>JADMNL010000022.1:128922500-133922500 GCA_016271365.2 Neoceratodus forsteri
CCACCTTGGAACACTAGCCTGACCTTAGTGGGTGGCTCCTGCTTGCCCTCCTCCCAAACCTGTCCATATAGGTGTCCTGTTCATGCCCCTAGACAAAGTCCTGCCCTCCTTTGATGTTTTGTAGGAGGGAACTTGAGTAGAGGAAAATAGTCTTCTAAACTTCATACACACAGGCAGCTTAGTAATGAGGCTTTAATGGAGGACACTATTTTAACACTCTACCATGTTGTTTGGAAGGTAATTATGCAGGGAATTATTTTCTTAAAGCAATACGTCTGCTGAGGCTAAGCCTACTGCATCCATAAAACGACTATTCATTTGAAATGTTATGTAAGAATCTACTTTGAGTGCTCTGTTAACAGGCATAAACAGGAAAGTGACCATGAGAAACAGTTAAAACACTGACAGTGTCTCTTTATGTAATTCATTAATGTAAGTAATCAGTACAATACAATGATTCAGGACAAACTCTCCCACACTGTATGAATGGACTACACATGGGTATTGCTTTAGATACATTTTCCTATCATCACATGTTATAAATGGATATGTTCGACTGTACTCATAGCTTCACTTTATTCTGTCATTTGTGATGTGAGACAGTTTGTTTATAACTCATGAAGATGAAGTATTTATCTACAGCCATCTCATGTCATACTCCTGTATAAACACCTATATGTAAGGGTATTGTTAGGTTTGCAAAAACATAAGAGAAAGGAAAATATAATTTAACATTTTATTGACCTGAGACCCAAGTTTACAGTATTGATTGCATACCTAATTACATAGGTTAAATTATGCTATGGTAATTGGTTTGCAATTAATTGATATAAAGCCATGCTTAAAGTATTGGTTGCATACCTAATATCATAGGATATGTTATACTATGATAATTGCTTGGTGATAATATCATTAAAATAATATGTGTTGAAGTACTATGCACATCCTGAATGTGTGGATTTAGTTTTGTAAATAATGGAGCAAACATAGATCAAACTTTTTAACATTAATTTAGAATTTTCTTTCATTTTGTCATTACCCACAAACCCCACTATTACGTTATCTCCACTTTTTAATAGAACAGATGTTGTATTTTTTGGTCTTTTTCCTGATTTTTCACCTGGTACCTCCTGTTCCTCACCTAGTAATCATGGTTGCCATGACTACAATATTCTCCAGAGAAGAGGAAAATAGGCTGAATTCAGAAGTGACAAGGACAATCTAGCCTTGCTAAGCAGGGGCACACAAATTGCCCTTCCTCCCTGACAGCTACATGTCACCTGCATTGCAGGCTCTTCCGCAGTGTATTCTTGCTGGATTCTGATGCTTCTACACACACCCTGATATCCTAAGTGGCATGATGACATTCTGCCCCAGCATCACGGTGACAACCTGTAATCACACTAAAACTACCCAGACAGCTGTGTATTACAGACACATTTTGGTTCTTATTACATATAGAATAATGTACAGTATAGGTAGTGGTGTGTAAAAGAGTTTTACACACCCCAGGTGTGTGATGCCTCAATGCCTCATAAAATCTAAGAGCAAAGCTTGGGAGTTTATAATACAGTGAAGCCCACTTAAGTGCACACCCTGGGATATTGGGTTTTGTACACTTAACTGGGCTGTGCACTTATGAGCAATTGAAAAATGCATCGGAGACGTATTTAAATCCTCGCTTATTTGCATACATATGCCTAAATGTAAAATCGTAAAACCTGAAGTTGTAAACCAGTACAGTACAGCAAAACATCACTACATCACCATATTACTAATTTACTTATTGAAAAAATCTG
Organism: Neoceratodus forsteri; assembly: GCA_016271365.2. Taxonomy (NCBI): domain Eukaryota; kingdom Metazoa; phylum Chordata; order Ceratodontiformes; family Ceratodontidae; genus Neoceratodus; species Neoceratodus forsteri. The sequence continues at coordinate 128,924,300 of JADMNL010000022.1, forward strand.
TAATTTTTCTGTTTACTTGATTTGAGAGCGAGAGATTGCACACAGCTCTCAAAGTTAAACAATGTGTTGAAGTGCTGCTTTTTTGCTCAAAACAAACTTTATTACTGTTTCCAGACTGGCAATGGCTGCTGCAGTGGTTACTGGTTCCTCGTCCATGTTCTTCTCCCTCATCATCATCGCTCAGTGCTGGCAAACCCCTAATGTCCTTACAGATATCCTCCTCGGTAACTGTACCCTCCGCCTGTAAGCCGGAGTCAATTTCTGTGTACATCCTAAAATCATGGACGGTCATTCCTGCAGGTAGCTCAGGAATTGGCTCATCTACAGTCTCGTCATCGGCAGTGCTGCCAGCATCTGACGTAGCAGAAATCCCGCCTTCAGATAGCAATTGGCTATCGTATCTTGTCTTACTCCACCCCAAGCAGCATCAATCATCTGAATGGCATCCAAATGGAAATCTTTTGCTGAGATCCGTCACTGACCCAGCTGATCCAGAATCAATGCTCAAAATAATCTTTTGGATGATCTGAAAAAACAAAGAAAGGTTAGCACAGCATTGACTTGATGTACGGTTGCACAGAGTGTGTATAGAGAAACACAGCCTTATCTTCGCTCTGTACAGATCTTTAACATTTCAAATTATGCCCATATCCATGAGTTGGCTCAATGAGGTAGTGTTAGGGCAAAAGATTAGTTTGATGTGGGAGAGGTTCAGGCTTGGTGCACTGCAATTGTCCATTAACATGGCAATTCTCCTTCATTGTCTCATTTGCACGCTCACTGTTTGAAACCAGTGACTAAAATTTCTACTGCTATCCATGCATGCATTTGCCTCATACATGACTGGCAATGCACTGACTTCTACCCCATTAACACATCTGTTTCTTTTTACTTCCCAACAACCACAGGCTTTAATTTTAGTCCCACTCATGTTGGCGGATAAAAGAAAGAGATTCACTCCCTGGCTTTCTTTCCCCACTCGCGGCATCCTGTTTAAACATTAATGTGCCCTCAGGAGTAGCCCAAAATACAGCCCGGTTTTGTCGCAATTGAAAATGTCATTTGTAGGTGTAAGGGGATCTCAAGCATATCTGCTAGCTGTTGGGCTTTCTGTAGCATGATCGGTCCACTAATGGGTGCATCAGCTGTGTGGCTTATCAGAACCAATGTAAGAGTACTGTTTCAACAGTGTCACTCTTATCAGTCCTTTTCTCTTGTGTTCTAGCTTCTCCCCACTCTCCCATTCAGATAGCAACTGATCTTTCTGAGAAAATATGCATGAAATCATTGAGACATCGATGCCAAATTCTTTGGCAAGTTCAGAACATTTCACATTTGGCTCCAACAGTCTCTGGATAACAGCTACCTTCTGCTCCAGTGTTAGGATATTTTACCTTAGCTTGTCCATGCCTCTCTCACAACTCCAGCATGAATGAAGTGCTCAGAGCAGTAACATAACTTAAATCAGTTCCAGCAAAGGTCAATTCAATTATTTAACTTTAATTGCTTAATTGCTTCATTACTGTGCAATGTTTTGGTGGCTGCATGTGAATGAAAAGGCATCAGCAGTAAAGGTGGAACATAAATGTGCACTTATACACTAAGCAGATCAAAATCTTACATTGAAATGTGACTGAATATATGTGCAATTAACGAAATGTACACTTATCCATTGTGCATTTAACTGGGCTATTTAACATATAGAGAACAGAAAAAATCGGGATACTGGAAAACTGTGCACTTAAGTGGGATGTGCACTTATCTGATGTGCACTTAGGTGGGCTTCACTGTATAAATGAATTACAAACAAGAAGTATTAGCAGCACACACTAAGATGACTGCACAAAAATTGCTTTATCTTATTCAGTACATTTTAAAAAGACCACACAGTTACATTAGCAGGTGCAAATAATCAAGAAACAACTCCAGCACTTCACAGCTTGCTGCTCCTTCTTCAGAGAGGATTAAGTGCAATCATGCTGAGAAACAGTTTCTGTAGACATACAAGGTGCTTAAACATTGCCAATGTGAAAAGTGTTCAGGGTTAAAACTGATTGCTTTACTTGAATGCAAGATCTAACAAATGGATCTAGGGTATCAACACTGAAATGCGATCACCCTCCAATTAAATGAAATTTAAAATTAGCTGCCACTTTAGTGTAATAGAAAAAGTCAATGCTAGCTTATAATGGCAATTGTATTCATTTAATTAAGTGTCCAGTTTTGATAAACTTAGTAGAGGTTGCTTCCTTAACCATGCCAGAATTATTTGATTAGTGTTTTGCCAAAAGCCTATACTGAAGTGCAAATGTGAAAGTGATTTACCCAGTGACCACAAACAATGCTATTAAAACATATTAAAATATTTAAACTATCATAAAACGTATTAGAAGAGGTGCTAGCAAATGCTTCATAACTTTGCTTGTATAAAATGGAAATATGTTCATTTAACTGCACAAAACAAAATGTACAGCAATATGCAATGATCATTTCTGCCCCAAATATTATGCATTATGATTTTAAAATACTGCCTCGTTTCTTGAGATGTTTCCAAGTCCATTGTTGCATTTTCCTGATCTGTCATCTTGAACTGCACTGTTTCTAAGCAGTCTTCTAGGAAACAGGAATCAAATGACATCCAGCAGCTAAATTATAACACATAGGAAGACAAAACATGTATAAGAAACCAAATAATTTATTATTTCAGAACACAGGACATAATCTTCTGACAGTTACAATTGTACCACCATCATCCGCCGCCTGTCCCACTAGTTCATACTGACCTCTGGGAAACCTCTCTTGTTATCCCTAGAGCTAGGACCTCTCACGCCAAAGAGCCTTCAGCTATAGGGCCCCTCCTAGTTCCACACGCTGCCCTCCATCTCCAAAGCTCCAACTATATCGCGGCTTCAAAACGCCCCACGGAACCACCTTGTTAACACCCAAAGCTGTAATTGCCACTAGTCAAAGCTGTACTCAATACTTATGACAAAGCTTACTACTAAGCTGCTAAGGACAACATAACTCTGGTATTGTTTGCATCAATCCTACCTGTACCAGCTTGTTTGTATCTATGTACTTATTGCTGTCTTAAGTTACTGTTATACTGTGTTATACTGTTATACTGTGTATTTTCGTTTGTCTTACTGTGACAAGGTACTTTGTAAATGAGCCTATGGCTCAAAGGTTTTCAAACTGCTGTCTAAATAAATAAATAAATAATCACAAAAATGGCCCTAAATCCAAGATGTCATTCAGATCTGCTGGCTCTCTTGCTTAGAATTCAAATATCCTATGGTCCTTTTTAACAACAGAGTGACAACTCTGTCACCACCATGGGGAAGGGGCATATTAATACCACAAAATATGAGACCTTGTGGGTTCCTGTTATGGTGTTTCAAAATGTGTGCCCAGAGTAGAATCCAGGTGGGCATTTCTGATATCCTAGAAATGCTTCCAAGATGCGCACCTTGAGCATACGGACTTTTCTGCCAGCATGCATATCTTGTTACACAGGCAGACAACTGCATAGGTGGAAAAATCGGTACAACATTGTATGACCTGTCCTATCCCAACTTTTTCTGACCCCTGACCCTGCTTGTACAAATATTTTCATATTTTGATAAACTTGCAGCTGAACACCACCAGCTGTCAAAAACCTTTGGCTGTTGTGATAATCTACTGAGTTTAGTTCAGTTCATATTTCACATAAAACTCCTTAGGCAGGCTGGCCTGGTGGCACTGAGGTGAGGGATGGATGGCACACCTGGCATTATGATGACTACCCGGTTTGGGAATGAGCCTGGGTTGTTGGGGTCACTTGGGGAGGAGGATTGAGCATCCCAATGGATGCTTTCCTCCTCCAGGGTGGGCTGGCTTACTGGGCAGTGAATTTACCCATAGCACTACCACCAGTGATAGCACAGGTGGCAGGGTGCATGGCTTTTCAGAATCGGGAGTGGAGGGTGCTTCTGGGCACTATTTATTTATTCAGACACAACCTTTGAGTACAAGACTCTTTTACAAAGATTCCACTCATGGATACAGGAAGACAGTACAACAAGCATTGTTACAGTAAATATGGAATCAAACAGGAAAATTATACATAGTTATGCAATACTACAAAATAATAGTGACAATCAGCATGATAGACTTACTATACAGTTCTGTTATAGAGCAGCCCTGGGGCCTTGTCAAGTTGTGTGAAAGGAAAGCAGCCCAGGGTCTTGTCAGAGCAGTGAGGATAGAAATGGGGTATACAAAACTAATGTAGTGGGCGCTTGACTTTGCATGCATCTGTACACCATAAGTCTGGATGTCAAGTTCTTCATGACAGTAGCCTCTCAGGGGATGGGATAAAATATAAAATAGACACACCCTGGGGTATTGAGCACTATGATATGGGGATCCCGATATATCAGGGCCCATTGAGGAATCAGAGGGGCACAAAGCCCTCCCAAGGGGCTGAGAACCCGACAAGTAAAAACCCTTTAGGCAGGTGCTATTTTCAAAGGATTCAGAGTCAGGTACATGACATTAGGTACAAGCAATATAAATTCAGAAACAATGTGCAGCTTCGGATGAAAAAATTGTAAGTGGCATGTTATTATATAGAAAGAGAGATCTTTCTAATAGAACAGTGATTGTGGACTAAAGAGTCCATCAAGGTGTGTGATTTTTAAAATGTGGGCGTCATCAAATACACCCAGTACAGTACAACGTTTTGAGATGCCCCAATTGCATTTTTAATCAAAATTATTTTCCATAAACAAAGGGTACAGATATTTCACATATTCAGATACAGCAGTATACTTACAGTAACACAGTTTCACAAAGATTACATATACTGTAAAATAAAAGAGATGCTGACACACTTGGAACACTTTGGACAACATAATAGACACAATTCAGCTTGTATTTTATATATATTCTAAAGATCTCTTCTCTCAATTATTTATCACTGAAGAAATTCCCACATAAACACCACCTTTATCCTTAGATTTCATCTTCTACTATAGTTGTTTCCTACCTGAAATTATAATGCCCTTTTGTGATATCACAGTTTGTTGCCATGGGAATAACTGTGATGTCACAAGCAGAGTATTATGACATCAGGTTGGGAAGAAGCAATAGGAGCTGATGAACCCTCGAAGAATAGCTATCCTGTTTTCATGCATTTGACCTCAGTAATAAGTAATGAAGACAATAAATGCAGAGCTAATGAGAAATATAAGCTGCTTTGTGGTCAAATACTGTTTTCAAAGTTCATCTCAAGGCATTGGCAGCTCTTCAGTGAACAGTGTGGGATGTTAAAAAAAAGAAACACATTTGGAATAGTCTGGAATTTATCACATCTGCTCATTCCTTATATACTTGAACCACATTTCATTACTATTTCAGATTGCTGGGCTGGTCCCGTGGCTTGGAGGGCTCAGGCATTGTATGCCTTACCTCCTGCCACACTGTCAAGCCACATTTGGTGACGGACTTGGGCCACTGAGGGTTGGTTTGGGGGAAGGGCACTGACTGAACTATCCAGTCAACCAATGAGTGCATACTATGTGCTATACATGCTCACTGCCGTTCAGTTGCCAGCTGGCTGTGGCAGTGTTTGTGGCGTGTTGGTCTCTGGTGAGTGTTGGGTTGAGGGTAGTGGGTAGTGAATCAACACCTGCTGGGGTGGAGGGACACTAGACTACAAGGGAAATTATTTTGTTGGCGCTGGGATGGTGATCAGAGAATGGGGAGGAGCGACCACTGGATTACCGGGGACGGTTTCTTTACTGCAGGGATTGCAGCCACGGAGGGACTGCTAGATCACCATAGATGGGTTTATTTCCCAACCAGAGCAGATTGGGGCTAGGAGGGACCACTGGATTACCAGGGATGGGTTTCTTTCTTTACCAGAGAGGATCAGGGCTATGGGGGACCACTGGATCACCAATGACTTGTTTTGTTACAGGAACAGGGATTGGGGCTTGGAGATGGGGACCTGGCCCTGCACACTCGAAGCTGGGTGCTCACGCAGATGAGACCATAATGGGCATGCAAATGGCCCCTTAGTGCTGTGCACGCCCAGTGGGCACATTTGCATGTTTACACTGAATATCAGCCATGGGGTCACAGCACTAACCAATGTGCACCAATGTTTACCCCTATGGTTGGTCTTCAGCCCCACCCTCTGATAGCACTGCACCAAACATGGTGACTGTTTACTTTGTGCCACTCTACCAGGGCCAGATATTCAAACAGATGGTGTGGTCAGTTCGGATTGCACTATCTGTTTGAACATGGTGCCAGAGCCTGGCAACCCAATTTTTCATGCAGCATACCTGTTTGCACATGTAGCTGTCTGGCCCTGAAAATGGGGCCCTATGAACCTTTGAGGCACATAACTCAGTCACCTTTAAAGATAGAGATCTGAAACTTGGTACACATCTGTATGGGCTTTGGTAAAGTGAGCATACCAGTTGATGCAATTTAGACTAATACTTTTAAAATTAGATGGAAATAAATGAAATCACAATTTTAGCAAAACATTTTGTGAAGTTTTGTGGAAATGTGATGAAATTTCACAAAAGCAAAATCAGCACTTTGCCAGAATTTCACCGGTGGAAGTTAAATTTGACCTAGCTCTAGCTCCACTTAAACCAATCCTTCCTATCATTTCTTCTATTAATATAATGATGGGGTATGACATGTCTTGGTAATCATTGCAGACCCATATTAATATAGTTAGATATGATTAAAGTTTAGCTGTGGTTTCATTTGCTCAGTTTCAAAGGTTTCTCTTACGTTAGTTAGGATAATGAGCAAACAGTCTATGGATTTAAAGAAAGTATGTTTTCCTTTTGATTTTTTCTTCTTCTGCAGCTACTTCACTATGTGAAAAATGTCAATGTTCTGAAAAAGAAGTATATTTTGATGCGAATGGTAACCCATCAGCAAAATATGATATAATTAACTGGCAAATTGGCTCTGATGGGTCTGCCAGGTATGTCATCGTGGTAATTTTGACTATTGTGATACAGAGGGTTGGAAGCTTTTAATCAATGAAAGCATCATTATATGGAATGGAGACAGCACCACAAGGTAGTAATATTTATATATTTCCTCTAAATTTCATGTTATTTGGACTAAACAAATAAATTATAAGACCCATATGTTAATCCTCAGAAATGTGCCAGTTAGAAAAAGTCCGGCAGTGGGATATAATTTTTATCAAATCGCATACAGAATTCATGACCGACTTACGCTCATCCCTGATAGCCATCACAAACATGGCTGCCACCTTTACTAACTGAAAACCTTCAATAAGGTCCTAAAAGTAAAACTCTATCACATTTTAAAACTAAATAAATAAACGTTCCTTTCTCATATGATCTCCTCCTTATACATATAAATAAAATTTAAAAGTGAAGTCCTATTCACAGTTTTAATTCCTGGGGCTTGATATTCAAAAGTTTGTGCAGGCACTAACAGTTTTTGCCACCCAAACCTGGGTTTGCACTGGAGCCCTATAATGAACAGGGGCTGCTGAGTGGGCAAAACGGTTAGCATCTGTGCAAAACATAATATATATGTGTGGGCAAGGAGAGGTGTAGCAATGGATATGTGTGCTATCCCATATTCAGCAGCACTGCGCTGTTGCAAAAAGGATTTAGCGAGGTCCTTTTGTGCTGTGCAAGTACAGCAGAACAAAATCCTGACTTAACTCTAGGCAACCCTTGTGGCTGCCAGAGATAATGCAGCCACTGGGAAGCACAACTGCCCCCATAGTCCCTGGTACCTCTGCCCATTATTTAGAATATCATGTCCTTGGTAGTTGAGATTCCCCCATCCAGTTGCCAGCCGTGCCATACATTATAACATCCCTGGTGATAGTGGTGTCCCCCTGATCGTTAACCCCACCATAAATAGTTGTATCTCTTGTGGTAGTGGTGCCCCCTTTGATTGACAGCCCTGCCGTATTTTTGTAACATCCCTGGTAGTAGTGGTGGTGCCCACCCACTTTGTTCCCAACTCTGCTGTATATATTATTATCCCTTGTGGTTGTGGTGTCCCATCTCTGATCACCAGTGTCACTCTGTCCTCTAAATGAGTTGCACGCTCCCTGCCTGTACATACAGTGGCCGACTGAGGAGATGTGAGGAGGGCTGTGCCAATCACTTTATGCTCCTGTTGCACTATGGATAATTCTATGGCAAGTGTGGATGAGGTATGCCCTGTGCCAAGGTGGGGGGCAACTGGAAGCCAGGGATGTATTTTGTACTGACAGGCTGGTGATTGGAGGAGAACACCACTACCACTAGGGATGTAGTGATATACAGCAGGGCTGGTGATTTTAGAGGGACACCACCACCACCACCACCAGGGATGTTACTATATATGGTGGGGCTGATGATTGAAGGGGGACACCACTACCACCAGGGATGCTATGACATACAGCAGGGCAAGTGATCATAGGGAGGGGGTACACCACACCACTACCACCAGGGATGTTACTATATATGGCAGGTCTAGCGAGTGGAGGGAGAGGGGTCACCACCACCTCAGGGATAATACTACATATAGCAGGGCTGGCTATCAGATGGAGGGGACCACTAGCACCAGGGATATATACACATCTGGGACTGGGCAATTGGGGAATGGTGCTGCGCAACAACTTTCTCGCTACCCATGCAAAGGAGCCATAATGGGCATGCAAATGGTACTTAGTACCTTACATGTCCAATGAGCTCATTACATGTGTCCTTTGAATATTGCAAATAGCACTCTGGCACTATCCATTCTAGTGGCGTACTCCAGGAGCCCTCTCAAGGCAGCACTAAGTGGTTTAGCACTGGGCTGATCTGGCCCTATATTCAGTCGAATGCGCTGGTGTGCTATTCAACTGAATAAAGCATCTTCATACATCTGGGCAAGTGCAAGGTGCAGAGCAAATTTTGTGCTCCACTTTGTGCATACTGTATTTTAATACTGGGCGACTGGTGACAATGAAAAATCCCTCCTATCCTTACCAGCTTGCCAGGACAATATCTGTTGCTTACCCTGCAATGGATAAATTGAAACCTTTACTCCATATAGGAACTTTAGTTGTATGTAAGAGGTGAACATTCTGCTAGAGGAATTCATAGAAGTTAAATTTCCTTTATAAATTGGGCAAGAAAAATCCAAGGATCTGATTGGTCAATAACTGTTCAGACCTGTGTGGTAACTGACCAACAACCACATGTGTCTGGAAAGTGACTTGTGGGTCTTGAAACTTGTTGTCTAGGCTGTTTCAGTAACAGTGACAGTTGGGAAAAGCAAACAGAGGTTCAGCTAACAACATGAGTAACTTGTCTTCTAGCCAATTTGACCTCTTTATTGGTGCAAACACAGCTGCTTGGCATTAGAAACGATTTACCGTTATGAGAATTTATTTATTATTAATTTAAAGAATTACATGGTCTTGGATTTTTATAATTTTGGTGGCATTCTAAAAATGCAAAACAAGCATTAAGGATTGCAGTTACGGAAAATTACACTTACCTCCATGGTTGAAGGGCACTCAGCTAACACCTCAGACATACTTCTTTCCCATGCATCTAGGGTGGAGGAGTTAGGTCTAACCAGAATATAGTGATCCCTTTAGTATCACCATGGAGGTGGGCATGCAATACTACCAAATAACTGCAAACCCTGCCATGTGTTATTGCATGTGTAACCTCTAGTCAGGCACTATTCCTAGAGTTACTACCCCTGTCTACTACCTAGAATGAAGGATGAGGGGCCTGGGTTCCCAAGATTTCAATAAAACTGGTTCTTTCCTAGATATTACATTTGGCAGAGCCTCCACCCAGAGTTTAGCTTTGAGGGCTAGCTTTTACGTGGTACAACTCCTGGGATGCCATACCATCCACTATAACCATTTGCCACTCCCATAACAGGACACAATAGACATTTCCCACATTTCAGACATTTTACATTTAATGGCTTTTCTAATAATATACTCTTGACACCATTATTTGCAAACAACAATAACAACAATGAATTTACAGGGACTAGGGCTTAGAAATGGGAAACAAAGGAGTAGAGGTTATGCAATACTATCATTATTTACAATATTTACAACATTTGTTGTGGTTGGATACTGGTGAAAACCCTCCAGTTGGGTAGTTGCTTGTTAGGCAAATTAGACAGAAAATCACATTATGCCAACCTAGATGACCAGAACCCTGGCTATCTAACTAACTGCATGAAATCAGATGGAACACAAATATTACACTTCCCCACTAGTACCGATTCCACAAAATTTAGTATGTGACCTCACAATCCGACACATTTATACCTGGGTACCCAGTTACCAAGACAGTCCCTTGAAGGTTGCATGCCTGGTGAATAGTGCAGCTGTTTGTTGGCTGGCTTGATTAGCTGAAATTGTAATTAGATTTCTTAACATTAATTATTTAAACTATTTACAGTTTTCCAACAGTGTGCAGAGATTGCCCTGCATGTTGCAGTTGGACACACAGTAGGTATAACCAGTCGGTTAAACTGAGTTGAGCCAAATTGAAATGTTGAACATTCACCACACTTATAGAAGGGTAGTGCCTTCCACCAGGGGCCAGGATGGCCACCCTAGTCAGTTGCTCAGAAAACAGTCATTTCAGGAAGAGAGTCAAATTCAATAGACCTGATGTTTCAGTCCCATTTGTGGGAACATGGCTGTAGACTGCAGCTCACAGGACAGCTTGACCAGACAATTCAGGAGACACTGGACCTCCGGGAAAGTCTGGATGAGCCCCTGTACTGAGTGCTCCCCTTTCAGTACTGTAGGCTCCATAGTAGTCAGCATGTATCAGCACATTTATATGATTAACTGGAATCACTTGGGTCCCTTAGAAAGTTAGGTCCACCTGCGCTGAGCAAGACTGGTGCAGCAGGTGCAAGGTGCAGACCAGTTGGACAGTCTCAAACAGCAAAAGTTCAAGAGGGTCCACCCACTCTGGGCTAAGGTTAGGTGCAGCATGATACAGACTAGATGAACAATATAAGTCAGACAGTCTCTGGGCATCAGCAGCTCCAATTAAGCATATCTCTTTCATTCTTGCACCGGGGTACAAGAGTACTCACTCAAGCTCCTTATGGTATAATCTCTGCAAATGAAGGCTCCTGAAATCTTCAGTCCTCTCACAACTGAGGCATGATCAGCTGGCTTGATGTCATCAAGTTGCAGGTCCACGTCTTTTCCCAGCTTGAAAGGGAGGGCTAGCACCAAGGGAACATTCTCACAACCTCCAGGCTAGCAGGTTCTGCATAAACCAAATTACTTTAACTTTCACTGCTAAGAAGTTACTACCCCCGGTGGAGGGACTAACTGGATCACCAGGCCCAGTTGCATGGCTGGGGTCCTGAGCTCCCATCCCTGTGGGGGCTCCCTCAGATCTCTCTTAATTCTGGAAAAATGCTGAAAATACAGTCTTTTATGGGGATCTCCTGAGGCTCCTGATTGGCTGAAGCTATTAGGTGCTTGGCCTTTGATTGGCTGGAGTGCCTGTCAATCAAGAAAATGAATTATGCATGAACCTCACCCGATCCACAGTTGGTTTACTGTTTGGTGCCTGAAATTAGGTTCCTGCAGTTCCCTTGAGCACTTGGGAAGTTCCCGAGCTTTGGCAAATGTCCCACAAGTCCTGCCCAACATCCTAGCTTTCCTGATTGGCTGTGGCTGCTTTGTAGTGGCTTCTGAACACACAGTCCCTGAAGCAGAATTAATACAGTCCTAAATAAAGTCCTGTTGCAGCCCGAAGAAATTAAATATTTTCCCAAATGACCCACAGTTAAGTTGCCACTAGTGTGTTCTTGTAGTCGCTGCCCAGAATTAACTATTTGCTCAGTATATTTTCCTGTTGCTGCTGCTAATATTTAAGAATGTCTTGCAGCAGGCAGCTGTTTTATCTGAATCCCAGTTTTAAGCTGGTACAGCCAGGTTAAGTATTTGTTTGTTGAGACATTTTTCCATTTTAACATCCCCCAACACATTTAGCAGCTGCATTTATTTAATTAAACATTTGCAGTGCTTTGCCCTCTTTTATTGGTCGCAGCCAAAAGCACAGCTTCTCAAGGGCAGAACAGATCCTCATGAATATGTGTGCAATCGAGGCTCTGGCTCATTAATATTCATGAGCCCCAATCACAGACAACTCGTAAATCTCTTTAAATTTCCAGAACAGCGGGCTCTCAGGGTCCTCTTTGTGGTCACTGGGTCCCACTGAGCAGGTGGGGACAACAGGACCACCAAACCCACTCTCGCATGACTGCAAGGCAAGTGGTCGGAAGATCAAAGGTGCTGATAGCACCAGCACAATCCCACTGCACCACAGTGCAAGCATCTAGCGGAAGAGTGCAGGTTAAAGGCTGCAGTCCTGAAGGGCAAAAGTTACACATGGCTGTTGTTTGGGGCAACAGGGACACAAAAGGACTTGGGCCAAAGCGGGGACCAGTAAAAAATTATGCAACTGAATGGATGCACTTTAGGAGGAGAGCCAGACAGGAGCTAGCGGGCTACAAGTAAGCCCCAATTTGGTGGAAGGGGCCTTACACTTGCATATTCCATAATAAAAAATTCTGTCTATTGAATGCATGGAAATACAGATGATTGACACATGGGGAAGGATTACGTTTTGTTAATTATGTTTAACAAAAGGAACACTTTTAAAAAGTTGTAATTTATTTTATTTTTTAAATTGCTTCTCAGCTTACTTATTTTATAGGTGCAGAAAGACACTTTAAATTATTGCGTGTGTAAGGTCAATGCACTTCCAGGTGTTGGAGGAACTTGACACAAACACCTTGTATCTCACTAAGCACATGGGAATGCATTTATGCCATACAGCCAATGTTGTTCTGTACTATTGCTTACTGCTGGTGGGATGAAACAGTCAGAGGAGGCACCTGATGTAGTGACTAGGGAGGATGTAAATGTCCTCAGAAGGGAGGTCCCAAAGAGGATTCAAAGAGGCCCCAGCCAAGGAGGATGAAGCTGCTAGCTGCCTGTGAGGAACTCTGTCGTTAGGGGATAGACTTGGGCAAGGAAGGTGAAAGGGAGAGACAGGTAGGTACTTCCCTGGTGCTTCATCTTGGAGGGATGGTGAATGTATCCAGAGGATCGCTAGGCTGGCAGTTCACAGGAGGGTGCTAGATATCATCACCTGCAGACAAATGACCTGACAGGTGATGGGGTAGGGAAATGCAAAAAAATTTCAGCAAGCTGAGGAGGGACCTTAAGTAGGAAGGGCATGCGGTGGCATTCACTGAGGTGTTACCTGTGTACAGATGAAAGAAAGTTAGGGCACTCCACACGAAGCGTTCAATGATTGGTTGAGAGCATGGAACAAGGAGGAGGTTTGAGTACATTGGGGACTGGGGGCTGGCCTGAGAGGATATGGGCCTTTACAGGGTTGATGGTCTGCATCCATCCAGGATCAGTCCTTAGTGGAAAATTCAAATGTTACTTGGATGAGCATTTAAATTTAATGATGGGGAGGTAGTATTAACAAAGGAGGCAAAATCTGATCCCTGCATGATGAAAAACAGGGAGGAAGGGCCCGAGGGAGGAAGCTCCCAGGGCAGGAGTGAAAAAGAAAGGCATACAGGGGAGAAGGGGAAAGAAACCAAGGATGCAAAGAGAGATAAAAGATACAAGAAGCAGGGAGAGTAATGTGGGAAGAGAGTGGTCAGGTGGAGAAATAGGAAAATCATAGGCAGTAGGGGAGAGAGAGAGAGAGAGAAGAGGTTGCTTGGTGCATGCTATATCCTCACCCCCAACTGATATATTGTGCCAGGGTTTTGTGCCCCATATGCATTATCTTGCACTTCCTTGCATTGAATTTCAACTGCACACCCCTGACCATTCTTCAAGTTTCTGCAGGTCCCTTCTCATTCTGTCTACACCTCTGGTGAGTCTACTCTGTTACAGAGCTTTGTGTCATCAGCAACAGTGAAATTCTGCCTTCTAGGTCCCTGCATAATGTCACTGATGAAGATATTGAATAATACTGGTCCCAGCACTGATCCTTGTGGTACCCCACTGGTCACTCTTCCCTCTGTGGAGTGACAGCCATTTACCACCACCCTCTGTGTCCTGCTGCCCAGCCAGTTACCTACCCACGCACTACTGTCCTGCCCACACCCATATTCCCCAGTTTGTGCAATAGTCTTCTATGTGGCACAGTGTCAAAGGCCTTGCTGAAGTCCAGATAGGCCATGTCCTGCCCTCCCGATCCACCTCCCTAGTCCCGCAGTCAAAAAATTCAATGAGGTTGGTCCTGACATGACCTTCCCCTGGTGAAACCATGCTGCCTTGGGTCCTGTAGTCCATTGACAACCAGATGTTCCACCAATCTCTCCTTCAGTAGTGCTTCCATGATCTTCCCACTACCGAGGTGAGGCTGACTGATCTGTAGTTCCCCGCTTCCTCTTTGTTCCCACTTTTGTATAAGGGGACTAGCATCTGCTATCCTCCACTATTGCACAAACTGGAGAATATGGGTGTGGGCAGGACAGTAGTGCGTGGGTAGGTAACTGGCTGGGCAGCAGGACACAGAGGGTGGTGGTAAATGGCTGTCACTCCACAGAGGGAAGAGTGACCAGTGGAGTACCACAGGGATCAGTGCTGGGACCGTACTATTCAATATCTTCATCAGTGACATTGCACAGGACCTAGAAGGCAGAATTTCACTGTTCTGATGACACAAAGCTCTGTAACAGAGTAGCACACCAGAGGGTGTAGACAGAATGAGAAGGACCTAGAAACTTGAAGAATGGTCAGGGTTTGGCTGTTGAAATTCAATGCAAGGAAGTGCAAGATAATGCATATGGGGCACAAAACCCTGGCACAATATATCAGTTGGGGGTGAGGATATAGCATGCACCAAGCAGGAAAGGGATCTGGAGTTATCATATCTGATGACCTCAAGGCAGGGAAACAGTGTGACAAGGCAGCAGGTAAAGCAGATAGGATGCTGGGATGCATAGGCAGGGGCATCACCAGCAGGAAAAGGAGGTCATAATTCCACTATACAAGACACTAGTGAGGCCGCACCTGGAGTACACTGTGCAGTTCTGAAGACCTTACCTACGTAAGAACATAGACAGGGTAGAGAAGGTTCAGAGGAGGGCAACAAAGATGGTGCATGGATTGCATCACAAATCCTATGAGGACAGGTTGAAGGCACTGAACATGTACTCCTGGAGGAGAGGAGGAGAGAGGGATATGATAGAGACATACAAGTATCTTACAGGGAGGAACAGGGTGCAGGAATGCACTATTTTAAGTGAAAAGATGTTCCAGGACTAGAGGGCATGGGATGAAGTTGGAGGGAGGACGATTCAGAGGAAACGTGAGGAAGAATTTCTTCACAGAACGGGTGGTGGACAAGTGGAACACCCTGCCAGAGGAAGTGGTGGGGGCTGAAACAATCACGGTTTAAGAATGCATGGGATAGACATAAAGATTCTGGAGGTCAGGGGTAAGGGCAACAGACTTCCTGAAAACATAAACTGAACTTCAAGCTCAAATGGGCAGCCTGGGTGGGCCATAGGCCCTTATCTGCCGACACTGTCTATGTAATGATCTATGTATCTATGTAGGCAGGATAGAGCAAAGATATGGAGTCTGGGAAATAAAATTCCAGATGTGGAGGCCATCATGATGGAGGCTGTCCTGGACTTGGTGGCCATAACTGAGTCATGGTGCTGAAAAATCATGACTGGGACATGGCCATACCAGACTATTCTCTGTTCAAGAGGGATAGGAAGAGGAGGAGGAGGAGTTTATATGTGGGGATGGACTCAAGGTTAAGGAGATTTAAGGAATCCAGAGGAAAGAAAAGGACTGGAGATGCTGAGGGGTCACCATGGAGACAGGTGCTGGGGACACTATCCATTAAGGGGTAGTATACCTCCAACACAGTGAGTGAAGTTGGATAAGACACAAGAGGAAGCCATTATTAGGATGGCGAATAAGGCAGAGGTGGTGATAGCTGGTGACTTGCATCTGCCAGATGTGAATTGGAGCCTTCCAGCTGCAACCTCGACAAGAAGATAAACCACCCTTGACTCTCTATAGGGCATTTTTCAGGCAGCTAGACAGAGAACCCGCTAGGGATGGAGCATGCTGGACCATGTGCTTACTCATGGGGAGAGCATTGCAGATGTGGTGGGCAGTCCTCTAATGACCAGTGTGATTGAACATTAAAATAGATGCTGATGCAAATCACTGAAAACGAGGGTCGTGGCTTTTGGAGAGTGAATTTTAAAGATATGGGGACTGCTTCAGAAGCTGCTTCGTGGGGAGGATTGTCAAGGTGGAGTAGAGAAACAGTGGGGAAAAATAAGGAGGGAATAAGTAAGGCAGTCAGCCTCTGCCTGATGGAGGTGAGCAAAAGCAAAGGAAGAAATACTGTTATGGTTGTCTAAGGAAGTGGCCACAGTGGTGTAGGAAAAAGGCTGGCATTCAGGAGTGCAAGGGAATGCAGAGGGTGAGAAGACAGAGAGGTGTACCTAGTAAAATAGTGTAAAGCAAATAAGGCAGTGAGGACCAAAGTTTCAGATAAGAAACAATCACCAAAGTGGTAGGTAAAGTGGATGAGACTTTCTTTAGGTACATAAGTGAGAAGAGAAAACAAAATGAGGGGTAGTGAGGATAAGGAGGACAGCTGATGGAGACTGCCAGAAGAGGATCAGGAAAAAGCAGACTTCCTGAACAGGTACTTCTGCTCAGTCTTCACAGTAGAAGATGGGAACAAACCACCAAGGAGCATCAAGAAAACTGGGGAGGCTGGCAAGAGACCCTTTATAAAGGAAAGGGCCCCAAAGAGCTGGTTAGTGCAGCAGAACAGTATTCTGAGCAGACGTGGGTTCAGTCCCAGCTGGGACACTTATTTCTTTCTCACTTCTAAAGTTGCCCTTACAGAAATAATTATATGAAATGTTTTCATGCTGCACATATATGACTACCCAAGTGATATGCCTGCTGCAAGTATGATTTCAATATTAAATTGGAACCTATTGCATGCATATGGCTTGTGTGCAGCAAGCAATTGTGTAAACCATGATTTTATGTTAAACTTGGAAAGACTACATGCATGTGGCATGCATGCAAAAAGCAAGTGGTCACATAACTGCACATTTAAAATAATGAATATGGATAACTCCACTGAGCGAAGCTCATTTACAGTAAGGTCCAAAGGGCCAGTTCCAGTTACTCTTACATTAATCATACAAAATAGATAGAATACAATGCATCGTACTAAGACTTATAACATAAATGACATTTACAATTACATCTTCAAAATATCCTTATACAAAATATACAATCAATACAAATAACATTTCGTAGTATAACCAAAATGCAGAGTTGTCAGAATTTTAAATGACCTAATATAGGACACTGTTCCTTCTCATGATGTGGTCCTCAACAAGTCACCTCACCAACCAAACCCACCCAACCTGGGTTGCTTGCTTCTTGCTTGGTTGCTGCTGTGGCTGCTGCTGCACTGCACTGATCGTGGGCTATGAAGGCAACCCACACCACTGTCACCACTGCTGCTAAGCCTAGCTTGCTGCTGTGGGGGCCTGTGCTATTTTTATGCATGGTGAGCCTAATAGAGTAATTAGGTAGCCTAGTTTTGAGTTATCTTCTGGGTCACCTCTGCTCTTTCAGCTACCAGGGAGATGGAGACTCGCTAAGAGAAGACCAACAAAAATATGTTGCCACAACACTGCTACTGAGAATTCAGTGCTCACAGATGACTCCATGCTATAGTTTGCAGTCTGTCTACTCTGTGGCGGGAAAGACAGTGTCACAGTTGCAAGACTCTATGCTCTTTCTTGGCTGGAGCTCTTACACATCACATGTGATTGTGCCCCGATTAGTAGGTGGAAGAGTGGACAACATGATACAGATGCAGTGGAGTCTGGAGATTACCTACAGCATGAGCACACACAGGCCAGGTGGACACTTATTGTGTAAAGAGTTAAATCCAAATTTAATGTCATTATTGTCACACCATAAAAATGACCTAGGCATAAAAAGGTGTGGGGGCAACTGCCTATGCCCTACCTAAATGGCACTGCTACTTAATGGTAGAAATTCATTCTCAGGTTCTAATGCAATGGTTTCCACTGTGTTCTGAGGTACTGTATCTCCGTGTTTCATAATGTATCCTGATCATGCAGGTTAGTGTCCCTCATTGTCCCTCATTTTGAGTTTCCATGTCCCTCATTTCAGTTATAAAATGTAAAGTATGGTGCATGCTTCCAAGACCCTACTCAGCACAAAGAGTGCTAGCATGGCCATAGTGTATATGCTCAATACAGAATGACAAAGGAAAGTAAGTGAGATGAAACAGTCATGGAGAAACACATTTGAAGCACTATATATGCATAAAGGATTTGCATGGTCAAAAAAAAGGATAGACTTAGAACCCAGAGGCCCTTCTTCATACATCTGGAATGGGGATGTTGACTGGCTGTATCCTAGACATTTAATGCAGTAAGCAAACAACAGTTTACAAATTAATGGCGATTTAATGACAAAAATCAAAAGCTGTTAAACAACTTACAAAACAGTTTACCTAATTTTATGGGAATCTAAATAAAACGATATTTTAATTATTCTAATTGCTAGCAGTAGTCTAAGAAATAGAAACTGATGTGCTTTTTAGATGGGATTTGCACCAGCTAGCAGCTGCACACATGGCAAGCATGCAGCATGTGAACCTGAAGTGATATTTAAATGATGTTCCACCAGCTTAACTGCTGCACTCACGTCAAGTGTGCAACATGCAAAGCTGATGTAATTTTAGATGTTCACACCAGCTTACCTGCTGAGCACATGTCAAGCCTGCAGCATGCAAACTTGATTTGCTTTTTAGACCTGGTTCACTTAGGATCACTTTAGTATGCAAACTGCATGCAAACATTGCACAGTTAAGAATGTGGCATGCATTCTGCATGACACAGCACCTACATTTCTGTAAGGTTGTATTTCAATTTATATACACACTGCACTCTGATAATAAATATATAATCCTGAAGAAACTTGCAGATCTGAGATAGTACAAGACTATGGGACATGAAAAGAATCCATTCAATCATAGTAAAGAAACTCAAGGAGGTGCTTGCTGATTCATTAACATTTTAAGCATTATTCACCAAAATGGAAACTTCTTGTCTTACACACCTTTCAGATGTTATAATTTGTGCATTGATGATGGATGGACAAAACAAAGATTTGTGTCTAAAGCTGCTTTTCTGGCTCCCCAACATGCTCTGCACTTTCAGCTTCATCTTGTTCAGTTTCTGGTATGAAGTCCCAAAAACATTTCCTATAATAGATGGCCACTATTATCCCAATTCACAAATCTGGGTCTAAACACCTCACCTCCAACAATTCTATGCAATAATAGTAAAAACAAAATCACTGCAGACACATGGGTGAAAAGAAAATGGCGTACGAAAGAAAAAGTGCAGAGCAAAACATCCACCATCAAAACTTTAGGGGAAGGGCTTTGCCTCCTGCACCTCCTGCCTAATAAGAACTAACTCCAAGACCACACAATATTTTAACATAGTGTGCCACACCACCCAAGCACACTTTACCCTCCACACAGTGTTTGTGGTCCAGAGCTGTTTCACCAGCAGCTGTTTTGTAATGGTCGCTGTTTTGCAGGTGCTCCAATAGAATCACTCTTATTCAGTCGTTCAGTTTAAGTTGCCCATATCATGGGATACCACCTCCAACTACTATCGCATCTCTGTCCTTGATCCCTCTCGAAAGTCTTTGAAAGGATTGTCTTTGACCAGACTTCTCACTATATCAAACCATATGACCTGCAATCCAGAGCCCAACATGGATTCTGCTCTATGCACAATACTGAGAATGCCTCAGTGAGAACCACTGACTGTTCATTGAACCTTAGACTCTGAGAAATATGTTGCTGCAATATTTTGGAACTCACCAAGGCCTTCAATCTTGTGGACCATGAATTACTGACTCATTCACTTTCCTTACTCAGTTTCCCTCTGACACCACCTTTTAATTTCAAAACTACCTTTCTGGCAGGGTGCACAGAATGGCAATTAACAATGTCCACTTGGACTTTCATCCTGTCAACAGTGGATCTCACATGGGTCTATCTTTTCTTCCCTATTCTTTTCACTTTTCCTAAACTCACTCCCAGCACTTGTCCATCCAACAATACCTTACTGTATGCTGATGATGCTATCAACTTCAGCTTGGGCAGTGACCTGGCAATCTTAAACAAAAATTATTCAACATCAAATAATAAGATGGTCCTTAACACACAAAAAATCATTTTTTTGTGGGGAGATACATAAGAAAGTGGATTACTGTCCTTTTCTTATCCATGACTTATGTGGCACTCGGTGAAGCATGTCTCACATTCTAAATAGCTAGGTATCTTTCTTGACAGCCCACTATCCTTTCCACCCATCATATCCGAATAAAACTGTGCACCAGCGACTTGGTATACTCTACAGAGTTGATAGGTTCCTGATTCCTGAAACAGATTAATCACACACAAGCCTACTGTTCCCTTTGTTGACTGTAGTTCCTTGTGTGTGCTGCTTCTCCTTCCAGGGCCATCACCAAGGTGCACACCATTTACAACAATATCTGTCACTTTATGACTGGTCTGCCCTATCATACTCACCATTGCCAACTGTTTAAATCTGCTGCCTGTCTCTCCCTTGATGATCATTTTGCCCATAGGTCAGCAGTGTTTGTACACAAGGTGACTCCTGGAAAGATTCCCTCTTGTGTTTCCACACTCTTTCCTTGTTCCACCAACAAGCCGGGAACACTCCCACTCCAAAGTCACTTTCCAACTTCTTTGGAAACACTGCTGCAGGACAAAGAGCTCTGTCCTTCAGGGAAATTGGCAACTGCAACCTCCAGGCTCCTACCTTCATGGCTCAGCACAGAAGTCCCTTTGTTCAGTGCTAGCCTCCATCAGTATCTGGTCAGTAAAATTCACAGTAACTGTACCTACTGTAATTGTTAGTCTCCTACTTTTACTATGTGTTACCAGCTTGCATTTCTGTCACTTTTCCCATTCCTGTATTTTAACTCCTTTGTCAATGTTTTCATTATTTTTACAACTCATAACGTGAAAATGGACAATTTAAGCTAATTTTGCTCTCTAGTATAATTAATAAAAATTTAATCAAAGAAGAATACATTTAGCAAGGTACTTTAGTAAAACATTGAAAAATACTTTTAAAATAGGGATATGGAGGTATGTATTTTGTAGAATAAAGGGTGTTGTAAAGATGTCAATGTCTCACCAGTCTTGACAGTGTTTATTGCTGCAGATTAGAACAACTGGGCTGTGTTAACAGGTTCCTTATTGCATTATGAAGAAAATCCTGGATTTTATGTTTGGCAAAGTGGAAGAACAGAAGCTGATGCTATTCTTAATGGTTTGACAGATTCTTGTCAGTAAGAGAAGTTTGTTTTAACTTCTGCACTGCACATGATTAGGACTTTTGAGTCTCTGATATCATCACAGCACCCTTCCTATGTACAAAATACCGTAGAAACCTCCACATCACAATTTTAAAAGTATTTTGTTCTGTTTTATTGAAAACATTTACTAAAAAGACCAGGCAGTCGTATGCTGGATCCTTACAGTGACCCTTACAATAATCATATAGGGAATTATACACAGACTGAGACACTTTATTTCCTCTGTTGTCCATTTCTTTTGAGAATATTTATAAAGCCCTCATTAGCCATGAACATTCTCAAAGTGTGCCAGCAGGAATTAATGCTGAATGTGAAATATGCTGTCAAGACTTTAGTACTCCGATTCAGACTTTGGAGGATCGGTACAGCAGCTAATATCATTAACTTGTTACAGGACCTATAGGCAACCATGTCTCCTCTACAAAGAAGTAGAGGCCACACAATAGAATATTCAGAAGAGAGACAGATGGTGGAATTTACATGCTTGAAAGGGAGTGTAGATAGAGAGCTCTGTCACTAGTGTATGTAACAGAGTGGGTATGCTGGATAGTAGTAATACAAAGAATCTCTGTAGGAGATCGTGTGCAGTTTCAAATGTTTGTGTTGGATAGGCGGGCCATAGTGAATATATATACAACTGTTTTTCAAAACTCTTGCCACTGCTTTGCACTGCATATACAGTACGTTGTCATCTTGTCACAGTGCTAGGAAGTATACAGCTATTTATCAGACCCAGTGAAAATCATTTCCTGAACACACTAATGAGGAAAATGTTTGCAATAATTCTTAAAAGGTTGGTTGCTTTCTTAGAAGAGGACAAAAAGGTGGCACCAGACCTCTGAGTTTCTTTCTTAGAAACCTAGTTCGGGGTTGTGGTGTCATTATTTAGAAGTAATGCTGGTGAGATCTACAGTATTATGGACAGAATTGCAGTGGTGCTAGCCAAAAAACTTGGTCATGTGGTTATCAGTGATGACTAAGTCAGGCTATGATAGAAAGGTTGCATGTCTGGTATATATAGAGACCATAGATTATAACAATATGGTCACAATGCAGCAATTTAACAATAGGTATACCAGACCTATGTCATGTGCTGTATCTGCCTAAGAGTGGGGCAAACAATTAGCCAAGGAACTATAGACCAGCCAGCTTGATTTTGTTAGTTGGCAAAGTGATGACAATTATTCTCAGGGAATGGTTGGTCACCTTCCTTGTGGTGAACAGGCTCAAGAACATCAGGCAAACACTAGTTTATGGCAGATATGTTGTGCCAAACTAACCTGAACAATTTTCTTCCCTGGGTTACAAGGTCAGTGGACAGAGGTTAGAAGTGAACATACTGTACCTGGTCTTCAGCAAGGCCTTTGACCTATTCCCCACAAGAGATTAAACAAGAAATTGAAGGACCTTGGGGTGAGGAATAAGTTGAGGGAAGAGTTGCAAACTGACTGAGAGGGAGAACCAAGAGGTTGTGGTCAGGGATGGAGTACTCAGAAACATGTTGGGGTCACCAGCTGGGTTCCACAGGTGTTTATGCTTGGTACTGTGCTGTTAAAAGTGTTCATAAATGACATCAGGAAAAGCATAAAGGCAAAACTGCCCTTTCCAATTAATCAGTCATTTAATATTTTATTCATCAAAGTATGAATGGGATACTCAGTTGAGCAGAGCTAATTTTCAATGAGATCCTGGTGTAGTGTTAAGGCACAATTTTACATGGACACTACACACCTAGGCAATGCTTACATCATGCATAGTCAGCGAGTTATCATCATTTAAAGTATTTTCATTGAGGTTGCATACTGTGCTCTTGGTAAGGTTAAAACAGTTTACAGCAGATAAGTCAAACATTGCAAGTCAGGGTTCTGCTGTGTTTGCAGGCTTGGTTCAGGATAGGGTGGGGAGGTGTGGTGTTGTTTGAGGCAAGGGCATCGAGGCTTACTGTGGGGCTGTACTGTACCTGGACTTCAATGAGGCCTTTGAGCTATTTTCCCACAAGAGATTGATCAAGAAATTGAAGGACTTTGGGGTGAGGAACAAGTTGACAGGAAGAGTTGCAAACTGGCTGAGAAGAGCAAAACACCTGGTCATGGTGGACACAGAGGAAGGGTTCGAAGTAAAAGGTGGTCTGGAATTTGGCAACTGGGGTTCAGTGTTAAAAAATGTAAGTTCATGCACATTGGGAGAAAGAACCCTAGGGCAGAGTATAGACTACAGGGTGTAATGGTCATGGCATCAGACAAAGAGAAAGACCTAGGGATTGAAAACATGAACAGTCTGAGACCTTCAGCACAATGCATCAAGGCAGCATTAATGACAAATAGGATGCTTGGTTGTATAAGTAGAGGATTCACCAGTGGAAGGAAAGAGATCATACTGCCACTGTGCAGGTTCATGATGGGGCCACACTAGGAGTACTGTGTGCAATGCTGGAGCACTACCACAAAAGGACATCAACTTACTAGAGACAGTCTAAAGAAGGCCTACAAAGATGATTCCAAGCTAGCAAGGCTGTGTATGAACAGAGATTAGAGAACCTTAATATGTACTCATTTGAGGGAGAGAAGGGAATAGGGGATATGATAGAGACCTTCAAGTATTTTAAGGAGATCAACAGGCTAACCTCAGAGATCCTTTCAGGTTCAATAAGAACAAGAACACAAGGGAAAATAGTTGTAAGCTGTCAGGAGGAAGCATCAGGAAGGATATCAGGAGGTACTTCTTTACTGAGAGAGTGGTCACAGGGTTGAACAAACTACTAGAGGAAGTGGGAAGCCAGAAAATGGATAGGTGTTTTAAGAAGGAGTGGGATAAGGTAAAGGGAGGTTTAGGATGTCAGTGGAGAGGAACATCATGTAACATATGATACATGAACTCTACATCAAGCAGTCTCAGTAAACCATAAGGCCTTCTTTTGCTGGCAATTTTGTATGTTCATATCTCTCGGTATTTTCATGGAAGAAGTTTAACTGTGTTCTCCATACAATTAATAAATACAGATTAGGGTGCACTTCAGATATGGAGAATGAGAGAGAGAGAGAAAGAAGAGATGGACAGACAGAGAAATAGACTGAGGTTGATACTAAGGCAAGCCATTGAGTTTGCTTTAAAGATGAAAAGGTAACTTTTAGTAAGATAGGGTATAGATCATGCACTTCGATAAGAAATGAGCTACTTCTGTTCTTTATTATAAGGGTGAGAAGTTGACCATTGGCAACTTGGTTTGGCTTTGAGTTGGGGCACATAAATTTGTTTTGGCTTCAAGAATTTAACAAAACCACTTCACCTCTTGGGGTAAAACAGACTATGAACATGGTGGTTAAAAGGCTTGAGGTCAGCAATGAATATTAATTACTATAGCTTACTTGTGGAAGAATCTGTTGGCATGCATCTTCTGTGGATTACTGTTTGTCGTGTTATGCAGAGGTGTATGACAGAGCTTGCAAAGCCCACAAAGATTGCCATGGTTTGATATAAGCTATTCATTGCTAACCTCATGTCATATACCCTCTGGAAGCCTCTGTTTCTCCTCCGTGCCAAATAATATGTTCCCTCCAGAGCCGGGCTCCGTTGATTTTAAATTACATAATCCTCACCAAAAACATGTTATGCAGTACATATCACAATAAATGAAAAGACATTAAATGTAGGGCGGCATGTTGCCCATGATGGGTCTTTCTTAATTGATATTGACTCTGTGTGCTATGGGTTCTCAGTAGCACATCTGATCATATTGAGCTTGCTGGTAGTGACAATGTGAAAGTTGCTGCATTATCATCAGGAGAGGTTTGTGCCACTACTGCTGAGAGCTGTGAGATGGACTCTGGTGCTACAGCCAATGGAAGGAGTTCAGAGAAACATGCCACCAGGAAGTGTAAGAGTGGGAACAGTAGTAGATGCCACTTGTTGGACACATGAACAATTGAATGAATAGTTAAAGCTGATCTTTGATAGGTTGAGGTTGAAAAAGACAACGAATTCAAGATTAGGATTTTGCCTTTATGTGAAGTCAGCAGAAGAGGAGGAGGCACCCAGGAGGTTGTGTATATGCATTCATGCTGGTTTCATCAGTTCTTTGCTGGTCCTCCATATGTGTATGAACATTCAAGATTCAGGATTTTAATTAAAGAGGAATGATTGTGCAAACCAGTTGAGCTTATGTGCATCTACAATGGCTTCCTGAGATGGATGTCACAAAAAAGTGTTACCATTAACAAGGATATTAATGTACAAAGATGCAAAGTACAAAGGAAGAACAGTTATTCTAACTTCACTGGTGAATAATCTGACAAATATAAAGTTATACAGCAATTAAAACACATAACAACAGTACCGATAGATTAGATATCTACATACTAGAATTTCAGCAGACTAGCTGATTAGTTTTAAACCGGTTCTTCAAAATTTGCAAAAGCAATGGCACATTAACAGGGTGAAACTACATAGGTGTATGAACTTCTCTTTATAGTATATGAGATCTCGATTCTCTATGACTATCTGCAGCTCGAAAACTTGTTGTAGTACAGTTCAAAGGTCAAAGTTGTTTTACTATTGTTCAGAGATCACACTGACAGTACAACAACTTTTCTGCATTGATCTACCGCCCAACTCATTGGCTGAAGATGCTCCTCACAGAAAAAAACTTGGGCAAAATGGTGGTGGCAGTTAGCGAACGATGAAAAATGGATCAACTCAGTTTTGGCATGGACACCTATAGATGGCTCCATTTACCAACCTGAGCTGCCATATTAAGTTTTTATTTGTGTTTTCTTTTAAAATTAACACCGTGGCCATACATGGCGGGAGTGACAGAAAACAGGACTTACAATGGAGTGGCAGTGGCGTGCCTGTGCCAGTGCCAGCAGAAGCAAGTAACAGGAATGAAAATGGATGGAGATCAGTAAAATATTAAAATAATCTAAACAGTTTCTATTGTAGCTGCAGCCATCTGTGTTGAATCAATGACTCCATATACTATATAAAACAGTATAAGAGTAACCATACACAGCAAGGCTGTTTTCGATCTCAGGTTTGTGCTGACATCATGAGACCTCTCGGATTTTGCTCTTGAGGTCTCTATGATGTCATCACAAATTCTCCATGGGAATACAGCCTTGTTGTGTATGGTTACCAATAAACTATTCTACAGTAAATGTTGTAGTCTATGTGTCCATGGGGCATTAACATATCTTTATATCTGAGATCTAGTATTGTTGCTATGCTAAATTTTGTGTTTGATCTAATGCTGTTACACCCATCAACAAGTTGGAATTCATTGCTAATACATCTTGTAAATTCAATGAACACTGAATGTTGTAAAAATAATTTGGATACCTATCTACTACAAGCTTGTTAATTCATTCCAGTATGCTGGAAGATACACTATATGGGTATTTCACCTTTGGTGCCTCTAACACATCCTAGTATAACTCCTAGTATGTCAGAAATATCCTTGCCACTTCTTACATAACTAGTGCATTCTGCTGCTGCTGTGATGATGACTCAGATGAACAACTGGTGTCACCATCTCCTATTGTGATGGATACTTATCCATCTGTTCCATCTGCTATGCAGTGTGAAGGGAAGGAGGTGGTGTTATCCAAATACCACAGTGTTAGATGATGCTGCAAACATGATTCATTATTGGGGGATGATGATGAAGAAGATCATGCAATTTTCAGAAACAGACAACTTCTATACTTTTTCATGTTTTTGTCAATATTATTGTTAGTTATGATTCTTAAAGTTTGCTTCATCTATATGCTGAGGAAATGTGATTCCTTATGGTGAGAGGAGGGTGATGATGAAGAGGATGTGTTGTTTTCAGAATCAGTTAACTTCTGTGGTTTTATTTTAATTTAATTATTATTATTGCAGTAGTTATTCTTAAATTGTGGTTTATTTATATGTTGAGAAAACATGATTTGTAATGGAAGGAGAAGGAAGATGATGAAGAGGATGTGTTATTTTCAGAACCTGTCAACATCTGTGGCTTTTATTGTAATGTATTTATTATTAGTTATTATTATATTAAAATGTTCCTTTATTTATATTCTGAGAAAATGGGATTCATGATCGAGGAAGGAGAATGATGAAAAGGGTGTGTGTTTTGAAAGCAAGACTTGAGATTTCTCTAGAAATGTCATCACCATGAGTCCTTATCTGCCATCAAAGTCTATGTTTCTGTGTTTCTAAGCAGGAGGAAGCTGTGCAGTTTAGTGCAAGTATGCAATGAGAGATACTGTATGTGTTCTTTACAACAAATTCAGCTCTGGCTTGGGTGCATATGCTGGGCCTGGTTCAGGCTTTCAGTTACTGGATCCAAATGAAACAAAACTGTCCTGCTGCTCAGTGTGCAAAATTCAAAACACCCAATGTCAGGAACATCCAGAAACAGTGCCATTGCTGTCAAAAACACGTACCAAAGAGCAAAATGCCTTAGATACCAATAATATTTATTTCAGCATCAACATGATAAGCCAAGGTATAGTCAAGGTGGTCATCTCTCATGGAGATGCTGACAGGAACAAAGAAAAACTCCAGCCACTTTCTCATTAGAGCATTATCAAGGAGTATGGCTATGCATTGCAGAGTGGTTTAAATAGGAAAAGACCCTTAAAGACACAGTGTACTAATTAGAAAGTGCAGTGTGTGAAGGTACCAAATAAATACATACTACAATAAACTTCAGTTTTAAAATAGCAGCTTATTTTATGTAAACTTGACTGACAAAATATTGTACAAATAGATGACATTATTTGGTCACTCTTGAAGATCCTTTATTACAGAATGCATACATCAAAGTGAAATTAGAACTACATGAAAACAGTATACTTAAAACTAGATATAATAATCTACAAAATCCAATAATAATAATAATAATAAGAAGAAGAATCAGCATTTATATAGCGCTTTTCATACATAGTATCCCAAAGCACTTTACAAGCAATGCTAGACTGGTAGTGAAGTGACTGAATGTGTGGTGGCAGCCATATCGCATCATCACCCACACAGCCTGGATAATTGCATGAACTGGTTTATGGGAAGGAATGTTGGCCAGGACACCGAGAATGCTCCCTGCTCTTTGCGAAGAGTGCCCTGGGTTCTTTTACTTCTACTTGGACACCCACCAGGACAACACCAGGATGGGCAGAAGGGACCTCGGTTAACGTCTCATCCGAAGGATGGCACACCCGGCAGTACAGCACCCCCAATATTGCACTCGGATGCCAGCTATTTTAGGTGCAAGTCCAATCCTGGTGTGGGATGAGAACCCATGACCTTCTGGTCCAGAAGCAGATGTGCTACCAACTGAGCCACGCTGACACCTAAATAAAAATTGCTCATATAGCCTAGGAGGAAGAAGATTTAAATCATATAATTAAGCAATAATGCACGACAGGGTGTGGTATATCATGGGATATCATCACTCCTCGGGTGATTGGGCATGAGGCTGCAGGCCGAAAGTGTCCAATGACCCGAGAAGTGATGAGTATCCCATGATATACCAACTCTGGAGTGCATTATTGCTATTATGAAGTGGTTTAAATATTTGTTAATGTAAAATAGAAACATTTTAAAAATGTTTTTTGGGTGTTGGAGGCATATCTTTAAATAAAATAGTTCCTGGAGGGCACTGGGCAGAAGGTGGCGCTGTTGGCCGTGGTAGAGAAATGGAGCTCTTGTGACTGGGTGATGCGCTTATTCCCATTGCAATTTTCTTTTTAAAGTGTTGCAGTTCACAGTGCACTTTATTTTTATTATCTGTGTTCTGTGAATTGGATGCTGAGACTGGTAAGCTGAGAGAGAGTTGGAGAGATGAGCCAATGATGAGACGAGCGAGAAAAAGAGTAGAGTCTTGAGTGCGATTCATGTGGGACTATTACAATGGTTAGGAATGTCTGGGACAAGACTAGCAGTTTTTTCTATGTGGCTGGGATGTAGTTTTCTTTTTGTGGGGGAGCCCGCGGTTGTGTGGAGAATGACTACAATGTGCAGGTCTGTTGTTTGTCCTTTTCGAGAAAAAAAATTATAGTCTGTTGCTGCCACTCGCATGCTGCTGGATATGTTGCTTTTGAAAGTATTGCTCCCAGCAGCTTCTGTTGTGCTGAATTCTGTTGTGTGCGCAGCTAGTGGGAGTTTTTTTTAAATAGCAGTCAACTGAAATCTGACTCACTGCGGACTGCTGGAGATGAAGACTGCATGGTCAGTGAGGAGGCTGGTGGCCAGAAGGTCTTCTGAAGCCGTGATGCTGTAGCCGATATCATCGCGGCTTAAATATCTCTCAGTCAATCAGCTTCCCGTATTTATGATGTCCAGTTCATAATGTGGGTTTGCTCATGGTATGAAAAACAAGAAGATATTGGCTTGGCCCTTTTATAACGGACCAAATATAAAACAGGATGATTTAATTTATATTCCTGTTTAATACAGAGGATGACTGTACAATCTTAAGAGTGAAGATGGCAGCGATGCTGCTCCACTCCTGCAGCTCAACATTTACTGGAGTGTTTTTATAACTTTTATTGGTAAATACCTTTCTTTACCAATACGGCTGAATGAAACTTGTGCTGTTCTGGCAAGTGGCACCTGTTTATAATGTGGTTCTACTTATTGCATGCTGAATAGAGACGACTGCCCTAACTTTAAAGCTCCTTTGTTTTGGGCAGAAACACTGCTGCCTTGTTTTAAAATGTTGTGCAACCTGTGCTTTTCTGGGGGCTACCCAGCTGTGTATTTCTCCATTTTGGAAGTTTGTCTCCAGTTATTTTCAGAAGGAGAGCAGAAGGCACCTAGAGTCAGTGTTTTAAACATTTGAAGAAATTGGTCTGGAGTCTCTTCCTTAAAGGAAATTGGATGTCCGGGATCAGGAAGGCACTGTTTGTGCCGACATGCTTATTATTGCCTAAAAAGGTAAATTAGCATTGCCTAGGGGCTGGGGCTGTCTATATTTTTGGATTGAATACTTCTGAAGTTGCTATGGTCAGTGGAGCATTTTGTCTTGTTTTCCTTTCCAGACAGGCCTTTGCTTTTGAAGAGAGTGCTTGTGACTATGGGAGCTAGGAGAACTGGACATTTGGATGGCAACAAAGAGTGGAACTGCCCTGTTTTTGCTGATTGCTTTGATGACATTTGTCAACCTGTTATCTGCAACATGAGCCTAAGGGTTTGAGGAACAACTGGGATGATGCTGAATATGACCCATGAGGGCGCTTGGTACAGCGCCCATGGGTCAAACTC
Source organism: Neoceratodus forsteri (assembly GCA_016271365.2). NCBI lineage: Eukaryota > Metazoa > Chordata > Ceratodontiformes > Ceratodontidae > Neoceratodus > Neoceratodus forsteri. Next base: position 128,955,078 of record JADMNL010000022.1, read on the forward strand.
TGAGTAACACACTCTAGAAGGTAGTGTTTTACATTTCTATTTCATTCCTGTTTCCCTCGGTAGGAGGAAAGATGGGATGCCTGAGCGACTATTGGTTTACTAAAATGGACACCTTGAACATTGTGGTTTCCTCAGGAGGTGACTCAGACATTGTTATAGTATCTATGTTAGATAAAATATATAACCCCAAGATAAAGTTTTCTTTGGTGGGACTCCTTTGTGGGGCACATGGAGTTAAGCACTTCCTGAATAATTAAGTGGAACAGAAATTGGACTCCTAATTATGGAGCTTGAGACCTTGAAATTTCAGCTAATTACTGCTAATGTTTACTAGCTACTGCTGGCCTTTTGGTGGAGTTTTGAGATTACTTAATTAAGGCGCTGTTTTAAGCAAACTACAAACAACACTGAATTTTAATATACAGCCACCAAAGTCTGTTCTCTTGAAATTTTGCATACACTGTGAATCATTGGTTAATTGAGCAGGTGTTTTAATACATACTAACATACTTTGCCCAGCAGATTAGGCCTTATGGTCTACTCGAGTCTGCTCGAACCTGGATCCTAGTTGGGTGCGAGACCCTCCCATCCCTTGTGCTCAGAAACCCTATCATCCATCCCCACCCCCGGGACAGGCCATCATCTGATACATCCACTTTCTGTGTCTGTCCCACTCTTCTTAAAGCCCTCCACTGTGGATCTCTGAACCAGCTCACCAGGCAGAGCATTCCAAGGGTCCACCACCCTCTCAGTGAAAAACCTCCTCCTCTTTTCCCCCTCACCCTTCCACCTTCCAACTTCAAACCATGCCCTCTGGTGATGCCTCCTGCTTTAGTCTAAAGATCCTCCATGTTTACCTATTTATTCCCTTGAGTGCCTAGAAGACCTCAATCATGTCCCCCTGTCTCTCCTCTCCTCCAATGAAAACAGGCAGAGCTCCTCAAGTCTGTCCTCGTAAGTCAAATCCCTAGCCCTCGTATCTTTTGTTGCCCTCCTCTGTACCTCTCCAGGAGCTGTATGTCCCTCTTCAAGTGTGGTCTCCAGTACTGTACACAGTACTCAAGGTGTAGGTCTAACCAGTCCATTGTACAGTGGCAGAATCACTTCCTTGCTCCTAGAGGTGATCCCCTCTGCGATGCATCCCAACATCCTGTTTGCCTTGCTAGCTGCTCTCCTGCACTGCTCAGAGTTATTCATACATGTATCCACCATGACCCCTAGGTCTTTTTCCCCTGTTGAGGCTTCAGCACCTCCCTCCCAGGGTGTACCTGTGTTTAGGGTTTCCCCGACCAAGATGCAACACCTTGCACTTGGTGATATTGAAATTAATTTCCATGTTGAGCCCAGCTTTCCAGGGTGTCCAGGTCCCCTTGCAGGGCCAACCTCCCTCTTCTCCCTCAACTACTGCTCCCATCTTGGAGTCATCCATGAAGAGACTCATTTCACACCCTATACCATCCCTGATGTCCGATATGTATGCATTAAACAGGATTGGACCCAGGACCGAGCCCTGTGGTACCCCACTACCAACCTCTGTAGGGTTGAGAACTCACCACAGACCACTACTCTCTGAGTCGTCCAGCTATCCAGTTTTCAATCCATCTGACCATCAAGGGCCTACTCCTAACCCCATCAGTTTCTCCACCAGACCATTGTGGGGACAGAGTCAAAGCATGCTTGCAAGTCCAAGAATAATACATCCACAGGCTTACCCTGTCCAGTTCTGATGTTACCCATTCATAGAACTCCACAAGGTTGGTTTGACATGATCTACCTGGCACAAACCCATGCTGCCGACTATCCAGACCTCCACCTCCCCAAGTAAACCCCAATCGTTCCTTTAGTACCTCTCCATTAATTTTCCCACCACGAGGTTAAACTGATGGGTCTATAGTTTCCTGGTACTTCCTTCGACCCCTTTATGGATTGGTACCACATGTGCCTCTCGCCAATCCCTAGGTACCCTCCCTGTCTCAAGTGACCTGTTGAAAGCTCCGCCAGGGTGCAGCCAGTATGTCCGCCACCCCATAGTACTCTCGGATGAATGCCATCCGCCCAGGAGATTTGTCTTTCTTTAGGGCCTTGAGGGCAAACCACACCCTTGGTGGGGATGACATCATCCATCCCTCCACCTTATTGGTCTTTTTATCCTTATCCAGATGTGACACCCTGGGTACCTTTCCTCCCTTTGCTCCATTTCTGTTGCTCCCTGATCCCACTCCCTGCCGCTTCTATCCCTTTGTGCCTTGCTTTGTAGATAACCCATCCCCTCCCTAGTGAACACAGAGGCAAAGTACTCGTTAAATACCTCTGCCTGGTCCCTCGCCTCTTCCACCCACCCTCCTTCTGATCTCAATCTGCTGAGATGGCCCTTAGTTTTTCTCCGCTCCCCAATGTGCGGAAGAACCCCTTTTCCCTCCATATATCCCTGTGCCAGCCATTGCTCTTTACTGGACTTTGCTCCCCTCACCATACGGGTGACTTTTCTAGATGCAAGCTGGTACATTTCATATCCCTATCCCCTCTTGTTGTTTTTATATTTTGTAAGCGCCTTCTTTCTCTGACTGCTGCCTGACCTCACTGGACCACCAGCATGGTTTATGTGACCTTGCTCCTTACGTTTCAACTTAGCGCAGATCCTGACTGCCTCATGAAGTCCCCATTTTATGACCTCCCATCTCCTTTCCACACTTGTCGTTGAGGTAATCCCTTCAAGTGATCCTTGAGAATACATGTTTTATGTCTGATAACTGGTCCTCTAATTCCTGAATTTAAGTGGAGCCTAGCCCTTTTACAAGTAGCTGGACTGACTCCTGGCCGAGGAATGATTTGATTTCTTAAATTAACGGCATATTTAATTATTAAATTGGGAGCAAAGCCATTATTACACTGTGCATATCTCATAGTTGTACACCAATATATCAAAATAGTTATTTGCTGTATTTCAATGTTTTATTATACCAATTGTGATGAATTAAGGTGATCAGTTATTGTTAAAAGACCCCAAAATATGCTTTTACATTCAATTTAATTACATAAGTTGAGTCCTCATCAGGCAATTATTTAGAACCTGGAGCCAAGGATTATTCTGATTGTTTCTGATGTTGGTTATGTTTTACAGGAGATGAAAATAGTAGGCTTTAGTTTCTAATACTGAAAGTTCCAAACAGTTAAGTTTTCGATTTTGTTAATAGCGAGGCCTGAACTGGGTGACACGACAGTCGCTAGATAATGTGTCACATAATTAGGTGAGCCATTCCTTATAGTCATAAATGGATTAGTATGCACTGTAAGTAAGGGTGAGAAAGGAGAGTTGCAATTTGTCTAGATGGTGTGATACGGTCCCAAATGGGCCTCCCGAGATAACTGTGACTCCCAGTAGTGGGATGGAGCCAAAACAGAAAAACATATTGCAAGTACTTTAAATGGCATTTTGCCAAATGGAAAGTGAAGTGTCAAGTATGTAGGTCTCAGTCTGGTCTACTGTTGTCTGTCAGCAAGTGTGGACACTGGGGAAGAATCTCCCTGACTTGGCTGATTGAATCCCTATAGTATTGCCCACATACTAGGCAGAGCAGAAAATCTGGGTGACAAAAGTGAAGGACTGCCTGTGTTTGTGATATTGTCTGGGGCCTGGATGCTATCCTGTTTTGCCCGTTATTAATGAAATATAATTAAATTAAGATAACCCATTAAGGAAGTCTCAAGAATATTATTGCATATTAGTAACTATACAGTCAGCCAGAAGGTTAGATATATGTTTATTAAGGGAAGGCCATAATTGGATAATTTGATACCCTAGGAGATGTGTTGCATGACCAGGTGGCCAATCCTTGTAGTCACTAATGGATTAGTACACACTGTAAGTAAGGATGAGAAATAGAGGTTTGTAGTAGGCTTGGTGCAGATGAGATATAGTCCCAAATGTTCCCCTGAGGACGACTGTGACTCCTAGTGGTGGGAAGGAGCCAGTGCAGAAAAATATTTTGCAAGTATGTTAAACTGCATTTTAGCCGATACAGAAAGTGAACTGCCAAATGCATGAGGCATAAATCCAGCCAAATGTTGTCTGTTGGCAAGAGTGGATCCTGTCTCCTGACTGAGTTGAATAAACTCTAAAATACTGCCCATATACTAGACAGAGCAGAACATTTTAGAGACAAAAGCGAAGGACTGCCAGCATTTTGTGATGCTAACCAGGGCCTGGAGATTCAGTAGGGCAGGAGTTCTCACACTTTGTCATAGTGAGCCTCCCCAAGCCTTGAAAAGATCTTGAGCCGCCTTAATATAGAAATAATTTTGGGCCTCCCCATAGTTAGAACAACTAACATACTTTGCACATTACAGGTAGAACACAATGAAGTGCATGTGGTAGCTGAGTTTATTCTCATTTTATGGAACTTATTATTCTCCTGTCTACACCCCCTCCCCAGATCAGCCTACTCGCTCCACACTTCGACTTTTGGACTCTATTTACCCCTCATTGCAATACATCCATGAGTCAGATTACTTTGTCAGTTTTACCTTGCTCTTAAACACCTTCTCAGGGACCAATTTGCTCCCTCCTACTCTTGCTCCTAGTATCTCTGCTTAGCCTTTGTATTTGTGCTTTTCCACAGCCAGCATAATGGGCCAGTTGTTACCTAGTTCCTATTCATTTGCATTATTTTGACTTTTGTTTTGCACAGTTTCCAAGAATTGTATTTTCCCCATGTCATACCAGGAAACAAGTGTTTGTTGAGCGTGTCTTTCCTGGGAACCATTTGTACATAAATTTCCATGCCATTATTCACTTTCACTTTGCTGCATCCTTTCACATGAAGCATCCAAAACTTGACATTAAAATATAGTACATTTTAAAGCTTGTTTGAGCCTCCCTGGAACAGGTTGGAGCCTCCCTGGGAGGTTGGCCTCACCATTTGAGAAACCCTGCACTAGGGTATTCTCCTGCTGTTATTGAAATATTTTAAAGTAAGATAATCTACCGAGAAATGTTGTTGTTTATTATATTAGATTTTATGTTCGCTATAGTCTAAATATGTGTTGATTAATATAGTGGACATTCTGAAGACTTTTTATTCTGTGTTTCTCATAATTAGAGTATTTAAAAAGAGCGTTATAACAATGCAGTAAAGAACTGTTCTGAACTGTTTAGAGTATATGTTCAAATGATGTAGTAAGAGGGCTGTGTGCTCACTGAGAAGTTGGAGGTTTTATACACATCTGTACATTGTCTTTTGTATTGTATTATGTGGATTTTATAATGTAATGGCATATTGCCGAACATTAAAGCTTTCTACTAAAAATCATAAGAGTTTTCAAATACCTGCATCTGATATATAAAATAGAGGATAATGTATGGGCATCAATGGTTAACCACACTACATTAGCGTAGAGTGGTTATCTTGTCAACCATGATTAGCCTCGAGGCGCGTGTGCCAATGTAAACACAAGACACTAGCATAGTGTGATTGACCATTGATGCCCATACATTGTCTTTTATAGTGTATGGGCATCATTGTTGTCAAATTATAGACAGTAAATTACAGCGGTTTAAGAAGGATTCAGCCACTTACCTTACACAGATGACAACGAGGACGGTCAGTTTGTGCAAAGAAAAACTATACATTTAACATACAGAGAAGGCTCTTTCAGCCAGGATACAGTGGGAAGCAGACTGAAAAAACACAGCTTAATGTGACCACTAAAAGAGAGCAGATCATGTGACACAAGACAACCAAACAGCTAGGCGGCGAACAATTGTTCAGTTGCGCCGTAACTCACTGTGCGAATGATCTGCCTCACAGAGCTTTGCCAGTGCTACCTGCAAGAAAGCGGGTCTGAATATAAAAGGAAAAATAAGTGAAACAATGTTTAGAAGGCAGGTATTGGCTCGGTGTTAATGTCACAGAACAATTCACAGCGTTTTATACTTTTGGTGTGGGATCTGAAAAACACTTTACTAGCAGCTGCATAATATAGTTATGCCTTTGTGTGAAAGCGTTTGAAATGGGAGACAGTTCTTTTACCTGATTTGAACAGAATTTACCCACGCCTGGACATCTGTGCTGCCTTGGTAATGCCCACGACTGTTAGTTCCAATTTGTTATGCCATCGATGTGACATACTATCTATGGATTAACAATACTGCTACTTCACATCGATGGTATAACAAACTTAGTAAAGAAGATTTTTCACATTAACAGCGTTCTACCATACATTATATAAGAAAGAAACTGTTTAAAGAAGACCTTATATGTGATATAGAACTGAAATTTATTTACTTTTTTTGTTTAGTTTTTGTTGACCGGGTAAGTGCACCAGACAAATCCTGCCTATTTTCAGGCACAGTCCGAGGAGGGATACAGATGAATGCCAACTGACCTTGAACCAGATTAAGCTGTTGGTGGTATTTTTTAGTGAATGAGGAAATTTGGCCAGGACACCAGGAAATTCCCACTCTTTTCGATTAGTGCCATGGGATCTTTAACATCCACCTGAACTACCACCAATCCAGGCAGATGGGACCTCAGTTTAATGTCTCATCCGAAGGCGCACCTCAAAGTACAGCACCCCCTCTCATGCTACACTACAGCATCAGTACTGAGATATTAACCCAAGTGCCAGATGTGGGAACTGAACCCACAGCCCTCTGATCTCCCAGCCTCAGAGGTGAGTGTGCTACCTACTGAGCCACTGACACTGTGTGAAATGATGACCATACCTGTCTCCTTGTCATATGAAATGTAAATATTGTACTGCACCTGATAGGATATTATTGCTTTTAAGGGTGTTGTATTTACCCATACAGAAATAATTATATAAATGTTTTCATGCTGCACACATAAAACTACCCAAGTGATATGTGTGCTGCAAGCGTGATTTAAATGTTAAATTGGAACCGATTGCATGCATATGGCATGCATGCAGCAAGCAAGTGTGGAAACTATGATTTTATGTTAAATCGGAAAGACTGCATGCTTGTTGCATGCGTGTAAAAAACAAGTGGTCACTGATAACTGTACACATAAAAGTTAATTGATTTGCTCAGGATCACACTACACACAAGTGGGAGTTGATGAGATTCAAATGCAGGTTTTCATGCCTGCAAGTCTCCTGGCTTTCAGTTCAATGCCTTTAACCAACAAGCCATACTGTTTGCACATATATGGCTTACTTGTATTAATACACACTGTGTCTGAATATCTGCATGCATGTGGCATGCTTGTAGCCACTGTTATGCTTTTCAGTTTTCTTCTCTCCTCATCCCATTTTCACAGTTGACCTGTAGCACACATACCAATGGAAACACATGTTTTCCCACCCCAATACACAAACTTATCCACAAAACCACTTAATTACTTCTGTCTGGCCTGTACTCCTATTTTCTCTTTCTCCACAGTTTGACTGCTTCCACACAAATGGACATTAAGGTGCAAACACAAATGTAGCAATAACTTGACACACACACACACACACACACACACCACTTGGCCAGTCCCCCACCATGCACACACACTGTTGCAGGTATAACCATGCTGCTACAGACAACCCACAAAGTATAGATATAAATAAAAAGTCTTTTACTTGAGTTTTAGGGAGCCAGAGGCAGAAGTCTTTAAGAGATGATGTCCATGGGTCAGAGTGCTGGGACATACCCCTTGAAATCAATGGAGTTATTTTCTGTTACTATTTTATATGTTATGATGGTGAGTTGGAGAATAATGAAGGCCAATGTTCTACTAACAGGCCCTTGTTAGTTGAGTGGTAGCCTCCATTAACCTCCAACTCTCCATCAATAATGTATAAAATGGTAATTAAAAAAATCCCCATTAATTTCAATGGTGCACACACTGAAGTCTCCTTTGCACTTTGTTATAATGTACCTGAGCTTGGGAATGTGAAGTCAGCTTCATGGGGGCATAAGCCTGACTATACTGGAGCTCAATAGTCTGTGCATACCATAACACTTAACTGTCCATGAATGCAAGGGAAAGTTCTGGAATGTCTGTAACATCTCTAAAAGGTACAGCTTATTTGATTTGACTGAAATGTGATATGCAAATCAGAAAAATTCAAATGTATAGGGTTCATCTGTATATACTCCGGAGCAGTGCATCAGATTTGGGCTTAAACCAACCCAGTTACTAACCAATTGTTTTACTGGCTGAAGCTGCTCCCCTCCAAAAAATTAATTTGTTCCCATTTTTCTCCCTGATGCCATTCCATTCAATACCCATCCCTATGGATCATGAAGCCACCCAAAGGTGAAGAAACATGAAAAACACATCAATATTTCAGTCTTTCCTCCTTCCCCATCTTCCTATAAAAAAAATTGCTTTTACTTACCCAGCCATATGGCCAAAACCTGCAGCCTGGTACAGTGTGCCACCAGCCCAGTTTTAGTCTGCTCCCCTCTCTCCTTTACCAAAGCTTGATGCTAGAACCAACCTCACTGGTCCCCAATGTGGTCCATGAACAAGTCACATCACCATACGAATCCACACAACCTGGGTTGCCTCCTTCTTGCTTGGTTTTATTGTGGCTGCTGCCACATAACACCGATCAAGGCCAATGAAGGCTACCCACACTGCTATTACCACTGCTGCTAAGCCTAGTTTGCTGCCATGGGGGTCTGTGCTGTTTTTTTTGTAATGTGAGCTTAGTAGAGTAAGTAGGTAGCCTAGCCTTGAGTTTGCTTCTAGCTCACACTGTTCCGCTTGTTTTCATACAGGTCAGGAGTCTGAAGATGGAGGAGCCACCCTATAGGGAGGCGACCAGAGAGGTTCCACAGGGGACTGTGCAGTGGAGGACTGAGGTGCTAGATACATGGAGTAGCGATCACAAGTGAGTACAAGCACAATATGTGCTTACGGAGCAAGAAAAATAAAAAGTGGAGAAGTGGAGAGATGGAAGCTGAGAAAGCAGAGAAGGTAGAAAAGCAGAAAATTGGTCCAAACACAATAGCAGGAGAAGCACAGAGGACCGGTTTCAAAGTTTAGACTCTGACATTATTGCTTTGTTTGACTCTTTCTAAAAAATCAACTTAGTAGTACCACTCCTTGTGTTGTGTTGTCTTGTTAAAAGCATTTAAATCTGTTTAAAAAGCTGTTACAGGTTATTGTTCGAAGATTGCATCAGAGAAAGTTAGATTTATCTCCCTCTTCCATGTTCATTTTAAAAGTGTTTTTAGGGATTTTGCTTTTGTAATTCAAAGTTTAGATTCAAAGTACATAGTAGGATTTAATACTTTTTAGTATTTTTTTTTTTTTTGAAATTCTCAGTTTATTCATTTTACATAACAGTGAAATACAGATACCAGAACATAACAAGCAAAGAAACCCCACAATAGCGAGGTATTAACAATACATAGATCAGTATAATCCCCCAACCCCGGAGCGTCACCACTAAAACAACATGCACCTAAGATGACCTCAACCTATACCTGGGTCATTAAATAACAGGTATCTTAATTACTTGTGCCCAGTCAAAGGTGGGAAGTAGTAGGAAGGAGGCAAATCTGATGACAGGAGGCGAAACATCAGAAAATACCAAAGTTGAGTTTCAGTGAAGGTACAAAGCATAGAGCTTGCCCCATTTTTTTGGAAAGCAGATATAACATGCCTGGAGCTAGCAATTAACTTTTCCACTTTGAAACACAGGGACATTTCCTCCACCCAATCCTGATAGGAAATCTCTGATTGGCCTAGCCAGTGTCGGAGGACTAATCTTTAAACAACTATTGAAATAAAGGCCATATGGTATTTTTTCTCTTTAAGCTTGATATTGGAGTAAATACCTAGTATACAAATTTCAGGAGTAAATAGATCCTCCAGACCTAAGATTGGGTCCAGGCTGTCCGAATAGCTTTCCACAATGGGGCAACTTTAACACAAAACCAGAACACATGAAGTATACTTCCCAATTCCTTGCCACGTCTTATGCAGTTAGCAGATCTAGACTTTCCAAATTTGGCCAATTTATGACGTGTAATACATGTTATTAACTATATAAAACTGTATGAGTCTATTTCTATCTAAAGTAAGAACGATATATGTCTCTCCATACTTGATTCCAAGATATGGAAGGCCCAGGAATTATGGATGCCCAAACTTTGGAACCAGTTAAAGCTTCTGGAACTTTAGTAAGCATAAGTTGCATATATAGGTTGGAGATACTGTGGAGCTTTGCAGCACAATTCCTTAGCTGATCCAGAAAAGGCCTAATATTAGTGGTGGTCCTCACCAATCCAAATTCTTTACCTATGAGGTGTCTCAATTGATATAACTTGAAAATGCTCTGTGGAGGAATATTCAACTTTGTCATCAGGTCACCTGAGGGCCAAGGAGCCTTGTATATACGGATCCTCAACTGAGCAATCCCGAATCTGCGAGCAACCATATTGGTGTCAGCCAATGAGATCAATCCTAATATTAGGTTGAGAGTCAGTGGCTGACCCGGTCCTTTGAATACTGAATCTTAACAGAAGTATAATATTGGTTTAAGACTCTCACGGACAACCCTACCACTGAGTTCTTTATAGACTCAGGTAAGGCAGAGAAACTGTAGTAGAAAATGTGCTGAGGATCAATACTGTGTACTTCAAAAGGTTAAGGTCTAGGTTAAGCCATTTGGGTGTGTAATTGACATCTGGAGGAAAAGCCATTTGCCCATTTAGTTAAATGACTGGCCCAGTAATAAAATTCAAAATTGGGCAGCGGAGGCCTCCTTTTCTTTAGGCAGACAAAGCTTAAAGAAGGATCTCCTGGGGCGTTGCCTTTCCAAATAAATTTAGTCAATATTGAGTGGACCTTTTGAAATAAGGATTTAGGAAGCCAAATATTTAACAGGTTCAAGGGATAAAATATATATGGAAATACGTTCATTTGAGTATATTGATCCTCCCTCCTATGGCTATGGGAAGGTCATCCCATCTGTTAAGATCATTTTGAATTTTGTCCACCAAGTCCTCTAGATTAAGTTTCCTGATCATGTCCTCATCTCGGCCAGATAAATGCCCAGATACTTGAGGTGGTTCGGGGCCCATTTCATACCAAACTGGCCACACTAGAGTGGAACAGGTGTGAATTAAGTGGAATATCTCGGATTTAGATAAGTTCAACCTGTAGTTGGAAACCACACCAAACTGCTCCACTATCTTCAAGACCTCTTGCAAAGAATTGACCGGATTGGTAAGGTGCAGGAGGATATCATCTGCAAACACTGACAGCGTCAGTGTTTGTTGATTAATAAGACACATCCTAAGATATTGGGTGAGGATTTGATACGCATTAGGAGAGGTTCTAAATAGAGATTAAATAAATATGGTGACAGTGGACACCTGGCGGGTACCAGAGTACAAGGGAATCGGGATGAGAACACCCCATTGCAATAGACTCTGGCGAAGGTGATCTGTATACTGCCTTGATCCACTGAATAAATTTAGCTGGAAACCAAACCTGTTTAAAGTAGCCATAAAAATCCCAATTGACACGGTCAAAGGCCTTTTCTGCATCCAAAGACTAAGGCCATGGGGGCCTGAGTGTCTTGGCAACACGAAAAATATGTGAGAGAGCCCTCATATGATCTGTTACTGATCTCCTTGGACAAACCTACCTGCTCCGTGCTCAAGAGTGATTGCCATACCTGCTTAATTCACAGTGAGAGGATCTTGGTCAAGATTTTGACATCATAGTTGAGCAGCAAGATAGGTCTATAACTGGCTGGGTCAGAGAGGATTTGTCTAATTTAGGGATTAGAATTACAATAGATTCTAATAAGGAAGGATCAATGGCTCAGAAGTAAGGATGTAATTAAACAGGTTGAGAGAGCCGGCACTAATTCTTTGCAGAAGGTCTTGTAAAAGTTAGGGGTAGACCATCCGGACCTGGAGCTTTATCCAGGTTAAACTTTGGATGACCTCCTCCACTTCCCCTAAGGTTATGGGAGCTGAAAGTAGATCACATTGATCGGGTTGAAGTCCGGGGAGGTATTCTCTAGGAAAGCTATTACTTTGAAATTGAGGTCGAGCGAGTCCTATTCTATATAGATCTTGATAAAAGCCTCAAAGACCTCTACTATATCCCTAGGGGCTGTTTTAATAGAACCATCCCTCGCTTTTAAGGCAGGAATTAGTCTAGAACTCTCTACTTCCCTAAGTCTGAGAGCTAGTAGCCTTCCAGGCTTCTCCCCTGATCAAGATATTTTGTTTTAGATTTCAAAATGGCAAATCCTGTTTTTCCTTAATTAAATCTTCATATTCGTCCTTGAGTTTAAACAAGCTCTCGAGAGCCTTTTGAGAGTTGGTGGAGAGAGAGCTTTCTCAGCCAACTTAATTTGGTTAGCCAAGGAAATAATTTCTCCTCCCTCAGCCTCTTTCTTCTGGAAGACACTTTTATGAATTCCCACCTAAGAAAACATTTCAGTGAGCACCACACTAGATCATCCCTAGGTATTGACCCTTGAGTAATTTCAAAAGGATGAGATCAGTGATCGAAGTGGAATTAGTCTGTTCGTCCTTCAAAATCTGGGTATTGAGCTTCCAAGAGGTATCTCGCTGCCCTGGGGGATTAGGTGAAAGTTTGACCCAAGCCAGTGCGTGGTCCGAGATAACAATGGGCTCAATACCCATGAGGGAATATTAGTAAGAAGGTTGGTACTCACTAAAATGTAATCCAGCCTCGACCAGGAATTATGGATGGGGAGTAGAGGCATAGCACCCGAGTAAAAGGATTCAGCAATCTCCAAGGATCCTCTAGACCTAACATACTACATAGATCCTTCAGAACCAATTGAGCAGGCAAGGGGGTTTCAGGGGTCTGTAGGTTCTGTCTAGTGCCTCTTGATGGAGCAATGTTCCAGTCACCCCTAAAATAAATAGCGTTGGCAAAGGGCACTCAGTCTATCTGCTAACTGCATTAAGAGTTAGAATAGCCCCAACGGGACCATATATGGCTCCAAGAACCACATCTATATTACAGAGCAGCCCCTTCACAAAAACAAACCTGCCCTCTGGATCTTGAATGCATTTCTCTAATATAAAAGGCACATTACGCTTGATCATGATGGCCACCCTTTAGTCCCGTAGCCCAGCCTGCCACAAAGACCTGGAAAACCCTTTAGACCGCAGAGATTTAGCTTCCACAACTGTGACATGGGTTTCTTGTAGAAAGAGGATATCCACACCAATTAAGGAGCAATTTAAAAGTATTTGACCTTTTTAGTTGCCTCCCTCATTCTCCTAACGTTCCAGGTGGCAATTTTAATATGCCCTAAAGCCATTTATAGCAATAAATTGAGTGCACTTGTACAGATTGAACCCCATGATATTATCCGCCAGTCTTATTAGCGGTGACACCTTCCGCCCACCGAAAAGACCACCCCTCCCCATTATTACCATCTCTTGGAATAAACCAGCAATCACTAAGGCAAGTAAGTTGTATGTTAGCAAGGTTAAACAAGCACACAGAAGAAGCTCCCAGCCTGATACATCCAATGTGTGAAAAGTGGTACCCCCATCCCTTCCCCCTCCCCTACTCCCCTGCCCTCCTTACACGAAAAACTATTTACAAGTAGCCCCTAAACAAACTAATCCAAAGAACCAAACGATTGAACCATACTCCTGAACCCCAGGTACCGTGGTCTCATCCCATGTCCACATGGAATTGGGATCATGGCCCAGAACAAAGACACCATCATATACTTTCCTGGAACTAATAGAAAGGTCCACACCACTAACCTGGATTGACCTGATACTTATTACCCCAACTGCGGTCATGAAACAGGATCGGGCGACACTCCTACCCGTGACTCCCACCTCCAACCTCCCCAATAATTAGACTACAGATCCGATGAGGGACTCTACAATGCCAATACAGAGAGCCAAATAAAAAGCATCAACCCAACCAGAAGCAGCACATTGCCCATTTAAACTAACCAGACTCAGCATGGAAAAAAGGGGAGTAAATACCTGTGTAAACTCTGTAACCGAATGAATAAACTGCCCAAGGTAGAGCATTGAGAGGGTACAGGCGCCTTTCACCGGAAACCCGACACGGAGAAAGTGCAAGTGGAAGCAGAACTGATGGACGAAATAGTCCGCCCATTAGAGGTCCACCGGAAACTCATACCTACACTCAAGTACCGGGTCAGAAGCAAGACAGATGCATATGGCACCACGCAGACATCAGGGCCTCGTAGGCCTCATGGCCTACTCCATCCTTGTCCTCCTCCCACCGGAACTACCCCACAACCCTCGAGAGCCAGGTAGGCCATTAGCCAAGTCATCCCAACAATATCCTAATCGAAGAAGAAGGGACTAAAATGATCAAACTGTAACATTATTGCAAATTAGTCCATAAAGAAAGTAGGTAGTCTTTAGGTAATATCAGTCTCCTTTAAACAGATCCGGAAACTTTTTGGAGAAATGGATTGAGGCTTGCTCAGGGTCTTCATAAGCGTGCCAGGTGCCATCTATAGAAATCAGGAGTTTTGCTGGGTAGTTCATTTTAAATCCTTTGCCTGCTGCAATAAGTTTCCTGGCGATCAGATGGAATGCTGCTTTTGTCTGATCTCATAAGGGAGATCCTGGGTAATTCTCAGCTTGATTTGGTTCCAGTGGACAGCTTCTAGTTCTTTAACTTTAGCTAAGACATGTTGTCGTTCGATATAGCTAAGGAACTTGATAATAATTGGTCTGGGGAGCTCCGACGGAGGCTTGGGCCTGAGAGATCTGTGAGCCCTCTCAATATGGTATTGTTGATTTATAGGAGAGGGCCAACTACTTTGTTGAGGAATTGCTGAACAAAACGAATGGTGTCTCCGCCTTCTGATTCAGGTAAGCCCAAAATTAGGACATTATTCCTCCTGCTCCTGCCCTCCAAATCCTCGGTCTTTGCTTGTAATTTCTGGATTTGTTGCCTCAATTTAGTAATTTCTGGGTCTATTTTGTGTCTCCAGTGCTCCAGAGAGACTGTCTTTGCCTCCATATCTCCTACCCTCCTCGGAAGGGCTGTGAAGTCACTTCTGATTGATTTGATCTCGCTTGAGATCTCCTGGAGTGTTCCCTGAGGAGCCAATTCCTGGAGGAAACGATCCTCTGTTAAGGGATTGCTTGATGATCCAGTAGCCGTTTGTTTAATTGATTGTCCGGGTTTGCATTTCTGGCCTTCTTGGGTGTCTTCTCTGGCGATGCTGGAGGGTATGCTTCACCCCAGCCACCTTCATCTCTGAGTCCATCGCAGTAGGCTTTATTAAACTCTGCAGAGCACCACACAAATCAGCTCAAATGTGACAGGAATACTCAAAAGACTTTCAAATCACGATACAGCTGAAAGAGCAGCATTATCCCAGCAAAATAAGTAGTTTTGAGGGTGGAGGGTGGAGCTCAGCAGAAAGCTGCTTTCAGTCCCTCTGCAGCACGTGACTCCTACTTTTTAGTATTTTAAACAGCTTGTGCTGAAATAACCACGTGATCTCTCTTGGTATTTAGTGTAGATATGTCGGTGTCCTACTGCGTAACATTCAGAATCAGATAGGAGCCGGGATTTAGCTGGTGTAGTATAGAGATACAGCGTAGTCAAGTTAGCTTCTTGTTGTCTGGCTTTTTAATTTTAAGGAAAAGCTACAACCAAATTAGATACACTGATAGTATGTGTCAGAAGAGGTGTAGCGTGGTGTAAAGAGCTCATATTAGTACAACTTTTAGTAACAGCATCTAGTAATGTGTGGCAGCTGTAGCAGAAAATTGCAGACACAAGCTACCAGAAACCAGATACCAGATACTGAATTTTCCTGGATACTCTATGAGGGAAATGCAATATAACATCAGGATCCTTGTAAATTCTGAAAAACTTTCTCAGACTTTTATTTGTTATTTGTACTCCTGGCTTGTTTTAAGTAGGGTAGAGTGTGTTTCTGAGTGCTTTTCTCTTCTCTTGTTTTTTCTCATTTAAATTCATTGATTAAGTGAAGAGTAGGCATGAGAAAGGAGGTGAGTTTGGCCTACAGGGCAGAAGGAAGACACTGTAAACACCATGCAGGCACAATTTGAGACAACCACAAGCAGCCAAGATTTGTGGTCCAACTGTGAGTATCTTTAACACTGCATAAGCAGGAGAAACAAACACAAGTAAGGAGGATAACTAAGCAACTAAAATAGAATTGTTTTCTCTGGGAGGACTGCAGAAGTTGTAGAAGAGGTAGAAATTGTAGTATTCAGAGATATTTGAGGAAGTAGAGTGTAAATCCCAAATTTGACGGTTACTTATTATACCTTTTCTACTTTTTCTTACTTGTAGTGTACAGAAGAAGTTGTATTTGCTCAATGGGCATTTGCCCCTTATACAGAAGAACTTGAGGTGGAAAGGTTGGAAAGCCAGAAGGAGTAAAATTGAACAAAATAAAAAGGAACCATATCTGCCACATTTGTCAGTACTAATATAACAGGGTAAAGGGACATCTACTAGCCCTGGCACTAGTGTTGTTTTCAGTGGGACACTGATTCATTCCTTTTAATAATTTTTGTTCTTGAATTTGAAATTTGGAGGTGGAGCCATAATTTGTAATCTGCAATCTGTATGTTTCACAGTTACTATTTAATTGTGTATAACTGTGCATAATTGTTTAAGTACCACGTGCTGATTCAATAATTGACTGACTGATTGGCTGATCGATTGATGTATTAATTGATTGTCTTGGGGCTGTACTAATGTTCAGGGGTAGTAGAAGTACTGAATCGCTGCCTCTGAATTGAATTGGGTAAAATTGTTTTATTCTGCACTGAATCAGCTAACCATATTAATTAGGGCTGAATAACATATTGGAAATATTTCCTTCTGTTAACAATTGCAAGAAATAGTTATGCCAGTAGCCACAAAAGTAGAAGAATTGAGATAAAAACATGGTTAAACCAGAGGAAAGAGATGAAGGAAAGCAGACAAAATGAAGGAACTCTGGCAAGAAAAAATATTAAAACACGCTAAAATAAAATGGGAAATCTAGCAGGAAATATGATTACAGATTTAATTGGTAGTAGTGAAGTACTGCATACATTGACACCAATTGGAGATATTTCAAGATTTTTAATAAACACGAAAATGGGGTCCTCAGTAGAGAAAGTGAGTTTGTATTCACACAAAGAGTCCCAAGCAAAGTCCACTTTTCTATCCACTAAAGAGTATGAAGGAAACAGTTTGACAAGGATGGAATCAAATATTGGAACCCAAGGGTGCAGTCAGAATCAATACCCAATTATAGAAAGTTTAGAGAAGAGGACAAGGAGAAGGGGTTACGGGAAGAAAATGATATAAATATGTTAAAAGCAATTAACAATTTACAGTCACTAAATAAAACAGTTTGAAGTATGAGAGAATCAATAAAGGAAGACTCTAACTATTTTGATAAAGAGAACATCACATATGGAAATGAATATGGACAATCAAAAGAACTAGCTGGTGAATACTTGGCTCTTGTTCAGAGGATAATTGCTCATAGACAATGAGTTCAAGAAGTGTAGTTAACCTGGATATAGAATGGCTAACTAAAGAGTAATAAGAACTTTAAGGGACCCTTTGGATGAAAATATAGTTCTGTATCAGCAATTGATGGAGATTAAAAGATTCAACATTTTTGAAAATGTAAGTATAGATAATAAAATTAGAATGGACAACTTGTGAATAGAGAAATGGGGTGGAATGACAGACTTATTTAAAATGTTAACAGTAGAACAGGATAACCTAGATGGAAAGTATCAAAGATGTAAATGACTCAGGATTTGGAATTTGCAGATGTGAATACAGTGGGGAAAAGGAATTAAGTATATGTTCATCTAATTATGCAAATGAAATTACTTGGGAATGTGTAATGTTACCAGACAAGATATTAAGAAACGAGAGCTCCTGTTTAGAATCGAAGAAAAAGTTCCCAAATTGTGGGTGAAGGGTGAACAATAGGAACAAAAAGAAGGGAAAGTTCAAAGAAGGAAAAAAAGAAGGAGCAAAGGGTAAATTTTAGCAAGTGATGAGAAGAGTAGACAGAGAAATTTAACTGAGATAGACATCTAATGGAAAGTTATTTGGAGGAGGAAATTATAAATAAAAAGGAAAGAGGGCTGGTATTAATGAAGGAAGAGAACAGCAAATAGAAAAAGGAAAAAACAAACAGAGCGGAATAAAAACAAAAGAATGAAGTTGATAAAGAAAGATAGGTATGTTAAGGGTTAACAAAGATAAAGAAAACAAAGGAAAAAGGAAAAAGAAGGTATAACACCAAGCAAATTAAATTAGGAAAAACAAAGAAATGGAAGAAGGTATAGGAATAACAAAATGGCTAAAGAAAAATATTAGAAAAACATGAAGAAAAGGATGTTAAAGTGACTGAAGGAAGTGAGGAAAAGGAAACAGATGGAGGAATGAAATAGATATGAGAAATGATGATTTAGAAGGGTAGGAGAAATTTAAAAATGTTTTGATCAAAACACTGCCCTTAGATTTTGTGTTACCGTTGTATGGGATGGCAGAAGTCCCAGAAAAGAATGAACTAATGCTTTCACAAATTACTAAAATCTAATAAACATGGCTCTTGGTAGCTGTAGAAATTGGACAGAATGTATAAGTATAGTCAGGCCAATCAAAGAGTGGGAATTTGTACTAATAGTACCAAATCAGTATTACATACTTAAAGCTATTAGCAATGCACAAAGATCTAGAGAAATTGGAAGCACAATTGGGGAAAATAGTGATGTAAAGAGATCTTTTTCCAGAATGTTTTGCATTTTATGATGCTAAGGAAGGAATAAATCTGTCAATATTTGGTTTAGCTCAATTATATAGAGAAATAAACGGAACATTAAAGAAAAGCTGGCCATCACTTTAATGACATTATTGAACAGTCGTATCTGTAATACAGATATTGTATCGTAAACAGCAGGAGCTAGACAGTCAAATTGTGTTAAAGATAAAAGAGGGAATTGTTAGATCTTTACACAAGAAGCAATCAACCTTAGATGGGTTGGGAATCTACATACATATGGAAGTTCAAAAACATGATTTGTTAAAGAGCAAGATGGGACAGTAGAGTAAGGAATGGAAAATAATGATTGATACAGCAAATAGATTTGAGATTCTAGGTGAATCTAAATTGTGACAGGAGAACTTAAAATGAAGAAGAGAAGATACAGGAAACAAGAAAGGAAAAAAAATTGTTTAATGAACATCAGAATAGACTGTGAGGTTTCCATATAGTAATACTTTCATGGAATATATCAGGTTTTAATGACAGGTTGGGAGACCAGAGATGGAGAAATATATAAACAAATATGATTATATATGCATGCAAGAGACATGGAGGATAGGGACAATTTATTTGGATGGATACATATCTTTTGTAAAAAAGCAGAAAGACAGAAAAGTATGGTAGGACTATAGGAGGAATAGTTACATTTTGTAAAATAAAAAATAAAGTGAGGACAACAGAGATTCAGACAAAATGTAAAAGTTTTCTAATAGTACATATTAAGGGAGAAAATACAGAGGATATTGTATTGTTAACATCTATGCTCCACCAGAGAACTGTAAATATATAGATATTAAATGGTTACAGATGCTTACGTATGAAATAGAGAAAATATAGGTGGAAATGCCTAATGGTAATATAATTATAGTGGGAGACCTAAATACAAGATTAGGTCATCTACAGGGTATTACTGGAGATCATATAGATGTCATTAGCCAACTAAATCTAGGTTACCTAAGGGACATAAGACAGTCAAATGATTTGACATTAAACAATAGAGGGCTACAGTTACTCAAAATGTTAAAAGATACAAACTTGCTGGTGTTAAATTGACAAATAGAGTGAGATATACCAGGGAAATACACATATGAAGGTGGGAGAGGATCATCTGTGATTGATTACATTTGTGTAAATTTTATTGCATTAAAAATTGTAAGAGATTGGAAGTAAAATCATCTCTCAAAAGCCAACATGCAATAATGGAATTTCATATGAATATGGAGGAGGTATTCATTGACACCAGTTAAAGAGAATAGATTAAAGGTAACACATAGGCATTGTATAGGTTGGGAACTGATAGATAACGAACTTAGAAAAAATTATGAAGGACAGGGTATATTGGGAATTTAAATTATATTACTGAAAATATGGATATAAATTTATTGCTGTCAGAATTTATCACCGTATTGGGCAATGTAAGACATATCATAACTAAGGAATATAAGATACAAAACAAAAAGAAGGAAAGGCATGGTTTAATGCCGAATGTAGGAAGGCCAAAAGGAATTGAGTAAACAGTCGAGACAGGTAAAGGGACAGACATCTGTAAATTGTAACAAAGAAAGGACTAGAATAAGGAAACAATATAATAAGGTGATAAAGGAGAACAAGAAGAAACACCAAATGAAATTGTGGATGGAACTTGAAGATGCAGTAAGAAAAATGATATCAAAATATTTTGGAACCTGGTGAATAAAGGAATGAAAAATTACAGGAGATTTGGGAGTTTACGTCAAACTGGAGATTGGGTTAGTTATCATAAGAAATTGTTTTATTACAATAACCAGAACTATATAAGGGCATTAAGCATAAAGAATTCAGAAGGGAGGAAAGTTTTAGATTTAGTTCCATTACGTACTCAGAATTAGAAAAGCAATAATAACAACAAAAGACACAAAGCCCCAGGACCTGATGGGATTCCATCAGATGTAATAAGAGTAATGTCAGGTAAATGGATTTATTTTTGAAAACTATATTCAATTCTATATGGAAACAGAATACAGTGCCACCTAATTGGAAGTTAAATTTAATAGTTTCATTATTTAAGAGGGAGAGGGAAAAACCTGAGTGCTACAGACCTATTAGCTTAATAGACAGCATGGAAAAATTGTTTACTAAGATAATAAAAGATTAGGTCAGTGGGTAGAAGAAAAAGGGATAATCGATACAGCTCAGGTGGGTTTTCGATCGGGAAGGTCAACAATAGACTAATGTTTCACAATGGTGCATTTGACATATAAATATAAAAAGTTAAAGGACAAAAGTTATATTGTTTATTTGTTGATTTGAAAACAGCATTTGACAGAGTTAACATAGTCAAATTGTGGACCAGACTGGAATAATTGGGTATTGATCAAGCACTCTTGGGCATTATTAAAAACTTGTATTGTAATAACTGTACAAGTATTAGATATTCAAATGCTGGATGTCTCACTGAATGGTTTGAATCAAGCATTGGTGTAAAACAAGGATGCACTTTATCACCATTACTGTTTAATCTTTATTTTCAGACAGTGTTGAACAGTTTATACAATCCACAACCATCATATGCCAAGGATTGGCATAACTTTTACCCATACCTGGCATATGCTGATGACACAGTATTAATTTCCACAAGTTACATTGGGTTAAAGATAATGATGAATAAGTTTCTAAAGGAATGAGAAAAACCAGATTTGGTGATAAATTATGAGAAATCAAAAGTATTGGTGTTTGGAGGTAATAAAAAGAGTATAATTATTATTTGGACAGTAATAAATTAGGAGTGGTAAGGGAATTGTGTTACTTAGGGCTGATTTTGTCTCAAGATGGAACCTGGAACAAACATATTAACAAAGTGGAAAATAAGGCAAGATGATTCCTCCTGACCCTAAATTTCTTTGCCTACAGGTATGGAGGCAATTCAGTAAATAGGATTCTGAGTTCTTAATGCAAAGCTAAAACGTTTATTACTATATGGGGCAGAGATCTGGGGTCAAGGAAATAGTAATAAATTATCTATATTAAATATACAATAATGGATGGAAGTGTGCTAATGAGAAATTAATGGTTGCCCAGGTGTGGATGCTACATAAACCCAGAGAGCAAAAGCCGAGGGTTTATTAAAGCATCCACACCAAAACAACTATTCAAATTTAACAGTTCCTTATATATATATATTGCTGGTCAGCAATTTTTATTTTACATTTACGTTTATTTTGCTGTTGTGATCTTACCACAGTTGTCTTCCCACTGACACTTCCTGTTTTGTGTGCGTCAAGCGGCAGGATCAGCAGGATAGAGAGTGAGTCAGAAATGCTGTCGTTTTAAATGGTTGGCTCAGCAAGATAAACTAGTTTGTTTTAAAAAAGAAAAGTGAGAAGAGCGGTTGCTCTGGCAGCTCCTTGCTAAGTGAATGAGAAGCCGCCATGTTTTTGGAACTGAAAGCTCCACCTGGACCACACGCAGAGCCAATCAGTGAGTGGGTTTTCATGACTGACTCAGCCGCTGTTCCCATTATAATTGCGGAGTTATAATCGAAATTATAACTTGGTCAGCAATGTAAAAAATTGCTGACCAGTTATTATATACATTTTACAAAAACCATAATGGCTTCCCAAAGGGTGCACCTTCTGCACTGGTAAGGGCAGAATTGGGCAACTACCTCTAGAGAGTCAAATCCAACAGCAATAAATAAATTTACTAGTTAAAGGTATGCAGTATATAATGAATATTAGCTCTTTACCCAGATTATGTCTTGAAGAAGTTTTGCAATACAAATGTTAGAATGTTTCCAAGTTTTAAAGAAACCTACATGTCAAGTGGGTCCATTAATTGGAAATGATACCTTGATTCATGATTATACAGGTATGGCTCAGTTATTCAATGATACTTTTGTAAAATGTTCACTAGTAATTCACAACACTCTTCTGATGATGTTCTGCTCAAAACTGATAATGTTCCACCTGTTTGTTTTTTCTGCTGACATTATTAAGGATAAATTATTAACATTCAAAGGAAAATACAGTCCAAGTCCAGATAGTATAGCTGGTCATCTGTAATTTTACTAGCGGATACTATTTCTGTTCCTTTAAAAATAATATTTGAATGTTTTCTGGTCAATAATTATAGTTCCACATGACTGGAAGAAGCTGATGTGATTCCTATCCATAAAAAGGCCCTAAAACAACTGGGAAAACTATTGGCCTGTAAGTTTGACTTCATCTGTTTGTAAACTTCTGAAAGCCTTATTAAAGATTTGATATCCTCTATCCTTAATTCTTCTGATACAGAGCAACATGGATTCAAATGAGGTAGAAGTTGTTTAACTAATCTAAAATGTTTTATGAATATATTAATTTTTCCCTTGACAAAAATGTGCCTTGTGATGTCATTTTATTGATTTTAGCAAGACCTTTGATGTGATGCCACATTGGGCTTTGACTACTAAACTTTGTAAGCTAAATATAAACAACTTCATTGTTAGCTGGATAAATAATTGGCTTCAAAATGGACCCAACAAGTTGTTATTAATGGGAAAAAATCCACTAAAGGCAAGGTGTCCAGTGGTGTGCCCCAGGGCTCAGTTCTGGGTCCCTTCCTTTTCAACCATTCATTGCAGATTTAACATTAGGTTGTTCTTCATGTACTACAAAATATGCAGATGATGTTAAAATTGGTGGACCTTGTGTTTCTGTGTCACAGGCCAATACTATCCAAAAGATCTTGATTATGTTACCTCATGGGTAAAAAGTGGGGTATGATTTTAAAAGGACACTGCCAGCCTTTCCCTCCATTCTGCGTGAAATGTGAGCCTTGTGCCTCTAGGCACATAGTTAAACAACTGTTTCAGTAGAGCGCCCTATATATTGCAAAAGCCACCAGTCTGCCTAATTTTTAAATTTGATAATATTTCCATTTAGAAGTGTCCCGTCTGAAATACTGCACTCACGGAAGCAGCTGTTCAATCAGGCTGTGTGTCTGCCACCAAGAAACTCCCGATATGGATTTTTAGTAAACATAATGGACAAATTAGTTTGTGCAAAGCTTTCCTAATACAGAATCAGTCCTGACATGTTAGACTTGAAAACGAGCAGTAGTATTGCCACAAAATGCTTTTAGAAAGTGCCTCTGAAATCACGTCTCATGCATAAGACTGACACGCTCTTAGCATCTGTGAGATCTCACTTCAGTTACTCTTTGCTCATGACATGAATTTCAGAGGCACTTTGTCAGTCAGTCTGAAATATTTTTTACTCTTAGAGTCATTGGCCCATGGAATAAACTACCGCTCAAGTTGTTATTAGTGAAACCAAGAGTATATTTAAATATTGTTTAAACAGACTGATAGGTAGTGATGACGATCTGTCCTAC
This sequence comes from Neoceratodus forsteri, assembly GCA_016271365.2. NCBI lineage: Eukaryota > Metazoa > Chordata > Ceratodontiformes > Ceratodontidae > Neoceratodus > Neoceratodus forsteri. The sequence goes on from JADMNL010000022.1 coordinate 128,979,222, forward strand.
TATTTAACAGTTTAGTATAAGAGCATTATAGGCTTTTGCCTTCTCGCTTTTGAAACTTCCTAGAAAGTATTGCAATTCTGGAAAAAGTTATTAAACCATTAGGATTATTAAATAATATAACTGATAGCCTTCATTTACCATTCTCCCAGATAAAGGTGATAAATAAGGAGAGAATAGAAGACAATTATAGACAAAGGGATTTGGGACTTGAAAGGCAAAGCAAGATTTGCAATTGGTTATAAGAAAACAAAAGATTACACAAATTAGAAATATATTTGGTCAAAATGACTAATCCAGTTTTGAGAAAATAATTTCTTGGCTTAGATTTGAACTGTTTATAAGTAATTGAAAACAATTTATATAGTAAAGACAGAAATAAGAAGGCAGTATTATGCAAATGTGGAAATGATGTGGATGATTTAAAACATTTGATGACATTGTGTCCTCTTTATAAGGATTTAAGGAAACAATTATTGGGACCATATTTAAGTCTATTGGAATATGGACCTATAACTATAGTGTCATACTTCTTGAAATAAAATAATGTGCAAATATTGAATGTGGCGGCCTCTTTTCTAAAGTTGTAGAGATGAAGGATTACATCTGAGAAAAGTAGAAAATATTTGATGGTTGATTTTATAGGCCACCACCTCAATTTTAAATATGTTGGGAGTATTGTGCAATGCAGCATACAGTACAGAATTTTTGATTATTATAAATTGCGAGAATGTAATTATATACTATGAAAATCATTTTATGTCATGCTTGTGGATGTATTTATGTTATATTTAAGACATAGTGTAATGACTTTTATATAAAAAGCCAAACAATAAAAGAAACTTGAATAGGTGGAGAAGTGGACAACACAGTACAGACACAGTCAAGTCTGGAAGTCAAATCCAACAGAAAAACAGCACAACACTACTGAGGTGCTCACAGTGTGAGGTGCAAACCTCAATACTTCACACAAAAGCCAAGGTAATGAGCACTTCAGGACACAGAAAATATACTGCAAGTGATTTTAATCCAAATGACAAGTCTGTAGAGTACCTGCAGAGTGAGCAAAGTTTGGGCACCGTGGTTGGCACCAAACCATGCATTACTTTCTCTAGGGGCCAAAATTTAAAAAAAACTTGTACATAGTAGATCTACATAGTAGATTAACAAAACCAGTAAAAAGTATGTGGCTGGGCACAAACCCATAGGGAATTTTAAGTGCCAAAGATATAATACATGTAACTACTGTAAACCAGACTCTGAATTTGTACATCCCTCAACAGGTTATAAGTATGAGGTGAGAATTTTGTGAATTGTGATACCACTTTTGTAATTTGCATACTATGGCGTGATTGCAAACACATGTACAAAGGATGAACCATAAGAGTCCTGAAGCAGAGAATACAGGAACATGTGAGAAACATAATTAATGTTAGAACTGACACACCTGTTGGTCTGCATTTTCTCAGAGGCATAACTCAGACCCAAAATGTCTGAGATTCAGGGGATTGATTGGCAACAACCTCTTGGTATGGGGGTGACAGAACTAATAAACTTCTCAAATGGGAAAGCAGATGGATTTACAGACTCAGGACAATTACACCTGATGGACTTAATGATCAATGGGATCTGAAACCATTTCTGAAGGATAGAAGAAAATGAGAATGCATTTATTCTTGCTATAACTGAGACAAATTAATTCTATTTAATTTTCTCTTTCTTTTTAGGAACACAGGAGATTGTATGCCTGTAGATCCCTATCTGAAAGAAAGTGGTCTTCTCCCATTTTAAGGATGGAAGTCACTTAAGGGTGATCACATTGAGACATCTCTCTTAGTCCTACATCCTCTATACTTACCTCTTTTTTCTCTTCTCTGTTCTCCTCTCTCTCATTTACTTGTAAACAATAAATGTCCCCTGCTCTGTTTCTCACAGGGCCTTGCTACTAATGAAATCCAAGTGTGATAAACAAGTACATTCTAAAATATTATTTTGTGGATATATCTCAAATACTCACTGAGTAGATACTGTTTGATGTAATAATAAGTATTAGGAACTATTTCAGTACAAAGGAGTATGAATATGAATGTATGTTTCACATGCAAAATTACTTTCTTAAAAATCTTAAAAATAAATTGCACTAAATATTGTATAAATTAGTTATTTCCCATACACTTTTTCATATAAATAATCTTTTCTGCTTGCTGCTTTTTCTATAATCACATTTTTGTACATACCATATTTTGTATAATAACCACTGGTGTCAAAGATTGATGATGTCACAAGCAGTATATATGTGAGCATGTTGTTCTTTCAGCCATACCCCTCAAGAAGGCACAAACTTCAGGAGGACTCGGCAAGACTCGAGGAGTGATTGCACACTTGGAAGCTTGGGTTCAATGCCGAGAAGTTCAAGGTGATGCATTTCGGGCCAAAACCCCAGGATACAGCTACTGGATGGATGATATCAAACTGTCCACATCCAGCGAGGAGAAGGATCTGGGGTGCTGGTGACCAGGGAATTAAACCACTTGGCCCAGTGTAGGAAGACAGCGGTTAAGGCTAACAGGATGCTAGGGTGGATAGCAAGAAATTATATTCAGATGTAGTGAAGTCATATTGCCCCAGTATCGGTCCCTGGTGAAACGCACTTGGAGCACTGCATGCAGTTCTGGCACCTGTACTTGAAAGGGATATCAAACTACTGGAGGCAGTGCAGTGAACAGCAACAAAAGATGATCTAGGGTTGGGATAGAATTTAAGAGGAAAGACTAAAAGACTCAACATGTATACCTGGAGAATAGAAGAGAGGGTGGGACATGATTGAGACCTTCAGAGTACCTGAAGGGATGAACAGAGAAGGCTTCAGGATGGGTTCACTCACCAGAATGGAAGAGATACCAGAGGTGCTCCCTGAAGTTAAAGGAGGCAGATTCAGGAGGGAAAGGAGGAGGCACTACTTCACTGTAAGAGTGGTAACAGGGTGGAATGCACTGCCTGAGCAACTTCTATTAGTGCAGACTGTGGGTGCTTCAGAGGGGGTAGGACAAATTCAAAGGAAAGTACATACCGGGAGCAGTTGGGGAGGGAAGAGTTAATGGGAGGGCAGCTGCAGTCTAATGGGCTGAGATTAGATAGACCATATGGCCTGTATCTGCTGGCAATTTCATATGTTCATATGAACTCCAAAAGGTACCTGGACTGATATTTTGGCATAAAATAAGGCTATTACAGCATTTAAATTCTGTTTGCAACATTCTATTTGGGCGCTCTTATTTTGTCTTGCTGTTGGATTCTTGAAGCTAGCTGCCTCCTGCAGAGCACCCCCTTGACAGTGTCTGTGCTGCTCTAAAATTGGATTGTTTTGCACACATGTCAAGCTTGCAGCATGAGATCCTGATTTGCCTTTTAGACCTGGTTCACATATGTTTCTAGTGTGTCAGAACCACATGCAAACATTGCACAATTAAGCATGTGTTATGCCTTCTGCACGTACACAGCACACCTATATTTCTGTAAGGGTATCTTGCAGTGTAATTATACTGTATTGATGATGTTTATTCTTTATCTTGTTAAAGACTGATATTATAAGTCCAATAGTAAACAGTACAATGCAATACAAATAGATGAAACATTCCTATACTCCAAGTGTGTTCCACACATACAATGTATTGTATATTCAATTGTACAAAACAATAGTAGTAGGTGAACATATAAACAGGGCCATATAGTTCTAATAAAAGAATCTATTGATAAAAGCACCAATAAGTGAATCATACTGCATAATATTCAGTGCTCACTGTACAGCAATAAAATTTACAGCACTGAAATGAAAAAGGACAGCAAAGAAACATGTTATCATTACAACAGCTCTTAGATTAGAATACACAGACAGTAATATAAAATGGAACATATAAAAGGGTTCAAAATCACATACAGTATAATGAACTGGTCCAACAAATTAGCCAGGGTGGGCGGGAAGAAGCAGGTTGGTGAAAAATTTGTGGCATGAAATACAGAAGAGCTATCAATAAAATCCATAAAGAAACCTATATTACCTCACTGGGTGGTTATGTGTCCATGTAAATTTTCCCTTACTCCCCTTTTCTTGGACCATTCCAAGATATTGATTAGCTCATTTAGCCCATGCATTTCTCCTTGAGAAAACATAAGTTTCTTTATGGCATTTTATTGGTAACACCTATGTATTTCACTGCACAAATGTTTCACAGACCTACTTTTCCCTTTTATTCCTTTTCCTCCTCTTCTCTACTTTTTCAGACCAGTTCAGAGCACTTCCGACCTTCAAGAATACAAAGAGTTGTACTTGAATGTACTGACCACTAGTTTTTTATTTGCAGTTCATTTGACTTTACCTTACAGGTAACCTTGGCAGTTCGAAAGGATTGATCAACAGTCCATGTCTTATAGCAGCTGTGAGAAGGCTTAGGTCAGCATTTTTAAAACTGTGGACACAGCACTTGAATCCTTATTTTGGATGCATGCTGCATCCATGCAGATGTCCAGATGTCTGCATCCTATTCACAGACATCTGGGCGCATTTCATTTATTCTGCAGTTACAACAACTTTTTCCACAGCTGTGGGACTTGCATTCATTTCCCAATGCAAGTATGGAAATCCATCAGGAAGTTAGACCAACTTTTTTGGTCTAACTTCCAGAGTATTCACACCCATGTCCAAAAATAGACAGAGATTTGAAAATGCTGCATATAGTGTCTTATTGACATGACAGGAATCCTGATAGTACTGAGTAAATTGACATTTGCCAAAATAAAACTGCTGCTAAAAAGCAGAATCAGTATTTTGCAGTGTGCAAAGAAGTGAGGCTTCAGTGCTGCAACAGCTAATACTATGGCCCCATGTAATACTGCATGACTGTGAGACAACATGGGGCTAGAGGAACCAACAGATCACAGTTTCAAATCATACCCAAGCCAAAATACTCATTATGTGATCCATAGCAAGTCTCCTAAACTCTCAGTGCTCCTATCCACCAGCTGCTAAAATGGGTATGAAGCAGGACCCTGCTGATGACAATATGTTGCATCACCTTTGGACTATCCTGGGTAAATAAGTAGGAAAACAAAAACTCAGATGAATACAACTTCATCCCCATGAAGTCACTATTTTGTGATGCAGAAATACAGTAGTTTGGGTTATTTGAATTTACAGTTCCTCATTTGAATAACCAGTTAAGATTGTTTATTCAAATCGATAAAAGTTCAGTTTTATGTTTATTTTTCCTTCCTTCCTAGATCCCTGTGTCTGTTGTAGTGAACACTGCCCTGTTGGATACAGAAAAGCTACTAGACAGGGACAGCCATCTTGCTGTTTTACTGCATCCCATGCTCTGTGGGAGAGATTGCAAACCAAACAGGTATGTTAAAATAATAAAGCATTCATGAGTTAATGTTAAATCTAATATTCTAATGTGCCATCCTTGGAAAAGCAAACCACTATCTTTACTAGTTATTAAGGAAAACACAAAAATAAGTAGTAAGTACAGTAACAATATTTATTTATTAAAAGGAACCCTCTCCAATGCTTGGAGTACATTTTCAGTATAACACAAAGACAATCAGAATAGTAAATGCAGCACAGTGATATAAAACAAAACACAGTAGATAAGTATAGCAGGCCCTAAATGCCAAGCAAAAATATTCCTATAATCAGCTGTTCTTATATGAGAGCTTAACTGAAAATGGTGAAAATCCATGTTCAGTCTATGGTTAACATCATGAAACTAGGCTCTAACTAGTTTTAAAGAAATCATTATTAAAAGCACTGTGATAACTGGCTGGTCTTTTTCCCATAAAAGGAACAGGTTATAATTCACCATTATAACCCGTGGGTTATAACAGTGAACACACTCCACCTGCTCCTTCTATTGCCTCATGCTACACCTTCTCCACACTCACAACCACAAATTCTCTTCAGGAAAGCTGTCACAGCTCCGTCACAGCCGTAAATGAGTGGGGACAAAATGAGTTGTATTCCTTCTGAAAACCATTTTAATTGCATTTAACATTTCTGTACCTTCAAAGCAAGTCTCAGTAAAGTGTCTTTTACAGTCCAGTTGTGGTGATTTTTCTGGTTTTGTATAGGGTTTCCTTCATTTTTTCCTCTGTGTGTTTTCAGTTGCAGATATGTAAATTAGGGTATTAAGTATACATTCTTTCCCTAGGTTTCCTCGGTGATATTATAATTTCCTGACATCAGGGATCCAATAGAAAACCAAAGGATCCCTGATGATAGGAAATTATAATATCACCAAGGCAACCCAGCCGAAGAATACATACTTAATAACCCTAATGTACATATCTAGAACTGAAAACACAGAGAAAAAAATGAAAGAAACCTCAATGAAACCAGAAATCACCACAACTGACTGTAAAAGACACTTTAGTGAAACTTCCTCTGACGGTACAGCAAAGTTAAATGTAATTGTTTCAAAAAGTTTACAGTAAATGTTAACACAAGTTTTGGCCTCATGTGTTCACATTTCACTTCACAATAACTGAACTTAAAGAAAAGAAAACAACACGTTCTGTAAAAGAAAAGTTTTCTTGTAAAAATCAATATTATTAAAGTTGCAACTTCCATTTCTTCTGCTTTATTCGAAAAAGTTTGAAAATAACCAAATACTGTTCAATAAAAGCATTTGGTTACTGGCAAACATGTAGCACAATAATTTTTATGCTTTTTGGCAAAAAGACAAGCCAACAATTACATCTAGCAATGCATGTGGCGAGCATAAATGAAAAGTTAATGCCCACTCTTGGTGTGGGATGCTTTAATAAACACCTCGGGCTTCACGGTTGGGGTTTATGTAGCATCCCACACTCAGATAGGCATTCATGTCTCATTATGCTCTCACTAACATTATGTATACCTAATACAACATTTTAAAAGAGCTCTTGCCAAGTAAGTGTTTTTTTAAGTGCATTCTGTATCGCTCAGTGTTGCCAATGGGGAATTATTACATATGGATACATCAGTGCCCCTCAACTGTCCCTGATTTTCAGGGATGTCCCTGATTTTGCCTCAGAAATTTCTTCTGTCTTTCCTAGATTTGGCATTTCTGTCACTGAAGAGTAGGGATTTGAATCTCAAAATACCAGCCATTGGTGTTACAGTTTAGTTCTCATTATGACAATGATATTCACAGTAAGAAGCATGTTGTACACAGCTTCTGGAACTAATATTACTATTTATCCAGATGTGTCCCTGATTTTGGTAATTTGTCCTGATCATTTTAAGCCTTGTCCCTGATTTGTGATAAGGGTGGTTGAGTGGTATGAGATACATTCTCTCCCCACTGGAGTAATGGTACAGCTTAAAGTTGTGACCCCAGCATAGAACTCTGAGGATACAAAGATTTTAGTTACAGCATTTAGTTTCAGTTGTAGAAGGGTAGCAGCATAGTTAAGAGTCCTCTGGAAAAATTGAATTTCTACTGTTTATTTGTTTTGTTTGTTAAGGAATTGTATGACACTTGGGCAGGCTGTGGCTGCCTAGTGTCAAGGTCCCTATACATTTAGTAAACTGTGCCTGTTAAACTGACTAACCTGCCAACTAACACTCATTGTCAATACCTACAGTGCCTGCATGAGGACCACTTGTCATTGTTAGGGTGTATAGTATGGGTCTACTAACAATATAGCATTGTGCCTTCAGGTAAGTAAGTGGTTTCTGTTTTGTGGGGATTAAGTTAAATAGTTAGGTGGGGTTATATATTATGTTTGTGCCTCCCCACAGCATCTGTCAGTACAGTTTTGCTCTGCTTCTCTGGCTAGTGTGCACTTGGTAGTCTACTGTCCCCAACAGTTCTTGTGTTTTTAATCTGGTTGTAGGAATTAAACTGATTGTAGGGAACAGCCTGACAGCTTTTGTTTGATGCACTAATTAGACTTTGTGTAATTCATTTGTTCTTTTTCTGTGCTTAGTAAATAGTCTTTATGCATTATTTTTTATTTGGCATGTTGTTCTTTTCTTATACCTCATAATTCCTTAAGTTTCAACACGGCAGGTCATGCTCCCCTTTCCCCACATCACACTTGCTGGCTCTTTGATAATAGAGAGGAGTGCCCCATGATTTGTGCCCTTTGCCCTTGACCCCACTGTGGTCCCTTCATGTTTGTGTCTCTGGCTGTCTGCCAGCTCTCTTGAAAATACTTCATGTGCTGTCTGTTATGCAACACTTGATATGAGAAAGGGTAATGTGAGCATGCTACCTTGCAGACATCATGTGTGACATTGAATCACACATGCCTGTTTCTATCGCATCAGCACATGTGCACCTTACCTCTCTTGTTCTAGTGGGGGAGCCTTGCCATCAGTGAGGGCTCAGTAACTCAGCTCTGTTAAGCATGATGGTTCTGTTTGTTCTCCCAACAGGCAGTCATCTATGTAGTGCTGCTAGCATAGTTACATGCAGCTAGTATGGCCTTTCATCAGTCGCTGTCTGCTTCTGGTTGGGTTGGGCTACAGCTCTTCCATATAGTACAGTGGCTTGTGTGCCTGTATGTAACTCAAAGGTCTCAGGTCTCAGTCCCTCTTCTACCTTTGGCTGAACCAAGAGTTACAGTAAGTACCAACAGTATTTTAGAAAACTGGAGACCAGGGTTTAGTTCCATCTAGGCAAAAGATGTTTAGATTTGGACCTATATCACAGTTTAGCCAGGCAGTGTTTACCCTCGAGGTCTGGAGAAAACCTGGGCAAACAGATAATTAAAGGGAAGTCTGGCCAGCAGTTATCTTCAGGTGAGTGACACCATGGCTTATTGTAGACCATATTGTTATGGCTTATCATAGACAATACTGTTTTATGAAATATAAGACCTGCCACAGAACCGAGACCCTTTCCTATGGGGTTGTTTTGTCATTTCTGTGTAATGTAATCTAGCATGTCTATTTCATTCCCCAAGTGGAACCACTGGGTTAGGGGTGGGGTTGCACCTGTAGTACAGTCTGGTGGTCATAAAGCAGAGTCACACAAAATACTTATTGCCTTTCTTAAAAGAGGCTGTATGCTCATGATCTGGAGTGGATGCATGCTGATTATTTGCAGATTAAGCCTCAGACCATACCTGCAAAGACATCTAAACCAAAAGTGGGCCTTTAGGTCAGGGGATCCATACAGGCATGTCAAGGTGTGCCAGAGCAGTGTGACTTTGCTCAGCCAGATTTGCAGGTGACAATTATCCTTGACAACAGGACAATCAAGAGGAGGAAGAGGGGTTCTGGGAGAATCTTGATGTAATGGCGGATCCATCAGATAAGGAAGAAAGTCTCACTGAGGAGGAGGAAGTAGACAGAGCATAAGAAAAAGGCTCTGATCCTTTTCCTTTGTTTGTCATGAGTTGCAGTCCTAGATTATTATGGCAGCTGGTAGGGCATTGCAGCTCTAGGGGTTACAAAGTAAAGAGGCTCTGAAGTAAATCTTATCCTGGTCACTTTGGTCTGGTTTCTCAACTTCCATCACTGTGTACAAAGACATACAAACAAGCCTTTACCTTGACTGGTACCAGCCTGTGAATGGTGCATGTCTCTTTTGTTTTCCCATGGCATTTTGCACCTTGATCACTACCTCAAGTAGGTGTATTCCATAAGAGTCAGAGGGAATGAATGTTTTGTAACTCACAACAATGGTCTGATCCCTTTTGAAAAATACAGCTCAAGACAGTTTGTGGAGGTTGACTTTTCAGCCTTCTACTGGATGGCAATGTAGGGATGTGTGACTACATCATTGTACTACAGATCATGTGTCTAAGTACAAACTGTGCAATTTACCCCTTAGCAAGGAATTGCCATTTGGCCCAGAACAGGATGGCATTTGGCAAGAAATGAGGACTAAGACGCTTTTGGTACCTACAGAGAACTGAAACCCTGCTAAGCATCAAGGGTGGGGGGTTTGACCATCCTAGGATGACAGGCAGATTTTGGCCTCTTTGTAAACCAAGAAACTGAGGAGATTTTCTGTTTTCTCAAGCAGCAGTGGCAGAGGGCCTCACTCATAATCACACTGGATGTACAGGCAAGAGAGACAGGCCTTCATGATGGAGCTACATGGATCAATCTCTCTTCTCTACTTTCACTGTGGTGGAAGGGTGCATAATGTTTTCAGCAATTGACTCAGATGAGAAACAGTAGGCAGTAAGCCAGACTTGGGTCACCTGATCCAGACAGAGGCAACGCTTCAGGTTTCCCAATGAGGAGAAACTGTTTTTTTTCATTTGTCTTCATAGTTCTGAAGACGTCATGGGACTTCTAACTAATACTAGCCTTGAAGCAGTAAATCAAGTCATTCTGACTCACAACATTTAAGACAGTGGTAAAGTACATGAGGTGTATTATCTGAGCAATTCAGTCTGAGTCTCTCTGGCATCCATTGGTTCCAGTTGCATCACAAATGGCAACAATTTGCTATTCGGGGCAGCACTCTAAGTTCCAAGCTTTTAACAGAGTTCCATTGGCATAGATGGCATGGCAGTCAGGGACTAGAACACTGTAAGTCCTGTTGCAGTGAAAGTGAATAATCAATAGAGAGAAACGTCCTCTATACCATTGCAGTGGTTGCAGCATCTAGGAGCACTGTATCGGTCAGGAAAGAGGGTGTTCGCCCCATTTTATGACAGGAAGAAAGCCTAGCCTAGGTAGTTGGAATGTAATTTATTATATCATTTGGATGACTAGGTTCATGGAGAAAATATTGTTCATCATGAAGTGGTTCTGATGATATAACTGACTAATGATAGTGTAAGTAATGGGAGTGATGCAGATGTTTTAGCAGTTATTGAACATGTTAGTTCCATTAATGAATGGTTCATGATAAGTGGTAGTGCAGTACTGATCATCCATGTTGTAGGTTACCTTCCATGGGTGAGGTGCCATTTTGTGAGCTATAATGGGCAGGTAACAGTTAGTGTAATAATGACACTGGTATTCTGGTTAAGATCACCATTAATGACATAGACTGGTGGAACCACATAAAAACCTTACAGGGACATACATACATACATGCTTATACCCCTTCATTAGGTGACATGCTGCATGTAGTGCCTGCCATAATGCTGTCGTGGTGTTATATATCACTAGGAAAGGTGTGTCCACTCTCCTCTTATGAATTTCTCCTTTAGGTAGCCTATTGAATGGACCTTGGTCAGTTTGTCAAAAACTGCTTCAGCTGGGTCAAACACTAGTAGGGAAACAGGTAATGATATGTACAAGGTATCCTCAATAGAACAGAAGCCACTGGTGTAACACTTGCCCCAGTTCAAGTTGCCAGGTAACATACCCCAAGTTTCTTGCTGTCACTAATGAAAATGTTAAAAAGCTTTCAAGCATCCTGAATGGATGTCCTGTGTATTGGTAACAGGCTGGGTAATACCATTTGGTCAACTAGTTATCTGAAATGAGGTCAAGGAAGCACAGTGTTCCACATCTCTGAGTAAACCACAAATCATTGTGAGAACATAGTTCTTACAGGCTGTGGATATTATTTCTCCACTAAAATCACTTTGTGATTCACTTCGCTGTCCCAACTCATCAACAAAACTACATGTCCAAATAAAACCAACCCTACTAACAGCACCCTGTTAAACATTATCCTCATGAGCAAACCCACCTATTCACCCATGCTGGTGTCTTCTTCTCTGACATTAGCGATCACTGCTTTATTGCAAAGCAAAGCAAAGCAACTTTATTTACATAGTGCCTTTCATAATCAAGGCACTGTAAATCATGTCAATACAATAAAACAATAAACTAATTAAAACAATCAATTAATAATTAATTAGGGAAGGCTAAAGAAAATAAGTACGTTTTCAGCATTGCTTTAAAATTGCTGTCTGTGTAAGGTCCAACCGCACCACCTCCTCAGGAGCCAAATTCTCCACTGTTAGGTGCTTAACACAATTTCAACCCCTATGCATTCATCTCTGAGTTAAAACATTCTGTGTATTGGCCAGATTTTTATCTAGCAAAGTCTGTGACTGATATCTTTCAGACATTATCCAAGCCGCTCTCAATAAACACACACCATTAGCAAAAACTCGGATCAGAAAAAAACTGTCCTTAGTTCTCTAACGAGCTGAAGGACGCTTGCATAATAGAGACCTGCTGTGGAAAAAAGCCCTCAAGACAAAATCTGAGAATGACTGGAATCTATTCAGGAGGGCCAGGAACCAGTGCACCAAACTGGTAAGAGTAGCAAAGGCTAATTTCTACCGCTCCCAACTTGATCTTTCATCCAACTGCTATTCCAAATTCTGAAACTAATCAAGGATATTAAGGCCATTCCCCGATGCCTCACTACCGACAAAAATCTCAATTGGCACTATTACATTCACCGATAAATATTCAATCCTTGACCCTTTCAACAACCATTTTGCCACTGCAGGGTTAGCATTTGATACCTCCCCAGCTAACACACTACGCACTCAGCTTGGACCCAATGAACAAGGATCCCATTTCAAATCCATCCTCCTCCTTCAACCTATAACTTTGAAGGAAGTCAAAGATCTCTTACTACAGCTGGATGCTTGAAAAGCAGAGGAGCAGATCACATTGGACCTTATTTCTTAAAGCTGGGCTATTGTGCCTGGCAGTGCCCATTACTCACCTGTTTAACCTCTCCTCTCAAGGTGACCTTCCTTCTATCTGGAAAACTTCTCATGTCATCCTCATGTTCAAATATGGAGACCCCAGTGACTTGAACAATTACAGGCCAATGTCCCTTCTACCAACCCTGCCTAAAATGCTGGAAAAAGTTGTGAACATCCAACTTAGGTGAAACTGCTAAGCCCACTACAGTCAGGCTTCAGAGCACAACACAGCACAATCTTGGTTCTAGCCAAAGTGACCAATCACTGTCAGCTTGAGTTGGACAACAAGAACTTTGTCGGAGCTGTATTCTTGGACCAAAGCAAGGCCTTTGATACTGTCGATCACAGCCTGCTCCTCATCTCCCTCCGACAAATTGGCCTAGATGCTTTATCCACCAGATGGTTCGAGAATTACCTCGTAGGCCGCTCACAACAAGTGAATACCTCAAGGTTCCTTTCTTGGGACCCCTGTAATTAGCAATCTACATCAACAGGATAGACAACACAATCAAAAAGGCCCAAATACACCTTTTTGTGGATGACACAGTGCTTTATGTCGGTGGATCCTCCCTGCCATAATGTACTCAGTCCTCCAGGATAAATTTAATTGTCTGCAGTGTCAGCTCCTAAATCAGAAGTTGCTTTTGAGCGGCAAGAAAACAAAAGCTGTGTTCTTCTCGCCTTTTCCCAACCTACCTAAACCAGCTTCAGTTGGGACTTTCCCCTGGTCAGTACCATACCTGGTGAGCAGTTGGAGTATGTGACTAAACTCAAATACTTGGGGTATGGCTGACAACATACTCTCTTCCTGGAACACATTGAAGAACTGATAAAGAAACTTTGCCAGAGGCTTGGACTTTTCTTCAGGATAAAAGACCTCATCCCCAGGAAGCCAAGAAGAGGCTAGTCCAAACTACATTTCTTTCTCTGCTAGACTATGCTGATTTCCTGTACAATCACAGGCTTTCCAGACCACTCTCAAAACTCGACACGCTCTACCACAGAGCCCTAAGGTTTATAATGGGCATTCCTATTCCACTCATCACTGTCTGTTGTACATGGCCATAGGGTGGTCCTCTCTCAACTTCAGGTGACAAAGAAATGCCACTTTTGGACATATAAAGTCATCCTAAATAAGTTACCAAACTACATCTCTGATTGCTTACCACTTTGCACTATTAGTAGGTATGCTCTGAGAAGTGCCTCCTATCTCTCCTTGAAGATACGTAAGGCCAGTTCTCATTTTGGCTGTGTAGTCATTAGCCATGTGCTGCCTTTAACATGAAATAAACTGCCAAAACTCTAAAACTAAACTATGTCTTCAGCTTAGCAACGTTTAAAACACTATATTCCTATCATGACACAGAACCCTGTGCCTGCCATTCCTGAACACGGATCACCCATTTTCTGGAGCCCACTGTCCACCTCGCTGCAGCCTTCCTAATTACTGGTCCAGCCACTGCTTGGCCCTCTCTCTCTCTCTCACCGCTTTTCCCCTCCTTGCCTCTCTCCTCCTCTTACCTCCCCGACCAGCTCTGGTACTGTGCGCGCTTACTCACCGCCCTGCCCTCATTATTCTTCCTACTAGAAGACCACATATCACAATCTGCACTGTGCACCATACTCTTTAATCGGCATCCTTCCCTCTTCCTTCCCGCTCCCCTCCCGTCCCTCCCTACCCCAGTGAGCTTTCTTTGTTGATCTTGTGGCTCCAGACAGCTCACCTTCCCATATGACCCATGCATTTGCACCATAATTGAGGAAGCCATCTGCAACACTGGTTGTTTGTATAGTTTGGCTGTACAATTATTTATATTGATTCCTGCTCTCGACCCTGCTGTCTTGCTAGTATATTATAATTGTTGTGTATCACCTGTTTTCCTTGTGTCACAATATTGATGTACTTTCTGTGACTCTATATGTGTTCATTTTACTTGTATCACATATTCTTATTGCTGTTTATATCCTTACAGTTTATGTCACTGTACTGTTACTATTCTGTATTATCCTTTACTCTGTACTTGTTATATCCAGGTCCATCTCAAAATGAGCCTTGCTCAATGGTGACCGCCTGGTTAAATAAAGATTTTGATTGATTGATTGATTGATAGTTTGTTTCTGGTCTCCACATTGTTAACTTAAATTAATTCATTTATCTTAACTTGTGTTTCATTAAATAAATATGCACTGTCATACATATTGTACATAGAATACCTATCTTTAGTGGCCAGGCCCTTGATTCCCTGTAATGCAGTGTTCAAAATAGACTCAGCAGAATGGTGTTAAAAATAACTGACATGTCTCCTGATGATTTCTAGGTCTGCTTGATTGCAGACTGACATGCCAGTCCCAAACAACCAAGAGATAGATTCTATCATTCCATCCTGGCTCTGCAACTATCTGGAATGGAAGATGTCATCCTGTGGGGCAGATTCATGACCCACTATGGGATCTTGAGTTTTGCCTGATGAGTGACAATCACATCTAAAAGCAAAAAATTTAAAACAGTTATACATTTGTTCCACATCAGGCCCATATTCTGTCATGTCCCAATGTGAAAGCAAATTCACAGATTAAAAAACAACATGTTTTGCATAAACTGTACATTATTCAATAAAGTACCAGGACAGAAGCAGCTGTCAAGCCACTGAGTGGGCCCAGTTCAGTCTTTGTAAGAGTCTCCAGTGCAGATGATGGCATAATACTGGGAGCCAGTAGAGACAGTCTAGAATCTTCAATATGATATTTGTCACCACCTGAGAGCATGGTTTAGCATCCCATGCTTACTTAACAGTCAGTTGATAGATGTCTGTATGAGATTGGTGCATTGGATTTTATTTATTTATTTAGTGATTCAGAAAATACCTTTGAGTGCGAGCTCTTTTACAAATGTTCCACTTCATAGATAGTAAAACAAAATACAATAGGAGAAAGCAAAGGTACATTACAACGAATGATACAGCTTGGATTCAGAACTTACAGACTAACTCAAAACATAGATACTGGTTAAATAACAAGGAAAACACTTCAAGAGGGTGGGGAGATAAGCAGCCACAAAGTGCCTTGTCAGTAGTTCAGAGAGATGGGGATAGATGGCAGTGGGGTGAAGAAAGGAGGCACGAGAGGTATGTACTGCAGTGGAGGTGAAGGGTGGGGAAGAAGGGCAATAAGGTATAGAAGAAATGGTGGGGTGAGGGAGGCTGAGTGGAGTGGACATGCTAGAGTAAAATGGTGGGGTGTGAGGGGCATGGTCAGGCAGCCTGCATTAGTAGTGACTGTTAGGAAAATTCATGGGACTGTGAGTTGGGGTAGGGGAGGGGTGGTGGGTGCCAAGGATCATACGCAAACTGATTGCTTGGGCAAATCATGAGAAAGGACAGAGGAAGGGATACCTGAGGCCTGCCTAGTGCTTGCTGGGGAAAGAGAAGAGATGTGGCTGAACTCAGGGGCAGGTGCACTCAAAAAGTGTTATTAGGTGCTGTTTGAGGTCAGTTTTGAATTGTGCTAGGAATTGGTGGCCAAGAGGTGCACAGGGAGTTCATTCATCCATAGTGGAGCCTGGTAGGCAAATGCATGTTGCCCAAGTCAGGTGCAACAGAAGGGATAACCAAGGACCCTCTAGTCCTCCCTCTGGTGACCTGTAATGAGTTGGCCACCTTGATCAAATTGCCTACACAAGGTCATGTTTTACACAATAGAGCCTTCTTCCCTAGGATACAAGTCTGGAATTTGACCCTGTATCTTAATGACAGCCAATTTGCATGTTTGTACAGAGTACATGTGTGAGTGCCATGCTTAGCATCCAGGGTGAGTCTACAGGCTTTGTTGAGTGCAGTCTGAACCCTCTTAAGCATTGTATCCATTGCCACCCCATAGATCACTAATCCATATTCAATAGAAGATATAATTGAAATGTGGACTGAGAGGTGGAGGGCTCCCGGAGAGGCATTGCCTGTGCCTGAACAGGACACCAATCTTGGTATTGACTGTCTTGACCAGAGAGTCAATATAGTGCACAAATGTGAGTGCATCATCTATTATGACCACCCAGATACTTGAACAAGTGAACTTGTTCCAGCAGCTCACTGCATGAGTTGGAGATGAAGAGGCCGTGGTGCTTATTTTTTGTTGTGGGGCGGGACATAAACATGTCCTTGGTCTTCTTGTAGTTTAGTAGCAACTTATGACTACAGAACCAGTCCTTGAGTTTGGAGAAGGAGTTCTGCAGCTCAGATTGTAGGCAGCCTGAGATGTGCTGCTGCTCAGAGCACAGCATCATCTGCATATAGTATGAGTTTGGTGTTGCAGGCTGTTGGAAGGTCATTTAAGAAAAGGCTGAAGAGTAGAGACCCCAGTATTGATCCTGGGGTACCCCTAATGATATCTCTCTTGCGCTGGATACTGTTTGCCCAATGTTGACACACTGATTCCTCCGTATCAGGTAGTCTTGGAACCAACAAAGGCATTGGAGTCCACTCATGTCTCATTTAATTTAATTTTATTTTTACCCTTGTAAGTCTGATGAGCAAACTGCCCATTTTCATAGATGACAAGCAATACAGTAAACAAAAACAAAAACAATAACATATACAATACATTAGAACACTTCACAGAACAGCAATTAACAAATACATTCTTGAGTATACTGTAAGTACTTTTTAACTTAAATTTAAAAAAGTTCAGAACTACAGATTGATAAATTACATGGAGTGAATTAAAAACTTGGTCCCCTGTATAGTAATGAACATTGACCCAAAGGTCTCTTGAAAATGGAACATTAAGTGTAAACTTTGACTGAGTTGTAGTGCAATTAGAATTAACATGTCTTGAAAAAGTAATCTCACTGAATTAGATAGCAGGCCAACTTTGATTTTAAATAGGAAGAGACACATCTTAAACTAATTTCTATTTGTAAGAGAAAGGCAATTGAAGACTTTAACAATATACAGTGATGGGTTCGGGCTGGAACTGAGAGCATAAACCTCAGCATAGAACTATATGTAACTGACAATTTTCCTAACAGTTTAGTACTTATAGAAGCATAAGCAACCAACCCATAGTCAAAAGCACTAAAGAGGAAACTATGTGCCAAGTGCATCCTAGATTCATGAGTTAAATTATTTATTTATTTATTTAAGAGTTTAACTAGGAAAGCATACTGAGCAGGAGGCTCAATTTCAGATACATTCTGGGGACTTGTCCCGACAGATACAATTATGATACAATCAAGTGAAATCAGGTCAGACATAATATACAGAGAGACAATAGTAATGCATAAATACAGGAGAGAGCACAAGTTACAAAACTGCCTGGAAACAATGAAGACACAGGTATCCAGCACTTAGACTAAGCTTATGAGGTGCACATGTCCCACATTAGTGGGCTCTGGACAGTAGGGGATACTAGCTAAAGGCAAGTACAGCTGGTGGAGAAGTGGGCACTGAGGAGTAGGTTGAGGGTGGTGGGTTGGTGGAATGTCTAATGTTAGCTGGCAGTGCATTCTAGAGCTTGGGAAAGCTGTACTTGGAAAGCTGCTTGACCTTTGGTTGTACTCATGAAAGGGACATGGAGGAGACTGAGTCCATGCTTCTTTTATTTTACCTTTGTTTTACCAAAGAGACACACTAAGCTGAAAGCTTGTTTACAGAGTGCAACCTGGGAACACAAAATTAAGTGATGACTTGCTCAGGGTCACACAGTATGTAAGTGGGGCTGTGGGATTCGAAGGAGTAGGCAGGTGAAGGTTGTAATGAGAGGGCAGCAGTGAGGTGGGACTGGGCCCAGAATTTGGCTGTGGTCCTAGCACAATGAATCTGTCTATGTGCCTGGAGTGAGGGCAGAGCTAGGGTGCTGTATAAGACACAGTGGTGAGTTGTGTGTGGACAGTCCAGAATGAAGTGGCAGAAGGTGTGGAAGAGTGTGTCCAGGCTGGCTAGGGAGGAGGAGGGAGCAGAGCCAAGACTACATACATAGCCATAGTCGGGTAATGGGAGAATCATCTTACAAACAATTTCCTTCCAGGCTATAGTGGGATACTACCTTGTTGCAGTAAAGGGCACCGAATTTAGGTAGCAGTTTCTTGTGGATAGAATCTATGCAGGTAGAGAAATCTAGGTGCTTACCAAGTCAGACACCTAGGTATCTGAAGGAGGGTGCACTCTTTTCGAGAGGTCCCATCCAGGGTTTGGAGAAGAGGGGCAAGAGGTTTGGCGGGCTAGTCGTGCCTGTGATCCGAAGGTTAAAAAACAATTTTCTTGGGGTTTAGGAACAGTTGGTTGGTACAGAACCAGTGTTGGACTGCATTGAAATCCTGTTTTGAGAATGTTGGCCACTTTCCTGGCAGAGGGGCCTGCTGTGTACAGAACTGTGTCGCCTATGTACATGTGGATGGAGGACTGTAGGCAGGCTGAAGGGAGATCATTTAGGAATACAGAGAAGAGTAAGGGACCCCGGATGGAGCCTTGGAGGATGCTGGCAGTGACTGACAGGGGCTAGAGATGTGAGTACCGATTGCAACAGATTGGTAGATGCCTACCAGGTAAGCATGGAACCAACTGGAGGCCAGGCTGGAGAGACCAGCAACTTTAGCTTACATAGAAGCAGTGAGTGGGATACGATGTTGAAGGCCTTGGCCAAGTCAATAAAATGGCTGAGATGATGTGCCCTTTATCCATGCCAGTGTTTATGTTATTGGTGATCCTCAGCAGGGAGGTGATAGTTGAGTGCGATTTGCAAAGCCTGATTGGAAGGGGATGAAGAAGGAAGAGAGTTGGGCAAGAACAAGGCGTTCCTGCAGTTTGGCCAGAATAGGGAGGAGGAGATGGGGTGATAGATTCCCGGAGGGAGGGGTCACCACCTTTGGGGAGGAATGATGGTTGCCTGCTTCCAGGTGGCAGGTAATTTGGCTAGTGAGAAGGAGAGGTTGAAAAGGTCTGCCAATGGGCGGCTATGGCAGGGGCAGACAAGTATAGCATTTGGCATCCAGAGCCGAGGGAAGAACACGAAGATGGAGCACCATTCATGAGAAGTGAGAAAATAAGTAGGCCCAAGATAGATCCTTGGGGCACCACATCTGATTAACATGGAAGAAGAAAAATTACCTTCTATTGATGTCACTTGTGACCTATCTACGAGATAATGGAGAACCATTTAATCACTTCATCAGAAAAGTGCATTTGTTGCATAATACAAGTAAGCACACTGTGCTACACAAGATCGAAGGCCTTGGTGAGGTACACAAAAGAGCAGCAACCGAGTGCCCTTTATCAAGGGCTCTCTGGATGTCAATAGTGAATCTCACCAAGGCCGTTTCAGTATTGTGCCCTGCCTTAAAACCATGCTGACAGGAGTTAGTAAATCATGTTTAGTAAGATACTTCAAGGTCTGATCTAGTATAATTTTCTCGAGAATCTTGGACAGGAGGCAAAAGAGCTATTAGGTGGATGTTAGAAACTAATATGGGATTACCTGCTTTGTGAATACAGTAGGTCTAATAACTGTGTGTTTCCATAATTTTGGAAACAGACCATGAACAATTGAAAAATTGAAAATGGTAGTAAGGGATAAGAAAATGTAGTGATACCTAATCTAAATATGCAAATATCCAGAGAATCAGTCAACAAAATGGTTAGGATCATTACTAAGTAAATAATCCCTAACTGTCACAGGAGTCACCTCTTTAAGCACAAATGTTTTGCAGTTGGGTCAGTTACAGGGTGGTTGACTGTATTGAAGGCTTTGGTGAGGTCAATAAAGACAGACCCCATCAGTTTGCCTTCATCCAGGGCCTTATGTGCATAGTTCGTGTAGTCCAGCAGGGCAGTGGTTGTACTGTGATTCTGTCTGAAGCCATGCTGGTTGGGGCATAGTATATTATACTTATTGAGGTAGTTGATGAGTTGACCCACCACAATATTTTCCAGTGCCTTGGACAGGGAGGAGAAGATCGATATGGGTCTGTAGTTGGCTACCAGAGATGTATCGCCTCCTTTCTGCACTGGCATAACTAGGGCCTACTTCCAAACCACTGAGAATTAGGCCAGGGCCAGGGTTATTGTACAGCATGGTAATGGGCACTATAAGAACGTCCAGGGTGAGGATAGAAGTTTCATGTCTATCCTGTCACCTCAGTCTGGTCTTATCTAGTATTTTCTTGACCATAGTAAGGGCCTCCTTCACCATCACCCTTTTAAAATAGAAAGTCAGCTGAGAACAGTCGGTAGATACGTTGCTGGAGTGGTTCAAACCAGGTTGAAAATAGACAGGTGATATCACTGGGGTAAGATCAGTGAAGGCCTTATTGAAGGCTTCTGCAATAGCTAGTGGGTCTG
Organism: Neoceratodus forsteri; assembly: GCA_016271365.2. Classification (NCBI taxonomy): domain Eukaryota; kingdom Metazoa; phylum Chordata; order Ceratodontiformes; family Ceratodontidae; genus Neoceratodus; species Neoceratodus forsteri. The sequence continues at coordinate 129,000,176 of JADMNL010000022.1, forward strand.
TAGTGGGGTGTTACTGATACTGAGCAGCTGAGGGTGCTTATTGTCCTCATTTCCAAGGATGCTTTTGATGTTATCCCAGAATCTTTTCCCATCACCCCAAGAATTACAAAGCTGGGCCTTATGATAGTTGGCTTTGGCGAGCAGGATTAGCTTGGTTCAGTGGTTCCTTGCTGTTTTGTAGTACTGTATTCATGCTTGCTACCTGTGTTTCTGGCCTTCTCCCAGAGTATGTCCCTTTCTTTCAGGTGGGAGAGAGCTCCCCATCAATCCAGCCATTTGCCCTGCCCCCAAATTTTCTTTTTTTTCGTAAGCTGGGCATAGATGTCACAGATGGAGCTAAAGCCCTTAATGAAGTAACTGAGGGCCTGATCAAGGGTAGGTGCCAGGTCAATAGGAGTTCAGTCATGCATGGCAAGGGCTGATTTGAGGCTCCAAGTTTACCCTTCCTCCAGACCCTGCTTTTAATGTGGATGGGTGGGCTTTTGGTAAATTTATTTGACCACAGGATGGTGATTAGGAAGTGGTCACTAGCGTGTCTGGGAGAACCTTGATCTCAGAGATTCGGGATGGTGAGCTTACTAGGATCCAGTCAAGGAGGGTACTGTTTCCTGTATTATAGTTCTGTCTGGTGGGACAGGTGACAAGTTGTGTCAGGTTGGAGGTGGCTATCAGATCCCTGAAAGGGCAGCCACCTTTCCATCCCAGTTTATGTTAAAGTCCCTAGTAATGACAAGCTGCATCCCATTTGGAAGGGTGCCAATAATGTCCATAATTGTGGGAAAGCCTGCTGTGGCTTTCTTGGGGTGTAGGTAGATTGTGGCAAGGATGAGAGTTTAGCCATTCTGACAGACTTGTGCCTTTATCACTATTATCTCATGGTCCTCAGCCACCCTGGTTCCAAGGAGGATGGTGCACTGCAGAGAGTCTCTGGCATAGATGAGGCATCCCCACATCTCTTGTCTATTCTATCAATCCTGTATGCTTGGAAGCCTTTGAGGGCAACTTCACTATCTTTAATCCTACTGGTCGACCAGGTCTCCGTTAGGCATAGGATGTCAGGGGTATGGAGGCCATCCATGCCTGTAGTTGGTCACATTTGTGGTAAAACTGCTGATGTTCAGTGAGGCAATTTTTAGGCCTTTAACCTTATGAACACCAGGGCCCATTGAAGTGAGTGGGCCTAGGTTCGAGTGAATGTTACCAGAGAGGCAGGAGCACAAAGATGACCTTTCTGGAAGAAGGGTTTATGCTGAATTTGTCTCATACCTTCTGCAGCCAAGGCTTTAGATGATTCAGGTGGTTGGACACTGGTTTAATTATTATGGAATAACTAACCATTACTACCCCTATGTAAGGGAGGGCATATGGCCACCCATGTTTGTAGGGTAAGGCCGAGTGAGTCGCTACCAGCAGCCAAGTGAGGCTGTTTCTGAAGGTGTGTTTGACAGCCATGTACTACCCAGTAGTGGTTCAGAGGCTGGAAGCAGCAGCTCAGGTAGGCATCTGGTGCCACCTATGACCAAGCCAGTGCAACAGATCAGCAAAGAAAGGAAAGGAAATTGTTTAACTCAGGAAAGGCACACTAAGCCAGAGCTTGTTTCCAGGTGCGACCTGGGAGCACAAGGAAGTTAAGTGACTTGCTCAGGGTCACACAGTATGCAAGTGGAAGCTGTGGGATTCAAACCCAGGTCTGGTCTGCTAGATGTCACCAGATTTGCAGCTCAGGCCTTAGACCACTGCACTATACTGCCTCGCAAAGATGCATTATTGTCATACAGATGGATGTGCCCTTGGTAGTTTGCTACTCTGCAACATTGCTGTCAGTTTCTGAAAAAGAAAAAGAAAGAAAAGAGGAGAGCTTCAAACCCCTCCCTCACTGGTAGGTTAGTTCTGATCTTTAAACAGTGTCAACCTGATTTGCATGAAACCACTTGTCAGTGGCTACTTGAATCTTGTATATTAAGGTTCTAATCTGAACACATACAATGTAATTGTCACAGTAACTTTGTATGTCTTTGTTATCCCTATCTGGCTACCACAGCTATCTGCATTTTGAAAATGATTTTGTCTGCCCCGATGGCCTCCTGTGGGCACATCATGTACTGCAGAAATAAGTTCCTGTCTAAAGTGTTGTGGTATTACCTAGGCCGTTTATGTCCCTGGACCTACATACAGCAGAAATTCAGTCTTTGGATGACAACTGCAGTTTCTTTTATGCTTTTTTAAACAGTGAGCCTACAGGAATCAGCTGCTGCCATATGGCAGTCAGTTATAATACTTGTCTTGTGTCAATAAGTTGATCAGGTAAATGGGCTTGGCCTGTTTCTCTGTGAGACTTGCCACAGATTGTGAGGGTGGGAGTTGAGAAGGTCCATGCCTTTCCCCTTGAGCTCCTTGTTATACAAGGAGATCAGCTTAGCCATCACCATTGCTAAAGGGAGCTGTTATTGAGTGGGCTTTAATTATTTTGTCCTCAGAAGCAGTAACGTTGTTATGCTACCAGACAAGTAAAAATTCCATCACAAATTTCACATAAACCAAAAATACTGCAAGCAAAAACGTTGGGTGGTGCCACAAAATGAATTTGATGGATAGAATAGTCAGCAACCAAATAGACACAATATAAACCTTACCAAACGTCACCCCCCATACTCAATACCATGGACCATTCATGTATGTATATTAACACAGGAAATCCTGTCTATTATGAAATGCTAAAATCTTGAAATGCTGAAATTATATGGCTAGCTTTAGAAAATAAACTTTTAATTAAGGCACTTGCAGAAAATGGATTTCTGCATTAACATAATATCCGTGTTGTCTATGGAGTGGATTTCAGCCAGAAGCTCTGTACGAGTAGCTCCTAGAAGTCAAGATTATTAAATTAATACTTTCTTAATTTTAGTTTGAGGCACCTCTTTCAGAACCCCACCCCATTTGGAGATGGAGAAAAGAAAACAAAAAACATGTCTGAGTCTGTTGTGCTCCACAAGTATGAAAAGAAAAGCCTGTAGTTAACACAAGGGTATGTCATAACTTGGGATCCCTTGCAATGGAGTCGGCACAGATGACCCAAACAATAGAAAAGCTACAGATAACCAAACAAGAAACAAAAATTAATGGCAGAAGGAGAACCTTCCTGTTTCTTTTCACAGTTAGGTACTGTGAACCCTCCCCCCTCAGTAGGTTCATGCCAGTGAAGGTGGTGAGGTGGTGGTAGCTGTAATGACTCCATGCCTCTTTAAGGGGTGATTTCAGTAACCTGAATCCCCTTTGGGGTATAGGGCAATGGTTTAATCACTTTAGTTCATACCTCACTCTGCTTTTGCCATTAATCTATCCCTATCAGAAAACACCTATTTATACCATTATATACAGAATATAAAACATACCAGCCAGATTCCAGTCCGCACATATACCCAAGAGTTAAACAAAGCTGAATTCTACTTTCTTGCACTCTAAATCATCCACAGTCTCTTTGTTCACTTACACAAATCATCAGTCATATACAAGCACCATCTTGCCATTAATTTTATCCAGTCTAACATTATATCTTTGCTAGCCAGATTGTCTGAAAATACGATGTGTGAGGAAGACAGTTCTCTTCTGGGATTAGTCATATTCAAGAGACAACTTGGTCTCAGGTTCAAACCATAATATGGCTAACAACATTCAAACTAGAATATGACCAGGAATTCTTAACTTCTGGTGAAAGGGTTTGATATTCAAAATCAGCACTATAATCAAAATTGTCTATGCCATCACAGACTTATTGTTACTAAGGCATTGTATAAACTGTAAAGCAAACATTTATGAATAGTCTCTGAATTAAAATAACATTTATCTCTTATCTCTCTAGCTGAGATAACTTTGTTTAGAAAATGGGCTTTTTATTTCCTGGCATTTGATTGGCAATTACCCTTGCTTGGGGGTACATTAACTTACAATAGATAACCAGGAAATAAAAAGTACCAGCCTGCTATGCCTCAGTGTCAAACTGGTATCCCTCTGCCAGTTAGAATTTTAAAATTGAGTATCCGCCATTCTTTTCTGCTTGCTTAGTGAGCATGGAGAAGAGACAGTCAGCCCCATCACATACACACAGGACCCTTTGTAGTTAAACTTGTTTTCTTTTATTTCTTCTTCTTTTTTTTTGTTGTTTGTTTTCTTTATACAGTAGCTTCCTTTCTCAACAGTCTGATCACCCCCATAGAAGTCCACCTCAAGACACTGCTGAGCAGTCAACGCACAATCCTTTTCCAGTCAGCCGTGCCTCCTCCCCACCCACAAAAATGTAATTTTATTTAAAACAAAACAAACAGATATTGTGCCTTTAGTGATTCTGATCTCAGCACCCTTCAAAACATTTCCCAGGATGTAGCAATGTACCAGACCATGGTCCTCAACTGCACTCTCACATTATGCGCTACTTATACTGTGTTATTGAAATCTCCTCAGCAGACACCATGTCCACCGCACTGTAACCTCTTGATGCACCTGCTCCTCTGCCATTGCTCCACAGTCCACGCCTCACAACGATTAAGTCACTCTTTAAAACACTTTAAAAATCATAGGCATAATTCCTGTTGAGTTGTGGTGGTGGTTGAAAGTGACCAAAGGCATTTCAAATCAAAGCTGTCTGCATGCTCCTGTCCCCTCCAGTTCAATTAAACTTAACTATAATGTAGCTATTTTTCTGATGGAGGAGTGTGGGGTCTGCAAACTAAAACATTAAATTGGTTAAAAGAATAATACTGCTTCCTGTAGGAATATACTGTAAAACAAATGATATCATGCTACAGCACCCTCTACTGCCATATGCAAGCAGTGCAGGGACTATTTTACATAAATGCTCCTTTTAATATTTTTTCTTTACATTTTATTCTTTTTACATATTTGTACACAGTTTATTTAAGATGTAACTAGAAGCCCATTTCCAAGTGCAATAATTTCTTCCAGGGTAGGTGGTATTGGGTAATACTGTACCTTCAGGAGCTATAACACCCTCTGCCTGTGGCTCAGGCCTCATTATGCCTCTGGGCAATCCTGTATTGTCCAGTACCACCCACCCTGTTGGGTAATATTGTTGTTTAAACCATTCACAATACTTGAAGGTCATATTTTGGCAGCCTACACAACTTAATGTTTAGGGTGTGTGTGTGTGTGTGTGTGTGTGTGTAGAGAGAGAAAAGGTAGCACAATCAGGTTTATAATCTCTCGTTGATCAGACCAGGATAGATATGATAAAGGATAGCACAGAAGATATGAAGGCTGCAGACAAAGGTTAACGTTATCTGGTATGCTGATGTTTGCTTTGTGTTCCTAACCTTTGTCATTTAAAACTTGATATGTCATATGAAATCCTTGCATGCATAATTCTGTTTTGTTTGTCATCTATTCTACAGGTTAATGCTTAGTGGAACACTGTTAAATTAGTATTCTGTTCTTTGTCTGACAAGATTGGTTTAATTTTAGTCAGGTTATCTTTCCTACATATCATTTTAGTGTCTAATGCTTGGCATGCCATGTACAATCCTTCCTTCTTTTATTCTTTTTTTCGGTATTTAGGTAGGACCCACTAGGCACAAGTGCCTGTTTTCAGAGCCAACCTGAGAGCACTGGGGTGGTTAAGGACTTACTTAGAGTTACACACTATGCAAGTGGTGGCTCTGGGAGTCAAACCCATGTCTTCTGGATGTACCAAATTCATTCACAGCTCATTACTCTAACTTCTAGGCTATACTGCCAGCTAATCCTTGCATACAATAACCATTATCTTCCTGGTCTAGACCTACTGACTCTTGTGTGACCCACACTCTGTGGCTGGCCACAGACTAGGAGATGTAATCCTCCATTATGATCACAAATAAAACAAAAGAAAGTGCTCTTAAAGAAAAAAAGAATGGAACCACAATGCACTATGCACCTTCAGTCAGCAACTACAGTAAAGTCTGCCATGATGAAGTGCAGTGTCACAGGTTTCCTGCATGATAAAAGGGATTAACTTCCATTGAAGCTGCATTGTTTGCTACAGTAACTGAACTGCAGAATTCTACAGAGTTGGGCTTCATCCTGGTGGGCTTCACTCTAGGTCCCACACCCTGTTTGCTAGCTTATGGTTCAGACCTTGACACACTATGTGCCTGCAGTCAACAGCTATGTCCCTACATCCTGTCTTCCAACTTGTGGTCAGGCTGCACTTTAAAGCAATAGCTGGGTGTGCTATGTGCCTTCTGTCAGTAGTGGGGCTACCACACCTCTGTCTGCCAATGTACAGTACCAGAGTAGTTAGGTTGTGATCCTTGCCTACCCTGATGCTGTTTTCTGTGAACTCTGAATGATGTCCCAGTACTGGGGTGCAATGTAAATTTGTGTGATTTATATTCCAAGCCTTATCATGGGTTTCTTCTTAGTAGGTAATGATGTCACCTAGAAGCAAAGTTATAGCTTAAGCATTTTATTATCAGCTGTGCCCAGTTACAGAGAAACAATACATACCATCCATGGGATGCCAGAAGGCAGCAACCTCACCTGCAGTCTATGAGCTTTGACTTCAAACAAGACCCCAAACTAATTCTGCATTTATGCAGTATTTCTTGACTAGGGTTATTGTTTCAGTTTCCCTTATCTACATACAAAATAAGCACATTCCCAGTACATCTTCTGCTTGGTTGCTGTTAGCTAACCTTGAGCTTTCTTACAGTAGAAGAGAACAATGCATTCTTGTCTCATTAAAATAACTATGTAGCAGTATGTACATAAATGGTCACTCAGCAATTCTAAAAGGCACTTAGCACTAGTAAACTAATAATTATATCAATGGATTTCACTAAAACCTAACCTATAGCAGTTAACACTTTCCTATCATTAGTAATATTTATTTAAGTGTTTCACCAGGAAAGACATACTAAGCTTCGAGAACCTAGTTTTCAGATGTGTGCTGGGGATTAGAAATTCAAGAATACAATTGTAACAGCAGTTTACAATTATACAAAATCTTACAATTAGAGAAAATGAATGTAAGATGGTAAGAATTAACAGTGCGTGTTTTGTAACAGGCTCAGGAGTAGCAGTCACACACAGACATAATAATAAATTTGTCAGTCAGGGTGAGTGGGTGGTTTAGAGTAAAGTTGAGGAAATGGAGAGGAGAGTGTGGATTGGGAATGAACAAGAGAAGTGGGGAGTGAGGGTGGGAAGGGTGGATGAGGAATAAGGCTGAAGAACTAGGGGCAGTTACATGAGGGAGCTGTGTGCATTTGGAGTAGAGAAGAGAGAGAGTGTTTGGAGGAAACAGATTAACTAGAGGCAATTACAAGAAGGAGCTGTGTGAACTTGGAGTAGAGAAAAAGAGAGCATTTGGAGGAAGCAGAATGAATTGTTAAGGGAAGAGTTACAGAGACTGGGAAGGCAGAAAAGAAGGCAGCCTAACCAACAAAGGATTTACAAGAGGGCAGCAAGAGAGACTGATACCCTGTGTTACGGAGAGAGTAAGAGGAGGGGGGTGTAAGTGAGAGAAAGGAGTGCAGATAGTGGGGATGGAAGCCAGCCAGACTTTAGAAATGAAAGAGGCACAGTGAGTAAGGTGGTGATCTTCCTGGAGGGAGGGAGGAGCAGAGTACAAGGAACAGTGGTGGTTGCAGGAGGACAGTTCAAGGTGAAATGGCAGAAGGAGTGGAAGACAGTGTCCAGTCTGGCCAGGGTGGAACTTAGGGCTGCACCACAGACTATGTTGCCATAATCAAAAATGGGGAGGATCATCTTTGTGATGATGTTTCAGTGGCAGGAAGTGGGGTGCAGCTTTTCTGCCTAAAGGGCATCAACCTTAGGGAGTAGTTTTGTGAATGGCATCTATCTGCTGTGAGTAGTCAGATGCTGGTCTTGCCAGACAACTAAGTACTTGAATGAGGGCACATCATCAATTGTGACCCCATCTAGGGCGTGGAAAGAGGAAGGGATGGAGTCTGGAAATTCTTGATCTAGTGCCAAAGCACATAGAGATGATTTTTTAGCATTTCCTGAACCATCTCTGAACAGAATCAAAATCAAGTTGAAGCTTGGATATTAATGCAGTAGGAAAAGATCCAGAGGCAAACAGGACTGCGTCATCTAGATCCATGTGATGGGACTCAGAAGAACAGGTAGAGGGAAGGTAATTGAGGAAATAGGAGAAATGTAGGAGCCAAGGATGGAGATTTGGAGGACACTGGAGTGTATGGGATGGGGCAATAGATTCACCAGTTCGCACTGATTGTGATCTACCTATAAGATAGGAGTTGAACCCATTTGTTGCAGAGTCTGAAAGACCCACTGCCTACAGTTTGTCAAGGAGAGGAGGGGGAGATGGTGTCAAAAGTTTTAGCTAAGTTGACAAAGATGGTAGCAGTGAGGTGGCCCTGATCCATCCCAGAATGGATGGCATCTGTGAACCTGTGGGGGTGGGGAGTGGTGAAGTGGTGTTTGCAAAAGCCAGACAGGAAGAGGGTTCAGAAAGAAGATGAGTTGAGGAAGGGTGAGATCTGGGATAGAGCTTTGTGTTCCTGGGTTTTGATAAGGTAGGAAGGAGGAGAGACCAGTAATTGCTAGGAAAGGAGAAGTCACATCCTTTTGGTAGGAGAATGACTGTTACATGCTTCCAGAGGCAGGGACAGAGTTGAGAGAGAGAAGAAGAGGTTTAGAAGGGAGGAGATGGGAAGACTATAGCAGGGTAGACAGGTGAAGAAGCTTGGGGTCAAGTCCATCAGGGCACCCACCTTTAGGGGGTCAAGAGCCAGGAGTGCATTTAGTGTAATAGCTGAGGTAACTGGTGAGAAGAAGAAGACAAAGAAGAAGAAGAAGAAGAATGGGGTTGGAGGGCCATGGGGGGACGGAGGGGTTTGGAGGTGGAGGTAGGGTGTAGGGGAGGCTGAGATGATTGAGGAAGCACAGGTGGTGAAGTAGGAGTTGAAGGCAGAGGCTTCAAAGGGAGTCAGAGATGAGGAGTCACCTATGTTGAGGACAGGAGGGCAGACTGGGTGGGGAGGAGAAGTGGGCATGGATGTCTTTCCAGAATTTTGAGGGGTGATTAAGATTGTTCTGGAAAGAGGAGGAAAATAACAGCCTTAGCTAGTCTGGTGGCTCTAGTACAAATAGTTTTCAAAGCATTGTACCTGTTAAGGTCTGCTGGTGTGCCAGTGGATTTGTACTTCTTGGGACAGGTCACATTCCCAAGAGGCAGGCCAGAAGTTCAGCTGAGGTCCAGGGGAGGTGAGAAGCCCTGACCTTGATTTTCTGTAGAGGAGCATGCTGGTCCCAGATTTGTATGAATATGGAGCAGAAATAATCGAGGGCTTGGTTATCATTGCTGGCCAAAAAGATAGGGGATCTGTCGGGGATTACAGATATGGGGAATGCATATATGACAATGTGTATGCATGACAGATCCAAGTGTGTGTTAATATATGAGATAAGTAATGGCAAGATACTGTATACTGATAGTAAAATTAGAGGTATATGGAATTTTCAAATTCTGTTTCTGATGTAATTCTGTGGAATTTCAGAAATTCTGCCTAATTCTGTGGAATTCCTTCATAGCAGAAATCCAAAATTCTCCAGTTTCATTATAGATTTTATTTAAACACCGATTAATAATTCATAATTCATAATTTACATAAGCCACTGATTAGTGTTCTGCAGTTTACATAAACCACTGAAGCAAGTCCATATCTAAATTAAATCAGTTTTGTAATTCCCCAGAAGGTATCAACAAATTTGAAAAAGTATTTTGAAAGTTGAATTGCCAACCACCTGAATTCCTTTGAAATTTCACATCCTGCACAGCTGTAGTGAAAATGAATATTGATATACAGCTGATAGATGTGTTTGGCAAATAAAGATAAAGATATATATTAATAGCTGAGATTATCTAAATATTTTATTTATTTATTTGTACATTTTGTCCAGAAATGCATATTAAGCTAATGTAGCTTGTTTTAGGTGCATCCTGAGGGTAGGTTGCATGGACCTATTTTAATGACAGCGAAATGTTGGCGTCACTCTGAGAAAATGTCCCTGCTCTTTGTTGATTTGTGCCATGGGATCTTTTTCTTCCACTTAGAAAGTGGTCAGAGAGGGCAGAAGGAAATTAGTTTAATGTCTCATCTGAAGGATGGCACCTCACCAGTGCAGCCCTCCCCAATACTATACTACAGTGTCAGTTATGTGTATTACCTCACGTGCCTGGTGTGGGAGGCTAGAACCCACAAACATACAATCTTCCAGCCCCAGAGGCAAGTGTGCTACCTACTGAGTCACTGGCACTATGATGTACAGTGCAGTTGAGCCTCTTTAAAGGAGAACTGCACTGGATCTGAAGTCCATTTTGTTCTAGTCAAAGCTTCTTTTTCCCTAAATGCTGGTTCTGTTGCTTAATCTATATGGTCCTATTAGCAGCCTCACTGGGTGTTATTGGTTTACACTCTGGTGCTAAGTACCATTTTAGAACTGTGTCATTATGTCCCAAACAACCACAGTGTTCCACAATAAAACATGGATATATTGTACCAGCAATGGAAAAGGCAAAGGGACATGCATTACATCATACAGTTCTAAAATTATACTTACTACCTGTGTGTAAATGGGTATTTACTCACCTGGTAAATGTGATTGTGTTAGTTGTATCCATGACACTGCAGACATTACCTCTTGGGTTCCCAACCCACCTGATAGGCTAGTGATGCACATGTGACCCAGATCAAATTTCACAGCATACCTTGGTCCCAGAAGTCCCCTTTCTCCAGTTTGATTCTTCCATAGCTGAAAGGAAACAATGTGTTTTGGCCAAAACCCTTCCCTTTGACTCCCATCATGAGCCATACACAGAGAAAAATGATGGCTAGGTAATTCTCCATATCATTTTGTTTATTTCTATTAGCTAGAATTCTAGCTTTGGTCACCTAGTGTTACCAACATACTACATAAAACCATCACTGTGACACAAAGAGACTTCAAAATTTTTCAGAGACCTTAAAGTTGTGATTATCCAGCATGAATGTATTGCTGCTATGATTGTCCTGAAGGGAGGGCCATGGAGTGATCAAGGGCCATTGGCTTTGGCAAGCTATGGAGAAACTTTTTCTGGCAAAGTCCATTCTCTGTCTATATAATGTCTCAAGTCTGCAATGTCCTGAAAATGTATGGATGGTGGTCCAAGTAGCTGCTCTGCAGATATCGTCCATGGATACACTAGCTCTTTCTGCCCAAGAAGTAGCCTCCGCCCTTGTAGAGTGAGCCTTTATCCCGCATGGGAAGGGTGAGGCCTTTTGCTATGTAAGCCTCCTGTACTGTCCTCTTTAGTCAAGTGGTGATGGTGGGTTTGGATGCTGCCATTCCTTGTTTGTGGCCTTGGGCTATTACAAAGAGTCTCTCAATCTGTGGATTGGCTGTGTTCATGTGATGTATTGAGATATATCCCTACTGACATCAAGAGGGTGGTGGGTTTCAACTCCCCTGTTGCGTTTCTGCATAAAAGTTGGCAGCTCCACTGGTTGGTCCCTGTGGAATGTAGACATGACTTTGGGGCAAAGGCTGGCACCATTTTCATGAACACCCTTTTGCAGTGAAAATGGTGTAGGCTCTTTACAGGAAAGGATCCCCAATTCACTAATTCTGTGAGCCGAACAAGGAAGTGTCTTTAGACCCAACCAATAAATTGGGACTTGGTGCGTGGGTTCAAAGGGCTCTCCTAGGGAATCAGAACCAAGGTCAAATCCAGGGGCCACGGTGTCCGTACATGAGGAAGAATGTTCTTTGCAGCCCTAAAAACATGATGGCATACAGGTGGGTCCTGGCTGTGTATGCCTGATCTTTCAGATGGCCACTCCTATAGCTGACAACTGTACTCTTAGAGAAGAAGTGGACAGTCCTTTATCTAAGCCCTGTTGCATTTACAACAAAATGACAGACATGCCTACCTGCATTGGGTCAAGTTGTGCAAACTTGCACCAATTTGACAAAATATTCCACTGCCTGCCATAAGTAGCTGTGGTAGAAGGTTTCCTGGATTGCAGAATAGTTGCTATGACCAATTCATGTTAACTGGCGGTCAGCAGTCTCTGTATCTGAGGAGCCAGGCCTATAGTTTTAGGGTGTGGGGGACGGGTGGATCATTGTGCCCTGGGACAGCATGTCTCTGGTATGAGAGGGCCATCTGTCCATTGACATGGATATCGCCAAGCAAACCAGGCTCGCTGGGTCCAGTATGGTGCTACAAGAATGATCTGTCTATGGAATAGTCTGATCTTTGCTAGCACCTGGGGAATCAGGGGATTAGAGGGAAGACATAAGAGCAATCCTGGTTCCCCATTTGAGATACAGCATCTACTCCCATGGCTTGCTTCTTCCTGCACCTGGAGAAATATGCCTTGACCTGTGTATTTGACTTGGAGGCCATTAGGTCTATTGTAATATGGCCCCACCTCTTCTGTATAGGAGTGAATAGGTCCAGGTGCAGTTGCCACTCCCTGGGTACACCTGCTGTCTGCTTAGCCAGTCTGCCATGATGTTCAGCTTGCCAGCCAGGTGGATGGCATGAATTTGTGTGAGATGGGACTGGGCCCAGTTTAGCACCTTGGCTGCTTCCCTGAGCATGGCTTGGCTGCACATTCCACCCTGTTTTGCTATGTACACCACCATGACCGTGTTGTTGTACTTCACCAATATTGCCCAACTGATGATGCAAGTCCCTGAAGGCCCCCAGGAATGGAAGACTGCCCTCATCTCCAGGATGTTGCTGGACAGCCATGCCTCTGCGGTGTCCACTGGCCTTGCACAGTGAATTTGGCCATACATGCCCCAACCTGTTAGGCTAGCATTGGTCTCCACTTTGACTTCGTAAGATAGCTCCAGTGGGCAGCCCTTGAGAGGTGTGGGCGGTGCATCCACCACCCCAAAGAACTCCTGATGGTCTTAGGCAGGTAGACAATCTTGTTGAGGTCGTCCTGCAATGAAGAGCCCTGCTGCAGCACACAGCTTTGCAGGGGAGCATGTTCCATCTTGCCCAGGGTACCAAGTCGCGACAAGATGCCATGCAGCTGAGGACTTGTGCCACTTGACCCATTGTCAGTTTGGGTGTGGACTGCAGCTTCCTATCTACTGTGACCACCAAGTCTATCCATTTTGTGAAGGCCTTGCTATCCCTCAGCTATGTCAATTTCTGCCCGAGGTGCTCTATGTGCTAAGAGGGCCGCAATGAGCTGTTGTCCAATTGATCACCAAGCCATGCTGGGAGAGTGCAGATGGAACAAGGTCTGTGTCTTTTGTGATTGGGCACTGTTGCGGGACCGTATCAACCAGTCGTCCAGGTACAGGATAATATCCACCCCTGTTCCCTTAATTGGGCTGCTAGGACAATGGACACCTTTGTGAACACCCTTGGTGCTGATTGGAGGCCAAAGGGCAGGGCTTGATAATGGAAATGCTGCCCCAGTATGTGGAACAGGTGGACGTGCTGGTGGCTGGGTCTGATTGGGATGTAAGTGCAAGCATCCTTCAGATTCATTGAGATGAGGTAGACTTCTACCCATATGTTCCTCAGTGTTGACCTGAGGATCTCCATCTAGAAACATAGAAACATAGAAACATAGAATTTGACGGCAGATAAGGACTGCTTGGCCCACCCAGTCTGCCTATTTCCCTACCTAATGGATAAGCTGCAGATCCTAGTTAACCAGCAGCCTACTTCTTTCTGCCCCCACCCCTAGAATTGCCTTATGACTGTCCCATGCATGCTTGAATTCTACCACTGTTTTGACTCCACAACCTCCTCCGGAAGGCCGTTCCATGCATCCACAACCCTCTCTGTGAAAAAAATACTTCCTTACATTACCTCTGAGCCGTCTCCCTCTATCTTCAAATTGTCCCCTTGTTCTTGCACATCTGTTTTTCTGAAAGATGCTACCCTCTTGGACTTTGTTGATTCCTTGAGGTACTTGAAAGTTTCTATCATGTCCCCCTCTCCCTCCTTTCCTCGAGGCTATACATATTAAGCTCCTTAAGTCTCTCTTCATATGTCTTCCGGTGCAGACCCTGCACCATTTAGTTGCCCTCCTCTGGACAGCTTCCATCTTGAACCGAGGAGTGGAGATAAACTTGTTTAAGAATATTAGGTCAAGTATCAACCTGAGATCTCTGTTTTCTTGGGACTAGGAAGAAAATGGAGTAGACTCCGATGCCGTGCTCTTTGACTGGCACTGGCTGTGATGTGTTGTTCAGTAGTAAGTTTCAGAGAACCTACTGTACCTGGTGCACCATCACCCTTCCCTTTGAGATGGGGACAGAATCCTCTGTCCCTGCAGGGCTTCTTTGAAAACTCAATAGCATAGCCTCAAGACACAATCTCCAGTACCCACCTGTCAGAGGTCGTTGTTGCCGTTGTCGATGGAATAGCATTAATCTTTGTCCCATGGGAAGATAGGACAATTGTGGGTTTGGCAGTGAGGCAGCCTGGGTGGGGTAGTCAGAACTGCTTTTCTCCCCCCTGCCTCTGTCAGCAAAGCATGGACTCTTCCTCTGAAGGCGGAGTAGCCGCCTGTGAGGGACCTCTGAAGGTTGTTATAATCTCTCCTCAAAAGGAATTATTTGTGTTACTCTGCTTTTCTGGTCTGTTGGAATCTGCCATTCCTCAATATCTATGCTGAGCTGATGGTAAGTAGGTGATTCTCTGCTTGTCTTTGGTGAGGTCTTTCCCTCCTCTTTTTGCTTTAGGTATTCTTTGAGGTCTTCCTCAAAGACATTATTCCTTTCAGGGATAGCCTCTGTAGAAGTGCTTTTGACTCATTATCTGCTTCCCAAAGTTTTAACATAATGCCCATCTTGCTCTGTTTGTCAAGGCAGAGGCCCTGGCCTCCAATTTTAGAGTGTCCACTGCCATGTCTCATGATATTTGGCTGTGTCCAGGGTACATTCCAGGAGCTCTGCTTCCATAGACATGGGGTTGAACTTCTCCATCAGCTCCTCCAACCAGCGGGTCTGTGCCCTGGCAGCATAGACCGCTGTCACCACGGCCTTAGCGGTCATGCCTGAGATCTTGAAACATTTCTTTCCATTTCTTCCATTTTTTTTGTCACTGGGGTCTTTGAGTGAGATGGTGCTGCATGGCAGCACTGTCTTTACTTAGTGCTGCAATTTTGGGTCTATGCTTGGCGCAGTGCATCACAGCTTTGCTTTTCTTCTTGTATCAGGTGCATCCTATCCAAGTTTCTTTTCTTGGACAGGCGACCAGGCTCAGTGCTTCCACTCTTTTGAAAAAATGTCATGGATGGCAGGACAGCTAGGAAAGGTGTCCTTTAACCTTTTGGTTTTGCTGGATCATGGGATCCAGCTTGGATTCTAGCTTGTGGTTTCTATAGTTGAACCCCATTGTGGTCTTTATGGCCCTCATTTGGCCTGGGATCAGGTCAAATGAGCAAAGTTAGAAGTCAAGAGGGTGACTCAGGAATGGTGTCCATGTCCTCCACCTGACTCTACATCCTCAGCATCGTCTGGAACCTCCCTGGTGTCCTTGTCCCCAGAAGGGTGGAGAAAGGTTCCTTGTGGGCGTCCTACTGCAGGGGGTTAGACCTAGAGTGGGTGTTGAGGATGGTGATACAGGACCTGACTTTATCAGTGAATCCAGCTTCTCCATAACCTTCAGCATGAAACTTTTCTGGCTGTCCATTATGGCCACCATTGCCTGTTGGGTCTGGATAAGGAGGGCCCCTGGTTCATCCATCTGGAGGGTCCAGGCCCTTGGTTGTCCAAATCTGTGTGAGGAGGCTGATCTGCTACTGCCTGTTCATCCTCATGTAGGCACACTGGGCATTTAGGGCCTGGGTTGTGGGGCATCAAGGCTGTGCTGCAGGAGATGCATTTCTTTGCCTTTACCATCTAGGATGAAAAGGAGGACAGTGTTAAGATTTGTACCCAGTGGGGTATAAATACCTGTGAGACAGGTAAATTAGTAAGAGTTCACAATTGTCTTCTAGAGTTCCACCAGTAATATGTGTAGGGATCCTACTCCCCTGGTGCAGCCATGCACGACAGACCATATGGTCTGAGGGGGTGGCCTCCTCGAATTCAGAGCACTTTTGTGGCTAATACTGTAACAATTCAGCACTGTAAAATGCACAAACTGTTCTCCTAAACTGTTAAAGGCAGAGTAAAAACCCACTGTTGTGGCAGGAGGTGAACAGGTATTGAAGCAGAACCGGCGCAGGCAGGAATCGTGATAGTGCATCCTCCTTTATAAAATGGCGGATAAGCCTCCCTGCAGAAAGCCAGACTGACAAAATGGTGCCGAATCCCCAGAGAAGCCAGTATGAAACTGTAAGTGGCTACTGCCGAAATCTGCAGCCCATCCAATTTTTTATTTTTAATTTATTTTACTTTAAAAATCCCTCTTGCACCTTCTTGAGCCCTGTAGATTTAGCCCTTGGCTGCTTAATAAGGAACTGCCTGAGTTCTCAGTTGTAAGAGGGTAAGTGCCCATCCCCTGTAGGCTGTTGCCATGAGGGACCTGGCATGGTGGTAGGCAACAGGGAGTCTTCTGGGTTTTTCCTTCTGCGCATGGAGCGCCAGCGAGCAGTCAGAAATCTCCTGTGACTGCAAACAAGCACCTAGAGGCGGTCACTAGGAAAGGGACCACTTCTGAAGCTAATTAAGAACTCCTGCACCATCTGCTGATAGGAAATGGTGTGGAGAAATCCAGGTACTGTGCCGTATGCACTGCTTGTGAGGGGAGACCACACTGCTATGCGACAGTACCCTGATAGCAAGCTTGCAGCCCGCTGTCCTAAAAACTGCTGCAATGCCCCAATTACTTTCTTCCTCTGCCCAGTGGGCCCCGCTTGGGAGGGAGACCACCAGCGATTGAGGGAAGGTGCTAAGTGTGCGAATTCTGAACAGAGGCAGCGCATATGCATTGCAGATCTCCATGAAATGCGATTCTCTCTGCATTTCTACCACAATTTACTGTCCGATGGAAGCCAACACCACAATGCAGCCTGTATAAACTTATTGTAAGCACCCTGCTTGATTTAAACTCACTGTAAGCAAACTGTTAGATTCAAACCACAGTTTCTGAAACCTCTCTACTACTAAACACAGTTCCAGTAAGAATAAATGCAGGAAATAAGCACAATTCACCACATGGGAGAGTGAAGTTACTGCTGAACCAGCAGACTCAATATTTAAGCGATAAAGCAGCACATAACAAACAGATAATTAGGCTTATTTTAGATGCTAATTTTCTCACCAACTCCTTAATTACCAACTATCCATATTATCAACAAGAGTTTGTTCTTTCACAAAACATCTCCAATTAGAAACATTATATATTTAACTAACTGCTGATTTCTGAGGTTTTGGCCTACCTTTTGTAATTAGTTGCAAAAGGGACTCCTGTAGTGCTGTAGCCTCTTCAAATGCAAAGGCTGAACTGGAGAAAGGGACTTCTGGGACCAAGGTATGCTGTGAAATTTGATCTGGGTCACGTATGCATCACTAGCCTATCAGGTAGGTTGGGAACCTAAGAGGTAATGTCTGGAATGTCATGGATACAATGTAACATGATCAGAAACACCTACTAAAATAATTAAAATCGGTAGAGTTGAAATAGTAACAACACTGGATCCTGGATTTAAGAATCAGCATTTACAGGGAAAATGTCAAGTTTAGTATAGTTCTTTAAAGGGACACTGTCAACCATCTTAGGCCTCAAATTGTCCCTAGTTAAAAAAATAAACACATTTTGTGATTGCTCACACTCTGTATAGATTGCTGATCTTGCTGGTAATTTGTTCCTGATTCCTTATTTTCTTTTTAAAAGTGAAAAACTCTACCATACTAGTGTCACCACACAAAACATGCTTGTTGACAGTCCTCAATCAACTCCCAGTGCATCTTTCCTTGACTTAAGAAGACCCTCTCATAGTCTATTCACTCATGAGGAGGAGGAGCTAAGAATACTGTATCATGAGTGGCTACTCTGTTTATGGGTGTTGTATTCAGGAGGGATGCAATAAGGGTAGATCAAGGATTTGTAAACAAAACAAGGTCGGTATAATTAAACTGTTAGCATGCATTTTAGTTCTACTAAGAAAGGAAGCAAATAAAACAGTCACCAGCATCAATGAATTTTAGAAGGTTGAGAATCATAGTGTCAGATTTCAACTAGAAATGATATGCAAAAATCTTTGAAACTGTCCCATTAAGTGTTCTCCTAAGGAAGTGGCATTTTGCACAACTAATCATGCATGTCATTAATTCATTGATTTTTATCTTCACCTGATAGATCAGAATGGGTTGCTTTTGCCTTCCATTCTGTCTGTTATGTCAAAGACCAAAATTAGCATCCTTAGGACTCATTCATTCATTTACTTACATAAAATTTGTTAACCAGTAGAGCACGTTGAGCTGAGGTTCATTTCAGGTGGGATCGGGGAGGTGGGTGACATATACATACAGATCATACATACAAAATATATAACATAAAACATTTGACAGTTAAAATGCAGATATTTACACAGCATAGCTGGGTTAGAATGTCAAATAGCTGAGTTGTTTACATAAAAGTACTTTGATAACTAGTATATAAATGTGAAGGATGTGGAAAGGTAGAAAGAGTGGCCATGAAGGGTGAGTCAAAGGTAGGGAGATAAGGAGAGGAGCAGAAATGGATTGGGGCAGGGGAGGCAGAGAAGGGGAGTTGACAGGTATGGGGTGGGAGATGGCTTTAGGATGGTGTTTGAAGGCTGGAAGTGATTGGGATTATTGGAGGAAGTGGACAGTTGATTCCAGGGATTTGGGGAGTGGTAAGAGAGGCAGAGACACTGGCGATGATAGCCTCTGGAGGAATGGCAAAACAGCGGGGATGCCAGGATTGAATGGAGTAGGGGAGTCTGGTTGCAGAGGAGAGGAGAGGAGAGGTATGGTGGGAGAAGGTTGAACCATTATTTTGACATGATAACAAGAGAATGAATGTGCCACCTGGTGAATTTAGGGAAGAGAGAGGAAAGAAGCATCTAGTGATGAGTTCATGGAGAGTCAGTGGAATCTCCAAAAGCAGTTGAGTAATGTGTCAAGTTTAGAGAGAGAGGAGAGAGAGAGAGAGAGGAGGCAGGGGCTGAGGCATAGATAATGTCCCCATAGTTAAAGAGAGTGAAGATAGTCTTGTGAACTACTTTGTAGTGAATGTGCAGAGGATTGTGTCTTGTTGCAAAAAGCATGCCTAGTTTGGGACATGGTTTTGAACAAAGGGTCGATATAGACCGAGTTGTTGAGATATTGGTTTAGCCAAAGGTTGAGAGTATTTGTACAAGGTGACAGTATCAAGAGTGGAGTTTTCAAGGAGGTGAACCTGGGAGGGGTAGGAGTTTGGCCAGTTTTTGGTGATCCAAGATCATGGAGACCATTTTTAGTGTTTACCTTTAGGTTGTTGTTATGGAACCATCTTAGCACATGTCTGAAATCTGATTGAACTGGTAATTGGACTAAGTCAGTGGTGGGACCTGAGGCATAAAGGATAATGTTGCTTGTATAGAGATGAATGCTAGTAAGAGAGCAAACTGAGGTGAGGTCATTAATGACAACAGAAAGAGGATGGATCCGAGGAAGGAACCATGAGGGACACCAGATAGAATGTGGGAGGGGACAAAGAGTTGCCTACAATGACAGATTGGTGCTGGTCACAAAGATATAATTTGAACCAGATGACAGTGGCGGAAGCAAGGCCTGCAGTGTGCAACTTCCAGAGGAGATGTGGGTGGGAGATGGAGTCGAAAGTCTTGGTAAGGTCAATAAATATTGTTGATGTAAGGTGACCTTTGTCCATTGCAGTGGGAATTGAGTCTTGATGCAGAGAAGGAGGTGGTTGTGCAATGGTTTTATGGAAGCCACATTGATAATCTGAGAAGAATTTGCTTGAAGAAAGGAAATCAGCCAGTCTTGAAGAACTACAGATTCCTGGAGTTTTGCCAGGCAGAGGAGCAGGGAAATTGGGTGGTAATTTCCAGGGAAAAGGGTTCATTTTTCAGTACTACATATGTCAGTAAAAGTACCTGCTCAACTTGTTGGGACTCTTCCCATGTTTTATATTGCCTGTAGCCCCATTTTCAGTTGCCATTTCTATAGCGGTGTACATTTGCATGTGTAAACTGTGCAGGTATCAAATCAGTGTGGCTCTTCTGCTACTCTCTTAGACAGAGGTGTTGAACTAGTGTAGGTGGTTTCAGGTGCTGTGTCAATGGTGACCACTATTTACCTCACTGCCTGAGGGTTGTTTAGCATTATAACACACAGGGAACTCCTTGTAGGATGGGTCACACAGTGCAGTACCCAAGACAGCAGTGTGGAAGCTGATGTCCTTAAGTGGTATACTCTACTGGCTTCATAAATGACCAGTGCAGACTAACAGCTTGGTTAATGTAAATGTGGCTTATGACCATGGCTTCAAAATCCTCCAACTTTCCCTTGAGCTCCTCTGTCACCTGCTTGTTCATGTCTAGCATGCCAAAGAGCACAATATATGCAGGGACTGACAATTCCTAAAGGCTAGGAGCAAGGCTCAGGATCAGGAGAGCACATGGGCAATTTAGCATCTCACTGCACCCTGTTAGTATGTGCTGAAGGAAGAGCTGATTATTGACTGCATTGAAATGGGATGTACAGTTTAGCTGAATGCACTTTTCAGGGTTATTATAACATGGAGATTACAGAGGGTAAAAACAAGAAATTGAGGCAATGTAGACTTTAATGAGATGCATGCATAGCCAGCAGCACTAGTAAACCTGGAGCTGGTTTGACCTTCTGCTTAAAACATCAACCCAGAAAATCTTGGGTTTGCGATTTTTTAGCATGCCTTATGCTTTGTGTTACATAACCAACACTTTCTCTGGTAATAATACAGTTGCCAGCCTGTCAATATACAGGGTCAGTGCTGAAGTACTATTTTACATTTACGCTTCACAATATCCCCAATCCCATTTGGGGACTTCAGTAGCATTTAAAGGCAAGCCCTGTTGTACTTAAGCAAACTTCACTGTACTGATGTTTTTTTTTTTAAGATTATAGATATAAGGATCCATGGTTGGTAGATACTAGTGGTTAATTCCATTAAGAAAAAAGCACACCTTTTCCAGTGTATTTAAGAGTTTGGGCAGGCAAGCACAGTAGAAAGCATAGTAATCAGAAAGTTCATTTTAAGCAATCTCAGGGTGGGATAAAATACAATAAAAATAATTCAGAAATGAAGGAATAAAATAGCAAAATATCAAAAAGATAATGAAAATAGGAAAATAGAAAAACAGGAAAAATGTGTAGTGTACCATACATTAATAAAATGCAAGAAAAAGTAGCACAGTAGCTGATGTGTAAGGAAAAGGAGATGCAATGCTAAAACAAGCAGTAGAAAAATAGCTAGACAGTTAACAGCTGTCTAAATGCCTAAGATAGACATGATTGACCCATGACATTTCTTTGGCTAGTGTTTCCAACATTTTGCAACAGATTTTGAGTTACTGTATTAATTAAGCAATAAGGCACACCAGGGTGTGTGTAATGCTGCATAACATCACATATCAGGTGCATTGAGATGTACCAGGCCACAGATTGAGTACCTTCAGCCACTGGAGAAGTGATCCTGCTTCAGTAAAGTAACTTATTGCAATTATAATTTCAATTAATTTATGTTTACGGTTGCAAGTAGGCTGTTTCATGAACACTAGTCTCACCTCTGAGGTCATCCTGGGACATCATGGGTGAAACTTGCATCTCCAGCAATCAGCTCTCAGACTTTGTCTATTTATATTATAGTTCTCTTTCTTTGTTGTCCAACCTTGTACCTTACTCTGGAGGATCTTAAATTTGTTTAATGGTCTTTGATCTGCAAAGCCCTAGGAGAGAGCATAGGCCCTCAAAACATCATGGGGTACACCCATGGCAGATGAGGGCACTCCAGTGACATCCACAAATCTCTCTTTATGTACTGTACCTGTGCAATAGACCACCTGATTCAATCCTACTCTGCTGCCTGAGTTATGTTTAAAAGACTGAAGGCATATATGGGTTTAGGCCATGGTCTGTGGCATTCCCAAAGCCAGGTTTTCCAGAATCTTATATACTAGCCCACTTTAAGGACAGAACCTTAATTTGTAAATGATTTATTTTGTTTCACACAAGTCAAGAGTTACAACAGTAATAAAGGTATTTCAAATTTTACTTTTAGTTCACATATCTTCTTCAGCATAATTCTAGTGAATAAAAGCTCCTCTGTAGATTATGTAACTCATATATTTTAAAATCCTTTTCAAAATCAGTGAAAGATTTAAAAAGTAATATTCTATTTAGTATTTAAATCTCTGAGTAATCTGTATAGTATTGTATATGTTTAATGTAAACTGCTGCAAGGATTCTGTACCTCTCTGTGAACTAATTATTGCAGCTGTTTTATGACTGTCATGCACTGACTATTTTATTTAGATTCCAGAGAGTGCCTGAAATGTCCAGATGATCACTGGCCCAACTACAAAAAGAAGTGTATCATGAAACCACAGGTTTCTTTCTTATGAAGAACCCTGGGAAGAACATTGGCAGTAGTCCTTTTGTCTTATCTTTTATCCTGCTCATCATCCTTGTCATCTTTATTAGATACTACAGCACACCATTAATCAGAGCCAGCAATCGTCAGCTCAGCTACCTTCTCCTTTGGGCTCTCATGATGTGCCTCCTTTGCTCCTTGATTTTCATTGGCCGACCTAAAAGATGGCGTGCATGGTTCAACCAAGCACCTTTGCTATAACTTTTGCTCTTTGCATTTCTTGTGTGATAGCTAAGACAGTCATGGTTGTGATTGCTTTCAATGCTACAGAGACAAACAGTAGCTTGAGGAAGTGGAGAGGTACAGGTACCATATTTTTGGTCATTGTTGGTGTACAAGTTCAAGTTATGATATGCATTCTTTGGTTGGTTATATCACCCCCATTTGTAGCACAGAATGTAAAAGCACTAACTGAAAAGATCATCATAGAATGTGTTGATGGTTCAACTGTTGCATTCTGGTGCATGCTGGGATACATTGGTTTCCTGGCCATTGTGTGTTTCCTTGTAGCCTTTGTAGCCAGAAAACTTCCTGATACATTTAATGAAGCAAAACTCATTACCTTTAGCATGCTGGTTTTCCTCAGTGTTTGGCTGTCATTTATTCCAGCTTACTTTACTACAAAGGAAAATACGCGGAGTTGCATTGGAGATATTTGCTATTCTGGCATCAAGTGCTGGCTTGCTAGGCTGTATATTTTTCCAAAGTGTTACATTATCCTTTCCGACCTGACCTAAACACTAGGGACATTGTAAGGGGCGGGGATGACTGTATAACAATAATAATTATTGATAAGAGGAACATGAGGTCTGATATTGCAAACATTTTCACCACAATCTATTAGCTCCAGAACATTTTCAAATACATCAGTAGGCTGAATAATAGCTGTATAGAGTCACGCAAGGGGTAGTAGGGACATGTTCTGTAGCCCATATTATTTTCATTATAAATTATGGTAGTCACTGTTTACAAAAGATGTCCTTTAGAATTGCCTGGAGTGAACTCTGGTGAAACATCACCTTGAAGGCTGGCTTCAGCTTCAGTTTGATGAACATACAAAACAAAAAAACCAGCAGTTCATGAGTTATTTCTGACACAAGCTTGATAGCAGAAACAGTGTTGACTGATACCACTTGTTCTGAAAGCCAATTACAAGTGTCCACCTCTCATTCTGAAAAGTTGTTGTACTATTTCCATTGAATCTTTCAGCTTTCAAAGACATTGCATGCTCATCCTTGAACATCTGGAAGAGTTACATTTGACCTGATGTCATTATCCCTTTCAGATAGAAACATAGACAGTGATGGCAGAAAAGACCAAAGCTCCATCCAGTCTGCCCAGGACCTGTTGTCCATATGGGTTTTTGTCCTTTCTGGTCCACCACTACTCCCTCACTACTGCTGCTGACCTCAGCAACCACCAAACCCTTCAGTCTGTCCCAGCCATGCTTGAAACAATTTATGGTCTTGATGCCCACCACCTCCACTGGCAGACTGAGCATCAGGAAGACTGTTTGACTGGAATCATGTTACCCTATGTCTTCTTGTTTGCATGGAGAACCTCCAATAGATCTCCCACCTGCTCCTCATAGCCCACGTTGTCCAAGCCTTCAAACAGTTTGGTCACTGTTTTCAGCACTTTCTCAGTCCTGTTGATATATTTTTTGACATGGGGACCAGAACTGTAGGTGATACTCAATATGGGTCTGACCAGTGATCTGTACTAGTACATTATTTATTTATTTATTTTTGATAACTGGGCAGGTCGCTAGACACAGAGTGACTATTTTCAGGCACGACCCAGGAGGTCAACAACATAGGGAGATAACAGTTACATACAATATCCATTGATCATTATTTAGTTTTATTTATTTAGAAGTTGGTAATTGGGAATGCAGACTTGAGCCAATGGCTTGTTTCCACCTGTGACCCAGGGGAATGGTTACACTGGAGAAAAACATGAACAAAATCAATATGATATATGTGCTTCCATACAAAGTTTACCATGATGTATGCCCTTACTTTATTTATTT
Source organism: Neoceratodus forsteri (assembly GCA_016271365.2). Taxonomy (NCBI): domain Eukaryota; kingdom Metazoa; phylum Chordata; order Ceratodontiformes; family Ceratodontidae; genus Neoceratodus; species Neoceratodus forsteri. The sequence continues at coordinate 129,024,817 of JADMNL010000022.1, forward strand.
TGCTATTGTATTCATGTATTTATTTATTTACTGAGTTTCAGTAACTGGGTAAATCCATTAAGACAATTTCAATCCCTTTCTCAGGGTCTACCGGAGCATTCATACAGGATTACAATTCAAGCTAGGCACATAATAATGTATTGCATATACACCTCAGGTAACAAGATAGCAATGATAGGAGCATATTCATCACAACATGGTTGGCATATAGTAATATACAGGTACAAGCTAGGTATGTAATAATGTACATACACTGAGGTCACAATATAGCAACAGTAGGAGCATATTCATCACCACAAGATTGACATACAGTATAATACAGGTAAGAATTTCACACATCTCTAATCACTACACCAAGGCATCGTGGTTATAAAACATTGAAGGTGTCAATAATCTTTGTGTTGTTTAGGTAGTATTTTGCATTTATATTCTCTTTATCTATAGTCATCATTTTATACCTTGCAATGTTGAAGTTCCATTGCCATGTTTCTGCCCACTTCAAAACATGTCCAGGTTACTTTGCATTTCATTAACCTTCTGGTATGTAACTGTCCTTCCCACTTTAGTGTCATCAGAGGAGTTAGCAGCACAGGTATTGTTGTCAACCTCCACTCACTTAAGAATATATTGAACAATTATGGCCCCATCATGACCCTTGTTAGACTCCAGTGATCACTTTTTCCATGTGGACAGATTACCATTTGTTATATCCATGTGTTGTCATTGCCCTATAATGCTGTTCTTTTTCCCTTTCCTGATGAATGTTTGCAATGCCTATGTATGTAAGGTTTGATTTTTCCTCAACAAAAATGATGTAAGAAAATGAATAAATCAATCTATTTGCCTGTCTATCCATCCATCCATATCTATCTATCTATCTATCTATCTATCTATCTATCTATCTATCTATCTATCTGGTCCCTGTTTCCTGCCCTACAACCAGTCTCTAATCCATCACAGTTATTTTATAGTTGCCAGTACATTCCCCAAATAGGTAAAGTTCAACACTAGGCAGTAGTTCTGAAGATTACTGTCTGCATTTTCTTTTCACAAGTAAACTACCGCCTATTTACAAAGTCTGGAATAACTCCTCATTCACTGAGACATTTATGAACTTAATCTACATAGAAGGATCTACTGCATAGGAGATGAAAGCAATAGGTGAGGTGTGGCAGTTCCCCACGTTTTATCATTAGCATTAAAAGGGCTCCTTCAATGCATGCAAAGTCATGGGAAGCAATCATGGTTTTGTAATTACTACAGCCCTCCTTTCCCATTTCCCAACACCCATATCTATTGCTGTTAGAAGAAGGATATCTGATGTGATATGATGTACAGTTGCTATGATCAAATAAAATGTGATGTGATATGATATACAGTACATGATTAGATAAAATCTAATGTCATATGATATGTTATATCTAATGATATCTGATACTATATGCTCTAATTACAATATATCTGATGTGATATACAGTATATGGGATATGCTATGACCTGATTCAAAAATAGAGGCAAGGCCATTAATCATCATTAGCAGAGCCATGAGTGATTTTGAAAGTCCTATTTCCTCACAAGAGATGTTAAACTGTGTATTGTGAGACAGACCATTATTTATTCATCTTACATCAGATTGCTTACAGCTTTTACATTTGCTGTTTCTTTAATGTACTGTTTCTCTCTGATTTTAACAAGCATCTGATGTTTGTTTAAAAGCCATAAAGAGACCTTCATGAAAGTCACCAATTGTCCAAATTTGTTTATGAAAATATCATTCTTTAAAGTTTTTCCTCCCATAGAGCGATAACTATTTATTATTATATGCTGGAGTTCATGCAGATAATTTAAATATTTTTAAGAATGAGCACGTGCATAAACAGTTGTATTAGTAGTATACAAAGTGCCTGAGATCAGGTTGGTAAGTCTGATGGTTGATAATGTCAGGAAGTTGGTTAACCTAAGGCCATTAAGTGATTCTTCCTCTATTCTCATGCCAGCCAGTATTTTATTCCCAGGTTGTAGAACCATAGATATACAAATTCCAGCTGTGCTGCCAGATAGTATGTCCAAAGGTTTGGGCACCCTAGTCCTCCTTTTTCCTTACTTTAATAAAGTTTATGTAGGGCAACTCAAGAGTGGCCTCCTGCATAGGAATTTCCTTAATATCTTATCCAGATCCATAGAAAATTGTTTTTAAGATGAGCAGAATGGATTCAACTAAGAAAAGGAGTCTGGGTAGGATATTTATTTTAGTATACTAATTCTACCAAATAAGACTAGTGGGAAGTGTTGCCATTTTGTCAAGTCAGCTTTTATCCTGGACATCAGAGGATCATAATTAAGTTATATTATCCTGTTGGTGTCTTGGGCTAGGATAACTCCTAGATACTTGATTGAATCCCTATTTATAACTGAAAGTGCCATAGCCATTACATTTATAGTATCACCAAAGTATAACATCTCACTCTTATCCCAATTCAATTTATATCTCGAGAGGGTACTAAATTCCCTAAAATATTGTTGAGAATGGGGTAGGAGCAATTAGAGTTATTCAAAGATCAATATATCATCTGTGTATAGCATGATGTTAGTATTTCAGACTCCAGAGTAAGGCCCAGTTGCTGAGCTTTTGATCTAATTTTAGTCTTTGGTAACGGGTAAGGCCCACTAGGCACAAGTGCCTGTTTTCAGGGTGTCCTGGGAGCACTGGGTGGTTAAGTGACTTGCTCAGAATCACACAGTATGCAAGTGGAGGTTGTGAGAATCAAACTCAGGTCTGGTCTGCTGGATGTATCAAGCTTGTTCACACCTCATTCCTCTAACCTCTAGGCTATACTGCCAGCCATTAATAGCAAGTGGTTCCAGAAAAAGTGCAATGATTAAAGAAGGCAGGGGCAACCCTATCTTGTCCCTCTCAAAAGCTGGAAATGTGAGGATAGTCTTAAGTTAGTTCTAACACAGGCTTGGGGGCTGGTATAAATTAGTTGTATCCATTTTGGAAAATTGCTTTTAATGCAGTAACTTTTAAGGCTTCTAACAGGAATGGCCACTGCACCCTATCAAAGGCTTTTTCAGCATCTAAGAACAAGAGTGCAGTGTCCATTCCTGAGTATGCCTGGATGATATTAAATTCCTTTCAGGGGTTGAGTTGTACTTTTCTGTCCTCAATAAAATCAGCTTGGTCTTGATGCATCAGGCCTGGGCATATTTGGCTAGTCTCCCAGATAGACTTTTAGTGAAGATTTTATAATCACTGTTAAATAGGGATGTAAGTTTATAAGAACCACAGATTTCAGGGGTGTATCCCTCTTGAGCAGTAGAACAATCTCTATTTCATTAAGAGATTGTGGCAGCTTGCTTTCCTCAAAATGGATTTAAAGAGTTTAACAAGCGAGGAGCTCAATTATCAGCAAGATGTTTTATAAATTTCAAAGGCAGGCCACCTGATCCAGGGATTTACCATTAGGCAGAATTTTAATAACTGATAAGACCTTGTCTGTGATGATTTCTGCATTCAGATCACTCAATTCTTGCTCTGAGATCTTAGGTAGGTTAACATTAGTAATATATTCCTGATCACAGTCCTGTCCATCTCTTTCCGGAGCATATAGATTACCATAGAATGAGTAGAATGCTGATTTTTCTCCTTCTGATGGCACTAAGTAGCCATCTTCTCTTCTGATATTATTAATCCTATTTTATTTTGTTCTGATTTAGTTGATATGCAAGCAATTTGCTTGGAATATCTCCACAAAAATAATATTTTGCTCTCACTTTGTACATTTCTTTATCAGTTTTATCCTGAAACAACTTTTCCAACCTGTTCCTTGCTAGCATTAAGTTTGCTTGTCTTTGGTCGGACCCTGCTTCAGCAGAGGCTAGTTCATTTCCTAATACAGATAAATTGTGTTCAGACTTCCTCCTAATACCAATTTGTGATGATGTCTAACCCTTAAGTAGGCTTTCATGGCCTTCCAGACTATCTGGATGTTTGTCCCTGGCACATATTATGGCTCATGAAGGCCACAATTTCCTCCTGTAGTCTATCCTTAAAACCCTTAAAAGACTAAAGTGAGTTATCAAAATTTTCAAGTTTTTATTATGGTATCGCTCCACTAAGTCAATAAGATCAAGCTCCAAAATTATTGGAACATGGTCTGAGATTCTTATTGATTCATATGAGACCTGGTATGGCAATTTACACAATTCTAGGGAGATTAGAAAGCAGTCAGTTCTCGAGAATGTTTTATGCATCTTAGAGTAAAAGGAAAACATTTTTTAAGGAGGGGAAAAGACATCTAAATGGATCATGTACATTTAAATCTTGCATTGATTGTTTTAACACATGGAAGCCCACTTCTTTGTCTCCTCATGGTGGATTCTCTTTATAAATTAAAGTCCTCTGCTACTATTATCTTAGAGTCAAATTGGGACAGTTACAGGAAGAAATCTGTTAAGAAAGCTGGGTCTTCTGGTTTTGGCCCATATAAACAAGCTAGCATAAGGGGTTAACCATGAATCTGGATTCCTGTAATTTAAAAATTTTCCAGTTGATCTATTCTATTACAGATTTTACTAAATGGTGACCTATTTGTTTTCTAATAAAAATAGCCGTCCCTCTTGCCTTATCAGAAACGTCAATAAAGTATTCAACTGCCCAAAATAGGTTAGCAAAGTAAGAAGCATCCTTTTATTGAAGTGAGTTTCTTGTAATAAAAGGCAATCTATATTCTTCCTCTTGCTAGATAAACTATTTTTCTAATTTTAATCATTTCTTTGCACCCATTGAGATTCCAAGACATGATTTTTAATGACTCAATTTAAGCGAATGGAAAGCAACCTAATGATGCCCTGATCTGTCAAGTCAAGTCCACCAGATTTGGTAACCATAGTTAAGATCATAGTGAGTTTTCAGCCTTCACATCAATGTTGTCCAGTGGCGACACTCTGCACCCATGTGTTCCTTTGTTTTACTAATGAGCTAATCAAAGTGAATTTTTACATTTATTACTTTTCTGCTTGCTACCCATAGCCTTCCTCTTATATCCAAACCTTCATATAAGTAAGCAAGAACCCCATATTTCCAATACGTAAAGATAGAAAGGGATACTGTATCTAATATAATCTTTCCAGTAGCGGGTCTTGAGATGTTTATCCCTCCATCATTTCCTCCCTTTTAAAAGCCCAACTCATTCACTTAGACAGATTAACTGAGGTATATAACATATGGGTTATATTGAAAACAACAGAGAATAGTATGGCCCAAGAACTCCAATATCAAAGTGCTCCTTTCTCTCCCTCGCATTAAAGATGCTGAACCTTTACTGTATGCAAAGATGTGGTAGAGTGGGGAAAAAACTGCCAGTTCTCCTACTAACTAATGACCCAATAACACACTCGACACCTCTCATCTTAACTAACCCCAAAACCTCCAAAATAAAAAAAAGAACAAAAAGGAAGAAAGAGTGAGACAAAAAGTGTTTTGAGTTCCCTTAATGATTGTTTTATTTATAAATAGGCTCTTTCCTGCCCTCCCTTCCCTCTTTCATCAATTGCTGTTTAAGCAATTTGCCTTATACACATGCCTGCTACCCTGTTATGTTCGATGCCCCCTGGATCGGGTGTTTCAGGAAAGTGACTTGGTCTTTTCTTAATAATTCTTCTATCCTGAAGGAGAATGAATAAACAGGTTCTTCCCATCCAGATTTATCCTCAGCTTTGTGGGTACAGCATAGAAAAAGAGATACCTTCCTCAGTTTGTCTCTGACTGCATCAAAGCTTTTTCTTTTTGACAAACTATTTGGGAGATAGGATAGATTTGTAAGGACATGCCATTATAATGCAGGCCTTTTTCTGCTCTTGCTTTTGACAAAATTCTTTGTTTGTCTTGAAATCTTAATGGCTTCACATACATAAATCATGGTCTGCTAAATGTACCCTTGGAGCCAACAGCTTGATGAGCTCTAGCCAACTCAATTTTCTGCTCAGGGAAGGGTAGACCCATTTCGTTGGAGAGCAGTTCTTCACAATATCTTAATGGGTCTCTTCCTCTATACCTCCTGTCAAACTACCTGTTTTAGGTTTGCCCTCCTAGATCTAGACTCCAGATCATCAATTTTAACTTTAGAAACTCCAGTTCCTTATTGCTTCTTTCCAGGTATTAGATAGATATGTAAGGTATCTTCAATTACATTGATTCGTGACTCACATTCTGTGGTACTGAGAGAAAGATTCAAAATTGTCTGCCACTTCTGTGAACTTCTGTGTCAAGGAGATTATGGCCATATTCAAGCTTTCAAAGCTCTGCCTCATCTCCCTTACAATGGCTTTATGATTCTCCTTAGATTATCCTTTGTTTTTCTGAAAGCTTGTTCTCACTATCCATGTCCTGGTTCTTCTTCGTTCTTTATCCTTTTCTATGACCATATCTGTCCCCCCATCCTGTCTTTTTCCAAGTGTTTGCTACCTTTACTCTTTGATGTGAAGGCCATGTTTTGTACAGAAATGTCCTTTCCCTTTGATTTTTTAGAGAGTATGTTGTATAAACAAACACAGGAGTTGAGAATAACAGGGTCTAGTCTCCTTATCTTCCTCAGAGACAAGGCTTCAGTTATTTCTTTTCCATTCTCCTTTCTTATTATTGGTTTTAACCCCTTTAGGTGGTGTATTCTTTTTTTTTTTAGTGATCAGGGGATAGCTGAGGGATTTCCATTTACTGTTAGCGATAGCTAATTTATTAAGAGATGGCAGAACCAGATGGGACTTGGGGGTATTAATTGTGCTGGGCTGGAGTTTTCTAATAAAATCTGCTTACTATTATTGTTAGCTCCGAAAACAAAACCCTTCCACTTGGCATCTCAAGTGAAAGAGTTACCTGAACCACTTCTGCAGTTGAAACTCCTGGTTGCAATGTTGAATCCTCCGTACTTCAATGGGGTGATGAAATGTCAAATAGTAGGCTTGCTGGTCCAGTGGTTGGTCCTGATCATTTGGGGTTGCCATGCCATTTGGCGTGATCACAGAGGATTATTAATTCAGCAGGGCTGAGTGACAGCGGGTGGGGGGAGTTTACAGAGGACTGTACAAACTAGCTAACTTATTGGTACAAGCGTGACATACCCTGTCACAGCAGACTTAGGAAAAAGCATATTGCCAATCGCTGGCAGGGAAATGAAGCCAAAGCTGATTAATTTATTTTTCCTTTTGTCCATTAGTATCACAACATCCTGGTTCACCCGGCACCAAATGAGATAACAAGGCACATAGTAGTGAGGAGCGGAAAACTGAATTGAGTCCATAGTCAACATTGGGAGTGAGGAGGTGAATTTTTTACAGGGCTCAGATCTAAAGATGCTTAATAAATTCAGCACTGTGGTCATCTGTGGGAGCAAGAGGACGCTACTCCTCCGTGTATAGTCAGCCTGTTCAGCCTAGCATACTGACATGCATGCTGACATGTACAGTATGCTCTTTCTGCTCAACAGCCAATGCCACCTCTTCCTGTGCAAAGGAGCTGCTGGCTTGTCAGAGCAACTTCACAAGAAACCTTAATAATTCAGGCATCCTGCCCTTGCCAGACTTTGATGCCTGTGAAACTTCTCACGTTCTAGGCAAAATGTCTTTTCACACTTGTGGTGCTAAATGATGCTTCAGCTGAGATTTGAACATTTTCACCTACTGGGTTCATGAGGTGTGGTGATAAGAATATTATGTTGAAAATTGGGGTTAAAATCTCAAAAACGAGAAGGTTATGAAGCAATGTTGAAATTCTTCAATGTTTTGTTTTTATAAATTTACTACCAGTATTTTTCCAGATTCAGAATCCTTATTTTCAACATAGCCCTTTTAAACCCACATCACGTGCAAGGCAGGTGTAATTCTTCAGACTTATTCCAAAATATTTTTTGACTACACACAGAGCAGATTGAAAGTAATTTGCTAGTATGAACAAATTCGGCAATTCTGCTAAATCCAGGACATCAGGGCAGCAGCAAAGCTCCGGGGTGAATGCAGTACCGCATTATTTTATATGGATCATTTACATCACACAATAGCCAAAACAAATAATGGAAACAAGATCTGAAACAGAATCCACAGCTTTTGAGTGCTTATAAAGGAATGTTTATGTATTGCTTTACAGTTAGTGGATATTGAGTAACTGGGTGTTGTCATGGAGGCAGACACACCTTTCCCCCTCCTTGTACTCTCTGATACAGATGTTTGATCTGGCTGTATAGGTAGGTTCTTCATCTCCCCTGTGTTCTGTGCTAGGGCTGTTCTGATCTGGTTGTATAGGTGGGTTCTTCACCTCCCCATATTCTGTGCCAGGGCTGTTTTGATCTGTCTGTATAAGTCAGTCCCCCCACCACCCCAGTGTTCTGTGCTAGGGCTGTTTTGATCTGGCTGTATAGGTAGTTTCTTGTATTACACCAACACACCTGACAGTTTATGTGTAACCCTTTCAAAGTACCACTGAGTTCTACAGACATGCTGGACTCTGCAAAGGGATGGTCTTACTAAACAATCTTCAAGCGCATTGTATTTTAAGCATCTATTCATTATTATTAACTATTATATGTCAGTGAGGTCCAGTTGTTAGCACTCCTGCCTAGGAGTCAGTCTCATGGTACTCATTAGTCAAAGTCTCACACACAGAACTTGTTTTTTTTAAATACAGCTTTTGTTGTGGATTTGCATTTGCACATTAAATTACCCAGTTGAACTGTATGGTCACAGTCTACCCTGAATGCTCTCCACACTTGGATGTTTGTGACTATGTTGAGTTTTAGTTAGCCTCCATAAAGAGTTCCGCCCCTGCATCACAGTGCAAAAGTCTTCTTTGCTTTTTGGTTGGACATGACACCATTTATGTAAATGCACTATGTTTTACAACACATACTGACAAAATCAACAAGCATTTGTCAATGCCAAATGTTGACTTGCTGGCATTGGCATTGGTATGCAGGAGTTAGAGATGCATAATAGGAATGGTAGTGAAGTAATGAACTGTCGTAACCTCACCCCCACCCTGAAGAGACACATTTTCAACATAAGCATTTGGGATCTCCCTCATGAACAGTGGCACTGTGATTTTGTTAACCTGTCCCAAAAGTTGATTTCCCATAGTGACCACACCATTCTGTACCACAGGTGCGAAAACACATTTGGGCAAGATGTGACAAATGACAGCTGTACTGTTCATAAGGAGGTGTGAAAAAATGCCAGTGTTGAAAATCTGGCATGAAAATATTACAAATTTGCGAAGTTACAAGGGTGCATGAAAACTGCAAACACATGCTTGTAACATTCATTTTCAACATATGCATTGTAGGACCTCTGCTCATCATGAACAGTGTCACTGTCATTTTCTAAAATGTCCCGAAAACTGATTTTGCACAGAAACATAGAAACATAGAATTTGATGGTGATAAGGACCACTTGGCCCACCTAGTCTGGCTGTTTCCTACCTAATGGATAAGCTGCAGATTCTAGTTAACCAACAGCCTACTTCCTCCTACCCCCACTAGAATTGCCTTATGTCTGTCCCAAGCATTCTTGAATTCCCCACTATTTTGACTCTACAGCCTTCTCAGGAAGGCTGTTCCATGTATCCACAACCCTCCCTGTAAAGAAATACTTCCTCACATTATCTTTGAGCTGTCCCCTCTATCTTCAAATTGTGCCCTTGTTTTTGCACATCTCTTTTCTGAAAGATGCTACCCTCTTGGACTTTGTTGATTCCTTGAGGTATTTGAAAGTTTCTATCATATCCCCTCTCCCTCCTTTCCTCAAGGCTATACATCTTTAGTTCCTTGTCTCTCTTCATATGTCTTCTGATGCAGACCCTGCATCATTTGGTTACCTCTCTGGACAGCCTCCACCCTGTCTATGTTTTTGACGAGATGGGGTCTCCAGAACTGTACACAGTACTCCAGATGTGGTCTTACCAACTGTCTGTGCAGAGGGCCAACAACTTCCTGTTTTCTACTGGTGATGCCTCTCCTATGCATCCTAGTATCCCCAGCCCTCCTTACTGCCTTCTCATTGCTGACCCACCTTTAGGTTGTCTGATATGACTACCTCCGGTTCCCTTTACATTTTGTTGTTGTCAGTATCTCACCCCCATTGTTTACTCTTCCCTGGGTTTTGTTTCCCAGGTGCATTACTTGCACTTCTTTGCCTTGAATCTAAGCTGCCATACATTTGACCATTCCTCCAACTTTGCTAAGTCCCTTTTCATCCTTTCCACCCCACCCTGTGTATCAACCCTGTTGCAGATCTTTGTGTCATCTGCAAAGAGACATACAGTTCCAGTTCCTTCCAGTTCTCTGCAATGTCACTTATAGGAGACATTAAAAGGACTGGCCACAGTACTGAACTCTGTAGTACCCACTAGTAACTCTCCTTTCTTCCTGTGGACTCCATTTACTATTACCCACTGTGTCCTGTTATCCAACCAGTGTTTACCCAGGCTACCACCTGGGTCCCACTCTAGGCTGGCTAATTTGTTTATTAATCTTTTGTGCAGGACTGTGTCAAATGCCTTGCTAAAGTCTAGGTGAGCCATGTCCACAGTCCCTTCTTGGTCTACTGCTTTGGTCACCCAGCCAAAATCAATTAGATTTGTCTGACATGACCTTCCCGCTGTGAATTAATGCTGCCTTGGGTCCTGTGCCCTACTGGCCTCTAGGTACTCAACAATTCTTTCCTTCAAGTGATTCCTTCATTTTCCCTACCACTGAGATCAAACTGACAAGTCTGTAGTATCCTGCCTCTGTCTTGCTCCCACTTTTGTGAAGGAATCACATCTGCCCTCCTCCAGTCCTTAGGTACCACCCATTCTCCCATGATTTATTAATAAGGGTAGTCAGCGGTGTTACTAGTTCTTCCCTTAGTTCTTTTAGAATATTGGGGTGAATCCCATCAGGCCCCATGCTTTATCCACCTTCAGTTTTAAGAGTTCTTTCAGAACCTTTTCTTCTGTGAAAGGACTAATATCAACCCCCTATCCAGAGTGCTGCTATTGACCAGATTAGGTATTTCCCCTGCTTTTCCATTGTGAATACTGGCGAAGTATTTGTTCAGTATCCCTGCTTTTTCGCTGTCGCTCTCTACCCAACCACCTTCCTCTTTGTTCAACCTCAGTATCCCTGCCTTAGTCTTTCTTTGCTCCTAATGTACCTATAAAGGTTTTATCCACCTTCTTAACTGAGTTGGCTATCTTTTCTTCAGTTTGGGCCTTTGCTATTCTGACTGCCTTAACCGGTTCCTTCTGCTTTAACTGGTACAGTTATCTGTCCTGATTCTTCTGTGTTTCCTTATACTTCCTGAATGCTATCTTTTTCTCCCTTACCTTCCCCACCACTTCCTTTGAGAACCATAGAGTTTTTTCTTTCTTTTTATTTGTTTATTTGCTTCACACAAGGCTTGTTGCCTCTGTGATGGCAGTTTTGATGTTCCCCATTGTTTCTGCACCACATTCTTGCCCGTTTGCTAGTGCTTTTCTGAGGCACTCTCCCATTTTGACAAAATCAGCCCTCCTGAAGTCCAGTACCTTCACTTTTGTGTGGCTTGACTGTACATCTAAGTTTATCGTGAGCCACACTATTTGGTGGTCGCTTGTTCCCAGATGGCTACCCACTTCAAGATCAGAGATCCTCTCTCCATCCCCATTTGAGAGTACCAGGTCTCAGATTGCTCTCTCCTGAGTGGGTTCCAAAACTAGCTGTCTGAGGAATGCCCCCTGTAGGGCATCAAGAATGGCCCTGTTCTTGGATGTGGCTGTAGCAAGGTGCTCCAGTCAACATCTGGCATATTCAGGTCCCCTATCAGCAATAGCTCCCTTTCTCTGCCATCCAAAGGATGCCTTCTATCATTTCCTTATCCATTTCCTCCCTGAGACGGGGTCTGTATACAACCCTGTGCGGATTGTGGAGCCATTTTGAGTCTCCAGGATGACCCACCGTGCCTCCTCTCCTCCCTGTTTACCCTTTAGTTCTGTTGCTTTTATTCCTTCTCTTACATAGAGAGCTACTCCTCATCCTCTTCTTCCCTCCTGTCCCTCCTGTAGATTGTGTACCCTGGTATGCTGACATCCCAGTCATGGTTCCTGTGTACCATGTTTCTGTGACTGCCATAATATCCAGGCATCCCTCTTCCATAAAGGCTACCATTTCTGGGAGCTTTTACCTAGACTATGGGCATTGGTACTCATTACCCTCCATTTTTGTGGCTTTATTTCTTTTGCCCCATCCTGTCGATTGCCTTTTCTTTTCTCCATTTACCCTGCTCTTCTCCCCATCGGCTGCTCCATTTTGGTGTTTACTCACTAATTACCCAGATTTTTTGGGGGTGAGGATTTTCCTTCTCCTCTTCAGTGCCTCCCACCATTTGGCTAGTTTAAATGCTTGCCACTGAAGCATTTAAACCTATCACAGCAACCGCGTTATTCTGCGCTGGCAGTGTGAAAACACATTTCAGCCAGGATATGTAAAATGACAGCTGTACTGTTAATAAGGAGGTGTGGAAAAATGTCAATGCTGAAAATCTGGAATGAAAATATTACAAATCCACGAACTTATGGCGTGCGTGGAAACTGCACAATCTGCAGCTCATAAAACAGTAATTTTGCTTTTTCACCAAATTTACAGCATAGGCTTTTGAGAGCCCACCTAATGAACAGTGGCACTGTCATTTTGTTAATTAGTCGAAGGTGATTCTGCGCAGTGACTGCGAAAATCAGCTTTCAGGATAGAAAAATGCCATGACAGTGACTGAATTCATGAGGAGGGCCCCAATAACTCTATACTGAAATTTGGTGCAAAATTCCAAAATGCCGAGATATGCACCAGAGATTAAAAAAGCCTATTTATGCTATTATACAGCTTACGGCATTTCTTCAGTTAAGTAGTCGGCTTTGAAGAGTACAGACATGTTCCTGGTCCACCAAAGATCGTCGTGACAGGCTCTGGAGGTAAGTATGGGGTGAGGGGGGTGTGGGGAGGCAGGGTGCACAGAGAATGCACGGGTTGGGGAGGAGCAGGACAGTTTTCTTCTTTTATAGTGTAAAAAGAAACATTGTGGGACACTTTTTTTAACAGGGGCATTTGGCATGTTGGGTGGGCTCCAGCATGCCGCCTCAGTGATTGGGGGGCTAGCTGATGGGAGATTGGGCACTCCAGTTGGCACATACCAAAGGGAGGGACTAGAGCTGAGGGGATTAGGCACTCCCCTCGGCACACAACAAATGGGGGCATTATGCTGACGGAAGTGGGCTCCTCGTTGGCACATGAACTAATTCAGGGCATGCTGACAGGAGATTGGGCACCCAAAGGTGGCATTGTGGCAGATGGTGGCGGCAGTCACAGCTGCCATGTTTACTAGCATGCTTTACCAGGAAAGGCACGTCAGGAGATGCTGCTGCATGATGGAGCTTGGCTCTCATTGCAGTTGACCTATTCTTAGATGTGCTCACCACATTATGTATTCCTGGTGTGGCGCCTGCATGCTGCCTTATTGGGAATGAGGGACACACCTACAGATGCATGCCCTGCATTCACCACTGTGACCACACCTCCAAATTTGCTACTACTGTAATATGTTGGCTGGGGCGCAAGCCAACATACAAAAAAAAAACTTCAGTAGAATCAGTGTGTGACAAGGTAATTTAAAAAAAATTGACACAGTTACAATTGATGACTCTTTCAGAGGTGTGCCTGGTGAACAAGTTTTATAAAAACAAGCAGCGGTCCCTTTTTATTTTTTTATTACGTATATTTGTGTTCTTGAAACAGAATACTTTTATATATACAGCCCACATGGCTATACAAGTAGAAGGTAGATTTATCTCCTGGAAATCTCAACTAATCTTCTTGACTGATTTTTCTTGTTTTACCTGATATCACATGTGCAACTGCATTGAACAATCTAACATGTGGATGGCACTTTTATTAGGCAGTGAAACCATGAATCAATGTGCCATTTTTTTATTTTTAAAAACTGCAGATGTTATCATTCAGCCTATTATAAGTGTTCTAGCTGTCCTACAGTGAAAACACTTTCTCACTCAGTGAGTGCCACCAATGCAGAACAGCTGATTGCTTTTGCCAGTGTTTATGTGCAGCCAAATATAGAAGAAATTCACATTCTAGTCTTGATTACTTCTGTGTTTGGCTACACATACCATATATAGAAGCATAGATGTTTAAGCTCCATAGCTGCATTCTAGTCTAGAACTGGGACTCGACTTGGTAACAGGTACCAGTAGGAGAACTGACCTAAGGGTGATGTCTGTGTCTAAGCTCAGCCCTCTGATCGACCCTCACAGTTATCCTCTGCAGGACACCCTGCTAAACCTTTCCAGGAGTATTTTTCTCCACACATTCCGCTGACCTGTCTGCTGAATGGATTCAGCAGATTCCTTGGGGCAGTTCCTCACATCCCCGGCAGTTTTGAACAAAAACACTTTGACAGGGTATTTACAGAAATGTAGGAAAGTATAAAATACAAATTTAGGACATTTTGATTATATGTGCACAATGCCTATCATGCCATTAGAGAATTGGAAGTCTCTATAAAGTTTATCTTTTCCTGTTTTTAAGGTTTTCTAGCAGCCTGTGTTGGTCATACATTTGCATATTTTTCCCAAAAATCTGTCTTCTGGTCTAATTTCACACTCAGCTGTATTGTCACCCTGTCATTGATCATCTCTGCCTCATCATCTGAGAAAAATAGGTGACCCCAACCCAGAGCTCATCCTTCTCGATGCCAGTGGGGTCCCCTGTGGGCAGTTTTGTGGGGTCCTCCATGGACAGCTCATTATAATTTAGGTGGGTATCTGGTCCAGCTGATCTCCCATAAAGGATATGGCACAAGTAAGGTCATTAGGAGGCAGCCAATCCAGAATCTTAATGTACAAAATACTTCATGCCTGAAACACTAGAGTGCTGTGTTTGGTTTATTAACTTCAGCGAGTGCACTTACAACTTTAAAGAGCCACAGCCCTATGATTATTACTATAAGGATCACATGGGGTGGGGTAATGAAATAAATTGCCAATGTATGCACAAAGCAGGGTAACCTTTGAAACCTGGGCACACACTTTGGATACCCGCTTATAGAACTGTTACAGACAGGAAATAGGGTGTCTTAGAAGAAGTCTCTGAGAACAGAGGAACTGGTAGGGCTATCAGGATAATCTCTGGATGGTGTCATGTGATGCATTTATGGGTCCAACCCAGAGTTATTGTTTCAGTATGTATAGGTTTAGGTGCAACATCACCTGGTTATCAATGTTTTGCAGGGCTTGCCCTCTGATGGTAAATTGTGCATAAATTTATGTATGACTAATATAACATTGTATATGAGGAATAGAAGGAGGTAGATTTGCAATTGTGTCTGAAGGAGTAGGTTTGTGTTGCTGCTGCTGTAAAACTGTGGCTATCCTATATACAATATAAAAGTAGTCAAACATCTATGCATGCACTATTTACTGTCAGAGGTCAAACCCTGTAAAACATCAATAACCAGGTGGTGTTGTACCTAAACCTAAGCATAATGGACAAAATAGCTCTGCAATTACACCCCTAAAATGTAACACATCACACTTCAACTACAAAACCAACCAAAGTAGGCTATATCAATTAAAGCATTATTTTTTGAAGGACTTCTGTAACAAAAGAAAAACAACAACTTTGTTTCATGTTAATGCACAGTAGCCATGTTTGCTCTGACCAGAATTTGTTCCTACTTCCAAGACCCATCTTGATACATCCCAGGATCCTTTAACCTTACTATAGGCCTTATTTCACTGACTCGATTGTTTGGGGTGCCACTCATGATGACTCCCAGGTCCCTTTCCTCTGCTGTAGTGCTCAGTTCAACCTCTCCTATCCAGTACTCTATCCTGCTTTTTTTTCCTAAGGCACATAACCTTGATGTGTTGGTGTTGAATTTCAATTGCCAAACCACAGACCACCTCTTTAGCCTTTATAGATCCCTCTGCATCTCCATAAACCCTTCATCACTATCTAACCCTACCACAGATCTTTGTGGCATCTGCAAAGAGTCAAAGCTTGCCCAGGATGCCCTCTCCAATGTCACTGATGAACATATTGAAGAGGAAAGAAGCCAGAACAGATCCTTGTGGCATACCACTTGTAACCTCCATCTTTTCTTATTTAACCCTGTTTGCCACCACCTCTGCTATCTCTTCTTCAACCAGTTTTCTACCCATATAACTATCTAGCCTGCTGCAGAGCTTTGTGTCATCTGCAAAGAAACATAACTTTCCCAGATGACCTCTCCAGTGTTGCTGATGAACATATTGTCTCTCCTTCAAACAGTTTCCTATCCATCTCACATAGAAACATAGATTTTGATGGCAGATGAGGACCACTAGCTCACCCAGTCTGCCCGTTCCCTACCTAATGGATAAGCTGCAGATCCTAGTTAACCAGTAGCCTACTTCTTCCTACCCCACCCCTAGAATTACCTTATGACTGTCCCATGCATGCTTGAATTCCACCACGGTTTTGACTCCGCAACCTTCCTCCGAAGGCCGTTCCATGCATCCACAACCTCTCTGTGAAAAAAATACTTCTAAATTACCTCTTGCCGCCTTCTATCTTTCAAATTGTGCCCCTTGTTCTTGCACACCTCTTTTTTGAAAGATGCTACTCTCTTGGACTTTGTTGATTCCCTTGAGATACTTGAAAGTTTCTATCATGTCCCCTCTCCCTCCTTTCCTTGAGGCTATACATATTCAGCTCCTTAAGTCTCTCTTCATATGTCTTCCAGTGCAGACCCTGCACCATTTTAGTGCCCTCCTCTGGACAGCCTCCATCCTGTCTATGTCCTTGTGGAGATTGGGTCTCCAGAACTGCATGCAGTACTCAGATGGGGTCTCACCAACTGTCTGTACAGAGGATAATAACTTCCTGTTTTCTACTGGTGATGCCTCTCCTATGCATCCCAGTATCCCCCAGCCTATAGTAAGGTTAAAGGGATCCTGGGATGTATCAAGAGGGTCTTGGCAGTAGGAACAAATTCTAGTCAGAGCAAACATGGCTACCCCATTTTACTACAGTATGTACCTAGCTGCACCCAGGTCTCCTAGTCTCTTCAGCAATCTTTTTGTGAGACACTGAGTCAAAGGTCTTGCTGAAACCAAGCAAAGTAAATCAACAGCATGGCCTTATCTATTAACTTTGTTACCCAGTCAAAGAAAATTATCAAGTTAGTCTGATAAGATCTCCTGCCACAGACCCATGCTGTTTAATATCCTGTAGACTGTTGCTCTCTAGGTAGCCCACAAGGATCTCTTTGATCAATGACTCCATCACTTTTCCCACTACAGATGCAAGGCTGCCAGGGCTGTAATTCCCCAGTTGCTGATTGTCCCCTCGTGTATCAGAACTATGTCCACTACCTTCCAGTCTTTCTGAACCACCCTGTTTGAATTAAGCTATTGAGTAGCACTACTGGGGTTCAGCCTGTAGTGTATCCAATTTATTTAGCACCATTGGTGCATCCCATCCATCCCTGTGGCTTTATCTGCCTTTATGGTTTAAAGCCACTTCTGGACTCCTACTTTGGTAAATACTGGCTACCTTATTTCAAGAATACCCCTGCCAGCCTCATTCATGCCATTTTCGGACTGGACCCTGCTGTTTCCCATGTGAAGACAGAGCAGAAGTAATAATTTAGGATGAATGCTTTTGCTTATCTTCATCTAGTACCCACCTTGTAGCCTAACAATACCCTTTCCTTCCTCCTTTTTTCCAATATAACTGAAGAATTGTTTTCTCTGCCCTAGACCCCTTGTGCAATTCACAGCTCCATGTCTGCCTTTACCTCCTAACCATCCACTTTACATCTCTAATTTTTATTTGGTACTCTCCTCATTCCTCTTTCTCACCTGCTTTTCCTTGTACCTAATGAAAGCCTTTTTCTTTGCCCTCACTGCTTCTCTGAGCCTCTCTTGTATCTGTTTTTTTTTGCAACAATTCTTGTGCATGATTTTGTTGCCCTGAAAATGAAAATAGTCCCTTGATTGCTCTCAATTTTTGTAATACCTGCAGTACTGTCCACCCTGGTCAGTTTATCTCAGACCAACTCCCTCACCTGGTTGAAGTCTGCTGTACTGAAATCTAGGACTTCAATTTGTGATAGGGGCATTCTGGTCCAGAGGACCAGCCGATCATCTGGAGTTATGTTCGCTGGACCCCAATGGCTCTCTTACCCTCTTTCACCCAGCATCTCTGAGCTGATAAGAACCAAATCAAGAATGGCTGCTTGTCTAGTGGATTCCTAACCAGCTGCACCAGCAAGCTGTTCTGCAGTATATCTAACAGGGTGTGACTTCTGCTGCACCTGGATGCTGGAATGTCTCAGTTGGTATTTGGCAGGTTCAGATCACCCACCACCACCACTATCAACCCCTTCTTCTTTTACGTTGCTGGCTCTTTGCTAAGCTCCCTATCTCTCTTTTCTCCTTATCTTGGTAGTCTATAGATCACCCCACCATACAGGACTTGTGTGGGGCAGAGGGTGGCAAGGAAGGTAAATGGAGGTAAGTGCTCCCTGCCATTGGGGGCTGACAACAGGAGATTGGCATGGTGCTCTTAGGCTTCAGGAGGTGAGAGGAACACTGAACACCAGGAAGTATTGTTACATGTGAACAGGGATTAGGTGAAGGAGGGTGTTACACTAGATCATTAATTCTCATATTGTCACAGTGAGTCTCCCCAAGCCATAGTAAGGCTTTGAGCCCCCTACCACCACCACATACAAATATCAAAATAATCTTGGGTCTCTCCATAAAATATATATATATATATATATATATATATATATATATATATATATATATATATACTGTATATTCTATGCAAAAAATCATTACTGCATCAGTTAGGGTTCTTCTACAGTGAAAAAGCAAGGACATTTGATTTTAGGGTTCCACCCCTTGCACCCTGCCCCAGCCCATCCCCAGCAACACGCATCATGGTGTGCATTGAGGTCCTTGTCCTACTCTCACCCCATCCCATGTGTAAAGAAGTTGAGGTGGTGCAGTGTAGGAGTGTTATGCCTGGATTATGCCCTTATTACCCCAAATATATCTTACACTATATCTCTGGTCCATTATACTGTGATATTGCTATTCTGCACTGACATTATAGATTTAGCACACATCGCATAAGCATGAGTTCTAGGAATGTGCTTTGCTGCTAATATATGCTGATGTACTATGCATGGTTCATTTATATTTCATTATATTACACTTATCTAGATTGTTTGGTTTTCATATGTAGTTGACCTAATCACTGCTTAGATGTCTTTGAAGGATCATCAGTGACTATTATGTATGTATACTCTCATACAATTATATGTATGTATACTCAGGCATATATGCCATGTGTAATATAAGCTTTGTAAGCAAGTCTCTATTTCTACTAACAAGAGACATATTCCTTATTTAATCTATCATCTAAGCACATGTAGATTGGAAGTGTCAGCATTTCTCTTTGTCTAAGGTTTATGCTCTAGAAGCATAATTTCTTATACTCATTAGTATTCTGTCTCCTTAGTAATTATCAATACAGAATATATTGTGTAACACTGTTTATAGTTGAGAACCAATGCATATGGTTTTGGGGCTCAGTAAGCTAGTTCTTATATTAGCATATAAAACACTGTCTTGCCAGTTTCTCACTCTCTAGAAGCTTTGTACATACAAATAGACTGGCAAGTCACCCTTATCTGTGAGTTATTATCCTGCTTGGCTGTGAGTATAATAAAATACTTTATTTACGACTACTTGTGAGTGTTATCTTTCACTAACATTGTAGACATAGAATGAATCTGATTTATTACTTTAGCAGTTAGTCTTATAACTTGACAAGAGAATGGGGTGAGAGTTCTGACCAAGGACTAGCACACCCTGATGCCTATCAGTGAGGCGGGCTGGGGTGGGGTGCAAGGGTGGGAACCCTAAATCAATTTCATCACTTTTTCACTGTAGAAGAACCCTAACTGATGCATTAACAAAGTTTGTTGCATAGAATTTCCTTACTTTTAGGAAAGACTAGAAAAGTAGAAAGTTGGGAAAGTTGGTGGGGCAGCAGGCCAAAGGTCCCACCAACTTGTAAGTGTCAGACCCGCGTTACACCCAATGACTAAAGAGTACATTCACAACAGCAAGGCCAGCCACCAAACAAATGTTAATCTAGTAGAACAATAGAAAACACTGTCCACAAAATGTTAACTGTGCCACAATATGTCACAAAAAATATTGTCTGACACATAAACACCTCTGTTAACATCTACAGGACATGCCGTCAACACCCTCCAAATTGCAAATAAAAGACCAAACCATGTCAAGATATGACATGTCATAATTTGTAATTTTCATTCATCAGAGTGGCACAGTTCTGCAGCTGTTGACATTTAACACTCACAATAACTGAAAACTACATCCATGACACTAAGGTTAGTATCCTATCAATTTCAAGCCAACACCACAAGAAAACACTGTCTGTAGAATGTAAACTGCACCATGCCATATCTGCACACAAAAAGTTTCTGACATGGAAACACTGTAATTTTCATCCACATGACATGCTGTCAGCACCCTCAAATTTCATGTGAAAAGACCAAACTGCGTCCGAGATATAACATTTTAATGTAGGAGATTTTCATTCATCAGACTGGCACAGTTCCAAACCTGTTGACATTTAACATACACAATGACTGAAAACTACATCCATGACACTAAGGCTAGGTATCCTATCAATTTCAAGCCACCGCCACAAGCAAAACACTGTGCAACATGTAAAGTGTATCACACAATATCTCTGCAAAATAAATTTTCTATGACACGTAAACACCGTAATTCATATCTACAGGACATGCAGTAAACACCCTCCAAATTTCAAGTAAAAAGCAAACCGTTTCAAGTTATTAATTCTTAAAGTTTGATCAATTTTCTCTATCTATTCCATTACAAAGAATCTGGCCACCTTGTCCAGTCCTCACGATCAAAGATTGCGATCAAAGAATCTCACAATCAAAGAATTTGCAGGCTCGTAATCAAAGAATTTACAGGCTCACGAACAAAGAATAACATTTTGATAATTTACAAAATTGAAGGAATTGCAGTAAACCACCACCATGGTTTGACAGAACGAAGACCCTGAGCAATACCCACCTCATTTGACTTCCTAGCACACCCCAGGGCTGATAAAATAGATTTTTAATCTGCCCATCTCATCCTAACATCACGAAACACGATCGCGATCAAAGAATCTCGCGATCAAAAAATTTGCAGGCTTATGGTCAAAGAATTTGCATGGTCACAAACAAAGAATAAAAACTAGTGTAATTAACACAATTTACACAATTGTGGTAATCCACTGCCATGGTTCATCAGAACAAAGCCCCTGAGTAAACCCACCCTCATTTATCTTGCTAGGACACTCTTGAGTTGAGAAAGAATTTTTTATCTGGCCATCTGTCCCTCACTCACGATGCACGATTGCGATCAAAGAATCTCACGATCAAAGGATTTGTATGCTGGTGGTCAAAGAAATTGCACGCTCATGAACAAAGAGCATGGGACGAGATTGCCAGATTGTAAAATCGATTTCTGTAGCCCAGGGTTTCCTATTAAGTAAAATAAGGGTGGGTTTTGCTCAAGATGCTCCCTCTTCCACATCTGAATAAAAAATATAGTTTTTATTATCTCTGGTAGGCTAGCGGCCCCTCCCCATCATGGCAAGGTACATAATGATTTATGTTATCCCTGGTAGGCTAGTGGCCCCGAATGAGTGTCATATTAATATCTTTATTTATAATTCATGGTAGTCTAGTGGCCCCATGTGTCTTTATGTATATTTTGTAATTATATCCCTGGTAGTCTAGTGCCCCCCACCCATGATCTTTAGTTCTTAATAATTAATATTCCTATCCCTGGTAGTCTAGCGGTCCCTCTTCCCATCATAATAACATTTATTTCAATTTAGCAATACCTGGTATTAACAGAGCTATGAGTGGTGACGGATGAAGATGGCTGCTGTAGGGAGGTGGAGACCCCGGGGAGAGTCCTAGCAGAGATTTCTTAGTGAGATGGCAGGTCTGATGAGCAGTCACTTCTCAAAGTTGAGAAGATTGGTGGTAGTATAGAAGGCAGGTGTGAGTTCAGCTGGGGCACTGATCAGAGTCTACAGGCCTTATTGATGGAGAGTTGGATTTTGAGAGGGCACTATGATGAAAAGTATATGTTTTTATTCAAATGGGGCACAATGAAGCCCCTGAGCTAAACTTACCCTAATACAACTGTCTGGGCCACCCTGGGCCACAGAAATGCATTAAAAATCTGGCCATCCAGTCCCTTGTTCGCGGTGCCGATCGCGATCAAAGAATCTCACGATTTTGCAGGCTTATGATCTAGTTTAATCTGCACTGATTTTGAGAAGTTGCACAACCTGTTGTCACCCCTGAACTAGGCAGGGTAGAAAGGACGACCAGTTTACCTTTTTATGTTTAATTGCAGAGTGCAAATCAAACATAATGGTATAGCTTTCATGGAGAGGTAGGTTCTGAAGGTGTGTCAGGCTGTGAGGCAATGTGGTGGCTGAAGTCAGACTGCAGCCAATGGTGATTGATCTGATTGATGATACAGGTTGTCCAATGTAAAACACCCTATTCAAAAGCAGTTTCATTACTCCAATCTATGTGCTTTCACCATTTTGATGATGCTGTGCAGCCCATGCTTCCTTCTCCATCTCTCTCTTTCCTCCCCTCCCACCACGTCACTTCCTTTTCCAAATTCCTCAGAATGCTGTGTCTGCCATACTCCAAGAAAACTGACTGATGAGCTACACAGGTACCTGCCAAGTGAGCTTTTGGCATGCTTCTGATATGCACTACATCTTCAGCATTCTCCTTCTATGTGATTGCTCATCCCACCATTGGTAAACAGACCCTGTTTCATTGCTAACCAGCTGAGTGGGGTCTTTCAGTGGCTACCCATGATGACTGCTCCCAGCATGCCACAGATACACTTTGTGCATGTGATGTCCTTCCCTGTTTCTTCCCCCAGTGTGTTATCTTCACGCATGAAAATCTCTGTACTCACCCATACCCACACCCTCACCCTCACCCTGAATGTGGCAGCATCAGTAACTAGCACTCTGGTTGACCCCTCCCCATGTTGACATTCTCTTTATTGTGAACTCACTAACATCCAACAGAATGAAATCAGCAGCATTAATATGTCACCCAACCCCCAGCTGAAACTGGCAGTGCCTTCCCAACCCCGAGACCAACAGGTTCTGTTGCAGCATTGGAGGTAAGCTGGGAGGGACTGACAGTGATGTGACCATGTGTGCCACCTGCAGTGCTGGTAGATGCAATTCAGTTCAGCCCATTGAGACAGAGACACATTTGGGAGGTCATCCTCCCAATTGAGAGAGGAGTAAAGAGCAGCAGCCTGCAAGGAAGAGACAAAGGCAGGAGCATTCTTGTGGCCATATCTATGCTGCCTGCTGAATCTCTATAGTATGGGCAAATCAGGAGGTGGAGCAATGGCAGTTGCAGGGTATCACTGATGAGGTGGTCCACTTCATGGAGGAGCCGAGCCTGAAGGAAGAGCATGCAAACTGGACACACACACATGCATTACAGGCAGAGTAGGTACTAACTGCATGTAATTAGAGTCACTGCAGGGGCCTTAGTGACTATGGCTTCATTTCAGTTCTCAGGTTGGGCCAGGGTTCCTAAAAGTAGGTCTATGGTATGGGTGGGACTGCTGGGTGATGTGGGAGTGGAAATGGTTCCTATTTGTTTAAAAACTGTGGATCAGGGTCTGGGACAGAAAGATACTTCTGAGATTGGAGTGGGAGGGTCACATACTTGTCGAACAAGCATACTAATTAAGTTTAATCCTTGCTCAGATAGGATGAGTGCTCAGATTCTGGTATTCCTTCATAATTATATTATTTGGTGGTTTGAGTGAACTAAACTTGTCAAACACTGCAAAAGGAGCAGCAAGCTCATTCAGTTTTAAATCTGGACCTGTTAAAATATGTGATGGACCACACAACAAGGCTTGCCCAGGCCATGCAAATGGTGCTGCCACCACCTTTAGTAAACTGATGCAATCTGGTAAATTTTGGTTCAGTGGTGAGTGCTGCAGACACTTCAATTGACTGAGCCACAAGGGCTTTGGCTCCTGGTGGGCTCAGTAAGGAATGCCCTAATTTCTCTACCACATTGGGAGGCAATAAGCAGCACAAGTTTAGCAGAATAACATAGCTTTATTAACTGACCACCTGCAAGAAAGAGGGTTAATGTAAATGTCAGCTTTAAACATGTCAAACTTAGGTGCCTTACTATGCAGGCCAGGTCTACCCTTTCCTCCTGGTACCCGTTATTTGTTGTTTTGGTTAATTTATTTATGTTTCTCTAGTACAGGCCCTGTTATCCTGCTTTGGTCCCCCAGCCCTGTCACCCGGCATCCCAGTACTTAGCTCAACCTCCATTCTTTCTCCATGCTTCCCCATGTGAAAAGGGTCAGAAGGCCCCTCTAACCTGTTGGTGAATAGATCTGGTTCAAGTACAGAGGCCCTCTCACCAGTGTGAGCTTTACAGGGTGGGACCTCTGATTTGTTCCCTGGGTCACCTACTTCAGGGCAGTAAGCAAGGTCGCACATAAGTATGGAGAGCATCACTGCCGCATCCCTCACCCAGGAGGTCTCTCTATGAGCACTGTCACCTGGGACATCCAGGTGTCAGTATAGCACTGGAGTTGACTGCCCTTCCTCCCTAGAAGAAAGCATCTCTTGGGATACTCAATTCTCCTCCCCGGCAGGCCCCAATAACCCAGACTTAGTCTCTGACCCAAGATACTGGTGTGGCAACAGACATGGTAGTCCAGCACCTCAACCCTCTGTGCCACTGGACCAGCTGGTACCAGGTTTTAAACAGCCTTCAATGGGAGCTTCCTTAACTCAGTCAATGGGTATCACAGGTGTAGAATTGCTGCTGCCTGTTGATGTTGCCATGGGTTGGCCAGCAATGATGCACTTTAAACAGAGCAACATGCACCTCACAGTGCTACATGTAGGTCTTACACATTCTTTTGAGATGTGTGGCCACCTGGGCGGGAGGTGTGGGTGCGAGGTATAGGGTTCTCCTGTTCTATCATTCTCTGGGAGTGGGGTGGATTTTTTGAAGGATCCACGGCAGGAGTCCGACAAAAATTTTGTCAAGCGCCCATCAGGGACACCAGCAGGTTGACCATATTCTGCAGTCGGCTGCTGGTTCACACTGTGTTCTCTTGCTTTCTTCAGGGGCTTTGCCCTGAAACCCATGTGGGGGCTGCAGGCTGCACCCCTGCCCCCCACTTAAGGATTCTCAACTCCAGTTGGAGCTGATTGGGAGGGTGCAGGACCCCGACAGACAGAGCAGGGTTCCAGCCATTCTCCACAGTGGCTTGGCACTGTAGTCACTGTGGGGACCTCACTGGTGTAATGTCGCTGTAGGGAGGGTTACCCTTTTTGAGGGTTGTCATGGAGCTAGTCACTGGACTGGTGTTGGAGTCCCCAGGTGGATGATCCTGGGGACTTCAATGCATGATCGACTGCAGGCTCTTGAAGCTTGGAAGTGACCTCTTGAAGAGCATGGAGGCCCTAGGCTTGAAACAATATGTAACATCAGCAACACACTCGGATGGCCACACATTGGTCTTAGTTTTTCACTAGGTCTTAATATCATTGAACTTCATGTTGATCTGGTGGTTTGGTTGGATCACAGCACCGTAGGGTTCACATTTAGCAGCCCCTGATGGTCCAGCCCCTGTGGAGATGGTCCAGTACTGCCCGTTTAGAGAGTTTCCTTTATGGGATTGTTGGTGATGCTGGACCTATCAAGAGTGGGGGCAGCTTGTGTGATGAGGCTGGAGGAAGCAGTGATGGCCTATAATGGGGTGGTGACTGGAGTCTTCCACTCAATCACACCTTTCATGTCTGCCCTTGCCTACTCACTGGAGATCCCTTGGTATGATGAAGAACTCCTGAGTTTAAAGACTAATGGGTGGAGATTAGAGAGATGCTGGAGGAGAGCTGGCTGGATGGAGACAAACTAGCCCTGAGATGGCATTATGCGGACTATCAGGAGCAATCTCCTGAAAGAAGGTGGAGTTTCTGTCTGGGAGATTGTTGCAGTAAGTAACAGACCAGCTCAGCTCTTCCATATGGTAGACAGACTTTTACATCTGGTATGTCTCCGTGCAGGAGGAGCAGTTACCTGCACAAGGTGCGAGGAGTTGGCTCTGTTCTTCGCTGACAATGTGTTCTCTCTCAGGATTGAGGTCTCCTTGAGTATCTCTTGAAAGGGATGCAGTATCCGGCTAAGTTGTGCAGAAACACTCCTCCTGTCTGCGATGAGTTTGAGCTAGTTGGGGTAGAAAAGGTAGGGGATAATCTCAAAGCTGTGGCATGTACATTGTGATCTGGACTCAGGTCTGAACGCCTTATTGTTGGAAGTTTGGACCCAATAGGACCTGTGGCTGCTGAGGTTGTCTAGAGCTCATTGAGGTGTGAAACTTCACAGTGTCCTTGAAAGAAGCTCTGGTTAGGCCCTTTTAAAGAAGTCCACTCTGGACCTGGACTGCCTCAGCAACTACAGGCTGGTCTCAAACCTCCCATTTTAGGGAAGGTTTAAAGGAAGTGGTGGCCATTTAGCTTGAGAGACACCTCGCATCTTCATGTACCTATCAGCCATTTCAGTCTGGGTTCCATGTGGGGCATAGTACAGAGACTGCCCTGTTAAGGGTGCTTAATGATCTCCTGATGGTGAGGGACAAGAGAGCTCATACCATCTTGGTTCTCCTGGACCTCTCTGGCATTTGACACTGTGGATCATGAGGTGCTGCTCAGCCACCTGCGGTTCTATTGTGGTTTGTCTGGCAATGTCATCAGCTGGTTCAGGTCATACCTGATGGAGAGAGTGCAGAGGGTGAAAATGGGACTCGTCTCAACAAGCCCAAAGTCTCTGAGCTGTGGAGTGCTTCAGGGGTCATTCTTGTCGCCCTTATTGTTCACGGTGTACATGCTGCCATTGGGGGACATTATCAGGTGAATGCAGGTTGGGTTTTCACTACTATGCAGATGATACCCAACTTTATCTGTCCTGTACATCTGATGTCCAGGTTTGGACTCCTTATTTAACAGCTACCTCAAGGAAATCCAGTCGTGGATGACCAAAATATGACTTAGACTCAACCCAGAGAAGACTGAGGTAATGGTGGTGGAGCTGGGTCATCATGGGGGTGGGATGGGGTTGTCCCTTAATCTTGTATTGGGGGCCTTCCACTTGTCCCTGCTAGACAGGTGAAGGATTTGGGTGTGATCCTGAATGATGGCCTGATACTTGATGCTCAATTGTCAGCCATGGCCAAAGTGTTTTTATCATCTCAGGTACATTGCCTGAATCCAGGCCTGATCCCTCCTGAGGACCTGCCCACAATGGTGCATGCTTTCATAACTTCCAGGCTGGATTACAGTAATGCCTTGTACCTTGGGTTATTGGGAGGCAACCTTCACAGACTACAGCTGGTGCAGAATGTGACAGCAAGGTTATGGACTGGTGTAAAGTGGTGTGAGCATATTATCCTGGTCCTCCTCAGACTGCACTGGTTGCCAATCAGGTGGAGGATTGTCTTCAAGATAGGGCTCCTTACCTATAAGACCTTGCATGAGGGAGTCCCGTCTAGCTGTAAGATCTCCTTGACCCTTACCATCCATCTGGGGTGCTCTGTTCTGCTGAAGGGTGCCTCCTGGGTGTTTTCACGGTTAGGTTGCAGCATTCAGGTGAAAGAGCATTTACAGTGGCTGCACCAACCCTGTGGAACTCCTTACCAGATCATTTAAGAGGGGCCCCTTCAGTAGAAGCCTTTAAAGGGGACTGAAAACCTACCTGTTTGAATTGGCTTTCATAAAATGAGTGTGTTGTCTGAATGATATTATGTATTTGTATTTATATTGATTTTACTCTATATGTATGTTGATTTTAAATAATATTGAACTATGATTTTTCTGTTCAAGCCCAGACTCTCAGAATTGGGCACTTTATAAATAAAAATATCTATCTATCTAACATATGAAGGTATGAGAAGTGCCAGAAGAAGAAGGCCTGGCAGTTTGTCAAGTCTGCACATATTGCTGAATCCTAGCAGCAACTAAGGACTCTACTGCCCCTCCCAACTGCCATCTCACCCTTCCACCCTCTCCACTTTTGGCTCTCACTTTATGTTTTCCATGCCCTCCCTCTTTGAAGCACTCCACTGTCCCAGTGAGACCACCTCCTTTGGGAGCTTGTTCCAACTTGCAGTCACCCTCTCCATGAAGAAATGCCTCCTGCAATCTCTCCTGACCCCCATCCCTACCTTAAGGCAATGTCTTCTCATAGTTTTGTTAACAGTAAGATTGTATAGCCTCTCATTGCTCACCTTGCTAATGTCCTTTAAATATCTAAAGGTTTCAGTCATTCCCCCTTCTCCAGGGAGTTCATGTTTGGGTCCTCCATTGTCTCATTGTATGTCCTACCCTGCTGACCTTTAACCATCTTGTCATCTCCTTTGGACCACTTCTAGCAGGTTAATATCCTTCTTCAGGTAGGGTGCTAGTACTGCAGCCGGTATTCCAGGTGCAACTGCACCAGTGATAGGTATAATGGCAATAAGATTTCCTTCCACCTGCTACTGCTACATATCCCCTGGCAATGCAGCCCAGTATTCTGATGGCTTTGCCACTGCTTTCCTGCAGTGTGAGGAATGCATTAGGACACTAGTTATCATTACCCCAGGTCCTTCCTGCCTCACATTTGGTTACATGTTAAATCCCTTGAACACCACAGGTCATGTTATTGCTTAAATGGCAGAAAACTCCTCAGAATGGGGTATTTATAATCCAGATTGCAAAACACAGGGAAACAAAAGTTGTTCTCCCTTGAATCAATGTTGCACTGTGGCCTACTTATGGTTCCTGGACTGTATGGCTCCTCGTGATGTAGCGGGCCACTGGATTTCAACTCTGCAGGGTGTCTACAATGCAGACAGGCTACCTACCCCAGGTCTGTGATGAACTGGAAAACTTGGGCATTGGTTGCAGGTCTTCTGACCTCTTTCCACTCATTATGGACTGCTGAGGCCCTGATCTGATCCTCACACATTGTGACTTCCAACTCCTAGGTCAGAGGCAGCCATGTACCATGTTGTACTGCCTGCTACAGGACCTGTTCCAGCAGCCCTTGGTATTTTTCTCCATGCTGGATCTTCACTGTTGCCCATGTGCTGGCTTGCATGTGGTTATGTAGTGACCATCAGGGTGCCTCAGGGATTAGTGCTGGGACTGGTCCTCTTAAATGTCTTTATAAGTGACATTGTAAAGGGCTGGAAGGAAGGTCTGCCTCTTTGCAGATGACACCAAAATCTGCAATAGGGTGGACACCAGGCATGGTGAAAAGGATTATCAGAGACTTGAGAAAACTAGATGAGTGTTCAGGGTATGTCAGTTGGGTTTCAATGTGAAAAAGTGCAAAATAATGCACTGGGGACAGAAACTCAGAGTAAGAGTACAAAAATGGGTTGAGTGGTATTGACAGCCACCAATCAGGAAAGTGGCCTTGGGGAATCATATCAGATGACCTATAGGTGGCCAGGCAGTGTAACAAGGCAGTTAGGAGGGTGAGTGGAATGCTGGGAGGCATAAGGAAGGGTATCACCAGCAGAAAGATGGAGGTGGTGTTGTCTCTGTATAGATCACTGGTAGGAGCCCACCTAAAGTATTTTGTGTACTACTGGAGACCACATCTCTGGAAGGATGTAGACAGAGTGGAGGTGGTCCAGAAGGGGCACCTAAAATAGTGAAGGGTCTACATCAAAAGCCCTATGAGGGAAGACTAAAGTACCTCAAATTGTACACTATGGAACAGAGGATGGTGGGGGGCATGATAGAAACCTTTAAATTCCTCACTGGGGTAAATAAGGTACAGAAGGAGTATTTTCAGAAGAAAAGTGCTCAAGAACACGGGACATGCTATGAAGCTGAAGGAGGTAGATGCAGGAGAGATATGTGAAGTACTCCTTCACAGAAAGAATGGTGGATTCCTGTAACAGTCTATCAGTAGAGGTGGTAGGGTTAGAAACCATAGTGGGGTTCAAGAATATATGGGATTGGCACAAGGGGATCACAGTGGAAAGGATAAGGAGGAAAAAAAGCTGTACATTGGTCATGGTCTGCAGTAATAGTGTAGGTAGGGAGAAATGGGTGAACTGGATGGGCCAAACAGTCCTTTTCTGCTGTCAATTTTATGTTTTATGTTTCCATGTTTCCACTCTTTCCTGTCCAGAACTCAGCTAGGATTACCACCTGTCCTGATCTGGGCAGCTGTATTCTGCAAAAAAGAAAAATACTGTATGTCCTGATTTTATAGTGAAAAAATATTTTCTAACTTTTCACTAAATGTTGCAGAAAACTACAATACTTTAATTAAAATACTTAAAATGATATGGAACAACATAAGCCACTAAGAAACTACAATACTTAGCCTTAATTCTGATTATATAGAGAAACAAGTCTGTTGCATTGGTCGAGGTTACGTACTGTTCTGTGAAAATCATGTTTCAGTAAGAATGTCCCATTTGGGCTTCTTAAAAGGTGGTAACCCTAAACTCAGTAGCTCTGTTCACAGTTTGTTCTCTGCTTTCAAACCTGCGATGACACAGTTGCACCCACTCCCAGCACTGCAGAATTTTCCATCACAAGACCTCCACCCCATCTGCCCTCCTCCAGCACAGTACTGCCTTTATAAACCCTTATCACAGTCTGTCTCCATTTGTACCTGGGACTGTTACTCCAGAAACTTCCACAGGACACTGAAAGGTGCCAGAATCTGATGCACCTCCATTTCCCAGAAGCCTCCTGGAGTCCTTCCCTGCAAGGTTTCTGAAGAAGGGGCCATTACAATAGCTGCTGACTGGTTGACTGAATGTCAGAAGAAGTACAAACAATGGCTGTAGAGTGAGGGGTGGTGAGTGGGGACTCATGTTTCAGTATGTGCCAGTGGGTTTGCATACCTTGTGCCATATTTAGAGCAGGATCAGGAGATTTCAGAGCCTACAGACACACATCATTATCACAATCTCATCCATACAGCCAAGTCCACCACCAGCACACACTACCATAACACTCACAACCCCAACCCCATGCTATGATGGTAGGAAGAGGAGCCATATGCAACCTGGAGTGGACAGAGATAATGGGTGGGTTCTTATGAACATGCAAACATACAAAAGTACCAGCAGAAAAAGATCAAAAGGTCTATCTTGTCTGCTCATAATTCAGATCGCTCAGTGATTACTGAGGTGTCTGCCCTCTCTGCCCATTTGGATCTTCCCCTCTGTGATTGGAGTCCCCACATTCCCACTTTTAATTGCAACCCTTCTCTTTACTTTGTATCAACCCTTTTAAAGCTATTCATAGTCTAGAGATACCAACTCATTGGGCAACCCATTCCAGTTAGCCACTGCATCTTCATATCCCTCTTGAATCATCCTCCCACCAGCTTGAGGCAAAGGCCTCTAGTGGTTTTGTTGCTGCTAAGGCTGAAGAGACTATCTGATTTTCCCTTATTTATACCACTGAGGTATTTAAATGTTTCAGTCAAAGGGTGGGAGGGTCCACTGTACATAAAATATTCATTCAGTCACTCTAAGGTAGTGTTTTCTGATAAAATTGTTGGTATAGAATGTTTGTTACACCTACTGTACAGTATATACAGTAGACTTTACAATTGGGGTAATGTATTCCCTCTGAAGATCAAAAAGTACATTTTGATAAACTTGCCCAAACTATATCAGAATAAATTGTACACAGAAATTTGGTTTCAAATGGTGATTTCAATGCTGCATGGGGTGGGGGGCAAGGCAAAACTGGAACAATCATTACAGATATTAAACTTAGTGCAACTTACAGAAATAAATGACCAGAAAGGTAACATTTAAAACAAAGGGAATATTTGGATTTAATATTTGTGTCCCCAGAGTTGAAAATAATAGAAAATGTGTAAATCCCCAAACTTGGGAGACCATAATGTTACTGGCTGCACCATCATTGTTCAACTAAAACCTCAAAAACCACCAAAGGAACCCATAAGGCTAAAAAGATGTTTTAAGAACTATGCTCAACTAGCCTTTAGGGCCAGTTATTCAAAGCTTTGCCCGAAGCAAACCCATTGTGCCAGAATAGCATTGAGGTTGCACCCGGCTGCAATATTCAAAAGGACATTTACACTGACACTATGCGATAGCACTGACACTAACAGATAATGTATGGAGGGATGGGAATGAGGTAGGGGCCATGCATGATGGCGCACCTGCATATTCAAAATGACAGCACCTCACTACAGTGCATTGCATGGCCTGTAGCGTGATGCCCAATACCACCACCAGAAAGCAGGCAGTAATGCCAGGCTAATGGGAGAACAGTTCTCCTTTCTCCCACACATGCCCAATGCACCCGACACACAGGCCGGTGGTCCCTCCCTAGTAGGCAGGTGACCCCCATCACTCCCTGACACCTGTTCTGTTAAAATCCATTAGTTCCCTGGTAGTTTAGTAGTTTAGTGGCCTCCACCCCCATCATGATCCCTCATCCATTCCATTATATTCAATTAGTTCCTTGTAGTCTAGTGGCCCCCACCCCATCACGATCTGCCTGGCACCTGTTCCCAGGTTGCCCCAGAAAACAGGCACTTGTGCCTAGTGGTCTTTCTTGGTTACCAAAGAATAAAATAAAAAAATAATCAACCAGTTCCCTAGTTGTTTAGTGGCCCCACCTCCATCATGATCCTGACACCCATTCCATTATAATCAATCAGTTTCCTGATAGTCTAGTGGCCCCATCATGATCCCCCACACTAGTTCTGTTATAATGAATCAGTTCCTGATAGTCTAGTGCCCCTCAACCCCATCACAATCCCCAACACCCATTCCATTATAATCAATCAGTTCCCTGGTATTCTAGTGGCCCTCCCCACCTGGCAGTGCCCACCCGTTTTATGATAAGGGTGAGTCCCTTATTGTGCCACTCATCACAGTGACAAAAGAATCGACCATGACAAGGGTGACTTCCTCTTATGAGAAGGCCACAAACAGCGATAGTCCTCTAAAATACACAATACTCTTTTTTATGTGGGGGTAAGACCCCGCACCCCACAAAATAAGGATTCTCCACTCCAGGGGAGCAGACTTAGGAAAAATAGAAACTCCCCTGGAATCAAAACAATTACCTGCATTGGGATCTGAACTTGGCACCACAGGCTCCAGGAAAAGTGGCTTAAGCCACTACACCACAAAGCCAGCTCAGCATAGCTTGCCCAAATATTGTCTCTTATCCTCTGTCTACGTGATTGTAGCATGTATCCTTCAGCGCTACACTCGCTATACATATTCAGAGCTCTTTTTCCCCACTTCGCTCTACATGGCAGTATTATTGGGTTTGCTCATATTGAGCCACTCAATAATACTCACCCTATAGGCTGCTACCGCTGCCCACCATTCCAGCTCCCCATCCCGATATGCTGTGTGATTGGTTCAGCTCATGCTCACTTCCATGGTCAGCCACCAACTGACTGAGTTATGAATGGTGTACACGCTTGTTGTAACTCAGTCGGTTGGCAACTATTGTGGAGGTGAGAGATGGGATGAGCTGATCGCTGACTCTGTACCAGGATGGGGGAGCAGGGTGATGGGCACTGCTGGGTAGGTGATCACTGGCCACTAGACAACTGGGTGCAGGGGTGCAGAGTACATGGGATCAGGGATGTAGTGGTCCACTGGACCACCAATTAAAATGTAAACCCATAATTGCAGCATTAGAACAAACAAGGCAGAAATAATATAAATGAAATGTGTTCCGATCGGTGACGGAGTCAGGTTTTGGGGGAACTAGACTACTGGGATGTTGATTTTTATTCCAAACATGTGTGGGATTGGATTGGGAGGGCAGTAGACTACCAGGAAAGGAATGAAAAATCTATCATGTGTTGCAGGGATCATGGCTGGAGGGCACTGGACTGCCTGGGAAATGTGTTGCTTTATTTACTATGACAGTCAGAGATCTTAATGGGGGCATTAGACTACCAGGGAACTTAGTGGAATATATGACTACGGAGTCAGTGATCATGATGGGGGCAGGCATTAGACTACTAAGGACTGGGTAATTTGCTGTTGTTTTAACAGAGATGACCAGGGCACATATGGACCCAGGCAAGTACAGATATGTTGAAAGATATCTCTACATAGTCATCTTTGCTATCTGTGTGTATAGCTATATGCCCTTTTAGCTATATATTTACACAACTTTATCCTGCTACACAGAGTTACATTATTATGTGTGGAGCTGCGTCCCACCTTCTGGAAGCAGTATCCCTCACTGCCCATCAATCAGCATGTCTGTGTTCCTCATTGCTGTGCTGTATAGGTGAGTGGTATGCACTGACTGTTTTCTTCCAACACTCATTTCCTGCAGCATCCAACCTGTACTTCCATTCCACCAATAGTGGGTTGCTGTGTGTATACCCTGGCATGCAGCTTTCATCCTGTACTTCCATTCTGGCCAAAGGTGGAGCTGTGTGCCCCATGCAATAGAGCTGGGCAAAGTTCATGGAGTGTATGCAAAGCAGGCCATAATGAGATACAAATGTGACTGTTTGCCCACAGACTACCTGAGTAGGCTCATTTGCATTGGATCTTTGAATATAGCAAACTTTTGCCCCAGGCTAACATGTTTGCACTGGGCTAATGTGTTAGCACTATGCAATTGAGTTAGCCTTGGGCAAACCTCTCAAAAGCATAACACAGTTCTACAGTGTGTCACCTGCATTGTTGTTTGCAGATGTTGTGAAACACTTCATGGCTATCACACACATTGTTTACCATCTTCAACTCTGCCTTACTCCACTTCTGTGTCTACTGAGCTGCTGTTGCATTTTGCACTTCCCTCTTACCAAGAGGAAGGAGCTGCTGTTATAACTATACTTCTCTACTGGTACTAAAGAACTAGAACTCTACTACTGGGACCTTCAATTTAGGTTAAAACATAACAACAAAAAGTTAGGCTGTTTGTCTGAGTTGGCTGAGGTGAATTGTTATCTGTGCAGTTATCTAGGTGTTTGTCTCAGGTGGCTGAAGGAATTATCTGTTCAATTAACTAAGTGTGAAAAGCCGGAAGTAGAGGGAGGGCTTAGCTAGAAGGATCCCGTTAAAGCTAGATTTAAAACTGCCCTAGATAGCTTCTGCCAGAGAACAGGCAGAGAACACCAAGAGGAAGGAGCTGCTGTTATAACCATACTTCTACTGGGACTAAAGAACTAGAACTCTACTACTGGGACCTTCAATTTAGGGTAAAAGCACAATAAAACAAAAAAGTTAGTGCATTTGTCTGAGTTGGCTGAAGTGAACTGTTATCTGTGCAGTTATCTAGGTGTTTGTCTCAAGTGGCTGAAGGAAATTATTATCTGTGCAATTAACTAAGCATAGAAAGAGCTTTAAAGTGGGGGTGGCTTAGCTAGAAGGAGCCAGGTTAAAACCAGATCTTAAAACTGCCTAGATAGTTTCTGCCAGAGAACAGGCAGAGAACACCAAGAGGAAGGAGTTGCTGTTGTAACTATATTTCTCTACTGGGACTATATTGCCCTCCTTCCTTCCTTCACCCCTACCTTAAGACAGTTATACTTTTATAGTCACAGGATTTGACTGACAACAGAAACTTCCTGTTTGGGAGCAGGAAGTGACTAATCCTGAACCACAAAAGACTCACCATCCTAGAAGGAAAAGTAGCTCTCCATCCCCCCAGCTGCTGAAGGTCTAACTCTGAGCAATTAAAGAGACTACTGAAAAATATAGGAACTTCTTGTCTCAGAACAGGAAGATCAGGAGCTTAAAGGTCACAGAGGCAGTAAGTAAGTAGGAAGAAAAATGAATAAATAAACAGAAGAAAGAGTAGATATTCCAAACAACAGTTAAGGGGCTAGAAATAAGATGATGGGAGTGGTGCAGTGCAGTGGCTGTGGAGCAGCAGTCTTCCAGGAGACATTCTGGAGGATGCTGGGTTGTCCCATCTGCAGGCACCTCTCTGGGCTGAGGGAGGCTGCTCATCTCCAGACTGAGTTGGCCAGGATTTGGGGACCTCTCTCCCACCCAGGGACCACCAGGGCCACTGCCATTGCCTCAGAGGTTGCCAAGAAAGAGGTGGTTGGACCACAAGTGGGATCAGGGAGGGTGAGGGTGGTAGTACAGAGGGCATCCTCTCAGTTATACCTCTCCACAATTCATATGCCATTCTGGAAAAGTGTGGTTCCTCTATGAGGCACCCACAGTGGAGACCTAGGAGGATGCTGGGAACATCCACAAAGGAGACCCACAGGAGGGTGGCATGGGACCCCACAGGAGAAACAACTCCTGGTGGGGACTTTCTTGTTAGAGGGTAGAACTGGGGAGGAAGCAGAGAGGGGAGGAGGTAAGGTGCCTGCCTGTCACTATGCTTGGAGGGACAGGGTGAATCCTCAAGATCACCGGAGCAGCTGCATGGGGAGGGCTGGATGTCATTGTCCACCTATGGATAAATGACCTGGCTGAAAAAGGATCAGAGCAGTGCAGGAAGGGTTTGTGGAGTTGGGAGGGTCCTTAGACAAGTAGTATGCATGGCAACCTTCTCAGAGGTGCTGTCTGTCTAGGGCATGGGTAAGGCTAGGTGCTTCACATCATGGGATTCAATCAGTGGTTGGAAAACTGGTGCAGAGCTCAGGATTTGGCTTTACTGTGTATTGGGGTCCACCTGGAATGATGAGGGCCTATACTGGCGTGATGGCCTGCATCTGTCAGAGAACCAAACCAGGATCCTAGGTGATAGGTTTAAATGCTTCATTGGCAAGCATTTTAAACTAGCCAAGGGAGGCACTGGAAAGGAGCAGGGAAATCCAAACCCCCAAAAATCAGAGTAGTAAGTGAGGTAAACACCAAGATAGAGATGTTGATAGGGAGAAGGGCAGGGTAAATGGAGAAAATGACAAAGGCAATAAGGACAGGGATGGGGAAAATGGGTAAAGCCATCAAGAAATGGAAGGTAATGAGTACCAATGCCTGTAGTCTGGGCAACAAGCTCCCTGAACTGGTGGTTTGATGGAAAAGGAATGCCTGGATATCATAGCAGTCACAAAAACATGGTACATGAGAACCATGACTGGGATGTTAACATACCAGGGTGCACACCTACAGGAGAGACAGGAGGCGAAGAAGAGGTGGAGAGAAGCTGTCTATGTAAGGAAGGGATAAAAGCAATGGAACAAAATAGTAAACAGGGAGGAGAGGAGGCACTGTGGGTCACCTTGGAGAATGGAAATGGCACCACAGTCCACACAGGGTTGTGTACACCCCCATGTCATGGGAGGGAATGGACAAGAATATGATAGAAGGCATCCTTAGAATGGCAGAGAAAGGGTGATACTGTTGATGGGGGACCTGAATATGCCAGATGTTAATTGGAGCACCTTTGCTACAGCCACATCCAAGAGCAGGGGCCATTCTCGATACCCTACAGGTGGCATGCTTCAGACAGCTAGTTTTAGAGCCCACTCATGAGAGCAATCTTAGACCTCATACTCTCAAATGGGGACATGAAGAATTTCAGATCTAGAAGTGGGTAGCCATCTGGGAACAAGTAACCACCAAACAGTGTGGTTCATGATAAACTCAGCTACAGAGTCAAGCCATACAAAGTGAGGTACTGTACTTTAGGAGTGCTGACTTTGGCAAGATGGGAGAGTGTCTTAGAAAAGCACAACAAACAGGCTAGAAGGAGGGCATAGCAACAATGGGAAACATCAAAACTGCCATCACAGAGGCAACAAGGCTGTGTGAACAAATAAACAAATCAAAATGAAAGAAAAAGCCACTATGGTTCTCAAAAGAGGTAGTGGGGAAGGTTAGGGAGGACAATATAGCATTTAGGAAGTATAAGGAAACACAGAAGGAGCAGGACAGAGAACTGTACCAGTTAAGGCAGAAGGAAATAGGGTGGGAAGTCAGAATAGCAAAGGCACAAACTGAGGAAAAGACAGCCAACTCGGTTAGGAAGGGGATAAAATCTTTATAGGTACATCAGGGAGCATAGACAGACAAAGGGAGGGATAGTGAGACTGAATAGAATGGACGGTGGGTGGGCAGAGAGGACAGTATAAAAGCAGGGACACTGAATGAATACTTCTGCTCAGTATTCACAAAGAGGAGGAGGGAAGGTGCCTAATCCAATTAACAGAAGCACTCTGGATAGGAGTCGATCCCAGTCCTTTAACAGAAGCAAGGGTTCTGAAAGAACTCCTAAAACTGAAGGTGGACAAAGCAATTGGCCTAATGGAATTCATCCCAGAATTCTAAAAATTAAGGGGAGAACTAGTGACACCACTGACTACCCTTTTAACAAATCATGGGAGGATGGTGTGGTACCTGAGGACTGAGGAAGGCAGATGTGATTCCCCTTCACAAAAGTGAGAACAAGACAGAGGCAGGAAACTACAGACCTGTCAGTTTGACCTCTGTGGTAGGGAAAGTGATGGAATCACTTCTGAAGGAAAAAATTGTTGAGTACCTAGAGGCCAGTGGGGCACAGAACCCAGGCAGCATGGGTTCACAGCAGGAAGGTTATGTCAGATGAATCAATTGATCTATTTGACTGAGTGACCAAAGTGGTAGACCAGAGGGGCTCTGGACATGCTCTACGAGACTTTATAAAGGCATTTGACACAGTCCCACAAAAGATTAATAATCAAATTAACCAGCCTGGGATTGGGTCCCAGGGTGGTAGTCTGGTAAAACATTGGCTGGACAACAGGACACAGAAGGTAATTGTAAATAGAGTCCACTCTGAAGAAGGGAGGTTACTAGTGGGGTACTGCTGTGTTCAGTACTGGGTCCAGTCCTTTTAATGTCTTTATAAGTGACATTGCAGAGGATTGGAAGGAAAAGTATGCTCTTTGCAGATGACACAAAGATCTGCAACAAGGTTGATCACAAGGAGGCCTGGAAAAGGATTAGAAGGGACTTGGCAAGGTTGGAGGAATTTCAGAAGTATGACAGCTTGGATTCAATGCAAAGAAGTGCAAAATAATGCACCTAGGAAACACAAACCCAGGTGAAGATTACACAATCGGGGGTATAATAACAACAAAAATGGAAAGGGACCTAGGGATAATCATATCAGATGATCTTAAGGTTTACAAACAATGTGAGAAAGGCAGTAGGGGAGGGCTGGGGGATACTGGGGTGTATAGAGAGAGGCATCACCAGCAGAAAACAGGAAGTTGTTATCCTCTGTACAGTCAGTTGGTGAAACTCCATCTGAAGTACTGTGTCCAGTTCACAAGACCCCATCTCTGCAAGGACATAGACATGATGAAGGCAGTCCAGAGGAGGGCAACTAAAATGGTGCAGGGTCTGCAAGAGAAGCCAGGAGAGACTAAAGGAGCTTAATATGTATACCCTTGAGGAAAGGAGGGAGGGGGACATGATAGAAACTTTAAGTACCTCAGTGGAATCAACAAAGTCCAAGAGGGTAGCATCTTTTAGAAAAGAGATATGAAAGAACAAGGGACACAATTTGAAGATGGGGACGGCTCAGGGCAATGTGAGAAAGTACTTTTTCACAGAGAGGGTAGTGGACATGGAACAGCCTTCCTGAGGAGGTTGTGGGGTCTAAACTGTGGGGAATCTCAAG
The DNA here is from genome assembly GCA_016271365.2 of Neoceratodus forsteri. Classification (NCBI taxonomy): domain Eukaryota; kingdom Metazoa; phylum Chordata; order Ceratodontiformes; family Ceratodontidae; genus Neoceratodus; species Neoceratodus forsteri. Next base: position 129,064,650 of record JADMNL010000022.1, read on the forward strand.
AATGCATGGGACATACATAAGGCAATTATTGTGGAGGGTAAGAAATAGACTGTTGGTTAACTAGGATCTGCAGCTTATCTTGTAGGTAGGAAAAGGGCAGACTAGGTGGGACAAATGGTCCTTATCTGCAGTCAAAGTCTATGTTTCTATGTTTCTATTTTCAGAGTTGTCTTATTTCCTGGGCTATTTTAGCACTGCACTCCCAGCCCTGTTTGCTGCTTCCTTTATCGCTCTATTCAGCATGTTTACCCCAGACTATTCCTTTGAATTTAGCATACTAATGGTTCAGTGCTAATTTAGCATGCAGTGCAGTGCTAATTTAGCCCTGGGGCTAAGTTTTGAATATCTGGCCCTTGGTTTCTAGGTAAGACAACGCAAGGCAAGGCAAATTTTATTTCTAGGGTGCCCAGTCCCTGAGGCTCTGAGTGCCTAACAAGGTAATAAACAGCAATTAAACTATAATTACAAAAATAAATACAATTCAAATTCCAGTTTAACAATCACCTTCAATAATTAAAACAGTAGGACATACAATCATTCTGTAAAAAGCTGGGCTAAAAGATAGGCTTTTAGCCTCTGCTTGAATACACCAACCTAGAGCCAAATGGTACATGATTCTATTAATTCCTGACCTTGATCTCACAGTAGAAGAGTTCTGGAATATGTTTTGGACCTCTGTAACCAAACGACCACTCAGAAAACAATCTCAGAAAAGAGTAATTTGTCCTAGATAAATGAAAAAATAACAATTTGACAAAAAAATTATTTATAGAACAAAGTAAATAGAACACTGGACCAAGAGGTATGGAATACATTCAAAAACATATGAACTAAGGTACCTCAGGAAGTTAAAAAGCAAAAGGGTTTATAAATAACAAATAAACCTAACAACAGATCCCAAAATTACTGGCCATTACTTAAATCTTTAACAAACTCTAAAATAAGTATACCAGAGATAGTTATTGTGGAAAATGAGAAATGCCATACCCTAAAAAAACAGTGGACATACTAAACAAGCATTTTGTAGAACTTCCGGATCAAAAGATCTAAATAAACATGAAAGGAAACTGACATTAAAATGAATATAGAAAAGGGACATACTGGCAAAGAGGAGACTCCTATGTTTAGGTTTAAGAAGATACATAATTGGGAAGTAATCAAAACAATAAACAGGTTAAAGGTAAACAAATCAAGTGGTCCAGACAATACAGAACCAAGGTTCCCTAAAATTCAATACTTGAAATTGCCCAAATACTAACAGATATTTTTAACTAGAGTTTGGCCAAATGTACTTTCCTCAGTATGTAGAAACAAGCAAAACTATCATCATTTTTAGGGCGCAGAAAACTCACAACCAACAAATTATCGACCAACTGCCTTTGTCAACAGTTTCCAAGATATTGGAAAGATTAGCTCTGAGACAACTGATTGAATACTTAGAAGTATAACAAACTAAACAACTGGCAGGCAGGATTCAGGAAAAGGATTGTCTACAGACACTGTGCTCATGGATGTCCTTGACCTGGTGGCTACTCCACTGGGCAAAATAAGATCCATGGGCACGGTGTTTGTGGACTTATCCAAACTTTTGATCTTGTGGATCATGAAATTCTCCTTGAAAGAACAAAGAAATATGCTTAACAGAGGAACCTACAAATGGCCCAAATCCTATTTAGCTAATAGGACCCAAATGGTTGCTGTGAATGGAACACAATCTAGAACTCTATCAGCAACCAGGGTGTTTGCACAGATCTCTTTGGGCCCCTGTTGTTTCTAATATACATAAATGATTTTCCTTATAACATGAAACAAACTAATATTCAGCTCTACGCTGATGTTATAGTATTAGTGGTGGAAAGACAAAATGTTAAAGAGATGAAACAAAAGCTATAAACTGATTTTGACAACTTTCAGAAATGGTTTATTAACTCAAAATTGTTAATGAACACCAAAAAGTGATGCTTTTCACTTTATCTCCATTAAAAAAATCACAAAGTACAGAAAACTTGACATAAAATCATTAAATGGATCTGTATTGGCACAAGTAATCACATTTAAATTCTTAGGGTTAACACTGACCATAAGTTATTATTTGAACATCATATAAATTACCTGGTTATAAAAGTTAAGAAGAGGATAGGAGCCCTAAGAAGGGTTTCAAATTGCCTTACAAAGAATACAAGACTTTTCGAAGCAAACCAACTAATTATTTTGATTATTGACTACACAAGCCACATCAGTGGGCTTTCAAGTTCAACAAATTTGAACAAGACTGATACCTGTTATTATAAACTGGCAAGATTTATTAAAATATAAATTCAGAACTCATCATTGTCTAATGTGAAAAACTCAACAGGAAGCCTTTGGAATTGAAAAGGCAGGAAACATGGGCCACATCAATGTATACAATACTCAGAAATAAAGGACCCATTGACCTTTCAGATACAGTGATAAAACCTACCTATACATATCAGCTAAGAAGAAAAAAGCTAAGAAATTATTTGTGCCAAGGCCCATTATAAGTATGGGAAATGATATTCACTTTCAAAGCTGCTTTTACAGAGAATAAGATTCCTTCAAATATGAGAACTTTCAAAATGCTCATAAATGTTTTCACAGAGGTTGTGAAGCAAGAACTCCAATTTAGATGTACTTGAAATAGATGAACAGTCAACTCTGAATGCAGGTAATTACAATTTTGAAGATGTATATTGTCTGAATGTTAATTGTATTATATATTTGTACATTTACTATATATTGTGTAACAATTTTTAGATGACTAAATTATCCACAGGGACACCTTGTAAACAGGACATATATTAACCTAACAGTGTAAGTAAAGCTGTTTTACTTTGTAAAACATTTTTTACTCCTGTATAAATAAACATTTTACTACTACAGCCATGTCTCCCTCTCCCTCCTGTCCTCCAGGGTTCCATGTCATTACAGTGACATCCCCAACCACAATGCCCCCACAGCAACAGACACACAGCAACATCCCATCACTGGCACAACCTGATGACCGAGCAGCACCATGACAGGGACCGATACTGTTGGTCGGATCAATCGGGGGGCGGCCCCGCCCCACTTTATATATCTAACTAAATGTTGCACAGACAGTAGAGTTAGATGCATATTCCCATCACTGCAAAGTCCATTGGCAAGAAACATCCATCACCACAACATCTGTCACTGTGTGGAGTCGCTGTGGGGCCATTGCTTGCTGACAGGTATCGTTGTCCAGGAAGTGCATGTTGAGGTCTCAGGGCTCTCTTATATATCCTACCCTGCTGACTCTAGATCATTTTAGTTGCCCTCCTCTGGACTGTTTCCAGTAGACTGATATCCTTTCTTAGGTATTGACATCAGTACTGCACACAGTACTCCAGATGTGGATGCTCCAGAGTTCTGTACAGCAGCAGAATGATCTCTGCCTTCCTGCTAGTTATTCCTCTGACTGTGCAGTCCAACATCCTATTTATTTTGGCTGCTGCCTTCCTGCAATGTATGTAGAATGTTTCTGGTCATTTGTGATGATCACCCCAATTTTTTCCTCTACTGACTTAGTAACCTGCACACCACAGACAATTCTCAGTCTTTAGATTCTAAGCCCCAAGTACATGACTTTGCACTTCTTGGCATAGAATCCCAGTTGAAAAATACTTGATCATCTCTGAAGCCTGACTAGATCTTCCCCAATATCACGTATTCCCTCCTCTGTATCCACCCTCTCACAGAGTTTGGTGTCATCTGCAAACAGATAAGCTTACCATTTTCTCTGTCTGTCTGTTATGCTGCTAATAAATATATTAAACAGTAATGTATTGAGCACCAGAGAGCCAGCATGAACCTTGTGGGACCCGCTAGTGACTGCTCTAGCCCCTGACCACTACTGCCTGACTCCTGTCATGCAGCCATATACTCAGATGAAATCAGAAACCCAGATCTACCCATGATGTTAACTAGTTTATTTTATATTGAACCTAATACCTACCTAATATAGTAATTATAATAATTATTTGTACTTTTGCTTGTTTATAAGTATATATCGATATGAAACTTGATCATCGTGGTTGATTTCAAATATTTTTGTAGGTCAAGGATCACCCGATGTTAACAGAAAGTATCGAAGTATGCACTACAACTGTTAATTCCTGCAGACTTAGATTATACATTGGTTGGGAACCATTCATTTCTTACATAGAACAAGATAATGTATGCTTGTTATCACATATCAATGTACTGCTACCATTAAATCCCTTTATTTTATATAATAAACAAGTTTAAAAAAAAATCAGGTTGCACCTGGAAATGAGACTTGGCTCAGTGTGCTTTCCCAGTTATCAAATGTTTAAATAAAATAAATAAATAAAACCAGTTTTTACACAGGTCTTCAGCTTTATTGCTATCTCCAGATCCTCCAACTTCTGATTAATCTCATGTGGGAGCAGAGTCAAAGATCTTACTAAAATCCAGATACTGGATGACCACAGCCTGACCTTTATTCCTCTTTTGGTCACCCAGTCAAAGAAATCAATCAGGTTTGTTTGCCAGGATAACCCTGCACATAGCCATCATTCTTAATGAGCTACTGACGGTAATCACTGGTAAATTTTCCCAAGCCACTAGCTGTGAATTCATTTCATGCCAACAGAAATCTGAAAATCATTTTTAAGCTATTGAATAAAACACCCAACTTTTCAGGAGCTAGGTGGCCCTCAACCCAAGGTCTATACATATAGTCATAGAGGGCCTCAACAACTTGTACTGCACGGGCCTAAATCTTCATACTCCTGGTCCATTGATATTTGCATTTTATTTGCATAAGTGCATTTCTTTATCCACAAGTAAAGGCTATGCCTGCATTTCAATGGACAGGAGCTACCAGCCAATCCCCTTTCCTGAGCCATTTAAGCCAGCATCCTCAAGCTTCATTTGGAAGCACTGTTTCTTGCCCCATTTTTCTACCCTTCTATTTCTTTGAGACTCTTTCCTAAGGTGCAGTACCTAAAGGAATTATGTTCCTGCTGTACCTCTAGATGTGGAACCCTTCTCAAGAGGGTTCCTTTGCCTTCATGTTATCCTGACAGGGTGGTAGTCACTCATGAGACAGAGAGAGAACGGCCAAAGTATCCAAGAATACCAGTCAAAAGCACATTCATTCAACAACCTTCAAATTATCAACAATATTCCATGTGTATAATTCCTCACTAAAGTTGCATCCGTCCATTGAATTGTAACTAAGTTTCAAGTACTAGATATCTGCTCTGTTTCAGAAGGAAAACAACATATTGAGACTCCTTTCTAAGCGTTATAGGGAGATCACACTTTCGAATCATTTATGATTTGGCATAACACTCCTGAACCCAGAACAAGTTAAGTTGGTTGTATGCTGTAGCTCATTGCTTGGCTCAATAATTCAGGGAGTGCTCTACCTGGAAACTTATTTTTATTAAGGTCCACTCTTAGGTGTGCATGCTTGTCAAATGACTTATGTTTGGGTGGCTGTGAAACTGCATGGGACAGAAGAAGTGGATCATGGAGTCTCTCATCTCCAAGTCACTAGCTTGTATGCCATTTGAGAATTGTGTTTATGATACCACTGAGCCATGCATAACGGAAGTCAAAGTCCTTACACAGTCCTAAGCCCTACTGTGACCATACAGCAAAGAGGACAGCATGAGTCAACATGCAAGTGGCCCATAGGGCCATTTACAAAGCATGCTGACCTCTGCAAACTGCAAAACAAACCTTAGTTACAAGCCCTGCCTGTAGAATGGTTTCTACAGGCAAGCAGTTGGGGCATCACTACTTTGTGACCAGGGCTTAGAATCTGCTGGGATTGAGATCAATGTGGGACATATCAGCTGAAAGGTTATGGTGGGAAATGGACTTCATGGGTTGCTGGATGCCTGTGTAAGTCACACATCTCTCTCTTCCATGCCTTTGTTCACACCACATTAAAAATATGCAATCAAACATCATTGGCATTGACCAATGCTTTTTCCATTAGGGTTAATCAGAATGTTGTCTTCACTTTTTTAACAGTTTATTTCACATGTTGCCCACCAAGATAGCCTGTGAAACATCTATTTTTTTCAAGTTGATCCTGGGAAAACATGACAGCACATAAAGACTAAAGGTCCATTACGTTTGCCCCAAAGTTTCTAACTGTATTCTTTTACTTCTTTTAGTATTACTGAATGCATAGACTATTTATGTTTTGAGTTTCTTCTTTTCTACTTTTAACTGACTCACCTACAGTACATCCCACTTTCATGTATCCTATTCCTGAACTAGATGCAATTAATCCTCTTAACTTATCCCATCCTTTCTCAAAACTATCAAAATTGGAGGAAATCATGTCAAACAAATCTGCTTCACTTCTTTGACTGTGTCACTAAAATAGCGAACAGGGGCCAATCGGTGAACACTCTTTACTTGGACTTCTACAAGGCCTTTGACTCTGTACCCCACAAGAGATTGATCAGGAAGTTGGTGGATCTAGGGGTTAGTGAAAGCTGTTTGGATGGGTATAACACTGGTTGAGGAGCAGGACCCAGAGTTTGGTGGTGGGAGGTGAGCTCTTTAGCACCAGGAAGCTACTGCTGGGGTCACACATGGGGATGGCATTAAGGGCAAAATGTATCTATTCACAGAAAATACCAAGCTCTGTGGGAAGATGAACACAGCAGAAGAGGTACAGGACATAAGGAAGATCTGGAAAAGCTGGAAGGCGGTCCAGGGTATGGCAACAGCTTCAATGCAAAGAGGTGCAGGGTTATGTACATTGAAGTTAGGAACCCAAGGACTGAGTACAGCCTGCAAGGGGTCCACGTATCTTCATCCAAGGAAGAGAAGGAGCTGGGGTGATGATCACTAGTGACCTGAAGAACTCCACGTAATGTAGGAAAGTGGCATCTAAGGCAAATAAAATGTTGGGCTACATTGTCAGGGGATCAGCAGTAGGTGGTAGGAGGTGATACTGCCCTTATACAGGTCACTGGTGAGGTTACAGCAGGAGTACAGTATGCAGTACTGGTGCCCCCAGCTTAAATAGGACATAAAACTGCTGGAGATTATCCATACTAGAGCTACCAAGATGATCAGGGGCCAGCAGGGAGGATGTATGAGAAGAGGTCAGAGGCCCTGAACATGTATGCCCTAGAGGAGGGGAGAGAGACAAAAGGACACAACTGAGACATTAAATATTTGAAAGGCATAAAGAAGGTGAACAAGGAGGGTCTCTTCAAGCTCAGTGGGAATTGAAACATGAGGGACACAGTCTCAAGTTGTGGAGGAGGTTTAGGAGAGAGAGGATAGGAGGCACTTCTTCATGAACAGGGTAGTTGCAATTGAAATGGTCTTCTTGATGAGGAGGTTAGTTGAAAACAGCGGGACAGAGTTAAGAGGAAAACAAGGTCAAGAGGAAAGTGGATGGAAGGAAGGGTTGGTCGGGGAGAGGGGGGTCAGTAGCTGACATTAAGTACCCTAAAATTTGAGCAGATTAAATAGATCTAATGGCCTTATTCTGTGAACTTTGTCAACTGTTGCATGTTATATATTAATAAATAGGTCATTGAACCCAGATAATCTAGGTTCAACAACCTCCTTGGAATTAAATTCCATTTTTCTATAAACCTTTCTGTCAAGCAGTACTTTCTGAGATCCCTTTTAAATCTTCCCCAACTAGTCTCCACTCATCACCCCAGGTCACTGTCATGTCATTTATGGTGATCAGGATCTGTCTATAACCTTGTTTATTTCCTTTAGGAATTTACAAGTTTGAGTCACATCTACCCTTTCCTTCTCTTCTTTCGAGGTGTAATATGTTCAAATCTGCCAGTCTTTCCTCATGATTTACTTTGCTGACCATGAATCATTTCAGGTGCTATATTTTACTCCAGTCTATTCCTATCCTTCTTTAAATAGGAGAGATGATGTTAGGGAGAACAAGGAGTCCTAACATTGGTTAACATATAATTACATAGAGTGGAATAATATAACAACATTATATTCAAATATAGAAAGGGATCAGACAGATGGAGTGTATGTCTACCAAGCTATACCATGCTCACAGTAGGTTCTGGGAAGGTGAGGGTGGTGGAACAGAGCATAGCCCTGAGTTGTACCTCTACACAAATCATATGTCAGTCTGGCAAATCAAGGTTCCTCTATGATGACACCTCAATGGAGACCAAGAAGAATGCTGGGGACATGCACAAGGGAGACCCACAAAAGAGTGGCAAGGGACATCACGGAAAGAAACAGCTTCTGATAGGGACTCAATTGTTAGGGGTGTAGACCTGGGGAAGAGAGAGGAGAGGGAAGTAAGGTGCCTGCCTGGAGCCATGGCATGGAGGGGCAGGATGCAAATCCTCAGGATTGCAGTAGCAGCATCACAGGAGAAACTAGATATCATTGTCCACCTCGGGACAAAAACCTAGCTAGGCATGAGATCAGTGCAGTGCAGGATAAATTTTTGGAGTTGGGGAGGGCCTCAGACAGGTAGCAAGCACAGTGCAACCTTCTCAAAGTGCTGCCAGTCTATGGCAGGGTGAGGCTAGGTTACTGCTCACCATGCAGTTTAATGAATGGTTGCAAAACTGGTGCAGAGAACAGGGCTTTGTCTTCTTTGGGGACTGGGGTTCTACCTGGAGAGATGAAGGTCTATACTGGCATGATGATCTGCATCTGTTTCTTTGTGTTGAATTGAAGTTGCCACCTTCTTGATCACTCTTCTAACATTTATAGGTCTCCTATCCTTTCCACCCTCACGTGTCGACCTTGTTGCAGATCTTTGTGTCATCCGCAAACAGGCACCCTCCCTCCCAGTCCCTCTGCCATGCCACTAACATAGATATTGAAGATACAGGGCCAAACACTGACCCTGTGCCACCCCACTAGTCATCTTCTCCTCCACAGAGTGTATCCCATTTACTAACACTCTTTGGCTCATATCTCTAAGCCAGTTTTCCACCCATTTTACGATTTTGGGCCCCATCCCCAGGCTGCCTAGTTTCATTGCCAACCTTTCATCTGGGACAGCGTTGAAGGCCTGCTGAAATCCAACAAGGCCCTGCCCTAATCTACTACTCTGGTTAGTCGATAAAAAAACTCAGTCAGGTTGGTTGGTCTGACAGGAGGCCCCACCCCGTGAACCCAAGCTGTCTCTGGTTCTGCAGTCCGCTGGTGTTAAGGTTTTCTCAAGTTCTTTCTTTAGAGCAATTTCATTACCTTGCCAACTACTGATAACAGGCTGACCAGTATGTAATTTTCTGCTCTTCTCTATTACCCACTTTGTGGAGTGGGACAATGTCAGCCCTTCTTCAGTCCCTGGCACATCTCCAAGGCTGTCAGGGGGTCAGTCAAGTACCTCTCTGAGCTCCCTCATCAGCCTGGAGTACACTGCATCAGGGCCCATGGCTTTGTCCACTGTTACCTTGGACAATTCCCTTAGTACCCTGTCCACATTGAAGGGCTAGTGTCTATTTCCTACCCTTCTTGCCCTAGTTGTGTATTTCAGGCCCATTTCCTAGCCCTATTCCATGAATTCAGATGGGAAGTATTTGCTCGATATGTCAACCTTCTGACCGTCCTCCTTCACAGGAGCACCTCCCTCCCTAGTGGCCTGATTACCCATCTCCTTGCCTCCCTTCTTTCCCCAATGTATCTGAAAATGTTTTATCCCCCTCTTGACTGACCTATCCTTTCCTCTGTTACTGCTTTTGACCTCCTTACTTTCTTCTCCAAGTCCTTTGACTCTCCTGGTGAGTTCTCCTACCTTTCTCATTTTGTGTTTTTGTGCTGTCTAAAGGCTATTTTCTTTGTCCTCCTCTTTTCTCCAACTCCTGAGTAAACCAAAGTGGCTTCTTGTGTCTCCTGCCTTTGCTGACTTGTCTGGAGCAAAGTTTTGTAGCTGTTTCAATTCCCCACCTTAGTGCCACCCACTGTTCTTCCATGCCACCTAGTTCCTGCAATGCTGCCAGGGCATCCCTGTGGCATTCTGCTTTTCTTTCAAAATCATCCCGCCTGAAGTCCAAGACCCTGGTTCTCATGTAGCTTGTCTTTACCCCAGTCTTTATACTAAACCACACCACCTGATTGTCACTGGTCCTCAGGTGGTCCTCCACAGTGACACTGGTCACACTGTCCCCACTGGTCAGAACTAGGTCCAGTGCCACCCCTCAAATGGGTTCCCTTTAGGGGTGGGTAAAAGTGTGATTTTCACTGTGCAGAACTTCTGCAAATAAAGAAACTTTCATGGAAGTTTCAAACCTTCGCCTGTGGTGGAGTGGAAAACTTCTGCCAAACTTATGGGTGAAATTTTGCACCATATAAAAAAACCCTGGTGGCTAATGGTACCTCCCCAAAACAACCTCACAGGTACACAACATTAAATCACAATTGGTGTGGCCCCCCACTGGATCACCGTTGACATGAAGACTTGAAAAACAAATCATAACATAAACAGCACCTTCCCCCACCCAACAGTGCCCACACTACACAGCCGGATGTCTTTATGCCCTGGTGGCTAGTGGTCCCTCCCTCCACCCCTTATGTATAGTGACAGTAACCCCCCATGTCCGTGTCCGTAGTTAAAAAAAAAAAAATTCCCTGGTGGTCTAGTGGCTGCTTCCCCAATGGTTTCCCCGCCTATCCCCAGTTCCATTGTCAAATCTCTCCCTGGTGGTCTAGTACCCCCACCCCACCCCAGTAGGGGTTGAATCACCCTGCTCCCACCCCATATTAAATCCAGCAGCGGGCGTCCGGACGAACAGAACATCCCTCCTCTCCTCATGGCCAGTCTGCCCATTGAGCTTTAATGAATGAACGCGTTCCTGCACTGGGACGTGCTCATCATCTTCAACTGCATGGGCAGACTGGTATGGAGGAGAGAAGGATAATCAGTCCATCCAACACCTGCTGCATGATTTAATATGGGGTGGGAGTGGAGTGGTTCAACTCCTACCAGGGAAGGGCACTAGACCACCAGGAGAGGATCTGACAATGGGACTGGGGATAGGGAGGAGGAGAACTGTGGGAAGCAGCCACTAGACCACCAGGAATTATTTTTTTAACTGCAGACTATGGACATGGACATGGAAGGTGGATTACTATCATTATACACAAGGGGTGGAGGGAAGGACCACTAGCCAACAGGGCATAAAGACATTTGGGCTGTGTGGATGTAGGCGCTGGGCACTGTCGAGGTGGGGGTCACTATTTATAAGTTACAATTTTTTCAGGTCTTGTGGGCATGGGTGGTCCAATGGGGGCCACTAGTCACGGGGATTTAATCTGTACCTGTGGGGCAGGTGGGAGGAGGGACCACTAGCCACCAGGGATTACAGCCAGGAGGAATTTGGATTTAGGGAGGCAGAATTTCCGCAACAATTCAAATTGGATTTCTGAACTTTAGTGGGCGAAAGTCTAACTTTTGCTTCAGTTTCACCAACAAAATGTCTTCGTGCACACCCAGTTCCCTTACCCATTGTTCGAGAAACACCCCTGCAGAGAGTCCAGGATGTCAATGCTCTAGCTGTGGTCACAGCTGGGAGACTCAATCTACATCTGGAAGATTGAAGTCCCCATCAGCAGTACCTCTCCTTCTGAGACCTTTTGAGACATCCTTTGTCCAGAAGGATTCTGGACTTCAAGAAGGCAGATTTTAAAGAGTGCAAGACTGCTTCAGCAAATATTTTGAACAAGGGGATGGCCAGGGACATTGGAGACCCAATGGAAAATGATCAAGGAGGGATAACTAAGGCAACAGCATGCTGTTTAAAGGAAGTAAGCAGAGAAGGAGCCTACTATGGCTCTCAATTGAGGTAGCTAAGGCAGTGAAGAAGAAAAACAGCATTTTGGAAGAACAAGGAGACCCAGAGGGAGGGAGGCAGGAGGTACTATATATCAGGAAAAAAGCAGGAAGGGAGGAAGGAGAGTGAGGCGACCAAAGTGCAAAATGAGAAGAGAATCATCCAGGAGGTCAAAAGAGGACAAGACTTTCTTCAGTTAGGTGAGTGAAAAGAAGAAACCAAGGAATGGGACAGTGAGAATTAGGAGGTGGAGGGCTGTGCAGAGAAGATCAGGAAAAAGGTTTACATTTTTTGAATGAGTACATAAAGCGGACTGGATGGGCCTACTGGTCTTTTCTGAAGACAACTTCTATGTTCTATGTCTGTAACACAGAAACACAGACAATAACAGCAGAAAAAGACCGATTGTTCATCCAGTCTATCCATGTTATCCTATAATATCTCATGATCTACTGTTTCTGTGGGGTCTTCGGTTCGCTATTGCCCTTTGTTATCCATGTTTTGCCCTCCACTTTCTGCTGAGTAACTAATATTGCTTTAATTCTATTACAGCAGTGTTTGAAGCCACTTATGGTTTTGGCATCCACCACCTATGCTATCAGGCCATTCCATGGCTCAGCTGCTCTTTCTGTATTTCTGTAAAATAACACCACCTCACCCTTCTTAAACCTTCATGCCTTAAACCTCCACTCATGAACCCTTGTCCTATCTTCTGTACTCCTGGTAAATAGTTCTTCACAGTCAACCTTTTGAATTCCTTTCCACAAACTTGAAGGTCCTATTATATCCCTCTTTCTCTTCTGGTTTTGAGTGAATGCATGTTCAGTGCCTTTAGTTGATCCTCATAGGATCTGCCCTCTAACCCTGAATTACCTACTTTGTACCTTCTCTAGCCTGTCCCTGTCCTTTTTAGGTATGTACTCCAGAGCTGGGCACAGTACTCCAAGTGGGTATCCCATGACTTTGGTGACAGCAATTGGGTGCCTACTGAAAAGGCAACTCAATTCTGGCACCTGTCATTGGGGCAACTGGGGAAGGTGGGTGACCTAATGAAGTGGAGCATGAAATAGCAACATCCTGTCGCTACATGCCTACATGCACGAGGGGGTGAGCAAACCGAGCATGGAGTGAAAGGGGATGGTGGGGCTTTAGGGATGGTGACACAGTGAGCTGCCGAGCTGCTTCAGTGCCATGGTGGGTGGGTTCAGGGCTGCAGCCAGAATGGTGCTGGGTTTGGTTCAGGTGCAGGTGCTTTTGTTGCACCAGCCCAAATTTCATTTTGCCACGATTGCACCCTCCCCAACATGCACCTCCAGGAGTTGAGAATCCTTAAGTAGCTGGGTGTTGGGTACAGGTTCCCATAAAAATAAAATCAACCCCGGTGCCATTTGCAGTGCCATTTTGACAATGAACCATCACCCTAACGGCAATCACCATTATCACATAGATCACTTCAAGTGTAACCTCAGCATTGACTTATACAGTGGTAAGAGTACCACCTGCCTTCTACTGTCGACCCTGCACACAAATTATGTGTGAGTGTGTGTGTGTGCATTGGAGGGAGACATACAATGCAAAAAGAATCAAGAATCTTGTAGTCATATGGCTTTGTAGATCATTAAACATGGCCCTTTGAATTATCTTTTCTTTCTGGCTTCTTTTATTATATTATGTAGTGCTTTCCAGGTTTTGAGGCTGTTATGGGAAGACATTTTTATCAAAGGATTTATACTGTACTTCCTTGGTATGTACAATAGATTTCAAGTCAGTGAGCACAGTTGATTTTTTGATGGGGTTTGACTAGAAGTCTACTTAGATAGGCATGCGAGGTGAAGCATGCTCTTGAATACATTAGTTGTCCAGCTGAGCTACCTTCTTTTGTCATCCTTAATCATATCTTCCTGTCATCCACCATACCATATATCATTAGTTCATAGAAGCTTTTTACCTTAATATCTCATTTAGAAGACTTTCTCTTGGACACCAATCTCCCTCTTATTAAGTTCACATTTCTGTAATTGTGTACCTAAGATATACATAAGGAACTACTTCTGAATGTGATGCCCTTTAAAGAAAGGCATTTATATATATATATATATATATATATATATATATATATATATATATATATATATATATATGTGTGTGTGTGTATATATAAATATATATATATATATATATTAGAGGCAAAAAACTCCATTTAATGCATTACTTAGTGTTGTTCCACAGCGACAAAAGCGAGGAAATTCAGTGTTAGGGTTGAAACCCCTTGGATCCCCCCCACCCCAACTAGCATCGGGGTGCACGTTGGGGTTGCCAGCCATAACTCTTACCCCATCACACGTGTAAGAAGTAGAGGTATGAAAGAATGGGGTGAGAGTTGGGACCCGACAACCCCAATGCGCACCCGATGCAGAAGGAGGTGTAGGGGTCAAGACTTTCTTCTTCTGTTCACTGTTGCTAATGGAATTTCTTTCATAATACATTAATAGATTTTATAACCCCAATTAACCGTTTTGAGAATGATAGCGAGAAATAGTAAGATGTAATGCGCTTACGTCACATAGCCAACATTGTGCCCGTAAATCCAAATGGTAATGCGCATGGTGACGCAAAGCAAAACAGAAAAGAAACAGTACTGTAGATAGAAATGGTAAAAATAATGCAAATGCAAGCGCAAATGAAAATGCAAAGGATAGCACATGGTGGCGTGGCGTGAGCAGTAAGTGAAATGGGTATGGAACCTCAAGAGGAAATGATTACGGTAACAGTAATGTAAGCACACAGGCTGGTTTTCCCCAAAATCTGTATAGAGAAGACAATGAGTACAAAGAATGTATGCATAATAATGGGTGTGGAGCAGAAAATGAGGAGTTGGAATACTAAATTGCTTATATCTCAGGAACCGTATGGCGTAAAAAAAAATTAAAAGACATATGATGATGACTTTCTTGGCTAGTTTTGTACTTAGCTGCTAGTGAACTAAGCATTTTCTGACAAAAAGTCCCTATCTACGCTACCATTTCAAGATACAGGCCCTGAAAGGCTGGGCGAATGCCGTAATGTTATCTATGGGAAAAAGAAGTTGAAGTGCCATAACTTTAGCTTCCTGTAATGTTTTCACCAAACCACGCAAAGGCACATCTGTGGGATGTTGGCTTTCTTCCCTCAAATTTCAGCCCAAAGGCCAAATCGTTATTTTGCAGCAGGGCGCCAAAGTTCCTGTAATGCAGAGGATGTCGTAATGTTATCCTCACAGGAAAAGGCGTCAACTTTAGAGTGCCATAACTTTGCGGCTCTGTGATATTTTTCACCAAAATACTGAAAAGCACATCTGTGAGATGTTGGCTGTGGTCCCACTAATTTCAGCCCAAAAGACCAAACCTTTCTTTTTGCAGCAGGAGCTAAAAATTGCTGTCATTTCCCACAGCCTGAAAAGTACCGTCGAACTGCGGCTTTGAAATTCATTAAAAAGTGTTGCAAGTCTGAAAGTACTTGCGAAAGTACTTTTCAGAAATTTCAAAAACTTATTTCTGAGGTGTTTTACCCCAAAATAAAACATGACAAGCATCCTTATGGTCCGACTAGGTGAATACAAAAATAATTAGGTTGCTAGTGAGTCCCAAATTTAAATGCCAAGCATTTTCTGATAGCCAACTGAAAACAAAATGGCAGATTTGCGACAGTAAAGGGCCATATCACGAAAATAAAAGCTACATTTGCAGCACTATCGAACTTTTGTTAACTTTTCCATTGTCTTATAATGGGAACTTGTTTTGAATAACTTTTGAACCATTTATATTTTTCAGAAAATCTTCAAAAGACACATCGGGCACCCTGGCATGTTCTCTGAATTTTGGACCAATCAGCATAAACCGTGTGACCTGTAGAGATGACCACAGAATTCCAAAAAGTGTAAGCGTGCATGCAGATCATGCTTAATAACTCCTCAGCTGTATATCTGAACAGTACAAAAGTTGGCAGGTCCCAAGATCTGTGGTTCTTGATCAAGCCTTCAAATTTCAAGCAAAATCCGTTGAATGGTTGCAGTTATTAAGGTGTAACATTTTAGGTTTAACATGTAAATGGCTCCTGAACCCTAACTATGGTAGCACTACCATGCTACCATAATATATATATATAATATGGTATACGGTAGTCCATGAATTCGAGGTGGCTCCCTTTCTCATTAAACCCAAACTGCACCTTAATAACTTTGCAACATATTTGATGGATTGCCTAGTACAGAAAATATAATCAAGACCGCAGGCAACAGGTCTATGAAGACCTATACTGATAGAGATATCTGATTTAATGAGATTGTGTGATGCGTGCGTTGTGCTTTATGCTGGGCTGTGGTCCTTCCCAGGTCATACGGACTACGTGGTATTAAAATCTTCAGGGAACGTACAGCTGAGGTCCCGATGTGCCTTCAATTCATAGAAAAAAATAAACGATTCAAAAGTTATTCAAACAATCTATCTATGAAGTCAATGGAAAGAGTTAACAAAAAGGATCAACACTTTCGCAAATGCATTTTACTTTCGCAAATGAACCTGTTACTTTCACAAATCGGCCATTTTGTTTTCAGTTGGTGATCAGAAAAATGGTTGGCATTTAAATTTGGGACCTCTAGCAATCTAATTTTTTTGTATTCACCTAACTCGACCTGAGGATGCTTGCCTGTATTTTATTTTGTGATAACCACCAGAAATATGTTTTCAAATTTCTGGAAAAGTACTTCATGAAATTACTTTCATGCTCACGAAAGTGTCACAAATTTTCGGCTTTATAGCCAAGTGCGACAGTAATTTTCTAGTCTGTGGGAAAATGACAGCAATTCTTTGGCACTGCACTGCAAAATAACCGTTGGGAGTTTGGGCTGAAATTTGGAGGAAACGCCTAGCCGACATCTCACAGATGTGCCTTTCAGTGTTGTATTGAAAAAATATTACACAGCGGCAAAGTTATGGCACTCCAAAGTTGACAGTTTTCCCATAGGATAACATTCACGCACGAAGCATACAGGAATCCTTTGGCACCCTGCTGCAAAATAACGGTTTGGTCTTTTTCCTGAAATTTGGAGAAGACAGCCAACAGTACACAGATGTGCCTTTCAGTAACTGTGAAAAAATATCACATGGGGCGGCAAAGTTACGGCACTCCAAAATTGACGTTTTTCCCATAGGATAACATTATGGCGCGGACATAACGAAATCATTTGGAGCCTGCTGCAAAATAGCAGTTTGGTCTTTTTCCTGAAATTTGGAGGAAGACAGCCAACAGTCCACAGATGTGCCTTTCAGTAGTTTGGTGAAAAAACATTACAGGAGACAAAGTTATGGCGCTCTGAACTTTTCTTTTTCCCATAGGATAACATTACGGTGTTCGCCGTGCCTTTCAGGGCCCGATATCTCGGAAGCGGTGCGAGATACAGACTTTTCATAGGAAAATTTCTTAGCCCCTACTGGGCTAAGATTCAAATTAGCCGGACAATTGTAAATAACACAACTTTTAAATTTTTTTCTCGTCATACGGTTCCTGAGATATAATGTATTTAGTATTCCAAGATCTCATTTTCTGCGTGATACTCATTATTTTGCATACATTATTTGTACTCACTGTCTTTCTCAATGCAGGTTTTGGGTAAAACCAGCCTGTGAGCTACATTACTGTTACTGTTGCCCTTTCTGCTTGCGGATCCAGTACCGTTCACTTACCATTGACGTCCTGCGCCACCATGTGTGTTATCCTTGCGTTTTCATTTGCGCTTGCGTTTCTGTTATTTTTGCCATTTCTGTCTACAGTACTGTTTATCTTACTGTTTCACTTTACATCACCATGCCCATTGACATTTCTGTTTGCAGGCACCATGTTACTATGTGACAACACATCACATGGCAGACCATTCCCGTCTCGCCACCATATGCGTTACCCTTTCTGTTCTCATTAGTGCTTGTGTTACCATGTGTGCCACTGTTAGCATTTCTGTTTGCGTTGCTGTCCCTGTTACTATGCCACAACACATCATGTATGGCGGGGACGCCTTGAGTTGCAGCGGAGGCAGCGAACCCCTTGGGCGCCCCTCCACTCGATACATTCACTATTTTTCATTATCATTCTCAAAAGAAGGAAATTAGAGGCAAAAACTCCGTTTAATGCATTAGTTAGGGTTGTTCCACAGCGACAAAAGTGAGGAAATTAGCTGTTAGGGGTTGAAAACCCCGTTAGACCCCCGCCCACCCCAACCGGCATTGGGGTGCGCATTGGGATCGTGGGTCTAACTCTCACCCATTCTCCTATGCTTCTGCTGCTTTACACATGTCATAGGGTGAGGAGTTAGGGCTGGCAATCTGTCTGCTGTCGGTGAAAGTGAAATCAAGGTTTTCAACCTAACGCTAAATTCCTCACTTTTGCTGCTGTGAACAACTAACTAAACATTAAATGAGTTTTGCCTCTATCTCTATATATATATATATATATGTATATATATTATAGTGCACAATAGCGCTACTATATTTAGGGTTGATCAGGGGTTTCTATGGTAAACCTCAAATTCTGCACTTTAATAACTTTACAACGATTCTGTAGATTTGCATGAAACTTTGCATGCATGGTCTCCTGGGATAGATCCCTTGATGTGCCAGGTTTGTTCTGGTAGGATATGCAGATTCTGAGACACGCATCATGCAAAAACCTTACAATTCACTACTTTTTGCAATTTTTCTCTTTGCCCTGGGCACAGACAGTGTTAAATTTTGGTCTGAAATTTTTGTGGTAGAAAGAGCTTGGTTCACAGAACTGCCCACATTTATTTGTTGGAAAATATTAATCCATTCAAAGTTATTGCATTTTCAAGGTCCCATTATTTTAAATGGGACTTACTTTATAAGATAGATTCCTGGAATGAAAATGGATTTCACTCTGACAAACAAGGATCCCTTTCTTAAGGGGCCAATCCTTGCTTACCAGAAGAAAAATCCTTTTTGTGAGCTGCTATCCTGGTTTTCATTTTGGCCAGAAAGAAAAGGTCATAACTGTGCCAGAGATGTCTGTACACACATTGACATATGTACCTTGCTCATCAGGGGCTGATGAGTTGTTCTTTGTGCTTTCCAACTTTTGTATGACCCTAGAAATGTTTTTTTAATACTTTTTATTCCTTTTGGCACTCACTAACCTCCTTTTCGTCAGTCCTTTTTATCACAGCAAAAAGGATTTCTCCTTTATGACCAGATAAATGACCATGCGGTGACTTGTTGGTCTAGGTGTAAGATTGTCACTTGGTGCGAGATCCTGCATTCAAATCCTGAGCAAGCCCTTGAAATAAATAAAAGTCTCTATAAAGTAGTATTCTACCTTGGGGGACATGATAGAAACTTTAAGTACCTCAGTGGAATCAGCAAAGTCCAAGAGGGTAGCATCTTTCAGAAAAAGAGACATGCAAGAACAAGGGAACACAATTTAAAGATGGGGAGCAGTTCAGGGGCAATGTGAGGAAGTATTTATTTCACAGAGAGGGTAGTGGATGCATGGAACAATCTTTCTGAGGAGGTTGTGGGGTCTAAAACTGTGGGAGAATTCAAGAATACATGGGACAGACATAAGGCAATTCTTGTGGGGGTAGGAAGAAATAGGCGGTTAACTAGGATCTGTGGCTTATCCTGTAGGTAGGAAATGGGCAGACTAGTGGGTCAAGCAGTCCTTATCTGCCGTCAAAGTCTATGTTTCTATGTTTCTAGATAGCTATGCGCTAATCCTTTTTTGCCAGCTGATTTCCTTTTTACCATGACGAATAAGGATGGTGAAAAAGGACATCCGATGGCAAAAAGGATTGTCAGCACAGCCATCTGGTCATGAAAATAGGTTTGGGAATTATCTGGCCTCAAAAATTCAACCATCTGGTCATCGCCTCTTTGTAGCAGTTTATAAATGTCACTGGAGTCTAGTGGCACCCCACACACTCAATCTCCATGTTTTGTTTTTACATATACTGTATATTTTTCATACTTAAATGGTTTATTATTATTTTTATTTTTTATAATTATATTGGCAATTGTGACATTCTACCACTTGTGGTCCTTTATCCCTGGTGTCTAGTGGTACCCCCACCTTCCAAAGTTTTTTCCTTCGTCTTGGTAGTTAGTGGCATCTCCCACCCTTCCTGGTGTCTTTCAAGCTAAAAATCAGAAAACTGTTGCTCATTGACTTTTGTTGTGCTTTTTCACCTGTAAAAAATTGATCACTGATCAGTCCGCACCCCCACCCGACCATCCAATGCGCACCCACCTCCCTTGACACCACCACACACCGTCCACTCACCTGCAGAGGCCCCAGGTTGGAGATCCACTCTCCTGATCAAAGACACATCTTGCTGTTGGAACCAGCGACTGCAGTACGAGAACTAAGGTAAATGCTGTTCAATGTATTTCAATGGAGGTTTCAACTTTTGTCATAACTCAGCCATTCTTTTGAGATTTTGACCTTAAATTTGTAACATGGCCTTTTGGGGCCCTACATTATGAACAATATGACTGTCGTTCATGAACTCCAATCAAAAAGGTGATTTTGTGATTGATTGGTGAAATCACTTTTGAAGTGGGATTTGTGTAACAACACTCATATTGTTCATGAGGTGAGGTCGTAGAAGGCTATATTAAAATTTGGGATCAAAATTCAAAAATGGCTGTGTTATGACCATTCCTTGCAAATTTGTATGCACCTCATAACTTTGGACATTTTCAATATTTTCACCCCATATTTTCAACACAGTCTTCATATTACCCCACCTCATGTATGTCACAGCTGTCGTCTTTCAAATCCTGGCCAAACTGTGTTTTCTCACATGTGGTGCAGAATGGTGTTGCAGTTTTGCAGAATTACATTTTGATTTTCAACTTTCTTTATGCCCCCTACTCTCCAGCCTCCTGGCTTTTTCTAGTGTGGTCTCTCAGTATGGCCTTTCTCCTGCACACCTGAAGCCCCCCACTGACTCCTGGTTTGGGCCCATCTCTTCTCTATCTCTTCTGGCCACCCAACCTGCCAGCTCTGAGCCCCCCAGAGTGGGACCACCAGCTCCTGCTGGCACTCTATCTAGAATCTAGTAGAGTGACCAGGAGCTGAGGGAGAACCAGTCACCAGCTGGCAGGACCCAGTACTACACATGTGGACCACCCTACTTGGCCTACCTCGCCTACCAGGTGACCGAGGCTTTCTGCTTTTCTGTCCCCTGAGGTCCGGCAGTGCAATGCACACCAGTGTTAGATGTGCATGTTCCTACACATAGTCACAGGAGAGCCACTGCAGCCAATCCCCTTACTGGAGATCTTGACTGCTGCTGCAACCCCCAGTCTCCACTGTGGGTTGCCAGACAGTGGGATCTGCTAATCCTCCCTCCTCCCTCCCAGGAAAGGAGAGCAATCCTCTGATGCTCAATCCTTTCCTTCCCCACCAACCCAAATGTCCTGAGTCAGTTCCCAAACCCAGGTTGCTAGTGTGGTACAAGGTAAGGCATCTAGTGCCTGAGCACTCTGCGCTACTGAGCTGGCCTTGTAGAATTATGTTTTGGGGGATTTGAAATGTTCTGTACTGGGTACATATGGTGAGGTCATAAGAAGGCTATGTTGAAAATGTAGGTCAAAATTATTAAAAATGGCACAGTTATGACTATTTGTTGCAATTTTGCTATGCATGCTTGTAACTTGGGAATTTTTATATTTTGATCCAAAATTGTCAAAATAGCCTTTTATCACATCACCTCATGTACAGTATGTCACAGCTGTCATTTTCAAATCCTGTCTATAATGTGTTTTTGCACCTGTGGTGTGGATTGGCATTGCACTAGTGCAGAGTTACATTTTGGTGCGGATTGAAACATTTTCTGCTCTGGGTGCATGAGGCAATGTAATAACATGGCTATGGTGACAATTTGGTGACTATTACCCTATACCTGGAACGCAGGGGCTGGAGGGCCTTGCTTCCATGGATTGAAACAAATATGCATCTGTGGAGGATGGGAGCATAGGTCCATATATATATATATATATATATATATACACACACACACACACATATTCTGTAGAGATCATTGATGTAGCTGATAGTTTGATTTTGAGTCTTTTTCTTTTCAAAATGAAAATAGATTCTGCACCATACTGGTGTTACCACCCAAAACATGTTTATTTAGTGTACATAACTCCACTGCATCTTTTCAAGACTTGGGATCACCCCAACACAGTCTAGCCACTCATAATGCAGTGAGAGGAGAGGTGACTTGCATCATGAGTGGCAGTACTGTTTGAGGGTGTTTCAAATGCTCAGGAAGTATGCAATAAGAGTAGGGCATTGATCTGAGACAAATAAGGTTGGGTATAACCACACTATTAGCATGCATTCCAGTTCTGTTAAGAAAGGAGACAAATAAAACAACCAACAGTATAAATGATTTCTAGAGAAGGTAAGCAATCATAAAATGTGTGTTTTCAACCAGAAACAATATGATACAAAAAGGATGACAGTGTCCCTTTAACAAAGTAGCAAAACAGCCCATGATAATAGGGGTATATTCTACAGCATCTATTTTATATCCATTAGCACTGAAGATGTTTACACAATGAAATGTATTTGTTTACTAAACTTCTGCATTGTTTTGGTGATTGGGATAGGCACCGGAGCCGAGGATCATTTCCAGGTGCAACCCAGGGAAGGGTACAGTTGTTGGAGCACTGCGTAATTGTACAGAAATAATGAGAATTACAAAAGACAGCAGTGCTAGAATTTGTGTTGCACTGATAGTTTGTAACAGTTGCAACTATAACACTTCACAATTTTTGATTGTTGTAATCTTACTGCTGCTGCCCAAGAGTCCTTTATTTATTTGTTTTTGGTAACCAGATGAAGTGCGCTAGACATAGAGATGCCTTTGTTAACAAGATGTCCATCTTAAGGATTTACATTTCTTTTAAATGAAGTTTTCTACTACTACTACTACCACTGCTAATAGTATGATCACTAATTACTAACTTAATTGTGTGTTTTCTTTGTTTGCCATATGGTATTGATATATTATGCATACTGTGCTCTCTTTTAAAACATTTTTAAGACATAATTCATTGCAGAGGAACAAGTTGAGAATTGTGTAACAAAATAGTTCATTGGTTGGCTTCAAATGAAAAGTAAATCATGAGTTTAAATATGTAAGTAGCCATTAAATATGCTCTATTTGTACTGTATGTTTCTTCTGCATTGTTTTGACTGATGTATTTGATCTGAAGAATATTTCAAACATTCTACATTTTGGAAATATTAAAATAATCAATAAATAACTGATGTTGATGACAATTTGGTACCTCTGCTATGATAATTTCTGTTCTCTATATTTCATTCAGTTATGTATTACTGTTAGACTGTTATCAATACACCTGTATTGTTTCTGACTGCACATATTTTGGTCAACTGTTTAGAACATGAAAGGATTTCCTAGAGCATATTTACTTTGCATGCAAAGATATCTAGTTGTTATTTTACCTTACCAACATAACACAATATCATATTTTGTCTTTAAAGAGTATTTTTATTAATCATATCTGCATGTGCAAAATAACATACATATTGTACAGTCAGGTCTGTATTTGCATACAGAACCCTACTGTTAAAAACAATTCTTGTTTAGCTAACAGTCAGTAAAAATGTAATTACAGTACATACCTAACGTGAACAAAACAGGTAACATTCAGCAACACTTCAGGAGGCTCAGCCATTTGACACTACAACTTTTGTAGATCAACTACCAAAAACTCTGACATCTTACAGATGAAAATATTTTTTTTACTTTTCTGTTTACAAAATGATAGCATGCTTTGCAAAAACTGAGGTTGAGGTTTAATTTACACTTCCAGGGATGTACGCTCTTCAGTTACATTGTCTATAAAGATACAGTGGTGTTCATTCAAAAATTCATTAGTGCTGCAATGTCATGGCATATTATAGCTTTATTACATTAAGGACACATCTAGTCACAGGAAGCTGGATGTTTTGCTACAGGCACAGCTGCAATATATATTTAATAGCTAAAAGTATGGCATATACTGTATGTTCAACATATTATATCAAGGTAGTGTTCATATAATTTGGGACATGATAGGTAGATATATAGATAGACAGACAGATAGATAGACAGATAGATAGATATTTTAGGG
Source organism: Neoceratodus forsteri (assembly GCA_016271365.2). Taxonomy (NCBI): domain Eukaryota; kingdom Metazoa; phylum Chordata; order Ceratodontiformes; family Ceratodontidae; genus Neoceratodus; species Neoceratodus forsteri. Next base: position 129,088,666 of record JADMNL010000022.1, read on the forward strand.
TACAGTAGTGCCCCTATATTATTGTTCAATGGCTACTTCTATGTTAAACCCAAAATGTTGCACTTTAATAACTTTGCAACTGTTTGACTGATTCATATGAAATTTTGCAAGCATTGTCAGGGATCAAATGTCACATGATGTGGCAAGTTTCATTCCATTGGATGTGCTGTTGAGGAGATGTGGAATATCAAAAAATTGAAAACGACCATTTTAAGTAAATCCTTTGTCTCAATATTTCTCAGAAAATGCTTGGGGGTTGTTCTGAAATTTACAGGGTATATGGGTTGGGCCACAGATGCCTTTTGAAGGCTTGGTGAAAAATATTAATTCATTCAAAAGTTATTGAAGTTTAAAGTTTCCAATTTTTTCCTACTGAAAAGATAGATGTGCTATGTGAAGGTACTTTTGCTGCCTCAAAAGTGGGTTTGCTTTTGCAGATATGGAATGTAGTGTCAAGAGTTCACCATCATGTTTTCTGTAAGCAATGTGGAAACACTTAAAAACTTAAAAACTACTGCACCTTGGTAAATACCAACACTTGTATTTACCTAATTGGGACCTGCAGAATCTGATTTTGTGCTGACTTTGGCCCAAAAGTGGCCAGAAATATGTTTATTTTAATCAGACCATATTTGCTTTCACAAATTGCAGCACTATTGCTGCAATTTGTGAAAGCACTTTTGGGAAGTGTTGCAAACTGCAGCACTGCTTCACAAAACTATAGGAGTTGTGCCAACATTTTCTATATTAGGTAAAGTCAAAACTTTTAACAAGTGTTATTTAGTACCTCAGTTTAGATCCCTGCTGACATAATTTGTCTGAGTGATTGTAATTTGAACCAAGTTTGACTTACAGGTATTTCTAAATGGAAACCCATATTTAAAATAATTCTTAGGAGAAACTTTTCTGAATCCAGTCAGACTGGTGCAGCCTTTCCAGCCATCCAAATTTTTGTGTCTGACCCCACCCTTTTAAATATGTCTAGCCCTTGACTGAATCTCTCTCTCGCCTCTGTGATGACAGATGATCTGATTCACTGCTGATTGCAAACCCAGATGAGACAAGGCCAGTAATGTCACAAATGAGGAGCTGCTGAAACATAATACCAGCTGCTTGTAAGTTCAGCTTTTCCTTTAAAAGATATATTACATAAAGTCAAAACTAAAAGCAAAAACTTTTAACACAACTGTTATTTAGTAGCTTTATTTAGATCCCAGCTGACATATTTTGTCTTAATGACTGTAATTTGGAACAAGTTTGACTTACAGGCATTCTTTAATGGAACCCATATTTAAAATAATTCTTATGAGAGATGTTTCTTAATCCAAACAGAGAGGTGCAGCCTTTTCAAGCCATCCACATGTTTGTTTCACTAAAATACCACCAACAGCTTAATCTGGTTCAATGTTAGTAGGCATCTATCTGTATCCCTCTCCCGTGACAAGGCTGAAAATAGGCAGAACTGTCTAGTGCTCCTTTCCCAGTCAACAAAAACTAAATAAATAAATGTTTCTGATATCAATCCTTTTAATACATCCAGTGCTTGATGGGATCTCTCACCTCTGTGTTGACAGATGAGCTGATAATGCTGCTGATTGCAAACCCGGACTGAGATGTGGCCGGTGATGTCATAAGCGAGGAGCTGCTGAAACTTAACACCAGCTTCTTGTATGAGCAAATCTTATGGCTCCTCTTCCTTTCATGAGAAGGCATGTGCAGCAGCAGAAGCAGCAGCCAGAGATCCTGAAGTTAGAGGTGGAGGTAAATGAGGATGAGAGCAGCTTCTAGGCTTGGCATATGTGTAGAGTAGACTAGTGGGCAGATGCTAAGTTTGGACTGTGATATCAATCCGATCTCCATCTAAGGACTCACTATTAAAGAAACACATAATCCTGCCTCTCATAGCAATCCTGGAAAGCTTACAAAGACTGCCAGTTATTAGTCAAGGTAAGGCAAATTTTAGTTTTAAGGTGCCCAATCCCAAAGGCTCGGGTTCTGTACAATCAAAATACATTAAAAAGCAGTTAAAACACAATCATTAAAATACAAATCATATCAATTAAGAATGTTTAAAACAAATCACCAAATATGGGAGGCCTGACCTAGCAGAAGATTCCAGAAGGGGCCATTGTTTCAGAAAATTCTTGAGAGTAGTATCTAAAAGACAGTGTCTTGGAATGCCTGGCTGAATAAAATAGTCTTGAGGTAGACTTTAAATGCTTCAACTGAAGGGCCTCCTTACTGATGGAAGAATGAATTCCACAGGATGGGGCTGGTGACAGTAAAGCTCTGTATCCTGCAGTTTTAACCTTGTCCTGGAAATCGCAAGGAGGCCCCTAGAGGAGGACTGGAGGGAGCAGACCGAGGCAACAGGTGTTAGAAGGTCTGACAGGTACACAGGCAGTCCATGTAGGTCCTAAAGGTGAGCAAGCCCACCTTAAAGAGAACCCTCCACCGAACTGGCAGCCAGTGCAGTTCACGCAGCACCGGGTGATGTGACAGTATTTTGGCTGTGCTGTCAACAGCCTGGCATCTGCATTCTGAACTAGCTGCAGTTGATGGAGGGTACTCAGACACCCCAAGGTAGAGTGCATTACAGTAGTCAAGCCTTGATGTCACAAAAGCATGTACCAAGGTAGGGAGGTCCATGGGCAGAACTAGGTGTTTGATCCTAGCCATATTCCTCAGATGGTAAAGCTGGTCGGACACGACGACACCTGAGATTCAAGTGTCAGTCCACTGTCAAGGATATTGCCAAGATCATGCACCCTAGAGGAGGCCTTCAATGGCACAGACCCAGAAAGAGTCCAGTCTCTGTATCAGAGGCCATCCTATCATGCCTTCTGTTTGACTCCACCACCAGTACCTCCATCTTATCAGGGTTCAGTCACAACCAGCTGGAGGCCTTCCAGTCATTAATCTCAGCCAGGCAGTTATCCAGTACATCCACTGTATTGGATGTTGCAGGGGCAAAGATAGATACAGCTGTTTATCATTGGCAAAGCAATGAAAATCCAGACTGTACTTCCTAATGATCTCATGCAGATGCAGCATATACATGGCAAACAACACTGGTGATGAGACTGAACTCGGAGGGCTCCACAAGACAGAAGTCTAGGTAGGAGGAGAAATTCTCCATCACAACCCCTTGCCTCCTGTTTGTGAGATAGACTCAAACCAGCAGATGCAGTGCAGGCGACTCACAAAATTCCCTCAGGTGATCTAGCAACACACAATGGCCCACCATGTTAAAAGCTGAGGGAGAGATCAAGGAGCATGTGAATTGTCCCCTCTCCTCAATCTCTTGCCCTGAGGAGACCATTATGCACCCAAACTAATGTGGTTTTCATACAGTGCCTGGCACGAAACCCAGACTAGAGTGGCTCATAGTTATCAAAGGCCATGAGGTGTTCCTCGAGCAGCTGTACCACAATCTTTCTACATCCTTTCCCAAAAATGTAAGGTTGAGACAGGTTGGTAATTCACCTTGATGTCAGGGTCTAAAGATGATTTGTTCAGAAGGGATCTCACCAGTGCTTCCTTCAAGGCATCTGGGAAGATCCCTCTAATAAAGAGTACCAGACAATCAAGGCAAACACCAGTCCTACAGAGTCAACACATTCCATTAAGAAATGAGTTGGCACTTGGTCAAGTTGCAATATGTGTGCTTCAGCCTAGAAACAACCTCAATGGCCTTGGCCACCTCCACTGGTTTAAACTCCTCCCAACTAGGCAGAGTGCTCCTCAGACAATCAGGGTGACCACTGTCAGCCATACTATGGCTCACTGGTGGAATTCCTTCCTGATAGCGAACACGCTGTCTGAGAAGAACCAAGCAAAAGCATTACAAAAAGCATGTGAAAAGCCTTTTCAGCTGTAGACAAGCTGGATGTAATAGCCTGTCCATAGTCTGAAAAAGCATGGCTGGTCGGGTCTTCCTGGCAGCAATCTCCTGGACAGGAACACTGCCTTCTTATGGTTGATTGCCCCCGTACACAACATAGTGTGCATGCAGGGCCAGACTGTCTACCTCCTGCTCAGTCTTTCACTAGCAGCACTCTGACCTCCGACCCTTAATCTTCATCACCTTGAGCGTCCCATCAAACCAAGGGGACCTCAAGTGAGAGGATCTGGATTGTACATGGGACTGGTGCAAGGGAGTTGAGTGTCTCAGGCATCGCCTTATGATTGGTGGTGACTGCTTCACCCACACCCCTACGCACGCACTGCCCACATTAGATAGGTCATTACCAACAGAAAACCCTCCGGGATCAAGCCCTCAAAGAGCAGTAGCTTACCATGTTTTCAGGGAAGGGCTCACAGGGGCCCCTGAGCAAGAACTCAACCATTCAATGATTGGACCAAATGACTCAATCAGTCTTAAGATTATGAATCTCAAGCCCAACCGGATGATCAGGTCCAACATGTGACTGCCCTGGTGGGTCACGGTAGAAACTTTTGTGACAGGCCCAGAAATGACATCATCTGGAGGAGGTGATAACCCAACCTGGATGATTCATCGTTGGCCCAAACATTGAAATCCCCAGAACTAAACACCTGGGGCCTCCAATGTTTCACCGACAACAAAGTCAGCTATCTCCTGCAGGAACTCTCCTGTTGCCCCAGGGTGGCAGTAAATCAGAGGAACCTGCAAACTGCACCAGGATCACCACAGATGGCCACACATTCAAACAAACTTGATATTCTCACTGGGTTATTAGAAGCAAACCACCAAAATGCAGAGGAACTGAAAGATTAATTTTGGGGTTTAAAGGACTAGGAAAGGGGATAGTTTAACCAGGAAAGGCACACTAAGCTGAAGCTTGTTTCCTGGTCTGACCTGGGAGTACAAGGAAATTAAGTGACTTGCTCAGGGTCACACAGTATGCAAGTGGGGCTGGAGGATTCAAACCCAGGTCTCTAGGTTTGCAGCTCAGAGCCCTAAACTGCAGTACTGTACTGCATCTCAAGACTAAACGGAAGTGGCCTTCCCAGAATGAACAGAACTTGCTAGAGCTGGCCAGATCTGTTCTTGTCAGTCTGAATTTTTTTATAATTTATTTATTTCTGAGTGCATGTGCAATACCAGGATCATCAGTGTTTGGAACTGACTTCTGTTTTGGTTAGATATCTGCTGCCTGGACAACTGCATACAAATGCATTTAGGAACCCAAAGGACAAAGAGTGGAAGCATTTCCACGGCATACAAGTAAGTGGTCATTACAGAGGTGGGACTCAGCTGGAAGTTTAGAAGGGAGAGAGGTAGGAGGAAATAGGCTGTGCTTAACTAGGGTCTGCAGCTTATCCATTAGGTAGGGAAATGGGCAGAGTAGGTGGGCCAAGCGGTCCTTATCTGCCATCAAATTCTATGTTTCTATGTTTCTATGAGGTATATTTACAAGGATGTTTACTCAGATACTGCTGATGTCTGCAGTGCAATATGCTGCACTAGGTAGCTGTTCCCATACCCTCACCCCAATGTGTACAGTAGACTGTTTCACTGGCCAAGTGTTGTGCTAGTGGATTTCCAAGACAGCTGATGTTAAAATAATCAGATGCTGCACTGGGGAGTAAGAGAGCTGCTTGGCAGTTTGCCACCCTTCCATGAAAACAAGCTACATATTTGGCATGCTCAGGCTCCCTTCCTATGCTTATTGGTGACATGGCAAGCAATGACTCTTGGCTTAGCTTTTTAGAATAGCTCTCAGATATAATATTACTGGAGCTGTGCTTGGAAGACCAAGGGTTGCAGTCCTGCAGATGGAAGCAGGAGGGAAGGATCGTCTCTGATCTCATAGTCAGAACATCCATGTGTTCCCTCACAGTGACTTAACCAACTTCCTAGGGAGTCAGGCTAGCCTCAAACCATTGACGGTGGCCTGTGCTACTGGCATTAAATGTTATGGCCGTATGCCATCACTGCCTTGTTTTTGAGATTGCCCCACATCTGTAAGTCTGTTTCTTTTAGACTGACATTGTAATAGAGTCTTCTTTCTATAAAGCAGCACTTGGTTGGAAATGACAGCTGGTTCTGTTATACAGGACACCCTCACCTGGAGGATAAGATGAGTTCAGTTTAATAAATAATTTTCCATCATGCTGGGAGCCCAATGGATACTGCTGCTGATCAGTTGGTGGTGGGCTATTATCGGAGTCATGCGATGTGTTTCACTTTTTCTTTTCACTCTGCTGGTTAGATATCAAAGGCAGAGATGAACCAAAAATACTTAAGCTGAAAACCCCAGTAAGTGCCCCTTTTTTTTTTCAAAAGTCTTTACCATGATGGCATTACGGAAATTTGCAACTGCTTTACCAGACACTAACTAACCTCCCTCCCTCCCTCCTCAAATGGCAGCCTCCCAGCTGAAATATGCCTCTGCCTCTAGCATGCTCCCCAACGGATACACAGGATTTATTGCCAAACTCCCATATCTTGTTCTTTGACGCTCTGAACAGCTGCAGCCTGATTCTAGTACATGCTACCGCACTTGGGATAATTATCATCTTTCGCCCCAAAATATTCGGTCCCTTGTCCATCCAGCACTTCCCTTGCCCCAACCTCCAGGACCCTCCAGTTATGCCCTGCTACTATATTTCTCCTCTTGCACTTAGTAAAAGGCAGCTTTTTCTTCTCCATATGCCGCCTGCGTTTGGGGCAAAAAGAAAAAATTACTCACCTTAGTAATGTTGTTTCTTCTAATGGAGTCTTGCTGTATTCTGACAATAGCAGAGAGTCCCAACCTTCCCCCGGAGATGAAAGAGTTAACTTTCCATGCCAGGCATGGAACGCTGAGCTCGAGCTCGGTTGAGACTCTGTCTGTTGCTGTTTAAACTCAAACCGTCAGATCTTTACGAGCTAAACTAAGTAAAGTCCTGTGGAAGCTGTAAACCTACACTAGCCAACTGGCTACTAAACATAAAACAGATTTTTGGTCCCAAAACAAAGACTCAAGTCAGGAGACCCAAAAATGAAAAACACAACACCCACTCACCCAAGAAAAGGGGTGAAAACAACAAGATGGGGTACCTCCTGAGTGCCAACACTGCCACTGCCCATCCACATCCCAAAAACAGAGGTTCTGAGAGGGAGGAGGGGGAGTCAGAATACAGCAAGACTCCATTAGAAGAAACAACATTACTAAGGTGAGTAATTTTTCTTCAAACAACATGAAGTCTTCCTGTATTCTGACAATAGCAGACTACCAAGCAGTACCTCCATGGAGGAGGGACAGAACCTACTTAGGAAATAGGCTCTGAAGCACAGCGCAACCGAGCATCACTCCTAGCCTGGATATCCAGGGAGTAATGCTTGGTAAAAGTGTGAACTGTTTTCCAAGTAACTGCTAGACATATCTCTAGAATAGGATATCCTGGCAGCAGCCAGGAAGCAGCTGTACCTCTGGTAGAGTGAGCCCTCAGGCCTGAGGGTGGAACCTTACCAGTTTTCATAACAAAATTGGATACAAGAGACAATCCACCTGGCAATGGATCTTTTAGTGGCAGGTTTCCTTACCAACCTCACCATAAGTGAAGAACAGTTGGAGGGAGTCAAACCTGTGACCCTTGGTACGTTCCATGTAGTAGCTAAGGGCTCTTTTCACATCTAAACTGTGCAACCTCCACTCACTAGAGGAGGAATGGTCAGTGAAGTACACAGGAAGAGACATAGATTGGTTAAGGTGGAAATCTGAAACCACCTTAGGCAAAAACTTCCTGTTAGTCCTGAGGACCACCTTATCTCTATGGCAGGAGATAAAATCAGGCTCCACTGACAAGGCTTGTAACTCACTTTATGCAACTGGCAGAAGTGATGGCTACTAGAAACACAGTTTTCCAAGTCAAGTACTTAAGCTCTGCTGGAAGACAAAGGCTCAAAAGAGGGCTGTATAAGCTGAGCAATGCAAACATTAAGGTCCCAAGCAGGGCGGGTCCCTGAATGGAGGGTTGGTATGAAGCAATCCCTTAAAAACTTGGAGAATACAGGGTGAGCTGAAAGAGAAGAGGGCTTACCTGCTGAAATGAAAGCAGAAACAACTGCCAGATGCACCTTTAGTGTAGCTGGTCTAAGCCTCAAGCTATTCAAATGGACCATATAATCAAGGACTGTGGGCAGATCAGCAGACTCTGGGAAAATATGCCTTCCAGAGCACCATATGGAAAATCTTTTCCACTTGGAATTATAAGTAGTCCTGGTAGAAGGTCTCCTAGAAACCTTCAAAATATCCATTACACCTTGGGAGAGGTGTAAATCAGCAAACTTTAACTCTTCAAGAGCCAGGCCTTGAGATTGAGAGATTTGAGATTGGTACCAAACCTCCCTGAGCACAGGTTAACAGGTTGTAATTCCTGGGAAGAGACAGGGGAAGATGGACTACTAAGGACAACAGGAGTGGATACCAGGGCTGTCTGGCCCAGTCTGGAGCAATCAGGATCACCTTGCAGAGTTGAGACCTGATTTTGACTAACACTTTGAACAGGAGAGGAAGGAAAAAGCATACAGGAACTTCCTTCCCAACTGAGAACTAAGGCATCCAGGGGTTGAGCCCAACACTGGGGGTCTGCAGCAAAAAGGGGAAGTTGGTGATTGTCTGGGGCTGCAAAAGATCTATCTGTGGGGTGCCCCATCTGAAGAATATCACCTCCAAGACCAGGGATCCAGTGACCATTCGTGATGGCCCTGAGACATCCTGCTAAGAGCATCTGCCAGGACATTGCTCTTGCCTGGGAGGTGCACTGCTGTGAGGAGGTGTTCAGGGAATAATCCAGAGACCACAACTTCATTGCTTCTGTGCACAAGGCCGTGGGCAGTGCCTCCTTGCTTGTTGATGTACCACATTGTGGTGGTATTGTCTGTTCTGACCTGGATAACTTTGTTCTGAACAGATTTGAAAAAAGCTTGAAGTGCTAGAAATACTGCTCTGAGTTCCAACAGATTGATGTGAAGAAGAGATTCCTGAGGGGACCACAACCCTGAGTAGTCAGGTCACCCAAGTGAGCCCCCACCCCAAGAGAGAGGCATCTGTAGTAAGGATTAAAGAGTGGGACTGAGTGACAAAGGAACTCCCTGCCTTAGATTGTTCTGATCCTGCCACCACTGTAAAGCCTGGATCAGGTTCGAGTCACTGGGATCCATTTGGTCAGAGGGTCCTTCTTTGAGACCAAAAGGCTCTCAAATGGAACTGAATGTCCTCATCTGAAATCTTGCTCCCTGCACCACTGCTGTGGAAGCAGCCATGTGCCCCAGGAGCTGTAGAAAATGTCTTACTAGTCGAGACACCTGCAGGGTGAATGAGGAGGCCAGTGAGATAAGGGTCCTTGCCCTGTCCAGGGAAGGAAAGCTCTGGCCTTTTCTGTATCTAGCTCTGCACCTATGAATGTGAGAGCTGAACAGGCTCTAGAACTGACTTTGAATAATTCAGAAGGAAACCCAAAGGGGTGAGCAGTTGCTGAGTTATCTGTAGGTGTAACTTGACTTGGTCTGGGGACTGGCCTACTATGAGCCAGTCATCCAGGTATGGGAAGATGGCAATCTTTGCCTTCTTAGAGAAAGCAACTACTACTGCCAGGCATTTTGTGAACACCCTTGGAGCAGAGGTTAGACCCAAGGGCATTGATCTGAACTGGTAATGGCCTGAGGGCAGCTCGAACCTGAGGTACTTTGATGGGAGCTTCGATGAGAATATGGAAGTAGGCATCCTTGAGGTCCAGGGACACTAGCCAGTCCCTGGCCTTATAGAGGGTAGAATAATTCCCAGAGTCACCATTTTGAATTTTGGTTTTAAAGGTGCTTGTTTAAGTATCTGAGATCCAGGATGGGCAGCCATTCTCCTGTCCTTTTGGGGTAAGAAAGTACCTGGAGTACAATCCTTTGCCCTGGTGTAGGGGTGGAACCCTTTCCACAGCTCTGAGAGCCAGGAGGGAAGATACTCTGCCTCTAGGGCAAGTGCCTCTGAGGGATTGCAGGTGGAAAGGATCTGGTTCTCAGCTTTGGAAATTTTTGAAGCTGAGGACCAGTCCCTAGCTTACTACTTCCAGGACCCACTTGTCTGATGTTAGAGACTCCCAGTCCTGGACAAAGTAAGCCAGTCTGCCCCTACAGGTAGTGGAGAATTGGCCCTGGCAAACCCATCAGGGTGCCTGTTTGGCAGGGGTTTTGGCTGAAGGGTGGAAGCAGCTCTGCTTGTACCCCTTCTGCCTCTCCCTCTAAAGAACCCCTCTGAGCATAGGCAGAAGAGGAGGCCTGGGCTTGGTGGAAAGGCGTATGAAAAGGCCTGCCCCTGCCCCTGGGGTGCTGCCTCTGAGGAGTGGCCTGCCTTTCCTTGGCCTGTGCACTCCTATAGTTGGTCCTATATTTGTCCATTTCTTCATGTAATTCTCTGTCTGCTCCCCAAACAGAGAATTACCCACAACAGGAAAATCCATGGCCTTAGTCTGGGTATCCTGTGACAGGCTAGTATATCTGAGCCAAGCCATTCTACTAAGTGCCACAGATGTAGCCATGACTCTAGATGACACATCATTGGAGTCCACTGCAGCATGAAATTGCACCTTGGATGCCTCAATACCATCAGCAGCCACCTGCTCCAGCTCCTTGGCAAGCTGGCCAGGGACCTGTTTTGCTAAAGCCATGACAGTGTCCCATCTGGATTTCTGATACCTAGCAGTATAGGCCATATAGTTGGCTTGTCTGAGTCCCAAGGATGTTGCCGTGTACTGTTTCTTTGCCATGGCAATCCTCCTGAAGTCCTTGTCTGGGTGTGTGAAGCCAAGGAATATTTGTCTTATCACAGGCTGCAGCCTGCGCTACCCAACATGGCTGCACTGTTGTGTAAGGAACTCCATATCTGAGCCTGACAATGTATACCTCTTGTCCATTCTTTTATCCACAGGAGGTATAGTATTAGAGTCTTTAAAATCTTAAATGTCTGTTTCAAAAGATTTGTGTAGGGAATAGACAGCCTCCTAGACTCTGGGATATCCATCATTTCCACATAGTCAGGCTCCTCCTGGTCATCCACAGCTTCTTCCATAGGAAGCTGGAGGGTTTCAACCACTTTTATAAAACATGAAATGAGAGGGGACTCAGAAAGCCTAGGTGGAGACACTTCTGAAGGTCTGTCTGGGGAGATGTCCGGTCAATGGGCACATCCAGACTTTCAAAACCATATCACTTTCCTCATACTCTCTTCCTCCTCCTCCTCCTCCGTTCATAATATTCCTCTAAATCATAATCTTGAACCGGTGGAACGGCTGAACTGAGTGCCTCTCTGATGGTGCCGGTTCAGTCGGGAACCGGGAAAGTGACTGCACAATTTTTATCGCTTTTGGCTATTTCTTCAGCGGTTGGAGAAGAAAGTTTTGGATCCACAGCAGCTGATTTTCTTTTCTTGTTCTCTTAGCTGGAACCGACTCCTCAGAATCGGCTCTCCTTTTGCCGAAGAAGTCTCGCCCTTGTCAGAGGGCACTCCTTCTGGTTCGGTTTGAACCGAACCAGGCTGGCCATCCGTTCAACGGATTTTTGGCCTCCTTTCCTGAGCCTACCAACTGTCTTTCTAGGGTAGCTGCAGGAACATGTTTACAAATCTGGCAGTCTGCATTGAGGTGGTCAAACCCAGACAATAAACACAGGTGGTGTGGGGCAGCCTTAGCAAAGACTTCCCCACACACACTACAGTGTTGAAACCCAGTGGGCCCGGTTTTTGTTTTGGGTTTCTCAGACATTGTGCCAGTCCTAACCAAACTTACCCTTTTAATGGCAATCCACAGGCAAGACCCTCTTACTCGGTTCCTGACCGTGTTATGGAGGTCATGAGAAGCATGATAAAATCCGTTTTTTAGAACCGATAAGAACCGTAACCACACACTAAAAGTAGAAATAAAGATTTTTAACAGCTTGATCAGTTCAAACTGAACCGATGAACCGTTAACAAGTTCCACACAGAATAGAAATTAATATAACCTATCTAGTACTCACAAATACCACAGAAAGAGACTGAACTGACAGGTTATGGTTTAAATTCGGTCGAAAACCGAGAAAAGCGGTACTTTAACTGACAAATTAAACCAAGCAGAAGGAGAAATCTCTGGAGCGACTGTTCAGTGAGGTGGAGTAAAGAATCTGACGGTTTGAGTTTAAACAGCAACAGACAGAGTCTCAACCAAACTCGAGCTCAGCTGCTCCATGCCTGGCATGGAAAGTTAACTCTTTCATCTCCCGGCAGTTCAAGGTTGGGACTCACTGCTATTGTCAGAATACAGCAAGACTTCATGTTATTTGAATCACTTCTTCACCTTTGCATGGTCCTCCGCCCTCCCAGTTCCTCACTTTACTCTAACAATTGGGTCCTCTTTGCTTGGCGCCTATTCCCCACCTCTCCCACATTATGCACTTATCCTCTATCTGGTATGCCTATCCTCTCCCTAACATTTCCCACTACAAAATGCACAGTTTTGGGGCTTGGATCCACACAAGGTCATTACCCAAGTTCTATGTTCAATGTATATTACCTGTAAATGTGCATTTTACTATAATAGCAGCTATTTTACTGTTTGTGCTATTGTAACTTGTCTTTCTGTATTATTACTGTAGGACAGCAGGTCCACCTTGTAAATGAGCTTGCTCAATGGTGCCCACCTGGATAAATAAAGATATTGATTGATTGATTGATTGAACTATTGTGACTAACCCCAAGATAACACTTCCGTGTAGACATGCCTGTTTTGCAGTACCATTTCAAGAAGCACTCAGAGGAAGGATTACACCTGGCTGATGGGTTGATATTGGGGCGTTTCAAAGACACCCTGATGTGTCTGTAGAAACTTGTATCCCACAAGACAGTTGGGGTCCTTTCGCAGCTATATCTTGAAAATGTTTTGAAATATGGACTCTCTGTGACTTGCAGTTTAGTACACCTCTAGGCAGACTAAGCTGTTATGCATCTTTCTAGACCTTGGATACAGCTGCAGGGGAATTTTAATGAATGGTCTATGGTGCCTGTGATACTGTGCCATGCATTCACAATGTGACATCTGTACTGCTTAGCCTACATGTAAATGAGGCCACTTTTAATATGCATACATGGAGCACATGGCCCAGTGGGGTCTGTGCTCCCACATGGACATATAACATTCTGGACTGATGGCAGTGCAGGCCCTGTGCTTCTACATGGGAAAAGGGTTCATTATAACTCTTTAACCTTATGGATAGACATGCAAATGAGGGACAATTATAATATGTATGCATGGGAGCACAGGGCTCAGAGGGCACTGTGCTCTCACTTGCACGCACGGATAGAATTATGGACTGAAGGCAGCACAGGGTTTGATGGCCCTGTACTCCCACACATAACTGACAGATGGATTGATGGTAGCACAGGAAAATGAGGGTTAATTACAGTCTTTCCACACTTATGCATATATCCCATAATGAACTAAAGCTATGGTTATACTTTCTCAAAAAGTAAGGAAATTCTATTCAAAAACTTCACTAATGCACCATGAGGGCTCCTTATGATTATACTTTCTCAAAAGGTAGGGACATTCTATATAAAAATGTTGTTAATAAACCATTAGGGTTCAAGCATCAAAAGCGGGAAATGAGATCTTGGGGTTTCAACCCTAAGCCCCCCCACCCAGCCTTTGCTTCAGCTAACACCCCACCTACCACCATGGGAACAGGTGTGAGGGTGTGCCTTGGTGTTGCAAACCCTAGTGCGCACCCCAGTTCTCTTCTTGTGTACCCATCTTAGCTTACTTACTCTTAGAATGGGGTGAGCATTAGCATTCACAACCCCATTGCATACCCTTCACACCTGTTCCTGCATGCAAGGTAGGGGTGGGTTTTAGGGTTGGAAGCCAAGGGTGAGGGGTCATAGGACTGGAAATCCTAAGATCTTATTTCCTGATTTTGATGCTAGAACCCTAATGGTCCATTTATGCATTAACTAAATTTTTGCATTATATATATATATATATATATATATTTGTATATTATAGTTAAGTTGAGTAGCACGTTTGAGGTTAAAGGTGAAACTTTGCACCTTAATAACTTTGCCACTGTTAAATGGATTTATCTGAAATTTGGTATGCATGGTTGGGCATGGTAGATCTTGGGATCTGCCAGCTTTTTGTGCTAGATGAATGTACAGCTACGGAGTTATTAAGTGACATCCGAATGCTTGTAATGACTTTTTTGAGAATTCTTTGCTCTCAATTACAGGTCTCACGGTTTGCACGACTGGCCCAAAACCTCAGGGAACATGTGGCCAGGGTCCTGATGTGCCTTTGAAGATTTTGTGAAAAATATTAAACGGTTCGAAAGTTATTCAAAACAAATTCCTATTATAAGTCAATGGGAAAAGTTAACAAAAGTTTGAAAGTGTCGCAAATGAACTTTTTAGTGTCACAAGTGGCCCTAGTAGTGTCGCAAATCCACCATTTTGTTTTCAGTTAGTGATCAGAAAATGCTTTGGCATTTAAAATTGGGACCATCTAGGGACACAATTAATTTTGTGTTTACCCAGTTGAGCCCTGAGGATACTAGGCATGTCTTTATTTTGGGGTTAAACACCCCAGAAATATGTTTTCAAATTTCTGAAAAGTAGGTTAAAGTAGTGCTGATCCTGCGACACTTTCGAAAATTTTGCGAAACCTTTTGCAAATCAAGACACTACTTTTCCAGACTATGGCCAAAATGACAGGAGTTCTTTGCCACCCTGCTGCCAAAGAACGGTTTGGTCTTTTGAGCTGAAATTTGAGGAAGGCAGCCAACATCTCACAGATGTGCCTTTTGGTGGTTTAGTGACAACATTTTGCATGGATGCCAAGTTACAGTACTCCAAAGTTGGCATTTTTTCCATGGACTAACATGATGGTGTACGATCGCCTTTCATATCTTGAAAATGCTACGAGATACGGAATTTTGTCGTGATAGTGCATAGCCCTTAGGCTACAATTTAGTGAAAATGTAACCAGGAAAATCATGAATTATGTGATTTTTTTGCTATGTCGTACGTTACTGAGATATATGCAATTTAGTATTCCAACACCTCATTTTTGGCTCCTAGGCCCATTATTATGCATACATTCTTTGTACACACTGTGTTTCTCTATGCAGCTGTTGAGAAACAGGGTATGCACTTCTATTAATGTTACAGTTACTGTTTCCACTTGCGTTTACATACCCATTTTCATTACCGTTCCTGTGTGCACCATCGTGCATTACCCTTTGCGTTCTCATTTGCTTGCATTTACGTTACTGTTACCATTTGCATTTCCACTACTGTTTTGCCTGTGCATTTCAGTTTGCGTTGCCGTGTGCATTGCCATTTGCATTTACAGCAGCCCTTTCATTTGCATTTGCATTTGTCTTTCGTTTTGTGCCTTTGTTGCTGTTACTGTTTACCAATTCGTTTCCTATTGTGTTTGCTGTGCCCATGCGCGTGCAGGTTGCGTTTCCATATGTACTTGCTTTTCCTTTTGCGTTCTGTTTCCTTTGGCGTTATTGTTGCTGTTACCATTACTATTTGCATTTACAGTTGCAGTAATGTGACCATGCACTTAAGGTTTGCGTTACGTCGTGTTTGCATTCATGTTTATGGTTCTGTTTCCTTTTGTGTTATTCTTCATGTTAACTTTACCATTTGCATTTACAATTGTGGTAAAGTACCCATGCATGTTACAGTTCAGCTTTACATGCACACTTCCATTGCATTTTCGTTTCTGTTCCTTTGGCACTCTTGTTGCTGTAACACTAACATTTTCTTTCACAATACTGGTGTTGTCAATGTGCACATTATCGGGTTGTGTTTTTGTACATGCTAGTGTCCATTTGTGTCACTGTTTGCTTTGGCATCACTTTACACTTGTGTTTCTATTAACATTCACTTTACAATTTACATTTGCTTTACCATGTGTGTAACCATTGCTGCTTGCTTATGCTTGCATTGCAGTTCCTGTTACTATGTAACAAGACATCATGTGTGGGAGCGCGGGGCCCGAAGGGCCCTATGCTCCTGCCACCTCATTCATTCACTATTTATCATCCTCATTCTCAAAAGAAGGAAATTAGAGGCAAAAACTCTGTTTAATGCATCAGTTAGGGTTGTTCCACAGTGACAAAAGTGAGGAATTCAGTGTTGGGTTGAGCCCCCAGCCTACCCTCAACCAGCATCGGGGTGCACATTGGGGTAGTCAGTCCTAACTCTCATCCCATTCTCCTATACCTCTGCTTATTTATACATGTGATGGGGAGAGAGTTAGGCTAATGACCCCAACGCACACCCGATGCTGGTTGGGGTGGGCTGGGGATCCATGAGGGGCTTTCTAACCCTAAAACTGAATTTCCTGCTTTGTCGCTGTGGAACAACCCTAACTGATGCATTAAACAGAGTTTTTTTGCCTCTAATATATATATATATATATATATTTATATACATACACATATATTTTATAGTGGCACAGTATTGCCACTATAGTTAGAGTTAAGTATCCCATTTAAGGTTAAATCTGAAATTTGGCAGCTTAATAACTTTGCCACCATATGATGGACTTGCCTGAAATTTGTCATGCATAGTCTGGTGCCATAGATCTCTATACCTGCCAAGTTTTGTTGTGCAAGATGTAAGTTGCAGAACAACAGGGCACAGAGAAATGCACAAATTGCGCATTTTGTGCATTCTTTTCTGGTGCCTACAGGTCGTACGGTTTGTGTGACCTGCCTGAATCCTTCAGGGAACATGCAGCCAGAGTCCCCAATGTGTCTTTCCAAGATTTCATGAAAAATATTAAACGGTTCAAAAGTTATTCAAAAACAAATTTTCCATTATAGTCAATGGGAAAAGTTAACAAAAGTTTCTAAAGTGTCGCAAATGCACTTTTTACTTTCGCAATTACCCTTGCAATGTCACAAATCAGCCATCTTGTTTTCAGTTGGTGGTCACAGAAATGCTTGCATTTAAATGTGGGACCCTCTGTGAACACAATTCTTGTTGTGTTCACCTAGTTGAGCCCTGAGAATGTTAGCCATGTCTTTTTTTGAGTTAAAACACCCCAGAAATATGTTTTTAAATTTTGTAAAAGCAGTGTCACAAAGTGTATATAGCATATGCAACACTTTCGTGATTTTTATTTGCGAAAGTGTCGTGATTTGAGACACTACTTTGTGACACTATGGCCAAAACAATAGGGTCTCTTTGCCACCCTGCTGCAAAAGAACGGTTTGGTCTTTTAGGCTGAAATTTGAGGGAAGAAAGCCAAGATCCCATAGATGTGCCTTTTGGTTTGGTGACAAAATATTAGAGAGCTGCAAAGTTACAACACTCTGAAGTTGATGATTTTTCCCATCAGCTAACATTACAACGTCCACCACACCTTTGGGGCCGGTATCTCGAAAAATGGTTCGAGATACAGACTTTTGTCAGAAGAATGCTTAGTGCACCACTAGGGGGTAAGTGCAAAACTAGTGTGGAAAGTCATAAATAATATGAGATTTAAAATGTTTTCTCGTTATATGGTTCTTGAGATATGAGGAACTTAGTATTCCAAATGCTGATTTTCTGCCTGAGGGCCTTTATTATGCATACATTCTTTGTATTCACTGTGCTTTTAAAGCACCTTTGGGGAAAAAGGATGGGCATTTGCGTTACTGTTACCATTAGCATTTCTGTTTGCGTTCCTTTACTGTTTGTGTTAGCATTTCTGTTTACGTCACGGTGTACATTACCCTTTGCATTTGCATTTGTGCTTACATTTATGTTACTGTTACCATTTGCGTTTCCATAACCATTTGAATTACCATTTCCATTTCCATCACATGTGTGTTACCCTTTGCATTTGCACTTGTGTTTGCATTACTGTTACCATTTGCATTTCCGTAACCATTTGCATTAGCATTTCATTTACTTCAACATGTGTGTTACCCTTCACGTTTGCGTTTGCGTTACTGTTACCATTTGTGTTTCTGTTACTGGTTTTTGTTTGCATTTACTTTTGCATCACCGTGTGCATTACCATTTGTGTTTGTGTAAGCGCTTGCTTTTCCATTTGCATTTGTGTTTCCTTGGTGTCATTGTTGATGTTACTGTAAGCATTTGCATTTCAATTGCATTACCATGACTGTGTGCATTATCATTTGCATTTCTTTTCTGTTTGCATTTGTGTTTCCTTTGGTGTCATCGCTGGTGTTACTGTAACCATTTGTGTTTCAATTGCATTACCATTTTACATATTCGTTACTGTTTGCATTTGCATTGGCCTTTTCATTTGCATTTTCAGTAGCATTGCTGTTGTCGAGTGCATAACTGTTTCCTTCTGCATCACCGTTGCTATAATCATTTGCATTTCTGTTTGAGTTTGTGTTAACATTTCCATTTTGTTACCATTTTATTACTGTTTGCATTTGCATTTCCATTGCAATTAGCATTTGCATTAACGTTTTCATTACCGTTTGTGTTTCTTTTGCCGTTAACATTTGTATTTACCATTTGAATTACCATTTCTGTTTTCATTTATGTTTGTGCTTGTGTTTCTCTTACCATTTGCATTTTCATTTCCATTCATGTCACCGTGTGCATTACCATTTGTGCTTGCATTTGCGTTATCGATTCACTTTGCTATTTTCTTTTACCTCACTATTTCCATCAACGTTTACATTAACGTTACAGTTTGTGTTTGTGTGTTTGTGTAGTGCAGTGCAAAACATTATGTTTTTGCTATTTTTCTGCACTCTCTTCCATGACACGTAGTACATCCAGTGTGTGGTTGATTTGTCTGAAAGTGGCACGTAGAAAGACCTTTGTTCAAGAAACATGCCAGTTGTTGTACTGATCCAGAGTTATTGCCAATTGAAGTTAGCCCACTTTGTAGTTACTGATTTTTTGGCCTCCAGGTCTGCCATTTTACTGAATGTTCTGCCATGATTTCTGCCATTTTGTGGTGGAAGACTTCTTAAAGGTGCAGAAACATAAAATGTAATATCTCTGGAACGATGTGGTATTTTCACATGAAATTTAGAGGGTGTTGAGTGGATGCTGGGGTGTGAATAATGCTGTTTACATGCTAGAAAATAATTCACTATGGAGATACTGCATGACACAGTTACCATTTGTGCATGGCGTTCTGCATGGTGCTGCTGGCTTGAAAGTTATACCATGGGTAGCCCTAGTGGTATGGAGGTGCCTTGCAGTGGTTTGGTGTAAAACAGTAACAGGTGCAGAATTATGCCACTGCAATGAATGAAAATGTGGTTAATTCTGCTTCTATAACTTTTGAACTGTGTGTCCAATTTGCCTAGCATTTGGAAAGCAGAAAGATTAATAATATATCTTTGACTGTGACAATTTTCAGGTTACTGGCACTTACGGTTGCTGAATTGTGCCTGCACAGATTTTTTCTCATGGTGCAGTGTGACTGTTGAATGGAAGTTCACACAATTTTGGACATACAGTGTACTATGGTACATGTCTTCATCTACCAAGTTTCATTTCAGTCGGTCATACAGTTTTGCACAGTGAAGTGAGAAAATTCACATGGTGGGAGCGCAGGGCCAGAAGGAGAGAAGCATCTGTTGTCAGAACCAGAGAGGGTACCTGAGGAAGAAAGGAACCCCACTCTGAGGTTGTCCATCTCCTGCTGCCACTGAGGAGCTAACAGAAGGGTGGGAGATACTGGAATTAGTTTGGACAGAGGGTCTTTTTCTGAGACCAAAAGGATCTCAGGTGGAACTGAATGTCCCTCATCTGGAACCTGGCCCCAGGACCACAGCTGTGGTGGAGGCCATGTGTCCTAGGAGCAGTAGGAAGTATCTTGCTGATGAGGAAATCAAACATGGAAATACTTTGCCAAGTCTATGGGGTCTGTGCCCTTGCAGGGGCAAGAAAGCCCTTGCTTGAATGGTATTCAGCTGTGCCCCTATAAAGTCTAGTATTTGTACTGGGGTCAAGACAGACTTTGATGATTTACCAAAAACCCAGAGAGCAATGAGTATGCTGAATGAGTTTTACAGCCTCTGTGACCTGTTGGGAGGATTGACCACCAACAGCCAGTTGTCCAGGTAGGGTAAGCTGAAACCCTTGCATTCTGAGGAATGCCACCACTACTGCAAGATATTTTGTAAACACTCTTGGCACAGATGTCAGGCTGAAGGCATAGCCTGAATTGGTAGTGACCTGAAGGCAGTCAAAATCTGAGATATTTTCTGTGAGACTGTCTGATAGGGATGTGGAAGTAAGCATCCTTTAGATCTAGGGATGCCAACCAGTCCTTGCTTGAGAGTAGGTAGAATGGTAGCCAGGGTTGTCATTTTGAATTTTGGCTTTGTAAGATGCCTGTTTAGGAATCTGAGATCCAGAATGGGCCACCACTCCCATTTTACTTTGGTGCTGATAGGGGACAGACTTCACTGCTTTTGAGTGAAGAAGAGTGGAAACCTCTGCCTCCAGCAGGGCTGATTCTGCAGTGCTGGAAGGTCTGAAAACTCTTGCTGACAGTTTTAGGGGCACCTTGAAAGTGAGAGCAAGACCCTGACCTACTAACTCCAGGACCCATTTGTCTGAAGTGATGGAATGCCAAGTCTGGAGATAGTAGGTCAGCCCTGACAGGGGTAAGGGAGGTGGCCCAAACAGAGCTTTTAGGGTGTCTGTTTTGCTGGGGTAGCAGTCTGGGGGTGGAGGCAGCCCTGCCAGCACCCATCCTGCCCCTCCCTCTAAAGAACCCCTGGGTTGCTGGTAAGAGGAAAAGCTTGGACCTGGTGGAAAGGTCTGGGGTAAGGTCTGCCCTTCCCTGGCCTGCTGCTTTTGAGGAGTGGCAGCTTTCTTCTGAAGCACTCCTATATGTCACTCTGTACTTACTCATTTTCTTCATGTATTCCTCAGTCTGTTCCCCAAATGGAGAGTTCTGGATGGGTGGAAAATCCATGGCATTATTCTGCATTATTCTGCATGTCCTGGGACAGGGTAGTACACCTGAGCCAGGAAAATGCCTAAGGGATACAGCAGAAGCCACAGCCCTGGAAGCTGCATCATTGGAGTCCACAGCCATGTGGAACTGGGACTTGATGCTTGTACCCCTTGTTGACCAGCTCCTGAAGATCAGCAGAAAGCTCAGGAGGGCCTTTTCACCAACTGTTCAACAGCATCCCAAAGGGACTTCTGATACCTGGAGGCATAGCCTCATAGAGGCTTGCCTGATACCCAAGGAAGATGCCAGGTACCTTTCTGGGCAAGAGAATCCACCTTCCTGGAATCCTTGTCAGGAGTGAGAGTGTTCTCACAGGCTGCAGTTTGAATCACCCCTACATGGCTACAATGGCTGGTTAAAAAGTCAGTACCATTGCCAGCCAGAAAGTACTTCCTGTCCATCTTCTTATCTAAGGAGGGCCAGAACAAGGGTTTGGAGGATCTTTAAGTCTGCTTCTAAGGGACTTACAAATTGGAATTGAAAGTTCCTGGGATACAGGAAGATCCACCATCTCCTGTAATCCTCTTCCTCATCATCCTCCTGCCTGGCCTCTTGTACAGAGAGCTGCAGGGTCTCAGCTACCTGCCTCATAAAAGCAAAATGGGAGGTAGCCTCAGAGACAGGCCTGGGGTGGATTCATACTGAGGATGGTCAGGAGACCTCAGGGTTAATGAGTTCCCTTCATCCTGTTCCTCCTCCTCCTCATAGTCAGGAAATTAATACTCCTCAGAGGTCAATTTGTCCTGAAGGAGTTGAACTGGTATCTGGAACTGCTGGCTGCCCAGACAGTACCTGCGACAGTTTGCCAAACCTAGATTGCAAAGACTGCACTATTCAGATGGCTTTGCAATTTTGTCTCGCAGGTGGAACCGAGACCAATTGTTTGCCCAGTTCCATACTGGAGCAATTGGCTTTCTTTGATGGTGTGGGTTCAGAAGCTGACTCTGAACGTCGTTTACCCATCAACGGTTCACCTTGGCTTGAGAGGTCGGTTGTCAGATTCGAAGGTTCAGTTGAACTGCAACTGGCCTCAGCAGTCTTATCCATTTTTTCTTCAGTTTACTGAGGAGCCTGTCTAAAGTAGACTGAAGGAAATTCTTACAAATATCAAAGTCTGTTTGTAAGTGGTTAAAACCCAAACAGTACAGACAAACCAAATGTGGATCAGCTTTTGAAAATTGCTCCCCACACTCAGTACAATGCTGAAACCCAGTGGGACCAGTTTTTATCTTAGGTTTCTGTGATGTAACCTAAAATCTGGAGCTTAACCCAGTGGCTTAGTTAGGCTGGCTAAGCAAGAAACAAATATCTGCTTTATCCAGGGTGGCTTAGTTAGGCCAGGATAAAGAAATAAAGAAATGAAGAAATTATCCCTGAAGGCTTAGTTAGCCTGGGTAAGAGAAACAAAGTCCAAATTGGCCAATGGTTTAGCGCCAGCCACCAAATGAACCAAGAGCCCCAGTTCTGGTCAGGACTTTGCACTAGATCCCAATACAGAGTAAGTTTACAGAGAAAAGGAGGAAAATATAAGTTTGGTCCCCTCAGTCTATGGAACTGATCAGAAACTGAACACTTACCCAACCTAGAAACTACACTATAACGAAGACAGCAGTTTGAAAATGTTTTAAAATAGAATAACAAAGCAGTTGAAATTGAACTGATGAAACTCAGCTAGACCGAAGGCAGCAGGAGAAATCTCAAGGCATCTTCACTGGTGAGCTGAGTAAAGAATCTGATCAGTTGCTAAAGCGTACAAGGACAGTGGTTTGAAAACCGAGCTCGAGCTCAACATTCTATGCATTTGCATAGAGTTAATGCTTGTTCTCAGGGCAGCTGAACCAGTCGGTCTAACTGCATATTGTCAGAATACAGCAAGACTTCATGTAGTTTGAAGCAAGGAAATTCAGTGTTAGAGTTGCCACCCCTTGCACCACATGCCCACCCACCACCTCCAACATGCATTGGGGTGTGCGTTAGGTCATCTGTCCTAACTGTCACCCCATTCTCCTATACTGCACCACATCAGCTTATTTACACATGGAATTTGGTGAAGTTAGGACCGATGACCTCAAAACACACCCCAGTGCCTGTTGGTGGGCAGGGTGAGCTGGTGTAAGTGGTGGCAACTCCTAACACGGAATTTCCTACTTTTGTCACTGTGGAACAACCCTAACTGATGCATTAAATAGATTTTTTGCTATATATATATATATATATATATGTGTATGAATTAATAAATTAATTTTAAAACATAAAATAACTGTTGTACTTTTTGAGTACTGATGCACTGTATACATAGATTCATGACTCCATCCACTGTGTTGATGGCATAATATATATAAATAACATTTCATGTCAAGTTACATCATTGCAATAACCCAGGAAATAACTTTGGAATCTTAATCATATGAGCAATGAAATTTTTTCTTACTTAAAACAGTTCAGCCAATAAACAACAACCTATTTTTCACAAAACTGACACTGTAGCAGGTAAGTACAAAATTGCATGTTTGTATTGGATGTAACAGAAATGTACAGTAGTCTTTACAAGTTTGTCATCTTCTACAAGATATCTCCAAGACATCTGGGCCTTCTTCTATCAACTCACAGACCATAACAAATAACGTCTCTTGAGAATTTTGCTTGGAACCAAGCACCCTCCTTAGAGTCAACTCATTCCTGATTGCTGCTGAAGCTTCCCCTTTAACATTTCCCTCTGGCAGGGTTAGTAATGGCTTTAAAATGGATTGGGTGAGGAAACACAAAAGTATCAGCCAATTCTAGTAAAGGCAAATACTGCTATGAGGATGCCATCTCCCAAATGTACATTCTTACCATGTCTACCATGTCTCAAGGCTGAAGTCCATATACCCACTTACATCTCTGGTGCCCTTGTCTGTCACCCCACTAAATGGTTTCATCTCAGCCCCATCACTGGCCTTCTTAGGGATTAACTTGTTATACATCATTACCCAGAACCACAATGTGGTGGGTGGCCTGCCCTGACAGTTGCTTAGCCTGCAGGGCATGCCAGCATAGACTCCTGCAGATTTGGGATTTACTCCTCTTTTTCCATCCTGTAAAGGTGCCAGCATGCAATGATACTGTGTGTGGGGAAGACATGAATGCTGGTGTCCAGCAAATGCCCCTCTCTGTGTGTCAAGTGCCCACTATACTGCTACTTGAACCACCACCAGGTGGCAGTCATGAGCAGAATGTTGAGGCCCCCAAGGGAAGAAAGTTTGCATGGGATACTTAATTCTCCTTCACTCTACTGGCCCCTGATGATACTGGCTCATGCCCAGACTTGGGTAGCCACCATTATTTATTTATTTTATTTTGATTACCTGGTAAGCCCACTGGAACCCAAGGTCCCTTTTTAGATGTGACCCTGATGCCATGAACAGTAGTTCTTCTGGTGAACTGAAGGCTGGAGAAGCAGGTGATCGTCAACCACTGGACTTAGAGCAGCACAGCGAATGGTTGAGTCATATATGTCTGGAAACAGGCAACTGTCAATCATTGATGATCCCTTTATACTGGAGTGGAAAGGTCAGTGAATGGCAAGAGCTGACTGCTGTGGCACTGAAGTACCTGACATGCCCACCCTCCAGTGTGAGTGTCGACAGGATCAACAGCTCAGCAGGTGCAGTAGCTCGGGATCATCATACAAACCTCTCTCCAGCAAATGTCAGTTTGCTGACATTCTAGAAATGAATGAGAAACATAGAAACATAGAATTTGATAGCAGATAAGGACCGCTTGGCCCACCTAGTCTGCCCATTTTCCTACCTAACAGATAAGCTGCAGATCCTAGTTAACCAACAGCTTACTTCCTCTTACCCACCCCTAGGACTGCCTTATGCCTGTCCCATGCATTCTTGAAGTCCCCACTGTTCTTGACTCCACGACCTCCTCAGGGAGGCTGTTCCATGCATCCACAACCCTCTCTGTGAAAAATACTTCCTCACATTACCCTGAGCCGTCCCCTTTATCTTCAAATTGTGCCCCTTGTTCTTGCACATCTCTTTTCTGGAAGATGCTACCTCTTGGACTTTGTTAATTCCTATGAGGTACTTGAAAGTTTCTATCATGTCCCTCTCTCCTTCTTTCCTCAAGAGTATACATATTAAGCTCCTTTAGTCTTTCTTTGTATGTCTTCTGGTGCAGATCCTGCACCATTTTGGTTGCCCTCCTCTGGACAGCCTCCACTCTGTCTATGTCTTTGTGGAGATGAGGTCTCCAGAACTGCACACAGTACTCCAGATGAGGTCTCACCAACTGTCTGTACAGAGGGATAACAACTTCCTGTTTTCTACTATTGATGCCTCTACTTATGCATCCCAGTATCCCCCAGCCTTCCTTACTGCCTTCTCACATTGCTTGCCCACCTTTAGGTCATCTGATATAATTTCCCCAGGTCCCTTTCTATTTTTACTGTGTCATGTTATGTCTGTTATGAGAGGCACATACCTGCTCTGGCTGCAACCTCAGTATTCATACCCGCATACCCATGGTTTTACTGATGTTAAGAAAGGGACCATCCTGGTGGCAGTGACAGTATGAAGCGGCCTACCACTGATGTAGATAACACAATGGAGAAAGAATTTCCAGTGGTCAAAATTCAGATGTAGAAGACTGTAAGGGCAGGTTTCTATCTGAGGATGATGATGAATGATGATGAGGTTAATGTTGGCAGGTTTTAACTTAGTGGTTAAAAGGCTGTCACATGTCTTGTATGACACATGTTCTTTTAATAAAGTTAAATCACTGTCCCACTCATAGTGACTCAAATTCCATATGTCACGCCATCACATTTATAACACAGATCACAGTATATCCTGGCCCCCAAACTACCACCACCATAAGACAGCTGTTCTCCACTGCCACCATAGGGAATGTGGCCATGTGTCCCCTGAGTACCACCACCATAAGACTGCTGTTCACCACTGCCACCACCACCAGATGCAGGAAGATGTGAGAGGGAATGTCATCATGTGCCACAGCTATGACCACCACCACCCACCACCAGTGTCATTGTGACAATGTTTTCCATTACATTGACCATGCCAAGGCAGAAGGAGTCAAACAGAAGACCACATCCATCAGCCCCAAGCACAAGGTTTCTTACTATTAAAACTATAAAGTGAGTATGTGTACTAATGTTTTCATGCTATTCAACTTCCTTTTGCTGTGTGTTTTATTTTGTGTTGCTTCTCTGTACTGCAATGGTCACATACAGTCAACTTATTTTGTTTTTACAGGTTAACAGTAAACGACTCTCCTTCACTGAAGGTCTGTATCAATAGTAGAGCAGCAGCACTGTCTACAGGAATCTATGGGATATCCCTTTCCAATCCATACTGGTAAGTATATCAATTTTATTTCATCTGTTTCTTTTTTTTCATAAGAGTGCAACAAATCTGACTGAGAATTCATAAACTAGGTGACATGTACGTCACACAAAATATTTCTGCAACATATCATGCACTGTATTCCAAATTTGCAGCTGTGCAGCCATGACAGTGTTGAAAAAGTTGGACCCAGGTTATGTTACTTGACAAGATGTGGTTTTGAAATGTAACTTGAGTTGAGACACAGGGACACTGACACAGTGTATTTGTTACACAACCTGGTACTAAATTAAATTGTGATCTGATGATTACATGGGACAGCTTGCTATCTGTGTTAATCCAGATAGCACTGGAACAGCCACAGCTTAAATATAATGTCTTACTGCTGCAATCACTTTGTAATAAGTCCTTCATTTCTTTTTAGAAACTTTCATATGCTTTGTTGTGTCATAGTTGCCTTATCCAAAGAACTTTTTCAACATCATGCCCTCCCTCCCGGCTGGGGCAGACATGCAACATGTGGAAATCATTTCAGTCGATGACCATGACCATCATTACTCGATTGGAGAAAGATGCAGATGAAATCTGTGAAGAAGTAACCAAATAATAAACCATTAATGAGACCTACTTGCAAATATGCTTCACCCCAAAAAATGCTTATCTTCATTGGCTTGAGAGTGTTCCATTTCCAATTTCAATGCCAACATTTCTCATTAAGCACTGGAATGTGCACACCAACAGTATGTGACCTGTGATACAAAACAATACAGTACATGAATATATATGTCAATCCCCACATAGAAAATACATATATATATATATTATATATTATATATTATATATATATATATATGTATATATACCTATAGCAACTCACCAAGGCTACTATTAGTGTACACACAAAGGGCACCCTTCCATCTGGTTGAGGTGATTGCATCGCATTCATGGAATCGCAGCACATTTTGGACCAGCAACAGTTCTCTCACTGTCATCTTATCTGATGGAACACTGAATGGATTCATGTCATGTTATCCCTCCTTCACATGGTTTGACAAGACACTGTGCATCATGACATCATCATCACAGAGCATGTAAACATTCTGGACACAAGACAGTTGCATTTTGGGGATGCATAAAAATTCTGAGGACTCTGTGTGACCACTGTGTGCATGAGTCACTGCACAATAAATTCTGGGTGACTTTGCATGTGGTGTAACACCCCATTTCACATCCTCAACACTTGGACATTTTCTGGACACAAGACAGTTGCATTTTGGGGATGCAGACACATTCTGGAGTCTTTGTGTGACCTCTGTGCGCATGAGTGAGTGTGCAATAAATTCTGGGGACTTTGCATGTGGTGTAATGCTCCATTTCACTTCCTCAGAACTTGAGAATTTTCTGGACACAAAACAGTTGCACTTTGGGGATGCAGAAAAATTCTGGCAACTCTGTGTGACCACTGCTCACATAAGTGACTGCTCAATACATTCTGGGGACCTTGCATATGGTGTAATGCTCCCATTTCACTTTATCAGCACTTGGGGATTTTCTGGACACAAGACAGATGCATTTGGGGATGCATAAAATTCTGGGGACTCTGTGTGACCACTGCATGCATGAGTGACTTTGCAATAAATTCTGGGGGACTTTGCATGTGGTGTAATGCTCCCATTTCACTTCCTCAGCACTTGGGGATTTTCTGGACACGAGACAGTTTCATTTTGTGTGTTGTGATTGTGAGAAAATAATGTCATGCTTAAATTATAAATTAAAGTAGCAGTGCAACAATGTGGTGAAAATCTTGACCTATACTTTTATGCTATTTTAGATTACCAGCCACTAGTTACCTCCTGACAATTTATGTCTGCTTTACTACTTTTTTCACATCTGAGAAAATAAAATGAGCACACCTTTTAATATGGCTCTGACCAGGTTTTCATCACTGTTTGCAGCTGTTTTTGAACAAATATTGTTCTGTGGGGTCATAAAACACTGCCTGCTGCATAATTGTTAGTTTTACAAGAGAAGTAATATATAAACAACTGATGGAGAACAGCAGAAAATACTGATGAAAACCGGGTTCTGCAGCGTATTAAAAGGAGTGCTCCTTTATTATTTCAGACATGAAAAAGTACTAAAGCAGACTAAAATACTGGAAAGAATGGTATCATACAAGTCAGGAGGTAAGTAAAGTGGCAATGTAAACAGCATAATAAGTATAGGTCAAAATTTTCACCAGATTGTTGCACTGTGCTTTAATGTCTATTTCAAAAATGAATATTTCTGGAGCCTCAATAATGTTGACTTTGTGTCAGAACTCAAAGTGTTTGGCAAAAGCAGGACTGAGCAGTGAAAGTATGTTGTGCTAAACTGCATGTGTGCAGACATTGTCCAGCTTTGAGCAATCATATATAAGGTGTGACTTGTTGCAGTATGTAAAGAATAAAGATAAGAAAGAATATATGCGTATATTTTATTTGTACCATCGGCACCAGCGGAGTAAATGATATGATATTTTTTCAGAGGTATCAGGTCAATGTGCACCTCAGTCACTCACAGTGCACACATGACTTTATGGAGATCATAGCACATGAAACACATGCTCCTAAAAGTCATGTGTGCAGTACGTGACTAAGGTGCACTGTTGCTAGACACCTCTGAAAAATATCATATCACTTAGTCCGCTGATGATGATTGTGACAATAAAATACACATTATTCTTATCACTATTCTTTATATCATAAACACTACAACAAGTCTGCATATATATATGTTTGCAAGAAGCTGGACAATGTCTGACGCCTCACACACACACACACACACACACAAACACACACACAAACACACACACAAACTCACGTACACACACACACACACACACACACACACACACACAGAGGAAACAACACTGACTGCACACATGCAATTTAGCACATCATACTTGCATTGCTCACACCAGCTTTGAAAACAATCACTGCACAACAGAAAGTAAACATTACTGAGGCACTGAATTATAATAACAGGGCAATAAGGAGCATGTATGCCTGTATGGGTATGTATACATTTAAGGAAGCAGTCAGCAACAGGAGCTCCTGCCCCTGCAAGGCTTACTCTCTGCTTAAGCCTTTAAAGTATGTTGCATTATTTTTCTCATGCTACAACATACTTCATTTAATGAAGAAAAGTCAGTGACCTGGAAGTATGGCAGACTCTATAGGGGCTCCATTATGTGTAAAGAAAAGGTGCAGCAGCGATGCATCATGCACTTCAATACTTTGTATTGAAGCACATGATGCATTGCCATTGCACCTTTACACATCATGGACTCCCATAGCATCCGCCATACTTCCAGGTCACTGACTTTCTTTATTAAAATGAAGTATGTTGTGGCATGAGAAAATACCACAATATACTTAAAAGACTTAACCGGAGGGTAAGCCCTTGCAGGGGACGGACTCCTGTTGACTGTCCTTTAAACTAATACTGTGGCCTTCCTCTTCTTGTTATTAAACATAAACAAAAGACAAAATACTACAGCAGTGGGAGTGTGTCCAAAAAAAAGCTAATGGGATCCCCTGATGTTCCAGCAGCAAATGGAGCATTGATACAATCTGTAACTGGTGTTGCTCAATCTGCTCCACCTGACTGCTGGACAGCACCTACCCTCTCATTATTTACCTCCACCACAGCCCACAAAAGTGCTATGTCTGTTTCAGTTGCAGCATTGTGGGGTCCACTGGTGCAGGAGGAAACCAGGTAGTGGTGGTGGTGAGGGTGGTGCTGGTGGCAGGTGGTGGGTGGTGGTGGAGCAGCTGCTGCTGTGGCCCTCCTGCAATGGTGACATACAACAGCAGCACCCTCTGCCACTGCCACAGAAGGGCCAGCAGGTGGAGGCCTGGCCTGTTCAGTGGTAGCCTGCCACTACACCTTGTGGTGGTTCAGCATATGTGTGCGCTGGCCCCCAGTCCCCAGATCTTCCCCCGGGTAGCCCCAGGTACCACAGCACACCTGCATACCACAAAGCAGGCACACCACAAGGCTGCAAAGGAGAAAGTGAAAGTATTGCTTGTATAACTCACTTCCTTCCTGCCTGGCTAAAGCATGTAACTTACAGCACTGTAAGCCATGTGATGTTTGGGGGGCTTCCTAAAGTGCCTATATTGGTTATCATTCTGCCTTACTTCATGTTAAGGTGGAATAATAATGTGAAGTCATAATAACAAAGTGAAGTGAGCACATTCCAATGGCCACTTTGCGCTAAGCGTAATAATGTAGCAGTGGCCACTTCCCGTTCACTTAAGCTGGTGGAATTTAATTTTCATCTAGTGGGCACCAGTACTGAACTCTATATCTAGATATGGCCTTACCAGGGACTTGAAGTACAGAATAAGTTATAGAGGCAAACAAACTCTAAGGGATAAAAATCATGTATTCATGCAAATTTACTCAGCAGTAAGCAATGAGGAAGAGAAATATATAGAATACATATGGAATGCAAACTGAATTGTACCTAATTATGTTTTTCAGAGTTTTCTTTGAGGCATCTGTAGCTTTTTAAATACTAAAGGACAATACGAGGAGTAAAAACAAAATTAGAGAGAATGCTGCCTTCAATGAAACTATATTACTACAGTGTAATGAAAATAATGTTTTAAACACTTAGTTTTACAAATATACAGATGTTACAGTGCATTTATATGAGAATTGACATGTTACAGAGAAAATATACATTTTCAACTAACACTACTAGTAAATACTTTTACTGCAAAGTACTGGCTTATCTATTGCTTAAATATGTTATTTACGCATTAATAGGGTCTACTTTTTCAGTTTATAAAAGTTTTGGAGTTAATGCATTGTACATTTGTTTGAAAATAGTGAAGACATTTTAATCCCTATCAGAGTGACTCAAACTATATCTTTTATGATGGTGGCTAATTTTATAAGTATGATAAGCCACTCCAGTGTGTGCATTAAATGATTGTAATGCACTTCCCAAGGGTGTAAGGACACTCAGCTTTTGGCCTCAGGCCTTAGCATGCCCCTGGGGTGTGCATTAAAATCCTTTAAAGCACAACCTGTCATGGCTTATTACTTACATATATATGTACTTTCATCATCTTGTGCCTCGACTACTGCAATGCACGTTCTACCTGGGCCTTCTAGCATGTCAGATCCGCTGTCTCCAGCTAGTGCAGAATGCAATAGCCAGACTGGCTAGATCAGTAAACAGCAGTGATATATCACTCCAGCACTGTGATCTCTGCACTGACTTTCTATGAGATGGTGGATTGACTTAAAGATTCTCTTACTTACTTTTAACAGACTGGAACCCAAACCTTAGTAAGCTTCTTGTAATCTGGCCGCTGAGCATAAGTTATGTTCCTCAGGTACTGGTCCGTTGGTTATTCCAAAGTCAAGAGTAAAATCAGCCAGTGACAATACATTCTCTGTAGCAGCTCTTACCATGGAACAGTTTACCCATAGATATTTGTAGCTGTCCCAGTGTGTCACCATTTTAAAAGTGAACTTAAGACTTGGCTGTTCAGTTAGCTTTGTAGGAGACTGAAGGAGCTGTGGTTTTCACATTGGTCTGTATTGTAATCTTGTTGTATTGTTTTATTTATTACTATTGTATTTGATGTGTTATTTTATGTTTAAGTAAAGCATCGTGGTTTTAGAAAATTGTTTTAAATAAATTCTGTCTGTCAGTCTATCTATCTATCTATCTATCTATCTATCTATCTATCTATCTATCTATCTATCTATCTATCTATCTGCCTACCAACAAATTGATAATACAACCTATTCTGAGACCTCTGCTTATTCAGTGGCACAGTGATGATCAATGACATATTCCCCTATTCCAACATATGAGCATATTGAGTTATAGTACATATAAATTAACTGCATCTCTTATCTAGCATTGCCATGCTGTAGTAATTTTCATTCTACTAAGTCACAAACAAACACTGCAATGAAGTATTTGACAACCTAAAACATAACATTGTTATAATGGCCACACATTCAGTAGGTGTGGCAGTCCTGATAATCTGCAGAAAGTATATATTCATGTGTCACTTTATGGAACAGTTTAAAGGTGACACCACTGTAGTGTTTATATAATGATACCTGACAGTATTTATTCTGTGACAGCATGGACATGTAATTATACATTATTATAAGTGTAATTAATTATTCATATGGCTAACAAGGCTCCTGATTGCCTATTGGATTGGTCATTAGTGTCTTAGAAAAGACAGATCCAGCAGCCAACTGATGATGTACAACGTGCGGCTCATGCCACTCTGCTTTAAACTTGAATTGTGGTAAATAAGGGAAAAAAAAATAAACTTGTTACAGTGATTAGACTTATAATTGCAATAACAACCTCAAAGCTGGTCATTTCGCTTGTATTAATGACCGGCGGAGAGGTGACCCTCAGCTGCACCTTGGGCCATCCATCCGCCCAACCAGTTGTTAATAGTTTGAAATGACCAGCCTTCTCTGTTGTTATTGCTAAAATATGCATGATGTGACTACACATTTAAACTTCTCAAATACAAATTCAGTTATAGAGGAGGAAGTTAGTAAAGATCATCCTCTTTTATTTTCATGGTTTAACTCCCGAAGTGATCACTTACTATATACTTAAGAACAGCCCTAAACCATTAATAGGACAAGATGGGATTGATATTGGACTACTTAAAAAGGGAATTAAAGCTTGGCTATTCCTATTGCTTCAATATGCAATTATTCATTAGGTCACAATTTTTCTCTCAGATTTGGAAATGAGCACTCATCAAACCCATTCATAAATCTGGTAGTAAAACATTGTTTCCAACTATAGACCCATTTCATTATTATCATCCTTATCAAAGATCCTGGAGAGAATAGTCTTTGATCAAATTCAGGTTTTCTATCTGCTATCAAATTGTCAACATGGTTTCAGGAAATTGTGATACATTGAAACCGCCTTGTGGGACTCACTAACAGCATATAGGGTTCCTTAACATAGGGTGCCCGTTGCTGCAGTATTCATGGATCTCACCAAGGCTTTTGATTTAGTTGATCATGCCTTGTTGTTGAGGGCCCTAAACAAAGTCTATCTCACCAAGGAAGTAATCACGTGGATTGGAGATTATCTTAATAATAGGGAACATAAAACTATCATTGGCCAGTGTAGTTCTGATTCTCACTTGATATCTTGTAGGGTACCTCAAGGTTCAATTCTGAGCCCTCTTTTGTTTTCACTTTTGTTAATGCTGCCCTTCCACCATTTTAGGGTCTGTTCACAATGTATGCAGATGACGTGGTAATTTTTTTGTGAAGGAAACGCACTAGATCAAGTCCTACATAAAGTCCAGCATGTTTATCTTCTCACCATCTTGTTTTGAATTCAGGAAAACTAAATGCATTGTTTTTACTGGCCCTAGGTAAAATAGAGACATAAATGTTCAGATTACCGGTTTAGTGGAGAATCAAATTGAATTGGTAGATAGTTTTGATTACCTGGGGGTGACCCTGGATTCTCAACTTTTATTTGATCAACATGTGGCCAAGACTATTAAAAAATTCATCAGAGAATTGGAATGTTATTTAGGATTAAATCTTTTCATCCCTGAATCTGTAGACTTCTTGGTCACAGTCTTTTATTATGCGTATTTGACTATGGTCTTTGAGTTAATCTGGTACAAATGATAAAATGGTTCAGAAATTACAGGTAACTTATAGTAGTATACTACATTTTATGACAGGTCTTCCCATAAGAACACACCATTGTGTATTGCTGAGAAAAGCTGATTGTCTCTCCCTTCCTGACAGGATAAAGCTGAAGCTTGGAGCTTTTTGTTCAAAAAGAACCCAGGGTTTACTCCCTTGGTAATCCAGGATCATATCCCTCCTCAGCAAAGTCATACTGAAACTAGATTCAAGTCCAAGGGCTCATTCAGAATTCCCTCTACAAAAAAAAATGTTGGTCAGAGGTCAGTAATATATAGGGCTATAAAAGTTTTTAACGGTATCCCACCCAAAATTACTAATGTTGGGACAGTTCAAATGTTTAAGAAAAGGTTTGCTGAATGGCTGAACAGTTTCAATGGTTGTAATTGTTTTTAATACAGTATTGTATTTTATATTGTAAGTCTTATGTTCTTGATGTCTTTTTGTATGCTATGTACTAATTGTTCCTTATTGTTTATTTATTGACTTGTCGCCAGAAAACAGGCAGTTTGCTCATCTTGCTAACAAGTATAAAAATAAAATGAAATGAAACAGAAGTACTGTATACCTACATTTAGTATGGTGAGAGCTGTTGTGTTGCCTCAGTATTTTGCAAAGTATAGAAAGCAACTTTATACAAAGAATTTGTGGTGTACAGTAACTTGGACTTTAATTATAAATGCTTTTGGTAGTTCTAGTGGAAAGTAATAGTATACAATTCAAACTGAATTTAGGTTAATTTACCTTAGCAGCAACATGTTGCTTGGTGTTTAGATCAGGCCTCAAAATAATTGTGTAACACTTGGGAAAGAATATGCAAACTAATAAGCCAACACTTGAAGAAAGGATGGCAAAGACCTCCAAGGCCACCATGTATTTTCCTTTTGTGCTGAGGTAAGCTGGGATAAACGAAAGCCAAACACTGACAAACACCAGCATACTGAAAGTTATAAATTTTGCCTCATTAAAAGTATCTGGCAGTTTCCTTACTAAAATGCAAGGACAAACAAACAATCGCCAGCAAACTAATATATCCTAGCATGCACCAGAATGCAAATGGTAGTCCCTCATTGCATCCAATCACTATCTTCCCTTTCAATGAATTCAGGTCAAGCTCCATGAAAGGTGGAGAGGTCACCAGCCATGTAATGCAGATGACCAATTGAATTAGTACACCACAAAGGATGACACATGCTGGCACTTTGTGCCCAACCCACTTTTTGAGACTGCTGTTGGGCTTTGTGGCATTGAACACAATGACCACCATGATGGTTTTTGCCAAAACACATGAGACACAGAGTGCAAAAATGATGCCAAAGATGACATGTCGAAGCATGCAGGTAACTGTCATTGGGTAACCAATAAAACCAAGGCACACAGGCAGCACAGCATGAGAGCCAAGAGGAGTAGGTAGCTTAGTTGACGATTATTGGCTCTGACAATTGGGGTATCATGGTATCTGATAAAAAGGAGAAGAATGATGAAAGGGATGAAGAAGAAACAAATGCTAGTTGCAGCCAGGGTTACCCCTAAAGGGTCTCCATAGGAAAGGAACTCGATGTTTTAGGATGCATTTGTCTCTCTTGTCATTCGACCAGTGATCTTCTGGACACTTCACACACTCTGTTTCATCTAGAATACAAATAAAACATCCATCACATGTTAATAATAACAGTAAGACACTATTTGGAAATGGTAAATTCTGTTTTTGATAATTCTATTTTATTCTTTACATCTGGCAGGTATTCCACGTCTGGCCCCTGAGTTACCCGACTCAAACCCTCATCATCTCTTATTACTTATTTACTTCTCAGATCTATATGACCTAACCCCTACCTCACTGTGGGGACCTCAGGATGGCATAAACCCTCAGGAACAAGATGGTAGTGGAGAGGCTGCCTTGAGTCAGTGGGTGTGGAGCCTGTGGGTTCCCATGTTCATCAAGCTACATGGGTTAGGGTTTCCATTATGGTTACAGCCCAACCCTCTGACAATACTGTCATGGATGAATTCCTCCCTTCCCAAATGTAGAGTCCTCCAGCTGCACCATGGTCAACCAGGTAGTGATAACATTAAGAGGTTTGACATTCTCCTCTCTGGAGAAGGTGAGCATTCTCTGGGATGCTGAATCCTCCTCCTCAGCTGTGCCAAGTGACTCAGGCTCATTTCCAAACCCAGGTCATCCGTGTCATGAGCGGTAGCTCTACTGCTGCACAGAAGATGGTGCAGTCAGAAATGGAGCATTCTAATTGGCTCACTGAATACTAAAAGGATTAGGTTAATGGCTGGAAGCCCTCCTATACAACAATGCAACAAGAATTTTAGTATACGAACATTTAATCAAAAAAATGAACAGATTTTATTTAATAACAGCATTATGGCACTCCAAGCTTGGGCTACCTTTTAATGCAGTCATAGGGGCATAAGATACATGTCTATGCCTAGATTAACTAACAGTAACCCAATCCCTATTCATGTCTTAATGTTTACTAATGCTGTTTCCTTTGGTTTAGTGGAAAGTCCTGTATGATATATACTGTATAATAAACTGTATAATGCATGAGTACATTTTTCAAACAATAATCAAGGGACTCATTGTTGAATTCTGAGAGGAAAGAAACTTATTCTTAATATTCAGCATGAGTTCACAAAAGTAGGTCATGTCAAGTGAAATTAACAGACTTTTCAACATGAAGACACAATCAGTAAACCAGGATCAGGCAGCTGACATCCTGCATCTACATTCCAGTAATGCCTTTGACTCAGTGCTACATAAGGGACTGGTAAAGAAGGTGGGTGACTTGTGATTATGAGAGGGACTCACTAGATGGGTTATGAACATATGAACTTACAAACATATGATGAAGCTAGCAGAATAAGGCCATTAAGTCAATGGAGCCTGCTGATATTATGTGGTCTGCTGCATAATTAAAAATTGGTGGTCCTTAATAATAAGTTCTCTGAGGTAAAGGACTGAACCAGTGGGGTATCTCAGGGTCAGTTTTAATTTTAGGAACTCTTCAGCTCATTACATAAATTAGTGATATTGGGGTTGGGCTACAGGGCAAATGTATCATAGTTGCTGATAACACAAACCTTTACAAAAGAGTGAATAATAATGAAGGAAGTATGCAGAGACCCTGGAAAAGTAGCTAGTGTATAGCAAGTAAACTTCAATCAATATTTCAAAGCATGTAGTCCTCCAAGACACCAAACATCAGATCGAGATAGAGTTCTCAAAGAGTTTTCTCATTTTATTCCACTTCTTTACAATTTGTTTAATTTAAATATTGACAACATTCAGACTTCAGGCACAGATGTCCCCAAAATTCTGGCCTGCTCTGATTATATGTGTGTAGTACTCTGACAGTGAATCAATCACCCAGCTCTTGCTCACATTGGCAGTCTATGAAAAGGTTTTGGAGCCAAAATCAATTATAATACAAGTTTTGGGAAATTCATTGGCAAATGTGCTGGAGTAGTACACAAGAGTCTTCAGCAAATATGGATCTCAGAAGACCGCATTAAAATTTTGGACTCTAAGGTGTAGCTTCACATAACTGAGCACAAGCACTTGCCTTAGCCAATCAAAAATTAGCACAGTGGAAAAATAGGTTTATTTCAAAGAACAAAATGTGTATTAAGACTCTGATACTTCTCTTATTTTTACACCTAACCAGTATTTTGCCACCACTTTTATGCTTAGAAGCACAACTTTATTGTACCTTTTTCAAGGCTTGTGGGATGTCGATTAAATCCAGAACAACATGAAATAACACATCAGGATATCATGACAGTGGTGTTAGAATGATACAGCCTTTACTGTTTTACATGGTAAATTTGTGTACACCAAAATACACCCTATACTATCCTGTAGATGTAGACAATGGACTAGGACAATGGAAGTAAGGTTCTTATCTGTAAAGGATAAATGGGATAAAAATAAACTCACAATATAAGTGAACCCACCAACATCAAATTAAATATCTGGAATATATCAAATAAAACCTAAGGAAACTGAGGCAATGACAAATAACGCTCCAACAGATAATACCACAAACAAGAAAGCAGTTATATCATACAATAATTTTGTCACATTTCACACCACCAATACAGCTTCTTCTTTGTCTTCTGGGAAGGAAGAAGAGGAAGCACAAACAGCAGTACATGAACAAAAGGATCCCAGCTGAAATGTGGGACTTATCCAGGTTCGCTCTTCACAGTAAGATGAATATAAAATAATCACTCAAGCATAAATCTCTTGAGGAATGAATGTCCATATATCTTACATGCCACCAAATATTAGAGACTCAAGAGAATTTTTTAAAGACTGCCCTGTAACAATTGATTTCTGGATGTATTTAACGCAGCACTAGACTCTTTGTAGACAGAATAAACTAACATATAATATTGTTGCATTAGGTATCTACTCCTCAGGCTGTTAAGTCTCCATAAAAGCATATGAAGGTTAATCTTTGCTGTGTGCAGATTTTATTTATAGCAGTCAAGAGGTGCCTGGACGTTATACCAATGTCATATTGGAAGTACTGAAATTGCAGTTTCTATTAATGGCTGCTCTTATCAAACTATATGGTAAAGAGAGAAAATATCTCTCTCATCATACTTTTCCAAAGCTAGAGAGGTGGTCAAAGATTTAGTCATTGAAATTCTGCAAGGAGAGATCTGGGATCCTGTGGATGGTCACACCCACAAAACTTTTCAAGGTAAGTAGTCTACTACGACAGTGTCCAACTGACAAACTCATAACAGGTTGTGATGATTCCAATCAACCAGTGATGCATACATCAGACACCAAAGAATATTCATATGAGATTTTGCATTTTCATTTCATCTGTGCTTGACCACAAAACTGTTGCCTCAACGTTTCACTGGTGGTCCTCCAAGTTTAAACATAATATCATAAATTTGCAGTACATTTTAAATGTAGGTCCTATCATTTGCACCAGAAGCCTAATTAGGAGCCACACAATTTCATATTTCATCTGCTAATATATAATTGTGTCTTAGAAGGTAACATTTCTTACCTCATTCATAAGTGATTCAGTGTGCTTTTAAAGGATACTCACATTGCTTAGTATGCAGCATGCTGGAGCTTTGCTTTGTGGTGCAAATCTGCAAAGTTCATTACTACAGTACTTTTGAGTCTGCCACTGTCCATTGTAATGACATTATATGCCTGTACTTGCTGATGATATCACTTGCATGTAGCACTCCAAACATTCTTTGATGTCTGATGTGTGTTCACTGGCTGATTGCAATTATCATAACCAACTCTGAGTTGAAATTCAGTGACAAAAAGTGCAAGATGATGCACATAGGAACAAGAACCAGAGGAGAGGAGAGAATACTGGATTGGGGGTAAAGCTGCACACAAACTCTGATGAAGGAAACCTGTGGTCGTCATCAGTAACTCCTAAAACAATCAAACTAGTGTAACAAGGACTACAGTAAGGCAAATAGGATTCTGAGAGTGTAGGAAGGGGTATTGAAAGCAGAAGAAAAGTGGTATTACTACCTTCTATAGATCACTGGTGAGACCCCACCTGGAATACTGTGCCCAGTTCTGGAGTACTCTCCAAGGAATGATAAGGAAAGGCTTGAGACAGTGCAACAGAGGGAACCAAAATGATTCAGTGCTAGCAGGGCAGATCTTATGAAGATTGGCTTAAGGCACTGAACATATACCCATTGGGTCCAGACAAGAGAGGTGAGATATGACAGAGACCTTCAAGTCCCTGAAAGGAATTAACAAGGTCAACTGCGAGAACTATTGAGCATAAGTAGCTGATCTAGAACACAGGGGTTTAAGTGAAACTAATGGTAGGAGGATTCAAGAGGGAAGTGAGAACATTTATTTTGCAGAAAGGGTGATAGAGCTGTGAAACAATCCACCAGCTGATGTGATGCCAAATCTATCAATTGTTTCAAACATGGCAGGGACAGAGTGAAGGGCTTAGTGATTCCTCATAGTGATAATGGCAGGGCATGGAGTATGGGGTGGATAGTATCAGTTAGAACCTCTGTAGATGATAAGTCCCAAATTTATTTGGGTTTATGGGCAAACTGGATGGACCACTGGTCTTTTCTGCCATCATTGTCTATATTTCTATGGTTCAGGCACTATGGAAACACTGCATATAGATTTCCAATGGATAGGTATCTGTTCAACAAAATATACACAGAAACCTGTGTTTCATTTTCTTTGTTTTACATTTGGTTAATAACCCTTTTGTTTGTACTTATAAGAAAAATTAATTTATGATTTGTATTTCCATAGTGTTTCTTTTTACACCTGGAATTTCTCTTTTATGTAAGATAATGGTTACAGTATGATTTCTGTTTGTATTGATTTCTCTCTTTTTTCACGTAGAGAGGTTCCTTTGTTAACAGGACTTAGCACACCATAGCTGTAACATGTCTTTGTTTTGTTTTGGATGTCTTTAATTAAAACAAATTCAGTGACTCTTCATAGATAAATGCCATGGGATGTTTTACTGCCAGCTGGACAGTGACCACAGATGGCAGAAGGGACCTCTGTTTAAAGTCCCATCTGTGGGGCGGCACCTCAACAGTGCAGTACCCGCATACTGCCGACAGAGTCAGTTATGAGTATTATGCCAAGTACCTAGTGTGGAATTAGAACCCAGGACCTTCAAGTCTTCCAGCCCCAGAGGCAAGCATGCTACCTTCTGAGCCTCTGATACTGCTGTGATATAATGGACAGTTGAGTGGATTACAATGCACTGTTCAAAATAAAGAACAGCTCAACCACCGGAGGACACAGTCCTAGCTTACACTATGGAATTTCAGAAAGGACTTGAGGAAACATTTTTCCACTGAAAGGGTGGTGGACAAGTGGTACAGTTTACTTAGCACTGTAGTTAATTGGCAGATGGTAAATTGTTTCAATCAGATCATTTGGAAAGGAGGGTAAACACTGGAGAGATGGTAACTGGGCATGGAATAATTATGGCTAATAATGATGTGAGAGGTAGAGACTCAGGATAAACTTAGACTTATAAGACTTGATTTTCAAGAGTCTGGGCACAAGCACAGGTCTCGAGTTTGGGGTATGCCTGTGGCAGGATAAATGCGATAAAATGTCTGTATTCTATTGTCAAATGTTTTGCAGCATTAACAGCACTCCAAGTGCTTTATGTAAGCAAAATATGACATAACACGTGTGGGTTGTTGTCTGATAAGATCACACCCCAGGTGTGAAGGAAGGCACAAGGTGCTTGCACTGAGTGCTTATGGCACCTGGGAAGTGTTCTTATCAGACAACACCACACTCCCAGAGTGTCTTATTGCATTTATAAAATGGATCCACAAGTAAATTAACAAAAATAAAGTAATTGCAGATTTTTTAAATAATATGATGTTAAACATGTTAAAATATCATGTAGTTCCCCATACTGCAGCATTACAGTATTGGGATGTTTACTTAGGGCACTGGGTTGCCTGCTATGTCATTGCAGGGACTGTAGACTGACCTATTTAGTTTTGGGTCTATTATCCCACTTATGAATTTGCAATGGCTTCACATTTATCAATATTTAGCTCATCTCTGGCAGCCACAGTTGATGTATTTAATTACTGTTTTTGTAGCCATGAACTTTGGTGTGATGGTTTCGATTTTGGTTAGCTCAGGTTGTGGTCACACTCATGCTGATGATGCCGCCTGCTAGTGCTAATAAGTAGCAGATTTTTCTTTACCATAACTGGCAAAAGTAACAGAAGTATGCCAAATGTTCGTGGTTCTCAGGTGGAGGATAAAATGCATTCGGCTATGGGGTGGTGAGTTATACTGTCCACATAAGATGGGGTTGTAGTGGTGGCAGCCAACTGACTGGCCGGCGGGCAGGGGACAGATGGCAAATGGGTAGTATCCACTGCTGCTACTTAGGAGTCATAGATTACATTCCTGAAGCAATACATTTGCTAAGAAATAGGGAGTCATGTAAACAGCAATTTATCAATGTATTTTAATTAGTTGGTGTAGGCGGATTTGGGTAGGTTTGCTGGGGTTATAAAACGGTTTGAGTTTGTATATTTTTAAGTGATGGTAAAGGGAGTTGGTGTGATTTTTACTTCATCAACATGACTGATATGTTTTTTAACATTCCACTGGGTGGCACAATGATATCAGTGGCTGTGTGCCCCAGATGCAAAAAAGTGCCAGTCACAGGGTTGTTGTCCTATATGGACATGGATCCTGACCAGTCAGGATGCAGGATTTTTTACCATTCTATAAGGTAAAATAATAAGCATGCATCAAATATTAATGAATACGTCATTGTATGGCTCATGTTTTGCTGTAAGTAATGGCAGATGCACACGATAATTAGGTCACCATTTATGTTAATAATTTGATAAGACAACTCTTACAGTTGTAAGAGTAGTTTATATGCATTCTTAGGGAATGAGAACTGCAAATCAAAGGTGAGTGGTTCTGCTACCCTAAGAATGTGAGACCAGTTTTACAACTATATCAGTGGTTTCATCACACAAATTAATATATTACTGATCCAGCTTGATCAATAATATATTAAATATTTAAAAAAATAACCAAACATGCCTGTTTCCAGGACAGCTGCATTTGAGACACACTTGACAGAAAGAGTGTCTCAGACATAGAAGGAAAGGAGCTCTCTGATTCATTGGGAGCCCTCCTTAATCAATAATGTCTAACATCAGTGTAAGCATCAGGGATGTGACATGATCACACTTCAAGTTCTGGACACATGGTTGAAAATCCAGTCCACAGGCTTTTTATGTTGATTGCGCATACGCAAGAAACATGTTGCGCAGCTTGCTGCAGAAGCAGGTTGTGGGGCAGGGCACTGTTGTGGCCAATGCCCCACTGCCTTTGAGGCTTTGCCTGCTTTCTCCCAATGGGGTGGCACGCTGCTGCTGACACTAATTCAGCCAGTGTGCCATCACCTTGAAACATTTTAGCCGGTGCAATCAGGGACTGCTTCGACATTGCAGCATCAGCCATTCCGTTGCAATCAGGAGTGACCCGTCATTGCAGGTGGTCCTCGCATTCCTTTGACCAGTTTGCTGATGGGGAGCCCAGTCCCATCAGTTTGTGTTGTCTGCCGAAGGTGCCCAATCCCCTCGGCATCATGTCCCCTGTTTCTTTGCAGACGGTGGTGCCCAATCCTCATTGGCATGTCCCTCCCCATTTCTTGTGTGCCAAGGTGGTACCCAATGCCTCGGCTCATGAGACCCCCACCTCAATATGTGCCGACAGAGGTGCCCAATCCCCATCAGCTCCAGTCCCCTACCCCAAAACACACAGATGGCGTGCTAAGAGACCACTCCAGCATGCCAAAAGTACCTGCTAAAATGACAAAATGTCCCTGATATCTATTTTTTCAACCCTGTAAAGAAGAAAACAGTCCCTCACCATCTGTGCCCCTCCCCAACCTGCACCCACCACTGTAGTTCCCACACCCCTCACCCCATACTTACCTCTGGAGCTCAGTGTGACAATCTTCGGTGGACTGGGAACAAGTCTGCACTCTTCAAAGCCGACCGCGAACTGAAGAAATACTGTTATGCTGTATAATGGCATAATTAGAGTTTTTCAACTTTGCTGCATTTAGCAGGCACTTTTATTACTTTGGCACCAAATTTTCAACATGGGGTTATAGGGACCCTCCTCATGAATTCAGCCACAGCCATGATGTTATTCGTCCCAAAGGTGATTTTGCAGTCACTGCATGGAATCACCTTGGACTGATTATGAAACAACAGTGCCAGTGTTCATGAGGTGGGCCCTCAAAAAGCCTATGTTGCAAATTTTGTGGAAAATCCCAAACATGACTGTTTTATTTAGTAGTATTGGCGGTTGTTACTGCACGCTTGTAACTTCACAAATTTGCAATATTTTCACACCAGATTTTCAACATTGCCATTTTCAACATCTTTATGAACAGTATAGCTGTAATTTTCCACCCTGGATGAAATGTGTTTTGCACTTCCGCACAGAATAGCGTTGTCGCTGTGGGAAATCAGTGTTCAGGACAG
Source organism: Neoceratodus forsteri (assembly GCA_016271365.2). Classification (NCBI taxonomy): domain Eukaryota; kingdom Metazoa; phylum Chordata; order Ceratodontiformes; family Ceratodontidae; genus Neoceratodus; species Neoceratodus forsteri. Next base: position 129,132,756 of record JADMNL010000022.1, read on the forward strand.
ATTAAGAAAATCACAGTGATACTGTTCATGAGCAGAGGTTCTAAAATGCCTATGTTGAAAAGTTGGTGATGAAAGTCCATCAAATGACTGTGTTAAAAGTGTGCATTGCACAGTTTCCATGCACCTTAGTAACTTCACAGATTTCTAATATTGTCACGTCAGATTTTCAACACTGGCATTTTTCACACCTCCTTATGAACAGTACAGCTGTAATTTTCACAGCCTGACTGAAATGTGTTTTCACACTTCCAGCACAGAATAGCACGGTAGCTGTGGGAAATCAGTGTTTGGGACAGATTAAGAAAATGACGGTGACACTGTTCATGAGCAGGGTCCTAAAATCCCTATGTTGAAAATGTGGTGATGAAAGTCCATAAAATGACTGTATTACAAGCGTGCATTGAACTGTTTCTACGCACCCTTGTAACTTCGCAAATTGTAATATTGTCACTCCACATTTTCAACACTGGCATTTTTCACACCTCCTTATGAAAAGTACAGCTGTCATTTTTCACATCCGTATCAAAATATATTTTTGCACTTCTGGTGCAGAATAGTACGGTCACTGTAGGAAATTAGTGTTTGGGACAGATTAAAGGGAAACAGTGGAAAAGGCACAGTTTACCCAGGCATTACAAAATGCCTGATTAGTGCTTTCACACAGTAACATTTGTTAACAAATAACACTAATTGATTTTTAGTGATTTAAACAGTGGCCTTCAGCTTTCACTTTCTATTGCTGGCAGCCACCATTTCATGGGTAGCAGAAGCTTCCTGAGCTCACTTTATGCTAATATGTCCTGCCAACCAATAGCTGAGGTCAGACAGTCATATTAGCATACAGTGAGCTCAGGAAGCTCACTGCTGCTCATGAAATGGCTGCTGCCAGCAACAGGAAGTGGAAGTTGTGGGTAGCTGTTCTAAATCATTAAATAATGTTGTTACTGTCTGAAAGCACTAATTGAGAGTTTCTGCACTGTCTGAGGAAAGCTTTGTATTTTCCATTATTTCCTTTAAGATCTAGCAAGAAAGAAGGAGGAGTGACTGAGCTCATCTGAGCTCTGTCGGGACTGCTGCAGATTTCTTTTTGGGCAGAAAAGGCCCCAATGCAGGCAGGAGCCTAGTACAAAAGGCACCCTGCAGTGCCAGAAGAAACAGAATGAGAGAGAGAGAGAGAGTGATGGAGAGGGAGTGACTCCGTTGGGACTGCTGTTGATTTCTTTGCGGGCAGAAAAGGCAGCAATGCAGGCAGTGGCCCAGTACAAAAGGGCAGCCTGCAGCAGGGAGAAACAGTATGAGTGAGAGGAGAGACAGGGGTGAGGGAGCTCAACGGAGCTCTATCAGGACTGCTGCAGAGTTCTTGTGGGCAGAAAAGGTGCCAACGGAGGCCGCAGCCCAGTGCAAAGAGCAGCCTGCAGTGCCAGGAGAAACAGAATGAGTGAGTGACAGGGGAGTGAGCGACCTCAACGGAGCTCTGCCAGGACAGCTGTGAACTCTTTGTGGGCAGAAAAGGCAGCAACACAGGCAGGAGCCCATAAAAGGGCAGCTTGCAGCGCTTGGGAGAAACAGAACGAGCAAGTGAGAGAGGGGAGTGAGCGAGGCAACAGAGCTGTGTTGGGACTGCTGTGGATCTCTTTGTGAGCAGAAAAGACACCAATGCAAGCAGGAGCCCAGTACAAAGGGCAGCCTGCAGCGTCGGGAGAAATAGAATGAGCTAGTGAAAGAAGGGAGTGAGCAAGCTCAATGGGGATTTGCTGGAACTTTAGAGTTGCCCAACCTCCCGCCCAGGGTCCTCTGTGGTCCTATATTACAGCAGGGTCTCTGGAGTGGAGACAAAGCAATGATTGGATACTCTTAGGATTGCTGTCATAATACAGATTAAGTTGTTCTGTTTATTTCTCTAACTGAGCTGAGTAATAAATTTGGTCGAAAAATCAAAAAAAATGACTGTTTTATGGAGGTATCGTTAGCGGTTGCTACAAATAACAAGTAACTTCACAAATTTGCAATAGTTTCACTCCACATATTCAACATTAGCATTTTTTCCATACCTCCTTATGAACAGTACAGCTGTCATTTTCACATGCTGGCCAAAACGTGTTTTGCACTTCCGACTGAGAATAGTGCGGTCGCTGTGGGAAATCAGTGTTTGGGACACATTAAGAAAACCAGAGTGATGCTTTTCATGAGCAGAGGTCCTAAAATGCCTATGTTGAAAATTTTATGAAGAAGGTCCATAAAATGACTGTGTTATGAGCATGCATTGTGCAGTTTCCATAAACCCTTGTAACCTCGCAAATTAGTAATATTTTCATGCCAGATTTTCAACACTGGCATTTTTCACACCTCCTTATGAACAGTACAGCTGTCAGTTTTCATATCCTGGCTGACATGTGTTTTGTGCTTCTGGCACAGAATAAGCGCCAGTTGCTTTGGGAAATCAGTGTTTGGGACAGATTAGGATCGAGCAGGTGAGAGAGAGGGTGAGTAACCGACTCAACTGAGCTCTGTCGGGACTGCTGCAGATTTCTTTGTGGGCAGAAAGGTGCCCATGCAGGCAGGCGCCCAGTACAAAAGGGCAGCCTTCAGCACCAGGAGAAACAGAATGAGTGAGTGAGGGAGGGGGGAGCGAGCTCAACTGAGCTCTGTTGGGACTGCTGCAGATTTCTTTGTGGACAGAAAAATGTATCAATGTAGGTAGGGGCCCAGTACAAAAGGGCAGCCTGCAGCAGCAGTAGGAGAAACAGAATGAGCGAGTGAGAGAGGGGTGAGCAGGCTCAATGGAGCTGTATCAGGACTGCTGCTGAGTTCTTTGTGGGCAGAAAAGGTGCCAATGCAGAGCGAAGCCCATTACAAAGGTCAGCCTGCTGGCGGAGAAACAGAACAAAGCGAGTTAGAGAGGGGAGTGAGCGATCTCAACGGAGCTCTGTCAGGACAGCTGTGAACTTTTGTGGGCAGAAAAAATACCAACACAGGTAGGAGCCCAGTACAAAGGGCAGCCTGCAGCTCTGGGAGAAACAGAATGAGTGAGTGAGAGAGGGGTAGTGAGCGAGCTTAATGGAGCTCTGTTGGGACTGCTGCAGATTTCTTTGTGGGCAGAAAAAGGTGCCAATGCAGGCAGAGCCGGTGTACAAAGAGCAGCCTGCAGCGCCGGGAGAAACAGAAAGAGCGAGTGAGAGAGGGGAGTGAGTGAGCCCAACACAGCTGTGTAGGGACTGCTGCAGGTTTCATTGTCGGTGAAAAAAGGCATCAATGCAAGCAGGAGCCCAATACAAAGGGCAGCCAGCAGCGTCGGGAAGAAATAGAATGAGCGAGTGAGAGAGGGGAGTGAGCGAGCTCAATGGAACTCTGCTGGGACTGTACAGTTGCCCACCCTCCCACCCAGTGTCCTCTGTGGTCCTCTATTACAGCAGGGTCTCTGGAGTGAGACAAAGCAATGATTGGATATTTTAGGATTGCTGTAATAATACAGATTTACTTCTTCTGTTTCTTTCTCTAACTGAGCTAAGTACTGAGCTATACTGTTATGATTGTTCTAATAATACATATTTATTTGTTCTGTTTATTTCTCTAACTGAGCTGAGTAATACTTGGAGTGCAATAGGATTTCTAACTGGGCTAAGTGAAACTATTTGAGGCCGAGAACAAAAGTATGGTAGCTGAGGGGTGAAAACCGACAAGGAGGCTTTAGGATTGCTACAGTACTACAGTATCTAACGGATGACATTCGAGCCTGAATTATCCCTATTGGCAAGGAGTCAGTAGGGGACTAGTGTTGGGGGACTACAATTTCAGTAAAGAGGCCTAACAGTTGTAGTAGGGTATGGTACAGAACCTGGGAGTAAAAGCCCTAACATAAGATGGGGGCCAAAATGGGGCAGGTGCCACATGTCAATAAGGCGGACACCTTTGGAAGGGTGGAGGGTATACAGGGTGTGGGTGTGCCATGATCCTGGGCTGGGCCTGGAGGATGGGGGTGTGGTCTGTAGATGACTGGTTAGTTTGAGGGAGACATGTGGAGATTAGGGAGGAGTTTAAGTGGCAGGGCAGATGAGTATGGAGGCATCCTGAGAGGGGAATAGGGGATGGCAAAGGGAATGGAGGAAGAATAACTAGGGACTGAAACTGACCCCAGTATCAGAGACACTAGTAGGAAGAGAGGAGAAGGAGGGGTGCCTGAGGCGAGGGCGGGGCTGCCTCCTGATGGGGGAGGAAGAGACCAATTGGAGTACCAGGGAGAGAGCAGATGGCTGTGGGTAGGGAGGCACCAGGGGTGGCATGGACAGGAACAAGTAGGAGGGGGAACTGATAGGGGAAGAGATGTAGGCCAGGTATTGACTGTGAATAGATTTGAACCTCTGCTATGGGACAGAGAGGGAGCAGGAACATACTGAAGGGGGTAGGACAAGCAGGGCATGAGACAGATGGCAACAGGTGGCGAAGAGATAGCGAGGACAAAAGGGTAGCGGGGCTAGTAAGGAAGGAAGGAGGAGTGGTGACTGAAGGAGAGAAGGCTACAGGAAGGGGAAGGATGGGAAGGGGCATCACTATCAGGGTAGAAGGAATGGGGCTCTAAACTGACAACAGCAGGGATAGGAGAGGGTTGGAAATCAGCAGGGGAGGTCGATATGGAAGCCCAGTAGGAAGTAGTCAGGTCTCGGAATGGGTTCAAGGGGATGGGAGAATAGGGCAGAAAAGGGGTGAGGCAGAAGTAGGGGTACAGATACAAAAGTCACAGCGGATGCAGTTGGCGGGTAAGGGACAGGAAGAACGAATACTGGGGTGGTGGAAGAGGCATTAGAAGCTGAAAGGGGTAAGGGTGGGGGTACTCATCCTGGGGACTCTATACTGAAATGGGTGAGATGGGTGGAAAGAGGAAGGCACAGCCATATTTGGGTTGAAGCTGTCCCCAGGTTGACTGCAGGAGGGACAGGGCAGGCACTGCTCAGCGTGCAGTGAGGGCAGGAAGAAACCTCATTTACTGTTGCATGTGGGTACTTACGACTTGGCGGGGACACTGTGGAAGTAGTGAGGTGGAGGTTTGAGTACTTGGACAGGCAGTGTGAGGGGGTGGGGAAGTCGGTGGCATTCTTGGAGGTACTGGCGATATCATGTACAAGCATGGGAAGAAAGGTAGGCTTATGGGTTTGAGTTGCTGAGGATTGGTGCAACACAAAACATTATGGGTTAGTGACTAACTGGGGGGTGTGGGTGAATAGTGACTTGTACACGGGAGACAGGGTACACTGGAACAGGAAGGGAGGGTAGTATTAAAGGCAGCATTGCTGCTGGGCCACTGGCTCTGAGGGTTGAGGCGCTGGATGCCACACTCGCGCCATGCAGGTGACCCGGTTCGGTTCAAGCCTCGCCACCAGGGTTTAGCAAGGAGGGATAGGATTGAGCAGCGGGGACTGCTCTCCTATCCCGGATGGGATCCAGGGACCCACCGCTCTGTAGCGCCCCTGGTGATGACAGCGGCACTATTACAGCAGTGTAGTAAAGGTGTTGAAGTGTGGTGGATGTTGGCATGTTGTGTCTAAGCGCCATTGCATGCCCGCACTCTGCAAAGGAGAGAAAAAGTGGAAATGGGCTATGGTCACAGCATGAATGTCTGACCCTCCGCCCATCCCAAATGGTGCCTCCTCAACTGGATACTGCTCCAGTGGGTCAACCTGGAAGTTCCTCACCACCCCTACGGGGTAATATGTGGAGGTGAGCAGGTCGGCCTGATGTCGGAGGCAGGGCTAGGGGGCAGTCAGGATTACAAGCCGACCGTAGCCCACTGAGAAAATATGTAAAAAATGCAGGATTAGAGGGTATATCTCTACTAAGGTAGATTTAAAAAAATTGGGGGCAAAGACTGAGGTTGGTAGAAAGGTCCGGACAGGGGAGCCTGATGAACTCACTGCCCTAGATATAGGTAAAGGCGAAGGCATAGTAACCCTGGAAGGGAGCGTGCAGAGTGGTCTGAGTGTACACAAAGGCACCACCACCTGGTAAGAATAAGAAGGAGAAAGTGTGCAGACTGCTGGGAGGAGGACACAGGCCAAGGAGGAGAACAGTGAGGAGAAGGAGGGTATGGGTGGAAGGTGGTCTGACTAAATGGATAGAGAACTGGTTACAGGGAGGATGCAGAGGATGGTGGTGGTAGGGTAGCTCTCAGCACCCAGAGCAGTGACAAGTGGGGTTCTGCAGGGCTCAATGCTTGACCCAATGCCATTTGGGCTCTTTATCTCTGATATAGCACACAAAGTGGGAGCAGGGTTAGTCTGTTCACATTATACCAAATCGAAAGCAAATAGTTATAGTAGAAAGCCCCTCCCCCACACATACACACTCCATGGAAAGCTGCTTCAAAGCATGCAATTTATTCAAATCAATTCCATTTTCTTACTTACTTGGGGTTCAATGCCAACAAGTGTAAAATCATGTACCTAGGGCATAGGAACCCCATGCTGGGTATAGGATGGGGAGGTACTGATACTCACTAGACATGAAATGGTCCTTGAGGTTATTATATCAGAGGACCTCAAGATGGCAGTATAGTGTGACAAGGCTATGGGCAGGACAAATTGGATTCTGGGGTGCATAAGGACTGGTATCTCCAGTAGGAGGAGGAGGGAAGTTGTGCTGCCATTGTATCACTCCTGGTATACCCCCAGCTGGAGTACTGTATCCAGTTTTAGAGTCCACACTTCAGAAAGGACATAAGGTGGAGGTTTTCCAGAGGAGGCAACTAAAATGGTTCAGAATTTTCACGGGAATCCCTACAAGGAAAGGCTGAAGAATCTCAACATGCACACTCTGGAAGAGAGGAGGCAGAGGTGACATGATCAAGACCTACAAAGTACCTCACAGGGTAAAGAGGGTACAGTTGGGGAGTTTCTTCAAATGAGGATGAGCACCCAAACCAAGGACACACAATGAAGCTGGGGGCATTCAGGATAGATGTGAAGAAATATTTCTTTACTGAAAGGGTGGTAGATGCCTTGAACAGACTGCAAGGAGAAGTAGTGGAAGCTAAAATGGTAGGGGCATGAAGCATGCATGAGATAAACATAGGGGTATATTACAGAAAGGGAAGGAGGGGTCAACGGAGATCAAAAGGGCTATGGAAGTGGAGTAGGTTCAAGTTAATTGCAGAAAAATCCATTAAGCAAGATCATTCACAAGGAGGTCCTGATGGACACAGGCAGAATAAGACATGCAGTAACATACACAGGCAGGAGTTGCAAGTAGGTAGCAAACACTTGGGCAGACTGGGTGGGCTGAGCGGTCCTTTTCTGCTGACAAATTCTGTTTCTATCACATCATGTGTTAATTCAGGTGCAATGTTTATTTAAAGTTGGGCCTACCATACATCCAGATGTAAGGTACAGTAAATTACTGAATTAGATGCAGCCCACTTACAGTACAATAAACACAACCCCAGTGCTTTGAGAAGCCTTTACTCTTCATAAGGCTGCTTAAAGAGCCAGGGTTCTATTTGCAGTGTCCACACCAGTATGCTGATCTTAAAATTGACGCCGCATCTGAATAAGTACTTGATTCTTGCTCGCTCCATTTCTTCCCCAGTTTGAAACCTGCTTGTCCTGAGTTAGTTTTGGGCTGGCAGCACCTTGCCTGTGTTGGAAGATGACCAATAAGTGGCACTGAAAGATGTCAGACTTCACATACTGTGAAGGCAGCTGCTCACGGACAGACATAAGGACATTCTACTGGGGGTAGGAGGAAGTATGCTGTTGATTAACTAGAATCTGCAGCTTATCCATCAGGTAGGGAAATGGGCAGACTAGGTGGGCCAAGCGGTCCTTATCTGCCATCAACTTCTATGTTTCTATGTTTCTCATCCACCATCTTGGCAAGAAGAAGGCTGCAGCTGTGGCCACTGATGACTGTTGGAGTGTGGGATGGGGGACCAAAGGGGACAGACATAGGAGATAAAATCATGATACAAATTGTGAGACCTTCACCAGCTTTCCAAACACTTACCAGTAAAGAACACTCTATAAAGTTTTTCAAATGTCAACACAATCTGGTGATCCCTCTGTCTGCCATCTGACACCGGTATCAACCAGCATAAAATTGCCTAAGGAAGGCAGTGTGGTCATGTGGTTACTGAAATACTGGAGATTACAGATTTATAAGAACAAAAGAATATCACACAGAAGCTGGCACATATGCCTATAGCAGCTGTCTCCTGCTTCTCAGTACTTATATTTATACCCTTGAGGTACTTGAATGTTTTTATCATATTCTCCTCTCTCCTCTCTTCTAGTGAGTACATATTGAGGTCCTCAATTTCTCCTCATAAGTCTTGTGTTGCAAGTTCTGTACCATCTCATTCACCCTTCTCTGGACCATCTCTAGCCTGTTAATATCCTTACAAGGTGTGACCTCCAGAACTACACACAGTACTCCATGTGAAGCCTGACCATGGTTTTATATAATGGCATCACTACCTCCCTCTTTATGCTGGTGATACCCCTATGCACCCCAGCATGTCACTGGCCCTCCCAGCTGTCTTACCACTTTGATATTTTCAGGTCATCTGAAATAAGAACCCCAAGTCCTTTCTCTCTTTGCGACTGTCAGCAACTCCCCATTGTGTACCTTTCCCAGGGGTTTCTGTGTCCCAGGTGCATAATTTTGCACTTTTGACTTAAACTTCAGTTGCCAGTTCTCAGACCATTTCTCAAGCTTCCCAGGTCCCTTTTCATTTTCTCCACTCCCTATTGGGTATCCACTGTGTTACAGATCTTGGTGTCATCTTCAAACAGGCAGACCTTTCTCTTCAGCCCTTCTACAATGTCACTAATATAGACATTAAACAGGACTGGCCCCAGGACCAATTCTTGCAGCACCCACTGCTCACCCCTCTCTCCAGACTGTGCCCCATTTACCACCACTCTCTGCCTCCTGTCTCACCCAGTTTCTAACCACTTTGCTACCCTTTTCCCCATGTCCACCCTACTCAGCTAGTTTATCAGCCTCCTATGTGGGACAGTGTCAACGCTTTGCTAATATCAAGGTTAGCGCCACTGCCACACCCTGATTTACTTCCTTTGTCACCCAGTCAAAGAGATCAACCAGATTTGTCTGACATGACCTCCCATGTGAATCCATGTTGCCTATGGTCCTGGGCTCCGATGGCTTCTAGATGCTCCACTATCCTTTCTTTAACCAATGTCTCCATGATCTTCCCACCACTGAAGTGAGGCTGACTGGCCTATTGTTCCCACTTCCTTCCTACTGCTGGATTTGTATAAAGGACCACATGTACCCTCCTCCAATTCTCTGGTACCACCCTGTGTTCAATGACTCAGTGAACATGGCTGCCAGAGGTACTGCTATTTCCCTTCACAGTTCTTTAATATCCTTGGGTGTGCCATCTGGTCCCATCGCTGGTTCCATGGCTTTTGTCAACCTTCAATTTACTCACCTTCTGCAGGATTCTTCTGCCTGTGAATGGACTATTGTCCACCTCTTCATGCCTTTGCAACTGCTGTTCTGTTTGGTTCTTGGCCCTCCCTCTTCTGTGAATACTGAACAGAAAGACACAGTGGATGTCTTGGGGGGACCCACATGCCAGTTCTTAGGCATGGTACTTTCACTCAAATACCTAAGCAACACATATAAGCAATCAAAATTTGGCATTGACAAATGCTTGCTCTATCCTTGCTTTCTGTGTTTCTCTGTTTCTACAATAAATTTCATTAACAGCCTATTTACTAGAGTTTTGATCCAGAATGTGTTGACATACCGTATTTATAGAGATGTAACATATTAGTCTAAATTACAGTCTGTTCTGAAAAGCCTTCACACTGCTATTCAAAATGTTTTTCTGAGTTTACAACTCCTATACAGAAACAAACATTGCTTGTCAGAAGTGGTATGGAGGCCTTAGCTGTTGTACCGCATACTACTTATATAATTATTTTGCCAGGCATTTGCAGCTGAATCCTGGTGAAAACAAGGCCAACAAAGGTAGAATAATTATCAATCTGTGTGGGCACTACTAAAAGGAGGATAAATATCATGCAAAAGAGGAAAAGAACTGGCATGTATGTAACACTTTTCTTGTACATTGTATCCCAAAGTGCTTTACTGACAATGAGAGACTGGTAGTGAAGTGACAGTAAACATGTAGTGGCAGCCAGTGTGCCATCAGCACAGTGACACCCATACAGCGACGGCATTGAGGGTGCTGCAACCTGATTGACAGTCATTCTGTCGATTGGGGTTAGTAGCACCTATTGTCTTGCTGCCCCATGGGTAGTGTGTTATCTCTCCACATCTCTGACCTGAAGATGATAATCTTATTGTCCTGGTGGTGTGGGGAGGAGCATTGATCAGTGGTTGTTTTGGCTGGGGTGGTGTTCGCTCCTGTCTGCTGGCAGTGTACAGGCTGTCAGGGTGAAGTTGTTGATTTAATGTTCATTACGGTTTTGTTGTCAAACCATCTTGGTGGAACCATGGCAGCCATTTTGTACATCAGCACCCACATACCACCTTGTACATTTGCTTAAACTAGTTTTATATGAAGAAGAAGTTGGCCAGGACACCAAGGAAAGTCCTCTTCTCTTTCCTTGTGTTGGTGGCAATCCCATGTTGGATTGCTGCTAGCAGTCAGTCTGTTTCTGAGAGGAGATGAGTACAGATGTGCAGGTGGCTGGAGCTGGGTCTCCACTCCAGTCAGTAAACCTTTGGAGACCAGAATGCCGGAAGATATGGGAGTCAATCTGGAGAAAGGAGATTGAAAGCGGTGAGGATATGACCGTGGAGGAATGACCAGAAGGCTTGATTATGAAGACGGCAATTGAGAAATCCAAATTTCCAGGAAGGCCTCAAAAGTGTCAAAATATTATCAGAAATTGAAAAGAGGAAAAATATCTTAAGTTAGGAAAGCTGAAATTTTAAAAGACATAGAGCTGTAGTTGAGGCCTGTTAAAGTCAATTAGAAGGTGATGATGTGGCACTAGGAAGCAGGCTGCATCATGCAAAACTGGGAAGCAAAAAGGAGCATGTCAAACAACTTGAAGAGAATGGCAAAACAGGTTGAAAAGACTTGGCCTAAGAAGAGTTGATAAGAAAGCACAGGATTATGCTTTGAAAAGAAAAAGAAGGTAAAACAGCTGACATCGAAATAATAGCAAATGAGCAAAGTAAAAATACAAATAATGAAGGGGGCCCCAGGAAACAAAAATAATAAATACTGAAAAAATGATGAAAAGGATGGAAAACAAGGTGTATGGATAGATGATACTCCTGATTGGGTCACCAAGGCCTTTACAGGGCAGGATGGAATCGAACACAAGATGGTAGGGGCTGGAGCTCCAATAGGCCTAGTACTTCTGAAATAAGTCTTCCTAACGAAACAGGTTTGAATGAAATGAAAGAAGATACCCCAAATAAAACAGGAAAAATGCAGATGATACAAAAGAATTGTCTGAGCATGAAAGCAATGAATCTTTGATGGAAACAGAGCAGAAAACTATTCAGTCTGAGAAGGAAGAAACTGAGGAAAAAAAAAGTGTGGGAGAAAATTCAAAGAAATTATTTCAGAACAAACATTTCAGCAAGCAAAAGAAGAAATGCTGTCAGGCTCAGATTTAAAGGCCCAGCAGCTGATGCACTGGATAACATTTTTATTGAGCAGCAACTCTTAAAACAAAGCATGAAATACTATTCATATGAAATTTATGCACTGATACATGTACCTGGATCCACAGAATATGATGTAAGTTTCAAACATTCAAATGGTTTGAATAGTTTCTGAAACTTTATAATCAGCTCAAAACATTCCATTATGGAATCAATTTGCTGCTATACCCTTATCAAAACCTACATTTAGAATTGTGACTGTCCTGTTTAGAAATGAAGGGTCAATGTATCAGATATCACCTTTTGGCTTAAGCAAAGGTGTGTGTTGCATGGACCTCCTGAACTCATCCTATGCAAAGAGTGCCTGTGGACAGGAGGCTGGAAATGCAAAATACATTGAAACAAATAGATAGTGAAATGCAACATCTGGCAAACTGTTTTTATCTGTGCAGAGACTGGGTAATATTCTGTGTAGGCAAACCCAAGGCCTGCTATAAATGTGGAGAAAAGGTCATATTAGTAGTACAGGTGGGCAAATAAATGTGGACTTTGTGGTATTATGGGGTATCAAGGATCAGAATGTAAAATAAGGTCAAATGTAGCCTTTGTGAAGAAGAAGGTCATATTACTTGCAGTGCCATGGGCTGCTCATAATATTCCTGAACCTGGGTTGTTAGCAGAACAAGATGTCTACCTAGTGGTAGCACAACAAGAGAAAAAATAAAGAGGGCACAATTGTTTTTGAAGCTAGAAATAAAGATCCTGATGATCAGGACATTCAAGAAACTATCACAGAGGAGGGAGGAGGCAGCTTCCACGAGACCCCAAACCCCAGTGAAGAGAATGAAAAAGTGAGCAATGAAAATGTACCTAAGCCAAAATGAAAAAGAAAGTACGAAAGAATACCATGGTAACTCAGTCAAACAAAAAAGATTTTAAAATTAAAATCCCAGAAAGAGATCATGAAGTAATGGAGATTTCTAATAGATACACTTTTTTCCAGGATAAAGAATGGGAAACAATGGATGGAGAGGAAACCGTTTCTTCAGGATCTGACCATACAGATGCAGAAGAATCAGAGGGAGGGACACTACTGACACACAAGTGTCAAAAAAGAAAGAAAGAGGAAAGTACCTGATTTTGAAAGTGACTGGAACTTATAAATGATAAAATGCAAAAACTGTCTTGTTTAACTATAAATGTAAATAGCCTAAAAAGTAAGCAGAAAAGACTGACGACTTTTCAAATTTTAAATAAAATTAATTATTATTAGCTATTTTTCAGGACACCAGATTATATACTATAGAGAAAATAAAATAAGCACATAAAGAGTGGAGATGGGGGTCATCTTGGTGGTCACTAGGAGAAGAAAGGTGCTCTGGGTTGGGATTAATTTTTTCCTAAATGAGGTTAGAATGTTGAAAATGGTGGACTTAATTCCAGGCAGAGTTATGATCTTGGATGTATTTTTTTAAAAGAATGTAGTAAGAATTATTAATATTTATAATTCTTAAAAGAAAATGGAACGGAGGAAAATAATGGAACAAGTGAACCCTTTATTCATACTTCAAATGTAGTATTATGGGGGGTTTAATTGTGGGATTAGTAAAGAAGACTGGGAGGAAAGAAAAAATAATTTTGTGGTACAAACAAATTGAAAGAAATCATAAGAAAAGGGGAGTACAAGATGTATACAAAATTAAAAAAAGGTAGAACACACCTTTTTAGGGTAGATTATCCACAAGGATTGATTTCTGTCTGGTTCCAAAAAATCTGAAGGTGGAAGAGATTAAAGTAGTTCCTTCAGAAATATCTGACCACATGAGTGTTAAACTTACAATTGATTTTGGAAACAATCTTTGAGAGAGGTACGGCATATAAACACAATATGGCTTCAAGAAGAAGAGTGTCATAATAAACTAGTAGAATTATTCCTAGCAAAGAAACAGTTAGCAAATATATGATTCAGATTTGGACTGGTGGGAAGATGCAAAAAAGATATTAAACAACTAATGATAAATGAATACCAAAAACAGAATAATCAAATTATAATAAATGCTTAAAGTTAAGGGCACACCTATATAAACTACTTACAGATCAAGTTAAATACAAAATAAATAACCCAGAAAAAGTGAAGAAACTAACAAATTAATGTGGACTTTTCAATATAACAGGGCTAAATACCTAATAATGGAGCAAAAGTATGGGGCACAGAGAACGAAACTGCAGATAATAATAATAATATAATAACAATTTATTTATTAGGTGCCTTATCAAAACCAAGGTGCCATATAAATATATATATAGATAAATCCATTTGAAAGTAGTAAAGAAAGGTGGAAAATAGAACAATATATGAATTAAAGGATGGGAATGGGAAAGCATGATAATACAGAAAATATTTTGAATCAGGTTCAGGCTTTTCTTAAAAGAAATTTGGGTGGGGGCAGAAAGGAGAAAAGAGGTGGTACTGGATAGCATAGGAATACCAAAGCTAAGTGCACAGAAAGCTGAATCCTAAATGGGAAATAAAATAATGTGGTGGCAGAGGCAATTAAACAATTATCAGACCACACAGCTCCTGGTATTGATGGGATACCTAATATATTTTATAAAAAATATAGTGAATATCTAATAAAAATACTAACTTATGTATTTAATCAAATAATGAAAGAAGGTATACTAACTGAGAGCATGAAAACAAGCAGAATGATATTTATACACAAAATGGAAACAAGTATTAAAAATTGAAGATCAATAAGTTTGCTCACTTCAGATGATAAAATATTGGCCAAAATAATATATAAAAGAATGGTATCCATCGCAGACAAATTAGTGCAAACATCCCAAGCATGTGCTATACTAGGGAGAGACATAAAGTAACTTGTTTTACATCAGAGAAATAGTAGATGCAGCCCAGAATTAAAAAAATTAGGATACCTTTATGAGATAGATCAGGAAGCAGCATTTGGTTCCATATTTCATGAAGTACATGTGGGATGTTCTGCAGAAATATAATTTTTCATGTAACTAAGGAAAATGATAAAGGCTTTATATAAAGAAGTGTAGATAAGGCATTTGGTGAATGGACACCTAGGATTCATTTGTATATGTTTAAGGGAGTTAGACAGGGCTGCTCCCTAAGTCCGCTCTTATATGTTTTATGTTTGGACCCGATATTAAGGAGAATGGAAGAAGAAAAAGAAATACAAGGGGTTATATGGGAAGGAAGGAAGCTAAATAAAACATGCACCTATGTGGATGATAGTGTAATACTGGTAAAGAATCAGGAGTCAGGAGAAAAAGCGTTAGAGACTTTTTAAATTACAGCCCTATACAGGGATAAGAATTAGCACTGAGAAAAGTAAAATCTATCCACTGGGGGTAACAATGGGAAATTAGGATCTTTAGAAATACTTAAAAAGGAGTTTTGCTTTTGTGTATCAAATTTAGAGGTACTATACGGTGGTAATTAATTGGGAAGAGAATTTAGAATTGTGGAACAGAAAGTCAGGCAATGGAAAAATTGGAGTATGACAAAAACAAAATAATTCATCTTTGAAATATTTTATAATACCAATATTTATCTATATTTCCTACATCTATCCTATTCCATTTCCTATGCAGTCTAAAAGACTGAGGATATTTTCAGCTCCTATGTGGTTCAAGATTAAACCAATAAAAGATCTCATACGTATAGGCCAGTTAAAGAGGAGGTTTAAATATGATCCAGTTGGTTGTGGGTTTTTACAAATATTTTCTCTATGCAAATACAGTTCCACTTTTGCAAGGGTAAAACTATTTGGAGCAGCATGACAGAAGAATGGCAATGATATTTTTAGACAATATAGGGAAAAAAGGAATTTTAAAGGTAAAATGCAATACCAGACTATGTGGAAACTGCAAGAAATATATGACACAGTGGGAAATAAAAAAGAGAATTTATTGTTGAAAATAGGAAACAAAATTATGGGCATTTGAAAAGGACATTCTTTGAAAACCCAGTTTTCTGTGTGGAGGAAAATATAGATATTACATGGATTTTAGAAAGTTCTCTAGATGCAAGATTCCATGAAAAATGAAAAGATCTGGTATGGCTTTGCTGTCATGGAAAGGTTAACGTGAAAGGAATCAGAAACATAAGAATAAGGAGGAAAGAATATGCACTGTGAGGGATTGTGGGCTGGTAGAAGAAGATATGGAACACCTTTATTTTAAATGTTCCATTATTAAGTCCTTTGGAGAAACATAGCAACCTTTTGGGGATGGAGATCTTAAATGATATTAACTATGATACCTTAATATATGAACAGCTATCTATGAAATGGAAGAAATGGAACAGAAGTACACTATATGTAACTTTTGCAATATTTAAATGTGTGATTTGGCAGGTGAGATGCCTGAGAATATTGCAGAACAAAGAATTAACTATTCAGGATGTTTTATTTAAAATTTAAGCAGAAATAGATAATGGCCCAGATATTCAAAGGGTTGTTCATGGTGCAACAGGGTTGTGCCATGTGCAACCCAATGTCTCTGGTGCGATATTCAAAGGGAAGATGTGCGGCACAACTCCTGATGTGCGGGGCACGTGGTAATGTAGGAGGCGAACCCATGCATATGAGGTGCATCCTGATATTCAGCCGGGATGTGCGGCACATATGCTGGCACAACCCCTACAGGCACCACACTGGTGCTCAAAGTTGATCTGAAAATAAAAGGCTCAAATGCTGGCCACCCACAGGTGGGTGGCTGTATTCTGAGTGCAAGACAACAGCTGATAGCTGTGGGTGGCCACCACCCAGCAGGAACACCATCCACAAGCACCTGGACCCTCCCTAGTAG
The DNA here is from genome assembly GCA_016271365.2 of Neoceratodus forsteri. Lineage (NCBI taxonomy): Eukaryota > Metazoa > Chordata > Ceratodontiformes > Ceratodontidae > Neoceratodus > Neoceratodus forsteri. The sequence goes on from JADMNL010000022.1 coordinate 129,149,205, forward strand.
TTCAGTGGACCCCTCCCTCCCCATATGCCCGAGCATGAGGCTGTTGTTATATTAAATTTTAACCTGCTGGTCTAGTGGTTGCCTCCCCATATGCCCGATCGCAGGCTGTTGTAATGTTAAATATTAGCCTGGTGGTCCAGTGGTGCTCCCTCACCCACTCACCCACCAGAGGACCCCCAGCCACCCAGCACCACCCCGTCAGCCGGTGTAACCTACCTGTATATCCCCAGCCGCCTGCAGAATGACAGCATACAGTATGATCTGTATGCCTATTGAGTCCACAGTGTGAACCAATGGGCTTGCAGACAATACTGTACTACACAGGACCAGATATGTGAATGAGCATGCAAATGGGACCATAATGACATGCAAATGGCTCCATTTGTGCCTTGCATATATATATGGCCTCATTTGCATGCCTGACTAAATATCATGGGTGATGTGCCTAGCACAACTGCACTTGCACTGGCGCATCCCGTGCTCCCTCTCTGAGGTTTGCATTGGTGCAGTGGCACTCGCCATATGCAATATGTGCACCGACCTTGCCATATTCAACAGTACTGTGCCATGGCGCATCACTATTGAATATTGCCTGGTCCTGGCACAGCCCAGTTGAGCTGTATCCAGGCTTGCGCCACTGCCGGTGCAGTCTGAAGATCTGGGTCACTATATATAAACAAGAATGTAAAAAATTTGGGGAAGAAAAGCAAGAACCATATGGAAAATACTGAAGGAATAGGATGATTTCTTTTGTGGGGAAAATGTACTGTTTTTTGACCAAGATTGTATGATGATGTATGTATAAAGTTTATTTTTGTTTTAAATAAAAATTCCCTTCTCTCCCTATTCCAGAGAATTCCTTCAAAGCCTCGGATGAAAAGAAAAAAGGAAAAAAGGAAAACTGAGTTAGTTAGTTCAGTAAAACTCATCAACTTAGGCACCCTCTGCTCGTTCAAACACAAAGCTCGTCAAATGCTTGTGTCCAGAGCCATCTGTGACTGTCTCTCCTAACTTCTCAGGCAGTCACTTTTGTTCTTCGCACCTCTCTACTATCACCACCCTGCTGCCACCACCTCCCCATATCTACCCTGACTCTCTCCCTGGCCCAGATCCACCACCTTCCTCTCTTACCCTCCTTCAACTCCCTTCCTCTCTCCCTTTTCTAATCTGCTCACCCCACCCAATGTTGCATTTGTTCCCAATCCTTGCCTCCCACCCACCTCTCCTTCTACCTCCCTCCCAGTTACCCCTCTACACCTCTCTCTTCCACTTTCCTACTCTACCTGGCACAGTTGGAGCAACTCAGTTTTCCACTCTACCTTTCCTTTGACAGTGCCCTTCTGGCAGCTTTAATTCATGTAAATATTATTTGTTGTGACTTATCATTCTTAAATGTATGCCTGATTATGTTGTTCTATCTGTTATTTATATCACCTGTAGCTTTAGACCATGTATACCCTGTACTGAATTTTGTATTCAAACTGCTTGCCTGCTAATCTCTCACAAACTGTACTTCTATTCTTTGTATACTAATGTGCAACCTTTGTTAAAATAGCCATTGGCTCAAAGGTATTTATCTGAAATTCTAATAAATAAATAAAAAATAAAATAAAAGGTGGTGTCACCCATTTGTCTCCTCTTGTAAATTTTAATGATGGCTTCCTTAGCTCAGTTATCTATTTTATCCTTAATGTGAACAGTCTTAAGAGAACTGTGCTGAATCTTTCAGTAAGCTTTCCCAAGAGAAGCTGTTTTTTAAATTCTAGTTCAAATTTCAGTATCACATTGAGTTATCTTGGTTTTAAATTATCTTAGCTGGTGTTTCTGCTTTACATGCTGCTGTAGAACCATTTAGAACAGTGTGATGTAGCTTATGTCCTGTTCTATGCTTCTGTTGTTGGGACAATGCAGTTACACTCCACTATAGAACTCTGAAGTTGTTTGGGGCACAAACTACATCATACAGTTCTAAATATTACTTACCACCAAATTGTAGAGTAGAAAAGCCAAGTAAGATTGCCAAAAGGCCTGTATAGATGGAACAATAACAGAATTTTAACAAGTACTTAAAACCTTTTCTATTGGGAAAATGACTTGGGTTCAGCATAGTTCTCCTTTAAGAATCACAAGAGGGGCAGATGTGTTTTTGGCAGATACTGGTGCTACCATAATGTTGCTATAGGATACCAGGCTAGCATCTCAGGCATACATTCATAAGCCCAATCAGATTGGCATTGGGGACCTTGGCTAAGGTCCATAGGAAGGACCCTTGTTCAAGAGTGGGAGGTCTTTTAAAATTTCCAGAATTTATTTTTCTGGAGTGGATTTGAGTTGGATCCTGCAAGGGCATTATTCCTGGATTTAGAATGTCATGGATATTTTCTGAGACTAGGAATGATATATACCCCACAGACTAAGGTTAACAGGGTTGAGTTATTCAAAGCTATTTAACCATTGTTGTATACTGTACATCTAAGGTAATTTTATTAGGGAGGTACTTTAATTGTCCATGGGCTATGATAGACAAGACAGGCAAGATGGAAAAACATTTTCAGATTCCAATGTTCATAAACAAATGATAAAGTCAGCTGGTATGCTTGATGCCTATAGGGTATTACATCCAAGGGGATAACTATATTAGAGGTGTTTTCTCCTCCAGAATAGACTATCTCTTTATTTCTAGTAACTATTCAAATTCAAAGTTTATTGTTCAACAATTTAATGTCATTTCAATATTTAAATGAAAATAAAATTTACACACATCATTATACAATATAATCATACATAGCAAATACAATAAAACAAAAAAATTACTACTGCACTTTTATATATATATTCTGTACTAAACTTTAAAATTAGGCTTTCTTCATTGCCATACATCAACCCCTTGAATTTCATCCTTTCATTGTTTATTTCATGAAGTATATTGTTTATCTTTTTGTACTTTGTTTAATTAATTTGGTGGTGTCTTCTTCTGTGAAAATGTAGTTTATACAGTCTTTTATTTGATCCAGATATGCTGTCAATCTCCTTTCTCTAAGAAATCTCTAGTGAAGCAATCCCAATCTCTTTATGTTATATCTCTGTTTTCCATTTGTATATGTCATTTCTTTTTCAATGCAGCAGAGCAGGAAGCCAGAGTCCATTTCTGTTTTATTCTCTGTTTTAGAAAATACATGACCATGTCTTTTGTCTTATTTATTTATTTAAAGTTTGAATTACAACCTTTGAGTCAGTGACTCCTTTGCAAAGGCTCCACGTCAGGAACAGACATGTTAAGCAAGATAAAACAACAATAGTAATACATATTAATATACAGAGGTGATTACAATAAGACAGATACACAATAACATGTAATGGGTAGTTACATTTGGGTTGCTGTTGCATCCAAGTCATTAGAACATGCAACATTTATGTAAACTTGTGAGTACTTTCCAAATGTGTTTAACAACATTGCAGACAACAGGCATAGTCTCAGGTTGGATAATCAACCCTGCGTCTAGGTGGCATAACATACTTAGGTGCAGCTACATGTCTCTGAATCTAGGAGGTGCCTCTTGAGGCCTGGCTTTGAAGAGGCTTATATTTGGGGCCTGTGAGATGAGTGAGGGAGTTCATTGAGCCAGGAGGGTGCCTAATAACCAAATGACCTTTGGCCTAAGCGTGGTCCTTCTAAGGGGGACTAAGGTATGTGATTTAGCTGTGTGTCTTGGGGTGATCCTGTGAGTGTTAAGTTTTATTAGAGGAGGAGTCCATTGGGTGCCATCCTGGTTGGATTTTCTTGGCTTGGAGGCAGGTGTGGTATTTTAGCCTGCCTAGAGAAAGTCAGCCAGTTAGCTTTTTGTGAGAGTGCATGGTATGAGTTAGTTTGTCGCTATCTGTAACCAGGCGGCTGGCTTTGTTAAGGGCCAGATTGATTTGTTTTAGTGCAGTGGGGTCAGCTGCTCCATATATTGTTATTCCATAGTCTACCAGCGATAGAACAGTGCTACTTACTGAGCGTGGGCGTGGGGTGGGAGGCATTGTCTATGCCTAAAGAGGGTCCCTAGTCTGGCGTTTACTGAGGCAGAGAGTTGGTCAATGTGCTTGTGATAGGTCAGAGATGTGTCTAGTGTGATGCCCAGATATTTGAAGTTTGAGATTTGGACAATTTTGGTGCCCTGGTGGTTGGTGATGTTTAGTTGGGAGCTATAGTAGGGCTTTGTCTGTGTGCAAAGATCATGGATTTTGTTTTGCTATAGTTTAGTACTAACCGTTGCTTCATGAACCAGTGTTCTATTTCCTGGAAATTAGTTTGGAGATTGTGCTGAAGGGCATTTGGGGTGGAATCTTTCCAATAGATTACTGCATCATCTGCATAAAGTAGAAGCTTACCACTGCAGGTGCTTGGGATGGCATTCAGGAAGAGGGTGAATAGAAGCCGGCCTAGGATTGATCCTTGGGGTACCCGACTTGACTGTGAGTTTGGAGGATAGAGTGGTGTTTATTTTTACTTCTTGTGTCAGGTTGGTGAGGTAGTTCTTGAACCAGAGTATGGTGTCTGGGGCAAGGTTGAGTGAGGGAAGTAGGTGTAATAGTAAATCATGATTTACAGTGTCGAATGCTTTAGTTAGATCTATGAATATTGCTCCTGCTAAGTCACCAGCGTCAAGAGCATCATGGATATAGGATGTAAGCGTGAGAGTGCCGTGGTGGTACTTATGCCCTGTTCTGAAGCCATGTTGTTCTTGGCAGGCGGAGTGCTTTGTCAGATACTCAGTGAGTTGGTCTGATACTATTCTTTCGAGGGCTTTTGAGAGGGAAGAATCGTGATTGGCCTGTAGTTACCAGGGTCAGTTGGATCACCCTTTTTTAGTAAGGTGTGATGATACCCCTTTCAGAGTTGGGAGTTGCCTAGGCTTAGTGAGAGGTTGAATATTTTAGTTAGGTGAGGATAGTCACATCTAGCGTCAGCCGAAGGATCTTGAGGTCTAAGTTATCACTGTTATATCTTTTGTTTTTAGGGCTTGTGGAGGTAGTGCTTGGTCTTATTGCAAGAGATAGATTTGAACTGGAAAGGTGTGATGCTGTGCCTAGGGTAGGGGAGTGGTACTAGGTGGGTGGGTCAAAAGTTTGGAGGAGAATGTGACTGAGGTCTGTGAAGAATTATTCAGAATATTGGCTATTATGGTGGGGTTCTGTGAGAGTGTACCATTATAGGTTATTTGGGTTAGTGAGTTGGTTATCTGATTTCCCACACAGATCTTTGATGTTGCTCCAAAATTTGTTCCCTGAGCCCCAGGACACTGTTAGGGCTTGTTTGTAGTGGTTTGCCTTAGCTAGTCGAATGGCCCTGGTGCACTTATCTCCCTCCCTATAGAGCTGTCTGTCATGGGGACTTTGGAATTGAGAGCTTTATACCAGAGATTGTCTCTATGTAGCATCTGGTCTAGTAGGGGTTGTGTTATCACGGTGTGTCCCTAGTTTTAGAAATTTTTTGGCAAGGGGCATATTTATGCATGAGCTGCATTGAAGATATTTATAAAGGAGGTGAGGGCTTCATCAATGGATATGGCGGTGTGGACAGGGGACCAGTCACTGGTGGAGAGGCTGTGGATAATCTTGGATATTGCTCCCTGTTTGAGGTGTCTTTGGTAAGATAATTTAGGGCGTTTGTGAGGGCTCTTGTTGGACCAGGTGCAGGAGAGGAGAGTGGTCACTGAGGACGTCGGGAGGATTATGACATTAGATAGGTGTTTGGGGAGTTTGTCAGGATGAGATCAAGGCGTGTGTGTACCTGTTCTGGGGTCCTGATCGTGTGGGGGTCTGGACAACTAGGTCAGATCGTGAGCAGTAGCAGCGTTTTTAAAGGGATCTGCTGCTTTTGATAACCAATTTACATTAAAGTCGCCCATTATTATGAGATCACTTCTTGGGAAGCATAGCTATATTTATGAGTATAGAGTCAAAGGCTTCTTTCTGGTTGTTGGGTATGTATACTGACATTATATATAATGGTTTCCCATAGGAGCCAATTATCGTTTGATGGTGACTGCTTGGGCACCATATTTCGGGTTTAGAAGGGGACTAATAGAGCTTAAATATTGCTCTGGCATATGGCACACCCATCTCCCCTCTTTCCATCTATCTTCTCTAAATTTGATGTAGTTGTTCAATGCAACTGCGGAGTTAGGGACCAAAGTAGTTAACCATGTTTGGATAGGGCAAGGATATCTGGCGAGTGTTGTCGACCCACCCTTGGAGAAGAGTTAGCTTTTGCTAGGCTACATATGTTTATGAAACCAGCGTCAGACCTGTGTTGTTTAGATTTTTACCGTGTTAGCTGAGGCGCCCTAGGTTTGGGTGTATATCACCAGCCATTAGTAGTAGTAAGAGTGCATGTCTGAGTGCAGTTAGCTGTAACCATTTTGAGAGGTTTTATTATTGCATGTACTTGTGTTGCTTTTTGGCACTTTGCATGGAATAGGGATTGATTGGATCAGTAGGGCTTTTTGTCCTTATAAAAGGAGAGGGTTGGGATTCTTGAGGAGGTGTGTGTGGGTTGTGGATCATTTAATGCCTCGCTGGCCAACTTATGGTGTACTAAGGCTCAATGTTATGTTTGAAAAGGGATGTAGGTCCCAGTGCCCATTTGCTGGGAAGTTGTTACTGAGAGATGGAGGGGAGTGAGTGGGAGACAAAAACTAATGTTAACATTAGAAGTATTAGTATCATTTGGCTGGTTAGCATGGTGTTTTCTTTATGGTAGTCTATTAAAATTCCAGGGTTTTTTCTGTTTGGTTTGCCTTCTTACTTTAGCTGTGTTCTTATCGTGAGCCCCTAGTGTTCACCTAGTATAACCAGCAAATGGAAAAGTGAGCTGATTGGTTTTTGCACTCCGTAATTCAGCCTATAAAACTAAGAGTTGACCAAGGGTGGTGGTGGGGGCGGTGGGGAGCGGCGCTGCTAAATCCTGCTGGAGTAGGAGCTGGCCCAAGCTTGGTAAGCTGCCTCCGTAGAGAACACACAGTGTTCAGGGCTTGTGGGCAGATTCAACTCGGTCCTCGCGACACGACCTTGCTTTGGGGGAGGCTTCAGTGCGTGCCCTCACGACCTCCTGGGTCCTCAGTCTGTGGACAAGGAGAAAGGGTCAGTGAGCAGGATTAAATACTTTTTAACAGGGCATTTCTCAAGGGGCTGGGCTTTTAATCTGTAGAAATCAGCTTAGAATTAAATGCTGCCTTTCTTTTAAAACTGTAGAGCTGGAAAGTTGGGCTTTTTCCTTCAAAGATGATTATCTCTTTTAGTTGCTACAGGCACTTGGCCAGTCTTTCGTGCTGGGGTTTACGGATTTAAAAGTGGTGCCAGCAAGGTAAAAGGGAGCCCTGAAGTGCAGCACCTCTGGCGTTTCAAATTTAAAAGTGATAATGGCACCAGAAAGGTGCTTACAGTACAAGCAGAGTCTGGAAATGAGCAGGCAGTAGCAGTAGTCTCAGTACAGAATTAAACAATAATACTGTGGAAATTGTCTATTTTGGTGCCAGTATCACACAAACACTGTTAAGGCTAGATACTAAATGATCTAAATCCCACTGGAGTAGGAGCTGGCCTGAGCTTGGTAAGCTGCCTCCAGTAGAGAACTTACACAGTGTTCAGGGCTTGTGGGCAGATTCAACGGTCCTCACGACCCATGACCTTGCTTTGGGGAGGGCTTCAGGTATGTGCCCCTCACGACCTCCTGGGTCCTCGGTACAGTGTTCAGGGCTTGTGGGCAGATTCAACTCGGTCCTCATGACGCGACCTTGCTTTGGGGAGGGCTTCAGGTATGTGCCCTCACGACCTCCTGGGTCCTCGGTACAGTGTTCAGGGCTTGTGGGCAGATTCAACTCAGTCCTCGCAACTCCGACCTTGCTTTGGGGAGGGCTTCAGGTATGTGCCACTCATGACCTCCTGGGTCCTCGGTCTGTAGATAATCTAATCTCCTAGTAAATCCCTAATTTACTTATTTATTTATTTTACATATAGTGGGCATAATATTGGAACATGGGTAAGATCATTTTTTTCCAATGTACATTTATGTTGTTCTTATTTTTATCCTCTTTTTGTAATGTGCATTAGAGATGTGGAAATTAGGAAATTTCATTACATAAAATATTTTGTGAAATTTGCATATTTCATTAAATATGTTAGTGGGTATGAAATGTGAAATTCCACAGGATAAATAGTGAAAATTTACCACAAAATGTGAAATTTCACCCATGAAATGGTGAAATTTGGGCACAATTTGCTGTTTCAAGTGAAACTGCACGTTCATAAGGCAAAATTGTGCAATTTTGCATCCGGAGAAAAATTTCATAGAATGATAGAATTTCAAGAAATGGTTTGCATGGTGGAATTGCCTGTTTTGAGGCAATTTCATTGACAGAATTTAGTTTTGCATCATCTCTAATGTGCATTCAGCCAATTACTCTCATAGATTTCAACTCTAATTATAGAGATACTTTTTTCATTTATTGTGTTCTTTTACAAGGGTTAAATAGGTTTCCAATTTATGCTGTCTTTTATTTTTACCATCCACCAACATTTTTTGTTTTGCATACAGTACTGTAAATCCAGCTGTCTCATCATGTCTTAAATGCTAGTTTTGATTTCATCCAATACTAATTTCAGAGGTGTTCTGAAAATGTCTGTTAGGCAATGAAGCAGGGCATATGGTTTCTGATCTTTTCTATGCATATACTTGGGCATAATATATCCTTCTTGAGGTAGTCAATAATTAGGTCAATGCATTTCTGGTAACCTGTTTTCTAGCATGGCGTATGCCTTAATCCAGTAATTAATCAGCCTTTCTTTGATTTGACATGTAATCAAGCATTGTCCCAGCTCTGCTCCTGACTGCTGCAGATGGGGTGATATTGAGGAACCCTAAGTTTTATAATATTTATCAAGATTTCTATCAATATAAATTTTCTCCTATTCCCTCCATATTTCAGCTCCATAGAAGTGCTGACTTCTTATTTTGCATTTAATATCTTTGGAAGCCTGTCATGGAGTATCCACTGTATTTGTATTGAAAGTTGTTCATGGCTAGCAGGGATCTTTTCATTTTATGTTCTGTTTCATTAATATAGTTCCTCCATTTGAAGACTTTTGTGATATAAATTTCTAAATAGCAGAAACTATTGACTTCCTCGAGTTTGTTCTCCTATATCTGATTTTTGTAATTTTTCTTATTTTTGCCACACACATTACTTTTGTCTTAATGTAATTCATTGACAGATCTGCCTTTTACATTATTCTGTAAATCTTTCTGTCATTCTTTTATCCCCAAATAACTGTGAGACATTAAAATAACATCATCAGCTATACCAAATAGGGACACTCTTGAGTTACCTATTCTGGGCATATGAAAAGTTTGGTTGTACATTTTTTTTAAAATCTGGTCCAGGTATAGATTAAACAATATAGGGGACAATGTGCATCCTTGTCTTGCTCCATTGTTTGTTCCAAATGGCTTGTTTATGTTCTCTTTCAGATTGTATCTTACCTGTGTGCAATTGTCTTGTACGATGTTTTAATTATTTCTAGAATGCCCTTGTCTAATCCTACTTCTTTTAAAGTAATCCATAATTTTTGTCTGTTGACTTTTCAAAGGTTGATTTTAAATCTATAAATATGCAATATAAATTTTGTTTTTCACATATTTGTATTTGTATATTAAATGTGTGAAGGTGAAACATTGATCGATGGTGGAGCATTTTGTTCAGAAATCTGCTTGTGCTTCGTCTAATTTTTTATTCTGCTCCATCCATTCTGTAATCTCATTATTGATTACGTTAATGATCACTTTCTGTATACAGTTGATCAGACTTATGGGTCTATAGCAGGCAGGGCCATTTTGATTTCCTTCTTTGAATAGAGGTATTATAGTGTTATATTTCCAGCTGTTTGGTATTAGTATTATCCCAGTTTGCATTATTGTTTGAAAGGGTTTTGTAGCATTAATTTCCAAATTCCTATATTTTTCTGAGTACTTCTACAGGTACACAATTTGGACCAGAGGCCTTATAAGTAGCAAAAGGATTCAATGGCTATTTCAATTTCCTGTGGGTATATTTCTAAGTCTACCTCCATTCAGCTTGTATTTGTGGTATTTATTTTATGGTTCCCCATCAGCCTTTCTTCATAAAATATTATTTATTTCTAGTAAGATTTCAGTGTTACAGGCAACCACATTGTTCTCAGAATTGTCAGATCATACAGCACTGCTGGTTACTGTTGGAGGTTGTGCCAACAGATCAACATGGTCTGGTTTTAGCTGCTTAACATTGCCTCTCAGAACAGCAGAAAACAGTCACTGCATGTAGGGAATGAATTAAGTCTAAATGTTTTATGTTATGCTGCCTTGACTCAATTTTGTCTTGGTGGAAGAAATTAAATGGGATTTGAGCAAGTTTTTCAAACACAAGGGAAACTGAAAGGTAATAATAACTATTTAAAACACTTGCATCTTTGGAAGCAGCTTCTAAGGTTGATATACCTGCAAAATTGCTTTACAAATCTCCCACTCAGACCAAATCACAATAACTAAGAAGCAAATGAGATATCTCTAATATGACAAGGCCAGATGTTTGCAGGCAGAGTTACAGTATGGAACTGGGGCTGAAATCTACTTTGGATATTTTAAGGACTGTGAGATACAAAATGATAAAAGTGATAAAGGCTTTGAAAATCCTTAGGGAAGTAGTAGCAGATCAGGGGCTTTAGAAGATACAATGGAAAATAATTTGATGAGTATTTTGGGACCCGCATACAGGTAGATTCTGAGTTGGAAATATTTCTTGATATATCAGGTTTGGAATGTTTATCCTTGCAGGAAAGTCAGGAGCTAGTGACACCTATCAGTTTATCTGACATTGCAATGGCAATTAAAAGTTTCTATTTAAAGGCTTCTTCTGGTCCTGATGGTCTGAGTGCTGAATTACACCAAACATTTCTTCCTGAACTGGGCCCAGTTTTAATAGCAGTATATACTGAGGTCTTGAATCAGTGTACTTTATCATCAAACATGGCACATGCCATTGGGAAACTAGCAGAGATTGGCAATTGGAGACCTATGAGTAATGAATTCTTATCAGAAAGTTGGAATAAACTTTTGTATACTCAGTTGACCAAAGTATCACAGAAAATAATCTCTCAGTACAAACTTGTTCAACAGTTGATCGATCATTGGGGAACATTTGAATCACACAAGAAAATTTTGGCAGGGGTAACTTGGGATCTTTATACAAGTTCTTACTGAGATTGGATGAGGAGAAAGCCTTTGATCAAATTTTTATCTGTGTTAACCCCGATTGGGAGGTACTATGTGTGTGTTCCTTTAAGAGGGCATGTGCTCTCTATGTTGGTGTCAAGCTCTGTGCCCTAGGTGGACTGGGACAGCATGTGCTGCCCTGAGCATTTCAAAGATGAGGGGCCAGAGTGCTCTGTTTGGAAATGAGAGAGAATTCTAGTCAGTTGGTGGGACACCAGAGACTGGCACACACTGTCATCTCCCACTAAGTGGAACCCTTTTCTCAGAGTTGGCATTGGTACAAAAACAATTGTTCATGGTGGCATCCAATAAAACACAATCCTTAAAGAGGGTTCCCATTCCTGAAGGAAACACTTGTTTTGAAGAACAATTCCTGTCAGACTGAATGAAGCTACTAAACTGAGGCGACATTTACTCGTTTTGAAAGGATGATGCAGTAGTACTCACCAGTGCCTATATCCCTCTTGGGGTGACAGTATGGTGCTATTTTCTGTCAGAATGTGGAAAGCAATTGAAATGTACTATGTTGGCTGGGTAGTCTACCACTTCAAAGGATGTGCTCAGTTGGCACTGCAGTTAAGTCCATGGGGCACTACTTCTATCATAGCCCTTCACAGTGAAGAAAGGAAAGTTAAAAGAAAAACAAATGAGTGCTCTGTCAGCCACAGAGTTAAGTTTGTGAAAGCCAGTTGGAAAATGTGTGGTATTGTTTGTGCCTGGTAGTAAAGAACTTAGTTACTAACCTGTGTGGCCAGTAACTGACTGACCTTCTTCCTAAGTGTTTAATGCAAAGTTCTGCCTACTGAATTTGAAAGTTGGAACCCTCTCCTTACAGGGTTCAGCACTTGAGTGATGGTGGGGTGGACATCTGTGGCACCTCAGACCCCAGGGGATGCTCTGTTCTCCTTGTCCCTGCCCCCCCTTGGGATACACCTTACAATTGGGACTTTGAACTCTCTCTCCTTACAGGGGTCAGGTCCAGAGGGAGATTGGGAGGCACTGTCCATGGGACCTCAGATCCCCAGGGTACTGTTGCCTCTCCTTCCCAGCAATTTTGGAGTCTGGAAAGAAAGAATGGGAATCCAGGAGGCTTGTGGGTTCTCTCTAATTCATAAAGTAAAAAGTGCATTAAGTGCCCCCAGTCTCAAACTCACAGCCTGAGATGCTTCAAGGTTATTTGTTGTTTTAGAACAAATGAACTGTACTTGGGGATGGAAACTGTGATTGCCCTTGATCTGGAATTAGCTGAGTTAAATGGAGACCAATCTTCCTGGAATTTTGTTTGGAAAATAAAGGATGCTGTTCTTTGTTTAAACTTTACAAAATCCATCTGGACAGTGTCTTTATTTTATGTTTGCCAGTTACATAATCTTTTTAGGCCTATATCCTTGCCAATCAGCCATTTGCCAAGGGATGCTCTGGAGGTCACCCAGTCCAAAGGAAGATCAAGTAAGTTCATAATGTTGTTCTGCTATCCCTCCTTAATTTCAAGCTATCAACCCCCAGGCAGTGGGAAAGGGCTTACATCAGTTTTCATTTCCAGCTTTAAGAGTCCATGGTATTCCCAAACAATTTATAGTGTGGATTCAGCTGTTATAGGCACATGCTTCCTTTAAGTCTCTGATTAATGAATTTCTGGGTAACACAGTGGCTGTTGGAAAGGCATCAATCAAGGCTGCTCTGAGTCCTTTATTATTAATTTTGTTTAGATATTCTAATTTGAAAATTTTATTGGCAGATAGCATTAAAGGCATAGAAACTTCACACTTAACCACACCCCTAAAAACTACAGCATATGCAGATTACATTTGTTTATATGTATCAGATGAGACATCAGGGCAGAATGCTTTACCTATCCTACAAACACATGAGGCAGTCTCTGAGGAGAAAATTAATATGATGAAAAGCAAGGTTTTATGTTTAGGTGGCAATGCTTCCAGTAGCCAGACTATTGGTCTGATACCAAAGTTCAGAACTCCTTTAAGTTTTAGGGATTGAGTATGGTCCAGCAGATGTGGCTGCTACCAACTGAACAAAAAAATTCAAGAGGGGAGAGGAAGATTGCTACGTGGAAGAATTTTCAAATGTCCAAATAAAAAAGTATTCATAATTAAAACATTGTAATAACTGACACGCCTTTTTCCATAGGGAGAGCAAGTCATTATTCTCTATTATAACCCACAAGTTATGATGGCGACACTTGATTTGTCCTCGCCCCTAACTTGCACTGCTCTCTAGGCACACACTTGCACAGGAAAAACACCTCTGACAGAAATCCTGTCACAGCTCAGTTGTGTTGGGCAAACCAATGGCACCGTAATAAAGTTACCACAGTTTGCTAAACACTACCTACCTAGTAAAACACACACGCTCCCTAACTACTCAGCTAACCTTCTGTCTCTCTCTCCATAGAAACAGCCCGGATCCTGATGACAGAGCAGAATCAGCATATCACCAAGGCAACAGGCAAAAAAGAGTCAGGCTAATTTGCATATCACTGAACATACAGCCTACACGAAGAAACCCAGAAAACATCAGAGGAACCACAAAGGCAAAACTGAACAGCTTAATGGATTTTTCTGGATTCAGATTCAAAAGCCTCATGCAATAACAATAGTTTAAAAAGTTTACTGTTTACTTTAACGTGGTTTGACTACTGAGTTTCACTTTCACTTTAATCCATGGTTTGAACTCTGATTTCACCTTTCAGTTGCAGGACATTGAACAAGGTACAAAAATATGTTTAAAGTTAAAAAGTTAAAACTATTTTTCTGTACCTTTAATGTTTCACTGCAGATACAGCAATGTTTTCAAAGTGTTCCTTCAATAAAACAATCTTTCCTGGCAACCATTGCTACAAAACATCCTTTCACTGTGTGGCAAAAAGACATGTCAACAATTACATAAAATAATGTGTGGGGTGACTGCATTAATGAGAAATTTTGTGCACCCTCGGTGTGGGATGGTCATATAAAACCCCTCTGGCTTTGCCCTCCCTCAGGGTTTATGTAGCATCCACACCTCGGTGCACATAATTTCATTATGCCACTCACCCCATACATTATTGTATATGTTATTGCCACTATTTGCACTTATGCTGAGCATTTCCCCTTCCTGTGGAAGTGAAGTTAAGATTCAGAATATGTTTTCAACTGCTCAGGGCTGCAGACTGAATCTGGTTAAACGTAATTATGCCTATGAACCTATTAATAAGGGAGGGTTGACTATGACTAACCCTATAGACTTTTCTTCTCTTATTTTTTACAACAGAAAACACTTGTTGCCTTTTTGGTCCTTGTAACACAAGATCCACACATACAGATGATTTAATACTTTTTATTGGACCAAAAAGCTTTTATAAAGAACACAGTTTCAATAATATTTCTAGAATCTAAAAAACAAGACATCAACACTCTGCTAACAAAATAAGCGGGCTGCTCAAGAAGAACTTCCAATAAAGTGCTTCATTTTATTTCAGGTGCCATGTGCAAGGCCTGATGCATTTCAGAACCAAGTTCCTTCATCAAAGGGTCTGATACAACAAAAGACTGAAGCCTTTTATTCCATAGAGATGATGACATCACGAATCAGCATTAAGCAAGTTGTAATGTAATAGTAATTATAACAATTTAAAGTGCCAGTGTAAAGTAAAGTGCCACACAATGGTTAAAAGACAGTGTAGTACACCTTCACATATAACAATTAAATAAATGCCATAACCTTTATCTTATGTACAGTTAATAAACATATATACTGTGATGGCAGAACCTGCTCAGGTAGCAGAATCAGATGAAGTGCTAAGACCAGGAGTCCCAGTGTGCTCCATTGATTACAATGCTGCTGAATAAAATCTGAAAGAAAAATAAAAAAGACATCTCAGTAAACAGCTTATATATTCATATTTATATACATTAGATCCACTATAAGTGATACTAATATCAATTACTTTCACTATAAATGTCAAAACATGCTGAACTAACTATTGGGCAAAGTTAAACTAAATGAGAGAGGTTCCAGGTGCAAAAAACATGTGGTTATCTTTTCTTCTAAGAAAAGGGTTATCTCAAATTTTCATTCAATCCTGGTGTTTTATAGGCATTCAGGGTATATATCCAGAACACTTCTCTTTCTAAGATAAAGTTATCAAAATCACCACCTTTTGGGTTTCTGAACACCTTCTCAGTCCCTTGAAATGAAAAAGTATGCCTCTTCTCATCTCTGCTATTTATAATGTGTTGTGCTGTAGCATAACTGGAGTCCCTATGTCTAATGGCTCTCATATGCTCTGCTACTCTCTGTTTGAGCTGTCTTTTGTTTTCCCTATGTAGAATGTGCTACAGGTGCAGGTAGCCATATATATCACTCCACTAGTGTCACAGGTTATCAATTCTCTGATCAGATATTTTTTCTGATTTTAGCATTTACATGTGAATTCTTTACCTGTCAGTATGTTAGTGCAAATACTGTATTTTCCACATCTAAAACTACTACTACTTGGCTTACGCTAAGTCTCTTTTGTTGGTAGTGTCTGTCTGCTATGTACTAACTGGTCTTTAAGGGTACTTGCCTTCTATATGTCATTCTTGGTGAATTGTCATGATATGCACTAAGGTATGAATCACCCTTTAAGATATTCCAGTTAGATGAAATAATGTCAGAAATTCCATGAGTGTATGGAATATGAACTAACAAAATTCAAAGGTCTCATTGGTGTTCTGATGTTTGGGTCTCTGTGTCAGTGTCTCTTCTCGTTTTATGGCTGCTAATTCTTTATGTATCTGCTTGATGTGTACATTCTGATATCCCTCTCCATGAATCTTGTTTCTAGATCTGTAGCTGCTTTCTGAAAATCTGTTTCCTCACTGCAATTTCTCCTCATCTGGAGAAATTGTCCCTTTATAATATTCCTCATTATGTGTCGGGATGACAGCTAGATGCTAAAAGCAAAGTGTTCCTCTCACAGGACTTCCTCTATATATCTGTGTGTATTGTACTATTGTCACCTTTCTAATCTCCAAGTTCAAAAAAAAATGAATGCTTTCCTGGCTTGCCTGATATGTGAAGGATAAAATGAGGTTAGACTTATCTAGGAAAGAGACAAAATAATCAAATTCATTTAGGTTACCAACCCAAATGATGAATATATCATCAATAAAGCAATGGTACAAATTCAGCTTCAAAAGAAAGGATTGTTGTCTGCATTTCTAACAAAAGTGTCTTCTCATTGTCCCATATATACATTGCAAAGCTGGGGCAAAGGTACCCCCATAGCTGTCCCCTTAATCTGCAGATAATATTGATTCAGAAAAGAAAAGCAATAAATTTGAGAACAAATTCTGACAATTTTAGAAGTAGTTCAGTGCAGGGTCCCTCCTCTGTCTCTTGAATTCAGATAGTATGCCAGGTTATTCAGGGCCTCTTGTGGATTATTGGAGTAGAGGATTCTACATCCATGGTAATCAGGTACACATTGGGGTCTATCTCTATGTCAACTAATATTCCTAAAACTTCCCTGTATCTTTGATGTATGACCCCAGATTAGTAACAAAGAGTCTCAAAAATTATCTGGTTCAGATAAAGATCTGATCCCATTCACAATGGGTCTACCCAGTGGTGGTGGAGACTTAAAATCTTTGTGTACTTTAGGTAATGTGTAAATGGTAGCTCAAACTGGAAAATCTACTGTTAGAAAATGTTTCACATTTGAGTGTAGCCAACCTTTGTTAAAAGCCTCTGTAATAAATTCATCAATGCAGTGTTTGAAGAAAACAATGGGTCTGATTTGAGTCTTTTATAAAACTCTGTATTAGACAATTGTCTATTAATTTCAAAATGTAATCTGTGGTATCTTGAATAACAACTGCACCTCCCTTGTCCGCCTGCTTGATGACAATATTTTAGTCACATTTTAAATCTTCTAAGGCTTGTCTCTCTATCCTAGATAGATTGTCATGATTAATTCTAGGAAATTCAAAAGAAATTCTCAAATTCATTCTCACAGACTTTTGAAATGTTAAAATAACTGAACTAGGTGGGGAGGGAAAAGACAGACTGACCCTGAAATACTTTCTTTCTGAAATCACAGCATTCCCCATATCAGTACTTCCCAAAACAGTGTCCAATGTCTGGTTGGAAGAAATGACATGGCTAGTATCAGTAACTTCCCTATGTCCTTGTTTCTCAAAAAAAGGATTTAAGGCTTAAATTCCAACAAAACTTCTGAAGGTCTAAAAATATTTCAAATGTATTTATACCTACTGTAGGTGCAAAGGACAAGCCCTTATAAAGGACCATCCCTCCACCTCTGTTAATGTTCTACTTGATAGGTTGATCACTTTCTCTAGTATCTGCCTTGCCTCTTGCGGGGTAGTAGTTCTGTCTGGATCCCCAAGGGTTGTATTATTGAGTTTGATTCATCTGTCTTGGGTGTATTTGGGGGTGGGGATTGGGTGGAGGTGGGGGAAAGGTGTATGGTTCTGTTGTCTGGGATGGGGTTGCCCACTTCCTGTTGTTGTCACCCTGTTGGTATTCTGGGTGTGATGCTTCCAAACCCGTCTCCCTCTCCTCCTGCATCTTCCCTTCTCGTCTTCCTTGATCTCTGTTTTTCTGTAGTGGTGCCCCTGCCAGTTCAATCTGTCTGGTTATTTGAAAACCCTGGTACATACTGGATCTTGTACTCCTTCTTAATAGGTGTTCAGGTGTTGTGCTAGGTTATGTATTAAGGAGTCTTCTCTGGAGATGTTATTCTCATTACTACTTGCATCACTATTGTCTGTACTTATCTGTACTTATGTTGAAGGACACTCTCCTTTCATTCCTGAGAATCCCTTAGGTTGTTCCTTCTTTTTCCATGTATATATTTTATTATTTTGATAGTCCCCAAGGTCTCTTTTTAAACTTGATTAGTTTTTCATTTTAACTCAAAATCCAATTGTTCCAAGGTATCACATAACTTCCTGTTACAATGATCAAAGTCTATATGCCTTGAATTTCAGCATGTCCTCATATTGCTTTATTTAATTCTTAAAAGCCACGCTCACCTCCCTTCCTTATTGTATGATAAGCTGCATCAGTTTCTTTAAAGCCTCATCGAGTATATGCCTTCATTGCAACACAAATGTTTCTGACATCTTACCCAAATGCTGGCTCTTTTAAAATTTTAGACCATGTGGAATCCTTTGAACATTTATATATGCTTATAAGTCAAGTATAGGTAGCTTTAGATGTGGAAAACATACTTGGCTTAAGTCAAGTATAGGTAGTTTTAGATGTGGAAAATACAGTATTTTCACTAACATACTGACAGGTAAAGAATTCACATGTAAATGCTAAAATCTGAAGAAATATCTGATCAGAGAACTGATAACCTGTGACACTAGTGGACTGATATATATGGCTACCTGCACCTGTAGAGCATTCTACATAGGAAAACAAAGAGACAACTCAAACAGAGAGTAGCAGAGCATATGAGTATGGATGTAAGTTTGCCATGGATGATGTTTTAATAACTCATTGGTTGTTCATGAAATCATTATTTGTGCTCCCAGGTCGCTCCTGTAAAAAGCTTTCAACAGTGTGCTATACCTGGTTAAACAACTAAATAAAAAAAAATTAAAAAAATTATTAAACTTCTTGGCACTGTCATCATTGCTATGTTTTGATGACAATAGTGAAAAGTCATGGATGTCATGAATAAAGTCCAAAAGTCATGGAATCCATGATGTGTATGACTACATGACAAATTTACATTCCTACATATGAGTGCCATTAGACATAGGGGATTCCAATTATGCTACAGCACAACACATTATGAATAGCAGAGATGAGAAGAGGCATACTTTTTCATTTCAAGGTATCGAAGGTGTTCAGAAACCCAAGAGGTGGTGATTTTGATAACTTTATCATGGAAAGAGAAGTGTTCTGGATATATACCCTGAATGTCTATAAAACACTAGGATTGAATGAAAATTTGAGATAACCCCTTTTCTTAGAAGAAAAAGATAACCACATGTTTTTGCATCTGGAGCGTCCCTCATTTAGTTTAACTTTGCCCCATAGTTAGTTCAGCATGTTTTAACACTTATAGTGAAAGTAGTTGATATTAGTATCACTTACAGTGGATCTAATGTATATAAATATGAATATATAAGATGTTTACTGAGATGTCTTTTTTCTTTTTTCTTTTAGATGTTATTCAGCAGCATTGAAATCAATGGAGCACACTGGGACTCCTGGTCTTAGCACTTCATCTGATTCTGCTACCTGGGCAGGTTCTGCCATCACAGTATATAGGTTTTTAATTGTACATGAGATAATGGTTATGCCATTTATTTAATTGTTATATGTGAAGGTGTGCTATACTGTCTTTTTAACCATTGTGTGGCACTATTACTATACACTGGCACTTTAAATTGTTATAATTACTATTACATTGCAACTTGCTTGATGTTGATTTGTGAATGTCATCATATCTATGGTATAAAAGTCTTTGTTGTATCAGACTGTTTTGATGAAGGAGCTTGGTTCTGAAATCGTCAGGGCGTTACCGTAGCACCTGAAATAAAATGAAGCACTTTATTGGAAGTTCTTGGTGAGCAGTCCTTTTATTTTGTTAGCAGAGTCGGGATGTCTTTGTTTTTAGATTATGCCTACATATCCCTGCACCTGCTTCCATGTGAAACCTCTTTTCAATCTACAATATTTCTAGAATGTTTAAAGACTCAGAGTCTGTCTGCAGTGTTCTATTGCAGGAATGAATGATGCTGTTTATTCACAATGGGAGAGAGGAGGTGGGTTGTTCCTCAATTACACACAAGCTTCACATATCATATCCCTATATACATACTAATATCTTTAAAGAAAATGAGGTTATAGAAATTGAATCCAGCACATTTCAGAACTTGTCCAAGAAAATTAATACATTGGGATACTTTATAAACTGGATATACAGAACAGCTAATTTTCCAGGAGGATCAGCCAATACTTCTGATACTTCTTTAAAAGCAACTGACTGATAAATTAATTATAGTATATGAATGGGATGTGATATGGATCTGTTGCCACAGAAGATTGGAGTTCACAATTCCCATAAGCATAAAACTGTGGATGAAAGACGTTGTCCTAGAGACACCTGTTATGGGATTCTAGAAACTCAGGAATATTTATTTTAGAATGCCCATATATTGTAGATATGTGAACATTTTAGTAAACTACACATCAACTGGAATTTCAAAATGTAACTTATTCAAACTTAGTATTAGGAATATATTGGCAAGGGTGGTCAAGAAACATGATAGCATTTTACAGGTGATTATGGTTTTAGCAAAATATTTAGTCTGGCAATTTTGTGTAAGGTTGTATTGAAACAATAATATTTACTTCAAGAAGATCTCTTTCAAGCTTTGCAAACTCATCTGTGGACTGTTGATGAATTGGACACTGAAAATGTCATCACGGTCAGGCACAGCCCTTTTAGAAACATTTCAAAAGTTTCTTGTCACGCACAAAATAGGATTTGGGAGCTTGGAATTTTGGTTTGGTTACCACTTGAATGTTTTCACCTTTTGGTTCTGATTAGTTAAATTGTAAATAATGTAGCATATAGTGTCTGTATGTCTTGTACTTTTCTATAATAAAACACTTCCCTTCTTTTGCAAACAGTGCTTTATGTTCTCTTATTGCCACATGGGCACCTATCAGGACAGCACCAGAAATAGGCAGTTTAATTGCAGGAGTGGTTACTACAGACAGGCTCTAATGAATGCTAAAGAAAACCCGTAACTATGCTTTTGGCCCCCGTCTAGAATCAGATCTCTTACTCCAGACTTATTGATACATTCTCTAGATGACTCCCCTCTTGATTCGTTGCCTCCTTCGGGTATCTAGGAGCCACTCTTGACCCATCTCTTGACTTTAACCTCCACATTGCGGCTATATGTAAGACAGTTTACTCAAAACTTGGTCTTGCCTTTAAAGTAGGTCCTCCCTCAATTATGCTGCCGCTTGCTATTGCACAAGGATTTCTTCTCCCCTGCTCTGACATTTTACTGTCACGTTTACCTTAAAGCTAGCAAGGAGCACTCCAGAAATGGAGCACCTGCTATAGCAGTATATGCAGATTTGCTCTCTCCGCTCACAGACTAACCCATCATTGCCTGCTCTACTCGAAACTAAATTGGCTCTCCCAGACTCGCTCAGACA
Organism: Neoceratodus forsteri; assembly: GCA_016271365.2. Classification (NCBI taxonomy): domain Eukaryota; kingdom Metazoa; phylum Chordata; order Ceratodontiformes; family Ceratodontidae; genus Neoceratodus; species Neoceratodus forsteri. The sequence continues at coordinate 129,170,698 of JADMNL010000022.1, forward strand.
CTATTCTGCGGGCTGTACAATTGATAATATGATCTGAATGTGGTCCCCTAAATACCTTGCGAACTATTAATGCAGCCCTCCCAAGCATACCTCCTCAGGGCATCTGCTCAAACCGAACCTGAAATTCCCAGATATCTCACAAAAAGGAGAGCGATCCTTCACCATATCTGCCCCCGCTCCTGGAACTCATTTCCCTCCACATCAAACTCTTCAAATCCCACAAGGCCTTTAAACTGGGTCTTGGGCACACCTATTAGAATCCGACTGCTGCTCTTGTGCTGTAACTTGAGCCTCTCTCCTAGCATTTTCTCCTCCCTATGGCACTTATTGATTTCTGTTGGTCTCCAAAATCTGAAAGTTTCCCACATCCAGCAGAAATCCTGTTATAATGCTACTTCATTTAAGTTTTGTTTGCTATTTGTCATTTCAATTTAGTCATTGATATATTATCAAATGAAAATAATTAATGTAATGTTATCTTTTCTCTTTGTCATCACTGATAATGACTGTACCTGGCTGTATACTGTTCAAATGTTTGTTCTCACCTCATGCTGCATCATGAAATACTCTTTAATGTTGACTCTGGTCTTCCCTGTCTGTACTCTCCCGGGTCGTGCCTGAATATAGGTAACATTGTTGTCTAGTGTTACCGGTAAACAAAAACCAAATAAATAAAATAATTTTTCATCCAAAGGATGGCACACACTGACAGTACAACACCTCCCCAGCACTTCACTCAGGTGCCAGAATATATGGTATGAGCCCAACCACAGTGTGTGACCAGAACCCACAACCTTCTGGCTCAAAATGTACCATCTAATGCATGTCTACAGAAGGTCTCAGAATTATGGCAAAATCTCACTGAATAATTTGAAATTAATCCAAAATTCCTTCAGCTTCATATTCCTATTGCATCATTGCAGCTGGTATCTTGCCAGACCCTTTCTGTAACAACCACTGCATGAAGTGCTGCATCAGGAAGTTCTAGCTTCCACCCTCCTCCACAAATTACACCTGGACCAGGTCCCTCAGTCATTCAACTCCTTCACTCTCTTAAATAGCGTCACTACATTAGATTGGACAGACATTTCCTGTTCCTCTGATATTGACATTGCCCTCTTTGTGTTTCACTGCACATTCTCCTCTGTTTGGGACAAACACACTATGCTCATAAAATCCTGGATCAGAGCTCACCTCCATCCTAGATTGCCCCAAGTTATTGACCAGTGCATGTCCCTGATCTCACCTGGGCACACTGTAAGACATTTCACTCCCTTCCAGACCTCCACCAGTACAAGGTTTGCAGAACTCTTGCACAAAGGCTGTCCAGACAATGAAATCACAATATTTGAAGGCCAACCTTATTCAGAACAACCTCAATGACCCTCAAAGTTCTGGAAGGAAATTCACCCTTTTCGATCCTAGCATTCAGTCTTTGTCCTCAGTCCTTCTGATAAATGGCTAACCTGTGTTTGATCCCTCCTGTGTTACTTCTCATTTCAATTAGTTCTTTAGCACTTCTGCTCTACCCTCCAATCCCTCCAACCTCCATTTTATTCACTATGTTCCCTCTCCTTCCATCCCCAGATTTCCTTTCCTCCCTGTTACTATCAAGAGACCCTGACTGCCTCTTACTCCCTGAGCCTGGGCAAAACTAGCCCAGATGGGCTCAAACCTAAACTCCTCCATATCTTTGCTCTTATTGTGTCTTCTCTGGCTCACCTTCTTAACCTCTACTTCTGTCTCAGTGCAGTCCCACAGTCATGGAAGCTGGCCAAAGTTATACTACTCCACAAAGGGGGTCCTTCATCATCTGGTAAGTACCAGCCAATTTCCCTCCTCCTCCCTTTCCTTTCCAAGCTGCATGAGAAGCTAGCCTACACCAAACCCTCTGATTTCCTCTTCTCCTCTGATTTCCTTTCCCCATTCCAGTCTGACATTTGGAAAGATCATTCCACTGTCTCCTCCTGCCACATTTAACTTATTTCATCCTTTCAGGGATGGATCAGATACACATCACAGCAGACATCTTCATTGATCCAGCAAAGGCATTCAATTCAGTGTGCCATCCTCTCCTCCTGAATAAACTGAGTTCTGCTGGTCTCTTGGCTCCTCCTGTCTACGGTTACATTCTCAAAGGGCATCAACAGTCAGTACAGGTTGGTAATGTTCTCTCAACTCCTTTTCCCATCCAGGGGTCTCTCAGAGCACCATCCTTGGTCTCATACTCTTCTCCACTTTTTCTAAATGACCTCCTTAAGCCTGTTTCAACTACATTATCACATGTATGCAGATGACACAGTCATCTACACTGCTGGCCCATCCACCTCAGCCATGGAAGGTCTGCTCCAGCAGGATTTCCACAATGCCCTACGTTGGTTCCAAGCTAAGCAACTTTGATTCAACACAGAAACAAAACTATGTCCATGACCTTGACTCTAGCCAAAATCTTGCCAGGGCCCCATTCATGCCCATCTTCTCCCTGGGATGGCTCCTCTCTAGATGTGGTTCCTTCCGTCAAGTACCTAGGTGTGTGGCTTGACAGCAGGTTTGACTTCACTACCCATATCAATGCCATACATGCAGGGTTCCACCTAAACATGATGTCTTGTACTCCAATAAAGATTGTCTGTCCCTACAGGTCTGCCATAGATTGTCATCAACATGGTGCTCCCAGTCTTTGATTATATGGAGCGTGCCTAGGGCTTTTCCCCTCCTCCTCTTTGGCCAGGATAGACTGGAAATCCTCTAATGCCTTTGTCATTTTGCTTCCAGCTCCCCTCCCAAACTCATCATTGCTTACTTTACTCATCTCCATGCATTCTTCCTCTTCCCTCATGTTGCTAGATTCACTGTGCTTCCTACACAGGTAAATATTGGTTTGGGTCTCTTTCCTCCTAACTCTCATCACTAGTCTCCCTCATCCCTCTGCCTCCTGTTCCTTCCACTCCAGGGATCATTACACCTTTGCAATACCACATCCCCACAGATCACTAGGCAATCTGCCTTCTCCTATTGTCTTCCCTTACTTTGGAACCTATTCACTTTGTCCTGCATCACTAACTCCCTGGATCCCTCAGGTCTCAGCTGACACTCCTTCCCTCCCCCTTGCTCCTGTTTTCCCCTGAACAGCTTCCCATACAATTGCCTGAAATGCTCATTTGTGTTGCATTTGCATTGTTCATTAATTGTGCATTTACTCTGGTCTTATCAGATTCATTTTCATTTCATTTCATTTTCATTTTTATTAGGGTAATAACAATTGAGCAAAGCTCATTTGAAATGGTGACCCTTCATGTGCAACATACAAACAGTCAGACAAATACATAGTAAATACAATCATAAATACAAAGAAAAACATGCAATCGTAGAGTATCCACAACATTTTTCTGTGCAAAATTAGAATCGAGAATCATTGTTTTACTGCCTTAGTTGAACAAGCATTTGTCAATGCCAAATGTTTGTTTGCTGGTATTACCATTAGAAATGCAGGAGTTAGACAGATGCAGAATAGGAATGGCAGTGAAGTACTGAACTACATGAACCCTACCTCCATCCTGTAGAGATGGACAGGATTTGTGGTAATGTTTTGGGTCATCACCCATGATGGTCAAGCCATGTCACCTCACCCTATTCTGCAGACACACGACACATGTTGAGCTGTGCCTTAGGTGTTTGGCTTTACAGTCACCCCATTCCATAAGGACATATGTTGAAATGGGTGCAGCACAGGAGAATGGGGTGCAGTCTTGGGACGAAGAGTCCAAGGTACACCTCGATGCTTGTCAGTGGCTGGGGGTGGGATGGCATGAGCGGTACAGTTGGCAATCCAAAGGCACACCCTAATGCCTGTCTGTCTGTACAGAGTAGGACGTTATGGTTAGAAACCGTAATGCCTCAGGCATTTGTTGGTATTCACAGTACAAATTTTGAACATGGCCTTTTGTGACCCCACCTCATGAAAGCATTTGGGACCTCTTGTCATGAACAGTGGCAGTGTGATTTTGTCAATGTGTCCAGAAAACTGACTTCCAACAGTGACAGTGCCATTCTGCGCACATGTACGAAAACACAGATCGGGCAGGATGTGAAGAATGACAGCTGTACCATCCATAGGAGGTATGAAGAGATGGCAATGTTGAAAATCTGTAGTGGAATATTAAAAATGTTCACTCCCGAGCATATGTGGGAAACCGCACAACACATGAGTGTAACACAGTCTTTTATGGAGTTTCATCACCAGATTTTCAACATAGGCATTTAGCTGACCTGTGGTCATGAACAGTGTCACTGTGATTTTGTTACTGTGTCCTGAACACTGATTTCCCACAGCAACCACGGTATTCTACATCGGACTGCAAAAACAAATTTCAACCAGGATGTGAAAAATGACAGCTGTACTGTTCATAAGGAGGTGTGGGAAATTGGCAATGTTGAAAATCTGGAGTGAAAATATTACAAATGTGCAAAGTTATAAGCGTGCGTGGAAACTGCACAATGCAGCTCGTAACACAGTTGGTTTAATGAACAGTGTCAGTGTGATTTTCCTAATGTGTCCCTAACACGGTTTCCCACAATGACCGTGCTTGTCTGCCTGGAAGTGCAAAAGTACATTTGGGCTGGGATGTGAAAATGACAGCTATACTGTTCATAAGGAGCTGCGGGCAAATGGCAGTGTTGGCAGTCTGGGTGAAAATATTGCAAATGTGCGAAGAATGCAGGCATGTGTGAAACTGCGCAACACACAGTCGTAATACAGTCATTTTATGAATTTTCTCACCAAATTTTCAACATAGACATTTAGGACCTCTGCTAATAAACAATGTCACTGTGATTTTCTTAATCTGTCCCAAACATTGATTTCACACACCAACTGTGCCATTGTGCATTACGTGTGGAAACACATTTTGGACGAGATGTGAAAAATGACAGCTGTACTGCTCATAAGTAGGTGTGATAAAATGGCATTGTTGAAAATCTGGAGTGCAAATATTACAAATTTGTGAACTTACGAGTGTGCTTAGGAACTACGCAACACCTTCTGTAAAACTGTCATTTAGGAATTTTTCAAAATTTGCAACATAGGCTTTTGAGAGCCCTCCTTATGAGCACTGGAACTGTCAATTCATTAATTGGTCCTGAAAGGTGATTTTGTGCAGTGACCAAGAAATCACCCTTTGGGTCCGATTAACGCCATGACAGTGACAGAATTCATGAGGAGGGTCCCAAAAACCCATGTTGAAATTTGGTGCCAAAATTCAAAAAATGCCTGAGATATGCAGCAAAGTTGAAAAAAATATTTATTACATTATACAGCTTACGGTATTTCCTCAGTTCGCGGTCAGCTTTGAAGAGTGCAGACATGTTCCTGGTCCACTGAAGATGCGTCTCGCGGACTCAGAAAGTAAGTATGGGGTGAGGTGTGTGGGAGGCAGGGTACGCAGTGGGTGACACCAGGTTGCAGGGGATCTGGCAGACCATGAGGGACCGTTTTTTCTTTGCGAAAAAATAAATAAAAGACAATGAGGATGATTTCCAATTTACAGGGCATTTGGCATGCTGGGGTGGGCTCCCAGCATGCCAAGGACTCTGTTTTGGGGGAACAGCTGTAGCCAACGGGGATTGAGCACCTCATTAGCATGCAAGAAAATGGGGAGGACATCATGCTGATGGGGCATCCCGTCAAAAGCAACAAAACCAGGGAGGTTACATTATGCAGACATCGGCAGACAACGAAAGTGGGTGGGGGTTACATCTTACCGATGGGGAGTGGGCTCCTCCGTTGGCTTAATAAACATTGCGGGGCACTGAAGCAGCCATGGATTTGGGCCCCATCGGCCAACAAAGACCATTTGGTTGGGGCACATGCTGCCGAGGGGGATTGGGCACCCCTCGGCATGGGAGGCTGCCTAATATTGTTTGTGAATGTGATGGCAAGCTGCCCACCATGTTCACAAACAGTATCAGGCTAGCTAACGTTCTGCCCTGCAATGACGGTTGCTCCTCATTGCAGCACAATGACTGATGCTGCAATGACAAGGCAGCTTCTGATTGCTGCAGTGAAAACGTTACACATGGTGTACTTTGGAGACCAGTGTCATTGGCACACTGTGCCTCCATTGGTACAGCAGTGCCAAGTCCCCAAATGCAGTGCCTCCCTTGGCTGTAACACTGCCAGGCCTCACAACTCACTTCTCTCCTAAGCTGTCACATAATGAGCAAACATAAAAAGGTTTAGCATCAAAAATCAGAACTTGTGTGACAATTGATTCCAATAAAATGAAACATTTGACTATAAAAATGCATTGGCCTTTGGGTTTTGGTTATGGATGCTGTTAATTCCCAGTAGATAGAATTCCTAAAGATGAATCTACCTCCCTTTCATGTAGTTTGGCTTTTCACTAATTGGGACCTTACCAAATAAACTTTTGTATGGAAAAACAAATTTATGCAAGTGATGTCTGTCTGCAAGGAGTTCCACCGATCGTTTATACACTCTACAATGATGTATCTCTTCTGAACACCAAAGGATTCTCTGGTTGTTGGTTTTGTTATAATTATTAATTGTGTCTGTACTATGTATTATATTTTCTTTTATATCCTCTGTTCCTTTCCCTGGTTGCACCTGAAATGAGTCTTGGCTCAGTGTGCCATTCCCAATTAGCAATTTTCAAATAAAGAAAGACAACATATGGATATGGCAGCAGGTTGCTTGCTGTTGGGCTGCAATGGCTGTGTTGGAGCCTGCTGACGCTGTGTCAGCTCCCCACCACCCATACCACCTGTAGTCGACAGGGTGCTATATAGCATTGAACATGTGTTCTTAAAAACCTATCAGGCAATTTTCCACCTGCAGATTATCTGCTTTCACCACTAGTGGCCACTAGAATACTAAACTCAGTGCTGTCAGCTAATGATTGTTGCAGTTGATATCCAGCTTTCTGAAGACCCCGGATCAGTGGCACTTGGCCTCGGCTTCATAGCAGGGGCAGATTGTGGAAGGTGAAACAAAGAATGAAGTGTATTGGGACACATACTATAGTTTTCCCTAGCCCAGCTCTCTTTACTATTTTCATGTACTAATGTCACCTTTTGTCTCACTGCCTAGCCAGTTGTATTATCTCAAGTACTGTTTGACCTGATCTATATCTGATTCATCTGTATTAATGCAATGTATGTGATTTATCTATATTAACGCATTGTTATGTGTTTCATAGTTTATGTATGTACTATCCGGGTTGTGCCTGAAAATAGTCAATCTTGGCTAGTGCACCTACCTGGTTAACAAAAACTAAATAAATAAATAAATCAGGTTAAATATTTTCTGTGTCATTCCACAGTGTGGTGGCTTATTCATAACTGCTAGGTGATGTACGTCATCTTAATAGGGACACTGACAGACATATTTTCACTCCCTCTACAGGACACAATATTTGAAGACAGGGGCCCATTTCTCAAATAGTGGTTAGATCGACACAAGTTGTGTCAAACAGGCAACTTGTGGCAATTGCCATTGTAACAAATAGCATCGCCTGATTCTGGAAAATTACGTGACCTGCATCAAATTTTCCAGAAATGATGCAAACTGCACCATAAAAGGCAGTGCAATGAGTGGAATTAATGCAAGGTGCATAAAAATATCAGGGCAAGAAATGGTACAACAAAGCAGCAAAAGTATGATGCAGGGAAGGTCTGGCAGACAGCGCAACTTTACAGTTGAGGAGACAGACATCCTCACTGTGAAGGTTGATGCACAGGCCAACCTTCTGCTATCCTAAGGTAGGGACAAGGAACTCAGAGACCATCAGAAACAAGCCTGGGATGAGGTTGCCACCAAGGAAATGCCATAGGCTCTGTGAGGTGATCCATCAGGGTGTTCAAGCAATACCATGATATCAGGTGGAGGTCCAAGAGAAACTGGCCCATAATAGATGGTGTACAACAGCAAGTGGTGGTGGCCAAAGTCAGCAGATCCTTGAGCAACTAGGAAGAGCATGTAGTGGCACACCTTAGCAGCCGTACCATTGAGGGTGACAGCAACCTGGACCTCATTCAGCTACATAGGTCAGCAGGTATGTAAAGAGCACAGTACCTGCAATGGGGAGGCTAAAACACCAGTACTAGAGCACAGGTACATGGTGGGTGCAATGTCATAGGGGTTCACAACACACAATTATCTGGTTGGATGTTTGTGCCTGCAACGATGCACAAGAATGTGTAGTAACAACACAAAAGTCAAATCCACTGTAAAGCCTCTCAGGGTTCCTTTTTCAGAATTAATTTATAGAAAAAGAGAATGGGGAGTGATACTATCAAGCGGATATAGATAACTTTTCAAAATATGAGTCTCACTCTACCCTAATGATATTTAATGTTATAAATCCAATTTTGTAAAGTTCCTCTTATATTTAAAATAATTCATCCCAGAATGTAATTACATTTACTGTAGAGACAACTTGAATCAATAGGTAATCCTTAATAGTAATTTAATTTGCTCCTGAAAAGCTTTTAATCAAAATAGTAACGTTTCAGAACTTGAACAGTGTTCCTTCATCAGACTTGGAGCTCGTAAGTCACTATAAATTAGAGGAACAAAACAATAATTATATATAAAGAGACATATTTCTAGTGTTAAAAATGTTTTTATCACAAAATGAATATGAAATACAGGTGGAACAGACCTGATAGGGACCTAAATTAACTTGCGAGTTTATATGGAGCTGTCTCACAAAGGGCTCAAATACTTTTAATTATCTAAAAAGAGAGGAAGCAGCTTCATTAAGCCTTAGTTTATAACTTATAACAAAGTGAAGACCACTATCAATTATACGATACTTACTGAAATTCTCAATTCATTTGAATGAGTCAAAATGACTTAAGCAATGTCAAGCTGTGCTCTGTTGAACACTGTGATAGAGATAATAAATTTTTAAATGAAAAAAAAGTTACAAAAGTAGTGCTTCCAAAAGTCAAAGAAGAGCAATTTTCATGTGAATTACCTTAACTACATGATTTCATAGTCTTGTGCTTTATAGTTCCTCCACAGGTTCAATCCAAATGAAAATCAAAAACACTACATGGAACACTCCGGTGCCATTACTAGCTATGACCTGAGTGTAACAAACATTGAATGCACCTCTCAGGTGAGCAAGAAAGAAACTGAGTGGCTGAAAAATATCCCACTGAGTCCCTTTCCCATCCCCTCCCCTCCTTTCCTCCTTTACACCCTCCCTCAGTTACTTTTCTTTACAACCATCCCACCCACCTAACCCCTTCACAACCTCCAGCCCCATCCCCGTTTTCCCTCCCTCCCTTTCCTTTTCTTCCCCTCTGCCCCACCACCTTTTTCCTTTTGTCCTTTATTTCCTTCTTTCCGCTTTTTTCATCTGATTGTCCTTTCAAGTGTAGCCATTCCCTCGTTTGAAAACTTAATAAGTTAGTCTATACACACATTTGTTAATCATGTCTTTTTGTGAAAAGAGCACATCAAGTTTAGTCCATTAGTTACATACATTTTAGGGTTAAAAGAATTTTTTACGTATATATCTATTTTTGATGCCCACATTATCTCCATTACAATTTTGGATTCTGTCCTATACCCATAATAATTTGAAATAGGTATTTTGTAAAAACATTTTTGCCTTTAAATTTAGTGCTCCACTAGTCTTTCAGATGATGTCATCCAATGTCAACATTACATCAGGCTTATTTAGCTACTCACGCTATTTAATTTTTTGTCACATCATAATAACACTGGTAGTGACATAGTATTATATCAGTATGGAGTTTATCAGATTTTAATTTTCTAAGATTAAGTTTGTAAAAACCTGTTACAACACAATCGTAACTATTTTGTGTTTATTTCAAGTCTGGTGCATGCATTTAAATGGTTAAGTGAATTTAACGATTTACATTTTATATTAGTGGCCAGATATTTATTACTATTAAAGTTTTATATAGCTCTATATGCCTTCAGCAATAGTAAAATTTCAAAATTAAATGCAGAAGGGACTCAGTGGGATATTTTCACCCACTCAGTTTCTTATATGACCGAGCCACTCAGGTGGCGTCTCCGTTGACATCAGCACACCCTCAGGTGTGTTCACATAATGACCCTTCTTTCTCACCTGAGAGGTGCATTCATGTTTGTTACACTCAGGTCATAGCGAGTAATGCGTCGGGATCGTTCACGAGTAGTGTTTTTGATTTTCATTTGGATTGAACCTGTGGAGGAATTGTAAATCACAAGACTGAAAAATCATGTAGTTAAGGTAATTCACATAAAATTGCCTTCTTTGACTTTTGGAAGCATTACTTTTGGTAACTTTTTTTTAGTTTAAAAATGTATTATCTCTATCGCGTTCAACAGAGCACAGCTTGACATTGCTTAAGTCTTTTGACTCCATTCAAATGAATTGAGAATTTCAGTAAGTTTCATACAATTGATAGTGGTCTTCACTTTGTTATAAGTTATAAACTAAGGCTTAATGAAGCTTTTCATTTCCTCTCTTTTTTTAGATAATTAAAAGTATTTGAGCCTTTGTGAGACAGCGCAGCCTCCAGCTCCATATAAACTTGCAAGTTAATTTAGGTCCCTATCAGGTCTGTTCCACCTGTATTTCATATTCATTTTGTGACAAAATACATTTTTAACACTAGAAATATATTTCTCATACATAATTAGTATTTTGTTCCTCTAATTCTATAGTGACTTACAAGTTCCAAGTCTGATGAAGGAACAGTGTTCAAGTTCTGAAGCCTACTATTTTGATTAAAAGCTTTTCAGGAGTAAATGAAAATCCTATTAAGGGATTACCTATTGATGCAAGTTGTCTCTACAATAAATGTATTTACATTCTGGGATGAATTATTTTAATAAATAAGAGGAACTTTACGAAATTGGATTTATAACAATAAAGTAAATAATATCATTAGGGTAAAGTGAGACTCATATTTTGAAAAGTTAACAACACAAAGGTGTCATATACGTAAGGACAACACACATGCTCCACAGATGAGCCTACAGGTCACGAATGTATCCCAACAGGTACACATATCAAGCACTACTCATGAGCAGAAAGGGTGCAAGCTCAACCCATGGCATGCACAGTGTGTGACACTGGCAAATGGGACAGGTGAGGGGAGCCAGAGGGATGTGTTGGCCATGGCAGCCAAGCATGCAGGATGTAAACAGAGCTAGACAATATGCAGATGTGTATATTGCCTTGATGCCTGTATTCAGAGAGTAGAGCAAATGCAGACCATTGGTGCAACCCCATACAAGGTGGCACACCATAGACAGGACAGTAGGTCGTAGACAACTCAAGAAAGGAAACATGCTATGTCATGCTACAGCTTGCACTATGTTATTTATTTATTTATGAGGTTTTACCAGGAAGGCATACTGCTGGCCAGGGCCTGACATAGGTGGTATACATCCCTATACAGTGACACGAAGTGTATACAATACAAGGAACACACTGACATGGCTGTATGACACAGCACCCTAACAGTGAATGTTTCCTACCACAGAAACCACTAAGGAACAGGCAGACACTGCAACACCTGGTACAAGTGACACTGCTGCACAGCCGTGACCATAAAGAGAGAGGCCAGTAGCCACAGAAACAGGGACCACAGATGCCAAGGGTGCTCAGAGATTGAGGACAGGATGGACCAGGAGAGCTTGGGCCAGACAGAAATTTTCTGAAGTGACACAGGCTCACAGTGACATCGATGTTGCTACACAGCGTGCATGGCTGACAGTGAAGGATGGAGACAGACATGACAGAGTCAGATACAAGTAATGAAGCCAGAGGGTGGTTTTCCCATAAGATACAGAGAAAGCAGAGGAACCACAGCTAAGAATGACAAGGTAAAATGTGATGCATTTTCCTGACCAATAAGTGGTCACTTTGTCACAGTGGTCAGGCCTATTCATACTTCAGCTGAAAGATGAGACGAAGCCTCTAACTAATCTAAAAAAAGTAAAATTACTGATGTTATTTAAATAAATTGCAGGCTTTTATTAGTAGCCGTAGAAGTAAAAACAGGCATTGATTCAGCAAGATCATTACACCATTTGGGCTATGCATACCCTGTTTACAAGGTGCTCCTGTCAATGGAAAATGCAAAAGATAGCTCCAAGTACAATGTTAGGGGCAAGACAAAGATACAACATATTTAGGGTTCAAACATGCATAGCATACAAACAATTAGGATATGTACAAAGACCATATCACAAAGATTTGTTAAATAACATATTCAATAGCATTAAGTGTTTACCAAACAGCAAGTACAGATATGTGTTTTAAGCAGCAGAGTGGGAGGGCATTGGCACCTTAATTGTATGCTTTGTTTGGTCACCGCCAGGTGCACCCATAAATCTTATAAAACGTATTGCAAATGTGATGGGTTGAGCTTGCCAAACCCTTTATTCTGAACTGCATAAAAGAGAACTGTGGCCTTCTCTAATTGGTGAGCTCCCCTATGAACCTCTAATTGGCCAGGGCACATGATATAAGTAATGAAGCCAGAAGTGGTTTCCCATAAGATATATAAGCAGAGGAACCACAGATCAGAATGGCAAGGTAAAATGTGATGCAGTTTTCCTGACCAGTGAGGTGGTCACTTTGTTGCAGTGGGCAGGCTTGTTTGTAATTCAGCTGAAAATGAGACTAAGAACCCTCTAATAATCTAATACAAGAAAAAATACTGGTGTTATTTGAATAAACTGCAGGCTTTTAAGCAGCAGAGTGGGGGGCACTGGTACCTTAATTGTATGCTTTTGTTTGGTCACACATCAAGTATTCCCCTATAAATATTGATGTATTGTAAATATGATGGGTTGAGCTTGCCAAACTCTTTATACTGAATGGCAGAGTCCATCCCAGGGAACTCTGTGCAAGACCTCAGTCCCATACTATCAGAACAGGTGGAGGCAGGCTGCACAGGACATACTCCTGAACCCCTGGAGGATAAGGACCTTGGTTGGTACTGTCATAATGTTGTTAACACCCAGGAGCACAGACATGAGAACTAACAGCACTCAGAGCCTCCATGGATGGGCACCATAGGTGCATAGTCGATGCTATGGCTGGGTATTGGACACTATGCAGACATGGCTATGCCAGAGTGCAGCCAGGCATATGGATACCATGACAGTACTGGAAGGCCTCCAGGCCTGCACAGAGTGGCACACTGCCACAGTAGATTCCTGATTACCGTGCTGGAGAGGGGCGTCATGCATCCAACAGCAGCAGACCTCCACCCTTACAGCCATCCTGCAAAACATTGCTGATGCACTATGGCACAGTGAAGGCAGCTGTACAACAGTGACAAACCACCATTCATACACTATCCACAAGGTCAGGAGATCAGTGCACCAGCCAGCCAGTACCAAGCTGCTCATGCCAGTCACCAAAACAGTGAACACATACCCCAGATGTCCAGTGCCATGCCCACTGTGCTGTTCCTAGCACTGAGAACTGGAAACAGTCCAGATGGAGACACCGTGCCCAGAGTAGTGGGGTAAGTAGGCCACAGCATTCCCAGGAACACTGTGTACAGCACACACAGTCACAGTGATGACAGCACTGAGCACTCAAGATCACCTCTGACAGTGCAACAGAGCACACAGCAACAGCAGTCCCACATCTCACAGGTCCTATAGGCCACCAGAATTCCACAGTACTTGGATATAGCACCACCCACAATGCAATCTGGCAGTGTACTAAAGGCACCTCCACCACAAGGCACCACAACCCAGGAACTAAGTACACACTGCCACTGCAACAGAGTACCATTGGAACACAACCAACCAGCCCCATGCAAGTGACACAAAAGTGGCAAATAAGCACCCACACCACCAGCACACTACCAGCTGTTTAAGTCACCAACAGCACAGGGCACATCCTCAGCACTCAGCCCACAACAATGGTTGAGCCGCCACACCAGGCCCCAGTGCGACAGAGCCTGACACCTATAGCTGGTGGAGCACCAGGGCTACCAGGTGTTCAGCACCACAGGATATCTCTGCCATAAATGGTGATACAACCCAGGTAAAGGGGAAGAAGAGAAACACACAGGGATGCAGGACACTCAGCATGGATCCACACCCAGTGGAACAGGTCCTACAACAAGAAGGTTGCAGTGGACAGTGATCCACCGCACATGGGATGCAGAAAGGGTACAAAGCATGAGTAGCTCAGTGCAAGACAAACAGCACCATCAAAAACAACTGAGGCAGGCAGGACATACACAGATGCCCTGAAGGCCAGGGGGTACACAACATTTACAACAGAGCATCTGTACTGTGCACTGTGAACCACGGTGCCATGCACCATGTCCAGAGAGAGAAGGCAGAGCATGGTGGACATATACCTGAGTGACACCAGAGACCACTGTCAATGGCAGTCTGTAGTAGTAGTAGTGGGTAGTAGATTTTATTTATTTAAGGTACCCTTCCCGAAGGCTTATGATGCCCTTACAACATATAAATCATAAACAGCATACTGTTGTTCATTAAACATCTGATATCTAACAAATATAAATATAATAAAAATGAATACATATTGTATACCTTAAATTCTAATACAATAACATTGCTTACCTTTATTTAATCCACAAAGGCTTGTTGAAATAGAAATGTTTTCAGTTTTCTTTTAAATATATGTATGGAAGGGGCCTCCCTCAGGTGCCCTGGCAACAAGTTCAGAGGATCAGGCAGCCACCTCAAAGCCCAATCCCCAAAGATCTTAATCTTGCCCTGGGGATTTCCAGGAGGCCCTCCCCACTGACAGTGAGAGCGTCATGGGCTGTAGGGATGCAGAAGTCTCTCAGGTATCCCTAACCCAGTCTGTGCAGGTCCTTATAGGTCAACAGATGTATTTTAAGCAGATGCACCGGCACACGGCAGCCAGTGCAGTCTGCTCAGCACCATCAAATATGACATGATCTCAGAAGACCCATCAAAAGCCATGCCTCAGTGTTCTGCTGCAGCCACAGGTACCACAGCACACCCTTTTGACCCTTAGGTAGAAGCCACGTTACAGTAGTCGGCGTTGAGGTAACAAACATGTGTATCAATATGACCAGATCATCAGGAGGGAGAAGAGACATTATTTGGGTGATATTTTGAAGAAGGTAAAATCCATTCTTGACAGCTACTGACACCTGAGCATCTAGTGTCAACTGGCCGTCAGAAGGATGCCCACATTTTCACCTTGGTGGAGGTCTCCAGTTTGGACATGCCAATATAAAGCCCTAAATCCTCCTAGAGGCCTCCATGTCTCCACTCTGACCTGGCTCAACCACCAACATTTCAGTCTTCCCTGGGGTCAGGCCCAGCCAATTGAAGGACATCCAAGACCAGATCTCAGACAAGCACTTATTCAGCATGTCAACCACATCAGTTCTTCCTGGTGTGAAAGACAGGTAGAGCTGGGTATCATTCAGTGTAGCCATGAAACCCAAGTCCAGACCACCTTATGATCTTACCTGGAGCAGCCTATATACTGCGAATAACATGGGAGAGAGGGCAAAACCATGGAGCACGCCACAAGACAGGGCCACTGGACTTGAGGACTATTTCCCCAATACCACCCTCTAGGTCCTGTCCTGGAGGAAGAACTCAGACCAGCTGATGACTTTGCCAGTGAGCACTCCCTCAGCCTGTCCAACAACACCCCATGATCCGCAGTGTTGAAGGCTGATGAGAGATCAGTGAGGATGAGAATAGATCACTCTCCCCATCCCTCATCTTGAACAGGTCATTCAGCACTTGTACTAGTGCAGTCTCCATGCTGTGCATAGCCCTAAATCCAGACTGAGAGGTTCGTAAATCTGGAAGTCCAAAAGGTGACTCTCAAGCTGCTCTGCAACCACCTTCTGCAACTACCTTCTCAAGAATCTTCCCTAAAAGGCAAGATTCAAAACAGGTCAGTAATTTTCAAGATATCTGGGTCCAAAGATGGTTTCCTTCAGCAGGGGCTTCACCATAGCCTGTTTAAGAGGTTCGGGAAAACCCCATCACTAAGGACACCTAACAATCTCAGCAATAATTGGGCCCAAAGCTGCCATGTAATCAAAAGTAATTGCTTCGGGCCAGGTTCCAAGCTGCAGGCAGTTGGTTTTAGCCCTGAGATAACCCCACAGACCTCCTCTGTTATCATAGATCAGAACTCTTCCCAGGAAGATTGAGCATAAATGTCTCCTCAAGGCCCAACCCTGCCAGATTGTAAAAATCCACCAGGAGAAATTCGGTGTACAGTGATATGGCGAGTATTATTGAGGCGACTCAGTGTGAGTGACTCAATAATACTGCTCGTGCCGAGTGAGTGATAGGAGAGATTGGTCTGTCTTGTAGACAGAGTGTAGTAAGGAGGTACACTCACTATAGTAGGATAGAAGACGCTGTTTGACCAAGCCCTGCTGAGCTGGCTGTCTAGTGCAGTGGTGTAAGCCACCACCTGCAGAGCCAGAAGTCCTGGATTCGGGCCTGATTCTAGGGGAAAAGTTTTCTTGTTTTAAATGTTACCTTTCCCTGGTCGGTGCCCCATGAAGTTGATTATTTTAAGTTTGGGAGTACGTGGGCTTGCCCCACAAAGGGATACAGGGGCACAGACTCCACATAAAAATACTTATTTCATTTTTTTTTTTTGATGTAATACATAACTATAGCTATTTGCAATGGTCGTTGTAATATGTCACTCTTTTGCCGTCAGGTTCTTTTTATTCGGTCTTTGTGATCGGTGGAGTTTAAGACTACGCCATTATGACATAAAACCGAAATCCCAGCTAATGGACAAGAATCAAGCAACCTCCACATTTTGCTCTGAAAATGCTCTAACGGGTTCAGATAGTCTGGATGTAAAAGTCTGTCCACAACTCGAAAGAGCTGAGCCAACTAATTCTTCCAGCTGCAATCACCCTAGACATAAAAGAAAAAATACTCACCATAGTAATGTTGTTTATTCTAATGGAGCCTTGCTGTATTCTGACTATATGCAGTTAGCCCAAGCACTTGAACTGCTCGAGAGGAATGGGTTCACTCTATGCAAGGCATAGAATGTTGTGCTCGAGCTCGGTTTTCAAACCTCTATCCAGGTACTCTTCAGTGTAACAGTCAGATTTTTCTGAGTACTACAGTAGTAGCCACAGACACTGCAAGCTATTTCCCTAAATTTCTGTGATGTTTTGATATTTTTCTGCACTCTTTCCATGACATGTAGTACAGCCAGTGTGTGGTTGATTTGTCTGAAAGTGAGCACCTAGAAAGACCTTTATTCAAGGAACATGCCAGTTTTTGTTTGGTGAAAAAATGTTGTTCCGGTCCAGAGTTATTGCCAATTGAAGATAGCCCACTTTGTAGTTACTGATTTTTTGGCTGCCAGGTCTGTCATTTTAGTGCATTTTCTGCCACGATTTCCACCATTTTGTGGTGGAAGACTTCTTAAAGGTGCAGAAATGTAAAAATTGAATATCTCTGGAACGGTGTGGTATTTTCATATGAAATTTGGAGGGTGTTGAGTGGATGTGCTGGGGATGTGAATAATGCTGTTTACATGTTGGAAAAATAATTCTCTGTGGAGATACTGAATGCCACAGTTACCATTTTGTGCATTGTGTTCTGCATGGTGCTGCTGGCTTGAAAGTTATACCATGGGTAGCTCTAGTGGTATGGAGGTGCTTTGCAGTGGTTTGGTGTGTAAAACATTAACAGGTGCAGAATTGTGCCACTCCAATGAATGAAAACTTGGTTAATTCTGCTTCTATAACTTTTGAACTGTATGTCCAATTTGCCTTGTATTTGGAATGCAGAAAGATTTATAATATATCTTAGAATGTGACAATTTTCAGGTTACTGGCACTTACGGTTGCTGAATTGTGCCTGCACAGTTGTTTGCTTGTGGCGCTGTGTGACTGTTGAACGGATGCTAGCACAATTCTGGACATACGGTGTACTATGGTACATGTCTTCATTTACCAAGTTTAATTTCAGTCGGTCATACAGTTTTTGCACAGCGAAGTGAGAAAAATTCACATGGTGGGAGCGCTTAGTCAGAAGGGCCTCGCACTCCCACCACCACATTCCATTCACTATTTATAGTGCACATTCTCAAAAAGAAGGGAAATTCATGGCAAAAAACTCTGTTTAATGCATCAGTTAGGGTTGTTCCACAGTGACAAAAGAAAAAATTACTTACCATAGTAATGCTGTTTCTTCTAATGGAGTCTTGCTGTATTCTGACAATATGCAGTTAGACCGACCGGTTCAGCTGCCCCAGAGATCAAAGAGTTAACTCTAAGCAAATGCATAAAACATTGAGCTCAAGCTTGGTTTTCAAACCACTGTCCTCGGTACGTTCTAGTAACTGATCAGATTCTATGAAGCAAATTAAATATATATGTATGTAATGGCCAAAACTAAGCCTAAACAGGTCCCCTACAGGAGCAACATAAGGAAAAAAACAAAAGGGCATGTACAAGACTCAAGCCACAGATGCCCTAAGAACACTAATATCCACTAATGGTTTCAAGTCATAAGTTGCTGCAGAAGAGCCACCCTTCCCCAGGTTTTGAAGGGGAGGTAGGGCGGGAGGTCAGAATACAGCAAGACTTCATTAGAAGAAACAACATAGGTTTCATAGGTTTCATATTCATAGGTTTATTCTAGCCGAGGATAGAATACCATCCTTTTAGGCTCACCTTCCAATTATTATTGACATAAAAATTTTCTGTCTCCAAAGAACAAATCTATCCCGTTTCTAAATTCATTCATAGTTGTGCTATTTACAACTTCCTTGGGTAAATTATTCCAGGATCGTACCACTCTTAAACTGTACCAGTATTTCTGAAAGTTATGTTCCCAAGTTTGTTGGTACAATTGTTTTTTATGCTTCCTTGAACTAGTTCTCCCTATTTTGTAAGTGAACCCCAATTATTTTAATAGCTTGTCATCATCCATACTCTTGAATAGGAAACATAGATCTCCTCTTGTTCTATGATAGTGTAATGAATAAAGATTTAGACTAACCAGTCTATTATAATATGTTTTATTTTCTAATCCTTTCACTTTTTTAGTAAATCTTTTCTGGACTCCCTCAATGTTTGATATGTCCTCCTCCTTATTATAGGGTGACCAAACCCTTGCACAGTACTCCAGGTGGGGCCTAACCAAAGCAACGCATAGAGGCATCATTACATTCCTTTCTACACACTATATGCTTAAATATGCAATTTAGAATCTGGTTAGCCTTTTCAGCTGGTTTCTACAGTGCACTCTGAATTTCAAGTCATTTGTTACTGTAATTCCAAATCTTTTCCTCAGTTACAACACCTAAAATAATATTGTCTATTTGATATGTTGCTTCAATGTTGTTTTTGCCCATATGCATGACCTTACACTTAGTTTTATTTAGCCCTAACTTATTGCTGATCATCCATTCATATATTGAGTCCAGTGTGTACTGTAAAGCTACTATGTGCTCATCTTTATTTGTAACAACACCCAATCTGCAATCATCAGCAAATTTTTGCATCCATATATTATTATTCCTAATCTTTAAAGAGGAAATATATATATTAAACAAGGTGGGGCCCAACACTGATCCCTGAGGTACACCACTGGTCACCTCAGCCCAGTCGGAGTATTCCCCGTTAACAACCACTCTCTGTCTTGTATCCTACAACCAATCGGAAATCCATCTGCATATATTTATGGGAAATTTCACATTTTCCAACACCAACAGTAATTCCTTATGTGGCAACTTATCAAAGGCCTTAGCAAAATCAAAAAAGACCACATCCACAGGGCTTCCAGTGTCCAGTTCTCAGTTGACCTTTTCATAAAAGGACAATAGATTGGTCTGGCATGATCTATTCTTCACAAACCCGTGCTGTACGGGATCCATCATCCTATGGTAAGTAATTTTTTCTTTAAACAACATGAAGTCTTGCTGTATTCTGACCATATGCAAACTACCAAGCAATGCCCCATGGAGGTGGGCACAGAACCTATTTGGGGAATAGGCTCTGCAGTACTGCTTTGCCAAATCTGGCATCACTCCTAGCCTGAATATCCAGGCTGTAGTGCTCAGTGAATGTATGGAAAGACTTCCAGGTGGCAGCCTTACATATCTCAAGCAAGGGGACTTCCTTGGCAGCCACCAGGGAGGCAGCAGTGCCTCTGGTAGAGTGGGCCCTAAGACCTGCTGGTGGGTCCTTACCCAACTTACTGTACCAGAACTGGATACAGGCCACAATCCATCTGGCTATAGTTCTCTTTGCAGCTGGCCTGCCCTGACCAACTTCACCATAGATAAGAAAAAGCTGGGAACCATTCTTCCTTAGCTCCTTTGTCCTGTCCATGTAACAGCTAATAGCTCTTTTTACATCCAGGCTGTGCAGCCTGCGTTCACCTGAACTAGAGTGATCTGAGAAGAATACAGGCAAGGTAATGGATTGGTTAAGATGAAAATCAGAAACCACCTTAGGGAGGAACTTCCCATTAGTTTGGAGCACAATTTTATCCCTGTGAGGTGAGATATAGTTAAGCTCCACAGACAAGGCCTGAAGCTCACTGATTCTTCAAGCAAAAGTGATAGCCACTAGAAAAACAGTTTTCTAAGTGAGAAACTTGAGTTCTGAAGAAAACATAGGTTTGAAAGGAGGCTGCATAAGTTGACCTATGCATATGTTCAGATCCCATGCAGGGGTAGGTTCCCTATGTGGGGGATGAAGATGCAACAACCCTTTGAAAACTTTTTGAAAATTGGTGTGCAGCCAGAGGAGAGGCCTTCCCTGCTGAAAGATAAGCAGAGACAACAGAGAGGTGTACCTTCCAGGTAGATGGATGTAAATGCAGAGACTGAAGGTGAACCAGATAGTCCAGAAGTTCTGGTACCACAGCTTGCTGTGGATCTAGATCTTTTTGGGCACACCAGATGGAAAATCTTTTCCACTTAGAGGAATAGGTTTTTCTGGTAGAAGGCTTTCTGGCATCCTTCAGAATATTCAAGACAGATTGAGACAGTTGTAAATCTGCATATTCTAAGTCTTCAAGAGCCAAGCTCTGAGGTGAAGAGACTGAAGACTGGGGTACATTATCCTGCCCTGAGAGGATGTCAGCATGTTGTACCTCCTGGGTAAAGAAATCAGCTTGGTCACTAACAGTGACAGCAGCATCAAGTACCATGGCTGTCTGGCCCAGTCTGGGGCTATGAGAATCATTGTGGAAGACTGAGACCTTAGCTTGACCAGGACTCTGGCTATCAGATAAAAAAGGGAAAGTATAAAGGAACCTGTTTGACCAGTCCAGAAGGAGAGCATCCATTGGCACTGGGCCCTAAAGTGGGAGCCTGTGACAATACAGTGGTAACTGGTGATTGTATGGGGCTGCAAAGAGATCTATCTCTGGAAACCCCACCTCCTGAATACTGAGAGAAGGATATGCTTGTTCAGCATCCTTTCATTATGACCCTGGCTTATCATGCTGAGAGCATCTGCCAGTACATTGTCCTTGCCTGGCAAGTGAACTGCTAACAGTGACATGTTGAGAGAATATGCCAGCTTCCAAATCTTCATGGATTCTGTGCACAGCAGGGAGGATCTTGTCCCCCCCTGCTTGCTGATGTAGTACATGGTGGTGGTATTGTCTGTCCTGACCTGCACCACCTTGCCCTGTAAAAGATTGGCAAACTCCTGAATAGCCAGTAACACTGCTCTGAGCTCCAGAAGATTGATGTGCAAGAGAGACTCTTGAGGGAGCCACTTACCATGTACTGTGCGATCCCCCAGGTGGGCACCCCAGCCCAGGAGAGAAGCATCTGTTGTCAGAACCAGAGAGGGTACCTGAGGGAGAAAGGGAACCTCCACTCTGAGGTTGTCCATCTCCTGCCACCACTGAAGAGCTAACAGAAGGGTGGGAGATACTGGAATCATTTTGGACAGAGGGTCCTTTTTCTGAGACCAAAAGGATCTCAGGTGGAATTGAATGTCCCTCATCTGGAACCTGGCCTCCAGGACCACAGCTGTGGTGGAGGCCATGTGTCCTAGGAGTGGTAGGAAGTATCTTGCTGGAAGAGGAACTCAAACATGGAAAGACTTTGCCAAGTCTATAAGGGTCTGTACCCTTGCAGTGGGCAAGAAAGTCCTTGCTTGAATGGTATTCAGCTCTGTCCCTATGAAGTCTAGTATTTGTATTGGGATCAAGACAGACTTATGATGATTTATCAAAAAACCCAGAGAGCAAAGAGTATCCTGAGTGAGTTTTAGGGCTTCTGTGACCTGCTGGGGGGTGTGACCCACCAACAGCCAGTCATCCAGGTAGGGGTAAACTGAAACCCCTTGCCTTCTGAGGAATGCCACCACTACTACAAGATATTTTGTAAACACTCTTGGTGCAGATGTCAGGCTGAAGGGCATAGCCCTGAATTGGTAGTAACCTGAAGGCAGTCAAAATCTGAGATACTTTCTGTGAGATTGTCTGACAGGGATGTGGAAGTAAGCATCCTTTAGATCTAGGGATGTCAACCAGTCCCCTTGCTTGAAAGTAGGTAGAATGGTAACCAGGGTTGTTACTTTGAATTTTGGCTTTATAAGATGCCTGTTTAGGAATCTGAGATCCAGAATGGGCCACCACTCCCCATTTTTCTTTGGTGCCAGGAAGTACCTTGCGTACAGTCCTTTACCTCTGTGCTGATAGGGGACAGGCTCCACTGCTTTTGAATGAAGAAGAGTGGAAACCTCTGCCTCCAGCAGGGCTGTTTCTACAGTGCTGGAAGGTCTGAAAACTCTTGTTAACAGTTTTAGGGGCACCTTGAAAGTGAGAGTAAGACCCTGACCTACACTCTCCAGGACCCATTTGTCCGAAGTGGTGGAATACCAAGCCTGGAGATAGTAGGTCAGCCTGCCCTCGACAGGGTAAGGGGAGGTGGCCAGAACAGAGCTCTCAGGGAGTCTGTTTTGCTGGGGTAGCCGACTGGGGGGTGGAGGTGGCCCTGCCAGCACCCCTCGTGCCCCTCCCTCTAAAGAACCCCCAGGGTTGCTCGTAAGAGGGAAAAGCTTGGGCCTGGTGGAAAGTTCTTGGGTAAGACCTGCCCCTGCCCCTGGCTTGCTGCTTCTGAGGAGTGGCAGCTTTCTCTTTTGCTGAAGCACTCCTGTATGCAACTCTGTACTCATTCATTTTCTTCATGTATTCCTCAGTCTGTTCCCCAAATGGAGAGTTCTGAATGAGGGGAAAATCCATGGCATTATTCTGCATGTACTGGGACAGGGTAGTACACCTGAGCCAGGAAAAACACCTAAGAGATACAGCAGAAGCCATAGCCCTGGAAGCTGCATCATTGGAGTCCACAGTCATGTGGAACTGGGACTTTGATGCTTGTACCCCCTTGTTGACCAGCTCCTGAAGATCAGCAGAAAGCTCGAGAGGGGCCTTTTTCACCAACTGTTCAACAGCGTCCCAAAGGGAATTCTGATACCTGGAGGCATAAGCCATATAGGAGGCTTGCCTGATACCCAAGGAAGATGCCAGGTACCCTTTCTTGGCAAGATAATCCACCTTCCTGGAATCCTTGTCAGGGGGGTGAGAGCCTTCTCACAGGCTGCAGTTTGAATCACCCCTACATGGCTACAATGGCTGGTTAAAAAGTCAGTACCTTTGCCAGCCAGAAAGTACTTCCTGTCCATCTTCTTATCTAAAGGAGGGACAAAACAAGGAGTTTGGAGGATCTTTAAAGTCTGCTTCTTAAGGGACTTATGAATTGGAATTGAAAGTTCCTGGGATACAGGAAGATCCATCATCTCCCTGTAATCCTCTTCCTCATCATCCTCCTGCCTGGCCTCTTGTACAGAGAGCTGCAGGGTCTCAGCTACCTGCCTCATAAAAGCAAAATGGGAGATATCCTCAGAGACAGGCCTGGGAGGGGATTCATACTGAGGATGGTCAGGGGAGACCTCAGGGTCAATGAGTTCCCCTTCATCCTGTTCCTCCTCCTCCTCATAGTCAGAAAAAGAATACTCCTCAGGGTCAATGTGTCCTCCAGGAGTTGAACCGGTATCCAGAACTGCTGGCTGCCCAGACAGTACCTGCGACGGTTCACCAAAATCAGATTGCAAAGACTGCACTATTCGGATGACTTTTGCAATGTTATCTGCGGTTGGAACTGAGACTAATTGTTTGCACATTCCAAACCGGAGCGTTTGGCTTTCTTTGATGGTGCGGGTTCAGAAGCTGACTCCGAACGTCATTTACCCATCGACGGTTCACCCTGTCTTGAGAGGTCGGTTGTCAGATCCGAAGGTTCAGTTGAACTGCAACTGGCCTCAGCAGTCTTATCCATTTTTTCCTTCAGTTTACAGAGGCACCTGTCTAAAGTAGACTGAGGGAAATTATTACAAATATCAAAGTCTGTTTGTAAGTGGTTAAAACCCAAACAGTACAGACAAACCAAATGTGGATCAGCTTTTGAAAATTGCTCCCCACACTCAGTACAACGCTGAAACCCAGTGGGACTGGTTTTTCTCTTGGGTTTCTGTGATGTAACCCTAAAATTTGGAGCTTAATCCAGTGGCTTAGTTAGGCCGGTTAAGCAAGAAACAAATATCTACTTTATCCACAGTGGCTTAGTTAGGCCTGGATAAAGAAATAAAGAAATGAAGAAATTATCCCAAAGGCTTAGTTAGGCTGGGTAATAGAGAATCAAAGTCCAAACTGGACAAAGGTTTAGCGCCAGCCACCAAATGAACCAAGAGCCCCCAGTTCTGGTCAGGACTATGCACCAGATCCCAATACAGAGTAAATTTACAGAGAAAAGGGAGGAAAATATAAGTTTGGTCCCCCATGGTCACAGAACCGATCAGAAACTGAACACTTACCCAACCTAGGAAAGTACACTATACTGAAAACAGTGGTTTGAAAATGTTTTTAAAATAAATAACAAAGCAGATGAAATTGAACTGACGAAACTCAGCTAGACCGAAGGCAGCGAGGAGAAATCTCCAAGGCGTCTTCACTGGTGAGTGGAGTAAAGAATCTGATCAGTTACTAGAACGTACTGAGGACAGTGATTTGAAAACTGAGCTCGAGCACAACATTCTATGCATTTGCATAGAGTTAACGCTTTGTTCTATGGGGCAGCTGAACCAGTCGTTCTAACTGCATATTGTCAGAATACAGCAAGACTTCATGTTGTTTGAAGCGAGGAAATTTGGTGTTAGAGTTGCCACCCCTTGCACCCCATGCCCACCCCCTACAACATGCATTGGGGTGTGCGTTGGGGTCGTCGGTCCTAACTTTCACCTCATTCTCCTATACTGCGCCACATCAGCTTATTTACACATGGAATGGGGTTAGAGTTAGGACCGACGACCCCAACACACAAACCCGATGCCTGTTGGTGGGGGCAGGGTGAGCGTAAGTGCAAGGTGGCAACTCTAACACTGAATTTTGCTTTTTCGCTGTGGAACAACCCTAACTGATGCATTGAACAGATTTTTGCTATGAATATATATATATATATATATATATATATATATATGTGTATGAATTAATAAATGAATTCTAAAACATAAAATAACTGTTATACTTTTTGAGTACTGATGCACTATATACATAGATTTATGACTCTCCACTGTGTTGATGGCATAATATACAGTATATATAAATAACATTTCATGTCAAGTTACATCATTGCAATAAAACAGGACATAACTTTGGAATCTTAATCATATGAGCAATGACATTTTTTCTTACTTAAAAACAGTTCAGCCAATAAACAACAACCTCTTTTTCACAAAACTGACACTGTAGCATGTAAGTACAAAATGGCATCATGGGATGTAACAGAAATGTACAGTAGTCTTTTACAAGTTTGTCATCCTCTACAAGATATCTCCAAGACATCGGGGCCTTCTTCTATCAACTCACAGGCCATAACAAATAACGTCTCTTGAGAGATTTTGCTTGGAACCAAGCACCCTCCTTAGAGTCAACTCATTCCTGATTGCTGCTGAAGCTTCCCCTTCAACATTTCCCTCTGGCAGGTTTAGTAATGGCTTTAAAATGGATTGGGTGAGGAAACACAAAAGTATCAGCCAATTCTAGTAAATGCATATACTGCTATGAGGATGCCATCCCCCAAATGCATATTCTCACCATGTCTACCATGTCTCAAGGCAAAGTCCATATACCCACTTACACCTCTGGTGCCCTTGTCTATCACCCCACTAAATGGTTTCATCTCAGCCCCATCACTGGCCTTCTTAGGGATTAATTTGTTCTACATCAATTACCCAGAACCACAATGTGGTGGGTTGCCTGCCCTGACAGTTGTGCTTGAGTCTGCAGGGCATGCTAGCATAGACTCCTGCAGATTTGGGGATTTACTCCTCTTTTTTTCATCCTGTAAAGGTGCCGGCATGCAATCATACTCATGTGTGTGGGGGGGGGGAAGACATGAATGCTGGTGTCCAGCAAATGCCCTCTCCCTGTGTGTCAAGTGCCCACTATACTATATACTATATGGGCCCCATCCTCTTTGCCATTTACATCAACAATATTGACTCCAATCTCTCACAATCTAATATTCACCTCTTTGCAGATGATACTGTACTATATGTCAGTAATCCCTCACCATCAAAAGCCTGTGAGCTTTTACAGTCTGAGTTCTCCCTCCTACAGCACAATTTACTAGAAAAGAAACTACTACTAAATGCCAAGAAAATGAAAGCTATGTTCTTTGCCACCAAGAGTCTTCGCTGTCCCATCATTCACCCTCCCACAATTATCTACCATCCTTGGTGAAAATCTGAATATGTGGACAAATTCAAATATCTTGGAGTCTGGATTGACAACAACTTGACTATACTAGCCATATTGAAGAGCTCCTGAAAAGCTTAGACAAAGACTTGGCCTATTTTATAGGATCAAACACTACCTGACCAGAGATTCCAAACAAAGGTTAATCCTGGCATCATTCCTATCCCTCATTGATTACGCTGACTTCCTTTATGGTCACTGTTCCCTCTCCCATTTAAATAAAATGGACACCTTTGTATCATAGAGCTATTAGATTCATTACAGATCTTCCTCCAGCACCCATCATTGCTCTCTCTACAATGCAGTCAGTTGGACATCCCTACACCATAGAAGAAACAAAAATGCTGCTGTCTGATCTACAAAGCTCTGACAAACAAACTCCTTCCTACATCTCAGATTGTTTCAACCAGATCACATCCAGGCCTTACATCCTAAGGATCAATAAACTCATCATGCTGAAGATTCCTATTACCTGCACCCGGTATGGAAGGGCTGCAATCAGCTATTCCCTAGCACTTATCTGGAATTTCTTCAAAAGACCTTGAAATTGGATACCCTCATTCCATTAACATCCTTCAAAACTGTGCACTAGTCTCTTCCCAGAATCATGCAATTGCTTCCATAAGGCCTAGTCCTCTCACACCTCTTTTCCCTACCCTTTTACACTACCCCTATTTTCTGTTTTCTAGTTTGTTCTCCAACCTACTTCGTACAAAATGACCCCCAAGTCCCATTACCCTAGCTTTATCCCTCCAGTACTGTTTGTTTCTTTCCTTTTAATATAATCTAGGTCAAATGTCAATTTTGCCTTGTACATATGTAAATATTTGTATACCGGTTTCGCTCTATAAATCTTTGTATTTGTGTTCAATCAGTACCATGTCTTTTGTGTAAAACTGTAACCTTATATTGTTAAGACCAATCAGGTCCATCTTGTAAATGAGCTATGCTCAATGATGCTCGCCTGAATAAATAAAGATTTTGATTGATTGATTGATACTGCTACTTGAACCGCCACCAGGTGGCAGTCAATGAGCAGGATGTTGAGGCCCCCCCAAGGGAGGAAAGCTTTGTATGGGATACTTAATTCTCCCTCCCTCTACTGGCCCCTGATGATACTGGCTCATGCCCAGACTTGGGTCGCCACCATTATTTATTTATTTTATTTTGATTACCAGGTAAGCCCACCGGAACCAAAGGTCCCTTTTTAGGTGTGACCCTGATGCCATGAAAGGTAGTTCTTCTGGTGAACTGAAGGGCTGGAGAAGCAGGTGATGCATCAACCACTGGACTTAGAGCAGCACAGCAAATGGTTGAGTCATATGTGTCTGAAAATAGGCAACTGTCAATCATTGATGATCCCATTTTATACTGGAGTGGAAAGGTCAGTGAATTGTCAGAGCTGACTGCTGTGGCACTGAACTACCTGACATGTCCATCCTCTAGTGTGAGTGTCGAGAGGATCTTCATCTCAGCAGGTGCAATAGCTCGGGATCATCATGCAAACCTCTCTCCAGCAAATGTCAGTTTGTTGACATTCCTAAAAATGAATGATGGGCACATACCAGCTCAGACTGCAACCTCAGCATTCATACCCCGGCATACTCATGGTTTTATTGATGTTGAAGAAAGGGACCATCCTGGTGGCAGTGACAGCATGAAGTGGCCTACCACTGACGTAGATGATAACACAATGGAGAAAGAATTTCCCCGTGGTTAGAATTCAGACATAGAAGACTGTGAGGGCAGCTTTCTTTCTGAGGATGATGATGAATGATGATGAGGTTAATGTTGGCAGGTTTTAACTTAAGTGGTTAAAAGGCTGTCACATGTCTTGTATGATACATGTTCTCTTTTTCATAAAGTTAAATCACTGTCCCACTCATAGTGACTCAAATTCCATATGTCATGTCATCACATTTATAATACAGAGCACAGTATATCCTGGCCCCCAAACTACCACTACCATAACACCGCTGTTCTCCACTGCCACCATAGGGAATGTGACCGTGTGTCCCCCTGGAGTACCACCACCATAAGACCACTGTGCCACAGATATGACCACCACCACCCACCACCAGTGTCATTGTGACAATGTTTTTCCATTACATTGACCATGCCAAGGCTGAGGGAGTCAAACAGGAGACCACATCCATCAGCCCCAAGCACAAGGCTTCTTACTATTAAAACTATAAAGTGAGTATGTGTACTAATGTTTTTCATGCTATTCAACTTCCTTTAGCTGTGTGTTTTGTTTTGTGTTGCTTCTCTGAACTGCAATGGTTACATATGGTCAACTTATTTTGTTTTTTTACAGG
This sequence comes from Neoceratodus forsteri, assembly GCA_016271365.2. Classification (NCBI taxonomy): domain Eukaryota; kingdom Metazoa; phylum Chordata; order Ceratodontiformes; family Ceratodontidae; genus Neoceratodus; species Neoceratodus forsteri. Next base: position 129,199,837 of record JADMNL010000022.1, read on the forward strand.
TTAACAGTAAATGACTCTCCTTTGCTGAAGGTCTGCATCAATAGTACAACAGCAGTACTGTCTACAGGAATCTATGGGGTATCCATTTCCAATCCACACTGGTAAGTATATCAATTTTATTTCATCTGTTTCTCTTTTTTTCATAGGTGTGCAGCAAATCCAACTGAGGATTTATAAACTAGGCGACATGTACATCACACAAAATAATTCTGCAACATATCATGCACTGTATTCCAAATTTGCAGCTGTGCAGCCATGACAGTGTTGAAAAAGTTGGACCCAGGTTATGTTACTTGACAAGATGTGGTTTTGAAATGTAACTTGAGTTGAGATGCAGGGACACTGACACAGTGTATTTGTTACACAGCCTGGTACTAAATTAAATTGTGATCTGATGATTACAGTGAGAGAGATTGCTATCTGTGTTAATCCAGATACCCCAGGAACAGCCACAGCTTAAACATAATGTCTTACTGCTGCAATCGTGTTGTAATATGTCCTTCATTTCTTTTTTATTTAGGAAACTTTCATATACTTTGTTGTGTCATAGTTGTCTTATCCAAAGAACTTCTTCAACATCATGCCCTCCCTTCCCTGCTGGGTCAGACATGCAACATGTGGAAATCACTTCAATCGATGACCATGACCATCATTACCCGATTGGAGAAGGATGCAGATGAAATCTGTGAAGCAGTAACCAAAGCAGTAACCAAATAAGAAACCATTAATAAGACCTACTTGCAAATATGCTTCCCCCCAAAAAAATACTTACTGTCATTGGCTTGAGAGTATTCCATTTCCAATTTCAATGCCAACATTTCTCATTAAGCACTGGAATGTGCACACCAACAGTATGTGACCTGTGATACAAAACAATACAATGAGTACATGTGTGTATATATATATATATATATATATATACCAATCCCCAGCTAGAAAATACATACATATATATATATATATATATATATATATATATATATATATATATATATATATCTGTAGAGAGAGAGAGACAGAGAGAGCAACTCACCAAGGCTACTATTAGTGTACACACAAAGGCATCCTTCCATCTGGTTGAGGTGATCACATCGCATTCAAGGGAATCGCAGCACATTTTGGACCAGCAACAGTTCTCTCACTGTCATCATATCTGATGGAACACTGAATGGATTCATGTTATGTTATCCCTCATTCACATGGTTTGGCAAGACACTGTGCAACATGACATCATCATCACAGAGTATGTAAACTTTCTGGACACAAGACAGTTGCATTTTGGGGATGCAGAAACATTCTGGAGACTTTGTGTGACCACTGTGTGCATGAGTGACTGTGCAATAAATTCTGGGGGACTTTGCATGTGGTGTAATGCTCTCATTTCACTTCCTCAGCACTTGGGAATTTTCTGGATATAAGACAGTTGCATTTTGGGGAGGCAGAAAAATTCTGGGAACTCTGTGTGACCACTGCTCACATAAGTGACTGTGCAATACGTTCTGGGGACTTTGCATGTGGTGTAATGCTCCCATTTCACTTTTTAAGCACTCGGCGATTTTCTAGACACAAGACAGATGCATTTTAGGGATGCAGAAAAATTGGGGGGACTCTGTGTGACCACTGCATGCATGAGTGACCGTGCAATACATTCTGGGGGACTTTGCATGTGTTGTGACACTCTCATTTCACTTTCTCAGCACTTGGAATTTTCTGGACACAAGACAGTTGCATTTTGGGGATCCAGAAAAATTCTGGGGACACTGTGTGACCACTGCATGCGTGAGAGACTGTGCAATACATTCTGGGGGACTTTGCATGTGGTGTAATGTTCCAATTTCACTTCCTCAGCACGTGGGAATTTTCTGGACACAAGACAGTTGCATTTTGTGTGTTGTGATTATGAGCACATAATGTCATGCTTAAATTATAAATTAAAGCAGCAGTGCAACAATGTGGTGAAAATCTTGACCTATACTTTTTGTGCTATTTTAGATTACCAGCCACTAGTTACCTCCTGACTTGTATGATACCCTTCTTTTCACAGTTTGTGTCTGTTTCACTACTTTTTCTCATGTCTGAGAAAATAAAAGGAGCACACCTTTTAATATGGCTCTGACCATGTTTTCATCACTATTTCTAGCTGTTTTTGATCAAATATTGTTCTGTGAGGTCATAAAACACTGCCTGCTGCATAATTGTAAGTTTTACAAGAGAAGTATTATATAAACAACTGATGGAGAAAAACAGCAGAAAATACTGACGAAGACCTGGTCTGCACTGTATTAAAAGGAGTGCTCCTTTTATTATTTCAGACATGAAAAAAGTACTAAAGCAGACTCAAATACTGGAAAGAATGGTATCATACAAGTCAGGAGGTAAGAAGTGGCAATGTAAACAGCATAAAAAAGATAACAAAATTTTCACCAGATTGTTGCACTGCTGCTTTAATGTCTATTTCAAAAAATAAATATTTCTGAAGCCTCAGTAATGTTTACTTTGTGTCGGGACTCGTGAAGTGTTTGCAAAAAGCATGACTGAGCAGTGCAGGTATGTTGTGCTAAACTGCAAGTGTGCCATCAGTGTTCTTTCCTGTGTGTGCAGACATTGTCCAGCTTTGAGCAAACATATATATGGTGTGACTTGTTGCAGTAAGTAAAGAATAAAGATAAGAAAGAACATGTGACATATATTTTATTTGTAGCATCAGCACCAGTGGAGTGAGTGATATGATATTTTTTCAGAGGTATCAGGTCAATGTGCACCTCAATCACTCACAGTGCACACATGACTTTGCAGAGATCATAGCACACAAAACACATGCTCTCCTAAAAGTCATGTGCTCAGTATGTGACTAAGGTGCACTTTGGCCAGACACCTCTGAAAAAATATCATATCACTTAGTCGGCTGATGATGATGGTGACAATAAAATACATGTTATACATATCACTATTCTTTATACCATAAACACTGCAACAAGTCTGCATATATATGTTTGCAAGAAGCTGGACAATGTCTGACATGTCACACACACAAACACACACAGGAAACAACACTGACTGCACACATGCAATTTAGCACATCATACTTGCGCTGCTCACACCAGCTTTTAAACAATCACTGCACAACAGAAAGTAAACATTACTGAGGCACTGAATTATAATAACAGGGCAATAAGGAGCATGTATGCCTGTATGGGTATATATACATTTAAAGGGAAGCAGTCAGCAACAGGAGCTCCTGCCCCTGCAAGGCTTACTCTCTGTAAGCCTTTAAAGTATGTTTGCATTATTTTTCTCATGCTACAACATACTTCATTTTAATGAAGAAAAGTCAGTGACCTGGAAGTATGGCAGACTCTATAGGGGCTCCATTATGTGTAAAAGAAAGGTGCAGCAGCGATGCATCATGCACTTCAATACTTTTGTATTGAAGCGCATGGTGCATTGCCATTGCACCTTTACACATAATGGAACTCCCATAGCATCTGCCATAATTCCGGGTTGCTGACTTTTCTTTATTAAAATAAAGTATGTTGTGGCACGAGAAAAATTCCACAATATACTTAAGAGGCTTAACCGGAGGGTAAGTCTTGCAGGGGGTGGGACCTCCTGTTGCTGACTGCTTCCTTTAAACTAATACTGTGGCCTTCCTTCTTCTGTTATTAAGCACAAACAAAAGACAAAACACTACAGCAATGGGGGTGTGTGCAAAAAAATGCTAATGGGGATCCCCTGATGTTCCAGCAGCAAATGGAGCATTGATACAATCTGTAACTGGTGTTGCTCAATCTGCTCCACCTGATGCTGGACAGCACCTACCCTCTCATTATTTACCTTTACTGCAGCCCACAAAAGTGCTATGTCTGTCTGAGTTGCAGGCATTGTGAGATCCACTGGTGCGGGAGGGAAACCAGGTAGTGGTAGTGGTGAGGGTGGTGCTGGTGGCAGTGGTGGTGGAGCAGCTGCTGCTGTGGCCTTCCTCCTGCAGCAGTGACACACAACAGCAGCACCACCCTCTGCCACTGCCACAGAAGGGCCAGCAGGTGGAGGCCTGGCCCATTCAGTGGCAGCCTGCCACTCCACCTTGTGGTGGTTCAGCATATGTGTGTGCTGGCCCCCAGTCCCCAGATGTGTCCCCTGGGTAGCCCCAGGTAACACAGCACACCTGCACACCACAAAGCAGATACACCACAAGGCTGCAAAGGAGAAAGTGAAAGTATTTGTTTGTATGACTCACTTCCTTCCTGCCTGGCTAAAGCAAGTAACTTACAGCACTGTAAGCCATGTGATGTGTGGGGGGGGGCTGCCTAAAGTGCCTATATTGTTGTCATTCTGCCTTACTTCATGTTAAGGTGGAATAATAATGTGAAGTCATAATAACAAAGTGAAGTGAGCACATTCCAATGGCCACTTTGCGTAGCGTAATGATAACGCGAAGTGGCCACTTCCCGTTCACTTCGCTGGTGGAATTTAATTTTACGGCATCTCTAGTGGGCACCAGTACTGAACTCCATATGCTAGATATGGCCTTACCAGGGACTTGAAGTATGGAATAATCTATAGAGGCAAATAAACTCTAAGGGATAAAAATCATGTATTCATGCAAATTTACTCAGCAGTAAGCAATGAGGAACAGAAATGCATAGAATACATATGGAATGCAAACTGAATTGTACCTAATTATTATGTTTTTCTGAGTTTTCTTTGAGGCATCTGTAGCTCTTTAAATACTAAAGCACAATACATGAGGAGTAAAACAAAATTAGAGAGAATGCTGCCTTCAATGAAACTATATTACTACAGTGAAATGAAAATAATATTTTAAACACTTATTTTTACAAATATACAGATGTTACAGTGCATTTATATGAGAATTGACATGTTACAGAGAAAATATATATGTTCAACTAACATTACTAGTAAATACTTTTACTGCAAAGTACTAGTTTATCTATTGCTGAAATATGCTATTTACGCGTTAATAGGGTCTACTTTTTTCAGTTTATAAATGTTTTAGAGTTAATGCATTGTACATTTGTTTGAAAATAGTGAAGACATTGTAATCCCTATCAGAGTGACTCAAACTATATCTTTTATGATGGCGGCTCATTTTATAAGTGTGATAAGCCACTCCAGTGTGTGCATTAAATGATTGTAATGTACTTCCCAAGGGTGTAAGGACACTCAGCCTTTGGCCTTATGCCTTAGCATGCCAATGGGGTGTGCATTAAAATCCTTTAAAAACAACCTGTCATGGCTTATTACTTACATATATATGTACTTTCATCATCTGGTGCCTCGACTACTGCAATGCGCTCTACCTGGGCCTTCTAGCAGGTCAGAATGCAATAGCCAGACTGGCTAGATCAGTAAACAGGAGTGATATATAACTCCAGCACTGTGCTCTCTGCACTGACTTTCTATGAGATGGTGGATTGACTTAAAAATTCTCTTACTTACTTTTAACAGACTGGAACCCAATACCTAAGTAAGCTTCTTGTAATCTGGCCCGCTGAGCATAAGTTATGTTCCTCTGGTACTGGTCTGTTGGTTATTCCAAAGTCAAGACTAAAATCAGCCAGTGACAATACATTCTCTATAGCAGCCCCTTTACCATAGAACAGTTTACCCAGAGATATTTGTACTGTCCCATGTGTCACCATTTTTAAAAGTGAACTTAAGACTTGGCTGTTCAGTTAGCTTTTGTAGGAGACTGAAGGAGCTGTGGTTTTCACATTGGTCTGTATTGTAATCTTGTTGTATTGTTTTATTTATTACTATTGTATTTGATATATTATTTTATGTTTAAGTAAAGTGTCTTGGTTTTTAGAAAAGTGTTTAAAAATAAATTTTGTCTGACAGTCTACCTATCTATCTATCTAGCTGCCTACCTACAAATTGATAATACAACCTATTCTGAGACCTCTGCTTATTCAGTGGCACAGTGATGACCAATGGGATATTCCCCTTTTCCAACGTATGAGCATATTGAGTTATAGTACATATAAATTAAATGCATCTCTTATCTAGCATTGACATGCTGTAGTAATTTTCATTCTACCAAGTCACAAGAAACACTGCAATGAAGTATTTGATAACCTAAAACATATAACATTGTTATAATGGCCACACATTCAGTAGGTGTGGCAGTCCTGGTAATCTGCAGAAAGTATATCTTCATGTGTCACTTTATGGAACAGTTTGAAGGTGACACCACTGTAGTGTTTACATAATGATACCTGACAGTATTTATTCTGTGACAGCATGAACATGTAATTATACATATTATTATAAGTCTAATTAATTATTCATATGGCTAACAAGGCTCCTGATTGCCTATTGGATTGGTCATTAATGAATTAGAAAAGACAGATCAAGCAGCCAACTGATGATGTGCAACGTACACGGCTCATGCCACTCTGCTTTAAACTTGAATTGTGGTAAAAATAAGAGGGAAAAAAAGAAACTTGTTACTGTGATTAGACTTATAATTGCAATAACAACCTTGAAGCTGGTCATTTCCTTGGATTAACGACTGGCTGGAGGGAGGTGACCTTCAGCTGCACCTTGGGCCACCCATCCACCCAGCCAGTCATTAATAGTTCAGAAATAATCAGCTTCTCTGTTGCTATTGCTAAAATATACATGCTGTGACTACACATTTAAATTTCTCAAATACAAATTCAGTTATAGAGGAGGAAGTTAGTAAAGACCATCCCCTCCTTTATTTTCATGTTTTAACTCCTGAAGTGGTCACTGACTATACTTAAGAACAGCCCTAAACCATTAATAGGACAAGATGGGATTGATATTATACTACTTAAAAAGGGAATTAAACATAGAAACATAGAAACATAGAATTTGACGGCAGATAAGGACCGCTTGGCCCACCCAGTCTGCCCATTTCCCTACCTGATGGATAAGCTACAGATCCTAGTTAACCAGCAGCCTACTTCTTCCTACCCCCACCCCCTAGAATTGCCTTATGACTGTCCCATGCATGCTTGAATTCCACCACTGTTTTTGACTCCACAACCTCCTCTGGAAGGCTGTTCCATACATCCACAACCCTCTCTGTGAAAAAATACTTCCTTAAATTACCTCTGAGCTGCCCCCCTTCTATCTTCAAATTGTGCCCCCTTGTTCTTGCACACCTCTTTTTTCGAAAGATGCTACCCTCTTGGACTTTGTTGATTCCCTTGAGGTACTTGAAAGTTTCTATCATGTCCCCCCTCTCCCTCCTTTCCTCGAGGCTATACATATTAAGCTCCTTAAGTCTCTCTTCATATGTCTTCCGGTGCAGACCCTGCACCATTTTAGTTGCCCTCCTCTGGACAGCTTCCATCCTGTCTATGTCTTTGCGGAGATTGGGTCTCCAGAACTGCACACAGTACTCCAGATGTGGTCTCACCAGCTGTCTGTACAGAGGTATAATAACTTGTTTTCTGCTGGTGATGCCTCCCTATGCATCCCAGTATCCCCCCAGCCCTCCTTGCTGCCCTCTCACATTGCTTGCCCACCTTTAGGTCATCTGATATGACTACCCCAGGTCCCTTTCCATTTTTGGTGTTGTTAGTATCTCATCCCCCATTGTGTACTCTTCCCCTGGGTTTTTGTTTCCCAGGTGCATTACCTTGCACTTCTTAGCATTGAATCTAAGCTGCCATACATTTGACCATTCCTCTAACCTTGCCAAGTCCCTTCTCATCCTTTCCACCCCACCTTGTGCATCAACTCTGTTGCAGATCTTTGTGTCATCTGCAAAGAGACATACTTTTCCTTCCAGTCCCTCTGCAATGTCACTTTTAAAGACATTGAAGAGGACCGGTCCTAATACTGAACCATGTGGTACCCCGCTGCTAACCCACCTTTTTTCAGAGTAGACTCCATTTACTATTACTCTCTGTGTCCTATTCTCCAGCCAATTCTTTACCCAGGCTGTCATCTTGGGACCCACTCCCAGGCTGGCTAACTTGTATATTAATCTTTGTGGGACTGTGTCAAATGCCTTGCTAAAGTCTAGGTAGGCCATGTCCACAGCCCTCCCTGATCTACTACTTTGGTCACCCAGTCAAGGAAATCTAACAGATTTGTCTGGCATGACCTTCCCACTGTGAATCCATGCTGCCTTGGGTCCTGTGCCCTCTGGCCTCTAGATACACAACAATTATTTCCTTCAGAAGTGATTCCATCATTTTCCTACCACTGAGGTTAAACTAACAGGTCTGTAGTTTCCTGCTTCTGCCTTGCTCCCACTTTGTGAAGGGAATCACATCTGCCCTCCTCCAGTCCTCAGGTACCACCCCATCCTCCCATGATTTGTTAAAGAGGGTAGTCAGTGGTGTCACTAGTTCTATCCTTAGTTCTTTAGAATTCTGTGATGAATCCCATCAGGCCCCCATTGCTTTGTCCACCTTCAGTTTTAAGAGCTCTTTCAGAACTCTTCTTCTGTAAATGGCTGGTATCAACTTTTGTATCCAGAGTGTTTCTACTGTTTGTTTTAGGTACCTCCCTCTTCCTTTGTAAATACTGAGCAAAAATATTTGTTTAGTATCTCTGCTTTTCACAGTCACCCTCTCGCCCAACCTCCCTCCCTTTATTAAGCCTCACTATCCTCCCTTGGTCTTCCTTTGCTCCCTGATGTACCTATAAAAGGTTTTATCCCCTTAACTGAGTTGGCTATCTTTCCTCAGTTTGGGCCTTTGCTGTTCTGACTGCCTTTCCAGCTTCCTTTTGTTTTAACTGATACAGTTCTCTGTCCTGTTCCTTCTGTGATTCATTGTACTTCTGAATGCTTTCTTTCTCTTGAACCTTCACTGCCACTTCCTTTGAGAACCATAGTGGTTTCTTACCTCGTTTCGTTTTGTTTATTTGTTTTACACAAAGGCTTGTTACCTCTGTGATGGCAGTTTTTATTATTCCCCATTGTTCTTCGACCCCTCCTTCCTGCCCATTTGCTAGTGCATTCCTTAGGCACTCACCCATTTTGGCAAAGTCAGCCCTCCTAAAATCCAGTACCTTTGTCTTTGTATGGCTTGACTCTATTGCTGTGTTTATTGTGAACCATACTGTTCGATGGTCGCTAGTTCCCAGATGGCTACCCACTTCTACATCTGTGATCCTCTTCATCTCCGCTTGAGAGAACCAGGTCTAAGATTGCTCCCTCTCGAGTGTGCTCCAATACTAGTTGTCTAAGGCATGCCCCCTGTAGGGCATCTAGAATAACCCCACTCTTAGAAGTGGCTGCTGCAACTGCACTCCAGTTAACATCTGGCATATTCAGATCACCCATCAGCAATATCTCCCCTTTATCTATATTAAAAGAGGGCCCAGAATTGAACCTTGAGGTACCCCACAAGATATCAAGTGAGAGCAAAGCTTTGGCTATTCCTCTTGCTTCAATATGCAATTATTCATTATGTCACAACGTTTTTCCCCAGATTTGGAAATTAGCACTCATCAAACCCATTCATAAATCTGGTAGTAAAAACATTGTTTCCAACTATAGACCCATATCATTATTATCACCCTTATCAAAGATCCAGGAGAGAATAGTCTTTAATCAAATTCGGGTTTTTCTATCAGGTCATGATCTGCTGTCAAATTGTCAACATGGTTTCAGGAAATTGCATAATACTGAAACCGCCTTGGTGGGATTCATGAACAGCATACGGGGTTCTCTTGACATAGGGTGCTCCATTGCTGCAATATTCATGGATCTCACCAAGGCTTTTGATTTAGTTGATCATGCCCTGTTGTTGAGGGCCCTAAATGAAGTCTATCTCTCCAAGGAAGTAATCACATGGATTGGATGTTATCTTAATAATAGGGAACATAAAACTATCATTGGCCAGTGTAGTTCTGATTCTCACTTGATATCTTGTGGGGTACCTCAAGGTTCAATTCTGTGCCCTCTTTTGTTTTCTCATTTTGTTAATGCTGCCCCTTCTGCCATTTTAGGGACTAGTCTTACAATGTATTCAGATGACATGGTCATTTTTTCTGAAGGAAATACACCAGATCAAGCCCTACATATAGTCCAGCAGGACTTTGAAAATTTTCAAAAATGTTTGTCTTCTTGCCATCTTGTTTTGAATTCTGGGAAAACTAAATGCATGGTTTTTACTGGCTCTAGGAAAAACAGAGACATAAATGTTCAGATTACCAATTTAATGGGGAATCAAATTGAATTGGTAGATAGTTTTGATTACCTGGGGGTGACACTGGATTCTCAACTTTTATTTGATCAACATGTGGCCAAGACTATTAAAAAAATTCATCAGAGAATTGGAATGTTATTTAGGATTAAATTCTTTTTCATCCCTGAATCTGGTAGACTTCTTGGTCACAGTCTTTTACTAGGCGTTTTTGACTATGGTCTTTTGATTTACTCTGGTACAAATGATAAAATGGTTCCAAAATTACAGGTAACTTACAATAGTATACTACATTTTATGACAGGTCTTCCCATAAGAACACACCATTGTGTATTGTTGAGAGCAGCTGATTGTCTCTCCCTTCCTAACAGGATAAAGCTGAAGCTTGGAGCTTTTTTGTTAAAAAGAACCCAGGGTTTTCTCCCCTGGGTAATCCAGGATCTCATCCCTCTTCAGAAAAGTCATATTGAAACTAGGTTCAAGTCCAAGGGCTCATTCAGAATTCCCCTCTACAAGAAAAATGTTAGTCAGAGGTCAGTAATATATAGGGCTATAAACATTTTTAATGGTATCCCACCCAAAATCATTAATGTTGGTACAGTTCAAATGTTTAAGAAAAAGTTTGCTGAATGGCTAAACAGTTTGATGAGTGTAATTGTTTTTAATTTAGTATTGTATTTTATATTGTAAGTCTTATGTTCTTGATGTCTTTTTTGTATTCTTTTTTACTAATTGTTCCTTATTGTTTATTTATTGACTTGTCGCTTGTGAAAACGGGCAGTTTGCTCATCTTGCTAACAAGTATAAAAAATAAAAATGAAATGAAATGAAACTAAAGTATACCTACATTGAGTATGGTGAGAGCTGTTTGTGTTGCCTCAGTATTTTGCAAAGTATAGAAAGCAACTTTATACAAAGAATTTGTGGTGTACAGTAACTTGTACTTTAATTATAAATGCTTTTTGGTAGTTCTAGTGGAAAGTAATAGTATACAATTCAAACTGAATTTAGGTTAGTTTACCCTTAGCAGCAACATGTCGCTTGGTGTTTAGATCAGGCCTCAAAAGAATTGTGTAACACTTGGGAAAGAATATGCAAACTAATAAGCCAACACTTGAAGAAAGGATGGCAAAGACCTCCAAGGCCACCATGTATTTTCCTTTTGTGCTGAGGTAAGCTGGGATAAAGGAAAGCCAAACACTGACAAACACCAGCATACTGAAAGTTATGAATTTTGCCTCATTAAAAGTATCTGGCAGTTTCTTTGCTAAAATGCAAGGACAAACAAACAATCGCCAGCAAACCAATATATCCTAGATGCACCAGAATGCAAATGGTAGTCCTCATTGCATCCAATCACTATCTTCCCTTTCAATGAATTCAGGTCAAGCTCCATGAAGGTGGAGAGGTCACCAGCCATGTAATGCAGATGACCAATTGAATTAGTACACCACAAAGGATGACACATACTGGCACTTTGTGCCCGACCCACTTTTTGAGACTGTTGTAGGGCTTTGTGGCATTGAAATTAATGACCACCACATGGTTTTTGCCAAAACACATGAGACACAGAGTGCAAAAATTATGCCAAAGATGACATGTTGAAGCATGCAGGTAACTGTCATTGGGTAACCAATAAAAACCAAGGAGCACAGGCAACACAGCATGAGAGCCAAGAGGAGTAAGTAGCTTAGTTGACGATTATTGGCTCTGACAATTGGGGTATCATGGTATCTGATAAAAAGGAGAAGAGTGATGAAAGGGATGAAGAAGAAACAAATGCTAGTTGCAGCCAGGGTTACACCTAAAGGGTCTCCATAGGAAAGGAACTCGGATGTTTTAGGGATGCATTTGTCTCTCTTGTCATTCGACCAGTGATCTTCTGGACACTTCACACACTCTGTTTCATCTAGAATACAAATAAAACATCCATCACATGTTAATAATAACAGTAAAACACTATTTGGAAGTGGTAAATTCTGTTTTTGATAATTCTATTATATTCTTTAAATCTGGCAGGTATTCCACATCTGGTCTCTGAGTTACCCTAGCTCCAAATCCTCATCATCTCCCATTACTTACTTCTCAAGATCTATATGACTTAACCCCCCACCTCCCTGTGGGGACCTCAGGATGGCATAAACCCTCAGGAACAAGATGGTAGTGGAGAGGCTGCCTTGAGTCAGTGGGTGTGGAGCCTGTGGGTTCCCATGTTCATCAAGCTACATGGGTTAGGGGTTTCCCCTTATGGTTACAGCCCAACCATTTGACAATAATGTCATGGATGAATTCTTTCCCTTCCCAAATGTAGGTCCTCCAGCTGCACCATGGTCACCCAAGTAGTGGTAACATTAAGGGGTTTGACATTCTTCCTCTCTGGAGAAGGTGAGCATTCTCTGGGATGTTGAGTCCTCCTCCCTCAGCTGTGCCAAGTGACTCAAGCTCATTTCCAAACCCAGGTCACCAGTGTCATGAGCGGTAGCTCTACTGCTGCACAGAAGATGGTACAGTCAGAAATGGAGCATTCTAATTGGCTCACTGCATACTAAAAGGATTAGGTCAATGGCTGGAAGCCCTCCTATACAACAGTGCAACAAGAATTTTAGTATAAAAACATTTAATCAAAAAAAATGAACAGATTTTATTTGATAACAGCATTATGGCACTACAAGGGTTGGGCTACCTTTTTAATGCAGTCATAGGGGCATAAGATACATGTCTATGCCTAGATTAACTGACAGTAACACAATCCCTATTCATGTCTTAATGCTTACTAATATTGTTTCCTTTGATTTAGTGGAAAGTCCTGTATGATACATACTGTATAATAAACTGTATAATGCATGAGTACATTTTTTCAAACAATAATCAAGGGACTCATTGTTGAATTCTGAGAGGAAAAGAAACTTATTCTTAATATTCAGCATGAGTTCACAAAAAGTAGGTCATGTCAAGTGAAATTAACAGACTTTTTCAACATGGAGACACAATCAGTAAACCAGGATCAGGCAGCTGACATCCTGTATCTAGATTCCAGTAATGCTTTTGACTCAGTGCTATATAAGGGACTGGTAAAGAAGGTGAGTGACTTGTGATTATGAGAGGGACTCACTAGATGGGTTATGAACATATGGACTTACAAACATTTGATGAAGCCAGCAGAATAAGGCCATTAAGTCAATGGAGCCTTCTGATATTGTGTGGTCCACAGCATAATTAAAAAATTGGTGGTCCTTAATGATAAGTTCTCTGAGGTAAAGGACGTAACCAGTGAGGTATCTCGGGGTGAGTTTTAATTTTAGGAACTCTTCGGTTCATTACATAAATTAGTGATACTGGGGTTGGGCTACAGGGGAAACTTATTTAGTTGCTGATAACACAAACCTTTACAAAAGAGTGAATAATAATGAAGGAAGTATGCAGAGACCCTGGAAAAGTAGCTAGCGTATAGCAAGTAAACTTCAATCAATATTTCAAAGCATGTAGTCCCCCAAGATACCAAATATCAGATGGAGATAGAGTTCTCAAAAAGTTTTTCTAATTTTATTCCACTTCTTTACAATTTGTTTAATTTAAATATTGACTACATTCAGACTTTAGGCACAGAGGTCCCCAAAATTCTGGCCTGCTCTGATGATATGTGTGTAGTACTCTGACAGTGAATCAATCACCCAGCTCTTGCTCACATTGGCAGCCTATGAAAAGGTTTTGGAGCCAAAATCAATTATAATACAAGTTTTGGGAAATTCATTGGCAAATGTGCTGGAGTAGTACACAAGAGTCTCAGCAAATATGGATCTCAGAAGACTGCATTAAAATTTTGACTCTAAGGTGTAGCTTCAAATAACTGAGCACAAGCACTTGCCTTAGCCAATCAAAAATGAGCACAGTGGAAAAATAGGTTTATTTCGAAGAACAAAATGTGTATTTTTGATCAAGACTCTGATACTTCCCTTATTTTTACACCTAACCAGTATTTTGCCATCACTTTTACGCTTAGAAGCACAACTTTATAGTACCTGTTTTCAAGGTCTGCCATCTTGAGGTCCTCTGATATAATAAACTCAAGGACCATTTCATGTCTAGTGAGTATCAGTACCTCCCCCCATCCTATACCCAGCATGGGGGTTCCTATGCCCTAGGTACGTGATTTTACACTTGTTGGCATTGAATCCCAAGTAAGTAAGAAAATGGAATTGATTTGAATAAATTGCATGCTTTTAAGCAGCTTTTCAGGGAGTGTGTATGTGTGTGGGGGAAGGGGGGCTCTGCTACTATAACTATTTGCTTTTGATTTGGTATAATGTGTGACCAGACTAACCCTGCTCCCCACTTTGTGTGCTGTATCAGAGATTAAATCCAGAACAACATGAAATAACATATCAGGATATCATAACAGTGGTGTTAGAATGATACAGCCTTTACTGTTTTACATGGTGTATTTGTGTATACCAATATAGACCCTATACTATCTTGTAGATGTAGACAATGGACTAGGACAATGGAAGTAAGGTTCTTATCTGTAAAGGAAAAATGGGATAAAAATAAACTCACAATATAAGTGAACCCACCAACATCAAATTAAATATCTGGAATATATCAAATAAAACCTAAGAAAACTGAGGCAACGACAAATAACGCTCCAACAGATGATACCACAAACAAGAAAGCAGTTATATTATACAATAATTTTGTCACATTTCACACCACCAATACAGCTTCTTCTTTGCCCTTCTGGGAAGGAAGAGGAAGCAAAACAGCAGTACATGAACAAAAGGATCCCAGCTGAAATGTGGGACTTATCCAGGTTCGCTCTTCACAGTAAGATGAATATAAAATAATCACTCAAGCATAAATCTCTTGAGGAATGAATGTGCCATATATCTTACATGCCACCAAATATTAGAGACTCAAGAGAATTTTTTTTAAAGACTGCCCTGTAACAATTGATTTCTGGATGTATTTAACGCAGCACTAGACTCTTTGTAGACAGAATAAACTAACATATAATATTGTTGCATTAGGTATCTACTCCCTCGGGCTGTTAAGTCTCCATAAAAGCATATGAAGGTTAATCTTTGCTGTGTGCAGATTTTATTTATAGCAGTCAAGAGGTGCCTGGACGTTATACCAATGTCATATTGGAAGTACTGAAATTGCAGTTTCTATTAATGCTGCTCTTATCAAACTATATGGTAAAGAGAGAAAATATCTCTCATCATACTTTTCCAAAGCTAGAGAGGTGGTCAAAGATTTAGTCATTGAAATTCTGTGCAAGGAGAGATCTGGGATCCTGTGGATGGTCACACCCACAAAACTTTTCAAGGTAAGTAGTCTACTACGACAGTGTCCAACTGACAAACTCATAACAGGTTGTGATGATTCCAATCAACCAGTGATGCATACATCAGACACCAAAGAATATTCATATGAGATTTTTGCATTTTCATTTCATCTGTGCTTGACCACAAAACTGCTGCCTCCAACGTTTCACTGGTGGTCCTCCAAGTTTAAACATAATATCATAAATTTGCAGTACATTTTAAATGTAGGTCCTATCATTTGCACCAGAAGCCTAATTAGGAGCCACACAATTTCATATTTCATCTGCTTAATATATAATTGTGTCTTAGAAGGTAACATTTCTTACCTCATTCATAAGTGATTCAGTGTGCTTTTAAAGGATACTCACATTGCTTAGTATGCAGCATGCTGGAGCTTTGCTTTGTGGTGCAAATCTGAAAGTTCATTACTACAGTACTTTTGGGTCTGCCACTGTCCATTGTAATGACATTATATGCCTGTACTTGCTGATGATATCACTTGCATGTAGCACTCCAAACATTCTTTGATGTCTGATGTGGTTCACTGGCTGATTGCAATTATCATAACCAACTCTGAGTTGAAATTCAGTGACAAAAAGTGCAAGATGATGCACATAGGAACAAGAACCAGAGGAGAGGAGAGAGAATACTGGATTGGGTAAAGCTGCACACAAACTCTGATGAAGGAAACCTGTGGTCGTCATCAGTAACTCCCAAAACAATCAAACTAGTGTAACAAGGACTACAGTAAGGCAAATAGGATTCTGAAGAGTGTAGGAAGGGGTATTGAAAGCAGAAGAAAAGTGGTATTACTACCGTTCTATAGATCACTGGTGAGACCCCACCTGGAATACTGTGCCCAGTTCTGGAGTACTCTTCTAAGGAATGATAAGGAAAGGTTGGAGACAGTGCAACAGAGGGGAACCAAAATGATTCAGTGCTAGCAGGGCAGATCTTATGAGGATTGGCTTAAGGCACTGAACATATACCCATTGGGTCCAGACAAGAGAGGTGAGATATGACAGAGACCTTCAAGTCCCTGAAAGGAATTAACAAGGTCAACTGCGAGAACTATTGAGCATAAGTAGCTGATCTAGAACACAGGGGTTTAAGTGGAAACTAATGGTAGGAGGATTCAAGAGGGAAGTGAGAACATTTTATTTTGCAGAAAGGGTGATAGAGCTGTGAAACAATCCACCAGCTGATGTGGTACGTGCCAAATCTATCAATTGTTTCAAACATGGCAGGGACAGAGTGAAGGGCTTAGTGATTCCTCATAGTGATAATGGCAGGGCATGGAGTATGGGGTGGATAGTATCAGTTAGAACCCTCTGTAGATGATAAGTCCCAAATTTATTTGGGTTTATGGGCAAACTGGATGGACCACTGGTCTTTTTCTGCCATCATTGTCTATATTTCTATGGTTCAGGCACTATGGAAACACTGCATATAGATTTCCAATGGATAGGTATCTGTTCAGCAAAATATACACAGAAACCTGTGTTTCATTTTCTTTTGTTTTGCACATTTGGTTAATAACCCTTTTTGTTTGTACTTATAAGAAAAATTAATTTATGATTTGTATTTCCATAGTGTTTTCTTTTTACACCTGGAATTTCTCTTTTATGTAAGATAATGGTTACAGTATGATTTCTGTTTGTATTGATTTCTCTCTTTTTTTCACGTAGAGAGAGGTTCCTTTGTTAACAGGACTTAGCACACCATAGCTGTAACATGTCTTTGTTTTGTTTTGGATGTCTTTAATTAAAAACAAATTCAGTGACTCTTCATAGATAAATGCCATGGGATGTTTTTACTGCCAGCTGGACAGTGACCACAGATGGCAGAAGGGACCTCTGTTTAAAGTCCCATCTGTAGGACGGCACCTCAACAGTGCAGTACCCCCCGCATACTGCACGACAGAGTCAGTTATGAGTATTATGCCAAGTACCTAGTGTGGAATTAGAACCCAGGACCTTCAAGTCTTCCAGCCCCAGAGGCAAGCATGCTACCTTCTGAGCCTCTGATACTGCTGTGATATAATGGACAGTTGAGTGGATTACAATGCACTGTTCAAAATAAAGAACAGCTCAACCACCGGAGGACACAGTCCTAGGCTTACACTATGGAATTTCAGAAAGGACTTGAGGAAACATTTTTCCACTGAAAGGGTGGTGGACAAGTGGTACAGTTTACTTAGCACTGTAGTTAATTGGCAGATGGTAAATTGTTTCAATCAGATCATTTGGAAAGGGAGGGTAAACACTGGAGAGATGGTAACTGGGCATGGAATAATTATGGCTAATAATGATGTGAGGTAGAGACTCAGGATAAACTTAGACTTATAAGACTTGATTTTCAAGAGTCTGGGCACAAGCACAGGTCTCGAGTTTGGGTATGCCTGTGGCAGGATAAATGCGATAAAATGTCTGTATTCTATTGTCAAATGTTTTGCAGCATTAACAGCACTCCAAGTGCTTTATGTAAGCAAAATATGACATAACACGGTGTGGGTTGTTGTCTGATAAGATCACACCCCAGGTGTGAAGGAAGGCACAAGGTGCTTGCACTGAGTGCTTATGGCACCTGGGAAGTGTTCTTATCAGACAACAACCCACACTCCCAGAGTGTCTTATTGCATTTATAAAATGGATCCACAAGTAATTAACAAAAATAAAGTAATTGCAGATTTTTTTAAATAATACTATGATGTTAAACATGTTAAAATATCAAAGTAGTTCCCCATACTGCAGCATTACAGTATTGGGATGTTTACTTAGGGCACTGGGTTGCCTGCTATGTCATTGCAGGGACTGTAGACTGACCTATTTAGTTTTGGGTCTATTATCCCCACTTATGAATTTGCAATGGCTTCACATTTATCAATATTTAGCTCATCTCTGGCAGCCACAGTTGATGTATTTAATTACTGTTTTTGTAGCCATGAACTTTGGTGTGATGGTTTCGATTTTGGTTGGCTCAGGTTGTGGTCACACTCATGCTGATGAATGCCGCCTGCTAGTGCTAATAAGTAGCAGATTTTTCTTTACCATAACTGGCAAAAAAGTAACAGAAGTATGCCAAATGTTCGTGGTTCTCAGGTGGAGGATAAAATGCATTCGGCTATGGGGTGGTGAGTTATACTGTCCACATAAGATGGGGTTGTAGTGGTGGCAGCCAACTGACTGGCGGGCGGGCAGGGGGGACAGATGGCAAATGGGTAGTATCCACTGCTGCTACTTAGGAGTCATAGATTACATTCCTGAAGCAATACATTTGCTAAGAAATAGGGGAGTCATGTAAACAGCAATTTATCAATGTATTTTAATTAGTTGGTGTGTAGCGGATTTGGGTAGGTTTGCTGGGGTTATAAAACGGTTTGAGTTTGTATATTTTTTAAGTGATGGTAAAAGGGAGTTGGTGTGATTTTTACTTCATCAACATGACTGATATTTTTTTAACATTCCACTGGGTGGCACAATGATATCAGTGGCTGTGTGCCCCAGATGCCAAAAAAGTGCCAGTCACAGGGTTGTTGTCCTATATGGACATGGATCCTGACCAGTCAGGATGCAGGATTTTTCTTACCATTCTATAAGGTAAAATAATAATGCATGCATCAAATATTAATGAATACGTCATTGTATGGCTCATGTTTTGCTGTAAGTAATGGCAGATGCACACGATAATTAGGTCACCATTTATGTTAATAATTTTGACAAGACAACTCTTACAGTTGTAAGAGTAGTTTTATGTGCATTCTTAGGGAATGAGAACTGCAAATCAAAGGTGAGTGGTTCTGCTACCCTAAGAATGTGAGACCAGTTTTACAACTATATCAGTGGTTTCATCACACAAATTAATATATTACTGATCCAGCTTGATCAATAATATATTAAATATTTAAAAAAAAATAACCAAACATGCCTGTTTCCAGGACAGCTGCATTTGAGACACACTTGACAGAAAGAGTGTCTCAGACATAGAGGAAAGGAGCTCTCGATTCATTGGGAGCCCTCCTTAATCAATAATGTCTAACATCAGTGTAAGCATCAGGATGTGACATGATCACACTTCAAGTTCTGGACACATGGTTGAAAATCCAGTCCAGGCTTTTTATGTTGATTGCGCATACGCAAGAAACATGTTGCGGCAGCTTGCTGCAGAAGCAGGTTGTGGAGGCAGGGCACTGTTGTGGCCAATGCCCCCACTGCCTTTTGAGGCTTTGCCTGCTTTCCCCAATGGGGTGGCACGCTGCTGCTGACACTAATTCAGCCAGTGTGCCATCACCTTGAAACATTTTAGCCGGTGCAATCAGGGACTGCTTCGACATTGCAGCATCAGCCATTCCGTTGCAATCAGGGAGTGACCCGTCATTGCAGGGTGGTCCCTTGCATTCCTTTGACCCAGTTTGCTGATGGGGAGCCCAGTCCCCATCAGTTTGTGTTGTCTGCGAAGGTGCCCAATCCCCCTCGGCATCATGTCCCCCCCTGTTTCTTTGCAGACGGTGGTGCCCAATCCTCATTGGCATGTCCCTCCCCCATTTCTTGTGTGCCAAGGTGGTACCCAATGCCTCTCGGCTCATGAGACCCCCCCCACCTCAATATGTGCCGACAGAGGTGCCCAGTCCCCATCAGCTCCAGTCCCCCTACCCCAAAACACACAGATGGCGTGCTAAGAGACCACTCCAGCATGCCAAAAGTACCTGCTAAAATGACAAAATGTCCCCTGATATCTATTTTTTTCAACCCTGTAAAGAAGAAAACAGTCCCTCACCATCTGTGCCCCTCCCCAACCTGCACCCACCACTGTAGTTCCCCACACACCCTCACCCCATACTTACCCTCTGAGCTCAGTGTGACAATCTTCGTGGACTGGGAACAAGTCTGCACTCTTCAAAGCCGACCGCGAACTGAAGAAATACTGTTATGCTGTATAATGGCATAATTAGAGTTTTTTCAACTTTGCTGCATTTAGCAGGCACTTTTATTACTTTGGCACCAAATTTTCAACATGGGGTTATAGGGACCCCTCCTCATGAATTCAGCCACAGCCATGATTAAGATTCGTCCCAAAGGTGATTTTGCAGTCACTGCATGGAATCACCTTTGGGACTGATTATGAAACAACAGTGCCAGTGTTCATGAGGTGGGCCCTCAAAAAGCCTATGTTGCAAATTTTGTGGAAAATCCCAAACATGACTGTTTTATTTAGTAGTATTGGCGGTTGTTACTGCACGCTTGTAACTTCACAAATTTGCAATATTTTCACACCAGATTTTCAACATTGCCATTTTCACACATCTTTATGAACAGTATAGCTGTAATTTTTCCCACCCTGGATGAAATGTGTTTTTGCACTTCCGGCACAGAATAGCGTTGTCGCTGTGGGAAATCAGTGTTCAGGACAGATTAAGAAAATCACAGTGATACTGTTCATGAGCAGAGGTTCTAAAATGCCTATGTTGAAAAGTTGGTGATGAAAGTCCATCAAATGACTGTGTTACAAGTGTGCATTGCACAGTTTCCATGCACCTTTGTAACTTCACAGATTTCTAATATTGTCACGTCAGATTTTCAACACTGGCATTTTTTCACACCTCCTTATGAACAGTACAGCTGTAATTTTTCACAGCCTGACTGAAATGTGTTTTCACACTTCCAGCACAGAATAGCACGGTAGCTGTGGGAAATCAGTGTTTGGGACAGATTAAGAAAATGACGGTGACACTGTTCATGAGCAGAGGTCCTAAAATCCCTATGTTGAAAATGTGGTGATGAAAGTCCATAAAATGACTGTATTACAAGCGGCATTGAACTGTTTTTACGCACCCTTGTAACTTCGCAAATTTGTAATAATATTGTCACCCACATTTTCAACACTGGCATTTTTCACACCTCCTTATGAAAAGTACAGCTGTCATTTTTCACATCCGTATCAAAATATATTTTGCACTTCTGGTGCAGAATAGTACGGTCACTGTAGGAAATTAGTGTTTGGGACAGATTAAAGGGAAACAGTGGAAAAGGCACAGCTTTACCCAGGCATTACAAAATGCCTGATTAGTGCTTTCACACAGTAACATTTTGTTAACAAATAACACTAATTGATTTTTAGTGATTTAAACAGTGGCCTTCAGCTTTCCTTCTATTGCTGCAGCCACCATTTCATGGGTAGCAGAGAGCTTCCGAGCTCACTTTATGCTAATATGTCCTGCCAACCAATAGCTGAGGTCAGACAGTCATATATATACAGTGAGCTCAGGAAGCTCACTGCTGCTCTGGAAATGGCTGCTGCCAGCAACAGGAAGTGGAAGTTGTGGGTAGCTGTTCTAAATCATTAAATAATGTTGTTACTGTCTGAAAGCACTAATTGAGAGTTTCTGCACTGTCTGAGGAAAGCTTTGTATTTTCCATTATTTCCTTTAAGATCTAGCAAGAAAGAAGGAGGAGGACTGAGCTCATCTGAGCTCTGTCGGGACTGCTGCAGATTTCTTTGTGGGCAGAAAAGGCCCCAATGCAGGCAGGAGCCTAGTACAAAAGGCACCTGCAGTGCCAGAAGAAACAGAATGAGAGAGAGAGAGAGAGAGTGATGGAGAGGGAGTGAGTCTGCTGGGACTGCTGTTGATTTCTTTTGGCAGAAAAGGCAGCAATGCAGGCAGGCCCAGTACAAAAGGGCAGCCTGCAGCAGGGAGAAACAGTATGAGTGAGAGGAGAGACAGGGGTGAGGGAGCTCAACGGAGCTCTATCAGGACTGCTGCAGAGTTCTTGTGGGCAGAAAAGGTGCCAACGGAGGCCGCAGCCCAGTGCAAAGAGCAGCCTGCAGTGCCAGGAGAAACAGAATGAGTGAGTGACAGAGGGGGAGTGAGCGACCTCAACGGAGCTCTGCCAGGACAGCTGTGAACTTCTTTGTGGGCAGAAAAAGGCAGCAACACAGGCAGGAGCCCAGTACAAAAGGGCAGCTTGCAGCGCTGGGAGAAACAGAACGAGCAAGTGAGAGAGGGGGAGTGAGCGAGTGCAACAGAGCTGTGTTGGGACTGCTGTGGATCTCTTTGTGAGCAGAAAAAGACACCAATGCAAGCAGGAGCCCAGTACAAAAGGGCAGCCTGCAGCGTCGGGAGAAATAGAATGAGCTAGTGAAAGAAGGGGAGTGAGCAAGCTCAATGGGGATTTGCTGGAACTTTAGAGTTGCCCAACCTCCCGCCCAGGGTCCTCTGTGGTCCTATATTACAGCAGGGTCTCTGGAGTGGAGACAAAGCAATGATTGGATACTCTTAGGATTGCTGTCATAATACAGATTAAGTTGTTCTGTTTATTTCTCTAACTGAGCTGAGTAATAAATTTGGTCGAAAAAATCAAAAAAATGACTGTTTTATGAGTGTACGTTGCGCAGTTGCTACGCATGCTCGTAACTTCACAAATTTGCAATAGTTTCACTCCACATATTCAACATTAGCATTTTTCCATACCTCCTTATGAACAGTACAGCTGTCATTTTTCACATGCTGGCCAAAACGTGTTTTTGCACTCTCCGACGCAGAATAGTGCGGTCGCTGTGGGAAATCAGTGTTTGGGACACATTAAGAAAACCAGAGTGATGCTTTTCATGAGCAGAGGTCCTAAAAATGCCTATGTTGAAAATTTTATGAAGAAGGTCCATAAAATGACTGTGTTATGAGCATGCATTGTGCAGTTTCCGCAAACCCTTGTAACTTCGCAAATTAGTAATATTTTCATGCCAGATTTTCAACACTGGCATTTTTTCACACCTCCTTATGAACAGTACAGCTGTCAGTTTTCATATCCTGGCTGACATGTGTTTTTGTGCTTCTGGCACAGAATAGCGCAGTTGCTTTGGGAAATCAGTGTTTGGGACAGATTAGGATCGAACGAGTGAGAGAGGGGTAGTAACCGAGCTCAACTGAGCTCTGTCGGGACTGCTGCAGATTTCTTTGTGGGCAGAAAAGGTGCCATGCAGGCAGGCGCCCAGTCACAAAAGGGCAGCCTTCAGCACCAGGAGAAACAGAATGAGTGAGTGAGGAAGGGGGAGTGAGCGAGCTCAACTGAGCTCTGTTGGGACTGCTGCAGATTTCTTTGTGGACAGAAAAATGTATCAATGTAGGTAGGGGCCCAGTACAAAAGGGCAGCCTGCAGCAGCAGTAGGAGAAACAGAATGAGCGAGTGAGAGAGGGGGAGTGAACGAGCTCAATGGAGCTGTATCAGGACTGCTGCTGAGTTCTTTGTGGGCAGAAAAAGGTGCCAATGCAGGCAGAAGCCCATTACAAAAGGTCAGCCTGCTGCGCAGGGAGAAACAGAACAAGCGAGTTAGAGAGGGGGAGTGAGCGATCTCAACGGAGCTCTGTCAGGACAGCTGTGAACTTTTGTGGGCAGAAAAAATACCAACACAGGTAGGAGCCCAGTACAAAGGGCAGCCTGCAGCTCTGGGAGAAACAGAATGAGTGAGTGAGAGAGGGGTAGTGAGCGAGCTTAATGGAGCTCTGTTGGGACTGCTGCAGATTTCTTTGTGGGCAGAAAAAGGTGCCAATGCAGGCAGGAGCCGTGTACAAAAGAGCAGCCTGCAGCGTCGGGAGAAACAGAAAGAGCGAGTGAGAGAGGGGGAGTGAGTGAGCTCAACACAGCTGTGTAGGGACTGCTGCAGGTTTCATTGTCGGTAGAAAAAGGCATCAATGCAAGCAGGGCCCAATACAAAGGGCAGCCAGCAGCGCCGGAAGAAATAGAATGAGCGAGTGAGAGAGGGGAGTGAGCGGCTCAATGGAACTCTGCTGGGACTGTACAGTTGCCCACCCTCCACCCAGTGTCCTCTGTGGTCCTCTATTACAGCAGGGTCTCTGGAGTGGAGACAAAGCAATGATTGGATATTTTAGGATTGCTGTAATAATACAGATTTACTTCTTCTGTTTCTTTCTCTAACTGAGCTAAGTACTGAGCTATACTGTTATGATTGTTCTAATAATACATATTTATTTGTTCTGTTTATTTCTAACTGAGCTGAGTAATACTTGGAGTGCAATAGGATTTCTAACTGGGCTAAGTGAAACTATTTGAGGCCGAGAACAAAAGTATGGTAGCTGAGGGGTGAAAACCGACAAGGAGGCTTTAGGATTGCTACAGTACTACAGTATCTAACGGATGACATTCGAGCCTGAATTATCCCTATTGGCAAGGAGTCAGTAGGGGGACTAGTGTTGGGGGGGGACTACAATTTCAGTAAAGAGGGGCCTAACAGTTGTAGTAGGGTATGGTACAGAACCTGGGAGTAAAAGCCCCTAACATAAGATGGGGGCCAAAATGGGGCAGGTGCCACATGTCAATAAGGCGGACACCTTTGGAAGGGTGGAGGGGTATACAGGGTGTGGGTGTGCCATGATCCTGGGCTGGGCCTGGAGGATGGGGGGGTGTATGGTCTGTAGATGACTGGTTAGTTTGAGGGAGAAACTGTGGAGATTAGGGAGGAGTTTAAGTGGCAGGGCAGATGAGTATGGTAGGCATCCTGAGAGGGGGAATAGGGGATGGCAAAGGGGAATGGAGGAAGAATAACTAGGGACTGAAACTGACCCCAGTATCAGAGACACTAGTAGGAAAGAGAGGAGAAGGGAGGGGTGCCTGAGGCGAGGGCGGGGCTGCCTCCTGATGGGGGAGGAAGAGACCAATTGGAGTACCAGGGAGAGAGCAGATGGCTGTGGGTAGGGAGGCACCAGGGTGGCATGGACAGGAACAAGTAGGAGGGGGAACTGATAGGGAAGAGATGTAGGCCAGGTATTGACTGTGAATAGATTTGAACCTCTGCTATGGGACAGAGAGGGAGCAGAACATACTGAAGGGGGTAGGACAAGCAGGGCATGAGACAGATGGCAACAGGTAGGCAAGAGATAGCGAGGACAAAAGGGTAGCGGGGGCTAGTAAGGAAGGAAGGAGGGAGTGGTGACTGAAGGAGAGAAGGCTACGGGAAGGGGGAAGGATGGGAAGGGGCATCACTATCAGGGTAGAAGGGAATGGGGGCTCTAAACTGACAACAGCAGGGATAGGAGAGGGGTTGGAAATCAGCAGGGGAGGTCGATATGGGAAGCCCAGTAGGAAGTAGTCAGGCTCGGAATGGGTTCAAGGGGGATGGGAGGAATAGGGCAGAGAAAAGGGGTGAGGCAGAAGTAGGGGGTACAGATACAAAAGTCACAGCGGATGCAGTTGGCGGGTAGGGACAGGAAGAACGAATACTGGGGTGGTGGAAGAGGCATTAGAAGCGAAAGGGGTAAGGGTGGGGGTACTCATCCTGGGGATCTATACTGAAATGGGTGAGATGGGGTGGAAAGAGGAAGGCACAGCCATATTTGAGTTGAAGCTGTCCCCAGGTTGACTGCAGGAGGACAGGGCAGGCACTGCTTAAGCGTGCAGTGAGGGGCAGGAAGAAACCTCATTTACTGTTGCATGTGGGTACTAACGACTTGGCGGGGGACACTGTGGAAGTAGTGAGGTGGAGGTTTGAGTACTTGGACAGGCAGTGTGAGGGGGTGGGGAAGTCGGTGGCATTCTTGGAGGTACTGGCGGTATCATGTACAAGCATGGGAAGGAAAGGTAGGCTTATGGTTTGAGTTGCTGAGGATTGGTGCAACACAAAACATTATGGGTTAGTGACCAACTGGGTGGGTGTGGGTGAATAGTGACTTGTACACGGGAGACAGGGTACACTGGAACAGGAAGGGAGGGTAGTATAAAGGCAGCATTGCTGCTGGGCCACTGGCTCTGAGGGTTGAGGCGCTGGATGCCACACTCGCGCCATGCAGGTGACCCGGTTCGTTCAAGCCTGCGCCACCAGGGTTTAGGCAAGGAGGGATAGGATTGAGCAGCCGGGGACTGCTCTCCTATCCCGGATGGGATCCAGGGACCCACCGCCTTTAGCGCCCTGGTGATGACAGCGGGCACTATTACAGCAGTGTAGTAAAAGGTGTTGAAGTGTGGTGGATGTTGGCATGCTGTGTCTAAGCGTCATTGCATGCCCGCACTCTGCAAAGGAGAGAAAAGTGGAAAATGGGCTATGGTCAAGCAGCATGAATGTCTGACCCCCTCCGGCCCATCCCAAATGGTGCCTCCTCAACTGGATACTGCTCCAGTGGGTCAACCTGGGAAGTTCCTCACCACCCACTACGGGGGTAATATGTGGAGGTGAGCAGGTCGGCCTGATGTCGGAGGCAGGGCTAGGGGGGCAGTCAGGATTACATGCCGACCGTAGCCCACTGAGAAAATATGAAAAAATGCAGGATTAGAGGGGTATCTCTACTAAGGTAGATTATAAAAATTGGGGCAAAGACTGAGGTTGGTAGAAAGGTCCGGACAGGGGAGCCTGATGAACTCACTGCCCTAGATATAGGTAAAGGCGAAGGCATAGTAACCCTGGAAGGGAGCGTGCAGAGTGGTCTGAGTGTAATACAAAAGGCACCACCACCTGGTAAGAATAAGAAGGAGAAAGTGTGCAGACTGCTGGGAGGAGGGACACAGGCCAAGGAGGAGAACAGTGAGGAGAAGGAGGGGTATGGGTGGAAGGTGGTCTGACTAAATGGATAGAGAACTGGTTACAGGGGAGGATGCAGAGGATGGTGGTGGTAGGGTAGCTCTCAGCACCCAGAGCAGTGACAAGTGGGTTCTGCAGGGCTCAATGCTTGACCCAATGCCATTTGGGCTCTTTTATCTCTGATATAGCACACAAAGTGGGAGCAGGGTTAGTCTGTTCGCATTATACCAAATCAAAGCAAATAGTTATAGTAGCAAGCCCCCTCCCCACACATACACACTCCATGAAAGCTGCTTCAAAGCATGCAATTTATTCAAATCAATTCCATTTTCTTACTTACTTGGGGTTCAATGCCAACAAGTGTAAAATCATGTACCTAGGGCATAGGAACCCCATGCTGGGTATAGGATGGGGAGGTACTGATACTCACTAGACATGAAATGGTCCTTGAGGTTATTATATCAGAGGACCTCAAGATGGCAGTATAGTGTGACAAGGCTATGGGCAGGACAAATTGGATTCTGGGTGCATAAGGACTGGTATCTCCAGTAGGAGGAGGAGGAAGTTGTGCTGTATTGTATCACTCCTGGTATACCCCCAGCTGGAGTACTGTATCCAGTTTTAGAGTCCACACTTCAGAAAGGACATAAGGTGGAGGTTTTCCAGAGGGCAACTAAAATGGTTCAGAATTTTCACGGGAATCCCTACAAGGAAAGGCTGAAGAATCTCAACATGCACACTCTGGAAGAGAGGAGGCCGAGAGGTGACATGATCAAGACCTACAAAGTACCTCACAGGGGTAAAGAGGGTACAGTTGGGGAGTTTCCTTCAAATGAGGATGAGCACCCAAACCAAGGGACACACAATGAAGCTGGGGGGGCATTCAGGATAGATGTGAAGAAATATTTCTTTACTGAAAGGGTGGTAGATGCCTTGAACAGACTGCAAGGAGAAGTAGTGGAAGCTAAAATGGTAGGGGGATGAAGCATGCATGAGATAAACATAGGGGTATATTACAGAAAGGGAAGGAGGGGTCAACGGAGATCAAAAGGGCTATGGAAGTGGAGTAGGTTAAGTTAATTGCAGGAAAATCCATTAAGCAAGATCATTCACAAGGAGGTCCTGATGGACACAGGCAGAATAAGACATGCAGTAACATACACAGGCAGGAGTTGCAAGTAGGTAGCAAACACTTGGGCAGACTGGGTGGGCTGAGCGGTCCTTTTCTGCTGACAAATTCTGTTTCTATCACATCATGTGTTAATTCAGGTGCAATGTTTATTTAAAGTTGGGCCTACCATACATCCAGATGTAAGGTACAGTAAATTACTGAATTAGATGCAGCCCACTTACAGTACAATAAACACAACCCCAGTGCTTTGAGAAGCCTTTACTC
This sequence comes from Neoceratodus forsteri, assembly GCA_016271365.2. Classification (NCBI taxonomy): domain Eukaryota; kingdom Metazoa; phylum Chordata; order Ceratodontiformes; family Ceratodontidae; genus Neoceratodus; species Neoceratodus forsteri. The sequence continues at coordinate 129,228,237 of JADMNL010000022.1, forward strand.
TTCATAAGGCTGCTTAAAGAGCCAGGGTTCTATTTGCAGTGTCCACACCAGTATGCTGATCTTAAAATTGACGCCGCATCTGGAATAAGTACTTGATTCTTGCTCGCTCCATTTCTTCCCCAGTTTGAAACCTGCTTGTCCTGAGTTAGTTTTGGGCTGGCAGCACCTTGCCTGTGTTGGAAGATGACCAATAAGTGGCACTGAAAGATGTCAGACTTCACATACTGTGAAGGCAGCTGCTCACGGACAGACATAAGGTACTCTACTGGGGGTAGAGGAAGTATGCTGTTGATTAACTAGAATCTGCAGCTTATCCATCAGGTAGGGAATGGGCAGACTAGGTGGGCCAGCTGTCCTTATCTGCCATCAACTTCTATGTTTCTATGTTTCTCATCCACCATCTTGGCAAGAAGAAGGCTGCAGCTGTGGCCACTGATGACTGTTGGAGTGTGGGGATGGGGGGACCAAAGGGGACAGACATAAGGAGATAAAATCATGATACAAATTGTGAGACCTTCACCAGCTTTCCAAAACACTTACCAGTAAAAGAACACTCTATAAAGTTTTTCAAATGTCAACACAATCTGGTGATCCCTCTGTCTGCCATCTGACACCGGGTATCAACCAGCATAAAATTGCCTAAGGAAGGCAGTGTGGTCATGTGGTTACTGAAATACTGGAGATTACAGATTTATAAGAACAAAAGAATATCACACAGAAGCTGGCACATATGCCTATAGCAGCTGTCTCCTGCTTCTCAGTACTTATATTTATACCCTTGAGGTACTTGAATGTTTTTATCATATTCCCTCTTTCCCTCCTCTCTTCTAGTGAGTACATATTGAGGTCCCTCAATTTCTCCTCATAAGTCTTGTGTTGCAAGTTCTGTACCATCTCATTCACCCTTCTCTGGACCATCTCTAGCCTGTTAATATCCTTACAAAGGTGTGACCTCCAGAACTACACACAGTACTCCATGTGAAGCCTGACCATGGTTTTATATAATGGCATCACTACCTCCCTCTTTATGCTGGTGATACCCCTGCCTATGCACCCCAGCATGTCACTGGCCCTCCCAGCTGTCTTACCACTTTGATATTTTCAGGTCATCTGAAATAAGAACCCCAAGTCCCTTTCCTTCTTTGCGACTGTCAGCAACTCCCCCCCCCCCATTGTGTACCTTTCCCAGGGGTTTCTGTGTCCCAGGTGCATAATTTTGCACTTTTGACTTAAACTTCAGTTGCCAGTTCTCAGACCATTTCTCAAGCTTCCCAGGTCCCTTTTCATTTTCTCCACTCCTATTGGGTATCCACTGTGTTACAGATCTTGGTGTCATCTTCAAACAGGCAGACTTCTCTTCAGCCCTTCTACAATGTCACTAATATAGACATTAAACAGGACTGGCCCCAGGACCAATTCTTGCAGCACCCACTGCTCACCCCTCTCTCCAGACTGTGCCCCATTTACCACCACTCTCTGCCTCCTGTCTCTACCCAGTTTCTAACCCACTTTGCCACCCTTTCCCCATGTCCACCCTACTCAGCTAGTTTATCAGCCTCCTATGTGGAAGATTTGCAACGCTTTGCTAATATCAAGTGTTAGCGCCACTGCCACACCCTGATTTACTTCCTTTGTCACCCAGTCAAAGAGATCAACCAGATTTGTCTGACATGACCTCCCTAATTGTGAATCCATGTTGCCTATGGTCCTGGGCTCCGATGGCTTCTAGATGTCTCCACTATCCTTTCTTTTAACCAATGTCTCCATGATCTTCCCACCACTGAAGTGAGGCTGACTGGCCTATTGTTCCCACTTCCTTCCTACTGCTGGATTTGTATAAAGGACCACATGTACCCTCCTCCAATTCTCTGGTACCACCCTGTGTTCAATGACTCAGTGAACATGGCTGCCAGAGGTACTGCATATTTCCCTTCACAGTTCTTTAATATCCTTGGTGTATGCCATCTGGTCCCATCGCTGGTTCCATGGCTTTTGTCAACCTTCAATTTACTCACCTTCTGCAGGATTCTTCTGCCTGTGAATGGACTATTGTCCACCTCTTCATGCCTTTGCAACTGCTGTTCTGTTTTGGTTCTTGGCCCTCCCTCTGTGAATACTGAACAGAAAGACACAGTGGATGTCTTTGGGGGACCCATGCCAGTTCTTAGGCATGGTACTTTCACTTCAAATACCTAAGCAACACATATAAGCAATCAAAATTTGGCATTGACAAATGCTTGCTCTATCCTTGCTTTCTGTGTTTCTCTGTTTCATACAAATTTCATTAACAGCCTATTTACTAGAGTTTTGATCCAGAATGTGTTGACATACCGTATTTATAGAGATGTAACATATTAGTCTAAATTACAGTCTGTTCTGAAAAGCCTTCACACTGCTATTCAAAATGTTTTTCTGAGTTTACAACTCCTATACAGAAACAAACATTGCTTGTCGAAGTGGTATGGAGGCCTTAGCTGTTGTACCGCATACTACTTATATAATTATTTTGCCAGGCATTTGCAGCTGAATCCTGGTGAAAACAAGGCCAACAAAGGTAGAATAATTATCAATCTGTGTGGGCACTACTAAAAGGAGGATAAATATCATGCAAAAGAGGAAAAGAACTGGCATGTATGTAACACTTTTCTTGTACATTGTATCCCAAAGTGCTTTACTGACAATGAGAGACTGGTAGTGAAGTGACAGTAAACATGTAGTGGCAGCCAGTGTGCCATCAGCACAGTGACACCCATACAGCGACGGCATTGAGGGTGCTGCAACCTGATTGACAGTCATTCTGTCGATTGGGGTTAGTAGCACCTATTGTCTTGCTGCCCATGGTAGTGTGTTATTCTCTCACATCTCTGACCTGAAGATGATAATCTTATTGTCCTGGTGGTGTGGGGAGGAAGCATTGATCAGTGGTTGTTTTGGCTGGGGTGGTGTTTCGCTCCTGTCTGCTGGCAGTGTACAGGCTGTCAGGGTGAAGTTGTTGATTTAATGTTCATTACGGTTTTTGTTGTCAAACCATCTTGGTGGAACCATGGCAGCCATTTTGTACATCAGCACCCACATACCACCTTGTACATTTGCTTAAACTAGTTTTATATGAAGAAGAAGTTGGCCAGGACACCAAGGAAAGTCCTCTTCTCTTCCTTAGTTGGTGGCAATCCCATGTTGGATTGCTGCTAGCAGTCAGTCTGTTTCTGAGAGGAGATGAGTACAGATGTGCAGGTGGCTGGAGCTGGGGTCTCCACTCCAGTCAGTAAACCTTTGGAGACCAGAATGCCGGAAGATATGGGGAGTCAATCTGGAGAAAAGGAGATTGAAAGCGGTGAGGATATGACCGTGGAGGAATGACCAGAAGGCTTGATTATGAAGACGGCAATTGAGAAATCCAAATTTCAAAGGAAGGCCTCCAAAAGTGTCAAAATATTATCAGAAATTGAAAAAGAGGAAAAATATCTTAAGTTAAGGAAAGCTGAAATTTTAAAAGACATAGAGCTGTAGTTGAGGCCTGTTAAAGTCAATTAGAAGGTGATGATGTGGCACTAGGGAAGCAGGCTGCATCATGCAAAACTGGGAAGCAAAAAGGAGCATGTCAAACAACTTGGAAGAGAATGGCAAAAACAGGTTGAAAAAGACTTGGCCTAAGAAGAGTTGATAAAGAAAGCACAGGATTATGCTTTGAAAAGAAAAGAAGGTAAAACAGCTGACATCGAGTAATAGCAAATGAGCAAAGTAAAAATACAAATAATGAAGGGGGCCCCAGGAACAAAAATAATAAATACTGAAAAAATGATGAAAAGGATGGAAAACAAGGTGTATGGATAGATGATACTCCTGATTGGGTCACCAAGGCCTTTACAGGGGCAGGATGGAATCGAACACAAGATGGTAGGGGCTGGAGCTCCAATAGGCCTAGTACTTCTGAAATAAGTCTTCCTAACGAAACAGGTTTGAATGAAATGAAAGAAGATACCCCAAATAAAACAGGAAAAAATGCAGATGATACAAAAGAATTGTCTGAGCATGAAAGCAATGAATCTTTGATGGAAACAGAGCAGAAAACTATTCAGTCTGAGAAGGAAGAAACTGAGGAGAAAAAAAAGTGTGGGGAGAAAATTCAAAAGAGAAATTATTTTCAGAACAAACATTTCAGCAAGCAAAAAGAAGAAATGCTGTCAGGCTCAGATTTAAAGGCCCAGCAGCTGATGCACTGGATAACATTTTTATTGGGCAGCAACTCTTAAAACAAAGCATGAAATACTATTCATATGAAATTTATGCACTGATACATGTACCTGGATCCACAGAATATGATGTAAGTTTCAAACATTCAAATGGTTTAGATAGTTTCTGGAAACTTTATAATCAGCTCAAAAACATTCCATTATGGAATCAATTTGCTGCTATACCCTTATCAAAACCTACATTTAGAATTGTGACTGTCCTGTTTAGAAATGAAGGGGTCAATGTATCAGATATCACCTTTTGGCTTAAGCAAAGGTGTGTGTTGCATGGACCTCCTGAACTCATCCTATGCAAAGAGTGCCTGTGGACAGGAGGCTGGAAATGCAAAAATACATTGAAACAAATAGATAGTGAAATGCAACATCTGGCAAACTGTTTTTATCTGTGCAGAGACTGGTGTAATATTCTATGTAGGGCAACCCAAGGCCTGCTATAAATGTGGAGAAAAAGGTCATATTAGTAGTACAGGTGGGCAACTAAAATGTGGACTTTGTGGTATTATGGGGTATCAAGGATCAGAATGTAAAAATAAGGTCAAATGTAGCCTTTGTGAAGAAGAAGGTCATATTACTTGCAGTGCCCATGGGCTGCTCATAATATTCTGAACCTGGGTTGTTAGCAGAACAAGATGTCTACCTAGTGGTAGCACAACAAGAGAAAAATAAAGAGGGCACAATTGTTTTTGAAGCTAGAAATAAAGATCCTGATGATCAGGACATTCAAGAAACTATCACAGAGGAGGAGGAGGAGGCAGCTGCCCCCCCAGAGACCCCAAACCCCAGTGAAGAGAATGAAAAAAGTGAGCAATGAAAATGTACCTAAGCCAAAATGAAAAGAAAGTACGAAAGAATACCATGGTAACTCAGTCAAACAAAAAAAAAGATTTTTAAAAATTAAAATCCCAGAAAGAGATCATGAAGTAATGGAGATTTCTAATAGATACACTTTTTTCCAGGATAAAGAATGGGAAACAATGGATGGAGAGGAAACCGTTTCTTCAGGATCTGACCATACAGATGCAGAAGAATCAGAGGGAGGGGACACTACTGACACACAAGTGTCAAAAAAAGAAAAGAAAGAGAAAGTACCTGATTTTGAAAGTGACTGGAACTTATAAATGATAAAATGCAAAAACTGTCTTGTTTAACTATAAATGTAAATAGCCTAAAAAAAAAGTAAGCAGAAAAGACTGACGACTTTTCAAATTTTAAATAAAATTAATTATTATTTAGCTATTTTTCAGGACACCAGATTATATACTATAGAGAAAATAAAAATAGCACATAAAGAGTGGAGATGGGGTCATCTTGGTGGTCACTAGGAGAAGAAAGGTGCTCTGGGGTTGGGATTAATTTTTTCACAAATGAGGTTAGAATGTTGAAAATGGTGGACTTAATTCCAGGCAGAGTTATGATCTTGGATGTATTTTTTTTAAAAAGAATGTAGTAAGAATTATTAATATTTATAATTCTTAAAAGAAAATGGAACGGAGGAAAATAATGGAACAAGTGGAACCCTTTATTCATACTTCAAATGTAGTATTATGGGGGGGTTTTAATTGTGGGATTAGTAAAGAAGACTGGGGGAGGAAAGAAAAAATAATTTTGTGGTACAAACAAATTGAAAGAAATCATAAGAAAAGGGGAGTACAAGATGTATACAAAATTAAAAAAAGGTAGAACACACCTTTTTTAAGGGTAGATTATCCACAAGGATTGATTTCTGTCTGGTTCCAAAAAATCTGAAGGTGGAAGAGATTAAAGTAGTTCCTTCAGAAATATCTGACCACATGGGTGTTAAACTTACAATTGATTTTGGGAAACAATCTTTGAGAGAGGCTACTGGCGTATAAACACAATATGGCTTCAAGAAGAAGAGTGTCATAATAAACTAGTAGAATTATTCCTAGCAAGGGAAACAGTTAGCAAATATATGATTCAGATTTGGACTGGTGGGAAGATGCAAAAAAAAGATATTAAACAACTAATGATAAATGAATACCAAAAAACAGAATAATCAAATTATAATAAATGCTTAAAGTTAAGGGCACACCTATATAAACTACTTACAGATCAAGTTAAATACAAAATAAATAACCCAGAAAAAAGTGAAGAAACTAACAAATTAATGTGGACTTTTCAATATAACAGGGCTAAATACCTAATAATGGAGCAAAAGTATGGGGCACAGAGAACGAAACTGCAGATAATAATAATAATATAATAACAATTTATTTATTAGGTGCCTTATCAAAAACCAAGGTGCCATATAAATATATATATAGATAAATCCATTTGAAAGTAGTAAAGAAAGGGTGGAAAATAGAACAATATATGAATTAAAGGATGGGAATGGGAAAACGTGATAATACAGAAAATATTTTGAATCAGGTTCAGGCTTTTCTTAAAAAGAAATTTTGGGTGGGGGCAGAAAGGAGAAAAGAGGTGGTACTGGATAGCATAGGAATACCAAAGCTAAGTGCACAGAAAGCTGAATCCCTAAATGGGGAAATAAAATAATGTGAGGTGGCAGAGGCAATTAAACAATTATCAGACCACACAGCTCCTGGTATTGATGGGATACCTAATATATTTTATAAAAAAATATAGTGAATATCTAATAAAAATACTAACTTATGTATTTAATCAAATAATGAAAGAAGGTATACTAACTGAGAGCATGAAAACAAGCAGAATGATATTTATACACAAAAATGGGGAAACAAGTATTAAAAAATTGAAGATCAATAAGTTTGCTCACTTCAGATGATAAAATATTGGCCAAAATAATATATAAAAGAATGGTATCCATCGCAGACAAATTAGTGCAAACATCCCAAGCATGTGCTATACTAGGGAGAGACATAAGAAGTAACTTGTTTTACATCAGAGAAATAGTAGATGCAGCCCAGAATTAAAAAAAATTAGGATACCTTTATGAGATAGATCAGGAAGCAGCATTTGGTTCCATATTTCATGAGTACATGTGGGATGTTCTGCAGAAATATAATTTTTCATGTAACTTAAGGAAAATGATAAAGGCTTTATATAAAGAAGTGTAGATAAGGCATTTGGTGAATGGACACCTAGGGATTCATTTGTATATGTTTAAGGGAGTTAGACAGGGCTGCTCCCTAAGTCCGCTCTTATATGTTTTATGTTTGGACCCGATATTAAGGAGAATGGAAGAAGAAAAGAAATACAAGGGGTTATATGGGAAGGAAGGAAGCTAAATAAAACATGCACCTATGTGGATGATAGTGTAATACTGGTAAAGAATCAGGAGTCAGGAGAAAATGAGTTAGAGACTTTTTAAATTACAGCCCTATACAGGGATAAGAATTAGCACTGAGAAAAGTAAAATCTATCCACTGGGGGGGGGGGTAACAATGGGAAATTAGGATCTTTAGAAATACTTAAAAATGAGTTTTGCTTTTTGTGCATTAAATTTGGGGGTAACAATGTGGTGGTAATTAATTGGGAAGATAAATTTAGAATTGTGGAACAGAAAGTCAGGCAATGGAAAAATTGGAGTATGACAAAAAACAAAATAATTCATCTTTTGAAATATTTTATAATACCAATATTTATCTATATTTCCTACATCTATCCTATTCCATTTCCTATGCAGTCTAAAAGACTGAGGATATTTTTTCAGCTCCTATGTGGTTCAAGATTAAACCCAATAAAAAGATCTCATACGTATAGGCCAGTTAAAGAGGGAGGTTTAAATATGATCCAGTTGGTTGTGGGTTTTTTACAAATATTTTTCTCTATGCAAATACAGTTCCACTTTTGCAAGGGGTAAAAACTATTTGGAGCAGCATGACAGAAGAATGGGCAATGATATTTTTAGACAATATAGGGAAAAAAGGAAATTTTAAAGGTAAAAATGCAATACCAGACTATGTGGAAACTGCAAGGAAATATATGACACAGTGGGAAATAAAAAAAGAGAATTTATTGTTGAAAAATAGGAAACAAAATTATGTGGGCATTTTGAAAAGGACATTCTTTGAAAACCCAGTTTTCTGTGTGGAGGAAAATATAGATATTACATGGATTTTAGAAAGTTCTCTAGATGCAAGATTCCGTAGAAAAATGAAAGATCTGGTATGGCTTTGCTGTCATGGAAAGGTTAACGTGAAAGGGAATCAGAAACATAAGAATAAGGAGGAAAGAATATGCACTGTGAGGGATTGTGGGCTGGTAGAAGAAGATATGGAACACCTTTATTTTAAATGTTCCATTATTAAGTCCTTTTGGAGAAACATAGCAACCTTTTGGGGGATGGAGATCTTAAATGATATTAACTATGATACCTTAATATATGAACAGCTATCTATGAAATGGAAGAAATGGAACAGAAGTACACTATATGTAACTTTTGCAATATTTAAATGTGTGATTTGGCAGGTGAGATGCCTGAGAATATTGCAGAACAAAGAATTAACTATTCAGGATGTTTTATTTAAAATTTAAGCAGAAATAGATAATGGCCCAGATATTCAAAAGGGTTGTTCATGGTGCAACAGGGTTGTGCCATGTGCAACCCCCCAATGTGCTCTGGTGCGATATTCAAAGGGGAAGATTGTGCGGCACAACTCCTGATGTGCCGGGGCACATTGGTAATGTAGGAGGGCGAACCCATGCATATGAGGTGCATCCTGATATTCAGCCCGGGATGTGCGGCACATATGCTGGCACAACCCCTACAGGCACCGCACACTGGTGCTCAAAGTTGATCTGAAAATAAAAGGCTCAAATGCTGGCCACCCACAGGTGGGCAGCTGTATTGCAAGGTGCAAGACAACAGCTGTAGGTGGCCACCCGCCCAGCAGGAACACCGTCCACAAGCACCTGGACCCTCCCTGGTAGTCCAGTGGACCCCCTCCTTCCCCGTATGCCCGATTGCAGGCTGTTGTAATATTAAATTTTAACTTGCTGGTCTAGTGGTTCCCTCCCCATATGCCTGATCGCAGGCTGTTGTAATGTTAAATATTAGCCTGGTACTCCAGTGGTACCCCCCTCCCCACCTACCCACAGAGGACCCCCAGCCACCCAGCACCACCCCCGTCATCAGCAGGTGGCAGCACCCCACCTGCATATTGCCCAGCCACCTGCCAAATGACAGGGTACAGTATGATCTGTATGCCTATTGGTCCACAGTGTGAATCAATGGGCTTGCAGACAATTCTGTACTACACAGGACCAGATATGTGAATGAACGCATGCAAATGGGGCCATAATGACATGCAAATGGCTCCATTTGTGCCTTGCATATATATTATGGCCTCATTTGCATGCACCTGACTAAATATCGTGGGTGATGTGCCTAGCACAACTGCACTTGTGCTGGCGCATCCCCGTGCTCTCTCTCTGAGGCTTGCACTGGTGCAGTGGCACTGCGCTATGTGCAGTATGTGCACTGACTCTGCCATAGTAAACAGTACTACGCCATGGCGAATCACCATTGAATATTGCCTGGTCCTGGTGCAGCCCAGTTGCGCTGCACCCAGGCTTGCGCCACTGGCTAGTGCAGTCTGAATATCTGGGTCACTATATATAAACAAGAATGCTAAAAATTTGGGGAAGAAAAGGCAGGAACCTTATGGAAAAATACTGAAGGAATAGGATGATTTCTTTTTTGTGGGAAAATGTACTGTTTTTTCTGACAAAGATTGTATGATAATGTATGTATAAAGTTTATTTTTGTTTTTAAATAAAAAATTCCCCTTCTCTCCCCTATTCCAGAGGAATTCCCTTCAAAGCCTCGGATGAAAAAGAAAAAAGGAAAAAAAAGGAAAACTGAGTTAGTTAGTTCAGTAAAACTCATCAACTTAGGCACCCTCTGCTCGTTCAAACACAAGCTACGTCAAATGCTTGTGTCCAGAGCCATCTGTGACTGTCTCTCCTAACTTCTCAGGCAGTCACTTTTGTTCTTCGCACCTCTCTACTATCACCACCTCTGCCTGCCACCACCCTCCCCATATCTACCCCTGACTCTCTCCCTGGCCCAGATCCACCACCTTCCTCTCTTACCCTCCTTCAACTCCCTTCCTCTCTCCCTTTTCTAATCTGCTCACCCCACCCAATGTTGCATTTGTTCCCCAATCCTTGCCTCCCACCCACCTCTCCTTCTACCTCCCTCCCAGTTACCCCTCTACACCCACTCTCTCTTCCACTTTCCTACTCTACCTGGCACAGTAGGAAGCAACTCAGTTTTTTCCACTCTACCTTTCCCTTTGACAGTGCCCTTCTGGCAGCTTTAATTCATGTAAATATTGTTTGTTGTGACTCATCATTCTTAAATGTATGCCTGATTAGGTTGTTCTTATTGTGATTTATATCACCTGTAGCTTTAGATCATGTATACCCTGTACTGAATTTTGTATTCAAACTGCTTGCCTGCTAATCTCTCACAAACTGTACTTCTATTCTTTGTATACTAATGTGGAACCTTTGTTAAAGAGCCCTTGGCTCAAAGGTATTTATCTGAAATTCTAATAAATAAATAAAAAAATAAAATAAAAGGTGGTGTCACCCATTTGTCTCCTCTTGTGAATTTTAATGATGGCTTCCTTAGCTCAGTTATCTATTTTATCCCTTAATGTGAACAGTCTTAAAGGAGAACTGTGCTGAATCTTTGTCAGCTTTCCCAAGAGAAGCTATTTTTTTTAAATACTAGTTCAAATTTCAATATCACTTTAGTTATCTTGGTTTTTAAGTTATCTTAGCTGGTGTTTCTGATTTACATGCTGCTGGTAAGAAACATTTAGAACAGTGTGATGTAACTTATGTCCCTGTTCTATGCTTCTGTTGTTGGGACAATGCAGTTATGCTCTACTATAGAGCTCTGAAGTTGTTTGGGGCACAAACTACATCATACAGTTCTAAAATATTACTTACCACCAAATCGTAGAGTAGAAAAGCCCACTAAGATTGCCAAAAGGCCTGTATAGATGGAAGAATAACAGAATTTTAACAAGTACTTAAAAACCTCTTCTATTGGGAAAATGACTTGCAGGTTCAGCATAGTTCTCCTTTAAGAATCACAAGAGGGGCAAATGTTTTTTTTTTTTGGCAGATACTTGTGCTACCATAATGTTGCTACAGGATACCAGGCTAGCATCTCAGGCAGACATTCATAAAGCCCAATCAGATTGGCATTGGGGACCTTGGCTATGGTCCATAGGAGAGGACCCTTGTTCAAGGGTGGGAGTTATTTTTAAATTTCCAGAATTTATTTTTCTGGGGTGGATTTAAGTTGGCTCCTGCAAGGGCATTATTCCTGGATTTAGAATGTCACAGATATTTTCTGAGGCTAGGAACGATATATGCCCCACAGACTAAGGTTAACAGGGTTGATTTATTCAAAGCTATTCAACCATTGTTGTATACATCTACGGTAATTTTATTAGGACGGGACTTTAATTGTCCATGGGCTATGATAGACAAGACAGGCAGGATGGAAAAACATTTTTCAGATTCCAATGTTCATAAACAAATGATAAAGTCAGCTGGTATGCTTGATGCCCAGTTTGTATTACATCCAAAGGGGGGGGGGGCATAACTAAATTAGGGGTGTTTTCTCCTCCAGAATAGATTGTCTCTTTATTTCTAGTAACTATTCAAATTCAAAGTTTATTGTTTGACAACTTAATGTCATTTCAATATTTAAATGAAAATAAAATTTACACACACATCATTACACAATATAATCATATATAGCAATTGCAATAAAAACAAATAAATGACTACTGCACTTTTATATATATATATATATATATATATATAGATATATATAGATATATGTATACACATTGGTCCAGATATTCAAAAGGTTAAAGCATGGCGCAACAGTGTTGCACCATGCACAACCCACTGATGCGCCATGGCGCGATATTCAAAAGGGAAAAGTGCGTAGCACAAATCCCGATGTGCTGGAGCGCATCAATAATGTATGCAGGCACAGGTGGGGGGGCGTTCCCATGCATAACCTGCACAGCCCAATATTCAGCATGGAATGTGCAGAGCCATGCATGCACAACCCATACTTGTGCCAGCACAAAGTTAAGCCAAAAAAAAAAGCAGCAACTGATGGCCACCCACAGGTGAGCTGCCACATTGCAGGGCACAACACGGCAGCTGCCACCAGGGGGTGACCGCCAGAGTTCCAGTTGCACCTGGCGGTGCCCCCCATGCCCGATCGTGGGCATCAGTAAAAACAGACAACCCCAAGTCCTATATCCCTGGTGGTCCAGTGGATCACTATCTGCCCGATCGCGGGCATCAGTAAAAAAAAAAATTATTCCAATATCCTGGTGGTCTAGTAGTACCCCCACCCACCCACTGGGCCCCACTGCCCCCTCCCCGGTCAGCTAGGAGGGCGGCACCCACCCACCTGCCACCCTGCCACTCACTGACTGACACCTTGGTAGGGGCTGCATGCCCGTTGATTCTGGCGTGAGCCAATGGGAGTGCAGCCTCTACACATTCCAGATATGTGAATGAATCATTCACATATCAGGAATGTAATAATCGACGAGGCACTGCAAGCCCATTGGCTCATGCTGTGGGCAATGGGTGCAGCCCTGCTGAGTGTCAGTCGGTGGGGCATGAGGGGTGGCAGGCGAACAGTGCTGCCGCCGCTTGACGAGGGGGTGAAAGCGATGAAACTCAGTGAGCTGATGAGGGTACTACAAGATATTGAGGTATTACTGATGCCCGACGAATAGTCACTGGACCTGAGATATCGAACTTGAATTAATCTGTTTTTAATGATGCCGATCAGGCAGATAGCAGTCCACTGGACCACCTGGGATATAGGACTTGGGGTTGTCTGTTTTTACTGATGCCCATGATCGGGCTGCAGGGGCCATCGTTCCCTGATGGCTGCTGCCTGGCAGATCACCAGGCACACATCATCGGGGATCAGTGCACCTACATGCAAATGGGGCAATAATGACATGCAAATGGCCCTATGTGTGCCTTGCATACATTATGGCCCCATTTGTATGTCAACTTTTGAATATTGCTGGTGCTATGCATGGCGCAATGGAACTTGCTCTAGCGCATCTCCATGCTCCACTCTGGCCACTTGCGCTGGTGCAGTGCCACTGCACCATGCACACTGGGGGTGGCCAGGGTGCGATATTCAAAGCTGATGAGCCATGGCACAGCTCCTTTGAATATCATTTAGTCCACACCCCTGTGCAGCAAAGCTGCACTGCACCCCAGCTTGCACCACAGCCAGGCGCAGTTTGAATATCTGGGCCATTCTGTATTAAATTTTAAAATTAGGCTTTCTTTGTTGTCATACATCAACTCCTTGAATTTCATCTTTTCATTGTTTATTTCATGAAGTATATTATTTATCTTTTGTACTTTGTTTAATTGATTTGGTGATGTCTTCTTCTGTAAAAATGTAGTTTATACAGTCTTTTATTTGATCCAGATATGCTTGTCCAATCTCCTTTTTCTAAGAAATCTCTAGTGAGCAATCTCAATCTCTTTATGTTATATCTGTTTTCCATTTTGTATATGTCATTTCTTTTTTTCAATGCAGCAGAGGAGGGAAGCCAGAGATCATTTCTGTTTTATTCTCTGTTTTTTAGAAAATATGTATATGTGACCATGTCTTTTGTCTTATAATCTAATCTCCCCAGTAAATCCCCAATATATTTATTTATTTATTTTACATATAGTGGGCATAATATTGGAACATGGGTAAAATCATCTTTTTTTCAATGTACATTTACATTGTTCTTTATTTTTATCCCCTTTTTTGTAGTGTACATTAGAGATGTGTGAAATTAGGAAATTTCATTACCTGAAATATTTTGTGAAATTTGCATATTTCATTAAATTTGTTGTGGGTGCGAAATGTGAAATTCCACAGGATAAATGTGAAAATTTACCACAAAATATGAAATTTCACCCATGAAATGGTGAAATCAGGGCACAGTTTTGCTGTTTCAAGTGAAACTGCACGTTCCGCAGGCAAAATTTTGCAATTTTGCATCCGGAGAAAAAATTCATGGAATGGTGGAATTTCAAGAAATGGTTCACATGGTGGAATTGCCTGTTTTGAGGCAATTTCACTGACAGAATTTAATTGTGCATCTTCTCTAATGTGCATTCAGCCAATTACTCTCATAGACGTCAACTCTAATTATAGAGATACTTTTTCATTTATTGTATTATTTTACAAGGGTTAAATAGGTTTCCAATTTATGCTGTCTTTTATTTTTCACCATCCACCAACATTTTTTGTTTTGCATACAGTACTGTAAATCCGTCTCATCATGTCTTGAATGCTAGTTTAGATTTCATCCAATACTGATTTCAGAGGTGTTCTGAAAATGTCTGTTAGGCAATGAAGCAGGCCATATGGTTTTACAATCTTTTCTATTGTGCATATACTTGGGCATAATATATCCTGCTTGAGGTAGTCAATAATTAGGTCAAAGCATTTTCTAGGTAACTTGTTTTTTGGCATGACGTATGCTTTAATCTAGTAATTAATCAGCCTTTCTTTGATTTGACATGTAATCAAGCATTGTCCCAGCTCTGCTTTGACTGCTGGAGATGGGGTGCTATTGAGGAGCCCTATACATTTTTTATAATATTTATAAATATTTCTATCAATATAAATTTTCTCCTATTCCCTCCATATTTCAGCTCCATATAAGTGCTGACTTCTTATTTTTGCATTTAATATCTTTTGGAAGCCTGTCATGGAGTATCCACCGTATTTGTATTGAAAGCTGTTCATGGCTAGCAGGAATCTTTTCATTTTATGCTCTGTTTCTTTAATATAGTTCCTCCATTTGAAGTCTTTTGTGATATAAATTTCTAAATAGCAGAAACGATTGACTTCCTTGAGTACGTTCTCCTGTATCTGATTCTTGTAATTTTTTTTGTGCCACACACTATTACTTTTTATCTTAATGTAATTCATTGACAGATCTGCCTTTTTACATTATTCTGAAAATCTTTCTGTCATTCTTTTTATCCCCAAATAACTGGTGGACATTAAAATAACATCATCGGCTATGCCAAATAGGGACACTCTTGGTTACCTATTCTGGGCATATGAAAATTTTGGTTGCACATATTTTTCAAAATCTAGTCCAGGTATAGATTAAATCATATAGGGGACAATGTGCATCCTTGTCTTGCTCCTTTGTTTCAAATGGCTTGCTTATGTTCCCTTTCAGATTGTATCTTATCTGTGTGTAAATGCCTTGGTATAATGTTTTAATTATTTCTAGAATGCCCTTGTCTAATCCTACTTCTTCGAAAGTATTCCATAATTTTTGTCTGTTGACTTTATCAAAGGCTGATTTTAAATCTATAAATATGCAATATAAATTGTGTTTTTTCACGTATTTGTATTTGTATATTAAATGTGTGAAGGTGAAACATTGATCGATGGTGGAGCATTTTGTTTTGAAATCTGCTTGTGCTTAGTCTAATTTTTTATTCTGCTCCATCCATTCTGTAATCCTGTTATTGATTATTTTAATGATCACTTTCTGTGTACAATCTATCAAACTTATGGGTCTGTAGCAGGCCGGGTCATTTTGATTTCCTTCTTTGAATAGAGATATTATAGTGTTGTATTTCCAGCTGCTTGGTATTATCCCAGTTTGCATTATTGTTCAAAAGGGTTTTTGTAACATTAATTTCCAAATTCCTATATTTTCTCTGAGTACTTCTACAGGTACCCCATTTGGACCAGGGGCCTTATACGTAGCAAAGGATTCAATGGCTATTTCAATTTTTTGTATTTGCAGTATTTATTTTATGGTTCCCCATCAGCCTTTCTTCATAAAATATTATTTATTTCTAGTAAGATTTCAGTGTTACAGGCAACCACATTGTTCTCAGAATTGTCAGATCATACAGCACTACTTATTACTGTTGGAGGTTGTACCAACAGGTCAACAGGGTCTGGTTTTTAGCTGCTTAACATTGCCCTCTTAGAACAGCAGAAAATAGTCACTGCATGTAGGGAATGTATTAAGGCTAAATGTTTTATGTTATGCTGCCTTGACTCAATTTTGTCTTGGTGGGAGAAATTAAATGGGATTTGAGCAAGTTTTTTCAAACACAAGGGACACTGAAATGTAATAATAACTATTTAAAACACTTGCATCTTTGGAAGCAGCTTCTAAGGTTGCTATATCTGCAAAATTTCTTTACAAATCTCCCACTCAGACCAAATCACAATAACTAAGATGTAAATGAGATATCTCCAATATGACAAGGCCAGATCTTTGCAGGCAGAGTTACAGTATGGAACTTGGGGTCTGAAATCTACTTTGGATATTTTTAAGGATTGTGAGATACAAAAAATGGTAAAAATGATAAAGGCTTTGAAAATCCTTATGGGGAAGTAGTTGCCAATCAGGGGGCTTTAGAAGATACAATGGAAAATAATTTAGTGAGTATTTTGGGACCCGGCCTACAGGTAGATTCTGAGTTGGAAATATTTCTTGACATACCAGGTTTGGAATGTTTATCCTTGCAGGAAAGTCAGGAGCTAGTGACACCTATCAGTTTATCTGAAGTTGCAATGGCATTTAAAAGTTTCCATTTAAAGGCTTCTTCTGGTCCTGACAGTCTGAGTGCTGAATTACACCAAACATTTCTTTCTGAACTGGGCTCAGTTTTAATAGCAGTATATACTGAGGTCTTAAACCAGTGTACTTTATCATCAAATATGGCACATGCCACTGGGAAACTATTAGAGATTGGCAATTGGAGACCTATGAGTAATGAATTTTTATCAGAAAGTTTGAATAAACATTTGTATACTCAGTTGGCCAAAGTATCACAGAAATTAATCTCTCCAGTACAAACTTGTTCAACAGTTGATCGATCATTAGGGGAACATTTGAATCACACAAGATAAATTTTGCCAAGGGGTAACTTGGGATCTTTATGCAAGTTCTTACTGTTATTGGATCAGGAGAAAGCCTTTGATCAAATTTTTTATCGGTGTTAACCACCCCATTGGGAGGTACTATGTGTGTGTTCCTTTAAGAGGGCATGTGCTCTCTATGTTGGTGTCAACCTCTGTGCCCTAGGTGGACTGGGACAGCATGTGCTGCCCTGAGCATTCCAAAGATGAGGGGCCAGAGTGCTCTGTTTGGAAATGAGAGGGAATTCTAGTCAGTTGGTGGGACACCAGAGGCTGGCACACACTGTCATCTCCCACTAAGTGGAACCCTTTTCTCAGAGTTGGCATTGGTACAAAAAACAACTGTTCATGGTGGCATCCAGTAAAAGACAATCCATAAAAGGGGGTTCCCAATCCTGAAGGGGAAAGACTTGTTTTTGAAGAAGAATTTCTGTCAGACTGAATGAAGCTACTAAACTGAAATGACATTTACTCCTTTTGAAAGAATGATGCAGTAGTACTCAGCAGTGCCTATATCCTCTCTTGGGGTGACAGTATGGTGCTCTTTTCTGTCAGAATGTGGGAAAACAATTGAAATGTACTATGTTGGCTGGGTAGTCTACCATTTCTAAGGATGTGCTCAGTTGGCACTGCAGTTATGTCCATGGGGCACTACTTCTATCAAAGTCCTTCACAGTGAAGAAAGAAAAGTTAAAAGAAAAAACAAATGAGTGCTCTGTCAGCCACAGAGTTAAGTTTGTGAAAGCCAGTTGGAAAATGCATGGTACTGTTTGTGCCTGGTAGTAAAAGACTTAGTTACTAACCTGTGTGGCCAGTAACTGACTGACCTTCTTCCCTAAGTGTTTAATGCAAAGTTCTGCCTAATGAATTTGAAAGCTGGAACCCTCTCCTTACAGGGGTCAGCACTTGAGTGATGGTGGGGTGGACATCTGTGGCACCTCAGACCCCCAGGGGATGCTCTGTTCTCCTTGTCCCTAAATTTGGACCACCTTGGGATGCACCTTACAATTGGGACTTTGAACTCTGTCCTCACAGGGGTCAGGTCCAGAGGGAGAGAGTGGGAGGCACTGTCCATGGCACCTCAGATCCCCAGGGTACTGTTGCCTTTCCTTCCCAGCAATTTTGGAGTCTGGAAAGAAAGAATGGGAATCCAGGAGGCTTGTGGGTTCTCTCTAATTCATAAAGTAAAAAGTGCATTAAGTGTCCCCCCCAGGTCTCAGACCCACAGCCCTGAGATGCTTCAAGGTGATTTGTTGTTTTAGAACAAATGAAATGTGCCCCCCTTGGGGCTGGAAACTGTGATCGCCCCCTTGATCTGGATTTAGCTGAGTTAAATGGAGACCAATCTTCCTGGAGATTTTGTTTGGAAAATAAAGGATGCTGTTCTTTTGTTTAAACTTTACAAAACCCATCTGGACAGTGCCTTTATTTTATGTTTGCCAGTTACATAATCTTTTTAGGCCCACAGCCTTGCCAACCCAGCCATGTGCCAAGAGATGCTATGAAGGTCATCCAATCCAAAAGGAGGTCAAGTAAGTGCATAATGTTGTTGTGCTATCCCCTCCTTAATTTCAAGCTACCAACCCCACAGGCAGTGGGGAAAGGGCTTACATCAGTTTTCATTTCCAGCTTTAAGATTCCATGGTATTCCCAAACAATTTATAGTGTGGATTCAGCTGTTATAGGCACATGCTTCCTTTAAGTCTCTGATTAATGAATTTCTGGGTAACACAGTGGCTGTTAGGAAAGGTAACAATCAAGGCTGCTCTGAGTCCTTTACTATACATTTTTGTTTAGCTATTCTAATTTGAAAATTTTTATTGGCAGATAGCATTAAAGGAATAGAAACTTCACACTTAACCACACCCCTAAAAACTGCAGCATATTCAGATTATATTTGTTTATATGTATCAGATGAGACATCAGGGCAGAATGTGTTACCTATCCTACAAATGTATGAGGCAGTCTCTGGGGAGAAAATTAATCTGATGAAAAGCAAGGGTTTATGTTTAGGTGGCAGTGCTTCCAGTAGCCAGACTATTGGTCCAATACCAATAGTTCAGGACTCCCTTTATGTTTTAGGGATTGAGTATGGTCCAGCAGATGTGGCTGCTACCAACTGAACAAAAAAAATTCAAGAGGAGGAGAGGAAGGTTGCTATGTGGAAGAATTTTCAAATGTCCAAATAAAAAAAAGTATTCATAATTAAAACATTGTAATAACTGACACCCCTTTTTTTCCATAGGGAGAGCAAGTCATAATTCTCCATTATAACCCACAAGTTATGATGGCGAACACTTGATTTGTCCTGCGCCCCCTAACTTGCACTGCTCCTAGGCACACACTTGCACAGGAAAAACACCTCTGACAGAAATCCTGTCACAGCTCAGTTGTGTTGGGCAAACCAATGGCACCGTAATAAAGTTACCACAGTTTGCTAAACACTACCTACCTAGTAAAACACACACACTCCCCAACTACTCAACTAACCTTCTGTCTCTCTCCATAGAAACAGCCTGGATCCTGATGACAGAGCAGAATCAGCATATCACCAAGGCAACAGGCTAAAAAAGAGTAAGGCTAATTTGCATATCACTGAACATACAGCCTACACAAAGAAACCCAGAATACATCAGAGGAACCACAAAAAGCAAAACTGAACAGCTTAATGGATTTTTCTGGATTCAGATTCAAAAGCCTCATGCAGTAACAATAGTTTTAAAAAAGTTTACCGTTTACTATTTAACACGGTTCTGACTACTGAATTTCACTTTCACTTTAGCCCACGGTTTGAACTCATGACTTCACCTTTCAGTTGCGGGACATTACGCAAGGTACAAAAAAATGTTTAAAGTTAATAAAGTTAAAAGCTATTTTTTCTGTACAATTAATGTTTCACTGCAGATACAGCAATGTTTTTCAAGTGTTCCTTCAATAAAACAATCTTTCCTGGCAACCATTACTACAAATCATCCTTTCACTGTGTGGCAAAAAAAGACGTGTCAGCAATTACAAAAACAATGTGCTGGGGTGACTGCATTAATGAGAAATTTTGTGCACCCTCGGTGTGGGATGGTCATATAAACCCCCTCTGACTTTGCCCTCCCTCAGGGTTTATGTAGCATCCCACACCTCGGGTGCACATAATTTCTCATTATGCACTCACCCGCATACATTATTGCATATGTTATTGCCACTATTTTTGCACTTACGCTGAGCGTTTCCCCTTCCTGTGGAAGTAGAAGTTAAGATTCAGAATATGT
This sequence comes from Neoceratodus forsteri, assembly GCA_016271365.2. Classification (NCBI taxonomy): domain Eukaryota; kingdom Metazoa; phylum Chordata; order Ceratodontiformes; family Ceratodontidae; genus Neoceratodus; species Neoceratodus forsteri. Next base: position 129,248,684 of record JADMNL010000022.1, read on the forward strand.
TTTTCAACTGCTCAGGGCTGCAGACTGAATCTGGTTAAATGTAATTATGCTTATGAACCTATTAATAAGGGAGGGTTGACTATGACTAACCCTATAGCCTTTTTCTTCTCTTTATTTTTTACAGCAGAAAACACTTGTTGCCTTTTTGGTCCTTGTAACACAAAATCCACACATACAGATGATTTAATACTTTTTATTGGACCAAAAAAGCTGTTATAAAAGAACACAATTGCAATAATATTTCTAGAATCTAAAAAACAAAGAAATCACACCCTCTGCTAACAAAATAAAAGGACTACTCACCAAGAACTTCCAATAAAGTGCTTCATTTTACTTCAGGTGCCATGTGCAAGGCCCCGACGCATTTCAGGACCAAGTTCCTTCATCAAAGGGTCTGATACAACAAAAAGGCCGAAGCCTTTTATTCCATAGAGATGATGACATCACAAATCAGCGTCAAGCCAGCTGTAATGTAATAATAATTATGACGATTTAAAGTGCCAGTGTATAGTAATAGTGCCACACAGTGGTTAAAAGACGGAGTAGCATACCTTCACATATAACAATTAAATAAATGGCATAACCATTATCTTATGTACAATTAAAAAGAGAATAATGGATAGGTGATGGTGTATTACCGGTGAGTAATACCATTGAGAGGTTCTGGACTCTTTGGAACCTCGAGAGGGAAGCTTGAGAGGTTCCTGAGTCCAGAACCTTGAGATGGTATTGCTCACTGGTGATACACCATCACTTATCTATTATTTTTTTTAATATATGGATCCGAGATTTTTATTTTGGGGAATATTTTAAATGGATTGTCAGCTGCCGAGGTGAAGGACTCTCTCAGTCCTGGCTGTCCGAACACCACACAGTCTCGTGCTATACTCCTACCCGCCCGGAAAGTAGGGTGTATGTTTTCAACTTCTGTTGCATTCGGTAAGCAGTCCTACCTGTTTTCTTGTTTGGGGTAGGCAGAATCAACAAGATATATCTATTTCTGGTAGGTTGAAATGGAAAATGTGGAGGTTGCTTGTTATACACTCTTGCTAAGTGAGAGATGGCTGCCATGTTTTTTAAACTTGTCAGCCTGCCCACATAGAGAAAGCAGCCAATCATCGGTCGCGTACAGGACGCTACTGTGTGATTGATAGTTATTGTGTAGTGTGGTGTGAGAGCTCTTGCGCTTTTCAATTTTATTGCTAATAGTATCATTCAGAGTGCTGAATGATAGTATTATGGGCTCTGAACGATACTATTATCAGTTGTGACCTGTAGTATTATCGCTGAAGGAGCGATGGTATAACCGCACATTTTTTGCATGCTTTAGGATACTATTAATTTGAGTATCCATATTTTAAAAACCTGTATACTGTGATGGCAGAACCTGCCCAGGTAGCAGAATCAGATGAAGTGCTAAGACCAGGAGTCCCAGTGCGCTCCATTGATTACAATGCTGCTGAATAAATTCTAAAAGAAAAAATTAAAAAAGGCATCTCAGTAAACAGCTTATATATTCATATTTATATACATTAGATCCACTATAAGTGATACTAATATCAATTACTTTCACTATAAATGTCAAAACATGCGTGATCAAGTTTTAGATGTGGAAAATGCAGTATTTGCACTAACATACTGACAGGTAAAGAATTCACATGTGTAAATGCAAAAAATCAGAAGAAATATCTGATCAGAGAACTGATAACCTGTGACAGTAGTGGAGTGATATATATGGCTACCTGCACCTGTAGAGTATTCTACATAGGGAAAACAAAAAGACAACTCAAACAGAGAGTAGCAGAGCATATGAGTAAGGATGTAAGTTTGTCATGGATGAGGTTTTAATAACTCATTGGTTGTTCATGAAATCATTATTAAACTTCGTGGCACTGTCATCATTGCTACGTTTTGATGACAATAGTGAAAGTTATGGATGTCCTGAATAAAGTCCAAAAGCCATGGAATCCATGATGAGTATGACAGCCATGACAAATTGACATTCCTACATATGAGTGCCATTAGACATAGGGACTCCAATTATGATACAGCACAACACATTATGAATAGCAGAGATGAGAAGAGGCATACTTTTTCATTTCAAGGGATCGAGAAGGTGTTCAGAAACCCAAGAGGTGGTGATTTTGATAACTTTATCTTAGAAAGAGAAGGGTTCTGGATATATACCCTGAATGCCTATAAAACACCAGGATTGAATGAAAAATTTGAGATAACCTCTTTTCTTAGAAGAAAAAGATAATCACCTGTTTTTTGCATCTGGAACGTCCCTCATTTAGTTTAACTTTGCCCCATAGTTAGTTCAGCACGTTTTAACACTTATTGTGAAAGTAATTGATATTAGTAGCACTTATAGTGGATCTAATGTATATAAATATGAATATATAAGATGTTTACTGAGATGACTTTTTTAATTTTTTCTTTTAGATTTTATTCAGCGGTATTGTAATCAATGGAGCACACTGGGACTCCTGGTCTAAGCAATTCATCTGATTCTGCTACCTGGGCAGGTTCTGCCATCACAGTATACAGGTTTTTAATTGTACATAAGATAATGGTTATGCCATTTATTTAATTGTTATATGTGAAGGTGTGCTATACTATCCTTTAACAATTGTGTGGCACTATTACTATACACTGCCACTTTAAATAGTTTTAATATATGGATACTCAAATTAATAGTATCCTAAAGCATGCAAAAAATGTGCAGCAATACCATCGCTCCTTCAGCGATAATACTACAGGTCACAACTGATAATAGTATCGTTCAGAGCCCATAATACCTACGTAAGGACATAGACAGGGTAGAGAAGGTTCAGAGGAGGGCAACAAAGATGGTGCATGGGTTGCATCACAAGTCCTATGAAGACAGGTTGAAGGAACTGAACATGTACTCCCTGGAGGAGAGGAGGGAGAGAGGGGATATGATAGAGACATACAAGTATCTTACAGGGAGGAACAGGGTGCAGGAAAACACTATTTTTAAGCGAAAAAGATGTTTCAGGACTAGAGGGCATGGGATGAAGTTGGAGGGAGGACGATTCAGAGGAAACATGAGAAAGAATTTCTTCACAGAACGGGTGGTGGACAAGTGGAACACCCTGCCAGAGGAAGTGGTGGGGCTGAAACAATCACGGGATTTAGAATGCATGGGATAGACATAAAGGAATTCTAGAGGTCAGGGGTAAGGAAATAGACTTCTAGGAAAACAAACTGAACTTACAAGCTCAAATGGGCAGACTAGGTGGGCCATAGGCCCTTATCTGCCGACACTGTCTATGTATCTATGTATCTATGTATAATACTATCGTTCGGCACTCTGAACGATACTATTATTAATAAAATTGAAAAGCGCAAGAGCTCTCACACCACACTGCACAATAACTATCAATCACACAGTAGTGTCCTGTATGTGACTGATGATTGGCCACTTTCTCTATGTGGGTGGGTGGACAAGCTTAAAAAACATGGCAGCCATCTCTCGCTTAGTGAGAGTCTATAACAAGTAACCTCCACATTTTCCATTTCAACCTACCAGAAATAGACATATCTTGTTGATCCTGCCTACCCCAAACAAGATAACAGGTAGGGCTGCTTACCGAATGCAACAGAAGTTGAAAAAGTACACCCTACTTTCCGGGCAGGTAGGAGTACAGCACGAGACTGTGTGGTGGTCGGACAGCCAGGACCGAGAGAGTCCTTCACCTTGGCAGCTGACAATCCATTTAAAATATTCCCCAAAATAAAAAACTCGGATCTATATATTAAAAAAAATAATAGATAAGTGATGGTGTATCACCGGTGAGCAATACCATCTCGAGGTTCTGGACACAGGAACCTCTCGAGCTTCACTCTCGAGGTTACAAAGGGTCCAGAACCTCTCGATGGTATTACTCACCAGTAATACACCATCATCTATCCATTATTCTCTTTATAATTACTATTACATTGCAACTTGCTTGACGCTGATTTGTGATATCATCATCTCTATGGTATAAAAGGCTTTGGCCTTTTTGTTGCATCAGACCCTTTGATGAAGGAACTTGGTTCTGAAATGCATCAGGGCCTTACACATGGCACCTGAAATAAAATGAAGCACTTTATTAGAAGTTCTTGGTGAGCAGTCCTTTTATTTTATTAGCAGAGTGTGGGATTTCTTTGTTTTTTAGATTATGCCTACATATCCCTACACCTGCTTCCATGTGAAACCTATTTTTCAATCTACAATATTTCTAGAATGTTTAAAGAGTCAGAGTCTGTCTGCAGTGTTCTATTGCAGGAATGAATGATGCCATTTTATTCACAATGGGAGAGAGAGAGGTGGGTGGTTCCCTCAATTACACAAGCTTCACATATCTCTATATACATACTAATATCTTTAAAGAAAATGAGGTTATAGAAATTGAATCCAGCACATTTTGGAACTTGTCCGAGAAAATTAATATATTGGGATACTTTATAAACTGAATATACAGAACAGCTAACTTTCCAGGAGTGTCAGCCAATACTTCTGATACTTCTTTAAAGCAGCTGACTGATAAATTAATTCTAGTATATGAATGGGATATGATATGGATCTGTTGCCACAGAAGATTTGGAGTTCACAATTCCTATAAGCATAAAACTGTGGATGAAAGACATTGTCCTAAAGACACCTGTTATGGGATTCTAGAAACTCAGGAACATTTATTTTTAGAATGCACATATATTGTGAAATTTGTGAACATTTTTAGTAAAACTATACACCAACTGGAATTTCAACATGTAAGTTATTCAAACTTAGTATTGGGAATATATTGGCAAGGGTGGTCCAAGAAACATGATAGCATTTTACAGGTGATTATGGTTTTAGCAAAATAGTTTTAGCAAAATATTTAGTTTGGCAATTTTGTGTAAGCTTATATTGAAACAGTAATATTTACTTCAAGAAGATCTCTTTCGAGCTTTGCAAACTCATCTGTGGAACTAGAAGGAGGACAGGATCAGATCTGTATAGTATAGTACAGTACAGTAGCTTCTTCTTGTTGTTTTTACATTGTTTCTTGTGGATTCTACTTGGTAGAAGGTTATTTCTTTTCTTTCTTACTACTTCTAAGGGGCTAGCAGGGTATTGTTTGGGGTTGTTGGAATTTTGAAACCTGTTTTGGTAGCCATAAGTGGGCTCATTTGTTTGATGTTTCACTGTGTGGCAGGCTGCATTTGTAGAGGCCTGTTTCTTCTGATTTAAAAACATAAGTGGTGTGATTTAGCTGGGTCTGTTTCTTTGAATTGGAGACCTATATCTTCTAATTTCCAGCCTATTTTGATGTGTTGTTGGTGAAGCTGTTTGGAGTCCTATTTCTTTGGGTAGCAAACCTATTTTGGGGGCTTTGAGTAGAATTGTGATTCATTGTTGCTGGCTTCACTAGCTGAAAAGCTTAGTGCAGAGTGGGGGAAGGGTGCTAATGGTCTGACCAGGGGCCTCAGCTACCTTATTGTTTCTGGAAGACTTGGGCTGGTCCCACCCCAAGCCCCTCACCCACCCACTCTATGTCCATTATTTCCTTTATACCAGGGGTTCTGGCATCAGTTCCTCAAACGGGCAAAGGATATGCACCTGATATAGCAGAAGCAGACATCCAGAAAAGGAACAGCAACAAGTGAAGAGGTGACTGCTATCTCAGTGGAAGGGAAATAAATGCAAATCTAGGAGCTTTAATTGTTACTTCTTCGCATAGCTATTGCATTGGGGAAAGGAGAAGTAGGAGTTTGACGAAGGTTGTGCAATAGCTACTTAAAGTCTCTTTTTGAGTGTGGATAGGAAGGATAGGAATATAAAAAGCAGTTACTCAATCTATCTAAACATGTACAACAAAGGGGGTAAGGGAAATAAAGAAAATAATGTTTTGCACTGATAGCAGGGGGAGAGGGGAGACTTGGGGGAGTGTTTGGTATCCTGCATCTGGAAGGGTGGGGGCTCATTGGTGGGCAACAACAGCAATGGGCAGGGTGGTAGGCTGCAACAACTGTGGTGCACCAATCTTTCTAAAAATTGCCTGGAGTGTAGGAGTATGTTTAGTGTGCAACCACATAGAGAAACTTAGTAAGGAGATTGAGGGTCTGCAGGAGGAACTAAGACATGCAAGGCATATTGGGGTTGGGTTTAGCCCAATACTGGAGGGAGGAAGAAAGGGAGATGAGGGAGGGTGATTTAAGCCAACAGTGGTGAGGAGAGGGTCAGAAGAAGGGAAGCAGAGATAAAGGGGCCCAGGCCAGGAAGAACGATTGCCGGGGAAACCAGGTCAGGAGACAAAAGACAAATGGAAGAAGGAGATAGGGACTTGTGAGGGGAGGCGAAGAAGTGACAAAAGTGATGGAGTGGAAAGGATAGAGCAGGTTACTATGCAGAGAGAGGGAGTGGGAATTTGTGAAGGGTCTTCAGAAAATAGTTTTGCACTGCTAGACAGGAAGAAGGTGGAGGAGGGAAATGATGAAATTAAAGGAGTAATTGACAAATGCCTGGACCAAACTGGAGCGGGGGGAAGTTCTGCTAGGAGAATTGCAACAGGGGCAAAAGGGGGAAATAATGTGCAGGAGGAAGAAGAGGAGCTGGAAATGAGAGAGTGAAAGGAATAGAAGCAAGCAGGGAGTAAGACTGGTGGAATCTTAGTGCTGGGGGACTCAATACTAAGAGGAGTCAGGTGGGGTAGCAAGGGGGAGTGGCATAGTTGCATTTGGGTGGAGGCCATGCCAGGAATGACAGCAGAAAGGGTGGGACAATTTGTTCTGAAATATGGTAGAAGGGGTAGGGACAAGCCTCATTTAATTATACATCTTGGGACAAATGATCTGGCTGACAAGGCAGTAGATATAGTCCAGAGGAGGTTTGAGGAACTAGCACATTTATGTGAGGGGGCAGGAAGATCAGTAACTTTTTCAGAGATACTTCCAGTGCCCAAGACAAGCACAACAAGAAAGCTGAGAATAGAGGAATTTAACGGATGGCTAAGTACCTGGTGTTGTGCTAAAGGGTATGGCCTGTTGGGGGGGTGGGGAGGGACCTGGGAGGACAGTAGTCTCTATGCCAAGGACAGACTACACTTGAGTGAGGAGGGAAAGAAAGTGTTGAAACAGAGGATGGAGGAGTACATAGAGGAAGTTGGGAATTTAAACTAGGAGTGGGGTGGCAATTGGGCAAGAGATATGCAGAGACCACAGGTTGGGAAACTATATGAGCTTATCCCCCATAACAGTGACAAAGGACAAATGGCAAGTACTATTGGTGATGCTAGGAAAGGAGGGCAGGATGGGGGAGGGGAGGGTGGAAGGTGGCTACCCTTAATGCTAGGAGCCTTGGGAGGAAAACTGCAGAGTTACATGTGCTCATGGCAGAGGGAGAGGTGGACATTGCAGCCATCACAGAAACATGGGCCACCCAATACAATGACTGGAACCTGTCTGTACCAGGGTACAGGTTATTTTGTAGGGATAGGTTGATTGGGAAAGGAGGGGGTGTGGCACTATATGTGAAGGAAGGACTGAAGTGTGTAAGGGGGAAGGGGAGGAGGGTAGTACAGAGTCACTTTGGATGCAAATCCAGGATTCCAAGAAAAGGATTCTTAGAATGGGAGTGGTGTACAGGCCACCATCTCAGACTGAGGAGTTAGGCAGGGAACTAGCAGAACAGATCAGGAGGACCTGCGAGAAGGGTAGTGTGGTGATTGTGGGGGACTTCAACATGCCAGGAGTGGACTGGAGTACCCCAACAACCAGGAACAGAAGACAGCAGGTACTGCTGGATGCTGTCCAGAACAGCTTCCTGCTGCAAATGATCAGTGAACCAACCAGGTTAGGAAATACCCTTGACCTTGTGCTGGCAAATGGGGACTTTATGAGAGAACTTACAGTGGAGGAACCGCTATCAGGGAGTGACCACCACTCAGTATGGCTCACATTGGATATGGGCAAGGAAGGAGTGGACTCAGGCACAAGAGTGCTGGACTTCAGGAGGGCCAACTTTGGGAGGATGGTGGAAGTGGTAAAAGGGTACCTGGTCAGAATTCAATCTAGTATGAACACTAACCAGAGGTGGGAGCTCATAAAGCTGGGGATAGTGGAGGCAACCAAACCTGCTGCAAGGCCCAGTGCAAGAAGGCTAGGGCTTAGAAACTGAGCTGGTTGAGCAAGAAGGTCATGGAAAAGGTAAGGAAAAAAAGAGCTACCTTTAGGAAGTACAAGAAAACAGGGAGGGGGGAGGACAGGGAGGAGTACCTGACACAATCGAATGAGGTGACAAGGGCAGTAAGGGGAGCCAAAGCATTTACGGAACTCAGGCTGGCACAAGGCATTAAGAAGGGGGAGAAGGACTTTAGGTACATCAGGAGAAAAGGAGCTGTAAGGACCGATAGTAAGGATTAGGAAGGAGGGGGCTGGGTGGAAGCAGGAGGCATAAGGCAGAAGCACTAAATGAGTACTTCTGCTCAGTATTTACTAAAGAGAAGAGGGGGGTGACACCCAAGGGGGGAGAAATGTTAGAAATTGGGGGTAAGGGGTGACAGATGGGGAAATCATGGAGGGCAGAGTTCTGGAGGGTTTGAAGGCACTGAGGGTGGACAAGGCATCAGGCCCAGATGGCATCCACCCCAGGGTACTGAAGGAGCTGGCAGAGGTCCTTGCAGGATCTTTGGCAGACCTATTTAATGCCTCACTACATTTGGGGTGTGTACCTCAGGACTGGAGGATGGCTCATGTGGTGCCCCTCCACAAAAGTGGCCCCAAGGATAAACCGGGAAACTACAGACCAGTAAGCCTCACATTCATCGTGGGTAAGCTAATGGAGACTATCCTGAAGGAGAGGCTGGTGGCCCTCCTAGAGGCCAAAGGATTACAGGATAGCAGACAACATGGCTTCATATGGGGCAGATCCTGCCAAACCAACCTGGTGGAATTCTATGACTGGGTAACTAAGCTACTGGACAGGGGCCATGCAGTGGATGTCCTGTATCTCGACTTCAGTAAGGCATTCGACTCAGTGCTGCATGGAAGGCTGGGAAGTAAGTTAGTAGGCACAAGGGTGGGTGCAAAGCTGGTGAGATGGGTAGGAAACTGGCTTCAGGGAAGGCAACAGAGGGTGGTGGTGGGTGGTGAGCTCTCACACCCAAGGGTAGTGACGAGCGGTATTCCACAGGGCTCGGTGTTGGGACCAGTGTTGTTTGGGATATTCATTGCAGACATATCATGGGACATCAAGAGCAAGATCAGTCTGCTTGCTGATGATACCAAGGTAGGAGTGGTGGTGAATGACCTAGGGGGATGGCAGAGGTTGCAGGATGATCTGACAAAGCTTGAAACCTGGTCAGACACCTGGCAACTGAGGTTTAATGCCAATAAGTGCAAGGTGCTGCATTTTGGGATGAAGAACCCAAGAAGGAGTTACCAGCTGTGGGGAGTGCAGCTAGCCCAGACAGAGGAGGAGAAGGATCTGGGGGTGCTCATTACAGGGTCAATGAACAACTCAGCACAATGTAGGAAGGCAGCTGCAAATGCCAACAAAATGCTGGGTTGCATTGCAAGGGGTATAACCTCGAGGAGGGAGGAGGTGATTCTGCCACTGTATAGGTCATTAGTTAGACTGCACCTAGAGTACTGCATGCAGTACTGGTGCCCGTATCTGAAAAGGGACATTATGTTACTGGAGGGGGTGCAGCGCTGGGCGACAAAGATGATCAAGGGGCTGGGGGACTTATCATAGGAGAGAACGTTGAGGGAGTTCAACATGAACTCACTGGAGGACAGGAGGGATGGGGGGACATGATTAAAACCTTTAAATACATGAAAGGAATAAACAAGACAGGTACAGAGGGTCTGTTCAAAGTAATGGAGGGGAGGGACACCAGGGGCCATGATATGAGACTGGAGGGAGGAAGATTCAGGAGGGAGATGAGGAGACACTTTTTTACAGAGAGGGTGGTGGTTGGGTGGAATGCATTACCTGCAGAAGAGGTATCCAGTAGAACAGTGGACTGCTTCAAAAGGGGATGGGGCAGGACAAGGGGGAGGGTTAATGAAGGGGAACGGTGGAAGGGAGGGGCAGCTGAAGAATAAAGGGTGCTAGCTGCACATTCAAGCAGACTTGATAGACCTCTAGTCCTTTATCTGCTGGCAAATTTCGTATGTTCGTGGACTGTTGATGAACTGGACACTTGAAAATGTCATCACTGTCAGGCACAGCCCTTTTAGAAACATTTCAAAAGTCTCTTGTCATGACAAAATAGGATTTGGGGAGCTTGGAATTTGGGTTTGGTTACCACTTGAATGTTTTCACCTTTTGGATTTCTGATTAGTTAAATTGCAAATAATGTAGCATATACTGTCTGTATGTCTTGCACTATTCTCTATAATAAAACACTTCCCCTTCTTTTGCAAAAAGTGCCTTGTGTTCTCTTATTGCCACATGAGCACCTACCAGGACAGCACCAGAAAGAAAAAAATACTCACTTTAGTAAATGTGTTTCTTCTAATGGAGTCTTGCTCTATTCTGACTATATGCAGTTAGCTCCAGCCTTTAAACTGCCCCAGGGAACAAAGGGTTAACTTTCTATACAGTGCATAGAATGCTGAGCTCAAGCTCAGTTGAGATCTCTGTCTGCAGCCCTTTGAAACCCAACCGTTAGATTCTTACGAGCAAAAACTCACTAACTACCCTATGTGGAAATTGTAAAATTTTTACTAGCCAACTGGCTACAAGAGTTTTGGATTCCCAAGGAAGACTCAAGTCAGGAAACCCAAAACCAAAAACCAATCCAAAAAAGGATAACAATACAACAAAAACACCCAAACAAAAAGCGGGAAGGTGTGAAGAAGCACCTCTGGGGTGCAACACTGCACCTGCCCACCCACTTCCCCAAAACCAGGTTCTGAGAGAGGAGTCAAGGAGGGAGATCAGAATACAGCAAGACTCCATTAGAAGAAATGCAGTTAATAAGGTGAGTAATTTTTTCTTCAAACAACATGAAGTCTTGCTGTATTCTGACTATCTGCAGACTACCAAGCAGTACCTCCATGGAGGAGGGAGAGAACCGACTTTGGGAATAGGCTCTGAAGTACTGCTGTGCCAAACCGAGCTTCACTCCTAGCCTGGATATCCAGAGAGTAATGCTTGCTAAAGGTATGGACTGTTTTCCAGGTGGCTGTTTGGCAAATTTCTAAGAGAGGGATATCCCTAGCAGCAGCCAGGGAAGCAGCTGTACCTCTTGTAGAGTGAGCCCTCAGGACTGAGGGTGGAATCTTTCTCAGTTTCTCATAGCAGAATTGTATACAAGATACAATCCACCTGGCAATAGTTCTCTTGGTGGCAGGTTTGCCCTTTCCCACTTCTCCATAAGTGAGGAACAGCTGGAAGGAATGAAACCTGTGACCCTTGGTACACTCTATGTAGTAACTAGGAGCTCTTTTAGCATCTAAACTGTGTAGCCTCCTCTCTCCTGAGGAAGAATGATCAGTGAAGAAGACAGGAAGAGACATAGACTGATTCAAGTGGAAGTCTGAAACCACTTTGGGCAAGAACCTTCTATTGGTTCTAAGGACCATTTTATCCCTATGAAAGGATATAAAATCAGGTTCCACTGACAGGGCTTGCAATTCACTGATACATCTGGAAGAGGTAATGGCTACCAAAAACACAGTTTTCCAGGTCAAATACTTTAGCTCTGCTGAGGACATAGGCTCAAAAGAAGGTTGCATAAGTTGAGCAATGCAAACATTTAAGTCCCAGGCAGGGGCAGGATCCCTAAAGGGAGGATTGGTATGAAGCAATCCCTTGACAAATTTACAGAACACAGGATGAGATGATAGTGAGGAAGACTTCCCCACTGACAGAAAAGCAGAAACAGCTGACAAGTGTACTTTGAAAATAGCTGGTCAGAGGCCTAGGCCATTCAGATGGACCATATAATCCAGAACTGTAGGCAATTCAGCAGTGTCTGGAGAGATATGCTTCTTGGAACACCAAATGCTGAATCTCTTCCATTTGGAGTTATAGGTCTTTCTGGTGGTGGGCTTTTGAGAGGATTTGAGAACATCCAGGACCCCCTGAGACAGATGCAAATCTGCATACTCTAACTCTTCAAAAGCCATGCCTTGAGGTTGAGAGACTGAAGATTGGAGTACCATATCCTCCCCTGAGAGGAGGTTAACAGGTTGTAATTCCTGGGAAGAGACAGGGGAAGATGGACTGTTAGAGACAGCAACAGGGGTTACCAAGGCTGTCTGGCCCAGTCTGGAGCAATCAGAATCACTTTGCAAGGTTGTGACCTTATCTTGACTAGAACTTTGAACGGTAGAGGAAATGGAGGGAAGAAATTTCCCTTCCCAGTTTAGAATCAGAGCATCCAGAGGGACTGAGCCCAAGACTGGAGGTCTGCAACAACAGAGAGGAAGTTGGTGGTTGTCTGGGGCTGCAAAGAGATCTATCTCTGGAGTGCTCCACCTTGAAAAAATCACTTTCAACACCAGAGGGTCCAGGGACCATTCGTGATGGCCCTGGGAGATCCTGCTCAGTGCATCTGCTAGCATATTGTCCTTCCCTGGCAGGTGGACTGCTATCTGAGAGATCTGCAGGTAATAAGCCAGGGACCACAATTTCATGGCTTCCGTGCACAAGGCCGTGGACCGAGTGCCTCTGTGCTTGTTGATGTACCACATGGTGGTGGTATTGTCTTTTCTGACCTGAACCACCTTCTCCTGCACTGACTGAGAGAAAGCTTGCAGGGACAGAAAAACTGCCCTGAGTTCCAGGAGATTGATATGGAGAAGGGATTCCTGAGGGGACCACAGTCCCTGGGCAGTGAAAGCCCCCAGATGGGCTTCCCAGCCCAGAAGGGAAGCATCTGTGGTAAGGACCACCAAATGAGACTGAGTGACAAATGGGACCCCTTGCCTTAAATTGCCCTGATCCTGCCATCACTGAAGAGCTTGGATCAGAGTCCGAGTCACTGGAATCAGTTTGTTAAGGGGATCTTTCCTTTGGGACCAAAAGGCCTTCAGATGGAACTGAATGTCCCTCATCTGGAATCTTGTCCCTTGGACCACTGCTGTAGAAGCTGCCATGTGGCCCAAGAGCTGAAGGAAATGCCTTGCTGGTCGGGATACCTGAAGGATGAAGGAAGAAGCCAGTTCTATAAGAAATCTTGCTCTTTCCAGGGGAAGAAAGGCTCTTGCTTTGACAGTATCCAGCTCTGCCCCATGAAGGTAAGAAGATGCACTGGTTCAAGAACTGACTTGGGGAGGTTGAGAAGAAATCCTAGAGAAGTGAGCACTTGCTGGGTCACTTGCAGGTCTGACTTGACTTGGTCTGGAGACTGACCCACTATAAGCCAGTTGTCCAGATATGGAAAAATGGAAATCTTTTGCCTTCTTAAAAAGGCAACCACCACTGCCAGGCACTTTGTGAAAACCCTTGCACAGAATTCAGACAAAACCTATCTAGTACTCACGGTACCGCAGACAGAGATTGAACTAGCTATGCAGAACAAATTCAGCTTAAAACCGACAACTTTAATCGACACTTTCACTGACCTTCGAACTGAGCCGAAGAAGAAACCTCCAGAGCAACTGTTCAGTGAGGCGGAGTAAAGAATCTGACGGTTGGGTTTCAAAGGGTTGCAGACAGAGATCTCAACCAAGCTCGAGCTCAGCATTCTATGCACCACATAGAAAGTTAACCCTTTGTTCTCTGGGGCAGTTTAAAGGCTGGAGCTAACTTCAGATAGTCAGAATACAGCAAGACTTCTTCTTGTTTGAATAGGCAGAAGAGGTATCAGTTTAATATGTCATCCAAAGGGTGGCACACACTGACAGTACAACACCTCCCCAGCACTTCACTCAGGTGCCAGAATATATGGTATGAGCCCAATCACAGTGTGTGACCAGAACCCACAACCTTCTGGCTCAAAAATGTACTACCATCTAATGCATGCCTACACAAGGTCTCAGAATTATGGCAAAATGTCATAAAATAATTTTAAATTAATCCAAAATTCCTTCAGCTTCATATTCCTATTGCATAATTGTATCTGATATCTAGCCAGACCCTTTCTGTGACCACTGCATGAAGTTCTGCATCAGGAAGTTCCAGCTTCCACTCTCCTCTACAAATTACACCTGGACCAGGTCCCTCCAGTCATTCAACTCCTTCACTCTCTTAAGTGACGTCACTGCATTAGATTGGACAGACATTTCCTCCTCCTCTGATATTGACATTGCCCTCTTTGTGTTTCACTGCACATTCTCCTCTGTATGGGACAAACACACTATGCTCAAAAAATCCAGGATCAGAGCTCACCTCCATCCTAGATTGCCCCAGAAGTTATTGACCAATGCATGTCCCCTGATCTCACCTGGGCACACTGTAAGAAATTTCACTTTCTTCCAGACCTCCACCAGTACAAGGTTTGCAGGAACTCTTGCACAAAGGCTGTCCAGACAGTGAAATTACAATATTTGAAGGCCAGCCTTATTCAGAACAACCTCAATGACCCCTCAAAGTTCTGGAAGGAAATTCACTCGCTTTTCGATCCTAGCATTCTGTCTTTGTCCTCCATTCTTCTGATAAATGGCTCACCTGTGTTTGATCCCTCCTGTGTTACTTCTCATTTCAATCAGTTCTTTAGCACTTCTGCTCTACCCTCCAATCCCCTTCCAACCTCCATTTTATTCACACTATGTTCCCTCTCCCCTTCCATACCCTCCCCTCCTCTCCCCTCCCAGGATTTCCTTTTCTCCCCTGTTACTACCCGAGAGACCCTGGCTGCCTCTTACTCCCTGAGCCTGTGCAAAGCTAGCCCAGATGGTCTCAAACCTAAACTCCTCCATATCTCTGCTCTTATTGTGTCTTATCTGACTCACCTTCTTAACCTCTACTTCTGTCTCAGTGCAGTCCCACAGTCCTGGAAGCTGGCCAAAGTTATACTACTCCACAAAGGGGTGGGGGGTCCTTCATCATCTGGTAAGTACCAGCCAACTTCTCTCCTCCCTTTCCTTGCCAAGCTGCATGAGAAGCTAGCCTACACCAGACCCTTTGATTTCCTCTCCTTTCCTCTTCTCCTCTGATTTCCTTTCCCCATTCCAGTCTGACATTTGGAAAGATCATTCCACTGTCTCCTCCCTGCTACATTTAACTTATTTCATCCTTTCAGGGATGGATCAGATACACATCACAGCAGACATCTTCATTGATCCAGCAAAGGCATTCAATTCAGTGTGCCATCCTCTCCTCCTGAATAAATTGAGTTCTGCTGGTCTCTCGGCTCCTCCTGTCTACTGGTTCCATTCTCAAAGGGCATCAACAGTCAGTACAGGTTGGTAATGTTCTCTCAACTCCTCTTCCCATCCAGGGGGTCTCTAAGGGCACCATCCTTGGTCTCACACTCTTCTCCATGTTTCTAAATGACCTCCCTTAAGTTTGTTTCAACTTGCATTATCACATGTATGCAGATGACACAGTCATCTACACCGCTGGTCCATCCACCTCAGCCATGGAAGGTCTGCTGCAGCAGGACTTCTACAATGCCCTACACTGGTTCAAAGCTAAGCACCTTTGATTCAACACAGAAACAAAACTATGTCCATGACCTTTGACTCTAGCCAAATCTTGCCAGGGCCCCATTCATGCCCATATTCTTCCCTGGGATGGCTCCTCTCTAGATGTGATTCCTTCCATCAAGTACCTAGGCGTGTGGCTTGACAGCAGGTTTGACTTCACTGCCCATATCAATGCCATACATGCAGGGTTCCACCTAAATGTGATGTCTTGTACTCCAATAAAGATTGTCTGTCCCTGCAGGTCTGCCATAAGATTGTCATCAAAATGGTGCTCCCGGTCTTTGATTATATGGACGTGCCTACTGCTTTGCCCCCCTCCTCCTCCTCCTTGGCCAGGATAGACTGGAAATCCTCTATAATTACTTTTGTCATTTTGCTTCCAGCTCCCCCCTCCCAAACTCATCATTGCTTACTTTATTCATCCCCGTGCATTCTTCCTCTTCCCTCATGTTGCTAGATTCACTGTGTCTCCTTCATAGGTAAATATTGGTTTGGGTCCCTTTCCTCCTACCTCTCATCACTAGACCCCCTCATCCCCTCTGCCTCCTGCTCCTTCCACTCCAGGGATCATTGCACCTTTGCAATACCACATCCCCACAGATCGCTAGGGCAATCTGCCTTCTCCTATTGTCTTTCCTTACTTTGGAACCTATTCACTTTGTCCCTCTGCATCACTAACTCCCCTGGATCCCTCAGGTCTCAGTTGATACTCCTTCCCTTCCCCCCTTGCTCCTGCTTTCCCTCCCCTGAACAGATTCCCATAGAATTGCCTGAAATGCTCATTTGTGTTGCATTTGCATTGTTCATTAATTGTGCACTTACTCTGGTCTTACCAGATTCATTTTCATTTCATTTCATTTTTCATTTTTATTAGGGTAATAGCAATTGAGTAAAGCTCATTTGAAATGGCAACCCTTCATGTGCAACATACAAACAATCAAACAAAGATATTTACAAATACATAGTAAATACAATCATAAATACAAAGAAAAAACATGCAATCGTAAGAGTATCCACAAAATTTTTTCTGTGCAAAATTAGAATCCAAGAATCATTATTTTACTGCCTTAGTCGAACAAGCATTTGTCAATGCCGAATGTTTGCTTGCTGGTATTACCATTAGAAATGCAGGAGTTAGACAGATGCAGAATAGGAATGGCAGTGAAGTACTGAACTTCACATGAACCATACCTCCACCCTGTAGATTCGGACAGGATTTGTGGTAAGGTTTTGGGTCGTCACCCATGACGGTCAAGTCACGTCACCTCACCCTATTCTGCAGACACTGACACATGTTGAGCTGTGCCTTAGGGTGTTTGGCTTTACAGTCACCCCATTCCATAAGGACATACATTGAAATGGGTGCAGCATAGGAGAATGGGGTGAAGTCTTGGAACGAAGAGTCAAAGGTACACCTCGATGCCTGTCAGTGGCTGGGGGGGTGGGATGGCACAAGCAGTACAGTTGGCAATCCAGAGGCACACCCTGATGCCTGTCTGTCTGTACAGGGTAGGACGTTATAGTTAGAAACCGTAATGCCTCAGGCATTTGTTGGTATTCACAGTACAAATTTTGAACATGGCCTTTTTGTGACCCCACCTCACGAAAGCATTTGGGACCTCTTGTCATGAACAGTGGCACTGTGATTTTGTCAATGTGTCATGAAAACTGACTTCCAACAGTGACAGTGCCATTCTGCACCACATGTACGAAAACACAGATCAGGCAGGATGTGAAGAATGACAGCTGTACCATCCATAGGAAGGTATGAAGAGATGGCAGTGTTGAAAATCTGTAGTGGGAATATTAAAAATGCTTGCACTTCCGAGCATTCGTGGAAACTGCACAACGCATGCGTGTAACACAGCCATTTTATGGAGTTTCATCACCAGATGTTCAACATAGGCATTTAATGACCTGTGGTCATGAACAGTGTCACTGTGATTTTGTTACTGTGTCCTGAACACTGATTTCCCACAGCAACCACGGTATTCTACACCGGAACTGCAAAAACACATTTCAACCAGGATATGAAAAATGACAGCTGTACTGTTCATAAGGAGGTGTGGGAAAATGGCAATGTTGAAAATCTGGAGTGAAAATATTACAAATGTGCAAAGTTATAAATGTGCGTGGAAACTGCGCAACGGACACTCGTAACACAGTCATTTTATGGACTTTCATCACCAAATGTTCAACATAGGCATTTTAGGACCTCTGCTAATGAACAGTGTCACTGTGATTTTTGTAATGTGTCCTAAACAGTGATTTCCCACAGTGACCGCTCTATTGTGTTCCAGAAGTGTAAAAACACATACCAGCCAGGATGTGAAAAATGAAAGCTGTACTGTTCATAAGGAGGTGCAGGCAAATGGCAGTGTTGGCAATCTAGAGTGAAAATATTGCAAATGTGCGAAGGTGTGAGTGTTCGTAGAAACTGCGCAATGCACGCTCATAACACAGTCATTTTATGAACTTTTCTCACCAAATTTTCAACATAGACATTTTAGGACCTATGCTAATGAACAGTGTCACTGTGATTTTCTTAATCTGTCCCAAACATTGATTTCGCACACCAACTGCGCCATTGTGTGCTACATGCTCAGAAACACATTTTGGACGATGTGCAAAATTAAAGCTGTACTGCTCATAAGTAAGTGTGGTAAAATGGCATTGTTGAAATTCTGGACTGCAAATATTAAAAATTCATGCACTTAGGAGTGTGAGTATGAACTGTGCAATGCAGCTCGTAAACCAATCATTTTTAGGAATGTTTTCACCAAATTTTCAACATAGCCATTTTAAGAGCTCTGCTCATGAACAGAGTTACTGTGGTTTTCTTAATCTGTCCCAAACATTGATTTCGCACACCAACTGCACCATTGTGTGCTACATGTGCGAAAACACATTTGGGGCGAGATGTGAAAAATGACAGCTGCACTGCACATAAGTAGGTGTGATAAAATGGCAATGTTGAAAATCTGGAGTGCAAATGTTACAAATTTGTGAACTTACGAGCGTGAGTAGGAATTGCGCAACACACGCTCATAAAACAGTCATTTTTAGGAATTTTTTTACCAAATTTTCAACATAGCCATTGTAAGACCTCTGCTCATGAACAGATATGAAAAATGACAGCTGTACTGCTCATAATAAGGTGTGATAAAATGGCAATATTGAAATTCTGGAGTGCAAATGTTACAAATTCGAGAACTTACAAGTGTGCATAGGAACTGTGCAATGCACGCTCGTAAAACAGTCAGTTTTAGGAATTTTTTCACCAAATTTGCAACATAGGCTTTTTGAGAGCCCACCTTATGAGCACTGGAATTGTCAATTCATTAATCGGTCCTGAAAGGTGATTTCTCACAGTGACCATGAAATCACCCTTTGGGCCCAATTAACACCATGACAGTGATAGAATTCAAGAGGAGAGGTTCCAAAAACCCCATGTTGAAAATTTGGTGCCAAAATTCCAAAAAATGCCTAAGATATGCAGCAAAGTTGAAAAAAACCTATTTATTACATTATACAGCTTACCGGCATTTCCTCAGTTCACGGTCGGCTTTGAAGAGTGCAAACGTGTTCCTGGTCCACCGAAGATCATTGCGCCAGACTCCAGAGGTAAGTATGGGGTGAGGGGGTGGTGTGGGAGGCAGGGTGCGCAGTGGGTGGCCGCGGGTTGCAGGAGGGGGGCTCTGGCAGATCGCGAGGGACCATTTTTTCTTTACAGGGAAAAAATAAGTAAAAAGACAACGTGGGATGGTTTCCAATTTGACAGGGGCATTTAGCATGCTGGGGTGGGCTCCCAGCATGCCAAGGGACTCTTTTTTGGGGGGAAGCAGCTGTAGCCAATGGGGATTAGGCACTCCATTGGCACACAAGAAAACGGTGGTGGGGACATCATGCCGACAGGGATTGGGCACCCCGTCAGCAGGCAACAAATCCTGGGGGGTTACATCATGCCAATGGGGAGTGGGCTCCCCCCATTGGCAGACAATGAAAGTGGGTGGGGGTGTTACATCTTGCCGACGGGGAGTGGGCTTCCCGTCGGCGGCTAAATAAACATTGTAGGCATTGAAGCTAGGGGATTGGGGCCCCCATTGGCCAACAAAGACCATTTGGGGTAGGGCACATGCTGCCGAGGGGGATTGGGCAACCCCTCTGCATGGGAGGCTGCCTAATATTGTTTGTGAATGTGGCGGCAAGCCGCCCACCATGTTCACAAACAGTATCAGGCTAGCTAACATTCCGCCCTGCAATGACAGGTCACTCCCTCATTGCAGCACAATGACTGATGCTGCAATGATGAGGCAGCCCCTGATTGCTGCAGTGAAAACGTTACAACTTGGTGCACTGTTTGGAGACCAGTGTCATCGGCACACTGTGCCTCCATTAGTCCACCAGTGCCAAGCCCCCAAATGCAGTGCCTCCCTTGGCTGTAACACTGCTGAGCCTCCACAACCCGCTTCTCTCCTAAGCTGTCACATAATGTTTCTTGCGCATGTGCGCAAGCAAACATAAAAAGGTTTAGCATCAAAAAATCAGAACTTGTGTGACAATTGATTCCAATAAAAATGAACCATTTGACTATAAAAATGCATTGGCCTTTGGGTTTTGGTTATGGATTCTGTTAATTCCCAGGTAGATAGCATTCCTTAAAGATGAATTTACCTCCCTTTCACATAGTTTGGCTTTTATGTAATTAGGGACCTTACCAAATAAACTTTTGTATGGAAAAACAAATTTATGCAAGTGACGTCTGTCTGCAAGGGAGTTCTACCCGACCGTTTATACACTCTGCAGTGATGTATCTTTTTTGAACACCAAAGGATTCTCTGGTTGTCAGTTTTTGTTATAACTGTTAATTGTGTCTGTACTATGTATTATATTCTCTGTTATATCCTCTATTCCTTTCCCTTGGGTTGCACCTGGAAATGAGTCTTGGCTCAGTGTGCCGTTCCCAATTAGTAATTTTCAAATAAAAGAAAGGCAAGGCATGGATACAGCAGCAGGTCTCTCGCTCGCTGTTGGGCTGCAATGGCTCCGTGTTGGAGCCCGTTGATGCTGTGTGTCAGCTGCCACACCACTCCCCGCCACCACCCGTGGTCGACAGGGTGCTATATAGCATTGATCATGTGTCCTTAAAAACCTATCAGGCAATTTTCCCACCTGAAGATTATCTGCTTTCACCACTAGTGGCCACTAGACTACTAAATCCAGTGCTGTCAGCTAATGATTGTTGCAGCTGATATCCAGCTTTCTGAAGACCCCACCCAGATCAGTGGCGCTCAGCCCCCCGGACCTTGGCTACATAGCAGGGGGTAGAAATTTCAGAACTCTCTGCTGTTTGTACCACCGCCTAGCCCACCCAGAGGACAGCTGCGCTCCAGATATTTCACTTCACCTGGAGCCATTTGGACAGCCGTAGCCCTTCGCACCAGCTCCCTCCTTCCTTTCCTCAACTCACCCACCCTGGGTGGACCCTTTCACTTAGAATACCTGACTGGTCTTATGACTAAGTGTCTACCGTCCCTTAGGCTCGTTACACAGATCAGCCGGCAGGCATCACCCACATCGCTAGAGCTCTCATAATTGCAAACAGCTGCATGTGCTCAACTTTTGACACTGCATTAGAGACCTGGCTGCATGTGAGACCCTCCACCTGGCGTACAACTTAAGGACAGTACACAATTGCATCTTCGAGCTGTCACCTTGACACCATGGACTGCCAACTTGATCTTTATTGCACTAACCTGCCCCTGACCTGGCTGACCCTGGCTATACACAGACTGGCAGGATGAATCCTGTTACTAATACAGTTACTATGCCTACACGGAGTACCTATCTCAGTTCCACTCAATAACCATCTTGGAGACTACACAGTACAACCTATGGACTTTGATTTCTCCAACCTAATTGCTGAATCATAATCTGAGCAAGAATACACAACACTCATCGTTCTGAAGGGCTGCACCTACAATTCATTTTGCATGCTCAGAAAATGCAAAATGATGTGACTAGCTCATCCTCCATTCCACACTATCAAATTGTGGTTTCTCCTCTTCCTTGTCATCCTATTGTCAGGGGATGTGGAACTGAACCCAGGCCCCTCTGTCCACCACTCACCCACTGACATATCGGCTACCTCAGGAAAAGGACTCCTTATTGCCCACATGAATATTAGGAGCATTACCAAGAACTTTGCTGATCTTGAGGCATGGACAAAAGTGTACAATCCAGACCTACTCTGCCTGTCCGAAACATGGCTCAAGCCTCACATCCCGGATTCCTTATGCTCCTTGGCCAACTACTCCATGATACGTAGAGACTGGCCTCCCCCCAAACGTGGAGGAGGGGTTGCTCTTTTCTACAAAAATCATCTCGATATTACTGTCTGCCCACCCTTCCACTCCTCCTCAGTCTCTGAGTCCCTACACACAACTATTTCCCTTGGTGAAAAAAAAACTTCACATTATCTGTGCCTACAATCCACCCTCTGGGGGTTCCACAGGACTTCAGGATTTACTCAATCAAATAGCCATGAATGCCAAGCAAAATGAGGTCATTCTCTTAGGCGATCTAAACCTAAACTGGCTGGGAACAGCTCACAGCACACTGCTGACGCTAACACAAAGCCATAACCTGCACCAGATCTTAACTAAACCAAATAGAACCACCCCCCCCAACTACCTCCACCCTCATAGACTGGATACTGGTGAATCGCCTCGATCATGTACAAACAGCAGGCATTTTGGCAGCTGCTATTACAGACCATTTCCCTACTTTCTGTGTAGTGTATGGGGCCCGGCGACTGCTCCCTCCCTCCCCCCTCCATGCTACATTACAATCACCAACTTTGCCAAACTGGAAGTGGAAGCTTTCCTCCATGACGTATCCTGTATAAACTGGTCTGGCATCTATCACTCCTGTAATGTTGCAATAGCCTTAGATAGCTTCATTGATGAATTCACTACCCTCCAGAATAAACAAGGTCACCAGAAGGGTCAGGGGTAAACACGGAACAAACTCTGGAAGAAGTACAAGGTGTCCAGGCTCTCAGAAGACTACAATACCTACAGGACCTCACGGAGCTCCTGTGAAAAGCAAATCATAACAGCAAATAGCATCTACTGCAAGGAACTGCTCACTAACTCTGCTGGTGACCCTAGAAAATTCTGGACACATCAAGAATTTTCTTGGGGCTGCCCAGTCATCGACCCCAGGGGATATGATCCTAAATGGTGTGCATCGGAACGACTTGAACACCATAGCAAATACCTTTAACAGAATATTCATGGACGTATCCCAATACACTTCATCCTTTGTCTCACTTCCCACAGTCTCTCAGCCTTACAGCTTACCCCAGACACCTGCATCCAGTGCCGCCTACTGCCAACAAACTACCACACCTCTTTTGTACTTTAAAGCAGTATCTAGTTCCGAGGTACAAAGGCTATTGCAAACCTTATCTGACAATACTAGCCCTGGCTCAGATTTGCTAGAGCCACAACTCCTGAAGCTGGCGGCACCTTTGATTGCCTCACCATTGGCCAAGATTTTCACTCTCTCTCTCTCTCTCTCTCTCTCTCTCGGTGTTGTCCCAGATCTATGGAAGGTTGCCAGAGTTATGCCTATCTTTAAAAAAGGAGACTCAAAGGATATCAACAACTACAGGCCTATAGCCATCCTCTCTGTGTTAAGCAAACTGCTGGAGAAGCTTGTTGCAACCCAAACCATCGACTATCTTACAAATAACAACTTTCTCTCTGACACTCAGCATGGTTTCAGAAAAGGACACAGCACCTCAACTGCTCTTCTTAAATTCACTACTGATATGCTCTGCAACATGAAAAAAAGTTTGCTTACAGGAGCGGTGTTCATAGATCTCATCAAGGCTTTCGACCTTGTTGATCATCCCCTGCTTCTCTCAACCCCGCATGGACCTAATGTCTCACCCACTATAGTTGACGGTTTTAACAACTACCTATCAAACTGATCACAAGTTGTTAAATTTAACTCTGCTTTCTCAGAGGTGACCAACATGAACATCGGAGTACCCCAGGGCTCCATCCTGGTATCCCTTCTCTTCTCACTATACATCAATAATATTGATAATGCCATACTCTCCCATTCAGCCATCATATACGCTGATGATCTTGTCCTCTACTCCAGCGCTGACAAAGTCAACGTCATAAACAAAACCCTGTCCACGGATTTCAGGAATGTGCAGACATGGCTGCATGATAATAAGCTCATCCTCAACACAAAGAAGACCCAAGCCATGCTATTTGGAACTGCCCCCAAGCTCAGGACCTGTAAGGAACCCCTCCTGGTGCATGACTCTGGGGAGTCTCACATTGACTGCGTCACATCCTTCAAATACCTGGGAGTCCTCCTTGATCAAGCCCTTGATTTCAGTATACACATCCAGTCCACCTGCAAAGCAGCAAATGCCAAACTTGGAATTGCCTACAAAACTAGTCACTTGTTAACACCATTGGCTAAATTGTCCATTGCAAGAGGTATCCTGCTTTCTGCACTTACATATGGTGTCTCCAACTTTTCAAATGCCCATAAAACTGCTCTACATAAATGGGATGTCACGTATAATACTATATGTCGGTATGCCTCCTCTTCCCATCACCTAAAGTACCACTGCAGACTGTATAGTGACCTAGGCTGGCTCTCCCCATCTGCATACTGACTATACTCCCTAGGTACCCTCACAGATTCTATAATTCCAAATCAAACCCCCTCCTCCCTTGCGGCACTACTTGTACCACAGACACCTGCTCACGGACTACGCTCTGCAAACAAGTTTCTACTTACTATACCTAGGTGTCTCACCTCAAAAGGTGCTGGAGCATTTCATTGCACTGCCCCTGCCACCTGGAATTCCTTCCCTCCTGCCCTGAGGAGGAAAACTCCCATCCAATCTTCAAAAAAGAACTACATCACCACCTATCCCGAGACCCCTGCGCATGCTTTGATCCCACTTAATTTCTCCCTCCTTATATAACACAGCTCACCACTCTCCTTATCTCCCATGCTGCCTTTCTCCCATCCATATTGGCATTCTCCCTGCCTCCCAGTCCACACATTTTGGCTAGACATCTACTGCCTAAGTCTCACCTCAAGAACCCCTCTTTCTCTCCTAACTCTTTCCCTCAATTTACCACACCACAGCACTTGCAAATTAGCAATGCTCTATAAATGTTACTATACTTATCTCCTAGCCCAGCTCTGTTTACTATTTTCATGTACTAATGTCACCTTTTGTCTCACTGCCTAGCCAGTTGTATTTCCTCAAGTACTGTTTGACCTGATCTATATCTGATTCATCTGTATTAATGCAATGTATGTGATTTATCTATATTAATGCAATGTTATGTGTTTCACAGTTTATGTATGTAGTCTCCCAGGTTGTTCCTGAAAATAGTCAATCTTGGCTAGTGCACCTACCCGGTTAACAAAAAATAAATAAATAAATAAATAAAAAAGGTTAAATATTTTCTGTGTCATTCCACATTGTGAGTGGCTTATTCATAATTGCTAGGTGATGTATGTCTTTATAATAGGGACACTGCCAGACATATTTTCACTCCCTCTACAGGACACAGTATTTGAAGACAGGGGGCCCATTTCTCAACTAGTGGTTAGATCGACACAAGTTGTGTTAAACAGGCAGCTTGCGGCAAATGCCATTGTAACAAATAGCATGCGCCTGATTCTGGAAAATTTGTGACCTGCATCAGATTTTCCAGAAATTATGCAAGTTGCACCATAAAAGGCAGTGCAATGAGTGGAATTGATGCAAGGTGCATAAAAAATATCAGGGCAAGAAATGGTGCAACAAAGCAGCAAAAGTATGATGCAGGGAAGGGCTGGCAGACAGTGCAACTTTACAGCTGAGGAAATAGACATCCTCACTGAGAAGGTTGATGCACAGGCCAAACTCCTGCTATCCTAAGGTGGGGACAAGGAGCTCAGAGACCATCAGAAACAAGCCTGGGATGAGGTTGCCACCAAGGGAAATGCCATAGGCTCTGTGAGGTGATCCATCAGGGTGTTCCACAAGCAATACCATCATATCAGGTGGAGGTCCAAAGAGAAGCTGGCCCATAATAGATGGTGCACAACAGCAACCGGTGGTTGCCCAAGTCAGCAGATCCCCTTGAGCAGCTAGGAAGAGCATGTAGTGGCACACCTTAGCAGCTGTACCATCGAGGGTGACAACAACATGGACCTCATTCAGCTACAGAGCTCAGCAGGTACGTAAAAGAGCACAGTACCTGCAATGGGGGAGGCTAAAACACCAGTACCAGAGCACAGGTACATGGTGGGGTGCAATGTCATAGGGGTTCACAACACACAATTATCTGGTTGGATGTTTGTGCCTGCAATGATGCACAGAATGTGTGGTAACAACACAAGAGTGTCATATATGTAAAGGACAAAAAAACATGCTCCACAGAGGAGCATACAGGTCACAAATGTATCCCAACAGGTACACATGTCAAGCACTACTCATGAGCAGAAAGGGTGCAAGCCCAAACCCATGGCATGCACAGTGTGTGACACTGGCAAATGGGACAGGTGAGGGGTGCCAGAGGGATGTGTTCGCCATGGCAGCCAAGCATGCAGGATGGAAATAGAGCTAGACAATAAGCAGATGTGTATATTGCCTTGATGACTGTATCCAGAGAGTAGAACAAATGCAGGCCATTGGTGCAACCCCATACAAGGTGGCACACCATAGACAGGATAGTAGGTGAGTAGACAACACAAGAAAGAAAATTAAAATGCTATGTCATGCTACAGTCTGCACACTATGTAGCTGGCCAGGTCCTGACATAGGTGGTATACATCCATGTACAGTGACACGAAGTGTATACAATACACAGGAACACACTGACATGGCTGTATGACACAGCACCTAACAGAGGATATGTTACCTACCACAGAAACCACTAAGAAACAGGCAGACACTGCAACACCTGGTACAAGTGACACTGCTGCACAGCCGTGACCACAAAGAGAGGGGTCAATAGGCACAGAAACAGGGACCACAGATGCCATGAGGTGCTCAGAGATTGAGGACAGGATGGACCAGGAGAGCTTGGGCCAGACATAAATTTTCTGAAGTGACACAGGCTCACAGTGACATCGATGTTGCTACACAGGGTGCATGGCCAACAGTGAAGGGATGGAGATAGACATGAAGGAGTCAGATATAAGTAGTGAAGCCAGAGGGTGGTTTCCCCCATAAGATATAGAGAAAACAGAGGAACCACAGCTAAGAATGACAAGGTAAAATGTGATGCATTTTTCCTGACCAATGAGGTGGTCACTTTGTCACAGTGGTCAAGCCTATTCATAATTCAGCTGAAAGATGAGACCAAGAAGACCTCTAACAATCTAAAAAAAAGTAAAAATACTGATGTTATTTAAATAAATTGCAGGCTTTTATTAGCAGCCGTAGAAGTAAAAACAGGCATAGATTCAGCAAGAACATTACACCATTTGGGCTATGCATACCCTGTTTACAAGGTGCTCCTGTCAATGGAAAATGCAAAAAGATAGCTCCAAGTACAATGTTAGGGGCAAGACAAAGATACAACATATTTAGGGTTCAAACATGCATAACATACAAACAATTAGGATATGTACAAAAGACCATATCACAAAGATTTGTTAAATAACATATTCAACAGCCCTTAAGTGTTTACCTAACAGCAAGTACAGATATGTGTTTTAAGCAGCAGAGTGGGAGGGGCATTGGTACCTTAATTGTATGCTTTGGTTTGGTCACACGCCAGGTGCACCCCTATAAATCTTATAAAAATGTATTGCAAATGTGATGGGTTGAGCTTGCCAAACCCTTTATTCTGAACTGCATAAAAGAGAACTGTGCCCTTCTCCTAATTGGTGAACTCCCCTGTGAACCTCTAATTGGCCAGGGCACATGATATAAGTAATGAAGCCAGAGAGTGGTTTCCTCATAAGATATACAGAAAGCAGAGGAACCACAGGTCAGAATGGCAAGGCAAAATGTGATGCATTTTACCTGACCAGTGAGGTGGTCACTTTGTTGCAGTGGTCAGGCTTGTTCGTAATTCAGCTAAAAAATGAGACTAAGAACCTCTCCAATAATCTAATACAAGAAAAAATACTGGTGTTATTTGAATAAACTGCAGGCTTTTAAGCAGCAGAGTGGGGGGGGGGGGCAGTGGTACCTTAATTGCATGCTTTTGTTTGGTCACACACCAGGTGTTCCCCTATAAATATTGATGTATTGTAAATATGATGGGTTCAGCTTGCCAAACTCTTTATACTGAATGGCAGAGTCCATCCCAGGGGAACACTGTGCAGGACCTCAGTCCCATACTATCAGAACAGGTGGAGGCAGGCTGCACAGACACACTCCCTGAACTCCTGGAGGATAAGGACCTTGGCTGGTACTGTCAAAATGTTGTTAACACCCAGGAGGCATAGACATGAGAACTAACAACACTCAGAGCCCCCATGGATGGGCTATGACTGGGTATTGGACACTATGCAGACATGGCTATGCCAGAGTGCAGCCAGGCATATGGATACCATGACAGTACTGGAAGGCCTCCAGGCCTGCACAGAGTGGCACACTGCCACAGTGGAGTTCCTGATTACCATGCTGGAGAGGAGCATCGCAATCCAACAGCAGCAGACCTCCACCCTCACAGCCATCCTGCAAAACATTGCCGATGCACTATGGCACAGTGAAGGCAGCTGTACAACAGTGACAAACCACCATTCATACACTATCCACAAGATCAGGGAAACCAGTGCACCAGCCAGCCAGTACCAAGCTGCTCATCCAGTCACCAAAACAGTGAACACATACCCCAGATGTCCAGTGCCATGCCCACTGTGCTGTTCCTAGCACTGAGAACTGGGGAAACAGTCCAGATGGTGACATCGTGCCCAGAGTAGTGGGGTAAGTAGGCCACAGCATTCCCAGGAACACTGTGTACAGCACACACAGTCACAGTGATGACAGCATTGAGCACTGAAGATCACCCCTGACAGTGCAACAGAGCACACAGCAACAGCAGTCCCACATCACACAGGTCCTATAGGCCCACAGAATGCTACAGGACTTGGATATAGCACCACCCACAATGCAATCTGGCAGTGTACTAAAGGCACCTCCACCACAAGGCACCACAACCCAGGAACTAAGCACATAGCTGCCACTACAACAGAGTACCACTGGAACACAACCAACCAGCCCCATGCAAGTGACACAAGAGTGGCAAATCAGCACTCATACTACAAGCTGTGAAAGTCACCAACAGCACAGGGCACATCCTCAGCACTCAGCCCACAACAATGGTTGAGCCTGCCACACACCAGACCCCAGGGTAACAGAGCCTGACATCTATAGCTGGTGCAGCACCAGGGCTACCAGGTGTTCAGCACCACAGGATATCTCTGCCACAGATAGTGATACAATCCAGGTAAAGGGGAAGGAAGAGAAAATACACAGGAATGCAGGACACACAGCATGGATCCACACCCAGTGGAACAGGTTCTACAACAAGAAGGTTGCAGCGGACAGTGATCCACCACACATGGGATGCAGAAAGGGTACAAAGCACGAGTAGCTCAGTGCAAGACAAACAGCGACATCAAAAATAACTGAGGCAGACAGGACATACACAGATGCCCTGAAAGACAGGGGGGTACACACCATTTACAACAGAGCATCTGTACTGTGCACTGTGAACCAGGGTGCCATGCACCATGTGCAGAGAGAGAAGGCAGAGCATGGTGGACATATACCTGAGTGACACCAGAGACCACTGTCAGTGGCAGTCTGTAGTAGTAGTAGTATTGGTAGTGGTAGATTTTATTTATTTAAGGTACTCTTCCCAAAGGCTCATGGTACCCTTACAACATATAAATCATAAACAGTATACTGTTGTTCAATCAAACATCTGATATCTAACAAATATACATATAATAAAAATGAATACATATTGTATACCTTAAATTCTAAAACTATAACACTGCTTACCTTTATTTAATCGACAAAGGCTTGTTGAAATAGAAATGTTTTCAGTTTTCTTTTAAATATATGTATGGAAGGGGCCTCCCTCAGGTGCCCAGGCAACAAGTTCCAGAGGCTCAGAGTGGCCACCTCAAAAGCCCAATCCCCCAAATATCTCAATCTTGCCCTGGGGATTTCCAGGAGGCCCTCCTCTGCTGATCAGTGAGAGCATCTTGGGCTGTAGGGATGCAAAAGCTCCCTCAGGTATCCCTGACTCAGTCCGTGCAGGGCCTTATAGGTCAACAGATGTATTTTTAAGCAGATGCACTGGCACAACAGCAGCAAGTGCAATCCGCTCAGCACCATCAAAATATGACATGATCTCAGAAGACCCATCAATAGCCATGTCGCAGTGTTCTGCTGCAGCTACAGGTACCACAGCGCACCCTCTTTAACCCTTAGGTAGAGCACGTTACAGTAGTCGAGCATCGAGGTAACAAACATGTGTATCAATGTGACCAGATCATTAGGAGTGAGAAGAAATATTATTTGGGTGATATTTTGAAGACGGTAAAATCCATTCTTGACAACTACTGACACCTGAACATCTAGTGTCAGCTCGCTGTCCAGAAGGACGCCCACATTTTTCACCTTGGTGGAGGTCTCCAGTTTGGACATGCCAATATAAAGCCCTAAATCCTCCCTAGAGGCCTCCATGTCTCCACTCTGACCTGGCTCAACCACCAACACTTCAGTCTATCCTGGGTTGAGGCCCTGTCAACTGAAGGACATCCAAGACCAGATCTCAGACATACACTTATTCAGCATGTCAACTACATCAGTTCTTCCTGGTGTGAAAGACAGGTAGAGCTGGGTATCATTCAGTGTAGCCATGAAACCCAAGTCCAGATCACCTTATGATCTAACCCGGGGCAGCCTATATACTGTGAATAAAATGGGAGAGAGGGAAAAACCATGTGGCATGCCACAGGACAGGACCATTGGACTTGAGGACTACTTCCCCAATACCACCCTCTGGGTCCTGCCCTGGAGGAAGGACTCAGATCAGCTGATGACTTTGCCAGTGAGCACTCCCTCAGCCTGTCCAACAACACCCCATGATCCACAGTGTTGAATGCTGACGAGAGATCAATGAGGATGAGAATAGATCACTCTCCCCTATCCCTCACCTTGAACAGGTCATTCAGCACTTGTACTAGTGCAGTCTCCATGCTGTGCATAGCCCTAAATCCAGACTGGAGAGGTTTGTAAATCTGGAAGTTCAAGAGGCGTCTCTCAACTGCTCTACAACCACCTTCTCAAGAATCTTCCCTAAAAAGGCAAGATTCAAAACAGGTCAGTAATTTTCCAAGATATCTGGGTCCAAAGATGGTTTCCTTCAGCAGGGGCTTCACCAGAGCCTGTTTAAGAGGTTCTGGGAAAACCCCCATCACTAAGGAACACCTAACAATCTCGGCAATAACTGGGCCCAAAGCTGCCATGCAATCAAAAGGTAATCACTTCAGGCCAGGGTCCAAGTTGCAGAAAGTTGGTTTTAGCCCTGAGATAACCCCACAGACCTCCTCTGTTGTCATAGGTCAGAACTCTCCCCAGAAAGATCGAATGCGAATGTCTCCTCAAGGCCCAACCCTGCCAGACTGTAACAATCCACCAGGAGAAATTCCAGTGTACAGTGATATGAGCGAGTATTATTGAGCGACTCAATGTGAGTGACTCAATAATACTGCTCGTACTGAGAGTGAGTGATATGAAAGATTGGTCTGTCCTGTAGACAGAGTGTAGAAGGGAGGTACACTCACTATGGTAGGGTAGAAGACGCTGTTTGACCAAGCCCTGATGAGCTGGCTGTCTAATGCAGCGGTGTAAACCACCACCTGCAGAGCCAGAAGTCCTGGATTCTGGCCTGATTCTAGGAAAAGTTTTTCTCATTTTTAAATGTTACCTTTCCCTTGGGTCGGTGCCCCCCATAAAGTTGATTATTTTAAGTTTGGGGGTACGTGGGGCTTACCCCCCCACAAGGGGGATACAGGGGGCACAGACTCCACATAAAAATACAGTCCTTTTCCCCTGTGATAGAGAGGTACCTTCTCTACTGCTCGCAGGAGCAGTAGAGAGGAGACCTCTGCCTCTAAAGCTTTTGGCCTCTGTCTCCACAGGAGAGGGAGGACTGAAAGACTTTGCTCTCATTTTGGGAACCTACTGAAGCTGAGAGCAAGTCCCTGGCTCACTTCTTCCAGGACCCATTTGTCTGAGGTAATAGACTTCCAGACCTGGAAATAGTGAGCCAGCCTGCCCCCTACTTGAACGGGGGAGGAGACCCTGACTGACACCACATCAGGGTGTCTGTTTGGCAGGGAGCCTGGGCTGAGTGGAGGATGGAGTATTGGTCATCCCCCTTCTGCCTCTTCCCCTAAAGAACCCCGTCTGCTGGAAAGAAGAGGAAGCCTGGGCTTGGTAAAAAGGCCTTTGAAAAGGTCTGCCTCTGCCAGCCCTAGATTGCTGCTTCTGAGGAGTAACCTGCTTTTCCTTGGCTGCAGCACTCCTGTAGATGGTCCTGTATTTATCCATCTTTTTCATGTAAGCCTTTGTTTGCTCCCCAGAGAGTTACCAGTGACAGGAAAATCCATGGTCTTGGTCTGGGTATCCTTTGATAAATTGGTACACCTGAGCCAAGCAAATCTCCTCATGGAGGCAGATGTAGCCATGACCCTAGAATGTGCATCATTCGAGTCAACAGTAGCATGAAACTGGACCTTTGATGCCTCAATACCATCCACAGCCACCTATTCCAGTTCCTTGGCCAGCTGGGAAAGGGCATTCTTAGCCAGCTCTAGAACCGTATCCCACATAGACTTCTGGTATCTGGCTGTATATGCCATGTAATTAGATTGCCTGAGCCCCAAAGAAGATGCCAAGTACTGTTTCTTTGCCATGGCATTCACTTTCCTGGAATACTTATCTGGGGGTGAGATGCCAGGGGAATGATAGCCTTGTCACAGGCTGCAGTTTGCACTACGTCAACATACAATGATTTGTAAGGAATTCCATCTCAGGACCTGACAGGGCATACCTTCTGTCCATCTTTTTATCCACAGGAGGTATGGATGTTGGAAACGGAATAATTTTCTGTGTCTGTTTCCCCAGAGATTTATGCAGAGGGATAGACACCCTTTTGAACTCTGGGACATCCATCATCTCAACATAGTCAGGATCCTCCTGATCTTATTCAGCCTCTTCCACTGGTAGCTGAAGAGTATCAGACACTTTCTTGTAGAACAAGAAATTGGAGGGGGGACTCAGAAAGCCTGGGAGGAGACACATTGGAAGGCCTGTCTGGGGAGATGTCAGGCTCTACTGGCTCATTTAGGCCTTCATAATCTTCTTCTTCATAATCTTCATCTCCTTCCCAATTGCCCTTGTAGAATGCTTCAGGGTCATATTCAGAAGCAGACAAGTCTGACCGAACCGATCGTCTTTGAGTCAGAGTCGGCTCAGTTGGAACTGGATAAAGAGATTTTACAATAGCAATCGCTTTAGCTATTTCATCAGCGGTCGTAACATGGGAACCAGGATCCAAACTGGTTGATTTGCATTTTCTCTTAGATGGAACCGATTCTGCAGAATCGGATCTCCTCTGGCCCGAGGAGATATCGGCCAGGTCAGTGGGCACCCTCTCAGGTTCTGCTGGAACCGAACCAGGCTGGCCATCCAGGTCAGTGGATTTCTCGGCCACCCTTTCCTTCAGTCTACTTAAACATTTCTTTAAAGTGACTTTAGGAAAGTTTTTGCAAATCTGGCAGTCCTCTTTGAAGTGGTCAAACCCCAGACAGTAAACATAGATAAGGTGGGGATCAGCCTTAGCAAAGGCCTCCCCACACTCGGTGCAGTGCTGAAACCCAGTGGGACCGGTTTTCTTTTTGGGTTTCTCAGACATGCCTAAAGGAAAAAAAGTTACCCTTATCAGCATTTAAGCCAGGCAACTACCAACCTATCGGTTCCAACCGTATCACGGGTCAGTTAAAAAAAAACAAGGAAATTATCATTTTTTTTAGGATCCGATAGAAACCACAATACAAATCACAGAACAAATCAAAACAGAATTGCTTCGGTTCCTAACCAGACCGACTGGGAAGAAACTGAACAAAAACAATTTCTACCACAAAACACTAAACTACCTACTACACACTTACTGTACTGAGGACAGAGATGCGAGCACCGAAAAAATAAGTAAACGGTTCACAAACTGACTGACTTTTTACTTAAATCGAACCGAAGTGAAGGAGAGAATCTCCAGAACGACTTCTCAGTTAGGTGGAGTAAAGAATCTAACGGTTACACTGAAGAGTACCTGGGACAGAAGTTTGAAAACTGAGCTCGAGCTCAACATTCTATGCCTAGGCATAGAGTTAACCCTTTCCTCTCTGGAGCAGTTCAAGTGCTGGGGCTAACTGCATATAGTCAGAATACAGAAAGACTTTATGTTGTTTGAAGCTGCTTTTTTCCAGGTGATTGCATTCTGATATGCATCATAATGAGCCATCAGAACCAGTTTGTCCTCCTTGTTCTTGATCTTTCTCCAATGCCTCTCCAACCTCTGCCCCCTGGTTTTCAATGCTCTCAGCTTGTCATCAAACTAAGGCGAGCCATGATGTGACACCAGTGGGTGTACACAGACCGGCGCACAAAGGTCCAAGGTCTCCACGACAGCCCTATTATAATCCACCACAGCCTCTTCAGAACCTTCTGCGCATGCCTCCAACGCAGACAAAATGTCCAGTTCCACCAGCAGTCCCTCCAGTCATGACCCTTTTAAAGTGTGGAACTGTACCATTTCCACAGGTGAAGGGACAAAGGTGGGGATTTGAAACTGAACCTGATGGTGCAATGATCCAACCGAATGACCAAATCAACCTCGAGGATGTCCATCTCAAGCCCCAGGGAGAACATCAGGTCAAATGCCTGCCCAGATCAGTGGGCCCTGGTTGTGGTTACAAGAGATAAGTCAAGGGCCTCATTATTTGACAGGAAGTCCCAGGCATATAACGAACCCCCATCATTTACCCAGGTGTTGAAATTGCCAAGAATAAGTAATCTCTGTGACTTCAAAACAGGGTCAGGGAGCCAGGGACAACGCCAGAGTATGGGGGATTAGCCAGCATGGATGTTGGGTAATTGTGCATGTTATATTTATACCATATTCACAACTGTGTGTATAAATGAAGTCACAACCATACAAGCATGTGTCTGTGTGTCAGTTTGTTCAACATACCAGTGGCCAACCCAGACACAGCCATGAGGCCTACACACTGACATCCACCAGCATATGTCAGGTAGTGGGTGGGTGGAGGGGGGACATGTGGCATGAGCATCATGGTGGGAGAGTATGCACTTGGTAGACAGCTCTAAGGTCTGTGCTTGGCTATGCCAACACAACTATGCCTCATATGCCTGGGAGAAGCAAACCATGACCCAGCATGGCAAGGATCCAGGGACAGGCAGGATCCCAAATGTACATGTACATAACAGGGCCCTGGCTTGGACCTGGTGGCAGATGCACAACTGTCAAGGTGGTATGATACAGTGTGCCACAGCCTTGTCAGATCCATTCTGTGGATCACATGGAGCAGTGTTCGGGACTATCATGAACCACAGTATGAGGGGGGAGTTCCCCTGTACCATCCAGGTCACAATGGCACACACTGCAAGTTACCACAGTAGTGCATGTGATGCCACATCTGGATGGAGATGCACACTGCCTGTGGCTGCAAAACATCATTCTGCAATGCCCCAGTGTGTGGTCTTCAGGCCCATATGCAAATGTGGCCCATTATCTTTTAGACAATGCCTCCAGTCACCTAGAGGAGGGCTGGGGCACAGGAATGGCCACTGCACTGAGGATGGAGCCACCCATCAAAGAAAGTGCAACAATGAGTAATGGACACCCACAGCAGATTACTGGCATCAGAATGCATTCATTATGTGATGCCAGCATGGCTAAACATAGGAAAAATCAGTGTAAACATGGGTAGTGGAAACAGGTCAAACAGGGCTAGGGGGAGGTAAACCGTTGACAACAGATGTGGAACAAGAGAATAACACACAAGGCATAAAACAGTAACCAAATGTGGGCAGACAACGGTTACAACCCACAAGCCCATGGAACTCTGCACAACAATCCCTACAATCAAATGTCCTTGTATGACCCAATGATATCCACAAATACCTGCAGGGAGCCTCCCATGTTTCAGGCCATCCACCATGGTCTGCAGCTGGGTGTGCCTGGTGCTGAGGAATGCCCATAGCCTATCCCTGAGGGGCGGATCCACCTCCACCTCCACTGTACTGTCCTCCAAGTCCACCTATAGTGGACCAGCAGGCTATGGCATGTATGCTTGTGGGCCCAGCTGGGTGGGGGCACCCTGTGCCTCAGGGTCTTCAGCAGCCACATCCACCTTGGGGACCATGTCTATGGTGGCCTCCTGAGTGCCTTCCTGTGCCCCAGTGGGTGGCACAAAAACACCTGTGAAATTGCCAGCAGGTGTCAGCACTGCTCCACTGTCCCCAGCTGGTCCTGTCTGCTGGCACTATTCCTCTGTTTCTGCACCTGCCTGTTCTCCTATAGCCGCCGCTGTGTCCTCCTGTACTAGATCTTGGCCTCCTGTCACTTCTGCCAGCACATGGTATATTCCAGTACCAGGATACTTGGGGATTGGGGATGACATGAGTGTCCTGCCAGCTGCACTCCAGCCAATGCCTGAAATGATATATAGTAGCCTACATCAGTAGTGACAGCATGGCAGCCTGGCACAGGCAGATCTGTAATGCATTAAAAATACATACCAAAAGAGACCTGACACTGTGGATCAGGCAGTGCATACCATGAACACACACTGAGGGCTGCCACCCATCACAGTGGCGGCTGTGTAGCATGTGGCACCATCACAGTGGCCATATGGACCATACACATAGGACACACGCCAGCACCATGCGTGCCTGTGAGTCAATATCCAGGGGACTGGGCTGCAGCATGCTGTGCTTGGCACCACAGGGCAGTGACATAGGCCTACGGGCTGGATGATACAGCCCACATGGTGACAGTGCAATGGTGTACCCCCAGGGGCTCCAGGTGGTTTCCAACAGGGAGACCATATCAGCACTGGGGCACCTTCCACATACAGAAGGCATTCATAGGGGTTGGTGTCACTGCACGAGGTGTAGGTTGTTCACAACCGCATGTCCCTTCCAGTAGTATGACACCATTGCATGGGGGAGTTCAGGGGAAACACACAACAGGGGGTTCACAGAGGCTAGAATGTGGGGCTGTAATATGACCCTTGGACTGGGTGGTGCTTGTGCTGCTGTGTTCCACGCAGGAATGTGCTATGCCATGGAAGCCCTGGACAGCACACCATCCCAACCCAATGGCAGCACAGCGTGCCAGTGCGGGTGACAGGAACCCTATGGGACAGCTTTGCCCTGTGTTAGTTTGATGATCATACCGTGGCACCACAGAGGTGCCACTTGTCTTGCACCACACGTTGCAAGGTAGTGTCTGGGGCCATGCTGAGCAGTGGCAAGTGTGTCTGCATAGTGTGGGTGGGTAGTATCAAAGCTGTGGGTCTACAGTGGCTGTCAAGGATGTCAGGCAGGGGACGGTGACAGTGTAACATAGTGGGTCATCACCACTGCCCCTCAACTCACAGACTTATCAGCACCCGTACTGGCTGCTGCACAGTTGTGCCATATGGTGTGTGGCATGTGGGCCACACCACATGCATGTTGTGGGCCACAGTGTCATGAGTTCACATGACCAGGCCAGTTCCAGGGGGGTGTGCCACATCAGGCATTGGTGGTTCCTATGTATGGACGTAGCTTGCTATGTGTACAGTGCCACTGCAGTGGGTTGTGGAGCATATGGTCATGTGGCATAGCATGAGGGACAAGGATGGGTGGTCGGTTGCTTGAGGCACTGCATACGGGTGTCATCCCCATCCTCTCCAACAGGTACATGGCCAGGGAATGTTGCACAGTCAGAGACACACATAGTGCCAATGTGACCTGCTGCGTGGCCCCTTCTGTGATGCAGGAGGCTCCTTACAACTGCTGCATGCATGGTGGCACATGGGGTTGCATCCCCTGCCTATGCATGTAAGGCCCCCCCCATGGTCCCCCAAGGGTGCTCACCCTGTCCGGCCCTGCAGGGTGTCCAAGTGTGTCACCATGACCTGTGGCTGCACGCAGGTGGATGTAGCCATGGCAGCTCATGTGTGTTATGCACTTGGAACCATTGTGCCACACAGGTGTCACACATACATGCCGTACAAGGTAACATATACCACTGTAATACATGCACCCTGATGCACAGTAGGACCACACAGGTGCAGCCATAACACCACTAGACCCCCACCCCACCTGAAGTGCTCACTGGGCGTGCCACTGTGTGCATGGCTGGTGCAGTGCCTGGAATGCCCACCCATGGGAGACGGGCCCACCCGTGGTCAGCCACACTGATTTGCAACCCCTCTGCTGCATGTAGTGGCTGTACAGCATGGTGGCCAACACAGGTCCCAGGGCTGTGGCACCCTCACAAAGCCTCGGTTATGAGGCACTAGGCTGGGCTGTTTGCTCTGCCATATTGTTTATTATTAAATAAGGTAGTCGCTGTATTTGGTGGTGTGTGTGCTCTTTTATTTTTTCTACAGTGGCCCACCACCCATGTACACCATGGGAGGACACTGTTGGGTCTATGTGTGCTAGGCATCACTCACACAGTCCAGCCTCATGCCCCCACACCTAGGAATGGCTCAGTGGCTCCCCATGTGTGTGCTCCAGAGCATGATACTACGGTAAACCCAACGGCATTGGGATCTGGCATGACAGCCGCATTGGCAGCCTCTGTAAAGCACTGGAGCCACGAAGGCCATGCTCATGCTGCAGGTCTGCATGGTGTACTGAGGATTACATAGATACATGCCAACCCAGGACATCTAGGTGCTGCTGAGCTATCACCTACCACTGCTACATAGCTGGGGTGACAGGCCATCGCATGCCCCCGGCCCACCAGTTTATTCCAGTAATACGGTGCAGCAGTAGGAATGGCTACCCTTTTGGCCCAGGGCACCCTATTGCACACTGAAGCACTCCCCTGCCGCAGTGTTCACAGGCAGTGTGGGGTGCAGCAATGGCATGCTCCATGTCACTTTGTGTCCAGTGCATGGGCTGCTCCCCAGTATGTGCACAGTTTGTCTATGTGAGTGTGTCCTATCCATCCCCTGTGATGCTGTGGCACCTGTGAGTTATATGTGGGACTGTTGCTGTACAACATCTGGATGTTGCCAGATGTGTATGAGTTTTTCTTGCCCTGGGCGGTGTGTGGCACCTTTGTTGACCAGTTGTCCCAGGGATGCTGGTGTTGGGCTACACAGGGTGGCCGTAAACTGTGTAGCAATGCATACCCACATGTGCCTGTGTTCCTGTCACCAGATGACCATTAAACCAGGGCCATGTGTGCATACAGTGAGACAATGTGCCCCCCATGTGGGGATTTGCTCTCCAGTGCACATCATGGCACCCAAAAAATAAACATGCCCACACCATATCCAGAGGGTGCTGTGGCAGGCTTCAGTCTGTGCCAGCACCTAGCAAGGTACTGGGGCATCGGCTCCCTGGTGACATCACAGACTGCTGGTGGGCTACCTATTAGGGCCCCCCTCAACATCATTAAGGCCTTCACCTATTTTCCCTTGATGTCTGGCCTGCCAGAACCAGGCCCACACACAGAATGCCACCTGATGAGAGGCAGCTACCAGATCTTCCCTGTGCCTTGGTACTGTGGCACATGTCCCATACACACAACATCAGGGTGCAGGGGCACTGTGGTGGGTGCCAATGCCCTGCCAGTGTGTCTAGGCCCCAATGTCCCACACAATTGGCTACTGTCCCATGTATGTAGGCAGTACAGCAGTGGGCCCAGCAATGTGTACACCATGTGGTACTTGTCACCTATCTACTCCATTGGGTCCTGGATCATTGTCCTCAACTGTGGCTGCATCCCCTGTGGTGTGTCCACCAGCACCTTGCTCATCCTCAGTGATATCAGTGGGCTATATATCTGTTGGGACCCTAATGTCCCACACAATTGGCTACTGTCCCATGTATGTAGGCAGTACAGTAGTGGGCCCCGCAATGTGTACACCATATCGTACTTGTCACCTATCTACTCCACTGGGTCCTGGAGCATTGTCCTCAGCTGTGTTGTGCTAAAGGGTATGAGCTGTTGGGGGTGGGGAGGGACCTGGGAAGACAGTAGTCTCTATGCCAAGGACAGACTACACTTGAGTGAGGAGGGAAAGAAAGTGTTGAAACAGGAATGAGTAGTACATAGAGGAAGATGGGAATTTAAACTAGTAGTGGGGGGTGGCAATTGGGCAAGAGATATGCAGAGACCACAGGTTGGGAAGCCATATGAGCTTCCCCCCCATAACAGTGACAAAGGACAAATGGCAAGTACTGTTGGTGATGCTAGTAAAGGAGGGCAGGATGAGAGGGGAGGGAAAGGGTGGAAGGTGGTTACCCTTACTGCTAGGAGCCTTGGGAGGAAAACTGAAGAGTTACAGATGCTCATGGCAGAGGCAGAGGTGGACATTGCAGCCATCACAGAAACATGGGCCACCCAATACAATGACTGGGACCTGTCTGTACCAGGGTACATATTATTTCATAGGGACAGGGTGATTGGGAAAGGAGGGGGTGTGGCACTATATGTGAAGGAAGGACTGAAGTGTGTAAGGGAGGAAGGGGAGGAGGGTAGTATGGAGTCACTTTGGATGCAAATCCAGGATTCCAAGAATAGGATTCTTAGAATGGGAGTGGTGTACAGGCCACCATCTCAGATGGAGGAGTTAGACAGGAAACTAGTGGGACAGATCAGGATGACCTGCGAGAAGGGTAGTGTGGTGATTGTGGGGGACTTCAACATGCCAGGAGTGGACTGGAGTACCCCAACAACCAGAAGCAGAAGGGAGAAGGTACTGCTGGATGCCTTCCAGGACAGCTTCCTGCTGCAAATGGTCAATGAACCAACCAGGTTAGAGAATACCCTTGACCTTGTGGTGGCAAATGGGGAGTTTGAGAGAGAACTTACAGTGGAGAAACCGCTGTCAGAGAGCGACCACCACTCAGTGTGGCTCACATTGGATATAGGCAAGGAAGGAGTGGAATCTGGCACAAGAGTGCTGGACTTCAGGAGGGCTGACTTTGGGAGGATGGGGGAAGTGGTAAAAGGGTACCTGGCCAGAAATCAATCTAGTATGGACACTAACCAGAGGTGGGAGCTCATAAAGCTAGGGATAGTGGAGGCAAACAAAACCTGCTGCAAGGCCCAGAGCAAGAAGGTTAGGGCTAAGAAACTGAGCTGGTTGAGCAAGGAGGCCATGGAAAAGGTAAGGAGGGAAAGAGCTGCCTTTAGGAAGTACAAGAAAACAGGGAGGGGGGAGGACAGGGAGGAGTACTTGACAGAATCGAAAGAGGTGATAAGGGTAGTAAGGGGAGCCAAATCATCTATAGAACTCAGGCTGGCACAAGGCATTAAGAAGGGAGAGAAGGACTTCTTTAGGTACATCAGGAGAAAGGAGCTGTAAGGACCACATAGTAAGGATTGGGAGGGGGTTGGGTGGAAGCAGGGTGCGATAAGGCAGAAGCACTAAATGAGTACTTCTGCTCAGTATTTACTAAAGAGAAGAGGGAGGTGACACCCAAGGGGGGAGAAATGGCAGAAACGAGGGGAGGGACGACAGATGGGGAAATCATGGAGGGCAGAGTTCAGGAGGGTTTGAAGGCACTGAGGGTAGACAAGGCGCCAGGCCCAGATGGCATCCACCCCAGGGTACTGAAGGAGCTGGCAGAGGTCTTTGCAGGAACTTTGGCAGACCTATTTAATGCCTCATTACATTCAGGGTGTGTACCTCAGGACTGGAGGATAGCTCATGTGGTGCCCCACCACAAGAGTGGCCCCAAGGATGAACCGGGAAACTACAGACCAGTGAGCCTCACATCCATCATGGGTAAGCTAATGGAGACTGTCCTGAAGGAGAGGCTGGTGGCCCTCCTAGAGGCCAAAGGACTACAGGACAGCAGACAGCATGGCTTCATATGGGGTAGATCCTGCCAAACCAACCTGGTAGAGTTCTATGACTGGGTAACTAGGCAACTGGACAGAGGCCATGCAGTGGATGTCCTGTATCTGGACTTCAGTAAGGCATTTGACTCGGTGCTGCATAGAAGGCTGGGAAGTAAGTTAGTAGGCACAGGGGCAGGTGCAAAGCTGGCGAGATGGGTAGGAAACTGGCTTCAGGGAAGGCAACAGAGGGTGGTGGTGGGTGGTGAGCTATCATACCCAAGGGTAGTGATGAGCAGTGTTCCACAGGGCTTGGTGTTGGAACCAGTGTTGTTTGGGATATTCATTGCAGACACATCATGGGACATCAAGAGCAAGATCAGTCTGTTTGTTGATGATACCAAGGTAGGAGTGGTGGTGGATGACCTAGGAAGATGGCAGGGGTTGCTGGATGATCTGGCAAAGCTTGAAACCTGGTCAGACACCTGGCAACTGGGGTTTAATGCCAAAAAGTGCAAGGTGCTGCATTTTGGGATGAAGAACCCAAGGAGGAGTTACCAGCTGGGGGGAGTGCAGCTAGCCCAGACAGAGGAGGAGGAGAAGAAGGATGTGGGGTGCTCATTACAGGGTCTATGAACAACCTGGCACAATGTAGGAAGGCAGTTGCAAAGGCCAACAAAATGCTGGGTTGTATTGCAAGGAGTATATCCTCGAGGAGGGAGGAGGTGATTCGGCCACTGTATAGGTCATTAGTTAAATTGCACCTGGAGGACTGTGTGCAGTACTGGCGCCCGTATCTGAAGAGGGACATTAAGTTACTGGAGGGGGTGCAGCGCAGGGCAACAATGATGATCAAGGGGCTGGGGGAGTTGTCATACGAGAGGAGGTTGAGGGAGTTGAACATGTACTCACGGGAGGAGAGGAAGGACGGGTGACATGATTGAAACCTTTAAGTACATGAAAGGAATAAACAAGACAGGTACAGAGGGGCTGTTCAAAGTAAGGGAGGGGAGGGACACCAGGGGCCATGATATGAGACTGGAGGGAGGAAGGTTCAGGAGGGAGATGAGGAGACACTTTCTTACAGAGAGGGTGGAGGCTGGGTGGAATCGTTACCTGCTGAAGTGGTATCCAGTAGAACAGTGGACTGCTTCAAAAGGGGATGGGACAGGACAAGGGGGAGGGTTAATGAAGGGGAAGGGTGGAATTGAGGGGCAGCTGCAGAATAAGGGGTGCTAGCTGCACATTTGAGCAGACTTGATAGACCTCTAGGCCTTTATCTGCTGGCAAATTTCGTATGTTCGTATGGGACATAAGCAAAGACAACATGGTTAGAAGCTGCCACCCTACACACATGGGTATATGCTGCCTGCTATGTATGCAGGTATGTGTGCCTGTACATACCTGTGTGCCACTGATGTCCACCATGCATGGTGACATCGGCCTCATGCGCATCTGGAGGGTATCTGGTTCCCACAGGGACAGGTCATTGTACTGATGTTTCAATTGCTGGGTGGTCCTCCTCACCCCTGAAAGGCACTGTAATTTACTGTCAAAAGCCCACCAGATATGGTCCCTGAACCTGGGGGTGTGCATACTGCTGCCAGGTGGCAACAACACCTGTGCCCATTGCTCCACAGAGCTGAAGTAGAATGCTGTCTCCTACTCTGTAAAGTTGGGTGCCCTGTTCCTGTCAGCTGCTGTTTTGGTCAGGGTTATGGTACAGGCCTCATGCCATCCTACTCAGGAGTTCTACCACCTGTATCAGCATGGTGCACTATGCGGGTTAGCTACAAGTCTAAAATGTTTGACTTCTCTGTGCAGAGGCCATGCAGAGCATGTTGTGCCACAAGCTGTCTAATTGTTGTCACATTCCGTAACTTGCATCACCATTCAACACATTTGCTACCACTTACAGTAAAACCTGTGAACCCAGCAGCACCATGTAACTTTCTGGTCTCGCACAGTTGGAGCCCTCAGTGCATGCTAGTGCCACATGTATCACCTTTCCATACATCCACACCTGGCTAGGCCACATCCACCCCACCTGTGGCCCTTCTCACCTGCCAGTCCAGTGCAGGTGCCTACAGGCACATGTTACCCATCAGCACCATAAAGTCATATGGAATATGATGCATGGCTGTATCTTTGCCTGCATTCAGCTGTCCGTGTGGCTGCTGGGCCAAGGTTGCCATGGCCAGCACAATCATCTCTAGTGTGCACTTCACAATACCACTATGCCATTGGGACACAGGCATGCAGGCTGGGTAGAGAGTGCCATTGGAGGGGAAGACCATGGTTCACCCCCAGGACACAACACCACTGCCCACATCACTCTACCATGCCCCCACCATGATATGGGGGGTGCAGAGTGTAGTCTACTACATAACAGCATGTTCTTGTCAACTGAGAGAGCCTGTAAAGCCTGACCCTGTAGGCTGCTGGCAGCCGGGTGGGGGAACTGTGCCACTGAAGGGACCCAGGGTGCCATGTCCTATGCTGCACCACCCATGACAACACATAGCCAAGACTCACATGTCTGACATGCATGGCCATGCCCCCCACTGGTGCTGCTTCTCTTCTGATTTGCCACTCCCCTACTGCCTACTGCACATCACACACCTCACAGAACCCAATGTGTCTATTTGTACCTGCAGTGTGCTCTGCTCTTGCACCCAAGTATGCCTATGGGATGTTTACTGCCATTTCTTGGGGGTCACCGTACATTTTCTCCCAGCCTACTGTTGTATCACCCAGCCATTCCCATTGCTCATATACTTCATATACTTGCTGTAGTGGCCCTCTGCATAATCTACCCAACTGGTTGCACATGTTGGCTTCCTGGGGATGTCATATGGACAATGGGCAAGATCCCTGCTACAGTGCTGTTGTTGCCTGTAGGATGACCCAAGCAGCTAACTACAGTTGTTCTGTGTTTGCCCAACACAGGATCCTGCTGTTGGTGCCATGCATGATGCTTCCTGCTTTTGGTGCACACATCCAACATGCATGGCAATGCACCCCCAGCCTCTGCAGCACATGATAGTCAGCCTCCCAGGTCATATGACTGTGTTGCTACATGTGCGTTGTGGTGCCTGTGGCCTATGGCTGTCCACAGCCCAATGAACAACCAGCAGGGCATGCCAG
This sequence comes from Neoceratodus forsteri, assembly GCA_016271365.2. Taxonomy (NCBI): domain Eukaryota; kingdom Metazoa; phylum Chordata; order Ceratodontiformes; family Ceratodontidae; genus Neoceratodus; species Neoceratodus forsteri. Next base: position 129,293,599 of record JADMNL010000022.1, read on the forward strand.
TGTGCTGCTATGTGGTGACTGTGGCCTTGGTGGGTTGTATTCTGCCCATTTGTGTGCTACCATAACGGCGGCCAATCTGCTCAGATGAAATGGCTCCTCACCAGGTGGGCTTTAGCATGTTGTCTAGCCAGTGCACTCTGAGTCCTTGCTGTCACCTGCACAAATCTGGTATCCTGCTGTCCATCATCTCCACCCTCCTCATCCTCAACCTTGCTTGACATGTACCTCTGGCATGGCAATATGGTGCACTACCATGGTGGCCTGTGTGTACCTGAACATCCTTGATGTGGTGTGCTGAGTTATTGGCAGCACTGTAGTCTACCAGTGGGCTGGTGGCTCTGCCAGTGGTGGCCCTTTGCCCATCACACACACTCATGGTTACCCATGTGTCCTACCCTATCCCTGCCACATGCAATGCCACCATCCTGCATGCGTATTGGCCTGGCACTTTGCATATAGGCCACTTCTTAGTGTCGCTGTGCCATGCACATTGTGCTGTTGTATTCTCTGCCCACATGGCTCACATGGTGCTCAATCAACTGGCATGCTATCTGCATATGTCGGTCTTTGTATTTATACTCCTCGAATATGGGCCCCAAACCACATACTGTACTTGTGTGTGGCACATGCACCTACGCATCAGCCATTCTCCATTTAGGTTTCCTCATTTTAATGCTTCACAAAGGCCACTGTGGTGAAATATATAGGCATCATGGCAGGATCCAAGGTACTAAGTGACTACATCCAGAATGTGGCACTGACTGTCGCAGACCACCTGCATATTCATACACAGCTCCAAGAAGCCCCTGACTGGGCAATCAACTCCATGCCTTATGGCCATGGCTGGAGAAGCCAGCCAGCCGTGTGCCCTCCACCAGCCCACCTAGGAGCCCTCAAAATCAGCTCCAAGAAGCCCTGGACCTGGTGATTGACTCCACACCTTATGGCCGTGCCTGTAGAGGCCAGCCAGCTGTGCGCCCTCCAACAACCTGACTAGGAGTCCTCAAAACTGGCTCCAATAAGCACCTGACCGGACAATCGACTCCATGCCTTACGGCCCACGACTGGAGAAGTCAGTGAATATCACGCCTCAACAGCCTGCATAGGAGCCCTCAAAACTGGGTAAGCCTGCTCTCAGTCTCTGAGACTAGCGTTGGAGCCCCGATTGGATAATTACCATAGGAATCACCTCCCATTGGCTGCCACTTTTACGGCTTCAACTGTGATTGGCCACACTGGAAACTTTGCTTCTAAGGCCTTTTGGACTTGTTTCTTGCTCGCTCCCTAATAAGGTTGCTGTGAATTTTTGTCTACAAGTGCTATAGCTGGAGAGTGTGCTGCTTAATGTACTATTGCTGAATTTTGTGGCCAAATATTAAAAGTGCCTTCTCTTAGCTGCCTCTCTGCACTTTCCTAGCCATACCCTCTTTTTGTTGCTCGCTCGCTCTCTCCCCCTCTCTCTCTCTCTCTCTCTCTCTCTCTCTCTCTCACTCTCACTTGCTCACTCTCTCTCTATCTTCCCCTTGTACTGAAACCTAAAATTCTTCTCAGCATAATTCTGGACAAGCAGCGCCACTGCAATTTGCACAGCCGTTAATCTCTGCCCTTACCCCACCCTGCTCTGTCTGCCTCTTCTCTGCAAAATCTCCCCGGCCCCCCGATTTAATCTTTTGTGCTTCCCTAAAGTCTTTGTCCCTTTTGCCCATAACTAAATTCTCTTCTCTGCTTCTTTTCAGCTCCAAGAAGCCCCTGACCGGACAATCGACTCCACGCCTTATGACCACGGCTGGAGAAGCCAGCCGGCCGTGCCATTTGGACTTGTTTCTTTCTCGCTCCCTAATACGGTTGTTGTGAATTTTCTTCCCACACCACCCACCCCAACCCCAACCCCAACCTGTATTAAATGCTCTTCATGCGAGTGCTAGGCCCGCCCTCTAATTGACCATTGGACCAAGTGCCACTCGCCACGCCCTTCTTCCAGCCTTGTCAGTATTTATCCCTGCCTTTTTGCAGAACAGACACTTTTAGCCTTGACAACCTCATGCAGTTCGTGCCCCTCCTCACACCAGGGTTTTACCAAAGTATAAGCGCGTACGCCACTGAACTTGTCGGCCATAACCATCATCTATGCCACATCTCTATCAAATTGTGTTAATGCCCATAATATAGCCACCACCAAACCAATATATGCCAGACAGTGCAATAAGTGTCTTCTTAGCAGACTAAGACACTTCCTCAAGAAATTAATATTACTTCTCCTACTCTGTTCTGAAAACATTGAACTAAACCCAGGCCCACCTGCCTTACTGTACTCCTCTGCGGACCTCTCAAATTACAAAGGCATCAGCTTTCTCCACATTAATGTCTGTAGCTTACTGAAGAAGCTCGATATCATACAGACTTGGGCTCTACATGCATCTCCTTATTTCTTTATGATACCGGAATCCTGGCTCGTGCCCTCGACCCCTGTCAATTTCATCAACATATCGAGATACAATACCTACTGCTGTGATAGACCGATTAGAGGAGGAGGGGTTGTAATTTATGTTAAGAGCAAATTCACTGTCTCAGTCATAGATTGTACATAAAAGGCTAAGGAATTTGAATGTCTGCCACTAAAATGATCCCTTTCCACTGAAGAAAAACACTTCTTATTGCAGCATGCTATCGACCGCCTTCTGGTGGCATGGCCATCTTGCCGCATCTTCAAAGCCTAATTGACTTAGCTAATACCGAGTGTATTCTAATGGAGGATTTCAGCCTAAACTGGAATGATGACAGCTCCAAGAAGCTAAAGGATCTCTGTGATGTGAATGGTCTGTCCCAAATAACACCCGCAACCACCAGACCCAACAGAAAGAACCCTGAGTGTAGCTGTCTCCTGGACCTTATGTTAGTAAACAAGCCTCATGACATCTTGCATACCGGAGTGTTCTTCAATGATATAAGTGATCACTGCACTATAGCCTGCCATCAGACATGCTCCCCAAATAAAACTGGCCACCAAATTCATACTGAAAAGATGCCTGAGAAAATTCTGCCAGAATGCCTTCCTGAAAGACCTAAGAAACATCAGATGGCAGGACTTCTATCTAGCCCCTTCACTTAGCGAGGCATTTAAAATCTTTCACAGCCTCCTAATGGGGCTAATCGACAAACATGCCCCCCTTAGGCTGATTAGGTCAAAAAAAATCTGGCTGGTTCTCTCCCAACCTGAAGAAAGAGACTACTGGTGGAAAAGAGTGAGGAAATCACACTTGGAGGCTGACTAGCTAGCATTTCGCATCTCCAGAAATGCCTGCACCAAACTAATTAGGTCCAAGAAAGCTAGGTATTTCCAGGCAAAACTTGAAGACAACAAAAATAACTCTGCTAATTTTTGGAGCATCCTCAAAGAGGTTGAAGGTCAGCATTCTGACGCCTCCCTTCCAGCCAAAATTGTGTCCAATGGAGTTACTTACATGGGCAGAACTGCCATATTAGACCAACTCAATGAACACTTTTCCACTGCAGGACTTGCCTTTGATGCCTTGCCTATCAGCAAGCTTAGCCCGGTGGGGGATAGCTCGGCTAGCCCAAATGCTAATCTCAATCCTAACCAACCTCATCCTTCTCCTTTCAGCTTTCTTACAGTTACATTTAAACAAGTAGAGGTCCTCCTTTTGTCACTGAACACTAAAAAGAGTGCCAGTGCAGATAATATTGAGCCATTCTTCCTAACGCTTGGCTATTTCTACTTGACTGCTCCTTTCACCCATTTATTTAACACCTCCCTGAAACAGGGTGAGCTGCCGGCATCATGGAAAACTGCCTACATCTTACCTTTGTTCAAATCAGGGGACCCGTGCGACCTGAACAATTATCAGCCCATTTCTATACTATCCATCCTTTCAAAAGTACTGGAAAAAACTGTCAATACCCAAATTAGAGAACACTTGGATTTGCAGAAACTTCTAAACCCTGCACAGTCCAGGTTCAGGGCCAAACATAGTACAATATCTGCCCTTGCAAAAGTAACTACTGATTGGCAAATCACCCTGGACTCTAAGAAACATGTATTTTCCCTTTTTCTCTATCTCAGTAAGGCCTTTGATACTGTGGATCACAACATCTTGCTTACCTCATTGAGCAATATCGGTCTCGATAACCCTGCCATTAATTGGTTCACCAGCTACCTCACTAATAGATTACTACAAGGCAAATCTGCAGGTGACCTGTCTCCACAAAAATCTCTACTGCGAGAAGTCCCTCAAGGCTCCATACTGGGCCCTATCCTATTTGCAATCTACATTAATAACCTGGACTCTCACCTATGCGCAGCTAATGTGCACCTATTTGCTGACAGGACAGTACTCTACACTTCAAATTCTTCACTACACTCGGCATATGAGGACTTACAACAAGACTTTATTACTCTTCAACATAGCCTTATCAAACACAAACTGCTACTCAATGCCAAAAAGACTACAGCCATGATTCTCTCACCAAAGGCAGTCTCCGGACCTACACATATCCCGAAGATACTAATGCTTTTGGCAAACCCCAGTTGATACCTTCAAATATCTTGGGTTCTGGCTAGACAACAAGTTTAACTTTCTGCGCCATTTAAACGAAGTCTCAAAAAAGCTAAGACAGCGGCTAGGCTTATTCTACCATATTAAACACCTGCTTACCATAGAAGCTAGAAGGAGACTAGTACAATCCACATTCCTACCCATACTCGATTATGCCGACTTCCTCTACAATCACTGCCCCTTATCAGCACTAAACAAACTTGGCACTCTGTACCACCGAGCCTTAAGATTCATCTTTAACCTACCTTTTTGGACTCACTACTGCCTTCTGTACCAAAAGTCAGAATGGCCCTCACTCTCAGCAAGGAAAAAAATAAATGCTCTCCTTTGGCTCTTTTGAGCACTTTCTGACAAACTTCCCGCATACATCTCAAGTTTTTTCAAGCATGCCAATGGTTTCTATGGCCTGAGACATTACACCACACTTTGTTTCCAGATACCTAGAGTGAATACTACCTATGTCATGTCCGCAATCAACTTTTCACTCCCATCTCTATGGAACACTATGCAAAGCTCACTAAAGCTCTCCTTACTACCAAGTCTATTCACTTTCAAAACTCTGATATCTGAATATCTGAGGGAAACTTGCAGCTGTTTTAGGTGTCCTTGAGTCCTCAGCTTCTGGCTCCTCCACGTTTCTAACGTAATAGAATGTCACACAAGTCACATCCCTCTCACAGGAAACCCAGCGCTTCTAGCATTTCTCCTCCATCCTTGCATCTGCTCCCTTTCTCTCTAGCGCACTAATGTTCCTTCTTCCTCTCCATGATATCTTCATGAAGGAACTAGCCTCCATTTAGTAGAGCTAGCCTGGTTTACATCTTCTCTCTCCTATGAGACCTAATTATGAATTGTACCTGCGTGACCCTATGTTAAACATGTTGGTCTGTATCGACCTTTACCTGTATTATGTTGTTGCTCCCAAGTCTTTGCAATTGTGTCTATGTATTGTATTGTTTTTTGTCCAGGACCGCTTTGAAAATGAGCATGCTCAAATGTGTTGATGCCTGGTTAAATAAAGTTTGATTGATTGATTGATTCATGGAATGGAAGCCTTTTCTATTGACATATGCCTCCTTCTCTACTGCCAGTGCTCTGATGTCATTGTGTGTACAGTCAATGGCATCCAATGCTTTTGGAAATCATGCACTGGTATAGAAATCTGGCTTTACAGCCTGCTGGTGCTGGGCATCCATTGGGAAGCTGATGTACCTCTGTGTCTGGCGTAGCAGTGCCTCCTTGGACACAGAGGCCTGGGATATGCCCATGGTGTCACCAATTGGGATCTGAAAGCTTCCTGTTGCTAGGAAGCACAGTACTGCGCTTACCTTTACATCCATTGGTATTGGGTACCCTCTTTGTGTTGTACTCTGCAGGCCCCAGTATAATGTCCTTCTCTTGTAAACCAGCGGTGCATGTCCCCTGGTGTTTATGCACTCTCTTTGTGGCATGCTGCTACCCTGAAGCCTGCCAGTCTGTTGGTGGACTCATCTTCACCACCTTGCCGTGACCAACTTAATGTCTAGTAGGGCCACTGGTCCAGTCATATTACTCTGTCTCTCCCATGCTCCTGCACTGTGGTCTCACAAGTGACTCAGTTCTGCCTGCCTGATGTGGGCCTATTTATATGCTCTAGTGTCAGTTCAACCAGCTCCACCTTGGTCTAACAGGTGCATGCTCTCTTCAATGCAAATCCAATAGCTTCTACCTTTCAGAATATGAAAAAAGGGGATGTTGCATAACGTTTTTGACTCAAGCCTCATTGTGACATGGTGCATCCATTTGTTTTATGCAAGCTAGTGCAAGTCACTTTGGTGTAAACTGCCCCAGCTTTAACATAATGTGCATTCTTGAATCAGAACTGACAAAAACTTTGACACAAGTAGCAACTTGCAACAATTTTTTTTTTGTACAAGCACTGTGTGTCATTCCCAGCTTGGTCTGCTGTCAGCAACAAATATCACAGTTGGCATCAAAAGAAATCAATATCACAATGGTCTTATTAAAATCTTGAACTACAACCACTCTTTTCTTTATTACTGAGGTTAGTTACATGGAAACAGGATTATTTTTTCTTGATTATCTGCAATGGAGGCTTACTCAGAAATGGAAGTTACAATGATCTGCTTGTGACATCACAGTTATTACCACAATAATAGACTGTGATGTAACTGAGAGGTGATAATGACTTCATCTTCAGACTCACCGTCATCTGTAAAGGACCTGTAAAGAACAAAGATTCCATTTTCAAGTAATAGTTTTTATTTTATAATGTATGGGTAGCCCTTATTACCCACTGAAATCAAACAGATTACAACCTTGTAATCCCACTGATGTGATGTCAGAACCTTATAAACCTATCTTATCTATGTCATAGCAGTAGATTTACAAAACGGAATGCCATTGTGTTATTCAGTATTATACCATGGACATAAGTGAACAGCCAATGAAATGGTCAGACTAGCAGTTTACCACCAGTGTAAATTCTCTGATTACCAACAGCTGTTGAGGAGCAAATGGTGGTCATCTAAATCCTAATCACCTGCAGCACAGGAATAACTACAATAAAAATAAACAAACAAAGCCACCTCTTAAAAAGCTATATTTTATTATAGTAAAAAAATGAACCTTGGTATAATCGCAATAAGCCACTCGAAGGATGTGGGTTATTGAGGGATTTACCACGGCTGGTGAGGATTTACCCACTTGGCTGCACCTGGTGGGCAAACCACTCCAGCCATGGTAAATCCCCCGATAACCCACACCCTCTCATGGCTTATTGCTTAATTCTACGCACCCAGAATGTGACTGTTCACCTCAGTACAGTATTCAAATAACATTCTGGGTGTCTCAGTTTACTGTTACTGAGTCTAGTAATCTCTGTCTGATAGAGATTTTAACTCTGGTGCTACTTTGGCCCACTGTCATTCAGTCCGTGTAGACTAATAAATGGTTTTCCTACACAATCATGTGGCTGTAGTGCAGATTCATTAATAAGGTAAGGCTAAATTACTTGTGTTCGGGGGGGAGGGGAGGTTAACTTCTCATGTCAAGTCCCGTACTCTATAAATGGCAATGCCTGATGTACAGGAGATAACCATGGTGTAATCATCTCTTGTGGTTGCTAGGGCAATTATAAACCTCTCGAGCTGCACTCTTGAGGTTTACTGATGCCCTAGCAACCACTTGAGGAGATTATACCATGATTATCACCTGTACATCAGGCATTACCCTCTATGTTTGTAAACAAAGGCCTACAGAATTAATTACTCATTTTTTTTGGTGACAATAATTTACAGACATAATAAGAAAATACAAGTTACATACAAAGGTCATTTGTCACAATAAATTATTAGAACACCATGTATATAAAGTACATTGGTTATAATCATGCAAATGAGATTAAAGAGAAGTTGAAGATTGGCTATAAGAAGGTAAATTAGTTCATCTTGAAGGAAAAGAGTTCTAAATTCTACCAGCACAATGAAAATAGGAACAATGCCCAATATGAGATTTAAGTAAGTAATAATACCCCACAGGGTGGGTGGTATTGGAAAATACTGGACTGCCTAGGGGCATGATGAGTCCCAACGCTGCAAGCAGAGGGCCTTATAGCCTCTGGAATGTCTGGTATTTCCCAATACCGCACACCCTGTCAGGAATTATTGCACTTAGAAAATGGGCACCGTAAAAAAAAGTTTGATAATTATTGTTAATAAAAAAAGGTATTTAGGTTTAAGTTTTGCAATTAAATAGTTCCTCCATATGTATTGCATTGAAGGATTTTTTTCCTAATGGAGACTCTAGTTAAAAAAAATAACCTGGTGGAATGCAGTTACTTTCCCCATAGCAGACTGGTTCCCATTGAGAATCTTGAGATAAACCAAAAAAAGCTGTGCAATGCAGTTACTGCATCTGGCCACAAAGCAGACTGTGCTCCCAGTCTTGGAGATGCATTATGAGAATCGAGTGTAGGAGGTGGCAGCAGTTTCATGTTTTTTGCAGGAAAAAAGCCTGTGGGGAACAAGCACTTTTCTGATGTGCTCCGAGTTCTGTTTTGTATGTATAGTTTTGACGGGGGGTATTAGCGGGGCTGGTATTTTAATAATTAATGGGACAACTGGGCTGACAAGTGGGGGCAGGCATTTTTGAATTTGGGCTCCTAGTCTAGGAAATGTGTTGCTGAATTTCTGCAGGTACTAATTCAGCCGGCTTATGAGGGAGAGGGAGTTGCGATTAGATGTGTGTGACTGTAATGCACAAATTAGTAAAAAAGAAACAAATAGAAGTAAATGTGTGCCTTGTTCTATTTAATGGTGACAGCTTGTTATAAAGACTGTGGGGGAAGTGAATTGTCTGGTTCATGGGGGCTGGCTCTGTCGTCCTTACACTTAGTGAGCAGAAAAGAAATGACGACATGACAGTTTTGAAAATTTGGGGTGCCCATGGATTCTGGAGGTAATGGGGCACCATGGATTGGCACTTGTTTTATAGTGGGGCTTATTGAGAAATACCCACCCACTAAGATCGGGGTTCTAGCCAATTGGAAAGCTAGAATTACCTTATCCATTTTCAAAGTCAGATTACCCTGTGATCTGTTAAAGCAGCAGTGCAACTAAAAACGTTATTCCAAAAGCTAGTTTTCTACTGTGGTTATGAAAACTATTGGCAGAACTGTTGACTTCGGTTTTCTGGATGCGTCCTATGCTGTGTACTGTCCATTTGCATTTTGTCTGGATTTTTACCCTCCTCAGGTCCTCGATATTATTTCTTTGCAAAAATGAGGTGGCCATCTTTTTTCTTGAGAAATAATTATTCTAAACATTTCATAAAATTCTTAAATGATGACAGAAACTGAAAATTTTACTACCAAAATAAACTGGAAGACATCTGGCATTGATTAGGAAGGAGGTGGGTTAAAATGTTAGTTCATTTCTGTTGCACTGCTGCTTTAACCACCATAGTATTAGCATTGTTAGGTAGAATTCCAATAAACCTCATTTAAAAAAGAGCAGTGGCATTCAATGTTTTCCACAGCAAACAACCCAAAGAAAATTGAATTCTCTGACTCAGAGTGAACCAATTTGCAAAATCTTAAAGAGAGCAGGTATGGTACCCAACAGGTGAATTGTAGGTAAACACAAATGCTCTTTTTACGTGCCTGTTGGTTCTGGACAGCACTGATGTACAGGAAGCATAGTAAATTATAAGGTCAAAGTTGTATATAGGGAGAATAACATTTGATAATGCCCTTAATGATATGACTATAAATTTAAAAATATTTAAAATGTTTTTTAACCAAGTTCTGCTGAAGCCACTTTTGATTTTGTTGTTGGTGAGATGATCCTGTCTTTAATGGTTTTGATTGTATGAATGTTATTTGGATTATAATGAAGTAATTCCACCCCTTACACAGAAAATTGCATGAGCTACTGGCAGGAATAGTTTACCATGACGTGAGATCAGCAGTCAATAACTCACCTCTGGAGTGCCTTTCTATGATTAGAAGACATGCTACAGCATTTATTTGTTGTTTGAATTGAAAATTAAAAATGGCAACTCACACATCTCCCCGATGTGATACCTCTGCTTCACCTAATAACATGGCATGTGCAAGATCCTAGTGCAACCCAAGTATATACTATGAGGTATCCACATAAGCACTGTACTAGACATCATCTATATTATGATTGTTTCTGGTGATGATTTTTCTTCTAGCACCCACCCATCTTCTACTCTAGCACTTCTCTTAAGGCTTTGTTCCCGATCTAGTCCTGTAGTAAGTACCTTCTCCCTCTGTACTGCATAATTTCTAACTTAAGTCTCAAGTGTACTTTCTACACTTATTACACTGAATTATACATTTCTTTTAATTTCTTCTTCAATGCTTTCCTAGGTCCTCTGCTCTATTATGAAAAATCAACCACTGGCTCCAGCTTGTTTTCTTTCAGTTCTGTGTATGCTTGCTGTCCAGAACGCCTCTCTCCATTTCTCCTGTTTTTAAGGCATCTTGGTGTCCTCTTTGACTAATAGCTCACCTTTTCTCTCCATATCTTTTTGGTCTGCATATATATGCCTTTTCTCAGATCCACAGTATTATATGTACTCTTTAAACTATGGACTGTTAAAACTAGCATTTATGCCTCCATTTCCTCTTGGCATAACTACTGCAAGAAAAAATTACTCACCTTAGTAATGTTGTTTCTTCTAATGGAGTCTTGCTATATTATGACAATTGCAGTTTGTCCCACCATTAGAACTACCCCGGAGGTGAAATAGTTAACTTCCATGCCAGGCATGGAACTTAGAGCGCGAGCTCGGTTGAAAGCTCTGTCTGTGTGGTTTCAAACTGAAACTGTCAGATCTTCTGACAAAAACTCACTAAGGTTCTGTATGGAAGCTGTAACCTACACTAGCCAACTGGCTACCTAAATATTAACACATATTCCTGGTCCCAACACAAAGACTCAAGTCAGGGACCAGAAAATAAGAAAAGATAAGAAAGATAAAACAAAACACAACACCCCAAAAAACCCCAAGAAAATAGGGTGTGGAAAAAACATAAAATGGGCATTAACAAGTGCCCACACTGGACTGCCCACCCCATACCCAAGTAGAAGTTCTGAGAGGGGCAGGTTGGGGGGAGGTCATAATATAGCAAGACTCCATTAGAAGAAACAACATTACTAAGGTGAGTAATTGTTTCTTCAAACAACATGAAGTCTTGCTATATTATGACAATTGCAGACTACACAGCAGTACCTCCATGGAGGAGGGACAGAACCTACTTAGAGAATAGGCTCTGAAGCACGGCTGTGCCAAACTGAGCATCCCTCCTGGCCTGGACGTCAAGGGAGTAATGCTTGGTGAAAGTGTGTACCGTTTTCCAAGTAGCTGACTGACATATCTCTAAGATAGGGATGTCTCTGACAGCAGCTAGAGATGCAGCTGTACCTCTGGTAGAGTGAGCCCTCAGGCCTGAAGGGGGAACTTTCCCCAGTTTTTGATAACAAAATTGGATACAAGAGACAATCCACCTGGCAATGGATCTCTTAGTGGCAGGTTTCCCTTTCCCAACCTCACCATAAGTGAGAAAAAGTTGGAGGGATTCGAACCTGTGACCCTTGGTATGCTCTATATAGTAGCTTAGGGCCCTCTTAACATCTAAACTGTGCAACCTCCTCTCACCAGAGGAGGGTGGTCAATGAAGAACACTGGAAGGGAGATAGATTGATTAAGATGGAAATCTGAAACCACCTTAGGCAAAAACTTCCTGTTAGTCCTAAGGACTACCTTATCCTGCGGAAGGAAATAAAGTCAATCTCTGACAAAAGCTTGTAACTCACTTATCGCCTAGCAGAAGTGATAGCTACTAGAAAAACAGTTTTTCAAGTCAAGTACTTAAGCTCTGCAGAAGACAGAGGTTCAAAGGGGGGGTGCATCAACTGAGCAATGCAAACATTAAGATCCCAGGCAGGGGCCGGGTCCCCGAAAGGTGGATTAGTATGAAGTAATCCTTTAAAAAACTTGGAAAATACAGGGTGAGCGGAAAGAAAGGAGGGCTTTCCTGCTGAAATGAAGGCAGAGACAGCTGCCAAATGTACTTTCAGGGTAGCTGGTCTCAGACCCAAAGAATTAAGATGGACCATATAGTCCAAAACAATGGGCAAGTCAGCAGATTCTGGGGAAATATGTTTCCCAGAACACCAGATGGAAAACCTTTTCCATTTAGAGTTATAAGTAGCCCTAGTGGAAGGCTTCCTAGAAGCCTTCAGGATTTCAAGAACACCTTGAGAAAGGTGTGGGTCAACAAATTCTAACTCCTCAAGAGCCAGGCCTTGAGGTTGAGGGATTGAGATTCGGATACAAACTTTCCCTGGGCACAGGTTAACAGGTTGTGATTCCTGGGGAGACACAGGGAAGATGGACCGCTAAGGACAGAAGGAGTGGGTACCAGGGCTGCCTGTCCCAATCTGGAGCAATCAGGATCATCCTGCAAGGCTGAGATCTGATTTTGACTAACACCTTGAATAGGAGAGGGAAGGGGAAAGGCGTAAAAACTCCTTCCCAATCTAGGAGAAAGGCATCCAGGGGACTGAGCCCATCACTGGGGCCTGCAACAAAACAGTGGAAGTTGGTGATTGTCTGGGGCTGCAAAAGATCTATCTGAGGGTGCCCCATCTGGCAAAACTATCCCAGTACTTGGGGATCCAGAGACCATAAGTGATGGCCCTGGGAAATCCTGCTGAGAGCATCTGCCAGGACATTGTCCTTTCCTGGGAGGTGAACTGCTATGAGGAAGTGTTCAGGAATAAGCCAGAGACCACAAATTCATTGCATCGGTGCACAAGGCCGAAGACCGAGTGCCCCCTTGTTTGTTGATGTACCACATTGTAGTGGTGTTGTCTGTTCTGACTTGTACCACTTTGTTCTGAACAGATGCAGAAAACACCTGAAGTGCTGAAAACAGCTCTGAGTTCCAGAAAATTGATGTGGAGCAGAGATTCCTGAGGGACCACACTCCCTGGGTGGAGAGGTTGCCCATGTGAGCTCCCCAACCCAGACGGGACACATCTGTAGTAAGGGTCAAGGAGTGAGATAGGGGGATGAAGGGGACCCCAGTCTCAAATTGCTCTGATCCTGCCACCACTGAAGGGCCTGGATCAGGGTTTGAGTCACTGGGATCAACTTGGAAAGGGGATCTTTCCTTTGGGACCAGAAGGTTCTCAAATGGAATTGAATGTCCCTCATCTGAAACCTTGCTCCTTGCACCACAGCTGTGGAAGCAGCCATGTGTCCTAGAAGCTGTAAGAAGTGCCTTGCTGGTCGAGAGACCTGCAAAGTGAAGGAGGAGGCCAGGGCCACTAGGTTCCTTACCCTTTCTAGGGGCAGCAAGGCTCTGGCCTGCTTTGTGTCCAATTCTGCACCTATAAAGGTGAGTACCCTGACAGGTTCCAGAACTGACTTTGGAAGGTTGAGAAGAAAACCCAGAGAAGTGAGCAGCTGCTGGGTAACTTGCAGGTGTGATTTGACCTGGTCTGGAGACTGACCTACAATGAGCCAGTCGTCTAGGTAGGGAAAAATGGCAATCTTTTGCCTTCTTAAATGAGCAACTGCTACTGCTAGACATTTTGTGAATACCCTTGGGGCAGAGGTAAGGCCGAAGGGCATAGCTCTGAACTGGTAATAGCCTGAGGGCAGTTCGAATCTGAGGTACTTTCGGTGGAAGCTTCTGATGAGAACATGAAAATAGGCATCCTTGAGGTCAGGAAGCTAGCCAGTCCCTGACTTTGAGAAGGTAAATCATTGCCAGAGTCACCATTTTGAATTTTGGTTTCAAAGGTGCTTGTTTAGATATCTTAGGTCCAAGATGGGCCACCATTCTCCTGTCTTTTTGGGGTAAGGAAGTATCTGGAGTACAGACCCTTGCCCTGGTGTAGGAGAAACCCTTTCTACAGCTCTGAGAGCCAGGAGGTTGAGACTTCTGTTTCTAAGGCAAGGTCTCTAGAGAGTTTGCAGGTGGAAAAGATCTGATTCTCATCTTTGGAAATTTTTGAAGCTGAGAACCAGACCCGACTTACTACTTCCAGAACCCACTTGTCTGATGTTAGAGACTCCCAGTTCTGAATGAAGTAAGCCAACCTGCCCTACAGGTAATGGAGAATCGGCCTGGGCACCCATCAGGGTGCCTGTTTGGCAGGGCTTTAGGCTGAGGGGTGGGAGCAGGCCTGCTTGCCCGTCTGCCTCTCCTCTGAAGAACCCCTCTGAGCAAAAGCAGAGGAGGCCTGGGTTTGGTAAAAGGCCTGTGAAAGGCCTACCTCTACCCCTGGGGCCTGCCTCTGAGGGGCTTGCACGCTCCTTGGCCTGAACACTCTTATAGGTTGTCCTATATTCATCCATTTTCTTCATATAATTCTCTGTCTGCTCCCAAACAGAAATTTCCTACTAGGAAAATCCATAGCCTTAGTCTGGGTATCCTGTGACAAGCTAGTACACCTGAGCCAAGCCAACCTAGAAAAGCCACAGATGTAGCCATGACTCTAGAGGATACATCATTAAAATACACAACAGCATGGAACTGCACCTTGGATGCCTCAATACCATCAGCAGCCACCTGTTCCAGCTCCTTAGTAAGCTGGCCAGGGGCCTGTTTGGCCAAAGCCATGACAGTGTCCCATCTAGATTTTTGGTATCTTGCCACACAAGCCATGTAATTTTCTTGCCTGAGTCCCAAGGACGCTGCCATGTATTGTTTTTTAGCCATGGCATCAATCTTCCTGGAGTCCTTGTCAGGAGGATGTGAAGCCAAGGGAATATTAGCCTTATCACAGGCTGCAGCCTGAACTACTCCAACATGACTGCATTGCTGTGAAAGGAATTCTGTATCAGGACCTGACAAAGTGTACCTTCTGTCCATCTTTTTGTCCACAGGAGGCACAGAATTAGGAGCTTTTAAAATTTTTGTTTGTTTCCTAAATGACTTATGTAAGGAAATAGACAATCTCCTAGACTCTGGGATATCCATCATTTCTACAAAATCAGGTTCCTCTTGCTCATCCACAGCTTCCTCCAATGGGAGCTGGAGGGTTTCAGCAACCTTTTTATAAAACATAAAGTGAGAAGGGGACTCAGAAAGCATAGGGGGAGATTCTAAAGGTCTGTCTGGGGAGATGCCCGGTTCAATGGGCACATCCAGACTCTCAAAGTCACATTCATATTGTTCATAATCATCCTCCCCCTCCTCTGGTTCATAAAACTCTTCTAAATCATATTCTTGAACCGGTGGAACCGGCCAAACCGACCTTTTACCAGACAGTGGCGGTTCGGACGGAACCGGAGAAAGTGACTGGACAATTTGTATAGCTCTTGCTATCTCTGCAGCAGTTGGAGAAGGAATTTTAGACTCCACACCTGCTGATTTTCTAGTTTTCTTTGCTGGAACTGGCTCCTCAGAGTCAGCTTTACGTTGGCCCGAGGAAGTCTCGCCCTGGTCAGAGGGCACTCCCTCCGGTTCGGTTGGCACCGAACCGGGCTGGCCATCCGGGTCAGCGGACTTTTTGGACTCCCGTTCCCTGAGCCTGCCAACTCTCTTTCCAGGGTGGCTGCAGGGAAATTCTTACAAATCTGGCAGTCTGAATTGAGGTGGTCAAACCCCAGACAATACACACATGCGGTGTGTGGGTCAGCCTTGGCAAAGGCTTCCCCACAGACACCACAGTGTTGAAACCCAGTGGGCCCGGTTTTTCTTTTGGGTTTCTCAGACATAATGCCAGCCTAACCAAAAACTTGCCCTTTTAACGGCAGTGCCAGGCAAGACAATCTTTATCAGTTCCCAACCGTGTCACGTGGGTCGTGGAAAACCGTGAATGAAATCCGCTTTTTTAGAACGGATAAGAGCGGGAACCGCACTCTAAAAGCCTTTAAATGCTTGATTCTTAAAGGTTTAAAACAACCTGATCGGTTCAAACCGAACGATAAACATTACAAGTTCCACACAGAAATAAACCTGTCTATTACTTACAATACCACAGACAGAGCTTGAACTGATCGGTTTGCGGTTAAAATAATAATACTCGCGGTTGAATTAACCGAGAAAACACTGTTTAAACCGAGAAATGAACCGAGCAGCAGGAGAAATCTCCGGAGCGACTGTTCAGTGAGGCGGAGTAAAGAATCTGACAGTTTCAGTTTGAAACTACACAGACAGAGCTTCTCTAACCGAGCTCGCGCTCCAAGTTCCATGCCTGGCATGGAAGTTAACTATTTTACCTCCGGGGCAAGTTCTAATGGTGGGACAAACTGCAATTGTCATAATATAGCAAGACTTCATGTTGTTTGAACATCCTTTTGAACGGATTTTTCAAGTCAAATTGTTGTCCCCTCTTATATTATTTTCAAATTCAGCCACTTGCTTGCTTACTACAATCCAACATGGGACTACATCACCTCATCTTTCATCACTCCACTGGCTCATTATCCTATACACTTTTTTGTTTTCTAACTAGGCTTTATGCTTCTTGCCAGCCTACAACCCTCATTAGCCACTTGCCTCCCAGCCTTGTCACCTGCCTTCCCAGGGAATTTCTTTGACCTTAAGCAGTTCCTCTCCATACCACCCAGAAGCATGGGGACAACCCCTAGCAGAGACCAAATCCTGTGAAATGGTCCAGATCCCAGTTGGCAGTGCAGGATCTGCGGGGAATGAGGGATTGATTTATGACATGGTTAATTTTCTCCTTGGTTAGAGTTGTACAGAATGAGAAAATTCAAATTTGTGGAATGTCACCAAACTTTCATGAAACTCCTTGAAATTTCATGGAATTTCATTGGAATGTTGCTGAATTTTTAAAATTGTGTCATTTGGTCATATCTTGGCCATCAGTTAAGCTAGAGCTCTGCAATTTAGCAAACTCACTCTTTGGATAGAGAGCCAATAACATGCCAAATATAACAAATTTCAGATGGATAATTGTAAAATTAGAGGTGCTCAAATTCTTTCATTTTATTTTTTGTGTGACATTTCATGAATATTGTTATTTGCATATACCTCCGCCATCTATTGGGTCAGAGATCTTAAATTTGGTATGATTCCTTGACGATAAGTGTTCTAACAATGTGCTGGGTTTCATGACAATATAGCACATCATCCCAAAATTATATGTGTTCAAAATCTGTCACTTTATTTTTGGCGGGGAATTTCATGAAATAATTTCATCTACATATAACTGAGGCACCTTTGGAGCTAGACATGTGTAAATTAGCACAAATAGCCTTCTTGCAATGCTTATAGTATGAACTAAATATGGAGAGAATTGGATAAGAGATTTTTTTAAGTTACAGGCTTTCAAAATACAACTATGTAAAAATGTGCAACATTTTGTGAAAACTCTCAAAAATGTGGTTGCCTGTAACTTCTCTGCTCTTGCAAGCATGAACTTCATATTTGACATGCATATCCATAGTCAGTGTATCCTGGTGTCTAACACAACAGGATAAATTGGTTTAGCAGTTTTAAATTTGTAGTACAAAAAAATATTGGTAACATTTTCTCACATATTTATGGAAGCATATAGATGAAGCATCCAAAATTCTTTCTGTGGAATTTAACATTAACAATGCATGTATGTCTACTTCATTTGATAAGCTGAGCTGAGTTTTTACAGTCTTGGTGTTCCTTTCTGGGTGACTATCCCCCCTTCTCTTTTGACATAGCCAGATTGACTCAATAGAACTACTGATCCCACTGATATCCTCTTTGTTCTTTACAGTGACAAACATGTCACCTACTCCTTTTCCTATAAACCTACCCTGTTGGAATAGCCAGAATTGTTCCTTCCAGCTCCCCCAGACATTGTTTTTTCCCACTACTTCTTTTTAAGTACCTGTAAGTCCCAGACTTGCATGTACATCAGGCTCCTCTGATCATAAATTTACTGGATGTGATCCTTAAATATCCTGCATTCAGGTTGGAATTATTGACATGCTGTGCTTTATTGCTTCAACCTGGAGGTCTACTACTGTTGTGCTACCCAGCTCAGCTGTCCATTTCCTGGTGAAATTGTACATCTAATTCCTGAACCTGGTGACCCCTGCACTACCTGTCTCTCAAACCCCCATTCTTAAATCAGAATCCCCCAGATAAGGCTGAGTGATATTAGCAAATTCCAGTTTTATGGAATTTTTCATGAAAGTCAACAATTTTCACAAAGATTCATGGGATTTGACTATAAGTACAGATGTTATTTTGCAATTTCTGGCAGCAAGCAATTAATAAAATTGGCACACACATTCTCCGTGTAAGGTATAAGAACCTATCAAATTTAATGGTATTGCAATCTCTAGTTTTAACGTTTCAAGGGTTTATAAATTTGTAGTTAACATTCTTGCAAAATGTAATTTTTAAATGTTTTGAAAGTTTGACTAATTTTAATTCAATCCCATTTTAAGCTGCAAATATGAACTTTTTCAGAAATGACTATGTGGTATAGTTGTTTAAATGTTTCAACTATGGTTACATTTGGATTTATTTTTTTAAATTAGAGGGAAATAACTGAAAGTTGCATTTTGGCAACATGTTTGGCAGGCTACAACTCAGTCCCATTTGAAGCTAGAAAATCAAAACTAAGCACATATACACGTGTAGTGTTAACCTGTATACATGTCAAAGTTTATAACATTTCAATGAATATTATCAACATTATACTAAAATTACAAAAATCTAAATTGTGGCAAAATGTTTGGCTACCTATAACTCATCCCCATTGAAGGGTGAGACTTAAATTATTGTAAATATACCCATACTGGATGCTTCTCTAAATCCTGACTTTGTGGAGAAACATATACAGTATTCAAAATTTTTAAACTATCTCAAAATAATTGAAAATAAAACTTTGATTAAATGTTTGGCCACCCATGACTCCACCCCCTTTCAACCTACAACTCTGAAGTTTGGTACACTTTTGTATGCCATAAGGTACTGTTTACATTCTAAACTGGTGTTATTTGGAGGTGTACTGTTAACATTATAGTGAAATAACTGAAATTTAAAATTTGGCAAAATTCCACATAATTGGAATGGTCTTTCCATGAGCAGAAATTTATATTCTGCAAAGCTCTGTACTTGGTATTTTGTCCATCCCTAAGCCGTTGGGGCTGTGAACATGTGATATCATATGAAGGCCCCTCATATGTCAGCCCTTCCACTGCCATCACTGACTGGTCCACACCTGCTCAGGTATCCTGAGAAGGCATCCTTGCAGTGAGGGTCAGATCACCTCCCACCTGAAGATGAGTAGAACATCCCACTGGGCCATTCAGTCATCCTCCACCTCCCCCCAGTCGACTACAGGCAACCCTAATTCCTTTCAAAACTTTGGTCACCAGCATTGTGAGTTATAGCCCTAAGGTGCCAGCCTCTTATCGTATACTCTCTCATCTTATACTCTCTCTGCTTTAATATTACTGTACATCTTTTCAAATATTTTTATGATCTTGCCCACCTTATTTCATTGACCACTTTTCTGCCTACTGTCTACCCCATAATCTCCATTACACAACTGTGAACATTCTTCTGACCTTACTATGAAAGTCTGACCACTTGATGAGTAGTCCATTATCATCAGTGGTCTTAATATCTTGAACAGACTTCCTCCTTTGCACCTCAATCATTCCAATTTACTCTTCATATTCCACCAAAAAGTACACCTCATTCCCCCTGCCAATGATTCAACAGCTTCCCATCTATTTTCTATCTTCTATTCCATAAGTTTATGGATCTGGTTGGTGGGCCTGTTACAGATATGAGCGTAGCATCATACATTCATAGGACTAGAGAATTGCAAACTGAAGGTGAACAGTTCTAGCATCCTAGTAATGTACGAGGTGACACAGATATCCATAAGAGGCCTTCCAGTCAGTGCCATAGAATTATTATAGTTGATGCTATTTATTTGTTAAAATTTGTTTTATCAAAATCTTGATGGTGTAAGCCACCAATGAGGAGCCCAGTTTTGTGGCACAGCACATAAGACACACTTATGGAAATAAGAGTGCCTCAAACACAACTGATGGAAGGTCTCTGGCTGGGAGCATCACATGAGACTCCCATGATTTATAACATTAGTAGAAGCATCTTTCATACTCCTGCCCTTAACCGTGAGTCTTTCTCTTTGGAGACCCATATCCTGCTACCCTCCTTTATCCTCTCACTCTCACCCTCTTTGTTCCACTCCTTCCTGGAGAAAGTCTCATTCAGTCAAGATTATCATCACACTTCTGCTGTTGCTGTCAGGAGATGCTACACTAGACCATTGTCCCTGCCTCTTACAACCTCCCTCATTACACCCAAAGGGACTGATTATTATTCACATTGTTGTTTGGGTTCTTACTACCTAAGATCTTAGGCTGTGGGCTCAACAGCACCAGACAGACATTTTTACTTCTCATACAAGATGGGTGACAGTGGCCCAAATGTCTACATCATTGGTTATGATATCCCCAGAGAGGATATATTTTTTTTAAATTCAAAGTTTATTGAATTTTTCAAAGAAGCTTTAACATGAAGGGTCAAGCATCATATTATAGTTATCAATCACAGTACATCAACTCCCTGCTAAAGCCCCCACCCCCCTCCCCCAGCTTGGCACAATCCAGCTAGAAACCGGGTAACATGGTGAACCAGCATACATATTAGACATCCTACACAAATAAGGCAGGAATGGAAGATACCTAAACATTGCATAACCCTAACCTCATTATTATGGTGAGGTTCCAGTCTGAGGAAGGTATAAGGTATGAAGGCCTTCCCATATTTTTCTATATCGGGAGAGGGAACCACCCAAACTAACTTTCATTTGTTCAATACAGAGATTAAATAACACATCTTGGAGACATTCCTCATAGGTAATGGAATGTGCATCTAGCTAGTGATGCAAAATAAATCTTTTGAGAGTAAGCGATATCATGGCTATATGGTACCTGCAAATTTTAACTGGGATTGTGGAAAAGCCACCCAAAAGACAAACCTCTGACATAAATAGCTCTCCAAGTCCCAGCAGGGGAACAACCCTAGTCCTAATAAGTTCCCATAAATTTCTGATTGAGAGGCATCCCCAAAAGATATGAAATAGATCCCCTTCATCATTTTTACATCTAAAAGAGAGAGCATCAGGGGATCTGCCTATCCATTTAAGTTTAGTAGGGGTCCAATACATATCATTCAGTATTCTATACTGTGTAAGCTTTAGTCTTTCCTGAGAGAGATACCTGAAGGAATCAATACGAATGGACTCCCATTTCTCAGGAGAATTTGGAAAATGAGAGTTGCAGTATTGATGGATCCCACCGCAAGTATCAACTATATTGACTTGTAAGCAGGAATATATTTGGGATACTGCATGAGGTTTCCCACATACTGGAATCAGATAATCCAACCAGGTACAATTCATCTCCGAGTTCCCCATTCCCGGGAACTGCTTTATCAAGAGATGCTGCCATACCTTAAAAATCTGTTTCCATTCTATGGAATAAAAGGCCATAATAGTACCTGAATCCATACATGTCCCTTCTACAAACAAGTCCCCTACTCGGGCCTTATTTATCTGAGGGAGCCATTGTGGTAAAATGATTTTACCCCCAGTCTGTAAGGTTATATTCCTAACTATTTGTTGCCTGGGATCTTTAACATTCTGGTATTTAAGAAAAGCACATAATTAGCTGTGTTCCCAGAGAGATAGTATCATGGGTGAGTTGCATGAACCTGAGGGGAGACTCCTGATAGGGACATACAATCGGGCCTCTTTGGCAAAATTCAGAGAGGCAATTATCTATCTTTCCAGAAGTAGCCACTCTGGTACATATGCTGAGGAGGCAATCTCTTCCTGGGGTGTAAACCATCTTAAGTACTGGGTTGCCTGGCTCACCCAGTAATACATTCCAAAATGTGGGAGTTTAAGACCCCCAGCCTGTGGGGAAGTGGCCAATTTTAGATAGGCATGTCAAGGATGCCCCCCCCATATAAAAGAAGAAATGAGAGCATGCAAGGTTTTAAACCATTTCAAGGGCAACCATATATTTAAAATGTTAAGGGGATAAAATATTCGAGGCAATATATTCATTTTGATTATGCTAATCTTCCTCCAGAGAGATATAGGAAGATATTGCCACCTTTTGAAGTCTTGCTGGATAGTATCCAGGAAGGAATCAAAATTAAACTTTTTCATTACCCCTTCATTTCTAGACAACATTAGTCCTAGATACTTCATACATTTGGAGCTCCACAGTACACCCAGAGTGGAGATATCATGCTGATGGAATCTATGGCTCAGTGGTAAAACAGTAGTCTTAGTTATATTAATTTTATTATTGGAAACATTTCCATATTCCTTGATAATAGACAGAGCAATAGGGAATGATTCAGCCAGATGAATCAGGTGGAGAAGCAGATCATCAGCATATGCAGACAACTTAAATATATGATGACCTATAGGGATCCCTTGTATACCATCATTAGCCTTTAACCTGTACAATGGTTCCAAATATATGTTGAACAACAATGGGAGAGGACACCCTGTCTAGTCCCAGGCACAGGGAGAATATGTCGGACAGGGTGCCATTACAATATATTCTGGCCTGCGGGTTCTGGTACAGGGATGCAATCCAGTCTACAAATTTAGCTGGGAAACCAAACTTACACACGGCTAAAAACAGAAATTGCCAGTCCACACAGTCAAATGCCTTCTCCATGTCCAGAGATAACAGGCCAGTGGGTATGTCAGAGTCTCTGAACATGGAGAAGATGTGAGCCAGTTTCCTAAAGTGATCCATCGACTGGGGCCCCTGCATGAAACCCACTTGATCCATGTGAATAATATCTGGAAGTACCCCTTTCAATCTGTTTGCAATAAGTTTTGCCAATATTTTAATATCACAATTCAATAATGATGTTGGGCAGTAACTACTTGTCAATTCCGGATCTTTATCCAGTTTGTGTAATACAATGATGATAGCCTCTAATAAAGAACTATCTAATGGGTATCCATCCAGAATCCACTCAAATAAGTGGTGCAACCACAGGGTCAATTGCTTACAGAAGACTTTATAAAAATTGGGGGAGTATCCGTCCAGTCCAGGGGCTTTGTCAGCTCTCTGTGATGATATGGCTAACTGAATCTCTGTCTCTGAGATGGGGAGTACTAACAGATCTTACTGGTTTTGGGAGAGACTCAAGAGTGCAAGTGGGGAGAGGTATTGTTCCACGAACCCAATGGTGGGTCTGTTGGGCATAAGTTTATAGAGATCTTTGTAATACCCTGCAAACTCAGCCATTATTTTCTTAGGGGGTATTGCTGAGAACTCCAGTTTGTTGGGATCCAATGCTCAGGGACGATATGGGAAAATTCTACTTTTTTTAATCTTAATACCAGAAGGTGCTCTGCCTTCTCTCTCTTTGATCAATATATTTCACTCTGGTTTTTAAAATGGCATAATATGCCTTCTCTTGAAGGAGCAAGCTGTATTGGTCTCTCAGTCCCACCAGTAATTTGCCTATCTGCCAGAGAGGTGGCAGCAGACAATGATGCTTCTAAAGTACATATTCTGGATAGTAATGAGAGGGCCTTTTAGTCCTGTTCGCTCTTCCAATGAGAGGCTTCTCTAATAAACACCCCACGTAATACACACTTTAGGGATCCCCATTCCAGATCGGACCTTGCAGTGGAGTTCAGATTCACCCTATTATACTCTTCTATTTCTTGCACAATAATATCTACTATTTTAGATTCCTTGAGTAGCTGGTTATTAAGTTTCCACGGTGAATCATGTGGGGTGTCCAGAGATAACATCAAATTGAAAACTACTACAGAATGGTCTGAGATCACTCCTAGAGTGAGACCTGCTGATATAACCCCTCTCAAGAGTGAATAACTGATTAGAAAGTAATCTATCTGGGAAGAGGAACCATGAACATTGGACCAAAAAGTAAACTCTTTTAAGGTGGGGTATAGCATTCTCCAGGGATCCACTAAGCCCAGGTGGTCTGCCAGGTCTGTAATCACACATCGTGCTGGGGAAAGGCCCTGTCTTTTTGGGGTTGATTTATCTATATCAGGTGAGAAGGGTAAATTCCAGTCCCCCCTATAATACATGGGTAAGCTGTGAAGGGTGCCAGGACCTGCAGTAAGTCAGTAAAGAATAGAGGAGAGTCATTATTATGTCCATAAATACAGCCCAAAATCACAGAGGTTCTTTCTAAATTTCCTTTTACAAATATATAGCACCCCTGTGGGTCTCTGATAATCTGATCAGCCTTAAAAGATATATTTCTGGCTACTAATATAGCTACCCCATGGCTCTGGGTACTATCACCCACATTAAATACTTGAGCTACATATTGTCTGTGGAGGAGGGTTCCCTCTGACTCCAGAAGATGAGACTCTTGAAGAAATATAATGCCCCCTTTTTAGTAAGTTGATGTGCTTCAGGACCAGATAGCATTTTAATTTGGAGTGGAGCCCTCGTACATTCCAAAACAAAAACGTTTTAACTCCTGCCATAGTTATGCAAGAAAAATATCAAAAACAATGGAAGCCACATACCAAGTTGCATCTTAGCCCAAGAATACCCTGTGCCAACCAGCCCCTCCCTCCTCCCCATCCCAAATGTGAAAAACCCACCCACCCAACCCCACCAGCAAATCCTCCTTGTGCTAAATCCCTTCTCTTCAATGAAATCTCTCTCTACACCCCTTTCACTTCCAAGCACATAAATCAGTAGAAGTTCAGAGAAAATACCCCTTCCCCCTTCCAACAATCTTTGTAGTGTGTGACTCCTACCACTGGGCAGTGCCTTCTCCTTCCCTTATTCCCCCAACCCCCTTTAGTAACCTGAGATTGTAAAGGTCCTCTGATGCTACAAACCTTTGAATTAACATCTTCCCTTATATCCAAATTAAACACATCGCCTCCTGCCAAAATGACAGCGTAGAGGAGGTTTATTCTTTTCTATTTAATAAAACCCTTTGAATTCAAAAAAACCCTTAGTATATGTGGAGAATCAGGCTTGTGGACAGAGTCCTTCATGATATCTGGTGCAGGTTTACAGTGATGAGAGAACAAGGAAAAAAAAAAAGAAAAAACCCTTAATCAGAAGCAAGCGAAATAAAGCTTCCATCTCAGTAAACCAGCTGTGCTGCCATGTCGTCTGGAACACTTCTTGTCTCCCTGTTTCTCAAGCTAGGTGTTGACCTTTCTCATCTTACAAACAGCTCAAGCTAAATCAAAATATCTTTCCCTCAGTGAAGACAGACCCAAAACCCTGCAATATTATTTTCATATTGCTAAACAAGGCCCACCAAATTAGATTAGCAAACCAAAAGGGCAACAGTACAAATGAACAAAAAGTATGACTTGTAAAAAGTCCACAGAGTCTCTTCTGTCTGCCTGTGTATTGATTGCTGTACACCCAAAGAAACATCAAGGTTATAAGTCCCCAGAATTAAGTAACATCCCTTAGTTCAAATACTTTCAGAACATCTACAATTAGTTCAAAATTTCCAAATGGGACCAATTTTACCAGTCCATCCAACCACCTCCGGTGTGGAAACAAGTTTGTAAGTTGTTTTTCCACAAGAGGATCTGTGTAATGCTGCTCAAACATATTCATCCCACTATCTGAACACTTTGAAAAACTAAAGCTCTACAAATCCGCTCAGGGCTCCCATCCATCTCTGAACAAATTTGGGAGCAGTTTCTTAAGTTCAAGTTCTGTCGATTTTGGGTCTTCTAAAGGGATCCATTTCCCCTCGATGGATACTTGCAAGTTGGCAGGATACAGCACCCAAAAAGAGATATTTGCAGCTAGTAATTTGGTGACCACATTATGAAAGTCAGATCTTTTCTTTCACCTGATTGGGGGAGGTCCTGCGTGATATGAATAGAAGACCCCTCCCAGAGCACTTCCTTCAATTCCTTGACTTTTGCCAATAAATGCTGTCGCTATTGATAGTTGAGAATTTAAAAATAAATGTCCTAAGTTGAGCTCCAGGCAGTGGCATAGGCCTTAAAACTCAATGAGCCCTTTCCACGATGTATTCAGAGCCGAAGGGCTTGTTATTTTTTGTACCAGCTTCTGTGCAAATAGAACAACATTCAAGCCTTCTTCTCTCTCTGGTAGCCTAATGACCACCACATTGTTATGATGACTTCTGCCCTCAAGGTCTTCAACCTTAGCTTCTAACTTTACCATCCTCTTCCATACTTGTGCCATTGCTGGATCCACTTTCTCTACTTTCTTCTCTGGGGAGGTAATTGCTACCTCACTGTCTCCTGTGCGTTTTGCTAAATCTTTGAGTTTACTGGTGATCGCTTTTACTTCTTCAGTCAGAGAGTGTACCTCATTCCTAAAGAGATGAAATTCTTCAAGAAAATGCTCCAGAGATAGACGAGTGGTCTCCGTGGCTGCAGTAATTTTCCAGGCCGCCGAGATAGATTGGTTCTTTCCCTTTTTTTGCAGTTTTTTCAGGCATGATCGGTGGTGTGTGGATTGGCGGGGAAACTCACATTTCTATCTCCATGACAGGCTAAAATCCCCAGTAGAAGCTTTTTCTTTGCTCCATTAAGTTGCAGCACACCTTTCTCTCTCTCTCTCTCTCTCTCTATAAATATATATCTCTCTATCTCTCTCTCTCTCTCTGTTATAGTAAGTTTTAGTTAGAACGAAGAGTTTAAAATGGAGGTTAGAGGAGGAAACAGCAGGAGTGCTAGAAAAAAGCAACTACTCAGCTAGAGGCATCAAGTGAACGCCCCACAGAGAGGATCATGTTAAGCATGTTAAGCACAGCAGTGGTATGGCCATATATGCTCCTGTTGGCCTCATCTATGACATTACACTTAAGTCTGCCATCTCCTTCTCATGTAAACCCCTTTTGGGTTTGTTTTCCTTCCCTTTATGGTCTTCATTGGTAGTATCTACAGCCACCCTAGAGCCAACCCTGATACAATTCCGAACATACTCTCCTTTCTATCTTTACTCTCAATCTCAAAGTTGGAATGTAAACCATGTGGCAAATGTCATGTTTGCTATATGGTAACCAAAAGTGATTCTTTTTGTAATTCTCTGACAGGCAAAACAGAGAAGGTTAAGGGCAGTATCAAGTTGTGATAGCAAAGGTGTGATATATCTCCTGACATGTTCCTGTGGGAGATATTATATAGGCCATACAAAAAGACAGTTTAGAATGTGACTAAATGAACATCTTTTGGCTGTCAAAAATAAAAGTCTAGAATATGCTGTGGCCCCACATACTGTATACACATTGTATCAGGTCAGGCAAGACACACTGTTAAAGCTGACGGGGTAGAATTAGTAACTAAAGTTGAAAGGGGTGGTAATTTTGAAAATCTGCTGAATAAGAAAGAACATGATTGGATGCATAGACTTGGGGGATTGAGAAGAGCAGGACTGAATGGGAAATTTGAGTTGAGTCCATTTTTGATTAAACAAGCTGCCAAGATTATTTCTGTGAAGCGCCATTATTGTTGTTAAAAGACAAAGAACCTCTGTGAGCAAACACTGAGGCAAGGGTTACTCCAAAGGCATTTGGCTGAAGCTAAGTTTCATATAATTAGGATATGTTTCATTATTTGGGGAAGAATAGGTTGTATATGTAATAATATTAGAATGTTGGTTCAATTTTAAAGTAGTGAGCCGAAGCAGTTTTCATTATTGTGCCTAAAAGGGAGCACCCTTGCAAACTGTGTGTGAGAGGCCTTTCGGCACCATGCAATTCTGCTTAAAGTTGGACCAGCATAACATTCTGTGGTGATTTGCATATTCAGCCTATGATGCTTTGCATTGTGGGGTCATGTGTGATTTTGTATATTATTGTTGTTATACTGGTATATGAAAAATGGTCTTTTACTAGCATACTGTACTATGCATCTTTATGGGATCTTTAGTGTGACATTGATGACATGAGTGAACATACTTGTAATGTCTGCCTTATTTAGCATTTATAGCTCTAGATGTATTATTATGGGATTCTAGTTCAGATTTGTGCTTTCCCCCAATACCCCCACGACCACACCACTTACTCTCCAGTATTCATCTTAGTGGCGCATTCTATTTTTAATGATATACTAAACTCATGGGTTGTATGAATCAAGTGAAGAAGTGTATTCTTGGTCCTGTATTTTTGCTGTGCTCTTAGATGATCTGCCACATCAATGGGAGAATCTGACACGGATGGGACTTTAAGGATTCAGGGACATTTTGAATGAAGGAAAAAGCACAGATTTTTTGGATTCTAATGGACTTGATGAATGAATGTCCTTTTAATAATACTTGGGTCCTTATTCACAATGTGTTTTGTATGCACGCATTTGTTTTTGCTATGCACCGTTAGCACTGAATTTGTAGTAGGTCTGAAAATGTATGAGCTGGGCATGATATTAGATGTTTAAATGTTAAAGGTGATTGTGGGTTGGCCTACCCAGCATACATATGTATGAGATGGGTATTTAGATGTAAGTGACTTTCAAGACTGATATACCCTCTGATAAAGCCCCTGATTGGCTGGGGTAAAATGTTAGACAGTGGGACGTCTCGGCACTAGGCACCTTGCTCATCTGTGTACTCCCTGATATGCCTTCGCTCCAAACTTGCCATATCTAATCCCCCAGCCTATTTTCATAGTACATATCACTTACACCCTATATCATTTTGGTTGCCATCCTCTGCACTCACTCAAACCTGTCTCTGTCTTTCCTCAGCTATGTCAACCAGAACAACTGCATAGTCAATATGTGGCTGACTAGTCCTCTGTACATTGGGCCTATAACACACTAGCCAACTAGTAAATGTTTGCCTGACACATCCCAATACTCTAACAACTTTCACTACTGCCTGCCCACATTGTCTGTTGTTGCTTAGGTTATTACTGATTAATATACCAGGATCCTTGCTTTTGTTTTACTGGCTATGAAATAAAATAAATCTTTTTCTTCAGAATTCATTTAGTTTTTGTGTTCCTTGAGGCAAGGGGTGAGTGCCTTCAGTGTGACTGGGACAGACATTTTTATTTCTTCTGAGTTCTGGATCTCAGCCAAGATCAGTGACAGTGACCCAGATGTCAACATCACTGGTTGTGATAGCCGCAGAGAGGATCATGTCAAGCATGTTAAGCACAGCAGTGGTATGGCCATATATGCTCATGTTGGCCACATCTATGACATTATACTTAAGTCTGCCGTCTCCTTCTCATGCAAACTCCTTCTGTGTTTGTTTTCCTTCCCTTTATGGTTTTCATTGGTGGTGTCCACAGCCACCCTAACGCCAACCCTGATATAATTCCAAACATACACTCCACCTCTGGTGGGTTCTTGGTTCTTGGGGACCTGAATATCAATTGCCTAACCTTCCCACTCAAAAGTTAACAAAACAAATTTTTGCTCTCAGTCTGACTAACTCTTTCCTACCTTAACCACAATCCACTAATCACTTCCATATAGACTGGATCATCTTCTCCCATCCACAATGTATTGTTGGTGGAATTTTCTCCAACTCCATTACTGACCACCTGATTGCCTATGGAAACCATTTTAGTCAGGGTGCACCATGATCTTTTCCTAGTGAGGGATAATGGTCATTGTTCCGTTCTTGTACTGCTAGACCTCTCACTGGCATTTGACACAGTGGATCATGGGGTGTTTCTGGATTGCCTGAGGCAGTATGTTATACTCTTGGGAACAGTGTTGTGGTGGTTTGAATCCTGCATATCTGGCAGAACACAGCAGGTTGCCCCTGGAAAGGCAAGGCAAATTTTATTTAAAAAACACGCCCATCCTGGAGGCTCTGAGTGCTGAACATGTTAAAATAGCATACGAAAAATAAAATACATATACAAAAT
Source organism: Neoceratodus forsteri (assembly GCA_016271365.2). Lineage (NCBI taxonomy): Eukaryota > Metazoa > Chordata > Ceratodontiformes > Ceratodontidae > Neoceratodus > Neoceratodus forsteri. Next base: position 129,323,575 of record JADMNL010000022.1, read on the forward strand.
AACACCGCAATATACAAAATAAATATTTGACACTATAACTCATTATTATAAAATATATAAATACTACGATCAGCAATAACTACTGGCTAAAATAAAGCCAGGGACCAATTTAAGTGCAAAAGTCAGGGATCAGAAAGAACTATAAATTAAAGTCTGGGAAGGCCTGATTATACAGGAAGGCCTTGAGGTGGGCTTTGAACATCTCAACAGAAGGGGCCTCTCTTACAGTTGGAGATAGCAAATTCCACAGGACGGGGGTGGTGACACTGAACTCTCTGTCACCTGCTGTTTTTAGCCTCATCCTGAGAATCACAAAGAGGCCCCTAGAGGAGGAGCAGAGGAAGCAAACAGAGACAGCAGGTGTAAGACAGCCACTCAGGTAACCAGGGCCCAGGCCATGTAGGGTCTTAAAGGTGAGCAAACCCACCTTAAAGAGGACCCTTCACCTGACCGGCAGCCAGTGCAGTTCACGCTGCACCAGGGTGATGTGACAGTATTTAGACTGTCCCATGAATAACCTGGCCACTGCATTCTGCACCAGCTGCAGCTGGTACAGGGTACCTCCAGAGACCCTGAGATAGAATACATTACAGTAGTCAAGCCTGGAAGTCATGAAGGCGTGAACCAAGGTGGTAAGGTCCAGGGGTGGAACTAGGGGTTTTATCCAGGTGATATTCCTCAGATGATAGAAACTGACTGGAGGCCATCCAGTCATTGATATCAGGCTCTTTAACTCTGATCAGTGCTGCGCTCAGCTGTGGTGTGCCTCATGAGGAGATCTTGGCCCCATGTTATTTGCCGGATACATGCTGCTGCTGGGTGAGATCATTAGATGCTATGGCTTGGCAATTCATTGCTATGCCAATGACAGCAAGGTGTATGTATCTTGTGCCCTTGACGATAATGCAACTATTTCCCAACTCAACGAGTGCCTTAAGGAGATCCCAATACTGGATGGCTGCTAGCTGGCTTAGGCTTAATCCATTGAAGACAGAGGTGATACTGCTGGAACCAGGTCAGTCAGGTTCAGCAAAGCCTAGTAGTAGCACCACTCTTCACTTGCTGGATGGTATTGCTCTTCGTGGTGCTGATAGGGAGAAGAATCTGGGCATCATTGTAGACTCTAAGTTGACCCTAGAGTGCGAGGTGTCAGCTGTCATCTGCAGTGGCTTTTACCACCTTTGTAATATCACCCAGATCAAGCCCTATCTTGAACTGACTGATCTGACAACTCTGGTACATGCCGTAGTCATGTCTAGGCTGGATTACTGTAATGCTCTGTACCATGGGTTATCCACGAGGTTGGTGTACCACCTGCAGCTAATTCAGAATGCTGTGGCATGGCTGGCAGCTGCAACTTTGCAGTTCAAGCATATCACATCTGTTATCCATACTCTCCACTGGCTGCCAGTTCAATGGTACATCAGCTTCAAGTTTGCTTGTTGACATTCAAGGCCCTGCATGGTCTGGGTCTGCACTACTTGAAGGACCTCCTGGTTCCATACACTCCTGCTTGCACCCCCTGATCAATGGATGTAGACCTCTTGTCTGTTCCTTGATCATGGCTGAAATCCTTTGGTGACAGGGTATTTGGCTTTATGGCTTTTATTCTTTGGAACACCCTTCTCCAGTAAGTGAGGTGTTCTCCTTCACTGGTCGCTTTTAAATGTTCTTCAAAAACACATTTTTTTAATCTAAGTTTTGGCCTGGATTCTAGTTACTAAAGTCTTTTAATATCTTTATTTAGTTGTTTATTTATTTTTTCTATTTATTTTGAGGTACCCAAAGCTTCTGTGAATAGGCACCATATAAATAAAATTGCCTTGCCTTGTCTATTTTTTCAGAAACATTGCTGCACAAATCCCCTCACTGTATCTAGTAGTGACTTTTCAGTTCAATAAATCTGGCCACCTTACTAGATGACTTTTGGTCTGCTGACTGATCACCAGTCTCTGTGTTCACAAACAATATGAATCTTTTTCTTTCTTCCAAACCGAATTCACTTCTGTCTGGCACAAACAAAATTTTAGTAATACATATATTCTTGCATTTCAGATGCAGTTCTTAGCCATTTATTTCATTGTGGGATACAGCACAGCTTTTTTGAATTTCAATACTGTAATTAATATGCTTTGAACTTTGAGGCAACATTTAAAATCCACAGTTAATTGCTGTACAGTATGGTATTGTTGGCCTTAAACCTTACCTGTTTGGTTGGCAATTTCACCTTCCGAACATTGGATGCAATCAAAACAGCAGGCTGGCTGCCCTTGTATAGAAGCTTTTCTGTTACCAAGAAGACAGCTTTCACTACATATCGAGCGAGGAATCTAAGGAAAACAAGATGGTTGACCTGTTTGAATATTGTGTCCTAGTCTCTGATTTGATGTGACTAGTGCTATTTGACTAGATCTGGGTATTTCCATTTGCATGACAAGTAAGCAATAACACACAGTGGTGTGTGTGGGTTATGCTAGAATAATATGGGTATTCAGGGAGTGAAGATGGCCCTCTACTCCTAGAAATAGAAAAATTCATCATAAGGGGTCTATTCCATTGAGGCATGATGCGACACAGTGAAATAATGGAATAATGACCCACCCACAGGAATATAGGTTAAGTGTTTTTATTTTAATTGTGAATATCTAAGACACAAATAATAGGCCCCTATGAAGGGGGCTCTGTTATCACACATATATGGCAACAGGCATGTTTTCTTAATATTGGCATTTTGTGATCCTGTTGTCATGTCATCAGAGCAGGCTTCTTTTATATTTATCTTTATCTCACATGAGAAAAGACAGAATAGAAACTGGAAGGCTCTATGTTTGTAAGTTTAGTAACATGTGACTAGGAAGGCTGCTCAGAACATGACCACACTACTAGTCACTCTTTCTTCCCTTCAGATAACATGTCATATGTGGCCCTCATGGGGAGATGATTGAGGCAGAGGTGATATTGTGGTATTTGCTTTCTATACCTGGATAATTATAGACTTGTACAATTTACTGAACTGTACAGTTTTCATTTCCAATGGGCTGTGTATAATACAGAAACTTGGTGCATCAAAACAGTGAGAGTGTTTGCTAAGGTTTATTAAGGTCTGTGTGACACAAGAAGGTCATGAAACCCACCAAGACTGCCTTGCTGCACCTGGCCCCTATATCTATCTATCTATCTATCTATCTATCTATCTATCTATCTATCTATCTACAGTACACACACACACACATATATATATATATATATATATATATAAACACAATTTCACATACCCCAATAATGCAAAGCATCATGAGAAACATGCAAATCCCTATATATATATATATATATACACATATATATATATATATATACACACATACATACACACTCACACACACATATACACATGTGTGTGTGTGTGTGTATTTTTCTCAAAATATCCTTCAATTGACTAAGTGTATCCTTTAGCAGCGCTTTTCATATGATCAAAATGTCCTGGGTGAAAAAATACTGTCTCTTGTCACTATTAAAGTGCAAAGGAAAACATTGCATATTATGCCCTCTTGTGTGATAGTGATAATTGTTACTGTAATCCCAGATGAGTTTTGAGCTTTTCAACCCTTGTGATGTCATATATCAGCAGGATAGCTCCCTAATATGCCTTCACTCCAAACTTACCATATCTAATCCCCCAGCCTATTTTCATAGTACATATCACTTACACCCTATATCATTTTGGTTGCCATCCTCTGCACTCATTCAAACCTGTCTCTGTCCTTCCTCAGATATGTCAACCAGATCTGACTGCATGGTCAATATGTGGCTGACCAGTCCTCTGTATAATGGGTCTATAACACACTTGCCAACTGGTAAATGTTTGCCTAACATAACCCAATACTCTAACAGCATTCACTATTTCCTGCCCACATTGTCTGTTGTTGCTTAGGTTATTACTGATTAATATGCCAGGATCCTTCTCATTGTTTGTTGCCCTAACTTCCTTGTTTTGCAAGAAGTACTATTGTTTTGTTTGTTGAACCCACGTGTAGCCTAGGACACAGCTTTATCTATGTTAAATCTCATCCTCAATTTAAAGGTCCAATTTTTAATCTGATTCAAATCATCCTGTACTAACTGGTGTTGATCCAGGGTTTCTACAGTTCCTTCAACTTCAGTGTCATATGCTTAGTTATGTATTCAGTTTTTTTCCCCAAACCCATGTCCACAGTGAAAATCTGGGACACAGGAGGTTCCAGTACCAAGCCTTATGGGACTTCACTTCTCACCCCTCCCTTGCCTGATAGGATAACATTTATGGATACTCTCTGTGTTCAATGCATCAACCAGGCCATTATCTATGCCATCACATTTGTGTAAAGTGTTCAGATTTTGTAATTTTACTATGATAGCCTTATGGGGCACCAGATCAAATGCCTTACTACTGTACGGTCTAAAAGGATAATATCCATGAAAGCATGGATAGGTTCTTTTTAAACCAAACAGCTTTTAGCTTACATTTAATCATCATCATTTTTATGTTTGCTTGCATGCATGTGCAAGAAACATTTTGGCACAGCTTAGGAGAGAAGCAGGGTTTTGGAGGTGTGGCACTGTGGGGGCCAATGCCCCCAGTGCCTTTTGAGGCTTTGCCCACTCTCCCCAATCTGGCAGCACACTGCTGCTGACACTAGTTCAGCCAGTGTACCACCACCTTGAAAGGAATCTGCTGCTGCAATGAGGGATCAACTCATCATTGCAAGGCAGCACCTTGCCATCCACATGCCAATCCAGTTCAGTTGCTGATGGGGGAGCCCACTCCCCATCAGCATACTGTAACCCCCTCCTGCATTTGTTGTGTGCAGAGGGAGTTTCCAATCCCCCTTGGCATCATGCACCCCCCCAACTGTCTTTCTTTGCCGATGAGGGTCCCAATCCCAAGTCAGCTTTGGTTCCCCCTTACCCCTTCAATTTGCCAATGGGGGAGGCCACTCCCCATTGGCATAATGTGTCCCCCCAATTTGTTGTGTGCCGAGGGGGGGTGCCTAATCTCCCTTGGCTCTCCCCCTAATATGTGCTGACAAGGATGCCAATCCCCTGTTGGCTACAGCCCACTAAAAAACTCAGGTGGCATGCTGGGTGCCCACCCCAGCATGCCAAATTTCCTGTAAAAAGAAAACTGTTCCATGACATTTTTCTTTCTTTTTTTCCTGTAAAGTGGAAATTGGTCTCTCACTGAGTTTGCTGTCCCCCAACCCATGCCCACCCTCTCGCACCCTGCCTTCCCACACCCCTCCCCATACTTACCTCTGGAGTCCAGCACAACGATCTTCAGTGGATGGGGAACACGTCTGCACTCTTCAAAGCCGACCATGAACTGAAGAAATGCTGGTAAGCTGTATAATGGCATAAAGAGGGTTTTTTAAACTTTGGTGCATATCTTGGGCATTTGTAGGAATTTTGGCACCAAATTTTCAACATGGGGTTTTTGGGACCCCTCCTCATGAATTCAGCCACTATCATGTCATTATTTTGTCCCAAAAGGTGATTTCATGGTCACTGCGTGGAATCACCTTTCACCTTTTAATGAAACAACAGTGCCAGTGTTCATGAGGTGGGCTCTCCAAAATCCTATGTTGCAAATTTGGTGGAAAAATTCCAAACAATGACTGTTTTACGAGCGTGCATTGTGCAGTTTCCACGGATGTGCATACCTTTGTGAATTTGTAATATTTTCACTCCAAATTTTCAACATTGACATTTTCCCACACCTCCTTATGAACAGTACAGCTGTCCTTTTTCAATCCTGACCGAAATGTGTTTTCACAGTTCCGGCGCAGTATAGCATGGTCACTGTGGGAATTCAGTATTTGGGACTCATTAAAAATATCACAGTGACACTGTTCATGAGCAGAGGTCCTAAAATGCCTATGTTGAAAATTTGGTGACGAAAGTCCTTAAAATGACTGTGTAACGAGCATGCATTTTTCAGTTTCCAAGGATGCTCATAACTTCGCAAATTTATAATATTTTCACATCGGATTTTCAACATTGGCATTTTTCCACATCTCCTTATAAACAGTACAGCTGTCATTTTTCACATCCTGGCTGAAATGTGTTTTTGGACTTCTGGCTCAGACTAGTGTGGTTGCTGTGAGAAATCAGTGTTTGGGAAACATGAAGAAAATCATAGTGACACTGTTCATGAACACAAGACCTAAAATGCCTATGTTGAAAATCTGGTGACAAAAGAGCACAAAATGGCTGTGTTAAAAATGTGTGTTGCGCAGTTTCCATGTATGCTCGGAAGTGCTCAAATTTGTAATATTTTCACTCCAGATTTTCAACATTGGCATTTTCCCACATCTCCTTATGAACAGTACAGCTGTCATATTTTCATATTCTACATTTGCATATCTGGTGCACAATGGCATGGTTGCTGTGGGAAATTAATGTTTCGGACAGATTAAGAAAATCATAGTGACAGTGTTCATGAGCAGAGGTCACAAAATGCCTATGTTGAAAATTTGGTGAAATAATTCCACTGAATGACTGCGGTACAAGCATGTGTTGTGCAGTTTCCACGTACGCTCAGAACTTCTAGCATTTTTAATATTTTCACTTCAGAATTTCAACATTGCCATCTCTTGCTGGCCCAGTGGCATGGAGGGCTGAGGCATCATGCCTTACCTCCTGCCATACTGGCGACCCTTGTTCACGGAGTGAGCGGGCCGCTGGGGATCGGTTGGGGAGGGAGAGGACTGAGCATCCTGAGGACAACTCTCCTCTCCCAGGAAGGGGGTGGGATGGAGTCCGCTGCATGCCTGACCCCAGCAGAGGCTGAGGACTGGCTCCAGTGGTTCACATGTAGGGGGCAGTTATGGGGCAGATGCTCAGTGTGTCACATATGGGAGTGTGCATGGCTCAGCCATTGGTGTCATTGCATGTCACCATGCCACACTCGGGGAAGGAGAGAAAATCAGAAAAATGGCTCCTTGGCATGATAAATGCCAGTTGCCACAGGCCCTGCTCCCACAGTTGGCAGTAACCCCCTCACCGGATCTGTTCTGGTGGGTTGAGGTGTCCTCACTGCTCCACCACGGGGGGAATGCAGTGGAGAAAAGTGGAGAGGTAAGCTATGAGTGAGATACAGTACATGGCAGAGCTACCTGGCAGGAGAGAGCGCCATAGAGGAAGTAGGAGAAATAAAATAACTGCAAAAAAAAAATTGCCATCTCTTAACACCTCCCTATGGATGGTACAGCTGTCATTCTTCACATCCTACCTGATCTGTATTTTCGTACATCTGGCACAGAATGGCACGGTTGCTGTGGGAACTCAAAGTTCATGATGCATTAACAAAATCACACTGCCACTGTTTATGAGAAGAGGTCCCAAATGCTTTCATGAGGTGGGGGTCACAAAAAGGCCATGTTGAAAATTTGTAGTGCGAATACCAACACATGCCCGGGACATTAGGGTTCCTAACCATAACACACCACCCTGTACAGACTGACAGGTATCAGAGGTGTAACTTTGGATCACCAGCTGTAATGCTCATGCCATCCCACCCCCCACCCTGAAGCCAGTGGCAGGCATCGAGGTGTGCCTTACACTCTTCAGCCCCAGACTTCACCCCATTCTCCTGTACTGCACTCATTTCAGTGTATGTCCTTATGAAATGGGCTGACTGTGAAGCCAAAAAACCCCAAAGCACACCTCAACACTTATTGGTGTCTACAGGATAGGGTGAGGTGACATGTAGTGAGCATTATGGGCAATGACCCACAGGCACACACCAATACCTGTCCATCTCTGCAGGGTGGAGGTCGGATTGGCATGAGTTTAATACTTCACTGCCACTCCTATTCTGCATCTGTGTAACTCCTGCATGTCCAATGCTAATTTCAGCAAGCAAAATTTGGCATTGACAAATACTTGTTATTTAATAAAGCACTCTTTTTCATTCTGAATCAAGGCTCTGTACAAGTGAGCAGAATTATAAAAACAATTAAAATACATGAAATACAATTCTAATTGGATTGATCCCTAGGTCAAGTAACTCAGCGGGAAGGAAATGCTTGTCTAAATAAAAACATCTTCAGTTCCCTTTTAAACAGATCCAGAAACAAATGATTTGATACCTTTTATTGGACCAACATGGATGTTACAGAAAAGAACAAAGTGCTTTAGCTTTCGAACCAACCAGGTCCTTCTTCAGAAGCTTTGTGGCAGTTTTTTCAAATATCCCATACTACTAACACCAGATTATATAGAAAAAGCAGAAATAATTCTCATTGGTTTAACATATACATTTAAAACATAATAGAAGATTATGTCAGAGAAGCTAATTAACACCAGTATGCCTTAAACTGAGGAGCCTCAGAAGGGCAAGGTTATCAAGAATTCTCTACAGCCAGAGAGTTCTTGTCACATAAATTTTAAAATGTCTCAGTATGCCAAGAAAGCATTCTAGTGATAAAAAGCCTTGGAGTGGCATTCTCCCTAATACATGTAAGATGAGCTTACAACTTACATTCCAATTGTCCTGGTATATTAAAGGACAGATAATGAGAGACAAAATCCTGAAATTAGGTATAACTGCAAGTTGAAATCAAGCCTCAAATTAACCTACACATATAAACATGATGCATGAAAGTATCACTTGTAAGTGTAAGTGCAAAAAAAAAAAAAAATCCTTGTCAAGGACCCCCAAGAAAACGAGACCATGAGCTGGTTTGGTTGCATAGTTGGTTCGAAAGCTAAAGCACTTTGTTCTTTTCTGTAACATCCATGTTGGTCCAATAAAAGGTATCAAATCATTTGTTTCTGGATCTGTTTTTTAAAAGGACCAATACGGCACCTACAACATTTTTTTGTTCCCTTTTAAAGGCATTCACTGATAAAGCTTCTCTCAAAGAATGAGGGAATGAATTCCACAGGGTCGATGCCATAAATGAGAAAGCACTGTCACCTGATGATTTTAGATAGGCTCTGGGAATTACTATACAGTAAGACCACCATCAGCCGGACAGAGGAGAAGGGGTAGGCAGTTGGTCTATAGGAGGTTTTGCAGGTAGCCAGGCCCCAGTCTGTGCAGACCTTATAGGTCACCAAACTGACCTTGAAAGTGATCCACCACCTAACTGGCAGCCAGTGCAGAGAGCACAACATGGGTGTAATGTGACATGATCTCCAAAGACCAGTCAACAACCTGGCTGCGGCATTCTGCACCAGCTGCAGGTGGTGAAGATCAGCCCCCGATAGCCCCAGGTAAAGATCACTGCAGTAATCAAGTCATGGCATCACAAAAGGATGGACTACAGAAGGCAGGTCAGCTGCGGGTATCAGATGTTTAATCCTGGCGATGTTTCTAAGATTGTTGAAAACACTCTGGACCATGGCCCACACCTGAGATTCAAGTGTTAAGCTGCAGTCCAGTACAATGCCAAGATTCCTCACCCTGACAGAGGTGAGCAACTGAGAGTCACTGAACCTAAGCCCAGAGACTCAACCAGATTGCACACCAGCCCTCGGGAGACCAGGTTCCACCACCAGTACTTCAGTCTTATCCAGATTTAACCTCAACCAATTGGCTCTCTTCCAGTCTTGGAGCTCAGCAAGGCACTGATTGAACACTGAGACTGCATCATGCTGTTCATGTGCAAAAGACAGGAATAGCTGAGTATAATCATCATAGCAGTAAAAACTCAGCCCATACCATCTTATAATGTCCCCTGGCAGTACCATATACACCATGAACAACATGGGGGACAAAATGGAGCCCTGTGGAACCCTACATGGTAGGGGCAGTGGTGCAGAGTAAAAAGTACCTAACACCACCCTCTGCATACTGCCAATGAGGAAAGAGTGGGACCAGTTGAGGACAGTACCAGCCAGTACACAACAGACCCAGAGAAACGTCAATAGTGCCCCATAATCCATAGTTTCAAATGCAGCCAAGGGATCAAGGAATATAAGAATGGAACACCTTCCTTCATCCTGCGCCACCAGGAGATCATTAATCACTCAAACCAGTGCAGTCTCAGTACTTTGCCCTTTCCTAAAACCTGACTGGAGAGCATCATAGATGTCATGAGTTCATAAATGGGCCTCCAGCTACAGGGCCACCACCTTCTCGATAACCTTTCCCACAAAGTGAAGGTTAGAGGCAGGTCTGTAGTTAGCTAGGCAGTCTGGGTCTAGTGAGGCTTTCTTGAGGAGTGCTATTATTACTGCCTCCTTTGGGGGCCCAAGAAAGACTCCTCTCACTAGAGAACACCAGACTATCTCAGCCAGGACAAGGCCAATGACATCAACACACCCTAGAAGAAGACATGTTGGACCTGGATCCAAAGCACAGTAGGTGTGTCTCAAATCCTTGGTGACCTTCATGGCATCCATGACCACCAACTGGTTGAAGTCAAACCAGACAGAATGAATGCTCATCACCCCCAGCTCTTCACTACATGCCCAAATAGAGAGCGTTGACTGGATCCCTGATCTGATGGAAGCAATCTTATCAGCAAAAAACAGAGCAAACTCATTATACCTAGACTGTAAAAAGGCTCCTATGGACTGAAGACAAGCAGGACTACATAGCCTGTCAATAGTCCAGAAGAGTTGAGCCGGCTTGTTGATTGTTACAGCAATCTTCTTGGACAAGAACTCTGCCTTCTTATAGGAGATTACTGATTGATAGTCACTATAATGGGACATCAAAATAAGCTTATCCCCATCAGACCAGGATCTCTGCAAGCACTACTCTAACCTTCTACCCCTCATCTTCAACTCCCTCAGAGTCCCATTAAAACAAGGGGATCTCCAGTGTGAAGTGAGGGGTCAAACATGGACCAGTGTGATATAGTTGAAAGCCTTGGCAATAATCTTATTATAGGTCAATACCACCTCTTCTGGCTCATCGCAAGCACTCATCATACCCGATAGGTTGAGCACCACCATAAGACCTTGCAAGGTCAAACCACTTAAAAGGTGGTACTGGACCATCTCCATAGGGGAAGCTCTATTAGTGGGTCTTCAAATGAGAACCTCATGGAATGGTGGTCTGACCAAGTGACCGGCTCCACCATGAGGTCAGTGACCTCCAAACTCAGGAAGAAGACAAGGTCCAAGGAGTAGCCATGTACATGGGTTGCAGAGGTAACCACCTGTGTTAAGTCCAGTGAGTGCTTTAGTTGGAGGAAGTCATTTAAGGATTAGTAATCATGAAATCCTCCACCTAAACATCATAAATACAAAACGTTTACATATTTTAATATTATTGTTAATTTCCTGCAGGGGAAAGAAACAACTCCTGGTGGGGGACTCCATTGTTAGGAAGGTAGAACTGGGGGAGGAAGGGGAGAGGGCGGTAAGGTGCCTGCCTGGCGCCATGGCTTGGAGAGACAGGGAGCGAATCCTCAGGATTGCCAGATCAGCTGCATAGGGGAGGGAGCTAGATGTCATTGTCCACCTAGGGACAAATGACCTGGCTAAGAAAGGGATTAGAGAAGTGCAGAAAGAGTTTGTGGAATTGGGAAGGGGCCTTAGTCAAGTAGCACGCACAGTAACCTTCTCGGAGGTGCTGCCTATCTATGTCATACGAGGGGCTAGGGTGTTCCGCACCATGGGATTCAATCAGTGGTTGAAAAACTGGTGTGGAGCTCAGGGATTTGGCTTCATTGGGGACTGGGGGTCCACCTGGAGTGATGCAAGCCTATAATGGCATGATGGGCTGCATCTGTCCGGGAGGGGAACCAGGATCCTAGATGATAGGTTTAAATGCTTCATTGGCAAGCTTTTAAACTAGCAAAGGGGGGAGGCACTGGAAAGGAGCAAGGAAATCCTAGCCCCCCAAAATAATCATGGTAGTAAGTGCGGCAAACACCAACATAGAGGTGTCGATAGGGAGAAGGTCAGGGGTAAATGGAGAAAGTGACAAAGGCAAGAAGGACAGGGATGGGGCAAAAGGGAGTAAGGCCATCAGGAAATGGAGGGTAATGAGTACCAATGCCCGTAGTCTCGGCAACAAGCTCCCTGAGCTGGTGGCCTTGATGGAAGAGGGATGTCTTGATATTGTAGCAGTCACAGAAACATGGTACACAGAGAACCATGACTGGGATGTTAACATACCAGGGTACATAACCTACAGGAGAGACAGGCAGGGGAGAAGAGGGGGAGGAGTAGCATTCTATGTAAAGGAAGGGATAAAAGCAAATGAACAAAAGAGTAAACAGGGAGGAGAGGAGGCACTGTGGGTCACCTTGGAGACTGGAAAGGGCACCACACTCCGCACAGGGGTTGTGTACAGACCCCCATGTCAGGGGGAGGGAATGGACAAGAATATGATAGAAGGTATTCTTAGAATGGCAGAGAAAGGAGAGATACTGTTGATGGGAGACCTGAATATGCCAGATATTAACTGGAGCACATTTGCTGCAGCCACATCCAAGAGCAGGGCCATTCTTGATGCCCTACAGGTGGCAGGCATTAGACAGCTAGTTTCAGAACCCACTCGTGAGGGAGCAATCTTAAACCTCGTACTCTCAAATGGGGACAGTGAGAGGATCTCAGATCTAGAAGTGGGTTGCCATCTGGGGACAAGTGACCATCAAACAGTGTGGTTCACGTTAAACTCAGCTACAGAGTCAAGCCATACAAAAGTGAGGGTACTGGACTTTAGGAGGGCTGACTTTGGCAAGATGGGAGAGTGCCTCAGAAAAGCACTAGCAAACAGGCTAGAAGGAGGTGTGGAGCAACAATGGGGAATCACCAAAACTGCCATCACAGAGGCAACAAGCCTTTGTGAGAAGCAAATAAACAAATCAAAATGAAAGAAAGAGCCACTATGGTTCTCAAAAGAGGTGAATGTGAAAGTCAGGAAGAAAAAGATAGCATTCAGGAAGTATAAGGAAACACAGAAGGAGCAGGACAGAGAGCTGTACCAGTTAAGGCAGAAGGAAGCAGGGAGGGAAGTCAGACTAGCAAAGGCCCAAACTGAGGAAAAGATAGCCAACTCAGTTAAGAAGGGGGATAAAACCTTTTATAGGTACATCAGCGAGCATAGAAAGACAAAGGGAGGGATAGTGAGGCTGAATAGAATGAACGGTGGGTGGGCAGAGGGGGACAGTGAAAAAGCAGGGATACTGAATGAATATTTCTGCTCAGTATTCACAAAAGAGGAGGGGGAAGTGCCTAATCCAATTAACAGAAGTACTCTTGATAGGGGGTCGATCCCATTCCTTTCACAGAAGTAAGGGTTCTGCAAGAACTCCTAAAACTGAAGGTGGACAAAGCAATGGGTCCTGATGGAATTCACCCCAGAATTCTAAAAGAATTAAGGGAGAAACTAGTGAAACCACTGGCTACTCTTTTTAATAAATCATGGGAGAATGGTGTGGTACCCGAGGACTGGAGGAAGGCGGATGTGATTCCCTTCACAAAAGTGGGACCAAGACAGAGGCAGGAAACTACAGACCTGTCAGTCTGACCTCTGTGGTAGGAAAGTGATGGAGTCACTCCGAAGGAAAGAATAGTTGAGTACCTAGAGGCCAGTGGAGCACAGGACCCAAGGCAGCATGGGTTCACAGCAGGAAGGTCATGTCAGACGAATCTAATAGATTTCTTTGACTGGGTGACCAAAGTAGTAGACCAGGGAGGGGCTGTGGACATGGCCTACCTAGACTTTAGCAAGCATTTGACACAGTCCCACAAAAAAGATTAATAGTCAAATTAACCAGCCTGGGAGTGGGTCCCAGGGTGGTAGCCTGGGTAAAACATTGGCTGCACAACAGAACGCAGAAGGTAATTGTAAATGGAGTCCGCTCTGAAGAAAGAGGGGTTACTAGTGGGGTACTGCAGGGTTCAGTATTCGGTCTAGTCCTTTTTAATGTCTTCATCAGTGACATTGCAGAGGGACTGGAAGGAAAAGTATGCTTTTTTGCAGATGACACAAAGATCTGCAACAGGGTTGATACACAAGGAGGCGTGGAAAGGATGAAAAGGGACTTGGCAAGGTTGGAGGAATGGTCAGATGTATGGCAGCTCGGATTCAATGCAAAGAAGTGCAAAATAATGCACCTGGGAAACAAGAACCCAGGGGAAGAATACACAATAGGTGGGGAGGTAGTAACAACAACAAAAAAGGAAAGGGACCTGGGGTAATCATATCAGATGACCTTAAGGTTAGCAAGCAATGTGAGAAGGCAGTAGGGAGGGCCGGGGGTATACTGGGATGTATATGGAGAGGCATCAGCAGCAGAAAACAGGAAGTTGTTATCCCTCTGTACAGACCGTTGGTGAGACCCCATCTGGAGTACTGTGTCCAGTTCTGGAGACCCCATCTCCGCAAGGACATAGACAGGATAGAGGTAGTCCAGAGGAGGGCAACTAAAATGGTGCAGGGTCTGCAAGAGAAGCCGTATGAGGAGAGACTAAAGGAGCTTAATATGTATACCCTGAGGAAAGAAGGGAGGGGACATGATAGAAACTTTTAAGTACCTCAGTGGAATCAACAAAGTCCAAGAGGGTAGCATCTTTCAGAAAAAGAGACTTGCAAGAACAAGGGGACACAATTTGAAGATAGAAGGAGGGCGGTTCAGCGGCAATGTGAGGAAGTATTATTTCACAGAGAGGGTAGTGGATGCATGGAACAGCCTTCCTGAGGAGGTTGTGTGGTCTAAAACTGTGGGAGAATTCAAGAATGCATGGGACAGACATAAGGCAATTCTTGTGGGGGGTAGGAAGAAATAGGCTGTTGGTTAACTAGGATCTGCGGCCTATCCTGTAGGTAGGGAAATGGACAGACTAGATGGGCCAAGCGGTCCTTATGTGCCATCAAAGTCTATGTTCTATGTTTCTATGTTTCTGGTAATATTTAGTCTAATCCCGGATTGTTGAAAAAAACTTGCTGATGAGGTGGTTAAATCTAAAGGTGGTCTTTCTGTGGTTCATTTATTTATTTATTGAGTGAATCGGATTTACAACCTTTGAGTCAAGGACTCATTTACAAAGGCACCACATTATAGTACAAAACATCAGCATAGTACAAAACATCAAATTAGCATGTAGCGTACAATAATACAAAGTGGTAAAAGGAAACACAGAATATGAACAGTACATACAACAATGAGGGTGGTGCCTATACAATTGGGTAGTTTTTAAAGTCAGTCAAGGAGAATATAAGTGTCAATGTACAGTTCTGGTAGTAAGCAAGGTGCAGCCTATACATTTCAGAACCTATTGGGAAGCCAACATTGTCAAGTACACAGTCGATCTTGTGTTGAGAATTAACAGCAGTAAGGTACAAAGCACTTTAGCTCAGACTTACTCCATAAGATATAGGTGATACTGATGGTCTATGTGCACTTGCTGGCACCTGCATCCCAGCTCTAATACTGAAATAGGACCTGGCAGGCCTGGCAGTGCCCAGGAGCCAGGTGTTGGTGGAGCTGTGTAGCAGCAAAAAGTCTGTAAAAGTAAAGTCTGTAGCCTAATCCCCACATTTGATGACTGCAGGGCCTGGATAGCTATGCATGACCATGATACAGTCACAGTTTCAGAAACCTGGCTGAGTAGTAATTATTAATTAAGAAATAAACCATGACAGGGTGTGGGTTATGCTGGGATTTGCCAACGCTTGGTGTGGTTCAGTCACAAGGCCACAGTTTGAGTGACCAAACCACACCAGAAGTGGGTAAATCCCAGAATAACCCACACCCTGGAGTGGGTTATTGTGATTATACAATGGGCAGGAATTGAAGGATTAGAAAAAAATATTAAAAAGTAAAAAAAAAACACTTTTCTTTTAATTGATTTTAAAGTGTGATATCCTTCCTCTACATTGAATAGTCCTCTGTTGCTTGGTAGAAGATGTGTGTAGTAGATGTGCCGCGGAGCTCCTAATGCAGCTCCACGGACAAACAGTAATATGCTGTGATGTTTGTTTTTTAAACAAAGATCCTGTGAGTTGTGATTCTTTTTAAAGTGAGACCCTGCAAGTAAGAAGTGTCTCTTTAAGTGACGCTATGAGACAGCATGGTGCGAGTGCACCGGCATCGTTCAGCATGTGGTTCTTGGATGAATGTCAGTTTTGCGATAAGGAGGAAGTAACAGTTTGATTTGGGTGATATACTTCGGTGACCGACATGTTATTGCTTTTTTCCAAGGGGGATTAAATACTTTCAGTACAAGTGAGGCAGGAGGAGGAGCAAGCAGTATCAGGAAACTTAGAAATATAGAATTTGATGGCAGATAAGGACCGCTTGGCCCACCTAGTCTGCCCTTTTCCCTGCCGAATGGATAAGCTGCAGATCCTAGTTAACCAACAGCCTCCTTCCTCCTATCTCCCCAATAGAATTGCCTTATGTCTGTTCCATGCATTCTTGAATTCCCCCACTGTTTTTGACCCTACGACCGTCTCAGGAAGGCTGTTCCATGTTTTTACATCCTGCTCTGTGAAGAAATACTTCCTTACATTACCTCTGAGACATCCCCCCCAGCCACCAGGAGCTGTGATGGTTTGGAGAATGTGGGAACAGAGGCAAGCGAGAGTGAAGAAACAATTGACAGGTGAGCCTGGAGGAAGTGGTTATGGGGGAAGTTTGGAAAGACAGCTTTGGCTCTGATGTGGGCATTTCAACTAGTTTGAGAAGTTACTGTATTTTATTTTGAGTGTTGCACCAGGAGTTATCAATTTAGCAGGGATCTAAGATGGAGAATTTTGTTGTTTAGTTTCCAGGGGTCATAGTGATCTGGTTAGGCTTGTCATTGGTGAAGTGGTTACTGGATCTTTAGCTGTGAGCTATTGTAGGATTTACCCATGAGTAAAGACCCTCAGTAGCCAAACAGATTGTTGGAAAAAGAGATCCCATTGTATAATGATGATGTGATTGCTTTGGACAATTATGTTTACTACAGAATACACAGGTAAGGTAAAAGTTGAGATGGAGTTGTTATCTTTGTTAAATCTTATTTGGTTTCTTGTATAATTAAATTCTCTCACACTCATGGTCATTACATGCTTGTATCCATTGAAACTTTGTTGTGTTGCACTAAACATTTGTTTATTTGGACCTTTTCCTTTCCTCTGGGGTTCTTAGATGAGGGAATTTCGTTACAATGCACCCCAATTAAAATTAACACTGTTATAATGGAGAACCAGTTATAGCAAACAAAAACTGATTTCCCAAACCAAATATATTAAATCCAATGCATTTTTCTTTGGTTATAATGAACAGAAACATTGCTTATAAAGGACACTATGAAGCTTTTAATGACATCTGTAGTGCTTTTTCGGGGGAGTGAAGAGCTGGTGAGGAGATTTGGCAGATGTACAATTAAGATAGAGGTGCTACAGAGATTAAATCTCTTAGAAAATAATTCTTCACAAGATGCAAAACTTTTATTAGTTAATTAATTATCATAAAAGGAAATTATTTTATATTTCAAGAAAACCTTTACAGTACAATTGCCTTTGTTCTTCATGTCCTAGAATCCCAAAATCCAGCCACTAGAGTTACTACCTTCTTCTTTCCTTCTGCAGTAAACTTCTTTAAAAAGCTCATGTTCCCTGACAGTTACATGACTTTAAATAAATACATAGAATACAGAACCATATATGTTAGCCAGGATTCTGTGTAATCAATGACATTTTATAAGTTGTTTTCACTCACTCTGAGCTCCTGTTCACACACATAGACACACCTAACAAATAGACTCCACCTCTGATGGGTATAATGGACACTGGATATTATGGACAAAAATTATATGCACAGATGCATCCATTATAATAGGCTTGCACTGTACTGGCAGATTATTGTACTTATATAGGGTCATCTGAGGAATCAACTGGTTTAAGTGATGCCAACACAAACTAGGGAGATATGACTAATTCTAAATTAAACTACAAGAAGAGACAAGGGGGTGGGATTTTGAAAGGGATGGATGCCACACTTACAGCCATATTTCAGATGCATGCTGCATCAGTACAGATGTGTACGGATGTATGCATCCTATTCACATACATCTGGATGCATCTGCGACAATTCCCACAGTTCATGGCAAGTTTTGATGCAGATATGTGTAACCCCCCTGCAAATGGGGGTTCCCAAAAGTCTTCCAGGAGCTTGCTTAAATGCTTCAAGTGTGGATGGTGTTCGGCATCTAAACCATTTATCTGTGAGTGCTTTTAGAGCCTCTGGTACTGTCTCTTTAAGAACTGTCTGCCTGCAGACATAATTAATTTGGATGGGGGTCTGTGTGTTTCCCTGCTTGAGTCCCACTCGAGATGCTGCCAAATTGCTCCTTTTCTGCCCTCGCTATATGCGTAGAGGGAGCTCTTTCAGAAGATGTAAATGTTTGCTGGTAACCTCTTAGAGTAATAATGAAAATGTAGTTTGTTTTAACCTGCTTTCTTATAGCAAGGACAGTGCAGAGTAAGCTCCCTCATGTTGGTTCTGAACTGCCAAATTGGACCAATCATTGTGGGGATCCTTTAAAATGGAGCCTGCCCTGGGCAAATTAGAACCTGGACTCTCCTTTGGATCCTGCAGTAAGGGGATTGTATGAGCAGTGACTCTGGGAAATGTAGTTTGGACTTTGGCACCTTTTTTGCACCAACAGGGGGAGTCTGATTGTGAGTGACAGCTGATCCAGCCAACTGAACTGGGAGGAACTCAAAGGAAATGCCCGTCTCTGTCTACTGGAAAGATCAGATGAGTTGTGACTGTGAAGAGGGAAGGAGCTCCTGGCTCCTGTGCTGCTGAGTTTTCACGCAGGAAGCTCGTGTGGAGCCCTGAAGTTCAGCCTACAACTGTTTGTGAGTGCCAGTGTGGACTGAATCAGAGTTGTAAGGAGAAAGAAGCACCAGAAGTGAGGAAACCAGGCTCACCCTGTAGAAGACTGGAGAAATTGCTGAATCGTGCTTGATCTGTCAGGAACTGAATCTGCTGTGTGTTCTCCCGGGTATTGTGCAGTAATTGCGATCAGGATAGAGAAGCAGCCTGCCTGGTATAGTACTTTCCTTTTACATATAAATGTGTGTAGTGCTTGTGGGGAATCGCGTTTCAAATCCCCTGTACAGTAAATTGGGTGCCTGAAGCTGGAAGTAAACCCCAGCTTAATCCAGACTACATCCATTTGCTCTGAACTGCAGTGGGGTCCAGTCACAAGGACCTTATCCACATGGTCTGCTCCTCCTGGCAATCCAGGACAATTTGCCTTCCATCCAGTTCCCAGCATTGAGTTTGTGAGTACAAAGCAGGGTAGCTCCCTGCCATCTGCTTATCGAATTGCAAGTGTGTCATCTAATTGTTGTTTTTTTTCAGTTCTTCATGAACTGAGCCAACCAGCTCCGGAATACAATTTGGGTATTGTGCAAGTGTTTTTCCATCACAGGGCCCCGGCCAGCTGCACCGATCCTGGCTAGCCCCCCCCCATCCTGGGTACCCAGTGAAAGTGACAATTTGGGACTCTGAATATGCGCACAGTACTGTGATTCTTAATGTGTTTAACCTAATTAACCTGATTTCCCCCTGTCCTTGTTACAGCTCCTTAAATAAATCAGATCTGTTTGTTTCAGCAAAGTTACACTGACTGAGGTATTTGTTTATGTTAAAGTATTGTACAGTGGCTTTTGTACTGTATCACCTTGTTTTTCGGGGGGTCCCCAGAGTCCAGTTGACAGAACCAGTCCTGGGGGTAAGTGTATATTGTGAAGATATTTCTGATGCATTGTGTGGGCTACTAGTGGGAAGAAAGGGGGGGTTACAATGTCTCAGAGGACTGTGACCAAGTTAATTTAACTACTGCAAACCCTGACCTCTGGGTGGAGGCACCCACCATTGGACCTAGGCCCCTCAACCTGTTAGTAGTTATGCAGGCAAGGGTAGTAGCACTTGGGATAGCACCACCTATTGGTTACATCTTGGAGGCACTGCTGGGATTAGCATCCTCTAGTGGCCAAGTGAGGAAAAATTCCTCGACATGTTTACTTTAAGAGAAAAAATGGAAGGGAGTACCATGCCCAGGTTAAAAATTGACCCCCATATGTTGATGGTGCGCAAAATGGTGAGGTGGAGCAAAACTGAGGGGGGATAGATCCCGAAAAGGCTATTCTGTTGCTGGATGTCCCCTTAGGGACCAGTGATTCCAACATTGTATCCACTGTGGAACAAATTAAGGGTGTGGGCAAGGTTGAAGTAAGGGGACAAGGTACTGATTTATTTGAGCAGACTATGATAGTACTGATCTCATGTAACTCCCCAGTGGACCCCGAGAGGGTACCCCCTGTCATGATGCTCGAAGGTGCCCAGACAGGATGGAGGATCATTCATTTACATAGTGGACTGGCCACCACGGGTGGGTCTCCTAATATAGATGGGTTCAAAAAGAAATTACTCAAACTGCTAGCCTCTGAAGGGCGCACTGCTCAGGAACTGATAAAGGTGTTAGACCTCTCAGGTGACCACATGCCTCTGCATTCCCTGGGTACATCCCCAATTCCCAACAAGAGCTCTCCAGTAGCCCCCTCCCATGTCATAGTTCCCCCCATCCAGTTGGACTCTTACCACAAGCTCAAAGTATTCTCTGGCATCTGCCCTACTCCTAATGGGGCGGTCAATGTGGAGACCTGGATAGACTCTGCTACCTTGCGGTACAAGACCGGCAATGCTCCGAGGCAAAAAAAAGGGCTCACCTAGGGGAAAGCCTCCAGGGACCCGCCCAACATACTTTTCACTCCCTGAGGGTCTCTGATCCTGATGCCAAAGCCCAAGAGTACCTAATTGACCTTGAAAATGTGTTTGGGGGCACTGCTAGTGTTAAGGCCTTGAAATGGAAGCTTAAGGATGTTAGACAACAGCCGGGGGAATTGTTATCTGCCTATATGGATCGATTAGAGGGGATCTTAGAGACAATTTTTGGAAAAGGGTCTGGACCTCTAGTGAAGTGGACCAGGTAAGGCTGGATCATATACTCAGCTCTGCCTGGCACTCCAGCTGGGTGTTACTTAAATTGCAACTGCATCAAAGGAAGTCTAGTCCCTTGCCTTTCCATGTGCTGATGAGGGAGGTACGGGATGTTGAGGAGGAGGAAGGTTTGTCAGAACCCTGCGCAGTTGTAGCTGCTACCTCCCATTCTCCAGGTGCAGGGTCAGATGCTGATGGCCCGGAATCATCAAAATCTCATGACTCAATCCGAGGTCCCCATGTTAGCCAAGGGAGGCCCAGTCAGAGAGGGACGGTTACAGATGTCCCACCATGGGGTGAACTGCTGAGACAGTTCAGGGAAATAAAAAACAGTCTCTTTATGAAGGCCGCTCCTGCAAGTACAGGCCCCGACCCTGATCTGACTGCATCTGCTATGGGGGGGGGGTACCCACCCATGCATCTCCTGCTGGCAACAGCTCAAAACTCGATGTCTTGACCATGGAAGTGGGGAAATTGATGAGATATCTCCAAATGCCTATCACACCACCGACAGAGATGGCACCAAGGTTTTCTGTTGGAAGTACCCCTGCCCCGGCTCCCAGTGTGATGCCTTGGCCAGCTCAATCCCTGGAAGGTAAGTTTTGCTATAATTGTGGGAAGGATGGGCACATGAAGAGAGAATGCAGGTCCTCAAAAGACACAGACAAAGTTGTATACAGGCTACAAGGAGAGCTTCGGAGGACAAATCAGCAGTTGAGAGGTACACAAAATGATCGCAGTGAGGATCCAAAAAATGTTAACTCACGTCCCTTTTTGGCAAGGTCAGTTGCCCAGGCCCCTGCTACCGCCTCTCCAGATTGGTCCCGAATAGTGGGTCCCTCCATCGAGACCACTGTAAAGATGAATGGGGTGTCTACTAGAGCTGTATTAGACAGTGGCTCCCAAGTGACTATTATGTTCCAAGACTGGTATCAGAAGCACTTGTTGGATGTACCCTTGCAACCGTTGGAGGGGCTGCATGTCTGGGGGTTAAGTGAGAAGGCCTACTCCTACTCTGGATATATATGATTTTGGCAGTCTTTTCCCATGTCCGTGGCTGGGGTGGCAGAGCAAGTAGAGACCTTGTAGAGACCTTGGCCTTGGTGTGTCCCACTACTGGACTGTATGATGGGGTTCCTTTACTGATTGGGACCAATGCACGTATGTTTGGACGGCTGGCACAGTTGTGTTATGAAAAACAGGGGTCAAGGACTAGTAGAGATTTAAGAATTCCGGCCTTGATCAAGAAGGCCTATGAGGCACAGAGAGATGCTGAAAAAGTAGAACCAGAGAAACCGGTTGGAATTGTCTGGGAGAAGGATCCTGAGTCTCTGATACTGGCACCAAATGCCCAGTGTACCTTACAGGGAGAGGTCTGTATCAGAAAGGATGTCAAAAATAAAATATTTATGTTGGATGCACCAGGCGATGGAAAATTGCCGGAAGGACTGCTGGTCAAGCCTAGTATTTTGCCTGCTAGAGCCCATGCTTATGCCAGAAGGGTAATGGTTCAAGTTCATAATGTGTCTGACAGAGAGATTAGAGTAAATAGGGGTTGCACCCTGACTAATGTGCATTGTGCAGACACTGCAGTGCTACCCAGTAGCAAGAGTTCGGGAAAGAATGACAGAGTAACGCCTGACTTGTTTGAGTTCGGTGACTCCCCGTTGCCAGCTGAATGGAAAGTGAGGATCAGTGAGAAGCTTGCCCAGAGAGACCAGGTGTTTTCTTTAAAAGAATGGGATGTAGGATGTGTGCAAGGAGCTGAGCACCACATCCGGCTGCATGATGAAAGGCCATTTCGTGAGAGGTCTTGACGTCTGGCTCCTGCTGACATAGATGATGTGAGATGGCATCTGCAAGAGATGCTAGTTGCTGGTGTAATACAAGAATCCAGAAGCCCCTATGCTTCCTCCATTGTGGCAGTGAGAAAAAAGAATGGGACAGTAAGGATGTGCATGGATTATCGCACTTTAAACCGGCAGACTATCCCTGATCAGTATACAATGCCCCGCATTCAGGATGCTTTGGACTGCCTGAATGGTAGCAAGTGGTTCTCTGTGCTGGATTTTCACAGTGGGTACTACCAGATCCTGATGGCCCCAGAAGACCGTGAGAAGACAGCCTTTATCTGTCCACTTGGCTTCTATGAATTCATGAGGATGCATCAAGGGATTTCAGGCACCCCAGCCACCTTTCAGCGACTGATGGAGTGTGCAGTGGGGGACATGAACTTATTAGAGTGCCTGGTATACCTCGATGATGTTATTGTGTTTGGCAGCTCACTGGAGGAACATGAGAGCAGATTATTCAAGGTATTGGACTGACTGGAAGACTTTGGCTTTAAACTGTCATTGATAAGTGTCAATTTTTTCAAACATCAGTAAAGTATGTGGGACACATAGTATCCACCGAGGGAATAGAGACCAACCCAAGTAAAGTTGAGGCCTTGACCACCTGGCCACAGCCCAAAAATCTGAAAGAACTGCAGAGATTCTTGGGATTCTGTGGTTATTATCAGTGTTTCATCAAGGACTATACAAGAGTGATCAGCCCTTTACTTAACCTTACTCAAGGGTATCCCTCAACCCACAAAAAATACAAAAAGTCAGCATCCCTCAAGACTGAAAGAGTGTATTTTCATCCAAGTGAAGTATTTGGGGCCCGCTGGACTCCTGATTGTAAGACTGCGTTTCATGAGATCATATATCAACTTACCCAAGCTCCAGTGTTGGCCTATGCTGATCCAACAAAGCCTTATGTCCTTCACACTGATGCTAGCTTGCAAGGGTTGGGGGCTGTGTTGTATCAGGAGCATGAGAATGGCCTGAGACCAGTGACCTTTGCCAGCAGAAGCCTGACCCCTTCCGAAAAGAACTATCCTGTACACAAGTTAGAGTTCTTAGCGTTGAAGTGGGCCATTGTTGATCAATTCCATGAGTACTTGTATGGGGCTAAGATACTAGTAAAAACTGACAATAATCCTTAGACCTACGCGCAGACTTCAGCTAAGTTGGATGCCACTGGCCATAGGTGGCTTTCTGCATTATCTACATATGACTATGCTGTTGAATATAGAGCAGGCCTGAACCACATAGATGCTGATGCCCTCTCCCGGAGGCCTGTTCCCCAGAGTGACTGGGTCAGACTGTCAGAACCTGATATTCGAGCACTCTGCCAGAAATTTGACAGTGAGGAACAAATGTCCACGGATGCAATGGACTGTATGGTGGATTGTTTGGGACCCTCTGAGAATTGCATACCTGCTGCTTATTGCCACTTTTCTGCAATAGACATTGGTGCACTACCTCAGCTGGACAATTACAGTATTCAGTGGGCTCAATCCCACAATCCCACGATTAAATCAGCTTTAGAAGCCCTCTATGCAGGGAAAGATGTGTCCAAATTATGTTCCACTGATCAGAGAACTGCATTGTTATACAAAGAAGGTCCTAAGTTGAAACTGATCAATAGACTGTTATACAGAGAAACAGTAGACAGAGGGGGACAAGTAGACAAACAACAACTAGTGCTGCCCACTGCTTTTCGAGACTCAGTACTGAGGTCCTTACACAACCACATGGGGCACCTTGGTATAGACAGAACACTTGACTTGATGAGATCCAGATTCTATTGGCCTAAGATGGGGGTTGATGTGAAGCAACACATTCAAACTTGTAGTCGCTGCTTACAGAGGAAAGCTTTGCCCCAGAGGGCTGCCCCCCCTTGTTAACATCACCAACAGTGCACCCATGAGTTTGTCTGTATTGATTTGCTGAGTTTGGAGTCAGATCAAAGAAATATTAGTAATGTGCTGGTGGTCACTGACCATTTTATGAGATATGCCCAAGCTTTCCCCATCAAGGACCAGAAGGCATCAACTGTGGCAAAAGTACTTGTAGAAAACTTTTTTGTTCACTATGGGGCTCCACAAAGAATCCGTTCTGATCAAGGGAGAGACTTTGAGAGTCATCTGATCAAAGAGATGCTTTCTCTGTGGGGAGTGCAAAAGTCCAGAACCACCCCTTACCACCCCAAGGGGGACCCACAGCTTGAATTTTTCAATCGCACCTTGCTAGATATGCTAGCCACCCTCCACCCAAAGGACAAGCCTAGATGGAGCAAACAAATTAGCACCCTGGTACATGCCTACAACTGCACCAAAAGTGATGCCACTGGGTTCTCCCCCTACCGCCTGATGTTTGGAAGGGAAGCTCGACTGCTGATAGATGTGTGTTTTG
This sequence comes from Neoceratodus forsteri, assembly GCA_016271365.2. NCBI lineage: Eukaryota > Metazoa > Chordata > Ceratodontiformes > Ceratodontidae > Neoceratodus > Neoceratodus forsteri. Next base: position 129,348,764 of record JADMNL010000022.1, read on the forward strand.
GGGTCTCTCCTGATGGGGTTCAAGCTGACAACTACTTACAGTATGTGCAAAAATTAAAGGCCCAGCTAAATCATGCGTACCAACTAGTTCAAACCATGGATGCCAAAAGAAATCTGGCCAGCAAAGAAAGGTATGATAAAAAGGTGAAAGCACAGGAACTCCAAGAGGGAGACTGGGTATTGCTAAGAAATCTGGGACTGCATGGCAAACATAAGATTGCTGACAGATGGCACCATCTCCCTCACATTGTAGTGGGCAAACTAGATGATCTGCCTATGTATAAAGTAAGGCCCGAGAATAATTCAAAAGATGTCAAAACAATGCATAGAAATCATTTACTGCTCATTGGACAAATCTTTATTGAGTCTGAGCCCCCAGAAAATACCCCCTCTGGACCAGTGACTAGAGCTGCTGCTAAGAAAAAATCAAGAAAGTCTGCACCTACAGAAGTTGAGTTAAAGTGTTCCCTTCCACAAGTCCCAGTTGAGCATGACTGTCAGTCCATATCAGAGGAAAGTAAGTGTGACTTTGAATACTACCCTTCTTATGAACTGAGTCAACTGTTTCGGGGCAATCCCCTAGTCAATACTGGAGATGAAGCTGGGCCTTCGGGACTGTCTAAGCCCCCAGTTTTGTCCCTGGAGCCAATGCTCCCAGAAAGTGAAGTGCAAAGCATCACGTCAGATGATATGGAATCATTGTGTATGGCTGAACTGTTTGAGCTTTCAGAGGAAGAAAATGATGGTCTGGAGCAGACTGGTGATGCTCCAGAACAAGAAGAGTATTTTGAGTGCCCTGATTGTCCACTGCCAGTGTCCGAAAGCTCTCCATGTGAACCAAGTGTTGTGGACTCAGAGATTGTAACTTCTGGAGCTGAAAGTGCCCCAAGTTCTATCCTCTTTACCCCAATGAAGACTCCCCTGACAAGTGAGGACAATGCTGAAAATGAGGATCAGAGTGCAGAGACTGTAACAATTCCCCCTAAAAAGACTGGTTGAGCTGTAAAGCCTGTGGTGCACCTCAATTATGATTCCCCTGGGAGGCCTGTGGACTTGCCTCTCAATGTTGTCCATAAAGGAGTGTATGTGTCCCCGAGCTCATTGCCCAAACTGATCATCAGTGCTAACTCCAAGTTACTTGTGTTGCCCTCTAGATATGGTGCCCCTGCCCCATCCAGCCCCAAGGTAGCTGATAAGGAAGGGCTCCCCCTTCAGGTTTCATGTACAAGAAGTAATAACCTCAGTTATGGTACAATGTGTGTGTAATACTGTGTAAAGAGTGATGTACTGCAAAGTTTCAGAAATGTGTTTCTGGTAAAGTGATATATTGACTGATGATTACATGTATGAGCCTAATGTGATCCTGATACAAATCTATATGGTTGCAATTGAAACTTATGGAGGTACTTTCTTGATGTGGACGTCAAGCTTTTTCCAGACTGGGAAGGGTATAACCCCCCTGAAAATGGGGGTTCCCAAAAGTCTTCCAGGAGCTTGCTTGAATGCTGCAAGCCTGGATGGTGTTCGGCGTCTAAGCTGTTTATCTGTGAGTGCTTTTAGAGCCTCTGGTACTGTCTCTTTAAGACCTGTCTGCCTGCAGACATAATAATTTGAATGGGGGTCTGTGTGTTTCCCTGCTTGAGTCCCACTTGAGATGCTGCCAAATTGCTCCTTTTCTGCCGTCGCTATATGCGCAGAGGGAGCTCTTTCAGAAGATGTAAATGTTCGCTGGTAACCTGTTAGAGTAATAATGAAAATGTAGTTTGTTTTAACTTGCTTTCTTATAGCAAGGACTGTGCAGAGTAAGCTCCCTCATGTTGGTTCTGAACTGCCAAATTGGACCAATCATTGTGGGGATCCTTTAAAATGGACCCTGCCCTGGGCGAATCAGAACTTGGACTCTCCTTTGGAGCCAGCTGTAAGGGGATTGTATGAGCAGTGACTCTGGGAAATGTAGTTTGGGCTTCGGCACCTTTTTTGCACCAACAGGGGGAGCCTGATTGTGAGTGACAGCCAATCCAGCCAACTGAACTGGGAGGAACTCAAAGGAAATGCCCGTCTCTGTCTACTGGAAAGATCAGATGAGTTGTGACTGTGAAGAGCGAAGGAGCTCCGGGCTCCTGCGCTGTTGAGTTTTCACGCAGAAAGCTCATGTGGGGCCCTGAAGTTCGGCCTACAACTGTTTGTGAGTGCCAGTGTGAACTGAATCAGAGTTGTAAGGAGAAAGAAGCACCAGAAGTGAGGAAACCAGGCTCACCCTGTAGAAGACTGGAAAAATTGCTGAATCGCGCTTGATCTGTCAGGAACTGAATCTGCTGTGTGTTCTCCCGGGTATTGTGCAGTAATTGCGATCGGGATAGAGAAGCAGCCTGCCTGGTATAGTACTTTCCATTTACATATAAATGTGTGTAGTGCTTGTGGGGAATTGCGTTTCAAATCCCCTGTACAGTAAATTAAGTGCCTGAAGCTGGAAGTAAACCCCAGCTTAATCCAGAATTCATCCATTTGCTCTGAACTGCAGTGGAGTCTAGTCACAAGGACCTTATCCACATGGTCTGCTCCTCCTGGCAATCCAGGACAATTTGCCTTCCATCCAGTTCCCAGCACTGAGTTTGTGAGTACAAAGCAGGGTAGCTCCCTGCCATCTGTTTATCGAATTGCAAGTGTGTCATCTAATTGTTGTTTTTTTTTTTTCAGTTCTTCATGAACTGAGCCAACCGGCTCCGGATTACAATTTGGGTATTGTGCAAGTGTTTTTCCATCACAGGTCCCTGACCAGGTGCACCAACCCTGGCTAGCCCCTTCCCCCCCATCCTGGGTACCTAGTGAAAGTGACAATTTGGGACTCTGAATATGTGTACAGTACTGTGATTATTAATATATTTAACCTAATTAACCTGATTTCCCACTGTCCTTGTTACAGCTCCTTTAAATAAATCAGATCTGTTTGTTTCAGCAAAGTTACACTGGCTGAGGTATTCATTTATGTTAAAGTATTGTACAGTGGCTTTTGTACTGTATCACCTTGTTTTATAGGGGGTCCCCAGAGTCCAGTTGACAGAACCAGTCCTGGGGGTAAGTGTATATTGTGAAGATATTTCTGATGCATTGTGTGGGCCACTAGTGGGCAGAAAGGGGGGGTTACAATGTCCCAGAGGGCTGTGACCAGGTCAGTTTAACTACTGCAAACCCTGACCTGTGGGTGGAGGCACCCACCATTGGACCTAGGCCCCTCAACCTGTTAGTAGTTATGCAGGCAGGGGTAGTAGCCCTTGGAATAGTGCCACCTAGGGGTTACATATTGGACTCACATCCATCTTTTGGCTGCAACTGTTGAATTTAATCCAGCAAGTTAGGCCAGCTTTTGGTGGTCCAGCTTTTCAGGTGAAATTCCACACTTGCACCTGAAAATGGATGGGAGTATATGAACTTCTTGCACAGGATAACCAGCTTGAATCATGTTCAGGTCATTGCAACATCAACATGACTGAATTATAGGACCAATACTGAGTCTCTTATTGGCTGGATTTTGACTTCTGAACCTGATTTGGTCTGTACTTTGTCCAGTGCTATCAGTGGCCATAGCCCTGTGATATGCAGGTAGACAGCATGTAAGCTTTACCCCACACCCAATTTTTCAATGTTTCATGAATAACCTTGACTTGACAAAACTTAGAAAGCTCACATCTGGCACTGACCGGTTCTTCTTTCACTTTATTCCTGATGTTAAAATTGCCTTGTATTTTATTTCTTCTGAATTTAAAAAAAGGATCTGTGATATTGTAGCTCCTTTATGAATAATCAAGGTTAAAAATCATTAACATTTTTATTATCCAATATTATGGTATTCTACTGTATGTTCTGCCAAAATGTGTGGGCTTCTTCAGGAGACACACCCTTTATTTTGACTTATGTTAATTTCATAATGTTAAGCATTTTGAATTCATTTATATCTTGTAACTGGCTGCAGAAATGCTTAGCTTGCCATGTTAGTTTTTAATATGATTCAAATAATTCTGTATTAACTGGTGTTGATCCAGGGTTTCTTCAGTTTCTCCAACTTTGGTATCATCTGCTTACTTATGTATTCAGTATTTTTTTTGTCCCAAACCCATGTTCTCAGTGAAAATCTGGGACACGGTAGGTCCCAGTACCAACCCTTGTGGGACTTCACTCCGCACTCCTCCCTCGCCTGTTAGATACAATTTATGGATACTTTCTGTGTTCTAGCCATCCACCAGGCCATTATCCATGCCATCACATCTGTGCCAATGTTCAGAAGTTGTTATTTTGCTATGATAGCCTTATGCAGCACCAGATAAATGCCTTACTAGCATCTAATAAGATAACATCCAGGAAAGCATGGATAGGTTCTGCTTAAAGCAAACAGCTTTTAGCTTACATTTAAGGCTTAGTAAGCATGGAATCCACCACCTAAACATCATAAATACAAAATGTGCACATATTTTGACACTGTTATAAATATTTGGTAATGTTTAGTCAAATCCAAGATCCATTAAAAAACTTGCTAATGAGGTGGTTAAATCTAAAACTTGTCTTTCTGTGGTTCATTTAAAAGTCCATAGACTTATTCCCCTATTTGATTACTGCAGGGCCTGGATAACTAGAAAAGACCTTAACATAGTCACAGTTTCAGAAAACTGGCTGACTAGTAAGATTAATGATGATGTGTTTGCTTTGGACAATTATGTCCATGTTAAAAGCCTCACATTTCAAATTTCAGTTAAGTGTAAAGTGCTTTCCTGTCAGCATCACAGCACCATCTTTTTGAACTGCAAAGATGGCGCTGTGATGCTGACAGAATGGCACTTTACACCTAATTGAAATTTAAAACTTGGGCATTTAAAACACAGGCACACAATTTAAATGAATCCCAAATGCTTGGCATTATAAAATATACACAAGTCAAAATAAAAGGTGTCTCCTGAAGACGTCCGCACTTTTTGGGTGACACACTGAGTGGAACATCGTAATATTGAATAACATGCAAGTGGATATGATTGCAGTCTTTTCTGAAGAGTTTCTTTGGTGCTCACCTCCAAACGTTTCCGCAACAGAGTGCATCAGGTAAGTAGCAGCACATGAATATTGCAAAAAATATATATATTTTTTTTATTTCCTGTGGCACCTTTTATGTTTTATAGGAACCTGCTTCCTTAAAACTCATTCACAAAATTAGATTACCCATCACACAGGACTGTGACAAGGAATCCTAAGTTGTTGCTTTTTTTTTTCAGATTTATAAAACACTGCACAATAATTGCAGGAAACTGGTTCATAAAACAAAAGCTGAATTTTATCTAATTAAGCAAATTTCTAATTTTTCTAACCCTAAATCAAATTAGATGACCTTGAATGATGTTATGTGGGAACTAAATTTACTTTAGTCTCTTCACTCATTACCAATAAATGTTAATTTGCAAATTCATCAGACATTACCACTGAATATAACTCCACCATGTATGAGGTGGTCAATTTGGCTCCTAATTTGTATGAGCAAATTTATTTATTTATTTTGTTGTTTAACCAGGTATAGCACACTAAGCTGAAAGCTTTTTTACAGGAGTGACCTGGGAGCACAAGGAGGTTAAGTGACTTGCTCAGGGTCACACAGTATGCAAGTGGAAGCTGTGGGATTCAAACCCAGGTCTGGTCTGCTGGATGTTATCAGATTTGCAGCTCAGAGCCTTAGACCACCACGCTATCGTTTTTGTAATACTGCTAAAGTAATGCCTGACTCTGAATTTGGTTTTTAATGGTATTTTGGTGGGTGACACATGAAACAGTTTGAACAAGATGAATGTGAAAACTAGGAGTGGGGATGATTACATTGATATTAAACTTTTTCCCCTTAGTAAGGGACCTTTTTGCTTATCTGATAAGCATCACATTCAGTCTGTCTCTCCAGATTGGTACTGTCACTAAGCCTTGGAAGCAGGTGACCATATTTTCTGTCTTTAAATCCAAGAGATAGGTCTGTGGTAAAAAAAAATGACAGTCCTATCTCAATATGTCTCTCTTGTCCAAGGTCTTGAAAAAGGAGATCTTTGATCAGGTAAATGATCAGCTTCACTGGATCTTGATCATGGGACAATTTGCTGCTGCATTTTTTTAGATTTGTCCAAGGCATTTGACTTTGTTAACAATGGTCACCTGCTAAAAATCTCAGGGACATAGGATTATCTGATTTGTTTTCTGGTTCCGAGGTTATTTAAATTTACAGAAATGGATAATGACATTTAACAAAATCTATTGGAGTGTACTGGAGTGAGTGAGTGATGTGGCACCGCACCAGTAGATGAAATGGGGCCACACAGCATCCATCATGTTTGGTGATCGTGGACTTTAGAAAGTTAAAATAAAGTAAATAAACTGGGAAAATAAATGTTTCTTTCAACGCCAAAAGCTTAATTTGGGGTAGAGCTTTTTGGGGTGGGATGGGTATAGCAATGACAGTTTTTCTTTAATAATAATAAAATGCTACTTGTGAATTTTACAACTTCTCCTGTTTTTCTTGTGCTTCATCACTTATGCCTTTATGACAGTGGGTGAAGAGGAGGAGGGAGGAGGAAGAGAATTGGGAGCAACATAGTGGGGCAAGGGATAACAAAGTGACACCTAGTATGGAAGAAACTATTTTCAAAAAAAACTACATTTCAAACAACATGAAGTCTTGCTGTATTCTGACATATGCAGAGATCCCCAACCTTTAAACTGCCTCGGAGAACAAAAAGTTAACTTTCTATGCAGAGCATAGAATGCTAAGCTTGAGCTCGGTCGGAGTCTCTGTCTGGAGTGTTTCAAACTCAGACCATCAGATTCTTTACTCCACCTCACTGAATGGTCACTCCGGAGATTTTTCCTTCAGCTCTGTTCGAAAGTCAGTTAAAGTTTCAGTTTTCGTCGGTTTTTAAACCGAAAAAGTTATCTGCATAGTCGTTCAGTCTCTGTCTGTGGTGCCGTGAGTACTTCATTGAAATTGTTCTGTTTTTCTGTGTGGAACTTGTAAAAGTAAAGGTCTGTTCAGCTGAACCGACCATTTGATAGTGAAATCTTGTGTTTTACTTAGTGTGTGGTTACCAGTTCTTATCAGTTCTAAAAAAAAACATGTTTTACTATGTTTTCCAATACCGATTACGGTTGGGAACCGATAAAGGAGTCCTGCCTGGTGGTTGCGAAAAAAGAAGGATTGTTTGGAGTTGGCCATGTCTGAGAAACCCAAGAAAAAAAATGGGCCCACTGGGTTTCAATGCTGCAGTGAGTGTGGGGAGGGCTTTGCTAAGGCCGACCCCACACCACCTGTGTTTATTGTCTGGGGTTTGACCACCTTGATTCAGACTGCCAACTACGTAAAAATTTTCCCAACTCTACCCTTGAGAAGAGATTAGCTAGACTGAGGAAAAGGAGGCCAAGAAGTCCACTGACCTGGATGGCCAGCCTGGTTCAGTTCTGACCAAACCAGAAGGAGTGCCCTCTGACCAGGGCGATACTTCTTCAGGCAAAAGGAGAGCCGATCCTGAGGGGTCGGTTTCTACAAAAGGAAAACACAAATAAAAATTGCCCAGTTCAGATCCAGAGGTTCATGTTCTGACCACTGAAGAGATAGCCAGAGCGATTTGGATTGTGGAATCGCTTCTCCAGGTTCCTACCAATCCGGCACCTTCTGGCAGAGGTTCGGTTCGGTTGGATCCCTCGGTTCTATATTATACCCTTGAATATTTTTATGAACCAGAGTTTAAAGAGGAAGGGGAATTTGAGGATGATGATGGCAAAAGTGAGGGTCTGGATGTGCCTGTGGAACTGGACATCTCCCCAAACAGACCTTCAGGTGTTTCCCCTCGTAGGCTTTCTGAGACCCCTTCTCACTTTATGTTCTACAGAAAGGTGGCTGAAACCCTCCAGCTTCCTATGGAGGAGGCATTTGAGGATCAAGAGGAGCCTGATTATGTGGAAATGATGGACATCCCAGAGTCCAGGAGACTGTCTATTTCCCTCCACAAATCCTTTGGTAAGCAGACACAAGAAATTCTAAAGTCTCCCAACACTATACCTCCTGTGGATAGAAGAATGGGCAAGAGGTATACACTTTCAGGCTCAGACACAGAGTTCTTATACCAGCAATGCAGCCATGTTGGGGTGGTGCAGGCTGCTGCCTGTGACAAGGCAAATATCCCCTTGGCTTCATACCCCTCAGACAAGGACTCCAGGAAGATTGATGCCATGGCAAAGAAACAGTACATGGCACCTTCTTTGGGACTCAGGCAGGCGAATTATATGGCCTATGCAGCCAGGTACCAGAAGTCCAGGTGGGACACTGTACTGGCACTGGCGAAACAGGCATCCCCCCAGCTGGCCAAGGAGCTGAAGGGGGTGGCTGCAGATGGGATTGAGGCACCAAAAGTACAGTTTCACGCTGCTGTTGACTCTAGTGATGTGTCATCAAGAGTCATGGCTACATCTGTGGCTCTTCGGAGAATGGCTTGGCTCAGATGTACTAGCCTCTCACAGGATACCCAGGCTAAAGCCATGGATTTCCCTGTAGTTGGTAATCCTTTGTTTGGGGAGCAGACAGAGAATTACATGAAGAAAATGGATCAGTATCTGACAACTTATAGGAGTGCTCAGGCCAAAGAAAGGCAAGCAACTCCTCAAAGACAGCAGTCTAAGGGCAGGGGCAGGCCTTTTCATAGGCCTTTTTACCAAGCACAGGCCTTTTCTCCCTTTTCTCAGAGGGGGTTCTTCAGACGGAGAGGCAGGAGAGGGATGAGCAGGGCTGCATCCACTCCTCAGTCTAAGGCCCCTGCCAAGCAGACACCCTGATGGGTCTGCCTGGGTTGACTCTCCTATTCCAGTAGGAGGCAGGCTGGCTTACTTTGTCCAGGACTGGATGTCCAGACAAATGGGTCCTGGAAGTAGTAAGCCAGGGACTGGTTCTCAGCTTCAAAAAATTTCCAAAGATGAGAACCAGATCCTTCCCACCTACAGGTCTCTCAGAAACCCTTGCCTGGTTTTTGAATCACTTTCCAGCTGCCTCCACTTCTAAAAGTGAATCACAAGGATTGTATTATATGCCCTTATTTGATTAACTTGTACTGCTTTCTGTGATGCTGATAGCTGGCGTTCTGAATTTGTAAACGGACTTTGAGGTCTTTAACCACTTTGAGTAAATTATCCTCACTTCTAAAAGTGCATTGCAAGGATTGTTTAGTAAGTCCTCAGTTGATTTACTTGTACCGCTTTCTGTGCTGCTGACGACTGGAGTTTTGAATTTACAAAATGAACGTTCAGGACTTAAACTACTTTGAGTTAAACAAGTATAATTCTAGTGGCCATTTGATTTTCTACCTCTTTAAACTGTTTTGCAATAATTCAAATAATTTTGGCATTTGCTTATATTGACATCATTTTATGGCCAGTGCTCTGCACTTACAAAAGGAGAGCTGAACTAAAGGATATTGAAGTGCTTTTCAACTTCCTACACTTCCAAAAGTGCATCACAAGTTTAGTCTAGCTTTTTATAATATTAAGCAGAGCAAATGTGTTATAAGCCTTTTTATGGCTTTTTCACCCTTTTGAATTGCATTATAGTAGCAAAGAAAGAATTTTGAATTAAATTAGCCAATTTCGGCTGCTTTGCATTTGTGGCTACTTTCAGTATTATGCAGCGAGCAAGTGGAGAGGTTTATAGTGAAACTAATGGAGCCGAAAGTTGTTTGTGGCAAGCATTTGACAACCCGGATATAAGAAGAAGAAAAGCGAGAAAAAGACTACAAATCAATAAGGAAAATGATATTACAGGAATGACCTCAACGAGTGACACAACTAGTAAAATTATGATAAGGTCAGCATTTTATTCATTTGAAAAATTATTATTAAAGGAAATAGACATTACATATGATATTTCTACCCTCAAAGAATACATTGAAAGAGGTTTGGCACTGAGGGGGTTACGTATACAGATTTCTCCCTCTAGTGGGATAGATGAGTTCCCATTTAAGGAAGATTGGATTCATGCTGCATGTGGGTGTTCCAAAATATTTCTGGAACTATTAATTAAATATGACAAACAAAAATATGATCTTCTTGTGAAATAATTAAATGATGCCAGATTAATACTGACTGAATTTAGTGACCATACAGATTACAAGGACATAGAATAAAAACTGGCAAACAAGGTACAAAAATATGAGTTGGAAATAATTGAGAAAAAAAACTTCTAAACTTCTCTGTGATAAAACAGATTATGAAAAGGGACATATCACTGCTTGGGCCAAAAAATGGTCTGTCTGTAGGGGACGATCTCAGGTTCGATTCCAGTCCAAAAATAAAAGTAAAAGACAGAATACTGAAGAAACCGGAGATAGTAGACCTTTTTTAGAGAGAACTTTGATGAAACAATCGGGAGAAAGAAAAAGACCAGAAGAGGGAGAAGGGGAGGTCAGAGAATCAACAAGAATAGAAAGAGCCCTGAGAACACGGAACAAAGAAATCAGTTACAAGTCATAAATCTATCCCAATATATACTTACTTCGACTGAAACCCGGCTTCTCCAGAAAGGGTTAAATTTTTTACCTACTCCATTAGTGAATGAATTTAAAATATTTGTGGACTTACAGAAATTCTATCAAAAAATAAAATTAAAAACCTTTTTTCAACAAAAACATGTATCTAAAACCATGGGTGGGACAACAATAGAAGAACCAAGGAATATTGAAGACTTAGATCTACTGATTTCAGCTATAGAAGACTCTAAACAAATCTTAAACAGTGGATTTAATATGAACTCAGAAAGTGAACAAACTGGTGGTGATGCTGAACTTAATTTACTGTAGATATGTTTGAGAGACTTATTGCAGCTGAACAAGATGCGACTGAACAGTTTACTTCCCAGTCTCATTATACAGGTAATGCCATGCTTAATGTTAAGGGACATATTTCAGTTTTAAGAAAAAATAAATTCATAGGTACATCTACCTTTTGTCCAAATGTATTTAGCCCTACCATACAGGTATTCGAGAAAGTTGTAAATAAACAAGTACAAGAGATCTTGAGCAATCAGACCAAACCAAGGTACTATAACCTTACTAGAAATGAAAAAAATGCTCTTGAGAACTTGTCTAAAAATCAAGAAATAATTATCAAACTGGCTGACAAGGGAGGTAATATTGTGGTAATGGATGTTGCACAGTATAGTGATATAGTATATACACTATTAGATGATGCTAACAATTACTGTAAATTGCCCTCTGACCCTACACAGATTTTCAAAAAAGAGCTATTTCAACTACTTTAAATACACTGTAGATAGTGGTCTCATATCAGAAAAAGAATACAACTTCATTTGGCAAGATAATCCTACCATTCCCAGTTTTTATATTTTACCTAAAATCCATAAAAATATAACCAAACCCCCAGGTAGGCCTATAGTCTCAGGATGTAATTCGCTCACACAGAATTTGAGTAAATTCATTGATTTCTTCCTTCAGTTTCAGGTTATTAAACTTTCTTCATATTTTAAGGACAGTACAACAGTAATTAACATCATGAAAGATATTGAATGGAAATCAGGCTACCAGTGGTTGAGTATTGATGTTGAATCTTTGTACACCTCTGTTCAACATCAAAAAGGCCTGGAAACAATTAAATATTTGATGGAAGAACTGTCTAAAATTTAAAATGTCCCACATGAATTTATTGTGGAAGCCACTGAATTTATATTAACACATAACTATTTTGAATTCAAAGGTGAATTTTATTTACGGAAATGTGGCACTGCCATGGGAGCATCAATGGCACCAAGCTATGCCAATCTATTTCTAGGACTATGGGAAAAAGATATTGTCCTTTCCGACAATAATCTATTTGTCAAAGATATTATACACTGGCACCGCTTTATTGACGATGTCAATAAAGGAGGGACCTGTAAATGTCAACCCTGATTTTATAGAATGGCTCAACGAAAATATATTTAATTTGAAATTCACTTATGTGAGTGACCCATGGAGTATTTCATGTTTGGATCTTCACCTTTATGTCAATAAAAATAAGGTAGAGACTAGATGTTTTAGAAAAAACACAGCCACAAATTCACTATTGTTGGCCAGCAGTGCTCACCCTCACAGCTTAAAAACCTCCATCCCTTTTGGACAGATGCTAAGATTGAGAAGGAACTGCAGCTCAAATGCTGAATTTGCAACTCAAACAGAATAACTTATTAATAGATTTGAAATTAGGGGATATGATAAAAAACTTTTGGAACAAACAAGAGACAAAGTTAAACAAATGAATAGAAATGACCTTCTAAGGGGTGGCAACACAGGAAACACATCTACAGAAAGAGTACCTTGTACATTTGTAACATATTTCAATCATGTGGCAGGTCAGAGAGGCAATGTTATACACAGGAACTGGCCCATTTTATTAGGAGATAATATAGTGGGCACTTCTGTAGGCCCTAAGCCCAGAATCACTTTCAATAGAAGTGAAAACCTTAAGGATAGGTTAGTACGTAGTTGAGTTCCCTGTCTTAACAAAACTACTGGCACGTGGCTATTACACCACCCTAATGGCTTTTACAGATGCAACAACTGCAACATCTGTAAATATGGAGTTCCTGCTAAAGAATTTATCAATCCCATAAACATGGATATCAAAGTTGAGATCACAGAACTCATCACATGTAACACTCCTTATGTGGTGTATGCATTATGGTGTACTTGCAATCTGGTATATGTAGGCAAGACTGTCAGACCTTTGAAACAAAGAGTATAGGAACAGATTCGTTCAATTTTGAATAAAAAACAAGATACTCCTGTAGGCTCACATTTTTCAAATGTACATAATTCAAAACCATCATGTCTCAAGTTCACAGGGTTGGAACATGTTTCACAAATGAAAAATGGTGGTGACAGATCTAACTTGCTATTACAATGTGAGAGTTTTTGGATTCACACATTGCATAGTGTAAAACCACAGGGACTCAATGACAAATGGGATTTAAAACCATTTTTAAAATAAGAAAATATGTTGGATTTCTCTGATAGAATATGAAATTGTGTATATGACTTAGAAACCTAATAACTTTATCATTAAGTTTGTCTTTTTTGTAGGCATCATTCCCATTTCATTTGACTGTCCTCCAGATGCCTTGTCCTCAATTACTGAGAGGTCCAGTATTTTGGTTGCCTTGCATACACACTCTCTCTCTCTCTTCCAGGATATGCTGGAGGTTTGGTCTAACATTATATCCATGCAGTCATTTTTTACCATTTTTATGTTGTTTCATTCCATCGTTTAGAGTCTGCATTTCTTTTGTATATTTACCATTAAAATGATGTTAGTGCTGTAATAGCACCATCTAGTGACCTATCTAGGTATAAAATGTTTTTGTATGCTGACTTAAAATGATTGTTGGAAGCATCTGTGTATTTTCTAATTGATTAATTGCCTTCTTGATTATAAAAGGACTAAGCTTAGCTTGTAACCTTTACCACCTGATGAAGACTCATTGACAAGTCGAAGTGCTGGGGCACGTTAAGCGCTTTGTTTTTTGTTTTGCCTGTTGGTCCATCTTGTTCTTTTGGATGCAATAAACAACCTTGTTTATTTACTTTCATGTGACTGGACCTGGATTTATCCTGCAACGGGCTAAATAGTGCTGTACATCTTTTGGCTTTCTGTCGTGTTTGGGCTGGCTGCCCTTGTTTCAGCACCACCTCATACAGCCACAGATCACAGCATGTCCTCATTTGATTTAATTGTCCTCCCTTTAGAGACCCTGCCTCTGCCTGGGATTTGAATGTTTGCATTGCTCAACTTATGCAACCTCCCTTTGAACCCATGTCCTCAGCAGAACTAAAGTACTTGACTTGGAAAACTGTGTTTTTGGTAGCCATTACCTCTGCCAGGCATATCAGTGAGTTGCAAGCCCTGTCAGTGGAACCTGATTTTATCTCCTTTCATAGGGATAAAGTGGTCCTTAAAACCAATAGAAGGTTTTTGCCCAAAGTGGTTTCAGATTTTCACCTGAACCAGTCTATATCTCTCTCTGTTTTCTTCACTGATCATTCTTCCTCAGGAGAGAGAAGACTACACAGTTTAGATGTCTAAAGGGCCCTCATCTACTACATAGAGCATGCCAAGGGTCACAGGTTTGACTCCCTCCAGCTGTTCCTCACTTATGGAGAAGTAGGAAAGGGCAAACCTGCCACTAAGAGAACTATTGCCGGGTGGATTGTGTCTTGTATACAATTCTGCTATTAAAAACTGGGAAAGAGTCCTCCCTCAGGCCTGAGGGCTCACTCCACAAGAGGTACAGCTGCTTCCCTGGCTGCTGCCAGGGATATTTCACTCTTAGAAATCTGTCAAGCAGCCAACTGGAATACAGTCCATACCTTTACCAAGCATTACTCTCTGGATATCCAGGCTAGGAGTGATGCTCGGTTTGGCACAGCAGTACTTCAGAGCCTATTCTCAAAGTAAGTTCTGTCCCTCCCCCATGGAGGTACTGCTTGGTAGTCTGCATATGTCAGAATACAGCAAGACTTCATGTTGTTTGAAATAAAAATTACTCACCTTAGTAACTGTGTTTCTTCTAATGGAGTCTTGCTGTATTCTGATCTCCTTCCCTCCCTGCCTCTTCTCTCAGAACCTGTTTTTGGGAAGTGGGTGGGCAGGTGCAGTGCTGCAGCCCAGGGGTGCTCCTTGTTTACACCCTCCTCCTTTTTTGTTTGGGTGTTGATTATTATTGTTATTCATAATAGATTGTTTTTTGGTTTTGGGTTTCCTGACTTGAGTCTTCCTTTGGGAATCCAAAACTTTTTACTACCAGTTGGCTAGTAGGAATTTTACAATTTCCACATAGATTTTTTTAGTTAGTTGGGTTCGTAAGAATCTGAAGGTTTGAGTTTGAAACACTCCAGACAGAGACTCCAAACGAGCTTAAGCTCAGCATTCTATGCTCTGCATAGAAAGTTAACTCTTTGTTCTCTGGGGCAGTTTAAAGGTTGGGGATCACTGCATATGTCAGAATCCAGCAGGACTCCATTAGAAGAAACACAATTACTAAGGTGAGTAATTTTTTCTTATGCACCACTTAGGGCTCAAGGTAACACCAAAAAAGTCAGGAAATGTGGCATTAGGGTTTCCAATCCTAACTACCCACCCCACCCACCAAGCAGCAAAAGGAAAAAAAATAGGGTTTTGTGTCTCCAGAATCTTGGTGAATCAGTGGTGGGGTCCTCCCTGCATGAAGAAAGAACATCAAGTCTGACATTGTTTGTTCAGGGAACGGGGTGGGCACCAAAGTTAAAAACCCAAAAGAAGACCCCACCACTGATTTGCCAAGACTCTGGAGACCCAAAACCTTATTGTGTTTTCCTTTTGCTGCTTGGGGGGTGAGGGATGGGGAGTTGGGGTTGGAAACCCTAATGCCACATTTCTCCATTTGTTTGGCATTGACTTGAACCTAACCGGGTGTGTCAATGTAGTGTTTTGCAAATCATTTTCTTTCTCTTTAAGATAGTGGAATCATATCCTCCTTAACACAAATCCCTTTGGGAGCTATGTGAACAGATCCACATGTGCAGGGTCCTTAGAGTTCTGCACCAAGAGAAGACTTCATATGCCTACAGGAGTGCAGTGATAGATGTGAAGAATTCATGGGGCTGTCTGGTGGGATGTAAAAGTGCAGGAACCTTTGATCCCTGCATTTACAAGAGGACAGAGATACAGGTGCACAGGGAAAACAGTCCATCTGTCAGTCAGTTAATTGGCCCTCTTCTAGCTATGGGTGCAGAGGTGCAGGGCTGTATCCTAAGAGAAGAGATATCTTCACTATATGGTACCCAGGCCCATACTGGAAACCACACAGCTTTCACTCTCAGGCTGGAAGGGGGGTCTCATATAACAGCACTATGCCAGTACCCTCACCCCATGTAGCTGGGCCACTGGGCTCACTCCTGAACTTAGCTCACTGCCACAGAATCACAAAACATAGCCACTAGGGTGACGACTGCCATTATACACAAAGTTTCTTGATATATATATATATATATATATATATATGCAATAGGTGTAGAGATAAACAGAGTGTGATAAATCCATTTATCTGAGTCACTGTGTGTTTAAATATGGGGTATACAATGGTGAGCTGTCAGCTAAATTATTTATCTACACAAGTGCTGTTTGACCTTGGGTAACCTCATGAGATGCGTAAGCCACGAGTGAGGTGTCCGAGGTCAAACAGCACAAGTGTAGACAAAACATTTATCTGACAGTTCACTGTTGTATATTTCATTTATGGAATAGGGATGCTTTCTATCAGTACAGAAACATTTGGTTTTGACTATTTATCTTTTTTTTTTAATGCTTATTTCTGGGAGTTTTGGTTAACTTTCCTAGAGTATAGTGGTTGCTAGTAAATGAAACACCACTCATTTTGTAGAAAACTACTTCTTGCTGAACAAATGTCATGCTCACGATACCATGCTATTTTTTTTCATTTTAAAGTTATTCACATTTGTTGACAAGAAACACAAAAGAAAACTGAGTTTTATGCTGTTTTTTGCTAATTATAAAACAAATCTAAAAGGTATCTATAAATGAAACACCACTCATTTTGTAGATATTTCTGTGTTGAACATTTTTTTTGCTCACAGTACCATGCTATCCTTTTTTGTTTTAAAGTTATTCACATTTGTTTGTCAAAAAAGTGAACACAAAATTAAATGTTCTTGTTTGTTTGTTAATTATAAAAAAACAAGAAGGTATCTATAAATGAAACATCACTCATTTTGTAGATAATTTTGTGCTGTACAATTTTCGTGCTCACAGTACCATGCTATCTTTTATCATTTTAAAGTTATTCCCATTTGAATATGGTTAGTACTGCTTCTGAGGATGAACATTCTAAATGAATTCCGAAAAGATTTGTGACATAGTAACTGTATGTATAAATAAGCAACTGTGTGTATAAGCAAGCAATAAGACACGATGGGGTGTGGGTTGTCTCCTGATAAGAGCACACCCAGGTGCATTGTTAGGCATGAGGCGCTTGCGCTGAGTGCCTTATGCACTTGGGCATGCTCTTATCAGGAGCTAACTCATACCTCTGAGTGTCTTATTGCGCTTATAAAATGGGTTACCCTGTAAAAAAAGTTAATTTAAAAAAATGCTTCTAAAAAGTGCATATAAAGTTAAAAAAATGATATCAGTGATAAAAACAAAAAAATAGTCCTTGTCATTCATTGAATTTTAATGGAAAATTGGCTATCTTTCATTAAAATTATGTAGGAAGCTATACTGTGTCACTGTTCCACATATCCACTCTACCTCCCTTCCCACACACACAGTTTTTCAGAAGATGCTTTTGGTTTTTTTATGGGAGAGTAAGCACACATTACTTACAGTTGCAGGAGCAAGCGTGTCTGTAGCAAGCCCCTATTCAATGCACTTTTGATGGCACTTCCCGAGTCTCATTTTCGGCTGTTCGTTCTGACGTTCGATTAAAAACTGGCATGTGTTAATTAGAATGCGTGAATTATTTTAACATTTCTTTGCTTAAAATGTCTTCGTTTGCTTTGATTTATGCCAAACGGTTGGCTGAGTGGGAGCGAGCATGTCTCTCAGGAGTCACCATACACGGATGTTTCCTGGTTCACATTTGTTAGCGCTATAGCTAGACATTTGCCGGTTCACATTTGTTAATGTTAAAATGTTAAATGCACTATTTCTGTTTGAAAATAAAGTTTCTTCACTTTTTTTGCACTAATGCATTGCACATTTAGTGGGCGGGGAGATATCTCGGTGATGAGGAATGTTGTTGTGATCAGAGCTGCAGATAGTGGGCATCAGTATAATGCGCAAAAATAAACAGAGATTACGGTCAGAAAAACATTTTTTATTGACAGGAAAGCAGTTATACGAACTGTAGATGGCGGCACGAGGAAGGGATGTTGTTTTGTGGCATGGAGCAGTGCCTGTGAAAGCAGTTTGAAGTCAAGCAGGTTATTGATACTTGCTGTGGTGAGTTCAGTTGTGGAAGAAAAGTGTCAGTTGGCAAAGATATCAGCTGATAAGGACACGAGTGAAAGGTCCTTTCAGCCAATCAGTTTAAAGGATTTTCTTTACCCATTTTATAAATAAATTTATGCAATAGGCAAGGGCATAAATCCTATGTGATAAATCTGAGCTGCTATGTGATGAATGTGAAATTTTACATTTATACACATAGTAGACGCATCATCACAGATTTATAAACATAGTAGACATGTCACAATCACTCCAGATACCTTGAGGTTACCCGAGGTCAAACAGCACTTGTGTAGATAAATCATTTATCTGACAGCTCACCGTTGTATATCATATATAGATATAGATATAGATATAGATATAGATATAGATATAGATATAGATATAGATATAGATATAGATATAGATCTAGATATAGATATATTTGTGGCAAAACTCCGTTTATGCATCAGTTGGGGTTGTTCACAGTGACAAAAGCAAGGAATTGGTATTAGGTTACCACCCTTGCACCCCACACCACACTGCCCCCACCAACAGGCATTGGGATGTGCGTTGGGGTTGTCATCCCTAACTCTTACCCCATTCCATGTGTAAATAAGCTGAGGTGGTGCAGTATAGGAGAATGGAGTGAGAATTAGGCCAATGACCCCAAAACACACCCTGATGCCTATTTGTGTGGGCAGGGTGGGCATGGAATGCAAGGGGTGGCAACCTCAACATTGAATTTACTCACTTTTGTCACTGTGGAACAACCCTAACTGATGCATTAAACAGAGTTTTTTTGCCATGAATTTCCCTTCTTTTTGAGAATGTGCACTATAAATAGTGAATGAAATGTGGTGATGGGAGTGCAGGGCCCAACCATGTGAATTTTTGTCACTTCACTGTGCAAAAACTGTACGACCGACTGAAATGAAAATTAGTAAATTAAGACATGTACCATACCACAACACATATAACAAATGTTATCTGAATCTGTTCAACAGTTGCACAGCATCACACCAGGAAAACGGTGCAGGAGTGCTGAAGATAGCATATTTGCCACTTTGCTACACAAGAACCATATATCCAATGGAACCAGAACTGTAAAAAGAAGACATGTACCAATGCACACCATATGTCCATAATTGTGTGTACATCTGTTCAACGGGCACACAGCGCCATGAGCAAACAACGTAATATGCACAATTCAGCAACCATAAGCACCAGTGACCCAACAATTGGCACAGTCAAAGATGAATTATAAAGCTTTGTACATTCTAAATGCCAAGCAAATCAGACACACGGTTCAAAAGTTATTGAAGCGCAATGAACCAAATTTTCATTTTTTGGAGTGGCATAATTCTGCACCTGTTAATGTTTTACACACCAAACCACTACAATGCACCTCTGTACCAATAGGGCTACCTATGCTATAAATATCAAGCCAGTAGCACCATGCAGAATGCTACACACAAAATGTTAACTGCATCACACAGCATCTTGTGGCAAATTATTTTTCCAACATGTAAACAGCATTATTCACATCCCAAGGACAGCCACTCAACACCCTCCAAATTTCATGTGAAAAGACCAAACCGTTCCAGAGATAGTCAATATTTATATTTCTGCACCTTTAAGAAGTCTTCCACCACAAAATAGTGGAAATTGCAGCCCAAAATGTGCTAAAATGGTGGACCTGGTGGCTGAAAAATCTGTAATTGTGAGGGGGCCAATTTCAAATGGCAATAACTCTAGAATGGAAAAAAAAAATCACCAAACAAAAGCTGGCATGTTCCCTGAACACAGGTCTTTCTACATGGCACGTTTCAGATCAATCAACCACACACTAGCTGCACTATGCATCATGGAAGACAGTGTAGAAAAATAGCAAAAACAAAGTTTTGCACTGCACTGTGCAAACACAAAAACACAAACGGTAACGTTAACGCAAATGGTCATGGCAACAGTGAGGTAAAAGAAAATGGTAACACTAATGGTAACGCAAATGCAAGTGCAAACAGTAACACACATGGTGATGCAAACAGAAACAATAATGCAAACAGTAAGAGAAACGCAAGCACAAACGTAAATGAAAATAGAAATGGTAACGCAAATGGTAACACAAACGCTAATGGCAACAAAAACACAAACGGTTAAAAAAACGGTAACAAAAATGCAAATGGTAACAGAAACACAAACAGTAGTGGCAGTGGCAATGCAGAAGGAAACAGTTACGTACAAGACAATGAAAATGCTACCAAAAACGCAAACGCTAAGGCCAACGGAAACGAAAACACAAACAGTAACGAACATGCAAACAGTAACAGTAATGCAATTGGAAATGAAAACAGTTATGATAACACCAACCATGATGCCAAAGGAAACAGTAGTGCAATGCAAATGCAAATGGTAATGCACATGGTGATGCAAAAGTAAACACAAACAAAAACGGTAATGGAAATGCAAGCATAAACATTAATGGTAACAGTAACTCAAATGCACACCCTTTTTTTCCCCAAAAAGGAGCATTCAGAAGCACAGTGACTACAAAGAATGTATGCATAATAATGGCCCTCGGAGCAGAAAATGAGCACTTGGAATACTAAATTCCTTATATCTCAGGAACCGTACGACGAAGAAAAAAATGTGAAATCTCATATTATTTATGACTTTCTATGCTAGTTTTGTACTTAGCCCTCTAATGGGGGACTAAGCATTCTTCTGATGAAAAGTCCATATCTCAAACCATTTTCAAGATACGGGCCCGGAAAGGCACGGCAGATGCCGTAATGTTATCCTATGGGAAAAATGGTCAAATTCGGAGTGCCATAACTTTGCAGTCCTCTAATATTTTGTTACCAAACCACCAAAAGGCACATCTGTGAGATCTTGACTTGCTTCCCTCCAAATTTCAGCCCAAAAGACCAAACTGTTCTTTTGCAGCAGGGTGGCAAAGATTCCCTATTGTTTTGGCCATAGTGTCACAAAGTACTTTCGCAAATCACGGCACTTTCGCAAATGAAATCACAAAAGTGTTGCATATTCGAAAGTACTTTGTGACACAACTTTTTACAAAAATTTTAAAAACGTATTTCTGGGGTGTTTTACCCCACCAACAAAAACATGGCTAGCATTCTCAGGGCTCGACTTGGAGAACACAACAAGAATGGTGTCCCTACAGGGTCCCAAATTTAAATGCCAAGCATTTCTGTGACCACCAGCTGAAAACAAGATGGCCAATTTGCGACACTGCAATGGTCATTTGTGAAAGTAAAAAGTGCATTTGCGACACTTTCGCATATTTTAACTTTTCCCATTGACTATAATGGGAAACTTGTATTTTCGAATAACTTTTGAACCGTTTAATATTTTTTCACGAAATCTTGAAAGGCACATCAGGGACCCAGGCTACATATTCCTGGAAGGTTTCAGACCAGTCGCATAAATTGTGCAGGCTGTAGACATGAGCAAAGAATGCACAAAAATGCTCCGCTACCGTACATCTGACCTTAACGAAACTTGGCAGGTCCAGGAATCTATGTTTCCAGACCATGCATGCCAACTTTCAGGCAAATCTGTTATATGGTGGCAAAGTTATTATACTGCCAAATTTCAGATTTAATCTTAAATGGGGTGCTGAACCCTAACTATAGCAGCACTACCATTCCACTATAATATATATATATATATATATATATATATATATATATATATTTATATATTTATAAAATGGAAATGGATCGGGACATTGTTGTTGCTGTATTGGATCCTAGGCATCACATGCCGTAGTATATGCGGACGCGCACACCTGCACTTTTACACCCCTCCAAAACAATTTTGACATTTTTATAAGATAGATAAACCACTCTGGGGTGTGCGTGTCACTCTAATATACACTAGGCAGCGGTTGATACCGCCCTTGTGGCCTCGCATGCGCATAATGCACACCAAGGCGCATGTGATATGTAGAGCGCGACCGCACACCTCAGAGTGGTATATCTATTACATATATATATATATATATATTGTTATTGTAACCCAAGATTTTGAAGATAGTCATTTTATGACTCCCCTTCTAAACATGACATATGGGTTTTATCGTATATTGTCTGAAATGTCATTTCACACCACAAGTGCGAAAACACAACTCAGCCAGGATTTAAAAAAAATGACAGCTGTCATATTGATGAAGTGGTGTAGAAAATGACTATGTTAAAAGTTTGAAGTTAAAATATTGAAAATTAGCAAAGTCATGAGTGAATGTTTACTACTGCAATGTTCACTTATAACTTGGTCATCAAAGCACTTTTTCTTGACCTGGAAGTACACTACTTCTTTATTCAGCTGTGAGCTGTGTGAGAAATTCTATATTGCACTTGATATCTGCAACAAACGTGCACTTTTGCTTAATTCTGTGGGAGGTGAAACTAACTACCCTTGGTAATTGCTTTTTATTCACATATTTATTTAGTGTTTAACCAAGAAGGGCTTGCAAACTCTGTTTATCTTGTTAGTAACTTGAAGGATTTAAATACTGCATTTGGGTAGATCCTTGAGGTAGCTAGATTGTCTACTAGGATTTTCTGACAGTTAAACTATTTTTAAATAAATTACAGGTGGCTGAGGAGTTGAAAAAGAAGCTTGCAAACTATGCTTATCTTGGAAGTAACTTCATAAGTGTTTGAATACTGCATTTTGTTTGTCCCTTGGGGGTAGCTGGATTGACTACTAGGATTTTGGGACAGAAACTATTTTTAAATCATTTACTGGTGCGTAGGAGTTTGTGATAGTTAAACTATTTTTAAATAAGTTACTGTGGTTAAGGAGTTGTCATAGAAAACCTGCAGTGTGAAACAGGAAAAGACAGTCTTTCAAGCAACAGAGGGAGGTGGATCTAGGTTTCGTTTGTTTGTTACAATTCTTAACATTTTCAGTGCAGGAAGAGTTTAAAGCACAGCTGACTTATTTTGGGGCTGACAGCTTTCGGAGCACAAACCACCAGGCTTGTTTTGGGGCTGGGGAGGTTTACTTGTGTCTGACTTGGATGTGTGGATTTTCTCTGTTTGATTAGCAGGGTATTTTCTCTGTGAAATTGTTGTGTAGGGCATCTTGCTGACAGGAAGGCACTCATTGCAGTGGTGGGTCAGAGTTTTTAGCTGATTGTTTTGTGAGGGCACAGTTTAGGCCCAACCCCATCCCACCCTCACCCCACCCACCCCTGGAAATAGTTCCCTTTATACCTGGGGTTCTGACATAATTTCCTCAAGAGTGCAAGGTGCATATCACTGTCATATCCTCTCTAGCACACTGCACTGACAATATAAGCATACATATTGTATATATATATTTCTATATACAAAACCAATCACACACACACACACACATGTGGGAGTAGTGCAATGTAATGGCTGTGGGGCAGCAGTCTTCTGGGAGTCTTTCTGGAGGCTGAGATGCTGCCCTATTTGCAGACAACTCTCTGCCCTGAGGGAGGAAGTTGCCTGTCTTCAGGCCACACTGAACAGTAGTAAGGGACCTTCCTCCAGGCCACACTGGACAGTAGGAAGGGAACCTCCCCCATCCAGGGAGCACCAGAGCCACCACCACTACCTCAGAGGTTGTGAAGAAAGCACAGCAGTTGGACCACAGTGGGCTCAGGGAGGGTGAGGATGGTGGAACAGAGGCACACCCAGTTAGTTGTTCCACACCACAATCCATACACCATTCTGGGGGAGCATAGCTCCCCTATGGATGCACCCACAGAGGAGACTAAGGAGGCTGAGGACAACTGTCTCAAGGGAGGCCCACAGGAAGGAGGCAGAGGACACCACAAGGAAAGGAAGCAGCTCCTGGTGGGGGACTCAATTATTAGGGGGATAGAAATGGGGGGAGCAGGGAAAACTGAAGTAAGGTGCCTGCCTGGTGCCATGACTTGGAGAGACAGGAAGCGCATCCTCAGGATCACGAGAACAGCTGCATGGGAGTCTGAGCTGGACATCATTGTCCATCTAGGGACAAATGACTTGGCTAATCATGAGATTAGAGCAGTGCAGAAGGACTTTGTAGAATTGGGGAGGGGCCTAAGACAAGTAGCACACACAATATCCTTCTCTGAGGTGCTGCCTGTCAACAGCATGAGTGAGGCGAGGGTACTTTGCACCATGCAGTTTAATGAATGGTTGAAAAATGGTGTGGAGCACAGGAGTTTGGCTTCATCATGGGACTGGGGTTCCACCTGGAGGACACCAGCCTATACTGGCAGGATGGTCTGCATCTGTCCAGGAAGGAACAAGTCTTTGAGCAATCAGTTTAAATGCTTCATTGGCAAGCTTTTAAACTAGTCAAGGGGAGGCACTGATCAGCAGCAGGAAAATCCCAGCCTCTCCTACAAAGCAGGGTACTAAATGAGAAAAGACCGAGGTAGACAGGTCAGTGGGGGATGCTGCAAAAGAAGGTAAAGCCATCAAAAAATGGAGAGCAATGAGTACCAATGCCCATAGTCTGAGTAACAAGCTTCCTGAATTAGTGGCCTTGATGGAGGAGGAACATCTGGATATTGTGGCAGTCACAGAAATATGGTACACACAAAACTATGACTGGGACATAAACATACCAGGATACACTATCTACAGGAGGGACAGGGACGGTAAAAGAGGAGGAGGAGTAGCTCTTTACATAAGGGAAGGAATCAAAGCAACAGAACAAAAGGGAAAACAGGGAGGATAAGAAGCACTGTGGGTAAATTTGGAGACCGGCAATGGCACCACAATCCGCACAGGGGTTGTATACAGACCCCCTTCTCAGGGGGAGGAAATGGACAAGGAAATGATAGAAAGAATACTTAGAATGGCAGAAAAAGGGGAGATATTGCTGATGGGTGATCTGAATATGCCAGATGTTAACTGGAGTGCAGTTGCAGCAGCCACTTCAAAGAGTGGGGTTATTCTAGATGCCCTACAAGGGGCATGCCTTAGACAACTAGTATTGGAGCCCACTCGAGAGGGAGCAATCTTAGACCTGGTTCTCTCAAATGGAGATGAAGAGGATCACAGATGTAGAAGTGGGTAGCCATCTGGGAACTAGCGAGCAATCGAACAGTATGGTTCACAATAAACACAGCAATAGAGCAAGCCATACAGAGGCAAAGTACTGGACTTTAGGAGGGCTGACTTTGCCAAAATGAGGAGTGCCTAAGGAATGCACTAGCAAATGGGCAGGAAGGAGGGTGGAAGAACAATGAGGAATAATAAAACTGCCATCACAGAAGTAACAAGCCTTTGTGTGAAGCAAATTAACAAAATGAAACGATGTAAGAAACCACTATGGTTCTCAAAGGAAGTGGCAGTGAAGGTTCAAGAGAAAAAGAAAGCATTCAGGTAGTACAAGGAATCACAGAAGGAGCAGGACAGAGAACTGTATCAGTTAAAGCAAAAGGAAGCTGGGAAGGCAGTCAGAACAGCAAAGGCCCAAACCGAGGAAAAGATAGCCAATTCAGTTAAGAAGGTGGATAAAACCTTTTATAGGTACATCACGGAGTGAAGGAAGTCCAAGGAAGGGCTAGTGAGGCTTAATAAAGAGGAGAGAGGGTGGGCAGAGGGTGATGTGAAAAGGCAGAGATACTAAACAAATATTTTTGCTCAGTATTTACAAAGGAAGTGGAGGAGGTACCTAAAACAAACAGTAGAAACACTCTGGATACAGAAGTTGATACCAGCCCATTTACAGAAGAAAGGGTTCTGAAAGAACTCTTAAAACTGAAGGTGGACAAAGCAATGGGGCCTGATGGGATTCGTCCCAGAATTCTAAAAGAACTAAGGGTAGAACTAGTGACACCACTGACTACCCTCTTTAACAAATCATGGGAGGATGGGGTGGTACCCGAGGACTGAGAAGGGCAGATGTGATTCCCTTCACAAAAGTAGGAGCAAGGCAGAAGCAGAAAACTACAGACCTGTTAGTTTAACTCAGTGGTAGGGAAAATGATGGAATCACTTTGAAGGAAAGAATTGTTGAGTATCTAGAGGCCAGAGGGGCCCAGGACCCAAGCAGCATAGATTCACAGAGGAAGGTCATGCCAGACAAATCTGATAGAGTTCTTTGACTGGGTGACCAAAGTAGTAGATCAGGAGGGCTGTGGACATGGCCTACCTAGACTTTAGCAAGGCATTTGACACAGTCCCACACAAAAGATTAATATACAAGTTAGCCAGCATGGAGTGGGTCCCAAGATGACAGCCTAGGTAAAGAATTGGCTGGAGAATAGGACACAGAGAGTAATAAATGGAGTCCACTCTGAAGAAAGGGGGGTTACTAGTGGGGTATCGCAGGGTTCAGTATTAGGACTGGTCCTCTTCAATGTCTTTATAAGCGACATTGCATGGGGACTGGAAGGAAAAATATGTCTCTTTGCAGATGACACAAAGATCTGCAACAGAGTTGATGCACAAGGTGGGGTGGAAAGGATGAGAAGGGACTTGGCAAGGTTAGAGGAATGGTTGAATGTATGGCAGCTTAGATTCAATGCTAAGAAGTGCAAGGTAATGCACCTGGGAAACAAAAACCCAGGGGAAGAGTACACAATGGGGGGTGAGATACTAACAACAACAAAAATGGAAAGGGACCTGGGGGTAGTCATATCAGATGACCTAAAGGTGGGCAAGCAATGTGAGGAGGGGCAGCAAGGAGGGCTGGGGATACTGGGATGCATAGGAGAGGCATCACCAGTAGAAAACAGGAAGTTATATCCCTCTGTACAGACAGTTGGTGAGACCCCATCTGAGTACCGTGCAGTTCTGGAGACCCAATTTCATAAGGACATAGACAGGATGGAGGCTGTTCAGAGGAGGGAACTAAAATGGCAGGGTCTGCACCAGAAGACATGAAGAGAGACTTAAGGAGCTGAACATGTATAGCCTCGAGGAAAGGAGGAGAGGGGGACATGATAGAAACTTCCAAGTATCTCAAGGAATCAACAAAGTCCAAGAGGGTAGCATCTTTCAAAAAGAGGTGTACAAGAACAAGGGGCACAATTTGAAGATAGAAGGGGCGGCTCAGAGGTAATTTAAAAGTATTTTTCACAAAGAGGGTTGTGGATGCATGGAATGGCTTCCGGAGGAGGTTGTGAGTCAAAAACAGTGGTGGAATTCAAGCATGCATGGGGCAGTCATAAGGCAATTCTAGGGGTTGGGGGTAGGAAGAAGTAGGCTGCTGGTTAACTAGAATCTGCAGCTTATCCATTAGGTAGGGAACTGGGCAGACTGGTTGGGCCAAGCGGTCCTTATCTGCCGTCAAAATCTATGTTTCTATCTTACCATATTTGTACTCCAGATTTTCAGCATAGCCTTCTTAATACCCCACCTCATGAATCTAGTAGATAACATTTTTCAAACCAGTGCAGAAAAGAAATTCTCTGCCACAGATATAAAAAAAAACATGTTGGCCAGGATTTGAAAAATGACAGCTATCATATTCATGAAGTGGTATTACAAAATGGCTATGTTGAAAATCTGGGGTCAAAATACTGAAAATTACTAAAGCTATGAGGGAGCATAGAAAAGTTTCAACACACAATCATAACTTTGTAATTTTTACATATTTTGACCCCAAATTTTCATCATAGCCTTCTTACGACCCCACCTCATGAGCAGAGGTGGTTGAAATGTTTAAATCCCAAATAAAGGGTGATTTTGCAAAGTGACCACAAAATTGTCTTTTCGACCAGATTTACATAACTCCACCATCATTGCTCATGAGGTGGGGTGCTGAAAAACACTCGTTGAACATTTATTGTAAAAATATTCAAAAATGACAAAGTTATGAATAAAAGTTCAAAACCCTTGAAATACATTAAACTGCACTTACCTGATTTTTTTCATATCACAGTCACCAGTTCCAACAGCAAGACGTGTGTTTGATTGCAAAGTGGATCTATGCCCTTGGACATGTTCAGGTCAGTGAGGGTATAGGGGGATATGGGGTGGTGGGTGCTGAGAGGGAGGTTGGAGTGGGTGAGTTGGGAGTGTGTGGGAGGGTTAGATTAGTGAGGAATTATTTTCTGTTTTATAGGGTAAAACAGAATCATCAAGGGATAGATTTCTCTATTCCAAGGGACATATTCTATCACTCTGGATCGGGCAGCCCAGTGTGAGGCTACTGTTTGGCAGCAGTGGGAGGGGGCACCCTGGTGCTGCCATGTTCACATTGGGAACTGGGTGGTGACATGGAGGGGAGGGGTTTCAACAGACACAGTACCAGAGGTGGGCACCCTGGTCTGCTAATTTTAATATTGGGAAAGAGGGGGGCAGGCAACCTGGAGATTTGGATAAGATATGATACACCTGAAATAGAAATGTATATATTTTTTATATATTTATGTAAGGTTAAGGGAGTAAGGGAAGTGTAGGGAGTACACCATACAGTATATTTTGTTTTTAGTGGTGAGAAATGATTTTCATAAGCTGATATTTTACAATTATGTATAACTGGAGGCTAGGAGAAGCTGGCCTGGGAGGCTTTGGGGGAATAGGCACAAGTATGGGAAGCAGCAGAGTGGTAAATTGCAATAGTTGTGAGGCAGCAGTCTCTCTGGGGGTGATGTAGAGTAAAGGGGGATGTCCTGTGTGTAAGAGCCTGGAGCAGCTAAGGGCTGAAATAAGGCTGCTCAGATGGGAGCTGGGGAGGATGGTGTGGGAAGTTAGAGGAGCAGAGCAGTGGAGGGAAAGGCAGAGAGATGGTGCCAAAAGGAGGGTGGGCATCAGGCAGGGGATGGGAGTGGGGAGGACCACCCAGTACCCAGATGTATCTCTCCCTCTGATGGCCAGGGAGCCCAGGGGGGAGGAATGACAAGTGGTAAGGGAAAGGGGTGTGAATGTGAGGGTAACATCAGAGGTGGGACAATCAGAAGGGGTGCCTTTATTGAATAGATTTGCACCACTATCTGAAAGGAGGGGGGGCAGCAGGAGGTGAGGTAGGAGGTCAGGTTGAGCCAGGGCTGAGAGTAGGAGTACAGGGGAGAGGAGAGGGAACTAATCAGGGTGGGCAGGGAAGAAAAGGCAGGCAAAATAAAGTGGAGGATGGAGGAGGGAGACAAAAGAAAAGGAAAAGGAAAAGGGGAAGGAAAACTGAAAGCAGATACAGATAGTCAGAAGGGGAGGGGCAGAGTGGGAGATGGAGAAACAGTTAAGTGGATAAATTGTGGATGTGGAGATAAGTTCACCAGGGTGCAGAGGGAGCAGTTAGGTGGGGAAGCAGCAAGTACCGAAGGTAAGAAATGAAGGACAGGGAGCATGGATGCAGGGGATGAAAGGGTGGCAATCATAGGTGACTCCATAATTAGGGGTATTCACTGGGGGAAGGAAAGGAGACCCAAATGCAAGCAGGAGGGTGGTTTGTATGCCAGGGATGACGGTGGGGAAGGTGGGCCCAAGAATAAGGGATATAGTAAGGGAGGTTGGAGGAAAACCTAGTTTAGTTATACATTTGGGAATCAACAACCTAGCCGGGAAGGAGTTTGAGGTAGTGTAAAGTAGGCTTAGGAAGTTAGGGAAGATCTGATTTGAGGAAGGAAGTTTGCTTGCCTTCTCAGAGGTGATACCAGTACCAAGGGCCAGCACAGACAGGAAAAGAAGAACAGAGGATTTTAATGACTGGCTGAGGAAATGGTGGTGGGAGGAGATGTTTATCTGTATTGGGGACTGGGAGGAGACCTGGTCAAACAAAGCACTCTCTTCACCAGACAGGCTACACCTCAGTAGGGAAGGTTTGCAGGTACTAAGGGACAAACTGGGGGAATACATAACCACTACACTTAAATGTAAACTACTTGGGGGGCAGCGGGTGTGCAGGCCCACAGACTTCAAGAGGAGGAGGAGGTCAGTGAACCTCCCCCTCACAGTGATGGAAGAGGTCTGGAGGGATGAGGTGGAAAGTGCAAGAACACAGTTAGCAAAGAGTGGAGGGGGTGAGGATCACATAACAAGGATATGTGGAGGAAAGAACACAGAGGGGATAAATGCGAATAGAAGAATAGAGGGAAGAGAAGGAAAGGCTCAGTGTCTCTGAATGCGTGGAGTCTTGGAAACAAGATGGACAACCTGCAGGCACTATTAGCAGACAGGAGGGTGGACATAGCTGCAGTAACCGAGACTTGGGCATCATCCCACCATGACTGGGACCTTGCAATCCCAAGATATAAACTATACAGGAGGGACAGGATAGTCGGGAAGGGAGAAAGGGTGGCAGTTTGTATCAGGAAGGGAATATCTTGCACAAGGGAGGGAGTCAGAGGAAGAAGACATGGAGGCATTATGGGTTCAATTAAGGTCCAATAGAGGGAGAAAGGTGAGGATGCGGGTGGTTTACAGACCACCCAGTCAGGATGAGGAGAGGGACAGGGAACTGAGCTCGTAAATATTGGAAGCTGTGGAGAAAGTAGGTGGCAAGTGTGGGGGACTTCAATCTGCTCAAGGTGGACTGGAGCATAGCGTCCACAAACATGTGCTAGGAGTCAAGTGATCCTGAAAGGACTGCAGAGTGGGTTCCTGACTCAGGGTGTCACAGAACCAACAAGAGCTGAGGCAATTCTTGATCTGGTGCTCATAAATGGGGATCATGTACAAGCAATAATGGTCAGGGAGCCACTTGGTGGGAGTGACCATTGCACAGTGGGGTTCCAGTTGGATATGGGCAGGGAGAGCACCCTGACTTGGACCACATCTTGGATTTCATTAGGGTGGACTTCAGGAAAATGTGCGAAGTGCTAAGGAGCCACCTGGTGGGCATCAGAGCAGATATCAGGGCAGACTAAAGGTGGTCCATCATTAAGGATGGAATACTGGTTGCCACAGATGAGTGCATTAGGCTAAGGGGGAAGTATACAAGGGCCAAAGTGCCCAGCTTGTTCAGTTCTGGGGTTGCCCAGGCAGTAAGGGAAATGAGGCTGGCCTATAGAAAATTCAGGAAGACCAACAGAGAGGTGGATAGGGGCAATTACCTAAGGTTGGCTAGTGAGGCAAGTAAGGAAGTCCAGTGAGCAAAGGCATAGAAGGAGCTGCAGATAGCTGAAGGAATAAAGAAGGACAGAAGGCTTTCTTTCACTATATACTGTAAGTGAGAAAAGGGACAAGAAGGAAGGGACTGTTAGGCTTAAGAAAGGGGAGGAGTGGGTGGAGGATAATGGGGGAAAAGTAGAGATACTAAATGAATATTTCTGTTCTGTCTTCATTAGGGAGAAGGACAGACCAGTTTCTACATGGAGGAAAAGACATCAGGAGGGAGGGGAACACAGATGTAGTGATAGAGGAGGATAGAGTGAGGGAGGGGCTGCTGGCATTGAAGGTAGACAAATCATCAGGCCCGGACTGAGTACATCCAAGGGTACTAAAGGAACTGGCAGAAGAGCTGGCAGGGCCACTGGCAGACCTATTTAATAGTTCACTAGAGTCAGGAATTGTAACGCAGGACTGGAGAACAGCTAATCTAGTGCCCTTCCACAAAAGCGGTCTCAAGGATGAACCAGGGAATTACAAACCAGTCAGGCTGACCTCTATTGCGGGCAAGCTCATGGAAACCATATTAAAGGAAAGGCTGGTGGAATATCTAGAGGAGCATGGTCTCCATGATGCAAGGCAGCATGAATTCATGGGGAGAGACTGTGTCAAATGATTCTGATTGACTTCTTTGACTCTGTCACTAGGACAGTAGACAGGGGCCAAGTGGTAGACATCCTCTATCTTGATTTCAACAAGGCTTTTGACTCTGTGTCCCAAAAAAGGAGGTTGATCAGGAAGTTGGTGAATCTCAGGGCTGGGGAAAGATGGCAAGATGGGTGGAAAACTGGCTGTGGGATAGAACCCAGAGGGTGGTTGTGAGGTAGACTTTACTGGCACCAGAGAGGTAACCAGTTGGTTCCTACAGTGCTCGGTGCTTGGGCCGGTGTTGTTGTTCAGTGTCTTCATCAACATTGGAGATGGCATTAAGGGCAAAATGTGCCTATTCATGGATGACACCAAGCTCTGAGGGAGAGAAGACACAGATGAAGGGCTACAGGACCGGAGGTGGTCCAATCTCTGGCAACTTGGTTTCAAAGCCAAGAAATGCAAAGTTATGCATATTAGAGCCAAGAATCCAAGGACAGAGTACTTCCTGGGTGAAGTCCGAATATCTGCATCACAGTAGGAGACGGACCTGGGAGTGATGATCACTAGTGACCTGAAGCACTCTACGCAGTGCAAGAAAGCAGCAGCAAAGGCAAACAAGATGCTGGGATGCATATCTAGGGGGATCAGTAGTAGGAGACAGGAGGTTATACTGCCCTTGTACAGGTCACTGGTAAGGCCTCATCTAGATTATGGGGTTCACACCTCAAAAAGGACATTAACCAAATGGAGAAGGTCCAGAGGAGGGCTACAAAGATGATAGTGGGTCAGCAGGGTAAGGTATATGAGGAGAGGCTGAGGGCACTGAACATGTACTCCCTGGAAGACAGGAGAGAGAGAGGGGGCATGATTGGGACCTTCCGGTACTTGAAAGGGTTAAATAAGGTGGATAAGGAGAGTCTCTTTAAACTGAGTGGCAACCATAACATGAGGGGGCACAATCTTAAGCTGAAGGGTGAGAGGTTTAGGAGGGAGGTCAGGAAGCACTTCTTCACTGAGTGGGTGGTGGACTCTTGAATGCGCTGCCGGAAGAGGTGATCTCATTGGAAACAGTGGACAGCTTTAAGAGAAGCTTGGATAGGCATAGGAGGAAGGTCAGAATCATGGGTAGGGAGGATGGAAGTTGTGGGGAGGGAGGGGAGGTACAGTAGCTTAATCTGTTTACCCTGTAATACCAGCAGACAAGATAGACCAAATGGCCTTCTTCTGCTGACTTCTTCATACATTCATAAGTGTGTGTACAGTGTGAGTGTCAAAAAGCTCACGGTTTTAAATGCAGATCACTGGCACTGAAACTTGGAGGTCCTGTCAGTGCAGAAAATCTGTTAACAGTGTTGAATGTAAACTCCTGGCTGAGAAGCTATTCTGTTTTTTCTTTTTTAGCTGAGGTTATCAGAAGCGTAATTAATTCAGAGAGACACAATATATGTTCTCCAGTGATCTGCATTTAAAACCATGAGTTGTCTGACACACTGTACACACACTTGCATGCTGTTTTGTATTCAGCTAAACTGACCACAAGACTCATAGTATTTACAAGCAGTTGCGATTTTACAAACTGCGATTATTGAGAAATAAAGCGGCTGAATATTAGTTGTTTTGAGATCAAAGTGGCGTGGTTAGTTTAAATAGAAATCCTCAAGGCAAGGAACAGTCAGCAACAGGGAGGAGCAGTGATGCTGCCGTTCAGATTAAAATCAATAGCCTTTTTTTACTTCTCAAGTAGCGTGCTGTGATTATTAATTAAATCAAAACTGGCTGGTATGCCATTTCAATTTTTGCTGGAAAAACACATAAGCAGCTTGAGACATCTGTTTAGATATTCAGACATGACACTCTTGTGCTGCTGCCAGTGACATCACTCCATGAATGACAACAGTGACAGTTAGCTCAAAGCAGAGATCATAAAAAAACAAGCATTTGTCAATGCCGAATGTTTGCTTGCTGGCATTAGCAGTGGAAGTACAGGAGTTAGACAGATGCAGTATAGGAATGGCAGTGATGAACTGAACTGACACCAACTCCACCCCCGCAGAGATGGACAGGCATTGGGATGTGCCCTTGGGTCGTCACCCATAGTGGTCACGACATTTCACCTCACCCTACCCTGCAGACACTGACAAGTGTCGAGGTGAGCCTTGGGGTGTTTGGGCTCAACACTCACCTCATTCCATAAGGAAATATGCTGAAATGGGTGCAGTAGAGGAGAATGGTGTGAACTCTGCAGCCAAAGAGTCCAAGGTGCACCTCAGTGACTGTCACTGGCTGCAGGGGGGTGGGGTGGGGGTAGAATGGTGTGAGCATTACTGTTGACAATCCCAAGATACACCCCTGATACCTGTCAGTCCCTACAGGGTAGGATGGACACCTGTCAGACCCTACAGGGTAGGGCATTATGATCAGAAACCCTAAGGTCCTGGGCATGTCTTGGTATTTTAACTCTAAGTTTTCAACATGGGCTTTTTGTGACCCCACAGCATGAACAGTGACACTATCAATTTGTTAGCTGAAAGGTGATTTTGCACAGTGACTGCGTCATTAATGCCACAGGTGTGAAAACACATTTCTAACATGATGTGAAAAATGACAGCTGTACTGTTCATGAGGAGGTGTAAAAAAATGGTAATGCTGAAAATGTGGAGCGAAAATATAAAAAAACTGGTGAAGTCACGAGTGTGCATAGAAACTGTGCAACACTTACCCATAATACAATTATTCGGGGGATTTTTTTCACCAGATTTTCAATATAGGCATTTTGGGATCTCCACTCATGAACAGTGTTACTGTGATTTTCTTAATCTGTCCTGAACACTGATTTCCCACAGCGACTGCGCTATTCTGCGCTGGAAGTGCGAAAACACATTTTGGCCAGGATGTGAAAAATGACAGCTGTACTGTCCATAAGAATGTGTGAAAAAATGCCAATGTTGAAAATTTGGAGTGAAAATATTAGAAATTTGTGAAGTTACAACGGTGCGTAGAAACTGCGCAATGCACGCTTGTAACACAATCATTTTATGAACTTTTGTGACCAAATTTTCAACATAGGCATTATAGGACCTCTGCTCATGAACAGTGTCAATGTGATTTTCTTAATCTATCCTGAATACTGATTTTCCACAGTGACAGCGCTGTTCTACACCAGAAGTGTGGAAACACATTTCGGGCAGGATGTGAAAAATGGCAGCTGTACTGTTCATAAAGAGGTGTGAAAAAATGCCAATGTTGAAAATCTGGAGTGAAAATATTACAAATTCACGAATTTGTGCTTGTGCGTGGAGAGTGCCCAATGCACGCTCGTAACACAGTCATTTTGGGGAATTTTTTCACCAAATTTGCAAAATAGGCTTTTTAAAAAGCCCACCTTATGAAAAGTGACACTGTAGTTTCGTTAATCAGTCCAGAAAGGTGATTCTGCACAGTGACCGCAAAATCACCTTTCGGGACCAAATAACCAAATGGCAGTCACTGAATTTGTGAGATGGGGTCCGAAGAACCCCATGTTGAAAATTTGGTGCACAAATTCAGAAAATGAAAAAAACATATTTATTTATTTATTTAATTAATTTATTTGTTTAAAATTTGGTGACTGGGTAGGCCCACTGTGCCCCGAAGGTCCCTTTTTCAGGGGCGACCTGGGATAACAATACATACTTTCATACAAAGAAAGACTTGGGTTACAGAGTAGTTTCAGGTGTGTGAGCAGGTTACAGCCATGGTTATCATCATGCATCAGTCCTTACAAATATGTTTACAGTAGAATTAACAAAAGGTGCAGAAGAAATGTAATTTTACATAGTAAGCTCATTGTTTACTACTGGCATGGTTCAGTGGAAAGTTAGCTGTGGTACTATGCCTAGAGGGAAGCACTGTGGAACCTGATAAGGTGCTTGGAGGATCTGGATATTAGGAGGGTAGTAGGAAGTGGGAGGGGGTCATGAGCCGTGGCAATGACAAATGCTAGTATCAGACATATAGGCTTTGAGTCTGGTGCAGAAGTTAATCAGTGATGGGGCTTCCTGCACTATGGGTGGGAGTTTGTTCCACAGGTAGGGGGCTGAGTAGGAGAATGACCTACCACCAGCATTAGTCCTGACTCTGGGAATGTCAAGCAGTGTACGTCCAGAAGTCCGTAGGTTCCTGGGGTTATGTTTGAGTGTGATAGTTCCAGCGATGCTGGGTGAAGCTGAAGGGCTGAGTACCTTGAAGGTCAAGCAGAGCAGGGGGCAATGGAGACGAGAGGTTAGCGAGGGCCAGCATAGCTGGGCAAGTATGTCTCAATGGTGCCTTCGTGAGTGGTTCTGGGTTGCAAACTGGGCTACCTTGTTATACAGGATTTGTATCTTGGTGACCTCCTGCTAGGCCATGCCCTGTAAGACTGGGGCAGCATGAGTCAGGGTGGGGAGGAGGACACTTGTGGTGACTGAGGTCCTGGCCTCAGGGATGAGCTGGTCTTTTAGCTGGTACAGAGTACCAAGTTTGTGGTGTATGGTTTGGTGACCTGATCCACATGGTACTTGAAGATAAGGCAATGGTCCAATGTTAGACCTAAGTATTTTAAGGAGGGCACAACCTCGATGTCATTTCCCGAGAAAGCAGTGAATTGCAGAGATTTAGACATGCCATATCCAAGGGCTTTGCATCCGAATAGCATCGTCTTAGTTTTGTCTTCATTTAAGACCATTCTATTTGCTCTCAGCCAGGCCTTGAGGGATGCTAGGTCAGCTTGGAGGAGGAGACCTAGAGCTGCAATGTTATCCAGGGATCGGTAGATGATGGTGTCATCTGCGTACTGAACGACTGAACTTCCCCCACAGTAGAGGCTTAGGTCGTTAGTAAATATGGAGAAAATGAGTGGGCCGAGGATCAAGCCCTGCAGTACTCCCTCTGTAAGAGGTAGAAGATCTGAGGTGGCACCCTTCCAGATGACCCTCTGGGATCGGTCTGATAGGTAACTCCCAAACCATTTGAGGGCAAGGGGGTCTAGGCCA
This sequence comes from Neoceratodus forsteri, assembly GCA_016271365.2. Lineage (NCBI taxonomy): Eukaryota > Metazoa > Chordata > Ceratodontiformes > Ceratodontidae > Neoceratodus > Neoceratodus forsteri. The sequence continues at coordinate 129,385,439 of JADMNL010000022.1, forward strand.
ATTTCATCCAGTTTTAATAGCAGGTGTTTGTGATCCACAAGGTCGAAAGCCTTGGACAGTTCTATAAAGACAGTGCCAGTGTGTGTCCCATTATCCATTGCTCTGAGCAAGTCATTTGAGAGATGGATGAGTGCTGTGTCAGTCCCATGGTTAGTTCTAAAACCATGATATGAATGTGCAATAAGCTGATGGGAATCCAGGTAGTCATGGAGTTGGCCATAGACTAACCTTTACTGTAGCTTTGCAAGTGTACTGAGCAGGGAAATAGGCCTGTAATTGCTTATGTTTTTCCTGGAGCCACCCTTGTGAATAGGAACCACGTTGGCCTGTTTCCACAGGTCCAGAAAGGTCCCTTCAAGTAGGGATCTGTTTATGAGCCAGGTCAGGGGTCTGGTGAGGGATGGGGTGCCAGCCTTAATTGGCCGAGGGTTTATCCCATCAGGACCTCCTGAGCCTTTGTCTTTCAGAGCCCTTAGGAGGGATTGGATCTCTTTTATCTTCACCAGTCTTAGATGGAATGAGGGATGGTCAAGGCAAGTAGGCTCAATAACATTAGGAGCCGAGGTCGGCGAGGGCAGGCTGACCTTGTAGGCATCAAGGTTACCAAAGTGATTGTTGAGGGCAGTAGCAATTTCGAGGGAGTCACTCACTGGCTGACCATTGACCTCAATGGGGCCAGGTTCAGTCATAGTGTTACCCCAATCAGGTTGTTGACATGATACCAGAATTGTTTAGGGTTGCCCAAATTGTTTTTTTGTAGGTGAGTGACATACTCCCTTTTTGCAAGTTTGATGGCTTTCTTGTATTTGTTTCTTAAGACCTTGCATGACACATGGTCGGCAGGAAGGGAAGAGAGCTTGAACTTCTTCCAGGCCTTGTCTTGACTGACCATAAGAGTTTTTAAGGATGGAGAGATCCACTTGTAGCAGCTACCCTTTGTTCTACATTTTTTCAAGGGGCCGAAGAGGTTAGCTGCTGTACATACTGCACTGTGGAAATACTCCAGAGCCTCAGCCAAGGTGAGGAGGAGCTTAATTGGGCTCCAGTCCAGACTGTGTAGGTAGTCATTAAACTGCACTGCTGAGAAGTTTGTATAGTCATGAGCAGTGAGTATCTGGGTTGGATCTTGGGTGCTCTGTTCTTCCAGATCCAGAATATGGAGGAGAGGTCACTTAAGGAGTCTGCCATTATGCCGGCTTTCTGGATGTTGGCAGGATTGGACACCAGAGCCCAATCAAGGGTGGTGTGGTTCCCCAATTTTTAGTTAAGTCTGGTTGGTTCTAAGATGACCTGTACCAGGTTTGCTTCTTGGGTCAGTGCCATAAATGTTTTGTTAGGGTCCTGGACCCAGTTTAGGTTGAAGTCACCCAGAATAAGGATCTCTGAAGAAACAACTTGGGCCATGATTTTTGTTATTGCTTCTAGGGATTGAAGAGCTGATTTGGGCAGGTGGTAAATGCAGCCAATAGCGAGTTGCTAGTTGTGTCCTAGGGTGACTTGGATGAATATAGATTCACCATCAGGGGAGGTGTATTGCTGCAAGGTGAGGACTGATAGAGTTAGGGCTATGTTGCCGTAAATGAGTACACCACCCCCTCTTTTGGTCAACCTGTCCTTACAGTACATGCTATAACCTTGGGCCAGTATCTCATGATTGGGGATGTGTGCCTTAAGCCATGTCTCTGAGATGGCAAGGATATCAGGCTTGTAGAAATCAAGCCAGGTTTGTACCTCCTGCATTTTTGATCTTAAGCTGAATATGTTCATATGCACTATCATTAGCCCCTTTGTGGACACCCAGTGGGGGTCAAGAGGGGATGTTATTGAGAAGTTGGTGGTGTTAGGGCCAGGGTTAGGTTGTATGTCACCTGCCAGGAGTAGTAACACAGCTAGAAGGCAGAGTAATTTTTGGCTGGCCGATGGGATTCGGTTGCCTCGGCACATCCTGCTCACAAAGTGGAAGATATTGTAGCATATCCCCTTTCTTATGAGCTTGTGGGCTGAGGAGAGTCAAGTAAGCTGGAGCAGGACATTCCATTATTTATGCCATTATACAGCTTACTAGCACTTCTTCAGTTCGTGGTTGGCTTTGAAGAGTGCAGATATGTTCCCGCTCCACCAACGATCATCGCAACGGCCTCTGGAGGTAATTAGGGGGTGATGCAGGGTGTGGGGAGGTGGGATACACAGAGGGTGGGTGCAGGTTGCAGGAGGGGGGAAACAGAGTCAACAAGGGACCATTTTCTTTTGTTACAGTTTTTAATTTTTATTTTACATGGACGATGTGGGACTTTTGCCACACTGGGGTGGGACTTTTGCCACACTGGGCACCTGGAAGTTTTGGGGGCAGTGGAGTCAATGGGGGATTATGCACCACCATTGGCCATATATTGTGTGGAGGGGACACATGAGGATGCTGGACTTCTGCCACGCTGGGGTGGGCTCAAGCGTGGCACCTAGAAGTGTATTTTTTGGGGGGGGCACTGGAGCCGACGAGGATTTAGCACCCCTGTCGGACATACAGTGTGCTTGGGGGGGAGTGTGTATGAGCCGAGGAGGATTGTGCACCCCCTCAGCACACAACAAAGGGTGTGTGTGTGCATACAACCACCTCTACAATCAACGGTGGTGATGTGGAGGCAATTTGCATATTGCTGAGGGTTGCATCTTTCAGAAAAAGAGATGTGCAAGAACAAGAGGGCACACTTTGAAGATAGAGGGGGACAGCTCAAAGGTAATGTGAGGAAGTATTTTTTCATGGAGAGGGTTGTGGATGCATGGAACAGCCTCCCTGAGGAGGTTGTGGAATCAAGAACAGTGGGGGAATTCAAGAATGCATGGGACAGACATAAGGCAGTCCTAGTGGGGGTAGGAGGAAGTAAGCTGTTGGTTAACTAGGATCTGCAGCTTATCTGTGAGGTGGGAAAATGGGCAGACTAGGTGGGCCAAGAGGTCCTTATCTGCTGTCAAATTCTATGTTTCTATGTTTCTGACAGCAGGGCAGTATGTAAATTGCCTATAGGTTATCACCGCTGATTGTAGTGGTCGTTTGCTTTCAACTGTATACCACTGAAATCTGAACTGCTGTTATAGACAGCTGGGACATTCTTGGGTGCGGTGTGGCCGCACCTGCCAAAATGCTGAGGGCATTGGAAGCGGGAGTGCCACACCTACTAAAACTTGTATGCACTGCATGCAAGCAAACATAAAAAATGGAAGAACACTTCAGGGACTGAAACATCTCAAGCAGGAGTTTGCTTAAGTGTATGTAGTAGAAAAAAAACACAGGACACAGCATATACAAGTATTTACTTGGCATTTTTTATTAAACACACACAGTACAAATCTGACATTTTACTTTTTCATTTCTATAGTTGCCATTGATCTGTAAACTACAGCCAACTCTGTTCACTTTTCCTATCCCCATTCAACAGCAATGAAACTGTTCTGCGCATGCAGTATGTTAACTCCAAGCCCAACTGTCAGAGCAGACTTGTAAATGCCAAACCCCCAATTTTTCAAATGTAAATATCTCAAAAAACACAATACTCTCAAACATCAACACCCCTAGGAAATCCTTTCCCACCAGCCTACACGACCATTCAAAATTTCATAATTTAAAGATTTATAATTTTTTATCGAGACAAGAGCAAACATTCAGAAAAAAAACACAATTGAAATCAATGGGAAGTTACATTTTTTTCATGCTTTAATATGTCTAAATATACTAAACTAATCTATATGAGACTTTCATAGATTTCATATTCTACCAAGGACAACAAAGCCGGACAGTTTTGTGTAAATCTGTAAAACCATCTTTCTGCAGACGGCAAACAAAAATTGAGTTTAACATAGAACTCATCAGTCACCCTAACTATAGGGGTGCTACTGCACCCTTTTAATCAAACACAGGCCAGATGAGCAGATGGGACCAATATAAGCAGCGCAAACCTGGGGAGTAGTGAGCCTTAGAACTGGCAGCTGCTAATGATAATATTAGTTTGCAATTAGGAGGGAGAGTGGCATGAAGGAGCAATGTCTAGTGGAAAAATATAAGAACACAAAGAAAAATCGGCAGATGGGGACCATGCAATCCATCTAGTCTGTCCTAGAAACTACCCCCTCCCTATGGAGCCTTCATCCTAACTTGTCCTTTATGTCTGTCCCATGTGAGTTTGAACTCTCTGATTGTCTTTGATGCTACCACCTCCTGGGGCAAGCTGTTCCACAGGTCTATCACTCTCTCTGTGAAGAAGTACTTCCTGAGGCTGCTTTTGATCCTTCCTCCTACCAGTCTCATATCATGCCCTCTCATGTGTGCTGCCATGTTCTGTTCAAATAGATTGCCTGTCTGAGCTGCATTAAATCCCTTCACATACGTAAATGTTTCAATCATGTCCCCTCTATTTCTTCTCCACTCCAGGGAGTATAGGTTCAGTTCCCTGAGTCTTGCTTCATATGACATGTGAGGCAGTCCATGCACCATTTTAGTAGCCCTTTTCTGCACTGTTTCCAACTGGCCAATGTCCTTCTTGAGGTGATGTCTCCAGAACTGAACACAGTACTGCAAGCGTGGCCTCACCAAGGACCTGTAGAGGGGCATGATAACCTCCCTCTTTCTACTAGAAATACCAATACCTCTACTTATAAATCTGAGGATGCCACCCACTTTCTGTGCTGATTTCTCACATTGTTTTTCTACCTTTAATTTACCAGTGATGATTATGTTGAGAGCTCACTCCATTTGTGTCTCTTCAAGTTGGTGTTCTCCCAGTGTGTACTTTTTTCCTGGGTTCCTCTTTCTCAGGGGCACTACCTTACACTTTTTGGCATTAAATTGAAACTTCCAGTCCATAAACCAATCATCTGGCCTTCTAAGGTCAGTTTCCATGTTGTCTGTTACTTCCCTTGTGTCCACTCTGTTGCAGAGTTTTGTAACATCTGTGAAGAGGCAAATCTTCCCCCCCTTTTTTTTCCATTCGCTATGTCCGCTAAAAATATGTTAACTAGGATCGGACCCAGTACTGATCACTGTGGGATGCCACTGGTCACCCTACCCTCCCTTGACAATAATCCATTGACTAGTACTTTCTGGGTCCTATCATTCAGCCAGTTACTTGTCCAGTTGACCATCTTCTGTTCAACTTCCATATGTTCCAGCTTGTTGGATAGCCTTCTGTGAGGGATGGTGTCAAAGGCTTTGCTGAAATTTAGGTATACCAACGTACCGGGTCATAATGTCACATGCATAATAGCGTATGACATTATGGCGAACCCGGACCTGTGTGCTCTTCGAGTTGGACCCCCCAAGTTCAGACTCTTTAGTGGGGGGGTGGGGGGCTCAGTCCCCCATTATTGGGGGTGTGGGAGCAGATCCCCCCACAGAACAAAAACTGGCAGAAATCGCGCAATGTGCTTATGCCTTGCGGCATTCTGCCTTGTGACATAATGACCCCATGTGGGTATACAACATTCACTGCCCCTCCCTGATCCAATGTTCTGGTGATCCAGTTGAAGAAGTCGATCAAGCTGGTTTGACAAGAGTATCCTGCTGTCTAGCCATGTTGCTTTGGGTCCAAAGGGCTTTGGGAAGGAGGAGACCAGGCCTTACAAATCTAGTATCTGTAACACTATGTGGGCAAATAGGCTTCACTCAGATAGGGGAGGTAGCAGGTATCAGTTAGTGGGTATGTAGGCCTTATCTAGATAGGAAGGCAACAGGTATCAGTATGTGATGATGTGGGACTCACTCAGATAGTATAGAAGCCTGTTAGTATTAAATTAGGAGAGAGGCTTTCTCCAGACAGGGAGGCAGACAGGGAAATGACAGTAAAAAGGAATAGAAACTAACCCAGATAGGAAGGCACAAGTCTGAGGATGACACTCCAGCTCTGGTTGGTTTTTAACTCATTGTACAAGAAAAGAAAGCCATCTGGCATTGAATCTACAAGAGCTTGACTCTTGCCATTTCTAGCCCCAAATAATTCTCAATTTATATCTTGCATGTTGTCATCCCTCATCGGGATCAAGTTACTTACAGTGGTTCTTCTTCTGTTTTGGTCCCGTAGTGCTCTGTCCCTCTCATCAGCCTGGTTTGGTAGCCTATAGGCCAGCCACAATCTAAGGTTCTTCCCTACTTCAACTATCACCTGAGACCACACTTTTTCTACCCTTCAGATTCTTATCTTCTGTTGGCAGTATGCCACTTATGTATAGTATGACCAATCCCTTCTGCTCATTTCTCTGCCTCTTCTGAATAGGGGCTATCCCAGGGATGCGAGGTCCCAGTTGTGGTTCTGTGTAGAGCTGTGAGGAATTTTCAAATATACTTTTGCCAGAATTCCACATAATTTCAGAAATGTCCCCTAATTCGATGGAATTCTGTTAGAAGCGGAATTCTGAAATTCCAAAAGTGGATTGTTTCATTGTTTTTAAAAGAGTGGATTAGTAATCCACAGTTACATGAAATGGTTTGCTTACACCATGGTTATACATCAAACAAGCCGCTGCACTCCTCTCTGATGCAAAAATTCCAATTCTTTAATGAAAGATATAAAACATACCACTGCAAAACATACAGAAACTGAACCCGACTAAGGCCCCAGTGGGATTCAGTTTCTGTATTTTATCGTAGTTTTTGGTAACCGGGTAAGGCCCAATAGGCACAAGTGCCTGTTTTCAGGAATGACCTGGGAGCACTGGGTGATTAAGTGACTTGCTCAGAGTCACACAGTATGCAAATGGAGGTTGTGAGAATCAAACTCAGGTCTGGTTTGCTGGATGTATCAAGCTTGTTCATACCTCTGGTGTGATGCAGTGGTATGTTTTAAATCTTTCATTAAAGAATTAGAATTTATTTTTGCATCAGAGAGGAGTGCAGTGACTTGCCTGATGTAGTGCATTTATTTTTGTGAGCATTCACCCTCATTCTATGGTGGAGCTGTTTTGTCTGATTTACACCATGGCTTCATTTTCTACAAACCATAGAATAATGTTCCTTAGAAAATGAGCAAGATTTGTTGTTCTCTCTGATTGGCTGTTGGGCACTATAGGGGGTACATTAACTTTCGATAGATGCCCAATTAAAACAAGCTCTAATTTGGGGTGCTGCATTACTGAGGATATTTATGGGCACCCCAAATTTTCAGCGTCATCAGCCGCCATTTTTTACCTCTCGCTTAGCATTATTGAGAGAGTTGGGGAGCGAGTTTGTGGCAGGAAAATCCACTCAGAGCAAACCCCCTCTCCTTCACACACCCCCATCTTTCAATTATTTTAATAGCAGCCACATGTATAAAAAAAAAAACAGCAAAAGGAAGCTGACAGCCTTACTGGCTTCATGACGCAAGCAGCGCAGCTTTCAAAATGACAGTGCATACCTCCCTACAGCACTGAAACTCGCTTGTGCTGCTTACCCACACTGCTTGCCTCACATTGACCCTGACACAGTCTTTCTTCCATGACCAAACTACAAAAATTGACCCCATAACAGGAACCTTTACATATTTAAAAAAATGCAGAATACCTCCTTTTTTGTCTACAGTTACCACCCGACTTCTGTGTCCCCGATCATGTACGAGGCAACACTGTAGCATTCCAATTCCACAGCTCAGCCGTTTACTAACTGCTCACAATTTAGCAACCCCAGAAAATTAATTTACAAAGCAAATGGCAAACTCATGGATTGGTGGGTGGGATTTTTAAACTAACAATTTCCCTGGTACCACTTTGAAAAAGTGACACTACAAGAAACAAACAGTATTTCACAAATGGCAGCACCATCTAGTGGCACTAAACCAGTAAGCCAGCAAAGGGACTATTTTACATAACCTGATATTTCTTTGCATTTTACTAATATTTTACACTCTTTTTGTATTAAATAATTAGTAAAAAAAATAATCAAGCCATTTTCTAGCGCAATAGTACCCTCCAGGTGGGCGGTATAGGCAATACCAGACAACTTCCAGGAATATAGGGCCCTCTACCTGTGGTGTCGTGCCTCATTAAGCCCCTGGGAGGTCTGGTATGCCAACACCGCCCGCCCTGTCAGGTATTATTGCTTGCATGGATAACATAATTCCTGAATTGAGTTTACATAGAAATGCTGTTTGGAATTCCATTAAATTAAATAGATATCCCAAAAGCATTTCTGAAATGAAATTGGCATTTCCCAGGAATTCCCTAGCAGAATTCCATGTTCCACTCAGACCTTGTTCTGTACTGTCCTAATTTCCATGATGGCTGATATGTCCAGTTGGGCTTCCCCCACCACTGCATAGATATTCCCATTTTATTCCCAAGACTCCCTGCATTCAGATGAGCTATCTGCAATGGGCTAGGTCTACCACCTTCACTTATTTATTTATTTATTTACTTATATAGTTATTTCAAAAATGTTTACCAAGAAAGACATACTGAGCATATATCAGCTTGTTTCCAGATTTGTCCTGGGAATAGGGGAAGCGGAGTATAGTAAAACCTAGTAATTTGCAATAAATAATACAACTAAAACAAAAAAGAATATAAAAATAGGAAGATATATTTGATAGGTAAGTCAAATGTAAACACAGAATAAACATATATTAACTGTAAACAAATTAATAGAAGTATTGAAATACATTTAGCACAGACCATGTGCAAAACCCCAGATGAGATAGTGCTGAGAAGGAAGATTGTAGGTGGTACTGATGCCAGGTCATGGTGTAGTCAAGGGCAGTTACAAGAGTGAGTAGAGCTGTCACAAAAGAGGGATTTGAGGTAAAAGAGGGAGGGAGAAGGGTAGAGAGCAGGAGGAAGGGAAGACCAGAGCTTTGAGAACCAGAAGGAGAAAGCAGCTTGGCTTGCAAAAGATTTCATGAAAGGAAGTGTGAGGGAGCAAGGGTCAAAGTTACACAGGGAGTTACTGGGGGCAGAGTGAGATGAAAGGAGAGAGGTAAGGTTGGGGAGAAAGCCTAGCCAGAATGTGGAAATAAAGGAGGCACAGTGAGTGATGTCTGGCTTCAAGAGAAGGAAGGGAAGGAGAGTAATAGAGTAAACAGTGGTGTGTGTAAGGGGGACACTCTAGTGCAAAGTGTGTGAAAGAGTGAAAAAGGAGGTCCAGTCTGGCCAGAATTAACTTAGGCACAGCACTGCATACAATACAATGTCACTTCACCATAGTTCAAAATTCGGATGATTATTTTCAAAAGGATTTCTCTTCATGCATGAAGCAGAATACATGCTTTATTCTAGTAAAGAACTCAAAGTTAGGGATGAAGCTTATGGTGGATGTTGTCTACATGCAGAGAGAAGTCAATGTGACAGTCCAACCAATCCCCAAGGTATTTGAAATGGGGAGATGTCCCCAGTCAACACACCCTTCAGGGTACAGAATGGCAAAAGAGGGGTGAGTCTGGCCAACCTCTGTGTGTTGCAATAGGTCAGTTAAGGCATTTTTTTGGCATTGATGGAGAATTTATTATTCCAGAACCAATGTTAAATGTTGCTGAAATCCATCTGGAGCCTAGTAACCAGAATGGAAATAGAGGCACCAGAGGTATGGATCACTGTATTGTTGACATATGAGTGCATGGCCACAGAGGTACAAGCATTTGGGAAGTAATTTAAGAAAATGTAGATAAAGATCAGGCCCCAGATAGAACCTCGGGTAATACCTGTGGAGGTTGGAAGAGGAGGGCATCCTTAGTCTCCAATGTAAACAACATGAGACCTGACCTCAAGGTAGAACTTAAATCAACTAAGCAAAAGGTCAGAGAACCCTATCTGTTTAAGCTTCTCTTGAAGAATGGGATGTGAAACAGTACCACATGCCTTGGTGAGGTTGACAAAGGCTGTTGATGTAATCAGGCTCTGGTCCATACCAGAGTGGAAAGAGTCAATAAGTGTGAGGATGGGGATGGAGGTGGAATGGGACTTATAGAAACCAGATTGGAAAGCAGTGAAGAAAGACAAGGAGTCAAGGAAAAAGGAGTGCTGGAAGAGGGCAAGATGTTCCTGGAACTTGGACAGGGTGAGAAGAGAAATTGACCTATAGATCCCGGGGGGGGAAGTAACTGTAGAATGTTTACAGACATCGAGGACAGTGGTCATAGCAAAAGACAGATTGAGGATAGAAGCAATAGGGAAAGCAATACAGGAGCAGAGAGATGGAGGATCTTAGGGCTAAGTCCATCAGGGCTCAGACCTTTGAGCTGGTTAAGTACAACAAGGGCACTGAGTGAGACAGAAGGAGTAGCAGGTGAGAAGGAGTAGGAGAGGGGAGGGATGGAGGGAGATGAAGAGGAGAAGGAGGAAGAGGAGGAAGATGAGGGATCTAGCATATGATGAGAAGAGTTGAAAGACAAAGCAAAACATAATGGGTCAGAGATGGGGGAGTCACCAACTTGAGAAATGGAGAGGGGGACTGGGTCACAGGTGACAAAAGTCAGTGAAAAACCTTCCAGAATGAGAGATAGCTAAGATTGTTCTGAAGAGTGGTTGGCAAATACTTGACATTCCTAAGTGTGATAGCTTTAGTACAGTCATTGCAAAGGGCCCGATAAATTGTCAGGTCAGCAGGGGAGCAAGTGCCTTATGAACCCTCTAGGCTTGGTCTTTGGAATGGAGTTGGAACACAGTCAGTAGGTGCATCTTTGGAAAGACTGTTTGGGTGCCTAACATGAGGGGGCTCACCCTTATAGTTCAGAAGCAAGAAAACAAGTAGTCAGGCACTCTAGATGACAGACAAATTAAAAAACTCTGGTAAGTTATATGCAAAAGAGTTTAATACAAGTTTAGGTTCAAACACATAGCACCCCCTGACGAAGGCCAAATTGTGAGGCCAAAGTGCTGAGGACAATGCTGCATTCAAGGCTAAGTATTTGAACCTGAACTTGGATTAAACCCTTTTGCATACAACTTACTGGAGTTTCTGAATTTTTCTGCCATCTGGAGTACCTGACTACTTGTTTTTTTGTCTTTGGCATGGAGGCAGTCAAGCAGCTCATTTGAGATCCATGGTAATTTGGAACTTCAGACCCTGGCTTTTCAAATGGGGGAAAGGTGGCCCCAGACAGCCATGAGTTTAAGAGTTAAAGAGTTGGAGGGCAGAATTAATGCTACTGTTTTTGCTGCTGAGCTGGGTGACCAGTTGGTAGAAGTGGCTCAGCATGAAGGCAAATCAAGCTACCTAAATGAATGGATGTAGATAAATTTGAAGAGAATGTTGGTACATTGAATTTTCTGCAAACAGCAGACCATGTGGTGGTCAATTAGAGCATCAGGGAGAATACCAGCACCCACAATTGATGAGGGTAGGAGGAAAGGACCCCTCTCAGGATGGAGTAGTTATTAGTTTTAAGATTAAGGCAGGAGGGGCTGAAAATCAACTGGGCATGTTGAAGGGATTTTATATTTTGGTATAATTTTGGGGAAGAATAGAAGAGCCAGTCAATATAAAAATCCCCGAAGATGAATAACTCGCCAGATGAACACTTGGACTGTCTCTGCTTACCCTTTCCCCGTGCCCCTATCCTATCTATATTTTCCACCCTCCTTGTCTGTCCAGTATTAGTGTCACTACCTAGTCCATATAAACTAGGTGGTTGAATGCTAGCATGGCCTCCCACACCAGAGATAGTGCTTTGGTCCTCCCCATCATTAGAATCCCCCCTAATTTAAAATCCCAATAATGTATGTGTCAAATATCTGACAGAGTACATTGGCCCCTTCCTCACTAAATACTCTCCAGTCCCTCCAGAAAGGATTCAAGTCCCCCACAAGATGGAATTTTACAGCCTTACACCATTCTTTCAGCCACCTGTTGAACTGAAAAATCTTTGATTGTCTAGCTTCAACACTGTTTTATTGTTAGGGTTGCTTGGATATCCATTTTTAAACTAGAATATCTGACAATTTTTAGGGTTTTAGGATATTGTTCCTCAAAATCCTATATCCTGAAAACCTTGGATATTAACTCAGATTTTGGGGTATCCTAAAATCCTAAATCCAAATATCTTAATATATCCTACAATCCTTTAGGATGTTAGGATATTAATTGCTGAATCTGGTGATATCTGACAATACCCAATAGTTAAATTTGATGCAGATTTTGATATGGGTCATCCTACTGGATTATTCTACTGTCTGACTATCCTAAGCTGGGTCAGAGTTTGAGATATCCAAGCATCTCTGGCAACAACTCTGAAATAGACCCTCCAGATGCTACCTCATTCAGCTTTGTACCTTCATGGAAGTTGTCCATACCATTCCTTAACATCCAGCTTGCCAGATTGAGTCTCACAAGGAAGGAAGACAGGAAGGCAGAAAGGACTGCAGGATAGAAGGAAGGAACATTTTAGCTATAGTAAGTGCCTTTCATACAACTGTTTCCCACATTGCTTTACAATCAGGACAGGAAGAGTAGCAAATGTTGATGTTGCTTTTAAGCACCCAGAAAGATTCAAAGAGCACATGCTGGCCTACCAGTGCAGCAACAAGGTGTATGCTTGTGACGTCAATGTTCCAGGTTCGGGAATGGACCCATGGTGTCAGAGGGCCAACCGGGGGGGGAGAGGATTGAGTATCTGAGGGATGGCTCTCCTCGGGGGGAAGGGTGGGTGAGTGTCTGGCACATGGCTGACCTCTGGCAGAGGCCTGAGGTTGTAGCAAGCCAGTGCTGAATCACTGAGAGGTATGCCAGATGTAGACACTTCAGACCTTCTTTCATCATTGCACACCACACCTCCTTAGGGTTAGAAGAACCAAAAAAAGTCTGCTGAAAGGATGACATACACCCTTCATGGCCCAGACCCAATGTCATAGACCATGACCCCTTGCTCCCACTGGTACCAATCCATGTCCTTCAGGAAGCTGGCAGCCCCACCTGGGGGGCAAGTCAGGGTGCTTGGGATCCCCCACTTCACTCTGGTACCATTTCTCATCTATTGAGAAGCCAGCAACCCCAACCTAGGGGGTAAGCCAGGATGTTTGAGAGGTGTAAGGGGGTGCGGAGGTGTGTCCCAGGAAGCAATGGCAGGGGCAGAGCCTTTGAAGTTAGTTGGCTGATACAGGTCAGTCAGACTGATGGGGAGCAAAAAAAAAAGATTCAAAGAGCACAAAGACTTGCTCAGGTCACACTGTGACTAAGTGGTAGTTGTGGGAATCAGTCCTGTGTCTCCAGGTTCATAGCTCTGCACTTTAACCACTAAGCCAAACTGCCTCCCTGTGCTTGCAATTGTCCTTTAATTCTGATATAAAGTTGAAAGGATTGGCACATTTAGCTATGTGCTACATGCTCTTTTTGTGAAAATATTTGACACAATTCCCAGAATTAACATGATTCACTCACTCATTATCTGGGTACAAGGGCAATGGCAATTGCTGCACAGGTGGAAAGTTGTGTTTCAATTTGGAAAACAAGAGTACTTGTGTGCATGTGAAATATATAATAAGTGAGGTTGGCAGTCACAGATCCCGAGACACTGTTTAATGTCATAAGTTACTGTACATTTGATTTTTCTTTTGAAAGTGTGTCTTACTACAAAGCACATTAAATACATTATGTGGCTGTGATAGTGGAAAAAGCACCAGTAGCATTGCATACATAGCATTTAGTAGTAAGGATATAATATAGTAGCCAGCATATTGCGATCTGTCAGTACACGACACTGGCGTATATTATCTTTTGCTTGTGAAATCATACAATCATAGGTAACATTGTGTGTGGTACACATAGATTGGCACATTCTGTGAACAAGCCACCTGGTTATACTACAAGTGCTGTATTGACACATCTGCTGCACAGGATTGAGGCAATGTGGGTATGCAGGCTGTGTGGTGGTTACGTGCCAGTGGCTCTGTCACTGCTTGAATGTTGTTCAGCCATATTTGGCTGCAAAGCACATATAAATGACTCATATGCTGCTATCTGATATTATTCATAGGGTGCCTACTGCAAAGAAAGAGAGAGAGTGCAACTTTTTAAGAATTAATATAATTTTGAAGGGCCATATGGTGTGCACTGGAAGGGTGTTTCATTACTTTTCAAGAATAAAAGTGATGCAATACTAAGAAAGGAGAAGGTATGATAAATCATTAAGCTCATAGAGAGCTCCATTATGTCCCCCACTGCCCCACATAATGCTTTATTTCAATACACCTTACCAGCCAGTCATATCTCCCTTGCCCCCACCCAAGCCAAAGGCCATATCTGATACCACAATGGCCCCAGCATTTGAAGTACCTTTATCCACCACCCACTCTTGTTGGAACTCCCTGAGATCATCCCTTTGCTTACCAAACCTACCACTAGATATGAAATCAAATGCATCAGTATCTTTGGAAATGAAAAGTCCACATATCTGAACTCAATTAATGATCCTTAATATGCCTAGCACACCTTTCTCCAAATTGCCTTCTTTTTTGATTGACAATCTCTTAGTGACCTGTACAGGAACTGAAAGGACGGCTAGCACTAAACAAGTCAAAGAGACCAGTTTAGAAAATTAGTGATCCAAAATTAAAGAAACTTCCGATGCTTAAAATACCAGCACAATCAATGAGTCTGCACACAGCGATTAGTTCAGCCAGTTAGAAGGGGTCCTACTGGGAACCGCAATTGGGTGGAGGGTGGGGAGAAAGTTAATATGAGGGTAAACAAAGGGAAAATTTAAATATAATTTTGTGTTGGAAGAGGTTGGAATAAAGATGCCATGTATGTGGAGTGACAGGAAAACATAAATTTACTGTAATTTGGGGTGAGAAGAATCTAGTTTATTAGTGTGCTCCATGGGTACAATGAATGGGGAATTCAAATAAAACTTTGGGTGTGAGAATGAGTGCTATGAGGATAAGGAAACTAACAAATTCAAATATGTGTTCAGGTTTGGAGAACTAGCGGTAATTAAAGTACTATTTGTGGGGGTGAAGGGAACAGCATGTACTTTTTTCCCCATGTGGCCTTCTCCATGCTCCCTGTTACCCAACAGTGTGAAAAGAAGGTTCTTAGACTGAATCCAAAAGTAAAATGTTATTTCTTTTTGAGTGGGGGAGGGGAAGCAATATGATCCATGTGTCAGCAGAGTAGTGGGAGGAGGGAACGGAACTATACTTTCAGGAAGGCACGCATGGAGGAAGGGTGCTGTAAGTGTATAGGGGGAAATAAACTTACATTTTTTTGATTGTGGGGAGTGAGAAGGAGAAGGTTACATTTTATGACTGGGGTGGAAGGGAGGAGGAGAAGTATAAGGGTGCTATCAGGGTAGGGAGAAGAAAAATCAAGTGTTTACATGCGTATTTAAAAAGATTCTAATTTATGTAAACTAAGCTAAAAAATAACTTTTTAGGTTTTATATACTGACCACAATGTCATAAATGCAAAATTAGGGTTTTGGAGTCAGTAACACTGTCTGTGCCTGTTCTGTCTTAGCAATGAGATAGTGCTTCAAAGTTAGATGGTCACATACAGTGCAATTTGATAAAGCACTCCTCATTAATATAACATGTCATCCAACAGTTATAGTGATTTGTTTCTAAAGTGTACACAATCAAAGATAAAGCACCCCCATTAATATGACATATCATCCAACAGATAAGTGGGGTTTCTAAAGTGTACATAATCCCACTAATAAAAAACTCAGAGTTGGGGTCAGTAATGTTAAAACCCAAACATTATGTTTTCTGACTTTTTTACAAATTAATCTTAAACTATAGGCAGTTTTTATGTCAATATGTAATATGGTGTCCTCAGAAAATTATTTTCCCCAGATAAAAGGGGTCTGCAAGCTTTAACATGAGTCCTACCACTGGTCATAGGGATATACTGTACATATAATCTATTAAACAATCAGTCTGTGCCTGCCCATTTTTTTAACTGGTTTACCATTCCACAGACCTTTCACCTCTGGAAAACTGGAGAGATATGATAGTTGTGTGATTACCAGATGGTAGACACATCAGTATCATGTAGCAACTTCAAAAATGAAGCCACTATCATACCATCCTCCAGTTATTTATTTATTGAAATTTGTTGACCCGGTAGGCCTACTGAGACTAGAAGTCCCTTCTTCAGGGGTGACTGAGGGAGAGATACAGATGGTAACCAACTGAATTTGAACCAGATTAAGCTGTTGGTGGTATTTGTTTAGTGAATGGGGTAAATTTGGCCAGGACACCAGGGAAATTCCCCCTACACTTTTTCGAGAAGTGCATTGGGATTTTTAACATCCATCTGAACAACCACCAGAACAGGCAGACAGGACCTCAGTTTAACATCTCATCTGAAAGACAGCACCTTAGGAGTGCAGCACCATCCTCATGCTGCACTGCAGTGTCAGTATTGGAATTGAACTCAAGTGCCAGGTGTGGGGATAGAACCCACAGCCTTCTGATCTTATGGCCTCACAGGCAAGCATGCAACTTGCTGAGCCACTGACAATCTAACTTCTTAATTATTTCATATGCACTTTCTTTGTTGAATTCATATAACTATTGGTTAAATATCATATTTCTCTGTCTACAGCTGCAAGGAGCAGATCTTAATATGTGTGCTTTCTTTCTACAGTAATTATAATCTTAATTGTTCCTAGAATATGCAATCAGACACAAAAGTGACAATGGGAACTTCTGGGGCAATATATTCAAAACTTGGCCAATGGGCTAAATTAGCACTGCCCAGCATGCTAAATTAGCCCTGAACCAGTAGCAAGTTATAATCAAAGTAATAGCCCCAGGGATGAACCTGCTGAATACAGTGAGCAAAGGAAACAGTGCAAACAGGGCTGTGAGTGCAGTACTAAAATAGCTGAGGAAATAAGACAGCTCTGAATATAGCAACAGGGAAGTGCAAAATGCAGCAGCAGCTCAGTGGACACAGAGGTGGAGTAAGGCAGAGTTGAAGGTGGTAGACAATGTGTGTAATACCAAAGAAGTGTTGCACAACAACTGCAAGCAAAACTTCAGGCCACACACTGAAGAACTATACTATACCTTCGAGAGGTTTGCCCAGGGCTAACCCAATTGCACAGTGCTAACACATTAGCCTGGTGCAAACACATTAGCCTGGGGCAAAAGTTTGCTGTATTCAAAGTTCCTATACAAAGGAGCCTACTCAGGCAATCCAAGCCCAAACAGTCACATTTGCAACTCATAATGGCCTGCTTTGCATACTCTCCTGTGTACTTTGCAAGGCACTATTACATGGAGTTCACAGAGACCCCCAGTTGGTTGGAATGTAAGTACAGGCTGGAAGCTGCAGGTCAGGGTGTGCTCACAGCAACCCCCTGTTGGTCGTACTGGATGTGCAGGCTGGATGCTGCAGGAAATGGGAGTTTGCAGGCACAATCAGTGGAAACCACTCACCCACTGCAATGAGGCACATAGCCATGATGAATGAGGGGCAATGAGGGACACCACTACCTAGATGGTGGGACACATTCTCAAACATGGATATACAAACACAGAACACAAATATGAACACTTTTGTTAAGTACCAAGAAATAACTATACATAGGCCTATAGCCTAGAATACTCTGCTGCCATGTCTGGCTGAACATCACAGTCAATGTGTGTGTAAAGCACTGTTCACATGAGAAATGTGTGCAGGCCAGGTCTAGATTGAGAGGTACACTGAAGGATGTCCCCCATAATGAGGGACACAGTGGAAAATGTATGATTGTGTGTAGCAATATATAGAGGTGTGTACATACATACATAGCTATAAAGCCATATATCCACACAGAAGGTATATGTACTGTAGGTGTATATATATATATATATATATATATATATAAAAAATCAGTTTAATGCATGAATTAAGTTTGTTCCACAGCGACAAAAGTGAGGAGATTCGGTGTTAGGGTTGAAAACCCCTTGGACCCCCAGCCCACCCCCTCCTTGCATTGGGTGTACATTGAATGCCACCAACTCTCATCCCATCACATGTGTAAAGAACCAGAGGTTTAGAAGAATGGGGTGAGAGTTGGGACCAAAGACCTAATGTGCACCCCAATGTGGTTGGCTTGGGGTCCAAGGGGTTTCAACCCTAACACCGAATTTCCTCACTTTTGTCGCTGTGGAACAACCCTAACTGATGTATTAAACTGAGTTTTTGCCTCTAATTTCCCTTCTTTTTCAGAATGATAACGAGAAATAGTGAATGTAATGCGGCAGCGGGCCCCCGCGCTCCTGCCACGTGATGTCTTCTGACATAGTAACAGGAACAGCAACGCAACCAGAAGTGCTAACAGTGGCTCACATGGTAACGCAAGTGCAAACGAGAACAGAAAGGGTAATGCACATAGTGGCGTAGACAGGTACAGTCCACCACGTGATGTCTTGTCACATAGAAACATGGTGCCCGCAAATGCAAATGGTAATGGGCATGGTGATGCAAAGCAAAAGAGAAAGAGAAACAGTACTGTAGACACAAATGGTAAAAAATAATGGAAACACAAGCGCAAATGAAAACGCGAAGGATAACGCACATGGTGGCGTAGACGTGAACCGTAAGTGAAACGGGTACAGAATCGCAAGCAGAAAGGGTAACAGTAACAGTAATGGAAGTGCACAGGCTGGTTTTCCCCAAATGCTTCATAGAGAAAGACAGTGAGTACAAAGAATGTATGCATAATAATGGGTCTCGGAGCAGAAAATGAGGAGTTGGAATGCTAAATTGCTAAGATCTCAGGAACCGTACGACGAAGAAAAAAATGTAAAAGTCATCTGATTTATAACTTTCCTGGCTAGTTTTTTACTTAGCTCTCATTAGGGGGCTAAGCATTTTTCTGACGAAAAGTCCGTATCTAGCACTGTTTCCGAGATACGGGCCCTGATATGCGCGGTGAACGCTGTAATGTTATCCTATGGGAAAAAAAGAGAAGTTTGGAGTATCATAACTTTGGCTCCCTGTAATATCTTTTCACCAAACTACTAAAAGGCACACCTGTGGGATATTGGCTGTCTTCCCTCCAAATTTCAGCCCAAAAGACCAAACTGTTATTTTGCAGCAGGGTGCCAAATGATTGCTGCAATGCAACGGACGCCGTAATGTTATCCTATGGGAAAAAGCATCAACTTTGGAGTGCCATATCTTTGCCACCGTGTAATATTTTTTCAACAAAACATGGAAAGGCACATCTGTGAGATGTTGGCTGCATTCCCTCCAAACTGCAGCCCAAAACACCAAACCATTCTTTTGCAGAGGGGTGCCAAAAAATTGCTGTCATTTTCCCACAGTTTAGAAAAGTACTGTCGGCAATTTGTGAAAGCTTTTGCAAATTCATTCGACAGTGTCACAAGTGCGAAAGTACTTTGCGAAAGTACTTTTTCCAGAAATGTGAAAAACATATTTCTGGGGTGTTTTACCCCAAAATAAAGACATGGTTAGCATCCTCAGGGTCCGACTAGGTGAATACAAAAAAAATTAGGTTGCTAGAGGGTCCCAAATTTAAATGCCAAGCATTTTTCTGATCACCAACTGAAAACAAAATGGCAGATTTGTGACAGTAAAAGGGCCATTTGCAAAAGTAAAAACTGCATTTGCGACACTGTTGAAATTTCTGTTAACTTTTCCCATTGACTTATAATGGGAACTTGTTTTTTGAATAACATTTGAAGCATTTAATATTTTTTCACAAAATCTTCATAAGGCACATCGGGGACCCTGGCCACACATTCCCTGAAGATTTCAGACCGGGTCACAAGAAACCGCATTTAACCTGTAGGTGCGACTCCACAGAATTTAAAAAAAAGCGTAACTGCACATGCAGATCATGCTTAATAACTCCACAGTCATATATCCGACTGGGATTAAACTTGGCAGATCCCAAGGTGTATGGGTCTTGATAATGTATTCCAAATTTCAGGCAAATCTGTTGAACGGTTGAAAAGTTATTAAGGTGAAAAATTTTAGGTTTAACATGTAAATGGCTCCTCAACCCTAACTATGGTAGCACTACCATGCTACCATAATATATATTACAGTGGCACGGTAGTGCCACTGTAGTTAGGGTTGAGTACCCCATTTAAGGTTAAATCTGAAATTTGATAGCTTAATAACTTTGCCACTGTATGATGTATTTGTCTGAAATTTAGCATGCATGGTCTGGTACCAAAGATCTCTGTTTCATTACAGGCATATGTACAGTTGCGGAGCTACAGAGTGCCAAAAGCCACACAAATTACACATTTTTGTACATTCTTTGTGTGTGCCTACAGCCTGCATGGTTTGTGCGACCAGTCCAAAACCTTCAGGAAACATACAGCCGGGTTCTCCAATGTGCCTTTCAAAGATTTCGTGTAAAAATATTGAACAGTTCAAAAGTTATTAAAAAACAAGTTTCCCATTATAGTCAATGGGAACAGTTAAAATAAGCAAAAGTGGCAAAAATGCACTTGTTACTTTCACAAATGACTCTTGTAGTATCTCAAATCAGTGATCTTGTTTTCAGTTGGTGGTCACAGAACTGCTTGGCATTTAAATTTGGGACCCTCTGGGGACACAATTCTTTTTGTGTTCACCTAGTCAAACCCTGAGGATGCTAGCCATGTCTTCTTTTTTGGGTGTGGGGGGGGGGGTAAAACATCCCAGAAATGTTTTTTTAAATTTTTGTAAAAAGTAGTGTCACAAAGTACTTTTGCATATGTGACACTTTCGTGATTTCATTTGTGAAAGTGTTGTGATTAGAGAAAATACTTTGAGACACTATTGCCAAAACAATAGGGAATCTTTGCCATCCTGCTGCAAAATAATGGTTTGGTCTTTTGGGCTGGAATTTGGAGGCAAGAAAGCCAAGATCCCACATATGTGTCTTTTGGTGGTTTGGTAAGAAAATATTACAGGGCTACAAAGTGATGGCACTCTGAAGTTGACAATTTTTCCCATAGGATAACATTACGGCATCCGAAGCCTTTCAGGGCCTGTATCTTGAAAATGATTCAAGATACGGACTCTTAGTCGGAAGAATGCTTAGTCTCCCATTAGGTGGCTAAGTACAAAACTAGTTTAGAAAGACATAAATAATATGTGATTTTACATTTTTTTCTACGTCATATGGTTCCTGAGATATAAGGAATTTAGTATTCCAAGTGCTCATTTTCTGCTCCGAGGGCCATTATTATGCATACATTCTTTGTCTTTTCTGTGCTTCTGGATGCACCTTTTTTGGGAAAATAAGGGTGTGCATTTGTGTTACTGTTACCATTAACATTTCTGCTTGTGGTTCCGTTACTGTTTGTTTTAGCATTTCCGTTCACACCACCGTGTGCGTTACCCTTTGCGTTTGCGCTTGCATTTGCGTTACTGTTACCATTTGCATTTCTGTTACTGTTTTTGTTTGCATATACTTTTGTGTCACCGTGTGCATTACCATTTGTGTTTGTGTATGCTCTACTGTTTCCTTTGGCATCATCGTTGGTGTTACCGTAACCGTTTGTGTTTCCCAATTGCATTACCATTTCTGTTTGTGTGTTCATTACCGTTTGCATTTCAATCAATCAATCAATCAAAATCTTTATTTATCCAGACAAACATCGTTGAGCAAGCTCATTTACAAGATGGGCCTGGTTAGCTCCAGGTCAAATGGCACAATGCATACAGAGATATTTACAATAGAGCCAAATAACACAAGTAAAAAAACAATTAATGCAATTAATGCAAGTAAGTACTCAATGCTACATCATTAAATCCATTGGCCTTAGCGTTTGCATTTTCAGTAGTGATTCCATTGTCAAGCTCATAACTGTTTCCTTCTGCTTCACTTCTGCCATTAGCATATGCATTTCTATTTCTGTTTCTGTTACTGTTTGCATTTTCATTACCATTTTCATAACTGTTTGGTTTCTGTTGCAATTAGCATTTGTGTTACCATTTGCGTTACTATTTCTGTTTTCATTTATGTTTGCACTTGCGTTTCTCTTACTGTTTGCTTTATCATTTCTGTTTGCATCAATGTGTGTGTTACCATTTGCGCTTGCATTTGCATTACCATTAGTGCTACTATTTTCTTTTACCTCACTGTTGCCATCACCGTTTGCATTAACGTTAACGTTTGTGTTTTAGCGTTTGCGCAGTGCAGTGCAGTGCAAAACATTGATTTTTCTGTTTTCCTGCACTGTCTTCTATGATGCATAGCACAGCCAGTGTGTGGTTGATTCATCTGAAACCTGCCATGTTGAAAAACCTTTATTCAAGGAACATGCCAGTATTTGTTTGGTGAAAACATGTTGTTCTGTTCCAGCATTATTGCCTTTTGAAGTTGGCTCCCCTCACAGTTACAGATTTTTCAGCCACCAGGTCCACCATTTTAGAGCATTTTTGACCACGATTTCCACCATTTTGTGGTGGAAGACTTCTTAAAGGTGCAGAAGAAAAAATTACTCACCTTAGTAATGTTGTTTCTTCTAATGGAGTCTTGCTATATTATGACATATGCAGTGAGTCCCAACCTTCGAACTGCTCCGGAGGTGAAAGAGTTAACTTTCCATGCCAGGCATGGAACTTTGAGCTCGAGCTGGTTGAAAACTCTGTCTGTTGTTCTTCAAACTCAAACTGTCAGATCTTTAGAGCTAAACTCACTAAGGTCCTGTGTGGAAGCTGTAAACCTACACTAGCCAACTGGCTACTAAATATAAGAACACATTTTTGGTCCCAAAACAAAGACTCAAGTCAGGAGACCCAAAAATGAAAAACATACACCCAGTCACCCCAAAAAGGAGGGTGAAAAACAAGGTGGGCATCTACTAAGTGCCAACACTGCACTGCCCACCCACATCCCAAAAACAGAGGTTCTGAGAGGAGCAGGCAGGGGAGGTCATAATATGGCAAGGCTCCATTAGAAGAAACAACATTACTAAGGTGAGTAATTTTTTCTTCAAACAACATGAAGTCTTGCTATATTATGACATATGCAGACTACACAGCAGTACTTCCATGGAGGAGGGACAGAACCTTCTTAGGAAATAGGCTCTGAAGCACAACTGTGCCAAACCGAGCATCACTCCTAGCCTGGATGTCCAGAGAGTAATGCTTGCTAAAACTGTGAACTGTTTTCCAGGTAGCTGCTTGACAAATCTCTAGAATGGGGATGCCCCTGGCAGCAGCCAGGGAAACAGCTGTACATCTGGTAGAGTGAGCCCTCAGGCCTGAGGGAGGAACCTTACCCAGCTTTTCATAACAGAATTGGATGCAAGAGACAATCCATCTGGCAATGGATCTTTTAGTGGCAGGTTTCCCTTTACGAACCTCACCATAAGTGAGGAACAGTTGGAGGGAGTCAAACCTGTGACCCTTGGTATGCTTAATGTAGTAACTAAGGGCTCTCTTCACATCTAAGCTGTGCAACCTCCTCTCACCAAAGGAGGAATGGTCAGTGAAGTACACTGGAAGAGAAAATAGATTGATTAAGGTGGAAATCTGAAACCACCTTAGGCAAGAACTTCCTGTTAGTCCTGAGGACCACCTTATCTCTATGAAAGGAGATAAAATCAGGCTCCACTGACAAAGCTTGTAATTCACTTATGCGTCTGGCAGAAGTGATGGCTACCAGAAACACAGTCTTCCAAGTCAAATACGTAAGCCCTGCTGAAGACAAGGGCTCGAAGGGAGGTTGCATAAGCTGAGCAATGCAAACATTAAGATCCCAGGCAGGGGCAGGGTCCCTGAATGGAGGGTTGGTGTGACGCAATCCCTTAAAAAACTTAGAGAATACAGGATGAGCTGAAAGAGAAGAGGGTTTACCTGCTGAAATAAAAGCAGACACAGCTGCCAAATGCACCTTTAGGGTAGCTGGTCTCAGCCCCAAAGTGTTTAAATGGACCATATAATCCAGGACTGTGGGTAAATCAGCAGATTCTGGGGGAAATATGCTTCCCAGAGCACCATATGGAAAACCTCTTCCATTTGGAATTGTAAGTAGCCCTGGTGGAAGGCTTCCTAGAAGCCTTCAATATATCCATTACACCTTGGGAGAGGTGTAGATCAGCAAACTCTAACTCTTCAAGACCCAGGCCTTGAGATTGAGAGATTTGAGGTTCGGGTACCAAACCCTTCCCTGAGCACAGGTTAACAGATTGTGATTCCTGGGAAGACACAGGGGAAGATGGACTGCTAAGGACAGTAGGAGTGGATACCAGGGTTGTCTGACCCAATCTGGAGCAATCAGAATCACTTTGCAGGATTGAGATCTAACACTTTGACTAACACTTTGAACAGGAGAGGGAAGGGGGAAAAGCATAGAGAAACTTCCCTTCCCAGTTGAGAAGTAAGGCATACAGAGGGACTGAGCCCAACACTGGGGGCCTGCAGCAGAAAAGGGGAAGTTGGTGATTGTCTGGGGCTGCAAAAAGACCTATCTGCGGGGTGCCCCATCTGGCAAATATTACCCCCAGGACCAGGGGATCCAGTGACCATTCGTGATGGGCCTGGGAAATCCTGCTGAGAGCATCTGCCAGGACATTGTCCTTGCCTGGGAGGTGAACTGCCATAAGGGAGGTGTTCAGGGAGTAAGCCAGAGACCACAACTTCATTGCCTCAGTGCACAGGGCTGTAGACCAAGTGCCTCCTTGCTTCTTGATGTACCACATTGTAGTGGTGTTGTCTGTTCTGACCTGTACAACTTTGTTCTGAACAGATTTGGAAAAAGCTTGAAGTGCTAGAAAAACTGCTCTGAGCTCCAACAGACTCCTGAGGGGACCACAGTCCCTGGGTAGTGAGGTCACCCATGTGAGCACCCCACCCCAAGGGGGATGCATCTATAGTAAGGATTAAAGAGTGAGACTGAGTGACAAAGGGAACCCCTTGTCTCAGGTTGTTCTGATCCTGCCACCACTGTAGGGCTTGGATCAGGGTTTGAGTTACTGGGATCAACTTGGTTAGCGGGTCCTTTCTTTGAGACCAAAAGGCTTTCAAATGGAACTTAATGTCCCTCATCTGAAATCTGGCTTCTTGCACTACTGCTGTAGAAGCAGCCATGTGTCCCAGGAGCTGCAGAAAATGCCTTGCTGGTCGAGAGACCTGCAGGGTGAATGAGGAGGCCAGAGAGACCAAGGTCCTTGCCCTGTCCAAAGGAAGGAAGGCTCTGGCTTCCTCTGTGTTCAGTTCTGCGCCTATGAAGGTGAGAAGCTGGACAGGCTCTAGAACTGACTTTGGAAGATTGAGAAGGAAACCTAGAGAGGTAAGCAGTTGCTGAGTTATCTGAAGATGTAACTTGACTTGGTCTGGAGACTGGCCCACTATGAGCCAGTCATCTAGGTAAGGAAAGATGGCAATTTTTTGCCTTCTTAGGTAGGCAACTGCTGCTGCCAGGCATTTTGTGAATACCCTTGGAGCAGAGGTGAGGCCAAAGGGCATTGCTCTGAACTGGTAATGGCCTGAGGGCAGCTCGAACCTGAGGTACTTTCGATGGGAACTTGATCAGAATATGGAAGTAGGCATCCTGAGGTCCAGGGAAGCTAGCCAGTCCCCTGGCCTTAGAAAGGGTAAAATAATTCCCAGAGTCACCATTTTGAATTTTGGTTTTAAAAGGTGCTTATTTAGGTATCTGAGATCCAGGATGGGCTACCATTCTCCTGTCTTTTTTGGGGTAAGGAAGTACCTGGAGTACAATCCTTTGCCCTGGTGTAGGGGTGGAACCCTTTCCACGGCTCTGAGAGCCAGGATGGTAGAGACTTCTGCCTCTAGGGCAAGTGCCTCTGATGGATTTGCAGGTGGAAAGGATCTGGTTCTCACCTTTGGAAATTTTTTGAAGCTGAGAACCAGTCCCTGGCTTACTACTTCCAGGACCCACTTGTCTGATGTTAGAGACTTCCAGTCCTGGACAAAGTAAGCCAGTCTGCCCCCTACAGGTAGTGGAAAATCAGCCCTGGCCATCCCATCAGGGTGCCTGCTTGGCAGGGGCTTTAGGCTGAGGGGTGGAAGCAGGTCTGCTTGTACACCGTCTGCCTCTCCATCTAAAGAACCCCTCTGGGCATAAGCTGAAGAGGAGGCCTGGGCTTGGTAAAAAGGCCTATGAAAAGGCCTGCCCCTGCCCCTGGAAGGCTGCCTTTGAGGAGTGGCCTGCCTTTCCTTGGCCTGTGCATTCCTATAGGTGGTCCTATACTCATCCATTTTTCTTCATGTAATTTCGTCTGCTTCCAACAGAGAATTACCCACAACAGAAATATCCATGGCCTTAGTCTGGGTATCCCGACAGGCTAGTACATCTGAGCCAAGCTATTCTCATGAAGAGCCACAGATGTAGCCATGACTCTTGATGACACATCATTAGAGTCCACTGCAGCATGAAATTGCACCTGAGATGCCTCAATACCATCAGCAGCCACCTTCTCCAGCTCCTTGGCAAGCTGGCCAGGGACCTGCTTTGCTAGAGCCATAACAATATCCCATCTGGATTTCTGGTATCTAGCAACATAAGCCATATAATTTGCCTGTCTGAGTCCCAAGGATTCTGCCATGTACTGTTTCTTTGCCATGGCATCAATCCTCCTGGAGTCCTTATCAGGGGGGTGTGAAGCCAAGGGAATATTTGCCTTGTCACATGCTGCAGCCTGCACTACCCCAACATGGCTGCATTGTTGTGTAAGGAACTCCGTATCAGAGCCTGACAATGTGTACCTCTTGTCCATTCTCTTATCCACAGGAGGTATAGTGTGAGGAGTTTTAGAATTTTTACTGTCTGTTTCCAAAAGATGTATGCAAAGGAATAGACAGTCTCCTAGACTCTGGGATATCCATCATTTCTACATAGTCAGGCTCCTCTTGATCATCCACAGCTTCCTCCATAGGGAGCTGAGGGTTTCAGACACTTTTTATAAAACATAAAATGAGAAGGGACTCAGAAAGCCTAGGGGAGACATCTCAAGGTCTGTCTGGGGAGATGTCCAGTTCAATGGGCACATCCAGACTTTCAAATCCACATTCACTCTCCTCATACTCCTCTTCCCCCTCCTCCGGTTCATAAAATTCCTCTAAATCATACTCTTGAACTGGTGGAACCGACTGAACCGTACGCTTACCTGATGGTGCCGGTTCGGTCTGAACCGGGGAAAGCGACTGGACAATTTTAATCGCTTTGGCTATTTCTTCAGCGGTTGGAGAGGAAAGTTTTGGCTCCACACCAGCTGATTTCCTAGTCCTTTTTGCTGGAACCGACTCCTCTGAGTCGGCTCTCCTTTCGCCCGAGGAAGTCTCGCCCTGGTCAGAGGGCACTCTCTGGTTTGGTTTCAACTAAACCGGCTGGCCATCCAGGTCAGCGGACTTTTGGCCTCCCTTTCCCTGAGCCTACCAACTCTCTTTTCCAGGGTAGCTGCAGGAAAATTTTTGCAAATCTGGCAGTCTGCATTGAGGTGATCAAACCCCAGACAATAAACACAGGTGGTGTGGGGGTCAGCCTTAGCAAAGACTACCCCACAGACACTGCAGTGTTGAAACCCAGTGGGCCCATTTTTTCTTTTGGGTTTCTCAGACATAGTGCCAGTCCTAACCAAATTTGCCCATTTATGGCAATCCACCAAGTAAGACTCTCTTATCGGTTCCCAACCGTGTCATGGGTCATGGAAAAAAACGTAATGAAATCTGTTTTTTTTAGAACTGATAAGAACCGGTAACCACACTCTAAAAGACAGATTAATATATTTTAAACAACCTGATCGGTTCAAACCGAACCGATAAACCGTTTACAAGTTCCACACAGAAAAGTAAATGTAAAACCTATCTAGTACTTACAAATACCACAGACAGAGCTTGAACTGACCGGTTGCGGTTTAAATTCAGTCAAAAACCGAGAAAATAGTACTTTAACCGACAAAATGAAGTGAGCAGAAGGAGAAATCTCCGGAGCGACTGTTCAGTGAGGCGGAGTAAAGAATCTGACAGTTTGAGTTTGAAGAACAACAGACAGAGTTTTCAACCGAGCTCGAGCTCAAAGTTCCATGCCTGGTATGGAAAGTTAACTCTTTCACCTCCGGAGCAGTTCGAAGGTTGGGACTCACTGCATATGTCATAATATAGCAAGACTTCATGTTGTTTGAAACATAAATATTGAAATCTCTGGAACGGTTTGGCCTTTTTCACATGAAATTTGAAGGGTGTTGAGTGGATGTCCTGGGGATGTGAATAATGCTGTTTACTTGTTGGAAAATAATTTGCTGTGGAGATACTGTGTGATGCAGTTAACGTTTTGTGCATAGCATTCTGCATGGTGCTACTGGCTTGAAATTTATAGCATAGTAGCCCTAGTGGTACGGAGGTGCATTGCAGTGGTTTGGTGTGTAAGAATTATGCCACTCTGATGAATGAAAATGTGGTTCATTACGCTTCAATAACTTCTGAACCATGTGTCCAATCTGCCTGGCATACAAAGCTTTATAAGTCATCTTTGACTGTGCCAATGTTTGGCTCGCTGGCTCTTACGGTTGCTGATTTGTGCATGTTATGTTGTTTGCTCATGGCGCTGTGCAACCATTGAACAGATGCATACATAATCATGGACACATGGTGTGTTATGGTACATGTCTTCTTTTTACAATTTTTGGTTCCATCGGATATATGGTTCTTCTGTAGTAGCAAAAATGTTATTTTTGGCATTCCTGCACAGTTTTCCTTGTGGGACGTTGTGCAACTGTTGAACAGATTCAGATAGCATTTGTTATACATGTTGTGGTATGGTGCATGTCTTCATTTACCAATTTTCATTTCAGTTGGTCATACAGGTTTCACACATGGCAAGTGACAAAAAATCACGTTCGCTCCCACCACCACATTCCATTCCTATTTATAGTACAATTCTCAAAAGAAAGGGAATTCATGGCAAAAACTCTGTTTAATGCATCAGTTAGGGTTGTTCCACAGTGACAATGTGTGAAATTCGGTGTTAAGGTTGCCAACCTTGAACCCCATGCTCATTACGCACTACATCAACAGGCATCAGGGTGTGCGTTAAATATTGGTCCTCAACCTCACCCTAGTCTCCTATACTGCACCACCTCAGCTTATTTACACATGGAATGGGGTGAGAGTTAGGCTGATGACCCCAATGCACACCCGATGCCTGTTGGTGGGGGCGGGTGGGCATGGGTGCAAGGGTGGCAACCCTAACACTCAATTTCCTCACTTTTGTTGCTGTGGAACAACCCTAACTGATGTAGTAAAGGATTTTTTTTTGCCAAGGAATATATATATTATAGTAGTATTGCCCCATGGTTAGGTTGAGTACCTCATTTAAGGTTAAATCTCAAATTTTGCACCTTAATGACTTTACTACCATAGAATGGATTTGCCTGAAATTTGGCATGTATGGCCTGGTGCCATAGATCTCTGGATCTAGTAAGTTGTGTTATGGTCAGATGTTTGGTTGCAGAGCTACAGTGCACCACAAAATGCATAAATTATGGATATATGCACATTTTCCTCACGCCTACAGCCTGCATAGTTTGCACGATTGATCCAACACTTTAGAAACATGCAGCCAGGCTCCCGATGTCATTTTGAAGATTTCATGAAAAATATTAAATGGTTCAAAAGTTATTCAAAAATACACTGAATCCCATTATAGTCTATGAGAAAAGTTAACAACCAATGTGACACTGTCACAAATGCAGTTTTCACTGTCTCAAATTACCCTTTTACTTTCGTGAGTTAGCCATTTTTTTTTCAGTTACTGCTCAGAAAAATGCTTGCCATTTAAATTTGGGACCCTCTAGGGACACAATTCTTGTTGTGTTCACCTAGTTGAGTCCTGGGGATACTAGCCATGTAAAACACCCCAGAAATATGTTTTTAAAATTTTTGCAAAAAGTAATGCCAGAAAGTACTTTCACAAATGCAACACTTTCATGATTTGTTTTGCGAAAGTGTCGTGATTTGCGACAGTAATTTGCGAAAGAATGGCAAAAACAATAAGAAACCTTTACCACCCTGCTTCAAAACAACAGTTTGATCCTTTGGGCTGAAATTTTCAGGGAAGAAAGCTAACATACCACAGAGGTGCCTTTTGCTGGTTTGGTGCCAAAATATAATGGGGCTGCAAAGTTACAGTCCTCCAAAGCTAAGTATTTGTTCCATAGGATAACATTAGAGCATCTGCTGCACCTTTCAGGTCCTGTTTCTCAAAAATGGTTCAAGATACATACTTTTTGTCTCAAAAATGCTAGTCCCCCATTGGGAGGCTAAGTGTAAAACTAGCCTGGAAAATCATAAATAAAATGAAATTTTGATTTTTTTCTACGTCGTACGGTTCCTGAGATATAAGCAATTTAGTATTCCAAGAGCTCATTTTCCTGCCTGAGGGCCACAATTATGCCCACATTCTTTATATTCACTGTGCTTCTGAATGCACCTTTTAAGGGAAAAAATGTGTGCGTTTGGGTTACTGTCACTGTTAGCGTTTGCATTTACATTACCATTTACATTAGTGTTTCCGGTGTGTTCCTTTTTGTGTTTGCACTTGTGTTTCTGTTACCACTTGCATTTCTGTTTCCTTTTGCATCATCACTGACATTACCATTTGCATTACTGTTACCATTTTCATTAGTGTTTCCGTTTACGTTACCATGTGCGTTACCATTTGCATTTGCACTTGTGCCTGCATTTCCATTTGAGTTACTGTTTCCTTTGGCTTTGCCATTGTCATTAAAATTAGCATTTGCATTTGCATATCCATTTGTGTTACAGTTACTATTTTCATTTTGATTACTGTTTGCATTATCATTTGCATTTCCGTTACTGTTAGCATTTGCATTTGTGTTGTCATTTTTTTTGTTTGTATTACTGTTTTCTTTGATGTCTCCATTGCCATTACCATTACTGTTGTCATTTTACTCTGCATTTCCAGCCAGTTACCACCTCACATCACACGCTTGGGTAATCCTGCATTCCACCGTCAGTTGCACATCATTCGTGCACACCACCTGAGCTCTGCACCCTGTGCTCACTACCGCCATCACTACTGCTCCCTGCACCACCACTGGTGCTACCATCTGTGTGTTTTACTACTACTTACCAGCACTTACATCTCATCACCGTGCGCCCACCGCCACTGCTCATGCATGTATCACCTGTGCTGCTCTGTCTACTAGTGTCACCATCATCATTTGCACTTCACTGGCACTATGCTACCATCTGTGTTTGCATCCACGTGCGTGCTTGCATTTCCATTACCATTTGCATTACTGTTTCCATTTGCTTTTGCACTTGCATTTGTGTTACCATTTGTGTTGCTGTTTCCTTTTGCATCACCATTTTCGTTACCATTTCCACTTGCGTTTGCGTTACCATTGCTTTTTGCATTTTCGTTACCGTTTGCATGTGCATTTCCATTACCGTTAGTGTTACCGTTACCATTAGCATTGGCATTACTTTTACTGTTAATGTTCCCATTAGGATTACTATTACCATTGTCATTACCATTACTGTTAGCGTTACTGTTACTGTTAGGGTTATTACACACAAATGGGAAGCATGGATGGGCTCCCACCACCACATACCATTCACTATTTATAGTGCACATTCTCAAAAAGAAGGGAAATTCATGGCAAAAAAACTCAGTTTAATGCATCAGTTAGGGTTGTTCCACAGTGGCAAAAGTGAGGAAATTCAGTGTTAGGGTTACCACCCCTTGTAGTCCACACCCACACCTCCCCACCAACAGCCATAGGGTGTGTGTTGGGGTTGTCAGGTCTAACTCTCACCCTAATCTTCTATACTGCATCACCACAGCTTATTTACACATGGAATGGGGTGAGAGTTAAGGCCACTAACACCAACGCACACCCCGATGCCTGTTGGTGGGGGAAGGGTGGGCTGCAAGGGGTGGTAACCCTAACACCGAATTGCCTCGCTTTTGTCACTGTAGAACAACCCTAACTCATGCATTTAACAAAGTTTTTTGCCATGAATATATACATATATTATTGCATGTGTCCATATGTACCCTGGTAGTCAATCCCTCCCAGTTTCCCCGACCCAACATAAGCACCTGACATCAGTCCCTGGCAGTCTAGTGGCCCCCACCCCCACATCACGATCCCCAACTCCCATTGTTAAACTTGTTCAGCTTTTCCCTGGTAGTCTAGTTGTCCCCCTTCCCTCCACCCTGCAGTGCTGACTCCCTGCTCCCTCAACCATCCTCGAATGGAGCTCAACCCACTGCTCACTTCCATGGCCACTAGACTACTTGGGTAAACCTGAAACTAATTCAAAGTTACACTTCAAATTGCTTCCAGTAACACCACCACATTACAGCATGCTTTTTGCAGATGGTATTCAGCACAGCGCTTCAGGTGGTGCAAGAACCTGTAGTGCAGTGCTACTCTTTTGAATGAGCTGGTGCACCGGCATTCATGGTCACTCCCCTCACTCCTTCCCCTGAATACATTAATTTTTAGTGTCTGCACTATCACACAGTGCCACTGCTAAAAGGGCTTTTGAATATTGCAGCCTGGTACTAATCTGGTGCTATTTCAGTGCAATGGATGTGCACTAGGAACAAAGTTTTGAATATCTGGCCCCAGGTTGCCATGTGGGCCAGCAATCTCAACCACAGAGAATGAGGATGGAATTCTTGGGCCTTGGTTCAATTCCCAATGAGGTAATTCTACTTCTTTTTCATTACAAACTATGTTTGATCAATGAGTTAAGCATGGATTAGAGAAGGCTGGATTAAGTACCTTCCTTTACTAACAAATTCTAGGGTTGTATGTTGTAATTGTTAAGTGGTGGTTAAGATTGCACCAAAAACTTATTACATTCTCAGTTGTTCCTAGTTGTATGACATGCAGTCAGAGAACGTGAGCAATTGAGGGAACTCTGTCTGATATCTGAGCATAATATTAGTAATGATAGAGCCCTGGGAGATTATTCCAGACCTGGGATTATTTCCCATCAGGTTACATATTACAGTATTGTCTTATTTCAGTTTGTGGTCCAGTTGCTTAGCAGTGGCTAATACTACACCAATAAGTAACTAATTACCATTTATTTTCTTGAAACATACGTAACTAATTTAGAAACAAGTAACACTGTCTTTTAAGTTCCTGTAACAATAGTGCATTGCTGTGTAAGTACACTGTATGTCATAGTAATTATTCTGTACTTACATGTAGCAAATGTGTAAATAGTACATAAATTCTACATTAATTTGCAATTATTGATTACCTAGCCTGCAGGAACATTGCAGCTGACACAGGCAAAGCAAAGTTTATTTTAATGGCATCCTATCCTGTAGGCTTTGGGCACCTCACAAACAAAGCAGAGAATAAATAAGTGAGGTTGTGGGGTTCACAGTACATTAATTATAATAATGTGTTAACTAAAAGAGTAAGCCTTGTAAATAAATATATTTTAAAATGATTGCCATACAAAAAAGACAGACAAAAATAACATTAAATATTTGTCTTACAGTTTTATGTTGATTCCACATGATTATGGATTCATTGATGAACAAGTCCTTATTCTCAAAGCTTCCAACCTTGACAAAGTTGACAGAGCCACCTGCAGCAATTTGCCAATTTATTATATCATATCTTGCAGGGGGATTACCATTCACATCAAAAAACACTTCCTCATTAGCTTTATTTCGAAAATGAATTTTATTTACATAATGAAGTAACTAAATCAAACACACAAAAAGGAAAACATAGGTTACAAGTGGGAAGTACAGCATGACTGAAAAATAGACCACAAACAGACTCAGTTTCATCTATTGTTTCAGCAAAATGGAAGCACTAAATACTCTAGATAACTACTGAGACAGTTAACAGAAAATAACATTTAAATTGCTGTTAATATGTGACATTTCTGTAACATTACTATAGAAATATACATTTGTTTGTACAACATACTTATTTTATTTCTGCCTGTGAAGCTCAGGTTGGGCAGCTGGCACAATGAACTTCAGATCCTTCTAACATTAAATTACTATGTTACTATGTAGTGATACTGATATTTTGATTTAACACACCTTTCTTAAAAAGGAAGTAAGCATAGAAGAGATTATTCAAATTGTGAAAGCCCAAGACAAGACCATTCAAACAAGGTACTAGACTTAGTTGTAGGTGTCAGGAGTTCTGAGACATGAATATCAAATTATCTGTAAACCAAAACAAACCAGCAGACATTTCTTGTAATCTTAACACAGGAAATGATGTCACTGAGGGGCAAGCTCTATGCTGATAATTAAAACTTGTCCCTCAGTGACATCACTTTTTGCCTCAAGATCTCATGAAATTGTTGCTTCCTTGATTTACAGAGTATTTAGATATTCATATCTCAGGACTCTTGACACTAGCAAGGAAGTTCCATACCTCGTTTTAAATGTCTTTTTATGGGCCTTAATAATTTGAGAGACCCCTGCAATGTTTACTTCCCCTTTAAAATCAAGGCAAAGAATGTAAATAAGAAATAAAACAAATAAAAAAACAGATGAAATTTTATAAATAACTCCCGAATTTCTCAACAAACATTAACTGCATCCATAAAGTCATTTATAAATCACTTAACTACTGCTGTAAAATATTGAAATTCTTATCCCCGTAGTTCAATCAGGCACATGGAAAAGGCTGGTTAAAGTAAACATGTAACTACTTATGGAATATAAAATAATGCATGTGCACTTAATTATGATCTCTAGGATTCCTGCATACCCTCCATAAACATTCTGGAGGTAAGTACTAGTAGATGGGTTATTATGTTTGCCTGTGACATCCAAATGGGGAGTGGAGGGCAGAGGGGGTTGCATTGCAGCAGATGGTATATAACATGCAGAAAGACCTGGATAGATTTGAGTATGCAGAAAATCTTGAACACATTTGAGTTGGCGCAAACAAAAAAAAAGAGGTTTGTGATTGAGGTCTGAGTCCCTACTACAACAATCTACTGGTGTTTCATAATGAAGTGGGCAAGGCAAAGACCTTTTTCAAAAACACTGGTGTCATCTGAATTCTCTAGTCATAGTACTGAGATACGTATCTGCATGTTTTTGCATGTTTTCATTCACTTAATTTGCTTTTGTGGTGGATATCATATTTTAAATTTCTAGTCTAAAATATAAAACCCTTCACAAAAGAACATTAAGTAAACAAATGCATGCAGTGGTCATAGGTACAGATTTCAGTAGAAAGTTTAGACAATTCATATGTTACCATTCTCTTTGAAAAAGGGTCCCTCCTTTCACATGTCAATATAAAACTTCAGTACAGTGGTATTGAAAGGAACTATGCAATACTGTCTGGGACATAATTCAAAACCTCTGGCTATATAAAACATATAGTAAAAAGCATTCACTGTATGGCAAGATTATATATCTTATACTGAAATATACACATTATATAGTGAAACACATATAATATGTAGTGAACCTCATACATTATATAGTAAAATACATACATCATATAGCGAAATGTATACACTATATACTGAAATGCATATGTCATATAGTGAAACACATATTATATACTGACTAGAGATGTGAGAAATTGGAAAATTTTGCCCAGCAAAATCTTTCATGTAATTATCACATTTCACAAAATATTTCACTGGGCAAAATGCAAAATTTCACTTGTGGTTGGGCACAAACATTTGCCCCCAAGCTGGCAAAATTTTAATCGCAGGCAAAATTTTGCACCCGTGGGTGAAATTTTACCACCTGTGGTGAAATTTCGCCATCTGTGGAACTAAGTGCACCTCCTGCAATGAAATGTTGTGGCCACTGGTCAAAGTGCTCCCTGGTGTCTAGTGGCCCCCCACCCGAGGCTGTTCACTGGCTGAATTTTTTTCCCCTGGTGGTCCCCTCCTGGCAGATCACCAGTTGAAATTACATCAAATAAGCACCCCCCCCACACACACACGGTACCCTGTACCCCATTTGTTGTATTTTAAAAAATAAATAAAATTCACCCTACACTCCCTGGTGTCTAGTGGTTCCCCCAGCTGATCACCGGCTGCAATTAAATGAAATAAGCACTCAACCCCAAAGTTACCCTGCTGCCTCCATTTCTTTTATTAAAAAAAATTCACCCTCTACTCCCTGGTGTCTAGTGGACCCCCCACCCCATCAATAGATAGCAGCACCCACCAAGCTCCCCCCCCCAGTAACCCAATCAGGCCACCAGCACAGCCATTTACTCACCTCCATGGCCGGTAGCTTGAGAGCACTACTGAGCTTTGAATGAATGAGCTCGGTACACGCTCATTCATTCATTCATTCATTCATTCATTCATTCAAGTGCTCAGTGGTGCTCAGTTGGGCTGCCAGCCATGGAAGTGAGTGGAGGGCTATGCTGGTGGCCCGATCGGGTTACTGGGGGGGAGCTGGGTGGATGCTGGTATCTATTGATGGGGTGCGGGTGGGGAATCAACTAGACACCAGGGAGTAGAGGGTGAATTTATTTTTTTTAATAAAACAAATGGAGGGGCAGGTTAACCTCGGTGGGGTAGGAGTGCTTATGTAATGTTATTACAGCCAGTAATGGCTGGAGGGGGGACCACTAGACACCAAAGAGTGGCGGGTGAATTAAAAAAAACCAAAAAAAACAAATGGGGGGTACAGGGTAATGTGTGTGTGTGTGTGGGGAGGGCAATTTATGAACTTGTGGTGGCCAGTGGTGATGGGCAAAATTGCAAAATTTACGAAACATTTTACACTGGGAAATTTCCGATTTTGCTGCAATTTCGGCTGCAAAATTTTATTTTGCTGCATCTCTAATACTGACATGCATACATTATATAGTTAAATGTGTACACTGTTTACTGAAATGCATGTACTGAGTACTGAATATCGACATACAGTACACTATATATTGAAACAAATATATATATTATTTTGCAAGAACAACTCTATATGCGCCCAGTCCAGGGACAACTGATCAGGCATTCCCATTCCCTGAACTGCCCAAAACCTCCTCAGGACATACCTTAGTCAGTTTTTCCCATGAATATCCCATTATGGTGTGACTGAAGGGATGATGGCTGTCCTCCCTCAGATACACATATATCCAGAGCAGACAAAGTCTCAGTCCCAGGTGACAGTGCAAACCCAGAACAGGCAAGACTTCATTAAGTTCTGACTTCTTTTCCACTTTTCACCCAAACCATGCCGTAGTGTGGCATCCAGAGTGTAAGTCAAGGTAATCATACAGAACACACCTCAGTTCCCTCCTGTCTTGCTGCCTGAGCTATGCTACCACCAAGCCTTCACCTGTGGGCAGTTGTAGGCTGGACTGACATGCTTGCCTTCCCTGGGAGTTAAGAGCAGTCTATCAGATATTTGATCCTCTGCTGTCATGGCTGACCCCCAGCAACCCAAGCTCATTCCTCAACTCGGGTTGCCAGTGTAGGAAAAGATAAAGCACGTACGCAGAGCCTCATCCCTCTTTGCCACTGGTTCAACATAAACAAATATACTATTTAATGAAACACATACTACACTACCTTGTGAGATACAACACACACACTACATACTGGAAAATCCACATACAGTACACTACATACTGAAATAAATACACTGTTTATTGATAGGTATACAAAAGCTGACCAGTATTGAAGTATAATGCAACTATAGTAAATAAAACAAACAAACCAAGTGGTATAATGTAGCTGTAGTGAAAAAAACACATGGAATAACATGCATTATTTATTACTGCAACTACATTATAGCACAATGTTTTTTACTGCAAATGCATTATACTGCAATACCTGTTAACTCTTCTATAACTAACACTATATATTTTAAAACATACGCTGTATATATTAAAAAATATCCATCTGCACTGTATACTGAAACAAATACATTAAATATTGAAGTATATACACTCTCTATTGAAATACATGCACTGCACATTGCAAAATCAACATACAGTACACCATATACTGAAACAAATACACTACATTTTGAAATATATACACTATTTACTGAAATACATACACTACACATTGAAAAATCCATATACACTGTATACTCAAACAAATATACTATGTAGTGAAACAAATACACAATATATATGGGATATGACATGGGTGGGAGTGCAATCGCTGAAGTATCTTCACGAGCAGCCAATGTATTCTTGTTATTCCATGAGTGGCATATAAGAGTTCAGTGACAGCAATCAAAGGGTGGGGGTGCCACTAGACACCAGGAAAACTTAAAACAATATGGGGTCTGCAATCGGAGGGGGTGCCTCTAGACACCAGGGAAACTTAATACAGGGATGGTGATTGGGGGGCCACTAGACGCTAGGGAAACTTAAAACAATATGAGGACGGTAATCAAGGGGGGATGCCACTAGACATCAGGGAAATGTAAAACAGTACAGAGAAAACAATTGAAGGGGTGCCACAAAACACCAGGAAATCTTAAAACAATATGGGGATAGCAATCAGAGGGGGTGCATCTAGACAACAGGGACACTTAAAACAATACATGGACAGCAATCGGAGTGGGGGGGTGCCACTAGAAACCAGAGAAACTTAAAAAAATATGGGGACACTAATCAAAGGGAGTTCCACTAGGCACCAGAGAAACTTATAAAAATGTGGGGATTGCAATCAGAAAACTAAGTTTAAAACCCCTTTTTATTGTTTGCAGGAATTATTTTCCCTATGAAATAAAAAAAGGATATAAAAAAGGATCCCTTCAAATGAAAAAAGAATAACAAAAAATTACTATGTCCCAAATCCTTTTCTGTATGAAGGGATCCTTTTTGGTTTGAATGAAAATATCATATGAAAAAGGATCCCTTCAAATGAAAAAAGAATTGGAAAAAAACCTATGTCCAGAATCCTTTTCCATATGAAGGGTAGAGATGGGCAACGTCCACAAACTTCACTCTGCAAAATATTTCATGGATTTTGAGTAGTTCACAAAATATCTAGCAGGTGCGAAGTGTGAAATTCTGCCCCAGAAATGTGGAACTTTGCCCACTTCTGTGAAATTTCACTGGCAAATGGCGGAATTTCATCCATGAATGGCAGGATTTCACTTGTGAATAGTGGAATTTCGCCACTCAGGATATGCTTTAATTGACACCTGTTGACAGTAGAGCCTCTGAGTTCTATTTATATTATTTTATTTTTATTTTTATT
The DNA here is from genome assembly GCA_016271365.2 of Neoceratodus forsteri. Taxonomy (NCBI): domain Eukaryota; kingdom Metazoa; phylum Chordata; order Ceratodontiformes; family Ceratodontidae; genus Neoceratodus; species Neoceratodus forsteri. Next base: position 129,424,485 of record JADMNL010000022.1, read on the forward strand.
TTATTGAATTTTGTTGACCCAGTAGGGGGAATTTGCCATTCACTCCAGTGCAATAAATGTATCTTTGATGCCAATTTACATATTACTTAATGCTTGTTCAGGCTGACTAGTGGCTGTTAATACTCTGGGCTGTTGCAAAGGCAGATTAACGTCACCCATGTTAAAAAAGGGAGTCTATAAAATCATTCCTGATATTACTATTAACCTCACTAAGGCTTCACATCTCAGTGGTTATTATAAACTAACCAAACCAGATGTCACTGAGCTGTTTTAGAAATACCACAGCACCCAACACACAAAAAGAAAAACTCTCCAAAAATCAAGTCTGGTACAAGGGTGGACAAAATTGTTAAGACAAATCACCCAGCACTATAGTAATCCAGTAAAAAAGTCACTTGCTCAGTGATGAAAGTACAAGAAGTGACCATATTTTATTTAATAAACAGCATAGTTAATGTGCAAGCCATAATAGTGAGGTAAAAAAACTCAACGTTACACATCCTAACCTGGCAATTTGTCAAGAGCTGTACTAAACTAAGAAAAAAATTCAGACATTTACAGTGCAAGGCAATACTATTTCATGTGTAAATATAGTGATAAATGTACTTGCGTATACTAAAGACTGGTGCATAGTGTCAGGAAACATGCTGTTTCATTTAAAAAGACTTATTAGATCACTTAATTATCAGGAAATTAAGTGATTTACAGTCAAATTTAAGTAATTTGCTTAAAGGCAGTTGACATCATTAAACACGCTCAAGGTAATACCATTTGCATGAATTTTGTATACTGTTTTACTGACATATCTCTTTGTTTTTATGTCTCTGCTTTTTTGATGTATTAGGAGGATCAAAATCTAGTAACTACAATGCCTGTCATCATCACTGTCTACTGAAGTTAAAAGAAGCAGTTCTAGGACTGAATATAGATTGGCCTCTGAAATTACCTTAAACATGCCTAATGATATCTCTGCCTTTGAGCAAATTACTTAATTAAATTTGACTGTAAACAAGTTAATTTCTAGATAAATGAGCTACCTAATGAGTACATTTTAAATGAAAACTTAATTTCTCTTGACACCTGTGAACTGTTGTAGTCTTTAATATGTGTAAAGGGATGGGAAGGCCAAATTACTGGGATGATTCTACTCCACTCAGCCCTATTCACAGCATTCAGCACCTTAAATAAGTGCTAACTGTGCAGTCAGCAAACTCCTTATGCTTCATGCTTTCGATAATGAGCTGCAGTCCTGTTGCAAAACAGTCTGTGATTCTTCAGAGTCCCCACGCTTTTGCTCTTGCTCCAGTCCCAAACTACATTAGGATTACATGACCCCCCCACCTACTACAGCATACCACACCTACAATACCACACAAAACAGCCTGTGATTCTTCAGATCCCCACGCTTTCACTTTGGTCCCTTTTCATGCAAATGGCACTCACAACTCACAACATAAATTCCATACAAAACAGATCCTCCATGCTCTTGCTCTGGTCCCAATGCAAGCCCCATAACTCAAGCTGCATAACAACTACCTACATGACCTCCTACCTACCACAGCATACCACACCTACCACACAAAATAACACATGAGTCTTTAGATCCCCCAGGATCTCACTCTGGTCCCATTTCTTGCAAACAGCTATCACAACTCGCAATACAAATTTCATTCAAAGCAGATCCCCCAAGCTATTGCTCCAGTCCCGTGTCACACAAACAGCACTCAAAACTTGCAATGTTTGTTTCATTCAAAGCAGATTCCCCATGGTCTCACTTCAGTCCCACTGCAAGCCCTATAGTTCAAGCTGCTCAAATTACATAAGAACTCAAATTCAAAGCAGTACTGTACTGTATTTTAAAATTACAGTACACTTAGACAGCAATCTTGCTTCTATTGCTCCTGTTTAAATCTAAAAAAAACATAAAAAAATTAGTGCAATGGTGACAGGTAGAAGCTGGCATATACAGAATGAATTATATTGAAAAAAATGCTTCTGATAAATGGTATGGCCGCTTAATTGGGATGAAAAGGCTGCCACCAGGCCGTGCCAATTAAACAGCTTCTACAATACCTTTATCACTTTATTTGCACATAGACTATTATTGTCTTGCACTTAAAAGGACCTTTTTTATTTGAATGAAACATGCCATATGGAAAAACCTAAAAAAAACTAAGTCTAAAATATTTTTCCATATGAAGGGATCCTTTTCATATGAATGAACAAGGCCATACAAAAAAAGTAGAATCCAGTCGCAAAAAATGATTTCAAATGTAAAAAAAAAAAAATTGGGGGTCATTTTTCAACAGTTAAGTGCAGAATCCACCTAATGTTTTTATTTATTTATTCAATTTATTGAGTGCTAGGATTAGAAATACCTTTGAACCAGCAGTTAGTTTACAAAGGTTCTGCATCAGCATAAAAAGAGAACAAGTACTAGTGAAAGTAACAGTAAGGAACTAGACTTCATAATACATTAAACAGTAGAAACAGTAGATACAAATTGGTTCAGGTTGCAAAGACAGAAAAGCAGTGATACATACAACAAGGGTTAACATAGTAGGCATTAACATTAGATCCATTTGGTACAGCCAGTAGAATAATATAGTACAGGGATGCACATCACAGGAGATGTATCAATCAATCAATCAATCAGTCAATCAAATTTTTATTTAGCCAGGTGATCACCATTGAGCAGAGCTCATTTTTGAGGTGGACCTGGGTGAAACAAGTACAAGATAACAAAAAATATATGGTAGTTACAGTACACTAGCATGATAAACAACAGACATGGAAATACAAATGTAAGGAAATACAGGTTACATGTGTCAATAATATACAGAAAAGAAAAAAGTACAAACAACAGTAATGTAGATAAGTTCAACAACTATAGTGTGAGTAGGGAACAAATACAAAGGAGAACTAACTGGAACACCAAGAGAACAAATCAGGGGACGGACTGGAGCAGAGGAAGAAGCAGGGTTAGAGGGGGAGTAGGACAGATACTGGAAGGAACAGCAGTTAGGGAACAATTGTCCACAGATGCAAAAAGTAAGGTATGATACATTTTGAGGGTAACTAGACAGTGGGGGAGGGCATAGGGAAGGCAGATGCAAAACTATAATCATGTCAAGGGATAAAAAGAGTAAAAAGAAGCAATGAAGTGGGAGGGGAAGAGAGGGGGCCTGACAGTAGCTGAAATCAGTAACCAGAGAAGGGCCCAAAGCAGAGTAGTAAGAAGGCTCCATTAGGATGGGGGGTCATGTGTTCAGGAGTAGCAAACACAGGATTCCTTATTATGATGCGAGTAAAGTGTTTTGAAAGCTGCTAAGCTAATGGTATGCTTTAATTTCAAAGTTTTTTGCAGCTTACTCCATATTTGGGGCAGCATGTGACTAATAGATGTCCAGCCAAAGTGGGATCTGACCTTAAATACACTCAAAGTAATATAGGAGGCACTTCTCAAAGCATACCTGCTTAGAGAACAAAATGGTAAGCAGACAGAGATGTAGCCAGGCAATTTGTTTATAATGGCTTTGTAAGTCCCTATGGCGGCATTTTTTTGCCGTTTGAAGCTAAGAGAGGACCAACCTACTGTGGTATACAACAAGCAATGATGGGTGGAGTAGGGAAGATCTGTTATAAACCATAGAGCTCTGTGATAGAGCGTATCATGTTTTGTGAGTGCGCCGACGGGTCCTTGACTATAAAGGAAATCAGCATAGTCTAGGAGGGAGAGAAACATAGTTTGGGCTAGTCTTGTTTTAGTGTCCATGGAGAGGAGGTTTTTGTCCTAAAGAAAAGGCCTAGCCTTCAATGGAGTTTCTTTGTCAGTTCTTCTATATGTACTAGGAAGGAGGGTAGGAGGTGATGAGCATATCACATCGGGTTTAGGAGGACACTGTGGTAGGTGAGAAGTAAAGAAGGAGAATAAAGATGGAAAAGCAGTCAAAATTGTGACATTGTTGCAAAGTGCTACGCTACATAAGTGCATGGGGCTCTGTGCGGGGAAATTAAGGAATAAAAAGGGGGGTGGATTATGGAGAGAATCAGTGGTAGTGTAAGGAAGTGAAGCAGGTGGTAAGCCACAGAACAGAGGCAGTCAATCAGGAGAGAGAAGGGAAAGGATTGGAAGGGTCACAGGGAAGTAACAAGAGGGGCAGGTAATGAGGGAAGAGAAAGGAAGAGGATGGTACAGGTGGTGAGAGGTCCTGGAAGTTTAAGGAGGAAGTGGGGAGAGAGGTGAGCAAGGGGAGAGGGATGGGAGTTAGGGGCAGCTGGAGCCAGAGGAAAGGGAAGGTAACTCTCAAACCTAGAGCGGGCAGCAGGGGCCTGATAATAGAGATGTCAACCCTCTGACCTAGTTGATGCAGTTGTACTTGTTAAGAGTAGAGAGGTGGTGCAGTCCATTTTTATACATGCTGATTTTGCTCTCGTCAATGACCTAAGGTTGGAAACCATTCATTTGGGATGGAGCACTAATATAGAAGGCACGTTGAGCTTGTGAGGTTCTGCAGAAAGGAACAAGATATGAGGATCTGAGGGTATTGTGAGTAAAGCATGTGTTAAGGGTAGATTGCATTAAGGCATGCATTGCAGTTGGGGTTAGGTGAAGGCTGATTTTCTTTGCAAAGAGGCAGTTTTGATAGGCTAATCTATCATCAAGATTGAGCCAGTTAAAGAGTTTGTAAAGACCACAGGTATGCATACACTTACCTGCTCCTGTGACAAGTCTGCAACACTTATTCAGGGCAATTCTAATTCTTTTTAGGGTAGTGTATCTGGCAAACCCATAGAAGACTACCCCATAGTCAATTATGGACAGGATAGAGCTAGTTACTGTGGTGCGTGCGACTTCGTTGGTCAGACAGTGGCGATGGCAGGAGAAGGCACCAGTTCTTGAGTTAATAGCTTGGAGATTTGGTGGACATGTGAGTTGTAAGAAGACATGCAGTCAAGGGTTATATCAAGATATTTAAACTTCTGCACTTGATCAAGTGGTTATAGTTTCTTGTTGTGGATAGAGAGGCTGGTCGTTCTATATTTACTGCAGGGGTTATAGAACAGCATGGCCTTGTTTTTTTTTTTTTAATAATTCATCAGCAGTTTATGCAGATCAAACCAGGACTCTGCAAGGGTAAAGTTTTCTGAAGATCCTGGGCGAGAGGGATAGGGTCACAGTGGGTAGAGAAAAGGACTGCATCATCTGCATAAAGTAAAATTGTATTTTCACATGCTGCTGGATGGTTGTAAATGAAGAGACAATAATATAGGGCCAAGGATGGAGCCTTGTGGAACTCCAGAGCACACCAGGAGGTGACAGGAGAGAGTGTCAGTGATCTTAACTTGTTGGATCTGATTTGTAAGGTAGGTTTCAAACCGCATCTTGACCTCAGATGAGAGGCCAAGAGCAGAGGGGGAGCCCAGCAGAAACTGATGATTCATGGTGTCAAAGGCCTTTGTTAGGTCAATGTACACAGCATGAAGTAGTTGTCCTGCATCCTGCATCCTGTGGTCTTGATGAGCCAGATAAATGTGTTGGTCTATCTGCAGGATGTCATTTTTGTGATTTTTGAAATAAAAAAAAAAGATGGCGGCAAAAAAAGAGGAATTTTTTCTTCATGGAAAAGGATTGGACCCTTATGAAGAAGGATCTTTTTTCCTATGGCTGAATTCATTCCAAACATCTATCCTGAAGTGCTTACTAAGTATGCTCAGAATCCAACATTTTAAAAATGAATAACTCTAGAATGGATTAATATATTTTTACCAAGCCAGTGCAAAGTGCTACTATGGCAAAGGCACTTAACCACCCTAAAAATTTTAGACCAAGATTCCAAACCATTAGGATGCTAGGGGCTGACCAAAAAACAACAGAACCTTCCCAAAAAAATCACTTGTTTTCATTATCTGGATCTCAGAATCAGCACATCAGACCTGAATAAAAGCTGGAACATCAAGAGATCTACCCTATGAGACTCGCATGCAAACCTTTGTGCAAATCCATTCAATGGTTGCAAAGTTATTAAAGTGCAAAACTGGGGTTTAGCATTAAACTGCCTACTCAATCCTAAATGTAGGAGAATGGCTGCACCCCTAAAATAAACAGCCTAAGTTTTGAGATTCTCAAATAACTGTTTTTAATAGTAAATGAAGGCAGCACTCAGATGAAAGAAGAAATTGTACTTTTAACTACCATTGTTATAAACGTTTTTTGTTACATCACAATGTTTTGAAACATGATAAAAGTTGTGCAAGCAAAACAAGATGGAAATAAAAACACATAAAGAGACTGATAAACTATACTGTGATGGTGTGGGATACAAACAACACAACAAGCAGGGATCGCGTGCATAAAAAAATGCACAAGTGTGTTTGGCAATTTATTTTCAGAAAGAGTATATACAGGAAAAAAAGCATGATTAGTTAGTCTAGAACATTAAGTAGATCTCTGCTTCCTTTCAGCAGAATCTGTGGCTTGGCTTCAGCCAAAAGAGTTAAGTACAATAACTTCTTACACTTGTACACGACTGTGTGAAAACAGCACACAATAGGTCTTTCCCTCCTCACTGTCAGCACTAGACTGACCAACTTTCTGAAGTACCTCTAGTGGTTAGCCCTTTTTAAAGTGACAAGATCTAACTTCACACCTTTTGAATCTGAAGTGAGCCAAAAAAGAAGGGGGTTGGTAAAGAACTGAGTAGATGGAATGACGTATCCTGTCCATGATGTCAAGTGAAGTGAGCCAAAGAGAATGTCAGACTCTTTACATACATCCACTCAAGTGATAAGGCAGTTCTTTTCCTATTTGGCTACATGATGTAATTCTTCACCAAAATGGAGAGGCAGGAGGCATGACAGAAGAAGGAACTAGTTTATTTGGCAACTGACCACAGGGTAGGGAACAGGAAAAAGGGAATGATCATAACATAAACTACTACTATATTTCTACTACCTTGATGCCAATACTAACACTCTATACAAATGAAACACTCAATTAATCGGCTGTAACAGCTACGCTGTAAGAGCATCCTATCTATATTTCCTTATAAGAGGGGAACTCTATATCACAGGAGGTCCGACTGAATTACTCAGCTGTAACAGCTACTCTGTAAGAGTGTCTTCCCTATACTGAGACATCTGTTTCAACCCTGAGGTGCACCTTTCCCTAATACTTAGGTTTTAAAATACAGCCACTCTAATGCCACAAGAAATGTTTATGCAGTAGATGGTTGGCAGTTGGTTTTCTCTGTTGTCAAAAAGAAATGAGGAACCACTCTACTGCCTTTCCAGTGAAGTTTAGGAAACCTTTGTAGAAAAGTAAAAGATGCAGAGAGGATTTAACAGACCATGAGTTCTCGGCCACACCCCACCTCTCCAGGGTTGCCAGAATATTTATTTATTTATTAGTTTTTGTTGACCGGGTAGGTGCACTAGACAAATCCTGCCTATTTTCAGGCACGACCCGGGGGAGAGGGATACAGATGAATACCAACTTACCTTGAACCAGATTAGGCTGTTGGTGGTATTTTTAGTGAATGAGGGAAATTTGGCCATGACACCGAGGAAATTCCCCTATTCTGTGGCAGTAGGGGGTGCTGCTACCATGGAGGCAGATGTGTTAGCTGGTCAGTCTGCTGGTGTACCTGGAGGTGAGCAGGTCTCACTACCTTCAGGTCCAGCTTTGGAGACCAATGAAATACTTCCTAACTGTCTGGAAAAAGAAGAATTAATGATGGATTCAGCTTTGCCACCTTTCTGTGCTACAGCAGGTTTATTTGGCCCTGATGCGGTTTGGCTGGATAACATTTTGCAGCACAATCAACATCTGATACAACCAGAGGGAATGCAAACTATTGGTAACGCCTCTTTGTATGCCTATGACTCCTATGGAAGAACAAGGTGAAATTATCGCTTCTGACCTCCTTAGAGACACTGCACACCTCATTCAGGAAGAATTGGTGAAGTCAGTCATGGTAGAACCCCCACCGAGTGGCGGTGTGAGTCAACAGGATGACGCATCCACTTCAAAGGGAAGCATTCTGACAGATCGGCCCTTTGATGTGGTGAAATTGACAACCACGCTTCAGGTTAATACATCAGGTGTGGTGGATAGCTGGGCTGAAATTCGGACTGCCTCTGTGAGTATTTCTACTGTTCCTACACATGAAAGGTTGGAAAATTAGGACACACCTTTTGCCTTACGTAAAGGTAGATCTGATGTTGATCCTCCCCAGGCCCCTTGTAAATGACTGGTTACCTCACTCGACCACTCGCTGCTTAATGCGGGCTGGAAGCGAGGCGACACCGGGGTCTGGGTTCCTGACCCGGCCCACAGTTCCATACCAGGGCACCCTTTGTTGCAAACAGTGGATCCCGCAGCGCTACAGGGGGAGCAGTCTCCCTCGATTCCGCAGCTACCCGACGTGGGAAAACAGCTTCAGAATACAGGACGGCATGATGGATCCTCCTCAGATTCTGAGAGTACGGAGAAGCAGCATATGGAATGAGGAGACTCTGTATCTACCTCCCCGCAACAGGCAAGGCCTTCCCCTAACCCCCCTCAGCAAGCAAAAACAGCCTGGGAATCATTTTGGTGTAAAGATCCTTTCTCAGGTGCCCACCCCATTACAACAGAGAAATGTGGTGCGCTTGGAATATCAGCGGGGTTTAACTTTAGCACCTGACTGTCTCTACGTGGGGAAAACTTTGCTGAAGAACTCTATGGGTTTTTTTTCTAATGAAATCCATGCACTTATCCATGTGTCAGGTTCTATAACTTTTGATGTCAGTTTTGTCACCCCACAAAACTTGGATCGTTTTTGGTCGAAACTAGATGTCTTGAAATACACTGAATTATGGATGCCTTTCAAGGCTATCCCTTTGACTAAACCATCTATCAAACCAGTGACAGTGTTATTTCATAATGAATCTGTTTCAGTGCATGATATTGTTTTTTGGTTGTAAAAGCGGTGTGAATTTCTTAGGGATCCCTCACCTATGTTTGATGATGAATGCATTTGGAATGGAGGGTGGGTGTTCCGGCTATGCTTACGGAATAATCATCTAGGGCCTGTACATCTTCCAAATAGTATTTTTCTAGGTTCTGAGTGAAGTCACTGTTTTTATTAGGGTCAGCCTAGGGCTTGTTTTAAATGTGGGGCCTTTACACATTTAGGCTCCACCTGTGATAGATTACGATGCAACCTTTGTCTTGACTATGGTAATCATAGCTCTGAATGTCAGGCTGACTTGAAATGTAATTTGTGCTACGAATCTGGGCATTCATATAAATTCTGTCCCTGGGCTACCCATAATTGATCTGATAGGAAAAGTCAGGATAGCATCTTACAAGAAGCGCAGAAAAAAGAAATGTTGAAGAAAAGGGCTCAGCAGCAGGAACCCCCCCCTGCGGAAATAAGGCCAAGTCCTCCCCCGACCCCCCCTGCTATTTCCTCAGGTGGATAGTGTAGTAGATGACCAGTCAGGCCCTCCAGCTGAGACTACTTTAGAGCAGGGTTTACCACCTGGTACATAGGTCACTTCCCTCCCACTGGTGCTGGAGGAAACTCCTTTTGAAATGCCTCCCCCTTGGGGTAAAAGTGTGGCAAAGAAAAGGAGCTTGAAACAATCTCAACCCAGATCTAAGGTGGCAAAAGCCTCCTCAGGGAAAAATGACAGTATTAAGCTGACAAATAAATATGAGATTTCGAAACCTCAATCTCTGGATTCTGAACCAGGCGGAGATTCTGAGACTTCTTCCTTAGCCCATCCCTCCTCTGATACTGATGGAGAAGCTCAGGAGCAGTGCTCCCAAGTCAGTGATGCCCCCTGATATAGAACCCATGTCCGTAGAAGCACCAGGGTTAAGAAGCCACTGTGATTTTATGACATATTTCTATGTTGACTTCTTTCCTTTCCAGGTTGAGAATTTCAACCATTAATGTTAATAGCATAAAAAATCCTAAGAGACGTCTGGTTGCCCTAACAAGGTTGAAAGACATGGAATGTGATATATTTCTTTTGTAAGACACAAGGCTTAATACTACTTTTTTAATTAATGCTGCACAAAAACTATGGTTTTGGGGGCCTTCCTTTTTCTCCTATGGCACGGATGTGTGTGAGGGCGTGGGCATTCTATTCAGAGGGGATGCTTTTTTATTTCCAGATTGATCAAGGTGTTTTTGGGGAGAGCTTTGATAGTCGACTTCACATATGTGAATGTGTTCTGGAGATTAATTAATATTTATGTCCCTCTTACTAAGAAAGGGAGGATGGAATTGTTTGGACTGATCAAACCCTATTTGTTCACTACCAAATTAGTTATTTGGGGGGGACTTTAATTGTGTTATTAATATAGGAGATAGAGGTGCCAAGACAACAAAGGTATATAGTGACACTAACTGTCTTCTCCAGTTATTATCCCAAAGTCAGATGATTGATGCTTATAGAAGGGTACACAAGCTAGGTGGGCAAACATATTTTCACAGGTCCCTTTCCACGAGAATAGATTTTTTATTTATCAAAGCTAATATTGGGATGGAAAAAGCGATAGTGCTCCCAATGGAAATTTCTGACCATGCTATTCTGATGATCACTTTGGGTGCAGTTAATGGGCCTCAGTATGGGAAAGGGTACTAGAAGTTGAATACGGCACTTTTGTCTGATAAACATCTGCAGATTCAAATACAGGATTTCCTTAGAGCTCGCATGTCTATGGCAGGGTTGATGAACAACAGAAGCAGCTGGTGGGAACTCACTAAAACAGGACTGAGATATATGTTTCAAAAACACTCAGTTAAACTCTGTCAGGGACAGTATAGACAGTATTTAAAGCTACCTATGCAGTTGAATAAAATTTATTCAACTATTAATTTGTTACATATCCCTCTCTCAGAGCAGGATCTTAATATTAAAAAGGAGATGTTCTTGTTACAATATGACAGGTCCAAAACATTGTTATATGAACATAAAATTTGCACTCCGGGGAAAACAGGACTGAGAGATCCCTTTCAGCTTAGTACTCAGAGAACAAATGCATGCTTTATGTCTGCTGTTACTACAGACACTGGAGAGATAGTTTCAGATGGGCCTGGTATTTTGAATACAGTATCACACTATCTGGAGTCAATGTACACCTCTTCTTTGTTGGTGGTGGAGCAGACAAAAAAATGTGCTTTCATCCATTGTAGTTCCTTCACTATCAGATGATCAGTTATTGCACTTGACAGAACCCATTACTGAACAAGAGCTTGAGCAAGTCATCTATAGTCTCAAAATAAATATAGCACCTGGTATAGATGGCTTGCCTACCGAATTTTAACATATATTTAAAGATCTGATGGTTCAAATCTTAAAAGTTGTATTTAATTGGGTGTTACTGACTTTACAAGTAGATTTCCATTTTTGTATAACAATACAAATTGTGGTGTACAAGAAGGGAGAGAGGAAGTGCTTGTACAATTGGAGATCCTTACGTTTATTAAATACAGACTACAAAATTTTAATGAAACTTCTCCATTCTCGTTTGTTGCCGTTCACGCCATACTTACTTTCATCGGCTCAAACTTGTACTATACCAGGTCGTACTATACAACACAATTTATTATTAATAAGGCAACTGGTGGAACAGGGTAAAGAGGAACTTTTACAAGGGTTTATAATGGCTTTGGACCAAGAAAAGGCTTTTGACCGTGTCCCACATTCTTACATTTCTCTTGTGTTACAGTCCTATGGGATCCCTGAGCAATTTGTGAGGTGGATCACTACTTTGTATTCGCATGCTAGTGCTATCCCTCTGGTTAATGGCCATTTAGGGAAATATATAACAATTTCTAGAGGGGTAAGACAGGGATGCCCCTAAAGTCCCCTTTTGTATGTGTGTTGTTTGGATCCTCTGTTAAGGGTTATCCAGCAAGATTCTCATGTAAAGGGGCTTCTACCACTGGGGGGGGTAGAAATTTGAGTTGCTGCTTATGCGGATGATATTTGTGTTGTAGTAGCAGATGAACAGTCAGGTTTGAGGGTGTTGACCTTATTGGATGACCTTGCTAAATCTACAGGTGCTAGTCTGAATAAACAAAAAAGTATAATTTATCCCTTGGGAAGGTCATATCAGAGTACCACGGAGTGGCATGGTATTACAGTATCACACATGCCATTCCAATATTTGGGCATTTGGTATGGGAAGGAAGATAATAGTGTGTTCAACTGGTCAAAAAAATTGGAGGAAGTGGCTGTTGAAGTAAATATTTGGAAGTCTTGGAATCTAGTGAAAAAAAAGAAAGTTATGCTAGTTAAAACATATCTGTTGCTAAGTGTCCTGTTTCTCAGTGCTGTATATCCATTACCACAGCATCTGGAATCATGTTTGTTAGGTTTGGTTCTTCAGATCATCTGGGGGTGTAGGTTGAATCCAATAAAGAGAGAGGTACTGTATCTTCCTATAGATAAAGGAGGTTTGAATTTGATGAATTCTATTCTTTTCCTGTTTACTACTTTTTTTCACCATAATCTATTGGATATGTCAAAACCACAACTAGCAATATGGCTCCCTTTTGCTGACCATTGGTTGGGACCTGTATATTCCAAATGGAAAGAGCAGGGAATACTGCATGCCCAGGTTAAAACTCCTTGTGTATATTTTAGGTCTGTTCTGAGGAAATTAAAATTGTGGAAAGTGTCCTTAAGGGTCCTTACTTCAACATCAAATGAAGTAATGTATAAGGCTATCCAACAAGGTATTCCTGAGTTTCAGAAGGAATTTCATGATGTGGAGCCTCAATTTAGAATGCACGTTCTTGATACTTTGCGGGATCCTAGACGAGCACCTAGAATATGGGACGTTACATGGCTGAGTGCTCATGGGCATTTGAATGTGAAAGGCATGCAAAACATAAAAAATATGAAGAACGTTTTTGTCCAAGACAGGTCTGCATTGGGACTGTTGAAATTATGCAGCATTTTTTACTTTCATGCCCGTTTGTACAAAAAGTGTGGAGCATATTGGCTACTAGATGGAATCAACCTTATTGGAAGAATCTTACGTGTTCTGAAATAGTAGGTGGTTTTAGTCTTTCAGACCTTGCTCTGCAAGGGGACATGGTGAGACTTATCTTGTCATTTATCAAATTTATTCTTTGGCAAGTCAGATGTAAACTGGTGTTGCAGCAACTCTATCAAGACCCAGATACTATTATCCTTATTATTGAAAATGCACTATGTAAACACTGTTATTTTGAACAACAACACATGAATGAAGGGGTATGGAAACTTCGTTGGACTGCCTGGAAAGAAGAAGCAATGCAAACCACCTGGCCACAATCTGCTTCTGGATTGCCAAGTGAAGAGATCAATAAAAAGAAGAGCTAACAGTCTGCTTCTGGACTGAAGATGCACTCTGGACTGATGAACACACTGGATCGGAAGAATCGGAACCTCTGAACCACTCTTGGACTCCAGGGAAGGGCTTTCTCTGGCCTGAAGACACACACTGGCTGACAACCACACTAAACTGGACCTCTGGACCACTCTTGGACTCCAGGCAACCACTTCTTCTAGGCATCAAAGTGCATCAGTCTTCTGAGTCTCAAGGCTGGACGAGCCAAGGCACTTGCCAAAACAATAAATCGAACATCGAACTGTGACCAAACTTGGATTCCTCAGCTGGATGAGCCAGGACACATTAAAAACAACAAACCAAACATCACTTGGAGAACTGACACTGACGAGTCAAATGGTGTTCTGCTGCAGATGTAAAAACAAGAAATGGACAGTAGACTTCTGCACTTGGCTAAGCCATAATGGGAAACTATGAGAGGAAAATAACAAACAAGACAATGCAACTTTGAGACAACTACAGTATGGCCCTTCATAGAGTTGCTATTGGCTGCTTCTGGATACATGGGAAGATAATTCCTGAAGAAGAGGTGAAGACTGACAGGGTAGGACCTGGGTGAAATGACTCCAAAGATAGTTAAAGACTGATTCAGATGGTTTTCCAGCACTGTAATGCTAGCACAAAGTAATGCAAGACAGTTCTGACACTCAATAATGTTCATACGATGAATAATAATGCAGGCAAATGCAAACAAAGTCTCAGTTCCTGCTGTAGTGGTCAATAAATATACAGTCTTGATGTCCAGACCACAGTAAATATACAGGCAATTTAGTGTACTGATTCAACCCTAGCTCTGGTAGACCTAACTATAACGGGGTCCCTTAGCTAAATCAGGTTCTTCTGTTACTGTGGACACACTACAGAGGGAAATAGGCTCTATGGAAGGCTCTCTGGAAGGCTATACAAAAGATGTGTGAGACAGGTCCCTTTAAATGTCAGTGACCTTCCCCTTGAACAGGCCCCTGTAATAGCAGGTGCCCTCACTGAAGTGGAATGCTAAATTTAGTCTTAAAAGCAGTAATTAATTCGTCCTTTAAGACTAAGTTTAGTAATCTTTAATCTTCTGTAATCATCAGAACAAGAACGTTGCCTGAAGGAATACTAATTCTAAAAAGTATTCCACTGTGATTGTTTTTTAAGAGTAAATTATTACTAAATGAATATTATATACATATTTTAAAAGTACATATTTTTGAATACTTTCGATTGGTAAATGAAGACTTTCCAATACTTCTGTTTGTGTTTTATGCAATTAATTGTCATTCTGATCACTTTTACAGTAAGATTTGCTCTATCAAGAATGCTAAGACATTAATACAGCTCTGTCAAATACTTAGATACATGCATGCATACATACATTCTCAGTTGAAGAGTTTTATACTGTTAATTCTTGAGCCCCTTATGTGCTTTCTTAACTTCTCAGATAATTTAGATATTCAGGGGCTATTCCCTCAGTAGGAGTGACAAGAGTATCTCCCATGGTTGAAAAGAATCTAAACAGAAAATTACAAAACATTTTCTTGTACTGTGTCAGGAACACAATCAGTTACTCTAACTGATTGAATCAAGTATGGGCCCCATCTTCAAAATGGTTGCATCGCATGATGACATTGTTAGAATCAAAAGGGAGGGTGGATAGACACAAAAAGGGGAAGACCAAGCAGAGGAACTCAATGAGCAATTTTGCTCAGTATTCATGAAAGAAAGGACAGCCCAATACTACAAGGGAAATGAGTCAGGGGTGGAAGAGGGCACAGAGATAATAGATGGGTTAAACCTGGAGGAAAACATTATGAAGGGCCTTAAAACCTTGTGGGTGGACAAACTCAGGACCAGATGGTGTATACCCAAGGGACCTGAAGGAACTGGCAGAGGCATTGGAAGGCCCTTCTGACAGACCTGTTTAACACCGCTTTGAAGATAGGAATGTACCCCGTTAGTGGAGGATGGCTCATGCGGTGCCCCTCCACAAGAATGGACCTAAGGATGAACCAGGCAATTATAGACTAGTGAGGTAGACCTCTGTAGTGGGGAAGCTGATGGAGACCATTCTGAAGGAGAAGCTACTAACGTTTCTTGTTAGTAATGGTCCACAGGATGAGAGAAAGCATGGGTTTGTCTCAGGAAGCTCATGCCAAACTAACTGAATTGATTTCTTTAACTGGGTCTCTAGGGTGACTCACAAAGGCTACACTATAGAAGTCCTGGAGCTGGACTTCAACACGGCCTTTAACTTGTTGTCACATTGGAGGTTAGTGAGCAAGCTGAGGGACTTGGGGGCATGGCAGAAACTGGTGGGTTGGGTTGAGAGCTGGCTGCAGGGCAGATAACAGAGGGTGGTTGTATGGGTGGGGGTAGTCACCCAAGCCAAGGCCAGTAGGTAAAGGGTTGCCACAGGGTTCAGTGCTGGGCCTTGTTTTGCTCAATTTCTTCATTGGAAACATTGCAGAGGGAGTCAAGAGTAAGATCAGCCTGTTTGCTGATGACACTAAGATTTGTGCAAAAGTGAACAGTGAAGAAAGGAGGGAGGCACTCGGGGAGGATCTAGCTAAACCAATACACTGGTCTAAAGAGTGGCAGATGGGGTTTAACGCAAAGAAGTGCAAGGTCATGCACTTCAGGGCCAGAAATGCAAGAACCAGCTACTGGCTGGTAGGAGTGCAGATAGAAGTTACAGAGGAGGAAAAGGATCTGGGGTAATAGTAACAGGGGACATGAAGGTATCAGCACAATGTAGGGGTGCTGCAGCGAGGACAAACAGGATGCTGGGGTGCATTGCCAGAGGAATCACCTCTAGAAAGAAGGAGGTCATCCTGCCCTTGTATAGATCACTAGTAAGGCTGCATGTGACGTACTGTGTACAGTACTGGTGCCTGTACCACAAGAGGATTGTGAGATTACTGGAGGGAGTGCAGCACAGGGCCTCAAAAATGATTATGGGACTTGATGAGTTGCCTTATGTGGAAAGACTGAGGGAGTTCAACATGTACTCACTGAAGAACAGAAAGGAAAGGGGGCACATGATAGAGACCTTAAAGTACTTGAAGGGCATAAAGTCAGAGAGGGGGAATTTTTCCACTTAAAGGAGAGGGATGGGTAACTAGGGGGTGCAGTCTGAAGTAGTAGGAGGAGGAAAGGTTCAGGAGGGAAATGAGGAGGCACTACTTCACAGAGAGAGTGGTGGCGAGATGGAATACTCTGCTGGAGGAGTAAATCAAACTGAGAACAGTGGACAGCTTTAAGCAGGGTTGGGATAAAGTCAGGGGCAGGGTTAGTAGTTTTTTTTCCTACTCTGCTGCCATTTGCTGGACATGTGTTTGGAAGCTTCAGTGAATGCTTAGTGCTTTTTAATTTGTTTCGGGCTAGTGGCTAGCACAGTTTGAAGACTTGTTTTGCTTGCTTGTTCAGCTCTATATGTGCAGACTTGTCAAACAGCATGCTCGGGGTAGTTGAAGACTTACATCTGCTTTTAGTAGTCTCTTATGGATTTGTAGGCCACATAGAAAACATGTTCTGGGTAGAAGAGTTGCAGGTCTTTTTCTGTGTTTGTTTGCTGTTGCCTTCCAGAATTTCAGGCCACTGTTTACTTCTTGCATGGTTCTGAAGCAAGTCTGAGACTTACGGCTGGTTACAGCTATTTTGTGCGCTTCCAGGCCTGTAGCTGCTAGGAGGTGGTGGCAATGATCGTGGAGCTGTGGATCATGTATGTCGTGGAAAGCCAAGGTAGTTCACTTACAGGAGCATGTTGCAAAGGTAGTTCTGTCCCTATGGGCTACCTTCCCATACAGAAATGTGTGGTTGAGCATTCACCAGTGCTTCACCCATAGTAGGTTGAGCATCAACTAAAAATGCAATAAAATGATAAATTTAGTTGAGTGCTAGGTGGTGAGCACTTGAACTAAACCAGCACTCAATAAAAACTCAACTTGCGCAGTTGAATGCTTGTTGAGTATTTAAAATGGTAGATGAATACTGGTTGATGATTTTAGTTTTAGAATATGTTAATTAGAGATAGTTGAGCACAGATTGAGATCTTGAAAGTTTTAGAAAACATAAACTCAAATTGCAGTTGAATGCTTACATTTGTAGTTTGTAAATGTTTGTTGCAGTTGAGGATATTGTTATAGAAAACTGACCGCAAAAAAATACCACAAGGCCCACCCATATGCTTTCATAAATGTAAACAGCCCACAGAAACATCCACAATGCCTCAAACACCATTTTAAGACAAGTAATCAGACAGATCCAGGGCTGCCTGATGCTCTGTAAGTAGAAGTCTTTAGAAATATATTGCAAAACTTAGCTGCACTGAGCGGAGCTAAAAATGTTGCAAACATCATTTGCCTGCCATATATTTCAGAACAGTATCATTAGCCATGGCAGCTACAGTGATTGGCACAGACAGCCATAGGCTCAGAGGATGCAACTGAACCATGATCCCTCACAGGTGAAGAGAAACCTGCCACTGGTGAAAGAACAGCTGTCAATCTTTCCTCAGGGCAAGCAGCTTGTCATGGGTGTGCAGGAGTTGCCTGCAGAGGTGCTGAATCAATAAAGCCTTCAGCAGTATTTCCTAGTTTCCCTGAGCCCATTTAAGCAGCTTCTGTGCAGTTAAAACTGTTGTTTGCCCAGCCAAATCCTACTCTTTGTGCCCTTGTACTTTTAACTAGATTGAAAACAGTGGAATGAGGCAAAAAAATGCAAGCTGCACTTCGGTTTCCCTTTTACAGGAATGTCTGCTACTGCATAGTAACACAGGTTCTGCAAGCTAGATTTTCCCCTCTTCTTGTCAGTAGTCCCTTTCTGAAAACCATCTCAGGATTAAAGAATATAATTGCTATAGTACCCAATTAAATGCCTGCACACAATCACCTCAAATCCCCTTCAAGCAAATGGGAAACTGCAGTAATGCTGCCAAACGCATACTGCATTCTCTTTTTTTTTTCTAACAAGCAAACAAGCATAACTATTTGCATGGAGCTCTGAGTAAATCTCAGATGACTTCTCCTCCCCCTCATCTCATTCTCTGGTGTTTCCTGGATGGAAAACAGAAGCTGCTTTCTTAGTTTGTTCCTCCTTTTACAAGTTTTTGTGGTGAACATTAGATGTCCCTAACAGGAAGCTACTAGTATTTCAAGGCAGACTGATGGAAAAAAAGAGTAATCAAGCACAGAAAAGTTAACTAATCAGAGTTACAACACAATCCTTTCAACACAACAGCCATGCTCTAACTGAATCTAAAACCACAGGAGCTGTGCAAACCACATATTCAGAAACTGTCACAGCAAATTAAGTATTTTCTTTCTCAGTCTGATGTAGCTAACATCCAATCACAGAAAGTTTTGCATACCTCAGCATCAACCAATGAACTCGGCATTCTCCAGTTGCATGGCTGTAGCCAATCACTTTCTTGTTCAGCTGAATCTTTTCAAATGTCTCTTCTGGCGCTCTCTGCTATGGGGATGTAAATTATGCACAAAGGAGAAAGAAAAGCTACTGTATCTCATGGACTCGGATCCAAACTTCTGTAGGTGAGTTCTTAAATTATCAAAGTCTGTGGATTATTGCTGGGGGGGGGGCTGATTTTAATAACTTAGTGATTGTGGAGAACCAGGGACTGTTCCTGTGCTTTTTATGTTTGCTTGCATGCATGTACAAGAAACATAGTGCCATCATACGAGTTTTCGTAGGTGTGGCACCCTGTCTTCCAATTCAGTCAGAGTGTTTGCAGGCATGGCTACAGTTCACCAATGAATGCTGCAGCTGTCTATGGCAGCAGTTGAAAATGCAGTGCTGTACAGTTGAAAGGGAGAGCTCTGCTTCAGTGAGCAGCGATAAGACATATGCTCATGAGCTCCACCGTTTTGTGACTGCACCTTTGGCACCCAGCTGTGCGGCAGCAACCGAGGTCCTCGGTTTAAATTTAAACAGCACTGCAGAATTAGTTCATACATTCATAATCATGTTTGTTAAGTTAAAACACTTCTGAGCTGCTAGGTATACAGTCAGAAATGTGAGACTTAGGGAGAAACTGAGCAGTCAGTCCAGCTGACATGTTTTTGCAAACTTGCTATACCAGCATTTAAAGCAGTCAAAATTCATCCCTGACACAAAGGTTGCCCCCCTCCCATCAGTGATCATCTATTAGAATGTCACTGCTCGTGTCCTTTAGTTTGTACACAGGTGTCTCCAACTAACTGCATTACTGTACCGACTCCTTAGCATAACTTTTGCACCAACCCCCCCCCAAGCTGCCTTTGTATCTTCATCAGAGAATCTCAGTGTCCAATAAAAAGAGCACAGAAAACAAAGTCTGCAAGGCAATTGCCTCGATGTATATCAGTACTTACTCCTTGAACTGGCTGACGGTAAGTCGAGTTCAGAGCTGCTGCCTGCCTGGGGCCATCTTGGGACAATATGTGAGCTCAGCAGCAGCGGCGCGGGTGAGCGGTCCCTGCCGGGCAGTGCACGATAGCGTGGCGTGGCCTCTCCTCTAGGTTCTCGAGCCACCAGTCACTCTCGCTTCACTACACCCTCCCTCCTTCTTCTTGCACCAACCCCAAAAGTGGGACACTCACTTTCACAACACAGCACCCTTCCTCTGTCATAGACCAACCCCAAAAGTAAAAAAAGAAACTCTATGAAACTGAGGTGCAAGTGAGCGGCCCCTGCCTCTTTCTAAGCAAAATGCATCATGTAAATTTGGTGACTTTGTATGTATTGTTGTTCCTGTGCATTTGATGACTTCGCATATATGTTGGATTGGTTGTATTGGATTCCTGATCCCCCGCCCATGGTCGCAACTGGAAAGGAGCCCATTTTTGGACTCTTGTTTGCTTACCTTGTTTTAATACGTTTCAAATAAATAAGTAAATAGTAGGCAGTTTTGCCACTGAAATATGGGACAGTGACACTTAAAATGGGATACCGTGTTTCCAGTAGTATCATTTCACCAGAATAGTAGGGACTGCAAAGTCCCATTCAGCAGAATTCCAGGAGTTGCAAAGCTTGTACACCCATAACATTTTACATAAATAAATGCTAGGTTCGGCTGTGGATGGAAGAAGGCAATTCTGCCCATATTGACCATCCCCATGTATTTCCTTTCTCTGTGTCTTTTTTCTACTTTGATCCAACTGTAACCTTTAAAGGGAAACTTTCATAATGCCAGCCTCCAGCTCCCACAAGGCTTACCCTCTGGTTAAGCCTTTTAAGTGTGTTGTGGCATTTTTCTCCCGCAGCAACATGCTTTATATTAATTGTAAAAAGTCTGCTATCCAGAAGTATGGTGGATGCTAGTGAGGCTCCATTATGTGTCAAGGTGCGGGGCTGCACTGTGTGCTTCAATACAAAAGTATTGAAGTGCATGGTGCATCACCTTTACAGATAACGGAGCCTCACTAGTGTCCACCATACTTCCAGGTAGCTGACTTTTTGCAATTAAATAAAGTGTGTTGCTGTGGGAGAAAAATGCAGCAACATACTTAAAAGGCTTACCTGATGGGTAAGCCTTGCAGGGGCAGACGGCTGGCATGGTGAGAGCTTCCCTTTAATTTTAAATTCACCCTGTTCCTTACTTCTGTGCTGTTCTACACCTCTTGCAACTCTCAGCTCTCCGTTTCTGCTTTTGCTACTGTATTTTCTCCATATTAACTCAATTTTCTTTATTTTGCAGTTCTGAGAGGACACCGACTCCTCCTTTCCCCATCAGATAAGTATCATTCTATCCCTAGCTTGTTCTTTCCACCCTATTTATTCTCTTAAGAACTGTGGATCCTTTGTGATCCCTTTTTTGTATTTTATTTTACAGGTCCTGTAGACATCATCCCTTAAAGATCTTCCCCTGGCTCCTTGTTACTCAGGTAAGAGACTCAGCTTCTACCTATATGTGGGTTGGCTCTAATGCTGTTGCCATGCCCATTACAGTATGTGTTGGAGTTGGGCATGTGGGACGGGTGTTTGTGTTGGGCCTTGGAAGGAGATAGTTAGTAGTGCAGCTTTGGAGAAAACAGGGCAGTTTGGGGGACTGTGGAGGTGGGGATATTTGTGGTGGTCATAGAGGGAGAGTGCTGTCTGGGACAGTGGAGTTAGAGGGCTAGTTTAGGGTGCTTTGGAGGGTGAAGGCTAGTCTGGGCTGTGACGGGCAAATGTCTTGTGCTGTGGAGGAAGGGGACTAGTGTTGGGGCATGGTGGGAGTGGAGTTAGGGTGCTAGTTTAGGGTGCTTTGGAGGGTGGGGGCTAGTGTCTGTGCTGTGATGAGCAACTGTCTTGTGCTGTAGAGGAAGGGGCTAGTGTTGGGCATGGTGAGAGAGAGGTTAAGGTCCAGAGCTGTGAAGGGAGAGGGCTAGTATTGTGGGAGCCATTGAGGGCAGTGGCTGCTGTGGATGGAGGTGACTAATATTGGGTCCTCTGGACAGAAAAAGCTGCTATAGGGTGCTGTGGACTGAAGTTGGCTGCTGCATCGGCTACTGTAGAGGGAGGTGCTAGTGTCTGGAGCCATTGAGAGAGGAGGCTAGTGCTGGGTAGTCTGGAGGCAGATGGCATATTTTTTGAGTATTGTGCAGTGAGGGGTGGGGCTAGTGTAAGTTGCTTTTGGAGACAGGTGGACCAGTGTAGGGGGCATAGAAGAGAGAGAGAGAGAGAGAGTGACTCCTGTTGGCCGGGCCTGGCAGGGAAGGGGCTAGTTTTGGCTGGAGGGGGAATAGTGTTGTGGGGGTTTAGGAAGGAGAAGGGTCTAGTGTCTGGGGTGGGGGATCTAGTATCTGAGGTTGTGGAAAATAGGGTAACTCAGGGTGTTGGGGACTGTGGTACTAGGAGTTAATGTCTGGGCCAGTGATGATGGTGGCAGTAGTGATTTGTAGTGTTGTTGTGGTAGTATTTGTGTTGTTGCCTTTATTTTATGTGGCACCCTTTCTCCAAGGCTCACGGCACCATTTCAAATGCCAAACAGCAGCAAAATACATTTTCTAATTAGTATTTAAAAACTGGCATGACTTAACTGTGAGGAAGATCAAACCCCAAAAGCATAAGTGAATAAAGTTTTGTGACACTGATGAAAAGCCTCTACTACCCCTAGGATGCAATGTACCACCTTTTGGCCATGTGGTGTTAGACCCACGTTCCTCCCTGTGCCCCCTCATTAGGGACTCCATTGAAAGGAATAAACCTAGTGAACTGTGAGGAATTATTTAGCCTGAGCAACAGTTAATGAACATGGTGGGTATTTATTTTAGCCTGGAAATGAGAGCTATTTTTTAGACTTGAACCTACCCAGCATTTGTTGGAGGTCTCTACTGATCAGGTCCAACCTTGCTTTTGAGACTTGATAGCAGGCACATACAGGGAATAATGACCCCCCTCCATGTAGAAATGAAAATTACGTACCTACCGTAATTATCAATCTTTCTGTGTATCTTTACCGTTCATCATTACTGGGTACAGTGCTGGAGCTAGAACCCCACAAGAGGCTTTTTTTTTTCTATGGGCGTAGTCGACACAGGGCCGGCACATGCCCCGAGGCCGATGTTCAACGTGGCACTCAAGGGGTGGCCATTATCTGTCATCGACTGTGTCCTAGCCCCAGTTCTAAGATGCCAGAGAGTAAGAAAAGGGAGGTGGGGTAGGGCAAGGGAGCCCAAGGGATAGATAAAAGGAAAGGATATAAAAAACAAAAGGAAAAATAAACAGCAGATGAGACAGGAAGGAGAAGCTAGGTTTGGGTAACTGGAGAAAAGGGAAAGGGGCCCCAATCTGTGGAAAGGAAGAGGAGAAAAGAGGAGGAAAGATAGAGGGATAAGGGAGAGGAGGGGAAGAAGAGAGGACTGCACCCCTAGGGATGGTCCTGGACCCCAAGGCTTTAGCAAAGGATGACAGACCAGAACATCTGGAGTATCTAGTAGGTTAAGAGCTGCCAGGAGGCAAAGCCTTGGTCTGAATGAGCAGCATTAGCCCGAGAAGGGCCAAACCTTAAGAGGAGGGGGTCAGGAATTGGGGTGTCTCTCTTTTTTCCTCCCCCCCAAAATAAGGGAAAACGTAAACATGCTAGGAAGGATAGCCAAAGGATATCCAAATTAGGACAAGTAAAACAAAAGGTTTTCAGGTAAAGGGAAAATTGGGGGGCTTACCCCAATCCCTCACCTCACTCCAGAATGGACCCTCCCCAACCCCAAAATAATAACCCCTTAAAGAAGAAAACGCCTCCCTGTGTGTCTCCAGGATCCCCTTCCTCCTAACCACGAGGGAGAGGACAGTGAGGAGAAAAACAACAGGGAGACACACAGGAGGGAGGAAGGAGCCCAGAGACTGAGGCCCCAGGGGAAGGTGGACGGGATTTAGTGATGAATGATGAAGATACTCAGAAAGATCAATAAATGTGATAGGCACATAATTTTCATATCTTATCTGTGTCAGTCTTCACTATTCATCACTACTGGGCGAGTACTTAGCCCCCCAAAGGGGGCCCTAAATTTCCCTAAGGGACTAGGTCCCTTAGCCTCTGGTGGGTGAGACACTGGAGGAGAGAACCCTTACAGGCCTGGGGAGGCCTGAGACTGGTTAGGGTGAGATGGGGAGCCCCCAGTGGGGGAGGGAAGGTACCCTGAAAGCTGCCATTTCACTCTGCAGGAGAAGAGGTGGGTTCTCCAGTATAAGGAGGAAATCAACCTATGCCAGGCCATATGTGACAACTGGGATAAGCAAAACCATGCTGTCCACCTAATGCAGATCACTGTCTCTATAGCTCTGGAGGCTACCTCATTGGTGTCGTAAGATGCCCTTGCTTAGTGCCTTGCTAGCTCCAGGACCTGAGCAGAAAAGACAAAGGCTTGCCTGTTTTTTTCCATATTGGGCGTTGAGGCTAGGAGTTGTCCTAGTCTGGACCACAAGAACCTATCACAGGAAGCAAAGTGGGCCTGATGAGAAGCAATGGAATGAAGGATCGGTGCCGAATAGAAAATCCTTCTCTCCCAGAATTCGAAGTCGGCAGAGTCTGAGTCTGGGGGTCATTCTTGGTGGGGGGTGTGAGGCCCAGAGGGGTATCCCGGCAGGTTAAACCCAAAGAGGGATGAGGCAAAGAACCTGGAGACCGTGGGGGGCAGTACCATTGGTGTAGGTCCCTAGGGGCTGGAACAGTGGAGAAGGGACGTAGCCAAAGCTGATGTGATGCTTTCTGGAAGGGAACAGGCCAGGTGGGAACCACCAGGTTGGCCGCATTGAACTTGTCTAAGAAAGCACGCATCACATGCTCAGGATTGCTGGCAGGGAGAAGGGTAAGATGAAGCTCGTCCAACATCCTCGTGAGGAAGCACTGATATGAAGAAAGATCAGACACTGGGAAGATATGGACAGAAAAGGAAGAAGATGCGGGCGAGCTCCGAGACTCAGGGTCTGGATGCAAGGAAGCATGGTGGAACACCTGCTGGTCAAGGGTATGGAGGTAGATATGGAAATGTGCAGCTGAACTTCTGAATTGTTCCCAGGTGAGAGGTCCCCTAGGACCGGGAATGCCTGGGATAACTGGGGATGGAGGCAAAGGCACGGGGGATAAGCTCCTAACAGCAGGAAAACAGCCTCTGTTAGGGCAGGGGAACCTAGAGGAAACTCCCCACAAGGAGGGAGACCCAAAGGTCCCAACAGCCGTTCAACCGGATTGGAACGGTCAGAACTGTGCCCATGGGAAGAAATCCCCCCATGAGGTGACCAGAACCATGTGAGTCCAGACGGATGGCTCCTGACCTCCGAAGTTGAAGTCCTTCTCGAGGAACAATCCAGGGAAGAGCGAGGGTCTGCACTGCGACTCCTCCCAGAACCTGGACAGGCTCCAGTGAGGGTGCACTGAGCCACACCCAGACTCCTCAACCCTTCAGAGTTCAAGAAGGACCATGTCCTCATAGCCACTAGCCTAGGCAACTGAGATCTCTGGGTAGACTCCGAAGAATCCACAAAGGGAACAGTACCCTCCCCTTCCTGGCATGCTCCAGGCTGTCCCAAACTTGGACTGTCCAAACACACCTGAGAAGGGGGTTCCCCATCCAGAGGAGCAGACATGCCAGAGGCCCCAGGTCTCATGGCAGTGGCCATGAAGACCACTGCTGGCTGGTCAGTACCACTGACCCCAGAGTCTACTGACAATGACTGACCCCCTGAGGGATGCCAAGTTGGGGCCGAGGTGCTGGACACAGAGGGATCGGAGGATTCTGAAGAATCTGGGACCCAATCTGGATTGGACCCAGAGTCTTTCTCCAAGGAGGAAGACCCCGAGGCCTGATATCAGATCACCTCTCAATCCCTACTAGTTCCAGGACCATGAGCCGGACCACCTTCAGCCCCAGCACTGCAGGTGGCACCAGAGCCAAGCATGGTACTGCGCCCAATGCCACTACCCTCCTTGGCACCATGAATGACACCAGAGTCAGGCACGATGCCAAGCGTGGCACTGTGCTCCACCCTGGCACTGTGAGCAGCACCGGATCCAATGGTGCCACCCCCATCCCCAGCGCCGTAAATGCCACTGAAGTCAGAAGCGGTGCCGACTCCAGTCCCAGTGCCACACATGGCACCAGAACTAGAAACAGATCCAGAAACTGAAACACCACTTCCCCCAATGTCTCCAATATCCCCAGTGCCGTGAATGGTGCCAGGAGTTACAGAAACACTGAGGGACAGCCTGGCACCAACTGTGATGCCACCCTCCAGGCCTCCAGTGCCATGAACAGCACCGGAACCAAGGGTGGCACCACCAGTCAACACCAAGGGTGGTTCCGGCCCAGGCCTGGAGGGCCCAGAACATAACACTGAGGGAGCCTTCACCTCCAAAGAGGCGACTGCCATAGCGGTACCTCCCACCTGCCCCCTGAAAGGGGCACACTGGGCTTCCTGCACCACAGAAGGAGCCCCCGCTGCTGCAAGGCTGAGAGAGGTGGAGGCTCCCTCCTCCATGGGCTGTATAGGACCGGAAGGGGACTGCAAACTTGCCACCTGAAAGTGGGTGGCCCATGCCCAACTTTAAATGTGTGGATCTCAAGAACTCAACAGTCCATAGACAAGCAGGAGATGCAGTTGTCCATGTCATGGGCTGAGCCGAAGCAGGAGTGACAATGGTCATGCTGGTCTGTCATGGAATAAATGTGGCCACTGGGACACCAATGCACTGGTGACTGCCCAGCATTCAATGATTTTTTGCCCCCGGAATGAGACATGACTGCACAGCAAACAATAAACAAAAACAGTACTTGACATTGCTATAAATAATGAAATGGTCTTACCAGCCAGAAGCGACATCGAGCAGAGCAAAACAGAACCAAGAACCTTCGTACACTAAGCCAGGAAGGATAACTAGGCCAGACATGCAGTTGCTTGTAGAAGTCTCCTCACGAGGTCTGCGCTAGATGGCTGAAGAAGAACTGAGGCTAGGGCAGAGTCAACAACAGATAACAGCCAACCCGTGAGTGCCATGTAGAACGTCGGCCTCGAGGGCTGTGTCAGCCCTGCGTTGACTTCGTCCATATAAAAAAGAAGTCTCACGTGGCATCCTAGCTTTGGCACCATACCCAGTAGTGATGAATGGTGAAGACTGACACAGATAAGATTGTCACACTGACTGAGGCTGGTGACATCATAGGCATGAGAACAAAGCTCGAGTGCCCTCATGATGTCACTAACCTCACAATTTGTGAGGTTACCAGTGCATTCTGCAAGGAGATGGGTTCATTATATATAAAATTATCAGAGCAGGCTGTTTCTAAAACATACAAGTGATAGGCAAACCACCTCATGAGTGCTGATGATAAAACAACACACAGTACTGTTTTTTACTGGGTGCTATTTTGAAATTGGCGCCTGTGAAGGGGTTTGCCTGTCATAATCAGATTGCACTCCAGACCTTGTGTCTAGTTTGCTGGAGTACGACTATTATCGGTGCAGCCATTCAGAGAAATAATTCTCTAAGCATTCTAAAAGGAGAATTACTGGGTTTAGAAACCACCGCAAAAACTGGCTTTGTATTGATATTCAGGATAGCTCAATTGCCATGCCCCCCCCCCCGGGTGAATTACTGGGTTTAGAAACAACTGCAGAAACTGACTTTATATTGCTATTCAGGATAGCCCAATTGTGCCCCCCCCATCCCACACAGAGCATGGCCACCTGCTCTGTCAGTCAGTTGCTCAATAAAGCATGAAACCACCAATGCATGGAGGGAGTGCCCAGAATGATCTGCCTCCTCCCCCAATCATGCACACTAACACGCTGTGTCATTCAGCCTGTGGACTGATAGAGCTGGTGACAGACTGTGCTGTAGGTTGGGGAGGGGAGCATGCTGTCCGGGATATCTTGCTATATTTGTTCCCCATATCATGCACGCTGTGTCATTCAGCCTGTGGACTGATAGAGCTGGTGACAGACTGTGCTGTAGGTTGGGGAGGGGAGCATGCTGTCCGGGATATCTTGCTATATTTGGTCCACATATCATGGTTTGGAGGTCAGGAGGGGAGCCCAACATCTAAATAATGACTATTTGGGGATGGGAGTCTGGTTAAGGAGGATGGCTTTTAAAAATGCCAGTAGTATGCAATTTTTTTTTAATCCATGTGGAAGAATAGGGAAGGAGTGAGGGTGGTAAATCACAGGAATGTGGAGGGTTTGGCCTAGAGACTAGCCTTTGCCACCTTGGAAAGGACGGGGTCTAGTTGAGGTTGTGGGGATCAAAACCCAGGCCTGGTGGATGTACTGTACCAAACTCATTCACAGCTGATTACCCTAACCTCTAGGCTATACTGCCAGCCCTGGTCAGTACTTGGCATCTAAGCAGTAGTGTCACAACATGACTTAAGAAGGAACATGACACTACACACCACTGTAATCAAAGGAAATTAAAACTGGTAAGGAAAAGTAAAGGAGAAGACAGAAGGTGCAGTTGTGGGGGAGGGCATACTGGCTTTAAACCACATCTTCTCCAAGTGGTGTCTTTCTTAAATTAATATTTATCATGGTCTAGTGGGTTAAATGGATGCCTGGTGGTTGACGTGCAAACCACTGTATGGAGACACACACACACACACACGCTGCTCACCATTACACATGATGGTAGACAGAAGCATTCACTTACTACTACACACAGGTCACAAAGCAGTACATATACACAACCCACCCCACCTAATACATATGGATGGTGTAACCATTCAAGCAAACTGATAGTCAAACTAGCCAAATGGGTAAGAGCAGGACAGATATTACATCAGAGTCTATCCTGAGTTAATATAGTGTTAAAAACACACATACATGCGTATGGATGTTTGCATCTGAAAAGGTGCACAAACAGTCACACACACCAGTAGAAACCACAGACACAGCATATGCACAGTTGACAAATACATGTTTACACACATATGTGCAAGTGTACACACACATACACACACACAAATACATGCTCAACTTACTCTATAGACACACACATACAGCACAGATACATGCACATAGACATGTACATACACCACTACTCGGTACCACAGTCTCACACATAGAACAGTGGTGTCACAGACACATAGATACACAGATTCACACACACACACACCCCTCCACACACACACACACACACACACTGTACATACGTACACATATATACATACATAATTTTATTACCTTTACATACCGCAGAAGTCTCCAAATGGGGTCTCACGCTTCACTACTTATGGAAGGAATGGTCTGTCATGATTCTTCTACCAAAACAGTACCAGAGACAGTACAGGGTGGAGCAGCAGTTCCTAGGAGAAGAAGGTGGTACAACTGGACACCAGAAGACTGCTCAATTCAGGTCGGGGAGAAAGAGGAGGTATTACTTGGAACAAGTCAGAGGGATACCACTGAAAGGAGGGAGGAGGGAAGCATGATAGAAACTTTTACGTACCTCAAGGGAATCAACAAAGAGGGTAGCATCTTTAAGAAAAAGAGATGTGCAAGAACAAGGGGGCACAATTTGAAGATAGAGGGGGGACAGCTCAGAGGTAACATGAGGAAGTATTTCTTCATGGAGAGGGTTGTAGATGCATGGAACAGCCTTCCTGTGGAGGCTGTGGAGTCAAAAACCGGGGAAATTTAAGAATGCATGGGACAGACATAAGACAATTCTAGTGGGGGTAGGAGGAAGGAGGCTGCTAGTTAACTAGGATCAGCAGTTTATCCGTTAGGTAGGGAAATGGGCAGACTAGGTGGGCCAAGCGGTCCTTATCTGCCATCAAATTCTATGTTTCTGTGTTTAACACCAGGAACTGCTTGGAACATGTCAGGGACAAGGAAGGCAGACTGCTGGACACCAACGTCTGCTGTCTGTCGGTCTGGGAGAGTGAGTGGGCCTACTCTTGGGCACTAGGGACTGCACAAATTAGGGAGGGGTCAGAGTTTCCACTGGACACAGGAAACTAAATGGTACTAGATCAGGACTTTTAGGAGGTAAGTGGAAAGTGCTGCTGTAGGACGAAGTTATTTGATCAAGCTGGGGCATAGTTGGGTGGTAGTGGTATGCAAACAGACACACACATACTGGATGGGCAGAATGAGCCTTGAGAGAGGGTGTCACTGTCTGAGGACTAAGAAACAGCTATTAAAACAAAAAAACATTGAGGGGGTCTGTGGTGTTCCATCATCTTCATGTTGTTCTTGACTTTGCCTGCTGGTTCCATGGAGTGGTTATTCTTATTACTGTACTTTGCAATAATCTTGTTAGTTAATGTGGGATCCATTTGTTTTCATTTTGCAGTGTAGACTTTGCCTGGATGCTGCTGGTGGAGTTTGCAGGTTTCTAGAGAAGGTGCTGCAGTGTGTTCACAGTACGTATGTCTGCATCTTGTTCTTATTAATGTTTATCTTTAGAATTGTAGGCAGCTAGCTGGCACAGTGGAGTGCAGGACTGAGGCATCCATGCCTTACCTCCTGCCACGCCGGCAACTTGTGTTCGTGGTGCGAACCGGTTGGCTGGGGAGGGAGAGAATTGAGCATTCAAAGGACAGCTCTCCTTTTGTGGGGGTGGGGGAAAGTACAGGCTCAGTGCTTCCCTGGCACCTAGCAGTGGCAGGGTGCAGGCACTCCATGAGCTTGCCACATGCAAGGGGGGGTGGCGCAGTCAGCCGACATGCTGTGGGCAGAAGCACACACAGTATGGCCATTACCGGCATTGCACTCTCCACTCAAGGGAACCGAACAAGGGAAACAGAGGCCCCAGGTCGAGCAGGATGTAAGCAGCTACCCTCCGCAGGCCCCGACTCTGAATGGCACTTCCCCGGAACTAGATCCTGTTCGAGGTGAGTCGAGCTGGTGGGGGGGCTACTCATCACCCTGCCATGGAAGGTAAACTATGGGCGAAGAAGGCTACAGCTGTCTGATGTAGAGTGCAGGGCTTGGTGGGTGGCTGAAAGAAGGTAGCTGACTGGTGGGGACCCAAGAAGAAACAAATTAACTTAAAAAAAACAGAATTGTAGGTGGCTTGTAGAGACTTGCCAAACCGAAATATCCCTTAATGTTTTCTTTTTATTACATAGATACATAGATACTGTCAGCAGATTAGGGCCTTTGGCCCACCCAGTCTGCCCATTTGAGCTTGTAAGTTCCCTTTATGCTTTTCTAGAAGTCTGTTGACCATTACCCCTGACCTTCAGGATTCCCTTATGTCTATCCCATGCATTCTTAAATCTCGTGATTGTTTCAGCACCCACCACTTACTCTGGCAGCATGTTCCACTTGTCCATCACCCCTTCTGTGAAGAAATTCTTCCTCATGTTTCCTCTGAATCACCCTCCCTCCAACTCTGTCCCATGCCCTCTAGTCCTGGAACATATTTTTCACTGGAAAATAGTGTATTCCTGCATCCTGTTCCTCCCTGTAAGGTACTTATATGTCTCTATCATATAGCCTCTCTCCATCCCTCATCTCCACTAGGGAGTACATATTTAAGTCCTTCAGCCTGTCCTCATAGGACTTGTGATGCAATCCCTGTACCGTTTTGTTGCCCTCTTCTGAACTTTCTCCACCTTGTCTATGTCCTAACTTAGGTAAGGCTCCAGAACTGTACACTGTACTCCAGGTGGGGCCTCGTTTGTGTCTTGTATAGTGGAATTATGACCTCTCTTTTCCTGCTGGTGATGCCCCTGCCATCCCAGTATGCTTTACCTACTGCCTTGTTGCACTGTTTTCCTGCCCTAAGGTCATCAAAGATGATAACCCCAAGGTCCCGTTCCTGCTTGGTGCATGCTTTATCTTCACTCCCAACTGACATGTTGTTCCAGAGTTTTTGTGCCCCATGTGCATTATTTTGCACTTCTTTGCATTGAATTTTGACTGCCAAACCCTCGACAATTCTTCAAGCTTCTGTAGATCCCTCCTTATTCTGTCCACACTCTTTGGCATGTCCACTCTGTTACAGAGCTTCAAATCATCAGTGAATGGGGAAATTCTGCCTTCTAAGTCTTGCTCAATGTCACTAATGAAGACATTGAATAGGACCGGTCCCAGTATTAATCCCTGCGGTACCCCAATGATCACTCTTCCCTCTGTGGAGTGACAGGCATTTACCACCACTCTCAGTGTCCTGCTGCCCAGCCAATGACCTACACACTGTACTACTGTCCTGCCCACTCCCATATTCCCCTGTTTGTCTAATAGCTTTCTAAGTGGCACAGTGTCAGAGGTCTTGCTGAAGTCCAGATACACCATGTCCACTGCTGTCCCCTGATCCACCTCCCTTGTCACTCAGTCGAAAAATTCAGTGAGGTTGATCTGGCATCCCATTACCTGGTTAAACCATGCTACCTTGAATCCTGTAGTCTTTTGGCAATCAGATGTTCCACCAATCTCTCCTTCAGTAGTGCTTCCATGATCTTCTCCACTACTGAGGTCAGGCTAACTAGTCTGCAGTTCCCTGCTTCCTCATTGTTCCTGCTTTTATATAAGGGGGCTACCTTTTGTTTAATGGGACTACATCTGCTGTCCTGCAGTCTTTGGGTGCCTTCCTGTTTCCAGTGATCAGCTAAACAGGATTGCCAGAGGTTCAGCTGTCACCTCTCTTAGTTCCATTAGGACCCTGGGGTGCACCTCACCTGGCTGCATTGTTTTATCGACTGATTCCTACCAGTTCCTTTAGGACCCTTTCTCGTGTAAAGGGAGTTTGTCCATTTCTGCACCCTTTCCCACCCCTTGTACTACGTTCATGCCCATTTCCTGCCCCTTCCTCAGTAAAGACTGAGCAGAAATATCTATTCAGTATGTCAGCTTTACTGTTGTCATCTTCCACGCTGCCCTGTTCTCCCTCTTAAGTCTCACTACCTATTGTTTTTTAATTTTTGGCCAGAAAAGACCCACTAAGCCAAGGTTTGTTTTCAGATGTGTCCTGGGAGCACAGGGCAGTTGTGTCTTGCTCATGGTCACACTGTATACAAGCATTGGCTGTGGGATTCAAACTAAGATCCTCAGGTTTGCAGATCAACGCCCTTAACCACTATGCTACACTGCCTCCAAATATATAATATATATTCCTTTAGGTCAGTGGTAGAGTTCTGGACTAGGCATCAAGGACAGAAGTTCAAATCTTGAGCTGCTGAATTAGAACATGAGACAGTAACATTTAAAAAAACTCAGTGTAGGCCAGCCCACCAGTACAGTGGTAGCATTCCGGTGCTGACAAACTCAGGGTGTTGGAGGGTCATCGGTGGGGGTAGAACATCTAAAGGACTGCTCTCCTCCCAGGGGAGGGATTGCAGAGCCCTGCTTGGGATGAGGGCGGGGAGCTGGGGTGAAACAGAGGCAAGGCCATGGGAGCTGGTGGGCCAGGTAAGTCCAGGGCTGGGAGATCTGGAGTAGTCAAGGGGAATGGCCATGGGAACAGAGAGCGCCAAGGTGGTCCAGAGCAGCCAGACCTGAGGTTGCCCTGGGGCAAGGCTATGGGAGCTTGGGAGCAAAGTAGACTAGGGAAGTCTGAGGCAAGGGTGGGCTAGGGATAGAACCAAGGCAGATGGTGGCTGGTGCAAGGTGAAATGCAGTGGTCTTGGGGCAGAGCATGGGAAATGGGGTCCAACTAGGACCAGGACATCCTAGCAATTGTACAGGGTGGAACTGGGATACGTAGGAGCCAATGGGTGGGCTAGGGCAGAGGGGGGAGAGAGGGTGGTGGCTTGGGCATGTCAGAGGAGCTGGGTGGTCCACAGGCAGGATCAAAGGAACCAGGGTGGACCAGTGGGACAGCATGGACCATGATAGACTGGTGCTGGTACTGAACAGGGGCAGGGTCATGAGAGCCTGTAAGGGACAGGTAAGCCTGGGGCAGGGGGAACCGGTTTGGTCCAGATGAAGATCTGTGGGAACTGAGAGGGTCAGGGTGGGCTAAAGTAGCCTGGTGCTAAGGCAGGAGGAAGCTTGGGTTGTCCCGGGGCAGTGATATGGGAGCTGGGGTTAGGCAGGCTGGCCTGGGTAGCTCATAGCAAGAGAAGTTGATACCTTTGGCAGGGATTAGAGGTGGGGTAGTGGTGGCAACTATCAACAGAAATGGTGGTTGTATACGTTTACAGATTATTTTCGTGGTGACTGGGGGGCACATACAGTACCATCTAGTCTACTTCTGCCATATTTTCTACATGTCTGAGAAATTAAGGCACACATTGGTCATTTTTTTTGTTGTCAAGGCTTCTTTGAGCAAACAAATTTCAAATATATCCAGTAATAACTTGCTTACTGATCAGTAACTGTAGTGGGTGAAGAGTATCATAATTGCAGACTTTAAGATGTAAGTACAGACATGTATTATTCAATGTACTCCAATACTGTTTTTTTTTTATCATGAAAAACTGTATTATTATTATCATGAAAAATGTTATTAAATGTACTCCAATACTGTGAGACCTATAAGCATGATTTAGATTGGAGTTAGAAAAAAGTAAATTTATTGCAGTTTTTTTCTAATGAAAATAAAAAGATTTTACAGCTGTATTTTAATATTCAATTTTATTCATTACTCATTTTAGCCATAAAGTAACATGCCTATGCAATTTGAATAATTATTTTTGATTTTAGGTAGTTCTACACAGTGAGAGATCTGGACCCTCCGTTTGGTGTAATCTTCTTCAAGTCAGTAGAATGTCAGCAAAGATAAGTTAATTTTTTTAATGAAGACTTCCATTTTGGCAGTTAAAGAAGCTGGGCAAAAATCTGCTTATGTGCCTTAAAATGGTGCCTGTCTACTGCCCCTTCCCACATGTGCATAGGAGTGCAGTAGGGACAGGGAGCCAGAAACAAGTGGAGTGGAAGATGCCAGTGGGCATCCAGTTAGATTCCCATTCTGCCTGTAGACTGTATCCCCCCGAGCCATGCAGAGTAGGGAATTGTGGATATTGGTATATTCTTACATTAAACAGTTGTGTAAAAGTACCAGTATATCTTACAGTAATTAAGTGTGTAAAAGTGCCAGTACATATTAGACCACTAACAGAGGCAGATACATCGGAAAATGAAGAGTGTAGGCAACAGTATTTCTGTTTTGCTTGACATTTTCAATGTGGACATAGGTACATATTGAGCAACAGTCTGGTACTGGTACAGCTTAAAGCTGTCACTCAATGTGAAACCCTTGCCACATGAGGATTACAAGAGCAGCATACAGACTCTCTGTGCCACAGAAAGATAAAGTGCAGTCACACCTGCAGTGTTCAGAAATGCATACTGTCAATTTGTTTATAGTATATGGTTAGGGTTTACTGTGGATGGAAAATGATGGTTTTCCAAATCCTGTTGTAGGACAGTTCAAAGGTCAATAAAGTTGTTGTACCATCGTTCTGATGTTACATCGATAGTACAACAACTTTTGCCCCTTGAGCTCCTACCTGATTGGTGGAAACAGGCAGTGATTAAAAAAATACATTTTAAAATGGCGCATTCACTTAGCGAGCGGTCGGGCGAGCAGACAGTTTGGACACGGACTACCATAATTGGCTCCGTGTATCCAAACTCTCAATTTGCAGTTTTTTTTTGTTTGTTTTTTTAATCTCTGGCGCAGTTACGCAGAGTACAGCGGGACCGCTATATTCGGGGACGTGATCGGAACAGCATAACCGCAGTGAAGAGGACCAGTATCTTGGGGGACTTGAGTGAGGACCAGTGCAGGAGTGTCAACGCAAGGTATGAACCTTGTCCATTTTGGGGGAAACCATATACTATAAAATAGTGGATAGTTGATCATTCATTAAGAAAGCCCAGGTTTCATCTTGAGTTGATGACAGAGACCTCTCGAAGCCGCTCTCGAGGTCTCTATGACATCATCAACTCCCTCGATGGAAACACAGCCTTGTTGTGGATAGTCAACCATCCACTGTTCTATATGTTTTACACTACGGAGGGATGGGAATAACAGGACTGGGATACCCTCAAGCCTTGATGGAATATCCTTTGCTTTGAGTGGCATACAGCAGGATTCCTGCAGGCATATTGGCCATGTGCTGTGCTCCAGCTGTGCTTGCCAGCTAGCCAACCTGTAGGTGCAACCCATGGGGACATATTTGAGAAAGGACCGGCATGCAATGTCACTGTAGTAGTGTTGGGGCAAGCTGGCTAGCCTGCCCTCATGCACTGGCACTGTATATAGGTCATATGCATGCTGCTGCTCAAAACCTGTCCCTGTGAACAGCACCTACAGCTGAGCTAGCTGCAAGTACAGCTGAATCACAGTGAGCGGTCTATGCCGCACAAATAGCATATATGGCACTATATAAATACTAATTCAGTACTACAGTACTACTACTTTACCATTATTGAGAAGTATTCAATTAGTCTTCATTGGTATTCAGTTATACAGTTCAGAAGTAATCATTTAAGTAATCATCTAATCTTCACAGCATTGCCTTAATTTGCATATACAACTACCTAACTACTAACCGAATACTTAATTATTACTAAGGTAGTCTTTAAATAGATAGCTCATTTAAATTTTTCGGCTTGTGGGCAGACTAGTTTACTACTACTGAATACTACCCAAAATTATCCTAATTACTATTGCAATACTAGCAAAAAAGGCAAAAAGAAGACAAAAAGATAATATTCGGACTTCGCTGAGGGTGGGCCTAGATTTGATTTGTAGACCTGGGCCTAATTGCCCTATTTAGATCTGTGAGAGCAGTGGGCCTAAGTGTGCTCTTACTTTATTACTACTGGGCTTGGTGCCCTAAATACTACTGGGCCTGGTGCCCTTCACTTTGCTGGGCCTCATGCCCTAATTACCACTTGTGAGCCTGGTGCCTTAATTACTACTGGGCCTGGTGCTCCAATTACTATTGGGCATGGTGCCCTAATTATTACAGGGCCTGGTGCCCTTTGCTTTACTGTAGAGCTCCCTAGTTCTGTGCCCCTTTAACAACCCTCGGCCTTTCTTAGCTTACTCCCTTCAAGATCTAGGCCTAACTGTGGCCTTGCTGCCACTCTTTTCCTTCACCCCGCCTTGTTCTGCCCCTTTAATTCATATTAATAGGCCTCTCTATGGCCTTGCAGAGTTCTCTCCTCCCTGCGGGTGTCACTAGCGCAACCCTCCTGAATATTAATTAGGAGTCCTTTGACCCGATCCTCCTGCAGTGCTTATCCGCTCCTTCTACACCTACTACGCGCTTTATAAATAAATAAAGCTCAGTCCTGGTACTGTAAGATGGTGGTCAGCACATTCAAATGTGCTGCTGCTGACTTACTACTCCTTTCTGAACTTGGAAGCAGGATCGGGAGGCGGGAAGTTGTCTCTGGCAGTAGGAGGGCTTCAGGTAATGCGGTGGACGTTCAGGGGGCCTCAGGATGGCCGACAGGTGAACAGCGATGCAGTCCTTGCTAGCAGCCTACATAGGACCAAGAAACTTTCAAAAATTAAATAAAATAAATAAACAGATGGGGCTCTCAGCCCAATGGCTACACCAGATGTTACTTTTCTTCTTGTGGTGCCCTGATGGCACCACCGACCGTGCCGTACAACTTCTGGGCAGCCATCAGCAGCTGGAGAAGGAGCAGGCACGCAAGCAAGCCTGGAGGGACTGCTTCAACACCAGGAAAGCCCTTTCCTGGTCCCCTTAGACCTGCTGCATCCTCTCCCCTCCACAGCTACCAGGATCTCTCTCTAACTGAACTTATTTTTCAAAACTAAACCTTCTTCTAGAATGGCTGGAGTGGAATGCTCAGCTTAGCACAACATTCCATCCAGGCCATTGTTGCTTGTGCTGAATACCAAGTCTATTTTTTTTACAAGCTTTTAGTGCACTGGGCACATTATTGGGTACCTGGGGGAAACTAGGGACTGCTGGGGAACTGAAGGGGGTACCTCCAACTTTGGCATATTACAGATCCACCCACTTTTCCTGGTTTGTAAAGAAAATAAGCTTGAACAATCCATAGCACTATGGTTGGTCCATTTCGGGGGACACATAACCTATACCTATCATAAAATGCTTCCTTAGTTGATCTTGAGTATAATGCCAGTAGTTTATGGCTGTAGATTAGTTAATAAGGTAATTGTCCCATGCCACCCCCCCCCCCCCAGAAATAAGACACACCACAACCTGTTGACTTTTGGCTTCTCATTGGTAATCATTTAATTGGCCTCATAATGTAATATTACATCCAACATTTCATCTATCACCACAATAACAATACAACAGACATATCAGCCCTTTTCTTTACAATAAACATACCAGCCCATTTTTCTTCCACCATGCTCCAACTTTATTTCTTGGTCCTCTTCCTGTTCTTCAGGGTCTGGACCATCCAGCTTCCCCCATTCCATGACCAGAACCAGGTATCAAAACTTACCCGTACTGCCCCCTGCTAGGTACGGACACAGAGATACGCCCCTGAGCTCTATACTCCTCCCCCTCCCCCAGTTACTCCCATGCCTGGGTTCCTTTGTCCCCTACCTATGGTACCTACCACCTCCCCCCTCTTCCTGCCCCCCCTTTTTTCACTGATCCATCTCCAGCTTGTGACAGAAGATTGGGCTCCCCCTTGCGGATTAGTATAGCAGGCCTCTCTTAGCAATTTCCCCTGCTAAATCCCCAAATGGTCAAAAGAACAGGCACATGCCAAATTCCAACAGATGGACCCGTCTGACCTGTACACGTCAGTCTGCTCGATTGATATGTCTCTATGCTGCATGTGTACCCCCTTCTTTATTACTGCCCTCATCACCTTCTTATTGATGCATTTCCTGGCCTGTTCCACTGCCCTGGCACCCTTAACGCCCCTCCACACTTTTCGGGATGTGATCTCGAACCATCCAATAAGCCAATAATCATCTCTAAATCCTTCACCATGTCCCGTACCAGTGATCCCCATAGTATCTCCCTGACATCATTGCCCCCCAAGATGGATAATTATGCAGTCTGGCTTGCTCCACAGCACTAGCAGCTTGTTCAACAGCAACAACAGCTGGACCCACCTCATGCCCCTAATGTCTTTCCACTGCACCCTCGTGTGCTGCATGTCTGGGTGCAGCTGTGTCCCTCTGTTCATTGAGGCAGCAAACCTCTCCACCCAATAGATGAAAGAGTGCCCCACAATCCACACCTGCTGCTTGGAGCCTGCAATGGAAAGAAAACAGAATTAGTTATTAGCCTCAATACCTCACATACCTCTTATAACAATTGGATTGTCATTGGCCTACCTGCTTTACCTCCTCGGCCAGTTCTCCTCTTGACAAAGCCTCAGATGCTGCCCATCCTAAAAGATTGTGGGACAAACTCCATGGGGTCCTTGCCTATGAACTCAAGGGCTTTCTTAAGGACTGCCCAGACCTGGAAACCCTTCACTGGGGACCCATCCTCGTGCCGGAATTCGGCTCCCTCACCTGTTCCCCTAGCCCAGCCATACTCCTCCATGGCTGACACTGCGCACACCCCTTTCAATTGGTGCCTCACCAACGTCACCATAGTTCCTATCCATCTCTGGTCTGTCTTGGACCTAGGTAGCCAAATGACTACTGTGTCCTTACCCCATTCCGCATTCCCGAATTGTAGCACCTGTATAGCTTATGCTTTCTTCGGAACCACAACATCGCCCACCCTAAAAGTGCTCCTGACCATGACTGCAAAGATAGCCCAGAACAAACAGGCCTCCTTAGCTGAGGTACAAACATGCTGTACTGCCCTCATTACCCACTTAAGTAAAGGCCCCATTATGGGCCTCTGCCTATCCATCCTTGTTCCCTGTTCCCTCTGCTATCCCGTGACCATGCACTGAACTGCCCTCCCCCTGGCCACGTCCATCCAGCCACTATCCTGACACATCCATCCTATGCCTGCCAGTTTAACCTCCACAGTGGTGTGTGCCATGCCCCCCTCCCATTTCTTCACCACGTATTGCACCACCTGCTCCTCCCGGAACGGCTCCGCTGTGTTCCACCCTTGATTATCCCCAAAACTCCTGGAAGCCTGCCCACACCCCTTCATAAGCTTTCGGGGTGTTGGCCAACCAAGAACTTCTATACAATGTCCTGGCTTTTTCCCTCCAATCTCCTACAGCCAGCCCAGCACCCTGCTCCTGTGTGGCACTGCCTGCGGGGCCAAATCTTGGAAATTTTCCATCTGAAAACAGGACAAAATGTCAGCCACTTCATTCTTGAGCCCCTTAATATGATGCACTTTAAATCACACGTTCAACTGTAAACCCAACAGAACCATGGTCAGAGAATTCTGCCGACTGAGTCTGTACTACCACTTTGCCTGTTCACCACTTCCACCATCCCTTTGTTGTCACACCAAAACAGGATTCGCTTACCTCTCATCCTGTCCCCCAAACCTCCATTGCCTCCCAGATGGGGAAAATTTCCAGAAAAGTAATGTATTTTACTAAGCCCCATTCTTTCCACTGTGCCAGCCATGCCTCTGACATCCAATCTCCCTTAAAATATGCCCCCATCCCTATAGACCCAGAAGCATCCATGTACAATTCCAGATCCATATTGTACACCCATTCTTCCTGCCAGAAAGTCAGCCCATTGTAGACCTCTATAAATTCTTCCTAGACTCGGAGATCCTCCCATACCCCTATGTTGATGTCCATCCAATGGTGGGGTTGCTTAGCCCTACCTGTGGCTCTACTTAACCTCCTAGTGAATGCCCTGCCCAGGCCTATGGCTCTGAAGGCAAAATTAAGGTGCCCCAGTAGTCATTGTACTTGTACCAGCGGCACCCTCCTCCTCCTCCTCCCCCCCCCCACTTGCAACATCAACCCTTTGAGCCAAGCTGCCTTGTCCCCCGGAAGACAGAAGCACTCCTGCTCCGTGTCCACTTTGATTCCTCAGGAACTCTAGCTTGCGAGCCGGGCCCTCAGTTTTTCCTTCCACAAGAGGTATCCCTATGTGTCCACACAACTCTTTGGCCCCAATTAGCAGGAAATCATCTAGGTAGTGAACAACCCTTCTGTGCCTGTAGCGAGCCCCAAATACCCGCTGCACCTAGGAACTGAACATCTCAAAGGTTGAGCAAGCCACCGAGCACCCCATGGGCATGGCCTTATCGAAGTAGAGGCCCCCTTCGAATTGGAAGCCCAAATGTTCTTCAGTCTCTGGTCTGACTGGATACAGGTGAAATGCTGACTCTATGTCCATCTTTGCCAGCCACGCCCCACCCACTGCCCTGATCAACACCACAGCGTGGTCCAGTGAGGCATACGATACTGCACTTAAGTGCACTGGGATTCCCTCATTCACTGATCCCCCTTCTGGGTAGGAGAGGTGGTGAATCAGCTGAAACTCCTCCGCCTGCTTCTTGGGCACCACCCCCAAAGGTGACACCCAGAAGGTAGGGCAAAGTGGTGTCTGGAAGGGGCCTTCCACCCTACCCGCCCAAACCTCCTTGTGAATCTTCTCCTGGACTATATCCTCCTTCCCTTTAACAGAACTCAAATTCTTTGCCCTCATCCTTACCCGTCCCCCCATGAAACCCTATGAGAAACCCCCCTTGAAACCTTTCCGTAACATTTTTGCCCCCTGTGCATTAGGATAGCCCATGGTCCATGCTTCTACAACTCCAATTACAATGGGCGTGCGAGCTAATGAACATCCCCAGTGCCTGCCCTCAGCCTTTCCTTCAATTCCAGCCATAGTTGGAATTATAACTACCCCTGCTGGGACCCCCCCTACCCCTGCCTGGTCCCCCTGCCCCCCCGAAAGGGCTGGTCCTGGTGCTGTCCCCTGGATTGTGAGGCCTTGTCCCCTCCTTGCCTGCAGCTTGTTGCTGGGTGTGACCCCCCGGAACTGCGAGCAAGCATGCAGGAACTTGCAGCTGGGCCATGCACAAGCTGCCTTGTTAAAAGCCCAGTGGATCTTTGCCCCCGTGGCCTCTACGGCCCGCTTCGCCTGCTCCCCTGATGGCCCACCCAAAGGGCCAGAGAGTGTCCTCACCCACAGCTCTGAGTGGGTACAGTCCCACCTCAGGTCTCCTTTTGCAGCCATGCATTTCTGAAACACCTCATCGAATTTCAATGACCCGTACCCCAGTTTTGCCTTATGTGCATCTCTGATAATCACTGTATAAGTCAAGAGCGGAATAGCCAGCTCCAGCTGCTTCTGAAGTACCAGTGCACTGTAATCCAAAAACCCCACCTGCCATGTGTCAATGCTCTTCCCCTTATACTTAACCTCTTCTGCCTTGTGTCCTACCACCGCCAATGCTACTGTATTTCTGACTTGCCCATGGACTCCTTCTGCTCATACTTCTTAGCTGTGTCTTCATCTGTCAGACTAAAGATATTGACATACTCACCTATCCATATTTTCTCCTTCAGTGAGGATGGTATATCGTCCCCCAGGGTACATCCCGGTGGCCTGTCGTATAGTTTCTTATTTCCCTCTTTCCCATGGGCCCCCCCCCATGTCCCTCTCTTTTCTCACCACTTTTATGGCTTGTAACGCCCGCTCCATTTTTTTCACCCTCTCCTCTCCCATATCACTGAGCAAACCTTCCAAATAATTCTTTAGATCCCCCTTATTATTGACATCCACATCTTCTTTAACGCCATCCGGCCTCTGTCCCCCAGGTGCTGGAGCTGGGTCCGGTACTGGTAGTGGGGCTGGCGAGGGTCTTGGTCTCGCCCACCTGGGTCTCTTTCCTGGTTTCCCACCACCTGCCCGATCGTCCCGCTCATTCCTTTTCCTCTGTGCCACCTACTCCGCCTCTCTCTACTTGGCCACCTCCACCAGCTCCATCACCTGGCCCATCAGCTTGGCTGCCTCCTCCATCATTTTGGTGCTGGAAACCGATGACTTCTTTGGTGCTATAATCTTCATCTTCGAACTACAGGGTGCAAAGCAAAAACAGTGAATGCAAGTCGAGGCCTCCCTGAACCACCAACTGGCCTGCTGGGGCCAGATGCCCCACACCTGCTGTGCCTGCAGGGTGAATACGAGGCCATGTTCTCCTGGGTCCTCCACACCAGTCACCTCCTGACACCCCCATGTGCTCTCTTCCTGTGGATCCCCCTGGAAAAAAAAAACCTTTGAGCCCTCCTACCCTTTCCCTGCCTCCCACTTTTTCCCCAGCCTCTAGGCATTGTGGGGACGCTGTCTCTGGCCGTGGGCCCCACCTCTCCTGAAGGTGCGCTCCCACAAGTCACACACTACTGCCATCTGCCTCCATGCCCATCTGTCCCCTCAGCACTTCCTTTTCTTTGTACCGTCTGGGCTGCCCCACTGTATACACAATGCCCCAATTCATGGGAGGGGGTGCCCCCCCACCTTCCCGTGCAGACCACCATTAAATTCCCCTTTCCGTTGTTCTCCCCAGTCCAGTCCCCACCACACACACAACAGGCTGCTGTACCACAGTCTATCCAGGGCCCCTGCTCTAGCCCACTTAGTCCCCCCCACCTTGTGCAGGCCCCCAACCACCTCCTATGAATTAGGTTTGTATTGCTTGACCTCCCCCTCGGCCCTGGCATCCGCCCTGTAGGGCCATCCCTGGGCCTAAGACTGTACCTGCCTTCTTTGTTCCTTTCCGTTTTATTTTATTTATTTATTTATTTTTTTGTTGCTGTTGCTGCCATCCAACCACCAACTTCTGGTATGCTGCCATCCTAGGCCCACACTCACGGAAGCACCCCCCCCCCCCACTGAGGCATACTTTCCCAGCCCCTGCTAGTCACGCTCAGCAGTCCAAAAAATGCCCTCCTCAAACTGAAAATAAACCCTTTCCCACCCCTGGTTTGCTGATTCCAGCTTGGCAGGCCAAATAATCTGAACTGTTATTATTCAGTTCTCTGAATAGCTCCAGCCACCTGCAACCACAGTGGAGAAACTCCTGTAATATGGTGAAAAACAACCATCCTATTAAACTTGCAGGCCCTCTGAGCCTAAGCCAACCAAAGTCCACAAAACTTTTGTGCACCCTGACTTTCCAAACCAGGCTCCTTATGGTCGCCCGACCGACTCGGATCCAGCTGGCTGCTCCCACATTTCACTGCCTGAATGGTGCTGAACTGCTCCAGGGACTCCCTTCCACTGCCTCTCCTCGCCAGGAGCCCCCCCCCCAGCCCTCGAGTTCCTCAGCCAGCCCTCGCCACCCTGCCCTGCTGCATCCTTGTCAGCATGCTCTCTGGCTCCCACAGCTTCAGTCACCTTCCTGTCCCCTGAGGGCATCCCCACCTGAACTGCTTCTCACAAAACCAAAAATCTACCGAGTTATCTTCAGACTTGCCCTTATATTTTGCTCGATATTCCCTCTGTTAATTTGCTCCCACGGCCAGCCCTGCTTGCCACGTGGTCCAAGGCCCAAACCAAGGCCCGACTCTGTTTGCTGACTGGGCCAAAATTCTGAAACTAAGAGCACTGTCCACCACCCACAGAATCTTTCTGCCTTGCAACATGCAAGCTCCCCAAATGCTCCACCACCACCAGCTTACACCACTTCTGCAGACCATAGTTCACTCCCAACTCTCTCCTACCTGCAATCTGACCATACTGCTAGCAAGTATTGCACCACTCTGCCAAACACTCTGCAAGTTCGTTTTAAGCCTTGTGTGGATTCTAGCCTCCCACACCAGGAAGACTGCAACAAGCCCCCAATGTTGCCAAACCAACAAACACCCTGCAATGCCTCTACTGTTATAGCGAGACACATTCAACTCCCTAAATTGCAACAAGAACTCTAGCATGCTGATAAATGACAACATAAAACTCATATCAGCTAACAAGAAAATGAGGCCTTGGCTCCACGTGGGCTAGCAGACCCCAGGCCCCAGGCTGTGCCTTACCTGATTGTCATGATGTGCTGATAATAGATGTGGACATTTATCAGCAAGAAGAAGGCTCCCAAAGGGCTGCAAGCCTTTATATACACTAAAAGGCCCCTTGCCCAGGCCTCTGCTAGCCCCTTCCCCTCAACCAATGGCCAACGAGCCCTGCTCCTAGTCTTTG
The DNA here is from genome assembly GCA_016271365.2 of Neoceratodus forsteri. Taxonomy (NCBI): domain Eukaryota; kingdom Metazoa; phylum Chordata; order Ceratodontiformes; family Ceratodontidae; genus Neoceratodus; species Neoceratodus forsteri. The sequence goes on from JADMNL010000022.1 coordinate 129,469,289, forward strand.
CCCCTCCCTTGCCTTGTCATCCTGATGTCACTAGTCCCCCCATCCCCTCCCTGCCCATCCCTTTGTCTCTTCTGGCTGGGGCCATGAGACAACCTGGCTTGCCTTTTAATAGCAAGCTTAATTATAATGCTTAGTCCCTCCCTCGGCTATGACAACTCCCCCACAGAGTGTCAATATAAACTGTCAAATTGAGGGCAGTCAGTCCTATAGAAACAACTCTGTACACAAGGCTCCCTACAGGTAATACATTTTATTTTACTTTCTATGTACTTCCCTTTTCACCAGATGTCACTGAGTTGGCAAGGGGAATGGGAGATTGAGGACATGCTTCTCCTCTTCCTTCTCCTGCCAGCTCATGAGACCTGCATTTTGGCAGTAGCGTAACATTGAAATAAAATATCATTTAGTTTATTTTGCAAGCAGGTTGCTTTTTCCCAGCACATTTTTCTTCAAAGCTCTTAGTACTTTGCATACAATAATTTATTAACTGTAAAACAGCCCTTCTATGGGCACTTGCATTAAAAGTATTCTCTTTTTTGGTCCGATGGCTGAAATCGTCAGCTGTCAGGTTCAGTTTCATTTGGGCCCTTTTATTGGGCAGACCGGTTTTTCCTCCGGCTCGTGGCCCACTATAATTATTTAATTCTAGGCTTTCCTCAGCCTATATAGGTCCATTCATAATGCAGACACTATGGGACTATTTACTGATTTTGCCCATAGTGTCTGAAATTCCACCTTGTCGCCTGGTGCAGCAGATGCACTGCTATGGAGCACTTGCTCCGATAAAGGAAGAATTCTAGGCCATTAGATTTCACATTCAGCCACATCTTGTGATCTTGTGGCATACCAAGACTGTCTGCTCACACATCTTCAAGAGCGTTGTGCGAGACGGAGCTCTTTCTCTTTGGAGTACTAACTTAAATTGAATTTCTTAAGCCGAATCATGCAACGATTCCAGCATGGAGCTATTGCTCTGAACAAGGGCAAATCTGGAATTGCACTCTGTGACTAATGCCCGTACTTTGCACCAGAATAAACAGGGCACCAGTTCAAATTATTTAAACAAGGTAGCAACTTTTTCTTTCTAGGCAGGGGCACCGACTTATTTAAACAGCGTGCCATGCACTTATTTACTGTCTTACAATTGGGAACTTCTCTTGAAACACATAATTATGTGCATGAGAAGGGGGATCTAAATAAGGATTTAAGGAGGCAGTTCAGCACAGCGGTTTAAGGCTCTGAGTGTAAACCTAGAGACCTGGGTTTGAATCCCACAACCTCCACTTGCATACTGTGTAACGCTGAGCAAGTCACTTAACTTCGTTATGCTCCCAGGTCGCACCTGTAAACAAGCTTTCAGCTTAGTGTGTCTCTCCTGGTAATAAATATAGGGTACAGTAAAGACAAGAGAGATTTGCCAGGTTGACCACCCTGACAAGAAACAAAGGAAAGTCAGGAAAAAAAGGAGAGTGAGAAAAAAAATGTGGACAATTTTGCACATTTTTTATATTCCTAACAGATTTTATTCATAACAGGGAACACCCTGTTACATACACCCTTTTTTAACTTCTGTTAATAGACATTGGCCAGGACTTTTAGTCAGATAGCACCACACCTAGCTGAAGTGTGGCATTTGTGATTAGCATGACTGACAATCTGTTAGTATGTGCTTTTTTTAGAAGCACAGTAACGCAGTGCTGATCGGTTAGCATGGTGCTAATTGGTTTGTGCAGGACCATTAATTGCAACCAGGTGCCAAATCAAATGAGGAGAACCACCATAGAATACATGACATATAGTACCAGTATTTTAAATGCTTCTTTGTAGTTCTAACAGACTGTCTGGGCAGTGCTAGTTAATGTTTCTGTGAATCATGTTTTAACTGCACACAAACAGCTCACCAGCATACCTCACACTATGTCATAGTCACAATAAAAAATAATTCCCTGGTAGCCTAGTAGCCCCCCCGAGCCAAGTCCATTGAAAATAGAACATTTCTCACTCATAGTCTGGTAGTCCCATTCTCTTTCCTGATCCAGGAATTGTATAACATTTATATCTGGTAGTCTAGTGGTTTCTGCTCCTGGTATCTGGTAACAGACCCCTATACCCCAGCCCTGAGATTGCAGCTAACACTTACCATTCACTCACTGCCATGGCAGGCTGTTGCCATGCTGAACAAAGATCTGTATCAAGCTATACAGTTCTTTGATTGGAAGACAGTAGTCAGCAGAGGTGGTGAACAGAGGGTAAGTGTCAGTCACCTTCTCAGGGTCTGGGAGGCTATCACTGGATGAGGGGTTTGTCACTGGATACCGGGGGATGGGCACTAGATACTGAAGGATGGGCAATGAGTAACAAGAGTGGGAGGGGAAGCTACGTTAAATGATCTGTTTTAACCATACTTGGGTAACAGAGGAAACCACTAGACTACTGGGGATAAAGTTTCTAGTTCTACTTGGACTGGGTGAGTGGGTACCACTGGACTATGAGTGAATTCTTTTTTCTTGTGACCAGGACTGAGAGTTTATGTGGAGGATGCTGGCAGGGTGTTTGTATGCAGTTAAACATCATTCCTGGAAATATTAGCAAACACTGACCAGGCAGTCTGTTAGCACTTACAGGAAGCATTTAATTTGACTGCACACACTGTTTACACCCAAGGCACCAATCATTTGCATAGGCACCTGCTGCAGTTACTGGTCCTGCACAAACTAGTATGATGCTAACACATTAGTGCTGTGCAAAGTGTGCTTTTTAAAACAGCCTCAGCCATAAACAGCCGGCCAGCCACATTAGTCACAGCACAGTGTTACTCTTGTTAGAGTGGTACTGGGGCCCCCATTTTCAGCATATACCATTACCACTGCGATGATAAAACAGTGAATACCAGTACAGCGACAGAATCAGCTGTTCACTGTACTAGTCTGCTGTGTTACCAGTGCTGGCGTCTCCGGGGAGTTTGCCCCCTCCATGAAATAACTCTGACTCGGAGTTTGTAATCTACAGTGTGGGGAGTGCTGGGGGCGACCTCCCCCCTGCAAAAAAACACTTGTGTTCCCTGATGACACAGTGCCGACCGTCGTCAATCAAATGACTCAAAATCCTTGGCCAATTTAAAAACTGGATTTGCTTATGCTATCACAGTTCTTGCAATGTTTACCAAGTAGTCAGTTTAGTTAAGTTCCTGGAGTAACACAGTAAATGATTCCATATAAAGCTGATTGAAACTTTTACTTATAACACACAAATGCATCCAGCCATTTATGTTTATATGGCATGACAGTGATATGTTATAAATATCCTAAGTATTAGCTCCCCAAACAAATGTGTTTTTAACAGTAAATAAAGACTGCACTCAGTTAAATGAATTAACCACTGTATATTTAAATTAGTTACAGACTTCTTTTTTGTCACATGTTCTGAAATTTGATTAAAGTTGTACAAGCAAAACAAGATGAAAAAAAAAACCCAGAAAGATGAGATAGCCCAGTTTTGCTTACCTTCTGCTCCACAGCTTTAAACATCCTCTCACCAGGCCAGCAGTTCTCTGAGTGCAGCAGGAAAAGAGTGCAGGAGCAGGCCATTCCAGGGGCAGAGTTAATTTCAGTATACTGTGTATCTGAAACTCTGTGCTGTGCAGCATATATGTTTCACTAAATAGTGTATTTGCTTCAGTACAGTATATAGTGTATGTGTAATGTTTCAATATATAGTGTATGTGTTTCACTATATAGTACTGTATATTTGTTTCAGTATATAGTGCCTGTGGATTTTCAGTATATAATGTATGAATCTCAGTAGATAGTGGATATGACATAGAACCTTAGACAATATGACAGTAGGAAATGACTAAGAGTCCATCCAGTCTGCCCATGATATCCTATCATACCCCAGGATCTGCAGTCCATGTAGGGTGTATGCTTACCCTATTCTCCCTATTGTTGTCTGTGTTTCCAGCTCCCTCATTCCTCCAAGTAGCTACTATACCCTTAGCTCTATCCCAGCATTTGTTAAGCCAGTTTGACACCCACTACCTCTGCCAGCAGACCATTCCATGGCTCAGCTACTCTTTCTGTAAAATAATACTTCCTTACAGTGTTTTTAAACTTTCACCCAGTAATCTCATGTCATGATCCTGTGGCCTAGCTTTTCTGTTTCTGGTAAATAGCTTTTCACAGTTCAACTTGTTTATTCCTTTCAGGAACTTGAAAGTCTCAGTCATGTCCCCCCCCCATCTGGTTTTGAGTGAAGACATGTTCAGCATCTTCAGCTGATCCTCATAGGATCTGCCCTCCTGATCCTGAATCATCTTAGTCACCCTGAGTTGCACCATCTCTAGCTTGACCCTGTCCTTTTTCAGGTAAGGACTCCTGAACTGGGCACAGCACTCCAGGTATGGTCTCACCAGTGACCTATGCAGAGGTAACACTACCTCCTGCTTCCTACTGTAGGACCCCCTTCCAATGCACCCTAGCAACCTGTTATCCTTGCTAAGGCTTTTCTAGTTTAGATGATTTGTTTAAAGGAGTCACTAATGATGACTCCTAGGTCCCTTTTCTCTAATGTTGCATCAAGTTGAACCCCTCCCATCAAACTCTCTTCTGATGTTTTTGCTCCCTATGTGTTGAAATACACAGTGTACTTGTTTCACTATAGAGTGTATGCAGATTTTCAGTACTCTGTATATATATTTTAGTAGGCAGTATATGCATTTCACTGTATGATGTATTTGTTTTTGTACCGGGTCAAAACAGTGCACCAGGAAGAGCACTGTAAGAAATGCGCTGTGTAAAGAGCGAAAGGATTCAGACTGACAGGGGTGTAATAGCAGTAGGGAATTACCGCTACCCCTGTTGCTTTACTGACTGACTGTAGAGTGATCAAGTAGCTGTGTGCTGAGGGGTTGGTCTGTGGTGGACTGGCTAGAGCACCAGCACAAGTTGACAGAAGAGACTTTGGAAGGTGGTTCAGTTCCTGTCAGGTCTTCTACTGCTACCACTGTTTTTTGTTTGTTAAAACAATAATTTCTCCCCTTCCAATTTTCTCCTCATCCCCAAAGTCCTTGACCCCCTAAAGTTGATTATTTTAAGTTTGTGGGAGTGGGGGCAAAGTCCCCAACATCAGGAGCTGTTGGGCGGACCTTTCAAAACACAAGAAGTCCCATTATTTGGCGGGGTGCTGTTGTGGTAGGGTCACTGTTGTATCTGACCTTGTTTGTGAGTGCCTCTGTTTTTCTTTGTGCATATATTGCCGCGTGTTTTTTGTTTGCGGTGACATGACCCCGTGCCATGCATTTTAGTATATAATTATGTTTTTCATTATGACACATGTATTTCAATTTATAATGTATACATTTCACATTGTAATGTATGTATTTCACTATATAGTGTATGTGGTTAACTACACAGTGTATGTTTTACACTATATGATGTATATACAATATTTCAGCACTGGTATAAATAGTCATAAGGTATGAATTATGACCCTAACTTTAGTGATGTTTTATAAGGAGGGGTATGAAGTTAATGTCTGACACACAATTGGAATGAAGTATTTTATTCTGTATTCATGATTTACACTAAGTAAATCAGATGGTATTTGTGTATTGTTGTATGAAAGAGTATTACCATGTATGTATTGTAATGTTTTTTGATATTTTTCTGTAACCTGATTGTTTTAGCACAGGATGACTTTGAAAATAGGTCTTTGGACCTAAAGTCTTGTATATCCTGTATTAAAATAAATATTTTTACTAATACTACTACTAACTGCATCCCATACTTCCCTCCCCCAAACACACAGAATCTTCATAGCTTCCCAAATGCCAGTACTTAATCCTTAACCCAACATTCCTAATCAGAGGTACAATATCATTTTATTCCTCCCCACAACAAAATATCCAAATGTATTTGGCACTTCTCCAAATGTCTTCTTATTATAAACATTACTCATTTGTAACCATGTCTAGGTGCTGATATACACACATGACCTTCCACCAGTTCCTGTGACTGAAATAAAATGTTCTCTGAAGCTCAGTTCACTAGAAAGTCAAGATACCCAAGATTTGAATCTGCATGCATCTGAATGGCCACAGGCATTTAATTCTGCCCTGCAGTGACTCATGAACAGCTCTTCCTTTGCTAATGCAACTTTTTCCTTGAATTTCTTTTATTTCAGCAACAAGGAGGGAATGGGACTGTGTGTGTCAAGAATTTTCTGTAACACATTGAAAACAAAACACAAGCATCTGTCAATGACAAAGGTTTACCACTTGCATTGCTGTTGTACTGGGTCTTCTTTGTACATATTTATGACTATATGTTTACCCAAGATAGACCAGATAAGATATATTATACAATGGCAAGAAAGAATCCTGGCTTCTGATTGGTCAGTTGGCCATCACAGCAGGGATATTATCCTGGCATAACATCCCAGCTGATTCTTTGCCTTTGCTTTGTTTTCATCTTCTCTTAAGAAACAAAAATATTTTTTCAGACTAACAGAAACATTCTTTAAAATTATTGTTTATTCTGTATAAAACAACAAGCCATTGTATAATAGGAATAATGTCCTCCAGGGTGGGTGTTATGCTGGGATAACATCCCTTCTAGGGTGTTGGACGCCCTCGACCAGTGGCCTCGGGCCCAACCACAAGAGGTGGGATGTTATCCCAGCATAACACCCACCCTGTCAGGCATTATTCCTTTAATATTTCATTTTCAGAGGTGTTCTGTTTTTACACATTTTTAAATTGTAGTTACCCAGGATAAACTAGCTGAGTGGCAATATTTAGTTTTCAGTGGATTCCCACATTTCAACCCCAGATTTCGAACAGTCTTTTTATGACCTGATATTATAATCAAGACAGGTGGAATTTTTTAAATTCCATCCGAAAGGTGATTTTGCAATGCAACTATAAAAATTTGTTTCAGCAGGGATTTGAAAAATGACACTTGTCACATTCAGGAGTTGATGTAACATAATGGGATTGCTGAACATCTGTGGCCAAAATGTCCAAGAATAACGTTAAGTAAATGTTAAAACAATTCAATGTTTCTTCATAACTTACTTGTTGTTTTTTCACATTTTGTCCTCAGATTTTCAATGTGGTCTTTTTATGACAATTCACTCTGAACCTGGCAGATGTCATTTATAAAACAGTGGCAGAAAAATAATTTCAGGCCACAATTGTGGAAACACATTTTGGCCAGGATTTAATAAATCACAGCTGTCATGTTCATTAAGCAGTGTGAAAAAATGACTCTGTTGAAAATTTGGGATTAAAATATTGAAAATTACCAAAGTTACAAGTGTGCATTGAAAACTGTCAATGTACTGCATGCTCATAACTTGTGTTTTTCCTCAAATTTTCAACATAGCCTTCTTATGACCTGACCTCGTGAACAAAGGTGGAGAACATTTTCAAACACCTTTCAGGACAGATTTGCCTAATTTCACTACCCTTGTTTCATGAGGTGGGATCTTAAAAAGCCCATGTTTAACACTTGAAGAAAAAATCCTAAAAAATGACCAAGTTATGAGAACAAATTCAACACCCATTGAAATACATTGAACTGCATACCTGATTTCATCAGTTCCTGGTGTGCCATTGAACATGAAGGTGTGTCTCCAGTGCAGAGAGGATTACAGTATTGGACCCCCAAGTAGGTATGTAAGGGGTTGGGGGAAGTGTGGAGTAGCAGGTGCTAAGTGAGAAGATCGAGTCCTACTGGGTCATAATGTCACACACTTAATAACGTATGACATTATGGCTAACCTGGTACAGTGCAGTATGGTACTGCTACTGGTGCAATACCACGTATACTGCTGTACACGGTATTGCACCAGTAGAAGTTTCCCAGGCAGAGGACAAGACCTCTGCTAGGAGCGTATTTTAACAAGCAGCTGCCTTGGCTCACAGGATTGAGCCATAGCAGTATGAACCAAGGCGCTGCATCTGGGACCGGGTTTGATTCCCAGTCCCAGAAACATTTTATTTTTTTCGGACTTGTGCACTCCCCGAGTTGGACCCCCCCCGGAGTTGAGAATCTTTAGTGAGAGGGTCCAACTGCTAGTGTGAGCTCCTGCCCCACACAGCCCTCCTCTCACCTCCACGGCCAGCTGCTGACTGAGTGCAGTATTAGGGCTACTGCACAGATGCGCTCAGAAGTTAATATCTGAGCGCATCTGTGTAGTAGCGCTAATACTGCACACAGTCGGAGGCTTGCCATGGAGGTGAAAGGTGGGCTGTGTGGGGCAGGAGCTCACACTGGCAGTTGGATCCCCTCACTAAAGATTATCTGGCTGTGGAGGTGAAAGGTGGGCTGTGCCAGTCGCTGGCTGGGGAAGGGTGGGGGGTGCTGGGTGGGCTGGCACAGCTGGGTCTTGGGGCCACTAGACTACCAGGGAAATGGGGATCTCTTCTGTTATTAATTTACAGTTCGGGGGGCACTAGACTACCAGGGATATGGGGATCTATTCTTGTATTATACAGGTCGGGGAGGCTGCTAGACTACCAGGGATACGAGGCTCTCTTTATTTATTATTTTACAGTTGGGGGGCCACTAGACTACCAGGGCTGGCTTAGTGCCACATATGCGGCAGGCGACTCGCAGTTCGGGGCACGGGTAGGTGGATGGGAGCGCCACCCTGTGGGGCTTCTGCCAATGGCTGTTTCAGGGGCTGGGGGTATGGGTAGCCCTGTGGGACCCACTGGGGTGTGCTGGACATGGGGAAGGGAAACTGTAAACTGTCCGCTGGTCAGCTGATGGGTCTACAGGACCCCCGGAGGTGTCCGTAAGTTATACCAGCTAAATACTGGTATAACTTATGTTGCTGGATCTCCTCTGAGGGTTCTTGTAGAATCCCAATGTGGGCACTTTGTAGCTGCCCTTCTAGAATGGGGCACAACTGCTGCCGTAAACCCCTTAACGCCATGTCGCAGGGGGTTTATGTGGCATAAAAGCTGTTTGGTGCAAGTGGCCTGCGACATGTCATAGGCCACTTTGTAGAATCGCACATGTTGCAACTGCTAGCGTAAGTTGCTACATGCACCATTCTGCTTGGTGCAACTGCTGTTACACCAGGCATAACCCTTCCAGAATCTGGCCCATGATGTTCAGGTTGGGCTTTTGAAGGCTTGGCTTGGCATGAGTCAACCGATTACAGGCCTGTAATCTCCAATCTCTGCTTGTTTTTTGTGCAGTATCTGGTGGACTCTCCAGTTTTTCAGTCACTCATACAAATGCAAAATGCAGACCCAAATTGTCTTCTCTCTAGCGCACTTCTCCTGTTCCTGGCTGGCACTTTCCTTTATGCAGCTGTCCTCTCTACTTTGCTCAGGAATTATTTTTGAAGTGCCAAACTTTGTACAATTTGAGGCTAATGCAAAGTTGACACTTCCACCAACATTTTGCAGTGCAAAGTCATTTTGTAAAAAGCTGTTTAAACCTTAAAATATGCTCTCTTCTCACCATCTTGTATCACCCTATCCAACCTTTATCTCCCTCAGCCTTGACCAGTATCAATCAAGAACTCCTTACCCCCACTCAGTCAGCATCACTGAATCTCACTCTCCTCTTGCCCAGCAATAGCAAAATAGTGAAGAAAACAGCCCATCCCCCACCTGCCCAGCACACAACCTACTGTCCACTCCCCAACCCACCCAAATAAAGGATACTGCAGTTGGAGAGAGGGAATGGCAACCAACACAGACACTCTGTTTAGGATCTTGGCTGCTCGTTATCTGAATGAATGACAGCATGATCAAAAAACAGTTCTTCTCTTTCACTGATTCACAGTCATGCTCTTTTTCTTTCAGAGAGTTGCTAGCCAAGGTGGTGAGAGAGGGGGCTGTGCTGGATATTATCCACTGTCTCTAGAATAAGTATCCTTTTGAGTTCCATGTCATAATTGTGACTGTGGAATGGCGACACGAACCCACAACACAACCACTTGTAGGCAAAGTGTTTTCTTGTGGGGGGTTGTTTTTCCCCACCCCCCCTTTTTATATATACTAACTCGGTGGGGGGGTGCAAACCTCTTCGATAGGGAAGAACTGGTGGCCACCCAAATGTGTCAGCGTGTGTTTCCGTCACCGTTTTCACACGTTGTCATTCTGTAGTCATCGTCTTCATGGGCTGCCATTCTTTTTTTGGTGGCATAGTGGTGGAGGATTGGTGGTGGAGGGGTGTCAGTGTCTTTTTTGTCAGGTCTGGGGGAGATGGGTGGAATTGTGTGCTGCTGAGTGATTGGTGGGAGGGCTGTTTTCATTTTTTTTTGTTTTTTTGCCAGGGCTCGGGAGGAGGGTGTATAGGGTGCTAGGAGATTGTGGGGGAATGGAATTTTATTTTGGCAAAGGTTTTACAGTGAAAACGAACCCCCTGTAATGGCACTTTGATGTTGATGTGGCATGTTACACAGTCTTCGCCAGGCAAAGCACAAAGCAAAGTGGCATTTTGAGTATGAAGTTCAGTTTCATGTAATCTTTGTCTGGTGAAGTGGGTACTTCATTACATTTGGTGCTACACAAAGGGTCAAGTGAAATACTAACAGATTGCATAGCACTCTGCAGAGTGACTTTTATTGTCACTTTACATGCACATGAGTTGCTACAGATAGCATAGATAAAAAAAAAAAACAGGTGCCATCACAGGAGTTGTATCACAGGTGGTGTAGCTCAAAACACCTGAGGTCATTATAGGAGGCACACTGAAAGGCATACCTAAAAGTCTGTCTGGGACCATTACAGGAGTTGCACCAGGTGACAGGAGTTGAAAAGTCCACCAGGATCCCACTCTGGGTGGCATACCTCAAAAGCCCAGAGGGTTCATTACAGGAGATACACTGGGTGGCATAGATCAAAAGCCCTCCAGGGCCTCACTCCAGGTGGTATAGATCAAACAGCCTCCAGGGCCATAACTGGTGATGTTCCCTGTGATGTAACTCAAAAGCCCCTGGTACCATCACATGAGCTGCACTGGATGGCAAAGATAAAAACTTGCAGGGTTATTACAGAAGTTGTACCAAGCAACATACATCAAATGCCCTCCATTATTGCCACAGGAGCCATACTGCCACAGGATCCACACTCAGGAAAACATCATTAGCCTTTTGGGGTCTGGCACTGAATAGTATAGCTCAAACGCCCTTCAGTGCAGTTATAGGAGGAAAATGGGCAGCATATCTTAAAAGCCCACTGAAGCCATCACAAGAGTGATGTCAAGTGCTATAGATCAACAGGATTTACATTGGTTGGCCATCTAATGGAGGTGCAAATAGGATTTAATTTCAGAACCCTCTGTTTATCATCTACCTACTTCTTGTCCTCTTATTTAACTGAGTTTATAAAATATAAAACACAGGCAGAGGATACTGTGCTCTTCCCACTGAGAACATTTTCTATTTTCTATGTATTCATAATAATATCTGACTAGTGGGCATCAGTGAGCACTGTTAATCTTGGTTTGCATAATTCTCCCGTTCTTCATCAATATAATCCTAATCTTGCTGATTTATGATTTCTCTTCTCGCATGTTTCTGTAAAAATGTTTTTCAACTGTTATTGCTTTCAACTTGTTTACTCATTTAACTCTCCTGACATGTCTGTAGTAAATTGATGCTTATCTGAATGGCTTCCTCTATAATTTAGGCAAGTCTCTGGCTCTTGTTTGTGCCTGCTGCTCTTCTCCTTTGAGGATGCGAGTTAGCAGGAGTTGAAAACACCTAACAGCATAACCAAACAATATCAACAGGAGAGCAGCTTGAAAGTGAGTGAGGGAGGTGACCCATAGATTTATTTTTATTATCCTCCACTGACTATGCATAACAGTTGCATTGTTACTCACACAAGATTAGTCTCATAGTCTAGATACACCAGAAATACTACAGGTGATTAGTATAATCTTTATTTTAAATCAGCAGGCATAGATATAACAACTGCCCCTCCACCAACAGGTCAAACATTTTATTCAGTATTGTATCTGGACTGTGAGTCGAATCTCCTGTGACTAACAATTCTTGTTTCACATTTTGGCACCAGCAATTGCCCATAACCGCCCTTGGGGAAGTGACTGATAAGAATTTCAACAGTAGAACTTGCAAACAAACATTTTTGCATTGGCCAATGCTTGTTTATGTATTCAGTCACACAGAAATATAACAAGCATTTGTCAATGCCAAACGTTCGCTTGCAGGTATTTGCAGTGGTGTTTGGCACGTATGGTGCTTTACCCTAATGCCCTGTGCGATTGCTGGTATTTGCACAATAAATTTTCAGCATGACCTTTTTGTTACCCCCATTGTGCGCTACATAGGTGGAAACACGTTTTGGGCAGGATGTGAAAAATGACAGCTGTACCGCTCATAAGGAAGTGTGGTAAAATGGCAATGTTGAAAATCTGGAGTGGAAATATTGAAAATTCGCAAACCTACTAGCGTGCATGGGAACTGTGCAATGTACGCTCATAAAACAGTCATTGTTAGGAATTTTTTCACCAAATTTTCAACATTGGCATTTTAAAACCTCTGCTAATGAACAGTGTCACTGTGATTTTCTTACTGTGTCCCATACACTGAGTTCGCACAGCGACTGTGCCATTGTGCGCTACATGGGTGGAAAGATGTTTTGGGCAGGATGTGAAAAATGACAGCTACACTGCTCATAAGGAGGTGTGGTAAAATGGCAATGTTGAAAATCTGGAGTGAAAATATTGAAAATTCGCGAACTTACGAGCCTGCGTAGGAACTGCGCAACGCACGCTCATAAAACAGTCATTTTTTGGAATTTTTGCACCAAATTTTCAACATGGGGTTTTTGGGATGCCTTCTTATGAATGAGGTCACTGTCATGGTGTTTTTTGGGCCCGAAGGGTGATTTCGTGCAGTGACTGCACAGTGACTTCGAAATCACCCTCTGGACCTGAATAACGCCATGGCAGTGACATCATTCATGAGAAGGGGTCCCAAAAACCCCATGTTGAAAATTTGGTGCAAAAATTCCAAAAAATGCCTGAGATATGCACAAGTTGAAACCCCTATCTAGTCCATTATGCAGCTTACCGGCATTTCCTCAGTTCGGTCGGCTTTGAAGAGTGCAGCGTGTTCCCGTCCACTGAAGATCCTGTGCAAGCTCGGAGGTAAGTATGGGAGTAAGGGGTGTGGGGAGGCTGGATGCGCAGTGGGTGGAGTGCGGGTTGTGGGAGGGGACTGGGATAAGCCGCCGTGGGACCGCTTTTGCTTTACAGGTGAAAGAAAAAAAAAAAGACTACATGGGACATTTGCTACACTGGGGTGGGCTCCCAGCGTGGCACAAGGATGGCTGGGGGCAGAGGAGCTGACGGGGATTGGGCACCCCGTCGGCAAACAACGCTGGATGTTTAAGCACGCTAGGATGGGCCTCAGCATGGCAGCAAAGATTTGGGGGTGGTATGGACGCGGGGGGCGTGTGTGACGCGGGGGGGTGGTGTGACGTGGTGCTCTGTATAACAGCGGTGGTTTTCTTTGAAGCGAAGACCACCGCTGTCATACACAGGTCCCGCACCCATTGGTGCAGAACCGCCACGCCTGCTCAACGGAGCAGTGGATTGAAAGGGAGAGGCACACCTCCAAACTGTGCTGCTCTCTCAAAACATTCCTTGCGCATGTGCGCAAGCGAACGTAAAAAGTGACAACAGATAAATGCCACTTGGCCCACCCACTCTGCCCATAGTATCATTTTTTTTTATTTTGTTTTCCTTCATTTTTTGCTGTAGACCTCACTTGATCTATAGCGCCATCTCTTCCACTCATTTCCAAACCCCTATAATTCCCATGTGCCTGTCCCAGGCATTATTGAACAAATCCACTGATTTCACCCCGACTAACTCCACTGGAAAGCTGTTCCAGGGATTCACTGTCCTTTCCAAAATGATTCTCAAAGTGAGAGGACTCTAAACATTTGCAGTACACGCTTATTTGGGATTTGTACCCTGGACCTCTTGTACCCTAAGTAAGAATTGTACCCCTAGTTCAACAAGCCTCATTTTTCAGAATTTACTAGATGCCTGAACGTTATGCTTCTTGTGCATCTTCCCAAATCATACACCTAGTCAATCCCAATTCAAGGCATGATAGCTATGCAAATCTCTGTGCAAGTCAAGCTGACAAGTTTTTGCTGGAACAAACATTGCATTTTAAACAGGTTTGTACATCTGATCCAGGATAGGCAGAGTATGACAAAGTACAGTCTGTTGTTTTCATTCTCTTGGGACTCCACAGTATTCTGCAGTCATTGTCTCAGACATACCAAGTCAGAACTCCAAGGCTACAGCTGATTAGAACACTCAGAGTGAGCATACTGTACCTAGGAGGCAGTTTGTTGGAGGATTATAAAGTGGTGGAGCTGCTTCCACCAATCAGGTGGCGACATCTATTGTACCTCTTATCCAGCGTATAGTAGGGCCTCGCGCATCGCCAGACAGCTGATTCACACAACAAGGATTCTCGTCAAACAGTGATTGTCACTGGGTACAAGTAGTTGTGGCACTTTATCAATTCGAAATCCATTGTGCGAAAGTTAACGCTGCCATGAACAGTAGACAAACAGTCCATCACAGCAGGTAAAACAATGAACTCCAGCACAGTAAACATAGTTAAAGTAATTCTGTCAAATCAATTAGTAATAGTGCTTTTTTTTCCTGCCACCAGATGTTAAAAAAGTACACATTTGCGATCAAACCTTCCTCACCTGGTGACAGAAAAAAAAAGCACTATTACTAACTGATTTGATAGGATTACTTTAACTATTTTTACTGTGCGTGGAGTTCATTTATGTTTTTTACCTGCTATCATGGACTGTGTCTACCATTCTGTTCAGCATCATTAGAAAGGAAGGCACCATAGAAACACCAAAATGCACTTGGCAGTTCCACCGCTTTATGATAGGTTTATAGGGGTGGTTGTTTCTTATGAGATAAGAATGTTATCTCATTCTGGTTTGGGCTGACAGAACCACTCAGCTTTGCTTCGTGGTCCTCTTGCCCAAACCAGCATGAAATAACATTCTTATCTCATAAGAAACAACCACCTATAACCTACATAAACATACAGCAGTAGAACTTCAATCCCAATGAAAGAGATCACCCTGGGTGTGTACATCCTTATGCAAGTCAGGCTGACAAGGCTTTGCAGAACAGATATCACCATTTTAATAGGCTTGTACAGTACGTCTGATCCTCATCCTGTGCAGACTGAGAATAATGAAGTACAGTCAGACATGTTTCATCCTCTGATGTCTTTAATGAGAATTTAAAGTATGTGTGTGATTTGGAAAGGTGCACAAAACCCAAACAATCTAGATATTTCTCCTGTCCTACCATCCTTTTAAGGATCCATTGACTACCCTGCCTGCAAACTGCCATTTCAGTATGCTCACTTGTACATATATTTTTTGCTACTCATATTTTTTTTAAAAAAAAGCTTGTTAGGAGAACCATTTGTACTTTCTGGGAATCTGGATCACACTGTTATTATCACTAGCTATCTTAATAAGAAGGCTTTTTGCTGTTCTGGGAGCACAGCACAACAATCTGCACCTACTAAATGTGTATGCGTTTGGGGGGATTTATTCCAATATGATGTATAACCTTGAATCTGTTTTTGTATTGTGTTATGTTGGGATATTTATGCAGCCTGACACACAACCCATAGTACACCACCTCTCCAGGAGGAGATGGGGGGGGGGGAATGGGATGCTCTTGTTTTTTTATATTGTATATCCCCCTTCTACATGTGTGTTGTACACAGCCCAGCTTACTGCATCTGGTCTGTCCTTCCATTTCTGTGTGTAATAATTGACTATTTTTGAAATTTTTATTTATTTTATTTTTTATACAGGAGACGAAGATGAGCTACATAGCCTTTTTTTTACAAGCAATCTGTTGCACATAAAAGATATAGGGTACAATGCCGACAACATTACAATATATACATGGTACAATAATAAACAAACACTGACATGAGCCAATACGGCTGCAAAATAATATTGTGGGCAGTGAGAAATGTGTGAACTAGCAATTTTTGCAGTAACCACTGAGCCACCTAACTGCACTTTCTAATTGTTGTGATACACATACATACTAATACATATAAACATATACAGTATATGTAAGCCCCCACTTGCCCCTTATTTAACCAGCAGGCACACTTCCCATAGTCTAGGGGAAAAGAGAGGAGTGGGGTTACATTATTTTGCCACCATAGACAAGATGGGATATGCAGATGGAGTAGAAATTATAAAACACAAACCAAGTGCGGCTGCTACCTGGAACACACCTGGTGAACATATAACATGGACACAACCCTGGTCCCGGGGAGAAAACATTTGCTCAGGGCTATACTAGGTTTGCACTTCTAGACAGGGGTACCCAAATAACTCCAAACATGGGAAGCAATAACATAAATGTCCATACCAGGTTGGGAATCTTGATTGTGCCTTTATTCCATAACAAAGTAGGAACAACACAAAGCGAAGAGGGACTCCCAAGGGTTACACACACGGTAAATGCAGACATTTGAGGTACAAAACTCCAAGAATTCTCATTTAGCATAGGATGACTGTAAAAATTGTGGACTAGCCACCTGTAGAACACACATTTTCTCCTGGAAATGGCACATATAGCCAGTACTTGGTCACTTCCCTTATTGCATAGGATTAACTTGTGGCACACAGACCACGTCGAAGCACTAGAGGCTCAACATTGGAGGACCCACATACAAGCGGTAAACTGGACAAAACCCACTCACTGGGGTAAAACTGGAGAAGACTCATTTACTGAAGTAAAGGTTTCTTCAAGCATTGGCCACATGTACTGACAGAAAAGACAGGTGCTGTTCAGAACCCAGAGTGCTAAACTGATCACTCCAAATGGGGGGGTCTCCCACCTTTTGTTTCTAAGTTCATACTCAGTCAACCCTCTGGTAAATACACCTCACATTATCCAAAATGTACTGATGATGCTTTCTAGAAATGTATTTCACATGTAATATCCTCACAGGACACCACGGAGTGCCAAAAACAAAAGTCCTGCTCACATGGCAGTTACAGACTAGTCTCCACTGTGGAACAGCTGACTTTTAAAATGTTTAGGTGACAGGAACCCTTTGTCAGAGAATTCACTCATAAAATGCAGGTACACCTGGGCAGTCTTAAACAAACAAAAGTACTCACAGACATTGTCACACAAGGCAGCTTCACAATGTCCTGGTAGGATCAGGGGATTGCCCCTAACATCCTGGCAGCCTGCTCCATCCCAACTGGGATGAAGAACAGGAAAATCCCTGGAGACAGTTTCCACTGCTTAGACAAAGCTGGAAAAATGCTGTACTCCACTAGGGTGAGAAAAGTGGAACACTGCAGCTCTCTGTCACAGCTGCTGCTAGAACTGCTACTGCACTCTGCAGACTCCAACTACAGACTACTGCTCACACTGAGCTCCTATTATAGAATTGACTCTAGAATTCTAAATTCCCCACTCACAGCAACTGGCTGTGTGGTTTATGCTGTTGCGAGAGTTCTAAGGTGACATCACCTCTTCCACTCCCAGCTGAGACCAGAAGCAGAGGGGGACAGAGTGAAATCCATTTACTGGCAAATCACTAGCTGCCTTCCCTGCCTACCACTAACTCTAATGGGATTCTTTGTAACCCCTGGGAACAAGGGGGTTACAAATCTATCTCTCTCTCTCTCTCTCTCTATATATATATATATATATATATACATATTCCAGTGTAACATAGCATTGCACTGACTACACGCATTTTATATAGATTAAAAAAAAAGACATTGAGGGATCATTTGTTCTTTTCAGGTTCTGAGGGACATCGAAGGATGGGGGTTGCCACTAGACACCTCATTTAAATCAGAAATGACATACATAAGGCTGAAACTGATCTAGATAGTGGGGGAATGTAGACTAGCAATTTTTGCACTAACCACTGAGCCACCTAACTGCACTTTCTAATTGTTGGGATACACACACATGCTGACTAATACATATACACACATGCCGAGTAATACATATACACACATGTGCATATATATTCCAGTATAACATAGCAGTGCACTGTCAACACACAGAGAGCATTGCCACATATACACTAACACACATACACTGCCTTATATAGCATTTATTTACTTACACATCTAACCCTAACTTTTACTGTATTAAGCATAAGCACTGTGTTTTGCACTAACTCATTGTACTAATCTAGAGCATGACTGGGTAACTAAGGTTGAGGACCAGGGAGGAGCAGTGGATATGGCCTATCTGGAATTCAGAAAGGCCTTTGACACCGTTCCCCCATGGAAGACTGATTAATAAACTGTGCAGCCTATGGGAGGATCCTAAAATAGTTCTGTGGGTGGTGATCTGGGTGGTGAACTGGCCGAATGGCAGGAATCAGAGGATTGCGGTAAACAGGGAATACTCTGGAAAGGGATGGGTGAAGAGCAGGGTGACACAATGATCAGTGTTTTTTGGCCAGTTTTCTTCAATGTCTTTATTGAGGACATTGCAGATAGACTGGAGGTGAAGGTACGCCTCTTCACAGACTATACAGAGATATGCAATATAGTGGACATGCCAAGGGATGTTGAAAGAATAAGGGAAGACTTTAAAAAAAAACGGAGAAATGATCTGAAGAATGGCAGCTGGGATTCAATGCAAAGAAGTGCATGATCATGCACACAGGGCACAAGAATCCTGGGGCAAAGTGCAAACTAAGTGAGGAGGTACTGACAGTTATGAAGCAGGAGAGGGACCTGAAAGTTATCATCTCAGAGGACCTAAGAGAAACTAGGCAGTGCAATAAGTCATCTGGAAAGGCTAGCTAGATGCTTGGATGCATTGGGAGGGGCATCACAAGTAGAAAGGGAGGGAGATCAACTTGCCCCTGTATAAGACACTCATGAGACCACACCTGGAAAACTACTTCCAGTTCTGG
This sequence comes from Neoceratodus forsteri, assembly GCA_016271365.2. Classification (NCBI taxonomy): domain Eukaryota; kingdom Metazoa; phylum Chordata; order Ceratodontiformes; family Ceratodontidae; genus Neoceratodus; species Neoceratodus forsteri. The sequence goes on from JADMNL010000022.1 coordinate 129,488,273, forward strand.
AGGCCCCATCTGAGAAAGAATATATACAGGGTGGAGGTGGTGCATTGGAGGAAAACAAAAATGGTGCAGGGCCTGCAGGATAAGACCTATTAAGAAAGACTAAGGGAGTTAAATATATAGTCATTGGAGGAAAGTGGGGACATGATTGAAATATACACATATATCTCTGGTATAAACAGAGTGCAGGAAGGAAGCATCTTCCAAAGTAAAAGATGCTCCAACTTAAGGAGACACAAAATGAAGGTAGAGAGGGGAGGACGCATGGAATAGCCTACCAGAGAGGTTGGTAGGGGCTAAAACAGTGACAGAATTTAAGAAGGCAGTGACAGAATTTAAGAAGGAGTGGGATAGACACAAGGGTATCCTGGAGGCAAGGGAGGTGGCTTTAGAATTCAGTTTAGGCATGGGCCTCACACTAGATGGGATTTAAAAGGACAGACTAGGTGGGTCAAGTGGTCCTTATCTGTCATCAACTTCACACACACACACACACACACACACACTAACACACATGCACTGTTTCATGTCCTGAACTGTGCACTGCTAACATATAGCATTACATCCATTTGCAAGCTGACTAGGAAAAGGTTTTATTTATTTGTTTATGTCTTTGATAACCAGGTGAGCAAACTGATGCAGAGGACCATTTTCAGTCATGACCCCAGCTACCAGGGTGGCAAACACAACAAACATCAATACAATATAGACATACAATTAGAACAAAACAGGACTGCCGAATACACTTGGTATGAGGTCAAATTACATAGTACAAATATTTCAGAGAAATCAGTACATACTGGTGCAGTGACATATATTAAGTGGCTATGCAATATAAAAGGATTAATATGGTGATTATGGTAAAGTATGACATGCAAGGTACATACAGTCACCAGGGAGCCAAGGAAATAAATACAGTTAAAACGAAGGTTCAGTCTATCACCAGGAGTATTATAGGCACAAGTCATAGGCAGAAATGCAACTTAAGTTGCAGAACCTGTTAACAGTTCCAAATAAAACAGGTAGCCATAACCAGATTGAACAGATGAGCAGACCAGTGGAAAGGGGTAGGGGCACTGGAGGTAGAGTTAGAGCATGAATAGGTGCTATACCAGAATATGGGCCCTGGTACTGCCTGGGGAACAGCTGCAGGTACAAGCTGCCTCAGCCAGGAGCCATGCCCTTACGTTTGCCTTGAAAGACTGATGGGATGGGGATGATCAGATGGACAAAGGTCAATGTACCAAGAAAGGGTTAACAGAGTGGCACACACACACACACACACACACACACACACACACACACACAAACACACACACACATTAACTCTTGTAGCTCTCCCTCATGAACTGATAACAAAACACAGCTGTTTATACACTGAGTGGATCCACAGAATGTAATTTGAGCTGGCACGAGTATGGTCCATGTAGAAGATATGAATGAATCAAACAGTTTCAACCAAAATAGTGTAGAGCAGGGAGACACCAGACTCAAACTGCTCTAGAGGAGTAATTCTAAGGAAACTCAAATTTTTATGAAGTCCGTTCAGAATCTGGAGAGCTTCATTTCTCTACTGTGATAGCAACACATCTGCAGGGCTCCACCTACTGCTGCCGTAAAAATTAACAAGTGGGTAAGGTACCATTTAGGACGTAGAGATACAGTTGCAGTGCAAATTGTCTGTCACCTATTGGCGAGCCTAGAGCTGGACGGAGGAATGTTACCAATACCTGTGAGGTGGGTAGGTAAGTTGTTGTATGGGCCAATGACTCTGAAGAAAGCCCTCTCTCCAGAGGTAGTTTTCCTGAATGGGAGCATGAGGGTAAATCTGGACTGGGAACGAGTCCCCTGCATGTTGGATGAGCATTGGAAGAGATCAGAAATGCATTATGGGGCTTTCCCAAGTGCTCCTTCTAGAATAATGCCATACACAGAACAGAATGTGTAGGGACCTTGGGAAACTGAAGAACTGGTCAAGAGCGTGGCTGTTGTGGTTCAATGACAGAAAGTGCAAAATCATGCACCTTGAGCATAGGAACCCAGAAGGTGAGTCTAGGATGGGGTTTGGTACTGACAGTCACTAAACAGGAAAAAGACCTTGGGGTTATCATATCTGATTGCCTTGATGTGTCAGCATAGTGTGACAAAGCAGTGGGTAGGGCCAGTGGAATGCATAGATAGAGGTATCTCTAGCAGGAGGAGGGAGGTGGTGCTGTCACTGTATTGCTCACTTGTGAGATCCCACATGGAATATTGCGTCAGTTTTGGAGGACACACCTCAGAAAGGACATAGATGGGAGGAGGCAGTCCAGAGGAAAGGAACTAAACTGGTACATGGGTTGCATCAGAAGACCTATGAAGAAAGACTGAGGGCTCTCAACTTGTACACCCTGGAAGAGAAGAGAATGAAAGGGTATATGTTACAGACCTACAAATATCTCACAGGGGTGAACAGGGTGCAGGAGGGGAGTCTCTTTCAAATGTGAGAAAGAGCACCAGAATCAGAGGGCATGCAGTGAAGCTGGGGGGTAGTTAAAGAGGAATATGAAGAAGTGCTACTTCCCTGAAAATGTTGCTGTGTAGAATGACTGGCTAATGCCTTGGTGGTTGTTCTGACTATTCTCAGTGCTGCACCCTCACAGAGGAGTTGTAAGAAGGGGCAAGGGTGTGGTGTGGCAAGATTACAGAATCCCATCAGAGACATTCAATGGTTGACAACCACCTAGAGATTTTTGTGCCAAAGCTCTAAAGGTCTGCTTCCCATACTATCTCTCAGACTGAAAAGTGGAGCTCTGCCCAGGCAGTTAGTGGGATATGGTACGGTTGAAAAATCAATTAGGCCTCAGGGTTGTGGCCTGTAGTGCCTGCCCCTTGTCCCCTGTCCCAGCTATGTAGGATCCTGGAGAAATATGATTCACTATTGCAGTGCAGTCCTGCAGAATACAAAACACATGGGAAGTCCATACTCCTTACTGAAAACACTTCCCATCCTTGTTTTGTCTGGGTGGGTAGTACTGAGGTTCACTACACTGAAGGATAGAGTGCTGGATATGCACCAGAAGACTGGAGATGGGGAGCCCTGCATGCCCCTATGTGAGAGCAGCAACAACAAGTCGAACTGACAGGCAGGGAGGACTGGCACCCAAGCTTAACCAAATGTGTCACATCCAGCTTGCATATCACAATTTGTTTTTGTTACTATGGATCCCTTGATCCAGAATTGCTTCTTCCTCCCAGCCCACTCACTGAAAGTGAGAAATCACAAATGTGCTCACACACAGGCACCCCCCCGAATTCACATTGAACCCCTTTTCCAGAACCTCACTACAACCCCATTTTCAAACTGACAGCAATCATTCAGCACAATGTCATTTAAAGATATACTGTATTTTGTAAGTGCAGAAGGTGGACTAAGGGGGGAGGGAAGGGAAGGGGTGTAGGATTTGAGTAAGGGAGGGAAATGGGGAGTTTCTGAGTTATACGTAGAAAAAGATATCACCCCCTGCTGCGGGTACAAGTACTGTCCAGGCTAATGCGCAAAGCTGCTCAAATATGAAGTCGATCACAAACAAACACACTGAGGACAAATACTAAGCGTTCAAGTGTCTGTATTCATCAGCAATGCCCTACACACTCAGTCTGATGATTGGAAGTTTGGATCTTTCTGCTGATTAGCTGGTTGGAAAGGTGCGTTTGAGAAATTGTCAGCCAGGAAGCTTTGCAATCTCCTTTTCTCAACTGGGCTTGTACTGGGGCAAATTTGTTGGGTGAGTGAGGTGCGCCCTGAGCTGGTGGTGCTGATGACTTCTGCTGGCCACTCTTCTTGGGTGCTGGTTCCCCTACCATGTTGGAGACCTGGGATGAGGTGCTCAAGTCTCAGCTGTGATCTCTGGTTTCCCAGTTCTTAAGAATCTGTATTCTTCTGTGATCTCCCCCTCTTGACCATTGTAAGGAGGTAGCTTGCCAGTCCATGTTAGGTGTTTCAGGGGTGCCTGATTCACCTGATTTTGAGGGGGGTGGTGGCCGGTATATTACTGTAGTGAGGGGGTGTTGCTTGCCTCTTGGGACCCTCTCATCGTTTCCATTTTTTTCTCATGCTCAAGCCAGTGTCTATGTAGGTGGAGGCTTCCTTGGCTGTTTCAGAAGTGTTGCTCACCCATTTCTAACTATACTGAGTTTTGCAGGGAACTAGAGCTGATATTTTATGTCCAGCTCCTGGAATGGTTCCTCTGCAGAGTGTACTCTTTTCTTATTGCTACTAATTCCACTGAATAATTGTTAAATATCAGGATCTTATTCCCCTCCCAGCTGATCATGTCAGTTTCTCTCACTTGAGCAAATATTTGCTCTTTTACTGGGAATTTGAGGTAAAGATGTGTGTAAGGAGGGCTATTACAGTAGACATCCTCTGTCTTTTGGAGGGGGTGCCAAATCCTATGCGCCTGCTCAGTCTCCAGAAGTGCTTAACGATCATGGGAAGTTCTTTCTTCAGAAAGGCAGTTACATTTCCCCTTTCAGCTCCCTCACGAAAGTCTACAACCCTTATGTTTTTCCACTCCCGTTTTCTGCATCTTCAGCTCGATGGGACAGAAGCATACCAGCCTCTGTAATTGTTGGATTCTTGCTTCATGGTAAGAGTCCTTTTTGTCAGTGTACGAGAGATAAGTGTCTGTATCTCTTTGCTTGTTTTGCAGCATTTGAACTTTCTTCTGGAGGTCCACCACCATTGATTTAATTCATTGCCTCCTCAGGAACTCTCTGAAGTTGCAGCACTTGTGTCCTGTACACTGTTAACAGTGAATCCTGGGCCTTTCTAAGCAAAAATCAAGTCATAATCAGCATGCCGCAAACAAATGCTAATAGCTCAAGAACCGTATGTGCTAGGCACAAAGTATGAGTCGCAAACTAGTTTTGCATAAAATTTTCTTTTCAGTGATGGTATTCAAGTAATAATACGTAACTTAGTTTTTTTTCCTATGCTGGGTGAAACAGCAAAAAAAATAATTGTTTGGCTAAAAAATGCACTTTAGGCCTTTTTGGGGAATATGACATATCAACACCAAATTAAGTATCCAGAAACTAGATGTAGTTTTAATAATTTGTTAAAAAGACAGCTATTCCTGTAGTATAAAATATAGTTTTTTACTATTTTAGTCAAGGTGCTTTGGAGAGGTTTGAGGCACGAATCTGAACCATACACACCATACCATAAACAAACGTGTATAACTCCTAAAGTATACATGATACACACAACATATCAGTGGCAAAGTTGTTCATCACACAATTTCCTTTCCGAAGGTGCTGTGCAATCAGTCGTGCTCAATGTGGTTTTGGTTTTATACTGGCTGAGATACCCAGAATGTGTGTTTTATTCAACATGCTTAGGTAGTTCTTGATGTACAAAATGTCAGCCATAACACATCATGCCACAAACAAATGCAAATAACTCCTGAACTATACATGATACACAGAAAATATCAGCACACACTGTTCATCACTAAATTAAATTTCCAACTGTGCTATGCAATCAATTGTAATCAATTTGGATTTTGTTTTATACTGGCTAAGATACCGAGAATTTCCATTTTATTCATAGTGCTTAGGTGGTTCTTGATGAAGAAAATGTCAGCCATACACACCATGCCATAAACAAATGCAAATAAATCCTAAAGTATGCATGATTCACACAAACTGTCAGTGGACAAGCTGTTCACTAAATTATAATTGATTCCATAGCACCATTGGAAAGGCAATCAAAACATTTTTTTTAACTTGTTGAAATGGCAAAAAAGTACATTTTATTCCAGCTGCTTAGGTGACTTTTGGCTCATGACAGACAAGTGTCAGCCATACACACCATAGCATAAAGAAATGCGCATGCCTCCTAAAGTGCGCAGTGTGAAAACTCCCAATATCACACTGAAATCATCATCAAACCAAAAAAAAAACAGTCCTATTGTATAAAAGGACTACGTTATTGACAGGTATGTGATACAGAATAGATCTGAACTCGTGGTCAAGTGAGCTCAGGGAACCATTACTCAGTGCAATGCTATGCTCCACCACTCATTATGTTCCCCAAGCTCACTTGCCACTCATTCAGATATATACATATATAAGCACACATTTATATATACATATATAGACACACACATGTATACACATATGCATATATTTCTATATATTTAGTCTTTCTATCATTTTTATGCAACCATACACACACAATGCACCAGCATATGCAAAGACATTCAACACAGCATCACCACAAATATGAGGTGCACAGCGGCACAATCTCTCACACAACATGCACGTGTAATAATGAGCAGTTTTGCACACTTTTTGGGCATAACATCACAACACATACAAACATGTGCATGGCGGCACCCAAGGTATTCAGCACGGCATCCAGAAGTTGTATCAGATAGACAAAATTATTACAATCACCACAATCACATTTTTTCTCACCTTTTTAGATGGCATCCCATGATGATCTGCACTGAAGAGATTTCTGCATTCTTATCTAGTGTAGTACCAACCTTTATTCTGCAGGCCGTGTCGTCCTTCTGTATATAAAAGTAGTTCCCTCTTCTCCTCTGTTGCCTGTGGCATTCTTTTATAATAAAATTAAAAAAAAGGTTCAGCCTCTCCCCTGTTGTCTGTGGTTCCCTGCTATGGGGGGGAGTAGTATCTGTTATTTGTTAATACTTTCTTGTCCTATGTGCTTGCTCTGCAGTTCCCTCATTATGCTCCCATCATATCACCCCCCACACAGTTGTGGGGCCACCACCTCTGTGTGCATCTCATCACTCCTTCCACGGCATCTGCTCTAGCTGTAGGCAATAAGTTGTCTTGCATGTCATTGGAACGTGGTCTACTTGGTGTCTTCCATTCTTCTTTCACCCCCCCTCCAGGAAACAGTTGACGTCACACACAACAGACTCTCATAGTCACACACTCTGATCTCTCAAAGTTGCCCTGTCCAACAGGAATCTGCTTCAACCAAACAGTCGACGTCACTCACAATGGACAGCACAAAGGGCTGCATGAAACACAGAACAGCCAATGTTGCTGCCAAATGAAAGTAAAAAATACTGAGCTAAATCCTCCACTCCACATAAATTATATTGAAAGAGGTAATGGAGACTAAAACAGGCACACCAGAATAGTTACTTGCTGCTTTTTATTCCTGAGGTATCCCCCCCCCCATTCCTTTTGATCATTGCAGTCCTATACTTTGATATTATTCTGTAACAACAGTTCTCAGTCTGCCAGCTGACACTTCAACCTCAGCCCATTCAATGACTGGCATGTCACTGCATTACCTCTGAAACACCAACAGGCCAAGCAGGCATTTCACCAACAACACACAACACACCGATTCACACCCATGACACTGTGTTATTCAGCTTTTCTTTGTCTCAATCTGCAAGTTTTTTATTTCACAAATTAGTAACAAGATCCACATCTACAACGTTCAGGTAACATATGCTATGTTTTCACCACCCGATTGTTGCAGCACCAACTCCTTGCCAACAAACCATTTCATCTACAGTTTCTGTCTTCTGCCACTGCATCATTCTTCAAGACAGATGCTCCTCTCCTCTGCCATTTCCTCATCTGCATTTCCTACCACCTCTGTGCATCTCATCACTTGAAGTTGCACACTCTGATCTCTTGAAAGTCTCTTGAAATTGGCCCCCCCTCCCAGGAATTTGCTTCAACTGAACAGTCGACATCACAAACAATAGTCTCTCGCATACTCTGGTATCTCAAACTCACACACTCTGGTCTCCTGAAAGTCTCTTGAAGTTGGTCCCTTCCAGGAATTTGCTTCATCTGAACAGTCAACATCACAAACAACAGACTCTCGCATACTCTGTTCTCTTGAACTCGCACACTCTGGTCTCTCAAAGCCTCTCAAAGTCACCACCCTCCAGGAATTTGCTTCAACCAAACAGTCGATGTCACAAACAACAGACTCTAGCACACTCTGGTCTCTCAAACTCGCACACTCCGGTCTCTCAAACTCTCACACTCTGGTCTCTCAAACTCACACACTCTGGTCTCTCAAAGTATCTCAAAGTTGTTCCCCTCCAGGAATCTACTTCAACCAAACAGTCTTTTCCTGTGTCGCCAGTTTGAGCCTCTTTCTGTACTGGTGATACTCAGGAAAACAATCGACGCAGAGAAGTATCTTGCATGTGCTGCATGTATATGAAGGTTAGGCATCTTTTCTTCTGCAAATAATTTCTGCACCTCCCCTTCTTCCCTTTCACTAGGCAGTGTAGTCCATCACAAGTCAGATTCTGCATGATTACTGGAAGTGAGGCACAACGTCTTTTATGTGCATATCCTTCTAACAGATCCTCTGAGAGGAGCATGTGGAAATTCAGTTGCCTGTGCTTGGTCACTTGTCCATTCTTTGATCTCTGAACATGATTCACACTCTCTCAGAACAAAGTAAAAGCATTTGCCAATGCCATGTCCCACAAAAACCAGAAAAGGTATATCCACCACTTCTTTAATTTTCTGGTGCATGGGTACTGCCCCCGATGCTGGTCAGAGATGTCTACACCGTTCATGTGTGTATGTTATATTGCTGCAGTATGTCCAGACATGCAGTCGATACAAAGCTGCCATCTCTTTGTCTCCTGGGCACAGACATAGCTGGTGAGGTAGGGTCATGGTTTGTTGAGAGCAAGAAAACGGGATGGTTATCTTTCCATGCTGTGGCGACAAGTGAACCATTCTGTTGTTGTTCATACTAACCATGAGTTTTCTTCTTCATTGGTAATTTGTTAAGTTCTGAAGGTCATCCAATCCTGTTGGTCCACATTGTTCCACATGAGTACAAGCCAACATTCAATAGTTCTTTTGCCAGGTGAACTGAAGTAAAGTAATTGTCAAAATATACATGGTGCCTTTTGCCACGCAGATCCTTAGTCAGGTCTTTCACAACCCTCTCTGCAAGGATCACTTCCACAGCACCAGAAACCTTTATCATGTACACTTGGAAGTCGGACACATAACCATTATAAGGATCTGCAAGGATCCATACTTTTATTCCATACCTTTGTGGCTAGCAGCGCATGTATTGCTTGAATGACAGTTGTCCTCTAAAGCCCACCATTGCCTCAAGTGACACTTCTCAGTGTAGGTTGTATTCTGTCTTGCATGCCTTGATAATGTGATTGATAACTGGTCGCACATGATGTAGTTTGTCGTGCTCTTCCAATCCTTTTGGTGGATTTAGCATGCTGTCACTGGCATGCAGATACTGCATAATCTTCTCATAACGCTCACAGGTCATTAACTTTGAAATTGGTAAACATCCATACAGATGGTGCTTCCCCCAGTACATGCAGTAATGTGGCACCTTAATAACTAACATGTACAGCTGCATTCTAAGTAGAGCTTTTATGTCACACGCAGTTACTGGAGTTCATCGGTAGTCAATTTTGTTTGCTTCTGCCTGCTTATGGGCACTGTACTGATTTGTATCCTCAGCAATCAGTTCATAGAGATTTGGTGGGAATGTCAAGTTCATGACATTCATGGGAATCTTCTCTGCACTCATCAGTGTGGTGGGACCCACAGGCTCCTTGATATACTCAACATGCACCTGCTCTAAGCAATTTGCCCATCCATCATTGTGAATCACATCCAGATGTGTCAAAGGTTGCTCCAGTTGTTCTGCATCAACTTCATGTTGTTCATCATAATCTTCAACTTCAGTTTGGGTACTCACATGCTGCAGTATAGCCAAGGAAAGATCATCTTCACTGTTCGTGTCGTTCCTCTGCTGATGTAGCTTGGCCAGTGGCACATCATTCTCTTCGCTCTATGTGGAGTGCCTCTTCTGCTGCAACATAGCCAGCGGCAGATCATCATCATCACTGAAATCACTGTCACTGTCTGGTGTAATCAAAGGCATCATATGCACTAAGATCACCTCGATGTCGGAATCATCAAGACCTTGAAATTCCTCCTCCTCATTGTCACTGGCACTATCGAACAGGTCTAGCAGGTCATTTTTGTAGACGTTCGCCATATTTCCAGTGATGATCTTTGGGGTTGCGGTCTCTCACAGGACAGCTGGCTCTCTCTCAATCTCGTAGTAGTCTCTCAATCTAGGAGTAGTCTTTCTTGATCTAGGAGTAGTCTCTCAGTCTCGGAGTAGTCGCTCAATCTCAGAGTAGTCGCTCAATCTTGGAGTAGTCTCTCTCAATCTAGGAGCAGTCTCTCTTGATTTCAGAGTAGTCTCTGAATCTCAGAGTAGTCTCTCTTGATCCAGGAGTAGTCTATCTTGATCTAGGAGTAGTCTCTCTTGATCTTGGAGTAGTCTATCGATCTAGGAGTAGTCTCTCAATCTCAGGGTAGTCTTTCTCAGAGTAGTCGATCTCGGGGTGGTCGCTCAATCTCAGGGTGGTCTCTCGATCTTGGGGCGGTCTCTCAATCTCAGGGTGGTCTTGGTCTCTCGATCATCTGCAATACAAAAAAAAACATATCTTTGCACTGCAGACACGACTCGTCCAGGCCACCACCTTCAAAACCTAAACAAGCAGTATAACCTGTATTCACACACGTCACTACTACATATGCCTAAGCCTGCCAAAAATCACAAATGTACAGAAATACCCCACACCTTAAAGCTGGCACCATCATGGAAAATGTCTTTTTTTTAATTTACATCTGTAATCAGTCCCTCCTCTGAAGCTGTAGAGAGTGCGGCCCTTTCGTTTGAGTGCATAGATTACATTTAAAGCTGTAACAGTCTTTCTCTTGGTGTGCTTGCTGTAGGTGATGGCGTCCTGGATCACATTTTCCAGGAAAACTTTGAGAACACCATGGGCCTCTTCATAGATCAGCCGCAAAATGCATTTCAACCAACCATGACAAGCCAGACAGTGGATAACTTGCTTTGTGATGCCCTTGCTCCCACGCCCAATGCCTGGCAACAGCACACAATGGCATAGCATACCTTTCAGAAACACACAGCTGCAGGTGGGAGACCACACGACTCCAGGGGATCCATTTTGTGGGATGGTGTCGTATATTTGAAGATGGGATGGAGGACCCTGACAGCATGACAACCATTGTGTGTGCTGGCGTCAGGCCTCAGAAGGAGGGGGGGTCACCCAGACAGCAGGTACTGCTCTTAGTTGGATGGTGCTGGGCCTTGTGTTGCCTGCCAGCATCTCACAAACAGCATTGTCTGTTGTCGGGGTGACTCCCCTCCCTCCAAGACCTGACACCAGCACACACAATGGTTGTCATGCTGTTATGGTCCTCCATCCCACCTTCAAACATACAACACCTTCCCACAAAATGGATTTCCTGGTGGCCAGTGTCATCCACACCCTACGGTATCCACCAACAAACATGACAGCATTCCAGCGGAGTTCAGTGGTCCCTCCCCCACCCCCCCATGCCCCAACAACACAAAATGCATTCTGTTTACATTACATCACTTTTGTAAACAACCAGCTACAGGTCCAAGACCACGAGACTACAGGGAATCCATTTTGTGTAATGGTGCCTGGTGTTTGAGGGTGGGATGGAGGACCCTGACAGCATGGCAACCATTTTGTGTGCTGGCATCAGGTCTTGGAGGGAGGGGGGTCACCCAGATAGCAGGTACTGTTTTTTTGTTGGATGGTGCTGGGCCTTGTGTCACCCGCCACCAACCCACAAACAGCAATGCCTGTTGTCTGGGTGACCCCCCTCCCTCCGAGACCTGACACCAGCATACACAATGGTTGCCATGCTGTCTGGGTCCTCCACCCCAACTTCAAACACACAACACCATCCCACAAAATGGATTCCCCTGGTGGCTAGTGTTCTCCACACCCTATGGTAGCCATCAACAAACATGACAGCATTCCCCACGGTGTTCAGTGGTCCCTCCCCCCACACCCTAATGCCGGCAACAACTCAAAATGGCATTCTGTTTATATCACATCACTTTTGTAAACAACCAGCCACAGGTCAGAGACCACAAGACTACAGGGAATCCATTTTGTGTAATGGTGCCTGGTGTTTTAGGGTGGTATGGAGGACCCTGACAGCATGGCAACCACTTTGTGTGCTGGCGTCAGGTCTCGGAGGGAGGGGGGTCACCCAGACAGCAGGTACTGCTCTTTGTTGGATGGTGTCGGGCCTTGCATCACCTGCTGCCATCCCAAAAACAGCATTTCCTGTTGTCTCGGTGATCCCCCTCCCTCTGAGACCTGACACCAGCACACACAATGGTTGCTATGCTGTCAGGGTCCTCCATCCTACCTTCAAACATACAACACCATCCCACAAAAATGGATTTCCTGTTGGCCTGTGTTCTCCACACCTCACGGTATCCACCAGCAAACATGACAGCATTCCAACGGAGTTCAGTAGTCCCTCCCGCCACCCCCCAATGCCCCAACAACACAAAATGCATTCTGTTTATATCACATCACTTTTGTAAACAACCAGGTGCAAGTCCGAGACCACGAGACTCCAGGGAATCCATTTTGTGTAATGGTGCCTGGTGTTTGAAGGTTCTCCACACCCTACTGTATCCACCAATAAACTTGACAGCATTCCCCACATACTGCTCTTTGTTGGATGGTGCTGAGACTTTCGTCACTCGCCACCATCCCACAAACAGCACTGCCTGTTGTCCATGGGTTCCCCACCATCCTATGAGACTCATCAACATATCGCAAGATGGAGTCCATTGTGTCAGGGACCCGCCCCCCGCCATCAAACACAAGACACCATCCCACAAAATGTACCATCAAAGAAAAACCATTACCTGGTGTCCGGTTACACACACACCCTCCAAGAAATGGCATCATCACAATAAAATGCATTCTGTACAAAGATTTCCCCCACCCTCCAAGACCCAAAATCATGACACTAAATGTATCCATTTGCACCCGACACACCCCCTGAGACCAACACATTTCCCTGGTGCCTAGTGGTTCCTCTCCCCCACCCTGAGAGCCCCAGGACCAGAACAGAGATTTGCATTCAGTGTTCCCCCAATCCCCTTGCACCTACCCTCTTAGCCATTTGCTCCCCCAACCATGACATCACATTGCCTACAGATACTCACTAGGCAGCAACTGAGATAGCTGAATTGGGGCAGAACTAAATGCATCAATTTTTTTTTAGTTGTTTAACCAGGAGTAGCACACTAAGCTGAAAGCTTTTTTACAGGTGGAGCCTGGGAGCACAGGGAAGTTAAGTGACTTGTTCAGGGTCACATAGTATGTAAGTGGAAGTTGTGGGATTCAAACCCAGGTCTGGTCTGCTGGATGTCACCAGATTTGCAGCTCAGAGCCTTAAACCACTGCGCTATACTGCCTCCGTTTTGCCCTCCATTTGCCCCCAACACACGCTGTGAGACAAACATACCCCCCCCCGAGAGATCTAGGGCCAAAACAGAGACTTGCATTCGGTGTTCCCCAAGCCCCTTTCACCTACCCTCTGAGCCATTTGCCCCCCAACCTAGATACTCAATAGGCAGCAACTGGTGGCAGAACAGACCATGTGGCATTCCAAAGTGGCATAGGCTATGCCACATAGCATACCCTGGCATGGCACATTTGGTATTTCACAGGACTACAGGCAGTGTGGGCGGAATAGGCAGCAACCGATATGCAAACCGGCGATGTGGCATAACGCTAGGGAAATAGAGCCCAGCACTAAAGCAAAAAACCCACCCACAAAACAGGCACCCACAACAAAACAAGGAGAAGGAGAAGACTGCTCACTCTTGATTTGTTGAGCCGCCACGTTCACGGAGAAGCCCTACTTGGTTTCGCAACTTCTCCGTGAGGCAGCTCGCAAACAGGAAAACACCGTGAAACAATAAACAAATACAACAAGCAACTAAATTAGAGAAACCCAGTAGGAAGCAGGCATACCTTACAGAAAGCACAGCAAAAGCAGGGTCTGTGAAGCGGGCAGCAAACGCTTGTATTCTCAATCAGGCACAGCTCACCTCAGCATGTAAACTGCAAGCAGCTTGAGTGGGACACACCAGGCTTGAAACAAAGTTTAAATTGCTTTTTCCTATGGGACCTCTACTATTTCCGATTAATCACAGCAGGCTTACAATCCATAGTAGCCATGGGATTAGTTTAATAAGGATGACATCGATTGGCTGGCAAGTAATTTTATGATGATACAGACGCCGACTCCAGACGTGCTGCGGGCAAATGAGGACTGGGCAGTTGCTGACTTACTTCATTCTCGGACACACAGGGTCTAAGTTTGCTACCACCTACAGACGTTTCTCGGACACAAAGGGTTAAAGGATGTAATTAATTTATGTTAGTATTTGCTGCTGTATATTTTTAAGGACAGTCCCATCTGCCACTGTCATCGCAGTTATTGAAGTCACTGCTACCATCGTATACTAAAGCTGCAAGCTGAGCAATCTGAAGGCAGATATAAATTGACACTACTTCAGTGGAGGAAGCAGCTAGTGGAAAACTGACTTCAATTTTCATTAGCCTAGATTTAGTCCTAACAATTCCAGCAAGGTCTGGTGGGTGGCTTTCACAGGTGTTTTCTCAGGCAGGTATGAGCTTAAGTTAAGCGGTCATTTCCATTAGTGTCTCGAGCATGTGCCAGACCTGCTTAGTACTGCTCACTGTACCTGCCTGTCTGCAGTTTTACACTGCTTTCCTGAGCTGTCTCCTTTCTCGATTAGAACAAGGTCAGCTTGTGAAAGGAATTTATTTAAAGAGGAAAGCTAATGATTTCTGATTGATAGCTGTTTATAATGTTTCCATTTACAGAAATGATGTCCATAAGCATAAATGATCCCTATTCAACTGCACCTGAATTAAAAGTAGTGCAAAAAACTGTATTTTGGGTTCCCAGTGAACTCAGAACTGGAGAAAGAGCGTGGTCAAAATCCACATGGAGGAAAGCACAAAAAAACTATGGAATAGAGCGTGGTGCACATGAGTGCTATCTATGGAATTCACTTGTCTGAGGTCACACAATGCATACATACGTATGTACTGTAGCCCTAGCAGTGTTTGCACGTGCAACCCCCATGTCCCAGTCACAACCACCAGTCCACACAGCAGCCATTTTCACTTTAGTTACTGGTGTAAGGACACAGATAGTAGAATGTACGTATTCTGTCCTAAAGACCTGACACATAGGACAGGCTGTATTCTGTAGGGTACCAGTGAAGTGCTAAGTGGAACCCAAACACACACTGTGCATGTGTATGCATGCATGTAGGTGAGTAGAGTGTGTAAGTATGCATGTATGTAATAGATATCAGAATGAGTGATTATTCATTGAGGTGATGTCCGACACAGCTGTGTGTTCAGGTTCCACTGTGCATTTCATTATTGCCCTGCAGAATACAGCCCATCCCATATGTCAGATCTTTAGGATGGAATATGTACATTGTACTAACCATGTCCTTCCACAAGTAACAAAAGTGAAGTGGGCTGTTATGGGGACTGATGTTTGTGACTGAGACATGGGGATTGCAGGCACATATACCGCTAGGGCTACACACACACTGTGTGACCTTGGACAAACAATTTCCGCAGATAGCACTTATCTGTATTGCTCTCTATTCCAGGGGCTTTTCGTGTTTTCCTCTGTGCAGATTTTGACCACGCCCTTTTGCCAGCGTGGAGTTCACTGGGAATCGTATTTTGCATTGATTGAAGTTTATTGATCAGCCAAGGCACAAAGTACCAAGATTATTACAAATAAACAAAGTAAATAAAACTACGTTAAAATGCGTTAAAAATACATCTCTTTAAAAAGAAGCAAAATCACGGTGTATCAATTTTATAACAATACATTAATCTCACTTAATTACAGTATATAGGCAAAATGTTGCATATTTAAATCTACTCCAGCCTTTTTGCTTAATGGATTATTCAGGAAGCACAATATATTTTGCATTGCTTTGTTTTAATGGGCACTATTCTGCCAGTTTCTTCATGGAACAGTTATCAGGAGTTTAAAAGGGGAACAGTCAGCACAAAGGGCCCCAACACTCAGGTGTAGTGCTAGTTCCAATGTACACTGTGTGTACAAAAACATTTTGGTTTACTTACTGTTTACTGTAGTATAATAGATTACATTAAACTAATTTTGCTTAGTTCTAGGGTAACATATTCTGTTACTACAAATCTCATAATACTCTGCAGCTGACTACAGAGCAGTAGGCAGCAAGGGGAGATTCAATAGCCTGTTGGAATGTTTATAATCTCCAATCAGATATTTTCTGGTTCTGCCTTTCCACATGGGCTAAATACAGTCCTCAGTTACTTTACTTAGCCCAGGGAGAACAGTAGGACCAGCAAACAAAAGATCAGAGCTTATATAAACTCTGACATGCATTGCAGGTCATTGACACTCCCACTGCTGCCTACTGCTCTAAAGTCTGCTGTAGCGGGATTCTGGGATTTGTAGTAATGGAAGAAGTCAGCCTAGAACAACAAAATGAGTCTGATACAATCTACTATACAACACTAAACAGTAAGTAAACCAACACATTTTTGCACACAAATTGCACATTAGGACCAGTGTGGGTCCCTTTGTGCTGACTGTTTCCCTTTAACTATGTCACGGTTTTTATGCAGAACTCTGAGCATGGCTCTGATAAGACAATAGCTCATGCTGAGCATTCTGTACACAAACCGTGACATGGTAAAATTCCACATTGCTGGGTGCATGAAAAGAACTGTGCAGAATGTTGTCCATATAAAGAAACAATTGAAAACACAGTTTTTCATATCAGTGTTTTTCAGGTACAATTAAAGATGGCTCATTTTGAAGCAAGGCTTTCATTTTTGTTACTCTACTAGTAACATTATTAACTGCTACAAATTTCTTGTCCTCTTTAACAATCATGTTTGGGAGGCTTTTCTACTGTTTTATACTGTGAAGGATGTTGTGGCCAAAATAGGACCAGAAATTTGGTTAAGGAGGGTTTGTGCATTTAAGAGTGGGAAATGTTTTAAACAGTTTCTGGGGTGGGGGTAAGGGTGGAAGCAAATGAGTGGGAGAAATGTTTTAAAAAACTCTGCCATTTGAACATTTATCTGTTTCTCTTTGATTTTGACTGCTGGCTTTAGTACTCTGAAAGTTGCTCTCTAACTGGTTCATTATTCCATTGTAATATAGTATGGCGAAGCAGTGATGGAGATTTGAAAATTCTGCCCCCTCACAAATGCAAAAAAATTGCGTATCTGGAGTCAGCAAGCTGTATGTGCTAAAAATGCAAGCATATATTTTTTGTGTTGTGTAAAGTCTGATAAGGTATGTGTGTGTGCCAGTTTCACCTGTTACTGTATAAAAATGTTAGGGCTTGTTAGAAACATAGACCATGTCGGCAGAAAAAAGGACCACCCATTCATCCAGTCTGCCCTGTTTTACACTGTCTCACTCTGGGACCTACTCTCTAGTTGAGGTTATTGCTCTCAGCCCCTCCCCTTTTATAGATACATAGATACATAGACAGTGTCGGCAGATAAGGATCTATGGCCCACCCAGTCTGCATATTTGAGCTTGTAAGTTCAGTTTGTGTTTTCCTAGAAGTCTGTTGCCACTTACCCTTGACCTCCAGAATTCCTTTATGTCTATCCCATGCATTCTTAAATCCCGTGATTGTTTCAGCCCCCACCAGTTGTACTGCTTTTCCCATTGGTAACTATTAAGCCTTTCACACGGTCCTAGCAGGTCATGTGTGATTCCTTCTTTGGGAGGCAATTTAAGCATAGCAACTCACTCACCCTTAACAAAATAGTCTAGTATAGAACATTTTTTGTTTATTGAATTGTACTGCCACTTAGACACACCAGTGATTTGCTATTAATAGCTTTCTTAAGGTAGTGGCTCTAGACTTAAACATATTATTAGATTTAAAACTCATTTATTTATTTTATTTATTTATTTGAATCTAGGATTACACAATACCTTTGAGCCGAAGTTCTTTTACAACGGTTCTACATCAATAAGTACAGACATAAAGATCATGCAGGTTTCAAGATACAGTATACAACAATCAGTAAACACAATCGTCATTACATGTTGTTACAGGGACAATACAAGAAACACTAGGAGATGAAAGCAAAGGAAAAGGGGGTGCGAGGGGGAATGGGCAAGGGGTCGGGTCGGACAGAGCAAGATAGCCAAAGAGGCTTTGTCATCACAGAACAGGGGAAAGAGCCATTGTTGTCATATCCATGGTTATTCTGAATATAGTTATCCAAATCAGCATTCATACATTAAGTTATTTATGATCATCCCACATATGACTGTTAATTTCCGTCTTTCAGATGAGACGTTAAACCGAGGTCCCATCTGCTTGGATTGGTGGTAGTTCAGGAGGATGTTAAAGATTCCATGGCACCTATCGAAAAGAGTAAGGGAATTTCCCTGGTGTCCTGGCCAAATTTCCCTCATTCACTAAAAATACCACCAACAGCTTAATCTGGTTCAAGATCATTTGGCATTCATCTGTATCCCCTTCCCCCGGGTCGTGCCTGAAAATAGGCAGGATTTGTCTAGTGCACTTACCCGGTCAACAAAAACTAAACAAAAATAAAGTAAATAGCATTGCATCCTTTTCAATCATCAGTTCACTAACGAAAATTAAAGAAAAACACATTTTGTACTGGTGTAGCATGTAGTACTCTATATTGCCACTAGGTAGCCCCAAAATCCTAAAAAAGAATTAACCAACCCTGTCGACTTCCAAATCAAATAGCTTGAATTATAAGAACCATCACTATTCACTTAATCAGTTTGTATTTGTTTCACGTATTCTAAGAATGAGTGCTTATGTTCCATGCTATCCCAGCTCAGTCTGCTTTCATAAGCATACATAAAAAAATTGCAGAATTATATTTGTAAACAGATAATGTAATGTCATCGCTGTTAGCCTTCATCCTCAAGTAAAGCACATGAGCCATGCAAAACTGTATTTCAGGGCCAAGATATTTGAAGATCCTGGATTGTGGCCACTAAATGTTTGCTCCAGGAGCAAATTAATGCCTGGAGCTCACCACAGCAGTTTTTACAGTAGGAGCATGATTGCTCCTTGTCATTCAGATGACAGCCACCTGAGGTGGTGAGCAGAGGAGTTGTGCCAGTCGGCCTTGGGGAAGGCCATGAGATGTGCTGCATTGTGCGTAGAAATGTAGAATATGTAGAGTGTAGTAATTAATGATTGTCTCTAAACCGTAGCCATTCAGCATTAGCAACAGCAGGAATTTAAAAAGGAAACTGATTGTTTTTAATCAGGAAACTGCATCATGCTTTCTGAAAATAAATTCAAGAAATGCATTGAAATTGCATAATTTGTTATGCTATCCAAAGTTCTTAAAGTTAGTTTCACTTGCAGGTTTGCCACAAGCAGATTCAAGACTATTTGTTGAAATTATGCACTTAAAAGAAAACATTTAGGCCGGCCCAGTGGCACTGAGGGTTGAGGCACTGGATGCCACACCCTGTGCCACGCTGGTGACCTGGGTTCAAAAACAAGCTTGGGTTCTGGGGATTGGCAAGGGAGGGAGAGAATTGAGCGTCCAGTTTACTGCTCTCCTCATCTTGGGAAGGGATCTGGGATTTCTCCGGACCAGTGGAGACCCCTGGTGGAGACCGGGGTATCACTAGCACGGAACAGCTAAAGGGAGGTGTACAGAAGACATCTATGGCTCAGCCGTGCTGATGTCATTGCACATCCATGCTCCTGGGGAGAAATGAAGGAAAAATCCTTAGCGCACTTGTAGGCAACAGTGCAGATCAGTGGTGGGGTCTCTGCCCAATGTCGGGCCATCTGTCCTTGTGCTCCCAGTCTCCTTCCACCTCTCTGGTCACTCCATCTGATTCTAGATAGAGTGCTGGAGGAGTTGGCAGTCCCACCCCGGGGGGCTCAGAGCCTGGGGGGGGCTTGAGTGGCTGAGGAGGGTTGGAGGAGGGACTGGAACTGGGAGAGTGCAAGAGTCGGAGGGTTTCAGGTGGGCAGTAGAGCCCAACCAAGTATCCGCCCCTGAGAGAGTCTGACAGGGCAAGTGATAAACAAAGCATACAAAAACAAAAGAAAACATTAAAAAAACTGCACAGTTTGGAAAATAATACACTATCTAAATTAAGCAATGTGCAATTAGATTAGATTTTGTAACAATCTTGCAAAAATTGCATGCATGTGAAATTGGCCATTTTGCACTATTACAGCAATGTAATATACATGTTGCCTAGCACTAATGAGAAGTCATTTTTAATGTTGTCCTCAGGTCTCAAAAAATGGACACAGCATGATGAGCCAGTAAGTTTTTATAAATCAGATTGCATAGGGATGGTACACCTAAATGCAGCATTTTTACATGGAAACAAAGAATTTGCCAGCAGAAAAAGGCCTGTTGTGTCTGCACATTCCTAGCTAACAGCCAGTCCTCCTTGACATACTGTGATCAGCTCAGCAGAGAAATATTATGGACAATACAACAATTTACTGACCCCAGTTAGTAGTAACAGTGGCAATTACCAACTTGCGTTTTAAGTTCTGCCCCCCCACCCACAAAATGGACCACACAGTAAAAGCACAATATGTTCAGGAAACAGAAGGACATTAACCAGCCAAGCCAGTCCAAGCTAGCTTGGTATCTCATTCACAATGGCCTGGTTCCAACAATGGAAACCACACAGTGAAAGGGGGAATCTGTTTGAGGAACCCAATGTCATGCTCACCCCTTCCCCGGTCTCTATATCTGAAAGAGAGGGACCAAAAGACAATCATGTTAGTTCGTGTGGTGGAGCAGTCAGACTGGAGGAAGGGACATCACTGTTTGGTAAATCATGACTATTATTAATGACTCCAGAGATTACAATGTGAGATCTCTCACTCCCATGCAGACATGCACCTACTTTGGCTGTGCTTTTTGTGGTGACTAAGCACATCCTTTTTACCCTGTACTGACCCTTGTTTCTAAATGGTATGCAGCCTGTTTTCTTTGTAAAATGCTGGAGAAAGGTTTTAGGGTAAAACTTGTCTCTTTGTGGACAATGCTAAGATATGTGGCAGAGTGGCACTGAAAACATGGTTAGGGATCTGAAAATCACTTAAGGGTCTTGAAAAACAACCAAGATTAGCTGGAAAAGTGGACCAAGATCTGGCAGCCCAACATGTCAAAATGTGCAAGGTCATGCACACAGGAAAAGGAACTGGAAAATACAGTATGGGATGTGTGTCGGGAAGAGAGGAGCAGGTTACATCAGACCTCAGAGGAACAGGACCTAGAAGTTACAGCAAGTGACAGCATTAGGAATACTGTCCAGTGCAATAAGGAATGTGTGAAAGCCAGCAGTATGGAACTGAGGCTGCACCTAGAGTACTCTGTACAGTTCTGGAACTCTCACCTTAAAAAGGACAAGGACTGCCTACTGTAGAATCAGTTCGGGAAGGGCAACCAAAATGATACATGAGCTGCAGTGAAAGATCTGAGAGAAAAGACAAGGTGAGTAGAATATGTTCTTCCTGGAGCTCTGAAGGGAAAGGGACATATTTTTTTTAAATCTTTGGTAACCGAGTAAGGCCTGCTATATGTCAAAGGCCTGTTTTGAGGGGTAACCTGGGAGAACTGGAGAGTTTATGTGACCTGCTCAGGGTCACACAGTATGCAAGTGGAGGCTGTGGGAAAGCCCAAGTCTGCTGGATGTACCAAGCACATTCACAGCTTGTTACCTGAACCTCTAGGTTGTATTGCCAGTCATGGATATGATCGAAACCTTTAACTATCAGAAGATAATAAACAGGGTTGACTGACAACACCTGTTCAGACAATGTGAGGGGTCTGCAGCAAGAGGGCATAATTATAAGCTTGTTGTGATATGGGGGGATTCAGGAGTGATGTGAGGAAATACTTCCTTAAGGAGATTGTGGTGAACAGGGGGAACCATCTACCGAGGGGGGGGTTAACACTGAGACAGTTACAGGTTTCCAGAAAGGATGGCATATACACATGGGTATGATAGCAAAATCTGTCCAGAGATGATAGGGCTGCAACCAAGGAATTTTGGGTAAAAATAATGAAAATTACCAAAGTTATGAGCCTATGTTAGCAAAATGTAATGTGGGCTCATAAATTTGATGGTTTTGTAATATTATTACCCCAAATTTTCAACATAGCCTGATTAAGACCTTGCTTCATGATGAAGGGCAGAGCAAATGTTCAACTGCTGCCTGAAAGGTGATTTCATGCAAGGACAGATAAATTAACTTTCAGGATGCAAACACAATTTGGACAGGAGTTGAAATATGAAAGCTGACAAATTCATAAGGTGCTGTAAAGAAATGGCTATGTTGAAAATTTGGGGTAAAAATATTGAATATTACCAAACTTACAAGCCCTCATTTGCAAAATTCAACATAGCCTCATAACTTTTTTTAAAATATTTTTACAACAAATTTAGAACATAGCTTTATTGTGACCCAACTTCAGGAGCAATGGCAGAGAACATCTTCAACTCCTTCCTGAAAGGTGATTTCACACATGGGCCACAAAATCAGTTTTCGAGATGTGAAAAAAAAACAAGACATTTTGGCCAGTATTTGAAAAATTACAGCTATTACATTCATCACATTCATGAGGTGCTGTAAAGATATGACTATGTTGTAAATGTGGAGCAAAAATATTGAAAATCGCCAAAGTTGCAAGCCTGGATTTGCAAAAATTAACTTAGGCTCATAACCTTGATGTTTAATATTTTTACTCCAAATTTTCAAAATAGCCTTCTTATGAGCCCACCTCATGAACACGGGCAGCAAAAATTTTCAGCTCCTTCCCAAAAGTGATTTCATGCAGGGACTGTGAAATCACCTAATGAGACATACTGTATTTGACAAATGTCAGTGCCATTGTTCATGAGGCAGGATCCCAAAGAAGGCATGTTGAAAATTTGAGCCAAAATATGCAAAAATGCCCAAATTATGCCACTAAGTTCAAAACACCATTGAAATATATTGAACAGCATACCAGTTTCTTCAGTTTGTGGTCTGGTTTTGAAGAGTGAAGAAGTGTCTGCGGTCCAGAGAGGATTATGGCACTGGAACCTCAATAGGTAAGTAAGGGCTTGAAGAGGGAGTGAGGGCTGGTGACTGTTGAGTGGAAGGGTCAGGTGGGGGGTAAGAAATGGCCTCAAAAGACATCGATGAATGTTTTTCTTTTTACAGGGTTAAAAAAACAAGGATACTGTGTGATAACACTGGGATACTGAGCACCCCCAGTATTACTCTTATGTTTCTGTATGTGTGTGGGGTGGTGAACACTGAGAGAGAGGGTCAGGAGGGGGGAATATGAACTAAAAAAAAGGATTTGGGACAGTGACACTGGGGGACTGGGCACCCCAGTGCCACTCTTACGTTTCTAGGGGATAGGTGGAGTGGTGGGCTCTGAGAGGAAGGGTTGGGTGGGGGAATAAAAATAAAAAAAAAACTGGCAGTCCTGATTAGGACACAGGGGGATTGAACACCCCAGTGTCACTGCTATGTTTCTTGGGGAGGGGATATTGAGAGGAAGGGGCGGGTAGGGGGATAGCTCTAATTTAAAAAAAAATGGCGGTTATGGCAGAATACCACACACTCTGCCATGACCAAGATGGCCACCACACTCTACTGTGCATGCAATAGTAGTCACACATGCACAATACAGTGTGGTGGTCATCTTGGACATGGCAGAGTGTGCTGTGTTCTGCCATGACCACCATCTGTTTGTTGTTGTTTTTTTTACATTAGCGATATCTCCCCATCTGACCCTCCCTCTTAGCACCCACCCAGAGTCACAGGAATGACATTGGGGAGGCCCAATCCCCCAGAATCCCAATCAGGACTGCCGATTAAGTAAAAAATAGTGCAGTGCAAGTGGAGTTCTCCACAGACACGGAGGCAACTGTCATGCAACTCTAACATGTTGTTCAGTTGGAATGAATGCAAGGAATTTTGAGTTCTTTTTAATTGCAAGAGGTCTGCAGGGCTCCACCCACTGCAGCCATAAAACGGATAGAGGAGTCTGGTGAGGGTCACTCAAAGTGGATCTACAAGTGGGAGAACTGCACAGGCCCTACTAGTGTAAGAGTAGTGTGGACTAAAATAAGGACAGGGCACACTCAATGGACTAAGAGTATTTTTCTGCATGTAAAATTCTGTTCTTATGTTTCTATTTCTGATTACATTTACCCACTTCCACAGAATTTGCATTTAATTACTGTTCATCATTTTTTATAAATGGATAACAAGAGTTTTATCCTGTGTTATAACTGCCCAATTGATATTTTTGGTTATAATTGGGCAGTTATAACCAGCAGCTGTCAATCTAATTCAGTTAAGTTATTGCTAAAGCAAGTTAATGAATAAAAAAAATTGAAAAATAAATGTTCATCAGTTAAAACAAAGAAAATGTTTTACTTTCGTGTTAAACAAAAATTTTGCACACACCCTTGCTGTGGGACGTTTGTATAAATCTCTCAGGCTTCGCTCTCGGGGTTTATGTAACATCCCACACCTCAGGTGTGTGTAAAATTCTGGTTACACCCACCCACTCATACATTATTCTATATATAATTACTGATTAGCATTTTTAATACACACATAACCATGTTCTAATTAAGCAATTTATCCATCCAGGGTGTGGGTGTACTGGAGGATTTACCATGGCTGGTGTGGTTCGGTCACGAGGCGCAGCCGAGTGACTGAACCACACCAGCTGTGGTAACCTCCGGCACCAGCCACCCTGGAGGGATACATTTTATTATACAATGTCCCTATTCATTTTTGGAAAAAAGAAAACTTTTTCTTTTCATTTGAAATCTTTTTTTTAGATATTTTTCTTTTTGCGCAGGGGGGAGGAAATAGTCCTCTGATATGGGCAATCATGAGAGAGAGAGTGGGAAGACACTCTGAGAGTTGGGTAGTAAGTGGTACTGGAGCCGGAGCAGAAAAAAAATGGAAAGTGTAGAGGTATGTGATGAGCAGTATCGGAAGAGACATGGAGCGAGGCTTCAGTTACGAGCTGTTTAGTACAGAGCTATGGTTTGTGAACTGTAGGGAACGTGGTGTTGGATAATTAGAAGGGACTCGGGCTACAGGGAGAAATGTGTCTGGGGAGGCGGCAAGGATGACTGTCCCATCCAGGAACTGATTTAGGCTCAGTACAAAGTGTTTTTTTTTTCTTTTTTCACTTGACAAGTATTTTCTCTGTCAATTGTTTCGTGAGAGCAGTGTAGATTATGCACTTGCGTTGCGGTCTGAACTTGTGGAGCAGTTTAGCGGGGAATAGAGATGGAGGGTACATGTTTTGATTTTGGGGGATCGTACTGATCTTGGTAAAGAGGTTGGCTGGCACCTTTTCCTATGGGTACACTGGAGGATTTATAATGCTGAAAAGGTGCCAGCCAGCCAATCAAAATACAGGATTTGCTCTTTCGATTTACCACAGTGTATAATTATGCATTAGAGCTGGAAGTGTGTAATTGGCACCTATCAGTCAAGTGTCCATTTTTAAACTATGTGGCATAGTTTCACAATTCAGTTAAAACACAAACCAATAATTGTAAAAAAAAAAACATGGGATGGTGTGAGTAACATAGAATTTTATATGCACTTTTTGTGTGTAGAGAATTCTGGTTGCACACTGCAATCCATGTATTATTTTCTATACAATGTTCACAGAACACATTCCACAGAAAAAAACATGGAATGACTATGGAAGTCCTCAGAATTAGTTTATATTTTCTGAAATTCTTTTGAATTTCGTTCCTCCAGAATTTGAAAATTTCATACAGCTGTACTACTAGGTACTATATAACTATGAAATTAGAGCTATAGTGTTATAATGTCAGAGAAGTACTGTAGCTGTATTGTTACATTATATAATTAAATCATCTCAAACGTCGTCTAAGAGTAACTTGTTGCAGACTGGATACTTAGAAATCAGATGCAATCTGATGTATTTATAGGGGAAATGGAAACACTGTTGTTCATGAAATCATCTCTCCAGCTACAGTGTAAAAAACAAAGAAAAACACAACAATTATGATGGCAACATGCTGCATTGTGTGAATAGTAATTCCTCCACCAACACTGCTCCCTGCCTGTGGTATCTGAGAAAGTGACAGATCTGTGGGTCATTGTGAATCATGGCCTGACCCTTGAATGTCAGGTGTCAGCTATAACAGGCAGTGGATTTTATCACTTTAGAAGCATTTCTCAGATTAAGCCTTATTTAGCTAGGGATGACCTGATGACTCAAGTGCATACCTTTGTGACACTGCAACTTGATTACTGTAACTCTCTCCATCTTGGGTTTTCAGCAGAGTTGCTGCAGCACTTACAGTTGTTGCAGAACACGGTGGTTTGACTGACTGTAGGAGCATCTAGTTCTGACCACTCTGCAAACTGCAATGGCTGTCGGTCGCATGTCACAACACCTTTAAAGTCAGTTTACTCACCGATAAGGCCCTACAGTCTATGGTCCTAGGTTACCTGACAGAGCTACTGACTCTTAATGTGCCAAATTGCCACCTCCAGTGTGCTAATCAGGGCCATTTCAAGATCCTTAGATCTAGGCTTAAATAATCTGAAGACTGGCCATTTGTTGTAGCAACCCTGACCAAGTAGGACACTCTACCTCATGACCTCAGAGTAGGAGTGCTGTGAAATTTAACTTTACTGGCAAAGTTGCAGAGAAGTTAGGAAGTTTGCATTATGCATAGCGGGATGAAGTTCCTGACTTTGCCCCTTCTTCTGCAATTATTTTTGTTCAATCAGTTTTATGTTAAAACTCTACACCCACTTACATGCAGCATATAACTTCATCCCTCCTACACCACCAGCAGAAAATATTGAAGTTAGCCCCACACTCATAACACCTACTTTTCTTCCTCCCCCAGTTTCCCAGTGAAGTTTCTTCTTGTAGATAGGCAGATTGTTTTTTCTCTTTATAATATAAAAACCTTAACCCTTCTGACTCTAAATAATCACATTTCCCACCCCACCCCATCTCAGTCAAACAGTACACCCCCACCCTACATACCCGGTGACACCCAACACCCTCCTCCCCAGCACTTAAAGCATACAACACAAGTCACAGAAGAAGACATCTATATAAAAAGAAAATACTCTCTGCAGTGGCCAGTGACTAGCCTCTCTCATCACTGATTCATTTACACTGAATGAGTTGGTGATGATGCACTACTAGCAACAGAGGATTGGTCAGTATGTTCAGCCAGTTAGCTGTTACTACTGGCACATGATCACCAATTTGTTAAGTGTAAATTAATTAGTGATGAGAAATGGTGGTTGCTTGGTGTATTGTTTGATTGGGACCATGGCGGGGAGGGATCAGGGGGTGATAAATTGTGATATTCAGGATTGGGAGAGGATAACAATTTTTTTTACATTAGAAGAAGGAACCTCACCGGGAAACTGGGAGGAGGGGCAGGAGGAGGAGGAGGGAGGTGGGTATTGCGAGTGTGGTAAGGTAGGGGTAACTACAATATATTTTAGCTGGTGGTATAGGAGGGGGTGGCTATATGCTGCACATTAATGGCTGTTAGAGCTGTGCAGAATCTGCAAATTCTGAATTTGAAGAAACTTCATGAAATTCCACAAATTTCATGGAATTTTCTGAAATTCTAACTTTTGCTAAATATGACTCATCCAAATGCGTTTTGGTGAATTTTCTCCCTGTTCTGTGAACATTTCTGGCTCAACTGTGTAATAACACACATGAACTGCAGAATGATAGTTCTGAGGAATTTCACTGTGCAGTATAATACATTAATCCACAATTTATAGAATCATTCCACTGTTCAGTGACTCGGTGAACTATGGAATGAATACATGAATTGCAGATTAATGCATTAAACTGCAGAAAAAATTCCACATACTTGATCACTGTCAGTGATCAGTTCTGATGGATATATTTCTATTTATTTAGCTTTTGTTGACCAGGTAGGTACACTAGACAAGTATTATGCCTATTTTCAGGAATGGCCCGGTAGAATACAACATAGGGAATACAGAGTGGTACAGAAAAATACAGGTACATCATGACAGCACAACAACTTGAGGAAGTACATTGAGTAACATTATTCAAGATGTAACAGAGTGAAGAGGCATGTGGGAATGCTCCTGACAAACAGTGGTGAGGTACATTGCAACTGCAGTTTAATACATTAATCTGCAATTCATACATTTATTCTGCCTCTCTAACTCAGAATTTCCATGAAAGTTGCTAAAGTCCATTTAGAAATTTCATGGAATCAAAATTCTGACTTTTGCAGAAATTCCTCAAGGGGAATTTTGTTTTTACACAACCCTAGTGGGGGTATTTCTTAACATAAACAGGCCATTTTAAGAAAGAAGGAAGTACCTGCAGTGGCACTTCACCGGTAAAGGTACCACTACCCATATTTTTGAATATCAAGCATTACACAATGTGTCATCTTCACAGGAAAAGTGCTACTACATGTAGTCTTCACCAAGCAATATACCCACTTTGCTAGGTGAAGAACTATGTGAAGTAACACTTCACGCTACATGACATTGGGCCTCTTCTCATAGTGCTACAAATAGCAAAGTTAATAAACTTTTAATGCACCTGCCTCAGAGAGGTCTCTTTTTGCTGCCTTTTTAAATCTAGACTTAAAAGTTATGTTTTCCTTTTGACCCACACCTAATAATAAATTATTTCTAGTACAATTGTTATTCTGATTATTTTATGATGTATTTACATTTATATGTATGTATTTTGTTCTCTGTCTTTCTGATGCTTTTTATTGTATATTTTAACATGCCCAGAGCCAGAGGGGATGAACACAACATAAACAAAATGTACTACTCTTACTCCATTGGTTTCAAAGGGCAAACAGCTGCAATGCCCAGCAGCAGTTTTGCTGCAGATAGTTTCTAAACTTCCTTATGTGTAAATCTACAAATTGTTACACATTCTATAACATTATATTTCAGCTACACACATCACCTCATACTTTGTGTTGTTTCTTGGAGGGGAAAAATAGGGTAATTTCCCATATCCCATTTTGATTGACCTCCTTCCCCACCACTACCACCACTACCCCTAAGTAATGTTAAAATGTTTGCTTTTGGCTACACCAAGCAGCCTTAAAAAGGGAAAATTTTAAAGGCTAATATTTGAAACAATGTGGCATAAACTGGACATGCAATGATCTGGCTTAGAAAATGTCATTTATCTTCATTAGTGAGTTATGGTTCTGCCCCTCACTCAAATTGTGAAGAGGCATATTGTGCGTCTAGCCATTGTGTACCCTCTATTCATGCCACTGCTACCCAGTATACATTTCCTACTTATATGTATTGCATATGTAGTACCTCTGTATATTTATTATAGTGTAAATATAATGGCATTCATGATGTTCAGTTTGTTGCCAAATGTGTCCTTGTAGATCTCTGAACTGCATTTTCATATTGTTCAGTTTAGGATGGTTTATTGAGCAACATAAAAAAGTATTTATAATCAATTACAAAACAAGAATTTCATAAAATGATGTTTCACATCAAATGTGCATCAAATTACATAAGGGCAATTCATAAGAATTATTATCCCTCACTTTTTGCAGACTTACCTGCACACATTTCTAGTTTTCTATGTTTCATACTACATTTTAAAAACATAACTGCTAAAGCAGCTTCTTTATTCCTAGGAGTTAATAAGCAGTCTGCACAAGTGTTACATCAAACAAAGCATTGTCTGTGTCACTTCCCCTCAAAACTGGCCTATAGGTAGGCAGGTAGGATTCCACCCATGAGTGTGAGGAGGTGCCCTGTCACCACCGCTGGGAGGAACCACTTGGTTTGCCCATGGGGCAAGAGTAGCTGGCTGGGGGAGGAGAGTGAGGGTTTAAAAGAGTCTAGATCTCCCAGATGAAGATTCCTTACCTGTCTGCCCTCATACAAACAGGGTTCTGGGTCAGCAAGGCTAAAACAGGGAACCCTTTGCTCCCATTTAGAGAACTGGGTTTGGGGTTGGGGAGAAATGTTCCCACATTTTCTCTTAGGGGTTTTTTCCTAGGTTTCTTACCTCCTCTGATGGGCTGTTTTGAGAGCAGGGTTCATTTTCCATTGTTGCAGTCATCGTATATGGGTGCAGCTTGGGAGTCTCATAACATGATGGCACAGTGGGAACACGAGGACATTGCTTTTTTCCAAAGGGCTCTTCTCCTTAGTTGATGTAAGGCAAGAGACCACAAGACCTGGTTCCCAGTTCAGGGGGTCACGGCCAACCTCATTGGGCTTGTCTGCAGGTGTAATGCCACCAAACAGGGCTGGTCACCTGTCACTCAATCACTTGACCCCCTCTACTCGCTGTGATTTGGGTTCCAACTCAGAGAGGTACATCATTTGCTCAGTCTGCACAAGGGCATGGCCCTCATGGGAAAGAGTGCAGAGGTTCTGAAGCTGACTGGGTGAAGCTCCTGAGCTGCACACATCACTCTGATATTAATTGTGTTGCCAATTTTATAAATATATGGCCATATCCTCCAAGATTTGCATGGCATGTTGTTTGTCCGGGGAGATGTAGGGGACTATTAAGATTATAAAGTGCTGAATGACACTCAGCAGAGTTATATTCATGAACTATTGGTCACAAATGCTTTGCCATAATGTTAAGATACTACTGACATTTCAGTAGGATATGAGATGTATCCTCCAGTTCATGTAATGAACAATCACACTTTAAATGGACTTTTGCTATATCTTGTCTGTGAACTCTTGACTTAATTATTTTAGCAGGAAGTAATCTAAGTCTAACTTGAGTTAGCAGTAATCTGTCCTCATCTTTTTCCAAGAACAACAAATAAAATGCAAATGTTAAATATCTTAATTTCAGCAAACCATAAACAGAATTTGGATATTTCTGTATCTTGTACGTCTTCATATTTACTACCATGAATTAAATAGAGAATAATGGATAGGCAATTGTGTGTTATGAATTTTTTTTTATACACCCGAGGTGTGTGATGACCCATAAACCTCAAGAGTCATCACACACCAAGGGTGTGTAAAACAAATCCATAAAAACACAGTGGCCTAGCCTTTATTTTTTATAATTAGTGATACAAGAAGTTTACGCAGTGTCTCAGTCTGTCCCATACCTACAGACATACACACTGTCTTCACACACACTGTGGCTCACTCTCACACACACACACACACACACACACTCACACACACTTTCCCTTACTCTCTCAGACTTACTGTTTTTTTGTTTTACATGTCAGCCGTGGCTCGTACTGAGTTCCATCCTGGATTTCCCTTGGAGTCGGTGTGTCTACCGATCCAGGGCGTGGCGGGATCATAAAGATATTTCTTCTTTGTTTGAAAGACAAGATCAACCAGATTAAGAATACAAAATGAAAATAAAAATGGAGAGGGAAGTAAACAAATGTGGCAGCTCGGAAAACGGAAAACTGAGTCGCAATTTTCGAAATAGCGCTTAGCCCGCCCACAAGCAGAGCATGAGCCAATGAACTGGCACAATACACTTGACTGCAAGACAATGGACACTGGAGGGGAAAAAAAGTTCAGTGAACACTGTAATAACCTGATTTCAGGTTATTACGGTATTCAGGAGTACTCTTAATTGAGTTGATAAATAGGATCTCCAGTAATTATACATGATTTAAATAATTTTGCATAATCTCAGGTGATAATAACTCCCATAAAGGAATACTACACCCTCACATCTTGTAAATGTTACTTGTTTCCATGTCAACAGACAACTCTTTTTGAGTAACTGTTGGGGATATATGTTTTTGCTGTAGTAAGTTTTCACTATTCATACTAGTCACATGTAATTATTCTGGGGACTCCATTTTATGATTGTTTAAATCTCATTGTCCATTAGAGTTGTATTATTAATTTATTTAGTATTTATTTATTTATTACACACAAGATCCTTTAGGCAGCACCTATTTTCAAAGGGTCTAGGGTCATATGACAGAGAAGCATAGATACAGTTAAGTAATACAAATACAGCAAGCACATGGTATATATTTACAGTGATAAGTGACATGGTCGTCCACAGCAGTGTAATGCAGCATAGTAGACATAAGAAATGACAGCAGGGTGAAGCATCATGTGTGTTCAGGGTACAGCTTGGCTTTACAACAGTAATTTGTGCATTATACGTCAGAGATTTGATAGCAATATAGAGCAGGACAATCCATAATACAAGAAAAATCTGCATTTTGGGGAGTTTAACAGGTCAGCGATAGCAGTTATGGGGTAATGAAGTGTGAGTGAGGCTAGCAGCTAGGACTTGAATGTGATTAGTGAGTCAGAGGTTTTTAGAGATGTGGGGAGGGAGTTCCAAAATTTACAGAAGCTAAAGGGGAAATAGGACTGTCCTAGTGAGGTTTCCTTCTAAGAAGCATCAAGAGTTGTGCTGCACCCCCCTAGTCAAGTACTTGGAGGCTAAGGGACTAAGGAGGGATAGGATACCTGGAGATAGTTGACCAAGCAGAGCTTTTTTGCCTATGACAAGGGTAGCACAGTGTATTCAGGAGTCAAGATTAAGCCACCCCAGGTTGATATACTGAGTGTGTTTATGACTGTCCCATTTTTGGTTAACTCATTCATTCCGCAAGAGCTCTTGACACTTCCACCACTTGTGCTCTGTATGAGATGTGGGATAAACAGGACTCCAGGCAACAATTTGTAGACAAGCAGGTATTTATTCCGTTTTGGAATTCTTTACTTATATAAATGGATTGAGCGACAAAAACAAAATAAAAAATCATACAAGACAAAATATAGACACACTAGAAGCAACTAGTGTCACCACTCAGAACAGAGTATGTCTGCTCTTCACCAAGCTATCTGCTGAAATGAAGGACAGCATCACATTTATAGTGGTCAGACAGGGGAGGAGCTTAACTCTCTTCCCATTTGAGTCACAAGATATGAAATGTCTTTAAATTAACAGATTATTAAATTCTAAACATGAATTCTGATTTTATTCTCCATTTACATATTAACTTAGGTTCAGGATAAAAATAAAATGTACAAGGAAAGGTAATAACCAGAAAGGTCCAGGAGAAACTCTGCCCCTTCTATGTTAGGTCTATAAGTAGTTCAAATAAAGGCCGGCCGGTTGGCATAGACCAGGACATAGAGGAAGGTGAAACTCCTAGAAGCTTTAAACCAGCAATAATATAGACCGCTAGACTAACCATCCCAGATAAATATACACAGGTTCATAATTTTCTCTTACTTACAGCTTACTTTGAAAAAATAACACAACAAACATAAACATGTATTCTCCAGCCTTCTAGTTAAGCTTACAATAAACTTGGGCGTAAGCTGCATGAACATGAAAACAAAAATAATCTTGGCTGTATGTATAACTCAAACTAAAATAACTTTTAGCCAGTTGTTTTATTTCCCCTCCCTTTCTCCTCCTTAAAACTGCTGCAAAAACTAAAATGAGGAAGGGAGGCTAATAACCTTGGTCCTTGTTAGAAATGCTCAGGGAATGGAGATGTGGCTACCTGAACCTGAATAACCTTTATTTCTGAAAAATGATTGTAGCTGTTTTCTGGTAGTTAAATCGTCCAGTACAGCTGGACTTGAATTTTCAACCCACGGTTGGTCTAATATTTTAATTACCGGGTGAGGCTCATTCCTGCTGATTCAAAAACACAGGGACTTCACAGTTTGCACAGAAAACAGCAGCTGTAACTACGGAGCTGCTCCAGCATGGTTTGCAGAGAGCACACCGACTGCAGAAGAAGGGAGGGGTTAACCACGCTTCACAGAGAGCGAGAGACTTCTCAGGGAAAGAGTAGCGTATAACACTGACAGGGCTCTGCACCTTCAGGCTTTTAAGGGGATTAGCATTAGGAATTTAATACTGGGTACAAGAATTTGCTGAAAGCACAGGCAGGTGTGCACGGAGCACTGAAATTGAGATTTAGAAGCATGCCCTGCATGGCTTCATTTAAACATACACAGCCTGCAGTCAAACGGAGGAAAAGCGTACCTTGCATCAATCAGAGACTTCAGCTTCAACTACAGCTATAAAAGGCATAATGCTGAGCTGTGTAATTAAGACAGTGTTAGTACCTTATTTAATTACTTGCTTCATGAATATATGAGTACTACAAACATAACAGAACTGCACTAGCTTTGGAAGTACTATCACATTTTAATACAGGGCAAGATAACAATATGGGGAAATATGACGAATGGATTTTGACAAGGGACAGAGTAGAAGGAGACAGAAACACAGAAAATATATTTAAACATATATCAGGTGGCCATCCTGACATTAAAAAAAAAACAGAGAGAAACAGAAAAGACAAAGGATAGAGAAAATAGTGCTGTTGCAACAGACTTAAAGATAAAGTAATATTCCCTTGCACTGAATCCATTGTCACACACTGTATACTCTTAGCACTGCATCCTGGGCCTTGCTAAGCAAAATCAAGCCATAACCAGCATGCCACAAACAAATGTGAATACCTCTTGGACCGTAAATGCCGCACACAAAGTACGATGGGCAAAGTTGTTCAGCACATTACCTTTCCAGTGGTGCTATGCAGTCAGTTGTAATCAATTATCAATTTGGTTTTTATTTTATACTAGCTGAAGTACCAAACAACTGTTTTTTTTTTCCCAGATTTATTCAAGGTGCTTTGGTGAGGCTTGAGAGACAGATGTCAGCCATGCACACCATACCTTAAACAAATGCGAATAACTCCTAAAGTATACATGACAGACACAAAGTATCATCAGCAAAATTGTTCAACATGAAATTACCTTTCTAATGGTGCTTTGCAATGAATTCTAAGCAATTTGGTTTGTTAATTATTTAAGTATAAACTGCTGATTTCCTCAGACGTTTCCAGACCTGAGTGTAAGTCAACTGAGTACGTCTACAGGTGTTATTGTCCTGAGTGGCAATGCTTTCAGATGTCACCTACAGGCATATCTAGGCCTGAATGAGTTAAGGGCAAAACACCAAACCCTATTCATTAGGCCCTGGACTCCTTCAAGGGTTTTGCTACTGGCAGTATTATAGATCACCCATCCAACATCTGGGACGCTGCAGATATGGGACCAGACAAGCAGCTTTTTGATTTTGGGGAGAAATGTGTTTTTGTGCTGTAGATCATGCCGAGTCTGGAGTTAGCAGTCATAAGGAACGTATCAACATGATCTGAGAAGGTTAGGCGCGAGTCACGGGTGTTTCCCAGGTATTTAAAAGTGGTTACTTGCTCAATTGGGACTCCTAGGTCGGAGGTGATGACTAAGGTGGGGGGGGTTGTGGTTTTGCATCTAGAGTAGAAGAGCATGGTTTTCGTTGAGTTCAATGCTGTTCAATATGATGAGGTTGTTAGTGAACCAGCTACAGATTTCTGTGAAGTCAGATTGGAGACTGTGTTGGATGGTGGGTAGACTGTAGTGTGGGTCTGTGGTAGCAGTGCCATCTGCGTACAGGAGAATTTTAGTGGAAAAACAAGCTTTAGGGAGTTTGTTAATGAAGAGACTGAACAGAAGTGAACCAGGGATAGATACTTGGGGACACCAACTGTCACAGGTCTGTAATCAGAAAGGGACTCCCAGCATTTGTCTGCTTGTCTTCTGTTTCTGAGATAGTTTTTTAGCCAGCAGGTAGCAATAACTGAGAGACCAAATCCTTTTAATTGGTGGCAGAGTAGTTTATGACTAATAAGGTCAAAGACCTTGGTGAGATCTATGAATATGGATCCAGCAAGATCCTTCCCCCATCCAGGGTGCGGTAGAGATGGTCAGTGTACTCTGTTAGTGCAGTTAAGGTACTGTGACTTTTGTGGAAGCCATGCTGTTGAGGTGATAGAAAGTCACAGTTTCTCAACTATTGAGAGAGTTGGTCATTTACTATTCTGCCAGTGTTTTTGAGAGGGGTGATAGAATTTAAAAGGGACAGGAAGTTAGTGGGTTGCTCAGGAAGCACCCCCTTTGTGGACAGGAGTTGCATGTACTGTTTTCCAGATTTTTGGCACCTATTCAGATGTGAGGGACAAATTGAAAATAAGCTGTAGGGATCGAGTAACCACATGCACAGCATACTTTAGGAGCTTTACATCAATGTTATCTGGCACCATTCGGGGTTGGTATTTTTAAATGGGAAAGGTATTTGTATGTATCAGCCCATGTTCATCTCTTTAGATAAAACTTGGGGCATGAGTTGCTCAAGGGGATGGTATTGTCTTCCACTGGACAATTGGAGTGTGTAGGGATGTAGGTGGAAAGGTCACTAAATGTCCTATTGAAAGTATTTGCTATGTTGATATAGCCTTCAGTATGGGATCCATCAATGAGGTTGGTGTGAGCAAGTGTTTTTCGAGGGTTGCCTAGGATGTCATTGATCCCCCTCCAGAGTATGCTAGGTGATCTGAGGGATGTAACTGTTTGCTTTTGTGGTAGCTAGCCTTGGCGGCTCTGACTTGATTTTTTGTCCTGTTTCTAAGTTTCTTGTACCTTTGGAGGAGAGTGCTTAGACTGAGCTCATGGTACTGAGATCAGACTCAATCTCATGCTCTTATTAGAGACATGAGGTCTGGAATGAACCAGGGTTGGGAGGTTCCTTTTTTGGTAATGGTTTTGTATGGGGCCACTTGATCACAGACTGTTGAAATGCATTATAAAGTAGTTCAAAGCAGCATCTACATCCTGTGTGTGCTGTAGAAAAAAACAGTCCATTTGTTGTAGCATAGCTCGCAACTGTGGGTCCTTATGGGATTGGAACACCCATGCCCTGAAGCATTAGCATTAGCATATGAGAACATGATGCCACAGCATCCATTTATATCATGTATCTTATGCTGAAAGTACAACTATACTAAGAAAACTACAGTCACAGCCAAAGACATGGCCAGATATTTCCTGAAATTTCTGTGATATTTCTGAGAAATCTCCTGCTTTCTCCATTCACACAGTAGGAGAAGAAGAGAAACTCTTTAGAAATTTCTTGAAATATCTGGAAATATCTGGCCATTACTACTTGTACTGGAAACACAAAATTGAATGCAGTTTGGAGGAAAAAATGTGCATTACAACTCAAATAGTTTGCAAAGCTAATTGAAGGCAAATGTGGTATGTCTCACCTTGCTACAACTTGTTTAGTTGAACTCTAATTAAGTAGACCGGCATACTTTGGAGTGGATAGGGTGTTGAGACACTATGTTCTAGTATGCAAAAGCAGCTCTCAGGGACAATGGCATTTCAACAAGCAGAAAATGGAATTTTCCCAGAATAATTAGAGGGACTAGTACAGACAGTGTATGTTAACAAGAACAAATCCATATAGTCCCAACACCTGCACAAAAAAAGTTATCTGTTCACAATGAAACAAACAACATTTACAAGATATGAAGGTGTAGTACTTGTTTAAGTGCAAGATCCCAGAAGTATAAAAGATTTACACCAGCTGAGTTCATACACATTCAATCCAATCAGATTTAAAGCCTTTTTTATCATGAATTATTTTTTCTTGTAGACATACATAAGCGATTTACCCTCTGTCCATGGCTAGAATTCTGAGTCAGTATGAAAAACCTTAAGAGATGCTATTGTCTTGATTTTCACTTTTCTTATCTCCATGCTTATGTAAGCATGGCGTTAGAAAAAGTGAAGGACAATAGCAGCTGTTTATGCTTCTTGGAGCTTTCTTTTTCAGGCCACATCCACGGCATCCAGTTCAGTCGGGCCACTTCTGCAGCTGAGGTGTAGGAGGGGGTAGTAAGTGGCCCTAGTTGCAAGCATTGAGAAGGCCACACCTGTGGCAAGGAAGGCAGACCACATCTGTGGTTAAAGAGTGAGCTGCACCAGTGGCAGCTGAGAGTGGTGCAGGAGTCACAAGGAGAAGGGCTTCCACCAGGAGCTAATCAGTAGAGAAAGGCTCCCAGCAATAACCAGCCAGAGCAGTGCTCAAAGAAGAGCACCAATCTCGAATTGGTGGCTTGGCTTTAAAAGGCAGGAGCCGATCCACACCTTCTTTCTTGAAGCTTTGTTTTTTGGGCCACATCTGCAGCATCCAGGGTAGTCAGACAGTCAGACCGTTTCCATGGCCAAGGTGTAGGAGGGCGTAGTCAGTGGCCCTAGCTGAAAAAATTAAGCAGTCCGCACCTGCAGCAAAGAAGGCAAACTGCACCCATGGCTAAAGAGAGAGAGAGAGCCGCACTGGCAGCAACTGAAAATGGCACAGGAGCTGCAAGGAGCAGGGGTTCCCTACAGGAGCCAATCAGTG
The DNA here is from genome assembly GCA_016271365.2 of Neoceratodus forsteri. Classification (NCBI taxonomy): domain Eukaryota; kingdom Metazoa; phylum Chordata; order Ceratodontiformes; family Ceratodontidae; genus Neoceratodus; species Neoceratodus forsteri. Next base: position 129,526,573 of record JADMNL010000022.1, read on the forward strand.
GAGAAAGGCTCCCAACAGAAGCCACCCAGAGCAGCTCTTGAAGAAGAAGAGAGCTAATCTCCCTGGGCTTTAAAAGGCAGGATCCCAGCTGCACCTTCTTTCTTGGAGCTTGCTTTTACTCCCACCCACTCATCCTCCACCACCACCATATTAAATGGACTCAGGAACCACGTCCAGCAGGGGGTCTAACCAATGAAGAGTGGATATAGGGCAGAGTATTACGGAGTGTAAATGAAGAACATTTTCTTCATTGGTCAGTGTGAAATCATCAAGAGTAAGGTACTGTGGCTATGCTTTGATAATAGCATTTATATTAGGTGAAAAGTGCATTTGTTGGCTATGCTTTGATAATTGCATTTTTATTAGGTGAAAGTGCATTTATTTTGGGTAGATGTATGGAGCAATTGTGGGCAGGCCTTGTTTAGTTGTGGACCACCTATGATAGAAACTAGTTAGATTTTAATTTAGTTTTCAATAAACTCTAAGTGTGAAGGAGGGAGATACAGTAGGACTTTTAAAAGGAGGCTGCTCAGTAGTCTTTGTAAGAGGGAGAAAGGACAGTACCAGAGTACAGGATTTTCTGCAGGGATAGAGTAAAGGGGAAAAGGGAGTGGCACTGTATGTAAGGGAAGAACTGAAGTGCGTACAGGAGGAGATGGCGGAAGACAGTATGGAGTCACTATGGGTACAAATCCAGGACTCAAGGAATAGGACTATCAGGATGGGAGTGGTGTAGAGGCTGCCCTCCCAGAATGAAGAATTAGATAGGGAACTAGCAGAACAGGTTGGGAGGGCCTGTGAAAAGGGGAGTGTGGTGATCGTGGGGAACTTCAACCTACCGGGAATGAATTGGAGTACCCCAACCACAAAAAAATAGAAGTAAGCTGGTAGTGCTAGATGCCTTCCAGGACATTTTCCTGATGTAGATGGTCAGTGAACCAACTAGGTTAGGAAACACCCTTAACCTAATTCTGGCAAATTGGGAGTTTGTGAGGAAACTAAGGGTGTAAAAGCCACTGGAGGGGAGCGACCTCCACTCAGTGTGGTTCATACTGGACATGAGTAAGAAGGAGTAGTATTTGACAAAAGAGTTAGATTTCAGGAGGGCTGACTTTGTGAGGATGGGGGAAATAGGAAAGGAATATATGGGTAAAATTTACCTTAGTATGGACACTAACCAGAGGTGGGAGCTCATAAAGATGGGGTTAGCGGAGGCAACAAGAACCTGTGTCAAGGGCAGGAGTAAGAAGGCTAGGGCAAAGAAACCTAGCTGGGTGACCAATGGAGTCATGGAAAAGATAAGGAAGAAAAGAGTCGCCTTTAGGAAGCACAAGAAAACAGGGAGGGGGGAGGACAGGGAGGAGCACCTGAAGGAAAGTGAAGGTGGTGACAAGGGCATTAACAGCAGCCAAGGCATCAAAGGAGCTTAGGCTAGTGCAAGGCATTAAGGAGCTGGAGAAGAAATTCTTCAGGTGCATCAGGGAGAAAAGGAGCTGTAAGGACAATATAGTGAGGATTAAGAGGGAAGGAGTATGGGTGGAAGTGGGGGTTGAAAAAGCAGAAGCACTAAATGACTAGTTCTGCTTGGTATTTACTAAAGAAAAGGGGGTAGAGATATCCAAGAGGGGCCTGAAGGCAAGAAAGGAGGGAAAGGGTGTGACAGACAGGGTAATCACAGGGGAAAAGGGTGTTGGAGGGATTGTGGCCACTGAGGTGGACAAGGCACCAGGGCCAGATGGAGGTCATCCCAGGGTACTGAAGAAACTGACAGAGGTACTAGGGAGACCTTTGGCAGACATATTCAATGCCTAACTAGATTAAGGGTGTGTATGTCAGGACTGGAGGATGGCTCACGTGGTACCTCTCCATAAGAGTGGCCCTAAGGATGAACTGGGGAGCTATAGACTGGCGAGCCTCACATCCATTGTGGGTAAGCTGATGGAGACAATCTCGAAGGAGAGGTTGGTGTCCTTCTGGAGGTCAACGGGCTACAGGATAGTAGGCAGCATGGCTTTGTCATTGGGAGATCATGTCAGACCAACCTGGTGGAGTACAGTGACTGGGTAACTAGATAACTGGACAAGGACCATGCAGTGGATGTCCTGTGCCTGAACTTCAGTAAGACATTTGACTCAGTGCCACATGGGAGACTAGGAAGTTATCTACAAGCTATAGGGGTGGGAGTGAAGATGATGGACTGGGTAGTGAACTGGCTACAAGGGAGGCAGCAAAGAGTGGTGGTGGGTGGGGAGCTATCATCCCCAAGGGCAGTGATGAGTGGAGTTCCATAGGGCTTGGTGTTGGGACCAGTGCTGTTTGGGATATTCTTTGCAGACATTTTGGTGGGCATCAATAGCAACATCAGTCTGTGTGCTGATGACACCAAGGTGGGAGCAGTGGTAGATGACCTAGAGGGCTGGCAAGGACTGCAGGAGGATCTGTCAAAGCTGGAGTCCTGCTTGGACACCTGGCAGATGGGGTTCAATGCCAAAAAATGGAAGGTGCTGCATTCTGGAGCTAAAAACCCAAAGAGGAGCTACCAACTGGGTGCTGAGCAGTTTGCTGTGACTGAGGAGGAGAAGGATCTGGGGGTGCTCATTACAGAGGCAATGAACAACTCAGCACAATGTAGAAAGGCGGCTGCAAAGGCCAACATGATGCTGGGTTGTATTGCTAGGAGTATATCCTCAAGGAGGGGGAGATGATTCTACCATTGTATAGATTGCTGGTTAGGCCACACCTGGAGTACTGAGTGCAGTCCTGGTGTCCGCACCTGAAGAGAAACATTAAGTTACTGAAGGGGGTGCAATGCAGGGTGACAAAGATGATCAATGGTCTGAGGGACTTACCATATGAGAGTAGGTTGAGGGGACAGAACATGTACTCACTGGAAGAGAGGAAGAATAGGGGAGATATGATTGAAACCTTCAAGTACATGAAAAGGATAAACAGGTCTTGTTGGGAGGGACTTTTCAAACTAAGGGAGGAAAGGGACACCAGAGGCCATGATATAAGACTGGAGAGGGGTTCAGGAGAGAGAAGGCACTTTTTTACAGAGATGGTGGTGGCTAGGTGGAATGCGCTGCCGGCAGAGGTGGTATCCAGTAGAACAGTGGAGGGCTTCAAGAGGGGATGGGATAGCAGAAGAGGGAGGGTCAAGGACAGGGAGCAAGGAAGGAAGGGGCTGCTGCAAAATAAGAGTTATTAGCTGCACAACCTAGCAGACTCTGTAGACCATAAGGCCTTTTTCTGCTGGCAATTTTCATATGTTCATATGTTCATAAGAAACTTGGACAGAATGTGTGATATATAATAGCACTATGTACAGTACATTTTAATCACTATACAATCCAAAAAATCAGGAACAATATGCCCCGTATTTCTGAAATATAACTAAGTACAGAGATTAATTTTGTATCAGCTGTAAGAAGTGTTGGTTCCAAACTCATGCCTCCATATCTGCTATTAAATCTGAGAAGTTCCTTTCTAATTATAGGTGCTCAGTTCAAAGTATATTCACTATGCTTAGCCCATTTACTGTGACAGCTAAAGATCAGAGTCAAATTCTGTACATATATTCCTTGACTTGTTCAAGGGGTTTTCCATTTAATTACTATTTATATTTGTTTTTCCTTTTGGAGTCAACAATGATTATTCTAGGGACATGGATATGTTGTTCATCCACACTTATTGGCAGGTTCCTTGCCGCTTTAAATCTTGCCGGAAGGTCTTCAAGCTAGCTCCTCCCACCCACCCGGGTGGTAAAACTCTCGGCTCCGCCCCATGACGCCAGATCTTCCTTACCGCTTGGAGCTCAGGTTCCTCCTTAAGCTCTGCGATTAAGTTTTAGACCTAAATCTTTCGGTTTAAAAGAAGAAAAAAAAAACAACTTTTATAACTTTCTCGGTCTTCTTCCTTCGCGGCTGCGATGGACAAATCGACTCCCGGATTTCGGAGATGTCCCTGTGGGCAGAAGATGTCTCGGACGGACCCGCACTCCACGTGCGTTTATTGCCTTGGCCAGGAGCACGACCCGCAGGCTTGCGACCTGTGTTCCTCCTTCTCGGTCTACGTCCTTGAGGACCGCGCTGCCCGCTGACTTCTGGGGCGTCCCGAAAGAAGATTTCCTCGGTCAAATCCAAGAGGCCCGACTAGCGGTTTCAGCGGCTGCGGGATCCGCCCGAACAACTAGAGAGTTGGTGGCCTTCGAGAGAGCAAGGCGCTCAGACAGTGACTTCCTCTTCTGCGCCGCTGTCCCTCTATCGCCGACCTCATATTCAGCTTCCTTTAAGGAGCTTTTGCTTGACCCTCTCAACTAAAGGCGGTCCTACTTCTTGAGAGTCCGTTTCATCGGTCGAAGAAGTCTAAAACAAGTCTCATCGTCGGCGCTCTTGGAATGCGGAAAGATCCCCCCTCCTAAATCGACAATCGACCCCGGTCAGTGCAAGCCGGCCACTGGCTTCATGGTGCCCCGTCAGGCCAGGTGACTGAGACTCCCATGACGGGTGAGTTTTCTCGACCCGATAGATGGGTTGTCGCCATTGAAGCCGATTCCTCCTCCGGTTCCCCGGTGAGGTTGAGGATATCGTCGCTCTCCCGTAGCGGTGAATCAGGAGCCGTCGGTTTGCCGTCGAACAGGGGATCGCGATCTCGGCTCCCGCCTCACCGACCTCGGCCTAGCCGAGTTTCTCGGTCTCGGTCTCCGGACATCTTCGCGGTCCAGCCGTTCCCGTCGACACAGACGGTCTCGGTCTCGGCACCGCGGCAAGCGGCGTCACCGCTCTTCCTCTTCTTCCTCCTCGGCCGAGGAGGGAAGGCTTCGGCGTAAGCTACACCGAAAATACGAGGACCTCATGTGGCAACAATTTTTTCTGGCCAATAAGCAGGCTCAGGCCTCTTCTCCGGCCATTAAGTGGTTGCCACCGGACCAAGCAGTGGTCGAGGAGCCTGTTTCAGGCCAGTTGTCCGACCTACTCCGGCTGCCCCACCAAGTGTGGTGGAACCGCCTCCACCTCAGCCGACAGCTGGGGCTCCGACGAAAGATTGCGGTTGGCCCAAGGCCTTCCCGTGAGCTGTCGGTCACTCTCACGCCTGACAAGCCTCGGCAAGTGGAGGGTGGCTCAGGCTCAGGCAGCATTCGACAACTGGGTCGGAGTCGGATGACTCCTCCTGTTCTCCAAGCGCTTTGACTTGGAGTCCTCTGAGGGCAGTGAGTGGGCGATAGCCCTACGTCCTTCCTAGGACTTCTTAGGCTCATCTCAGAATCCACTGGGATGAAGCTTGAACCCGTATCCAAACGGGCCAGATATCCTCTCACTGAGATTCTGGACCGAGGGTTCTCCAGGAGGCCTTTCCAGTGGCCAAAGCCATTGTCGGGCGGCCCTGGAACTCTGGCAGCGTCCAGCTTCCTGTCCTGCGCCTTGACCAGGATGGCCCAGGAAGTATCACGGTCCTACTGGCTCTCTGTCTGGGTTTTCTGAACACCCCTCGGCTGAAGGCTGGTCACGGACAGTGTTTTCGGTGTGCCGGTAATGCCAGGGCGTGGACAAACCACCCGACAAAGAGTCCAAGAAATTGAACTACTCGGGCGGAAAGTGTATGCTGCCTCTTCTCTCAGCGCCGTAAAGGCCAGTTCGCCGTCCTCATGGCACATTTCTCCCATGCCCTGTTGGGTTCCCTGGATGAGGCGGTCCCTCATCTTCCCGCTGACCTGCAGACCACGGTCAAGCAGGTGCGGGATCAAGGCAGGGCAGTAGCCAAACAGCAGCTCCAGACTGCTCTGGATTTAGGAGACTCATGTGCCCGGTCAGTGGCGGCCGCTGTGGCCATGCATCGGCGGGCGTGGCTGCGAATATCCACCTTTACCGCGGATACCCAGCACAAGCTGGCGGACGTTCCTTTCCTGGGAACAGACCTGTTTGGCCCTGGAGTGGAAGGCCACCTCCAGAGGATCGAAAAATCCAATGCCACCTTGGATTCGGTCTCGTCCGCACAGAGGGACAAGGGTTATAAGCCCCAGCCTAAGTCCTTCGTCCTCTACTCCGCCACGCCCGGCCCAACAACAGCGTCAGGGCCAGCAGGCTGAGACCTCAGTATTCAAGCCCAAGCCATCGGCTTCCTCTAATAGGAAGCAAGGAGGAAAAGGCCGGGTGGTCCCCAGGCGGTCCTTCCTCCAAGCCTGCTAAGTGACGGGCTGAGGGTGTCACCCCATCCCGTCACCTCACCCTAGTTCCCCTGGAGGCGGCTCCGACACTTCCTTTCCGCCTGGACCGCTGTTACCACGGACGGGTGGGTTTTGAAGGTGGTGGGAAGGCCTGCCTCTGGGATCGGTGAGGCTCCACCTTCAGAGCCGTCGCCCAGCGAGCGCTTGCTTTGGGGTCCCCAGAATCTCTACAGGCTCGTCGAGCGACGCCATCCCTCCTCCTTCAGAAAAGGGTGATAAAGAGATGAGAGGACCCTCCACCAGAACCAGGGTTCGTGTCCAGGTACTTCCTGGTCCCGAAACGGACGGGGGGCTGGCGCCCCATCTTGAACCTACATGACCTGAACAAGTTCCTAAGGTCTCGAACCTTCAGAATGGTCACTCTGGCTCAGATAATACCATATCTGGAACACGGCGTGTGGTTCTGTTCTCTGGACTTCCAGGACGCGTTCTTTCATGTCCCTATCCGTCCGTCTCATCAGAGATTCCTCCGCTTCAGAGCGGAGGGATCCCTCTTCGAGTTCCAGGCCATGCCCTTCGGCCTTTCTTCAGCTCCCAGGGTCTTCACCAAATGCGTTGCAGCGGTGACAGATTTCCTGCGGCGCCGAGGGTTCCGGGTGTACCCTTACCTGGACGATTGGCTGATAGCAGCCCCCTCCAGGTTGGAGGTGGAGTGGTCCAGAAATCTGGCCCTCCGGGTTTGTTCTCAACTGGGCCTCCTGGTCAACGAGGCCAAGTCGGAACTCGAGCCAAAGCAGGTGATATCCTTCATCGGGGCAGAGCTTGACTCTCTTCGAGCCAGAGCACGGCTCCCGGCAGACAGGGCCGAGGTTCTTACCTCCTTTGCCCAATCATTTCTGGTTGGGCAATCGCGCCCTGCCCGGGACTTCCTGCAACTCCTGGGTCTTATGGCGGCCTGTGCCAGCGTAGTCCGTTGGGCACGCTGGCACATGCGCCCCCTCCAGTGGGGTCTGGCCGGCCAGTGGTCAGAGCGTTGCGACCCTCTGGACCAGCGTGTGGACAACCCAGGAGATGTGGAGCGCTCCCAGTGGTGGACCATTCCGTCCCATCTGCAGGAGGGTATCCCGTTTGTCCACCCCGAGCGGACGGTCTCTCTATCGACCGACGCCTCTTTGATGGGTTGGGGTGCCCATCTGGGGGAACACCGAGCGCACGGCCTCTGGTCCCCGCGGGAGTCCCGATGTCATATCAACCTGCTGGAGCTCTGTGTGGTCCGCCTAGCTCTCACCGCCTTTGCTCCGTTTCTCCGGGGTCAAGTGGTCCGAGTCCAGACGGACAATACCACGACCTTGTACTATCTAAACCTCCAGGGCGGGACGCGCTCCTTGCCTCTATGCAAGGAAGCTCTCCGCATCTGGTCACTAGTGCGCAGCCTGGAGGTGGATCTTCTGGCCATTCATGTGGCAGGAGCCTCCAACACCCTGGCCGATGCCCTGAGCCGGATAGGGGCTGCATCGCACGAGTGGTCTCTCCTGCCGGAGATAGTACAAGACCTGTTCTCCCACTGGGGCACACCTCTGGTGGATCTGTTTGCCTCCAGGGAGAACGCGAAGCTGAGGCTGTTTCACGCCCGCCCCCCTCAGCAGGGCTCGCTGCAGGGGGATGCCTTTCGAGGCCGTGGACCCCGGGCCTCTTTATGCCTTTCCCCCCGTTCCCCTGATTCACAGGGTCCTGCTGAAAGTGAGGAGGGACAAGGCGCAGGTGATTCTGATAGCCCCAGACTGGCCTCGCCAGTTCTGGTACTCAGATCTCCTCAGTCTCAGCTCCAGGACTCCGCGGCAGCTTCCAGCTCACCCGGACCTGCTCTCAGTCAATCAGGGGAAGGTGTTCCATCCGGACCTTCAATCCCTGCACCTGACAGCCTGGTTCCTGAGTGGCTAGAGTTCCAGGCCTTGGGTCTTTCCGACGAGGGTCCTCAGCGTCGTTGGGCGTCCCGTAAAGTCGACCAGAAAATGCTATGCCTTCAAATGGAAAAGGTTCTCCATTTGGTGTCGGAAAAAGGGGTTGGACCCTTTCTGGTGTCCTGTGAGCATTTTGGACTATCTATGGTCCCTATCTAGTCAAGGGCTTAGGTCGACGACCCTTAAGGTGCACCTGGCAGCCATTTCTGCTTACCGGGCGCGGGCCGGTCAGCAGTCAGTGGCGCAGGAAAAAGTGGTCGGGCGCTTTTTCAAAGGCCTTGATCACATTTCCCCTCCAGTGCGGGAACCCCCACCTCCGTGGGATTTACTGCTGATACTGGAAAAGCTCATGGGCAAGCCATTCGAACCAATGCACAGGTGTGGTCTCCCCCACCTGTAGTGGAAAACCGCCTTCTTGGTGGCTATCACGTCAGCCAGAAGGATGGGAGAACTCCAGGCACTAAGCATCGAGTCTCCTTACCTGGTCTTCCACAGGGACAAGGTTGTCCTACGCCCCCACCCGAAATTCCTTCCGAGGTGGTGCCGGAGTTTCACCTTAATCAGGTATTGACTCCCAGTATTCTACCCCAATCACACCTCGGAGGTCAGATACAGGCTCCATACTCCTGGACCCTAGAAGGCTCGCTTATTAAGGCGCCGGCTGAAATCGAGGAAAGGTTCGCCAGCTGTTTGTCACCACGCTGAAGCCGCATGGCAGACCTGCAGCCAGCGGACGATAGGCAGATGGGTCACCTCCTGCATAAATCTCTGCTATGAGTTAGCGGGCATGGAGCCTCCAGAGGATAGAGCTCATTCTACCCGCCATACTGCTGCATCGGTGGCTGCTTCGAGATGTCCCTATCCAGGAGATCTGCAGGGCTGCTACCTGGAAGTCAGCACACCTTTATTTCCCACTACCACATCGACCTTGAGTCCGCGGGATGCTGGTTTTGGGGCCTCAGTTCTCAATCTTTGTTCCCCAAGTAAGTATTAGGGGGGTGTCGCCTTGCCTCCACTCCCGGAGAACTGCTAGGAGTCTGCCAATAAGTGTGGATGAACAACATATCCATGTCCCTAGAAATACAGGTTACTCACCTGTAACAGGAGTTCTAGGAATGGTATGTATTGTTCATCCACACAGGCACCCACCCGACCTCCCCGGCTTCGACGCACAACCTGAGCTTCCAGCGGGCCAGATCTGGCATCATGGGCCGGAGCCGAGAGTTTTACCATTAAGATTTAAAGCGGCAAGGAACCTGCCAATAAGTGTGGATGAACAACATATACCATTCCTAGAACTCCTGTTACAGGTGAGTAACCTGTATTTTTTCTTTGTACTCTGTAAACTAACTTTGTTTTTATAGCTAATTCTTCCAGTCATGCTAACTTCCTTCATAAACCTGTCAGAGACACTAACATCAGGACCAAATCATCTGCATATGCTAAGGCAGGATAAGCACTTCTGAGAATTATAGGTGAATGAAACTCAGGATTGTCTAAGTTGATGAGGAGTTTATCCATCAACAGATTAAACAAAAAGGGGGCTAAGGGACAACCTTGTTTAACTCCCTTATTAACTGTAACTGTCTCTGTGAAATGTCTAGTTAAGGTATAACAGATCTGTGCATCATAATGTTAATGCTCTTGTATTTTGTATCCTATGTCCAGGGCCCCTACTTTTCTGTGGCACAGTGGGACCAAGTTCTGTGGCAAGAAGACTACCATTTGCCTCAAGAACTTCTCTTGACCAATGATTTGTAATTTCTCTTGACGTTCTGCGGCATAACAAACTACCACATCACAGTGACAGCTTGTCATGCTGACTTCACTTTCATGGCAGTTTTATAGCAATCAGGATGGTGGAAAGCACAGTAACACTAGTTCAAAAATAACAGACTTATAAAATAATTTTATGCCTAAAAAAGCAAAACAATGTCTCTCCCTTAAGGTCCTAGCCTGTTAAATAAATGACATATGCAGTGGGGATCTTATGTGATAAATAAGGTATTTCTATATGCATGCTATCTATCCCACTAATGAGGTTTCCACTGTCTATCACTTATATATTTGTATGTGCTTTCTACACCACTCATGAGGTTCCCACTGTGTATCACTTATATATTTATATGCAATCTGTAACATACATACAAATATGTGTGTGTGTGTGTGTGTGTGGTGAGAGAGACAGAGATACTGTATGTGTGTGTGTGTGTGTATATATACATATATAAGACAAAGAACCTCTGTGCGTAAACACTGAGGCAAGGGTTACCCCAAAGGGCATTTGGCTGGGAAGCCAAGTTTCAAGAAAATACAAAATCACACATGCCCCCACAAGGCAAAGCATCATGGGCTGCGTATGCAAATCACCACAGAATGTTATGCTGGTCCAACTTTAAGCAGAATTCTGCACCATGCAATTCTGCTTAAAGTTGAACCAACATCTTGACATTTACATATCAGCCCATGTCTTACACAATAATTTTGTGACCTGAGCAACTATGTACAAATGCTGCCTCAGCTGTTTCTGCCTGAAGGATCTACTCTTTCATCAGTTTTTATTTAATGGGTTCTACAATATATCCCAGGCACACTGCCTTAGGGTAGCTGGTCCATTCCACTGGGGTGTCAAACAGATGAGGCATACTGATGAGTCCTGGTAGGACGAAACACGTGTCTATGTCTTCTGTTAGCACTCTCTGCAAACTGTGTGAGTGGCCTTTCGGCACCATGCAATTCTGCTTAAAGTTGGACCAGCATAACATTCTGTGGTGATTTGCATATGCAGCCCATGATGCTTTGCATTGTGGGGGCATGTGTGATTTTGCATTTTCTTGAAACTTGGCTTCCCAGCCAAATGCCCTTTGGGGTAACCCTTGCCTCAGTGTTTATGCACAGAGGTTCTTTGTCTTTTAAATAGTTTTTTATTTTAATGGGTTCACCACAATATATCCCAGGCTCACTGCCTTAGGGGTAGCTGGTCCATTCCACTGGGGTGTCAAACAGATGAGGCATACTGATGAGTCCTGGTAGGACGAAACACGTGTCTATGTCTTCTGTTAGCACCCTCTGCAAACTGTGTGAGTGGCCTTTCGGCACCATGCAATTCTGCTTAAAGTTGGACCAGCATAACATTCTGTGGTGATTTGCATATGCAGCCCATGATGCTTTGCATTGTGGGGGCATGTGTGATTTTGTATATATATATATATATTTTTTTTTATTTTATTTATTTATTTATTTATTTCCATGAACTTGCATCCTCATTCATACAGGTCCCATTAGAAATGGAATAGAGGAGTTATTGCAAAACTCATTTTGATGTCAACCTGCTTTTCCTGACACACTGCGTAACACCATCAGGCCATGACATGCATGTGGAACGATTGTGAGATAGAGCTCTCAGACCAGCTGTCCCGTCCACCATGTGGGACAGAACACTGCACCATACCTTCCCAGGCTCTGAGCAATGATGTGTTCCACTAATCCCTATGCTGCCCAGCCAGCCCCAGAGCTAATCTCTGAACCTGAGTTGCCGCACGGAAACACAGCATGCTTCCTCTGGCCCAACAGCTGTCCCTGCACACAACATTTCTCCATAACTTTTAGGTGATTCTATCAACCAGTGACAATATGTAATCAATAACCCTGGCAAAATGCGTGCAATTATTTATTTAACAAGTCTATTCTTTCAACAGGTCTACACATTATTATATTCCACTTTTCTGGGCATAATTACTTTATTTTTCTTAAAAATGGCAGTTAAATTCATTTTACCAGTTATTCATTTCAGATGGCATCTCTATACCTTAAAGGCACAAATAGGTTTGTACAAAGTGAGGTATGGACTTAACAGGTCTGTGCTATTGACAAGGTTTTGTTTAAGTTGGCCCTAGTGCAATAATGTAAGACTGAAAATTGTACTAGGCTGTAGTGCAGTTGAGCAAATATCACCATGCCTGATGTGCTGTGCCACCACCTCTGGCAGTGGGAGCTGTGGTAGATAAGTGACTATTCATTTCTGTTGCAGATTGCAGCCATTTCATTAGCTAATGTATGATGTTATAACATCACATTCTGAGCATATAGGGGGTTTAGGATATAAAAAGAGGGGAAGGGAACCAGATTCTATGGAAAAACAGAAAGATAAATAAAAAATCAACAAGAAGAGTGAATTCTGCAGCACCGCATAAGTTCTGCAGTAGATTGCAAGTTCTGTGCAAAATTCTGTGGCTGCAGAATTCTAGGGGCCTTGCCTATGCCCCTTCCAAGAGGTTGCACCTGGAAATGAGCCTTGGCTCACTGCACTTCTTGTGGTGAAAATTTCTAAATTAATAAATAAAAATAAATAGTTCTATTCTGCCCCAGTTATGTGAGAATAATAAGTGATCAGGTCTGCTGCTGACCAAGGTGAACTGACCAGGGCCATCTTTGTTGATCTCTCGAAAGCCTTTGATCAGGTAGACCACACATTACTGTGCTCCTCTCTCTTAACACTTGGCTTCTCCTCCCCAGCCCTTGCCTGGATCAGTAATTATCTCACAGGCAGGCAGCAGTACATCAAGTTCAACAAGGTCCTGTCTCAGCCTGCCCAGGTAAACTGCAGAGTCCCCCAGGGCTCTGTCCTGGGTCCTCTCCTGTTCTCTTTCTTCGTAAATGAGCTACTCTCGACTCCGGCTCCAGGATTCTCAGTGCTATACACTGATGACCTAGTCATTATGTCCAGTTCCCAGGACATCTCCACCATCAACACCAAACTAAACTCAGACTTCGACCATATCCAAACTTGGTTGCAGGACCATAAACTTATGGTTAACCTGCAGAAGATGCAGGGCATGCTTTTTGGCTCAGCAGCCAAGTTAAAAGCTGCCCCAGATTCACTACAGATCTCTGGGGCTGATGGGTCACCACTGATAGTTGCAGACTCGGTCAAGTACCTGGGGGGTGACTCTTGACCCGCAACTGGATATGAACTTGCACATAAGCAATTCATGTAAGGCCTCAAACTGCAAGTTGGGTCACGCTTACAGAGCAAAAAGTTGTCTCACTCCAGCTGCCCGTCTCACCTTAGCCAGGGGAGTCCTCCTACCTATGCTTTGCTATGGACTAGTCACCTTTGCTCATGTTGCAAAAACTAGTCTAGTAAAGTGGGAATCAGCGTACAACAACATATGCTGTTTTGTGCTCTCAGCCCCCCGCCTCACTCACCGCTGTGAGCTCTACACCCGGCTTGAATTGCTCACACCGGAAACTCACGACTCCTACGTCGTGGGCAACTTCATAGACAGTATTGTCAGAACTGTCACCCCCTCTTAAACTTGCAGAGTCCCTCGTTCTAGCTACTTCCTCCTACAACCTGCGATCCAGTGACTCCCATGCCCTCCTGGAACCTAAAACTCACACACAAATGGGTGACTGAACCTTCGATGCGTATGCGCCCAGGGTTTGGAACTCTCTTCCATCAAGCACTCGCTCCTCTCCCTCCCTCCCACCAGAGCTTTAAAGCCTCCCTCTGGGGCTTTCTCAAAACAGCCTCCACCTGTCTCTGCACTAGACAAACCATCTCAGCCTGTGACGCCCCAACAAACTGAGATGTTACCTAAACATTATGACTTGGGTAGAGTACATCTGCACTTATACACCTCCTGTACTCACAGCTTACAAGAATAATAGACCACTTAGGCCCACCAGCCCTACAGGGTGAGCACTTTAACTGTGCACTCCCTTATCTTGCTCTGGGCCCACTCTATCCCAATGTGACTCCTCTGTGCCTACCTGCAAGCCTTACAACATTGCTGCCTGGAGCAATGAAATCACACTGTACTTCTTCCTACTGCCTGCAGTATAAATACTGTAATGTAAATCCCTGCTGGTACTGTTGCTTGTAATGTCCCTGTGTGCTAAGTCACTTTAAAGTAATTATTTACTTGTATTTGCCTGATGGTACTGTTGCTTGTAAAGTCCCTGTGTACTAATCCTCTGTAATGTAATCCTCCGCTTGTATTTGCCTGATGTTCATATATGTACCTTGTAATCTCCCGGGTCGCACCTGAAAATAGGCACTTGGCTTTCTAGTGTGCTTACCCAGTTAACAAAAGCAAATAAATAAATAAAATACTTGTACATTCACCCACAAGTAAAAGAATAATTTGCATTCATAAACCACCTTTTTCACATGGGGACGTATTTGCAAAGAGTGATCTAGGATTTGCCCACTTTGTTTATGAAGGTATTTATTCTCCGGCAGAGTAGGCCCCTTTCTGCCCTGGTCTCCCAGCACCATCACCCAACTTCCAAAGGACTTAACTGGACCAAGCAATCCCCCAAGGATTACCCCTCCCCATAATGGGGCATGGGAAGAGTGCCATCCTCCCCATCCCAGAGCACAATCCAGAAAGGTCAATGGTGTGGGGCCTGAAGAAGCCAGGCATCATCCTGCCAGCCTCAGTTTTTCACTTTTCTCCCTTCCCACCTCCAATGACATAGTGTGGAGCCCTATCAGGCCTTGCATGCATTTGGCATCTGCACTGTGGAGGAGAAAGCTCTGTGGCCTAACGAAGGAGTTGCCAGGGCAGAGGAACCCAATGCCATCCTTTGCCAGGCTGGGATTGCTGCTGAGTAGCAAAGTCTCATCTAGCCATGGGATGCGCAGCCAGCTACATGAGCTAGCTAGCAAACTCTGGTTGCCGAAACTAGAATATAAAATAGAAATATAGAATGTGGTGGCAATAAGGGCCACTGGGTCCATTCAGTTTGCCAATTTTTTTAATCTTCATTTTTTGCTGAATACCCAACTTGATCTACAGCACAATATTCTCCCTCCCTCCTTACTGCTATGTTTTCCTTGTGCCTGTCTCAGGGATGTTCAAACCCAACCACTATTTCCACTCCCACTACCTCTGCTAGAAGGCTGTTTCATGAAATGCTACCCACTGGGCCATCAGGTGGCTTATGTCTTTTTTTTTTGCTAGTAATGCTGTTTGTCCCCTGACCACTTGGTGGCCACCTTTGTGCTGACCACCACAAACCCTGTCACCCTGACATCTCCAGATCTTACCCTGTCAGCATGTTCATCCAGAGGTTACCTCTGGGATGCTGCAGGGTTCCCCATTTTATAGAAGTTGAAGTTGGTGGCAGATAAGGACCGCAAGGCCCATCCAGTCTGCCCATTTCTTTTTCTACCTTATGAATGTGCCATCGGCCTTTGCTCTGTCCATGACCTATCTATTCCTACTCATCTGTATTGCTCCCTCATGCCTATCCCATGCCTCCATAATCTTGCCCACCACTGAGGTAAGACTGACAGGTCTGTAGTTTCCTGCCTCCTCCCTGCTACCACTCTTGTGGAGCAGGCTCACATGAGCCCTTCTCCAGTCTACTGGGACCTCTCCTGTGCTCAGAGACTCGCTAAACAGTTCTGATAATAGCTCTGCTAGTTCCACCCTTAGCTCTCTTAGTACCCTGGGATGTATGCCATCAGGTCCCATTGCCTTGTCCACCCTGAGCTTATCGAGCTCTTGTAGGACCCTTTCTTTTGTGAAGGGACTAGTGCACACCTCCCTCCCTCCCCCCTGTGTCCATGGTGCTGAGCTGTGGGCCCTGACCTACCTTCTCTTCAGTAAATACTGAGCAGAAGTATCTATTTAGGATAGATGCTTTTACATGGTCCTCTTCCTCACATGCCCCCTTATCCCCTTTGATCTTAGCAATACCCCCTCTGGACTTTCTCCTTTCACTAATGTATCTTTTACTGTTTGTGCTAGTGTTTCCCTGGTTTGGGCCTTTGCCTGCCTTACTTCCTTCTCTGCTTCCCTCATGGAAGTTTGGTATGCCTCCCTATCTTCATCCCGCTGCATTCCCTTATATTTCCTGAATGCCAGTCTTTTGGCTCTGACCTTTTCTGCTACTGTTTTTGAGAACCAAAGTGGTTTCCTTCTTCTTTAGCACTCCCTTTTCTCTCTAACACAATGGGTGTTGCTTCAAGTATTGCATTCTTCTGTATTTCTTTTGCTAGGACTAGCTTAACTCTGTTGGCAATCTTATCAAAATCAGCTCCTCTGAAGTCCCATATTTTTGCCTTGGAATGGGATGATTTAGTTCTAGTGGCCAAATTGAACCATACCATGTGATGGTCACTGCCCCCAGGTGACCTTTCCTGGAGATCTGTGATCCTTTCCCTGTTAGTCAGTACTAGATCTGGGATAGCCCTGTCTCTTGTGGGTTGTTGTACCACTTGTTTGATGCCATCCCCCTGCAGGGAATCCAATATGTGTCTAGTTCTGGCAGATGTTCCCACTGGTATTGACCAATCTGTATCTGGCATGTTGAATTCTCCCATTATCAGAACTTCCCCTTTAGCTATCATGTTTTGTATATCTTCTACAAGTAATGTGTCTATGTACTCCTCCTGGTCTGGAGGCCTGTAGACAACCCCAGTCTGTATGGCTGTCCCACTTCCTGTTTCCAGGGTGACCCACAGTTCTTCTGGCTTCTTATGTGTATTCTGAATTTCTGTAGCTTTGGTATTTTCATTGACATAAAGTGCCACTCCACCCCCCCTCTTTTTGTACCTCAGTCTCTTCTAAACATTGCATAGCCGGGTACTGAAGTCTCCTAAGTGTGGTTACTGGTGAACCATAGCTTGCTAATGGCTACTATGTCCAGTTTAGCCTCTGTCATCATTGCCTGCAAGTCTGGGATCTTGTTTTCCAGACTGGAAGCATTTGTGTGCATGATATTCCATTTGTCAGATTTTGGTGTTAGTTGTTGGGCGAGGTTCGGCGTTTTCCCCTGTGCATCATATGGTGAGCCAGACCTTTTTCCTTACCTGGTGATGCAAATGAACTACAAACATGCTGAACTCCTGTTTGACCACTAGCTGAGGGGGGTGGGGTGTTCTTCCTATTCGACGTATCGGGTGCTGCACCCCTCTCCCCATTTGCTAGTTTAAATATTCTGCAAAGACATCAAACTTCTGCCCCAATGCACTGACTACCTCAACTGCAAAATGGATCTGGTCTTGCAACAGTGCCTAGTTACTGGATGTGGGGCTTGTGCTTGATTGGACATCCTGGTGATTGGAATTTTACTTGTGTACACCTTCCCACCCCAAGGAGCGGTGTGCAGTTGAGTCAATGATGGCACCATGCACATTTCTGTGCATGGTATGTCAGACTTCCTGACATTCCATACCTCACTGAGCAGTCTTGATACCATATCCCCCACCACTACTAGGGGCCAGGTTAACACTGGGCTCTCCACACCCCACAGGAGGAGAATGGTCCATTAGAACAGCCAGTTGGATGCTCAGTCCTCCTCCCCCTGTCTGACTGTCTGACAGCCTGAGTTTGCTCTCTAACCCGGGTTGTTGGTTAGTCACTTGCACCACTGTTTTAATAAAACCTGTGTCAGTTGCAGTGTCAATGGCTCACCAGGTTGCAAACTAGTCTCTGAGGCCAGAAGATCAGAATGCTGTGGGTTCTGTCCCCACTCCAGGTACTAGAGTTAAATCCTCATACTGACACTATAGTGCAGCATGAGGAGGGTGCTGCACTCCTGAGGTGCTGTCTTATGGATGAGACGTTAAACTGAGGTGCCATCTGCCTGTTCAGATGGATGTTAAAGAGCCCATGGCACTTCTTGAAAAGATTAAGGGAATTTAGCTTTTATTTAAGAAATCATACAGAACAGAACAAATAACATTTTATACACAACAAAATTGAAAAAAAAACAGTTTTCATACTAACAAAAAAAAGAACCCTTATAACTTTCTACAGACATATATTCAATTAAGTAACTGAGAAATCATTATCCATTTCCCACGGCAGAGTTCTACACATTTTCTGGACATAATTTCTACTAGCATTCTTTTTTCATTATAATAAATATCTTTAATTTATTTCATGATTTTTTTCAATAACTCTGTGTGGGACATATTTTTTTGCTGAAGTGTAAAGAGACACCTCATGTTCCAAATATACCATTTGAAGACAGCAAAAATAATGTTTAAAGTACTTTTGTCTCATTTTTTCCAGTAATCTGTATATTTTCCATAAATTACAATGTTATAATCCACAAAAGAAAAGAAATCTGCATCCCTATGTTCAGCTACATAATCTCAAAAAGTGTTAATATACGAACAGGAGAAAGACAAGTACTCCAGTGTTTCCTGCTGATTCACACAATCTGGCCTAAAACAAATCCTCTCTTCTACTGTCTTATGTTTTTGATTTGCTTTGACATTAAGATGTTCTTGACAATATAACCATAGCACATCTTTATATTTTTGAGGTATTTGTTTATCTATAATAAGAGCTTGCAAGGAAGAAATACACTCAAGAGGGCATTTTGGAAATATTACCTGTTCTGAAAAATGTGTGTCTAGGATATGTATATATGTTTTTTTTTTAGTACAAATCATAGTACTAGAAGTATGCCATGTTTTCATTTTAACAAACACCTCTCTTAGGTATAATGGTGTCATGAAGTCTGATCGAATGCCTCTTAAAGTTCCAGTTTCCCACGCCTTGTACCATACTGATATAGCAGAAAGGAATATATGAACCCAACATTTTCCTGTGTTAATAAGTATAGGTTTAATATTAGTGAAGATAAATTGGCAATAAAAAAGGAAGATGGAACTAATCATATTCAAAACCCCTTTATTTAAGGATAGATATAATATATTTATCTTTATAGGGTTCAGTCTACTCCCCCAGATTGCCTGGAAGAATAAACTTAAAATTGTTGTTTCTCTGGCTTTGGGTGGGAGAAAGATATTACTTAAAAAATTAAAAAGTGGTAATAGGTAAGTTTTAATCAAATAAATTCTCTTGGCTTTGCTCATTTTCCAATTATTCCACCTTGTAACCATCAAAGTATCTTGCTGAATTTTTTTTGTCCCAATTTAGAATATCCAATTGGGTAGTTCCAAAATCTATTCCTAAAATTGGTATTGGTTCCCTAGTTAGTGCTATACCTGCTACCCGTTCTTTAAAAGTATGTGTCTTCATTAATTCCCTACCTATACATTTGGTGGTATTCAGAGCAGCACCTGAAACAGCTCCATACTAAGAACATATTTCAATAGCCTTTTCTGCAGAGGGAGACTCATTAAGAAATAGGCAAATGTCATCCGCATAAGCCATTGCTGTAAAGGGAACCCTCTGTTGGGAAACTTGGATAGGAACAATGTCTGGTGATTCATTTATTTGCCTCAGTAGCAGACCTATGCCAAAAACATATAAAACAGGACTTATAGAGCAACCTTGCCTAACTCCTTTATCTACTGGTACCATAGGGCCACAAAATCCATTAACTTGCGGGATAACCACAGAAGTCTTGTATAAAGCTTTCAGCCAAGAAATAGAAGTTTCTGGGATACCATATTGCTGTAGACTAAAATATAAAAATTAATGACAGATAGAATCAAAAGCCCTTAGTTGGTCCAGTGACAAAATATAGTCTTCTAAGCCAGATAAATTATCAGTTTCTATTAATTCTCTCACTAGGATAAGCTGGTCTGTAACAGATCTGTTAGGCACTGTACATGATTGGGCTGTTGTAATTAAGTGTGGGGCTACAATTAGTAAGCTCTTGTTTAACATTTTTGTCAGGATTTTAAAATCCAAATTAAGAAGGCTGATTGACCTACAATTTGCCAAAAGTTTTATGTCTCCTTTCTTACATGGAAAGGTAAGAATCCCTGTTGTCATCCCTAAAAACAAGCTAGATTCCTCAAGTAAGTAGCTAATAACCTGCGCCAACTCTGAAGAAATTTCAGGGACTATGAATTTGTACAGTTCTGCTGTAAGCTCATCTTTCCCTGGTGCTTTTCAGGTATTTAAGGTGGAAATGGCTTCTTCAATTTCACTAGATATTGTGGGATTTATAAGATTTTGTAATAAATCATCTAGACAGTCTGGGATCATAAAATTTTGAAAAAAATAAGGGTGTCACTAATCTATCAGTGTGCCCCTTCTGAAATAAAGATTTTATATATCTGAAGACCGCATTTAAAATACCATGATTCGTGGTTTGCAGGATATCCTCACAATCATATACCACCTCCATAGATTTCTTATTAACCCTCTTTCTACAACTTAAAAAGGGGCATACAATGTCTAATTTTGCCTGAGTGCCTTATCCGTGTTGCATTTCTAATGTGGCTGTTTGTCTAATATGTTACTCATGCATATTCTGTTTTGTATCTTGAATTTGTTTTGTATAGTCATGTTTGGTTGTTTGTGCTAAACTCATCAAGTATTGTAGATGTTGCCTATTTTTTTGATACTGGAGATATTCTTCATTTGTATTGGATTTACTCAGAGAGAATAATAGGTTCCTTAAGTCTAGTTTTGTATCTTCCCTCCATAATGATGGATCTTCATAGATGTCAAAGTATTTCTACTTATAATAAAATATAAAATATGTTGCCTGATTGTTTCTTTCTGTAAAAGAGAAGAATTAAATTTCCACAATCCTGGTCCATGAACACGTTGTTGTGGGCCCAGGGTTATGAATAACTCCTTATGGTCAGAATATTTCACTGAGACTACTCTTGTCGACTGAACCAATAATGTTTTAGATAAAAAGAAAAAGTACATTTGTGTGACTAGGTTACCTTTTTGAAAAGTGGGTTCTGCATGTGCCATTTTTGAAAAGTAGGTGTCTATTAACCCAGCTGTCTGTATGGTGATTTGCAAAAAGGACATATCAAAAAACATTTTTTGAGTGGTAGTATTACAACCGCTATCCTTTTTTGATAATCCACAGTTAAAATCATCACCCCAAACAACATTTTTGGGAGGACAAAAGGTAAGGTTTAACTTGGCTGAAAACTTCAGTTCTCTCTGTTTTCTTCTGTGGGGCACAAATATTAAGTAACCTGTAATAAATGTTGCATAACTTAATGTCCAAAATCAAGACCCAAATCAATGATTTTTAATACTTCTACATCAGTATAATGGAAAAGAATACCCACCCCAAAGCAAGCCTCTATTGCTACAGACCAGTAAGAAACACCAGTATACCATTCTTTCATGGCCTTTGAGACTTCTGATACTGTATGAAGCCTAGTGTCTTGCAAAAAGGTAATATCTGCCTTGTTTGCCTGCAGGTGTGAGTAAATACTCCCTCTTTTAATGTTATTTTTAATGCTGTTTACATTAACAGTAACCAATGTTAAAGGTGGCTGCATGGGAAAAAGAAAAATTAAGAAATAAATTAATCTTCTGCCTATGGTGGTTTTGTCATTTTTTTTCCTAGCTTCCACCCCTAGTTTATTTTCCATAGTTTTGGGTTTGTTTTTTTTGCACATCTTTTTGACTTTCTGATTCAATGATGTCACATTCAGAAGGGCCTCTGGCTGGCCAGAGTCTATTGAGGAACCCTCCAATTCATATTCTTAGCCCCCAGTTCCACCTGCTAAAAGCTGATATCTGTTCAAGGTGGGTGTAACTGATATTTTAGGCATCTTGGGAGCTGGTTGCTGCCACACTTGCCTCCTTCTGGTGTTAAATTATTTTGGTTCATTTTCTTGTGAGGCTACGGTTGAGGGTGGAGGCATAATAGCTGTGTCCTCAACCTCCTTTGACAGAGAAGCAGTGGTCTCCATTGCATCCCCCTGGGTTTCTATTACTGACTCTGGGAGTTCATTTTCTGGGTGCACTGAATCAACCTAGACAGTTTCTTCCACTTCCTCTATGTGAGGGGTGGTGAGTGCCTGGTCCCTAAGTAGCAAAAAGGGGGAAGGTGGTGAGTTTCTAATATACCCATTGTATTTTTAGAGTGTGTTCTTTGTGCCAGTGTTACCAGAAGTCTTTATTCCTCAGTGTCTGCTGAGTTTGACATGTTATGAGCAGCTTTGGAACATTTCATGTAGAAATGTCCCTTCTTGCCACTCGAATTACAAACAGCCTTGCTCCTGTATTGACAACTTGTGTGGCTTAGTGCATTACATAGTGTACATCTTAAATAGTCACATATACTACTTATGTGGCCTGGGGATTCACATTTATAACATGTCATAGGCTGTCATTGATAAAAAAAGCACACCTCTGTCCCCACCATTTGGAAGATGTTGCAGATCTTGTTCACTGGACCGTAAAATTACCCTTATCCTCCACCCTCCCATTCAGATACTCTCTGAATCAAAGCTAGCCTCTGGATGTCCCATCACTGTGCAGTGTTGCTTTAGCCCAAAATTGAGGTCAGTGACACTCACACCCTCATTACGAAATAATACAGTGACAGTTCTGTGAGCTGATTTGGTTAAGGGGATCACCTCAAAAGGTGTCCATAGTGGTGTATTCTTAACCTTCTGGTATCTGATCCAAAATGTTTCTAAACTGCTATTTAATTTAAAGCGCACATCAAAAGAGGCCTCTCCTGACACATGAATGGCATACAGTGCATTGGCATGAAAATGCAAATTCTCTTTTAACAAAGTCCTACCCACATAAACCCTGTTAGGAAAAATCTCTAAACCTCCCTTATACAATATACAAACTGCATGATGTCTCTTTGCTGGATAAACTGGTTTATGGAAGAAAGAGGCATTGGGCCTTGATTGTTGCCTGCCCCTGGTCCCTGAAGATTCAGTTGTGGTGTCAGTGTGGCTAAGTTGGTAGCACATCTGCCTCTGGACCAGAAGGTCATGGGTTCTCGTCCCACAGCGGGATGGACTTGCACCTAAAAATTGCTGGCATCCGAGTGCAGTATTGGGGGGTGCTGTACTGCTGTGGTGTGCCATCCTTCGAATGAGACATTAAACTGAGGTCCCTTCTGCCCATTCTAGTGTTGTTCTGGTGGGTGTCCAGGTGGAAGTAAAAGAACCCAGGGTGCTCTTTGTAAAGAGCAGGGAGCATTCCCAGTGTCCTGACCAACATTCCCCTTCCCATAAACCAGTTTATGTAATTATCCAGGCTGTGTGTGGGTAATGAAGTGCGATATGGCCGCCACCACACATTTCAGTCACTTCACTACCAGTCTAGCATTGCTTGTAAAGTGTTTTGGGATACTGTGTATGAAAAGTGCTATTTAAATGCTGATTCTTCTTCTAGTGTTTTCCGAGTAATTACTGTACAGTTCTTGATTCATCCCTGCAGCATCAGACATGTCTGAAAAGTCATTGAGTACATCTCTCGCTCCCATCTCAGGATTTTTATTTTCCCCAGAAACTGTAGCAGTAATGTCTGTTATCAGATGGCAAATTCAAAACAGGATTTTGTGTAAGAACTAGTTCTTTCTGTATTGCAAGCAGATCCTTACTGGCCATACCTTCACAACCTGTCCTCAAGTTTTCTTCAGTTTTTACACATTCAGTCATTTTCTGGGTATTGACATTAATGCTAGGAGTTTGTTTATTTATTTTAAGCTGCTGCTCTTTTGTGTTTACCCCCTGGATATGAATTGAAGCAAAACTGGGGCATCTAGTCTCCAGATTCAGGTGACCGCATCCATCCCGTGGCTTTCAGGGATTTTTCAACAGTTTAAGGTTCCACATCTGGTTCCAGCAAATCCACCCATGTTTTCCAGGAGGGTACTGTTTTTTTAAAAGTCCTGATTGTAGATTTCTCAGACCTTGCTGAAAAAGAAAAGGCCTTGGCTTGATCTTGACTGTCTTTCGTAGAAAACTTCAGGTTGTGTTTTCTCTGGGCTGCTGTTTGGTTTACTTGTCGTCTCCAAGCAACTACTGACAGTTGTGGTCTGATTCTCATGCTGGGCCTCCATAGCTAGTACTATTTTGTGCTCTGTCAGTGCTGTGCAGAGTTCCTTTTTTCTTTAAAGAAATTTTCTTCTTCTTCCTGTAACAAATCTTTCAATGCTTCCACAGAACAAGAATCAAGGCTGCATGCCTCCGTTGTTGCTGAGGGCTTCCCGCCCTTACCAGGTATGTCCTCCACATTTGTCTTCACTATATCTTCCATCACTATTTGCTGGATAGATCTGGGCAATCCTGCCGAGTCATAGAATTCCTCAGTCTCTATGTTTCTTGCCACCAGGGAGGAGACCAGCTCCCCAACCATCCACACATCCTGCTCCATGATAGTCCAACAACAGACTGAGCTGTCCGTCTTCCGACAGCCGGAGGTTCCCCTACAGAAAAGTTGGGGGAATTTCCTCAGTGTTCTGGCCAAATTTCTCCCATACACTTAAAATACCACCAACCGCCTAATAAAAACTTAAGTTGGCATCCATCTGTATCCCTTCCCCCCCGGACAAGGCTGAAAATGGGCAAAACACTTTCTAGTCCTCCTTCCCAGTCAACAACAACAAGCCCTGGTCTCTAGCTTGATTCTCTACCACATTGTTATTCCACCTCTCATGTTGCTTCCTGCTACTTAGTCCGAGTAGTGTAGGCCATTAGTCACACTTGCAACTACTTTATCCAATATCTGTCTCACCACAAGCTCACTGTTACAGGATTAACTATTCTACCCTGTAATTATTTGCTTTTTATGCTATTGTGCAAATCGTTCGTAACCTATGTTTTTTATGCTATTGTATAATTGGTGTGTACTCATTAATACTATGTAACTCCCATCACTCTCTCCTCCAGGTCATACCGGGAAATGAGCAACTTGTTTGTTCAGTGTACCTTACCTGGTGAAACTTTTCAATAAATAAATAAAACAAAAACTAAATAATAATAAAAAATCCTAAAAGTTGCACAATAATTTAGATCACCTAAGTGGTGATCTAACTTTCTGGAGTAATTGCAGCACATCTACAGTACAAACAGAAAAAATTATATATGCATCAAAAAGAATGGCTCATGTATCATGTCTTTGCTGTAATGTACGCCAACTGTCACAAATGAGTCAGAGTATTTCAAAATAACAATCAAACATTTCTGTGCATTTATTCTGACCCTAGGGAAACTCGGAATTGGGAATAGTGCCCATGTCGTGACTTAAGAAATGCCTGCCCACTGTATTCCAAAGTGTTTTACAAGCAGTGACAAAGACTGGTAGTGAAGGGATTATTTAATGTGTAGTGACAGCTATACTGCTCATCAACACCCACATATAACCATGAGCAATTGTATGAAGTGGTTATGTTGGAAGACAATGGTGTCAAGAATGCTGGGGAAAATCCCTTTCTCTTGAGAAAAGTACCACTTATTTTTTTAAATTAATAGAAACAACATGGCACAGGTTCTGTCCAGATCACTTAAAGACAGGCTTTAGAAATCAATTTATTAATACACACATGTGCATATAACATTTGAATGGCAGATACTGCCCTTTTCCAGAACCCTGATGCATCCACATATGGAATACTCTGTCCGATTCTGGAATCCTCACCTGATGGGTTATATGGGAAGGGAATGTTGTCAATCACCTATTGTGACAATCCCCTAGTCTTGAAAAAGTGTTATGGGTTTTGACACAGGTACACGCCAAATCACCTAAAATTTGGATTCAGAAATCATTTTATTAATACATAATGTACATATAACACTTATATAGCACATACTGCCTTGTACAGAACCCTGATGTATCCACACTAGGAATACTGTGTCCAGTTCTGGAATCCTCACCTGAAGAAGGACATAGTCAAGTTGGAGGCAGTGCAGAGAAGGGCAATCAGGATGAGTCAAGGTCATCAGGGGAATATGAATGAGTATAGACTGGGGAGCCTAAACTTGTGCTTGCTAGAGACCAGGTGGGAGGGAGGACATGACAGAGATATTCAAATACATGAGGGTCATATATAAAGTGAACTCTAGTGAATAGTTCAGGACCAATGACAACAAAAATACTGAGGGAAATGGCAGAAAATTAGTGCAGGGTAGATACAAGAGGAATGCCAGGAAGTACTATTGTATGGAAAGGGTGGTAGAAGAGGGGAATAAGCTTCCAGAGGGGCACCTGCTCAGTGGCATGGAAGGTTGAGGTGCTGAACATCTCACTTTCTGCCACACCAGAGACAAGGGTTCTGAAATGGACATGGGAAATGCGGGAGCTTTCTGGGTGAGGGAAGAATTGAGATCTATAGGACTGTTCTCCTCCCTCAGGAAGGGAATGCCATGCCTCACTGTTGACTGCCACTTGGAGGTACCTCAGTGGCAATGCAAGTGAGTACACAGTGTGAAGGGATTCCACACAGAGAGGGTAAGGGGAATCTCCACAAAGTTAGAGCATGCACATTGTATTTATTGCACATCCATCGGCCCAAGGGAGAAGAAGTGGAAACACTGAGGACTGGGCTATTTGAAGCCCTGCTTTGTCCCAACAGTCCACTCTATCAGTCCAGTCCCAAGGCCACACTGGATTGTCTGCCAAGGGAAGGGAGGATGTCTCTCCCCCTTTCACCCCACCATGGGGTGATATTGGCAAGGATATCTGCTTTGTGACCTGAAGGAGGTAAGTGGACAACCACTGGAAACAGAGACATGGCAGATAAGCCTCCCAGACCTGTCAATGGAAGATAAAACCTTTGTGGAAAAAATAACTCCAAGAAGCACTTGTTAATACAAAATCCCCTGGTGAGCTTTAAGAGATGGTGAGATATGCACAGAGGGCAGGAAAAGGGGGGCCTGAGAGGTATTGGAGGGACTTGAATGTCTCAAAGACATGGACCTCCACACTGGATAGACCTGCAAGGCCTTCCTCTGCTGCCACATTACTATGTTTCTTAATAACAGGAGTAATCTTACGGACATGAATCACCCCCTTTCCAAACAAAGTGCCCTGAGTGCTTTTGCTTAATAAAGAGCTTTCTCAGAGGGCTATTTTTAAGTGGTTTGGACTGTACCTGTTCCATGTTGTTGTTCTTATATAGCATTATCACACTGAGTATTTCTTGTTCATAGAGCAGCTTCTCTCTTCTTATTAAGTCTTTTTAACCTCTGCCTGTATGTCCACCAGGACAGCACCAAAGATGGGCAGATGAGTGGTGGACCCCGGAACAGACTGCCTACAGAAGTTGTGAAGGCAAAAACAGTAAGGGGGCATCAACCATAATGGGATAGAGGTAGGGGAATATTAGTAAATAGGCAGGGAGGAGGGAGGGTCGCTGAAGACCAGCTAGGGTCTGCAAAGACAGACTAAGTAGGGATTATCTCAGCATACTGGGTGGGATAAGCAGTCCTTTTCAGCAGACAAATTCTATGTTTCAGAAGGAACTTCAATTTAAAGTCTTTTCCAAGGGACATCACACCCTGGCTGTACAGTACCCCTCCCCAAGTACTGCAGCAGAATTTCAGTATTTGGGGTGCAAGCCCATGTCCTGATGTTGGGCTAGAATCAATGAACATCGAGCCCAGAGGCTGATGTTCTACAAATGAAGCCCCACTGACACTAGTCAAAGTAGGTGGACTTTATATATCCCTGATGAAGCTGCATGCATCTTGTCAGAATTTGTAACACTCTTTTAGAAGTTGAAGAAAGCACCAAAGAAAAGATATGTAGAAATTTCCATATTCTCAAAATACTGTTTTTCAAATACTTTAAAGTATAGTATATAATCAGCTACTCTTGTATGCCATTATGACAGTATATGAGAACAAAAATGTGTTTTTTGCAGCAGTGTGTGAGCTGTACAGTAAACAAAAGTGTGTCAAAAATGGCCAACGAAAACAGAAAACAAAAATCCAGATTGATGTTTTGGCAAGATTGCTTTTCTGATATACATCATTCAAGGAGAAGTAATAATTGTCTAATCATGAATCCAACCCCAATTACTGTGGTATTTGAAATGTGCACTAAGGACAACCATGTTTGATTTTATTTAGAGGCACCTTTGTTATGCAGTACAGATGTAATGATCCTTTTCTTGATGCCTTTGGACTTGAATGGTTAGGGCTTTAAACTCTGAGGAAGCAGAACACACATTTGAATCCCCTTATAGTTTTTCATTCAGAGTCTGACCCGTAATGCCTCATTTTGAAATATTGTACAGTCCTGACAGTCATTTCCCATAGCAGTATGACAGGTTGCAAACAATACCACTGAAATTAGGCGGTGCATCACAGATACATTATGAATTGAATCTAAACGACTGAGATTCATCAGTTAGGGTATTATGATATCCTGTTTTAAAAGAGAGAGAGTAAGAAAGATTTACCTGCCATGGCTGGAAATCAAAAATGTTTGCACATGTTTGGTTTGCAAATGGGCCATGTTCGTGGGTGCAAGATAACAGATTATTTAAGGCATGAGCAACAACATACACAGCCTTATAGACATTGTAATTATAAACATCAAAGAATGAGATGTTAACTTTTCCCAGGTTCTCTTCACCAGTACAAATCCTGGCATCCTCATATTTCCCAATGCTGCTTGAGTTATTATTAATGTCAGATTGCATCCACTTACAGCCAAATACCTCTTCCCAAAATCGTTTCACATAAATGGTATCAAGAGATGATGATGGGTGGATGCTGTAAAGAAACACTCTGAGCTCCACGGTTTCAACCCTTGGAAGTGCAACACCAATAGCACCACTTAACATTTCCAAAAGCTGTTTCTTTGATATTACTGGAGAGGTACACCATGACTCGCAACATACCCAAGCTTTTTCGATAATCTTCTCTCTTGCTATCTCATCCATCAGCGGGAGCATAATTGACTCACTGGAGAATACCACAATTGCATTTGCAGTTGATTTTTTTATAACATTCACAATGTGCAGGATTTTAGCTTTGGAGTATACTGCTGGAATGATTTCATAGAAAGCTATGCAGCCACCATTGGCGGTAATGGCATCTCTTAGGATTTGACTTCCAACCTCGCCGTATTCATTTTCAGAGGCCAGGATTCCTACCCATGTCCAGCTAAAGTGTATAACCAGCTGGGCAAGCCCCTCTGATTGCATGTCGTCACTAGGAATTGTCCGAACAAATGAGGGAAACTGCACTTTATTACTCAAGACTGTGACTGATGCTGCATAGCTGATCTAGAAGATAAAAAGGTTTCAAAATAATTTTCAAGGTATCAAGAATTATTTGCATTTTTACGTCAGATGAATTTTACAGTAATGGAATATACAACAAGTAGGACATTTTCTGTTTTTCTATAATAATTTCAGTATCTAGTCACAGATTACGCTTTTCTTACTCTGCAAAATACTTGAGAAAATGCTTGAACAGTGTCCTTTGGTTAAAACAAAAATAACTTTGAACAGGACAACCAGACAAAGTAGGTGGACGTGTCCAATGGCCTGATACAAGTAGTAGGGTGTGGTGGCACAATGTTTAGCACACCAGGAAGACAGCCATATCTAATTAACTTAGGTCCCTATGTCTGACCATTATATCCCCTTTTAAATAACTTTCATTACACTTTCACACAGAACTACTGTACTTGACAATATGCCGTCAGTGAAAGGAGCTACCTCTAGCAAAGCCAGGCACAGTAAACTTGACAGGAAGACAGGAAACTGTATTGAGCTTATCCTCCTGCAGTTGTTCATCAGCCCCATGAATCCATACCCAGTTGAAGTATTTGAATGCCGTGACATTAGGCAATAAATCTGGTATGAGCATTCCCTCCACCACCACTTTGGAAGAACTATGCTTGTCAAGTTTTTATTCTTGATCTTGAGAACTGGTAACCATTCACTGCCGATCGTGGCAGCACCAGGATCACTTCTCACTCCCTCCTGGAGCTGAATGCTCATCAGAAGATGCTGAAAGGCTCAGAGGTAAAGGTTACCTCTGATCTTCTTCTGGGTCACTGGTGTGGGGTGCTAGTCCGACAACGCTGCATGTCATCTGTCCCACCTGCCCCAGCCACGGGTGGCCCTCCATTTATTGGCCCACCCCCATGACATCACTTCCTGCTTGCTGAAATACTAAGTCCCCACTTTCCCATTTGCAGGTTATACCTGCTAGCCACTAGAGGCCACTGTGTTTTTCTGCTCTTAAACATCTTTGCCCAGTTAGCCCCTCGCTCTATCCCTGTGTCACATCTACCCACCTATCCCACTCTCTCCTCTTCTATCCAACTACCCCATTTCTCTCCTCTTCTACCACTCGGCCTTCACTATCCTTCTCCCACTCTTTTCCCTCCCTACCCTGTAGCCTCTGGGCACTTGTGACCCCTTTA
Source organism: Neoceratodus forsteri (assembly GCA_016271365.2). Classification (NCBI taxonomy): domain Eukaryota; kingdom Metazoa; phylum Chordata; order Ceratodontiformes; family Ceratodontidae; genus Neoceratodus; species Neoceratodus forsteri. The sequence goes on from JADMNL010000022.1 coordinate 129,556,752, forward strand.
CCCCACACTAGCCTACAGCTATTTTGGCCACTAGGAGTCACTATTTAGCACCCTAGTTTCATGCCCTCACACTGCCGGTGGTCTGCATCTGGATCATGGATCACGGCCCTCACCCTGGGCCATCCCCTAATATCCCAGGTGAGTTTTGAACCTGGCACCTTGTACACCAGAGGCGGGGTCACTACCACTGAACCAAAGTGGCACTAACGCCTACTGGTAGGCCTTTTACCCTCTTCTTTCATTTTCATTACTACCTGCCTGCAGACCCCCCTAGAAAATGCCTGCCCACCTCCTATTGACGAGACTCTCTCTCCTCCTCTTCCTGAGGCCACCATCCAACCCAGGTGTCTCTATGGCATTGCAGTTTCTCCAATCTGGTGTCCCCATTTGCACTCTTTCCCTACCCTCCCCCATGCTTCTGAGTTGCCACCTTCCTTCTCTACTCTCACTATGTGCTCTAGCTTACCACACCCACCCCCTAGTCCCCACCCAGCTTTCCCCCTGGCTCCTACTGGCAACTTATTGTTCTAGCCTTTCTAGCTTGTGCCTCCCTGCCTACCCCTTGTGCCCTGAAGCTCCCCTACTCCTCCTATATTACCCGACGCAAAGATGCTTTCCACCGCCCCTTGTCCAGGGCTGTACCTATCCTCCTAGTCCTGTCCGGAAATATACAACCCAACCCTGGCCCGGCCCACAATAGCTTATCAGCCGAATCTTCTGGGCTTCTTGTTGCGTCTATGAATATCTGTAGCCTTGTGAAGAAATTTGACTCACTCCAGTGTTGGGTCACAGTCCATAAACCTGACATTATCTCTCTAGTGGAAACCTGGCAGTCAGAATCTACCCCTGACTCCCTTGTCTCGCTCCCTGGTTATTCCCTTAATCGAGAGGACCATGTTGGTAGACAGGGTGGGGGCTGTGCTATCTATATCAAAGATTCACTTACAGGACTAGCCCTCCCAGATCCTGTCCTTGATTTCAGGGCTCAGGCCCTAACCCTAAAACTGACTCCAATCGCTCTAGGGATCCCCTCTATCTAACTACCGCCTACATACCTCCAAAAAAATCAGGCGCTGGCCCTGGTCCTGCTAATTAAGTATCTTACCTCTCTACCCCACTCCTCTGATCAAATCCTTATGGGTGATCTAAATATTAATTGGCTTAGCCCCTCATCTTCTGCTACCTGTGACTCCTTTGCATCAATTGACCTAACTTAACTTGTTGCCCAACCAATGAGATTGAATCCCAGAATGGGCTCAAGCAGTCTTCTTGATGTGGTCCTCACTAACCGGCCTAACCAAATCTGCAATATACAAGTACTTCCTGATGGACTTAGTGACCACTCCCCTATACTTTTCCATTGGTCAACCTCCTTACCCAAATCCACAGCACAGTCCACCCTACAGCGGCGGTTAAGACTAGGTGGGCTGAAAGACCTTAAGCAGCTCCTAGCTCAAATTGACTGTTCTCCTATAGAGAACGCCCCCAACATTGATACGGCTCTAACCTTTTTCACCCAAATGTTTAACAAAGCCTGTGACTTTTTCGCACCTCTTACCGTACTCCGTTCCAAAGTACGGCATGCTCCCTGGGTTACACCTCCCCTGCTCCAAGTTCTTAAGCACAGGGATAACCTGTGGCACCTTGCCATGGAAACATGCCACCCTGCTGACAGGCAGGCTTATGCAGCTGCCCAAAACAAATGTACCTGGGCCATTCGCAAGGCTAAGGCTGATCACTATCAGCCCTCACTCACCTCATCCTGGGGGAATGCCAGAACCTTCTGGGACAATATCAAACAACTAAATGGGGGGACACGTCCTCCCCCACCCTCCCAAATCAACACTGATGGCTCTATCTCCACTGACCCAGCCCACATTGCCAACTACCTCAATAAATCCTTCACTGACCTTAGCCCTGTCCTCCTGAGCAACTTTTTTGACCCCCCTTTCTTACCTGACCCTATTCTCACATGCTCTTGGTTCTACTTACACCGGGTCACTGCCCATGAAGTCAGACCGTACCTAATTAAGGCCTTAAAGAGCAATACTACTGGCAGTGACTCCTTGTACCCCAGTCTCCTTCATCAGGTACTGGACCTGGTTATCGCCCCAATCACCAGACTCTTCAATAAATCTCTCTGCCTGGGGCAATTTCCCTCAGCCTGGAAAATTGCCACGGTCACACCCATACATAAGGGTGGTGATAAGTCCCTATCTGGTAATTATCGGCCAATCTCTATCCTCTCACCTCTCTCAAAAGCCTTAGAAAAAGTAGTGTCCACCCAAATCTCAGAGTATCTAGCCAAATACAATATTCTCTGCCCTGAACAGCACGGCTTCCGTGCTGGTCACAGTACCAACACCGCCCTCCTTGAGTTTTCTAACTTTCTTCACTCATCTCTGGACTCTGGCTCTCTAGAGGGTACAGTGTTCATTGACTTGTCAAAAGTCTTCAAAACTGTTTCCTATCCCATCCCCTTCTGCTCAATGCACTCAACCACACAGGCTTTGCCACCGGGCCAGTCTCCTGGTGCTCCAGCTATCTGTCTGCCCGCTCCCAGTGTGTTAAAATTAATGGGACACTCTCCAATGCCTGCCCTATTCGTTCTGGTGTTCCCCAGGGCTCCATTCTTGGGCCCTTGCGCTTTTCCCTATATCTCAATTCCCAGCCAGGTGCATGTGCTATTAAACTCTTACTTTATGCAGACGATGCTGTTATCTTTGCCTCCGACCGTAACCCTATCACCTCCAGGACTCCTTGCAATTATTTTATAATGATACTGAAGCCTGGTTCAAAGAGCATAGACTTGTAATAAATCTTAAAAAGACAAAAAACATGCTCTTTTCCAACCCCCGAAACAAAGCTAATAATTTTGCACTTGAGGTCCTTGTCAGTTCCAAGTTCCCACTCGAGCAAGTCCACTCATGCAAGTACCTTGGGATAACTTTCAACCCTGCCCTTACATTCCATACCGACATCTCTGCCCTAGCCTCAGCCTCCAATATTCATCTGGGTATCCTTTACTGCCACAAAAACTGTCTCCCCCCCGATGCCCTCCGACTCACGGTCACGTCCTCTATACTGTCACTAGTAGATTATGGTTTGCCAGTTTATGGAGCCACCGACCAGACCTCACTAAACAAAATCCACCTCACTTTAAATAAGGCATGTAGGTTAATCACCGGGGCTCCCAGACTAACACATACCTGCCATCTATATGCCCAGGGTAAACTGCTCGATCTAGACAAACGTCTTAGATATCAAACCTGCCTCCTAACAAAAAAAACTCTTCTTGGTCTTTCCCCACCTGGGTTGACTGCCTCTATCCACCAAGCAAACTCACTAGTGCAAACTCGAACCTCCTGCAAAACCACACTGTTAGTACTGAGGGCAAGGACTTCACAAGGACAAAGGGCCTACTGCTACCGGGCCCCATCCTGGTATAACACCCTCCCATCAGTATCGCTGATGCTTCCACAATGTCTCGTTTTAAAACCTCCTTCCAATCACCTACTTACTATGCGCAGCTGTGGCTGTTTCTAAGTTTACTCTTGCTCAATTGCTCTGACAAAGCTCCCCAAGTGGCTGCACCCAACCTACTACCTACCACTATCTATGGTCCTATTTTCTTCTCCACATGTCTCTATAATGCTTATTTCTGTATAGACCCACCACTGTTTGCCTGATGTACAAATTGTTCTAAACCTACTTGTGCTATGCCAATCCTGTAACCTTAAAATCGTAACCATCTTATGTCTTCATGTTCCTCCAAATTTTGTACTCTGTTATATTGTCTAAGCTTGTTTGTACTGTTTTGTCCTCTCTGTGATGAGGTACCTTTGTAAATGAGCCCCTGGCTCAAAGTTTGTAAACTGATGTTTAATAAATAAATAAATAAAATTCTAACTCTGGTAAACTTTGCCTGGTTCAAAGTTTGCATTTTGTTGTTGTTATTCTTTGGTAACTGAATAAGGCCTACTAGGCACAAATGCCTGTTTACAGAGGTGATCCAGGAGCACTGAGGAGGTCAAGTGCCTTGCTCAGAGTCACACAGTAGGCAAGTGGAGGTTATGGGAATCATACAGCTTGTTACTCTAACCTCTAGGCAATACTGCCAGCCCCAGACTTGGGGAAGTTTACACAGAACAAATCAATATAATGCTGGAAAATGACAGATTTTTTTCATTATGCAGGATCAATCAGTTGACACTTAATACTCCAAGATAAAACCACTGCAGAAGGTAATCAAATCAGGTGAGAAAATGAGAGTGTTGGATAGACGCTGTTAAGTGCCCCTAGGTGTAAGCAGTTAGTGAAAACAAGATGCTGTCTCAATGCTGAAAAAAATACATTTTGAAGAGGATTTGGTGGATGTAGAGGGGTGGACAAGGGTTAAGGAAGAGTGGTTCTCATTTAAGTAGTTCCCATTTACTAGCCAGTCTTCATTATTAACCATGGTTCAAATTGCTAAATGAAATTAGAAGCCACAGCTTCTAAATCAATAAGATAGACTACAGTAGTGGATAAAAGATTGCAAAAAGGCCACTGGCTTCTGGGCCTCATACTCACCTGTCTTCTTCCACTTACATTTAAATGCAAGCAGTACAGTTGTAGAAATCAAGTTGTCAGGCTATTTCCAGATATTTTACAATATTTTTAATGGAAATCTCACTGCTGACCCTACAGTATTAAAGCAGGCATGCAAGACATTTTTTCTGAAGACATCATACAAATTTATGGAACTTTCCAGATGTGTCTCTTGTTGCAACTGTAAATAGAACTGGCATCACTAACCTTAGCCCAAAAAGTAGACTTGTGTCCCTAATCCTTCTTGTGGAAAGATTGTCACAAATATGGTCCCAAGAATTTGTCCACCTCACCCTAGCACAGTGGCTAGAGATGCACAAAGTCAAGAAACTTCGCTGAGCAAAAAAGTTTGTAGATTGTTCTCATTACATGAAACATAATCCTCAAAATTGGCAGATTGTGGCACACAAGAGCAAATGTGAAGTGTGGAATTTTGCTGGTGAAATTCCACATTTCATGCACAAACTTGCCCAATACATAAAAATCCCTGGTGTCTAGTGCCCCCCCCCCTTGCTGATTGCCAACCCCACCACCACCACCATTGCTGACCAGTCAGTCACAACGTAAAATAAATATATTTTAAATTAAGTCCCTTGTGGTCCCCCCCCACTGATTGTGGGCCACAGTTCAAATAAAGAAACTTCTCTCAGGCCCCCACACACACACCGGATGACTGCTGCCCTGTCGGCCCCAATAAAAATATAAAAGAAATTTTGTTAAATTCAATCCCTGGTGTCTATTGGACCCCCTACCTGTCAGGGAGTACCCCCACCTCACAACCATTTATAAAATTCAGATTTAGTTGATGAAAATTCTGAAGAAATACAGGAAAATTCTGAATCATAATCAATTACATTCCAGTCGGATTCTGATCAGATTTGGATTGCAAAATCCAGCATTTGTTGTGGAAATTGGATGCTAAAATATTCAGATGAGAATTGGATTTCAGACTTGGATACCTAACAAAATGGACAGACAGATCAACTTTTGATATATCGATCAACTCTAATTCAAATGCTACTAGCTGGAAAAACTAAGGCCCCGTCTCCACTCACAAAAACATTAATACCCTCAAGACTAGGGGTAGGAGATGGAGGAGTTATTGTGCTAGCTTACAGTGGAGGGATGTTGGGATGTTTTTCATGGCCATCCAGTCTGAGAATCAAGCACAGGGTGGGATAGGGGCTGCAGCATCAAGTCTACTTAACCTAGCTTGGAGAGAGGTATGAGCCACTGTTGGGACAGGGCTTAGGGAGGGAAGAAGATTCTATTTACTAGTAACAGTTATTTTGCTGTGGAGCAGGGATGGGAGGGCAGTGGAGATTAAGGCCAGGTGACAGGCAATCATTTTGAATTTTTAAGCTATTGTATGAGCTGTCATAGGAGGTGGGGTATTCAGCATGGGGTCCACGACAAGATCACTAAAGGAAAGACAGTGCAGTTGCTAATTGCTCAGGCAAAATGGCAACAGCCAAAACCACACTTCACAAAGACAGCACACAGTAATGACAGTGCAGCAGCTTTATAGTTGCCAACTCCAAGGGGGTGAACGTCAGGGGTCAATTTATGATTGCCAACTCTGGAAGTACAATAATATGCCAATGTTATTATTTACAGGTCACTGTTTTTCCAATGCTATTTCCTCAGCGCAAATTTCACAGTGCTGTTATTCTAGTGCAGTCATGATGGTATACCTTTAGCCAGTGGGTGGAGTGAGTGGGAAACATTCTTAAGTTCAGTCTTTAGATATAAATTATGTTGCATGGGTCATCAGCTGGGTGGTGGGGTGGGGTTCTGTATAAATTTTGGGTCTCTGGGAGTTGAGTTGCAGCTGGTGTCTAGGGTTTTGCATTTAAAAATAAAACTAAAGCCTGGGGTATTGTGAGGACTGCAAAATAGATACTTTGTTGTTTGAAAAAATAGATTCAATATTTTTTATTTTAAATATTTTTCTTCAAATAGAATATAATTTCTTTACTGGTTACCTGTTTAAATGGAACATTATTTCTTTACTGGTTACCTATTTTAATGGTGCATGAAAGAGACACTGACTGCCCTTCACAAGTTAGTAAGAGTGTCACTTTAATACATTCCTTGACCTGTGGATTGTGCTGTAATAAACTAAGTAAAACCCATGACCTATCATGTATTCTTGCTGTCACATCCATATAATAAAGGAATATAGAAAGAGAAGGCATAATCCCCAGCAAATGTTGAATGTAGTATTAGACTACACACAGAATGACATATAGGTGACAGTAAAGAACATGCTTGAAAATTTTATCAAGAGAAACTGTGGACAGGATAAGCCACAAACCTGAAAGGTGAGTTGACTCTTTCTATACCCAATTTACACAATGACATTATCATCAAGTTCCTCACAAATTCCTATTAGTAATTTATATATTGCATGGTAATGAATTGGGATTGTATTTGTATTATGTCCATGTGGGAATATATTTGGGAATGTTAATTCAATGTGTATGTAGATGAGGAGTTCCCTAGTAGTGGGATCGTGTAGTGATAAGGTTGTTTTACAAGTACTGTAAGTGTTGTTATCTGCTTAAAGAAGTGGGTAATGAAGTATCTGTTTAATGTGGGGATGTTTTTCACAGTCCAGTATTCACAGTACATTAGTTGCTGCTAGCTGAGAATAGCAACATTTCTCAGGCAGAGCAAATTAGCGGGTAATAGGGATTGTCCTTGTATAAACAATTATAGGCAAGAACAGGCATAGTATCTCATAGAGTTACAGTAGTGTTTCGGTTGAATTGAAGTTTCAATATAAAAACATATTTTTATGCAACATATTTTATGGCCAACTGTAAAATTTCAGACCCAGACCATTGGCACTGCCTTCCGTAGAGAATGTGGGAATCCAGATAATTTTTTGTGCAGTGCATCTGACCAAGAGGTTTTTTTTTTTTTAATTTAATACATTTTATTAAGTTTCAGTACACCAGGCAGAAACAGCATTACAAATTAGTTATAAGAACTGGTGCCTAATATCCCTCCTCACCCCTCCTACCCTCCCAGTCCACACACCTTAATTATTTAAACACAAAGCTCAGGGTTCAGCCAATATATCAGGATTTCCAGGCCGCCAAAAGGGCCTCTAGGTTTCCCCACATTGCCAAATAGGTTCTTAATCTGTCTTGCATAGAGACAATATGTCTTTCCAGCTGCAAAGCAAGCATAAGCTCCCTGTACCATTCCAGTGTGGTGGGGGGGATGTCGTCCACCCAATGACACGCAATAACCAACTTGGCCACTGCCGAAATAAGTAAGGTATGTGCTTTCCTTACCCTAGGAGTATCACAGGGAAGGTAACTTAACAGGCACACCTCCGGGATAAACAAAGATTCCAATCCCAGAATGGGATCTAGTGTTACTCTAATAGATTGCCAAAATGTTTGCACTTTGTGGCAAGTCCACAACATATGATAAAGAGAACCCTTATCCTTTTACACTTACTACAAAGTGGCGTGATCAACCTCCCCATTCTGAACAATTTTACTGGGGTTAGGTAAATATTATGCATAATATTAAAATGAATTAACCTCAATCTATCCTGTTTGACATATCTGTATATTGCTTGCCAGAGGCTTTCCCATAAGACAGGATCTTCCAGAATATTCAATTCCTTCACCCAGTAGTAACATACCCCAGTTGGTAACCTGGAATCTAAAACTTGTAAGGATTTGTAACACATGGAGACTGGGTGGGATTGAGAGGCTGCTTAAAGGAATGGGGCCGCCTCCACACCCAGTAAGCCTTTCAATGGAAAAAGGGCGTCAAATGTCCTAAGTGCTTTACATACCTGGGCGTACCTAAAGGCATTTTTATCAGATGTCCCAGTGATACTCTGTAAGCGGGCAAAGAGAAGTGGCCTCCCATTCACCCAGAGATCTGAAACCTTGTACTTATTCAATTGAGGCCAGAAAGAGGAGGATATCAGCACCCTTCCAATCTTGAAATGCGGATTACCTACTACAGGTTGGTCAGCCGATTGGCACCACCTTACTCCAAAATATTTTTGAATCTGCAGAGAGGCCTTTAATGACCACCCTATGGGGTTGTTCCTCAGGGGTTTAGGCAAATGGGAGGAGGCGATATATAAAAGAGCCCCTAATGAACATTTAACTCTGTTCGCCAAATGTTTCTCTATATTAAGCCATAAAGGGGTGTATTCCAACGGCTCCGGTTCTTTATACCACCAGGTCAGTTTGCTCATGTGAAACGCTATATAATATAGGAAAAAAGAGGGGGCAGCTAGGCCTCCCTTGGGCTTTGGAGCAGTCAATTTAAAGTAGGCCCTACGAATACTCTTCCCTCTCCAAAGAAACCTGCTCAGTAACTTTTGGAGTTTAGAGAACCATGTTTTGGGTAAAGAACTCCCTAGCATTCCCATTGGGTATAAAATTCTTGGCAGGATATTCATTTTTATCACGCTCAATCTCCCCCACAAGGAGAAGGGGAGCAGGCCCCATCTCTCCATATCTCCAGTTATGGTTTTAATTACATCACCTAGATTGTCTTTAATCATGGTTCCCATATCTCTAGAAATTTTAATACCCAGATATAACAAAGACCTTGCTTCCCAGGAAAGACCATAAGGAGCCAATTCCGCTCTATTCACTCTGCTATTCAAAGGAAAGATCTTGGATTTGTCATGGTTCAGCTTATAAAATGATACCTTAGCGAATTCTTCAACTTCCTCTAGTATAGCTGGAATTGATATACTAGGCTCTTCCACATGAAATAATATATCATCTGCATAAGCTGACAAGACGTATCTCCTGGTCCCCACCAGAATCCCTCTGATACTGATATTATTTAGTAGTCTATGGAGCAAGGGCTCTAGGTATAAGTTAAAAAGTAAAGGAGACAATGGGCATCCCTGTCTTGTCCCCCTAAACAGCTGAAAGGCGGGAGACAACACCCCGTTGCACTTAACTTTAGCCAAGGGGGCAGAATAGAGAAGTCTTATCCATTGCAGGAACTCCTCCGGCATGCCGAATCGGGATAGGGTGGCAAAAGGGAAGTCCCAGGAGACCCTATCGAATGCCTTTTCCGCGTCCAGAGATACCAAGACCATGGGTATGTCGGAATCCCTGGCAGCAGAAATGAGATGTAATAATTTCCTTATATGATCTCCAGACGATCTTCCAGCCATAAATCCCACCTGTTCACAACCTATGAGATTGACCATTACTCTTAAAAGCCTAGCGGCCAAGAGTTTCGCCAGTATTTTAATATCCGAGTTTAGTAGGGAAATAGGGCGGTAACTACTATATTTAAATGGGTCTTTCCCCGGCTTCGGGATTAGTGATATTACTGCTTCTTGGAAGCTGGAATCCGATATACCATTATCATACCAATAATTAAATACATTACGTAAAATTGGACTTAATATAGGTAGATATATCTTATATAAGTTATTTGGTAGTCCATCAGACCCTGGGGACTTATCAACCGGCAACTGGCGGATAGTCTGCTGGATTTCCACTAAAGAAATTGGCTAGCCCAAGAAAGTTGCCTCCACAGGAGTAATCTTAGGTAAGCTCACAGAGTTGAGATAACGTTCAACCTCTGCATTACTGGGACACAAAGACGGAGCGACAGCATAAAGCTCCTGAAAATATTTACCAAACCGAATTGCAATTTCTTTCGGGTCAGTACACACCGGACCCTCCTGACTTTCTCTAATCCCTGCAATGGTGTGAGGACTCTAGTTGTCGGATGCACAGAGCAAAGCTTCCTAGCCTCTCCCCAACTCCAAATATCAAATTTAGTTCTCCGGAGGCCAATTCGGCTTTCTGAGAAATTAGTCCTATATATTGAGCCTGCATCTGGTGTAATTTGGCCCAGGTGTCCGCTGAGGAGTTTCGGGACAAACTGTGCTCGAGACTCTTAATAGAGACCAGGAGAGCCTCAAGTTGAGTCTTCTGAGAGTGGGTCCTTTTTGCTGCCATTCTTATAAACTCACCCCTCAATGAGCATTTTAGTGCCGCCCAGACCATATCCAGTTTGGTGACCGAGCCCTGATTAATAACCATGAAGGAAGTAATAAAGTCTCTAATGTGTTCCTGGGAAGCATCGTCTCGCAATAACTGAGTATTCAATCGCCACAGAGGCGAGCGTTTGCATCCTGTCTCTAACCAGTAGCTCATACTGACAGGGGCATGGTCAGACAGAACTCTGGCTGCTATCTCTGCCCGAGAGACCCCCGCCATTGCAACAGCACTTAATAACAGATAGTCAATTCTAGAATGAGTCCTATGTGCTGAAGAATAGAAGGTGTATTGCCTCTCTGTTGGATTAAGGATTCTCCACACATCCAGCAGGGCTGCTCCATTAAGCAACTCTTTCATGGCACGCTGGGCTGGAGAGAGACCCCATTTACTACCATCTGATCTATCGAGCTCAGTCTGGAGCACCAGATTCCAGTCCCCACCCAGTACTGTCAACTTTGGCGGATTAGTCGCTACTAAGTTTAACAGGTGAACAAAGAAGGAGGGAGAATCGATGTTGGGCCCATAAATCGACCCAAACAATACCGGATGTGATTCTAACATACCATGAATCAGTATATAACGGCCCTCTGGGTCCCAAATTTCATGAGTTAACTTAAAAGGGACTCCCTTAGCTAACAGTATCACCACTCCCCCTTTATTTGTTGCTCTCCCTGCTCCAAAGGTTTGCCCTACCCATAGCCTTCTAAAAAGAGTGATATCCTCCCTCTTTAAATGAGTTTCTTGAAGAAACACTATTCTGGCTCTCAATTGTGCCAAATGTTTCAGAATTACCTGCCTCTTAACTCTATTTTTCGCCCCGCTTATATTCCAGACTCATGTTCCGGGAATGCAATGAAGTAAAGAATGGGAGGGTCTAAAAAATCAGGTTGTGCTTGCTTGCCAATCAAAGTAGAATCATCCTGTGGGTTGACTGAAAAGAGCACCATACCCCTTAAAGCATTCCTAAACCCACAAAAGTAATAGTGTGTGGTCGTGTCCCAATCCCCCCATCCCTTCCCCCTGCCCATCTCCCCAACAACTTTATTAACAATATCTACCCTGAAACCTCCAACCCCTCCATTAACAAACAATCCCCAGTTCAACACAACTGTACTCCGAAGATCTACATGCCACATGATGTTAAATATACGCACCCTGGCATGGCTTCTCATCCCCCAAAGATCCCCGCCCAACAACCGTTTGTGTCAACGAGATTATATAACTTCCTTAAAATAATATATGACTTCTTTATGCCCCAATAAGTTTGCCCTAGAGCAACCGAAAACCAAAAGTGTGCAAGGGAAAAGGTAAGAACCCTCCCCTTCTGGTGAGTCTTCTCCATTGCCCCTTCCTGTATTCGCTAGAGTGGGCCATGAATACCCTTTTGCTTTGCTTGGTGTGTAAACCTGTTAAAACAGAGACCGCAAAACAACAAAAAAAAAAAATATATATAATATAATGTAAAGTCCTGAATCAGATCACCATCTCCTGGGATATGACAGTTCAGGAAACGTGTTAGTGATGAAATTAAAGTCTCAGGAACTCAAGGAAGTTTAATCGCTCTCTTTCCTCCACTCGGTCCAGTGGCGGCTAGCGCTATCTCAAAACAGCATCCGATTTCCTTCATCCGAAACTCAAAGCAAGCAGGGATCACAGCAGGCGTATTTCTCATCTCCGACGCACCATTACCCCTGCAGTAAACTCCCAACTTCAGCGTGTCTCCCTTCAGCTAGCATAACGTACAAAATAAATATGCGATTCCATTCATCGCAGCACAGATATGAACTACCAGGTTTTTAGCTGAGGACTAGCGACTTTCCCATTTTTGCCATTTCAATAAGACAATACAAAAAATCCAGGGTAAACCAACACACTGCTGACAGAAACTCGGGGCTCATACCTTCTTTCACTTAAACAAATCAGGTAGAAGACCTTTTAACTCTTCCAGAGCTTGTGCAAGGGAATCGAATGAATGCCAGCTATCTTCCAGTTTAACCAACAGGATCGCTGGGTATTTCACCTGAAAGGCTTTACCTGCTGCCAGCAGTTTTGAGACAACAGGATGAAGCTCTTGCCTCCTCATCCGCACTGAGTGCGGGAGATCTTGAGTAATACGGACTTTCCGATCTTCCCACATAACTTCCTTGATCTCTTTCACTTTAGATAATACATGCTGCTTGTCTTGATAATTTAAGAATTTGAGTATAACTGGTCTGAGTGGCTGACCGACTGCTGGCATAGGGCGTAGAGCTCGATGAGCCCTCTCGATTATATAGTCTCCCCCAATCGGGAATGGTCCTGCAATTTTAGCGCATAACTTTTGCAGAAAAATAATCGGAGCATTCCCCTCTTCTTTCTCTGGTAATCCAACTATCACTAAGTTGTTTCGCCTACTCCGCCCCTCCAAATCCTCAAGCTTGTCTTCTAGCTTTTTAAGTCTACGGGCGAAGTTCGTCGTTTCCCTTCCAACTTTTTCCTGTCTTTTCTCCACGGATGAAATCCTCACTTCTGCATCTCCCACTCTGGTAGACAGCGAGGCGACTGAACTCTTAATCATTTGCAAGTCCTCCGATATCGTGGCAACCGTGGCCTGTAGCGGTTGCATAATTTCCAAAAACCTCTCCTCCGAGAGTGCTGATGCTGCTGCAGGCATCCTTGGTAGGCTAGCGGCTTGTGGTTTGGCCCTCTTCGTGGCCTTGTCCTTCTTAGGCGTGTCCGGGGGGAATGCCACGGTAATGCTTTTTTCATGTAGAATTCCATTCAAACTTGGGCCAGCCGATCCTAGATGCGTTTCCCCAGCCAGTGAGTATACAACAGAGCAAACTTGAGTCAGAGACCTTGTGTAGTCGGAAAAAATAACAGGCGGGAGACGGAGCTCTAGGGACGAGTTGCTTCTGCTCAGGCTGCCATCACATGACCCTCTGACCAAGAGTTTTGATGTTAATGGGGACACAAACATTTAAGTTTCTGTCTTTCAGATGTCATTTTTCCCATTAGTCATGAAAAATGGTAAATATGTGAAAGCTCACATTTTCAGGTTATAAATATCTTTAGCCAGAGAAGGTTTCACATATAAATAAATGGTATGAACTGAAATGGATAGATGAGGGATAAACTAGCACCACCCATACCCTTGTAGTGGCTATTACAGTTGTCTGACTTATATTTTTCCTCTTTGTCTACACTACAAAATACCATTAAATTGATCAGTGTCAGTGGCTCAACAGGTTGCACTGTTGCATCTGAGGCAGGATGATAGGAAAGCTGCAGGTTCTAGCTCCACACCTGGAACTTGGGATAAATTTCAGTACTTATACTGTAGTGCAGCATGAGGGGGTGCTGTAATCTTGACTGACCATCTTTCTGATAAGATAGTAAACCACAGTCCTGTCTAGCTGATCTGGTTTTTGTTCAGGTGAATGTTAAAGATCCCATGGTACTTCTCAAAAGGTAAAGAGGAATTTCCCGTGTCTAGGCTGAATGTTCCCATTTCACTTAAAATGCAACCAACAACAGGTCACGTGATGGCAGCCTGAGAGTCGGCAGCAAACTCCCGGAGCTCCGCTACACGCTATCAATTTTGGGCTCTTTCAAAATACTTGGCTAATTTAAACCGCTTGCACTGGATGCTGAGGGTCTTACTTGTCACTGGATCTGGTGAATAGACCCGTATTATGGAAGTTTGCATGAAAAAGGCGCCGCGGAAGCATTCGCCTCCTCGCACCCCAGAAAAGGAGAAGGCCGCAAAATGGGCCAAGCAACAGGCCGCTAGCTTATCTAAATTACCAACCACGGATACTCCGCTGTCGGAATCTAGATTTCTTGAAATTATGCAGCCCCTCCAGACCTCCGTGGCGTCTATTGCTGAAGACATGCAAGAGGTCAAGAGATTGATGGAAGTTTTGACTACGAGAGTGGGCGATGTGGAAGTAAAATTGATTTCTCTGGAAAATAAGCACCTCGGGAGTGAGACAGAGCTGGTCCTTGTTAAACGGAGACTAAAGAAACTGGAGGAGAAATTAGAAGATTTAGAGGGTCGCAGTAGAAGAAACAACCTTGTTGTGATTGGGATTCCTGAAAAAGAAGAAGGGACTGCACCAATTGTTTTCCTCCAGAAACTCTGTCGAAAAGTCGCCGGGTCTCCCCCAGGTGGGGGTGAATATATAATAGAGAGGGCTCACCGAGCCTTGCACCCTCCGCCCGCTCAGGGCCAGTCACCCAGACCCTTGATCATGAGATTTTTAAACTATCTGGATAAACAGCATGTCTTAGCTAAATCTAGAGAATTGAAGGAGTTGTTATGGGAGGGTCAGAAGATTGAATTATTCAAGACTTGCCCACTTTCGGTGAGGGTGAGGAAGGCAGGAATTACATCCAATCGTTGCTAAGCTAGTTGCGGCAGCTAAGCCATACAAAGTCAAATATCCCGCTGTTCTGATGGTAAAACATGAAGGGACATGGCTATCATTTGATTCCCACTTGCAGGCTCAGCAGGAACTGCAGCGTCTTTTCCCGGACATTTTTAAACGATGACACCCTGTGCACACTTCCGCATTAATGACCCCGTTCTGGATATAGCATGATATTAATTTGAAGACCTAAAAGTACTTAATTGGTGCACATATAACCTCTCTTTTGTTGGTTGGAATGGAATTTTTGTACTTAGCATCTGGGGACTGCTAGCGACTGAAGGATATGCGCCTACTAGTGAAGGTCCACGGTTATGCGCGATGAAACTTTACATTTATATAATAGCTAAAACCCCTTTTTATTTTCTTTTCCCACTTGGTAGCTCTTTCTTGAATATATGGCTACCTCACCCTTCGTTTGATTCCTGAGAGGATCTGGCTGATCCTAGGGATGGATCTCTAGTGCACAACTCAGTTTGCAAGTTCAACTCTGTTTTATAATCAGCGTTTAAATACATGGAACTGGTCGCTGGCGCTCGCTTAAATATCGGGACTCATTATTTTTCGGGTCACCATGGATGGCAGACGATCGGAGGAGAACTGCTGATCTATGTTTGGAACCTGCTGCATTGTCTCCTTGCAGGACTCAACATTGACAACTTGGATACCATGACAGGACTTACAATTGATCCATTTTCCTTACCTTTTCCTTCCCTCCCTCCCTCCCCCCTTTTTTTCTTTTCTCTATCATATATAAACACAGAAGTAGGGTGTACATGGTTATAAATTAATTTCTTTTGTTTTGTTTTTTATTGGGTTTTTAAGCCCACCCAGTGAGGGTCTGTTCTAATTTAAATCATTATTCAGGCAGCAGACGGTTTATTCTCTGCTGAGACTATGTAATTTTTAGGTAAAGCATCGGAGCCTTCTTTAAGATTAACTGTTTTTCTTTTGGGTGAGTGGTGGGAGTTCTGGGGGGGTAGTATGGGACGTAGTGGGCTGTTTGGAATAATTAATCATGTGGCGTGTTTTGTTTAGGAGAGCAGTCTTTTGGGACTGGGGGATAGGTACTGTTTGGGTGTTGGGGGATGTTTTGAAAGGTTATCTTATTGGTAGAGGGAGTATTGGGGTTTGTAGGATTGTTGGTATTCTGGGATGTCGGGGGGGGTTACCAGGGCTACGAGATAGTTGAGATCCAGGTATTTATTTGGTATCAGGGAGTTAGTAATACTATTATCAGTGTCCTAGGTATAGTATCCCAGGGCATTTTCCATTCAGTCTTTTCTCACAACCTAGTTGACAACAATGAGTCATATTTATAAGTTCTTTAGTTGGAATGTTAAAGGAGCCAAGGATAGGGTCAAGAGGCAGGTAGTTCTAACACACCTCCGCCATTTGGGGGTGCAAATTGTCTTCCTCCAGGAGACACACCTTAAAAGAAGTGATGTCCATTATTTCAGAAGGGGGTTGCACAGGTCTATGGGGCTGGGGCATCAGCTAAGAGAGGAGGGTGGCCATCCTCATTGCTAGGAACATCCCTTCAATTTAGTGAGCGAGTACTGGGATCCCGAAGGCCGTTATATAATTGTGCACACTCAGTTAGCATCACAGCCGATTATATTAGGCTCTATATATGGCCCTAACAGTGATTCCCCTTCCTTTTTTATGAACTTATTGCACTTGGTAATATCTGATACCTATAAGCTTATGATCATTGGGGGAGATTGGAATTTAGTACTCCAGAATGATCTGGACAGATCAGGTAATGGGAGGCGGGGTTTATCCCCAGCACAAAGGGCCCTGAAGGACTTTATTAGTAAGGCGGCCTTAGTCGATGTCTGACGCGTATTTAACCCTAAGATACTACAATACTCATTTTATTCACTGGTACATAATTCCCATTCATGAATTGATTATATTTTGGTCAGCTCTTCGGCAGTGCCCGATGTAATCCAGGCGGATATTTCTGCCAGGGTAGTATCGGACCATGTGCCTGTTAGTGTGACATACAGGCCAACTTTAGAGAGTAGACGTTCCCCACAATGCCGCTTAAACTGCCAAATTTTAAAAGATGAGTTCGCCTTGATGATTCTCAAGGATTTTATTGGCCATTTTTTAGCTGATAACCAAGACTCAGTAGACCAGAGAGACTTGGTCTGGGCTGCCATGAAGTGCTCCTTATGGGGTATGCTAATTAAGATCGCCTCTAGTAAGAAACGTATTCAAAGGGACAAATTAGATTCCCTATTAACAGCAATTAAGCAGATAGAATGTGGTTTATCCCGGTCCTCACCCGACTCGGATTGGGCCAGATTGCATCAACTGCAAGCGCAGCACTCGGGCTTAGTAATGCAGCAAGCTGAGTTAGCACTTTTGCGGACAAGACTTCAATACCTAGACATAGGGGAGAGAGCCGGGAAACTTCTCGCTATGCGAATACGGCACTTAGACTCCGTTCGACACATTGCGGGAATCTGCATTGGTCAAGGGGATCAGGTTTGTACGGATTCAGGGGAAATGTCTAAGGCTTTTGGGGCATATTTTCAGAGTTTATATGCTGAAAATCCTGAATCCAAGCCCTCACTGACAGAGATCACCTCATACTTGAACTCAATTATTCTCCCAAAGCTATCTGAGGATGAGGTGGAGGGTCTAGGCGCCCCAATATCGGTCTTAGAGATTCAGCAAGCTATTCAGCAGATGCCCCTTAGCAAATCCCCTGGACCTGATGGGTTCCCCAGCAACTTCTACAAGGAATTCCTCCCTACCATATCTCCGATTTTATTGGATGTCTTCCAATATTGGTTTGAGTATGGTATCTCCTACCAAATTTCCTTGAGGCCACAATTTTGCTAATTTTGAAGCCTGGAAAGGACCCCTTAATATGGATAGTTATTTCTATATCACTTTTGAACACAGATATTAAAATATTGGCAAAAGTTTTTGCTAACAGATTGTCCAAAGTGATGGATAGGTTGGTCTGTAGGGAACAAGTGGGTTTTATGAGGGGGAGGTTGCCCCAGGATCACCTACGAAAACTGTTACATCTCATTGAGGAGGCTAAGGAATCTAAAATACCAGCTGTACTCCTTTCTCTTGATGCCGAAAAGGCCTTTGACCGGGTGTCCTGGGATTTTTTATTCTCTACCCTTTCGGCTTTTGGTCTGCCTGAGGTGTTTTTAAGATGGGTTAAAGTTTTGTATTCCTTCCCTTCTGCGAGAGTTAAATGCAATGGGGTATTGTCACCTGTTATTAAGTTAGAGCGAGGTACTAGGCAAGGCTGCCCCTTGTCCCCATTGCTATTTAACTTGTACTTAGAGCCTTTTTTACTTAGAATAGCGGGGAATTCATTTATAAAGGGTATTCAGGTAGGGGAATCCAATTATACACACTCAGTTTATGCAGATGATGTTTTATTCCATATTGAGAACCCTGGGATCTCCATACCGGCCGTCTTAGAGGAAATAGATAGTTTTCCAGAGTATCCTATTATAAGTTAAATCGCACTAAGACAAAATCTTTCCTTAAATCATAGAGTTATTAAAGCGGATCTACAGTTTTAGGACTTGGTTGGGAGACTAAATCCTTAACATATTTGGGCATTAATATCAACACAAGTCTATCCTCGATGGTTAAAAATAATTTGGGTACTCTGGTTCAGACTATTTCGGGAGACCTAAATAGATGGCGATTGCTCTCCTTCTCTTTGTGGGGCAGACTGAATCTCCTAAAAATGAATATTCTCCCTAGATTATTGTATCCCTTGGGAATGCTTGGGGCTTATCTCCCGAGAAAATGGTTTACAAACCTGCAGAGGATATTTAATTCCTTTTTATGGCAGGAGAAGGGAATACATAGGTCTTATGTTAACTTGACTGCTTCATAATTTAAGGGTGGACTGGTGGCTCCCTCTGTTTTCTTATATTATGCAGCCAACATATCTGCAAGCTGAGCTTGTGGGATGATGTCTGTCAGGCACTAAGCCTATCTCCCTTATGGTTAGACATTGTAGCGCGACCTGGCGAGGAGGACGAGTTCTCTACGGCCCTTCTATTTGTTCCCCAGTCCGTCATCCCTAAGAGGTTAATAAACAACCCCATGGGTTGGTCTTTAAAAGCATATTACCAATTGCAACGTCATATTAGGGTTAAATGGTGGCTTTGGAAGACCAGCCCATTTTGAGCTCCCATAAATCAAGGTCAGTGCTTCCATAACATACCTTTTGGCCCCAGATAAGCCATCTTTCTATTTCAGTTTCTGGGACATAGTAGCCATGCCTTTGACCAAATAAAAGGCTTTATGGGGTTGATGACCATGACTTTTTTAAGTGGTTACAGCTTAGTAAGGCCATAGCCCAGGCTTTTCCCTCGCCGCCCTCTGCCGGTCATATTTCGGATAGCATTACTGCCCTATTAACTGTAGCACTCCAACCACATGCAGTTTCCTAAGTTTATAAGTTACTTCAGGAATGGGATTATAGGCTTCCTTCAGGCATTTGCTATTACTGGGTGAGAGAGTTGAATATCCAGGACACCCCGGACCTTTGGAAAAAACTTTGGTGCACTATGTACAAATACGTCAAACAAGACAGGCTTAGGATGGTACACTTTAATATCATGCATCATCTTTATTTAACGCCCTCTCATTTATTTAGGCATGGGGCATGTGACACATCTCTGTGTTGGAAATGTAAAAGAAGAGGCACTTTGTATCATATGCTATGGTCTTGCCGGTGATACGGGCCATCTGGATGTGCTGTCTACAGACTCTTGGACCCTATCCTTGGCTCAATTCATATGTTTTACCCCAAGATTTGTTTTATTATGTCTCTTTCCATAGCCACCCCCAGGACTTTGAAGGCTCAAGTCTCACTTGTCTCAGCTGTAATGAAACTGATAATATTAAGGCATTGGTGTCCGACAAGCCTCCATCTTTGCTAGAGTGGCATCAGGAATGTATCTTAGCATTGCAGCTTGAGAAACACATCGCATACATGTGGGACAAGCAAGGTTTTATACATCCTTTGAGGCCTAAACACCTTCCTTATGGCTTGGAAGCCAAGGCTAAACTCTTACACCCTAAGGTTAAATGTGCTCTCTTCAGCTCGTAACCTGGGGGGAGGGGGGAAGAGGGGGGTGGTGGGTAGAGTTTTACATCTTATACGTTTCATCAGAAGGTGCTTTATATGTATTATGCTGAGTTAATTGCTCTGTTCTGCACTTTCAGTGTAATTCTCCATTGTCTGATCTTTTGAGTGAGATGTTTGTAAAGACAATAAAGAATGTTAATTACAAAAAAATGCAACCAACAGCTTAATCTGATTCATTATATTACTTTGCATCTGTATCCCCCCAATAAGGCTGAAAATTGCCTGTATTGCCTAGCACTCCTTCAAAAACTAAATAAGAAAACAGTCTTAGAAGAGTAAGGAAGCAGTTTGTTATTACAATCTGCTTGTAAGATATTAAAATCAATCTTTAATTTATAAAACTTATATAAAAGGCATTGCCCCTAAATTAACAAATAGCATGTTAAATATGAAATGGTGTTTGATATTCTTTAAACTATTACTGTTGCTAATAGTTTATTTAGTCAGTTAGTTATATTTCTTAATGCATACTGTAGAAAAAACAAACATCTGAATTATCATAACATCTTGAAATACTGTAGCTTAGCAGTGTGCTGGTTAGCCAAGGACATCCCAGATGGTAATATCTTATGACCATCAAACAAAACACAAATAGGCAAGACATTACAGCACAGACTGAATTTTTTTAAACACATTTTATTAGAGACTTTATGGTTATCTATTTAAGTGATAACATTCAGTTAATTGGAGTATACTCTCAATAACCAGTTTCTATGCATGATTAAATGCCAAGGCGAAGCCGAAGCATTTAATCACCAAGGTAGTTGTTGTTGCAAAGTATACTCCAGTTAACTGAATGTTATTACTATTATATGAGTTGGAGTTTGTTTTAGTGCGAATGTTAAGATAACGGCTGCATGGAGTATGTGAAGGGGCTCTGCGAAGGGAAAGTAGGTGCAATGCTATGGCTCCACTTTCTGCCACTGTTACAGCATATCTTTGTTTTCTGTAATTTTGAGGTGTAAGAGGTACGAGGAGGAAAAAAGAAAAAGGATTTAACTTCTTTACAGTGAGTTGCTTTTGGATTGGTTTTGTAGAACGTGAGAAAAAAAGTTTTGCAGTGAGGGGTGCTTTTTACTTATTTTGCACAGTGCAAATGTTAAGGTAACAGCTGCACGAAGTATGTGAAGGGGCTATGCGGAGGGAAAGTACATGCAGTTGTATGGTTTCACTTTTCTGCACTGTTATGGTGTGTAGTTCATTTCTTTTTTTAATTCTGAGGTGTTACAGGCACAAGGAGGGGAAAAAAACAAGGATTTCACTAATTTACAGTGAGTTGTTTCTCTTATCAGAAGGCATAATGTGTTTTTACCATGCACCCATTTAGGGAGGGGGTCACAGGGTTGAGAAAAAAATGTAATTTTTATTTTAGTAGATTTGTGATATAGGGTGGAGGACAGTGTTGGAAGGCAGAAAAATCATATGGTCTATAATTTGTATAACACTTTGGTGTGTGTGTGGTTCTGATGAAATGATGGGCAGTCAGGAAATATAAATAAACAAGTCTTGGCACACTAATGTTCGGACAAAGAAAGTCACCACACTTAAATAGTAATCATAGCTTTTTTGCTATGAAACATAATGGCAGTGAACATAAAGTGCAGACTAGTGCAGACACAGACAAACTCCTCACTCACGTTTCACCTGAACACAGGCTTGAAAAAGCCTGTGTTCAGATGAAACGTGCGTGAGGTGTTTGTCCATGTCTGCACTAATCTGCACTTTATGTACACTGCCATTATGTTTCATAGTAAAAAAGTTTTGATTACTATTTACATGTGGTGAGTTTTTTTGTCCGAACGTTGGTGTGCCAAGACTTGTTATTTGCTATTATTGCTCTTCTTAGAGCATCCGTACTTCTATGTGGCTCTATCTAATTGCCAGTCAGGAAATGTAGCAGGAAAATTTAAAATTTGTGAGGAATGTGTTTACATTTATAGAGCTTTGCTGCCCATTTAGTTTGTTTCTTGGTGTTTTTTTATCTTTTTCTGACACTATTTGTGCTTTTTCTTAATGTGTTACAGTTTGGAACAGTGTTTCTGCTATTTTTGGAACTGTCGAGGTGGACGGCTGTTGAAATGCCATGCTTGTTTGGGGGGGATGCTTGAGGATTGATTAACTGACTGTGGGCATGGTTTTGGTTTCATTAAATGACTGTGGGTGATGTTTGGTTGAATAAACAACTCTGCAGGCATTTTTTGAAGGTTATGGTGGGATAATTGACAGCTGTTCTGTTTTGTCATTGGCTGATACACTTTAGCTCTAATATAATGCAAAATATACATTGAGATACCTCAAAATACATTATTTGCAGTGCAATCAAGCAATTACATCAGAAATACATGGCAATGCAGTATACTCAGGTAGGCAAACTGTCAAACTTGACAAAAACAAACCAATCGGATCTGGTCAAATTTCATCCAATTCATGCACTAGGTAAGAAGTTATCCATTCCATGTCAATTCAGTTCACTTGCAGTTTAGGGACACATTATTTAATGTCTGACCCCACAGGAAAGATTGATGGAGTAACACAAAAAGTTAAGTTAACGGTTCCTCTCCTGAGCAACAGGGATCCGTCACTGCATCCCTTTAATCAAGTTGTAATTATTCCATGTTCAACAGCATTAATCATGGGTAACCATATTTTATAAAAAAATAAATTCCTCCTGTCCTGCTGAACGTACCTATATGCACTCAAATTTCATACATAACATAAGGTTGTTCATCCAATGGGATGTACTGGGGGGAGTTTCACTTATTTGGTGCTCTGCAAACATCTTTCTAGCATTAACCAGAGCCACGTCCTAGAGACCATGTTGCTTAAAGGAACAATCTGCTTTTGGTTCTGCCCCCAGCATATATTCTAGGGGGTATCAGGTAAAGGGTGACCAAGGACCTGCTTCACAGTAGCAATGACATAGTACCAAAAAGATGCTACCTAGCTGCAGGTTAGAGCCATGTGTAGAAAATCTACTTCTACTATGAACATATGAAATTTGCCAGCAGATAAAGGCCTAGAGGTCTATCAAGTCTGCTCGAATGTGTAGCTAGCAGCCCTTATTCTGCAGCTGCCCCTCCCTTCCACCCTTTCCCTTCATTAACCCTCCCCCTTGTCCTGTCCCATCCTCGTTTGAAGCAGTCCACTGTTCTACTGCATACCACTTCAGCAGGTAACGCATTCCACCCAACCACCACCCTCTCTGTAAAAATCTGTCTCCTCATCTCCCTCCTGAACCTTCCTCGCTCCAGTCTCATATCATGGCCCCTGGTGGCCCTCCCCTCCCTTACTTTGAACAGCCCCTCTGTACCCGTCTTGTTTATTCTTTTCATGTATTTAAAGGTTTCAATCATGTCACCCCTGTCTCTCCTCTCCTCCAGTGAGTACACGTTCAGCTCCTTCAACCTCCTCTCAAATGATAAGTCCCCTAGCCCCTTGATCATCTTTGTCACTCTGCGCTGCACCCCCTCCAGTAACTTAATGCCCCTCTTCAAATACGGACACCAGTACTACACGCAGTACTCCAGGTGTGGTCTAACTAATGTCCTATACAGTGGCGAATCACCTCCTCTCTCCTCAAGGATATACCCTTGCAATACAACCCAGAATTTTGTTGGCCTTTGCAGCTGCCTTCCTACATTGTGCCAAGTTGTTCATTGACCCTGTAATGAGCACACCCAGATACTTCTCCTCCTCTGTCTGGGCTAGCTGCACTCCCCTAGCTGGTAACTCCTCCTTGGGTTCTTCATCCCAAAATGCAGCACCTTGCACTTTTGGCATAAAGCCCAGTTGCCAGGTGTCTGACCAGGTTTCAAGCTTTGCCAGATCATCCTGCAACCCCTGCCATCCCCCTAGGTCATCCACCACTGCGCCTACCTTGGTATCATCAGCAAACAGACTGATCTTGCTCTTGATGTCCCATGATATGTCTGCAATGAATATCTCAAACAACACTTGTCCCAACACTGAGCCCTGTGGAACATCGCTCATCACTGCCCTTGGGAGTGAGAGCTCCCCACCCACCACCACCCTCTGTTGCCTTCCCTGCAGCCAGTTTCCTACCCATCTCACCAGCTTTGCACCCGCCCCTGTGCCTACTAACTTCCTTCCCAGCCTTCCATGTGGCACTGAGTCGAATGCCTTACTGAAATCCAGATACAGGACATCAACTGCATGGCCCCTGTCCAGTTGCCTAGTTACCCAGTCATAGAACTCAGCCAGGTTGGTTTGGCAGGATCTGCCATGTATGAAGCCATGCTGTCTGCTGTCCTGTAGTCTTTTGGCCTCTAGGAGGGCCACCAGCCTCTCCTTCAGGATAGTCTCCATTAGCTTACCCACGATGGATGTGAGGCTCACTGGTCTGTAGGTACTGTTTTACATTTAGGTCAAAGTGAGTCTTTGATAGACTTGAAGTTATTCAATTTCAGTGTGGTGAAATACTGTAGGTTCTATACAAAGAATTGAGTTGCACTCTATATATCCTGTTGGTACGAGAGTAAAGGTGAACATCTCTTATAGCCGTGTTTCCAGTTTCCTCATCTATGTCAACACCCAAATCGCTCCCCCATTCCTGGAGAACTCTGTTAACTGGTACAGGGGCTTCCCCCATAACAGTTTGTAGAAGGCTGCAAGAGCTTTGTGGTTGGTTGGTGCTGTATATTATCTCATCAGCTGGAGACAGAGATGGTATTACCGCCTGAAGGTAAGATCTCACCCTGAGAACATCAAAAAAATCCCGTTTGTATACCAAATTCTTGCTTAATATCATTGAAGGATTTCAGAGGCCCTCCAGTGTATATGTCTGCAACTCATAGCAAGACACATCTACCTCATCTCAGAAACAGTATTTAAAATATGGATGGGCAAGGCCTTCTTGTTTACCAGACAATTGCAGAATTCTCGATTTTAGTCTTCCTATTTTTCCTGCCCACAGGTACTAATGCAGTATACTATTTAACTGCTTAAAAAATTATCGGGACCTATATGAAAGAAGATAAAGACAATACTAAAGGCTTGAGGATGGCTCACATGAATGTGTGTAGCCTACGACCCAAAATGCCTGAGGTACAATCCTGGGTAGATACATACAGGCCCGATGTGCTAGTCATAACTGAAACATGGCTGAAGCCTCACATACTCCCTCTTGAAGTTGCACTCGACCACTATGACTCCTTCAGAACGGATAGAGAGTGGGGAAAAAGGAGGGGGCATTCTTGTTTATGTGAGCTCTTCCCTGGCAGCTTCCCTGTCCCCTGTTGACATGCCAGGCCCTACAGCTCTAGAATCTATATTTGTTAGAATTATACTCGGATGTACAAAATACTTGACCATAGGCTGTATCTACAACTCCTCCCCACTGGTGGCACCCCAGCACTCCAGTACCTAGTCTGCTCTTTAGTGGAGGCACAGCTCAAAGAGTTACTGGTTCTTGGGGACTTTAACTTGAAATGGGAATCCACCATTGAACAATCCCACAAGGCCACACTTCCTGATGCAAACCTGACCCAGGTCATCTCTGAGGTCACAAGGTACAATCAACAAACAGGGAACCACTCCATCCTTGACTGGATACTGGTCTCCAACCCTACTAATATACAAGCAACTGGTGTGATGTCAGATGCCCTAAGTGATCACTCACCCAACTTCTGCATATGGAAAAATTGGCCTCCCAGGGCTCCACCTAGGCTCATAGTGGCAAAGGACTTCTCTGGATTCTCTGCTGAGGCCTTCAAGAGCTCCCTGAGAAACACTGACTCGTCACTGATTAGACTCCTAAGCATTATTGACAATGCTGCCCAGTACTTTCAGTGCACCTTCTCTGCAGTGGCCAACCTACATGCTCCAGTTAGGAGAAGACGAGCTAAAGGACATTGCCACAAATGGATATCACGTGAATTAAAATCGCTAATGATAGCTAGAGACAAGGCCTGGAAAAAGGCTAGGAGCACAGCCAGCCCCACAGACCTTACTGCCTATAGATCGCTGCAGAATCAGTGCCAAAAAATCTCCAAATCAGCCAAAAGGGATTACATAAAATCCCTTCAGTGGCGAAATCTGTCTGAACCCAAGTCCTTCTGGTCTAGTATCAACACCTGCTAAAAGGTACAAACACACCTCAGCAGGGTAACGTAAACAGTAACAGCATAACTATTACGGATGGAGGGGAGGCTGCCTCGGCCTTCAATCGCTTCTTCACTGATCTGGGGGCACTCAGATCCAGCCCAACACATCACCATCAGGGCCTTCTGGCCACTGAATCTCAGGACCCCTGATTGCCCATTTTCACTTGCGGACAGTGTGAGCCAAAAAAGTGTTTCCCCTCCTATAATCCTTAAAACCTAATGGATCACCAGGACCTGATGGACTAGATCCTAGGCTACTCAGGGCCACTGCCCCAGCCATTGCCCTGCCAGTTGCCCTGTTAATAAACAGATCCCTACAAGAAGGAACAGTACCAATAAAATGGAAGCCGGCTCATGTAGTCCCAATTCACAAGGGTGGAGCTCGGGAAATGATTGACCATTATAGATCTATCTCATCCCTATGCTACCTGACAAAGATCCATGAGCGGCTGGTATACTGCCAACTGAGAGACTACCTGGAAACCAATAGATTCTTGGCCCCCTCACAACATGGCTTTTGACAAAAGCACAGGACTGACACTGCCCTCATAAGATTTACCTCCAATGTCCTGGCCGCCATGGACAAGGGAACCCTAACTGGGGCTGTGTTCATCGACCTCTCCAAGGCCTTTGATCTGGTAGACCACCCACTCCTGCTTACAAAGCTTAGCCAATTTGGACTCGACCAGCATTCTCTCAATTGGTTCCATATTTACCTCTCTGATCACTCTCAACAGGTCAAGTGGACAGGGGTCGTCTCCGAACCCCTACCTTTAACTGAAGGGGTCCCTCAGGGCTCCATCTTAGGCTCGTTGTTATTCTCCCTATTCATAAATGACATTCATGGCCATTGCAGGGGCAGCTCCATAGTACAGTACACTGATTATGCAGTACTGTATAGATCAGGGGAGAACCCATCCTTTCTAGGACCCCTGCTCCAAGCAGACTTCACCAAGGCCAAGACCTGGCTAGCTGAGAATCACTTGGTTCTTAACCCTACCAAGACAAAAGTGACACTATTCGGGCCAAAATCCCAGGGTCCGTCTCATGCCCACCTTCTTCCACTTGCTACCATGTCTGGTTCCACTATCGAGGTACTACAAACCGTCAAGCATCTAGGCCTCACACTAGACCAGGGGCTCACACTGAAGCCCCATGCGGACCTGGTAACAACAAGAATCCACGAAAAGTTAGGTCTCCTATATCATCTAAGCCATAACATGATACCAGAGACTAGACTTGCAATTGCACAAAGCATCCTTCTCCCTACCTTAACTTACTCAAACCCCATAATACTCGGCATCTCCAAATCAGTCCATTGTAGACTACAGACCTTATACCACAAAGTTGCATGATTCGCATCCAAATCCCACCCGAGGACCCACCACTGTGAAGTCCTCACAGCGCTCAACTGGCCCTCCCGGAACAACAGACTCCAGTATCCCCTATTAAGCTGGACCTACAAGATCCTTGATGCCCACCCCCGACAGGGCTGACCAGACTACTTGCCCCAAAGTGGACCAGATGACCACTCCACTCCTTGAGCAAAAAACTGCTAGATATTCCCATGGTCAGCTCCATCACAGGGAGCAAATCCTTTGCTCACCTAGCTCCTATATCATGGAACAATCTCTCCAGTCACCTTCAGGAGGCACCCACTCTAGCCATATTTCAAAAGGGACTGCACACTCACCTCCTTAACCTTAGTCCCTGCCCCTGCTCGGATGGCTAGCCTACCTCCCCTTGTGTCAATTATGCTACTACAAAACTGCTCCCCTCTAAGGTATCGTCTAATGGCTGCTCAAACTGGTACATTGTCTTATGCTGATCTTCTTGTGTGCACTTAAAACACTTACCACCCCACATCCATCTGCTGTCACTACTATATTCTATAATGTAACATGTCTACTGCTCTTTCCTACTGAAACTGTATATTGTTATTATACTCAGGATGATATGTCCAACACTGTACTGTTGTAACCAGTAATGTAATGTACCTACCGCCCTCTCCCACAAAACTGTGTACTGTCTCTGTTATCCTGTGTGATGATATGTCCTTCACTGAATTAACTGCTTGAATATGCAAAATATATGTAACTAACCCCAGTCGCCCCTGAAAAAGGGACCCCCGTGGCCCAGTGGGCTTACCTGGTTAAGAAAATTTAATAAATAAAATTTGGGTAAAATGCTCATCTTTATAGTGCCGTTTCTACCTATGGAACTAATAGAGAGTCTTCCACCATTCACATTCCTTTTTTATGTCAGAGATCAGGGATACATAATTTTGTTTGTAGAGATGATTTACTTTACTGGGGATCCTGATGCCAAGGTATTTAGATGCACCTCTCTCATGTGAAGCAGGTTGTGATCAAGATAGGCAGTATAACTTTTGCCTGAGGCCAAGATCTCTCTCTTTTTGACTAGTTCATTTTATTGTCTGCTAATTTACCATTTTCTTCTAGGAGTTCTTGGACCTTGGGCATGCTACTTTACCACTAGGTTCTATCAAGGAGAGCAACAAATCTACAAATAAGGCTAGTTTGTGATGTGATTTCCCCACCTTCAGTACCACTGTTTCATCTTCCTGCCTTACTGCAGCTTCCAGAGGTTCTAGTAACAGTACATAAAGGGGACAATGGACATTGTTGGCTGGTGCCACGTATTAGAGGAAATGGTTTGGCTAGGATGCCATTGACCAGAATCTGTGCTCATGGCTGATTATATAGGGTAAAGATCCAGTTTACAATAATGAGCCTTAAGCCAAATCATTTTAGTGTTTCAAACATATACCCCAACTCAGGGCATACAGTATGCAGAAAAAAATGGCCAGGTCTTTAAGGGCCATAATTATAGAAATATGGACAGACTACTACTGTGAAAGTCCTTTTTTCCTTCATAGTGTAGAATTTGCCTTTTCATTGTTGTCCAGGTTTTTCAATAACAAGTCAAAACACAAGCACAAAACATTAAGTTACTGTCAAAAAATGTATGACAAAGGAACTAAGGGTCAAACTGCCCTCCTGAAGTAATGGTAAGGGGAAACAAACAGGGAGTAAGGGCCCTGCTTTGAGATCCTGAGAGACTCCACTCAAGTCTCTCAAAATGTTTTTGCCAGGTCTGAGACTCTACCAGACCTGAACCCCTTTAAGTCCTGCTCCCACTCGATGCAGTGAAGTGCTTTTCAACATCCAAGGCAAGGACCCCAGCACATTCCTCGACTGCTCTGCCTGCCCACTTCCAGAATACAGTTTGTCTGACATTGTGCTTGATCTGCTTCCCTTTCACAAAACATGCTTGATCTTGGTGGATTATTAATTAATTAATTAATTAAGTAATTAATTAATTTAGTTATTTAAAAGTGTTTCACCAGGAAAAACATACTGAGCTGGTAACAGCTCGTTTCCAGATGTGTCCTGGGGGATAATACTGTAATATAGTTTGGATGAAGAAAGTAAATCTTTAAATACAAATCCAAATAATATATGTTTAGATAGGGAAAAAACTGCCAGCCATGAAAAAGCTAATGAGGGGGTAAATGAAGAGGGTAAAGGACAGCTGCAGGAGGGAGGAAGAAAGTCATGTATTCGAGGCTTTAAAGAGACATCAGAAGAGGCAGAGCCAACAGACAAGTGAAGGAAGGAACAAAGTTTAGGGAACTGATAAGAGAAACTAGATTGACCAGCAATAGACTTCCCAGAAGGAACAGCTAGGGACTGAGAATCAATATTACATAAAGGATAACAGGAAGCTGGGGGAGATGATAAGAGAGAGGTAAGGTAGAAATGGAACCAAACCAGGATTTAGACATAAAAGAGACATAGTGGGAAAGGCACTTGGCATCAAGAGAGGGAAGAGAGAGAGAGAGAGAGAGAGAGAGAGAGAGAGAGAGAGAGAGAGAGAGAGAGAGAGAGAGAGAGAGAGAGAGAGAGAGAGAGCAATATTAAATGAATAGTAGTGAGTATGCAGGGAACAATCTAAGGCAAAATGACAAAAAAAAATTGAAAATAGGGTCCAGTCTGGCAAGGGTGGATTTGAAGCTCCACTGTAGACTGGATTACCATAATCAAGAATAGGGAGGATTATGAAAGGGAGGTGCTGGAGAGAGCAAGATGGCTGCACACACTTTTTCATAGCTCGGTATTACCAAAAGCAAAAGCTTTTGCTTCTTCTTCTTATTGGGCTTGTTCAGTTTATTTCTCTTGAGCGTTTATTTGGAGACCAGATGGCTGCACAGGAAGGCTCTATACAAAAGGAAGGAGCAGATGCCAGAGCTGAACAAATGGATAGATTTCTGTCTCCAAAACAGGGATCTGGAAGATACCTCCTAACTGGGGTAGTAGGTCTGCCCCACCTGAGAGACTTCCTTCCTGGCAATGTCGCATCCTGAACCAGGCCTAAGGTGAAGAACCCACAAAAAACAACTTTAGCATCACTTCAGTTATTTTTGCAGGAATTGCAAGTAGATATCAAGGATTCATTTGGAAAGGTACAAACTTCTTTATTGGAAATCTCTCAATGCTGTGGGGGCATAAAGGTTAAAATAGATAAAAGAGAGAAGAGAGTTGAGGCAACTGAGAAATCTATGGAAAATATAGCTGTGAGGGTCTTGACAGTGGAAGGGGCTGTTAACGCTTCTCTTCATGAACAGCTACTCACAATATCAAAGCTTGAGAAAATAGAGAACACCCTTCTCCTAAAAAATTTAAGAGTGATTGGACTTTCTGCAAAAATTTTGAATCAGGAACTGAAGACAGAGGTAGACAGGATTCTTACAATGGTGTTTTCATCAGAACCAGTGATTCTGGACTCTGTTTTTAGACCGCAAGCATGGCAAAAGCAAGTGGCAGCAGTTGCTTCTGAATCATTGGCAAGATATGTAATTTGCACTTGTTCTTCAATCAAGCAGCGGAATAGAATCCTTCAAGAGCTAGATTAAAGAAAGGATTTCTTTATGAATGAAGTAAGATCCATGTGTACCCTGATTTTTGTATAGCTACACAGCAACAAAGGAAACAATTTCTTACCTTAAGGGCTGAATTTCTTCAGGCTGCGGTAACAGCTGTGTTACAAGCCCCAGCAGAGCTGAAAGTTTTCTTCCAGAATAAGGATTTCTTTTTTGAAGATGTGGATGCTGCCAGAGCCTTTTTTAAAAAAAAAACAAAACGTTGCTCTACCCGCTGTTTTAGGATCTGACCAGGAAGAATTAGATGAAGTGGAAATGGAGGATAATACCCAATGTATCCCTCTGTCCACATAAAGGCTTTTGTTTTCTTTGTCTGTTTTTTCATTTTTTTTGGGGGGGGGGATTTAAAAGCGTTTTAACTTTTCAGTACTTTATTTCAAATATAATACCTTAATATCTTAAAAAAATATATTGTTAGTGAAATGGCGGTTTCTTTATCTGAAATTATAAACTTGTTAAATAAGTTTCTTATAGATGGGAAGTTTAAACTTGGAGTATTGAAAGGGGAAAAAAAGAGATGAAGAACTGCTTTTAGCTTATTTGCATGGATTTCTTTTTACCTCCTCAAAAATTATGTATACTTTTTTTGGCCTTAACTTTGGTTTATGTATTAATTTTTGAGATGATCTATGAATGCACAAATGTACAGAATGATTTTTTGTTTGTTTCTCTCTGAATAAAAAAAAGTATATAAAAAAATAGGGAGGATCATTATTAAAACAATCTCACAGCATATAGGAAGCGAGATACTCCCTTTATTCTTGTAAACAGCACCAGGCTTAGGGTGA
Source organism: Neoceratodus forsteri (assembly GCA_016271365.2). Taxonomy (NCBI): domain Eukaryota; kingdom Metazoa; phylum Chordata; order Ceratodontiformes; family Ceratodontidae; genus Neoceratodus; species Neoceratodus forsteri. The sequence goes on from JADMNL010000022.1 coordinate 129,588,790, forward strand.
AGCTTTTGGTGAATGTCATCAGTATGAACTGAGAAATCAAGGTGACAGCCAAACCAGACTCCTAGGTACTTAAAGGAGGAGACATCTTCAATAATAACACCATCAAGGGTGTGGCAGGAAGGGAGAGAGAGAAACAAATCTAGAAAGCCTCTGTCGAGTACCAGATGTCATGGAGATGGTTTTCCTGGCATCAAGGGATAGTTGGTTAGACTTAAAGATGTTCCTGGTATTTAAAATTCCCATTTTTCTGATACATCCAAAAAAGTTTTCAAGGCTGTTTTCTGGCACAAATGTATTCTTAAATATATGGAAGCATTACTAGAATGATGATTTATCCTATTATGTCATGTCCAGCTAAGAATATATACAGACTGGTAGCGAGGAAATTAACTCTCACAATTGCAGCCACTGGCATCATTCAAGGCACTTTACATAGATGTCTGTCTGTTGTTGGAAATTTTTTTTATATTAATTTCCTTGTCATTTAGCATGTACTTTTGAATTGTTTTGGTAGCTTTCTGTCAAGTTCTATCTCTTTTGGGATTTTTCAATTTTTTTTTGTCCTGAGCCGACCACCTCTGAAACTGCAACTCTGAAAGCAGATATAACTAAAAGAAGCATGGCTACCCCTATATTTCTTCCTTTTGCTATATTCACTACCATATTCTACATTGATCAAAAATGTTTTATGACAATGATATGGGATTGAAAAGGTTTTATACATAAAAACATACAAATATTTCCTTCATTTTTGGGAATATTAGTTCAAGAGGGTGTCATGGTATTGGTTATTTACTCTTTATTTTTTCATTTGTGGAAAAAATGAAGCAAACATCATGACACATGATGTGTCCTTGGTTTACTTTTTCTTTTGCACTCCTGCTGACACCTAAAACATTAATGATTAGCTACATAAAACAATCTGACCCCTTATGGATTTATTACCATAAAGAAGAATTAGGTCTCACCACGTAACTTAAAAACAAATGTGGTGATCCAGGTTTTTTTATGTGGCTTTTAACTGTTCATGTGACCATCATGTACCGGACAAAAAATTATGAATTTAACACGAGGTTGTAGAAACATCAGTGAACATCCTTAAACCAATTCTGAATATTGTCGAAGTCCAGCTGCAGCTGTGAAATAAGGTCCTGAGATGATGAGACAGATGCACAAATTACTCTATCATCAGCATGCATATGAAGAGAGGTACAGGAGCAGAAAGAGGGAAGGTCAGTCACAGCTTGTGAAACAAGTCAGTACCATCAATATCAGGGTAAAAAATTGACCCTACACCTAGTTTACTTCCAGAATTCAACTGTATTTACATAAGCATGTACCTCCCGCCCGAATCAGTTTGGAACCTAAGTCCTACCCCCTGGGAAAGGAGGCGTCAGCCACACAGCAGTTCTAGCTTTTAAGGTGAAGTAGGAGCCATATCATTGCCTTCCCCAATTTCTGGGTAGAAAAAGCCCTTCTCTTTCAGTTATATGATTTTCTTGCAAACAGAATATCTGTCTGCATATTTCAGACAGATATTCTCTATTAGCAAGGGACAGCGAGAGAGAGAGAATGAGAGAGAGAGAGAGAATATCTGTCTGCATACTACAGATTTTACCCAATATTCTCTTTCTTTTGACTGTGGTTTTGAAGTCATTCACAAGTTCATCCACTATTGTAGTGGTAGCTAAAGTTCTAAGTTATCCACTGGTGACTGCAAAAGCAAATTTAGGCTGAGCCATGAAGTTAGTTGAAAGATAACAACGTTCAAGCTCCTCTGAAATTTCCCACCCTCCCTTCTGGTTACAGGAGGCCATTACTAACCCCAAATGTGACCTGACTCAATGGTTGGTAGTTGTCTGACATGGAATTCTGCAACAAAGTTATAAAGAAGTTATATTCCTGGAGGTAGTATCTCTCTCTCTACAGCTCAGAGAAATAGTATTCCCCCTACCCTATAGCCCTCCTGTGAGCCCCACCCCCATTAAACTACAAAGAAATTATAACAATGAAACAGATCCCAAATACCCTGCCATGTCCTGTGCCCCAAACATTCAAGCTTCAAGCAGTTATCCTCTTTCTGGTATGGTGGTTAGCACATGCTAATGCATCTTTTAAGAGTGAAACTTTATGAGAATAATGAAACAGCAAAGGAATTCAGGTGGGCTCATGAGTCCAGGAAATCAGACCCACTACCAGCCTTTAGTAAACAACATAAACTTTTCTCTAATGTAACCAACTTTGTTACTAGATGCCTTTTGATTAGGTGTCTTCAAAACTCTGACACAGCATTATAAAGAAAGCATTTGCTGATCCTGCAAAATGACGCAATCAATAGTTCAACCTCAGTAAGAGGGTAGTCACATATTTAAGTCAACCCCCTAGTCCATGGGGAAGAGTGAGATCATTTAACAACACCATATGTAAAGGGGCAGTCATTCAGTGTAGGATAATTCCAGACCTGGTGACCTTAATGTGGGGACCATAGAGAAATTAAGTTCTAGTCAGCAACCGGATGATTCCCTTATAGTTCATTACACCAACTTGTAGCGGCTGTGCTTAAAGTACACTTTACTAAATCTGATGCTTTCCTCCCCCATCATTACCTGCATACCACACAAGAGAGATATAGAGAATAATGCATGGGGCAGAGTGCATTACATATACAATAATGGATGGGGAAGTGTGCATTATGAGAATTTAATGGTTGCCTGAGGTGTGGGATGCTACATAAAGCCTGAGAGTGAACCCGAGGGGTTTATTAAAGAATCCCACACTGACGGCGACCATTACATTTTAGTAGGATGCACTTTCCCATCTTCCATTTTTTATAATTGCTGATCAGCAACTTTTTCCAACCTGAATTTACTTTTTGTGTGTCACTGTTGCAGACAGACACACACTCACAAACAAAGTCTCTATGAGAGACAGTCTTTTTTTTACTCTCAGGTTTTTTTTTTCTGTAGAGCTGCTATTTTTACTTTTTTTTTTTAGTTTAGCTTGTGTTTTCTTCCCATTAAATTTGAGTAGTAACCTCCAGAACAGTTCTAAGTCTAGACTGCGATCGCGATCACTGCTTACCCCAGTCAGCCATAACCCATTGGTTATAATGGCAAAATATAACTGGGTCAGCCCATAGAAAAAATTGCTGACCAGTTATTATAAGACTTATAATGCACACTTGAGGTGTGTGATGCCATATAAACCCTGATAGTGAAGCTCGAGGGGTTTATAAAAACATAACACACTAAGGGTGGGTATTAAATTCAAGTTTTGAACTCTACCCCATGAGAATTTTTTATAATTTCTAGCCACCACATTTTTTCCTCCACCCAAACTGAAGGCAGGAATAGGAGTTCTGCCCTTAGTAGGATTCTGCCTTCTAAGTTCCCCCAGCTCCTCTTCTTGAGGACTGCACCCCTGTCTTTGTGGAAAAAAAATTGGTCAAACTAAACCATGATTTTATCCCTCTTTATGTTGGCTCGCGCTCGCACACCAGCCAACATATTGCATTAGTAACAGATCTGGAGGCACGGCCACTGTGGGCAAATGCAGGGCACGCATCAGTAGGTGCATCTGTCATTCTCCAATATGGCAGCTGCAGGTGCAAACACCCTCAACATGTAAACTGGCCACCAGATCTAAGGAAATGTCTGCTGCAATGGGAGCCAAGTTTCTCATGCAGCGTGCCTTTCCTGGTGAACCAGTTTACAAAAAAAAAGAAAACATGGAGGCATGCTGCTGCAGCGTGCCCCGACCCACTTCATTTGCCGACAGGGGAGCCCACTCCCCATCAGCATAATGCAACCCCCCCATTTGAAGTGTGTGCTGAGGGGGCGCCAATCCTCCACAGCATAATTCCCCCCTTTTATCTGTTTAATTTGCTGATGGAGAGCCCACTCCCCGTCGGCATATTGTTCCCCCAATTTGTTGTGTCCCCGACGGTGGTGCCCAATCCACCGTTGGCTACAGCCCCCCCAAAATAATCAGGTGACACACTGGGAGCCCACCCCAGCATGCCAAATGTGCCTGAAAAACCAAAAACCGTCCTGCGATGCTACCTTTTCCCCCCTATAAAAAAGAAAACGGTTTCTCACAGTCTCCCTGCCCCCTCCCACAACCCGCACTCACCCAGTGTGCACTCTGCATCCCCACACACTGCCACCCCATACTTACCTCCGGAGTCTGGTGCGGTGATCTTTGGTGGTCCAGGAACACATCTGCACTCTTCAAAGCCAACTGCAAACTGAAAAAATGTCGGTAAGCTGTATAATGGCATAAATAGGGTTTTTTCAACTTTGGTGCATATCTCAGGCATTTTTGGGAATTTTGATACCAAATTTTCAACATGGGGTTATTGGGACCCCTCCCCATGAATTCAGTCACTGTCATGGCATTATTTGGTCCCAAAAGGGGATTTTACAGTCACTGCATGGAATCACCTTTCAGGAATGATTAATGAAATGACAGTGCCACTGTTCATGAGAGGGGCTCTCAAAAGCCTATGTTGCAAATTTAGTGGAAAAATCAAAAAATGGCTGTTCTGACGTCGTTGCACAGTTTCCACATGCTCATAACAATTGAATTTGCAATATTTTCACTCCAGATTTTCAAAATTGCCATTTTCCCACACCTCCTGATGAACAGTACAGCTATCATTTTACATATCCTGGCTGAAATGTGTTTTTGCACGTCCGGTGCTGAATAGCACAGTCGCAGTGCAAAATCAGTTTTCGGGACGGTTTGAGGAAATGACAGGGACGCTGTTCATGAGCAGAGGTCCTAAAATGCCTATGTTGAAAATTTGGTTAAAAAAATTCAAAAAAATAATTGGGTTACAGACGTGGTGATGAAAGTCATAACATTACTGTGGTACCAGGTATTAATTTATGTGATTTCCACGCCCTTGTAACTTTGCAAATTTGCAATATTTTCATGCCACATTTCCAACACTGGCATTTTTTCACAGCTCCTTATGAACAGTACAGCTATCATTTTTCACATCCTGCCTAAAATGTATTTTTGCACCTGTGGCGCACAATGGCATGGTCGCTGTGGGAAATCAAATTTTAGGACAAATTAACAAAATTGCAATACCACTGTTCATGAGGGGAGGTCCTAAAATGCCTATGTTGAAAATGTGGTTAAAAAAATCCAAAAAATAATTGGGTTACAGACGTGTGTTGCACACTTTCTATGCATGCTCATGACTTCACCTATTTTTAATATTTTCACTCCAGATTTTCAACGTTGCCATTTTTGACACCTCCTCATGTACAATAGTTGTCATTTTTCACATACTGCCCCAAATGTGTTTTCATCTCTGTGTCACCAAATGGAATAGCCGCTGTGCAAAACCACCTTTCAGTTAACAAACTGATAGTGCCGCTCTTCATGAGGTAGGGTCACAAAAAGCCCATGTTGAAAATTTGGAGTGAAAATACCAACAAACGCCTATGGCATTAGGGTTTCCAACTGTAACATCCCACCCTGTACAGATTGACAGGCATTGGGGGTGTGACTTAGGATCATTGGCTGTAATGCTCATGCCATTCCACCCCATCCCCCCACCCTGTAGCCACTGACATGCATTGAGGTGTGCCTTGCCGTGTTCAGCCCTAATGTTCACCCCATTCTCCTATACTGCACCTATCTCAGCATATTTCCTTATGGAATGGGGTACGTATAAGGCCCAAAGACCCCAAAGCACACCATGACACTTGTCAGTGTCTACAGGGTAGGGTGAGGTAAAATGATATGAGCGTTATATCTGATGACCCAAAGGCACACCCCAATGCCTGTCAGTCTCTGCAGGGTGGGGGTGGGGTTGGCATCAGTTCAATACTTCATTGCCATTCTGATTATGCATCTCTTAACTCCTGCACTACCAATGCCAGTGACACAACATTCAGCATTGACAAATGCTTGTTGTACTCAGTGACGAACGTCTGAGCATGACCATTTTAGGTTTGAAGTCAGAAATCACATTTGATAGACCACTTTCATTTTTTTTATAGCAGGATATAAGATTCTTGTTTGCAGATTAGTCAGTGGCTCAAAGTATTATTTAATATAATCTGGTGACTCAGGAGTTTAAAAGTGCTGCAAACAATGCTAGGCGTGTGACAGAAAGCTGTGCTCTGATCGAATCTCAAGCGCAGCTACTTGCTGGGTTTCAGAAGATACTTGCATTATGGCAAATAATAACTGTCCATCACCACACTGAAATATTTGATGGCCAATTATTGTATTTCAATCCATATGCAGTTTGGGAAATAGTGCAGCAGAACAACATGACAATGCAGGATTGAACAAATTTCTAGGCCCCACTAATAAATACAAGAAAAATACCTGACAGATGCTGATGTGAAGTGAATGGGGTCCTCCCCCCCATTGGCTCTGTTAACTGCAGGACTGTGTTCAGTTCATATCCTACATTTCTACATTTCCTACAGTTCTACATATCCTAACATGGCTATAAACATGACTGGTCCCTTTGAGATTGCACATTTGTAAAGGCAAAGCTTAATACCCAAGCCCGCTCAACCAATTGCATCCCACTAGATCATGCTCTTGCAGTATTATACTGCAGCGCCTATTAATGTGGTTGAATGGGTGATGGGATTTCTGTCTCTGTACCCTGGTGCCTCTCTGTAGCAAGTCCAAAATGAATGCAGTCAGTTATACAGGTCCCACTTCCCAGTCAGTTCAACATGATATGAAACAACCCCCCCATCCCCCCCTTGAATTTCCTTTTCAGGTTAGATTTTTAAAGCAGAGTGATGGAACTTGGGCATTTATAAGGTAGCACCATGTGGAAGTGTGCCAAATGCTAACACACAATCCTCTTGTTGGTACACAAGGGTAACAAAAAGGATCTTTCCGCAGCAGTATCAATAATGGAGTGACCATAAATAATCATTTAAATCGTCAAAAAAACAGTCACTGCTGCCAAATTGGCCTCAGTAGTGCCACAGTCAAGTAGGAGGAGTTGTGGTGCACTGCTGTGATTGGGCTTCTGTAGTGGCATCTTCTGCATAGATGAAGTTTTCATCAATTTCTGGTTTATCAGAGAAGTTTGGGTGATGGCTGGGTCTTGAGATTCTAAGCTTGTTGGGGTGCAGGTATGTAAATTCCCAATATTGGTGATACAGCTTGACTTTCACATCCAATAATGTTTGCCACCCTAGTTGCAGGCCTCTTCTAAAGTCCTGAAACACTTGGCCACCTTTCACCTCTATTGAGTAGTGAACTTTTGCAGCATGGAGGACCTTCTCTTTGTCGAGGAACCTTAGGTACTTTATTAGATAGCACCATGGTCAATCACCTTCCCTCAGCTTGGGGCTGGTCTTGTGCACCCCCTGGATTTCTTATTTGGCTGCCCTGTGCCCCAGATTTAGGTTGTGCACAAGTCACTGCTGAATGGTTTATACTGAATCCCAGCCTTTAATGCTTTTTTGGGAGCCTGATTATTCTAATAGTAGACTGGTGGGTTTGATTCTCCAGATAGTCTGTGCGGTCTTTGAGCTCAGGGATGGTTTATTTGAGGTCTGCTCTCTCCCAGACTGAATTCTGCACCATGTCCTCAAGCTCACTTATCAGTTTCTCAACTTTATTAATGCAGCCAGAGTGGGCTGGTGATTTTTCTGCCAGTCCTGTCACTGTTTTGTAGGCGAGTGATCTGTGCTGTTAAGTTTATAAAGCCAACTTTGACTTCTTGTCAGTAGCTCCCTTACCAACTTTCTCCTCTGCTGCCATTGCATGCGAATGAACGTGGCCTTTTGCGGCTGATGAACTCAGTGTGTGAAGTGTTTCAAAGTTGACTCTTACCTGCCATTTTCTGGACTTTGCTGTTGCCATAAATTGTAAAAGCTTAAATGTACAAAAGATATCAGGTTTTGGAGACAAGTTATTTTTAAGGCTTACTAAGGAGATGCATTTGGGGAGCTGAGCTCATGTACATCCATTATGCTTGGTAGCCAAACCATGCTCCTAACCGAACTGGGAACTGTAGAGTTTATCATTTCATGAAAGCAAAGTACTGTATGATCCACAACATTGACTCCATAGGGCCTCGGCTGTTATTTTATAACTGTCACAAGCTGCTGCCATGATATCCTTAGTAACAGATAGAGTACAATGCATTGTAGTGAGACATTTCCTGAAACCAGATTAGTAATCTTATTAGTACTTTATTGATTGATATATATGCTGTCAGTTGTTCATAACAGAGTTTTTTTCTAAAATGTTTTCAACAAGTAACAGGCATAAAACTGGTCTACAGTTAATTTTTCTGTTCAGATGAGCAAAGTGGGTGATTTGATACGTTTTGTTGGACCAAAAAGAGATTTACAGAATATAAGCTTTCAGGTTACATAGAGCCCTTCATTAGATAAAGGCAGGCTATTAAATAAAACAGCTTTAAATACATTGCTCTTATTCCATTCAGTGTTAGATTTAGAATCAAAACATTATAATGCATGATAATCATAAGCATGGTGACTGAACTCTTACAGCTGTACATCAAGGCATAGTGATGCTTTAACTAAACTAACTCATTGATCAGCAGTTTATCTGTTTATATACATTATGAAAGTATCAAACATCCAATATAATGGATAACATTTTTTTCATTTTTTAGATCAGAATCTATCATGTTTAGGCTTTTTCTGCATCCTGATAATGATCAGTTTAAGAAGACAAACAGAGCGGAAGCCAGATTTTCAAATGCAGCCAAATCTTCAAAAGAATGTCCAATTATAGCAACATTTGCAATATTATCACACCACAGATTTCAAGCCACACGTGGCATAATTTTTAAAAAAACTACCATGTCAAAATACTGTAAAAACAAAATTAGGCTAATAATCAGTACAGTACCCTTAATATCTCCAGCTTAGCTACTGCATACTCTTGGTATCTAAAAGTTTACAGTGGCAAGGGTGGTGTGTCATGGGATCTACATGCCATCTCCTTGGTTTATGGTCAGGAATACTCTAAGGTGGCAGGCATAAAAGAGGGAGAAAGACTCTATCACTTTAAGAAGCTCCCTGGCTCATTCAGGAAGATATATGGTTGGCTGTAGAGGCAAACTGACTAATCTTAGTGCCCCTGAATGAGGGTCTGATTTGTGATAAGCAGCCACTAGGAGTACACTCCATCTTGAGAGCAATACTTCAAGCTTGAAAATTGGATGTAAATGAAAAGTACTGTTTGCCTTGAAGTGACTGAGGACTGGTGGGAGCTCTGGAAGTTTAGGGATAGTAATATAGTGAAAGGACAGAGCGATGGTAGTCTCTGCCTCTGAAGGCTGCTACAGTACAAAACCTGTGAACAATGATAAGCTGCTACTAGAGAGACTAATTTATTTGTTTTTGTTTACCGGGTAAGTACACTAGACATAAAGATGCCTGTTTTCAGGCACGACTTGGGAGAAGTGCAGCACAAATAACAGTAAACAGTACAAATGCATGGTGCTGGGAAAACTCCCAGTTACAAACAGAGGTAAGGACAGTAAACCACGAAAACAAATTGATTGGAGAGAAATTTATGCAATAGTAAGTGTATCATAAACAACATTTGGAAACTATATTAGCTTCATTCAGATACAACAAATACAGAAACAAAACAGTTTAGTAGGTAATAAAATACTAAAGACATTAGCAGTTTGTCACACAAGAGAGGGATGGGTTTAGGACATTGGAGGAAGTGAGAGGGAGAGTAGAAAATTGCAGGCTAATAGTAACAGGCTAGCTACATTTTATGGCAAGCAAGGCCAAAGTGCATAAAAGTGAGACACGTTGCCAACTAGTAGTGGACCAAAGTTGCAGTAGAAGACAGAAGGTATCATGAAGCATAGAAGCAAGTGCAGGTGTTAGAAGTCACAAGATTGTTGCACAGAGCCCAGTTATACTAGTATGAGTGGGGGAGAAGTGGATGGCTACTGGTAATGAGTTCCAGAAGAGAGGACCAAAGTGTGAGAAGGCCTGAGTGTCCATTGTCATTTTGCATCTTGGGACAGAAAGCAGGGACTGGCCACTAGAGTGAAGGGCATAGTGGAAGCTTGGTGGGGTCAGCATCTGAGCATGGGAGGAGGGAGCCCCAGAGCATATGATGACATCAAGCAAGGTGCCAAGAGAATATTGTTGATTTGTCCCAGAGGGGAGTCAGTTTAGGCCACTGTGGAGCTGACAGTGATGAGTGAGGTGGTGGGAGGCCAAGGCAAAGCGGCAACTATTATTAGAAGTAGTGTCCCATTTGTGAAGACTTGTTTTGGTAGCTTCAACATAAGTGGTAGATCCATAGGTGTGAGCAGGAAGAATAATGCTTTAGGAGATAGCTATTCTGGCAGAGGGTGTGAATGCATGACAAATTTTGTAGACCAGTCAAAGTTTATAGTTTATAGCCCTACAAGTACTGGAGATGCCGTGGTCACATGGTCAAAGTCAAGTGAAGACTCAAGGGTAATACTAAGATATTTGAATGTATCGTTATTGTTGAGGAGGGAACCATCACAGCAGGGAGTCGATAACTGTCTCAAACATTTCTTTAGTCTAGGGGCAGAGTCAAAGAGCATAGAGTGGGTTTTACTGGAATTTAGTACTAATTTGTTACTTGTGAGCTATCTCGGGATGGAGCAAAAGTCAAAAGAAAGGGTTGTTTTGAGATTGGTGATATTATTGGGGCTAAAATAAAGAACAAGGTCATCAGCATACAGTAGAGATGAGCAGGACGGAGCACTGAGAGATATTTCATTTATAAAGATAGGGAAAAGGAGGGAAACAAGTATAGATCCTTGGGGCACCCCAACATTTATTGTAGCAAGGTCTGAGATGGCCGAGTTCAATCTGACACACTGCTGCCTATTAGCTAAGTAGCAGCTATACTAGTCAACAACCTCAGGGGAGAAACCAAGGAAGAGCATTTTTGATGTAAGGAGAGAGTGGTTAACAAGATCAAAGGCCTTTGTCAGGTAAATAAATACAGCATCTGCTAGTACAACCGAGTTCAATGCAATTTTAGTGTTGTTTGTGAATTTGAGTAACACAGTGGCCTTGCTATGACCTTTCCAGAAGCCATGTTGGGCCTCTAAGAGGAGGTTTCAGTCAAGTAAAAATGCAATAGTTTTTTTAACAATGAGTTTTTCCAAGAGCTTACTTAGGATGGAGAGCATGGCAATAGGCCAATAGCTGGGGATCACCCTGGGGACATCCTTCTTGAAAACAAGGACAATTCTAGCATTTTTCCATATATCCAGGACCCTTTCAGAGCAAAGTGACAGATTAAAGATTCTGGCAAGAGGGGAAGCAAGGAGAGGGTCTACCAGTTTAAGTAGCTTAGGTTCAAGTCTGTCAGCTCCAGCATTGCCACAGGCAGAGTTAGATGAAAGTAATCTATGAACTTTCTGACTTATGGCACGGAGGTGGAAACAAGGAGATACAGTAAGTAAGCTGAGCCGGGAAGGGGGAGGGGATGGAGGTATATGTAGTGGTGGTAGGTCCCATATGATTGGATAGATCTGAAAAATGTTGATTGAAAGAGTTAGCTATAGTAACAGGGTTGTTACAATGTGAGCCATCAATATCCTTGTCATTCAAGAACTTGAGTATGATTTGTACTGCATATTTCAGTTTCAGTAGAAGCTGCAGATGCTCAGAAACAAGGAAGCTGAAAATTACAGATCTGGAATGAAAAGACTTTTGAAACACACCTCTTCCTTTTCAAGTCAGACTGATGGAAACAGTCTGAGAGACTGTCACAAAACAATAGCACCAGAACACGCTTAGCATAGAAGTGCTTTTTTTCTGTGGGTGTAACACCTCTGATTTAAAGAAACAGTAGGATTTTCATAAGGATCCAGTCAAGACGCATCTGCCACTATTTTCAAATAAGAATGCACCCAAACCTGCTAGACTATTCTATTAGGTGACCTAACAGCATCCTATATCAGCATTCAAAACAGACACACATGCGCCCAAGCTGGGTGCAACTCATCAGTGCAACCATTTTTTGCCACAAATTATGACGTTTGTGGAAAATGATCCAACTTCTAAAATAAGCAGCAAGGCTGCCTGGACAGAAGTGAATGGATGCAGACATAGGCACAGCATACATTTGCAGCAAACCATTTTAAAAATACCTCACCTTTGTGTTTACAATAAAGACCATTTATTTTGAACTTTAAAGCAGCATGAGTTACATCTGGGGAGTGTTCCGTAGCCATTTTACCCATTCACAGGTGGCTGCACACTATTTAGGTTAGAGTACAATAGATACCCAGCTGGATTCATAGTATTTTCAAGTCTATTATCCTCAGTTAGGAACCCTAGACTTACCTGGAACCTCTTCAACAACCTCATCAGCAGGGGTCACTCCAATGAGCGAATCTGTCTCTCCTGCAATGGTTCTACCATCACCAACCCCCACAAGATAACCTCTCTCTTTAATGATTATTTTGGGGACCTCAACAAATGCAAACACAGCTGCTCCCCCATCACCAGCAACCCCCCCCCCCAGGCTCCCACCCCAGGTTCTTTTTCTGGTATCTCTCCCCCTCCGAGGTAGTCAAACTCATTAAAACTAATGTGCCTAGACCTTCAACCAGACTCTACAATATTGACTACAGGATCTCAAAACTTGTCTTTGATTCCCTGGCCACCCCATTCACCAACATTCTTAATCACTCCCTCTGTACTGGCTCCTATCTGCTCAAATGGAAATGTGCAATCATTAAACCCCTTCACAAATCTGTCCCCAAAGAGCTTGTCTTCAGCTACCGACCTCTCTCCCTCCTTGCCCCCCCTCTTTAAAATCTTAGAAAAAGTTATCCACAAACCACAGACTTTCTTACATAACACAGCCTTCTGTCCAAAGTGGAACATGATTTCAGAGCCCACCACAACATGGAAACTGCCCTCATTAAATTCACTCATTTCATTGACAGAGCCTCCGATGAAGACCTCTATACCAGTTCAGTTTTTGTGGCTCTCACAAAAGCCTTTGATCTTGTTGACCATGATGGTCTTCTCCATACACTTGTTAGCCTCTATTTCTCCCCCAAAGTGACCCTCTGGTTCCAGAACTACCTCTTGCTTAGGTCCCATCAAATGTCCATCTGTGGGGTCCTCTCCGAACCCTGCCCCATCAAATATGGCACCCCACAAGGATCCATCCTGGACCCTCTCCTCTTTTCTCTAGTTGTAAACTCTCTCCTAGACATCTGCAAGAACAGAGAGCTTATTCTCTATGGGACAACTTCACCCTTTTCTGTAAAGACAAAGATGCCTTCTGCCCTCCTTAACAAGTTACAGGTGGATTTCCTATGGCTCCACTCTTGGTTCATGTCCAAAGTCCTTATCCTCAATTCTGGAAAAACAAAAGTCACGGTCTTCTCCAGGCCTCATAAACCACTTGACTTTAATTTCACCCTCTTAGCCAAAAACTACGAGAACCCTATTGAGAGAGTTCATAAATTCAGGTACCTCTGCCTCCTCCTTCTTGACTGCCACCTCACCTTTGATGCACACATCAGACTCACCATCAACAAAGCCCATCAGAGACTAGGACTGCTACACTGAACAAAGCAGTTCCTCAACAAAGAATCAAAGTCTCTCCTTGCAACCAGTTTCCTTCTTTCACTAGGTGCCCTTGTCTATTTCCCCCAACTATATATAAAAAATTTCACTAGACTATGCAACTCCTACCACAATGCAATCTGCTTAGTCTCTGGCCTTCCCAAACTCACTCACCACTATGATCTTTATAGAATCTCCAGGTGGTCCTCCCTTGAGAACTGTCTCAACTGAAAAATTGCCTCCTTCTTCCACAAACTCACCCTTGTGCTACTCCCAGACTGCATCAGCTCTCTCTTCCCCACAGTGGTTCACTCCAGGGCCACCAAACAGTCATCTTCCCTCTCCTTCTCTGTCCCCCTGTGCCAGACCACCCTTAGCCAAAAAACTCTCTCCTACCTGGGCCCTAACATCTTTAACTCTCTCCCCTCTGATATCATACTCTGTCCCTCCACTACCTCATTCAAGCACAACCTAAGGAAGCACCCATCCCTTATCACCTCCTGTATCTGTTTCCTTTCCTGACTCTCTTTCACTCCTCTCTTCCTCTTACCCACCTCCCCTCATGCATTATGTTCTCTATCCCTGTCCTGTTCTCTCAACTCCCGCTTTCTGGAAAAAACATTTTTCTGAAAAAAAACAGAAAAACCTTTTTCTATTATGCAGTCCAATGCTTTTTCCACAGCACTTATACACCTCTATGCAAAACGGTTGCATCCTGGTTATTTGTTATCTGTTTTGCACCTACTGTTCTGTTTACCAGCACTTTGTCACTTTGTTTTCTCTTTGCCAGCTCTTTTTAACTTTGTTTTTTATTTTCTTTGAACTGGACACTTGTGAAAACAGGCAGTTTCTGTTTGCATGCCTTTCCAGTATAACAAATAAAATGAAAAAATAAAAATTAAATTAAATATTTGTGTTGCACACCTGTCACATACTTGTCTGGACTATTACTCTTCTTGATTTCTAGTACTGGAGGACCTGACACTTTCCTCTAAGAACTAACAGTAGCCATCTCTGCATTTCTTTGGGAATTATACCTCCCCAAGGAATACTGAAGGCATAAGCTAGGGCTGAGAGACATAATCTGTTCAAGGCGGAGGTGACGTCTTGACTGAATGGAAGCAAAACACAGTCATCTGCCTGAAGTGATCAACATTTTCCTGTTATTTCTCAAATTTTCAGCTCTTCTTCTAAGAAGACACATAAGCCTTGTCCACCCCTGCTACTCCCAAGGTCAGAAAGCACTGCAGCACAAACAATCTGTAACACCAATGGCTAATACATCTGTTGGGGTTCATAACTCATCCCCACTTGGAGGTGGGTAGCATCCTGAGAGTTACCTAGTTCTCCTTCTACAAGCCCACTGTGCTCGCTTACATGGCATGTAACTCTAGTAGCCTTCTTACTAAGAAATCCACCCTTAGCCTACCTCCTCCACGAGTGCAAATTCTCCTCTGTATGTCCAATAAAACCAGGTGCACCAGGGGTACAAACAGCCAGCACCTAAAAATCTCTTTCCGTTGGACCACTCAAGGCCAACGGTTTTATGAATACTATGTGCATCTCTGGCTTAACGTGTTCAGTGATGATATACTAACTGAACTCAAAATTGGCCCTTTTAAATACAAGCTTCATGCTCTTCTAGCCTCAATCAGCAGCTGTGATTGTAGTATCTAATCTCAACCTTTCTTCTATAATTCCTAGCCCTAACAATTGTTTTTTGTACATTCACCCTAAAATTTCCCACCTTGTCACTCACTCCCTCTTTTTGCGATAACCCTCCCCTCTTTACCCCTCCTATCCAATGACCTCCTTGCCCAGTCATGAAAATCATGCTCTGCATTCTCTAATGTCACCAGGAGTCCTACACCTACACCCTCTGTCCCTAATTATCCCCACCTCTTTTCACTCCCAGCTCCTGACCTCTTAGACCCAGGTAACCACCCCACTTCCTCGGTAGCAATGGATGAAATATGGACCCATCTCCTTCTTCCCGCATCCCAGTTTTACTCACCTTGTAGTTCACGCCCCCAAACTGCATTTATCATACTACCATGCCACTGGGTGCAGTGGCTTAAATATGTATTATGCTGTGTTTAGATGCGCATACTTAATGTGTAACCACTCTGTACTACCTGCAATGTTCTTTACATACATGCTGACATGGAACCTCTGTAAATAAGCCTCTGGCTCAAAGATACTGTAATCCGAGATTCAGTAAATAAAATAAAAATAAAAGTAGCCAAAAAGCTATCAGGTTGACACAAGCTGATGCACTGCTGCAGAAATGAAATACAAACTATGTTCCTAAAGAAGTTAATTCCTCAGCAGCACACAGTAATCTGTAGGACTTATTGAATGTCATATATACCAGATGACAAGACTTGTGACTGAGTGTTCATTTGATACCCACCAAAGTGATCATTATCATTGGTTTAACTGGATTTTCTTGAAAGACTGGAGAAATCTGCACATATTCCTCTTCTTCTTAAAACGTTTTCAAGGAAAAATACCTCCTTATTTTTTTAGAGAGGCTCTCCAAAGGTATTTATTTAGGGGGCTTCCTTGGAGTACATGAAATGGCTACTGCCTTGAGTCAGTTTACAGTAGACCTAGTAATCAATATATTTACACTATTGCCCCTTCAATCCATTAAGCACTTGCAATTTTTTATAGTCTGCTGCTTGGGGTCATCAGTCAGCATGCTCCCATGGTCAAACGCAGAGTTGAAAAGGTATCTTGCACCTGGTTCAGCAGGAAGTTAAAAGATGCTTTAAGGAAAAGGGACTTGCTCTGGGCTACTGCACGGTGCACAAAATCTGATTCAGGTTGGGCCACTTTCATGCAGATTGGAAACCTGTACTGAATTTATTAGGACCACAAAAGCCAATTACTACTTAAATTCCCTGAATAAAGCCAGCAACGATGCATCCAAGTTTTGGAAAACTGTCAAATCAGTTGAAGGTATAAGTTCTGCCCCCCCTCTTTGTTGAACAAAATATTTCGAAATGGTAAACTGATAACTGAAAAGCAAGTTATTTTAGAAGAAACTAATTCCCACTTGATATCATCTGGTATGGTCTTTGAAAAAACTCTAACAGCAGCCTACCCTATCCCTCCACTAAACATGGTAAAATTGCATAGCCACTTAGCTAACTAACTTTCCTTTCAGCCTGTCTACTCCAAGGAGGTAGATCAACTCATATTAGGGTCAGATATCAAATAAAGCCCTGGTGCTGCTGGTCTGGATCCTTATTTTCTAATAACTGATTTCAGACAGCTCACGGCACCCATCTTTTCAATTTATCACTAGCCAGTAACAACATCCCCCATTTCTGGAAAACAGCACATATTATACCTCTCTTTCAATATTGAGGCACCTCTAAAACAATTATAAGCCAATTTCCATCTTCCCTATTTTGGCTAAACTCCTAAACAAAATAGTCAATGCCTAATTGAAAGCATTCTTTGAGCACTCAAACATCATAACACACATTCAATCTGTCTTCAGGCCAAAACAAAGTACTATCTACCCTGGCTAAGGCGACTAAAGATTGGTTAGGAGCCATTGATAACAGACAAGTCATGGGAGCTATTTTCCTCAATCTAAGTAAGGCCTTTGATACTGTTGCCCATAATATCTTAATTCAAAAGCTGCACAACACATGAAAGGGCTCAATTCTCCTACGCTAGTTCTCTAACTACTTTAATGGGCAGTTGCAACATCTTAAAGCAGAAGGCCATTACTCAGCTTGTAGTGTAGTGACATCCCTCAAGGGCCTCTTCTTGGACCATTGCTTTTCGTGCTGTGCAACAATGACTTGGGGCACACATTAGTGGAGCCAGTTTGCATTTTTAGGCAGATGGCACTGCTCAGTATGGATGAAAGCTTAACACTGGCACTGCCTGCTCAGACGTTCACATTGCCTACAATAAACTACAGATCAATCTTTTTCAATCTGAATTGTTTCTAAATGCCGATAAGACCAACATCATGTTCTTTGCCACAAACAATACTTACTTACTCAGCACCTCAGCCCCAGCCATCACTACACCATTGGGTGACACATTTGAAGTAGTTGACAGATACAAATGCCCAGATGTCTGGCTTGATACTAGAGTGTCCTTCTTTGTTCATATTGAGACTCCATGTAAAAACTGAGAACCAGACTTGACTTCTATTACAGAAAGAAGTGCTGCTTCCCATCTCATACCCAGAAATGCTTGGTTGACGTTACCTTCCTACCTATTCTAGATTATGCAGGCTTACTATACAGCTGTTACTCTGCTATGTACACTTCAGACTTGAATGTGCTGTACCATAGGGCTCATAGGTTCATCACTAATTAAGCTCCAAGTACCTATCACTGTGCATTGTATGCATCAGTTAGCTGGTACTCTTTGGCTATGAGGAGATCAGTAAATTGGTACATATGGATATATAAGGTTCTACTTAATGAACTCCCATACTACATCACTGAACTGTTACACACAGCCCAGAGCAGCTATTCCCTAAGAAAGAATAACTATATACTTTTGGACACCCAAGGTATGCCATGCAGTTCAAAAAATCATTAATCTACCATGCTATTCCTATAGCATTTAACTTGCTGCTGTTCTCCTTGAGCCTTAACTCCCCATTAGTCTTAGTACATTTAAAGCCCTCAGTGGAAAACTATGCACAGAGACTTGATTCTGTGGCAAACTGCTCTATTTTACTGTTTGTCCACTCATATTGATCTCTGCACATATGTCGTACTGTAGCTCACATGAAGAATACCAACTAGCTGTTGATCTTTTTGTATATTACCAATTGCATATTATATTTTACTATTCTTTTACTATTATTGTTGTATGCTTTTCCTATGACTGTATTGTTTGTTATGCTATTGCCCTACATTCATGTATTACTTGTACCAATGCTACGGTTTTCCAGATTTATGTATTCTATCCTACTCAGGACCTCCAAGTAAACAAGCTTGCTCAATGTAGCTTTTTCTGGGTCAATAAATAAATAGAAAAACATACAGAACTACATACAGGTAAAACCAATACAGTATTAAATAGTGGCTTTTTCAATTTCCTTTCTCATCAATGGGTTCACTGTTCATGAATCTTTCTAGTTAAATGTGACATTAAGTGTATTTAATTGACAACACTGTTGCCAGTTTTATCTATCAAGATATTAGTAGGGTAACTGATTTTCCATTTTTGAAAATGGTCTATTACATGTTACAAAACCTTAAAATAATTTTTTCCTAATTTTTCCTAATTTTTACTGCAAAACTGTATATTTTCCATGAAAAATGTGCTGCAAAATGGGGATTTGCACAGATGTGGTGACGTGTCCGTAAATCTGGTGCAGATATGTTTTTATACGAAACATTGACTCTAAGTGATGTTTAAAGATAGGGAGCTCCATTTTTATTCCCAGGTTTTCCATTTACATGGACAAAATATGGCATACAGTACCTATGTGCTTTGAAGCTCTTTTCATGTGACTCAGTCAAATAATGAGCTTCTGTAGTTATTGTATGTGACATATCCCAGGTAAAATGACATTCATTAACTCGTGGCATTTTTTCAGCAATTAATACATTTTTTTAAATTTTTATCAAGGTGTTTATCTTCCTGGGCTGACCAGGCGGCTGTTCAGCCCTGTCCCGGGGTGGTGTCAGCTGTCCTTCTGTCTCTCACCATCTGTGGATTACATCCCCACAGAGATTCTCATCCAGATGACTCCCAGTTGACTGTTCTCCCCCACAGAGACTCTCATCCAGAATTCCCCCAGTGGAGTGGGAAAGTGGGCCATGGCACCTCAGGCAGGGCTTCATGTAGCCCAGTCCCTGTCCATTTTCCTCCTAGTTTTTGCCCAACAAGGCTATAACAAATGCAGATGAGACATGCACATGAAGGTGTGCATGTATTACAGAACTGCCAGCCACTTCCACCCACCCAACTGCCTTCAGCCACCTGAACATTGGTGCTACCACTAGACCTCTACCTGGTGACAGCTAAGAGCTGGTACAATTCACCATTCCAGTCTAGGAGAGGAGAGCAGCCAGACAGCTGCTCAGTCCTCTCTCAGCGCCCCCCCCCCGGCCAACCCCCAGCAATCTGACCTGGTTCCTGAACCCCAGCCACCAGCATGGGAAAGGTAAGACACTTTACAACACCTCAGCCCTCTGTGTCACTGGTCTGGCTTGTATTAACTCACACAATTTGATGAATGATCATGAATGTTTCACTGACATTCATCTGTGTTCACCAACTATTCTACAACTTAGTTCATGATGATAGTTTGTGAGCTGCTCATCTACACGAATTGTTAAAGTTACTGAATATGTAAAAGGCCATGATAAACTGAAACAATATAAATTAGCATGCTCAATCTGTATATCAGAATACACTGTTTCCCACTGTAAAGCTTTTACAGTATCATGAAACCCGAATATTTTTAGTTTAGCAGTGTAAATATATGATGTACAAGGCAAATAACCATTTGAACAAGCACATGGAATAACATTTAAATTATACTTGACAAATTTTAAAGGAGTTTCAGATTCTGCGGATATAATTAGCAAGTGTGCCTTTCTGTTTATGAAGGGAAGGTGAGCAGTGATTCCATCTGACAGAAAAACACAAATAAAGTAAGTGTGAGGTAAGTTACAAATTCAAAAATGCACAATAAGAAAAGATGTTCATTAAAGAATATTGAGTTTGTCACAATAATTCAATTAACATTGTCATGGTTAATTGCTTGGACTGTGTCAAAATAACCAGGGCTTGAATGGGTCTGCTTCTGTTTTCTACATAGGGCAAATATCCTTTGAGAAGAGGGCTAAAACAGGGTTGCCTAATAAGAAAATCTAAATTATAAAAGCAGAGCATTTCTGGTGACTAAAATACTGATGGATTGTGTCCATAGAAGTGCAGTGGAGGAGATTCATGAACTTTCATGGACTGTTATCTACCTTTAGATTCACAAACATTCATGAAAACAGGATGACCATTTAATGTGCATGCACAATTCACTAACATTCAGTAACAATTTCATGCACTCTTGATTAACATTCATGAGGCAAATTCATGAACTGTTCATGAATAATTTGTGAACATTTCTGAACATTCTTGATTGTTTCAACTGGGAGATTACCAGTTCAAAACAATTAAATATGGGGTGGAGAGGGTTGTAGTCAGTCCAGTCTGATATGACGGAAGAAAACTATGATTCTAAAATGCATTGTGACCTGGCAGGTTAAAAGGTCAAAGAATACAACAGAAAATGAGACTAAGACAAATATACGTTTCTTAAGATACCATTACATTTCAGTATATATTTAAGAAAAAATTAAAATTCTAATAGGCACAATAAACAATAGCATTCTCAATGTAATTCTCTTCATATACTCTTTAGCAATAAGGAACTGGAGTCTGGTTAAGCTGCCTAGGGAGCATTAGGGTTTGTGTGGTGGTTATGCTGCTATAGCCTGCTATGAATTTCCTGTGCTGGAGATATTTCTGCTTTTAATGTTGATTTGGAGGTGGGGTAGGTAATTGTAGCACTCCTGTGCATGTGCAAGTTAAAAATAATTTGATTTGAGCAACTATAATACAGCACTGGTCTTTTAAATTACTCTGTAGAACTGTATATGGTATAATATTGTTGTCGTTATATGGAAATCCATACTCTTCTAGATGCTGTTCTGCCACAGTACTGATGTCAGAATTCTCTTATATCACATTACAGTTGCAGCAATTTACATGGACAGATATTTCCATAAATGTCTGTGATATCGCTAGAGAAATTCACTGCCTGCCTGCAGTACCACTGTAGGAGCACCAGAGAGAGTCTCTTTATAAATATTACAGCATATCTGGAAATACCTGACCATATCTATTGCTGCAACATTAGCTACTGTATGTCTGTTCTGTGGTACAACAGCATATAATTTCATGTCTGTATAGGATATGCCATAAGCTGACTCAAAATGAGCAGTTTATCTTCACTTGTGATGGGGCAGGACCATAACGTATGAATGCTACAGTCACAAGTGAGTTATGAAAGTCCTGTTCCTTCGCAAGTGATATTAAATTGTGTATATGAATCAGACCATTGTATTATACTGGCGTGGTTGTGCCAGTATAGTTAGGGTGAAAGTGCACTTCTATGTTAAAGTTCAGATTTTAAGGGTTAATAACTTTAGAGCCATTCAATGAAGTTGCATGAAATTTGGCATGCATAATCTCAAGGGGTAGGTCTCTTGACCTGCCTAATTTGGTGGGAATCTATTAAGAAGTTTCTGAAATATAAAATGTTGTAAAAACAGAACAATCAGGATTTTATGGCATTATTTTGCCATCCTGGATCTCAGAAATGGCTTTATGTTGTGGGCTGAAATTTTCAGGTGTAGAAAGCCTTTGGGTCACAGGTGTGCCTTTTGAAGGTTTGGTGAAAACATATTAATCTGTTCAAACGTTATGACATTTAAAATTTTCCCATTATATCCTATGGTAAAATTTATATGGCAAGCATGAAAAATACTATTGCTTGTACAATAGTAAAGTAAAGTAAACACTTATTTGTTTAAAGCGTCCTTCCCAAGCTCAGGGCACTTTTACAATAATTCGAACATTTTAAATAGAAACCATATAAAATAAGTAAAATAAAAATAGTAACCACAAATAACACTCAGTTATCAGATCTCCGAGAATGCTTGATTAAATAGGAATATTTTTAACTGTTATTTAAAGCCTCCCGTGGTCAGGCAATCTCGTATCTGATGAGGTAGAGAATTCCACATGGTAGGTGCCATATAGGCAAAAGATCTTCCTCCAGATGTCTTTAAATATACCCTGGGTATCTCTAGCAATCCATCATCAGAGGATCGGAGTGAGAGGGAGGGGCAATAAGGCACCAGGAGTTCTTTCAGGTAGTGAGGTCCCAAATTGTGTAGGGTCTTCTAGGTCAGCAATGTGACCTTGATGGTGATCCTCCACTTTATAGGCAGCCAGTGCAGTTCATGCAGCACAGGTGTTATATGGCTAGATCTAGAAACTCCCAAGAACAACCTGGCCATCACGTTCTGCACAAGCTGCAAGTGGCAGATATCCACCCCCAGCAGCCCTAGATAGAGGGCATTGCAGTAATCAAAATGACTGGTGACAAAGGCGTGGACTAGGCGTGTGCACAATACTAGGTTCTTTTTGCAAAGAAGGTTGGTACTGTGCACACCATAGGACTACTGTGTGCACAATACCAGCTTCTTTTCACACAGAAGCCTGGTATTGTGTGCGATCACAGAGATTCGATCGATTAAACTGTGTTGTGTCCACCATTTTGTTTGCCCACTTAGCGAGAATGTTGAAGTCCTGAACCATTTTAACACAAATAAAATCAGAAAACAGCTAAAGAGGACCCCTTTAGTTGTATTCTGATGTTTTTGGGGGTTTCAAGCCGGGCTCAAGCAATTTTTTTTGTCAGATGCCAGTTTATACAGAGAACAGCTTGTAAGCTGTTCTCTGTATGAGAAGAGCAGTATTTTCTTGAATTCTGCAGCTGCTGCTGGAACTCATGCTGCTGGCTGCAGTCAAGGGAGACCTGCAGTTGTTCCCACTGACACAGGGTGTACAATCCCTGTGTAGGTATGCATCGGCTGTATACACACACATATTTGGCACACTGGGAGCCCACCCCAGTGTGCCAGACATTATTTAAAAGCCTGTTGGAAAAGAAAACTGTCCCCCGATGTCTTTTCTTTGATCCAGAATCGTGCATCAAAATTTGTGATCATTTCGATGCAGAATCCTGCATTGAACTACTGTGCCCGCTCCACTGACATTGGGATGCCCAATCCCCGTGTCAATGTGTATCCCCCCACCAAGTTTTGTGGTGCACTGGGAGCCCACCCCAGTGTGCCAATATACATAAAAACATTTTAAACCCTTTCTAACACTGGGATGCCCACGTCAGGCATCAGATGACCCCGCCCTCTCCCACTTTCACTGCCGACGGGTGTGACCAATCCCCATGTCGGCATCGTGTATGCCACCCCCCAGACTCATCAGGCACACTGGGAGTCCACCCCAGTAATCCCATATTTATTTTTTATAGAGATCTCCTGTTAATGTAGAAAATTGTCCCTGTGGTCTTTTTTTTAAAAAACTGAATAAATGAAAACAGTCCATCATCATCTCCCCACTCCCTCCTCCTCCTCCCACCCCACCCTTCTACTGTGCACCCACCTCTCCACACCTTCCCTCACCCATAATTACCCTCCAGAGGCCGGGATCAGTGATTTTCTCTGGACCGGGACACGTCTGCACTCTTCAAAGCCGAACTGCGATCTGAGGAATCAAGGTAAGCTGTATAATAGGACTAAATGGAGGTGTTTCAACTTATGTTGATATCTCAGTCAATTTTAGGAATTTTTGCACCAAATTTTCAACATGGGGTTCTTGGAACCCCACCTTGTGAAGATGTGCACTGTCATTTCTTTACTTGGTCAAGAAGGGTGATTTCATGGTTGCTGTGTGGAATCACCTTTCAGGACTGATTCACAAAATGACAGTATCACTGTTCATGAGGTGTGGTCCCAAAAAGCCCATGTTGAAAGTTTGGTGAAACAATTCCCAAAAATGACTGCATTATGAGTGTGCATTGTGCAGTTTCTATGCACATTCATAACTTCACCAATTTTTAATATTTTCACTTCGAATTTCAACATTACCATTTTTTCATACCTCTTTATGAACAGTACAGCTGTCATTTTGAACATCCTGCCCAGAATGTGTTTTTGCACGTACGGCACAGAATGGCTCAGTCGCTGTGTGAAATCAACTTTTGGAATGGATTAACAAAATCACAGTTGCACTGTTCATGATGGGAGGTCCCATAATGCCAATGTTGAAAATTTGGTGAAACAATTCCAATAAATGACTGCATTACAAGCATGTGTTTCACAATTTCTACGCATGCTCGTAACATCGCTAATTTGTCCTATTTTCATTGCAGATTTTTACCATTGCCATTTTTCCACACCACTTCATGAACAGTACAGCTGTCATTTTTCAAATCCTACTGAAAATATTTTTCTGCAACTGTGGCACTAAAATGGTGTTGCAGTTGTGCAGAATTATATTTTGATGAGCATTTGAAAGTTTGTTGTACTGGGCACATTTGGTGAGGTGCTAAGCAGGTTACTGTATGTTGAACATCTGGGGGGAACATTATTTGAGATGGCACAGTTATGACTATTTGTTACAATTTCACTATGTCTGCTCATAACTTAATGTGTAGAAGTGCAGGGGCTTGAGACCCCCTGTGTTTCCACGGCTAGATACATATGTGCATCTGTGGAGGGATGGGAATGTAGGGTCCAAAGGACCCTGTACTCCCACCATGGCATATGAATAATGTTGTACTACCTTGATGGAGGGATGGGAGCACAGGTTCCAGTATCCATCTCGATGGAAATATGGGAGTGCAGGGTCCAAAAGACCCTTCACTCTCACCATAACATATGGATACTGTTGCACTATCTCAGTGGAGGACCCTGCTCTCTCATCGTGATATATGGGTACTGTTGCACTATCTCGATGGAGGGATGGACTCTGCACTCTCACTGTGACATATGGGTACTGTTGTACTATCTTGATGGAGGGAGGGGAGTGCAGGGTCCGAAGGGCCCTGTGCTCTCACAGTAAAATGAGAATACAATTATACTACCTGAAAAAGAAGGGAATTTCTTTGCAGAAAACTTCATTAACGCATCAGTTAGTGTGACTACAACAGTGACAAAAGCAGGGAAATGAGGCATTAGAGTTTCCAACCCTAACGCCCCACCCCCAGGGTTCCCGCTCCTCCCACCCCACCCCATCCCACCACCCTCCACACACCATCTGGCATTGGGGTGTGTCATTGGGTTGTCAGGCCTAACTCTCATCCCATTGTTCTATACTGTAGCATTTAAGTTTGTTTACACATGGAATGGGGTGAGAGTTGGGCCTGATTATTCCATGGCACACCCCAATGCCTGTTAGTGTGTGTGGAGGGTTGGGGGTGGTGGTGGGGTGGTAGGGGTGGGAACCCTGAGGGTAGGGTGTTAGGGTTGAAAACCTTAATGCCTCTTTTCCCTGCTTTTTTTGCTGTGGTATTCACCCTAACTGATGCATTAATTAAGTTTTTTGCAAAGAATATTTCATTTATACAGCATCAGCTTAGTAGTTACACCTTTTAAATGTGCTCTTTGCATGACAGTATAACTATTTCTGTTTGATTTAACTGCTGGCTTCAGTGATGCACATGACTATTATGACGGCATCACATTGTGAAAGCTGCACTTTGAAAGATTCACTATGCATTATGACATACCCTACTTTGTAATATATTATCATTCTGTGTTGGATCATTGTGCCATACCATGCTTTGCAAGATAATATTCTCTTGCAATGATGGGACAAGATAACATTTTTATCTTGCTATTTATCAGTACACATGCATTGCATAAATTAAAATTCCTTATGCTTACCCACAGTACACTGCAGATTACTCTTAATGAAGATATCAGTAAGACTGAAAAACATCCCATGTGAACTTTTTGCTAAAAGATGAGCTGCTAGAAATGTTGCCAGCTCATATAGTTATTTCATGACATTAAATACTTAATTACTGTTACTCTCATCCTGTTGTTTGCTGTTTTTTTATGTTTGCTTGCATGCATGTGCAAGAAACATAGTGCCATCATCCGAGATTTCAGAGGTGTGTCACCCCCTCTTCCAATTCAGTCAGTGTGTTGGCAGGCGCGGCCCCTGTCCGCCGATGCAAGCTGGAGCTGTCTATGACAAGCTTCAAAAATGCAGTGGCATACAGTTGAAAGGGGGAGCTACGCTTCAGTGAGCAGTGATCAGATAACGCCTGCTCATGCGCAGCTCCCCCTACACACACACACACACACACACACACACACACAAAAACACTCATACTGCGTGCTGTCTCCCCGTGCACACACTCTATAGCCGATGGGGGTGCCCAATCTCCCATCAGCTGTGCTGCGCTCCCCCCCAAAGCCTTCCAAATGCCATGCTGGGTGCCCACCCCAGCTTGGCAACTCAATGGTATAGCCGACAGGGGTGCCCAATCCCCCGTCAGCTTCACTGTCCCCCCCCCCCGAGTACAGGGTGCCACGCTGGGAGCCTACCCCAGCATGGCAACAGATGCCATGGCTGATGGGGGTGCCCAATCATCTATCGGCTCCACCCCCCAGCCATCCTTCTGCCATGCTGGAGCCACCCCAAGCGTGGCAAGCGTCCGCATTGTCTTTTTTTAAATACTTGTAAAGAAAAATGGTCCCTCGCAGTCTTCCTGCCCCTCCCACAACCTGCACCCACCCACTGCGCACTCCTGCCTCCCACACCACACCTTCACCCCATACTTACCTCCGGAGCTCGGCACGACGATCTTCGGTGGACCAGGAACACGTCTGCACTCTTCAAAGCCGACCGCGAACTGAGGAAATGCCGGTAAGCTGTATAATGGGATAGAAAGGGGTTTTCAACTTTGTTGCATATCTCAGGCATTTTTTCGAAGTTTTGCACCAAATTTTCAACATGGGGTTTTTGGGACCCCTTCTCATGAATGATGTCACTGTCATGGCGTTATTCGGGCCCGAAGGGTGATTTCCCAGTCACTGCGTGAAATCACCTTTCACACCCAATTAATGAAATGACACTGCCAGCATTCATAAGGTGGGCTCTCAAGAAGCCTATTTTGAAAATTTGGTGGAAAAATTCCAAAAAATTACTGCTTTACGAGCGTGTGTTGCGCAATTCCTACGCAGGCTCGTAAGTTCGGGAATTTTCAATATTTTCACTCCAGATTTTCAACATTGCCATTTTACCACACCTTCTTATGAGTAGTACAGCTGTCATTTTTCACATCTCACTCAAAACGTGTTTCCACCCATGTAGTGCACAATGGCGAAGTCGGTGTGCGAAATCAATGTATGGGACAAAATAAGAAAATCACAGTGACACTGTTCGTGAGCAGAGGTCTTAAAATGGCTATGTTTAAAATTTGGTGAAAACATTCCAAAAAATGACTGTTTTACAAGCGTGCGTTGTACAGTTCCTACGCACGTTCGTAAGTTCGCGAATTTTCAATATTTTCACTCCAGATTTTCAACATTGCCATTTTACCACACCTTCTTATGAGTAGTATAGCTGTCATTTTTCACATCTTACCCAAAACATGTTTCTGCCCATGTAGTGCACAATGGCACAGTCGGTGTGCGAAATCAATGTTGGGACAAATTAAGAAAATCACAGTGACACTGTTCATGAGCAGAGGTCTTAAAATGGCCATGTTGAAAATTTGGTGAAATAATTCCTAAAAATGACTGTTTTACGAGCGTGCATTGCGCAGTTCCTATGCATGCTCGTAAGTTTGCGAATTTAATATTTTCACTCCAGATTTTCAACATTGCCATTTTATTACACTTCCTTATGAACAGTACAGCTGCCATTTTTCATATGTCACCCAAAATGTGTTTTCGCACATGTAGCACACAGTGGTGCTGTTGGTGTGCGAAAGCAATGTTTGGGACAGATTGAGAAAATCACAGTTACACTGTTCATGAGCAGCAGAGGTCTTAAAATGGCTATGTTGAAAATTTGGTGACAAAAGTCCATAAAATGACTGTGTTACGAGTGAGCATTGTGCAGTTTCCATGCACCCTCGTAAGTTCATGACTTTGTAATATTTTCAGTCCAGATTTTCACCAGTGGCATTTTTCCACACTGCCTTATGAACAGTACAGCTGTTATTTTTCACAACATGGCTGAAGTGTGTTTTCACACTTTCAGCGCAAAGATGCGTGGTCGCTTTGGGAAATCATTGTTCGGGACAGATAAAGAAAATCACAGTGACACTGTTCATGATCGGAGGCACCAAAATGCCTGAGTTGACAATCTGCTGTAAAACATCCCCAACCAAATTATATTATGGGTGTGCGTTGTACAGTTTCTATGTACGCTCGTGACTTCACCATTTTTTTAAATATTTTTACTACAGATTTGCAACATTGCCATTTTTTACACCTCCCCATGAACAGTACAGCTGTCATTTTTTACATCCTGTTTGGAATGTTTTTGCACCTGTGGTGCTAAATGCCGTAGTCACTGTGCATAAGCAGCTTTCGGCTAACAAACTGATATTCCCCCTGTTCATGAGGTGGGGTCACAAAAAAAAACATGTTGAAAATTTGGAGTGAAAATACCAACGAATGCCTGAGGTATTAGGGTTTCCAACCATAACGCCCAACCCTGTAGAGAATGACAGGCATCAGGGTGTGACTTGGGATTCTTGCCTGTAATGCTCATACCATTCCACACCCTGCAGCCAGTAAGAGGCATCGAGGTATGCCCCGGACTCTTCGACCCCAAAGTTCACCCCATTCTCCTATATCACACCCATCCCACCGTATTTCCTATGGAATGGGGTGCGCATAAGTGCCAAAGACCCCAAGGAACACCGTGACACTTGTCAGTGTCTGCAGAGTGGGGTGTGGTGAAATGGCGTGGCCGTTATGCCTGATGACCCAAAGGCACACCCCAATGCCTGTCACTCTCTGCAGAGTGGTGGTGGGGTTGGCTTCAGTTCAATACTTCACTGCCATTCCTATTGCGCAGCTCTGTAACTTCTACACTACCACTGCCAATGCCAGCAAGCAAACATTCGGCATTGACAAATGCTTGTTTTATTTGAGCACAGTCCAAGACAGAGTTAGAAAGAAGGTAAATGAATTAAAACAATGATATAACTATACTATATTATACTGTACTGTACTATACTATACTATAATATATGGATCTTTAATTTAATAGGTCTATAAAGCATTCAAAAAAAATGTGGTAATACCCTTAAAGGTTCAGTGATAATAGTATTGTCAATCAGTGGTAATACTACAGTTTTGGGCTGATAATAGGATCGTTGCAAGCTTCAGAGAAGATAACGCCTGCCCTCACATCCTAAACATGCCTCCTCATTGGCCGTTTTTCCTGTGTGGGTGGGCAGAACAGTTTAAAAGACATGGCGGCGTTTCTGTCACTTACTGAGAGTGAAGTCGGTCATAGCGCTTCTCGGATTTAATGCAGTTTTGTCCTGAAGAAATGAAAATATCTGGTTGATCCTGCAGTTGCAGTCCTCAAAAGCAGGTAGGATGTGAATAAAAAAAAAATGGGCAGGAGGAGGCAACCGTCATTAGCGAGTGCACAGCGTAGGACAGTGCGGCGGTCGACCAGTACAAACTCAGTTCGCTAAAACGGTCGACCACCCAGTAGAAAAAAAACGCATCGCATCCATATATTAAATAAAATAACTGATTAGTTTCTGTGTCCATTACCAGTGAGTACTAGCATCTTGAGGTTCTGGACACATTGGAACCTCTCGAGCTTCACTCTCGAGGTTCATGTGTCCAGAACCTCTCGATGCTATTACTCACTGGTAATTGACAGAAACCTATCGGTTATTCTCTATATACTATACTATACCATACTTTACTATACTATAAAAAATAATATATGGGCAACTACAGATGTGTGAAGTTGGGTAACTCTGCTTGGAGAAATTCTTCATGAAGTTCTTGACTCTGTGAAGGGCAAAGGGCAATGTTGCACAGTTGTTCATCCAGCAAAGTACCTACTTCACCCAGAAAAGTCTATAGTATGGTAGCACATTGCCAGAATAAGTTGCTGATGAAGTGTCACTTTACATAGCTTTTGCAAGACAAAGTAGCACTTTGCCTACAAAGTTGTATTTACACACTTTGCCTGATTCAGAAAGCATCAGGAATGAGGCAAGGTGTTTATGTCAAAGAAAGATGGCTCAAGGGGTCACTGCACCATACCTTGCATCATTCCTGATTCAGGAATGCAGCCTGCCACAGTTGGGGAACTGCCTGCGACAGCAGGGTTTATGCTGTCTTTGCCACGGTTGCACTCGTGTGCCATGACAGAAGGGGGCAAGCACCAGGGCAGTGCTGCAGCATCTCCTGAACTGGGATTCATACCCCCCCTCCACAGGATGCATGGTCACTTAGAGTTAGACCATCCTGGAGCTGGATTAACAGGCCATGCATCACCACTGGAGCCACCTCCTACCACATCCCATGTCCATGTAGGACCTGGACAGTTGTGTAGTTGCACTGGAGCAGCTGGTGGTATCCCGCCATGGTTGATACTTTCCTGCAGGGTCCCCCCTGGTGCCAGATGTGCATCTCCTCCCCCCCATAGACAGCACAGGCATGGCAGTGGCCATGCAATGTCCCCATCTGGGATCTGTTGCCACCCCCACCACCCATTTATACTCAATCTTCTCTCCTGATCCCCTGTCCCATCCCTCATGATCCTGCCAGCCTCCAGGTGGATCTCCATCAATGGGCACTGATGCTGCCCAATTGCTCCACAGCTTGCAGAAAGCCTTTCCCATGTTCCTTGACTTTGATGCATGGCAGCAGTTGCTGCAAGCTGTGGGAGTGTGGCACTAGGACCCCTTCCTATAGTGAATGCAATGCAATGTCCCTGGCACATTGGGGATTAATGCAAGCTGCTGTTTGCCTTAGCTTGCATATGTCTTTGGGGGGCTTTGTGAATTGG
The DNA here is from genome assembly GCA_016271365.2 of Neoceratodus forsteri. Lineage (NCBI taxonomy): Eukaryota > Metazoa > Chordata > Ceratodontiformes > Ceratodontidae > Neoceratodus > Neoceratodus forsteri. The sequence goes on from JADMNL010000022.1 coordinate 129,620,016, forward strand.
ATCCATGGGGCCTGATTCTAGAACACATTATAAATGGCATAAGGTGATTTATGCCAGACCCTATGGTGTAAATCGCATCTTGTTCCATGCATTCCAAAAGTCATGATTCCAAGAGGTAGCTTGCACCATGCCATATGTGGGTTGCACCAAAGGTGGGCTCCACCATCCACTATGCCTGTAACCCACTGTGGCAAGGTGCAAGGGTGTGTTACAGTAGCACCTGCACCCTATTCCAAGAGGGCAGCTGCTGTAACCCACCTACGCCATTCCAAGCTGCCGTAACCCGCTTACACCATTCCAGGTCCCCTTACACTGCTGTGGGGTTACACCAGCACTTAGCTGGTCCATGGGGCATCCGTCCTGGCAAAATGATGGATGCCCCCCACAGCACCATGAATCACACATTGCCATGCACCCCTGCCATCCCCCAGCACAGTGATGTCCCATGGCCCCTATTTTGGGGTGCACCTGGGTCCATGGCGTGCTGTGCTCCCCTACAGCTGTGCCAACCAGCCAACCCCCCATTGCTCCCTGAGGCTTGCAATAGTGGTATGGGGCAGGGGCGCTCTGGGGGGCAGTTAAATGCTGGCTGTGTCTTGCATCACCCAGGTTCATTGCATCATTCTCTTGGATTAAGCCTGCAGCTGCCACAAGTCATGGGTCATAGGTGCCGGGAACCCTCTCTGTCTTGGAATAGGGCACAGGGTCCCCAGCATAGTGCCACATGGTGCAACTCACATATGCCCACAAGTTGCACCATGCGACTTGGAATTGGGCCCACCGTTTTTGGTAAAAACACAAAGAAAGCCATCCCACTCTCTGAGTCATACTCGCCAAACCTTCTCCCACAATACCACATAGTTATAAATAATATCTCCCCACCGGTAGTAGTAGTAGTAACAGTCATCTTTATTTATTTATGGTGCCTTTCCCTGGAGGGTCAGGGCACCATTACAATAACACGGAACAATAAGATAAATAACAATCAGCAAAACAACCCAATTAATACATGAATAAATAACTTAATAAAACATACTATAAGGGTGCAATGATAATGTGTATTCACCCCAAATGCCTGCTGAAATATAAAAGTTTGCAAGCCCCTTTTAAAGGCCTCCAGCAAGGGGGCCTCCCTCTAAGTGCCAGGCAAGGAATTCCACAGGACCGGGTCTGCAACTTCGAAAGCTTGGTCACCTGAAGTCTTCAGACCTCCATCCTTTATGTAGCCAACAGAGTTGAGAAAAGCATTACTCATTCCCTTCTGATGACTACAAAAGTACAGTATGTTCCCTCACCTCCCCCATGCCATATCTCCAACCTACCATGACTTAAACACCCTTCCTTCACCACCCTCTTGCTAATAAACTGATCTCCTCACCAAAGCCCAAACCTCAGTTTCTTTCCTTTTTTGTTAATTATACAATTGTACAAATTCATTCCTGGCTGGGTTAGCACCCCCATGAAAGTACAGCTCTAAAGGAACTAATGCAGGAGAATTAACCAGATATGTATTCAATATAGTACATAATACCATTAGGAGATAATTCAGTACATTTGATATTTTCATATTTAGTAGTATTACAACTAACTGTAAATAAGAACAGTATTCATAGCATTTAATTCTTGACACAGTTACTGTAAATGTCAAACAGATATCTTGATTGATATCAAACTCCAGTTTCAACAATAGAAAACATTTCTATAATGAAGAAAACCATCCCTTGGTGGAGTGCATGTCTTCACTGTTCTGGGTTTGCAAGAAGAATGAGTGGTAAGTGATGTGTATCCTATTAGTGATACCTGATTGGCTGATATCCAAAATGGCCTTGTCCCTTTGAAGATTACAGAGGATCGTGAAGGTCTGAACTCACTTGACATTGGTGGCTAGTGGCTTTTAATTCTGATCCCAGTCCAGCTAAATGTGTACTTCCACAGTGTTACATTACACTCTGAATATTAAGTTTGAAGAGTTGTTGAATTATTGAAATTAACCTCACTCAATTAGCTGGACTATTGAATTTGGACTTCTTCCTGAATTATCAATTTTATAAATTTCATAAGCATCCTGAAAACTTTCATATGACTTCTTAAATTTATTCCTATATGTATTTGATCATGGCTTTATTAATTGCTTAGTAAAAGTACTTTTGTACTGTGTATTTAATTATAGATCATCATCATAGATTTTAGCTATTTTTAAGCTTAGGGTACATGTGAATATGTTTTATAGAACGAATGCATCTATTTATTTATTGTGACCTCGGATTAACACCTTTGAGAACAAGCTCCTTACAATGGGTTCCATGTCAAGTAAAACAATAATAGTGATGACAGGTGGCTTTACAGGTAAACAAGTAATTCAAAGACTAGACATACAAAGCCATACATTATAGAATTACTGAGCAATAGAAAGAATAACAACAGTGCTGTCAATGTACAATATATGCCAATATTTCAAGGAATGGACAGGGTGAAAAGTAGGGGGGGCATGTGTGCAGGGTGAGAAATACAGTACTTAAGCACAGGGCCTCATCAATAGAGGGTCAGGGGAGTGAACAGGTATGTGTGCAGGGTGTGAGTGAATGCATACTTTGACTACATCTGACTTTTGCTTTAGCATCCTCAGCCCACCCACCCTGTTTTCCTTTTTTGCAAATTTGTTTTGGTTCTTTTAATGTTTTAGGAATATGGGATCCTTGCATGATCTGGAACATGATAATTATGCAGTTAGATTAACATTCCTGAGACCCTTCTGCACTTTTTGTTTGCCTTTTGTCCCACACACAAAATTATTTATTTTTAATATATGGATTGTTGAAATAATATGGCCGAAAAGCATACAAAAAAATTATTGTAATACCATCGCTCCTGGAGCAATAATACTACTGTTCCTAAGTGATAATACTATCGTTCGGGTACCGTACTAGTATCGTTCGGCACCCGAACGATAGTATTATCAAGAAAGCTGAAGAGCGCATGCGCAAGTCTGTCCATGCCATCTTTGAAAGCATGCCTTGTGACTGGCCGCTGTTGCTCTGTGGGCGGGCACAACGAGTCCGAAAACATGGCGGCCTGCTCGTTCGCTTAGTGAGCGAATGGTCTGGAGCAGCAACTGTTTTTCTTTAGTTTTAAAAAAAATTTGTCATTATGAAGAATTCAACTCTGCCTGCGGCTCCTCTGCTCGCCCGATACTGCCTCTGACAAACAGTTTAAAAAAGGCAGTGCTAAATGAAGCCCACAGCACTGGGGAACCCTGCCAGCATACACATGAACTGGCTGACTGCACTATTCAAATGAAGGTCTGAGAATTCACCTCGTATACATATATTTAAAAAAAGAACAAATAGATTCTGGCATAACAAGGTAGTAATTCCATCTTGAGGTTCTGGGGACACATGAAACCTCCCCAGCTTCGCTCTTGAGGTTTTCTGTGTCCCCAGAACCTCTCGATGGAATTACTACCTTATAATACACCAGAACCTATCTATTATTCTATTTGTAATTTATGACCATGAATGGCACATTAAGCTGTAATAGCCTGTTTCCAGCTGTGTCTTGGTGGTGGGTTACATGAACCTGTTTTTACTAATGTGAAATGTTGGCCATGACTGTAAGGGAACTACCCTACTCTTAACAGTGAGACATTTTACTAAATGTTGGCTTTCATGTCACTGGGTATATGAGCTAGGGTGATAGCACATGATCCCAAATGAAGGTGGCAGTGACAATTGTTGTAATCCATGCCTTTTTCTCTTGTTTTTCCTGTACAATTTTGTTTATTTCTGCTTAATTGCACTTGATTTGCATGTAGTTTATTAACTTTGGATGACAACAATGAATCTTGTACTGTGATGTATGATTTCTTTTTCCGGAATAAAATACCCCTACTCTTCTTTGATAAGTGCAATGGGATCTTTAACTTCCACCTGGACAGTAACTAGAGATAGGTAGAAGGAACCTCGGTATAACATGTATCTAAAGGACAGCACCTCAGCAGTGTAGCATCCACCTCATACTGCACTAGTGTTAGTTATGGGTGTGAACCCATGTATCTGGTATTGGGCTAGACACCATAATCTTCTGATCTGCCAGCCCCAGAGATGAGCGTGCAACCTATAGAGCCATTGACACTGATGTTATATATACTGTAGATTGTTACATGCAGTATACCTTTGGAAAACCCTTAATCCAGTTACAAGACTTTCTGACTGAGAGACCTGAGGGACTTGAGAGACAACATCTCTGGTTTGTGACGCTTTTCAGTTCCCTGTTATCTTTTATTTTTGTGATATGTTTTAAGGGGTTTTATGTGATAAAGGTGAGTCTGTAAGAACTCCTATCACATAAAATAACCATGAAACAGCACATGGTCAAAACAATGCCCAATATTGTAGTGACCACCACAATTAGGGACGGTCGCTACAATACTTACAATCTACACAAATAAAACATTTTTCTATGTGGGGGTCTGTGCCTCCTGCACCCCACAAACTAAAATAATCAACTCTAAAGGGTTGCAGACCACAGGGAAAGTTGTTGATTTTGTTTTTTTTAATCCTGTCCCTCACCAGGCTCAAGCCTGGGTCCACTGGCACTGCAAGCAATACCATATTCCACTATGCTATGCAGCCAGCTTGGCAAGATCTTGGCACACAGGATCCTATATCCTGTACTAACGAGGATAGCTCCCTGCTATCCTCACTCTACAGGATATAACAACATTTTTCAGCACTAGATTCTGGTAAGAGTGGTATTATTGAGTTGCTCAAATTGTAGCGCTCAATAATATGCACTCTACAAGGGAGTTACCTTTATAAGGTTCTTGGACTTTGCGTGAGTTTGGGAGTTGATGTACCTGAATTGTTTGCGAATTTCAAAATCTCTGAACACTTGAATTATTATGCTTCTGGCTCTGGTATTTCTTTAAATTACAATTTAGCTACATTTGTAGCTTACTAATAAATCTTAAATATTAACTTGGAAGTCCACTAAAGTTCATCGGAGTTTGTTCTAGGATTATAACTACTGTAACTTCTAAAATAATCACAGAGGTTCTAGAGTGAGTTTTGTCAGTGAATGATCAAGACTGATTTTGTTAATACACTTACTACTATTATTTTATATTAGGTTGTGTGGTTATTTAAAGTGTATCTGACTGATATATTTTAAAAAGGCTCCAATCAAGATCATATTTCTGCCCTTGGGGTGTCATTTGTTACTTTTGTGATTATGGAGTAAGTAACTTACTCTGTAATCTTTGATGTTATTTACTGGGACTATTTCTGACAGTACTGTACCTGCTAGCTAAAATCTTTTTTGGCTAATTACACAAAATCTGTTGAATTACCTGCTTATTGATCTTTTCCATCTTACTTTACTGAGTCCTTGATTTACAAAATAAAATAGTTTTAATGGTTTTATATATATTTTTAGTTTTAGTTTTCTTTAGAATGCTCATTTTGTTTAATTTGGATTACATCATTCAGCTCTAGTGGGGAGACTGACATTCTCTCCACTCCCAGACCCCTACACTGCTGTTCTCTTTTAAGAGGAGGAACAGAGAAAATATTTCTTGTAAGAAGGAATACATGAAAACTGTTAGCACTTGAGCAAGCTTATATCTCAAACAGACTGTTTGGCCAATTCAAAACCTGCTCTGTGTATCTTGGTACAGTAGAAGCTAAGGGCAGATTTTTACCCACATATTAGCTTTTTTTTTATAGGGTAAAACCTTCTTCCTTTACTGGAATAAATGAGACAGACAATGTGCTCTGAAGAAATGGCCACAGCCATGTATTTATTAAACAGCTAATTAGAATTCAAATTATTAAACTGATGTGGTATATAGAGGATAATGCCTGGGTAACAGTGATTAACCACAATGTAATCACCTCAAGCAGTTGCCAGGACAACCAAGTAAACCTCGAGAGCTCAGCTCAAGAGGTTTACAGTTGTCATGGCAACTGTGAGAGGTGATTGTGTCTATGGTTGACCACCATTACTCAGGTATTGTATTTTATAGTGTAAGGAAAAACCAGCCACTGTGGTGGAAAAAAAAGAGTTTTTTTCAATGTGCATTTGTTCTGCTGCTCGACTACCAATGCCTCCTGGTTTGAAACGTTGAGCAATTGAAGGGCTGAAATTAGCCATTGTGATCTATACTGCAGAGGGTCTGTAACTGTATGAATGGAATGTGTGTGTTTTGAACGATTGTCCAAGCAGCAGATCACCTTTCCTTTTGCAAGAATTTTGACAGATGGTAGCATTCTATCCTGTAATCCCATCATTATGACATAGTTAAGCAAGGTTTACAGCATAGTGAGGTCATAACAATGGGATCATCAGGTTATAAACTGATTGAAAAGGGTTAATAGACACTGTCCATACATTTTACATATATATATATATATATATATATATATATATATATATATATATATATGTATATATCAATTAATCTGGCTTGATGTACACAGCAAGGTAATAGCAGCTGATCATTTGTCAATCATTTCAATCAAAAATTATAGGCTCTCCACTCCCCTTTTGGAGGGGGATGATGTACTAGGAATTATTACTAGGTAAAACCTTGCAAGGAACTGTGGCCTGTGAGGCATAAGTGATGGCTCATAGTTGGTCAGTCTCGAATGCACCCTCCCCCAATAGAGGGTGCTGCTGACTGTAGAATAAAGCTTGTGAGTTATCCTTTGCCTATGACTGGCACCCCTCTGGTACTAGCTGCCAAGGCCTAATCTCTCCCCAGCTTCAGGGCAAACCACCTGTAAAAGGTGATAAACACTGCTAGCTCCATAGTTCAATCCCTTCAAGTTTACCATGCTGCCACTCTTGCAAGTCTACAACTCTGCCATCATGCCTGCTGGACTGTGAAAACCTGCCTATCTAATCTCCTACTACTAACACCCACCAGTGAAGGAAAATAACCAGAAAACCTGATGGGAGAAAAAAATGGTCATATTCCTTCCCAACCTCAAAGGCATTCCCCCATTCTGGGACAGGCTGTCTACTGCATGGTTCCTCACCATTGCTTTTTTGAGGGGAGGGAATGGAACGGTATCTGCTGCAGAGATCAAGACTGAAAGAAGGTAAAACCTTTCTTACACCAACTTAAATTAGCAATGCTCCACCCTTCCAGCAGGTAGTAGCTCCCATCTCCTGGGAACCCTACCCACCTGCCCATCCCTGCCCCCAATGGGCAGAAGCTATCCCACTGTCTGCTCAGGTGTCATTTGGTGGTGTGCATGCAGCCCAATGTTGCCAACTACTATTCTTGTAGGATCTATCATTACATGGAATTTAAGTATATAGTTTTTATGGATCAGTTTTGTATGAATTTTGTAGACTTGCTTATTTTATTTGATGATCTATTTGAGCCATAGTAGTTTGAACTCAAATTGCATATCTTATTTTGACATTTTTATAACTTTTTTGTGCTAATGTTGTGTGTTTCCTCTGAGCTGGGTCACTTATGAGTTTGATTTCTGCACTCCCTTTTTTGTGCTCTTGATCCTACTCACCTATTGGATTAAAATGACAATAAGAAAGGAAATAAATTGGAATCTGAGAAAAAACTTGACAATTCAAAGAAACAGAGAACAATACATTTTTAGTTTACTACTAGCGCTCACGCACCTGAGGATCATCCTTTCATCCCTGTGTGTTTGTGAGGTGGTAACAAAATAAATAAATGTTCAATTGACTAGCCTCAAGATTTTTCACAAGTTACAGGGAGATGATATTCACAACCCTTTAGATAGTTATGAAGACTGAAGTAAAATCTAACAGTGTAATTTGTATGAACTCGTAGACATGCATTTGAATGTTTTCAATCGGGGGTTGTTAAATAATAGTGCAAGAGACTAAAGTGAATCAGACATGGGGGAGGTTCATTGTCTGTACACTCCAGTCATGACCAATCTCACAACCTTCAGTTTGTACCAAGGGAGTGGCTCATTCCCAAAGGGCTTAGATGAGGAGCCCAATTAAAATGTTACTGCCCCAGATAGTGTGAATGTTTTTTCTCAACAAGATGAAGACCCCCCCAGGTTACAAATGAAAGCCCATTTGAGTTGTTTAAAATTATTTCAACTGTTTTTGCAAAACTTGTGGATTTACAAAGATATATACAGTATGACGAGTGTAGACCCAGTGTCTGCCCTGGGTTACTAGAAGTGTTTACCAGAAATGTTTAAAGTGTTTCGAATTGTCCTGGTGATATGTCTTGTAATGAATTTTGAAGTTAGTCACTAAGACAAGCATATTGTTAACTTTCAGGTATACCCTGAAACCCCTGTTGGTCATCTGGGCGAAGGTTCCAAGTGGAAGGGTAGTCAGAATGGAATGTTGCAGTGGATGTTAGTTGGTCCCTCAGAGCTTTGAGTAAGCCTGACTGATAACAGCCTCAGTACCAACTCTTTCCTGCCTGTTTCAGTCCTTAGTTTGGTGTCAGAGTAGCTGAGCACTGAGTCATGTTGGTGGCCTTCTTCTGTGGCACCACAGTGTGGGGTGAAGGAGTTTAAAGACATCGGGTTATCGGAACCATGAGCAATATGTGTGAAACCTCCCTGAAATGTGATAGACTATTCTTTAAGAGGGTGCTCACTGCTTGTATCTCTGGGATGGCTCTGGTGGGAAAGCTTGCGAGCGCACTATTGTAAATTGTAACAACCCCTCAACAATCTCCAGTGCATTCAATACATTATTTTCTGACCTCTGGCATACAATGAGGCCTTTCCCCCTGCCTTAAATTGTCTGACCTTCCCTCAACTACTGCCTCAGGGCAACATCCCCCCTTTCACTTCAAACAAGTTAACTTCTCTGAGGTGTACAAACGCAAGGCTGATCCCTGATTCAAATCCACTAGCTTGGGATGGTATAGAGACCAGATTTGTCAGACTTATACTAAGGATCATACTAAGGATTTTTAGGAGCAAGGAGGCTGGTTTAGCCCATATCTGCACCTTCTATGCATTATTACACATTTTAGTAGTATTGAAGCTTATGTTCATATAATAGCAGGATATCAAGTCATTTTTTTGAATATAGATTTAGCCTCACTAACGGTAACATATAACGGTAAACTATTTCATGGGCCAATAACCCTTAGTGTGAAGAAAAACTTCCTACTACTATAATTAAATCTGTTACCCACAAGTTGTAGTGGATACCGTAGAATATTATAAATTATATTTTTAAAGACCAATCCCAAGTCTGACGTTAAATGAGGATCCTGTATTATATCATATAAAAGTAAAAGTCACCTATTAGACAACGCATGTCTAGTGACAATAAATTTAGGCTCAATAATCTGGTTTCACAGTCATCATTGTTTTAACCATGAATGTATTTAGTAAAGCTTCTCTGTACTTTTTCTAGTAAGCTACGTTCACCTTTATTAAATGGACACCACAACTGAGATGAATACTCTAAGTGCGGTCTTACATAAGCTCGATACAAAGGTACCAAAACTTTAGAGTTACATATATAAGGTAGTGCATGGGGAACAGTTGACAACAGGGCTATTCTTTCACCGAGTTGGCACTATGATGACGGATTGATTACCTCGAGAGCACAGCTCGAGAGGTAATCCGTCATCATAGTGCCAATGAGGTGAAAGATGCCCTGTTGTCAACTGTTCCCCATGCACTTTTCTTTATAGTGTATGGTGGAACGTCGTTTTTTGGGGAAAAAAATCAGTTACTAGAAGGAAAAAAGAACTTCACATTTTGAACGTTTTCACGCTTGACATTTTAACTGCTTAAGAACTTTACATTGTGAACGTTTTAACGCTAAACATTAGTACCGCTGCTGACATTGCTGTTTTCGCCATGTGTACTGTCTATGGAGTGAGCCCTAACTGTCAAATGCTGCTCAAGGACACAGTGTGACGTTCATAGTACAGTAGAAAACATCATTCTGTTGCACTGCGAACATCACTAGTGTGTGACTACAAGGTTTCGAAAACAATGGATTTCAGTGGAGAACGATGTTCCACCATACACTATACTCTAATATTCCTCCTGATGGACCAGATAACACTATTAGATTTATTAATTAATGCATTTACAGTATATGCTCAGTATTGGTAAGATTACTGTTAGTAGAGGCACCCAAATCTTTTTCCCCATTAGTAATATTTAATGGCACTCAAACTAATGAGTATGTAAACATGGGATTGTGTGATACTAAATGCATAACCTTACATTTTCTTTATTTACTTTCATACCCCATCAATTAACCCATGCTGAGATATGATCTAGATCTCTTTGTATGGTAAGTGAATTCTTTGGGGTAAAACAGGGGCCTCCTAATTTAACATTATCTGTATATTTAATATTAATTGAGGTACAATCTGAAGTAAGGTCAGCAACATAAATTTCAAACAAACAGGGTCCAAGAACAGATCCCTGTGGGACCTAACTAGTTACAAGCCCCGGGGAAGACATATGGCTATTAATTAATACAGTTTGAGATCTGTTCAAGCGCCAGTTACAAATCCAGCGAATAATGTACTGATTTATATTTAAGATGTTAAGTTTGACTAGCAATGCCCAATGTGGCATAACATCAAAAGCTTTGTTAAAATCTATATAAATCACATCACATGGGATTTTTTCGTCCAGAAATGCACTAATGTGCTCATAAAAATATATTAGGTTAGTCCTACTTATAGAGCCCAAACTTCTCAGACTTGCTGCTTATACAGTCCAAACTTCTCTGACTTGTTACTTATGGACTAGCAGCACAACTTACTAGAATTTTCAGTCTTTTCTCACCACTAACACTGTTCCAACAATCTTTAAAATGGCTAGTATAGTGCCTGTATATAAACAAGCATTTGTCAATGCTGAATGTTGTCTTGCTGGCATTGGCATTGGTAGTGCCAAAGTTAGAGACACATAACAGAAACGACAGTGAAGTATTGAAGTGACACCAAACCCACCCCTACTCTGTAGAGACTGACAGGCATTGGGGTGTGCCTTTGAGTCATCAGCTATAACGCTCATGCCATTGTACCTCACCCTACCCTGTAGACACTGACAAGAGTTGTGGTGTGCTTTGGGGTCTTTGGGCATTATACTTACCCCATTCCATAAGGAAATACACTGAGGTGGGTACAGTATAGGATAATGGGGTGAACTGTGTGGCCGAACAGTGCAAGGCACACCACGATGCCTGTCATCGGCTGCAGGATGGGGGTGGGGTTGGAATGGCATGAGCATTACAGCCAGTGATCCCAAGTCACATCCCTGATGCCTGTCAGTCTCTACAGGGTGGGATGCTACAGTTGGGAACCCTAACACCATAACTGTGTGTTGGTATTTTCACTCCAAATTTCCAACATGGGCTTTTTGTGAGCCCACCTCATGAAAAGCAACACAATCAGTTTGTTAGCAGAAAGGTGGTTTTGCACGGTGGCTATGCCATTTGGCGTCACAGGGATGAAAAGACATTTTGTGCAGGATGTGGAGAATGACAACTGTATTGTTCATGAGGAGGTGTAATAAAATGGCAATGTTGAAAATCTGGAGTGAAAATATAAAAAATTGGTGAAGTCATGAGCATGCATAGAAACTGCACAACACACGTCCATAACCCAATTATTTTGGGGAGTTTGTTAGGCACATTTTTAACATAGGCATTTTGGGATCTCCCCTCATGAACAGTGGCACTGTGATTGTGTTAATCTGTCCCAAAAGTTGATTTCCCACGGCGACCACGCCATTGTGTGCCACAGGTGCGGAAACACATTTTGGGCAGGATGTCAAAAATGACAGCTATACTGTTCATAAGGAGTTGTGGAAAAATGCCAGTGTTGAAAATCTGGCATGGAAATATTACAAATTTGGGAAGTTACAAGGGTGCGTGAAAACTGTGCAACACACGCTTGTAACACAGTCATTTTATGGACTTTCGCACCAAATTTCAACATTGGCATTTTGACCTCTGCTCATGAACAGTGTCACCATCATTTCCTCAAACTGTCCTGAAAACTGATTTTGTACAGCGACTCATGTTATTCTGTGCCTGACATGCAAAACACATTTCAGCCAGGATATGTAAAATGACAGTTGTACTGTTCATCAGGAGGTGTGGAAAATGCCAATTATGAAAATCTGGAGTGAAAATATTACAAATGCATGAAGTTACGAGTGTGCATGGAAACAGTGCAACCCACGCTCATAAAACAGCCATTTGGGGGATTTTATCCCCCAAAATTTGCAACATAGGCTTTTTGAGAGCCCCCCTCATGAACAGTGGCACTGTCATTTCGTTACTCAGTCCTGAAGTGACCGAAAAATCACCTTTCAGAACAGAATAATGCCATGACAGTGACTGAACTCATGAGGAGGGGTCCCAATAACCCCATGTTGAAAATTTGGTGCAAAAATTCCAAAACATGCTTGAGATATGCACCAAAGTTGAAAAAACCCTATTTATGCCATTATACAGCTTACCAGCATTTCTTCTGTTTGCGGTCAACTTTGAAGAGTGCAGTCGTGTTCCCAGTCCACCGAAGATCGTTGTGCCAGACTCCAAAGGTAAGTATGGGGTGAGGGGGGGTGTTGGGAAGCAGAGTGCACAGAGGGTGGGCGCGGGTTGAGGGAGGGGGGCAGGGATATGGTGAGGGACAGTTTTCTTTTTTCACAGGTTAAAAAAAAATCACAGCACTGTTTTTATTTTTCAGGGAATTTGGCCCACTAGGGTGGGCTCCCAGCATGCCACCTAACTGTTTTTTCCTGGGGGATGCTTTTGCCAATAGGGGATTGGGCACCCCTGTCGCCACACAAGGAAAGTGCTGTTGGCAAGTGCCAAGGATTGGGCACCCCCATAGCATATAACAAATGGGGGAGTACTTTATGCTGATGGGGAGTGTCCCCCTGCTGGCACTACATTGGGGCAGAGCATGCCGACAGGGGGATTAGGCACCCCCGAAGTCAACATTATGGCTGGCAGTGTGCTGCCATGTTTTTTTTCTGTCTCAGCAGGGTAAGCACATCAGGAGGTCCACTGCATATGGAGAGCTTTGCTCACATTGCAGCGGACCTTTTCTTAGCTGTGCTCACCTGCATGGTGTGGTGCCAGCATGCAGGCTGATTGAGGAATGAGGGCCACACCTACTGATGGGTGCCCTGCATTTCCTCAACAGTGACCATACCTCCAAATGTGCTATTACCCCAGTATGTTCTCTGTGCATGGGCGAGCCAACAGAAAAAGGGATTAGCAAAAATAATTAGTAACTACGCACTCATTGTAATTTTACCCACCCTTGATAATGTTCTGGAAAACATTGTCTCCTCCCAACTTACCTCCTACCTCACTATCCACAGTCTCCTCTCCCCAGTTCAGCATGGCTTCCACCAGAACCACAGCTCCACCACTGCACTGAATATCCTAAGTAACAGTATCTCAGCCTCTCTAGATAAATGTGAGCTTCATGGAGCCCTATTCATTGACCTCATGAAGGCCTTTGATATGATAAATCACTCTCTACTCTGCAGTAAGCTAAATGCCTTGGGGATCTCTGAGCATGCCCTACCTTAGTTCAATAGTTACCTTGACAATAGACAGCAATGTGTCAAGTTCAGCTTCACTCTATCTGAGAACTTACCCACCACTAGTTGCATCCCACAGGGCTCCAAACTTTGGCCTCTCCTTTTCTTACTACATGCCAACACAGTGTACCATTGCTTCAAAAACAGCACCCCTTTTCCATACGATGATGACCTGGTCTTCTTCACCAGTGCACAAAATGTAGGAGGCATTAATAGTGCCCTCTCAGCTGACCTCAAGGCTTTTCAAACCTGGTTCTATGAGAACAGGCTACTAATGAACCCTACCAAGTCACAATCTATGCTTTTCAGAACCTCACACTAGTTAAAAAACAATCCTACTCCACTCAATGTGGTCTGTGATAATAGCTCCCCCTTTGACTCTGTAAACTCTTTTAAATACTCGGGTGTGATAATTGATCCCCCCATGACTTCTTTCTACATATAACATCCATCTGTAAGACTTTTAACATCAGTCTTGCACTTACCTATCGAGCCAATCCAAATCATTCCCCATCCTTTTTTGCATTGCAGAAGCCCATGGTCTACTATTCCCCAAACTATTCTACAACCTGGCCATCTATTCAAATGCCTCAAACTCTATCCTGCAGAAATGGGATGTGGCTTACAATTATATCTGCTGGTTTTGTCCTCGTTTGCAATCATCTTGTTCATCACTGCACATTGTACTCCAAATTAGATTAGGAGTAGGAGAGCGGGGGAGTGACAAAGCTCAACTGAGCTCTGTCAGGACTGCTGCAGATTTCATTGTGGGCAGAAAAAGGCACCAGTGCAGGCAGAAACCCAGTACAAAAGGATAGCCTGCAGTGCTTGGAAAAACGATGACGAGTGAGGGAGGGGGAGTGAGCGACATCAACAAATCTCTGTCGGGACTGTTGTGGATTTCTTTGTGGTCAGAAAAAGGCATTAATGCAGGCAGGGGCCCGTTACAAAAGGGCAGCCTGTGGTGGCAGGAGAAACAGAATGAGCGAGTGAGAGAGGGGGAGTGAGCAAGCTCAACGGAGCTCTATCAGGACTGCTGTGGATTTCTTTGTGGGCAGAAGAGGGCACCAATGCAGGCAGGAGCCCAGTACAAAAGGGTAGCCTGCAGCACTGGGAGAAATGGAATGAGTGAGTGAGAGAGGGGGAGTGAGTGAGCTCCATGGAGCTCTGTCAGGACTGCTGCAGATTTCTTTATGGGCAGGAAAAGGTGCCAATGCAGGCTGGAGCCCAGTACAAAAGGCCAGCCTGCAGCGCCGGGAGAGACGGAATGAGCAACTGAGAGAGGGGAAGTGAGCGAGCTCAATGGAGCTCTGTCAGGACTGCTGCAAATTTATTTGTCGGCAGAAGAAGGCACCAATGGAGGCAGAAGCCCAGTACAAAGGGACAGCCTGCAGTGCCAGGAGAAACAGAATGAGTGAGTGAGAGAGGGGGAGTGAGCAACCTCAACGGTGCTCTATCGAGGCAGCTGTGAACATTTTTGTGGGCAGCAAAAGGTGCCAACACAGGCAGGAGCCCAGTACAAAAGGGCAGCCGGCAGCACTGGGAGAGACAGAATGACCGAGTGACAGAGGGGAAGTAAATGAGCTCAATGAAGCTCTATCGGGACTGCTACAGATTTCTTTGTGGGCAAATAAAGGTGCCAACACAGGCAGAAGCCAAGTAGAAAAGGGCAGCCTGAAACTCTGGGAGAAACAGAACGAGTGAGTGAGAGATGGGGAGGGAGTGAACAAACTTAGCAGAGCTCTGTTAGGACTACTGTGGATTTCTCTGTGGGCAGAAAAAGGTGCCAACACAAACAGGAGCCCAGTACAAAAGGACAGAGTGCAGCATTGGGAGAAATAGAATGAGCGAGTGAGACAGGGGAGTGAGTGAGCTCTATGGAGCTCTGCCGGAACTTTACAGTTGCACACCCTCCAGCCCAGGGTCCTCTGTGGTCGTATATTACAGCAGGGTCTCTGGAGTGGACACAAAGCAATGACTGGATACTTTTAGGATTGCTGTAATAATACAGATTTAGTTGTTCTGTTTATTTCTCTAACTGAGCTAAGTACTGAGCTATACTGTTATGATTGCTGTAATAATACAATGGATGTCTGGGGGGGGGGGGCTTCTTAGTTCTTAGGCATGGTACTTTCACTTCCAAATATCTGAACAGCACATATAAGCAAGCAACATTCACCATTGACAAATGCTTGTCTAGTATAGTTCATCAGTTTACTGATTCATGTATCTTGCTTATTAAAGGTTATAACTGGAATGTAGATACTTAAATTGTGGTATGAACTATTATGAAGACTTGTGGTAAATCGCAGTGTATACCTAAAGTCTTAAATTAAATTAAATTGTAATATGCATTACTAGACAGGCATAAAGTGAGTTACTGCATCTCATTGGTTATTTTGTATTTATTACTAAGTTTCTTCTATAAAGTTTTTTCCAGATTTAATATGTTCTTTTTTTCTGATTTGTTAAGCTAGAACACATGATGTATGATGTCACTGATTGTAAAAGTATTTCTGTAACCTGTTTTGTCTGCCCCGACATATTGCCTTAGAAAGCTTCACTGCCAAGATGCTAGGGGTTTGGGTTATTTGGCCCTGGCATTCGCCAATAAATTGCATTTGCATTATAATTTTTTTTGTAAGAATCTTCCTTTCACATGTGTGATATTTGTGACTGCTCACATTAAACAGTGCTCAGTTGCCCCTGCCTTCCAGTATCAATACTTCACACGCAGTATGCTCTAGCCACCTGTATTTTATTGCTTCTTGCACTTGATTATTCTGATACCTATTATTATTGTCGGTACCTTTGTGTTTCTACCAATTATCCTTCTTCAAAGCTCCTTTTAGACACGTTGCAAATTTTTTTCTCATCACTCTCCACTCGCATTGCTGCCAAATTCACTGTCCTACGTATAATTGGACCCTTTGGACTTTATTGCAAATGCTCTTGTTGTGTAGAGAAATGTACTCTTATGGTTACAATGTTGCTTCGGTGTTGTTAACTTTGCACTGTAGTGATCTAAACTGTTTGTACTCTCCCAAGTCATGCCTGAAAATGGGTAAATGTTTGCCTAGTGCACCTTACCTGACAAACAAAAACTAAATAAATAAACTCCATAGCAGTCTGAGTCTTGTCTCCCTGGCACAGTTTTTATAGGGGACGGAGAAGACCACTCTGACTGGAAAATGGGATACTACCTCTCTGATCAGAAGATGTGGAATGGCTCATGTACTACAAAGTGTTGTACATGTAAAGAAATTAGTATTTTCCAGTAACAGATGTAATCTGTCCCTACAATGCTGCAGCTTTTGACAAGAAAGTAAAGTGAGTTTGCAAGTATAGGACACCAAATGCAACTAAAGAGTTTTCTGTCTCTTTGGATTAAAGTAAAGTGTGTTTTCAGTAAAGGACCCTGCTGTCCCTAAAATGCTTCTGCCTGTAAAGAGAAAATGTGTTTGGTGAACTCAAAGTTGTTCAAATCCTATGAGAACATGCTCTGTCCTTGCTCCCATCCCAGAAGAAAGATGGACAAAAAATCCTTGCTTGATCCCTTATTCAGGGACACACTTGGAATTGGTTTACAGTACTCTGGGCTTTGCACCCATTCTGCCTTTTGCATCTGCAGCCCCCAGTGAGAGAAAACATTTGTCTGTGTACTGTCTTGTGAAAGAATAGAACCAATTGCTTGACACTAGCTAAGGGAGAGGCTATTCCTTTTTGTTTGCTGTGGTCTACTGATGTTTCATCAGGATTATGCAAGTCCCCAGTGTCATGTCCCTCCCCAGTTCCATGGTTAAATAAAAAAGGATTGTGTAACCTTCCCTTCAAGATCCAATATAGGTAGCATTCCCCAGCTGAAGTGGGGGTCAGCAGTAAGGCAGCCTGCCTCTGGAGAAAATGGAGTCACACAATGTGGGCTCATGCCTTGATTTGTGGGGACTTAGGTGGCCTGGATAAATGGCCGGGGGCTTTGAATACGGTGGTGATGTACTCAGAAAAGTGAAAGTTTACATGTGGCTTAAGAGATCTCAAACAGGTTTTCAGTTTAATTTGGCTGCTTTAGTCTGGTGGAGAGTCTTGTGATGCATAAAAAATATGCCCTTGCCACATTTAGCATGATATCGAGTGATTGGCTGATGGCAGTAAGCCCTGCCATCTTGGACTGTCTGCTGTGTGTGTGGGGGAAGGTTGAGCTCTCTGAAGGAGCAGAGCTCATGGAGGTGAATGGTAGCCATTATACCAGAGCAAAAAATACAGTGCTTCAAGACTTTATGTAAAAAACTTTCTAAGTGTTAAAAGTGCTGTCCAGTTGTTGTGGTGGGTGTTTCCACATAGTGCAGAATGCCATCTGGGCTGACCTTCACCAGGATCACTGAGTGAATCATTTTCATAGTCTGTCACAGTGATTGTGCCTACCTGTGGCAGTTATTTGCACTAGGAGTGGGTGTATGGCACTGAGTAGTCCAGGGGGCCAGCCACTACATGGAAACAATTTGCTAAAGACTTTACTGAGAGTGAAAAATGTCTACTTGTATGTACAAGTTCAGAAAATGCATATTGCATTAGTAGCGTGTTAGGAACTAAAGAAATATCCGGGAGCCAGTGCTCCAAAAGCAAAAGGGAATCTCTTACTAGTTGTTGCTTTGAATGAGAAACATGACATTTTACATACTAAAAAAAGTTCCATAGGGCAGGGGCTGAAGAAACGCAGATTGCAGAAGGGTAGAAGCTGAACTTTGTAAAAACAGCAAGGAGAAGTAGGAGCAAGTGTGAAGGGTCAGACTAGTGGCAAAAGGCAGGAAGGGGGATCAATCTTTTCTAAAGTGAGGAGGTTGAATGATGGTAAAATGCAAATGAACTCAACAGGAAATGGGAGTGGCCACTACTGACTGCATGGCCCAGTATGCAGGGGACTGGTGGCAAAACAGTGCGAAATTCAACTACAGTAGATACAAAGAATACTGCTAGTATGAATTCTATTGTTAACAGGTATGTTTGCAATAACTGAGAACTGAAATGGAAAAATGGACTGGTTTGTGAGGCCTGAGTAAAGTGAAATAAAATAGTATGTGACTGTTACAGTAAGTCACACAGAGTGGAGGATAATAACACTTGCTGCCCCCTGAAGCCTGAAGTCCGGGCAAAATGTGATAAGCATCAGAACAGTACTGAATACCAGTTGCTGTATTGAGTGTGAAGCACAAATAAAGAAAAACATGTTTAAACTGAGTTATAAAATTAGAGCACCAGTTATGACCAGCATTGTGTTTCATTTCATGTTTTGATCAAACCCCAATATGTCTGGTAGAGGGATACCCAAGAAAATAGTAGCCATCCCAGTACATGTCATTACCTGGATCTGCCAGAAAGAGAAGGTCCCAGAGATGCTAAAGAAAGCCTACTTGCAAGGTGGTGGATACCAATTTGCCTGGATGGCCAGCTAGTGTCTGCAGCTTCTGTGCCCACATGGGGAGAGATGTGTTCAACATCAAGTACTGCAGAGGATGTTGTGAGCACCATGGACTGACTCATCTTACCTGGGGGATCCATTGGGCCACTTACCCAGTACCCTTGAAAGCCAAGAAAGGGGACAACAAGGAAGTGCAGTAGCATGGCTCTGGACCTATAGCCAGCAGTTCAGGCCCAGTGATGCCTTGGAAGGGTCAGTCAAGTGAAGTACAGTCAGTCTGAATTGGCAAACAGTGTGACTCAGACTCGGAGGCAATGGGGATCGACTGAGACACCATGGCCTCACCACCACAACTAAAGTCCTGCTTTGAGGGAAGGAAATGTCAGGCACTGTGGACACTGCCACATAAACAGAGGACTCGTGAACCTTATTCGAGTCAGATACATATAGCCAACAACCCTGCCAAACCTCTTATGCACCCTCCCCATGATGTCCTGTGTGGCATATATGGAAGAAGGAGATCCAGTAGAGCTCCCTGCCTACATATGCCATGGCAAGTTTCTCAGAGGATGAAGGCCCAGCAGGGACATACTGTGATAATAGAGGAGAGTACTATGAATTTGAGTTACAAGAAGAAGATTCTTCGGAGTTCCACCCCCATGTGTCCCTCAGTTGCCATTGAACTTTCCCAGCTTGTGGATTCTGAGCCTGAGCCATACAGTTGGGAGGAAGAGGTTGCCAAGCAGACAGTAAACTTGACATAGGATGCTTGGGACAAACATATATGGCCACCTCTGGGGGGAGCAGAAAACAGGTGCCTCCCTATGTCTATCAACGTGGAAAGGATCATCCGAAGAATGTCTGAAGTTGAGTTTGGGGAGAAGTACTGTCACCTAGCAAGGAAGACCTGGTGCAAGATTGAGAACCAGTGAGAACAGTGGCTAATATAGCATGCTTAGGAGGACTACATGCCCCATGGTCACCCTGGCACTGAAGTAGTCCTGACAAAAGCCAAGCAACTTTGCAGACACTGTGGAAACATGGAGGGTAGGAAGAATCCTACAGATGGAGATGATGATCTGCACTGACAGTGAAGGCCACCAATTCATCCACATTCTTGCAAAGAGGCATTGTGATGGACCAATTGTCCACAACCCCCACCCTGACTGGTACTCATGAACAAATTCCTGGGCATCCCAGAAGGGTTCTCACAAAAGGGGCCTTGTGTACAAAGTTACCAAACTGGCATAGCAAGAGAAAAGACTGTAAGCCATGGTTGGCAGGCAACACTTTCTGCAGGGCATTGGCCAAAGAGGAGGATGACTTGACACTACAGCATCCCCTTGCTGGAGGAGGGATGTTCCAGACCTAGCTCCAGCTCTAGCTCCAGTTTTGAAGGTCATGAGGGAGAGGGAGAGGGAGTTCATGAGAACTGCCATCTACCAGTTCTGGCCAAAGAAGAAGGCACCAGCTGATAGCACTTGTGAGATCCAGTGGTCAACCCCCACAGCAGAACTGGTAGGGCCAAGTTTTTTTGTTTCCTGCCTCAGTTACACCAGTTGACACACATGGGTACACAGCCAAGGGGTACTGTGGACCGTATTCCACCCTGGCCCAATTGGACTCTGTCTGGACACTTCCTGTGGATGCTGTGCCATCTGTAATCCAGAGACATTTTGCCTGCAAAGTCTCAGCCCCAAAGACATTCTGTCTTTGATGGATTAATAGGGTTTACCTTTGCCTACTGTTTTTATTTTTGTTTTAAACAAAACACAAACACACACACACACACACACACACACAAAAACTTAAAAAAAAAACCTTTTTGTTACAAAAATGTTAAAGTCAAGTAGTATGCATTTTGCGTGCCTTTGCATGCTCCCTTGCAGGTGCAGCTAATGAAGAGGACCTGAGGCTGCACGCATAGCCATGCATGCTACAGGGCCTGTGTTACAATATTTGAACATGTTTTTGACATGCCCAACTGTGAATTAGTTTCTACAGCTTTTACAAGTTAATGAATTGTTCTGTTACCAGTTTTTGGGAAATGCATAGCTATGTCATGAACATCAGCTTAAAAGGTCAAAAGTTTACGCTGCTCTTTATGGTCTGGATTCATTGGATTTTGGTATGGTACATTAATACATCTGTGACATGTATCCAAGGACAGTGTTTTACAGTGAGTAGTGCCTTTAACTAGGCATTACTCATCATAATGCCTTCAACTAATACCTGACAGGGTGAACGATATTGGGCAATACTGGACTGCCCATGGGTGTAATGAGGCCCAACGCCACAGGCAGCAGGCCTTATAGCTCCTGGAAGGTCCAGTATGGCCCAATACTACCCATCCTGTATGGTATGATTGTTCTTAGAAAATGGGTTATAGGTAGCAATTTTATTTAATATTTAAAAAATTAAAAAAATAAATATGAACTCATTAAAAACCACTGAAAAGTCAGTTTTACTGTAAAGTAGCTCCTGTAGTAGTGTCAGCAGAGTGTGCTGCTGCCATTGAGAGTTGTTTTCTTTTTCGCCCCCCCCAACACACACATACACACACTCACCAGTAAAAAAAAATGAGCAGAGTATTTTGGACTTTTGGTTCTCCCTTGCACACTACGCCACTGTAGTTACCCCAGAATTGCTGTCATTGTTGTGTTTTTTTGGTTTCTGTTTTAGTGCGCTCAAAAAAGTACTGGCCCTTTCACAAGGAGCTAGCTGCTTGTTGTGAGTTCTCTCTCTCTCCCTCTCTACCCCGGACTTGCTGTTGTTTTCTTTCTTTTTTGAGGAGGGGGTCCACTGCATGCTTTGTGAGCATAATCCCTTGCCAAAAGGACCAGCAGATTGGAAAGGAGTTGTTGCTCGATTTCCAGTGTCATGCAAGTGTCCAGCACTAAGATGGGGAACAGTATATTTTTTTCCTGTTTGCTACTGTGAGAGGAGCAAAGTCTAGTAAAAAAAAAAAATGTTTGTGGTTTCTGCAACCCCCTTCCCCCCATCAGTTTGCATTTGGTGCCCTGTTCAGCTTGAGTAATAACTCTGCATTCCTGGTTTTCATGCCACAAATGGTTGGTAGAGAGAATAAATGGAGAGGCGCACACTGCTGACTACCGTTTACAAGATGCTGAGCAGACTGGCGGGTTCTTTTTTCTTTTCTTTCCTTGGTGTTTTTAACTTGTGGCTACTGATTATTAAGTTTATTCAAATTAAAATAATAGCAGAGACATGGGATTGGGGTTGGCCAGCCATCTACTAGCTCATTAAACAAGAGAAAAACATGGTGGGTGGCAAATTTGAAAATTCAGTGTGCCCAAGAATACCCAAAGTAGTGGGGTATCTGAATTGACACTTGTTTTGAAGTGGGATCTATTGAAAAATAAATGCATGCTGAGCATGGCTTTTAGCCAATCAGCATGCTTTATTTTTCAAGCCCATTTCCTAAGGTGGTTTAGAAACTCTTACAGTCAATAAATAAATAATAATCTCACGTTTTGGTAATTGCTTTGCAGCGGAATTGGATGTGCAAGAAATTAGCATGTGATCTATAAATGTGTATGTCCCTCATTTTATCGGTGAACATTATTATGATTCTATTTGGTCAAAAATAAATTATATTTTATCCGATATTGAGGCTTATTTTTTCCAGTTCATGAACTATGCAGCCTGGATACCTTGATACCCTCACTGGAACAATCCAATAGGCAATTTTTAATGTATTTAATGTATTTTTTTATGGAAAATTTGATCTTTAAAAGACACAATACACTTTTCTGGAAGGAAACTTTTGAATCTATTTGTCCTCACTGGTCTTTGATGTTTAAATGGGAAAGCAAAGGTGAGCAGGATGGTAACTTTACCTATTTTTTAAAAACAAAAATAGAGGGTTGGTTATTGACTACATGGCTACAGATCCCTCTGGCTGTCTACTTTTTTATGTTTGCTTGTGTGTGCAGCGGACAAGAAACATTTTGAGGAGAGCAGAGCATTGCAGAGGTGCGGCAGTGTTTTGCCTATTTGGCAAACAATTTCAGAGGTGCATCCCTCGGCCACCAATCAACAGGGAAGCTGCCAATGATGGCAGTTTCAGGGCAAGCACCAGACTTGAAAGAAATCTGCCACTCCAGGCAGGGATAGTTTTGTCATTCCTGATTGCAGTGGCAGCTTCCCCACTCCCCCACTCCTCAACCAGGCACACAGCAGTGGGGAAGACTCCAGCCATGCGCATTACAGTGCAAAGTAATCTGCATGGCTGGAGTTATGAGCAACTTGTTTGCTCAGTATACTGTTCCTGGTGAAACACTACAACAACTAAATGACCGCAACCCCCACCCCCAAGCAAACTCTCCAGAAAGCTGACATCAAGGTGCCCAGTCCTTGTGTCAGCATGTATCCCACCATTATTGTGGCACACCGGGAGCCCACCCCAATGTGCCAAAATCATTGTTTATTTATCAGACACCAGGATGCCCACTCCCAGTGTTGGATATACTCCCTCCCCCAAACTCATCTATTTTGTTTGCTGGCATCAGAGTGCCCAATCCCCAAGTTAGCGTGCTTCCTTCCCCCCATCCCCATTATTGTGGCACACTAGGAGCTCACTCCAGCATGCCTAAATTCATTGTTTTCTTGTTGCTAACATTGGGGTGCCCAATCCCTGTGTTGGCATGTCCCCCTCCAACATTGTGGCACACTGGGAGCCCACCCCAGTGTGCCTAAATTAATGTTTTCCCCTTTAAAAAAAAAAGAAAACCATCCCCATAGGTCTGTTTTTTTACCTGTAAAAAAGAAAATGGTCCCTCGTTGTCACCCATTCCCCCCTCCCCCAATCCTTACCCTCCCTCTACACACCCCACCTCCAAGCACCCCACCTCCACCCTATACCTACCTCCGGAGGTCAGGAGCAGCGATCATCCGTGGACCTGGAACAAGTCTGCAGTCTTCAAAGACCAGCTGGGAACTGATCAAATGATGGTAAGCCCTATAATGGCAGTCAATGGGGAGGGTTCAATTTAGGTCGATATCTCAGCCAGTATTTGGAGTTTTTGTCCCAAATTTTCAACATGGGGTTCTTGAGACCCCACCTCATGAACACTGTCACTGTCATTTTGTTTCTTGGTCCCAAAAGGTGATTTCAAGGTCACTGGGTGGAATCACCTTTTGGGACTGATTAACAAAACAGTGCCACTGTTCATAAGGTGGGGTCCCAAAAAGCACATGTTGCAAGTTTGGTGAAAACAATTCAAAAAAATGACTGCATTATGAGCATGCATTGCACAGTTTGGATGCATGCTTGTAACTTTGCCAATTTTTAATATTTGCACTCCAAATGTTCAACATTGCCATTTTTCACACCTCCTTATGAACAGTACAGCTATCATTTTTTGCATCCTAGACAAAATATGTTTTCGCACCTTTGGCACAGAATGGCATAGTAGCTGTGTGAAATCAACTTTTGAGACAGATTCATGAAGTCACAATGTCACTGTTCATCAGGGGAGGTCCCAAAAAGGCCATGTTGAAAATTTGGTGAAGACATTCCAAAAAATGACTGTGTTACGAGCGTGCATTATGCAATTTTTATGCATGCTCATAGCCTACCAACTTTTTCATATTTTCACTCCAGATTTTCAACATTGCCATTTTTGCACACCTCCTCAAGAATAGTACAGATGTCATTTTTCACATCCTGCCCAAATTGTCTTTTCACACCTGTTGCACTGAATTGCACATTTGCTGTGCAAAATCACCTTTCTGGCTTGAGTAACAAAATGATAGTGCCATTGTTCATGAAGTGGGGTCCCAAAAAGTCCATGTTGAAAATCTGGAGAGAAAATATCAACAAACACCTGGGGTGTTAGGGTTTCCAATCATAACACCCCACCCTGTACTGACTGACAGGCATTAGGGGTGTGGCTTGGATCATCAGCTGTGATGGTCATGCCATTCCCCCCCCACTCCTACCCTGCAGCCACTAACAGGCATTGAGGTGTTCCTTGGGATCTTTTGCCCTAATGTTCACCCCATGCTCCTGTACTGCACCCATCTCAGCTTATTTCCTTATGGAATGGGGTGATCCTAAGGGCCAAAGACCCCAAGGCATATCATGACACCTGTCAGTGTCTGCAGAATGGGGTGAGGTGGAATGGTGTGAGCGTTATGGACAACCACAAAAAGCACACCCCAATGCCTGTCAGTCTCTGCAGGGTGAGGGTGAGGGTGGGGGTGGGCATTATTTCTATACTTCACTGCCATTGCTATTTTGCATCTCTCTAACTCATGCTGTACCGATGCCAATATCAGCAAGCACACATTCAGCATTGACAAATGCCTGTTAAGACTTCTATCATAGTGAGGTTTGATAGTTACCCTCTTCCTCTTTTGGTAACATTGCCTTTCAAAACTCCTGATAATCCGAATGATATTTCCTCATTTATGTCAAATGGCAAGGATTTCGTCATTCTAATCGAAAAACTGTATTTTCTGGTGTATGGCAGTTGAAGCATACATTAGAAAATTTCTTGTTCACTCTGTGGAAATTAAACAGCTAAAAGACAAATGTTTGTGAATAGACCATCTAGAGAGCATTTTCAAATTATTTTGTGAAGTACAACTTATATTGATATCGTGGACTATGGGGTGCTGCTGGAGCACCTGCAGTTCATCTGTGGCTTGTCAGTGACGGTCTTCAGATGGTTTCAATTTTTCCACTCTGGCAGATCTCAGAGGGTGGTGTCAAGAATTTTTTCTTTTGACTCATTCTCACTGCCATTTGTAGTTTCGCTGGCCTCTGTGCTGTCCCCCACATTGTTCATGGTGTATATGTTGCCACTGGGAGACATTGTAAGGAGGTACAGGCTGGGTTTTCATTGTTATGCAGATGATACCTAGCTATACCTATCCCTTGTTCCTGAGCAGGATAGTGCAGTTACAGTGTTTAACAACTGCCTCACTGAGATTCAGGACTGGATGAATGACAGCTGGATGAAGTTGAATCCTGAAAAGACTGAGGTGTTGGTAATGGATTCAGGTCATCAGACTGGGGGATTAGCAGCTAGCATTGCCTCTGGGCTTTGGCTCGGAGGTAGCCAGCTGCTGACCTCAGAACAGGTGCAAAATCTTGGTGTAATAATTGACAATGAGCTGACACTCCATTCACAGGTGTCAGCTGTTGTCAAATTCTCTTTTTACCATCTGAGGAATATTGCCCAGATTAAGCACTTTGTTCTGTACAACAATCTTCCAACATTGATCCACACCTTTGTGACCTCCCACCTTGACTACGGACATACAAATGTGCCAGCAGAAATGAACCACCCAGTCTATCTAAGTCTGCTCAAGTGTGCAGCCAACACCCCTAGTTTGCAGCTGCCCCACCCAAACACACTTGCCGAAACCTGGGATCAAACCAGAGACCTTTAGCTATTTAGTCTAACACTCTCCCAACTGAACTATTTCGGCCATTTTTTTATACTACTGTAACTCCCTTTACCTAGGGCTTTTGGGGGTTGTTATCCACCACCTGCAGCTGGTGTAGAATGCTGCAGCCTGGTTGTTGACTGGATTATCTTGATCCAGTCATATTAGCCCTGTGCTGCACAAACTGCACTGGCTGTCAGTTCAATGGCGGGTCACCTTCAAGGTTGGTTTGCTGACCTATATGGCCCTACATGGACAGGGACCAGGCTATCTGCAATAGCTTCTGTTACCTTACTGCCCCTCCCAACCACTCCGTTCTGCTGATGAGGGATTGCTAGAGGTTTCCAGGGTTATTTTCATGGCCCCCACCCTGTGGAACTCTACCTCATCGGATACAATAGTGCCCAACTGTGGAGAGCTTTAAAGCAGCTCTGAAAACATACTTATTTGAACTTGTTTTTGGTGATGCTGTTTAGTAGTGCTATCTGGTTGGGATTATTTTTTTATTGTTTTAATGTTTTAAATTAAGGTGCTATGATGTTTTGAAATAGCTCCTGTTCTACAAATAAAGTGAATTGCATTGAAAATTGAATTATTATATTGATATCACTGCCCCTCATGTGGTTTTTATCCCAAAGGGACGATGGCTTGCCTTTCCTTTAAGCCTGCCCCTCCTCCTCCTATTCCTTCTCTCCCACCACTTGTTGGGATCAGCCTGTAAGTGGCTTTTCACCAAAGATGCTGTGTTATTTATTTGATTCCACTGTTTAGGTCTCTTTCCTAATGCTGTACATGAGCCATTGTTCAATGTTATTTAATTGCTGTATACAATTTATGTTTTTATTATTAATCCTTACACTGTTGTATTATCAAGTTGTACTTCCCCTGTCCCCTCCCCCAAGAGTGCATCTGGAAACAAACTATTTTAGCTCAGTATGGCTTTCCTGATGAAACTTTTCAAATAAATAAATAAATATTACCTGGTTTCTTCATAAAGACTTTTCTAACTATAACATGAGTGAAAATCCCTCTATCTGGTTTGATAATTAACGTATAAAATTTAAAAAAGGGTTAACTCTGCAATGGACTTACTAATCAAGTGCTGTCCTTAATTACTTGCCACTTACTAATTAAAACATAGAAATCTGCATTGAAAACTCATCCAATTGACTATAGTGTGGTGCGCTGTTCTGTGCCTTTCTGTGCATACGTCAGATTGTATGCTGCTGCAGGGTTGGGGTAGTACCAAGAAGGAAATGAATTGACTGGACGGCCCCTCTGGGCAAAGATATGATCCCTTCCCTCTAGATCGAGGGGCAAATAAAAATGATCAAACCTACTTAGGTAAGTTTTTGCCTCTGTAAGCTTCCTCACAGAATAAGCTCAGTACCGACTTTTTAAATCACTTTAAACTCCCATACAGGGACCACCCCTATGGTGCTAAGGGCTGAGACTCTGGAGGTCACACCTCACTCTACACCAGTGACCTGAGTTAAGTAGCAAACTCAGGTTGCCAAGGATCAGCTAGGGAGGAGAGGATTGAGTGTCCAAGGGACTGCTTTCCTCTTCTGGGCAGAGAGGTCTTTCTTGCCTGGCCTCTGACTGCCACTAGGAGGAGGCCTGGTGGTACTGCAGGCTAGGGTGGCACAGAAAAGAGGGGCCATGGCCTGGGGATGCATTGTGCCTCTACATGCACACTTAACATCTGCCACAGTGGGAAATAAGGAGCAAAGTGGAAATAGGGAGCTGGGACTTATTGAAGCCCTGCACATCTGTCCACAGACCCACACTGTCAACAGGGACCACTTCAGTCTGAACTGAATCTGTGTTTTTTTTTTGTGGGGGTGGTGACAGCTCTCCCTCCACTGACCCTGCCATGGGCAAATCTGTAGGGTGCCAACTACAAGTTAGATTTCAGAGAAAGTAGGCAGCAGTCTGTGGGGACAAGGACAGAGCTAATAAACCACTCAGATGTCTCACTAAGAGAAAAACCTATATGGAAAAAAACTCCAATATTGTAGCTATATATAGCAAACATTCAACTTCAAAACAAGGTAAAATGAAAATAATACTTACTTGAGGGTATCTGAAGAGACCCAACATTCTAGCCATTGGGATTGTGCGTACAGATGATGAGTCTCCAATAATTCCTGAAAGAAGGAATCGTGATTGGCAACGATAGTTTGGAATTGGCTCTTCTTGACCAGTTATCAGGCACATGGTGCCCTCCAGTGCTTTTGCCACAGCATAGCAGGAGTCCAGAATCCAGAAACCCAAGGTTATGTTGGGCAGAATATTGGGGTTTTCATTAATTTCTTGAATAGCAAAAATCATGGTCTGCATCCAGCCATAAGCAACAAGTCTAAATCTATGAAAAAAATGTTTAATATCCCAGTTATCAGAATGACCATGCCTTCCAAGATACAGTTTTTCTGTAGATCTCTGCTAGTACAGTGTCCTGCTCTTTGTCTTTTAACGACTGATATTAGCTGTGCTATTTCAGTTCCTGTTTACTTATGTAACCCCTAGATGGCGCTATCCCAGGGGCTACTACCCCTGCCTGATTTGCCACTAACAGGTTGAGGGGCCTGGATCCAATGGCGGATGCCTCCACCCAGAGGTCAGGGTTTGCAATAGTTAAACTACCTTGGTCACAGCCCTCTGGGACACTGCAACCCCTTCTTCCCACTAGTGGCCCACACAATATCAGAATTACCTTCACAGTATACACTTACCCCAGGTCTGGTTCCGCACTGGGACCTCCTGTGAAATGAGATACAGTGCAACAATCACAGTACAGTACTTTAACATAGACAAATACCTCAGGCAGTATAACTTTGCTGAAACAAGCAGCTCTGATTTATTTAGGGATATAACAAGGACAGGGGGAAATCAGGTTAATTAGCTTATCACTCTAATAATCTACCTATGGCTCTGTGCACAGGCCTATCCCTATCAGTTACTGTCCCTGGGTACCCAAGCCCTAGTGGCTATTCCAAACCGTGGCAGCTGGTAGGGGCCCTTTCACACAGAGAAAAGGAGAATTAAACAGTCAGCAGTACAGTAATTCCATTTGGATTTAATGTGGCAATTCAACAGGGAGCGACCCTGAATTAGTACTCACGACCTCCAAATAAGATAGGGTCCTTCAATGTCTGGCAGGGCTCACTTGAGGTACACAAACCTCTTCACACATCCATATAAAAGAAAGCACTATACCAGGCAGGCTGCATCTGTATCCCGATCGCAATTACTGCACAATACCCGGGAGAACACACAGCAGATTCAGTTCCTGACAGACCGAATGCAATTTTCAGCAATTCCTCCAGTCTTCTGCAGGGTGAGCCTGGTTTCTACTCTTCAGAGATCCTTTGATTCTTTTCACAGGACGGATTCAGTCCTAACAAGCTGTTACACAAGCTGCAGACCGGAACTCTGGGCCTTACACACGTTTTTTGACTAAAACTGCACACTGAAAAAGCACAGGGCTCCTTCCTTCTTCACTGCCAAAGCTCAACTGAACTCCAACCGACAAAACCGGGCACTTCCTTTGAGTTCCTCCCAGTTCTTGACTGGATTGGCTGTCACTCACAATAGACTGCTGCTGTTGGTCCAAAAGGCACTGAAGTCTAAACTACATCTCCCAGAGTCACTGCCCATACAATCCTCTTGTGGCTGGCTCAGATTATGAGTCCAAGTTCTGATTCGTCAAGGCACCATTTTAGAGCTAGCTTACCCCACACTGATTGGTCCAGTTCAGCAGTTCAAAACTAGAATGGGGAACTAGCAGACACAGTTCTGACTGCAAAGAAAGCAGGTTAGACAAACTGTAATTTCATTATTACTCTAAATAATTTCTGGCAAACAGTTACATCTTTCAGATAGGTTCCCTTTGCACTCCTAGTGACTGCAAAATGAAGTGAATTGGCAGCAGCTCGAGTGGTACTCAATCAAAGAAACACACAGTCCCCCATATAAACTAATTATGTCTGCAAGCAGACAGCTCTTAAAGAGACAGTACCAGAGGCTCTAAAAACACTCACTGATAAATGGCTTAAATGCCAAACACCATTCAGGCTTGGAGCATTCAAGCAAGCTCCTGGAAGTCTTTTGGGAACCCCCATTTGCAGGGGGGTTACACTTAAAGGGAAATGTCCATATCCCTATGTCCCCCATCTCAGTGTGGGACATACCCCAATTAGTAGTTTCATATAGTGCTTATGTTACTTACTTTGTTTCTGTTGTATTTATATTTTATCTAGTTGACCCTGCCATCCCTCCTGCTGGCATTTTGATTAAAGAGCCTCTAGCAATGCATCCCACAATCTCCCATGGCTGACATCAGAGCTGGGAAGCAGCTGGGGAAGCGTGAATAGTGTAATCCTATGGACAGAGCTAGTAATAACTCCAGTTTGTGAGTTAGAGGTTTCAGTACCGAGACCTCTAACTCACAAACCAGAGCTATAAATAGTTCTGTCCATGTGGCTACACTATACATGCCCCACTGATTGCTCCCCAGCTCTGACGTCAGTCACAGGAGACTGTGGGATGCACTACTGGAGGTACTTTAACCAAAATGCCAGTGGGAGGGATGGCAGGGTCAACCAGATAAAATATAAATACAACATACTCATGTTATTCATCCTCAGATTCACTTTTATAACCAATACTTTCTATAGCTCATTTTTACAATACATGTTTTTATTGTCTTTCAAACACAAGCACACATCAACATATTTATTTAGATACAGAGAGTTATGTATGCATTACTGCTCCCCAGCATTGTAGCAGTGCTCTGTGGTACTCCTTCCTTTCCCCCCTCTAAAGAGTTGCACTCAGCAGGATTCCTAGCAGCTCCACTCTCTCCCCAGCAACAGAGTCACACTAGCTGGTGCTCCCTCCCACTTCCCTCAGCAATGGAGCTGTGTTCATTGCCTTGTCACTCCTTCATGCTTCCCCTCAACAATGGAGCCACACTCAGCGGTAATCCTTCACTTTCCCCCAGCAATGTGGAACCATCACAGTGCAACATAAAAGCTAGGTACTGCTCCAGGCCCAGGTCTTTCAATGCTTACAAAGCACCAGGGGTGATAAATGCATCACAAATTGGATGTATTGTAGTACTTCCACATAAACATTAGGAAAGGCTTCTACAAGATAGACTACAAGGGCCCAATTCCAAGATGTATGTCGGAACTTTCTGGCATTTGCGAGTTGTGACATATGCAGCTATGCAGGGGACTCTGCGCCAGATTCCAGAACATGCAGAATCCCCAATGACTCTGTCCTGCAACTTGTGGCACCTCCAGCATTTCACCACAGGAAAGGTGCACCTGACCTGGGTGCTGCAAGCCAATGACATGCCAAATAACAGGGTGCAGTCACTCCCCCAACCCCAAGCCCTGAAACTTGCCCATAAGCCCTGGTGAGACATGGGGGGTGTTGGCAGAAGCACACTGGTACTGGGGGTGCTGGAAGTACCACACCATGGTACCAGGAACCAACAAGTGGAACCCAGGTACTGCTGGAGATTGAGGGGGGTTACTGTATGGTAGGGGGGTCAGTGTGGCATGGTAGTGTGTGAGGCCGGATTCATGCGGGGGGGCATCAGGCTGTTGGGCACAGCGAAGTCCCATTATGCCAGCACATAGCTGGTCTAACCTTGCATTGCTGGAGAGCCTCCTGGAATGGCATCATAGTGTTACAGCAGCTGCCCTTTCAGAATTGGAGTCAGATGCTTCCGTAACCCCCTCTTCCACCATGCTGTAGGGGCCTTGGGTGGCATAGGTCCCACTGGGCACAGGCAGCCTGCACCATGGTGCAGGCCACCTCTTGGAGTGGCATATGATGGTACCCATGGCACAAAGTGTGACTTATGCCATATGTGCTGGTGCACTGCACCACTGCATATGTGTCTTGGAATCGGATCCCATGTTTTTTATGATTATATTGCTGCCTGGTCATGGGAATATGAAGCATCTCATTTCTTGGCTTTAGGCAATGAAATTACTGCTTCACAATTTACAGTTCCCAGAGATGCAGGGTGACGCTCTGGCCCTAGCCAGTGCACTTTTTGTCTCATCCCACTTCTACCTCCTCCTCTAACATTACCACAAAGTGCTCTAACTCTCTGTCTCTTAAGCTGTTAATCAGATTCTCAGTCAAACTCCCAAAGACTGCCAAGTGTGGTGTTGCTTTGTAAGGACCCTAGAACTTGCAATGCTAGGTCTCAGTCAACCCATGGGCTACCAGTCCTGGAACTGGTTTTATAATGGGGTGCCCTTCCCCTTTTCCCCATCTCTGCATGGGTGCTTTCCCCAACAAACCTGACAAAAAAAGACAGATGAAGAGAGTGGGGGTGACTATCTTTTTGATTTAGAGGATTCTGTAACAAGCCTTTCACTTGGAACCCAGTTTGTTGGCCATATTGACAGCCTTCAATAAAATTAAGCAAGCATCAAGCAGGTGAGGGGAACCAGCTTTTTACTGCCACATAAGAAAGAAGTACATCTCCTCCAGTAATTTGCATTATGTCATATGAATTGGACAGATTAGGAACCTGCTAAATATTTGCAGTTACATACAGTTCTGATTTGGATGCATAACATTTTTCAGTGGTGTGTCAGAATAGAGCCAAATCTTTTTAACAGAAGCTTCTGAATGTGCTGTATGCCACGTACTTATCACTTTTTATCCCTTTGTTTCCTGGTCCTCCACTCCAGCAACTGGGGTCGCTCTAGCTGCACCCTTAATCTAGGTGGAGGGAGGGAAGTGTTTCTATTACGAGTTATCTGTACAGCTCCTTCATCAGGCAGGAGTAAAGGCATCACTCAAGAAATACATGGCACAGTACAATCAATAAATGGGATGGAAAATGTACAGATATTATATTAAGATCACGATGATCTGTACCTTTGCTATAACTCACAGAAAGGCTACAAAAATTCTGTACACAGAATTCAGAAATTATATTGAATGCCTTATGTCCCAGTGGCAGTGCATCATGCTGCCATGTAGATAACCTGGCTTCAGGAGCAAATGTGCAGGTATCATGTGAGGTATGGAGATGTGCAAAATCTTAAAAAAATTTTTATGCACAATGTTTTGCAAAATTGACCAGTTTCGCAAAATGTTTTGCAGTAGTGAAATTCAAAATTTGCTTGCGCAATGTGAAATTTTGCCTGTAGGCAAAACTGCACATTACACAGGTGAAATTCTGAATTTTGGAACCGGTGAAATATTTTGCATAATGGTCAAATTCTGTGAACTATCTCAAACAGCAAAATTGCCAGTTTCACTGGAATTTTACCGGCGAAATGTAATTTTGCAACATCTCTAGTGTGGTAGCAGGCCAGGCTGAGATGGTTGCCATGTGGCAGTGCATCTCAACTGGATAAGGTCAAGACCAGCTTCTGCTAACTCACATTACACCATACTCTCAGGTATGAACAGTGGTCTAATCACATCTGCGATCTTTATCGACCTTGCAAAGGCTTTTGACACTGTTCTCCCACCCTCTCCTCCTAGACGATCTGTGATCTGCTGGCCTATCTGATTCACCAATAAACTGGTTAAGCTCCTACCTAACAGGCTGGACACAGTCAGTCAAAATAGCTGATTCCACCTCTCCTCCACTTCACATTAATGCTGGGATACCCCAAGGCTCTGTCCTTGGCTCCCTACTATTCTCCATATTCCTTAATGATCTCCCATCAGTGTGCACCTCCTCCTCAATCCATCCATATGTATGATGACGATACTGTCCTTTTCTGTTCTGGCCGATCGCCAACAGATGTTGCTTCCACCCTTCGGCATGGCTTTGAGAAAGTTCAGCAATGGCTAAGCTCCCTTCAGTTTTCCTCAATGCCAAGAAAACTGTCTCCATGACCTTCAGCACTAGGCACAGACTCTCTAGGCTAACTAAACTGCCTTCCTTCCACACTCTTGATGGCTTTCCTCTAGAGGACACCTCCTCCTTTAGGTATCTGAGTATCTGGCTAAACCAGCACCTAAACTTTACTGGACACATAGACTCCATCCTGCAAAAGCTGCACCCCAAATAACGTGCCCTTTACAGGAACCAAAGCTGCCTACCTCTACAGGCCAGGCAGGAGATTGTCCAGAAAATGATACTATCTATCTTTGACTATTGCAACATAGTCTACAGTGCTGCACCAAAGACATCCTTAACCAGATTGGACACCCTTATCAATGCTTTCTGTCATTTCACTCTGGATGCCCCTTCCTTTACCCACCACTGTGATCTATATTGTTCTCTAGCTTTTCCTTCCCAGGAAAACCATCATCTAGCCCACTGCATAAAATGTGTCTCTAAATTCTGGTTTGATACACCTCCCCCTTACTTTGCCTCCTCACTGACCTCACACCCCACTGCCCCTCTCTTCCTCAGATTCAGTGACTCCCACACCCGAGCTATGCCATGACACATCACCTCTATAGGCCAATCATCATTGTCCTATAGGTTCCATAAGCTCTGGAACTCAATGCCTCATCAAATCAGGAACTCCTCCTCTCCATGGTCCATCTTAACCTCCCTCCTCAACTTCCTCTCTCCATCCTGCAGTGGCTCCTAATTTCCCCTCTGACTCCTCACTCCTCCTAATTTCCTCATCTCCTTTCCCAGCTTAGCACTTAATGTGAGTAGAAACCAATGTACTTTATTGCACTTCCTTGTCTGCATTGAATGTATTAGTCTTCAGTGCTGTAATTTGCTCCTCTCACATCAAATCCCAATGTTCATCTAATGCTACTGATGTATTGTTTTTTTCACTCTGTTGCTTCTCTGTTTTATATTACCTTTGGAAATGTGTTGTAGAGTATTGTATATATACCTTTCTATTACTGCATGGAAAGAGGGGTGTTGACAGGCATATGCACTGTACTCAACAAAGTACAGTAAAAACATTTAGGTAGGGGCAACAAATCAGGCAGGGGCAACAAAAAGAGGAAAGCAATGTCATTGTGAGTCACATTGCATCTGTGTGGGGCGGAGCCCATTTGCCTTTATTGTTCACTATGGGGCACTGATGCCACCAGCCGAATATATAAACAAGAGCTATTTACCATGCAGGCAGAAAAACAAAGGAAGGAGGATTACAGGAAGAAACTGATTATTTGAACTCAGACATGGCAAATAGAAGGGAGGTAGGCAGTGCATATTTTGGTTTATGTTTAAATATTGGGGGGGCAGCAGTACATCAGTAATGAGTACAAGTTTAAAATCCCTGCCTACACCCCTGCATGGAAATGTGCTTTTGATTACTATACTCTCATGTTCCCCTTCCCCCAGGATGCTCCGTGAGATGAGCAATTTTGTATTGTTTAGTTTGCCTTTCTTGGTGAACCTTTTCAATAAATAATTAAATTAATTAGTTTTATATCTTTTATCAAGTTAATGCTTTAGCAGCCACAGCGTCTCCGACCAGTGTTTGTTATAAACAAGTGATGGCATGGCTGGGACTTGGATTCTGAAAAATTCCCTTGATGTCCCATGGGGAAGAAGAAAAGACAAAAGGTGGCCTGTAGTGCCATCTACCCAATGGAGCTGTAATAACTACAGTATCCAGATGAGTCATGCATGCAAGGGCTGAGCTGGCACTATTTTCAATTTGTTTTACAATTTATTGATCCAGGAATACTCAGCTTGGATGCAATGTCTGTTATAAGTGGGGCAAGGATAAGGGAGGGCTGGCTGAGCTGGGAGGGGCAGGGAGCTAAAAAAAATAAAATACATACATACATAGAAAGAAAGACAGATGGACAGGCAAACAGAGAAATAGAGACAGACAGACAGAGAGAGATCAAGTAATCACTGGCTCAGTACTAGCATACAAGCCAGCAACAGCACTTTATATGTGGTGGCAGGAATCAAGAAAGTCCTACTTTTTTCATAAAGAGAATGTGGGTGAATGTTTCCTCTTGCTAAGCTGGGCAGCCTGATTTTGGAGGGCCCAGAAAAACTATTTCTGGCCATATTATTTTTCCATATAGGTTTTTCTCCCTTCAGGCACCAGGGAGGGTCTGCTCAGGTCCTTTACTTGAGAGGACTCATTCCACCCCACAGCTCAGGGGCATCATCCTGCCTACCCCGGTGCTCCCCTTTTTCCATATTTTGCCCTATTATCCCAAGAACCCATTACGTGGATGTACAAATGCATAGAGGCATGCATGCATGCATTTTGAGACTCTAGCGATGGCCTCTGCTTCCCACATTGCCTAGCACCAGGTTCCACCGAGCCTCCACTTGGTGGTCACCAAGAGCTGGGGGAAATCCCACATCCCTCCCTGAGAGAGAAGAGCTGCTTGGTGGCAGCTCAATTCAACTCCTCACTCCCCCTTAGTGACCCATGCTCATTCCTGAACACAGGTCACTGGCTTGGGAAAATGCAAAGTGCCAGCATCTCATCCCTCTTTGTCACCAGGCTGTTATAGCCATTATTTAAAAAGAAACCATTATATTGTCCCATTTAGTGGCACTAGGTCAGGATCATGCACACAGCAGCACAGTCCAAAAGTGTGACCACAAAACCATGCTGTACACAACAGCAACTGATGAAAATAGAAACTGCAAAAATAATGCCAATGGTAGCAGTCCGCAAACAGACCAATGGCCACCATGGCTAATAAAAAAAAAAAAAAATGAGTATTTGCCCCCCACATCCCATGAGTATTTTTATAACCAACTCCATGGGGAGCTTGGGAACGGGGAGAAACTCAGAGAAACTTAGGTGGTTACATCAGTTGAGGAGCCAAAAAAAAAACATTGTGGGGAGGCACGGAAAACAGAAAATGCATCAGTCGGGAGATCAGGAATAGAACATTGGTCTCCAGGAGGAGCCATAGTTGCTCCTCTCCTCCAGCAATGTACCTAGATGGGGTAGTGGTATTTTCCTTGCTCTGTGCTATCCCTGTAGATATTTAGATACATGCTATTATGGAAGCACATTTCTGACAGGTCTATTATGGAAATGCTGTTTTCACCCAGTATACCATTTAGCTAGGTTCAAGTGTTTTTTTTTTTGTTAAATACATCTTTTAATTATTTTCCTGTTTATTTAGTTGAAAAAAAAGACAAGATAGTGGTTGTCATGAATGAAAAAAAAAACAATTTTATTTCATGAAAGCCATTTTTGGTTTGTGACAACTTACTGATGAGAACCAAAAATGCTTTCACAAATTGAAAAATGTATGGTTTGTATCAGATGGTTATCTAAAAACCCCACTGACCATGCTAAGAGCATCTCAAAAAGGAAAGAAAAAAAGAAAACATCCTTATAAGTAACAGTCTAGGCTGTGCATGACTGCAAAAAAACAAACAAAAAAACAAATCCCATGTTACATATAGTTAAAAAAAATCCCACTTTTCCAAAGAATGGGGTATCCAGATCTCAGAAACTGCATCAGGTTCTATCACAAAACTTTTCACATCTAAAGACTATGCCAGCCTGACTGTGCATGCACATTTTTGGGCTAGTACACCAAATGTCACCAACGTTATTAAGGTGCAAACATTGAGTTTAATGCTGCACACTCCACACAACCCTAACTATATTGGCACTAATGCACCAGTATCATAGTGGCAGTAGTGTCACAATAGTTAGAGTTGAGCAGGGGTTGCTGTGTTGCTTTGTTAAACCTCAAACATTGCATTTTAATAACTTTTCAACCATTCAACAGATTTGCATGACATTTTGCATGAACCATCGAGGGAGTAGCTCTCTTGTCATAATGAGATTTTTCTGGTTGGATGTGCTTATTCCTTGACCCGGATAGTGAAAAAAGTGAAAAAAAATTGGGGGATATTGTTGTGTTTTTTTGTAGTCACCTAGCACCCAGATGGTTTGGAATTTTCATCTGAAATTTCCAGGGTAGAAAGGGATTGGCCCACAGTGGTGCCATTTGCTGTTTTGGTCCAAAAATATTAATTTTTTCCAATGTTATTGCATTTTGAAATTTTAGAACTGAGCATGCTCAGTACAGTCTTTTGGATAGCTGCTTGGAATGTAGATTTTTTTACAAAGCTTTTCCTCCACTGGGTCTGCACAGGTGGGTTCTCAATCCTGTCCCTGCCTTCTCTCATCAGGTGCCTGTCCCTCCTGGTCTTCCGAGC
The DNA here is from genome assembly GCA_016271365.2 of Neoceratodus forsteri. Taxonomy (NCBI): domain Eukaryota; kingdom Metazoa; phylum Chordata; order Ceratodontiformes; family Ceratodontidae; genus Neoceratodus; species Neoceratodus forsteri. Next base: position 129,658,552 of record JADMNL010000022.1, read on the forward strand.
ATTAGGTCCTAGATGGAATTCCTCCCTCATGGTGGGGTTGGGAAGGGGGTTCCATCCTTCCCCTACCTTGAGACTGTCATGCAGATTTGGGCCATAGACCTAGTGATGGTATGGGGACAGCGGTACATGGGTGCCACTTCATATAACCTGCACAAACCAATTTCCATTTTCTCCCCATATTCCTCAGCCACAGCAGCACAAAAGACTGTGTGCATGATGATGCACACATGCATTGCAACTGTGGACCCTCACTTCTTTTTCCACTTGCGTTGCCAGTGCTGCTCCCTGACCTCCACCCCGGGGGCATCTAATGGCTGAACTGACAAACCTTCATGCTTAGGGAGAAGAGAGCAGTCTTCTGGATGCTCAGTCCTCTCTCCCTAGGGCTAACCCCCAGTGACCCAAGCGCATTCCCTACCACTCATACAGACTGGTAAGCCTTACAACCATTGTGGATAAGCTGATGAAGACTATCCTGAAGGAGGGGCTGTTGGCCCTCCTGGAGGCCAAAGGACTACAGGACAGCAGACAGCATGGCTTCATACATGGCAGATTCTGGCAAACCAACCTGGTGGAGCTCTATGACTGGGTAACTAGGCAATTGGACAGGGGCCATGCAGTGGATGTCCTGTATCTGGACTTCAGTAAGGCATTCAATTTGGTGCCACATAGGAGCCTGGGAAGTAAGTTAGAAGGCACTGGAGCAGGTGCAGAGCTGGTGATATGGGTAGGGAACTGGCTTCAGGGAAGGCAACAGAGGGTGGTTGTGGGTGGGGAGCTCTCATCTTCAAGGGTAATGATGAGTGGTGTTCCACAGAGCTTGGTGTTGGGACCAGTGTTGTTTGGGATATTCATTGCAGGCATATCATTGGACATCAAGAGCAAGATCAGTCTGTTTGTTGATGATACCAAGATGGGAGCTGTGGTGGATGACCTAGGGGGATGGCAGGGGTTGCAGGATGATCTGGCAAAGCTGGAAACCTGGTCAGACACCTGCCAATTGGGGGTTAATGCCAAAAAGTGCAAGATGCTGCATTCTGGGGTGGAGAACCCAGGGAGGAGTTATCAGTTGGGGGGAGTGCACCTAGCCCAGAGACAGGAGGAGAATCTGGGAGTGCTTATTACAGGGTCAATGAACAACTTGGCACAATGTAGGAAGGCAGCTGTAAAGGCCAACAAAATGCTGGGTTACATTGCAAGGGGCATATTCTCGAGGAGGGAGGAGGTGATTCTGGCACTGTATTGGTTATTAGTTTGACTGCACCTGGAGTACTGCATGCAGTACTGGAGCCTGTATCCGAAGAGGGACATTAAGTTACTGGAGGGGGTGTAGCTCAGCATGACAAAGATGATCAAGGGGCAGGGGGACTTATCATAAGAGAGGAGGCAGAGGGAATTGAACATGTACTCACTGGAGGAGAGGAGGGATGGGGGACATGATTGAAACCTTTAAGTACATGAAAGGAATATACAAGATAGGTACAGAGGGGCCATTCAAAGTAAGGAAGGGGAGGGGTACCCAGTACCATGATATGAGCCTAGGGGGAGGCAGGTTCAGGAGGGAGATGAGGAGACACTTTTTTACAGAGAGGGTGGTAGCTGGGTGGAATGCATTACCAGCAGAAGTGGTGTCTAGTAGAACAGTGGATTGCTTCAAAAGGGTCTGGAACAGGGCAAGGGGAGGGTCAATGGAGGGGAAGGGTGGAAAGGAGGGGCAGCTGCAGAATAAGGGGTGCTAGCTGCACATTCAAGCAGACTTGATAGACCTCTAGGCCTTTATCTGCTGCCAAAGTTTGTATGTTTGTATGTTGTGTTACTGGTGTGGTAAGAGGTAAGGTGCTAGGACCTCAGCCCTCTATGCCACTGGACCCGACTCACAAACAATCAATTTGGTCCATACGAAAAAGGATCCTTTCATGTATGGGGTAATCCTTTTTCATGAGGATTTTTTTTTTGTATGCCAGCCATCTTATTTCCATTTTTTTCAGAAAAATACAAAACTCACAAAAATGAGTCCTGCACATACACCAACACATGTATCTTGTTAATTGTGACCCTGTCAGTTGGATTATGCAATTAGTATGTGGAAAAATGACCCAGAAATGTATTTTTATACATTTAAAAATCCTTTTTTGTGAGCTGATTTTCTTTTTTCTTATGGTCATATGAAAAAGGAATTGGTCCATATGAAAAACAATCCCTTCATACAAAAAAATTGACTTTTTTCTATTCTTTTTTTGTATGAGGGGATCCTTTCTGTATATGTTTTCCTTCATACAAACAAATGTTTCACCTTTTTTTTAAATTATGTTTTCATATGAGGAGACCCTTTTTTGTATGTTTTTTCCTTCATATGAAAAAAGATGTCCTCATACAAAAAAAAAAAAGATTTTGTACTTAGTTTTTCTTTTGATTCCTTGTTTTTGTATGAAGGGATCCTTTGTCTTATGGGGTTTTTGTTCATACAAAAAAGGATACCTTCATACAAAAAAAAATTTTGAACTTAGTTGTTTTACCATATTTGAACTTCAAGAAGCCATATATCCCTCAATATGAGTGTTATGGTTGGCAATCCCAAGGTACACTCCATGCCTGATTTGCAAAGACACAGGAAAGGTCAAATCATAATGTTTTTTCTGTTGCTGCCAGCAGGGTGGGGTGGGGTGTTAAGGCTGAGAATCCCAACACAACATTTCCCTACTTTTGCTGCTTTAACCCTGAATGGTGCATTGATGAAGTATTTACAGTGAATAATATACACAGTATAGATGTTATATAGATACAGATACAGATATAGATTCTATAGATGTAGATATGGGATTTTCAGTGGGGACAAATTAATTGATTTAATCAGTAGAATAACATTTTGACCTCAGATAACCTCACACGTGGTATGAGCCATGAGTGAGGTGTCCAAGGTCAAACTGTTTGAGTGCATATAAATCATTTATTTAACAAGTTCCCCACTGCACATGCCATTTATGCAATAGGGATGTAATTTTTCTTGTGTGGTTTTGATTTATTTTTATTTAGTTTTGTGTTTGTGGCTTTTCAAAGCAAAGGGGATTTATTTGTGCTCTGCTGTATTTTTTCCACAGTTAAGAGCTGGTTGCTAGGGTCAGTGGTGTGGTTGTTAGGGGTGAGACATGTGTTTGTCTGTATTGTGGAATTATATTGGTTGACAATGACCTTTGGGAGGGATCTAAAAAATGGTGGCTGTATTTCTTGCTTAACAAGAAGCATCTTACTGAGGAACCACATTGGATTTAACATATCTGGTTGATCCTGCATCAGATTATGTGTGTGATTTAAAATGTCTGATTGCTCTTGCATTCAATTTATGTACTGTATAACTTAAAATATCTGGTTGATCCTGTATTAGATTTTATCTGGAATTTTTAAAATATCTGGTTGCTCCAACATTTTATTATATTTGGTTTGTCTTGCATTTATGGAGATTTTTATGCATGATTATGTTGTATTTTATCTGGTTACTCCTGCATTCAGGGGTTTGTGCAGTGGAGAGGAGCTGGAGATATTATGGAGGGAGTCACAGTGTAAGGAATGAGCACTGCAATTAAGCACTGATCAATTTTACCTAAACTGATACTGATTAGTGCTGAACTACAGCAGTCATTTCTTACACCACAAGTCCCATAGCAACAGCTTAAACTCCACTCTACTGCACAAACCAATGAATGCAGCATCAACCAGATAGAAATACTATACAATCACTCACAGAAACCATTTTAGGTGCAGAACCAACCTGATATAAAACAAAATGCAGGATTATCCAGATGTTTAAAAGAAAAAAAATGTATATGTAAGTGTTATAAAATACTATAAATGTTCCTAAAATAAAAACAGTTTTCATTTCATACTCGCATAATGCAACAGGGAATGGCCATGAAGAGCAGCTGGCAAAAATAGCTTTTTGGGCAAGAATGGTATCAGTCAGGAAATGGGCTTGCTTGGTGCACAGTGGACTATTTAAAATATTATAAAGCTTTATTTTTTTTTCTGCTTGTTCAGTAATATTTGAATGTTGCAGGCATTTGGGTGGCAGAAAGAACATGCGGGCAGTGAGGAAACTGAAATGGTTGCATACTAGGACTGTGCGAATACCGAATATTAATTTCCAAATACTACAAATAATGGACCATCCGAATATTTGGAACCGAATACCGAATAGTCCACTGTTCAGCTGGTATTTGGTATTCAGTAGTGCACAAGGACAAAAAAGTCTTTCCCACCATCCTGGCCAGCAATAAATAAATATTTTTGCCCTGGCGTCTAGTGGTCCCATCCCTGGTCAATTGCTGGTTCAAAATAAAGAACCCCCCTGACTATCAGTAATATTCCCCAGTCCCCAAATATATAAAAATAAAAATATTTCCCTAATTTCCCTGGTAGTCCAGTGGACCTCCGCCCCTCCTGATCGTGGGTATATGTAAAACATAAAATCCCTGGTGGTCCAGTGGACCTCCCCCCCTCCCGATCGTGGGCATAAGTAAATAAAAAAATCCCTGCATTTCCTCACTCGCATGCTGCAGAGTGGGAGCATGTGAGTGTGGAAATGGAGATTAAAAAGACATTAGCTTGACATTTAAGAAAGGTAATACTGTACTTTTATTTTAGTGTGGTGTGACTACAGTATTAGAAGATGTGTCATTTGATTAGGTAAGAGGAGTGGCAATGTAAGGGCTTACATTAAAAGGGAACAGAGGACAAGACTGAAGAAAATAAGTAATCAGGAGGCAGAGAATAAGATAGCAGAGAAAAAGTACAAACGGAGTGGTTTGCCTAGCATTTGTTAGTGTCTGGCACTTAAGGAAGAGGAAAATACAGTCTAGAAGAAAACAAGTATGGCTTGGGGGTTTTTCTGACAGAGTTGTATAATGGATGACAACCCTGTTTGGAGTACCTGTAGGAATGAAACTAAAAGAAGTAGTGCCAACTTGGGGGGGAGGGGCTGACAATTAATGATTATACAACGTATGTGTGATAAAGTTTGGGTTCTAAAATCGATCACACTTACATGAAAATAAATGGATTTATACAATGCTTTTGTGTCCATGTCTCTTATAAATGAGAGATATGCAATAGAGACCTGTGGGATAACTGATTTATTTGCAAAAAAGCAATTTGACCTTGGTTAACCTCATGAGTCATGTAAGACACTAAGGCCTTGTTCACACTGTGCTATTTAAAACATTTTATCAGTGGTAAAATGCTTTAAATAGCCACTAGCACGGTTTGTGTTCACACTTAGCATGGCTTATGAACCGTTTCGTTAAACTGTGCTCAAACCCTGCTTCAATGTAGGCTTGAGCATGGTTTTCAAAATGGTTCAGATTCTAAATCGAACTCACCGTCAGTGAGAGCAGGACAGCATGGATTCAGCTGTTTTATGGGTCAGATCCATGACCGCAAAGCATCATGGTAAGCAGCTTGCGGCTGCTGCGAGTGCCAGAAAACAGATGAGAACACACCACTACACTACTGAAGTGCGAACATGCTGACACAGATTTCGCAAGGTACCAACATGTTTTTAAACTCAGATTGCACAGTGCAGACACTTTGAAATGGTAAGCTTTAATCTGTTTCTAATAATGTGTTAAAGAACCGTTTTCCAGCATCCCTCAGTATAAACAGGACCTAATGATGTGCCCAAAATCCACTGCTTGAGAGAAAATAAATCAGTTATCCCACAAGTGTCTCCATTTGATATTCTATTTATGTAAAAGGCAGTATTTTTAATACTGTTTTTGTGTATTTTGTTTTTATAGCTTTTGGTTTTCTTAACAGAAATTGTGTGGATTTTTTTGTTGTCTGCTGCGCATGGTTCCACTGTTCCCAACAGGTTGCTTGGAACACTCTTAATGGTGCCAGGGATGGCATATAGCTACATTGCTAGTACAACATCTGATTGGCCAGCAAATGTGTCTGGGTGGTTCAAAGCTGTTCCTGAAAAAAACAAATTCTAGCCAGAGCTGATAGGGCTGTGAAAACCTACCAAATCACCAACGTTATTTTCTTGTTGGTTTCATATAGGGCCGTTTAGTCACAATCATCAAAAACTGCCATGCTGCTAAATCAGTCCTCTTAAATATATTTAGTCAGAGTAAATGCTACTGGTGTGTGTGTGTGTGTGTGTGTGTGTGTGTGTGTGTGTGTGTGCGTGTGTGTGTGTGTGTGTGTGTGTGTGTGTGTGTGTGTGTGTGTGTGTGACTGCTCCCAGATGAAATTTGCCTTTTTCCTGTAACTGCATGGCAATTTTCCTATGCTTTCCTGTATATTACATTATTCCAAAGGAAGCCAAATTCCTCTATTTTTCCATATAAATAATGCAAGTCTATGGGAATAATTTTCCTGTAGATGACTCCAAATTCCTTTAAACAGAGTTCCTTGCCATTTAGATAAAATACCTGACATTCCTTACAAGCTTAATCAAAGGAGAACTGCACTGAACCTGTGAGTAATGTTTCATATAGAAGCTTTTTTTTCACATAGTGGGTACCCTTCTGTTTCTGCCCTACTTTTGCTGGCCTTTTAGTTAACCCATTGGATATTTATGGGTTACACACTGCTGCAAAGTGCCATTTAAGAACTGTATAATGTTGTTTATGTCCACATGAACCTAAGAATTCTAAATTAGAACACAAATGCATTGCACCAAAAATGTAAGTTCTTGACAAGATCATACTGTGCTAAAATTTTCAATGCCAGCAGTGTGTGAATCAGAAACACTCACTGAATTTATGAAAAGGCCAGTTCAGATTAAGCAGTAACAAAATGAGAACTGGTATTTTAAAAAATAACATCTACTTCTACAAAAATACATGTTTGCTGATTCAAGGCAGTTCTCCTTTGAGATATTAACAGCCCAATCTAAATTGTTCACTATTTCTGGGGCTGGTAGTATAATGTAGAGGTTAGAGTAATGAGCTACAAATGAGCTTTGTACAGTCAGCATTCAGACAAGGGTTTGATTCCCACACTATCCATTTCCATATTGCGTGGCTGTGATTAAGTCACTTAATCTGCCCAGTGTTCCTGGATTGTCCCTAGAAACAAGCACCTATGCCTAGTTGGCCTTACCTGGTTACCAAAGAAATATATATATATATATATATATATATATATATATTAAATTACATGTATAAACTGTAAACAGACATTACACTCCAGTACACAGATTCCAGATCCATGCAATAACCAACATCTCTACTCCTAACAGAGCCCATCTAACTACTCTGTCCCTCTCTGTAAATATGTGATTTTTTTCCTTTTAGTTTAGTTTTGAAACTGTCTGTCTGGAGGATGGAAACATAATACTTTTACACTGACCTTCTGCTGTGTGGGAGGGAATGCTCGCTCAAACAGTGTAGCTGAGCCTCAGACCATTAATCCTAGATAAGAGATGAGCAGTCTGCATCACATAGCCCATCCCAAAGCAGGATTATACACACACACACGCACACACACACACACATACACACACACACACACTTAAAAGCACTTTCCACTTGATAATTCCGACTCCAGAAACAGCAAACAAGCACAAAGTGCCTCTTTTGTTCTATGTGTGCCTGGTCAGCTGGACTTAGCTAACTCTGTCACACTAGTTTATGCTTACTTTTTTTTGTTTGTTTGTTTAAAGGGAAAGATCCTTCAGGTCAAAAAAAGTGATGGGGCTACAGCATCCCCCCTTCACCCTGCAGTTTGTATGTGTGCCCATAGGAATGAAATAGCCCATAGACTGCAGGTCCACTGTCTGTAATCTGACACTGTAGAGAATCAGTGTTTTACAGACATCATATAATGAGTTAACCCTTATGTTGCTGAAATAAAAAGAAAACATCTATTAGACTGAGCTGGACAGATGATAGAAACAGTAATTTCAAAAGTTTATTTTTTTGTTAATGGCTTAAGAAGTTCTGAGGCACAATGTAGTAGCATCCCCCCTTCCTTCAGATGCCTTTAACATAGAACAGCAAATAACAAAAATCAGAGAGGGAGTGCACTGCATTTGAGCTATGGAGGAATACTTCCAAATGTCTAAAAAGGGAGTTCCATGAAAACCCATTTTAGAGCTACAATCTGATGAATGCCAGAAGGGCCATAGGCTCTGCCCAGAGCCCTAAAAATATGGTGGATCCATTTCTTGCTTAGCAAAAGAGTGAGGGTCTGGAGAATTGTGCTCATATTTTGCCTTTTTTATTTAAAATTATAGTTGTTTGGTTGCTCCTGCATGCATGCTTCTGTGGTGAGATGATAGTGGACCTGATTTGGGTGTGGTTGTATTGAAGTCTACGGAGGAATAGGAAGTGGTCTGGGAGCAGTATGCAGAATGTCCACTCATCAGGGAAATGACAAAAGCCTAGTATTTAAAAAAAGCAGCACTTAAGAATTGAAGTAAGTAATATGATGGTGCTGGGTGAGACTGAATAAATGTGAAGGAGAGACAGAGATTTGTTGCTGTGGTTTAAAAGTTTTAATATCGTTGAGCTGCTGGCAGATTGAGGGTTGTTGCTTCTGCCATAAAAGAGTGGTGTTTTTTTTGTTTGCTAAAATGAAATTGGGATTCCTTTGAAAATGCAGGGAGACTAGGAGTGTTTTTAGGTGAATGGGGTGCTTATTATAGAGCAAAAATGAAGAGAAAGAATGTTCTGTAAATAAGTCCATAGGCCCATATCTGCCGACACTGTCTATGTATCTATAGCGGCAACAGAGTTCCAGGAAAACATAAACTGAAGTTACAAACTCAAATGGGCAGACTAGGTTGGCCATAGGCCCTTATCTGCTGACACTGTCTATGTATCTATGTAAGTAAGGTTAAATGGAAAAATAAACAGTGAAATGAATGTACTGTCATATAAAACTGAAAACTGGGAAGGACTGCCAGCTGGGGTGGGTGTTTGACAGCATACATACAACATATGTTGCATAAATCTTACTTATACAATGGTAATGAAAATAAATGAATTTATAGAACAGTTTCTGAGTCCATGCCTATTGCATAAATATATATATATATATATATATATATGCATACACACAAAAAATGACATTTAAAGCCTAGTTAGGATTCTCCACATACTTTCACAACTAATGCAACACAGGCAAGGAAATTGGGTGTTAGGGTTTACAACTGTAATACCCATCCCCCAACAAACCCAACCATTGGAACCGCACCTCCACCCTCCATGCACTAACAAGCTTTGGGGTGTGACTTAGGCTCATCGGGTCCTAATGTTCACCCTATTCCATGTGTAGCAAACCTCACATGATACAGTACAGAAGAATGGGGTGAGTGTTAGGGCACGATGAGACTATATCACCCCCAGCGCTTGTTGGTGTATGGAGGGTGGGGGTGCGGTTCCAATGTTAGGGTTTAGTGAGGGAGGGGTGTTACAGCTGTAAACCCTACCACCTAATTTCCTACCCGGAAAATGTCAGCCCTTTAGCTACAGATGGTTCTGACATATAGGTTTACAAAAAAACAGCAAAAAACATAAAAAACTATTTTTTTCCACACTCTGTAGCTCAGAAACCACAGAGGATTAAAACAAAATTTGGCATAAAAAACAATGTACTGTATATTTCGCTAATGATGTTTAAAGTAATTTAGTCAGCAGCTGTCATTTTTTTAATATCATTTTCAACATGGCATTACCTCAATGAACCAGGTAGGTGATTTGTCAAATCCTCTGAAACATGTTTTCACAGTTGTTCTGCAAAATCACATTTCAGATGGAATTTCAAAAAAGTCACCTACCTAGTTTATGAGGTGGGTCACAAAAAGACCATGTTGAAAATTTGTAGTTAAAATGTCAAAAAACAACAAAATGATGTAGAAACATTGATTATTTTGTGATTTTTGTGTATTTTTGGCCCAAATATGCAACACAGCCCAGTTCTTACCCCACTTGATAAACATGACAAGTGTAATTTTTCAAGTTACCCTCTGAAACATATTTTCATAGTTACTGTGTGTAACCACCTCTTGGAGGGAATTTGAAAAATTCCACTTGCCTTGAGCAGAAACTGGAGTCATAAAAAGACTATGCCTCCCATACTCAGAGCTGTTAGAGTGTGAGGCCATATCTGACCATTAATGTGACAGCATGCTCCAATCAGAGTGCACTAACTGTCCAAACATGGGACTGTAGCGGCTCATGGTGAGCTCTGCTGTCACTGCATCAAACTGAACATGCCACACCAACCTTATTAGGGCCATGTTAAACATAGGAATATGTGGGCCAGGTGGAAAATTTGGAGTCAGATGTCAAAAAATAATGAAACTATGAAGAAACATTATTTTTTTTCCAATGTTTACTCATAGCTTTCTTATTTTGTGCATATAAGCAAAGAAAATCACTCTTTGTACTCCCCCTCCAACCCTCCAATAGCATCCCCAACTATCCATGGTAACTACATTTAAAAAATGTGTAAAAGCAGTACCCCTAGTAAAAATGAGTTATTGGATCTCATTGGTGCTAGCATAGGTAAATATAGTCTAAAAATGTATAAAAGCAGGACCACAATGAAAATGAGATATTGCATCTCACCTGGACTATTCTGGATAAATACAATGTAAAAATGGGTAAAAGCAGGACAGTGCTGAGAAAAAGTTATTGCATAACCACTGGATGACCCAGGATAAATACATTATGAACAAAATCTAGCAAGAGCCAAAATGGCTGCAAAATAATGGTGTTGTGTGCAGTGAGAAATGTGTAAACTAGCAATTTTTGCACTAACCACTGAGCCACCTAATTGTACTTTCTAATTGCTGTCATACATACACACTAACTAATACTTATGCACATATATGCATATATATATATATATATATATATATATATATATATATATATTCCAGTGTATAGCAGTCCACTGTCTACACACATTTTTGCGGTTTATAAAAAGATACTGAGGGACCGTTTTCTTCTTTTCAGGCTCTGAGGGACATCAGAGGGTGGAGGGTTGCCACTATACACCTAATTTAAATCATCACTGACATACATAAGGCAGAAACTGATCTAGATAGTGGGTGAATGTAGAATAGCAATTTTTGAACTAACCACTGAGCTACCTAACTGCATTTTCTAATTGTTGTGATATACACACTGACTAATACATATAAACATATATGCATATATGCAAGCCCCTTCTCAATTTGAGAGGGGCTTATACTACCTTTAGGGCCCCCTTCCTGTTTACTGGTTCCCCAAGTGTCAGGAAAATCAGTGGCCTGGGGAGCAATTTCTGTCTTCTGCCATGTGGTGGCAGCATAAAGCAGTCTAGTAAGAGTACAATATAAATAGGCAGGAGCCGGAAGTTTCTAGGTCTTTGTGAAGAGAAAGCAGGGAACGAAGGAGACCAATGGGCACTGCAGGGCAGTGTGAGGTGGGGGAACCCCCAGCATTAGGAAGGCCGGATTCTACATCGGCAATGCATCAGGTCCCCTAGGTAAGCATTCAAGGGAGGGCATGAAGACAAATAGCTATGACTGTCATCAGTGGGGTCCTGGGCTCTGTGGGTGGTAGGTGGAAAAGGAAGATGCAGGATAGGTAGACCCGGGGTCTGAGTGGTCTTGGTAGGCTGATAGTGGTCCTGGGTCATTGGGGTTGCAGTAGGCTGTGGCAGGGCCTCTGCATCCCAGTGTGACAAGGGAGAAAGGGGCCAGGGGGAGCCTCTAACCTTGTTAGGGCCTGTTTGGAGGGATAGGTCTGGGGATTGCTGGTCTTTAGCCGAGTGGGCTGCTGAGTGTCCTGGAGGTATCTCCCAGAGTCAGGTTTCACAAATTGGGCAGTAGGAGGTTGGTGAAGAGGGGACAATTGTGCAGCAGTACACCATGGGTAGGCCCCTTAAAAAAGCAGTATGCTGGATGAAGAGTTGTGTTTGAGCTGTGAGGGGTTCAGGGGTTTTGGCAGAGCCCCTTTTCCCCATGTGGCAGGGCAGCTCACATGGTTGGCAGCCAGGGGAGTGGAGCATGGCCTGGATACACTGTGACTCTGCCATGCCCATGTTTGGTGCAGGTCCCTAGGGCCTATATTGAGTTAACAAATGTCCATACAAGGTTCAATGTCAAAATCGAGCATTCACAATTGTGCCATCACTCTAAGCGTGGTTTAATTAGCAACTGCACAAAATAGCAATAAGAGATTATAGAGAGCACATTTACAGTGCAATCATGAACCCAAACTTAGCACTGCATTCACAGGACAGCATACAACTAATACATAACGGCACAAGTTAACAATCATAGTGTATATAGTTTATACAGTGGACTACAATGACCTTTAATTATATCTTACACTAATTGCATTGGTTCAATCGAGTTTCCATCTTAATTGGTGCTTCCAAGCTACAAAACCACTGCATAGTTATACCTGTCAGATAGCCTGAATAGTCAGATGACCTGTACAATGGCAGTATGCTTCATCAAAAGCCAAAAGGGCAGATAATTAGCAGTGCTGGATTGTTTTCTTTACCAAAGGGAATGAGTCGCCATTGAGAAATCATATTATAAATGCCTGGACTACAACAAGGGGCATTGCTCCGCACATCTGCATCTCAAAGGGGAGAATGTGTTGAAAATCATAGGCTCACATAATCATGTTCCTGACCCTGCTCAAGTTGCAGTGAAAGACACAGTGGCGACAAGGGAGGAATGTGCAGAGTGTACTATAGAAACAACTCACCAGATTGCTGCCGATGCTGTGTCTCAGCTGTCTCCATCGGTATCGTCATAACTGCCGTAATGTCACTGTTGAAGAGGACAGTGCACAGGAACAGGAGGGATGCAGCACACCCTCCATCAGAACATGCAGATGCTGCTGCACTTGTAATACAACCTGACTTTATGCAAATTGTAAAGAAAGAAAACTTCCAAAGAGGAAGCGGGGAACTACAGACCAGTCAGCCTCACCTTGATAGTGGGGAAGATCATGGAAGCTCTACTGAAGGAGAGATTGGTGGAACATCTGGTTATCAATGGACTACAGGACCCAAGACAGCATGGTTTCACCAGGGGGAGGTCATGTCAGACCAACCTCATTTAATTTTTTGACTGGGTGACTAGGGAGGTGGATCAGGGGAGGGCAGTGGACATGGCCTATCTGGACTTCAGCAAGGCCTTTGACACTGTGCCACATAGAAGACTATTACACAAACTGGGGAATATGGGTGTGGGCAGTACAGTAGTGTGGTGGGTAGGTAACTGGCTAGGCAGCAGGACACAGAGGGTTGTGGTAAATGGCTGTCACTCCACAGAGGACACAGTGACCAGTGGGGTACCACAGGGATCAGTGCTGGGACCGGTCCTATTCAACATCTTCATCAGTGACATTGCGCAGGACCTAGAAGGCAGAATTTCACTGTTCACTGATGACACAAAGCTCTGTAACAGAGTAGACACACCAGAGGGTGTATACAGAATGAGAAGGCACCTGCAGAAACTTGAAGAATGGTCAAGGGTTTGGCAAATGAAATTCAATGCAAAGAAGTGCAAGATAATGCATATCGGGCACAAAAACCCTGACACAATATATCAGTTGGGGGGTGAGGATATAGCATGCACCAAGCTGGAAAGGGATCTTGGGGTTATCATCTCTGATGACCTCAAGGTAGGGAAACGGTGTGACAAGGCAGCAGGTAAAGCAAATAGGATGCTGGGATGCATAGGCAGAGGCATCACCAGCAGGAAAAGGGAGGTCATAATTCCACTATACAAGACACTAGTGAGGCCCCACCTGGAGTACAGTGTACAGTTCTGGAGATCTTACCTATGTAAGGACATAGACAGGGTAGAGAAGGTTCAGAGGAGGGGAACAAAGATGGTTCATGGATTGCATCACAAGTCCTATGAGGACAGGTTGAAGGAACTGAACATGTACTCCCTGGAGGAGAGGAGGGAGAGAAGGGATATGATAGAGACATACAAGTATCTTACAGAGAGGAACAGGGTGCAGGAATACACTATTTTTAAGTGAAAAAGATGTTCCAGGACTAGAGGGCATGGGATGAAGTTGGAGGGAGGACGATTCAGAGGAAACGTGAGGAAGAATTTCTTCACAGAACGGGTGGTGGATAAGTGGAACACCCTGCCAGAGGAAGTGGTGGGGGTTGAAACAATCACAGGATTTAAGAATGCATGGGATAGATATAAAGGAATTCTGGAGGTCAGGGTTAAGGGGCAGCAGACTTCTACGAAAACATAAACTAAACTTACAAGCTCAAATGGGCAGACTGGGTGGGCCATAGGCCCTTATCTGCCGACACTGTCTATGTATCTGTGTTCCTGGTTTATGATTCTGGTCCATGTCCTGACAGAACTGTGATGTTTTTAACTACCCAGGACATGTATCACCTAAAAAGCAGCAGTCACTGGTTTGCGGATGGGACATTTAAGTGCTGCCCAAGCATTTTTGCACAATTGTACGCCATACATGCAGTAAGGTATGGTACTGTAGTGCCGCTGATTTACATCCTGATGGGGAACAGAACTGCAGCAACTTATGATTAAGTTTTTACTGCACTTCAAAATCTTTGTAGGTCATTGCAGCCAGTAACTATACTAATAGACTTTGAGCTGGCAGTCATCAAAGCATTTCAACAGGTATTTCCTCAAGCAAAAATAAGAGTTTGTTTCTTTCACATGTACCAGGCTGTTTGGCATAAAGTCCAGGAACTGCCTGATGTTTCTGGCCCATACACCACCGATCCTAATTTCTCCCTTTATATTAGGCTTTTACCTGCTCTTGCTTATGTGCCAGTTGATGACGTGATTCCTACCTTCAATGATTTAATGCAAACTGAGTGGGGACCTTCTTATGGACCTCACTGACTACTTTGAAGACACGTGTTTGGGTAGACCCCTAACCACAGGTGGTCGGAGGTGCCCAATGTTCCCAGTGCCACTATGGAACTGCTTTGATGCAGTAAGGGATGATTTGCCCAGAACTGTGAATGCAATAGAGGCTTGGCACCGTAGATTCAAACATTTTGTGGAAGCACACCATCCCTCAATCTGGAAATATTTTGAGTTTCTGAAAACAGAACAGCACATGAACGCAACAGTAATGGAGCAATTAGTTGCTGGTTCTGCTGCCCCTGAGATCCAAAAAAAATATTAGGATACTGCTAAGAGAGCAGCAGAAATTGTTGCAGAGTACCACACATGCCCAAGAAGTGACTTTCTTAGGGGAATCGCATGCAATTTTCAACTCCAAGCATAAATAACCTAAACAAGAGTTTAGATAGATATTGGGAGTTCACTACTTTTCTTTAAAAAGAGCTAGTTGCACATGTATTTTAGTAATAATGGAATAAAGCTTATATTTTAGATCACAGTGGAAGTGGAGGGTAAGTCCAGTAATGTTTACATGTAGAAACTGTGGTGAAGGGTGGAAATGCAGGGAAGATTGAGAGCGGGAGACACACGGTTGGTGCACTGGTTTTACTTGTCCCCGTATAGAAGACCGAGTCAAGAAACAAGAACAAACAAGACATGGAGTCGTCAAACAATGAGGCAGAAGTAACTTACAATGTGACATTAAATACTGCAGCCAGGAGGGAGCTCATTTAAATTGCATGCGCTGATTTGTTTGTGCTATTTTTTTATCACGTGATTAGTGCTGCACAGTTATGACCAGATCTCTCCATACCCATAGCACTTAGGCAAAGAAATTGGTTTCAAACAAAAAAGCATAAGGAAATGCACATTTATTTTGACCAGGGCTCTCAAAACCCAGACCCCTGATCTGTTCTATGGGTGGAGAAGTGGCCGAATGGCAGGAGTCAGAGGATTGAGGTAAACAGTGAGTACTCTGGAGAGGGAGAGGTGATAAGCAGGGTGCTGCGGGGGTCAGTGTTGGGGTTGGTCCTCTTCAATATCTTTATTGGGGACATTGCAGAGGGATTGTAGGAGAAGGTATGCCTCTCTTTGCAGATGATACAAGGGTATGCAATACAGTGGACACTCCAGAGGGTGTTGAAAGAATGAGGGAAGACCTCAAAAAATGGAAAAATGGCTATAGAATGGCAGCTGGGATTCAATGCAAAGAAGTGCAAGATCATGCACATAAGTCACAAGAACCCAGGCACAAAATACAAACAAGGTGGGGAGGTATTGACAGTCACAAAGCAGGAAAGGGACCTGACAGTTATCATCTTGGAGGACCTAAGAGAAACTAGGCAGTGCAATAAGGCAGCTGGAAATATAGCTAGATGCTTGGATGCATAGGGAGGGATATCATGAGTAGAAAGAGGGAGGTAATCTTGCCCTTGTATAAGACACTCATGAGACCTCACCTGGAATACTGCATCAGGTTCTGGAGTCCCCATTTGAGAATGAACATTGACAGGGTGGAGGCAGTGCAGTGGAGGGCAAATAAAATGGTACAATGCATGCAGGTTAAGACCTATGAGAAAAGACTAAAGGAGTTAAATATGTGTTCCCTTGAGAAAAGGATGAGTGGGAAATGACTGAGACATACAAATAAATCACCTGTATAAAGAGAGTTCAGCAAAGAAGCATCTTCAAAAGTAAGAGATGCTCCAAGTCAAGGGGGCACAAAATGAAGTTAATGGGGGGGAAGGCTCAGGAGAAACTGAAGACAATATTTTATAATGAAGAGGGTGGTGGATGCCTGGAATAGTCTACCAGAGAGACAATGGTAGGGACTAAAATGGCCACAGAATTTAAGAAGGAGTGTGATAGCCATAAGGATATCCTAGAGGTAAGGGGGGCCGGAGTTCGGTCCGGGCATTGGGACTCTCCCACCAAAAGGGATTAATAGGGCAGACTGTGTGGTGATGTGACTCCCCAGCCCAATCGCCCACTGGTACCCATCACCCTGCATCCCTAGACTCACACACACACCACTCACA
This sequence comes from Neoceratodus forsteri, assembly GCA_016271365.2. Lineage (NCBI taxonomy): Eukaryota > Metazoa > Chordata > Ceratodontiformes > Ceratodontidae > Neoceratodus > Neoceratodus forsteri. Next base: position 129,675,454 of record JADMNL010000022.1, read on the forward strand.
TGAACAGGTCCCATTAGAAGATGTCCACTTCTCCCATCACACACATCTTGCCACTGGAATTGGCGACTGCTATATGAGAAATAAGGTAAGAGCACTTCAATGTATTTCAATGCGTTTTCAACTGAACTTACCTTATTTCCCATATAGCAGCTACCAGTTCCAGTAGCAAGATGTGTCTTCCATGGGAGAGTGGATCTTCACATTGGGATCTGTTTAGGTGAGTGTGGGTGTGTGGGGGAGTCTAGGGGTGTGGGTAATTGTTTCTTTTGCTCAACCAAGTTTATTTACCTTGCAAAAATGTTCTGAAGAAGTTTGATAAATTACAAATCTGCAAATGTATTTCTTTGGAGTTGTAAGTATGTCTCTCTGGAAATGAATAACTTTCTTGCAGTCAGTCTGAGTGCTTTTTGAACCCTGGGGAACTGATCAAAGCAACCATTCTCTTTCATCCCCAGTCTTCTCCTTGCAACTATTTTGATATAATATGTTTCCACGATGCATATAATGTGCGTGGGAACCTAGAACTCAATAATACCTAGCTAGTTCCGCTGACCCAACTCAAAGGAAGTGGCAGTGAAGGTTCAAGAGAAAAAGAAAGCATTCAGGAAATACAAGGAATCGCAGAAGGAGCAGGACAGAGAACTGTATCAGTTAAAGCAAAAGGAGGCTGGGAAGGCAGTCAGAACAGCAAAGGCCCAAACCGAGGAGAAGATAGCCAACTCAGTTAAGAAGGGGATAAAACCTTTATAGGTACATCAGGGCTAAAGAAGACCAAGGAGGGATAGTGAGGCTTAATAAAGGGGAGGGAGGGTGGGCAGAGGAGACTGTGAAAAGGCAGATACTAAACAAATATTTTTGCTCAGTATTTACAAATGAAGAGGGGAGGTACATAAAACAAACAGTAGAAACACTCTGGATACAGAAGTTGATACCAGCCCATTTATAGAAGAAAGGGTTCTGAAAGAACTCTTAAAACTGAAGGTGGACAAAGCAATGGGGCCTGATGGGATCTCATCCTGAATTTAAAAGAACTAAGGGTAGAACTAGTGACACCACTGACTACCCTTTTAACAAATCATGGGAGGATGGGGTGGTACCCGAGGACTGGAGGAGGGCAGATGTGATTCCTCTCACAAAGTGGGAGCAAGGCAGAAGCAGGAAACTACAGACCTGTTAGTTTAACCTCAGTGATAGGAAAATGATAGAATCACTTTGAAGGAAAGAATTGTCGAGTATCTAGAGGTCAGAGGGCACAGGACCCTAGGCAGCATGGATTCACAGCGGGAAGGTCATGCCAGATGAATCTGATAGATTTCTTTGACTGGGTGACCAAAGTAGTAGATCAGGGAGGGGCTGCGGACATGGCCTACCTAGAATTTAGCAAGGCATTTGACACAGTCCCACACAAAAGATTAATATACAAGTTAGCCAGCCTGGGAGTGGGTCCCAAGATGACAGCCTGGGTAAAGAATTGGCTGGAGAATAGGACACAGTGAGTAATAGTAAATGGAGTCCACTCAGAAGAAAGGAGGGTTACTAGTGAAATTTGGGTTCAGTATTGATCGGTCTTCTTCAATGTCTTTATAAGCTACATTGCAGAAGGACTGGAAGGAAAAGTATGTCTCTTTGCAGATGACACAAAGATCTGCAACAGAGTTGATGCACAGGGTGGGGTGGAAAGGATGAGAAGGGACTTGGCAAGGTTAGAGGAATGGTCAAATGTATGGCAGCTTAGATTCAATGCTAAGAAGTGCATGGTAATGCACCTGGGAAACAAAAACCCAGGGGAAGAGTACACAATGGGGGGTGAGATACTAACAACAACAAAAATGGAAAGGGACCTGGGGGTAGTCATATCAGATGACCTAAAGGTGGGCAAGCAATGTGAGAGGGCAGCAAGGAGGGTTGGGAGGATACTGGGATGCATAGGGAGAGGCATCACCAGTAGAAAACAGGAAGTTATTATCCCTCTGTACAGACAGCTGGTGAGACCCCATCTGGAGTACTGCATGCAGTTCTGGAGACCCAATCTCCGCAAAGACATAGACAGGATGGAAGCTGTCCAGAGGAGGGCAACTAAAATGGTGCAGGGTCTGCACCAGAAGACATATGAAGAGAGACGAAAGGAGCTTAATATGTATAGCCTCGAGGAAAGGAGGGAGAGGGGGGACATGATAGAAACGTTCAAGTACCTCAAGGGAATCAACAAAGTCCAAGAGGGTAGCATATTTCAAAAAAAGAGGTGTGCAAGAACAAGAGGCCACAATTTGAAGATAGAGGGGGGGGCAGCTCAGAGGTAATTTAAGGAAGTATTTTTTCACAGAGAGGGTTGTGGATGCATGGAATGGCCTTCCGGAGGAGGTTGTGGAGTCAAAATCAGTGGTGGAATTCAAGCATGCATGGGACAGTCATAAGGCAATTCTGGGGGGGGGAGTAGGAAGAAGTAGGCTGCTGGTTAACTAGGATCTGCAGCTTATCCAGTAGGTAGGGAAATGGGCAGACTGGGTGGGCCAAGCGGTCCTTAACTGCTGTCAAATTCTATGTTTCTATGTTTCTATGACCCTTTTGTCTAGAAGTGGGATGTAAAAAGGTGGCTCTCCCAGTTACCAACTTTCTGAAATGCAAAAGCATGTGTCATTTCTCACCAGGTCTCCTCTTTATATGATCAAAAGACAAACTCTGAAACCGGCCTAAGCCCTTTCTGGCACTGATCACAGTGCTGTCTAACTGATCTGTTTTTCCTATTATATTTATTGCTCATGAGTTGGTGGACATAAGACACTATACATTAGAATATTTTCCTAATAAAAGAAAAAAAACTGACAGGTTAATTTGTAATCAATGACTGGGTTGTCTAATATGCAGTGCTTAGATTTTTTATCCAGCCATCTTCCATAGAGTTGTTTCACACAGAATACTGGCTTATACATTTTTTCTTCTTTGAAACATGGCTCCTGTAATGGATATGCATTGACAGGAAGATATTCAGCATAGCTGTAGTGTGCTTTCACTATTCATGTTAACCTCTGGATTTTCCAGATTTAAGAAATATTTGCTGTAGTACTTAGGCAGTATTATAATAAGACTCTCAAACATCCACATAAATAAAGTACAAGATCATATGTAAATGGTACATGTTACAGTAGTCACTATCATCTACTGCCATACAGCTCCTAGGATTGAATCCAGCCACCTGTGAGGCTCCCTGCATTGACAACAGTGAGGAAAATACTGCTTGTCTGTTGTAGAGATCACGGTTTCCTCACAGCTGTGTGATAAAAATGATTTTGTATCTGTATGGACCGGAAAATTACTTATTCAACAAACTAACATTTGACAGATGGATTTATGTTATTGAAGTTGGAGATTAGTGTCCAAAAGGTGGATAAGCAGAAAAGGGGCAAAATTCAGCAGAAGGGCAGGCAGCAAGGAGAACCAGGGATAAATGACAACCAAGGAAGGGGCTGGAGTAGAACAGTGAAGCAGTCTAGGGAGGTCAAATCATGGAAAGCCATGTGTGCAAATGCCAGGAGCCTTAGCAACAAGATGGAAGATCTGGAGGCTGTCATGGTACAGTCAGACCTGGACATTAGGCCATCACTGAAACCTGGTGTAATGATAACCATGACTGGGAGATGGCCATACCTGGCTACAACATATATTCAGAAGAGACAGAGCAGGCAGGAAGGGAGGAGGAGTGGCACTGTATGTGAAAAATGACATAAGGGCCACACAGATCCAGGAGGAACAAATGGGGGAGAGATACTGTGGGTTAGCTGGAAAGGAAAATGGGGCCAGCCATCCGCACAGGTGTGGTCTATAGACCACCAGCCCAGGAGGAAGAAACAGATAGAGTTGATGCTAGCCATCCAAAGGATGGCTGACAAGGGTGAGGTAGTACTGGTTGGAGACTTCAATATACCAGATGTGGACTGGAGCATCCCAGCAGCAGCATCAACTAGGCAGATTTATCCTGGACTCCCTTCAGGGTGCCTTCTCAAGCAACTGGTCATGGAACCAACTCGGCAGAAGGCAATACTGGACCTTGTGCTCACAAACAGGGACAGTGTGATGGGGGTACAGTGGGGAGCACCTGGGTAACAGTGACCACCAGTCATTGTGGTTTGAAATCACAGAAAGAGCAGAACCAAACCACACAAAAACACGATCCTGGATTTTAGGGGCAGACTTTGGGAAAATGGGGAGATGCTTGAAAGAGGCATTAAGGGAATGGGACAGGAATCAGGGATTGAGGAACAGTGGGCAGTATTTAAATGGGGATTATAAGAACAACAGAATTATGCATTAAGCAGGTTAGCAAGAGGAAAAGAAAGAGGAGACCATTATGGTTTTCCAAAGAGGTAGCAAAGAAAGTGAAAGCCAAAAGACTGCATTCAGGCAATACAAAAAGACACAGGCAGAAGGGGATAGGGAGAAGTACCAGGAGAAACAAAGGAGGCAGGAAGTCAGTGAAGGAAGCCAAAGCTCAGACAGAAGAACACATTGCAAAATCAGTGGTTAAAGGGGACAAAACCTTTACAGGTACATAAGTGAAAAAGAAGGACAAAGGAGGGATAGTTAGACTGAAGGGGAGGATGGGAGCAGCGTGGAGGGATGACAACAGTAAAGCTGACATATTGAACAGGTATTTCTGCTCAGTCTTTACTAAGGAAGAGGGGGTAATGGGTCTGAAGGAGTACAAGGGTGAGAATGGTGCAGAAATGGACACAAGTCCCTTTACACGAGAAAGGGTCCTGAAGGAACTGGAAGTAATAAGAGTTGACAAAGCAATGGGGCCAGATGGGTGCACCCCAGGGTCCTTAAAGAACTAAGAGAGGTGGTGGCTGAACCTCTGGCTATCCTGTTCAGCCAATCACTGGAAACAGGGGAGGTACCCAAAGACTGGAGGACAGCAGATGTAGTCCCCTTATACAAAAGTGGGAACAAAGAGGAAGCAGGGAACTACAGACCAGTCAGCCTCACCTCGGTAGTGGGAAAGATCATGGAAGCACTACTGAAGGAGAGATTGGTGGAACATCTGGTTGTCAATGGACTACAGGACCCAAGGCAGCATGGTTTCACCAGGGGGAGGTCATGTCAGACCAACCTCATTGAATTTTTTGACTGGGTGACTAGGGAGGTGGATCAGGGGAGGGCAGTGGACATGGCCTATCTGGACTTCAGCAAGGCCTTTGACACTGTCACATAGAAGACTATTACACAAACTGGGGAATATGGGTGTGGGCAGGACAGTAGTGTGGTGGGTAGGTAACTGGCTGGGTGGTAGGACACAGAGGGTGGTGGTAAATGGCTGTCATCCCACAGAGGAAGAGTGACCAGTGGGGTACCACAGGGATCAGTGCTGGGACCGGTCCTATTCAACATCTTCATCAGTGACATTGCACAGGATATAGAAGGCAGAATTTCACTGTTCGCTGATGACACAAAGCTCTGTAACAGAGTTGACACACCAGAGGGTGTAGACAGAATGAGAAGGACCTGCAGAAACTTGAAGAATGGTCAAGGGTTTGGCAGTTGAAATTCAATGCAAAGAAATGCAAGATAATGCATATGGGGCACAAAACCCTGGCACAATATATCAGTTGGGGGTGAGGATATAGCATGCACCAAGCAGGAAAGGGATCTTGGGGTTATCATCTCTGATGACCTCAAGGTAGGAAACAGTGTGACAAGGCATCAGGTAAAGCAAATAGGATGCTGGGATGTATAGGCAGGGGCATCACCAGCAGGAAAAGGGAGGTCATAATTCCGCTATACAAGACACTAGTGAGGCCCCACCTGGAGTACAGTGTACAGTTCTGGAGACCATACCTACGTAAGGACATAGACAGGGTAGAGAAGGTTCAGAGGAGGGCAACAAAGATGGTGCATGGGTTGCATCACAAATCCTATGAAGACAGGTTGAAGGAACTGAACATGTACTCCTGGAGGAGAGGAGGAGAGAGGGATATGATAGAGACATACAAGTATCTTACAGGGAGGAACAGGGTGCAGGAAAACACTATTTTTAAGCGAAAAGATGTTTCAGGACTAGAGGGCATGGGATGAAGTTGGAGGGAGGCGATTCAGAGGAAACATGAAGAATTTCTTCACAGAACGGGTGGTGGACAAGTGGAACACCCTGCCAGAGGAAGTGGTGGGGGCTGAAACAATCACGGGATTTAAGAATGCATGGGATAGACATAAAGGAATTCTAGAGGTCAGGGGTAAGGGGAAATAGACTTCTAGGAAAACAAACTGAACTTACAAACTCAAATGGGCAGACCAGGTGGGCCATAGGCCCTTATCTGCTGACACTGTCTATGTATCTATGTATCTATGAAGAAATGAGAAAAATTGCTATCAGACAGCCATGAGAAAACTACATTCCCTGTAAGTGACCAGCAGTCTTTTCCTCACTGCTGTAACATCAGGGAGCCTTGCAGGTGGCTGGATTCAATACCATGATCTGTAGGGCAGCAGACTATAGTGACTACTGTAACATGTACCATTTATGAATCAGTATCAACTTTATTTATGAGAATTTGTCAGAGTTTTGTTATAATACTGCCAAAGTTCTACTGTAGATATCTGTTAAAGAAAGAAAATCCAGGGAATAACATGAATAGTGAAAGAACACTACAGCTATGCTGTATTTCTTCCTGTAAATGTAAATCAATTACAGGAGCCATGATTAAAGGAAAAAATGCATAAGCCAGAATTCTGTGTGATAGAGCTGTGTGGTAGACATTCAACACCACATGGAGTTCAGTGCGCATGCGCGACGACTCGTGCATGTGCATTTGGTTCCAGTGAACATCTTGGACATGGCATACTGGTCTGTGTTCCACCTACCAAAAAAATAGTGCACCCATGGTGGACTGTTTTGGAGTTACAGAATGATTGTACTGCAACTCCAAAATGGAAGTAGTCCAGGGTTTCAATCCAGTAGCTCATTTTTAGAGCTACTGCAAAAACAGCTGCAGGCTCCACCCACTGCAGCCATAAAAATGGGTAAAAGTAGGCTCTACTGAAAATGAGGTATTTCATCTCAGATCAGCTATCCTGTGTGAATGCAGTATAACAATGGCTTAAAGGAGGACCCTACTGAAAGTGATTTGCCTCTCAGCTGGGCTATCCTGGGCAAGTACATTGCAAAAATGGGTAAAAGCAGGACTCGACTGAAAATGAGATATTGCATCTCAGCTGGTCAGTCCTGAGCAAACACTATAAAAATGGGTAGAAGAAGGACAACAGTTAAAACAATATATTACATCTCAGTTGGGCTATCCTGGGTAAATATACTGTAAAATGGGTATAATCAGGATCCTACTGAAAATGAGATATAGAATCTCTGCTCTTCTATGCTGGGTAAATAAAGTGTAAAAATGTGTAAAAGCAGGACCCCACTGAAAATGATGTAGCATCACCACTGTGCTATCCTGGATAAATACAATTTAAAAATGTATAAAAGCAAGACCCCACTGAAAATGAGATATTGCCTATCAGTTGTGCTATTCTGCCTATATATATATATATATATATATATATATATATATATATATAGCAAAAATATATTGCTTCTCAGTAGGTTTATCCTGGATAAATACACTGTAAAAATGTGCAAAAGCAGGACTCCACCGAAAACAAGATATAATATCATCTGATGTATCCTGGCTAAATACATGGTAAAAATTGGTAAAATCTGAACCCCACTGAAAATAAGATATTGCATCTCCGCTGGCCTATTCAGTATACATATAATGTAAAAATGTGTTACAGTAGGATCCACCAGATATGATATGTAACATCTCTGCTGTGCTAGCCTGGATAACAGTGTAAGAATGTACACCAGCTAGACCCCCAATGAGACATTGCCAGTCAACTGGCCTCCCTTAAAAAAATACATTGTAAAAATAGGTAAATGCAGGATACCACTGAAAATGAGACATTGCATCTCAGTGGGCTATCGTGAGTAAAAATATTGCAAAAATGTGTAAAAGCAGGACCTCATTGAAAATGGGATACTGCATGCCTGCTGTGCTATCCTCTGTAACTGCACTGTAAAAATGGATAAAAGCAGGATCCCACTGAAAGTGATATATTTTGTTGTTTAACCAGGAGTAGCACACTAATCTGAAAGCTTTTTTACAGGTGCAACCTGGGAGCACAGGGAAGTTATGTGACTTGTTCAGGATCATACAGTATACAAGTGGAAGCTGTGGGATTTAAACCCAGGTCTAGTCTGTTGGATGTCACCAGATTTGCAGCTCAGAGCCTTAAACAACTGCACAATACTGCCTCCTACTGTACTTGAACTGGTCTGTCCTGAGTAAATACATTGCAAAAAATGGGTGAAAGCAGACCTTATGGAACATGAGGAATTTCATCTCATCTGGGCAGTCCTGGGTAAATACAGAGTAAAAATGGCTAAAAGCAGAACCCTACTGAAAACAAGGTATTGCATCTCAGCAGGGCTATCCTGCCTAAAACAATGTAAAAAATGGGTAAAGGCAATACCCTACTGAAAATGAGATACTGCCTGTCAGCTGCAGAATCTTGGCTTAATATGGTAACCCATGATATGGATGTCTCAAATTGAGAGACTCAATCTGAGTGCCTGAAAAAAGGGCTACATTGGATAAACAGTGAGTTTCATGACCATAATCCTGCCCAGGTATTGTGAAGTCTTGGAGTTAGTTATAAATAGGTATGCGGTGCGGGGGGGTGAATCCCCCACACCATCTAGTGTTGGAGATTGGGAGTCATAATTGTGATGATTTGGAAAGTTGGTGTGGGCTATCTTTGTTTTCAGCATTTTGTTTTCACCTATATGCACCTCGCTCATCTTGTTTCACCCATATCACATAGAACCACAAAATATATAGCAAAAATATATTGCTTCTCACCAGGCGTATCTCAGATAAATACATTGCAAAAATGCGTAAAGGCAGGACCCCACTGAAAACAAGATATTACATCTCAGCTGGAATAGCCAGGATAAATACATGGTAAAAATGGGTAAAAGTGGAACTTAATAAAAATTAGATGTAGCATCTCCACTTTGGTGTCCAGGACTAATACACTGTAAAAATATGTAACAGAAAGACCACAATTAGATATTGCCTGTCACCTGGCACTTCTTGGGCAAATACATAGTAAAAATGTATAAAAGCAGGACACCATTGGAAATGAGATATTGCATCTCAGTAAATCTATCATGAGAAAATATGTTAAAAAAATAGGTAAAAGACCTAACTGAAAACAAGACATGGCATCTACAGTGGACTGTTGTGGATAAATACATTGTAACATTTGGCAGAAATGCATGATCACACTGAGAATGACATATTGCAACTCAGCTGGCCTACCCTGGCTAAATACATTATAAAAATGGCTAAAAGCAGGAAGGACCACACTTAGAACGGCATATGAAATGCTCTTTCCTAGGGAAAACAAAGTGTATAGATGTGTAACAGCAGAACCCTTGAAAAAGAAATATTGCATTTCAGCATGTCTGTCCTGGAAAAAATACACTATAAATTGGTAAAAATAGGACTATAATTGAGATACTGTATATTAGCTGTAATATATCAGGTAAATGCAGTGTCAAAATGTGAAAACCAGCACCCTCAATGAAATTAGATATATCATCTCAGTTCACCTACAGTATACTGGTTAAATACATAGAAAAGATGGGAAAAGAAGGAATCTGCAGAAAACCAGCTATTGCATCTTAGCTGGGTTATCCTGGAATCAGCTGTTCTATCCTGATTAATTTCCCAGAGATTTCCCTTCCTCTAGTACTACCTTCTCCTATGTTATGATAACATTACCCCTGGTGTCTACTGACACACCACCCTCTATCTGTCCCACTGCTAATATACTTAAGTATCTGGTGGTATCCCTAACACCCACTATACCCTAACTGCCCAGTCCCAAAGTACCACTGGCACATATGCCCTACTGACCTCCACAGCCAGGCACCATCTGAAGCATTGAAGTCTTGTATCACTGTACAAGTGCAGTAGTCCCCTGCTATAATGAATGAGAAGGGAGCCATAACCTACAGTATGTTCATTATAGCTCCCTGTTTGTTATATCGAAGCACCCTTGATTTCAGCTAGAATACATCATTACTGCATCTGCACTGTCTGCTAATGCACTCTCTCGTCCTCCCTCATCCTCACAGTGCATTCCAAGTCATTTAGTTTCTATTACATTTGATGTTACAGTGTTTGAAAATAAATCTGAAAAAAAACCCACAAATGTAGCTCTCAAATGGTCTCACCTCACACTAGCCTACTCAGTGCTTCCCCCCTCTTTTGACCTGTGCTCGCTCTTCTTCTTGTTCAGGTCAACACCTCCTTCTCATTAAAATCAGTTTAGACTTTTATTTAACAAAACCATAGCCTTGGCTACATTTTGAACAGCTGGGGTATGTGGATTGTGTTGAGAAACTGAACTTCCGACAGCATGCGAGACAGACTATATCAGACCGATGGCATGCATGAGAAAATGGATCAGACTGAAAGGCTCTCTGCCTTAGTCCTGATAGATGCTATTTAGTTACAGTATAACTGAAACTCACACTTGTAATGTATTTTATTTACTGTATTTAGCATGGAGGGTGTTGGGAATAAACTAAAAGTGTGAGTTCTCCATGTCTGGAAGTTCCGATTGTGACTCTCTGCTTTGGTCTCTCATGGTTTCCAGTGATGGCTCTTCTGCTAAGCTCTCATAGTACAGTATTTTTACTTATTTTATTCTTTTTATTTATTGTATTTAACACTAGTTGGTAACTGGCAGAAATGCTGGGTTTTAAATCTTTGTAATGTACTTCACTAAATAAAGCTGTGGGTTTGAAATCTTGTGCTAGAACAGAACAGTTGATAAGATCGGGAGCCGCAGTTCCCATTCGTTATACCCAAGTATTTGTTATAGTGGAGTTAGCAATAGTAAGGGAGCATAGTACATACAATAATACATTACTTTCTAGAACTCTGAAACCAGTGCCATTTGTGTGTTCACAATTACTGTGATAGCTATGTGTGTGTTTCTTTGTTTGTGAGCAGACCTGTGGCTGTATCGGGGGAGGGGGTGTACTAGTGTAGTATGTGTCCAGAGACAATAGCACCTGCTTCTACATTACCTTGACCTTTAAGCTTCTTTTTCTCTTACTGTGAGGTGAGTCTGGCATTTTAATATCAGAATAGTATCACAATAAATTAAATCCCAGCCCATACTTTAATTCTATGTCTTTTATCAGCTTAATTCATTTGCAGCCTTTTTGGCTCTGACCAGAGTTTGTTTTAGTTACCTATCAGTTCTGGAACAGTGACATCAGCTGAGGTGAACAAAACAATGAAGCAGAACCCAGTGATACAAGTATTAAAGAGAACATAAACAATGTTGTTTACATGTTTGAACATGATTGTGAAGCTGAGCATGTATAAAGTCTGTCTAATCATTCCAGTGTATTGTTTTGTATGTTTTAAAAAAAAAATACTCCACCGGCCTGGTGGTGCTGAGGATTGAGGTGCTGGATGCCCCACCTCACGCCACACCGGTGACCCGTGTTCAGGAATGGGCATGGGTCACCAGGGGTTGGCAGGGGTGGGGAAGGATTGAGCATCTGGTGGACTGCTGTCCTTCCCTGGGGAAGGGGGAACTGCTGCATTGACACCTGAGTGCCATCTGGTGGAGGCTGGGGAGCAAGGTGATGTGTGCAAGCGTGGGGGGCGCCGAGTGCAGACGCTTTGAGGAGAGTGTGCATGGGAGCATTCGTGTTCTGCCTTGGCTGGCATAGCTGCACTCACCCAGCTCCAGAGGAAGCAAAGCTAGAAAAAAATTCTGACTCAGTGCCTGTATGAAGCCGCCTCACTGCCGCTCCATTGCTCTCAGGCTGGCTCCCACTAACCCGAACTGTGTCTGCGCCACTATTTTTGAATTAAACTCCTCTGAGCCCTGACTTAGGATTTCTTTCCCAGATTCTCACTGAACCCAAAATGTTTCTAAGACTCATTGGCTGTCACTCCACTCCAGCTCTCAGAATAAACACTGGATAATCCTGCTGATGTTGCATACAGGTTTTCTTTTGATTTGCAGTATTGGCTATTTCCAGCCATAATGCCCATTTAAGTCACTTTGCAACCTCTTGCTGTTGTATACCTTGTGTGACTGGCAGTAACTCCCATTTTCTATTAGACTTTTAACTCAGTTTTCTGTAGTTCATGTATTTTATGAACCTTGATGTTGACCACTGGAGATTTTTAAGATGTTTTTTTTTTCCTGGGAGGATAGAGTCATGCTTGTTTTGATCAGGTTGTACTACACATTTCCAGGACTTCCACCCTTATAAGTGTTGCCAGGGCTGTCAAATGTGGATTGTTAATGACACCCCCCCAATAATCACTCCACCTAAACTTTCTTTACTGTTTTTGTGGCACCCTTAAGGCATAGGAATAATCTGTTTTACTGTTTGTCTATTTTTATAAAGGGACTCATTTTCTCCTTATTCATGAACACCAAAGTCCCTGTGCCTTAATTCATGTACTCTTTTTTTTTCATACAATACTTGATTCTTGAATTGTTACTGTGATGGTACAGTGCATTTAACCCTTTGTAGTTACTCTCAGTCTTGCAAGTTATCATAACCAAATTGTCATGCAAAATGTTGACTGAAATTGTGTGCTGCCACCTTATCTATGTAACCTCAACAAACTCCACTTTAATAGAGGGCTTTCATCTGCCCTTCATGTTAACCCCCCCCAGGAGTTCCATTGGTTGAGCATCTAGTAGATTCTGAAACAGTCTCCCTGCTTAGTGATGCTTCTAGACTCCTCCACTATTTTCAAATCTTGAATTAAAACCCACCTCCTTACCATTGCCCTTGACCCACAAATTCCAAACCAACCTGAGCACAAGCATAAATTGAATTTCGATCTCTATGTTCATTGTTTCTAACACTGTAGCAGTTTATCCATTTATTTAAAAGAGCTGAACAGGAAACACACATTGATGCATAACAGCTCATTTTCGGTGTGTCCTGTTTCTAATAGGAATAGATAAGATACAATAAAAAAAACACAGCATTATTTAACTAATAAGGCATGACGGGGAGGGCGTTATGGTAGGATAATGGCCCACCTCAGGTGGGTTGAAGCACAAGGTGAAGCCGAGTGCTTCTGCCATCCAAGAAGGGCTGTTAGCCCATCATAATGCACTCCCTGGAGAGCCTTATTGTGTTATGAAATGGGTCAGTTATAGTAAATTTAATATATTTTTTAAACATATTTTTGTTGAGCTACTTTTGGCTGGCCCACTGTGCAGGGATAATAGCTCAGCTGAAAGTACCTCTTGGCCAATCAGAAGCCAGCATTCTTTCTACCCATTTCATAATAAATATTATGAAACAGGTAGAAAGAATGCTGGCTCCTGACTGGCCAAGAGGTACTTTCATCTGGGCCGTTATCCTAGCTCAACAGTCCAGCTGAAAATAAACAAAAATGCATTTAAAAATTACATCCACTTTACTAAAAACAATCATTCCATGATCTTACTAAGTCACTCCAGGGTATGCATTATGGTTGTCTAACGGCCCTTCTCAGATGGTGGAAGTTCTTAATTTTACCTCATGCTTCGACCCACCAGAGGTGGGACATTATCCAACCATATGCACCCCCGTCATGGCTTATCTCTTAAATAGCAACAGGAAAACATGTGTGTGCACTCAACCAGTCAGTGACACATGAAAAAAAAAACACCGTGAGTGCATCAGTTCTGCACTGCAACCAGCAATATTACACAACGAAAAAAAGAAAGTGTGAATTGCCTTTTATTGTATTCTGTTTCTTGGCATACTGCCTCATGGAGTACATTTTTGATACTAAATATTGTATTAAAGATGCTACAGAATGGAAATATGCATTTATCTGTATGTAAAAATACCTTTGAGTCAGACAAGTGAGGAACTCCACATCCAGTGCCATATCTTGGCCACTCTTTCAGGTTGTCCAGGACCCTTTTCATTCCCCATACTCACTAGAACCTGTCACTGATTTTGGCATCATCTAGAATGCAACCATTTCTCTAGATTTCGTCACGCATTTCACAAATGAATGTTTTGAAAGTGACCAGCCCAAGGACCGACCCTTGTGACACCCCACTAGTAACTTCTCTACCCCCTGAACATGTCTCTTTGAAAACTACCCTCCAAGCTCTTCCCCCTAACCAGTTACCAATCCAGCAAGTTAATTTGTCTCCTGTTCCTAGCTGTCCCAGCTTTTCACTTGCCTTTATGGAGCACAGAGACAAAGGCCTTGCTAAAGTCCAAAAATAGTACTTTAAGTCCACTTCTTGGCACTTATCAGCTGCATTTTGTGACCCAGTGGAAGACATCTATCAAGTTTCTCTGGCACTTATGCCTGACACAACCCCCTGATGCATTTTATCCTGGATCCCGTTGGCTAGTCTACTATATAGTCTTTCATAACAGTTTCTAGTAGTTTGTCTTGGACTGAGGTCAGGCTGACCTGTTATTCCTTAGGTTCTCTCAATTCCCACTCTTGTAGAGTAGGACAACAGAACACACTCTTCAATCCACTGGAACCACCTCTGTTTCTATAGAGCAGTTAAATTTATTTTATTTAAAAGTTGATAACCAGGAGAGTCACACTGAGCCAAGGGTCAATTCCAGGAGCAACCTGGGGGGGAAGGGTAATAGGAGCAATATATACAAACATACATGAAAAATGCAGAGCAGTACACAAGTACATCTCAGGCAGGTTACAACTAACCTGATTTAAAAGGTAAGTATAGTAGTACAGAGGCTCAGTCTAGTTACAATGACTCCTGAGGAATTAACAACAAGTACAACCTAGAGAAACAGGCAAAAACATAAACTAGAAAAATTAACAACTCAATTTATAAATTGCAAACAGACCATAATAAATAGCATAGCATATAAAAATAATGGAATTCTGGAGTATTCAGGGTGGACATGGGGGACAGCAGAATGAACATAAAGCAGACAAGGGATATGGGAGGGATCTAAAATTGACTTGAAGCTGCCATTAAAGAACCAGAGCAAGGAAAGTGATTAGTCTGGTGGATGGCAAGAGCAGGGGGTAGGGGGAGCAGTAGATTGGCCATTTAATGAGGTTACATGAAGGTAGCATACTGAGTGAAGAGGGTAGGGAATCCCACAAGTAAGGGAAAATAAAGAAATCCACCAGTGAGGGCAGGGTAGGGCAAAGGAACAAGGGCCACATGAGTGGAGAGAGCAGGCTGAGTGGTGGGAGGGGGATAAGAGCGAGGTGAGATAGTGGGGAAGCAAGCCAAATATAAACTTAGCAGAAATGATGGAAGTGTGGTGGCATTGGTGAGAGGATAAGGAAGGGAGTGAGAGGGAAGAATAGAGGGAACAATGGTGAGATCTGTGTGGCACATTCAAGGAGGAATGACAGAAAGCATTAAAAAGGACATCCAGTCAGGAAAGAGTGGATGAAGAAGCAGAACCATAGACAACATCAGCATAGTCGAATAGTGGCAGGATGGTTTTACTAAGAAGTATCTGATGAACAAGAAGAGAGAGAGAGAGAGGGCATCTCTGTTTCTATAGAGAGTGCCAAGTTTGGGGTGGAGCTTGGAATGCATGTAGGTTACATGAGTTGAGCAATCAAGACGGCTTTCTAACCAGACACCTAGATATTTATAAGAAGGGACAATATCCAAAGGGGTGCCATCAAGGGTGAAGAAGGAAGGGGATGCAGTGAGTTTGACTAGTTTTTGGTGGGTGCTGAAAATCATGAAGACTGTATTAGTAGTATTTACCTTGATGTAGTTAGACTAGAACCAATTAAGGGTGTGAGCGAAATTAGTTTGTAGCTGCAAGGTCACCACCGGTAAGAGGGACCAGGTGAGACTACGATAGTGTCATCAGCATAAAGGTGAACTGGGGAAGAAGAGCATACAGTAGGTAGGTCATTATGAAAGATGGAGAAAAAAATGGGACCAATAATGGAGCCTTGAGGAACACCTACTAGGACAGGAAGAAGAGGGGAGAATACCATACCAGCTTGGACATATTGGGAGAGGCCAGAAATATAAGATGAGAACCATTTGATAACTAAATATTTGACAGTTAAAGAGGTCAGTTAGTGGGTCCACAAAAAACCAGGCCACCTCCCTTAGCATTCTAGGGTGCTGCCCATCTAATCCAGATGACTTGTCCACTTTCAGGGTTCTGAGCTGCCTGAGTACTCTCTCCACTGCTATCCCCCCATCTATAATCTGTGCACACCCACTTTCTAACTAGAACCCCACACTCAGGGAGCAGTTCCTTCTCCTGCTTCCTAAAGACTGAGCAGAAGTATGTATTCAGAATATCTGCATTTTTCTTATCATCTTCCTCCATTCTCCTCCTCTGTTTAATTTAATGACTCCTCCTTGTCTGCTGCTTTTCCTTGAAAAAGTGAAAGAAAGTTTTGTCCTGTTACTTTATGCACTTTGATATTTTCAACTTGGCCTCTGCTTTTGCTTTCATGTCACTTTTGGCCTCCCTTGCTTTCTCCATGTACAGTTCCCTATTTCCAATATGCCGGTCTCCTCGTACATAGAAATACAGAAACATAGACCATGTCAGCAGAAAAAGACCATGGTCCTTCCAGTCTCTCCTTTAACCTGTATCCCACCCTGAGGTCTATTGCCTAGATAGGAAAAGGAAAAAGAAACTTCCTAAAATCTGCCCTCTTTCTCATTTTGTCCTCTATTTCTCTGGAGAACCAAATGGGGTCTTTTGTGCTTATTTGTTCTTACCTACAGTACCCACATCAAACAGGAAGTAGTTGCCATTGTAATTCAGCTCTTAATAATTTCCCATTTGACCTCAAACCTCATTCTGCTTCCCTAACCGACTAAAGTTTTTTTATGAATAAACTCACCCATCATCTAAAATCTGCTCTTCTGGGGCTGGTTTTTCAAACCCAATAAAATCCACAAGTGAGTGTCAAAACTGTGCACAATGGGGGAAGGGGGACTTCCCTTGCACACCCATAGGTTTTGCTGCATCTGCAGTATTTTTGTATATGGAGCCGGTTTCCGAACATCTTCATGATTTACAGCAGCTTGCAGTATGCTGGGTATTACCATGGGTAACATTCCTCCACAGTTGCACCTGCCACATAGACTGACAATATGTTGTCTGTCAGTTTGGAAGTTTATTCTTCACACTGGTGGATTGCAATGTGGGACTTTGAAAATCCAGGCTCTGAAATCCAGGACCGCTGTCTTTGAATTTCAGTGTAGGGCTACCAGCCTGATGCTAAGCCACACTGAATTATGGTCACTGGTCACTGGTACAGAGAGGTCCCTTACCTTGACCCTCTCTGGAAAATGTTAAGTTCATTATAGACCTCCCCTGGTATGCTCCTTAACCCACACTGGGTTACTACTCACTCACATAACTGCAACCAGTGCCTCACAATGGGAACTTTTAGCTAATGGGATTTTCCAGCCCGCATCTGGTAGGTTGAAGTCTCTTATTGACACACTCCCCCCCCATGCAGCTTCCCTCCTCATTTTCTTACACAACACCCTGTCTATGTTGTGTGTCTAGTTTGGAGACTTACACATCATCCTCACCCTAATGACCTTCCCCATAGCTGTCACTAATTGTACCCATGCTGATTCCATTACACTCCCCTTTTGGGTGCTGTCTTCAATAACCTCTATGCTGTTTTTTGTGCACAGAGCTACCCCATTCCTCTGTCCTGTACCCTGACTTCTGTAAAAGGGAGTACCCAGGAATATCTACATCCCAGTTATTGTATTGTATAGAGAATGTTTCTGTTATTTAACGTCTCCTCATCTGTCTCTTACATCTTTTTCTCTCCAATCTGAGTCCATGCCTCCTTGTGACCCTCCTCCTCCTCAAATTAACCCCCATACTAGTCTTGTTTATCCCCTTCAAGCATTTAAAGGTCTCAGTCATATCCCCCTGATTCCTCCTCTCCTCCAGGGAGTACATATTTAACTCCCTCAGTCTTTCTTCATAGGGTTTGTCATCCGATGCCTGGATCATCTCTGTTGCCCTGTGCTGTACCCCCTCCAGTATTCTGACATCCTTCTTCAGAAACAGGCATCAGTACTGCACACAGTACTCCAGGTGTGGCCTGCCCAGTCACCTACACAAAGGCAGGATCACCTCCCTACTTCTAGAGGAGATTCCTCTCCCAATACACCCCAGCATCTTGTTGGATTTCACTGCCGCCTTCCTACACTGAGCTGAGTTATTCATATTCCCTGTTATAACTAGAGATACAGTGAATTTAAATTCCGCCAACAAAGTGACCGCAAAAAAAGCTGCCCTCACAGTCATCTATGTCTGAATTCTGACCACTGGGAAATTCTTTCTCCTTTGTGTCATCATCTACATCAGTGGTAGGCCGTTTCATGCTGTCAGTACTACCAGGACGGTCCCTTTCTACAACATCAGCAAAACCATGACTATGCCAGGGTATGAATACTGAGGTTGCAGTCTGAGCTGGTATGTGACTCTCATTTATTTTTATGAATGTCAGTAAACTGACATTTGCAGGAAAGAGGTTTGTACGACAAACTATTGCACCTGCGGGGCTGAATACCCTCTTGACACTCACACTGGAGGGTAGGCATGTCAGGAACTTCAGTGCCACAGCGGTCAGCTCTGGCCATTCACTGACCTTTCCACTCCAATGTAAAAGGGGATCATCAGTGACTGACAGATGCCTGCCTTCAGATGAATATGATGCAACCATTCCCTGTGCTGTACTAAGTCCATTGGTTGATGCATCATCCTGTTCTTGGAACCATTTATATCACAAATCCTCACTTGTGACAAAGCCTCCCAAAGTGAGCTAATGTCAACCGCTTTTGATGAGAGATCACCTGGATCTGCAGCCCCATTCCCCTTACAGGATATGCTTGATACATCTCCTCCAGGTTCACCTTCAGCCTGATTATGCTGCTGAGGTTTGCTGACCTTAACACGTGACTTTTGTGCCCCATGAACCAAGTGTACCAGCTGCCCACTGACATTTTTTACCTGTTCAAGCCTGCCCTCCAGTACTCAGGCAATTCCATTTTTGTATCGTGGCTCCAGCAATGTTGCTATTGCAAAGTTGTCACTACTCTGAATGCTCAAGATGTGATGATTCTGGTTGAATACTGTCAGCATATGTTTTGGCAACACACTGCTAGCACTGTCTCCAGCAACATCAAGGCTATGCTGTACATTCACTAATGTCTGCTTCAGCACCAGCAGCTGTGGAATTGAGTAGTTATTGGAGGCAGACTTGCCACTCACTGCCTGTGTGGCATGTTCAAAAGGCCTCAAAATTGTTATTACATAGTCCATGAGGTGCCACTGTTGAGTTGTCATAGACATGGAGGCCCCAGAACTGTCATGGTTAGTGTGCATGATAAGATATTCTGAGATAGCTTTGTATTGTTCATACATTCTCTCTGCCATGTATAAAGTGCAGTTCCCCCAGATGACAACTTCCAGCTGCAAGTGGTGTTGCAGGAGGCTGTTTCAAATCTGCAACTGCTGATGCTGGTCACGGGCCCGAGCATGAAAAGTGAGAACAGACACAACGTGCAACTGTCAGCATTTCCTTTATATCAGGGTGCTGCAGAAACTCCTGACCACAAGATTTAAGCAGTGGGCCATGCATGGAACCCGAACAAAGCAACCATTCGTGATGCATTTCTCCACATTTGACCCACTGTCACTTGCTATGAACCCAGCTCTCTGGAACAGGGGGTTCAGACACTTGTCAGTTTCAGTCAGTACCAAGTCCAGCATGTTTTCACCAGACTGTGAACAGGTCACATTGCACATAGCAATCATTGCATGTTGTCGAATTCCTGGAAGATTGCTACCATGACAATCCACCTTACTACACTGATTATTCACACTACCAACAGCACTAACTATACCAGGCACCTATGCCCAATGTGCAGTTATAGATAAATATGAACTCCCCACTGTTTTGCCACTTGCCCACATATCCATACTTAAATGGATGAATGGAGAGGAGGAATGTTGAAGGGCATGTCTTATAGAGTCGGACACAGTACGGTACAACTCGGGGACAGCACGGATCAAAAAGTATGTCCTGGATGGGACTTTATATTTTGGACAGGCATGTGCAGCAAACCTCCAGAACCCAGAATTCTCCACAAAGTAAAAGGACAAAAAAAAATCAAGTGCCAGCATTTCAGCTACAGCAGCATTAAGTTCACGTGACAGTGTATGATTGGGTGGGTGCTTCAGCTTATGCACAAAAACACTCTGTAACGTGGGCTGACTTAAATGTTTTACATGAGGTGTGATGACAAATGGTTCTGCTCAGCGAATGGCAGGAGGGCAGAGTGTGGACATGTGATGAAGACTGCGGCACATGTGATGATGACAAACCCACAGATGCAGTTATTTTCCCAGATTTATCAACCAGGGTTGATGTACCAATTGCACTAGACATACTGCATTCATCACCACCACCACCAAAACTGCTACTCTCACCACCACTGGACAAGATTTCAAAATCATTATGCTCCTCCACCTCATTATGCCTGTAGTAATCCTCTGCTCTTGTTTCATCACTGCTGCACACATTTAATTCCCTACTTGATTTTACAGTCATGGAAAGGGATAACATGCTCGTTATGGTTGATGACGAGGGTGAACGCCCCACTGTGGTATTATTGGCTGCCATCTTGTGCTAGGTCCACAGTGCCATGTGCCTGTTCTTAAGATGTGTATGCTGTCCCCCTGTGCCCAGATGGCTCCCCTTTTTACCTCGCCTCACATGTGCATGGCAAACCTGGCAGATTGCAACTGACTCATCATTTGCACCTTGCACAAAAAAAATCCCAAACAAGGGATTGTGATGCTGTAGTTTTAACATGTCCCTGATGCTGCTTATTGGACTCCATTTTTTTAAGCCATGAAGTGGGGGGTGTGCAACATGATTTTTCAGGCAGGACACACTTGGACTGCAACCAGCCACCATGACTGCCTATCATTATTACTGGGTCATAATCTTCATCATCATCATCATCATCACCATCAACCGAATCTGGTAAATCGCAACTTTTACGGGGGATAATTCAAACAGACGAGACACAACCACCTTGATTTTTTTTTGCCAATTCCCAGCTGGAGTCACTTACATCATCATCATATTTATCAACATCACACACATCCACATCTTCTGCTTGAATGCTGGCAGGTGGACTGCATGTTGCAACCACAGCAACATCATCATCATCAGATTCATCATCATCAGCACCACCATCACCTGATAGTTTTTCACCACACTGTGAATCACTGCATGGCAAATGCATGACCTAAACCACGGTGGAAGAAGTGTGACATTGTTTGCTATCATTGACATGATGATCTGAATCCTCATGTTCAGTTACTGGGATGTTACTGAGGAGTATGACATCATCTACACTGTCACTCACTGGCACTGCTTCACACTCCGCTATATTTTTGGACACGGGAAACTGGTCAGAAGTGGAACTTGAGGCAACAATACTCATACCACCACCAGCAACTGCACTAACACCACCAGCTGGGACACCATCTCCTCCAAGTATGAGTGAAGCTACTGATTGCGCTGTAAAAAACATTGAAGCAGAAATACCTTTCCTCACATCCGCAATGCACTTCTGTATGCTACCACAGCCACAGACAATCTTACCACTGGCAGTAGTGCCATGGTGAGAAACAGCTTGGCTTGCATGTCTCTTTGTGTGCATTTTGGGGGATCAGCAATAATATTCTAAACAAATTTATATTTTGGAACATTCACTCTGGTTGGGGGCCGGGGTGGATGCTGGATGTGAATCCAAAAGGACAACTATGGCTTCAACAAGAAATACAGACGCAAAGTCACAACAAGTTCAACAACACCTTAACTAACCAGTGGTGCTCAAGTCACAAACAATCCAATCTGGAAAAGAATACCTTTTGCCAGTGGGGGGGGGGGGAGCAATGACTGCACATTACGGCAGTGCAAAACCAAGAAAAGATACCACAATGGCAGTTCAAAATCATGCAGGTGCAGTGGATAGCAGGTTCACACTGCTGCACCTGCAATTACACTGTGGCACAATAAAAGGTGTATTATTTAATGTCACACACCGCTCACACACTCACAAATACACACAAATTGTCTACAAGTAATGTGTAGCAAATTGAAAACTTCAGTAATATACCACATATTTTAAACAACCTGAAATTATCCACTGCTGCACCAGCTCCACACACACACACAATCAGCAAAAAAGTGCCAACAATTACTGAAAATATTACTGTATGTACATTAACACAGTCAGTTATAGAAGAAAAATTTAAACAAAAAACAAAGAACTACCTATTTCTCCAACTTACTGTAAATCTACCAACACCACAGATATGCCCCTCCCCCAAAGCACACTTCCACTGTCTTTCAGTACATAGACTCAGTGTTGTACATTGACATTCAAAATCCACATACAAACAATAAACGCTCGATGATATGAGCACAGGAAGGTTTCCTACAATAGATGAACTAAAGTTTGAGCAAAGAAAGTTACTCAAAGAGGCTTTTTTAACAGCTTTTAGAAGGTTTGAATCACAGAGAGCTCTCAGAGAAGACTGTCTCCTACAGCTTCCCACACACACTACCCTGAACTGACGCTGTGCAGAACAATCTAGAGCCCATGTGACCTGAAATCCCATGAATCACTGTAAAATTCATCTTTTGAGCTTAAAAACAAGGCAAAGTGAGGCTAAGTACATTATTTTCAATGTATTTCACCTTAAAGTTGGTGGAGTAGGGGGGCATGGCCAACCAGCATGCAAGACGGTGACATAAAATAACAGCTCCAAAAGTCCTGAGCCTAGAACCCGACATTTACCTGCAAATAGTCAACCCCAAGGGGAAAATCCTACACTAATGATAATCGGAAGAGGTTCCCTACTACCAACTTGAAAATCATGGGATTACAGAGCAGGACCACTGAGATCTTGTCTCTTTTAACCAGGGTGACCCACACCTATCAGGCTGCATGGCGCACTCCGCTAAGGAAGGTGAAGAGCCCTCCATCAGGGAAATGTTTGCATTGAGCATTCACAGTATAGTCGCTCTCACCTTTGCCTCAAATACCTCTGCAAGCTCCATCCAACAACTAGATGACAGAATGGTAGGGCTGAACAAAAGGCAATTGCCCAGGACAATGTGCTTCAAGGTCATTGTGCGACAATGAGGGATCTGGCGGCACAGATTCGTCAGTTGCAAGATAAGCTGGATGACTTAGAAAATAGGAGCTGTCACAATAATATGCGGCTGTTAAGGGTTCCAGAGGGCTGTGAAGGGGGAAAAACGTTACTTTTCTTACAACAATCACTTCCAGAATTATTAAACCTCCTCCCAACAACTAGAATCACAATCGAGCGGGCACACTGCTCCCTTCAGTCGAAACCCATCCAGGGTGACCGGCCTAGACCAATAATTGCCCGAATCCTAAACTTTGCAGAGAAGAAGGCCATCCAGGCATGGGCTGGAGAACTGGGTACACTTCAGTGGAGAGATCACAAAACTATGATCTTCCAGGACTGCTCCAGTGACTCAGCATCTAAACTAAAGGCCTTCTCAGAGGTGTGCCAGAGACTGGACGACATACAGATTACTTTTATTCTGCACTACTCTGCCATGCTAAAGCTAACAGTAAATGGCATAGCACAACAATTCACCATGCCAGATGCAGCCAGGGCTTTCATATCTGAAACATGGCCGACTGGCACCTACCTCATACACCTTCGGGAACAGACCTGATCAACATCTTCAGTCACAGGGAGATGCCCAAAGAGCTTTACTGGAAGCACCGTTCAAAACCCCTAGCAAACAACTGGAGGCCCATGGATCAAAAGTTAAGAAAAGACCACTGAAAGCACCTCACTCCAAATAAGATCATTCCCAGGATTGGAGACGCTCTCCTAGCAAGGCTAATCAAAACACCGCTGAACCTGAACCAGAAGAAACAGAGTATGTCAGCCTATATTTTTCAAAGAACCGATATTCTGTCCTGGGCGACCATCCTGACAGAATCAGTCTGGAGGACATGGACACCCACCTGGTAACCTCTGAAGGTGTAGATCCTGAAAGTACACTTGGTTCCTGGGCCTTGACTATGGATGAAGGCCATTCGCTCCCGGATCCAGATTCTCACATTGCGGCCTCCTGTTCCCCCACAGGCCACGAACCAGAACTCAGCTTGCCTGCAAGAAAGCCATCCATCCTAATAGATCACCCAGGCTGACCGAGCTTCTGTAATTAGATAAGTACCGATGGTTTTGTGTTTCAGGGAGTAATTGGGTGGGAGGTGGGAGAACAAATGGGGCAATAGCCGAATGGGGCAAGGGGCACAGAACCTATGCCTAACTAGGCAGAACTTCTGACTAGGCCCTTCATCTTTCATGCTTAAGTGATAAGCCATAAGATGGGCTGGGCCTCAGACGTCATTCCCCCCCCCAGGAGACACCCTACCCTGGAGACATGTTTATTTTATGTGATGTTTCACACAGTTATGAAATCCACTAGTGTTAGATACTGTTTAACTGTTGGCATGAATTGGCCATTTTACTCCCCTTGAACTGCGATGGCACTTATTACCTAGCCCCAACTCCCTCTTACTAGACACCCGAGTCCCCCCCAGGCTATGAGATATGAGGGAATGGAGCTAATGCCTGCAATCTGCTACTCCCGTATGCTTCTACATGCCACTAAACCGCTCCCTCCTCTCCCCTCCTTACTACCATCTGCAAAACTCCCCTCCCCGATTAGAAGTCTATAACTTCCCATGGACCCTTTCCTATCCCTGGTTTTGGAGGTCCACTAGATGACCTCTGTCTAATGGGCTCTGGACAGTGGCATAGTAGCTAATTCCTTCATTACCCTTTAGTGCCAATATACTGCCTACTTAGAGTGCCGGAGTGTGGGGCATATTTCTCCTCATTGCCGACACTCTTTTCTCATGCCTCGCAGATGCGTCAGGGCATACCATTGGCTGGGGATCCAGCTGGTTAAGTTCTCTCGCACTCTTCACTACTGTTTTGTTTAAAAAAATTTATTTAGCTTGATGACAACAGCCTTAGTATACAGGTGCAGATACGTTTTTTCTTCTGTTGTAAGATAATCATAAGTAGCTCGTGTAACCTGTTGTTATACTACTGGTCAGCCTTCTTCAACATAACTGACAGACAGTGCTCCCCTCTACCCCCTTTTGGGAGTGATACCTCTATAGTTGGGTAAGAGAGCCCCTCAGATACATCCCTCTGATCTCTCTCTCTCTGTACAAAACCTCAGGACCCCCTTCCTGCTATTGACCAGGTGTTTAAATCACCTCCTAACCATACATTTTGATATCAGGGCAGCATATCCGACATTGCATTCCATACCTGGAATGTTAGAGGGCTAAACTCCCCTGTGAAATGCAAGAAAGTCCTGACCCATCTGAAATGATTGCACTCGAAAGTAGCGTTTCTTCAGGAGACTTAACTATCAGGAGAGGACCACAAATATATGTCCAAAGACTGGGTGGGCCATCAGGTACACTCAAATGCCACTTCCAGGAAGTGTGGGGTTCTAATTCTCCTGCATAAGTCTCTACCTTGGTCTCTCACCCAGATCCTCTCCAGCTTTGATGGTAGATGGGTAGTAACAACATTTAATAGCCCCTCAGGGTTGATTACCCTTTGCAATCTCTGTGCCTCCAATGAGGACTGTCCCCAGTTTTTTCATAATACTGCTGAGGTGTTATTGGGGTTTACACCCCCCCAGACTGCCCCCTCCTTATAGGAGGTGACTTTAACTTAACACTAGTCCCATCTCTAGATAGAAATGATAGGGGCATGGAGTCTCATTTGAGGAGCGGGAAAGCAGTACACCAATTGATTGTAGACCAGGGTTTGACAGACATTTGGGAATCTTTCATCCAAGGACAAGAGATTATACTTTCCACTCGGAGCCAAATGCCTCACATAGCACATTACATTTTTGGCTTGGCTTATCCACCAAAATGACAAAAGTCCTGGATGTAAACATCCTCCCAAGGGTCATCTCAAGTCATGCCCCAGTTCAGCTCCTTATTCAATGGGACTCTGTAACCCCCCCCCCGCCGACGATAGAGACTAGACCCTCTCTTAATGGGAGAACCAGACTTTATCCCCTGGGTCCAGAACAAAGCATCCCACTTCTTAGCAGAAAACCCCATTTCAGACACAACGGTGAGTACCACTTGGGAGGCATTCAAGGTCACAATGTGAAGTAGTATTATGGGGTTTGCTGCAGCTAAATGCAGAGAAAGAGAATAGCAACTGGCTGCACTTGAACTAAAATTAATAGCTGCTGAAGCTGCCTTCAAGGATATGCCATCCACTTCCCCTAAATCTGACACAGGTCAAACCATCCTACCCCTAAGGTTTGAAATTAACCTGCTCCTCAATAGAAAAGTAGAAGTGGCAATTCTGTGCCTTAGACATACCTTTTGGGAGGGTGGTGATAAGGGTAGCAAACTACTCGCTTACCAGTTGCGGAAGCAACAAGCCAGTAGACACATCTCTGGCCTGAAAGATACACACGGGTGTTAGCTAATACCCCGGAGAAGATTAATGCTGTCATGACTTCCTTTTACAGATCCCTTTACACCTCCACACATACAGAGATGCTTAGGAAGACTCAGTCATTTCTAGAAGCTCTCTGTCTACCCAGACTGAATCCACAACAGGCCCTAGTGTTGGATCTCCCTATTTCTAGCAAAGAGGTGAGTTCAGCTATCTGAGGACTGAAGCTGGGGAAATCACTTGGCAACGATGGCTATACAGCTGACTTATTCCAAGCACTGACTCCAACAATTACACCGGTACTAACTGAAGTTTTTCAAGAGATAGAGCTAAAAGGCACCCTTCCTTCCTCCATGAGGGAAGCTACCATTGTAGTTATCCCCAAAAAGGGCAAGGACCCTACAAACCGGGGCAACTATCGCCCAGTCTCTCTTATTAACCTAGACAGCAAACTGTATGCCAAAGTTCTAGCATCCAGGTTGAGTCCCCTACTCCCAGAACTCATACATCCATCACAAGTGGGCTTTATCCCCGGCCGCCATAGTTCAGACTACCTGAGAACCCTTATGAACCTCATACACCTTTCCAGAGCCCTTTCCACACCAGCTGCGGCTATTGCAGTATATTTCAAAAAAGCATTTGACTCTATCGAATGGACCTATCTGTACCAAGCCCTTACACACTTGGGAGTGGGTGATAACTTCCTCTCTCAGATACAAGCCATCTACACCTTCCCCTCTGCTAGAGTCAGCACAAACTCTATCTTCTTTCCCCCATTTCTGCTGGAATGTGGGACAAGACAGGGATGCCTTCTCTCCCCCTTTTGTTTGTCCTGGCAGTCGAGCCAATGGCCTATGCTATAAGAAGTCACCTTGATATTGTGGGATTAACTGTTGGGGCCTTCACATGCACCTCTCTTGTGTACGCTGATGACCTCTTCCTCCCCTTGTCAGATGCCCACTGTTCCATACCTCCCTTGCTTCACCTTCTTAACAACTTTTCTACATACTCTGGCCTCAAACTGAATCAAACTAAGACTGGACTACTCCTCCTGAATGGCCACTGTAATCAGCATCTGGCAGAATCAGCAGACCTCCTTTGGGCTCCTAAAGGAATCACCTTTCTAGGTATTCTCCTTACTCCAACACTTGATACACTCTGGGAGGCAAATATACAACCCCTTCTTTCCGCTATCAAGATAGAATTTGATAGATGAAACTTCTTAAGCTTACCTTGGCAGGGAAAATTGCAGCCATAAAAATGGTCTCATCACCCAAGCTCTTCTATTTACTAATGCACATACCCATCCCCCTACCTAAGCAGTGGTATAAGCCCATAGACAAGCTTTTTGGAGACTTCCTCTGGGAAAGCACCAAGCACTGATTTAGCCGCTCCAAGCTCAGGGCCCACTGGGAACAGAGGGTTGGAATCTCCCCTGGATTAAAGGCTACCGACGAGCCTTCCTCCTTGCCCAAACTGTTAAATGGATGTGTCCTCCTTTGCCACTTGCCCCACAGTAGATTCAAATTGAGCTAGATATCACGGGAACTGTGCACCCATATTCACTCCTCTATTCCAATAAATACCCTAAAACAGATCCCCTCCACAGGCTTCATCTTGGGCCCACCTCACTGACTGTAGAGATGTTCAAGGCTAATTGGTTTGCCACACGTGTAAAGATGAAAATGAACCCTATTCCACCTGCTGTTATCCCTCTCTGGCAAAATCCCTCTATCACTATAGGGAGATGTTGGATTTGCTGGAGACACTGGGCAGTTCTGGGCATTCACAGACTTGGACATGTAGTTGACCAGCACTGCATGGTCCTTCATACATTTCAATCCCTTCAGCAGCTATGGGGCATTCCCCAGTCAGAGTTCTGGAGATATCTCCAACTCAGGGATGCACTCCACCTTCTCCTGAACCTTCCCCCACTACAAGGTAAACCATAAGCCCTACAAACATGGTTACAACACCCAAAGGGCCTTGCAGGGCACATTTATGCCATACTTAGAAATACACTCACCTACCAATCTGAGGAAGCGAAACACAAATGGGAAAAAATGCTATACCACTCTATTCCATCTATGGTCTGGGAGCAGGCTTGGGGAGACACACACACCTGGTTGAATGATGCCTGGTCTAGGGTAATCCAGAATAAGATCACTCATTCTTGGTACAATACCCTAGTGGTTCTGGCCAAAGCCAAACTGCTGGAATCAGGCAACTGTTGGAGGTGTCAACGAGCAAGAGGTGATCTACTACACATACTGTGGTCATGTCCACAGATTCAACACCTCTGGGCAGAAATACAGGCTCTGGCAACCAAGGTACTACACCAGCAGATCCCCCTTAGTCCCCTCTTTTATATCCTCAGAATTCTTGGGGACCTCCCAAAGCAATCCTCTCCTGAATTCAGATTGCTCGCCCTACTGACCATCCAAACAAAGAGAGCTCTGCTTTGTAAATGGAGATCCTCCACAGTCCCCACACTGACAGAGATCTTGACCTCTCTTTCAGCTCTTGCCAAGTTAGACAGACTTTCACACTTGAAAACTTACCAACTCCCCAAATTCAGACTCTGTTGGGCCCCTTATCTGAGCTATGTTAACCTCATGGGTAGGCATAGGCTGAATACCCCTTGCTGACCTGCTATACGCAGTGGGGATATACACTTTCACTCAGAGTGCAGGTAATGGCCCCCACTGGGTAGCTACAGACATGTAACATTAACTGGACAGAAATGATTCCTTAAGATCTCTATAACACCTTTCCCTGTCCTGGGTCCCACTATCTAGATATAGTATAGGACACAGCACCCCCCATCAGATACATACAGCTGTGGTTTTCTGAATATCTGTATATGCTTTTAAATGTGTTTCTGCATGCTATATGTGACCCCAGCTATCCAACAGATTCTTCGGGAACATCTGCTTTTGTTCCAGACATACTCTGGACCTTATAGAACATATACACACTCAGAACCCGGCTCTTTTCCCGAAGTCTCGAAGAGGGATTAGGTCTGAATTGGTAACAGGACCCAACTGGTGTGCTTATGTCCCGCAATGATTAATGGAGAGAAGCTGCCTCCTGGTGAGTACACCAATAAGATAACAGTCTTTTTGAATCACTGAATAGTACTAGTATATCTTCTGTTCTCATCCCTGTCATTGTCAGATTCAAATGTATGTGTAATACAATGCTAGCAAGTACCCTGTTGACTAATTTGTGTTTTAGATTAAGTCCCCAGGTCCCTTATTCCACCCTACCCTTCTCTCCCCTCACCCTTCCCCTTTTCCCTTCCCCTTCCCCCTTTACTTTTCTTTTTTTTTTTTTTTGAAGTGGATCTATGCACCTGTACCTTGTATGCTTACCTGAGCACTTAGGCCTCAAGCTGTATGTTTAGACATTTTTTTCTGAAAATAATAAAATATCACAACAAAAAAAATTGGTAGAGTAGTGGTTTGGGAAGGCGGAGTAACACGAAGTCATTGTTTTCAATTGACTTCAAGTTACCCACTATAACGCTAAGTAGTCCTCTTCGCATTGCGAGTACTTTGCAAATTTGCCTTCACTCTGTGAATCACTTTTTGCCGAGCAAATTGAGGCCACTTCTCCCACCACTAGTTATAACTACTCCTAGATCCTTTTCCTCCTCTGTGGTACCTAACTGAACCCTTCCCAGCTGGTAGTTCCTCCGTGCATTCCTTGCTCCAAAGTGTAGTACCTTGCACTTCTTGGCATTGAACCCCAGCTGCCACATTTTTTACCACTCCTCCAGGCCTGTAGCCCCTGCCACCATACTATGTCTTCCACCACTACTCCCATCTTCATATCATCTGCAAACAAACTGATCTTACTCCTGATGTCCTCTGAGATATCTGCAATGAATGTCCCAAACAGCACCAGACCCAGTACCAAGCCCTGTGGAACACCGCTTGTCACAGACCTTGGGGATGAGAGTTCCCCTCACCACCACCTGTTGTTGCCTCCCCTTAAAACAATTCACTATCCAGGTCACCATCTTTGTTCCTACCCCCACATTTTCCAACTTTCCACTCAACTACCCATGAAGTACTGAATCAAATGCCTTGCTGAAGTCCAAATATAGAACATCAACTGCATGGCCCTTATCCAGTTCCCTTGTCACCTAGTTGTAATGCTCAGCTAGGTTGGTCTGGCATGATCTACCCAAGCCAAACCCCTGTTGGTGACCATCCTGGAGACCATTGACTTCCAAAAAGGTCACCAGCCTCTCCTTCAGGATTGTCTTCATTAGTTTTCCTACAATGGATGTGAGGCTTACAGGTCTGTAATTGCTAGGTTCATCCTTTGGGACACTATTATGGATGGGTACCATGTACCTCCTGCTGCTCCTCAAATTTATTTTGCAGGCTTCTTGCATTCAGACAAGCTGCCTTCAAATGTCATATTTTCCATTCTCCCTCTATCTACCTCTAGTCTGGTCCCCTGCCCCTCTTGGTTGATTCCTCTCTCTGCTGTCCCCTTACCTCTGTTCCCTCTTACTGGATTCCTCCTCTAATCCCATTTAAGTTCCTTTCTTCTGGGGCCCTCTTACTCTCACTCCAGACTCCCTTTGATGCATTACTTGCCCTCTCCTCTATGCTGCTCTTTTCATTTTGCCCTAGCCCCTCTTGCTTACTATATGCTTGGGACAGCCCTCAATGCTTTCCATGTGCACATCAGTGTGATGTACTCTAGCACCACCCTCCCCCTTCCTAGTTTAAATTCTTGCTAACTCCTGCTTTAAGAGTACATCACACTGACCTGCACATAGAAAGCATTGGAAATGTCTGACCCCAGAAAGAAAAAAAAATCCTCTGCTCCAAACTAGCCCTTCAGTCATGTAGTGAGCTAATTTATTTTATCCGGTCTGTCTTTATCCTCACACGGCACTGGTAGGACCTTGGAGAACATTGCCATCTGCTCTCTTACTCTTAGATTCCTCTAGTTTACAAAAGCTGTCCTTGACTTTTTCTACAATACACTTCACCACCTCTTTAGTTCCTAGATGATTCACCTTGTCTGGCTTCTCCTCCCCTGCTTTGATGAGCTTCTCAAGCCGGGACTGGAAACTACTCCCTTTTGCTCCTGGTACACAGTATGCAGATCTCTCCAGTTGGTGGAACATAACAACTACCCCATCCCTCTCACTATAATGTCCTCCAGCATAATTACCGTTCTTATCCTCCTACTTCACCCCATCTCTTTGGAGGAGGCAGTTTAGCATAGTGGTTAAGGGCACTGAGCTGCAAACCCAGAGACATCAGTTTGAATCCCATCAGCATCCACTTGCATGCTGTGTGACCCTGAGCAAGTCACTTAACTTCCTTGTGCTCCCAGGCCACACCTGGAAACAAGTTCTGGAATAGTGAGCCTTTCCTGGTTAAATAATTTCCCCTTTCCTTTCCTTTAGCACTCTCTTACAAGATAAGGCCACCTCTCTCTCTAATTTCTCAGTGCCTCTTCCCCCCCTTGGGGTAAGCTGGTTGAATCAATTCTGCCCAAGATGTAAACTGGTTTCAGGTTACTACCCTTACACTTACCCTTATAAAACAGTTTACACATATTGGCCATAATTAATGAATGCCACGCAAGGGCAGCATGTAGGCATTCCCATGACTGAATGCCATGTGGCAGTGGCCTGTGCAACCCTGGCAGCATTCACTATCTGTGCATTAGCATCCCTCACATTGTGTCTTGGGCTGGCTGCAAGGTGCTGCACCAGGGGTGGGTTGGGGGTGTGCTAGGGGAGCACCTGTGGTGGCGCTCATTCACAACTGTACTGCATGCCATTCGAGGCTGCATCCTCTCCACAAGGGGGACAGATGCATAGTCATTGCACCCCCCTCCTGCTGCTGCCAACACCCATGGCAAAGCAATGCTGGCTTAGTCTCCATGCTGCCCCAGCCCCATGGACCAGAGAGAGAGACGCTGGTGGTGGCTGCCTGAGAACTATCTCAGTGTCCCTTTACAGTCACTGTGCATGGCTACCAGAACCCCCACATCATGTGGGGCTGGGAATCCACTAGTGGACTGGGTAAAGGCATTCCATTGGTTGTCTGCTGATCTGCCCCTGTGCACTTGCATGCTGGGGTGGAGGGTCCATGGATGGAAGGCATGCAGTGGCCAGCGACCATGAATGGCAATCACATCACACCCATCTGTGTGTGCAGAGCCACGTGGGTGGGTTACACGTGTTTTGAGCATGTAACCCACCCCTTAGTGAATCGCAGTCATAGTGTATGTGACTCTAATCTCCAATTTCAAATGTATCGGCTGCAAGCATGAAAATTGAGGAATTAATATTCAAATCAAAAGTGAATCTGTTTGCACTATCCCCAATGGCTCTCTTGCTGAGCTTGTATGAGGATAACTCAGTCCCTTCTTGAAAGGAGCAATATTGGATGGCTATCCTTAGTATGGTAGCCAAATGCCTAATCCTCTGTAAATGGAGAATGATTGAAGTCCTCTTGGCTCAGGAACTCCTCACTGCCCTGGCCTTCCAAGTCACCACGGCCAGGATGTCTCACGTTATTGCCAATACTCTATTGTGCTACTTGGAGTTCTGGGACCCCTTTTTCACTTTTTTGAAGCCAAGAGCAGAGATTGGTCGAAGCCTGCAACACCTCTGCATGCTTCCTCCCACTAATACCCACTTTTGCAGTTCTATTTGTATGATTAGTCTAGCTATAGCACACTGTGAATCGTATGACAGGCAGAACTGCTCTCTATCCTGAAGGATGCTAAGTATAAGACATAAAGTACAGTATAATTTACCCCTTCATGATACTTTGTTTATTACTTTATTTTTGCTTTTCCCTTATTTCTCTTCCCTCTCTTTCCCCTTCCTCTGCTACATACCTCTCCTATGGCACAGGCATCCCTTATGGAACCCGTTCATAGAAGGTTTGCTCTTCAGATCATCTGTAGTTCCACATAAATAGTGCAGGACTTCTCAGACCTAACCTCAGGATCAAAGGTACAGTAATTTATTTCCTTTCTTTGAAATGGCCTATCAAGTTATTGTAAATAATTGTTGTTCGTAATGTTCTGGGGTTGTGCTCCTTTATCCTGTCCTGTAACAATGCAGCTGTTGGAAGCCTGAGAGGTTGGGACCACTCCCAGAGTTTAAATCTGTTTTTCTCCCTCTTCCTGCATAATGATCCAGGTTTCCCTTATAATGATTTATCTAGGCTAATTGCCTCCTTCACAGCCTACCAATATACAAGTGTATGTGCCTGTGATTTTTGTAAACTGAAAATAAAAACCTTTTAACAACAAAAAAAAAATAATCTGTTGCATGTACAATGCTACTACTGGAAGAATTCCAGTGTAGTTTGTAGTGTGTAAATGGTACTGTCTTTAGACAAACTTACACCTTAACAGTACAGTAGCAACTGAATAGAATCTAGTGATACATGTGGAAAATTCATGTTTTTTTATGTGAAAAGCTGCAGTTGAGCTAGACCCTGTGGCTTGTATTATTATCGCATGAATTATGGAGCAGTAATTTGGCAACTATTTAACCAAATGCTGCACATTGCCACCAGCACAAAGTAAAACCAAGTCAAGTCGGCAGCAGCCAAATGTATGATAATAAATATACAGAGTGAGAAAGTGATGTTTTGTTTCTCTGCTAGGTGGTCATGTTTTGTACTTTACATACTAATATCAGGTAGCAATAGGATTACAGTGGTAGACCAGAAGAGAGTTTGTTAATATGTATTAGAAAATGGGTAAGACAATCCTAGCATTCTGATTGGCTAGGACATGGACCTAACCGGGAGGGTATTTTTTTAATAGAGCTCTGTGAGAAATAAGTGACAGCTACCTGTAGGCAATATATCAAGATAACAAAGTGTCAAGTGGTTTTAAAAATGTCTGCCACCATTCTGTTTTCTTGTTAAGCGAGCAAGAGGCTGCACCCCTGTTCAGTAGAGGCATCACTTCCTACAAAACCCAACATTAAGACTTTCACAATAAAAATGCATAAAACAATAAAAATTACCGATCTCCAGCATCACCCACCCCCTGAAACCTGACCTGACTCTCCCATTCAGAGCACTCCCAATCTACAGTCCCCACCCACTATCAGAAGCACTCCAACCCAGCATGCTGACTCTGTCTCTAGGACAGACCTGACACAAGTCCTGCTCCTCTATTTCCACACAGTGCTTCTTCCTGATCCCCACCAGCTCTCACAATAGCTCACTTGTTGTCCCCCAACCTCCCAGCCGATAAGACTTACAGTGCATAGCTCCCTGAGTACTTCATGTCCATTTCAGTTCCCGGAGTTTTCAGATTCTTTTTTTTTAGTATTAGTAAAATAACCAAACTGTTATAGTCTCCATACCTACCATGACCTGAAACCACAGGACTACAAGTCCCATAAAACCGTGGGGCACAAATGCACATAACTACAACACAGTTTCCTAAACAGCAGCACCCCCTGTTGGACACTGCAGCACAACACATAGAATACATCACACAAAAAATAAAGTTTTATTCTATTTTTAACATTTATTCAACTTCTTCTTAACTTAAATTCTATTTTATAAAAAATATTACACCTGGACCATTCTCTAAGCTCAATAATACCCTCCAGGGTGGGTGGTATAGGGAAATACTGGACCTTCCGGGGGATATAAGGCCTTTCAACTGCAGCATCAGGCCTCATTACACCCCAGGGTGGTCCGCTATTTCCCTATACCACCCACCCTGGCAGGTATTATTGCTTATGCATTGGGAAGCAAGGGCACCTCTATAAAGAGAAGAAATAGAAACATTTGTATTTATATAGCTATTTTCATACACATTAAAGTGCTTAAAAATCTGTCAGAGACTGGTGGTGAAATGACTGCAAACATGCTGAGGCAATAATTTCACACATCAACAGCCACACACAGCCTTGAATGGCACAGGGTCAAAATCTCACAAGCAAAAATAGCACAGCAAAGAAAGCCACAGGCATCATGGCGAATACGAAAATAAGGTCGGTGGAAACACCGACCGGCACCAAAACGCCACTGACACAATAAATCCTAATTGAAACATATTGGAGTTGATTTTTTTGGGGGGGGGCTCTTCCCCCGCACCACCTGAACTTAGTGGGCCCAATTCACAAAAGGTTATGTCTGGTGTACCTTAACTTGCGCCAAAGAAAATGGTGCAAGTAGCAAGTTACACTAGCAGTTGCAACATTCGGCATTCTGAAAAGCAGCCTGCAACATGTCACAGGCTGCTTGAGCCAAAGTGGACCTATACCACCAGTTATGCCATAAACCCCCTGTGACATGGTGCTGAGGGTTTATGGTAGCAGTCACACACAATTGTGGAAGGGCCTCCAAGTCCCAGAATATGATATTCTCGAGCAACCCCCAAGAGGACATTCAAAAAAATACATTTACACCAGCTAATAGCTGGTGTAATTGTACTTTGTATCCACTGGAGGTTGAAAAATGTGCTGTAAGTCACAATCCTGAGTATATGACCTGCAGGAGGTTGCAACCCCCCATGCCCACCAATCCCCAAAAGAAAAGCCCCACAGGGCTGAACATCTCAGTATGCCCCCCCCACCTCATGCCATGATCCCCAATATCTGTATAAAGCCCCGCAGGGCTAAACATCTATCCATGCCCCCCCGATGCCATGATCCCTGATGCAGAGAAAGACCCCGCAGGGTAAGCAAGCCTCCCGCCCCCAAGCCCTGATCCCTGATTGCCATTCAGCCCGCTCGCAAAATGGCAAATGTTGTGCAAACATAAATTCCATAACTTGTTATCCCTGGTAGTTTCATGGCCCATCCCCCACCCAGAGTGCCAGTCCACCTCACTACCCCTCCTTCCATAGCCAACCAGTGACTAGCACAGCCCCCTTCACCTCTGTGGTCAGCCACCAATTGAGCTCCATCTGAGTGCATACTGTATAAATGCACTCAGTGAATGAATGACAGTTCATTCATTCATTGAGCACATATATATATATATATACAGTATGCTCTCAGATGGGTCTCAGTAGGTGGTTGACCGTGGTGGTGAGCAGTGGGCTGTGCCAGTTTCTGGCTGGGCTGGGGGTGCAGGGTAATCTGGCAATGCCAGGTGGGGGGCCACTAGACTACCAGGGAGTACTGATTTGGCTATGTCACTCTGTATGGGTTATACAGGATAGTGGCATGCGCGGGGGGATGGCATCGGGGCTTGGGGGAACATGATCAGGCCTGTGGAGCTCCTTCATGTATAGGGATTGGGATGGGGGTCTGATAGTCCTGAGGGTCTCTCATGTCTACACTGTGGGGGTCTGGGGCAGTGGGTACTAATAGCCCCGTGGGGCTTCTCAGGCTTGGGGACTGGAGCTGGGGGAGGCACTTGCACCCTACACTACATTTGGATGCAGCTTGCGACATGACCTTCAGGTATGCCCTACATTTGGATGCAGCTTGCGACATGACCTTCAGGTATGCCCTGCATTTGGTATACCTGTGGGCATGTTGCAGTAGAACATATCTGCGGGGACCCTGCCCCTTTCAGAATTGGGCACAGGGTCCTTGGCGTAATGGGGCAAGTCATATTTGGTGGCCACTTGGACCATTCTTGTAGACTCAGACCTAATGTAATCAACTCTAAGGGGATGTGGACTTCAGGATGAGCAGAAACTCAGGAGGGGGAAATATTTATGGGAGAAGGGGAACCAATCCCTGGTCTCTGCTGCTCCAGGTGCTAGTATCTTAGCCACTCCACCATGAGAGCAGCTCAACCAGGTATCACACCTGAAGCTTCTTCATCCCTTCTTCCTCTCTGTGGACAGTGACAGAGGTAGCGGTAATTGACGATCGCTATTCTACTCCTGTCATTGTCAATATTTTCAGTATTTTTACAGCACGGTTTATATCGTGTTCTAATTAGAGACATGTGTTTTTCTTAAATAAGAAATAGCAAGACATTCAAGGGTTAAAAAGAAATAAAATGAAAAAAAAACACGAAAAAAGTTTTGAAAATTGCTTGATTTTTTTGGCAAAAACTTAATAAATGCATATAGCAGTTGTTGTTTAGGCTCCATTATTACCACAGAGACAGTCTGCAAAGAAGCGGCTGCAGAACTGTCTGAATTACAAAATCTTTTAAGACCACAGCATAATGCTGCTTAATGCAGTAGAGTATGCTAGGAATGTGATTTCTACTGTGTATAAGGTCATTATGAGTTATTTTATGAATGTAATTGTGATAACAAGAAATAAAACTACATTTTCAATGAATAAAAAGAAATAACAAGAAATTCCAGAAAAATAAAAATACAAATTATAAAAAATAAAAAGAATTTCACAGGGCTCTAGCTATAATTGCAGTGACTTAATGACCTAGAACCATACAGTATAGTCATTGGTGTTGCTTATAGAAAAATAACATCCACCTGTGCTGTTTGTGCAAAGGGACCAGAAAGTGGTACGCAGCAATTCTGTCAGCTCAAACAGTACGAAAGGACATTAATTTTTATGAGGCACATCCCTCACTACACATATACAGTGCTGCCTGCGAGGCTGAAATGCACTGGTCACAGTTTCTGCCAGTGATCGCATGCAAGATACTACAAGAACACAATATAATCAAGTGGCAGTTACTCCAATCTGTCACACAGGAAAGTGTGACTTATCTATTGCATAGCACTTCAAACTGGTGTCCAGCACTGTAAATATATATTATAAATCACTGACGTTTCCTAGAGCTATATACAGTATAATGCATTTTAAATTACTTTTTATTTTGTTAAAACTCCCAGTTTATTTTAAATAGTGTAAGGCAACATACACAGGTAAACAGCTGTACATGGTTAGAATAGCATAACCTGAACCACGCAGTCAAAACCGCATGTTCAGGAACACGTCAGGACAGAATAGCGACTGGGGTAGAATAGTGTTCACCAACTACCACTACCCTTGTCGCTATTCAGCCAGATGAGGAAGTTGGATAAGGGAGAGAAAAGTAGAGCTGTTGGCTGAACTGCCCGGTTGGCATAGCAATTTGATGCAGCAATAACTTAGTCAACACAGAGCAAGAGACTAGGGTTCTAGTACTGGTCTCCCAACTTGGCAAGTGAAAATTTTTTTGTCAGAGGGCCATGGAAACCGTAATTCCATGGGCCCTCAAATTTCAACTCTTCCTCATGATATGCTCCCCCTCAGAGTTGGATATTTTAGTAATGGGGTGCAGGGGGCAGAGCCCCCCACATAAAAATACATTTGTGAGTTTACTGTTTTACAATGGTAGCGGTTGCTGCTGTGATGTACGCCTGCTACCATTGGCACTGTCTTTACTGGTATCATTTTTTCCTGCCTCTGTTGTGGACAGCACTGCCAATACAGCACTATTATTGATGCCGCGGTTATTGACAGTGCTGTTCAGACCTAGTACTGTAAACATAATGCACAGCTCAGGTGACAAATGGATATTAGATGCAGATCATCAAGGTTGTACAGATATTTCTTTGCACTTAGTTAATCATAGAATCAGTACTTGTTTAAAATGTCTTACCTCTGCATGAACTGGGCAATTATACTGGTTAATAAGCTTCATTATAAAATGAGGAGAGACAATCCTCCGTTCTGATTGGTTCTTATCTGTGCATTAATGTACAGGTAAAAATAAGCACATTTTGTCTGTGTTAATTCAGATACACACTGTTTGATGGTAGAGGACTCTACTATTGTGATCCTTCCGCTTCTGTGTAGGGCTCAGAGAACTCATGGGGAAGAGGCTGGGGGTGGGGACTGAGATGGGATTAGTCCTTTTCTTCTTCAGTGGTGGGTGTCAGAGGGGTCAGATACCTTTCCCACTTGGCCCACTTCTCATTAAGTTATATTTTATTGAAAAAACAAAAATAAATGTAACACTCTTCCCACACACTTCTAAAGTGGAGTCCCACATGAAGTTCTCACACAAGACACCAACTGCACACAGGATAAAGGTCATACAGTTTTCATCACTAGAAAGCTCAGATCACATGAGTGATTCATAACTTTTCTTAAACAGTTTGACTAACAGTAAAAGCAAGATTTGGTATAAAAAATGCTTACATTTCACAGCGAATAGATTTAGGTTGAGCAGTGAAAAGGATTTCTGGGTCAACACTTTGGTACTGAAGTGGAAATATCCCTCCGATAATGATGTTTCCATGCCTGATCAACCCCTTGACCTTCTGTCCAGGTACCGTACAGCCTGAAAGACAGTAACTGCAGTGCGGAGAAAGTGGCAGCAGCACAAGCAGAGGCAGCAATGACATGTTTTATGACACTGTGTGCGATCTTTGTACTATATAATTTCTTTTTTTAAATCTGTTGGAGATACTGTAAGTGATAAAGCAAAGAAAAGTGAATTATTTCTTAGTTTATTTATTTATTTCAAAAGTTTTACCAAGAAAACCATGCTGAGCTGATATCACCTAATTTTTCGATGCATCGGGGGGGGGGAGGAGAGGAAAACAGAACAGATGCAAAGTGCAATGTACAAAAACAATACAACAGTATGGAAAAAAAAGTATATCAGCCAGCCTGGTGGCGCTGAGGGCTGAGGCACTGGATGCCTTACCTCACGTCATGCCAGCGACCCGGGTTCGGGATTGAGCTCAGGCTGCTGGGGGTCAGTTGGGGAGAGAATGGATCGAGCATCCTATGGACTGCTCTCCTCTCCCAGGGTGGGTCTGGGTACAGTGTCCGGCATAAGTCTGACACTTAGCGGAGGCTAGGTTTCAGCACATCTGGCCTGGTAAAATGGGGTCATAGGCGGGGTAGCCTGCAGGTGCACTGCATGTGGATGCATGTGCAGGGAGCCCTTGTCAGCATTGCACGCCCTGCCTCCAACAGATCATGGAAAAAGGGGAGTGCTCAGCTGTTGCAGATTGATGGCCATCTGTGATGTCCTGCTCTGCTCTGAGGGACCACCTTGAGCGGATCTGTTGTGTGGTGGAGAGTTAATTAACCCCCGCTGCCCCCGCAATGGGGGGTAAGCCATGTGGTAATTGGTGGTTGCCCTCAGTAAGAGACAGTGCAGGTCGGACAGAGGCCAGATCACAGGGGATACACGGATGATGAGGCCAGATGGGACCCCCATGGGAGAAAAAGTAGCACAAAAAAAAAAGACAAAAGTATATCAAAATATACAGTTTCAAGAACACATAAAGAAAAATAAT
Source organism: Neoceratodus forsteri (assembly GCA_016271365.2). NCBI lineage: Eukaryota > Metazoa > Chordata > Ceratodontiformes > Ceratodontidae > Neoceratodus > Neoceratodus forsteri. The sequence continues at coordinate 129,716,312 of JADMNL010000022.1, forward strand.
TCCAAACAGTAAATTACCATAAAGTAAATTGTGGAACGGGCAAAAGAACATTAAAAGGTAAGCAACCCATCAAAATAAGGAACATGGAGAAATGGTTGATACTAAAGCAGTGGGTCAATGCTGGTGTCAGTGCTGGATGGAAGGCAGGTGAATACAAGTCCACCCCAACATCAAAAACAACTGCAGGAGTGAATAGAGAATTTACAGAGAAGAGACTGTAGAGCTGGAAAGGAAGGAAGGAGCATAGCAAATAGAAGGGGGATGAGAGCCCCAGTGGAACGAGAAGGCAGCTTGCCCAACAGCAGATTTCATTTGAGGGAGAAAAAGAGAGCAAGAGCAAGCATTGTGAAGGGAGTAAGAGGAGGCAGGGGAAAAGAGAGGAGAGAAGCAAAATACAAGGGGAGAGAGCCAAACCAATATATGGCGATAAAGGAAGCACAGTGGGTAAGCCACCTAACATCAAGAGAAGGGATGCAGATGGAAGAGTGCAGACTGCAACGGTTTGCATGCAAGGGTTTGTTAAGGCCAAAATGACAGAAGGAGTGAAAGAGAGGGTCCACTCTGTCTACAGTGGACTTTGTAGCTGCACTATAAACAATTTCTCTGTAGTCGAATATGGGGAGAATCATGTTAGTGAAGATTTCTCTGTGCGTAGGATGCAGAATGCTTTTATTTCTGTATTGCACTCCAAGTTTGGGATGGAGCTTCTTGTGGATGCCATCCTCTTAAACATAAAAATGAAGGTGGTGATCCAACCAGACCCTGAGGTACTTGGAGGAGGTATCTTCAATAGTTTCACCATCAATGATATGAAAGAAGAGAAATGGGAGACTAGCAAGCATTTGTCTGGTGCCAAAGTCATGGAAACTGATTTCTTAGTACTGAGGGATAGCTGATTTTCTCAGAACCAGAGCTGGATGTTGCTAAAGTCCAGCTGGAGCTGGCTTATGAGGTTGAGGAACAGCAGTCAGAGGAAAAGAGCACTGTATCATCTGTATACATATGAATGGACACAGAGGAGCAGGTATTGGGGAGGTCATTTAGAAAAATGGAGAAAAGAGCTGGGCTAATAACAGATCCTTGGGAGACAACTGAGCAGATAGGAGGTGTGATGGAGTGAGGTAGTCTCCAGTATGGACAGCTTGTGACCTGCCCCAAAGATTGGAGTGGAGCCACTCAACTGAGGAAGCTGAGAGCCCAGCTGCCTTAAGCTTGTCCTGGAGAATGGGATGGACTACAGTCTCAAAAGCTTTGACTAAGTTAACAAAAATGGCAGAGGTGACAAGGTCCTGATCCATGCCAGAGAGGATAGTATCAGTGAGTCAGATGATAGAGGTAGAAATAGAGTGTGACTTTCTAAAGCCAGACTGGAAAAGACTGAAGAAGGAGGTTGAATAAAGAAAAGGGAGAGTTGTGAGAGAACAAGGTATTCCTGCTGTTTAGCTAGAGTGGGAAGGAGAGAGATAGGACAGGAGTTACTAGGTGAAGGGAGATCACCCCCTTTTGGAAGGGGAATGACAGTAGCCAGTTTCTAACAGTGAGGGACACAGGGTAAGGAGAAAGAGAGGTTGTGGAGGTAGAAAACAAGGAGGACAATGGAAAATCAGCAGAGAGAATTAGGAATTTAGGGTGAAGACCATCAGGCTCTCACCCTTGTCATGATTTAAAGCAAAGATGGTCTTGAGAGAATCAGTAGGAGTAATGAGAGAAAAAGGAGAAAAGGTGTAGGGGCAGTAGGACCGGTGGAGAAGAGTGAGAGGAAAATAGAGGGATAGGAGGAGGAAGAGAGGAGTGAACCAGTACAGGAGGTGAAAAAGGAATTAAAAGATGAGACAACTGCAGCAGGGTTAGAAATAGGAGTGTCACCCATCTTGAGAACAGGGAGAGGCAACTGGGTTGGAAAGGAGAAAAGTTCATGAATTACCTTCTAGAACTTAGCTTAGTTTATTTACTTGTTAGAGTGCTCTATGTCATTGTGATTCAAGATGCTTTTAAGAATACGCTAGTAAAATAAACAAAACAAAATTCCAGCACAAATATACATAAATATAAACCCAATTATGAAAATTTAAAAATCAGAAAGAGGGAAAAGCTTTACAAAATAAGGTCTTCAGATCCCTCTTGAAGGCATCCACCAAGGGAGCTTCTCTAACCAACACAGGTAGTGAATTCCACAAGGTAGGAGCAGCAGCTAAAAAAGCCTGAGTGCCAGATGATTGCAATTGAACCTTGGTAATCACTAGGAGGCTCTCCTCAGATGACCAGAGAGGGCAAGAAGGTTGGTAGGTCTTGCAGATACCTGGGTCCCGGTCCGTTTAGTATTTTATAGGTCAGCAAACTGACCTTGAAGTGATCCACCACCTGATTGGGAGCTAGTGCAGAGAGCATAGCTCAGGCATAGTGTGACCAAACCTAGAAAGATAGCCTGGCATCTGCATTCTGCACCAGCTGCAGGTGGTGAAGATTAGCCCCAGAGAGCCCTAGTTAACTCATTGCTTCCACAGGAGCTCTCTAATGTTACATCACTTGTCTCCTGTACACTGTTAACAGTGAATCCTGGGCCTTTCTAAGCAAAATTAAGCCATAATCAGCATGCCGCAAACAAATGTTAATAGAACAAAAACTTTATGCGCTAGACTCAAAGTATGAATAGCAAACTTGTTCAGCATAAAATTACCTTTCCAATGGTGGTGTACAAGTAATAATAGGCAATTTATTTTTTTTCTATGCTGGTCAAAAAAGTAAACAGAAATGTTTTTGCCTCTAAAAAAATCACCATAAGCCTTTTTGTGTTGAGAAATATGTTACATATCAAAACCAAATTAAGCATCCAGACATTAGATGTAGTTTCAATAATTTGTAAGAAAACAACTATTTCTATAATATTAAACATAATTTTTCCCCATTTTAGTCAAGGTGCATTGGTGAGGTTTGAGGGATGAATCTGAACCATACACACCGTACCATAAACAAATGCATACAACTTCTAAAGTATACATGGTACAAGCAATATATCAGCAGCAAAGTTGTTCCACACAAAATTGCCTTTCCAACAGTGTTATGCAATCAATTGTGCTCAATTTGATTGTTCTTGTATATTGGCTGAAATACCCAGAATGTGTGTGTTCTTCAAAGTGCTTAGGTGGTTCTTGATGGACAAAATGTATGCCATACAAACCATGTCATAAACAAATGTGAATAACTCCTAAAGTGAACATGATATACACAAAGTGTCAGCAGCTAAGTTGTTCAACACAACATTACTTTTCTAATAGTGCTGTGCAGTCAATTTTGATAAATTCTGGCTGACAAGTATTATTAAGACATGTGAGTGATGTCTCTAGACATTACTAGGGCACACAGGAAGTCTGTAGGTGACTTCTGCAGTCATTCTGGGACACACTGCAGTATATTTGCTGTCACCTACAGGTGTCTATTAGGAGGCAATGAGTTAAAGAGCATTGCAGTAGTCAAGCTGTGATGTCACAAAAGTATTAACTAGTGATGGCAGGTCACCCAAGGGAAACAGGGGTTTCATCCTGGTGATGTTTCTTAGATGGTAAAATCCACTCTTGACCATGGCCAACACATGAAATTCAAGTGTCAGGCCACTATCTAGAATAATGCCTAGATTTTTTACCCTAGATGAGGTGGAAAGCTGGGAATCTCCAAGCCTAAGTCCAGAGACTAGACCAGCCTACAACCCAACCACTAAGTGACCAGGCTCAATCACCAGAACTTCTGTCCTATCTGGATTTAACCTCAACCAGTTGGCACTCATCCAGATGAGTGGGAGAGATAGGGGGAGTAAGTTTGAGAAAAAGCATCTCATAGAGGGGTGATTAAGGTCATTCTGGAGTGTGGATGCAAAGTGTTCAGATTTCACAAGCCTAGTAGGTTTAGTACAGGCATTACGAAGGTTTGGGTAATTAGTAAGGCCAGGCAAGGTCACACACACAGTGATAAGCCAGCAACTGAGCTGAGATCCATGGGAGGTGTGAACCTCCAGCAGTGGGTGTTCTAAGAGGTGGGTGATGATCCCAGACAGATATAAATGTAGAGGTGAAGCATTTGAGGGCATTATCTACATTGCCAGCAGTAACAATAAGGGACCAGTTGATGACTAGCAAGTCAGCATGAAGGCAAAACAAGTCCAGCATATAGAATGACTGGATCTGAATGAATTTGGGGAAAGCTTTGGGATGATGAACCTTGCTCACAATGTAGACCATATGGTCATCTCAGAGGGCAGTAGGACAGGTGAGAGCATCCACAATACAATGAAGATGACAGTAAATGACCCAGTCCAAGAGGGAATGATTTAGAGATTTGAAATTAAAGTGAGTAGGGAAGAAATTAGCTGAGATAGAAGGAAAGAATTCATGTTGAGGCAAACTTTGTGAAGGGGAGAGCCAATTTAAACTGAAATCACCTAGTATGAGCAACTCACCAGAGGAAGCCAGGGAGGAGATGGAGGTAACAAAGTTACTGAAAGTGGGGACATGCCAGGGTAGCAGAGAACGCTGGCAATAAACATGGTGGCATAGAAGGAGAGAGTGAGTTTGAGAAAAAGCATCTCATAGGCAAGGGGAACAAAGATGGAGATCACAGGCTCAAATTGAATGTTTGAGGAGAGGCAGATGGCTACTCCATTCCCCCCTCATTGTTTGATCCTGAGGAATAAAGATGACACTAGTTATGTCACAGAGGAATCAGGGATATTTAAGGAGAGTGAGAGTTCCAAGATCACCAACACATCAGGTTTAAGGCTAACCATAAGTGGTTGCAAAAGGCTGATGTTAGGGAGAAGGATATGGATGTTGACACTGGCCACTCTCAAACCTTTGGGGGAAGAGAAGATAGGGAAGGGCATGAGGTGAAGCTCAATATCTCCTGCAACTAACAGCAGCAAGGAGTCAAGGAATTTAAGAGAGCATAAGAGATGTTTATGGGAAAAGGTAGGTTGAGGGAGACTAGGAAGATTGAGAGTTAGGGAGGTATGAGGGTTGGAGAAAGCTGAGGGTTTTGAGATGAAGCCACAAAGATGAGAAGAGACTGCAATCAGGATGCCTGGGGGAGTGAGGTAACCCAGGGAGACAAGAGGATGGGAGGGTGGGAGAGGGTAAGGAATGGAGGGCAGAGGGTAGGTGAAGGTTAGGAAAGTAGAAGGGGGGGAGTGAGGGGAAAACAGGAAGGGGAAGAGAAATGACCACACATTACATGAATCATTACATTATTAGACCATTTAAGACTAACTCAGTTGAACCTCCACTGCCAAGATTGCCCAACAACCATTTCATTACCCTATGTGGTTGTAGTAGCCTTGTTTTATTCAGTACCCTGAGTGGTGCAGTTAGCTGCCAAAATACAGATTCTGATCAGCCAAGTGGTTCAATTGCATTATACTGAAAAATATATAATAATATAAGGGACTGCACAATGATTTTAAATCCATAAACAGCTTTGGTGGAGGGCCAAATAGACAGAGAAACAAAGGAATCCAAAATAAAAACAGAATTGTGAGCTATCATGTACTATACATTTTAAAAACATTCATTGACCTCTACATAATGCAAAATAAAGTTTTTAGCATCTTGATACACTCTGTCTTCAAAGAGCAAGCACACATGATGTGCATTGTCAGCTAAATATTATACTGGCATGAGTTTTTCATTATTGGTTTTATACTGCAATTTCTAGGAACTGATGTACCCCAGTTTTATACTTCATATTTCAAAAGCTTTAGCCATCACCTTCAAAATGATTATATTAGTAAAATGTTAAGTACTGTACCTTAGTCTTTCCTGTTGCTCGCACTTATGGTGAAATTAAGAGACTGCCAGCTGACCTTCCATTTATATATTTTTTATATCCTTGTTTTGATCACACTTATGCTGGGTTTCAGGGTAAATGGCACATTTGGTACAGTATAGCTATAATTAATATTGTGTTTTGCTCTTCTCTTCTCTCCACTGATGCCTCAATAACAGGCTAAAAACTATAATACCCTAATAAGATGCTGTCATAATAATATGCTACGCTTGTAGTAAACGTTGACTAGAATTACAAACATGTTGTTGAAGGAAGATCTGCTGGAAGTGCAAAAACTGCTTCCAGAAAGGGAAACTCAGGCCCACGCTATGGCCCAGAGGATGTGCGATGCACTTCCATACAGATGACACAGGTTCCAGAACAGTTCCATGTTGGGGTACAGGTTTTCTCCTACTTTGTTCTGAAATTTTGGAGCTCCCTTCCAGTACTCCTCCAGTATTTCCAAACTCACATCTACTTCAAAAAGGAGTGATACTACTATTTATTTATTTATTTATTTATTTATTATTTATAAAATTTTGTTAACCGGGTAAGCCCTCTGGGCGCCGAAGGTCTGTTTTGCAGGAGCAACCCGGAGTTAGTTACATATAATTTGCACATAGTGGCAGGTAATACAGTGTAGGACATATCATACAGGATTACAAAGACAGTATACAGTTTTTGTGGAAGAGGGCAGTAAGTACCTCACATTACAGAATACAACAGTGGCGGCAGACAGATGTTGGGCACTAAACACTTTAAGTACACACAAGAAATTCAACGTAGGATAGTGTACAAGGTTATACAGTCATTAACTGTTACCCTTAAAGGGGAGCAGTTTTGTACAACACAATTGACACAATCAGTGGTGGCTACATTATGAGCAGTTTTGTACAACACATTGACACATTCAGTGGTAGCTACATTACAGGGGTGAGGAAGGTTAGCCATTGGAACAGGAGCAGGGACTAAGATTAAGGAGGTGAGTGCGCAGTCCCTCCTGAAATGTGGCTAGGGAGGGTGCTTCCTGAAGGTGGCAGGGGAGATTATTCCATGATGTAGGGGCTAGGTCATCTGCATAGATGAGGTCCCCTGCTCCTGTCCCAATGGCTAACCTTCCTCACCCCTGTAGTGTAGCTACCACTGAATGTGTCAATGTGTTGTACAAAACTGCTCATAATGTAGCCACACAAGGGGGAGTAGAAAGGATGAGAAGGGACTTGGCAAGGTTGAAGGAATGGTCAGACATATGGCAACTTAGATTCAATGCAAAGAAGTGCAAAGTAATGCACCTGGGAAATAAAAATCCAGGAGAAGAGTACATAATAGCAGGGGAGGTACTAACAACAACAATAATGGAAAGGGATCTGGGTGTAGTCATATCAGATGACCTAAAGGTGGGTATGCAATATGAGAAGTCAGTAGGGAAAGCCAGGGGGATACTGGGATGCATAGGGAGGGGCATCACAAGTAGAAAAAGGGAAGTGGTTATCCCTCTATACAGACAGTTGGTGAGACCCCATCTGGAGTACTGCGTGCAGTTTTGGAGACCTCATCTACGCAAGAACATAGACAGGATGGAAGCAGTCCAGAGGAGGGCAACTAAAATGGTGCAGGGTCTACATTAGGAACCATATGAAGAGAGACTGAGAGAGCTTAATATGTATACCCTTGATGAAAGGAGGGACAGGGGCACATGATAGAAACTTTTAAGTACCTCAAGGGAATCAACAAAGTCCAGGAGGGTAGCATCTTTCAGAAAAAGAGATGTGTAAGAACCAGGGGGCACAATTTAAAGTTAGAGGGGGGATGGCTCAGGGGTAATGTGAGGAAATTCTTTTTCACAGAGAGAGTGGTGGACGCATGGACCCGCCTTCCTGGAGAGGTTGTGGGGTCTAAAACAGTGGAGGAATTCAAACATGCATGGGACAGACATAAGGCAATTATAGTGGGGGGTTGCAGGAAATAGGCTGTTGGTTAACTAGAATCTGCAGCTTATCCAGTAGGTAGGGAAATGGGCAGACTGGGTGGGTCAAGTGGTCCTTATCTGCCGTCAAAGTCTATGTTTCTATGTCTATGTAGGTGAGCAAAGGATTTACTCCAAGCTGCAGAGCAGGCCATGGGGATTACCAGTAGTTTTTTGCCTGAGGAAAGGAGTGGTCAACTGGTCTGCTTTGGGGCAATTAGTCTGATTAGCCCTGCAGGAGGTTGAGCGTCAAGGAGCTTTTAGGTCCAGCTTAATAGGGGTTACTGGAGCCTGTTGTTCAGGGAGGGCCAGTTGAGTATCGTGAGGGCTTCACAGTGGTGGGTCCTTGGGTGGGATTTCGTGGCAAAGCCTGCAATTTTGTGGTACAAAGTTTGTAATCTACAGTGGTCCAATTTTGTGATGGCGAGTAAGATAGGGGCAGCAAAGGTTAAGGTTGGGAGAAGAATGCTTTGTGCGATTGCCAATCTTGTCTCTGGTATCATGTTATGGCTTAGAAGATAGAGGAGGCCCAATTTATGGTGGATGATTTTTGTTACCAGAACCAAGTAGGGCTTCAGTGTGAGCCCCTGATCTAGAGTGAGGCCTAGATATTTGACAGATTGTACCACCTCAATTTTGGAGCCAGATATGGAAACAAGTGGGAAAAGATGGGCATAGGAGGGACGAAGGGATTTTGGCCCGAACAGTAGCATTTCAGTCTTATTGAGGTTAAGTACCAAGCGATTCTCAACTAGTCAAGTCTCGAACTTGGTGAAATGTGCCTGGAGTAGGGGTCCTAGGTTGGATGGGTGCACCACAGTTCGCTATAGTACTGCATCATCAACATACTGTGCTATTGAGCTGCTCCTCCAATGGCCATGGAGGAGACTGATGAATAGGAAGAACAATAGTGGGCCTAAGACTGAGCCTTGTGGGACCCCCTCAGTTAAAGGTAGGAGTTCAGAGGTGACCACTCTTCACTTGATCTGTTGAGAGCAGCCAGTCAGGTAATTATGGAACCAGTTCAGGCAGTGCTGGTCAAGTCCAAATTGGCTAATCTTTGTTAGCAGAAGCGGGTGATCTACCAAGTACTACAAAACTTCATCAGACTAATGTGCCTCTACCTTATACCATGACTCATGCACCTAAGCTACATGTAAGTAATACTTGTTATTGTCACCTTTGCTATATTTATTATTTACCTGCCCTGTACAGTAGTAGCCACAGACATTGGCAGCTATTTCCAGATATTTCGCTACATTTCTTAAGAGTTTCTCTCTGCTGCCCCTACTGAAGAAATGGAGAAAGCATTAGATATATCTGGAAATATCACAGCAATTTCAGGAAATAGCTGGCAGTATCTGTGGCTGCTACTGTAGCTATTTAGTTGCTCAAAATGTTATGTCTATTTGTTTGAACTTTCAGCCTTAACTACAAGCTAGTTGTATAGTATATTGTTTGCTGGTATATCCCCCGACAGTGACACCAACACAGCAACCAATGTCACTGTTGACAAAATCAACAGTTCTTCGAAGGGTCGCTATGTTGGTGGGCCTGAGACAGGGGCACACTGTCTTGTGGTCCTGCATCCCCTTCCTGAATCAACTCCAACTCAGAGAAGAGTTCATTATAATTAGAATGGGGGATATGGGGGGCAGAGCCCCCCACACTGGGGGTTCAGGGGGTGAAGGCTCCCGATAGAAAAATGTACTGGAAGACCATCGGGATTTATGTCTACTGCAACTTGTGGTAGATATAAATTCCATTGCTGTGATGCTGGTTGAAAAAATTGTCAAACCGGCATCATAGAGCCTATTGCTTGCCTATATCTCTATATGTTACATTCACTTTATTATGCAATGTCAACAGAGCAGACCCTTGCAGTGGTCCAAGGAGTTTGCTCCCCCATGATTAGTAGGTACACTTACGTGCCATCATTGTGGCGTTCTAGGCCATCACAGCAGTGTGCAGCATCAGGAGTGGTGGGTGGGACAGAAGGGGAAAAATACAGGGGTGAAATTCCTGCTCGGCAATGACATAACTGGACAGGAAAAGCAAGAACAAAGTGTCCAAGGGATCTGACCAACTAGGTATTAGTTAGGGTGGCAACCTTGTCTAAACATCACTCTTAAATATCCTTTTCCCTGGCATCCCACCTGGCCTAGAAATGTAAGCAATAGCCAAGCAATCACAATGTACCAAGGTCCCAGGTGGGGTATTTAAGGCTCATGCTCAGACAAGGTTGCTGCCACCTGTTGAAGACCCACCTGGTCAAAGTGCGGGGTTCCTTGTGGTTGCTTTAACACTGGTTCCTGGGTTTTAACCTGTTTTTCATTGTGCCTGGATATAATAAACCTTTTGCTTTTAATGCACTGGAATATCTGCTACTTGTGTCCAGCTGTTGGTGGTGAGTGTGCTTCTTCCAATGCAAATTGTTGATTTCTAGAGGTTGCTCTCTATGAGACTGCATTGTGGTTCTTGCACTTCAGAGCATGGACCATTTCTGGTCTGTCACTGGCCATGGGAGACATTGTCACTCTTAGGTTCTACCTCCATGTATCTCCCTGCTCCTAAATAGAGTTAAACTAGCTAAGAGCTAGTGGTAGAATGGAACTTTGTGGCTGTCTGGGCAAATGAACTGGCTGACCAGGTGAGAGACAAGTATATATACATACATATATATATATATATATATATATATATATATTTTATACTGGCGCGGTTGCGCCACTATACTGTAGTTAGAGTTCAGCTGTCACGTACATACTAAAGTCAAAAGTTTGAGCGTTAATAACCTCGGACCCATTAAACAGATTTGCCTGAAACTGGGAATGTGCTGTGGGGCATGGTAAATCTCTTGATCTGCTAAATTACATTTCAGTCAGACTTACGATGTTTTCGTACGAGAACGCTGAAAAATGCAAAATTACCCATTTTTGGAGGCAGCTTTTGGGATTTTGGATGTGGCCCTGCACAGCCAGTGTGTGGCATGCCACTCTGTGAGATGGCTCATTTGAAAGAGCTTTGGAGGCTGAACATGCCACTTTTCATTTGGTGAAAAAATATTAAGACATTCAAAAGTTATGCCACTTTTAAGTTCCCATTATAAATCAATGGGAAAATTTATATGTATGTTTTGCGAACAAAGGTTGGAGATCTGGCCATTTGGTTCCACCTGGTGATCAAAGAATTTGCAGCCTCGTGGTTCAAGAATGCTTGTCCCTGAGGATTTTTTAAAAATTTTGATTGCGAGGTCCGCCATATTGTTTTAAATTTTCCGATCAGAAAAACACAAATATCTCTGCTCAGGGGTCACTTCTGAAGTAAAACTTGGCTGGGTTTTACTCAGGGGACCCCGATCTATCGAGCCTTGCCTTTGCTTGCATCCAGATCGGTCTAAAAACAAAGTTCTGAGCTTTTGAAATCTTCGTTCATGGCTCACTAACGATCTTTGATCGCGAGCCTGCAAATTCTTTGATCAAGAGATTCTTTGATCGCAATCGTGCATCACAAGCAAGGGATGAGATGGCCAGATTTTAAAATTATTTTTCTCAGCCCAGGGGTGCTCTACAAACTTAAATTAGGCTTGGTTTTGCTCAGGGGGCTTCATTCTGCCCCATTTCAATAACAATACTACTGTATTAAATATTCCTGGTAGTCTAGTGGCCCCACATCGTAATAAATAATATTATCATGTTTAATTCCCTGGTAGTCTAGTGCCCCCATGTGTATTTTTTTTTCATCCCTGGTAGTCTAGTGGCCCCACAAGTTGTATTAAATAATTATTATTTTAATATTCCAGGTAGTCCAGTGGCCCCCGATCTGTATGAAATTATGTCCATTGACATTGTACATATCCATAGTAGTCTAATGGCCCCCCTTCATCATAATAAAATAAATCATTATTTTGTATTTCCTGGTAGTCTAGTGACCCCCACCCCACTCAGCCATTCCAGACCCCCAGCATCCCCACCCTTCCCCAGTTGGCAATTGGCAGAGCCCACCTCTCTCTTCCACAGCTAGGCTGTTGACTGTGTGCATTACGACTGTAATGCAAAAGGCACTCAGAAATATTTTCAGAGCACCTCTTTACATTAGTGCTCATAATGCAGACAGTCAGTGGCTGGCTGTTGAGGTGAGAGGTGGGCGCCAGTCGCTGGCAGGGGAAGGGTGGGGGTGCTGTGTGAGCTGGCATGGCTGCATGGTGGGGGTGGGGTGGGAGCCACTAGACTTCCAGGAAATACAAAATGATGATTTATTTTATTATGATGGGGGTCCACTAGACTACCACGGATATGTACAATGTCAATGGATATAATTTCATACAGATAAGGGGGCCACTAGATTACATGGGATATTAAAAATAATTATTATTTAATACAACTTGGGGGGCCACTAGACTACCAGAGATGAAAAAACATACACATTTGGGGGAGGGGGCACTAGACTGCCATGACATTACACATGATAATATTATTTATTATGATGAGGTGCACTAGACTACCAGGAAAAGTAAATATAGTATTATTGTTATTCAGATGGGGATGAGCTTCGGAGAAACAAAGCTTATTTAAAGCTTAGCCTTGCTGAGAAAGTACTTTAAAATCTGTCCATCTTGTTCTTCCCTCTTTGTTCGTGAGCGAGCAAACTCTTTGATCGTGACCCAGCAAATTCTTTGATTGTGAGACTCTTTGATGGCGATCGTGCATCGTGAGGTAGAACAAAATGGCAGGATTAAAAAATCTATTTTCTCAGCCCAGGGGTGCCCTAGGAAGTCAAATGAGGGTAAGTTTTGCTCAGGGGGTTTCGTTCTGTCGAACCATGTTTACCGGAATTTGTTTCATTTTTTGATTTATAGCAATTTTAATTCTTTGCTTGTGAGCCTACAAATTCTTAGATTGCAAGCACACAAATTCTTTTATCGTGAGATTCTTTGATCGCCATCTTTGATCATGAGGGCAGGATAAGATGGCCAGATTTTTTATAATGTAATAGATAGGGAAATTTTACCACTCTTTAACATTGACTATCTTGGAAACGGTTTGACCTTTTTACTTGAAATTTGGAGGGTGTTTCCAGCATGTCCTGTGGATGTAAATTACACTGTGTACATGTCAGAAATTTGTTTTTTACTGGATATATGGGGGGGCGCAGTTTACATTCTGGAACAGCGTTTTGCTTGTGGTGGTGCCTTGAAACTGATAGGATTCCTAGCCTTAGTGTCATGGATGTAGTTTACAGTCATTGTGTGTGTGAAATGTCAACATGTGTGGAACTGTGCCAGTCTGACGAATGAAAATTTCAAACTGTGACATGTTATATCTCAGACACGGTTTGGTCTTTTCACTTAAAATTTGGAGAGTGTTGACGGGATGTCCTGTAGATGTTAACTGTGGTGCTTACATGTCAGACAATTTATTTTTTGTGGAGAGATTGCATAACGCAGTTAATGTTTTTGTAGACAGCGTTTTCTATTGTTCTACTACATTTACATTTGTTTAATGGCTGGTTGTGCTGTTGTCAATGTACTTTTTAGTCATTAGGTATGTAATGTGGCCTGACACTTTCAAGTTGGTGGGAGCATGGGGACAAAGGGCCCCACACTCCCACCAACTTTCTACTTTTCTTTTCTATGCAAAAAGCTTTGTAAATGCACCAGTTAGGGTTATTCTACGGTGAAAAAAAGTGAGGAAATTCGACATTAGTGTTCCCACTCCTTGCACCCAACCCCCATCCTGGCCTTGATAACAGGCATCGGGCTGTGCTCTGGGGTCGTTGGCCCTAACTCTCTCCCCATTCTCTTACACTGTACCACCTCAGCTTGTTTACATATGGGATGGGGTGAGAGTTAGGGTCAACAACCCCAACGCACAGCCCGATGCCTGTTGCTGAGGTCAGGGTGGGGGTGGGGTGCAAGGGTTGGGAACTCTAATGCCAAATTTCCTCAATTTGTTCACTGTAGAATAACCCCAACTGATGCAATAATGAAGTTTTTTGCATAGAAAACAAATATATATATATATATATTTTTTTTTTTCATGGCAAAAAACTTTGGCTGGCAGTATAGCCTAGAGGTTAGAGGAATGAGGTGTGAACAAGCTTGATACATCCAGCAGACCAGACCTGAGTTTGATTCTCACAGCCTCCACTTGCATACTGTGTGACTCTGAGCAAGTCACTTAACCACCCAGTGCTCCCAGGTCACCCCTGAAAACAGGCACTTGTGCCTAGTGGGCCTTACTCAGTTACCAAAGACTCAAATAAAAAAAAAGAAATAAAAAAACTCTGTTTAATGCATCAGTTAGGGTTGTTCCACAGTGACAAATGAGAAGATTCATTTAGGATTCCCACCCTCTTGTACACTTCACCTCATTCTTCATCAGACATTGGTGTGCATTGGGTCATTGATCTAACTCTCCCCATCCCATGTGTAAACAAGCTGAGGTGGTACAGTATAGGAGAGTGTGGTGAGAGTTAGGACAGATGACCCCAACACACACCCCAATGCCTGTTGGTGGGGGTGGGGTGTGGGTGAGGTGCAAGGGGGGTGAGAACCCTAACACTGAATTTACTTGCTTTATCACTGTGAAACAACCCCAATTGATGCATTAAACAGAGATTTTTTGCCATGAATCTTCCTTCTTTTTGAGAATGTGCACTATAAATAGTGAAATAATGGCAATGTAAACGCAAGTGCAAACACTAACGCACACGGTGATACCAATGTAAATGATAACTCAAATGGTAATAGAAATGCAAGTGCAAACATTAATGAAAACAGAAATGCAAATGCAAGCACATACAGAAATGTAAACTGTAATGCACATGGTCACGGTAACACAATTGGAAACGCAGACACGGTAACAGCAATGATGATGCCAAAGGAAATACAAACAGAAAGGGAAATACACATGGAAGCATGTATGCAAATGCAAATGGGAATGCACACAGTGATGCAAAAGGAAACACAAACAAAAACAGTAATGTAAACGCAAATGTTAACAGTAATGCAAATGTAGGCGCAAACGAAAACACAAAGGATAGCACACTCGGTGGCATAGACGGGAACGCTAACATAAACGGTAATGGAAATGGTAACGGAAATGCAAGTGGAAACGTTAACTGTACCAGTAATGAAAACACACTCCCAAAAAGCTGCATAGAGAAACACAGCGAATACAAAGAATGTATGCATAATAATGGGCCACGGAGCAGAAAATGAATACTTGGAATACTAAATTGCTTATATCTCAGGAACTGTACGATGTAGAAAAAAATTGAAATTTCATATAATTTGTGACTTTCCTAGCTAGTTTTTCACTTAGCCCCCTAGTGGGGGGCTACTCATTTTTCTGACGAAAAGTCCGTATCTCGAAGCGTTTCCGAGATACGGTCCCCGAAAGGTGCATCAGATGCCATAATGTTATCCTTTGCAGCCCTGTAATATTTTGTCACCAAGCCACCAAAGGCATATCTGCGGGATCTTGGCTGACTTCCCTCCAAATTTCAGCACAAAAGACCAAACCGTTCTTTTGCAGCAGGGCGGCAAAGATTTCCTATTGTTTTGGGCATAGTGTTTCAAAGTTGTGTTGCAAATCACGACACTTTTGCAAAAATATCATGAAAGTGTCGCAAGTGCGAAACTACTTTGTGACACTACAGTTTACAAAAATCTGAAAAACATATTTCTGGGGTGTTTAACCCCCCAAAAAAGACTTGGCTAGCATCCTCAGGGCTCGACTAGGTGAGCACAAAAAGAATTGTATCCCTAGAGGGTCCCGCATTTAAATGCTAAGCATTTCTGTGCCCAGTAACTGAAAAACAAATGGCTGACTCAGGACACTACAGGGGTCATTTGCAACACTAAAAACTGCATTTGCGACACTGTCGAATAGTTTAACTTTTCCCATTGATTATAATGGGAAACTTGTTTTTTGAATAACTTTTGAACCATTTAATATTTTTTCACGAAATCTTTGAAAGGCACATTGGGGACCCTGGCGGCATGATCTCTGAAGGTTTTGTACTGGTCATGCAAACTGTATGACTTGTAGGCATGAGCAAAGAATGCTCAAAAAAGTGTAAATGCAACTTTCTATTGTGCTTCATAGAGTCACAACTGTATATTTGACCATTACAAAACTTGGAAGATCCAGAGATATATAATACTGCACCATGCCTGCCAAATGTCAGGCACATCTATCATACAGTGGCAAAGTTATTAAGGTGCACAATTTCACACTTTCACCTTAAATGGGGTACTCAACCCTAACTATAGTTGCACTACCGTGTCACTATAATAAATATATAAATATATATACATATACATATATAAATATATATATATATATATATATATATATATTTATATATATGTATATATTTATATGTAGCTATATATATATATATTATATGGTCTTCGCACCTCTATGTTTAGGGTTATGAAGGCACTTCTATGTTAAACTTGAAATATTGTATGTTAATGACTGGACCCACACACCAAAACACTGAAAAATGCACTTTTCACCAGTTCTGTGGGTAGTTTTTTGGATTTTTACTGTGGCACTGCATGGCCGTCGTGTGGTCTGCTGGTCTGAAACTTGGCACATAGAAAGAGCTTGGGTCAAGGAATATGCCACATTTTGTTAGGTGAACAAATATTAATCCATCCAAAAGTTATTACACTTTTTAGCTCCCATTATAAGTCTATGGGAAAATTTATATGGTTATTTTGCGAAAGAAGAATAGGGTTTTGGCTATCATGATCAAAGAATTTGCAGGCTCACGATCAAAGATTCTTTGATTATAAGAAATTTATTGATCATGATGGCCACCATCTTGTTTTCAGTTTGGGGTTGGAAAAGAAGTAAATATTTCACCCCATGGGTGACTTGCGAAATAACTGAGGCATGGGTTTAGATCAGGGGACTTCCCTCTATTGACCCATGCTTCTGGTTTATTTTATTTTTGTCAAAAAATAGCCTTTTACATTTTTACAATCTTCGGCCGCTGCTTGCTAACAATCTTCTGCCGCGATCCTACAAAATCTTCGACTGTGGTCGTGGCCAAATTTTTTGCATTCTCATAGTCAAAGACTGTTAGTAAGCTGTGGCCTCAACAGCAGGCACCCTCTGACAAGTGCCAGGTTTCTCAGACAGAGTATTCATGGTAAAATGGCTCATCTGAACATTTTACTAATCTGCAGCAGCATTTAGTCCTGCTATCTCCTCCCTACCCCCACTGCAGCAGTATTTTATCTTTTCCTTTCCTTCCTCCCTCCCCTCAGCCCCATCCATGTTTCACTAATTTAATTGTTGCTACTATTAGAATGTGGCTGTGACTGTTACTGTGTTAGATTTTGTCAGTGTCTTTGATCCCCAGTGCTAGTGGCTTTGATCTGTTTTTTCCTGGCCTTCCTCCGCTCCTTCCCTCCGCAGTATTGTCCCTGTGCTTTGTATCCCCTGCATCCTATCTCCTTTTGTAAAAGTTTCTCTCCCTGAAGTCCTCTGTCAAATTTCTGCCCCCTCAGTGTCTTAGCTGTGTCATGTGTTAGCTGGCAATAACATTTGTTATCAGTTTTTAGTAACAATGTATTTCCTGCAAAAGTATACAAACATATACCTAGCTACAACTGCAGGACTCGCATCAGTTTTTCAGGTGCAAGTGCTGAATTCTGTCTGGGAAGTTAGACCAACTTGTTTTGGTCTACTTTCCCAGGTGGGTTTTAGCACCCATGTCAGAAAAATAGCAGTGGGGCTTTGAAAAGCAGCCCTTCATCTGTAAAATTTAAATAAAATATTTTTAAGGCAAAACATCTGTACACCCTTTGTAAGTCTTGCAATTTCTGGCAGAATCTAAATGACCTTACTAGTAATTAAAAAAATGAACCATCCTCTCTTAACTTTAGTGATAGGTTAATGACCCTACATTCCTAACCACTGCATTTAGCAACTGTTTATCTTACCAAGTATAGACCCCCCAACACACACACACACGTCTATACATCAGATAGAAAACCCATATTTGCAATCCAAACACACCCAAGTGGTTTTATTTATTTATTTATTTAGTTTACTTTAGGCATTGATTTCATGATCAAGTTCTGAGTTATCTTGATAAATGAAATCCCAAGTCTTCTATTGGCAATGACAGCCTTGATTTTAGGCTGTTAAATTTGCTCATAGGGTGCTTACAGTAAGCAGCATTTCACATACAGCACCCTCAAGTGAACCAAAACTGTATCACCTAATTGACACGGTTGCCTCATATGGGATTTAGCATTTTAATTGTCCTTGTTTGTCAACTGACTGATTTTTCAGTAACTCAGCATAACATTTTACAGAACAGGTTCAGAATTGTTTTTACCGATGGTGGTCTGCATTGCAACCCTGAATACATTTGCTCTGGTGGGAGCTGCAATAGTTTGGACCCTACCTGCATTATACTTTGTTATAGAAACTGGAGAAAAGTCAAAAACTATAAAGGAGTAACACAAAATAATCTTGGCATCTCTTTACAGTCTTTTGCCAGAACCAAGAAATGGAAATCTTATTTTTTTTGATAGCAGGAGTATACACCTGTACCCAGGTAGGCTTTGATACTATGTCAGGAAAATAGGGGTCTATGTGATAACGGTGAATGCCTAAAGGCAATCACCATTATCTCTCAATCAGAGTGCCGAACACATTTTTGGCACTCTGACAACCCCGGCACACCAGCACAATGGTGCCAGGACATATTTTTACTGCTTTCTGTGGGGGGGATATGCCCCCCATGCCACCCCTTCATGGGAGGCTTCACCCCCCCACACCCCCCTACTTAAGGATTCTCAGCTCCAGGGGGGTGAATGTTGGGGGGATGAAAGCAGTAAAGATAAAAAGGTTCAGGCTGGGCACAATAAAATTGCACCAGTGCCTGGACCCAAACCCAGTACCTCAGCCATCACAGCCACTAGACAATCCCTGATGCCACAACACAGCTGGACCAGCAACCACAGTGCCACCGCCTATAGCCTCTCCACCCTGTCCCAGCCCACACTTGCTGTGTTTGCTCCCACCCCCCATGTGCATACGTATAGTGACATCCTGTCACCTAGTTCGCCCAACCCCTCATCTGGTTGCGCTACCTTGCCATCGCTGTGATTGGATTGCACCAGAAAGGTGTCACTGTAATGAACGGTGCCCTTCCTCATGCGCCCACTTCACAGATTACTGGAAAATAGAGGTGGGACTTTGAAAATGGAGCCCTTCATCTGTAAAACTAAAATAAAATATTTTTGATGGAAAAAAAAGTTGAACACCATTCATAATTCTTGCAATTTCTGGCAGCCTCTAAATGACCTTACTAGCTGTAGTTAAAAAAGTGAACCTTCCTCTCTCAACTGTAGTGATGAGGTAATAAGTGATCCTACATTCCTGGCCACTACATTTAGCAACTTTTTAAATGGCATTTTATTTACTTTTTTTGTAACCAGGTAAGGTCCACTAGGCTCAAGTGCCTATTTTCAGTGGTGACCTGGGAGCATTGGGTGGTTAAGTGACTTGCTAAGAGTCACTCAGTATGCAAGTGGAGGTTGTGAGAATCAAACCAAGGTCTGATCTGCTGGATGTACCAAGCTCATTTACAGCTTGTTACTCTAACCTCTAGGCTATACTGCCAGCCCAATGATTAGCCAAGTGAGGATCCCCACCCCCGCCCCTCACATACACACACACATCTGTGCATTGGATGGAAACCCTATATTTGATATTCAGAAACACCCTAGTGATTTTATTTATTTATTTATTTTAGGCATTGGTATCATAAGCAGGTTCTCAGTCATCCTGGTAAATTAAATCCCAGCCCATGTATTGCCATGGACATACTTGATTTTAGGCTACTAAAAAGTAAACCAAAACTTCACAGTCTAATTTAAACAGATAATTCATATTTGTTTTAGCAGTTTTTGATTTGTAAGTACATACTAACATACTATGAAGCCAGCAGAATAGGCCCTATGGTCTATCAAGTCTGCTTGACAGACAGTGCCTACACAGGGACTTTAACCCCCCTCCCTCCCAGCTAGGACCCCTATAAAAAAACTGAATTGATTCCTTGCAAAAAGATAAACACAATTATAAGACAAACATATTTTGGAAAATGCAAAACATAAGATAAAAAATTAGACAATAAATACTAATCAAATGTTTACTAAGCCATGACAAAATATGAATAAAACATATTAAACGTTCATTCTCTAAGCAGTCTGACTACTCAGAGAATATGTACATGAACTGCAAAATCAAGACAGTCTTAGACTAGGAAACATAAACAGACCCTAAGTTTCAATTCAAGCAGTAAATTAAACCTGTTTTTACAAGCATATATCAGGTTTTTGAAGTAGTAGGCTAACTGCATTACATGATATAGCACAGAGATCTTATGGCATAAACCTCAGTTTCATAGACTCTGCAGTTCTTGCCTGAGCTCTGGCATCTCTGATGCTACCAGTACAGTAGGGCACAGGCATGAGGAGCAAAGGATTGAGTGGTGGGCACAGATGTTGGCAGCGGGAGCTAGCACAGCCGCTTGTGAACCGCAGTGAACAGGAGGCATATGCCGAACCATGTGGCAGCAGCATTGGAGGAGGGGGAACTCCAATTATTCAGTTCTGAGGTTCAGACATGTGTAGTGAGCCAGGGCACAGACACATTTGGAAGCATACAGTATTTCCTTTCACTAGAACTGCCCTGTTCCACAATTCTGCAGGTCATGGCCAGTTACTTTTCCTTTCAAGGAATTACGTGGTAGGGATCCATATTGTCTCCTCGTACCGGTTATGTTTAGCAGAACAATTACATATTGAACTTTAAAAAAAATATATGTGTTATGTTTCATTTGTAATTTAATTGATGTGTGCCATTTTGATGGCCTAGATTGTCCCTGAAAGGCCCCCTCCCCCGGATGAGTATACCTACTGGTTAGCAAAGAAATAAACTGTCATGAACTGCCTAGGATATTGTCAAAATACTGGACTCTTGAAAAACAGCAGTTAAACTACAGGGTGCCATGACTGTCTGACAGGCACCCCTTAACTCTCATTACTGTCACCCAAAGGGCATATTCAATGAGATCCGAAACAACACTCTTACTTGTATTTTGTTTGAGCACCGCATTTTCAAGACAGGATACAACATAGTAATCCAATATCGTGTGCTTGCCTGTATAGCATGTTACGTTTCTGGAAGTCAGCCCACAAAACTGTATTGCTGTGTCTGCATATATTTGAAGGAAAACATACTTTTTTAGTCAAACAACGTTGATCAAGAACCAGTCAATTTTTTTTTGTGAAGTCTTTACTGGCCTTGCAAATTGAGATGGGTCCATTCCTATACAACTGCTGAATGCACTGGGCCTTCAACTCTGCTGTATTGTTTTACTGTTTTATTTCATTATTCTCCAGTGATTTCGAGTAAACACTGAGTGACTGTTTCATAATATGAAACATATACAGTACAAATTCAATGTGTGTGCTTCAGTTTGTCATCTTCAGTTGATATTATTTTACAGTACATGAAAAAATGTGGTTGAATATTTTCATTTACACAGTGCCCACTAAATATATGTTTTAAAATTAAGGCAATTGAAACATGCCATTATATGAAGTGCATGGCATAAGATAACTTTAATTACACGGAAATACAAGATTGTGAGAAATTTGTTCACCAGTGTAATTCATGACTTGTGAATAAATTAAATATTTCGATGAATGAAATATGCAACCAAAAATGATCTTTATACACGTGCACACATAGAACATGCTGTGACCAAGTCTTTGAAGCATCATTATAAATATGTAGGACTGCATACTCAGTGATGTAATGTGAAAGCAAAAATGTCATAACAACTCCTATATTTCACAATATTTTTACTGCAGTTGTGGTTGTACTAAACCATTTGTGCCAAAAAAAGATCAATGCAGTAAGTCTCCCAAAACAAAACGTCTTCTGCAAAGGTGTCAAAACACAGAAACAGAAGACAGCATCAACTCCAAAAGAAATAGGCTCCACTAAACTGGAACTATAATATGTATAATTCACACATTGACTCTGCTTTATCACAATTGGCCTTTCAGATGGAATTCAAATCAAGTTAACTGCAGTGTTTTACTTAAAACTGTAACCCCTTTCAAGCTGGTACTTTAGTTACAGTGCCTTTACAAGTATGCAGATAAGATGGCCCCCTGGTGTTCAGTGCCAGGATTGCACTAAGGTGACTTGATAGCACAAAAATGAAAGAGTGCTGCATACTATTAACTTAAGACACGTGACAAACAAGAAGTGACATGCAGCATGCCATACAAAAATCAGTTGTGATATCCTTTTGATAAGTATAATTTATTCCAAATTGTCCATGGACTGAAACGATCAATTAACACCTCAGAAACGTGTTGTGAAGTAAATTGTCACACCATTTATTAAGGATATTTATCATGCATTTATAGGGTGTATTCCTAGCAATCATCTGACATGAAAGCAATGAGTGATCCACTGTAAATTTGATTTCCAAATAGGGAAGAACATTTTATCTTACATTTACAAACTGATTATGACAGAATAGTGAACAAACACATTATCTGAGCAATAACCATTTAGTTCTATTGGAAATGTAGCCTACTGGGGTGCTACAGTAAATGATCCATTTTTTGTAATATATCAATTGCAGTCCTTCAAAATACAGTTTAGGACACTCTTTAAATAATTTTTAGGAAAGAAATGTTGATTTCCTCGGGGTACTTATAGTATATGCAAAACCTCCTATAGTACTAAAGTGGACAAATCTGATTTTACATACAGTGTGAACAGCATAAAGAAAATGATAAACAGAAGCCTCTATAATCTTTATTGCATTATGTTTTCTACTGTTTTTTCTTATTTGCCTGGCAGATACATTCTCATAAGCTATAGGCATCTAGAAATTTAGCATGAATTATGTAATTTACATGTTTTAAACACCGATACCTCTGGTGATAAAACACAGTTTAAATAATAAGTCTTCCCCTCTCCATACAGTCACACACACTCTCTATATCTCAGAATGTTGGCAAACTGAGGAAAATGACTCATGCTTTTGTTTAATTGAAATAAAGTTATTGGTATAACAGTTCTACCTTACTGTTAGCATCTGTTTCCCTGCAGGTTTAATTTGCAATGATTGCTAACAGTATATAGGTATGATGAACAAAGCTGTACTCTTCTCTAATGTCTTGAAATTGTTTTTTTGTAGTAGAGTGGATTGTGTTGAATTGATGTAATTGTTTTGTTGAGTATGAATATATGTATTTATGTTAGGTCACCATTGTGAATGAGTTTTATACTCAATGGTTTCAACCTTGAATAAGCAAACAAATGAACAAAAATGTTACAGAATTCTGTTCATAGCTTTTTACAGTGTGATTTAAGACTGATGTATTGTGTCCAGCTTTCTGTAGTGGAGGCCGGGTTCAGTATGCCAACAGGATGTGCATTGCACTGCATGGGGTTTCTAAGAGCAGCTCTGAAGACTAACTTACTGAAAAAGTTAACAGCAACATGACATCCATGCTGATGTTTTCAATCTGATTTATGGGGGCTGATTCATTGCTTTGCTTGATGATGATGGTTGGATCTGAGTAGCTGACAGGCTGATAAGCAAGAAATAATCTGCGAGTGTGAGCCTAATTCAGAAACTGCATACTTGTCTATAATATTCTCACTGAATCCTGTAACTCTGTAAAAAGACTGATTGTGATGCTTTAAGGAATTTTGACAAGACTTATGCAGTTACTTTTATAATTTGTGAAGCTGTATACTGTGGTGAGAGTGAATAGTTTACTGGAGTTCTTCAGAGATCATTCCAAAACTACTGTTCCTTGTTTACTGAAGTTCTTTGGGGAATGAATGAGGAAGCTATAACAAAACTTTCTAAAAAGGTGCGTGAAAAGCTTCTTGGATGAGAGTGTAAGCAACCTGCAGTATCTCAATGTACATCGACTGACTCAGCAAAACCTGGTTAATGAGGCAGTTTAGGTCTACC
Organism: Neoceratodus forsteri; assembly: GCA_016271365.2. Lineage (NCBI taxonomy): Eukaryota > Metazoa > Chordata > Ceratodontiformes > Ceratodontidae > Neoceratodus > Neoceratodus forsteri. The sequence continues at coordinate 129,740,142 of JADMNL010000022.1, forward strand.
TGTCATAACTTGAAATGGCTTTACTGTCTGAAATATTATCCTTGAACCCCTTAGCTCTGTAACACTAATGAGGACTAACTGTGATACTTTTTGGAATTCTTTTTTCAGTGATTAGCTTTCATTGCAAATCACACAACCACCATTTTGTTAAGTACACAATTGTAAAAAATATATATTTCATTATGTTATATACAGTACTGTGTTATGCTTGTTTATAATTGGTATTACTTTGCTGTTACTTTTAAACATTTTGAAGCAGTATACTGTGCTGAGAGTGTATAATTTACTGGTGTTCTACTAACACACACTGGTTCTTGTTTTTTTTCCAGTATTATTAGAAAGTGTTCTATTTCTGTTTGCAAACTTACATCTGGCAAACTATATTGCATTGCTGTATACAAAAAAGTTCTTAGGGGGGCATTACTGAATGAGGAAGATCTACTACAACAAACATTTCTAGTATAATCAGAAGAAATGATACAAATACATTATAGGGGGACAGAGAGAGAGAAAGAAAGACAGAGAGAGATAGAGAGAGAGATGAAGTGTTGTAACTTTACAAATTCTTTTTTTTATAATTTAAAATTTTATTGAAAGTTTCACTATACAGATAGGACAGGATCCATACGTCCAAAGAGTATTCTTTGAAACAAAACAGCATGAATGACCCGCCCCGCTCCCCCGATCACCCTCCCCAAAAACCACCCCCCTGACAGAGTTCCTGAGGATTAGGAGCCCTTGACATCCATCCATTTAAAATAAATGTATTAAAAAAAAAGACAGGAATTAGATAGTGTACGATGTATGAAGCGAGGCCCAGATCCGATCATATCTGGAGTTGTTATTATTAATACTCGAAATCACCTTCTCTACTCAGAGGTTAAATAATAACTCATTTAGCCATTCAGAATAAGAGATAACCTCAGAACTCTTCCAATACTTAAGCACTAATATTTGACGGACATAGAAATCAAAGCAATATGGAACTTGCGCTTATTAACTGAAATCTTCGAGTAATCCCCAAAAATGCAAACCTCTGGAATGAACAGGTCTCTCAGCCCAAGGAGTGGGTCAGCCTTTTCCCTTATAGCCTCCCAAAGAGGTAATATCTTAGGGCATTCCCCAAAAATGTGAAGTAGAGAGCCCTCTGCCTGAGCACACCTAGTACAAAGACTAGAAGAGGTTAAACCCCATTTAGCCAGTTCCTGGGGATAGTGGTAGAGATTATGGAGAATACAAAATTGCATCAATAGTAACCTATCTTGTGTTACAAAACGATGGCAATTATTCCATATAGTTGTCCAGTCTTTATCCCAGTTTGGGAGTCGGGTAGCCCAGAACTCTGTAGGGCCAAATGGTGTAGGGAAACACCAGTCATACAAAATATTGTATAATTTAGAGATACTTCAGGGAGAATTAGCCAAAGGGGCTAAATCTGTAAGAAATGCAAGATCGTAAGATATAGGGAGGCCCTCCCCAAATATTTTGAGAAGAAGGTGTCTAAGTTGGTATACCTTGAAATGATCACTTCCCTTGAGTCCAAATTTCACCACAATATCCTCAGCTGATAACCAAGTACCATCCTCCTTGAGAAATGAGTGAACCTTCCCCTCACCTAAACTGGGTAACCATCTAGGGGGTAACATTTTGTAATTCAGTTTAAAAGCAGGAGCGTTCCAAATTGACTGGTCCACATCCAACCAATTCTTATATTTTAGGAATCTACACAACTGTAAATGAATCTTCAAGGAAATTCCAATTGTAATACCTTTTAACTCCTTAGGTATTGAAACTGAATTGAGAAAAAATAAAGCAGAGGTGGCAATATTGCTCAACCGGATCTTTTCCTCTCTATTTTAAGCAAGGCAGGCAAATAATCCAGGGGATAGGAGACCATCCATTTTAAGTATTTGGGTACACAAGAAGCCCAGAAATACAGCCATATATATATGGAAGATGTAGGCCTCCCTTGGACTTAGGAGCCACAAGCTTGTAAAAAGCTAGCCGAGGCTTCTTTTTGGACCAGATAAAATCTCCAATCACACTTTGAACCTTTTTGAACCAGCTGGTTGGCACACAAATGTCCAGCAACTGGAGAGGATATAAGATACGTGGGAGAATATTCATCTTAATCAGACTGACTCTCCCCCAAAAAGATATAGGTAACGCCGACCATCTCACCAAGTCCAAAGCCACCGTGGACAGTATGACCTCTAAATTATATTTAAAGGATGACTGCATATCCCTAGTTAACACAATACCCAAATATCGCAAAGAGTCCTTAGACCAGGAGAAACCCAGGGAGGTAATGTCATTCTTAAAAACATGGTGATTTAGGGGGAATACAATCGACTTCCCTACATTTAATTTGTAATTAGATAATTTACTATATTGTTCTATTATGTCCAACATGGCGGGAATAGAAGTCTCTGGATAGGAAAGATACAGAAGCAAATCGTCTGCATAAGCAGCTACCTTCAATTCAGTACCGAGAATGGAGACCCCCTGTACCTTCGGACAAGATATTACTCTATGGATTAAGGACTCTAAGTAAAGATTAAAAAGCAAGGGAGAAAGAGGATATCCCTGCCTGGTACCAGAATGCAAAGTGAAGGTCCTAGAGAACATGCTGTTCCCTGCTATCTTAGCCGTCAGTCGCTGATACAAAGCCCTCATCCAGGATTGAAATTGTTGAGGAAAACCAAAGAAGTTTAATGTTCAAAGTAAAAAACTCAAATTAACTCTATCAAAAGCCTACTCGGCATCCAGAGAGACCAATGCCATTGGTACAGAAGGGTCTCTGGATTCCAAGAATACATGTGAAAGAGTACAGAGGTGGTCTGCAGAAAATCTGCCTTTCATAAATCCAACTTGATGTGAGCCAATTAAATCAGGCAGAACTAGACTAAGTCTGTCAGCCAAAATCTTCGTTACAATTTTAATGTCTTGGTTTAACAAAGATATGGGTCTGTAACTCTCAACAAACTCTAGATCTTTCCCTGGTTTTGGAAGGAGCACAATAAGGGCTTCAAATAAGGAGGAATCAACCTGAACCCCTGAAAGAATATAATGAAAAAGAGGCAAGAGATAGGGAGTAATTTGTTCCCTAAAACACTTTTAGAAATTTGCTGAGAAACCATCTAATCCAGGTGATTTATCTGAGGGTAGGCCCTTTATCGCATCCAATATCTCAGACTCTGTAATAGGGGTCATCAGCCTCCTGCCCTGGGATTCCAGGAGTCGAGGCAGATGGGTCCCTGTCAGATAAGAGGAGAAAGTGAGGGCTGAGGGTGGATCAGGCATTTCACTGTATAGATGTTCGTAATAAGTTATGAACTCCGAGACAATTTCCTGAGGGTTAGATTTGACAGTACCATCAGATTTGGAGTGAATTGGAGGGATAAACCAATTGGACTCCCATTGTTTAATTCTCTGGGTCAGTAGCTTGCCTGCTTTTTCCCCGTGTTCTATATAAGAGACTTTAGTACATAAAATAGCAAACTCTGCTTTCTCATTAAGCATAGCAACAGAAGAGTCCCTCAGTTTAACCATCTCTTGTTCTGACTCCTCCGATGGAGATGAGTATAAGCTAATCTCTAATGTTCTTATCCGGGCCAATACCTCCCTCAGCCTCTCCTCTCACCTCTTTTTCCTCGCCGCAGCCATCCCAATTAAAATACCTTGAAGGTATGCCTTGAAGACACATTAGAGCATATCTGGTCTAGTATCTTGGGTAGCATTCAGATAGAAAAATTGTGTAATATGTTCTTTGATCTGTTCTCTGCATTTGGAATCCTTAAGCAGTTGGGCATTCAATTTCCACCTAGTTTGCCATTTAGGTAAAAAGTTGAGGACCAATTTACAAAGCACTAACGAATGATTGGAGGGTGGACCTGATAAGATATGGGAACCTGTCACCCCCGGTAACAAAACCTGAGACACTAGTAAATAATCAATACGAGAAAGAGACCTGTGAACAGGGGACACAAAAGTGTATTTTTTGCCCGCAGGGTGCAGGACCCTCCAAATATCACACAGGCCCAACTTATCCATTAATTCCTGCAGTGCACATTGTGCAGGGGAAGGAGAACTCATTCAGGAACCAGTATGCTCCTTACCTGAGTCTATCACTAAATTCCAGTCCCCCCCTAAAATAATGGTAGAAGGCAATAGTGGAAGAATATTTTTAAGCAATCTCGTGAAAAACAAAGGGTCATCTTTGTTAGGGCAATAAATACTGCCTAATACAAAATCTAGAGAAAACAAAGTACCTTTACTCAGAACAAATCTGCCCTGGGGGTCTTTAATTTCCTGGAGAACCTGAAAAGGAATGCCCTTATTAATGAGAATTAAGACCCCACAACTGCTTGAAGTTCCTTGGGCTGAGAAGACCTGTCCAATCTGCATCCGTCTCATCTGAATGGCTTCCAAATCAAGTAAATGAGATTCCTGGATAAAAACAACATTTACACCTAAGATATTTAAATGCTTCAATATCCTATATTGCTTAGTTCTTTTCCGGGCCCCATTAACATTCCAGGTTGAGAAACAAAACTCTCTAGCCATTGTACAAGTATATTATGACAATCCTATAAATAATGCAACAGACTCTTTTGAATAAAACCCCCCATTCGATCTGCAATGAACTGTGTCCCCCCCAAGAACGCTTCTCCACTCCCAACCCTCCCCCCACCCCAATGACCCCATCCTCCAAGCTATCCCACATGACATTGACCCCCAATAACGTACCATTGGCTCTTCCCTGCCCACCCATCCCATCCTACAAAAACAGCCACTCCCATCTTCCCTCCCACCTCTGTACAAAAAATCAGATTAATGTCTGATCCAAACAGGAATAAGAAATTATACCAGCCCACTCCACAGATGGAGCCCACAAACTCCTAAACTGTATATGAGATCCGCAGTAAAAGAAAGAGACCTATTGTTAATAATAACACCACCTGAGAGCCCTATCTAATCTACAGACTCCATACCTGAGTAGGGATCGCTCCTAATATGGGGCAGCCCAAAACCCAGTATCTCCCAGCCTCTGCCTTGCCTCGGGGCAAGAACACTCAAGAAAAACACTATCTCCACTTATAAGCCCAAACAGGAAAACAAAACCCCCCAATAGTCAATATGCACCGCGAATAAAAAGTAAAATGCAAAAAAGAGACAAAAGTATCATTCGGTAATCCCGACCAGAATCCCAGACTTGGGGAACTCCCCCTGAGATAATGAAAATAAGAAACACTAAATTAGCTGTATCCCAGCTTCGTGCTAGAACAATACTCATGGTGCAGTGCTAAGCCTGTGTCCTGATTACCACAGCTACCTTTCCCCATCATCAATATTATGAGGGAGTGCTAAAAGGTGAGGAAACATTCCCCTCTAGAGGTTTCCAAGCTAAACTGCAAGAAAACTGTCCACTCCATAGACACTCTCCTCATCCCATCACGCAGGAGCAGCAGGCAACACCAGTCCGAAAAGACCTCCGCCTCACCGGCCTACCACGAAATTCACCATGCACTGCAGAGCTAGCCCACAACCCACAATAAGAGCTCCTTCCCTGAGGGTCACCAGCCTGACACCAGCACTCCTGCACCCCAGCTCAAAAGCCAGATGGGGAGAGACAGGCCAGGCTCTGCGCCATTCACAGACAGGGTGCAGACACCACCCCAACCCAAAAAACTCCTCCCCAGAACCCAAGTTACCACTCTGGGTGGACCCGCCAGAAGCTACTCTCTTTAGCCCCCCCAGGACCTTAGTGGTTCCCCCAAAGCGATATCCTCACATAAGTGAGCATTATCGTCCTTTAGATCTTGCCAGGGATAACATCGCTATTCGCCTTATCCTCTGCCCAATCAAACTAGAATACAACTGATTACTCTTAAGGTATAAAGATATAGCAAGTCCGTGTTTTTTTTTTTTAACACATAATAGTTAAAGAATCAGGAATAATCAACAGTAAACTGGAATGTCAAGCACTAAGCATTTCCAGAAATACTGTTATATCTCAGACTGAGTAAAACAGTCCTCCCTAGTAACCCCTTTGCAATTAAGAGTCCTTAAAGAGATCAGGCATGGCTTTTCTCAGTTCTTCCACTGCAGAATCAGAATTCTCATAGGAATGCCATTGTCCAGATATCTGAACTTGTAATATCGAGGGATATCGCATTCTGAATTTTAAGCCAGCCACCAGAAGCTTCTTCACTACTGGGTGAAAAGCCGCTCTATGCTGCCTTACAGAGAGCAGTAGGTCCTGGGTAACTCTAATTTTGGTTTCTTCCCATTGCAGTTCTTGTACGGTCTTAAGCTTCAAAAAGAAATATTGCTTCTCCAGAAAGTTAAGAAAATGAAAGATTAACGGTCTGGGAGGTGCCCCCATCGGAGGTTTAGAATGTAGAGCTCTGTGGGCCCTTTCTATAATGTAATGGGGGCCATAATGAGAAGGTCCAATAATTCTCTCAATAAACTTCTGTACAAACAGAATCGTGTCTTGCCCTTCTTCCATCTCAGGTAGGCCAATAATGATTGCGTTATTCCTGCGGCTATGGCCCTCAAGGTCTTCAAGCTTTTGCTCCATCTTAGTGATTTTCTGCTGGAGCGCAGCCACCTCAGGACCCTGTTTATCCATCTTTTTTTCTAATGAAATAAGATGAGTCTCAACATCAGACGTTCTCAATACTATTTCTTCGATAGCCTGAGAGACAGACTTAAAGTCCGAAGCTAGGTTCCTTAGTTCTTCTTTAAACGTCATAAATTCAGCCAAAAATCCAGCAAGGGTTAAAGGCTCTTGCTCAGAGGAAGAATGACTCATTGCCAGCACTGATTCAGCTGTTCCAGCCCAAGGCTTCTTAGGGGCCTTCTCTGGAGTGACTGGGGGCGTATGCTTTGGTGGAGGTTTCTTCATATCGGCTTCCATTCTTCGCCGAACTCCCCCAACTTACTCTTAATGGCTTCCCCCACCAAAGTACCACACAAATCAGGCTCTCAATTAAGTTAGAGACGTTAAAAGTATGTAAAATTAATGGTGGTGGGCAGGAGAGAACGGGAAAGCGTCTTCTCAGGCCTGCTGTATCACGTGATCCCCCGTAACTTTACAAATTCTAAATGCTAAATCTGAAAAAAAGAGTCAAAATGACAGGATTCATTCTGCAAACATTTTACTAGTGCAAGACACTGTTTTTAACACTTCTTGTTTAAGAAATGCTACATAGCTGATATACAGTGTAAACACAAGAATCATGTACACAAATGCTCACAGACTGGGAAACAAGATCCCAGATTGCAGACAATAATAACAGAGGCTAAACTGGACATAGTAGCCATTAGTGAGACATGGTTCACCAGTAACCACAGTTAGAAGATTTCAGTACCTGACTATGTACTGTTCAGAAGAGACCAAGGTGCAAAATGAGGGGCGGGGGTTGGAGTGGCCCTTTATGTCAATTAAAATTTCAAAGCTACAGATATTCAGAATACACATAAGGAGCCAGCGGAACTGTGGGTCACCCTGGACACAGGAGATGGGACAGCCATACGAACTGGGGTTGTCTACAGGCCTCCAGACCAGGGGGAGGACATGGACACATTACTGTTAGAAGATATACAAAACATGACAGCTAAAGGGGAGGTTCTGATAATGGGAGACTTCAACTTGCCAGATACAGATTGGTCAATACCAGCAGGAACATCTGCCAGAACTAGACACATAGTGGATTCCCTGCCGGTGGAGACCCTCAAACAACTGGTACAACAACCCACAAGAGTCAGGGCTATCCTAGATCTAGTACTGACTAACAGGGAAAGGATCACAGATCTCCAGGTGGAAGGTCACCTGGTAGGCAGTGACCATCACATGTTATGGTTCAATTTGGCCACTAGAACTAAATCATTCCATTCCAAGGCAAAAATATGGGACTTCAGAGGATCTGACTTTGATAAGATGGCCAACAGAGTTAAGCTAACCCTGGCAAGAAGAAATACAAGTAAGGGGTACAGGCTAAGTGGGCAAGCATTAAGGATGCAATACTTAACGCAACATCCCATTGTGTTAGAGAGAAAAGGACATGCAAAAGAAGAAGGAAGCCACTTTGGTTCCCAAAAACAGTAGCAGAAAAGGTCAGAGCCAAAATGCTGGCCTTCAGGAAATATAAGGGAATGCAGTGGGATGAAGATAGAGAGGCATACCAAACTTCCCTAAGGGAAGCAGGAAAGACATTGAGGCAGACAAAGGCCCAAACCGAGGAAACACTAGCACAAACAGTGCAAGAAGGAGACACAACTTTCTTCAGATACATTAGTGAAAGTAGAAAGTCCAGAGGTGGTATTGCTAAGATCAAAGGGGATAAGGGGGCATGTGAGGAGGAGGACCATGTAAAAGCATCTATCCTAAATAGATACTTCTGCTTAGTATTTACTGAGGAGGAGAAGGTAGGGCAGGCCCCACAGGTCAGCACCATGGACACAGGGGGGAGAGAGGTGTGCACTAGTCCCTTCACAAAAGAAAGGGTCTGACAGAACTCAATAAGCTCAGAGTGGACAAGGCAATGGGACCTGATGGCATACATCCCAGGGTACTAAAGGAGCTAAGGGTGGAACTACAGTACAAAGTCACATTAAATTGTTCCACCAATGAGTTGGTTTGGAATTGTTTTTTACAGTTGGAAATGCACTGGCAACTCATACTGAATTGATTTTCAATACTTAACCAGCTCAAGAGCAATGTTTGTAAAACGTTTTTGCAACTCATTTGGATTGCGTCAGCAGTCCATTACAATGCAATGCAAAACTGAGTTTTAACTCTTAAGAAACAGTTTATTGAGGGCTTTGCACTGGATCCAGCAAAACTTATGCAACTCAATCAGAAATGCTAAAACAACTCATTGGAATAACAGTTTAATGTGACTTGTACTGTAGCAGAGTCATTATCAGAACTGTTTAGCGAGTCTCTGATCACAGAAGAGGTCCCAGAAGACTGGAGAAGGGCTATGTGATCCCACCCAATAAAGTGTGGGGAGGAGGAGGCAGGGAATTACAGACCAGTCAGTCTTATCTCAGTAGTGGGCAAGATTATGGAGGCACTCCTTAAGGAAAGGATAGTGCAACACCTGGAATCCATAGGAGCACAGGATCCAAGACAGAAAGGGTTTACAACAGGAAGGTCATGTCAAACTAATCTCATAGATTTCTTTGACTGGGTAACCAGAGTGGTGGACCAAGGCAGAGCAGCTGATGTTGCCTACCTTGACTTCAGCAAAGCTTTTGATACTGTTCCACATAGAAGATTGATTAATAAGCTAGGTAGGCTCAGTGTGGGTCAGAAGTTGGTGAACTGGGTGGCAAACCGGTTGATGGACAGAAAATAGAAAGTGGTGGTAAATCGTATACAGTCAGAAGAGATGCAAGTAGCAAGAGGGGTACCTCAGGGATCAGTCCCGGGGCCAGTCCTCTTCAATATCTTCATCAGTGACACTGCAGATGGACTGGAAGGTAGGGTTTTTCTGTTTGCAGATGACACCAAGATCTGCAACAGAGTAGATGATCCAGATGGGGTGGGTAGAATGAGAAGAGATCTGGATAAACTGGCAAAATGATCAGAAGAGTGACAACTGGGGTTTAATGCAAATAAGTGCAAGATCATGCACATATTGAAGAGAAACCCAGGAGCCACCTATAGGCTGGGAGGGGAGTTTCTGGCAGTCACAAGAGAAGAAAGAGACTTGGGCATCATCATAACAGATGACCTGAAATCATCCAAGCAGACCACTAAAGTAGTAGGTGAGGCTAGGGGGATGTTGGGGAGTATTAGTACGGGAATCACAAGTTGTAAGAGAGCGGTAATAATCCCTCTTTACAAGACATTGGTTAGGCCCCATCTGGAGTATTGAGTGCAGTGCTGGAGGCCACACCTTCACAAGGACATTAACCAAATTGAGGCAGTCCAGAGAAGGTCAACCAAAATGGTGCAGGGACTGCATCAGAAAATATATGAAGACAGATTAACAGAGCTCAATATATATACCCTAGAGCAAAGGAGGGAGAGAGGTGACATGATCAAAACATTCAAACACATTAAGGACATCAACAAGGTGAAAGAGTCTAACATTTCAGTATAAGAAAAATAGGATAAAAGGTCACATCATGAGATTAGAGGGAGGCAAATTAAGGGGTAATGCTAGGAAGTTCTTTTTCACAGAAAGGATGGTGGATACATGGAACAGCCTACATCAGGAAGTGGTGGATATGAATACAGTGCAGGGTTTCAGACAGGTATGGGATAGGCATAAGGGAGCAATACAGATGAATATGAATAGATAAGCCATTGACAGAGCAAAAGCTGATGGCATATTCATAAGGTAGACAAAGAAATGAGCAAACTTGATGGGTCTTGCGGTCCTTATCTGCTGTCACCTTCTATGTTTCTATGTTTCTTAAAAGGTCTCATAGAGCTGCACACCACCTACAGCACAATGTATGTACGCATGTGTATATTGCAGTGGTGCGGTCATGCACCTATATTTAGGATTATGAAGGCACTTCTATGTTAAACTTGAAAATTTGCATGTTAATACCTTTGGACCCATTCAACAGATTTGCATGAAATTTGGTAAGCATGGTGGGGCATGGTAGATCTCTTGATTTGCCAAGTTGTGTTTGGTCAGACTTATAGTGTTTGCGCACCAAAACACTGAAAACTGCACTTTTCGCCAATTCTGCTGGCAGTTTTACAGATTTTGTCCGTGGCAATGTGCAACCGTTGTGTGGTCTGCTGGTCTGAAACGTGGCATGTAGAAAGAACTTGCATCAAGGAACATGCCATTTCTGTTTGGTGAAAAAATATTATTCCATTCAAAAGTTATTTAACTTTTTAGCTCCCATTATAAGTCTAGGGGAAAATTTATATGGTTATTTTGCAAAAGAAAAATAGGGTTTTGGCCATCACGATCAAAGAATTTGCAGACTCGCAATCAAAGAATCTTTGATCACAAGATATTTATTGAGCGCGATGGCTGCCATCTTGTTTTCAGTTTGGATTGGAAAAAAAAGTAAATATTTCATCCCACGGGTGACTTGTGAAATAATTGAAGCATGGGTTTTGATCAGGGGACTTCCCTCTATCGACCCATGCCTTCTGGTTTACTTTAGTTTTGTCAAAAAATAGCCTTTTTACATTTTTACATTCTTCAGCTGTGACTCACTAACAATCTTCGACCATGAGCTTGCAAAATCTCCTGCCGCAACCAATTATTTTGCAGCCTCGTGGTCAAAGATTGTTAGTGAGCTGTGACCCCAGCCAAAGATAAAGGGGGCAGGAAAATTTGTGTCATTTTGTATCAGTAACTAAACCAAACATACAGTGACAGCTGTATAGTGTATTTTTTTTGTTGTAATCTGTGGTATTTTTGTTTGGTCTGTAAACTGTCCTGCAGACATGTAAATATGTTATGCAGTCTGTAACGGTTTTTTTCTTTTTAATCTGTATTATTTTCATTTTGTCTCCGTAGTTGCTTGTAACTGAACTTAATCTGTAAACTTGTCAGCATGTTTTGAAATCTATATTGATTTATCTTGCTCCCAATTGCATATTCATAAAAAAATTAAATAAAATTATCAGTTTCCATATAGTAGTGTACTATCCCTGTTTCCAATAAGCCCACCTGAAAGTCATTTGTTTACTTCCCCTTGCAAAGTGTCCCACCCAGTCCCAATCACTCATCAACAGTAATTATCTAGCCATGTAGAACAGTGTTACCCCTCTGTCCCCGATTGCCAACCAGATCTTGAGAAGTTTTTTTTGTATGTGTGAGTTTACTGCTTATCTCCACCCCCGATCCCCACTCTCCACCATCACTTTTTCGATGTCATACCCATGCAGAAAAAAAAACACAATCCATGGCAATCTAGTTGACCTCCCCACCCACCACCCACTTAGGTAACCCCTCTCCCAGAGAACCGACTGTTGATGAGCAGCACAGTCCTCCTCTCACCTCCTCAGCTGCATGCTATCTGAGCTATGAATGAGTGTAACTCAGTCACAGTTCAGTTGGTGGGCAGCCGTGGAGGTGAGAGGAGAGATGTGCTGCTCGTCGTCTGGAAGTTCTGGGAGGGGGGCTAACAGAGTAGGCTGTGGGGAGGGCCACTAGACTACCATGGTGGTGAGTGGTGGTTTGGGGTGGAGACAAGCAGTAAATTGACACATACAGAAAAAATAAAGAAGACATTATTGAGAGCTGGTTGTCGATTGAAGAAAGTGGTGGGACACTTCTCTACAGTGACTAATTAATTTCTGTCCGATGGGTGATCTGGAACGGTGGTTACCTGAGTGGGTAGTGATTGGGTGGGGGGGAAAGTTACTGACCTATCATGGTCTGAGTATTATCCTTTTTGGGTATGACAATAGGAAAAGGGGTGCCAAGGATTTTGGTGGAGGTGGGGGTGGAAGGGGTGACCAGTAGTAGACTCATATTTTAAAAATTGGAAAAAAAAAGAAGAGAAAACAGACTATCTCAATGTTGGGACACAACACTTACAAACAGAAAATGACAGATAATGGTGACAAACTGCAATGAAATATCAGTTTCAGTGCCAGTCCTATTTTTATGACATGTACAGTACAAAGGAATCTAACTGAATGTCATGTCCAAAAAGAAGAGATACTTCTGTTTCCTCCTCTGTTCTTAACATCTTGGACAATCCCCTTAGTGGATTACTTTGTGATCTTTTTGTTTTTAAATGATCTCCTTGTGTGATGTAATGAGTGCTGTCATTTTCTGTACAATGTTTGGGCACTCTGCCATACTGGTCCATAAGCGCCTGTTCATGAGAATGCCGCATTTGCACACAGATTGGCACAGCATAACCTGAAAATGGTGTTAGAGTAGTAGTCATAGTCTACCTGGCAAATATGTGTAGAAATGGTAGATTTATTATTTTAACATATAAAAAAATGATAATTAAAAAAAAAAGAAGGAAGAAAAGCTTTGTCATCCCTCTCAGTGGGATCTAACCCAGAACCCTTTACATTATATGTTAATGACTAACCATTTGAGCTACCAGCTGTGGTTATTGATGTAACTATTTATTTCTTTTTTTTTTACTTATCTTCATCAATTCAACTTGTAATGGCACACGTTGTCTGAGATATCCATTCTGGCAATGGGTTTCATATGAATAAGTATACATTGTCTGACTTATTTATGACTGAATAAAAATTATATTTATGTTCTACTTTAAATGATACTTGCATTCTAAATATAAATGAATCCCTGCTTGCCTCCTATCCTGAAATCTGTCGTGCCTCAGAGTCAGTAGGATGCTAATAATATTCTGCTACCACTCAACACTACTGAGCAAGCCAGAATTGTGATTAAAAATTAAATTAACTATCATTGCACAGTGAAACAGAATTGTCTCCTCTATTTTGACAGGACATACAGCTAGAGTCCTATTTACTGTACATGTTGGGAAGATTGACTTGGTTCTGAAAATGTAATTCCATTGCAGTGTGTAACCATTGGCTGTCACGCTCTATAGGTTTTGTGCCCTGTTGCCAGATCATCAGCACCGCATCAGGGGTCAGAGGGAAATGGATGTATGACACTGGGAAGGACATTCAGTATTCGTCCATATTTGTGTGTGAAGAACAGCAAGTGCCACAGTCCTCACCTGGTCCATATGTAGAAGTCCATTATCTATGTGAATGTGTGGTGCTATGCGTGCAAAGCCTTGAGATGGACAACGCAGATTATGGACTGAAAAATCAAGAAAGAGAGAAAGAAAGAGCACTACATATTTACAGTGGGCAACAAATAACTAAAAACCAAAACTTGTTGTAAAACAAACAATTCCCTCCAGTGTACCAACATTCTGTGACTGTCTTGCTCCCTCTGTATGTTTCAGTTTTGTTTTGTCCCCCGATCACCAAAACATTGCCAATGGACTGAGGAAACATTGTCAGTGGTCTGAGGGACATGTGTGTGTGTGTGTGTGTGTGTGTGTGCGTATGTGTGTGTGTCTGTCACAGGGAGTGTCCTTTTGATCCATTTCCCACAATCATCTCTGCATGTGCTGGAGACAGACATACACAGTGATTCAAGTCTGTCTCTTACCCTTTCTCATCTAGATATGCAGTATGCAGTGATGACACAGTGCAACTGCTACCACACTTAGGACAGTAATGGCAAATATGTGATAGTGTCACTGCTATGCTGTCACCATGTCTACATATTCTGCAAATGCTATGCCATCTTCCTCACTCTCTCTCTCTCTCTCTGTCAAGACTGGTAGGGTGAGTCGGGGGAGGTGGGAGAAGCACAACGTGGGCACAATCAGCACATACGTTTCAGATCTACCCTGCCTGCACTTCACACCTATCACTTACACATCTTCAAAACTACTGTCTTTTCAGTATCGTCAAGACTGACAGTGTGACTCAGGGCAAAGGGAAGAGAGGGCGAAGAGTAATATATAAATAAGCAATATATTAATATTAGTTTAAGACATGATAAGACCTTTTGAGGTGAAATTTTACAGTAAAAAAAAACACAGACCTTAGGCACGATAGCCATTGCTGTCTAACAAGATTTGACAATCAGTGATGGGCATGGCAAGGGCTCACTCTGGTGAGACCAGCACTCAAGTAATAACGTCACAGAACTAACAGGCACACTCAGAAAAACAAACTCAAAAAGAAAACTGAATCTGGTGAGACACACAAGCATCCATTTTGTTTTTTCCCCATTCAGAAAATGACAAATAACACATTTTTTGGTTTTTATAGCGTTATTATTTAAAAATGAACTGAGACACGTACTCTACATAACAGAACCAACAAGCACATGCATGTCTTGCTAATAATTTCCTGTACTCTTTAAATGAATGTGACAGAAAGTACTCAAGGCTGAGATTTTGTTGTTGAATTTTGTTGACTCGGTAAGCCCACTGGGCCTAGAAGTCCCCTTTTTCAGGGGCAACCAGGGGGGAGAGGGTATACAGGTGGTAAGCAATTGAAGTTGAACCAGATTAAGCAGTTGGTGGTATTTTTAGTGAATGAGAGAAATTTGGCCAGGACACCAGGGAAATTCCCCTACTCTGTCAGTAGGGGGACAGGCTGTCTGTCTGCAAGATGTCCACATGGAGTGAGACTCCAGTGAAGGAGGACGTCCTTTTGGTTGGAAAGCTGGCCTCCTTTCCCACCATTTCAATGCCTGAGGCTAATCAGGATTCCTGCCAAGAGTTGAATTCTGAAGAAGACCTTCACGATATTTTTATATCCACGGAAGACTTGAGTAAACTTACTGAATGTTCTGAGCTTGGAAATATTTCTCAACACAGTGGTGATGGTAATTTACCTAACGATTTAGAAGAGCCAACTAAACAGACGAAAGCTTCAGTTAAAAGAGGAGATACAGGAGATTCTTCTTCACAGTCTGCTCAAAACGCTACAGCATCCCTTGTCAAAGGCTCCGACCGGCCTGTCAGTTTACCTGATGATGCAGCAACATCAAAGGCCCCGACAGGGCTGGTTGAGTCAGTTTCTGTCACTTCTAATGTTCCTTCCCCTCCAAAACTGGATGATGTACTTTGCAAGACTGGCAGTGAAATTGTTGTTAACAATGAGTGCTGTAAGCCTGCAGTTATCCTGCAAAAGGCTGAAGATGTCTCAGGAAACCCATGAACTGCTGTCCTGCATGAAGGACATGAAGCACCCAAGTTATTTGCAGCTTCTGGCTTCTCCTCAGAAATGAGTACACCACTGACTAAATTGGCAGGTTTTGTGTTTAAAAAACCAGCTGTATCTGTTGCACCTGAAGTCTTGTCTTCTTCTATAATCTATCAGACTAGCACTACATCCCAAAGAGGTATCACTGAATTTATGTTTAAAAAATCTGTTTTGGACAATGCTTTAAGAGAGAATATGAATCCGGTTACTGATTTACTGCCTATGAATCCTCCTGCTACACCCATTGGACATGCATCCCCAGGGACTGTAAATCCTCCAGAATCTAGCCCTACTCTACCTTTCGGGCCTTGGTCCTCAAAGCAGGAATTGGTGGGTGCAGGATAGAAACAATCACCGACAGGTTTTTGAATTCCTGGTCCTACCTGGGATTCTGATTTAAATTTTTCTCAATTTTCACCAAATTGGAAACCGGGGGCTGAAATGAGAACTGAGACTGCAAAAAAGCCAGAGGAGGTTCTAAATGATTTGCCAGTAACTGTTTTGAATAAATCCTTGTTACCCCTAGAATGGGTTATTTTTTCTTCTGATGACTTTTCTAACACCAAACCTGTGTCAAAGTCACAGGCTGACTCTCTCCCTTAAGATCCCGATCTCACAATACCACTGAAGCAGAAGGCCCTTATGTCAGACTTATTCTCTAAAGTTAAAAGAGAAGCAGCCCCTAGAAGAAATGCCGTTCGCATCAGATATAAGGGAGGCCTTCAGGAAAGACCGGACAGATATTACGTTGGCAAATGTTTATTGAAAGACTCCTTACATCCCCTCCAGGACATTTTTACATTTATAAACTTATCAGGGGAAGATAATTTTGATATAAGCTTTAGAACAGCTTATGCTCTGGACCTCTTTTGGGAAATGTGTGGGCAGATAAAGTTTTCCCCTACACGGACCCCCTTTTTGGTTATTCCCCTGACTAAACCTTTGATAAAGTATGTTACCATTATGTTCAGAAATGAGGGGGTCCATGTAGAGGACATTAGCTATTGGTTGTCACAGAAATGTGATGTTTTGAGTGCACCAGAACCTATACTAGATTCAGAAAAGTTCTGGATGACTGGATGGAAATATAAAGTCAAGTTCAGACAAACTGACACAGGAATTGAGCATATTCCAAATTCTTTTTTGCTGGGCAAAGATAGAGGGGTCTGCTTTTATGGAGGTCAACCTAAGGCCTGTTATAAATGCTGCTGAAGGACCCACCTCTCTAGTAAGTGTGTGATAAGCCTCATTGTGACAACTATGGGGAACTAGGGCATGTTACTATGTAATGTACTAATCATACTAAATGCGATCTGTGTGAAGAATTTGCCCGTGTGTTTAGTGAGTGTCTTTGGGCAACTAAGAGTAAGGCCTCTTGTATAAGTCCAGGCCTCTTGATACAACAAGCACAGGATGCAGTTAAATGCTTCTCCCTCCTCCTGAGATTGAGGTGACTCTTCTTCAGATTCTTTCACCTACCAACCTCTTCCCTCCCCCAGCCCCCTCTGAGGCAGAAGAAATGATTACTGTACCAATCCCCCCGAAGGAGGAATTGATTCAGTTGGATTCCTCTGATTCCCTGGTTTTGACTCCTGTATGTTATGTTGACCCTGTAGCTACTGATAATGATCCCTCTGCTCCTACTCCCACCTCCCCATTGCCCACTCAAAAGATCCTCCAGAAATTTAAAGCCCAAATCTCCCCCTTCTTTGGTCTCATTTGAATCGAACAATTCTTACGCTGCTTTATTTACTACATGAGGAGATTCTGAAATGGAACTTGGTGACTCAGATTCTCAGAAATCTATTCAGGACCCTTCTGCTTTGCCTGCAGAGGACTATAAAGGAAAGAAAAAGAAAAAGAGGAAAAAATAAAATATACGTTTTTCCTACTCTGGTAAGATATGCTTATGGCAGATAGTAAATGGGGATCGCTAAATACACATACCTTATTGAATACTGCTAAAAGGCAGGCCTTATTTCAGTATGTCCAGGAGGAAAAGATTTCTGTTTGCTTTTTACAGGAGACATGGATGTATTCTCTGGAGCAAGTATCTACATTTAAAAGGGATTGTCCCTGGGGGCCCTCGTATTGGTCTTTTGGAGCTGATAGCACAGATGGAGTGGGAATCCTATTTAACTCCTATGATTTCACTCTTTATAAATTAATAGACCTTTCACCAGGCCTGTTACTTATCCTAGATGGGAAATGGAACAATATGAACTGTAGATTTTTTTATATTTGTAATCCTCAAATAAAGGCTGATAGAGTTGCTATTATGAAAGCAGTGCAGCCATATTTAGTGACATCTTTTATGATTTTTTGGGGTGGCGACTTTAATTGTAGTCTATTGAAGAAATCTCAATCCAATAATAAAAAAATTTACTGTGATTTGAATGCGTTGGACACTATAATTAAACTAGCTGGCCTTATTGATTGCTTTAATTATCTTAAGCATGGATCTAGTTTTACTTATGTGCGAGGTAAATGTCAGACTACCAATGAGCATATGCTGGTTTCTCCTTTGGTTCCTATTTGTTCACTGCATGTAAAACCAGTTGAATTTTCAGATAATTTTTTTTGTTAGTTCACTTAAGCGATCAGCCTCAAATCCCCGAAAACAGAAAAGATGGAAGCTGAATACTTCTATTCTTACTAACCCTCAAGTTAAAGTAACTATCCTGGCCATCCTTAGAGCCGTCTCTTGGTGGCATTTTTATATCCAGACTTGGGTGAATGGTGGACAGACACTAAAACTGACTTATGCATTTGGTTTAAAAAATATGGGAGAACTTTGAGGAATTTCAAATTTTTTAAATATGTGTCACTGAGAAACCAGTTACAGCAGCTTATCACTTTCTCCTATACTTCTCGGTTGGATTATACTGAATAAATTAACTGTATTAAAAGTGAAATGAGAAAATTTCAGTTTGATACAGCTCAGTCTATTAAGGCTATGTTCTCTAACAACACTCAGAAATCACCTATTGGTGACCCATTTGAGGCCTGCAAAGTAATTAAAGATTCTATGAATATTGATTTTTTAGTTGACACCGGTGGTACTAGAGTGGATTTAGCTGAAGACATAAGATGTTTTAATTGAAAAGCATTATCAATCACTGGTACCAAATTCACCTATTTCGCAGTTGAATATTGAAAATTATTTGAAGTCAATAACTTTCCCGTCCTTACCACATGAGGCAGTCCAAATGCTAGCTCCTATCTCTATTACTGAAATAGAATATGTAATTCAACATTTAAAGAATAATATTTCATCAGGCTTAGATGGGCTTCCAAATTGGTTTTACAAGTATTTTATAAAGGAATTAGCTGTTTGTTTATAGCTGGTATTTCAATTTTTTATGATTGCCGATTCTATGCCGCCTTCTTTTACAGATGGATTAATTATTCGTTTAAAACTGGAGATAAACATAACATAAAAAACTGGAGGCCAATTTTGATTCTGAACTCGGACTATAAAATATTTGCTATGTTATTAACTAATTGACTAAAAAATATGCCATACAGGTCATCTCTCCTCATCAATTTTGAGGTCTCCCAGACAGGCGAATTCAAATGGCAATCATGATTATAAGGGATGTAATAGAGCATTTATCACTAGTGGGTAAGAATAATTGTATCATTGCTGCTGGTTTTGAAAAAGCTTTCAATAGGGTATATTTTCCTTATTTATTTAAAGTATTGGACAGCTTTGGAATTCCCATGTAACTACTACACCTTATTCAGCTATTATATACATCCACTTTAGTTTACCCCTTCCTAAAAGGTGAAACAACAAGGAGTTTTTTGCTACAGACAGGGGTCCATCAAGGGTGCCCTCTGAGTCCCCTTTTATATGTTTTTTCTTTAGAACCCCTTCTATGCTCTCTTACTGCCACACCTAGATGGGCTGGTATTTTAGGTTCTGAGCCACAGCAACAGTTACATTTACATTCTTATGCAGACGATGTTTGCCTTTTTTTTCTGATTATGAGCAATTACATATTTTTCTTTCTGAATCTGAGAACTTTTCAGTTGTCTCGAATGCGAAATTAAATATTGGGAAAACTAGAGGTTTGTTTATAGGGGCTGGGAGGTTCATGGAAAAATGTCAGAATGATATTCACATATCTTGGGAACCTCTTAAAATTCTAGGAATCCTCTTTGGCCCACAGCATCTTCCTGCAGAGAATTGGGAAATGGTGATTACTAAAGTTGAGAGAGAAAGGTAATAAGATGAAGCAGTGGAAGCTTTCCAAACAAAAACGTATACATATTTTAAAACAGTTTATTGTGCCTTGATTACAATATAGTGCCATGATATACCCTTTGCCACTTCACTCCAAGACTAGACTATACAACATTTTTTTTCAGATGCTATGGGGAAATAGGTTGAATCCGGTTAAAAGGTGCTACACACATTTAGATAAAAAGAAGGGTGGTCTTGGTATGATAGATCCAATAGTGTTCTTTCATGCCCTGTTTTTCTCTCAAAAAATTAAATGTGGTCTACTGGCCTCTGATGGTGGAGGACGGATGTGGGTAAGGTCAGCTTTAGGATGGTATTTTAAGGCTTGGCACAACATGGACCCTAAATTGTACCTTCATATTCGTATCCCCCAATATTTTTGACCAGCGGTACAGAAGCTATGTAAATGGCAGATCACTAAGGACATGATACAAACAAATAATGTGCATGTTCTATATAGACTCATAATGAATCGTATTTACCCCGATCAACCTTGCTTGAAGAATTGCCCTACAGCACAGAACTCATTTATCTTAGCACAACTTAGTAATCCCAGAACTCCCTCTTACATGTGGGAGACTCAATGGTTAATCATGTATGGCAGATTTAATGTTAGGGGCAACGCTAAATATAAGGTAAACAAAGAGAGGAACTGCCCATATCCAGATTGTATTAATGTAGAGGAATCTATGGAACATTTCTTCTTGCATTGCTCTTATGCTAGATCATTATGGGTTTACTTAGGTGTCTACCCCCAGTTTGGCTCATTTTCATCAGAGTACATTAACCATTTTTTTGTGTTGTGTTAGGTTTTACTTATGGCAGGTAAAATGCCAATGGGTCATTTATCAAAAGAGATTGTCATATGAAGGTTACAGTCAATTAGTGTCTCGTGAATTGATGAAAATTTATTTAAAAGAAGAACAGTTATTTACTTCAGAAAAAGTTAAGAAATGGTGGAATGGTTTTTCTCTCTTTATTAAATATAAATGATTGACTGAGAATAACCTGAATTCATGTTCTTTAAGCCTGTTTGTTTTTCCCTTGTATTCTTTTGTATGACTTCTGTTATATTCCTTTATTAAGAGTTGTATCATTTTATTTTACTGTGTTGTACTTAATGTTTTTTATTTCAATAAAAACTCCCCTACTCTTGTGGTAGGGGCCGCTGCTGCACCATGGCTGTGACTCCGATGGATGTTCAGTGTGCTGGTGTACCTGCAGGAGAGCAGATCTCCACTCCTGCAGGTCCAGCTGGAGAGATCGTTTCTGCTGTTGTATGTGAAGTTCCTGCAGTTGTGGTTTCTGAGATGGAGGAAAGTATTGGTGCTGTACCTGAAAGTTTGTTGATGGCTGATGACCTCTGGCTAAAACGTCTGCTTCAGATGAACTGTGATCAAATTTTGGCAGTCATTGCAGTGACTCAGCAGTCTCTTCCTGCTACTCCTGTTTGTCCTACGGGGAACATTGTGCCCTTTTCTCGGTCTGCCCCTAATGAATGTTCTGCTTTCCCTCCCACACAAACGCCACTGCTGAGTGATTTACCTACTGTGTTGCTGGCTGTCAATCCCTGCAATGATGCATCAGCATCAAAGACATGTCGTGCAAATGACTCAGAGGCATCTGCTCCCTGCTGTACTGATTCTGCACTCTCTCCCATCCCTCAACCCCACAGAGCTGTTCCTCCTCTGGTTACTGTGAGTATAGTTTCTGACTTTATGCCTACGTCAATCGCTTTTCTTCCTGCAGGCTTAGGTGATTCAAGGGGGATTGAGGCTCCTACAGAGGATTTCTCGAGTAGACCAGGCAGCGTCTCTCATTCTTTGGAACATTATCTAAGGAATGCTGGTTGGAAGCCTGGGTCAGAAGGCCATTGGATTCCTGACCCTTAGCACAGCCCTATTCCTGGGGCTCATCAATCTATGGTTGCCACTGTGGGTGTTACTTCAGCAGGGGTTTCTTCCTTGCCTCCCACCTTTATTACTGACTCTGATTTGGACTTATGTGCTGCTGATGTGCAGCTTCCTGAAACTCTCCCTTCTGGTCTGTCTAAAGTCCCAGTGTTATCCGGTTCTTCTTCGGGGGATGAAGGGACTAGCTCCAGGGTTCCTAACCATACATAGGGTGACATAATGGATGGTCTTTCTGCTCCACAAGGCCCTCATCATGCTACTACTGACAAGGCTAAGCATACTTCAGAGGAATTTCATTGATGGGACACTTTTTCTGGACAACCTCTTCCTATGCAGAGGAGAAATGCTGTTAGGCTGCAGTACTTAGGGGGTTTGCCTATTGTTCCTGATCAGATTTATGTGGGGAAGTCCTTGATTAAGGAATCCTTGGGGTTCTTTACCAACAAAATTTATGCCCTCATTCACATCTTGGGTAATAGCCTTTATGACATCAATTTTAAAACCCATCAGGGCTTAGATTTTAGGGCTGATATGAGCTTGTGAGATGTTCTGCTCTCTGGTTCCCTTCTCGGGCTATCCCCTTGACCCGACCTGCAATTAAACTTGTCACCATTTTGTTTTGTAATGAGACTGCTGCTGTTCATGACATTACCCATTGGTTGCAGCAACGGTTTGAACTTTTGGGGTCCCCTCAACCAATTTTTGACACTGAACATCTTTGGACTGGGGGTTGGAAGTACCGGGTTTGACTTAGACATAATAATTCAGGTCCTATCCATCTCTCTAATAGTTTATTTTTGGGGAGGGAGAGTGGTCACTATTTTTATGTGGGCCAACCTAGAACTTGTTTTAAATGTGGCTCTTACATGCATCTTAGTTCTGCTTGTGATCACCTCCATTGTAATCTCTGTCATTCTTATGGTCACTCCAGTTCTGATTGCAAGAATGAACTTAGGTGTAATTTTTGTGAGGATACAGGACATGGATTTGGGTCTCGTCCTTGGGCCACCCACACCAGGTCTGACCAATCTAATCAGGTCACTATTCTTACTGAGGCCCAAAAAAGGGATATTGCTGCCCACAAACCCACCACTGATGGTGTTCCTGTCCAGAATCTCCCCACAACTCCTGACACAGTACCTGTGGCTATTCCTTTGGTAGTCACGCCTGCTGCGGACGCCCCCTTTTCCTGATCCTGCTGTTCAAGTTCCAGACAGGGTGCTTATGGAACAGGACTCTATTCCCCCTGCTCCTTCTGCCGAGGTTGTATGTGTACCTTCTACACTGTCTTCAGTGGTTTCTGGAACTAAGGAGGATATGCCTTCTGCTGAGCTGGGAATTACACCTAAGTGTCGTGCTATTAAGCAGACCAGAACCAGATCAAAGATTGCCAAAGCCTCCTCTCCTAATGTTGGCATCCCCCTCAGTAATACATTTGCTGTTCTCTCCAAGAAATCTCACTCCTCTGATCAGGGTGAGGATTCAGAAACATGCTCCCAGACCCTCCTTTCCTTGGACTCAGATGGGGACAACTTGCCTGATGCTGGGGATCAGTCTAGGCCTGTGATCCTGGAGTTAGGCCTTGCCGGAGCACTAGACTGGGTAATGTTACCTGACCTGTCCCTTCCTTCTTGCTCCCTACTTAGATATCTCCCACCTGTACACTGAGCATAGCCACTTTGAATATGAATAGTAATAAAAATGCTCAGCGTCGGTTGGTGACTTTTCATGCTTTGCAGGACCTAGCCCTTAATATCTGTCTCCTACAGGACACTAGATTGAATTCCCAATATTTGGTGTCTGTGGCTCAAAAATTTTGGAGGTGGGGTCCTTGTTTCTTTTCTTTTGGGGTGGATACTTGTGATGGTGTTGGAGTTTTGTTTCATTGTGATGGGTTTAAGGTTACTAAGTTGGCTGAGATTTCTTCTGGGAGGGTGCTCTTGGATTTTTTTTCAATAACTGCTTGGAGATTGCTCACTCTATATGCTACTACTCGAAAGAAAGACAGGGTTGATTTGTTTACTGTTGTTAGGCCCTATCTCCTCACTACCAGGCATTTGATTTGGAGTGGGGACTTTAACTGTGTGGTGGCCAAGCAATACAGGGGTGAGCTTATTGATAACAATTTTTGTGATACCAATTGTCTTAAGCACATTATTTCTGGTTGTCACTTACAAGATGTTTACCAGTCTGTTCATACACAGGGGGATATACCTTCTTCAAAGGTCAGTTGTCCACCAGGATTGATTTTTTGATTTTTTGTTGATTCCCATGAGCATGTTTACAAGCTAAAACTGTTCCCTTTGAGCTTTCTGATCATGTGATTTTAGCTGCCTCCTTGCATTGGGGGCTGCACCTGCCTCATTTTAGTGTCTATTGGAAGTTTAATGTTACTCTCCTTGATGATGTCCCCCTGGTTTGATCCATCCAGGATCTCATACAGTCCCACATGACTTTGGCTGGGCTGATGGAAAATGTAAGCACCTGGTGGTTAGAAACTAAGGCTGAGGTTCAGAATTTAGTTAAATGTTTTTCTCATACTCACACTGTTGTTCGGTATAAAAATTACCTTGCTTTACGGAACCAGCTGGAAAAATTGTATTCTGCCATTAATACTCAGTGTATTAACCTGACCTCCTAGGTTCAGGCAGTTAAATGTGAAATTGGGTCTTTGCAGTATTCCAGAGCTGCTTCCCTTTTGCATGAACATAGAATTTGTTCACAAGGTAAGAGGGGGTTTGGGGATGATTTTGATTTTTGTACTAAGCGTGCCTCTGAAAGGTCTCTGACACAAGTCAGATTCTGTGTTGGTACTCTGCTTACTTTTATGCCTGAGATCCTGTCTGAGGTCACAGCATACTTCAGGGACATGTATGCTGCCTTTCCTATTGAGGATGGTCCCATGGAGGAGTTCCTGTCCTCCCTTTCTCTCCCTGATTGTCCTCAGGATGTTCTCCCATTACTTACTGCTCCCATACATGGGGATGAAGTTTAACATGCCATATCCCATTTGAAAAATGACACTGCCCCGGGCTTGATGGTTTGCCTTCTGAATTTTATAAGGCCTTTTCTGCTGTTTTGAAAGATGTGCTTGCGGCAGTATTTAATTGGAGTTTGCAGAATCATACTTTTGATTTTCATTTCTGCATTACTGTGCAAATTTTGATTTTTAAAAAAGGTGATCGCAGTGACCTCAATAATTGAAGCTCACTGAGTTGACTGAATACTGATCTGAAAATCCCAATGAAAATTTTAAATGCAACAGTTGCCCGGTTTTTGATTTCCCTCACTCAAACTTGTTCTATTCCTGGCTGTACTATTGAAACCAATTGTCTCCTTCTCTGAGAACTTGTGGAACAGGGTAAGAAGAACTCTATCACTGGATACATTATGAATTCAATCAGTATAAGGCTTTTGATCGGGTCCCCCATCATTTTATCATACATGTCCTCCGCTGTTATGGTCTTTCTGCTGAATTTTGCTCTTTGCTTTCCTTGTTGTACCAGCATGCCTTTGCTATTCCCCTGGTCAATGGGTTTTTGGGCACCTACATACCAATTAATAAAGGGGTCATACTGGGGTGTCCTATGATCCTCCTGTATGTTTTTTGTTTGGATCCTCTTATAAGATTGATTGTTCAGGATGACCTTATTTCTGGTAAACTTCCTGCTTCTGGTGTGCTTCCAGTTAAAACTGCTGCATATGCTGATGACCTTTGTGTTTTTGTTTCTGATGCTGCCTCTGGTGCTATAGTTGTACAACATATTACTGCTTATTCGGCTATAGCTGGGACATCTACAAACAAATCTAAAAGTTCTATTTACCCTCTTTGTGACTTTTCTCCTGCAGTTGATTTGATACAAGACATAGTGGTTTCCAGTGAGCCTATTAAATTATTGAGTATACTTTTTGGGCTGGAGGATAACGCCTCCCTAAATTGGTCTAGGAAGCTGGATGTTGCTAAAACTAAGGTGGCTGTTTGGAAAACTTGGCATCAGACCAAACAAAACAAGGTTCTTTTGGCTAAAACATTTTTACTCTCCATTTTGTTATACCTTAGTGTGGTCTATCCCATTCCCCTACATTTGGAAACTCAACTTTTGAGCCTTTTTTTCAAATTATTTGGGGCAGTAGAGTGAACCCCATTAAAAGGGATGTTCTCTACTTACCCTTAGCACATGGTGATTTAAACTTTGTGAACCCTATTGCATTTTATTTTAGTATGTTCTTTCATAGAAATCTAGCTGATGTGTCTAAACCACAACCTGCTGTTTGGTTATTGTTTGCAGATGTCTGGCTTCATCAACTTTATAGTGTCTGGAATCCACAGGATGGTAGGACTTTTACAGCTCATCCCTTCCCTGTTTATATTCAACCTGTTGTTACCAAACTAAAGAAGTGGAAACTTTGGCCGGCTGATGTCTTGTCCTGTTCTAATAAGTTTATTTATGCTACCATCCAGTCTAATGCTCATTGTATTTCTCCTGCTTTTCCACATGTGCTAGATCAATAACATGAGAAAATCATTGCAGGGTCATGTGATTCTAAAATTCCCCTGAGGACATAAGATGTTTTATGGTTGTGTAGCCATGATCACCTCAATGTGAAGGGGAATGCAAAGCATAAAGCCTTGCCAGAAAGACTGTGCCCTAGACAATCTTGTGTGGCTCAGGAGGAATCTATGGTACATTTTTTGATACACTGTCCTTATCTCCAAGATGTGTGGAATGATTTGGCTATGCGATGGCTGGATTCTAGATGGCAGACTGTTACGTATGTGGAAGTGGTGGGTGGTTTCTTTTTAACTCCACATATTCTTCCTGGAAGGATAGTGAGACTTATTTTTGCCTTCTTTAAATTCAATTTATGGAAGATTTGGTGTAAATTTGTTTTGCAGCAGTTGGATTTTGCTTCTCACGGTGTTATTGAAAGACTAGAATCTGACTTACTTAATCACTGTATGTATGAGAAAACTCATCTGATACATGATGAATGGATGGCACGATGGGAAGTCGGTCCTTTTTTGAAGGATAACATTGGATGAATTATAACTTTTTGTTTATGGATAACATATTCCTATTTTCTGTTGTGTTCCCTTGTTTATTATATGCTATTTTTGTTCTTGTTTTGTCCCTTTTCCTTTGTTTTCTTCCTATTTGATTTTCTTTTAGATTATTGAACTATAACTTTTATTGATTGTTTCTCTCTGTTTTGTTATTGCAATAAAAATTTACCCCTACTCACCTCTAGAGGAACCTTTGACATCTTGGTCTTTGGACAAGATGGTTGCCCCTGTGGATCCAGGAGGGGGAGGATTGCAAGCAGGAAAGGTAGATGAGAAAGAACCAACATCTGAGCCTTCATTTCCAGAGCTTGAAAAGGATTTACAACCCATGTCTGAGGAAGAAACTGATGTTCCTGTGAGTTTTTTCGAGAATAACATGGATTGGTCTCAAATGGTGGAAGATGTTGGGAACACAGACCAGGTACAGAATTCTTTATCAACTAGTTCTACTAAGTCAACAGATAAGGAAAGACTCATGAAAAAATTAATGCAAACAGATGAGCAGTATAAATTAAAAAAAGAAATATTACAGAAGGAACTGTCAAATTTGCAAAATAGCTTTGTGATAGGAACACAAAATGACTCACATGAACTACAGCTGACTGGTGATGTGGCAGGCTGTACTCAAGCACCTACAGCAGAAACTAGTCCGTAAACTAAAAACTTTCTCCTGGCTGAGAGTAACAAACAGTGTAGCGCTGTGTGCCCAGAGCCAGTAAAACAAGAAAAGAACATTAAACCTCCATGTATAGCAAAATGTAGACAGGGGCTCTTGAATGTCCAGAAAGTGCAAAATACTCATGATGCTGCAATAAAAGTAGCTCTGATGCAAACAGAGCGAAAGCCTGTAAATGTTTCAGAGGACATAATTTCCCCAGTGAGAGATAAAATGACTAGTGCTGACTCATTAGCACTACAACAGGACTGATCTCCAGCTCGAGCACTTGAAGGTGCAGGTTGGCTACAAAATGAAACAGGGAACTGGGAACCCGACCCTGTTGATGATACAATAAAAAATGCCATACAGACATTCTTAAATCTGAAGCTTCCATCTCTAATGTTGCTGCTAAAATTCAGTGTGATAGAAAACTGATTGTGACTCAAGGGACAGAGGGAGCAACACAACCAAATGAACTACCTAATATACTAGGACTTGCAGAGCACATTTTACAGGACCATAAGAAAAAAGCTTGACTAGATACCATGTTTAGATGATCTGACCTGTTTCAAAATAAAGGTGAACAAGCCCCTAGAAGAAACACAGTACGTTTAATATTTAAAGGAGTCTTAGAGGAACCTCCCGATAGGTTGTACATAGCTAAACAATTGTTTAAAGGTACTATGCATTTTTTCTCATCAGAAATCTTTGCTTTAATAGATTTGGGGAGTGGAGATTATGATGTCAGTTTTAAAACTATTTCCAGTCTTGACAGACTCTGGTCACAATACCAGACATTGAAAAATAACGCTTTGTGGATCCCCTACATGGCAATCCCTCTTATGAAACCAGCTACTAAGTACATCACCATTATGTTTCATAATGAGGCAGTCCATGTAGAAGATATCCTTTTCTGATTAAGTCAGAGATGCGAAGTACTAGACAGGCTAGCCCCATTTTAGACAGTGAACAAATTTGGAATGGGGGCTGGAAAATAAAAGTAAAACTATACTCTATGAACAATGAGCCAGTACATCTACCAAGCACTTTCTTCTTGGGAAGGGATAGAGGGGTTCTATTTTACATGGGACAGCTAAAATGTTGTTTAAAGTGTAGTTCCCATACCCATTTAAGCTCAGCTTTCAATACTCCCAGATGCAGTTACTGTCTGGATTATGGGCATACTTCCCCCAAATGTGTTAATCTCTTTAAGTGTGATTTATGTGAAAACATAGGACATAGTTATGGGAAGTGCCTGTGGGCCTCTCATAACCATGAAGACTGCCCCCACAAGATGGCCTAATCAATAAGACCCAACAAATGCAGCCCCAAAAGGTAGCTGCAGAAGCTAATAAAGTGTGCTATGCCTGGTTAAACAACTAAATAAAAAAAAAGTCTCAAATATGCAAGATCCTGCATCATCTAGTAAACTCCCAAAGCCAGATGAAGTGGAGAAGTCCTCAGAAGTAGGTAATGAAGATACTCCAGAGATTGGAAATCAGGCAGAAGAGCAGCCTAGTGCTAAGGCTTCAATTTCTGCTGTTGAAGTAGAAGACAAAGGGATGCCCCCCCACTCCTAGTCAAGAAACAAAGTATAGGAAAGCAGCTATGAAAAGAAATAGGTCAGGCAAAACACTGAAAACAAAAAATACTGAAAACATAAAAGAGAAAGAACCTGCAACAGAGATATGGAAAACAAGAAATTCATATGTTGTTATAGCACCAGAAAAATCTTGATGAAGATACTGAAGGGGAACTATCTGACACATCATCCACAACTACAGGCAGTACAGAGACAGCATCAGATACAGAAGAGGGGAACAGGGGGGAACACACATTTCCCAGAGGACTAGGAGAAGGAGATGGAGTAAAATGTCCTGATAGAAATCAGTTGTAGTACCTCTCCTGATAGTACATGTTTGATTCATGCATTCCCTAACCCTAACATCGGTAAATGTAAATAGCATTAGGGGAATGCAAAAATGCTTACAGTCTTGAGTTCTGTAGCTTCAGAAAGGAGTGATATATGTTTACAAGATACATGGTTTAAAACAAATGTCGAATTACAGTTAGCTACTAAACAATGGTCAAAAGGATCTTCCTTTTGGTCAATAGACCAAGAAAGATGTGATGGCATAGGAATTTTATTAAATAACTCAAGCATTAAAGTGGCAAATTAGTAGATATAGACCCAGGGAGGGCTCTAATGTTAGATATTTCCCTATATCAGAAAAGGTTTCGGGTAATACACATTTACACCCCCAGACTAAAGCCCTTAGAGTAGCTTTATTCCAGAAAATACAGCCATATTTACACACATCCAGATTACTGTTGTGGGCTGGGGATTTTCATTGAGGGTAAAGAAATCAGACAGAGGGCTTAAAACAGATAAGATCTTCTGTGACTCCACAGTTCTAAATAAAATAATCTCAGATGCTAAATTGATTGACTCATAGAGATCTAAACATCAAACTGGAGGGAACATCTTTTTTAAAGGAAGCCTATCAACAAGAATTGATTATGTTTTTACTTCAGAGATTCTAGCCATTTTAAGTGTTAAGCTCCTAGTTAGAGAATTTTCAGACCACAAATCAATAGCAGTGAAAATAACTTGGAAAGGTACTGCAAGATGTAAGAAAAACTTATGGAGGTTAAACAACTGCATTTTATCTGATAAATATGTAAAGAAAATTTGGAAGCAAGAATTGCAAGCCAGACTCTCTACAATAATAATGTATGACAATGCTGCCCTCTGGTGGGAGGACGTGAAAACATCTTGGAAGCAATTTTTTCAGAAAATTACAAGGGACAATGTAAATAATAGATATTTGAAATACCTCCCATTAAGGTCACAATTACATACACTAATTTCAAAATCAGAAACCTTGAGACTGGATTTAGACAATCAAATCTCAAAAATTAAAAAGCAGATGAGTATGTTACAATATGATAGAGCTAAGACTCTAGAACAGGAACTAAGATTCAGTACTAATTTGAGAAAGGGATCCATTGATCCCTATAAAGAATGTAAAGACAGAGTAGATCATAGGATCCTAGAGAAACTAAAGCTAAAATCCGATCAGATTACTTCCTCATTAGAAGAAATATTACAAGCAGTAAACTCTCATTTTTTAGAGACATTTGGGACAACACCACAAACACTGGAGGAGGAAAATATGTTACAGAACTTACCACAGCTTGAGGAGGAGAAAAGTGAGTACTTGACTGCCCCAGTACAAAGTGAAGAAATAAAAACAACAATAAATTGTCTTAAGAGTGGCTCTGCCCAAGGGCAGGATGGAATAGGAGCAGAGTTTTACAAAACTGTTACTGATGATTTGACACCAGCCTTAGTGATAGTGTACAATAGCATGTTACAGGAAGGCATTTTAGCAAAATCCATGTATCATGCAACATTAATACTATTGTTCAAAAAAGGGGAAAGAGCATCTGAAAAATGGAGACCCCTTAGTTTGTTGAATGTAGATTTTAAAATATTAAGCAAACTTTCATTGAATAGATTAGTGTTAATTGCAGATAAATTGATCAGTCCTAGCCAAGCTTGTGCAATCCCTAATAGAAAACAAGTTGATAACCTCATTATGTTAAGGGAAATATTCTATAAAGCAGAAAAGCAAGAATTGCAGGGGTATATAATAGAAATTGATCAGGAAAAAGCATTTGACAAGATTTCACATCATTATATGTATAAAGTGTTTAGGGCCTATGGTATACCCAGAAAATTTACAAGATGGATAGAAGTGTTATATAGTCAAGCCACATTAACACCAAACATAAATGGATTGGTAGGGAAAATATTGTTATAAAAAGAGGAGTAAGGCAAGGCTGCCCACTAAGCCCCTTGCTATACATGTTTTGTATAGATGTCTTCTTAAGGAGGATAGAGCAGGTCAATAGGATAAGAGGCTTAAGGATGAGCCCTTCTGCTCCTTTGGTAAAAAAATTGGCATATGCAGATGATCTGGTCTTATGTATAGATCCTTCAACAAATGAAGAGGTTTTTGATGGAACACTATAAGAAATTCTCAGATCATTCAGGGTCTAATATTAACTTACAGAAAAGTGTAGGGGTGGTACTAGGTGATACCCGGGTCCCAGAAAATAATACTTATTCAGGGATTTAGATAGATAAAGGCACAGTCACATTGTTAGGAATAACTTATATTGACCCAGATGTGGCCATACAGAACTGGGAGACAAATCTTCAAAGAGCACAAAAGCTAGTAAACACATGGAAATGTCAAATTATTGGAAAGAGAAAAAGGATCATGTTGATAAAAACTCTATTAATACCTATTTTTTTATACATAAGCTATGTTTTCCCTCCCCCACAGTCTTTATTAGTAACATTGTACAGTGTGTTTTTTCAAGCATTGCGGGGGAGTAGATTAAACCCTGTAAAAAGAACAGTGGCCTATAGAAGAGTAGAAGAAGGAGGCCTAGGGATTGTGAACCCCATCATTTTCTATTTCAGATTGTTTATAACGTACAGTTTTTTTTTTTGGGGGGGGGGGAATGTGACCTGGAGTCAACATTTGGAAAGAACAAGTAATAGAATGGATTAACTTATGTTCCCTAGATTGGGTCCAGAGAAAATTGAATGCATTATATAGAATCACATCAGTCCCAAAATATGTGGTAGAAAAAATGAACATTTTAATAAAATGTAATATTACAAAAGAAATGGTCTTACTGAAAGATAGGAAAGAGCTGTACTCACATATGATGAAAATGGAGGATAGGTAAGACATCACCTTGGGAGAATGCCCAGAACAGAAGCTACAATTTAATCTGGACATATTGAAGTCTAAATGTTTACCAGATTTTGTATGGGACATGGCATGGCCGAGTCTACATGGAAAATTAGAAATTAGAAGTTAGAAATAACAATAAACATAAAGAGATACAAGACAGATACTGCCTAAGACAGTCATGTACCCAAATAATGGAAACACAAGAGCATTTGTTTATAGAATGTGATTATGTGCAAGGTTTTTGGGAATACCTAGCAAAGGAATGGAATGAGCCAATGTTGAGTAACTTATCATATGGTTCTCTGATATATGGACAGATGGAAAAGGGTATGGGTAAATATTTCCTTGAAGCACTGCAAATAGTATTCATAATAATGAATTATATTTGGCAGTTGCGTTGTCTATGGGCAACCCAACAAAGATGGGTATCATACATTGAAATGCGGAGGATTATTGGTATTTCATTACAAAATATGAAGGCATTAGATACAAAGAGATGTACTGAGGAAAGAAGAAAACTATTATGGATTAATTGTGAACACTGGGCTAAACCACCATGAAAAGGGAAAACAAGTACGGCTTAGTAACCATTAAGTATTCTGAATTGTTGTATGCATAAAAATAATTTGAAATATGTAAAATGCAATGTTTAATAGAATGTAATATATGGATCATGAAAATAATAGTACTGAAAACGGTTCAAAAAATTCCTTGTAATACATAGCAGTTCCCCTTAATAGAATACTTCTCTCCCAATAATACTACACTTCACTGCCAATAATGCTATTGTTCCAATGAATGATAATATTATCAGTCTTGCACAAAAGCGCAAGCACACACTGCCACCTCACACTCAGCACTAGCCAGCTTCTTCAACACTCAGCTTGAACAATTTATCATACTGTGACTCATGATTGGCTGCTTTCAGTCAGTGGGCGGGCTGAACATTTTCAAAAACATGACGGCCTTCTCTCGCTTAGCGAGAGTATATCTCATCTTCACTCTTTCCCTGGTATTTTTAACGTTTCAATAGATGACTTATCTGATTGCTCCTCCTTCACTTAACATGAAAACAACTACCAGGTAGGGGTTGCCACCTAACTAAATCACCGAACTGCAGGGTGAAGCAGAGCAGTGTGAGGAACGAGGGGCCATTCTTTGACACTAAGTGAGCAAGTCGTCAGAGTAGCGACGGCCCATCCACCTCATAACATGCCACAAAAAGCTGCACAATTTTAAAATGACAAAAAGCAACAAATAGGTGAGAGTATATTACTCGGAAGTAATACCATCTTGAGGTTCTGGGGACAAGGGAACCTCTCAATGGTATTACTCCCTTGTAATACACTCTCACCTATCTATTATTCTATTTGCATATATTGTAAATATGTATAATATGTGTATGAATTTGTCTTTAAGTCTTCTCAATAAAAATCCCCCTACTCTTTTTGATAAGTGCCATGGGATCTTTAATATGCACCTGAACTACTACCAATCCAGGCAGATGGGATCTCAGTTTAATGTCTCATCTGAAAGAAGGCACCTCAGAAATGCAGCACCCTTCTCATGCTCCACTACACTGTCAGTACTGGGATATTAACCCAAGTGCCAGATGAGGAAACTGAACTCACAGCCCTCTGATCTGCCAGACTCAGAGGCGAGTGTGTTACCTACTGAGCCACTGACACTGACTTTTCAGCTACAAATGAATAAAATAACTAAATGTATTTGTGTAATAATTTGTGTGATAATTCTTATTGGTGTCTCACACACACAGTAATTTTCTGGCACTAGACTCAGCACCTCCCCTATTCTCCGCCCCCAGCAGTTCAGAGTCCCAGCACCTCTCCTATGTAAAGTATCCCTCCCACTCCCTCCCTTCCTCTGCTTGCTGTTGACCCCCACCTAAACCCCTTCCCAGCACTGTGTTATTTAAATTTTCCCTCCCACTCTCTCCCTCTGTGTCTTTTCCTCCCACCCCCTTTTACTGGTACTGTTCAACTTATTTTTGCATCGCCTCTGCAACATCCATCAATTCTTCCCCACCAGCTACAGTAGTTACACACTGACACATCAAAATTGGTGAGCCACGTTTAATTAGGCAGATGAGGCAGCAAGGCTCCCCATATTCGAGTATGCCCTATGACTATGTTTTTTTTTTCACACATACCTGTACTACCTTTGCTCATGGCATGATTAACTATAGGGAAGATGTGGCAGCAGGGCTCCCTACTATTTGAGTCTTCCTCATACACATTTTCATTTTCAGATTTTTATATTTACTTACTGAATTTTTTGGATGGTTCTGTTTTTTTGCATTTCTGCTTTGCTGCTGAGTTGAATATATAATTTTAAAACAAGGACTGTTTAATTTTTTTCTGTATAGTGTCTAATGGTTGATGGTGTGGGGTGTGTATAGTGGCTATTTTCAGTTCCGATAGCAGTGACGGGAAGCGGAAGAGCCATTTGATACTATGTAATTGTGAACTTGATGAGTCTTTACTAGAGACAATTATAGGTATAAAGAAGTGTACTGTGGATTCACTGGAGTGCTAGAAACTGCAAGCCAGGACACCGCATGAAGCAGAATCAAAGATACTGAGCTCAGATAAGGACTGCTTGTCATTTTTCCACATTAAAATCATAAAAAAGGAACATACTGTATAATTATTTGGAAGCCAATCTGAATGTTTTTTTTATTACTATTCCCATTGGTGAAGTCCCTCTACATGTGAATTATGACATTTACAGGGTAGCTAGCCTTACTGCCGTGGAGGTAATTTACAGTGGTTAGGTGTGTGAAGTGTTAACAGGTGTGGAATTATGCCAAACCAATGAATGAAACTTTGTTTTGTTTTAAGCTGGTGGGAGCATGGGTCCCAAAGAGCCCCATGCTCACATCAATATGCGCTCCCACCAATACATATGACATTCAGTACTTGTACTGTTATGTTAGGCAGAAATTTGCAAGTTGGTGGGAGCTCTGGGCCATAAGGGCTCCACGCTCCCACCAACTTGCGTGACTTTGTACTTTTCTATGCTTTCTTAAAAAGTAAGGAAATTCTATGCAAAAAACTGCGTTAATGCATCATTTAGGGTTAAAACACAAAAAGTCAGGAAATGAGACCTTTAGGGTTGTCCTTTACCCCTCTTCATTTACCCTCATCCTTCAAGATTGATAGATGTTAGGGTGGTCATTGGTTGTCTGCCTAAACGTCACCCCATTCTTCTTACTGTAGCATGTGAACATGATCACACATGGAATGGGGGACGTTTAGACTTCACAACCCCAATGACACACCCTGGCGTCTGTCAATCTTGGGAGGATTGGGGGTAAATGAGGTGGGGTAGGGGGCAACCCCAAAGGTCTCATTTCCTGACTTTTTGTATTTTAACCCTAAATGATGCATTAACACAGTTTTTTGCATAGAATATATATATATATATATACTCTGAAGAAGCTTGGCAGGGGGCCAAGTGAAACATCAGTCTGTGTAGTGTGCGCTTTGATTTGGTCTATAATACATGTGATTTTTTATCCATCGGACGTTTTCTGAGTATGCTGTGCAGGTGCTTGGATTTATCTTGATATATATATATATATATATATTAGAGGCAAACAACTCTGTTTAATGCATCAGTTAGGCTTGTTCCACAGTGACAAAGTGAGGAAATTCAGTGTTAGGGTTTAAAGCCCCCTTTGGACCCCCCAGCCCACCCCCCAAACTGGCATTGAGGTGTGCATTAGGGTCATTGGCCCTATCTCTCACCCATCACATGTGTAAAGAAGCAAAGGTATAAGATAATGGGGTAAGAGTTAGGACCGACAACCTTTTCCCATTAGCGCCAATAAAACACACAGTCGGTGGCTGGCCATGGAGATGAGAGGTGGGTGTGCCAGTTGCTGGCTGAAGAAGCATGGGGTGCTGGGGTGCTAATATTGCGTCTGGGTGGGGTGAGGACTACTAGACTACCAGGACATAAAGAATTACATTAATTTTATTATGATGCGGGGGGAGGGACCGCTAGACTACCAGGGATGTCAGTGATAGTCATTATGAAGTACAGATCGGGGGGCCACTAGACTACCAGGGATATTACAAAAACAAATAAATAAATACACATGGGGGGGCCACTAGACTACCACAGATAAAAATATAAAGATATAAATAACATACTCATTGGGGGGGCCACTAGACTACCAGTGATACAATCATGGTTAAGTACATTACCATGATGGCAAGGGGGCCACTCGACTACTTGGGATAATGACAACTACTGTTTTTTTATTCAGATGGGGCAGAGCAAAGCCCCCTGAGCAAAACCCACCCTTATCTCAATAGGGCACCCTGGGCTGCAAAAGCTATTTTAACCATCTTGTCCCTAGCTCGCGATGCACGATCGCGATCAAAGATTCTCGTGATCAAAGAATTTGAAGGCTCGCAATCAAAGATCATTAGTGAGCCATGAACATAGAATTTAAAACTAATAACTTTATTTTTGGACTGATTTGGATAGAATCAAAGCTATGCCTCGATAGATTGGGGTCCCTTGAGTAAAACCCATCGAAGTTTTGCTTCAGAAGTGACCCCGACCCGAGATATTTGTGTTTGTGCGATCGGAAAACTGAAAACAAGATGGCGGACCTCGCGATCAAAGAATTTTTTAAATTCCTCAGGGACAAAAATTCTCGAACCATGACACTGCAAATTCTTTGATCGCCAGGCAGGACGAGATGGCTAGAACCCCATTCTTTGATCGCAAGATATACATATAAATTTTCCCATTGACTTATAATGGGAACTTAAAAGTGCCATAACTTTTGAATGCCTTAATATTTTTTCACCAAACAAAAAGTGGCATGTTCAGCTACCAAAGCTCTTTCAAACAAGCCATCTTACAGAGTGGCATGCTACATGATGGCAGTGCAGGACCACATTCAGAATACCAAAAGGTGCCTCCAAAAATGGATAATTTTGCATTTGTCAGCACTTTCGTACACAAAGACTGGCACTCTAACCGAAATGCAATTCGCAAATCAAGAGATCTACCATGCCCCAAAGCATGTACCAAATTTCAGGCAAATCCATTGAAAGGGTCCAAAGCTATTAATGTTAAAACTTTTGACTTTAGTATGTAACTGACCGCTGAACCCTAGCTATAGTGGCGCAACCATGCCACTATAATATATATATATATATATATATATATATTTATCCTGGCTTGATAGCACCAGGATATTAGGGCTGAGTGTAAACTTCTATGTT
Source organism: Neoceratodus forsteri (assembly GCA_016271365.2). NCBI lineage: Eukaryota > Metazoa > Chordata > Ceratodontiformes > Ceratodontidae > Neoceratodus > Neoceratodus forsteri. The sequence goes on from JADMNL010000022.1 coordinate 129,777,796, forward strand.
GAACATGACAGTTTGCACCTTAATACCTCTGGAACCATTCAGCAGATTTGCACAAAGTTTGGTATGCATAATCTTTATGAGTAGGTGTCTTGCTGTGCCAAATGTTGTGTGAATGATGTTTGTGGTTTCAGAGATACAGTGTAAAAAAATCCTAAATTTAACAGTTTTTTTTTTTACATTTCTTTGCCCACCTGTATCTCAGAAACGGTTTTAGGTTTTGCTCTGTAATTTTCAGGGTAGAAAGCCTTTGGATCTCAGATGTGTCTTTTGAAGGTTTGGTGAAAAAATATTAATTCATTCAAAATTGATTAAGGTTTAATTTCCCATTATCTCCCACGGGAAGATTTATATGTCAGGCATGAAAGTTACAATTTGCACAATTTACACAACTTGTGCAAGATACTGTTGTAATTTGCACAAAATACAACTGTATCTTGTGCAAATTGCAAATGTCGTGCTTGCCCGATTTTTTTTATATGTTGCCAACAGTGGGTGCCCAATCCTGCTGTTGGCACTGTAGGCCCTCACTCCAGATGCACTTTCTCAATAGGGGGCCCACTCCCAGTGTGTAAACATTTTTTTTCTTAATTTGCCAACAGCGGGATGCCCATTCCCTGTGTCTGCTTGTAACCCTGCCCTCACTAATGTGGCACACTGGGAGCCCACTCCAGTGTGCCTATATATATATATATATATATATATATATATATATATACATATATATATAATTTATTTTTCCAATGCTGGGATGCCCACTCTTGGTGTCAGATGCCACCCCAGGCCATAAAAATCCATTACTGACATCGGGGTACCCAATACCCATATCAGCATGTATCGCCTGTCCTCCAGTACTGTGGCACACTGGGAGCCCACCCCAGTGTGATGAAATAATTTTTTTCAGACACCAGGATGCTCACTTGCAGTATCAGCATGTATCCCCCCCAACTATTGTGGCACACTGAGAGCCCACCCCAGTGTGTCCAAATGTATGTTTTTTTATTACATGTGAAATAAAGAAAACCTTCCCCAGATGCCTTTTTTTAACCTATAAAGGAAAATGGTCCCTTGTCATCTCCCCAGTCCCCCCGTCCCCACCCTCTCACTGAGCACCCACCTCTCCATTCTCCCTTACCTCATACTTACCTCCAGAGGTCAGCTTTGTCATCTTCTCTGGACTGGGACATATCTGCACTCTTCAAAACCAAACTGTAAACTGGAGAATCAAACTTAAGTGCCGTATAATGGCAATCAATGGCATTTTCAACTTATGTTGATATCTCAGCCATTTTTAGGAATTTTGGCCCAAAATTTTCAGTGTGAGGTTCTTGGCACCCCACTTCATGAACACTGACACTGTCATTTTGTTAATGGGACCTATAAGGGGATTTTGCAGTCGCAAAACACAGAATCACCTTTTTGGACAGAGTAATAAAATGACAGTGCCAGTGTTCATGAGGTGGGGTCCCAAAAAGCCCATGTTGAAAATTTGGTGAAAAAATTCCTAAAAATGGCCATGCTATGAGCGTACATTGCATGGTTTCTACGCATGTGTATAACTTTGGTAATTTACAATATTTTGACTCCACATTTTCAGCATCCACATTATCACCTCATGAACTGCACAACTGTTATTTCTCACATGCTGCCCAAAATGTGTTTTTGCACCTGTGGTGAACAATGGCACAGTCACTGTGCAAAATAACCTTTTGGGACTGATTAACAAAATGACAGTACCAGCGGTCATAAGGTGGGATCCCAAAAAGCCCATGTTAAAAATTTTATGACAAAATTCCTAAAACTGCCCATGGTATGAGCATGCACTGCACAGTTTCTACGCAGGATCATAACTTTGGTAATTTACAATATTTTGATTCCAGATTTTCAACATACTCATTTTTTCACACCATCTCATGAACAGTACAGCTATCATTTTTCACATCCTGCTCAAAAAAATGTTTTCGCACCTGTGGTGAAGTATGGCACAGTAGCTTTGTGAAATCATCTTTTAGGACAGATTAACAAAATGACAGTATCACTGTTCATGAGGTGGTGTCCCAAAAAGCCAATGTTGAAAATTGGTGAAAAAAATCCTAAAAATGGCCGAGTTACAAGTGTTCATTGACAGTTTTTTCTACGCACATATGTAGCTTTGCCATTTTTTATTATTTTCACTCCAAATTTTTAACATAGCCATTTTTCATATCACCTCATGAATATTGACTCTTAATAGGGATACAAATAACGAATCTGAAAAAGTAAGGAAATTCACTGAAAAAAAAGCTTTGCTAATGCACCATTATGGTTGAAGCCTAAAAAGTAGGGAAATTACATCTTAGGTTTCCCAAGCCAAAGACCCCACCCCTGACTTTCAACTTGAACTCCTCACCCCACTCTCGGCTTAAAACCTGAGGCCTCACCTCCACCCTGCATGCAGGAATAGGTGTGGGGGTGTGCTTTGGGATTGCGAACCCTAATGCTCACCCCATTTAAATAGTTAATTACCTAACATGGCTACATGATAAAAGAATGGGGTGAGCATTAGGGTTTGCAACTCCGAGGCACACCCCTCACACCTACTCCTGCATGCAGGGTGGAGGTGAGGGCCTTGGGGTTGGAAGCAGAGAGTGGGGTGGGGTGTTCGGGTTGGAAGCCAAGGGTGGGGTGGTGTGTGTGTGTGTGTGTGTGTGTGTGTGTGTATATATATATATATATATACTTTTTTTTAAACTGAGGCTGACAATCAGCAGGGGGCCATTAGACACCAGGGTAGATAGGTGGTGATGTAGGTTGATCCCCCATTTGTAACCTCTACTTGCTTTTAATTTTTTAAGAGCAATTTGCACTTAAAACCCCCCAAAAACAAGGCAAAATCAGAAATGGCAAATTTCAGTTAATTTGGGGAAATTATGCAAAGTGTTCTATGGAGGTGAATTAGGCAACTTTGCCACATATTCACCCACAGAGAAAAACTTTGCTGCATCTCTAGCTACCACCTTGATCACCCAGTTGAAGAAGTCAACCAGATTTGTCTGGCATGACCTTCCTGTGGTAAAACTGTGCTGTCTTTGGTCTAAGTTGCCATTTTCCTCAAGAAAGGATATAATCCTTTTCTTTAGTAGGGCTTCCATTGTTTTGCCCATAATTGAGGTGAGACTTATTGTGCGGTAGTTGCCGGCACTCTCCCTGCTGCCATTTTTGTGGAGTGGGACAACTGTGGCCTTTCTCCAGTCCTCCAGTACCTCTCCAAGTTCCAACAGTAGATTGAACAATTTGGCCAGGGAAGCTTCCAGTTCCTCTCTTAGTTCCCTCAGTAATCTTGGGTGAATGTCATCCAGCCCCATAGCCTTATTCACCTTGAGCTTCTCCAGTTCTTTCAGGTCTCTTTCCTCTGTAAAAGGTTCCAGATTTATTCCGCTGCTGCTTGTTCTTGCTTCTGGCAAGGATGGTCCACACCCCTTCCATTCTTTAGCGAAAACTGAGCAAAAATTGAGGATTTCTGCTTTGTCTTTATCATTCTCTGTACATCCTCCATCTTCCCTCATGAGTCTGACTATACCTCCACTCATCTTCCTTTTTGTACTGATGTATCTAAGGAAGGTCTTGTTTCCTGTTTTGACCTCCATGAGAATCCTCTCTTCTGTTGATGCTTTTGCCATTCTGATTAGCTTGCTCATTTCCTTTTGTTTCACCTTTTATGTGTCCATGTCCTTTCCATGGCATGTCTCCTTGTATCTTTTGAAGGCAGTCCTCTTCTCCCTGACCTTGGTGGCCAGTTCCTTGAAACACCAGAGTTCGTTTTCTATTTGCTTTGTTCACTTTGTTATACATTGGTTGGAAGCATCTAGTAAATCTGTTTTGAGAATTTTCCAGTAGTCTTCCACTCCCCCACCTGAATTATGGATGCTAGGTTCTGTTTTAGCTCCTTTTTTTCATTTTGATGAAGTCTGCATGTCTAAAGTCCAGGACTTTAATTTTGGACTGTTTGATGTCTTTTTCTGTTTTAATTTGGAATCATACCATGGTCCCTGGACCCCAGATGGTTCCCAACTTCTATCTCTGAGATGTTGTCACTATTGTTTGTCTTACCTGATGACTGCTGTCTGTGGTTGCTTATGTGGTCTTGACATTTTGATGCTTGGGGAGGAGTTAGGGTTAGAAACCCTAATGCCACTTTTCCCTACTATTATGGCATTATCTTGAACCCTAACTGGTGCATTAACACAGTTTTTTTTTGTAAAGAATATAGATGGATGGATAGACAGACAGACAGAGATAAATAGAGAGACATAGAAATATAGATACAGAAACATATAGAAACACAGACACAGAAACATACACAGATATAGATATAAATATAGATATAGATATAATCAGAGATATGCCATGGACTGACTAAATATATCACATTTTTATCTGCAAGTTTTGACCTCTTTAATATCACAGGTGGTGGAGCTGTGTGTGGTTAATAGAGATGAAACTCTATAGACAAAAATAAATGTGATATATTTAGTCAGCATATGACGTATGCTATTTATTCATTAACAGTGCCTCTCTAGAAAGATTAGTTTTTTTGTGAAGATTTAACTGTTTCTGTTTGACTTGACTGCTCTGTTTTTAATTGCAGCAGAATCCATTGTGATGTCATCAAGAATTGTACAAGCTGCTCTCCCCTTGGCTAAGAACTCCTTTGTGATCATCCTAACGTTCAAATAAATGCTGATAACCAACCTAACATCGAAATCAATGATCTAGTTCCACTTAAGGTCTGTCAAACATTAAAATAATTTATTTGCAAAATGGTATTCTCACTGTGTGTGTGTGTGTGTGTGTGTGTGTGAGCGCGCGTGCGCATGTGTGTGTGTGGAGATAGAATAAATTATAGGTAATTGTGGTATTCAAGGGTTTATACCCATCAAGGTGTTTAATTAGGGTTATAAACCATGAATCCAAAGGGCAAGTGGCATTACCCTCTAATTAGCCATCTCTCCTGATGGGTATGTGGCTTGTATGCTGCAGTTACCTTTTGTGCATTTTCTTTTTCATACATTAGCATGGCTTTTATTTTTACTTGTCTGGGAAATGGCATCTGTTTTGTGGTGATGGCCATTTTAGTTAATTACATCACTGATTTGGACCTCGGTATTTCTGTAGTATAGAGACATTCTGCTTATGGGCACTCTTTTGGCTCTTGTGTGTTTCCATAGTGTATGTCAGTTTCGTTTAGTTTATTAAGGGATAGTGGCATGTAGTGGCTGTTGCAGTTGGGATTGGCATGTGGAGCTATGCAGTGCAAAATTTGTAGTATGTTGCAGGGAGCAGCAGGCATTACCAGGAAAAGCAGCAGCCAAGGGAGTAGCCTTTCAACTGGATCATGTGAATGATGGGGTTGAGAGAGGCATGTCTCCACTGCAGCATGGCATTCTGTGAAATGCCTGCTGCATCATCAAAAGCATAGCATCTGGAGTAAATTTCTCTATGGTATGAGAATAGGTGGAATTTCTTGCTGTATGGGTGGTACTGGTATTATGTTTTTATTGGGATTTTCCTTTAGGGTTGAGATAGTATGTTGTGCTGTAGCCTGTTTTGAAGGCAGGAAGTCCTCAGTGTGTTAATGAGAGTGTAAATTGCTAATTGGTTGGTGTTAATTGATTTGTTAATTGGTTTAAGTGCTCAGAAAATTGTTTATGGTGGTTATAATGTTGGTCTATGGACGCTTTTTTCCCACTGTATACAGGTTTTGCTACAGAGGTATACAGCTTTAGTGAAAATGGTGAGGTATACAGACAAAGAAATGATAAGGGTTCACATGGGGAAAGGTCCCAACCATGTTGTAGATACAGTATGCATGTATACGGATATTACCTTTAAAAGTAAGGTTTTCTAGCAACAGTCTTCTCAATAGAACCACACTCTTTAGTCTAAAGGCTGGAGGCACTAGGGGCCCCCTTTGGAACCAGAATGTCTGTGGCCAACATACGCATGGCACCAAATAACAGTGGTGGCTCAAACTTCATTAGTTATTTTCTGCACCATTGAGATGACTTCTTGTTGCTCTGAATAGCTTCCCTGTTTAGTTCAGTTTTTTACTTTTTATTTTTAGTGTTACATGTAGTACTAGCTCTGCATCATTTTTTGTTAAATGGCACTGAGCACGAATCGACACAGAACAGTGACTTGGCCTCACCAAAACTTCTGTTTTTGGGCTGCAGATTTATGTTTAAGCTTTGGTTCCATTTTGTTAATCTTTGCCTTGCTGATGACGATATTACCGACACCATGTTGGCATCTACCTCCTCTCATTCCAGACCTCAACTTGTGAATGTTTCGGGCCTATATCAGCACCCACCAGCAAGACCCTTTTATGGCAGTCGAGCACTCAGAACAAATACCTGGAGGATGTTTACTAGCTTGAAACTACTAGAGCTGTGGTTAAAGCTGCATGGCACCAAACTGAGAAACATTCCTTCAGAAGTTCTGGAACAAACCAGTTCATGTTCCTACTACTTCTGCCCTTAATGTAGTATGCCCAGTAGTTATTCTTGTGCGAGAATGCCTCAGACACATGACTGTTAGTATATAAAGAAGGCAATAGGGTGGGCGTGGCTAGCTGCTGACAGATAAAGACGTTTTCAACAGGAGCTCCGATCTACAGACTTAATTCTGTACAATTATAACAGTTAATTTTAACTTTGATTACTCTGCAAGACTGATTTTGGCTCCTCAGTCACTCGTGTTATGGAAAATGCAATTGGAGTAAAAAAAAATGGTAATCTGGTCGACTGAATCTGAGGCAACATGGGGAGGCCTAAGAATCTGCAACAACTGGGCCCAACGCATGGCTCGGATACTGAACCTTCGAACTCAGCAGTCCTGAAAGCCGTAAAAGACCTAGAAGCCTTCATCAAAGTACTAGATAAGAAGATGGATGGTTTTACCTCCCGGGTCACCGTAGTGGAAACTAAACTAGAAGGATTAACAACACAAAACAATTTAGCACATTTGATGGCTGAAAAGGCAGTTACAGCTGCTGCAGATTTAGTGAATGAAAACCGCCTATTGCGTCAACGACTAGAAAACTTGGAGAATGGTACTCGTTCAGCCAATGTCCGGATACTAGGGCTCCCAGAGTCTTCTGAGGGTTCAAACCTAATTGAATACTTGACAAATCTAATACAGACTACCCTGGCCATCTCAGTGGTTGGAGTGATTATACAGGCTTACCAAATTACCCCACGGTGCAGACCCCAGCAGGAAGGCACACCACGAATCATCCTGATGGTCACGGCTGGTCCGACCATCAAAGTACTGATCCTGAAGAGAGCCAAAGAGAGGGGACAGCTTTACACCCGAGATGGTGCCAGAATGTATTTCTTTCCCGACCTCTCCTTTGCTGCACGCCAGAGAAGGAAGGCATTTGATGGGGTGAGATCGGAGCTGCACCAATTGGGGATTGGGAACGCATTCTTGTACCCAGCAAAACTCCGTATACAGTACGCAGGTAAAATCTTCATCTTTAATGATCCCTCAGAAGCAGGGAAGAGACTGGAGAAAATTAAATCAGACTTTGCCACCCATAATGAATCCGAGGATTCAGAGGCTGAGGGGGACTGAGAGTGTGTCAATTGTTAACTAACTATGGGCCACTCTCCTATGTAAGGTCCATCAAAATTAACAAGATGCTCGCTGAGTTTAAAGTTTTATTTTAGAAGTTGTGTAGGGCACAGCTATATAATTAATGGCCCTCGAGTATTTATATGTTCTCAGCATGCAATTACGTTTTTGAGAAAGGATAGCAATAATACTGTTTGCAAGTACTGTGTAAGGAGCAACTGTGTAATTGTACGTCTCTATTACCATCTTCTGAAAAATTATTGTTTTTACATGGACTTATGACATGCCATGAAGGCTGCATCAAGAGTGCTTCATTCAGGGACATTTGGGGAATAGATTTTTAGTTACAAAGTCCATGGTCTTGGTGAAGTAGCCATTTATAGACTATATTTAGAATATATGTGCTTACATAAAGCAAGCACAAATCCATGTTTGTTAACCCGCCCATGATGTAACAAAGGGTGATATGCAAATCAATCCTTGGTAGAAGACATCTGTTTTGTAACTTGCTAGGGCATGGAACCAAGTCTCAATATATTGTATGTGTCTTATGATATAAGCAATAAATAAAAAGTAAAAAAAAAAAATAAAGAAGGCAATAATTATCATAGTTGGCAGCAGAGTTCATTTGTGCTACATTTTAACAACACTTACATTTCAAGCCATTCTGTTCTTCAGTTGTAAGCTTATTTATATGAAAGTGGGGGCCCATACACAGTCCCAATTATTTATTTGAAAGCAGGGCCCCATACATCATCTCAATTATTTATTTAAAAGCAGGGACCCTGTACACCATCCCAGTTATTTACTTAAAGGGACACTGTCTGTCTGTGGACTGGTTGTCAGTGTCCCTTGTCGATTGTGCTTGCCACTGCTGTAGGTCAGTGCTTGCATACTTTGTGGGTGGGGAGTGCTTGAGCCACAAATGCGGACATGGCCATCCCAATCTTGTCTGGAGTGGTCTGCTTCTTCCCACTATTTCCAGATGGTGCTCTAGTGCTGATCGTGCCAAACTCATCCATGAAGGAGTTCAGCAGTTTTTGGTCATATATTTAAAAAAAAAAAAAAAAAGGCTGTGTTCCACTGACTGAGCTGATTTTGGCAATGCTTTTCTTTTTTAAGGATTAGGGTTGTTTCAGTGTGAAATTGCAGTTTGAGAAGTGAAACTGGACTCACTGATGCACTTGCACCAGGTCCATTTTCACTTTTCCATACTGTGATTTCACACTGAAATAACTGTTTCTTTGGAAAAAAGTATTGCTGAAATCAGCTCAGTTAATGGAATACAGACATCTATTTTTTGATATGGCCCGAAATCGCCAAACTCTTTCTAGACAGTATAACCAAGAGGTTAGAGTAATGAGCTGTGAATGAGCTTGGTACATCCAGCAGAACTGAGTTTGATTCTCATAACCTCTGCTTATTTATTTTATTTATTTATTTATTAAATTCTCAGATTACAAATACCTTTGAGCAGAAACTGCTCATTTACAAAGGTTCCACGTCAAAGGATGAGGGTCAACATACATACAGAGGTAGTAAAAGAATGCACAATAAACAACCAAAACAACTAAAAGAAAAAAATAAAGATACTCAGTTATAACGTACAGTACTTTGAGATACTATTCATATAATGAGCAGCTTGAGTAGGCAGCTGGCTGTGGTAACAATAAGAGATAGAGGGCACCATAGGCAGTTAGTATTGCAGGTGTGCGACCGGGAGAGGAAGTTGGCAGGCTAATGGGCCACTGTCCGATGGTGGTGGAAAATGTCTTGTACCAGTGAAGTTGTGAAGCAGGAAAGGAGTCACAAGGAAGGCCCAGTGCCAGAGGGAATGAGACTGGGAAAGGGTGGGCTGTGAGACATGAGTGAGCTGGGAGGTGTTTAGAGAGATCTCTGTTCAGAGAAGCAGTCACGTTGAGTGGTAGAGGTGAGGTAAAGTTTGAGATTCCTTTTGAAGGGTCCAAGTGTAGTAGAGGAAAGTGCTTCTTTATTGAGGGAATTGAACCATTGAGCGGCTCTGTAGATAAAGGACCGCTGACCCATGGAGGTATGACATCTGGGAACCTGAAAGGTTAGAGATTGGGCACCACGTGTTTGTTGAGTGTCACTGTAGGTAGTAAGGAGTGAGCTAACACCAGGAGGCATGAGACCAAGGAGAATCTTTTTGGTAAGTAAGCAGGTCTGGTATTGTATTCTGCTGTGTAGGGGTAGCTATCTGGCCTGTGCATAGAGGTCACAGGTGCTTGCATACTGTGTGACTCTGAGCAAGTCACTTAACAAACCCACTGCTCCCAGGTTGCCCCTGAAAACAGGCATTTGTGCCTAGTGGGCCTTACCCAGTTATCCCCAAAAATAAATAAATAAATAAATAATAATAAAAAATATATATATATATATATATGCATGTATGTGTATGTATATATATATATATATATATATATGCATGTATGTGTGTGTCTGTATATATATATATATATATATATATATATATATATATATATATATATATGTGTATATATAATAGATAAACCACTCTGTGGTGTGCCATGGTGCTTTGATATATGCACGCCTTGGTGTGCATTGTTACACATGAGGCTGCAGGCCGAGTGCGTCAACCGCCCAAGGCGTGCATATATCAGAGTGCGACCGCACACCTAAGAGTGGTTTATCAATCTTTTCAAATGTCAAAATTGTTTTGGGGGGTAAAAGTGCAGATGTTCGGTCGTGCTCTGATATACGCACAGTTATGTGGTGGTACACATCCAATAAAAGAGCAACAATTTCCTTACCCATTTTATAAAAATATATATATATTATGGTAGCACAGTAGTGCTACCATAATTAGGGTTGAGGAGTCATTTACATGATAAACCTAAAATGTTGCACCTTAATAACTTTGCAACCGTTCAACGGATTTGCCTGAAATTTGGAATATACGATAAAGAACCATAGATCTTGAGATCTGCCAACATTCATACAGTTCAGATATACAGCTGTGGAGTTATTAAGTGTGATCTGCGCACATGTTTAGGCTTTTTTGGAATTATTTGGTCATCTCTAGAGGTCGCACAGTTTGTGCGACTGGTCCAAAATCTTCAGGAAACGTGTGGCCGGCGTCCCCGATGTGCCTTTTGAAGATTTCATGAAAAAATATTAAATGGTTCAAATGTTATTCAAAAAACAAGTTCCCATTATAAGTCAATGAGAAAAATTTACAAAAAGTTCGACAGTGTTGCATCAGAAAAATGCTTGGCATTTAAATTTGGGACCCTCTAGCAACCTAATTATTTTTGTATTCACCTAGTCGGACCCTGAGGATGCTTGGCATGTCTTTATTTTGGGGTAAAATACCCCAGAAATATGTTTTTCATATTTCTGGAAAAAGTACTTTGGCAAAGTACTTTCACACTTGCGACAGTGTCGAATGAATTTACGAAAGCTTTCACAAAGTTTGACAGTACTTTTCCAGACTGTGTGAAAATGACAACAATTCTTTGGCACCCGGCTGCAGAAGAACGGTTTGGTCTTTTGAGCTGAAATTTGAAGGGAACACAGCCAATATATACATACATACATAGATACATACACAGTGTCGGCAGATAAGGGCCTATGGCCCACCCAGTCTGCCCATTTGAGCTTGTAAGTTCAGTTTGTTTTCCTAGAAGTCTATTTCCCCTTACCCCTGACCTCTAGAATTCCTTTATGTCTATCCCATGCATTCTTAAATCCCGTGATTGTTTCAGCCCCCACCACTTCCTCTGGCAGGGTGTTCCACTTGTCCACCACCTGCTTCTGTGAAGAAATTCTTTCTCATGTTTCCTCTGAATCGCCCCCTCCTCCAACTTCATCCCATGCCTCTAGTCCTGAAACATCTTTTTCACTTAAAAATAGTGTTTTCCTGCACCCTGTTCCTCCCTGTAACATACTTGTATGTCTCTATCATATCCCCTCTCTCCCTCCTCTCCTCCAGGGAGTACATGTTCAGTTCCTTCAACCTGTCTTCATAGGACTTGTGATGCAATCCATGCACCATCTTTGTTGCCCTCCTCTGAACCTTCTCTACCCTGTCTATGTCCTTACGTAGGTATGGTCTCCAGAACTGTACACTGTACTCCAGGTGGGGCCTCACTAGTGTCTTGTATAGCGGAATTATGACCTCCCTTTTCCTGCTGGTGATGCTCCTGCCTATACATCCCAGCATCCTATTTGCTTTACCTGATGCCTTGTCACACTGTTTCCTACCTTGAGGTCATCAGAGATGACAACCCAAGATCCCTTTCCTGCTTGGTGCATGCCATATCCTCACCCCAACTGATATATTGTGCCAGGGTTTTGTGCCCCATATGCATTATCTTGCACTTCTTTGCATTGAATTTCAACTGCCAAACCCTTGACCATTCTTCAGGTTTCTGCAGGTCCCTTCTCATTCTGTCTACACCCTCTGGTGTGTCTACTCTGTTACAGAGCTTTGTGTCATCAGTGAACAGTGAAATTCTGCCTTCTAGATCCTGCGCAATGTCACTGATGAAGATGTTGAATAGGACCGGTCCCAGCACTGATCCCTGTGGTACCCCAACAGTAGATACTGTTTTTCCCCGCTTAATACTGACATTTAAATTGACACTTTAATAATGACATAGTAAATCGTACCATAAATACAGACATATACACATTCCTAAATGTTATAGTGTTTCTGAAATTAACTGTAAAAATCTATGACTTGCACTAAAATTAATTTTGTCTGCTTTGTAGTGTTATCCTTCTGGCAGGAACATCTGGCATTCTGAGATAGTTGGGTAATGGTTAGATATCTGTGTGCATTTCTGCCCTCCCCTGTGTTGACGTTTCCATCATAAGATCAGTCAAATGGACAGATTTGACCTGTTTGCAAACCATCATTTGGAATGTTGTACAGCACAGCAGGCACAGAGGTTAGGTACTGACTGTGATGGAGGTGCATTGAAGTGCTTGACACCACCATGCACCCACAGATCAACCCTCCCACCCTCCACTCCCTGTCCTGGCAATCTACAGCTACACAACACACAATAAACACAGCTTTCTTGAACCAGCTGCAGCCCTATGATACTACAATCTCTGCAGAAGAAGAAAAAGCAGCATGCTGCCAGCTAGCAAAACCAGCAGTCTGTCACTCTGTACAGAGAGCGAAAGTGTTATTGTGTAAGCACAATAAATATTTATGTAGTTTTTTGAAACCATAACAGCAAAATAAACAGCAGTCCATAATCAGCACTTGAAAAGTAAACATCATTTTCACCCTGAGAGCCACAGAGAAAGCTAAAATATGCAGGCTGCTGCACAATCCAAGAGCTGTCAATACAATGATACTCTACAAGATGCAAATGCCATGCTTTTTTTATATATAATGAAAGTAAACAGCCTTGGTTTGCTTTCCCTTTTCTTGTCCTTCCTAAACAACTGACCCATGTTGAGTGATGACCATTATGGAGCCCACGTAGTCACCCATAGCATGCAGCAAAGAAAGGATCAAACAAGAGACACAGAGAGCAACAACCTGAAGCAGGACTGCTATGCTGTGAGTGATGACTACTTTAGTAACCTAAATTATAAAATGGCAGAGAACAATGGAGTAATCTGATATTGATGGTAAAATGTAGGACTACAGTGGACTATAAATAACTAATCCCAATAAAACAGGTGGAGTACTTACGCTGATGGCTCACTGATTCATTTTAGGCATTCTATTAAGAATGTTATATAAGTCTGACATTGGCATTTTTTTAGCCTGCTAATGTTTTTACTCATCACATTAGTTTGTTTCTGGGCAGGCAAGCAGGCGGCAGTGCATACTAAGGCGCATACAGTACTATGGTGTCTAGGAGCAAAGAGACGGTCAGCCCATGTATGCTCCAATTCCATTACCCATAATTTCCATTTAGTAGATAGCCATTTAATTTCTTTTTGAAATCTTTTTCCTTACAAATTACAATCTCTAGTAGGAGCTTGTTTCATGGATTTACTGTGTGCTGTGTATAAAAAGCTTTTCTTACAGTTGTCTAGAATTTTTTTGGCTGAAGTAGAGGATGGTCTCGGGTTCCCTTTCCATCATTTTTAAATTCCAGGATCAACTCATTTAGTAGGTAAGTATCCTGCATGATGTCATAGCACAGTAACATAACACCTCTTAACTGTTTTATCTCCAATGACTCAAATACATATTTTTGAGATGTTCACCATATGTCAAAAGTTTGATGTTATAAATTAATTTTGTAGACTGCCTCTGTACCTTCTTTAATTTGGTCACATCCCCTTTATTTATTGGATACTACACTGGGCTCCCATAGTTTAAAATGGGTCTAACAATGCCCCTGTACAAAGGCATAACAACATCCTCACTTCTACTTCTAAAGTGTTTTTTTATTGTCCACAACAGTTTTTTTTTTACTTTGACCACCTGTGCATTACAGTGTGAAGTAAAAGTTAATCTATTATTTACTAGTACTCCTAAGACTTTTTCTTCATTGGCCTCCCATATAACAGTAGCCCCAATTATATATGAGTGATGGTTGCGCTGGTATCCTAAATGCATTACACAGCATATGACAGTATTAAATTTCATCCCTTTATTCCTTGCCCATCTATAAATTAGGTCCACATCTTTCTGCATGGCCTTTTTTGCTTCGTCAGTATCCACCACACCTGCCAGTATGGTATCATCCTCGTATTTACTGCTCCAGTTGGTTAATCCCCTACACATATTGGACACAAATATCTGAAAGAGCACAGGTCCAAGCACTCACCCCTGTAGTACCCCACTAGTCACACACCTGGATGTAGAAAGAAAATCATTTATACAGGCACACTGTGTCCTGTCCCTCAACCATTCCTGTATCCATTTATAATTTTTGGATCCATCTGTAGTATCACTGGTATGTCTATTATTTCATTATGGGGGGTGATATCAAAAGCTTTAAAGTAATCAGGTATATAATATCCACTGGTAACCCCTTATCTAATGTGGATGTAATTTTTTCATGTAGACATAAATGCAATGCAATTCATTACAATGTCAGTGGCTCAGCAGGTTGCACACTTGTCTCTGAGGCTGTAAAATCAAAAGGCTGTGGGTTATGTCCCCACACCAAGCACTTGGGTAAAATTCCAGTACTGACACTATAGTGCAGCATGAGGGGGTGCTGCACTTCTGACGTGCTGTCTTTCAGATGACATGTCAAACCGAGGTCCTGTTGTGGTGGTTGTTCAGGTGGATGTTAAAGATCCCATGGTATTTCTCAAAAGAGTAGGGGAGGTTTTTATTGAATGAAATTGTACATCACATAAAGACAAAAAAACCTGAAAAAGCAACATCACACACATATCCAAATAAAACTCAAATGCCAGAATTACTTTATTCAGTGAGATTCCTAACTAAGAGTCCTGTATCACAGTTAAACTATTATGTATTTCTACTATGTTGTACAAACGCCTGATGTTTTTATATAAAGAAAATTATATGTCTATAATACTTGACAAGTCATTCAATAATAACTATCTTGGATCCCAGTGAGGAGAAATATACTCTCCCTCCGTACTTTACCCAACTGAATGCATACTTCCATAAAGTTTGAAGATGTTGAGGATTCAGATATGCCTCCTCATGGGAATCCATTTTGAAACGTGGTTCCTTACCATGGTTTTCAGTTCTTGCTGCTGAAGGTAGTTTTGTTGCAACACTAACTGGCACCGTGCTTGCCAAATGTATTTCAAGAGGCCACATACTACTCTCAGTGTACTATGATGATATTTGGCACAAGACCCAGCATACACACCCAGAACAAGTATTTCATGGGCTATAGCCTGAAACTCTACACATTTCAAAATATTGGATAACATCCACAGAAAAGTAAGAAAATATGGAAAAGTGAGCTATAAGTGGTCTTGTGTTTCTAAAGCTAAATTACAGTTATCTCTGGGACAATACCTTTCTATCACAGGTTTATGTTTGTGTTTGTCACATACCCCTATTCAGCCATGACATGTGAGCCACACCACATCCCACATATATCAATGGAGATGACGTTCTGAAATATGTTTTAAAGTGTTAGAGACTGAACTGTCTGAACCACCAGGAAACTGTACTGGTGTCGTTATAAATTAATCTAATATGTGCATGTACATGCCTTTCCTGGATATTTGCTGCACAGATGCATAGTAACTTTCCATACTTTTATTTTGGTCAAGACTGACCGTAAATAAAGTGGAGTCCTATCTGGCATGGAAATGCCATTTCTGTGAACTCCATAGAGATAAGTTTGTTAAAAACCAAGCACGTGTACAAATGGCCAAATCTGTATTGGTGTTTCTTAAAATAACCATCAAATTCACTGACCAGAAAATTATATGAAAGAAAAGAACTGGGTTGATCATGACCTGTCCTCTTTTATGGACTGATAAGTATGTAATTTGCCAACAAATAGGACTTAATCGACTCCCCCACATAACCTGGAAGAAGAGACTATACAATTTTGTGTTAGATACCATAGGTGGGGAAAAATGGCACTTAAATGTAAGAATAGTGGCAGAATAAAAGTTTTGACTAACATAACTCTTTTAAGTTTGGAAATTTGCATAGATTTCCATCTTTACACTTTGTGTTCTCATTCCAATAATTTCAGTTTCCAATTCTCCTGAGACTTATCCTGTGCCCCAAATTGAACACCTAAAATAAACAATTCTGAAACTATAGGAATCCCCTTCTATCTGTTGTAAGCCCAAAGATTTGAAATGACAAAGGCAAACAGCCTTGCTTTTTTCAAAATTCACTTTGGCCCCACCACATCAGAATAGTCCCTTATAAGAGATATAACTATAGCACACAAATCTTCTTTTTCTACAAATAAGCGTGTGCCATTTGCATATGCAGAGATTTTGCGAGGTGGAACTGTCGGTCATAATGTCAAACCCTTAATTTGAGATGCCTGGTTGATTCTAACAATTAAAAAATTAATACAAAAAATGTAAAGCAAAGGATTCAAGGGGGCAACCTTGCCAGAGCCCTAGAACAATACGCAATTGTCATCCTATATGGCCATTTAAGAGTAAATAATAATTAGCCTACTTCTATAATAAACCTATCCATGCTATAAAAGTATATGGGATGCCATGGTGTATCAAGGCCCTAACTAAGAAATCATATGGTACCCAGTCAAAGGTTTTTCTATTGATCTATAGAGATGACAAAGCCATGTATCATATTTAAATTACTTCTTTCAAAAATTTCTCTAAGTTGTTAAAGGTTCTAATTCATCAGTCTCCCTGTTGCTCCACAGGTCTGATTATGTTCTATAACTGATTGTCCTACTGTCATTAAGTGGTGTCTAAGGACATGGGCAAAAATCCTTATATTAGAATTAAGAGTGAAATAGCTCTCCAATTTTGCAAATTTGATTTATCTTCCTTTTCATACCACAAAATGAGAAACGCTTTAACCATAGATTCAGTTGTTTTCAAATTTTGTAATATAAAATTAAAAACTTCTGGCAGAATTGGTGTCAGTAAGTCAGAAAATACTTGACAGAAACCAGCACTTAAGCCATCTGGCACAGAAGCAGCTTCTGGCCAAATTTTTCTTTTTATCATTAAAGCAATTTCATTAGTGGAAACTGGCAGAGTAAGGGATGTGTAGTCTTGAGGTTGTGCAACTCTTTTGTCTATGCGCCTTAAAAATTCTGACATAGCTCCTCCCCTCACAGGTGAAGCCCCAAATTGTGCTAGTAGATTTTTCTGTATTAGCTGCATAATATCAGGTAATGATACATGCACTGTTTCCTGATGTGACTAACTTTTTAGCCACACTATCCTGATCACTTTTAAAAGGATCCAATTATATCTTTGATTCATGTAAACCATAAGCTTGTTCTGTCTGTAGTATTTTTGCTCTATCATAATGAAAGGATTTTATATCCTTCTTAATTTTTGTAATTTGAGGAATGTATGATCTTTTTTCTGTGCATTGCAACAAAATCAATCTGAATAGCTGTGAGCATAAGGACAAACACTTGAAGTAGTCCTACCTTTCTTTTGTTTTTCCAATCTCCTGGAAAAATGTTTTCAGACATAATTTAGTGTTCCCCACCACTCAAGCAAGTCATCATAAAAAGATCCCCACAGTAGCCCTGACTTTAAGAACTTCCATACTTTTTTGTGTTACATTTATTTATTTATTTATTTATTGAATTTTGATGATCGGGTAGGCCCACTGGGCCCCAGAGGTCCCTTTTTCAGGGGTGATCCAGGAATAACAGTACATGAACTAATAAGCAGTAATACATATACAAGTTATAGGCATGCAGCAGTCATACATACTGTATACGTGAGGCAGAGCAGTTTTTTTCTATAGGCTACAAATATCTAGCTAATAGGCAGTTGTTCATATACAAGTTATGAGCATGCAGCAGTCATACATATAAGTGAGGCAGAACAGTCATTCCTATAGGTTACATATATCTAAGAGCCATCAATGAAGTTGGGTGTGGGGAAAGAGAGGAGTCAGTGCTGCCTATTCGGGTGTAGGAGATTTACATGTGGTAAAGTGCGCTGACCCAGGGTCATGGTTGTAGTGTCAGGTACCATAGCATTGGCATTTGCTCATTGACAGCAGATAAGTCTTGAGTCTAGTGTGGAAACACGGTATGGATGGGGTTTCTCGTACCACCAGTGGGAGGTTGTTTCAAAGGGAAGGGGCAGCATGAGAGAAGGACTTATAACCTGCCTTGGTCCTGACCTTAGGGACTCTAGTAGCATTTGGCCTGAGGACCTGAGGTTGTGCAGATTACTTTTTACAGTTAGGAGTCCTTCAAGACTCGGGGGAGGTGTGGGGCTAATTAGCTTCTTTGCCAGACAGAGTACTGGGTACCTGAGGTGAGCTTCAAAGGATGGCCAACTGAGTCTCATTAAAGACTCACAGTGGTGGCTCCTTGAGTGGGATAAGGAGGCAAAGTGGACAAACTCATTGTATGAAGTCTGTAGTTTACCGAATTCCAGCTTTTCGACACCCTGAAGGACCAAGGCAGCATATATTAGTGTTGGGAGTAGGACACTAGAGGCAATGGTAGTCCTGGCTTTGGGAATCAGCTGTTCCTTGAGCTGGTAAAGTAATCCGAGTTTGCTGTGGATTACTTTAGTGATTTGGTCTACATGTTGTTTGAAGTTGAGACCTTGGTTGAGGGTAAGGTCGAGGTACTTTGTGGAGGAGACCACTTCCAGTTTGTTGCCCACCAGGGACGTGAGTTGAAGTAGTTGTGATCTGTCTTGTCCAAGGGCTCTAGGTCTGAACAACATGTCTTAATATCTTGGTACTTTAACACTGCTGCATTGAGGTGCCAATAATCAGGCCCTGTCACAGAGTCCAGAAAGTGCCTTATCATAACTAAAAGTTCAAAATGGTCAGAACAAGCTCTAGGATGTGTTTTTACCACTATAATTTTCCAACTCTGTGAGGTAAATATGTTATCAATCTGTGAGGATAGACTTCCTCGGTAGGTGTGACCCCCTGTCTTGTGCTTCATCCTGTATACATCCTGCATACCTGTTGTGGAAATAATCTGTGTCAATACATTAGTAGCACTATACAGTTTTGTAGGGTGACCAATATTATCCCTAATCCCATGGGACAATTGAAATCCCCTCCTATTATAACTCTCCTAGCTGTGTGTAGATAGGGCTGTAATTGCCAAAAGAGGGCTACCCTCATATATTTTGTGCAGGAAGCATAATGGACACCTATACGCAGGTTTTGTCACTGCCTTTGGAGATCCACCAAAAGAACCCATTCAGGATCTACATCAAATACTTTAAAAATCTGAGTTTGACAATTTTTAAGGAGATCCCTACCCTTGAACAGGGGTCCTCCCACAAAGACTGTATCAAGGGGCCTCATCACCATGCTTTTTGGGCTTGTTGTATGTCAGCTGTTGTTCTTGGTCTAGTGTCTTGTAATAAAATTAAATGAGCTTCAACTACACTTAAAGCATAAAAAGTCATGTTTCATCTATTATGGTTCTTAATACTGTTGACATTCAGTGAAAGAATGTCAATAGTTTGAAAAGAACAAATGTCCATTAAATCTAGTCAGAAGTGGGAGCCATGAACTTAATGTTTTTTTTTAGTCTTCTTTTTAGCTTTTTGGAGTTCCATCAGATCTATGTCCATATATGACTGGTCTTTTTGGGAGGAGATCACCAATGACACTTCTGAATTACCATCCTCTGAATCTATCTGCTTCTGTAAGGCTATAAAAGTGTTGTTCAGTTCCACAGTATCCATTTTAGGCATCTTAGTTTTGGGATTAATCCTAGATGAACTTTTCTTGCCTTTAACTGGTCAAAAGGCCTCCAGCGGTTCTGGAGGAGGGGCCATAGGAACTGTCTGTTCCTGACTGGTGTCCATCAAAATGGTACTTAAAACATCTGGATGTATTGGCAGTTGCTCATCCTGAGGGGCTTGCTGTTCCTCCAGTCCCCCTAGGTCTTCACTTTGCAAGTCATCTGGCCCACCTTGCACATCTCTAGGGGGTTGTGGTGTAAACGAGGAAGCTTGTTCCTTGGTATGTTTTGTCTGTGCTTCGTGTACCATATATGTGGGATAATAAAAGGAACCTTTATTGTGGACTGCCCATGGACACTATATGTAGAGATGACCCAGCTCATCACACAGATTACATTTGCTGGGGTTAGGGCAAAACATACTTTTGTGGCCTGTCTGAAGGCAGCAATTACAGACCACTGTGTCATGTACACTACTGAGCTGAGACAGGGACCTGCGCCTATGACATGACCTAGCCTGCCCTGGGTAGAAACAAAAGCCATGATCCTCACCAATATAGAAACAAATAGGCAAATGACCTGGGCCAATTTCTGAGGTACATAAATGGATTCTCATCTTCCAGTGCCCCATCCAAATATTTTCAGTATCCAAAATGAGATTAGGTCCGTCGATAACATAAGTCCTCTATTTTACCCAATAGAGGATATCAGATATATGAACAATTTAAATTCTGAAAAGTACAGTAATGTTTTTAACTGTTGGTTGCATCAGAGGAATGGCTAGGAAAGGTGTCCATAGAGGTGAGTTCTGCACAGATTGATACTTCTAGAATCTTTCCAGTTGTTGTGATGTGTTAAAATGGATGCCAACCTTTGTGTCTCTAGAGATGTGAACTAAAGCAAAAATGTAATTTGCCATAAATTACATGGAATCCTTGAGTAAAACCCTCCCTACATACTGTACAGCCTGTCCAGAGGTTCCTCTAGCCCCCCTTTGTATTTGATGTGAACAGCATTTCTCCTGGTGGCCAGTTTCCCCAGGTTGGAAAAAAGGTCAGAGAATTTAAAATTCTGCCAATTATGATTTGTAGAATTTTTGCCCTCTAGAGTATCAGAATGAGGTTGAGCCCATTGTTTTCCTGTACCTGAAACGGTTGACTATGCTTATGCTGCAAAGTTCTGTTTAGTTGCCGAAAACTCAGTTTGTTTCCATGAAGGACCAATGTCTGCTTTTTCCAAAATATCTGCCTAAGAGGGGTGTGAAGAATTAGTGTCAAGGATTGAATTACCTCTGTGTAGTTTAATTGCCTCAGTATGTTATTTATGCAATATTGTGGCAGCACCTTCCACAATCTCTGTCTCAGGAGGACATGAAACAATTATGTCACCGTCATGCTGCCGCACCACACAGGATATATTGTCAGTGCACCCAGCAACTGTCTCTGTTTTTGTTTCAGTAGAAGGAACTATAGGCACATTGACTTGTGGGGCCCCATAAGTTCTCCTATAAATATTTGGCAATCAGATTCGATATGTAACCAATAACCCATGACAGGTTGTGCTGGTATTGGGGATTAATCAACATCCTGGGTGCATTGTGAGGCACAAGGCCACAGCCTGAGTGCCCTCATGGCATCCGGAATGGAGTAGGTTATTGTGCTTATAACATGGGGTCACTAGCATGCCAGAATAGCAAACTGTGTTTTAGTAGCATGGGGAAAACCTGTACTTTCATGGAGGTATCCTGCCACCCCACAAAGTAGTCCCATAGTGGAATGTGTTACATTGTACAGATAATATGGAAAATGGCAATCTACAAATACAAAAGTAACATTTATTGTAACACCAGCTGTCACTGTACACAGAAATGAAGAAAATAGTAACATTTGTTGCAAAGTCACAGTAATCTTTTCTTCTACAGTATGATGACAGACCACATGTCACAGACAAACCAGGAGCATTATTGCATGACTGTCATATAGAACTTACTTTAGGATGATAGTGGGAAGAATGCTGTGCATGCAACTGCAGACTACATGAAACATATCTACTAAGTAGTGGCAAACGGTGCCACTGGGTGATATGATGGGACTCTCTGTAAGCAGTGCATGTGGGTACCATACCATATCCTGTTGGCAACTGAAGAGATCAAGTTTGCTGCATGACTGTCAGCAAGTGAGGTAATATGCACACATCGGGAAGCTCACTGTGTGTCCTCATGGAGGTAGCCATTCATGGGCTGTACTGTCAGCAACAGATTCTGATTGTGAGGCTTGCCCTGCTACAAGCACGATGCACCTACATGCACATTACCATTGTATTACTGCTGACACCAGTGTGCGGGTAATGAGAACAGATGCCACTTTGCAGCAGCAGACACATTCTGTGAGAAAGAGCGCATGGTGTGGCACTACTAATTCAGCATTTGCTGTACCATGCAGGCAGACAGACTGGCTGCAAAGAGTGCATGCTGCTACCTTATGCTGCCGGCAACAGCAGATATGAACTCTGCAATACGACTCCAAGCAACTAAGTTGACATGCACACTTTGGGAAGTTTACTCTGTGTATTGTCATGCAGGTAGCCCTTCATGGACTGACTGTGAGCTCCGAAGGGTCATTGTGAACCTTGCTGTGCTGCAAGCACCATGCAGTGGCAGTCAACCTGTCCTGTGTGAGGGTGCAATGGATTCTCGGAGACCCATGAGGTGGCTGGGCATCACAAACATACGGGGTGTTAAATCTATGCCTGGGTACCCAGAGATCATGTGGTGAGTGGATGGGAAAACACAGTCAGGGGGCTTTACTCTCTGATTCCTGTGGAGATACGGGGTGAGGAGGTGTTAACCATATACTGGCAGCAAATGATGATCTGCAGGAGGATGTGCAGCTATTCAGTACTTGTCTGCTTTTTGCACCTCTACAGAAAGTAGATACTGACTGTGTCACAATCATGTGTCAGCAGCTCCCGGTAGGATGGCTGTCTGCTGCAGCTCTCTGTTCTGCACTGGCTTAGCTAGGATTACAAATGGCTGCTGTTGCAAAATGATTATGAAAGACAGAACAAGATCAGATCTGCCCAGGGATCTCCCAGAGTTCCTCTCTGGCTTACTCACAGCAACTGTTAGTATATCATGCAGTAATGCATGGTCAGATGCCAGGAGTCCACCAATCATTTTACTGATACTACTACTCCCATGTTATAAGAAGATTTATACTTCTCACTGGCTACTTTGGAAGAGTGCCCAGGGCTGCCATTGCCACCACCTGTACTATTTGGGACATAGCTTGAATATCCCATTCTAGTTCTCCTTGAGCATCTCAGTGTGCTAGTGCAGCAGGGCATGCTCATTCAGCCACCACCTTCCCTGTAAGCCCTTTGTCCTGCAGTAGTAACTCTGAAAAAGGCTGTAAAGCAGCCAAGTCTATATTTGTAGGTTGTACATAAACTTGTCAGCCTGGTGACATGATTTGTGCAGCTGTCAGTGCCTCTCCAGCATCCCAACTAGTCCCGTCCAGTGTTTATTCCAGCCTGCATCAAGAAGTGCTCTCTCCAGAGACCATGGCCCTTGTTGCCCGGGCACCGTCACTGCCAGTAGGGGTTTGGACTGAGGAGCTTGAAAGTTGTCTAAAGCAGAAACTGGGGTTAACATTTGCAAATCTGACACAGGTAAATTGTGAAATTTTTCATTTCCAAAAGCCACATCCTTCTCAGTAAGGCTATGCAGAAGCCAGATGCTGCATTCTGCTGTAGTTGTAGATATCCATTTGCCATCCAGAAGGTCTAGGTTCCATTCTTGTCTGGACCGCGAGGTGCAGAACTCAAAACCTGCCTCCGGCTTTCTTGAGCAGGTAAATCCATATGGTAAAACTCAGTTCCACGCAAAGCAGAATTCTGATGTTGAGACATAATTCCAACAGAATCTGGAATGTCCATAGGTGTAGAAAAAAGTACTTGTTCAATCCCCCATTTCTACATTCTGTTGCACCTTGCCTCCTCCTCCTCCTGGGTCAGCCATGTTGCCAACCAGCATGAGGTTTCCCTACAGGGGAGCAGGGGAATTTCCCCTGTGTCCCGGCAAAATTTCCCCTTTCACTAAAAATACCAACAGCTTAATCTGGTTCAATTTCAGTTGGTCACTATCTGTATACCCTCCCCCAGGGCTGTCCCTAGAATGAGACTTCTAGTCTCAGTGGACCTACTTGGTCAATGAAATTCAATAAATAAATAAACAGATAGTAGATTTGTCACACAAGATCTTTTAGATGTAAACCCATGTTGGTCATGATATATCAGGTTGTGTTTAAAGAGGTGGGGCAGGATTTTCAAGTGACGGCACAAGGCATGCGACAAGTCCTGCACCAGGGGACTCTGAAACCGACGATGTACTGAACCCCTTTGCTGCAACTGCACTGGATTTTCCAAAACCAGGTGCAGTTGCAACAGTTTCCCTGCTTTATGGTGGTTTGCACTAAATGTCTGGTGCAAGCCCTGTGTATTTGGTTCCGGGATGAGGTGCAGGCTAGACCAACCTGCGGTTGGCACAAGGGATAGAAAATCCCAACTGCTGACCGGAGACTGCCGCACGCTCTGTGCACCCTAAGTTCAGTGCACCAGGGGGCTTGCAGCATCTGTCCAGGTTTGAAAATCCTGCCCATGGTCTATGATCCGATTTTGTATTATTGATTCTAAGACTTTCCCTGGGACTGACAGTAGGATAATTGGTCTATAGTCTGGATAGTCCATTTTATTACCTTTTTTGTGAACCGGTATCACAGATGCTGACTTCCAGTCTCTTGGTATTTCACATTTTTGTATTGACAGCTCATGTAAGTGTTTAAGTGGTTTAGATATGCATTGTGATAATGCCTTCAGCAGTCATAGGGAAATCTTATGTAAACCCACAGAGCAGCTATTTTTAACTTAAGGATGTTATTTGTTATCTCTTCTTCACTTGTTATTTCATAATTACACATTCCAGGGATATTACTCTGGTACTCTTTACAATCTGAGAAAACTAACACGAAATACTCATTAAAAATCTTAGCCACCTCCCTTGAGTTATTGTCTACTTGATTGTTTAATGTAATTGTGCAAAGTTGGTTTTCAGAGTTACACACTGAATTTATGTAACTGTAAAATTCAATTTAATTGTTGTTAGTGCTGTTAGTGGCCAAACTTTGTTCAAACTTTCTTTTGTCCCACTTGCTGGAATATTTACATTATCTTTGGACTGCCTTATAAGCTTCTCATGTTTTTTCAATTTTGTCTTAGGTATATACTTTATAAAGTTTATGTTTCTTTCGCATTAGTCTCTTTATTTTCATGGTAGGCCATTCTGGTTTTATTCCACAGCTGTTGTATTTTTTAACTTTCTTAACATGCCTTTTACAGATATTTGATATATGACGTTTTATAATTTGTCACATACTGTTGACTTTCTTATTTTGAAGCTCCATGTCCCAATTTATTTCTAATATGTCAGATCTGAGAGCCTCTTGGTTAGCGGTTGCAAATGAATAAACCTCTGTACATCCCTTTACTTTAGCATAGTTATCATGAAAGGAAAAGGAGATGTTACTATAATCGCTTGAACCCAAAGGAGCTACAGCCTTACCATTGGTAATGTTAATATTTGATGAATTTAGACGTATATAAAGACTATCCCCCCCAACCCCCGTGTAGGTGATTTTATTTGTTGTGTCAAATTGTGTTGTTCTATCAGTCTCAATGGCTCTTTACTATAAACAGTAGTAGTTACATTGTTGTTCCAGTTTATATCTCTATAGTTTAAATCCCCCATAAAGATACTACTCTTGTACTGCATGCTTTTTCAGTTTGCTGGGTTATAACCTCTGTTGTATCCCTGATTGCATTTGGGGGTCTATAACATAGTCCCAGTATAGTTTTTTGCCTGTAACACTGGCAACATTTATCCATAGAGTTTCCATTTCACAGGTATTTTCTCTGATTTTATCAGTAATGTCATAGGAGATAAGTCTATTTGAAATATGCATTGTAACTCCTCCACCTCTTTTCTCTTCTCTAGCACCACAATATATGGTGCATCTAGGTATCTCTTTGTGGCAACTATCTTCTATATGCCACCATGTTTCTGTTATGAGGACTATATCAATATTACACTTGCATCCGAGAAATGTTTGAAGTTCTTCCAGTTTATTGCTTAATCTCCTTGCATGTTTTAAATAGCATTTCACCTCCTGTGGCCTCTAAGCTTTGCTTTTGTTTTCCTGGACTATTAATTACTAATCCATTCTGCAGGCAATTTTCACCCCCTTTCCTTTTTTAGTTTAAATATTCTTTGGGTAGCATCTTTGTTACAACCATGGTCTCTTCATGATTTAAATGAAGCCCATCCTTTGAGTATAGATGTTTCTGTAAATAAAAAGCACTCCATGTGCTGGATTTTCAAATGGTCCTTAGATCCATGCAAGCTGCATCAAACAACCAGCTTGCATCAGATCTAGGTGTGCCAAATGCTGTGTGTCATATTTTGCAGGAAAATCATTCTCTGTGACAAAGTCCTCCAAACTGATGCAAAAGGTCCACAGCATCATAAAATGATGTAAGGGAAAAGAATAATGCAATAACACAAGCTGTACCAAAACAAATGGTGCAAGTTGAGCCAAAAATGACACAAAGGATGAGAATGAGGGAAGCTAAATCAAAAAATACAGCAGATGAAATGGCCAAGACTAAGCCCCCAAAATATTCTAAACCAGTCCTGGAGGGGAGTATTGGCCCCTAAATGTAATATGGTCAGGTCTGACCACCTGCTGTGGGCCTCTTTATATGCTCCACTGTCCCTTAGACCAGCTCTGGCTGGTCTAACAGTGACAAGGCACAAGAACAGGACTTGCATTCCTTGAAAATCCCAAATAAGGGGATGGTGCATCATTTTGGTGATGTAGACATCCCTTCCGACATGGTGCAGGCATTTCTTCAGTGCAAGCATGGCACAAGCCAGTCTGGCATATGCAGACCTGTTTCTGACACAAGCACCATTTGAAAATCAGAATTGATGGAAGATTTGATGCATCCTGCTCCATGCGTCAGTTGTTTTGGACGCAAGCACCCTGCATCATTCCCTGGCCTCCAGAAATTCAGCCACATGAGTTTATAAACTCAGTACCCTCTTTGTTACACCTGTTTCGTAGCCTTGAGTTACTCCACTGTATGGCATTGTTTTTTTCATGATGGCATTTTAGCAGGGGCAAAATGCCAGAGATAACTGCACGTTTTCCTTTACCCTTGATATACATGTACATCTCTATAATATCACCCACTATACCCTTCCACCAAAGTCCAAGAAGGTAGCATCTTTCAGAAAAAGAGATGCACAAGAACAAGGGGGCACAATTTGAAGATAGAGGGGGGATGGCTCTGAGGTAATGTTAGAAAGTATTTTTTTTATGGAGAGGGTTGTGGATGCATGGAACAGCTTTCCTGAGGCAGTTGTGGAGTCAAGAACAGTGGGAGAATTCAAGAATGCATGGGACAGACATGAAGCAATTCTAGTGGTGGGTAGGAGAAAGTAAGCTGTTGGTTAACTAGAATGTGCAGCTCATCCATCAGGTAGGGAAATAGGAAAACTAGGTGGACCAAGCAGTCCTTTTCTGCCATCAAATTCTGTGTTTCTCTGTTTCATGTTGCCTGCTTATATTTTTTGTACCAATGTGTACTGCTATTGTATGATAGTTCGATTTATCATTTATCAATTTAGAGAGCATTGCTTTGATATCATTGATCTTTGCACCTGGCAAGTAACTAACAACTTTCTTTAACTTGTTCTTTCCATGTGCTATTTTATCAACCTTTCACAATACAGAGTCTCCTATAACAAGGACATTGCCTTGTAACTGTTGATACCGTCATCCTTGAAGTGATTTCATGGTCTTTTTCACCTGTATAGAAATGTGTTTTCTTATTTAAAATATGTAAAGCCCACCTCAAGGCCTTCTTATAAAATCAGGCCTTCCCAGACTGTGTTTTATAGTCCCTACCTGTTTTTTAGAATTTTATGCTTAAGATAGCCTTTGGCTATTTTGAGTTTAGTTGCTGCTGCTGTTGAGGGCAGTATTTATACTAAATCTTGCTTTAATTGCTGGAATATTGTATATTAATGTTTAATAGTAGGTTGTTTTGTATTTATTATGGTTTGTTGTATGAAGTTTTATTATGTTCCGTGCCCAGAGCCTTCGGGATGGGCGTCTCTTAAATAAAATTTGCCTTGCCTTGCTATTTAAACCTGATGGAGTTTTCATTTTTGTATTTACATCAGAGGTTGTGCCGCCTGCCACTCCTTCAGTATCTAAATTGTGTCCTGATAGTGTTTCTGTGTTTGTATTAACGTCAGCTGTTATAACGCTTGTCTCTCCTGCAGTTTCTAGACTTAATAGAGCATACCTATTAGTGAGTACAATTTCCTTACTTCCTATAGCTCTCCTACCCTTTTTTGTGGATTTTTTGTGACTAGGGACCAGTTTTCAATATCTTCATCAGATCTAGTGTGTCTCTCTAGACCACTTGAACTTTCATTTTCTATTGTCTCCCAACAGTTATCAAGTTCTCTTTTTCTTTCATCCTTTGTTGTGGCATTTATTTATTTGAGCATTGCTTTCTCTTCCCCTAGGTGTTTCTCTCTGAGGGTTTGTACCTCATTTAGTAATTCACGTATTTTCAGGCTTTTGGGTAGACATATGAAACCTCATGTATTTCCACCTCTAGCGATCAATACATGGAACAATTACAAAATTTTTTTTGACAGCGTCTTCAGTACATGATATGAACAGAAAGTCTTTGGTTAGGTTGTAACCTTCCATTTGTGGTAGATAACTACAACTGTATTACTTACAGAAATACCTGCCTCAAGCAAGGAAGTCACCTTACTTTTGATTTAAATGTTATAAAAGTTTGCTGCCTCCCTGGTCTCCTGCAGTGGATGCCAGCAGATGCTGCTTGCCTCTGCCAGCATTGCCTCTACCCAGTGCTTGCCTTTGCTCACTAGGGCAACAACTAAATAATCACCCAACCAGAAGTGTCACCCAGGTAATTTCCTGCCCTTTGCTAAAGTCCTGTGAGCATTTTTATTTTATAAATCTTTAAATATTATGACTACACCAGTATTGTGCCTTTAAAAGGACAGGATACGGGCACCTTTGACACACAAAATGGTCCCTCAAACTGCAGAAATGCTGCAGCAGCCAAGTCAACCTCCTGTCTCCCCCACCTGGAGGTCAAAGGTCATGATCTGACAATTTACTTAGATTCAGCACACTAGAGGACTCAGTTCCTCTCTCAGAGGATGGGTATAGTTTTAAAAAAAATTGATAAAAAAATGTCCCTCAAAGCTCCCAGTGGTTTTTCTTCAGTTTTTTGCTTTACCTTTCCTGTTGCCTGATTGTAATTGTGACCCCCCCCACACACACACTAAAGCAGCACAGAGAAATAAACTGTTATTGTTTTCATTTGATTTGCTGTCAGCAGCCCACTTGATTTGGAGCAATCATGTCTCTTAGCAGCCACCACACAGAGCAGTTTCCTGCTTCATGGTTTCCAAACCATTAACTTCTGCTCTGTGGTGTTAACTTGTTTGGTGGGTTTGTTGCGTTTATGGACTTATATATTTTTATTTTGAGTGACTGAGGTAAGTGCAAGGGGAGTCAAGCAGGTGATTGTGTCAGTAGGTTCAGGCGGTCACCAGTCTGACTCATGACTAAAAGGCCTTAGCAGAAGAAACACTTACATAAGTAAAAAAATGGAAATAAAAACTAAGCCTGCTACTTTACTGCTTGAGTGGGCAGGGAGGTATACACACTATAAAACTACCAAAGTGAAATAAAACTATAACTACAGAATCAAAGTCAATTTAATCACTATTACTATCATTATGATTAGTAATTTAATCACTAATTTAATCTCGTACCAGTAAGTGGAAGGACAATTTTTTATGAAATACACATATTCATCTACATTTTTACATGTTTAAAAATGTGTATCCAAATAAAAAAACACTGCTTTTAGAAATAAAGGACCATTTTATAGCCACAATAAGGCACTCTGGGTGTGTGCATTGTGTTGAGATAACCACACTTCTATGGGCTGAAGGCATTTGGCTTGCTGCCTTGAGCCTAACTACAACCTTGGGCATGCGCTTATCTCAGCACAATGCACACCCCGTCATGTGTTATTGCTCTCTTAGTTCAACTTCAACAGCATTTTAAAAACTCAGAGAAAACATTCTTTACCTGAGGTTGTTACAGCAATGCTTTTTGAGTTCACTTGCGCTCATGCACAAGGAACATCTTGCCACAGTACAACTTTTTGGAGGTGTGTGAGCCTCCTAACAAATGCATTGCTCTGTGTAGCAGGCATGACCCAACCACACCAATAGATGCTGAGCTGTCTATGACAGCAGTTTGGCAGCAGTGTTCTTCGCTTGAAAGAAACCCCCCGCTGCAATCAGCGGTGGTAATGTGTGTGTTATTAGCATACTGATGTCACCTTTTTCCCTCAGTTGCTTGAAATCCCTCCTGATTCCTCCCTCTGTTAATGTCCTCCCTGCTCCTTCGTTATTGCCCTCCCCCTACATTGTGTGCCAAGGGGGGTGCTCAATCCCTCTCAGTTCATGAACCCCCCCATCACACTGTGTGGCTGATGGGGGTGCCCAATCCCTGTTGGCTGCAGCCCCCCCCAACAAATATCTAGGTGGCACACGGGGAGCCCACCCCAGCTGCTTGCTCATAATAATAATAATAATAATAATAATAATAATAAACTTTATTTTTAAGGCACCTTTCAAATGCCAAGGTGCCTAACAAATTCAAAATCACAGAACAAACATCTCAACAACATATAATATATACAAGATCATTAATAACATTAAACAGTTACTCACTGAATGCTTGGTGCCATAAAAATGTTTTCATCACTTGCTTAAATCCCTCCATGGTCATGCACTCCTGTAAGCGATGGGTTAGAGAATTCCAAAGGGTTGGGGCCACATGCATAAAAGCTCTGGCCCCAGAAGATTTCAAACACACCCTTGGAATCTCCAGCAACCCCTCGTCGGCTGAGCGGAGCAATCGTCCAGGGCAGTAAGGGACCAGAAGCTCTTTCAGGTAGTCTGGGCCCTGTCCATGTAGGGCTTTAAAAGTAAGAAGACTGACTTTAAAGGTGATCCACCACTGAACTGGCAGCCAGTACAGTCCACGTAGTACTGGCAATATATGACATGACCGAGGTGATCCCATCAAAGACTGGGCTGCTGCGTTCTGCACTAGCTGCAGGCGATGGATTTCCACTGCTGGCAGCCCTAGGTACAGGGAGTGGAAATAATCTAGGTGTGAGGACACAAAGGCGTGGATCAAAGTAGGAAGGTTGCTGGACAGAACAAGGTGCTTAATCCTGGAGATATTCCTTAGGTGGTAAAAGGAATATTTAATGACAGCCGACACCTGAGAATGCAGGGTCAGCCCTTCGCCAAAAATTACCCCCAGGTTTCGCACCTGTTCAGAGGTCAGAAGAGATATGGCCCCAAGAAAAGTCTGGAGGGTGAACCCACCCCAACCCCCCTATCTGGTGACCCAGATCCACAACCAGCACCTCAGTCTTATCCAAGTTCAACCTCAACTAACTGGAATCCATCCACTCCTTGATTTCTGAGAGGCAGCTATTAAAGACAGAGAGAGCTTCATCCTGGTCAGGTGCAAAAGAAAAGTAGAGCTGGGTATCATCAGCATAGCAGTGAAACCTCAGCCCATACCTACTTACAATGACTCCGAGGGGCAGCATATACACTGTGAACAACATTGAGGACAACACTGACTCCTGAGGAACCCCACAAGACAGAGAAACTGGATCCAAGGAATAAACTCCAGACACCACTCTCTGAGTTCTTCCCATAAAGAACAATGTAAACCACCCAAGGACTGTATCTGACAGTCCACAGATGAATCTCAGATGGTCAAGCAGGACCCCATGGTCTACAGTGTCAAACGCTGATGAGATATCTAGAAGAACCAAGATGGAACGGCTTTTCTGATCTCTAGCCATCAGGATATCATTGAGTACCCGAACCAGCGCTGTCTCAATACTATGTCTCTTTCAAAATCCAGACTGGAGAGGTTCATAGATGTCATGGATGGTCAAATGGTCCTCCAGCTGTGCAGCCACTACTTTCTTAATCACCTTCCCTAAAAAGGGGAGGTCAGAGATTGGTTTGTAGTTTGCAAGGCAGTCAGGGTCCAAAGAAGCTTTCTTCAAGAGTGGTGTCACCACCACCTCTTTCAGGGAGCTAGGAAACTCACCTGTATCCAAGGAGCACCAGACTATCCAAGCTAGGACTGGACTGATGGAATCAATACAACCCAGGATCAGGGAAGTAGGTCCTGGGTTCAAACTACAGCATGTAGGGTGCACACTCTGGACAATCCGCATCCATGAACACCGGTCGGTTGAAGGAACTCCAGGAAAACCGAGGAGCAGTGGCCTCACACTGATCAAAAACAATGCCCATAGAGTGTGCTGGTTGGAGTACCACCCTGCTGTCAGCCACCTTATTCACAAAGAATTGAGAAAGTTTGTCGCACTCTACTTGCAAAAAAGCTTTCCAAACTTGTAGACAGGCTGGGCTGCACAGTCTGTCCACAATTCGGAACAGCTAAGCTGGTTGATTCTGAGCAGCTGCTATCTCCCTGGACAGGAACTCTGCCTTCTTACGGGTGATTGCAGATTGATAGACTTGATAATGCTCCATCAATCTAAGGTGGTTGACATCAATGGTGGATTTCTGCCAGCAACGCTCCAACCTTCATCCTAGTCACCGCATCTCCTTCAAAGTCCCATCAAACCATGGGGATAGAGGGTGAAGGGAGGGAGAGAGAGAGGATAAACTCGGACAGAAGCAGTGACATCCAGGGCCACCAAAATGGCCATATTATAAGCCTTCATGAGGGTCTTTGGGTCATTGTTTGCCACTGAGAGGGACGAGAGGTCAAGCACCGCTGCTAGTCCTTGAGAACTTATATCTCATAAAGGACGGTACCTGACCATCTCCACAGGGGTAGGCCTATGAAGGGGGGCACTAAAAGTGAATACCACGGTGTAATGATGGGAGCATCCAACTAGTTCCACCCCCCAAGTCGGATACTTTGATCCCCAGGAGGAAGACTAAGTCAAGAGAGTGACCATGTTTGTGAGTAGCAGTAGTAACTATCTGTGTAAGACCCAGTGGTGTCATCAACTGGAGGAAGTGCTGACCAAATTGAGAGAGCTCGTCATTGACCCAGGCATTGAAGTTGCCCAGGACCATCAGCCTGGGCAACTTGAACACCATGTCAATGATTAAGTCCATGACTTCCTGAAGGAATCGCTTCTCATCTCTGGATGGACGGTAGATGAGGGCGATCCGACAACCTACACCTGCTACTACGGTACACTCAAATGACTCAGTCTCCTCAGCTGGTACACTCATGAGGTTAAGTTTGGTCTTGAAACAGACTGCACTCCCCCTTGCGATCCAATCTTGGGCGGTGCATCACTGAGTACCCAGCTGGAATTACAACCTCCAAAATGGGGCCAGAGTTCTCATCCAGCCAGGTCTTGTGATGTATGTTAGGTCCACCGTCTCAACAAGATCTGCAATAATAGCAGTCTTGTTTTTAATGGACTGGGCATTTCATAACACTGCCTGAGTTGAATGAACCTCTCGGGCCGCCTGGACCACCTGTCTACTACAATTGGTAGTGTCCTTGGGTATAGAAACCAGACATGGTGAACCATGTTCTAGGTTCCATTTTGTCCCAGGGTGTCTTCTGGATCTTACCACCCTGATATGGTGGCCCCTCACATTCACACTCCACTGTTCACACACCCCAACTCCCCTCCCTCCCCTATGCACAAATCCCAATGCCCTATAGCATTGGTAAGTTGTAAACTGAAGTGGGGGGGAAGGCAGAGAGCTGAGGGTGAATAGCACACGATCGTGGGGGCAGGCCTCCAACACCTCATGCACCCCTCAAGCACACTGTACGGCCAACAGGGGTGCCCAGTCCCAGTCAGCTCCAGCCCCCCTGCCAAAAAATACCCAGACGGCATGCTGGGAGCCCACCCCAGCATTCCAAAAGCCTCCTGCATTGTTGGATTTTTTTGTTTGTTTTTCCCTGTAAAACCAGAAAATTGTCCCTTGCTGTCTCTGGTGCCCCTTCCCCAAACCCGCACCCAACCTCTGCACACCCCACATCCCCTCCTCACCCCAACTTACCTCTAGAGCCCAGCATGATGATCTTCAGTGGACTGAGAACACGCCTGCACTCTTCAAAGCCGACCGCAAACTGAAGAAATGCCAGTAAGCTGTATAATGGCATAAATTTGTGTTTTTTTCAACTTAGGTGGGTATCTCAGCCATTTTTGTGAATTTTGGCACCACAGTTTCAACATGGGGTTCTCTCAACCCCACCTCATTAATTCAGTTACTGTCATGTCGTTATTCGCCCCAAAAGGTGATGTCACAGTCACTGCGCGGAATCACCTTTCAGGACAAATTAAAGAAATTACAGTGCCACTGTTCATGAGGTGGGCTCTCAAAAAACCTATGTTGTAAATTTGGTGAAAAAATATCAAAAAATGACTGTGTTACGAGTGTGGGTTGCACAGTGTCCACGCCCACTCTTAACTTTGTAAATTTGTAATATTTCTCTCTAGATTTTCAACATTGGCATTTTTTCACACCTCCTTATGAACAGTACACCTGTTATTTTTCACATCCTGGCCAAAATGTGTTTCCGCAGAATGGCATGGTCCCTGAGGGAAATCTATGTTCGGGACAGATTATGAAAATCACAGTGACACCGTTCATGAGTAGAGGTCACAAAATGCCCATGTTGAAAAGTTGGTGAAAAAATTCCAAAAAATGACAGTGTTATGAGTGTGCATTGTGCAGTTTCAATGCACACTCATAACTTCTTGAATTTGTAGTATTTTCACTCCAGATTTTCAACAACGCCATTTTTTCACACCTCCTTATGAATAGTACAGCTGTAATTTTTCACATCCTGGCCAAACTGTGTTTCTGCATATCTGGCAGACAATGGCGTGGACACTGTGGTAACTCAACATTCAGGACATATTAAAAAAATCATAGTGCCACTGTTCATGAGCAGAGGTCACAAAATGCCTATGTTGAAAATCTGATGAAAGAAGTCCATGAAATGACTGTGTTATGAGCACGAGCGTGCTTCATACAGTTTCCATGTACGCTTGAAAGTTCAAGAATTTTTAATATTTCCACTCCAGATTTTCAACATTGCCATCATTTGACACCTCCCTATGAATGGTATAACTCATTTTTCACATTCTGCTTGAACTGTGTTTTCGCACATGTAGCACAGAATGGCACAGTCACTGTGGGAAATCAATGTTCAGGACAGATTAACAAAATCACAGTGCCACTGTTCATGAGTAGAGGCCCAAAATGCTTTTATGAGGTGGGGCGTCACAAAAAAAGGCCATGTTGAAAATTTGTAGTGCAAATACCACAAATGCCTGGGGCGTTATGGTTTCTAACCATAACATCCCACCCTGTACAGACTGACAGGCATTAGGGGTGCACCTTTGCACTGCTGGCTGTAATGCTCATGCCATTCCACCCCCACCCCCAGCCTGCAGCCAGTGACAGGCATAGAGGTATGCCTTGGGCTCTTCGCCCATGAGTTCACCCCATTCTCCTACACTGCACCCATTTCAGCATATCTCCTTATGGCATGGGATGACTGTAAAACTGAACACCCCAATGCACACCTCAGCACTTATCGGTGTCTGCAGGATAGGGTGAGGTGAAATGCTAAGAGCATTATGGTCGACGATCCAAAGGCACGGCCCAGTGCCTTTCCATTTCTGCTGGGTGGGGGTGGGGTTGCCGTCACTTCAGTCACTGTGTTCGGTGCACCTGATATGTATATTTCTTTACTTTTATGAAAAAATTGTGTCCTACCCAAAACTAGCTGTATCTTCTGTTACAAACATATACTACTGTCAAGGCTACCTGCTGATACTTTGTATATATTGTATTATTGTATCTCACTTTATTTGTATTATTACTATTTTCTTGTGTGTTGCATCCCATGTATATTGTCCCTTGTTCTTTGCTAACAAACCCAGGTCCACTTCGAAAATGAGCTTGCTCAACAGTGATCGCTTAGTTAAATAAAGACTTTGACTGATTGATTGATTGATTGATTGACTTCATTGCCATTCCTATTCTGCATCTGTCTAACTCATGCACTTCCAATGGTAATACCAGCAAGCAAACATTCGGCATTGACAAATGCTTGTTAGAAGTGCCACTGTTACAGCAATTGACGAGTACAGTTGAAGTGGATGCTGCAAGTAACTGCTGTATTGGGTGTCTGTGACGTGGGCATTTCAAAACTTGCCATGAACTGACTACCGGTACAAAAACACACAGGGGTAAGCCGATGGTGCTTAACATAATGAGCATAAAAATAAATGTGAACTCTAAACATTCAAACATACAAAAAACACACACAAATGCCACTGTTTCTTATTTATAACTTATTTAACAGTTAATTTCAGCAGACAATTGTTTCCTATCAATGAAAATTAAACTTTGCACTAATAAAGGCATGTGTTTCCCCAGTGTTCTCAGGTTCTACCTCACTGTTTCATGATGTGTCTCATATTATCCCCCATCCTAAATTTTTGAAGTGATCACAGCCCTTTCTTGGTTGCAAGGGGGCCAAGCTAAATCGGCCCCCTTTTGTCTTGTGGATCTGATCTTGCTGCTGGACTGTAAGGCCTTTTATCTCCGGCCAGTATCTAATCACCTCCTGTCTCCTCTCTCCTCAGCCGAGAACCTTCCAGGGCTCCCAACTCAGCTGCCGAGGGAGACTAAGCCCCTGGGCAGATGGCAATTCCACAGCCGCTGCCCGAGACCACAAGCCTGAACACTCTCCCAGAAAAGGTACTGCAAAAGCCGAAAGCCAGTCGGAATGTGAATGGCTTTTCTAGCCTCACCCCGATTGGTCCTTTGCCCGATATTGCTTTCTCTCTGTAAAACCCACTGAAAAGGGCTGTAACTGCTGTTTTTGCACTACTGTTAGCTTAATTTTATTGTTAGTAACTGCTGTTAGCCTGCATTCTATGTCTTCCTGTGCCAATTAAAGCTAAATTTTTAGAAGTGATCACGGCCCTTTCTTGGTTGTGTTCCTGGACCCCAGACTGTTGGGTGCTAAGCTAAATTGACCCACTTTTGTCTTGTAGATCTGATCTTACTGCTGGACTGTGTGGCCGTTTTGCTCCGGCCAGTATTTAATCACCTCCTGTCTCCTTTCTCCTCAGCTGAGAACCCTTCAGGGCTCCCAGCTCAGCTGCCTAGAGAGACTTGGTCACCGGGCAGACGGCACTTCCACAGCCGCTGCCCAGGACCACAAGCCCGGACACTCTCCAAGAAAACGTACAGCAAAAGCTGACAGCCAGTCGGAACATGAGCACCTTTTCAGCCTCGCCCTGATTGGTCCTTTGCCCAATATTGCTTTCTCTTTGTAAAACCTGCTGAAAAGGGCTGTAACTGCTGTTTTTGCACTACTGTTTGCTTAATATTTTTTTTTTAGTAACTGCCGTTAGCTTGCTTTCTACGTCTTCCTGTGCCAATTAGAGCTAAATTTTTAGAAGTGATCACAGGCCTTTCTTGGTTGTGTTCCTGGACCCCAGACTGTTGGACGCCAAGCTAAATTGGCCCCCTTTTGACTTGTAGATCTGATCTTGCTGCTGGACTGTGTGGCCTTTTGTCTCTGGCCAGTATTTAATCACCTCTTGTTTCCTGTCTCCTCAGCCCAGAACCCTCCAGGGCTCCCAGCTCAGCTGTCGCGGGAGACTCTGCCCCCAGGCGTATGGCACTTCCGCAGCCGCCACCCGAGACCACAAGCCAGGACACTGTCCAAGAAAAGGTAAAGCAAAAGCCAACAGCCAATCAGAATGCAAGCACCTTTTCCAGCCTCGCCCCAATTGGTCCTTTGCCCGATATTGCTTTCTCTCGTAAAACCCGCTGAAAAGGGCTGTAACTGCTGTTTTTACAGTACTGTTTGCTTAATTTTATTGTTAGTAACTGCTGTTAGCCTGCATTCTATGTCTTCCTATGCCAACTAGAGCTAAATTTTTAGATTTAATCACAGCCCTTTCTTGGTTGTGTTCCTGGACCCCAGACTGTTGTCCGCCAAGCTAAATCGGCCCACTTTTGTCTTGTAGATCTGATCTTGTTGCTGGACTGTGGGACTTTGCCTCTGGCCAGTATTTAATCACCTCTTGTTTCTCTGTCCTCAGCTGAGAACCCTCCAGGGCTCTCAGCTCAGCTGTCGAGGGAGACTCTGCCCCCAGGCGGACGGCACTTCCACAGCCGCTGCCCGAGACCACAGGCCCGGACACTCTCTGAGAAAAGGTACAGCAAATTCTGACATCCAATCAGAACGTGAGCACCTTTTCCATCCTCAACCTGATTGGTCCTTTGCCCAATATTGCTTTGTCTCTGTAAAACCCGCTGAAAAGTTCTGTAATTGCTGTTTTTGCACTACTGTTCGCTTAATTTTATTGTTAGTAACTGCTGTTAGCCTGCATTCTATGTCTTCCTTTGCTGATTAGAGCTAAATTTTTAAAAGTGATCACAGCCCTTTCTTGGTTGTGTTCTTGGACCCCAGACTGTTGGGCACCAAGGTAAATCAGCCTCCTTTTGTCTTGCAGATCTGCTCTTGTTGCTGGACTGTGTGGCCTTTTGTCTCCGGCCAGTATTTAATCACCTCCTGTCTCCTCTCTCCTCAGCCGAGAACACTCCAGGGCTCCCGGCTCAGCTGCCAAAGGAGACTTGGCCCCCGGGAGGACGGCACTTGCACAGCTGCCGCCCGAGACCACAAGCCCTGACACTCTCCAAGAAAAGGTACGCCAAAAGCCGATAGCCAATAGGAATGTGAGCACCTTTTCCATCCTCGTCCCAATTGGTCCTTTTCCCGATATTGCTTTCTCTCTGTAAAACCCACTGAAAA
The DNA here is from genome assembly GCA_016271365.2 of Neoceratodus forsteri. Classification (NCBI taxonomy): domain Eukaryota; kingdom Metazoa; phylum Chordata; order Ceratodontiformes; family Ceratodontidae; genus Neoceratodus; species Neoceratodus forsteri. Next base: position 129,816,788 of record JADMNL010000022.1, read on the forward strand.
GGGCTGTAAATGGTGTTTTTGCACTACTGTTTGCTTAATATTTTTTTTTTAGTAACTGCCGTTAGCCTGCTTTTTACGTCTTCCTGTGCCAATTAGAGCTAAATTTTTAGAAGTGATCACAGCCCTTTCTTGGTTGTGTTCCTGGACCCCAGACTGTTGGACGCCAAGCTAAATTGGCCCCCTTTTGTCTTGTAGATCTGATCTTGCTGCTGGACTGTGTGGCCTTTTGTCTCTGGCCAGTATTTAATCACCTCTTGTTTCCTGTCTCCTCAGCCCAGAACCCTCCAGGGCTCCCAGCTCAGCTGTCGCGGGAGACTCTGCCCCCAGGCGTACGGCACTTCCGCAGCCGCCGCCCGAGACCACAAGCCAGGACACTGTCCAAGAAAAGGTAAAGCAAAAGCCGACAGCCAATCGGAATGCAAGCACCTTTTCCAGCCTCGCCCCAATTGGTCCTTTGCCCGATATTGCTTTCTCTCGTAAAACCCGCTGAAAAGGGCTATAACTGCTGTTTTTACAGTACTGTTTGCTTAATTTTATTGTTAGTAACTGCTGTTAGCCTGCATTCTATGTCTTCCTGTGCCAACTAGAGCTAAATTTTTAGATTTAATCATAGCCCTTTCTTGGTTGTGTTCCTGGACCCCAGACTGTTGTCCGCCAAGCTAAATCGGCCCACTTTTGTCTTGTAGATCTGATCTTGTTGCTGGACTGTGTGGACTTTTGTCTCTGGCCAGTATTTAATCACCTCTTGTTTCCTCTGTCCTCAGCTGAGAACCCTCCAGGGCTCTCAGCTCAGCTGTCGAGGGAGACTCTGCCCCCAGGCGGACGGCACTTCCACAGCCGCTTCCCTAGACCACAGGTCCGGACACTCTCTGAGAAAAGGTACAGCAAAATCTGACATCCAATCAGAACGTGAGCACCTTTTCCATCCTCAACCTGATTGGTCCTTTGCCCAATATTGCTTTCTCTCTGTAAAACCCGCTGAAAAGTTCTGTAATTGCTGTTTTTGCACTACTGTTCACTTAATTTTATTGTTAGTAACTGCTGTTAGCCTGCATTCTCTGTCTTCCTTTGCTGATTAGAGCTAAATTTTTAAAAGTGATCACAGCCCTTTCTTGGTTGTGTTCTTGGACCCCAGACTGTTGGGCACCAAGGTAAATCAGCCTCCTTTTGTCTTGTAGATCTGATCTTGTTGCTGGACTGTGTGGCCTTTTGTCTCCGGCCAGTATTTAATCACCTCCTGTCTCCTCTCTCCTCAGCCGAGAACACTTCAGGGCTCCCGGCTCAGCTGCCGAAGGAGACTTGGCCCCCGGGAGGACGGCACTTGCACAGCTGCCGCCCGAGACCACAAGCCCTGACACTCTCCAAGAAAAGGTACGCCAAAAGCCGATAGCCACTAGGAATGCGAGCGCCTTTTCCATCCTCGTCCCAATTGGTCCTTTTCCCGATATTGCTTTCTCTCTGTAAAACCCACTGAAAAGGGCTGTAAATGGTGTTTTTGCACTACTGTTAGCTTAATTTTATTGCTAGTAACTACTGTTAGCCTGCATTCTATGTCTTCCTGTGCCAATTAGAGCCAGATTTTTAGAAGTGATCACATCTCTTTCTTGGTTGTGTTCCTGGACTCCAAACTGTTGGGCACCAAGCTAAATCTGCCTCTTTTTGTCTTGTAGATCTGATCTTGCTGCTGGACTGTGTGGCCTTTTTTTCTCCGGCCAGTATTTAATCATCTCCAGTCTCCTATCTTCTCAGCCGAGAACCCTCCAGGGCTCCCAGCTCAGCTGCTGAGGGAGACTTGGCCCCAAGGCAGACGACACTTCCACAGCCACTGCCCAAGACCACAAGCCCAGACACTCTCCAAGAAAAAGTATAGCAAAAGTCATTTTTTTCAATCACCCTCCCATCCCCCACCCCTACCAGTTATTAAATATGCTTGCGCCCCTCCCCAAGGAATACGCACACCCTCTCTGTCTCCTCCCCCAGTACAAATAGGCTACCGCAGTCCCTCCCCATGCTACCTGGCACTGGAAAGACAAAGCATGCTAATTATCCAATGGCTTTTGCTCTATCCCTGACTTCTAAACACAGAAGGTATCCTGGTGTTGCTTGACTTACTCACAAAAAATCCTGTGGAATGGTATATATGCAGTTGACTATGGTATACTGCTTCTGGGTACCTCATCCACAGTGACAGTGGTTTAGGCTGCAGATTAATTGCATATACCCCTTGCACCAGTCTTCCTAGAAAGAAAATCAGTGGTGCTACGAATTGGCATTAGCTGGTGACATTTTTACATCTCTACTCTTACGATTTATTGAGGCAGTGGTGTAGGTTGCTAATCAAGCTTAGGCTTTAAGGGCCAGACAGTTCAACTACATCTCTTACATTCAAGGCATCACCATGTGGGTGCCCCTCTGGCTTCATGTTTTGTTTCTTCTCTTCCTTGCACCTTGCATAGTACCCAAGCTCCCCTGATCCTTTAGCCGGGGGGAATTTAGCCCTCCCGTGGGCTGTCATGTAGACCATTTCTCTTCTTATAACTATCTTTGTGCCCTCAGACTCCCCTACTTGCAGCCTCTTGTTAGAACTTCTAACAGAGGTGGAACTGGGGCTGAACTGTCACCGCAGAGCATACCCATTTTTCTTCCATGCACTTACCTCCCTTTACATTTCTCAGCCATGGTCATGGTAATTGTGGCACTGGGATGGACCAGGTCTAATTATGGGCTTCTATTTACTCGGCCCGACACCCATTGCAGATGCTCACAGGCAAGAGATTTTAAAATGTCCCTTGCTACCCTGAGGAAGCTCCTCCTTCTCCTTCTGTCGTATTCTGGAGATATTGAGCTTAACCCTGGCCCAGCTAAAACTCTTACTTCCCCTTTGGAGCTAGCAAATCTAAAAGGTATGAGTTTTATGCATATGAACGTATGCAGCCTGTTAAAAAAGTTCACATTGAGTCAGGCCTGAGTCAGTCATACCGAACTGGATGTTTTAGTGAGCTCCGAATCTTGGCTCAGACACTCTATACCTGACAGGAAAATTAACATCCCTGAATACTCATTATTTAGAGCTGACAGGCTTACTGGGGGGTGGGGAGGAGTGGCCATTTATGTTAAGGATAAATACTTGGTTACATGTCTAGAATCGTTATCTATTGCCAACCAATTTGAATACTTTTCTCTAAAGTTGGAGATATCCTTCTCTTCTGTGCTCTTTTATAGGTTGCTATGGACCCCCTTCTGCTGGTCCTCAAATCCTCATCCATCTAACTGATGTTATGGGGCATGGCTCCCTTGAAACAGTTATCCTTTTAGATCTAAACTTCAACTGGATCTCCCAAGCCACTGCACCACTCAAGGAGTTCTGCGATGCCCTTGGGCTGACGCAACTTATTGGTGAACCCACACGCCCTAATAAAAAGAACCCTGCTAATATTACGTTGCTTGACGTCATTCTAGTAAGTAAACCACACCTATTTTCCCATGCAGGAATATTCTTCTCCGACGTTAGTGACCATAACATCATCGCTGGCGTAAGGTCGGTTCAGAATCCACCGTCCATGTCATGGTTCTCCACCAAGAGGTCCAGATGTAACTTTGATCTGCCTGCCTACCTTGATAAGATAAAATACTCACTGCATTGGCAGAATTTTTACCTAGCTAACTTGGTCCAATTGGCTTATGAGTTTTTTTCTGAAATTGTAATGGGGCATTAAATAAGTATGCCCCTTTCCTAAAAGTTAGGGTAAGGGTTAAAACCTGTCATTGGTTCACCTCTGAGCTCAAATCAGCACTGCTGAATAGGGACAAGCTTTGGAAAAAAGCATGAACTAATAAGGCACTGATGGATTGGTACAATTTCAGGAAAGCCAGGAATGCGTGTACCAAGATGATAAGAGATGCTAAGGCATCCTTCTACCGCTTGGAACTGGATTCTGCCTCCAGGAGCTCCTCTAAATTTTGGAAGTCCATTAAGGATATGTCTGGACATACCCCAGGAAATTCACTGCCTGCAAAGATTACCACTGGCAGTGCCACTACCTGTGACAAAATGGAAATCCTGGATGTCTTAAACAACCACTTTGCCACCACAGGTCTTGCATTTGACAACTCTCCTGCATGTTCCCTATGCTCCCAATTGGATGTGCAAAACTCGGAACCTCTCCTAACCAACTCAATATTTTCCCTCCTGCATACCTCATATTAAAGTTGGACACTAAGAAAAGCACGGGTGCCTACTCTTTTGGTCCTTACTTTCTAAAGGTCGCATACCATGTCTTGTCTGCACCAATTACCCACCTATTCAGTCTTTCACTGTCCCACGGAATCCTCCCACCTTTATGGAAAACAGCTCACGTTATCCCTTTGTTAAAATCAGGGGACCCTTGTGATCTAAATAACTACAGACTGATTTCCTTACTACCTATACTGTCTAAACTATTGGAAAAAATTGTAAGCAAGCAGTTGAAAACGTACATAGAAACTATGAATCTTCTAAATCCTATGCAATCTGGCTTTAGAGCACAGCACAGCACTATTTCGGCTCTAGCTGAAGAGACCAATGACTGGCAGCGACACCTGGAAAATAGAAAATTTGTCTGTGCAGTGTTTCTAGACTTGAGCAAGGCTTTCGACACTGTTGATGATGGCCTGCTCCTCTCCTCCCTAAAGACAATAGGACTGGACTCACTATCCCTACAGTGGTTTGCTGATTACCTCTCTGACCGGTGGCAGCAAGTCAAGGCACAAGGTGAATGTTCTCCCCTTAAACCTCTGCATAGAGGGTTCCCCCAGGGATTGATTCTGGGTGCACTACTGTTTGCAATCTACATTAACAACATTGACAATACAATAACTAAGGCCAATATTCATCTGTTTGCAGATGATACGGTCCTCTATCTAAGTCGTCCTTCACCTGAAACAGCCTGCAGAGACATACAATCTGAATTCAGTCTTCTTCAGAGCCAACTCCTAAGCAAAAAGCTGCTTTTAAACACAAAAAAAACAAGGCAATGCTATTTTCTCCTCTTCTCCATGAAGCAAACCCAGCCACAGTTCACTCCGTCCCGCAGATTACCACAATCCTGGGTGAAAATCTAGAATTTGTCAGCAAATTTAAGTATCTGGGAGTGTGGCTTGACTATAAACTTTATTTCGCGGACCACATCGAAGACCTTCTAAAGAAATGAAGACAGAGGCTTGGCCTCTTTTTCAGGATTAATAATTACCTCACCAGCGATGCCAAACAGTGGCTGGTACAAACCGAATTTCTCTCTTTGGTTGACTATGCTGACTTTCTTTATAGTCACTGTCCCATCTCTCATCTTGCTAAACTGGATACGTTGTTTCACAGGACTCTGAGATTCATAACTGGATTTCCTCATGCCACTCATTATTGTGCCCTTTATGCAGCCATGGCGTAGCCTCCATTTCAGGCCAAACAGAAATGCTTTACTCTGGACATTCAGAGCTATTACCAAGAAATTTCCCCCGTATATTTCTGATTGTCTTCTACTATGTGAACCTGGAACCTATGCACTGAGAAGTTACTCCTTCATTTATTTAAAGGTACCTAAGCTAAAAACCCGCTTTGGGAGAATGGGTAGAAGCTTTGCGCTGCCATCTCTGAGGAATACAATCCAAAAAATGTTGAAGCTTAGTTCTCTGATCAGCCTATCCTCCTTCAAGACCTTATATGACCATTCAGTCAAGAAAATTTGTAACTGCTTCCCCTGACTTTAAAACTCCCCACACTATGGCTGACCATGTTAGCATGGTCCCCATGCTACTACCTGGATTGTGTAGCCCCCCTCATTTTCTCTAACTACCAATTGTGTTCCCTGCCCACCTGTCATGTGCTCTTTCTGAGGCCTTTCTGTTCTGAAGGTTATCCCCTTCCACTCTGTCGGTACCGATCCTGTGTCAACTCCAATTCCCTCCCTTGTTGCCCTGTTTTCTGTCATTATTCTCTCCTTTAACCAACTGTTTGCCTGGTTCCCTATGGATAAGTATGACATTCAAAGCTACTTTAACTGTTATCTTTTATACCTCAGCTTCTGAACTGGTCATAATTATTCCATTAATGAACTGAACCTTTATTCCAAACTGTTCTCCACTCATGTATATGGTTTACTACTGTACACCAGTTTTGTATTATATCACTGCTTTGTTATGATTGTAACTGTATATATTGTACATTGTCATGATTGTGACTATTTATACCTTGTATATCATGTGTACCAGGTCCGTCTTGTAAATGAGCTTGCTCAATGGTGATCGCCTGGATAAATATAGATTTGATTGATTGATTCTGACAGTCAGTAACCCATATTTTTAAGACAGACAAATAAGAAGTATGAGGCTGAAATGTAAATGAGATGCAAGAGGAGTTGCAGAGAGGTACTCTTTTGGGACATGGGTACTAAAGGGACATGAATACAACTAAGGAGTGGCCTGCATAAATGCCAAACACCACTGCAAATACCTGCAAGCAAACATTTGGCATTGACAAATGCTTGTTGTATATGAATGGAGACTGGGACAGTGCAGAGTACTGTACATCTCAAATGTCACAGCTACTTTCCTTTTTTTTGTATCCTGCAGGAAACTGCAGCAAGCACAAAATCAGTTGCCTGCATGCACCACCAGACTTCAAGCCCAAATACTAGCCTGCTGGGTAAGGTGTTAGGTAGAGGAGCTCAGGAGGATGTGTTAAGTGGTGGTAAGAGGGAGACAGTTTGTTTTGGCACCAGCTGTGGATCTTCCTCAGTGCTGGCAGGCGAGAGTCTGTTAGCCTTTTGGACAAATTTTAAAGTGTCTTGAATGAATGTGTCTGGAACAAGCTAAAGCAATGTAAACGACATACAAGACAACACAGAACAACACATTTGCACACTAGTGCAAGGTATGCATTGTTTTTGTTTTTTAAAAACAGTATTTTGGACATCTTGATCGAAATGTTGGTGATGTATGTCCATGAGCTAGCAAAGTGTGGAGCAGAGGGAAAATGCATTCATGAACAAGTTAGTTACTCTTAGTCACATTTTAGAAAGAGTTTATCTCTGTTACCAGTCATACTACAGATATGTACAAAGTGATTCCCATTCAAAACTGAGCACTGTAACGGGTTTCATTTTGTATATAAAAACTGAAGCTTGACTCTGGGCATGCACATTAGTGTTCAGCATTAATGTACATACCCAGAGTCATGGCTTTGGTTTTTACATACAAAACAAAATGGCTTACAGTGCTCGGTTTTGAATGGAAATCACTTTGTACATACAGCATATGCAGCATGAACTGTAACAGAGACAAACTTTTTCTAATCATTTTTTATGTTAATTGCACGCATGCACAAGAAACATATTGAGGCAGCTTTCTCCAGAAACAGGTTGTGGAGGCGCAGCACTGTTGTGGCCAATGCCCCCTCAGCCTTTAAAGGCTTGACCCACTTCCTTCAATGCTATGGCATGCTGCTGCTGACACTAGTTCAGCCAGCGTGCTACCAACTTGTAAAAATTTAGCTGCTGCAATCAGGGGCCTCCTTGTCATTGCAGCACCAGTCATTCACTGCAATGATGGAGCGACCCATCATTGCAGGGCGGGATCTTGAGACACTGATATTGTTTGTGAACATGATGGCAGCTTCTTGCTGTGTTCACAAACAATATTAACCCCCCTGCCGAGGGGGTGCCCAATCCCCCTTGGCAGCATGTGCCCCACCACCATGTTTATTTGCTGACGGGGGCCCCAATCCCCATCAGCTTCAGTGCCACGAGATTTATGTTGCCGACGGGGGAGGCCACTCCCCATCGGCATTATGTAACCCCCCCACTTTCGTTGTCTGCCTACGGGGTGCCCAATCCCCATCAGCATAATGTCACCCCCTTTTTTTGTGTGCCGATGGGAGTGCCCAGTCCCCATCAGCATAAAGTAATACCCCACCTTTTGTTGTGTGCTGATGGGGGTGCCCAGTCCCCCTCCAGCTACAGCTTCCCCCCAAAAGAAAGTCTCCATTGGCATGCTGGGAGCCCACCCTAGCGTGCCACATGCCCCTGTAAAATAAAAAATGGTCCGGCGATGTCTTTTTTTTTTTAATCCTATAAAACAGGAAATGGTCCCTCAGTGGTCTCCCTGCCCCCTACCACAATCCGCTCCCACCCACTGTGCACCCTGCCTCTTCACACCCCCTCACCCCCTACTTACAGTACCTCCGGAGTCTGGTGCGACGATCTTTGGTGGACCGGGAATACGTCAACACTCTTCAAAGCCGACCGTGAACTGAGGAAATGCCGGTAAGCTGTATAATGGAATAAATAGGGTCTTTTCAACTTTGATGCATATCTCAGGCATTTTTTGGAATGTTGGCACCAGATTTTCAACATGGGGTTTTTGGGACCCCTCCTCATGAATTCTGTCATGTTGTTATTCAACCCCAAAAGGTGATTTTGTGGTCACTGCATGGAATCACCTTTCGGGACTGATTAATGAAATGACAGTGCCAGTGTTCATGAAGTGGGCTCTCAAAAAGCCTATACTGCAAATCTGGTGGGAAAACTCCAAAAAATGACTGTTTTACAATGGTGCATTGTGCAGTTACTACGCACGCTCGTAACTTTGCTAACTTGCAATATTTTCACGCTGGATTTTCAACATTGGCATTTTTCAGACCTCCTTGTGAACAGAACAGCTGCCATTTTCCACATCCTGGCCAAACTGTGTTTTCCACTTCTGGCGCAGAATAGCGTGGTCGCTGTGGGAGATCAGTGTTCAGGACAGAGTAAGAAAATGACAGTGGCACTGTTCATGAGCAGAGGTTATAAAATGCCTATGTTGAAAGTTTGGTGACGATACTCCATAAAATGACTGTTACGAGTGTGCGTTGTGCAGTTTGCACGTATGCTCATAACTTCATGAATTAATAATATTTTCACTCCAGATTTTTAACATTGCCATTGTTCTGCACCTCCTTATGAACAGTACAGCCGACATTTTTCACATCCGGGTCGAAATATGTTTTCGCAGTTCTGGTGCAGAATCGCGTGGTCGCTGTGGGAAATCAGTGTTTGGGACACATTATGAAAATGACAGTGATATTGTTCATTAGCAGAGGTCCTAAAATGCCTATGTTGAAACTTTGGTGATGAAAGTCCATAACATGAGCATGTTACAAGTGTGCAAGGAAGCACAGTTTCCATGCACGCTTGTATATTCGCAACTTTGCAATATTTTCACTCCAGATTTTCAGCATTGCCATTTTGCCACACCTCCTTATAAACAGTGCAGCTGTCATTTTTCACATCCTGGCCAAAATGTGTTTTCATTCTTCCAGCGCACAATAGGGCAGTCACTGTGGGAAATCAGTGTTTGGAACATATTAAGAAAATCACACAGATACTGTTCATGAGCAGAGGTCCTAAAATGCCTGTGTTGAAGATTTTGTGATGAAACTCCATAAAATGACTGTGTTACAACCATGTGTTGTGCAGGTTCCATACGCCCTTGTAAGTTTGCAAATTAGTAATATTTTCACACCAGATTTTTAACACTGGCATTTGTTCACACCTCCTTATGAGCAGTACAGCTGTCATTTTTCACATCCTGGCCGAAATGTGTTTCCGAACTTCCGGTGCACAATACCACAGTCAATGTTGGAAATCAGTGTTTGGGACTGATTAGGTTTGAGCAACTGAGAGAGGGAGGAGTGACAGAGCTCAACTGAGCTCTGTCAGGACTGCTGCAGATTTCTTTGTGGGCAGGAAAAGGTGCCAACCCAGGCAGGAGCCCAGTACAAAAGGGCAGCCTGCAGCGCTGGGAGAAACAGAACAAGAGAGTGAGAGGGGGGAGTAAGCGTCCTCAACAGAGCTGTGTCGTGAGTGCTGCAGATGTCTTTGTGGGCAGAAAAAGCCACCAATGCAGGCAGGAACCCAGTACAAAAGGGCAGCCTGCAGCAGCGGGAGACACAGAATGAGTGAGTGAGGGAGGGAGGGGGGAGTGAGTGAGCTCAACGGAGGTCTATCATGACTGCTGCAGATTTCTTTGTGGGTAGGAAAAGGCAGCAATGCAGGCAGGGGCCCAGTACTAAAGGCCAGCCTGCAGCTCCAGCAGAAACGGAATGAGTGGGTGAGAGAGAGGGGGAGGGAGTGACCTCAACGGAGCTGTGTTGGGACTGCTGCAGATGTCTTTGTGGGCAGACAAAGATGGCAATGTAGGCAGGAACTCAGTATAAAAGGGCAGCCTGCAGCAGTGGGAGACACAGAATGAAAGAGTGAGGGAGGGGGAAGTGAGTGAGCTCAGTGGAGCTCTGTTGGGACTGCTGCGGATTTCTTTGTGGGCAGAAAAAGGCAGCAATGCATGCAAGGGCTGAGTACAAAATGGCAGCCTGCAGCAGTGGGAGAAACAGAATGAGTGAGTGAGAGAGGGGGAGTGAGCGAGCTCAATGGAGCTCTATTGTGACTCCTGTGGATTTTGTTGTGGGCAGAAAAGGGTGGCAATGCAGGCAAGAGCCCAGTACAGAAGGGCAGCCTGCAGCGCCTGCAGAAACGGAACGAGCAAGTGAGACAGAGGAAGTAAGTGAGGCCAACAGAGATTTGTCGGACTGCTGCAAATTTTTTGTGGGTAGAAAAAGATACCGACAGAGACAGGAGCCCAGTACAAAAGAGCAGCCTGCAGCGCCAGGAGAAACAGAATGAGCGAGTGAGACAGGGGGAGTGAGTGACCTCAACGGATCTCTGTCAGGACAGCTGCAGATTTCTTTGTGGGCAGGAAAAGGTGCCAACCCAGGCAGAAGCCAAGTACAAAAGGGCAGCCTGCAGCACCAGGAGAAACAGAATGAGCGAGTGAGAGGGGGGAGTGAGCGAGCTCAACAGAGGTGTATTGTGACTGCTGTGGATTTTTTTATGGCCAGAAAAAGGCGGCAATGCAGGCAGGAACACAGTATAAAAGGCCAGCCTGCAGCGCTGGCAGAAACGGAATAAGTGAGTGAGACAGGAGGAGTGAGTGAAGCCAATGGAGCTCTGTCAGGACTGCTGCAGATTTCTTTGTGGGCAGAAAAAAATGGCAACCGAGGCAGAAGGCCAGTACAGAAGGGTAGCCTGCAGCACCAGTAGAAACAGAATGAGCAAGTGAGACAGTGGGAGTGAGCAACCTCAACGAAGCTCTGTTGGGACAGCAGCGGATTTCTTTGTGGGCAGGAAAAGGTGCTAATGCAGGCAGGAGCCCAGTACAAAAGGCAGCCTGCAGCACCGGGAGAAACACAATGAGTGAGTGAGAACCGGGGAATGAGCAAGCTCAATGGAGTTCTATCGTGACTGCTGTGTATTTCTTTGAGGGCAGAAAAAGGTGGCAATGCAAGCAGGAGCCCAGTACAAAATGCCAGCCTGCAGCGCTGGCAGAAACAGAACGAGTGAGTGAGAGAGGGGGAGTGAGTGACCACAACGGAGCTGTGTCGGGACTGCTGCACATGTCTTTGTGGGCAGACAAAGCTGGCAACGCAGGCAGGAACCCAGTAAAAAAGGTCAGGATGCAGTAACGGGAGACACAGAATGAGCGAGTGAGAGAGGTGGAGTGAGTGAGCTCAACGGAGCTCTGTTGGGACTGCTGTGGATTTCTTTGTGGGCAGAAAAAGGCAGCAATGCACACAGGGGCCCAGTACAAAAGGGAAGCCTGCAGTGGCTGGAGAAACAGAATGAATGAGTGAGAGAGGGGAGGGAGTGAGTGAGCAAACTCAACGGAGCTCTATCGTGACTGCTGCGGATTTCTTTGTGGCCAGAAGGCGGCAATGCAGGCAGGAGCCCAGTACAAAAGGGCAGTCTGCAGTGTCGAGAGAAACGGAATGAGTGAGTGAGAGAGGAGGAGTGAGCTAGCTCAATGGAGCTCTGTTGGGACTGCTGCATTTGTCTGTGGGCAGAAAATGGCACCAACAGAGGCAGGAGACCACTACAAAATGGCAGCCTGCAGCACCAGGAGAAACAGAATGAGCAAGTGAGACAGGCAGAGTAGGCAACCTCAGCAGAGCTCTGTAGGGACACCTGTGGATTTCTTTGTGGGCAGAAAAAGGTGCCTATGCAGGCAGAAGCTCAGTACAAAAGGGCAGCCTGCAGCGGTGGCAGAAATGGAATGAGCGAATGAGAGACGGGGAGTGAGCGAGATCAATGGAGCTCTATCATCACTGCTGTGGATTTCTTTGTTGGCAGAAAAAGGTGGCCATGCAGGCAGGAGCCCAGTACAAAAGGCCAGCCTGCAGTGCCAGCAGAAATGGAATGAGAGAGTGAGAGAAGGTGAGAGAAGGTGAGTGAGCTATCTCAACGGACTGTGTCAGGACTGCTGTAGATTTCTTTGTGGGCAGAAAAAGCCACCAACAGAGGTGGGAGCCTAGTACAAAAGGGCAGCCTGCAGCTCCAGCAGAAATAGAATGAGTGAGTGAGAGAGGGAGAGTGACCCACCTCAACAGAGCTCTTTCAGGACACCTGCAGATTACTTTGTGGGCAAAAAAAAACATGCCAACACAGGCAGGAGCCCAGTACAAAACAGCAGCCAGCAGCACCAGGAGAAACAGGACAAGTGAGTGACACAGGGGCAGTGATCGAGCTCAACAGACCAATGCAATCAATATTCGGCATTGACAAATGCTTGTTTTGATTGGGTGACATGGAACTTAATCAGTGAGGCCCAGTAGACGTTGCCTACCTGAATTTCAGCAGTCTTCAACACCGTCCCACATAGAAGGCTGATTAACAAGATGGGTAGTCTGGGTATGGGAGACAATGTGGTAAACTGGGTTAGGAACTGGTTAACAGACAGGAGACAGAAGGTTGTGGTAAATGGGGTACAATCTGGGAAGAGGGGCATGACCAGTGGGGTACCACATCGAATAGTGACATTGCAGAGTGGCTGGAAGGAAAGGTCTGCCTGTTTGTAGATGACACCAAGATTTGCAACAGGGTGGATACTCCAGAAGGGGTGCAGAAAATGAAGAGGGACATGGAGAAGCTTCAAAGAAGTCAGAGATGTGGCAACTAGGTTCAATGTAAATAAAGTGCAAAATAATGCACCTGGGTAGAGGGAAGCCAGGAGAGAGCTACAGCTTGGGAGGGGGAGAGCTGACTGTCACCAAGGAGGAAAGGGACCTAGGGGTTATCATCTCTGATTACATCAAGGTATCAAAGCAGTTTACAAAGGCAGCAGGGAGGGCCAGTGGTATGCTGAGGTGCATAGGCAGAGATATCATTAGCAGGCGGTGGGAGGTGGTAGTGCCATTGTATAAAACATTGGTAAGGCCTCACCTGGAGTACTGTGTGCAGTTCTGGAGACCACACCTGTGCAAGGACATAGATAAGGTGGAGACTATCCAAAGAAGGGCAGCAAAGATGGTGCAGGGCTTACACCACAAAACATATGAGGAGAGACTATAAGGGACTTCAATATGTACTCACTGGAGGAGAGAAGACACAGGGGGACATGTCTGAAACTTTCAAGTATCTTAAGGGCATAAACAAGGTATAGGTGGGGGAGCTTTTCCAATGTAGAAAAAGTACTAGAACAAGAGGGCACAATATGAAATTGGAGGGGGTAGGTTAAGCGGTAATGTGAGGATGTTTTTCTACACAGAAAGGGTGGTCGACTCATGGAATAGTCTGACACAAGAGGTAGTGGGGCAAGCACAGTTGAGGGGTTTAAGCATGCTTGGAACAGGCATAAGGGAAGCCTGAGAGGGGAAGGGGTGATGACAAGCCATTGATCACATAGGGTCAGTGGCTACATACACTATATAGGGCCTATGGGCAGACTGGATGGGCCTAGCAGTCCTTACCTGCCGACAAGTTCTATGTAATTTCTATGTTAATGTTACTAAGAAAAACTAACTTGAGTTTTTCCTCACCTCTGCGCCTTTCTAGCTAGTTGATGTGCACCACCAACATTTCAGTCAGGACATCCAAAGTATTGTTTTTAAAGAAATAATACATATCTTGCATTAGTGTGCCTCAAGATTCCTCAGCCACTGACTGGGCATGTGCCTGTGACTGGTGGTGCGGCTTGGCAACTACTTGGCCACTGCCCACTCCTCCCTCCTGAAGCAAGTCCTCCTGTTGATGCCACAAGGTTCCTCAGCCCCTGATCGGGCACGTTCCTGTGACTGATGGTGCAGCTTGGCAACTACTTGGCTGCTGCTTGCCCCTCCCTCCTGAAGCAAGTCCTCCTGCTGCTGCTGCAAGGTTCTTCGGCCCCTGACTTGATGCATTCCTATGACTGGCAGTGTAGCTTGGCAACTACTTGGCTGCCGCCCACCCCTCCCTCCTGAAGCAAGTCCTCCTGTTGCTGCTGCAAGGGTCCTCAGCCCCTGAACAGGAGTGTTCCTGTGACTAGCGGTGCAGCTTGGCAACTACTCAGCCAACACCTGCCCATCCCTCCCAAAGCAAGTCCTCCTGTTTCTGCTGCAAGGTTTCTTAGTTTCTGACCGGGCACATTCCTGTGACTGACAGTGTGGCTTGGCAACTACTCGGCCGTCACCCACCCCTCCCTCCTGAAGTAAGTCCTCCTGCTACTGCCACAAGGTACAGTCCCATCTCCCGGGTCCTGGGGTCCAAAGGCACCTAATTTTCAAACTGTGTGTCTTCTCCTACCATTGGCTGTCTGATACACGGCCCCTACCCAATTGGTTCAGGATTTCTCACCAGCCAATCAGGGAAGCAAAACTGAATCCCAGTCTCAGCCAAAAGCTCTGCTGAGTACTTGCCACAAGTTGAGGTGTTTTTTCAGCCGTCCCACCCACCCCCTCCCCGGGCCTTAATCAAATACAGCTGTGCTCTTCCCCTACTCCCTTCTTATTGGCTGCAGGACTTGGCACATTGCAAGCGTGGTGGGGGAATCCATTTTTCCTGTGCACAGTTTGGCAAGGGTTAGACTGTACCCTGTGCCTCATTCTTCCCTTCTTATTTCTTCAGCTCATAGAAGGTTAGTTTTATGATCAGGCCTTGTCACACTTCTGGCTGCTCACCTCCTTTTCTCTTATTTCCAGCCACTCTATTTTTCTGTTGCCTCTTCTTCTACCCTGTCCAGAATTTTTTTCCACACCCCTAATTATACATCGGGCATTGTAACAATGCCCACATTTTCTCTTTTGCACATCCTCTCCTACCTAGTGCTACATCTTGTTGCTGACTGCTTCATTTCCTTGACCTTCATACAAACCCAGCGGCATAGCGAGCCTGTACCTACATTTATTGTGGCTCACAAACCCATACGTGTGCAATTCCTTATCTCCCTTAACTGGGAACTGCATATCTTGGTCATTGGTACTTTAGAAGGTTGTCTATATCTGCTAGTATTACCAAGTTCTTAAAGCAGCAACTCTTGTCTGTAATCAAGTATTTCCTTCAGGTCCTCCTTCTCGTAATCCTCTTGGGTGACGTTGAGCCCAATCTTGGCCCAACTTCACCTTGCCTCATTCCCCTCCCCCCACCAGAAACCCATCAACTCCCTAAAGAGATGAAAATAGCACATTTGAATGCTCCAAGTAACAGACTCAAAATGCTGGAGCTTGAAGCTTAGGTTAAGTAACATACCCCGGGCATCCTGGGTATCTCTAAGACATGGCTAAAGCCTTGCATTAAGCAATACGAGGTGGCACTGTCAGGCTACAAGTGCTTCCAAAAGCAGATGCTTGGTAAAAGAGGTGGTGGTATCCTCCTGTATTCCAAGGATAACTTAGATGCAGCTGAAATCTCAGTGCCTGACCCAAGGCCTCACCTCGGTTGAATCAATATTCCTTTCCCTCACCCTTGGCTCCATTAAGAAACTCTTGGTAGATTGGGTTTACCTACCCCTCCAAGGTAGCCACCTCCAGTCTACCTCCCTTGATTTCCTCTCTCACAAATCTTCCACGCCAGAACCTAATACTTTGCTGGGACTTTAATATGCACTGGCTAAGCCCTAGCGCCCACGGAATTTATTCCTCACTTGTTGATTCCAACCTGGTCCAAGTTATTGGGGACCCATCTAGAATCAATAACAAGTCAGGTAATCATTTCCTACTGAACTAGATGGTCACTAACTGTCCCACTAAGATACAAGCAGCGGGTGTGCTCCCTGACTGCATAAGTGACCACTATCCTACATTTTGCATATGGTGCAACAATCCCCCAAACCCTCCACCCAGAGTTATCCAATTGCGAGACGTGAGTAGGTTTGACTCCAGAGCCTTCTCCACCACAATCTGTGACACTGATTGGAGCCCTATAATTAACCTGAGGGATGACAATCAAGCTCTTGATTTTTTTGTGAACAAATTCACCGAAATTTTCAACCATCATGTTCCCATGAAGTCTTGCTAGATAAAGGACTTTAAAACACCATGGCTATCTAAGGACCTAAGGAAGCTCATGTCTACTTGTAACAAGCCTGGTGGACATATAAGGCTAGCGGGCTTCTCTCAAATTGGCAAACATATAGGCAGTTAGGGAACTGCTGCAACAACTCCATCCAAAGAGCCAAGCACCAGCATTTCAAGAATCTCCAAGCTGATCATCTTAGCAACCCAAAGGAATTCTGGAAGCAGGTTAATTCTCTCCTAAAGGGCCATATCTCAGAAACCCCTAGTTCCATCGAAGCTCAGGGTGCTGTATTTAATGACCCCTCTTCTATTTCAGATGGCTTTAATACATTTTTTATTGATTTGCATAAATATACGTCACTTTTTCTTAGTGCTCTCTCTTCCTGTCTTGACCCCCTCTCAGCCGTTGATTCCTTAGCCTGCTCTGCTTTTCATCTGAAATTGGCTACTCTCAATGAGGTGCAACCTTAACGGATACCAGGTTACTCCACCAACAGGTTCTAATTTGCTAATCGCAATTGGTGTTTGATATTTAGTGAAGGCTTGATACACCAGATCTGACCTAATCCATGATTTCTTGCATAAAGTAACTGTATAATCCAATTGCTGCCTGTCATTGAATTGCCAGTGGCTGCACTCATTTGATCTAAAATGGCCATATTACTTGATCTAAATGTATTTTCCTTCTGTATTGTTAGTTTAGCCAGAGCTGTTTCTGTGTGCTGACTGCTATGAAGCTGTCTTGATTTTTTCTTTCTTTTTGCTTTGTATGTGTATTTATTTATTTAGTTTTTGTTAACTGGGTGAGTACACTAGCCAAACAATGACAATTTTCAAGCACAACCCTGGAGAGTACAAAACGAGTGGTAAGACAAGTACATTACATTAGTGCACAGACATCATGTACAGTACAGTAGTTACAGGTATTGCTGAACAGTAAAACTAATTACAAAACAGTAAACATAGCATATAATCAGCTAGGACATTGTACGCTCACACTGGAGTAAACAGCGGTTAACAAGATGTCAGATGTAATGGAAAACATAACATAGTGCAACAATAAATATAGGCAAAGCAGCAGACAATAGAAAGTGATGCAGATTGCAGTTATAGCTAAAATAGGAAAAAAAGAGGGAGAAAAGTAACATAATTAGGAAGGAACTATCCAACAGGGTGTTATAGGTGAAGATAGGAGGATTATAAATGAAAAATGCCCTTGCGTGCAGATAAGATAGGTTTCACAGGTGGAGGAAAAAAGTGGGGGAGGGTATAGAAAGAGGGTATGCATCAGAAGAGGATACAGAGAGGAATTAGGTGGGGTCAAAACAAGTGCAGGAGTCAACTAGAGATAGACACCATTGAAACTTTCTTTTAAAACTGAGATGGGATGTGGTCTGATGAAGAGCCAGGATAAGGGAGTTCCAGAACTTGGGGGCAGCATGGTGGCAGGCACTGGGGCTCTTAGATGTCTGCGCCTAGGCATGTAGAGACACCAGTTAAATGGGTTTCACACTGTCACACTCTGTTTTCAGTCTCAGCTGAGCTGGAGTGATCATGTCACCTTAAAATTTTCACAGCAGCATAAGTCACAATGGAATGTTACCTGCAAGGGTTAGCAGTAGAATGTTGGGAGAGAGTCAAGAGTTTGAAGAGAGATTCTGTATTGTGAGTAGTGCTGCAGAAGGCAGCTCCTCAGACTTAGCTCTGAAAGAGAGCTACCTCAGGAGGAGGCGTAGTGTGTTCTCTCCCTAGAGAATAACACAGAAGACCAGTGAAGAAAGTGGTAGAGACCATTTCTAGAGGGTTTTCCAGTGCCCCATCCCCAGAGGGATGGGGATGGGGATTCCAGGATTCAGGGGCAGTCTCCTGGTCCAGCCTGGAGAGTGGTGAAGCTGCCTAGATTTGTCTGTTCTGTGAGCACCTGAGACTGTGTGTGGGGAAAAAAGCCCTGGGGCCCCTGCATTCCTGTGGTGAGTTTTTCTCCAACAAAGGGACTCTGTTCACCAATATTGGATTCTGAGTAAAAGTATCTGCCTACTGTGGGGTCCGAGGGAAACTTGCCAAGTACAGAACTTTTAGACTGTGTCTGATTTAAAAGCATCTGCTAAAGTGGGGGTCTAGAGTAAAGACATAGCCATGTACATGTACAGAACTTTTAATTTCACGATACCTTCGAGGTGTGAGAAGCAGAATGTTAAATGTCAAGACATTTCAAAAGCATCTACAAGACAGTGTTTTAGAGAAAGGTGTTGCTAACCAGATGAATGGCTGAGTATAAATATTGGAAGCAAAAGGTGGGAGACCCACCATCTGGAGTAACCATGTTTACCTCTCCGGGTTCAGTTTGGGCACCTTTGTTTTCTTTCAGTGCATTTGGCAAGTGCCTGAGGAAAATACCCAGATGTGGGATTTTGGATTTTCAGTGAGCCAGGATGTGCTCGTGGGTGGTCGAGGGAGCCACCAAGAATTCCTCATGAAATATGGGAAAGTTCCTAGTACTGGCTGAGGGTGCCTAGTCAAGGGAAAGAAGGGAACTGTACTGGTCATGTTTGCCAAGTTCCAGTCAGAACCTGAGGGTTCACTGTGTGTGCTCTGTAGTTTCATAGTTATTCTACAAGTTCAGAAGGCCAAGGCCTGTAATGAACTCGCCACCATTTAATGTTGGTATTTATACTTTAATTCCTTCATGTAGTCATCAAATAAAGTTTTAAAACTATGCACTGTATCTCTATTAAATACATTTTGTGGTAATGAATTCCATATAGGTGGTGTCTTCTGTGTAAAAAATCTCTGTCTTCGTTGAGTTTTGTTTGTTGGACATTTGATTTTATCTTTATGTGATCTGGTTTTATTTACAGTATCCTGTTTTTCTAGACATATGACATCAAGTGTGTCACTATTGTGTAAGACATTGTATAGATATATAATGTATATAAACATATATATTATGGTAGCACGGTAGTGCTACCTAGTTAGGGTTGAGGAGCCATTTACATGTTAAACCTAAAATTTTGCACCTGAATAACTTTGCAACCGTTCAATGGATTTGCCTGAAATTTGGTATACATAATCAAGAACCATAGTTCCTGGGATCTGCCAACTTGTGTACTGTTCGGATGTACAGCTGTGGAGTTATTAAGTGTGATCTGCATGTGCGTTTACGCTTTTTTGGAATTCTTTGGTCGTCTCTAGAGGTTGCATGGTTTGCATGACTGGTCCAAAATCTTCAGGGAACCTGTGTCCAGGGACCCCAATGTGCCTTTTGAAGATTTCGTGAAAAAATATTAAACTGTTAAAAAGTTATTCAAAAAACAAGTTCCCATTATAAGTCAATGGGAAAAGTTAACAAAAAGTTTGACAGTTTCGCAAATGCAGTTTTTACTTTTGCAAATGGCCCTTTTACTGTCGCAAATCTGCCATTTTGTTTTCAGTTGGTCATCAGACAAATGCTTGCCATTTAAATTTGGGACCCTCTAGCAACCTAATTCTTTTTGTATTCACCTAGTCGGACCCTGAGGATGCTAGCCATGTTTTTATTTTGGGGTAAAACACCCCAGAAATATGTGTTTTAGATTTCTGTAAAAATTACTTTTGCACTTGTGACAGTGTGGCATGAATCTGCGAAAGCTTTTGCAAAGTTCGACAGTACTTTTCCAGGCTGTGTGAAAATGACAGCAATTCTTTGGCACCCAGCTGCAAAAGAATGGTTTGTCTTCTGTGCTGCAATTTGAAGGGAACACAGCCGACATCTCACAGATGTGCCTTCCAGTGCTTCGGTGAAAAAATATTACAGCGTAGCAAAGTTACAGCACTCCAAATTTGACACTTTTTCCCATAGGATAACATTACGGCATCCGCCGTATTATAGGAATTCTTTGCCGCCCTGCTGCAAAATAATGGTTTGGTCTATTGGGCTGAAATTTGGAGAGAAGAAAGCCAACATCCCACAGATGTGCCTTTTACTGGTTTGGTGAAAAAATATTACAGGGAGATAAAGTTATGGCACTCTGAACTTCTCTTTTTTTCCCATAGAATAACATTATTCGTTCACTGCGCCTTTCAGGGCCCGTATCTCGGAAACGGTGCGAGATATGGACTTTTCGTTGAAAAAATGCTGAGAAAGCACAAAACTAGCCAGGAAAGTCATAAATCATATGACTTTTAAATTTTTTTCTACATCATACGGTTCCTGAGATATAAGCAATTTACTATTCCAACTCCTCATCTTCTGCTCCGAGGCCCATTATTATGCATACATTCTTTGTACTCACTGTCTTTCTCTATGCAGCTTTCGGGGAAAACTAGCCTGTATGCTTACATTACTGTTACCGTTACCGCTTCTGCTTGCAGTTCCATAACCGTTTCACTTACTGTTCCCATCTATGGCACCATGTGCATTACCCTTCACGTTTCCATTTGCACTTGCGTTTGTGTTATGTTAATCATTTCTGTCTACTGTACTGTTTATCCTTCTGTTTCACTTTGCATCACCATGTGCATTACCATTTGCGTTTGTGGGCACCGTGTTACTATGTGACAAGACGTCACGTGGTGGGAGCATGCATCCGGCCCCTGCATTACATTCACTATTTCCCATTATACTTCTCAAAAAGAAGGGAAATTAGAGGCAAAAAAATCCATTTAATGCATTAGTTAGGGTTGTTCCACAGCAGCAAAAGCGAGGAAATTCTGTGTTAGGGTTTAAAGCCCCCTTTGGACCCTCCGCCACACCCCCAACCAGCATCGAGGTGCGTGTTGGGGTTGTCAGTCCTAACTCTCTCCCCATTCTCCTATGCCTCTGCTTCTTCACACATCTGATGGGAGTTAGGGCAGATGACCCCAACGTGCACCCTGATGCTGGTTGAGGGTATGGGTGGGGGTCCAAGGGGGGCTTTCAACCCTGAAACCAAATTTCCTCACTTTTGTTGCTGTGGAACAACCCTAACTAATGCATTAAATGGATTTTACTCTAATATATATATATATATATATATATATATATGAGGCAAAACTGTTTAATGCATTGTTAGGGTTGTTCCACAGAGACAAAGTGATGAAATTCGGTGTTGGGTTGAAAACCCCTTGACCTTAGCCCACCCCCAACCAGCATTGGGGTGCGATTGGTCGTTGGCCTAACTCTCACCCCATCACATGTAAAGAAGCAGAGGTATAGGAGAATGGGGTGAAAGTTAGGATCAAGACCCCAATGCGCACCCCAATGCCAGTTGGGGGTGGGCTGGGGTCCAAGGGCGTTTTCAACCCTAACACCAAATTTTCTCACTTTTGTTGCTGTGGAACAACCCTAACTGATGCATTAAATGGAGTTTTTTGCCTCTAATTTTCCTTCTTTTTGAGAATGATAACGAGAAATAGTGAATGTAATGTTGTGGTGGGAGCGGTCCCCGTGCTCTCACCATGTGATGTCTTATGACATAGTAACAGGAACAGCAAAGCAAACAGAAGCATTAACAGAGGCTCACATGGTAATGCAAGCACGAATGAGAACAGAAAGGGTAACGCACATGGTGGCGTAGATGGGAATGGTCAGCCATGTGATGTCTTCTCACATAGTAACATGGTGCCCACAAACGCAAATGGTAATGGGAATTGTGACACAAAGCAAAACAGAAAGAGAAACAGTACTGTAGACACAGATGGTAAAAAATAACGGAAATGCAAGGGCAAATGAAAACACAAAGGATAACACACATGGTGGCATAGACGTGAGCGATAAGTGAAATGGGTACGGAACCACAAGCAGAAAGGGCAATGATAACAGTAATGTAAGCACACAGGCTGGTTTTCCCCAAAAGCTTCAAAGAGAAAGACAGTGAGTACAAAGAATGTATGCATAATAATGGGTCTCGGAGCAGAAAATGAGGAGTTGGAATACTAAATTGCTTATATCTCAGGAACTGTATGACGTAGAAAAAAAATGTAAAAGTCATATGATTTATGACTTTCCTGGCTAGTTTTGTACTTAGCCACCATTGGGGGCTAAGCATTTTTCTGACAAAAAGTCCATATCTCGCACCGTTTCCTAGATACAGGCCCTGAAAGGTGTGGCGAACACCGTAATGTTATCCTATGGGGAAAAAAAAGAGAATTTCAGAGTGCCATAAGTTTGGCTCCCTGTAATATTTTTTTCACCAAACTATGAAAAGGCACATCTGTGGAATGTTGGCTGTCTTCCCTCCAAATTTCAGCCCAAAAGACCAAACCATTATTTTGCAGCAGGGAGCCAAAGGATTGCTGCAATGCGTCGGATGCCGTAATGTTATCCTATGGGAAAAAGTGTCAGCTTTGGAGTGCCACGACTTTGCTGTCGTAACATTTTTTCAACAAAAGACTGAAAGGCATATCTGTGAGATGTCGGCTGCGTTCCCTCCAAATTTCAACCCAAAACACCAAACCGTTCTTTTGCAGCGGGGTGCCAAAGAATTGCTGTCATTTTATCACAGCCTGGAAAAGTACTCTTGCAATTTGTGAAAGCCTTCACAAATTCATTCAACAGTGTCACAAGCATGAAAGTACTTTGTGAAAGTAGTTTTTCCAGAAATGTGAAAAACTTATTTCTGGGGTGTTTTACCCCAAAATAAAGACATGGCTAGCATCCTCAGGGTCCGACTAGGTGAATACAAAAAGAATTAGGTTGCTAGAGGGTCCCAAATTTAAATGTCGAGCATTTTTCTGATCAACAACTGAAAACAAAATGGCAGATTTGTGACAGTAAAAGGGCCATTTGCAAAAGTAAAAACTGCATTTGTGACACTGTCGAACTTTTTGTTAACTTTTCCCTTTAACTTATAATGGGAACTTGTTTTTTGAATAACTTTTGAGCTGTTTAATATTTTTCATTAAATCTTTAAAAGGCACATCGGGGACCCCGGCAGCATATTCCCTGAAGATTTCGGACAGGTCGCGCAAACCATACGACCTGTAGGCACGACCGTAGAATTCCAAAAAAAGCATAAACGCACACGCAGATCATGCTTAATAACTCCGTAACCATATATCCGACTGGTACGAAACTTGGCAGATCCTAAGGCATATGAGTTTTGATCATGTATTCCAAATTCCAGGCAAATCTGTTGAATGGTTACAAAGTTATTAAGGTGCAAATTTTAGGTTTAAGATGTAAATGGCTGCTTAACCCTAACTATGGTAGCACATAATATATATATATTTATATATATATATATATATATAAAATACAAAATCACACATGCCCATACAATGCAAAGCATCATAGGCTGCACATGCAAATCACCACAGAATGTTATGCTGGTTCAACTTTAAGCAGAATTGCATGGTGCCGAAAGGCCTCTCACACATTTTGCAAAGGGTGCAAACAGATGACATAGACACGTGTTTCGTCCTACCAGGACTCATCAGTATGCCTTGTCTGTTTGACAGTGTGTCTTGGTTATGTTGTGGTGAACCCATTAAGATAAAAAACTATTTAAAAGACAAAGATCTTCAGTGCTAAACACTGAGGCAGGGTTACCAGTATAGCTGTCACAAAGAAAACAAAATCACAAGTTGAACCAGCATAACATTCTGTGGTGATTTGCATATGTAGCCCATGATGCTTTGCTTTGTGTGGGCATGTGTGATTTTGTATTTTCTTGAAACTTGGCTTCCCAGCCAAATGCCCTTTGGGGTAACCCTTGCCTCAGTGTTTGCGCACAGAGGTTCTTTGTCTTTTAAATAGTTTTTTATTTAAATGGGTTCACCACAACATAACCAAGACACACTGTCTTAGGGTAGCTGGTTCATTCCACTGGGGTGTCAAACAGACGAGGCATGCTGATAAGTCCTGTAGGACAAAACACGTGTTCTATGTCATCTGTTAGCACCCTTTGCAGACTGTGTGAGAGGCCTTCGCACCATGCAATTCTGCTTAAAGTTGAACCAGCATAACATTCTGTGATGATTTGTATAGCAGCCCATGATGCTTGCATTGTGTGGGCATGTGTGATTTGTATTTTCTGAAACTTGGCTTCCCAGCCAAATGCCCTTTGGGGTACCCCTTGCCTCAGTGTTTGTGCACAGAGGTTCTTTGTCTTTCTATATATATATATATACATATATATATATATATATATATATATATATATATATATATACAATCACCCCTTAATAACCTGTACTCATGTGAGTATAAATTTAAGGATTTTAACCTTTCCTCATATGGGAGATGCTTGATCTGTGTAACTTTCTTAGTTGCTCTTCTTTGGACTTTCTCCATCATTCTCAATGAACCTACAGTAGTGGGTGCACAGAAAAGGGCACAGTACTCCACGTGAGGCCTAACCAGATTTGTACACAAAGGCATCAGGACCTCAGCCTTTCTACTCTTTATATGCCGATGTATACATCAAAAAATCGAATAACATTTTTTAACTGTTATTTTTGGATGAACATCAAATTTGATATTCATTGGTGATAACTATACCCAGATCTGTTTCCTCTATTGTTGATTGAATTATTTTATCCTTTATAATGTAGTTCACTCCCCGACTGTTAGTTCCAAAGTGTATCACCTTATGCTTTAATTCATTAAATGTCATTTTATTCTCATCTGCCCAATTACAAATATTATCTATACATTCCTGGAATTTGGGTACTGAGTCTGAGTTATTAACCATACTTGCAATTTTGCAGTCATCTGCATACTTTCCCATCCAGACACCATCACTCACACTCATGGTAGATATAAGTATATTAAATAACAATGGACCCAGGACAGAACCTTGTGGGACTCCGCTAGTCACAGGACCCCAGCTAGATTCATATCCCCGTACCACTACATGTTGTATTCTTTCATTCAGCCATGAGCTTATCCACCTGACGATGTTGCCATTAAATTTCAGTTTACACAGATTTTTTAACAAGATTGTGTGTGACACTGTGTCAAATGCTTTAGCATAGTCTAAAAAAATTACATCCACTGGTAATCCTCCATCAAGAGCTTCACTGACTGGCTCAAAAAACTGATGAAATTGGTTAAGCATGATCTTCCAGGTGTAAATCCATGTTGTGAGATATCATATATTCCAACTTTATTCATATATTCAGTCATTCTTTTTTGCATTATTCTCTCCAATATTTTGCCAATCACAGAGGTCAAACTAATGAGCCTGTAGTTTTCAACAAACTGTTTGCTACCATTCTTGTGTATTAGCACAATATTTGCACACCTCCACAACTTTAGTGTAGTCTCACTATTTATGGATGTATTATATAGCACAGTTAGGGGACCTGCCAGTTCTTTTATCAACTTCTTTAGAAATTATAGAGCTATACCATCTAGACCTGGTGCTGATTCTTCCTTCAAGGTCCTTAAATTATCCTCCACTTCTTCAATAGTGATGGTTTCCATTATTCTTTCATTATCTATTTGGTTAAGTTCAGTATATTCTTTATGAATAAAAACACTCAGAAAATAGGTGTTTAACTCATTAGCCATATCAGCATCATCAGCCGCTACTGATACATGTATTTTTAATGGCCCAACAGAATTTTGGCTACCCCTAAGTGATCCAATGAAGTTGTAAAAACCTTTTTTTATTATTTTTGTGTTTGAAGTCAGTTGCTAAGTGAAGTTCAAGTTCCTGTTTTCTTTTTTTAATTAAATGTTTAGTTTTTTATTTTAATTAGAGTTTTATATTTGATTGAATGAAATGTGTTTTGGGACTTCTTGAATTTTTGGTATGCCTTATTTTTTTATAGCTTTATTTATTTCATTTGTCCACCATAACATAATTCTTTTTGAATTGTTACCATATTTAATCCTCCGTGGTACCCATGCGTTAATGCAGTGTGTAATCTTAGAATTGGTTAAAACCACTGATCCTGTAAATTAGGTTTTTCTGTTAGTTTCAATGCCCAGTTCCAACTTCTTAAATTGTTTCTTATACTTTCATAATCAGCTTTATTGAAATCTCTGATGTTTGTTATTCCATTATTTCTTCCTTTGACCATTGTATTTAATTTAAATTGTACTATGGTATGATCACTATCCACCAGTGGTGGCAGAGCTATTGATTTTGTACCTCAGTAATCTACATTACCAGTGGGAGTAGCCCTGTGGGGGTCCACCTTCGCTTTGTATTATTCTCTGTGATGTGAATAAAAGCCACATTCTAGAATTCCAACCTGGTTTGGTCAGTACAATTATTGCTTCCAGTATCTGGATTTACTTAGCTGCCACTGACCAGAAGTGCAAACCTAGCATAATGCTGAGCAAACATTTTTCTCCCAGGGCCCAGGTTGATGACCATGCTAAATGGTCACCCTAGGTGTGAGCCAGGTAGTTGCCACACTTGGTTTGCCTGTCTGAGGATGGCAGGCTACAAAGTAGAAGTATGGGTCAACAGAATTGTTCATAGTGACTACCTACATCCCTCTCAGTGGCACCATGTGTGAGAGAAGCAGCCCTGCTAGTTGGACAAGGGGGGCCGTGGAGGGAGGTTGCAAAATGGAGGCACCACTGAGGATTTGTTTGGAATTTTGGGAGAGAACAAGAGATGTTTGCTCTGGTTGTGGCTTGCGATTTGTCTGTCTGGCAGTAGGTAGCCCAAAAAATTGGAAGATTTACACATAAGGGATTTGCTAGATAAGTGCCATCCATTTGAGTCGCTGTGTGCCTGCTGTTCATGTGCTGCTGTGATTGTACCAACATTTACCAAGGAGCTGTGAAGTCAGATTGTGTGTGCCTCTTATCCTGCATCAAAAAAGAACATTTGCCAGCTTTAATTTTCAAATTGTGACAAGAAAAAGTATTGAGAACTGTGGGAAACAAAGAGACATCTGTACCTTGAAAGTTTAAAATGCTTGCTCTGTGGACTGGGGGAGTAGTTAGAGAAATTTATATGAAAAATGGTTCAAATGGTGCTCCTGCTGTGGAGTTACAGTTGAAAAGAAAAAAAGTTGCTTTGCAGTTTAAATTTTGCCTGCTCAACAATCGCAGTGGAAGAGAAGAACATGAGAAGAGGGAGGATCATTTGCATGGCATCGAGTGATTGGTGAGACTGCAATCAGTCCTGCCCCCAAGCCAACTTCAGACTGCTACCCAGTGTTCAAGAGGGAGAGAGCAAGTGGTGTGTGATCTGGCTAGCCAGGAGGAGCATTGCAGTGACTGTAAACATTATAAAAGTTAAAATATCAGACTTTTCTGTGTTAAACCGGGCTCAACCCATATTCCAATCGACTGGGGTGAAAGTGTTGTGTTCACAGGGACAGTCGGCAAGACCGCCAACCCATTTAAACCCAGAGGCCTCCAGGATTGGCTGTAGGCTGAAATTTCCATCGAAAAGTCAGCTAATGATTCAGTGAGTACTATTCAGCAAAACTGAGCTCAAACTGAGTGTGATTTTTCTAAAGCCAGCTGGATCTGTGTGTAAACACTGTGATAGTTTTTGCAAAGAAGGAATGTCTAAAGTAAATCAAACCCAAGCAATAATTCTGAGCATTAGACTATAAGCATGATTATGGATTCAACAACAGTGTAATTTTCTGAGCAAACAGAGAGACTGTGAGTTGTATGAGAGGCTGCAACAGTCAGGCAATCCTGTTCATGAAATACTGTGGCTTTAGTGACTTTAAGTAAGTGAAACTGATTGAAAGCTAATGTAAAGTCCTAGAAAATCATAGGGATGTGCTGAGGAAGCAAAACAGTGCAGTCTCTGCAGTTTGAGTAAAATTTATCAGTATGCAGTAAATCGGATGTGCCATGGCTTGAGTCAGATACAGAATGTTGATGCGCCAAGAGTGCAGCCGACACCATTAGACGGTGGGGTAGTAAAGTAAACACAGCAGTAGGGAACCATTTTGTGGGACTGTTCCAAGTAGAGTGAACTCAGTGATAAAAGTTAACTTTTGTGCATTTTTCTACAGTCATGGCTTCGGGATTATCCAGCTACCCTGATCATGCCCGGGCTATGATAGTGGAAGAGGTTACCAAGTTGAAAGAAATAAAGAAATGTTTCTATGGTGGAAGTTTTCCTCCTCATGTTTGCAATTCACGGATACCCTTTGAGAGTATGCACAATGTGCCTCAAGGCTGAAGGTATTTTTTCATGATTCCCCTCTGTTCTGGGTACTTAGAGAAGCAAGGCCTAACTAGTGCACCCAAGATTCATTTGGCTCCCAAGTGGACAAAGCTTCAAGATCCTGCAAGTAGCAGCACACAGCACCAGGTGGAACCTGTTGGGGAAGGCCCAGCAGAGTTTGGCACAAAGGAAGGGGTTGTGGATGTACTGGCAGAGCAGAGTCCTCATGATGTCTCCACACCCATGTCACAGATGGACAGTGCAGAAGGAGAATCAGTGGATCCATGGAGAGAGGGTCCAAGTCCTAGTCTCATTGGAGAAGATGAGGTTCTAGAGACCCTAGATTGGGAGGCGTCTACCTCCGCACCCAGTGAAGAGTGGACAGACTCGGGAGTGAGGACGACTGCTCACTCCTGGGCCCAGGTCCTAAGTGAGAAAGAGAAGGAGGAGGGAGCTATGTATCCTTATGATGAAGGTGCTAGTCCACAGCCTCGGGCTCTTGCCTCAGAGGAAGCAGAGGAAGAAGTTGGTGACTCCATAGCCCTACCCCCAGAAGGAGGATTCAGGGATCTGTTCTACATAGCTTTGAGTATGCCACACTGGCAGAACCAGGACTGACCGCCCCAAGCCAGACTGGTGGTTTGAACTGACCAAGAGTAGTAAGGAGGAAAGACTGGTTCGTAGGAAGGCAGATGAGATTTATGGAACGTCCTTTTCTACCTTTCCTCAAAGAGTCTGGGAGGAGATTGAGAAAAACAGGAGAGCCTGGCTAGTGGAAGAAGCAACCAAAAACTTGCATCCAGGTGCAATGCAATATGTCAGAGACAAAGTGGTAAAAGACAGACTCCAGGTTTGGAAGTTGGGCAGGGCACTGTTCATAGATACTGCACGATTCATGGACAAAAAGGGAAACAAGATTTTCCATAACGTGAATTATGAGTGCCCAGCCTGGATAATAATTCTTGCACCTGGTCTACTGTGGTACTACCCTCAATGTAACCAGCTTCCTGCGAATGTGCCCATGCCTACCAAGTGGAAAGCAGAGCAGTGGTAGCCAGTGCTGTCATCCAGCTGTTGCCGTACCCATATTGTTCCGCCAGTCTGGCGTTCCAGGGTCTAAAGGTGCATCCGGATTCATCAGTCTTGCAGTGTGCCTTCCAGTTCCATCACCTGGTCTTCCAGATGACATCAACCTAGATGACCTCAGCCTTGCTGTTTCCTGATTCATCACCTGGAATTTCGGATGACTTCGGTCCAGCTATTCTTTTCCTGTTCCAAGGTTCCATCTCCTAGATGATGTCAACTAGAGATGACAACGCCCAGCAGTTTCCAGATGTGCCATCCTGTCATTTCCAGAAGATTTTCACCCCGCTGTATCTGAAAAATGCTGCCAGGGAGAATCTTCGGCTGGAGATCCAGGTGCCGTTCCATTTTTCATTCTTCAATGGATTGGTAAGTCCAGACTTTTCTTACTTTATTGACATTACGATACACATCCTACACCTGGCAGTCTACAGACTGTTGACCTGTCCACAAAGATTCTCCCCTTTGGGACCACAGTATGACAAGAACTGTGCTTCACCGGGCTCCGGACCAGGAGAGACTCTTTCATGGACCTTGCCTTCGGGCACTGTTGTCACTAGTTGGGACATTTAGGGCACTCCATCCCCAAAAAGGTGTATTGTACATAATGTTGATGTTTTCTACTGTTTTCTACTTTTCTACTTTTTCTAAAAAAATATATTTTTGGGGATTCCCCAGTGTTTTGATGGTAAGGGTTATGGTCGTGTACTGTGTTTGCAGATTTGGGGTGTGTTTGTCTCTTTTCTCTTTCAGGTGGTTCCTGATGAAGACAGAAGAGAAGACAAGAAGAGGATTGGAGGGACTCATCGGAGTTCCTCATGTGCTTTAAAGTGTTGTTTTTAAAGTACTGTGTAGTTGTTAACATGTGTTAACTTTTCCTTCCACAGGTGTAGTTGTGTGGGAGTGAGGGAGTGTAATAATTGGGTATAGTGTTAACTCTTTGGTTTGGTTTGCAGGTGTCCAGGTATGGGGGGAGTTTCCGTTTTGAGTAGGTTTGTTTTTGGTCAGATAGGTTTTCCCTAGAGGGCAGGGAGATAGACAGGCTGTGGTCCTAATCTGCAGTAGGGGCCACAGTGCTGGTTTATTAGGGCTATGCTCTGGACAGTTCTTCCAGGGCCTCTGGTTACCATAGTAAGATTGTAGTGTAGGGGCTGATGCATCAGCCAATGGCCTCTGAGTCCTTAGTGTTGTCTGCCTGTGCCTGGCACATGGTAGGGGAGAAGGTAGCATTGCCTTCTCGTAGTCAACACATAGGGTAGAATGGCCTGGTGCTGGGTAGGTAATGACTGTGGACAGTCATTTTCCTGGCTGAGGGTGGGTGTAATCCCCTTGTTCACAGGGGTTACTAGAATCCCACTTAGAATCAGTGATAGGCAGGGAAAGGCAGCTTGTAAGATACCAGTTAAATGGGTTTCACACTGTCACACTCTGTTTTCAGTCTCAGCTGAGCTGGAGTGATGATGTCACCTTAGAATTTTCACAGCAGCATAAGCCACAATGGAATGCTAGCTGCAGGGGTTAGCAGTAGAATGTTTGGAGAAATTCAGGAGTCTGAAGAGAGAGCCTGTAGACTGAGGAGTGCTGCAGAAGGCAGCTACTCAGACATAGCTTTGAAAGAGAGCTACCTCAGGAGAAAGGGTAGTGTGTTCTCTCCCTAGAGAAGAACACAGAAGATCAGTGAATGAAGTGGTAGAGATAATTCCTAGAGGGTTTTCCAGTGCCCCATCCCCGGAGAGATGGAGGGAAATTTCAGGAATCAGAGGTAACCCCTTGGTCCAGCCTGGAGAGTGGTGAAGCTGCCTAGATTCATTTGTTCTGTGAGTATCTGAGACTGTGTGTGTGTGAAAAAGCCCTGGGGCATCTGCATTCCTGTGGTGAGTTTCTCTCTGACAAAGGGACTCTGTTCACTAATACTGGGTTTCGAGTAAAAGTGTCTGCCAAGTACAGAACTTTTAGACTGTGTCTGATTTGAAAGCATCTACTAAAGTGGCGGGCTAGAGTAAAGACATAGCCATATACAGAACTTTTAATTTCATGACACCTCGGAGGTGTGAGAAGTAGAATGTTAAATGTCAAGACATTTCAAGAACATCTACAAGAGAGTGTTTCAGAGAAAGGTGTTGCTAACCAGATGAATGGATGAGTATAAATATTGGAAGCAAAAGGTGGGAGACCCCCCCATCTGGAGTAACCATGTTTACCTCTCTGGGTTCAGTTTGGGCACCTTTGTTTTCTCTCAGTGTATTTGGCCAGTGCCTGAGGAAAACAACCAAACATTGGATTTTGGATTTCCAGTGAGCCAGGATGTGCTCATGGGTGGTCGAGGGAGCCACCAAGAATTTGTCATGAAATATGGGAAAGTTCCTAGTACTGGCTGAGGGTGCCAAGTCAAGGGAAAGAAGGGAAGTGTACCAGTTTGGGTTGTGTGTGTGCCAAGTTCCAGTCAGAACCCGAGGATTCACTGTGTGTGTGCTCTGTACCTAAGTAATCTGCATTACCAGTGGGAGTAGCTCTGTGGGGGTCCATCTTCACTGTGTATTATTCTTTGTGATGAGAATAAAAGCCACACTCTAGAATCCCAACCTGGTTTGGACAGTACAGTTATTGCTTCCAGTGTCTGGATTTTCTTGGGTGCCACTGACCAGAAGTGTAAACCTAGCATAATGCTGAGCAAACATTTTCTCCCAGGGACCCAGGTTGATGGCCAGGCTAAATGGTTCCCCAGGTAGTTGCCACACTTGGTTTACCTGTCTGAGGATGGCAGGCTACGAAGTAGAAGTATTGGTCAACAGAACTGTTCGTAGTGACTACCTTCATCCTTCTTGATGGCGCCATGTGTGAGAGGAGCAGCCCTGCTAGTTGGACAAGGGGGGCCGGTGGGGGGTGGTTACACTCAGGCAAATGTTTAAAACTCAATTTGGACTCCCTGGTGCTCACAATTAGTCAGGATTTAAATTGATGATCATCTCTCCCAATTTCCATTTGGGACAGAGTTAATTTGCTTAAAAGGAATGTTTTCCCACATATTTTCTTCCAACTTAGCTTGCTCAATATGTGGCTCCCCTTGTCCTGGTTTAAAAAAGTACATAGCCTTTTCAATAAATTTATATGGTCCAATAAAACACCTAGACTAGCTTTTAATAAACTAGTTGCTACTAAGTCGAGAGGTGGATTATGCATACACCAATGTGTGCTCAGTGATTTTAGCTCCTTTGTGACTCGCTGTCCTCCCCCACCCATTCCCATCACCGCCCAAGGCCAGTCTTTTGTATTCCTCTTCACACCCCCACCTCTGCTGTCGGCCTGCCACCAGCCCCCCGCCCCTCCTTGTCTACTGTAATTATTCCCCTCTAAATACTCTCTCCCTCTCTGATTTTTCCAAGGGGGTCTGCACCTGCCACGAAGATCTCTCGCGGTCAGCGGTGCCCTATGGCGGTCGCCCTGACTCACAGGAGCTGCTGCACCTGACATCCTGGTCCTACCAATCGGAACCCCTTCCACATGTAAGAGCGCTACAATGGTGGGGTGTCTGAAAGCCCTGAGCTGCTCTCCGATTGGTGCGGCTTTCTCTGGGAGGACCGTGATTGGACCTGCCTGATACAGCCCCTCTCCTATTGGAGTGCTTCCCAGCTGGGGAAAACTGCATTTAATTTCGGACAATTTACTTTTTTCACTTTGCTTTTCTGTATACAATGCTACCTATTGTTTTTCTCCTGCCCCCACCCCCTCCCAGACCTCCATTAAATGCACACTCACCCCTCCCTCCTCATTCCTCTGTCACCCTATTGGCCCAGCCCTCTCTGCTACAAGCCCTACTCACCTGTCTGAGTAGGTCACACAAGATATTAGAATTCCAAAAGGGTGGACCAATCGCAATTAAGCTCCTTTCTCTACAGTGCTGTAACACCTATACAGGTCAATCACGACCTCTGCTAAGTAGGCTGTTTCATTAATAATTCTGGGAGTAATGATGCTTCACTGCCCCACTGTCACTGCAGCCACTGGCAACCATAGCCCTCACTGTGAAGTACCAGCATTCTTCTTACACTATGTGCCAGGAATGGCCACTGGGGCCCATACCTTTCTTGCTCTGCTCCACTGCACCCCTCTATGGCACCTTGGCTAACTATTGCTTATTCAATCACGTGGCACCCCTGATGGCAGCGCAATATATACTGGGCCAAGCAAGTTCACATGGCAATCGTGGACCAGCAGAGCCAAGAGGCCTAGGTTCCCTTCAACTAAATTAGTCTGTAAAATGACTAAAGTGTACCTCCTCAGGTAATTACTCATGCTACTTCTGTTATCTGGAAATGTTCATCCCAACCTGGGACCCACTGGACTAGCCCCCATGCTCCAAAAAGATGGGAGGGGTCCCTCACATTAGCCACTATCAATGTCTGTAGCCTCCTCAAGAAACTTGACATACTGCAAACCTGGGTCCAGCAACATAACCCTGATGTTCTCTTTGTTGTTGAAACATGGCACAACCCCAAGATTCTAGACACTGCAGTCACCATCCCTGGATACACTTTATTCAGGCAGGATAGGGTTACTAAAAGAGGAGGGGGCTGTGCCATCTACCTAAGAAACTTCTATATGGGTCATGCCCTTCCTCTCGCAAACTCCAAACACCCACTGCAGATTGTCTCAATCAAAATTCTACTTGGGGCACACAATGAGGAGCTCGCAATAGCCTCTGTTTACATACCCCCTAAAGATCAGGCCAATGGACTTGCTAGCATCATGGAAATCCTAAAGGAAATACACCATAACTCTGGAATCATAATACTCAGTGACTTCAACATTAACTGGCTCTCACCAGAGGCCAGCACCTATAAGGATGCCATAACAACCCAGAACCTCACCCAGCTGATTGCCACCACCACCCTATGCAACTATAGGTCAGAGTCACACACACTCCTGGACCGAATCCTTTCTAACTACCCTGAATGAATCTCTAGTATCACAGTACTCCCAGATGTTATCAGTGACCACTCATCTGTTATCTGTAACTGGACAAACAAATTCATCAAGCCCCCCCAAAATAATCTATACCAGGGTGTTAAAGCAGGGGTGCCTTGGGATACTAAAAACACACTTAAGTTACATAGACTGGACACCAATCAGCACCTCCAAAGATGTTAACCAAGCCTTACACCTTTTCATTGGGCACTTCACTGCAGCCTGCAATATCTTTGCACCTCTCAAAAAAATGAAGGTCAGGGAAGAGCTAACCTCTGGATAACCCCCAAGCTAATCACTTTATTCAAACCCAGGGACAATCTCTGGCACTGTGCCCAAACAACTTCCACACCTGGGGATAGCCATAAATATAAAACTGCCAGAAACAATTGCACACGGCCAAAGGCTAATCCTTCAAGGAGGCTCTCTCCAACTCCTGGGGTGATGGGAAAAAATTCTGGAGTAACTTAAAACACCTTACAGGCAAGGTTCCTAAGTTACCACCTAACATGCTCAATATAAATGGAACACCAACATCTGACCTTTTCACAATCACCAACACCTTCAACAAAGCATTGTCCAACTTGGATGGTGTCCTCCCATCTGATTTCTTTGATGCTCCCTATGGTAGTAAACCCACTGGCACTGCCGCTCCTCTGCACTCAGCCCCATGATTTTACTTCAAGGAGATCCCAATGAACTTAGCAAGAACCTATATTCAGAAGGTAATCCGCAACACAGGCTACAGTGGTGACTCCCTTGACCTGAAGGTGTTAGCGCTGGTCCTTGAAGAAATCCTTGTACCTCTGACAATCATCTTCAACCTATCACTAAGAATGTCCCAGTTTCCATCTTGCTGAAAGCAGGCAACCATCACACCAGTACACAAAAGTGGAGACAAGTCACTACACTCCAACTACAGACCCATCTCCATCCTCCCCCCTTTGTCCAAGGCCCTGGAATGCATTGCCTCTGACCAGCTAATTGAGTACCTGGAAAAATATAACATCCACTGTCCTGAGCAACATGGCTTTCAAAAAGGCCACAGTACCACCACTGCACTACTAGAATTCATGGAATTCATCCATACCATACTCAACCAAGGAAACTGTGTGGGGCAGTATTCATCGATCTTACGAAAGCCTTTGACACAGTCAATCACCCACTCCTACTCAAGCAACTTTCAAGCATTGGGCTCTCCAAGGAAGCAGTGCTCTGGTTCTCCAGTTACCTTGGGGAGAGGGTCCAGTGGGTTAGGATCACCGGTGTCACCTCGGAAAATAAGCCAGTCCTCTCTGGAGTCCCACAAGGGTCCATCCTGGGACCTCTACTCTTCAGCCTCTTTCTAAATGACCTCCCCAGTTTCTGCCAACAAAAGTTACTACTCTACACCGACAATGTAGTCTTGTTCTCCAGGAATCAAGACATAGAGCTCCTTCAGAAACAGCTGCAGCTTGACTTCATACACATTGAAGAATGGTTCAAGTTGCATAAACTGGTCCTGAACTACAGCAAAACAAAGGTGATGTCTTTCTATAATGCCAGGAACAAGTACAAATTCCATGACCTCTTCATCGACAACCAAGCAGAGACTACACTTGAACACGTTCAAGAATTTAAATACCTAGGCATTACACTGGACAGTTCCCTCTCCTACCACTGGCACATAGACTCTGTCGCCAAAGCAGTAAATATCCACATAGGCCTGCTGTACAGGCACAAACATTGCATGAATCTGGACTCACTTAGGTTGGCTATTAACAGCTCTGTCACTTCCATCATTGACTACGGGCTTGCGATCTATGGCTCTGCCTCTGCCACGGCTCTTGGCAGAATTATGGTTGTACTCAACAAAGCATGCAGGCTACTCACAGGATCCGACCAACTCACACACACTTGTGATTTGCATTGCTGTGCAGGTTGGCTTCTGCTCATCAGCCGGATTCAGTATCAAACCTGCCTCTTGGCCAAAAAAATCCTCCTTGGCATCACTGCCCCAGGGGTTAAAAAGCTCGTCATAGACCACTACAGCCCACAACAAACCAGAAATTCTCAACAACAAACCTTTCTTGTCCCCAGATGTTGGACTACCGTGGAACAGAGGGCTTTTGCTCACAGGGCTCCACAGTGGTACAATACCCTCAACAAAGAAACTCTCACTGCTTCTGCCCTTGGCTCATTTAAAAGCCAACTCTGACTTCATCTCACCTCTACTAGCCAATGTGACTGCTTCACCTAACCAGGGACCTCATGTTTCACTGCCTTCTGCCCTAGACAGGTCTACTACCCCTCACACCATGCCCTCCTCCTGCCTCCCACTGCTCTCCGCCACTCTCCTTCCTCACTCCCCCTCCCTGGCGCTTACAGAAAACTATCCGCCTCTTCCTTTCTGCTGGTGTACTCCTACCTGTCCTCCTTTCCCTATGATAATGGCCTTCCTGCCTGCATACCCATGCCCTCCCTATCCACACATCCACAGCACTTATTACCAAGTTTTCTTTGAAGTTTCTTCATGTAGTCTGCCCCTGCACACTTTGAGGTACTGTATTTAAATGATGCCTCAGTCTCTTGCTCTTTTTTCTTTATTTTTTACTATGTAATCATGTTTTATCCTATTTGACCTTTGTGTGTATGTTTACCTACCATTTCCTAGAAGTGGAAGCTTGTAAACAAGCAGTTCCTGCTAAATGTATTGTAATCCTATGTTTTAATAAATAAAAGTAAATAAAATATTGGCCTCTATTTTTGGCCGAGCCATGCCAATAAATATCTTATATGGCTTTTGCCAGAATCCACTGCTTATTCCCCAGTGTGGCTGAAAATTGAATTAGCTCATATTCTCCTCGAGTCTTTCACCGGCAGTACTCCTACACATAAGGGAAAAGGCTCTTCCGACTAAATTGAAAAATACCCCAGTTGCCACTTCACTTAAGATCCACTCCCAGCCTTGTAGTTTTTTTAAATATAAACACACTGCCAGTCTATCACAACCTTTATGGGGCAATTCTAATTTCAAGAAAGACAGTAAATAATTATCTTCCCCCTGGCTTCCTCACCTAGGGGAGGGTCTGCTTGCAAGTTTGGTCACAGAAGTGGGCACATGGCTTTCCACGGCAGACATTTTACATAAATGTCACATTCCCAATGCACAGATCTTTAAAGTTTTTCAACTTAAGCACCTACTAATAAAAGTACTTGGAAACATTCATTCAGTATAAACAGGAACCCCCCTTCCTTAGTGAGTTGTCTCCACTAGCAGGCCTTCCACAGGCAGTTTCCAAGATCTATGGAACCCTCTTCCACTGGCTTCACCTGAGCTATTTTGGTTCTATGACTTACTGGGCTACCTTTTTTCTGGATAGTAGGTTAGAATGGTCTACACTATGGCATAACTGCCATAGGTTTATAACCCAGGATAGACTTAGGCTCATGCAAATGCATATACTGCGCAACCTATATTATTCCCTTCAAAAATTAGCCAAATTGGGCTTAACACCCTCCTCCCTTTGTAACCGGTGTCATCTAGAAGATATTCTATACCATATTTCTTGGACCTGCCACAAAGTGTCTCCCTTATGGGTCAAGATCATGCAGAGTACAGATCCCCTATTAGGTCTAGAGGATCAGTTTACTACTATAGTCTGTTTGTTAGGAGATTATTTGGAAATTTCAGTTCTTAGACGCAAATACTACATAGCCCTCATGTCTGTGTTGGTCAAAAAATTGGTATTAAGACACTGGATAGATCAGGAAGAAATCTCTTATGGGGAATGGCTTACTGAGCTTTTAGCTAACCTTAACATGAGAAAATGGTAGCAAGTTTGACCAATAGACTAAACAAATTTGAAGAAATCTGGGACCCCTTCTATACCCTATACACTGTGTAAAGAATACGGATTGATTTCTTTTAAGATAGATATATCATCCCTATCTCCAGTGCTGTATGGGGAATGGGGGGTAGGAGGATAGGGTTGAGGGGGTGAGAGGGAACAATGGGTTGATGGGGTGGGGGGAGAACAGTGTTACCATGACTTATTGTAACCATCATTGTATTATAAATGTATCTGTTCTCTGTATGACAAAACCTTTCAATAAATTTTGAATAATAAAAAAAGGACCCTTGGTTCAAGAGTATCAGAACCTGATCTGGTATTATCCGAGATGGAACGTAGCAATTTTAGGACATCAGTCCTTGATATTTTCTTGAAAAGAAATGGAGGTGTAGAATGCTCTTTGCTAAGAGGAGGGTCATGGGTAGGCTGATCAGCCATAAAAGAGGACCGTGAGCCAGTTGGAGGTGATGGGAAGGATGAGTTGTATGGAGATAGATCCGAGAACATGTGATTAAAGAAGTTTGCAATGGTACAGTATTTGAGTTGTTGCAGTGTACCCTATTTAGTATCATGTCTCCAGGAGTAGTGTTTTGAGAAGTCCTTTGGAAAGTTTTTACATGCACTCAAAATGTCCTGGGGTCCCCAACAGAACTTTGTAGGAGGTTTCTGCTGTAGGTATTTTTAACAGTTCAAACCTGTTTTTTGCAGGAGTTCCACTATTGGAGCCCAGTTTGAACTTTTTACAGCATTTAGCACATTCCTGTAGCTTTGCTAGGAGTTCTTTGTGAAGCCATCTAGATTGTTTACCCCACACCCTCTGGGTTACTTTGGGGGCATGTTTACCCTGAACTGCCAGGAATTCATCCAAGAAAGTACCGGATGCAGTCTCAACATCACAGGAATTACAGATGCCATACCAGTTTATGCTTCAGATATCATGTAGGAATGCTTCTGCATCCAGGTTAGCAAAGCTTGTAAATGTTACATAGTGAGGTAGAGAGGAAGATATTGCTGTATGGCTCCAAATGCAGAAAGTAGGGTTATGATCTGTAATAGCATCAGCCAGCATACCCGCTATGGATATGTGGTCCAGACGGTTAGTGTGTACCCAATCAATAAGGGAGGAGGAATCCAGGGTTTGTTTAGTTCTAGTTGGTTCAGTTAATAGCTGGTGCATGTTTTAATTTTGTATCATAGATATGAGTGAGCCTTGAGCTGACCCTAACCAGTTTAGGTTTAAGTCTCTGAGTACGAGGACCTCATTCTGCTTACAGCCTGCAAAGATTTGGTTTAGTAGTTCCTGTATGTCTGCTGTGGCCCCAGAAGGTGGGTTATAGGTGCAGATAATGTGCAGTTGCTTTGCACCCAGGGTGAGGATTATATGTAGTGATTCACAGGAGAGGAGGGCATCAGAAACAAGTACAACTTTAATTTTAAGATGGGTTTGTGGAAAATGGCAACCCTACCACCACACTTAGATGATAGCCAATCTCTGCAGATTAGGGAGTAATTAACCAGACAGCAGATAGAGTCA
The DNA here is from genome assembly GCA_016271365.2 of Neoceratodus forsteri. Lineage (NCBI taxonomy): Eukaryota > Metazoa > Chordata > Ceratodontiformes > Ceratodontidae > Neoceratodus > Neoceratodus forsteri. The sequence continues at coordinate 129,856,589 of JADMNL010000022.1, forward strand.
GAAAGCATTGGTTTGAGCCAAGTTTCAGTTAGGTAGATAATATCTGGTTTATAGACTTCAACCCATGCTTCTAGATCTGGAAGGTTACAGGTGATGCTTTGAATATTCATGTGAGCAATAAAGAGCCCTTTGATTGAAATTGCGGATATGTCAGCTGGTGAGTAGTGGACTGAGGGGCCCTGATTTAGTTCTACATCACCTGATAGAAGGATGGCTAGTATGACAACAAACCAGAGTTGACCCTTAGGAAAGAGCTGAGGAACTACAAACTTTGGAAAATGCTTTATAACCACTGAGACTGCAAAGTAGGTACATCCTTTCCATGATAGTAGGATATGATAGGCAGGCTTTGTTTGAGAATTAGCAATCAGATTGGAGAAACAAAGATCTGTGGGTGGTGTGTGGTTGTGCCAGTAGTATAGTACACTAGAGGTGATAGCATTAATACATTGAGAAGCAGTATAGTAAGAAACGTGGAGAGTGGCCATACAAAATTGCCAAGGGCCATGCTTGTCCAAGGTCACTGGGGTTGGAGTGAGGTAGCTAAACCAGGGAGGCCAGAGTATGGGACAGGTGGTAGAGGGCAGAGAACTACTAAGTAAGAATACCCATTTTTTTGTATTTTTATGTTTTTCTTTTTCTTAAGTACAATACACTAAGAACGAGAAACAAGGAGGGGGATAATGGTGATTAGAACAAGAGAGAGGCAGAGGTGAATTGGACAAGTGGGTTGGAGGATTAATAGGAAAAAATAAGGTGTCTCTAGTGGTAGAGCTGTATAATCTGCAAATGGGAAACTGGAAGCTGAAAAAACAACAACTATCAAAACTTAAATCAACCCTAAGAAATTGCTACCTCAGACTACACATTGCTTAAAATGAGAAATCAAAACATCTCAAGCAGAGAGCAGTCCTTGCATGAATTTCTTGGCAGCAGTTCCTAGAGGTCTTCTGGATTGCTGCACATAGTGTTGGAAAACAATCAGCTGGCAAACAGGAGCAAGTGAGATTCCTCCAGGGGTAGATGCCAAAATTCAAAGAGTTCCAATCCGTACCTTGCCTGTAGGGTGAGCTTCGGGCGGCTGTGCCTCAGACAGGTCTTGAAACTGCAGTTGCAATTTGTTTGAGAGAAGCAGCCCAAAACGGCACAGTAGTCTCCTTACTTGTAGGGTGAGCATCGGGCGGCTTCACCTTAGGCAGGTTTTCAAACTGCAGATGCAGTTTGGTTGAGAGGAGCAGCCTAAAAGAGCACAGTAGTCCCCTTGCTTGTAGGGTGAGTTTCGGGTGGCTTCACCTTAGGCAGGTTCTCAGTATCATAGTGAATGTACTGTTTTCAACACATGGCACTGTCAATGTACTGCACTCCTGAAAAAGGGACTGTCTTGTCTCAGTGGGCTCACCCGGTTACCAAAATTCAAAGAATAAATAGATAGTGTGCATATCTCTTCCCTGTATGTCATTTACATCATTAAAGCTTGCTCCTGACTCATTCATTCAAGGCACATTAAAACTCATCCAAAGGGATCATAGCATCTCTTTACTTACTTGCTGCCTGTGTTTATTGAGCTGCACTGAACAGAGTAAAGGGCTTCATTTTTTTTTTTCCAAATGACTGAGCATGGAACTAATCAGCTATATTCATACCTGATTTTCAATCAGTTAAGATTGTACTGAAGTCCCGATCATCATCAGTCATATTGTCCTGCCTCTCTAAAGGGTCCAAAAGGATCTAACTGCACCTAATTAATTATAAAAGAATGTACATAACCATATATATATTCTATTAATATTTCTAATAATGCTTACAAATTATCTCCTGCAATATACCTTTTATATGCATAAACTTCCCTTGATAAAGGCCTGGAAAGAAGCCCATATTTTACTGACTTTTTCTATTTGTTTATTTTGAATATAATGAATATGCTCCAAATTGAACTGTATCCTTTATGCAATTTAACCAGAATCTCAATGGCAGGTGGTTTGGCATCCTTCCACTTTAACAATGCACATTTCCATTCAATATTCATTGCAATTATGCATAATACCTGACAGTATTCTTCCATTTTAACCTCACTCATAAATAATGATAATAAAGTTGCCATTGGTGTACGTTGTATATTCTGCTTTGTAACCTCATTTAAACATTTAAATATTTTTGGCCATAAATTGGAGAGTTTGGGACATGCATGAATCAAATGAATTAAAGTCCCAGAGGTATTTCCACACCTTGAGCAACAAAGGCTAACAGTATGCTTACTGGCATGCAACCTGGAAGGTGTAAGATAGATTCTATGTGTTGTGTTATACTGTATCTGCTGTATCTTAGAGGTTTTAATATGCAAAAATGTGGTCTGCAAAATCTGAAGCCATAACTCTTCTGTAATATTAATACCCAGATGCTGTTGCCATTTTTTAAATTTAGTTTAATTTTCCTTTGATTCCTAAGTTATTTCTTTATAAATTGCAGCTATTAATTTGATATCACTTTTTTTTGTAGACTAGAAGTTCATAAAGGGGGAAGTCTCAGTCAAAATTATTTTTGTACTTGTCTCTTTTATATAGCTTTTTAGTTGTAAATATTGAAAAATACTGTTGCCATTAATATTAAAATCATTCCTTAAATGAGTAAATAATTTTAACTTGTTATTTTGAAACAGATGACTGAAAGATGCAATCCCTTTTGAGTACCAAATTTTATACACCTGGTCTGTTATAGCTGGTGTAAGGGCTGGGTTGTTAAAGAGAAATGTGTCTTTTGAGATCCTTTTTTATACTTAACCAGTGTGTGGGCTCTATACCATACATATAAGGTCAACCTTGTTGCCAGATTATTTACATATTTGTTAATAATTGCCCTCACCCTCCTATTATATGGTATAAATAATAAATTCCTCAAAGGGATTTTACTTAACTTGGAATCCATCTCAATCACTGAGGGAATATTTCTTCTATCAGTGAGCCAATACCATATAACAGAGCACTGAGCAGCCAAATAATATTTATAAAAATCAGGGACTGCCAACCCTCCTTTTTGTTTTGACTTACAGTAGTATAAGCTAATTGGGGGGGGGCATATAAACTTCATTATTATTTGCTTTAATTTCAAAAAAATAAGATTCCAGGAGTTTCATCAGGTTACTTTGAGAAAGATATATAGTTAGGTAGGATTTTCATTGTAATAACATTAATTCTACCAATAATCATTAATGGTAAAGATATCCACTTATCCAGATCTCTTTGTGTGTTAGTCATAGCATCCCCATAATTACTTTGAAACAAATCTTGTAGATTGCTAGGAATATTAATTCCCAAATATAACATTTGTTGTGTTATTGTACATTTGCAATCAACCAGCATTTTCCCCAAATCCAGTTTATTATTTGACAAGATAAAATATTTCTGCAAATACATAGTATAGCCTGAAAATCTCCTGAAATCCTTCATTTATTTGTAAAACTCTGACCATGACTGCGTCATATCTTCTAAATAGAAAAACATGTCGTTGGCATATAGACTGATCTTATGGTTATGTTTTTGAATAACTATTCCTTTTATATTATTATTATTTCTCACCCTGTTAACTAGTGGTTCCATGATCAATGCAAAAATAAAGGGTGAAAGAGAACACCCCATCTTGTTCCATGAAATAATTGAAAAAATTCCAGTAATATATTGTTAGTTTTACCATTGCTAATGATGTGTGATAAATTATCTTTAACCAATTTATATATTCTTCATCAATATTCATCTTATCAAAAGTCTGAAATATGAACTACCATTCAATTTTGTCAAATGCTTTTTCTGCATCAGTTGATTAGAAAAAGCTTTATTGTCATGAGTATTATTTTTATATTGTTTGTCTAATATTTTCATAAGTTTTTCGTCCTTCAATAAATCCACATTGATCAAGGAGTACTAAATGTTCCATAACTGACTGTAATCTTAATGCTAACAAATACTGGAACTAAATAGATACAGGAATACAAAATATTTACAGTGTTACCACAATAGCAGAATATTCAGAAAATCACACTGGCACTAAACATTTTACTAAACTGAAATGTCACAAAACACTGTACAAAGCAATATAAACCACAAATGAGCTCAGAAACTGTCAGCACTGGCAGTACACAACTTTTGTTTATAGCAACCCCTTCAAGATTAGAAACAAGCTCACATTCCCATGGACTGGGTAAAAACAGGTTTTGGTTCATTCCCTCTGCCTTTCAAGCAGGTAGTATAGCATAGTGCTTTAAGGCTCTGTGCTGCAAATCTGGAAACCTGGGTTTAAATCCCACACTCCCCACTTTCATTACTGTATGACCCTGAGCTAGTCACTTAACTTTCTTCTGCTCTCAGGTCACATCTGACTCAGGCTTCAGCTTAGTGTTCCTCTCCTGGTTAAAATATTTATCAACTATATGTGTTCCCCTGATGTGATTTCATTTCCTGTGCCTGTGATTTAGAAAATGGATACCTGCAGCTATAAAGAGAGGGGAAACTGAATGGGTATAGTTCTGGCCCTAAAGGAGTTATGGGTTTGGTCAATAGTTTCTGTAAAGCAGATTTCCATTGGTAACAATATTGATTAATTCATAGAAAGATGTAGGTAATTGTTCTTGATAAAATGAGTTTACTAATCTTAGTTAAAACAGGTTTAATTAAGTGTTTAAATTTACTCTAGAAATCAGTTGGGAGACCATCTAGTCACAAGGCATTATTTCTGGGTAGCTGAGATATTGCTATCTCAACCTCTTCACTGCTAAAATCTGCATTTAAGATGAGAAGAGCTTGGTGGAAATGGCTCCCAAATCTGCTGAATTTATAAACTCCTTCAATTTTTCATCATTAGAGTTTAACTGAGAATTATATACTTGTTGGTAAAACTCTAGAAATAAGGGGTTAGATGTTATAGAGTGGTACTGTTTGTACAATTTATATATAGCATTGCTTTCTTTGTCTTTATTAAGTTGCCAAGATAGAAGTTTTAAAGGCTTTTCTGAGTGTAAATAGTATTTGTTTTAGTTTGCAAAATAATTTTCCACAATAATGTTATATTCTTACCTTTTTCGCAACAGGGTATTATATATCCTGGGGTCTAAATTAATACTATGCAAAAGTTGCATGTCATAAATTTGAAGTTAAAGTCATGTTTTTTTTAGGTTCAATGCCTTTTTCCTACCACCTTCTAAAGTGTGAAAATAATTCCATGCCCATAATGTAAATGATTCCCACAAATTACTTATTTTCACCTCATCCTTGTCATTATAGTGAAAAAAACTCTAGAATATCTAAAGCAATCTGATGTGTTAAATCTTTTTTTTTATTTGCAGACTAGAGACATCTAATTGCCAAGCAAAGCAACTATCTGTTTTATCAAAACCCATAGTAACCACACACAAGGTGAATGATCTGAAATTAATATGCCTGGGTACTTTATTTTAGACACCATGTATACTAATGATTCTGAATATGATATTAAATCTATTCATGAGTATGTTTTTATAAGTGTTGGAATAAAATGAATAGGCTTGTTTATCCTTATAAAAATGCAGCCATGGATCTAACAGATTCAATTGTGCTTGAAAATTTCTATTAATAGTTATTGATGATTTATGAGTACTGTAGAAATCATAAGTTTGATCCAATTTGTTCAGTGTTAAGTTAAAGTCCCCTGTTATTATATAAGGTGGGGAGTGTTTTGTCAACTGTAAAAAAACAATTCTGTAAAGAAGCCTGGGGCATTTTCATTCAGAGCATATAACATGGCTAGTGTGAATCTGGAATTAAACAACTGAAGCTCTATAATCACAAAATGCCCTTGAAGGTCTGTGGTAGATTTTAATATAACAGGATTCAAAGCAGATTTCTTAAAAAAATATAGTCACGCCTCTTGAGTTATTGCGATAATTTGAAACTAGACCTTGACCCCAATGTTTAGCAAACCATTCTGCTTCTTTTGCGTTGAAATGAGTTTCATGGAAACATATACAATTTATTTTAAGTGCATCTAGATAATTAATAACTTTTTGAATTTTATCTCTTTTTCCTAAGACCCTTTATGTTCCAAGTAGCTATTTTCATTCCATCAGAGATCATCTATCCATAGTTTACATCCTACAAATCTATACCCTCTTTTGGACCCTTGTTTACAAACTAAAGATTGATAAACCTTAATACCATACAAAATCATTCTTTCCTCAGCTAATGTAGCATCCATATATTTATATACATCTAAACTATGTTCTAACCCACCTCTGCCCCTCATTGGAAGAAGATTTTTCTCCCCTCCCTCTTCTATTCATGTAGCTGGACCACTTGTCCAGTTTTTGCCCATATGCACTTTCATTCTGAGTCCCTACCCACTCCCCACCCCTTTTAACCTGATCAAGTCCTGGAAAAAACAAGAAAGGAAGAGGAAAAAAAAATTAAAACAAAGAACACGCAAAAAACCCACATACAAAGATTTTATCAGTTCAAAGTTCTAACAACCTATCCCCCTTCTTGTATTGTGTTTATTACTAATTCTTCTTCCAGTTTGGTGGGGGGGGGGCTCTTTTTACTCCTTTCCTTTCTTTGTCCCTTTCTTCATTCTACTTCCTTTCTTGAGCTCCAGGTTCCTACATCCTTTCCCCCTTGATGTTTTGCCAATTGCAAGACCAACTGAGGGCTTCAAAGAAGGGGACGGGATGCATGGAATAAATTCTGCTTCCCTCAAGTTTTTGCTCTCCATTCTTTTTTAAACCTTCTATACATTCTTTTTTCCCCTTCTCCTTCCAATGTATTCTTGATATTCTAGTTTTCTTTCTCAGATGAGCCTTTCTCAGAGCTCATGTTTTCAGATGCCTGTGGTGGTGCTTGAGTTGCATGTATATTTGTGTTAGATTCCATTGGGCTAGAATAATAGTTATCAAAGGCTTCCTGAGCTTCCCATGGATCTTCAAACATTTATAGTTTCTTGTTTGTTACAAACCAGATTTTAGCTGGATAAATCATGGAGAACCTCATCCTTTTTTGCATACATTTTTGCCTCTAATGGATTAAACTGCTTTCTTCTAAGAGTAGTCCCCAGCAAGAAGTCAGGATATACATTGAAGTGAATGCTGCCACCTTTTAATCTTTTGTGTCTTCTAGCTTGTCTGAGTATTTCTTCTCTATGCTGAAAATTATGAAGTTTAATAAAGACAATTTGTGGCATACTAGAGTTAGCTGCCACAAATCTGTTCCCACTCCTGTGTGCCCTGTCAAGAGCAATTTTGTCTTCCAGGTATTGCATTCTTACAGCCTATGTAATAAATTTCTTAAAAAACTTAAGCGGATCTTAAGAACCTTCAGTTTCCTTGGGAATTTTATACAAATGGAGATTTCTTCTCCTAGAATGGTCCTCCTGTTCCACTATCTTCTGTGATAAAATCTGAAGTTGTTTTTCATGCAGTCCCTGAGTTTTGGCCATTGGAGAAATTTTTCCCTCTATCTTTGAAATCATTTATTTTATCTCCATATTTTTAATTGATAAGCTATCCATCTTTTGTGTCAGTTCTGTGCCAAAGTGGTTATTGGTTGAATTGATTCTTTCATTTCCCCCAGCATTTGGGCCATATCAGTTTTAATATCTGTAATTGCAGCCAGCATCTTTTCATTACTGTAAGCCCAATCTGTTCTTTCTCTAATTAGTGGCACCTCTTCACCTTGAATTGTATTATCCTCCCCCTCTTCTGGTTTAGAATTGGAGGGACCACCTGTCTGGGAGCTAATTGGTTCATTATCCTTGTTTGGTTCGTTACTTTTCCGTGATTCATTAGATTGTGATAAATGTTTTTTAAGGTGGTCTGTGTTGAATCAGCTTGCTCCCCATTTTATTTTTATCTTTCTTAGGAGGAAAGACATGTATAGCCAATTAGAGACCAATCTCTATCTTCTCCCCCATCCAAGGCATTGAAAAAGATAGTAGCAGCACAACTCACCAAATACCTCAACAGATACCAACTATTATGCCCTAACCAGCATGGCTTCAGAGAAAACCATAGTACCACCAATATCCTGTTAGAATATCCAGGCTACACGCACAAGACACTGGACAAAGGCAAGTTGGTGGGGTCAGTGTTCATTGACCTCACCAAAGTCTTCAACACTGTTAACCATTCCCTTCTCCTGGCATGGCTGCAGAACCTGGGTGTGGTGGCCAGTACCACATGCTGGTTCCAGGACTACCTGACTCATAGAAGCCAATGAGTCAAAGTTGGGCAAACAGTGTCTAGGTCCAGAGAAATATTTTTAGGGGTCCACCAGGGGTCAGTACGGGGACTCCTAATTTTCAGCCTTTTTTTAAACAGTCTCCCTAAAGCATACTAACATAATAAAATGCCAGCAGAATAGGCATAACAGTCTTTCATGTCTGCTCATTTGGTCAGCCCCCACCCTGGGTGCTGACCTTGCTGCCCCCTTCGCCTTCTCTGGCTTCTCCCTTCCCAGTTCTGGATATTCTTGCTGCATTGGGTTTTGCTTCAAGAACCCTTCCCCTGTACCTGTCACACCCTTCTTGAACCCCTCCACCATCTCTGCCTCCACCAGCCCCCTAGGCAGTGCATTCCATGGCTCCACCACCCTCTCAGTGAAGTAGCACCTCCTCCTTTCTCCCCTGAATCTTCCCCCCTCCAGCTCCCACCCATGCCCTCTAGTGGCCCCTCCTCCTTCCTTCGAAGCACCCTGACTGTTCCTCCCCTATTTACCCTCTTCATGTACCTGAAGACCTCTATCATGTCCCCTGGTCCCTTTTCTTCCAATGCGTACATATTTAGCTCTTGAGCGCTCCTCATAGGTCCTGTCCCCAAGCCTCAAATCATTTTGGTTGCCCTCCTCTGGACCCTTCCAGGAGTTTAATGTCCTTCTTATGTGGCCTCCAAAACTGCATGCAGTACTCGAGGTGCAGCCTCACCAAGCAGTTATACAGAGGGAGTATCACTTCCCTCCTTCTGGAGGTGATCCCCCTAGCGATGCATCCCAGCATCCTGTTGGCCTTGGCTGCTGCCCTCCTACAAGTCTCTGAGTTGTTCATCTTGACATCCAACCCCACCCCAGGTCCCTCTCAGCCATCGAGACTTGTAGCATTTCCCCCCCAGGGTGTACACTTGGCCCAGGTTTCTGGCCCCCAGGTGGAGTACCTTGCATTTCCCTGAATTGAACCTCAGCTTCCACTTTCTAGATCATCTTTCCAGAGCCTCCAGGTCCCCCTGTGGGGCCACCCTCCCCTCCTCCCCATCCACCACCGCCCCCAGTTTTGAGTCATCTGCAAGGGACTCATCTCACTCCTGATTCCTGTCCTATGTCAGAGACAGGCGTGAACAGGAGGGGCCTAAGGACTGGATCCCTGTGGGACCCCACTAATGACCCTCCTTGGGGATGAGACTATCCCACCAACTATGACCCTCTGGGTCCGGTCCTGGAGCCAATTGCCTATCCATCTGATCATCTGGTTCCCCACCCCCATTTCTCCCAGCTTATCCAACAGGCCTACGTGAGGAACAGAGTCAAATGCCTTGCTGAAGTCTAGAAAGAGGACATCCACTGGTCTACCCAGGTCCAAGGCACTCGTCACCCAGTCATAGAACTCCACAAGGTTTGTCTGACATGATTTCTCCAGGACGAATCCATGCTGTCTAAGCATGTGATACTAAATGTATCATCTACATCGATGATGCAGTACTTCTCAACAGCAATATATCCCACAATGCCCTCCAATCTGAACTACAGAACTCTTTCAACAAACTAGAGGATTGGTTCTGCAGGCATAAACTTATATTAAATTATAAAAAGACCAAGGCCATGCTTATATCCAGTGCCCAGTATAAAAAGATGCTCTCCTCCTTTGTCATCTCCAAGACAGTCAGTGAACCGTTGGAACAAGTGCACTCATTCAAGTACCTGGGATCACCCTAGCTTACACCCTAACCTTCACCCAACACATCGACTCAGTGGCTAAGGTGGTAAACACCAAGTTGGGTGTCCTCTACAGACACAGGAAATATCTCACCCCTGAAGCTCTCTGCATCTCAGTCTCCAGCTCCATCCCATTAACCATTCATTATAGCCTGGTGGTCAATGGAGCAGCAATGGATATAGCACTAAAGAGGGCTCATGTTGCTCTAAATAAAGCCTGTAGGCTCACCCTGGCTGTGGATTGTCATGCACACACTTGCTGTCTGTATGAACAGACTAATTGGCTGGCTCAAAAGAACAGGATCAAGTTCCAAACCTGCCTCCTGGGCAAGAAGGCATTATTGGGCAACCCCCCCCCGGTGTATACAACATCCTCTTGCCGATTGCTACCCTCTATGACACAAGAGGTAGGATGGGGAGGCTATCAACACCTTTCAGTTGAACTGTGCTTTGGCAATATGCCTTCTCTTATAGGGCCCCCCAGTGGCTTAATGAAATCCTTGTGCCCATTCAAACCTCCAAATGCCTATCACACTTCAAAACTGAACTAAGGCAGCATCTTAAATCAAAAACAGAGTATGACTGCCTCTGAAGGCTAGTCCCCCCCAGCCTACTAGGTTGCTCATATGGCAGCCCTGCTGCACCCTGCTCCTCCATACAGCTATTGTCTGCTCTCCATAGTAGCCACTCTTACCCTCCTTTGGTACTCTCCCCCTCCATTAACCCACACCTTGCTCCCAGAACTGACACTAAACATCTACTCCATTTCCCCAACCCCCTTGATCTTTCCTGCCCCCCCACCTCTTCTGACTTGCCTAGGCCAACCCCACCACCATGTGGTTTTCAGCATGCTGCTTCTGCTGTTCCTCCTGAGTAATTCCCTTCATCATAACTCCATCCCCGCACCATTTCCCTCCCCATTTCCCCTGTATGACCATTTAGTCAAGCACTTTACCACTCTGGTGCCACCTTCCCCTTTCCCCTACTCCCCCTGGCACCCCCCAGACACTATTTTGCTCTCCTATTTTTGACAAAGCCCCAACATGAGGCTGCTTACCCTTCCTAAGTCTCTCATTAACTCGAAAGGGGTCCTTCCCTGCTTTCCCCACGTAGCTCACCACTGCTTTTCTATATCCTTTACTGATGCTGTACTAATTCTGTGGTACTAGAGAGAACGCTGTAACATTTTGACCTATGTATGTTCTATACCTGATTGCTGTAACATGTCTACTGTCTGTCAAACTGGTGTGGAACCTTTGTAAAAGAGCTTGTGCTCAAAGGTCTTCTCTGAATCCCTAAAATAAATAAATAGCATGATTAGATGTTTAAATCTAACTGTAATAATTTTATGCTGTTCTTTTAAGCTTTTGGAGGCTGGCATTGAGAGGAAAACCAATTTTATTTTACCAGCATGCTGAGGGGTTTTACCCAGAACTAGGTCCCAGTAAATGTCACTATTTCTCATCAGAAAGCATGAGTCCTTGTAGCTCTGCAGGTCCCTGTAGTTCTGAGCCGAGAGTATTTTGGAATATCAGGTCTGGTAATTTGAGGGTTATGCTTATGCCCAAAATACACTTGGAGCAGCTCCTTTACTGAATGGTTATTCTTTAACATCCGATTCCATCTCAAAACAAGTTTTGGTATTACAGCACAGGGAAACAAGTACCACCAAATAATGAAGCTTTAAATGTTGAGCATACCAAAGGAATAATGTTCATATTTCTAAGGCTTACCGCACTATCAGTTTATAAAATCAGGTTCTCCCAAAAAGATATGCAGATTGCTAAGATAGTTTTCAAAAGCAAAGCAAACTTTATTTAACCAGACTGATACATCATTGAGCAAGTTCATTTTCAAGATGGTCCTGGACACAGAGGGCACTATTGCTTACAATAGACAACATTTCATAAAATAATAGATATCAACACAGGTAGTTACTGTACAATATCGGACAGTCAATATCACCAAACAGTAATTGGAGGAATCGGAACAAAAATGAATAAACAAAAGAGCAAATATAATGCATTTAAAGTGCAGCATATACAGATTGTAGACTAGAGAGTACAAATGAGGGGAGGAAGGAAGGAAGGACATAGAGAAGGACAGTAGGAAGAAGGGGGTATCAGCCACATAGTAGCTAGTTGCGGAGTGGGGGGAGGTAAGAGGGGGTGATTGCTCTAAAAGGATGCTGGCTGTAATGGGAATAGGTGGCCCAGGATTTCAGAGGTTATGGGACTCAATTTAATGGGGTATGGCTTTACCTAAAACACTTGCACGCTATTTTCAGGCCTCTGTAGAGCAGCCCCTAAGTATAAGAAGGCTGGGCAGCAAGGAGATTTTAAGTGATCTTTGCAGGCTATTCCAAAGTGCTGGTAAGAATGAGGTAATGGCAGTTGAGCCAAGACAAGTCCTTGTTCATGGTAGCTTAAGGAGGATGAGGGAGGAGTTCCTCAGTCCATAGGCACCCTTTCAGCATTCAAACAGGTCACAGATATAGGGTGGTAATTTGCTGGACAAAGCCCAGAAAAGCTACATAAGGGCATTTATTTGCAGTCTAATACTTGGTACAACAGGCAGTGATGAGTCTGCAAGGGCAGGTCAAGAAAAAATCTCAAAGCGCGATGATAGGATGTATCCAGTTTTTGGAGCACATATTGGGGATAATGGCTGTATAAGAAATTGGCGTAGTCAATCAGGGGAAGAAAGGTTGTTAGAACCAACTGTTTGCTAGCTTCCAGGATGAGAAGATGCCTTACATGATGGAAAATACTGAGGTGCTGCCTTAGCTTTTTTGTTAACTCGGTTAGATGTGCACCAAAGGAGAGTTTGTTATCCAATCAGACTCCCAGATATTTAAATTTATCCACTAACTCTAGTGGTTCATTAAGGAGGGTAATGATTTGTGGGGTCCCAGGTGTCCTCGTGTTGTGTGATGTAATCATAGCTTTTGTTTTTGTTTGCATTTAACAAGAGCTTTAGATTCAGCAGGTTGTACTGGAGGATGATGAAATCCTGTTTTAGGACCTTGTCCACAATGTCCAAGGAGGGGTAGGTCGTGTAGAGGACAGTGTCTGCGAATAGATGAATTTTTTACACAGCTAGAGAAGCAGAGAGTAGGGCTTTAAGGGGAATGTGTATTTTTTGTGGAGGTGCCTTTAAAGGGAGGGCAGGAGATGAGTATGCAAGGGGAGGGGCTTAGCGGGACAAAACCAACCTGTGGGGGAGGAGGTGTATTTAATAGTTGTCAGGGTTGGGGTGGGTAGGCAGGAAAAATTAATAGTGAAGGAGGTTGCAGCAGGAAGCCCAAGCTGTACAGGCTGTGCAGATTTCAGTCCAGGTCTGACTGGCAAAAAGGACTTGAGAAGCCAAAGTTACAGCTGCTGGATCTCAACAGTATCCTACAGCTCTGCAGGCAGTAAGTTAGAAAAATTAATTTCTATAAATGAGCTATGTTTTTTTAAATTCTTTATGTTCCCTCAAAGATCTGCTTCAATTAGGAACCAAAGAGATTTTTATAGTGAGGTGGCTCAGCCAATGCTCAGACTGAAAGCTCTGGCGGTAAAAAGTAAAGTTCTTGGCAGTGTACCTTGCTGTGGAGGAGCCGGGCGGACAGTACCGTGCCCCTTAAAGATTCTTCTCTGCCATTCAGGCAGCTGACAGCATCAGGAGTGCCTGCAGAAATGGGAACCTCAGGGCAAAAACAAGCAAGGAGTTAAAAGGGGCATTGAGAAAGCGTCAGCAGGGGGCTGACTTTCTAAAAAACAAAAGCCCAAGGTGTGAGCTAATGTGGGAAGGGGGTGGAGCTGGGAGTAGAGATATACAAGCGGGGATCTTGGGCTAGCACTAAGATTAGATCCCCGCAGACAGTGAAATTAAGTATGTTACATAAAAGGGGTGGAAGAGAGCGAGACAGGGAAAGAGAGGAGCAGGCAGGGGGGATTCAGAGGAGCTACTGAGAGAAAGTCTTCGGGGGGGTTTAGGAGAAGGAGATAGTAAGGAGAGCAGAGGTTATAACTTATAGATACTTTGCAGTGAAATAACGTTTGTGCAGGAGCATGTGGCACTTAAACCAACAGCAAAAAAGAATTTGCTTTTAAGTACAGATCTAAACAGCTAGCATACTTAAATTAATTTTTTAGCAATTCAATCTAAGCCTAATAGCTGTAGATGTTTACATAATATTATGCCTTTAAAACTATCATCAAAGAAGCCAGCCTAGAATAAGATTACTTTTCTATTTTTGTCACTTAATTTCTTAGCAATTCAATCTTAACTTGATAGCCTTACATGCCAACACAATAAGACGCCTATAAAATTATGATCAGAATTGCCAGCCTAGAATAAAATTAATAGAGAAGGAGGTTGCAGCAGGAAGCCCAAACTGTACAGGCTGTGTAGATTTCAGTCTGGTCCAACTGGCAAAAAGGACTCTTTATGTTCGCACCAAAATACCCACTGCTATTAGGAGCCAAAGAGATGGTTACAGCGAGGAGATTCAGCCAATGCTCAGGCTGAAAGCTCTGGCAATAAAAAGTAACATTCTTGGCAGCATACCTTGCTGTGGAGGAGCTGGGTGAACAGCGCCATGCCCCTTAGGGATTCTTCTCCACCATTCAGGCATCTGGCAGCAGCGGAAGTGCCCACAGAAATGGGACCCTTGCTGTCAAGGAGCCAGGCAGAAAGGCCATGCCCCTTAATGATTTTTATCCACCGTTCAGGCGGCTGGCAGCAGTGGGAGTACCCGCAGAAACAGAACCTGCTGTGTAGGAGCTGGGCAGACTGCGCTGTGCCCCTTAGAGATTCTTCTCCACCCTTCAGGCAGCTGGCAGCAGCGGTAGCGCCCACAGAAATTGGGACTTTCACTTAAAACATTCTGTATTAAAGCTGACCCATTCCTTGTTGCGCTACATGTGCAGCTAAGATTTAGGTACTAATCAGAGGACCAATCTCCACAAAACGCTATAAAAAGAAATGATCCATACCTTCCTCACATTGATACTCCTTTCATACTCACAGCTTGAGCTGAAAAATATCAGAGATAAATGCTGCAATTGTTCAAACAGACAGAGGAGCAGGGACTCGGAGTGTGCTGGCTTCTTCTTCACCTGTCCATCTTGCCGATTGCGTGTTACATCACACACTCCTGACTCACAGGTGCTCTCATGACCGACAGTAAAGGGCTTCAAATGAGCTGTCTGTGTGACTTGCAGCAGCATTTCTGTGGTGAGTGAGAGAGCTTTTAAAGTGGCAGCTTCAAAGGCAATTATATGAGAGACATCAAAGTTGTGCTCTCAACCCCTGCACATCCAGATTCCAATGCCCCTTATTCAAACTGCACTTCAAACTGAGCTCAGGAAAAAAGCAAAGTGCCCACCTCATAGCATGCTCTCTACCTCTGTCACTGTCTGAGCTGATGCTGAGACTCCACCGGTAGAAAACTGAAATGTGGCTAATGTGATTTTATTTTTTTATGAAGCTCTGTCACATGCCCTCATGCTCGTCATGTGACAGGAAAATGATGAGCCAAAAATGAAAGTTGTCAGAATTTGATCACCGTTACATGCATTATGAGTAGCTAGGTAACACAGGTACAGTATAAGTCACATTAAACTGTTCCTAAAGCTCACTGCTCTGGCATTGTTTTTTTTTTGTGGTGCTAATGCAGTAGCAATTATAAATGCTTAAAACACAAACACTTTTTCAACTAGTCATCAGCTCACATTCAATGCGCTTCTAACTACTGTACAATTCACTTCAGCTCCCACTGTAATGGTCATGTAATGTATTTTCCCAAATGCATTTACAGTGCAGTACTGTGCTGTACATAATTCCAGCACTACAGTATCTGCCATCTTACCTTACGCTTAGCTCTGAACCTGTCTGCCTGTGCCACTATCCCATGTCTCATTCACTCACTGATTACTGTACAGTATATTATTTATTCAATACTGTACTGTACCGTATGTTTAATGTATGTTTTATTTGCTTACCAACAGTACAGTAGAGTACAGTACAGTGAGTCACCTCTGAGAGAACAGCAAATCAAAAGTACATGTACAGTAAATACTGTACAAAGCCAACCCCCGACCCCCAGTTGGTCCCATCCCAATCACCCTTAAAAGTACCGTAAAATATTTATTTTTTCCCTGGTGGTCTAGTGGTACAGGTACAGTACAGTAGTACCATCCCCCAATCCCTGAATCCCGATCTTCAATACTGTACTTTTTACTTAATTTCCAGGTGGTCTAGTGATCCCACCCACAACCCCTCCCCATCCCGACAGGTAATATCCCACCCCACTGTCCCCATCCCCAAAAGGAGCATGGCTGGCAGCCCACTGGGAAGTTAACGAATGTTCACGTGCACACCCAGCCTTTTTTTTAATAATTCTCCAAACCTTTTAACCTTCCATTCACCACTACTGGGGTGGGGGGCAACCTGGGGGGCAACCTGGCTCATGAATCTTGGTACCTGCTCAGTTTTTTTATGTTCCTATGTGTTCATCTCCTTCCATTTCACCCTTCAGGAATTTGGCTAGTGTGGTTATTATATGCCAAATCAAAGGCTTCTTGTGCTTCTTCTGCATCATCAAAAGTCATAAGTTTCCCCCTTACAACAAACCTTAGTTTTGCTGGATGTAGCATTGTAACCTTATCCCCTGGTCATAAAGAGGTTTTTGACTGGATTGAGAAGTTTGCATTTGTTGACAATTTCTGGGGATAAATCCAGGTAAACATTAAATTGAACACTTTCATATTTCAGGCCCCAGTTTATTCTTCCCTTTCTAGTATTGCCTCCTTCTCCTGATACTTATGGGGTTGATGTAAATGACACTCAGGAAACCCATGTTATTGTTAGTGTATCGAGCATCACCCCGTGGGCTCTGTCTAAGGCAATTTTCTGCTCAGGATACATCCTTCCTATTGTTACTTTAATTATTTTTCCAAAAAACTTAGTTGGATCTTCAGCTCCCTCCAACCCCTCCAGTATATTACATAATCTTAAATTCCCCCTACAGGAATGATCCTGTGTCTCAGCCACTTTCTGGACCAAAGTTTGAAGTTGCTTGTCATGCTAAGTTTGAATTTTTATCAATAGCCCACTTGTGTCTTCTATTTTTGAAATACACTCCTCCCGAGCTTGGGTTCATGTTGTAAGCCCTTCTAGCTTATTGCTTAGAGCATTCATAAAGTTAGAGACACCCTTAGTAAAGATTTTGATTTCTCCAGGAACCTCAAGCATTTTAGCTTGAAATGTGGTTAACACATTCAGAATTTCAGCAATTTGGGTATTTTGTGTTTGTGCATCGATTTGTTTGGCTTCAATCGGGCCAGTAATTCATGAGAATCTCAAGACAAGATGTATTCTTTTGCTGATTCCCTATGGTTTTGAGACTTGCTGACTGTTGGATTTCATTTTCCTTCCTACTTAGTGGATCATTCTGTTCTTGTGGCGAAGCAGAAATATCTTCTATAGACACAGAGGTTGCTTTCTTAGTGATCCCTATTTTACTTTCATTAATCTCTGATTACTTTTGTCCCATTTTTTTGGTGGCATCCTGGACATTTTTATCAGGGGAATTTGAGTGGAGGGAGCTACCAGATCCTTTATTACCCTCAATACAATATAACTGAATATTGCCCTGTGAAATTAATGTTTTACTTTCTGGGGAATCTGGGGGTGAGGGGATGGGGATTAATCAACCTTAGTGCTTCAATGTTGGGATAGGGATGATTTGATATGTCAGTCACTGATGGTCAATCTTTTTCTTACTTATTTTCCTTCTTGTCCTGAGAACATTGTTTGGTGATTTCTTTTATACGGTAAACCGCTTTTGACATTCCTTCCATTTCTTTCCAAATCCTTCATGTATATAGATCTTCTTGTCTTGCTGCATTTTCTTTGTATTTTGCCTTTTACTTCCCCCCATGGCCACACATTAGTGCAAATCAGCCCAGCCACAAATTCTATCTTGCCACCACTAGATCCCTCTGCTGCAAATGCATCCTGCTCAGTCGGAACTGATGTCATTCTTCCCAACAGCTCTGTATTTATTAAAAAAATTCAGCATTCATATGGCACAGTAGTCATACATACAGTGATTTAATGCAAGCAATGAATATGCATGTTGAATGACAGGATGCTG
The DNA here is from genome assembly GCA_016271365.2 of Neoceratodus forsteri. NCBI lineage: Eukaryota > Metazoa > Chordata > Ceratodontiformes > Ceratodontidae > Neoceratodus > Neoceratodus forsteri. The sequence continues at coordinate 129,874,670 of JADMNL010000022.1, forward strand.
TTTGACAGGAATCGAGCCCCTGAGAGCAATGCAAGTCTACAACTTAATATTTATTGATAATGGATAGGGATATCTGTCACCACAATCATTATTACTGTGGCCTATTCTCTATCAAATGCTTTCACTTGTTCTAGTTTGTATTGACTGGGTTGTTACAAATCACATCTGACTTTTGAATGACTGCATTTATTTGTCTCCCACAGTATCATGAACAGGCTGGACACACAGATTTCCACTGTTTCTATCTTCCAGTAGGTATAGCATTAACTAAGATAATTTATACCACAATACACATTATGCAGTCTCTCTTTCAACCATCTCCCCAGTTGACATTCACATCTTGCAGTTAATTATTATATACATGATTACAGCACCATGGGAATGCTGAATAAAATAAAAAAGAAGCTGTTTTCTCTTTCTAACATAGCCCCTTCCCCTTCTCTTCCAAACTGCAAACAGAGGTTCTTTTGTTTTCATACTGGCTCATGCAGTACATACTGTCACTGCATGATTCATATCAGAATGTTACCAATATGCACCACTTCTTGTTTGATGTCACAAACTGACTCAAACAGAGCTGACAGTAAAAGGATAAAATCCTGTCACTGGGATAGGGATCACTTTTTAAATAATAAATTTTATGTTGCTGTAAAAAACTCATGCAGGAGATACAATTTTTTACATCAATAATCAGTTTTTATTATACTAGAAAATAAGAAAGTAAAAAAAATGACAAAAAAATCATTAATATTTTGCAGTTGATCTTTAAGGACAAACCCTGTTTAACATTAAAATAGAAATAAATTATCATTAATTCAAGACCACCTGAGCCCTTGAAAAGCTGTATTTGCCACACAAAACATTTATCTGACCCAAAACATTTTGTGGCATGACATTTTGTTTAAAAATAAATATTTTCGATTGGGATATTATTATTTTTCTCCTGCTTTAAGCCTGGGTGCCAGAATCCCATGTGTCCCTTGAATTTCTAAATGGCAGTTTTGTAGGTTCAAGACCATAAATAGTGTTTGTAAAAGCCAGCTACATCTTTTCCCTTTGCTCCCTCAGTAACACCAATGATCCAAATATTATTCCATCTACCTATCCATTTTAAATAAGTAAGCAATAAGCCACAACAGGGTATGGGGTTATGCGGATACAACGCATGCCTCGGGTGTGTTGTGAGGCATGAGGCCACAGGCAAAGTATCTTCACAGCACCTGAGGCATGCATTTAATCCCCATAAACCCATACCCTGGAGTGGGTAAATGTAGTTATAACATGGGCTATGTCTAAAACACGGGAAAACCCACAGAAAGGTGTTTATCTCCTGTTGAAAGATCAAAATAGTTACTGTATCCTGGCACCTTGGAAAATATTCCCTCATAAGGAATGCAAACTGCATTGCTTTTATGCACATACAAATGTCACACACACAGTACTGACATGATATATGATATTTGCCGTGCATAACACTGTCCCCTGCAAGCTACACCAGCTCTCCATCAAGCACTGCCACTCTCATTGTAAGAAACTGTCACAACACTGAACTGTACACCCCCATGTAAGCCTGGCCCATACAGCCTAACAGCTCATTCATGGCAATTCCTGCAACTGACTCTAACCTCTAGGCTGGCAGTATAGCCTAGAGGTTAGAGTAATGAGCTGTGAATGAGCTTGATATATCCAGCAGACCTGGGTTTCATTCCCCTGACCTCCACTTGCATACTGTGAGCAAGTCACTTAACCAGCCCAAAGCTCCTGGGGAGCCCCTGGAAACAGACAATTATGCCTAGTGGGTCTTACCCAGTTAACAAAGAATAACAAAAAAATACCACATTGTACACCCACACCACAATAATCAGCCTGGAAGTTTAATCCTCCTGTATATATTTTTCATACAAGAAAAGCAACTACCAGCTCCCCTCAATGCTGAATGACTACAATACTGTGAAATACTGCTGTTTCACACACATACAGGGCACAGGACACAACAGGTCATACCCTGTCACTGACAAATCAAACAAATCAGACTGGAGACATGGACATGACCATGTCAATGACTGAACAGCTAAAGAGGCAGAGACAGACAGAGAGGAGAGAGGACAGTGCACCAATGCTGAATTACACCTATACTCTCTCTGTGTGTCACTCTTTCATCGATCACCAACTCAACAACAGTATGCAAGGGGTTGTCTCTCTCTTTCTCTCTCTCGCTGTCCCCCATGTCTGTGTGTCTTCAGCACCACCTTTGCTGTGGCTGGCATTTGTGGGGAACCGGCCAGGTAATGAAGGTGTTCTGGCTCTCTCTTGCGCCATCAATTACTGTCACATTATGGAGCAAACACTGTGTCTCTCCTCTCCCTGCACCACTGCTGCCTTCTACACTGTGCCGACTGAAACTCATAAACTTGCTTGTTACTGTTGGGGGGATGATCAGTCAACAAAGAGATACAGACTGTGTGGAACTACATAGAGGTCATGCTATTTACAAGCATAACCTATGGTTAGCGAATACATACTGTGTTTGAGCACTCGATATATAAGGGTGCACACTGTACTTAACAGATGATGCCTATGATACTGTACATAGACAGAAAGACAGAAAAGATAAAGAGACAGGCAGGCAGGCAACCAGTTACAGAACTATGGTGCCTGCTGCTTCCCCGATCACTGCTGCACCACCTGCCACCCTCTCTGCCTCTCTTAGTCCCCCTCTTTCTCTCTCTCTCTCACATACACAGTGGTCATCAGCAGCACCACACACAGAAATACAAATCATCTCCTACCACCACCTGTAACAGCACATGCAGGGTGAAGTACTTCGGGGGTGAAGCAGTTTCTCTTTTTCCTTGTGCCAGCACTCTGATACCAGCTAAGACACAATGATCATGGCTCTGCAAGTTGGTGGGGGATGTGGCACTGTCCAAAGGAAGGCACTGACACAGTGACCAGTGCTGCATTGGGGGGGAGACACAGAAGTGAGAACAGTAAACCAGGTCCATGGTTCTGCTTAACATCTCATTATACAGTACTTTGATAGCTAGGGCACTCTTGCTTCCCCACATGTTGCCTTTATTTCTGATTTTATTAAATGTGTTTTGGTGTCTCTGTGATGGGCATGAATGTGGAGCTGTCACAAAGCTGTCTCTGTATCAAAGACACATAGACTCATATTGCCCATTTTTTCTCATCCAGGTTGTAGACAGATTGTTTTACCGCCCTAACTTACCATAGATTTTTTTAGTCCAAGGTGGATGGTCAAGTCTGTATCCTGCCTGCAGGTCTGAGCCGCTGCCATCAATGGAGGTTGCTCGCAGACCATAACTTTGCATGAAAAACACACAAAATATCAGACAGGAAAAACTTCTGAATTCATAATAAAAAGGGTATTTTTCACTTGAATACAATGAAATGTAATGAAATATGTAAACAAAAAAAAGATGACTCTTAATCATGTACTGTTCACAAAAAGAATTTAATAACTGGCCTGCCAGCACAGTGGTAGCGCTACTGCTTATGACGTCAATGACCTGAGTTCAGGAATGAGCCCAAGGAATCTGAGGGCCAGTCGGGGGGGGCTGAGCATTACAAGGACCATTCACCTTCTCTGGAGAAGGAGATAGGTTGTAGCTCAGTGCTTAGCTGACCCCAAGCAGAGGCCTGAGGAACAACAAGCGTCCAGCTATGTTGCTGGGGAAATGAGCATGGAAGACATCGACAGTGACACCTTGACATTGGGGCACATGCCACGTGCACAAACAATAGGAACAATGTCTCCAGGCACTGGATAGATGGAGCACCCAGTGTGGACCCCAAAAGTTCTTGCCTGTCTGCCCTGAAGCTGGACCCGACACAGACAAGAAGTTTGGGGTATACAGGCCCCACCTCCTCTCCACCTGGGGGGAAGAGCCATGGCCACATGAGGGTCCAGAAGGGTTCCAGGTAGGTGAAGGAAGCTGGGCAGACCATAGGCATCTCTTGAAGGTGCAATGTTTGGGGGCTCGGGGAAAAAATAATTTAATTTATATCCCCATGAGAAAAGCATAATAATGGGGGATAGCGTTCTTAGGGTGGGGGATGCCACTAGACTGCAGAGAAATACGTAAAATTAATGGACAAGGTGATGGGAGGGAAGGGATGCTACTGGACACCAGGGAATAAGATGCGGCAAACTGAACAGGATTTTCTCTTCATGAAAAAGGATCTTTTCTCATGACTCATGATATGAAAAATATTCATTTTCATATCACAAGGTCATGAAAAAAGATTTTTAATGTTACAAAAATTATATTTTAAGGGCATTTCTACAAGAGTGAAGTTCAGATTTCATCTAAGGGGGTTCCTTGTTGGGCTCTGTACAGGATCTTATTTTTTGTGGCTTTCAGAATTTTTTTTAAACAGAAACAAGATGATGTCAAGCAAAAAAAATGAATTTTCCCATACAAAACAGGATTCCTTTTTCATTTCATACAGCGAACTTTTAGTGCTTAATGAGCATGCTCAGAAATTATTTTTTCAAATGTTTAAAATGCAATAACTTAAAAATGACTTATTATTTTTTTCTCCAGACCTGCAAAAGCACATCTGTGAGATAGTCATTTTCTGCCCTGAAAATTTCAGACTAAGAATCCAAACCATCTGGGATGTAGGCAAGTTCAAATAAAAATCCCACAATGTCAATGAGAGAAAAGATGCTTTTTCACCTCTTTGGAATTTGGAAACCACACATCCAACCAGACCATAACTTGCCACATCCAGAGATTTATCCTGGGTGACAGTGCATGCAAATTTACATGCAAATCCGTTGAATAGTTGCAAAGTCATTAAAGTGCAAATTTCGAGTTAACATTGAAGTGCCTACTCAACTCTATATGGGCACGACTGCACCCCTATAATCTATCTATCTATCTATCTATCTATCTATCTATCTATCTATCTATCTATCTATCTATACTGATTATACTAAGCGCAGTAGTACGAGCACTGTGAAAATTGCTGGAAGAAAAAAGCTCACAGGTTCTATCAAGTTTGTCCGACAGCAGCTCTCAGTTTTAATATTACTGCCTCCCACCCAATCCCTCCTTCCATCCACCTCCTGGTCCTTCCCTCCTTTGTGTTCTTTTATCTATACTAACCCTGCTTCAGACTCTATCCCACCCCCACTTAAATCTATCCACTGTCTTCAGTTTGATTAACTCCTCCCGAAGTACATTTTATCTCACCACCACTCTGTCTGTGAAGTAGTGCCTCCTCATTTTCTTCCTGAACCTTCCCCTTTCCAACTTCACACTGTGCCCCCTAGTGACACTACCCCCCTTAAGTGAAACAATCCTCCCTCTCTGACTTTGTTTATGCCTTTCAAGTACTTAAGGGTCTCTATCACATCTCCCCTTTCCATTCTCTCCTCCAGCAATCACATGTTGAGCTCCCTCAATCCTTCCTCATAAAGTAACTCTTCTAGTTTCATGATCATTGTGTAGCACTAAGCTGCACCCCCTCCACTAATCTCACATTCTTTTTGAGATATGGGCACCAGTACTGTACACAGCACTCCAAGAGCGGCCTCACCAGTGATCTATACAAAGGCAGGATGACCTCCTCCTTTCTAGAGGTGATCCCTCTGGCAATGCACTGCAGCAGCCTATTTGCCCTTGCTGCTGCCCTCTTACACTGTGCTGTTACCTTTCGTCCCCTGTAACAAGTCCCACCAGGTCCCTTTCCTCCTCTGAAGACTGTTACCTACACTCCCCCCAGCCAGTAGCTGGTCCTGGGATTTCTGGCTCCAAGGTGCATGACCTTGCACTTCTTAGTGTTAAACCCTAACTGCCACTCCTTCGATCAGCATTTGCATTTAGCTAGATCCTCCATGAGTGCCTGCCTCCCTTCCTCACTGTTCACTTTTGCACAAATCTTTGTGTTATTGGTGAAGAGGCTGATCTTACTCTTGACTCCCTCTGCAGTGTCTCCAATGAAGACATTGAACAAAACAGGGCCCAGCACTGAAACCTGCAGTGCCTCACTAGTTACTGGCCTTGGCTTCAATGTCCCCCATTACAACTACCCTCTGTTGGCTGCCCTGCAGCCAGCTCTCAACATACCCCACCAGTTTCTCCCCCACCCCCATGTCCCTCAACTTGCTCAGTAAACTCCTGTGTGGCACCGAGTTGAAAGCCTTGCTGAACTCCAGATACAGGACATCCACAGCGTGGCCTTCATCAACTGCCCTAGTGACACAGTCAAAGAAGTTGATTAGGTTAGTCTGTCACAATCTTCCTGAGACAAACCCATGCTGTCTCTCATCCTGTAGACCATTACTATCGAGAAAGGTTATCAACTTCTTCAGAGTGGTATCCATCAATTTCCCCAACTATAGAAGTCAAGTTCACCTGCCATTAATTGCCCAGTTAGTCCATGGTTCCACTCTTATGAAGAGGCACCACATGAGCCATCCTCCAGTCTCTGGGTTCTTTCCCCATCTCTAAGGATATGTTGAACAGGTCTGTCAGAGGACCTGCCAACACCTCTGCCAGTTCCTTCACAAGGCTTTAAGGTCCTTTAGAATTCTATCCTCTTGGATGACCCCTTCTGTTATCTCTGCCCCTTCCTCCCTTGACCCCTTTCCCTTGTGGTACTAGACCATCCATTTCTTTCATGAACACCGAGCAAAAGTACTCATTGCATGCTTCTGCTTGATATTCCCCTTTTTCTGCCCATCCCCCCTCCCTTTTGATTCTAACAAAGTCATCCCTACAACTCCTCTTCTCCCTTATGTAAAGAATCCATTTTCCCTCTCTCTGATCCCCTGAGTCAATTTCAGCTCCTTTGCTGCCTTGGCTGCCCTAACTGTCCTGCTCACTTACCTGGATGCCTTGATGAACACCTCCCTGTCCTCCTCACGTCCAGATTTTTTAAACTTAATGAAGGCTAATCTTTTCTCTCTCTCACCTTCCCCTCCACTTTCTTGCTGAACCGGCTAGTTTTTTCTTGGCCTGGACTGCTTGCTCTGAGACTTGGCACACGTGTCTGTGGCCTCATTCAGTCTCTTCCTAATGATTGCCCACTTCTGTTCACTATCCATCCTTGGGTTAATTCCAGCTAAATACCCCCTCTAGGGTGCTGCCCATTCCAGAAAAATCTGCCTTCCTGAAGTCAAACACTCTTGTCCTCATCTTAGCTGACTCCCTCTCTGTGTTGAGGAGGAACCATATGGAGCAGTGGTCACTTCCTGCTAGTGGGCCCTGTACTACCACATCCTGGACTTGGTCACCATCTGTTAGCATAATATCCAGTATGTTCCCCTCCCTTGTAGGGAGCTGTCTTGGATAACCTCCAGCAGTACCTGTTCCTTGGGGTTTGTTGTAGTTACCATCCAATAGTCAAGCACAGGTAGGTTGAATTCTCCCACTATAACTGTACTCTCCTTGCCACAGACCTCCCTGGTTTGCTCCCCCAGCTCCCTATCCATCTCCTCACTTTGTGAGGGTTGCCTGTACACCACCCCATCCTGATTTTCTTACCTCTGGGGCTTTGGAACAATACCCATATGGCTTTTGGCCTCCCCTCTTCCCACCTTCTCCCTGGTACACAGTATCATCTCCAACATAAATAGACACCCTTCCCCCTCTTCCCCCCCTCCTGTCCTTGCTACACCTTGTATTCCGGAACTGTGAGATCCAAGTCATGGTATTGGGTGGCCCAGGTTTCTGAGATGGCGGCAATATCTACAGTACCTCCCCTTGCACCATCAATGCTTGGAACTCTGCCACCTTGTTTGCCAACCTAGTTAAAGTCAAGGATACAACAGTCCACCTTATGTCCTGTCCTTCCTCTCCCTAGTCCCTCACTTCTACACTTCTGCCTTGGTAACTTCCCCTTATTCTCTTCCTCTCTCTCTCTGGTGGGTGAGGCTTTCCAGTCTCTCTCAAAGATGACTTTCCCTTGCAGTCTGACTCAGCCCCCCTCCTCAGTTTAAATCTATTTTGTGTTTAATGTAATTCTCTAACCCCTTATTCAATGTCCATATACCCTTGATATTGAGATGCAGCTTGTCCTTGGCAGAAAGCCCCTTATTATTCCATGTCTCGCTCCACTCCTCTACTATCCCGTACCCCATTTCTGCACACCACCCCTTGAGCCACCTATTAAACTCCTGTATTCTTAACCTCCTAATGGTGCTTGCCCTAGGTACCAGGAGTACATCAGATAATGTCACTGAACTCCCCACCCCATTGCAGACACTCCCCATCACTGTGAATCTCTCATGCACTATATCTACTGTACTGACTTCTAGGCCATTTGTTCCTAGATGCACTATTATATGAGGCTTCCCTCCCCCCTTGTTCACACATTCCTGAATTAACAGTCCTACACTTCCCACTATCATACCTGGCATACACCCCACCCAGGTTTGGCTCTTCCTTGCTGCCTTACCTCCCCATCTCACCCCTCTGAGCATAGAATGCTGTAGTACAAGTACTCGATCCCCTATTTCCTGCACTTCTCCCATGGTTTTCCCCTCCTATCATCCCCTTTTCCTCAGTGTCCTCTCCTCTAATGCCCTGTCTTTCCCCCTTCCCTTTCCCACCAATTGCACCTCCACCTGCTCTATTCCTCCTTCATACTTTCTGTATTCCTTCCCTTGCATAAGCAGCCCCCTCCACTAATTGTACTTCCTCTCACCACCCCAATCATTGTGCCTCCTTCCCTCCTACATATTTTGGCCTCCTTCCCCCCTTTAGTTAGTGTGTTTGTGCCAACTCTACCTGTTTCCCTATCCCTACCAGCTTCTATCCCACACTCTTCTCTCTCTCCCTTGCACCCTGCATTTCTCCATTCCTCATGGTCCTTTTTCGCCTGTTCTGTTTTGTCATCCCCAATCAACCTGCTCTGTTTCCAGTACTGTGTACCTGTTTGTTGTCTCCAACCCCTTGTCCAAGGCCTCCCTTGAAATCCCTTCCTGCCTCTGCTCACCCTGAACCTCTTCCCTACTTCCTTTCTCTGTACTCTCATTTCCTACCACCTGCCAACTCCACCTTTCTGTGCTCCCTGGTTCCTGTGGACTTGGCCCCCATGACTTCCCAGGCTGAGTGCCCTCTTTTGGCCTTGGTAACCTGATCTATCCTGTAATGGAGCCCTCCCAACCCCCCTTGCCCCATCTTCTCCTTTCCCACTCGTTCCTGCCTCCTCCCCCCAGTTACCATTGCAAGCTCTCTATTTCCAGCATAAGCTGTCTGAACAGCCTCCACACTGGACACTCCTCACTTTCCACCAGGTTCCGAAGAATAGTGCTGCTTCACACCCATTGAAGCTCACTATCCCTCCAGTCTCCCTGTGCTCCCAATCACAGTCCACCCTAGCCTTCCACTTTCTCATTCATCCACCTGCCTCCTTGCACTGTCCTCCACATCCTCTCTGTATCTCTTAGGTGCTACTGGCCCTGATTACTTAATCTGGCCACTTCCTTTCTGTGGATTTACTGCAGCCCATACCCCTCCCTGTTCCTGCCCTTCACCAGCGTGTCCTTCTGCCTGCTCTCCTCCCTGCTGACACCCTGCAGATGCCACATTCCTGCATCTTGGCAACCACATGTCGGGGTCACTCACATGAGGGGTTACTTACATGAGGTGTAGCTTGGCCACTAGAAATATATAGTGTCTCTGGCCACCCTATTGGCCCTGCTGAGTCATGTGACCACTGTGTTCCATGAGCTGAAAGAGTGCACCTTCACCTCCCTCTCTCAGCATCCTCCCACCACCCAGAACCTGAAAATCCCCCAACACAGAAAAATCAGCCCCTAAAAGCATGGTTCACCCTCCATTCACTGTGAAAGCAATTAATAGGATCTACTGAGACATAGAGAGAGAGAGAGAGAGAGAGAAAGCAACTAGAGATTTCTTAAATCAAGGAAGTTGTTTTCTAGACTACACTGAACTGAATTATTACTTTTTGGACCTGTGTAAGTAACTCTTATTGATTCTGTTTTTGGGGTTGACTTGCCTTAGTTTTAACTTTAATTTGCTAGGGAGGAACTGTAGCTGGGAGATATTTGCAGTCATTTGTGACTAGACCTGGTACTTAACCTCTGTGAAATAGGTGTATGAAAGGAATGAAGGCACTCCCGAGGTGGAGGGTCAGAGTTGTAGTTGATTGTTTCTGGATGGCATAGGTTTACTCCTCCCACCCTTCCCATACCCCCCACCCACCCCAAGCGCATAACTTCCTTTATAGCAGGGGTTCTGACATCACTTCCCCAAAACTGCTAACAACATACATCTGTTCATATCCTTAAAGGTGCAGCACACTGAACAGGGAGTAGAGACACTCACAAGCTTGCACACACTAAAACAAGAACAAAAAAACAACAAAAGAAGAGTATCTGTAACAGGAAGGGACACAAACATGTGGGGCATGGTGCAATGTGCTGGCTGTGGAGCAGCAGTCTTCCAGGAGACATTATGGAAACTGCATTGCTGCCCTATTTTCAGGCACCTGTCTGGTCTGAGAGCAGAGGTTGCTCATCTCCATGCTGACCTGGCAATTATTCAGAAAACCTGCTCCCCACCCAGGCCACCACCACTAACTCAGAGGTTGTCAAGAAAGAGGAGTGGTTGGACCATGGTGGGCTCAAGGAGGGTTAGTGTGGTGGAACAGAAGCACATCCCTCCAGTTGTGCCTCTCCACAATTCATTTGCCACTCTGGTGGAGCATGGTTCCTCTATGGAGGCACCCACACTGGTGACCAAGGGGGATGCTGGGAACCTCCACAATGGAGACCCACAGGAGGGTGGCACAGGACCCTACAGGGGAAGGAAACAACTCCTGGTGGGGACTTGATTGTTAGGGGGTAGAACTGGGGGAGGGAAGGGAAAGGGAGGTACGGTGCCTGCCTGGCACCATGGCTTGGAGGGACAAGAAATGAATCCTCAGAATTGTGGGACAAGCTGCAAGGGTGAGTGAGCTGGATGTCATTATCCACCATGGGATGAATGACCTGGCTGAAAATGGGATCAGAGCAGTGCAACAGGAGATTGTGGAGTTGGGGAGGGACCTTAGACAAGTAGCACACATGGTAACTTTCTCGGAAGTGCTACCTGTCTATGGCATGGATGAGGCTATGGTACTCCACACCAGGAGATTCAATGACTGGTTGAAAAACTGGTGCAGAGTTCAGGAATTTGGCTTCATTGGGAACTGGGGCTCTACCTGGAGGGATGCAGGCCTATACAAGCCAATGGTCTGCATCTATTCTGGAGGGGAACCAGGATCCTAGGTGATAGGTTTAAATGCTTCATTGGCAAGCATTTAAACTAGCCAAGGGGGAGGCACTGAAAAGGAGAAGGGAAATCCTAGCCCCTCCCAAAAAAGTCAGAGTAGTTAGTGAGGTAAACACCAAGATAGAACAGCAATTATGAATAAGGGCAGAAGTAAATGGAGAAAAAGACAAGGGCAGTAAGGAATAGGAAGTGGCAAAAAGAAATAAAGCCAGAAAAAAATGGAGGGTAATGAGTACCAATGCCTGTAGTCTAGGTAAAAGCTCCCAGAAATGGTGGCCTTGATGGAAAAGGGATGCCTGGATATCATGGCAGTCACAGAAAAATGGCTCACAGATAACCATGACTGGGATGTCAACATACCAGGGTACACACTCTACAGGAGGGACAGGGAGGGAAGAAGAGGAGGAGTAGCTCTATATGTAAGGGAAGGGATCAAAGCAACAAAACTAAAGGGTAAACAGGGAGGACAGGAGGCACTGTGGGTCACCCTGGAGACTGGAAATGGCTCCATAATCTGCACAGGGGTTGTATACAGAACCCCATCTCCAGGGGAGGAAATGGACAAGGAAATGATAGAAGGCATCCTTGGGATGGAAGGGAAGGGTGAGATATTGCTGATGGGGGACCTGAATATGCCAGATGTTAACTGGAGCACCTTTGCTGCAGCCACATCCAAGAGCAGGGTCATTCTTGATGCCCTACAGGGGGCATGCCTCAGACAGATAGTTTTGGAACCCACTCAGGAGGGAGCAATCTTAGACCGGGTAATCTCAAATGGAAAGGAAAGAGGATCTCTGATCTTGAAGTGGGTAGCCATCTAGGAACAAGCGGCCACCAAACAGTGTGGTTCATGATAAACTTAGCTGTAGAGTCAAGCCACACAAAAGTGAAGGTACTGGACTTCAGGAAGGCTGATTTTGTCAAAATGGGAGAGTGCCTCAGAAAAGCACTAGCAAACAGGCAAGAAGGTTGGGTGGAGCAACAATGGGGAAACATCAAAACTGCCATCACAGAGGCAACAAGCCTCTGTGTGAAGCAAATAAACAAATCAAAATGAAAGAAAAATCGTTATGATTCTCAAAAGAAGTGGCAGGGAAGGTAAGGGAGAAAAAGATAGCATTCAGGAAGTATAAGGAAACACAGAAGGAGCAGGACAGAGAACTTTACCCGTTAAAGCAGAAGGAAGTGGGGAAGGCAGTCAGAATAGCAAAGGTCCAAACTGAGGAAAAGGTAGCCAACTCAGTTAAGAAGGGGGATAAAACCTTTTATAGGTACATTAGGGAGCAAAGAAAGATGAAGGCAGGGATACTGAGACAGAATAACGAGGAAGGTGGTTGGGCAGAGAGAGACAGTGAAAAAGCAGGGTTACTGAGCAAATATTTCTGCTCAGTATTCACAATGGAAAAGCAGGGGGAGAGACCTAATCCAGTCAATAGAAGCACTCTGGATAGAGGGATTGATATTAGTCCTTTTACAGAAGAAAGGGTTCTGAAAGAACTCTTAAATCTGAAGGTGGATAAAGCAATGGGGCCTGATGGGATTCACCCCAGAATTCTAAAGGAACTAAGGGAAGAACTAGTAACACCACTGATTACCCTTTTTAATAAATCATGGGAGGATGGTATGGTGCCTGAGGACTGTAGAAGGGCGGATGTGATTCCCCTTCAAAAAAAATGGGAGCAAGACAGAGGCAGGAAACTACAGACCTGTCAGTTTGACCTCAGTGGTAGGGACACTGATGGAATCACTTCAGAAGGAAAGAATTGTTGAGTACCTAGAGGCCAGTGGAGCACAGGACCCAAGGCAGCATGGATTCACAGCAGGAAGGTCATGTCAAACAAATCTAATTGATTTCTTTGACTGGGTAACCAAAGTAGTAGACCAGGGAGGGGCTGTGGACATGGCCTACCTAGACTTTGGCAAGGCATTTGACACAGTCCTGCACAAAAGATTAATAAACAAATTAGCCAACCTGGGAGTGGGTCCCAGGGTGGTAGCCTGGTAAAACACTGGCTGGACAACAGGACACAGTGGGTAAATAAATGGAGTCCACAGTGAAAGAGGGTTACTAGTGAGAGTTTGCATGGTTCAGTACTGGGACCGGTCCTTTTAATGTCTTTATAAGTGACATTGCAGAAGGACTGGAGGGAAGATGTCTCTTTGCAGATGACTAAGATCTGCAACAGGGTTGATATGCAAGGTGGGGTAGAAAGGATAAAGGGACTTGGCAAGGTTGGAGGAATGGTCAAATGTGTGGCAGCTTTGATTCAATGCAAAGAAGTGCAAAGTAATGCACCTGGGAAACAAAATCCAGGGGAAGAGTACACAATGGGGGTTGAGATACTGACAACAGCAAAAATGGAAAGGGACCTGGGGTAGTCCTATCAGACAACCTAAAGGGGAGCCAGCAATGTGAGAAGGCAGTAAGGAGGGAAGGGGGGATACCGGGATGCATAGGCAGAGGCATCACCAGTAGGTAACAGAAAATTGTTTACCCTCTGTACAGACAGTTGGTAAGACCACATCTGGAGTACTGTGTACAGTTCTGGAGACCCCATCTCTGCAAAGACATAGACAGGGTGGAGGCTGTCCAGAGGAGCGCAACCAAAATGGTGTAGGGTCTACACCAGAAGATATATGAAGAAAGTCTAAAGGAGCTTAAGATGTATAGCCTCGAGGAAAAGAGGGAGAGGGGGGACATGGTAGAAACTTTCAAATACCTCAAGGGAATCAACAAAGTCCAAGAGGGTAGCATCTTTCAAAAAAAGAGACGTGCAAGAACAAGGGAGCACTATTTGCAGATAGAGGGTGGATGGCTCAGAGGTAATGTGAGGAAATATTTCTTCACAGAGAGGGTTGTAGATGCATGTAACAGCCTTCCTGATGAGGTCATAGAGTCAAAAACAGTGGGGGAATTCAAGGATGCATGGGACAGACATAAGGCAATTCTAGTAAGGGGTAGGAGGAAGTAGGCTGTTGGTTAACTACAATCTGCATCTTATCTGTTAAGTAGGGAAATGGGCAGACTAGGTCAGCCAAGCGGTCCTTATCTGCCATCAAATTCTATGTTTCTGTGTTACTTAGCGGCTCAGAAGTCCACTGCTGGTCAACCCAGTTCAACTCTGCCACACTCACTGGAGACTACAAAAATGGAACCTCCTTTTACAGCAGTGGCTCCGACCACCTTATTGGCCTTGCTGAGTCATGTGACCACCGTGTTCCATGAACTAAAAGAGTCTATTCTCACCCTCCCTTCTCCCAGTGTCTTCCCACCACCAAGATCCTGCAAATGCCCAACACACAGAAATAATCCCCTCATAAGCGTTGTTCAATCTCTGTTCAACCCGAGAGCAAATACCAGGATCTACTGAGCTGGTCAGAACTCCACTGCCGGTCCATCTTGTTCAGCTGTGCCACACTCTCAGTATAGTTAGGGTTGAGTACTCAGTTTAATGTTAAAACCCAATTGTTGTACTTTAATTACTTTGCAGTGGTTCTATGGATTTGCATGGAATTTTGCATGCATAATCTCATGGGGTACATGTCTCGATGTGGTGAACTTCATTCCAATCAGTTGTGTGGTTTTGGAAATACAGAGTAGGAAAAATTGTGTAATTTATGTGTTTTCTGCTGTTTCTTTGTTCATTTGTATCTCCAAAACCATTTTTGTGATCTGAATATTCAGGTTGGTAGGACTTTCCTCACAGATGTGCCTTTTGCTGGTTTGGTGAAAAAACATGAATCCATTCCAAAGTTGTTACATTTTGAAGTTCACATTTTTTTAACTAGGAAATTATAGTAGCTCAGCTCAAAAAAGGATCTTTTTTTCACAGGTGCATAATCCTTTTTCGTAGATGGGTCATCCTGTGTCGCAGATGCAAAATCCTATTTTCAGCTATGACATTTTGTTTGACAGTGAGGGAAACATATTAAAAAAATGTAAATGTTGTGTTAAGTACAGAGCAACACATGTAGCTTGCTAATCAGAACCCACTCAGCTGGATTCTGTAGTTATGTGTTGTAGAAATTGTCTTTAAGTTTTTTTTTTACATTATACATTTTCTAGTGGCACCCCCACCCTCCGATCATCATCCCCATGTTTTTCCTTATGATCCCTGGTGTCTAGAGGCACCCCATCCTCTGATCACCATCCCCATGCTTTTCCCAATGATTTCTGATGTCTAGTGGCGCCCCACACCCTCTGATCACTCCCCTGCCTGCAAAAAAAGAAAATGGTCCTCAGTGTTTCTTTTTCCAGAAGATCCCTCTGTGATCTGCCCCCTCCCCACTTCCCACTCAGCACCCATCACCAGACAACCCAGGACACCCCCACACACCCTCACTTAACTGAAGGTTCCAGATTCGAGATCCACTCTCCGATCGAATACACAACTTGCTGCTGGAACTGATGACTGCAATATGAGAAACTAAGGTAAATGTGGTTCAGTGTACAGTATTTCAATGGGGGGGTTCTACTCTTATTCATAACGCAACCATTTTTTTTACATTTTGCCCACACATTTACCTTAGTTTCTCATATTGCAGTCATCAGTTCCAGCAGTAAGTTGTGTCTTCAATTGGAGAGTGGCTCTCGAATCTGGAACCTTCAGTAAGAAGGCTATGTTGAAAATTTAGGGTGAAAATATTTTAAACTTACGAAGCTACGAACATGAGTAGCAACATTGCAAGGAATGGGCATAACTTTGCCATTTTTGCATATTTTGACCCCAGATTTTCAAGATAGCATTTTTATGAGCCCACCTCATGAACAAGAGAAGAAAAAGATTTGCAATACCATCAGCTCAGCTTTTTCATGGAGGGTTTCAACTCCATCTGTGATATTTATGCCCCATGCACTAAACGGACAATTTGAGGAGTGGAAAACGGCTGGCTGGACGGTAAGCTCCTCTCTCTCCTAAAAGAAGGGGACTGCCTCTGGGCCAAAGCCTTACATTCTGGCTGCAAGCATGACTTACAACATTACAAAACTGCTAGAAATCAGTGCACTAAACTGGTCCGGCTTGCAAAGGCCAACTTCCATAAGACCCAGCTCAACAACGCTTGGGGAGATGGGAGAGGTTTTGGGATAATCTCAAAAACACCCTTGGCAAAGACCAAAAGCTTAGTCCTAAAACACTCAATATCAACAATGCACCCTCCACAGATCCCCTAGTCATTGCAGATGCCTTTAACCAGGCCTTCACTGACCTGGCC
Organism: Neoceratodus forsteri; assembly: GCA_016271365.2. Classification (NCBI taxonomy): domain Eukaryota; kingdom Metazoa; phylum Chordata; order Ceratodontiformes; family Ceratodontidae; genus Neoceratodus; species Neoceratodus forsteri. Next base: position 129,891,160 of record JADMNL010000022.1, read on the forward strand.
CCAGTACTACCCCCAGACTACCTTCTGCCAGTGGATGATCAAGGCTGTGCAAACCGTACCACTACAAACCACCCTATTTTCTACTTTAAGAAGGTAATGGAAAGGGAAGCCCTAACAATGGTCAGGAAAGTCCTAGGAAAAACTAGGTTAGGGAGTGATGGGGTAGACATGAAGATACTATCTCTGACCCTTGATGTTATGATCAAATCCATTACGATGATATTTAACAAATCCCTGGCCCAAGCTCAATTCCCAGAAGTCTGGAAGCAAGCCCTGGTAACTCCAGTGCATAAGAATGGTGACAAGGCACTGGTATCTAACTACAGGCCAATATCTATCCTCTCCCCTCTGTCCAAAGCGTTGGAGAAAATTGTGGCAAACCAACTCACGGAATGTCTAAACAAGTACAATCTGCTCTGCCCAAACCAACATGGTTTCTGGCAGAAACACAGTACCACCACTGCATTGCTTGCATACTCTGATTACGCACACAAGGCACTAGATGAAGGTAAATTGGTGGGTTCCATCTTCATCCACCTCACTAAAGCCTTTGATACCGTCAACCATCATCTACTGATATTTCAGCTCCAAAGACTGGGAGTGGCACCAAACTCCCTAAAATGGTTCAATGATTACCTATCACAAAGGAGTCAGCGAGTCAAAATTGGGAAGACATTATCCAGCTCCAGAGAGCTACTCCTAGGAGTTACTCAGGGATCAATCCTTGGTCCCTTGCTTTTCAGCCTCTTTGTTAATGAACTGCTCATGGCATGTGACACCAATCTCATACTGTATGTGGATGATGCTGTGCTGCTGAGTAGTGGCACCTACCAGGCAGCACTACAAACAGAACTACAGACCTCCTTCAACAAACTTGAGGACTGGTTCTGTAAGAAAAGGCTGCTACTGAACTACAGGAAAACCAAGGCCATGCTCCATTCCAGCCATTACAATAAAGGCAGCCCCCCCCAATATCACCAATAACGCAGGTAAGAAGATTGAGCAGGTACAATCATTTAAGTACCTAGGGGTCACCATTGATGACTGTCTCACATATACAAACCATATTGACTCCCTTGTCAGATCAGTAAATACAAAGATTGGGGTCCTCTACAGACATAAGAAATCCCTCACTCCAGAAGCACTCCGAATCTTGGTCTCCAGCTCAATACTTCCCATGATAGACTACGGGCTTGTGGTCTATGGAGCTGCCACTGACACTGCACTCAACAGGGTCCAAATTGCACTAAATAAGGCATGTCGCCTAACCCTGTGTGCAGACCATTACATCCACACTTGCACCCTATATAAGAGAACTAACTGACTTAACCTAAAAGACAGGCTCAAATACCAAACCTGTCTACTGGGCAAAAAGGCACTTCTCAGAAAAGCACCACCCTGCATAGAAAACCTGCTCAAGGCCTCTCTCTCACCACATATCACCAGAGGGAAGAAAAATGGAGCACTGTCCATCCCATTCCAGCGAACCTCACTTGGACAGCGTATTTTCTCCTACCGAGCCCCCCACTGGCTAAATAAAGTCCTGCAAAAACTGCAAACACACAGCCTGCCTCAGTTCAAAACTGGCCTCAAACAGCACCTACAGTCTAGCTCACAATGCACATGCTCCTCAGGTCAAACCTGAAAGACTAACCCACTACCCCTGTTAAACCCAGCACTGAAACCGAGAACACTTGCCTCATCCTAGCCGAACCACGAGCACTAGTAAGCTACTAATCCTCTTTCAGGATCTGTGTACAGCCCTCACCCCACCCCACCTTTTTCTTCTCTTTTTTTTTTAACCATATTATATCAATAGACCTCCATGAGGATTCTAAGGCAGAGCCACCCTGGAATTTTCCAAGACATAACCAAATCCCTCTCACATTAGATTTGTTCACACTACTAGCCAATAAATCTCATACTACTCTTAAACTGCCTAATATGCTGAACCCTGTGATAAATGTATTTGTTCTGTAGTCTGTAACCACTGTATTTGTGCTAAATCCTGTAACAACTGTATTTGCTCTGAAATCTGTAATTACTGTACTGGTGTTTTTTTTATCATTTGTCCACCCTGACCTGGAAGCTTTGTAACTGAATTGTTTTGAAATCTGTAACTACTGTATTGGTGTGTTGTATTAGTTGTCCACCCTGACGTGGAACCTTAGTAAAAGAGCTCACACTCAAAGGTCTTCTGAAAACTCATAAATAAATAAATAAATAAATTACCTTAGCTAATGTATGTCACCACTGTCATTTTTTACATCCTGACCAAAATGTGTTTTCACACCTGTGGCATGGAATGCCATTGCAGTTACATGCCATTATGTTTTGGCAGGGATTCAAAGGTTTTCTGTTCCAGGTAGATGAGCTGGGGTAATAAGATGGCTATGCTATCAATTTGGTCATTGTTTTGCTATAAATGGAAGCACAGGGCCTTCCACACCTACATACATACATATATAGATGTATGGGGGACCCTGCATTCCCATAGCAAATAAGGTTACAACTGCTCTATTTCAAAAACATTGGATGGATGGATGAATGGATGGATGGATGGATGGATGGATGGATGGATAGATGGGAGCTTAGGGCCCAGAGGATCCTGCACTTCTGCAGCCAAAGAAGGCTACAATTGCATTACGTAATTTTTTGCAAATTATACAATTACACTAGCTCAAAAAGTAAGGACAATCTGTGCAAGAAAACTTTGCTAATGCACTAGTTAGGGTTGAAGTAACAACGGTAGGAAAATATGGTGTTAGGGTTTTTAACCCTAACACCTGACCCCCACCCTGGAGGCAGAAAATGAGGCATGAGGTATGCCTTCTGGGTCTCAAGGCTAACGAGCAATGCAGTTGTAGCCTTCTTTGGCTGCAGAAGTGCAGGACCATCTGGGCCCTAAGCTCCCATTCATCCATCCATAATTTTTGAAATACAGCAGTTGTAACCTTATTTGCTATGGGAGTGCAGGGTCCCCCATACATGCATATATGTATGTATGTAGGTGTGGAAGGGTTCTGTGCTTCCATTTACATAGAAATATAAAAACAAATGTGCCTCTTGTCCTCCCCCTTTACTTTTTAGTTCTGTAGCTTTGATCCCTTCTCTTATGTATAGAGTTACTCCACCTCCTCTTTTACCTTCCCTGTCCCTTCTGTAGATTGTGTACCCTGGTATGTTGACATCCCAGTCATGGTTCTCTGTGTACCATGTCACGGAAACATGGTACACAGAAAACCATGACTGGGATGTCAACACACCAGGGTACACAATCTACAGAAGGGACAGGGAAGGTAAAGGAGGTGGAGTAGCCTCTATACATAAATGAAGGGATCAAAGCACAGAACTAAAAAAAAGAGGAGGACAAGAGGCACTCTGGCTCACCTTGGAGACAGGGAATGGCATCGCATTCCGCACAGGGGTTGTATACAGATCCCCGTCTCAAGGGGAGGAAATGGACAAGAAAATGATAGAGGACATTTGCAAAATGGATGAAAAAGGGGAGATACTGTTGATGGGGGGACCTGAATATGCCAGCTGTTAACTGGATGACATGTACTGCAGCCACATCCAAGAGCAGGGTCATTCTTGATGCCCTGCAGGGGGAAGACCTTAGACAGCTAGTGTTGGAACCCACTCAGGAGGGAGCAATACTAGACCTGGTACTCTCAAATGGAAAGAGGATCACAAATTTAGAAGTCAGTAGACATCTGGGAACAAGTGACCACTGCACAATGTGCTTCACAATGAGCACAACCATGGAGATAAGCCATACAAAAACAAGGATACTGGACTTTAGAAGGGCTGAGTTTGGCAAAATGGGTGAATACCTGAAGAATGCACTAGCAAATGGCCAAAAAGGAGGGGTAGAAGAAAAATGGAAAAAAATCAAAACTGCCATCATAGAGGCAACAAGCCTTTGTGTGAAACAAATAAAGAAAACAAAGCGGAGTAAAAAAACACTATGGTTCTCAAAAGAGGTGGCAGGGAAGGTTAAGGAAAAAAAGACTGCATTCAAAAAGTATAAGGCATCACAGAAGGAGCATGACAGGGAACTGTATCAATTAAAGCAGAAAGAAGTGGGGACGGCAGTCAGAATAGCAAAGGCTCAAACTGAGGAAAAAATAGCCAACTCAGTTAAGAAGGGGATAAAACCATTTATAGGTACATTATTGAGTATAGAAAGGTTAAGGGAGGGATAGTGAAGATTAATAAAAGAGATGGGAGGTGGGCAGAGGGAGACAGTAAAAAAAAGAGATACTGAATGAATACTTTTGCTCAGTATTCACAAAAGAAGATGAGGAGGAGTTACCTAAAGCAGACAATAGAAGCACTCTGGGTAGGGAGGTTGCCACCAGTCCGTTCACAGAAGAAAGAGTCCTGAAAGAACTCCTAAAACTCAAGGTGGACAAAGCAATGGGGCCTGATGGGATTCACCCCAGAATCCTAAGAGAACTAAGGGAGGACCTAGTGACACCACTGACCACGCTTTTTAACAAATCATGGCAGGATGGGGTGGTATCTGAGGACTGGAGGAGGGCAGATGTGATTCCTCTTCACAAAAGTGGGAGCAAGGCAGAAGCAGGAAACTACAGACCTGTAAATTTGACCTCAGTGGTCGGGAAAATGATGGAATCACTTCTGAAAGAAAGAATAGTTGTGTACCTAGAGGCCAGTGGGGCACAGGACCCAAAGCAGCATGGATTTACAGCAGGAAGGTCATGTCAGATGAATCTAATTGATTTCTTTGACTGGGTGACCAAAGTAATAGACCAGGGAGGGGCTGTGGATATGGCCTACCTAGACTTTAGCAAGGCATTTGACACAGTCCCGCACAAAAGATTAATAATCAAGTTAGCCAGCCTGTGAGTGGGTCCCAGGATGGTAGCCTGGGTAGCAAACTGGCTGCACAACAGGACACAGAAGGTAATAGTGAATGGAACACATTCCAAAGAAAGTCGGGTTACTAGTGGAGTACCTCAGGGCTCAGTCCTGGGTCCAGTCCTCTTTAAGATCTTTATAGGTGACATTGCAGAGGGTCTGAAGGGAAATGTATGCCTCTTTGCAGATGACACAAAGATCTGTAACAGAGTTGATACATAAGAGGGGGGGGTAGAAAAGATGAGAATGAACTTGGTAAGGTTGGAGGAATGGTCAGACATATGGCAACTTAGATTCAATGCAAAGAAGTGCAAAGTAATGCACCTGGGAAACAAAAACCCAGGAGAAGAGTACGCAATAGCAGGGGAGGTACTACAACAACAAAAATGGAAATGGACATGGGGGTAGTCATATCAGATGACCTAAAGGTGGGTAAGCAATGTGAAAAGTCGGTAAGGAGAGCCAGGGGGATACTGGGATGCATAGGAAGGGGCATCACAAGTAGAAAAAGGGAAGTGGTTATCCTGCTATACAGACAGTTGGTGAGACCCCATCTGGAGTACTGTGTGCAGTTTTGGAGACCTCATCTACGCAATGAAGTAGACAGGATGGAAGCAGTCCAGAGGAGGGTAACTAAAATGGTGCAGGGTCTACAGCAGAAACCATATGAAGAGAGACTGAGAGACTTAATATGTATACTCTTGATGAAAGGAGGGATGGGGGGACATGATACAAACTTTCAAGTACCTCAAGGGAATCAACAAAGTCCAGGAGGGTATCATCTTTCAGAAAACGAGATGTGTAAGAACAAGGGGGCACAATTTAAAGATGGGGACGGCTCAGGGGTAATGTGAGGAAATCTTTTTTCACGGAGAGAGTGGTGGATACATGGAACCACCTTCCTGAGGAGGTCGTTGGGTCTAAAACAGTGGAGGAATTCAAACATGCATGGGACAGACATACAGCAATTATAGTGGGGGGTTGCAGGAAGTAGGCTGTTGGTTAACTAGAATCTGCAGCTTATCCAGTAGGTAGGGAAATGGGCAGACTGGGTGGGCCAAGTGGTCATTATCTGCTATCAAAGTCAAAGTCTATTCTCATTCACTGTACTTATCTATGCTTATTTAGTGAAGGAATGGGATGAGCATTAGGCTTCAGACCCACAGGGCTTACTTCATGCCTCGTTGTCTGCCTCCAGGGTGGGGGTGGGGTGATAGGGTGGGAAATCCTAACACTTTATTTCCCTACTTTTGTCTCTTTAACCCTAGCTAGTGCATTAATGAAGTTTTTTTGCAAAGAATATATATTGTATATACATATACTGTACACACATATGCTTTAAACGTAGACATGGTGTTCTAGTATGAGTTTAGGACACTTTCAGAACTGACAGAAATTTAAAAAGGTTGGACTCTGCCCTCTGGAATGTTGATGAATTTTCCCCTTGTAATAGAATTTTCAGTAAATCAGTCATTCTTCCTAGGTCATGACAAACCATGAAAGGATTCAGTGTTTGCACTTCTCATGTCAGAGGTTACAAATAAAAACACAGAAGTTTGTTTGGCATTCACTTAAATTACACAGGGTCTTTATCTAGAAAGCTGCAAAGTTCAGGGACACACATGCAGGCCATCAATGTTCAAAATGCTTAAAGGGACACTGTCAATGTTTTTTGCATCATATTATTTCCAGATAAAAACCTACATTTTATGACTGCTTGTCATCTTTAAAACTCACTAAACTTGACAGTTGTTGGATCTGCTTCCTTTCTTAAAGGAGCAGTATACCCAAAAGTGCACTTATATACCCCTCTAAACACCTAGAATGGAAAAATATATATATTCCACCACCTGTGTGGCTCATCAGAGGCAAAATGAGTTGTACCTCTGTCTCACGTCTGGTTGAGAAGGCCATGCTTGTTGCTGGGGATCATCATATCCAGCCATGCTAGCCATCCTTGATCTTGCACTGCCAAGGCAATGATGTCTGCATGACCCTGCCAGGCATTCCTATTCCCACAATGTGTTTGTGGGCTAGTGTGTACATGACAGTGCCCCCCCAACATGAACATGCTGCCACTGAAACAGCTACTGACATGTCCATACACAAGTTTCTAATATTCCAGGGCATATTAAAATAGACCACAAAGCAAAGCTGACTGCATTCAGTCAAAAAGGTATTCAAATCAGGTGCCAACACTAAGGTATATGTTTTAACAGCCTTTATTGCTTAGAGAGAGTAACAGCCTGCTGCAGCCACATTACAACTCGCCTTGGTGCATTGGGATAAAACCCTTCATCAGGATGCATATTAAAATAGAGTTTGAGCTAATAGTAATTGCACTTCTGAGCATGCTGTGTTTGTCTGTGTTTGAAACAAGCAGTGCAACTTTGTATTTCAGTATCAGAAAAATCAAACCATGATCCTGGGCATGTGCACATGCATCATCTACTACCCGATGTCGGTGCACGTGCTCTGGATCATGGTCTGAGTTTTCTGACAATAAAATTCACACTTGTACTGCTTAATATAAAGGTAGGCAAACAATGGCATGCTCAGAAGAGCAATGACTCTTCACTCTTGCCCTTTTTATGGCTGTGTGGGAGGAGCCTGCAGCTGTTTTGCCATTGGTGACTCTAAAAACAGCCGACCGTGGGATGCTTCCATTTTGGAGTGTTGAAAATGTGGCCTTCAGTACCCCAAAACAATCAAAACAGTCCATGACGCTGATCACAATGCAGGTGGCAGGACAGCACTATTTGTTGTGCTGTACACCACTTCCACATTGTAACTGAACTGTGCATGCATGAGCATCATGCATGTGCAGTTCTGTTGGTGCCACCATCCTGGGAATAGCATTTCACCATTGCATGAACTGCACATGCCTGATTGTCGTGCATGCACAATTCTGTTGCCACTGCCATCTTTGTGATGGCATTTACTGGTGCTTATCCCACAGTGCTGGAAAAAGCTCACCACAGTTGTATTGGCTCTGGCTAGAGTTTGTTTATTATGCCATGGAAAATTAAAAGCTGTGCATGCACGAGTTATAGGAAATGCTGACAGAGAAGTGGTGGCATGTTCATGTTGAGATCCAGTGTACGAGTTCTCATGCTTCAAAGAAGGTGGCAGTTGATAGGGGAGCAGCACATCGGGCACTTGGAGAGGGCTGTCACCTTCCCCCCATGAAAGTAGGAAGGCATTCAGGAGGGAGAGCAGCATGTTGGGGCTGGTTGGGGAACTTGGACAGCACTGTCATAGCAGGAGTGAGGGAGGAAGGGAATTGGAAGGGAGGGCAGCAAACTGGGGTGGTTGGGAGACTTAGAGAGGGCTCTCATGGCAGACAGGAATGACAGCAACACATCAAGAGAAACAAATTGCAACAGGCAGGTAAAAGTGTATATTAAGAGGGAAAGCCTTTGCCCCCAGTACCAGCAGAGAGTTCTTATTTTGATCCATGATGGTTCTCAGGATATCATTCAGAGAGCCATTCTGGGACATTCTTGGGAATCTGGGTCCTAAAAGAAGCCAGCATGACAAACCCATAGCCATAAAATGTCCAGAGAAAAACTGCAAAAAAATCCTCCCGACAGAAGCTGTGTAAAGAACACCAGGAATAGTCACAATGAGAACAGTATTGTGAATTACATGATTTTTTTTAAGACTTTGAGTTTATTATTCCTTTAACATAAGTTAAATGCATGCTCATGGCATAATTATTCCCTGCTAGTTTTGCTTCAGATCCTTGAATGACTCTTACTGCATTCATTCTTTACATTAGGAACAACCCCAAACATTGCAGCCACTGATGATACAATAGCCTCCTCTCCTCCCACAGCACCATGAGTAGCACGATTGTGTTAGTGGCATTACCAAGTCCAGGAAAGATGCAGTGGAAGTTGATCAAAGAATGTAAGCAAACAGCTTTTTGTGTGGTAACATCAGCATGGTGAGCAGTCTGTTTTTCAGCTTTAAAAGGAAAAAATGAATCAGAATCAAACTATCAGCTACATAAGCAACCTCTGCAGAATGTGAGCAATCATCATTTTTTTTAATTTAGGGACTAATTGAGATCTAAGGATGGTTGCCAGTGTCCCTTTAAAAATGTATTTAATGTCACACTTTTCATTTCTAAGGCCACCATACAGATACCTAACATTTTGCCTCATGCCCCTCAGGCTTTATCAAGGATGATGTGCCTATAAAAGTAATAATATTTTATCAGTTTAATCAGGACCAGTTTTAGACTTCATGGTGCCCCATGCAGAAATCCCCTACACTGCTTCCCATCATCCCCATTCTGCCTTATTCCCAATCCCACATACAAAAGTGATAAGAATTCTATAATTATAAGGGTGATGACAACAATTATGTTGTTTAGATTGACACTTTTTGCATTTCAAGATAATTTATGCATATAAATTCTACTTCAGTGCGTTTCTTCTGTGCTGGTGCCCCAAGCGGATGCTTGGTTTGGTTTGTGCCTAAAACCACCCCCGAGTTTATTGTAACTCAACTTGTGTAGCTGCCACAGTGAAATAGATTGCAAAATTTAACAGCTTAAACAATGAGGTTGCATCAGGAGAATGTGCGCACAAAAAGGTGTGCCTTCAAAGAGTTTACATCCCTCTATAAGGATTCACTTATCACAGTCCTGAATATGTTATGCCATAGCAGTCATTCTGGCCAGCAGCTTCATCATTTTCCACTTTTATGCCCATGCAAGCTGACGATGCTGGTGTTAGTGCACCACACCATGTGAAGATGTCACAACATCCATCATGATGTTGCAAGGTTTCCAAACCTAACTCCACATTCCCCCAAGCAGCAAAAGGACAACACCACTCAAGGAACCACAGGCAGCATAATCAAGTAAGACAAACAACATGAACTGTTTCCAGATTACATAAAAGGCACCTATCAACATGTTCCAGTGATTCTGCAGCCACAGGTGCACATGCATACTATAAGACATAAACACCCACTTCTTGATGCAGGTACAAGCATACACTACCCAGATTACTATACTACTTCTATCTGCAAAAGCACCTGTCCCTGCCTACCAGGTTCATGATGTGGGGCCTTAAGAAGAGTCTGTTAAAAATTTGGTGAAAAAATATGTTAACATGACCAAGTTATGAGCACACATTGACTGTTGATTTAAAGACTGCCTTAGAAAGTTTCAGCTAATAGCTTGGCAGAAGGCACCAGGAGAAAGGACTGCTGTGTGACTGAACTTCTCTACTGGGACTAAAGTAGAAGAACTTTTGTATTTGACCTTTAATTTAGGGTAAAAAAACTAACACACAAAAAAAAAAGGTGTGTGTTTGGGTTAACTGAACTGAATGGGTATCTGAAGAGTTATCTAGGTGTAAATCTCAGGTGACTGAAAGGACTTAACTGCTGTGAGGTTTAAATTACTTGTAGAAAGATCTGGTAAGTAGGGGAGTGGCTTAGCTAGAAGGAAGCTACATTTAAAGACTGCCTTAGAAAGTTTCAGCTAATAGCTTGGCAGAAGGCACCAGGAGAAAGGACTGCTGTGTGACTGAACTTCTCTACTGGGACTATATTGCCCTCCTTCCCTCCCCTCCACCCCCACCCAAAGCTAGTTCTATTTTTATAGGCACAGGATTTGACTGACAACAGGAACTTCCTGTTTAGGGGCAGGAAGTGAGTGATCACAGAACCTCCAAGGACCCACCATCCTAGAAGGGCAAGAGTAGCTCTCCGGCCCCCTCTAGCTGCTGGAGGTCTGCCTCTGAGCAAGTAAGTGGTCTACTGCGAAATATAGGATATTCTTGTCTCAGAACAGGACAATCAGGAGCTTAAAGGGACACAGGCAGAAAGTAAGGAGAGAGAGAAAAAAAAACAGAGGAAAGAGTAAGGATTGCAAACAGTTAAGGGGCCAGAAATAAGACATGATTGGAGTGGTGCAGTGCAGTGACTGTGGAGCAGCAGTCTTCCAGGAGATGTTCTGGGGGAGGCGGTGTTGTCCCATCTGCAGGCACCTCTCTGGGCTGAGGGAGGAGGTTGCTCATCTCCAGGCTGAGTTGGCCAGGATTTGTGGGACCTCCCCTTCCATCCAGGGACCACCAGTGCCACTGCCATTGCCTCAGAGGTTGGCAAGAAAGAGAAGTGGTTGGACCACAGTGGGCTCAGGGAGGGTGAGGGTGGTGGAACAGAGGTGCATCCCTCCCATTGTACCTCTCCACAATTCCTATGCCATTCTGGCAACGTGTGGTTCCTCTATGGAGGCACCCACAGTGGAGACCAAGGAGGATGCTGGGAACCTCCACAAAGGAGACCCACAGGAGGGTGGCAGGGGACCCTGCAGGGAAGAAACAACTCCTGGTGGGGACTCCATTGTTAGGAAAGTAGAACTGGGGAGGAAGGGAGGGAGGTAAGGTGCCTGCCTGGCGCCATGGCTTGGAGGGACAGGCGAATCCTCAGGATTGCGAGCAGCTGCACAGGGAGGGAGCTGGATGTCATTGTCCACCTAGGGACAAATGACCTGGCCTAAGAAAGGGATTAGAGAAGTGCAGGAAGAGTTTGTGGAATTGGGGAGGGGCCTTAGTCAAGTAGCATGCACGGTAACCTTCTCAGAGGTGCTACCATCTATGGCATAGGAGGCAAGGGTGTTTCCGCACTATGAAGTTCAATCAGTGGTTGAGAAAACTGGTGTGTGGAGCTCAGGGGTTTAGCTTCATTGGGGACTGGGGGTCCACCTGGAGTGATGCAAGCCTATACTGGCATGATGGGCTGCATCTGTCCGGGAGGGGAACCAGGATCCTAGGTGATAGGTTTAAATGCTTCATTGGAAAGCTTTTAAACTAGCCAAGGGGGGAGGCACTGGAAAGGAGCAGGAAAATCCTAGCCCCCCCCAAATAACCATGGTAGTACTAACATACTAAAATGCCAGCAGAATAGGCCTAACGGTCTTTCGTGTCTGCTCATTTGGTCAGTCCCCAACCTGGGTGCTGACCTTGCTGTCCCCCTCGCCTTCTCTGGCTTCTCCCTTCCCAGTTCCGGATATTCTTGCTGCATTGGATTTTGCTTCCAGAACCCTTCCCCTGTACCTGTCCCACCCCCTCTTGAACCCCTCCACTGTCTCTGCCTCCACCAGCCCCCTAGGCAGTGCATTCCATGGCTCCACCACCCTCTCAGTGAAGTAGCACCTCCTCCTTTCTCCCCTGAATCTTCCCCCCTCCAGCTTCCAGCCATGCCCTCTAGTGGCCCTTCCTCCTTCCTTCGAAGCACCTAACTGTTCCTCCCCTATTTACCCTCTTCATGTACCTAAAGACCTCTATTATGTCCCCCCGGTCCCTTCTCTCTTCCAATGTGTACATATTTAGCTCTTCGAGCCTCTCCTCATAGGTCCTGTCCCCCAAGCCCCAAATCATTTTGGTTGCCCTCCTCTGGACCCTCTCCAGGAGGTTAATGTCCCGCTTTAAGTGTGGCCTCCAAAACTGCACGCAGTACTCAAGGTGCGGCCTCACCAAGCAGTTATACAGAGGGAGTATCACTTCCCTCCTTCTGGAGGTGATCCCCCTAGATGCATCCCAGCATCCTGTTGGCCTTGGCTGCTGCTCTCCTACAAGTCTCTGAGTTGTTCATCTTGACATCCACCACCACCCCCAGGTCCCTCTCAGCCATCGAGACTTGTAGCATTCCCCCAGGGTGTACACTTGGCCTGGGTTTCTGGCTCCCAGGTGGAGTACCTTGCATTTCCTGCATTGAACCTCAGCTTCCACTTTCTAGACCATCTTTCCAGAGCCTCCAGGTCCCCTGTGAGCACCCTCCCCTCCTCCCCATCCACCACAGCCCCAGTTTTGAGTCATCTGCAAGAGACTCATCTCATTCCTGATTCCTGTCCTATGTCAGATAGTAGGTGTTGAACAGAAGGGGCCCAGGACTGATCCTGTGGGACCCCACTAATGACCCTCCTTGGGGATGAGACTATCCCACCAACTCGACCCTCTGGGTCCGGTCCTGGAGCCAATTGCCTATCCATCTGATCATCTGGTTCCCACCCCATTTCTCCCAGCTTTTCCAACAACAGGCCCACAGGAGGAACAGAGTCAAATGCCTTGCTGAAGTCCAGAAAGAGGACATCACTGGTCTACCCTGGCCAAGGCACTTGTCACCCAGTCATAGAACTCACCAGGTTTGTCTGACATGATTTCCGGATGAATCCATGCTGTCTATCGTCCAGGCACTCTGACTTATCCAGGTCCCCCAGCCTCTCCTTGACAATGCCCTCCATCACCTTGCCCACCACCGAGGTCAGGCTGACAGGCCTGTAGTTCCCTGCCACCTCCTTTGATCCCCCTTGTGGATAGGCACTATATGCGCCACCTTCCAGTCTTGGGACACCCACCCTGTCCTCAGAGAGATGGTGAAAAGCTCTGCCAGGGGTTTTGCCAGGACATCTGCAAGTTCCTTCAGCACTCTGGGATGTAATTTATCCGGCCCCGGTGCTTTCTCCGTCTTAAGGGAGCTGAGGGCTTCCCTCACTCTCTCAGCTGTGATTTCCACTTCCGGTACCCCTTCTCCCTGCTTAGCCCTCCCCCCACCTGCCAGTGATGCCTCCCCCTCTCCCCAGACCTGCCGATCGGTAAGGGTCCCCCCCTCCTCAGTATCTCTGTCTCCTCCCATGTATGATGCAGCACCCCCATTTTCCCTGGTGAAAACTGAGGTGAAGTACTCATTTAGTACCTCAGCCTGCTCCTCCGGGTCTTGTGCCCATCCTCCCTGATTTAATCCTGCTAATCTGCCCCTTCACCCTTCGTTTTTCCCAATGTATCTAAAGACCCCTTGTTCCTCTCCTAATTTCCTGGCCAGGTTCTGCTCCTTCCTTGCCTTAGCCGCCCTCACCACTCTGAGTGGCCCTTCTAGCCATCAGCTCATGCTCCCTCGATCCCTTTCACTCCTTGAGCACTTGAATTGCTTATAGGCTGCTTTCTTTCCCCGCACCACCTCCTGGACCTCCCTGGTCCACCAACAGGGTTTTTGGGCCCTACCGCATTTTCGTCTTACTCTTGCACAGGTGCTGGTAGCATCCAGCACCCCTCTCCTGATGATTTCCCACCTACTATCAGCGTCCATGTCTGACCCAATCCCATCCAAATGCTCCTTAAGGATCCTTCCCATTTCCTTAAAATCCGCCCCCCTGAAGTCGTTTACTTCTGTCTTTGTGCAGCCTTCTACCCCTCTGAGGTCCAGGCAGAACCAGAACGTGGCATGGGCACTCCCCGCCAATGGGTCCCTTACCTCCAGGCCCCCAATCTGGTCACTGTCTGCCAGGACCACATCCAGTACCCGTGCCTCCCTGGTCGGTTCCCTCACCTGCTGAATTAGGAACGCGTCTTGAAAGACATCCAACAGCCTCTGTTCCCTGGTCACAGAGGATGTCATAGTCTCAGTCTGTTCCTGGCATGTTTAAGTCCCCAACACCACCACCATTCCTCTGCCCAGTCTGCAGTGTCTCCTAACATCTGCCACCAGACTGTCCTCCAGCTTCTCCCAGGGCAGGGTCTATACCACTCTATTTTACTCTCTTGCCCCTTGTTATCAAGGTGACCCAAATCGCCTCACGGTTCCCTCCGCCTCCTCTACTCCCCTTGCCAATGCAGTTTTTGACTATCATTGCTACCCTCCTCCCTTCCCTCCCCTGTTCTTCCTGAACACAGTGTATCCCTCAGGTTCAGGTCCCAGTCATGTCTTGCAGTGGCCCAAGTCTCAGTGACCGCTGCCACATCCACTGCTCCCTCAGTTAGCATCGCCTGGAGCTCAGGCATTTTATTGCCCAAGCTCCTGGCATTTAGGAACTACCTTCCACCCTTTCCCTATAGTTCCATTTCCCTGCTCATGTTCCCATGGGGATTCTGTTTCCCCTGGTCTGCACTTTGCCAGTTGGCCTTTTCCTGCAATCCTCCTGGTCCCCAGGGGGTGGAGACAGAGTCCCTCCTTTATGGCACCCCCTTGACAGCCTTTCTCCCATCCCACCCCTTCACAAGGTTAAACCCCACTTTTCCAGCAGACCCCTCTATTTTTCAACTTAGGATTCCCTCCCTCCAAATTGAAATGTAGTCTATCTCTAGCATACAGCTCCTTATCCTCCCAGGTCTCCCCAATCCCCCATCAACCCATACCCTCTGGCCTCACCACCACTCCCTGAGCCACTGGTTTATCTCCCTAATTTTCCTTTTACGTTCCCCACTAGCCCTTGGCACTGGCAGGATTTCTGAGAAGGAAACTGCGCATCCTATGTCATGACAGACCTGGCGAGATCCCCTGAATCTTGCCTGTATCTCTAGCTCGCTATTTCCTCAATGTCATTTGTACCCAGGTGGACCAGTATGTCTGGGAACCCCACAATCCTTTGCCAGCTGATATACCTCATGCTTAGCCCTGTGCACCGTTAGTCCAGGAAGCATCTTGTTCTAACTGGCCAGGCTTCTCCTCCCTATCCCATTTGATACCCTGATCATAGAATCCCTAGCAGGAGCACTCTGACCACTCCTTTTCCTCCATCCCCCTTCCATGTCCCTCATCCTTTCTACAGGCCCCTCCACCCAGCTGGCTCCGTCTCCTCCCCCCTTTCTGGGTGCCACATCCCCTCCTCTCTCAATCCTATGCCTCTCCTCCTCCTAGTATCCTTCTGTTCCTTGCTAATTCCCCCCTCACTGCTCACAGCTGGTCCTTCTCCCCCATCTGCTAAACTAGCCTGGCTCATCCTCCCTCCCTTCCTTCCTGTCTCCATTTAGTTCCTCTTTGCTAGTCGTGCTCCCTTGGCCTAAACCCTCAGCTCCCTTTACTGAATCCTCCTTGTACTTCTGGTCCTTCTCCTTTACCTTTCCTCCCAACTGGTCCTTTTCCTTGTGCTTTCCTCCCTCTTCCCCCTGCCCCTCCTGCTCCGATTCACTGCCCCCCCATTCTCCTGCATTCCAGGTCCCCCCCTGTTCTTCTTGCTATCTGACCCCTGCCTCCTGCTTCCCACTCCCTTACATCTCTAACTACCCCTGTCATGGCTACATCACCCCCTCATCCTCAAGCAGAAGAAGAGGTAGGCGGTTACTGAGTGTGAGTCTGATCCACTTCCCTGCCTTGTCCTTCTGTCAGCCCATGGCCATCTGCCTACTTCCCTGAGAATGTTGTCCCTCCGTCCCCCTTTGTGAGGGGCCCCAGTTACCTGCCTGCTTCCTTGCTAATGTCCTTTTGGACCCCCTCTGCCAGGTTCTATTGACCCCAGGTGTTCTCCTGCACTCCTTTCCCTATGCCCCCACCCCTAGTGCTTGGTGCAACCCTGTGGAGATTCCAGCCCCTTCCCCAACCATACCACCCCTTCCCCAAGCTTTCTCCTAATCCCAGCCTCCTCCCTAAGCTGTGCTAGCTGGTAGCACACTGGGCAACCACTGAACACCAAGCTCAGTCAGTATCATGGCAGCTCCACACCCTGTGCACCCCACCACCCTCCCAAAGATGCCGGCCCTAATGATGTGTGGTTCCATCCCTTCCAAATAGGTTTCCTTGGGTGAGCTACCAGGTTCCCCCTAGTCCAAGATACCCTCCTGCCTATTCAGGTCACCCACTAATCTTACAGACAGTCCCACTGTACACCAGTAACCTGTTACTAGGAGCAGTACAACACATTAAACTTATAAGGAAATGAACAACTCCCAAGCTCCTCTCTCCAGCCTTTAAATCCTACCCCAGTGGCTAGAACTACATGAGCTGCACCTGCAGCCTTTTCCTCCAATTGCAGGGCAGGTGTTCCCCTATAATTTGCAGAATTCTGGTGGGGAGGGTGGGTCTTGGGCAGACACCTGACTTCGAGAGAGAGTATCAGCCCTGTGTCTCCCTCAAGCCCAGCAGCCAAGAACTAGCCCAAGCAAATCCCAACAAATAGGTTTTAAATCAGAAGAAATAGGCCTCTACCAGCTCAGCCTGTTACACAGTGAAACATCCACAAAATGAGCCCCACTTACAGCCACCAAATCAGTTTACAAACATCCAACAGCACCCAAAACAATACCCTGCTAGCCCTTTAGAAGTAAGAGAGAAAAGAACTAACCTACCAAGTAAAATCCACAAGAACCCTGTGAAAACAACAGCAGCAGCTACTGTCCTGGAACATAACTGATCCTGTCCCCTTCCAGGTCAGTAGTAAGTGTGGCAAACACCAACATAGAGGTGTCGATAGGGAGAAGGGCAGGGTAAATGGAGAAAGTGACAAAGGCAAGAAAGACAGGGATGGGGCAAGGAGGAAGGCCATCAGGAAATGGAGGTGTGATGAGTACCAATGCCCATAGTCTGGGCAACAAGCTCCCTGAGCTGATGGCCTTAATGGAAGAGGGATGCCTGGATATCATAGCAGTCACAGAAACATGGTACACAGAGAACCATGACTGGGATGTTAACATACCAGGGTACATAACCTACAGGAGAGACAGGCAGGGGAGAAGAGGGAGGAGTAGCTCTCATGTAAAGGAAGATATAAAAGCAACTGAAAAAGAGTAAACAGGAGGAGAGGAGGCACTGTGAGGTCACCTGGAGACTGGAAAGGGCACCACAATCCGCACAGGGGTTGTGTACAGACCCCATGTCAGGGGAAGGAATGGACAAGGATATGATGGAAGGCATTCTTAGAATGGCAGAGAAAGGGAGATACTGTTGATGGGAGACCTGAATATGCCAGATGTTAACTGAGCACATTGCTGCAGCCACATCCAAGAGCAGGGCCATTCTTGATGCCCTACAGGTGGCAGGCCTCAGACAGCTAGTTTCGGAACCCACTCGTGAGGGAGCAATCTTAGACCTCGTACTCTCAAATGGGGGCAGTGAGAGGATCTCAGATCTAGAAGTGGGTTGCCATCTGGGAACAAGTGACCATCAAACAGTGTGGTTCACATTAAACTCAGCTACAGAGTCAAGCCATACAAAAGTGAGGGTACTGGACTTTAGGAGGCTGACTTTGGCAGATGGGAGAGTGCCTGAAAAGCACTAGCATACAGGCTAGAAGGAGGTGTGGAGCAACAATGGGGAATTATCAAAACTGCCATCACAGAGGCAACAAGCCTTTGTGTGAAGCAAATAAACAAATCAAAACGAAAAAAAAAAAGCCACTGTGGTTCTCAAAAGAGGTGGCTGTGAAAGTCAGGAAGAAAAAGATAGCATTCCGGAAGTATAAGGAAACACAGAAGGAGCAGGACAGAGAGCTGTACCAGTTAAGGCAGAAGGAAGCAGGGAGGGAAGTCAGAATAGCAAAGCAGCCCAAACTGAGAAAAGATAGCCAACTCCAGTTAAGAGGGATAAAACCTTTATAGGTACATCAGCGGCGTAGAAAAGACAAAGGGAGGGATAGTGAGGCTGAATAGAATGAGCAATTGGGTGGGCAGAGGGACAGTGAAAGCAGGAATACTGAACGAATATTTCTGCTCAGTATTCACAAAAGGAGGAAGTGCCTAATCCAATTAACAGAAGCACTCTTGATAGGGGTTGATCCCAGTCCTTTCACAGAAGAAAGGTTCTGCAAGAACTCCTAAAACTGAAGGTGGACAAAGCAATGGGTCCTGATGGAATTCACCCTAGAATTCTAAAAGAATTAGGGAGGAACTAGTGAGACCACTGGCTACTCTTTTAAATAAATCATGGGAGGATGGTGTGGTACCCGAGATTGGAGGAAGGCGGATGTGATTCCCTTCACAAAAGTGGGTCCAAGACAGAGGCGAGACTACAGACCTGTCAGTCTGACCTCTGTGGTAGAAAGTGATGGAGTCACTTCTGAAGGAAAGAATAGTCAGTACCTAGGGGCCAGTGGAGCACAGGACCCAAGGCAGCATGGATTCACAGCGGGAAGGTCATGTCAGATGAATCTAATAGATTTCTTTGACTGGCTGACCAAAGTAGTAGACCAGGGAGGGGCTGTGGACATGGCCTACCTAGACTTTAGCAAGACATTTGACACAGTCCACACAAAAGATTAATAGTCAAATTAACCAGCCTGGGAGTGGGACCCAGGGTGATAGCCTGGAAGTAAAACATTGGCTGGACAACAGGACACAAAGGTGATTGTAAATGGAGTCCACTCTGAAGAAGGGGGTTACTAGTGGGTACCGCAGGGTTCAGATGGGTCCAGTCCTTTTAATGTCTTCATCAGTGACATTGCAGAGGGACTGGAAGGAAAGTATGCCTTTTGCAGATGACACAAAGATCTGCAACAGAGTTGATACACAAGGAGGCGTGAAAAGGATGAAAGGGACTTGGCGGTTGGAGGAATGGTCAGAAGTATGGCAGCTAGGATTCAATGCAAAGAAGTGTAAATAATGCACCTGGGAAACAAGAACCCAGGGGAAGAATACACAATGGGTGGAGAGGTAGTAACAACAACAAAAAGGAAAGGGACCTGGGGTAATCATATCAGATGACCTTAAGGTTAGCAAGCAATGTGAGAAGGCAGTAGGGAGGCTGGGGTATACTGGGATGTATGGGAGAGGCATCATCAGCAGAAAACAGGAAGTTGTTATCCCTCTGTACAGACAGTTGGTGAGACCCCATCTGGAGTACTGTGTCCAGTTCTGGAGACCCCATCTCTGCAAGGACATAGACAGGACAGAGGCAGTCCAGAGGAGGGCAACTAAAATGGTGCAGGGTCTGCAAGAGAAGCCGTATGAGGAGAGACTAAAGGAGCTTAATATGAGGTCTGAGGAAAGAAGGGAGAGGGGACATGATAGAAACTTTAAGTACCTCAGTGGAATCAACAAAGTCCAAGAGGGTAGCATCTTTCAGAAAAAGACTTGCAAGAACACAGGGACACAATTTAAAAGATAGAAGGAGGGCGGGTTCAGGGGCAATGTGAGAAGTATTATTTCACAGAGGGTAGTGGATGCATGGAACAGCCTCCTGAGGAAGTTGTGGGGTCTAGAACTGTGGGAGAATTCAAGAATGCATGGGACAGACATAAGGCAATTCTTGTGGGGGGTAGGAAGAAATAGGCTGTTGGTTAACTAGGATCTGCAGCCTATCCTGTAGGTAGGGAAATGGGCAGACTAGATGGGCCTAGCGGTCCTTATCTGCCGTCAAAGTCTATGTTTCTATGTTTCTATGTTATCAATTTTCACTAATAACTCTGCTGTCAATATTTTGACTGACAATTTTCAACATAGCTATTTTCTTACACCCCCTCATGAACGTGACTGCTGTCATTTTCATATTCTGCCCCAAACAGGTTTTCACACTTCTGCTGCAAAATTATGTTTCAGACTGTATTTGAAAAATGACACCTGCAATGTTCAGAAGGCAGGAGTTGGGAATCATAAAAACAGTACATTGAAAACTAGGGGTCAAAATGTAAACAATTAAAAATTATGAAGAAACATTTTGTGCAGGGTCTGACACTGGCCCAGCACGTAAATCATTGGAATCCTATGCTTACGAGCGGAGTTTGGGGAAAAGATCGGTAAACCAGCTGGATGGACTGATGCTAAGTGGACAACGCAGTCATATGGCACCACTCCCAGACTGGAGAGGTACAGTGCAGGGTTGAATGCAGTAGCAGCAAGTTATCATATAATGAAGAGAGCCCTTATTTTGGCATACTGCCCAGAGAGCCCTGCCCCTCTGCATCTATAGTTACATGGAAACATTGGGCCCTTAGGGTCCTGCACTGCCACTGCAGCCAGATGGACTCTTGGCCCTGTGCATCTGTATTTGTAGTCACTTGGAAGCACAGCCCCACTGACAGCCTCAAAGGTTTGTGAGTGTGTTTACATAAGTAAACTTTATGCAGTTGCAGTCTGTGCTAGTCCACTGGAAAAAAAATGTCAAACTCCTATTGTGCTGCTAACATTATTATCTTATTTTATTTATTGTTCACATTTCCATCTTAGACACTACCAGGTATAAGCACAGTCCCAAATGAAAATCCCATTCAAAATTAAGTTTTTTTTACCATACTTCTTCAGGTTGGTTCTGCCTTATTATCCCCTCCATTTTGTCTCTTCTCGGCACAATTGCCTATTCCTTTTTTGTCTGTGTGTTCTTCTTGCCTTTTGTTTTCAGTTACCAGCCTCACATATTATTTGCATCCATAGCAATGCAGAAGTGCATGGCCCACTTCCACAGGCAGATGGACTTTTCCCTTCTAGAAGAGCCCTATTTATTTGTATCTGTTTACACAGGTCCCAGAGGTATATGACTCCACTATCACAAAAAAAGGAAATTCATTAAAAGAAACTATGTTAATGCATACAACAGGGTTAATGAATGCAAAATGAACAAAGTCAGGAAATGAAAACAATTAGGGTTTGGAGTCTCAGGAGCCTTGGCAAATCAATGATGTAGGGTTCCTTGTGGTTGTCAACCCTAATGCCCAACCACCTCCCCAGGGCAAACAAACATGGGGCTGGATATTTAAAGAGACCTTAGACTGACATAGGATGAATCAAAAGATGCCCTTACATCAAATGTAGTGTGACAATGCACTTGCTTTAAGTTTTCCAAAAAAGCTATCCTCAGCATCAAAGTCCCATGAGATAATGCAAGGGCTGGACTACTCCATAAATGTGACACTAGCCATGACCATGACATAGGCTGTGTCTAGTAGGAAGGCTGAGGAGAGAATGGCACAAGATGGAAGAAGTAGAGGCATGATGGCAGGGGAATGGAAGAGGAAGAGGGCAGAGAGACAACACCACAACAGACAGCATCACATGCCTGAAAGCAGAACTTCACTGAGGCTGAGACCAATATACTCATAGATGAGGTGAATGTCCAACTGGATCTTCTACTATCAAGAGGTTGTGATAAGAAGCTGTGGAACTGGAGGAAATAGGCCTGGGAGGACATTGTCACGAGGGTGAATTCTGTGAGTCCTGTGAAGCACAGTACAAGGGATCTGCAGAATTGTTGCCATGATGTAAAGTGCAGGTGCAAGAAAAAGCTGGCCCACAATAGGCACTGCACCACTGCCACTGGAGGAGGACCAACTCAGGCCCTGACACTGATGAGCCAAGTACAGTGCATGACATCCCTTCTGAAAAGCTACACCATAGCGGGTGACATCAACCTAGATCTTTTCATGCTGCAAAACCCTGTGCAAGGTAAGTAGCATTCTATAACATGTCACAGAAAACACACACATAACATCAGACAGGTACTACAGGCCGCAACACCACAGATGTTTTGTATATGTGGCAGTGGTGTCCCTGTGGTGTAATACCATAGTCAGTGTATATGCCACAGGAGGTCCATAGTGACCCAGTTGCCCTACCTACTGTATATAGTCATAGTAACAACATGAAAAAATGTGTGTCCTTTGGATGCATGAGTAAATAGGCCCAGTAAAACACACCTGCATGGACATGTGTTACCTGTTGGTCAGGGAATGCATGCACCACAGACTGGTGCCTTGCACTGATATGTACAAATCATGACCCCATGCAGTGTCAACTGGCAACCTGCAATATAGGTACTGTACACAAGCAAATGTCAACCCAACACACACTGCAGAGACAAACACACATAGGAACATAGGAATACCTAGTACAGGGCCATATACTATATATGAAGATGCAGTTGGCAATTTGCAACCAATGTATGTATCTAATTTTCACAGATACCCCTTCAGATGATGAGGGTCACTTATCATCAGGCAGCAGTACCACCACCCAGCCCCACAAGCATCATCTATAGCTGGAGTCTGAAAAATGTACCACAGACTCAGATACAGGTGGATCCCCTGAAGAGGAGTACCAGCATGTCACAGGGGACATGGGCCAGACATCTAGTCCTGAAGCATTAGACAAACCAGTGGCAGTGAACACTGCGCCACTCAGTCTCTGTACAAATGTGCAGAAACAGATAGTGACACTGCTGATACAGGGCCTGCAGAGGTAGCGTTGAAAAGGACCCCAGCCCAAGGACACCAGAACAGCATGGGACCACACCACAACAACCTATGGGGGATGAGGCAGCATTACCAATACCTGAGGAGGACCTTGGCCAGTACTGCCAGGAGGTGATTCATGCTGAGGAGTTCATGACAGCCAGTAACAGGGTATTACATGAGGCAGCTGAGGTACAAAATGCCCTTTCCTCAGAACATCTTGCCACATTGAGGTAGCTGCATCAGTGCCATGGCATACCATGGAGGCTGGGGTGCACAACACCCAGGCATGCAACACTTACATCCTTAGTGTACTGCATATGATGGCCTGTGCACAGTGGCAAAAGGCTACTCTGGAGCACTTTAACAACATTGATGGAGCACTGGAATGAAAAACACAGGGAATGGATGGGACATCAAAGGGCACAAACACAAGCTGCCAGTGCCATGGCCAGTGCACTCCAGGCCATAGCACAGGTGCTACCCCACAGGCAGTCAGGCAGAGCATTGGCACATGGTGGTGGTACCCAAGGAATCCCTGACACATGGGATGCCAGATGCCCTGCAACACAGTTTAGCACTGGCAATGGTGTCCTAGCCTACTGGTCACCCATGTACCCCAAGTACGTGAGCTCTGGAGTCCCTTCCCATAGTGCCAGTGACATGCATGGAGACCAATACATCAGTGGATCAGCGATAGGTGACAGACACATAGGAGTATACCCTCTCATGGATGCACAGGACTATGGAAACCACATATTTTTAGGATTCCAATCAAGCACCCCACACATACTGAACACCACGGCTGCACACGGATGCAATTTGGGTGCCCACGGGTATCTACAAACCATCATGGAAAGCCACAGTAGCACCGATGTCTATGGGCCACATGATACAGTGGACATGTGTACAGCATGGACAACAACCAACAACATAATGAAATCATGGAGACAAATCTCAGTACATTGCACAACCCATCCCTCCACAGTACCATCACACAGATCCTTGGCACAAATGTTCCACTGGCACCTAAAGAGCTGGAGGGACAACAGGAAAAAAAAGGCAGCAACACCCAGGCCAACTGTATCTCCATTGACACTGTCACTACTGCAACACAGGCCCAGCTCATCAACAGCACAACACAGGGTGATCAAGGACACACACCTAGCCAGATCACTGTCACAACATCAGTAATGGTCCCCAGTGATGTGGACACACAGGCATCCATTCTGTCAGCACCACAGGTCACCAGTGTCTAACAGCCCCTAGATAGCAGTGAAACACAATACCTCACTGGCATGGATCCCAGCATCCGTAACACTACTGTGCAGTTGACTGATGCAGTGGGACCTACAGAAGCACATGATGTCACCATACAGCTGTCCACAGCACTAAGGATCCCACAGTTCTGTGATGCAGCCTCCCCAGTTCACCCACATGTACATGAACAACACACGATCCCATTCACATTAGAGAAGATGAACAGACCACTAGTGGATGGCCAGACAGTACCAGTATGACAACACAGGACTCCATGGATATAGAACCACAACGTGGCAGGTGACTGTCATGTAAAGCTGGCAGTGCAAGTAGTAATAGTACAGCTGGGGAGCACAGCAACACGTAGGCCCAGTCACAGACCAAGACCACCATTGCAGCCCAGGAGGGGTCCACAGTAGGTGCTAGGACTAGATTTATTACCACAGGATTACACATTGAATCTGCACATGTGTCCAAGGGTAGAGATGGGAAGATATCAAGAGACAGTGGTGATACAGGATAAGCAGTCGTTCACCCCAGTGGGTTCAACATTGTGTCAACAAGGAGGTTACAAAAGGTGGCAGCTGCATCACAACAGCAAGAGGTGTCTTCCAAACATACAAAATCAACATAAGAGTCAACAACATCAGCTACCCTGCTCAGCAGATGCACAGTGGTTCATACTGAGCAGCAACACCATATTGCAGTGACAAAATATTGAATACCTATGACAGTGTAGAAAGTGGTTGACTCAGACATCTATTATAATATCTCAAGTATTTTCAGCATCAGTGGCTCAGCAGGTTGCACATTCGCCTCTGAGGCAGGAAGTTCAGAAGGCTATAGGTTTTCCCCACTCCAGGCACTTGAATTAAATACTAATACTGACACTGTGGTGCAGCATGAGGGGGGTGCAGCACTCCTGAAGTGCCATCTTCCAGATAAGACGTTAAACTGAGGTCCCATCTGCCTGTTCTGGTGGTAGTTCAGGTGGCTGTTAAAGGTCCCATGGCACTTCTAGAAAGGGTAGGGGAATTTTTTTTTAAAGGAAAAACAAAAACACAATGGTTCACTTATTTTACAATATCCATAATATAGAGTAAGATAATGGAAAAATGCAAAAAAAAAAAAGACTTTCTTATCTGTTAACTTTCTCTATTCTCCTCTCTCCCATTTTTCTATTTATATTTCCTAATAAAGGAGAAACCCTTCCACCACATTCATACTTTCTGTAATGAGTGTATTGCTAGATCTGATTTGTATACTTCTTTCAGTGCTTTTCACATATGATTTGAAAAACATAAAAAGGCATATATTGCTGTCTGAGAACCCATTATACTCTAGCTTGCCAAAAATAGAATTTTAGGATAGGCAAGAACACAGTCAGTGTCCCTTTACCATACTGCTTCCATCTCATATGTCAGATTTCATAACCAAAGTAATTTCCATTGTCAGGCCAAACAGTTCCATAGATTTTGTGAGTCCTGACAATGTAATGTATAACGTTCCATAGTCTCTACTGGAGCCAAGTAGTCTGTATATGGACAAGATCTTTCTTCCATCCGACAGTTGGTGAGACCCCATCTGGACTACTGCATCCAGTTCTGGAAACCCCATCTCCACAAAGACATAGACAGGATGGAGGCAGTTCAGAGGAAGGCAACTAAAATGGTGCAGGGTCTGCAAGAGAAGCCATAGGAGGAGAAACTAAATGAGCTTAATATGTATACCCTTGAGGAAAGGAGGGAGAGGGGGGACATGATAGAAATGTTTAACTACCTCAGTGGAATCAACTAAGTCCAAGAGGGTAGCATCTTTTAGAAAAAGAGATGTGCAAGAATAAGAGGACACAATTTGAAGATAGAGGAAGGATGGATCAGGGGCAATGTGAGGAAGTATTTTTTCACAGAGACTGTAGTGGACGCATGGAACAGCCTTCCTGAGGAGGTTGTGGGGTCTAAAACTGTGGGAAAATTCAGGAATGCATGGGACAAACATAAGGCAATTTTTGTTGGGGGGTAGGAAGAAATAGGCTGTTGGTTAAATAGGATCTGCAGCTTATCCTTCAAGTAGGGAAATGGGCAGACTAAGTGGGCCAAGCAGTCCTTATCTGCCATCAAAGTCTATGTTTCTATGTTTCATTTTATGTTTGTTATTTCTCCTTATATTTAACTTACCATAGTAGTATAACCATAGTACTTCCCACATTCTGACTGATGCTCTGGGTTCATTTAAAACTGCCAGTACCTCTTTTACTTTTGAAGGTACACAACCTTGAAATTCTGGCTTACTAGGATACACTGTGTTCAGAATATGCTTATAGAGGTGTTTTCGGGTCAATGCTTTTAATATGTCTTTAGTAACATGCCATTTATGTAATTTTTGCACAGTTGGTTTAAACCACTGTAGTACTAGAAGATACCTTGATAATCTCACTGGTTCATTTTCCCATTTAGACAAACAGGTCCTTAGGTTATTATTAATCAATAAACTAGGTACAGAAAACATTCCCCTAATGATCAGTTTCATTGAAGATATACAAAATAAAGAATGCACAAACAGTACATGTTCTATCATGTTTACCCCCTCCCCTTTTTTGTCAGGTATATAAAGCTTTTTTTATGGGGTTAAGTCTATTACCCCACAACATTTTAAAGAAAATGCCGTATAATTTATTTTCCATCTCTATTGGTAATGGAAAAATAGCTCCAACATATGTAATACAAGGTAATAAAAACTTCTTAATAATAAACACACTTTTTAAGTTTTGAAAGAAGTTTCCAGTGTTTCCATGTCATAACTTTAGTTTGACATGTTTTTAAAATCCCTTCCTAATTTTGTTTTGCCATTTCCATATATCCAAACCAGATTCCTGGAATTTTTATAGGATTTGTAACAACCGGGAAATCTGCAATGTTTCTCCATTCTGGAGTCTGAGTACCTAAGTATAATATGTTACATTTTTCCATGTTTAATTTGGCATTGGAGACTGCAGAAAAGTATAACAGTTCCTGTTGTGCTTCTTGGATACACTTTAGATCTTTCAGTATGGGACAAGTACTATTTGCACAAGCTACTACTTTCATTTCATCTCCTGGACCATCTCCAACTAACCCCTCTATTTTATGGTTCAAATGTAACATTTCTATTAGGAGATTCAGGGAGAAAATATGTAACAGAGGGCTTACAGGGCAGCCCTGTCTGATGCCTATCTGAAACTGAATGTCCAGACCTTCCTCTCCTCTGATTATTTGCCTTACTAGGGCTGTGCTATATAAAAGCTTTAGCCGTTGGATAAATTCTGGTGATATGCCATAAGTCTGTAGCACAAGAAACAGGAAGTTATGATTAATTCTTTCAAATGCTTTCTGTTGATCTAGGGACAGAAAGAAACTTGAGAAGCCCTTATTCTGAAAAAATTCCCAGATTTCACGCAGTATAATCAATGGGTGCTGTATGTTCACTCTGGCAGGCCACCCAACTGGGTGGGATGTATTAATGATACATCAATCTTTCATAAACGGATGTGTAAAATTTGGGTTAAAATCTTGAAATCAGTATTTAGGAGGCTGATTGGCCTCCAGTTTTGGATTCTATGTTTATAGCCTTTTTTGTATAAAAAAAACAATTAAACCCGTATTGAAATATTCCAGAATGTCATACTGTAAAATATACATAAATATTATCTGTAAGAAGACTGACAATTTGGACATAAAGCATTTATAAAATTCTGCCGGCAGCCCATCTTCTCCTGGTATTACAAAGAATTAAGAGATTAAATTACTTCTACTAGTTCTCTAGCCATAATAGGGGACACAAGTGGTCAGATCTGCTGTGGGCTCACTTGGGCTTTCCTAAGAGGGGAGAGGTACCGTAACATATTACTCTTGGGGGGGGGTGTGTGTGTGGAAAAAGTTTAGATAGTTGGTTATTATTTCAGTAAGGCCTTTCTGTGATGTAACCAAATTTCCTTTTTCATTAATCAGACCTTAGATTGTAGATCTGACTTTCCTCTGCTTGCATGCCTCACAATGGTCCACAATGGGTGTTTTATATGTCTTGTATTCCAATTCTTCTCATAAAGTGGTTGCCCTATCGTACTGTAGAGCTTGCATTTCCTTTTTAACCTCTGAAATTTGTGACCCTAAATCTAGTAACTGCTGCAGAATCAAAGACATCAGATGCTGCAAGTGCGTTCGTAATCTTAGATATTTGATAAAATTTGACTGCGCTACCCTTTTTCCCTAACTTTGGAACAACATTCTTATGCCATTTTTTTGAATCCCACCACTATTCCCCAATGTCCTCATATAGGTCACAAACAGAGGCATGAGCATGTAATAAATCCCTTATTTTTTGCTGTATTGGCTTGTCTGACAATTGTTTAATATTCAGTTTCCACCTGGATTTTTTTGTTAACATATCCTTCTCCCCACCAATCTTTATGCAAACCATTAAATAATCAGAGAATCCTACTGGTATAATTTCAGTGGAAATACTATGCCAATGTGCAGAAAGAACTATTTAATCTACTTGTGTGATATATTTGGCTCTTTGATATGTAAAAGGTGACCCTTCTTTATGATTTCTAAACTACTTATAAGCGCTGCAGTTTCTATACACTGTTTAACAACCTGTGAATCATAATATACTTTTTTGTGTGACTCATACCCTTTCGGGAGTTGGATCAAACAATTGAAGTACCCCCCAAAGATAATTAGTTTAGCTGTTGCCAAGAAAGGCTGTATGATTTGGTAGTTTGAACTCTCTCTGCCTTGGATTAAGGAGCATATATATTAATTAGCCTACAAGGTTCTCCATCCCAGTAGCCATCTAGTATCAAAACTCAACCTGGCTGAAGATCTATTAATCTAAAAGGAGAAACTCGACCCCAAAAATAAAATGCTAACCCCATCTGCCTTATCTGCTCCAAAGGACCATATGATGGGCCCCATATCCACTCTGAAAGAAAGAGTCCTATATGTGCAGAAGATCCCATCCAAGTTTCTTGTACTAGTAGGATATCAATTTAATTGTCCTTGCTGTATTGTAATATAGCTTGTCGTTTCATCCAGTTGAGCAGACTGTGACAGTTTATTGATGCTACCACTGTGTGCTTTGTCAGACTGATTTAGCATATTTTTTTTTCTTTTTTTCTTCTTTCTGGCATACTTTTTATTTCCCATGGATATGACTTCAGAGTGCACAGATTGCACCTCTGAAATATCTTCTTCCATTACCAAGTCTCCCCAGGATGTTGTAGAGAGAATCTCAAAATGGTTTTCAGCTTCCACTTTAACTTGAGTGTCTGCCTGGGCCATAGCCCTTGTCACTCACCTAGTAGTCTGTACAGTAGTCCATTGTTGTGGTAGTGCTGTGTCCACCTGTTCAGGTTGAGTATTTTCTTCCTGTGGATCAACATAGCAGACAGGTGTCAGTAGAGCCTTCTCTTTGGAAGTCGATTGTTGTTGTTGGGGGGGGGGATCTTAATCTTCTGGTTCTGGTAGGGTTGGCTTGTGTTTGGATATCACAGTGGGTTTGTTCAGTGCATCTGTGGGAACAATAGTTGGGGACTGCAGGTCTGTGTGAGCTTTATCTATTAGATCATCTGGATTCATAGTGTCATGTTTATCTGTGGCCACCCAAGGACAATCTTTGTAAACGTTGCCATATTCTTCACAAAGATTACAGTGGGGGTGGTTTGCACACTGGAAGCTGTTATGTCCAACCTCATTGCAAAGGCTACATCATAATTTGTTGTATACATTCAATAAATGAGTGCAGGCCCCACATCTATAGCCAGAATTTGGCTGGCCACTACAAAAACAGACTTCTCTATCCCAGCCTAAAAAAATAAAATTGGCAGATGGCTGAGCCTGTCTTCTGTCTGTCTTAATTTAATCTTGAACTTCCACTCCCTCATGTCAGATGAACCTAACAGATTTCTTTGACTGGGTGACCAAAGAAGAAGAAGAAGAGCTGGGAGGGGCTGTGGATATGGCCTACCTAGATTTTAACAAGGCATTTGACACAGTCTCACACAAAAGATTAATATATAAGTTAGCCAGTCTTGGAGTGGGTCCCAAGGTGGTAGCCTAGAAAAAAACTTGGTTGGACAACAGGACGCAAAGAGTAATAATAAATAGAGTCCACAGTGAAGAAAAGAGGTAACTAGTGGGGTATCACAGGGTTCGGTACTGGGACTGGTCCTCTTTAATGTCTTTATAAGTGACATTGGAGAGCACCTGGAAGGAAAAGTATGTCTCTTTGCAGATGACACAATGATCTGCAATAGGATTGATACATAAGGTGGGGTGGAAATGATGAAAAGGGACTTGGCAAGATCGGAGGAATGGTCAAATATATGGCAGCTCAGATTCAATGCAAAGAAGTGCAAGGTAATTCACCTAGGAAACAAAAACCCAAGGGAAGAGTAGGCAATGGGGAGGAGATAATAACAACAAAAATTGAAAGAAACCTAGGAGTAATTATATTAGATGACCTAAAGGTGGGCAAGCAATGTGAGAAGGCAGTAAGGAGGGCTGGGGGAATACTGGGATGCATAGGGAGAGGCATCAACAGTAGAAAACAGGAAGTTGTTATCCCCTGCACAGACAGTTGGTGGACCCCATCTAGAGTACTGCATGCAGTTCTGGAGTCCCCATCTCCACAAAGACATAGACAGAGTGGAGGCTGCTCAGATGAGGGCAACCAAAATGCTGCAGGGTCTGCACCAGAAGACATAGAAGGAGAGACTAAAGCAGCTTAATATTTATACTCTTGAGGAAAGGGGGGGGGACATGATAGAAACTTTCAAGTATCTCAAGGGAATTAGCAAAGTACAAGAAGGTAGCATCTTTTAGAAAATAGATGTGCAAGATCAAGTGGGTACAATTTGAAAATAGAGGGGGTGTGGCTCAGAGGTAATGTTAGAAAATATTTTTTCACAGAGAGGGTTGTGGTTGCATAAAACAGCCTTCCTGAGGAGGTTGTGGTGTCAGGAACAGTGGTGGAATTCAAGAATGCATTGGACAGTCATAAGGCAATTCTAGTTGGGGGTAGGAGGTAGTAAGCTGTTGGTTAACTAGAATCTGCAGCGTATCCATCAGGTAAGGAAATGGGCAGAATAGGCGGGCCAAGCGGTCCTCCTTTTCCATCAAATTCTATGTTTCCATCCCTCTGTCCAAAACTTCTTCTTGGTCTAAGATGGCTTCAGGGGGACTAAGTATGTTGCATCTTTGTTGTAACCAATGATATATATTATCCACCGGACACTCTCATTTCGAAACATAATGGTCACTATTTTTATCAATGGCTTTCTTGGAGGTATCACAAGAAAAGGGGTCAACAGTGAAAATTTAACTTGATTATATCTGTTCCAAAAAATCTCAGATGACTGTGGTGTGCAGAAACTGATATTAAAGGTATCTTTCCCAGATATATACATGAAGGTGAACACATCTGATTATGTAAAATGCAGAGACTCCCTAAAAAGCTGTTTCTCCGTGTAGTGTCTTTCTGGTTTGACGTCTTACCCTACTTTGTATTTTAAATGGACAGTGTATTGCCGTTGCAATGACTCTGATTTATTTTTAAATAATTCTGATAACAGTGGTTGGGTGAGGGGTGCATCTGGTTTTGTTCTGTCTTCCCAGTATTCTTTAGCTTCTGATTCTCTCTCCCTGGTTACCCCTTTTCAGTGGTGTGTTCTCTGTGAATTCCCCCAGTCAAACCCATTGGGTGAGTTTTTTCATTTGTAGAGGTTGGAACATTTTTGTTCAACAGAGCTGGTGTGGTGTGATCAATATCCTTAGTTTTCAATATAGGGAGGTCTGATGGTTTCATGGTTTTCCAATGTGTAAGTCCCTGTGACATGCTATCTTCATTCCAGTCCAGGGTCCACCGGCCCCCCCCATTTCAGTCTGCTTCCATCCTGCTTCCCATAGGGCCTTTCCAGGGGACTGGGCCTCATCCTGTGTGCCCACGGACACTATCCCAAATGCATGTTTAATGGTCTCTGACACTGTCAGATGTTTGGTGAGAATATACTCGTCTGTCTCAGTCTATCCAGACACTGCCTTCTTTCTCTGTTATTTCTCCCTTCTTCCCCTCAGTCTGATCCTTCTGCACTAGAACTTCCAAAACATTCTCTTTTTCCTCCATTTCTGTGTTCAAAAACACCTCGGTTCACTTCTGCTCTATCGCTTCATTTCTAGTAACCTCCTCTGATGTTTTAGGATGATTTGGGGATGGTCTTAGGCCAGGATAATTTTCCCCTGTATTTGCCATTCCTGACTCAACCCCAACCGTATCTGCACTATGTCTTTATTTCATCAAGTCCATGTCAGGTTTTTCCACCAGCCTCTCTCCACCAACCACAGTTTTTGGCCTTGGAGACAGCTTTCCAGATTTTATTGCAACCTTAGGTACCTGTTCTTCATTGTGTTTTATTTTATGCAATGCTGAAAGGATGGCTTTACCATCCACCAGCCAACAATTCTGCACCTTTGCTGGAGTGTGCCCCTGGATTGGGGACATGGAATGCTGACCCTCTTTCCCATCCTTATGTGCCAATAACATAAACACTGTGGCACTGTCTTGTTCATACTTATTAGTTTGCTATGTAATTTTTGTACCTGAAAATAGTTGCCTGTGCCGTTCATGTGTATCATCTCAATCTTGTATCTCTACAGTGGGAGTGTTGGCATGTGTAATGTTAATTTCCAGCTTTTCAGGAGGGTTTTGTAAGATAGGGTGAATTTTGCGCATTGCAGAGCATAGTTTCATGTTGTCTCCTTTCAAATCTGGTTCTTCCTCTTAACATAGCAGGACTTTCAAAGCATTGTTTTCCTTCCATTGTTTTGTAGGGATAGCTGTGGTCCTTTTCTCAGTTACAGTTCATAAATTCCCTCTTTCCTTCACTTTCTCAGATTTTGTCTTGTCTTCCAGTTGCTCAGTCGTATCAAAAAAAGCTTCAGTCTCCACTGGTGTGCTGGCCGGGAGGGGGATAACCTGCTCCTGAACCTTCTCCACATCCATGCTTTCCTCCACCCCCATTGTCAGGACTGACCCCCACCAGCAAGACAGTCAGAGGTTCCTCCTACAGGTCAGTAGGGAATTTCTCTGGTGTCCTGCATAAAGTTCTCCTATTCGCTAAAAAAATATATCACCAACAGCTTAAAATCTGGTTCAGTTTCAGTTGGCATCCATCTGTATCCCCCTCCTCTCAGGATGAGGCAGAGAAAATAGGCAAAATATTGTTTAGTCCTTCTTCCCGATCAACAAAACTAAATAAATATATAAAATGTGTGGGGCTGAATGTCTCAACACAACAAAGGTCTGAGTGTCTGCAAATGTGCTACAGGCCTCTACTGTTGTACAGCATAACAGTTAGACATACATGCCACATAACTGCATGCTGTGCCCTATCAATGCATATTTTAGTAAACTACACACACAAACAACCATAATGACAACAGTGTACACTGGAACTTTGTAGTCCACATATTCAGTGGTCTGTCCTATAACCATAAGCACGTGCAGTCCATTAATTGCATACTGGTGCAGTGTGTGCAGCATCACACCAGCACACCTTCTTACTTAACCTGCAAACCATACCTAAGTAACATGTGAATCATAAAGCCCTGAAAAAGAATTTGACAATTGACAGACATTTAGGATACATACAGTGAAGCCCACCGGGGTGCAGCACAGTGTCATAGTGTCCTGCATGACAAAAGGGATTAACTACCATTTAAATTGCATTGTTTCATGCATTATGTCCACTTCAGAACACAGCAGAATTGGATATCATCCTGGCAAGCTTCACTGTACCTCTCAGGTTGCCTAGAGAAAGGGCAAGTCAGTAGCCATTGGTCCTGAGAGGTTTCCTCCACAGGATTTTTTCTCTCCTGTGTGCTACTGGTCAAACACTTCATGCATTTGTGGTGGCACCTCCGTCTTAGGAACTCCATGCCCTTCATATTGCCCTCATATTTAAGGGTGGGACTTGGGGGTACAAACAATGCTAAACAGTTTACACAACCACTAGTACAAGTCAAACAATATCTAATCAGACAATGGCATTGCTTCATTACAATGTTAATTTGAAGTGTCACACATGCTCTGTTAATAGCTGCAGTTGTCTGAACTCAGCATTCCTTGTAGCTCCTGTTAAACCTAAATGCTTTTATCTAAGTGAAACTTGGGGAGCAGTGATTGATTGTATATTACAAGCCTGATACTTTCTGGGCTGTGGACTGTTTTACAGTGCACTGTCATTAGACAGTTCTCCAGGAACAGTTTATTTTAAATCTTTTTGTTCTAATCTAACACCCGTGGGCTCAGAGGCTGGTCACATGACCACTGAGAGACCTCCGGGTAAAAGGAGTACTTAAGCACTCATCCAAAAGAGCCAGGTGAGCACCTGCTGGGTGCATGCACGTGGTCATGCATGGAGATGCTCACAGAGACACGTGCATCTTAACGCATGTCCAGTGGGGCTAGTGGGGTACAGGGGCACTTCATAAGTATTACCATAGATGGGAGTACTGTTTGTGGTGATAGTCAAATGTGTGTTAGTTTGTTATATGATATTATAGCCTATTTACATATTGTGGCTTATAGTTTAAAAAGTATTAAGTACATTGTAGCTTTATGTAAAAATGGGAGAAACTTGTATCCTAGAACCCAATCCAAAAGGTAGTAATGCACAAGGAACAACAGTGTGCTGTTGTTTGCTGGTACAAAATAATTTTGCTAAATTTTCAAAGTGCACAGGTGATAACAAACACACAGGAGTTCAGTGTAGCTGCCTCTAGCACCTCAACTGCAGGAGTCTTCAAGGGGGTAGTGCTACCAGAACAAATCAAATCTTAAATATCCAACAAATCTCCACATCATAATGACTATATTGTGGCAGTACTTTTAAAGTGACAGTGCATTACATACATTCTGATAATGACTAATAAACTTTTATTAGAATAACCTTAATCATTTTTTTGTAAATAAATTCCTTACAGGTAATAATCACATCATATCAGTAAATGTTTTATAACAATACATTTCATACATTCTTATGATAACTGATAAATTATTATAAAGCAACCTGAATCAGTTATCAGTTTCTTTACAGATAAACACTAGTAGGCAAAGTGAAAAAAGTAAAAAAGAGAGAAACTAAAGAGCTACCACATCCTAATGGTGTTTGTATCCTGGGACTAACAAGCAGTAAAGCTGCTATATTCCATTGTGGCAATTGCCAACCGTGCAGGTTGGAGCCCAGATAGGATGGGTAAAAGACACTCCTAAAGAGAGGGGAAAAAATAAAACAGCAAATTTATAGAGTGAATCTCTACATAATTACATTTAACATCCACATGATAAACTGGAATACTGTATCAATATGCATATCTAGCATGTCCAGCGGGGCTTGTGGGGTGGAGGAGCACTTTGTAAGTTTTACCACAGACGTGAGTACTGTTTGTGGTGCTAGTCAAATGTTTGTTAGTTTGTTATGTGATATTATAGCCTATTTACATATTGTGCCTTATAGTTTAAAAAGTATTAAGTACATCGTAGCTCTCTGTAAAAATGGGAGAAACTTGTTTCCCAGAACCCACGCAAACCCCACTGTCCAGCACCCCATTTTCCAAATAGCTATTACCTGAGACTTTAATGATGCATGATGAAGAAACTGGATTAAAATGTACAACTTGTTTCATGTACTCCCTAGTTGATAAACTACCTGCATGCACTATAAATATATATGCAAAAAGTGCCTTGATAATAGTGTACTAAGAGAAGACATTACGGCATTTTATGCTAAACTTGATTACATTGAAAATAAACAGAGCAAAATGGCTCAGGTACTAAAAGCACAAAATGGTGTCCCAAGTAGTAGCATTCTACATGATGAGGCTACTTACTCAAATTGTTTAGACATTGCAACTAATGAGGACAACTCAGGGTCTGTTCACACTAATGTTAAAAGAAAGCATAATTGAGAAGATGAAGGGACTACTGAAACTGGTTTTGGGAACTGGATACTGGTACAACATGGGCGTCAACCAAAAGAAAGGTGTAGGGCCTTGGGTAACTAAATTGCTGAACAAAATAGATTTCAGCCCCTAATTGATTTATCTAATAATGACACGGAGGCTCAATTTGCAAATTGTAGTTTTAGCAGTATTAACTTAGAAAAACTGTTCCCTTTATACTAGTAAATGATTGTCTTCTCCCTATACCATCAGAGGGAGAAATAAACAATGCATTAATGTTAGATACTGATACCTTGCCTACTTTGCTTGCTAGGAGTACTTCACTGTTGGAATCTGACTCTCCCTTGAAACAAACAGATGATAACCTGAGTGTGACTACTAATTCTGGCCCCTCTGATACTTGTCCTGGATTTACCAATAAAAAAATGGAGAAGGGAATTAAAGTAATTCAAGTCAAAACTAGGTCACTTACATTAAATCAAGCCTGTACTGCCAAAACTAATATGATGGAAATTGTACCAAATAGACCACCTCAAAAACCTGTTTCAGTAAATAATGATATTTCTGAATTAAGTACATCTGATAGCAATATACCTGCAGCTAGGTAATATTATATGTTGGGGTACTTGTTAATCAAATATATTGATAAGTTTGTTTGTAGAGAGGATACACACAATATTACTGGTTCAACATTTAGAGGATCTGGAATAAGAGATATACATAATATGATCAGTAGTATCCTTAGTAATTCATGCAGGAACAAATGAATAAATTAACCTTTGAGGAAATAAAGCAGGAATATATAGAACTGGCAAATCCTTTACAAACCTTAAACTGTGAAATCTATCTTTCAGAAATGTTACCAGTTCCCAGACCAGGATTGCAAAAAGAAAAAAGATAAAACAAATAAATAAATGGCTTAGAAAATGGACCTTGCAAATGGATTATACATGTGTGACACATTGGGAAACCTTTGTTAGTAGTAACTCCTTTTATTGCTAGGGTGGCTTACATTTAAGCAAATGTGGGGCTTACAAATTAGGAAATTCGGAGGATATTGTTGGTCGTAATTTAAACTAGCTAAAAAGGATGACAAGGGCGGTACTAAAATAAACAGTAAATAAACCTCCAAATCTAAATTCAAAGTGTTAAATGTAAATGTTTGAAGTTTAAATGCCAATAAACTAACATAATTAAGATTATTATTGGCAATTAAGAAAATAGATATAGTTTGTGTAACAGAGACTTGGTGGGATGATTCTAACTCATGGGCCAATAACATATTGGGGTATCAACTATTTACAAAAAATCAGATTGGTAAAAATGGTGGCAGTGTTTGTTGCTATATATCAAATCAGATTTGCTGTTCTGAACTAAATTTAAAATTACATTATGATTCTTTGGTAGAAACCTTGTGGCTCAATCTTGACCTATCTCCCCTTCCCAAATTAATCTTGGGTGTTTGTTATAGACTTCCATCAGTTGAACCATGTAGTAATAATTTAATATTGCAAGAAATTGAGGCAGCTTCTGGCTTAGCTGATGTATTGATTGTTGGGGATTTCAACACCTGAGTTAAAAATAGGAAATTATTATCTGATCAAAATTATTTTGAAAAAAGATCTATTAGATACCATTGTTTTGTGTGGCTATGACCAGTTGGTAATGGAACCCACCAGAGATGCCAACATTTTTGACCTTATTATCACAAATAATGAGAATGTATTGTTGATACAAGGGTCATGAGTCACCTGGCTACTAGTGATCATAATATGGTTGAATGTTATATTGACTGTTCCAGGTCAAAAACAAATATAAAAGTGTTTACAGAAACTCCAGATTATAAAAACACTGACTGGGCAAAAATAATAGAGGAAGTAAATAATATAAATTGGGATGTAAGTTTAAATGGGCTTAATGTTTGGAAAATGTGGGATAAAATCAACAATACCCTTCATGAAGTGATTCATAGACTCATTCCAATGAGGAAAAAATATAATAATAAAGGAAAAATTCCTTTATGGTTCAATAAATCAATAAAGAAACATATATGTAGAAAATATGAGCCATTTAAAAGATTTCAAACTAACTCTAGTAGTAAAAATCAGATTTTGTATAGAGCTGGACAAGCTAAGCTATATGAAGGAGAAAAATGGAACAAAAATTGGCATGTAAAAAGGATTTAAAAAGTTTCTATGCCTATATAAATACAAATAAACAAACAAATAATGCTATTACATCAATTGTTCATTATGGGAAATCGATTACGGATGCTGAAGAAATAGCCCAAAGTTTTAATCAGTATTTTGCCTCTATATTTAATTCATCTACTAGTCCAGATCCTGTGTTCTCCTTGAAAAGTATTCAACCATTTAAAATTCAGATAGAAGAAGTGTTATAAGAGTTATTAAAACTGAAAACATCTTCTTCGCCTGGTCCTGACAATTAAAGTCCTGTAATTTTAAATAATTTGGCTAAACCACTTTCTTATCCTCTCACCATGTTATTTGATACATCATTATCATCTGGTGAGGTTTCAGATGATTAGAAGAGGGCTGTAGTAGTTCCAATTCATAAAAAGGGAAATTGTTCTAATGTGTCCAACAATAGGCCATTTAGCCTAACTTCTATATACTCTAAACTGATGGAAAGAATATTTAATAACAAGATTGAAAGTGAGATGGAGGTATTACACTTGATAGACTAGTCACAACATGGTTTTCGTAAAGGATTATCATGTGTAGCAAATCTTTTGTTGTTTTATGAGTATGTAAGTGACCGTCTGGATAGAACTATATCTACTGATGTCATCCTCCTGGATATAAGAAAAGCCTTTGATACAGTACCCCATGATTTTTGATATCCAAATTAAAATTGGAATCAACAAACATATTGTTAGATGGATTAATAATTGGCTTACAAATCACAAACAGTCAGTCAGAATAAATGGTGTATAGTCCAGAGAAGAGGGTGTCACCAGTGGAGTATCCCAGGGATCAGTGCTTGGTCCTATGCTATTTTCTTTGTATATTAGTGATATGAGGAGAGGTATAAAGGGTGTTATCTTGCAATTTGCAGATGATACCAAAATAAAATGGGAAGAAAATTCCTTACAGAGTTACCTAGATTTTTGTCTGGACTTGGAACAAATTGAAATTTGGGGAAAATGTAGTAAAATAGAATTTAATGAATCAAAGTGGATAGCGATGCACTTTGGTAAGAAATATCCTAGGTACAAGTATAAACCTAATGAAAAAACACTTAAATCATCCAAGAAGGAACTTGATTTGGGAATTTGGGTGAATCTTGAATTAGCTTCTGTCAATCATTCTCGTCATGTCTCAGTCACTACCAACAGATTGCTAAGAACTATAAATAAAACTTTCTTAATTAGGGATAAAGAATGCCTAATGAAATTATATAAATCTTATGTCATGCTACACTTTGATTATGGATTTCCTATTTGGAGACAATATTTAAAAAGGGAGATTAATTTATAAGAAAAAACACAAAGGAAACTAACAAAATCTCTAAAAGGTTTCAAAAATAAGGATTATAGGTCAAGAAT
The DNA here is from genome assembly GCA_016271365.2 of Neoceratodus forsteri. NCBI lineage: Eukaryota > Metazoa > Chordata > Ceratodontiformes > Ceratodontidae > Neoceratodus > Neoceratodus forsteri. The sequence goes on from JADMNL010000022.1 coordinate 129,930,758, forward strand.
AAATGAATTAAAACTGTTCACACTGGAGACTCGAAGGATAAGGGGTGATCTACTTCTGACCTATAAGATTTTGCAAAGTTCTACCATGATGGGGTTATGGGGGTTCAAAAGCAAACTAGGGATTTGAGATCACATAGGAGACAATAATACGTTCCAAGGGTTAAAACAGCCAAAACATTGAATTTTTTTACCATAAGATCTGCAAAATTATGCAATTCCCTACCTAGTAACATAGCAATGGTTCTGTGCTTTGAGCAATTGAAGCTCAAATTGGATGATTTTCTGATTCAAAATCAGTTAGGTAATTGACCCCACTAGGAGTGGGAGACAATTAAATGGGCTTTGCAGCCTACTTTGTCTTAATTTACCAAGTATTACCAAGTATGCATACAGTAGGAGTGTTTCAACACAGTTGAGTTCCATGTTGCCTCCCACAGTATACATACATGATGTACACCTGTATATGTAGCCTGCTAATGCATGCAGCCCCAGTATCACAAATGGTCCTATCGTCATGCTGCCTGTGTATGTTGGCATATGCATTAGAGTGGCTTATACTGATAGTAATCAGTGCTACAGATCTGGTGCCATAGATGTAATGTCAAATATTCAGCTTATCACACCATCAGCTGCACTGCTGATTGTAGTGGTACATTAGTGAAGGGATGCAGTGTTGTTCTTGTATTGCATGCACAGGGCCGTGATGATCTTCACAGTCAGGATAATTGTGTTAATGCAATGTTGTGGGTCTTCCCCACTGAACCATGACAACTACTTTATTTGGTTCATGATTGATACATCAATACCTCATGCTACTGATACTGTGACCTGCTCACAAGCACTAATATTTACCAAATGATTGTATGGTGGCAGTGCACATTAGACTGCAAACACATGTGACATTGCTGAAAGGTGCATGTCATGCAGCATGTTCATACGTATGGCACATACTGTAATGGTATACATGCTGGTCATACCTGACCTTGACTTGTACAGTACATAAAACAGCATGACAATGCAGTCAACACACATGGAGGACATGGGGGGACTACAATGCCTAAATCTTGTCTCACACCTAGTGGCCTGTGTGCTATTTTGATGGCATCCATGATATGTAGTGGTCTCACACAGAAGCATGGAACATTAACATATCAAAAAGACATGGAACATATTTTATGGCATGCAGGACTGCGCATCCATTACATGCAAGACTGATGTGTCAACAGGTGTATTACATTAATAGTGGTGTGGAACATGTGGATATCCACAACATGCACACCATTTAAACAGTGTGTCATTGAATGTCATAATGCTTACACTCTGGGAACATGCACAGTGTTACCTGTACAATGTCCATCACTGATGTCCTATCACCTGCCATAACATTATTGAACTATGTTCTTGCTCTGGCCATGCCACACATACTGCACACAAAGGCCTTCACCATTTATTTATTTTTTTTATTTAACATTTCAGGAATAGCATTTGAGCTAGAAGCTGTTTTACAAAGATTTCACATCAAGAGACATATACTGTACAACAGAAACAGTTATACAAATTCATAACAGGCAGGGAATCAGGTATCTAGCATAGGATTACTAGCTGGGAACACAATATTAGTTTAGATGTTAACTACAAAGAATTGCACCTTACAAGGCTGAGAAGTAAGAAGAATTGCTGCCATGGGACCAGGCATTGTCACATGTTTCAGGTCCTAATTCTTCAAGATAGTTGCAGGTATGAGGAGGAGGGAGAGTGATACAGGAGCCAGAGAACACATTAACTCAGTCCCTGAGAAGAGTAGGGAAGATTGGAGCTTGGAAAGTACCAGGTGATGGGCTAATGACTATCTATATGCACTTTTATTTCTGTAAGAGATCTGTGCTGTGGCATTGGCACACATATGTGCTGTTTGAAAAAGACCTGGCCCACATCTCACAGTGTGTGGGCCTGGATGACCCATGAATGTCCACTACACAATATAGTCAGCATGTATGCCATGGAGTAGGTCTGATGCATGTATATGCAGACAAGGGTGGTATGTAGATCAACGTACTTCAAGGACCTATACAGTGTTACATGTTGCATCACTCAGTGTGACAGTAATCAACTGCATGTAGAACATGTACATGGTGTCTTAACCAAAATAGATTTCAAAGAATTACAAAATCACACATAACCCCATAATGCAAAGCATCATGGGATGTATATGCAAATCATCATGACATTTTAATCTGGTTTAGCTTTAAGCAGGAATGAATGGTAATGAAGGGCCTCTCACACAATCTGCTATGGGTGCAAACATGTGTCATCCTGCCCAGGACTCATCAGTTTATCTCATCTGTATCACACCCCAGGGGAAATGAACCTGCCCTAAGTTGGTCTTCTGGGTTTGGGTCATGGTGCCCCACCCCCAAAAAAATGAAAAACAAGCTAAAACACAAAGAACCTCATTGCAGAAACACTTAGTCTAGGGTAACCCCAAAGGGCATTAAAAATAAAGCTAGGTTTCAAAGAATTACAAAATCACATGTACCCCCATGATACAAAGTATCATGGGATGCATAGGTTTCATAGGGCAGATACAAGTCAATAGTTTGCTTCCATTTTCCAATGGAATGAAATATTTCCCATACAGATGTATAATTTCTTCTTAAAGCTATCCATTGTATCACTGAACACTATCTCATCTGATAGACTATTCAAGTGGCTCAGCACCCTCTGGTTTATCCAGCCCCCCCATCTCTGGTTTGTCTTTTAATTTTCACATTTGAGTTATTAGCCATGTACTCTGTTTGCTCTACAACAGACGCCGACTTCTAATCCCAAACATTCCCCTAAGTCTTTGTTCCTGAAGGCTGAGTATACTAGGCATAAATCACCTCTCATCCTTCGATACTCTGATATAAATAATCCTAATTATTGTAATCTTTGTTCATAGCTGAGATGTTAAGTTTTTTATTTAGTGTCACCTTCCTCTGCACTCCTTCCAGTCATCTAATGTCTCTCATATGATATGAGCTCGAAAACTGAGCACAGTACTCAGTCAGTGGCCTTACCATTGACCTGTAGAGTGGCATCAATACAGAAACAGAACAATCTCTGCTGTGAAAGTTCTGAAGCATACAGTTAAGCATTGTACTAGCTCTCTTGGTAACTTCTGTAATGTGATTTTGAAAATTTGAATAATTTCTAATTAGTACACTAAGATCTTTCTCACTATCTGTACTTTTTTATTCTTTTCTATTTAAGTAATATCTGTTTAACCCATTTTTCTTTCCAAAATGCTTGACACTACATGTATCAGTGGTAAAAGTCATCTTATGCTCATGCCCATGCTTCAATATCATCCAACTCTTTTTGGAGATTTTTTGCTTAGCTTGTTGTTTTGTTTATTATTGCTCCTATTTTACAATCATCTTCAAATGTACTTATCCATGACCTATCTAATGTTTGTAGTGATGAAACAAACATATTAAAAAGAGTAGGTCCCAGGACACACTCCTGGCATTCACACCCCTGTGGTACTCTGCTGGTAACATTGTCTAGTGAGAGGTATACCCTCTAATACATAGATGTTGTTTCCTATCTCTTAGCCATGCTGTGATTCAATTAATTTTCAGGTCAATTCTCAGTTCACTCAATCTATAAATCAGTTCCCTGTGAGGCACTAATCAAAGGTCTTTGGAAAGAAAAGGTAGATAACATGTACAGTTAGAAAATGGGCAGTCTGAAATGGACATTCTGATTGGATGAAAGCACCAACCAGCCAGTCGGGTATGAGGCAACAGAGACTGGGAAATAACGAGTCCCAGTTTCTCTTTGCCTCATTTCATTCCATGATTACTGTGCCATAAAATGCTTTGAAAACAAATTCTGCCATGTATTTCGTCTGCATTAGTGAATGAGAGAACCGTGCCCCACTCAAACTGTCACCAGGTGAAATGAAACTAGTATATAAATGCAGTTACTAATAAAAATGGTAAATCATACCATTGATGTTCTCTTTAGGAGTTGTCTTAGTTTCTGCGCGCAATCGCTTGTCCACTTATCCCAACTACCCCTGCCAATCGATCGAATGCACACTCCCACTGCCAACGACAAGTTAAAAGATCATACAGGCATACTGAAAAGGATGAGGGAGATAGTGCACACCATGTTCTCTTTGTGAGTGTGTGTTGTTTTTTAAAACTTAAATGATCGAAGTATTGTACCCCTCAACCCCCCGCATACTTAAAGGTCTCACTGTCATGGGCTCTGCATCTTATGACTTTGATTAATAAAAAACTGCTTATTAGTGTGGCAAAATAAAAAACAACTTTATATTTCAATGGAGTACTCTGGCTGCTTGCTCCTGAGCTGGTGGTTCTCTGTTTTGTAAGGGGTGAGATTACCAAGGGTACACACTGCTGCTGGATGGAATGGCAGGACATGCAACACAGGTCTCTTTACTTCCTACTGCTTCCCACCTGCAGGGGAAAATGAAATTGGGCTTGTGCAGTTACTCTTTTCAACCATGCATCTGTGAATTTATTCAGTCTCCATCAGTTTCTCTACCTGATCATGCTACAGTTCTAACGCTAACTTCAGTGAGAAACTAACGATCATGCTCAGTGCTTCCCATGCATTACAAGCACAAAACAGAAGCCACCATCAATATTTTAATTTGGCTATGTGAAAAAGCACTTTTGTCCTCCTGCCCCAGTCACTCACAGATAAGTAACAGCAGTCAGCAAATGGCAGGGAAACTATGCACTGGGGAAGAAAAGAAACACTGACTGGGAACACTCTCAGAAACTCCGGGGAAGGGAGAAGACAACTGTCAAAAAGCAGATACATTGTTTTCAAACTTTCTGTCATGCGATTGTGATGGGGGGGGGCATGAAAGCAACTCCGAGGTAGGTGCTCATTTGTGAGAAGGAAAAGCCCTAAAATACAGTGTGGCTTTTTTTTAACTCAGTGGCAACCACAAACAGTATAAAAAACATAAATTTATAAAGGGGAATTTCCCCGGTGTCCTGGCCAAATTTCCCTCATTCATGAAAAAATACCACCAACAGCTTAATCTGGTTCAAGGTCAGTTGGCATTCATCTGTATCCCCCTCCCCCAGGTTGTGCCTGAAAATAGACAGCATTTGTCTAGTACACTTACCCAGTCAACAAAAACTAAATAAATACAAGGAAAGTCTATCTAAAAAAACAAAATAAAAAAGTGCATATACACGTATACACACACACACACATATATTGTAATGCAGGCAGCTGAACTATTTTATTAAAAAAATGTATTTTAAACTATATTCTTATTTACACTTTTTACAAAACTCATTTTCTTTTACCCCGATCAAACCCCTAGTTCCACCCAAGGGCCTTCCTACCTTGGTTTGGGCCTTTGTAATGTCTAGGCTTGGTTACTGTAATGATCTTTACTTTGGGGTCTCGGGAGGTACCCTCTGCCAACTACAGCTAGTACAAAACACAGCTGCCAGGTTACTGATGGGCCTATCGAGGTTCTGCCATGTGACTCCCATGCTGTGTGAACTTCACTTATTTCCAGTCAGGTGGAGGGCTGTCTTCAAGATAAGCTTGCTCTCCTTTAAGGCCCTACATGGACTAGGCAGTGGCTATCTTTCTGATCTCCTAACACTGGCTGTCCCAGTCTGCTTCCTCCATTCCTCCTCTAGGGCCCTCCTAGTGATTCCCAGGATGATACTAAAAACTGCCAGTGACAGGGTGTTTAGTGTCAGCAACCCCATCCTGTGGAATTTGTTTCCTTCTGTCATCAGGAAGGACCCTTCAAGTGAGGGTTTTTAAGATCCACCTTAAGTCCTATCTTTTCACTCTGGCCTTCCCAGACATAGATATTGAATCTGTCTTAATAAATCAGCTACTGAGCATGTTTATCTGAATTATTTATTTGTTTTTATTACTGTTTTAAATACATATTTGTGCATGTTCTGTTTTTTCCCTACTCTTTTTTATGTAAGGCACACAGAGCCCTCAGGAATGGGTACCATAGAAATAAAATTTGCCTTGCCGTGTTTTGCCTTCTCTTACCGTATATGCACAGATGACATCTTCCATATTACTAAAAAATAAGATCTAACATATTTTGGTTGCTAGTTTTATGGTGTACATGTTGGTCTAAGTTGTTAAGTGTTTTAATACCCATAAACTTATTCTCAGGTGTTCTTACTGGACTTTCCCAGTTAATGTTAGGTAAATTAAAATCCCCCATCATCAAGTTCTTCAGCTTAATTAGACTATTCCAATTGCATTAATAAATTTAATATTGTCATCTGTTAAGTTAGTAACCCTGTAATACACACATATGATGAGTTTTTGTTTCCTGTTTGCCTAATATTAACCCAAACCCATTCAGCTGTGATACCTTCATCTAATTTTAAATCAATCTGATGTTCAGTAATGGTACTGTATCTCTAATCAATAAAGCCGCACCTCCACTTCTTTTGTTGGAACAATTTACACTGTAAAGACTATATCCTGGTATATTCTGACCCCAGTCTCTGTTACACCACCACATTTCAGTTGCTCTTCATATCCTTATGTTTTCATATTGTAAAAGGAGTTATAGTTCTTCCTTTTATTAATTAAGTTTCTGGCATTCACTAACAATGCCTTTACCTCAGCTGTACATTCATTTCTTAATGGTGTTTTTGTTTTGATTTGCCTCAGGGTGTTGATGCTTGTATCTAACATATCTGCCTGGAAGGTCTGTCCCGAATGTGATATTGGGTCACATACCCATCTCCCCATATTGATTAGTTTACTAGATATTGCATCACAGAATATATTGCTAGAATCCTACATCCCTTTCTACTAAGATGCAGTCCATCAAAACCAAATGAGTCATATTTTTCTTCAAATTTCTCCCATCTTTTAATGCATTAGATATTCTCTTATAAACACCATTTCTCAGATTATTTGTAAGTTTTATATTGTTGTCCATCTCTAAGTTTCTTGTTCTACTGGCAGTGTTTCTGATATAATAATCTCACAGCCCCTATCCTTCAGGGATTGGTGGATTTGTTTATATTCTTTCATTATTTCATCTACATGTTGTGTTCTTGTATTGTTTGTCCCAGCATGGATAAATACAAGTGGTTTTTCTCTTGCAGATTTCAATATATTTGATGTCATTTACCCTATGCCCCAATGGTTAAATGATTTATTGGAATCCCTGGTAGGCCACCCAAAATAGCCCACATTAAGAAAGAACTGATAAAAGTCCTCATACAGGGATACACATTCAGCTCCTTTAACCAATACATTTGACTGTTGCAACTGAGTTTACAGTATAGTGTAACACTTGCCAGATATGGTTTAATGTGAACTTGCCTTTGCATGTTTGTTTTGTTCTTGACAATGATCCTTTGGAACTGCTTACTTTGTAATCTAATTGTTAATTTCTCTGTTTACCTTGTCCCTGACATGGAACCTTCATAAAAAAGCACTTGTGCTCAAATATTTATTTCTGAATGAAATAAATCATAAATAATATATGCTTACTTATGGGGATGGTAGGTTTTGAAACACATTTACTGAAGGGTTGAATTATATCTTAATTCCACTGCCTTCTCATTTCGTTAAACTTCTGAAAGTTTGATTTTATTCAGTATAAAAGCATACTCTTAAAAGAAAAGAAACTGAAAGAGTTAAAAGCATTTAAATAAAAAGTTAAGTTAAAAGCATTTAAATAATAAGTTCAGTTATTAACAATTAATTTATGGTGGCTTGTTAATAAAACACACTTCATTTATATTGTAACAGTCTATTAGAAATCTTTCTTAAAATTCAAGATCTGTAGATATTACTCTATTTAGATTGTCACATACAATGAATATGAGACAAGTTAATTCAGAATAAAGTATGCTGTTCTAATGGAACTTACTTATAGAATTCAGTTTGGGCCACTATTTTATTTTATTTTTTTCTGTATATAAGCTTGTATTGAAATTACATTCTTGAAATATATGATTTATTTTTTAGGTAACAACTACTCCCTGAAGAAGTTGAGCAACAATGAAATGTTGGAACTTGACAGAAGTTACCATAAATATATACGAACTCCCAGAGTTAATTATTTGTTCCTCTTTTTTTAAAAAAAAAACATTCCAGAGTCACGTGATGCCAGCTTGGAGCTAGACACACTTTGATTGAATTTTGTCTGGGTCAAATATAAAATCTACTTTTTTCTTTAGTGGATTTACTTAAAATGTGTCTGTTGATACTAATAAATACTTACTACGTCATTGATCTCATGGATCCAGCTGAAAAATCCAAAAACATCAAGAAGATGCTGACAGAAATCTCTGAAACTGAATGGCCTATAACTCCAATAGCACTGGAGCTCAAACATCTAAGTAGAAGGGTGATTGTGGAAAACCATGGACTGTTAGTGCACTTTTTTAGTAAATACACATACTATAGTGCAGACATGATGACACAGTGCTCTTGATGCAGTTTTCTTCACATAGGCTGAATTTCCACAATTGTATTAATAGTTATTATTTTTATATGCAGAACATTGATTGTTATTGTAAGTAGAGAAACAGGGAAACAGGACAGTAGTACATTTCAGCAGTTTTTTTCATTTTGTTTTTCTGTGACATCACCTTCCCCTGACAATAAACACTAAATGTGCCACAATGTTTTATGTGCTACATTGTTTTCTGTTTCTATTCGGGATCTCTGCCCCCTACTCTTCTGGGTAAAAAAATACAACTTTATTGGTGCACCCAGCGGGTGTGTGTGGGGGGGAGAGCGCCACCACAGAAAGAATAATATCACTGATTATTACAGCATAAGAACTCTCTAACTTAGCAACAATGTTCAGTGATATTATTCTTCTGTGGGTGCACTCTGCCCCCCACACCTCCCAGCCATAAACACAAGTAAGGCGGGGAATTTATTGCCTAAAACAGTAACACAGCAATAATATTTAGAGACCCTCACCAGGGGTGTGTGGGTGTGGAACCATCCCAGCAGAAAACATAACAAACTGAATACTGTACATTGCTTTAGATGAACTTTTACTTATTTCTCATTTTCTTTTCCATATAGGTATTTGTGCTCCTCCTCCTCCTCCTGGCTGCCCCTTCTGTCCAATCCCTCAGACTTGTAACCCCAGTATTGCTGGGACTTACCTTCAGCCCAGTTGCCAGGTGCAGAGCCAGTGGAAGGTTGGAGGTCATCCTGCCACTGGGCTTTTTCCACCATTTTTCTCTCTCTCCCTGTTGCTGGGGTGCACACAGCCAGACATTTATGCATGGAGGTGTACGCACATCAATAGATGTTCCACAGCACCCTTTCCTTTCCAGGCACCCACAGACCCATTCTACCCACAGGTTTCCACCTGGGCACAGTCATTCAGTGGGAGCACATGTCTTCCTTCCCCAGGAGAGGAGAGCTGTCTTCCAGATGCTGAGTTCTCTCTCCCCAGCTAGCCTCCATCAGCCCGCTTGCACCGCAAATATGGGTTGCTGGCATGGCAGGAGGTAAGGCATGAAATGTCTCAGCCCTCCATGCCATTCGGCATGGTGTTTCTGACTTTCTAATATTTATTTGTGTACAACAGAAAACATCAACTTGAGAGCTATTGTGTGGCACTGTGTAGAAGTCTATGTGATCCTTGGTTACTCGGTTCCTTGCCTACTGTAAGTAACCGAAGATACAGAACCTGTCCATGGTTCTCCACAATTGCCCATAGAAGTGCTTCAACCCCTACATCACCACCAATAGCTCCACAGGAATGTACCACAGAAAACTTCTTTTATGCAGTTATCTACCATCAAGAATGCACTTTATGGTTTAATATCAGACTTTCAGCTATTTAAACCAGCACTCCAGGATTTGGTGATGAGGGTGTCCAATTCTGAAACTTACATTAGTTCCATTGAGGACAAACAAGCTAAACTGAACCCTGAAATTGTTCATCTCTGACACTCTGTAACCCATTTAAATGAAAAAGTGGAAGACTTAGAGGGACGTTCTAGAAGAAATAGTTTAGTTTTGCTTGGTCTGCTTAAGAATAAAGAAGGATCTAACCCCACTGAATCTGTTCAAATGTTTTTTACTAAGACAGAGGGTCCTTCTCCAAATGATCCAAGTTACATTGTTGAACATGCACATAGAGCCTTACAGCTGAAACCGGCACTGAGTGAAAAATCTAGACCTTTGATATTTCATCTTTTAAGCTATCTAGATAGGGTCCACATCTTAAAACCAGTCCGCACCATGCAATCTTTACAATGAAAAGGTCATCAGTTTTGGTTAGTGCAGGACCTAACTTTAGACAGATTTGACAAAGAAGAGCAGAGTATATGGAAATTCAATCAAAATTGTGGGCAGAACACATAAGATATAAAATGTTATATCCTGCTTTGCTCCAAAAAGCCTCTAAATCAGGGACCAAACACTTTGAATTCACTGCATAGGCTAGGCAAGGACTACCAAAGATCTTCCCGAGCCTTTTTGGACCAAAAGCTTCAATCTGAAGATTAAGAGTGCCTTAAATTACTGATTTGGGTCTCTAGTTCCGAATTAATGTTTATATCCTTTGATTTGGTTATTGGATTTTTTTTACTTATTTTTTTACAGCACTCGGTGACTAAAGGACAACTTTCTAAAATGTTCTTTCTGTTATGGTTAGAACTGCATACTTATGGATGTGCTAATTAAGCTCATATATTAGTTATGGGGTCCATTTTTATTTGCTGGTAATCATAACTTGAAGAAAGCCACTGACCTTGGGACCTTGAATGCAACTTCTGATCACCAATATGTTTGTTAAAATGTTGGTGCTTGATAATCCTTTCTGAATGAACACTTAGTCTTAACATTTGTTATTTAGCTTGTTGTTACTCTCAAGAACATTTCTCAATCTAGGGGACAAGTTAACATTGCAATAGTTTTATAAGGGCTACGGTTTTGCATTTACTGGAGTTACCATGCATAATATTATGTCACAACTTTGTTAAAATTGTTATGAACCTATATAATTCATATGCATAGATGATTCGATGTTGCTATACTTGATTCTGGTTTAGATTTGTTCTTATCTGGTGAAACCCTGCCAGCTGATTTGTTGCATCTGTACAATTGCTGGTAAGGACTGGAATATTCAGATATTTGTATTATTTTTTTTTTTACTTATTTTATTGCCTTTTCATTTGGTAGTTTCAGATATATAAAAGAAAGCCTCCAGATGCACTAATTAAGCTCCTATATTTATAAGGAGGTCCATTTTTATTTTTCGGTAATCCTAACTTGAAACAAGCTGTGGTCAGGGCCGAAATGCCTGTGGAGATCTTTTAGGAGGCTTTTACCCATTATTTCTAATGAATTTGCACAATGCAGATCTTCAGAGAGGTAGTTTCAATGTGGTCTTCCTTTTGCACATTTTTGCAGTGTTTTTTCCTAGAATATGCTTGCTGATTGTTATATATTTAGCCTGGATAGTTCATAGAAGAAATAGCATCTCAGTTTCAGTGGGGCTCTATATTACACAATATTATGTTGCATTGTGTAAAATCAGAACACACTGAAAACAATATTTTACATCTGGACTAGGCTACCCTGAATAAATACATTATAAAAATGGTAAAATCATGACCCCAATAAAAACAAGATATTGCATCTAATCTGGAACATCCTGAGTAAATATAGTACAAAAATGTGTAAAATGAAGATCCCTGTGACAATAAGATATAGCATCTTCCCTGTGCTATCCAGGATACAAAACATAGGAGAAGAAATGTTTAAAGGAAATCTACTGTAATGAGTAATGAACTAGGCTACCCTGAGTAAATTATATATATATAAATATTGGACACATGATGGGTAGAAGTGGGATATGGAAAATATTCTCGCTCCTGCAGAGTGAGGCATAGATATCTCACGAATGCCGAAGTCACAAGTGAGATATCCATTCTTCACTTTGCAGCAGTGAGAATATTTTTCATATCCCACTCCTGCCCATCATGTGTTTAATTTAAACAATAGGGCAGGAGTGTGGAAATATTCTTTATTTGTTGGTTATTTTAGTAGTTTGGTTTAGTACGGAGGACTTCTTTTATGTTTGTGTGCTGTTCTGCCTTTATGAGGCAATTTTCTAAATGAATAGTAGTTTGTTTTCTGAGTGGGATGGTGTAGTGTAATATGATTGACTGTTTTCATGCATTCATATTTTTCTGTTTGGTGCTGTGGTTCATTTATGGGAGAACATGTGTGACTGGCTCAGGTTTCTGGTGTGACATTGGTTGAATTTTGTGTTGGATCGTAAATCTGGGTTTTTCACTGGTTATTTGGTGGTAGTGGATGGAGTTTATTGGTGTGGAGCAATTCTGGGAAGGGAGTTTATTTTGCTTAGAAAAAACTTTTTATTTATAGTGAAGCTTGTGTGTTATTTATTTTTTTTACTTTTTATTTTTGCTCTGTGCATGATATATTTTGTGTTTAGGGTGCTTGTGCAACATGCTTTAGGTATGGTGAATGGAGTTATTCATGGCTGTAGATGTTCTCTGGTCTGTTTAATGGAACTTCAGCCAGTTCTGGAAGTGGTTTTGCAGGTATGTTACAGAAGTATTTTGTGAGGAGTGCTTCATTTGCTGTCTGTGTCTGAAGAAATTGTTTTTACTTTCTTTATGGGAGGCATCCTGTGTTGTTCACCTGGAGAAACAATGGAAGAGAAAAAATATTTATATATATTTCAGGTATCAGGGATTCGGGCTACATTTGGGCGGTTTGTGCTTACCTTGAAACATATTAAATGTACTGTGCTGTGCTGAAATGGTGGGATTGGCAAAGCAGGTTGTCATGGTATCAGAGAAATGCAGGACTTTATCTTTATTTTCATACATAGTTTAACATTTTGGAGACATGGACAGTTGTGGGTTAGTGTCAATGCTTAAGATATTTGAGATTGTTCTTTGTTTTAGTTGACTCATTTTGGAGTACTAATTCAGAGACTGCAGCTGTTTCTGACCCGATACTTGTATGACTTTAGTGGGTGGAACATTGGAGTCTACAACCTTCTGCACTAGGTGTTTCCGAATTGAGTGATTTGTTAATCTGCAGTCAATTTCAATTCCAGCTGACTGTATCATGCATTTTAATATGTGGGCTATACTATTAATTCCTAGAGGCTAACTTTCTTAAACCAGCAAGTCTGGTAACTCAGTTTTTATGGGATGTTTATTGCCAAAAAGAAAAGAGGTGAGTCAAAATTACATTTTGGTGGTCTTTTTTCATTGTAGAAGATGAAACTGGCCACAAGACATTTCTTTCTGTTGCCAATAGGATATGCTCGAAGCTTTAAGAGTCTAGTGTTTTTAGGATCAGTTCCGCTTCTTGTTTTGGTTTGCCATTCTTAGCAAAATTTGATGCATTTGCACCTTTCTCATCAGAGGATAGCCTAATATCACCCCATTTTAAATTGTGGCACTCTGTATTTCCTTTAATTCCAAAATACATGGTGCAATTTAGCCACATCATATTTATGAGGGATTGTGGGGCTCTATGGCCAAGAATGTCTTTCTCATAAAGTTAATTAATTAAAGTACTTGTTCATTTGTCAGCAGCAAAATGTTTATTGCCGTTACCTTGTTTTTTTTATTTCTTTTGTTTGGAGATCAGTATTTTTCTGGACTTTAGAAATTTTGATGAGGAAGAAATGGATTCAGGATAGGCATGTCTTTTTAAATATCTCTCAAAATGCTGGAATTTTGATCTAAGTCTTAATGACTCATATTCTGAGCCATATTTTCTGTGGCAATGAATAAAATAATGACTTAAATGTTTGTCAAGTTCTTCTGGTGGTAGAGTTTTGATAATCTGTGAGTTGCCATATTTCCTTTCAAGAATTGGTGTAAGTTACTGATGTCACATTCCATTTTTCATTTTGTATTATAATTTCTGGAGGAATCAATGAATTTGTCAATGTATTCAGTGTCTATTAAGTAGTTTTTTTCTATTCATTTTTTGTATATTGACTTTCACTGGTTCCTGCAGGCAGTTATCTTTCAGTGGGTCCAAAAGTGGTTCCTTGTCTAGTTTGAATTGTGAGTAGCTCAGGTATAATTCTTCCTCCTCATTTACAAGTTTTCTGTTTTTTTAGTTTTATATTTGTTGGTTTGGTCTGGTTCAAGTTTTGTTCCATTTAGAGGAATTTTTAGATATTTCTTCACTATCAGTATTAACCAACATTTTGTTTTCCTTTTATTTTTAGGTTACTCAACTCCAGAAGTGTTTGCTGCAATGCTGAACACAACTGAGGGAAAGCACATAAGTCTCAGGGTTATAAATTAGAAGAAATGCCTGTTGAACAGGGGCATTTGGAATGCTAGCACTGAGATCAGCACAGTGGAAATACCAGGTGTTGATGTAGAGACCATGTGTGTAAATGTTATCTACCACGGTGTCTACGTCAGCAGTATTTTTCTCACTCCAGTGAGAATACATGCTTTTATTTAGTATAGTAAAAACTCACACTATTGTGTGTATATATTATCGTGGAGTACCCCATTTATGGTTAAATCTGAAATGTGGCAGCATAATAACTTTGCCCTGTATGACAGATTTGGCTGAAATTTGGAATGCACAGTCTGGTACCATAGATCTATGGACCTGCTAAGTTGTGTTATGATCAGATGTATGGTTGTGGAGCTACAGAGCACCAATAAATGCAGAAATTACTTTTTTTTGCATGTTTCTCTGCTCGCACCTACAGCCTTCACGTTTTACGTGGTCAGTCCAAAAACTTCAGGGAACATGCATTCATGTGCCTTTCAAAGATTTTGTGCAAAAATATTAAACAGTTCAAAAGTTATTCAAAAAACAAGTTTCCCATTATAGACAGTGGGAAAAGTTAATAAAATATGTGAAAGTGTCACAAATGCACTTTTTACTTTTACAAATGACCCTTGTAGTATCGCAAATCATCCATCTTGTTTTCAGTTGGTGGTCACAGAAATGCTTGGCATTTAAAGTTGGGACCCTCTAGGGACACAATTCTTGTTGTGTTCACCTAGTTGAGCCCTGAGGATGCTAGCCATGTCATTTTTTTGGGATAAAACACCCCAAAAATATGTTTTTAAATTTTTTATAAAAAGTAATGTCACAAAGTACTTTCGCATATGCGATACTTTCGTGATTTTATTTGCAAAAGTGTCGTGATTTGCGAAAGTACTTTGGCAAGACACTATAGCCAAAACAATAGGGAATCTTTGCTAACCTGCTGTAAAAGAATGGTTTGGTCTTTTGGGCTAAAATCTGGAGGGTGGTGGTTTGGTGCCACAATATTATAGGGCTGCAAAGTTATGGCACTCCAAATTTGACAATTTTTCCCATTGGATAACATTATGGTATCTGCTGCACCTTTTGGGGCCTGTATCTCGAAAACTGTTCAAGATACAGACTTTTTCTGGCCCCTTGCCTGGTTCTCCAGTTGCCTCCATGCCAGATCCCAATGGGTCAAGATAAATGGTACCTTATCCACTGCCCTATCTGTTCACTCAGGTGTCCCCAGGGTTCCATCCTGGGCTCCACATTGTTCAGTCTCTTTCTAAACACCCATCCTATCTCCTGCTAGGGCAATATGCTCCTATATGCCAACAATGTGGTTCTTGTTGCCTCCCACCCCTACTCCATCACCCTCCAGAACTCCCTGCAACTCACCTTCAGTCAAGCTGAAAAGTGGTTCCTCGACCATCGTCTAGTTCTGAATCTCAAGAAGACAATTCTACGCTTTTTGCCCACCGCCAGAATTTCTCCAGAAATGCCACCCTTCTCATCCTTCCCAGCACCCTACAGCCCCTTGAACAGGTGTCTGCATTTAAATATCTGGGCATCACCTTCAATTCGGCTGTCTCTTTCCACTCTCATATTAACTCCCTGTCTACTGCCGTAAACACCTGGATTGGACTCCTCTACCACCACAAAGACTGCCTCCCTCAGAATGCCCTCCAGCTGGCTATCACCTCCTCCATCCTGTCTTTGGTTGACTACGGGCTTTCTATCTGTGGCTGCAGACCCCAACACCCTCATTAAAGTACAGACCTTGATTAACAAGGCTTGTAGGCTCCTGACCAGTGCTCTCAGAGAAGAATGCACACATGCCAGCTCTACTCCTCCACGAACATAGTCACCTTTGATGAGTGCCTGCACTACCACACCTGTATACTGGCAAAAAAATCACTACTTGGGCTCTCCACCCCAGGGGTTGCTGCATCCCTGAAATTGGCCTTCCACTCGATCACCACCTGAAGCGTAACCAAAGCCACCTTCCAGGTCCTGAGTGCCAGGATCTTTCTCACCCAGATCATTCCACTACAGAGCCCTCTCCTGGTACAACTCCCTCCCCACTCATATCTCAAACATCTCCAACATCAGCCCCTTCAAAATCACTTTCCAAAATCACCTCACTGACACTCAGAGCTGTAAATGCCCCTGACTGGTGCATACCTTGAGTTCCACCTGGCCCAATTTACAGACAATGTCCTTCTGAACTGCTTTCTCCCCCAGCTACCACTCTTCCACCCCAGTATCACTCCCTAGAACACCTAGTGGCACCTTATTATTTATATACTAGACTAATTGCAACTAATTGAAGCCTTTGTACACCTTTGTATTACTGGAATTGCTTTGTGAGTTCTTTTATTGTATCTCACTTGTAATGTTCTCCATTGTTGCACTCTACCACCAATTGTTGTCTACCTTCTCTGTGATGAGGTGACTTTGTTAATGAGTCTGTTACTCAAAGGTTGTAAATCCGAATTATGAAATAAAAAAATACATTTTCGTTGGAAGAATGTTTAGTCCCCCACTAGGGGTCTAAGTGCAAAACTAGTCTGGAAAGTTATAAATAATATGAGATTTTACATTTTTTTCTACATTGTATGGTTCTTGAGATATAAGGAATTTAGTATTCCAAGTGCTCATTTTGTGCTCTGAGGGCCATTATGATGCATACATTCTTTGTGTTCACTGTGCTTCTGCTTGCACCTTTTTGGGAAAAAAAAAGTGTGCATTTGAGTTAATGGTAATATTTCTGCTTGCTTTTCCATTACCATTTGCGTTAGCATTTCCATTTACACCACTGTATGTGTTACCCTTTGCATTTGTATTTATGCTTACGTTTCTGTTACTGTTACCATTTGCATTTCCATTACCGTTTTTGTTTGTGTTTACTTTTGCATCACCATGTGCATTACCCTTTGCATTTGCGCTTATGTTTGCATTGCAGTTACCCTATCCATTTCTGTTACTGTTTTTGTTTGTATTTACTTTTGCATTACTGTGTGCATTCCAATTTGCATTTGCATACATGCTTGCATTTGCATTTGTCTTTCCAATGGTGTCATCATTGGTGTTACCATAAGCGTTTGCATTTCTAACTGCATTACCGTGACTGCATGCATTGCCATTTGCATTTACGTACGCACTTGCATTTGTGTTTCAGTTTGTGTTGATGTTTCATTTAGCATCATCGTTGACGTTACCGTAACTAATTGCATTTCCAATTGCATTACCATTTGCATGTTCATTACCGTTTGTGTTTGCGTTTCTGTTGCCCTTAGCATTTGCGTTTTCAGTAGGTGTTACCATAACTGTTTGCATTTCCAATTGCATTACCATTGCTGTTTGCATGTTTGTTACCATTTGTGTTTCTGTTGGCCTTAGCATTTGCATTTTTAGTAACGTTTCCATTGTTGAGTGCATTACTGTTTCCTTCTGCATCACCATTGCCACTACCATTAGCGTTTGTGTTAGTGTTTGCATTTTTGTTACTGTTTTCATTACCATTTGCTGGCAGTATAGCCTAGAGGTTACAGGAATGAGGTGTGAAAGAGCTTGATACATCCAGCAGACAAGCCCTGAGTTTGATTCTTACAACCTCCACTTGCATACTGTGTGACTCTGAGCAAGTCACTTAACTGCTCAGTGCTCCCAAGTTGCCCCTAAAAACAGGCACTTGTGTCTAGTGGGCCTTACTCAGTTACGAAAGACTAAAATAAAATAAAAATAGAATTTGCATTTCCGTTTGCATTTTCATTACTGTTTTCACAACTGTTTGCATTTCTGTTGCCATTAGCATTTGTGTTACCATTTGCATTACCATTTCTGTTTTCATTTATGTTTGCACTTGTGTTTCTCTTACTGTTTGCATTATTTCTGTTTGTGTTACCATGTACCCTGACATTTGCACTTGTGTTTGCGCTACTGTTAGCATTACTATTTTCTTTTACCTCACTGTTTCCATCACCATTTGTGTTAACGTTACCATTTGTGTTTTTGTGTTTGTGTAGTGCAGTGCATAACATGATGTTTTTTCTATTTTTCTTCCACAGCACATATCACAGCCAGTGTGTGGTTAATTGGTCTGAACCTGGCATGTAGAAAGACCTTTGTTCAAAGGACATGCCAGTTTGGCTTGATGAAAAAATGTTGTTCCATTCTAGAGTTATTGTCATTTGAAGTTGCCCCAATTTGCAGCTACTGATTTTGCGGCACAAGGTCCACCATTTTAGTGCATTTTCGGTCATGATTTCCGCCATTTTGTGGTGGAAGACTTCTTAAAGGTGCAGAAATGTAAAATAGAATATCTCTCGAATGGTTTGGTCTTTTCACATGAAATGTGGAGGGTGTTGAGTGGATGTCCTGGCGATGTGAATAATGATGATGTTTACATGTTGAAAAAATAACTTGCTGCAGAGATACTGTGTGGCACAATTAACATTTTGCACATAGTGTTCTGCATGGTGCTACTGGCTTGAAAATTATAGCATAGGTAGCCTTCGTGATACAGAGTTGCCTTGCAATGGTTTGGTGTGTAAAATATTAATAGGTGTGGAATTATGCCACGCCGACTAATGACAGTTTGGTTCATTAAACTTCAAAAATTACTGAACCGTGTATCTGATTTCCTGGCATTTGAAATGAACAAAGATTTATAATTCATCTTTCACTGTTCCAATTTTCAGGTTGCTGGCCCTTACAGTTGCTGAATTGTGCATGTTAACTGTTTGCTCATGGTGCTGTGTGACCGTTGAACAGATATACACACAATTATGGACACACAGTGTACTATGGTACATGTCTTCTTTTTACAAGTTTTGGTTCCATTGGATATATGGTTCTTGTGTAGCGAAGTGGCAAAAATTTTATTTTCGTAACTCCTACGCAGTTTTCATGGCGTGACGCTGCTCAACTGTTGAACAGATTCAGATAACATTTGTTATACATGTTGTGGTATGGTACATGTCTTAATTTACCAATTTTCCTTTCAGTCAGTCATACAGTTTTAGTGTAGTGAAGTGAAACAAATTAACATGGTGGGAGCACAGGGCATGAAGTGCCCTGTGCTCCCACCACTACATTTCATTCACTATTTATAGTGCACATTTTCAAAAAGAAGGGAAATTCATGGCAAAAAACTCTGTTTAATGCAACAATAATTTTTTGTTTATTTATTGAATTCTCGGATTACAACCTTTGAGCTACAAACTCATTTACAAAGGTTCCGAGTCAGGAAAAAAAGGCAAATGTACAACAGTAAACACAGAGTAACAAAGAACTAAACAAATTAACAGTGGTAAAATAACTATTAAAGAACATGGGATAGGGATAGAGCCTTAGCAGACAGGCAATAACAGAACAGCAGGAGCGATAGCATGGGAGAGTGGGGGGAAGAGGAGGACGGGGAGTTTAAGGGTGAGGGGAGGAAGGGGGGTTGTTCTACAGTGAAAAAAGCGAAGAAATTCAATGTTAGGGTTAAAACCCTAACTCCGCATTCCCTCCAGCACCACACACACACACACACACACACACACACACACACACATATGCACATTCAAGTAGTGGGGGAGGACCAAGGCAACACAACCAATCACAGACAACCAGCAGCAGGTAACAAAAATAACATACAACTGCCTAAATGTACTACAAGACACAGCCATCATCATGGTCTACCAACTGTAACACATCTGCTTGCATCTGGGTACACACCCATGCTGGTGATTTGCACAGATAAGATACCAGAAAAGGAGTACTCTCCACACAATACCTAAGATATTATTGTTTTCAATATCTCACACCATCTCTATAATAATGTCAAGCATGGGCCATGATGATATTAAACACTTGGTGTTGTAGTACCGTGTAGCTGCCCAAGTGTACAGGATAAGATCATAATGCAGCAACACTCTGTTTATAATTGTGTTCTTTTTTTCCCTCCCTCCTCCTCACAGCCCCCTTCTCTTTGGGAGTCATCTACGGCCTTTTCAGCCCTCACTCACCCACCTGGTGACCAGAGTAGTCCATCCCCCATTGAGCCATGGTTATACCCCCCAGGCGGGGTATGGGGTGGGGGCCCATGCACCCCGAGACATCTGTATTTCATCAGGATGCTGTCTCTGGGCAGGTAGGGGCATTGAGGGTTGGGGCCTCATGCTCCATCTACCAGGAAGCTGTGAAGTGTTTTTCCAGTGTTCTCAAAATGTGCCATGTCCTCTGATGTCAAGGTGCTTTGAGAGCACCGACGTCTGGCACATCACTCCCCCCCCATTAGGCATCAGACTTGTTATACCTCAGGTTTCCAACCGGGGTCAAACAAGAGCCGAACTCTGGTTCACCCCTCCCCCAGGCAGGATGAGCAGTCCCTGGGATGCTCATGTCCTCTCCCCTCAGCCAGCCCTCCAGCTTCCTGGGCTCATTCCCGAACCCGGGTCGCTGTCGTCGCAAGCGGAAATCCAACCGCTGTGCCGGCAGGCCTATAATTGTGTTCTGATACATAATTTACTAATGTCACTATAGCATGAGCAACCATTAACACACATGAAAGACCAGTGAAAATGCAGTTTCATATTATGCATTCATAGCAACAGAAGTAGTAGCATGGACTCTTTTCCACCCCCCGATACCACCAATGTAGGAATTTGTATAGAAACAGAGACATATGTTTGAACCAAGAAACTCTTACCAAGGCAAACAGAGTGAAATGGTACCATGAAACACCTTTGGAAACACAGTGTCATACAGCTGTGCTGCTGAACAAGTTCAGAGAACAGTGCAGGAGATCTCTTCACATAATACTGTGCTGATTCATTATTTCCTTATGCCAGGCTAAGCACAGGAGGTGTTTACACACATGAAAAGGTATTGAAGATCCTCTGTGATACTACATGGTCAGAAACAGAAATGTGTGAGCATGAGGCACTGTAACCTGCTTACTGTTAGCAACATATTATTTAGTAGAGAAAACACTTACCTGTTTCAAATGTGAAACTGTCCACAGTTCAGATATAGTGTAGTATGACCATGTGACTTTTTGTGTCTGAGAATCCTGCAGAGATCTGCACCTGTTCAATGTAAGATATTGATGCAGCAGAACAATGCAGATAATAGTGTAATGATACATCATTGGCTTATAGCGGGGTAGCATCAGAACAGATTAACAGTGAACAAAGGTCTCCAAAACCATTGCCTGACATTGCATGAGATAGACTGATGCATTACCAATACACTCTCATTCAGAAGAGATACAAAATGTATTGGTAATACAAAACTGTTTAATGTGGTCCAACAACAACTCATGGCCAATATGCCTGTATACCCCAAGTCACTTGGATAGTAGCAGAAGTCCTAAAGTTGGTGGACCATGATGGATGTGTCTTGTAGTACGTTTAGACAGTTGTATTTTATTTCTGTTACCTGCTGCTGATTGTCTGCGATTGGTTGTGTTGCCCTGGTCCTCCCTCACTATTTGCATGTGCATATGTGTGTGTGTGTGTGTGTGTGTGTGTGTGGTGCTGGGGGGGTGCAGAGTTATGTTTTTAACCGTAACATTGAACTTCCTTGCTTTTGTTGCTGTGGAACAACCCTAACTGATTTATTAAACAGAGTTTTTTTGCCATATTACATATATACATATATATTCATATTACATATATACATGTACTTATTTAACTAAAACTAGAAAATGGCGGCCATGCTGGCCCAGCCATTATGAACCTACCCAGTTTGCTGTTTTTATTTTATTTTTAGCATTTTAAACTGCATTCATTTTGCCATGTCTTATCCTTGTAGGACTAAACCTTCATTGGTTTTATCACTCGTCTGTTGATCATTTTGTTGGTGTTTGTTTGAGTCCTGTTCCAGACCTGGACCCGGCTGGCATGTTTGCATCTATACTTTTTGCCTGAGTAGTGGATGTGAGGAGGTTTCTCCTTTTGCCGTCCCACTGTCTGGTTCAGCATTTCCTTTGATATTTTGGTCTGATGCTTCTCCCGACACCCTGGGTTTCCCCTGATGTGCTGGATTTGTAGAAAGGAGGGATACTGCTGAAGTCCTGAAGATCCAAATAACATTACTGTGGAGTGCTGTGAGTGGGGGACTTCCTATTTTGCTTTTATTGGATCTGTTCTGATTTGATGCTGCAGCACCACCATCAGTGGTCAAAACTGACTAGTCATTTCGTGCTTGGGGGCAGCAAGACCAGTGTGTTGTGCTAGGTGAGGGAGGCCCTTACCCCTCCTAAGCTAGGTTGATTCCTGTTCATGCTGCTTGGGACCGAGCGGGGATTGTCTCATTTGGCTCCAGGGAGCTGGAGCTATTTTTTGAGGTGCTCCTAAGTTACCTCAGGGTTGGTCCTGGTGGTCTGGTCTTGGGGTGCCTGTAGCTGTGGGTCTCAGGTAGTGTGTGCAGAGCCAGGTTGGGATGGTTGAGGGTGGGGGGGTATTCCTCTTCTTCTTAGACATATGCATACTCCTGGTCTTTGCTAATGGTTCCCCTCACTCTTTTCTACAATTCTGTTCTTGGGATTACATGTACCGATTTATGGTTTCTGAACTATGATAGAGCAGTTATAGTTTTTTGGATTCTTGGAGAAACAACTGATTTTTTCTGGATTCTTTTACCCCCCCACTCTGTGAGAGAGAGTGGTAGATTAAAGTACTTGGGATTCTAGAGTCTCTTCATATTCCTGGTCTTGATCAGATCTTTATTTTTACTCTTTGGTGGCAGTGAGAGTGCCTTGACATTTTACTAGGATTTTGCTGTGGTGTTTGGCTCTAGAAGTAGTCATTTGCTTGTGGAATGTACCTGTTTGCCTCCCCGATCTTATGTTATTTGTCCTCCTCTCTCTGTACCCTCCGCCCATTCTCCTCCATGCCTTCTTCTATCTACCAGCACTGTTGGGTGCTGGGTATTGTATGTAGGAGGGATGGAGTGGGCATGGTGGGGACACGGACATTGGAGGTGGAAGGAGCATCCCTCTTGCATAGGATTGGTTAGGTCTAGAAGATGTTCTGGGGCAAAATGGAGCCTGGAACATGGTAATCCATTTCTAGTCCCCATACCCAAGGGCACCATCTCTTTAGATGGGCAAGTAGCTGGGACAGCTCATGAACTCTGTCCAACTCGGGTGGTGTTATGCAATGCCAGATCTATTAGAAAAAAACTGCTATTATTGCAGATTTTTTTGGAACAGCTGATCTGGCTTGCATCATCAAGACATGGCTGGATGAAAGTGCTGGCCCATTTTGGAGGCAGCAATTATGGTTGGGTACTCAGTTGTACACTGTCCGAGACCAGACTGCCGGGGCGGGGTAGTGGTCTGTTTTAAGACCGAGCTGGGCCTCACTGGTGTACAAGTAGAGGAAGCCGAATCCTTTGAGTGTACTGAGGTAGCTGGTGTGGGCTGCAGGATAGCTCTCATCTATCATCCACCCAGGGACAGAAAGCAATTCCTGCAGGAAGCGACAGATTTCATCACCAACATGGCATTGGAGTCACTCAGACTGATGGTTCTGGGTGACTTCAATGCACGGGCTGATGATGAACTCTCGCCTTTTGGTCAGCACTTCCGACCGGGTACTCGGTGATACACCGCTCGAGGCAGGATCGTAGGGGCGGGGGTGTTGCCATTTGTTTTAAATCAGAATTGGGCCTGGTGGAGGTACCAGTGGGAGTCATCAGATCCTTTGAGTGTGTCTTAGGTGAGGGTGTGGGGTGCAGGATACTTCTCGTATACCGTCCACCAGGTGACGGGAATGTTTTCCTTCAGGAAGTCGCAGACTTCATTGTTGACCTAACATTGGGGTCCCCCAGATGGTTGGTTCTGGGTGACTTCAATGCTTGGGTCGACGATGAACTCTCATGTTTTGATCAAGACTTCCTCCAGTTGATGTTATCACTGGGCTTCACACAGGTAGTTTCCTTCTCGACCCATATTGGTGGGCACTCATTGGATCTGGTGTTCCTTCTGGGGATGGGGATATCTGATTTGGTGGTGGAACCACTCGGATGGTCTGACCATCACTCCATTAGGTTCAATTTTGAGGCCGCCCCTTCTAGGTCAGCCCCTTCGGAAATGGTCTGGTACTGCCCATTGAGGGGTGTGTCCCCAGATGACCTGATGGTGGTGCTGGACCTATCGGATCTTCCGATAGATTGCTTGGATCCAGGTGACCTAGTACAGGCCTATAATAGGGCAGTTACAGGGGCCCTGGATTCTATCGCACCTGTTCGTGTTCATCCGCTCACTCTTTGCCCCAGGTCTCCGTGGTTTGATGAGACCATGAGGGAGTTGAGGAGGGTAGGACGAAGGCTGGAGAGGTGTTGGAGGAAGTCGGTCTGGATGATGACAGACTTAGTTTGATGGACCATTATACGGCCTATCAATCCGCAATCTCTCGTAAGAAGGCAGAGTTCCTGTCCAGGGAGATAGCGGCTGCACAGAATAGACCAGCCCAGCTCTTTCAGACTGTGGACAGACTGTGCAATCCAGTCTTTCTTCAGCCCGGGAGGGCCTTTTCCACAGAACGGTGTGAGGAGTTTGCTCTCTTCTTTGCAGATAAGGTTGCCAAAATCAGATCGGATGTCCGCTCTTCCCTCTCCAATGGGGGTAGTGATGGTCGGTTGGAGATGTCAAACACCCAGTTTGCATGGTCTGACTTCAGCCTCCCCAAAATCGAGGATATTGTGATGGTCATCCGAGCGCTATGACCAACCAGCTGTGATTTGGACCCTGGCCCCACATGTCTCCTAGTGGATTGTGTGGATAAAATCAGCCTAGTCCTGGCTTTGATAGTCTGGAAGTCTTTGAAGAGGGGGATCTTTCCCAAACCCCTCAAAGAGGCTATAGTTAGGCCTCTTTTAAAGAAACCCTCCTTAGACCCAGATTGTCTAGCAAATTACAGACCAGTCTCTAACCTACCCTTTGTGGGTAAGGTTATTGAGAAGGTGGTCGCACTGCAATTGGAGGATCATCTGACCAACAACAATATTTACGATGCTCTCCAATCTGGATTTAGGAAAAGACACAGTACTGAGACAGCACTTGTTCATGTACTAAATGACCTCCTAATAGCGAGAGATCGTACGACCTGTTCTATCTTGGTACTTCTTGATCTCTCTCTGCAGCATTTGACACTGTTGATCATGGGGTGCTGTTGGAGCATCTGCGGTCCATCTGTGGATTATCTGGTATGGTCATCAGGTGGTTTAGATCTTACCTTGAAGATAGGACTCAGAGGGTGATGTCGGGAATTTTTTCCTTGGCATCAGTCTCCCTGCCTTGTGGGGTACCGCAGGGCTCTATTCTAGCACCTATGTTATTTGCGGTGTATATGCTGCCTTTGGGAGTGATTATAAGATGATATGGACTGGGTTTTCATTGCTATGCTGATGATACCCAGCTGTATATGTCTTTTGTGCCCGTCCAGGATGCTGCCTTGTCGGTATTTAATAACTGCCTTGCAGAAGTCCAAGATTGGGTAAATAGGAGTTGGTTGAGGTTAAACCCTGAGAAAACTGAGGTGTTGGTTATGGATAAAGGTCGCTGTGAGGCAGGTTTGCCAGTTGGATCGCACTCTGGCTTATGGCTTGCAGGCGCTCCACTGACAGCCTCAGATCAGGTGCGGAATCTTGGTGTAATAATTGATGACCACTTGATGCTTAAAGCTCAGGTGTCAGCGGTGGTCAAAACTTCCTTTTTCCATCTGAGGAATATCTCCAGGGTGAAGCACCTGGTTCCTCCAGAAGATCTTCCAACATTGATCCATGCGTTTGTTACCTCCCACCTTGACTATTGCAACTCCCTGTACCTAGGGCTATCGGGGGTTGAACCTCGCCATCTGCAGCTAGTCCAGAATGTGGTGGCCAGGTTGTTGACTGGTTCTTCTAGATCCAGTCATATAATGCCTGTGCTCCGTGGACTGCACTGGCTGCCAGTATTTTGGCGAATCACCTTCAAGGTCGGTCTTCTGACCTATAACGCTCTACATGACCAGGGACCAACTTATCTGAAAGAGCTCCTTCACCCCTACTGTCCCTCCGGCCCCCTCTGATCCACTGACAAGGGATTGCTGGAGATTCCCAGGGTCTGTTTGAAATCTTCGGGGGCTAGGTCATTTAGCTTTGTGGCCCCGACCCTGTGGAATTCTCTACCTTATCAGGTGCGAAATAGTCCGACTGTCCTGAGCTTTAAAGGAGCCTTGAAAACCTACCTTTTTAGTATAGCTTTTAATGATTTACAGTAGTTTTAAACTCTGTTTATTTATTGTCTTTTGACATTGTGTAGGTGCTTTGGATTGGAGAAAAGCGTATTTTATAAATAAAAATTGATTGATTGATTGACTTCCTCCAGTTGATGACATCAATGGGCTTCACACAGATTGTTTCTTCAGCTACCCATTTCATGGTCACTCTCTGGATTTAGTTTTCCTCCTGAGGCTTGAGGCCTCTGAATTGGGGGTGGAACCAGACAGTTGGTCCGATCATTACACCGTGAGGTTCAACTTTTGTGCCCCTCTTTGTAGATCTGCCCCTGTGGAGATGGTCAGTTACTGCCCTTTATGGGATGTGTGCCCTGAAGACCTGGTGGCAGTGATTGACCTATCAGTGTTTCCTGATGCCAGCTCGAGTCCAGAGTTATTGGTTCTGGCCTATAATAAAGCCATTTCCTTAGCCTCAGACCTGACAGCTCCATCCGTGTTTGTCCCCTCCAACTCTGCCCTCAGGTCCCTTGGTTTGATGGGTCTCAGAGGGAGTTGCAGTGGGTGGGACGAAGGTTAGAACGTCATTGGCAGAAATCTGCCCTGGTGGTTGACTGCCTTAGTTTGGTGGAGCATTATCAATTCTACCAATCAGTTATCTCCTATAAGAAGACAGAGTTCCTGTCCCGGGAGATCGCTGTCACACAGAATCAACCAGCTCAACTCTTCCAAACTGCGGACAGGTTGTGTAACCCAGACTGTCTGCAGCTCAGCTGAGCTTTTTCACAAAAAGAGTGTGATGAGCTTGCTCAATTCTTTGTGAATAAGGTGGCCAGCATCAGCTCAGAGATTCACTTGACTTGCTGTATGGAGACGTGGTTGGGCGGTACTTGGTCACTATACCTCATACTTCCTGGAGTACCTTTGACCTGCTGGAGTTCGAGGATGATATGCGGATTGTCCAGGGGATGCACCCCACATGGTGTAGTTTAGATCCAGGCCTCAAATTCCTAATTTTGGGTTGTTATGAGATCATTGGCCCATTTCTGGCTCACATTGTCTGGTTCTCCTTGGAATCAGGTGAGTTTCCTAGCTCCCAGAAGGAGGCGGTGGTGACACCCCTTCTGAAGAAAGCTTTATTGGACCCAGACATTTTTGCTAACTACAGACCTATCTCAAACCTTCCTTTTATAGGAAAGGTTATTGAGAAAGTAGTGGCAATCCAGCTGGAGAACCACTTGACTATTCATAATGTCTATGAACCTCTCCAGTTAGGTTTTTGTAAGAGGCACAGTATTGAGACGGCACTGGTTTGGGTGCTCAATGATCTCCTGGTGGCGAGAGATCAGAGAAACCATTCCATTCTGGTACTCCTTGATCTGTCTTCATCCTTTGACACTGTAGACCATTGGGTCCTGCTCGAACACCTGAGGTCCATCTGTGGCCTGTCAAGTACAGTGCTGAGATGGTTTACATCTTTCCTAGCTGGTAGAACACAGAGAGTAGTGTCGGGAATTTTTTCTTCTGACCCTGTCTCTCTGTCTTGTGGGGTTCCTCAGGGCTCGGTGTTGCCCCCATGTTGTTTGCAGTGTATACGCTACCTCTCAGAGACATTGTTAGATGGTATTGGCTAAGATTTCACTGTTATGCTGATGATACCCAGCTCTACTTGTCTTTTGTCCCCGACCAGGCTAGTGCTCTCTCAGTATTTAATAACTGCCTTGCCGAAATCCAAGACTGGATGAATTCGAGCTGGTTAAAGTTGAATGCAGGAAAGACTGAGGTTATGGATGTGGACCCGAACCACAGGATAGAGATGTTGAGGACCAATCAGCCCTCTGGATTATTTCTGGGGGGCATTCTGATTCTGTACATGACCTTGGAGTGGTGCTTGATGATAGACTGACCCTCCATTATCAGGTGTCGGCAGTCATGAAGTCAGCCTTTTATCATCTTAGGAGCCTAACCAGGTCAGATACCTTATTCCGTCTAGCAATTTGCCTGTGTTGGTCCACGTCTTTGTGGCCTCTCACAGTGACTACTGCAACTCCCTTTACTTAGGGCTTCCAGGGGTTGATATCCACCACTTGAAGCTAGTGCAGAATGCTGCTGCTCGATCGCTGAGAGACGGGTGTCAAGAAGATGCATATCACCCCTGTGTTGAGTGATCAGCACTGTTGGCCGATTCAGTGGTGAATCACCTTTATGGTAGGTTTATTGACCTACAAATCCCTACACTGACTTGGTCCTGACTACTTGAAAGAGCTTCTGATTCCTTACAACCCTGTGTGACAGCTCTGTTTGGCTGATGAGGGGTTGCTGGAGATTCTGAGGGTTATCTTGAAATCTTCTGGGGCCCATGCTTTTAGTTTTGTGGCCCCAACCCTCTGGAATTCTCTGCCCCATCAGCTCAGGGAATGTATGACTGTGGGGAGCTTTAAGCAGGTACATAAGACTTTTTTGTGGAGTCAAGCTTTTTATAAATTGTCATGATTTTTAATGATCTAAATTTTAACTATTATATTTTAGGGAATTTGTTCTTAAATACTGTGAAGCACCTTGGCATTTAAAGGCGCTCAATACATAATGTTTTATTATCATTTATTTTTAGATATACCTATATTATTACGTTATAAAAATGGTGAAATCCTGACCCCACTGAAAACAAGATATTGCATGGAATCTGGGACATCCTGAGTAAATACAGTGCATAAATGTGTAAATAAAGATCCCTATGACAATGCAATGTAGCATCTCCTCAGCACTATCCAGGATACAATATATAGGATAAGAAATATTTAAAGGAAATCTACTGTAAACTGAACTTCACTGTGTTCACTGACACAAACACACAGTTTCTTTATTGTTTCACAACATATTAGATTACAGTATTTATTTTGAATGTTGTGGCCATGAGGATGGTGTGTGTGTGTATGTGTGTGTGTGTGTGTGTGTGTGTTTGCTGTAGCAAGAAAACGTTTAAATGTTAAGTATTTAAATGTGAAAGTTGTTGCATTTCGAAGGGAATAAACAACATCTCTTTAATAGGCAACAAATATTTACTAAGCTGTTTCAGATGGCTATCTGATAAGTAGCTTGGAGTTATGTTTCCAACATTCTAAATAGAAAGAAGGGGGTATTTTATTTCAGTTGGCATAGTGGTTTGTAGATGTGGAAGGATACATCAAAACCAAAAAAAATGTGTTCCACGATGTTTCATTTTCCAGCTACAGAGAGTAAGATTGCCATAAGCTCTGCCCACAGCCATAAAAAGCGGCTGGCTGTGGGACCTTAAATGCAACTTTTGATCCCCAATATGTTTGTTAGACTCTTAGTGCTCCGTGATCCTTTCTGAATGGACACTTAGTCTTGCCATTTGATGTTTTGCTAACTGTTACTCTCTAGAACATTCCTTAAACTAGAGAACAAGTTATCACTGTGGTATTTTTATAAGAGTTACAGTTTTGCATTGAATGGAGTTGTCCTGCAAAATATTAGATTAGAACTTTTGTAAAAATGTTTTGACCCACATAATTTATATGCATAGTTGAATCAATTTTGATATACTTCACACTGCTATTTGATTTGTGCTTATCTGGCAAAGCCCTGATAGTTGATTTGTTGCATCTAGAAGTGGAGGAACCACTAGCTTGGAGTGACCACTATTTGGTGTGGTTTATGCTCAACATGGGGAAGAAAAAAGGGGAAATGTGTATAAGGGTGATTGAGCTGGGGGTACTTTAAGAAGATGAAGAAACTTTTGGGCCGCATCTGGTAGGAATTCAACTACACATGGATGCAGACCAGAAACGGGACATCATAAAGGAAGGGCTGGTGAAGGCAATGGAGTCTTGCACTAGGAAGAAAGGCAAGAAAGGAAGGGCAAAGAAATGCAGTTGGCTGACACAAGAGGTTATGGAAGGGGTGGGGGCAAAGAGAGCAGTGTTTCAAAAGTACAGGAAATTGGGGATGAGTGAAGATAAGTATACATATATGGAGAAGTTCAGGGAGGTTACCAGACTGGTCAGGGTGGCCAAAGCATCCAGAGAGCTGAGCCTGGCACAGGGTATTAAAAGTGGAGAAAAAGACTTCTTCTGCTTCATCAGAGAAAGAAGAAAGAGCAAGGATTAGCTGGAGAGGATTAAGAAGGATGGGGTGGGTGGCGAAAGTGGCAGAGCAGGCAGAGGCACTGAACAAATACTTCTGCTCTGTATCTGTATTTACGCAAGAGAAGGGGGGCAGATACCCCAGGTGAGGGGGTGGGTAAGGGGGAGGCAAAGAAATATTTAGGGATTACAGAGTGCAGGGTACTAGATAGGTTGAGGGCATTAAGGGTGGGAAAAGCACCTGGACCAGGTGGCATTCACTCTAGGGTACTAATGGAGTTGGCAGAGGTGCTGGTAGAGCCACTGGTTGACCTGTTCAATACCTCGCTAGACACGGGATGTGTACCACAGGACTGGAGAATGGCCTATGTGGTGCCCATCCACAAAAGTGTCCCAAAGGATGAACCAGGAAACTACTGGTCAGTGAGCCTACATCGATCATGGGAAAGCTCATGGAGACCATAATACAAGAGTGGCTAGTGAGCTTCTTACAGGAAAATGGTCTCCAGGATAATCAACAGCATGGGTTTATAGTGGGCAGATTCTGCCAGACAAACCTTGTAGAGTACTATGACTGGGTGATGCAGGAACTGAACAAGGGCCATGCAGTGGATGTCCTGTATTTGAACTTCAACAAGGCCTTTCATTCAGTACTACATGGCAGGTTGGGGAAACTGAAATATGTGGGGGTGGGACCAAAAATGGTGAAATGGATCACAAACTGGCTAAAGAGAAGGCAGGAAAGGGTGGAGGTTGGGGGTGATTTCTCATCACCGAAAGCAGTTATGAGTGGGATAACACAGTGATTGGTACTGGGACAGATGCTGTTTGGGATGTTTATTGCAGGTATCTCACATGGGATCTGGAGCAAGATCAGCCTGTTTGCAGATGATACCAAGGGGGAAGGGGTTGCTTGAGGACCTGACTAAACTGCAGGAGTGGACAGAAACATGGCAGTAGGAGTTTAATACCAAGAAGTGCAATGTTATGCACTTCAGAGCCAGGAACCAGGGAAGGGTTTATCACTTGAATGGGGCACAGTTGCAGAGCTCCACAGAGGAGAAGCACCTAGAAGTGATCATTATGGGGAGCATGAACAACTCTGCTTAGTGCAGGAAGGCAGCAGCAAAAACCAACAAAATGCTGGGGTGTATTGCAAGAGGGATCACCTGTAGAAGGAGGGAGGTTATCCTACCCCTGTAGAGGTCATTGGTCAGGCCCCACCTGGAGTACTTCATGCTGTGCTGTTGCCCATTCCTGAAGAAGGGCATCAAATTGTTGGAGGGGCTGCAGCAAAGAGCCACGAAGATTATCCAGAGATTGGAGAGTGAGCTCTATGAGGACAGGCTGGGAGACCTAAATATTTATTCACTGTTGGAGAGGAGGGATGGGGGGCTATGATTGAGACCTTAACGTATCTGAAGAGGATAAACAAGACCAACATATAAAGGAATTTTCAGATGAGAAGGGGAGGAATATGAGAGGGCATGGACTGATATTGGAGAGGGGAAGATTCAAGAGGGAGATGAGGAGATATTTTTTCAAGGATTACACTTTAAAGCAGAAAATTATAGGCCCATCAGTCTCACTTCTATACCCTGTAAATTATTTGAAAAAAAAGATCAAACTTCTTATGGAAGAAGAAGAAATGCAGTTCTTAAATATTAGAGATAAATCACTGAATGGGTTCAAATCAGGCTACTCATGCACAACCAAATTGCTTTCCTCCTATAATAATATCAGTAAAAACCTGGATTTCAATATCCCAGTTGATGTTATCTTATTCGACTATAGCAAAGCTTTTGATAAAGTATCACATTCTATATTAATAAATAAGCTTATTAAATTAGGATTCTCACATGGTATTGTGTCATGGGTTCACAATTGATTGAATAATAGAACACAGAGTGTTAGGGTAAATTGGAACTTTCAGATAGGAAAGGGGTGTCGAGTGACATTCCCCAGGGCTCTGTTCTGCGACCAACACTTTTCAGTATTTTTATAAGTGATTTAACTATTTCATCAAATAATGTAATTTCAAAATTTGTAGATGATACTAAGCTGGGAAGATGTGTTGACAGTGACATTAATAGAAATAACTTAAAATATGATCTTGCTAATACTGAATGCTGGGCAAATACCAACCAAATGTTTTTTAATGTCTCAGAATGTGTAGTCCTGCATATGTGTAGAAAAAATCCCAAACAAACATATTTCCTTAATAACATCATTATTAGAGAATCATCTATGGAAAAGGATCTAGAAATACTAGTGAACACGAAACTGTCATCTACTGACCATTGTAATAAATTGGCCAATCAAGACAATGTGCTTCTTCAAAAAATAAACAACACATTTGTTATTAAATCTGAGGAATTCATTATGCTCCTCTATAAATATCATGTTAGACCATACACTGATTATGGATCACCCTTTTGGTGTCCCTATTTGATTGCAGATATTTCCAGAATAGAACAGATTCAGAGAAAGGACACAAAAATTGTACTGCATCTCTTCCAGTTAGACTATGAAACTAGACTTCAAAAAACAGGATTGTATTCACTCAGTCTTAGAAGAACAAGAGGTGATCTTCTTCAGCTCTTTAAGATTGTTCATTCTGCGACCCTAATGGAATTATGTGGACTCTCATTTACACCTAGGAAAATTGTGGCAAGAAATCATAATAAACAAATTGAAATTGATCGAACTAAAACAAATAAAATACAGCAAGTTTTCACAGTTAGAGCACCCAGAATTTGGAATACTTTGCCACAAGACATTACAGACTGTGATCATATAAACAACTTTAAAAATAAACTTGACAAATGGCTTTTAAAATTAACTTGATGGGCATAATGATCCACAAGGTGTGCAGGACAATCTTGATGGGCTTAGACCTTCTTTTGTCCATTAACTGAGTAACTGAGTAAGAGTGGTGTACAAATGGAACACTTTACCAGATGAGATAATGTCCTTTAAGATGGTGGGCAGTTTCAGGAGGGGTTGTGACAGGATAAAGGAAAGGGGTACTGGGAAGGGGGCAGGAAGGGCAGCTGCGTGATGAGGGGCTAGCTGCACACTCGAGCAGATTCAGTAGACGTTAGGGCCTGTTTCTGCTGGCAATTTCGTATGTTTGTATGTTCGTAAGATTATGCGTAATGATTGGAATATGTAGATATTCATATTATTTTCTTACTTATCATTTTTTCACTGGGCTGTTTCAGCCATATAAAAGAAACCCTTCTGTTTATTTTATTTCAATAGCAGGTGGATCGCCTTTTTACTTTCACTGCCGCGCATCACATAATTCCAGATATTATATAGTAGTTATCTAACTTCATGGGACTGAAATAATTTGCTGCAATATTATTAGCAATGATTGGAATTAATTGCTGTTTTTAGTTTGGTGAAAAGGCATCTGCCCAGTAATAGAGAAGGACAGTGACCAGTGGGATCCTTTCTCCCATGTAGGCTATGAGGAGGAGAGAGGGAATATATGGCCACCACAAAATGTTATATGAGGCATTCATTGTCTCCTTTCTGAGCTGAATAACCTGGTTTTATCCCCTTCTCATTTTCTTCCTTTTGCATCTGCACAGACAGCAATGTGGCAAGACTTCCGACACCATACCAGCTGTTCTTGATGTGAGTGGCATAACCCAGAGCCTTCTAGAGTGCAGCTGGTTGTTTTCTTCTTTATTGAGCCTCCAGATTAATTTCTAAATTAGTGGAGTTGAGGTGTTGGTTTCAGTTTTAACAGTGCTGATGGTCGTAGCAGAGGACATGAAGAATATTTATTAATGCCTAGGTGGCTGGTTGGGGTGACTCAGAGGGGTTGCCTCTCTAGCGTATGGTTAAAAATAGCTATTATGCACTCTATGTTTTTTTCTTTTTCTTTACCAACCCTCACCTCAGCTATGACTGCCATGTCATGACACTCTGGAGGGCCATACACTTAACAGTGTAGTCTGCAACCGTGTATACTTTTTGCCATGATTATGTCACGCCTGTTTCCTTTTTCCTTTGCTGTACTCCTGCTATCTTACTTGTCATTTCTTTCTACCAAGAGATATACTGTACTAACTGCTGTGGCAGATTTAATACTTGCTGTGGTCATGTTTACGTACTGTCGACTGACATGAAGTATAAGCTTTTTGGGCAATGGACTTAGGCTGGCTGCCTTAGTCTCCTGTGTCTCTTATGGGGCTATTTTCTGGTTAAATATTTAAACTGTTTTTTTTTTTGTTAATAATGACTTTTAGAAGTATAGATATTTTGCTTTCCCAGCCCAGTACTTTAGTTTTTGTTTCTTTTGCCCCTGTACTGTTTGACAATTTATGAAGGTTTTCCTTTGGACTTTTCTATGTTCCTTGATTTAGGACGGAAAGAGATTTTGCAGTACGTTTTGTAAGCCAGACTTTTCCTGGCTGAAGGCCCCACTTTTTTCTAGTAGCATCTTCTCTCAACTGACCTTCACTAAAATTGTAACTAAATTGACTTACTAGTGACCGACCTTGGGACTCCTCAGCTGTCAGTATTCATGGGCCAGTATAGGAAGGGTGGGTTTTTGCCCTCTTTTTGGAGGGCAAATGGGGAAGTACACTTTCTCCATAATTGCTTCTTTGCTTATCATTTTGATGTTTTATGGGTAGATAGCATGTTGGTACTGATTATTTTTATATATGTAATTGTGAAGGGGAAAGGCCTCTGCAATCCATTGAGGGCTATGTTGGTAACCTTTATCTGAGGCCATCTGTTTCTTTGCTCTAAGGATAATTATTTATTACAGGAACTCCATGAAATGTAATTATGTGGAACATAAAATGAAGGCAGTCCTGAATTAAAAGGTAGGTTATACTCAAGCATTTTGAAGTACTCATTTCCCACATAGTATTTTTACAGGAGACCCATCTTCTTACTAATCATCTTGCTTTATTTCATTGGTTGTGGGTAGGTCAAGTCTATGGGGCTGGGAAAAGTAAATGTCAGAGTGGAGTTTGTATCTTATTACATAGATCTCTACCTTTCTCTTTCATACCTAAAATTCAATATAAGGAGGAAAGGTATATCTTTCTGCATGGCTATTTAGGTCCCATAGAGATTATTTTGGGCTTGGTATATGGACCTAACAGTGATATGTCTTCTTTTTTTACTGGGTTTATGACTGTTTTGGCTTCATACGCAAACTTCTCTTGACTTTTGGGGAGAGACTGGAATTTAGTGATGACTAATGACTTAGATCGTATAGACTGAAGGTTGGATTATCACCTGTTCTGCATAGTCTCTGTTACTTTATTTATGATTCTGGTCCAGTGGATCCCTGTTGTGCCTTAAACCCAATGACTAAAGGATATATTTTTTATTCTCATCCACATAATTCATACTCTTGGCTAGATTTTTTTTTAAATTTCTACTCCCTTATTGGCTACTGTATATGGCTGTCTGATAGAAGCCATTGTTGAGGTTATCTCGGACAATGCCCCAGTTAAACTTATTATAGACTTTACTTACCACTCTGATAGAGACCACACCTGGTCCCTAATACCTCTCTTTTAACTGACTCTTAGATTGCTAAAAAAAAATGAAGGAATATATTACCTCTTCTATTGCAATAAACTGGAACTCCATCACAGCTCAAGACAAGGCTTGGGGTGGGCACTAAAATGAATTTGGAGGGTAGAACTGATTTTCCTCACCACTACACGCAAGACAAATATCTCTTAAGTGCTGTGCTACCTTACTTTCTACTACTAGAAGTATTGAGAGATACTTATCACCTGCCACTTTGGAGGATGCTCGCACCCAGTTTCCTCAACTCTGAGCTGAGTATTCCACTGTTCTTTTGGACCAAGCTCAGAGTTCTTTAAAGCCATTAAAGGTCACATATATTGGCCAAAGTGAAAAGGCCAGAAGGCTATTAACTCTTAGGCTGAGGCAGCAGACTGAAACCTGGTGGATTAAGTCCATTTACATCCCTGCTCTAAATACCTTCACTACTAAAGACAGAGATATGACCCAAATATTTAGGGACTATTATACTCAGTTATACTCTGAGGATCCAGATATAGATGGCTGCTTGGATGCCATGTTTTCTTTTTGGAGGATGTACCATTCCCTAAGCTATCAGAGACTGAGATTTCCTCTCTAAAGAGTCCTAGCTCTGAAGAGAGTCAGAAAAACTATTGTCTCTTTTGCTTCAGATAAAGCCCCTGGCCTTCACGGATTTCCCTCAGATATTTAGAAGTTGTTCATAGATGATCTCTCTCCTATTTTATAATCTATTTATAACTATCTACATTTCACCCCTTTGCTAGAAACTTTGTTACTGGAGGCCCATATTGTTGTTATACCCAAACCTGGCAAAGGCACGTCCCATACTGAAGGCTATAGACCTATTTTACTTACTAATGTTGACTTGAAGATTCTCACAGGGATTTTAACTACTCACCTAAACTGGGTTTGGCTGAACTTGACAATTGAGTTAGGTTAGACTTGACAGGCTCAGAAAAGTTGGCTTTCATGAAAGGCAGACTTTCAAGTGAGCATTTTTACACTCTATTTCATTTAATTTCCACATCCAGTGAGAAAGAGACTCAGATACAGTTATGGTCTCCCTGGATGCAGAAAAAACTTTTGATAGGGTTTCTTGGCCTTACTTATTTTGGGTGTTATAACTGTAATGTTCCCTGAATAGTTTCTCCAATGGATATAGTTATTGTATTCTAGCTCAACAGCCTGAATTTTATGCAGTGGAGCATTCTCCAACCCTTTCCCTTTTCTCAAGGTACCTGCCAGGGATATCCCCTTTTGCCTTTTCTTTTCAAACTTTATACAGAACCCTTAACCCAGAAAATTAACTGTTCTCATGATATTTCTGGCATTCCAGTTGGTTCCCAAGATTTACAAATTTCCACATATGCTGAGGACATTCTACTACATTTGTCTAATCCAATTTGCTCATTACAAATGGCTCTTTCTGTTATCCAAACATTCAATTCTTTTTCCGGATATAAACTTAATCTGGTGAAGACTGTCATGCTCCCCTGAATCCTCATGTTTTTAAAAAAGATTTAGCAATATTTGGTTTGCAATGGGAAATGACTAGAATGACATATTTAGTTATTAAACTCTCCCCTGACATTTCTACTTTTAAATCACTTAACTTAGCACCCCTATTAAAACATATCTCACAAGAACTGGACAGGTAGAAATCACCACCTTTGACATTTTGGGGCAGGTCTAATATCATAACAAGCATTTGTCAATGCTGAATGTTTGCTTGCTGGTATTAGCATTGGAAATGCAGGAGTTAGACAGATGCAGAATTGGAATGGCAGTGAGGCAGTGAACTTCATGTCAACCCCACCTCCATCCTGTAGAGATGGACAGGCATTGGGGTAAGTGTTTGGGTCATCACCCATGATGTTCATGCTATGTCACCTCATCCTATTCTGCAGACACTGACATTTGTTGAGGTGTGCCTTGGGGTATTTGGCTTTACAGTCACCCCATACCATAAGGACGTACACTGAAATGGATGCATCAT
This sequence comes from Neoceratodus forsteri, assembly GCA_016271365.2. Taxonomy (NCBI): domain Eukaryota; kingdom Metazoa; phylum Chordata; order Ceratodontiformes; family Ceratodontidae; genus Neoceratodus; species Neoceratodus forsteri. The sequence goes on from JADMNL010000022.1 coordinate 129,968,923, forward strand.
AGGAGAATGGGATAAACTCTGGGGCCAAAGAGTCCAAGGTACACCTCGATGCCTGTCACTGGCTGGGAGGGTGGGCATAAGATGGCATGAGCAGCTCAGTCGGCAATCCAAAGGCACACCCGATGCCTGCCAGTCTGTACGAGGTGGGACATTATAGTTGGAAACCCTAACACCCCAGACTTTTGTTGATATTTGCACTACAAATTTTCAGCATGGCCTTTTTGTTATCCTACCTCATGAAAGCATTTGGGACCTCTTCTCATGAAGAGTGGCAGTGTGGTTTTGTCAATGTGTCCCGAACTTTGAGTTCCAACAGTGACCATGCCATTCTGTGCCACATGTATAAAAACACAGATGGGGCAGGATGTGAAGAATGACGGTGGTACCATCCATAGGGAGGTGTGAAGAGATGGCAATGTTGAAAATCTGAAGTGGAAATATTAAAGATGCTCACACTTCCGAGCATACGTAGAAACTGCGCAACACATGTGCATAACACAGTCATTTTATTGAATTTTATCACCAAATTTTCAACATAGGCATTTTAGGACCTCTGCTCATGAACAGTGTCACTGTGATTTTCTTAATGTGCCCTGAGCACTGATTTCCCAGAGTGAGCACGTTATTCTGTGCCAGAAGTGCAAAAACACATTTCGGCCAGGATGTGAAAAATGGCAGCTATACTGTTCATAAGGAGGTACAGAAAAATGGCAGTGTTGAAAATCTGGAGTGAAAATATTGCATATTCACAAAGTTATATACGTGCGTAGCAACTGCGCAATGCACACTCTTAAAACAGTAATTATGGGGATTTTTTTCCACCAAATTTGCAACATAGACTTTTTGAGAGTCCTTCTCATGAACACTGGCACTGGCAACAAGGTGATTCCATGCAGTGACCACAAAATTACCTTTCAGGACCATATAACACCATGATAGTGGCTGAATTCATGAGGAGGAGTCCCAATAATCCCATGTTGAAAATGTAGTGCCAAAATTCCCCAAAATGCCTGAAATATGCACCAAACTTAAAAAACTATGTATGCCATTATACAGCTTACTGACATTTCTTCAGTTCACGGAAAGCCTTGAAGTGTGCAGACATGTTACTGGTCCACCGAAGGTCATCGTGCCAGGCTCTGGAGGTAAGAATGGAGTGGGGGGGTGGGGTGCAGAGGATCAGGGTGGGTTGGGAGAGGGGCCACCAGACTTGAGGAGGGACCGTTTTCTGTTTTACAGGTTAAACAAACAAAAAAAAACATTGCAGGATTTTTTTTTTTTTTTAACATGGACATTTGGCATGCTGGGGTGGGCTCCCAGCGTGCCACCCTAATGTTTTTCTTTGGGGGGACAGTAGCTGACAGGGAGATGGACAACCCCATCTGCATATACTGAGAGGGGCAAGAGTTGAGGGGGATCAGGCACCCCCTCATTGGAACAAAACAAAGTTGTTTTTTGTGGGGGACATAATGCTGACAGAGAGTGGGCTCCACCGTTGGCAAATTAAACTTGGAAGGGGAACACTGATGCAGATGGGAATTGGGGCCCCCTTAAGCAAATAAAGGATGTTTTGGGGGGACGCATGATGCCAAGGGGGATTGGGCACCCCCTCAGCACTGGGGCTGGTAATATTGTTTGTAAACATGGTGGCGGCTTGCCGCCACATTCACAAACCATATTACACTAGGCAAGGTACTGCCCTGCAATGATGGGTCACTCCCTCGTTGCAGCGGAATGCCTAATACTACAATGACAAGGCTGCCCCTGATTGCTGTGGTGAAAATCTTACAAGTTGGTGTCACTTTTGGAAGTCAGTGTCATCAGGACACTGTGCCTCCATTGATCCATCAGTGCCAAGCCCCCAAATGCAATGCCTCTGTTGGCTGCCACAGTGCTGCGCCTCCACAATCCGCTTCTCTCCTAAGCTGCCACATAATGTTTTTTGCTCATGTGCGCAAGCAAACATAAAAATGAATGCTCTTCCCTGGCTTTTATACCCATTGGGAATGTTGAATATTATTTTGCTGCTTAATTGGTTTAAACATTTGCATTGCATGCTGACCGGATGTTATGGGCACATAAACCACCATGCTGATCATACGATGAATTAGTTCAGCCTTGGAAAATAGGCAGTCTCTAATTGCCACATTTTTTGATATACCATTGTGCCCTGCAGGGTGCTAAATATTTTTGGTTGGGATTATCAAACCACCTTACTTCTCTTACTTACTGCCCCTCTTGGCTCACCAGAGAAAAAGAGCTGTGTAGTCAATAGATGATTGACCTTAGCTCATGATTATTTCTACCATCTAATAAACTTCCCTGACAGCTTAGATCTACTCAGATATTTTGGTTGGCTAAAGTTCATTCTCAGCTTTGTAAACATTTTAAAAGTGACTGTAAAATATTTACACCAACCTTTTTTTTAAGGACTTGAATCTCACTATTAATACCCAACCTTTTTCCATAAAGCCTATGATTATTTAGGTACCCTATTCCTTAATGATTTTATAAGGCATGGCATAATTATCTCTTGACCAATAAAAGGAAAAATACGGGTCTCCTGCTACTAAATTTTTAAATTCATGAAAATGAAACATTGCCTTACTAAATTTTTAGGCCCTCCACACTGGTCGATGAAAGCAAGTGCTTTGTTTTTCGATTCTAGTTCAAGCTGCACAACAAGAACATCCAATCTCAAAACTATATAAAAGTATAGGTCAGGCAGTTTTGGGAATTTACATTTCCAGCAGCCTATAATTGGGTTCACGCCCTAGATATTACTTATGATGATGGTCATTGGTTGTGAATTTGGATGGATATTTACAGATTTGGCAAACAGGATAGGCTTTGTCTACAACAGATTAATATTTTGCATGCACTTAATCTAAAAGCTACAAAACTATGTAGAATGGGAAGAGCTAGCAGGCCCAGTGGTGCTGAGGGTTGAGGCACTGGACACCACACCGTATGCCATGCTGGCGACCCACTTTCAGGAATAGACTTGGGCCATCAGATGTCGGCGGGAGGGTGAAGAGGATTGAGTGTCTTGATGACTGCTTTCCTCTCCTGGGGTGGGGAGTGGGTCTTGTTGCAGTGTAGTGGCCCCCAGTGGAGACTGAGGGCATCGCAGTAGCATGCACCTTCAGTGGTAAGGTGATGGCAGACATCTGCTGAGAAGTACGTCCTCGGTATGGACATCATTGCATATCTGCACCTCTGTGGAAAACATAACCAAGCAAGAGAGGAAAAACCCTGGAACTTTGGAAGACGATGGATGGGGACTCATGTTGTGGAATCCCACATGCCCAATGCCGGTCCTGATCCTAACTTGACTCTCCACGGCCCTGCCTCTCTGTCCTTCTCATGGGGGGACCCAGTACCCAATTCCTCAGTCAGGAGAGGGGTACAGCAGGTGGTAGAAGTGACACCAAGAAGATCCCCCTGCCAGAGCGATACCCAGCAAGTACCAGTGGCCAGGGATAAATAAAGTTGACAAAAAAGACTAGGAAGAGCTGCATCACTCCTTTGTCACAACTGTAAAGAAGCAGAGGGGTCTTTGCTACATATGTTATGTTTCTGCCCTCAGATTACTTCCTTTTGGCAATTAATCCAAGAAAAATTAGATCTGTTACGTGGCCTTCAAGATTCATTTACTCCAGAGGTTTGCATATTGGGAGACTACAGTACCCTGCATTAACAGGCCTTTCCCATAACGGGCATATGGTTATGATTTTGGCTGTCACCTGGTTGCTAATTTTAAGACATTGGTTGGATCTAGCTCTTCTCACTTGGTCTGACTGGCTCTCTGATATCACCATGTTTTTAAACATTGAGCAAAGTATTGCAAAGTTCTACAAAGCTACAAACACTCTTCAATCAAAATGGGAGACTTTAAATGCACTATTTTCTATTTCTCCAATTAATTAGGCCTGAAAGTTGTTCTAGTATTCTTACCCATCGGATTGCTGTTGTGGGAGGAAGAGGGTAGCCAGGGGAGAAGTGGAAGGGAGGGGTGGGATGTTTTTTTCGTTCCTTTTGCATTGTTATAATGTATTCTGAAATGCCTGTTTAAGTCAATTGTATACATTGTACTTCTTGTTCCTAAGTTATCGGACTGTAGTTCTTTTTTTCTTCTTTTTTTTCCTTATAATATTTTGTACAATGCATTTGAAACTAATAAAAGTATGTTAAACTGCAAAACAAAATTAAACATTCTCAGGGCAACTAGATTTTTCCATTAACCATTTGAGTGAAAGCAATTTTCATAATATTACTTTCATCAGCCAGCTGACGAAAAAGTTTGAGGCAAATACTGTAGATAGTGATTTAATTAAAAGTGATTTCTTTCACATTGATTTCATCAGCTGGCTGACAAAAGCACTAGAAAAATAAATCACTTTTACTAGCACTACTAATGTACAACCCTCCCATGAGAACACCTTCTTGCCACCTTTACAATTACCAGGTACCCAATCCCACTGCCAGTTTACTCTTCCCAACCCAAATTTAATTTTATATTCTCAGACAGTGGGTGTCCATTCCCGCTACTGGAATTCCCCATCCCTCCAAACCCACCTGGTAAAAAAACTAAAAATGGCCAGTGAGTGCCCAATCCTGCCAGCCATTGAATATTTATAAAAACTGACACCAGTGTTCCCATCTGTCATGCCAGCTGTGATAACCACCCTATGAATCAGAACACTATGGTGCCCACCCTGGTATCACTGGAAATGGCTCCCTCCCATTCTTGACCCCCCCACACACACACACACACATTGCTGGTGACAGTGTGGTGCCAACTCCTGGTGCCACAAAAGACTGCCAACAATGGTGTGCCTAGTCCTCAGTGTCAGTACCCCTGAAAATAAGAAAATCATTCCACAAAGATTTTATGCTTCTTGTTTAAATTTGAAAAGAAGAAAACAGTCCCTCACCCCCACCCTGACATCCCCACTCAACATCCACCACTCCACTCATGCACACCCTCACTCACCTACAGAGTGTCCTCAATGTAGATCCACTTTCACAGAAAAATACATCCTTCTCTTTGAAGTATGACCATAAGGTGAGGAAACAAGGCAAGTGCTTTCAATGCATTTTCAAAGTGTTTTGAACTTTTAGTCATAACCTTTTAATTTATAAACAGTTAATCACAACATTTTCAATATGACCTTTTTGGGACAACTCCTCATCAACAATGCAGGTGGTATTTTTCAAATCCAGCTCAAAAGGTGATTTCTCAGTTGCTCCATGAAATCTTCCTTTGAGCAGATTTAAAAAAATATTACTTACCAGATTCTTGAGGTGGGGTCATAAAAAGACTATGTCAAAAATTGGATGAGAAAATATGGTAAAATAACAAGTTGTGAGTGAACTTTGAAATATTTCAATGTTCACTTATAACTTTGCTATTGTTCAATATCTGACTCCAAATTAATATTAATTTATTTAAAGCCAAGCTGTTGCAATACCTGGCAACTCTCTAATAACTGTGACTGCATCACCTTTGCATAATCCTATTATAATAACTGGTCAGCAATTTTTTGCATTGCCTGACCGAGTTATAATTTGCCATTATAACCCACAGGATATAACGGCAAGCACGCACCACTTCAGTCATGAAAGATACACATCCTGATTGGCTCTTCACTTCGAATGGGTGGGCTAAACAATGACACAAACATGGCGGCTCTGCTTACCGAGGAGCCGCCACACTGGGAGTCCCATCATATTATTTTAACAAAACAACGTATCTGGTTGATCCTGCTGTCCAGAACTCACACTGCATAGGAATTCATGAAAAATGCTCCAAAGAGCTTCCCCACTTACAAAACAGCTCCACACTGCTTCACTGCCTCGAATAATAGCTCCGCGGTGCTTCTCGGTAAGCGTTATTGCAAGTAAAAGAAACAAAGTGTGACTGCAGTTTGAGGGACACAAAACAAAAAGGGCTAAACAAAAATACTCCTCACAAGAAATAAACTTTTCTGACAGCAACACAGTGTGTGTGTGTGTGTGATGACTGCGAGGCAGTGTCAGTGTATCTCTGTGTTTCAGACTCAGGGCTGCTAAAAAAAGTTGCCCAGCAATTACAGTATAAATAATAAAAGATGGGGAAGTGTTTTTAAATTCGAAATTAATTAATTTCTCATTAAGCACACTTCCCCACCCATTGTTGTATATGTTATTGATAGCTTATCTGTCCTGCATAGAACCCATCTCCTCCCCACTTCCTCCCCTGCCTAGTGTGACCACACCGAGCACTTACTCCCACACACCCTCTTTATCCACCCACCTTCCTGTTTTCTCTTCACAAATGTAACCCCCCAATTTTCACCGCTTCCACCTCAGTTTCACTCTCACCTCACCCCCCCACTTTAAAACCCTTTCCCTTATCCCTCTTTCCCTCCACATTTCCCAGCCCTGCCTATCACCTTTTTACCTAAACCTGGGTAGATTCCTATCCAGTCCCACCCCTCTGACTACTCAACCCCCTTATTCTGTCACCCCCTTTGTCTCTGCTCCCACCCTTCCCCTGCTCTCAACTATTCAGTCCTCCCTCTCCTTTGGTCACCACCACTTCTGACCCTCCTTAACTCTACCTGCTTGCTGTAAAACTCAGCTACCACTATAAATTACTTGTCCACCTTAGGTATGCTCTTAGTACTGTTGCAAGAAAGTTAACCTCTCCTACCTGATGTATTTTAATCGTACTTGCTTGAATCTGTATCTGTATGTACCATATTGTACTTGCCAGCTGTGTATACCCCTATCTGTGTTGTAAAGTCTACATACCTTGTCTATTGCCTTACAATGTGGAACCTTTGTAAATGAGCTTTTAACTCAAAGGTGTTATTCAAGATTCCAATAAATAAATATAAATTTTCCATGTGGCTTTTTCTTGACTCCTGCTCATGAAAATGGGAGGTAATACTGTTTAAATCTGGCCTAGAATTGTGCAAAATGTGTGTATTTTGTTCCGTGAAATATTTTGTGAAATTTGTGCATTTTGCAAAATATTTCGAGTGTGCAAAATATGAAATGCCACTAACGAAATTGCGAATTTTGCCTGCAAAATCATGCATTTTGCCCACAAAATTGTGCGTTTCAATGTTTAAAAAGAGCTGTCCCATAACAAAAAAAAAAAAAAGGAAAAACACGTGGTAGTCTAGTGGATCCTCCCCCTCCCCAATGTACACTCACCATCACCAAAATAATAAATAAATAAAGAAAAATACATTGTAGTCTAGTGGTCCCTCCCTTGTCCCTGATGCCTGTTCCCCATTTTTTATGAAAAAAATACCCTAGTAGTCTAGATGTCCAGAGGTCCCTCCCTCTCCCATGATGTCCTATCCCTGTCCACACATAAAAATAAAATAATTGCCTTGCAGTCTACTGGTCCCACCCCTCTCCTCAATCCCCATCCTCTCAAACCCAATTAATTTTCTTGGTGGTCCAGTGGCCCTGCCACCCTGTTTGCAACCCACTCCTCCCCTCCCTGCATCCCAATTTGCACTCTGTGACCATCACAGCCCTCCTCTTACCTCCATGGATGATGATGATGGAATGAATGAGTTGTGCCGCAGAATATGATTGCATTCTATGGCACAGCTTGGCCATAGTGCAGTCTGCAACCATCCATGGAAGTGAGAGGAGGGCTGTGATGGTCACAGAGTCTGAATTGGAATGTTGGGGGGGCAGGGTGCAAACAGGGTGGGGGGGGACCACTAGACCACCAGGAAAATTAAATGGGATTGTGGAGAGGAGGATCATGGAGAGGGAAGGGACCACTAGATTGCCAGTTTCTCTTTGTTTTATTTTTATAGGGGGATGGAATTGGACATTGCAGGAGGTGGATATCTAAATTTTATTTTTATCTAAACCCAATAAGATTGTTATTGAAAAACACACAAAAAACCTTCTCCCTGGAAACCTCACATTAAGGCCCTGTCCACACTACACCAGATCTACTCCTCTGTAATGTTACAGGGGGTCCAAACCATTACCGCAATGGTTTGTATTCACACCTGTAATGTTACAGAAGGTGTTTCCATAACCGTTGTCGAACCCACTTGTGAGGTGGTTTCAGAATCGGTTATGGAACCGAATCCATCACTGTACCGTTACTGGCTGTAGTGTGGACGTGTTAGAGCGGTCCCTAGCAGTGCCTATAATGCAGCACAAGCTGCATGGTGGGATTGGGTGCCACTGTAATGGTCACCTGGCACTCGCAGTGTGGACCGGTGGTACCAGTCCCATACCATATACTGCAGCAGTGTGGACACACCATACCACTCAATGGCCATAACGGTTTATAACCTTTACCAGGTCGGAGGGGTGTAGTGTGGACAGGGCCTAATAATCTCCATATAGTAGTGTACCACCACATCAGCCAGCTGTGCTTTTAAATGCAGTTATGCATTAACTACTCATTGCTGTGAAACCAGATAACTCTATTGGTGGATTATATTTAAATACCACACCTCACCTGTGTGAGCAACTAGAATAAGGGTCCATTTTTATGTTTGCTTGCATGCAGCAAAAGAAACATATTGCGGCAGCTTGATGCTGAAGCAGATTCTGTAGGTGCGGCACTTTTGAGGCCAATACCGACATGGCATTTTGGGGCATGTGTGATGTCCACCAATAATGGGGGACACAGCCAATGACACTAGTTTGGAACCTTGCCACTAACTTGTGAAAAAATAGCTGCTGCAATCAGGGGCCACCTCGTCATTGCAGTGTCAGCCATTTGCTGCAAAGAGGGAGCGATCCGTGAGTGCAGGGCGGGACCTTGCAGCCCTGATATTGTTTGTGAACATGGCGGTGCTTGCCGCTTATTCACAAACAATATTAACTGCTTCCCCTGCCATGGGGGTGTGCCCAATCCCCTTGGTAGCATGTGCCCCCCCAACATATTTGTTTGCCGATGGGGGTCCCAGTCCCTATTGGCTGCAGTGCCCCAGATGTATGTTGCCGATGGGGAAGCCCACTACCCATTGGCAGTATGTAACGGCCCCCCACTTTCCTTGTCTACCGATGGGGTGCCAAATCCCCATTGGCATAATGTTCCCCCTCTTTTGTTGTGTGCCAATGGGGGTGCCCAATCCCCATTGGCATAATCAACCCCCCCGTTGTTGTGTGCGGACGGGTAGTGCCCAATCCCCATCGGCATAACGTACCCCCCCTTATTGTGTGCTGACGGGGGTGTCAAATCCCTCATTGGCTACAGTGACCCCCACAAAAAAGACTTAGTTGGCACACTGGGAGCCCATCCCAGCATGCCGCAATGCCCTGTAAATAAAAAACTGTCCTGCGATGTCTTTCTTTTTTTACCTTTAACAAAGGAAACGGTCCCCCAGAGGTCTCCCTGGCCCCCTTCCCACAACCCATACCCACCCACTGTGCACCCTGCCTCCCCACACCCCCTTTACCCCATACTTACTTCCGGCTCAATGATCTTTGGTGGACCGGGAACAATTCTTCACTCTTCAAAGCTGACCGCAAACTGAGGAAATGCCGGTAAGCTGTGTAATGGAATAAACAGGGTTTTTTCAACTTTGATGCATATCTCAGGCATTATTTGGAGATTTGCCACCCAATTTTCAACATGGGTTTTTTGGGACCCCTACTCATGAATTCTGTCACTGTCATGGTGTTAGTTGGCCTTAAAAGGTGATTTTGCAGTCACTGCATGGAATCACCTTTCAGGACCGATTAACGAAATGACTGCACTAGTGTTCATGAGATTGGCTCTCAAAAAGCCTATGTTGCAAATTTGGTGGGAAAAATCAACAAAATGACTGTTTTACGTGTGTGCATGTGCAGTTGCTATGCACGCGAGTAACTTTGCGAATTTGCAATATTTTCACCCCAGATTTTCAACATTGGCATTTTTCCAGACCTCCTTGTGAACAGTGCAGCTGTCATTTTTCACACCCTGGACAAAGTGTGCTTTCGCACTTCAGGCAAGGAATAGAGTGGTCGGTGTGGGAAATCAGTGTTTCACACAGATTAAGAAACTGACAGTGGCACTGTTCATGAGCAGAGGTCCTAAAATGGCTATGTTGAAAATTTGGTGACTATACTTCACAAAATGACTTTCAATATTTTCACTCCAGATTTTCAACATTGCTATTTTACCACACCTCCTTATGAGCAGTACAGCTGTAATTTTTCACATTTTGCCCAAAATGTGTTTCCGTGCATGTAGCACACAATGGTGCAGTCAGTGTGTGAAATCAATGTTTGGGACAGATTAAGAAAATCACAGTGATACTGTTCATGAGCAGAAGTGTTTTTTTTTTTTTTTTTTTTTATTTAGTTGTTTAACCAGGTATAGCACACTAAGCTGAAAGCTTTTTTACAGGAGTGACCTGGGAGCATAAAAGTGTTAAAATGGTTATGTTAAAAATTTGATTAAAAAATTCCCCAAATGTCTGTTTTATGAGCATGCATTGCACTGTTCCTACGCACGCTCATATGTTCATGAATTGTCACTATTTCCATTCCAGATTTTCAACATTGCCATTTTACCACACCTCCTTATCAGCAGTATAGATGTCATTCTTCACATCTCACCCAAAATGTGTTTCCTTGCATGTTGCACACAATGGCACAGTCGGTGTGTGAAATCAATGTTCAGGACAGATTAAGAAAATCACACTGACACTGTTCATGAGCAGAGGTGTTACAATGGCTATGTTAAAAATTTGGTGAAAAAAGTCCATAAAATGACTGTGTTATGAGCGACCATTGCACAGTTTCCACTCACCCTCGTAAGTTCATGGATTTCTAATATTTTCAGTCCAGATTTTCACCACTGGCATTTTTCCACACTTCCTTATGAACAGTACAGCTGTCATTTTTCACACCATGGCCAAAATATGTTTTTGCACTTCCAGCACAGAAATGCATGGTCACTGTGGAAAATCACTGTTTGAGACAGATTAAGAAAATCACAGTGACACTGTTCATGAGCGGAGGTTCCAAAATGCCTGTGTTGACAATCTTCTGTAAAACATCCCCAAACTAATTGCATTATGGGTGTGCTTGCCCAGTTTCTACACACGCTCGTGACTTCATCAATTTTTTTAAATATTTTCACTGCAGATTTTCAACATTGCCATTTTTTCCACCTCCCCATCAGCAGTACAGCTGTCATTTTTCACTTCCTGTTCAAAATGTGTTTTTGTGCCTGCGGTGCCAAATGGGGTAGTCGTTGTGCAAAATCAGCTTTCAGCTAATAAACTGATATCACAAAAAACCCATGTTGAAAATTTGGAGAGAAAATGCCAACAAATGCCTTAGACGTTAAGGTTTCCAACCATAGCACCCCACCCTGTAGAGATTGACAGGCATCGGGGTGTGACTTTGGATTCTTGCCTGTAATGTTCATACCATTCCACACCCTGCAGCCAGTGAAAGGCATTGAGGTGTGCCTTGGACTCTTTGGTCCCAAAATTCATCCAATTCTCCTATACAACACCCATCTCACCCTATTTCCTGATGGAATGGGATGAGCATAATGACCAAAGACCCCAAGGTACACAGTGATGCTTGCCGGTGTCTGCAGGGTAGGGTGTGGTGAAATGGCATGACCGTTTTGCCTGATGACTCAAAGGCAAACCCAAACACCTCCAGCTTCTCTTTCAAGATGGTATCCTTCATCTTGACCACCACCAATGTCAGACTGACAGGCTGGTAGTTGCCCAGCTCCTCCCATGACTGCTTTTGTGGATAGGCATAACATGAGCCATCCTCCAATCTGGAGTCACCCACCCTGTCTGTAGGAAGGAGTTAAAAAGGTCTGCTGGAGGTGCAGCAAGGACGTCCCCATCTCCTGCAGCACTCTGGGATGAAGGCCATCCAGACCCAGTGCCTTATCCATTCTCAGGGACTTAAGGGTCTCCCACACCCTGCCAACAGGAATATCAACACAGAGAGAGAGCTCCCCCCTTCCTCATACCTCACCTGCCTCCCCCATCTGGTGTTGTTTCTCTGTCGTCTCTTGTGAATACTGAGGCAAAGTATTCATTAAGTACCTCCACCTGCTCCCTAGTCTCCTCGGCTCACCCACTCCCTGACCGCAGTCTGCTAATCTGCTCCTTCACTTTCTTCCTTTCCCTAATGTACCTAAAGAACCAATTTTCCCTGTTCCTGATCCCCTGTACTAGCCTCTGCTCCATTCTTGCCTTGGCCGACATCACCATCCTGGTTACCTTTTTGGCTAACCCATCATAATCCACCTTGTCCACATCTCCTAGTGAGTGCTTATATCTTCTATAAATAGTGCTTTTCTCCCTCACCACCTCCTGGACCTCCATGGCCCACCAGTTCTACTTGTTGGCCTTCCCAAACTTGCGTCAGACCTTTCTGCAGGCCTTGATAGCTTCCAGGAGTCCTCTTTTAATAATTTCCCACCTGCTTTATGTATCCATATCAGGTCTGATCCTTTCTAAATGCCCCCTGATGATCACATCCTTATCATTAAATTCCATCCCCTAAAGTCAACCACTACCATTTTAGTGCAATTTCCCCTCCCCCAGATCCAGGGAAAACCAAACTGTGGCATGATTGCTCCCCACAAGTGGGTCCCGTCTAAGCAGGTTTCTAACTAGATTACAGTCCGACAGGACCACATCCAGGATGCCACTGTCTGTCATCATATCAGTCACCATTTGGGATAGGAATGAATCCTGGGAAACATCCATCAATCACTGCTCCCTAGCCGATGAAGATGCCATTGTGCTCCAATCAACCATTGGCATGTTAAGGTCACCCAGCACCACAGTTTTACCCTCCCCCTGATCACAATGATCCCTGAGATGTGCCATAAGACTCTTCTTGAGGTCCTCAGCCAGCAGGTGTTACCTATAAACCATGCCCAGGTTGACCCTCTTACTACCAGGAACCTGCAAGGTAACCCATAAGGCATCTAAATTTCCTTTTGCCCCCTCAACCCTGCACGTATCAATGTCATTACTAATGATGAATGCCACCCCTCCTCCCATGCCTATAGCCCTGTCCTACCTGAACAGAGTGTACCCTTTCAGGTTTAGGTCCCAGTGGTGCTGAGGGATGGCCCAAGTTTCAGTGACTGCCACCATATCCACATTTCCTTCTGTTAGCATCTTCTGAAGCTCCGGCATCTTATTACCCATGCTTTTGGTGTTTATCAGAACCACTTTCCATCCCTGCTCCTTGCACTCACCCATCCCCAACCCAAGATCCCCTAGTAAACTGCCAGCCCCTACTCCTTTTTGCACTGATTGGTGCCCCGATAAGCACTCCTTCCCCCGTGCTGGGGTAATAAGGCCAAGTCCTCCCTTGATGTGCCTGTCAGCAGCAGCCTCAAGCCCCAGCCCTCCTCCTTCACAAGTTTAAACCCTACCTAGCTTCAATGAACTCAGCCAGTTTTAGTTTCATAACCTCCCCCCCATATTTAAGTGGAGCCTTCCCCTCGCATACAGCCTCTTGTACTCACAAGCTGCACCCCAGTCCCCCACCAACCCATACCCCCTACCCTCATACCATGCTTTGGGCCATTCATTAACATCCCTGATTTTCTGCTTGTTTCCTACGCTAGCCCTGTGCACTGGGAGGACCTCAGAGAAAAAGATCATGCACCCACAGCATGACACACCCTGGCTAGCACACGTAACCATGCTTCTATCTCCTCAACACTATTTCCCTCAATGTAATTTGTGCTTAAGTGCACCAATATGATGGGGATCCCCCACAGTCCTTCACCAGAGCATAGACCAAATGCTTGGTATTGTTCACAGTCGATCTAGATATACTCTTGTCCTTGACAGCACATCCTTGCCCCCATTTCCCCCTTTCTACTTAATGCCCATGATCATGAAGTCCTCTAGCAGTAGCACATTATCTTCTTCCTTCCTTCCTTTCCCTTGTTCTTAACTCCCTCCTCAGCCACACGCACCCTCACTACCCCAACTCTCCATTATCTCTGACCCACAATCATAGGTTCATAGGTTCATAGGGCAAATCAAGTTCATAGTCAGGGCCCCTACTTTTCTGCAGCACAGTGGGACCAAGTTCTGAGGCAAGACTACCATTTGCCGCAGAACTTCTGTGGTGGTGGTTTGTAATTTCTGTGGAAGTTCTGTGGCACTAACAAACTACCACATCACAGTGTCAGTGTGTCATCCTGACTTCACTTTCGTGGCAGTGGTTATAGCAATCAGGATAGTGGAAAGCACAGTAACACTAGTTCAAAAAATAACAGACATATGAAAAGAATTTTATGCCTAAAAAGGCAAAACAAATGTCTATTTCCCTAAGGTCCTAGCCTGTTGCATAAATTACATATGCAGAGAGGAACTTATGTAATAAATAAGGTATTTCTATATGCATGCTATCTATCCCACTAATTAGGTCTCCACTGTCTATCACTTATATATTTGTGTGTGCTTTCTACACCACTCATGAGGTTACCACTGTGTATCACTTATATATCCCTTGGTTTGACGGGGCACTGAGAAGGTTGCATAGGTTGGGGCGTAGGTTGGAGTGGCATTGAAGGAAGACTGCCTCTGAGGCCGACCACCTTATTTTGCTAGAGCATTATAAGCTCTACCAAGCAGAAATTTACCATAAGAAGGCATAATTCCTGTCCAGGGAAATTTCTGTCGCTCAGAATCGATCGGCTCAGCTCTTCAGAACTGTCGACAGACTGTGCAACCCAGCCTGTTGGCAGATCCGTCAAGTTTTTACACAGAATGACTGCGAGGAGATTGCTCTATTGTTTGCGAATAAGGTGGAAGACATTCGGAGGCAGTGTCTCCGACCCCACTCTAAGGATGTTACCATCGATCAATGTTTTGTCGCAGAGCCTGGGGTCTCCTGGAGTTCCTTTAATCTACTGGATTTAGTAGACACTATGAGGATTGTCCGTGAGATGTGCCCAACATGCTGTAGTTTGGATCTGGGTCCTACCTCCCTGATTATGGGTTGTAGTGAGTCTATCAGCCCGGTCCTTGCTTGGATTATCCGGTGTTCTTTGGAGACGGGAGTTTTCCCTAGCTCTCTGAAGGAAGGGGTGGTGACTCCCCTTCTAAAGAAAGCTTCCTTAGACCCAGATGACCTAGCTAACTACCGCCCGATCTCTAACCTCCCTTTTGTGGGGATGGTTATTGAAAAAGTTGTGGCAGCTCTATTGGATAACCATTTGACCATCCATAGTTTATACGAACCTCTCCAGTCTGGTTTTCATAAGAGGCATAGCACCGAGACTGCTCTGGTTCGGGTGCTCAATGATCTCCTGATGGCGAGAGATCAGAGACATCATTCTATTTTGGATCTCCTCAATCTGTCATCAGCTTTTGATACTGTGGATCATGGGGTTTTGCTCAAACATCTGAGGTCCATTTGCGGACTTTCAGGTGTGGTCCTCAGATGGTTTTCATCTTACCTCAAGGGGAGAACACAGAGAATGGTCTCGGGATTATATTCATCTGGGGCTTTCTGTCTGCCTTGTGGGGTACCTCAGGGTTCGATACTTCCCATGTTATTAGCAGTATACATGATACACCTCAGAGACATTGTAAGATGGTACGAGCTGAGGTTTCACTGCTATGCTGATGATACCCAGTTCTACCTGTCTTTTGCACCTGACCAGGCTAGTGCTATCTCGGTGCTGAATAACTGCCTCGCAGATATCCAAGACTGGATGAATACCAGTGGTTTAAAGTTGAATCCGGGAAAGACCGAGATTATGGTGGTGGACCGTGGTTGCAGGGTTGAGGGCTTAGGGGTGGGGTCTCCCTCTGGATTAATTCTAGGGGTGGACCAGATCCCTACCTCTGAATGGGTGCGTAACCTGGGTGTGGAGCTTGACACTGGTCTGACCCTTCATTATCAGGTGTCTGCAGTTGTCTGGACCGCATTTTTCATCTTAGAAACATCGCCAGGATTAGGCACTTGGTTCCACCTGGCGATTTGCCGGTTTTAGTCCACGCCTTTGTGACATCTCACCTTGATTACTGTAACTCCCTGTACCTAGGGCTTGCTGGGGTTGATATCCACCACCTGCAGCTAGTGCAGAATGCAGCAGCACGTTTATTGACTGGGGCTTCTAGAAGGTCTCATATTACCTCAGTGCTGCGCACTCTGCACTGGCTGCCAATGCAGTGGTGAATCACCTTCAAAGCGGGTCTTTTGACCTACAAAGTGTTACACGGGTTTGGTCCTGACTACTTAAAAGAGCTTCTGGTGCCCTACATCCCTCTGAGATAGCTTCGCTCGGCTGACGAGGAGTTGCTGGAGATTCCGAGGGTTAATTTGAAGTCCTCAGGAGCCCGTACCTTCAGTTTCGCTGCTCCCTCCCTCTGGAATTCTCTGCCCTGTCAGCTCTGAGAGAGTACAACAGTGGACAGTTTTAAAAGGGCTTTAAAGGCTTTTCTGTGGGATAAGGCATTCCCTGTTTTATTGGAATTGGTTATTTTACTTGCATACTTGCTGTTCTATTTATTGTATTTATTGATGCTGGTGTTCTTACGCTTTATGTATAGCACCTTGAAATTCTGAAAGGTGATTAATTAAATAAATTTTATTATTATTATTATTATTATTATTATATGCAATCTGCAACATACATACAAATATAGGTGTGTGTGTGTGTGTGTGTGTGGTGAGAGAGACAGAGATACTGTATATGTGTGTGTGTGTATATATATATATATATATATATTTTTTTTTTATTTCCATGAATTTGCATCCTCATTCATATTGGTCCCATTGGAAATGGAATAGAGGAGTTATTGCAAAACTCGTTTTTCATGTCAACCTGCTTTCCCTGATGCACTGCGTAACACCATCAGGCTATGACCTGCAGGTGAACCAATTGTGAGATAGAGCTCTCCAATCCATCACAATGTGTCCACCATGTGACAGAACACTGCACCATACCTTCCCAGGCTCCGATCAGTGATGTGTTCCACCAATCCTTGTGCTGCCCAGCCAGCTCCCAAAGCAACAGTAATCTCTGAACCTGAGTTGCCGGCACAGAAACACAGCATGCTACCCTCTGGCCCAACAGTTACCCCTGCACACAACATTTCTCCATAACTTTTAGGTGATTCTATCAACCGATGACAATATGTAATCAATAACCCTGGCAAAAATGCGTACAGAGCAATTATTTATTTAACAGGTCTATTCTTTCAGCAGGTCTACACATTATTATATTCCACTTTCCAGGGCATAATTACTTTACTTTTCTTAAAAATGACAGTTAAATTCATTTTACCAGTTATTTATTTCAGATGGTGTCTCTATATGTTAAAGGTACAAATAGGTTTGTACAAAGTGAGGTATGGACTTGACAGGTCTGTGCTATTGACAAGGTTTTGTTTAAGTTGGCCCTAGTGCAATAATTTAAGACTGAAACTTGTATTAGGCTGTAGTGCAGGTTGAGCAAATATCACCATGCATGATGTGCAGTGCCATGTGGCAGAAAAGTGACTGTTCATTTCTGTTGCAGAATGCAGTAATTTCATTAGCTAATATATGATGTTATAGCAATAATAACATCACATTCTGAGCATATAGGGGGTTTGGATATAAAAATAGGGGACGGGAACGAGATTCTATGGATAAACAGAAATATTAATAAAAAATCACCAAGAAGAGTGAATTCTGTGGCACCACAGAAGTTCTGCAGAAGATTGCAAGTTCTGCACAAAATTCTGCAGCTGCAGAATTCTAGAGACCTTGACCTTAGTCCTTTAAAGAACTTGCCACCAATCGATCTATTGGTGGAAAAAATACTTCCTATCACCCATGTATTTGTACAGATTGATTTTAAATAAGTTCATATTATCACACACAATAATATATCTGGGCAAGGTATTCCATATATTTTTGATTCTTTGACTAATGGCTACTCTTCCCCCCTGTTCCTACTATTTATCTTGTCTTAACTATTTTTCTCCTAGCTCCTTCCCCCGCCTCACCACTCTGGGCTATCCCAGCAGCACTCCTGTTAGCTTGAGACCCCTTCTGACCTCCAGGGGCTCTTGCCTAAAACCCCCCATTGTTCTTTTTTTCTGCTTTCCCCACACTTACTCCCTACTGGTTCCTTTCCCCCTGTGTTCTGTGCTCCCTCCTCCCTGTCCCCTCATCCTTCATCTCTAGGCATACCAGATTTTTGGCCCCCCCTACCTATGCTGTCCCTTGAACCCTGCTTAGGCCTTATGCCCATTTTCCCAGCCCCCTCCCTTTTATCCTCCTTCCATCCTCTGCTTGCTGTGCACTCCACTTCTTCTGAGGCCCCACCCTCCATGGTGTCCTTCAGTGGCAAGTACCTGCTTGAGACCAGGATCCCTACAGTATGTTGATTACCAGTACTCCCCTCCTGTCAGGTGAGATCCCTTTTCATGGTCAACAGAAACACATTTGCTCGTCTGTCCTGGCCCCACCCTCTGCCATCCTACAAACTCCTCCCTATATGCTCTCCTCAAACCCTCCCTCCATTTCTGCCCCCATACTGGCCAGACCTACCCTGACATCTGGTGGACCCCATCCTCCTGCACTCACAGTTGCAGGCACTCTCCTCCAACTGTCAGTAGATACATGCTTTCCATTCCCTGCACTCATGCCTTTTACCCACCTGTCCAGCTCATACCTAAGCCTGCATAGTTCAGCCTCCATTCCTATCAAAATGGCACATATAGGTCAGTGCCTAAACTCCACAGTGAACTCATGGACATTGTAGCTCCACAGCCACTGCAACCCACTAACCTGCTTTCCCTCCATCCTGTAACTGAGGTCCCCCCTTTCCAGTAGTGACCCTGTGTATTCCGGCTGCCCTTGTCAGTGACTCCATGCTGCTCCTCCCTCCCCTATACAGTTGATTCCACTTGTGTGCAATTCGGATGTGTGCACATTCTGGTTGTGTGCACTCACACCTCTGGTCCCAATTCAGTTTGTGTCAGATTAGTGTTAAAAAAAATTGGTTGTGTGCACTTACTATTTTGGTTGTGTGCACAATTCTGAGATCATTTAGTTGTTAGTAGCAGCATTCACACAAGGTGTTAATTGCAGTTGAGCATGCTTTTGTTAAATGCTTGGGTGCCCTGAGCTTTCTACCTCTACAATCATGTGTTAATCACCTTACTAATCTCTCTCTCTCTCAGGTGCGATTAGTGTTTTGGGGGGTTGGAAGCTCACAGCTCACAGCTCCCACTTCAGATTAACAGCCTCCCAAATGACTGCCACTTATATTGAGGATTTTGTTGCGGTCGACAATGACAAACCATCTAGTGGTGAGCTCACAGAGATGGAAATTTGTACCGCTGTGATCAGTTTAGGTGCGGGAGCAGATGATGACAAGCATGAGGAGCCCAAGGTACTGTTGCCTTCAACAGGTGAAGTCAAACCTCAATTGGTTTAACTCATTCAAAAAAGGGCTGGAATCACTAACTAAATGAACTGTCAGGCAAGCCCGCATAACGAGTTGTTTCTAGCTGTTATTGATGTTTATAATGCCAATGCTGCTCTGTACTGAACGCTTTTGTCATCACTGTAGTTAGTGAATTTAGCAGTACAGCATGGTAACATAATGAATTAAATAGAACATTTGTTATTGTTTTGTCAAATATTTATTTACTATGCTGCAATAATTTTAGCATTTTACTTGAAGTAAAGCATTTCTAAAGAGTCCTAAAGTGTGTAATAAAGTGTTTGCATGATTTGACATGATTTGACACCACCCGCGTATCAGACCCATGTGAAATATGGCAAATTCGGTTTAGTGCATTTTTGGTTGTGTGCACAACTTTGGCAGGTCCCGACCTTGTGCACACAAATGGAATTGACTGTACTAGTTACCTCTCACATGTCCCCAGTCTGTTGCATGTGGCCATGGCCTCTTCAAGGGTACTGACCAATAACCAGTGACTCCACTGTAGCAGGAAGTGGACTGAAGCAAAGCAGTTTAAATCAACCCAAAGCAATGCAATATCCAGCTAGCATTAAATGTGTTGTCTATTTAGATTCAAACAAATTTAGCCTGCACACAACTTGCCCAGAATTTAGTCCAGATCAGTAGCAGGAAGTAGATCGAAATAAAGCAGTGCAAACTCCACCCAAAGCAATGCAATATTCAACTAGCATCAAATGTGTCATCTAACTGTTCAGGTTAAGCAAATTTAGCCTTCCAAATGTTTGCCCAGAATTTAGCCCAGCTCCACTGCCAAAAAAAAGCAAAACAAGCAACTCAAACACACTCCCAGAAAAAGCACTATGGTTTCAACGTAGTCAACAGATATTGCCCTTTTTTGAGCATGGATTAACCTCAGAGCAGCCCCCTTAATCAGATCAGGTTTTCCTCATAGTGCCTGACCCTACCCAATGCAGTGAAAATTCCCCCATGACAAGGCCTAATAGCATCAAAGTAGTCCTTAAATCTATTGGAGACAGCTTGTAACAGGCAGTTTCAAATTTAGTCAGAAAAAGTGCAGGGCAATCTCTCCAGAGAGCTCTGTCTACTGCTGGAGACAGCTTGTAGCAGGCAGCTTCAAATTTAATCAAAATAAGCACCACAGCAATCCCTCCAGTGAGCTCTGCCAGATTAAAAGATTTAAGTGAAACTGTGATGAGAAAAGTGATTCTGACCAGATAAAAGTTCCAAGTGAGATAACCCTGTTGTGAAAGTGTAGTCAGTCCTCCTGGCCAATCCATGAGTCTTCCTTGCTGCAGGCTCCTCCTCCAACCTGCATTTAATAGAGGTCAAGGCTAGGATGGGTGGGCTGGACAAATACCTCCTGCAGCAACCCAATTCTCCCTTGGCTGCAGATGCAGCCACCAGTTGCTGCTGATACAGCTCCCTCCACCACTGAATGCAGCCACTGATCCTCCATTGGCCTCTGATGCAGCCACCTGTTGCTGACAATGTGGGTCCCTCCAGTGAAAAGCAACTCTTTGAATTGTGGCCAGGCTGCTTGGCTTTTAAAGCCTGGCCACAACTTGAAACTTGGTGCCTCCAGCCCTAATTGGTGGGACCATCCTTCTCCTCCTTAGCCACTGATGTGGCCAATCAGTGACCCCTTTCACCACCTTAGTGGCCGTGAAGTCTTCATTGGCAACCATCATCTGTGGCCACCAGATCCACCCTTGCCACAGATGCAGCCACCAGTTACCAATAATGTGGCTCCCTCCTCCTCCGAATGTGGCCATCTGATCCTCCCTTGCTTGCCGATGCAGCCACTAACTGCACTGATGCAGCTCCCTCTGGCAAAAAGCAGCTATTTCCCTTCCTTGGCCACTGATACAGACACCAGTTGCTGCTAGTGCGGCCCCCTCTGGTGAAAGGCCATAGGGAGTTCGAGGCATCATCTATCAGATTACCATTCAGTAGGAGCTTTGAAGGTGTTAGAGTTGTCTAATTAAGACAGGAAGCCCAACAACATAATGTAGGACGCTGCAGCTGTACTGTTGCAGCAGAATTTGGCAAAAGTCTGCCGCTCATGGGTGAAATTCTGCATTTTGCCAGCGAAATATAAAATTTTGTCTGTGAAATTTCACATTTCATGCCAGTGAAATTCACAAACAAAATGGAAGAATTTCATAAAATGTTTTGCATGGTGAAATTCACAATTTTACTGAACTTTCACAGACT
This sequence comes from Neoceratodus forsteri, assembly GCA_016271365.2. Lineage (NCBI taxonomy): Eukaryota > Metazoa > Chordata > Ceratodontiformes > Ceratodontidae > Neoceratodus > Neoceratodus forsteri. Next base: position 129,990,569 of record JADMNL010000022.1, read on the forward strand.
AAATTAAATTTCACTGCAACATTAATCTGGCCCAAAAGGTGATTTCACACTTGCTCTGCAAATTTATGTTTGGGCCCTGAATTCAAAAATTTCACCTATCAGATTGATAGGCGGTCCCATGAAAAGAGTACGTTGAAAATATGGAGTCAATATATACAAAATATAATTTATGAAAGAAAGTTGAGTTTTTTCAATACTCACTCATAATTTTGCTATTTTTCAATGTTTTAACCCACAATTTTCTACATTACCTCTTTTACAGCCCCTAACAAACATGGCAGGTATCATTTTTAAAATCCTGCCCAAAATGTGTTATCACACTTGTGGCAGCAAATAAAATTTCTGCTAGTATTTTATAAACCACAACTGTCAAGTTCAGAAGATGGGATTATAAAAAATCTATGTGGAAAATTTTGAGTCATACTGTCTAAAAAATGTTATGAAGAAATGTATGCAGGGCCAGCAGTTGACTTACTGGGTGGCTTGTTATGAACTGGTGTTGGTGAGAAGAGCACTGGAGTGAGCTCAGTGAACCAGCTGGTTGTGTTGAGGCTGGGTGTAATGTAACATTTTGTAGTAAAACATTTGTTTAAGTACAACCTTTTATAATAGGTAGACTGAGTGTTAAAGTATAGCCTTTTTACAGGATGCTTCAGTGTAATTTCTTATACTAACCAAATGTGTTTACTTAAGTAGTGGAATAGTTTAACATGTACTGTACACAAGGTGCATGGCCAACTAACTGTGTCCATCGAAAAGGGATGGAGTGCAGATGTTGATGTACTATCGTTGTGTTGATGTACTAAATTATAGGGACAAATGACAGCAGTAGCTGGAAATGTTAGGACATCTGATGATGGGTGCCACTGCTGATCAAAAGTAAATATAGCCTAACATGAAGACATAAAGTTGTTATAACAAAGATATGATTGGTAGAAAGCTAACAGAGTTGTAAATATTGAGAAATATACTGTTGACTTGACACTTTATAAGCTCTCTATGTAGAGTGAAAAGTTAGCACTTACAAACGGAAGATATATCCTTGAATGCTATAAAGAGTGTGTAACAAGTGATGTTGAGATACATGTATTTGGAAGAAATGAGCTTACAAGGATAAATATTATAGAAAATATACCAACTTCAGTGTGGCTTAAATTTTTTGAAGATAGAAAACACAATGCTACTATCTGCTACAATTGGTGCCAGGACTCAGACGTCTGAAGACAGTCTATATGGTTGTTGATGACATCAAAAGAACCAAATAGACCAAGCTGCAGGGAATGCCTTATTGCACATGACCTGATCCATCAAGTACAGAAGGGAGTCGAACAAGGGACTCAGTTGGACTGGATGAAGTTAGACATGATTTGCCAGTCAAAATAGACGTAAATGTTTAGAGATGAACCTTCATGAAGATCCACACAGCTCTCCTGAAAAGCAGAAAGAAGCGTACTTATGTTTATTTAAACAACCATACAGACCGTAATGAAAAGTGTAAATCAGATAAAATCAAGTTAGCTAACATATGTCAGATGTACGTATAGTATCAGTTAGAAATAACTGCTAGGACATGTCAGTTAAAGAAAGAAATGTTAGAAAAAGAGAATACACATTACTTAAATATAGCCATATATGTCCCAGAGGCTAAAGATAGTAAATATAAAATATATTATTCAAAAAGGGATGTTTGTGGGTTAAAAATTAAAACTTTATAATGAATACAGCTGTTTCCAGTTGCCCAAGGTCATGCTGTTCTCTGTATTTGGAGAACTGCAAGAATATTACTGTATTCGGTAATGAATGTTATTCTTATGTTTCATCCCATGACATGTCCCGGTTTTGAAATGTTGGCTCATTGTCTGCAAACTGCAGTTGCAGATATGAAGCAGCATAGGAAGGGGCATGTGGATGGGGTGGCTCCCTTGGGCAATTATATAGGAAATAAAGAGATGAGATCACGCCAATCAGGAGCCCAAGAACTTTCATATAAAAAACAGTCCTTGTATACATTATAGGCAAAGGCACAGTTGTAGTGCCAAATCTCCTTGGAGTAAAGGCAGAATGACTACATCCTTTTATCTAATTGAGTGCTTAACTACGCAAAAAGCTGCCAAAACTAAAAATATGGTAATTTTCACCTTGTTGCAATTTGTGACCTTTTGCAACACAATCTGACCTTCCATGTTTAATCTAAGTTCAGAACATTATTTTGTCAGGATTTTTCAGGTTCTGCTGTAATTTAAGCTATACAAGTGAACTTTTTGATTCTGACATGGAAAATGTGATTTATTATCCAAAAATGGGAAAGAAGTAATCAAGATTTATTTAAATCTCATATATCAACGAGCTTAAAAAACTAAAAGTTTTTTAACATCGTACATGGTTCTTAGCCCTGATGACAGCTTCAGCTCCCATTAGCCCTTCTGAGTCCTCTGATTTTGTAATAGAGGTACATGCAACAGATCAGGTAATTAATACAGTACTATTACAAAAGAGAACAGGGACTCTGCGTCCTATGGGATATTTTTCTCATGTATTAACACCTGTAGAAGAGACATATAAAGAATGTGTAAAACATTTGTTAGCTGTATATTGGGCTATGCAAGCCACAGAACATATTTTGAGGTGTAACAGACTTATCTTGCAAATGTCTCACACTCCAATATTTAAAAGGAATGTGAGAGGTGTGTCTTCCCAGCGACTGGTTAAATGGGCTTTAGCTCTACAAGGGAAAAATATCACAGTGGAAAAATGTACCTCACCTATGTTAGTTGAATTAATGACATGGGAGGAAGGGAGAGACACATAATTATGAAACTGTAATGGGAACTGAATAAACCCATATTTGCTGCAGAACCAAATACTGAAGCCAAAGATGTTTATGTAAATGGCTCTCATTTTTGGGAGAATGGACGTTTCCTTACAGGATATGCCATATGGACACTGAGTACTACTCAAGAAATATTAGTATGATGCCCATCATCTTTTTCTGCCCTTAGAGCAGAATTAGAGGCAGTCCATGGAGCTATTATGGCTTACCTTCGGGAGGCTATTAATATCTTCTCAGACTGTGCTTTTGTGGTAAATTCCTTATTAGACTTATTGCCAATTTGGACTAAAAGAGGAATGCAGACAGCATCTGGAGAACCTGTCGTATTTGCTCCCATATTATGACATATAGGGGATATAGGAGCTCAGACACCTTTGAAAATAGCAATTTGTAAAGTAAGAGCTCACCAAAAGAATCCAATGGATACCCTTGAGTTAAATAATAACTTAGTCAATAATCCTGCTCAAGTTGCAGCCAAACTAACTTATGGGTAGACCCTCTAGGAGGTGATTCTACACATTTGTGGGAGATGGACAAATTTGACAAACAGCATATTAAATGGATAGCTGTCATCTCACAAGTCCCAAGTTTGGGCCATATCCAAGATACAGATGCTTGCATAGTGGGTTGTTGGAACCAATACAAAGACACTAGATAGTGTGCAACCAAACATGTTACCATATGGGAAGATATGGTAATATGGAAATGACAAACTGGGGATGGGATGCAGATACCACCCACTTCATTTAAAAAAAGATATTATCATGAATAATCATCGAACTGGAGGCCATTGTGGACTCCACAAAACTTGTAAAATGTTGGCACAAAATACTGGTGGCCAGAAATGGGAAAAAATGTCAAGCAATGCCTGGAGGCTTGTCTCATCTGGGCACAGATGAATCCTCCAGTGCCTGGTAAAAGGGTTCCTTTAGGTGGACCCCGCCTTGGCAGATGGTCCTTGGTCCAGATTACAAATTAATTACATGGGGCACTTGACTACTGAAAAGGGGGAGGTTCCGATATTTATTAGTCATTGTTGACATATTTTCCAAATGGGTAAAAGCATTACCCATACGTAATGATAGTGCTACAGCTACAGCAAAAGTGTTATGGGAACAGGTGTTCTCACAATGGGGTTTTCCCAGAATACTTGAAAGTGACAAAGAAACTCACTTTACAGCAAAAAGAATGACAGCTTTGTGTGACATTTTGGGTCTCACTCAATGTTTGCATTTACCTTATCATCCACAATCATCAGGGATGGTAGAAAGGTTAAATTGCACTTTGAAAAATACACTGAAAAAGGCAGTGTTAAATACTGGTAAAGGTTGGGTGACACTTACTAGGAGTCCTAATGGATATTACAGGTACTAAAAACAAGAGTACTGGCTATAGCCCATATCAATTGATGACTAAATGAGATATGCAGCTATATTATCCTTCAGATCCAGATTTATCAACACCAATATTAGACCACATCACAACTGATGCAACAGCTGCAAAAACAGTTAGCTGTTTATTTATCCCATGCTGCCAAAAATATGGCACAGACTCTTTGAAAATACAGAGACATGATAAAAAAGTGATACTGCCCATTAAAAGGGGTCATCACATCATGGTAAAAAATGTTTGGTCAAAAGGGACCCCGGGACACTAATTGGTTGAGACCCTATGATGTCACTGATGTTTTGGGACTATGAGTCATTCAGGTCCGATGAATTCGACAAGGGTCTACTGAGACCAAATGGGTCCATGTGGACCAATGTAAGTTGTATCAGCCATTAAATGATGACAACAACTAATACTGCTCTGTTTCTCCCAACAGGTAAAGTACAATGATGTATCTTGTACTTATGCTGAGCAGTACCTTACTGATCCTGGCCACTTCCGAACAATTCAATGGATGCCAGGGCACAAATGGAATAGTTTATGTAACAAGAACTTTGCAAATCATTCTGCCTGGGATATTCCAGTGCTGTTAGGAGAATGACATGAACACACTGAATATCTTCTTGTCAAATAGTACTTTATTTGTTATGGACAATGTCAAAATGCAACATGGGGATACTCGCCAGACGCATGGCCTGGCACCGGCATGTGTGTTGTAAACACAACAGCCCAGAAAAAAATATATATCCACTCTATTTTGAGGGATACAACAAATTTGACAGGAGAAGAACAAGATTTATTTCAAATAAAATGAAAGGACATGTAATATTATCCATCCAATATTACGTTGTTAAATGCATCTATAACGGTTCAAGACATAATATGTCATGTGTTATATAATACATCTGTTGTGTAAAAATTATACAGTAGAGTTAAATGTAAATTTAAATATTATAATGTGTTACTACATTTGCCTTTGCCATGATTACAGCTTCAGTGTAAGGATCAGGCCTCAGTATTATTGTGGCAACAGTATTATAATAATACTTTAATTCGATGCCATGATAGACACAAAATGAGGTCATTTCAAATTCTTGCAGAGGCAACACCAGGTTTATTCCGTTGTAAAAGAGACGTATGGGGCTGGTTAGGCTCAGGATTAGAAATTGCTAATGGTATCGATGGTATGGTTTTATAGGGTCATATTCGTTCTTTGAAAATGACTTTAAAGAATATGGCTACTAGACAATTATCAACTACTGTGAGATTAGCAGCTGATAATGAGAAAATTGATTGGTTTGCATTAAAAAAAAAACCTTACAAAATTTTAAAATTATTGCTCAAATAGCAGCCCATTGTTATAGCTCACTTTATGTCTAGAGAAAACTATGTAGAACTGGCTTGTTCTCAATTAGTTGCTAAAGTACATTTGTATTTAGTCAATGAGTTAGAATTAAAACAAATAAATTAACCTTTAGGAAGAGGTAAAAATGATGAGACTAGATTATTGGATTGTCCCACTGTATTCCCACCACCCTTAGCTATGGTAAAAGTATGGGACTCTCTGAATCAATGTGCACAAGTGCTGCAACATGTGATTCCCAAACATGTGATTCACTACTGCCTACATTTCCCCAAAGAACCAAAACCTGGCACTGTTATCCTTAACAGATTATCTTGCCACCCTCCCTCACAAAGCAGAACAAGTCCTTGTGAGGGACTTGAAAGTGAACTGGCTTAGCACCGCCTCCTCCACCACCCGGGACTCCGGGGCCATTGATCTGACACAACTCATTTCCCAACCCACAATAGTAAAACCAAAGAGAGGTACCAGCACCCTCCTAGATGTAATCATCACCTACCACCCCAAAAAAATTCCAGGATATCCAGGTCCTCCCTGACTCACTTAGTGACCATTCCCCTATCCTATTCCGCTGGGTGACTCCCATGCCCCGACTCACAGCCCAGTCCACACTCCGCCGGTGCTTCAGACCGGGTGGGCTGAAAAACCTCAAGCAATTTCTTGCCCAGATAAACTGGTCCCCCATTCACCATGCTCCTGACATAGATACTGCCCTTGCCTTCTTTTCCCAAACCTTTAACAAAGCCTGCAACCTCTTTGCACCCATCACAGGAGTCAGAACCAAAAAACATAATGCACCCTGGGTTACTCCTGCCTTATTACAATTGCTCAAGCTTAGGGATAGCCTATGGCACCTTGCCACAGAAACAGGCTGGATGGCTGACAGACAGGCCTACAATGCTGCACGGAATAAGTGCACTTGCGCCATCCATAAAGCCAAGGCTGACCACTACCAGGCCACTCTCATCTCCTCCTGGGGGTGTGCCCGAACTTTCTGGGACAATGTTAAACAATTAAATGAGAGCACATGCTCCCTTCCCCCATCACAGATCACCATTGATGGCTCTACCTTTACCGACCCTGCATACATTGCAAACTACCTTAACACATACTTTATGGACCTTAGCTCTGTCCTCCCCAGTAATTTCTTTGACCCACCACCCTCCCTACTTGCCCCAGTCCTCCAATGCCCTAGCTTCCACCTATGAAGGGTAACTGCCCAGGTAGCCGGACCTCACCTGGTCAAAGTATTAAAGAGCAATAGTCCCGGCAGCGACTCCCTGGACCCCAGCATTCTCTGACTGGTACTGGATCAGGTCCTTGCCCCACTCACCAGCCTTCTCAACAAATCTGCATGGAAAACTGCCATTGTTACTCCCATACACAAAGTTGGTGACAGGTCCTCTGCCGGGAACTTCTGACCTATCTCCATCCTCCCACCCCTCTCCAAAGCCCTAGAAAAACTGGTTGCCACGCAAATCACCGAATACCTGACCTAACACAACATCCTCTGCCCTGAACAGCATGGTTTCTGTGCAGGACACAGTTCCAGTGCTGCACTAATTGAGTTTTCAAATTTCCTACACTCCTCTCTGGACTCTGGCTCCCTAGCTGGGGCAGTGTTTGTTGACCTCTCAAAGGCTTTCAACACTGTCTCCCACCTCTTCCTGCTAGATGCCCTCTGCCACACTGGCTTCTCTACTGGACCTCTCACCTGGTGCACCAGCTACATATCTGCCTGCTCCCAATGTGTCAGAATTAATGGGACACTTTCCAAAACTTGTCCTATCTGCTCGGGGATCCTCAGGGCTCCATCCTGGGAGCCCTACTCTTCTCACTCTACCTAAACACCCTGCCCAGTACAAGCACTGGTAAAATTCTGCTGTATGCAGATGACGCCGTCATCTTTGCCACCCATCGTAACCCCATCTCCCTCCAGGACACCCTACAACTATCCTATAATGATGCCGAAACCTGGTTTAAAGAGCACAGACTTGTCATTAATCTCAAAAAAACAAAAGCAATGCTCTTTGCCCACCCCCAAAACAAAGCCAGCAACTTCCCACTCCATATCCTCTCCAGCTCCAAACAACCACTAGAACAAGTCTACTCCCACAAGTACCTTGGGGTCTCCTTTGACTCAGCCCTCATCTGCCACACCCACATTGATGCACTTGCTTCAGCTACTAATGTGCGGCTAGGTATCTTATACTGCTATAAAAACTGTCTCCCCCCTCTGCCCTCTGTCTAGCGGTTACATCCTCTATACCATCCCTTGTTGATTATGGCCTACCAGTATACGGTGCTGCTGACACGACTGCCCTCAATAAAATTTGCCTCATCCTAAATAAGGCATGCAGGCTAATCACTGGGGCCCCCAGTCTCACTCATTCATACCAGCTCTATGACATGGCAATACTGCTGAATCTAGATGAACGTCTACGATACCAAACCTTCCTAATAATGAAAAAAACTCTTCTCGGGCTATCCCCACCCGGGCTGACAGCCTCCATCCACCAAGCCCAACCCTTGGTCTGTACATGAACCTCCTGCAAGCTACTTTACTGGTCCCAAGATCGAGGACCTCCCATGGACAGAGGTCCTTCTTCTGTAGAGCTCCATCCTGGTATAGCTCGCTCCCTGCCCCCATCTCTGATGCCCCCATGATCTCCAACTTCAAAAACACACTTTGGAGCCAACTATTTAATACGCATAGCTGCACCTGCCTCTAAATGAGGCATAGCTCACTGTGCACTGACAATGCTCGCCGGGCGGCATCCACATCTCACTTCTTTCAGTCCTCGCCCATTGCCAATTGAACTGCTGTTATCCTGCTGTTTTTGCTCCTACCTTCGTGCAAGAATATGCCATTGTAACTAAACTGGCTTGTCTGTTTAAATGTTTATAATCACATGTATTTGCTAACTATGTAACTCATATGCTGTAACTAAAAGTCTGTTATGTATTTGGCCTCAATGTGACGAGGTACTTTTGGAAATGAGCCTCTGGCTCAAAGGTTGTAAGCTGATGTACAAATAAATAAATACTAGTAATAATACCTGTATGTTTTGAACCACTGAAAATATCGTGGCAAATCAGTAATTTGGGAGTATTAATACATGACCAGATCATGAGTCTCCAAATACCAGGTGACATTATTATCCCAGTACACAATAAATATGTTGTCTTAACTAAGCAACAGTGTGTACAAGAACATGAAACCGTGTTATGTGGGAAACAGACATCAACCACCCCTTGGTTTCCTAAACAATGTAAATTTACTCTAACGTCTGCAAATGAATACCGCCAAGCAATGAGATGGAACCAATCATGGTGTGTAATGGCAGATCAACCTTGAAATGTATAGGGGTGTAGAGACAAGGCCTGGTGGGTTGCAAACTGGACCCTCAGGGAACATCCTGCCTATAACTGAACAAAAGTTACCCATATCGATGGTTCCAGTCTGGCCTTAAATTTACTCACTGATTTGGCAACTCCACCTCATTTCTTATTACCCCAAATTAATAAATTGTCACTACAAATTGAAGGACTTATTTTCTTACAAAAGGCCTCTATCAAAGAAGTAAAAGGGCAGTCACAATACATACCCTTTATATCCTGGTGGGATTGGGACTCGGCTGTCTTGGGTACTAGTCCAACCCTAATAGTGGTAGTATGCGGTATTGCAGTGATTTGTGTTCTTATTATTGTACAATTGTTTATTGTACCATAAAATAAAACGCATAATTCTACAGATACAAATGTTTCAATGGCAACACCATATTGTGTAATCTCCAATTATAGAGAGTCACAAGAGGGGGGATTGTAATGTAACATTTTGTAGTAAAACATTTGTTTCAGTACAACCTTTTATAACAGGTAGACTGAGTGTTAAAGTATAGCCTTTTTCCAGGATGCTTCAGTGTAATTTCTTATACCAACCAATGTTTTTACTCAAGTAGTGGAATAATTTAACATGTACTGTACACGAGGTGCATGACCAACTAACTGTGTCCATCGAAAAGGGATGGAGTGCAGATGTTGATGTACTATTGTAATGTTGATGTGCTAAATAATAGGGACAAATGACAGCAGTATCTGGAAATGTTAGGACTTCTGATGATGGGTACCACTGCTGACCTAAAGTAAATATAGCCTGACATGAAGGCATAAAGTTGTTAAGACAAAGATATGACTGGTAGAAAGCTGTTGACTTGACACTATATAAGCTCTCTGTGTAGAGTGAAAAATTAGCACTTACCAACTGAAGGAATATCCTTCTATGCTATAATGAGTGCATAACAAGTGAGATTGAGATTGAGATACATGTATTTGGAAGAAATGAGCTCACAAGAATAAATATTACAGAAAAACATACCAACTTCTGTGTGGCTTCTGTGTGGCTTAAATTATTTGAAGATAGAAAACACAATGCAGCTGTCTGCTACACTGGGGGATGGTGTTGCTGTTTTAGTACCACTCCCAGGCTTGGAACAGATGGTGTAGTGTTGTGTTGCTTAGATAACAGGTAAACAACTTCTGCATCCATAGCCTCATAGGGCCTGTGTTTCTGCAGCCAGATGGACACTTGGCCCTGCATATGTATTATTTATTTAATTATTTAGTTAGTTAGTTTTTGTTAACCAGGTAGGCACACTAGACAGTCATATGCCTATATTCAGGTGCGACCTGGGAGTTTACAGGGACCTTACAGGCAAAAAGCAGGTATTACAGAATAACAGAGAATGATAATAGTCAGACTCAGCATGACTTAAGGCATATAGAAAAGTATAACATAACAAGGTAGCACTTGACAGTCATGTATTGAACATAACATAACAAGATAACATTTGACAGCCATGAACTATAATCACGGAAACGCACTGACCTAGAGGCGATGACTGGACATGACCATAAAGTGCAGCACCATGCAGAAAGGGGGTTAAAACCTTAGTTACAATGATAGGTTGAGGAGAGTTTCAGGAAGCCCCAGAGGAGCTCATCTGCTGCTGCATGGATGTGCAGGGCACAGAGGGCACTGGGCTTCCAAAGCCCTACCGATTCTTTGCATCTGTAGGGATATGGAAAGGCGGGGCCGAGAAGGCCCTGCATTTTAGCAGATAGAGGGACTCTTCCCTTGGCATGGGGCCCAGGTTGCATCTGTGAATGAGGATACAATTCCACTTTGCAAATAAAGAGAAGTTCATTGTAAAAACTATGGTAATGTAGACATTAGGATTGACAAAACACAAAGTACAGAAATGGCAAAATTTAAGGGTTTTGAATCTCTGAAGTCTTGGCGAATCAGTGATGGGGGTCTTCCTATGGGCTCTCACTCCTAATGCCCGATCTTTTTCAATCCCGTAGCCTCCTGTCGAAAGCACTAGATACAGCATCAAGCCAGTGCCTCATGATGATATGCTCTTTGGAAGTAGAGAAGTATACTGTAGCTCAGCACATGTTGCTGAAAGACTCAGTCATATCTTTCTTCACACAGGGTGCTGTGAGCCCTGCATGAAGAAAAGAGATTATGTTTGACCCTGTTTGCTTATGGGACAGGGTAGGCATTAGGGTTGACAATTCCATGGAGGATCCCACCACTTATTCACTAAGACTTCGGACAACCAGAGCCTAATATTTTTCATTACTGTACTTTGCGTGCTTTGCAGAATGAATCCTTGTTAATAGGCTTTACATATATGTGTTTTAAGACACCTTCAAAATCCATATTAGTTTAAACAGTTTGGCTTTCCTCTCTAGGGTGTTAGGACATTTTCCCTTCTTATATCATTTATAGTGAAGTAGTAATTCCCACCCCCACCCATTAAGTCATACTATATCTTGAAATGATTCGGTGTTTGTACTTTGTATCTTTGAGCTTACAAAAAAGCACTGAAGCTTGTTTGATCAATCACTCAAATTTCACAATGCCATTATGCTGCTGAGCAGATTTCGTTGATTCTGAGTTGTGGTCTCTGAAACAGTATTTTCTTTGGCTTTGAGGTGAGTTTATCAGTTTTTTAAGTTTAAGAAAACAGGAAATACATTAGCAATGCCTTGCTGATCAGTTAGTATCTGTTTGCCATTGAACAAATGTTGCTATGCTTAAAGCTAATAAAGAACAAGATAGCACATCAATTATCCTTTTGGAAAAATCTAGGACTGGATTGTCCTGTAACTTAAAATACAAATTTTCAACATATCATGGATAAAAAAAGATCCAGAATTTCTGTGCCATATTGGGATTGTACTCTGTATACATACTGCATGTCTGTGTCTTATTGGGTTTATACATACTGTTTATCTTTATATGAATGTAGGGCTGGCAGTATAGACTAGAGATTCAGGTAATGAGCTGCGGATGAGCTTGGTACATCCAGCAGACCTGGGTTTGAGTCCCGCAACCTCCACTTGCATACTGTGTGATTCTGAGTAAGTTACTTAACTTTCTTAATGCTCTCAATTCACCCCTGAACACAGGCACTTGTGCCTTGTGGGCCTTGCCCAGTCACCAAAGAATACATATAACTATATCTATCTGTGTGTGTGTGTGTGTGTGTATATGTTTATTGTAGCACTATAGTTCCAGAACAGCAAGGGTTAAAAAGGGATTCCTATGTGAAACACCAGACTTTGCACTTTAATAGTTTCATAACCATTAAAAGGATTTGCACAAAACTATGCATGCATAATCTAAGGGGCAATATCTCTTGACATACCAAGATTTGTTTCGGTCACATATATAAATACACACTTTGCTCCATCTACAGCGAACCAAGTATTTAAGATTTTGTATAATAAAGGCCCCTCAGATATGGGTCATCTCATTAAAGATATAGTAACATATGTGTGGCATTCAATACCTTGAAACAGATGCTCAACTTACAGTATCAAACAAACATTTTTATGTTTATTTGCAAATAAGGGACCTCATTGCATGAAATATTTTGGTAAAAGGTAACAGTTTACTGGAGAATTTACAGACTATACTACCTACACTGAATCCTGTAGGGACAATGTGGTCCACTTATAAATGGCTGGATAGTAGAGAAAACAATTGCAATGTACATCTCCATCATAACTGGTCAGAGAAAGTAAATAAACTCTTTCTGATACTCAATGGGATAAAATAATGAATATAAAAAAGCACTGGCCTCAGGTCCGTTCAATTACAATTACTTTCAATACAATTCAATTTCAGTTCAACATAACACTTTAATATAATTTGTAGGGTATACTTTATCCCACACAGACTGAATCTAATCAATCCAATAATTTCTAATAATTGTCCATGGTGTCACAATAATCCAGGTATCCTGGAACACATGATAGCTTTGTGTCCACATTTAGATTCTTTCTGGTAAAAAATATTAGAGGTGTTTGCAAAAATGACAGGCAGAACCTCTCTAAGCAGACCACCTGGATGCTGCATGGTCATGGGGGATCTCTGACTCCCATGACAACTCATTTTTAAAAACGAACATGAATTGCAATGATTATAGTTTTTAAATGCAATTTGCAATTATGGAAAGACCACACTCCACCAAATTTTTATACCGGGTTGATCTACATGGTTATAATCCATAGACTGGAGAGAATACATTATGATACAACTCAACAAATGACAACATAAAATAAAATGTGGCTCCCATTTATGCAAACAATACAACAGCATGAGCTGGCTCAGCTATTAAAATCATAAACATAAAGAAACCCTATCAGATATATATGGATTACAGACAGGCCTAGAAAATAAGGATGGAAAGGTGATACAATAGTGGCCCCAATGAAATGTAATAAATGATGTACAAAGTATTTATGTATGGTTATACTAATTTGTATACAGTATGTTTATATATACGAAAAAAAAAAAAAGATTTGTTTTTTCATCCATCTCTCTCCTTTCTCCTACAGGCACTAGTTGTTGTTACTGTACACCATTTCCTCTGCATTTTCTCTCATTGATTATTCCCCTCAAGGACACGCTAAGTTTTCATAGGTTTCACAAGGACCCCCCCCAGGTCTTGAACCTAGTACCTTTCATACTATAGTGTGTCATTCTACGACTGTGCCACAGTGATATCTTTTACTACAGAGTGTCACTATGTTCCCCTTATACTTGGCCACTGGTGGTCTACAACGCATGACAATGGCTACTCATGTCCACCTCCACAATTTGGCTCCTCTCCTAATACTGATGCCAGCCCTTCCACTAGTGTGCCCACCCCCCAACCCAATCCCCACCTCCAAGCATGTAAACTCAGCCCTCTCTAGTAGCTCCCTCACACTGGCCACCCCCATATCTTCCCCCCCAGCTGGCCAGTACACACTCCCATGCCTCTGACCAACCCAAGCTCCCGATGGCAAGCTCCCAATGGCCAGCCCTCTTCCTTGCTATGCCTACTCTACAGTTGTTTCCAATACCGTGCTGCGTGCCCATGAAATTAGCTCTCACCTCCCACCCAGGGAGGTATAGATGATACCTCCTCCTGATCAGGATAATCTCCATGCTGCTTATGCTATCTGGGAGCATTCACCCAAACCCAGAACCCCACACCACTGGCCCATCATGCTCCCCCCCGTCTCTGGGCCATGTATCGCATCCATAAACATATGCAGCATTTTAAAGAAATCCGCTGTGCTACAATGCTGAGTCATACAATACCAACCAGATATCCTTGGACTAGTGGAGACTTGGCTCTCCAAATCCTCCCTCGAATTTTTCCTCTCCATCCCTGGATATTCCCTCTTCAGGGAAGATAGGGTAGGAAGGTGGGGTGGTGGCTGCACAATATTCTTGTGTGACACCTTGCTTGCACCAATCCATACCCCCACCCAAACTAGATCACGTCACCCAAACTATGTCCATAAAAATCACCCCGACTCTTCAAAGGCACGGCTTATCATCATGTCAGCCTAAATTCCCCCCATGAAAACAATACTCTGCACTCCTCTTCTTCATGGAGTACCTCACCAACCTCTCCCACAAGTTTGAGCACATCCTACTGGGCGACCTCAACATAAACTGGCTCGCCAGCTCTGCTGCCTCAGCCAAGGATAATCTCACAGCCCTGGACCTCTTCCAAGTGATAATACAGCCTACTAGATGCAAACCGTCTACTGGCACACGCACCCTACTGGACCTTGTCTTGTCCAACCTCCCCTACAAAGTCATGGACATCCAGGTCCTACCTAACACCCTCAGCGACCACTCCCCAGTGATTTTCACACTGTCCGGTAGACTACCTAAGCCTACACCCAAAGTCACAGTCAGATGACACCTTCATCTTGGTAACGTCACTAAATTCAAACAGCACCTTGCCCTGTGGGACTGGTTTCCCAATATACCTTGAACCCAGCGGTGATGCTGCTCTTGACTATTTCACAAGCTCTTTCAACCAGACCTGTGACATTTTTGCCCCACTCAAAAAGACCCACACTAAACAACACAATGCCCCCTGGATTACCCCACCCCTCCTCTATCTATTAATGAAAAGCGATGATCTCTGGCACAAAGCCATTGCCTTCAGCTGACCGGCTGACATACAGGCATACCGAGCCGAATGACATAAGAGCACCTCAGCCATTTGAAAAGCAAAAGCCGAATTCTACAGATCTACCCTAACTGCCTCCTGTGGGTCATCCCACCAATTTAGGGATAACATCAAGCTGCTAAACGGTAATCCTAGACCCCCCCTCAGCTTGTCTTCAATGACACCATCACCACTGACTAGCGTCTAGCAGACAGTCTCAACGAAACCTTTACTGACCTAAGCTCAGTGCTTCCCAACAATTTCTTCAACCTAATTACAAGCTCCCAACCGCCCACCCTCTCTCACCCCCACTTTCTACCTGAGGACAATAACCCCTCAGGAAGCCAAGTCGTGCCTCACCAAAGCCATTAATGGGTCCAGACCCCTAAATCACCCCTTGGGCATAAGGCTCCTCTGCATGGCCTTAGATGTGCTGCTTCTCCCCCCAACTGGCCAGATGAACTGAGCCCTCTGTCTTGGACAGTTCCCAAATGGCTGGAAGACTGCAGTAATAATTCCCATTCACAAAGGTGGGGACAACCTATCTCCCGGGAACTACTGACCAATCTCCATTAACCCCTCCCAAAGCCCTGGAAAAGGTAGTGGCGGACCAAATTCCTGACTACCTCACAGCCCACAACCTACTCTGCAAGGAGCAGCATGGTTGCTGCCCAGGCCATAGCACCACCACCACGGCACTCCTTGAATTCCCTAATTTCCTCCATGATGCGCTCAACAAAGGCCAGCTAGCAGGAGTCGTGTACACATAGATCTATCCAAGGCTTCGATATGGTCAGTCACTCCTCCTCCTTGACTCCCTCCAGCAATACTTAATTCTGTGCGTGTTGCTACCTTACCTATACCACCCTGTCTGTATATTTGCTATTTGTATATAAGGATTTTGACTACTCTATTATTATTGTAGTGAACATGTACAGGTGTAACTTCTACTATTACTGTATCCTGCCTATCCCTTATTCCCCCCAGGGCGCATCTGGAATCGAGTGGTACACTGCTCAGTATGCCTTCCTGGTAAAACTCTTAAGTAAATAAATAAATAAATAAAACTGGGTTTCTCACAGGTCCCCCTAGTTTGGTTCACAAGTTACCAATCCTCTAGAACACAATGCATCAAGATCGGTGCAATGCTTTCCAGTAGCCATCCCATCTGCTCAGGGGTCCCACAGGGGTCCATCCTAGATCTGCTACTTTTCAGTTTGTTCCTCCGTTCACTACCAAACTCATGTGATGGTAAAGTTCTACTCTATGCAGACAATGTCATCCTCTGTGCTTCCCATGCCAACCCCACCAGCCTGCAGACCTCCCTCAAGCACTTCTTTAGTCTGACCAAATGCTGGTTCATGGACCATAGACTTATTTTGAACCTGAAAAAAAACAAGGCCATGATATTTGCCCACCACCAAAATAAACTAAGAAACTCCCCACGGCAGATCTTCTCCAGCTCCCTGCAACACATTGAGCAGGTCACCTCCTATAAATGCCTAAGCATAACCTTTGACCCAGTCCTCACCTTCCACACTCACATTGACACTTTCACGTCTGTGACTAACGTATGCATTGGCCTCCTTTAGTGTCATAAAGACTGCCTACCCCCTGAAGCCTTCCAATAAGCCATCACTTCATCAGTACTATCATTAATTGATTAAGGCCCAGTGATCTACATGGCTGCAGGTGCCACCACCCCCAGCAAAATGAAAGTGTCCATCAACAAAGCATGCAGGCTCCTGTCCGGTGCAGACTGGCTAACCCAGTCCTGCACCCTCTACTCCCTCACTCAAATACTCAGCTTTGAGGAAAGGCTACTATACCAGTCCTGCCTTATGGCCCAAAAGATCCTCCTCAGACTAACGCCACCAGGAGTCACAGCCTCTCTCCACCTTTTCAATCAATTAATCAATCAATCAAAGTCTTTGTTTATACAGGGGATCATCATTGAGCAAGCTCATTTACAAGATGCACCTGTTATACAAAGTGACAAAAAAGCAGATACAATCCAAACAATGTAATAATGCACAGTTATGAACATAGAAGGAACAAAAGTTCAATACAACTTTTAACAATAAAAAGTGCTCTAGTGCAAGTCAACATGGACATGGTTCCATTTGGAGATGGTCAATACAGGCATAACATAGACAAACTGGTGACACATACATGATCAAAAGATATGTAGGAGACCTACTTTTTCTTGTGGGCCCAGAAGGGCAGGAGATAGAGGTGGGATAAGAAAAAAATAGGGGCAGGATGGCAGAGGGAGGGATAGGGAATGTGGCTGGGACAGCACTGATTCAGGGAAGGGGGATATATCAGGACAGAGGGAAACTCACAAGGCCTATGGCAATAACCGTGTAACTCAAAGGTGAGCTAGGGAAAGAACATGGATGGCCGCATGAGCTAGGCTGAATTGTGGGACTTAAGTGGGCATAGGCGGTCATGGTGCAGTTTTTTTTAATGACGGGGAAATAGTTGCAGAGTTCTTTCACTGAATGGTCGTATAAGGTCTTAAAGGAGAATAGCCTGATCGGGGAGCTGAGCTTCAATGTTTTTTGTACAGTATTCCACAAAAAGAGTGGTGCAAAACTTATGGCCAATCTCCTGAGATGAGTTTTTAGATTAGGTAGCTTCAGGTAGATGAGGGAGTAGCTTCTCAGGGCATAAGTGCCAGGTTCACATTATGGTATACAAGCAGAGATATACGTCGGAAGTTTCTTAATAATAGCTTTGAAGGACCAGAATATAGCATTTCTGTGTCTCCTGAAGTGAATGGAGGACCACCCCATGGCTGTGTAAAGGGCACAGTGGTGAGTGGCGAGAGGTAGTCCAGTGATGAATCTGAGGCCCTGTGATACAAAGTATCAAGTTTAGCAAGATGCGAGATGGGGCAGTGACTATAGAGAAAGTTGGCATAGTCGATCAAGGAGAGAAATGTGGTTTGCACCAGCCTCCTCTTGGCATTAGAGTTAAGGTAGTTATTTTATCCTAAAGAAGAGGCCAAGCCTCTGTCTTAATTTCTTTAGGAGGTCTTCGATATGCTTTGTGAAAGAAAGTTTGTGATCAAGCCATACCCCCAGGTACTTGAATTTGATTACGTAATCCAGGTTTTCTCCCAAGATTGTGATAATCTGAGGAATGGAACCTTCCATGGCTCAGTTTGCATCTGAGAAGAAAGGTGAGACCAGCATAGCCTTGTTTTTTTTTTGCGCTTAATAACAATTTTTTGTTAAGCAGTTGTCTCTGAAGGATGTTAAATTCTGATTGTAGATCTTTGTAGGCTGCTTCAGGAGAGGAGCAGCTTAGGTAAAGGACTGTGTCATCTGTGAATAGATGAATGTTGGCCTTAGTTATATTATTGTCTAAGTTGTTCACATAAATTGTGAACAATAGTGGACCCAGGATCGATCCTTGAGGGACCCCTCTTTTCAAGAGCTTAAGAGGAGAAAGTTCACCACTTGATTTTACTTGCTGCCAATGGTTAGAGAGATAATCAGCAAACCAATGAAGGGACAGATCATCCAGTCCTTTAGCCTTGAGAGAGGAGAGGAGCAGATCGTGGTCAACAGTGTCGAAGGCCTTGATTAAGTCTAAGAACACTGCACGGACAAATTTCTTGTTTTCCAGGTCACGTTGCCAATCATTGGTCACTTTAGCAAGGTCTGTGATAGTGCTGTGCTGTGCTCTGAAGCCATATTGCATAGGATTTTGACCTCCACCATCTCTACCCACAACACTGATAAGCCCTCCCTAGCAGTCCTACAGGTAAGAACCTCCCTAGCACAAATGTCCTTCTTATACAGGACTCCATTCTGGTTCAACTCCCTTCCTGCAAGTGTCACCAGCCTCCCTAAAACTGTTGCATTCAAAATCACCCTCAGGAACCACAAACTCACAACTCACACCTGCCAGTACCCTCAGTGGTGAGCTGCTGGCCACTGGGCTGCCACCGACTGAGAATGGTATCTATTTACAAAGCTGCAACTTAGATAGTCTTGTTCCTGGACTGCCTTGAATTGTTTTCACATTGCGATGTTTCTCTCCACTCCAGCATGAAAATTCCTATCAAACCACTGTGTAGGCTACTCCACAGGCTTAGCCAAACCATTGTATAGGCAACCACATAGGCTCACTGCTTCCTGTATACTTTTCTTATCTCACATTATAATCTCATGTATAAACACTGCAACTCATGACCTGTACTGTTCTCACCCACTAAACCTGATGTAACAACTGAGTGACTGTATGCACGATATGTTTTACTGTGCTGCATCTAAATGTGTACTTAGGACGTGGAGCCTTTGGAAATGAGTCTCTGATTCAAAGGGTTGTCATTTCCGATCACTAACAAATAAATAAAAAATAAATAAACTAAATAAATATTCTAAGATCCAGATAGCAAAAATGTGAAAACAATTGGAATGTTTTGCTGTTTTATTGTCATCACCTAGTGCCCAGACAGTTTGGAATTTGGCTGTGAAATGTTCAGAGTACAAAGGTTTTGGCCCACAGTGGTGCTTTCACTGGTTTGATGAAAAAATAATAATCCATTCTAAAGTTATAAGAATTTGAAATTTTCATTCTGGAATGAAAAAATAATTTGTTTCATATACGAACATATGAAATTTGCCAGCAGATAAAGGCCCAAAGGTCTACCAAGTCTGCTAGATTATGCAGCTAGCGCCTCCACCTCCCCCAAAAAAAAAGATGCTTTTTCATGGTCCATTTTCATGAGAAAAAAACATTCTTTTTTTGAATGGCCACCATCTTGTTTCCATTTTAAAAAATTCAAACTCTATTAAAATGAGATCCTGCAGAGACACCAACACGTCTCTTTCTAATCAGCTGGAACAGCCTACCCATCGAAATGGTAAGGGCACAAACAGTGGAGGCATTCAAATATGCCTGGGATAGGCATAAGGGAATCCTAGAGAGGACAAGGAAAGGGTAAACAAGGGATACTTGGGGTAGAGTATATGGGCAGACTAGATGGGCCCAGTGGTCATCTTCAGCCATCAAATTCTATGTATCTATGTACTGGGACCCCCATTAAGTGGATTCCGTAGTTACATTTGAGAATGAAGCCACTATTCACAGTGGCATGATCTACAGACCAGCCCAGGGAGAGGATTTTGATATGGTACTTGTAGAAACCATTGGCAAGGTGGCAGAAAAGGGGGTAGTGCTGCTGGTGGGAGACTTCAATCTGCTGGATGTAGACTGGAGCCTTCCAGCTGCACCTTCAGGTAGAAGCAGTGACATCCTTGCTCCCTGCAGGCGTTGGGGGGCTCAGGCAACTAGTCAGAGAGCCCACTCAAGATAGGGCAATGCTAGACTTGGTACTCACTGACATGGACAGTGCTGAAGATGTCAAGCTGGGATACCTCTTAGAGATGAGTGATCTCTGTACAGCATGGTTCAGCATAAGCATTGCTGTGGAATCAAACCACATAAGGGAGAGGATCCTGGACTTCAAAAGGACAGATTTTAAAAAGATGAGTGAATTTATCTGGAATGACCTGATGTGGGAGGATGACCTGGGTGGGGTGGAGAAACAGTGGGCAAACAAAAAGGAGGGTATAGAGAAGGCAACAAAGCTCTGTGCCAAGTAATGAGCAAAAGCATGAGGAAAAAGGGACTGCTATGATTCCAGAAATGGTAAAGGTTAAACAGGTAGTATTCAGAAGGCATAATGAGATGCACAGAGAAGAGGATAATGAGGTGTATCAGGGGAACAGAGAGAAGCAGGAAAAGCAGTAAGGAGTGCAAAAGTTCAAACTTCTCAGAGGACAGAGAAAGAGTGAGACCAGAAAAGAAAGCAACAGGAGCTTAGGAGGGAAGGAGGTGGACACTAGTCCTTTCTCCTGGGACAGAGTCCTGAAAGGACTTGTAAATCTGAAAGTATTTCCCTGAACTCCTTGTACTCATGCCTGTAACATTTATATGTTTCTTTCTCTGTTTGCATCTTGAATGTGACCTTTACTTAAGAAATTGTATTTTACACCTTTCTGTATAAATCAGAATGTTTTTTGTTTTTGTTTTCTTTCTTTTTCAGTTTTTTGTGACCTCTGTTAACCTTTTTTAAACCATTAAAAAGATTAATTGCAAAAAAAAAATCTTAAAGTGGACAAAGTGATGGCCCCAGGTGGAGTGGATTCAGGGGTATTGAGGAAGCTCAGGGAGGCACTTTCTGCACCTCTGACAGTCCTGTTTATCAACTCACTGGAAACAGGAGTGCTTCTGCAAAAATAGAGAAGGACAGATGTAGTCCCACTTCACAAAAGTGGTAGCAGGGAGGAGACTGAAAACTGTAGGCCAGTAGCCTGACATCAGTGGTGGGATTGCTGAAGGATAGGATTGTGCATTATCCTGAATCCTGCACTCTACAAGACCCCAGGAAGCATGGATTCATAGTGTGGGGGGGTCATATCAAATAAATCTGATACATTTCTTTGACCTGGTGACCGGGGAATTGGATCAGGGTGGACCAGTGGATGTGGCCTACCTAGACTTCAGTAAGGCTTTCAACACTGTTCCACATAGAAGACTTGTAAGGAAGTTGAGCATCTTAGGGGGTGGATCTAAAAGTGGTAAATTAGGTAAGAAACTAGTTTGGGTACAGGCGATGGAGAGCAATGTAAAACAGAGTTCACTCTGGAGTAGGGAGGGTGACCAGCTAGGTGCTTCAGGGATGAGTACTGGGACCAGTACTCATTAATGTCTTTATAAGTAACATTGCAGAGGATCCTGAATGGAAGACCTGCCTCTTTGTGGATGACACCTAAATCTTCAATAGGGTGGACACTCGAGTGGGGTGGAAAGAATGAGCAGAGACCTAAGAAAATCTGAGGAGTGGTCAAGGGTAAAGCAGCTGGGTTTCAATAAGAGCTGCGCAGAATTAGTTTTTCAAGTTTGTAAATTCTCTAAAATGGAGATCTTTGAGGTATTGTTCTCTGCATCAAGTGGAGTTAGGTGTAAGTGAATAAAGCATCATTAGTCCTACCCCTAGTACTTGGCCATAATTATCAAATATGGCATATTGACTAAGGTATGTGGGAAAGATATAGTTTATCACAGTGCAAGAGTGTAAAGGAGTACTTGTCAGCATCCTTAAGGGATCAGTGCTAGGTCTACTGCTTTTCAACATTAGAGATGCAGCAAAATTAAATTTCGCTGGTGAAATTCCAGTGAAATAATGAATTATGCCACATGAAAGATTTGCAAAATTTGTGGATTTTGCTGACTAATTTCGTAGGTGCGAAATATGAAATTCTGCCTGCAAAATCGCAAATTTCACCCACAAGCAGCAGAATTTCACTGCTCATGTGTGAAATTCCACATTTCATGGGTGAAATCTGCAATTTCATCAGTGAAATTTCTCACCTATGAAATACTTTGTGAAACACGGGAATTTTGTGAAATATTGCACATAATATAATTTAGTGATTTTTATAGGCATTAGATGTTAAGCATCTAGTATCGATATAGAACTAATGCTAAGAAATAGCTTTTAATAAGACAGTTGATAGCAGTTAAAAACACAGACGATATTACAGTCAAGAGACGCTTTTCAATGTGACATCACATTGAAAAGGCGTCTTTGCGACGTGAAACGTATGTCTGTGGCTTTTTAATTGCTGCTTGCTTCAGCTATCTTATTAAAGCTGTTTTTAACATATTCCAAGCATTGGATTTATATTTATATCGATTACTGGGTAGCCGTTCTGAGTGCCTTTCTTGAATTCTTTTGTGTTTGGCTCCAGTTTCATCTGTTGGTAGCCGCCTGTCTGTACATACAATTTGTGGATTTTGCACATCTGTTCAACATCTTCATCAATAATCTGGAAACTAGAATCTCCATCAGGCTGCTTAAGTTTACAGATGACACTAAGCTAGACTGGGTTGGTCCCTCCCTTGACAAACGTGAGAAACCCAAGAAGGGCTAGAACAAGTTTAATGAGTTGTCTGACTATTGGAGTTTCATATTCATCATAGCCAAATGCAAACAGAGAGAGGATCCACACACTGTGAGGTTCTTCTTTCTGCAGCTGAGTAGCAAATTGATCTGGGGGTCATAATACATCAGGGACTGAAACAGAAGGACAGCACAATACAAGGCAAAACCCCATGACTGAATTCAATGGTGTGTATGTTCTGGGCATAACTAGGCCCCTTTTCCTTGCTGTTTTCTGTAACTGGTAACATAGCCAGGTTGCTGTTGTCTGGACTCTCTGGGCCCAACCTTGATCCTGTATTTACAGCTTCCTGTTACTGAAACAGGTACTCTAGTAAGTTTCAGTACCCCAGTTAAGCACTATGTTATAGCATTAACTGCTACATGTACAGTATATACAGTAGTTCCACATGTATGCATCTCATGCCGCCACACTGAAGAACTGAGTGTATAGTGAAATCTGTTTGTTACATGGCTCTTTGAATGCTAAACCTCACCCCCTGTTACATCATAGTACACTGCTTTAATGTTTGTATGTCCTGAATGATGAGTTGAGTATTGGGTTTATTTTTCACATGCCACTGCTCATGTATTGTAATTGTGGTTTTATACATTTTCACACATGCCACTGCTTACCTCTGTGGACTGCTATAATTTTATATACTGTATATGCTCAATATGCTACCTCTTGCCCTTGATTACTATATAGTATTTCCCACACTTTTTTGTAATTCTCTTATTATCCCATCAATAGCTTTTCTCTACTCTGACTTATGCTGGCAGGTGGGGCAGCTGCAAAGAAAGGGTGCTAGCTGCACATTTGAGCAGACTTGTTAGTAGAGATGCAGCAAAATGTAATTTCGCTGGTGAAACTCCAGTGAAAAGAATTTCGCCATGCAAAATATTTTACAAAATCCATGCATTTTATGTGATATGCCAAATTTTATGTGTAAATAAAACAAAAAAAGTGTCCCCCCCAAGTTCAAGGTGTCTAGTGGTCCCACTCCCACGCCCTGGCCGATTGCCAGCCCACAATTTCATAAGAAGAACCCCCACTCTGAGATTAAGACCTGTCCCCATCCACAAATTTTAAAATCAAAGATAAAAACAATTTCCCTGGTGTCTAGTAGCCCCAAACCTTCCCCCAGCTGATCGCCGGACAAATGAAAAATGATCCCCGGCCCCCACCCAGAGGGATTAACATCAGTCCCACCACTTCCATTACTTGGACAACAGAAGAGGGGGAGGGAGGCTGGTGTGATTCTTAGGGTGATGGTAGAGGCCCAGGGTCATTTTTCATTTGGCAGGCAATCTGTCATGGGGGGCCACTAGACACCAGGGATGTAGAGTCAGTCTTAGGGAGTGGGGAAAACTTTTTTAATTTTTTATTGGAAGTAGTCCTCCCCAGCTTGCAAATGTGGAATTTTCAAGCGGGTGACAAAATTGGCATTTCACGGGCAAAATATCACATTTCGCCAGGGGGGGATTTCACATTTCACACCTGCAAAACTTTTCACGTAATGCAGGGATTACTCAAAATATTTCACTTGTCTAAATTTTTTTATTTCTCACAACACTACTTGATAGACCATGAGGCCTGTTTCTGCTGGCAGACTCATGTTCGTATGTTTATAGGTGGCAGTGAGCTTTAACCTTGCCCAGTACTTCATTCCAATATTCCACCTACATTCCTGAAAAGACTTAAGGTGATTTAGCTTAACATCTGCAGTCAGCTCCCCAAGAAGGACCAGCTTCATCTCTGATGCCTTCAATATAGGCTTGATGTAACTGCTGTCTCAGACACATAGCTTTCCAAAATGATTTGGTGTGCTGACACTTCTTCGTTGGGCTACCTTATTCACAGAAAAGATAAGGTTAAATATGCAGGAGGTTATCCCATCTAAATACTCCAGTGTTTCAACTTTGATGTGGCCCTCTCCTTCAATAGTCCCAAGTCTTATGAATTATTTATTCATAAGGTTCCCTTTCCCCAATCTTTGCTTATCTTCATCAATGGTGTGTAATGTCACCCTAGTACTTCTGCTGATGCCCTCCTAGAGGTTACCTCTGCCTTTTTCTCACTGGCACCTCAGGTGAGCTCTTAATCTTAAGTGACCTTGACAGCACCTGGCTGAAACCCATTCAAAAACCAAAACAATCATAAAAAAGTGGTTGCGGATATCAAAGCATTTCACCTTACCCAACACATTGAGAAGTCAACCAATCAAAATTCAAGGCCCTCACTCCCTAATTGTTTTTCTCCTCATTCCTTCTCAATTTCTCTGGTTAGTCATTGCAATTATACTTTCAGATATAATTTGAGACTGTTAACTCATTCACTGCATGAGGAAAATATACAGCCCAATTCCTCCTAGAAATGTTCTTTTCCATTACTTCTGAAATCTAAACTTTCCCTCCTTACTGGCTGACACGTCCATTACTGACTGGTTCCTTTCTCTCATGCCTTCATTCTTGATGATCCATGTCATCCATGATATTTCTTTCACAGCAACTTCCTCAAGGTACCCTTATGATACCCTATGTGGAACCAGAGTTCATGGGAACCACCTTCCCTGGGCCTCATCTGAGCTTGATGCATTAGGTAAGACTTGTGATGTAGACCGGGACAGTCTATAAACCATGCTTGTAGCATGTTGAATCGAGCAATGGCTGCAGTTATTTTGCATGCTACTGAATCCTACAGTTGCCTAGATAGCACGCGAGGAACACAGTGAACTCTTTTTCCCCTGCAGTTTTCCTAGTTAAAGGGTAACAGTCAGCAAAAAGTGTCCCACACTCAGGTTTGGGGCTGGTCCCAATGTGCAGTTTGCATACAAAAACATTTTGGTTTACTTGCTAGTCACTGTAGTAAAGTAGATTCTGTCAGACTCATTTTGCTTAGTTCTAGGCAACATCTTCTGTTACAAGTCCTGGATACCCTTGCAGTTGACACCCGAACTATAGGCAGCAGTGGGAGATTTAATAGCCTGCAGTGCATGTTTGAGATTTTGTAAACACTGATCTTTTGTTTTCTGGTCCCGTTGTTCTTTCTATGCTAAGTACAGTCATGGGGACTGTACTTAGCTGCTGGAAAAAATCAGACCGGAAAAACACCTGATCAGGGATCATGAATCCCTAATATGCGCTGCAAGCAATTGAATCTATGACTGCTGCTTACTGCTCTGATGTCAGCTATGGGGGATTCTGGAATTTATAGTAGCAGAAGATGTCAGCCTATATGTAAGCAAAATGAGTCAGATACAGTCTACTAGTCTACAGAAAATAGTAACTAAACCAGAATGTTTTTGCCACAAAGTGCATATTGAGACCAGCCACATAACTGAGTGTGGGGTGGGGGGGCCATTGTACTGACTGTTCGTCTTTGACTGCAATGATACAAAGCTAATCTTCACAATCTATCAATAGGTCACTTATAAGGGCAGATGTCACTTCTGATTTTCTTCTGCCAACATTACCCATATCCAGCTCTTCCCCTCCTCTGTTTAAATCTTACTTACCCTAACCATACAAACATATGAGCATACGAATTTGCCATTAGATTAAGGCCTTATGGTCTATCGAGTCTGCTTGCATATGGAGCTAGCAGCCCTTATACTGCAGCTACCCCTCCTGCCTCTACCCTCACCCTCCCTCTAACCCTATCCCATTCCCTTTTGAAGTAGTCCACTCTTCTACAGGATACCACTTCCGCAGGCAATGCGTTCCACTCAGACACCATGCTCTCTGTTAAAAAAGTGTCTTCTCATTTCCCTCCTGAACATTCCGCCCTCCAATCTGATATTGTGGCCTTGAGTGTTCTTGCCCTCTTAACTTGAATAGTCTCTCTGTGCCTGTGTTGTTTATTTCTTTCATGTACTTGAAGGTTTCAATCATATCCCCCCTTTCTCTCTTCTCCACTAGTGAGTACATGTTCAACTCCCACAGCCAGTTCATGCAGGGTATGTCACCTAGTCCTTGGATCATCTTTGTTGCCCTGCGCTGCACTGCCTCCAGTAATTTAATATCCCTCTTCAGGTATGGGCACCAGTACTGCATGCAGTACTCCAGTTGTGGCCTAACCAGTGACCTATACAATGGCAGGATCACCTCCCCTCCCCTTGAGGATATACCTTGGGCAATACAACCCAGCATTCTGTTGACCTTTGCAGCTGCCTTCCTGCGTTGTGCTGAGTTGTTCATTGAGCCCATTGTAGTCACCCCCCTATCCTTCTCCTCCTCTGTCATAGCTAGCTGCCCCCCCCCAAGCTGGTAGCTCCTTCTGGTTTTTTTTTCCCAAAAATGTAGCACCTTGTCACTTTTTGGCATTGAACCCAGACTGCCAGGTGTCCGACCAGGTCCCCAATTTTGACAGATCATCCTGCAACCCATGCCACCCTCCTAGGTCATCCACTGCTGCTCCCATCTTGGTGTCATCTGCAAGCAAACTGATCTTACTCTTGATGCCCATTGAGATGTTTGATATGAATAACCCAAATGACACCGGTCCCAGCACTGAGCCCTGCGTACTCCACTTGTCACTGCCCTCGGAGATGTGAGGTCCTCTCCCACCACCACCCTCTGCTGCCTTCCCTGTAACCAGTTTACTACCCATCCCACCATTTTCGCCCCGCACCTGTAGCTGCCAGCTTACTACCCAGCCTCTCATGCAGCATTGAGTCAAATGCCTTACTGAAGTCCACAGACAGGACATCTACTGCATGGCCCTTGTCCAACTGTTTAGTTGCCCAGTCATAGTAATCCACCAGGTTGGTCTGACAGGATATGCCTGTGACAAACCCATGCTGCTTACCATCCTGCAGCCCATTGATCTCCTTCATGTCATAACATCATTGTCATAACATCATGCCAGTTTAATTTTCTTTTCTGCAATCCTGCCATTCATTTTAACACTGTTTGAGGCAGGAATTTTAATTGCTTTGCCTCTGGTACCTCCTTGTCATTATTCTTCAATCTGTGAGTTCTCTGAATATCATCCCTGCTCAACACCTGCTGTATGTTCATGCATTTTCTAAGACATTTAATGATAAATTCTTAGTTTACATTCCACTTCCTCAACTATGATTTCTATTAAATCCAATACCATATATCTATAGTATATTTATATACTCTATTAAATTGAATACTGTGATTTCTATAAAATTAAAAAAAAATACATTCCAATCTACAGATCCTGGAAAATTAAAGGATCTGTTAGTAATTATGTAATGTGATTAAATTGTACAGGGTCTCTTTGGGCCCTTGTCTTTCTTCTTGCTAACATATTTCCACATCATCTAATTGGCTAATCATTAAGGACAAGATGCTGTTAAAAAGTTGAAACAGTGTTTAATACACACAGTTCAACTGACCATTAAAAGAAGGATACCACTCTCATTTTTAGACCACACCTTTTTATTTTTCAAAAATGGTGTTCTACCTGAGATTTAGAGGTTACATGCAGTCTATAATAGCAAACAACATTTTGTTTTAGCCACTAATTATATGTCTCAGCATTAGGATTTTTGCATTGGAGTTTCCTCAAGAATGCAGTTTCTTGATCCTGTGTCATTTCTTGGAAAAGCTCATCTGAATTACTGATTGCTCCTACTTTCTGTACCTGGGTTGTTGTTACAAAAACACACACACACACACACACACACAGCAGAAGTGGAGGGCTCTCACCTTACTGGTGAGTCCAGTCTTTTGCTAGTAATCCACACAGGCCATCAACTATGAAATATGGAAATGACATTACCTTATAACAAGTACAAAGGAGGCAGAACTAGTAAATGAAATCATGCCGACACCTGTTGATGTAATATATGCCTGCTTCTTTCTATCTTAAAAATGATAAGCCTGGAACTCTACCTCTTTATGCTGGTTCAATAATTATCCAACAGACAGGCATCAGCAGGTCAAGGCTGAAGGGGAGCTCTCCCCACTCAAACCACTAAAAAGTGGTGTATCACAGGGATCCATCCTGGGGCCTCTGCTGTTTGCAATTTACGTAAACAATATTGACATTGGCATTAAGGAGGCCAATATTCACCTGCTTACGGATGATATGGTGCTGTACCTAAGCTGCCCAACCCTGGAAGCTGCCTTTGTAGATTTGCAAACAGAATGCAACCTGCTGCAGAATCAGCTACTAAATAAAATGTTTTTATTTAATGCCAAAAAAACAAAAGCAATGCTGTTCTCACTCACTATTCATATGGCATACTCTGCCATTACAGGTTCCTTACCTTCTATCAACACTTTTTTAGGAGAAAAGCTGGAATTTGTTACAAATTCAAGTACCTGGACATCTGGCTAGACCACAGACTCTCTTTCATGGATCATGTCGAGTATCTGTTGAAAAAGTTGAGGCAGAGGCTTGGTCTTTTCTTTAGGATAAACCGCTTCCTGACCAAAAATGCTAAGATGCAGTTAGTTCAATCCTCATTCCTTTCCCTAATTGACTATGCTGACTTCATTTATAGTCAGTGCACTGCCTTCTGTCTTGCTAAACTGGACACCCTGTATCACAGAGCCTTGATATTCATAACTGGCCTACCCCTACCACTCACCACTGATCCTTATACGCTGCTGCGTGGTGGACCTTCCTTCAGTATAGATGGAATAGAAATGCAGCTCTCTGGACTTATAAAGCTATTACCAAAAAATGTCCCCAATGCATCTCTGACTGTCTACCATTAAGCGTACTAGGCAACTATGCATTGAGAAGTTACTCTCTGATTTCTCTGCAAGTACCTAGGGCTAACACACATTTCAGGAGAGCGGCCATAGGCTTTGTGTTGCCCTCACTCTGGAACAAATTACAGAAATCAATGAAACTGAGCATCCCTGTTAGTCTTGCCATCTTCAAGACCTTGTATGCCAAGACTTTTAAGGAGCTATGCAACTGTTTCCCCCACTCTTAGCATGCTATGGTGTCTACTGCTTACCTGCCCTCTGCATCACCACCTAAACCCGGCCCCTTGGTTGTCTCAACTAATATCCTTCAAGTTCACTGCTACCCCATTACCCTTCTTACCCTCTGACCTTATATCATATGTTGTCCCTAGCCCCTCTATCCTAGCACCACTCTTAGAAGAGCTGCTACCCTGTATCCCCCATGTCATCTTCCTGCCATCATCCCTTAAACTCGTATCCTATGTCTTTATGTATGCTATGCTGTGCTGATAGGGAGAGTGTTTTAACTTTACTTGCTCATACCACTCACTTTTACATTCTCTCCAAACCTTGTTAACCCATTACCTGGACCTGTTTGCTATTGCTCTGTGTGTATCTTTTTTCTGTTATTTTATAATTATGTCTATTTATTGTCTGTACATAAATGTATTATTCTTTGACCTTGTGTGACACAGGTCCACCTTGTAAATGATCTTGCTCAATGGTGTTCGCCTGGATAAATAAAGACTTGATTGATTGATTGTGGCAAGAACAATAACCGGCAGCCATCAGACCGTGTGCTTGCAACCTGGGGGTGCAATTACAGAGTGTTGAAGTTTTGGAAAATCCATCATGCATTCAAGCACCAGACTGAGGTTTCTTAGGTTCCCTAACCTGTGTTCCCTTTTACATCCTTCAGTTTCTAGGCTCATGGGACCAAAACAAACTATACTTAAATCTTTACTTTAGTACCTAAGGTTTGGAATAGCTTTTCTATTTCCCTTGAATATCATTATATACTGTAAGTTTTATTATATAATATTTCAAAGGCTTATACAATAAAGTAAGTGATCTGCCTTATCTGCAGGAAATCACAATCCTTTTAGCATTCATTTTCAATGGAACTAAACTAGACATATCTTGGATATGAATATGACAAGTTGTTAGCCTCTCAGGGCTAAAACCACCACCACCCTATAGCTTGGAATTTACCTGTATTTACAGGTCCACAAAACCCTTCTAATTTGCCTCTTAAGACTTCTTCTTCTTGGTACACACAGAGATTTTTCAAATCAGTATTTTTTCTGTCTGTTGTTTCACAGAGCTCTCGACTAACTACTGGCTTACTGTAGTTCAAGATGCACCTCTAAACTTTATCTTATATTGTTTAGTTCATCTCTGCTGGAGTGTTTGGTCATATACAGAAGAAGGATTGAATGTGTGGTGGTATTTGTATCCCTGAGCAGCCAATAAATTGTATTTTTCATATCTAAAAATATATGCAATAGAATTGTGTTCTCTTGCTGTATAGACGTTATCTATTTAAAATGTGTTCCTAAATTAAATAGATCTTTACAGTGTATGTTCTTGAAATTGACATTAAAATAATTATATACTCCTTTTTTCTCTACTAAACAACTTTAATTCTAGACTGCTGAAGACAACAGTTGTCCAAGGCCAGATTTTCAAATGCCCTAGATTGCTGCAAGCCCCAGTACGCTGGCAATATGGCACACAGGGCTTGCAGTGCTCTAACAGGATTGTGTATCCCATACAGCAACTGCTGCAAGAGAGATCCATATTTTGTGGTCTAACTTGCAGCAATCCAGGGGGCCTGTTTTATGGAGCTTGCACCAAATATTTGGTGCAAGCTGCCATAATTTGTTAAAACTGTTGCAACTGTGCCTGATTTTTAAAATTGAATACAGTTACAGGGAAAGGGTTTGATGCACCACGAGAACTAAAGTGTCATTGTGCAGGGCTGGATGCAAGCTCTATGCCATGTGTTGAAAATCCTGCCCTTGTCTTAAAGGTTTCTTAAAAGGAAAAAATGTTAGAGATCTTTGCAATTATTTTCTGATGTCTGAAGCCAGAATTTATTTCTTGCAGGTTTATTATCTTAGAAATGTACTTCTTCACACCATTCAACAGTTTTCTAGCTGCCATGGCATTAGTGGTAGTGTCCTGTCAAACTCAACCTGAAAGAAATCTAGTATGCTCAGCGATTTCAGAAGCATGTGGATTACTAGGAAGAGATGGCCAGAAAGGAGAACCAGGTAAATTAAACAAAAGTAATGTTTTGTGCATTTAAAATTAAGGCCACTTAAATTTTGTACAACTTAGCTGGGATACATCTTAAAAAACTGGTGATATCCTCTTAGAAACCTGATAAAATAAGAGTAAATGTATAAACATAATAAAATATATATAAATATAAATAAAATATGAATAAATGTAATAAAACATGGTCAACCAGAAGATCCTAACCCTTACCCTATCAGCAAAAACCATTGAAACAAATATAGTAGTGTAGAAATGATTTATAAATAATGGTTAATTCATTTATTTAATGGACTGATACAGCTTTTAATGCTGTAAAATCCGGGTTACATTCCATAATAACAGGCCAGTTATTATGGTGGGGAGTCAGTAAGTGAAAGTGAAATCCTGTGCCATATTGCCACCACTACTCCCCCACCACTAATTCAATACTGGCCACATACAGTATTCATTTAAACAATGTTGCTCTGTGAAATAACCTGAAATAAATTGATTCTTTGGACATAGTACAGTATTACAAAACAGCGCAGATCAAAGTACTGAGGCAGACTGACGACAATCAGACATGGACAACGAAGGTCATTTGCTCCGCTCTCCACACTCGCATGTGCAACAATCTTCCTTCTCCTAACAGCATTTTTTTCTACTTATACATCAGCAAATACATAAAATAAAGTATGGGATGTTACATTATTATTTTTTTTCCACCTACCTTCAGTGTGTAATACCACCACAAACACCTTGTGCTTCTCACTCATGGTTTATGTGGTATTTCACACCTCATGTGTGTAAATAAAAATCATAATATACAACACTGCATACATTATTCTTTATATTACCATTGATTAAAAATGCACAACAGCATGCGGCCTAGGAGACCAATCCCACAGCTTCACAAATGCATGTTTCAAGCTGTGGAATTGCTCTTCAAGGCTGTGTCCTGCACATTTGTAAGTAGCTGTAATAAATCATATTTGCACTGCTGTATCTGTTTCTATGGCCTTTGTCAGTTGGGTGAGTGCAAGACTTCTTTGCCTGCATGTCTTCAGATTTAGTCTCAGGTACCACTGGTCCCAGGTTGATACATTGCTGTTCCCATTAATGTAAAATGTACCTTCTGAAGAACATGTCTGCAACATTAATGTATGACCATTTTTCTGCTTCAAATTCCCATTGTTCTGCCACAGCAAAAGCACTTTTAGGAGGGAGAGGGGAAAACTGTGAGTTAAAATCAAGAGCATCGCTGAAAATCAGGGATGATTGAGAAGCACGGCAGTAGAATCTCCTAATCTCTGGGTCCCTACTGCTGCAGAAATTTTGTACAGAAACCTAATCAGCACTAGCATTAGCCTGTTTATATATATTTTCAACCTGAGCATGGATATGAGGCACCAAAACTACTAGTAATTTATGTTTTGGTAGAGAATACAAAGGCATGGATGAGATATACATTATGGCAGGATGTAAGAAAGTCAAGGAAAGGAAGACTTGGAAAGTGTTACAGGTTTGGGTAAGATTTGGTCCCATTTCAACTGGGCATGGACACACAAGAAAGGTGAGAACTGATAAGACAGGGGATAGTGGAGGCAACAGAAACTTGCAGTAGTGTGCAGACTAAGAAGGCTAAGGGAAGGAAACCCAGCTGAATAAGTAAAAGGGTGCTAGACAGAGTGAGGAGGAAAAGGTCAGCTTACAGGAGATACAGATAATTGGGGAGGGAGGATTATAAGGAGGAATACTCAAAAGAAGCAAAGGAAGTGACATGGGGAGTAAGGGCAGCCAAGGCAGCAAGAGAACTGAGGCTGGAGCTGGGCATAAAAAAGGGAAGAAAGGCTTCTTTAGATACATCAGGCAGAAAAGAAGCTGTAAGGATCAATTGTAAGAAATAAGAAGGGGGATGGGTGGAAGAAGTGATGAAAAGGCAGAAGTGCTCAATGACTACTTCTGTTCAATCTTTATGAAAGAAAAAGAAGGGTGCTATCCACAGTAGGAGGAAGGATTGAAACAGATGGGGGGTGATGGATGGAGAAATTACAGTGGGGAGGATGCTGGAGGGATAAGGGCATTGAGGGTAGACAAGGCTCTGGGACCAGATGGAGTACATCTTTGAGTGCTGAAGGAGCTGTCTGAGGTCCTGGCAGAACCCTTGGCAGACTTATTTAATTTTTCTCTAGACACAAGATGCAATCCACAGAACTGGAGACTGACTCGCGTGGTTCGCTTCCACAAGAGTCAACCCAAGGACGAACCAGGGAACTATAGGCCAGTAAGTTTAACGTCCATAGTGGAGAAGCTAATGGAGACCATCCTAAAGGATAGGTAAATGGCACTACTGGAAATGAACAGGGTATGGGCTGGGAGGCAGCATGGCTTCATCAAGGGCAGGACATGCCAGAGCAATCTGGTGGAATACTATGACTGGGTGACTAGGAAAATTGACAGGGGCCATGTGGTGGATGTCCTGCACCTAGTCTTCAGTAAGGCCTTTGATTCAGTAGCACATGGGAGACTTGGAATCAAGCTACAGGGCACTGGGGCAGGAGCAAAACTGGTCGTGTGGTTGGAGAACTGGCTAAAAGATAGGCAGCAGAGGGGCAGTAGTTGGGGAATACTCATCCCCTAATCCTGTGACAAATGGTGTTCCACTGTGTTTTGTGTTAGACCCAATACTATTTGGCATATTTATTGCAGACTTCTCAGAGGGCATCAGCAGCAAAATCAGCCTATTTGCAGATATCACCAAGATGGGAGTGGTGGTGGATGACCAGGTGGGTGGCGGGGCTACAGGAGGATCTGGCAAGACTGGAGGCATGGTCTGACAGATGGCAGCTGGGGTTCAACCCAAATAAATGCATGGTGCTGCACTTCAGAACAAAAAAATCCAAGGAGAAGCTACCATCTGGGGGAAGTGCAGCTGGAGGTAACGGAAGAGGAGAAGGAACTGGGGGTGATCATCATAGGAGCAATGAACAATTCTGCACAATGCAGAAAGGCAGCAGCAATGGCCAACAAAATGCTGGGGTGTATTGCAAGGGGAATTACCTCAAGAAGAAGGGAGGTTATTCTTCCATTATACAGATCATTGGTTAGACCCCAGCTGGAATACTGCATGCAGTACTGGCACATGTACCTACAAAAGGACATTAGGCTGCTGTAGGGGGTGCAGTGTAGGGCAACAAAGATGATTCAGGCCTGAGGGAATTGCCATATGAGGTCAGACTAAGAGAGTTAAACATGTACACACTGGAGGAGAGGAGGGACAGGAGAAGATATGATTGAGACCTTCAAATACATGAAAGGGATAATCAAAAAAGACACAGAGGGTCTATTCAGGAGGAGGTTGGGGAGAGACACCAGGGGCTCATGCCATTAGATTAGGGGGTAGATTCAGGAGGGATGTGAGGAGGCATTTCTTTACAGAGAGAGTGGTGGCAAAGTGGAACACACTACCAGCTGAAGTGGTTGCATGTATCACACTGGAATGATTCAAGAAGGGGTGGGACAGGGTAAAGGGAAGGGAAACAGGAGGTAAGGGGAGGGGAGGGGATGGAACAGCTGCTGAATAGGGAGCTAGCTGCTTATACAAGCAGCCTAGATAGACCATGATGGCCTTTTGCTGCTGGCAATTTTGATATGTTCATATTTGTTATGCTGAGAAAGTCATATCTATTCTGTCCTCTCCTATTCTGTCACTTGTCTGTCTCTTGCCTATCCTACTGCACAATCAAATTTTCCTTGTGGCACCAAGGAATTGTCATTTTCCTTGTGGCACCTAGGAACTGGCCAGTCTGACAGTCCCACAATTTCCCCATTTTCTCCTTCATTCACTTGCTGTTTCTATTCTTTCTGTCTTCCCTTGCTTCTCTGTTAGCTAAAAAAAATTGTATCTTTATGTGAAACAGAGCCCTTGGGTTTCAAATGTATATAGTTATACTGTTGAAATGAATGCTGACAGCTATTTGGGTTTATCTGGAACACAGGAGGTTAATCTTGAGGTTCATTTTGACCTGCACAAGCTTGTTTCAAAATTATCAGCAGGAAATCAGCCCTTAGACAGGATGTCTTAATTGGTTGCACCTGTTAAGACGACTAAGATACTTTTCAGGCTGCTCACAGAAAAGAAATTGACAAAGTCTTACTTCATTTTATGGAACACAGTTGGTGTAATTTCCAAGAACAGGGTGCAGAAGTTAATTTCCAGAGAAAAATATCTTATAAAAAGAGAGCAGTGTTTTGTTTAATTAGAGTGAGAGAGAGAGAGCTGGAGAAAGAGGTGAAGATTTTCACAAGACTCTCAGGTGAGGAACTTCGATTTGTTAGAACTACCTGTTTATTTTATTTATTGAAATTGTTTTACCAGGAAGGTACACTGAACAACATGTTGCTCTTCTCCTGGTATGACCTGGGGGAAAGGGATCAGGGAGTATACAGACAGAATACAAAATATATTTTACACTTACAATCGTATAGTGTGGAGTACAGTACAACAATTTCCACCAAAACAAGGATATGGAGTTCAACATACATTCTTAGTTATAAAATGGTAGTGCAGAATACAGTGCAAACTAAGTAAACTATAATGAGGATACTGAAAACAACATACAACAGATTGAACCTTTGGAGTGCAAACATTAGAATGACAGTGCTATTGCATAAGTATAATAAAGTCCAGATAATAGAAACTAAGTTCTGGAGGATGTGGAGGATGCATTTACTCTGTGTTGTTATTTTTATTGTGTACTAACAGGGAAAGTTACTGTTTGTTGCTAACATTTTATTGCTTTATTTTTCTCTGATTCAAATTTTTGCTGCTGGGTATACTTTCTGCTGCATTATTACAGCGTGTGCCTACAGGTGTGTGTGCTAGCAGACTACTGCTGTAATCTTCTGATTCAAATTGTCTTTTGTAAGGTATATCTTCTGTTACTGCTTTATTTTTCTCTGTAGCAAAGTGTTACTGACAGGGTATATCTTCTGTGAAATTATTACAGGTGGTGCTTACATTTTTGTGACTTTTTATTTTAGGCTAACCAAAATTACTGTTTGCCACTATTTTATTTTATTTTTTGCTGAAAGGTTTTTTGTCTCAGAGGTGTTTCAGTCTCCTTCTCACATTGAAGGAGTTAATTACTTTCCTCCCACAGCTTTTCCAGGGGATTAGGTGTATATCTGGGGGGTGGAGCTGACAAACTGTCAGTAACTTCCAACAAAAAGAAAGGTTACAAGGTCAGGTTAGTGGGTATCTTGGAGGTGGAAGACTAGGTTTGCTGGTCAAGGCACCTAGCTTCACCTGAGCTCTTTTCTTCTAGGCTGCCTTAAAGGACACAGCAAAGAACCTTACCAGATGAAGGGAAATGTTTAAGGCTTCTTTTAGCCAGGCAGATTTACTGCGTGTTGTTATTTTTATTTTGTACTCACTGGGTTGTTACTGTGTGTTGCTAACATTTTATTGCTTTATTTTTCTGTGATTCAAATTGTTGTTGCTGGGTATACTTTCTGCTGCATTATTACAGGGCGTGCCTACATGTGTGTGCTAACAGATAACTGCTGTCATCTTCTGATTCAAATTGTCTTTTGCAAGGCATATCTTCTGTTACTGCTTTATTTTTCTCTGTAGCAAAGTGTTTCGTACAGGGTATATCTTCAGTGAAATCATTACAGGTGGTGTTTTACAGGTTTTACAGTTTTATCTATCATTAAGATTATGCTTTCAGGGCTACTGCATTTGTTGCTTGCTGAATGTTTCTGCTCTTACCTCCTTGTTTATTTTGTCATGGTTCTTCTTTTTTGGCAGGGAAGAGCCCAGCCACCCACCCCATCCCCAACCACCACACTCTACACTCCTTTTACAGAGTAGCACAGTCATGACATTTCCTGTGGCAAAGCAGGAAGGCGTGGATCAGAGGGGTATCCACACAGTGACCTCATTTACAGGGGGACTAATGATTTAACTTGTTATAACAAGTTATACAAAAACAAACAAAACACAAAATCAAACTTTTGCTTTCATTTTCTTCCTTCTAATTACTCTGACCAGGTTATAAACCCAGCAACTTATCTGGAATGGATATCATTAACTGCAGGTACTGCGGAACACTTTTCAGAAGGGCAGTTTTACAGGATTTAGGACACTGTCCTACATGCTGGGCAATTGGAGATCTAAGGGCTCAGCTCCAGGCAGCATGGGCAGAGGTTGCATACCTCAAATTGCATACTTAAAAGGAAATATATTATAAGAATTGCCCACCATTTCCCCAACATCCAACAAAAGTACCCAAACTGCAGAGGGTAGTTGGTCTGGAAGGTTGGCAGGTGGTTAGGAGGGGCACACTGGGCACCCCATCACTTTGTGCTCTCTAAAAATATTACCTCAACAAAGCACATAAAAACTACAAACAGGTATCTGCCTCTATATCTGAAATCAAACAAAGGAGCAGAGGACACTGCAGAGCAGGACACTGTAGCACAGGAGGTAGCACAACAAAACTCACCCAAAACAGGAACCAAAACAAAAAAATCAAAAAGGAAATCCAAAAAACTTCTGATCGTAGGAGAATCCATGATTCAGGGAGTTGATACCTATCTCCAGCCAGGGGTAATGGTCAGATGTCTCCCGGGTACAGCAGCATGGAGAGACACTGACCACATTGCTAAAATTGTTCAGGAAGTAGGAGAAAACATTGATGTCCTGGTACTCATAGGGACTAACAATATCACCAGCCAGTCAGCTGTGGAGACCAAGGAACACTTGACCAGGCTCAGTGACAAACTATCATCCATTTCATCTGGCATCTCCTTCTCTGAAAGCCTGCCAGTCTGGAAGAGGGGGGCAGATGGATGGAAGGTCAGAGAAAGGGAGATAGGGGAGCTAAACATGTGGCTCAAGGGCTGGTGCCAGGAAACAGGACACAGATTTGTAGGGAACTGACAACAGTTTTGGGAGCGAATGTTCTTTAAATTTGATGGACTGCACCTAACTAAGGAGGGAGTCAGTGCATCGGGGCAGAAGTTTGACGTCTTTGCAAAATATTTAAACTAACACATGGGAAGAGGGGTACAGCACCCAATACATCAAATGGGAAGAGCATCCTTCCCCCCTCAGCTAGTGGTCAGACAGGAGTTCAGCATGTTTGTAGTTCATTTGCATCACCAGGTAAGAAAAAAGGTCCATCTCCCCATACGACACATAGGAGAATTGCCAGACCTTGCCCAACAATTAACACACCGAAATCTGACCAATGGAAAATCATGTACACAAATATTCGCAGTCTGGGAAAGAAGATCCCAGACCTGTAGTCAATAATGACAGAGGCTAAACTGGACATAGTAGCAATTAGCAAGACGTGGTTTACCAATAATCACACTTTGGAGACTTCAGTACCTGGCTATGTACTGTTCAGAAGAGACCAATGTGCAAAAAGGGTGGGGGGAGTGGCACTGTATGTCAATGAAAATATAAAAGCTACAGAAACTCATAATACACATAAGGAGCCAAAATAACTACGGGTCACCCTGGAAACAGGAAATGGGACAGCCATATGAGCTGGGGTTGTGTACAGGCCTCCAGACCAGAGGGAGGACATAGACACATTACTGTTAGAAAATATACAAAACATGACAGCTAAAGGGGAGGTTCTGTTGGGAGAGTTCAACATGCTAGAAACAGATTGATCAACACCAGCAGGAACATCTGCCAGAACTAGACACATTGTGGATTCCCTGCAGGGGGAAGGCCTCAAACAACTGGTACAACATCCCACAAGAGACAGGACTATCTTAGATCTAGTACTGACTAACAGGGAAAGGATCACAGATCTCCAGGTAGAAGGGCACCTGGGGGCCAGTGACCATCACATGGTATGGTTCAATTTGTCCACTAGAACTAAATCATCCAAATCTAAAGCAAAAATATGGGACTTCAGAGGAGCTGACATTGATAAGAAGGCCAACAGAGTAAAGCTAGTCCTGGCAAGAAGAAATACAGGTGAGGGGCTACAGACAAAGTGGGCAAGCATTAAGGAAGCAATACTTGAAGCAACATCCCATTGTGTTAGAGAGAAAAGGATGAGGGGGTAGTACAGTCACAAAGAAGGGACTTGAAGGAGAAGGACAAGGCTGAGCAAATAGATGAAGTGAAGACCACTGCATAGGAAAAAGATACAAGAAGGCAGCTTGGCCCATGGAAGTTTTTCTGGAGAAAAGGGAGAGAGAATAGAAAGTAGTATTCTGGAGTGGGTAGGAGGATGAGGGGAGAAGTTATGAGGGCAAAAAGGTAGGTGGGAAAGAAAGTCAAATCAGAATTTGGGTGATGAAGATGACACAGTGGGCATGGTGGAGAGGGAACATTAGTTCCCCTTTTCCCTGGCTCTTGAATAGAACATGGGCTGGCCCTATTGCTTTTTTCTAGCTTTCTGTTTTTCTTTCTTATTGCAATTGATACAGTAGCCATACAAAGTTTGTAACTTATTTCTCAAGTAAAAATTGAACAAATACACAGATAACGAGTTTTAGAAAGAGTATACTGTATTTACATTTGAAATGGAAACAGTTCCATCAGTTCCTGTTGTCATTATGGAGAGAGTGCCTCCAAGCACAGCTGCATACAGTAAGAGACAGGGAGGCAAAGTACAGTACTGTCAGTCCCAACTATTATAAGACAAAAATACCAATGTACTGGGAAGGAAGACACATTTCTATCGTTCCCTGTTAAAATGTTTGCAGCACATTCTACTCGTACCTAGGTTCTGAACTACACAGTGCTATTGATCTTTCCTTTACAGAGCCCCCATCTGGTTAAATGGTCTTGACCTTGATCTAACAAGCCTAACTGGGATGTTCATGTTTAAACACCTTCTGCACCAGTGCATCCTGCTACAGAGCACATGTGACTGCCTAACGTAAGATCAGCATTGCCCACTTAAGAACCTAGCCGTCCTCACTCTTGCCCTTCTAGCCACCATCTGTCTTATTTCATTTGTCTCATGTCTTCTTATCTTTCCTGCTACTCTTTTTACTCTCACCCTTTCCCTTTCCATGCATTTTTATTTGACAAAGCCTTTGGGCTGCTACCCTTCTCACCCCTCCTCACCCCACTTCCATTCCACCCATTATTTGTTATTTTGCATTTGTGTGATAATGTTTATCGGAGAATGTATGTACAGTTCTGGTACTTTGCTGTTTTTTTTGTTATTTGAAAATTAAGAAATAATGCCCAACAGGGTGTGTGTTGTGCTGGGATAACGTCACGCCTCAGGTGGTTGGGCACGAGGCTGCAGGCCGAGTACGTCCAATGACTGAGGCATGACATTATCCCAAACGACACACACCCTGGAGGGCATTATTGCTATTATACAATGGCTTGTTGTTGT
Organism: Neoceratodus forsteri; assembly: GCA_016271365.2. NCBI lineage: Eukaryota > Metazoa > Chordata > Ceratodontiformes > Ceratodontidae > Neoceratodus > Neoceratodus forsteri. The sequence goes on from JADMNL010000022.1 coordinate 130,031,970, forward strand.
ACAGAATAAAAAAAATCATTTTAAAGGTGTTTTTGTCTGGAAAAATGTTTTTGTTTTTTAAGAGAAGGTGAAACAATCAAGCAAATGGAAATCAAGTAAGTGATCATGTACAGGTTCACAGTGAGACTGAGACTAGACCCGTGATGTTGTGCTGAGATAACATCACGGGTCCTGCCCAAGACTGACCAATCAGAGTCCAGGACTTTTTCTTGCCATTATATAATGTACATTATGCCATCCTTTGTCTGTCTGTTCTACCCTCCCGCTCTTTGACGTGGAACCTTTGTAAATGAGCAGCTGTCCTGTGCTCAAAGGTATTTATAAATCCAAGAATTAATAAATAAATAAAATAAACATAGAAAGAGCAGAAAAGTACTTTTACTTTGCACTTTTGCTGATATTCATGATAGGGCACTAAATACAAGATCTGTATGTCGGGAATTGTGACACAGTACTGTTATTAACAATTTTCATTAGGTCAAGAGCAGCTAACTGAACATACTCATAAGAGAAGATAAGTCCTGTTTCTATTAATCACTATTAAAAGATGTTGAGCTGATACATTTAGCATACTATACTACCAGACCTGGTTAATCTGCAAGCATCTGTTTTTGTCCATTTTGTTGCTCAATAAAAATATAAGAATTAACAACAATGCCCAAGGAGCCAAGGAGGTGAACTCAGCGGGGAAAGCTGTGGACCCCAGAGGAGGAGGAAGCGGATCCTGGTGGGGGACTCCATCATAAGAGGGATCCAGCTAGGAACACAGGAGGGGGAGGACAGGGAGGTGAGGTGCCTACCAGGAGCCATGGCATGGAGGGATGGAAGGAAGATCCTGGGGATCACTAGGAAGGCAAGATGGGAGGGTGAGCTGGGTGTCATTATCCACCTAGGTACTAATGACCTGGCAATGGGGAGCCAAAGGAAGTTCAGGAAGAGTTTACGAAATTGGGAAGGGGTCTCAAGCAAATAGATACTTCTGTCACTTTCTCAGAAGTACTTCCTGCGAGAGGCAAGGGAGAGCATAGGAGTGCATGCACCAGGAACTTTAACTCATGGTTGAAGAACTGGTGCTGTGAGGAAGGGTTTGGATTCATTGGTGACTGGGGACTCACCTGGAGGGATGGAGGTTTTTCAAGCCTGATGGCCTGCATCCATCCTGGAGGGGAATCCAAGCACTCAATGATAAGTTTAAATGCTACATTGACAAGCATTTAAACTAGCAAAGGGGGGTGGCAGGCCAGCAAGGAGGGTACCTACTTGCTCACCCCCTACAGCTAGCAGTGGAACCAGTGAACCAGAGGACTGGATATCTCTGCAAAGCAGTGTGAAAAAGATAGAGATTAGTGCCCAAGATGTGGATAGGCAGAAAAGGGGCAAAATTCAGCAGAAGAGCAGACAGCAAGGAGAACCAGGGATAAAGGACAACCAAGGAAGGGGCTGGAGTAGAACAGCGAAACAGTCTAGGGAGGTCAAATCATGGAAAGCCATGTGTGCAAATGCCAGGAGCCTTAGCAACAAGATGGAATATCTGGAGGCTGTCATGGTGCAGTCAGACCTGGACATTGTGGCCATCACTGAAACCTGGTGTAATGATAACCATGACTGGGAGATGGCCATTCCTGGCTACAACATTTTCAGAAGAGACAGAGCAGGCAGGAAGGGAGGCGGAGGAGGAGTGGCACTGTATGTGCAAAATGACATAAGGGCCACAGAGATCCAGGAGGAACAAAATGGGGGAGAGATACTGTGGGTTAAGCTGGAAAGGAAAATGGGGACAGCCATCCACACAGGTGTGGTCTATAGACCACCAGACCAGGAGGAAGAAACAGATAGGGAGATGATGCTAGCCATCCAATGGATGGCAGACAAGGGTGAGGTAGTACTGGTTGGAGACTTCAATATTCCAGACGTGGACTGGAGCATCCCAGCAGCAGCATCAACTAGGAGCAGATTTATCCTGGACTCCCTTCAGGGTGCCTTCCTCAAGCAACTGGTCATGGAACCAACTCGGCAGAAGGCAATACTGGACCTTGTGCTCACAAACAGGGACAGTGTGATGGGGTAACAGTGGGGAGCACCTGGGGAACAGTGATCACCAGTCATTGTGGTTTGAAATCACAGAAAGAGCAGAACCAAACCACACAAAAACACGTATCCTGAATTTTAGGGGCAGACTTTGGGAAAATGGGAGATACTTGAAAGAGGCATTAGGGGAATGGGACAGGAATCAGGGGTTGAGGAACAGTGGGCATTATTTAAAATGGGGATTACAAGAACAACAGAATTATGCATTAAGCAGGTTAGCAAGAGGAAAAGGAAGAGATCATTATGGTTTTCCAAAGAGTATAAAAGACAGTGAAAGCCAAAAGATTGCATTCAGATAATACAAAAAGACACAGGCAGAAGGGATTGGGAGAAGTACCAGGAGAAGCAAAGGGAGGCAGGGAGGTCAGTAGGGGAAGCCAAAGCTCAGACAGAAGAACACATTGCAAAATCAGTGGGTAGAGGGGACAAAACCTTTTACAGGTACATAAGTGAAAAAAGAAAGACAAAGGGAGGGATAGTGAGACTGAAGGGGGAGGATGGGGCCCACGTGGAGGATGACAACAGTAAAGCTGAAATATTGAACAGGTATTTCTGCTCAGTCTTTACTGAGGAAGAGGAGGGTAATGGGTCTGAAGGGAGTACAAGGGGTGAGAAAGGTACAGAAATGGACACAAGTCCCTTTACACGAGAAAGGGTCCTGAAGGAACTGGAAGTAATAAGAGTTGATAAAGCAATGGGGCCAGATGGGGTGCACCCAGGGTCCTTAAAGAATTAAGAGAGGTGGTGGCTGAACCTCTGGCTATCCTGTTTAGCCCATCACTGGAAACAGGGGAGGTACTCAAAGACTGGAGGACAGCAGATGTAGTCCCCTTATACAAAAGTGGGAACAAAGAGGAAGCAGAGAATTACAGACCAGTCAGCCTCACCTCGGTAGTGGGGAAGGTCATGGAAGCACTACTGAAGGAGAGATTGGTGGAACATCTGGTTGTCAATGGACTACAGGACCCAAGGCAGCATGATTTCACCGGGGGAGATCATGTCAGACCAACCTCTTTGAATTTTTTGACTGGGTGACTAGGGAAGTGGATGAGGGCAGGGCAGTGGACATGGCCTATCTGGACTTCAGCAAGGCCTTTGACACTGTGCCACATAGAAGACTATTACACAAACTGGGGAATATAGGTGTGAGCAGGACAATCGTGTGGTGGGTAGGTAACTGGCTGGGTGGCAGGACACAGGGTGGTGGTAAATGGCTGTCACTCCACAGAGGGAAGAGTGACCAGTGGGGTGCCACAGGGATCGGTGCTGGGACCAGTCCTATTCAACATCTTCATCAGTGACATTGCACTGGATCTAGAAGGCAGAATTTCACTGTTCGCTGATGACACAAAGCTCTGTAACAGAGTAGACACACCAGAGGGTGTAGACAGAATGAGAAGGGACCTGCAGATCTTTTAACAATGGTTTGCAGCTGATGCGGGACTAAGGTACTGCTGGACTGAAATGGGGCATGAGAACAGCAGTTGTACTGAATGGGTATAGCACTTTGAGCGCTGGCAGTAAGCAGCCGAAGCTGAGTTACTACTGGAGTGTGTGTGATGGCAGGAGGGAGCATATTTTGTTAAAGATCATAGAAAACTGTTATTGTGCACCTCTGGATGCCCCATGTTTCTTTTTAGTTTTTATCCAATATTCCAATATGCTTTAACCTCCTTTGTTAAATTAGCAATCTTTTTTTTTTTTAGCCATTGTAGCTAATCTGAATCTCTTTCTCCTCAGTAGTTGCTGTTCTCTCATTTTATGCTGCATGGAAATTCTATGACATTGGTAATACCATTCCAGGCCATTCCGATGAATAGCATGGAATGATGCCACTGAAGTCATGAAGTGTCTTAGAAATATGAAAAGAAAGTGTAGCAGTTGATGAGGAAAAAGAAACTTTATGTAAGGTATTTGTGATCCTAGAATCAAATAAATAAAAATAAAAATAAATCTGAGTGCACTCAAAAGCTAGGTTATTTTTGTTTTATCTGTTGTTTTATCTGTTAAACATTGGTGAAAGCATATCAGAAAGCATATGTGGCATGGAAATTGAAGGGCACTTAACTATCTAAAAGTAATTTTCTATCACCTTTAATACCCTAGAGGGGATTAACAACTTTACTACAGTACCAATAAGGATATGCAAGAAATATTTATTTAAGTATAGGCAAATACAGTTTCAACAGCTCCCAATGTCTTCCTATATGGTGTATAAAGGGCCAGTTTCATTCCTTATTCTGCAGAGCCATCTAGTGGCCATTGTGTTCCTCCCATTCAAAAGAAACTCACATTGAATAAAACTGCATACATTAGAGCTGCATGGAACATAAAATTCTGCCAGCAGAATGCCTGAAGAATTGTGATTCCAGTCCCATAGAATTTCACAGAATTTGATTAAAAATTCGGCAGAATTTCACCACATTTTAACTTTTTGTTATGTTGGTTTACTTTTTAAAGTACATATTCAAATTATACAAACTTTAGCAGGTGTACCGGTACTTAAGACTTGTTTAAGTGTACCATATGTCAGTGTTCTGAACTGAAGGGGAGCTGAGTTCTGGGTGGCCAAAGATTGAATCAAAATTTAATTTTCAGATTTTTCCATATAATTTTAAAATTTGTTATCCAAAAGTCTTACCTGGTGATGCAAATGAGCTACAAACATGCTGAACTCCTGTTTGATCATCAGCTGAGGGGGAAGGGGCGTTCTTCCCATTCGACGTATCGGATGCTGCAGCCCTCTCCCTATTTGCTAGTTTAAATACTCTGCAAAGACATCAAACTTCTGCCCCAATGCACTAACTCCCTCCTTAGTCAGATGCAGTCCATCACATTTATAGGACTTTCACTCCCCAAACTGTTGCCAGTTACCTACAAATTTGTGTCCTTTTTCCTGACACCAGCCCTTGAGTCACATGTTTAGCTCCCCATCTCCCCTTCTCTGACCTTCCGTCCATCTGCCCCCCTCACCAAGACTGGCAGGATCTCAGAGAAGGAGATGCCGGATGAAATGGATGATAGTTTTTCACACAGCCTGGTCAGATGCTCCTTGGTTTCCACAACTGACCAGCTGGCAAGATCACTAGTCCCTATGTGTACCAGGATGTCGATGTTTTCTCCTGCTTCCTGTACAATTTTAGCAATACAGTCAGTGTCATTCCATGCTGATGTACCTGGGAGACATCTGACCATTGCCCCTAGCTGGAGATAAATATCTGCTCCCTGAATCATGGAGTCTCCTATGATCATAAGTGTTTTGGATTTCCTTTTTACTTTTTTTGTTTTGGTTCCTGTTTTGGGTGAGTTTTGTTGTGCTAGCTCCTGTACTGTAGTGTGCTGATCTGCAGTGTCCTATGTCCCTTTCTTTGATTTCAGAGATAGAAGCAGATAACTGTTTGTAGTTTTTATATGGTTTGTGGAGGTGATATGTTAGAGAGCACCAAGTGATGGTGCACCCAATTTGCCCCTCCTAGCCACCTGCCAACCTCCTGGACCAACTACTGTCTGTGGTCGAGGTGCTTCTGTTTGATGTTGGGGAAATGGTGAGCAGTTATTTTATTTCCTCCTGAATATGTGATTTGAGGTGCTCAGTCTCTGCCCGTGCTGCCTGGAGCTGAGCCTGTAGATCTCCAATGGCACAGCATGTAGGACAGTGTCCTAAATCTTGTATAACCGTCCTTTTGAAAAGTATCCTGCAGTACCTGCAGTTAATAATATCCATTCCAGATAAGTTGTTAGGTTTATAACCTGGTCCGAGTAATTAGAAGGAGGAAAATGAAAGCAAGTTTGATTTTGTGCTTTGTTTGATTTTGTGTAACTTGTGATAACAAGTTAAATTACTTGTGCCCCCATAAGTGAGGTCACTATGTAGATACCCCTGTGATCAATCCCTTCCTGCTTTGCTACAGGAAATGTCACAACTGTGCTACCCTAGAAAAGGAGTGTAGCATGGGGTGGTTGGGGATGGGGGTGGGTGACTGGGCCCTTCCCTTGCCAAAAAAGAACCATGGATGAAAGAAACAAGGAGGTAAGAGCAGAAACAATCAGCCAGCAACAAATGCAGTAGCCCTGAAAGCTTATCCTAATGATAGATACAACTTTAAAACCTGTAAAGCACCCCCTGGAATAATTTCACAGAAGAGGTACCCTGTAAGAAATACTTTGCTACAGATAAAAATAAAGCAGTAACAGACAATATACTTTGCAAAAGACAATTTGAATCAGAAGATTATAGCAGTAATAAAATCTTAGCAACAAACAGTAACAACCCCTGTGAGTACAAAAGAAAATAATAATACACAGTAAATGTGCCTAGCCAAAAGAAGCCTTAATCCTATTCCTTGTTCTGGTAAGGTTCTTTGCTCTGTCCTTACAAAGAAGAAAAGAGCTCAGGTGAAGCTAGGTGCCTTTGCCAGCAAACCTAGTCTTTCACCTCTAAGATATCAGCTAACCTGACCTTTTAACCCTTCCTCCTGTTGGAAGTTACTGACAGTTTGTCAGCTCCACCCCTCCAGTTACACACCTAATCACCAGGAAGAGCTGTGGGAGGAAAGCAATTAGCTCCTTCAATGTGAGAAGGAGACTGCAACACCTCTGAGACAAACCAAAAACCTTTCAGCAAACAAAATAAATTAGTGGCAAACAGTTATTTGGTTAGCCTAATGATAAAAAGTCACAAAAATGTAAGCACCACTTGTAATAATTTCACAGAAGATAAACCCTGTAAGTAACAATTTGCTACAGAGAAAATCTTCCTGTGCTTTAACCGTGAAAGTGCCCCATGTTTATATATAGAGAAGAGACACAGATCATTATTATCCATACTTATTTTTTAATTTTTTTATTTACACTTTGTCCTCCTTTCTGCCCCCAGTGGCCCCTTCTGACTAACCCCATAGCCCCCGTAACCCAGGTATCACCAGGACTGACCCCTTCCCGGTCACTGGGTGTGGCGCCTATGGGAGGTACATGATCATCTTGCAGCTAGAGGTTTTTTCCTTTTTTTTCCCTTCCTCATTGCTGGGGCACACACGCAGAATGTGAACACATAGAGGCATGTGCACAGCTACAGAAGTCCTGCAATACCCTCCCTTCATCTGTCCCCTCTGACCCACTACCGTCCAGCCTCAACCTGGAGGTAGTCATTCAGCAGGAGTGCCAGTTCTCCCTCCCCAAGAGAGGAGAGCTGTCCTCCAGATGCTTGATACTTTCCCTCTCTAGCCAACCCCCAATGGCCCGTGCTCATTTCCAAACATGAGTCACCAGCATGGCATGTGTTGTGGCGTCCAGCACCTCAGCCCTCAGCACCACCGGGCTGGTTTTATTATCCATACTTATTAATTTACTACATAAAAGGGTGTCAAGCAGAATATCTATGTAACAGAAAGGGAGACACATCAATGCTATCCTTGTTTTAAACTAGGGTTCTGCATGTTACTTCAGTAAAACTGAGTAAATGTCACTATTTGCCCCATGGGTTTATAAAAGAGAAAGTTCCTAGGGATGTGTAGAATACAGAATTCCACCAGTGGGATTATGGCAGAATGGCAAATCCACTTCCAAAATCACTTTTGGAATATTTTAATAATTTCCAAAATCTTTCAGTTTAAACTGTGGATTAATTTAGTTTGGTTTACATAGACCACAGAATAGGTTTCTGAAATTTGTGAAACCTAATCTGTAATTTATTTAAATGATAAAACACCACAGACTATGTAAACCTCAAATTATTAATCTGCAGTTTAACTTCTGCTTTTAAAATTTCAGAATTTTGCTTCCAACTGACTGCTACAGAATTATCCGACGTTTCTGAAATTCTACCTAATATACTCAGTAGTGGAATCTGATGATTCGACACAGCTTTTAAAATGCCACATTAAACCTCATATTATGGAAAGGATGATACATCATCAACAGCCCTGATAGGGTGCAACACTAACACCTGCATGAGTGAAGAAAAGATACATCAAAATGAGTCTCTATTCTTATACAAGACAGGGTTTCACATGCAGCATCTCTATAAAGGAAAGGAAGACAACTTGCAATCAGTCCCCAATATACAAATGAGAGTGCCACACAGAGAGTGTGTATAATGGAGGGGAGGACACAGCACCATCACTTTAGCAATAGTGGCTGAGAAGATGGTAATTTCTGAGGGATTAACAACTGGTTTGGGGTGGCATCTCCCACCAGCCATTCATTATCCAAGGAAATGACTAGTTACCAGGTTGCTATGGTGATCATAAATTTAATAGCAATAACAACTTTCATTTGTACCTGTGTGTTTACATACTTTAAGGTTTTTGGCAGAGTGCTGCTAGATGTGTGCTGCACAGCTTAATTGGCAGCTAGATCAACAATTTCTAAGACATTAATGATTGATCCAATAGCCAATCAAAAGCCTCTCTAAGCTCATGAATATTTAATTAGACTAATAATCTCTGTTTTTGTATAATAGAGGGTACAACATAAAACACAGACACACAGAAGAATAAGGACAGAGAAAGATTATAAGTCCATCAAGTCTGTCCTGAAGTTGTGCAAGGTGCTGCTTCTTATTAGTCTGGTTTAATGTGCCCTGTTGTGTTTTGAACATAGCTATTGTCCCAGAATTATCACTTTGCTTGAAAAACCAATAGACCAATCAATTACCTATTCAGTGAAAAATACTTTCTAAAGTCCTTTTTAAATCCCCTGGTCTAACTTGAAATTGTGCCTCCTGCTCAGTGAATTTCCCCCTTAACCTAAACTACTCTGTGGAGCTCACCCTGTTGTACAGATGTATGTATTAGAGTGTTTCTATCATATTCCCCTCTTCATTCTTTCCTCCTGAGACTACAGTACTGCAGTTCTTCTCATAGGACCTACTTTGTTGCCCCTGGATCATATTCATTACCCCCCTCTGTATGGTTTTCAAGCTATCTCTGTCATTCCTCAGATGCAGGCTTCAGAACTACACATGGTTCTCCAGGTGTGGTAGTAACTGATCAGTAGAGTGGACATATTACCTATTTTCTATGACTGCAGAAGCCCTTCCTTAAGCATCCAATCATCTTGTTTGCATTCCAATACATTTTAGTCTATTGGGGAAAGGTTTTCAGACTATTTTAAAAGATCACCCCAGATTTCTTGTGGATTTATGTACCAGCGTGCATTACTTTACATCCTTTAGCATTGTATTTCAGTTGTTAAGTACTAGACCAGTTCTTCAGTCTGCCTACGGACCTCTTACCATTGCTAGTTCCCATCTCATTATCTGATATTTGTATTGTATTATCTGCAAACAGATTCCTTTCCCCCACGACTCCACCCCTATATCACCAACATACATGTTAAAAAATAGTGACTCCAGGACAGGCACACAGACACTCCGTTAAGTATGACTGTTTTGTTCTAGCTTTTAGATATAGTAATTGTCAGTAGTCATTGCTGAGCTCATGGTTTACCCACCTGCAGTTTCTATTTCACCTTCATGCCATTCACTACCTTCTCACTGACCGCATATATTTTCAAAATGTATAACCACCTCCCAGTAAAGTTATACATCTGAGAACATAAAGACAAATTAAAAGGCAACAAATTTAGAGTATTATATAAACCTTTACAATTGTTTCCATGCTGCTTTTCTTGTTTTAATACTGTATTCAACATTTTGTTATAATTTTTTATATTGGTAGAACTGCAGAACATTTATGAAAGCTGCTGCCTACTGGCAGCAAACTGTTGTTATCAATGGACAACACAAGGTCACAAAACCAAGGAAGTTGCATACCTATGTGTGGCCAATACTGATGACCTATTTGATGTATCTTCCTCCCTTGACAGTGGTTTGGGTGCTCTAACAGGTATTACTTAAGGGTTACTAACTGAAGTGTAAGACACGTATCATACTTGATCATATCTAGCTTGTAGATCATTACATTAAAAAAGTTGTGTCTTTAGGAGAACTTGAGAAGGAGATGTGTGCCATAAACCTTGCACTGTTGGTGCTTCTAAAAGTGGTGAGCCAGACTTTTGTGCTGCCAGTGCCATTGGAATGCTTTCTTTGGGCTTCAGTTAATAAAACAGTCTTCAAAACTCAATATCCTTTACAATGGACACTGGCTGAAAATCAAGAGCCATCATCTCACCAATCAGTTGTGTGATTCCGACAGAAGCTGGGTGACTGGGGAGAAATTTAATGTAGGCATGTAATGACTTGGGCAGAATAGCTTGTATTGTAGTTGATGGTTGGAGTGGTACTTTTGAGACAGTGCCAGTTCCTGAGGATTCAAGAATTTGCTGTTGTATGGGTCACATGATACCTCACCTAGAGTAGTTGTGCTCTTCTGCAGCACCTGCTCCTCAGCTGCTTTTTATCTTGTTTTCTACATGTATTCTTCAGCAACATCAAAATATTTACTTGGCTAGAGGTCCTGCAGTCCTGTTCTTGAACTGTGCTTCATGTGAGGTCTGCAGTCAAAAATACATTCTGAAATGAAGCTGGCCAGACACTTCATATTCCATCTCTGACTCCAGACAAGGTGACTAAATGCACTAAAGGCCAGGGTCCAACCAGCTGAAAATCTGTCAAGCAAGTTCCAGTAGCAACTCTACTGTCGGAAGAAACATTTCTTGAGGAGATATCATCACTTAAAGACTCTCTCAGAAGCTTGATGGAATAGTTAAAATCCCTTTGAACTGAACTGACTGATTAAGCCACTGAGTTTCCAATGGGGAGAGCTGGACATCCTCGCTTGAGCAGTGGAGAGATCAGATTGAGCCAGACAATTCTTCCCTTAGGCAAAAGCTGGTAAAAGTGGACAACATTTGAAAGACCTAGAAGGAAAGTCCTGAAGAAACAATGTAATTATACATTGTCTCCTAGAAGACAAGGAATGTACATCCCCGATGTTATTTGCACAGGAGCTCCTCGTTAAAATTTCTGGGCCCTCTCCTATTATCACCTGCTATATTGTAGAAAGGGCCCACAGTTTGCTTCTGCCAAAGCCACAGGAGCTGTCCCCATCAAGACCTCTCATCATGCACCTTCTGAATTTTCTTCATCACCAGCATATCCTTCAAAAGACCAGAGAGCTATGGGACATTATTTGAGATGGAAACAAGCTCTGGATCATGCAGGATCTGTCAGCAGCCACATGTCAGAAAGGTGTAGCCTTTCATCCAGTTGTATCCAAAGTTATTGCTGCAGGTCTTCAGTTTAAATTGTTATACCCAGCTGGCCTGCAAATTCAAATTCAGAGGTCCTCACATACCTTTGAAGAGGCTACACAGGGAACTCAGGATTTGCAGACTCCTGGCTGCTCTTTTCAGCACCCACTGACTTCATTAGCTTGGACACTGTCTTGGGAGCTGACAGTGAAACCTTGGAGTTTAGAGTGATGTGCAGAATTACCCGGGCCAAATCATAACCATTAGACCTGTCTTATGTTGTCCACCTTTTGGCTACCCTAGCTTAACCTGTTTACTGGCTTACTGACTGACCTGCTCTGGATTTTGTGCATTACCAATCATTTCTTATTACAGCTCCTGCTCATTTCTGCATCCATTCCTGCTTTGATTCTACAGGAAATTTTACTTCTTGCTCTTATTTTCTCTCTTCAGAACCTGCCTCGACACAGATACCTGCCCAGCTGCATGTGTTGTGCTGTTGACAGGACCCACTGTGTTAGCAAGGAGCACTGCCTGTTGGTTTATTCTGTCACTTTAGAATCCATTGTGATCAATTCTGCTCTAATTCATCTGAACGCTGTTTGCATTGATCACTTTGACCCAGCATTTCTCTTATTTTCAGAATTACCATGTTCACTTTGCTGCAAGTAGTTTTCTTCTTCATTGAATGTTTTTTCTCCCTATTATGGGGTTAGATTCTATTCTCTTTCAGTTAGCATGCACAGGGCACCCTTATCAATCCCTAGGACCAGCTGTTTGATTTGTTGTGAATATTTGACTGGATAGTTTGGGATGTGTGTTTTATGGCCCCTTTAATTTCTTTTTTAGAGATTGTCCATTTGCGTGACCCTGACTTGCACTACAATGGGTGGTGCCTACTTATTTTGGGTCTCAACTTGGTTGGACTTTTAATCGGATGACCTTTTGAAGTGACTCCATGTGGTCTCCAGGGCAGGTGTTATCACAGACTATTATTTATTTATTTTTATTTTGTTTTGTTTCTGCACATTCCTGACAGTTAGTTTTAATTGATATGCTGGACACTGGGACCAGCTGAAAGATTTAATGAAAGTTTTTTCCTTTTTTTCTATGCCTTGATTTCTTTTTCTTTTTGTGTATACCCATATACATATACTGTTGTTTCCATAGCCCTTATTATATATATCGTGAGCAGACCTATGGAGGGGTTCCATGTCATAACGGAGATCATGGACTAGCAATTGCCATTAGGGTGAGTGCACATTATTCTCAACTCCAGGGAGGTGCATGTTGGGAGGGGTGAAATACTTAAAAAAATGAACAAGCTGCCTGCCAGCAAAAAAAGAACTGTGCCATGCCAGATCTGAATCCTATACCCTGTGCCTCCCAAGTGACCACCCTCTCCACCATGCTATCAGACCAAGTTGGCAGCTGCCCGCCATACCCCCTCCCACATACTTTTCCTCCCCTTCCTCGCTCCCCATGCTTGTGTGCGTGCATATACGTGCATAATTCACATCACCCTACCTTGCCCACTCAAGTATCTGGGTGCTACTCTACGAGGTAGCCTTGAACACGGGCTCCATAACTGAGTCACTGTTTTTGTAAGCTCTCAATTGCAGTCATCTTGTTCATAGGTTATCCCTTTTGAGCATTTGTTTTTTTCATAGTTTTTATTTATACAGTGTTTTTGCTGTGTTACAGAATATTTTGGGGAATTGTGATTTTATGTTGTTCTTATAGCCTTTGATAGCTTACTGTGGGATGTTTTGCTCTAGATATTACTGAGGGGCAGGGGTTGGGGGAGAGGGATTTCATCTACCTTGAGCAGCAAATGAGGGGGTTATCCTTCCTCCCGATGGAGGGGATCTCCTCCTTTTTGCAACTTTATCTCCCTCCATTCTTTATCCAGTATGGAGATAAGACTTTTTTGTTCCTTACTGGCCTTGCATTTTGTTTCTGAGCCTTATTTGTTTTTTGAGCCTCCTCTGTTGCGTGGTTTGTTGGGATGGACTCTTTGTAGGGTGGGATATTTTGGGGTGGGATCTGTTTATAAATTGTTTTGGTCTTGTGGGTATTACTGTTTGGTGGGGGTTCTGCAACTTATTGTTCTTTGTTCCTGTGTCTCTTATCTCGGTGTGTGTGGGTGGTGTTTGGGGTTCAGCAGGGGGAAGGGTGGTTATTTGCAGTATGGTCTGGTGGGAGGTGGGACTTCTCCAGAGTCTACTCAATACCTCTTTTGACACTCTTGGTCCACATTCCACTTATTACCTGTCATTTCATCTGGCATCCTTGACTCTGAGAAGTCATGGCTCACAACATTAAATACTGTTCGTGGAATATGAAAGAGGCTTAGTCCCCTACCAAATGTTCTAAAGTTTTGTTACATCTTCAAAAGCTGCAGATAAACATGGCCTTTCTCCAAGAAAACCACCTTCCCCTAACCCAGGTTCTGTCACTTCATCGTTCCTGGGTTGGGCAGGTCTTTGGTTTGGGGATTGACTCTCGTAAAAGAGGAGTGGTCATATTAGTGTCACGCTCCATCCCATGTTGTCTCTTGCAGGATGTGACAGACCCTGAGGTGGCATTGGGCTGCATCTGTGGACCCAGCACTGAGGACCCTTCTTTCTTTTCCCAACTCATCCCTCTCTTGTCTCCATGGGCTAATCTTCCCATGGTCTTTGCTGGAGATTGCAACACTGTCCTGGATAATAACCTCAATAGAATGGCAATGTACAGCCAGGCTTTCTCACCTAGTCAGCTAGCCCTAAGAAATCTTATGGACTCTCTCAGATTGGTGGATCCCTGGTGGATCCTACCTCCTAACGAGAAGGAATACTCCTTTCATTCTCTCCCCTATAATTCCTTTTCCCACCTTGACTTTGTCTTTCTTTGAGGCCCTACTAGGTGTCGTCCTGTGTCACTATGGTCCCAAAGTAATCTCTGATCACCACCCCACAGTGCTACAGACCACCCTGGTCCCATCTGTGGGCCATGACAAGATCTTGCACCTCAATAACCAGTTATTGCACTGTCCAGAGATAGCCAACCGACTTCTGGATTTTATTTCCATTCTTTTTACCAACAACGCCTCCACCATGCCCAAGCTAGATATACTTAAGGGTGCCTTTAAATGTGCTCTTCCAGGCAAAATCATTCGAATGGTTACTGTACAGAAGAGGTGAATGTCTCAGATGACTTCTTCCCTTCTGCAAGGGAATAGGACTGCCAAAAAGAACCTTTCTGTATCTCTCCCACAGTTAGACATGGAGTATACTGAGGCTCTTTGAGCTCAGTGTGTTCAAGTTCAAGTTCAAGTTTATTGCAGGAAAACTCTGTTGAGCAAGCTCATTCACAAGAAGGTCCTGAGACATGTGTACAGGCAAATACATGTGGCATATTAGTAAAATATCACAGTAATTAGGAACATAATAACAGACATCATAGTATAATAACCTGTTAGGAGAAAAGGTAGAACATCTTCTCCTCCCAACTTAGGTCAAATACTTTGATCAGGGAGAGAGGGCCAGGAAGCTCATTGCTTTGTATCTTCACACACAGCTTGTAGACAGAATTGTGCAATCCCCTAAATTGGCTTTAGGTATTCTAGTCACCTCCCCCTTTGACATTGTGTCCCAGTTTCAGGGTTTTTATAGTTCACTATATACTGCAGCTCAACCCCCATTTGATCCCTCTCAGTTTGAAGACTTCCTTTATGATCTTGAGCTTCCTGCACTTGATGAGGCCCAGACCAATTTGTTAAAAGCCCTTTTAACCCTTAAAGAAGTTTATGCTGCAATAGACTCCCTTGTCTCTGATAAATCTCCTGGCCAGGATGGCTTTTCCTCAAACTTTTATAAGAAGAACAAGGAGTTGCTAGCTCAACATCTCCTAAATTTCTTTCAGTACACTTTTTTGCATAGCCTGTCAGATTTGTCTCTCACAGCTGCTCTCATAGTGGTTCTCCCTAAACCAGGGCAAGATGACCCAGTGGTAGCTAACTGTAGACCTATATCTCTAAATAATGTAGATCTTAAAATTGTGGCTAAGATCATGGCTATCAGACTTAATTCAGTATGGTACTGTCTTCTCAGCTAAGAGCAGGTGGTTTTCATTTTGGGGTGGCTCTCCACTGACCATCTTCAGAAATCACTACGTCTTATTTCTACTTCCAGGGACTCTGCTACACCCTCAGTTCTGGTTTCCCTGGATGTGGAAAAAACATTTGATAGTCTCTTTGGATTATCTTTTTAACCTGCTCCCTGGGTACAACATTCCCCCTGAATTTTTTACTTTGGTCAAGGTGCTTTACACGCAACCCTCTGCACATTTCCTCTGCAATGGGGTACTTTCTGAATCATGTTTTTTTTGGAGCAGAGTATGCATCAGGGTTGCCACTTTCCTTCTTTTTATTAAATCTGTATCTTGAACCCCTAATTAGAAAGATAAATGTATCCCTATGTACATGATATTCCATTGGGCTCTTGTCAATTCAAATTGTCTGTGTATGCAGATAACATCCTTCTCTATGTAATGTCCCCTGCTCATTCTTTAGCAGCTGTTTTAGACATCATTTCCTAATTTGGTATCATTTCTAATTATAAATTAAACTGAGACAAGACTGAGGTGATGCCTCTAAACAGGAATAAAACCCAGGCAAATGTTGGGCACCTGGGACTTCTTTGGGTGAGAGATAAGCTTCATTATTTGGGGATCTACCTCAGTGTTGACTCAACCAAAATGAAGCAAATGAATATTTACTATGTCTTGTTTCACATCAAGGTTGACCTGGATCGCTGGTCCTTGTTGCCCTTGACCCTGTGGGGCACATAAATATCATCAAAATGAACATTCTTCCAAGACTCTTATATCGCCATACAGTACTTACTCTGAAACTACCCAAAACATGATTTCAGCAGTTCATTAGGATCTTTGCCAAATATCTATGGAAGGGGAAGCCATTTTGGCAGGACTTGGGCAAGTTGATGAGATCAAGGGAAGTTGGTGGTCTTCAGGTCCTCAATCTATATGAATACCACTCAGCTATCCACTGTTCCAGATATTTTTCCTGGCTCCATCTTGCTGGAGGTCAGACTTATGTACCACATTGGCTGGATCTGGAATGTACATTATGTTCCTCTCATAACTTGGATCTGAAGACTCTACTGTACATGCCCACTAAGAACACCTCATGTCCCTTACGAGATATCACATAGGCGATTCTCTTTAGGATCACAAACAGTTATGTTCCCTGCTAGAATTAGACACTGTTTAGACATTTCCAAACCTATCCTTGGCAGTTCTAATCTGAGTATAGCAGGTCAGATTCTGACAATACTGACCTGGCCATTTCTTGATTCTTTCCTGGTTGAACATCTGGTTCATACAGTTAGGCTTTTTACCATTAGGAGGCTCAAGCTAAATTTAATTGGCCCATGTTCCTGTCCTATGAGTACTACCTGATTAGACATATACTCTTACATCACTTGTGGACTGGTCAGTGGACCAGGTTACACAGAGACACATTGCTTCCCTTGGTCTCTGCAGCACCTTCTTCTCACAGCATGTCGTATTACCATGCTCAGCTTCAAGAGGCTCTTGCAGAGAGGGAACCTGCTTTTTTTTACTGCTGGGACCACTCCCTTCCCTTCTTGCATGGCTGTCATGACTGGGTTCATGTCTGGAAAGCTACATATAAATATATTAAATGAGACTACTATCACCTAATGAAATTTCACGTATTGCATAATGCAGTATGTATTATACTCCACTTAAGTTGCATCGCATGAGTAGGGCTTGCCTCAGATCTGTGTACCCAGTGTCAGATGAAAACATATACTCTTTTACATATTTTGTGGACATGTGGAAAGGTAATACCATTATGGGCTGATATTAAGTGAAGGATGGATCCATTAATAGGGCTAGACCAGGCATTTACACTTGAAATCTGTACACTGGGGGATATCGTGGTAGCCCCTTAGGTACACAGAAGTCACATATTACTTTAATAGTTGCATGTTCTATGAAAATTATACTAGGGCACTGGTGTGATAGCCACCTTCCTACTTATAGAGAATGGTATCAGGAAATCCTGTTTGCCTTACAGGCTGAGTGTATTATAATGAATATGTCTGACCACAAGGAGAGATTTTTTCAGAATCTTGGAACCTCTTTATACTTTTCTGATGCCTTTAGCCATATATTGATTGATTGCCTTAATCCTGTGCAATCTTTTCTCTCTGAGGAGTGGACCTAATCTCACAATGTACCATCCCAGATGTGTCTGATTCTTTATTGATGCTGGACAAGGGAGGAATCTGGAAGGCTGGGAGGAAGCTGGGAGGGTGGTGGGGTTTTTTTTGGGGGAAACCAGGTAGGTGCACAAGAAATATTCTGGTCAGAAAGCTCCACATGTGTTTCTTAATCAGGTGTATTGTTTACCCTGATCACCTTACTAATTTGTTTTTTTTTTTTTTTTTGTCCGTGTACTGCTTTTAATCCTATGTAAACTTAACCTGGTTAAATTTAATAAAGTGCATTAAATTTGAAAAAAAAAAGAATTGGCTGCTGTTTCTGCAGTTGTAGCTGCATTACTTGAATAAATTGTCTGATCTCATGACCCATGAAAAACTGTCCATGCTGCCGCTGCTCTGTGTGACCTGAGTGGGTGTTGGAAATCAGTTTAACTGTTCAGAAGATGCTATGTTCATGCTTTAGATGTCCAGCCAGAACACTGTTTCCCAATGTCCAACCAGATGAAGCCATCTAATCTTTCTGTCCCACAGATTGCAATATGCTCTTCATGTGTTTGTGAGGTCATTGGTAAAATACTCCCACACTGCAGAACATCTCTTCATTTTTATAACTACATGATTGGACTACTGGGGTTCTTTGATGGCAATAGGGCAGTGACTGTGAGATGATTTCTTTTTTTCTGTCACTGTGGAAATATGTGGCTGGGCTGGATGTCCCAAAAGGCATCACGAACAGCAGCACTAGGGTTACAATGAAGCTGTTTATGTGGGGCTGAGAGCTAGCTTTTTCAGCAGATTTCCCTGCCGGACCAACTTGCTTTCTTGTCTTTGACCATCTCCTCCCATGATCATGTCCACTTCTCTCTATCTCAGTCATCAACAGAATGTATTGGAATAAATGACAGTGCACTTCCAACTGCCTCTGATTCAATCTCCCTCTCTCCTGCATGTGCTTCCACCTCTCCTGCTTCTTCCTCCTGCATCTCCTTCTCTTGAATTCTTCCCCTTCCCCATGCCACAGCAGATCAGTCTTGATCGAGCCTTAATGTATTCCCCTGCCCTTTTGCCACCTCCTCCTGATGTGCTTCTGATTCTTCTTCCTCCCACACATCATCATACCCAATGCTCTGGCTGTTTCTCTTTCGTATCCACATCATTAGCACGATCCTCCAGGTGCTAAACTGATGAACTTGAAACTGGGATCCATCAAAACTGATGCTCCAGGGGCCAAAATGCTGGATGTCAACACCTTCACCGAATAGACTTTGGCATAACATCATCTGTACTTCCACCATAAGCACAAAACTATAGTACAAATTAGGTATGTCTTGTCTCCTTGTCCTCCTCCTTAATCTCTTTATTGTTCTTTACTTTCACTTGTTTGTCTTTTCTCTCTAGCGTACATGAAAAAGTCTTCTCATTTTCCTTGTTCTCTTCTGCTATTCTTAGCTTGGCATTTACCTTCATATTCCAAATGAGCTACCTTCTGTTCCATAGGTTTTCCTTATGCACCGCACTATTGGCCAGATTTTGCACCCCTTTGGAAAGCCTGAAAGCTCTGATGTTGTCCTGGTTTGTGCCCTTCACTTGTCTGTACAACCATGTTGGATTCCTGTGTTTTTGTCCTGTTGGCAAAACTGAAGCAGCCATGGTCTGCTTGTAAGTAAGTATGCATTTATTTAATTGTGTGCCCCATCCTGGAAGCTCTGAGCACTGTACAAGTAGGTCAAAAGCACATATCACAATAAATAAATAAAAAAAAATAAGATAAAATAATTAAAATCCAGTTTAATTAAGAAATTACAGCAGGTTTCTATCTGAACTTTAAGTAGTCTGGAAACGCTTTCCTAAAAAGATGCACCTTCAGGCCCCATTTAAAAACTTCTACTGATGGAGCCTCCCTTTATGATTTTGATAGTGAGTTCCTCAACACTGGGTCCACCATCTCAACTGACTGATCACCAGAGGACTTAAGGTGGGCCCTGGGAACTGATAGGAGACCCTCAGTAGAGGTTGAAGCAAGCACATCTGACGTGCAAGAGTCAATCCATGTAGGGCATTATAAATGAGCAAACCCACCTTGAAGGTACTTCTTCACCTAACTGGCAGCCAGTGCAATCCATGCAGAACCAGGGTCACATGACAGGACCTCATAAGGCCCATCAGTAACCTGGCTGCCACATTCTGCACCAGCTGCAATCACCAGAGAACCCCTCCAGTGACCCTGTGGTATAGAGTGTTGCAGTAACCAAGCCATGATGTCACAAAAGCATGCACTGGTGAGAGCAGGTCATTAGATGGACTCAAGGCTTTAATTAAAGCAACATTCTTCAAGTGGTAAAAAACACTCCTGACAACGGATTACACCTGGCCCTCAAATGTCAATCAGTCATTGAGAATGACACACACATTTTTCACCTTGGTGGATGCCACCACAGGAGTGGGGCCAAGAAATAATCCTGTTCCCATCCTAGCAGCGTCCACATTTAGCCAATGGCCAGGCTTAGTCACTAGTATTGCTGTCCTGTTCAGACTGAGTCCCAGCCAGCTAAAGGATATTCAGTCCTGGATCATGCTAGATATTTGTTAGCACCTCTACAGCACTATCTGTCCCGGGTGGAAATGACATGCACAGTCGGGTGTCATCTGCATGGCAGTGAAAACCTAAACCGTACTATCAAATGATCTCACCTAGGGGAAGCATGAACACTGTGAACAACACAGGTGACAGGATTGTACCCTGGGGAACTCCACAAGGCAGGGCATTGGTCAGGATATGAAGTTTCTCATCACTACCCACTGCATCCTGCCAGTGAGAAAGGACTCAAACCAGTTGATGACAGTACCAGTAAGTTCACAGAGCTCTCTAAGGTGGTCCAGCAACACTACGTTGTCTACAGAGTTAAATATTGAGACATAGAAAGAGACAAGAATTAATCACTCCCCTTTATACTTCGCCCTGAGGAGATTCTTTTGCACTCTGAGTAACACTGTTTCAGTGCTATGTCTTGGCCTAAACCCAGACTGGTAGGACTAACAGATATCATAGACCATAAGGTGTGCCTCAAGCTGCAGGACCACCACTTTCTCAACAATCTTACCCAAGAATGAGAGGTGAGAGCTAGGTTTATAATTTTCCAAGATGTCAAGGTTAAGGAATGGTTTCTTTAGCAGGGTTCTCACCAGCACCTCTTTCAAGGCATCTGGAAAACATCCCTCCAAAAGAGAACAATGGGCACTCTTGGTGAACACTGAACCAAAGGACTCAAGACATCCCACTAAGAGATGAGTTGGGCCTAGGTCCAGTTTACAATAGGTGGGTTGCAGCTTCAAAATTTCCTTGCAAACATCAGCCACTACAACTGGCCTAAACTCACTCTAGACAAAAGGAGCACCTCTAGACACACATGACTTACTACTGCGGGGCTGCAACTGCTCCATTGGGGAGAACCTAGCCCTGATGGAGGACACCCTGTCAGAGAAAAAAAGAGCAAACTCCTCTCACTGAGAACCTGAAGTTACTTTTTTTGACTACAGACAGTCAGGGTGGAGAAGTCTGTCTACAGCATAAGGGATCAGAGCTGCTATGTTTCTCCTTGAAGAAATTTCCCTGGACAGGATCTCTGCCTTTTTATGGTTGATTGCCCTTTGATATTCATCATAGTGAATTCTCAAAGCCATTTTTTTCTTCTCAGACCAAGCCTTCCACCAAGCACACTCCAACCTCTGACCCCTGGTGTTCATCTTGAAAGTCCCATCAAACCACAGGGTTCACAAGCAAAAGGACCTGGATCATACACAGAGCAGTGTAATGGAGTCAAGTACCCTGGAAACAGCCCCATTATAGGCTAAAACCACCTCACCTGCACCTACTGCACAAGCAGAACTCACACCGGATAGATCCATAACCATCATCAGTCCCTTTGGGGACAACCCCTTCAAAGGGTGGCAATGGACCATCTCTACAGTGGAAGGACTAACTGGGGGTCCTGAATGAAAACCTCACCGTGCAGTGATCTGACCAAATGAGTGGCTGAATCCTTCAAGCCCCACTAAGAACATTAAGTCAAAGACATGGCCTTGGCAATGGACTGCAGAAGCAACAGTTTGTGCAAGGCCCATTGAAGTCATCACCTGGAGGAAGTCATGATCAAAACACAAGTGTTCATCATCAATTCAGACACTGAAGTCACCCAGAATCAACCATCTGGGAGACTCCAACACCTTCTCAGTGATGAAATTCACAACTTGCTGCAGAAAATCCTGCTCGTGCCCCATCAGCCAGTATATATAGAGGATTCTGCACCCTGCACCTGGACCTCCATGTACAACCACACACTCAGTTAAATTCAGTTTCATTTTTGACCAGGAAATACACCATTGAGATATTCATTTGCAGGGTTGTCCTGAAGGGACAACACAAAGTACAATAAAGAACATAACTGTAAGCAGTATGGTACAAAAAGGGTAAATGGAAACAATGCAGTCATATCAGATGCACAGAAAACCTGACAACAGTCTAAGTATAACATAACTTAAAAAACATAACATAAAAAAAATCAATAAAACACAACAAAGGAAAAAAATGCTATGGTTCACAAAAGAACTGGCAGGGAAGGTTAAGGAGAAAAGGACAGCATTCAGGAAATATAAGGAAATACTGAAGAAGCAGAACAGAGAACTTTATCAGTTAAAGCAGAAAGAGGCTGGGAAAGCAGTCAGAATAGCAAAGGCCCAGAGGAAAGGATAGCCAATTCTGTTAAGAAGGGGGATAAGACCTTTTATAGGTACATTAGGGAGCGAAGAAAGACCAAAGGAGGGATATTGAAGCTTAATAAAGGGGAGGGAATGTGGGTAGAGGGTGACAGTGAAAAAGCAGGGATTCTGAAAGAAGATTTCTGCTCAGTATTCACAAAGGAAGGGGAGGGGAAGTTACCTAAACCAAACAAGAGAAACATTCTGAAGATGGGGGTCGATACCAGTCTGTTTACAGAAGAAAGGGTTCTGAAAGAACTAATAAAATTGAAGATGGACAAAACAATGTGGCCTGATGGGATTCACCCATGAATTCTAAAAGAACTAAGGGTAGAACTAGTGACATCGTTGACTACTCTCTTTACAAATCATGGGAGGATGGGGTGGTACCCGAGGACTGGAGGAGGGCAGATGTGATTCCTCTTCACAAAAGTGGGAGCAGGACAGAGGCAGGAAACTACAGACCAGTTAGTTTGACCTCAGTGGTAGGGAAAATGATGGAATCACTTCTGAAGGAAAGAATTGTTGAGTACCTAGAGGCCACTGGGGCACAGGACCCAAGGCAGCATGGATTCATGATGGGAAGGTCGTGTCAGACGAATCTAATAGATTTCTTTGACTGGGTGACCAAAGTAGTAGACCAGGGAGGGACTGTGGACATGGCTTACGTAGATTTTAGCAAGGCATTTGATACAGTCCCACACAAAAGATTAATACACAAGATAGCCATCCTTGGAATGGTTCCCAAGGTGGTAGCCTGGATAAAAAATTGGCTAGACAACAGGACGCAAAGGGTAGTAGTAAATGGAGTACACAGTGAAGAAAGGAGGGTTACTAGCGGGGTACCACAGGGTTCAGTACTGGGACCGGTCCTTTTTAATGGAGTGGAAAGGATGAGAAGGGACTTAGCAAGGTTGGAGGAATGGTCAAATGTATGGCAGCTCAGATTCAATGCAAAGAAGTGCAAGGTAATGCACATGGGAAACAAAAACCCAGGGGAAGCGTACACAATGGGGGGTGAGATACTGACAACAGTAAAAATAGAGAGGGACCTGGGGGTAATTATATCAGATGACCTAAAGGTGGGCAAGCAATGTGAGAAGGCAGTAAGGAAGGCTGGGGGGATACTGGGATGCATAGGAAGAGGCATCAATAGTAGAAAACAGGAAGTTGTTATCCCTCTGTACAGACAGTTGGTGAGACCCCATCTGGAGTACTGTGTGCAGTTCTGGAGACCCCATCTCTGCAAAGACATAGACAGAGTGGAGACTGTCCAGAGGAGGCAACCAAAATGGTGCAGGGTCTGCACCAGAAGACATATGAAGAAAGACTAAAGGAGCTTAATATGTATACCTTGAGGAAAGAAGGGAGAAAGGGGACATGATAGAAACTTTCAAGTACCTCAAGGGAATTAACAAAGTCCAAGAGGGTAGCATCTTCCAGAAAAAGAGATGTGTAAGAACAAGGGGGCACAATTTGAAGATATAGGGGGGATGGCTCAGGGGTAATGTGAGGAAGTATTTTTTCACTGAGAGGGTTGTGGATGCATGGAACAGCCTCCCTGAGGAGGTTGTGGAGTCAAGAACAGTGGGGGACTTCAAGAATGCATGGGACAGGCATAAGGCAGTCCTAGGGGAAGGTAAGAGGAAGTAAGCTGTTGGTTAATTAGGATCTGCAGCTTATCTGTTAGGTAGGAAAATGAGCAGACTAGGTGGGCCAAGTGGTCCTTATCTGCCGTCAAATTCTATGTTTCTATAACCGACTGAACAAATAGAATGCAGAAGGAGGGTAAGGAGGAGGCAAAGGATTAAGTGTAGGGAAGCTGGATGTGGGAGATGGAAGGGCATAGGTACTATGGCAGGGAGGTAGAATCTGGGGGTATGAGGGCTAAAGGAGAAATGGTAGAAATAGGAGGATCAGAGGTAGTCAGCCAGTTAGGACATGGGTGGTAGAAGGTGCTGGTGGACAGGATGTGTAAGTGTAAGTGCCAAACGGGGTCTCATAGTACAGTCTCATAGGAAGAAGGTTATGAGTAACAATGACAGTTCTCCTTCAACAGGGGTTTTAAGAGCGATTTGAAGGAGGATAGAATTAACAAAGCAGATTAACTTTAGGGTCTTTTGGAGGGAGTTCCACAATGTAGGTAGAGAATGACTGATAGAAGAGGTGCCAAAGCGTGATCTGGCCCTGGGGATATCAAACAGAATGTAAGTGCATTTCGTGAGAGAGTACACGCTGGGCGTAAACTTAAAGATGTTGGATATGTACTAGGGGAGTTTTTTCTAGCAAGGGCTTTAAAGGTCCATATAGGGGCATTGTGCCACCGTCTGGTAGATAACAAGGTCCAACCTAGCTGGCATAGAGTGAGCAGTGGTGAGCTCTGTACGGTGAATCTGTAATGAATTTTTAGGCCCTGTGGTATAGTATGTTCATACTGGGACATCTGCTATAAAGGAAGTCTGCACAGTTTTAAAGAGGGAGGAACATTGTTTGTACTAGCCTAAATTTTGCATCATTATTGAGCAACCATTTAATTTGGAAAAATAATCCCAGCCTTTGTTTTAGTTTTTTAGAAAGCTCTTCAATTTGGGGGATAAAAAATAGTTTGCCGTCCAACCAAAAGCCTAAGTTCTTATATCTGTTCACTTTTTCTAGGGATTTACCCATCATAGTTATAATTCCAACTTGGGTGGAACAGTCTTGTAAGGATATAGGTTTAGATAGTGGAGAGATGAGCATTATTAGGTTTTTTTAGTGTTAAGAAGCAGGTTCAATTGAAGTAGTTTTTTCCATAATGTATTGAATTCTTGTTGGAGAAACGTGCATGTGGATTCGATGGATGGCTGCGCAACATAAAAACAGTAGAATCCACAAATAGATGAACACTGGTGGTACTAATGTTATGATCAAAGTTGTTGATATATAAATGAATAGCAAGTGGCCCAGGATTAAACCTTGGGGACCCCTCTGGGGAGTATTTTACTCAGAGATCGGACACCTTGTTATTTCACAAGTTGCTGTCTGCCAACAAGGTAGCAGGAAAACCAGTTTAGGGCAGTTTTGTCTAGGCCAATCTTTTTTCAGTAGGGACAGTAATAGCTTTTGGTCCATCATATCAAAGGCTTTACTTAAGTCAAGAAGTAGCACAGTGAGTGATTTTTGGCATTGAGAGAAATCTGCCAATCATTGGAAACTTTGGCTAATGCGGTGACAGTACTATGGTTCAGTCTAAAACCAGACTGGAGAGGGTTTAGAAGGTTATGGAATTCTAAGAAATCTCACTGGGAGTTAATCAATTTTTCCTGCATCTTCGGCAGAATGGGAAGCAAGGAGATAGGTATGTAGTTATTTAAGTTGCTTGGGTCACCTGATTTAAACACAGTGATAACATGGGCTGTTATCCACAATGAAGGGAGTGCCCTTTCACTATGGGACATATTGAAAAGGTGGGTGATTGGTGGGGCTAGTTGGTAGTATCCAAGTTTCAGTAGAGTGGGATCTATTTGGTCAGCTCCTGCACCATTTTTAAGGTTAAAGGAGGTGAGCAGGTCTTCAATCCGTTTAAGTGTGACAGGAGTGAAGCTAAATTTAGTTGAGGTGATGGGAGTAGTGGTAGGGGACCAGGGGGTACTAACGTTAATATATTGACTTAGTTTGCTTGAGGGGGAAGTGTCAAATGCAAGGCTAGCTGTGGCAAATGGGTTATTGAAGGCTTCTAAGATGTCATGTTTATTTGTGTAGATACTATCACCAAGGGTGATTTTGGATGGTAAAGAGGGAGAGGGCTTATGTCCTTCTGCTTCTTTTAGAATCTGCCAGAATGTGGCACTATTGTTTTTGGATGTCTTTAGGGTACTTTGAAAGAATTTAGCCTTTTCAGATCTTATCAGCTTAGTGCAGTGAGTCCTACTCATTCTGAATGCAGCCCAGTCAGAGCCTAGCTTGGTTTTCCTAGCCTTTTTCCAAAGGGCATCCCTATGACATAGAGTAGTTTTGGGAGAGTTGTTGAACCATGGACAGGATTTTTTCCTAGCTCTGGCTTTAACAAAAGGTGCATGGTTGTTGAGCACCTTCAGAACTAGAGCCTAAAAAATTGCAAAAGCTTTGGAGACTGTAGGGACAGGCTAGAAATCTTGCCAACTAATCTGCTGAGGTAAAAAAGGAAGACAGAGAGGTTAAGTTTATGATAACTCCTTTTATAGGTATACCCTGGCACTGAGGCAGTTTTACACGTGTATCTCACTCAGACTATTGCCCTGTGATCACTGATGTCATTGTGGACTACTCCTACATGTGAGATTCTATGATGTTTGTTAGTGAGGATTATGTCCAGGAATGTACTACATGCAGGGTTTTTGGTATTGGGAAGGGCCACCTCAGAGATTAGCTGATGTGGGCCATAAGTGTCATAAAAGCTCTTTAGAAGCAAGGAACAGGTGGAGTTCCAATCCCACTTATGGTCTCCCATAATGATTGTTTCAGAGTCCATGTAATTTAACAGATGATGCAGGTGGTGTAGCAACTTGAGACCTCCTTAAGGAGGTCTGTAGCAGTCTGTGACACAAATGGATTCACTTGGGGATATGGAGACTTTTAGGACAAGACATTTGTATTCCTTGCTCCTAGAGCAGGAGTCAATGGTTGAGGCTGAGAACTTATCCGAGACATATATTGCAATCCCACCTCCTCTATTATGTCCATTGGCTCTGAAAATGTTATATGAGGGAATGCCGACACTTTGATCTGGGGTGGAATATCTCAGTCATGATTCAGATATCACCAGTACACCTGGCCTTGCATGCAGCGCCCATGCCAGTACCAGGTCGTTTTTTTTTTAACAAACTGCATGAGCTGATGTGTAAGAAGCTGATTCCTTTAATTTGAGTTAGGTAAGCAGGAGCAGTGAGGGAAGCAAAGGCCCAGGGTTTAAATCCACATTACCAGAGCACAGTAGGAGCAGGAGTAGTAACTTAATAATCCATGTATTACCACTTTGAGAAGAAATTGCACTGTATACTTGTGGGGCTGACTTTGGAAAACTTGTTCTGGTGGCTGAATGATAATGATATTGGGATACAGCATAAAATGCAACCCATGCCAGAATATATAGAGATATAGGGATACACTGTTGTGGTCTTCGATTTCTGGCAATAGCAGCAATTATTCCCCATTTTGCTCCTGTAACTGAGTCAGACATTTAATTTCACTCCCAGAACTGCCCCAGACCCATTTTTACCACTGATCAGCTCACAGTTCATGTATTTCTATATTGAACTTCCTCTTTTCTTTTTAACTATGCACATTCTCACAACAGTAGATCGCTCCCCTCAGACTTTGCTCTGGCTGTTCATTCACACTTGATATCATAATCCTGTTCATGACATTAGAATGTATAACTGTGCAATAGTACTGTTATGAGACAATTTTGAGTTTAGGTGACCCCATGTCTAGTTTCTATAGTTATGCAGTCGAGGGGGCAATTTTCACATCCCCAACCCCCAATGCCCTGATGTACTGTCTTGAGGTCAAAACCACCACCACAAAGACCAGCACAGTGACAGATTTCACCTTAAAGTGGTGAGTCACTGTGCTGGTACATGCAGACACCCAGCAGTGCAGCTCCCCATGTTGTGCCCCCTCCCCAGTCCAACTCTGACTCAGCATTAGATATCTAGAGACCGGGGGTTGTGGGGGGTTCTGGGGGTGCAGCCCCCCAATAGAAACACACTGACATCTCCAACAGTACAATGCCAACACTTGACATTGTGTCTGTTCCTGTTGTGGATGTCGGCATGAGCGCTGTCGAAGTGTCATAGTAAAACCCAATGCCCTAGTCTCTGTTTCCCAAATCTGATTCTAATGTGCTCTTTTTAGTAACCATTAAAGTCTTGGAGGTTGTTTACCTTTCTTTGCCCATTTTGTGCTTGAAAACCTCTAACAAACTGTATACAGCATGTAATTATTCTATTTCCATAACAGTGGAATGAGCAGTGCAATAAACTTTACAACTCTCAAAACTTTCATAAAAACAAAATACCTTCACAATGTAAATTCAAGTTGTCCCAATTCAACATTGGCCTGGTTAAGCTGGCACAATCATGGTGCAGCAGGTCAAAGCTGGTCAAATTCTTTTAGCTGAATCAGTTTCCATGGGGTTAAAATATTCAAATAGCTTAAAGTGAGCTTCTGAACTTCCAACTCCCCTGCCCTGACAGTCAGGTCCCTTCTCTGCAGTGCCTGATACCTCTAGATTCCAGCATTTGAGAAACAAGCCAAGCAACATGCCCACATTAGGTCTACAAGATTGTCCTGTGTTGGGATTGACTACTGGTGGTTATGGGGGCAAGGGTGGTGCAGGCATTATAACAGTGAGTTTCTGCCCCTCTGCTTCCCGCCTCAATAGTCAATGCATGAAGGGTGAATGCCAGCAAAAATGTTACAGTTCCTTGGCAAAGGGGAGGGGATGCAGTGCCCCCTCAGGCTAGCCAATGAAAAGATGGAGGGAAGAGGAAGAGCCATTATAACAATAATTTTAGTAAGGCTAATGCAACATATTGAACAGCAGCAAACATCAGTTCAGTCATCCTGTCAGTTCTTGCATTCTGTCCCTCTCCGCTCCAAAGGACAACTATTCTAAAGTATTAATCACTTGAAAACAATGTGGTGCTGGTTTGTGCAAAGTAGTAGCCCCTATTGTGGAGGATGCGGGGGTCGACCAATTAAATTAACACATACACAGTACTCACAAGTAGGATTTTCATTCAGGGTCTCCTCAAGTAGAAGACAGCAGCAGTTAAGAGGCTGTAATGTTGTGTGACCATACGTAGTTAAAAAGCATACTTTTGCCAACCCTGATTATTTTAAAAAAGAAAGCCCTCATTTAAATATTAGCCATCTTTGACTTTTCAGCTCAGACTTCATTTTGTCATATAAATATAGATCATCTGGCATGGTCCTCACCCTGCTGCCACCACTGAAACCATGGTACCACTGCAGGCTAATGAAGATGCAAAGCACTGGGAGTGGAGGATCTCACCACCCTTACTAAGTGTCCCCTCCCGCATGGACAAGAGAGCTGAGCGAGCACTACTGCCACTTTTTACACCATGTGGCCTGTGCCAGAAAAAGAATGGGCCAAAAAAAATAAGGCCACTTCAAAGCCTCCAGCACTGCCTTGCCCCACAAAAGAATGGCCCAAAAGCCACCTTGAAGCCATGACCCCTTACAGAAGACAGTGGTGCACGACAGGCACAACTATCTGTTGTAGACACCCAAACCCCTCCCAGGTAGTACTCCATCCTGGAATTCTTGGCTGCAGTGTGCATTTTTGCATCTTTGCATTTCTTGGCATTGAAGTCAAGCTGTCAAATCCAAGACTGCCTCTCAAGTTTTTTCATATCATCCTGTAGGTCCAGTATCTCCTCAGCTGCAACCACCCTCCACCAGAACTTGGCATTATCCAAAAATAGGCACATTATGCCCTTAATGCCATCTTCAGTATCAGCGATGATGACACTGAACAACACCAGCCCTAGCACCAAGCCCTGTGGGACCTCATTGGTGACCTCCCTGGTGCTAGATGACTCTCTCCCTTTCTCCCCACCATCATCCTCTTGGTACTGTTCCTCATCCAGTTCTTTACCCATCTGGTCATCTTCTCCACAACCCCAAGGTCTGCTAACTTCCTGATCAACCTCTTGGTGAAGTACAGAGTCAAAGACCTTGCTGAAGTCCAGATAAAGGATGTCTACTGCTTGGCCCTTGTGTACTGCGTTTGTGACCCACTCAAAGAAGTCAACAGAATTTATTAAAATGATCTCCCTCCCATAAAATCATGCCGAGGTGTTTTTGGAGATGTGATCCTTCTCCACCTGTCTCAACTTCAGAATATGGAATCTCCTCCCTCATTCTCCCACTTTCTGCTTTTCATCCCCCCTTTTTTTTTGAAGTCTGTGCCCAGTCACAAGACTGGAAAATGCAAGAGAGAGTGTGCTTTCTTGTGCATCATCTAATTCCTGTTTTAAACCTGGCACGTGCTTTAAATTCCATATATGTGTTATTGTTTACTTCCTTCATATATGCTGTTAAGTGCTTTGTTTCTCAGGGAATGGTAGAGATGATGCACAACCCATATCATTGGCATGCCCATGTTACAGAGCTTGTAACACATGGAATTAATGTATTCTTATGCTGTGCTTAAAAAAATGTAAAACAGATGTTCTAACTGTCACAAATGCACTCCACAAGTCAAACCATTTGCTCCCACAGTGCCAACCTTAGAGCGCAATAGTGTGAACAGATAACAGACAGGGTAATCTTCCTGTTTGCATTGGGTCTGACTCACCTATCTAGCCTCAAGTTCTGGAGGGATTCAAACTGTGAACCTTATGCTAGCATACCAAATTAACAGGCTCAGATAATACTGTCTTTGGGGGGATGCAATATAATCTTTCACCCAAGGGCATCTAGCCAGGTGTCCAAAATGAACCCTTACAACTCTATAAAAGACATAGGTATTCCTTACTTTTTTACTCAAGCCCGGTAACACAACCAAACTTTTAATAGCTGTCAGCTTTAAAACACAGGTTCAGCAATCACATATAAAATAACTGAGAGGACACAGGCAATATAATAAAGAAAATGTTATTTACAAAAAGTTTAAAACAGGTGAAATAAAATACAGAAGAAATATCAAAAGCTTACGATCACATAAAAAAATGGGAAGTTACAGAACAAAGACTCCTACCACAAACGTAAGATCTTTCCTATCTATCAAAGTGCTTTCAAGTCCAGAGAGATTCTTTTGAATCTGAAATGCTGTGACACATATTCACCAGATGCTGGATCATTTCAGGAGCATCTCTCCTGGCCGAGGATTCTAAGATAACCGCTTGAGCGTTCGGATGTGTGAAGGTGAGCTCTGCGCCTCTTCAACTTTTTTATGCGAGCAGCTCTCCTCAATATGCGTTGATGTTAAAAACTGCAAGGAGATGCTGACATGTCGAAATCTGTAAGAAGGAACAAACTGCTAGCTGATGTGCATGAAAGAAAAAAAATAAAACTTCATCAAAGGTTAACTCAAAACAACTAAGGAATAGACCTTTATTAGATAGCGACCTGGCATCTGGCTTACCTGGATCAACTCCACCTCCTGCAGTCTGAATGAGGCTTCAACAAAAAACATTACAGTTTCTACCAGTTACAGACCAAGGGCTGTCAAAAATACTGAATTTACTATCTCCTCTCGATTTAACCCTGTTGCAATCTCGGCTTAGCATGCCAAAGGAAAAGATAAACCCCGGCGATACTCAACAGGATACAACAATCTTTTTTGATGCAGAAGAAAGGATTCCGCAATCAACAACATCGGCGACACAGGACGCCAGTTCTTTACTGATGGAGACAGCTGCTATGCCATCTCATTCTCAAACCGAAGAGATAAGACAAACTACCATTTTACCTCATAACCAAATGGCACAGCAATCTAACAGCAGCAATAACTTGCCTAATAGTATAACAGCATCTACAGTGGAAGCGAGCTGTATAGGAGGAGAAAGTCAGTCATTTCAGCAGAAATTAACAATAGCAATGAAATGTAACACAGAAGCAACAGGGGGAGAAAGTACAGCACTGAGTCGACTGGGAGATGTGCAAAATCCTTACGAATGTGATGCTCTTAACAAACAGAGAGGAAATCAAAGGAGACATTAAAATGGGGTTTGATCAGATAACCGAGGCATTGTCAGGGCTTACTTTGTCTATTAAAGATCTTGGTATAAAAATGAACTCCCTATCTAAATGGACTGCTGAAGCAGAAAACAGAAGTGGCCTATTGGAGGACACAGTGCCCCCATTACAACAACAACTGACAGAATATAAATCCCAACTTGAACTTCTTCAACAAAAAATAGTTAATCAAGAAGATAGGTCCAGACGTAATAATTTAAGACTAATTAATATCACGGAGGGTGTTGAAGGTAAAGGGGACCCTACTCAATTCTTTGTAAAACTTCTAACTACTGCTCTGGGGCTAAAATACCCAGATGAAAAGATTATGTTGGATAGGGCTCCCAGAGCTGGGCCAAATCCCCATAAACTGCAGAATGCTCCTTCTCAGTGACAACTAAGCAGACCAGTATACGTCAGGATCCATAACTATCAGGATCGAGAAAAACTCCTGCATAAAGCAAGAATTGAGAAAGGAGTAACAGCTGAAGGAATGACATTTTCTGCCTTTCCTGATTTTAGCACCAAAACTGTTTCTCCAATAAAAAGCTTTGATAAAGCAAAGGCAATCCTGAAAGAAATGGGGATCCTTTTTCAGTTCTCCCACCAGCCAAGCTTAGATTTTTTTTGGCATGGGAAAATGCATTATTTCACAGACCATAAAAAAGCATCAATTTTTTTGAAATCAAATTTGATAACAGCATGGTTTTGTTAGCAAGTTCCCAGTCAGAAGAAAATCCCTAATATCTAGCTTCCAAGTTTAAAAACTTATATTTAAAGTACTTAACTGTTAAACATAAAACAATGAATATATAAATATATTAGCTTACATTTCCTTTGAAAAAGTCTACACTCTCTTTGTTTTATGTCTAGCTTTGTGTCCTCCCTCCCCTCCTTTTTTTTTCTCTCTTTCATTGGTTTTGTTGTGTTATTTTTTAGGTTTACGGCTTAGAAGATTTGGTGATTCTTTAGTCATTCCAGGGGGAACACTTTGATTATTTTAATCTACAGTACTAGTGATTAAAATAAACAAGATTTGTAAAGTTTAAAATAAAAGATTGGGCTATAGAATGTCTAATTGCTGCTCACACGATTAACCAGATCTATGGCAAAGGGGAAGGAAGGAGTGGGCCCTACTCACATTAGAAACACATTCTGATGTGCCTCATTCATGGCTATCAAGATAGGTATACAAAAGGGGATACCTAGGTCATCTAGTCATTGGATTACTATTATGATGATAATAATATGTAAATCATGGCTCAGACAGATAGTAAAGGTTAAGATAGAAGGGGGAGGGAAGGAGAGGGGGTATGGGTCACTTTGGTGGGTGAAGGGAAAAAATAAAAACATTTCAGCAAAATAAACAGGGCTTAGCACTAAGAATAACAAAATGAAAAATACCAGATTTTGGCTCCCCCCCTTTTTTTTCTCTTCTTTTCTTTCTTTTTTTTCTTTTAAGTTGCTATGACTAATCAATTAAAAATAGTAACATGGAATGTTAATGGTATGAGGGAAAGAGTGAAAGGTAAAAAAATATTTAATTACGTTAATAATATTTCAGCCAATGTTTTGATGGTGCAGGAATCACACTTTCTACCAACAGACATTCAATTTGTTGTTAATAAATGGGGACAGGGAATTAATGCTCCATATCAGTCCAATGCTAGAGGGGAGGCAATTTTCTTTAAGAGGAATTTAGGAATTTCTATATTAAAGGAAAATATTGACCCAAATGGTGGATTCATATTTTGTGAAGTTTTTGTGCAAGGTGTGACACTCACATTTTTTAATGTTTATGGACTTAATGAGAATGAGATGGATCTTTTTACTCAAATATTTTTGACTGCAGCCACATTTAACTCGCCACCTATTGTTGGGGAGATTTTAATTTGGTTCTTAACCTAGCTTTAGAAAAATCTAATATGATGGTTTCCCCAATTCAAACTGCAGCCAAAAAAAATATGCAGTCCATGGAAGATTTTAAACTGCTTGACTCCTGGTGCACTATTTTCCATTTAATAAAACAGTGTTCGTTCGTTTCCTCAGTACATCAGTCCTATTCCAGAATCTACTTTTTTAATTTCAGAAAGTATATTTTATTTAGTTATAAATACTGAATATAGAAACATACATATGTCTGATCATTCTCCCGTCATTTTGACTTTGCAAATTAAAGCACCTAAACAAAACAATCAATTTAGATTTAATAACCTTCTTCTTTTATTTTAAAAATAACACAAGAGGCAGCAGCATTTTTTTATTGAACAAGTATGAAGAAGTACCAACAATGATGATTTGGGACTCGTTCAAGGCCTTTATTAGAGGGATAGTCATTTCTTATACCACTAATAAATTCAAGGATAAAAAACTAAAGCTATAATCTCTGGAGAAAACTCTATCACAGAAAAAAAACTTATTTAATATTAATAAAAATCCGCTAGTTTTACAAGAAATTCTTGAACTTAAAAATCAATATAATAAAATAGCAACTATGGAAGCAGAACATCAACTTTTAAATACCAGAACCAAATATTATGCTTTAGGTGATAAACCAGATAAAATTTTAAGTTGGCAGTTAATGAAAGAGAAAGCTTATAATGCTAGAACTAAAATCAGGAATGAAAAGGGGATATTAATTTCGGACCCTGAACAAATAGATAAAACATTTGCACTCTATGACAAAAAGTTTTATTCCTCTGAACTTTCTACAGAAACTACAGAGTTTGAACAATATCTATTAAATATTGATATATCTTCTATCAGCAATATTCATAGGGATTCACTTGATCAACATATAACTTTAATGGAGATTGAGACAGCAATTAAATCATTAGCTCCAGGAAAGTCACCCGGTCCAGATGGGATACCAGTTGATTTTTACAAAACATTTAGCCACTTAATTACCCCCCTTTAAATACTCTTTATGATTATATGATTTTCAATAAAGTAATACACCCATCAGCATGTGAGACAACTATACTGTTATTTAAAAAAATAAAGACCCTACTTTGACTGCCTCTTATAGACCTATTGCTTTAATTAATACAGACTCTAACATCTTAACTAAGATTCTAGCAAATAGGCTTAATAAAATCTTATCTCAAAGCATACATACCGATCAAAATGGACTCATACAAAATCGACAACATAAAACTAATGTTAGAAGAACTCTAAACCTAACTGATAAATTTAAAGAAAGAGACTATTCAATATTATCCTTAGACACGGAAAAGCATTCGATCGGGTCGAATGGAGGTATATCAAAACATTAATCAAAATTATGAATTTTGGACCGAGATTTCAATTCTGGGTAGATATATTATATGATAACATTACAGCTAGAATCAAAACCAATAATGATGTATCAAATATTTTTTCCTTACAGCGGGGAGTTAGACAGGGATGCCTTCTCTCCCCTCTCATATTTGCTTTAGCTATAGAACCACTGGCAATGTTAATTAGAAAAAAATGACAAAATAAGGGACTACAAGTGGATCAAGTAGATCACAAAATTAGCTTATATGCAGATGATGCTTTGATTTACTTAAGTAATTTAAATAAGACATATGATGAGCTTAATCATATATTAGATCTTTTTGGCAAACACTCTGGGTACAAAAATTAACTGGGAAAAGACTGAGTTAATTGAATCCAAAAAAATTCAGATCCATTCAATAATATTATTAATCCCAGAATCAAAAAGGTATCCAAATTAAAATATTGAGGTGTACGGTTGGATAATTACAATGATCATATTTTTCAAAATAACTTTAAAACTTTCCTATCTAAAACACAGCAACAATTTGATAGATGGGAATCACTACCTTTGACATTGATAGGAAGGGTCAATGTTATTAAAATGAATACACTTCTGAAATTTTTATTTTTTATTTCAGGCACTTCCTATTCTTATTAATAATAGTTTCTTAAAAAAATTGAAAACATAATAAAAAAATGTTCATGGAAAGGCAAAAGACCTCGGTTTAAACTAGAAAAACTTTATATTTCCAAAATGGAGGGCAGGTTGTCTTTACATAGAAACATAGAAGTTGACGGCAGATAAGGACCACAAGGCCCATCCAGTCTGCCCATTTTTTTCTACCTTATAAATGTGCCATCATCCTTTGCTGTCAGTGGCCTATCTATTCATACTCATCTGTATTGCTCCCTTATGCCTATCCTTTGCCTGTTTGAAGCCCTGCACTGTATTCATAGCCACCACTTCTTGAGGTAGGCCATTTCATGCATCCACCACCCTTTCTGTGAAAAAGAACTTCCTCACATTACCCCTTAATTGGCCTCCCTCTAATCTCATGCTGTGTCCTCTTGCCCTGCTATTTTTCTTATATTGAAACATGTTAGACTCGTTCACCTTGTTAATGTCCTTAAGGTATTCGAATGTTTTGATCATATCACCTCTCTCCCTCCTTTGGTCTAGGGCATACATATTGAGCTCCGTTAATCTGTTCTCATATGTCTTCTGATGCAGTCCCTGCACCATTTTGGTTGTCCTTCGCTGGACTGTCTTAATTTGGTTAATGTCCTTGTGAAGGTGTGGCCTCCAGTACTGCACGAAGTACTCCAGATGGGGCCTAACCAGTGTCTTGTAAAGAGGGATTATTACCTCACTCTTACGACTTGTGATACTACTACTAATACACCCTAACATCCCCCTAGCCTTACCTACTGCTTTAGAGGTCTGCTTGGATGATTTCAGGTCATCGGTGATGATGATGCCCAAGTCTCTTTTTTCCTTTGTGACTGCCAACAACTCTCCTCCCAGCCTATAGGTGGCTTCAGGGCTTCTCTTCCCTATGTGCATGATCTTGCACTTCTTTGCATTAAATCTCAGTTGCCACTCTTCCGACCATTTTGCTAGTTTATCCAGATCTCTTCTCATTCTGCCCACCCCATCTGGATCATCTACTCTGTTGCAGATCTTGGTGTCATCTGAAAACAGACAAGCCTTACCCTCTAGTCCATCTACAATGTCACTGATGAAAATATTGAAGAGGACTGGCCCCAGGACTGATCCCTGAGGTACTCCACTTGTGACTTGCTTCTCTTCTGACTGCATACCATTTACCACCACTCTCTGTTTTCTGCCCGTCAACCAGTTTGCCACCCAGTTGACCAAATTCTAACCCACCCGAAGCCAACCCAGCTTGTTTATCAATCTTCTATGTGGAACAGTGTCAAAAGCTTTGCTGAAGTCAAGGTAAGTGACATCAACCACTTCCCCCATGGTCCACCACTCTGGGGACCCAGTCAAAGAAATCTATGAGATTTTCCTTTTGTAAACCCCTGCTGTCTTGGATCCTGTGCCCCTATGGATTCCAGGTGTTGCACTATCCTTTCCTTAAGGAGTGCCTCCATAATCTTGCCCACTACTGAGGTAAGACTGTCTGGTCTGTAGTTCCCTGAGTCCTCCCTGCTACCACTGTTGTGAAGCGGGATCACATGAGCCCTTCTCCAGTCTTTTGGGACCTCTCCCATGCTCAGTGACTCACTAACAGTTCTGCTAATGGCTCTGCTAGTTCCACCCTTAGCTTCTTTAGTACCCTGGGATATATGCCATCAGGTCCCATTGCCTTGTCCACCCTGAGCTTAGCGAGCTCTTGTAGTACCCTTTCTTTTGTGAAAGGAGTAGTGTTCACCTCCCTCCCCCCGTGTCCATGATGCTGAGCTGTAGGCCCTGCCCTACATTCTGTTCAGTAAATACTGAGCAAAAGTATCTATTTAGGATACATGCTTTTACAGGGTCCTCCTCCTCACATGCCCCCTTTTCTCCTTTGAGCTTAGCAATACCCCCTCTGGACTGTATCCTTTCACTAATGTAGCTATAGAAAGTCTTATAACCTTCTTTTACTGTTTGTGCTAGTGTTTCCTCAGTTTGGGATTTTGCCTGCCTTACTGCCTTCCCTGCTTCCCTTAGGGGAGTTTGGTATGCCTTCCTATCTTCATCCCGCTGTGTTCCCTTATATTTCCTGAAGGCCAGCCTTTTGGATCTGACCTTTTCTGCTACTGTATTTGAGAACCAAAGAGGTTGCACTTCCTTTTCTCTCTAACACAATGGGATGTTGCTTCAAGTATTGCATCCTTAATGCTTGCCCACTTTGCCTGTACCCCCTCACCTGTGTTTCTTTTTGCCAGGGCTAACTTAACTCTGTTGGCCCTCTTATCAAAGTCAGCTCCTCTGAAGTCCCATATTTTTGCCATGGAATGGGATGATTCAGTTCTAGTGGCCAAATTGAACCATACCATGTGATGATCATTGGCCCCCAGGTGACCTTCTACCTGGAGATCTGTGATCCCTTCCCTGTAAGTCGGTACTAGATCTAGGATAGCCCTGTCTCTTGTGAGTTGTTGTACCAGTTGTTCAAGGTCCTCCCCCAACAGGGAATCCACCATGTGTCTAGTTCTGGCAGATGTTCCTGCTGGTATTGACCAATCTGTATCCGGGCATGTTGAAGTCTCCCATTATCAGAACCTCCCCTTTAGCTGTCATGTTTTGTATATCTTCTAACAGTAATGTGTCTATGTCCTCCCCCTATTCTGGAGGCCTGTAGACAACCCCAGTTCTTATGGCTGTCCCATTTCCTGTTTCCAGGGTGACCCACAGTTCATCTGGCTCTTTATGTGTATTCTGAATTTCTGTAGCTTTGATATTTTCATTGACATACAGGACCACTCCACCTCCCTCCCTTTTTTGCACCTCGGTCTCTTCTGAACAGTACATAGCCAGGTACTGAAGTCTCCCAAGTGTGGCTACTGGTAAACCAAGTCTTAGTAATTGCTACTATGTCCAGTTTAGCCTCTGACATTATTGCCTGCAGATCTGGGATCTTATTTCCCAGGCTGTGGACATCTGTGTACATGATTTTCCATTGGCCAGATTTCGGTGTGTTACTTGTTGGGTGACGTCTGGCATTTCCCCTGTGCATCATATGGGGAAACAGACCTTTTTTCTTACCTGGTGATGTAAATGAACTGCAAACATGCTGAATTTCTGTTTGACCACTAGCTGAGGGGGGGAGGGGTGTTCTTCCTATTTGACTTATGGAGTGCTGCACCCCTCTCCCCATTTGCTAGTTTAAATATTCTGTAAACATTACCACATTTTTACCATTATTATTTAGCAGCAAACATCTTAATGCTATAGGAATGGTGCCAGCAAGAATATTATCAAGCAAAT
This sequence comes from Neoceratodus forsteri, assembly GCA_016271365.2. Taxonomy (NCBI): domain Eukaryota; kingdom Metazoa; phylum Chordata; order Ceratodontiformes; family Ceratodontidae; genus Neoceratodus; species Neoceratodus forsteri. The sequence goes on from JADMNL010000022.1 coordinate 130,071,144, forward strand.
TGGCAACTCAAATTATCTCAAACTCCATTTAAATATTTAAAACATGTTCTATGTACTGGAACTTCTTTAAGGGGCAATCAGATCTTATTCACTATGCAAACTACCTGTAAAATATGGAACATCATTATGGTGAAATGGTTTCAGTTAAAATGATCTCACCTAATATCCCAATAATTTTAAACAGAGATTTTTTGCCTTCGGTGGAGAACAATGGTTTTAGAATATGGTATATGAATGGACTGTCCAGGATTAATTCCCTGTATAATAGTGAGGGGTTGATATCTTTTATGGAAATTAAACAACTTAATAATATTCCAAATCATCAGTTTTATAGATACTTACAAATAAAAAATGATATAGAAAAAAAGGATTATTATATAATAAACCAACTTTTAATAATTTAGAAACTCAACTTATGTTGAAAAACAATACTAAAATGATCTTGAAAGTGTACTCTTTATTACAAAACAATAAAGGTGATATATTGCATATTCTAAAACAAAAATTGGAAGATCAACTTAAGACCCAAATTATGGATATAAAATTGGTACAAATTATAAATTTTAAGAATTTGGGATTATTATCTATGAAACTGATTAAAATATACTTTAATATCATACATAGGATTTATTATACACCTCATAGGCTTAATTTGATGAACCCTCAGTGTACAATTCATTGTCCTAGATATAAAAATGTAAATGCCACTCTAGAACCTATGCTTATTACTTGCAAAACTTTAAAGTCTTTTTGACAATAAATCATAGAAACTATCTTTAAAATGACGGCTGTGAAAATCAATAAAAACATTGAAGGTTTATTTCTGACTATCAGATATCTATCTGAAATAGTGAACCACAGTCAAAAAAGTTTAATAATGCTGGCCATTATCAATGCTCATAAATGTTTATTAATGAAGTGGAAGGACTCTTTCCAATCAGATTATCAAATGTGGTTAAATTCTATGGTTGATGTTTATAAAATCAAAAAAGTACATTACTATTTACAAGAAAATTATATGAAATTTGATAAAATATGGCAACCATTTGAAAATTTTATATCATCAAGAAACTGTATATAAAATTATTATCCGAATTTAGGGGGAAAGGAGGGGAAGGGAAAGAGAAAAAAGAAGAATAATGGGTAGTATTGTTAAATTGGTAAAATATAGGTAGAATTTTTTTTGTTTTTGTTTTTATTTTACTTAAATTCCAATTGTGCATATGTGATACTCTGTGATTATTTGCACTTAGCCTGTTGATTGGAATATATGTTGTTTGTTTACACTTTAATAAAAAAAAGAAAAAAAAGGAAGCATCTCCCTTCCCTTTTGTGAGGTCAGCTAGATCCTTCCTTAGGTCCAATTTCTAAAATAGTTATCTACAAGGATGTATTTTAAATACTGTGAACATTAGCAAACAGCCATTTCCCATATATTACAGTCTGGGATCAAACATTTATCTTTGATGCCCCTCTGCTGATTTCCTATTGGCGGTGTGATCCGAGGTTTTACAACTCTTCACACACTTATGCTATCAACTTGCTTTTTTCCTGCAGGAACCATAAAGGTTTATTAAGTCTATTTCTAGCCCAGATGTGTTCAGAAGGTTTCTCTGGTCAGTTTAATGACATCCTCACTGACACCTTGAAAGTTAAAGGTCACTCACTGAAGCATGTTGTTCAGTTTTGCCTAAGCAGACATTCAAACACATTTGTTTATTATACAAATATCATACACATAATCATAAGCAGATGGCAGCATCACACTAACATGTTAATGCTAATAAGCTAATTTATCAGTTTAGGTAAGGATCTGCTGTACTCTGCTTTGCAATGTATTTGAACACTACAATTAAGGCATATTGGTTATATAAACAAGCCTTAGTGTACTGTATATACCCCTTTCCTCAAACTGATTATGTTTGCTTGGAAAACTTGTGAATAAATTTGGTGTCAGTCAAACCTGTGAGAGGGCTTTTAGGGGTGTGCTCCTGCTTCACCTATCACAGCATCAGAATACTGAATTTTCTTCCAGTTTTTCCCATTCTGTTCTTTTCTTCTCTGATTTCCTTTGAAGTCCTTGCCCAGTCACAACATTATGAGGGAACTACTTAATTTCCCAATCATGGCAATTTCACTATTATAACTCTTGTTACTAATGTGTTGATTATAACTGCTGCACTATCTATGCCCAACAACTACACAGCAAATACAAGCAAGTAAACATTTGGCATTGCCCAATGCTTGCTTACAATTGAAAACAGTTTTGGACATTCAATGTTGTTTAACATGGGTTTAAGTAAAGAAGCAGTCCTTCCTCCTAGTACTACATGTAGATAAACCTTCAAATAAATTGCCAGCATGATAGAGAAATCAACTATTTTGCAGCTAAAGACTGCCAGATGCCTTGCATGAGTTGATCTAAATGTGTGAGTGCTTGACATCAAATCACTTAAAGTGAACTCATCCCTAAGTGTCTTAATTGACATATGACTTTCTCATCCGTGTTGAACAGGAGAGCAAGGATTAAGAGGTTCTCAGGGTCCTATAGGAAAAGCAGGCCCACCAGGAGAAATGGGGAGCACTGGTCCAATGGGTCCGAAGGGCGAAAAAGGGCAAATTGGTAAGGAACAGTTTTACCTTTATAGATATTATAGCATGTTTACTGATGGAGTGGTTGAATGGTAGAACTGTGTGGAAAGTCAAAGCCCGCTGACAGAATTTATGCAGAATGGCAATTCTGCTTCTAAAATACTTTTCAGATTTATTTTTTTATTTAAATCCACCGATTTCGAGAAAGCAATGTTTTAAGTAAATAGCAGAATAATATTCTGCAGATTATGCTTTATGCTAAATAGTATCCTGTGATTTGAGAAAAATAAATCTGAGGTTGATGTGAACTGTGTAATACTTTTCCATGGTTTGTGTAAATGTACAGATTAGTAATTTGCATTTTTTGGTTCACTAATAATGTTTACCCTTCTGTAACTGGACCAGGCAGCCCTCAGCTCAATGCCTGCTACCACCTCCACCCAGGATTTTCCTGGCTCATGAGGTTATTCCCCAGATCACCTGCTCAGGTCGGGCCAGGAGCAGGAGGGCTGTCCTCCTCCTGAAGATGTTCATCCAGATCCAGGGTTTGGCATACTGGGTGGCAAAGTTAAACCACACAGGGTTGTGATCACTTTTCCTGAGGAGCTCCTATACACTGACCTCCCCCGCAATATCCTGGCTAAACAGTATCAGGTCAAGGATGGCTCCAACCTTGATAGGTTATTTTACCTACTGTGCAAGGAACGCCTCTTTCATTGAATCTGCAGCAGCCTGGATCCTTGCTCTCCTGAACCCTAATGTTCCCTAATCCATCTCTTGAAATCCACCATAATACCATGCTTTCTAACGTGGTAACCCTTATGATTTACTCCCCCAGCTCCTTGTCAGGGATGGTTTCTAGAGCTGAAGTCCCCCTTCCTAAAATTCTATTTGTTAATTAAATTAGTCCTTTGTTCTTGAACATTATTTACTTTTTGTGAAGTAAGCCTCCCATCCTCTTTCAGTCGTGAGTCGTGAGTCGTGTTGGCTTGTAAGTCACAGTCACTCTGATGTTTCTCCTCTTTTTACTGCTAGTTATGCCTGCTGTATACTGTTTAGCTAGCCTCCTCTCACTGACCCTTGCTTTCTGTCACCTTTATGCTGTCTCTATTATACATATCTCTCCCCCTCTGATCATACACTGGTCCCTTCTGAATAGGGCCTACAGTATCCTGGAGAACAAGGTCACAATCATAATTATGCATGGCCTATGTTTCTGTGACTAAAACTGTATCTGGTTTGCTGTGCTTCCCCACTACTACCTATACGTCCCCTATTTTGGTTCTGGGACCCCTGGCATTAATTAAAACCACTTACCATGAGTTTGACCAGATGAGATGCAATATCACGTTTTTGGCAGTGTCTAGTTTTTACACATTTTTAGATTGTATCTATCCAGGACAAGCTAGTTAAGAGGCACTATCTAATTTGCAGTGGGCTGCCACATTCTGGCCTCAATATTTCCAACAGTCCTTGTATGACCTGACATTATGATCAAGACAGGTGGAATTTTTTAAATTCCATCTGAAAGGTGAGTTCACAGTGTGACTGTGAAAACAAATTTCAGAGGGAATTTTAAAAATGTCACCTGCCATATTTAGGATGTGGGGTAATACAAGGGATCTGATGAACATTATGGGCCAAAATCTGCTAAAATAAAGTTATGATTAAATATCAGAACAATTCAACTTTTCTTCACAACTTAGTTTTCTTCACATTTTGACCCCAAATTTCCAACACTGTCTTTTTATGACCAGTCTTCCAGAACATGAGAGGTGTTATTATAAACAATAGGTGAAATGTCATTTCATGCCACAAGTGTGAAGACATTTTGGCTGGGTTTGAAAAATGACAACTGTCACACTCAAAAGGTGGTGTGAAAAAATGACTATGTTGAAAATTTGGGGTCAAAATATTTACTATTACCAAAGTTACGAGTATGCATTGAAAAATATCAATGTACATTCATAATGTTGTTCTTTTTATTCCAGTTTTTTGACATAGCCTTCTTATGACCTCAACTCATTAGCAAGGGTTGAGAAATTTTCCAAATCATGGTAAAAAGGTGATTTCACAACCATAAGTGCAAAAGCACATTTTGGTCAGGATCTGAAAAATGACAGCAGTCACATTTATGACATAGTGTAAAAAAAATGGCTATATTGAAAATTTGGGGTCAAAATATTGATACTAAATGTGAATGCCCGTCCTTAAGTAGAACACTGTATCTAAAGAGCTGTTGAACTGATCCACCAGTAGATCCACCATCTCCACCAACAGTCCCTGCAACACTCTCAGTTACATGTCATGCAGGCCTAGAGACTGGTGTAACTTTAGGGACATGAGCCTTTTCCTCACCCTGTCTTCTATTATTCTGTCTTTATCCATGTTTCCTCCCTCCATCTCTCCCTTCATCCTCCATTGCGACACTGGTCTATCATTTTCATTAGTAATGAAAGAGCAGAATTATTTGTTCAACACTTCTGCTTTCTCCTTACTATCTTCCCCCACCAATCCTCCTTTTTACAGCTGCAGTGTGCATTGCACTGCAGACATTTTTCTATTACATAGGAAAAGGGAGCTCTTCTGTTTCCTAATGGACTAGATACAATTAGAGGTTTCATGGTATTATTCTGCTTTCATTCAGCTAAGCAGTGATTCAAAGCAGTATTTTGTGTTAAACTTCAGTCTGGTTAGGAAGGGAGATAAGCAGACAACCCTGGGATTGTAGTGTCAAATATTATAGAATGGAATGTTTATGTAGCAAATCTAATGGTCCAACTCTAACTGAAGATAAGTTAGAGGACCCCAAACACAGTTCAAGTTTCAGTTATTTTTTTACAGTGGAGGTTTGAAATGGACTGTTCATATGCACTTTTTCAACATAAAACTTACCATGCTGCTGAAATTTTGTTGCTAAAGTACTGAAAACGGCGTTAATTACCTGATTTTTTTTTAAATGGAGGTTTGAAAAGAACTGTTCAATTGCACTTTATCATCTTAAAACTTACCATGCTGTTGAAGTTCTATTGTTAAAGTACCAGAAAAGCAGTTTGCATGTCTGTGCTAGTTATATGCCTTTTTCCTGAAAACGTAGATCAGCTAAACTAGCTGTTTTACAGGGAGTGTTTTTTTTTATCTTTGTATTTCAATAGTCTTTACTGTACCTGTGCTCACTATGCATCATGTTTGAAGCAGAGGAATATAAAAATGTTGTTTAAATTTTGATATTAGTATCCAGCCTTACCAATTTGAGCCCACAGTATCCAGTGTTAATCAATGTGAGGGGGCACAAGCTACATCTGATTCTAACAGAGACTGACAGTTCTGATTCAGATGACACAAATGGGAGAATTACCTTGGACTGGTTAGTATTTTTAATTATAAATACCCAGTCATTGCTTTATCCATAATCTAGGAGTCATTGTCTGTTTTATTTAGCAACACAAATGTATTCCAATCTTTCATATCATCTATGATAGCCCCCGCATTATGTTGTCTAGCAACTCAAAGACCTATGGTGCATCGCAAATGGTATATCTATATTTTTTAATATAACTTTGTACTCATTAGTTCTGAACTATAGTAAGTCATACTGTTTATTGCATGCATGTGGGGAGGGCTCTGCTGAGATGCCCATGTTCACCCATTGTTATCATAATTTGATGGTGCTTCATACTAGTTTATAAGGGGCTGTGTTTGTATATACTTTCTTCTTGTGTTGCAGTATAAGTATGTTTGCACATTTGTTTTCTTCTCTTTGTACACAGTGAAGCCCACCATGATGAAGCACAGTGCTGCAGAATTTTGCAGTAGAGCTACTGGAGCAAACAATGCAGTTTCAATGGGAGTTAATCCCTTTTGTCATGTACTAAACCTGTGACACTGTGCTTCATCCAGGCGGGCTTCACTGTATGTTACCTATTCTGGTGTGTGTGTGTGTGTGTGTGTGTGTGTGTGTGTGTGTGTGTGTGTGTTGTGTCACTATAACACTATGAGGGTGGTCCTGACTGTCTGTTCCTGCACTGTCACTTGTGTGACCACATGTGAATGTTCATGGACAGGGTCAAAACTGGCACCAGCCTCACTAACCAAATGCTGTTAGATATTGTTTTGGGATACACACAAAGTTTTGTAAAAATAAAAAAAGAGCATTGCAAGTCTTACTTACACTATTTAGAAAAACAAGACCATGATCCTGAGCATGACAGTGACATTGCCATGGATGTGACATGCATGGTCATGATCATGGTCCTTTTTCTGTGTGGTAAAAGTAAGACTTGCAACACTCTTCACTATACTTACAAAGATCCCCATGCTCAGAAGAGCATATGCTTTTAGCTTCAACTATCATTTACACTTGTTCAGGAAATTCACACACGCTCAATGCATGTTCACATTGAGTAGTGGTATCTGGCAGCGGAGGATCGCCAAACAATAAGATAATGTGCTTGGTCTGAGCTAAAGTACTATATTTTTAAAAGTGAGGCAACAGATCTTACATTACTTGTACTAAGACACATGAATACCGGTAGTTAGTTTGCCATAGATGTTATTACAGGCACACTGGATGCACAAGTTTAGTATAGCTGCTGAAGGCTGACAGTGTTCCTTTAATGGGTGCACTGCACATGGAATGCATTGATAAAAGTTTCCAGAGAGCTGCAAAGTACATCAAACTGAAAATAAATAGCAGCTAGAAGCAAACTATTAGGACATTTTTATTAATTCACTGCAGTGAGCAATGCAGACATTATGCAACTCACTGAAAAATGATGAACCAGTGATTTGGAAGGATAGTTTAATATGACTTGCACTGTATGTTATACTGGAATATATCAGTTTGGTTTCTGCCTTGTCATCATTTGCTCACACTTTCTGTTTGATTTTTTCCCCTTACTACTGTAAAATGTACTCTCTCATTTATCCTTTAGTTTATTTTGTGCTTGCATTTACCTTGTATACTTTGTACAACTAGGTCTTTACTGTATAGGTTCATAGGTTATTTACAAGCTCAGTGGGCTGGGTGCCCTATTAAGAGCTTGCCACTCATTTAAGAGTGGTATTCATATTTTCTTTCTGTCATATGTAAATCTAGACCTGTCTTAAATGTATCAAAATCTGGACTTGAAACTACATAGGATGGTAGACTGTTCCATAAACTTATAATTCTTTGTGTAAAGAAATTACTTTGTTTTGTGGTTCTAATGTTATCACCTAAAATCTTACATCCATTATTTCTTGTATGTATTTTCCCATTGTAAAAGGTTAATCTGATTGTCAATGCAAGATTATTATCTCTCAAAGCTCTATATGTAAGGCATAGGTCTCCATGGAGTTGTCTATATTTTGCCAAGTATAGATTTAGATCCTTGAGTTTTTCACTGTATTCAGATGTTTTTAGTTGTTTTATCTTTTTAGTGTGTATACGCTGTACTCCTTCTATAAGTTTCTTGCTTCTACAGGTCCAAGATTTATTTAACTGAGATGCATATTCCAGATGCGGCCTTACATGGCCGGTGAATAGTGGTAACAAAATTTCCTGATCTCTACTCTGTGTATTTGTTAATATTGATCCAATGGTACAATGCCATTTTTTAACTTTAGTAATGGTATTTGTTTCAAACTTAAGATCATTAAAAATAATTATACCTAGATCTTATATGTATGTCTTAATATGGTAATGCTTCTACCATTTTTTGTATAATGTTTCCCATACCTCTATATCCTATTCTTGTATTGTCTACTTTCTAACCTCATGGGTCAAGTCTGAAAATAGTCATTTTTATGGCTAGAGCACCTACCAAGCAAACAGAAACTAACTAAATATATATGCATATATATGTGTGTGTGTGTATATATATATATATATATATATATATATATATATATATATATATATGTGTGTATAACAACAATTAGAAAGTGCAGTTAGGTGGCACAGTGGTTAGTGGAATCATTTCTAGTCTACATCCCCTCACTATCTACAGTGCTGAAGATCAATTTCAGCCTTATGCATGACACTGCTGTTTTAAATAAGGTGTCTCTTAGCAACTCCCCAACCCTCCAATGTCTCTCAGAGCCTGAAAAGAAGAAAACAGTCCTTCAATGTCTTTTTTAATCTGCTAAAATGTGTGCAGACAGTGTACTGCTGTGTTATACTGGAATATATATGCACATACATGTGTGTATATCGCAGTTATGTGTTTCAGTAGTTACTACAAAAAATGCTAGTTTACACATTTCTCACTGCCCACAAACCATCATTTTGCAACTGTATTGACTCTTGCTAGAGTTTGTTTAGCTTTGTTATGCCTACCTTTGCATCTCTCTTTTCAATGATATACCTGAAAAAGGCCTTCTCTCCCTCCTTAATCCATTCAGCAATTTACAGCTCCTACCTAGACTTGGCCTGCCTGACTATCCTTCCAGCTTCCCTAGCTTTCTCCAAGTAGACACCCTCATCCTCATCCTTCTGGGGCTTCTTGTACTTTCTGTATGTGGCCTTCTCTTCCCTCACTGCCTGGCATATTTCCCTACAGAACTAACTTGGTCTCCTAGCTTTCAAATTATTTGTCTTTTGCCTAAGGCAGTTGTTAGTAGCTGCTACTATCCTGTTTCTGATCCCTGTCCACTTTCAATCTACACTCATGTCATCCTTAAGGCTAGCTAGGTGCCCCCTCAATATCTCACCTATCCTAACATAGTTGGCCTTCCCAAAATCTAGCACTCCTTTCTTCATGCTTGGTGCTTCCTATGCCATGTCAACTATGAACCACATTGTTCAGAGGTCAATGCTCCCCAAAGGCACCTCCACCACGATGTCCCAGACATGATCCCCATAATTTAATACCAGGTCCAAGATAGATCCCTCTGATGTCAGCTCAGTCATCTTTTGAATCAGGAACCTGTCTAGAACTGCATCCAGGATCAGTTGACTCCTGTCACAGACAGTGAATGGGATACTCCAATCCTCCTTAGGTAAACTTAAGTCTGCCATTACCACCACTTCACCCTTTTTGGCTGCCATCCTGATCATAGTACCAACTACATATCCTTGCTCCCATAAACACTACTGCCCAACTTCCCCTACAGCACTCTTCCCTACCCCTGCTGAATCCTGGCTCAGCATTTTTTCAAATTACTACCCCATCTTCCTTCTCAAGCCTGCCACAAGACACCATGCACCCACCTGCCTTCACTGGCATTCCCAAGTTAGGTAGTAGTTCTACATATGTCTCCCTACTGCCTTCTCAGGCCTACCCCAGATAGGGAGTAGTTCTACATCATACACTTGCCTGCCTTCACAGGCACACCCCAGTTTGGGAGAGGTTCTATACAGTATACCCACCTGCCCTTGCAGGCCTACCCCAGATTGGGAGGAGTTACAACAGTACACCTACTGAACTTACCTTTGTAGGCCTATCACAGATAGGGAATGGTTCTAGAAAGTACAACCCCCTTCCTTTTTAGGCCTACCCCAGATAGGCCTACCTGTGTATGGTTTATTTGCCCATCAGTATCTGAAAGTTCCTTTCCACCTTTTGTTCTTGACTGGTTACCTTTTCCTTGCAGGGGAGAGTATTCTGCAGGCCTGTAGTCAACCCAACAGATATCCTTCAGATGTTCATAAGTAAGACTTCAGACTCATGGCTTGTGGCATTCATGCTTTGTAGTTGCTAAAAGGAGGGAATGCTTGGGCCTCTGGGAAATTTAATCAGGACTGCAACAATACTAATAACCAGCTGCAGTCAAATGGTCACTCCCTCAGCAAATAGTGCCAGAGCTGTCTGACTTTCAGCCCAATTAATTCCAGTCAGTCAAATCGTGAACAGCTGTGGTGGCAAGGTGCAGGAAAGGGTTTGCTAAGCCCAAGCAAAACTTAGCACAGTTCCAAAAGCCTGCACTCTGCAGAGACTGAAGAACCACTGAAAACAAATGGTTTTCAGTATTAAGTTGCTATATTGCAAATTTAGTGTAAGTGAGTGTCTCCCAGGACAAATAGACTTCCACACAGGCCAAAGCACTTCAGGCATGGAACCCTTCATTTGGGGGCATGGTAAAGTAATGCGATCTGTGACACTTTATATACCACAATTACATTAATATACATGTGCTGATTTGAATTTTTGTTTTATTTTATTTAAATATTTATTCACCTGGTAAGTAATATGAGCCAAGGCCCTTTTTCGAAAGTGATCTGGGACTGTATAGACTTGAGACTTTGACTTTTTCATCCTTTTACTTAGCGCAGTAACTGGAGCCTTGAAACTCTGACACTAATCACTATGTTCTGTGCTGCAAATTATCATTGAAAAATAAGACAGATTTCTATGTCCTTTCCATTCTTTTCTGACTTCTGTCTCTGTTTTTATTTCTTAGCAACCATGCCTGAGTATTATATGTCTAGATTTTGCAATAGCAATTTAATGAATAGAAACTCTTAGACATTTCTTAATATCTAAATATTAAGTACTTTAAAAAGGTTTGGCTAACAATGCTATTCTTACCTTTTGTATACAATGTTTTGAACAATGAAGTATAAAATATATATTTTTTGTAACTAACCTGGAATAGTTAACATTTTCAAATCATTTCACGTTTATTAATGTAATTGTGGTACTATCAAAGATCTTACTTTATCACACACCCTGATGAAGGGTCCTATACCTGAAGCACCAGGGCCTGTGTGGACATATTTCTGTCCTAGGAGATACTGACTTACACTAACTTTGCAATATTGCAACTTAGTACTGAAAAGCATTTGTTGCCAGTAGTTCTTCATTCTCTCCAGAGTGCAGGTTTTTGGAAGTGTGTGGCCTCCATCATACCCTCATCTTTCCCTCTGCCAAGACTTCCCTTCCCTCTTCAATTGCCCGCCCCATACTTGTTAAAAAAAATTTCTCACACCATTCAGTTCATTTCAAGCATTAGCAGTAGGTCAATGCTGATTAAACATAGAAACAATGAATGCTACACTGCAGCTCTTACTTCCTATCCCTGTAATCTGCTCTTCTCAATGGTAGTTCAATCTTGGCATAGGAAGGAAAAGAGTGAAAATTAAACTGCTGTTGCTGTTTCATCATTGGTCTTATGAGGCAAATTATTGATCCTTTTTTGTCTGTTTCTCTAAGTGGGAGACACTCTAATATGACCTGAGGCTAACCTCAGACTTATGCCCCGATACTGCCCTTATCTTCCTTGGCTACAAGCCTGCAGTGGTTAACAAAAGTAATGTGTTTCCCTTGCTCTGAGGTTTCTCTACCTAGTAGAGAGCAGTGGCTCCCTGCTAAGCTGAGGCATTATCACTGACAGGTAATTAACCCCCGTGGGTTATTTATAATGCCATATTTCAATGCATTTCAGGTGATTGCACTGTTTAAAAAAGGGGCTAAAATTTCCCCCGATAATTATCGTCCCATCAGCTTGACTTCCATTTTCTGTAAAATATTGGAAAGGATTATTAAAGATGAACTGAGTTTAGTTATTTCAGGTTTAGATCATTCACAGCATGGATTTATAAAAGGGTGCTCTTGCACAACTAATTTGGTTAGCTTTTATAATTCCATCAGTAAAAATTTAGATAAGGGTATCTCGTGTGATGTCATCTTGTTGGATTTTAAGAAAGCATTCAATTCTCCTCCTCACTGGGCATTAATTCAGAAACTACAGCTTTGTAACATCAACCATGTATACATTAAATGGATTTCTAATTGTTTATCTGACAGATATCAATAGGTGATAATAGATAGTCATTCATCTACCTGGAAAAAGGTCAATAGTGGTGTGCCACAAGGATTTGTTTTAGCCCCTTTGATCTCTAAAATGTTCATATCTGACGTAGCTAATGATATAAACTGTAAAATTATAAAATATGCAGATGATTGCAAACTTGCTAACATGTGTACAAATCCTGATGAACATAAACTTATTCAGGTTGACCTAGGTAATCTAGAAGCTCGATCCTTAAAATGGAATCTGCTTTTCAACACATCCAAATGTAGTGTTATAAACTTTAGTAAAAACAACCAAAAAAATCAATATTATCACTATAACAACCTATTAAATGATAAATCGTGTGAAAAAGATCTGGGGATTATTGTTGATTCGGGTCTTAATTTTGACGACCATATTACTACTATTATAAGTAAAGCTAATAAATTATGGTGGGCAATTCGCCACAATATCTCATCAAGAAGTCTAGACATTTTGTTACCACTGTACAGAGCTTATGTTAGGCCAATCTTTGATTATGTTTCACCACTCTGGTGACCATTCAAAAAAAAAGTATATACTTAGAGTTCAGAGAATACAAAGATGAATCACAGAAACTGTGGTGCTTAGCACATCTCTTACCTATAAGGAAAGATTATCTAAATTTAATCTGATGTCTCTGGAGAAAAGGAGACTTAGAGATGATTTGCTATTTGCATGGGACATTATCCATGAGCAAAATCTCTCAACAGAATGTGGATTAGACCTTAAACAAGTATGTATAAATACAAGAGGCCACCCTTTACAACTTACAAGAAATAAATGCAACACCAAAAAAGGACATATTACTTCTGTCAAACAGTTGTCCGACCTTGGAATACATTACCACTAAAGATTATTATTAGTGACAATAAGACCACTTTTAAAAATAGATTAGATGGTTATATGAGATCTGAAAACCAATTGACATATTATATGTAAGCTACGAAACTTTATGGGCTTCATAGCCTTCTGCTTGAATCAGCTCTTAGTATGAATCTTAGTATCTTAGTACTGTATATGTTGGGGTGTAGACAGAGGGCTGTAAGATTTGTATGGCAGTTTGCTAATGTATTTTAAGAATGCGGAAACAGGGTATAGCAGAGCATTAGGCTGCTTATAAATAAAACTCCTGTAAATGTCTTTATCTGAGGCAGTTGTCTGTTTATGATTTTCCATAGTCTTGTTAACATTTAAGCTCCGGTATCTGTTGCCCTTGTCATTTGTGTCCAGTTCAGAAATTTCCAGCTTTAAATTCTGAAGGCCTTCATAGCCTCAATGTGTCATGTCCTGTTGTACAATTCAACTCAGGCCTCGTTCACAAGTCCAGCAGCCATCAAGAGTGATGTTGAGGATTTCAGTTTTTTAAGGTTCTCCTTGCTGAAAGCTGGGGTTGGTGACTGGAAGTGTCCCATTCTCTTGAAGTTTGACATTGGGGGGCAGTGCAGATATGTGTGGTGAGGTTCAGTGTGGAGCCGTTAATGGTTCTAGTGAGACCCTCTTGAAGCTTGAGATAGCTGCAGAGGGAACACTCTGTTTTGTCAATCTGATGGATTTCAGCATAATGTTTTCATAAAATCTGGACTAGATCCTTAATTTCAACATCTTGCAAGCTATTTACGGTGCTATTTCTTTCAGTCATCCAGTTTATGAAAGTTTCAGTTGCCCAGGAATTTTTTTTTAGGTTTCTGTTTATTTTTCTGATATTCTAACTCTTTTGATTCCTCTTCAGTAAAATGAATATGCTTGTTTTGGGCATTTTGTTGGCACAGGTGGTCAAATTCCATCCTCGTTCTCATTGCCATTGGATTTCTCTACATAGTTGTCAGTTAGCAATTAGCTCGGTGAGTATCAGGCATTTTTCTTCAATCAGTTACTGTCACAGAAAAAAAAGTCTGTCAGTCGAGGTGTGAACGTTCTGTGGTGTGGTTCATGGATATGATAGTGGGCTGTGTCTTGAGTGCTGCAGAAGACCTGGATTGGTGGTTGTCTGCATGTAACAGCATGTGGTTGAGACTGTTGATCAATGAGGCTGCAGCAAGTTTCCTACTCATTTTATAACTGAATTTGAACATTTTTGGCAACCAACAAAATAAGCAAGAAATGGCAGTGTGGTTAGAAACAGCACAATCACTCACGGCTCTTTTTTCCTACTGCACACTGCAGAAACTGTTGGAAAAATCAAAGACTTTTCATAACTACAATATTGCCTCTTTCTATAGTCACACCCATTTTGTGGCCACTCACTTTGTGGCCACCCTTTTACACAAGTCGTACAGGGAAAAACTGATTTAATAAGTCACCTGATTGATAGCTGCATGTAAATAATTCATGGACAACAACTTTATTGTCAGTTATTTTATTTACATGACACCGTCAGCCAAAACACTTTATTTAATACATATCCTCAGTGAAAATAATTGAAAGAATAATATGTTCAGTCTCTTTATTAAGTGTTTTTGTATCACCAGCTTAAGAGGAGCTGCTAAAGAAAGTAGATCTTTATTTAAGCAGTTGTGAGATGTATTTACTTACTGGTATGCTTTCAATTATCGGTACCATTATTATTATGTACTATTCAAGCTCATCCTTACTGTCCAGTTATCACTATCCACTGCACTAGTGTTAGCAGTTTTGCATTGACATGTTTCACTCTGTAACACCATGGAAGACTGAGGAGGATGGGAAGCATTTTATAACATAGTGAGAAAACTATGAGGCATTTGATTGGCTGACAGACTAGTACAGGAGTGTAATTATGAAACCGTATTTACACCCTGTACTTCTTTATCCATGCACCAGTTCAACTACAACATACACATGCACCTCACATTATGGAGATGGTGTCTGGGCTGTTTCCGAGAGTGAGCCACATAATATGACAGGAGATAGGTCTGCTGTTCGGACTTTGAGCAAACTAAAGCAAAGAGAAGCAGCAGCAGTTTCTGTGCTGGAACAAGCTTCATGTTTACTGTGGCATCAGAGTTTGCAACAGGAGATGTAGGTGTGTGTGTGTGTGTGTGTGTGTGTGTGAAGTCAGCTGGGTTTTGCAACAGAGCTGGAGGAAGCGAAAGTGGAGAGAATCGGCCACAGTTTCTGTGTTGGAACAAGGACTACTTTGTTTATTTTCAACAAATTCAGTTGTTTGGAAGCATTCCAAACTGGTACAAGTAAAATTTTATTTAAATCAATGACCCACAATTGTTCTGTCCGTTATAAGTGTGATAGGACACTTCAAAGATGTGTTATTACGGTGTTATAATTGCACTTTGCTCTTGGGTGTTTAAAGGTACTCAGCACAAGTGCCTCATGCCTAACAACACCCTGAAGCCATGAAATGATTAACCCTATAATTACACACCTTGCTGTGCCTTGTTGCAAACTTAATAGCTCACCCCTCACAGCACTAGCAGCTCTGTCCTCCATTGTGCAGCTTACAATATATGTGTGAGTACTGGTGATTCCACAGACTTGAAAAGAGCTCACAATATATATTTTTTTCTAACTGCACTTCAAGCCTCCTTTGTCCACTTGACCATTTTAGTTATAGAGGGTGACTTGGGGATCCAGCAGCTGTATAAACACACTTCTCATTGGCCAGCCAGCTGTCCTGGTATTTGACTTTAAATGGAACAGTCCAGGAAACATCTAGACACATAAAATGTGATGGCAGAAAGGACTGCTTGGCCCACCTAGTGTGCCCGTATTTCTACCTAATAGATACACTACAGATCCTAGTTAACCAACAGCCTACTTCCTCCTACCCCCCCAATAGAATTGCCTTATGTCTGTCCCATGCATTCTTGAATTTCCCCACTGTTTTTGACTCTACGACCTCCTTAGGAAGGCTATTCCATGCATCTACAGCCCTGTCTGTGAAGAAATACTTCCTCACATTACCTCTGAGCCATCCCCCCCCATCTTCATAGATACATGACAGTGTCGGCAGATAAGGGCCTATGGCCCACCCAGTCTGCCCATTTGAGCTTGTAAGTTCAGTTTATGTTTTCCTAGAAGTCTGTTGCCCCTTACCACTGACCTCCAGAATTCCTTTATGTCTATCCCATGCATTCTTAAATCCCATGATTGTTTCAGGCCCCCACCACTTCCTCTGGAAGGGTGTTCCACTTGTCCACCACCAGGTCCGTGAAGAAATTCTTCCTCACGTTTCCTCTGAATCATCCTCCCTCCAACTTCATCCCATGCCCTCTAGTCCTGGAACATCTTTTTCACTTAAAAATAGTGTATTCCTGTACCCTGTTCCTCTCTGTAAGATACTTGTATGTCTCTATCATATCCCCTCTCTCCTTCCTCTCCTTCAGGGAGTACATATTCAGTTCCTTCAACCTGTCCTCATAGGACTTGTGATGTAATCCATGTACCATCTTAGTTGCCCTCCTCTGAACCTTCTCTACCCTGTCTATGTCCTTACGTAGGTAAGGTCTCCAGAACTGTATATTGTACTCCAGGTGGGGCCTCACTAGTGTCTTGTATAGTGGAATTATGACCTCCCTTTTCCTGCTGGTGAAGCTCCTGCCTATGCATCCCAGCATCCTATTTGCTTTACCTCCTGCCTTGTCACACTGTTTCCCTACCTTGAGGTCATCAGAGATGATAACCCCAAGATTCCGTTCCTGCTTGGTGCATGCTATATCCTCACCCCCCAAATGACATATTGTGCCAGGGCTTTTGTGCCCCATATGCATTATCTTGCACTTCTTTGCATTGAATTTCAACTGTCAAACCCCTGACCATTCTTCAA
Organism: Neoceratodus forsteri; assembly: GCA_016271365.2. NCBI lineage: Eukaryota > Metazoa > Chordata > Ceratodontiformes > Ceratodontidae > Neoceratodus > Neoceratodus forsteri. Next base: position 130,088,251 of record JADMNL010000022.1, read on the forward strand.
GTTTCTGCAGGTCCCTTCTCATTCTGTCTACACCCTCTGGTGTGTCTACTCTGTTACAGAGCTTTGTGTCATCAGCGAACAGTGAAATTCTGCCTTCTAGGTCCTGTGCAATGTCACTGATGAAGATGTTGAATAGGACCATTTACCACCACCCTCTGTGTCCTGCCACCCAGCCAGTTACCTACCCACCACACTACTGTCCGGCCCACACCCGTATTCACCAGTTTGTATAATAGTCTTCTATGTGGCACAGTGTTGAAGGCCTTGCTGAAGTCCAGATAGGCCAAGTCCACTGCCTTCCTCTGATCCACCTCCCTAGTCACCCATTCAAAAAATTCAATGAGGTTGGTCTGACATGACCTCCCCCTGGTGAAACCATGCTGCCTTGGGTCCTGTAATCCATTGACAACCAGATGTTCCACCAATCTCTCCTTCAGTAGTGCTTCCATGATCTTCCCCACTACCGAGGTGAGGCTGACTGGTCTGCAGTTCCCCACTTCCTCTTTGTTCCCACTTTTGTATAAGGGGACTACATTTGCTGTCTTCCAGTGTTTGGGTACCTCCCCTGTTTCCAGTGACTGGCTAAACAGGATACTCAGAGGTTCAGCCACCACCTCTCTTAGTTCTTTAAGGACCCTGAGGTGCACCCCATCTGGCCCCATTGCTTTATCAACTCTTATTACTTCCAGTTCCTTCAGGACCCTTTCTTGTGTAAAGGACTTGTGTCCATTTCTGCACCATTCTCACCCTTGTACTCCTTCAGACCCATTACCCTCCTCTTCCTCAGTAAAGACTGAGCAGAAATACCTGTTCAATATGTCAGCTTTACTGTTGTCATCCTCCATGCGGCCCCAATCCTTCCTCTTCAGTCTCACTATCCTCCCTTTGCCTTTCTTTTTTCACTTATGTACCTGTGAAAGGTTTTGCCCCCTCTACCCACTGATTTTGCAATGTGTTCTTCTGTCTGAGCTTTGGCTTCCCTTATTGACCTCCCTGCCTTCCTTTGCTTCTCCTGGTACTTCTCCCTATCCCCTTCTGCCTGTGTCTTTTTGTATTGCCTGAATGCACTCTTTTTGGCTTTCACTTTCTTTGCTACCTGTTTGGAAAGCCATAATGGTCTCCTCTTCCTTTTCCTCTTGCTAACCTGCTTAATGCATAATTCTGCTGCTCTTGTAATCCCCATTTTAAATACTGCCCACTGTTCCTCAACCCCTGATTCCTGTCCCATTCCCCTTAATGCCTCTTTCAAGTATCTCCCCATTTTCCCAAAGTCTGCCCCCCTAAAATCCAGGACACATGTTTTTGTGAGGTTTGGTTTTGCTCTTTCTGTGATTTCAAACCACAATGACTGGTGTCACTGTTCCTCAGCTGCTCCTCCACTGTTACCCCCATCACACCATCCCTGTTTGTGAGCACAAGGTCCAGTATTGCCTTCTGCCAAGTTGGTTCCATGACCAGTTGCTTGAGGAAGGCACCCTGAAGGGAGTCCAGGATAAATCTGCTCCTAGTTGATGCTGCTGCTGGGATGCTCCAGACCACATCTGTAATATTGAAGTCTCCAACCAGTACTACCTCATCCTTGTCTGCCATCCTTTGGATGGCTAGCACCTGCTCCCTATCTGTTTCTTCCTCCTGGGCTGGTGGTCTATAGACCACACCTGTGCCCCCTTATTCTTGCATATCTCTTTTCCTGAAAGATGCTACCCTCTTGGACTTTGTTGATTCCCTTGAGGTATTTGAAAGTTTCTATCATGCCCCTGCCTTTCCTTGAGGCTATACATCTTAAGCTCCTTTGGCCTTTCTTCACATATCTTCTGGTGAAGACCCTGCACCATTTTGGTTGCCCTCCTCTGGACAGCCTACACCCTGTCTATATCTTTGTGGAGATGGGGTTTCCAGAACTATACACAGTACTCCATATGTGGTCTTACCAACTGTCTGTACAGAGGGCCAACAACTTCCTGTTTTCTACTGGTGATGCCTCTCCCTATGCATCCCAGTATCCCCCCAGCCCTCCTTACTGCCTTCTCACATTGCTGGCCCACCTTTTTTTTTTAAATTCAAGTTTATTAAGAATTTTTTACCCAAAAGGAGAGAGGGCAAGGTACAGCAGTACAGGATAAACCACAGATCGATACCAGTTTAACACAAGACAAGCATATTAGGTAACGTGTCAGAGGCATCTTACCCCCCCAACCCCCCTTTCCCCCACCCCAAGCAGACAGAACTCGGTAATAGAACACTCCATCATATTACAATTTTATCCCAGTATAAATAATCACGGGGAATAAGCACCTGTCTGGAGTAGATAGAGCTTGTGTAATTTTCCCCAGACACTACAGTACTTTGACATGCAGTTCCTTCGGTACGCACTAAACTTTTCCATATTCAAATTAAACAGTAGCTCCTGTAACCACTAGGTATAAGAAATTACGGCACCATCCAACCAATGTTTCAATACTACTTTCTTGAATGATGCTGATATAATGGCCATATAATACCTTTTAGCTTTGTCCTTTAGGGCAGAATAGTCCCCCAGTAAGCAAACCTCAGGGTTGAAGAGGTGATCAGTTCCCAGCAGTGGGTCTACTTGTTCCCTAATTCTGTCCCACAATGACTTGGCCCTAACACAGTCCCAAAAAATATGGAGCAGTGTCCCCTCCTGCTGGCGACAAAAATTACATTTTGGGTCAGGAATACGACCAATCTTATGCAATTTTGACGAGGTCCAGAACATATTATTTAAAAGCTGGAACTGCATAACTCGCAACCTATCCTGAGAGATATACCTGTAAGTGTGTGACCAAATTGCAACCCAGTCCCTCCCCGGATCCCCAAGTACCATATTCCAGTAATGGGAGATACCATCAAGCTGTTGAAATGCTTGGTCAAATAATGCTTTATAGAGTCTTGAAACTATGTGCGGTTCCCAAACCGTCCTGGCGAGGGTTTCAAAAACCCCATCAGGAGGGAGATACCCGACTTGTTTCCTTTGAGAATGTGCCATCAAGTGTCGGAGCTGGAAGGCTCTAAAAGTGTGCCCCGGGGCGATACCATATCTATTAATTATGGCCTCAACTGAGAGACATTCCTCCCCTTGAAAAAAGTCAGAGATTCTCGCGTCCTTCACCTCGGGGATCCAGGATTCCTGGATCGTTTGGCCCCCAATTTTTAGGTTCGGGTTTCTGCATAAGGGTTGATAACTGTCCTTACAGGGGGAGTATTTTAAGACTGAACATAACTGTGCATTGCTGGCCCACCTTTAAGTCATCTGATATGACTACCCCCAGGTCCCTTTCCATTTTTGTTGTTGTCAGTATCTCACCCCATTCCGTACTTTTCTTCTGGGTTTTTGTTTCCCAGGTGCATTAGTTTGCACTTCTTTGCATTGAATCTAAGATGCCATACATTTGACCATTCCTCCAACCATTTATTTATTTATTTATTTATTTATTTAGCTTTTGTTTACTAGGTAAGCACTCTAGACAGTCAAACGCCTATTTTCAGGTATGACCCAGGAGAATTACAAAGATACAAGCAATAACAATTCAGAGGAAAGATAACAGCAATTCAACAAGCTACAGTCAGGTACAGGCAGAGAAGTCCGACAGTAACCAAGTACAGTGACAAGGTAGCAGCTGTCAAACACAGTACAGACAGGTACAGGCAGAGAGTGCTATAGTCAGATACAGGCAGAGAACAATTTCAGTGCAATTGCAGTGTTAAGGCATGGCAACTGTAGAAGGTTGCCGAGGAAGCAAAACAAATATCAGCAGTACATTTTTTTTTTGTCAAGTCCCTTTTCATCTTTTCCACCCCACCTTGCATGTCAACCCTGTTGCAGATCTTTGTGTCATCTACAAACAGACATACTTTTCCTTCTAGTCCCTCTGCAATGTCACTTATAAAGACATTAAAAAGGACTGGCCCCGGTACTGAACCTTACGGTGCCCCACTAGTAATCCCCCTTTCTTCACTGTAGACTCCATTTACTATTACCACCTGTGTCCTGTTGTCCAGCCAGTGTTTTACCCAGGTTACCACCCTGGGACCCACTCCCAGGCTGGCTTATTGGTTTAATAATCTTTTGTGTGGGACTGTGTCAAGTGCCTTGCTAAAGTCTAGGTAGACCATGTCCACAGCCCCTCCCTGGTCTACTATGGTCACCCAGTCAAAGAAATCAATTAGATTTGTCTGACATGACCTTCCCGCTGTGAATCCATGCTGCCTTGGGTCCTGTGCCCCCTGGTCTCTAGGTACATAACAACTCTGCTGCTTGCAAGAGTTTTGTACAACCACCAGGTATTACTACAATTATTGTGTTCAATTTTTTGAAGTTTCTCTTTTACTGTGAGGGCACTGTATAAGTAGAACATATCCAAGACAAGCATATGCTTGCTGAAAGCATACAATCCTCTGACCACGTCTACCCCATCAATGTCAGTTCTGCATTCATCCACCAATAGGTGGGCATAATATCATGTACACTGGACATGTCTGCAACACATTTGGGTAGTCATTTGCCTTTTGACAGTATAGAGGGGTTAGTTTTCTTCTATCTGCTTGCGCTGCCAGATGTACAGTAATCTACTGCATCTCAATTCCAGTTGTTACTTAGGGGGTACAGATCTGCGGTGGGGGGGGACTCGGAAGGAGAAGAGAAACAGTGGAAAAATCTAAAAGGAGGAGTAGAGAAGGCAAAAAACCTCAGTGCCAGACAATTGAATAAAAGCAGGAGGAAAAAGAGATGGCAAGCTTTTCAAAAGAGGTGGCAGGGAAGGTAAGGAAAAAAGTTATCATTTAGGAGGTACTGCATAAGGAGACACAGAGAAAGGAAGATAGAGAGGTGTAGCAGGAGAAACAGAGGGAGGCTGGGAAAGCAATTAGCAATGCAAAGGTGCTAATGGAGGAGAAAATAGCCCAGGCAGTACACAAAGGGGACACGGTATATTTTTCAGTTATGTAAGCAAAAGAAGAAAAACCAAGGGAGGGATAGTAAGGCTTAGGAGTGAAGGAGGGGAGTATATAGAGGAGGACCCGGAAAATTCAGATAGCTTGAACAAATACTTTTGTTCTCTGTTCTCAAAGGAAGGGGAAGGTGAAGGACCACAGATAAGGGTCAGGAGCATTGAAGGAAAGGAGGTAGACATAAGTCCATTTAAAGTGCAAAGAGTCCTGAAGGAGCTTCCAAACTTGAAAGTGGACAAGGCAATAGGGCCAGGTGGGGTGCATCCTAGGATACTGAGAGAGAGCTCAGGGAGGTGCTGGCTGCACCTCTGATAGCCCTGTTCAACCACTCATTGGAGACAGGAGTGGTTCCAGAGGACTGGAGGAGGGCAGATGTAGTCCCACTTCACAGAAGTGGGTGAAAAGAGGAAGCTGAAAAGTACAGGAAAGTCAGCATAGCTTCACTGGTGGAGAAATTAATATAGTCCTACTAAAGGCAAGGATTGAGGAATATCTTGAATCTAGTGGCCTATAAGATATGAGGTGGCATGGATTCATTGGTGGGGTGGGGTGGATCATGCTGGCCTGCCAGTGCAGCAATTGGATCTCCATCTGTGACAGTGACATCCCAGGTTAGGGAATGGACCAGGGAGTCAGAGGACCAGCTGGGAGGAGGAGGATTGATCTTACCTTGGACTGTTCTCTTCTGGAGGAAGGGTTGTAGAGCCTTTGGTGCCTGACTGACCCCGGCAGAAGTGGGGGGATCAGCAGTTCCCGAGGTCAAGCTACGGGTGAGGGTATGCTAGGTGTTGGCTTTCCATGCCCCTTATCCTTGCATGTCATACCCCTCCAGGGGTCCTTGTAAAAAATAGCATATGCCTCAATGATGCTACACATCTCCAGCCCCAATAACCTGCCATGCTCCTGCCAGTACACCCAATCCCAGTGTCCAATGTCCCCAGCCCAACTCTGTACTCCACTCTGGGGGGGATAAACCAGTGAAATAATGCTTGTAGGTGACCCCTGCTGGCATCCTTGTACCAGTATAGTGAGGGATCACACAAGCAAAATTGCCCTACCCTGTGTGTAAGCTAGGGAGATCGCTGATCAGAAGTAAGTTCCAGGGGTGAGATTGGGGCATGAGAGAGTGGGGTCTGAGCTCAGGGTGAGCTGCGAATAAAGCACACTAAGTAAAAAAACAAAGGGTAGCCAGGAAGGTAAGGGAAAAAAGTTAGCATTTAGGAGGTATGAAGAGACACAGAGAAAGGAGGATAGTGAGGTGTATCAGGAAAAAAAGAGGGAGGGTAAGAAATCTATTAGCAATACAAAGGTGAAAATGGAGGAGAAAATAGCCCAGGCAGTACAGAACGGGGACAGGGTATTTTTCAGGTATGTAAGCAAAATGAGAAGAACCAGGGGAGGGCTAGTAAGGCTTAGGAGTGAAGAAGGAGAAGAGTATGTGCAGGGAGACAGGAAAAAGTGGACATCTTGAAGAAATACTTTTGCTCAGTGTTCACAGCAGAAGGGTAAGGAAAGGGACCACAGATAAGGGGTAGGATCATTAAAGGAAAGAAGGTAGACACTAGTCAATTTAATTAATTAATTAATTAATTTATTGAAATGTTTCACCAGGAAGGCACACTGAGCAACAAGTTGCTCATCTCCCAGTGCGACCTGGGGGGAGGGGGTACACAGAGGACAAACAGTGATTTACAATAGACATATATGATCATATACAGTAGATAGAATCAGGGTACATGAGACAATAGTTACATACAGTGAACAATAGCAGTGGGTAAACTTATGGTAATATAGTGTAAGTGGAGAGGAGCATGTAGGAATCTATAATGAAGAGAAATAGCCAAGAGGAGCAGGTAAATATTGCTGTGTAGGGAAGTTAGTCAAGAAGTGCTTTTGCTGAGTCAGTACTTCAAGTGCAAGGGGGGATTAGAGCATGTAGATTGTAAGTGCCATATCGAATAGGGTACAGGGGAAGGGGGAGGTCAAGTTATTGGGTCTCTCCAGGATGCTGAGAACACTGTAAGGGGTCAGGGACTGATAGGGGGGATAGGTAGGTAGGTAGGGGAAGATGAGGAAAAGAGAAAAGAAGAAGTGCAAAGGAAAGAAGGGGGGGGTCCCTCCAGAATGCTTTGAACCCAGCAAAGGGCAAGGGAGGACCCTCCAGGGTACTAAAAAACCCTGTGAAGGAGAAAGGGGAGCCATCCAGGATCCTGGGAACCCTGTGAGGTGTTTGGAGGAGAGGGATGAAAAAGGGGGCTATTTGACAGAAAATAGTTGATTACCAATGGGCAAAGAGATGGGGGAGAGGGGCGAGAAGAAGAGGATAAGGGAATTAGAGGTGGAAGAAGAGGGGGAATGGAGGAGGGAGGGCCAAGCCCAGAGACAAGATCTCTTCAGGATGATGAGAACCCTGCAAAGGGGCCATGGAGGCTACAAGATATTAGAGATGGAGGAAGGGCAGGAGATCAGTATGATGTTGGGAATATCGGTCCTCTGCAGGAATATAGGTTGGGGGGTCATGGCAGGAGTACTTGGAGGATAGATAGTTATTAAGGGAGTCAGTCCACCAGTGCAGTGGTTAGATTTCCACTTGCGACACCGGTGACCTGGGTTTGGAAACAGACCTGGGAGTCAGAGGGCTGGCCATGGGGGTGGAGGGATCAAGCATCCTGGGGATTGTTCTCCTTCTCTTGGGGGGGAGGGAAGAGTGTCTGGTGCTTGACAGACCCCTGACAGAGGCTGGGGGCACCACTGCAACTAGCATCAGTACATATGGGAGGGAGGGGAAGATGCTTGATGTCATTGCACATCCTTGCCCCTGGGGCAGCAAAAGCAACAAAAATGCTGCCCCCCCCCGGCATGATGGCCCATTCCACTCTACCATCCACTGCCTACAATGCCCACTGGGGGAGTTCTGGTCTCATTGGCCCCAACCCAGGGGGAAACTTGGGGCTTGTCCACAATGTCCATTGGGAGTGTGAAGCCCACTGCAAAAAAAAAAATGGCACCTTTTTTACCGCATGCACCATGCAGAAGCTCTTCCCGTCGACACTCACAGAAAGCCTGAGAGTGGGTCCAGAGGTGGAAAACTGGATGAGAAATAGGTTTTGAATCCAAAGGTGGTAAACTGGGTGAGAAATTGGTTGGGCAACAAGAAACAGAGTATGGTGGTAAATAGAGTTCACTCGGAGGAAGGGAAGGTGACCAGTGGTGTGCCACAGGGATCAGTACTGGGTCCGGCCCTCTTTAAAGACTTTTTCCAGCTTAATATACCTTATTTGAATTTAGGCAACAAAACAAAGTCAACCATAAAATGTTCAAAGTGAAACTCTTTAATGACTTTATTAGTGACATTGGAGTGGGGCTAGAAGAGAAGGTATGCCTCTTTGCAGATGACACTAAAATCTATAACAAGGTAGACACTACAGGGGTGTGTGGAAAAAAGGGAACAGAGATCTAAGAAAGTTAAAGGAGTGGTCAAGAGTGTGGCAGCTAAATATCAATGTGAAGAAGTACAAAATAATGCAGTTGGATCACAGAAACCCAGGGGAGGAATGCTAACTGGAGGGATTGGTATTAGCCATCACCAAACAGGAAAGGGACCTAGGGTAGTCATATCTGATAACCTAGAGGTGGCCAGACAGTGTGACAAGACAGTGGTGAGTAGAATTCGGAGCCAACTGAAAAAACAATTATGACTGACAACCACACATTATGACTGATTTTTTTTAACTAAACTACAATTTATGACTTTGACTCACTAAAGAAAATCCAGCCAATTTTTTCAAGCTTCCACCATTGCTGAATTTTATGTATGTACTAGCAAATCATATTTTTTGAGTACAGTTAGTGGAAAAACTTTACAGCACATTCATTTATTTAGTGAACACAGTAGCAAGTTATACTTTCTGAATGCAATTAGTGGAAAACCTTTGCAGTGCATTCATTTTTATTTACTTAATATGGACTTTATATGTAACAAATCAGGACAGCCATATTTGTGACCCAAGAACTGCACTCGAGCCCTTATGTCATGTTTAAGTAGTTGGTTTAAAAAGGTATTTCATGATGGAGAGGTAAAAGAAGTAAGGACTGTGAATGTACATCGACAAAAATCTATTTTGCTGATGTACACTCCCGGTGCACAACAAAAGGGCATGGGGAACTTGCATTTTTTTGTTTAGGCGGGGGCTGTGCCTTCATACCCCCCCTCCACAGGGATCTTCACCCACCGCACCTCCTTACTAAAGGATTCTCAACTCCAGGTGGGTGCATGTTGGGGGGGGAAGTAACTTTTTCAGAATGGCTCAAAAATCCCAATGCACCCAGCACCGAACCTGGCACCCTCAACCATAGCCTGCCACGAACCCACCACACCACACGGCCAGCTTGACAACCCACCATCGCACTACACCTCACATACCCTCCCTCCCTTTCTGCCCATCACATGGTGTGCTCGCTCCCCATGCATACATATACATATAGTGACAGGATGTCACTATACTCGTATTCACCCCTCCATCCACTCGCCCTGACGACAGCTGCTGCTATTGAGTCACCTTTTTGGTAAGCACTCAATAGCAGTCACCCTTTTCATGGGATACCCTATTGATCATCCCAAGTCCAGTTTCTATTTTCATTCTCAGTGCCAGCAGGCATTTAATATTATCTTGCTTGCCCTACTTAAAAATCTCACAATCGGACTGCAAGCAGGACAGGGTGCAATAGTACTTGCGAACCACTGTCAACCCATCAACAATTCTAGGATTTTCACTTTACAGCCTCAGGCTCAAAGTGACTGTCACTGCCCTAATTTCTGCACACCCATGGGGTTGGGGTTATCCCCCTACAGTACTTCCACAATAAAACACAACCTGTACCTGTGCTGCACATTCCACTTTACAATTTAAATGCATGCACTTGCATGGGAACAATGAACAAAGGCACATAAATCTGCATTATTTTTACTGGTTCAAACAGTAGTCAGCCTATGCAAAACACAAGCTTTAATGAACACTGAGGAATTAGGAAGAAAACCAGAATAAAATCAATAAGACTGAGCAGAAGGCAGTGATGTATAGTAACATGACATAAGCAGCTGTCTTGCTTGCTGTGGCAAGGCATTGAAGGCAACATGGAAATAAACGTGCAGAAAGGGAGGAAAGCAAGTTCTATCTTGCTAGGAAATATTTTAATTTTAGCAGTCCATTACATGACTCCTCTCCCAGTCCCCACTCCCCAGGCTTTTGACTTTTGGCAGCTAAAATTGGAGGTGAAGCAAGCTGCTTGTGTGTCATTAGCATCAGCAGTTTCGGTTTTCAACATTCGTACTTAATGGGTTAAGTAAAGGTTATAACGAGAAGTAGATATGGGCAGGAAAGGTGTCAAAGTTGAGGGTTACCAACTGGCAATCAGTGAATGATTGGCTGCCCAGTGCCCACTGCCTAGCCACCATTCAAATCATCTAGATTCACAAACATAATAAAACATTCACAGTTATATAATATACCACCAAAAGGGTTCCTGATCTAGGAGGGAAGGGAGGTAGGGAACAGATTACAGAAACAGTGGGGCACTACTGACTGATTGATAACAGAATAAAACTAAACTGTTTGAGAAGGAGAAGAAGAACACTGAGAGCAACAACTCACCCTCACCTCATGTTTGTTGTCTGGCAGGCAACTGAGGGCAGGCTCTCTGCTCTGAGCTTTGCGTTCATCCTGGTGGGTCCTGGTCCAGATCCACACTACTCCTCCCTCAGTAATCCTGCAGGCTGACCTGGTCTTTGACTCTGCTTAGTCCCCTTCTATTCCTTCCTTCCCCCTCCTCTAATCTGTGCTGCTGCTTGCTGCCCCCAGACCCCTCCACGCCAGACCCTCCACTCCAGCGGTGTTCTCAGGTTGACCCAACTGCCTCCGCACTAACTCATACTTTTGTGCAGGCTGATCAGGCCTGCTGCTGCCTGTCACATGCAGTCCGTGTTTTACTCCCACCACCCTCCAGTAGCCCAGCCTCCTTGCGTGCCTGAGCTTCACCAAGTCACTTGGCATCATAGTGACTTCTTTTTTCCTCCTCCTTAAAGTCAGAGAGCTAGTAAACAGTATTACTAGTTTTTTTTTTTTACTAGCCCAGGCCAAGGACCCACTCACACTTACTAGGAGGCATGATCGTGGACAGTGATGACTGGATGGTCGGTCGGTCAACTCCTCGACAACGACTCAACTGAATGGAGTACCACATGAATGTGTTTATTGGTGGCTGAGTTTCTCCGCTAGAGTTTTAGGTGAAAATTTGAAAATATATGTAATTTTTTATATAAAAAAACATAGAGTTAAGCATTAAAGATGACTTTGGGGGGTGGGACTCAACTAAGGCAAGCAAGCCAGCAGTCACTGATTCATCGACCTTTGATAAATGCAGCTCCACAGAATTATGGATGCAATTCAAGGCAATTGCAATTAATTACAACTGACTTGAATTGCTGTCCACAATTCCAACGGCAGCTCGGAGAGCTAGTGGGATGCTATGATGCATAGAGAGAGGTATCACCAGCAGAAATTGAGAGGTGTTGTTACCACTGTATAGATCACTAGTGGGACCTCACCTAGAGTACTGTGTCCAGTTCTGGAGAACACATATCTGGACATAGACAGAGTAGAGCCAGTCCATAGAATGGCAGCCAAAATGCTCCAGGATCTGCAGATTTTATGTGATAAAGGTGAGTCTGAAAGACCACTTATCACATAAAGCAACTGCAAAAGAGCCCATGGTCAAAAGGGCGATTGATATTGTACTGACCATCGCAAATTATGACGGTCGCTACAATACTTTAAAATATTATAAAATAAATATTTTTTTTATAGGGGGCTTTGTCCCCCAAACCCCCTAAACTAAAATAACCAACTCCAAGGGTGGTGAGGACCATGGGGCAAGTTATTGGATTTAAAATAAAAAAAAAAGATTCAGACTGTAGCCAGGCCTGAACCCAGATCAGCTTGCATTGCATGCAGTGGTATACATCACAATGCTATATGAGCAGCTCAGTGGAAATTGGCCACACAGGATCCTATATCCTGTAGTAGTGAGTACAACACCTTGCTATACTCACTGCACAGTATATAACAACATACTGTACCACTTGCTGTCATGTTGAGTGCTATTACTGAGTCACTCAAAAGAGCAGCCCTCAATAATAGGTGTTCTACATGGGTGTTACTGGGTCTCCATCACAAGTCCTTTGAGAAGAGATTGAAGGACATTAGTACATACAACCTGGAGGATAGGAGTGAGAGGAGGATATGATAGAAACTTTCAAATACCTCTCGAGTATAAACAGTGTTCAAGAGGGAAGCTGAAAAGCGGGAGGTTCAGGACAGATATGAGGAAGTACTTCTTCACAGGAAGAGTGGTGGATACCTGGAACAGCCTTTTAGCAGAGACTGTGGGGGAAAAACTGGTAACGGGCTTCAGGCATGCATGGGGTAGGCATAAGGGAACCTTAGATGTTCGGAAAAGGGGAGTAAAACTGGAGGTCAAGTAGGGAGTGTGGTGTTACAGTAGATAGAGAACATGTAAAGACTATGTGAGCCAATCAGTCCTTATCTGCTGTCAATAACTGTGTTTCTATGTTTTAAGCAGACCTTCCACTCTCCAGGTATATCAGCCAGGCAGCTGTTTCATCCATATTACTAATGTTGGGCAGCATTATGTTAGGCTGAACAGTGTGCTGGGGGGAGTTTATTTCACATGTGAAAGAGAACCAGAATCAGAGGGTATAATTTGAAGCTTTGGGGGTTAAGAGGATGTGAGAAGTACCACTTCACTAAAGAGTGGTGGACACTTGAAACAGACTGTCTGCTGCAGTGGTGAAGATGAAAACAGTAGGGGGCTTCAAGCACGTGTGGGATAGATATAAGGGAATATTAGTAAATAGTAAGGGAGGAGGAAGGGTTGCCAGAGACCAATAAGGGTCTGCGGAGACAGATGAGGCAGGGACCAAGTGGTCCTTTTCTGCCAAAATGATATTTTTGTGTCTCTATTGGTTTGTGCAATGTGTTGTTGCAAAATAAAATATTGAGTTTAGCATGAAATCCCATAGTGACTTCTGACCCACAGTTGTGTGCTGCCATAGAGTAAAATCCCACCTGTTCATAAAATGGTCCACCCACCCTCAACTAGCTCTCAAGTTGGCTGTTGATACTAGTGTTGTTGCTTTTTGTACAGTTGGTTTCCTGGTGACATGCAGGTGTTGCTCACTGTGGCCTAAAATCCAGATGGAAACATCATTCTTCTCTAAATGATACAAGACGTTCCTGCCAGCATCATCTAACCACCTCCTTTTGCAGTTTTGCTCAGCCATGCCAGCCTCTTTTACCTAAGCTTCCAGGTTGTTCAAGTTTTTTCTCCACTCACAGACCTGCTTCTCTTTGATCCAGCAGGAGTCAGCATGGTGGTGATTACATTTCCTTCACTGCTCACATTAAATCTAGATCATACTGCCTCCTCATGGGCCTGTTGCAGTTCTGTTTGCACAGACAAAGTACAGGCACAGTGAACAGTGACCACCGATCAACTGACCAGGTGAGCAGCTGGGCAGGGCTATTTATAAATAGATGCCCCCACAATTTGTAACCACCCTCATATAATAGCTGCACCATGAATAAACAAACTCTAGCCTAGAGCCAATATGGCTGTGGAGAGCTGTCAAATGACCAAAGTTGTACCTGTGCATAGAAAATTTGGAACAACCTGGTGTAACTCTGCCATTTTTTTGGAGTTGTTTCACTAAATTTTCAACATGGCCTTTTTGGGATCCTGCCTCATGAAAAGTGCCACTGTCATTTCATTCACTTGTCCTGAAAGGCGATTTCACAGTGCGACCACGCCGTTCTGTACCACAGCTGTGAAAGCACATTTTGGGCAGAATGTGAAAAATGACAGCTGTACTGTTAATAAGGAGGTGTGCAAAAATAGCAATATTGAAAATCTGGAGTGATATATTAAAAATTGGCAGAGTTAGGAGTGTGCATAGACCTGCACGATGCACGCTCATACTGTAATGTATTCATTTTTGGGAATTTTTTCATCAAATTTGGAACATTGGCTTTTTGAGACTCCACCTCATGAACAGTAGCACTGTTGTTTTGTTAATCAGTCCCAAAAGGTGATTCCACGCAGTGACTGCTAAATCACCTTTCAAGACTAAGTAATGAAATGACAGTGACAGTGTTCATGAGGTGGTGTCCCGAGAACCCCATGTTGAAAATTAAGGGTCCAAACTTCCTAAAAATGGCTGATGTATCAAGCAAAGTTGAAAACCCCATTGAGTGCCATTATAGGACATTTACCTTTGATTCTTCAGTTTGTGGTTTGGCTTTGAAGAGTGCAGACATATCCCGGTCCAGAGATAACAGCACTCACCTCCAGCGGTACATATGGGGTAAGGGGGTAAGGGGAGGTGGGTGCTCAGTAGAAGGTTAGGGACAGAGGAGGAGGAACTGGGGTGATGACAATGAACCATTTTCTTTTTTACAGGTAGAAAAAAGATGTTGGAGGACTGTTTTCTTTATTTACAGGGAAATTAACTAATTTGGGCACACCGGGGTGGGATCCCAGTGTGCAACATGAATGAGGGGATGGACATGATGCCGACATGGGGATTGGGCACCCTGATGTTGGCAGGGGGCAAAAAGGAATAAAACAATTTGGGCAAACTAGGGTGAGCTCCCAGTGTGCCACATGAGTTGGGGTGGGGGGCATGTGATGCCAACATGGGGATTGAGCACTCCAATGTTGGCACGGCAGACAAACAAAAAAATATAAATTTGGGCACACTGGGGTGGACTCCCATTGTGCCACATGAGTTGGAGGGATTACATGATGCCAACACAGGGACTGGGAACCCAGATATCGGTGAGGGAATGGGAAGGGAAGGGCTGTAACAGTGGGAGGGAGCAGGAGGAGTGCCATCTGCAAGATGAAAGGTGACACAACTGTGCATGCTTAGTTGCAGTTCACAGGATGGTGGTGCCAGGAATATGGAAGTAACAGCTGAAATAGTGCAGCTGCTACTCTGTAGCAGCCAATCTTGGTGGAGTGTTACAAGCTCCATTGGACTTTTGGAATGATACTTCCAAATGTCCAATGGAAGGTGCCATGACTGGCCATTTTAGGAGCAACAGATCAATCGCAAAATGGCTGTAGGCTCCGCCCACAGTCATATAAATTAAATTGAAGTTGTGGCTTCAAAACATGGATATGCTGTATTTCAGGTCAACCTCTGCTCCACCTTCTTTCTTTGCAGCAGGAATACAATTATCAAGTAGCTCAGTCTCACATTTTACAGTTTTAACTTGTTTTTAAACAGTAAAATTCACTCTTGTTAGGTAGGTAAGTGTGCTTACCTTCCTGCTGGGGTCCATCTTTGAAGTGAGTCAGTTATGCTACAACCTTGGAGCTCTCTGCCTACAAATCCCAAGATGCACCTGAACACTACTGTATTAACCGTTTAGCTTCACAACTTTAATCTTACTTATAAGATTTTAAGCATTAAACATACAGAAAACTGAATAATGGCATATTTTTAATCTTTGTTCAGGGTAAATAGCAGTTTTAATTATTAGTGAAATAAAATATTCCTTGCATTTTAAGTTCCATTACACCAAGCCAAATGAAGAAAATCTCATTATATAATGGCAAGAAAGAATGATAAAACCTGATTGGTCAGCTGAAATCTTCACCGGTGATTTGACATCAGCAAAATGTCATGGATCAAGTCCCAGCAAACAGAAGACTGCTTTAATTGTAAAATAAATCAGTCCATAATCCATGTCCAAGTTGCCCACACTTGACATGGCTGCTCTGGCTTTTGCCAGTGTTTGCTCCATTTAAAAAAAAGTCTGTCTTCCATCCCACTGCTACAGAAGTGGTACAAACCAAGCCGAAATAATGTAATCAACCCCCCAACAGTAATACACTTCGGCATTTCCAATTTCTATGTAAAAATTAAAAATGGAAGAGGTATTACTGCAATCACCTTCAATAGTCCATGCACATCTCCCAACCTGAAGACACTGAGCACATGTACTTTTCAAATGTACACTCCACTTCAGTTACTTTAAAATTATCATTTGTATTGTTGTCTTAGTTTTCTTCATAGAAGCATAGAAACATAGAAGTTGATGGCAGAAGGAGATCACTAGATCCATCTAGTCTGCCCATTTGTTTTTAGACCTATTTTGACATTAGTTGCCCTTTGCAGTCAGGGCTCCCTTGTGTTTATCCCATGCATTCTTGTATCCCCCCACAGTGTTGACCCCCTACAACTTTTTGGGGCAGGCTGTTTCAGAGTCCACCACTCTTTCTGTGAAGAAAAACTTCCTGGTAATGACAGAGAACCTCCATCCTTGCAGCCTGAGGTCATGTCCCCTAGTCGTGGAGCCCTTCTTGAAGTGAAAATGTTCCTGTACCTGTAACTTGTTACTGCCTTTTATGTACTTGAATGTTTCAATCATGTCCCCTCTCTCTTTCTCTTCTTTGCTCCAAGGAGTACATATTCAGTTCCCTGTCTCTCCTCGTAGGAAATGCACTTCAGACCCTGAATAATTTGTGTCACCTTTCTCTGTACTGTTTTCACCCAGTCAATGTCCTTCCTGAGGAGAGGCCTCTAGAACTGGACTCCATATTCCAGGTGAGGCCTAACCAGTGATCTATACAGTGGTAGTATCACCTATCTCCTCCTGCTCACGATTCCCCTCCAAGTGCAGCCCAGCATTCTGTTGTCCTTCAGTGTTGTCTTCTCACACTGCTTACTAACCTTAAAGTCGTCTGAGATTATGATTCCCAGATCTTATTCCTGATTTGAGGTCACCAGTCTTTCACTTCCTTGGTAATTCTCCTTTCTTGTATTTTTCTTTCTTATGTGCATGACCTTGCACTTTTTGGCTTTAAATCTCAGCTGCCACACTCAAGACCATTCTTCTAGTTTCTTGAGAACAGCTTCCATCTTGCTTATTCCTTCTGAGGTGCCCACCCTGTTACATATCTTGGTGTCATCTGTGAACAGACAAACCTTCCCGTCCAATCTGTCAGTGATATCTGCTATAAAAACATTGAAGAGCAGAGGCCTCAGCACTGATCCCTGGGGCACCCCGCTGATCACCCTGCCTTCCGTCGATTGCTTTCTATTAACCTGTACCCTCTGGGTTCAGCCTTGTAACCAGTTTTGTACCCATCTTATTACTTCTGGACCAACCACTGTGTGGTTAAGCTTCTTTACTAGCCTTCTGTGTGGAACCGAGTCAAAGGCCTTATTAAAGTCTAGATAGACCACATCTACTGCCCCACCATTGTCCACTACTTTTGTAGTGTAGTCAAAAAACTCGAGCAGATTTGAATGATATGACATATCTGCTGTAAAACTGTGCTGTGTAGGGTCTTGTTGGTCACTAGTTTTGAGGAATGCTATGATCCTCTGTTTGAGTAGTGTCTCCATTAGTTTCCCTACTGTAGATGTGAGGCTCACTGGTCTGCAATTACAAGCCTCTTCGCAACTGCCTGATTTGTGAAGTGGAACCACTACTGCCATTTTCCAGTCTTCAGGTACCACACCACTCTTCAAGGATTTTGTGAATAAAATTGCCAGAGGGGCTATTAATTCTGCCCCCAGTTCCTTAAGGATTCTGGGATGCATCTCTTCTGGTCCCATGGCTTTATCTGCTTTTAGTTTATTTAGCACCTCTTGTACTTTGACTTCTGTAAAGGGACTCGTTCCTACCCTTGGTCCTGGGGTGTTGTGTTTTTTCAGGGCTGGGCCATCCCATGAGTCTTCTTTGGTAAACACCTAGCAGAAGTATTTGTTGAGGATTTCGGCTTTCTCTGCATCATGTTTGGCACATTTCCCTTCTCCAGCAGCAAGCTTTACTATCCCCCCTTTAGCCTTTCTACATTCCCTAATGTATCTAAAAACTGATTTGTCTCTTCTCTTTGCCCCTTCTGCTGTCTTTTCCTCTGTCTGGGCTTTTGCCTTTCTAATTTGTCTGTTAGACTCTAATTTTTTCCTTGTACGACTCCCAGTCCTTCTCATTCGTCCAGTACAATCACGTGAGTATTATAGCAGGAGAAAAATCATGAGTACAGCAGAATGGAAGCTGAAATCCTGTGATTGCCAGGTGCACACATTACTGTGATCAGTGGTGGGGAGAAGTAGCACATGTCTCGGTGAGGAGAGGGGGCACAAGACTCGATGGCACACAGAGACAGAGAGTGAGAGACAATCAGTGTAAACAGAAGTAATAAACTGCAGTTTGCAGGGTTACAGAAGGGCGCATTTTCCCAGGTTTCTGTAGTGTATGTGTGTTTTGAAAGTGAAGTTTGAATAGTTGTTCCTAAAGAGACACGGAAGGGATAAAAAAGTATTCTTTAGCTTCTCAACAAACAAAAATAGAACCTCATATATTTTAGAGAAGCATTGATACCTCTTCCAAGGCAGAATGTTGGGAAGGGGGTGCTGGGGCTACACAACAATCCAGCACTATTCAACGGCACCCTACTGGCCAAAACAGTGCAATAGAACTTTTTTTATATGGATACCTACCCCTCCAAAATTGACCTGAAAAGGTATTTTAAATATATCTTTTAATGCTTTTTTATATTCAAGCCATTGTATAATTGCAATATTGCACTCCAGGGTGTGTGTAGTGCTGGGATAATGTCACTTCTTGGTTGTTAGATGCACCTGGCCTGTGGTCTTTTGCCCATCCACCTGAGGCGTGACATTATCCCAGTAAGACACACACCCTTTTGTTGCTTAAATAGCACCATCTAAAGGTCTTGTGGTTAAATATGTTTTCAGTAACTTATTGTAGTGCCAGTCTTAACCCATTCTCTACTAGGGGTATTTTCCATCTTCGTGCCGGACATTTTATACATTTTGTATTTTTATTTAAAATTAAAATATGCAGATGTTCCTTTAATGGAAAAGTAGGAACACCATATATATTTTTTGTTTTATCATAGTCTAATCTTTACATTTTTGTAACATTTGATTGGTACTTGGGCACAAGACTATTATACACAGCCTGAAATGTAAACAAAATGTAATTTGTCCCAAAAATGGTGCTGACTAGAACCCCTGAAAACCTATTAATTTAAAATTAAATATGGTACAGATCATTTCATGAGGATTTTCTATTTAATAGGAAATTCACCTTTGGTAACTTTGCTTTGCAACTTCATCTGCAACTTCCCCTTGGGGTACATCAGGGTGAAGCTGGGTGAAAATGACTTCCACTAACTACTCCTTTTGGAATTTTTAGGTGTAACTATGTTGCATTTTGTTGAATTTGTTTGAAGTTTGGCATAGTTGTCTTTCAAGAGTAGGTGCATATCATTTTTTATAGTTGTTGGCCATAGCCTGGGGATTTGGCACCATAGTTAAGTTAAGCGGTGAATCTGGGGTGTTGTACACACCCCGCACATTTTCCCAGGTGTATTATGTGTTATTATTGTAGTACACATCAAGACCCTTGTTTTGGATGTATAGAGTGTCCCTTAACTACAAAGACTGGTGGAGTTATGGCCTGTTGAAGTTGCAGTGTTATCCTGAGAAACATTAGGGAGGAAGAGTGTCAAGTCTCAGACTCTGTGTTCCCCATTTCTGATCCTGAACTACTACCTAGGTCATAGTGCCTAATTTATTCTGAGGGGGGGTGTCACGTCTTAGACTCTGTGTTCCCTATCTCTGTACTTGAACTATTACTATGTCATAGTGCAGAATCACTTTAAATAAAATACAACTAAACAATAACTAAAACTGCTACAGAAAGACACTGACAAGATACTTTACCTAAACACACCAAACAAAACCACAGAAATACAAATGAGAAATTGCTCACTACAGATCAAAAATGATGAACAAGAAAGTGTGAGAAAACCAAAATATAACACAAATCTTCTGCTTAGACAAAAAACCTCCAGATCTTTCTGAACTGCCTTGCCTTGCCTTGCTGTACACCTACCCTCCCCCACACCTCTGCTTCACAGACAGACAAACCAGAAACCACTGCTTTAATGTAAATAATCAGCAAAAAATGAAACAAGGAAATTCAAATCAAACAGCACAAGCTCCTCTATAACAATGTGTGAGCAATTTGGATTCAAAAAGCTTGGCTTTGAGATGTATTTTATACATTTCTTTGTCTGGTACCCCGCTCCATGTCTCCCTTTCCCAAAGAAAACACATACACCAAATCTTGGAGGAAATGGCCATAGCCATGTATTTATTGGTATATAACACATCATCCTGAGCATAGGCGCTGCTGGGAGGATACCCCCCTATCCCTGAGGAAAAAGGTCATATGGCCAAGGCATTGGCAGCTGCCCCCATCCAGCACTGCCTGTAATCTTTGTGAGACCCAATGAGGCTGGACCGCAACCCCCAACTGGGTCATAATCTAATGGCCCCCCCAAGCCTTGTGCCAACCAGGGACAATGAGTCCTTCTTGAGAATTGGCTTTGTCCCCCAAGTTCCCCCAATACTGCAGGCCTGCACTCTTCCCAAGCAGCCTCCCATGGCTGCCACAGTTAAATGCAGACACAACAACCTCTGCAGAACCACATATCTTTGTCTCTGTCAGCTAACTAAGGTAACAACCTTTGAAGGAGACAGAAAACCTTGAAAACTCTGATGTTAAGTGGAAAAAAAAAGGAAAAATCACTTTCCAACCCCTAATGCAGTCACCCATAGATGGTCAAAGGGGGCAATACTTCCCTGGCTCCTGACCCTGCTTTTACGAAAGTGGGTGGGTGGGGATCCACTGGAAGGAGGAGAGAGAGGGAGCTGTGCTGGTAGGCACCTACAAGACCTCCCATGTCTCCTCGCTCCAGCAATGCCACCCCTTCCTAAGGGTTGCCATCTAAGGACCTCCTCCTGGGCATTGCCAGGCCCAGTGTTTCCCAAGAGGAGGCCCCCTCTGTCTCTGTCAGGTCCAGGCAGGTGGGGGGCCCAAGGAAACAGCCAGCTGCTGTGACTGACTGGCAGATTCTCTATTGTCTGGTTCCCTCTCCATGTCACCCTTTGCCAAAGAAAATACATACACCAAATCCCTGAGAACATGGCCGCAATTATGTACTTACTGGTATACAACACATCATCCTGAGCATAGGTGCTTCTGGGATGATGCACCCCTGATCCCTGGGGAGAACTGCCATATGAGAAAGGCACTGGCAGTCACCCCCCATCTGGCACCATCTGTAATCCTTGCAGAGACCAGATGAGACTGGACTGTGACCCCTAACTTGGTCATAATCCAGTGGTACATGGGCATCATGCTAACTGGGGACAAACAGTTCTTCATGAGAATTGACTCATCCCCCAAGTTCCCCTGATACCTTGCGCCTGCGCTCCTCCCAAGCCACCACAGGCCAGACCCTGTCTGACCCCCCAAGTTTATCACTCAAGATGATCCTCCAAGACTTGCTTCACAGCTACCAACATCCTATACAAATCTAGTGCCTGCACTTGCCTTTCCTCCCGTACTAAAATGGACTAGTAGGAGGCAAAAATGTCTCTATATCTCAAAACTGCACCCCCCCATGGAATTCATTACAGCTTTTATCCCACTGTTAACAGTAACACATGCTCAATTAAGAGCCCACAACCACCTAGCATTCTTCCAACATGACATTTGCAAAAGGTGGGACCAGTTGAGAACAGTATGAGACTACCAGGCTCTAATGGCATGCAAATCTTCTCTCATCACTATTAGGAGGTTCACAGTCTTCTGAAGACCCAGTCTTCTCCTCCCAGGTGAATCCCACCAGCCAACCTCTTCTCACAACAATGAGAGCAACCCCCCCCCCAGGGCAACCCTTCCTTGCCAAGCCAAACAATCTGTGCTTTTTCCCATGAAATGCCTAGGCTGCTCCCCTCTCCTGGCTGGTTGGCCACTCACTTCACTGCCCAATGGATTAAGTATTGCTGACACACCCATATGATCCAGGAACCTTCCGTGGGATGTGCAACAAAGAGAAAAGGGAGATTATTGCAAGTGAGGCCAAACATAATGCAAGAATGCCCCAGACCTCCAGCGCCCTAGTACTTGGATGGGTGCAGTGGCCCAGGGGTGAAGCCACCATAGAAAATTCTTAGTGCTAGGAGAAACCGACATCTGACTGCAAAATACAGTCTACCTGCCAGTTTCATTTTCAGGACATTCAACAAAAATTTTGTCAAACACCCATTGTGGATCTGGCCACCAAAAATATGGTTTCAAACAGTCTAGTTTCATAGGCATTTAAACACACCAATGCCAGCACCTCCCAAATCTGAGCCAGGAGCATTGGGCTGATTGGATGCTGGTCTTCAGATCTGGTCCTCAGTGACCTTCTCCACCCTTCCAGTACTTTACACACCTTAAAGGCCCTTGTGTTGTCAATCACGCCCATGATAATGGCCAGCCATGAGAGCCCTGCCAGATGCTGACCCACAGAACTTGGAGAAAAACCCTGCTCCTTAGCCTTCACAATGTAACCGCAGAGCTGATCCACAGGAATAGACCAGGCATCAGGCCAACCAGCCACCTCTTGTACCTGCAGATAGTGCCATACTCCTTTGCAATAAGCCACCTTTGTCCTGGGTGCAATGGAATTACTTATGTGTCACCAAGCATCATGGTGAATACCTGCCAGAGAAGGATGGAACCCCCCTGTGGCTGAATCTCAGCTGTTAGGGGCCAGCTTCCTAAGCCTTTGCCACTCTGAATGAGATAATGTATCCGCAATGCCATAAGCCACCCTGGGTACATGTATGGCCTGGAATTGAATGTTGAACAGTAAGCATTTTAACACAAAACCCATAAGAGATCCCCCATAGGTCCTTTCGTACCCAGCTGTCTCTTAATGGTGTACCCCACCCCCATGTTGTCTGAGTGAAAATGGATTCTCTTGTCCCTTAACCTAGGTCCCTAAATGCACAGAGCAACCACCACTAGAAAGAACTCCAAAGGATGATCTGAAGGCCCCACCCCACTTCAAACCACTCTGGTGGCCACTGCTCAGCACATCACTCACTCCAGAAGTATACCTTGAAGCCCAATGCCCCAGTCGAGTCTGAGAACAGGTCCAGAGATGCTTCATCCACTGGCTTCTGTCACAGGGCTACATCATTGAAGTTATCCAGGAAGATTCTCTAAACTTAGATGTCCTCCTGAAATTCTGCAGTCTCCCAAATCCAATGATGCTGCTTTCTACAACCTTGGCCCCAATTCGCCGCCAAGTGCCACATGAAAGACCTCCCTATGGGAATAACCCTACATGAAAAATTGAGATACCCCACCAGCTTCGAACTCCCACAGTGTGACCTTATTGGTCACCTCAGCTGTCTGAAGTAACCCCCTGAGGGACTCCAGTTTGTCCATGGGCAACCAGCACTGCTGAAACTCTATGTCGATCTCTATGCTGAGAAACATGATGGCTGTGGTTGGCTGTTCAACCTTCCCCAGGTCCAATGGAACCCCAAAATACCAGCAGGTGTGAAGAAAAGCCTCCAGTGTTGTCTCACACTGCTGGGTCTTGGCTGGTCCCATGAACAAGAAATTATGGAGGTAGTACACAACAACCTCATTTCCAGCTCTCAGCGCATTCACCTAGTGAAAAAAGGTACTGAACTGCTCGAATACTGCGCAAGCCACCATGTACCCCACTGGAATAAAGTTATTCACATAGCACTCCCCCTTTAAATTTCATGCGTAAAAGAACTCTGTTATCAGGGTGAACAAAAGCCAATTCAATATCCGCCTTAACCAAAAAGTCTCCCAAGCCTGCTGCCTTCACCACATCAATGGCCCCAACAAAGGAAGCATAATGCACTGATGTGTAGGCAGAATCAATGTGGGACTTAACGGAATCCCTGTCTGGAAAGTAGAGGCGATTGATCATGCAAAACTCACCCAGCACCTTCTTAGGCACCAGACCTATGGGTAACTCTTTCAGATTGAGCCAAGGAAGGGAAAGGAATAGGCACAGCCAACTTTCTTTTTCCAGTTTCTCCCAGACCACCTAAAGACGATCACGTGTGGACTTCAGATTGTCGGTCTTAAAGCCCTGATTGGGGCTTGAATAGCAGACTCTGAAACTCACAGTGAAACCCTCTTCAAGCAGTGTGGTGGCTGATCTGTTCAGTTACTTGTCAAGCCAGCACTTAAGCCTTCCCATCTGTACCAGGGTGGGAAGGCTTGTCCCCTGGTGCTTGGGTGTCCTACCCCTCCTGGCACGGAATCCTCCCTGGCAGCGCTGGGTGTCCAAATACTGCATGGAGGGGTGCAGCTAGCCACATGCCATGCATGAATGATGAAACTAACATGGTGCCCTGGTGCAACTGCCTTGGTTGAACACATAACACAACTGTCTGAACCCACCCTTTGTCCACTAGGGGGAGGACACCCACAAGGCTAGACCACTATCCATAGGTAACACCCCACCTCCCTGCATGACATCCACCAGCAGGGGCATGTCAAGGTGATCCCAGCCTTAAGGAGGAATCTGCCTGCCGCCAACACCAAAATTCCTCGTCGTACTCAAGCCACGACAGCCCTCCTTTTAATGTTGAATCATAGTGATCTGATGCATGTAATTGAACAATTCTAACCCTTGGGATGGTTACCCCTGAAGGATGGCCATGGCGTTGACTGGGAATGCAGCAATCCAATTGTCAATGTAAGGAGAACCTTATCCCTATCTCCCTTGCCCTTTTAAAATTCTTCCTGCTCCGATTTCTAATTTAACAGGGAGACTATATCAGTGTGCTCCCAGCTCTGAATCTCCTAGTGGACTTTTTCCAACATGTGCTTCCCAACCGGCATGTCTAGACCCATGAAGGAGCTAACTGGTGGTCTTGAAAACTTGGTGGGATGCACTAGGGCTCCCAGTGGTAAGCAGTACACCTTAGCCACCAGCTCCACTACAAAGTCCACCAGCTTCATCAAGTCATCCTGGCTTGATGGCCACGGTGTCCTTCTCAGAGGTGCTGCCTGTAAATGGCATGAATGAGACAAGGGTACTTTACACCATGCACTTTAATGAGTGGTTGAAACAATGGTGTGGAGCACAGGGGTTTGGCTTCATTGGGGACTGGGGTTCCACCTGGAGGGACACCAGCCTATACTGGCAGGATGGTCTGCATCTGTCCAGGAAGGGAACAAGTCTTTTGAGCAATCGGTTTAAATGCTTCATTGGCAAGCTTTTAAACTAGTCAAAGGGGGAGTCACTGATAAGCAGCAGAAAAATCCCAGCCTCTCCCTACAAAACAGGGTACTAAATGGGAAAAAGACCGAGGTAGAAAGGTCAGTGGGGGATGCTGCAACAAAAAGTAAAGCCATCAAAAAATGGAGAGCAATGAATACCAATGCCCGTAGTCTGAGTAACAAGCTTCCTGAATTAGTGGCCTTGATGGAGGAGGGACATCTGGATATCGTGGCAGTCACAGAAACATGGTACACACAAAACCATGACTGGGATGTAAACATACCATGATACACTATCTACAGGAGGGACAGGGAGGGTAAAAGAGGAGGAGGAGTAGCTCTTTCCATAAGGGAAGGAATCAAAGCAACAGAACAAAAGGGTAAACAGGGAGGAGAAGAAGCACTGTGGGTAAATTTGGAGACTGGCAATGGCACCACAATCCACACAGGGGTTGTATACAGACCCCCTTCTCAGGGGGAGGAAATGGACAAGGAAATGATAGAAAGTATACTTAGTATGGCAGAAAAAGGGGAGATATTGCTGATGGGTGATCTGAATATGCCAGATTTTAACTGGAGTGCAGTTAGCAGCCACTTCTAAGAGTGGGTTATTCTAGATGCCCTACAGGGGCATGCCTTAGACAACTAGTATTGAGCCCACTGAGAGGAACAATCTTAGACCTGGTTCTCTCAAATGGAGATGAAGAGAGGATCACAGATGTAGAAGTGGGTAGCCATCTGGGAACTAGCGACCATGGAACAGTATGGTTCACAA
Organism: Neoceratodus forsteri; assembly: GCA_016271365.2. Taxonomy (NCBI): domain Eukaryota; kingdom Metazoa; phylum Chordata; order Ceratodontiformes; family Ceratodontidae; genus Neoceratodus; species Neoceratodus forsteri. Next base: position 130,114,234 of record JADMNL010000022.1, read on the forward strand.
TAAACACAGCAATAGAGTCAAGCCTTACAAAGACAAAGGTACTGGATTTTAGGAGGGCTGACTTTGTCAAAATGGGTGAGTGCCTAAGGAATGCACTAGCAAATGGGCAGGAAGGAGGGATGGAAGAACAATGGGGAATAATAAAAACTGCCATCACAGAGGTAACAAGCCTTTGTGTAAAGCAAATAAACAAAACTAAACGAGGTAAGAAACCACTATGGTTCTCAAAGGAAGTGGCAGTGAAGGTTCAAGAGAAAAAGAAAGCATTCAGGAAGTACAAGGAATCACAGAAGGAACAGGACAGAGAACTGTATCAGTTAAAGCAAAGGAAGCTGGGAAGGCAGTCAGAACAGCAAAGGCCCAAACCAAGGAAAAGATAGCCAACTCAGTTAAGAAGGGGATAAAACCTTTATAGGTACATCAGGAGCGAAGGAAGACCAAGGGAGGGATAGTGAGGCTTAATAAAGGAGGGAGGGTGGGCAGAGGGTGACTGTGAAAGGCAGAGATACTAAACAAATATTTTTGCTCAGTATTTACAAAGGAAGAGGGGGTACCCAAAACAAACAGTAGAAACACTCTGGATACAGAAGTTGATACCAGCCCATTTACAGAAGAAAGGGTTCTGAAAGAACTCTTAAAACTGAAGGTGGACAAAGCAATGAGGCCTGAGGATTCATCCCAGAATTCTAAAAGAACTATGGTAGAACTAGTGACACCACTGACTACCCCTTTAACAAATCATGGGAGGATGGGTGGTACCCGAGGACTGGAGGAGGGCAGATGTGAGTCCCTTCACAAAAGTGGGAGCAAGGCAGAAGCAGGAAACTACAGACCTGTTAGTTTAACCTCAGTGGTAGGGAAAATGATGGAATCACTTTGAAGGAAAGAATTGTTGGGTATCTAGAGGCCAGAGGGGCACAGGACTCAAGGCAGCATGGATTCACAGCGGAAGGTCATGCCAGACAAATCTGATAGATTTCTTTGACTGGGTGACCAAAGTAGTTGATCAGAGGGGCTGTGGACATGGCCTACCTAGACTTTAGCAAGGCATTTGACACAGTCCCACACAAAAGATTAATATACAGGTTAGCCAGCCTGGGAGTGGGTCCCAAGATGACAGCCTGGGTAAAGAATTGGCTGGAGAATAGGACACAGAGAGTAATAGTAAATGGAGTCCACTCTGAAAAAGGGGTTAGTAGTGGGCACCGCAGGGTTCAGTATTAGATCGGTCCTCTTCAATGTCTTTATGTTTACATTGCAGAGGGACTGGAAGGAAAAGTATGTCTCTTTGCAGATGACGCAGAATCTGCAACAGAGTTGATGCACAAGGTGGAGTGGAAAGGATGAGAAGGGACTTGGCAAGGTTAGAGGAATGGTCAAATGTATGGCAGCTTAGATTCAATGCTAAGAAGTGCAAGATAATGCACCTTGGAAACAAAACCCAGGGAAGAGTACACAATGGGGGTGAGCTACTAACAACAACAAAATGGAAAGGGACCTGGGGGTAGTCATATCAGATGACCTAAAGGTGGGCAAGCAATGTGAGAGGGCAGCAAGGAGGGCTGGGGGGATACTGGGATGCATAGGAAGAGGCATCACCAGTAGAAAACAAGAAGTTATTATCCCTCTGTACAGACAGCTAGTGAGACCCCATCTGGAGTACTGCGTGCAGTTCTGGAGACCCAATCTCCACAAAGACATAGACAGGATGGAAGCTGTCCAGAGGAGGGCAACTAAAATGGTGCAGGGTCTGCACCGGAAGACATATGAAGAGAGACTTAAGGAGCTTAATATGTATAGCCTCGAGGAAAGGAGGGAGAGGGGAGACATGATAGAAACTTTCAAGTACCTCAAGGGAATCAACAAAGTCCAAGAGGGTAGCATCTTTCAAAAAAAGAGGTGTGCAAGAACAAGGGGCACAATTTGAAGATAGAAGGGGTGGCTCAGAGGTAATTTAAGGAAGTATTTTTCACAGGAGGGTTGTGGATGTATGGAACGCCTTCCAGAGGAGGTTGTGGAGTCAAAACAGTGGTGGAATTCAAGCATGCATGGGACAGTCATAAGGCAATTCTAGGGGTTGGGGGTAGGAAGAAGTAGGCTGCTGGTTAACTAGGACCTGCAGCTTATCCATCAGGTAGGGAAATGGGCAGACTGGGTGGGCCAAGCGGTCCTTATCTGCCATCAGATTCTATGTTTCTATGTTTCTATGGATCTGTTTTACCATCGTGGTAGGCCCAGCTGGGGCCTTACCCACCCAGAGGGGAATGTCCTTCTGGTCAACAGCCTCCCCTTTGCTCTTGCAACTTTTCCTGCAAATAGCCTCCAACACTTCCCTTACCATCTGGGCCCTTATCTGCAGCTCCTCCATTCCTTCCTTACCTGCCACTCAAGGAATCTTTGCAGGAAGCATGTGATCCTTCTTCACCACACCCTCTGCTGTTGCATCCCTCTTCTGTGAAGCAGAATCTCCTGACACTGATGGGCCATCCAACCCATCCAAGTATGCCTCCTGCAAGGCTGTCCATTTCTTCTTGTATAGCTGCCACACCTGTTTCTTGATAGCTGCCTGCCTCTTGTCCATGGGCACCTTCTGACAAGATGCTATGGCCCTGAAATGACAACTAATCCCCCCATCACATTAATAAACGGTCTATGAATACCACACACATCAATAAAATGAAGCTTAAAATCTTCTTTTTTTGGAAGAGTGCACTGAGGAGATGCTCTGCCAACAGCCCCCAGGGTGGGAGGTGACTGGCCAGGCACCAGAGAAAAGCAGAGCTCCACCCGAAAAAAGAGAGGGGGTTCACACTGCTGGAACATAACCTGGAGAGATGGGTATGACTGGCCAAATGTTGAACACACATGGCTAGCTCACAAACCATGGAAAGTTCAAAAAGGTTAATGCACTCCCATAGAGCTTCCAAATAAAGAAGGCAGTATAACGCAGTGGTTTATGGCTCTGAGCTGCAAATCTGAAGACCTGGGTTTGAAGGGTCTATGTGATAACAGTGAACACCTAAAGGCAATCTCCATTATCGCTCCTTCAGAGTGTCGAATACATTTTTGGCACTCTGACAACCCTGGCGCACCAGCACAATGGTGCCAGGACATATTTTTACTACTTTCTGTGGTGGGACTGTGCCACCCCAACCCCCCCCCCAGCAGGGGGCTTTGCCTTCCGCAGCCCCATACTTAAAGATTCTCAACTCCAGGGGGGTGCATGTCGGGGGGGGGGTGAAAGTAGTAAAAATAAAACGGTTCGGTCCGGGCACAATAAAAATTGCACTAGCGCCCAGACCTGAACCCAGTACCTCAGCCACCCCAGCCTTTACCCAATCCCCGACACCACAATGCAGCTGAACAGGCAACTGCAGCGCCACCCCCTACAGCCTCTCCATCCCCTCCCAGCCCATGCTCACCATACTCACTCCCACCCCCTGCATGCGCACGTATAGTGATATCCTGTCACCTAGTTCACCCACCCTCTCATCCAGTCGCCCTACTTGTCGGTCACCATCAGTGGATTGTGCGAGGAAGGTGTCACCATAATGGATGGCACCCTTCCTCATCCGCCCAGTTCACAGGTTACCAGGTTTGGAATCCCACAGCTCCCACTTGCATACTGTGTGACCCTGAGCAAGTCACTTAACTTCCCTGTGCTCCCAGGTCACACCTGTAAACAAGCTTTCAGCTTAGTGTGCCACTCCTGGTTAAACAATTTGGGGAAAAAAATAATGTACTGCCACTCAAAATAAGTGAAAGAAATAGTGCTTTAATAGCAAATCGTTTAGTACAGAGATGATGCCACTGCCACAGGGCCTTTTTGGCAGCGGCGTGGTCTCTGTATTAAAAGATATGCTAATAAAGCACTATTTCTTTCACTTATTTTGAGTGGCAGTACATTATTTGGAATCTGTATGGGAGTGTAGGAACTGTTTTGTACTTGGCATTTGTAAATGGGCAGGCAGCCCTTTCCATGCACCCCTTCTTTACTGGGTCATTCTCGGGTTAACCCTTTTTTGGGGTTATCCCCAACCATGTGGCTGCCTGGAGGGGAGGAAGCCTGGAGGGGAAAATATCAACCTTCAGGATTGAAACCCAGTACCTCCAGTACATGCCAATGTACCACTGAACTGAACTGCACAAATTTTCCAGGCTGCAGTACCACTGTACTTAAACTGTCCAGCCCCCAGACAACCATCCATCCCTCAATGGCCAGCTGAGGGATACCCAAATGAACACAGAGGGAAAGGGAAGAGAGGAACCCCCAAGTCCGATGCTGAAAAGTTCAGATGCAGCTCATACTATAGCCAATAGGCCATGCTGTCACTAGAATGAGAGGGAAATGCAGCTTAATGTTTTATTTTATTTATTTTTTATTATGTGAGGTGTTCCAGACAGAGGGGCTCTGATTCCCCAATGCAACCCTTCAGTGACCCTACCGGTGATAAAAGAGATAAGTGGGAAGGGGGGAAGCTGGACCCCATGAAGCCACCTGCACAGTCTGTGGGCTCCACACAGTGTATCGCCCCACCAGGTGGCAAATGCAGAACAAATAAAGCTGCCTAGCAGCACTTGAGATGCACTGGCAGAAGGCCAGCTCATGCCACTGTACCAGCAGGTCTGTCAGTCATCTGCCATTCTCAAACTGGCCAATGTTAATCCCATGCCTGACAAGAGTGGGCATGTGAACCTCGCAAGTGTGCAAAGGAATGCAGAGGAAGTGCTCTGGAGTAACATGCTGCTCTCCCACATGATGACTGAAAGAAATGGCCACAGAACCACTGCACAGCAGCCAATAGGGTCCCAAATCATGACCCAGGGTCTGGCAAGGCCCACCTGAGAAGAACCACCATGGACTCCCCAGAACCAGATAAGGCAGATGATCCCCAGCCCAGAATCCAGAGTGACCGGTCTTGCCCCCTAAACCTGGAATGCCTACCCTTGCCAGTGGCTGTCCACATTACTCATGGGAGTGAGGTGAGTAGCTGGAAATACCTGGGGCCTCTGCAGCCCAATGCACAATACTCTAGCTACACTGCCAGGACCACCTGGACTAGAGAAGGCCAGAGAGGGAGGTGTGGAAACCACCTGCTAACTCTGCTAAGGGACTGAATGCACAAGGGGGGACTAGGAGGTATGTGGAAGATCATCTGAGACACTCCAGAGTTCCAGTAGCCATTCCCAGGAGGGAGCTAAATCAGCCCCACTCAGGCACAGAGCTCTGGCTACTGAGGAGAATAACAAGTGAACTGGGCAGCTATTTTAATTTTTGTTTTTTTTAATTAGTATCACGCATAAATCCTAGAAGGGCAAGTTCTGCTTGCAGGAGTGCTGAGAGCTGCTGCCTCTCCAAACCAGTAGGCTGACTAGGTCCTTACCTGGGTGATGAATTCTGTTCAACCCTTTATCCACTGGAAGGAGGAGACAGAGAGAGAGAGAGAGAGAGGGAGAGGGAGCTGTGCTGGCAGGCACATAAAAAGCCTCTCTTGTCTCCACCCTCCAGCAATGCCACCCTTCCCTTCCTGTGGGTGGTCAACTGAGGACCTCCTCCTAGGTGTTGCTAGGCCCAGTGTTCCCCAAGAGAAGCCCCCCTCTATCTCTTCCAGGTACAGGGAGGGGGGGTCCCAGGCAAATGGTTAGCTGCTGTGACTGGCTGGTAGCCTCTCTATTTTCTTATACTCCACACAAAGATCTCTCTCCTACTCTATCTTCAGAATACTGCACTGAAGACAGCCTCCTCATGGCATATGGCTTGTTTCAGCAACATGTGACCTCCAATCACATAGTAAATTGCAAACTTTGCTTCTGTACCAACCTTCACCTGTTAAATTACCAACTTTGCATTTCATGAAGTGACCAGTTCACTGTAAATTTGAACTTCACAAAGAGTATTAACTTCATGAAATGAGACAAATTCACTAATTAATTCACAGAGTGAAGTTTTCCAATTTTACACATCACCACTTGTAACTGCAATACATTTCTGACAAATAAAAAGGGGGGGCAGAAATGTGCTACTTTGATTTCTTTTTAGTCTCCTATAACTCATCGTTAAGATATAGGAACACAGGTTTTTATTTTTGTAAATGCTTAATTGAGAATAAAACTATGTACATTTGTGCACAATTATCTAAAAAGATATAATTGGCAAGACGAACACTATTATTGAATACATTTGTGATTTAGGTTTTTTGTTTGTACACCAAAACTGAGTTATCAGTTAAAAAACAAGAATTACAAACAATCATAACATATTATATTCTGTATTCTCCTCCTCCACTATTCTATTCTCATGTCCTCGCATCTCCCCCATACCCTAGTTGTTGCTTGCTAAAAGCCAGGGTCCCAAGTGTAAGAAGGTCTGCTTACTGTGTATAGTTGTTCATACCTCACCCCATGTATTGCTGCAATTGATGTACTGTGTATTCCCTGTGTTGGGCATATCTGTTTACAGCATATTTGCACTTTTCTTACCTACGTATGTGTTTTATCGCTACTGTAACCTAATGCCAGCCTCTGTATTGAATATGTCTGTACAGGGAGCAAGACCCACTGTTTCCTGACTAATGTTGTCTATAGTTGTGTATTCCCTGTATTGTACTATTGTTGTATGCATTTTTTGGCATAGTTTACCCTCATTTTATAGCTATATAACCTACCAAGATCTGTATTAGGTAAACAAATAGATCTCTAAGGTGTTTTGCCTGGTTAAATAAAGAATTGAATTGAATTAAAAAAAAAATAATTATTGAACTCCCCACATTCACACTTTTTTGTTATGGCACACAGTACTGGGTTACTATAGCACAGACAAAACCATATATGCAATAATGCTCTGTACAAGAATGAATGGCTCTACAGCAACAAGGGGTTCTTACAGTGTACAGTAAGAATCACTACCCTGTCACTGTAGGCTAGTTTGATGAAATCTGAAAGACTCTGTTGGAGTGCTGTTTGGCAGATCTGCTCCCATAGTGGAGTGGCAAGAGCATGTGCTTCTGGCACCATCAGGGACCTGAAGCTGTGGTTTGGTTCTGCCCACATCCCACTGTGATTTTTTTTTATGGGATTTTTCCTAGCTCCAACTTTTTCAATTTTCCAGAAGTCTACAACCACCTTATGTTAATTATAATTAGTCTGGGGGCTGTAGGAAAAGACAGTACAACGGTGTGCACTTTTGTTGTTTGGGTCAGGATTTTGTCCCAACACTGTTAGAGCACACACCGTTGTACCTGCATGCTTTTATATATGCATGGTTTTCTCTATGACTGTATGACCCCATGCCATGGCACACAACACATACAATATACTAACTGGGTATTGTAAATGTAACTAATTTTTTATGATGTGTTGCCTGACTGGCTGCTGAAGCAGATGTTAGTGTCACAGATATGACGGATGCTGCACAGAGTTGCACCGCAAGGCTTTCTAAAGCACTTTTTAAAAAGCCATTTTTTTTAAAGTAAAAAGATTGATCTTGATGAACTGTAAACTTGCAATAACACCCTCACACTCACACATTTCCTAGGTTTAATGCCAAGCTTTGCTTTAGCCCACCCCACCCACCCCAGATGGGCATTAATCCCTAAGAAATGTCTGCTTTTCCAGCTGCTATTATTCATTATATGTTCACTGCACAGGTTTCACCTTGTAAACAGGGCATGAATTGTCCTAATGGTGATATACTGTGTAAATAAATTGTATTACTACTACTACACTGCAGTGGCAAAGGAAAAGTGTCAGGCAACCTGGCTAATGCAGGCACTAGCATGCAAAAGAGTCATTCAGCTAGCTTAGTATTTTTCTGCTTTTGCTTTCCCTGTTGCCTCCCACAGTACCTCCTGACACTTGTGTATCTTGAACAAACAGACCTACCAGGGGGAGGGGGGAAAAGCGCTGGCTTGTGAACTGAATGATCATTCCAGGGAGTAAGGAGTTAGATGGTACATAACCTAATACAAATTTTTATAGGGCTCAGTACTGAGGATCCTCAGAATGCCAGAGACATCAGAAAATGGGCGGAGTGCATTGGAACACCAGGGAGGACCAAGGCAGGTGCTGAAAGGGCATCCTTTTTTCAGAGGTTCAGATAGATATCTGAGGGTAAATGCTATCATCATAGACTGGAAGGCCCCAAGATAGAAACCAAACCCTCCATTTTCATTATCATGTCCCTCCTCCCTATCTAAGGACCCAAAACTCCTTGAAATCAGCTTTACTTATTTCTGAATAAAGAAAAGACTAACATAGGAAGAATTAAAAAAAATGGGTTGATATAATAATACATTATTTAGTTATTTATTTATTTTGATATTTTTGATTTAATTGTTTTAAGCAATTACCTTGTTATGTTTCAGAATTAAATTATTCCTGTTTGTATTTGGTTGTACAGTGGGAGCCAAACTTTTCCATACATCATACAATTATCTTGCTTTATGTAATTTACTTTTTCCGCTGTCATTACTTCTAAGAAAAAAATTCAAACAGGTGTTAAAAACAGGTGGGTCAGCATCTTTCCATTTTATTAGAATGCATTTCCTAGCCCAAATCATGGCAGTTATGACAAGGATATGCTGAGAATGTTCAAAATAAAGAAGTTGCTCTGAAAAAGATAACATCACCATCATTTGGCCACATTTAATTGTTACTTTCAGCACTTTTCCAATTAGTAATAGGATTTTTAACCAAAAATTGGTTAAGAAAGGACAGTCATAAATCATGTGTATCAATGTTCCAGAGGTATGAGCATATCTAGGACATGTGACAGAAATGGAATTATTTAATTTATGTAGTCTATATGGAGTAAAATAGGTCATATGCATTGTATTTAGATGAATTTGTTGCCATTTACTTGACTTTACATTAATAATTGAAGTAGAAAGAATGTCAATCCATAATTATTCTGAGATTTCTAATCTGAAATCTTCCATCCACTTTGTCTTTAATTTCTGAATTGCAACAGATATTGTATCATTTACACCTGCATAGACTTTAGCGATCAATTTTTGGTTTTCACTCCCTTGCAATATATGCAGAAAAATTGTACTATCTAGAATCAAGCCCTTATTAATTTTATTTATAAAGCTTTTATTTGTATGCATTGATAGAAAGAAGAACTGGGAAGGTCAAATTATTCTTGTACACTAGAAAAAGTTAGTAATGCCCTCTTTTTAAAAAATTGACCAAATTCAGTAATCCCTTCATTAGACCATTGCTCAAACTGGGCATTATTAATAGAATAAAAAAATCATAGTGATTAACCAAGAGATTATATTTAGTAATTGGAATCTTTCATTTCAGTATCTTACGTAATTCCCACCAGCAATAGTTTGTAGTATTTATTGCTGGCTTTATTTTCGGTGTCATTTTACCTACATAATAGCCAGAGAATAAAAGTTGTCTTATTGCTTTATAGCTATGCATTTCTTGTTCCATTTTACAGTAGTTGCCAAATTTTGATTCTCCTTTTCTTTTAGCCAATACCAAATTTCAGTCCCTTGTGCTGCTAAGTAATATTTCCTAAAATCAGGTAGTGCCAATCCCCCTTTTTTCTTTTGGTAAAACCTGTTTTTTTTTATATGAAATTCTAGTTTTTTTTTTCATTCCAAATAAAATTTGAAGTAGTTTTTTTGTGAGAGACTCAAAAAAATGCATCCGAGATTATTATCAGTGTTTGCTCTAAATAAAGCAATTTAGGTAAGCTTTTCATCTTGATCACATTTATTCTCCCTATAAGATTAACAGACAAATGATTCTGACCATCTAAATCTTTCTTAAGTTTTTTGATTAATGAATCAAAATTAGCCTTGTATAAGTACCAAAATATTTCATAGAATCAGCTTGTTCACATATACAATTTTCTCATGTCTGTAAGTTATGTTTATCATTTAGTTTTAATATAAGTGTTTTTGCCAGTTAATTTTATAGCCTGATGCCTTCCCATAGCAGCTTGAAAGTTTAATGAATTCAATCAAAGAAATAAAAGGATTAGTCAAAAATAAGAGAGCATCATCTGCATAAAGACTGATTTTGTGTATAAGATTATTATTTTTAATTCCAGATAGATTATCTTGTCTAATAGCTGTTGCAAAGGGTTCCATAATTAGGGTAAACAGAAGAGGCAAGAAGGGACACCCCTGTCTCATCCATCATGTTAACAGAATTGTTTCTGAAAAAGTGTTATTTGTCTCAATATTAGCATCTGGAGCTGTACATAACAGTTCCATCCACTTTATAAAGCTTGTTCCAAAGTTCTTTTTTACCAAAAGTAAGAATATAAAATGCCATTCTGTCCTGTCGAAAGTCATTTTGGCATCGACAGCTAGCAAGATTGAATCATGTACAGTATTATTTGTTATAATATCGATTGTACTTCTTAAATTGTCATTTATCCTTCTTTTTATGAACCCATTCTGATCTGGTTCAATGGCAGTAGAGAGTGTCCTCTCTAGCCTCATTTCCAAAATGTTTATAAATATTTTATAATCTGAATTAAATAATGATATGGGTCTACATGAGCTACAGCTATTAGGATCCTTACGCTTTTTATGAAAAAGAAGCATTGTCACTTGTTTAAATGAATAAGGTATATCTTTTGAAATAATAAAGGCATTAAATAGTTTGGTCAAAATGGGGATCAAAGTATCCTTAAACCTTTTATAGAAATCTGTTTGGAACCCGTCAGGGCCTGGGGCCTTCCCTGATGGTAATTTTTCAATAGCTTGCCTCACCTCTGTTTGTGTTATTAACTCATCTACCTGTAATTAAGTTACATCATTAATTTGTCTGATTTGAATCTTTTGTAAAAATTGTTTTGCCAAATTTTCTAATGAATCAGTTTCAGAGATGAATAATTTTTGATAATAATTGGAGAATGTTTTGATTATTTGTTATTGGATAATTTAAAAGAGTGCCTTTATCATCTTTAATCTGTCTGATAATATTTTGTTCTTGATCTTTTCTCAGCTGCCAGGGCATTATTTCAATGGTTTATCAGATGAAATATAATAATTGGCTTTATTTATCAAAATCTGATCTTCTGCTTTTTCAGTTGTCAAATCATCTAATTCCATTCTCTTCTTTGCCAACTTATTATATACCAGAGTATATGCTGTTGTTGAATGTAGATTGTCTAATGATTGGACATCTGATTCAATTTGAATCTGTTTACTGTTCCAGCTGAGTTTTCTTTTATTTTTATTCTCTTGGAAAGTGCTCCTTACCCATAATTTAAAAAATGTCCATATATTCAAAATGGAAGTACCTTTTTTCCTGATTTTGATAAAAAAATAACTCCACGTCCCTTTGAAAAACTATTTGCATCGAGTGAAAATTCAACAGATAAATATCCATTATCCATGCATATTGAAACATCCCATAATGTAATATTTGAATTTCCATTACATATGATGTATGATCTAAAAACATTATTCCCAGACAATCTATCTTTTTAATGGTATGAATCAAAGTTTCAGAAACCAAAAATAAATAAATAAATAAATAAATCTATTCCAGAATAAACCTGATGCCTTGCTGACAAAAATTAAAAAACCTCTTTAAATTTGCTGTTTCTGCCAAGGGATCAACCAATTTTTTTTTGAAATTACTAATTACTCTAATATAGACATCAGAAAATGGGGGATGGGAGAGATGCACAGGAACACCAGGGAGGACTTGGGAAGATGCTGAAAGGGGCATCCTAAAGATGGACCAGAATCAGGCCAGAGAATTGCGATGGGGTAGAGGGATGACTATGGTAGTAATGCCAGTAGGCATGGGCTCTGTACTAGGCATAGCACCAGCCAACTGTCATTAATCCATGTGCATACCCCTGTTCCTATCCACATCTACCATGTGAGTGAGCAGACTAGTTTGCATCTACTGATGTCTGGAGTCAGCAATTTTCCAGTGCCTAGAATGAATAGAGGCCCCTCTATGATGTGTGATAGCCTCCATCCATTCATTTAAAAATAAAAACATAAACCCCAAACTGCAAATGGTGACCTGACAGATCCACAGATTTATATGGGTAGAAGCCACCTTAGGGCATAGCTGTTGCTGTTCAAAATATAAACTACACAACACAGCTGCCTTTGTGAGGGTGTTGCTATACCAGGTGCCCCCCTGACATAAGTCTTTCATGTCCTCTAGCCAAGCTGATCTGGAATGCTAGTAATCCTGAAACACACTCCTCCTGGTAATTGCCCCAAATTATCTGACACAGCATGGAGGGCTGGGAGACATAGCAGTGGAACGTTTGTTAAAAATTATTGACTGTAGGTGGTCCCTGGCACAGCAGTAGCATTACTGCCCACTACACTGGTGACTCAGGTTCAGAAGTGAGCCTGATTTCTCAAAGGTTGTCTGGGGGTGAGGAAGTTCAAGCATCCCAGAGGATGCTCTTGTCCTCTGAGGAGGGAGTGCAGCTTCCTCTGGTGCACCACTGCCACCTGGGTGGCCACAGGTGGCAGCAAACCTGGAAGCAGCTCAATAGGAGAGGAGATACCAGTGAATAATGTGCACCACCTTTGTATGTATGCTTGCATCACTCCCCAGGTCAGCATCTCATAGTAGGGGAGAAAGGCAAAGGAAAGAGGAGTAGGTTGAGGTAGAGTTATGGACTAACCCCTTGCAGGCTTTCCAAGGATCCAGAGGTTGTTCAGTGGTAGTTTAGGGTCCTACCACATCCTGCCATGGGGGGGGGCAAGCCATGGGGATAAACAAGAGAAAAGCCATCAAGACCAAGACAAGCCAGTAGACAGGGCTGGGGGTTTAGTCCTGATGTGGGGCACAAGCATACTAGGAAAAAATAAAAAATAAAATACTGATATCTGGTACCCACAACAGGCTGCATTATCCCCCAATCCTCTGCCTACACTAATCAGGAGATGTACTAAGGGCATGAAGAGAAGCTTGCTTGCCTGTACCTGAAGTGAGGATTTGTAGAAGAAACTACTCTGGCATGAAACTCTGAGTTGCATGGCCATACAATGTTCTGCACATCTGTGTGCTTTTTCAAGGAGGATTTTTTGAAGTATAAGTATAGCAGAGAGATTAGAATAATGAGCACTGATTGAGCTTAGTACATCCATCAGACCTGAGTTTGGTTCCAACAGCCTCTGCTTGCATACTGTGTGACTCAGAGCAAGTCACTTAGCCACCCCAATCAGTGGCAGAGACAGATTTGGGAGCATTTGGGAGCCAGGGGCATTCAGTTAATCATGGGCTCCACAATGGGCACTAAACAGTGAATAAAGATGGTGGTGGGACACCACTACTCACACTGGGGCAACCAGGAGGGGTGACCCCCCCAGCTCCCCAGCTCTACCATGGACCCCAATGCTCCTGGGTCACCCCTAAAAACAGGCACTTGTGCCTAGTGGGACTTACCTGGTTACCAAAGAATAAACAAACTAATATCAATGTAGCCAGGGTGCTTTCCTCTACAAATCCTCACTACAGGTACAGGCAGACAAACTTCTCTTCTTGAGCACTGTGTTTTCTCGCTATGCCTCAGTACCACTTTACCCTGAAAAACCTCCTTTCATTTGATATACTCAGGGACATTATTAATATTATGAAGAGTCCTGTATCTGACTCAGTTATCACCCAGAACCACCACCCATGCCTTAGCAAAGGTGAACATGGATGAGCTGGCCCAGTGGTGCTGAGGGTTGAGGTGCTGGACACTACACCTCGTGCCACACCAATATCCCAGGATTGTGATCAACCTTGGGTGTTAGTGGGTCAGACCGGGTAGGAAGATTGAGCATCCCAGGGACTGTTCTCTTCCTCCAGGGAGGTTGGGGAGGAATATCAGTGACTGTGCTGGCTCCTGGCAGAGGCTAGGGGTTGATGCAAGTTGTGGGTTAATAGAGGGGTCAGCATGGGTAGACATCTGATGTGTGGTGCACAGAAGGATGCACTGCAGCATCATTGATGTCCTTGCATACCAGTGACATGTGGGATCCTAGGGAGAAAAAATAGCCCAAATCCTCTAGTGTACTTGAAGACCTGTCCCTGCAGCACTAAACCAATTGCTCCTAGGTAGCTCCCTATGGTCCCAGGTCCCCAAGTAGTCTTCCACACTGTCAGAGTGCATGATGTGGCCAAAGATAGGATGAGAGGGTGAGGAGGTTGCAGTTCGGGCATGGCAAATGGTGCAGGAGCCATTGGGGTTAAGACAGATGGAAGGGGAACCATAGGATTGCCCCTGCTGAGTAAGTAAGGTGATAAAAGAAATAAAGAAACAAAAGTGAACATAGATGATTGAGGAAAGTGGAGGCCTCTGGAGCTGGTCAACAACTAGGAGCAGAGCTATGTGAACCTAAACTGGGATAATCCCAAATAAAGTGAGACAGCTGGTGAAAGATAAATGTATGTCCCACTCTGACTTTTGCTTTTGAAGTCATTGGAATGCCCCTTTGGAATTCATTTCCCATCTCTGTCAGAAAGACCTCAACAGTGGAGGCTTTTAAAGGAACCTAAAGACTCACCTTTTCTGCCTGGCATTGCCAGACTAAACAGAGCTATTATATTTTTAAGAATATTTTTCTTGTTTTAATGATGTATTATATGTTTTAATGTTGTATTTGTTTGTACCTTACTTCGTTTGCACTAACGCTGCCTATTTTTATATAAGGTGCCTAAATCTTCCGGATTGTGTGCCTTATAAATAAATGTACCTTGCCAATGGGTCCTTGACCCTTGATCTAAGGTATTGGAGCAATATAGAGCTGTGTGGAATATAAAATTCTGCCTATGGAATGACAGTTCAGATTCTACAGAATTCCATGGAATGTTCATGAATATTCTGCAGAATTTTGCAAACTTTTACATTTCAGTTGTTTAATTTATCATTTTAACAGCAGACATCCAAATAATACTAAATTTGGGCATGTACACACTACAAAATGGCATACAAGGGTGTACCAAATATCAGAGTTATAGATTGAAAGGGGGCTGAGTTATGGGTCACCAAACATTTAATCAAAATGTAATTTTCACTTATTTTAAATAATTTTAATTTCTGATCCAAATGTCTCATAATATCAGGATTTAGAGAAGCACAATAAATGTTTATATGCACCATGTCTTAAGTCTCAACCTTCAATAGGAGCTGAGTTGTCAGCAGTTGGATATTTTGCCAAAATTTGGATTTCTGTAGTTTTAGTATAATTTTGATAGTGTTAATTGAAATGTTACAAAAAATGACAGGTATACAGGTTATCCCTTCATTTAATCATGCACGTAGTTTCAGATGTCTAGCTTTAAATGGGACTGAGTTATAGCCTGCCAAACATGGTACCAACATTAAAATTTTGGTTAATTCCCTGTAATTTTAAAACTACATATATAAATTTAACCAGAGTTGCAACATTGAAACTATTGTACCATATGGCCATTTTTGAAAAAAAAGTTCATATTTGAAACTTTAAATGGGATTGAATTAAAAGTAGTCAAACTTTCACAACATTTAAATATTTAATTTTGCATGAATGTAAACTATAAATTTATAAACTCCAGAAACGTTAAAACTAGAGAATGCAATACTATTAAATTTGGCAGGTTCTTGGACCTTACAAGGACACTGTGTGTGCCAATTTTATTAATTGCTTGCCGTGAGAAATTGCAAAATAACTTCTGTACTTAAAGTCAAATCCCATAGTCTTTGTGAAAATTGTAGAATTTCATGAATGAGTCCATAAAACTGGAATTTTCTTATTTCACTCAGCCTTATCTAGGGATTCTATTTCATGGATTGGGACATACAAGGCAGGTGGTGCAGGGGTCACCAGGTTCTGGTGTTAGATGCACAGTTTCACCAAGAAATGGACAGCTGAGCTGGGTACCACAATAGTGGTCGACCACCAGGTTGGAGAAAGAAAATACAATGTCAATAATTCCAGCCTGAATGCAGGATATTTAAGGACTACATCCAGTAAATTTATGCTCCCTGAAGCCTGGTGTATGTGCAAGTCTAGGATACAGAGGTACTCAAAAAATGTAATGGGGGAAGACAATGTCTTGGGCAGCAGGATAAAAAAATCTTGCTATTCCAACAGGGTAGATTGATAGGAAAAGGATTAGGTGACACGTTTTAAGGGAGTATGTTGCTGTAAAGAACAAAGTGGATATCAGTGGGATACATTGTTCTACTGAGTCAATCTGACTATGGCAAACAAGAAAGGAAGGGATAGTCACCCAGAGTGGAACAGCAGGGCTTCAAAAAGCTCAGTCCAACTTATCAAGTGAAGTAGTGATATATGCATTGTTAATGAGAAATTCTACAAAAATTCTGGATGCTTCATCTACAATATATGCAATCATAAATATGTAATTTATTCATTTATTTGCATTTTTGTAACTGGGTAAACCCACTGAGACCATGAGAGGGGTGACCTGGGGTTAATTACACAGGCAGACAATCCATGAGGTTACACAAGTTACAAATCAGGTACAGAGTGATGTTTCATGAATGAGCCCAGTATACATCAGGCAGTTATGCAATGAGCATAGGATGGCATACATATGAACATTGCAGTGTTAACACAGATCATAGTTTAAAGTTTGGCAAGTTTGAACACTAAGTCTAGGTTAACAAATCAGGATACATTTGTGGTTAAGGACAAAAGTGTCTCAATAGGGACATACAGAAGAAGGTATAGTAATTCAGTGTTAGCAAGTGCACTGATTAAGTTCTAACAGATGAGCCTTGCATCCCTTTTGTAACCCCCTGAGGGAATTACAGGATTGCACATCAGATGGCAGAGCATTCCAGAGGGGTGTGATGCTAACTTAGAATGCTCTCTCAGATGAAAAAATGTTACTAATAATTTTTTTCTTCTGCAAAATTAAAACTGCTTAACCAATTTATCCAGTTGTGTTTGATACCAGGATACATTGACTATGGATATGTACGTCAAATGTTAACTCTGTGCATGTAAGAGCAGAGAAGTTACAAACATCCAAATTTTTGATGGTTTTCAGAAAGGATTGAAAATATGTACATAGTAGCATTTTGAACCCCAGTAACTAAAAATCTCTTATTGAATTTTCTCCACATTTAGCTTATTCTATATGCAGTACACAAAGGTTATATATACTAATTTACACATGTCTGGCTCCAAAGATACCTGAGTTATATGCAGATTAAATGTGAATTTTCCGGAAAAAAATAAAAATGACAGATTTTGGACACATATAATTTTTGAGATGATGCATCATTCTGTTATGAAGTCGGGCATACTGTTAGAACACATATCTTCAAGAAATAATTCCTAATTTAAGATTCCTGTACCAATATTCAGTTAAGATGTATGCAGACAAAAATGTTCATGAAATTTTACACAAACAATAAAACAACATTTGAGCACCTATAGTTTTAAAACTGGCCATCTGATTTTCATGATATTTGAAATGTTAGTGGTCATTCATTGACTCAAAGAGAATATATTCAAAATTTCAAAGCTTTATCTTGATTGGTGGCTGAGGTATAACCAAATAACTAAATTAAAAACAATACCATAAATGTTTAATGAAATTCTGCAAATGTTTGCTGAATGTTTTGAAATTTTAATGAAATTCTGCAGATTCAGAATTTTCAATCTGCACAGCTCTAGAGCAATAAAGGTAATCCAGGCTAATCAGCCTGGCCTCTCCCCCCCCCCAACAGCCTATTTCCTGATCATCCCACAGAGAACCCCACAGGAATGGAAGATGCAGCTGATTCCATCTGGAAATATCCTGGGTCAGAGTGCTGGAAAGTGGTTCATAATTCAAAAGTTCCACATTAGTAAGATGCATGGGTAACTGTACACCTAGATACTACAATTTAGTGCTTCTTCATTTTAAGGGAAGTTCTGTATGTTGTAACACTGAAGGGTAGTAGTGAAGTAATAAAACCTCAGTTTTGTGAGTCTTAAGGGGAAAGCCTAAGAGGGCTCCACATCTTTGGAATACCAACCATGCAGCCAATACTGAAGTGTCTGATTCCAGAAGTGTAACAAGGATATCATCAATATACAAAGAGATTGTGTAGCTGGTGCCTCCTAGAGGTATCTCCCCATCAGAGTGGGATTGCTAGAGTGCCACTGCTAAAGGTTCAGTGTATAAGATGAATAACAGAGGGAAAAGACAGTAATCTTGTCCTGTGCCTCATTGAAACTAGATTGAGGTGGTGAGACAGCCATTAACTTGGATATAAACTGGGGAGAGGATAAGATTTTGAAGCCAGAACAAAAACTGGGAAGGACTACAACTTGACATCCCATAGAAAACCTCAAGAAGCCTTGTCAAACTCTTTCTCAGCATCTAAACTATTAAAGGTGGGAAAGATGGAACATTGTGTGATGTGTTCCATGAGAAACCGGGTTTAGCAGATACAGTATTGGTCATTGTTTGCCGGTGAGAGATGAAGTCAGATTGGTCCAGGTGAATAAAAGAATGTTTTTTTTAAGCTGAAGAACACAAGCTACTATCATTAGAGCCCAGAGTTGATGGGCAAGAAGACACATACCCTAGAACCACCTTCATAACAGTGTTGCCCTAAAACAGTCAGGGTCTTTTGCACTGGAGTATCTATTATGGGCTGTATATCAGCTTTCAGTTGCTTATTGTGGAATTAGATAATTTTATCCCCTGGTGAATACAACTGCTGTAAAGTGTGTAATTGCATCATTAATTGGCCATATAATTACTGGCCAGTGCTTTTTCCCATAGGGAAACCCAGTTATAATTTGCTGTTATAACCAGCTGGTTATAACGACAAAGACACTCTGGGTTTCCCTGCCTTTGCACCTCCCCACTTCCCTTGCTAGACCAGACAGACACCTCAACTGCCTCTTGGGGGGGCAAGTAAACCACCTCAAGGACACAAAAACAACTCCCAAGAAATGGGCAAGGTCCCTTTCACAACCTTTAAACAATAATATTAATGTAAAATATTGGCCGATCACGACCATACTGAATTGTAACTGGTCAGCAGCTGCCTCTCAGCACCAATCTCTTATTTTTTTTTATTTTATGTAATTGCTGTGGCAAAAAAAGTGTTGGCCAGCAATTATATAAAATAAAAGATGAGGTTGAGTGTAAAACTAAATTTTACAATTGCCCTTGAAGTGGGATGTTTTTTATAAAATCTCTTGGGCTTCACCCTTGCAATTTATGTAGCATCCCATACCTCAGGCGTGTGTAAAATCTTGTTACATACACCACCACATCCATTATTCCCTATACTGTTGCTCATAAAAGTGCTTTTTATTTTAGACAAATGCTGCAATGTATTCTCTAAGTACTGTTTTTACTGTGTCCCAATATATGGAATATGTTATTTCCAGGGAGGAATTGTCCTTCACAATTTGTTTGATGCTGTCAGAGATTAGAGAACAAAATTAATTCACCTTTAAGAAGTGAGGTGTTAAAGTGGCAGAAAGAAGACTTGTGTATTTTCCATAGATGTATCTTCAAACTTAAAAAGTGGTGATCACAGAGGATGGTCAGGCCATACCAAAAGTCTTGGGTAGTATCAAAGTGTTCATATGAAGTAAAGGGAGTAACTACCATAACATAGTGAAAAATAAGTGTAAGCCCTGGTAGCTGGAAAAAAAAAAGGCTGCAAAACATCTACAAATCCCAGCTGATGCAGCCGTGCATGAAGATACTGTATTTCTGTATAGGGGAAGCTCTATGGAATGTCAGGGGCATGGAGTCATGATCTGGTGACATTGTGATATTGAAATCACCAGTCGGAAAAAAGCTGGCCTTGAAGCAGGTCTAGCAATTTACCAAAAAAGAGGCAAAATACTGGCTAGTTGGAAATAGGGATGAAATAAACATTAGCCAGAGTCATGTTGGTGTTGTAGGGACAACTCATTAAAAAAAAATGTTTTTGAGATTTTGTTCACAAATGTTCAATGTAGTCTTTTAATGACATCACCTTTAGGACCATGGCATGCACCATTCATGAAATCTTGGCTGAAACATTATTTTACAGAATGAATGTGAAAAAACATTTTGGGCAGGATTTGAAAAATGACACCTATCACATTTATGAGATGAAGTAAAAGAAAATATGTATGTGGGGGTCAAAATCTGTAAAAACAGCAAAGGTAAGAGTATACATTGAAAAATGTCAATGTTTCTTCATAACTTGGTTGTTTTTTGAAATTTGGAGACTAAATTTTCTACATACTCTTGTCTTTCATGGAATCCAGGCCAAAGCATTGTTTTGCAGCCCAAGTGTGAAAGACATTTTGGGTAGGATTTTACCTGTCATGTTAACAGGGTGGGGTAACCTAAAGATCACTTTGAAATTTGGGGCCAAATCTAGAAACAAAAACAGTTATGAGTTGCAAAAAAACCTTCATTACATCATTGTTTCTTGACATTTTGACCCCAGATTTTCAAAATAGTCTTTTTATGACCCCGTATTATGATCACAGTAAGCAGAATTTTTTTAAAAATCTCACCCAAAGTGTGATTTTTTCAGAATGACTGCAAAATCATGTTTTTGAGGGGATTTAAAAAATGACACCTGTCACATTAATGAGGAGGGATAACATAAGGGCTATATTGAAATCTGGGTCCAAAATCTGCAAAAATCAAAGTTATAAGTGAACTTTGAAAATATTTAATGTTTCTTCATAACTTCATTATTTTTTGACATTTTCATCCCAATTTTTTAACAAAGTCCTTTTATGAACAGACCTTATGGTTAAGATTGGCAGAATTTTTTAAACTGCATCCAAAAGATGATTTCACAGAGAGATGCTAAAAAGATGTTGAGAGATTTTGAAAAATTATACCTACCTTGTTCATGAGGTGGGATAAAGAAAGACTATGTTAAACGTTTGAGCAAAACTGATAGAAAAATTACAGTTATGAGTAAAGGTTCAAACCACATTGAAAAGCCATTAACTGGACTTATCTTGTTTTTGGTCAGTCCACAGTCAGCTTTGGTAGGAGCAGAATGTTTGAGGAGTGGTGTCATTTACTCTGAGCGTAGGGGTTAGGGTGGTGTGGGGGGAGGGTTTGGGGGGAACAGAAGACATCAATGGAGGGGGTGCACGTACAGCCGAGGTCTTTAATGGCTGCCTAAGTTAGAAGCTCTGCTTAGCTGCAGTAAAATCCATGACTTTTTCCTGGATAACTTGTGTCTTCTTGGACGTTGTCTGCAGACCTATACTTTTACCTACCTGTACATTGCATTGGTCCCAGTTGCAGTTTCTGTGAAGCCGGTCTTCAACTTGCTTATCATAGCTGCGTCCTCTTGGCAAGCAGAACCCCTATTTGGCAGGGATGGCAACTTCTCAAATGTATCTGATGGTAGGCGGACCTTACTGATATGAAAAATAAAATATGCTTTAGGTCCTAACATGAGATATTACAAACATTATAGCCCCAGTATCGCAGTTAGATGAGCATATAGAAGTGGCTGAACTGTGTATCACTGAAACAGAGCTGTTTACCCTTAAAATGGAATCTGCTACAGTGAGTCATCATGATAAAATCTCCCAGTTAGAAAAGCAAGTACAATTATTCTGGACCAACGTAGACAGCCTCAAGAGTCAAGGAAGTAGGAATAACTTGAGGATTATTAGAGTTCCAGAAAGAGTCAAGGGGCCCAATTTGTATGAGGTCCTCCAACAATTAATTCCCTTTAAGCACTGGGCTATCATTGGGAGACCCTACTGGAAATTGAGAGGGCCCATAGATCCCTGCAAGCGAGACCTGCTAGAGGCATGCCTCATGACCTATATTGGCTTATTTTCTTTGCTTTTCCATCAAGGAGCAGATTCTCTGGCTGGCCAGAAAGTGAGGCATGATTAAGTAGAATGGCCACGCTATTCACTTTTTTCAAGATTTTTCCAAGGAAGTCACTGCCTGTCGGACATCTTTTGCTCCAGTGCAGAAAGAGCTAGCACAGTGCTGCATTCAATATACCTTTTACTATGAAGTATCTACATTTTCTATTTATTTTCTGGGATAGCCATTGTTGGAAATATGATTTACCTAAAGATGAGAACCTGTTTTTAATACATTTTCATGAAGGTCACCCCTCGCCAGCACTGAGAGCTATAGGTCATTCTCATCCCACTAATTGCAATACTCGGTAGGCCTGGATGGGGAAACACTTGCAGCCTTCTTGACTGGACAGTGCTATACAACCATCCCTTAATGATCCTAAGGAATGTCTTGTTTCTTTGCCTAATGGTGAGACAGAGTTAGTACAAACATCCAAGAGGCAAAGAGATAGTTCCCATAACTCGGCCTCAGAACCTGGCAACAGCTTCTAGCCACGGGTCAATAAGCTACCAGCTCTTACAGACATCCCCTTTATTCAGCCCCAGTGTGGTCAGCAGATCTGGACCCCAAACATCCTTGCATGTACCTTACTTTTCAAGATGAATCTTCTCAAACTCAAGGGGTGGACTGGGCCGATTATGAGGAGGAAGAACTTTTGACGGTGTTCTCACCAGATACTGTAACTTCTGTACCACAGTCACCTGTTTTCCCTCCTGAGGTTGCTGACATTCAAACTTCTAGACTGCTTGTGCAAGATCTGCAGAAGAAACTGACTCAGTCTCTGACAGTCCAGCTCACAAGATGAATAGCGGTCAGCTCGCACAATGTGCTTTTTTTCTTCTTTACATAGGTTAACATATAATGAAGCCTTTTTTCCCCAAGGACATTATCTTTAGCTTTTACATATACTCTGAGGACTCGGGGGGGGGTGTCATTCATGTGGATTATGACTGATTCTAGAGGATATAATTTTATATATATATGTATACAGTATATATATGTATATATACATATATATATATATGAAGGCATTACAATGTGAATTTCTGGGTTACACCTGGTGCTACAAGTACATTACTTTTTACTAGATGGCATCATTAAGTTAGACATATTTATCTGGAATACTGTCATTTGGTAATTTCAGTATCTGAGCCCCTTCACCCCCATTTCTTTCTGTTTTCTGTTCCCTCCCTGGGTATATATCAGGGGTGGGTATACATAAGGGGCTGGTAATTTCAGGATTGTACCTTTGAGGTGAGGAAGCTCTAAGGTTACCCCCTAAGTTTGTTTTTCTCCTAGCTGTTGTTGAAAAACTATATCTCAGTATGAATCATGGTTGGGAGTTTTTTAGCTACACTTTTCAGTGGCATCTTATTTAAAAATTGAGGCTGGAGTTCCCTAAGTAGTGCATTATGCTGGATAATACCAGACAGGGATGCCTAAGTGTTCATCTGCAGGGGAGTGGGAGGACTTGGGGGTCCTGGTTATCCTACTCTTGCTGTTACTCAGTTGCAGGTTGTTGTATCTAAATAGGTTTGCCTCCTAAAAAGGCAAACTCAGTTGTCTCAGGCCCTGGACAATAGAGTGGATGCTAGGCAAGGGACAAGCAGCGGGAAGGGGGGTAGTTGTCCTGGGGGGAAGAACTGAGGGCAGCCCATGCAGGAAGAGAGATAGGCAGGTGGACTTCAGAGAGGGGCGGGGTCTCATGACATCATACTAGGAGAGGTTAAGATGATTGGGTAATGAAGAGAGAGGGGGCAGCAAAGAGGGGTTTAAAGGGACTTGTGAGACAGAGAGAACTCACAGTTTGCTGTGGTAAAATAGAAAGCACATCGGTTGGCAATTAATGAGCACTAGCACATCAAGGGCAACTGACTTTAAATTTAGGTTGCTTAAATGTCGGTAGATGAGGAGCAAGGAGAGATAAATGGGTAACTTGGTGATCCAGGTGGCGATTACAATGGAGGCTTTTGTGAATCGGTTGGTTGTGGCTACAGGGGGTAAGTAGAAAAGAAAAGATAAGGAATCCCAGCAAAGGGGGTTTGAGTGTTGGTTGTGGCAATGTAGCTTTTGAGCAGGAATGCCTGCTATGTTAGTATTGGCCACCTGGTCGCAAAAAGTATTACTTAAAATGGGGCCGTGATGCAGAATGCATTGTTTAAAAAGGTATATGGATAGCCTGACGCAGTAAGGGGAAGGAGGGGCCGGGTAGTCCTGGTAGGTTCATTAGTTTGCGGCTTGGCCACTAAAGTTGTGTTTGTTCAGCACAGGCTGGGCTTTGGAGATGCAGTTAGAACAGCATTGGATAAGCCGATGCACCTGTGAGATTGTGTTATGGATCAGATTAGTCCCAGGGGGGCTAATGGCGGAGGAAAACTGGGGAGGTGACCACATGGTAGGAATGCTGTTGGGGTGTCGGTAGCATCACCACTTTGGCAACAACCCAGAGAAGGGGGAGTTTGGATTTCCCACGATGGTAGGAGGCCCCAGATAATGCTCAGGGCAGTGGGTGGTATAGTGAGGGTACTGGTAGCAGCACCATGCTTGCACCCGCTGGGAGAACTTGGGATGTGGGAACCAGCAGGGGGACTCAGAGGAACATGCAAGGTAGGGGGCAAGGTGCAGGATGGCTGCCCATTGCAGGGAAGGTAATGAGTCAATTCCTTGACATGGTAGGAGTGAAGGTAAGGATACAGCTGGTAGGGGGAGAAACTAGCACGGAGTGCTGAGGGATTTTGCTGTGGTGAGGGTTCCGGTGCAGAACCACACGAGGCAGGTTGCGGGAGGAGGTCAATGGGGAGTCAGTTTAAGGCAGCCACGGGATGAGCGGCATCCAGAATTATGGGTGGAAGGGAAGCGTTGTCCTGCAGGGAGCTGTGGTCTTCCAAGATAAGAGAAAGCAATAGTGTTTAGGAGTAGTGAATGCAAGGCCAAGGCTGAGTAGGCAGATCTCCAGCTGTGGTAGTTTGGGGTGAAGAGTTCCTCAGGTCAGATCGGTAAGCAGTAATTTGTCCAGGAAGCAAGCGCATGTGGGTATGGCATGATTTATTTTCTAGTCCTAGGAGGAGAAAGGACATGGGGACAGGAATAGCAGGCACAGGATAAGGCGACTGGGCCACAACAGGGACAAGTGGCAAGGGATGGTACAGCAGGTCCATATGGGTGCCAGAAAATAAAAAATAAAAAGTTTGGTTTTTTTTTGAGGGGGGGGGGGCCCTTTTCACCTGAAGCCTAATGGGTGCAGCAACTCTGGGAGGTGGCCAGCCTGGTGACCCAATGATGGGGAGGAAGGAGGAATCCAAGTGCTTGGTCACCATTTTTTAATGTACTCATGGCTGCTATTTTGGGGAGCTTTAGAGGGGTACAATTGGACTCCATCTTATCATGGGTAGGCTGCCACGAGGTGGCCGCCATCTTAGATTGGAAGACCTAGCACCAGGAGACAGGTAGGGTAATGCATATGGGGAACTGCTGGGCGAACGATGAAAAACGAGGAGTCATTGGAAGAGGGCATGAGACATCAGTGTCAAGGGCGCTGGGTGCAAGCCTGGATGGGAAATGCAGTAGCATCTGTAGGGGAGGATATTACTATAGTGCCCATACTCGGATGAAAAGAGGCTTGGAGGTACAAGCATAGTGTCTCAAGCAGGAGAAACAAGGTGCAGTCATGCAGCAAGAGAAGTGAGGGAAGGGCTATCGGGTATATAGGTATTTAAAAAAAAACAGTATAAGGACGCATGAGGGTACAAACAAATTAGCCGATGGGCAGCTAGTCAATGGCAGGCTTTTTAGCACACAGAGGGCACTGGGGGAGGGTAGAGGGCCTGGGGGATAGGATATGAACAGTAGTGGGTTTGGTTAGCACAGCCAGTGGGAAGGCATCCAGGGGTGGGTAGGTTAACTAGCCAGGCCCCATTTTAGCAAGTTGTCGGTGCATGGGTCTCCATTTTAATGTAGGCATGGGAGCAGTGGGGGGTTGTGGGTTGTGACAAGGTGGGGCTGGCCCAGAGCATAGTAATTTTAATAGTTGACAATAATAATTAAGGAGGAATACAGTAATATTATATTAAGAATGGCTATAAAATGGAAAGTGGGAGCCAACATGTGAGAGTGGCATCTGGTTTGGGGGCAGAAATTGGTTATTGGTTCTGAGGTGGGAGACAGGCAGGTGCCGGGGTTATCAGTGGATAAGGTAACTGAGGGGCTACCCTATGAGGACAGTACTCCTTGCAGTGGGCTAACCCCATTGGGGGGGTTATCAGTGCTCAACAGGACCGGGTTGGGGGGTCCAACACATAGCGATGGGGCCCAGTCAAGTAGTGGGACAACAAAGGGTATGCATCCCCCCAAAAATATATACATAAATAATGTACTGTATATATATATATATATATATATATAAGCATAAGGCATGTTGTCAGGTTTTCATCTGGGGACAGGGCATGTGCACTTAAAAGAACCCAAGGGAGAGTTTGGGGGAAAGAAAAAAAAAATTGAAGGAGAGTTTGTTGTTCAATACTAACAGTTTCTGCCATTTTTTTTTCAGTGTCAAGTGGCACAGCACGGGACCCAGGACGGGCCACCATAGAAGATGAAGCAGGTAGATTCATTAAGGATTGTGAGGGGGAGAGGACAAAAAGGCATGGAGGGAGTGCGGAAGAATGTCAGAAGGGGTGGGAGCAGAAAGGGAAGGCTGAAATGGGCCTGGGAAGTGGGGTAGCAGGTGGGCCTTTAAGGTTGCTACAGTCAAGGAGTCAGCAGGTACGGTGAGACCACCGACCATGGTCACAGAACTAGGCCCTATCATGGGCCTACCACCTCAACTACCCCTCTGACTCCACAAGGCCACCATAGAGGCCCTGGTACCTCGGCGCCTACAGCAATACCCAGGCCACAGTACAGCGTCGAAAAAAAAAAAAAGATGAGCTATTAGTTCAGAGCAAGGACAGGCTTCCGCCCCCTTTTTTATGCACAGGAGGGACGGATTTTACACCAGATGGTAGTACTAAACAGTGTGGAACTTTCTGTAACTGCCTGGTGGGTTTTATTTGGTGAAAAAAGTATAGAGCTGTAAAAGACCTGGTCTCTGGCAGGGATTCAAAACAATGGTGAAGGAGGCACCCAGGGAATAGGCAAAACAGAGGAGGACAGTGGAGGGTGAGTAGGACAGAGTTGGGATGGCCAAGGGGCAGAATAAGGGCTTCAGGGTCAAAGGCTACAAGGCCAAAAGAAAAAGCAAAGAAGAATACATAAGCATAAAAAGGGAAGTTGAAGACAGCAGAATAAGGGGGAGGCACCCCTTTTTACCATAAAGGGAGGTATAAAAAAAATCTGGCAGCGAGGCGGCATGATGGTTGATGCCAGGTAGGGGACGCAGGTACAAAGGTAATGGAGCATACCAGTGCACATGCTACAAGAAAGGTAGATGTGGCATGGCACAGGGTATTGATACACAAGGGTACTCCAGGCATAGGGTGACAACCCAATGCCCGGTCCAGTCCCCCCCCCCAGAGAAGGGAAGGGAAGGTGGCACCCTGCAGAGCAGAAAAGGGGGGGTAAGCTGTATGGGAGGGGAGGGGTCAAAACATCAGTTATGGCACCAGTCAGGAAACATCTGCCAGGGACAACACTCCTTTTCAAGCTGGGAAGGGAGGTAACCAAGGGAGAGAAGGATAAGCAATGTGTAGGTGTCAAAATAAAAGTACCCAGAGCACCAGATATAGAGGTGATCTGAAGCAGCAGTTCAAAAAAAAACAAAAAACAGGGGAAGCAGTCTTTGATTGTTTAATACCCAGAGCTCCTAGGGGCTGTCAAAACAACTGAGTTAAGGCAACCATCTGGGTTAGCTTCCTGTCACAAGAGCAGGGCAAAAAACTATGTGGGGCATAGGGTGGAGGGCCAGAGTGTCTTTAGTTATTCGGTCCATGCCTCGAAATGGGCCATCCCGAACTGCCAGTTGAATGAATGAGAGCGGCTCATGTACTGGTCAAGAAAAATTGGCCAGGGGATCAGCAAAGTCTGAGCAGACCGAGGAAGTCCTGCACTAGGGCAGGAAATGCATCAAAATTGCCCCTGTGGTGTTTTCCCCATTTGGCTGCAATTAGACACTTCAGTGGTTCGGAGCCCATGCCCATCCAGTCTGTGCGAACTAAATATTGGCAATGTCCCTGGTATAAGAAATTAAGTGCAAAGCAACAGAGGGGTAATAAATGAAAAACAAATAAAAAAGGGGGGGTTTGCCAAAACACGGAGGCAGGGGCAAGGAACAAGGAATAAAAAAAAAAGGAAAAGGGATTTTAATGTTTAGCAAAGGAAAGTAAGTTCACTAGGATGGACAGCCTCCAATGAGGTGGGGGGGGGAAGCAAAGGGTCTCTGCATGCAGAGTTAAGTAAAGCAGTTGGACACATGAACGAGCAGAAGAGCACTGGTGAACAATGGAGGCTGCACCGTAATGTAAATAATAAGGGCCGGAGCAGGCCCAGCAGGCATGGGACAGGGGTGTGCTATTGAGCAAGAAGGGAGCAGGGACACAGCCACAGGGAGCAGTGAAAAAATGGGCAAAGGGGTATATAGCAGATGGCTGTGTCCCACAGGGAGGAGGACAGGGGTGAACTTAGGGACCACTCTCCCCACCCTTGTCCGACAAGTGCTGGGGAGGAGTGACCCCAGTTGGGAAACAGGGCCCCACAGGACATATGGGGAGGTGGGTCACGTCTGATTCAGGGGATCCCAAGTTCGTGAGGTGAGAAAGGATCCCGTATTCCAGGGAAGGCCCTATGGTAACTCTTGCACCCCCCCCCAGTGGAGGAAGCAATGGCAGAGGTTGCCGGAAAGGGGGGGGGGGCAGAATAACCCAGAAGAGCTGTTAGTTACTTTAGATGGTGACTGCTGAACAAGTAATAGGGAGTTGAAGCACAGGGTGGAAGAGGAGGTCAGATGCTTGACCGGATGGTGAATGTTTATTATGCAAAGCCAACAGACAGGAGCTCAAAGGCCTGGGGGGGTGGAACTGGATGACATAGATTCAGGCTGCCTGGCAGGGACCAGGTGGATACACAGGAGCAGGGTGGTCGGGCCCTGCAGCAGGTGAGGTTGGAAACAGTAATGAGTGACACAGGTCTCAGACACACGGGAAGCAGAATTGAAGGGCCTGGCCCTGGAGGGGAAAGAAAGAAGAGAGAAAAAAAAAAGGCTCACCTACCTGGGGGAAGCCCACTGTCCATCACAAGCTGGAGGTGGGCTACTGGAAATAAGTAGGGGTATGTGCGCAGGAGAGGGTCAGACTGCTGAAGGTAGACAGCAGGTCTGCCAGGACTGCTGAAGGTGGATGGCAGTGAAGAAAAAGAAGGGTCGCAGAAAAAGGGGAGGGGAGGAGGAGGAGATTTGGGTGGGATAATCTGACTCAGAGGGCTGCAGAACAACACCAGACAGATGAGTGGAATGTGTGTACATGCATACCCAACAAGAGAGAAGAAAATGAAGACAGCATTCCCCAGATGTATGTCTGGGGGGTAAAAAGAGAAAACAAGAATGGAAAGATGGTTTATGAATATTGTGGCAGCCCTGGGACATATGGCGGGGGCAAGAAGGGAAAACAGGGAGAAAAATGTGGTGTATAGAATTTGTGTATTGTAAAGATATGATGAACATAAAGTTGTAAGATATAAGGATGAAAATATTATGGAAATTGGATATTAATAAACTAATTGCTGATTGAGCATCCACACAAATGGTAGTCTGTGTTTTATTGGGCAGGGCTCTGGGGGCAATGGGGTTCTGTTTACAAATTGTTCAATGTGTGAATGTATCTGGTTTCATTAATTTATAATGCTGCACTATGATACAGTTAATGTTGAGGATAGTTTTACTGGTTATTGAATCTAGTTTGTTTCGGGGAGCTACTTTACTCCTTGTTATCCAGTCCATTAAGGAATTTTTGGTTGTAAACAAGCATCTTTTATTAGCTGCATTTCCTAGAATTTGTTTATCTTTTGGTGAGATATTAGTTATAGGGAGAATGGGAAGGTTTTCTTTTTATGGGGTTTCAACCTTACCAGAAGGATTTTGGTAGTATGTTTATTACTTCATTGTTTACTTCATGACAACATCAACCCAGTGTTACTTTGAGAGTCTTGTTTTCCTTGTTTAGCAGCCATTTTTCTCTGTGTGTGGGATTATGTACTCCTATGAGATGGCTGATTTATGGATAATGATGTGGAATGCACAGTGTATGAATAGCCCCATTAAATGTAAGAAAATCCTCTTCTATTTGGGTTCTTGTAAAAGTGAAATTGTCTTTTTACAAGAAACCCACCTGCTTGAGATGGACTGGGGCAAACTGTTTAGGGGCTGGGTGGGCAAGACCTTTTCCAGCACATACTCCTTAAAAAAAATTTGGAGTTCTGGTATTGTTGGACACACTTTCTGGAACATGGAGGGAAGATGGAACCTCCTAGTAGGTCAACTGTACCTGGTTAATCTGTATGCCCCTAAAATAGACGCACCTTTTGTTTTTATTCTCAGTTGACCCAACGTGTATGTCAGATTTGTTTCGGTCCCCTTCAACCATTATTATATTTGGAGATTTGAATCTGGTTCTGTATCCCATCTTAGATAGAACTCCTCATGAAAGAGAGACCCCCTTGCACTCCCATGCCAGGAATACAGTAGTGCGTCTTTGTTCTAAATTTGGTTTGCATGATTGCTGGAGAATCGATCATCTGGATGCCCGGGATTACCACATAGGTCTCATGCATTTCAGACATGTAGCAGGCTTGATTTTTTTATGTAGATCTGCAATGCTTGCTGATATAGTTGGTATAGCTGTACTACCTATTGCAATCTCTGATCACACCCCAGTTAGCATGGTATGGGTTTTTCAGGGTAGTACAGCTAAGTCCCCTCACTGGCAGTTTAATCCTGCCTTAACCCATTCTGAGGATTTCAAGGAGTAGCTTCAGTTGGAAATATTTTTTTTATTTTGAAACTAACTCCACCTCAGATATTTCTAATGTTACACTCTGGTAGGCCTTTATCAGGGGTCATATAATTTTTTATGCATCCTGGGATAATATATTGAGAAAACAGGAACTTGTAGATCTCACTACTAAGATAAAACTGTTAGTGGAAGCTATTTACTATAGCCCTCAAAAGTAATATCCTCAGATTCAGCAGGTTAATGTATTTAAGTATCATTGAAATACCATTAATAAGCAATGGGTGACCAGGGCACTATTCTTTATAAACCAGGTGTATTGGGAATCTGGAGACAAAGCCGAGAAGCTACTGGCTTATCAATTAAAAATGAAAGCTGTGGAAGCCCAAGTCTTGTATCTTAAGACTGAAGAAGGTGGGATCATTACAGATCCTCTGCGAATCAATGCTATGTTTCAGGAGTACAGTATTATGGCCATCTGTATGAATCCTCCCTATCTCAGTCACAATTGAAGTATACCTCTGTGTTTGAGAAGATATCTCTCTTCCATGTCCCATTGGTGATAACCAAGTATTGGATGAGGATATTGAATTGTCCAAGATCATGACAGCTATCCATAGTCTGTCCTCTGGTAAAGCCCCTGGCCCTAATGGGCTTAGTACTGATTTTTGTAAGGCCTTTGAATTAGTTCTTTCTCCCAAGTTTTTAGATCAGTATGGGGCCATACAAAAAGCAGGTCAGTTACCCCTACAATGCAGGAGGCAACTATCATTGTCCAGCAAAAACCCAATAAAAATCATTCTAAATGTGCCAACTATAGGCCTATATCCTTACTTAATGTTGATTAAAAAATGTTGGCTAAGATATAAGCAACCTGACTCACGAATGTCCTCCCAGTTTTAATTCAAAAACCTCAAGTGTGATTTATATGGGGAAGGCAGAGCAGTGAGAACCTCAGGGTGGTGATTAACCTAGTACAGCTTGCAACTAGGGTTCCAGATTCAGTTGCCATAGTTGCATTTCACTTGATCGAATGGTCTTATTTATTTTCAGCCCTTACGACAGTGAGCATAGGCCCAATTTTTCAGGCCTGGATCCAGATTTTATATTCCTCACAGTAGGCTGGCATGCTTGCTAATGGCATTTTATCTGACCCCTTCCCTTTGTTTCACAGTACAAGACAGGGTTGCCAACCTAGCCCCCTGCTTTTTTTTGTTTGCACTCAAACCCTTAAATACAGATCTGGGGAAGCATCTGGATATCTATGGCATCTGCGTGAGGGACAGATCATTCACCACCTTGTTATATGTGGATGACCTGCTTCTTACTCTATAACAGGTAGAATCTTCCCTGCCCAAAGCCTGGGAGATTGTAGACTCCTTTAGTGCAATTTCTGGATTGTGAGTTATTTGGAATAAAACTGAGCTACTGCCCTTTAAAATGGAGACCTCAGTTGGTCTCAACTCAGACATAAGTGGATTAAATGGGATCTGCCTGGCACTAGGTACAGTATCTTGGAATGTTTATATCTAGTGCACCTTAAGATATGTGTTCGAAAAACTATCAGAATTTATTAGATTCTCTCTCTGTGGATATAAATAGATGGACCAAATTTCACTTAACTATTCCTCGTAAGATAACATGATCCAAAATGTTAGCATTTCTCAAGCTTTTCTTTTATTCAGGTAATTCACCCATGCCTATTGCACCTGGTTTTTAGGAATAAAATATACAGGGTATTCTCCAGTTTCATATGGGAAGGTAAGCTGCTGCAGACTGGTAGAAGGGTTCTCAGTGCACTGGTGAGGAAGGGAGGGTGGAACATGCCTTGGGTGTGGGCCTATCATATTTCTCATCACCTTAAGCAATTCCTTCTCTGGCTTAACCCATTTTCTCCAATTGCTCCTCTGTGGTTAGAAATAGAGAAGTAACTCTTGGGATCTGCACCTTTGGCATTTGCCTTACTGGACCCCCTCACCTGTACTTGCTGTTCTGCTCTGCCTTTTTTATTCACTAAGTAAGTGTGGAAGAGAACCACAAAGATACTTCATTGGGATGCTAATTATTTGGGTCCTTATGAGCCTTTATGGAATTTACTTAGTTTACTTAGTTTAAGTGGACAAAAGAAGGCTTGATGCCTATCGAGATTGTCCCCCATGCTGTGTGGGCATTTACCCGAAGTCTGTAATGAGCAGAACCATTTATCCAAGCTATTTTTAAATAATATTTTAAATATTTGCCATCACTTTAAGAAATCCCTTCACTGGCCCAACCCGTTTTCTCCAAGTCACTCTTGGGACCCACACCTTTGGCATTTGCCTTACTGGACCCACTCACCAGTACTTGATGTTCTGCTCTACCTATTTTATTCACTAAGCAAGTGTGGAAGAGAACCACAAATATTCTTCATTAGGATGCCAATTATTTGGGTTCTTATGAGCCTCTATGGAATTTACTCATTTTACTTAGTTTAAGTGGACAAAAGAAGGCTTGATGCCTATTGAGACTGTCCCCCATGCTCTATGGGCATTTACCTAAAGTCTGTAATGAGCAGAACCATTTATTCAAACTATTTATAAATAATTTGAAACTGTTTAAATCCACAATATCCTGTGTTAGTCAGTTCCAATCTTTAGTGACTCTTATTTTAAAGAAATTGTGTCTTTTTTGGTGGCATTGGCCACAGAACAACCATTTGTTTATTATGTAATCTGGCTACAGTATGTTTTTTGAAAATGGTAATCCACCTGAGTCATCATATCTGGTGATTGGTGAAGTTTATATATGAATAGCAAATCTTCTCTCCATCTCCTGCTTTGGAGTGAAAACAGGCCAGTTTCTCTCAGTCTTGTGGAATAATCTTTTGATGACAACCTTGGAACCATTTTGGTTATTCGCCTCTGGACTTGTTCAAGTAATGCAATATCTCCTTTCAAATAGGGACTCCGAAAAGGTGATTCATAGTCAAGGTAGGGACTTATGTAGGCTCTGTACAATGGAATCTGGTATTGTTCCATTCTTGTTACAAAGGCACACCTATCACACTTGACTAAACCATTTTCCATCCTTGTAATCTTGGGGCTATGGTCAGAGGATGTTAGTTCATTTTATGATGCCTAGGTCTTGTTCTCTAGTGGACACATGAGTCTGACAGTTATTTAGATAGTAATCCTAAGATCCAAGTAGGAGGTTCCCCAATGGTGTGGAATTTGTGGGCTTCAAAAAGGAATCAGATGCATGGGAAACCTATTAGATCCAGAGTCTGGATTGTTTAAATCCTTTCAACAATTACAAGCTAAATTTCAACTGCTTGTTTAGGACTTATGGAATTTTTTTCAGATCTGTCAAGCCTTGTCACCATGGTTAAACAAGAATCATACCCTATGTGATACTGTACTTATGAAGCATTTGCAAAAGTGGTTTGCACTCAAAAGAGTATATGAGTAACATCTATAAAATTATTTAGGAAGCATATCACCTGAATTGGGATTCTCACAAGAATAAATGGGCCATTGAGATGCAGAAGCAGTTGTTTGATGAATCCTGGTCCAAATGTTAATTAGAAGCCTATCGAGCTTTTCCAGATCCAACATTACAGTTACTTCAAAAGAAAATATTAAGCAGGTGTTACAGGACGCTGTGCAAATAAGTTCAGATGGACCTATCCACCTCTGAGGTTTGATGGAGTTGTGGGATGGTACCAGAGACCTTCAGGGCTATCCACTGATAGAGTGGTGGCATACCATTTTTGTCAGGCTGGAATTTGTTTTGCATGTCCATCAGTCCTGTTCCCCAAGATTCTGGATCATGGGAAACCCTCTTGTGCTTTTCCTGGAAGCTTCACAATATTAACCTATGCTATACACAGTGGCATTAGAAGCTAAACTTAATTCTTCTAAGGTGCACAACTCCTAATACTCCTACAATGACTCATTGGGTTCAAGCAGTGGCAAGGGCGGCAGCATACTTACAAGTTCTCTTTTGGCACAGGTCCAGAAATAAATGGTTTGATACCTTTTATTGTACCAACATAGATGTAACAAAAGGAAAACAGTGCTTAAGCTTTTGGACCAACCAAGTTCTTTCCCCAGCACAGTGAAGTGTTATCCAAATGTCATGAGGTATGGGTGCCATGATTATCTAAAATTGTGGTGAGTTATAGCAACACAAAGTAATTAAATTTTTAGCTTGTAGAGTGTTTTGTCTTATTCTAAATATATAATTCCATGTAATAGGTTACCCTCCGCACATCCAAAGGATACCTTTCTTTTCTTTTTTTTTCTTATTCATGTAGGGCTGATGTTTGGGAAGATGTTGCCAGGATGTTAGCTTTCATAGGAGGTGTCAAGAATGTATGTCTAATTATGACTTTTGGTTTGGTTGGTTCTGCTAAAAGCCACCTATTTTTATTCATCTCTGGCTATTTGTTAATATGTCTTTGTTTTTATTGATTGTTCCTGTTTTTCTGCTTTTCGATTTGTTTATTGGAAAATCTCAATAAAAGTGTCCTTATAAAAAGAAAAATGAAGACATGTATGAAAAGTTTTCTTTTTTTTAGGGTGAAGAAAACAACATGGGTTAGTTTTTTTTTTTTTACAGGCATCAACATTGATTATTTGTCATTCAAGTATTGGTGTGTTGTTTGCTGGAACTGGGGAGTGAGCACCCCAGTGTCATATCCTGTTGAGTTAGAACTTCTCCAGTGGTAGCATTGGGAACTTAACTGCTGGATTTTTGGGTAAGGGGAATGACTGCAGACTTCTCCAGTGAAGTGGCGTTGCACCTGACTGCCAGGTGTTCAGTTGAGAGGGGAATACAGATCTCTTGGGGGGACAGGTGACTGCAGGCTTCTCCAGTGGCAGGGTTGGACACTTGGCTGCTGGACATTCTGGAAAGGGGGGCGATAGCATAGCTCTCTAGTGACAAAGTTGGGTACCCAAATTGTTTGTTCATGAGTAATAGGAAGTGAGAGGGATGGAAGGCTAGCAGTTGTTGAGATTACTGAGCTGGTTTGCATTTTGCGATACAGAGTTTTACATCTGATTTTTAAATACCTGTACTGCTTGTTGTCTAATAAGTTTTTAAGTTTTTGAAGGGTTACAAAGTCTAAAGATTGGTATGTTCTATTTCTTATTTGCAAACTACTGGCTAGTGTACAAATCGTTTGGGGGGAGGGGTATTGAATGAATGTGTTTTATGATAGTTAAACTTTCCTCCTGCAGATTATATTAGAGAGTGTACTTATTGTTTTAGTAAATTCTGTTCATAGGATGATTTATAACATTTTGTGTTAATTTTAGCCAATTCTCGTAAATTTTTATTTTGATAACCTTTTAAATAAATGTTACATTACTAGCAGCTAACTTTGTGCTGCCTGCTGTTTGATTGCCAAATACAAAGCTAGGTGTGTTTTTATTCCTATTAGCATGACACAGGCTATTGCTCAAATCTTTTTATGGAA
The DNA here is from genome assembly GCA_016271365.2 of Neoceratodus forsteri. Lineage (NCBI taxonomy): Eukaryota > Metazoa > Chordata > Ceratodontiformes > Ceratodontidae > Neoceratodus > Neoceratodus forsteri. The sequence goes on from JADMNL010000022.1 coordinate 130,150,441, forward strand.
AGGTAAAATAAATGAATGTGTTTAAGCAAACAAACAGTATAGTTGCCATATTGGTCCTAGTAAGAACAAATCCAGAAGCAAATGGTTTAATACTTTTTATTAAACCAACATAGATGTTACAACAAAAGAACAAAGTGCTCTCACTTTTGGACCAACCAAGTCCTTCTTCAGATGCTTTATGACAGTTATTTAGAAAATCCCATTCTATTAACACACACAGATCATGCATAAAAAAATAAAATAATTATTTCTGGTTTAACATATTCATTAGAAACATAACGGATGATTATGTCAGAGAAGCTAATTAACACCAGTATGCTTTTAGCTGAAAAGTCATAGAAAGTGAAAGGTTATCAGAAGTTAACAACAAGCAGAGAGCTCTCCCTTACTAAATTTTAAAAGGTCTCAATATATTTCACTTTAGCATGTATTATTATCCACAGGTTTGCTTTTCATTGATTGTGTTCTTTCACACAAGGAAACTTGCAATTAATGTTGTAAGCTCCTCATCTTACATGCAGTTGGTGAGAATAGTATGCTAAGTTTTGTTTTCATTAAGCTGTTTTCTTAAAACATATTGAGATATTTTAAAATGTATGTGAGAAATCTCTGCTTGTTGTTATCTTATGATAGCCTTTGACCTTCAGTTGCTTTTCAGCTAAAAGTATACTAGTGTTAATTAACTTCACTGACATAATCTTCTGTTATGTTTCGAATGAGTATGTTAAACCAGTGAGAATTATTTCTGTTTTTTATGCATTATCTGTGTGTTAATAGTATGAGATTTTCTAAATAACTGTCATAAAGCTTCTGAAGAAGGACTTGGTTGATCTGAAAGCTAAAGCACTTTGTTCATTTGTTGTAATACATCTATGTTGGTCCAATAAAAGGTATCAGACCATTTGCTTCTGGATCTGAGTTTAAGCAAATTAAATAATTTCTACTGCAGTTTGTGCTGGGACATTTCCCTTCTGTTTTAAAATGTTTAAAGGATGATTGTGTACCATTTAGTAATACCCTTTGGGTTCTCCTGCTCCCCCAGCCATTTTTCACCCACTTTTTGACTTTGTTCCACTATCCCCGGGTTACTCAGCTTCTTCACTGACCTTCTATAAGGCAGCCAGTGAAAGGCCTTACTGATGTTCAGGTACAGAGTTGTATAACCCTTGTCCCTTGTCCAGTGCTTGAGTCAAGGTATCAGAGAGTTTTACAAGGTTTGTTTGACAGCACCTTCCCTTTGCAGTACCATACTGTACACCATCCTAGACAGCAAGGGACCCATGCACAACAGCTTGTTATGCCTCACAGTATCAAAGGCCTTGCTTCTCCGTACACAGTACCTCTCTACAACATTGCTTCATATCAAAAAATATGATCAGATTAGTTTTGCATTATCTGTCTTTCATAAAGCCATTCTGAGGGTAGACATGGACCATAGCTTCAATCAAGTCATCCATTACTTTGTCCTTGAAAATGGATTTAAAGACCTTGCTCAACATTTATATCAACTTAACTTGAATGTAGATACAATTGTAGCAATTGATATGGTCAGCTGTTTCAAGATATGTTGTGATATTTCTGAAGATAGTCATTCTAGTGGCCTTACAATGGTACTGCATGCATTAGGGGTGTACAAGGAATGAATAGTGTTTCCCAAATGTCAGAAATAATGCACTATTCATTATTTGGATGCTAGTTATTAATATTGGCACTATTATTTGAATTTGGAAAATAATTAAAAAAAGGAAAAAAATACAGCCCCCGCTCTCCTCCCCAGCCCAACTGTTTGAAGATACAAACCCCTGCCCCCTTCCCCCAACATTCAGAATTTAATGTTTAAAAATGATTCCATTATGGGTGACTGGCACAACCCATCAGCCTCCATTGCTGGCCACTGTCTCTAGCAGTGTTTTGTACTTTTTTCAATTAGGTCTTTGGAAAGGGAAATGGAAAGGGGAAATTGTTTAACCAGGAAAGACACAGTAAGCCAGAGTTTGCTTCCAGGTGTGACCTGAAGCACAAGGAAGTTATGTGACTTTCTTATGATCACACAGTATGCAAGTGGGGCTGATGAGATTCAGACTCAGGTCTCCAGGTTTGTAGCTGGGTGCCCTTAACCACTATGCTAGTCTGCCTTCAATGAAATAAATGAATATCTCCCAGTAGCACCTAACTCCCAAGTTCTCTCCCAACACCCACATTTCCTTATTGTATTTTTCCAGTCATGGGAAGATGGCTAATGCAGACCACCCTGCTCCACAGCCAGTCACCGTCCAGTACATGAAAGTACTTCTGCACTTGCTCACATATTGAAACAGGCAGGGAGGGTTGATTTTTAAAAGTTAGGCTGGAGAGGAGTGGGGGACTGTTTTTTTTACCTTTTTCATTCCTCACAGTAACACAAATAATGAATACAAATACCAAATTCAGAATATCTGGGAACCAAATAGGAATATTTGGATGAATATTTGAAATATGGTATTTGCACACCCATAGCAGGCAGGCAGGGAAGTTCTAGAAATATCACAGAAATTTCTGAAAATATCTTATCACGTCAATAGCTCTAAATTAACTTGTCTGATTCTACAACTTTCTTAAAGATAGAGATCACACTGTTTACTTTCAAATCCTCCAAAACCATAATGCACCAGTCAATATCATGGCAGACTATTGCATCCCTTGCTGAAAAAAAGTGTAAGGTTTATGACTGATGTTGCATGAGTTGTAAGAAAAATACAAGGAAATGCACTTACTGTCAAAATTACAGTAAATTCTTTACATGACTGTGGAAGACTTTTATCAACTACACAAATTATCATTTTTCTTGCATAAACAAATGTAAGTTTATTGCAAGTACACAAAATATTTTTGCAAGATTACAATATAAGTTTTAACACTAGTCAAGATCTCTGTAAGTTAAAGGGAAATGTCCATCTAAGATTAAATTAATCAGTATGCTTACCAGTGGAAATCTGCTTTACATAAGCTATTGAACAAACCTGCAACAATTTTAGGGCCAGAATTATAACCCATTCAGCTGCTCATCCCTTTATAGCTGCAGGCATTCATTTCCTAAATTGTATGCACAGGAAATTACATCACATCAGGGGAAACACATATAGTTGACACATATTTTAATCAGGAAAGGCACACTAAACTGAAGCCTGAGTCCAGGTATGACCTGAGAGCACAAGAAAGTTAAGTGACTTGCTAAGGATCATACCATGATGCAAGTGGGTACTGGGGGATTCAAATCCAGATCACCAGGTTTGCAGCTCAAGCCCTTAAACCACTGCACTATACTGCCTCATTCACAGCAAGAGGAAAATAAGAGTTAGGTCTCTTGATGAGCTGTCACAACCAGCCACTTAATAGTTTAGTGATTGCACCTGGGAGCATCCCAGAAGTTAAAAGGTTTTATCTCAAAAAGAAGGGGCTACTGGAGATACCCTGCTGCAAAGACAAAGTGAACCAGTTGGAATAATGAAAGGAAAAAACAAATCTGCTGTGTTTTTTTCTTTCACTTTGGTGAAAGGAAACCTAGTTCTGGATTGTGTTCAAATAAAGATTTTTTTACATTACAACCTTCAGAAGGAGTAGTGCTGGAACATAGGGAAACATGAGTGTGTATGTGTGTGTGTGTGGGGGGGTACTATAGTAATAAGAGACCATGATTGCTTCCCTTCTGACATTGCATGCATTTAGGGGCACTTTAAATGCTCATGGGCAAATGTAGGGGGTGTTCACCCCCCACATGCACCTGTAGGTTCTAGTACCTGTGTTAAGAAGAGTTCTGTATTAATAGCCATCTATCCTAGTACACTCCGACACAAAACAATTATTTTGTTACACCTTATTTACCCAGGATAGTCCAGCTGAGATTTGCCACCTCATTTCCAGTGGGGTTCTGCTGTTATTCATTTCTGCTGCTATCTGGACAGGAGCACACTGGGGGTTGTGTGACTTACTCAAGGTCACACAGTTAGCATTTGCCTTTACTGAGGTTTGACAGTCTCATCACCTGGGCCCCAAGCTTGTGCTCTAGCCGCTAGATCACACTCCTACAAATGACAGAACATGATGCCAACAAAAAAAGATTTAAACACAATGACCTAGATATTCAGACTGCACCTGGCAGTGGCAGAAGCATGGGCCCAGTGCAACTGGAATGTGCTGGGGCCAGGACCAGGTGATTTTCAACGGTGATATGCCAAGGTGAAGCACTGTTGAATATGGCAGGGACAGCACATGGTGCAGTGGTACTGCGCCAGTGCAAGCCATAAAATAGGGAGCACAGGGATGCACCAGTGCAAACGCAGTTGTGCTGAGTGCATCACCTGTGATATTCAGCAGAGGGCATGAAAATGAGGCCATAATATATGCAAGGTGCAAATGGGGCCATTTGCATGTTATTATAGCCCCATTTGCATGCTCTGCACAGGGCAGCATGGCAACTTGAGCCTGGCACCCTCCACAGCATGATGTGTGCACTGAGGGGGTCTTGGGGTATCCCCCACCCCATAACCACAATCATGAGTATGCTTTTTCCACACAATCCCTGGTGGTCTAGTGGTTACCCCCTCACTCTCCCATTTCTCTGATCACCGGTAAAAGTAGGTAAAAACATTCCCTGGTAGTCTAGTGCTACCCCCCCCATGTCCCCAATTGCTGGAACAAGTCAGTAAAAACATTCCCTGGTGATCCAGTGGCACTCCCCCCCTCCACCCATACAGGACCCCTTGCCCACTCTGCTACCCCACATCAAATGTGGGTGGTTACAGCCCATCAGCATACTGCCTGGCCATCTGTCGAATGACAACTTACAGTATGTGCTGCAAGCTCATTCTTCCACACTGTAGACCAATGGGCTTGCAGGGCATACTGTACTAGACAATCACAAATATGTGAATGAAGTCATTCACATATTTGTGACTGTCTCATATAGTATGCCCTGCAAGACCATTGGTCCACAGTGTGGACCAAGGGGCTTATGGCACATACTGGAAGCTGTCATTTAGTGGGCAGCAGGGCAGTATGTGGGTGGTTGCAGCTGCCTGTCAAGGACAGGGGGAAGCAGGGGTGGGCAAGGTGTCCTGTGTGGGTGGAGGGGGTGGGGTGCCACTGGATCAGTGGGAATGTTGTTACCTACTTTTACCAGTGATTGGGGTAATGGGCGAGAGGGAGGTACCACTAGACTACCACAGAATGTTTTTACCTACTTTTACTAGCAATCAGGGAAACAGGAGGGGAGGTTCCACTAAACTACCAGGGAATGTTTTTATGGACATTTAATGGTGATCAGGGTAACAGGTAGGAGGGGGTTCCACTAGACTACCAGGGAGATATGGGTGCTTGTGGAGAGCGTTCTGGGTGGGCAGGTGGCCACCCATGACTGGCAGCTGCTGTATTGCACCCTGCAATATAGCAACCTGCCTGTGGGTGGCTGGAGTTGTTTTTCCTATTCACAGGCTCAACTTTGACCCCCCCGTGTGGCATAATGCAGAGTTGCACCAACATATGTGCCACATCCCAAGTTAAATGTGGGCCTTGCCACCGTCGCCCGGCACTTACTCTGCTGCATGCGATACCATTGCGGTGCATTAGGATTGCACTGCACCTGGCAGCCTTTTCAATTTCCCACCAGGGCACAGTGTGGGGTTGCACTGGTGTAACTCTGTTGCGCCATGCACAACCCCTTTGAATATCCGGGCCAACTACTTCAGAGGTAACAAATACTGGAACTAAATAGGTACTGGAATAAAGATGATTTACAGTGTTACCACAGAAGCAGAATACTGGCGGTACACAACTTTTGTTTATAGCAACCCCTTCAAGATTAGAGACAAGTTCACATCCCCATGGACTGGGTGACAGCATTTTTTGTTTCATTTCTTGTGCTCTTCAAGGAAGTAGTACAGCACAGTGGTTTAAGGCTCTGAATTACAAACTTGAAGACCTGGGCTTGAATCCCACAGTCCCCACTTACATTACTGTATAACCCTGAGCTAGACACTTAACTTTCTTGTGCTGTTAGGTCATAACTGGACTCAGGCTTCTGCTTAGTGTGCCTCCCCTAGTTAAAATATTTATTGACTGTATGTGTTTCCCCTGATGTGATATAATGTCCTGTACTTGTGAGTTAGAAAAGGGATGCCTTCAGCTATAAAGGGGGGAGAAGCTGAATGGGTATAATTCTGGCCCTAAAAGTGTTATGGGTTCAGTCAATAGCTTATGTAAAGCAAATTTCCACTGGCAACAATATTGATTAATTCAGTCCTAGATGGGCATTTCCCTTTAAAAAATGCAGTGCAATACAAAATAATCAAACCTGCATGTTTCTTGAATTGTTTAAGCACAGCAATTTTTCATTCACAATTTTTTACAAACATGCATAAATATTTGTAAGAAGAGTGCAAGAAAAAAAAAGTGTCCTTACACTAGTGAACAAGCAACCAAGTCTAAAATGTAATGTTTAAAGATGACTGACACCTTATAAGAACTGTGCCTGGAGGATTGCTGTACTTTTGTATATGTACATGTAAGAATGTATGTTTTCATAGTGCTGGTAGACATCTTTAGGTTCAATCTGAGCTCTTAATAGCTGCATGCTCCTCAGCAGAAACTTTCTAAAAATGTACTGTTCAGTTACTATTAAGCTAGTGTTACATATATACTGTATATATACATCTTGCTTAGATTTCCCTTTCTGGTCATTACTGAAGATTAGTATGAAAACAGGGTTTTAATCCTTTACAGTTCATCTACCATTATTTCTTACTCCAACTTGAATTCATATCCTTCTATAGCTACACCATAATCAGTCATGGTAACAACTACAATGCCACAGGCAGAGTACAGTATTATGACCTCATGTGTATAGTAATGCTGATATGGATACCACTTTAAGAGTTCTGAGAGTGGTCTTGTGTAGTGCAGTGCAGAATGCAGAGTTCCACTGGCAGAATTAATGCAGAATGGCCATTCCACTGGCAGAATTTCTGCCAGAATTTAACTGATTCTTTAGCGGAATTCCACGTACTATGATTCACAGAATAATAGTCTGTGGAAAAGCAATTTTTCACTGGAAAATTAATCTGCAGAAATTTCTGCAAAACATATTGAGATCTACAGAATAATATTCCATGGAACAGCATTCGTTTCTATGGAAAATCATTCTGCAACTATTTTCTACTGCAGAATTCCACTATTCAATTTGTGACAAAATTCTCTGGAGTTTTGAAATTCTGCCAAAATTTAAAATTTCCACACACTCTGGGGCTGGCCCTGTGTCATGGAGGACTGAGACAGCACTGTTTTACCTCCTACCACACTGACAACCTGTGTTCACTATGTGAGTGGGTCATCAGGGGCCAGCATGGGTGGGAGAGAATTGAGCATCCAGATGACTGCCCTCCTCTCCCGGGGAGTGTGAGGAACAGTGGCTGGTATTTGCCTGACACCTAGTGGAGGCTAGGTATGGCATGCCTGGCCAGTAAAGTGGGGCATGGAGGTGGAGCAGCCAGTGGGCATGCTATGCATGGATGCACACATGGCATGCCCATATCAGCATTGCATGCTCCACCCCTGAAAGGAAACAGTGGAATACTGGCAGCCAGTTCAAGTGGCTTGATGGCAGTCCACCTCTATGCAGTGTCTCTGGGTGCCACCTATACTGGATCCAGTCCTGGTGTGGAGTTGGAGGCTCCCCAACTCAGAGGGTAAGCCATGGGTGTAGTAATGTGGTAGCCCAATGGGAGAAGGGTGCAAATGGATGGTGGCCAGAGTAAGGAGATTCCTGGAATCATTGGAGCTGACCAGGGCCATGGGGAGAAAAAAGAAGGTAAAAAAAAATTCCACATAGCACTAGTCTTGTGCATTCAAATCAAAACTAATGGGAGGAGAACTAAGACATTTCCTTTCAAAAACTCAAGAAATGCATAAGAATTTATCTGGATTATTGCTTGCATATCTGTTTATATACTTATTTGCATGGCATTTGAACCACATGGTGTCAGTGGCTTAGTAAACTGCACACTTGCCTGTGAAGCCAGAAGTATATAAGTTCTAGCCCCACATCAAGATGAAAAATCAATACTGTTGTACATTAACCGCATACATAATTTTTCTTGCCTCTCAGAATGTTGGCAAAGACTTTTCTTGCATGAAACCAGCAATGTTTCTTGCACAAATTCTTCAGGCAAGGAAAAGGATACACTCCTAAGACATTCCTTGTATATAATTCTTACATTACATACAAACTTATATAAACCTACATAAAAACTTGCACAACGTGAGCTGGTGTGTTGTGGTAAAGACTAGGTTTGCTGGCATAAAGCATCTAGCTTCACCTGAGCTCTTTTCTTCTAGGGTTTCCTTGAAAGGATAGAGCAAGAAGCACATTAACAGAGCAAGGAGAAACATTAAGATTTCTTTTGGCTAAACAGAGTTACTGTTGTGATACTATTTTGTTTTGTGCTTACAAGTTGTATTTACAGGTTTTCTTACTGTTTTGTGCTTGCAGGTTGTACAGTTTACTGCTTTATTTTTTTTTTTTTCAATATAAAGTTTATTGAGTTTTACATTTTACAAAGGACAGGACCACGTTTGTACAATAATGTTTGTAAACAGATATGAATCAATATACATGATCCCATCCCCTCCCTCCCTCCCCTACCCCAATCCCTCCCCACAGTCCAGGTGTACTAAGGTATGAGATTCTATATTTAAAGTACATCTTACATGTTAGGTAGAATATAGCATATGTAAAGGAGCACAAATATTTTGGTATTTCACCTTGTTATTATTTAAACTAGAAATAGTCTATTCTGTTCTAAGATTTGCTAAAAGCTTGTTTAGCCATTCAGTGTAGAGGCACGAGTGAGCATCCTTCCAATACTTAAGGACTAGCTTTTTCATGGACATGGAAATCATGGCTATGTGATATTTATGAGCATTCACAAATATCTGAGAGTAGTCCCCAAGGAGGCATATCTCAGGCGAGAATAAGTCAGACAACCCCAATAACGGATCAACTCTGTCTTGTATCATTCTCCAAAGAGGAGCTATCTTGGGGCATTCCCAAAAGATGTGTAACAAATTAACTTCATTCTGTGCACATCTGGTACATAGATTGGAGGTTATTACCCCCCAGGCTGCCAGTTTTTGTGGGGAATAATAAAGATTGTGTAATATATTAAATTGCATCAACCGCAACCTATCTAGAGCTACAAAACTATGGCAATTTTTCCATAGGACCTGCCAGTCAATCTTCCATTGTGGGAAAAGTTCAGACCAGTAACTTGAAGGTCCAAAGGCCTCTGGAAATTGCCAGTCATATAAGAAGGTACATACTTTGGAGATTACCTTTGTGGAAATAATTAGGGGACTTAGGTCTTTATGAAAGGAATACTTTGACTTTATAGGAATTAATCCTTCGAATTTTTTAACCAGAAGATCTCTTAGTTGATGTATTTTAAAGTGTTCCCTTGATTGTAATTTAAATTTTGTTACAAGTTCCTGTAAGGATAACCATGTTCCATCATCCCTCACTAGCAAGGACAGATTCCCCCCCCCCAGTTGTGGTAACCATGAGGGTGCTAAAAATTTATCATCTATTCTAAAGGCCGGAGAATTCCAAATTGATTGTGAAAGATCTGCATGATGCCTATACTTTGAAAAAACACATAACTGTGAGTGAATTCTGATGGACGTTTCAATGGTAGTTCCTTTTAACTTTTTTGGTAAATCTGATACCTTTAGGAATAATAAAGTGGAAGGATCCATATTACATGAACAAATCATTTCCAATTCGATTTTCAACTATGGAGAAAGAGCAATTGGTGCCTTAGGAACCAACCATTGAAGATATTTGGATACCTGGCTAGCCCAATAATACAAATTTAAATGGGGTAATCTTACTCCTCCTTTGAGTTTAGAAGCTGCAAGTTTGTGATATGCTAATCTTGGTTACTTTTTGGCCCAGATAAATTTCATTATAAGGGTCTGCACTTTTTTAAACCATACTCCAGGTAAGTAAATATTCAATAAATGAAGAGGGTAAAGCAATCTTGGGAGTACGTTCATTTTAATTAAGTTTATTCTTCCCCACAAAGACATAGGGAGAACTGTCCATCGTTCCAGATCCTGCGAAATTAGCGTTGACAATACGTCCAGGTTCTTTTTTATGGAAAGCTGAGTATTTATGGTTATTTCAATACCTAAGTAATGTAAGCATTCTTTTGCCCATGACAGGCCCAAAGATGTAATGTTATGCCTAAAAACTCTGTGGTTTAAAGGAAATACAATGGACTTACCAATATTGAGTTTGTAATTAGAGAGCCTACTGTATTCCTCTATGAGGTTTAACATGACAGGAATAGAGGACTCTGGATATGAGAGTTGCAAAAGTAAATCATTGGCATATGCTGAAACTTTGATATCAGTATCTTGGATTGTGATACCTAGTATCAGTGGACTTAAAGACAATTTGAGAATTAATGGTTCTAAGTAAAGATTAAAGAGTAAGGGGAAAGAGGGAAGCCTTGTCTAGTGCCCGAGTATAAAGAGAACAACTCCGAGATAGCCCCATTCCCCAAGATTCTAGCAGTAAGGCATTGATAGAGCCCTTTGATCCACTCTAAAAATTGTTGTGGAAAGCCAAAGACACCCAGAGTCTGAATCAAAAAGTTCCAGTTAACTCTGTCAAAGGCTTTTTCTGTGTCCAGTCATACCAACGCCGCTGGAAATAAGACATCCCTCGACACCGAAAGAACTTGAGATAGGGTATGCAAATGATCTATGAAAGATCTACCCCTCATAAATCCTACCTGCTGCGGGCCTATTAGATTTGGGAGTATTAGACTAAGCCTCTCCGCAAGGGTCTTGGTTAATATCTTAATATCCTGATTTAATGACGAAATGGGTCTATAGTTTTCTACTAATTCCAGGTTTTTACCGGGTTTTGGTAAAAGAACTATGAGGGCCTCAAATAATGTAGGATCAGCTTACTCACCAGATAGTATAAACTGATATAAAGAAAGTAGATGTGGATAATCAGTTCCTTAAATTGTTTAAAAAATTAGTGAGAACCCATCAGGGCCCCGAGTTTTATCTGATGGTAAACCCTGAATTACTGCCTCTATTTCTGATGATGAAATTGGTACCACTACCTTTGATTTCTGAATTTCGGAAAGCACAGGCAATTGCTTCTTGTAAATAAAGATTAAGAGATGAATTAGAGGGAGGGTTTTCCATAGCAGTATATAATTGTTTGCGATACCTGGTGAATTCACCAATTATGTCCTTCGGGCCGGATTTTAAGGATCCATCCAACCTCAAACGAATTGAGGGAATAAAACGGGCTGATTCCTGTTGCTTAATTCAATGTGCCAATAACTTCCTGCTTTTTCTCCATGGTTTACATATGAGGCTTTTGCACATAAAATTGCAAACTCCGCCTTCTCATTGAGGATACCCATGTATTCGTCCTTCAGTTTTGCTAGTTTCTGTTTGAGCTCATCTAAAGATTGTGGTTGTATTTCCGCTTCTAATACTCTAATCTGTGCTAACAGAGTCTTCTGTTTTAACTCCTGTTTCTTTTTTCTGTTGGATGCTAACCCAATTAGGATACCCCGTAGATAAGCTTTAAAGGCACACCACGCCATATCAGGTTTAATATCCTGTGTCGAGTTTATTTCGAAATATTGTGTGATGTGCTCCTTAATGCATTCCACTATTTTAGGTTCCTTGAGTAATTGATCATTCAACTTCCAACGCGTTTGACATTTGGGAATGAAAGGGAGGGACAAGCTAACCTGCAGCACTGAATGATCAGAGGGGGGACCTGGTTGAATATCAGAGGATGTTACCCCAGGAAGTATTTGTTGTGACAGCAGCAAGTAGTCAATGCGAGACGAGGAACCATGAACCGGGGATGTGAAGGTATATTCTCTAGCTTCTTGATGTAATACTCTCCAAACATCACAAAGCCCCAGTCAGTCCATTGAATCATTTACAACCCACTGGGCTGGGGTGGATCTTCCAGGATTGTTACTAGTACGATCTATACCTGAGTCTAACACTCAATTTAGATCTCCCCCAAAATTATGGACGCTGGTAATAAAGGAAGAACAGTGTTTAACAATTGCATGTAAAAAAGGGGATCCTCCTTATTTGGACCATAAATACTCCCCAATAATATTTCTTTGGCGTAAAGAGTGCCTTTCACCAACACGAATCTACCCTGTGGGTCTTTGATCACCTGATCAGGAATAAATGGAACACTCCTGTTCAGGAGGATTGAAATTCCACAACTATTGGAAGTACCTTGAGCAGAGAAACCTGCCCTATTTGAAGTCTTCTCATCTGAATGGCTTTGGAGTCTAATAAGTGTGTTTCCCGAATAAAGGAAATATTACAATTTAAGACATTTAGATGTTTCAACACTTTGTATTGTTTCATTTTCTGTCAGACCCCTTTAACATTCCACGTAGAAATATATAGATCATTAGCCATCCTACCTACTCAAAAATAGAACTTCTCTAATGTTAAACCTTGTTATTTTTAAGCTCTGAAAATAATAGGCTACAACGGACTGTGGGCCTCTTAACCCCCCTCATAACCTATTAAACACCTACAAAGAAACAAGAACAAAAAAGACCCAAAACCCCCAATCCCTAAAATATTCCCGAGCCCCAGCCCACCTTACCCCTTTTATCCTGCAAATCATTTTGCAGCACACAGCATCCTTGTGCTTACCTCTCCCGCCACTCTCCTATGCTCATTCGAGTGCTCCTTTTACTGTGAACTCAAGCTGTCACACTAGTCTGGTAACCATAAAGTCACTTAAGTCGTTGAGACTGTGAAGTGAGGTTTATATTCGGGATTTGACCCCCACGACCAGAAACGAGGCACAAGAGGGTTCTCTTAATATGGACATAACCGCATTACACTATCAAACTACCTAAATTTACATAAGCACCAAATCTGGACACAAGTATGAAAAAAAAAAGAAGAACAGATGAAGACTACACAATTTCTATCCATAAAACTACCTCCTATACTATACTCGTAGCAGTTCCCTTCACTATCAGCATCCCACCGATCAGCCCGTCCTGTGCGCTATTCGGTATACTGATTTTGTGAATTCCTTAAGCTGCCAGGGCTTCTCTGAAGTTGAACACTGTGGCAACACGATGTATAAGCTTACTTTCCAAAAAGAAACATGTATCCCCTTACTGGTACTTTAATGAGGCCGTAACTTCCATTACTTAGCACCTGACTCAGTAATGAGATTTAGAAGAGGAAAACTCACAGGCAATACTTCCCTCCTGTGGCAACACCCTGCTACTGCATCTTTTCCCAGGGATTAAGATAATACAATAAACATACCAAGACTGCAGGGAGGAGAACCATTAGAAAAGGGGACAAAGCTCATATTCTTCACTAGGAAATGTCACTTCGCCATTCTTTTCTGACCATTACATAAACAATAACCTTTTACTAGCTTTGGATTCCAATTTACACGACGCATCGTTACACTCTCCCCTACATTACAGTAAGTGATCCTGTGTCCCTGCAACTTTTAATTGACTATTTAACATTTGTATCTTCCTATTAGAGGCCTTCTACGAGAGTAAGAATATGCAACACATCTATGATCTGAGGTCCTCCCCAAGTCCTGTAAATACAACCTCCTTAAGTAATACACCCCATGAAGGACTAATGAATAAAACATGACTCAGAATTAGCTTAACTCCTGTTCACATCACTGGGTTTTAGCATCTAAAAAGAAAACATCGAACCATCACCCAAGTCCTTATGGAAAAACTTGTCATCTCGGATCCAGGTACTTTCAAACAAGCAAACCAGTCCACATCTCTTTGATTTTCCCTTCTTTCTTTTTTATTTTTCTCCACCGATTACTTCGCTGTGACACACATTCTCCATCAGACGTTCTTGAATAATTCAGGCATAGCCACTTTCAAGCCTATGTTTGCCATCTCTGAGTCATCATATGAATGCCAGGCTCCCGATATTAAAACCTGCAGTTTGGCTGGGTATAACATTTTAAACTTAATTCCGGGCTGCGATTATTTTGGTGACCAGTGGATGAAAAGAAGATCTTCGCTGGTGTACTGATAATGGCAGGTCTTGGGCAACCCGGATTTTAACCCCCTCCCATTGGAAATCTTGGATTTCTCTTGTTTTATTAAAGAAATGCTGTTTCTCCAAGTAATTCAAAAATCGAAAGATTAAGGGTTGGGGGGGAGCCCCGGGTGGGTCAGTTGGTCTAAGTGCCCTGTGGGCATGTTTTATGGTATACCGTGCCCCGTATGGTGATGGACCTACCAACTTCTCCACAAACTTTTGCACAAATGGTATGGGATCATGCCCTTCTTCAGCTTCAGGGAGGCCGATTATTACTGCATTGTTTCTGTGGCTACCACCCTCCAAATCCTCTAATTTCAACTCCATCTTTGCCAGAAAGACACTATTTCAGGATCAATATTATTGGCTCTTTTCTCCAGGGATGTGATACGTGCCTCACTATCAGATGTATGCTGAGCAATGTCTTCTATTGCTTGTAAGATTAGCTTAATTTCGGAAGTTATAGTTTTTAATTCTTCCTTAAAAGGACAAAATTCTGCCAAAAAGCCAGACAACGTTAGAGGCTCCTGCTCAGAGCTCAGCTGTGGGGTGGATGGCCCAGGAACAGTGTTAGCCCTTTGTTTCTTAGGAGCTTTCTCGGGCATGGCAGGCGGGTATGTTTTGTCATAGATGTCTTCATTTCAATTTCCATCTCCTGCATAACACTCCCTTATGTTGCTCCAGGCATTCGTACACCCTTCAGTTACCTTTTCTACGATCAGACCATTAAATTAAAGTAGTAATTTACCGATTCTTACGGCGGTAGTCTGGAGAGGATGAAAAGGTGTATCTTCAAGCTCGCTGCATCACGTGACCCCCCCACTGCTTTATTTTTCTGTAATTGAAATTGTGTTTTTACAGGGTATATTTTCTGCTACATTGTTACAGGGTGTGCTTGCAGGTTTTCTTACAGGTTTATTACTGAATTGTGCTTTACAGATTACTGCTTTATTTTTCTTTGATTCAAATTTTTTTTGCAAGGTATATTTTTTGTTAACTTGTTACAGGTTGTGCATACAGGTTTTGTTCCTATTTTGTGCTTGCAGGTTTTATAGTTTATTGCTTTATTTTTCTCTGAGAGAAATTGTTTTTTGCAGGGTATATTTTCTGCTAAATTGTTACGGGGTATGCTTACAGATTCGTTACTGTTTTGTGCTTACAGGTTACTGCTTCATCTTTCTCTGATACACATTTTTTGCAAGGTATATATTCTGTTAAACTGCTACAGGTTGTGCTTACAGGTTTTGTTACTGTTGTGTGTGTAAATGTTTTACATTTTGATCAATTTTTAGGCTAAGCAAAGTTACAGTTGTGTCACTATTTTGTTTTACACTTACATGTTTTTACTTTGGGCTTAAAGGTATTGCAATCTCTTTCTCACATTGAAGGAACTAATTACTTTTCTTCCACAGCTCTTTCAGGGGATTTATAGTGTAACTTCTTGATCTGACAAATACTTAGTACTTTCCAACAGAAGGAAGATTCATAAGGTCAGGTTAGTTGGTGTGTTGTGATTTTGACTAGGTTTACTGGCATAAAGTATCTAGCTTCACCTGAACTCTTTTCTTCTAGGGTTTGCTTGAAAGGACAGAGCAAGGAGCAACATTAAGGCATCTTTTGGCTAAGCAGAGTTACTGTTGTGTTACTATTTTGTTTGTGCTTACAGGTTGTACAGTTTACTGCTTTATTTTTCACTGATTGAAATTTTTATAGGGTATATTTTCATTTAAATTGTTGTGCAGGTTGTCTTGCTTAAAAGAAGGAAAACACTCACGGGGGTGATGGGTCAGAGCTGTAGCTGATAGTTTCCGGAGGGCAACAAAACAAAGAAAAAAACCAATATGGTTCCCCAAAAAGGTGGCGGGGAAGGTTAAGGAGAAAAAGATAGCATTCAGGAAGTATAAAGAATCACTGAAGGAGCAGGACAGAGAACTGCAATAGTTAAGCAGAAGGAAGCAGGGAAGACGGTCAGAACAGCAAAGTCCCATACCGAGGAAAAAATAGCCAATTCAGTTAAGAAGGGGTAGAAAACATTTTATAGGTACATTAGGGAGTGAAGAAAGACTAGGGAAGGATAGTGAGGCTTAATAAAAGGGAGGGGAGATGAGCAGAGGGTGACAGTGACAAAGCAGAGATACTGAATGAATACTGCTGCTCCATATTCACAAAACAAGAGAAGGAGGAGGTACCTAAACCAAATAATACAAGCACACTGGATGGGGGGGTTGATACCAGTCCATTCACAGAAGTGAGGGTCCTGAAAGACCTCCTAAAACTGAAGGTGGTCAAAGCAATGGGGCCTGATGGGATTCACCTCAGGAATTCTAAAAGAAGTAAGGGGACAACTAATGCACCACTGACTACTATTTTTAACAAATCATGGGAGAAGGGTGTGGTACCTGAGGAGTGGTGGAGGGCAGATATGATTCCTCGTCATGAAAGTGGGAGCAAGGCAAAGGCGGGAAACTATAGACCTATCTGTTTAACCTCAGTGGTAGGGAAAATGATGGAATCACTTCTGAAAGAAAGAATTGTTGAGTATCTAGAGGCCAGTGGGGCACAGGACCCAAGGCAGCATGGATTCACAGTGTGAAGGTCATGTCAGACAAATCTAATAGAGTTCTTTGACTGGGTGACCAAAGTAGTAGACCAGTGAGGAGCTGTGAAAGTGGTCTACCTAGATTTTAGCAAGGCATTTGACACAGTCATACACAAAAGATTAATAAACAATTTAGCCAGCCTGGAAGTGGGTCCCATGGTGGTAACCTGAGTAAACATTTGGCTCGACAACAGGAAGCAGAGGGTAACAGTAAATGGACTCCACTACGAAGAAAGGGGGGCTACTAGTGGGGTACCGCAGGGCTGAGTACTGGGACTGATCCTCTTTAATGTCTATATAGGTGACATTGCAGATGGACTGGAAGGAAAAGTATGCCTTTTTGCAGATGACACAAAGATCTTCAACAAGGTTGATACACAAGGCGGGGGAGAAAGGATAAGAAGTAACTTGGAAAAGTTAGAGGAATGGTCAAAAGTATGGCAACTTAGATTCAATGCAAAGAACTGCAAAGTAATGTACCTGGCAAACAAAAACCCAAGGTTAGTGTAAACATTGGGGGTGGAGGTATTAAAAATAACAAAAATGGAAAGGGACCTGGGGTAGTCATATCAGATGACCTAAAAGTAGGCAAGCAATCTGAGAAGGCAGTAAGGAGGGCTGGGGAACTACTGGGATATATAAGAAGAGGCATCACCAGTAGAAAATAAGAAGTTATTATCCCTCTGTACAGGCAGTTGGTGAGACCCCATATGACGTACTGCATGCAGTTCTGGAGATACCATCTGTACAAGGACATAGACAGGATGGAGGCATTCCAGAGGAGGGCAACTAAAATGGTGCAGGGCCTACACCCGAAGCCATACAAAGAGAGACTAAATGAGCTTAATATGTATACCCTAGAGGAAAGGAGAGAGCGGTAGGGCTTGTTAGAAGCTTTCCAGTACCTCAAGAGACTCAACAAAGCCCAAGAGGGTAGCATCTTTTAGAAAAAGAGATGTGCAAGAACAAGGGGGCATAATTTGAAGAAAGAGTGAGGACAACTTAGGGCAATGTGAGGAAGTATTTTTTCATGGAGAGGGTGGTGGATGCATGGAACAGACTTCCTGAGGAGGTTGTGAGGTCAAAAACAGTGGGGGAATTTAAGAATGCATGGGACAGACATAAATCAATTCTAGTGAGAGGTAGGAGGAAGTAGGCTGTTGGTAAAATTAGGATTTGCAACTTTTCCACTAGGTAGGGAAATGGGCAGACTAAGTGGGCCAAGCAGTCCTTATCTGCTGTCAAAGTCTATGTTTCTATATTTCTAGCTCCCATATGCCAGCATATATCTCCACATGTTGTGCCATTAAAATTCTTACAAAGTTCTTGCCTACTTGTTACTATAGTTACAGTATGATCCAATGTGTATTCCATCTTCCCCTTAGGATTAATGCACCTTAATCTTCACAACATATTTGGCTATCAGGATGGGTGTTACATCTGCAGTTTGTATCACGTCTACCTTTGATGCCATGAGTCCCTTAATTGTCATCCTTCTCCCAGCCTACTGGTGAACAAAAACATAAACTACTCATTTGGAATCACAAAAATTACCCCAGCTCTCTCATAGGTTTCTCACCCACTTCCCTTGTTTTCTGAGACCCTATCCCAAATGTTACCCTCCTCCATAAATTTATGTACACAATAAAACTTTTTTTTACCTGCAACTCATACCTTTATCCTGGCTCCCAACCTCTCATATGCATTCTTAATTCTAGTTTTGAGGTCCCTCTGTATTTTCTGAACTTATGTCTGGAGGTAACCCATCTCTTATCTGTTTCCTAAGTCTCTGCTAAGCCAGTGGAACCATGTCTTCTCTCCTTTTCACTTCCTTACAGCGATGCAGACTTCCAAGCCCTTGGGAGGGAGCGGGAAAAGAGACAGAGGAACACGTAGAGGCTGTGGGTTGTCAGGCAAGCAGGGTTTGAGGAGAATAAGGATGGGGTGGTAACCAGGATGGAGGGGGAGTAGGAAGGTGGGGGAGAATCTTGTATGGCAGTCAAAGAAGGGAAGGAAAGAAGGAAGGAAGGAAGGAAGGAAGGAAGGAAGGAAGGAAGGAGACAGAAATGGAGCTGGAAAAAGGATGGTACTCCTAGGGGACTTCATAATTAAGGATATTCATTGGGGAAACAAGAGGGGGCCCAAATACAGGTAGAAAGGTGGTTTGCATGCCATGAATGACAGCAGAGAGGGTGCACCCTAAAAGTGTGGAGTTGTTGAGGGGAGTTGGGGAGAAACCAATCATAATTATACACCTTGGTACTAATGACCTAGTCAAGGAGGAGGTGTGATTTGTACAGGAGAGATTCAGAGTAGTAGGGAGGACCTGTGGGGGCATCCAAATTGTTGGTATTCCTAGAGGTGTTGCCAGTACCAGGAGCCAACACAGTCAGAAATTAAAGGATAGAGGATTTCAGTGACTGGCAGATGGAGTGGAGCAGGGAGAAAAGGTACGACTGTGTTGGAAGGAGACCTGGACAAATAAAATATATTTTGCACCCGACAGACTGTACCTCACTACCAGGAGGAGGGGGGGTCAAATGTCTTCAGGGACATGTTAGGGAGGGTGCATAAGCCAAAAACTTAATTTAAACTACTGAGAGGACAAGCAGGGCTGCAGATCCCAAGACTCTGAGAGATGGAGAAGGAGCAAAGGGGTTAGCAGAAGGGGTGAGAGCACAGGCAATGGGAAGAAATGAGAAAGGCAGGTAGGAGGGAGGGGACGGGAGAGAGGAATACTTAGACTCAAAGTGGAGGGTGGTGTCCCTGAGTGAAAACAAGTCTTGGAAACAAGATGAATGACCCACAGACATTGTTGGCAGTGAGGGGAGCAGACATTACAGTGGTCACAGAGACATGGGCCAAACCTAACTATGACTGGGACCTCTCAATCCCTGGGTTTAAATCATACAGGAGGTAGGAGAAAGGGGAGGGTTGGTGGTACATATGGGAGGGTATAACATGTACAAGGGAGGAGTCTGCAGTGGGAATGGAAGAAGAAGAATATGGATTCAGTTACTGTCTAATAGAAGAAGGAAGTGAGGTTGGGGATGGTTTATACAGCACCCAACTTGGAGAAGGAAAGAGACAGGGAGTCAAACTCACAAATATTGACAGCTGCAAGGTTGGGAGAGGTAGTAATAGTGGAAGACTTCAACCTACTCAAGGTGGATTGGAGGATACTGGCCTTGACCTTTGCCAAGAGTCAGGTGACCCTAGATGTGATGCAAAGTGGGTTCCTGGCTCAGGGTGTTACAGAACCCACCAGGAAGGGGGCAATCCTTGATCTGGTGCTGATGATCAGGGACTACTTCCAGGTTATAAAAGTTGAGGAGACCCTGGGTGGAAGTGACCATCACATGGTGTGGTTCTGGTTGGATAGGGCAGGGAAAAGATGCTGTGTAAGACTAAAATCCTGGATTTTAGACAGATGGACTTCAGAAAGATGGGTGAGCTGCTAAGGAGTTACCTGGTGAGCATCTGAGTAGATATGGAGGTGGACCAAAGGTGGTCCATCATCAAGGAGGGAATAATGCTTGCCTTATATCACTGAGCTGTGTGAGACTCTGCTCTGCACAGCTCAGTTTTCTGAAATATACTGTTGACTGTTTGTTTTGCAATTTACTGAGAGCCCTGTTAGTAATAACAGGCAGAGGGACAATCAGTCCATTTCTTTAAACTTTTCAATCAGTGTGCTGGGACTTTAGCGGTGCTCTGCACCTTTTACTAAGCTTACTCATCTGTGACTTGTGTGTTACATTCAGTTTGGGACTGCATTAGCAAAGGGTTAATTTTTGGGACCAACAGCTCACTTCTGGGTCCAACCCGACATAAATATCTGCCCTGCAGAGAGCAGGGTGAGCTTGGGCAGGGAGAGATGCACGTCATTGCACATGTTTTGCGTGTTTAGCACAGAAGCATGGATGTATTGCTGCATCCTTGTGCTTTTGTTCTTGAGAGTGTTTTATCTCTGGACATAAGTTTAACCTCATCGGTTATCTGGTAGGTTATTCAAATAATCACGTTGTGGTCTGACTCATCAAAAATTTAGACATGTAACAGTGACTAAAAATGCAGGTGTTTGGTACTGAATGGTATTAGGGCATCAAGTAAGGATTAATAATAACTAGCTAATAGTTTTTAGGTGTTTTTGACAATATTTGCCTCTTAGTTTGAGTTCTGCACTTTTGGTTTCATTTATCTTTTGATTGTTAGGTTGTTTCTTAAGCATAGGGAAGTTTTTGTCTTTTTTGACTAAGTTTAATTTCAGACATTTATTTACACGGTTTTATGACCTTTGTTTAAGTTCCATTTGTTCATGTGCTAAAATCTAGTTATTTTATTTATTCATTATAGTTAATTTTGGTTGTTTTATTTATCATGGCAGTAGGCAGCGTTCTCACTATTGTAACCACTACTGGACATACTGGCATAAAATGTATAGCATGCAATATGTTTACATTATTGACTGGGACCTTCTTGACCAACCCTACACATGTAGCAAATGCCTAGAAATTGTGGAATTACACAATATGATTGGGCAATTTAATCAGCATCTAATTGCACTTGAAAATAGCCAATCAGATATGCATAACCATTTTAAAGCAACTATTGTTTCATTGAATCTAGAAGTTGAACATGGTCCAGATGGTAATACTGATGTTACACCAAGCACCTCCTATACCCCTGAGGTTTCTATCCTGACAGCAACTAATAGTTCTCAGCCACATATTGAGGGTGTTAGAAAAAGAGCCAGGGAAGACGACTGTTTTATTGATAACAATCAGTATGCTGAAGACAGCTGATTTTTTACTCAGACTACTAGAGTCGCAAAAAAGGAGAGAAAGGCCCAACACTTTAGTATTGAGCAATTTAATAGATTTGATCCTTTAACCTCCCCTGCATTTAATATTGAAGATGTGACTCCAGGCGCCCTTATTGGCCATACTGATTTTTGTACTAAAGACTTACCACCAGTTAATCATTTACATATTAATGATACCCTACTCATAGACTTATCTACTGAACTTACAACTTCTCCCTTGTTTAGTTGTCAAGATGATTCTAACATTCCCTTGCAACAACAAATTTATGTTCTGGGCGATTCGTTGACAAAACACTTAGGTAGGACTATATGCAACCCTAACAAAGCTAATAGAACTAGTTCTTGTTTTAGTGGTTCCAAAATTTCTGATCTCACACTAATGTTGTCTGAGATTATGAAGGATCATGGTAACAACTCTATTGTCCTTATACATGTAGGTGCTAATAACATCTATAGGGATTCTGTGCAATCAATTAAGCAAGCAATAACACATGATGAGGTGTGGTTTATCGCCTGATAAAAGCACGCCAAGGGGTGTACTAAGGCACGAGGCGCTTGTGCCGAGTGCCTTATGCCACTGGGCGTGCTCTTATCAAGCGATAAACCACACCTCGGAGTGTGTTATTGTGCTTATAGAATGGGCACTCTAGTAAAGAAGTTAATTGAAAAAACAGAAAGTAGAAAGTGGAAATAAAAAAAAGTATAATAATATGAACAGTAAAAAAATAATAAAAAGTAGTCCCTGCCATTGTGTTTTACTGGAGATGTTTAATGTAGGTGCTTGACTAGTGTTTGTGTCTACAGTCCCCAAGTATCAGTCACACACAGAAAAATATTCAAACCATGTTTTTACTTCACACACAGACACATATTCAAACCCATTTTTTTTTTATATTTCTTACTTTGCGCAGGCTGTTTCAGTTACAGGCATTAAATCACAGAGACAGTTTCAGTTGCAGGCATTGAATCACCGAGACAGTTTCAGTTGCAGGCATTGGGAATTGACATTTGCAGTGTTTCTTGGCTCTGGCCCTTCCCGTTCCCTGAAAATAGAGAAAGCCTTATTTTTTTAGGTTCGACATTTTACTGTGTTTATTTAAATTAAATGGCTTGCTGACTGGGAGCGAGCATGTCCCTCAGCAGCCACCGTACAAACTCATTTTGTGCTTCACATTTAAAGAAATAACGGTAATTCATGCTGTGTGGAGTTTTTTTTTACTTTAGTTTTGTGTCGGATGTTGCGAGGTGACTGGGAGAATATAGATTAACGTGGTAACCGTTACCGCTCGCTTTCAAATGCTGGGAGGAATCGAGACATGGATGTACAGTGCACTGGCCAGGGGCAAACGGGACATAAAAAAAATGAACAGGTAGCAAGTCTGGAGACTGGAGAGTTGTTGGTGGTAGAGGAAATTTGGGGGACGTTGTGTTTTTTTGTGTTGGCGGTACACTGGTGCCACTTTCCCGGTGCAGCGGTTGTGGTTCTGTTGCTCAGTAGGTGACGGGCTGCATTGGGAGAACGGTGCCACGCATTAATTTTTTTATGTGCTTTGTTTGGTTGCCACGAGTAGTGCCAGTTGCCTATGATATCATGTGATAAGGACACGGGTTTTAAGAGCAGTTAGCCAATCAGATTAGTTGATTTTAGATGCCCATTTTATAAAGAAGATTATATGTTGCATTAACTAACAAGTTGGTGGATATGGGTTGTAAAATCTGTATATCTGAAATTTTACCTGTCCCACG
The DNA here is from genome assembly GCA_016271365.2 of Neoceratodus forsteri. Classification (NCBI taxonomy): domain Eukaryota; kingdom Metazoa; phylum Chordata; order Ceratodontiformes; family Ceratodontidae; genus Neoceratodus; species Neoceratodus forsteri. The sequence goes on from JADMNL010000022.1 coordinate 130,173,759, forward strand.
TTTTTCATCATTCCTTAATAATAAAATCAAAATTGTCGACGAATGGCTTAGAAAATGGTGTTTACTCCAAAACTTGACATGTCTAACGCATTGGGAGGAATTTGAATATCATCCTGAATTGTACTGTTTTGATGGTTTACATTTAAGCAGACGGGGTAATGCTGTACTGGGAAAACAATTTATGACATCTATTAACCATCTTTTAAATGAAACCTAGGGGCCGAGACAGTGGACAGACCACCATCTCTAAAATCTCCAGTCAGCAGCACCATGACATGTAAAGAACTACATTTCTTATGCTTTAATGCTAGATGCCTTACCCAAAAATTGGATGAATTAAAATGCAGAATTTATAACAATGATGTTGATATTATTTCAATAAATGAAACATGGGGTGATGACAAATCATCTCAGGATACCATTATACCTGGTTTCACTTCCTATACTCATAATAGGCATAATCGGAAGGGTGGAGGAGTGGTACTATTTATTAAAAACCAACTTAATTCTATTGACATTACAAAGAATATCAAAAAACATGACAAATGAATGGAGACCATTTGGGTTAAGCTCAGTCTCTCTACATCAGAGGTCCTTAGCTTGGGTTCTTGCTACCACCCTCCTAATTCATCAGTCAACATCCTAGATGCAATTTAATCTGAATTAGAACATGCAAAAGCATAAGGTAAAATTGTAGTCTCTGGTGACTTTAATATAGGTACAATTGATTGGCAGAAATTATGTGCAAACAGCAGTCAGGGTAACAAGTTAATACATACACGTACCCAGCTGGTACTTAAGCAGAATCTACTTACCCCAACCAGAGGAAATAATATTTTAGATTTCGTACTCTTCGATGATGATATAATAGTAGAAAACAGTTTAGTTAGTGAGCCAATTGGGAATAGTGACCATAACACTATTACATTTAATATCGTACAAACCTACATTTATAATTCCAATCGCACTAAAATATATTTGTATGATAAAGCCGACTTAGGTACAATGAAACACATTATTGGAAACATTAACTGGGATTCTTTATTGATTGGCTTTACCCCAGAATTTTACTGGGAAAACTTTAAGAACATCATTTGTCAACTTAAGGAACTATATATGCCATCTAAAATTAAAAATGAGAACCAAAATAAAGTTCCCAAATGGATGAACCAGTCCATCAAAAAATGCATTAGATTAAAACTCAAGAAATATATTAGATTTCAGAAAACCAAATCTTCTTTAAATTGGACTTCCTATATACAGATACAAAGAAAATGTAAGATTATGATTAAAAGGGCTAAATCTAACTGGGACCAAAAATTAGCATCCACTGCTAACAAATCCAACAGCAAGCACTTTTACTCTTACATTAATTCTCTGAGGAAACCTGCATGTCAGGTTGGTCCTATACTTGACAATGACATTTTGATACATGATCCCCAAAAAATGGCTGATCTGTTTAATCATAATTTTTGCAAAAGTTTTTCTGGTACTTCTAAATCAACATATGACACAGTTTTGTCAGATATTACTAATGCTTCATCAGTTAAATTTTCTACTGACATTATTAAGATAAGATATGGACACTAAAAGGCAAATACAGTCCTGGTCCAGACAACATAGCAGGACATTTATTATTTGTATTAGTCAATGTTATTGTCGCTCCCTTAAAACTGATGTTTGATTATTTTCTGGCTATGAATTTTGTTCCACAGGATTGGAAAGAGGCTTATGTTATCCCTATTCATAAAAAAGGCCAAAAAATAACTCGGAAAATTACAGGCCAATAACTTTAACTTCCTCTGTTTGTAAATTATTGGAAGATTTACTTAAAGACATGATATCACCTGTTCTTGACTGTCATGATGTTGAGCAACATGGTTTTAAAAAAGGAAGAAGCTGTTTAACTAACTTAATCTGCTTCTATGAACAAATTAGTTCCTTACTTGACAAAAACATATCATGTGACATAATTTATATTGACTTCAGTAAAACTTTTGACACCATGCCTCATTGGGCTCTAATTACCAAACTTCATAAGTTAAATGTAAACAGTATTGTAGTAAATTGCATAATTAATTGGCTTCAAAATCACTCCCAGCAAGTGTCTATTGATGGGAACAAATCAGTTAGGGGGTCAGTGATAAGCGAGGTACCTCAGGGCTCAGTATTAGGCCCATGTCTGTTTCAGATATGTATTGCTGATCTTACTTCAGGCTGTTCAGCTGCTACCATTAAATATGCAGATGATGCAAAAATAGGTGGTCCCTGCACCTCTGATTACCAAGCCAACATTATCCACAAAGACCTTGATCATATTACTACATGAGTTAAGACCTGGGGTAAGACTTTGAACATCTCTAAATGCAAGGTAATGCATTTAGGTACAAGTAATTTACAAACCCCCTATTATTTGGATGGCATACTTCTTGACACTACCTCAGACGAAAGAGATTTGGACATTATTATTTCAGACAACTTTTCTTATAGTAAACATGTACATAGCATTATTAATAAGTCTAATAAAGTTGTATGGTCTATCTTGCGTAACATTAAATCAAGTAAGCATGATGTGCTATTATCACTATATCGTGCATACGTCAGACCACATTTGGAATATGCTTCCCAGCTTTGGGGTTCATACAAAAAATCTGAAGGCCTTTTATTGGAATCAGTCCAGAGGAAATTTACTAAAAAGATTTCAGGGATATATGATGTCTCTTATGAGGGTAGGTTAGATAGTCTGAAACTTATGCCCCTATCCACATGTCAGCTTCGTGGTGATCTAATGTTATTATATGACATCATTCAAGATCCTTATCTTTTGTGTGAACTTGGTCTAGAATTTAAAAGCTGTTATCACAATATTAGGGGACATCCTTTGCAATTAGTCAGAAAACCTTTTGTGAGATCAAGTAGTAAATATTTTTTCACTATTAGAGTTGTTGGTCCATGGAATAGACTTCTGCTTAAAGTTGTCAATAGTGAAACCAAAAGTATTTTCAAAAACAGACTAGACAGCCTTACTAGTAATGGGTATGACCTCTCCTACTATATATTGGATTAGAATAGGAGCATCATGGGCTTCGGCATTCTGGCTCTTGTACTTCCCTTAGTATGATCTTTAGTATGATCCTTAGTATGACAGTGGAGTGCATTAGGCTCAAGGGGAAGAACTCAAGGGCCAAAGCATCCAGCTGGTTTAGTACTGGGGTCACCCAGGCAGTAAGGGATAAGAGAGCAGCCTATAAGAAATTCAGGAGGACTCTGAGGGATGAAGACAGGGAGGATTACTTGAAGATGGCTAGCATAACAAGTAAGGCAGTCCAGCAGTCTAAAGCACAGAAATGACTTCAGCTAACTGAGGGAATTAAGAAGAGGGACAAGATCTTTTCTTGATATATTAGTGAAAAAGGTATCAAGAAAGTTGGGATTGTTAGCCTCAGGAAAGGAGATGGGTGGGCACAGGAGAATGGGGCCAAAGCAGAGGTACCAAATAAGTACTTTTGTTTAATCTTCACCAGGGAGAAAAGTGGATCAGTGCCACTAGGAGGAAGGAGAGGAAAGGGGTGGGGACACAGATGTTTTAATAGAGTTGGATAGGGTAAGGACACGGTTGTTAACATTGAGGGGAGATAAACCCTCAGGCCCAGACAGCATACACCCAAGGGTGCTGAGGGAACAGGCAGAAGAGCATGCAGATCCCTTGGCTGGCTTGTTCAGTAGCTCACTGGAGTCAGATGTGGTACCGTAGGACTAGAGAATGATAAATGCAATGCCACTACACAAGGATGACTCAGGGAACTATAAACAGGTCAGTCTGACCTCCATCATGTGCAAGCTCATGGAGACCATACTTAAGGAAAGTTTAGTGGAATATCCAGATAAGCATGGTCTCCAAGATAAGAGGCAATATAAGTGTATGAGAGGGAAGTTGTGTGAAACAAATCTGATTGACCTTTTTGACTGTGTCACTAAACCAGTGGACAGATGCCAACTTGTGGACATCCTTTACCTTATCATCATCAAGGCCTTTGACTCTGAACCTCACAAGAAGTTGATCAGGAAGTTGGCAGATCTCAGAGTTTGAGAGAAGTTGACCTGATGGGTAAAAAACTGTCTGAGGGGTAGAACCCAGAGTTTGATGGTGAGGAATGAGATAACTAGTACCAGGGAGGTCACCAGTAGGGTCCCTCAGGCTCAGTGCTCAGATTGGTGCTGTTTAATGTCTTCATCAGTTATACTGGGGATGGCAGTAAGAACAAAATGTGCTTATTCACTGACCACACGATGTTCTCTGGTTGGTTGGGTGGGTGGGCGGACACAGCAGATGGGATACAAGACCTAAAAATGGATCTGGAAAAACTAGAGAGGTGGTCCAGGATTTGGCAGCTTGGCTTCAATGCAAAGAAATACAAAGTTATGCACATTGAAGCCAAGAACATGAGGACTGAGTTCAGCCTGGGAGGGGTCCGGATATCTGCATCAGAGGAGGAGAAGGGTCTGGGGTGATGATCACCAGTGCCCTAAAACACTATATGCAATGGTGGAAAGCAATGGTGAAGGCAAACAAAATGCTGGGCTGCATTGTCAGAGGAATCAGCAACAGGCAGGAGGAGGTAATACTGCCCTAGTATAGGCCATTAGTGAGGCCACATCTGGAATATGGTGTACAGTATTGGTGCCCATACATTAAAAAGGAAATAAACCTGCTGGATAGGGTCTAAAAGTGAGTAGTGAAGATGATCATGAACCAGCAGAGTAGGATGTATAAGGAGAGGTTAGAGGCCCTGAGGATGTGCTCCCTGGAGGAGAGGGGAGAGAGAGAGAGAGAGAGAAAGGACATCATTGAGACCTTCAAATATTTGAAAGTAATATAAAGGGTGGCTATTGAGGATCTCTTCAAGCTTAGTGGGAAGTGAAATATGAGGGAGCACAGTTTCAAGTTGGGGTGTTGTTTAGGAGAGATACTAGGAGGCATTTCTTTACAGAGAAGGTGGTGGCAAGTTAGAATGTGCTCAAGAAAAGGTGGTTTTGTTTAAGATGGTGGGCATCTTCAAGACAGGTTGGGATAGAGTTAAGGGGAAAATAAATGTCAAGGGAGGGTCTGTGGGAGGGGAAAGGTAGATTGGGGAAGGTGGGCAGGGTCAGTAGCTTATGCTGAGGACCCTACACTACAAGCAGATTAGATAGACCTACTTGCATTATTCTACTGGCCTTGTCATGTTTGTATATTCATTTGTTTGTATGCCTTCTTCAAGCACCTACAGAAACAAAACCAACTTGTGCTTTGCATTTAATAACTAGTTCTAGATGCTAAGCCAAGAGGTCCTTCATTTTTACAAAGTCTGCTATACTGAAGTTCTGGGTCCTGGAAGCTGAGGCCTAGCTAGTCTTCCCTGACATCAGGAAACAGTTATCAATTGGCGTCATTGCCTCCTACTGGTTCTGTAACATTTACAGTAAAGATAAAGAAGTGGGGTGCCACAGGGCTCTGTACTGGGGCTGTTATTGTTTGGGAGCTTCATTGCAGACATCTCAATAGGCATCAAGAGCAAGCTCAGTCTGTTTGCAGATGATGACAAGATGGGAGTAGTAGTGGATGACTTAGAAGGGTGGCAGGGGCTGCAAGATGATCTCGCAAAATTGGAGGACTGGTTGGACACTTGGCAGCTTGGGTTCAATGCCAAGAAATACAAGGTGCTACTTTTCAGCACAAAAAAAAAAGGAGGAGCGCTCAGCTGGGGAGGATTCAACTAGCCAAGATGGAAAAGGAGAAGGATCTGGGGGTGATTATAATGGGAGCAATGAACAACTCAGCACAATGTAGAAAGGCAGCTGCAAAGACCAGCAGGATATGGTGTTGTATGGCCAGAGGCATATCCTCCAGGAGGGGGAGATGATCCTCCCGCTATACAGGTCACTGGTTAGACCACACCTGGACTACTGCATGCAGTTCAGGAGACTGTACCCAAAGAAGGACATTTGGTTACTAAAGGGGGTGCAGCACGGGGCAACAAAAATGATCCAAGGGCTAGGGGACTTACCCCTATGAGAGCAGGCTGATGCAGTTGAACAGGTACTCCCTGGAGGAGAGGAGGGATGGGGGAGCATGACTGAAACCTTTAAGTACATGAAGAGAATAAATAAAACAGGCACAGAGGAGCTTTTCAAATTTAGGAGGGGGAGGGACACTTGAGGGCATGATCTGAGATTGGAAGGGGGAAGGTTTAGGAGAGAAATGAGGAGACACTTTTTTAATGGAGCGGGTGTGTGTCTGGGTGGAATGCATTGTCAGAGGAGGTGGTATGCTGTCGAAAAGTGGGCTGCTTCAAAAGGGGATGGGAGAGGGTAAGGGGGAAGGTCACTGGAGGGGGAGGGAGGAAGGGGCACCTGCAGTGTAAGGGCTGCTAGCTTCACAATCGAGTAGACTTGATACACCAAAAGGCCTTTATCTGCAGGAAATTTCATATATTTGTATGTTCTTATAACCCTATGTTCACTGCTAAGCAACAGGGCAGAGGTAGGGTAAACCTAATCTCCTCTTTAATATGCTTCCCTAGGAAGCAGGCTATGCCTGGAAGAGTGAAGGGCCCTTAGAATTCTAAGGAAAAAGTTTATATTGTACAAAAATCTCTTTACCTTTTTGTTTTTGAAAGGCATCTAATATTTATAAAATGTGGTTTCAGGTACTTCTGGCAACATGAGTCTTGTGTATGCCTTACAAAAGCAACTTGAGGCCTTACAAGCAACTGTCAAAGTATACGAAAATAGTAAGTATAGCCTACTAAACTGATTCTGTAAATAAATGTTTAGTTTAATATAAAGCTCATTGTATGTAACTGATTTAAAATATAATTGTATAATGTTGTATGCAATGTATATAGGTGTTTGCAGTTTTGGGCGAAGTGGCATTTTACAACACATTTTGTAAACTGTTGAAAAAACCTGCACTGTTCATTTTCTTTTTATAAGCTGGTACAGTATTTGACAAGAAAAAAGTAAAAAGCACTTTACTTACTAAATAACACTCTGCCAGCCCACAACTTAGCAGAATAATGACGCAGGACTACATAAGTATGGAAGTACAAACTTGTGAAACATTTTTCAACTTTTGTTTTTTTCACAAATGTTCACCAGCAGATTTTTGACTAAGCATACCCTAAGATGTTTGCATTGAATCTGAGTCTGTCATTAAATACATCAACTCAATTGTTTCTGGCTGGATGCAAAGTTTAGATTTCATTCAACCCCATTTGTATTGTCTCCCACCCTTGAATAATGTATTTGCGACCCTGAGTGTGTTCAGAGTGAGTGGCCTTTCTAAACAATCCAGTCGATAATTGCAATGAACAAAATATTAAAATACTATGTGCAAATTATTGAAGTCTAGGAGATGAGATTCTGAATCTAGAGGCCATCACGGTAGAGTCCAACCTGGATATTGTGGTCATTACCAAGTCATGTTGCTTGAAAACCATGATAGGGACATGACCATACCAGTCTATATGCTGCTCAGGTTGCTTTATGTGAGGGAAAGCATAAAAGTGAAAGAAATACAGGGACTACAGTGGAAGGTAAAGGTACTGTGGGTCATCCTGGGGATGAGAAATGGAGCCATTATGTACACTGGAGTGATGTGCAGACCCCCAGCACCCAGGGAGGAATTAGATATGGTACTGTAGGAAGCCATCGGCAAGATGGTAGAAAAGGGGGAGGTGCTGCTGGTGGGGACTTCAACCTGCCAAATGTAGATTGGAGCCTCCCTGCAGCAGCTTCTTCTAGAAGCAGGGACATCCTGGACTTTTGCAGGGGGCATTCCTCAGGCAACTAGTCAGTGAACCCACTCATGATGGGGTAATACTGGACCTGATACTCACTAACAGTGACATTGTTGCAGACATCAATGAGAAGTGCTACTTGGGATCAGTGATCACCATACGGTGTGGTTCAATATAAGGATGCCTATGGAACTGAATCACATAAGGGCAAGGATTCTGGACTTCAGGAATGCAGATTTTGTGAAGATGGGTGAATACCTCAGGGATGAACTGGGAAGGGGGCAATGGCTTGGGTCAGGTGGAGGAACAGTGGGTGAAGATAAAAGGCAGCATAGTAGAGGCAACAAACCTCTGCATCAAACAAGTGAGCAAAAGCAAGAGAGAAAACAGACTGCTATTGTTCTCAAAAGAGGTGGCTGTAAAGGTAAAAGCTAAATGGGTAGCACTCAGAAGGTAGAAAGAAATGCAAAGGGAGGAGGATAGGGAGGTGTAGCAGGGGAAACAGAGGGAAGCAGGAAAAGCAGTAAGGAGCACAAAGGTGGAAACTGAAGAGAGAATAGCCTAGGAGGTAACAAATGGGAACAAGAAATGTTTTGGTATGTAAGTGAAAAAAGGAGACCAGGTGTGGGATTGTTAGGTTAGAAAGGGAAGGGGGAACGGTGCAGAGTGGGACCAGGAAAAGGCAGACATTCTGAAAAAATACTTTGTTCAGTGTTTACAGATGAAGGAGAAGGGGAGGGGTCACAAAAATCTAATAAAAGCTTCTCAAGGTGGACACTAGTTCTTTTTGTAGGTGAAAGTACTGAATGACTTGCTAATTTGAATATGAACAAAGCAATGGGGCCAGATGGAGTGCGTCCAAGGGTATTGAGGGAGCTCATGGAAATACTGGCTGCACTTTTGAGTTCTATTAAACAGTTCACTGGAAACAGGAGGAGTTCCGGAAGACTGAGAAGGGTGATTGTAGCCCCACTACACAAACGTGGTAGCAGGGAGGAGGCTGGCAATTATAGGCCAGTCAGTCTGATATCAATGGTGGGAAAGTTAATGGAATCACTGCTGAAGGAAAGGTTTGTGGAACATCTTGAATCCAGTGGGTTATAAGACCCGAGGCATCATGGTTTCACAGGGGGGGAGGTCATTGCAAATGAATTTGATATATTTCTTTAACTGGGTGACAAAGGATTTAGATCAGGGTGGAGTGGTGGATATGGCCTACCTAGATATTAGTAAGGTTTTCAACACTATTCCACATAGGAGACTAGAAAGCAAGCAGAGTAGCTTAGGAGTAGGTCCAAATTCATTTTATTTATTTATTTATTTATTCTTTTGTTAACCGGCTAAGGCCCACTAAGCACAAGTGCCTGTTTTCAGGGGCGACCCAGGAGCTTTGGACTGGTTAAGTGACCAAAGGTGATAATCTGGAGAAGGAACTGGTTAGGGGACAGTAACAGAGGCTGGTGATAAATGGAATTCCTTTTGAGGAAGGGAGGGTGACCAGCGGCATACCTCAGGGGTTAGTCCTGGAACAGGTTATCTTTAACTATTTTGTAAGTGACATTGCAGAGGAGCTGGAAGGGAAGGGCTGCCCCTTTGTGGGTGACCCAAAATCTGCAATAGGGTGGACACTCCAAGGAGGGGGAAGGGGGTGTGGAACTGATGAACAGAAACCTAAGAAAACTAGAGGAGTGGTTGAGGGTATGGCAGTTGGGTTTCAATGCAAAAAAGTCAAAATAATGCACTTAGGGCCTAGAAATCCAGAGGCAGAGTATAAAATGGCTGAAGTGGTATTGATGACCACCAAGCAGGAAAGAAACCTTGTGTAATTATATCGGATAACCTAAAGGTTATCCGATATAATTATGTATGGTAAAGTCAATCTAGTATGGACACTAACCAGAGGTGGGAGCTCATAAAGCTGGGGATAGTGGAGGCAACCAAAACCTACTGCAAAGCCCAGAGCAAGAAGGCTAGGGCTAATAAACCGAGCTGGTTGAGCAAGGAGGTCATGGAAAAGGTAAGGAAGAAAAGAGCTGCCTTTAGGAAGTACAAGAAAACAGGGAGGGGGAGGACAGGGAGGAGTACTTGACAGAATCAAAGGAGGTGACAAGGGCAGTAAGGGGAGCCAGAGCATCTACGGAACTCAGGCTGGCACAAGGCATTAAGAAGGGGAGAAGGACTTTAAGTACATCAGGGAGAAAGGAGCTGTAAGGACCACATAGTAAGGATTAGGAAGGAGGGGGTTGGGTGGAAGCTAGGGTGCGATAAGGCAGAAGCACTAAATGAGTACTTCTGCTCAGTATTTACTGAAGAGAAGAGGGGGGGTGACACCCAAGTTGAGAGAAATGGCAGAAGCGGGGGGGGAAGGGGTGACAGATGGGGAAATCATGGAGGGCAGAGTTCGAGAGGGTTTGAAGGCATTGAGGGTGGACAAGGCGCTAGGCCCAGATGGCATCCACCCCAGGGTACTGAAGGAGCTGGCAGAGATCCTTGGCAGACCTATTTAATGCCTCACTACATTCGGGGTGTGTACCTCAGGACTGGAGGATGGCTCATGTGGTGCCCCTCCACAAGAGTGGCCCAAAGGATGAACCGGGAAACTACAGACCAGTGAGCCTCACATCCATCGTGATTAAGCTAATGGAGACTATCCTAAAGGAGAGGCTGGTGGCCCTCCTAGAGGCCAAAGGACTACAGGACAGCAGACAGCATGGCTTCATACATGGCAGATCCTGCCAAACCAACCTGGTGGAGTTCTATGACTGGGTAACTAGGCAACTGGACAGGGGCCATGCAGTGGATGTTCTGTATCTGGACTTCAGTAAGGCATTCGACTCTATGCCACATGAAAGGTTGGGAAGGAAGTTAATAGGCACAGGGGTGGGTGCAAAGCTGGTGAGATGGATAGGAAACTGGCTTCAGGGAAGGCAACAGAGGGTGGTGGTGGGTGGGGAGCTCTCACACCCAAGGGCAGTGAGAGCGGTGTTCCACAGGGCTCGGTGTTGGGACCAGTGTTGTTTGGGATATTCATTGCAGACATATCATGGGACATCAAGAGCAAGATCAGTCTGTTTGCTGATGATACCAAGGTAGGCGTGGTGGTGGATGACCTAGGGGTTGGCAGGGGTTGCAGGATGATCTGGCAAAGCTTGGAACCTGGTCAGACACCTGGCAACTGGGGTTTAATGCCAAAAGTGCAAGGTGCTGCATTTTGGGATGAAGAACCCAAGGAGGAGTTATCAGCTGGGGAGTGAGCTAGCCCAGAAAGAGGAGGAGAAGGATCTGGGGTGCTCATTACAGGGTCAATGAACAACTCGCACAATGTAGGAAGGCAGCTGCAAAGGCCAACAAAATGCTGGGTTGTATTGCAAGGGGTATATCCTCGAGGGAGGAGGTGATTCTGCCACTGTATAGGTCATTAGTTAGACCACACCTGGAGTACTGCATGCAGTACTGGCACCCATATCTGAAGAGGGACATTAAGTTACTGGAGGGGGTGCAGCACAGGGCAACAAAGATGGTCAAGAGGCTGGGGGACTTATCATACGAGAGGAGGTTGAAGGAGTTGAACATGTACTCACTGGAGGAGAGGAGGGACTGGGGTGACATGATTGAAACCTTTAAATACATGAAAGGAATAAACAAGACTGGTACAGAGGGGCTGTTCAAAGTAAGGGAGGGGAGAGCCACCAGGGGCCATGATATGACACTGGAGGGAGGAAGGTTCAGGAGGGAGATGAGGAGACACTTTTTTACAGACAGAGTGGTGGCTGGGTGGAATGCGTTACCTGCAGAAGTGATATCCAGTAGACCAGTGGACTGCTTCAAAAGGGGATGGGACAGGACAAGGGGGAGGGTTAATGAAGAGGAAGGGTGGAAGGGAGGGGCAGCTGCAGAATAAGGGGTGCTAGCTGCACATTCGAGCAGACTTGCTAGAGCTCTAGGCCTTTATCTGTTGCCAAATTTCGTATGTTCATAAAGGTGGCCAGGTAGTGTGACAAGGCAGTTAGGAGGACTAGTGAGATGCTGGGGTGCATGGGGGGATATCACCAGCAGTAAGAGGGAGGTGGTGTTGAATCTGTATAGATTGCTGGTAAGACCCCACCTAGAGTACTGTGTCAAGTTCTGGAGACCACAACTCTGGAAGGGCATAGACAGTGTAGATGTTGTCCAGAAGAGTGCAACTTAAATGATGCTATGTCTGCATCAAAAGCCCTACAAGGAGAGACTAAAGGACCTCAATATGTGCACCTTGGAACAGAGGAGGGAGAGGGGAAATATGAAAGAGACCATTAAATACCTCACATGGTAAATAAGGTACAGAGGGGAAATATTATTCAGAAGAAAAGGTGCTCGAGCAAGAGGACATACTGTGAAGCTGGGGGATAGATTCAGGAGAGATGTGAGGAAGTCCTTCTTCACAGAAAGAGTGTTGGGTTCCTGCAACAGCCTTCCAGCAGGCATGATGGGGGTGAAAACAGTTGTGGGGTTCAAGAATGCATAGGATAAGCATAACAGAATCATAGTGGAAATGAAGGATGAGGGAGAAAGCTGCAGACTGGGCATGTTCTGCATTAGTACTGTAGGAAGAGAGAAATGGGCAGACTGAATAGGAAAAGCAGTCCCTATCTGCCATCAAATTCTAGGTTTCTATACATCTATGTAAAAGGCACAGTAGGACAGTTCTTTTAAGAGGAAACTGCAGGAAAGGTTGTTTTAAAATAGGGGGACTTTATCAGTTACAATAGTCAAACAACAAACAGATCATATATAATTTAAGGTGGAATAGCTGATACATTGTGGAACTTTGAAATCAGAATAAGATGTTACTGTAGAGAATTTCAGCATTCATTCATTCATTCATTCATTTATATATTGAACACTGATGAGGACAGGCTGATCCTCTTAGAGAGTGCAGACACATTGGCCCTGTCCAGACTTACAAGCATGAATGGTTACATTAATGGTTCTGCACCTACCGATACCGCGTATCCACACTCTTCCCAGAGTTGTCCATGAAGGTGCACCCGCCAGCACTCCTCTGCATTTTGCATCTGCACTGCTATCCATGAAGCCAATTCCGACAGTCGCTATGATCTGTATTCATGCAAGTAAACCACAATCCTGTGCAGCATGTCTCAACATATCCCAGCATGCCGCCACTTGTTTGAGTGGGTACAGTAAATGAGAACAAGCATGACAGCATGCAATAGGGTGCAATGGGTTTAAAGAAATTAAATGTTACTGCAAACCTGATTATTCAGGAAAAGTGTGTTACAGGGCTGTGGGGGTGGGTTGATGCCATAACAAGTAAGGGACAACAAAATGTACAGTTACAAGGTATGCTAAAATGTATACCACCCCAATCTGTCTTTACTTTAGTCCCCCATTCACTGATCTCGACCAAGCACTCCTTTGTTTCCCTCACTACCACTATATTTTATTCTTTTCACTCTGCTCTTGCATTGTGCAAGTCCTATGTGAGTTTCTGAGACATCCGATGGAATTTATCCCATGCAAGATAAACAAACATAGCTACAAGAAATAATGTGCTATTGCAAAGGTGCTGCACTCCCTCATGGGATACCTGCCATGGCCACGGAGGACTGATGACTGCATAGCACATTCTCATCCATCCGCACTGGTGAGTGAACAGCTATTGATCCATTTTATGCTGTGAAACGTTCCTGCTCCTGATCTCGAGGCTACCTTCATTCAGGTCTCAAGATCAGAAGCAAAACTGGACTGCGTACCGTTACCAATAGATACGCACCGTTTTTGTCACACTCCGTAATGGTTGCACTCCGCCGTAATGGTACTGACCTGCAAGTGTGGACAGGGTCTCTGTGATTTTTGAGCATCCTGCCAACATATCCTTTAACTTTTAATACTGGGGGGAGGTGGGGTACTGAAAAAAGTAGGGTGTTGATTTACTCATGAATTAGGGAGTTGGGGTATTACATGGGGTGGGGCAAGTAATGTTTATTTGATTTAACACTGGGGAAGTGATTTTTATGGCACTCAGCAGTATTACAGTACTTACTGAACTAATTTCTAAGACTTTTTTCATCTCTAGGATTTTGTGTGTGTGTGTGGACGCGCACAGGGGTCGGTTGTACAATAAATGCATGAAACATAGTTCTTCATTGGCAAAGTGCTATTTTGCTTGGTGAAAACTATGTATAATAGGACTTTGCTAACACTATCCTCAAAAACATGCCATTTCATGTAGACTTTGCTGAGTCAAAAGCAAATTGAAGTATCACTCGCACCTTTGTAATGTTAGGGAACTTTGCAAAGTTGTTTTTGGGAAGCTGTTTCCAGATTTCACATGCCTCTATTCTTGATCTAACAAATTTACTTGGTTAAAAGTTTTGTTGGCCAGAGATGATCAAAAACCATGAAAAATACAAATTTTTAAAAATAATGAGCTATTTTTCATGTGCCTCTGCTTCTGACATAGAACTATCAGAGGTACAGGAATTGTCCTTAACAGGGCTGTAGAGTTGCATATGAAGCCAACATTGCTGTTAGCTCATGACTGCTAGTTATGACCTATCCTCACCACTGGTACCACTGATACTGTTTCCAGTGCTAGTCTCACTTCCTCCCACCTCATCATTGAAGGTACGCATGCATCAATTTCATTTTAAACTACAGCTGGTCCAGAACCCAATTCTGCTGCCAGTTCTGCCATTGCTATTGCCGCATATTCTTTCTCCCACAAATGCCCCCAGCATACCCCCACCCAACCACCTCTTGCACCCACTACCTTCTTCTCCTTCAACACCCTACAAAATAAAGTATTTGAGGACCCTGGTTGATGTCCGGCTCATCCTTCCCTTTACCATTGTTAGTTGCTGTCTTCGGAAACACCAAGGGAGGTTGACAGTGAAAATCTCAACCTTCCGCACACTGACAGCACAATACCGACACAGGTTTTGTGCTGCCTGATGCCTGAGTGTTTTCTGTGTTTTCTTGTGTGTGCTCCCCACCCCCTGGACTTTAGGATTATTAACTCCGGGTCGGAGTTGGTCCGGAGAGGGGGCAGAACACTGGGGGAAGCGAACCAGGAAAAAGGACCATTATAGCAACTGTTGATGTAAAGGTCTTTTTTCCTGGTTTGCTATTGGGGTGTCAAGCTGAAGGGGGGAAAACAGTGATTTCCTGTTCAGCATAGATTAAAAAAATAGAGCCAAGTCTGAAAATACATCAAGTGAGGTTAAAAAAGGAGTCCCTTTATGTGCACACTCCCCACATTTTTGAACCTAGTTTTCTTCCTACCTCAGTTTTATTTTACTCATAACCTTGAAATGTTTTATTATATTTCTCCAAATGTCACTAATCTGCACGTTACTACCCACTGTCATAACAACATAGTCAGCAAGTTGTAGATTCTACTCAAAATGTGTTTTAGGAGATGCATCTGAAAGCACATTTTCGGTGGGATTTAATAGTTACATATTTTCTGATTATGAGGAATGGTGGTATCCTGCCAATTGGTGAATTTTTTTCATAAACAATATTATTATTTTTTTAAGTTATATTTAAAAGGACAGCCCATCAGTTCAGTGGTAATGCTACCATGTGTGATGCCAGTGACCCACATTCAGAAGCAAGCCAGAGTCATTGTGTGCCAGCCAGGTGGAAGGACAATTGCGCATCCCAGAGGATACTCTCCTTCTCTAGGGAGGGCAGCATGCATTGGTGCTAGAGTTCCACCTTGGTGACCACAGGGTGCAGTTCACCCTGGAGTTGTTCAGAGGGAAGAGAGACTCCGGCACATGACATGCACCACATTTACATGCTTGCTTGCATCTCTCTCCATGCCAGCATCTTGGTGACATCAACAAAATGGCGGAGAAAAGTGGTAAGCCTAGGGCACAATAATGGGCTCACCCCTTGCAGGCCCCACACTGACAACATGGCAGCTTCTCCTGCAACTGGATCCTTGAAGTGGCAGCTGGGGTCCTGCCGGACCCTACCCAGAGTGGGTAAGCCATGCAGGAAAACAGGGGAAGAGATAATTCCATAAAATGTCAGGTGATGGGGTTGGGGTGGGGATCACTCATGCTCTGGATGGGGATCACAGGCCTACCAGAGGCCAAAAATAAATAAATAGATAAAAAAAGTTATAAGTAAAAGTAAACTGATCTGAAAAAAAAGAAGGCAATTGTGCATGCACAGTTCAGGTCTCTCTGACTTGGTTTCTTTTGCGTCTTTTTTTTAATAAAAGGTGCAAAACTTAAGTCTGAACAAACTGCACTTGTGTGGTGGTTGTTTCGATTCTGCTGCAACTCTGACTGATCAAAAGCTGACTCTGACGGATGAAGCGGGAGCTGATATATGCTGATATATGCTGTTTTTAATTTAGTAAAGGTATGCTAGCGTTGCCTGTGTAAAATTTCCTGGATTTATACCTGGATTCATACCTGACTAAATCAGCTTTTTTAATTTCTCTTGTGGAGTGGATTTGTCTCTGGCTCCTTCTCTCCTGCTTTTTCTTCTTTTTGCAGCAGCGGAGCTTGGCTGCTTGGTTGCTGGTCGCTGGTGAGGCTGCAGCGGTGTGAGGAGGAAGGCGAGGCAAGGCAAGTACCCTGTGAGAGTGGTGCAGCAGGATTGCTGGTCCAGCCTCTGCATATTGCAGTGATAGCAAGTTGTTTGCATCTGCAGGAGGAGAAGTGCTTATTGTCCTTGTTTGAGTCCGCTTGAGTCTGCCTGAGTCTGGCTGTGGTGTTTAGAGACATCTGAAGCTTCAGCAAGTCTCCGTGAATACCCCTCAATTTTTCTAGAGGGAAGTATTATATTTTTAAACATTTGGTAATCGGTTCTGTTTTCTTTTATTTGTGTGAATACACCACTTACTATTTTATCGTTTTTTGGTAAAGTAATATTTAAAACTTTTTTATGTGCGTGTTATATTTGAGCTTTGTCTTGTTAAGTGTTAGTTTTATAACTAGTTTTACAATTATTACCATATATTTAGGTACATTTTTAAGATTGTTTAGAATTTGGTGATAAAGGAAAGATTTTATTTTAGTTTATAGGTTTTTGGTTTTTTTGTGGGGTTTTATTTGAAAAACTGTGACATGACCACAAGATCTGGTGAAAAGGTGCATGCGCTGATGTTCTTCAGATCTCCAGCTGGCAGTAGCACTCTGAACATTGACTTCACTCCTGAAGTATTAGTATTCGTGGTGGCAAGTTCCACTTTTTATTTGATTTTGTTTGCATGAGATATTGGTTTACTGCACTGTGAAGAGTCTTTACCAAAGTGGGCCAAAGTGGATTCTAGTGAAATCTGCCCCTCAAGTCTCAAGTCCTGAGTGAAGTTAATAACTTATTAGTTGCAGTACTAATTTTTCATATTTAAATATGAAGAGTAAGTAGTATTGTTTTGGTTGTGGTTTGATATAATAAGAAGTAGGTTATATACCTTTTTTTGCAATATTGGTTTGTTAGTAGATCCTAGTAAGAGCAACTTATGTATTTTTATGTTTTTTTTTTTAATCCTGGCTTTTATAAGTTCTCCTAATTCATAGTTATTATGTTTTGATTCAGTTGATTTATTAAAGTTCAGGATAAGGTGAAACTGATATTTATTTTAAGATTTCTATGTTATTTTATTTTATAGTTATTTAAGAAGAAGAAGAAGAATCAGCATTTATATAGTGCTTTTCATACATCCAAAGCACTTTACAAGCAATGCTAGACTGGTAGTGAAGTGACTGAATGTGTGGTGGTGGCCATATCACACATCATCACCCACACACAGCCTGGATAATTGCATGAACCAGTTTATGGGAAGGGGAATGTTGGCCAGGACACCGGGAATGTTCCCTACTCTTTTGTGAAGAGTGCCCTGGGTTCTTTTACTTCCACCAGGACAACACCAGGATGGGCAGAAGGGACCTTGGTTTAACGTCTCATCCAAAGGACGGCACACCCCAGCAGTACAGCACCCCCCAATACTGCAGTCGGATGCCAGTGATTTTTAGGTGCAAGTCCAATCCCGGTGTGGGACGAGAACCCATAACCTTCTGGTCCAGAGGCGGATGTGCTACCAACTGAGCCACGCTGACACCTTTAAGGGTGACTATCAGGTGGTTGTTAGGTGTTAATCGCTTATTAATTTGTTAATTTGTTTAAATTTAGCAGTTTTGTGTGTGTGTGTTCTTTTAGCAACATAGCCCCTTATCATTCTTTTGATGCTAAAGTCCAAACTTATCAAAGAAAGAAAACTATAAACATCGTGGATAATGATTGGATTTATTCAGGGATAACTCAACTCCTAGAACCTCTCAACCTATATAAGAACTGTTTTAAAGTTCTATTTGAGAAGTTCTGTGTTTTTTTTTCTGAGCTACTTCTGAACTACTCCTTATTTACTTTTGAAATAATCTGCTTCAGTATTGTACATTGACTGCTCCTTATGAATATTACTGAATTTGACACACAGCGCTAAATCATTGGATGGTGGAGCTAAATCTGAAAACTGTGGATATACAAATTGAGGATTCATTAGTGGACTTGATTTGGTGAATTGTGGACTGTATGAAATTTTTGTGTATATTTGTGATCAATTTTTTTATATACTTTTTTATATCTTAATTTTTTTTCTCCTTAAAGATGAATATAAGAAATGGTAAAATCATCACACCTGCCCTTAAAGAAAAGGTAAAAGTCACTAAAAATTCTAAAGAAAAAAACAGTTGATTAAGAAAAGGCTGTATCTTTAGGGGAAATTTGGAAATAACAACATCAACCCCAGTGGAAAAAATTCAGAAAACAAAGGAAACAGTCAATAATAAGGAGGAGATTGACTTTGGGTGTGAATCTGAAAATTTAGTAGAAAGTTTAGTAGATGTGGGTATGGAAGGAAAAACCTTGGAAAAGATTATAGAAATTCTCAAAGAAAATAATAATAAAGGAAATAGTAAGCAAATACCCATGAAGGGATGCTTTGAGAATATAGGAGAGGGAGACAGTTTTAAAAATAAAGAATTTATAGAAAGTTTAAAAGTTGGCACAACACATTTAAAATCTTTACTAGATGACTTTTTCCTTGATAATGTAGAGAACGCCAATAAGGTTAAGAAAGAAGGAGAAATGAGTAATTGTCCAGGAGAGGAATTCCAAAAGAAGATAGATCCTCCTATTAGTAGAATTAAAAACAGCACCTCTAAAATTTCTGATTATTTTGAAGTAAAGGGGCATATAAAATCTAGGAATAAGTGTGAGGAAAAAATAAGGAAATAAAACCCCTAAATAAATTGTTGCAGGGAGAAACTAAGATAGATGAAATAATTACAATTGATGACTCAAAAGAGATGACTAAGTCAGATCCATTTAGTCCATTACATCTTTCTGGAAATCTCATGATGCGAGAATCTTTAGATATTGCAGACACCTCTATTTTAGTAGGATCTCCAAATACTGTTTTTCAAAAGCTTGATAAGGAAGTTGAAAGTATCATTTTGGATCCTGATTTCCTTATGCAATGCCCTGATACATTGTCAAAATATACCATTAAGGTTATACCATAGTTTTGCTGGAGGCCCTTAATGATATAAGAGGGAAAATTAATACTTTTACTAATATGTTAATGGGAACAATGGAAACTGTAGAAAATAAAATAAGCAATATTAAAAACAAACTGAATAAGGATAGAGTATCTGTTTCAACACTACAGATGGTAGATGCTCCCATAATAGAAAAAGGGAAGACATTTTGTAATCAGAATGGGAAGAGGAAAAGAGGTAGTGGAAAAATAGAAAGAGTAAAAAGATAACTAAAAAGGAATCATTAAAGGTGGAAAAAATAAAGAATGAGGGTTTGGTGCTGGGAAATTGTTGTCAGCATATTGAACCAATAGTAGCTTTAAAGAATAAAGAATTAAGGTACTCAGACAACATGAAAGATAATTTTGACCAAAGAGGGAGTGGAGAAAAAAAAGATTCAAAGAACTGAAAAACAAACTTTGGGAATAGAAAGAAGAAAGAAATGACAGACACCGAAGAAAGGAAAGTCATTAAATTAGAAGGGAAAGAAACCGTTGTTAGGATAACAGGAGGTTTTCAAAAACACTATGAGACAACAAAATCATTGAAGGATCTTATGAAATATTTATTTAAAGTGGAATTGGAAGTAAATTTGGAAACCCAGGACATATTATTAGTGACAAGAGATTCTTTGGACAAAGCTTGTCCAGTTTATATTCTACTAAAAGAAATGGAAGTTGCAAAAAAAATCTGGTTTAAGCAACCTAACTTAATTTTTTTAGGTCTTGAAATAGCTGCACCTGTATCATGACAAACAATCATGTCTCAATTTAGTCAGAACCAAATTTATCTAAAAGAAATTCATTAAGATCTTTTTGATATAGCTTTGGAGAATTTGAAATGGGATTTCTCTAAAAAAATGCTGACAATTTAAAACATATAGAGAATGTTAGAGAAATCAATTATACGTTGTCACTTTTTGGTCTGAACAGAATGCAAGGAATGAGATGGTCTTACAATCATTTATAATGTCTCTATTCTCAAGTTTGATGAATATAGAAATAACAAATAGACATATAGAGGGAGTGGAGAGAATGTTTTTAAATGGTTCAAATACTCAAATTACCATCAAATGCCACTCAGAATATAGTACTAAAGAACTTTTAGCATATGCAGAACAATTGGATATAGCAGGTCTGTTATTGACAGACCTGAATAACTTGTCACAACAGGGTTTAGATGAAAAACAACACTGACTGGAAGGTGGTATTGTTACTCCTCTTAACCTTAATAAAAGTAATAATCACATGTTTTACAACGCTAACCTATTGACATGGAACATAGCAGGATTATCTGGTAATTTGATGGAAAATTAATGGAAACATTTGTTTATGAGTTTGACATTATATTATTCCAAGAAACCTGGTCTAAAGAAAAGATTGATTTAAAAGATTTTGCTACATTTCATTCACCAGCAATTAGAAATAAAACTTATGAGAGATTCTCTGGTGGTCTAACCGCATATATAAAAATCAAGAAGCATATTTCCTCTGTAACACAGATTAAAATTGAAACTAATTATATAATGTTAAGGTTAAGATGGGGATGTCAACAGTTCATTTTTATTAATTTGTATTTTCCACCTGCCTTATCCAATAATAATACTGAAAATTTGTGGAATATGTTTTCTGAAGATATAGAATCTATATTAGAAAGATTCCCTGAACATATTATAATTATAGCAGATGATTATAATACCAGAATTGTCAGACATGATAATTTGTCATTTTGAAGGAGAATTAAACTTGGATGAATGTAACAAAAGGAATAGTATGGATAAAACCACAAACACAAAAGGAGTGAGGTTAAAGAAATTGATAGAAAATACCCCACTTATAGTTTTAAATGGTTGACTGAAGGGTGATTTGGAGGGGAACATGACCTTTTTTTCACATTGTGGACAGAGTGTTATAGATTATGTATCTTGTCTACCTGAACATTTTGACATATTTGGGACACTAAAAATAACAATGAGACCTGAAAGTGATCACTCCTCTTTAGAATTGACTTTAAAATTGATGGATGATGAAAGATGTGGTGAAGTAGTCAAACCACTATATCAGGTGTCCATTAGGGGAAGAAAGGTCTTGCTTCACTCACAAGTGAATAAAGGAATGTTAAATGAAATGTTTTGCACATTGGGATATGCAATATGATGTATTGTCAAAAAACTCAATAGAAGATGTGTTCCTATTGGATTATTCTTTGGCTAAACTTAACAAGGAGATATTTAGAAAAATATATAAAGAAAATAATACTAACATGAAAATAGAGGATTTGTGGTTTGATAAGCATTGTATTGTAGCTAAAAAAGAGCTAGACACCCTGATTAGATGGACCAAAAAACACCCTTCTAGAAAAAATTGTAACAAAGCCAGGAAATTATATACAACACTATTAAGAGAAAAAAATGAAGATAAAATGAAACAATGGGATATAATGATGTTGGTGATAGAATCAAATGATATCAAAAGATTCTGGGAATTGGTTTCATCAGGAACTAATAATTATAATTCTACCCCACAATACATGTTCCAAAAGATGTTTGGATAGAACATTTTAAAACAATATTTAATTATAAAGAAGGAAATGAAAATGTTATATTGATGGAGGATTTCTCCATTCATGATTATGACCCCTTAATCATTAGTTTACAAGAGGTAGAATCGGCTTTATGTAAATTAAAAAATAATAAAGCTCCAGGCCCTGATTTAATTCCACCTGAGATTTACAAACAATACAATTATTTTTGATTCCAGGATTGACTTTTTTAAATTTATGTTTAAAATATAATAATGCCCTCCTGATTGGACAACTAATATTATTGTTCCACTACATGAAAAGGGTTCTTATATGACCCAAGTAATTTCAGACCCATTAGTTTATTGAATATATCATCCAAAATATTCTCCAGAGTAATTTTGGAGAGGTTCCTCTCATGGATTGAAGAACATAATATATTATCACCACTCAAGCTGGGTTCAGAAAGGTTTCTCTACAATAGATAATATTTTTGTTATAAACCATTTATTAGAAAATGCGTTAATCTAAGAAAAATGAAAACTTATGTATTATTCATTGATTATGCATATGCATTTGATTCAGTTAATAGATATATATTATGGAAACTATTAGTAGAAACATCTCCATTATTCCTGTTACTGCCAATTGCTGGATTGTACTCTAACACTAAAACAATGGTGAGATATGGGAAGTTAGGGAACTCACTGAACTCTTCTGCCTTATAGAGGAGTAAAGCAGGGTTGCTGCTAGCACCTATATTATTTAACATCTATATAAATGTTATGCTTGAAGATAAAGTAGAGGATAAATTGGATTCTCCAAAGATTAATGCAATGAATGTGGGTTCTTTGGCATACACTGATGATAATATTTTATTATCCCTTTCTAAGTCAGGTCTGCAAAAAAATATAGATAATTTGGCCAAAAAAAGTATTGAATTAAAACTTAGGAATAACCTGGATAAAACAAAGGTTATGATCCTAGGGAAACATAATATGGATATTTCAAAATGCAAAATCTACTGTTATAAGGAATTAATAGAGGTAGTATCAGAATACAATTATTTAAGAGTAAAAATTACAATGAAGGGTAATTGGATAAAACATCTAAAAGCTCAATGTGTCAAAGCTAAAATATGTACAAAAGCCTTATTAAAATTTAATTACCGATATGGAGAGAAGTCAATTCTTCCTGCATTAATTGCAGGAGAGGCTAAGCTGAATCCAATTTTGTTATATGATGCCGAAATATGGGGCTTTGTCATACTATTATAAAGCACTTTTACAAGTTCCACGGGCTATAGCTAATGCAATGGTTAGAGCAGAAATTGGTAAAGTAAAACTCTGTTTTATTAAAGAAACACATTTATTAAACTGTTGATTAAAAATCATAAATAATGAGAAAAATACTCTTCCTATGCTATGTTTAAAGGAGAAAATGAATTGGTTTGAAACTGGGATAAAAACAAGGTGATTGAACTATTTGGTTAAGACCCGGGAAAATTATAAATTAGCACATTTATGGAATGATGCTAACAGAGGTATTAAAATCTCTGTACAATTGAAAGAAATAATAAAGAAAAAAATTATCTGGGCTGCCAGGACACAAGATATGGAAAAAGTAAAAAAAAAATGTGCTTCTTGGTTTAGAGAAAATAAAACAACTCATAGCCTTGAAGAATATTTAACCCTCTCAAGTTCAAAAGATCAACGTAAAGCCATTACTTGGGCAAGAATTGACTTAATTACATTTAAATATGTATATTTTAATAGAATAGATAAAGCAACTATAGATGATGATGAGAACTGTAAATGTAGGAAAGGTGTAAGGGAGATTTGCATCATATTATAATTAATAGTCCCTTGTACGATAAAATTAGAAAAGTTCAGCTTGCATCGACTCTTGCTATTTATGCAAATAATTTGTATGATGTGGTATTTATTCTACTAAATCCAAGGACTTATGAAGAAGCAGTTAAGATTGCAAACTCCTTCATGATGCATGATACAAAAGAAAAGAGGAAAAGAAGAAGCTTTGCAATATAAAATAATACTGCTCTTTAATAATATTGTTGTTATTCAGTACTATTTCCTTTTTTTTGTAAACAGTTTTTGAATGCACTTCATTATATTTTCTTACTTTTTGTCATTGTTTTAAAACAATTTTTAATATGTATGTATGTATTGTTGTAATGTCCAATAATTTTGTTTTAAGTTTTGGATGAACAATAAATTATGACTGACACTTGTGTGGTTTGTGTATGGATGGACTTTTTTTTCTCACCTCAATTTGAAACAAGCTACAGATCAAGGGATGAGTAAGATAAGACAGTTGTTCTGCATGTTACCCACAGGACTACAGTATTTAAAAAGCAAGCTACAGGTCCTGGGAGAAGTGAGATAAGGCAATTGCTCTGCATGCTACTCACAGGACTACAGAATTTACAAAGCAAGCTACTGGTCCTGGGAGGAGTGAGATAAGGCAGTTGCACTGCATGTTGCCCACAGGACTACAGTATTTACAAAGCAAGCAACTGGTCCTGGGAGGAGTGAGATAAGGCAGTTGCTCTGCATGTTACCCACAGGACTACAATATTTACAAAGCAAGCCACAGGTCCTGGGAGGAATGAGATAAGGCAATTGCTCTGCATGTTAACCACAGTACTACAGTATTTGCAAAGCAAGTCACAGGTCTTGGGATGAGTAAGATAAGGCAGTTGCTCTACAAGTTAACCACAGTACTACAGTATTTATAAAGCAAGCTACAGGTCCTGGGAGGAGTAAGATAACACAGCTGCTCTGTTTGTTACCTACAGTACTACAGTATGTACAAAGCAAGCTACAGGTCCAGGGCAGCTCCCCGTTGTTTATGGGCCATACCCAAAGCTAGCTACAGGCACAGGGAACTATCTAATTAAAAATATAGAAAACTCATTGCAAAACAGAATGACATGAAAGAACAAGTTAGACGCCACCAATCCCCTGTTGGCTATGCTTGCTGCTCCCTTATATGGCACCCATGCCAAGGGTTAATCAGCTGCTCCCCACCCAAGCTTGGGGTACTTGTCAAGTGAGGCCATCTGGAGTCTCAAATTCCTCCAATACTTGCTCCCTACTTCTCCTTTTCTTTCCCCCCTCTCTCCCTGGCTCCCTGAGGGCACCCTATTTGTTTTTCTGTAGAGCTTTTTCTCCAGCTCTGGGTACAAGTTTTCCTCTGCCTCCTGCTTTGTCTCCTCCAACTGTCAGCCATCTCCTGGGACATACCTACCTTTCATGTTCTCCAATGGCTTGCCCCAGTGGTTGGGCCAGCAGGAGAAGAAGCCCTCCCCAGAGACCACATCCAGAGGGCTGGCCAAGAGTCCCAGGTGGCAATGCAGGCCACAGGCTGGCAGCCAAGGTATAATTTTGCCTGTCACAGCTTTTTCTTATCCTCCCTTCCCATAGTGATGGCATGCAACACTGTAGGGTATGTGCATGTGGCAGCACATGCACTATGATATTTGATGTCGGCCATTTCTTCAAGCTTCTCCCACTGTCCTCCCACCATGTTGCCATGTGATAGCAATATAGGAGAGATAGGAACTGGTTCCCTTCACTGGGAGAGGATAGTATTCAGGCAGATGCTCAATCCTTTCCATCCCTGGTCAACTTCCAGTAACTCAAGTCCATTCTTGAACTTGGATTGCCAGCATGGTGGGCAGTGTGATATCTAGAGCTAGGCAAAATTATCAGTTTCTGAATTTGTGGAATTTTGTGAAATTCTGTGAAAGTTTGTGATATTTTTAATTTTCTGAAATTCTTTAATTAGTCACAACTCAGCTGGCGTTACAGCTAGAGGTCTGTGGTTTGGCTTGTGTATTGTTTCTTATGAGCCCTAAATGGATGGTAAATTTAATAACATAGAGGATAATGGCTGAGGATCGGGTGATATATGTTGTAATCACCTCGAGTGGTTGCTGGGGCAACATGGTAAACCTTAGAGTGCAGCTTGGAGGTTTCATAGCCCTAGCAATCACGAGAGGTGATTTCAGCGGGTTGTCACCCGATCCCCAGCCATCATCTTTTATAGTGTATGGCCACAAAACACTGTTTGCATTCTATGTGTGAGAATTATGGAACTTGTTGTGTATTTTTTGTTATGCTACTGTTTGGAAGTTCTGAAGTGTGGTTAACAACTTTAAAATTCTAAACAGTGCATAACAAAGCTGTGTGACTGCTGATTATGGTGGTTAATAGGCACTTACATACATTATATTTGGATAAGGATGAGAAGTTATAGGCTCAAGGTCTGGCAATTTAATATTCATGTAAACATTTCTGAAAATATTTCTGTGCTTACAACTTAGCCACCTTTGGAGCTAAATTTAAAAATTAGATGCATACTTTCTTGGAAGAGTCATAGAAGCTGCTAAGTAGATAAGTAACAGTTATGTAAATTGTAATTTTAAGCCAGGGTGTGCCTCCCAGCACAACTTCCCGGGATCCCTTCCAAACCCAGGTGGTCAGCATAGTAGCATGATACTCTGATGCTGGGTCATGAGGAATAGCTTAAAGCCTAATATTTAGGGTCAATGAATCTACCAACATTAGTGATATTCCGTTCTCTAGTTTTAAAATTATAGTTGATAAAAATTCTGTAGTTTACATAATTGTGAGATGTAATTTTATACATTTCTGAAAGTTTGGAGGATTATAACTCAGTCACCTTTAAAACTAGAACTTTGAAAACTGGACACATCAGTATTGGCTATGGTAAAGTCACTGTACCAAATTTGGCACAATGTGGACAATTTTAGTTTACATAGTTGTGAACCGTAATTTTAAAATGTCCGAAGGTTTGGAGGCTTATAATAACTCAGTCATCTTTACAGAAAGGTACCTGAAACGTGGCACACATCTGTATGTGCCCTGGCACATTAAACATACCAAACTGGGTACAATTTATGACATTTTGTGGAAATGAAATCAGCATTTTGACAGAATTGCACTGGTGGAAGATAGCTTTCACCCATCCCTAGTGATGTCCAGTATTTCTACCCTCTGTGCTACAGGGCAGGCATGGGTGCCCTTTTTAACTGCACTAAAACTTCTCTCAATAGCTGCGCCCTCAGGGAATCTTAGAGCATCAATATCTATTTGGTCTGTTGTGGTGGATAACTAACTTTGCTTTCTGGAAGGATAAGCCCTCCCCAAAGAAATAATTTGCATCCTCAGAAAAGATAGAGCTGGGAAAATATGTGTGCCCATCACACCACAGAAGAGGGGCTGTGCTGCAGCACTATTCACTCAATGAACAGCAGGTGTGCTTGAAGTCTTGCCTCTAAGGACATGAATGTACCAAAAGAAATTGTAAATAAATCAATCCAACTACTCTATGCATTGAGGGTCCTTTACACCAGAGGCTTACACCCACTATCCATGGGCAAATCCAGAGATCTGCAACACATCTCATCTAGTAATACTCTAAATTACCAAGCAAGTAGGGTAATAACCACCCACATGCCAGTTTCAGTCTCTTGATGAACTGCCACAGGTCCCAGCAGTGCAACAGCATAGTCTGTTCTTCCCTTGGTGTCTGGCAGGTTGTTACATTGTAGACTTATCAGACTCAGTGCCTCCTAGCCAGCAACCACCATGTTGTACTGGGGATCCTGCCCTTTAGCTGCCCCTCCCCCTGGAGTCATTGCCTACTTGAGCTTACACTTATTAACCCAAAACTGCGGACTCTTTCCCAACATCTAAAGGCCACCTCTCCTTATGTCAAAAGAGAGAGAGAGAGAGAAATAGGGAGAATGATGTGCCTTGAAAAAGTATTTTTCTTTACTGTACATTTTGCAGGGTATAAATACTGCTTACCAACATCTACCAAAAGCTCAGTGCAGCCTATAAGTTAAAGGAGTACTTTTGTTGGAGACCTGAAAACCTACTGCATTAGGTTTACTACTCCACTGTTTATGTTTGCTTGCACATGAGCAGAGCAAACATTTTGTTACAAAAGAATTACATTTCAAAGGTGTGTCACTGTCGAGTCCAATGCAGTTCAGGCTGCAGGGGGCTCACCAGTGACTGTGTAATGACCAGATAGGCCACTTGTAATGCCTTTTTCTCTTTGAGGAGTGGAAACTTCCCATAGTTGAAAGGAGCCAGCAGTTCCATTCACAGAGCAGCTGGCACCTTTCATCTGCATAAACCTTCTCATTCTATTCTTTTGTTTTAATATGCAGTTAGAAGTTAGTCACCCCATGTTTTTTATAAACATTTTTATTGAAGATTATCAGTCAGAATAGATAGATTTAATTTCATAAACATATTTTTGATAGTCACTACTTGATAGGAGGCAGGGGCATGACCAAAAAAGAAAATAATAATTTAATAAAAATACTCATTTATACCATTATATTCTTATTAATAGAGGAAATAGTCTTACTAGCTAATTCCATAATGTTGACAATATATCATCTGGATATTCTTTTTGGTACCATAGTCTTTCATATGTTAATGTTTCTTTTGTGCCACCAAAGCTTTTAAATAGACTGTGGAAGTATTTAGCAGTTCCACTAGTCTAAAATGATTCCTTTTGTTTTCATAGTCTCTAAACAAATCACCTTCTCTTGCACCTTGCTAATATTTAGTTTGTCAGGCTTATTAAAGATAAGTAAATCTGTGTTACATGGGATTTAGATTTTGAATAATTGGGATATCATTAATGCAGTGTCCTGCCACCATTTATTTATTAGCGGACATTTCTATATGTTATGAGTTAAATCAGCTATTATACCACATCCATACCAACATTGATTAGAGATATTTGGGTTAATTCTGTTTAATGTTTTGAGGGTAATAGAGGCTCTAATTATTAATTTTTCAGTGAATGCACTTATTTTTTTCCTGAACTATAGTTTTTATTTGCAGCAGTTTGAATTGTCTGCCATTGCTGACTTGAGATTGCATTTTGATGTCAGATTACTAGATTTTTAAAGAACGGTGAACTTATTTTAACTTCCATCTCTGTTCTTACTTGTAAATTCTCTTCAGTATATCAGCAGTCTTAATAAAAGCCTGGAAGATTCTAGAGCACTATAAAGTATAAAATTCTTCACACACCCACGGCTCAGGGTCATTCCGCCACAGGACAAAACAGCGTGGCTAAAAATGCTGCAGTCAAACAGCACCAAACACACACAGAGTTGAGCAAAACACCAAAGTATTTGGAACAGTGCACCCATTAAAAACAGTGGGTGTTTACATTTTTTGCAGGGGACTTCACCCTCTGGACCCCCTGCATGGGACTTTGCCCCCCACACCCCGGAACTTAAATAACTACCTCTAGGGTAAGGCTTTGGGGATGGGAAAAAACTCAGGAAGGAGGGAAGTTTGTTTTTTAAACAAAAACACTGCCTGCAAAAGTTGTAGTGGGAGAGACCAGGGGGAACTGAACTATGGTCCCAGGTCGCCCGACTGTGGCAAGTGATGGTGCCCTAGCCACTCCTCCAGGGGAGTTGCTCAATAAGGCACCCAGCAAAAGAAACTTCTCAACTCTCCCGATCAGTGTACAGCAACTGGGATATTGTTACTTCCCTATTGCTGTTCTTCCCCTATTGCTGTAATCCCAGGTGCTTTCCATACAGCGTGGTTAATACTGCTCTGTCTTTCAAGTGTGGTATTGACCCAGTACCCATACCCTCCACCTATTGATTGTCTAAATTTAGTATACGAAATACATGTATTCTTTTGAACTGTCTGCCCAACTTTTCATATTCTTATTTACTATAACTTTGAATATTTTCTTAAGACTTGTATTTCCTAGTGTATAAGTTATTTAATTTGGCATGTAACCATAGGATACAGTTCTTTTACATATGGTGTGTAGCATTTTTGTAATGGAAATAAAAACAATTTAATAATGGGATGCCTTCACACCTCTGTAATTTACTCTGAAACAAGATACCATCTGTTTGCAGCTTCCCTCCTGTTTTATCCACCAGTCACTGCAAGATGATGTAATTATCTCTGTGCATGAAAGCCCATTCCCAAACTATAACTAATAGATAAAAATTACTTAACGGGTCTGGACACCCAAACCCTCCCAGAGTCCTGTGACTTGAAAAACAATTCCATGCAATTCTAGGCTTACCACCTCACCATAAGAATTTTACAAAGATGTGTTTTTTCTGAGAACAATTTACTCTGGAGCTCCAACTCATGCTTGTAAAAGAAAATGAGATGAGGCAGAGCCATATATTGTAATCACTTACATGCTCCTCCACAGGAAAGATAAAGATTCTACCAATTGATTAACCTCTTTACCTTTTCTTTTGCTATACCATAATCCAATGAAATGCATCTTTGAAAATTATTACTAAGAATGATTCCCAAACATTTTATTGTATCATCTTTTTAAATGGTCAACCCAGTTTCATAGTCTGCATCTCTTTCTCTGTAGAAGATTGATATAATAACGACTTACTAGAGTTCAATTTATATCCAGCAAATTTAGAACACATACCGATCACATTAGTTAATGCAGGTACTGATGAGTTTATATTTGCAAACACAATAAGGGTATCGTCTATGTCTATGCTTAATTTAATTTCTTTATCTTTCATTTTAATTTCTTCTGTTTTATTACTATTCCTTACAGCCTGTAATAAGGGTTCAAGACAGAGTAAAAAATAATAGGAGAAATAGAACATCCTTTTCTTACTTCATTAAGCATATCAATACTTTCACTTAGATATTGGTTAATCATAAAACATGCTGTAGGGTTTTTATGTACCTGTGCAATAATTACTAATAGCTGAGGCAGGATCTCCATAGTTTCAGTGCCTGCATTATATGTGTTCTAGTTAAAATATTAATAGTTTTGCTAGCATCTAAGGCACATGCATAATAATTCTCTGGTAACTGTTTAACATATTCAAACAGAGACTGACCTCTACATATAGCCTGTGCAATAGTTTTTCTAGCAACAAAACCAGGATGATCTTGATGGAAAGCAATAGATAAAATGATGTAATTGAGGGGTTATTCTCAAAACCACTAACTTTGCCAAGATCTGTTAATCAATATTTAAGAGTGCTGTTGGCCTATAATTTTCAGTACAATATTTAGACTTTCCTTCTTTTTGTATCAATATTATTCTGGCATTATTTATCAAGTCTGATAAGTCCATTGTCCTTCCATCAATTCAGCACATATCTGTTCCATTCATGGAGACAGCTAATTTTAAAGGCCTGATGAAATTCAATTGCAAAACCATCCAGACCAGGGGCCTGATTTTCAAAACATTGCAAAGGTGCAAAATTGAGTTTGCCCATGCAAAGCGGACTTTGTGTAGAAGTGCACTATTGAAAAGCCCAATTAGTGTGGGCAAACACAGTTTGCCCCCTGGGCAAAGTACAGAGGAGAGAACCATGTAAATGAAGGGATGGGGACCTGAATATTGGTACAGCTTATCCTGCAGATAGGGAAATGTGTAGACTAGGTTGGCCAAGTGGTCCTTATCTGCCATCAAAGTCTATGTTTCTATGTTTCAGAGTATGTGCATTTCACAAGGCCTTTTACACAGTCCCCTTGTGTGGTGAAGATCCTGCCAATTTGATATGCTGGATGTAAATTGAACTGTCCCAGTGGCTGCCTCAGCCAGGAGCTGAGACATCCTGGAATCCTTGCAGAGGGCAGGCCCCAAGCAGTTAGTGCTAGAACCCATCAATGGCAGTGCAACTCTAGATCTAGTACTGACTAATGGGGACAGAATCATGGAAGTCCAGGTGGAAGGACACCTAGTGTCCAGTGTCCACAACACAGTCTGGTTTAATATGAATACAGTGTCTCAGTCTAGCCACACAAAGGCAAGGGTCTTGGATTTCAGGATAGTATACTTTGCCAGGATGGAGACATGCATCAAAGAAGCCTTGGTGAGGAAGGAAGGAAGTCAGAGGGGGGTTGAGGAACAGTGGGCACACCTTAACAGAGCCATAGTGGAGGTTGCAAACCAGTGCATTAGGCAGAGAAATAATGGCAAGAGATAGAAAAAAACAACATGGTTCTTAAAGGACATGGCAGAGAAAGTAAGGGCCAAAATGTTGGCTTTCAGAAAATACAAGGGGACACAGAGGGAAGAAGACAGGGTGGTGTATCTAATAGTCAGAGGGAAGCAGAGAAAGCAGTTAGGAGTACAAAGGTGCAAACAGAAGAAAGATTAGTACAGACAGTAAAGAAAGGGGACAAGACATTCTACAGGTATTTCAGTGAACAAATGGATGACCAGGGATATGATTGTAAGGCTCAGAGAAGAATGGGGTGTGTGCGGAGGGAGACCTAGAAAAAGCATCAATATTGAACAAATACTTCTGTTAGTATTCACAGAAGATGGGGAAGAAGAGGGAACACAACTAGGTATCAGAAACAAAAGGGGAAGGGAGGTAAACACCAGTCCATTTACAGAAAAGAGTCTTAGAGGAACTCACAAAACTGAAGGTGGACAATGCAATGGGGCCAGATGGCATACATCCTAGGATATTAAAGGAACTATGGGTGGTGCTGGCAGCACTTGGCAACCCTGTTTAGCAAGTCACTGATATAGGAGTGGTTCCAGAGGACTGGAGGAGGGAACATGTAGTCCCTATTCACAAAAATCAAAGTGGAAAGGAGGTTTGTAACTATAGACCAGGGAGCCTTACCTCAGTAGTAGGGAAGATGATTGAACTGCTGCTTAAAAAAGAATTGTGGAACACTTGGAATCCAGCAGAGCACAGGACCCGAGGCAGCATGGATTTATAACAGGAAGGTCAAGTCAAACAAATCTGATAGATTTTTTGACTGGGTGACA
Source organism: Neoceratodus forsteri (assembly GCA_016271365.2). Taxonomy (NCBI): domain Eukaryota; kingdom Metazoa; phylum Chordata; order Ceratodontiformes; family Ceratodontidae; genus Neoceratodus; species Neoceratodus forsteri. Next base: position 130,206,454 of record JADMNL010000022.1, read on the forward strand.
AGGAGATGTATCAGTGAGGAGCAGTGGATGTCACCTACCTTGATTTCAGCAAGGCCTTCAACCATTACACATAAAAGACTGGTAAACAAGCTAGGTAGCTAGGGAATGGACCACAAGGTGGTAAAATGGGTTAGAAATTGGTTGGTGGATAGAAGCAGAGGTTGGCAGTAAATGGGTCCAGTCCAAGGAGAGAGGGTAACCAGTGGGTACCACAAGGATCAGTCCTGGGCCCAGTCCTTTTAATGTGTTTATCAGTGATATTGCAGAAGGCCTGGAAGGAAAGGTTTGCCTATTTGCAGATGACACCAAGATCTGCAACAAAGTAGATACTCTAGTTGTGGAGGAGAAAAGGAGGAGCGACCTGGAAAGCTGGTAAATGGTTCAAAGTGTGGCAACTAAGATTCAATGTGAAGAAGTCAAAGTCATGCACCAGAGGCACAGAAACCCTGGGAAAGCTACAGAATAGGGTGAAGGTACTAATGGTCACCAAGGAAAGGGATTTTGAAATAATCATCTCAGATGACCTAAAGGTGGCCAAACAATGTGGCAAGGCCGAGGGAGGCCAGTGGTATACAGGGCATATAGGAGAAGTATCACTAGCAGAAGAAGGGAGGTGGTAATGTCACTGTATAAAACACTGGTAAGGCCTCATCTGGATTGCTGAGTACAGTTCTGGTGGCTGCAACTTCATAAGGAAATAGACAGGGTGACGCAGTTCAGAAAAGAGAATTGTGTCTTCTGTGCAGGACTTGCACCAGAAGACATATAAGAGAGTTAAAAGGACATCAATATTTATAAAATTGCAAGAAAAATCTAGAAACCTCATTGGCCAAGACAGATCAGCTGACTGTACATTAATTTCTCTATTTATGCATAGTCATCCTGGTCCTAAACCACATTACACAATGAGCAGATTTGTCTTCCTACAACCAGAACTATCTTCCATCAGTCTCCCTACAAACAGAACTGATCTTCCACCACAAACCTGGCCGCTACCTTTACACTGCAGAAACCTTCAACTGGGCCCTAAAATTAAAAATGATCTTGAATATAAAATAAAACAAATTAATTACATGTTGTTTACCAGATCATCACACTCTCCTTACACATAAACAAATTAGAAACATTAAGTGTTGTTTATAGTTTTCATTACAACTGTTTGTTTGCTAACAGTGAAAAATCTCCTTCTATCTTTACTTGCTCATCAGGGAAATCTCTTCTGGTTTCACTGACAAGTGAGATAATTGAGTCTCTGGCTCTAAACAGGCCTTTGTTGTCTGTGTGTACAGTATGTTAGTAGAGGATTATTCTGCTAGTAGAACTGAGCAAAATTTTGAATCCTTGTACTCTATGGTAAACATTACATGATAAACATTCCATTTCTTAAATGTGGGGAAACACAGAGGGAAAAAACAGAATGAAGAAAGTAATCAATAATACTACATAAACAAAGAGAAAAGGTGGTAAATGACTCACCTTGTTGTTTATCTTTTAGGACACATTGAACAGTTCATGATGCTGTCAGTGAGTGTGGCAGTTTTGAACCACGCTCATGCTTGCAGTACTGGGGAACTGATAAGCCTCTGTTATGGCATCATTTTAGTTTTGTCTACAGAGTGAGGAAAATGAAATAAAATAATGGGGCTATGTGTCATACTTAGAATGAGAAAAAACAGCATTTGTGAATTGTTGTGACTGGCAGCGGAATATGAAGCATAAGTGGGCAGGGAGGCACACACTGTATAGCAGTGTGGTGGTGGCCATATCACACATCATCACCCACACACAGCCTGGATAATTGCATGAACCAGTTTATGGGAAGGGGAATGTTGGCCAGGACACCGGGAATGTTCCCTACTCTTTTGTGAAGAGTGCCCTGGGTTCTTTTACTTCCACCAGGACAACACCAGGATGGGCAGAAGGGACCTTGGTTTAACGTCTCATCCAAAGGACGGCACACCCCAGCAGTACAGCACCCCCCAATACTGCAGTCGGATGCCAGTGATTTTTAGGTGCAAGTCCAATCCCGGTGTGGGGACGAGAACCCATAACCTTCTGGTCCAGAGGCGGATGTGCTACCAACTGAGCCACGCTGACACCTTTAAGGGTGACTATCAGGTGGTTGTTAGGTGTTAATCGCTTATTAATTTGTTAATTTGTTTAAATTTAGCAGTTTTGTGTGTGTGTGTGTTTCTTTTTAGCAACATAGCCCCTTATCATTCTTTGGATGCTAAAGTCCAAACTTATCAAAGAAAGAAAAACTATAAACATCGTTGTGATAATGATTGGATTTATTCAGGGATAACTCAACTCCTAGAACCTCTCAACCTATATAAGAACTGTTTTAAAGTTCTATTTGAGAAGTTCTGTGTTTTTTTTTCTGAGCTACTTCTGAACTACTCCTTATTTACTTTTGAAATAATCTGCTTCAGTATTGTACATTGACTGCTCCTTATGAATATTACTGAATTTGACACACAGCGCTAAATCATTGGATGGTGGAGCTAAATCTGAAAACTGTGGATATACAAATTGAGGATTCATTAGTGGACTTGATTTGGTGAATTGTGGACTGTATGAAATTTTGTGTATATTTGTGATCAATTTTTATATACTTTTTATATCTTAATTTTTTTCTCCTTAAAGATGAATATAAGAAATGGTAAAATCATCACACCTGCCCTTAAAGAAAGGTAAAAGTCACTAAAATTCTAAAGAAAAAACAGTTGATTAAGAAAAGGCTGTATCTTTAGGGAAATTTGGAAATAACAACATCAACCCCAGTGGAAAAATTCAGAAACAAAGGAAACAGTCAATAATAAGGAGGAGATTGACTTTGGTGTGAATCTGAAAATTTAGTAGAAAGTTTAGTAGATGTGGGTATGGAAGGAAAAACCTTGAAAAGATTATAAATTCTCAAAGAAAATAATAATAAAGGAAATAGTAAGCAAATACCCATGAAGGGATGCTTTGAGAATATAGGAGAGGGAGACAGTTTTAAAATAAAGAATTATAGAAAGTTTAAAAGTTGGCACAACACATTTAAAACTTTACTAGATGACTTTTCCTTGATAATGTAGAGAACGCCAATAAGGTTAAGAAAGAAGGAGAAATGAGTAATTGTCCAGGAGAGAATTCCAAAGAAGATAGATCCTCCTATTAGTAGAATTAAAAACAGCACCTCTAAAATTTCTGATTATTTTGAAGTAAAGGGGCATATAAAATCTAGGAATAAGTGTGAGGAAAAATAAGGAAATAAAACCCTAAATAAATTGTTGCAGGAGAAACTAAGATAGATGAAATAATACAATTGATGACTCAAGAGATGACTAAGTCAGATCCATTTAGTCCATTACATCTTTCTGGAAATCTCATGATGCGAGAATCTTAGATATTGCAGACACCTCTATTTTAGTAGGATCTCCAAATACTGTTTTTCAAAAGCTTGATAAGGAAGTTGAAAGTATCATTTGGATCCTGATTTCTATGCAATGCCCTGATACATTGTCAAAATATACCATTAAGGTTATACCATAGTTTTGCTTGGAGGCCCTTAATGATATAAGAGGGAAAATTAATACTTTTACTAATATGTTAATGGGAACAATGGAAACTGTAGAAAAATAAAATAAGCAATATTAAAAACAAACTGAATAAGGATAGAGTATCTGTTTCAACACTACAGATGGTAGATGCTCCCATAATAGAAAAAGGGAAGACATTTTGTAATCAGAATGGGAAGAGGAAAAGAGGTAGTGGAAAAATAGAAAGAGTAAAAAGATAACTAAAAAGGAATCATTAAAGGTGGAAAAAATAAAGAATGAGGGTTTGGTGCTGGGAAATTGTTGTCAGCATATTGAACCAATAGTAGCTTTAAAGAATAAAGAATTAAGGTACTCAGACAACATGAAAGATAATTTTGACCAAAGAGGGAGTGGAGAAAAAAAAGATTCAAAGAACTGAAAAACAAACTTTGGGAATAGAAAAGAAGAAAGAAATGACAGACACCGAAGAAAGGAAAGTCATTAAATTAGAAGGGAAAGAAACCGTTGTTAGGATAACAGGAGGTTTTCAAAAACACTATGAGACAACAAAATCATTGAAGGATCTTATGAAATATTTATTTAAAGTGGAATTGGAAGTAAATTTGGAAACCCAGGACATATTATTAGTGACAAGAGATTCTTTGGACAAAGCTTGTCCAGTTTATATTCTACTAAAAGAAATGGAAGTTGCAAAAAAAATCTGGTTTAAGCAACCTAACTTAATTTTTTTAGGTCTTGAAATAGCTGCACCTGTATCATGACAAACAATCATGTCTCAATTTAGTCAGAACCAAATTTATCTAAAAGAAATTCATTAAGATCTTTTGATATAGCTTTGAGAATTTGAAATGGATTTCTAAAAAATGCTGACAATTTAAAACATATAGAGAATGTTAGAGAACAATTATACGTTGTCACTTTTTGGTCTGAACAGAATGCAAGGAATGAGATGGTCTTACAATCATTTATAATGTCTCTATTCTCAAGTTTGATGAATATAGAAATAACAAATAGACATATAGAGGAGTGAGAGAATGTTTTAAATGGTTCAAATACTCAAATTACCATCAAATGCCACTCAGAATATAGTACTAAAGAACTTTTAGCATATGCAGAACAATTGGATATAGCAGGTCTGTTATTGACAGACCTGAATAACTTGTCACAACAGGGTTTAGATGAAAAACAACACTGACTGGAAGGTGGTATTGTTACTCCTCTTAACCTTAATAAAAGTAATAATCACATGTTTTACAACGCTAACCTATTGACATGGAACATAGCAGGATTATCTGGTAATTTGATGGAAAATTAATGGAAACATTTTGTTTATGAGTTTGACATTATATTATTCCAAGAAACCTGGTCTAAAGAAAAGATTGATTTAAAAGATTTTGCTACATTTCATTCACCAGCAATTAGAAATAAAACTTATGAGAGATTCTCTGGTGGTCTAACCGCATATATAAAAATCAAGAAGCATATTTCCTCTGTAACACAGATTAAAATTGAAACTAATTATATAATGTTAAGGTTAAGATGGGGATGTCAACAGTTCATTTTTATTAATTTGTATTTTCCACCTGCCTTATCCAATAATAATACTGAAAATTTGTGGAATATGTTTTCTGAAGATATAGAATCTATATTAGAAAGATTCCCTGAACATATTATAATTATAGCAGATGATTATAATACCAGAATTGTCAGACATGATAATTTGTCATTTTGAAGGAGAATTAAACTTGGATGAATGTAACAAAAGGAATAGTATGGATAAAACCACAAACACAAAAGGAGTGAGGTTAAAGAAATTGATAGAAAATACCCACTTATAGTTTTAAATGGTTGACTGAAGGGTGATTTGAGGGAACATGACCTTTTTTCACATTGTGGACAGAGTGTTATAGATTATGTATCTTGTCTACCTGAACATTTTGACATATTTGGGACACTAAAAATAACAATGAGACCTGAAAGTGATCACCTCTTTAGAATTGACTTTAAAATTGATGGATGATGAAAGATGTGGTGAAGTAGTCAAACCACTATATCAGGTGTCCATTAGGGAAGAAAGGTCTTGCTTCACTACAAGTGAATAAAGGAATGTTAAATGAAATGTTTTGCACATTGGGATATGCAATATGATGTATTGTCAAAAACTCAATAGAAGATGTTCTTATTGATTATTCCTTGGCTAAACTTAACAAGGAGATATTTAGAAAATATATAAAGAAAATAATACTAACATGAAAATAGAGGATTTGTGGTTTGATAAGCATTGTATTGTAGCTAAAAAGAGCTAGACACCCTGATTAGATGGACCAAAAACACCCTTCTAGAAAAAATTGTAAATAAAGCCAGGAAATTATATACAACACTATTAAGAGAAAAATGAAGATAAAATGAAACAATGGGATATAATGATGTTGGTGATAGAATCAAATGATATCAAAAGATTCTGGGAATTGGTTTCATCAGGAACTAATAATTATAATTCTACCCCACAATACATGTTCCAAAAGATGTTTGGATAGAACATTTTAAAACAATATTTAATTATAAAGAAGGAAATGAAAATGTTATATTGATGGAGGATTTCTCCATTCATGATTATGACCCCTTAATCATTAGTTTACAAGAGGTAGAATCGGCTTTATGTAAATTAAAAAATAATAAAGCTCCAGGCCCTGATTTAATTCCACCTGAGATTTACAAACAATACAATTATTTTTGGATTCCAGGATTGACTTTTTTTTAAATTTATGTTTAAAATATAATAATGCCCCTCCTGATTGGACAACTAATATTATTGTTCCACTACATGAAAAGGGTTCTGTATATGACCCAAGTAATTTCAGACCCATTAGTTTATTGAATATATCATCCAAAATATTCTCCAGAGTAATTTTGGAGAGGTTCCTCTCATGGATTGAAGAACATAATATATTATCACCACTTCAAGCTGGGTTCAGAAAAGGTTTCTCTACAATAGATAATATTTTTGTTATAAACCATTTATTAGAAAAATGCGTTAATCTAAGAAAAATGAAAACTTATGTATTATTCATTGATTATGCATATGCATTTGATTCAGTTAATAGATATATATTATGGAAACTATTGTATGAGAAACATCTCCCATTATTCCTGTTACTGCCAATTGCTGGATTGTACTCTAACACTAAAACAATGGTGAGATATGGGAAGTTAGGGGAACTCACTGAACTCTTCTCGTCTTATAGAGGAGTAAAGCAGGGTTGCCGTTGGGCACCTATATTATTTAACATCTATATAAATGTTATGCTTGAAGATAAAGTAGAGGATAAATTGGATTCTCCAAAGATTAATGCAATGAATGTGGGTTCTTTGGCATACACTGATGATAATATTTTATTATCCCTTTCTAAGTCAGGTCTGCAAAAAAATATAGATAATTTGGCCAAAAAAAGTATTGAATTAAAACTTAGGAATAACCTGGATAAAACAAAGGTTATGATCCTAGGGAAACATAATATGGATATTTCAAAATGCAAAATCTACTGTTATAAGGAATTAATAGAGGTAGTATCAGAATACAATTATTTAAGAGTAAAATTACAATGAAGGGTAATTGGAAAACATCTAAAAGCTCAATGTGTCAAAGCTAAAATATGTACAAAAGCCTTATTAAAATTTAATTACCGATATGGAGAGAAGTCAATTCTTCCTGCATTAATTGCAGGAGAGTTAAGTTGAATCCAATTTTGTTATATGATGTCAAATATGGGGCTTTGTCATACTATTATAAAGCACTTTTACAAGTTCCACGGCTATAGCTAATGCAATGGTTAGAGCAGAAATTGGTAAAGTAAAACTCTGTTTTATTAAAGAAACACATTTATTAAACTGTTGATTAAAAATCATAAATAATGAGAAAAATACTCTTCCTATGCTATGTTTAAAGGAGAAAATGAATTGGTTTGAAACTGGGATAAAAACAAGGTGATTGAACTATTTGGTTAAGACCCGGGGGAAAATTATAAATTAGCACATTTATGGAATGATGCTAACAGAGGTATTAAAATCTCTGTACAATTGAAAGAAATAATAAAGAAAAAAATTATCTGGGCTGCCAGGACACAAGATATGGAAAAAGTAAAAAAAAAATGTGCTTCTTGGTTTAGAGAAAATAAAACAACTCATAGCCTTGAAGAATATTTAACCCTCTCAAGTTCAAAAGATCAACGTAAAGCCATTACTTGGGCAAGAATTGACTTAATTACATTTAAATATGTATATTTTAATAGAATAGATAAAGCAACTATAGATGATGATGAGAACTGTAAATGTAGGAAAGGTGTAAGGGGAGATTTGCATCATATTATAATTAATAGTCCCTTGTACGATAAAATTAGAAAAGTTCAGCTTGCATCGACTCTTGCTATTTATGCAAATAATTTGTATGATGTGGTATTTATTCTACTAAATCCAAGGACTTATGAAGAAGCAGTTAAGATTGCAAACTCCTTCATGATGGCGATTAAGCAAAAGAAAAAGAGGAAAAAGAAGAAGCTTGCAATATAAAAATAATACTGCTCTTTAATAATATTGTTGTTATTCAGTACTATTTCCTTTTTTTTGTAAACAGTTTTTGAATGCACTTCATTATATTTTCTTACTTTTTGTCATTGTTTTAAAACAATTTTTAATATGTATGTATGTATTGTTGTAATGTCCAATAATTTTGTTTTAAGTTTTGGATGAACAATAAATTATGACTGACACTTGTGTGGTTTGTGTATGGATGGACTTTTTTTTCTCACCTCAATTTGAAACAAGCTACAGATCAAGGATGAGTAAGATAAGACAGTTGTTCTGCATGTTACCCACAGGACTACAGTATTTAAAAGCAAGCTACAGGTCCTGGGAGAAGTGAGATAAGGCAATTGCTCTGCATGCTACTCACAGGACTACAGAATTTACAAAGCAAGCTACTGGTCCTGGGAGGAGTGAGATAAGGTAGTTGCACTGCATGTTGCCCACAGGACTACAGTATTTACAAAGCAAGCAACTGGTCCTGGGAGGAGTGAGATAAGGCAGTTGCTCTGCATGTTACCCACAGGACTACAATATTTACAAAGCAAGCCACAGGTCCTGGGAGGAATGAGATAAGGCAATTGCTCTGCATGTTAACCACAGTACTACAGTATTTGCAAAGCAAGTCACAGGTCTTGGATGAGTAAGATAAGGCAGTTGCTACAAGTTAACCACAGTACTACAGTATTTATAAAGCAAGCTACAGGTCCTGGGAGGAGTAAGATAACACAGCTGCTCTGTTTGTTACCTACAGTACTACAGTATGTACAAAGCAAGCTACAGGTCCAGGGCAGCTCCCCGTTGTTTATGGGCCATACCCAAAGCTAGCTACAGGCACAGGGAACTATCTAATTAAAAATATAGAAAACTCATTGCAAAACAGAATGACATGAAAGAACAAGTTAGACGCCACCAATCCCCTGTTGGCTATGCTTGCTGCTCCCTTATATGGCACCCATGCCAAGGGTTAATCAGCTGCTCCCCACCCAAGCTTGGGGTACTTGTCAAGTGAGGCCATCTGGAGTCTCAAATTCCTCCAATACTTGCTCCCTACTTCTCCTTTTCTTTCCCCCCTCTCTCCCTGGCTCCCTGAGGGCACCCTATTTGTTTTTCTGTAGAGCTTTTTCTCCAGCTCTGGGTACAAGTTTTCTCCTCTGCCTCCTGCTTTGTCTCCTCCAACTGTCAGCCATCTCCCTGGGACATACCTACCTTTCATGTTCTCCAATGGCTTGCCCCCAGTGGTTGGGCCAGCAGGAGAAGGAAGCCCTCCCCTCTAGAGACCACATCCAGAGGGCTGGCCAAGAGTCCCAGGTGGCAATGCAGGCCACAGGCTGGCAGCCAAGGGTATAATTTTGCCTGTCACAGCTTTTTCTTATCCTCCCTTCCCATAGTGATGGCATGCAACACTGTGGGGTATGTGTGCATGTGGCAGCACATGCACTATGATATTTGATGTCGGCCATTTCCTTCAAGCTTCTCCCACTGTCCTCCCACCATGTTGCCATGTGATAGCAATATAGGAGAGATAGGAACTGGTTCCCCTTCACTGGGAGAGGATAGTATTCAGGCAGATGCTCAATCCTTTCCATCCCTGGTCAACTTCCAGTAACTCAAGTCCATTCTTGAACTTGGATTGCCAGCATGGTGGGCAGTGTGATATCTAGAGCTAGGCAAAATTATCAGTTTCTGAATTTGTGGAATTTTGTGAAATTCTGTGAAAGTTTGTGATATTTTTAATTTTCTGAAATTCTTTAATTAGTCACAACTCAGCTGGCGTTACAGCTAGAGGTCTGTGGTTTGGCTTGTGTATTGTTTCTTATGAGCCCTAAATGGATGGTAAATTTAATAACATAGAGGATAATGGCTGAGGATCGGGTGATAACCATGTTGTAATCACCTCGAGTGGTTGCTGGGGCAACATGGTAAACCTTGAGAGTGCAGCTTGAGAGGTTTACTGTAGCCCTAGCAATCACGAGAGGTGATTTCAGCGTGGTTGTCACCCGATCCCCAGCCATCATCTTTTATAGTGTATGGCCACAAAAACACTGTTTGCATTCTATGTGTGAGAATTATGGAACTCTGGTGTATTCTTTTTTGTTATGCTACTGTTTGGAAGTTCTGAAGTGTGGTTAACAACTTTTAAAATTCTAAACAGTGCATAACAAAGCTGTGTGACTGCTGATTATGGTGGTTAATAGGCACTTACATACATTATATTTGGATAAGGATGGAGAAGTTATAGGGGCTCAAGGTCTGGCAATTTAATATTCATGTAAACATTTCTGAAAATATTTCTGTGCTTACAACTTAGCCACCTTTGGAGCTAAATTTAAAAAATTAGATGCATACTTTCTTGGAAGAGTCATAGAAGCTGCTAAGTAGATAAGTAACAGTTATGTAAATTGTAATTTTAAGCCAGGGTGTGCCTCCCAGCACAACTTCCCGGGATCCCTTCCAAACCCAGGTGGTCAGCATAGTAGCATGATACTCTGATGCTGGGTCATGAGGAATAGCTTAAAGCCTAATATTTAGGGGTCAATGAATCTACCAACATTAGTGATATTCCGTTCTCTAGTTTTAAAATTATAGTTGATAAAAATTCTGTAGTTTACATAATTGTGAGATGTAATTTTATACATTTCTGAAAGTTTGGAGGATTATAACTCAGTCACCTTTAAAACTAGAACTTTGAAAACTGGCACACATCAGTATTGGCCATGGTAAAGTCACTGTACCAAATTTGGCACAATGTGGACAATTTTAGTTTACATAGTTGTGAACCGTAATTTTAAAATGTCCGAAGGTTTGGAGGCTTATAATAACTCAGTCATCTTTACAGAAAGGTACCTGAAACGTGGCACACATCTGTATGTGCCCTGGCACATTAAACATACCAAACTGGGTACAATTTATGACATTTTGTGGAAATGAAATCAGCATTTTGACAGAATTGCACTGGTGGAAGATAGCTTTCACCCATCCCTAGTGATGTCCAGTATTTCTACCCTCTGTGCTACAGGGCAGGCATGGGTGCCCTTTTTAACTGCACTAAAACTTCTCTCAATAGCTGCGCCCTCAGGGAATCCCAGAGCATCAATATCTATTTGGTCTGTTGTGGTGGATAACTAACTTTGCTTTCTGGAAGGATAAGCCCCTCCCCCAAAGAAATAATTTGCATCCTCAGAAAAGATAGAGCTGGGAAAATATGTGTGCCCATCACACCACAGAAGAGGGGGCTGTGCTGCAGCACTATTCACTCAATGAACAGCAGGTGTGCTTGAAGTCTTGCCCCTCTAAGGACATGAATGTACCAAAAGAAATTGTAAATAAATCAATCCAACTACTCTATGCATTGAGGGTCCCTTTCACACCAGAGGCTTACACCCACTATCCATGGGGCAAATCCTAGAGATCTGCAACACATCTCATCTAGTAATACTCTAAATTACCAAGCAAGTAGGGTAATAACCACCCCACATGCCAGTTTCAGTCTCTTGATGAACTGCCACAGGTCCCAGCAGTGCAACAGCATAGTCTGTTCTTCCCTTGGTGTCTGGCAGGTTGTTACATTGTAGACTTATCAGACTCAGTGCCTCCTAGCCAGCAACCACCATGTTGTACTGGGGGATCCTGCTCCTTTAGCTGCCCCTCCCCCTGGAGTCATTGCCTACTTGAGCTTACACTTATTAACCCAAAACTGCGGACTCTTTCCCAACATCTAAAGGCCACCTCTCCTTATGTCAAAAGAGAGAGAGAGAGAGAAATAGGGAGAATGATGTGCCTTGAAAAAGTATTTTTCTTTACTGTACATTTTGCAGGGTATAAATACTGCTTACCAACATCTACCAAAAGCTCAGTGCAGCCTATAAGTTAAAGGAGTACTTTTGTTGGAGACCTGAAAACCTACTGCATTAGGTTTACTACTCCACTGTTTATGTTTGCTTGCACATGAGCAGAGCAAACATTTTGTTACAAAAGAATTACATTTCAGAGGTGTGTCACTGTCGAGTCCAATGCAGTTCAGGCTGCAGGGGGCTCACCAGTGACTGTGTAATGACCAGATAGGCCACTTGTAATGCCTTTTTTCTTTGAGGAGTGGAAACTTCCATAGTTGAAAGGAGCCAGCAGTTCCATTCACAGAGCAGCTGGCACCTTTCATCTGCATAAACCTTCTCATTCTATTCTTTTGTTTTAATATGCAGTTAGAAGTTAGTCACCCCATGTTTTTATAAACATTTTATTGAAGATTATCAGTCAGAATAGATAGATTTAATTTCATAAACATATTTTTGATAGTCACTACTTGATAGGAGGCAGGGCATGACCAAAAGAAAATAATAATTTAATAAAATACTATTTATACCATTATATTCTTATTAATAGAGGAAATAGTCTTACTAGCTAATTCCATAATGTTGACAATATATCATCTGATATTCTTTTGGTACCATAGTCTTTCATATGTTAATGTTTTTGTGCCACTAAAGCTTTTAAATAGACTGTGAAGTATTTAGCAGTTCCACTAGTCTAAAATGATTCCTTTTGTTTTCATAGTCTCTAAACAAATCACCTTCTCTTGCACCTTGCTAATATTTAGTTTGTCAGGCTTATTAAAGATAAGTAAATCTGTGTTACATGGGATTTAGATTTTGAATAATTGGGATATCATTAATGCAGTGTCCTGCCACCATTTATTTATTAGCGGACATTTCTATATGTTATGAGTTAAATCAGCTATTATACCACATCCATACCAACATTGATTAGAGATATTTGGGTTAATTCTGTTTAATGTTTTGAGGGTAATAGAGGCTCTAATTATTAATTTTTCAGTGAATGCACTTATTTTTTTCCTGAACTATAGTTTTTATTTGCAGCAGTTTGAATTGTCTGCCATTGCTGACTTGAGATTGCATTTTGATGCCGTATTTACTAGATTTTTAAAGAACGGTGAACTTATTTTAACTTCCATCTCTGTTCTTACTTGTAAATTCTCTTTCAGTATATCAGCAGTCTTAATAAAAGCCTGGAAGATTCTAGAGCACTATAAAGTATAAAATTCTTCACACACCCACGGCTCAGGGTCATTCCGCCACAGGACAAAACAGCGTGGCTAAAAATGCTGCAGTCAAACAGCACCAAACACACACAGAGTTGAGCAAAACACCAAAGTATTTGGAACAGTGCACCCATTAAAAACAGTGGGTGTTTACATTTTTTTGCAGGGGACTTCACCCTCTGGACCCCCTGCATGGGACTTTGCCCCCCACACCCCGGAACTTAAATAACTACCTCTAGGGTAAGGCTTTGGGGATGGGAAAAAACTCAGGAAGGAGGGAAGTTTGTTTTTTAAACAAAAACACTGCCTGCAAAAGTTGTAGTGGGAGAGACCAGGGGGAACTGAACTATGGTCCCAGGTCGCCCGACTGTGGCAAGTGATGGTGCCCTAGCCACTCCTCCAGGGGAGTTGCTCAATAAGGCACCCAGCAAAAGAAACTTCTCAACTCTCCCGATCAGTGTACAGCAACTGGGATATTGTTACTTCCCTATTGCTGTTCTTCCCCTATTGCTGTAATCCCAGGTGCTTTCCATACAGCGTGGTTAATACTGCTCTGTCTTTCAAGTGTGGTATTGACCCAGTACCCATACCCTCCACCTATTGATTGTCTAAATTTAGTATACGAAATACATGTATTCTTTTGAACTGTCTGCCCAACTTTTCATATTCTTATTTACTATAACTTTGAATATTTTCTTAAGACTTGTATTTCCTAGTGTATAAGTTATTTAATTTGGCATGTAACCATAGGATACAGTTCTTTTACATATGGTGTGTGGCATTTTTGTAATGGAAATAAAAACAATTTAATAATGGGATGCCTTCACACCTCTGTAATTTACTCTGAAACAAGATACCATCTGTTTGCAGCTTCCCTCCTGTTTTATCCACCAGTCACTGCAAGATGATGTAATTATCTCTGTGCATGAAAGCCCATTCCCAAACTATAACTAATAGATAAAAATTACTTAACGGGTCTGGACACCCAAACCCTCCCAGAGTCCTGTGACTTGAAAAACAATTCCATGCAATTCTAGGCTTACCACCTCACCATAAGAATTTTACAAAGATGTGTTTTTTCTGAGAACAATTTACTCTCTGGAGCTCCAACTCATGCTTGTAAAAGAAAAATGAGATGAGGCAGAGCCATTATTGTAATCACTTACATGCTCCCCCAACAGGGAAAGATAAAGATTCTACCAATTGATTAACCTCTTTTTACCTTTTCTTTTGCTATACCATAATCCAATGAAATGCATCTTTGAAAATTATTACTAAGAATGATTCCCAAACATTTTATTGTATCATCTTTTTAAATGGTCAACCCAGTTTCATAGTCTGCATCTCTTTCTCTGTAGAAGATTGATATAATAACGACTTACTAGAGTTCAATTTATATCCAGCAAATTTAGAACACATACCGATCACATTAGTTAATGCAGGTACTGATGAGTTTATATTTGCAAACACAATAAGGGTATCGCTCTATGTCTATGCTTAATTTAATTTCTTTATCTTTCATTTTAATTTCTTCTGTTTTATTACTATTCCTTACAGCCTGTAATAAGGGTTCAAGACAGAGTAAAAAATAATAGGAGAAATAGAACATCCTTTTCTTACTTCATTAAGCATATCAATACTTTCACTTAGATATTGGTTAATCATAAAACATGCTGTAGGGTTTTTATGTACCTGTGCAATAATTACTAATAGCTGAGGCAGGATCTCCATAGTTTCAGTGCCTGCATTATATGTGTTCTAGTTAAAATATTAATAGTTTTGCTAGCATCTAAGGCACATGCATAATAATTCTCTGGTAACTGTTTAACATATTCAAACAGAGACTGACCTCTACATATAGCCTGTGCAATAGTTTTCTAGCAACAAAACCAGGATGATCTTGATGGAAAGCAATAGATAAAATGATGTAATTGAGGGGTTATTCTCAAAACCACTAACTTTGCCAAGATCTGTTAATCAATATTTAAGAGTGCTGTTGGCCTATAATTTTCAGTACAATATTTAGACTTTCCTTCTTTTTGTATCAATATTATTCTGGCATTATTTATCAAGTCTGATAAGTCTCATTGTCCTTCCATCAATTCAGCACATATCTGTTCCATTCATGGAGACAGCTAATTTTTAAAGGCCTGATGAAATTCAATTGCAAAACCATCCAGACCAGGGGCCTGATTTTCAAAACATTGCAAAGGTGCAAAATTGAGTTTGCCCATGCAAAGCGGACTTTGTGTAGAAGTGCAATATTGAAAAGCCCAATTAGTGTGGGCAAACACAGTTTGCCCCCTGGGCAAAGTACAGAGGAGAGAACCATGTAAATGAAGGGATGGGGACCTGAATATTGGTACAGCTTATCCTGCAGATAGGGAAATGTGTAGACTAGGTTGGCCAAGTGGTCCTTATCTGCCATCAAAGTCTATGTTTCTATGTTTCAGAGTATGTGCATTTCACAAGGCCTTTTACACAGTCCCCTTGTGGTGAAGATCCTGCCAATTTGATATGCTGGATGTAAATTGAACTGTCCCAGTGGCTGCCTCAGCCAGGAGCTGAGACATCCTGGAATCTTGCAGAGGGCAGGCCCCAAGCAGTTAGTGCTAGAACCCATCAATGGCAGTGCAACCTAGATCTAGTACTGACTAATGGGGACAGAATCATGGAAGTCCAGGTGGAAGGACACCTAGTGTCCAGTGTCCACAACACAGTCTGGTTTAATATGAATACAGTGTCTCAGTCTAGCCACACAAAGGCAAGGGTCTTGGATTTCAGGATAGTATACTTTGCCAGGATGGAGACATGCATCAAAGAAGCCTTGGTGAGGAAGGAAGGAAGTCAGAGGGGGGTTGAGGAACAGTGGGCACACCTTAACAGAGCCATAGTGGAGGTTGCAAACCAGTGCATTAGGCAGAGAAATAATGGCAAGAGATAGAAAACAACATGGTTCTTAAAGGACATGGCAGAGAAGTAAGGGCCAAAATGTTGGCTTTCAGAAAATACAAGGGGACACAGAGGGAAGAAGACAGGGTGGTGTATCTAATAGTCAGAGGGAAGCAGAGAAAGCAGTTAGGAGTACAAAGGTGCAAACAGAAGAAAGATTAGTACAGACAGTAAAGAAAGGGGACAAGACATTCTACAGGTATTTCAGTGAACAAATGGATGACCAGGGATATGATTGTAAGGCTCAGAGAAGAATGGGTGTGTAGTGAGGAGACCTAGAAAAGCATCAATATTGAACAAATACTTCTGTTAGTATTCACAGAAGATGGGGAAGAAGAGGGAACACAACTAGGTATCAGAAACAAAAGGGGAAGGGAGGTAAACACCAGTCCATTTACAGAAAAGAGTCTTAGAGGAACTCACAAAACTGAAGGTGGACAATGCAATGGGGCCAGATGGCATACATCCTAGGATATTAAAGGAACTATGGGTGGTGCTGGCAGCACTTCTGGCAACCCTGTTTAGCAAGTCACTCGATATAGGAGTGGTTCCAGAGGACTGGAGGAGGGAACATGTAGTCCCTATTCACAAAAATCAAAGTGGAAAGGAGGTTTGTAACTATAGACCAGGGAGCCTTACCTCAGTAGTAGGGAAGATGATTGAACTGCTGCTTAAAAAAGAATTGTGGAACACTTGGAATCCAGCAGAGCACAGGACCCGAGGCAGCATGGATTTATAACAGGAAGGTCAAGTCAAACAAATCTGATAGATTTTTTTGACTGGGTGACAAGGGAGATGTATCAGTGAGGAGCAGTGGATGTCACCTACCTTGATTTCAGCAAGGCCTTCGTCACCATTACACATAAAAGACTGGTAAACAAGCTAGGTAGCCAGGGAATGGACCACAAGGTGGTAAAATGGGTTAGAAATTGGTTGGTGGATAGAAAGCAGAGGTTGGCAGTAAATGGGGTCCAGTCCAAGGAGAGAGGGGTAACCAGTGGGGTACCACAAGGATCAGTCCTGGGCCCAGTCCCTTTTAATGTGTTTATCAGTGATATTGCAGAAGGCCTGGAAGGAAAGGTTTGCCTATTTGCAGATGACACCAAGATCTGCAACAAAGTAGATACTCTAGTTGTGGAGGAGAAAAGGAGGAGCGACCTAGGAAAGCTGGTAAAATGGTTCAAAGTGTGGCAACTAAGATTCAATGTGAAGAAGTGCAAAGTCATGCACCAGAGGCACAGAAACCCTGGGGAAAGCTACAGAATAGGGTGAAGGTACTAATGGTCACCAAGGAAAGGGATTTTGAAATAATCATCTCAGATGACCTAAAGGTGGCCAAACAATGTGGCAAGGCCGAGGGGAGGCCAGTGGTATACCTGGGGCATATAGGAGAAGTATCACTAGCAGAAGAAGGGAGGTGGTAATGTCACTGTATAAAACACTGGTAAGGCCTCATCTGGATTGCTGAGTACAGTTCTGGTGGCTACAACTTCATAAGGAAATAGACAGGGTGACGGCAGTTCAGAAAAAGGCAACTGTGTCTTCTGGTGCAGGACTTGCACCAGAAGACATATAAGGAGAGTTAAAAGGACATCAATATTTATAAAATTGCAAGAAAAAAATCTAGAAACCTCATTGGCCAAGACAGATCAGCTGACTGTACATTAATTCTCTATTTATGCATAGTCATCCTGGTCCTAAACCACATTACACAATGAGCAGATTTGTCTTCCTACAACCAGAACTATCTTCCATCAGTCTCCCTACAAACAGAACTGATCTTCCACCACAAACCTGGCCGCTACCTTTACACTGCAGAAACCTTCAACTGGGCCCTAAAATTAAAATGATCTTGAATATAAAATAAAACAAATTAATTACATGTTGTTTACCAGATCATCACACTCTCCTTACACACATAAACAAATTAGAAACATTAAGTGTTGTTTATAGTTTTCATTACAACTGTTTGTTTGCTAACAGTGAAAAATCTCCCTTCTATCTTTACTTGCTCATCAGGGAAATCTCTTCTGGTTTCACTGACAAGTGAGATAATTGAGTCTCTGGCTCTAAAACAGGCCTTTGTTGTCTGTGTGTACAGTATGTTAGTAGAGGATTATTCTGCTAGTAGAACTGAGCAAAATTTTGAATCCCTGTACTCTATGGTAAACATTACATGATAAACATTCCATTTCTTAAATGTGGGGAAACACAGAGGGAAAAAAACAGAATGAAGAAAGTAATCAATAATACTACATAAACAAAGAGAAAAGGTGGTAAATGACTCACCTTGCTGTTTATCTTTTAGGACACATTGAACAGTTCATGATGCTGTCAGTGAGTGTGGCAGTTTTGAACCACGCTCATGCTTGCAGTACTGGGGAACTGATAAGCCTCTGTTATGGCATCATTTTAGTTTTGTCTACAGAGTGAGGAAAATGAAATAAAATAATGGGGCTATGTGTCATACTTAGAATGAGAAAAACAGCATTTGTGAATTGTTGTGACTGGCAGCGGAATATGAAGCATAAGTGGGCAGGGAGGCACACACTGTATAGCACTACTTTAATCTAGCACCGATTGGTGGAAGGACTATTTTTTGTTAAAAGCACAGATTCACTTACATTTTTACTTATTTAAAAATCTGTTTAAAAATAAAAATACTGCTTCTAAAAATAAAGGGATGGGGGTCACGTGATAGCAGCCTAGGGAAAGTAGCCCTCTTGGTCGGCTCTGTTTCTAGCCCAGTTTATATCCCTCATCACAAATAAATTAATGGAATTTTTGAGTGAAAATCATTTAGCAGGCTTCTGAGAAGCTATTTAGATCTGCAGCTTCTTTTAAAATTGAAGCTTTTGTAAAGAAGCAACCTGCAAACATACGCCGCCTCCTTCCCCGGAGAAAGAGCAGGCCACGAAGCGTCCTCGGCAGGGACCCAATAAATCAACTCCGGGGCTTTCAGCTTTAACGGAGGAAAGCTTCTTGGAAATAATTACTCCACTACAAAGCTCCATTGAGGATATTTCATCTGAAATTCACTGCTTTAAATCAGCACTGGAATCATTAGGCACCAGAGTGGGAGACAACAAAGTTAGAATAAGGTCTATGGAAACAAAATTAGACAAGCAAGCTCTCGAACATGCGTCTCTAAATAAACGAATGAAAAAGATCGAAGACAAGCTCGAAGCTCTGGAAGGGAGGAGCAGAAGAAATAACTTGATCATAATCAGGATTCCGGAGAAGGAAGAAGGAGCATTACCCATTCAGTTTGTCCAAAAAACTCTTTGAAAAGTTAGCCAGTCCATCCCAAATGATGAAAGTTATACTGTGGAACGGGCACATAGATCTCTCCGCCCGCCCCCCCGAGCTCAACTGAGACTGATAATTTGCAAACTGCTAAATTATCTTGATAAGCAACATATCCTGAACAAAATCAGAGACTTGCAAGAAGTCTCCTGGGAGGACAAAAAGATCAGGATTACCCACGACCTACCTCAATCGGTGCAGCTCAAATGCCAAGACCTACACCCAATGGTTTCCAAGTTGATAGCCGCGGGAATACAATACCGGGTTAAATACCCGACTTTGCTGCAAGTTAAAATCAAGGATCAGTGGCTTTCCTATGAGAGTGCAGAGATCGCACAGCAAGAGCTTAAAAAATCCCTACCGGAGTTATTTAAATGATGGGTCGGTCTGACCTACAATGCAGAATAGACAAGCTCAATAGTCTTGTCAAAAGATGACTTGATTAAACTTCTGGGAATGCTTCATAGCTTGTGCTCCCCTGGTTTGCTTATACTTCCTCTCTTTATCTGAGCTTGTGTCCTGGAGATCGCATCAAAAGATTGTCCTCGGCGTTGACAGGTCTTTGTCCCTGTTGAAGTAGTATCAGTCAAGTTCCACCACTTCATAGCAAATCGGGCAATAATCTCCCTCCTCCCTGGAAATGTCAGTACTAATAACGATCAATGTCCTGAAGTCCACACTCCGAGCAAGCCAAAGTGGTACCCAACCCAAATGATGCTCATCATAGGTAAGAATTCAAATTTCCTATTAAGGCGAAACATCTGAATACCTAGAGACTCATTTTCCTGGATGTCATTATTGCACTTGTCACCGAGTTACAGTATGACCTCCATGCTCTCCTTTCTAGATCCTGGGGTGGACTCAAGATGTGGGGTTCTGGGAATCCTGGCTTATACAAAATCGCACCCGAGAATGCAGTCACCCCTGTCATGTAAATGCCCTTTAGTTCTTATGCGCTGGTGACCTCCCTAATGAGGGGAGTAGAAGTAGAAGTAACTCTCGGTGGATCCAATAATAGTGTGTGCAGTGCTTAGATTCCTCGCTCAGTGTGATTGCATAACATGTCAAAATAAGATTTTGCCTCTGATGTGGCTTACTTCTAATTCTCAAGCACCAACCCAAGAAGAGTGAATAGGAGCCCCCGGTCAGATCAGCAGTGAAAATGTTGCAGAATTGATAATCTTTTGTTGAGAAGGGATTGGGTCATTGATTAACCAACTGCCTGTGCCTCGTTCCAGCAATGGGGACCTCAGTGATCAAAGAGAATATTTTTATGCTCTTTGTAGTGATGTTATATGGACCGTGGAGACGACAAGTGGGCAGCCTGACTAGTCTCACAATTAATCTTCACGTTTTGTTGGGACTTCTCCCTTGCAGCTCATATTAACGTACTTCATTTCTCTCCCCACAAGAGGGGGGTATAAACTAATAAATAGTTTTTCTTCTAGTAATTAATAGTGCAAAGTATGTGGTTTGGGAATTCATATAGTAGGGCTGGAGATCAGATAACGTTCTCTTCCTTCTGTGGGAATTTTGTGTATTTTATTTCTTTTTCTACAAATGGGACTAATTTGGGAAGGGGGGAAATGCTCTTAGCAGATCGAGCTCAACCACAGATTAGTTAAATTTGGTGAGGGATCAGATTAACAGGATGGGTTAAATTAATAAGAAATATGACTGGGCTTGGAAGCGAGTAATCTTTCATCTGGGTTGGAAATTACATCACATGGCGAATTGGTCAGGTGGTGCAGTTACTAGAACTGGAGGTAGTAATTGGAGTTTAGGGGGGTTAGGGCACTATAGGGGGAGGGAGGTGGGGGGGTGCAGCAGTTGATTATTTGGTTATGGGATGACAAGGACACTTCTGCTAGCATGCTTGAAAGCACACGTGTACAATATCAGAAGATAATTTACTACCTAAACTCAGAGGATGATTTTGGGGGGTATTAACCTTTTGAGCTGGAATATCAAAGGGGCTTGGGATAGATGCAAAAGGCAAATAGTGTTGAAGCACCTCTCTACTTTAAATTGTGATGTGGCTTGCTACAGGAAACTCATCTTCGAGGAGAGGATATTAAGTTATTCAATAAATATCGGGTGGGTCAAGCATTTGGTGCAGGTGCGTCCTCAAATAAAGGCGAAGTTGCCATTCTATTCCACAAAAGAACACGCTTCCAACTGGAAAAGGAAATATGGGATACACAGGGCAGATATCTATTTCTGGTTGGAACCTTAGTAACACAACAAGTGGTTATTGGGTCCATCTATGGTCCCAATGTGGACTCCCTGAAATTTTTTATGCAGTTTCTAGACTTACTAAACATTTATGCATCCATGACACTGTTAATAGGGGGTGATTGGAACATAACTCCACAGTTGCAGTTTGATAAATCTGACAACAGGCGAGTGGGGTTATCTCCCTCCCAGAGAGCCTTAAAGGGGTTAATGGAGGGACTAGGCCTCATCGATATTTGGAGACTGAATAATATAGGAGTTAGGCAATGTACCTCTTTTCAGTGCCGCACAAAATGTGTTCCAGAATTGATTACTTTTTAGTTAGTATTAAAGCACTGTTATAGATGCCAGGATACATGCCAAGGTTATATCAGATCACTCCCCAGTGTCTATCCTATTTGAACCCAATCCTGGTATTGAGAGAGATTTCATGTGGAGATTCAACAATCAGTTATTACAGGATTCTTTTACCTATGAACACCTGAAGGGTTTTATATCCCATTTCCTCAATAAAAATGTTAGCTCAGTCTCCAATATCGATATTGTTTGGGCAGCCTTGAAGTGTGCGCTGCGGAGGGAGTGCATCAGAATAACCTCTACCAGGGCCAAGAAAGTTAGATCACAGCTATATGAAATCACTAATGCTATTAGGGCCATTGAAAACAATATTACCCGATATTCAACCGAAGTGGATTGGATTAAACTGCATCAATTGCAAACTCAGTATTCCTCAATTATGATGCAAAAAGCAGAACTGGCTCTCTGGAGAACCAAGATTAGGTATCTGGAATCTGGGGAAAGAGCAGGCAAACTTCTAGCCCTTAGACTCAAACAACTAGACTCTAATAGATTCATAACTGCTCTACAAAACAATAGGGGTGACGCCATAACCAGAGACCCTAGGGAAATTGCTGCTACTTACAGAGAATATTTCCAACAGGTATACTACATCCCTTCTGCGGATAGAGTGGAATCCGAGGTTATTCAAGAGTTTCTGGATTCAGTTACCCTGACCAAGATTGCAAATTTAGAGGCGATTAAGTTAGGATCACCCATACATGAGTGGAAAGTGACGCAAACGGCTGCCCAACTTACCTCGGACAAGTCCCCTGGACCTGACGGTCTGACTACTAACTTATATAAAGCCTGCGTGGAAGTAATCTGTCCAGTTTTAACTAAAGTATATAATTTCTGGTTCCATGAAGGTCACTCAGAAATAAGTTTCTTGGAGGGCCTCATAACTCTTATTCCTAAGCTGGAGTGAGACCCTGTGCTTCCTGGCAGTTATTGCCCAATATCATTGCTGAATGTCGATATTAAGATACTGGCGAAGGTGTTAGCCAACTGATTTAGTCCGTTAATGAGTAAGTTGGTAAGTGATGTGCAGGTTGGCTTCATGAATTGTAGGGCGTCTAGTGCCCACATACATAAACTTCACCACCTAATTGTGCATGCACATAACGTACAGACCACGGCAGCCCTACTTGTGCTGGATGCCGAAAAAGCATTTGACCGGGTGTCATGGGATTTCCTATTTGCTGTTTTGTCCAGATTTGGTCTATCATAAGGTTTTTTGAATTGGGTCCGAGTATTATATAGTACACCAATAGCACGGATCTGGTGCAATGGTGTATTGTCGGATCCTTTTCCCCTCACCTGTGGCACAAGACAGGTCTGCCCACTCTCCCCACTCCTGTTTAATTTATATCTGGAACCCCTGATTTACAGATTACTCACAGCTCAGGAGATTAGGGGATTGCAGATGGGAAACAGGAGGTACTTAATTTCAGCCAATGCCAATGATTTGCTTTTGCACTTAGAGGACCCAGAATCCTGTATACCAGTAGTCTTGCAAGAAATAGCAGAGTTCTCCAAAGTCTAGAACTATAAACTTAATATCTCCAAGACAAAGCTTTTCCCGTTAAACACCAGATGTTATTCTAATGTGGCAAGGGAATTTGGGTTAAGCTGGGAACCAAAGGTATTGAAGTATCTTGGTATCAGAATCACTAGGGCGATAACCTCGATGATTAGAGAAAATCTCTATAATTTAACTGAAACAATTAAGCAAGACTTGGCCAGATGGAGTCTACTGCCCCTGTCACTCTGGGCTAGGATAGAAATAGTGAAAATGAACATATTACCAAGGATTTTCTATCCTTTAAACATGCTAGGGTCTTATCTACCCAAAACTTGGTTCGGGGTCTTGCAAAAATTACTTAATGTATTTTTATGGAAAGGGAAGACTGTTAGAAGAGCTTACCTGAAACTCACAGGATCTAAGAAATAAGGAGGCCTAGCACTCCCCTCTTTCTTTAAATGCTATATAACATTGCACATTAGTAAACTATTTTTTTGGAACCGACCGAATGTCTTAGTGGCTCCTAACTCCTACGTGCCCCCCTGGGTCCACATCAATAGCGATTTAGTTCTTAAGTATTCATTAACTTTAAACTCAATTGCCTATACCACCCTAAGACTCCTTCCTAAACCACTTAAAAACACGCCTATTGGGTGGTCAATAAAAGCCCTGTATCAAGCTCAGAAGTTCCTAAAGGTGAATTGATAGAATTCACCCTAACAACCCTTGATATATAACATTCACTTTCAGATACAACGAGCCCCGATCCCTCCTACATTCTGGGGAGCGATCGTTGGGTTATGCCTGGGGGATCTGGCACCGCAAGAGAAGCTATTGTCATATGAACAAGTCTGCTCAATTTCCAGAAGTAAGAGGACATTTTTTCAAATTCTGGCAAATCAGTGACTCCATAAAAACTCACCTGCGTAGGACGAAAGTATGGGTTGAAAACAGGACCGAACTGTCCTTGTTGCTCAAGATTGTGGATCAACCCCATTCTGTTTCCAGAGTGTATCATGAATTGCAGAGGATAGATGAAGGTTTACCCTCTAATGTTAGTCATTACTGGAGACAGAGATTAGAGATGATGGCTGACAAGGGGGTATGGGAGCAGATATGGGAAAATAACCATAAATATATAAGGCAGGATAGATATAAACTACAGCAATTTAATATTATGCATAACTTGTACTATACTCCTGCCAAGCTATACAGGATGGATAAACTAACATCACCCACTTGTAGTAGATGTGAGGCCGAAGAAGGGGACCTGTACCACGTGCTGTGGGCCTGTGCAAAGATTCAGCCTTTCTGGAAGGCAATTAGTGCCTCATTACCACCTATAATAGGTCTTGAGCCTTTTTTTTACACCTGTAATCTGCCTGTTGAGTAACTTCCCCAGAGGCATGACTAAGCAGAAGAAGTTGTATATGGCTATTATATCAGCTACAGCTAAGGCGGTTATCCTTAGGCACTGGAAAGATGTTATTACACCTCCAGTGCTAGAATGGTATAGGGAGATTATGTTGGCACTACAGCTGGAGCTACATATAGCTAAAATGAATAATAGAATGCAAACTTATGGTTCCAATTGGGGCCTTCTAGATGCCGTCTTAGTCACTTGGCAAACATAATC
The DNA here is from genome assembly GCA_016271365.2 of Neoceratodus forsteri. NCBI lineage: Eukaryota > Metazoa > Chordata > Ceratodontiformes > Ceratodontidae > Neoceratodus > Neoceratodus forsteri. The sequence continues at coordinate 130,231,626 of JADMNL010000022.1, forward strand.
TCCTTAACCATAGGAAGTACCCCCTCGCTTGAAGTATCTCCTGAGTCCTTGTTTTTCTTTCCTATTGAGAATCTTTGTGGTTCTCCAATTTTTTTTTTTTTTTTAGTAAATGCTGCTGGGGAGATGGGTGTTGGGAAGTGTTGGGTTTTAGGTAAAAGTTTTATTAGGCTACCTTGTTAATTGTTTATGTCGAATTTATTCATTCTCATTGTTACTGTTTTAGCTAACATGTATTCATGATAATGACCTGTTTGACTTGCAAGTGTCGGCCTGGTTAGGGCCATAAAGCTCATGTAATATCCCTGTGTTAATAAATTAAATTGAATAAAAAATAAATAAATAAATAAAAATAAAGGGACATTTTATAAGAGCAATAAGACACTCCGGGGTTGTACATTATGATGTGATAACTACACTTCTAGGGACAACGGAACTCGGCCTTCGGCCTTGTGCCTAACTACGCCCCTAGGAGTGTGTCTTATTGCTTACGTATACACTAGAAGAGAGGAGAGGAGAGAATCTGGAGATATGATAGAAATCTACAGATATTTTAAGGGCATAAACAAGATGCAAGTGGGAGACATCTTTCTATACCAGAGAGGTATTTTTTTTTGTTTTATTTATTTATTACTAGGATTACACATACCTTTGAACCAAGGGTTCTTTTACAAAGGTTCCGCATCAGCTATGGGGCGATCAAAACAGTGGTAAGATACAACACAAGCTAAGGAGGTTAACATAGAAGTAAGCAGAGGTAAGATATAATACAGGTCAGGAGGTTAACTTAGTAGCAAAAGACAGTACATGTGTATATACTAGCACAGTAGCAAACAGTCAGTAGCAAATAATGCACAATGAACAATACAGGTGTATATATAGCAAGACACAGATAAAAATGAAAACCATCCTGGGATGACATAAGTGGGGCAAGGGGTGGAGGATAAGAGGGGAAGGGGTGGGGAAAAAGTGGGTAGGCAGTCAAGGATTTGACATTGTCGTAAGTGCAAGAACAGAAAGATAAGTGCTAGTTGGTCTGGGAGTGGAGCAACAAGTGATAGGGTGATAGGGAGGGGGAGACAGGAGGAGAGGAGTAGGAGAGGGGGTGGAATGGTTGGTGGGAGGTGAGAGGGCGTAGAATGGTAGGTGGGGATGGGAGAAAGAGACGGGGAGTAGCAGGGGATGGAGGGGCAGAGAGGAGTGGGGACAGTAGCAAGGGAGGAGAGAAGAGGAGGGATAGGTGAAACAAAGTCGCAAGCCTAGGCAGAGCAGTCACAACTGCTGAGGTCAGAGAGCTGCTGGCGGAGTTTACATTTGAATGGGCCAAGCTTGTTTTCAGCTGCAATTTCAGGGCGAAGGTTGTTTGGCAGTAGGGGACCCTGGTGTGGAAAGCACGTTGAGCCTCGTCGGTATGGCAGAATGGAATGATAAATGTTGGTTTGAGGGAACTGCGCATAAAATGTGCAGAGACCACTGGCAACATTAAGGCATGAGTTGCAGGGGGGTGTGAGGTTAAGATAAATTTTCTTAGTCAGTAGGCAGGTCTGGTAAGCAAGTCTACTATTTAGATTGAGCCCCTTGGATTGCTTGAAGATATCACAAGTATGCGTATTCTTCCCTGCGCCAGTGCGAAGTCTACAGCATTTGTTAAGGGCTGTCTTGACCCATTTTAGGGTGGTATCAAAGGTAGCCCTTAGAAGACAAGCCCATAATCAATGATGGGTATGATTGAGGTAGTTATGACTGCGTACATAGCTTCTTTGGTAAGACAGCAACAGTGGTGGTAGAGGACCCTAATTCTTGAGTTGACTGATTTTGAGATATGTTGAACATGCAAGATGAAAGACATTGTACAATCAAAGGTGATACCAACGTATTTAAACTCCTGCACTTGTTCAAGTGACTGTTCAAGTTCATATGTATGGTGAAGTTTATGGATCTATATTGCTGTGAGAGCTATGGAACAGCATGGACTTTGTTTTTTTGTAATTCATCAACAGCTTATGTTGGAGAAGCCAGGTTTCAACTAGGCTGAAGTTCGTTTGTAGTACCTTGACTAGCTAGACAGGGTCAGTGTAGGAGGTAAAGAGGACTGCATCATCAGCATAGAGTATTAAGTAATTATTGCAAGCTGCAGGAAGAGTATTGATGAAAAGGCTGAAAAGTAGAGGGCCAAGGATGGAACTCTGGGGTACACCAGAGCAGACAGGAAGGGCACTTGAGAGAGAGAGAGAGTCAATGATTTTGACTTTTTTGGCTCCTTGCTGAGAGGTAGCTTTCAAACCATTTTGTTACATCATTAGATAGGCAAGGGAGGAGAGTGAGAGAAGTAGGAGCTGGTGGTTCATGGTGTCTAATGCCTTGGTCAAATCGATGAACCCAGAAGGTGGCCAGTGTCAATCGCCTTATGAATATGGCTGGTGAAGTCAAGCAGGGCGGTGGTAGTACTATGGTCTTTTCTAAAGCCATGTTGTTGTGGGCAGAGTAAGTTATATTTGTTGAGGTGTTCAAACAACTAGTCAGCTACAATTCATTCCAACGCCTTGGACAGTGGTGGGAAGATAGAGATAGGGCGGTAGAGAGAAGAGACTTATCACCACTTTTATGAATGGGTGTGACCACTGCTGATTTCCAGAGCTGAGGGAGTGAATTGTCTATGAGAAAGTCAAAGATTCAGAAGTTTAGTGAGAGGTTGTAGGACAATGTCAAGGGAGACAGAGAGGAGTCTGAGGTCAAGGGTATCGCTGCTGAAACTGGCTTTACTTAGCAATTTGTTAAGATATCTTTTAGCTACAGACATGGATACCCTCTTAAAGTAGAATGGGTACAAGAACAAGTGGGCATGGCATGAAATAGGAGGTCGGTAGGATAAAAGGGAATATGAGAACATTTTTTTCACAGAAAGGGTGGTGGATGCATGGAATAGCCTACCCCAAAAGGAAGTGGGAGCAAACACAGTTGTGGATTCATAAATGCATGGGATAGGCACAAGAGAAGTCTAGTGGTTGGTAAGAGAGGCTAAAGCCATGAACAACTTAGGATTTTGGAATGGGGAGCAGGTGGGAGGTCACTATCTGCCCTGGTGGGGGTCCACTAGACCTCCAGGGACTGAATTATGTTACCTATACAGGGGATAATGTATAAAAGGATTACACTGGACACCCAGGACTCTTATTGGTAGTGGGAAATGACCAGGCGAGGCGAAGGACCACTAGCCTACAGGGATAATTTAATTTCTGAATGGGACTGCTTTCCATGAGGAGGGACCACCACACCATCAGGGTAATATATTATTTCCAAACAGGATGCTGATTGGCAAGGGGGGAGGGACTACTGGACCATGAAGGTGTTATATTATTTCTGAACAGGATGGCAATCTGTGAGAGGGGAGGGAACACTGGACTACCAGGGGTTATATTATACGAACATACGAAATTTGCCAGCAGATAAAGGCCTAGAGGTCTATCAAGTCTGCTCGAATGTGCAGCTAGCACCCCTTATTCTGCAGCTGCCCTTCCCTTCCACCCTTCCCCTTCATTAACCCTCCCCCTTGTCCTGTCCCACCCTCATTTGAAGCAGTCCACTGTTCTACTGCATACCACTTCAGCAGGTAACGCATTCCACCCAGCCACCACCCTCTCTGTAAAAAAGTGTCTCCTCATCTCCCTCCCGAACCTTCCTCACTCCAGTCTCATATCATGGCCCCTGGTGGCCCTCCCCTCCCTTACTTTGAACTCATCTGGTTTATTTCTTTCATGTATTTAAAGGTTTCAATCATGTCACCCCTGTCTCTCCTCTCCTCCAGTGAGTACATGTTCAACTTCTTCAACCTCCTCTCGTATGATAAGTCCCCCAGCCCCTTGATCATCTTTGTCACTCTGCCCTGCATCCCCTCCAGTAACTTAATGTCCCTCTTCAGATACGGACGCCAGTACTGCAAGCAGTACTCCAGGTGTGGTCTAACTAATGACCTATACAGTGGCAGAATTACCTCCTCCCTCCTCGAGGATATACCCCTTGCAATACAACCCAACATTTTGTTGGCCTTTGCAGCTACCTTCCTACATTGTGCCGAGTTGTTCATTGACCCTGTAATGAGCACACCCACATCCTTCTCCTCCTCTGTCTGGGATAGCTGCACTCCCTCTAGCTGGTAACTCCTCCTTGGGTTCTTCATCCCAAAATGCAGCACCTTGCACTTTTTGGCATTAAAGCCCAGTTGCCAGGTGTCTGGCCAGGTTTCAAGCTTTGCCAGATCATCCTGCAACCCAATATTGTTTCTGAATGGGATGGTGATTAGTGGGGGGGGAGGGACCACTTGACCACCAGGCTGTTCTATATTCTTTGTGAAGGGGATGGTGATCGGTGATGGGGGAGGAATCACCAAACTACCAGGGACATATCTTTTTATATGGCATTTGGCTATGGGGGAGGGACCACTAGACTACTAGGGACATATACTTTTTTATTCATGAAATAGCAATCGGCAATTGGGGAGGGACCAATAGACTACTAAGGACATATCTTTTATTTATTCATGGAATGGCAGTCACCGATGGGGAAGAGACCACTAGATTACCAGAGACATAGCTTTTCTTTATTCATATCAGCAATCACTGGGGGTGTGGCATTACTAGCACCAGGAATAGCTGTAGGGAAATGGACAACAGAGCATGGTGCCCACGACAGTTTGTCACTCCCTATGCAGATGGGCCCATAATGGGCATGCAAAGGGCTCCTTAGTGCCTTGCATGCCCAATGTACTCATTTGCATAGGTCCTTTGAATAATGGGGGTTTTGCCCAGGTGCAAGCAATTGTGCTGACCTATTGTGGGGGCAATGTCTGCCCAGTGCTAGGTGGCTGAGTACCTGCTCTCACTGGTCCTATAGTCAGCGGCATAGCGCCGATGTGCTACTCCACTGAATATAGCAGTTTTGGACACCTGGGCAACTGCAGGGGGCAGCACAAAGTTTTGCAGTCTGCTTTCCCCAGACTTGAATATTGGGCCCCAGAAGTTTTAGTTTTAGGGAATGAATTAATTACATCCTCAATCTCCTGTTTAGAGAAGTTATTTTATTGAGTCTGTAATGGCTTAAATAGAATCTGGGCCAAAGAGTTATCCATCATATCCGCTCTACTGATTTTAGAAGATTGATACATTCCTTATGATAATTTAAAACTGTATCTCATATATCCTCTAAAATCTAATGTGAGTATTCCAGTGTTGTTTTTTGTAGTTAAACTTTTTTATTAATTTTTCACAAGATATACAGACAAACCTCTTACAGTACAGTACAATGTGAGGATTTTTTTAAAGAAATTGAGGCAGCATAATGCGAACATATAATACAAGGCTTTTGGTTTAAAATACAGTAAACAATACAGGTCATGTAATTAGTATATCTTGACATTTGTAGTGAACTTAAAGCGGATAGTATGATTAGATACGGTTTATATTAAAATGTTACATAATTATATATGATGCTGCAAAAGGAAAAAAGTACATTCGTAAAAGGATTGTGGAGTAATAAAGAATGATTGAGAAACAGAGTATAGGAAAGAAAAGATATATAAGAAAGTTAAGAAGAGAGAGGAAACTATAAAAGAGGAAAAAAAGCGAGACTACAATGATGTATCAGTAAAGGGAAAATCCATATATATTAAGTCCATACATTGGTGTTGGAAGATTTAGATGATTCCAAAAATTAAAAAAGCCTGCCAACAATTGTTATATAACATGTAGTCGGTCCAGACAAGATATATGTCATCTGGTCCAGAGGCATATTGCAATAGTTGGTTAATGATACTGGGAAGGGTAGGGATTATGTTGGATCTCCAATGCATGAGGATTGTGCGTTAACTTGAAGGAAGAGTATATTTAACCATCTGCTCTGCGAATAAAAATTTTTAAGAACGGTGATTAAAAATACCAAGAATGCAATGTTTAGGGTCTAGTGTAAAAGGTTGACCTACCACTTTCATTGCAAATCTGTGAGTACAGTGCCAAATCTTTTGTATGAGGGACAGTGCCATAAGATATGCAATAAATCCTCATTGGGGAACTGCAGCACCAGCATTGTTATTGTTCAATAAACCCATTTTTGTAATACAACAGGAGTTCTGTACCACAAATGAAGGATCTTGGTTTGAATGAGGAACTGAGTTTATCATTAAAAGATTTGTGACAGGAGAGTCAACATCTGGACCATTGTGCATTGGTGATATTATATTGTAGCAAAGTACTCCATCTGTTTTAGCATTGACAGAGTAGTCAGGAAGGATATCACAAATATCTTTGTAAACAGTGCTATTTAAATTGGATGTTGTTTTATCCATTTAGAGATGTGCTTATCATACAGAGAATTGATAGAGAAGGTGTGAGGTAAGAGTTGCATGTGGTGACGGCTGTAGATATTTCCAAAAATCCTGATGGGGAAGATTCCATATGCCTCGTAGGTCGGTGTAAGATTTTAACTTTAATGACTTGGGTTCAAGTATATCCTGCAAAAGAGAATACCCTTATTTTTCCAGGTCACAAAAATGGGTGATTATCAAGAGATATATGGTGGTTACCCCAGATGGGGTGTAAGCTAAGGGTTGAGGTTAGATTTAATATGCTTGTGAATGATTTTCCAATAGAATATAGAAGCAGCTATGGTAGGGTGAGACTTAAAGAAGAGGTAAGGGTGTTATAAAGGAAAGAAGTCACACATTACCAGGACATAAGGATGTTTCATATTGACCCATAAAGGAGACTGGATGTTGGGTTTGTTAAACCATTTAATTGTTTGAGATGTACAGAAAGCCCATAAGTAGGCTTGGAACCAAGGAAGGCCAAAGCCACCTTGACCAATGGGATCTAAGTTTATTACGACTAAATCTAGGTATTTGCCTTCCAAATGAAGCTGCCGATAATTTTGTCTATTTTGGTAAGAAAACTAGAGGGCAGTATCAAGGGATATTGGAAAATAGGTATAATATTTTAGGAGTTATTGACATTTTAATGGTGGAAATTTTACCATTAAAAGAAAGTTTAAGTAGCTTCCATCTATCAAGTGTTGTTTGGATACTGGTTAACAGAGGGGAAAGATTAGCATCCCATAATTTATTCAATGTCGGGGTGATCCAGTGTAGATAAGATATACCTTGGGCGCATAGCGAACTAATGAGTTGTTCATGAGGAGACTACAAGGGTATTCAGTGGTAGCGTTCAGATTTGTTAAGGTTTAGAGCTAGTCCGGAGTGGAGGTGAAGTCATTCAGTAGTTTAACTAAAGGTTGCCCAGAACTTTCCAGGTTTTCAAGTAAGATAAGGAGATCATCTGCATATGAGAGTGAAGTATAGTGAGAGTTACCAATAGTAATGCCTTTAATTGTACTGGATTGACGTAGGGACGCAGAAAGAGGTTCCATGGCAAGTATAAACAATGAAGGCGATAAGGGGCATCCTTGTCTGGTGCCTCTTGCTAAGTAAAAGGAGGGGGACAAAATAGAGTTCGTGAGAACTCGAGCTGAAGGGGAGGTATACAATAATTGAATCCAAGCACAAAAATTATTTGTAAAGCCAAAATGAGATAGCACCTGATATAGATATTCCCAATTGAGAGAGTCAAATGCTTTCTCAAAGTCAATGGCTATTGCAGCTGCAGGGGTTTTAAGAGTTTTTGCTTTGTGAATTGAGTAATGAGCGAAGATGATCGGAACTGTTTCTATTTTTGATAAATCCTGATTGAGAAGTATGGATGAGTTTAGTCATTAAAGATTCTAAGCGAAGAGTTAATAATTTTGTAAAGATTTTTCCATCAGTATTAAGAAGTGAGATCGGTCTATAGTTTGAAGGAAGTAAGGGTCTTTGTCTTTCTTTGGTAAGACTGTTATGATGGCTTCGTCATTGTGCATGGGAGTTTCTTTAATAAGGTTGCTTCTTGAATACATTGACTAATACAGGACAAAGAGTGTTAGATGGGTTTTATAAAATCAATAGGAAGCCATCACTGCCAGTGGTGCTTTACCATTTTTAATGATGATAAAGCAGTTTGGACTTCCTGTAAAGTGATTGGTTTATCAAGCACAGCTTTGTCCTGAGGGGATAGGTGGGGAGATTCAATTTTTCAGAAAATTTTGTATTAGGTTGGGATTTGTAGTATTAGGTTGCTAGTATAGTTGATGGTAAAAGGATTGCATAATACGATTGATTGAAAGGTTGTCTGTGTGTGTCTGACCTGATGGATCTTTTAGACCTGCTATATGTCTCTGCATCTGTTGAATTTTTAGCTGGTAGGAAAGCAACTTTCACATTTATCCCCTTGTTCCAATAACCGTGTTTAATCCTAAAAGGGCAAGTTCAGCTTCCTGGATATCAACTCGTTAATTTTAATTCTTAATTGTGGAATTTCAGATGAAGCTGTGAATTATGATTGGGTTTATTTAATTTATAGTATTGGGTTTTTTCTTTAAGGGATTTTCAAATTAGCTAATTGTTGTTCTCTTAATTTCTTTCTACGCTGCATAACTAATAATTTTACCTCTAATAGTGGCTTTTAATGCTTCCCAGATAGTACCTTGAGACATATCTGAGTATCATTAATAGAAAGAAAATCTTGAATCTGGGTTTTGATCCAAGGAGTGAATTCAGGGTCTCTGAGTAAAAGTGGGTCTAAATGCCAAGATGGGGATTTAGAAGAAGGTGGACCCCAGAGTAAATGCAAACTGATAGGGAATGATCAGATATAACAATAGGGAGAATCGATGTATCAATAATTTTTTCAGTAATGAGGGAGAAGAGAACCAATAATCAATCCTACTATATGATTTATGTAAAGAGGAATAAAGGTGTAATCTGCTTGTCTGGGATGATGTAGTCTCCAAATGTCAGAGACCTAAATCCTTCATAAGCATTGATAGAGCATTAATACTAAGGGGGTATCATGTGATGAGTTACTTCTGTCTAAATATGCTTGTAGTGCTAAGTTACAGTCACCACCAATAAGAATAGGTGAGTTATTTTATTATTAATCATAATTTGTTGGGATAGATTATGGAAGAAAATGGTGAATCAAAGTTGGGTGCATATATTCACAAATATAAGCGGACCTGCTGTGGTGTTTAATAGGGTTATAATCCACCTACCATCCGGGTCTCTAATGATTTTTATGGGGGCCAATTAAGAGATTTATGTATTAAGATAGCAACCCCATGTTTTTGGATGGAGAAGATGACGATATACTTGACTGACCAGTCCCTTTTAAGTCTGTCGACATCCTCTGATAAAAGTTTAGTTTCTTGTAAAAAGCAATATGTGTTTTATGCTTTTAAGATAGGTAAGTACTTGCTTACGTTTAAAGGCGAGTTGAGTCCTTGACATTCCATGAATTTAAGATTAGATCACTCATGGTACTAGGATATAAGGTAATTAGTTACAAATAGGAATGAGGGACTCAATACCATTAATTTGGAGGATGTCACAGATTCAAAAGGTAAATATATATATAAACAAATGTATGCAGGGCCTTTAACTTGTATGGGTTCGAGATGATTGAGTATTTGTATTCATTTTGTCTCGCAGAGGGAGAGTATAGAGATAGGAATATCAAGTAATTAAACATTAGAACCAACAAACGTTAGTATAAACTCAGTAACAAGAATATTAATTTGAAACTTTTATGAATGCAGAGCAATAAGAGTCGGTAAATATACTAGGACTCTCACTCTACACTACTAGGCATGTAGAGTAATTAGTGAATCTCAAGATACGTTTACCCTATAATCTTAAGATACTAAATTTTATATAACAGTATATTAAAGAAGTGTAATTGAGATTTGTGCTGAGGTAATTAAAGCATTACCTCTGAAAAAACAAAACATCATTCTACCAAATAAAAAGGATAATTATGTAATAGTGTTAAATTCCAAACATAATGAATTAGCTTGGACCTAGCAATAAGCCCAATATTAAATAAAGTATACCAACATGATGGCAGATAATGCTGAAACAGTGTGAGCCAGATAAAAGGATGCCCGAGTGTATTAATCCACATAAGCTAGGTTAGGGGAATGCAGTATATACTACAGGTTCATAGTGCATCAGTGTATTGTGGAATCATTTTTATAAGTTCCAATGATTTGGAAGAAAATGGGATGAAGAATAATGTGAAAAGGCGGAAAACTCAATGTATAGAAATACAATTGGAAGCATACTTTGTTAAAATCTGTGAAATATAATGGGAATGCACCTGATGCACTACATACCAGAAGTGATGCAAAATAAATATTAAATAAGTAAATGATTTTAGAGTATTTGTCTAATCATCCTCCACATTCCAAATGATAGGATTTATGTGGAAAATGCTATAATAGTAGGGGTTAAGGGCACATTGATATGAAATACAGAACTCTATATATGTATGTATGCGTCTGACCACATGGTGGCGCCAAAGCTTATGAAAAATTAGAGTGTAAATAGCAATTATATATACTAATGTCTGGCACCACACAAGGATTAATTAGAAGAGATCTTACAAACATTGTAATATTTATTCTTTCTCTCATTTATTTATTTTTTTCCATTGAATACATTGAGAGTAACTCCCGCATGGATTAAATACCTCCAGTGTCAATTGGCTCACCTCCCACAGACAGATACAGGCTTCTCAGCAGTGATAGCGATTTACTGCATTTAAGTGCTCCAAACCTGTTGGGTGCGATAGAGACTGCACTTTGCGGTAAATGTACCAAAGGAATCGAGTGAGGTGGTGTGAAGAGGAGGGATTCTGGTGAGAAATTGCTATATCACATCTAATTATGGGCCATAGTATTTATTACAATTTTTTTTTTTTAGTGGGAAAAGCTTCAGGTAGCCTTGCTCTTCGATTTTCTTCTCCTTTTCTTTTTGGGTGGTTCAGATGATTTAAAGGGAGAGCTGGACACAAGATCAGCCCAGGAAGAATCGGGAAAGTCATTACCCGTTGACAGCTTCTTCTGGTCTTGAGTAAAGGGGTTGGATACAGTCTGTCTCAGATCCTCCTCAGAGATGAGTGCAGATCTTCTTGGAGCAGATCTTCTTGGAGTGGGGAGAATTTGTTAGACAAGGTAAGAGGAGTAGAAAACTGATGTGACGTTCCACATGTGAAGCTGGAGAGGTGGAAATATTATTTAAACAGCAGGTATTATTATTTAGAGAAGAACCAGATGCTTTTTTTCTTGTATGCGTGCAGAGCTTCTGGCAGGAGCTACAGTGGCAGATATGATGGCTGCAGATTTCTCAGGGACCTGAAGAACAGTTTCAGCAGGAAGGGCAAGACATTGTAATTGCGAAGTGCTTGTGCTGGAGCAGGAACGAGCTGCATTAGCATCGCAAGGCAATGTAAGTGCTGGCTGTGTCCAAGTCAGAAATTCAGAGAGAGATTCTGGGGTACTGAAACTTAGTAGAATCATTCAAAAAGACGATTGTTGCAGGGTAACGAGTGCAAACTTAATTCCACGCTGATGAAGGATTGTTTTAATGGGGTTGTAAGCTTTTCGCTTGTTAGATAATTCTTTAGAATAGTCTCTGAAAATTAGGATTCTGTTTTCTGCCAAGTAAGTGGACCTAATTGCCTCGCTTTTTGAAGAATCAGTTCAGTATGTGCGGTTTAGAAATCTGGCAATGATGGGCCTGGGTTTCTGGTCGGGTCCAGGCCTCGGATTTAAGGTGCGGTGAGATCTCTCAATGATTAGGTCTTGGCCGGCTGGTAATTTAAGCAAAGAAGGAAGTACATGAGTTAGAAGAGCACTGGTGTCTCCTAGTTCAACACCTTCAGGAAATCCGAGAAATCTAAGGTTGTTACGTCTGTTTCTATTTTCAATATCATCTATTTTGTCCTGAAGGTTCCTAATAACTCTGTCCTGCTCCCTGATGGTAGCCTGTAATGTGTTAATGGAATCTTCATTTTGAGATGCTTTAACATCAGTAGCGCTGATTTTTTGATTAAGTGCCTGCATATTATTGATATTTTGTTGAGATGCAATTTTTAATACATTGATTTCACTTATTAGTTGCTGAAACATTGCCTCCACTCTATTAAGAGAACTGTTATGTGGAGATTGGTCTGCCATTATTGTAGGCCTTAATAGAGAAATTGAAAGCTGTAGATAACTCGTTCAGTAATTATGAGGCAATAAAAATACTGTACCAGAGCTGTTCTGCGATGTACATATAGTAAGATCTCAGATGTTGGTGAAGGTAGGAAGTCTGGAATCTGTAGGATGGATGATGATATTTGGTGAATCCAGGGAGATGAAGAATCAAGCAGCCATCTTCAGCACAGCGCCCTCTGGCTCCCAGTGTTGTTTTTTAAAGTGTGGATTATATTGTGTTCTTTCTGTTTATTTGAGTAAGTTCACAAATAGCTTCCAAGATTTGTTACATTGAAGTACAGTACCTCAAACCCTTAACCTTCAATATGGTTTTTTTTTCAGTTTTGATGTTGACTTTCTGCTGTATTTCTAACCCACAGGCCGTCCATTCATTGTACTATTTCTCTTTGTTCTTAATTATTAATAAATCCAGTTATCTTCATTTCTGTTGTGCTGCTTCTTTTCCTCTTTTGTTTTTTCATACAGGCCTGGTAGGAAATTATTGCCCCAACCCCCCACAAAATGGCCTTGAAAGGGTCCCATAAAAAGAGAACATTTACCTGTCCAGACTACTTATAATACCAATAATCTGCCATTACTTCCTTCATTTAATCAATGAATTCAGAAATTGTAAGTAAATCATTGTAAAAGGTCCAATTCCTGGTTTTAGTATTGTAATTCTCCAGTTGCAATACTTAGGCCCAGATATTCAAAGGGGTTGAGCCTGGCGCAACAAAGGTGTGCCGGCGCAACCCCATAATGCTCCCTGGTGGGATATTCAAAAGGCTGCCATGCACAGCGCAAGTCCCAATGTGCCGGGGCATAACGGTAATGTATGCTGTGCAAATGCAGGGGCGTGCCCATGCATATGCGACACATCCCGATATTCAGCCCAGGACATGCTGCACATATGCTGGCACAACCCTGATTTGCCCTGCATATGGGGCTCAAAGTTGAGCAGGAACAACAAGGAACAAACCCAGGCCATCCACAGATGGGTTGCTGTAGAGCAGGACGCAACACAGCATCCACTAGCCGTGGGAGCCCACCCACTCTGCAGGTACACCATCCACAAACACCCACACCCTCCCCAATGGTCCAGTGATTCCCCCCTCCCTCCAGCAGTCCCAATCATGGGTGAAAGTGTAGGCAAATCCCTCACCTGGCATTCCAGTGGTGCCCTTCCCTCCATCCCGTTTCACCCAATCACGGGCATCTGAAAAGAATAAATCCCCCAGTGGTCCATTGGTATGCCACTCCCTCCTGTTTCACCCGATCACGGGCATCCAAAATAAATATATTCCCCAGAGGGCCAGTGGTACCCCCCTCCCCTCCACCCAGAGAGGACCCCTGCCACCCAGCTCCCCCTCCCGTTATCAGCGGGTGGCTGCACTCTGCATGCATACCGCCCGGCCACCAGCCAAATGACAGCTTACAGTATGATCTGTAAGCCAATTGGTCCACAGTGTGGAGGCAGTATAGCGCAGTGGTCTAAGGCTCTGAGCTGCAAATCTGGTGACATCCAGCAGACCAGACCTGGGTTTGAATCCCACAGCTTCCACTTGCATACTGTGTGACCCTGAGCAAGTCACTTAACCTCCTTGTGCTCCCAGGTTGCTCCTGTAAAAAAGCTTCCAGCTTAGTGTGCTATACCTGGTTAAACAACTAAATAAAAAAAAAAAAAAATACTGTACTACACAGGCACAAATCTGTGAATGGGTTAATTCACAGATTCCTGCATGTGTAGTACAGTATGGTGTGCAAGCCCATTCATCCACACAGTGGACCAACTGGCTTGCAGATCATACTGTAAGTTGTCATTCAGCGGGCAGCCAGATGATATGCGAGCGGAGTGCAGCCAACCGCTGAAGACGGGTGGGGGAGCTGGGTGGCAGGGGTCCTCTGTGGGTGGAGGGAAGGGGGGTACCACTGGCCACCAGAGAATATATTTATTTTGGATGCCCATGATTGCTTTACATGGGAGGGTTGGGGGTACCAATGGACAACTGGGGGATTTATTCATTTTGGATGCCCAAGATCAGACAAAACGAGAGGGAGGGGGATTCAAATGGACCACCAGGTGTGGAATTTTTTTATTCTACAGCTCATGATTGGGCATACGGGAGGGGGGGTACTAGACCACCAGGGGCTTACAGTGGCAATGCAGGACGCCAGGCATATTTTACTGGGCTGCCCTCCACAACACATGCAAATGGGGCCATAATGACATGCAAAGGACCCCATTTTCACCTTGCATATATTATGGCCCCATTTGCATGCTCTCTTCTGAATATTGCAGGTGCAGCACCCAGAGCAACTGCACTAGTGCTGGTGCATCCCTGGTGCTCCCTATCTGTGGCTTGCACCGACATATTGTCATTGCACAGTGTGAATTCCATGCCGTATTCAACTGTGCTGTGCCATGGTGCATCACTGTTAAATATCACCTGGTCCAGGCCCCAGCGCATCCCAGATGCACTGTGTCCATGCTTGAACCATTGCCAGGTGCAGTCTGAATAGCTGGGCCCAAAGCAATATGGTACCTCAGGTGTTGTGTTAATGGTCTGCTAATCACCCTTTATGGGTGAAATGGTGCAGGAGGTATAACCAAGTGCCACATGCCCCTAGAGGATGAATAACTGACCATTAGCCTAACCTCTGGGGGTGCCCTAATGCTAGCATAATAAGAAAGTTTTTAAATAGTTTTAGAAAATGGGCTTTTTATTTGGAGGCATCTGATTGGCTGGTACCCATTCCATGGGGATACATTAACTTTCAATAGATGCCCACCAAATAAAAAGTCCCAGCCCTAACCTGCCTCATGCCTAGCCAAGTAACCTTGTGCCCAGCCTGCTTTGTCATTGGCTACAGCACTGGGCACACAATTTGAAACTACCACCATTTTTTATCACTTTACCGAGAGAGTGAGTGGGAGACCCTTCCCCACATACAGACTTACTCCTTAGCACAGACATCACCACCACCTAGTAACTGCCCAAAACAAATCTGTTTTCCCTGTCACAAACCATAATTTTATTTATTTTTTCTACTGTACACTTTTGTATGTTGCTCAGACATTTCCCGTAGCACAACTCCCACAGCCGACCAAGTTCTTGCTCCTTCAACCCGCCGCCTACTCCCATTCACTGTCACTATTTTATCAAAAAAAAAAATAACATGATCTGCAAAATCCAGCCTCCTTTGTAACAAACAATTTCAGCCCATTTTAAAAAACTGACAACTTAGAAGCAACAGTTCTTTGTAGCATTAGGCTTGCCTGCCCAGCACGAGCTACTCTCTTAATTGGCTGCATCGTTTTCACTGCTGTCCTACATACCACTATATCCTTGCTGCCGAATCCATACCAACCATGAGATAACACACATTGCATTTTTTATATCTTCTTACAGTCACTTTATCCAACAGAATACAGTGTTTAAAACATACTTGCTGTTAGGAGCTTACAGTTTAGCGCTAGACTCTTCCAGGTCTCCAGGTATACAGTCAAGCAGCACCTCGTTTTCCCTTCCGGTGGATCGCGATCAAATCAGTATGTCACCAATACAAAAAAAAAAGCACTAACAGCAGTGCTGGATAAGGACAGGGGTATGCACAATACTATGGTGATAATAGCCCTTCTCAGCCCTCAACAGACAACTATAAACAGCAGCTCCCTCTACTGGCAAGTATGCCAAATATAGTAGCAGAAGAACTACTTTACAACAAAGATAACTTTTCAGTAATTTTCTAATTTAGTTTTTCAATTTGTTTTTATATTTTTAATGTATTTTACAACACTGTTGCCAATAGCCCATTTTCTAAGCGCAATAATACCCTCCAGGGTGGGCGGTATGGGCAATAACAGACTGTTCAGGGGCTACAAGGCCCTCCGCCTGTGGGGTCGGGCCGCATTGCGCCCCTGGGCAGTCCAGTATTGCCTAATACTGCCCGCCCTGTTGGGTATTATTGCTTGTTAATCTTGTTCAGTGTACGATTAAGCTCTAAAAAAATAAAAGAATAACATAAGCCTAGCAGAATACTTACAGTCAATGAGAGAGCTCTATTTCTCAGAACCTTTGTGTAATAGTTCCACAATTGCAAAGTAATTTGAAAGTAGTCTGGATCTTAGTGAAGTTGTAAGCACTTCTTTTATATAATGACTTAGAAATCAAAATATAGTCTAATCTGGAGAAGCATTTGGACTTCAGGTCATAAGGAGTATATTCTTTCGTAACTGAATTCTAAATTCTCCAAAGACTTAATAATTCATGTTCCTCAGTGAAACTGGTACTCTACAAATTCTCCTGTTGTTGTTTGTGCTGGGAGTAGATTTGCCTAATGATGAATAATAGAATGCATTATACTTCATCATTGATATGTTATTTTCTGCTTCCATTTCTACTAGAGCTCCTGTAACCTTGGCTAACAATTCTAGATAATTGCCAAATCTGGCATACAGTGAATCAGTGGTAAGAGAAATCCAATTAAGATCTCCCTTTACAAGTAGAATTTGGACTTCCCCATCAATTTTTTTTTATCATCATTTTAATTGATCAAATTGATTAAAAATCATTTTTTACAGAATATGAAATTTATATGCCTCTTAAATACCAAAGAAACTTCTGCACTTTTCTTTGTTCTAGGAGAAAAATAATTGAAAGCAATCTAGTTCCTTTTCAGTTTTTTTGACTCTTCTACATTTAAATAAGTCTCCTGTAAAGCTAAAATGTCAACTATAATTTTGTTTAAGTGTGCTAATACCCTTGATCTTTAAATTGGTGAGTTTAAATCATTTAGAATGAAGGTGGCACATTTCACTTGAGGACTGTGCTTGCCATGACTATTTGCAAATGTAATCTTACCCAGATATATCTGTCTGGATTCTGCATTATAGCAGCAATCACAGAATAACGATCACCATTAGGTTGAGTGTATATTGCTGAAAATGAATTTCTGAGATACACACTCATGGTGAAATTGAAGAAGGTGCCTGAGATACAAGTATTTCTTTTTAATGTGGGGGCTTTGCCCCATACAACCCCCTACTATAGATTCTCAGCTCCAGAGTGGTGTGTGTTGGAGGGGGGAGTGAAATACTTGCAAAATAAAAAGCCATCTGCCAGCAAAAACAAAGCAAAACATCACACCAGACCTGAACCCTGCACCTCTCAAGGACCACTCACTCCATCACACTAGTGGTCTAGCTCGGCAGCTGCCCACCACCCCCTCCCACATACATTCCCTCCCCTTCCTCCCCCTCACATGTATACATGCATACTTCCCTTTGCTCTACCTCACCAGCCCAGGTATCTGCTTGTTACCCTGCCAGGAAGCCCTGTACATAAGTGCCATGACTGAGTCACCCTTTTTGTATGCACTCAGTTGCCTTCTACACAGTATACCGCCTGATTGAAATGCAGAGGAGCAATATTCATAGAATGAGTTAGAGATATGAAAATATAATTGTCCTTTCCATGAAATAATCTATTCCATAACTTATTCATTCCCCATCCCTTATACACCCCCTCCTTACCCTTTTTTTTTCAATTTATTCTTTATCTCCTGCATCTTCATGCCAGTCATCTGGCTAGGAGCCACCATGTCATCTCACAGTTCCCAGCTAATACACCATTACTTTCCCCCATGGAGGCTCAGTTTACCCTTTGGGCAGGGGTAGGGGGGTGCCTACACCTCACAGTTGTGCACCTCAGGCTGCTTGCAGTGGATATCATGGGATCCCACCTGAAGCCAGGACTGAGGTTGAGCTTTTATTCCCCCCTTGCAGTGATCCCTTGATAACATCAGCACATGCACAGGGAGACCATTGTGCTAGCACATGCAGAGTGGACACAGAGTGTGGGTCCCCCTGCCAGCATCACCATCTCCCATTCTAGTGGCACTCCTGCAACACTGCCACCTGTGGTCACCCAGGTGGCAGTATCACAGTGGGAATGGCAGACCTCCTTCCCTGGAGGAGGAAAGAGGTCCATAGGATGCCCCAATACTTTTCCCCATGGCTGGCCCTCCGACAGCCCAGGCTCATTTTCAAACCGTCGTCGGCATTACAAGTGGTAGTTTACCACTGTGCCTCCTTCCTTACCACTTAATAAAGAAAATATAATCACTCTCATTTATACTTCTTCTGAATTATCTCATTTTGGTCTCCCCAAAATCTCTATTAAGCAAAAATATAATCCCCAAACCATAATACTTCTTAAATTGTTTTTATTTTGTTATTATCCATTTGAACTGGTAGCTTCCTTGTTAAAGCTGATCCGCCCTTCCCACTCCCCTTTCAGTACCAAGGCAATAATGTCATTTTCTGGTATTCCCTACGGTTAAAATTATCTCAACCAGAGGAATTATGGAAATAACTCTAGCAGTCTCTGCTTTAATTCTTTTAATGCTTCCCTTGAAGTAACAAATACCAAATGTTCTCCCCCTGTTACAACCAGAACTTTAGCTGGGAATAATATGAAAGACTTTTATCCACTAGACCAAAGTCTGTTCCTTATAAAATCAAACTTCTTCCATTAATTAACCAGAAATTAACCAGATCATGAGAAAGATTGTCATAAATTAAAATAGAAGCCACTCCCTTAAATTTATTATCTTCTTCCATGTACTTGGGACATTAGGTGATCTTTATCCTCTGAACAGATACACTTAACAATAATAGGCCTTGGAGGTACATCATTGTCTGGTCTGGCTCAAGGGGATCAAAGGATCGTATCCACTTCAACATTTACATCTTCTGGGGTTATACCAAAATATGCTGCAGTTACTTTTGTAAAGGTGTGATGTAATGTAGAATCATTGGGGCTGATTCCAGAACAACTGGTGTAACTTGCACACAGTTGTGAGTTATGCCAGTTGCCCATACGCCAAGGCCCCAACACCGCATTCCAGAAGCTGCAGGGTCCCAGCACCTGTAACATGCGCGATATGCTATCCATGGACTACCGCCACACGCATGGCATATCACAGCCACATGTTGCAACTCATGGTCAGTGACAGGTGCCCCCTCCGATCCTCCCTGCCCTGGACCACCTCAGCACTCACCAGGGGGCATGGGGGCAGAATACATGGCATAGGCATCCAGGGGGTGGGGCACCAGAAACAGACCCCCAGGGTCCCAGATGTTAGAGGGGTTAGGGGGCAGGGATGTGCCTGAGGGGGCTTGGGGGATGGTATGACGCTGTTGCCATGATCCTGCATGGCGGCATCTGATGGTGGCAGCCACTGGATGCCACTTAGGACAGCTCCGAGCTGTCAGAACTTCCCTATGTCACTGCACCTCTCAGAATTGCAACTGTGGGTTATGACAGCCACCCTTCTGGATTGGGTAGAGTTGCTGTCATAACCCGCAGTTGCGCCAGCCATCGTGGGCTGCGGTATACTGCGTGGCGTAACCGGCGGTTGTCGCAGCCAGCATCTGCCATGGCGCAAGTCATCACTTAGAATTGCAATGGGTGTAACACATGGTGTAAGTCATGAGATACGCCATGGGGCTTGGCATATCTCACCTTACGCCGATGTAGCCCATCTTGGAATCAGGCCCATTGTCCCATGCTTCTGGGACACCAACTATTCAAATGTTCTTCATTCAAACATGGGATTCAGTTAATCACACCATGTTGTCCTGGAATATGAAATCAACTCCCTCCCACTGCTGAGTATCCCTCTCACTTCCCCGTCACTTCCAGTGCCTGGTCTGTGAAATTAACTCCCTCCCACTGCTGAGTATCCCACTGACCTCCTATTGCTTCCTGTGTTTTTTTTATTTTATGACACTGTAGCGCCCAGTCCTAATCCCAAGTGCCAACTGGTACCCCCCCACCTTGCCCATTTCCACTATGCGATACCAGGGAGCCCACCATCAGGGCTGCCAAAACAAGATGTCAACAGTGCAGGGCCCAATCCCAGTGCTGGTACCTGAAATAAAGAAAACCATGCCTCCAAGTATTTTTTTAATTTTTTTAACTCCTTTAAAAAAGAAAATGGTCCATCGATTTTTGTTGCTGCCACTGTTACACTTGCTCCACCCCACATCCATTCAGTGCCCACCACCTCCAGGAAATGAAGAAATCAAGTATGTGGTCAGCATATTTCAATGTGTTCTGAACTTCTACTCATACTTGGTTAATTTTTATTTTCCCAAAAAAATTTCCAAAATGGTCCTTTTGGGACCCCACTTCATGAACAATGTAGGTGAAATTCTTCAAATCTGTCCTGTAAAGTGATTTTGAAGTTGCTCCAGGAAATCACCTTTCCAGTAGGACTTGAACATTTTCACCCACCTGGTTCATGGGTGGGGTCATAAGAAGGCCATGTTTAACATTTGGGGTAAAAATATTTAAAAAAAAAAGTTATGAAGGTACATTGATATTTCTCTATGCTTCCTCTTAACTTTGGTAAGTTTCAATATTTTGACCCCAAAATGTTAACATAAACATTTACCACACCACCGCATGAATCCAACAGCTGCCATTTTTCAGATTCTGGACAGAATGTGAGTTTGCACTTGTGGCTTGAAATGACATTTTGTCCAGTATTTAAAAATGGCACCTGTCATGTTCAGAAGGGGGTTAACAAAACACTATACTGAAATTTTTGGTCAAAACTGTTACAGAAAAAGTATGAGTAATGCTGTTTTCAACGACGGCAATTAGCACAGTGGGGGCCACTTTCCCTTCCTGAGCAAGTGATCTGAATTTGGGGGTGAGCTCTGTAAGCTGGCTGAAGAAGCTGAGGCTGGGAGAAAGGCACTGCAGTGTGCAGCACTGGTCCAAGCCTGCAAAGGGACAGAGCAGTATTCCGGTGCACACAGGTACATTGTGGCAGGCTGGGGAGCCTTCCCTCACAAGCAGTTGACTTGCATGTCAAGGCTGGGGGGGGTCTATGCACTGCATCCAGACAAGCTGGTTAGCCTAACAGTTGTAAATTACAGTGTAGGCACAGATCTATACTTTGTAGGATGTAAGGATGTATCACGAATTACTCATACAAACATATGAAAACACCAGCAAAAAAAGGCCTATAGGTCTAGCAAGTCTGCCTGATTGTGCAGCTCGCAGTCTACTTTTACTGCAGCTGCCCACCCTGACACTTCCCATCACTCCTACCCCCCATGTAGTTATCTGTACTTACCTTCCCTTTGATTCTGTCCCACACCCTTTTAAAACTGTCCACTGTTTTGAATACAATCAACCCTTCCAGCATTTTGTTCCACCCAACCGCCACCCTTTCTATAAAATTGTGCCTCTTCATCTACCTCCTGAATCTACCACCTTCCAACTTCAGACTATGGCCTCTCATGACCATCCTTCTCTTTAAGCGGAACAATCCTCCTATTTTGATCCAGTTTATGCCTTTTAAGTTTCTGAAGGTCTCTGTCATGCCTGCCTTCTCCCTTCTATACTCCAGGGAATACATGTTGAACTCCCTTCATATTTTCTCATGTGGTTTATCCCCCAGACGTAGGATCATCTTTGCTGCCCTATGCTGCACCCCCTCCAGTAATCTTACATCCTTTTTTAGATAAGGGCACCAGAACTGGATGCAGTACTCCAAGTGTGACCTCACCAGTGATCTTTACATTGGCAGGATAACCTCCCTTTTCTAAAGGTGATACCCCTGGCAATGCTCCACAGTATTTGATTGGCTCTGGCTGCTGCCTTCCAGCACTATCCCAATACCTTCTTGTTCCATGTGACTAGTACCCCTAAGTACTTCCATTTCTCAGAAATAGATACCTGCACTCCCCCCAACCAATCACTGACCCTGGGGTTTCTGGCTCCGAGGTACATGACATTGCACTTCTTAGTGTTAAACCCAACTGCCATACACCCAACCAGTGACAGAGTTTTGCTAGATATTCTCTGAGTTTTTGCCTCTGTCCTCACTGTCCACTGTTGCACGTATCTTTATGTCATTGGCAAATAGACTGGTCTTACTCTTGTTGCCTTCTGCTATGTCCCTGATAAAGATGTTGACTAAAACAGGGCCTAGCACCAAGCCTGAGTGGTACCTCACTGGTTACAGGTCTTGGTTTGGAGCCCCCCCCATACAATTACCCTCTGCTGTCTGTTCTGCAGCCGACTCCTAACCCACTCCACTAGTTTATCTCCAGCCCCCAGGTTCCTCAGCTTGTCCAGCAACCTTCCATGAGGCACTGAGTCGAAGGCCTTACCAAAGTCCAGATACAGGACATCCGTGGCATGGCCACTGTCAACTGCCCTTATGACCCAATCAAAGAAGTCTATTAAGATAGTCTAACATGATCTGCCCGAGACAAACCCATGCTATCTTTTCGTCCTGTAGACCATTATTATCCAGAAAGATTATCTGTCTCTCCTTTAGAATGGTCTGCATTAATTTCCCCACAATTGAAGTTAAGCTTACTGGCCTATAGTTAGCCTTTTCACCCTGGGACCACTCTTTTGGTGGGGCACCATGTTAGTCATAGGTATGGACCATGGGTACTCATCTCACTATGCATGCCTGCCACACATACTATACACGCAAACATTTGGCACTGGCAAATGCGTGTTTGATTTTGCCTCCCCCCTATTTTTCAATACTGAGTAGGCTGAGATACAGAAGCTTCACACTGTTTATAATAATGTGTGTTTTTTGTGCTCTTCACTCTCATTTGAGCCACACATTGCTCTCTTTATGCCCAACTGAATTAACATCTCCCAGTTTTCAGTTTAATTATTTTTTTGCTGCCTTACTGATAAAGCTATGTTTCTCTTGTCTCTACTTCTTTTGAGAATCTGGTGGTAGTTTTAAAACCTAACATTAATCTTTGGTTATCTGAAGGCCCTAGTCTAGGACCCCCTTTTTATAAAAGTGACGTGGTCTCTAAAGCTTGTTCTGTGGCTGCTCTGAGTTATTGGAATATTTTGCCTGGCCCCCTACATTTCACTACATCTTTTGGATCCTGTAAGTTCCTACTGTGTCAGCTTTTAATGAAGGCTTGCATGCTCAACTGTGGCTGATTGCTGTTTCTGCCATTCTTGTAGTATGTATTATTTGTTTTATATATATATATATATATATATATATATAAATAAATATATATATATATATATATATATATATATATGTGTATATATATATATATACATATGATATTATTTTCTGTAATAATATATAAAGATTTCTACTTCACCTTTGTATGTCTCAAGCCTGGGTTGAGCCTAAGAATAGACCTTTGCTCCACTGCTCTTTAGACAGCAAACACATGACAGAAAGAAAGAAAGAAGGAAGAAAGAAAGAAAGAAAGAAGGGAGGAAAGAAGGAAGGGAAGAAAGAGAGAAAGAGAGAAAGAGAAAGAAATATATTACAGTCTCTATTATTATATTGTACTGTGGTCTATTACTTTATGTAAGCCATTTAGCACCAAACTATTTAGCTTATGTATCCCCCAAGTCTCTTGTTGATATAATTTTTATGTTGATTGCACGCATGCGCAAGAAACATATTGCGACAGCTTTCTCGAGAAGCAGTTTGTGGAGGCGCAGCACTGTTGTGGCCAATGCCCCCACAGCCTTTAAAGGCTTGGCTTGCTTCACCCAATGCTGTGGTACATTTTCTGCTGACACTAGTTCAGCCAGTGTGCCACAGCCTTCTAAAAAAGTAGCCGCTGCTATCAGGGTCCGCCTCGTCATTGCAGCATCAGCCATTCGCTGCAATGAGGGAGAAACCTGTCATTGCAGGGTGGGATCTTGAAATACTGGAATTAATTGTGAACATGGTGGTGGCTTGCCGCATTGTTCACAAACAATATTAAGCCCCCCGCCGAGGGGGTGCCCAATCCCCCCTGGCAGCATGTGGCCCCCAACACATTTGTTTGCCAACGGTGGCCCCAATCCCCGTTGGCTGTTCACCCAAGATTTATGTTGCTGATGGGAAGCCCACTCTCATCGGCATCATGCAACCCTCCCGCTTTTGTTGTCTGCTAATGGGGTACCCAATCTCCATCGGCATAAGCTCCCCTTTTGTTGTGTGCTGACAGGGTGCCTAATCCGGCCAGCTACAGCTCTCCCCCCCAAAAAAGACTCCTTTAGCATGCTGGGGTGCCCCTGTAAAATGAAAAACAGTCCCGCGATGTTTTCTTTTTTTTTTTTTCAAACCTGTAAAGAAGGAAACATTCCCTCAGTGGTCTCCCTGGCCCCCCCACAACCCGCAGCCACCCACTGTGCACCCTGCCTCTCTACACCCTCCTTACCCCATACTTACCTCTGGAGTCCAGCACGACAATCTTCAGTTGATCAGGAACACGTCTGCACTCTTCAAAGCCGACCGCGAACTGAGGAAATGCCAGTAAGCTGTATAATGGAATAAATAGGATTCTTTCAACTTTGATGCATATCTCAGGCATTTTTTGGAAATATGGCACCACATTTTCAACATGGGGTTATTGGAACCCCTCCTCGTGAATTCTATCACTGTCATGGTGTTAATCAGCCCTGAAAGGAGATTTTGCAGTCACTGAACAGAATCACCTTTTGGGACCAATTAATGAAATGACAGTGCCAGTGTTCATGAGGTGGGCTCTCAAAAAGCCTACGTTGCAAATTTGGTGGAAAAAATCCAAAAAAATGACTGTGCGTTGTGCAGTTGCTACACACGCTCGTAACTTCGTGAATTTGCAATATTTTTACCCCAGATTTTCAACATTGGCATTTTTTCAGACCCTCTTGTGAACAGTATAGCTGTCATTTTTCACACCCTGGATGAAATGTGTTTTCGCACTTCCGGTGCAGAATAGCTCGATCGCTGTGGGAAATCAGTGTTTGGGACAGATTATGAAAATGACAGTGGCACTGTTCATGAGCAGAGGTACTAAAATGCCTATGTTGAAAATCTGGTGATGATATTCCATAAAATGAGTGTGTTATGAATGTGCATTGTGCAGTTTCCACGCACGCTCGTACCATTGCAACTTTGCAATATTTTCACTCCAGATTTTCAGCATTGCCATTTTTCCACACCTCCTTATGAACAGTGCAGCTGTCATTTTTCACATCCTGGCTGAAATGTGTTTTCACTCTTCCAGTGCACAATAGCTCAGACACTGTGGAAAATCAGTGTTTGGGACATATTATGAAAATCACACTGACACTGTTCATTAGCAGAGGTCCTAAAATGCCTATGTTGAAAATTTTGTGACAAAACTCCATAAAATGACTGTGTTATGAGTGTGTGTTGTGCAGGTTCCACGCACCCTTCCAAGTTTGCAATTAGTAATATTTTCATGCCAGATTTTCAACACTGGCATTTGTTCGCACCTCCTTATGAACAGTACAGATGTCATTTTTCACATCCTGGCAGAAATGTGTTTCCACACTTCTGATACAGAATACCGCAGTCACTGTTGGAAATCAGTGTTTGGGACAGATTAGGAGCGAGCGATGGGGGGGGTACTGACCGAGCTCAACTGAACTCTGTCAGAACTGCTGTGGATTTCTTTGTGGGCAAGAAAAGATGACAACACAGGCAGGAGCTCAGTACAGAAGGGCAGCCTGCTGCTCTGGGAGACACAGAGCAAGCCAATGCGGGAGGGGGAGTGAGTGAGCTCAATGGAGATCTGTTGGGACTGCTGCAGATTTCTCTGTGGGCAGAGAAAGGCAGCAATGAATGCAGGTGCTGAGTACAAAAGGGCAGCCTACAGCGGTGGGAGAAACAGAACGAGCGAGTAATAGCGGTGGCATGAGTGAGCTCAACAGAGCTGTATTGTGACTGCTGCGGATTTCTTTGTGGGCAGAAAAGGGGTGGCAAAGCAGGCAGGAGCCCAGAACAGAAGGGCAGCCTGCAGTGCTAGCAGAAACAGAATGAGCGAGTGAGACGGGGGGTGAGTGAGTGAGGCCAACGAAGCTCTGTCAGGACTACTGCAGATTTCTTTGTAGGCAAAAAAAATGTCAACAGAGGCAGGAGCCCACTACAAAAGGGCAGCCTGCAGCAACAGGAGAAACAGAACGAGCGAGTGAGACAGGGGAGTGAGCGAGCTCAATGGAGGTGTATCGTGACTGCTGCGGATTTCTTTGTGGGCAGGCAGCAATGCAGGCAGGAGCCCGGTACAAAAAGCGAGCCTGCAGCACTGGCAGAAACTGAATGAGAGAGTGAGATAGGGGGAGTGAGCGACCTCAACGGAGCTCTGTTGGAACAGCTACGGATTTCTTTGTGTGCAAGAAAAGTTGCCAACGCATGCAGGAACCCAGTACAAAAGAGCAGCCTGCAGCGCCAGGAGAAACAGAATGAGTGAGTGAGAGAGGGGGAGTGAGTGAGCTCAATGGAGGTGTATCGTGACTGCTGCGGATTTCTTGTGGGCAGGCAGGAGCCCAGTACAAAAAGCGAGCCTGCAGCACTGGCAGAAATGGAATGAGCGAGTGAGGTAGGGGGAGTGAGAGAGCTCAACGGAGCTCTATTGGGACTGCTGCAGATTTCTTTGTGGGCAGAAAAATGTGCCAACGCAGGCAGGAGCCCAGTACAAAAGAGCAGCCTGCAGCTTCTGGAGAAACAGAACAAGTGAGTAACACAGGGCCAGTGAGCAAGCTCAATGGACCAATGGAATCAACATTCGGCATTGACAAATGCTTGTTGAAGAATTGGGCCTCCAAGTCTATATTGCAGTTCAGGAATGCTCAGTCTGAATTTTTATTTAATGTCTAAAATATTGGATTTCAATCCCACCACTGCATGTTTGCACATAATGCTGTACTGGAACTTAATGAAACTTTTTTTCCTTACTACTTAGCCATTTTTTTCTCAGTCTAAAAATAACTGTGAACTATATGGTCCCCTGTATTCTTTGCGTATCAAAATGTGACTTTTTGGTTTCTGATCAAATATCCAGTGTTTTGCTATTGTATCTTATTTCAGATGTGAACTTATTAGATTTCTGGGTGCTTTCTCTTTTACTCTGTGCTTGTGACAAAGTATCTTTAGACATGTTGTTAGTTTTTAATAGGTGATTTAACTACCTTATTCAAATATCCCCTCTGTCTTAACCTTTTGCTAGTTGCTTTTTCTTGTTGCTGGGATCTTTCTCTAGTAGAGCAGTTTCACGTCAAACAAATACATTTACTGAAAGGATAATTCAGGTTAGGTTTGTTTGATGTTCACTTTCAACTCACAAAAGGTGTCCCTTGTAGCAGATTTTCTGAATCTATCTGGTTTAATAACCAGATCATTGCTGAGTGACGTCTCCCAGTCTGAAAATTCAGTTTGTGTTTCAGACACCTTCAAACTAAATGACAGACTGCAGTTATAATAAGAGACCTAATTTATAAAGTAGGTGGCCTTTTCCTCTATGTCATCTCCAACATTTGTCATTTGTAAACTGGTGTGCTCTGATGATATTCTCCAGGAACATGTTATTACCAAATATGTATGTTTCCATCTGGTAGCTTAGGATCAGATTTGCATGCATTAATGCCATAATGACACCCACAATTGTGCCCCTGAGCTGCTAGTAGTACTCCCCACTGAACAAAAGATAATTTAGTCCTTGGAGAAGAAAATCAGATGACAGCACCTTCTTATGAATTACATTTTTCAAATATTTTTTTACTACTGCAGCTACTGAATTTTGTGGAATGCACATGTATAGTGCAACTACAACAATTGTTACAAATTTAAATCCACGTTTCCATTGTAGTTAATTCACTTTACATAGCAGACCCCGAGAGTCATGGAGATAGGCTTGTGTTGTTGGGACTATTTTTGTTTTTTAAATAGAAGTCAATATATATCCTGATACATTTTACACTAATGAGCATATCACTAAGACTATTTGTTTGCCAGAGAAATCAGTCACAGATTTATGTAATTTTGTAATAACATAATTCACAGATTTATGCAATTTTGGAATAATATCAAACTGTGACATGATGGGTACTGAAATGCTAACAAAATTAGCCTTACTATAATTGATTTGTCTAGACCATAAATCTTCATCACTTATGAGGTCAAAGGTTTTTTTGCATTTTTCTATTTTGGGGGATTTTCAAATAGTTTCTCATGACATTGATTGTCATTCAGCGGTCTTTGCACATCTTTCGCATATTTTTCATTGTAGAATACCACAATGTTTCCACCTTTCTCTGAAGGTGTTATCATTATATCTTGCATGTCTGAGAGTTCAGCTAGATCCTATGTTCCTAAGGTTGAAACATCATGATGACTTCTGGTAGATTACCTGTATAGATCACTAAAGTTTTGCCAGGCCAGCTTCTGGTAAATAGTTATTGTTGGAATTTGCAGGGCACCAGGGTTAAACAGGGACTTTGGTTTAAGCAGGGTTAATTTGTACTGAGTTGTTATTAACACTTGTTCCTCCTATTAACATTTATTTCTCCCAAACTAAAGTACCCTCTCCCTCCCTCAACAAATGCTGGTTCATTTTTATTGACATCTGTTTATATTATTTCTAATGTTAAATCAGTGTTACCCCCTGTATTACCAAACACAGGAAAGAAAGATCATTATTTCAACTATTGTCCACATTATTGACACCTGAGTTTACAGCCTACATGTCACATGTTATGTGGCAGATTAGCTGTATCACATGGTACTAAATTATCAACTGATTCACTTTGTTCACTGTTCACATCGCAAAATAAACTTCTAGGTTCATGTCACGAAAGAATCTATACAAATTAGTTGCAGCCTTAACTTAATCAGTCTGTAAAGCTGGTATACATTTTAAACTATTCGATACACTACTTTTTTTTATTCTCCCTACATTCCAATTTTAATTTCTAGGTTGGCTGCATTTGTCCATTTCCACCCTTCATGTTTTCCTCTTTGGAACTTTTATTGTTGTACAGTTGTAGCCATAGATACATTGAGATATTTGTAGATATTTTGTGACATATCTAAAGGGATTCTCTCTGGTGTCCCACAGTGGTAATGCAAGCAGTTATTACATTTCTCTAGAGATATCACATATATTTCAATAAATATCTGTCCATGTCTTTAGCTGCAACTGTACCTGTTCTGTACTTGTTGATGTGTGCAGCTGTCCTTGTAGTAAAAAAAAAACCTGACTGCCCTATTTTTATCACCTTGTTCCTCCACTTCTTCATCTTCATTTGAACATAACTGGTTACCTTGCTTATACCTTTGTCAAGATCTAGTGTTTTTACTCTGTGTAGACCATCCTCTACAAATGGAATGAGCTGGTCTTTACCACTTAAAAATGTGTCCATTAAGGTAGTCACTTTCGTTCTGCTTAAATGTATTTATATTTCTTTGAGGCACCTAATTTTCATGGTTGGCTACCACACTTTTGACTTTTTTTGTCCAGTTCAAGCATAGTACTAACATCAAGGTAATTAATAATTTCATAGTCAGGCTGTAACCCTCTGTTGGGACCCACCACCGAGCGGAACAAAGGGAGAGTAGACTGTGCTCGGAAAAGCACATTTTTTGATTGTTGGGACATTGTTGCATTATGTGGGGGCAATGTTTCAAAATAAATAACTGTTGACTGTTGATCAGGGCAGAAGGAGGATGCAGATAGAAAGAGGGTGAGAGAAGGACTCTGAGCAGGTACCAGAGACCTCATGGAACAAGCCTGCAAATAGGGTGGCTACAGAATGTAGTTTAAAAGGTTCCATGCTTGTAGTCTGTTCTCTGATGGGAACTGCCACTGAGCAGAACAGAGGAAAAGTGGACTGCACTCAGGGAAGTGCTTTTTTGATTGATGGGGTATTGTTGCATTGTGTGTGGGAAATCTTTTAAAAGACATAATTATTGACTGTGTATGTGGGGAGGAGGGAAGACACCAACAGAGGGAGGATGAGGAAGGGACTAGGAGCAGATGCTAGAGACCACATGGCACAAGCCTGCCAATAGGGATGGTTGAAGTACTCATAAATTATACAGGGGGACAAGTGACCCCTCAACTGAGTAACACCAAAGCATGAGTGCCATGAAACAGGAGCATGGTGTCTGACTACATGGCATCTGCAGGCCTTCTGCAGGGAGGACTGCAGGACACAGGCCACACTGGGAGGGCAGTAGGAGGAAGGGGACAACAAGAGGTAGGAAGCATTACCTACAGGGAGAGCTGAATCCATTGACCTAAAAACAAGCAGGGGGGAGCCATAACATATACAGGGGTCAGTGGTAATTCCCTGTCTAGCATCTGCCTACAGGTAAGTCAAAGATCTAATAGCAAGACTGAAGACAGTGGAAAGTCCACATTTTGGGTCTTCCTAAGTCACAGATCTAAAATCAATAATCAGGGATACAGCAAGGAGGACAAAGAAGGGAGGCTAGGGAAGATATGGGGTTCTGGGAGCTGGAACAGGCAGCAGTACAGTTTGGAGGCAAGGAGGAGGATGAATGTGGGAAGCAGATCACAAGTGGTGACAGAAAGAGTGGTCAGCTGAAATGAGTGAGGGACCACCGTCTTCCTAGAAACATTGTGGGGAGCAGGGGGCTCTCCAGTTTGTAGGCAGCTTTGGAAACTTAGGGAAGTTATATAGTAGCTAAGATGACAGCTGGAGAGTGGGGGGTGGAGCGGTTTGGGGAAACAGATAGGGCCAAAGGAGCAGGGGATGGCTCCACCAGGTAGCACAGCATGTAGATTCAGGAAAGTACCAGACAGGAAGCCTAGGAAGCCATGGCCAGCAACACCCCAAGGACCTGAGGAAATCAGGATAGGAAGCTGACAGGTGGTTAAGAACAGGGGAAGAGGAAGAAAGGGATTGGAGCTAGAATGTGGTAGGAAAGTACAAGGTGGAAGAACAGAGTTAGATTGGGGCATGGGGGAACTAGGAACAGGTTCTCAGTATTGACCAGTTTGGTGGAACAGAAGGCAGTGGGGGTCATAGATCAGGAAAGTGTAAAGGCCACAAACAGTGGCAGGGGAGGAAGTGGGCAGTAGAGAGTGAAGTGGAGATGATGAAGGGTTTGGCGAGTAGCGGGGGGGTATATGAGAAAGGAAGTGGACAGTCACAGGATGAGGGAGGCAGGAAAGGTTAGAGGAAGGGTGGCCCTGGACTGTGGACAGAATGCAGAGCAAAACTGGGAAGAGGAGCAGGTGAAAAGAGAGAGGGTCATCACAGTTGGAGATTTGATACTGAAAGGTGTACGATTGGGAAGCAATGGCGCAAGGAACAGCCGCACATGAGTAGAATGTATGCCAGGCATGATGGCTTGGAGGATGGGGCAGTTTACACCAAAGTGTGTGGGGCAGGAGAGAGAGAGAGAGAGAGAGAAACCTTACATTGTGGTGCACCTGGATACAACAACCTTGCAGGGTATGGGGTTGAGGAGGTACAGATCAGATTCAAAGAGGGAGGAAGAATCTGCAGTGAGACAGGTAGATCATTCTCTGAAGTTCTAACATCCCTAGGGCAAGTACAGACAGAAAACAAAGAATCAAAGAATTCAACAGATGGTTGAGGGGGTAGTGCACAACCAGGGGGTACAGGCTGGTGGGGAGGTAGACACAAGAAAACAAGGACCTATATGCAGTGGATAGGCTACCCTAAAGGAAGAAGGGCATGGAGTTACTGAAACTTAAACTGGAGGAATATTTGTCAGCTAAAATTAATTTAAACTAAAAAAGGGGGACAATATGGTGTGCTTCATTCAGTGCCACAAGAAGAGAGAGTCCAAAAATCCTCCCCCCAGTAGGTCAGGGGGTGAGAGAGGGGAAATTGAAAGTGGAGGCATGGAAGAATGGATGGGAGAAATGGGGTACAGGAGTCACATTGTCAGGTGGTATACTTGAATGCAAGAAGCCTGGCTAATAAGACGGCTGAGCTACATGCATTGATTGCTGAGGGAGAGGAAGACATTGCAGCCATCACGAAAACATGGGCCACACAATACCATGATTGGGGCCTCATGACCTTTGGTATAAGTTGCACCAAAAGGACAGAGAAAAAAGGAGGGGGGAAGTGTGGCTTTTTTTATAAAAGATGGGATCTTATGCTCTAGGGAGGAGGTAGAAGAGGGCAGTACTGCATCTTTATGGATTTAACTTCAAAACTCTAAAGGGAGAAAGGTTAGATGGTGGGTGGTGTATAGATCACCCAGACAGAATGAAGAAATGGACAGGGAACTTGGGGGAGCAAATTAGAAGGCTAATTTGTAGGGGCAATGTATTCATAGCAGGGGACTTCAATCTGCCTGGTGTAGAATGTAGCAACTTGGCTACCTCCTGTTCCAGGCAACAGATTCTGCTGGATGCATTCCAGGACTGTTTCCTGGTGCAGAGGGTCACATAGCCAAACAGAGATGGTACCATACTGGACCTGGTGCTGTCAGATGGTGAACTTGTCCAGGACATAGTATTTGTGGACCCCCTAGCAGGCAGTGACCACCACACAGTGTGGTTCTTCCTCAAATTGGAAAAGAAGCAGGCAGGACCAAGACAAGGGTGGTGGACTTCAGAAGAGCAGACTTTGGAGTGATGAGCAAGATCTTAGCAGGGCACCTGGCCAAAATCAGCCCAGAGATGAATGCTGACCAGAAATGGTCCATTATCATGCTGGGATTGATTGAAGCCATGAACACGTGTGCTAAGACCCAGAGTAAGAAGTCCAGGACCAAAAGACCAGTTGACTCAGCAAGGAGGTGGCAGAGAAAGTGAGGGATAACAGAGCAAATTTCAGTAGGCGCAAGAGAACTGAGGGAGAGGTAGACCGGGAATGGTATTTTAGGAAATCCAGAGAAGTGAGCAGAATAGTCACGGTAGCTAAGGTTGCAAGAGAACTAAGGTTGGCACAAGGGATCAGAGAAGGGGAAAATGATTTCTTCATGTAGATACTGTATGAAAGAAATGAAGCTGTAAAGATGAGATTGTCAGGAACAAGAGGGAGGGGGTATAGGTGGAAATTGAGGTGGACCAGGCAGAGGCACTGAACGAGTACTTTTGTTCAGTGTGCACTAGGGAAAATAATGGTTCTATGCTACAGGAGATAATAATGATAGGAAAATGGTGAATAGGGGTAACTGATGTGAAAATCCTGGTGGGCAGGGTTTTAAAGGGCCTTCAGGCCCTGTGAGTGGACAAGGCTCTAGACCTGGATGGTGTACGTCAAAGAGTCCTGAAGGAATTGGCAGAGGTTTTGGCTGGCCCTCTGGTGGACCTGTTCAACACATCACTGAAAACAGGTTGCATGCACCAGGACTGGAGAATGGTGCATGTGGTGCCTCTTCACAAGAGTGGACCCAGAGATGAATCAGGTAACTACAGATTAGTCAAACTTACCTCCATCTTAGGGAAGTTAATGGAGACCATTTTGAAGGAGACTGGTGGACATTCTGGAAGCCAGTGGTCTCCTGGATGATGGACAGCATGGGTTTGCCTTAGGGAGATCCTGCCAAACAAACCTAATAGACTTTTCTAATTGGGTCACAAGGACACTTTCCAGGGGCCATGCAGTGGATGTTCTGTGTCTGGGCTTCAGCAAGGTCTTTGACTCTGGACCTCATTGTAGAATGTTCAGTAAACTAGCAGACCTGGGAGCTGGGGAGAAACTGGTGGGGTGGGTCAGGATCTGGCTGCAGGAAAGAATGCAGATGGGGAACTGAAGGGGGGTAACTATCGAAACGAGGCCTGTAACAAGCGTGGTCACACATGACTTGGTACTGAAGGGGGGAACTATCAAAACCCAGGCCTGTAACAAGCGAGGTCTCACATGGTTTGGTACCCATCTTTATGGGGGACATAGCAGTACAAATCAATAGTAAAATTTGCCTTTTCACAGATGACATTGAGATCCCTGTGGGAGTGAACAGTGAGGAGGGGAGGCAGGAAATCAGGGAGGACCTGGCTAAGCTTAGGCATTGGTCAGGCATCTGGCAGTTGGGGTTCAACACTAAGAAATATAAGGTTATGTACCTGGGAGCCAGGAACCCTGGAATTAGCTACTGGTTGGGGAGGGGTATAGGTAGCCATTTCAGAGGAAGAATAGGATCTAGGGGTGATTGTTACAGGGGACATGAAAAACTCTGCACAGTACCTAAAGCAGCTGCCAGAGCAAACAAAATGATGGGGTTCATCACCAGAGGAATCAACTCATGGAATGAAGTCATCATGCCATTGTACAGGCCCCTGTTTAAACCACGCTTAGAGTACTGTGCACGGTTCTGGTACCCATATTTGAAAAAGGACATCAAACTGTTGGAGGGGATGCAGGGAAGGGTGACCAAGATGATCTCGGGCCTGGGGTACAAACTCTATGAGCAGCAACTGAAGGAGCAACTGAAGGAGCTCAACATGTACTCCCTAGAGGATAGGACGGAGAGGGTGGACATGATAAAAACATTCAAATACTTAAAAGATATGACTAAGGTTAGAACGGGGGGCATCTTCAGCTTAAAGGGGGAGTGATCCACAAGGGGGGCACAGTCTGAGATTAGCAGGGGGAAGATTTAGAAGGGAAATGATGAGACATTATTTCACAGAAAGGGTGGTGGCAAGGTGGAATAGATTGCCAGAGGAAGTGATCTCACTGAAAACTGTTGGCAGTTTAAAGAAGAGATAGGACTGGGTCATTGGAATGTTTAATTCTTGGCATGGTTCTGGAGAAGAATCTGCGGTGGAAATGGGTGAAGGGGCAGCTACGACAGAATAAACTGTGTCCTGCACAGTTGATCAGACATGATAGGCAGTTATGGCCTGTTTCTGCTAGCATTTTTGATTGTTAGTGTGGTCCAGTTCTTTGGTAACATTAATTATTTTTAATTGACCAGCTTCCATTAGAATGCCAATTAGAGTTTCTAAACAATTAGTAAGGGATTTCTCAAATTAGAGCCAATATGGCTAGATATCTATAGATGGTATGATCTCAAGTCTTAGTCCTCGTGGGATTCTTTCAATTTCACTATATGTATTTTTTTTGTGTGAAAGTAAATGCATGTTATGTAATAACAGAGTGTGCAGAGTTTTTCATGTCCTCTGTCACAATCGCCTCTAAATCATTTTCTTCCTCTGAAATGGCTGCCTATACCTATCACCTTCTGCCATAGGTCAAAAACCTTCCCTACATAGCTTAACTCTGCAGATTATATCACTTCTGGGAGA
Source organism: Neoceratodus forsteri (assembly GCA_016271365.2). Classification (NCBI taxonomy): domain Eukaryota; kingdom Metazoa; phylum Chordata; order Ceratodontiformes; family Ceratodontidae; genus Neoceratodus; species Neoceratodus forsteri. The sequence continues at coordinate 130,266,796 of JADMNL010000022.1, forward strand.
ACCTATTGAATATGTGACAAAATTTAAATAGCTGGGGCTTTGGATAGACCACAAGCTTAGATTCTCTGACCATACTGAAGAACTATCAAAGACATTAAGGCAGAGATTGGGCCTATTCTTCTGGATCAAGCATCTCCTATCCCACAATGCCAATAAAAAACTGGCCCAAACCACCTTTCTATCCTTATTGGACTATGCCGACTTCCTCTATGGCCAAGGCAATCCGCAATCTCTAAACTTGACTCGCTCTATCACTGAGCTTCGAGATTTATCTCTGGTCTACCATACCTTACCCACCACTGCTCTCTGTATGCTGCAGTAGGCTGGACATCCCTCAAGTTCAGAAGGCAAAGAAATGCAGCCTTTTGGACTTTTAGAGCTATCAAGCATAAGCTTCCCCAGTATATCTCTGACTGCATGCCCTTATGTGCTGTAGGCAGTTGCTCCTTGCACAGCCTCTAATTTACCTCCTTATACATTCCAAACGTTACTGTAATTCATGTTTTGTTAAAGCATCTGTAAGCTATGTACTCCCTCACCTATGGAGCAAATTACAAAAATCTCTTAAGCCTGTTGCCCCGACAACCTTCTCCTCCTACAAAACACTTTTCTCTCATTCCTTTATAGAATTCTTGTAACTGCCCCCCCCCGGAGGCCATTGAAATAAGTGTCCCCAGGACTTGTGATTCCCTGTTCATCATTCCTTCTCCCTTCTTCTCCTTATCACCCCTCCTACCCCATTTCCTGAACTGTTCAAGTATATACTGTGTAATAATGTATATTGACAATACTTATGTTTCTTTGCCTCTTGCATATTTGCCTGAACAGACCTTGCCTAACACTGTACTGTGTTTTGTCCTCTTCCACATTGTATTCCTTGATTGTACACCCATCTTTTTCCTTTGTGTATTGTTTACTTTTATGTGCATTTGTCCAGGTCCACCTTGCCAATTAGCTTGCTCCATGGTGCCTCACCTGATAAAATAAAGATTGATTAAGTTCATTGATTAGCAAGAGCTTTTGTCTGACAAATAGGCTTCTTAAACCTGAGTCACTTGGATTTGCTTGTTAACTTTTGCACAGGAAAGTCTTCAGCTCATAGTCTCTTCCAGCCATTGGTTACAGAGGGCAGTTTGTTGCCAGTTGTTATCATCAGATTTGATGTATTTTCCAGCATGCTGTTTAATTTCACTTACAACATTTATTCAGTGTCAAGATTTGTAACCCACACTGCTGTCAAAGGAATAAGTAGGGTACAATTTTTTTCAAACTCAGTGCCTCCAGACCAACTTTATATTTATTTTCACTCAGAAGGGTCTCCATTTAACATCTCTCATCTGCCCCTTTAAATTCATGAAACTTAAAAATGAAACAGGAATATAGATGTCTTGAAAGTGCTATGGCTAGTGCCACAGGCACTAAGACACCTTAATGAAAAGAATTGTCACACACTAAAGGCTGAGTTTACTTTTGAATTCTAGTTGTACAAAAACAAAAAAGTGAAAGGTGCAAGCATGTTATTGTATATGGTACCCACGCATACCAAACTGGACACATTTCACCTCTATCTCCCCCTCTGTATTGAGGTTCATATCTCTTCATCAGAGGGGCAGAGTTAGCAAGCTATAGTCTGCCTTTTATAGTGGTGATGGAGAAGTCACATATCATTTAATTAAAGACGTACTGTTGATTTAGAACTTAAAATGTTATATTCATGCCATTACTTCATACATAAGAAGTTCATGCAATCATTGCCTCATGCACACTTTTAAATATCATTCCAATACTTCATGTTTATACTAACATACTAATAATAGGAAAGAGACATGTTATAGTCTAAACATAAATACAAGTGCCAAAATAAGTAGTGTGATAAAAAAAAATGATTTCATTATAGCCCATGTTCCTACAATCACCTGTTAAAAACACATTAATTTCAAACATTATTATTGTCACCACAGGTTCAAATTTCTACATGAAAGTGCTAGATTCTTAATATCCATATGCCTGTCAGGGCTGCATGTACTGCTGCCATTTTATTTACTTACTTGTGACCCATATCTGCTATCATATTTGGGTCAAGACAAGAGTCCAACTTGCTCTGCACCAAGTAAAGAGTCCATCTGTCTATGAACAGGCAGGGCCTTATGGGCCCTGCCCAAGGGAAAAGTCTATCTCATTGCTGACATCCAGACCTCTCCAGGCCCTGCACCAAGGAAATAGTCTGTCTTGCTACAGATATGCAGAGCCACAACACCAGGGCCCATTGGCCAGCTCCATGGCACCAGGCAATAGGGATTCACCTGGCACACTGGCAACCTGGGTTTGTGTCCCAAGCCCGGGGCTTTTAGGAAAGGAGACCAGCATGGAGGGCTCAGAGTGTCCATCAGACAATTTTCCTCCCTGAAAGAGTGGTCTAGGAATGCATTGCCCTTGGGTGGCTCCTGGCAACTGGACTTGACACCACCAACTGTGTCATGAGTAACCACATGACGCATGCATGAGTAGTTTGTAGTCTCCCTGCCCTAAGGGTTCAATTCATCATTACAAAAATAAAACAACCACTTACAACAACTTCCAAAGCAGAAACAAACAAACAAAAAAAACAGAGTTTATACACATTGTTATGCTAGAACTTGTACGATATATATTTTTTTCAACTCTTTTTTTCTGCTCCTCTTTGACCCTTGGGAACTCTCTCAGGCATCCACTTGCCCCCAGCTCTACCTCCAGCTCTGAAACTCCTCATTCTCCTGGCACCATGTCGGCTATCCCCCGGCTCAAGGTAGGGGCACCCTTTCAACCCGGGGCACGCTATCTAGAATTCAGGCTGAGATGGGCTTGGCCCAAGAGTCGAGTGAGTCCGGTCATTGGAGTGTGGGTGAGAGGGTGGTGCTGTTGCCTATCCCAGGGAGCTGAGATTTTTCTTGGTTTATGCCCTTAGTCCCTCCACCCTTCCCCCGAGAGCTCAGACGTGCAATGGCATCAGGTCGCCTGCCGCAGCTCTCGTCCCTCTATGTAATGCCCTCTAGCATGTGCAGTACCACCGGTCTCCACCAGGAGCCACTGCAATGCTGGGCATGCCTGAATCCCACCCCAGAGAGAGGAGAGCTGTCCTCCAGATGCTCAGTTCTCTCTCCCCCGGCTGACCTCGACTACGAGGCTTGTTCCAAACCCGGTCATTGGCGTAAGAATGAGGTGGCATCCAGCACTAACTCTTCAGTGCCACCAAGCTGGCAAATCTTGTACTGTATATGTCATCTAACACGAGTAAAGTAGCTAAATTAGGTAATACAGAGTAACTGTATATATACTCATATCCATGAAAGGACTTTTTTATTACACATTAAAGAGGGAGTGAGTTCCATTAGATGATGGCTAGATTTCAGTCACAGTTTTCTCTTCAAAATCTGACGTTCTTATTGGTTATTTCTAAAGAAAATACCAGAAAGTCCAAACTAAGAAGATATGTTTAAGGTGAAGTTTAGGTAAAGCCGCAGACTTCAAGCTTTGCAGAACTACAATAAGTTAATCTCCATTTGGCAACTTCTCAGACACTGTTCTTTAAAGGAGAATTGCATTTAACCTGCACATTTATGTTTTCTGTATAAGCTGCTTTTCAAATACTAGTTCACATTCATTTATTATTCCATCTTTGCTAGCCTTCTAGTAAATTCCATGGGTGTTTCTGATTTATATACTGCAGGTATGGATTATTTTAGAACTGCGTGATGCACAGAAGTTTATCCTTGTACAGCTCTTGCATTATTGCTGTAATGCACCTCTGTCTACTACAGAACTCTTCTGAGGAGGAGGACATAAACTACATCATACAGTTCTAAAGTGGCACTACTCCAGGATGTAAATAATAATCACCCACTGATTCTACTAAAAGACCAGTAATGACAGACCAACAAGAGATTGGATCTAGTATTTAAAACACAGCTTCTGTATAGAAAAAATGACAATTTCAATGCAGTTCTTTAAATGAATAAAGTGTTTTTCTATGTAAAAAATATTTTCCCCCAACCCACATGGTACCTCTTGCCCCTTCCTACTCTAACAAACAAGTAAATTACTCCTTCCTCCAACCCATGTAGCACCCCATCTCCCGTGATTCTCCCTCAGGGCACTGTAAAATTTTACATCCTCTTTCAATCAGCTCACATATCTTTACATCTGCCATCGTTACATTCATCCCCAAAGTAAAATCAAACATCCTCCTTCCCCCAACTCACATGGCACACCATGTCTGACCTAACTCCCCAAATGCATGAAAGCAATCGACCCCTTTCTAATCCTTATATCACTGACTCCCCAACCCCCTCGACCAAGGTAAAATTCAATACCCTTTCCTTAAAATCAGTGTTACATCTGACTTCTGACAAACCTCTTCCAGGGTAAATTAATCACCCCCTTCCAGTAACTCCAGTTTCACTTTCTTCCACCGCCAATAGTGCACAAAGATAATGAAACATGAAAATGGACAGTGTTTGGATCAGATGTTCCTCACACTGCAATGGCGTGCCATAGCACAAATGAATGAGAATGAAAGCCCACTGAAATAGTAATCTGTCAAGGGACTTTGACTGTAATTCATTAAGATGGTAGCCACCCATTATGGTGTGAGGAGACTTTGTGCAGATTACTTATCAATGAGTATTATTTTTAATGAAATTAGCACATTGGTGATGTGAAGGAGAGATGGGTTGCTACAAGCCTTAGTGAATGGGCATATTAAATTGTATCCTTGTGGAAGAATGTGAGAGATGGCATTCAGCAGCATGTGGGTTGGGAGAATGGGATGTTTAATTTTATTTTGGAGGAGGTACAGTGTAGGTGGGAGACGACTGTGCTACATGGGGTGAGAAGGAAAGGATGAAGTGTTTTTCAATTTTATCTTGTAAGAGGAAGCTGGGGAAAAGAGAGGACTTTTTTAAACAACCAAGGTTTTTCATAATGTTTTCTTCATTAAGTGATGGGATGCACCGGAGGGTGCTCAGGAAACTGGCAGTGGAACTGGCTGAACCCCTGTTAGGGTTATATAGAACCACATTACATATAAGATAGTACTGAGGACTAGAAGGTGGGGGACATACTTCTGCTCTGTAAGGGAATGGAACAAGGAACAGGCAGGCAACCACAGACCTGTCAGTATTACCTCAGTTGTAGGCCAGCTGATAGAGACATTGTTCAAAGAGGATCTCGAGGACTATCTGAAAAGCAGTGGTCTCCAAGATAGTTAACAGCATGGGTTCATGACAGGGTGGTCTTGTCAAACTAGAATGACTGGAAAGGTGTTATTCACAAATGTACAAGCAGAACAAGTTCTTGTGGAAAAAAAGTCCATCAAGTTATAGGGGTATCGTTATAGGGGTATCTGAGACAGTACTTGTTGGCTCCTGTGTTATTACTTTGGTGTGAATAATTTATTTATTTTATTTATTTATTTAGTTTTTGTTGACCGAGTAAGCGCACTAGACAACTCTTGTCTATTTTCAGGCACAACCTGGGGAAGGGGGATACAGATGAATGCCAACTGACCTTGAACCAGATTAAGCTGTTGGTGGTATTTTTAGTGAATGAGGGAAATTTGGCCAGGACACCAGGGAAAGTCCCCTACTCTTTTCGAAAAGTGCCATGGGATCTTTAACAACCACCTGAACTACCACCAATCCAGGCAGATGGGACCTCGGTTTAACGTCTCATCTGAAAGACGGCACCTCAGAAGTGCAGCGCCCCCTCATGCTGCACTGCAGTGTCACTACTGGGATATTAACCCAAGTGCCAGATGTGGGAACTGAACCCACAGCCCTCTGATCTCCCGGCCTCAGAGGCCCATGTGCTACCTACTGAGCAACTGACACTGCAGTGAATTTCACAAATAAATTACTGGACTTTTTTGCCATGATAACTTGTTCTGCCTATGCATTTGTGAATAACACTTTTATTCAAACAGCTCCTGAGAGCGGTTGGTTTTCTGGTTGTTCTAAATTTGACTTGTGTTGTAAACCCACAACCTGCACCACCTCATTATCTGTGGTGCTGTTTCACCTGGTCAGTGAGCTAGGCCTTGTCAAACTAACCTGAAAGAGAGTTGTCTTCATGGCAGACAAGGTGGGCCAGGTGGTCCTTTTCTGCCGACAGCGTCTATGTTTCTGTGTTTCTATTATAGTCATCTTTGACTTGATAGGAGAACATTGGATTGTTGCTATACCACAGATTGACTCTACTGAGACTTCAGCAAGGCTTTAAAATCTGTTCCTCACAGATGATGGCTGAGGAACATGGAGGATGGGGGTGTAGTTAAGGACATTGTAAAATGGTTAGGTAACTGGCTAGGGGGGAGGCAGCAGAGGGTTGTGGTAAATGGGGTCAGGTCTATAGAGAGGGAGGTCATGAGCAGGTTACTACAAGGATATAGCCTAAGCCTGATCCTTTTCTGCATGTTCATCAATGACATTGGAGAGGGAATCTGGGGAAGACTGTGTCTCTTAGTAGATAACGTGAAGCTCTCTGGAATAGTGGATAGTGACAAGGGAATCAGGGAAATGCAGAATGACTTACAAAGGCTAGCAGTGTCGTTAAAGATTTGGCAATTGAAATCTAACACTAAAAAGTGCAACATGATTCACCTAGGGAACAAGAACCCTGAGACTGAATACTGGATGGGTGGGTAAGACTCAACACTGCTGTTGGAAAATGGGATACATGTGTTATCAGTGACAACATCAAGCAAATAAGTCAGTGCAACAAGGTCTATGGAAAGGCAAACAGAGCCAGCCCAGTGGCACAGAGGGCTGAGGTACTTAATGCACTTTACCTCTACCATGCCAGTGACCCAAGTTTAGGAATGAGCTTGGGCCACTGAGGGTCAGTCAGGGGGAGGGCTGGCAGAGGATCAAGTGGTGGCTTGGCAGCTCTCCTTAGCTGGACTGTGGAGGTAAGTCATCCTGGCTCTACTGGCCCAGTGGCGCTGAGGGTTGAGGGGGCTAGACACCACAACTCATGCCATGCTGGCGACCTGAGTTCAGGAGCGAGCTTGGGCACTGGGTGTTGGCAGGGATAGGGAGAGGGTTGAGTGCCTGCAGGGCTGCTATCCTCCTTCGGGGGATGGTGGGTGATAGCCTGGCATACCAGTGACTCCTGGTGGAGATCGCAAGCACTGCAGTGCATGGGCTGCACATAGATCAGCATGCTGATGCAGGCATGGTTGCCATGAGCCATAGTGTCAGGCATGCACATGCAAGGGAGTGGTGAAGGCCACCAGAACAAGGAAACAGCCGGCTCTGTGGGGTATGCGATGGCACCTGTCCCCCATGCCTTCTGCTGAGTCCACCTCACCTGGCCTTCCAGATCCTCTGCCTAGGCCCTCACCTGCAGCCAGAGACTGTCTAGTAAGTGCACCCAATGAGGAGAGGCAGTCCCACCCTGGAGGGGTTAAGCCAAGGGTGCTGGCTGCAAGGAGGGGGAAGAGAGATGGCACAGGTTGAGGGGATCTCAGGTGGGCAGGATATGGGCAGGATGCCTGAGAGAGGCTCACCTTGGCCATGACCAGAAGGAAATAAAGTAAACAAAAAAAGCTCATCTTGACTCTTGGCTGCCACTGAGTGAAAGCTAAATGGGTAACCTTAAGCAAATGGAGGGAATGACACTAGGCCAAGAGGGTGGAGTGGGTCCATTGCTTTTGGAATGCATCCATGCCTCAACTTGCATGTGTGACTGTGTTTGCTGTGGCCTCAGTGAACAAGAAGAGAAAATCAGCAAAACACCATGTCCCCTATCACCATATACGATGGCCTCAGCACTCTTTGGTGCCTCTCCATGTAGATTCCCACTGGACAAAATGGCATGGAGAGTGTCAGACAGGATTGGTGGTCCTGAAAATGTGCCTGATGAAAGGTGCAAGGTGGCAGCGGAGGACAAAAAGCTATAAAAAAGCAATGGCAGTCAAGATGCTATTTTTTTGGGGGGGGGTGTTGATGGCAGACAGAAAGAGGAAATTCTACCCCTTTATAGATGTTTGGTGAAGCCTCACCTGGAGTATTGAGTCCAGTTCTGGAGTCCTCACCTCAGGTAATATAAGGACTAGCTGGAGACAGTGCAATGGAGGGTGACTAAGATGATTTAGGGCCAACTGGGCATGCCTTATGAAGAGTAGCTCAAGGTACCAAACAAGTACTCACTAGAGACCAGAAGGGAGAGAGAGAATATGACAGGGACCTTCAAGTTCCTGAAAGCAATAAACAAGGTACACTGCAGGAAACCATTTAGCATGAGTAAAAGTTTGCAGTCACAAGGGCACGAGTGGAAACTGATACGTGGGAGATTCAGGAGCAACATGAAGCGGTATTATTTGATAGAGAGAGTAGTGGAACTGTGGAACAGTTTATCAGCTGAGGTGGTGGGTGCTAAAATAACTAATGGTTTCAAGCATGGATGGGACAGGATGAAGGGTATATTGGTTAATCGGACAAGGAAAATTGGCAGAAGAATGGAATGTGGATTGGGAGGTGCAGGACACTGGATTGTCAATAGGTCCCAGGGTTAGATATGGCACCACAGGGAAACTTGGAGCAATGATCTTTTTCTGCTGTCATTATCTATGTTTCTATGTAAGCATATTTTTCCCACTAAGTGGCAATTATAATAAACAAAAAAGTCTGAAGCATTCACAAATTATTTACACTTTGACAAAATTTCAAATGAGAAGACTGTCCAATTTTCCCAGCCCTAGTCCAAACATTTAAAAGTTTATTTTCTTATAAGCATTTTAGATGCAGAAAAGGAACTGGAATATGTTGCTTTTATATACCGTAATCCAACAATGGCAAATGATTAAACTACAACTCCAATTCATATGGTCTTTCTTTTTGCTCAGTTTTGCAGTTGCAAGGTGTTAAGAAGATTGGGAAAAAACATATTTTCACTAATGGCAAGGTGCTGAACTATGAGAATGCCCAGTTAGAATGTTCAGAAGCTGGTGTCCAACTTGCTGCTCCAAAGAATGAAGCAGAGAACACAGCTATATTTGAATTTGTGAAACAGTATAACACATACGCCTATCTTGGGATTTCTGATGCACTGATAGAAGGTAGATATGTATATCTAAATGGACAACAAATAACATATTCAAATTGGTACAGTGGTGAACCAAACAGCTACTATGACTATGATGACTGTGTGGAAATGTATACTGATGGAACATGGAATGACAGACAATGTACAGACAAACGTCTTGTTATCTGTGAGTTTTAAAACAGTACAGTAAACTACAGTGGTGCCCAGCATTAAGTCCCTTCTTGTCTAGACATGTTAATCAGGCTCTTCAGTGAAGAAATGACAAGACTAGATGGAGCATCCCTTGCAAACTACTTAGTGGCTTAAGTATTTCCACACACTACGACTAGTCATCACTAGAGATGTGCGAAGATGGGAAACTTCACTCTGCTAATATTTTCATGAAATATTCTGAATTATCATAGTTTGAGGTGCCATTTTGTGCACTTCTTCCCTTAACAAAGTTTGTACATCACCCAGTTAGGTCTACAGGTAGTACAGAACCCAGCATGCCTCCTCTCACCAGTCCTCTGAATGTTAAAGACATGAGGAGTCCTAATATCAATACATTTGAAATTGGTTGTAAATAAATATCAGAATACTGCAATCACAAAAGATGTCAATGAGGGGCTGATTTGTAATTTTGTAGTGTACTGATTAGTGGATTGTGTTTTTTGACATGCTTATATTGTATGATGCTATAAATTCTAAACATGGCTTCTGTTTTGTAATTGAGGATGCATGCTGTATATGAGATGTGCTGTAGTAACTGCTGGGAGAATTAAGATACATTAGCATTATTATCTCAATGCAAACATTACCTTGTCTCATATACACTGAAGGAAGGTCATTGGCTGGCTTGTATAAACAAGAAATATCAAACTTTACCGACCAAATTGTGACTCTACTATATAAATAACAGATTCATGCATTTGAAATGTTCATCATCAATAAATAGAATAATAGATAGGTTCTGGTGTATTACAAGGCAATAATTCCATCGAGAGGTTCTGGGGACACAAGAAACCTCGAGAGCGAAGCTCGAGAGGTTTCTAGTGTCCCCAGAACCTCGAGATGGAATTTCTGCCTTGAAACACCAGAACCTATTTGTTATTTTTTGTAATATATGGATGCAAGGAATTTTTAATTTCTTACTTGTGCCTGCTGTGCGGTGCTGCGGTTTGCAGAGTTAGTAAGACTCCAGTGTTGTTCCTCGCTCCTCGCTAGCACCCCCCACTCCTGCTCCCTTCCAGTCCCATTCCGCATGTTTCTCTCACAAAAAAAAAGAAACAAAACACAGTTCACACAGTAGTCACATCGGTAATCCCAACTATACTATTACGAGGACCGGAAGTATAGTATTATTGGGCTGGAAGTATACTATTACGAGGACCAGAAGTATACTATTACGGGACTAACCACTATATTACAAGGAATTTTTTGTATGCATTTTGGGGGTATTATTTTCACTATCCATATATTACAATGTAGTACAGGCTGTTGTAAACTTCAGCAGATTAAATAATGCTGATGAGTCATTTTATGTTAATCACAAATAACGGGTCATTAAAACTATAAGAGCAATGCTCTTTACAGATAACTGCAAATGATCAACAAAGCTGATCCACTGTACTCAACCTATATCTGATGCATTAAAAATGCGTGCGCTAAGGATCTACTGTAATTAATATGTGTATGGCTCTATTGTATTTGAACATCTCTGTGGATAATTCCTTGTCTGAATTTTGATTAAATATTTTGAAAAAAAAGATCTAGGAAAATAAATATTTTGAAATGACTGAAATGAATTAGAATAACAGTGACAAAACAGCTGAGTAGAAACAAAGCACAATTGGGGAGCTTCATCTGTTTTCTAATTGATTTGCCTTATTCAGTATCATTTGAAATGTAACATAAAATCATATGCATAGTCTACCTAGATGTGATGCTGTACTAATAAACATGCTGGGAAATAGAGTGGCGCACTGGACAGAAAATACATTTTTGTAAAATATGCCTTCGATGGTACCTTTGCCCCATAAGGATACAGTGACATCCAAACTCTGCATATGCTTGATGTAATATTTAATAATAGTATATATCTAACACCACATCAATGGTATTATGGAATCAAACATTTGTGAAGTTCTTTATGTGCAGCGTGAGTTACTTTTTCACTATAACCAGCTTTAACAAAAAAGATGACTTTTACTTAACACACTTGACAGTGTGAGTACAGTACATGCATACTGTTTATTTTCAGAACACATTCTGATCCACATATTGCAAACAACTAATAAGTAGAGTTTAGCTGGCCCTTTAGAGCAGCAGTGAGGCTACTGGTCATGACAATGGCAACTCCAGATTGGAAATGAACCTGGAGTGCTGGGGGCTGGCTAGTGATGGAGGTTTGAGCATTTCAGCAAATTATTTCATTCTCCAAAGAAGGAGGGCATCATCAACACCTTATTCCTACCACTGCCTGTGCCCTCAGGTGGTGATGCAGCACGAGTGACTATCAAAAGGAAGGAGCACTGCTTGCTGTTGCATTAGAAGTACATACAGTATGGCATGGAGGTGTGCCACAGTGGTTTCACTGGTGATGACTCATAGAAAGAAAGAAAAGCAGAGAAAAATCCATTCCAACCATGAAGGATGATGGCCGTAGTCTAAATGCCCCACATCATGGTCCAGGCACCCTATTCCTTTGGATTTATTGAACTGGGAGATCAGTTGAGAGGAGATAAGTAAAATACATTTAAAAGTATGATGGGCCTTTTAAGTCTGGCTAGAAGGAAGCTGGTCATTGGAAGAGAATGAATACAGAACTGAAAAAATAACTAGAAAACAGTGATTGATTTGGATCCAGCTGTAATTCTTTTCTTGAGGTTCCTCTGTCATGAAAGTACAACTGAAGTATCAGTCTAATGGGTATTATATCACAAGAACCTTTTAATGTAATTATAGCCATTTAATACATGGTTTTCTATCTTGTATTCTATTCACATCTAGCTCACATTGTGGAAAGACTCACAATTAGTTGAAAAGAACAGCAGGTTGCTTGCAATCCTGTAAGAAGACATATGTAAGATATCTACAAAAGAACCCCAGAGCAAATGCAGTGGGGCATGGGTTATCCTGGAGTATATTGGCCATACAGCCACATTGTAAGAAAACACAAAATATGCATACCCTAATAATGCAAAGCATCATAGGAACCATATGCAAATGTCCATGAATTAATTTGGATTGGTTCAACTTTAAGCAAAATTGCATGGTGCCAAAAGGCCTCATAATACAATCAGCAAAGGCTGAGAAGAGCAGACAGTGTCTCTGTCTCCTCTTCTCAGCCTTTGCTGATTGTATGGTGAAGCCTCTTCGACACCATGTAATTTTAGCTAAGAGCATGCCATCAAATTAATTCATGAGCATTTGCATATGCTTCCCATGATGCTTTGCAGTATTGCCTTATGTGCAATTTGTGTTTTCTCATATGTAGGATATGCTGTAGGATAGCTGTCTTCCTTAGTACCAAATCAAATATTTCAACAAATTGGAGATTGCTCAATATCTGCAGAGTAACATTATTGATTTGTTTTTAACTGGGCACCTGTGGCTTGACATTTTGCCCTCTGTCAGGCCTTAGTTATTATGGGGTGGTCATTATACTTGGTATTTTATATCAAGGTGTGATAAATCAGGGGTAATTGAAGCTTCTTTCAAAAAACGATGGAAAAATGTGCAAACAAGGAAGCGCTGAGTACAAAAAACATACTCAGTGCAAACAGCACATATTTGCTACTAAAAAGTAATTATATACAGAAAAGGCAGAGCTGGACAAGTCATGCATTAATTGCACTGACAGAGCCCAGCAAGTCATGTCAGTATTGACAACAGCAGTTCAAAAATGGAAACAAGAGTTAGAAAGTCTTAAGAAGTAGAGCATGTAATATTCATAGCCCTGTTTAAATTAAGCAGTCTGTTAGGCAAAATGAGAACCTGTCATAGAACCATAATGCTGTCTCATTTCTTGATATAGGCTAAGGTGGGGTGAGGAATCATTGCTTGATATAGCTATGAAAAGGTATATTTTCATTCAAATCTAAAGGAGACAGGCTACTGGCTACTCAGGAGGAAAATCCAGTATGCCTCATAGAAACACAGAAACATTGACTTTGATGACAGATAAGGACCGCTTGGCCCACCTAGTATGCCCATTCCCTTACCTACTGGATAAGCTGCAGATCCTACTTAACCAACAGCCTATTTCTTCCTACCCCCCACAAGAATTGCCTTATGTCTGTCCCATTCATTCTTGAATTCTTCCACAGTTTTAGACCCCACAGCCTCCTCAGGAAGGTGGTTCCATGCATCTACCACCCTCTCTGTGAAAAAATACTTCCTCACATTGCCCCTTAGCTGTCCCCCTCTATCTTCAAATTGTGTCCCCTTGTTCTTTCACATCTCTTTTTCTGGAATATGCTACCCTCTAGGACTTTTTTGATTCCACTGAGGTACTTAAAAGTTTCAGTCATGCCCTCCTTTCCCTCCTTTACTCAAGGGTATGCATATTAAGCTCCTTTAGTCTCTCCTAATATGACTTCTCTTGCAGACCCTGCACCATTTTAGTTGCCCTCCTCTGGACTGCCTCCATCCTGTCTATGTCCTTGCATAGATGGGGTCTCCAGAACTGGATGCAGTACTCCATATGGGGTCTCACCAACTGTCAGTAGAGAGGGATAACGACTTCCTATATTCCAATGGTGATGCTTCTCCCTATACATTCCAGTAACCCCCAGCTCTCCCTACTGTCTTCTCACGTTGCTTGCTAACATTAAGGTCATCTGATATGATTATCCTTGGGTTCCTTTCCATTTCTGTTCTTGTTACTACCTCTACCCCCATTGTGTACTCTTCCCCAGGGTTTTTGTTACCCAGGTACATTATTTTGCACTTCTTTGCATTGAATCCAAGCTGTCATACTTCTGACCATTTCTCCAACCTTGCCAAGTCCCTTCTCATCCTTTCCACACCCCCTTGTGTATCAACCCTGTTGTAGATCATTGTGCCATCTGCAAAGAGTCATACTTTTCCTTTCAGTCCCTCTACAATGTCATTTTTAAAGACATTAAAAAGGACTGGACCCAGTACTGAACCCTGCAGTACCCCACTAGTAACCCCCTTTTCTTCAGAGTGGACTCCATTTATGATTACCTTCTGTGTCTTGTTGTCCAGCCAATGTTTTACCAAGGCTACTACCCTGGGACCTACTCCCAGGCTGGCTAATTTGTTTATTAATCTTTTGTGTGGGACTGTGTCAAATGCCTTGTTAAAGTCTAGGTAGGCCATGCCCACAGCCCTTCCCTAGTCTACTACTTTGGTCATCCAGTCAAAGAAATCAATTAGATTAGTCTGACATGACCTTCCCACTGTGAATCCATGCTGCGTTGGGTCCTATGCCCCACTGGCATCTAGGTACTCAACAATTCTTTTCTTCAGAAGTGATTCCATCATTTTGCCTACCACAGAGGTCAAACTGACAGGTCTGTAGTTTTCTGCCTCTGTCTTGCTCCCACTTTTGTGAAGGGAAATCACATCCGCCCTTCTCAAGTCCTCAGGTACCACACCATCATCCCATGATTTGTTAAATAAGGTAATCAGTGGTGTTATTAGTTCTCCCCTTAGATCTTTTAGAATTCTAGGGTGAATCCCATCAGGCCCTATTGCTTTGTCCACCTTCAGTTTTAGGAGTTCTTTCAAAACCCCTTCTTCTGTGAAAGGAGTGGGATCACCCCCCCCATCCAGAGTGCTTCTGTTAATTGGATTAGGTACCTCCCCTTCTCCTCTTTTGTGAATACTGAGCAGAAGTATTCATTCAGTATCCCTGCTTTTTCACTGTCCCTTTCTGCCCGCCGTCCATTCTATTCAGCCTCACTATCCCTCCCTTTGTCTTTTCATACTCCCTAATGTACCTATAAATGGTCTTAACTCCCTTCTTAACTGAGCTGGCTATCTTTTCCTCAGTTTGGGCCTTTGCTTCTCTGACTGCCTTCCCTGCTTCCTTCTGCCTTAACTGGTACAGTTCTCTGTCCTGTTGCTTCTGTGTTTCCTTATACATCCTAAATGCTGTCCATTTCTCCCTAACCTTCCCCGCCACCTCTTTTGAGAACCATAGTGTTTTTTTATTTTGATTTATTTGCTTCTCACAAAGGCTTGTTGCCTCTGTGATGGCAGTTTTGATGTTTTCCCATTGTTGCTCCATCCCTCCTTCTTGCCTGTTTGCTAGTGCTTTTCTAAGGCAGTCTCCCATTTTGACAGTCAACCCTCCTGAAGTCCAGTACCCTCACTTTTGTATGGCATGACTCTGCAGCTGAGTTTATCATGAACCACATGGTTTGGTGGTCACTTGTTCCCAGATGGCTACTCACTTCTAGGTCTGAGATCCTCTCACTGTCCCCATTTGGGAGTATGAGGTCTAACATTGCTCCTCCCAAGTGGGTTCCAACCCTTGCTGTCTGAGGCATTCTACCTGTAGGGCATTGAGAATAGCACTGCTCTTGGATGTGACTGCAGCAAAGGAGCTCCAGTTAACATCTGGCATATTCAGGTCCCTCATCAACAATATCTCCCCTTTCTCTGCCATCCTAAGGATGCCCTTGATCATAACTTTGTCCATTCCCTCCCCCTGAAATGGGGGTCTGTATACAACCCCTGTGTGGATTGTGGTGTCATTTCCAGTCTCTAAGATGACCCACAGTGCCTTCTCCTCCCTGTTTACTCTTTTGTTCTGTTGCTTTTATCCCTTCCATTACACAGAGAGCCACTCCTTCCCCTGTTCAACCCTTCCTGTCTCTCCTGTAGGTTATGTTAAAATCCCAGTCATGGTTCTCTGTGTGCCATGTTTCTTTGAAATCCAGGCATCCATCTTCCATCAAGCCCACCAGTGCAGGGAGCTTGTTGCCCAGACTACTGGCATTAGTACTCATTACCCTCCATTTCTTGATGGCCTTGCCCCTTTTTGCCCCATCCCTGTTCTTACTGCCTTTGTCGTTTTCTCCATTTACCCCTGCCAGCCTCCCTATCAACATTGCTACCTTGGTGTTTACCTCACTAGCTATCCTGTTTTTTTGGGGGGGGGCTAGGATTTCCCTGCTCCTTTCCAGTGTCCCCCCCTTGACTAGTTTAAATATTTGCTTCCCTTTGTAAAAGTCTCGCTCACAAGTCCCCACCTCTAATGCATATTTCTTTATTATAAAATATTTTATTATTTTCAATGTTAGTAGTAACCAGTATATTACATATCATGAAGCATAAGGTTATAGAGGCATACATCAGCACTGTGTTATACAGCTACAGTATCTGCAAAAATGTTAAAATATACATCTCTCAGTACAATCAGAAATACAGTAGAGAGGGAACATCCCTACCCTTACAGAAATAATTTTATGAAATATTTTCATGCTGCGCACATAAAACTACCCAAGTGATAAGCATGCAGCAAGTAGGATTTAAATGTGAAATAGAAACCTATTGCATGCATATGGTATAAGCCATGATTTTTATGTTAAATTGGGAAAGACTGCATGCATGTAAAAGCAAGTGGTTACTGATAACAGCAACATAAAAATTAAATGACTTGTTCAGGATCACACCATACACAACTTGGGGCTGATGAGATTTAAACTAAAGTCTTCATGCCTCCAAGTCTCCTGGCTTGCAGTGCAGTGCCTTTAATCATTAAGCTATACCGTCTGCATACACATGACTTGCTTGTACTTCAATGCGTACTGTATCTGACTATATCTGCACCCATGCGGCATGCTTGTAACTACTGTTATGCTTTTCAGTTTTCATCTGTTACTCATTTGTTTCACAGTTGAACTGTAGCACACGTATGAATGGAAACACATGTGTCTTTCCCACCCCCAATGCACAGAATTGCTCACAAAATCCTTAATTTATTCTCTCTGGCCTGTATGCCTACTATTTTCTCTCCATAGTTTTGAAAGCTTCCATGCAAACAGACTTTAAGGTGCAAACACTAAAGTAGCAATAACCACACACACACACACACACACACACACACACACACACACAAGCCCCCCTCATGCACACAGACTGTAGCAGGTATGGCCATGCTGCTACAGACAACCCATCAAGTATTGATATAAGTAAAATGTCTCTTACTTAAGTACTAGGGAGATTGAGGCAAGAGTCCTATAGAGATGATGTCCATGAGTCAGAGTGCTGGGGTGTACCCCCTTGAAATGAATTGAGTTATTTTTTATTACTATTTTATACATTATGATGGTGAGTTGGAGAATAATGAAGGCCACTGTTCTACCAATAGGGCCCTTGTTAGTTGAGCAGTGGCCTTCCTTTATCTAAAACTGTCCATCAATAATGTGTAAAATAGTAATAAAAAAACCCTCATTCATTTCAATGATGCATACCCCTGCAGTTTCCATTACCCTTTGTCATAATCTGCCTGAGCATGGGGATGTGGAGGTCAGCTTCACTTGGGGGGTCATAAGCCTCACTATAGTGGGGCTCCAATAGTCTGTTCATTCAACACCACTCAACTGTCTGTGAATGCAAGGAACAGCTCTAGAATGTCTGTAGCATCTCTAAAAAGTACAACTTATTTGTTTTGACTGAAAAGTGATATGCAAATCAGGAAAAATTAAAATGTACAATATTCATTTGTATATACCCTAGAGAAATGCTTCATATTTGGGCTTAAACCCACCCAGTTGCTAACCATTTTTTTCTTGACAGAAGTTCTGCCCTCCCCCCAAAAAGAACTTTGCCTTGATTTTTCACCCTGACTCCATACCATTCAGTACCCATCCCCTATGGGTCATGAAACCACCCAAACATGAAGAAACATGTAAAACATAATATTTCAGTCTTTCTTCCTTCCCCAATCCCACTGTAAAAAAATTATTTACTTTTACTTATCCAGCTATATGGCCAGAACCTGCAGCCTGGCTCAATGTGCCACCCGCCTAATTTTCATTCTGCTCCCTTTCTCTCCTTTCGCCAGAAGTTGGATGCTAGAACTGACTATCACAGGTTCCCAGTGTGACCCCTGACCAAGTCACTTCAGTAACCAAACCCACTCAACCTAGGTTGCTTGTTACTTGCTTGGTTGCTGCTGTGGCTGCTGCTGCACTCACTGATCAGGGCCTAAGAAGGTCATCCGCACTACTGTCACCACTGCTGCTAAGCCTAGCTTGCTGCCATGGGGTCTATGCTGTTTTTTTGTTTTGCAAGGCAAGCCTAGTAGGTAGCCTAGTCTTGAGTTAGCGTCTAGCTCACCCTCTGCCCCTTCAGCCACCAGGAGAGATGGAGACTTACTAAGAACAGACCAACAAAAATATACTGCCACACAACACTGCTATTGAGAGTTCATTGCTCACTGACTCCTTCAAGCTGTAGTGTGCAGTCTGTCTACTCTGTGGCAGGAAAGACAGTGTCATACTTGCAAGACTCATGCACTCTTTCTTGGCTGGATCTCATAAACTTCACTTGTGATTGTGCCACCGCCAATAGGTGGAAAGAGTGGACAACACAATACAGGCAGAGCTGATTCTGGAGAGTACCTGCAGCATAAGCTCACATAGGCCAAGTGGGCAAAAGATTAAATCCAAATGTAATGCCATTATTGCCACACCATAAGAACAACCTAGGCACAAATACTGGAGGGGGGCAACTGCCCTCCAATGCATTACCTATATGGCACCCCTGCTTAATGGTAGCATTCTCAGGTGCTAATGCAATGGTTTCCACTCTGTTCTGAGGTACTGTATCTCCATGTTTCATGATATATCCTGATTGTCATGTGGGTTAGTGTTCCTTATTTTTCCTCATTTTGAGTGTCTATGTCCCTCATTTCAGTGACAAAATGTGAGGTATGGTGCATGCTTCCAAAACCCTACTCATCACAAAGAGAGCTAAGCATGGCTATATTGTATATTCTCAATACAGAATGACAAAGGGAAAAGTCAGTGAGATAAAACAGTCATGGAGAAACACATTTGTAGCACTAAATATGCTCTACCTCTGCTGCCTACAACCTGCTTCCCTCCTGTTGTGCTCTACCTCTACCTTATGCAGGCAGAGTCCACAGCATACTGGAGGGGCCAGGCCCCAGCAGACCCTTCTCTTCCCCCTCTCTTCTTTGCTGACATGCTCTAACTCCCATTGCCTACAACCTGCCTCCCCCCTTTTCATGTTTGACCTTCATCTGTTGTAGGCAGGGTCCCCAGCATTCTGGAGGAGTCAGGCTCTGGAAGACCCTTATCCTTCACCCCTTGCCTTCCCTTTCTCCAAATCCCAACTTTCTACCCCTCTGCTGTCTGCCTATATGCCCCCTGCCAACCTTCCCCCTTCCTAGTTGTAGTTATTGGCTAACCTTTAATCTCCAAAGCATTTATAGTCAACCTTGCACTTTTGTTACACCTTGCAAATTTTGTTCTATTTGTGTCTCCTCACAATCTTGCCCTAGTTCAACCTCCTTGTATTCTATCCAGCCATTTTCTAACCACAAAGCTATATCCCACCAACTGTTTGCCAAGACATTTGTGCTATTGTATCTCTCTAGTTCAAGACTGCTAGGATTGTATTCCATCTTGTTCGTACTTATTAGCATTCCTCCTTTTCCACATTTCTGTACAGTCTGCTCACTTTATTGAATGTAATCAAATTGTATATCAATATTGTATACCAAATCTCTGTATATAATCCTCATGTTCCCCTACCCCATAGGTTGCACTGGGAGATGAGTGACTTGTCACACAGTATGCCTTCTTGGTGAAACATTTCAATAAATAAAATAAAAAATAAGTAAATAGTCCAAATAAAAAAAGGATAGGCTTCACAACACAGGGGCCCCTCTTTGTATATTTGGAATGGGGGATGTTGGCTGGCTATATATTAGGCATTTAATGCAGTAAGCAAACACTATTTTACAAAGTAATGGCGATTTAATGACAAGAATCAAAACCATTAAACAATTTGAAAAAGGATCAGCATTAATGAGTTTACTTAATTTTATGGGAGTTCAAATAAAAAATATTTTAATGACTCAAATTGCTAACAGTAGTATAAGAAATAACTGATGTGTTTTTTTTTAGATGAGATTTGCACCAGCTTAGCTGCTGCACACATGGCAAGCGTGCAGCATGTGAACCTGATGTGATGTTTAAATGATATTCACAGCAGCTTAACTGCTGCACACATGTTAAGCATGCAACATGCGAACCTGATGTAATTTTTAAAGATGTTCACAACAGCTTACCTGTTGTGCACACGTCAAGTTTGCAGCATGCAAACCTGATTTGCTTTTTAGACCTGGTTCACTTAGGATCACTTTGTGTATGCAAACTGCGTTCAAACATTGCACAATTAAGCATGTGGCATGCATTCTGCATGTACACAGTACACACCTGTTTTTCTGTAAGGGTACACAGGTCAAAACAGAAAACAGTTACAAATCTTGCATTTAGTTAAGTACAATAATCAGGATTCCTAACATGGCTGGTTAAATCCTGTTCTTAACCACCAGGAAAAAAATTGTCCAAAGTGGACCAGCTCATAATGACATATATATTCAGTACCAGCCTTATTTACTAATTGTTCAAAAAGGAAAAAGGAAAGAGGAACAATGGAGCAGCTAGGTATCAACACAGTCAAGTGGGTAGGTTGCCAGGGGTGTAGATGGCACCAAGCATAGATGGGGGTGAAGGTATGCATCAGATTTTTGGTTATACTTAACGCCTTATGTAGACTGTGGTGTATCTACTAATTGCTGAAACTCAGAATCCCAGCATTCAGGATCCTAAGTTAGATTGCCCGACGCATACACACCTAACAAATGGAAGCTGGTGCCGACAGGGGTAAGGTAGCAGATGTGATGAACCACTACCCTATCCCTAGTCAGGCACCACAAGGGAGAGGGAAAATTCTGGGGTTGGCTGAGCTGCTCCCATGGTGTGGAGGGCTAACCTTCTAGCAGCTTGGCCAGCATTGCACTACAGACCCAGGTTCTGTTCCTGGCAAATAATTTTGGTGTGGTGCTCCAAGAATCCTTCCCGATTTTTTTAACCTATCCCAAGGTCTAATCTCCCTTGGAGCTGGTTATTTTAGTTCAGGGCATGCGGAGGCAGAGTCCCCACATGGGAGGGGGTGAAGTGGGCTTGCACCCTGCATTTCACTAAGACCTTGTCAGTCTTCCAACAGTTGGTCTCCTAAACCTGGCTTATGGAGTTAGGGAGACTGACTGTTGGGATATCATAGTAGATCCTGCACTGTAATAGGAAAGGCATTCAAAAATAGACAGTTCGGCTACTGCCACATGCCAGGCTAGCAAAGATGGGGAGCCAGGTTGTCTCCACTTCATAAGGAGGGTACACATGGCATCCATCAGGACTGACACTAACGTGTGTTTTAAACGGTGTGGGAGAAGATCTAATGCAGATGCATCCTCTAACAGAACTGGGGGGGGAATCAATGTAATATCCTGTCCTGCCACTTTGGAGCAGTCCTCTAGTATCCCAGTCCAGAAATGGGATAGTTTCAGGCATTGCCATAGGACATGTAGGAGGTGAGCAGGACTCTGCTGGCATCTCCAGCATTGCGCATTAGGGATAAGGCCGATCCAGTGTAACTGTGCTAGGGTTCAATACCAATGATTAAGTATTTTCAATTGTATCATTTGTTTTCTTGAGTCTCTATAGTTAAGTCGGGCTCATTTCAAGCGGCAAGCTCACAGCATGTTCAACTCCTGTTGCCAGTGAGCTCTACAGTTCTCCAAATTAGGAGAGCATGAGTCCCGTAACACCTTGTATATAGTCCTGGCAATGGCCTTCTGTCCCCCAGGTTTATGTAGGACATCATGCCAGTTCCATTTAGTTGTCTCAGCCATGGTGTGCCAGAGAGACTTCAGGGCATCCCGGGAGTTGCAGGTACCTCCAAGAATCCTTCCTGGGGGGGAGTACCACTCCTGAATCTGTTGGAAGGACATTAGTACCTCAGAGGCAGGTATGCATAAGTCCTCTACCACATATATTCCCTTGCCCTTCCGTGAGTGCCAAGACACTGGTACCTTCTTAATTAGCAGGTTGGGGTTGCCTCGCATTCTAGTGAACTTGAAGGGGGGAGACCAAGTCCTCTTTGGTGTGATGGACAGTGAAAGTCCCAGTTGCCATGATCTCCAGATCAGGACCACTATGGGACCACATGTATCTTTTGGAGGCTTCCTGGCCTGTAGGAGTGCCCCGCCCCAGCCAGTGAGCATCTGCAGTGTCAGTCTCTAATGACACCCAAATAGGCATATGCATTGAGGATGGTAGAAACAGTTTAGTGGTCTGAGCCATCCTATATGCCAGTGAGTATCCTAAGAGCCATGGTAGTCCTAAACCTCCTTTAGTCCAGTGCACTCTAAGTTTTGCCTTCCCAAATCTGGAGGCCTTCCCTTCCTAAAGTAGTCTGGCTATGGACTTATCCCGAGCAGTGAAAATCTTTGGGGTTATATGCACTAGGAGATTGAGAAACAAATAGGAGATTGTGGGAAGAGTGAACATTCTGATGGCTTCTACCTTCCCTTTCAGTGATAACCTGAGTTGCCTCCACAGCTGCATTTTGACATTGTTGGTACCTATCAAGGAAGGGATGTTTGCATTCACCAAGTCCTTCCAGGACACTGGGATCATTATCCTGAGGTATGCAAACCCCTGAGGTGCCCATACCAAGACAGAGCCAGCTAAGCAGTCCTTTGTATAGGCAAGGTTAAGTGGTGATAGTGTAGTTTTTTTTTCCTATTAACTTGTAGGCCCGAAAAGGTTGCAAATTCTGTGAGGGTGGCCAGAGTTGGAAGCAGAGCCTTGTCCAGATTAGTAATGGTGAGGAGCAAGTTGTCTGCATATGCACTGACCAGATAAGACTTCTTGCCTATCTCTATGCCCTATATCCCCAGATCAGCCATTAGTCTTCACATTAAGAGGTCCGGGGGCCAGCAAGAAGAGCAGAGGGGATAGTTGGCATCCCTGTCGAGTGCCTCACTGTGATACGAATGATGGGGAGAGTTGTTTGTTAGTAAGTACCTAAGCTGTGGGTAAAGGAAAATAATGTTTTAATCCAACCTTGAAAAAAAATGCCGAACCCATACACCTCCAGAATGTGGCATAAATAACCCCATTCTACAGAGTCAAATGCCTTGGAGAAGTCTACTGCCAGGGCTGCCATAGGTACCTTAGGCTGGACCACATGCCATTTCAGGTTGAGTACTGTGTGGAGGTTATCTGCTCCACATTTGCCCCTGCTAAATCCTGCCTGTGAAGGATGGACAAGTGAGGGAAGTACCTTTTCTAGCCTGTTGGCCAGGATTTTCACCATGACCTTGGCATGCACAGAGATGAGTGAGATAGGGTGGAAATTGGCACAGTCTAGAGGGTCATTGGATTTTTTTGGGGATCAAAGTAAAGCCTCATGGTTGATGGAAGCAGCTCCTTTTTGTGAGCCTCCTGGAAGGCCTCTAAAAGGGATAGGGCAATATCCTTTTGTAGCACCTGGTAAAGCTCCACAGTCATTCCATCAGTGCCTGGTGCTTTCCCTTTTTCCATCTGTTAATGGGCCATTTTAAGTTTGGGAAGGGAGATACTTGCCTCTAACATGTCCCTATCTTCACTTACCAGCTTTGGAATGGGAGAATAATTCAGGAAAGTACACAGTGTCTGTTTCCATTCTTGCTCTGCTTGGGGCAGCCTAGAGCTCAACAGTTGAAGATAAATATGTCTCATTGTGTTGTTAATAGGGCCTGTATCATTACCACTCACCCATGCTGTCTAGCAGGGTGTGGAACTGTTGTTTTTTTTTTTTTGTCTGAGTAGGTCCTGAAAAAGGTGTTTTTGCCTGAGTGTCCTTACCTGGTTAACAAATTAAAAATTAAAAAATAAATAAAAAAAATGCGGCCTGCTGCTTTCTAAGATAGTAAGCAAGAACTTTGACTCCTTTATCTGCCCCCATCCCAGAACTTATACTTAAAGCTCATAAGCCGCCACTCAGCCTTCCTTGAAGAATTGTATTGATCTTGAAATTCAACCCAGTGATGTGGGTAACAAATGGTAGGGGGGGATTAGGGGACCTTTTGTACTGATCTTTCAACAGTTTGAGCTGCTGTTGAAGTTTCTCAACCTCTTCCTACCTTTTCCTGTTCTGCGCCGCAGAGTAGGCTATTATACTTACACGCTGAACTGCTTTGAAAGCTTCTTAGACTGCTTCTTGACCCATCTCAACCGTAGAGTTAGTCTGGAAGTACACCTTAGTCTCTTCCACCATTTGGGCACAGACGTCCATGCCCCTCAGTAAGAATGGACTGCATCCCCACCGTGAGGAAGCATGTGTGTTCCCAGGGTGCAGGTATCGCATGGTAATAGGGGCATGATCCGAAATGAGGATAGTCTCTATTGTGGGGTTGCGAATTCCCTGAGAAGCCACCCTATCAGCCAGTCAGAAGTCGATGCTGCTGTATGTACCAAGCACTGGGGAAAAGAAGGTATAATTCCTCCCTGTGGGGTTATCCCCGTGCCAGGGATCACAAAGGCCCCATTCCTCCTGCATTTCCACAAGAGCCACCTAGGCCTTCTGATAAGCCTGTTTTATCTATGAAAATGTTCTCCACCAGACTGAAGTCCCCCCCAACATAACTGGGAGGGTTTCTTCATCCTTTTTGAGCTCAGCTATGGCATGGCTGACCTGTGGGGACAAAATCTTCTGAGTCCTGGTTAGGGGAATAGATATTCCCAATCATTAACTTTCCCCCTTGAAAGGCAAAATGGGCAACCACCCACCATTCCTGTATCTGTTTTAACTTCTTCTTCCACTCATGGGCAAGCCTTATTTACTAGGATAGCTACTCCTCTCGACTTGGATGAGGTGGAGCTATGCACAACTAGTCCAACCTAGTGCTTCTTAAGCCATACCACCATCTTTGCTGTGAGGTGTGTCTCCTGGAGTAGGGCTACATCTGTATGAAGGGATTTAAGATGATGAAGCATCTTCATCCATTTATCCAGATAGTTAAGGCCCTTGACATTCCATTGAGTCACGTGTCCAACCTTGATGCATTAGATTGGTCATAGCAACCAATTTACCCCACTTTCTTCCACTTACCTCATATATAACAGGCCTCTAGTCTGGGGAAAGTGGCCAGATGAGGAAGCATTGCTTTGTCCAATGGGGAACCAGTCAACGTCCTGGTACTATACTGAAACAGGAAACACCCAGAAAGAAACGAAACAAGTGCAAGCAAGTTGTATCTAGACAAAAGAAGACAATGAGAAAGAGTGATAAACAAGTGAAATACAGAACTAATTTTGTCTAGAACACATATATCAATTTCAACAAGTAATTAACATGTACACTTAAGTGACTCTGGAGGTGTGGCAGACCTGGGATGTAGATGCCAAATTACCCGGCTGCCTTGCCCCAGAAACTGGGGGGGAGAGTTGTCACTATTAACCAGGTCCATTTGATGAATGAGAAGAAAAGAAAAGAAGGCCGTCGGCGCAGAGGTTGGTTCGCTTACTGACGCGGCGACCGGGTTCAGGAATGGACCGGGTGCAGGTGAGCCGGGGAATAGTAGGATTGGCGTCCGTTGACTCTCCTACTCGAGGAGGAGGTGTGGGTTGCACCCAGTACGCTAGAACTCTAGGCGGAGGCTGGGAGTACTCACGTAGCCAAGGCTAGACGTAGGGGGGAAGGAGGTGGACGTTGACGTCATTGTACATCCTCGCCTCCTCTGGGAGAAAAAAAAGGAGGAAAAAGATGGCGGGGCAGGACCACCGATAGATGAAGCCCTCCCTGGAGAGCCTCGCATTGCCACCATCACTGTAGGACCCCAACCAGTTACAGTTCCGGGGTCGCGAAGGTGGCCCACGGCACCACCCTCCGGGGGGCAAGCCGGGGGTGACCGAGGGTCCTCAGCAGCAATTGGCGGTGGTGGAGGTCTCTGGGAGCCGTGACCAGGGCAGAAAGTGTACCGGTGGTCCTGCCAGGGGGGAAAAAGCATAATAAATAAAAAAAAAAAGAAAAGAAGACTAGGGGACAGACTAATCCGCCTATCCAAGTTGTACCACCCAAGGGTGGTACAGATCAGCACAATGCTGCTGTGTGTGCAAAAAAGGCACTAGGAGTATTTGTGAAGTGAAATCACAGTTGGCCTGTAGGTTTCTGCCATGCTAGCCTAGTGCTCAGTGGGGCGAGTAAGTGCCTTACAATAAGAGTACCCATCCTACCCTGGACCTGAGTAAAGTGAAAACATGGATCTCAGTGTCAGCTGCACTAGCTGTAACAAACCAAGGAGTGGGGGGGGGGCAAGAGGAAACCCCTTTGAACCAATGAATCTTGAGGAAAAAAGGTTAGTAAAATATGTCATGTCTTGCAGTCAACCAGACAGGTGAGCCTGCAGAAGAGTGTTACAGAGAGGTGACAGGACTGAGGGTACCCATCCTTATTAGTGGAGGAGGAAATCCGTTGGGCAATATATTGGTAAACAAAACGTTGGAGCCACATCACCCCTTTAGCAGTCCACGATTGCCTCAGATCTGCATGGGGATGGAAGTTGACGGGTTGGGGGAGACAAAATGAGGAGATCTATGTGGAAATGAACGTTCCTCTGGGTTTCTCATACCTCTATTAATAACAGACCTCCATCATCATAGTACCTCAGGGGGGGACTAGAAATCAAAAGTATTAGATATAGTAAGGAGCACTTCATTCCTCATTACCAGCCCAATATCCTAACCCCATCCCACTCTCAACTAGTACCCAAAAGGCAGGGTTAACAAACTAGGGGAGGGCAATACCACCGCCCCATGAGGTTTCCAATCAGAAGTCTGGGCCCCAAATAACATTTTCTCAAGAGCAAGGGTTAAACCTTAAACCTTACAAACATAGCGCAGGACACAAGAAATTATTAAAATACAAATCTATTTAAGTCCAGACATCGACATATGCAGAGCCGCAGGCCTGGCAATCATCTTCAACCATCAGATGCATTGAGGTGGTCACCTGCTCAGTGTTTGCCAGTCCTGGAGGATCTGCAGCCACTTCTGCAAAAGATCTTGGGGCTGGCAGTATAGCCTAGAGGTTAAAGTAATGAGCTGTGAATGTGCTTGGTATATCCAAGCAAACAGACCTGGGTTTGATTCCCCCAACCTCCACTTACATACTGTGTGACTTTGAGCAAGTCACTAAAGCACTCCCAAGTTGCCCTTGAAAACAGGCACCTGTGCCTAGCGGGCCTTACCTGGTTACAAAAAAATACATTAAAAAAAATAGATCTTAGTCCAGGTTTAATGTGTGCAGCCAGCTGTGTCAAGTCCTCCACTGCTACCATGTCACCTGAGGCATTATCCACCACATCTGCCCAACTTGCTGGGGTGGATGTGTCCATCATGTAGTCCTAGAGTCCTGAGTACTGGAGTTCTGAGGTGTAGTCAGTATATCAGGTGACAGGGGATGGGGGGAGTAGGTGACAGATGGAAGAATTGAGGCAAGTAGAGTCCCAGAGGGACTGAGGGCACTGAAGGTGGACAAGGCACCAGATCCAGATGGTATCTACCCCAGGGAGCTGAGGGAGATGGCGGAGGTGTTGGCGGAGCCACTGGCAGATCTCTAGAGCACCTCACCGGAGTCGGGATGTGTGCCACAGGACAGGAGAATGGCACTTGTAGTACTGTTACACAAGCGCGGGCCAAGGGATGAACCGGGTAATTATCATCTTGTAAGTCTCACCTCCACAATGTGCAAACTCATGGAAATGATACTAAAAGAAAGACTGGTGTCATACCTGGAGGACAATTGCCTCCAGGATGTAAGGCAACATAGGTTTGTTTCAGGGAAGTCTTGTCAAACCAGCCTCATACAATATTATGACTGGGGGACAGGTGAGCTGGATAAGGGTCATGTGGTGGATGTTCTTTACTTGGACTTTAGCAAGGCCTTAGATTCGGTACCTCATGGGCAGCTTGGGGAGAAGCTAACTGGTGTAGGGGTAGGGACAAAAATCATGAACTGGATTACAAGCTGGCTGAGTGGCAGGCTGCAATGGGTGGTGGTGAGAAGGGAGCTCTCTGCTCTGAGGCCGGTGATGAGTCGGGTGCCACAGGGCTCTCTGTTGGGGCCAGTGTTGTTTGGGCTCTTCATATTAGATGGTGCACATGGAGTAGTGAGAAAGGTAAGTCTATTTGCTGACAACACCAAAATTGGAGCAGTGGTGGATGGAGAGGAGGGATGGAAGCAGCTGCAGGGTGACCTATGCAAACTAGAGGCATGGTCAGACAGCTGGCAGCTGTGGTTCAATGCAAAGAAGTGTAAGGTTATGCACTATGGGGTGAAAACTCAAGGAGAGAATACTGGCTAGGGTGGTTAAGATGGGGATCACTGAGGAGGAGAAGGACCTAGGGGTAATGATAACAGGGACCATGAACAACACTGTCCAGTGCAGGAGAGCAGCTGCAATAGCAAACAAAATGCAGGGATATATAATGAGGTGATTTTCATCCAGGTGAAGAGAGGTGATCTTGGCCCTCTACAGGTAGCTGGTAAAGCCGCACTTAGAGTATTGTGTGCAGTTTAGGAGGACATACCTAAAGCATGATATCAGGCTACTGGAGGGGGTGCAGAGGAGGGCAACAAAGATGATATGTGGAATGGAGGGGAGAGACTATGACAGCAGGCTAGGTGAACTTAATATATATACACCCTGGAGGATAGAATGGACAGGGAGAACATGATAGACATTCAAGTGTCTGAGGGGAATCAATAAGGATGGGGCAGATGGGGTCTTTAAGTTAAGGAGGGGGAGGATCACCAGGGGGCATGGGCTAAGAATAGAAGGGGGAAGATTTAGGAAGAAAATGAGGAGATACTATTTCACAGATAGGGTGGCAGCAAAATGGAATGCCCTACTAGAATGCGTGGTATCATGTAAATCTGTGAACAGCTTCAAAAGGGCATGGGACAGGGAATGGGAGAGTAAGGATGGGGGAGGTGGGGTGTGGCAGTGGGATGTCAAAGGGGAGAGGGTTGGGGAAGCTGCAAACTAGGGGTGTTGGCTGCACACTCAAGCAGACTTAGGTAGACTGGCTGATCTGTTTTTGCTGGCATATTTATATATTCATATGTACATATCCTTGTCATCCTCCTCACTCACAGAGTCCTCTTCTGGAAGTTTAGCTGGTGGGGAGACTGAGGTTGCCAGAGTTCCAAAGTGTCCCTGATTGTGGCTCCTGGATCTATGTTTTGCCTTTTCTCACTGGGCCAGCAAAGACTATTTCAGATCCTCACTGCATTTCCTCTGACCAGCATATGAAGGAACAGCAGGTTGTTTCACCCCACGTTGCTGTTCTGGAGGGCCTCCAGATGCTCCCAAATTACTGTGGGACTTATTGGGTGGACTGATGTCTCCTGTACTGTGTTCCTCTGGAGAATGGGTCTTATTATTATTGGACTTTTTATATGTAGAGGGGTCTCCAGGTGTCCAGAGGCTTCGGGGAAACATAGTTCAAAGGTTGATGGTCGGCCAGTATTGCCTGGCCCAGAGTTCAATATCCTGCAGCAAGTTTGTAAAGCATTCTTTGCCATCTTTGGCCACCTGTAAACATGCCAGTCCCCTGAAGCAATAGCAAAATCCCAGGTCCCTGAGTTTGTGTTTGATGGGGATAAATACTTTACGCTTAGTAGCCACATCATTGGAAACATCTCTGTAAAATTAAATGTGGGTCCCCTTCACTGAAGATCTCCGTATTCCCTGGCTACCCATAAGATTTGTTCTTTAACTGAGTGTCACAGCAGGTATGCAATGATAGGCTGGGGTGGAGAGTCTGGTGCAGCAGCTCTGGCTTTCGTTCTATGCACCCTTTCCAGTTCAATGGTCCCTCTCCATCTATCTCCCAACAGTCAGGGGATAACATCCATAAGAAACATCTCCATATTGTTGCCCTGTAGGCCTTCAGGAACTCCCAAAATTTGGATATTGTTTCTGTACTCCCTGTTATCTTGCTCTTCTGATCTTTCCCAAAGCTTTTGGATTTAATGTCCTGTTCCTGTATTCGGGACATTAATTTCTGTTGCTGGCATTCCAAATCCTTAGTGCACTGCTGTGAGATGTGCATGTGGTCCTCCAAAATCAAACATCTGCCACGTTCCCTATAAGTGCACTCCTGATGTCATACACATTCACTAATAAGGCCTCCAACATTTCTGTGATGTAGTTGAGAGAGTCTGTGACTAATGTCTGCACTCCCTCGGTCAATGGCGGTGCAGCCAAACGCATAGCCACATAGCCGTGCAGCCTATAGATTCCCAACTGTGACTGTATACAATTGGAGAAACTCTTGTACTCCTCAGGCTGACTTCTCAAGTACCAGCAGAATCTGTAAGGAGTGATTACCTACTGTATTAGCTGCAATGCGGCAAGCTGAAAAGGGTACACTGCTAAACAGTTCGAAATTGTGCAGGGGCTGCTCACTAGATCCAGAAGGTCAGGGTCCCTCAAGAGCAGGTGGAAGCTACATTGCTGGCAGGAAGACTTATACTCGGGCCCACAAATCCCTCTACTCTGTAATGGTCAGCCTGCACTTTCCATCTCGCTGCTCCGGTGAGGTCATCTGCATCCCTTGCGTATTATTGAAGCATTAACCTGATTCAGTGGGCCCTCTCACCCTTTGTTCCACTGCTTGCATCTCCAAAATCATTCAGGATCCATTTATTTTATGTATTTAGGGTCCTGCATAGGACAGAGCAATCGATTCAAGCAGCCATCTTGCTTGGTGGCTCAGCAGCACCCCCATGCTATTTTTACTTTTTTCAAACCAATAAATTTAAGCAAAATTGATGATCCATGTCTGACCTCTGAGTACTGTCTGGCAATGGCATTGTCCATATTCAAGTTTCTGATTGCTCCCTTGTGTTCACCAGTCCTTTGTTTTACTGTCCTTTTTGTTTGTCCGATAGGACATGCCACAAAGGCATGTCAACATGTAGATCACCAATGCTGTACTGCAATTAATACAATAATTTATTTAATATTTCTTTCCAGACCTGGGATGATTAAACGTTCAAGTGTTACTAGTGTTGGCACAATGGACACAATGTCAGCACCTATAGCAGCCTTTTGGAAGTGAGGGCAGCCAAGTTTGTGGTTTTTGTTTACAGACTGGTATATAGGCATTAACAAATTTCTTTCATTAACAAAGTCTTTCAAATTGTTGTCCTTATTTAAAGGTGATCCGAGGGGTTTGTGTAGATATTTCATTTAGAGTGTTGTCAGATTTCAAAACATTCCAATATTTTTTTTAATGATCTTCCCTATTCTTGTTGTAAATGGATTATACTGTGTAACAAATGATATCACATTCTCAATGTTCACTCTTATTTCTTGGCTGTAAAAGGTTATTCCTATTGAGAGCTTTAGCCTCTGAAAGAAACCCCAAAAGTAGTTCAGGTATGTAGTCACATTCTAAAAAACATTCTGTTAAGTTATTTTTTGCTTCTTTAAACTGTGTTTCAGATAAGCAAATCCTCCATGCTTTGATGTACTGTCCCTTTGTGATGCTTCATGTGACTGACTCAGGGTGACAGCTATTTCTTTTCAACAAAGTGTTTCATGACAATCCAGTTTCTAGGATTTCGCCTCTCTTATTTATCATAATAGCTAAAACTGGTGGGGACACCTGGCTGTGCTCATGTGTGAACTTTAAATTCTCACTGATATGATTTATGTACTCCATAAATGACTGAGCTCTTCTTCAGTGCCATACCACATTGTTTATTGTTTATTTAGGGAATCAGAAATACCTTTGAGTCAAAGACTCCTTTACAAAGGTTCCACATCACGTATAATGCTTACAGAGCTAAAACAAACAATTTGACAGAAAATAAAGTAATACAGGGAAATGTTATAGACTTAATCACATGGGTCTATGTCATATGCAATTAGGACAGAGTTCTCAATACAGGTAGTGCATACTAACAGTATAATGAGTGTTACAGGGTAAGGAAGCGAGGTAACTTTAATAGTCATAGAAGTCTAGCAAACCTAAGCTGGTGCAGAGGGGGTGGTTTGTAGGTGTTGGGGAGTTACACCCTGAGAAGACGGCTAGAGGGAGAAGGGAGAGGCAGGCCAGAGGCCGTTGTCAAAGTTGTCAGGGCAGGGCCTTGGAATCATTTACAGCTGCAGATGCTTGGGGTCTGTGAGGTGTGAACTCCAGGAGGCCATGAACTGTCCAATTTCTGTTCAAGACGGAGGTGCTGGTAGGGAGTTAAACCAAAAGGGTGCCCGGTAGCAGAAGGATCTCTGGAATTGTGTTGTACAACAGGAGGGAATGGAGAGATGTAGAGAGTCAGAGT
Organism: Neoceratodus forsteri; assembly: GCA_016271365.2. NCBI lineage: Eukaryota > Metazoa > Chordata > Ceratodontiformes > Ceratodontidae > Neoceratodus > Neoceratodus forsteri. Next base: position 130,299,271 of record JADMNL010000022.1, read on the forward strand.
TACGTGTGTGCTGGGCTTTTTGGTCAATGGTGAGTAAGGGGGTAAGGGTTGCAGGGGAGAGCCCCAATGAGATTTTTTTAGCTAGGACACAAGTGAGGAATTTGATTCTATTGTCAAGGTCAAGGAAATTTGTATCCTGATATAATCTACAGGTATAGGTAAGTCTATCGCACTCTAGTAAAAGCTGGCAGGCCCTATTTAAGACAAGTCTAAGGCTAGCCAGAGCTGAGGAGCTTGCCCCTCCAAAGGTAAGAAGTCCATAGTCAAGCAGGGGGAGAACAGAGGAGGAGATAGTGAGCTTAAGGGCCTCGTGGGTTAAACAATGTTTAAAGCGGTGGAACAGCCCTAGTCTAATGTTTAGCACCTTCGACAGATATCGAATATGCTCATGATAGGTAAGAGCCAGGATCAAGGTAATGCCCAGATATTTGAAGGAATGGGCAAATTCCAAGAGGTCAAGACCCAAATAGTATTGAGAAACTACCTATCTTGGAATTTAACTGATGTGCAAAGCATGCATTTGTTTTTTTTATAGCATGACAAGGCGCTTTGGAGGTGAGCCAGCTTTTCGACTGGCTAGAAAGAGGACTGGAGAGAAAGGTGGAGCTGAGAGGGATCTGGGCTGGAGGTGAAGATGACAGCATCATCCGCTTAGAGTAATAGATTGGAAGTGCAGGTAGCAGGGAGGGAGTTAAGAAATAGGCTGAAGAGGAGGGGGCCCAGTATGGACCCTTGAGGTACACCTGAGAGTACAGAAGATTTGAAGGAGAGAGTATTGCCAATTTTTACTTGAAGAGTTCGATTAGAAAGGTAGTTGGCAAACCAACCTACTGCCTCATTAGAGAGACCAAGATTGAGAAGGGAGGTGAGGAGTAGAGTATGGTGGACGGTATCAAAAGCCTTGGTGAGGTCGATGAAGATGGAACCAGTGATGTGGCCTTTATCCAGAGCTGTGTGAATGTGTGATGTTAGTTGGAGCAAGGCCGTAGAAGTGCTGTGGCCTTTGCGGAACTCATGTTGTTGGGTGCAGAAGGTCATATTTGTTGAGATGGTCAGTAAGTTGATCCGAGACTATTCTCTCTAAGGCCTTGGAGAGGGGTGGGAGAATGGATATTGGGCGGTAGTTATTTGGGGCCGAGTGTTCCCACCTTTGAATATAGGGGTGATAGTGGCTGATTTCCAGATGGTGGGAATTTACCTAGTGAGAGAGAGAGGTTCTGTATGTGGGTGAGAGGACAAGCTCTTCTTTAAGGGAGAGTCTGAGGATTCTGAGATCAAGTGAGTCAGTGTTGGAGGTGGCATGGCTAAGGCGGCGGCAAGGTAGGGTTCAGCAGCCATAGTCGAGATCCGGCCGAAAGTAGGGGGGGCACGTGGGTGCGGGGGGGGCTAGGAGCTAGGGGATCATGGAAGTTAGGGGGGAGAACATGGCTGAGATTGGAGAAGGTGTCACAGAAGACAGCAGCGATAGTAGAGGGGTCAGAAGAGAGGAACCCATTTGACAGGACCTGGGAAGGGATAGGATTAGGGGCTTTCCCGCATATTTCCTTAATATTGTTCCAGAACTTACAGCCACTAATATGGACACATATTAGGAGAGAATCATTGCTATATCTTTTTCACAATTTTACTTTATGGAAAAAGTATATATATTTTTTTACAGTCATAAATACATTGATTGTCCTACTCTCCCAGATTCAGTAGGTGTTGGCTAGGTTTGGGGTAAAGTTGTCCCCATCGCTGTTCCTTTCCATTGTACATAAAAATGCCCATTGAACTAAAAAAAGTTGGTTTCCAAGACGAACCTCGCCAGCTCAATAATATATTCTGAAGGAGATTTTGTTTTGTCACATGATTGTATACCTTTAGAGATTGCTTCTAAACCCCCCTGATGGGGAATGTTCTAATAAAGACTTTCTACATTGATGGATACCAGCCAGCCTGTTTCTATAACTTGTATGTACTTCAAAATCTTTAATGTTTCGTTGGTGTCTTTTAAATTATTTTCAATAAGGGACTGTTTTTTAAATAAAGAAATCCACATATTTTAATATATTCTCCATTAAGGAACTGATAGCAGAAACTATCAGTCTTCCAGGCACAGGTCTAGTTTGTTTATGAAGTTTTGGTAAAAGATATAAAAAAGGTTTTCTAGGGTGTGTTACTCGTAAACAAGCAGCTTCTTTTTGTATTATTTAACCCATTTGTTCTCCACTTTCTATCAGGCAATCTGCTTTTATTTTGAATTCTTCAGCTGGATCTTTCCTCAACTTTTCATAAAAAATGACATTTTCTAGTTGTCGATAGACTTCAGTGATATATTCATTATAACCACACACTACAAAAATCACCCTTGTCAACCTGTTTAATTACTACATCTTCCATTCAGTACCTGTCATTTCTTTTAATGCCAGGCATATATCACTGAAGTCTATTTTAAACTAGTTTATAGCTGTCTGCACATGGTACATGCAGTGTAATACAGGTCAAGGTCCATTTAACCTCCTGAAAGTGTGGGTATAGTACGGTATAACATGTGTCCAAAAATTTCCATCAATGACAGCAATCTGATTGCTGAAAAGAAAAGAACTATAGTATATGGTTAGGGTTTATTATGAATAGAAAGCCATGGCTTTCAAAATCATGTTGTAGGACAGTTCAAAGGTCAAAAAAGTTGTTGTACTATCACTCTGATGTCACATCGATAGTACAACAAATTTTTACCCTTGAACTGTTTCCTGATTGTCTGAAACATTGACGTTTTCAAAGAAATATGTGTCAACATGGCAGCGCCGCTTAGCCAGCAGCTGGGAGAGTGGATAAAATATTCTTTGGACACAGACTCTGCCATAATTGGCTCTGTGTTTCCAAACATTCAGTTTGTCCTTTTTAGTGTTTGTAACAACACTACCTCAGTTCATGTTTGTGGTCAGCAGCACACCGGGACAACAGTGAGAATGGAGATACTCAGGTTGGCAGCAGAGCGGCATGGCAGCACGGACCGGGTAGATACGCACTGTGACTGAAGGTGAACACAAGGTATGAAATTGGACTGCAACTTCATGAATTAAATCAGCCACATTTTGGGGGGAACCATATACTATATAAAATAATAGATAGGGAACTGTGCACCAACAAGGCCATGTGTTTCTGTCTCAGGTGGTTGATGACATCATGGAGACCTCTCCAGCTCTGCTCTCAAGGTCTGTGATGTCATCAACCCCTTGATGGAAACACAGCCTTGTTGTGCACAGTTCCCTATCCGTTATTCTCTATATGTAAGTATTATTAATATACAAGTATTGTAACTTAGAAATTGATTATAAAATCTGTTAGAGACACCCTGTTTCCTGATTGGCTGTGAGCACATACTACACGCAGGGTTGAAAATCAAAATGTTTTAGGACTTGTCCAGCCATGACTGTAGCTAAATTTCCACTTGCCCCTATTAATAACAATTCAATTACCTTTCCTTTTGTATTTGCCCTTCAAGGAAATTTACTTGCTCAGAACAGGGGCAATTGAATTTGCACACCCCTGACTATACATGCATGTAATGTTTATAAGTAGACTTGTTGTCTGTCTGCCATTTTGTAAAATAAATTCCTGAGCTCCAAATAGAATGTTGAAATGCAAGCAGTAGCCATTTTGTTCCTTGCTTATTGAGGAACAGAGCATATACCTCGTCCCTGGTTGTTCATTATTTGAATTTCACGTGATGGATTACATTTTTGTGGTCTTGCAGACATGTGCAAGAAACACATTGCATGAGTTTCCTTCACAAAAGCAGGTTGTGGAGGCATGGCAGTGTTGTGCTGAATGGGAACAGTCCATTTGGGGGCTGGTCTCTACCTCCACAAATAGAGGGACATGCTGTCAATGAAGGCAGTTAATAAGCATGCTACTATGATCAAAGAAACTCCATCCATTACAATCAGGGAATGCCCCATCACTATGCAATCAGCTGTTTTTGCTGCGGGACATCCCTGGCTGCAGTAGACAATAACATGTTGCATTATGTGGTTTCCTCATGGTGATGGCTTTTCTGTCGGCCTCTGACAGCCCCCACGAAGCTGATGGAAAGCCACCGCCTGCTTGTCAGTGTACATTCCTGGTGAAACTTTTCAACACATAAATAAATAAATTAAATGCCGAAAGGGGTGCCCAATTCCCCTGTTGGCATGATCCCTTCCCCAGTTCATTTGCCGATGAGGTAGCCCAATCCCTGTCAGCATGCTACAGCCCCCCCATTTGTTGTGTGCTGAGGAGGGTGCCCAATCCACACCCCCAGCACACAGTATGGCAAAAGGGGTGCCCAATCCCTGTCAGCTCCACTCCCCTTGCCCAACAAACATCCAGGTAGCATGCTGGGAGGCCATCCCCAGTGGGTCAATTGTCCTGTGGTGTCCTTTTTCTTTTTTTTCATTACCCTGTAAAAATGAAGAAAATGGTCCCACACTGTCTAAGGCACCCCTGCCCAACTCGCGCCCTCCATCTGCGCACCTCACCTCCCCACACCCCCTCACCCCATACTTACCTCTAGAACCTGGTGTGATGATCTTTGGTGGACTGGAAACACGTCTGCGCTCTTCAAAGCCAACTGCAAACTGAAGTAAGCTGTATAATGGTATAAACAGGGTTTTTTAAACTTGAGTGGATATCTCGGCCATTTGTAGGAATTTTTTCACCAAATTTTTAACATGGAATTCTTGGAACCCCACCTCATGAACCCAGTCACTGTCATTTTGTTATTCAGCCACGAAAGGTGATTTCATGGTCACTGCACAGAACCACCTTTTGGGACTGATTAACAAAATAACAGTGTCACAGTTCATGAGGTAGGCCCCCAAAACCCTATGTTGAAAACTTGGTGAAAAAATTCCCAAAAATAACTGTTTTATGAGCATCCATTGTGCAGTTCCTAAGCTCGCTCGTAACTTTGAGAATTTTTAATATTTTCACTCCAGATTTTCAACATTGTCATTTCACCACATCTCCTTATGAACAGTACAGCTGTCATTTTTCACATCTTGCTCGAAATGTGTTTTTGCACATGTAGCACACAATGGCAGAGTCAGTGTGCAAAATCAGTGTCCAGGACAGATTAAGAAAATCACAGTGACACTTATCATGAGCAGAGGTCTTAAATGCCTATGTTGAAAATTTGGTGACAAAAGTCCATAAAATTACTGTGTTACGAGCGTGCATTGCACAGTTTTTATGCTCCTGTGTAACTTCATAATTTGTAATATTCACTCAAGATTTTCAACACTGGAATTTTCCGCACCTCCTTATGAACAGTACAGCTGTCATGTTTCACATCCTGGCCAAAATGTGTTTTCACACTTCCGGCGCAGAATAGCACAGTCACTGTGGGAAATCAGCATTCAGGACAGATTAAAAAAATTACAGTGACTCTGTTAATGAGCGGAGGTCCCAATATGTCTATGTTGAAAATCTGGTGTAAATAAATCCAAAAAATAATTACAGGTGTGCATTGCACAGTTTCTGTGCATGCTCATGACTTCACCAGTTTTTTTTTATATTTTACTCCAGATTTTCAACATTACAATTTTGTTACACCTCCTCATGAACAGTACAGTTGTCATTTTTCACATCCTGTTCAAAATGTGTTTTCGCACCTGTGGTGCCAAATAGCACAGTCACTGTGCAAAATCACCTTTAGGCTAATGAACTGATAGTGTCACTGTTCATGCGGTATGATCACAAAAAGCCCATATTGAAAACTAGGAGTAAAAATACCAAGAAATGCCATGGATGTTAGGGTTATCAACCATAAAGTGTTAAGCTCTTATGTTTGCAACTGTGTGTGCACATGGTTCTTATGCTTAACCAGTAAATTTTGACTGATGAGGGAGGGATTGAGGTGAGTACTACTAGTAGTGCTGTGCCTTGGTAGGATGGGCATGGCAGTGGCACACAATCATACACACCATCCATGATGCCTTTGGCTTTATTTCCTATGTCACTCCCTTCTCAGTCCTCCTCCCTCCCTTCCTCTACTCATCCCAGGGCGGCTGCCTTCCCCTTTATGTTTATTATGTCTATTTAGGGTTTTTTCCCCAGTTAACTACATCTAATTGTTCTTCTCCTTCACAGAACAAATAAAGCAACACACGCTGTCTGGTGGACTGAGACTGAGTGTGTGACTCAGCTGGGTTCCCCCTTCACCTCAAGTCTCCATTATGCCGACTGATCTTAGTCAGTTCAATTTGTTTAAATATCACTTTTTTTATTTTATCTGTACATTTTTCTTTCCACACACACACACACACACACACACACACACGCTCCTCGCTCTTTCTATTTCATTTATTAAATATGTTTCTTCATTTTATGTGGGACTGAGTAGTACACTAGTCACTACTTAGCTGCAGCCAGCTGCTACTATGCCAGCCTTACAACACTTCTGCCTCTTCCCTCTCACATACCTCTCATTATTCAACCCTGTCCCCCCCTTTCTGTTTTTTATTTCCTTGAACATCAAAGTTCAATCAGGACTGTGGATGAGTGAAAACAATGACAGCTTTGCCTTGGCAGGATGGGTGTTGGGTGGCACAATCACATACAATGTGTGATGCCCTTGGCTTTATTTCCTCACTCACTCCCTCCCTTCTCAGTCCTCTTCCCTCCCTTTCCCTAGTTAGTCCAGGCTGTTTCCCCCTTTATCTTTTCATTTTGTTTCTGTTTACCAATATTTAGGCTTTCCTTTTTTCCAATTAATTTTAGTTACTGTTGTGGTTCACCTGCCTGACTGGCTCTAATTGTTCTCCTTCAGAGATCAGCAGCATCACATTGTCTGGCAGACTGAGAGACAGAGTGTGCTGCTGTGCCCCTCCTCCTTCACTTCAAGTTTCCATCCTCTTTATGTTTTTCAGTCCATTCTTCACAATGATCTACTGTGCTAGTCTGCTCAGTGCTACTGTAAGTGCTCTACTTGTAGCTTGCTGCTGGATATGCCAGATGTTAACTGGATGACACGAACTGCAGCCACATCCAAGAGCAAGGTCATTCTCGATGCCCTACAGTGGGCATGCCTTAGACAGCTAGTGGTGGAACCCACTCGGGAGGGAGCAATATATGACCTGGTACTCTCAAATGGAGAGAGGATCACAAATTTAGAAATAAGTAGATATCTGGGAACAAGCGACCACTGCACAGTGTGCTTCACAATAAACACAACCATGGAGACAAGCCATACAAAGACAAGGATACTGGACTTCAGAAGGGCTGACTTTGGCATTATGGGTGAATCCCTGAGGAATGCATTAGCAAATGGCCAGAAAGGAGGGGTGGAAGAACAATGGAGAAAAATCAAAATGGCCATTATGGAGGCAACAAGCCTTTGTGTGAAACAAATAAAGAAAACAAAGCGGAATAAAAAAACACTATGGTTCTCAAAAGAGGTGTCAGGGAAGGTTATGGAGAAAAAGGCTGCATTCAAAAAGTATAAGGAATCACAGAAGGAGCACGACAGGGAACTGTATTGATTAAAGCAGAAAGAAATGGGGAAGGCAGTCAGAAAAAGCAAAGGCTCAAACCGAGGAAAAGATAGCCAACTCAGTTAAGAAGGGGGTTAAAACCTTTTATAGGTACATTAGGGAGCATAGAAAGGTTAAGGGAGAGATAGTGAAGATTAATAAAGGAAAGGGGAGGTGGGCAGAAGGAGACAGTAAAAAGGCAGAGATACTGAATGAATACTTTTGCTCAGTATTCACAAAAGAAGAAGAGGAGTTACCTAAACCAAACAGTAGAAGCACTCTGGATAGTGGGGTTGACGCCAGTCCATTTACAGAAGAGTCCTGAAAGAACTCCTAAAACTCAAGGTGGATAAAGCAATGGGGCCTGACAGGATTCCCCCTAGAATCCTAAAAGAGCTAAGGGAGGACCTAGTGACACCATTAACCACACTTTTTAACAAATCTTGGGAAGATGGGGTGGTACCAGAGGACTGGAGGAGGGCAGATGTGATTCTCCTTCACAAAAGTGGGAGCAAGGCAGAAGCAGGAAACTACAAACCTGTTAGTTTGACATCAGTGGTGGGGAAAATGATGGAATCACTTCTGAAAGAAAGAATTGTTCAGTACCTAGAGGCCAGCAGGGCACTGGACCCAAAACAGCATGGATTCACAACAGGAAGGTCACGTCAGATGAATCTAATTGATTTCTTTGACTGGGTGACCAAAGTAATAGACCAGGGATGGGTTGTGGATATGGCCTACCTAGACTTTAGCAAGGCATTTGACACAGTCCCACACAAAAGATTAATAATCAAGTTAGCCAGCCTGGGAGTGGGTCCCAGGGTTGTAGCTTGGGTAGCAAACTGGCTACACAACAGGACACAGAAGGTAATAGTGAATGGAACACATTCTGAAGAAAGGGGGGTTACTAGTGAGTTACTACTCAGGGCTCAGTACTGGGTCCAGTCCTCTTCAACGTCTTTATAGGTGACATTGCAGAGGGTCCGGAAGGAAAGGTATGCCTCTTTGCAGATGACACAAAAATCTATAACAGAGTTGATACACAAGGCGGGGTAGAAAGGATGAGAAGGGACTTGGCAAGGTTGGAGGAATGTTCAGACATATGGCAACTTAGATTCAATGCAAAGAAGTACAAAGTAATGCACCTGGGAAATAAAAATCCAGGAGAAGAGTACACAATAGCAGGGGAGGTACTAACAACAAGAGTAATGGAAAGGGATCTGAGTGTAGTCATATCAGATGACCTAAAGGTGGGTAAGCAATGTGAGAAGTCAGTAAGGAGAGTCAGGGGGATACTGGGATGCATAGGAAGGGGCATCACAAGTAGGAAAAAGGGAAGTGGTTATCCCTTTGGTTAGACAGTTGGTGAGACCCCATCTGAAGTACTGTGTGCAGTTTTGGAGACCTAATCTACACAAGGACATAGACAGGATGGAAGCAGTCCAGAGGAGGGCAACTAAAATGGTGCAGGGTCTACATCAGAAACCATATGAAGAGAGACTGAGAGACTTTAATATGTATACCCTTGATGAAAGGAGGGATGGGGGGACATGATAGAAACATTTAAGCACCTCAAGGGAATCAACAAAGTCCAGGAGGGTAGCATCTTTCAGAAAAAGAGATGTGTAAGAACAAGGGGGCACAATTTAAAGTTAGGGGGGATGGCTCAGGGGTAATGTGAGGAAATTCTTTTTCATCCCCTCTATCTTCAAATTGTGTTCCTTGTTCTTGCACATCTCTTTTCTGAAAGATGCCACCGTCTTGGACTTTATTGTTTCCCTTGAGGTACTTAGAAGTTTCTATCATGTCTCCCCTCTTCCTCTTTTCCTCAAGGGTATACATATTAAGCTCCTTTAGTCTCTCCTCCTATTACTGACCCTGCACCATTTTAGTTGCCCTCCTCTGGACTGCCTCCATCCTGTCTATGTCCTTGTGAAGATGGGGTCTCCAGAACTGGATGCAGTACTCCAGATGGTATCTCACAAACTATCTGTTCAGAGGGATAACAACTTCCTGCTTTCTACTGGTGATGCCTATCCTTATACACCCCAGTACCCCCTAGCCATCCCTACTGCTTTCTTGCATTGCTTGCTAACCTTTAGGTCATCTGATATGATTACTCCCAGGTCTCTTTCCATTTTTGTTGTTGTTACTACCCCCCCGAGGGCTCCAGATAAGGTGAGTACCAACCTATTTTACTTGCCTCATTTTAGGAAATGCTCTTCAGAAAATATTTTTAATGAGTACCAGTACTCACCCAACATTTGTAAATGATGCACACTGCATAGAATAGTACTTCATAACATAACTGGTGATTCAAAATGGTCCCTGTGGTTAAAGTCTGACTTATTATCTAAACTAAGGCTAAGGGATAAGACATGGCTTCTCTGTAAGAAATCTGGTTCTCCATCTGACCTTTATACCTATAGAGCCATGAGAAATGCATGTAAAAGAGAAATCAAACAGGCTAAAAGTTCATACTGTAGAGACCTTCTTACTGCCTCCCAGGGTGACCTTAAAAAATTCTGGTCACATATCAAATTCTTCCTTGGATCTAGCCAGCCCTCCACCTCAAATAATATGTCTCTGGATGGCATCCACTGCAATAATCCCTACACCATTGCAAACTTCTTCAACAGGCAATTTGCTGACCTTATCTCTTACACTGTCTCCCTGTCCACATCTCCTGTCCCTATCGCCTCTGCAAAGTTCTTAGGACCTACTCTCCATTTCAAGGCTATACAAAAGAGTGAAGTTCTCAGACTTCTAAGTAATATCTCTGAGCATACAGCAGTTGGGTCTGATAACTTGGAACCTAGGCTCCTAAGATTGGTAACCCCCTACATAGCTGCTCCCCTAGCTCAGATCTTTACCCTCTTGCTGTATAGCAGCACTGTCCCAAAGATCTGGAAAACTGCATATGTCACCCCGGTACACAGAAAGGGAGAGCTGCTTGACACATCTAACTACAGACCCATTGCTGTCCTCTCAATTCTCAGTAAAATTCTTGAGAAGCTTGTGGCCACTAAAACCACTTCCTTTCTCCAGCAGCATAACCTTCTCACTGACGCTCAACATGGATTCCGCAAGGGACATAGTACAACAACTGCCCTCCTCAAATTCTCGTCTGACACCCTAGTGGCTATGAACTCGGGAAAGCTCACTGGGGCTGTTTTCATTGATATGACCAAAGCCTTTGATGTAGTTGACAATTCCACTCTGTCCTCCACCCTAAACTCTCTTGGCTTCTCACCACATGTCGTAAAATGGTTTGACAGTTACCTGTCTGAAAGGTCACAACACGTGAAATTCAACTCTACCCTCTCAGACAAGGTCACCGTAAACACAGGAGTACCTCAAGGATCCATCCTAGGTCCTCTGGTATTCTCCATCTTTATCAATAGCATTACTGCAAATTTCCACAAGACTTCCTCCTTACTTTATGCAGATGACATTGTTCTATACTCAAGCTCTAGCAGCATTGATTAAATAAATGCTAATCTCTCCAGTGACTATCAACTTATCCAACTGTGGCTTACTGAGCATACACTTGTTCTAAATAAAACAAAGATCCAAGCCATGCTATTCCGATCTAGTGTCAAGCTAAACTATGTCCAAACTCCACTAACTGTCTACTCCCTTGATGGCACATCAGTTTGCATGGTTACATCATTTAAATATCTAGGTGTCACCCTAGACCCATGCCTGAGTTTTGACCCTCATATTCTATCTACCTGTAAGCAGGTAAACTCTGAGCTAGGGATTGCCTACTGGACCAGTTATGCTCTCACTCCCTCTGCTAGACTCTCAATTTCCCGTGGCATACTACTTCCCTCTCTCACATATGGATTCCCTATCTATGCATCAACCAGTTACTCATGTCTTCATAAGTGGGATGTAACCTATAATATCATCTGTCATTTTACCTCCTGCTCCCCCAGGCTGAAACATCACTGCCTTCTTTACTCAGAACTTGGCTGGCTCCCGCCTAAAGAACTATGGTCTTTTACACTTGGAGCCATCACTGATAACATTATTAGGTCTCAAACACCCAAACATCTGGCCTGTCTCTTTCCCTATCAGAAAACTAATAATGTGCTACGTTCTGCAGAAAATGTCACTGTCCTTATCCCTAGACACCGGACAAAAAAAGGCAGTAGTGCCTATGCCCACCATGTGCCCCATTTCTGGAACACACTCCTCTAACACTTCATCAATCGACTTCCCATTACTCCTTTAAGAGAGAACTAAGACACTATCTCATCTCATCCCACATCCACGCCTGCTTCAAACTGCCGTAGTCCCTACTCCAAATCCCCTCCCCCCTCCCTGTTTGCAGGGGTTGGGGGTCCACCCCTCCTGTAGCACTTCCTCTCAGTCTCCTCTCTTACCAATTACTCCTTCATCCTCTATCTCTCCCCTTCCCTCTTCCAGTACATTCTTAATCTCTTCTCTCCTCACTAACCCCTTTCAACCATGGTCCATACTGCCTGTGCTGCTACCTCCCCCACTCCTCTTACTTATCTCTCTAGCCCCTCCTCATCTCTCTCTCTCTGCCAATCAACATCCACACCATTAGCACTTACATTATCTCTTAAATTGTCTGTTGTTGCCTTATTATTGCCTGATTTATTGTCTTTTGTAACATTACTGTTGTTTTTCATTTTTTGTCTGTGCTGTTTGCCTCCTTTTAAACCTGTAGTCAAAATGTCTATTGTTATGCGAATATTTCCTCATGTAATAGTTTAGTATTCATGTAAATTCTCCTTGTAGTTTTGTATTACTGTGACTGTACTCTCCCAGGTCATGCCTGAAAATAGTCTATCTGGATAGTGCACCTAACCGGTAAACAAAAATCAAATAAAAATAAATAAAAAAGAGAATTTTTTTTCCAGATTTACAACACTCGTACACATCCCAATTTTGTTTTACTCGCAATATTTTAAAATGGCGAGTAAATTACTCCTGCCTGCCAACATTAGCTGGAGCACTGTTGGCACCTGATCAAGTCTCATCACGAAAACAACTAGCAGTACATGGTTTTTAAAAATGTACTCCTCACTCCACTCTGTCCAGACATTTGTACACATTTGAATTGGGTTTTGTTCACCTCACTTTCAAAATGAGGAGTATAGTACTCATCCAAAAAAATATTTTCTGGAGCCCTGCCCCTCCACCCCCATTGTGTATTCTTCCCTTGGGGTTTTCTTTCCCAGGTGCATTACTTTGCACTTTTTTACATTGAATCCTAGCTGCCATACTTCTGACCTTTCCTCCAACCTTGCCAAGTCCTTTCTCATGCTTTCCACCTTTCCCTGTGTATCAACCCTGTTGCAGATGTTTGTGTCTGTAAAGAGGCATACTTTTCCTTCCAGTCCCTCAGAAACCATTATGACGATGAGTTGAGGAACTGTATCTTTACATGGTATGGCCAGCCCCCACTTTACAGATGCAGTCCCTATTCTCCACAGTAAGGTAAAACATCTTGGTGTAATGAGTATGGAATACTAATTTTGTGATTGATATCATAAGTGTCACTGTTTGTTCTATGCAAAATCCCCCCCCCCCAAAAAAAAAAAGGATATAGAAATATTTCCACGGTGACATATGCATTGTCATTAAATAGCAGTAGCCTAATATCTGAAATTGGACTGATCCAAACTCTATAATTCCTAGGTACAAGCTTGTGTATAACAGAAACTGGAATATGTGTTGCTATGTAAAATAGGAGCACCTATGTGTTATCTGGGAAAAATGTATGTACTATCCTAAATATTTTTTTTTTGTTCAAATTGTGCATAGAGGAAAGTGTCACAGTCCTGATGTCAATCACTAAAGTAGCAATCAGTAGTCCATAGATAAAATGCTGCATCTTAATGTAGAGAACAGGGACTGCATCTGCAGACAGGGGCTAGCCATGCCATGCAAGTATAGGCCAACTGAGTCATGATGTTTGGTTTGATTGACCTTAATGTGAATAATGAAATGTGCATTTCTAATTGATTCTGATGGTGGTGTTTAGGGTTTCTGAATCAGTCTGTTTCTATCGCTATGAGTATATGATCATTAAACAAAACCTTTATTGCTTACCATTCCTTCCATTAAAATCGACACCTCCATATAGTTTCCTAATAATGTGTCTGCCTTCCTTAGAATAAAAAATAAAGCAACTCTTACTAGTTAAAAAGCATTGTGTTGTTTCACCATGTATCCTTCACAATTCAACACAATCTCACTAACTTCATTATGCAGCCGTGTCGGATCTGACTAGAATTTGTTTTTATTTCTGGTCTCACTTTATGTGGGATTGTGCAATGGAGCACTTACTGAACTGCCACTAATCACTTTGCTTCCTCTTTCTAATGTCCACTATTTACAGTATGATCAGACTAAGCTCACACAATCTAGCACTCTACTCTGCTGCCTTGTCAGTTTTCTGGTGATTAATGTGTTTGTTTGCGTGTGTGTGTGTGTGTGTTATTTTTTATTTCTTTGATCTCTACCTGTCCTGTCTCTCACCCAGGCATTTTGCCACCACACCAGACAATGAGCAGAACTCTCCTTTGTTGATGACTCTCACACCGTCCCTGTCCCTCCCCCTTTTCTAGTCCCAGTTTTTCCTTTGGTCTTCTTTTTTTCAGGATCCCAGTTCAGTTTAACAATGCCAGTGCAACCCAGTGTTGTGAAGTATTTCTAAAAGTACAGCTCCTGGCTCCATCCTAGTTGTCCGACATTTACTAGCATCCTTTCTCCACCAAGATTCATCTCACATACCCTACCCCACTTCAAATGTACAGTACCTGCCTGTCGACTCATCCACCTCCTAATGGTTGGTAAATGAAATCAAGGCAGAGAAGGAGTCATACTGCCAACTGGTGACTCCTTCTGTCAACTTGGCACCCCCTCATTTCACTGGGACCTGTGCTCCTTACAGCCGCTTCTGTGCCCCATACCTGCTGACTGCCAGAAGAAGCAGCATGTTACATCCCTGTGTATGCTTGCTCACTCCAACTCTGCAGACAAAAGAAAACTATTTAGGCTTCTTTGACAACTGGTTTCACCCACACTGCATTGTTCATGCCCGTCTCCTTGGGGGAAATAAAATCAGCTCCATCTAGCTCCTGACAATGTGATCCCTTCTGGCCAGGTGACAAAGGGATACAACTATTAAAGGGTAAAAATTGATGGGTGTCCATGGGCAAACTATATTCTCAGACACATATCTAGTAGGGAGGCTAAAGTCTTAGTACCATTGTTTAATTCTTTGGTTAGGCCTAATCTTGAATATTGTGTGCAGGTGTGGTCACCATATAAATGTGAAGATAATAACAGGATTGAGGGTATACAAAGAAAGATGACAAAGCCATTACTGGATTACACAATAAATCATATCATGAAAGGCTAAAAATACTGGGAATCTATGATGTTGCATATCGAAGATTTAGAGGGGATATGTGTATGCTTTACAGATTAGGCGATTACAGATTACAGGATGAGTTAGGCATAAAATGTAATAATGATTGATTAAATACAAGAAAGCATCCAAAACAATTGTTTCTGCAGAGGTAGAACTTAAATCTACGTAAAAAATGGTTTACCCAAAGGGTGGTGACATCTTGGAATGAATTATCACAAGCAACAATAGATGGTCCAAACATGGAAATATTTAAAACAAGATTGGACTTGGAATTTAAATCAAGTGTTACTGAATTTTGATAAATTAAAATTGGTATAAGGCAAGCTATAAGGATTAATATCCATAAATGCTTGAATCTTTTCTATGAATCCTATGGGAAAAAAGTGGCTGGCTGAATTGTCCTTGCCCATGTCAGTAATTAGGTAGTCCAGGACATTGGGGTATGGGACTGATCGATCCCTGGGGGTGGAACAGCGTCTTCAGCCTGCAGAGTTGGGGGGACAGGGTACTGCTAATATTGAGACTTTTGTGTACCAGTAGCTTCATTTTGACCCAACGTCATCTTGATGTACACTTATTAAAAGTTTTAGGCGAAGTTGCCAGGCAGAGTTAACAGTAGCAAATTTCCTTTTAAATAGAAAAACTTTATAAAATTATCTGCAGAGGCAAATTTGGCAACTTTGCCGTAACTTCACCAGTGAATTACAACCTGGCAACATCGTCTATTTATGGGGAAAGGTTCACAATGATTTTACTGAAAGGAGTGACAGATTTGATTTAAAAAGTTGCTCTTAACAGTTTGGTGTTAAAAATGACTTTCCGAAACCACCAGCAAAATGGTATAACCACGCATTATAAGAATGTGTGTGTGTGTGTGTGTGTGTGTGTAGTTTATTGTGTTGGACAGCCTACGATTCATAAACTTTTTCCAAATGCACTTGATCCCACCTTTTTGCTATTGGGCTTGATTGGGTCCTCAGACCCTTCACTAACTTGAGAATAGGGTTTTGAAAACACCTGAGACTGACAGTGGAATAAGTCTTTTTTTTATAATTAATTTACAGCTCCACTTATTAGCAAGCTTTGCCAGACTGCATGTCTCTAAGCGAGTGAACACACACAAATTAAATTATTGGAAAGATACATAGGAATGTATGAGAAGATTCTTCAAAATTCCACAAGTTGCAAGTAGGGGAAGGTTAATCCAAGTTGCTACCTGCTGGAGATAGTGTGGCCATGGTAAGACGGGCTAGTTACATGTTCCCTGGTTTTCTGATGGACATTCTTTTAATTTGAACAGAGTGCATTCCACTTTATTAGAAATATACCAGGACCTGACTAAATCTGACCTGCAGACACAGGGGATGTGATCACCCATCATGGGATGCAAACTGCCCCAATGTTGCGGGACTGAATTAAAGCAGCAGTGCACAATCTGGTGAAAATTCTGACCTATACTTTTTTATGCTACTTTAGATTGCCACTTACCTCCTGACATGTATAATACCCTTCTTTCCACAATTTGAGTCTACTTTAGTACTTTTTTCATGTCTGAAATAGTAAAAATAGAGCTCCTTTTAATATGATGCAGACCAGGTCTTCATCAGTATCTTCAGTTGTTTATATGTCACTTCTGTTGTTACTAAAATTAATTATTATGCAGCAGGCAGTACTCTCTGAGCTAACAGAACAATAGTTGTTCAAAAACAGCTGCAAATACTGATGAAAACCTGGTCTGAGCCATATTAAAAGGAGCGCTTCTTTTATTATTTCAGATATGAGGAAAAAGCACTAAGGCAGACTCAAACTGTGGAAAGAAGGATATCATACAAGTCAGGAGGTAAATGGCAATCTAAAGTAGCAGAAAAAAGTATAGGTCAAAATTTTCACCAGATTGTTGCACTGCTGCTTTAAATTATTATATAAAATATATTCGTGGAGGTAGTGTGATCTAGCTGTTAGAGCACAGGCTTGGGCATCAGGAGACACAAGTCCCTTTTACACTGACCAAGCTGTTACACACCAGTGTGGCTCTTATTGGTGCCAGTCTGCACCTGTTTTTTTATGTAGCCAGTGATATACACAACTTACGGACATTGACTTACACACTGGTGTCTCACCGGTGACCTGGGAACTGCACTGTGGTATCCATCCGACAAGGAGGTCCCTGTATATTGTGATGCTTAATTACCCTGAGGCAGTGAGGTGAAAAGTGGCCACCATTTACAGAGCACCTGAACTCACATACACCAGTTCAGCTCCTCTGTCTGGGAGAGGAGCAACATTGTCACACTGGTGGTTTGATGCCTATGCAGTTTACACACACAGATATACACCAGTGTGGCTTTCCAAAGGATCTAGACTGGTGTAGAAATGAACAGTGTAAACTGAGCTATAGGTTTAGATTCCACCAGAGCCACTTACTAAACCCTTTTACATGATCTGCTCTGCACTGCTGTGTGGTGAAGAGCAACTAGAATGTTATCTTATTTGCCATGTAAAGCCAAGCAGCACCGCATCCAAGGATAACATTGTTGTCTTGGCATACCCTGCTTTCCTGGATTTGCCACTGCGGTTTTTCATGTTATGCTGCATCCTGCTGCTGTATAATCATAGTACATTTGTCAGTGTCAGTGGCTCAGTAGGTAGCACACTTGCCTCTGAGGCTGGAGATCAGAGGGCTGTGGGTTCAGTTCCCACATCTGGCACTTGGGTTAATATCCCAGTACTGACACTGCAGTGCAGCATGAGAGGGGTGCTGCACTGTTGAGGTGCCGCCTTTTGGATGAGAAGTTAAACCGAGGTCCCATCTGCCTGGATTGGTGGTAGTTCAGGTGGATGTTAAAGATCCCATGGCACTTCTCGAAAAGAGTAGAGAATTTCTGTCCTGGCCAAATTTCCTCATTCACTAAAAATACCACCAACAGCTTAATCTGGTTCAAGGTCAGTTGGCATTCATCTGTACCCCCCCCTCCCCCGGGTCGTGCCTGAAAATAGTCAGAAATTGTCTAGTGCACTTACTGGTCAACAAAAGCTAAATAAATAAAATTTCTCACACTGATGCAGCCCCACAAGCAAGTCTCAGGCTCTTAGCCAGCCAAAAAGTTAGCAAAAATGCCAGAAGAGCCACGAGACCACTGCAGGGCTGCTGTGTGTGTATAACCAAAACACGGTAGTGCAGACAAAGCAGAGTGAGTAATTGGAAAAGCAATGCTATGAGTAAGGGCTCCATGTGAAAAGGCCTGCTGTATGACATTAAGCAGTACACTGGTGTGGCTTTCCAAATAATCTACACTGGTGTAGAAATGGCCAGTGTAAATTGGGCTATAGGTTCAAATCCCATCAGAGCCACTAACTGTGTGACACTCAACAATTCACTTAACCTTTCAATGCTTCAGTCTATCCGGCTATAAAAATGGGTAGAAGCAGGAGTCCACTGAAAACAAGGTGTTGCATTTTGTGTGGGGCTGTCCAGGTTAAATAAATTTTAAATGAAAACAAAATTCAAACTGGAAAAACTCCCATACTGCGGCAATGTGCTATATCTCTCTTTGTCTGTTTATCTGTCAGTCTGTCTATGTCTCTGTCTGCAGAAACAGTGGAAGCAATGATCAGCAGCATAGAGCCCTCTGACAGGTGATAATACAGGAGAGCAGAGGAGAAAGCGAGCGTGGCAATGGTCACCCAGGGTTTCCTTTCCTGGCACCTGCCCCCAGCTGTGGCTGCCCCATTGTCTATTCCCCACCCTCAGTGCACAGACAATAGAGAGAGTGAGAGACAACATCATCACTCTTCTGCACCTGCACCTTGGCTGAAATGTCCTGAGAGACAGCATGTGAGAAACCATTCTGATGTTGTCTGTGGCATCCCCTTGCTCCCCTGTACAGAACAGTGCTGCAGTTTGTGTGCAGGAGAGACCTGTGTATTTGTTCTCTCTCTCTCTTTCTCTTTCTCTGTCTCTCAATGTCTTTTTCTTTGGGAACCTCTGTGCTGCTTTCTCACCTCCCATAAAGCCAACCCCCCCAATCCCAGTGACAGAGAGTGAGATAGCGCAACTGAGTTTTTTCCCCCGACGTTCAAGAATGGAGCTCGGTGAGCGACACAGAGAAAGCGAGACAGGGAGAGTAACAGTGAGTGAGAGAGAGAGAAAGAGGGAGAGGGAGAGAGAAACACAGACAGAGACATTGGGGGAGCAGCATTGAAGAGACAATTTGTGCTGTGTCCTCTCTCTGTGAGCCTGTGGATAGTAATGTGTTAGGGAGGACATAGTGGGGAACAGCACATGCAAGCAGCATATGCTTATGAGTCTCTCTCTGTCTGTCTAATTCATAAGAGAAAGAGACACAGACATAGAAACGTAGAAATAGTCAACAGATAAGAACTGCTTGGCCCATCTAGTCTGCCTGTAAGCCCTTGTGCTGGACTACTGCTTCTGACCCACTTGCTGCTATACCGCTACGGTTCCCCTATGCCTGTACAAAGCATGCTTGAATCCATCCACTGTGTTCACTCCCCCCACCTCCTGAGGCAGACCATTCCACATGTCTACCACCCTCTGTGTGAAGAAGAACTTCCTCACATTCTCTCTTAACCTTCCACCTTCCAATTTAATGTTTTGCCCCCTCGTTTTTGTGCTTCTCCTGTATTGGAAAATGACTCCACCCTGCACCTTGTTTATACCCTTGAGGTACTTGAATGTTTATATCATATCCCCTCTTTCCCTCCTCTCTTCCAGTGAGTACAGATTGAGGTCCCTTAATTTATCCTCATAAGTCTTGTGTTGCAAGCTATGTACCATCTTATTCACCTTTCTCTGGACCATCTCCAGCCTGTTAATATCCTTATGAAGGGTTGACCTTCAGAACTGCACACAGTACTCCATGTGAGGCCTGACCATGGTTTTATATAATGGCATCACTAACTCCCTCCTTATGCTGGTGATACCCCTGCCTATGCACCCCAGCATGTCACTGGCCGTCCCAGCTGCAATAGAACTTTGACATTTTCAGGTAATCTGAAATAAGAACCCCCAGGTCCCTTTCCTTCTTTGTGACTGTAGCAACTCCCTTCTCCCTCCCATCCTGTAGCTTTCCCCAGGATTTCTGTGTCCCAGGCGAATAATTTTGCACTTTTTTGAATTAAACTTCAGTTGCCAGTCCTCAGACCATTTTTCAAGCTTCTCCAGGTCCCTCCTCATTTTCTCCACCCCCCACCCTTTGGGGTATCCACTGTGTTACAGATCTTGGTGTCATCTGCAAGCAGGCAGACTTTTCCCTTCAGCCCTTCTGCAATCTCACTAATAAAGACATTGAACAGGACTGGCCCCAGAACCAATCCCTGTGGTACCTCACTTGTCACCCCCCTCCCCAGATTGCACCCCATTTATCACCAGTCTCTGCCTCTTGTCTTTTAGCAGTTTCTAACTCAGTTTACCACCCTTTCCCCCATACCCAGCCTACCATGCTAGTTTATCAGCCTCCTATGTGGGAGGGTGTCAAAGGCTTTGCTGAAATTAAGGTAAGCGTTGTCCACTGCCCTACCCTGATTTACTTCCTTTGTCACCCAGTCAAAGAAATCAATCATTTTTGTATGACATGACCTCCCCACTGTGAATCCATGTTGCCTATTGTCCTGGGCTCTGATGGCTTCTAGATGCTCTACTATCCTTTCTTGAAGCAATGTCTCCATGATCTTCCCCACTAGTGAGGTGAGGCTGACTGGCCTATAGTTTCCTGCCTCCTCCCTGCTGCCGAATTTGAGTAGAGGGACCACATGTGCCCTCCTGCAATTCTCTGGCACCACCCCTGTGTTGAATGACTCAGTGAACATGGCTGCCAGAAGTACTGCTATCTCCCTTCACAGTTCTCTTAATATCCTTGAGTATATACCATCTGGTCCCATTGCTATGTTCACCTTCAATTTAGTGAGCTCCTGCAGGACTCTCTTGCCTGTGAATGGACTATTGTCCACCTTGTCACCCCCTTGGCAACTGCTGTGCTGCTGTGGACCTTGACCCTCCCCCTCTTTGAATACTTAACAGAAAGACACAGTGGATGTCTTGGGGGGGGGGGCACATGACAGTTCCCAGCCATGGTACTATCACTTTCAAATAACTAAACAGCACATACAAGCAAACAACATTCAGCATTGACAAATGCTTGTTTATTTGTCCATTTTGAGTGCTTATTTCCTACTGCTGGTTCTGTGCTTACCGGAACATTTCTCACGGTCTGTGTATGGGTGTCTTGTCCCCACTAGTGACAAAATCTGCTACAGTGCTCTCAGACACCTGTACAATCCATTTGTACTGGTGATCTACCATGCATCCCGACCCCATCAGCTGTCTGAGATCTTTTGCAGCTGACACTGCTACTACCGGAACTGCTCTCCTGTTCTCTCTTCAGCTGTCCCATCCACATTTCTACTGCGAGCTGTAAGTGTGGATGGGTCGGGTCAAGAGAGCCCAGGAGAACAGTTCCAGTAAAAATGTTAATGTGAGTTTCAAAAGATCGCAAACAGTTTGGGGGACTGAACGCGGGGTTGTTTGTTATTGAACACAGTCTGTGGTAACGTCTGAGTGGAGCACTGTTGCATAGTTTGTTGGAAGTCTGGATGCAAGGCTGTAGATAAACCATGAGAAATGTTGTTAAAACACACATTCCGCAACTGGAAGTGGGACCTCAAATGTAAAGAAAAATAAATAAATCATTCTTTGTACCTCTTCCTTTATGGTAATGTTATGGGTGTGTGTGCCCTGTAATAGTGGAAAAAAAAGTAAAACTAAATGAAATACACTTTGAAAAATATGTTCACCAAATAGCAGCATCCTCTACTGACAAGTCCACCAAGGAACAAGTTTATTAATTTTGCACTGTTTTTTTATAAATGTACAAATGAGTTTTGCTGGAGTTTTACATATTATATAATAATTACAAGAAATATCCATTTGTAAGTGCAATAATACATTCCAGGGTGGCTGGTATTGGGCTGTAATGAACCTTTCAGGATGTATAAATCAGGACTCATCACACCCCTGTGTGGGGTGGTATAGCCTAAGACCACCCACCCCGTTGTGTACTACTGTTTATATAATTACACTCCTGATTGATTTTTGTCTATGTCAACCTGATCTTAGGCACCACTGAATCAAATTGCCTGCCAAAACTGATGCAATTTCAAGCACAGAGAATGACAACTGCCCCCCACCCCCCATTTCACTGCACCTCATTCTCTTACCGAGTCAGACAAACTCTGCATTAACTGACATTTTGGTACGTAAAACATGACTGGAGCTGTGGTGTTTGCGATATGTGTTGTTGAAAATAAAATCTGTTCTCAAAAGTGGTTTGTGTGCCAATTTCAGTACGGAAATGTTACTGTGTTTATCATTTGTGGGTATATTCTAATCTTTATTGTTTCAATTGGTTGAAAAACCTTTTGTAAATGACTAAAAAGTCACTGTTCAGGATGTGATCGAATGTTATAAGCACCCTTATATTCCATAGTTTTGCACGATGCTAACTTGCTAATCTATGATAACTGCATATTGCCCGTCCGAGTAATGGATTACTGGTAATTTGCTATCGCCTGTAAATGCTTACGCAGATTATACAGAGATGTAAACATAGTATGACCGTTTGGAAGCAGAACTCCCAGCAGCTGTTACAAACAGGACACTGCCTCATTAAGTCATTTAAAACAAGCATTTGTCAATGCCGAATGTTTGCTTGCTGGCATTGGCAGTGGTAGTGTAGGAGTTACAGAGCTGCATAATAGGAATGGCAGTGAAGTATTGAACTGAAGCCAACCCCACCACCACCCTGCAGAGTGACAGGCATTGGGGTATGCCTTTGGGTTGTCAGGTATAACGGCCACGCCATTTCACCACACCCCACCCTGCAGACACTGACAAGTGTCACAGTGTGCCTTCGGGTCTTTGGTCCTTATGTGCACCCCATTCCATCAGGAAGTACAGTGAGATGGGTGCGGTATAGGAGAATGGGGTGAACTTTGGGGCTGAAGAGTCCAAGGCATACCTCGATGCCTCTCACTGGCTGCAGGGTGTGGAATGGTGT
The DNA here is from genome assembly GCA_016271365.2 of Neoceratodus forsteri. Lineage (NCBI taxonomy): Eukaryota > Metazoa > Chordata > Ceratodontiformes > Ceratodontidae > Neoceratodus > Neoceratodus forsteri. The sequence continues at coordinate 130,322,262 of JADMNL010000022.1, forward strand.
GAGCATTACAGCAAGAATCCCAAGTCACATCCCTGATGCCTGTCATTCTCTACAGGGTTGGGCGTTATGGTTGGAAACCCTAATACCTCAGGCATTCGTTGGTATTTTCACTCCAAATTTTCGACACTTTTTTTTGTGACCCCACCTCATGAACAGTGGCAATATCAGTTTGTTAGCTGAAAGCTGCTTATGCACAGTGACTACGTCATTTAGCACCACAGGTGCAAAAACATTCTGAACAGGATGTAAAAAATGACAAGATTCCAGGATTTGAGAGCGCAAAAGAGCCAAAAGCACCAAATAAATGTCTCATGTGAGTAAAGACCAAGAACCAGAAAAGAGCGTTTTATAGTGAAAAAACACTCAGACTTTAATAAGGTCTTTACAAATCAGTGTATAATAAACAGCTGGTGCAAAATGAATACTGTAAAAAACGAAGAACACCCCTAGCGTCTCAACTCCCATAAGTCTTCAAAGGGGGTACCAGAACCAATCATTAGAGCACTTACAAATGTTGAATTCATTAAAAATTAATGAGCCTATGGCTACAACATTTAAAGAGAAATGCTATATATAATACCAAACAAAAAGGATTATCCCAGTGAATTCACATAAACATACAGAACCTAATAACAATTTTCCAAAACATGCTTTAAATTCCTTTTGTCTTTTATATTTTAAAGGCACATTTATAGATTTTGAAAAGAATCAGGTATTGTAGATCAAAATTCGACTGGAATCCTGTTACAAAAGAGACAAAGGAGAAAAATAATAAAGTTAGTATTTTCAATGCAAGGCAATTATTCTAAGGCTGGCAAAAATAGACAAAACTTAGCAATATTAAAACTAAAGAAATCAAATAGTGGGAGTTTCCTAATCTTTGAGAAATGGTTTAATATCCCATTTCTCATTAAGGCCATTTGGCCTAATGGAATTCATTTTAAAAATCCACATACTCATCCTCTTTAGTAATTTGTTTGCTCTATCCCCTCCTAAAGGTAAGTTCGAAACATGTTCAAGTCCCATAAATTTCAAGTGACACGGAGTGGAATTATGGTGCAAGACAAAGTGCATACCAATAGGTGTGTCTTGTCGTTTGTTGAGGATGGACCTGACATGTTCCTGGGTCCTCTGTTTGAGAGGTCTTACAGTTTTGCCAATGTATAAATAATCACGGGGACACCATAGTATATACACCACATACGGTGTATCGCATGTAATCAATTTCCTTATGTCAATTTTAACATCTTGTTCTTTGGGATGTTGAAAAGTTTTTCCCATTACACCATACTTGCAGACATTGCGTCTCTTGCAAGTGAAAAATCTGTTTGTTCTTTTAGGTATCCAGTAGACAATGTCAGAACCACCAATTTTCCTCTCCCTACTATGTACCACTTTGTCTTTGATATTCATTGCCCTACAAAATGAAACACGAGGTTTAGAGCCTACTGCTTGTCCCACTGCTTCGTCCCCCATCAATATAGGCTAATACTGATATATAATATTGCCTATACATCCTAATATATGATTGTATTCAGAAACAAAACTACAAATCTCAGGCTTAATGATGTTAGTTCTTTTTTCTAAGATTGTCTCTCTGTCCATCCCTCTAACCTTTTCATAGGTATCAGCAAGAAGTTTTCTATAATAGCCTCTGTCTAAAAATCTAGATAACAATTCCTTTGATTGAATCTAAAAAATCTGCGTCTGTACTGCAATTACTTCTCTTGTAAACAATGACAGCTGTACTGTTCATGGGGAGGTGTAAAAAATGGCAATGTTGCAAATCTGCAGTAAAAATATTAAAAAAACTGGTGAAGTCACGAGCGTGCATAGAAACTGTGCAACGCACACCTGTAATGTGATTAGTTTGGGGATTTTTTACAGCAGATTGTCAACACAGGCAGTTTAGGACTCGATCGCTGAACAGTGTCACTGTGATTTTCTTTATCTGTCCCAAACAATGATTTCCCACAGTGACCACGCATCTCTGCGCTGAAAGTGTGAAAACAAATTTCGGCCATGTTGTGAAAAATGACAGCTGTACTGTTCATAAGGAAGTGTGGAAAAATGCCACTGGTGAAAATCTGGACTGAAAATATTACAAAGTCATGAACTTACGAGGGTGTGTGGAAACTGCGCAATGCTCACTCGTAACACAGTCATTTTATGGACTTTTGTCACCAGATTTTCAACATAGCCATTTTAAGACCTCCACTCATGAAAAGTATAACTGTGATTTTCTTAATCTGTCCCAAACATTGCTTTCGCACACCGACTGCGCCATTGTGCGCTACTTGGGCGGAAACATGTTTTGGGCAAGAAGTGACAAATGACAGCTGTACTGATCATATGGAGGTGTAATAAAATGGCAATGTTGAAAATCTGGATCGAACATATTGAAAATTCACAAATTTACAAGCGTGCGTAGGAACTGAGCAAAGCACGCTCGTAAAACAGTCATTTTTAGGGTTTTTTTCATCAAATTATCAACATAGCCATTTTAAGACCTCTGCTCATAAACAGTGTCACTGTAATTTTCTTACTGTCTCTCATACATTGATTTCGCACACCGACTGCACCATTGTGCGCTACATGGGCGGAAACACATTTTGGCCAAAATGTGAAAAATGACAGCTGTACTGGTCATAAGGAGGTGTGGTAAAATGGCAATGTTGAAAATCTGGAGTAAAAATATTGAAAATCCACAAACTTACGAGCCTGTGTAGGAATTGCGCAACGCACTCTCGTAAAACAGTCATTTTTTGGATTTTTTCCACCAAATTTTCAAAATAGACTTCTTGAGAGCCCACCTTATGAACACTAGCCGTGTCATTTCATTAATCGGTCCCGAAAGGTGATTTTGTGCAGTGACTGCGAAATCACCCTTTGGGCCCGAATAACGCCATGACAGTGACATCATTCATGACAAGGGGTCCCAAAAACCCCATGTTGAAAACTTGGTGCAAAAAGTCAAAAAAATGCCTGAGATATGCAGCAAAGTTGAAAAAACCCTATCTATCCCATTATACAGCTTACCGGCATTTCCTCAGTTCACGGCTGGCTTTGAAGAGTGCAGACGTGTTCCTGGTCCACCGAAGATCGTCGCGCCGAGGTCCGGAGGTAAGTATGGGATGGGGGTGTGTGGGGAGGCAGGGTGCGCAGTGAGTGGGTGCAGGTTGTGGAAGGGGAGGCAGGGAGAAGCGCCGAGGGACAGTTTTTTATTTCCAGGTTTTTTTTTTAAATGATGACGTGGAACGTTTGCCACGCTGGGGTGGGTTCCCAGCATAGCAAAAGGACGGCTGGTTAGGGGGTGTGGAGCTGATGGGGGATTGGGCACCCCCGTCGGCCATAGCATCAGTTGCCACACTGGGGTGGGCTCCCAGCATGGCACCCTGTAGTCTGGGGGGGGGCAGTGGAGCCGACGGGGGATTGGGCACACCAGTTGGCTATAAGATGAGTTGCTATGCTGGGGTGGGCACCCAGTCTGGCATGTGGAAGGCTTTTAGGGAGGTGCAGCACAGCGATGGGGATTGGGCACCCCGGCTGTACAGTGTGTGCGTGGGGGCAGCACACAGTATGCGTAGCGTGTGTGTGTAGGGGGAGCGTGCATAAGCAAGCGATTTCTTATCACTGCTCACTGAAGCGTAGCTCCCCTTTTCAACTGTACTTCACTGCATTTTGGAGCTGTCATAGGCAGCTCCAGCAGGCACTGGAGAACTGCAGGCACACCTGCCAACACACTGACCGAATTGGAAGAGGGGGTGACACACCTCAGAAAACTCGGATGATGGCACTATGTTTCTTGCACATGCATGCAAGCAAACATAATGAATCATGAAGCAGCAAACAAGTAAAACTGTGACACCCAGTTTAGTGTCTGAGCCCTTATACAAATGTTTGTCTTCTGTCGTACTGCTGTCAGGGTCCCTCTCTTCACTTACTGTACATTTGCATCATCAGTAACAATCTCAGCAATTTTTTTGACAAGCAATGACAAAACTATCATCCACTTGCTCTGAAACTAAATTCTCCCTGTCTTTGTTCTGTAGTTCACACTGTAATGTACTGTAGTCCACAGTTCATCTAACATGCTTTCCACCTCATCATTTACAGGTGGTGCATGCTCATTTACATCTGGTACATACTCATTTACAGGTGGTGCATGCTCATTTACAGGTGGTGCATGCTCATTTACATGTGGTACATACTCATTTACAGGTGGTGCATGCTCATTTACAGGTGGTACATACTCATTTACAGGTGGTGCATGCTCATTTACATGTGGTACATACTCATTTACAGGTGGTGCATGCTCATTTACAGGTGGTGCCTGCTCATTTACAGGTGGTGCATGCTCATTTACAGGTGGTGCATACTCATTTACATGTGAATGTATACTCATTTACAGGTGGTGCATACTCATTTACATGTGGTGCATACTCATTTACAGGTGGTGCATACTCATTTACAGGTGGTGTATACTCATTTACTGGTGCATACTCATTTACAGGTGGTGCATACTCATTTACAGGTGGTGTATACTCATTTACAGGTGGAGAACAACTGTCACGTCTAGCTTCACTGATTTTTTTCTAAGAGATCCATCCCCTCAACATGTTGATCCTTCTGGTCTCGTATACACTCCATATTGCCATGGGCCATCCCAGTAGTCCCCTTGCTGGTGCATGGATTAACCCCCATATGTATATATCCTTCAGTACAGCTAGCAACTTCCTCTGTAATGACCTTTACATTACCAATGTCCACACAGTGACCTTGGTCTGTGTTGGTACAAACTGTGTTTCCTGGTACCAGTATGTCCTGTTTCTGAGCTGAACAGAGAGGAACATCATCCCGTCTTCTAATGTTGGTGATAGTTCTTTGAAGAAATAGTTCTCCTGACTGGATAACTGTTGTGTTCTCTATTTTCAGTTCTTCACATGTTCTTTCTGTCTCCATCTGTATTCTATTTTGTTTTCTCTTTGTCTGTTCAGCACCATGGCTGTCACCTTCAGATTCCTATAAAGTATGTAGACAACATTTTAACAAGCATTTGTCAATGCTGAATCTTGTCTCGCTGGCATTGGCATTGGTAGTGCTGGAGTTAGAGATGCATAATAGGAATAACAGTGAAATACTAAAGTGACGCCAACCCCACCCCCACCCTGTAGAGACTGACAGACATTGGGGTGTGCCTTTGGGTCGTCAGCTGTAACATCATGCCATTGTACCTCAACCTACCCTGAAGACACTGACAAATGTCATGAGGTGCTTTGGGGTCTTTGGGCATTATACTTACCCCATTCCATAAGGAAATATGCTGAGATGGGTGCAGTATAGGAGAATGGGGTGAATTTTGTGGCTAAACAGTGCAAGGCACACCACGATGCCTGTCACTGGCTGCTGGGTGGGGGTGGGGATGGAATGGCATAAGCATTACAGCCGATGATGCCAAGTCACACCCCTGACACCTGTCAGTCTCTACAGGGTGGGGTGTTACAGTTGGAGACCCTAACACCATAGGCGTGTGTTGGTATTTTCACTCCAAATTTTCAACATGGGCTGTTTGTGAGCCCACCTCATGAAAAGTGACACTATCAGTTTGCTAGCTGAAAGGTGGTTTTGTACAGCAGCTATTCCATTTGGTAACACTGGGAAGAAAACACATTTTGGCCAGAATGTGGAAAATGACATCTGTATTGTTCATGAGGAGGCGTAAAAAAAAACAGCAACGTTGAAAATCTGGAGTGAAAATATGAAAAACTGATGAAGTCATGAGCATGCACAGAAACTGCGCAATACATGTCCATAACCCAATTATTTTTGGGAGTTTTTTTAGAAACATTTTCAACATAGGCATTTTGGGACTTCTCCTCATGAACAGTGGTGCTGTGATTTTGTTAATCAGTCCCAAAATTTGATTTCCCACAGCGACCACGCCATTGTGCGCCACAGGTATGGAAACATATTTTGGGCAGGCTGTGAAAAATGACAGCTGTACTGTCGATAAGGAGGTGTGAAAAAATGCCAGTGTTGAAAATCTGGCATGAAAATATTGCAAATTTGTGAAGTTACAAGGGTGCATGGAAACTGTGCAATGCACACTTGTAACACAGTCATTTTATGGACTTTCAGCATCAAATTTTCAACATAGGCATTTTATGACCTCTACTCATGAACAGTGTTACTGTCATTTTCTCAAACTGTCCCAAAAACTGATTTCACACAGCAACCGTGCTATTCTGTGCCAGACATGCGAAAACACATTTAAGCCAGCATATGCAAAATGACAGCTATACTGTTCACAAGAAGGTGTGACAAAATGCCAGTTGGGAAAATCTGGAGAGAAAATATTACAGATTCACAAAGTTACAAGCATGCATGGAAACAGCACAATGCATGCTTGTAAAACAGCCATTTTTTTAGATTTTTTTCACCAAATTTGCAAAATAGGCTTTCTGAGAGCCCCCTCATGAACAGTGGCAATGTCGTTTCGTTACTCGGTCCTGAAAGGTGATTCCACTCAGTGACCACGAAATCACCTTCCGGGACTGAATAACACCATGACAGTGACTGAATTCATGAGGAGGGGTCCCAATAACCTCATGTTGAAAATTTGGTGCAAAAAATGGGTGAGATATTCACCAAAGTTGAAAAAAACCCTATTTATGCCATTATACAGCTTACCGGCATTTCATCAGTTCGTGGTTGGCTTAGAAGAGTGCAGACATGTTCCTGGTCCATTGAAGATCGTCATGCCAGACTCCGGAGGCAAATAGGGGGTGAGGGGTGTGTGGGGAGGCAGGATGCGCATTGGGTGGGTGCCGGCTGTGGGAGGGGGCTGGGAGACTGCAAGGGACCATTTTCTTCTTTCACAGGGTTCAAAATAAAACTAAAAAAAGTGCGAGATGGTTTTCCTTTTTCAGGGGATTTGGCACACTGGGGTGGGCTCCCAGCGTGCCACCTAAGTGGGTTTTTTGGGGGAAGCTATAGCCGATGTGAATTGGACACCCCCATTGGCACACATCAAAAGCTGGGGGGGCAAGAACCAAGGGGGATTGGGCACCCCACCTTGGCACATAACAAATGGGGGGGTGCATTACGCTGATGGGGAGTTGGCTCCCCCACTGGCACACAACAAAAGCAGGGGGGGGTGACATTATGCTGATGGAGAGTGGGCTCCCCCATTGGCAAAATGAATGGGATTAAAGCCGATGGGGATTGGGCCCCCCATAGGCAAAGAAAGACTGTTGGGTGGCACATGATGCCGAGGGGGATTGGGCACCCCCTCAGCATACATTTTAAATGGGAGGGGGGTCTGCCACATGGATGGGGGGGTCTTTCGATAGGGAGTGGGCTCCACCATCGGCATTGTGACAGGTGGCAGCACTCACTGCCGTCATGTTGCCTGCATGTCGGGAGGTGTGTTGTGGTCCCGCTGCATGAGAGCTTCACTCTCACTGCAGCAGACCTTTTCTTTGTTCTGGTGGCCACATTAGGGATGCGTGAGGTCAGCGCCTGTTGCTGGCTGATTGGGAATGAGGGACACACCCATTGATGCATACCCTGCTTTTGCCCAACACTGACCGCACCTCCAAATCTACTACTACTGCAAAATGTTGGCTGGCACGCAAGCGTGAGCCAACATAAAAATGTCAAATGTTGTCATATTAAAACGTATATTTATCTGTACTCAGTTTATAGATGCTTTCATGTATGCATTATGGCAGCACACTGTGTGAATGAACAAGATCACTGGTTTGCCCAAAGAGTCAAAGTGGTACTCTGACTGTCTTCATGTTACCAGTTTGACATCAATATGCAAGAGTGTGATAGGCCCTCTAGGACTGAACACTAAAAGCAATAATAACAGCAATGATTTCACCTTGAGGCACAGTGATTGGAACATTTTATATAAATACTAATCACGTTAGCTTCAAGTACAGTAAGTGTGATGAGATTGTATCATTACTGCTGAATATCTGTCCTGGAACATGTCTGAGAAAATCATAATGCCATAGCTTACATGGCATGAATGAAGAAACAATAGTAAAAGTTAAGGATCCATTATGTGTTATATGACAGCAAAATCTGTGATCCATTAGATACTCCGGATGGGGTGGAAAGAATATGAACTGGAGACAACTCAATGAGTGGTTGGAGGTATGACAAGTGGGTTTCAAAGTGCACATCATGAACCAATAGCCAAAGAAACTTAGCGGTGGATACCCATGGGTGAAAAGGTACAGATGGTCACTAAACCAGAAAGGTACCTTGGGGTGATCATTCTTGATCACCTCAAGGCAGCGGCATAAGAAGGCACTAGGCAGTGTCAGTAGGAAGCTTGGGTATATGGCTAAAGGAATCACCATCAGGAGACAGGTGGTGTTAGCAATGTATATACTGATGGTGAGACCCCACCTTGAGTAATGTCTCAACTTCTGGAGACCACATCTTAGCAAAGACATCGGCAGGGAGAAGACTGTCTAGAGGAGGGCAAATAAAATTGCCCAGTAGTTGAATGAGAGGACTGGAAAGGAGAGGGTGAGTGACCCAGACATGTACAGAGGTGGGTGGGCATGATACAGATCTATAAATACCTGGCAGGGGTGATTAGGTGACACGATGGGAGTATTTTGCAGAGGAAAACAGATATGACAATAAAGTGTATGTGATGAAACTGGAAGGAGTTAAATGAAGGAGATATGTGAGTAAGTGCTTCTTCATTGAAAGAGTAGTAAGCTGGCCCGGTGTCAGTGATGGTTGAGGCACTGTATGCCATGCCTTGCACCACACTGGCCACCCAAACTTTGCTTGGGTTGCCTGTGGTCTGCCTGGTAAGAGAGGATATTATATGGAGGACAGCTCTCATCTCTAGGGGTGGTGGTTTCCTCGCATCAATGGCTCCCAGTGGAGTGGCGGTGCAACAGCCAGAGATCAGGGTACCTGGGGAAGGTGGCAACAGCACATGTCCACGGGCTGGGTTTGTAAGTGCAACCATCTCATGCTGCATGTCATTGTATGTCTGTGCCTCAGATGGGGGGGGTGTCATGTCAGAAAATGGTATCACCCCTGTGACTGAGAGAATGACAATGAGTGATACAGCCCCATGCCCACTGTTGGACTGTGCTCAGAAGAGTCCACAATATCTTCTGGCCTTCAATTGGCATTCAACAGAGTGTATTTTATGAGCCTCAAAGTAACTGGATAGTTACCCTGCCTTGGTGGTGGGGGTTTGTGTAGACAAGCCAGAGGGGGTCACAGACAGTGCTGTTCTGATGGGTAACAGTTCCAGGACGGACTACTCAGGACATGCTGGAGAACTTTGCAGGGGCCATCTCTGAGGGACCTAACATGGGTTGGCGACTGGAATGAAAGAGAAATGAAAGAGAAAAAAAATAAGATTTCCTATGACTCTTTGTATAATTTGCTATTCCCTGGGTAACAAAGGTGGTGGACCATGGTGGGACAGTGACGTGGACTTTCTGGACTTAAGAAAGGCCTTATATAAAATGTCCAACATAGAAGACTGATAAACTGTACCGCCTAGGTGTGGGTCCAAAAATATTTAAATGTGTATAGAACTGGATTACTGGCAAGAGCAAAATGGTGATGATAAATGGGGTCACAGTCTGGCGAGTGAAGGGTGAAGAGCGAGGTGTTGCATGGGTCAGTACTGAGGTCCATGCCTCTTCAATGCCTTCACTGGTGACATTGTGGACTGGCTGCTCGAGAATTTATGCCTATTGGTGGTTGACACTAAAATTTGCAATAGGATACACTAGGAGGTGTTGCACAGATGAGGAAGGACCTTAAAAAATTCATAGGAACTGGGTGGGGAAGTACTGACAGTCAAGATTCACTAAAGGGACCTGAGAGTCATTATCTTGGATGACATAAAGATGGCTAAACAGTGTGACAAGGTGGTAAGAAAGGATAGCTGAATGCTCGGGTGCATATAGGGAGGGGTATTACCACTACAAAGAGGAAAGTAATAATACCCTGCACAGGGCCCTAGTAAGACCCCACATTCGGTACTGCATACAGTTAGTGAGGGTCCATCTGGTAAAGGACAGATTGGGTGGAAACGGTAGAGGAGTGCAATTAGAATGTTGCAGGGTCTACACATGAAGACCTACGATGACATACTTAAGGACCTATGTATTCTCCAGACATAATGATGGAGAAAGATGGCTATGATACAGACATTCAAATACCTCACTGGTATAAACAGAGTGCAGGAAGGGTAGCATCATCCAGAATAGGAGATGATGAAGGATAAGTGGGTATGGTATGACCTTTGACATGGGAAGTCTCAGGGGTAATGTGAGGAAGTGCTTTGTCACTGACATGGTGGTGGGCATTTGTAATGGCCTCCTAGAGAAGGTGTTCTGGGGTAAAACAGTCACTGTATGCACAAATGCATGGAATTCATGCATGTATATCCTTGAAGGCACACGCTGGTGTTCCAGAGTTCAGGTATGGCATCAGGTCTCACAATTGGATTAACAGTGCAGACTAGGTGGGCCTAGATGTCCTTATCTGCTGACAATGTCTATGTACTGAATGTATGGATTAAAGAACATCAGATATAAATAACATGATCAGGTGTCAGTGGTAACTGTCATGAAAACACATTTCACTAAAATAGCAACTTTGTTTAATGCCAGTTTTTTATTACCTGTCTTCTGTATTGCCCACAATGCTTTCCCTTTCCTTTAGTGAACTCCACCATATTTCTCAATATACCACCAATCCTCTGTGGAGTCAAGAACGTTTAATGTAGTACCTTGTTTATACACTGTGTTAACTTTTTATTTTCATACTATTTGATTTTTGACAGGCAATGCTAGACTGGTCAGGTATCCATGACAGAATTTTCATCAAAACCGACAGACAGACAATTAAAAAGTAGGCCTCAACCTTTTCACAGATTGCTTCAGTGACGTACACCCCAATATATTCCAACCCTAGGTTGTCTATCAAGATATGTAGCATTGTACACTAACCGTACACATGACTCTCAAAGTTATTCAGTTATTTATTTAGATTTTGTTAACCAGGTAAGTGCACTAGACAAGACAATTTGCCTATTTACAGGTACGACCCAGGAGAGTACAGGAAATTACATACTTACACACTTGGGACAACATGGTACATAATTAGGAAAAGCTTACACTTCACGAGACAACAAGGTACAAGTCAGAAAAAAACAAACTCGCATGTCACATGCGAACATCATAATGTAGAATACACAAAGTACAAGGCATATGAGGCACATTTAGTTAGAATAGGTACAGCAGAGTAAGCGGTGAGTGCCAGTTTTGGAGAGTACAAGGTAAGGATTGGTAGCAGTAAGTACAAAACTATCATCTTAAGGGCCAGCTGTTATGCATGAGTGCTAAGTGCTAACATATGTTGAAATGTACTTTTGTAGTCACTAGCCATAGGGGCTACTGACTGTGAACATTTACTGGCTAAAGTCATATTTACTGTAACTGTTGGGCACACTGAAATGCTACCTTGTGCAATACATGCAATTAGTTGTACATAACCAACCTATCAAAAGCGCCTCAGGCACAGGTGGCAGAAACAGATGAACTCTTGTGGAACTGAATGGAAGAGGTAGGTACAGGAGATGAGTGTATGGGATGGGGTCTGGTGAGCTGCCGTCAAGCTGGCCTGTTGGCTTGGTGGTGAGGGTATGTAGCCACAGTGTGGTAGGATTTGGGTTCTAGGCCAGGTAGGTTTGATAGTGGGTTTTTTTTTGTGTGTGTTGTAGGCAGTTGGATGATGTTTTTTATTTTGTTCCCCGATATGTTGGTTTTGTGGTGAATGGTGGCCTGCCCTCCTCAATGTGGTCTCCCTGTCATGACTTGAGTCCCCCCTAGTAGCCCCCTCCCAAGTTCTCTCCATTCACCCTTAGTCAAGCCCCCCCAGAGTTGATTATAAAAAGAAAGTGGGTGCATGGGTCAAGGCCCCCCTTGTGAGTGTGCGGGGGCATAAACACACCCATAAAAAGATTAATATGGTATGTTATCAGCATGTTTAGGACCATTGCTGAGTCCTATTTGTGGCATTATGAACAGTTGCTGGTTTTGCCTTTGGCGATGTGCAATCACCAATATGGACATCGCCATCCTTTTTTTGCTATTATGACATGGAATCCACAAACTAAAGGCAGTCCAGAGAAGAGCCATGAAGATGGTACATGGACTGCTAACGAAGACCTATGAAGAAAGACTTAAAGACCTTAATATCTATGCACTGGAGGAAAGAAGAGAGAAGACAGACATGATTGAGACTTTCATGTACAAGAACAAGGGGGCATCATATGATGCTGAAGGGTCGAAGGCTCAGGGGTAATGTTAGGAAGTACGTCTTCACTAAAAGGGTGGTGGAGCAGTGGAACAGCCTTCCAGCAGAAGTGCTGGTGGTGAAAATAATGTGGGGGTTCAAGACAGCATGGGATAGATATAAGGGTACCCTGGAGATGTGCAGAGCAGGAGAGCCACAGATCAAATAGGACCTGGAAGCCACAGCACTGAGTATGGAAATGGGCAGACCAGGTGGACCATACAATCCTTATCTGCCATCAGATTCTATGTCTCTTTTTTTTACGTCTCCCTTTCTACCTGGCAGACCACTCCTTCGGGTCACCTAGGACCCCTGCTGGCACTCTACCCCCACCACCAGCCACCACCCCACATGTCAGCCCCACCAGGTAACCCGAAGTAACCTTTTGTTGGATGGGTCCCCCCCTCTGAGGGTGAAGGCACTTGGAGGGGCCAGCAGGTGCAACTTGTTTGGCCGGCTGCTGCTGTGGTGGACCGGATAGTCCGGGGCTTCATAGTGGCGGTGGGCCAGCAACCATCATGTGGCCAGCTAGGGAGCCATTTTCCAGGTTGTTTCCCTGAAGCGCGATGTCCGGGATGTCAAGGCAAGGGCTAACCTCTGTCATGCTTCCTACGTAGTGGGACTCAACATGTTGCCATGCCCCTGGCCTCCGCCAGAGGTTGGTAGACACTGAGCCACATACCCTTCCTCCCCCGAGGAGATGGAGAGCTGTCACAGGACACTTGATCCATCTTTCCCCAGCCAGCCCTCTGACATATGGGTTCATTCCTGCACCCGGGTCATTGGTGCAGCAAACGGAAATCCAAATACTACACTGGTGGGCTGGCTAGATTTTATGTTTCTATGTTTTTATGTGTCCACGGCAGACATAGCTGGCAGTGACAACTCAATGCCAAATCACCTTCCCCAGCACACTGTTGCACAGCCTCTCAAGTCAAATGTCACATATTCAGCATACTGGATTACAGCCTTACATAATACTATTAATTTACCTCTGTATTCCAGTCATCCATTCAGCATAACTATGCCTCCTGATCTGACACTGCTATGGTAATCCAACCTCAGATGCCTCACCATCAGCCACTAGGATAGCCAGCATTGATGCAACAGCCTTCTTGCTGTCTCTGAACAGAGTTTTGGACTGTCAGTACCACTATGTGCGCACTATGTTGTCCCTCGCTGCTGTCAAAATAGAATAACAAATGTAGCTGTCTCAAAAGACAGAAAGTGACTGGCAAAACATTGACATTTTTCTTTTTTAATATTTCACTAGGAGGTGAATTTGAAGCAGTATTTCTCAGTGATGCCTACCAGCACCCATAAACAAAGAATGAGCAGCACAGCAGCGCCCACTATATGTACCAGTCACTCATTCAGTGTTCATTTTAGGTGTGTTTAATAAATATTTATTTCTGTAACTGTGTGCCAGTTTTTACTTTCGTTTTCTTTTAAACGCAGTCACACACACATGCACACACGCACGCACACACACACACATACACCTTGCAACTCTGCATCTACATCAGTCTACACTGATTGCATTGTGAGCACAATTGTTGTAGGCTGACACAGTATGGGCCATTGGATAAACCCAGTCTCCACAGCTCACTGCCCTGAAACACAGTGCTAGAGGTGGAAAAGAACTAAGAGAGAGAAATAAAAAGTTATGGCCATACTTGGGAGATAGGGCTATACACAGGTCACAGGAGATAACAAATAAACAGAGGCCTATAAACATAACAGCAGGAGGGTTTAGATAGTGAAAAAGGAGTGGACTCAGACAGCAAAAGGGGAAGATGCAGAGAGTGGGTCAACGCACGTGGGTGTGGGGCAGCAGTCTTCAAGAGGACATTTTGAGTACTCTGTTTCTGACCCATATGCAAGTAACTATCTAGGCTGAGGTGGCCAGTCTCTGTGCTGAGCTGGCAGGAGTACTGTAGACCTGCATCTACACCCAGAGGCCACCATGTCACCAGCCACTGCCACAACAGCTGCCTGGGCATAGGGCTGGATGGACTATGGTGGGCTTTGAGCCACCTGGGGAAGTTAGAAAGTTCTGTGTCATTTTCAGAGGTGCTGCCAGTCTACAGTAAGAGAAAAGATGGGAATCTCCATACCAGAAACTTCAATACATGATTGAAGGGCTAGTGCAGCCAGAAGAGGTATGGTTTTATTACGGACTGGGAACCCACCTGGAACGATGTGACCCTGTACTCAGGTGATGGACAGCATCTGTCCAGGATGGGGAAAGCAGTCCTATGTTAATAGTTTAATTGCTTCCTTGCCGAGCATTTAAACTAGCCAAGAGGGAGGCAGCAGGTGCAGGGAGGCTCTAGCTGCCCACCCCCATGAGATAGAGAAGCCAGTAATGAGAAACAGGAAGGCAAAATGCTACCATTAAAACCTCAATTAGACACAAAGGGAAAAGTAGAAGAAGGAAGGCAAAAGAAAAAATGAAATTTGGGTTGAGGTAAAGAAGCAGGAGATCAAAGACATGGCAGATAAGCAAAACATGGAAGCCCATGGTTTCCAGTGCTCAGCCTAGGGAATAAAATTCCAGATCTGGAGACACTGCTGCTAGAAGCAGACCTGGACATAGCAACAAAAACAGAGACTTGGTACTTTGCAAATCATGACAGTGACGTTAATGAAATGGAGCTTGAGGGAAAGGTCAGCCTGTTTGCTGTGGATACCAAGATCTGCAACAGGGTGGACTCTCCAGACATTGTAGGAAAAAATGAGGAGGGCCAGTGGCATGCAGTGGTGCATAGGCAGAGGTATCACTAGCAGAAGGTGGGAGGTGGTGATAATGCCATTGTATGAAACAGTACTGAGGCCTCACCTACAGCACTGTGTGCAATTCTGGATGCTGCATCTTCGTAAGGACATTGACATAATGGAGGCAGTCCAGACTAGGGAGACAAAGATATGATACAGGGCTTGCACCAGAAAACATATGAGGAGAGATTAAAGGACCTCAAAATGTACTGACTGGAGAAGCGTGTGGATCGGGGGGACATGATAGAAACATTCAAGTACCTAAAAGGCATAAACAAAGCACAGGGGGAAGTATCTTCCAACATAGTAAGTGTACAGGAATGAAGGGGCATGATATGAAATTTATTTTTTATTTATTTATTTAGCTTTTGTTGTCCGGGTAAGTGCACTAGACAAATCCTGCCTATTTTCAGGCACGACCCGGGGGAGGGGGATACAGATGAATGCCAACTGACCTTGAACCAGATTAAGCTGTTGGTGGTATTTTTAGCGAATGAGGGAAATTTGGCCAGGACACAGGGGAAATTCCCCTACTCTTTACGATAAGTGCCATGGGATCTTTAACATCCACCTGAACTACCACCAATCCAGGCAGATGGGACCTCGGTTTAACGTCTCATCCGAAAGACGGAAATTGAAGGGGGGTAGGTTGAGGGAAAATGTAAGGAAGTTTTTCTTCACAGAGAGAGTGGTGGACACAGTAGACTGATACAGGAGGTTGTGGGAGTGAGCACTTTGGAGAGCTTTAAACATGCCTAGGGCAAGCATATTAAGGGAATCTCACAGGTGGAAGTTGTAAAATGCCTTTGACCATAGAGTTTGATGCTGCAGACAAGTGGGGTTAACAGGAAGACTGGATAGGCTAGCGGCCCCTAGGAGGCAGTATAGCGAGTGGTTATGGCACCATGTTGCAGACCTGGAGACCTGGGTTTGAAGCCATCAGCCCCCACTTGCATACTGTGTAGTTTCTTAACTTTCTAGTGCTCCTAGGCTGCTCCTGGAAACAAGTTCTGTCTTGGTGTGCCTCTCCTGGTTAAACAATTTCCCCTTTCCCTCCCTTATCTGATGACCATTTCAATGTTTCTAGAAGCCTGTACAACTATTCTGCTGATCTGTATGCAGACACATTGCAATCTGACCAGGATTCATCCAGGTTCCCAGCATACAGACTAAGCTGTAACACCCCCGACTATACCAGCAGGCCGTTCATCCATCTGCACTGCAAACCTATTTGTTTTTAACCACGCAAGTGGGGTCCATATGGATTCAAACCCTTCAGTTTCTAGCTCGTAGTTAAAATTTTGAACCAGAGAGTTTACAATTATATTTGCTTAGGGTGCAATATAATTTAACACATCTTTCATGTTTGTTTTGCAGCATCTGTGACAGTGACATGTTGCAAGGGCTCTCAGCTGCCAGCAAATATTGTATTCTGCATATAAATACCATTCAAACCTAATGCAGCCTCATTTTTCAGCATCGGGCAGCTGTGAGCAAATTAAAAAATGTATTCTGTTCAGCTTATTTGTTGGATTCAGTCTTGCAGCTGCATATTTGCAGCATGTGGCAGCTAGTTATGGGCTGGCTGCAATATTCTGATCATAATATTTCATGCTATATTTTATGCAGTCTTTTTGCCGCATCTGGGAGCTACAGGTATCAGCTGCTGCAATTAAGGGAAATATCTTGCAAGCACTGAGTGGATTCAAACCCACTGCAATCAAAAATAGTCATTTTTGGAGGGGCGTGGCCTAGCAGCAGAGCAAAATGGATGCATAAATCCAGAGCTCTGAGATAATCCACCGAATATCCCTTCCATCCAGCCTTTAAACTTGTGCAATTTATTGAAAAAAAAACAAGGTTCTACTCTGCCCAGATGCCTGTAACTATTAAATCAGTAAAAAAGCAGACTTAGATATCTTTCAACAAAACATGAAACCGAATACATGTAACGGGCCCGCAGCCCTCCACAGCACTACCCAAACGTCAGGATTCGACTGAAGACTCTCCATCTACATCAGATGCACAGCAAGGTGCAGAAATAGGCTTTGAGATGGCTAACAACTACCAATCAATTGAACGACTGTTTCAAGATCTAAAACACAACTTGGGAACCCGAATGGAAACGGGTTTCGAAAATGTCTCCTCTCAGGTATAACATCTCCAACAGACGGCAAATACAATATCAGACACAGTGGAAGTTCATGAAACTTGTCTGGGTGACTTGGAAGAGAGGGTGAGATCACAACAAGACACAAGTAATACTATGCAAACAGATATACAGAGAACTCTAATAGAAATAGAAAAACTGAAACAGTCCATCGATGATCATGAAAATAGAGAGAGGCGCTGCAATGTTAGAATTATTGGCTTACCTGAGTCTGTGGAGGGACTCGATTGTGTGGCTTACATTCAGTCCTGGCTATGACAGGCTTTGCTGATCCCACAGGAGACATTATTAGAAATACAGCAGGCGCATAGATCTCCTGGTGCCAAACCACCTCCCGACCAGAGACCCTGACATGTAATTGCAAAATTCCTTCGGTACCAGGACAGGCAGACGATACTGGAATACGCTAGAAAGAAGGGTCCTCTGAAGGTGCAACAATCTCAAGTTAGTATTTTTCCTGATTATTCCCACCAACTTCAGCAACAGTAGACCCCGGAGAAGTCATTGGCAGTTGAAATAGTCAGTTGCAATTCAATGCAGTTGCAATTACATTGGATTGCAGTTATAAAATAGTGGAGTTGAAATCCGCTGTAGTTGATAATTCTGTGACCCATCCAGGTTTGTTTCTGTTGTACGCTACAGTGTTTTTTCTCTTTTTTTCTTTCGGGGGGGGGGGCTGCAAATATCTAACGGTCCTCAACTACCGGCACCGAGTCTTACAGCCAATAAAATGCACCCCTGGCTCCTGAACATGGAGCATCCACCAATTAGGAGAGATAGAAGGAGGAGCCAGGAGCTTGAGAGTGTCTGTGACTGGCTGCACAAGGTGGTGGGGAGAGCATGCCTAGGTAGGAGAGGAGACTATCAGGAGAGGAAGCATCTGTGTTGGTGTGTGGGCACCAGATTGAGCAGCATTTTTCTGCAGGAATGAAGTTTGGTGGTTCAGCCTTTAATTTAAAAATAAGTTAACTGTTTTCACTGTCCTGACATGTCCGGTGCCCAGAGGGAGACTAGTGTGTAGCTGTGCAGGTCCCAGTCAGTCCTCCAGCAAAGCCAGGCAGCAATTGTGTGAAGGCAGCAAGTCAGTGGTCTGGCTGTGGTTGGGATCAGCCGGTGACCCCACTGGCCAGGCCTGTCAGGTGACTCTCACTCAGTCTTGGTCAGGTCTTCAGAGTCGGCGAGGAGGAGGCATGGTAGGTACACTAGTTCCACTGTGTGGAGTACTGGAGTGAGGACATGGGTCTGGGTTGGGGACCGACTGTGTGGGTTGGGAGGAGGGAGCACACAACTCCAAAAAAACACCAGCACCACCTAGTAGAGCAGCAGTGGCAGCTTGAGCCATGGAGCCACCCAATGCCGCCAACCGAATCATCACCAGACACCTGACCGAATTGGCAGCAGACTATACAGTGAGCAAGGTACTGTATGGGATGTGTATGTAAGGCCCGCCAGGGCTGGGCAGTGGGCAGTAGGAAGGAGGAGGATGGTCTCTCACAGACTACTCAGTCTGTCTGTGTGTCTGCTGCATGCTGGGCTGGCTTGTCTGGCTGGTTAAGGACTTGGGAGCCGTGGGGCCTGGGGGGCTGAACTTGAAAAGTCAAGGCGATCGATCATCATTGATCTACTGCTAGTGGACTGGCTGGTCTCCTTCTAACTGTGGTGACAATGTGAGTAAGTCAGACTCCCCACAAGGTTGTGGAGCAGGCCAGGTACAAGTAATCAGTTGGTGAGTTCCCGGACCCATAAGAGGCTGGAGTGCAGAGTATGGTAGGTCGGGTCCAATGGACAAAATGTTTGTTTGCCACAGTAGAAATTGGATAGACTAAATAATAAAGTCCTCATGGCAAGATGAATACAATTTAAAAAAACACAGTAGTGTACATGCTGAAAGACAAAACAAGTTCAGAAACTGTGTCAGAAAGTGTTTTTTTTAATATGTATGAGTTTTTTTAGCTTCAAATTTAAACTATGGCTACATCTCAGTTCTGGTATACCATACAGGAGGTATTTCTAGGGGTCTTCCCTTAAACTGTTTTTAGTGTCACAGATTCTATGACTACTAGTAAACTAACATACATTGATGGTTAGCTCTGTTTGCAAAAGGGTGCTATCTAGCTTCTGTGGGGTGTTTTAGAGGCCCTACTTATACTGTATTTTAGACTCACAGTTCTTTTTCTAAGTAGCTAGTATTACTGCTGCTTATTTTTCTATACTGTATACTGTTTTACTGCCCTGCTTCAACTTGTTACTTTCAGGGACTTTGTATATTTTGTTGTTGTTTTGACTGGTTATTGTGCTTTAGTGGGTCCCTACTGTGTGTGGATTTGTTTCACGGCACTTTGTATTTGCATTTTAAAGAGCAGCTTCTTAGCTGCTGCTGACTAGTTGCTGCTCCCTCCAACATATGCAATACCTCACCTGCACCAGAATTGAGGGGCATAAATAATTCCTTTTGTTTCTGCCCATTTATGAAGTTGTAATATATGGATAATGAAAATAATACCCCCAAAATGCATACAAAAAATTCCTTGTAATATATTAATTAGTCCCGTAATAGTATACTTCTGGTCCTTGTAATAGTATCGTTGGAATTACCAATGCGATTACTGTGTGAACCATGTTTTATTTTTTTTTTTTTTTTGTGAGAGAAAGAAGCAGAATGGGACCGGGAGCAGGAGGCGGGAGGGCTGTGAGCAAGGGTGAGGAACAACACTGGAAGTCTTACTAATTCTGCAGACATGGCGCTTCTAGTAAGGCACAAGTAAGAATTTAAAAATTCCTTGCATCTGTGTATTACAAAAATAACAAATAGGTTCTGGTGTTTCAAGGCAGAAATTCCATCTTGGGGTTCTGGGACACAAGAAACCTCTGAGCTTAAACTCTCGAGGTTTGTTGTGTCCCCAGAACGTCAGCATGGAATTACTGCCTTGTAACACACCAGAACCTATCATTATTCTGTTTATAATGCTTAAATCCCAATTGCTAAAACGAGCTGCTTCCCTGTCTTAACTCCACCAACACGCTTCTCATCGTGAGACACACGTGAGCCCCATTTTGTGATGTCAGTAGGCTAAGGCTGTGTGTGCATGCACCCCATTGATTTCAAGGGGGGGACTTTTCCATACATTTTATTAACTTTTATAGTCGAAATTTTAATAAAAAATAGATACAAAGTTAAAAAGTATGACAAACTACTGCATAATAAAATTCAATGATGATGAAAGTTGAAAAAATTGGTTGGATTTTCATCAGTTAGTTGAAGTCAGAAATTTCAAAATAGTTGAAAAAATCAGCCATAATGTGTGGTAAGTCAGTCATAACTGTTTTTTCAACTGACTCCGGGGTCTAAGCAACAGAGACAGGCTTATGCGGACGTGAAGAGGAAGTTGCATGCACTGAACCGCCAGTTCTCACTGATCTGTCCAGCTCGGTTAATAATTCGTCCCCAAGGATCTAACCAAAGCTCCTTCTCCTCTCCAGAGACAGCCATGGCCTTCATGAGGGAACTTGAGGAGGAAAGGAATCGGAGATAGGGGCAGGGTAACTGAAATCTAAAACGTGACTTTAATTTTGGGTGCTGTGAAGACAGAGTTCTGCATGGTGAGGGGCTGGGGGGCTGGGTAGTCAGTGTTTTCTGGGCTCCATAACGCCTAGCGTGGCCTATCAGGGCTGGATCCAGAGGCTGGCAGCCCGGGCCTTGGCTGCTACTAAAACCACTATGCTGTTCTGACTCTCAGTAAAAACATTGCTAAAAGGGACTGGAGAATGGACTTTCCTGTTACACTGAATACAAGGGCAGATGTAATATCGTCGAGGCCGTTATCAAGTGCTTTTTGGAGTGTTTGTCCTTCTGTCTCCAGTTTTCAACATATTAAGACAGTATTGAGAAAGGGTTTAAAGGTCAGTTGGACTTGATGAACTGTCGGTTACTTCTATAAAAAGCTACATACTGTTCAATAGACTACCAACGTTGTTGACTAAAAGAGATGCATACGGGGTAAATAATTATGCATAGGGCTGAGTTATTAACTATTTAGTGTTGCCTATGTTTTTTCTTTTATATTTCTTTTAATTAGGATATAGGTTGGAGTTGGAATGGGGAAGAAATGGGAAGTTTTGGAATCTTCGGAGAGAGGTTCTCTGACATGAACCCCCCCTTTTTCCCACCTGGCAGGGGAGCGTAAGGTGGCAAGAGATAAGTTAAAGGCATAGGCCTGGGGCACCTCCTCATTTGTTTATGCGGTCGGCAGCACACTGACAGGACAAGGTTTTTTTTATGTTTGCTTGCACGCATGTGCAAGAAACATAGTGCCATCATCCGAGTTTTCGGAGGTGTGTCACCCCCTCTTCCAATTCAGTCAGTGTGTTGGCAGGCGTGGCCCCAGTCCTCCAATGCAAGCTGGAGCTGTCTATGACTGCTCCAAAATGTAGTGGCGTACAGTTGAAAGGGAGAGCTACGCTTCAGTGAGCAGCGATCAGATATCGCCTGCCCATGCGCAGCTCCCCTTACACACACACACACACACACACACACACACACACACACACACACACGCATACTGCATGCTGCCCCCCCACCCGCACACTGTATAGCCAATGCCCCCAAAGCCTTCCACAGGCCATGCTGGGTGCCCACCCCAGTGTGTGCAAGTCATCGTATAGCTGACAGTGGTGCCCAAGCCCCCATCGGCTCCACTGTCCCCCCAGAGTACAGGGTGCCACACTGGGAGCCCACCCCAACGTGGCAACTGATGCTATGGCCAACGGGGTGCCCAATCCCTGCCCGGCCCATGCCCCAACCACATCCTGTGCCACGCTGGGAGCCCACCCAGTGGCAAACATCCCGCTGGCCGTCATTGTGGTAAACAAAACACCTGAAAATTAAAACTGTCCCTTGCGCTTCTCCTGCCCCTCCCACAACCTGCACCTACCCACCGCGCACCCTGCCTCCCTCACAATTCTCACCCCATACTCTACTCCGGACCTTGGCGCGATGATCTTCGGTGGACCAGGAACACGCCTGCACTCTTCAAAGCCAACCGCGAACTGAGGAAATGCCAGTAAGCTGTATAATGGGATAAATAGGGTTTTTTCAACTTTGTTGCATATCTCAGGCATTTTTTGGAATTTTTGCACCAAATTTTCAAAATCGGGTTTCTGGGGCCCCTTCTCATGAATGATGTCACTACCATGGCGTTATTGGGGCCTGAAGGGTGATTTCGCAGTCACTGCATGAAATCACCTTTTGGCCCCAATTAATGAAATGACACTGCCATCATTCATAAGGTGGGCTCTCAAGATGCCTATTTTGAAAATTTAGTGGAAAAATTCCAAAAATCGACTGTTTTACGAGAGTGCGTTGCGCAGTTCCTACGCAGGCTTGTAAGTTCGTGAATTTTCAATATTTTCACTCCAGATTTTCAACATTACCATTTTACCACATCTTCTTATGAGTAGTACAGCTGTCATTTTTCACATCTCACCCAAAACGTGTTTCCGCCCATGTAGCGCACATGGTGCAGTCAGTGTGCGAAATCAATGTACAGAACAAATTAGGAAAATCACAGTGACACTGTTCATGAGCAGAGGTCTTAAAATGGCTATGTTGAAAATTTGGTGAAAAAATTCCTAAAAATGACTGTTTTATAAGCGTGCATTGCGCAGTTCCAACGCATACTCGTAAGTTTACCGATTTTCAATATTTTCAATCCAGATTTTCAATATTGCCATTTTATTACACCTCCTTATGAGCAGTACAGCTGTCATTTTTCACATCTTGCCCAAAATGTGTTTCCGCCCATGTAGCGCGCAATGGCGCAGTCAGTGTGCAAAAGCAATGTTTGGGACAGATTAAGAAAATCACAGTTACACTGTTCATGAGCAGAGGTCTTAAAATGGCTATGTTGAAAATTTAGTGACAAAAGTCCATAAAATGACTGTGTTACGAGTGAGCATTGCACAGTTTCCAAGCACCCTCGTAAGTTCATGACTTTGTAATATTTTCAGTCCAGATTTTCACCAGTGGCATTTTTCCACACTTCCTTATGAACAGTACAGCTGTCCTTTTTCACAACATGGCCGAAATTTGCTTTCACACTTTCAGCGCAGAGATGCGTGGTCACTGTGGAAAATCATTGTTGGGGACAGATAAAGAAAATCACAGTGACAGTGTTCATGATCGGAGGTCCCAAAATGCCTCTGTTGACAATCTGCTGTAAAAATTCCCCAAATTAATTACATTACGGTTGTGCGTTGCACAGTTTCTATGCACGCTAATGACTTTACCAGTTTTTTAATATTTTTACTACAGATTTGCAACATTGCTATTTTTACACCTCCCCATGAACAGTACAGCTGTCATATTTACATCCTGTTCGAATGTTTGCACCTGTGTGCTGAATACCGTAGTCGCTGTGCATAAGCAGCTTTCGGCTAACAAACTAATATTGCCACTGTTCATGAGGTGGGGTCACAAAAAAAACATGTTGAAAATTTGGAGTGAAAATACCAACGAATGCCTGAGGTATTATGGTTTCCAACCATAACGCCCAACCCTGTAGAGAATGACAGGCATCAGGGATGTGACTTGGGATTCTTGCCTGCAATGCTCATACCATTCCACACCCTGCAGCCAGTGAAAGGCATTGAGGTATGCCTTGGACTCTTTGGCCCCAAGGTTCACCCCATTCTCCTATACTGCACCCATCTCACCATATTTCCTGATGGAATGGGGTGCGCATAAGGGCCAAAGACCCCAAGGCACACCGTGACACTTGTCAGTGTCTGCAGGGTGGGGTGTGGTGAAATGGCATGGCTGTTATGCCTGATGACCCAAAGGCACACCCCAATGCCTGTCACTCTCTGCAGGGTGGTGGTGGAGTTGGCTTCAGTTCAATACTTCACTGCCATTCCTATTACGCAGCTCTGTAACTTCTACACTACCACTGCCAGTGCCAGCAAGCAAACATTCGGCGTTGATAAATGCTTGTTTATACCTTTGAAGGGGAAGGCCCTCCTCCTGAACTACTCAGATGGGGGGTATTCCTCGGAGGAGGACCCTCGGGGACTGAAATGTACTACCTCTCGGGGGGGTATTTTTCACTTTATTTTTCACTTTTTTGTACTTCCCCCATTCTTTACTGATAGGTTTTGGGGGATCTTACGGGTTTCTCATTTCCCAAAGTTTAAAAGAATTACTTAAAAAGGGATGGAGGGGAAGGGGGGAATCACCCTCCCAATTTTATATATGGTATAAGGGGTATCTGTGGTGGATTAGATAGCTCACTCCACAAAGGTAGTGAATAGGATGGGAAGTGAGTAAAGTAAAGGGGAAGGGGGGTTGAGACAGAGTTTGTTTGTTTGGGAAAGGATCTCCTCCCATTGGAGGGGGTTGATAATAGTAATAGGAATTTAGTTGGGCTTAAGAAGGGGGGTGGGGGAAGGGGAGAAGTTGTGTTTTAAACTTAGTGTTGCACAGAGTACATTGTCTCACATTTTTTATTCAAGGGGAAAATGGTTGAATACTATTTAAAGGAAACTTATGGATTGTCTGAATTTCTTGTCATGGAATGTGAATGATTTAAAAACTGTTGTTAAAAGAAAAAAAGTTTGGTCATATATTAAAAAGTTAAAGGGAGACATTATTTTTTTGAAAGAGATTCACATGAATGGGGGGCAGGCTTCTAGTTTCCCTCTTCACATCTAAGGCAAGGGGAGTGGCTATATGGATACATGCTAGTCTTCCTCATAAACTTCATTCTGTACTCTCAGACTCACAGAGAAGATACATTTTGGCTGAGCTGGAGGTGGGTGGGTAGAAGGATAACACTGGGGTCCGTATATGGGCCCAACTTTGACTCCCCAGACGTTTTCACATGATTGGGGGTGACATTGGGCCCATGTTCGGATAATATTGTTCTGGTGGGGGATTTCAGTACTTACTTAGACCGAATCTTGATCATTCAAGGGGGAGAAGGGGCCCCCCTCCGTACTCGGAGCTCTTCTCTGAAATAGAGACCTATGGGAAGCCTGGCGCCATTGCCATAAGGGGGAAAGAGAATACTCTTTTTACTCGCATGACCATGAGACATACACCAGATTAGATTACATGTTTTTCCCTCTATAATACTAGGGGATGTCACTGGGGCCTCTTATGGTCCACCGACATCAGACCATTGTTACACGAG
This sequence comes from Neoceratodus forsteri, assembly GCA_016271365.2. NCBI lineage: Eukaryota > Metazoa > Chordata > Ceratodontiformes > Ceratodontidae > Neoceratodus > Neoceratodus forsteri. The sequence continues at coordinate 130,347,756 of JADMNL010000022.1, forward strand.
GTCCCTGCACCCTAATTGGTACCCTCAGAGGTACACCTTACAGTAAACATAGTAATTATCATAGGTATATAATGTAATACACTAGTCTTGTACCGCATAGATCCCAAGAGTCACAAAGAAACCTCGAGGTATAGGGGATGCTTAGCACTGGCTCCTGGTTCGTATTGGTAAGAACTGCTTAGGGCAACTGTGATTTACCCTTTTTGGTGGTAATAAATAAGTTTATTACTCTTATGCAATGTGTCTGTGATTATTTGCATTCCCAATATTGCCAAGAACCTGAAACTGAGGTTTAGTCCTCCTAACACCATACACCGCTTAGAGTGACCCTAGCCTTGCCGGAGACTCGACCAGTGGAGCCCCAATGGAGAATGGACCCAGCCCTACTGTTAAACCCCCTACTACCTAGCCCAAATTAAAGCTAAGGTTGAGGAATTTATAAAATTAACCCCCCCAGAGGATACTAGCGTGAACACTGTGTGGAAGTGTCCCAAAGTTGTTATCTGTGGATAAACCATTTCATATGCTGCCTTGAAAAAAAAGTCTATGTTAAAGGAAGAGTCAGAGTTAGAGAAAGAGATAGCAGACCTGGAGAGACAAAATATGAGAACCCACTCATCCCAAATAACTAGGGAACTTAAATCCCTAAAGGGTCAGCTATCTCAAATATCACCTCAGAGGCTAGAGAGGAATTTAATCATAACAAAATCATTTAGCTACTTTGAGAGTGATAGACGAGGGAAATAGTTAGCTAGTCTGATTAAGGGAAAGAAGGCAGAAAGATCTATTCTCTCAATAGAAAACACTGCTAGGACCAATACACATAATCAACAAGAAATAAATTATACATTTAAAGCATTTTATTCTATTCTATTCTATATACTTCTGAATTTACAATAGGGGCAGATATATATTCTTTCCTGGGTACTATCAAGCTGCCCTCCCTTACTCCATGGAAAGTGGCAGATTTGGACTCACCATTGATACCTTCAGAAATCAAGGAGACAATATGGAAGACCAATAGGGTAAAGCTCCCGGTCCGGATGAAATCCCAGCAGAATTCTATAAGCTTATGTGGGACTCTTTGGGGCCACTTATGAGTAAAATGATAGAAGAATCCCTGACTGCAGGTGTGCTCCCCACTCACTTATCTTGGCCACAATCATAGTCTTGCCTAAACCAGGAAAAGATCCTACCAAATGTGGTTCTTACCATCCTATCTCCCTGCTAATTCTGATTACAAAGTAATCTCTAAAATAATAGCTTCCAGATTAGAAAAACACCTTCCTAAATTGGTTTGTCCAGACCAGGGGGGCTTTGTGAAGGGCAGGCAAGCAAAACATAACCTGAGGAGAACATTAAATATCATGCACTTATGGTGGGGGAAGGAAAAGGGAGGTCTATTAACACTAGACACAGAAAAAGCATTCGACTGGGTTGAATGGCCATTCATGATGGCAGTTTTACGTAAATTTGGGCTTGGGGAGGGAATCTTGAGATGGATAGGGTCCTTATTTAGTAACCCGAAGGCGCAAATACTAACAAATCATGTCTTATCGTCCCCCTTTACCCTAACAAGAGGAATGAGGCAGGGATGTCCCTTCTCCCCTTTGCTATATGTCCTTACAAATAAAGCATTAGCGGGAGCAATCCAGCAAAGAGACTCTGATTGAAGGACTATGGTGGTATGGTGATCACCACGTGATATCCCTTTTCGCCGACGATAATACTTCTTTTCCTCAAATACCCAGATAGAGCAATTTCAATACTGCTAAATATTTTTCAAATCTGTGGGCCTATGTCAGGTCATAAAATTAACTGGTCACAGTGTGAGTGGATGCCTATGGGGAAAATTAAGACCTCTTTGGTTATGGGCTCGGTAGTAATTCCTCCCTCTGCAGCAATAAAATAAATAAATGTCATTCTCTCTACCAAAACATCTATATTGGCTAGAGCTAACCTTCTCCCAGTAATTTACAAAGTAAAAGAACAATGCGTTAACTGGAGGGCCCTTCCATTAACATTAATAGGAAGAATTAACCTAGTGAAGATGAATTTACTTCCCCAATTTTATATATATTTCAGACCCTTCCTATAGGTGTACCAAACAAGTGAATAAAAGCTCCAGAGGGGGCCATAACTCAGCTATTGTGGCAAGGGAAGAGAGCTAGGATAAGAAAAGAAATACTTTGGCTACCACTGGATAAAGGAGGTCTAGGCCTTCCAAGTGTAAAGCATTATTACATGGCGACACAACTGGCACATATTCAAGATTGAATAAGTGACAAACACTCATGACCAGGGTGGGTTAAAATGGAAAGTGGTGATCAGGAAACTCTATACTATAGCTGTTTGGTAGGGTACCTATACGAGGGAAGGTTTGATAAAATTTCCAATTCCTGCTTAAATGCCACCTTCAGGGCCTGGAGAGAGGCTCACTATATTCTCCAACACCCGCACACTTTTTCTCCAGACTTGGAGTTAGGAAGGGTACTGAAGCTGGGAGAAGGTTTTTCGGCCCAGGACCTTCAAACACTTAAATGGTGGAGAAAACAGGGCCTATATAAAGTGGGACAATAATGGGAAGATGGAGCAGGGGTCCCATTCATGATTTTAGTAAACAAGTTTGATCTTCAAGCATCCCATTTCTTTTTATGGGCCAGAATACTAGCAGTAATCAAGTCTCGATGGTCACATGCCGGGAGGTTTTCTCGCTGTACCCTGGAGGAGTTATTTATTGGAAGGAGGGATGATAAAACCTTCAAGCCTCCAAGATGTTGTTATAGGTTGCCGATGGGAGCTATCCAGAATCCAATGGACAATTTATTAGCTAAATAGGAACAGGATATATCCCCAGAGGGTCTCACATGTGGAGATTGAGTAAGAATTCAAAGAAACCTTTTGAAATGTTCAGTTAATAATAAATTATGAGCAATCCAGTACAATGTATTTACCCTTGTGTATTTCACCCCAGAATTAGGGAAAAAATAGATCCAAATACCTCTGATATACGCCTGAAATGTAAAATTCATATTGGGTCCTATTATCACCTAATCTGGCAATGTCCGAAAATTCAAATATTTTGGTGGGGTATACTTGTCCCATATAGTGGGTTACCCTCTGGTTCTAGACCCCATTGACACTCTTTTGGGACTTCCAACTAGGCATGGAAATACAAATAGACCATATTCAGGTCTATACAAGTAGGACTTGTGGTAGGCCTTCGTAGTATAGTAATGTGCTGGGTGACAAAGAATGCCCCATCGGTAACCACTTGGCTAAACTAGCTACTTGAATGTATGAGATTAGAAAAAAACTGAATATAAAGTAAGAGATCAAATGGACAAATATACTACTATGTGGGGAAGATAAGAATGGGCACTATAGCAGGATTGGTTTCCTATGTTCTAAGACCGAGAAATGAAAGACAGGAAACAAACACGTGAATGTTGAGTTCATTTATTAAAGGAGAACACTGAATATGACCAAAGGTATAAGAAAATGACAAGGAAATGTAAGATGATATATCCCTATGAGTAGATAAGTGTAATTGTACTCTGTGCTATGAAAAAAGAAAGTTTATAAAAAAAAATAATTTTTACAGCATTTCTGTGGGAACTGTTGAAATAGCTGTGGCTTGCTGTGAGTGCTTTTTAATCAGCATGCTGTCTTTTTTTGTTGCAGCCTCCATACAGATCAAGATTGGCTATGAATTTTAAAAAATAGAAACATATACCTTTTAATTATGGTGAAAATTGCAGAGCCTTTTCGAGCTGCCACTCACCAGTTAGGAAACGGGAGTCAGTGAGTTCCCACAATGCTGTTCATGAAGCATGAGCACTGCTGCGTCTGGATGCCATTTCACAATTGGCTCCACAGCAAGCAATACATGCGGACTTCTCAGTCCATGGACAATGGAAAAGAAAACCCTGAAAAAAAAAATGTTTTCAAACAGGTATGTTAACCTGGCCTTGTGGCATACATGAATGACTGAGTCCAAAGGGCATGCAAGGTGTAACTTGCAAACTCCAAAAGACACAAAATGAAAGCCAGCCTGTTTTTGCATTTTGCCTTTTGTACTTTGGTATCTTGGCATGTCAGATGACTGTGGGGCAGTGGGGTGCATATCTGTTAGTAGCAAACTAAGGATTTTGCCTCATGACATGATCGGCAAACTGTGGGGGCGACGGGTAGGCTTATGTCCACTTGCAGCAGTCAGAACCCCCCTATTCTTATGGAATCCTGCCTCGTGGCTCCTCTGTGGCCGACCACATATTTTGGTGCTGTTGTGGGGTAGGGGTCTTGTACAGTGAGCCTGAAAAAAAAACACATAAAAAGTTTGAAAATGTATGCAATTTGCCTAATTTGGCAAACCTTATCATCTGTATCTGTACTACCTCGTGGCTCAAATGCCCCAGTCTGTGCAAGCGGGGGTGGGGGTGGATTCTGTTGATTTAACTTTGGATCAAAACCTATATGAGGTATGTGTTTACCACTTTACTGCTACTCTTTATAGAATTCCCTCTGCAGCAAGTCCTGTATGTTTTATCCACTGCTTTACTGTTAATCTGCTTTTAATTGCCTCAGTCGGAAAACATACAGTTTGTGATTTGGACCCATTTTGGTGGTGAATTCTCTTTATGTTTACTAATATGCATAAAGTGCATTTCAGCCCTATTTCAGATTTTTTTTTGTGTTTGCAGTGGATCACACATTTTTCAGATTAACTGCGGCCATTTTATTGAAGGTTTGTGTTTTTGTTGCGCAACATCCACAACACACAGACTGCTCCTGATTGTCTCAAAATGGTGACTGCACCTTCATATGCAAACTTCTGTTTTTTTTTGGAGGGGAGGGTTATACAGCTGCATTTTCCATAAAGAAAAGGTTGTTTTAGTATACATGTGAGCAATATGGAATCCATTGTTTTGCTGCACAAAAGCATTTTCATAATGTCAGTAAAAATTTCTGAAACTGATTGAGAACTGCCCAAGCTTTTCTAAGCCTCTTGATCTATGGTTCCTAAATACATGTCAATAAGAATATTAATTTGGGGTCCTTTCTATGTAAATAGAATATAAACCTGATTAGTATGTAAGCAACTTGGCTGCAGCATTGAAAAACTGCCAGACAGACTAGGTGGGCCAAGCAGTCCTTATCTGCCGTCAAATTTTATGTTTCTATGTCACTTGTAAACACTTTAAACAGCTGCCAGTAAAGAAACCTGGGAAAGGGAAGTCTTTTAATCATGAAAGGTAGTCACAGATTGATTCTGCAATCAGGGAGCACAAAGAAGTTAACAGACTTGTTCAGGGTCAGCCAGTAAATTAGAAAGGTTTTACCTGGAGTTTGGTGGCCAAGCAGCCAGCCACTTCCACTTCCTGAGCTATATAAGCAGTTCCTCTCAGCTTCATTGTCAAGCATTTTTTCTTTGCAGCCAGAGGCTCTGTTGGTCTGTCCTCTGAGCTGGCTGACCCTCCGTCTGCTGTTTCTGTGTGTCTCTGATAGGCTTCAGTGTGTGTTTTCCTGCTTCTCGATTGTATCGTTCCTCCAGCTGTGTGCTTCTTTGTGTTTTGTGTCTCTTGTTTTTGGGCCTTGTTCCCTGTTTTCTGTGTTGCTGTGTTTTGGTTTTGTCTTTTGGGGCTTTGTTTCTAAGCTCCTAGCATACTGCTACTCAGAGCTCATACTACTGCTTTCAGTTACTTACAACTGCAGCCACTGCTACGGTTTACACCAATTACTATTGTACCCAGTGCTTGTTTTTTACACTGTTGCTCACTACTCGCAATCTACTGCAATGCAACTGTAATCATTATCTGTGTTTCAGCTCAACCATAGCTGCTCCATGTTACATACTCAATTGTTTTCACCTGACATAGGCTTACTCTGTCCCTAGCTATGCTGCTTATTCATGCTCTTATTCTACTTTCAGCTTCATTGCACTGCCTGGCTACACCTGCTTTCAGAGCATTATGTCTCCATGTTTTATTGCAGTTTTACAACTATGTATAATCCATACAGATTGTTGCTTCTATGTTTATTCAACCTGTTCTTCTCTGAGGTTAGCCAAAAAGCTCTTGCTGAGACTGTTATACTAGCTTTAATATCTGCATGTGGTTCTTGGTCTTCTACCGCTTTCTTGTTTGTCCTACGGTGGGGACTGGGAAGTGTCTGGGGAGTCATGGCCCCATGTGGCTAAGTATTTCTGTTCCAAATTCTGTCTTTGCCACTGAAAATCTTCAAAGTATTTGTCACCTTGATTTGGCTTTTAACTCATTATACCTTGGGCGGACATTTTGTATTGGTAGAATCAATGGATGGTTCGGACGTCATATGGAGCTATTGGGTACAATGAGTTAAATGCTGGCTGGCTTGCCCCCACTATTCAGTACTGTTTCATTGCCCTATGTTATGCAGACCTACATGCAGGTCCACTTATTACTAGTCTGTTTACTGACCTACATGTAGGTCCACACTTGCTTATGCAATCATTGCTCCTTGCTTACGCAAACCATTGCTTCATGCCTACTGCCATCCCCTTGGCTTCAGTCTCTGGGATTCTGGTGCACTCAATTCTTCATTCGACCTTGCAAGATCTCAACACTCAATGTTCATTACGATCTCAGCATGCCGTGCTCATTCAGCTCACCAGCTTTTCAGCTCTCAATCAATTTCTGGGGCATGCCAGCCATTCTATTCTGGTGCAGGGTTCCTGCAGTTGTTGGTCTCACTCCGCATTTAGTCTGCATCTTGAGCGTGTCCAACACGGGGTGGGATCCTTCTCACCTAGCCCATAGCTGGGAATGTCCTCACCCCTGGTTTGGCTTTAACTGCCTGCTAAGTGACAGCAGCTCCTCGTGTAGAATTTAAGATTAGCACTGAAGAGTGGTTAAGACATTCTCCTTTGGCTCTAGTGTTCCACTATAATGGTTAGCCATTGACTTTAGTGGTTTCCCTAGCTAGGCACCTTCACTGCATGCTTCCTACAACTGTCTCTGGTTCACCTGGCTTGAGTTTAGGGTGGGTAGGCCAGGTGAGTGCCTCAGCAGTCATTGCTCTCCTCCCGCTCCTTGGTTGCACATATTGTTGCAGAGTTTTCTCACAACCTTCCATGGCATTCCTGCTAGAGGGTTTGAGTGAGAATCTTCCTCCAAATTGGAATATTTTCCACCTCCCTTTAATTGGGTTTTCCAAATAGCAGCTGCAGAGCCATCTCTAAAACTATCCCAGGCCTGGAGGGAAGGTGACCTAGGCCTTGGATCCCCAGAAATTTCCTCCTCCAAGGGTTTTTTTCTCTCCTCCGTAGCCTCAGGTCATTACTGTTAGTTATCATAGTAGTGTCCTCTAGTTTCTTTAGGTAGGTTCCACTGTTGGATGGAGGTGGAGAATGTCCTGCTGTTCCCTCTCTCCTTAGTGGATCCCCTAATTCTCAATGCAAACCATTTGTATCATGGTACGCAAACCTGGGAATTTCATTACATCATCAAACTGAGCATCTCACAGCATTATCAAACTGTCTATGCTTCTCTACTACTACTACATCACAGTTACTGCTTGCTCATATGGTTTGTGTTGCCTAATTCTTTTGGAATATGCTTGTAATACATTTCTTCTGGGGATTCCTAAGGTACCATTACTCACGGGAATTTTCCCATGGCACCTCTAGGGGTGGAACCCTCTCCTAGGGTTCCTTGCCTTTCATTCCCCTACAGAGTGGTAATTCCTCTGGAATAGAGTGCAAACGCCAAAACCATACTATCACAATTGCACAAGCATAACACTAAACTGGCTGCATAGGACAGTGAATTGGAAATGCTTTGCCTGGAGTTTGGTTGCCAAGCAGCCAGCCACTGCCACTTCCTGAACTACATAAGTAGTTCCTCTTAGCCTCATTGTGAAGCATGTTTTCTTTGCCCCACCATCCTCCCCTCCTCCAGCAGCAGATTTTCTCTCCTTAGTGGATTCCTAAGGTACCTTTAGCCATGGGAATTGTCCTGTGGCACCTCTAGTGGTGGAACCCTCTCCAAGGCTTCCTTGATTTTCATACCGCTGCAGGGTGGTAATTCCTCTGGAACAGAGTGCGAACTGCCAAAACCAAATTAACACAGTTGCACAAGCATAATACTATACTGGCTGTATAGGACAATGAACTATATGTATAGATGGGTTTCAAACACAAGTCACAAGGGGTGGATCTCAGTGCCTTAACCACCATGCTATGCTGTCTCCATACATCAGGGTATTATAGTAGTACCGCTATTTTGACTGCTTCAATATTTTCTGATTGGTAATAAATTTCTCATGCAGCACACCTATGTCTGCAGTATCCACACACTTGGCAGCACTGTGCAATGTACTGGAGGTCATACCTCGCAGTTTTCATGCATTAAAATACACAGAATTGTCCTTCACAATTCACTGCAACTTACCAAAATGTCAAGCACTTTAATAATACTGAGTTTTGTGTTTAGGAATATTTCTATAATGAAATTGCAATGTTCTATGATACAGTATAGCAATGTGGTTAAGTGCACTGAACAGCAGCTCATGGAAAACAGTTTTTTTTTTCCTGTTAATTATTTATGTTCTGCAGGCAGAGGTCATGTGTCTACTGAGCGTAACAGACTCCAAGGATGTTAGAGGGACCTCCCTCTTGTGCCCTGAAGTACCACCAGAGCTGGCCTGTAGGTTTCATCTGGCCATTGCGCCCCCAATTTCCACTGTTTTTCTCCCCTTAACCTGAGGCTCCTGATCATGGTTGCCCATGCATGTGCACATGTGCACCACAGCTCCAGTGGCCTCTTCCACCCACCCGGCCTATTGCCAGGTTACCCCTTTGTCATGGCACTGCCACCCAGCCTCCACTGGGAAGCTGCCAAGCACCTGGGAAACCCCTGTATCCCCCGTATCCCTCCCCCCCGGCGGCCCTAACCCGGTTCTCCTGCGTGTCGTGAGGTGTGTCATCCAGTGCCTCAGCATCACTGGGAAGGCTGAGACCAGTGTTGTTTTTTTAAATATAGATTTTATCCACCATTTTCTACCCATGTTCTCCCCATCCCTGGGCGTGGAGGCACGTGCATGTCACGGTGCACACTCCCACCTTCGCTACCCACCGGCTCTTCACCCACTAGGAGGGGAACTGCAGGGGGTGATGACCACCCTGGGAGAGGAGAGCTGCCTATTGGCTGCTCAGTCCTTTTCCCCCCTACCCCCTGGCCAGCTGTCAGATGACCTGAGATTGTTCCCATACCCAGTTTGCCGGCATGACCCAAGGTAAGACATCCAGTGTCCCAACACTCATCACCACATAGCCAGCAAGAGACCAGTGTTTGAATCCCATCAGCCCCCACTTGCATATTGTGTGAACTTAAGCAAGTCACTTAACTTCCTTGTGCTCCCAGGTCACACCTAGAAGCAAGCTTCAACTTAGTGTATCTTTCATGGTTAAATAATGGTAATTTACACTTTCCCCTTCCCTAATGGGTTGTGTGCCTTGAATTGGTTCTAAGAGGGTGAACTTCAGTGAACCTTTGTGGTGCAATGGTGAATTTCAATGTAAAAGTATTATCTCTATGATTTACATGATGGTTGAGAGGTATGCTGGTCATCAATCCACACACTGACATAGCACATACAGTGCAGCTTAGGTTGAAATTAAGTTTTGCAACCACCAGTCAATGGGAATACTGACTGGGGAAAATCCACTAGCACAGCAAATTTTTCCTCTGGACCAGCTGGTGTACTCATTGAAATGTTGACTTCTGTAGTACAAGCTCATGCAGCTACTTAAAGGCAACTTGCAGTAGCCCTATACAAAATCTACCAGCATGTGTAGTGGTGTGGTGCCATTTTTGACTCCTGTGGCAGTAGGGGCACAAAACAGCACCACTATGAGTCATGTACACTTCAGGATACAGTCTTGGGACAGAAGTTGATGCTGGTCTGGCCAGAGGGGCAGTTCCAGCACAGCATACTGATAAAGTAAATGTGTGATTTAAAAATAAAAACATTTTGGACTTAATAGCCTGCTACCCTGTGGCACAGATAGCCCCTCTGTGAAAAATTATAAATTGTTATTCACTGTAAAGTTTTGGTAGGGATCATAATTCTTTCCAAACTGTGAGCCAGCTGATCATTTCTGACTTCATGGTCCACCTGCTTTGCCCCCACACTCTCCTGTTTTATGACATACTGGGGGAGTGTGAGGATGCACCCCATTCCAATCTATGTGGCTCAATTTCAGAAAAGATTTTTCCAAATCTTAATAAAAAAGCTACCTCCCAGCAAATAAGGACACTATTAGGTGAGCAGTGGCTTTATTTTTATCAAAACGCAGCTTAAAGTTTCAAAAAATCTTTTCTAGAAATGAGCCCCATAGACTTGTATGGGGCACATCCCCACCCTCTTCTTGGAATTATGTCACCAAATGAGGGAGCACAGGGGCGGAGCTAGTGGACCGGTAGGTGGAAAGGGATCACCTGGCTCACGGTTTGGCAAGATTTATAATCCCTTCCAGAATGTTACAGAGTTAGTAACACTTTATAATTTTTATACATGGGGTCTATTAGCGCCACTGGGTGGCAGACTATGGATCCCAACATGTTATACCACACAATCTCTTTAATAATGGAGCACAGAGCACCAGAGAGAGGTGGGGAAGTGTCCAGGGATAGCCTTTAACAATTACTGATGCCTTAAACAATTTGGAAAACATAATTGGGTTCAATTTAGCTTCAATTCCATATACAGTCTAGATATTCCTCCTCCCAGTATTTATTACTAAGGACATTTGCATGAATGTATGACTTTATCCCTCAGGGTTCATCTGCCTCTACAGCTGACTCCCTACTACAAGTCATAATCCTCTGTTGTGACATCACAGTTTGTGTCATGGCAGTACCTATGTTGTCACAAGCAGTGCATTATGACCTCAGGTAGGGAGAAAAGAACAGATAAACTCTCCAGGGCAAAATATAATGTTTTAATGCAGATAATCTCAGTAATAAATAATGGAGAGGAGGAATACAGAACTAATGAGAAATATAAGCTGGACTGCATCCTAAATATGTTTTGGTAAAGTTCTCCTGAAGGCATCAGCATCACTTTAAGAAGAAGAAGAAGAAGAAGAAGAAGAAGAAGAAGAAGAATCAGCATTTATATAGTGCTTTTCATACATCCAAAGCACTTTACAAGCAATGCTAGACTGGTAGTGAAGTGACTGAGTGTGTGATGACAGCCATATCACACATCATCACCCACACAGCCTGGATAATTGCATGAACCAGTTTATGGGAAGGGGAATGTTGGCCAGGACACCGGGAATGTTCTCTACTCTTTGCGAAGAGTGCCCTGGGTTCTTTTACTTCTACCTGGACACCCACCAGGTGTTCTCTGTTCTCGGAGCATAATACAAGATAGCAGGAGCACTCTTTCAGTGCTCTTTCCAGTGCTGTGTATGCACATAGTGGTCTAGTAGATGAGTCCACACCCTGCCCATCCCATCCTGACACAGCTGGCAACTGGCTCAGGAACACCTCTCACCTCCACTTCAGGCTGCTGACTGAACAGTCAATGAGCATGTGCAGTATAGTGTATGCACTCATTGATTGTCAGTAAATGAAGTGAGCATGTACACTATACTGATGGTTCATTCAGCAATGGTCAGTGGAGATGAGAGGTGGGCTCTGCTGATTGCTGGTTCTGTGTTGAAACTGGGGTGGTAGGCATTGCCTACTGTGGTGTGTGTCCAGTGTACCACCAGGAAAGTGGTATGACATTCATGGTATTATGGAGTGTGGATCAAGGAGAGGGTCCTCGAGACCACCAGCAAAAGAGGTATGGCATTCAGTCCATGTTGGTCTGGAGGTAAGATCAGGTGAACTTGGTTGCTGATGATTATGTACTGTAGTTGTCTGTCCCCTTGGTATAGTGGTTCACCCCCCCCCACCAACATTGGTGCACATCCTGCAGTCCAGTCACTGGTTGTCTGAGGTGTAAAACAAAAAAAGAGTTGTGGTTCAAGATGGTAATTACTAACTGTGTTGTAAGGGCCCCCCCCACACACGTATCTTTTTTGCCACAGTCATGAAACCGCTTGTTGTGGAAATGTTTTTAAAACGAGTTATTCAGGCTACCCCCCCAACATCCTACCACCCTGCTGAAATCCCACCTCTCCATCTGCAATCCCCCTTCCTTACCATACTCTGCTGTCTCTCTTTTTAATCAAGATATGGTGACACATACAGCCCTCCTCTCAACTTTGCTGCCGTCCACCATATGAGCTGACTTAGATAGACAGCTTCTGTCACAGAACAGCAAGAAGAAGGAGCTGCTGTTATAACTATACTTCTCTACTAGGACTAAAGAACTAGAGCTCTACTACTGGGACCTTCAATTTAGGGTAAAAACAAACAAAACAAGCATTTGTCAATGCCGAATGTTGATTGCGTTGGTGTGTTGAGCTTGCTCACTGCCCCCTCTGTCACTCGCTCAGTCTGTTTTTCCTGTTGCTGCAGACTGCTCTGTTGTACTGGGCTCCTGCCTGCATTGGCACCTTGTTCTGCCCACTAAGAAATCCACAGCTGTCCCGACAGAGCTGCGTTGAGGTGGCTCACTCCCCTTCTCTCACACCCTCATTCTGTTTCTCCTGCCGCTGCAGGCTGCCCTTTTGTACTGGGCTCCTGCCTGTGTTGGTGGCTTTTTTGGCCCACAAAGAAATCTGCAGCAGTCCCGATGGAGGTCTGTTGAGCCTGTTGAATCCCCCTCTCTCACACATTCCATTTCTGCCTTCACTGCAGGTTGGCATTTTGTACTGGGCTCCTGCCTGTGTTACCGCCTTTTTTCTGCCAACAAAGAAATCCACAGCAGTCACAATAGAGCTCCATTGAGCTTGCTCACTCCCCATCTCTCACTCACTCGTTATGTTTCTCCTGGTGCTGCAGGCTGCCCTTTTGTACTGGGCTCCTGCCTGCCTTGGCACTTTTTTCTGCCCTCAAAGAAATCCACAGCTGTCCCAAGAGAGCTCCTTTGAGGTCGCTCACTCCTCCTGTCATTCACTCATTCTATTTCTCCTGGTGCTGCTGCCTGCCCTTTTGTACTGTGCTCCTTCTTCTGTTGATGCCTTCTTCTGCCCACAAAGAAATTTGCAGCAATTACAATACAGCTTCGTTGAGTTCGCTCACTCCCCCCTCTCACTCACTCATTCTGGTTTTTCTGCCACTGCAGGCTGCCATTTTGTACTGGGCCCCTGCATGCATTGCTGCCTTTTTCTGTCCACAAACAAATCTGCAGCAGTCCCAACAGCGCTCTGTTGAGCTCACTCACTCCCACTCCCACTCCCTCACTCGCTCATTCTGTGTCTCCTGCTGCTGCAGGCTGCCCTTTTGTACTTGGCTCCTGCCTGTGTTGCCACCTTTTTCTGCCCGCAAAGAAATCTACATCAGTCACAATAGAGCTCCGTTGAGGTTGCTCACTACCACTCTGTCACTGGCTCGTTCTGTTTCTCTTGGTGCTGCAGGCTGCACTTTTGTACAGGGCTCCAGGCTGCGTTGGCACCTTTGTCTGTCCATAAAGAAATATGCAGCTGTCTTGACAGAGCTCCGTTGAGGTCTCTCAGTCTCTCTCTGTCACTGGCTCATTCTGTTTGTCCTGGCGCTGCAAGCTGCCCCTTTGTACGGGGCTCCTGCCTGCATTGGCTCCTTTTTCTGCTGACAAAGACATCCACAGCAGTCATGACAGAGCTCCATTGAGCTTTCTCAGTCCCCCTGTCTCACTCGCTCATACTGTTTCTCCCACCACTGCAGGCTGCCCTTTTGTACTAGGCCCCTGCCTGGACTGACGCCTTTTTCTACCCACAAAGAAATCTACAGCAGTCCTGACAGCGCTCCGGTGAGTTCACTCACTCCCCCTCCCCCACTCGCTCTCTCGTTCTGTTTCTCCTAGTGCTGCAGGCTGCCCTTTTGTACTGGCCTCTTGCACTGGCACCTTTTTCTGCCCACAAACAAGTCCACAGCAGTCCCGACAGAGCTCAGTTGAGCTCGGTCACTCCCCCTCTCATTCACTCTATCTTAATCTGTCCCAAACACTGATTTCCCACAGTATCCGTGCAGGAGTGCAAAAACATATTTTAGCCATGATGTGTAAAATGACAGCTGTACTGTTCATAAGGAGGTGTGAAAAAATGCCACTGTTGAAAATGTGGCGTGAAAATATTACAAATTTGCGAAGTTACAAGGGTGTGTGGAAACAGTTCAATGCACGCTTGTAACACAGTCATGTTATGGAGTTTTGTCCCCAAATTTTCAACATAGAGATTTTAGGACCTCTGCTCATGAACACTCCCACTGTCTTTGTCTTAATGGGTCCTGAACACTGACTTCCCACAGTGACCGCGTTATTCTGTGCCAGAACTGTGAAAACACATTTCGGTCAGGATGTGAAAAATGACAGCTATACTGCTCATAAGGAGGTGTGAAAAAATGCCACTGTTGAAAATCTGTCATGACAATATTACAAATCTGTGAAGTTACAAGAGTGTGTGGAAAGTGCGCAATGCACACTTGTAACACAGTCATTTGACGGGCTATCATCACCAACTTTTCAACATAGGCATTTTAGGACCTCTGCTCAGGAACAGTATCACTGTCATTTTCTTAATCTCTCCCAAACAGTGATTTCCCACAGTGACTGCCGTATTCTGCACTGGAAGTGCAGAAACACATTCCGGCCAGGATAGGAAAAATGACAGCTGTACTGTTCATAAGTAGCTGTGGGAAAATGCTAATATTGAAAATCTGGAGTGAAACTATTTCAAATTTGTGAAGTTATGAGCATGTGTGCAAACTGCACATCACACGCTCGTAACACAGTCATTTTATGGAGTATCATTACCAAATCTGTCATTTTCTTAATCTGTCCCAAACATGGATTTCCCACAGTGACTGCGCTATACTGTGCTGGAAGTGTGAAAACACATTTTGGCCAGGATGTGAACAATGACAGCTGTACTATTCACAAGGAGGTGGGAAAAAAGTCAATGTTGAAAATCTGGCATGAAAATATTTCAAATTTGCGAATTTATGAGCGTGCATAGCAACTGCACAATGCAGCCCGTAAAGATATCATTTTTTGGATTTTTCCCACCAAATTTGCAATATAGGCTTTCCGGGCCGATTGACACCATGACAGTTCAATAAATCATGAGGAGGGGTCCCAAAAACCCCATATTGAAAATTTGGTGCCAAAATTCTAAAAAATGACTGAGACATGCATTAAAGTTGAAAAAAAAACTATTTCTACCATTATACAGCTTATCAGCATTTCCTCAGTTCGCGGTCGGCTTTGAAGAGTGCAGATGTTTTCCCGGTCCACCGAAGATTGTCGCTCTGGGCTCTGGAGGTAAGTATGGGGTGGGGGTGTTGGTAGGCAGGTGTGCAGTGATTGGGTGTGGGTTGCGGGTGGGGGGGCAAGGAGAGCGCCAAGGGACAGTTTCCTTATTTACAGGGAAAAAAAACAAAAGATGTTGCAGGACCATTTTTTACTTTACAGGGGCATGTGGCACACTAGGGTGGGCTCCCAGTGTGTCACCAGAGGCTTTCTTTTTTTGAGGGCAGCAGTAACCGAAGGGGGATTGGGCACCCCCGTCAGCATACAACAAAAGGGGGTGGCATCATTATGCCGATGGGGATTGGGCACCCCGTTGGCAGACAATAAAAGTGGGGAGGGGGTTTACCAAATGCCGATAGGGAGGGCTCCCTGTTGGCAATAGAAACATGGGGCAATTGAAGCTGATGGGGATTGGAGCCCCCATCGGCAAGTAAACATGGTGGGGGGGTTAATATTGTTTGTGAACATGGCTACAAACTGCTGCCATGTTCACAAACAATATCAGTATGTGAAGATCCCGCCCTGCAATGACAGGTCGCTCCCTCATTGCAGTGGTTGGCTTACTCTGCAATGACGAGGTGGCCCCTGATTGCAGTGACTGATTTGTCTCAAGTTGGTGGCAAGGTTCCAAACTAGTGTCAGCAGCAGCGTGTCACAGCATTGGGGGAAGTGGGACAAGTCTTTGCAGGCTGTGGGGGCATTGGCCACAACAGTGCCACGCCTCCACAACCTGCTTCTGAGAAAGCTGTCCCAATATGTTTCTTGTGCTGTGGGCAATCAACATAAAAAAGAGTCAGTGTATTTAAATGAGTTGGCTGAAGTGAATTTCTGTTCAGTTATCTAGGTGTTTGTCTCAGTTGGCTGAAAGGAATTGTTATCTGTGCAATTAACTAGGTGTAGAAAGAGCTATTAAGTAGTGGTAGTGGCTTAGCTAGAAGGAAGTCAGGTTAAAGCCAGATTTAAAAACTGCCTTAGATAGCTCCTGTCAGAGAACAGGCAAAGAACAGCAAGAGTAAGGAGCTGCTGTTATAACTATACTTCTCTATTGGGACTATATTGCCTTCCTGCCCCACCCTAAGCCAATTCTACTTTTATAGGCACAGGATTTGACTGACAACAGGAACTTCCTGTTTGGGAGCAGGAAGTGAGTGATCACAGAGCCACAAAAGACTCACCATCCTAGAAGGAAAAGAGTAGCTCCTTCCCCCCCCAGCTACTGGAGGTCTGACTCTGAGCAAGTAAGGAGACTACTGAGAAATATAGGAACTTCTTGTCTCAGAACAGGAAGCTAGGAGCTTAAAGGGCAGATGAAATAAGTAAGTAAGGAGAAAAATAAATAAATAAATAAATAAATAAATAAATAAATAAACAGAGGAAAGAGTAAGTATCCAAAACAGTATTTTGGGAGACGTTCTGGAGGATGTGGTGTTGTCCCATCTGCAGGCACCTCTCTGGACTGAGGGAGGAGGTTGCTCATCTCCAGACTGAGTTGGCCAGGATTTGGAGTCCTCCTTTCCCACTCAGGGACCACCAGGACCACTACCATTGCCTCAGAGATTGCCAAGAAAAAGGAGCAGTTGGACCTCAGTGGGCTCAGGGAGGGTGAAGGTGGTGGAACAGAGGCACATCCCTCCAGTTATACCTCTCCACAATTCATATGCCATTCTAGTAAAGTTTGGTTCCTCTATGGAGGCACCCACAGAGAAGACCAAGGAGGATGCGGGGAACCTCCACAAAGGAGACCCACAGGAGGGTGGCATGGGACCCCACAGGGGAAGGAAACAACTCCTGGTGGGGGACTCCATTGTTAGGAGGGTAGAACTGGGGGAGGAAGGGCTGAGGGAGGTAAGGTGCCTGCCTGGGGCCATGGCTTGGAGGGACATGGAGCAAATCCTCAGGATTGCTGGAGAAGCTGCACGGGAGAGGGAGCTGGTTGTCATTGTCCACCTACAGACAAATGACCTGGCTGAGAAAGGGATCAGAGCAGAGCAGGAAGTGTTTATGGTGTTGTGGAGGGGCACTTAGACAAGTAGCACGCATGGTAACCTTCTCGGAGGTGCTGCCTGTCTATGGCATGGGTGAGGCTAGGGTGCTCCACACCAAGGGATTCAATCAGTGTTTGAAAAACTGGTGCAGAGCTCAGGGGTTTGGCTTCATCGGGGACTGGGGTTCCACCTGAAGTGAAGCAGACCTATATTAGTGCAATGGTCTGCATATGTCCAGGAGGGAAACCAGGATCACAGGTGATAGGTTTAAATGCTTCATTGGCTACCATTTAAACTAGCTAAGAGGGGAGGCACTGGAAAGGAGCAGGGAAATCCTAGCCCCCAAAAATCAGGGTAGTAAGTGAGCTAAACACCAAGATAGAGATGTCAACAGGGAGAAAGGCAGGGGTAAATGGAAAAAATGACAAAGGCAATAAGGACAGGAATGGGGCAAAAAGGGGTAAGGACATCAAGAAACGGAGGGTACTGGTAGCCTGTGATGTGAGCACATGCTCAAGGGTGACATCCAAAATGATGGCGCTTTATGGGCTAAAGCCCGAATGGCGATGGGAAAGGTAGGGCGACCAGATGTGGGGTGGGTGAATCCGGCAACAGGATGTCGTTATACATACATGTGCGCAAGGGGAGGGTGAGCGCACGACTAGCGTGGGCTGGGAGGGGGCGGAGGGGATGTAGAGGGTGGTGCTGCGGTAGGTTGCTGAGCTGTGCCGTGGCATCGGGGGTTGCCCTGCAGTTGGGGTGGGTGAGGTACAGGGTTCGGTTCTGGGTGCTGGTGCAATTTTATTGCGCCCAGCCTGAACTTCATTTTTCATGCTTTTGCACTCCCCCATGTCATGCACCCTGAAGTTGAGAATCCTTTACTAGGTGTGCAGAGGCAAAGCCCCTCGTTTGGGTGTGTGCACAGCCCCCCCCCCACAGAAAGCATGAAATTGTAAGTCCCCAGCACTGTTGTTCCATGTGCCGAGGATGTCAGAGCACCAAAAATGCTTTTGCCTCTCTGATGTCATGATAATGCGGCTAGCCTTTATGCTGTCACCATTATCATGTAGAACCAAAGGTACCAGATAGTTCACCAGCTCAGCTAGAGATCAGACACTTCTAACCCTGCATTGAATGCTTCTATGTGGTATTTTTATTAACTCATGTACCTCTATCTATAGACTTTTAATTTCCAGATTGTATCATTACTATTCTTTCCACACCTACCGAACCTCTGTATGATTGACTCAGTTCTGAATCAACAATGTCTCACATGTACTGTTATATGGATATTTATGGGAAAAAATCAATAAAAACTGCAGTTTTAAAAACATAAATGGAGGGTAATGAGTACCAATGCCCATAGGCTGGGTAACTAGTTCCCTAAACTGGTGGCCTTGATGGAAGAGGGATGCCTGGATATCACAGCAGTCACAGAAACATGGTACACAGAGAACCATGACTGGGATGTTAAATACCGGGGTACACAACCTACAGGAGAGACGGGGGGGGGCGAGGAGGAGAGTAGCTCTTTATGTAAGGGAAGGGATGAAAGCAATGGAACAAAAGAGTAAACACGGAGGAGAGGAGGTACTGTAGGTCACCATAGATACTGGAAATGGCACCACAATCCGCACAGGGGTTGTATACAAACCCCCATCTCAACGGAAGGGAATGGATAAGGATATGATAGAAGGCATCCTTAGGATGGCAGTGAAAGGGGAGTTACTGCTGATGGGGGACCTGAACATGCCAGATGTTAACTGGAGCACCTTTGCTGCAGCCACATCCAAGAGCAGGACCATTCTTGATGCCCTACGGGGGCATGCCTCAAACAGCTAGTTTTGGAACCCACTAATGAGGGAGCAATCTTAGACTTTGTACTCTCAAATGGGGGCAGTGAGAGGATCTCAGACCTAGAAGTGGGCAACCATCTGGGAACAAGTGACCACCAATGTGATTCATGATAAATTCAGCTACAGAGTCAAGCCATACAAAAGTGAGGGTACTGGACTACAGGAGGGCTGACTTTGGCAAGATGGGAGAGTGCCTTAGAAAAGCACTAGCAAACAGGCAAGAAGGAGGGGTGGAGCAACAATGGGGAAACATCAGAACTGCCATCACAGAGGCAACAAGCCTTTGTATGAAGCAAATAAAGAAATCAAAATGAAAGAAAAAGCCACTATGGTTCTCAAAAGAGGTGGCAGAGAGGTTAAGGAGAAAAAAACAGCATTTAGAAAGTATAAGGAAACAAAGAAGGAGCAGGACAGAGAACTGTACCAGTTAAGGTAGAAGAAAGCAGGGAGGGAAGTCAGAATAGCAAAGGCCCAAACTGAGGAAAAGATAGCCAACTCGGTTAAGAAGGGGGATAAAACCTTTTATAGGTACATCAGGGAGTGTAGAAAGACAAAGGGAGTGATAGTGAAGCTGAATAGAATGGACGATGGATAGGCAGAAAAGGACTGTGAAAAACAGGGATACTGAACAAATACTTCTGCTCAGTATTCACAAAAGAGAAGAAGGGGGAGATACCTAATCCAATTAACAGAAGCACTCTGGATGGAGGGGTTGATCCCACTCCTTTCAAAGAAGAAGGGGTTTTGAAAGAACTCCTAAAACTGAAGGTGGACAAAGCAATGGGGCCCGATGGGATTCACCCCATAATTCTAAAAGATCTAAGAGGAGAACTAGTGACACCACTGATTACCTTATTTAACAAATCATGGAATGATGGTGTGGTACCTGAGGACTGGAGAAGGGTGGATGTGATTTCCCTTCACAAAAGTGGGAGCAAGACAGAGGCAGAAAACTACAGACCTGTCAGTTTGACCTCTGTGGTAGAGAAAGTGATGGAATCACTTCTGAAGGAAAGAATTGAGTGCCTAGAGGCCAGTGGAGCACAGGACCCAAGGCAGCATGGGTTCACAGTGGGAAGGTCATGTCAGACAAATCTAATTGATTTCTTTGACTGGGTAACCAAAGTAGCAGACCAGGGAGGGACTGTGGACATGGCCTGCCTTGACTTTAGCAAGACATTTAACACAGTCTCACACAAAATATTAATAAACAAATTAACCAGCCTGGGACTGGATCCCAGGGTGGTAGCCTGGGCAAAACATTGGCTGGACAACAGGACTCGGAAGGTAATTGTAAACAGAGTCCACTCTGAAGAAAGGGGGGTTACTAGTGGGGTACCACAAGGTTCAGTACTGGGTCCAGTCCTTTTCAATGTCTTTATAAGTGACATTGCAGAGGGACTGGAAGAAAAAGTATGCCTCTTTGCAGATGACACAGAGATTTGCAACAGGTTTGATACACAAGGAGGCACGGAAAGAATGAGAAAGGACTTGACAAGGTTGGAGGAATGGTCAGAAGTATGGCAGCTTGGATTCAATGCAAAAAAGTGCAAAATAATGCAACTGGGAAACACAAACCCAGGGGAAGAGTACACAATGGGGGGGGGTAGTAACAACAACAAAAATGGAAAGGGACCTGGGGGTAATTATATCAGATGACCTTAAGGTTGGCAAGCAATGTGAGAATGCAGTAGAGAGGGCTGGGGGGATACTGGGATTATAAGGAGAGGCAGCAGAAAACAGGAAGTTGTCATCCATCTGTACAAATAGTTGTGAGACCCCATCTGGAGTACTGTGTCCAGTTCTGGAGACCCCATCTCCGTAAGGACATAGACAGGATGGAGGCAGCCCTGAGGAGGGCAACTAAAATGGTGCAGGGTCTGCAAGAGAAGCCATATGAGGAGACACTAAAGGAGCTTAATATGTATACCCTTGAGGAAAGGAGGGGAAGGGGGACATGACAGAGACTTTTAAGTACCTCAACGGAATCAACAAAGTCCAAGAGGGTGGCATCTTTCAGAAAAAGAGATGTGCAAGAACAAGGGGACACAATTTGAAGATAGAGGGGGGGACGGTTCAGGGGCAATGTGAGGAAGTATTTTTTTTCACAGACAGGGTGGTGGATGCCTGGAACAGCCTTATTGAGGAGGTCGTGGGGTCTAAAACTGTGGGACAATTCAAGAATGCATGGGACAGACATAAGGAAATTCATGTGGCGGGTAGGAAGAAATAGGCTGTTGGTTAACTAGGATCTGCAGCTTATCCTGTAGGTAGGGAAATGGGCAGACTACATGGGTCAAGCAGTCCTTATCTGCTGTCAAAGTCTATGTTTCTATGTTTCTGTGTTTCTATGTTTCTAACTTGGCTTATTCAGTGAAAGCTCATATGTTGCACACTCACATGGATAACAGGAAGAGGGCTGCAGGAGTTGCCATTCCAGGATAAGAGGAGTGCTGGCAGACCATGGGGAGGGGGGGTGGTGCTGGAGGTGGATGTGGGATGTCAGTAGTTTGGGAAGGGGTATAGCAGGTTGATGTGGAGAAAGTGGACCACCAGGAATCATATTTTAAAGCATATGAATGAGCAATCCAGGATGACCACTATGGCAGGATGCCAATTGTGGCCACATCCAGTTTACTAATTTTCATCTTGGAGTCCAAATCAAATATCTGTATTCACAGACCATCATATACACAGTTTTGCATGATATGCAACCACACTAGGGTATAGGGCAGTGCCTACTGAAATCAAGGTTGGCCTTATGCAGGGGGACATTAAGAAGAAAAAAAAATGCCACAGGCTAGCAGATGTGGAAATTGAAGTCTGTACGAGGCGGCCTTATGCAGAGGGACAAAGGTGGACAGTAAGAAAACAAAACACATGCTAGGCAATGTGGAAATTGAAGTCTGTACTTGGCACCACATTGGTCCACCTCTACAATGGGTTGTGGTGGGGGTTCTGCTAAGAGAATGCTAAGTTATCAGCTGCTTACCTTCTACCACTGATAGCTCTTATGTATATTCTTTTTTTTTTTTTTGTACAATTTTTTTATTAAGAACGTGGATAAGCTTACAACACAGTCAGAGTACAGATATTGATTATTATATAACATTGACACATACAATAGCTTGGTGCAGTTCATTAAAATACAGCAGATGGTAGAAGGAAATGACAGTGTGCAAAACAGAGAGCAATTCGATTTTCAAAGTCTCCCCCGTACATATAACTGTAGATACTAAAATTAGACTCAAGAGCCTGAGTATCAGTCTGGGATAAGATCAGCTTCAACTTCTAACAGCCAAGGCCCCCAAACATCCCAAAACTGCAACATCTTGCCCTGGGCACCCAGCTGTGCCTGTTCAAGCATCATGCAGGACTTCACATTTTGCAACCATCTAGTAACTGATGGGGGAGTCATTGACATCCACAGTTGTGCAATGGCTCTCCTTGCATTAATAAGTGCAATAGACCAGAGGGGGTTCGACACCTTGTTATTTGGGTGAGAAGGGTCTGCCCCAAGCAGCAGTTCCAGAGGAGGATTAGACAGGCTGTAGTCCAGGACATTGGTCATTATATTACATATTAGATGCCAAAAAGGTACTACCCTGGGGCATACAAGTGCCAGGTGGATAAAGTCCACCCTGTCCGCTGAGCAGTTAGGACACTGATGGGATTTGGTAGCATCCAATTCATGCAGATGCAGGGTGGTTGCATACACCCCATGTAAAAAACATAACTGGATTTGCCACAGTATGTTACTGTGTGAGCAATGTTGTAATGGGTACATGCTATAGACCAGCCCTTTTGACTAATAGGTAAATGAAAGTCATCACTCAATTTTTTCCGGCTAGTATTCAGATCAGGAGGGGAGGCACTATGGAGCAATTGATAATAAATAGACATAGGTTTGCTCCCAAGTTGGGGGCTAAACACTTCTTCTTCTATGGGTGAGGGGGCTGCAAACCCATTTGTGGCAGTAAGAGTGGTTCCACACTGCTGATGGATTGTCAGGTATAGAAAGAAGTCCCCCACCAAGATCTGCCACTCAGTACAAAGTTTTGTAAAACTTTTCAGCAGGCCCCCATCATACAACTGATTAATTGTAAGAAGGTCTTTCTTCCTCCACACCCACAACCTCTGAATCATCATTTCTGTACATTTACCTCCAGATTTCATAAAATTAAGCAAGCTGAGATTTGGAGAGTTGCCCCCCCTCCTTATATCCCATGCAGCTGTGTGCCACAGCCAAGCACGTACAGTGGTTGAAGTAAAAGGGTTGCCCAAACGCACCTCTCCCATGCCCTGCAACCATCAAACTAGAAACATAGAAATGTAGAAGTTGACAGCAGATAAGGACCGCAAGGCCCATCCTGTCTACCCATTTCTTTTTCTACCTTGTGAATGTGCCATCGGCCTTTGCTCTGTCAATGACGTATCTATTCATACTCATCTGTATTGCTCCCTTATGCCTGTCCCATGACTGTTTGAAGCCCTGCACTGTATTCATATCCACCACTTCCTGAGGTAGGCTGTTTCATGCATCCAACACCCTTTCTGTGAAAAATAACTTCCTCACATTACTCCTTAATCGGCATCCCTCTAACCTCATGCTGGGTCCTCTTGTCCTGCTATTTTTATTCTATTGCACCATGTTAAACTCTTTTATCTTGTTAATGCCCTTAAGGTGTTTGAATGTTTCAATCATATCACCTCTCTCCCTCCTTTACTGTAGGGCATACATATTGAGCTCCATTAATCTGTCCTCATATGTTTTCTGATGCATTCCATGCGCTATTTTGGTTGCCCTTCTCTGGACTGCCTCAATTTGGTTAATGTCCTTGTTAAGTTGTGGCCTCCAGTACTGCACACAATAGAGAACAAAAAGAGTGTGCAAACAGAAACGGTGGTGCTAAAGGAACTATGATAATGTAAAATGACTAAAGTTCCAAGCACACACCAAGCCTTTAAGAAGGACCCCAGACAGAGATAAAGTTAAAACTTACATTTTATTGCGTACAAAAACACCACGCCTGACTTGTTTTGAAGCCAAAAGCTCTTTTCTCAAAGGCTAATATAAACCAGAGCACAGTACTCTTAATATATGAAACGAAGCACACCATGTGACATTCTAAAATCAATTAATACACCTGTGTAGAAACAATTTAAATAATTACTACATAAGGGTTTTCTATCACACACAAAAGTTGTAATTAATCATTTGATAGAAACTTTAATCACAACATTCTATATTCTACTAAACCTAAGTTAAATTATCCTAAATTACTTTTTATTAAGAAGATTTTTAAGTTAATACATAGGCAATCTATCTAATCCATTTATGTCCATACAGTGTAATAATAACTAAAAAACAGAGCTACTTAAAGTTATAACATAAAAGAAAAGGATAAAGCAGAAAGAGAAGATTATAAATTCTAACAATAACAGCTCAGATGGCAAGGGGAAAGGAAAAGAAATAGAAATGGGGTGGGGGGAGGTATTTGGATCCAAGAAAAACAGTCTTCTTCCATGTATACTCTCAGTATTATTTAAATTATTTCATTAAAAAGCACACATTCAAGCAAAGTTAGACAATTAATTTAATTACAATAGTTCTATTATTAATAATTTCTTTCTTAGACATTATTTAAAAATCGTGTTGGACCAACAAATAAGATAGAACATTGGATCCACTACATATATAGTATATATACTGACTTATTTCAAACCATTACTTGGCTTCTACTTGTCTACAGGTATTTCCCATCTGCCCTGTCTTAAATAAGGGTGAATATCAAACTGTGAATTCAAGCCTGGAAATTTGTTCGCTTTAAGCATAAGGATCCAAAAAATCTCTCTAATTAATAAAAGATTTTCAAAATTTCCTTCCCATGGATTTCAATTTACCTTGTCCACAGCTATGTATTTAAAAGAATGTTGCTGGGGTTCCACAGCTTCCAAAACATATCAAGTTGTGGCATATGGAGGATCACCTTTTCTGCTGCTCTAACATGTTCCCCCTCTCTATTCTTAAACTTTCATTTGGTTTTACCTACATAGTGGGCACCACATGTACAAACCACTAAATACACGATACCTTCAGTATCACAAGTAATGCATTGTTTGATTACAAAAGACTGTTTAGTACTCCCTATTGAAAAGCATTTTGTTTGTTTCACATGTTTACAAAAAACGCATCTTTGACATTTGTAACACCCTTTTGGTTTCTGTAACCATGTTGTGTTTTGTTATTTACAAAATGACTCTGAATAAAGATGTCTGTAAGTGTAGGTGCTTTCCTATAGCATAAATGGGGCAGAATCTCAGATAGCTCCCTTAGATTGGGTTCTGCCATCAATAAATACCTATGATGTTTTAATATTTTTTTTACTTCTTTTACTTGTGCTGAGTACATCGTGGTATAATTGAATCTCAAGTCTGTGCATATAGGGACATTTTTTTCTTTTAATAAATCTGCCCTTTCCCTCACTTCTACCACCATTTTGGCTTGTTCTGTCTTGCCTCTATGATAGCTCCTTTGCACTAGTCATGATGTCAATTCATCTGCTCCTTGAGAAAAAAATTCTTCAGTATAGCAGTTTCTTTTAGTCTTTAAAAATTGCCCCAAAGGAATATTGTTGGCTACTTGAGGTGGATGGCAGCTATTCGCTAAAAGCAGAGTATTGCCATCAGTAGGCATCCTGTAAATGGTACTTGGAAATTTCCCATTTCATCTACCAGTATTAACAAATCCAAATATGTGACATTTTTTTTACTGCTTGTGTATGTAAATTTCAGATGTGGGCTTGACTGGTGCAAGAATTGGACATAGTTCAAAAGTTGCAAGGTCCCCATTCCACACTATAAACAAATCATTCATATAACATTTCTAAACTACCAAATATTGCCTAAAGGGGTTATGCTGTGCATCTAGAATTACTTTTTCCTCCCATAAACCTACAAACAGGTTAACAACCGAGGCGGGTACATGTTGCCCCCATCGCTGTACCCTTAATCTGTAAATACAGTTCTTTATCAAATAGAAAGATATTCTGTGTTAAAACAAACTAATAGTTTAAGCAGAAATTCTATAGGAGGGTGCTGTTACCAAATTTGCCCTGTTGAGATAGAAGGCTGCTGCATCCAATGCCCCCTCGTCAGGGACATTGGTATATAGCGCCTCTATATCCATCATAAAAAAATACATATCTTCTGTTACCCTCAGTTTGGAAATGAGATTTAACACCTCCTTGGTGTCTTTCAAATAAGAAGGCAAACATGTCACCAAAGGTTTCAGGAAGGAGTCAACATATTTAGATAAAGGCTCAGTAATTGAGCCAATCTCATTTACAGTTAGTCGACCCAGAGGGTTATTCAGAGTCTTATGTACCTTTGGCAATACATAAAAGGTAGCTTTTACAGGAAAAGGTATAATAAGAAATTCCATTGTAGTTTTATCTATAAAGCCTTGTTTAAAAGCACTACGAATGGTCTCATCGATACTGAATTTGAAGTCTGCTGTTGGATCTTGATTTAGTTTTCTATAAAACCTCTTGTCACTCAGTTGTCAAATTATTTCTTCCACATACTTATCCTTATCTAGAAGGACTACAGCACCCCCACTTGTCAGCTGCTTTAATAATCAAATTCTTGTAAAGTGCCTATAGCCTCTCTTTCCAATTTATTAATATTATTAAAAAAATTAAATGTAGGGGTTTCAAAAAATTGTTCTAAATCATGTTCTACCAAATTCTTTAATACAGTAACAGTATTACAGTGTGGTGCACAAAAGACAGAAGGATTCTTGAATTTCTTTAAAGGAACTGTCTCACAGTCATCATTTTTAACAAAAAAGACTCTTAAGTTAAGTTTTCAGCAATTTAAATCTTAATCCACCAAGGTCTCTACTCTGTCCATAGATTTAGTGGGAGCAAAGCCCAGTCCCTTCTGTAATAAACTTGTTTCTGAAACAGTCAAGGAATGTTTAGATAAGTTGATAATTTGTTTTGGTCTTACCTCCTCCGTTGTCTCCTCCCCCTGTACGTCTGTCTCCGATATAGTCTCCCTCAGTTGCAATTGTGGAAATCCCTGTAATTTTGTCTTTTGTTGATTTTCTTATCATACTCTCTTCTTCTTTCTGGTTGATAAAGGTCTCCCTGTCTGTCCTGAAATCTGGGGCTCCTGCGTAGAGCTGGGGGGGGGGTAGGAGGGGAGTAGGAGGGTTGTTATACATTCCAGTTGGCTGAGGATCTAAAATATGTCCATCTCTTGGAAGAAAGTTCCCCCTGGTGTTTTCTTCTGGTTCTGAGTCACTTCATTCTGTAATATATTCAAATGACACATTTTTTGTGTTTTTTAGAATTCCTTTGCATTTTGTTGAAGGTTTCCAATTAAAAATATTGCCTTTTTCCTAGTCACCCTTATCTCTGATGAATTTAGTGGTTTTGAGTTCTTTCAAGTCCAGGTCTATTTTTGCAATAGAAACTTTTAGTTTTTTATTGCACACATCAAATTCTTTCAAATCTTTAAGTTTGAGCATTTCACTCTCCTGTTTCTTGACTTCTTCCCTTAGTGCAGTTTCCTTTTTTTTTCCAAATTTAACAATTAATTTAATCACTTTCAAACTTGCATCTATTAAGATTTCCTCCCACTCTCATAAATAATTCATTGTTTGTTCCACAGGCTGGACTTTTAATCAGTCTCAAATCTCTGGATATTCATTTTAGCTCCAAGTAAGTCTTCAACTACATGTTGTTCCAAAATAGTCTACGCAGATGATGAATCAATCTCTCCAAATGTCTAAAAGCTGTTACTAAAGGTTGTGTTTCTGTAGCTGGTGGACCATTATTCAGTGCTTCTTGTAAAAATGGATTCTCAGTCACTGTGGTGGCCAGCAATTGTTCCATATATGCCAGAGAATTGTTTGTGTGTGACTTAATCACGTTTGTAAAGTTCAAATTTGGAGTAACTTCCAAAATGTCTCTGGATAGTGGATTCATGGTGACAAAAAGCAAAACGCAGATATATAAATATTTTCACTCTTCTGTCACTTAGTGGATGTATACCTTCAGGCTTTTATGTGTATATAGCTCTATACCAGGACAATTACTGCTGTTCCTGCTATTTTATCTTCTGTATATTTACTTTCAATTGAACCAGAAGTTGCTATTCCACAACCGGTGCAAATACACTCTAAACTCAATAGAGAACAAAAAGAGTGTGTACATGGAAATGGTGGTGCTAAGGAACTACGATAATGTAGAATGACTAAGGTTCCAAGCACACACCAAGCCTATAAGAAGGACGCCAGACCGAGGTAAAGTTAAAACTTACATTTTATTGCTTACAAAAATGCCACGCTTGACATGTTTCAAAGCCAAAAGCTCCTTTCTCAAAGGCTAATATAAACCAGAGCACAACACTCTTAATATATGAAATGAAGCACACCATGTGACATTCTAAAATCAATTAAAACACCTATGTAGAAACAATTTATATAATTACTACATAAGGTTTTTCTATCACACACAATAGTTGTAATTAAGCATTTGATAGAAACTAATTACAACATTCTATATTCTACTAAACCTAAGATAATGATCCTAAATGACATTTGATTAAGAAGATTTTTAAGCTAATATGTAGGCAATCTGTCTAATCCAGTTATGTCCATACAGTGTAATAATGAACTAAAAAATGGAGCTGCTTAACAAAATGAAAGTTTAAGGATAGAGTGGGCGAACATGTTAGAGCAGTAGAAAAAGATGATCTTACACATGCCAGAGCTTTACGTGTTTTGGAAGCTGTGGAGCACCAGCAACATTCTTTTAAATACATAGCTGTGGACAAGGTAAATTGAAATTCGGGGGGGGGGAGGATTTGATAATATTTTATTAATTAGAGAGAATTTTTGGATACTTAAGCTTAAAGCGAACAAATTTCCAGGCTTGAATTCATAGATAGATATTAGCCCTTATTTAAGACAGGGCAGATAGGAAGTACCTGTAGACAAGTAGAAGTCAAGTAATGGTTTGAAATAAGTCAGTATATATACTATACATGTAGTGGATCCAATGTTCTATCTTATTTGTTGGTCCAACATGATTTTTAAATAATCTCAAAGAAAGAAATGATTAATAATAGAATTATTGCAATGAAATTAATTGTCTAACTTTGCTTGAATGTGTGCTTTTTAATGAAATAATTTAAATAATACTGGGAGTATACATGGAAGAAGATTTTGTTATTCTTCCTTCCAATTACTTTCCCCATCCCCCATTTCAATTTTTTTTTGCTTTCTCCTTGCCATCTGAGTTGTTATTGTTAGAATTTATATTCTTCTATTTCTGCGTTGTCCTTTTCTTTTACATTATAACTTTAAGTAGCTCTGTTTTTTTAGTTCATTATTACACTGTATAAATGGATTAGATAGATTGACTATGTATTAGCTTAAAAATCTTCTTAATAAAATGTAATTTAGGATCATTTAACTTAGGTTTAGTAGAATATAGAATGCTGTGATTAGTTTCTATCAAATGCTTAATTACAACTATTGTGTGTGACAGAAAACCCTTATATAGTAATTATTTAAATTGTTTCTACACTGGTGTTTTAATTGATTTTTAAATGTCACATGGTGTGCTTCATTTCATATATAAAGAGTGCTGTGCTCTGGTTTATATTAGCCTTTGAGAAAGGAGATTTTTGCTTTGAAACATATCAGGCATGGTGTTTTTGTACTCAATAAAATCTAAGTTTTAACTTGATCTCTTTCTGGCATCCTTCTTAAAAGCTTGGTGTGTGCTTGAAACCTTAGTCATTTTACTGCATGCAATACTCCAGATGGTGCCTAACCAGTGTCTTGTAAAGAAGGATTATAACCCCCTTCTTCTGACTTGTGATACCCCTACTAATACAGTCCAACAGCCCTCTAGCCTTACCTACTGCTTTAGTGGTCTACTTGGATGATTTCAGATCATCGGTGATGATGACGCCCAAGTCTCTTTCTTCCCTTGTGACTGCCAGCAACTCCTCTCCCAGTCTATAGGTGGCTTCCAGGATTCTCTTCCCTATGTGCATGATCTTGCACTTCTTTGTATTAAACCCCAGTTGCCACTCTTCCAACCATTTTGCAAGTTTATCCAGATCTCTTCTCATTCTGCTCACACCATCTGGATCATCTATTCTGTTGCCGATCTTGGTGTCATCTGCAAACAGACAAATCTTACCCTCTAGTCCATCTGCAATGTCACTGATGAAGATATTGAAGAGGATTGGCCCCAGGACTGATCCCTGAGGTACCCCACTTGTGACCTGCATCTCTTCTGACTGTATACCTTTTACCACCGCTCTCTGTTTTCTGTCTGTCAACCAGTTTGCTACCCACTTGACCAACTTCTGATCCACCCCAAGCCTACACAGTTTATTAATCAATCTTCTATGTGGAACAGTATTGAAAGCTTTGCTGAAGTCAAAGTAGGTGACATCAACTGCTCTCCCTTGGTCCTCCACTCTGGTTACCCAGTCAAAGAAATCTACAGTATGAGATTAGTCTCACAGGACCCTCCTTTTGTAAACCCATGCTTTCTTGGATACTGTACTTCTATGGATTCTAGGTTTTGCACTATCCTTTCCTTAAGGAGTGCCTCCATAATCTTTCCCACTACTGAGGTAAGACTGACTGGTCTGTAGTTCCCTGCCTCCTTCCTGCTACCGCTCTTGTGGAGCGGGATCACATGAGCCCTGCTTCAGTCTTCTGGGACCTCTCCTGTGCTCAGATACTCACTAAACAGTTCTGATAATGGCTCTTCTAGTTCCACCTTAGCTCCTTTAGTACCCTGGGATGTATGCCATCAGGTTCCATTGCCTTGTCCACCCTGAGCTTATTGAGGTTTTGTAGGACCCTTTCTTTTGTGATGGGACTAGTGCACATCTCCCTCCCACCTGTGTCCATGGTGCTGAACTGTGTGCCCTGCCCTACCTTCTCCTCAGTAAATAGTGAGCAGAAGTATCTATTTAAGATAGATACTTTCACATGGTCCTCCACCTCACATGCCCCCTTAGCCCCTTTGATCTTAGCAATAACCCCCTCTGGACTTTTTCCTTTCACTAATGTATCTATAGAAAGTCTTGTCACCTTCTTTTACTATTTGTGCTAGTGTTTCCTTGGTTTGGGCCTTTGTCTGCCTTACTGCCTTCCCTGCTTCCCTTAGGGTAGTATGGTATGATTCCCTATCTTCATCCTGCTGCGTTCCCTTATATTTCCTGAAAGCCAACCTTTGTCTCTGACCTTTCTGCTACTGTTTTTGAGAACCAAAGTGGTTTCCTTCTTCTTTTGCACTTCCTTTTCTCTCTAACACAATGGGATGTTGTTTCAAGTATTGCATCTTTAATGCTTGCCTACTTTGCCTGTACCCCCTCACCTATATTTCTTTTTGCCAGGGCTAGCTTAACTCAGTTGGCCATCTTATCACAGTCAGCTCCTCTGAAGTCCCATATTTTTGCCTTGGAATGGGATGATTTAGTTCTAGTGGCCAAATTGAATCATTCCATGTGATGGTCACTGACCCTCTGGTGACCTTCTACCTGGAGATCTGTGATCCTTTCCCTTTTAGTCAGTACTAGATCTAGGATAGCCCTGTCTCTTGTGGGTTATTGTACCAGTTGTTTAAGGTCCTTCCCTGCAGGAAATCCACCATGTGTCTAGTTCTGGCAGATGTTCCTATGGGTATTGATCAATCTGTATCTGGCATATTGAAGTCTCCCATTATCAGAACCTCCCCTTTAGCTGTCATGTTTTGTACATCTTCTAAAAGTAATGTGTCTATGTCCTCCCCCTGGTCTGGAGGCCTGTAGACAACCCCAGTTAGTATTGCTGTCCCATTTTCTGTTTCCAGAGTGACCCACTGTTCTTCTGGCTCCTTATGTGTATTCTGAATTTCTGTAGCTTTGATATTTTCATTGACATAAAGAGGCACTTCAACCCCCCCCCCTTTTTGCACCTCGGTGTCTTCTGAACAGTACATGGCCAGATACTGAAGTCTCCCAAGTGTGGTTACTGGTAAACCATGTCTTGTTAATGGCTACTATGTCCAGTTCAGCCTCTGTCATTATTGCCTGCAGGTCTCAGATCTTGTTTCCCAGACTGTGAGCATTTGTGTACATGGCTTCCCATTGGCCAGATTTTGGTGTGTTAGTTGTTGGGCAAGGCCTAGCATTTCTCCTGTGCATCATATGGGGAGCTGGACCTTTTGCCTTACCTGGTGATGCAAATGACACAAACATGCTGAATTCCTGTTTGACCACTAGCTGAGGAGGAGAGGGATGTTCTTCCCATTTGATGTATGGGGGTGCCACGCCCCTCTCCCCATTTGTTAGTTTAAATATTCTGCAAAGATGTCAAACTTCTGCCCCAATGCACTGACTCTCTCTTTAGTCAGATGCAGTCCATCAAATTTAAAGAACATTCACTCCCAAAACTGTTGCCACTTCCCTACAAATTTGTGTCCTTTTTCCTGGCACCAGTCCTTGAGCCATATGTTTAGCTCCCCATCTCCCCTTCTGTGACCTTCCATCCATCTGCATCCCCAGACTGGCAGGATCTCAGAGAAGGAGATGCCAGATGAAATGGATGACAGTTTGTCACCCAGCCTGGTCAGGTGTTCCTTGGTCTCCACAACTGACCAGCTGGCGAGATCATTAGTCCATATGTGTACCAGGACATCAATGTTTTCTCCTGCTTCCTGAACAATCTTATCAATGTGGTCAGTGTCTCTCCATGCTGATGTACCTGGGAGACATCTGACCATTACCCCTGACTGGAGACATGTATCAACTCCCCGAATCATGGAGTTTCTTATGATCAGAAGTTTTTTGGATTTCCCTTTTGCTTTTTTGGGGGGGTTCCAGTTTTGGGTGAGTTTTGGTGTTCTAGCTCCTGTGCTGAAGTGTCCTGCTCTGCAGTGTCCTCTGCCCCTTTGTTTGATTTTTGAGATAGAGGCAGAGACCTGTTTGTAGTTTTTATAGGGCTTGTGGAGGTGATATTTTGGAGAGCACCGAGTAATGGGGCACCCAATTTTCCTCTCTTAACCACCTAACAACCTCCCAGGCCAACTACCTTCTGTGTTTGAGGTGCTTCTGTTGGATGTTGGGGAAATGGTGGTTCTTATAATATATTTCCTCTTGAATATGCAACTTGAGGTGCGTAATCCCTGCCCATGCTGCCTGGAGCTGAGTCCTTAGATCTCCAATGGCCAAGCATGTAGGACAGTGTCCTAAATCCTGTAAAATTGCCCTTTTGAAAAGTGCTCCTCAGTAGCTGCAGTTAATGATATCCATTCCAAATAAGCTGCTGGGTTTATTTTATTTTTATTTATTTATTGTTGACCGGGTAAGTGCACTAGACAAATCCTGCCTATTTTCAGGCACGACCTGGGGAAGGGGGATACAGATGAATGCCGACTGACCTTGAACCAGATTAAGCTGTTGGTGGTATTTTTAGTGAATGAGGGAAATTTGCAAGGACACCGGGGAAATTCTCCTACTCTTTCGATAAGTGCCATGGGATCTTTAACATCCACCTGAACTACCACCAATCCAGGCAGATGGGACCTCGGTTTAACGTCTCATCCGAAAGACGGCACCTCAGAAGTGCAGCACCCCTCTCATGCTGCACTACAGTGTCAGTATTGGGATATTAACCCAAGTGCCAGATGTGGGAACTGAACCCACAGCCCTCTGATCTCCTGGCCTCAGAGGTGAGTGTGCTACCAGCTGAGCCACTGACACTGATAACCTTATTACCTGGCCAGAGTAATTAGAAGGAAGAAAATGAAAGCAAAGGTTTGATTTTGTGTTTTGTTTGTTTGTTTTTGTATAACTTGTTATAACAAATTAAATTACTAGTGGCCATGTAAATAAGGTCACTGTGTGGATACCCCTCTGATCTGCCCCTTCCTACTTTGCTACAGGAAATGTCACGACTCTGCTAACCTATAACATGAGTGTAGTGTTGGGTGGTTGGGGATGGGGGTGGGTGGCTGGGCCCTTACCTGCTGAAAAAGTAGAAATATGGATGAAAGAAACAAGAAGGTAAGAGTAGAAACAATCAGTATGCAACAAATGCAGTAGCCCTTAAAGCTTATCCTAGTGAAAGATACAACCATAAAACCTGTAAAGCACCATCTGTAATAATGTCACAGAAGATATACCCTGTAAAAAACACTTTGCTAGAGAGAAAAATAAAGCAGTAACGGAAGATATACCTTGCAAAAGACAATTTGAATCAGAAGATTACAGAAGTAATCTGTAAGCCCACACCTGTAGGCACACCCTGTAATAATGCAGCAAAAGGTATACCCAGCAACAACAATTTGAATCAGAGAAAAATAAAGCAATAAAATGTTAGCAACAAACTGTAGCAATCCCAGTGAGCACAAAATAAAAATAACAAGATACAGTAAATTTGCCTAGCCAAAAGAAGTCTTACTCCTTTTACTTGCTCTGGTAAGGTTCTTTGCTCTGTCCTATCAAGCAATCTAGAAGAAAAGAGCTCAGGTGAAGCTAGGTGCCTTGCCCAGCAAACCTAATCTTCCCTAGTGTATCTTTTCAGAGGTTACCCTGCAGCATTTCCTCCTCTAAGCTCATCCACGGACAGTCTGATCCCGAGTGACCAGTGGGGAGAAAGGCCAGTTGGGCAGCCCAGTAGTAAGTCTTAAAATTTGGTAGCCCCACCTCACCCTCCTTTAGCCCTTTTTGCAGAATAGCTCTTAAAATTTTGGCTCACCCCCCTTGCCACAGAAATTTGTGCATAAGTGCATCTAATTGCTTAAAATGAGCTTGTGGTACCTTAATAGGAAGGACCCGATAAAAATAAAAGACCTTCAGTAAGATGGTCATCTTGATGACCCCAACTCTCCACAGTAAGGAGATAGGCAAAGCTTCCCATCTCTTACAGTCCTCTGCAATCCCCACTAGTAGTGGTTTTAAGTTCAATTTATATAAGGACCCCACCGATGCAGAGATCAGAACCCCTAAATACTGTAGTTTATGTACTAATTGAAGGTTACTGAGCTGGGCTATGAGTTGAGCATGATTGACATAGCCTACAGGCATTAGCTCACTCTTGGACCAGTTAACTTTGTGCCCCAAGATGGCTCCAAATGTCTGCATCAGCTTATGGGCCACAGGAAAGTCCTCATCAGGGTGTTGTAAATATAGTAGTTGATCATCTGCATACATAGCTATTTTGTGTTCTCTGCCCCCCCAAAAGCCTCTGATCCCCTCATTGTCCCTTAAGGTGTCCCCCAGGGTTTCCAACCCTTAGACATACAGCAGTGGGGATCCTGGACAGCCCAGACTCATGCCCCTACTCAGTGTAAAGGGGCTAGATAACTCCCCATTGACTAATACTTGTGCCAAAGGGCCTTGGTACAGGGCTTTTATCTAGGAACAAAAGGATGGATCCACCCCCAGCCTACTCAGAGTATTAAACAGGTACCCCAGCGCCACACTGTCGAAAGCTTTTTCTGCATCTAGTGCCACCACAGTCGCCCCATGTGATTGTTTAGTGCGGGCCCACCTAAGAATTATATTAAGGGTACGTCTGATATTGTGCTTCCCCATGCGACCTTTTACAAAGCCAGATTGATCCGGGTGTATAATACCCAGGAGCAGCACCTCCAAACGGGATGCTAGGGCATTCACCACTATTTTATAGTCCACAGTGAGGAGCAAGATGGGCGTATAGGAGGTGCACATGTTAGCAGCAGAGTGACTTAACCACACGATAAGTGGGTAGGTCTCCAATGACTCACACCCTGGATTGCCTTATTGCAATTATTCCATGGACACATGTGTAAAATACATGTAAAAATGTGTTTAATTATGTTTTATATAAAAGCAATTCCTCAGCCGTGGGTAATGCAAGATTGACCCACGGTCATGTGATATGTTTTAACCAATGAGGTTACAGGATTTTCACACACCATTGTATAATTAGGGTTAATAACCTAACAAGAATTCTGTCTTTTAATGTGAATGGTATAAACAGCCCAATTAAGCTGTCAGTTAGCCAGTCAGTCTTGCCTCAGGAGCGGGCAACATTATGGAGGCAGTTCTTAAGGAAAGGATAGTGCAACACCTGGAATCCATAGGAGCACAGGATCCAAAACAGCATGAGTTTACAACATGAAGGTCCTGTCAGACTATTCTCATAGATTTATTTGACTGGGTAACCAAAGTGGTGGATCAAGGGGGAGCAGCTGATGTTGCCTACCTTGACTTCAGCAAAGCTTTCAATGCTGTTCCACGTAGAAGATTGATTAACAAGCTGGATAGGCTTGGGATGGATCAGACATTGGTCAACTGGGTGGCAAACTGGTAGACGGGCAGAAAACAGAGAGTGGTGGTAAACTGAATTCAGTCAGAAGAGATGCAAGTCACAAGTGGGGTACCTCAGGGATCAGTCCTGGGGACAGTCCTCTTCAATATCTTCATCAGTGACATTGCAGATGGACTGGAGGGTAAGGTTTGTCTGTTTTCAGATGACACCAAGATCGGCAACAGAGTAGATGATCCAGATGGGGTGGGCAGAATGAGAAGAGATCTGGATATACTGGCAAAATGGCCGGAAGAGTGGCAACTGGGGTTTAATGAAAAGAAGTGCAAGATCATGCACATAGGGAAGATAAACCCTGAAACCACCTGTAGGTTAGGAGGAGAGTTGCTGGCAGTCACAAGGGAAGAAAGAGACTTGGGCTTCATTATCACAGATGACTTGAAATCATCCAAGCAGACCAGTAAAGCAGTAGGTAAGGCTAGGGGGATGTTGGGGTTTATTAGTAGGGGTATCACAAGTCGAAAGAGGGAGGTAATAATCCCTCTCTACAAGACACTGGTTAGGCCCCATCTGGAGTACTGCATGCAGTACTGGAGGCCACACCTTCACAAGGACCTTAACAAAATGGAGGCAGTCCAGAGAAGGGCAACCAAAATTGTGCAGGGACTGCATCAGAAAACATATGAGGACAGATTAATGGAGCTCAATATGTATACCCCAAAGCAAAGGAGGGAGAGAGAGATGATATGATTGAAAATTCAAACACCTTAAGGGCATTAACAAGGTCAAAGAGTCTACCATGTTTCAATATAAGAAAAATAGCAGGACAAGAGGACACATCACGAGATTAGAGGGAGGCCAATTATGGGGTAATTGAGGAAGTTCTTTTTCACAGAAAGGGTGGTGGATGCATGGAACGGCCTACGTCAGGAAGTGGTGGATATGAATACAGTGCAGAGCTTCAAACAGACATGGGATAGGCACAAGGGAGCAATACAGATGAGTATGACTAGATAGACCATTGACAAAGTACAGGCCTATGGCACATTCATAAGGAAGAAAAATGGGCAGACTGGATGGGCCTTGTGTTCCTTATCTGCTGTCAACTTCTATGTTTCTATGTTAACATCTTTATCCAGCTTAGGCAGAACTGTGATTGTTGCAGACCATGTGGATGGGGGCAGCACTCCATTTAGTAAACCTTCCTCAGTAGTATCAAATAGGGGATCCAAAAGCTGATTCTCAAAGGCATTATAGAAGTTGATAGGAAGGCCATCGGGTCCTGGAACCTTTCCACTCTTGAGAGCCCTCATGGCCTCCCAGATCTCCCATTTAGTCAGGGGCATATCCAGCCTCTCAGCCTGCTTTCCTGTAATCTTGCTGAGGGGTATTCCATCAA
Source organism: Neoceratodus forsteri (assembly GCA_016271365.2). Taxonomy (NCBI): domain Eukaryota; kingdom Metazoa; phylum Chordata; order Ceratodontiformes; family Ceratodontidae; genus Neoceratodus; species Neoceratodus forsteri. Next base: position 130,385,715 of record JADMNL010000022.1, read on the forward strand.
AGAAATGGCCATAAACCCCTTGAGAGGGGTTGCACTCATAAGTATAGAGGGCTTTAAAAAATCCTTCAAAGGCATTGCCTATTTCTCTTGGTCCACTCACCAAATTTCCCTGAGCGTCATAAATTTGACTAATTGTTTTGTCTGTCTCTTTTCATTTCAATTGCCGGGCCAAATATTTCCCCACCCTGTCCCCATTAAAATAGGCTCTGAATTGGATAAGAGGATGATTTTCTCCAACTGTGCACTAGATAAGGTGTTAAACCGCCACTTCAACTTTTGAACAATTGCCTAGAGGGCTGTTGTGGGATTTAACATATGCGCCCTCTCACAGGCTGCAATTTCATTTCTAAGAAACTCTAAATCTCTAGCATCATTCCTTTTAACATGTGAGGTGAAGTAAATAGTTTGTCCTCCCACATAAGCCTTTAAGGCTAAATGAGAGGTGTCCCCACAACGGTTAAAGTTTAGACATTCTTGCAAACTTCTCCTGATATATGAAAGATATTCCTGATTTTTGAGAAGAAGGGGGTCTAGTTTCCAAGCTTTGGGGCCAGCTGGAGTCCCAGTTCCCTGAATAGCGATGTACTGCATTGCATGGTCAGAGAGCAGGATGGGCAAGTATCCCGCCTCCTTTAAATCTATTATTAAGGTATTGAAGATGAGCAGGCGGTCTATACGTGCATGAGATGTGAGCATGCAAGTAGAAACTGTATTCCCTCCCAGTGGGAGGAGACCCACAAACCCCCCCATAAAGTCCACAGTTTTCTGTGCCTCAGCCTGGGATAAGTGCGTTTCTTGCAATAGTATGATTGATCCCTTCTGCCTACAAACCTCTGTGACAACCTTTTTGCGTTTTACAATATGTATATTATCTTAACATGGAGAAACATTGAAATTGTCATTAGATAAGAACCACCAGGCCCAGCCAGTCTGCCCAAAAGCCCTAAACTAGTTTGTGGCTTCTGACCCAAACTGGTCAATGGCTTTTTACCTGGTCTTCTCACCTGTAATGTACCCTTATGCCTGTCCCATGCATGTGTAAAACCCTTCACTGTGCTCATGCTCACCTGGTCTTGTGGCTGTCTATTCCATGTGTCCACCACCCTCACCATGAAGAAAACCTTCCTTACATCTCACCTCACTCTCCCACCTTCCAGTTTCATAACATGCCCACCTTGTTGTTGTACATCTCATATTGGAAGATGTCTCCTCCTGCACCTTGTTTATGCCTTTAAGATACTTGAATGATTCTATCATGTCCCTTTGATCTCTCCTTTCCTCCAGTGAGTACCTATGGGGACCTTAAGTCTCTTCTTGTATGTTTTCTAGTGCAAACCCTGTACCATCTTAGTTGCCCTTCTCTGGACTGCCTTAACCCTGTCAATGTCCTTACAAATGTGTGGTCTCCAGAATTGCACAGAGTACTCCAGTTGAGGCCTCATTAGCATTTTGTACAATGGCATCAGTACCTCATGCCTTCTGCTGATACCTCTGCCTATGCACCCCAGCATAACACTGGCCCTCCATGCCTGCAGCATTTGTACTGTGCTTAGGCACCTTTAGGTCATCAGAAATGATAACCCTCTGGTCCCTTTCTTCATTGGTGATCGTCATCAAACCCCCGCCACCCATCCTGTAGTTCTCTCTAGGGATCACTCTTCAGGTGCATTATTTTGTGCTTCTTGTAGTTGAATCTCAGTTGTCACACCTCAGACCATTTTTCAAGCTGTCCATTTCTTCACCCTGTCCAGAGTATTCACCCTGTTGCAGATCTTGGTGTCATTTGCAAACAGGAAGACCTTTCCCTCCAGTCCTACTGTAGTGTCACTAATTAAGGCATTAAACAGGATTGGACCAAGGACAGACCTTGCGGTTCCCTGATGGTCATCTCCCTCTCCACTGATTGGGTCCCCAGGGACCTATAACTCTGGGTGGGAAGAGTCAGATTAACAGTAGTTCAAAACAGGCTTTTGCCCAGGGCCCCATGTTTTAGGGGGGGAGCCAGAATCAGTGACAGTCAATGTTTTTATTTAATTTCCTTATTTTTAGCAGCTGTGTGCAGCTGTGCTTTTAACTGGATCACCTGGGATGGGGTTGGGGAGGTGATGGGAGGATGTTATCACTTGAGTGACTCGCCTAGCTGCTCATTGCAATTCCCTCTCCACAACCTGCATGCTGCTCCTCTTCAGCCATTGCTGACATCATTGTTCATGTAGTGCCTATGTGACTGTTTTGATATTGTCAGTGTGCTGTGGAGTGGATGCCACCACTCCCTTCACCCAAGCTGGTATGAGTACTCCAAGGATGACACTATATGCCTGACTTTCACAGTGCCATTCCTAACCCTGCCTGTGGACCACCCATCCACCAGAACCAGTGGATGCACCCATATCTCTCAACCTTTTGTCACTGAAATGAGGGACATGGACAGTTTTTGTCACTCAAAATGAGGGACAATGAGGGACTCAGACCCTCAGAATGAAGGACACATCCTCAAACATGAAGATACAAGCTCAGAACACCTTGGAAATCATTGTAGTTCCTTGTACAAAGTTTATTTTTCATTTACCATCTTAGAATATGACGAATTTCTGCTTTGAAGTCTTACTTTATATCCACTCTCTGTGTGAGAAGCACCTTTTCCATGAGGGACACATGAGGGGCAGGGCACTTTTAAGGGGTAAAATGAGGGACAGTTGAGACCCAGGTTAACAAAAGGATTCAGTCTTGGTTTGGGGGGGGTTCAGAGACAGGTCAGTCAATGGTATTACTACCATTTACATGAAAATAGTGGCAAACACCAAACAGGAAAGTGAACATGGAGTCTTAAGATTTTGTGACCTAGAAGTTGCCAAACAGTGTGTCAGGACAGAGGGGAGAGCCAGTGGGACTTTGTGGTGTATAGGAAGGGCTATCATTAGCAGATAGAAGGAGTTGGCGATACTGCTCCATAAATCATTGGTGACACATTACCTAGAGTACGCTGTCCAATTTGGGGTGAAAATGCCTCCAGAAGGACATGGAGTGGCAGCAGTTAATAGGAGGGCGACTATACTGGTGAAGGGTCTGCACCAAAAGCTATGAGGACGGATTGAAGCACCTCAGTATGTGCACCCTTTAAAGGTGGGATAGGCAGGGATATGATAGTGATTTTCAAATACCTCACATATAAGGTACAAGAGGGAATCCTTTTTCCAGAAAAAAGGTGGCCAAGAACAAGGGATCATGTTATGAAGCTGGATGAGTGGTAGGCTGAGTGGAGATGCAAAGGAGTACTTCTGCACACAGTGTTGGATGCCTGCAACAGGCATGTAGGCAACTGATGCACAAATTGCAATGTGCATGACAATTAGTGAGATTATTACATGTATGTACATATGGACACTATACACGTAAGAATAGTGGGCATCAGCATATCACAGTATTTGCAGTGGGATCTCAGATGCTCCATTACTGGTTGTTGCAAAATGTGAGCTATAAAGATATTAATTCTTGAAATGCATACTTTGAGTATATAGGTAATTGGGGTGGGCCTGTGTGATGAAGCAAATAGAATGCATCCTGAAATAATTAAATAATAACTTATTTTCACAGAGACAGACATTTCGGGGATGCAGTGAGTATAGAAGGACATTTTGTACCAGTACTTTTCTCTGACAAAGAAATTGTAAAGGCGTTACGTGACCTTGTTGGTGCCTCTGTGGATGAAATACATACTGGATGCCACATCAAGGCAGATTTTGAGTTAGGGAACATCGATAAAACAGGGTTCATAGTGAGGGAAGTGCAGTCCTTTGATGGTGTTGTCTTAGGATTGTCAACATGTAAGTTCAAGCTGAATTTAAATTGCTTGATTATCTGTACAGCAGTCTGATTCTGCATCATGGTGACTGGATTGACTTAATTGTCCAAGTTTATCACTAGCATACTATATTTTGAGACTGAAACAGCAACCAGGATATCAAACACCATTCTGATATGCTGTACTTATGATGTGGCAGTCTTGGTATGAACTTTATTATAAAACTCAAGAAGGTTGAAAATATACATACTTTGTGATATGCAGATGTCCTACTGAACATTAATTGACTTGCCCTGGTCATACTGAAAACAATCTTGTCACAGTGTAATTTCCTTGTTGGGAAAGCTGGTGACTGGATGGTTTGTTTCACTTGCCAAGAGTGACTACTGTGTGGTTGGAATGCCATAGGGAGTTTGTGTTGCCGGTGGACATCAGGGAAAACTGGTAGGGAAGAGAAGAGGGTGTAACTGGACACAACAGAGAACTCATGGGGCAGGGGAGAAGGAAGGGTGCAACTGCACACCAGTGAAAAGTTATGTTGGATCGGATGCCACTGTACACCATAAGGAACTTATGAGAAAAGGAGAAGGAGCACCAGTACACAGCTGTGTGGCCTTATGTGGGGGGAGGAAAGGGAGCTGACACTACCTGAAAATAGGGAGTAATTGAAAAAAGGTGAGGAGACAGAGAGTCCTTCCATCTACTCAATATTCCCCATTATAACTCGATGCCAGCATCCATTTTTTGGGTGGGGGCACTGCTACTAGGTACCTCTTTATTGGCTGTGATAGTGCTAGAACAAAGAAGCTAAGAGTGACCCTTTAGCTGTTTAATTAGCATGCTTATCATATAACTATCATTAATTGACATACTTTATGATGTTGCAGCAAAAACATCTGCATTGAAAGCCCTTCAGCTTCTGAATGCTAAGAAGAGGAAACACAAGTTCTCATCATTTCAAGAGTTAACCAGTCTTCTTAGCAATGACCCCTATGCACAAAGGGGTAGGTAATACACACCTGAGGTGCATAACCCACCTGCGTACCTACACAGCCCCAGCCAGGCACAGGGTAAGCAGTATGCACTACTGCTAGCACCCGCAGGGTGTTTGTCTGAAGCCACACACCCACAATGCATATGGTCACGCGGGCTGTTGGGGGGCAGAGCCATGGACTCGCGCAGGCATCCAGTTGGATGCCCATACCAGGTTCCTCAGTGGATCCCTTGTGCCTTTGTGGAGGGCACAGGAGTGCAGGAGAGGTGCTGCATATAATGGCATTGCTGCCAAACCAACGGGCAGGTGCCCGCACCACTGCCCCAGCCCTGCCCTGCAACATAGTGGGCTGGGGCAACACAGAGGTCCAATTTGTGTTGCCACTGCACCCAGTGGCCAGAAAACACAGGGGTGTGTATTGGGTTAAGCCTGGTCTCAGCAGGTGTACCCAGTGCCCCTGAACCTGGCGCTACGCAGCTTTGTGAATGCTGCATAGTGCAGGCACACCCCCGACACACCACCTGCACGGACATACCTGAGGGACTTTGGAGGTGGCTAAATAGTTGTCTTGTGCTGCGCTTACATGCCCTTGGTGAATGTTGCTGGGGGTCCACGGGCCTCCTGCTGTATGGCATTCACCCGTGTGGTTGCCTGCGTGTCTCGGATCCGCAGTTCTTAGGCAATGCATTTGCTTGTGCATAGTGCCCAATATTGCAAGACAAAGGAAAGAATCTGGCCAAAAACAATGTGCCTTGAAGTTCGGACTAGTGCTTGTGACTTAAGCAATGAATCAACAATTCAAATTACCCCTTGTTCAGGTAATTTATGAGTGTGGTCCGGCCTTTTCACTTAAACCGTACAGTGACACATGAACTCATTACACATTTTCTTCCTGCTCACATAGCTATACTGTAGAAAAATAGATCTTTGACTATGATGACATTGCCTATATAGCCACACTAGATCCTATTTTACTCCTTCTGATACTTTTATCAGGACGCCATACTTCGCACACACCATTGCCCCCAGTACTCTTACCTGTTCCTCCCCTCTCTCGAAGACAGATACCTCTCTGACTGTGCCTCCTTCATCTGTAAATACTTGCCATGCTCCCTCACCTCCTAGTTGAAGTCTCTGCTCTGCCCACCCTGTCATCCTACAACCTAGCCAAGTATGACTATTGTTCTGTTGGGCTCTCCTGAAGGAAGTCCTTTTGTGGGCAGTCCACATTCTCCTACTGCTTCCCCTAGGCACAGAATTCCATCCCTTTCACCATCTTGTCTGCCTGTTATCATCTGCCACTCTTCTGTCATCTCCTTTTAGTAATTTTCTCTGTTATGTAGTTACTTCTGTTACCTAATCCTGGATTGCTGATGGCAAACCATTACCCACTTGTATTTAGCTCTCTTTTTCTCCCAGTTGGGCACTTGACTAGCATTCCTTCATTGTGTCTCCATTGCACCATCTTTTACCTGTGGACACCTCAGCCCTTTTGCATTGTAGTTCTGCACTATCCCCTCAAATCAACTCTGTTATTTTTCTAAGAATCCTAATGGCATACCTTACCTAATGAAGTATATCTACATTTCCTATGTGTGGTGTTTAGTTATAGTAATTCATGTTGTGACAATTATGTTATTTTACAGTTTGACTTTCTGTAATGTTTGCTAATGCTTTTTCACTGGTCTTCTTTTTCAACAGTTTCAATGGAAAGGGGGAAATGAGCTCTTCTGAGCTCATTCTGTTTTTCCTGGTTATAATGTATTATGTTACTAAGTAACTGTTGTGGGTGATTATTAAAACATAAATGCTAACACTTTGGGATATATGAATACATTTCTGGATCACATGTCTTTTTGGAGTATCCCACGAATGGGTTGACCTGAAAGCACAACATTCAGTATCATGTGTGAAGTAACAGACAGTGGCCCCTATGTATGACCCCATATAGTGGCTATGCACCACATATCTTGGGTGCATAGCCAGTCCACACCCAATGCATACCACCCACAGGATGCACCAACAGGGGTGCACAGCCCCAAAGCACCCGATCCCCTAAGTCCATGAACCGCACAGTGTAGGAAGCAGGTTGTGGGTGCACCAGCACTAAGTGCAATGAACAACTGTGCACAGTGCTAGCCATAAGGGTGTGGAGGATGGCAAAGGGGATGACAGGGAGAACCCTGCCAAAAGCCTCCTACACATGCTGTGCACACATCGGGTCTTCACCCAGATGGGGCAGATAACCCACACTACCACTGAGACCACTACATCCATACCCCCCATGGCCACCCAGTGCCACCCTCCCCAACACACATAGGTGCGTGATACCTACCAGGTGCATGACACCTACCAGTTACCCCACCCAAAACACACACCACACAAGGGCACCAGCCTAAGGATGCTGACCCCCCCAAACAGCACCAATGGCCTACCACTGCCACCAGTCCCCCCAGGCATAAGGAGGGGTACAGTGCTCCTCCAACACTGCTAACTGAACCCCACCCCATACCTGTGCACCGCTCCAATGCTACATTATGGGAGAGCTGATGGCTTTGCCTTCCTCTGACCTCCACATCTCCCAGCCATTGGTCATCTGCTGGGCATGCTGCCAACATGTACCCCTCTGCATAAGGGATCCACTGAATAACCCGGTCCAGGCATCTGATTGGATACCCAGTCTGGTCCACGACTCTGCCTCCAGCTGCCCTGTGTAGTCCTGTGTGCCAGTGGGTGAGGCCATGGCCAGCTGGTGGCCGGTGTTAAATTCCACTGGTGCACCCAAGTTCACAGGTGCTAACCTATGCTGCTGGGATACACACCTCCAGCATGTGATTCCCACCCCTTGGTGCATAGGAGCCAGTGTGTGTGTGAAGGTGTGACTGTGTGAGCGAGTTGGCACACATGTATGAGACATAGGGAGAGAGCTGAGTGTGTGTGTATGTCTGAGATACTGGGGATCTTTGTTAGTCATATCCCCATTGTTTTTGACAAAGGAAAAAAAAGCAGAATTGTAGTGTTCAACACTATATTTATAAATAGCTTACATTACCTTTTTTATGTTCTCAGATTCTTCTACTTCAGAAAATGAGATTCCATTGAAGAAAAGGAAGAATAATAAAACATCTCAAAAGGATTAGTGGAAAATAGGTTACATTTCAATTTCATCCAGTGTTTGTATATGGCAGAAATACTCAGATATTTAAACAGGGTGAGATATATCAATTTGTGAGCATGTGTTCAATTTGGCCACTAGCTTTCAAAATATGATAGTCAAATCAATATGTGGAGTAGCCATCTTTTTTAGAGGGTCAGAAATCACTTTGCAGGCAGGTAGTGAAGTTGGCCTCTGCCTATAAAAATATTGTGTCAAAACCACATTTTAAAGTAGCAATTGCCCACCTGGCCACCTGATTTGTCCCACCCTGCTTTTAAAAAGAAGATGTAGCCACTATGGGGATCCATTGCATTGCAGAAAAGTGCAGGCAGCCTTTGCTTGCTAAATGTGGTTGCCACTTAAAGGCAACCTGAATTATCAGGGGGATTCCCAGGAAATTGATGTGGGAGGGTGTGGATTGGCTAGCTATGGGTGGGGGGTGGGTAGGCAAGACTGAAGGAAGGGAGAAGGAGGTAAGGTGGAGGGGAGGGACTATGATGTCAATAGCGTAGGTAGAGGGAAGGGGTTATGATATAAACAGGTGAATCAAACAACAAGGTGGGTACTTGACTCAGGGATTTGGCAAGAGGAGGGGTTGATAGAGGTCCTTCCACAGGGTCCTGAGAGGGCATAAAAAGGAAGGTAGAACATAGATCCCCCTTCTTTTGCTGGGATTCATTGAAATTTCAGCACATCGATTGGCAACTACAGGTTTTCAGTTGTGAAGGACAAAGTATTTTTGGTAAGGTAGAGGGGGCTATTGTTTGCTGGGGAGCAAACAGGCAAAGATGGAAGGTTGGTGATTTGGGATGGTTGTTAAAAATATATGGTATGTAGAATAACAAGAGGTCAGAAGGTTTCATTTAAAGGATATGTAAGGGTAATAAAAAGGTGGCCAGAGACCTTGGGGTAGACAGTGCTACACCAATTTTAAGGATATACTATGGCATGGAAGACACATTGCAACCATTTCAGCAGCAACAGAAAATGTGTTTGTTCTTTTTGTTAGTGGTTTGCAGTCTTTTTTCTCCAACTTAAATAAGGGGGTTATGTCAGTGGGTCTGGAACCCACATGGCATAATGATTAGATGCTTAGGGGATAAGACAATTATATAAGTAGGGGGGCTAGATGGATCATTGTTGGGGCAATAGTAGGCAGGTAATAAAATATCAATGTTTAGCAATAAAGAAATTGAGACCTATATGTTTTCTGTTATCTGTGGTTATTGAATTACCTGTGGCTGCTCAGTCCCTTGCTGATGCAGGCAATGAGGTTCAGTCCTGAAGAACTAGTAGGGAGCTCTGAGTTTTGGCACAAAGCCCTGCAGTGGTTGAAATGAAAAGCAAGATATGACAGTAATTGACCAGGTGGGATTAGTTGGTGGGTTCCATTCCAGAAGCATGAGCATCTCAAAAGTTTTGATATCCTAGTGAGTGTGGCCCAGAAGCATGTTGGAGGGCTGGGAAGTACATGGTGAAAGGATCGGTAGGCCACAAGGCACATACAGTTTGATGGGTAGTTCCTGAGGGCTAATGGGATGGGTAGTTGGATGGTTGGTGCCCATGATAGAAGGCAAAGCAAGGCAGGAGGCAGTATTTGGAAAGGACAAAGGGAGAGCATCTGCCAGGCATGCAGGTACTCATTTTTGCCCAAATGGGAAGTCCAGGAGAGGGTTGTCCATGGCTGTGTGGATTTGAAACTGGCCCAGGCAGTTAGGCCCAGGATCATGGCTCCCACACATGTGCTCTTTCAAGGACCAGGTAGAACAATACCATGCATGCATGGAACAAGGAATTGGGGGGCCTTGATTGTAGTTCTGTGACTAGGGGAGGCAGAACTGTGCTGCAAATGTGTGGAACAAGAAAGGAGGGCATATTTGTAGTTTATGGCAAAAGGTAATTGCATTACTTGGCACATGTGGGACACAGAGTGGGGACCATAATTCCAATGTTTGAGCTGGAAAGGAGCTGCATGTGCCTAGATTTGAAGGGCAGGAATGGATTTCTTTAAAAAGGAAAAAAAGAAAATGGAATAAATATATATGTAGATAAATAATGAGTTTGCCAGCGGATTAAATGGGTATGCCAGGGGCAGTGTGTGTGTGTGTGTGTGTGTATGTATATATATTTTCATGGCAAAAAACTCAGTTTAATGCATCAGTTAGGGTTGCTCCACAGTGACAAAAGTGAGGACATTTGGTATTAGGGTTACCACCCATGCCCACCTCACCCTCAACAACAGGCATCGGGCTATGCATTGCAGTCATTAGCTCTATCTCTCACCCCATTCCATGTGTAAAGAAGCTGAGGTGGTGCAGTATAGGTGAATGGGGGGAGAGTTAGGCCCAGTGAATGCAACACACACCCCAATGCCTGTTGGTGGGGGCAGGGTGGTCATGGAGTGCAAGGGGTGGTAACCCTAACACCGAATTTCCTCACTTTTGTCACTGTGGAACAACCCTAACTGATGCATTAAACTGAGTTTTTTTGCCATGAATTTCCTTTCTTTTTGAGAATGTGCAATATAAATAATGAATGGAAAGTGGTGGTGGGAGCATGGGGCCCAAACCATGCTGCCTATGTCTGTATAAGAACCGTTACAGTAACACTAACAATAACAGTAACAGTAACGGTGAGTGAAATGCAAACTCTAATTGTAACTGTAACACCAACATAAATGTGAATGCAAATGCAAGCAATAACGGTTACGATAATGCAAATGGAATTGCAAATGCAAGTGGTAATGCAAATGGTATCACAAACACAAAGAGTAATGGTAACAGTGACACAAATGAAAATGCAAAATGCAATGGTAATGGTAACGGTTTTGTAACCACAAATGCTAACAGTAACAATAACAGTGATGCAAAAATAAAATAGAAACAGAAATGGTAACGGCAATGCAAACACAAACCATAATGCAAATGGTAAGGGAAACAGAAATGGTAACACAAACAGAAATGGTAACAGTAAGTTGATGTAAGGGAACAGTAACAAAAAGTCTATATCTCGCTTCATTTCCAAGATAACGGCAGAAAGGTGCTGTGAACCAACAGTAGTGAAAAGTCTGTGTTTCAGTTCATTTCTGAGATCACAGCACAAAGACGATGTGAGCCTACAGTAGCAAAATGTCTGTATCACGCTTTGCTTCTGAGATAACTGCATAAAGGTGTTCTGAGCCAACAATAGCCAAAAGTCTGTATCTCACTTCATTTCTTAGATAACAGCACAAAGGCGATGTGAGCCAACGGTAGCAAAAAGTCGGTATCTTGCTTTGTTTCCCAGAGAACAGCACAAAGGCTAATGAGAACCAAACCACCGAAAGGCACCTCCATACCAGTAGGGCTAAGTATGCTATAAATTTCAAGCCACTAGCACCATTCATAATGCTATGCGCAAAACACTGAGTGCATCACGCAGTATCTCTGCAGTGAATTATTTTCCCAACATGTAATTCACATCTCCAGGACACCACTCAACACCCTCCCAATGTCAAGTTAAAAGACCAAACCATTCCAGAGATATTCAGTTTTAAAGTTTGTGCACCTTTAAGAAGTCTTCCATCACAAAATGGCAGAACTCACGGCTGAAAAATACACTAAAATGGCTGACCCAGTGGGAGAAAAATCTTTAATCATGAGGGGGGACAATTTCAAATGGCAATAACTCTGGAACAAAACAAGGTTTCTTCACCAAACAAAATGTGGCATACTCTTTGAAGAAAGGGCTTTTCACGTGTTAAGTTGCAGATCAATAAACCACACAGTAGCTGCACTATGCATCGTACAAGACAGTGCAAAAAATAGCACAAATTTTATTTTTGTACTTCACTGCGCCAAAAACGTATGTACCAGTGAAATAGAAATTGGTAAGTAAATAGATGTAACATTTCACTCCATGTATACTAAATCTTATCCAAATCTCTTCAATGGTTGCAGAGCAGCACAAGCATAGATCTGCAGACAAGTGGCAAAAAATTAATTTTTGGTGCTTCACTGTGCAAAAAGCGTATGCAGATGTCAAATGAAAACAGGTAAATGCAAAGAAGTACCATGCAAGATCAAGTATTACAAATGTCACACAAATCCATTCAATAGTTGTAAAGTTATTATCACACAAAGAATGTGACGTTTAAGCACAAACGCAAACAGTAACACCAAGGGGGTCCAACTTCAAATGCTTATAACTCTGGAATGGAACAACCTGTTTTCACCAAACAAAAACTGACATCATCCTTTAGCAAAGGGCTTTCTACATTTCGAGACTCAAACCAATACATTACACCATAGCTGTGCTATGTGTCATGCAAGAGAGTACAAAAAAAAACCAAAACTGCATTTTTTCACTTCACTGCACAAAAAAAGTATATACCAGTGAAATAGAAATTGGTAAATAAATAGTTGTACCATTTTACTCCATGTATACCAAATCTTATCTAAATCTCTTCAATGGTTGCAGAGCAGCACAAGCATAAAACTGCGCATGAGTGGTAAAAAATAAATTTTTGGCACTTCACTGCGCAAAAAACACATGCAGATGTCAAATGAAAATTTGTAAGTATACAGAAGCACCATAGTAGACCAAGTATTAAAAATGTAACACAAATCCTTTTAACAGTTATAAAGTTATAATCACACAAAGAAAGTGACATGTGAGTGCAAATGCAAACAGTACCGTCAACGGTGATGCAAATGGAAACAATAATGCAAATGGCAGCAGAAACGCAAGCACAAATGTAAATGCAAACAGTAACGAAAAAGCAAACAATAATGATGATGCAAATGGAAGGACAAACGCAAACGGTAATGCAAGCAGAAATGCAAATGGTAACAGTAATGGTGACACAAGTGGAAACAGTAAGACAGACGTTAATGGAAATGTAAGTGCAAACGTTAATGCAAATGGTAATGGTAACGGTAACACAAATGGTAACAGAAAAGCAAATGGTAACAGAAACAGAAACGTAAATGGTAACGCCAACAGTGACACAAATCAAAACACTAACGCAAATTGTAATGGAAATACAAGTGCAAATGCAAATGAAAATGGTTACGCAACCGGTTATGTAAACACAAGCGCAAATGTAAACACCAACACAAATGGTTATGCAAACAGTAATGTAAACACAAACGTTACGATAATGTAAATGGAAACACAAATGGTAAAGCCAATGGTGATGTAAAAGGAAACAGTAACACAAATGGTACTACAAATGCAAGTGCAAATGCAAATGGAAACAGTAATGCAAACGGTAATGTAATTGCAAGCACAAATGTAAATTAAAACACAAATGGTAACACAAATGTTAATGAAAATGCCAACGGTAATGCAAATGGTAATGGTAATGCCAACGGTGCCACAGAAGGAAACAGTAATGCAAATGATAGTGTAAACGCAAACACAAACGCAAACACTAATGGTAACAGAAACGTAAATGCAAATTGTAACATAAACGCAAATGGTAACAGTAACAGAAACAGTAACGGAAACGCAAACACAACTGGTAATGGTAACATCAGTGGTGATGCAAAAGGAAACAATAATGGAAATGAAAATGCAAACAGAACCGCAAATGTAACCACAATTGGTAACACACACAGTTATGCAAACGGAAATGGTAATGCAAGCAGCAACGGTACAGCAAGTGAAAACAGAAACTCTAATGGTAACAGTAAAGCAAACACACACGCTTTGTGTCCCAAAGAGGTGCAGTCAGAAGCACAGTGAATACAAAGAATGTGAGCATAATAATGGTCCTCCAACCAGAAAATGAGTATCTGGAATGCTAAACTGCTTGTATCTCAGGAACTGTATGACGCAGAAAAAAAATTAAAATCTCATATTATTTATGACTTTCCAGGCTATGTTTGGTAAGAGTTTTTGTGACAAAAAGTCTGTATCTCAAACTGGTTTCGAGATACGGGACCTGAAAGGTGCGGCAGATGCCGTAATATTATCCTATGGGAAAAATTGTCACCTTCAGAGTGTGGTACCTTTGCAGCCCAGCAATATTTTGGCACCAAACCACCAAAAGGCACATCTGTGTGATGTTGGCTTTCTTCCCTGCAAATTTCAGCCCAAAAGACCAAACTGTTGTTTTGCAGCAGGGTGGCAAATATTTCCTATTGTTTTAAGCATAGTGTCGCAAATTACTTTGCAAATCATGACAGTTTTGCAAAAAAAAATCATGAAAGTGTCGCATTTGAGAAAGTACTTTGTGACACTACTTTTTACAAAAATTAAAAAAACGTATTTCTGGGGTGTTTTACCCCCCAAAAAAGACATGGCTAGCATCCTCAGGGATTGACTAGGTGAACACAACAAGAATTGTGTCCCTAGAGGGTCCCAGATTTAAATGCCATGCATTTTTCTGACCACCAACTGAAAAAAAAAGGCTAAATCAAGAAAGCAAAAGGGTAATTTGTGACAGTAAAAACTGCATTTGGGACAGTGTTGAATAGTTTGTGAACTTTTCCCATTGACTATAATGGGATTCAGTGTTTTTGAATAACTTTTGAACTTTTTTTTTTCGCCTCCCATACATCGCTGGCTCCCAATCCTTCAGGCTCCACAAGTTCTCCCCAGCCCCACTGCCCTTACCCAGCTCTCCTCTGGTCCTCAGATCACAGCCAATCCCCGGGATATCCCGGCATATCCCTTCACTGGGCAGGTCCCCCTCTTCCAAAGGGAAAGGGCACCAGGAAGGGGGAAGTCCCCAGCACACACTACTTAGGGCCAGGGTATGCTGCTGAGGAACAGAAGCCCTGGGAAGGTATTGGAGGCACTCAAGGAATGGAGAGCCATCATCCGGCGGCCAGCGAGCAATTTTTCCATTTTCTGTTGGGGGCAGCGTAGTGATGTCATGGCATACACCGACGTCTGCTCCTCCCCCAGTTAACTTTGGGCCATGCATCCTGAGATACTCACAGCCTCCACTAGGAGCCAGCAGGCACCGGACCAGTCCCCAACCCTCCCCCAGAGAAGGAGAGCTGTCTATAGGACGCTCGATCTTCCCCCCAGCCGGCCCTCCAGTGACCCGGGCTTGTTCCCGAACCCGGGTTGCTGGCATCGCAAGCAGAAATCCAACTGCTGCACCGGTGGGCTGGCACTTTTGAACTGTTTAATACTTTTTCATGAAATCTTCAAAAGGCACATCAGGGACTGCATGTTTCCTGAGGTTTTTGGACCAATCGCACAAACCAAGCAGGCTGTGGGCATGAGCAAAGAAATGCACAAAACCCCATAATTTATACATTTCTTGGCACTCTGTAGCTCTAAAATGTACGTCCGATCCTAACACAGCTTGCCAGATCCAGAAATCTATGGTACCAGACCGTGCATTCTAAATTTCAGGTAAATCTGTCTTACAGTGGCAAAGTTATTAAGGTGCCAAATTTCAGATTTAACCTTAAATGGGATACTCAGCCCTAATTATAGTGGCACTACCATGCAGTTATCATATAGATAGATAGATAGATAGATAGATAGATAGATAGATAGATAGATTGATATAGATAGATATATAAATATATACATGTATATATATATTTTTTCAATGCAACAAATTTCATTAATGCATCAGTTCATGTTATTCTGCAGTGACAAAAGTGAGGAAATTCAACATTAGGGTTCCCACCTCTGCACCCCACCCCAACCCCCCACCAACAGGCATTGGGGTGTGCGTTAGGTCATTAGACAAACTTTACCCCATTCCATGTGTAAACAAGCTGAGGTGGTGCAGTGTAGGAGAATGGGGTGAGATTTAGGGCCGAAGACCCCAACATACACCCCGATGCCTGCTGGTGGGGTTGGGATGCAAGGGGTGGAAACCCTAATGTCGAATTTCCTTACTCTTGTCACTGTAGAATAACCTTAACTGATGCATTAACAATGTTTTTTGCATAGAATTTCCTTACTTTTTAAGAAAGAATAGAAAAGTAGAAAGTTACACAAGTTGGTGGCCCTGTGCTCCCACCAACTTGTAAGTGTTGGGCCACATTACACACCTAATGACTAAAAAGTACATTGACAAATCCATGGCCAGCCACCAAACAAATGTTAATGTAGTAGAACAATAGAAACACTGTCCACAAAACGTAAACTGCACCACACAATATCTCCCCCAAAAATATATTGTCTGACACATAAACACTGCAATTCACATCTGCAGGACATGCCATCAACACCCTCCAAATTTCAAGTGAAAAGACCAAACCATGTCCAAGATTTAACATGTCAAAATTTGACATTTTCATTCCTCAGAGTGGCACACTTCCACACCTGTTGACATTTAACACACACAGCAACTGAAAACTACATCCATGACACTAAGGCTAGCTATCCTATCAATTTCAAGCCACCATCACAAGCAAAACACTGTCCGCAGAATGTAAACTGTGCCACACCATATCTCCGCAAAAAAAATATTTTCTGACATGTAAATACTGTAATTAACATCCACAGGTCATGCCGTAAACACCCTCCAAATTTCAAATAAAAAGACCAAACCGTGTCCGAGATATAACATTTTAACGTTTGAGATTTTCATTCATCAGATTGGCACAGTTCCGCACCTGATGACATTTAACACACACAACAAGTGAAAACTACATCCATGACACTAAGGCTAGGTATCCTATCAATTTCAAGCCACCACCACAAGCAAAACTCTGTCCGCAGAATGTAAAAGGCGCCATACCATATCTCCGCCAAAAAATATTTTCCAATATGTAAACACTGTAATTAACATCCACAGGACATACCATAAACACCCTCCAAATTTCAAGTAAAAAAGACCAAAGCGTTTCCAAGATATTCAGTATCAAAGATTAATAAAATGTCCCTATCTATTCCATTATAAAAAATCTGGCCATCTTGTCCTTATTTTGCAATCAAAGTTCGCAATCAAAGAATCCCACGATCAAAGAAATGGCAGGCTTGCGATCAAAGAATTTTCATGCTCACGAACAAAGAATTAAAAATCTTATAAATCAAAAAATTGAAGGAATTGCAGTAAACCACCACCATGGTTCGACAGAACAAATCCCCTCTGAGTAAAACCCACCCTCACTTGACTTCCTAGGACACCTCTGGGCTGAGAAAATTGATTTTTAATTTTGCCCATCTCGTCCCTCACTCACGATGCACGATCGCGATCAAAGAATCTCACGATCAAAGAATTTGCAGGCTCGTGATCAAAGAAATTGCACGCTCACGATCAAAGAATAAAAAATGGTGAAACACAATTTTTTCACTGATTTGAAGTGAACCAACGCCATGCCTCAATAGAACAAGGCCTTCTGAGCAAAACTTGCCCTCATTTGTGTCCCTAGCCCACACCTGAGCCAAGATATTAGTGTTTTTAGGTTGTGATGCAAGATCGTGATCAAAGAATCTCATGATCAAAGAATTTGCAGGCTCGTGATCAAAGATCATTAGCGAGACATTAATTAAGATTTTTAAAGTTATAACTCTATTTTTTGACTGATTTGGATGAAACCAAAGGCATGGCTCAATAGATCGGAGCCCCCTGAGTAAAACCCATCCAAGTTTTACTTCAGAAGTGACCCCTGAGCCAAGATATTTCTGTTTTTCTGATTGGAAATTTAAAAACAAGATGGCGGACCTCGCGATCAAAGAATTTTGAAAATTCTCAGGGACAAAGATCCTCGAACCGCGAGGCTACAAATTCTTTGATTGCCAGGCGGGACCAGATGGCCAGAACCCCATTCTTTGTTCACAAGACATACATATACATTTTCCCATTGACTTATAATGGGAACTTAAAAGTGGCATAACTTTTGAATGCCTTAATATTTTTTCACCAAACGAAAAGCGGCATGTTCGGCCACCAAAGCTATTTCAAATGATCCATCTCACAGAGTGGTACACCACACAATGGCCACACAGGGCCACATCCAATATCCCAAAAGCTGCTTCCAAAAATGGATAATTTTGCATTTTTCAGCGTTTTACACAAAAACCGTAAGTCCGACTAAAATACAATTTAGCAAATCAAGAGATCTACCATGCCCCACCACGAATTCCAAAATTTCAGGCAAATCCGTTGAATGGGTCCAAAGTTATTAACACCCAAATGTTCTGCTGAACCCTAACTATAGTGGTGCGACTGCACCACTATAATTTATATATATATATATACACACACACAGTATTGTGGCGCAACAGCACCACTATAATATATATATATATATATATATATATATATATATATATATTTGTGTTTTGATATATATATATATGTGTGTGTGTGTGTATATATATATGTGTATATATATTATGGTAGCATGGATATACTACCATAGTTAGGGTTGAGTAGACCTTTTAAGGTTAAAGAGTGAAACTTTGTACCTTAATAACTTTGCCACCATTCAACAGATTTGCCTGAAATTTGGAAGGCACAGACTGGCAGCATAGATTCTTGGGATCTGTCAACTTTCATACTGGTCGGACATACGGCTGCGGAGTTATTAAGCAACATTCGTGTGTGCAATTATGGTTTTTGGCAAATTCTTTGCTCACAACTACAGGTCACATGGTTTGTGTGACTGGTCCAAAAACTTCAGGGAATGTGCGGCCGGGGTCTCCAATGTACCTTTTGAAGATTTTGTGTAAAAATATTAAACGGTTCAAAAGTTATTCAAAAAACAAGTTCCCACTATAAGTCAATGGGAAAAGTTAAAACATTTGAAAGTGTCACAAATGCACTTTTTAGTGTCAGAAATGGCCATAGTAATGTCGCAAATCCACCATTTTGTTTTCAGTTGGTGATCAGAAAAATGCTTGGCATTTAAAATTGGGACCATCTAGGGACACAATTCTTTTTGTGTTTACCTAGTCGATCCCTGAGGATGATAGGCATGTCTTTATTTTGGGGTTAAACACCCCAGAAATATGTTTTTCAAATTTCTGGAAAAAGTAGTGTCGCAAAGTAGTGTCACAGCTGTGACACTTTCACAAATTTTGTGAAAGCTTTCACAAATTGCAACACTACTTTTATAGACTATGGCCAAATTACAGGAGTTCTTGGCCCCCTGCTGCAAAAGAACGGTTTGGTCTTTTGGGCTCATATTTGGAGGGAAGACAGCCAACGTCTCACAGATGTGCCTTTTGGTAGTTTGGTGACAAAATATTGCATGGATACCAAGTTATGATACTCCAAAGTTGACATTTTTCCCATAGACTAATATGGTGGCGTTCGCCGCACCTTTCAGGGCTCTTATCTCGGAAACTATGCGAGATATGGAATTTTCATCACAACAATATAGTGAAAACCTAGCCAGGAAACTGATGAATCATGTGAAATGTAATTTTTTTTTCAATGTTGCACGGTTCCTGAGATATAAACAATTTAGTATTCCAACAGGTCATTTTCTGCTCCGAGGCCCATTATTATGCATATATTATTTGTACACACTGTGTTTCTCTATACAGCTGTTGGGCAAAAACAGGGTGTGTGCTTCCATTACTGTTACAGTTAGCGTTTCCACTTGCACTTCCGTACCCCTTTGCGTTAGTGTTCCCGTGTATGCCACCGTGTGCGTTATCCTTTGAGTTTTTGTTTGCGCTTGTGTTTGCTTTACTATTACCATTTGTGTCTACAGTACTGTTTCTGTTTGTGTTTCACTTTGCCTCACCGTATGCATTACCATTTGCGTTTGTGGCCACCCTTCCTTTTGTGTTTGTCTTTCGTTTTGTGTCATTGTTGTTCTTACCATTACCATTTGCATTTCCAATTACGTTCCCATGCCCGTTATGCATTGCATTTCCATACGTGCTTGCATTTGCGTTTCTGTTTCCTTTGGCATTATTGTTGCTGTTACCATCACCATTTGCTTTTCCAATTGCGGTACCATGACCGTGCGAGTAATGGTTTGCATTTCTGTATGTCCTTGCATTCACATTTCCATTTCTGTTTCCTTTGGCATTATTTTAGCTGTTACCATTACCATTTGCATTTCCAATTGCGGTACCATGACCATGCATGTTATGATTTGCGTTTCCATACGTGCTTGCCTTTGCCTTTTTGTTTCTGTTCCCTTTGGCATTATTTTTGCTGTTACCATTAGCATTTGCATTTGCAATTGTTGTACTATGACCGTGCATGTTACGCTTATGCTTCCATATGCACTTGCATTTGTCTTTCCATTTCTGTTCCCTTTGGCGTTATTGTTGCTGTAACAGTTAACATTTGTGTTTACGATAGCGGTACCATGACCGTGCACATTACCAGTTGCATTTCAATATGCACTTGTGTCTCCATTTGCATCACTGTTTGCTTTGGCATCACTTTGCTCTTGCATTTCTATTAACGTTTGTGTTACCATTTACATTTGCATCACCATGTGTGTAACCATTAGTGCTTGCATTTGCATTGCATTTACAGCTACTATGTCATAAGACATCACATGGTGGGAGTGCAGGGCCCGAAGGGCTTGCACTTCCACCACCACATTCTATTCACTATTTATAGTACTCATTCTGAAAATGAAGGCAAATTTATGGCAAAAAACTCTGTTTAATGCTTCAGTTATGGTTGTTCCACAGTGACAAAAGCGATGAAATTCTGTGTTAGGGTTAGCTCCTTTACCCCCAGCCCACCCCAACTGGCATCGGGGTCATCGGTCCTCATCTCACCCTATTCTCCTATACTCAGCTTGCACACATGTGATGGGTGAGAGTTAGGGGCCAATGACCTCAATGTACACCCTGATGCCGGTTGGGGATGGGCTGGGGTTGCAAGGGGGCTTTCAACCTTAACAATTGAATTTCTCACTTTTGTAGCTGTGGAACAACCCTAACTGATGCATTAAATGGATTCTTTTGCCATTAATACATATATATATATATATATATATATGTATATGTATATGTGTGTGTGTCTGTATATAATATATTAATGTTACTCGCATAGATCTGCTGGGCATGGGGGTTAATCGGTTAAAGGAGCAGGGTTATAAGGGTTAAATAATGGGGAATATGGGGGATTGAAGGAGTAGTACTGAAATGAGATTAATAAACTGTGCTGTATCCTTTTTATATTAATGTTAAGTAAGTATTAGGATGGTGATGACAGCAGAAGTGACAAGTGCCCATATGATGGTGTAGATGGCAAAATTGGTGGCAATGGTGAATGAGATACTGGAGATGGCAAAAAGGAAAGAGGCAAATGAGGAGGTAGAGCCAGAGCCAGAGTGAAGAGAGCACCACTAAAAGACTGATGGAAAAGTTGAATGAATTATGAGAGACTGTGAGAAGAAAGGAAGAGGAAGAAGCTGCAAAGAAAAGGAAGATGCTCATTGGGGGATCTGGGAAGATCCCAGCAGGAAAGTGATCCATACAGGAGATGACTGGGGGAAAAGCACCACCCAACACGGAAGACACAGAATTTGGGAATGGTAAGGATAAGGTTGACCTGACACAGGATGGGGATTTGATGGAGTATTTGGTGGGTATTATAATGGATATGGGACGGAACGATATTGAGCAAATGGAGCAGGCATTTAAATAGATTCATGGGCAGCAAAGGGTGAGATGGCGGATAAGGGGGGAGTAGTGGGGTCAAAATAGGAAATGATGGGACACCAGGTATGACTTTGGGTGACCACGTACCTCATATCATTAAAGAAAAAATATGGAAAGAGGAATATATTGATATTTTTTTCACTTTTGGATAAGACACAGTGAAAAAATGGAAACAGAAGGAAATAGTGGAAAAAACTAAAATTGAAGTGGCACTGGCATTAGTGGGCAAGAGGAAAGAGGAAACCACCTATAATGGTAAAAATATTGATACATGGTAGGTAGGCTTCACAATATTTAGTGCCATCCTGATGGAAAAGAAGCCACAATTGGCTGATCCATTGCTGACATTCTCAACCATAATAAAAGACATATAAAAGATGAAATTAGGTTACAGATGGTTGAGGTATGATGAGGCATTCAGACAGAAAATGGCTACAAGAGGAGATCTAAGGTGTGATTCTATGCATTCTGAATTATGGGTCAAGACTTTATCAGGTCATGTAGGTGGGAGTGGGGAAGGGAACAAGCAATGGGGAAGTAACTAGTTCATGAAGACTTGTTAGGGATATAACAAAGCATTGTGCACATGGGCAAATTGTAAATTTAAACAAGTGTGTCCCAAATGTGCAGGACAGCATCAAGTGTCACAATGCAGATCAATGGGGAACAATATTTTCATGGGCAACCCTTTCGAGGGAGTCATGGAGGGTGAGAGGGTGATGGTACCAAAACAGTAGAGGGAGGAATTTCAAGGGCATGGAGGTTTTTGGGCAGAACATAGAGGGAATTAAGTGGATGGAAGGGGGAATCAAGAATAAGGGTTTTCAGTTGGCAAGGACACCAGTCAAATTAGAGATAGTGGGAGAATGTACCAAGGGGTATCCAGACAAGGACACGGGGAGGATGTTGAGAGAAGGTTTTGAGAGGGTTTTCAATTTAGGCAACTGAGGGGTTTGGAGAGATATGAAAGCAAAGAATTTAGGCTCCATAAAAGGAAAAGAGGACGTAGTGTATAGAAAGACTGAGAAAGAACTGAAGGCTGGTAGAGTAGAAGGACCATTTCCAGAGCCACCAATGGGAAACTTTAGGGAGTCACCATTAGGGATAGTGCCACAGAAGCAAGTGGGGGAATTCAGGTTAATTCACCATTTGTCATACCCAGAAGGGGCATCTGTGAATGACCACATTCCTGAGGAGCATTGTACAGTGTCCTACGTGACGCTGGATGAAGTGGTGGAATTAAGGCAGTAAATGGGGCATGGTTAACAAAAACTGACACTGAGTCAGCATTTCAGCTGTTACTGGTTAGGCTAGAAGAATGGGATTTGTTAGTTTTTTGTTTCCAGTGTAGTTAATACTTCAATGAAGCAATGCCTATGTGATGTTCCACCACTTGCACCAAATTTAAAGCTTTTAGTATGTGAAAGCAGTTGGCATTTGGAGAAAGATATGGCTATAAATCGGTGGTGCACTATATGGATGATGTTTTGTTAATAGGATAAAGTAAAGAGGGGGCACCGGTGATGCTAAGGAAATTTAAGAAGATGTGTGCTATTATGGGGATACCACTAGCAGAAGGGAAGATAGAAGGCCCAGCAAGAAATTTGAATTTTTGGGTATAGAAGAGGATGCAGAGCAGAAGTTGTTAAGGTTGCCATAGGATAAAGTATTAAAATTAAAGCAGCTATTGCTGCAGGTCAGAAGTAGGAGAAAGGTGCCATTAGGGATGGTGCAACAGCTCATGGGGCATTTAAATTTCACATGTAGGGCAGTAGCACCAGGTAGGACATTTACCAGGAGATTAGCAAGGGCAATGGGTAAAGCAAGCCTCCCACATCATTGGGTGGACATAACAAAGGGGCTACACCAAGACTTGGAGGTATGGGAACAGTTTCTGGAGGGGTACAATGGAGTCACTTTCTGGCAGGATGAATGGTGGGATAATACATATATGGATTTATACATGGATGCTTCAGGGGCAATAGGGATGGGGGCATACTTTAAGGGTGCATGGATTTCAGAAGCTTGGCCAGAGGAGTGGAGAGAAAGAGAACTCTTGAAGGACATTACATTCTTAGAAATATTCCCTATATGGTTGGAAATGTTAGCTTGGGAAAACAGCTGAGAAATAGGATGATCATTTTCTGGTCTGATAACAAAGCAGTGGTGGAGGTGATCAACAGGCAAAGGGGCTACACTGAAACAGTGAACAGGGTACTGCGGCAGCTGGTGTTAGTGGGGCTGAAGACAAACCTATCATTTAAAACAAAACATACTGAAGAGGTTAACAACGAGATAGGTGACAGTCTCTCCTATCTTCAGTTGGACAGATTCAGGTCTGTGGCACCACTAACTGCATTATAAATAACAACGGTGCCAACCAACTCAAGTCTGGGAGATGGGCTGGAAGAAGCCCATCAGCTGTTTAGGAGGTCATGACCTGCGAACATGCTAAGAGCTTATGAGGGGGTGTAGAACACAGTCTAGGAGTTTGGGCAGTGAGTAGGGCTTAAGGTAAGTGGGCTAGCAACACAGGATCAGGTGGCAAAGTTTATGGTAGAAAAATGGGAATTGGGGATGGCAAGTACAACTTTGGGAGTGCAGCTAGCTGGGTGAGCATGTAGCATCAGGGGCTGGGGGAACTGAATAAGTTTAAGATGGTATGGCTAATGTTAATGGGGTGGCAGAAGTTGTAATGCTGGCCTGAGGACAGTAGGAAACCTGTGGTTGAGCAAGCACTCCAGAATTTACTGGGGGTTCTAGGATGGATATGCATTTCAGAATATGAGCCCTGTTTGTTTAGAGGAATTTTCTTAGTGATGTCAAAAGGGGCATTTAGAGTAGACAAAGTGGTGGTGAAAAGCAAAAATGACATAAATGGGGGTTTGCTGTTGGAAGAGGTTCAATGGGGTACGAAGAAGCTGATACTTTGGCTGAGACAATCAAAGACAGATCAAATGGGGGTGGGGACAGAGGTCGAGATTCAAAGACAGCTAGGTGAGTGGGTATGTGTGGTACATTCTCTCAAAATATATCAGGATATAAGACCAAAGGGTGGCAAGGTGTTCTTCATGCACAAGGATGGGAGACCAGTCACATGCTACCAAGTAACAGGGGTTTTAACGAAGGGCATGTCAGCTATCAGTGAAAACACCAGAAAGTTTTCATCCCACTCATTCAGAATAAGTACGGCATCAGAGATAGCAGCTAAAGGGGGGTTGGATGAGGAGGTTAAAAAAGTGTGTAGATGGAAATCTAGCTATTATAGAAGATATGTGAGAAAGTTGTTGTTGCAATTGTCAACATTATTTTCAACAGGAAAAAGCAGGGCAAAGCAAGTCTGGATCATTGGGCATTCCTACATTCCTTGGTTAGACCCCTTTTGAAAAAACCTTCCTTAGACCCGGATTGCCTCAGCAATTACAGACCAGTTTCAAACCTCCAATTTTTAGGGAAGGTCATTGAAAAAGTGGTGGCCTTTCAGCTTGAGAGACATCTTGCCTCTTCCTCCACCTATGAGCCTTACCAGTCTGGGTTTCATGCAGGGCATAGTACGGAGACTGCCCTGGTGAGGGTGCTTAATGATCTCCTGGTGGTGAAGGACAGAAGGGACTGGACTATCTTGGTCCTCCTGGACCTCTCTGCAGCATTTGACACTGTGGACCATGAGGTGTTACTTGACTACCTGCGGTTTTGGTGTGGCTTATCTGGTAATGTCATCAACTGGTTCAAGTTATACATGACAGGCAGAGTGCAGAAGGTGATGATGGGGTTAGCCTCATCTAACCCAAAGCCTCTGTGCTGTGTGGTCCCGCTGGGTTCGGTCTTGTCACCCTTGTTGTTTACCGTGTACATGCTGCCACTGGGGGACATTATCATGCGGTACGGGCTGGGTTTTCACTGCTCTGCAGATGATACCCAGCTGTACCTGTCCTGTGTGCCCAATACCCAGGTGTTGGACTCTGTATTTAACAACTGCCTAGATGAGGTCCAGGCTTGGATGACTCAAAACTGGCTCAAGCTCAACCTAGACAAGACAGAGGTACTTGTTGTGGATCCAGTTCATTGGGGCGGAGGGTGATGTGAGGGGTTACCACCTGACCTTGTGTTGGGAGGTGTTCTCCTTACTCCATCTAGACAAGTGAAAGATTTGGGCATGATCCTGGATGACAGTTTGGCATTTGATCTTCAGGTGTTGACCATCATCAGGAGTGGATTTTATCATCTATGGAACATTGCACAATTCTGAATCCTGATCCCGCCAGAGGATCTGACCACACTTGTGCATGTTTGTCACTTCCAGGTTGGACTGTTGTAATTCCCTGTACCTGGGGTTATCTGGGGGCAACCTCTGCCAGCTGCAGCTGGTGCAGAATGTGGTGGAAAGATTATTGACTGGGGTGAGACGGAGTGATCATATCACACCAGTCCTCAGCAGACTGCACTGCTTGAAAGTTAGGTGGAGGATTGTCTTCAAGATAGGGCTCCTGACCTACAAAACCCTACACAAATGGGGACCTGTCTATCTGCAAGATCTCCTTGTTCCTTATCGTCTACCCCGGGCACTTCATTCTGCTAGGGAAGCCCACAGGGAAGAAGTTCCACAGAGTGGGTGCAGCAACCGAAAATGCCCTATCCCCAGAATGCTGCAACCTTACTCTTGGAGTTCCCAGAGTAAGGTTGCAGCATTCTGGGGATAGGGCATTTTCAGTGGCTGCATCCACTCTGTGGAACTCCTTCCCTGGTAATTTAAGGGAGGCCCCCTCGGTAGAAGCTTTTAAGAGGGTACTAAAAATATATTTGTTTAAGCTGGTTTTTAATGATTGATTGGGTTTTAATGGGATGGAAGGATTTTAAGTTTGTGGTGAGCTGCTCTTTGTATGTACTTTGTTATTGATTTGTTCTGTACAGCACCCAGAGTCTATGGAAATGGGTGCTTTATAAATAAAATATGTATTTATCTACATATATTGGGCAGAACGATGGGCCTCCATACATCGAGGAGGAAGGCAACTTGGGCAGAATCCAGATGAAACTATAATGCACTGGAAAGGGGTCCGGGGCATGAAGTGGGCTCAAATCATCCTGACATTGGAAGAGCAAAAATTAAAATGGCCAAAACCAGACAAGGTTATAATGGATTTTGGGGGGAACGATTTGGGTAAAAGGCCTTGGGGATGGGGGTTCTGTTAAAAGACATAGAGAGGGACATTGGGGCGATACAGCAGTGGTGGCCAGACGTCAGGATAGGTAAGTCAGAGATCATAACCAGGATGGTTTGGCAGCATGCTAGGGATAACAAAGGAGTGGAAAGGGCCAGGAAGCAGGTGAATAGAAGAGTAGCAGCATTAATGCTCAAGTTAAAGGGGTGATACATTGCATATAAGGATATTTCATATAATAACCCAGGTTTATACAGTTCAGACAGAGTCCATTTATCAATGGTAGGAATGTCTTCATTTGTCTTGTAATTGAGTGATATCATTGAGGAATGGGAAAAGAACGGGGGGGAGCCCATCATCCATTACTAGGCTGGAGATGGGCTAGTGGAAAGTGGGGGAAAGGGAGGGGCTATGGATGGGGGTGGGGTGAGGAGATCAGGCATGGGCTGGGGTCAGACACACCCAGCTGTGACTGCAACATAACAAAGAACATTCGAAAGAAGCTCGAGGTTGGGTTTAGTGACACCCGAACGCAAGTTGGAGGAACTGGTTCACATTAAGCAGAAGGGGTGTTGGGTTCCACACATCTGGACCCTGAGAAGTTTTCATTAAAGAAAGACCAATCACATACAAGTTTGGAGTGAGTTTGCAGAATGAAATGGACTTAATAAGTGCATAAGAAGAATAGGTGGAGAATGTATAATTGTTTTAATAAAATGATGAGTTGTGGATTATGGTGAAGGTGAATTTCTAAAGAAAATAAATTAATTGCTAATCGAGCACCGGCATAATTGGAGTCTGCGGGTCATTTTCCAATGGTATCTCCCTCTAGCAGTTTACATATAGCAGTGTATATGCATATATAGTATGTATACATGCAATGTAGCCTAGAGGTCAGAGCAGTGAGCTGTGAATGAGCTTGATACATCCAGCAGTCCTTAGTTTAATTCCCACAACCTCCGCTGGCATACTGTGTGACTCTCAACAAGTTATTTAACCTCCCTAGTGTGCCCAGAACACTGTTTACAGTACACAAAGGAGATGTACACTCATGAAATCAGCCTCAAACCTGACTGTGTCCCTTTAAAAAAAGATGCAGTACAATGTTACGAGAAGAGCTCTGTTTACAAAAGTAGCAGTATGGGGGTCAGATTGTTTTAAAAAAGATGCAGTACAAGGAGATCTGTCTTTAAAAGTGGAAGTATGGGGAGCAACAGTATTTGTTTAAAAAAGTGCCAGTACAGGAGCAGATTTGTTAAGTAGTAGTGCAGGGAACAGAATTGCTGAAGCAGCATGGGACTTGGTATGGGTTTGCCTTAAACATGGCACTGCAGAAGAGAGGCTGATTGTACCAGTACAGGGAATGGTTTGTTTTAAAATTGGCAGTATGCGAGCGAGTTTGTTTAAAGAGTAAACTGTACATGGGTGTCTGCTGATTTGTATCAGGAGCTATCTGAGAATTTGCGATGTTCGCTGTAGCAAGGGGCTACTGTAGTTATTTGTCACCACTCTTAAAAACTGTTTTAATCAGAGCGGATTTCCAGATTTGGGGGAATTGTGAAAGTACAAGGTAGTGATTGAGAAGCTTGGTGAGAGGGGATAGGACTTCAGCTAGGGTTAGGGTAAGAAGTTTCATGTCAATGGAATCATTGCTTGTCCTAGTTCTTCCTAGAATATACAGTATTTAAAATGTATATGCATTACGTTTACAAAATAAAGTAACTTACAAATATTGTCTTGATAACAATATCTGCAACTCCTGTATGGAATTGGTTGGAAACTTGATAAAATCACTAGGTAATGTGTTTGAAAACACTAGAGACACTGTTCTTAACCAAAGCATCGATCAGTTTCAATTTAATGCACTTGCTCCCAGGTTTCAAAGTTCTCCAGCAGATAAGAACATGGTTAGTATTGTCTTTAACATTAGCTACATTTTTCAGTAATGACCATGCAGAATAAATTTTTAGTTCTTTAAAATCATGAAACATATTCAACATGTTATAGCACAGTTTGGAGGATATGACATCACTTTGTAGTTTTCAGTTGCATATCCTTTGATGATTTGTTCTTTTTTTAATTTTGACTGTTTCAAAGTCATACCATACATGACAGTACCTGGTTAAGCCATCATTCTTTCAAGCCTGCAGTGTCAGCTTTTCTTTACATCAGCAGATGCCATGCACTGTACATCCAAGAGTCATGTGTGAAGTCGGATCTTGCTTCCCAGACTACACATAATGATCACTCTACCACCTGTAGTGGAACTGGAATAGACAGGCACCCTCCACCACAAGGAAATACATAGCCTTCCTGGTGCTTATTATTACATAAACAAAGTTGGCAGTGGTGTGAGAGGTTTTGCTGCTGCCACTGACAGGCAAGGGACACAATCCCGGCTATTAAACTTTCATACATGCCATACTCAGTTAGACCATGAGAAGATAAACCACAATTCTTGTGTAGTATACAAGTATGATATAGCACTATTTAATAGGTTACATTTTACCACCTTCTATGTGTAATGTGATTTTTGTAAAAGTAAAACTGGTAGAGAAAATATAGAGGGACCTGGGTAAGATTGAAAAATGGTCTGAGGTGTTGCAACTGAGGTTTGATTCAAAACAGTGCAAAATAATGCACCTGGGATGAAATCCTGGGGAGAGCTACAGGATGGATGGGGGAGGAGGTGGGGCTGATGACTGTCACCAAGAAAGAAAGAAAGGGAGCTAGGGGTTATCAGCTCTGAAGACTGAAAGATGTCTAAGCAGAGTACAAAGGCTGCAAAGAGGGTCAGTGGTATACTGGAATAATAGGCACATGTAACACTAACAGAAAGTGGGAAGTAGTGATGCCATTGTATAAAACACATGTGAGGCCACATCCAAAATATTGTTTGCAGTTCTGGAAGCTGCATTTTGTAAGGACATTGACACTGTTAAGGCGGTTCAGTGAAAGGTGACAAAGATGGTACAGGGCTTTCAACAGAAAACATATGAGGAGAGATTGAAGGACCTCAATATGGTACTCGCTGGAGGAGAGGAGCAATCAAGGCGACATGATAGAAACATTCAAGTACCTAAAGGGCATAAACAAAGCGCAGGGGGAGACATCTTCCAATATAGTAGGTGTACAGGAATGAGGGGGCATGATATGAAATTGGAGGGTAGTAGGTTGAAGGTAAATGGGAGGAAGTTTTTCTTTACAGAGAGGGTGGTGTACCCATGGAATAGACTGCCACAGGAGGTGGTGGGAGTGAGCACAGCGGAGGGCTTTAAACCTGCATGGGACAGGCATAAGAGAACCTTAGAGGTGGGAAGGAATGGTGCAAAGCCATTAACCAGGTTGGGTCAGAGGCTAAAAACAAGTGTAGGGATTATGGGCAGACTGGATGGACCTAGCAGTCCTTATTAGCCATCAGTTTCTATATTTGTATGTAAAACAAGTTTCACTGTATTGCAGGCATGCATGAATCCTCTAATTAAAGACCTGGGCAATCCCAGTAGATTCAGCAGATACCTTGTCAGTTTGGTGGATGTACGTCTGGCACTGAAAAATGCCATGAACTTCAAAAATCCAGCAGTGAAGTTATTAAACAAACTGATGGGACTTGTCTTCAGTAAGGCAGAGTTGTCAGATGCAAAAGGAGTATCCTCATTGGATACAGATACATTGGATGGAATTAATGGTAGGTGCATGCATTTTTATTTTTCTTCTGTTTGTGCTCCTGGCTTGGGGAAGGGATTACCCACAGTCTGTGACCAGAACACTTGCATGTCATCTTCCACCCAGCAGCCCCACTGTGTGGCCTGTGACTTGCAACATATGGTGTGGTTCCTCCAAGGGGAGTGGGGCTCATGGACAGACAAAGATTAACCTAACCAAAGGCTACAGCCAATTTCACATCTGGTGTAATTTTGGAGATGGAGTGTAATGAAACACCATGACTGCAGTGTTTCCATGGTTACCTCATGTACCACAGATGTGTAGTGATGTCTGCAGAGGACAAGTGCACTACTGCAGGTGTCCAACAGAACACTGCTGAACAAGATGGTCCTAGTTGCTGGACAACCAGATTTCACTGGGAGACACTAGTATGATGGGCCCTCTCAGGGCTGCAGAAAGGATGCTCATCCAAACTCTTAGCCCCACAGCAGACCCACTGACACAGTAATCACTACCAAACATGGGTCATCTGATCATCAAGAAGTGACGTTACCAATGCCCTAATAGAAGAGCTCCGAAAGCATTTTTTCTGACTTGGAAAGGAACTGAAATATCAACAACAGTCCCTGGAAAGAAATACCTGATGGGGACCCATGTGTGCATATACCAACCTAACATGATCACATGCTGATGCATACATTTTACTGGAGATCTTATGCTGTATGGCATGCACACAACACAGTCATTAAACTTTGGTCAGTAAAGAGGTATAGTACAGCAACTGAATATAATGTTAGCAGCTGAAGCCATAGATGTTGCATTACATGTTGGTAAGACTACATCTGGAGTACTGTGTACAGTTCTGGAGACCCCATCTCCGCAAAGACATACATGGTGGTGGCTGTCCAGAGGAGGGCAACCAAAATGATGCAGGGTCTACATCAGAAGACATATGAAGAAAGACTAAAGGAACAAAAGATGTATAGCCTCAAGGAAAAGAGGGAGGGGGGGACATGATAGAAACTTTCAAATACCTCAAGGGAATCAACAAAGTCCAAGAGGGTAGCATCTTTCAGAAAAAGAGATGTGCAAAAACAAGGGGGCACAATTTGAAGATAGAGGGGGGACGGCTCAGAGGTAATGCGAGGAAGCATTTCTTCACAGAGAAGCTTGTAGATACATGGAACAGCCTTCCTGAGGAGGTCGTAGAGTCAAAAACAGTGGAGGAATTCAAGAATGCATGGGACTGACTTAAGGCATTTCTAGTGGGGGGTAGGAGGAAGTAGTCTGTTGGTTAACTATGATCTGCAGCTTATCTATTAGGTAGGGAAATGGGCAGACTAGGTGGGCCAAGTGGTCCTTATCTGCTGTCAAATTCTAAGTTTCTATGTGGGGGTGTGGTTGTAAGGCTCATGCTACATAATGGTTGCCTAGCAAAAACAAAACATTTTCAATATAATATACCATACCTTAGTTGTCTAATGATATTTCCATTAAAAAAAATTGTTAGAAAAAACTGTTGGAGTTTATTGCAAAGAAAACGTGAAATTTAATAGAATAAGTTTCCTAATTCAATAGGCTAATATTCTGAACTTTATGTTGACAGAATACATTCACAAGATGTCCATGGAACACAACTTTGAGAAACTCAGTAAAAAGCAATTTCAAGCAGTGGTTCAAAACAAGATATGCAATTCAAGAAAACCAGAAATGAAAACTACAAAGCAGCATTAGAGATGCAGTGAATTTAAATTTTGCCGGTAAAGTGCCAGCGAAGTGGGCACTTCGCATTGTCACTCCGCTGCACGGAGTGGCCACTGTGAAAGGCTCACTTTGCCTTGTAATTATGACTTAGAGTTGTCATTCCACCTTAATGCGAATTAAGGTGAGGTGACAACAATATAAGCAGCCTCCCACACATCACATAGCTTACAGAACTGTAAGTCACATGCTTTAGCTAGTCAGGAAGGAAGTGACTCATGCAAGCAGATACTTTCACTGTCTCCTGTGCAGAGGGAGAGAGAGGAGACAGTTTCTCTTAGGAGCAGAGAGAGAGAGAGAGAGAGAGAGAGAGAGAGAGAAATAATTTAGTAAAACTCCAACAGCTTCTTTGAAAGCTATTTTGTTGACTGTTAAGTGTTTTGTGTACTCTTGTTGTAGACAGTTCATTTTTCTTTCTGTGATTTCTTTGTTTTTTACTTTTAAAAGTTTTTGTTTGTCTGTGTGTGTGTGTCTGACCGTGTGTGTGTGCGCCTGTGTTGTGTGAGTGTTTCATCAACTGTCTTGACTCATTGTCATTACCCGGACAGAGAGAAGGAGGAAGGGCATGTCTGGGACTGTGCTGGGGCAGTGGGTCTGCATCCACATGGCAGCATGGTTGTCAGGGGAGGAGTACGCACCCATGATGGGGGGTGTGGCCAGGTGCTGTTGGACCATTCTAAAATCTTGGGTCCTCCCCCACCTCCAGAAGCAGCAGTAGCACCACCACCACCTCTCCCCCAGAAGCAGCAGCAGTAGCACCACCACCACTACCAAGTCCACCACCAGCAGCAGCTCCAGCAGCACCACCTCTACAGCAGGATGTGCTGGAGGTTGATAATTGATGTGTCCAGGTTGTTAGTGCATCTAGCCCTCCCATGCCTGGTCCCCCTCCATAGCTCCTCAGTTTGGGAGTTTTTTGACTGTGTTAGGGGGAAGCAACCTGGTACAATGCTGCATCTGTGGTGTAGAGGTGTGCCTTGGCCCCTGGGGGATACACCTGGGGACTGTGGGCCAGCGCACCCACATGATAAATCACCACAAGGTGGAGTGGCAGGCTGCCACTGAACAGGCCAGGCCTCCACCTGCTGGCCCTTCTGTGGCAGTGGCAGAGGGTGCTGCTGTGCATCGCCATGGCAGCAAGAGGAGTGCCACAGCAGCAGGTGCTCCAGCACCACCCCCACCCCCACCACCAGCAGCTGTACCACTACCAGTGGACCCCACAGTACCTGTTACTCAGGCTGAACTTGCTGTGTTGTAGTCTGCAGTGGAAGAAAACAATGAGAGGGTGAGTGCTGTCCAGCAGCAGTTGGAGCACATAGAATGACACCAACTGCAGATTGTGTCAATGCTCCATCTGCACTGGACTATCAGGATCCCACATTAGCTTTTTTCAGTACCCCGCTGTGTTATGCATAATAATCCAAGTTAAGACTGTGCACCCTCCTGATGTATTTCTGGTGCCTCAGTAATGTTTACTTTCTGTTGTGTAGTGGTTGTGGAAAAGCAGGACTGAGCAGTGCAAGTATAATATGCTAAACTGCATGTGTGCATGGTGCAGTCAGTGGTCTTTCCTGTTTGTGCAGACCAAACACTGTCCAGCTTCATGCAAAAATATATATGATGTGACTTGTTGCAGTATGTATAGAATAAAGATAGGAATATATAACTTATATTTTATTGGTACCATCATCATCTGCAGACTAACTGTGATATGATATTTTTTTCAGAGGTCTCTGGCCAGAGTGCACCTTAGTCACACTCACACAGTGCACACATGACTTTTAGGAGATCATACATCAAGTAAAAATCCTGCTTTTC
This sequence comes from Neoceratodus forsteri, assembly GCA_016271365.2. Classification (NCBI taxonomy): domain Eukaryota; kingdom Metazoa; phylum Chordata; order Ceratodontiformes; family Ceratodontidae; genus Neoceratodus; species Neoceratodus forsteri. The sequence continues at coordinate 130,419,620 of JADMNL010000022.1, forward strand.
AACAAACCATACACAACAGACATGAAGTATTGGTGATGGTGAGGCACCCAAAATATTTGAAGGGCGGTGTACAGGCACTATAAAGTCAGAAAATATATAACGTCCAGTTCACTCACTGCCAAATGCCAACACACTGTGCTAATACATGTCTTCTTTTTAGTTTTTGTTCTGGAATAAGTGATGTTTTTCTAGTTTAGAGTGGCAGTGTCAGTTTTTTAGCAAGTTGATGTACACCATAACATGACATGGTGCCAGTGGTTGCACAGTGTGGTGGCAGTGGACTGCAGGACCTGTTATATATTCCAACTTTAAAATTCCTGTACACCATAACACATTTTGGGTGCCTGAGCAATATTTAATGTCTATTGGGTATGGTTTGTTGAAAAACATGATTTTTTTTATGCTATTATCTCCACAAAGTCATGTATGCACTGTGAGTGACTGAGATGCACAGTGGCCTGAGACCTCTGAAAAAATATCATATAACTTTCTCAGCTGCTGCTGCTGATGGTACCAATAAAATATATGTTATATATTCTTATCTTTATTCTTTACATACTGCAGCAAGTCACACCATATATATGTTTGCACGAAGCTGGACAGCGTCTGGGCTGCACACACAGGAAAGAACACTGACTGCACACATGCAGTTTAGCACAGTATACTTGCGCTGCTCAGTCCTGCTTTTGGACAAACACTTCATAACAGAAAGTAAATATTACTGAGGCTTCAAAAATATTTATTTTTTGAAATAGACATTAATTTATAATTTATGACATTACGTGCTTATACACAGTCACCAGAACTTTTGTGCATCTCCAAAATACAACTGTCTTGTGTCCAGAAAATTCTCCATTGCTGACAAAGTGAAATGGGAGCATTACGTCAAATGCAAAGGGTCCAAGAATTAATGGTGCACTCAGTCATGCATGCAGTGTCACCAGAAGTTGTGTGCATCCCCAAAATGCAACTATCTTGTGTCCAGAAAATTCCCCAGTGCTGACGAAGTGAAATGGGAGCGTTACACCACATGCAAAGTGTGACAGAATTAATGGTGCACTCAGTCATGCATGCGGCACTCACACACATTTCCCAGAAGTGTTGTGCATCCCCAAAATGCAACTGTCTTGTGTCCAGAAAATTCCCCAGTGCTGAAGAAGTGAGAGTTACATTAAATGCAAAGTGTCCCAGAATTAATGACGCACTCAAGTCATGCGCACAGTACACACACACACTGTCCCCAGAAGTTTTGTGCATCCCCAAAATGCAACTGTCTTTTTTCCATAAAATTCCCCAGTGCTGATGAAGTGAAATGGGAGCATTACACCAAATGCAGCGTGTCCCAGAATTAATGGCACACTCAGGCATGTGCACAGTGCTCACACACAGTCCCCAGAAGTTTTGTGCATCCCCAAAATGCAACTGTCTTGTGTCCAGAAAATTCCCCAGTGCTGATGAAGTTAAATGGGAGCACCACACCAAATGCAAAGTGTCCCAGAATTAGTGGTGCACTCAGTCATGTGTGCAGCACTCACACACAGTCCCCAGAAGTTTTATGCATCTCCAAAATGCAACTGTCTTGTGTCCAGAAAATACCCCAGTGCTGACGAAGTGAAATGAGAGCATTACAAGAAATACTGCTGCTGTTGCAATTACATGTTGTTGTGTACAGACCTTACTGTGATGATGATGTGAATGTGATGATGCCCAGTGTCTTGCCAAACCGTATGAAGGACAGATGACATGAATGACCATTCAGTGTACCACGTCCGTCACAAATGGTGACACTGAGAGAACTGTTGGTTGCCCAAAGTGTGCTGCGATCACCTCAACAGGAAGGGTGCCCTTTGTGTGTACACCAATAGTAGCCTTGGTGAGTTGATATATATATCTATGTATTTTCTTGGGGGGGGTTAACATAAATATACATGTGCTCATTGTATTGTTTTCTTTCACAGGTCTCATACTGTTGGTGTGCACATTCCCATGCTTGAGAAATTGTGCTGTTGGAATTGGAAATGGAATACTCTCAAGCCAATGAAGGTAAGTATTTTTTTTGGGGGGGATCATATTTGCAAGTAGGTCTTAGTAATGGTTTATTGTTTGGTTGCTACTTCATAGATTTTATCTGCATCCTTCTCAAGTCTAGCAATGATGGTCATGTTCCTCATCAATTCATACGACTTCTACTTGTTGCATGTCTGCCAGCCAGCCCAGTGGGGGGTATGATGTTGAAGTTCTTTGGATAAGTATGACACAACAAAGCATCTGGAAGTTTTCTAAAAACAGAAATGAACGACTTACTACAACTGGATTGCAGCAGTAACACAATGGGCCCGATTCTCAAAGGAGGCTGCATTTGGCGCAAGCTGTGGCAAACCGCAGCTAGTGTCAAAGCCCCCTGCTCCAGGGACCCTGCACCCGATGCAAGTACAGGATGCATCCCAGAGCCTAAGTCTCCTTATGTGCGGCAGTACCCTGCATGCATCTAGCACATGGCACATGGACAGGGTATGCTGTAAGCCCCTTGCAGCAATGCCCAGCTGATACCCCCTATCCCGATGGCCCCAACACAGACCAATGACCCTCCTGGTGGTAGTCCAGCCCCCCACCCAAACAGATAGTGCCAACCCCATCCCCAGATAGAGTAGGGGACCAGCATAGCCTTCCACACACCTCTGCTGAGGTCTCCGACTGCCCGGAATGTGCAGCGGACTGTACAGTGTACATGCTAATAGTAGGGTGTACACTGTACAGTCCGCTGCACATCAGTCGAGAGACCTCCACAGCAGTATGTGAGCTATGCTGTCCTACTCTATCTGGAGATGAGTGAGCACACCTGTAAGGGGACACTATTCCACCATGTGGGTGGCACTAGGAGGCAATGTACTGGGGCAGCATCAGGGTTTGAGGTGGGGAGGGGACAGTACTACCTACCATGGGCTGCATAGGGGATGGGGGTGTACATTACCATGGGCATGACATGGGCCATGGCACCACTGAAGGACTGAGGCATAGTGCCACATACAGGGGTTACACCCAGCAGAGCATTTTCTAAGTCCCCTTAGACCAGCCCTGGCTGGTCTAAGGGTGCTTAGAATTCTGTCTTCAGGGAGAAGTTTGTGAATTCCATTCCCGGGTTGTGGCAACTTGTGTCTGCCACAGTGCCCCTTGCACCTTGTCACAGCCCATCTCTGGGTGCAGGGGTGGTGCAAGCCCCATTTGGGGCAGGCAGCTTGAGGTCAATGCAGGCCACCTTTGTACATTGCGTGGAGGCATCCCTGGACGCAAGGTGCACCCTGCACCATATCCGTTCAGTGCAAGCCCCTTGCATCAGACTCACGGCTTTGAGAATCTGGCCCATTATGTTTAAGCTGTGGCTGTTCCACCACGGATTTATAGATTAACACAGATAGCAAGCTGTGAAGCCACAAGAACACCAACTCATCAGATCACAATTAAATTTAGTACCAAGCTTTAAGAAATACACTGTGTCGGTGTCCCTGCAACTTAACTCAAGTTACATTTTAAAACCACATCTTGTCAGGTCACACGACCTGGGTCAAACTTTTTTCAACACTGGCATGGCTAGCTGCAAATTTGGAATACAGTGCATGATGTGTTGGGCAAATATTTAGTGACGTACATGTCACCAACTTTATGAATCATCAGTCGGAATTTTTGCACTCTTCTGTAAACAAAGGGAACAGATAAAATAAAATTTATATACTTTCCAGTATGGAAATAGATATCCCATAGGTTGCTGTACACAGTAAGGCTGTTCCATTGATACAGACCTTCAGTGAAGTAGAGTCATTTGTTAACCTGTAAAAAAACAAAATAAGTTGACAGTATTTGTTTGACCATTGCAACTCAGAAAAGCAACAGGAAACAAACCACACAGTTAAAGGAAGTTGAATAACATGAAAAACATTACTACACATACTCACACTATAGTATTCATTGTAAGAAGCCATGTGCCTGTGGCTGATGGATGTGGTCTCCTGTTTGACTCCCTCTACTTTGGCATGGTCAAGACATGTAATGGAAAACATCGTCAGAATGGTGGTGATGGCGGGTGAGGGTGGTCATAGCTTAGGCATGTGATGACATTCCCTCTCACATCTTCCTGCATCTGGCAGTGGTTGTAGTGGCTAACAGCGGTCTTATGGTGGTGGTCCGGGGGGGGGCATTCCCTATGTTGGTGGCAGTGGCTAACAGCCTTATGGTGGTGGTCCGGGGGGCACACATAGTTATTTACCATGGTGGCAGTGGCTAACAGCAGTATTATGGTGGTGGTCCAGGGGGACACACGGTGACACTCCCTATGGTGGTGGCAGTGGCTAACAGCAGTCCTATGGTGCTGGTCCAGGGGGAGCACACTGTCATTCCCCTGGTGGCAATGGCTAACAGTGGTCTTATGGTGGTGGTCCGGGGGGCACACAATGTCATTCCCCCTGGTGGCAGTGGCTAACAGCGGTCTTATGGTGGTGGTCCAGGGGGGCACATAGTGACATTCCCTATGGTGGTGGCAGTGGCTAACGGCAGTCTTATGGTGGTGGTATGGGGCCAGGATATATTATGCTCTGTGTTATAAATGTGACATGACATGGAATTTGAATCACTCTGAGTGGGACACTGATTTAACTTTATGAAAAAGAAAACATGTATCACAACAAATGTGACAGACTTTTAACCACTTAAGTTTAAACCTGCCAACATTAACTTCAGCATCATCCTCATAAAGAAAGCCGCCTCACAGTCATCTATGTTTGAATTCTGACCACTGGGAAATTCTTTCTCCATTGTGTCATCATCTTTGTCACTGGTAGGCCGTTTCATGCTACCAGTGCCACCAGGATGGTCCCTTTCAAGTTCAAGTTCAAGTTCAAGTTTATTGCAGGAAAACTCCATTGAGCAAGCTCATTCACAAGGAGGTCCTGTGACATAAACACTTAAAGTACAAACACAGATAGGTAATAACAGTATATACATGAAACGCACGTTACATGATACAGGCTGGAAATGCATACAAGGGTACCACATAGGGTGACACGCAGGTGATAAACATTGATATGAAACAGGAAGCAACTTACAGGTTGCATACTGATAAATGAAACATGATGACTGGTGTGACACAATACATATATTTTGGCAGCTAGAACAAACAACAGACTACAACTGATATGGGGAGGGTGATTTGATAGAGTAGCAGTGGGCGTAAGCATAGATAAAGCCAGGAGTAGAAGGGAAGGGAAAGCAGTTAATATGACAAATCAATTATACCTTACCAGTGGATAAATATGGCACACATGGGGAAGGAAGAGACTTAATGACAGTTACAGGTGTCTTTTACTTTGGCTGAACTTAGCGATTTGGCAAGTTTATTGAAACTGTGCTAGTTAGTTTCAATGCGGTTTTATGGTGGTTCCAAATGGAGGAGGGCATATGCAATAATCCGATTACCAAAGGAAGTCCGGCGTCCTTGGTATGTCAAGCATAATAAAGTCAGATTTTCTTAACAGTATGCACTTATGTGAGATACTAATAATGGAAGAGATAGCTTGGCAATTTCTGCAGGAGCAGTTTAAGAGTCCATAGCCCAGCATGGAGCAGGCGTCTAGTAGTAAGGGATGTCCAACCAACAGCTGCATATAAGTCACAGTGGTGCGAGCGGTAAGGGAGTTGGTAATGAACCGTAATGCACGGTGATAAAGGATGTCCAGTTTACTTAGATTTGCAAGAGTGGTGGAGAATAGATTACATCACCATAGTCAGTAGGGGAGAAAAGTGGCCTGTACAAGCTTGTTTCGAGTTTCAAAGGGGAAAAGGGCCTATTTCTGTAGAAGAAACCTAACCTTCTTTTAACCTTCTAGAGACATCTTGACGTGGTCATTGAAAGATAATTTATTGTCGATCAGATACCCAGATATTTAAATTTGGTTACAACTTCCAGAGGCTCATTTAGCGTGGTGACAATGAAGTCTTGGGCAAAAGGGTGATAGGGGGCCTGTGACAGCACTGCAGGAGAATATCATCGCTTTAGTCTTCTTAGCATTGAGCAGAAGCTTTGCCTTTATTAGATTATGCTGAAGTTGTGCGAAGTCCACTTGAACACTCCTTGACTTCAGATAACGATGAGCCAGAAGTATACAACACAGTATCATCTGAAAAAAAGTGCAGCTTGGATGTAGATATGTTATCATCTAAGTCATTAATGTACAAAGAAAACAAGATAGGCCTAAGATGGATCCTTGGGGACTCCTCTTGTAACTGGCAGGCAGCAGAAAAAAGCCTTCGCCTTACTTTTTGGAATCTTCCGGTTAGGTAGCTAGAGAACCACTGGGTGGTATGGTATTGGCACCCAACTTTGCAAGGCAATTGACTAATAGTTTGTGATCAACAGTATCAAAAGCTTTGCTGAGGTCCAAAAGACTGCACCACTTACCTTCTTAGCATCTATAGCAGAGATCAATCATTGGTTACTTTGCTAGTGCAGTGATGTTGTATGATTAGCCGGAAGCCAGATTGAGCTGGGTTAATGAGAGAGAAGGTTTCCAAGTGAGATTTTAACTGAATATGGATCAGTTTTTCGAGAACTTTAGAAAGGATAGGCAATATGGAGATAGGCCTATGGTTGTTTACATCGCATGGGTCACCAGATTTAAATAGAGGGAGGATATGTGCTAATTTCCAGCAGGACGGCACAGTAGCAGATGTAATGGAAAGATTGAAGATGTGGAGAATTGGGGCAGTGAGATGGGCGTAGCCTGACCTTAGGAAAAAGGGTTCCTAGCCATCGTCCCCTGCACTTTTTTGGTGTCTAAGTTAAGAAGAGAATCTTCTACTTCTTTATAAGTTATCTCACACAGTTGGAAGGGGCTGTGTGCAGGACTAGATGTAGGGGGAGGGGTATGCTGGCTCACCGCAGCACCAGCACAAGGTGACGAGTCAAAAGCTAATCCAGCTGTGGCTAAGTGGGAGTTAAGTCCCTCCAGGGTTAGGGACTTGTTTTCCACAATCTTGCCACTTGCAACTATCTTTGTTGGGACAGAGGGGGCCATGGGCGGTCCTTCTATAGCTTTGATAGTCTTCCATATTTTATGAGGGTTACCTTTAGCTTGTTCGAGAGTAGAACTATAAAAGATAGCTTTAGCAGAGTGAAGTTTTTTCACACAGTTATTCCTGGCTGCTCAATACTTTCTACAACATCAGCAAAACCATGACTATGCCACATGACACAGAGGGTGGTGGTAAATGGCTGTCACTCCACAGAGGGAAGAGTGACCAGTGGGGTACCACAGGAATCAGTGCTGGGACCGGTCCTATTCAACATCTTCATCAGTGACATTGCGCAGGACCTAGAAGGCAGAATTTAACTGTTCTCTGATGACACAAAGCTCTGTAACAGAGTAGACACACCAGAGGGTGTAGACAGAATGAGAAGGGACCTGCAGAAACTTGAAGAATGGTCAGGGGTTTGGCAGTTGAAATTCAATGCAAAGAAGTGCAAGATAATGCATATGGGGCACAAAAACCCTGGCACAATAAATCAGTTTGGGGGTGAGGATATAGCATGCACCAAGCAGGAAAGGGATCTTGGGGTTATCATCTCTGATGACCTCAAGGTAGGGAAACAGTGTGACAAGGCAACAGGTAAAGCAAATAGGATGCTGGGATGTATAGGCAGGGGCATCACCAGCAGGAAAAGGGAGGTCTTAATTCCGCTATACAAGACACTAGTGAGGCCCCACCTGGGTACAGTGTACAGTTCTGGAGACCATACCTACGTAAGGACATAGACAGGGTAGAGAAGGTTCAGAGGAGGCAACAAAGATGGTGCATGAATTGCATCACAAGTCCTATGAAGACAGGTTGAAGGAACTGAACATGTACTCCCTGGAGGAGAGGAGGGAGAGGGTATATGACAGAGACATACAAGTATCTTACAGGGAGGAACAGGGTGCAGGAATACACTATTTTAAGTGAAAAGATGTTCCAGGACTAGAGGGCATGGGATGAAGTTGGAGGAGGATGATTCAGAGGAAACATGAGGAAGAATTTCTTCACAGAACGGTGGTGGACAAGAGGAACACCCTGCCAGAGGAAGTGGTGGGGGCTGAAACAATCACGGGATTTAAGAATGCATGGGATAGACATAAAGGAATTCTGGAGGTCAGGGGTAAGGGGCAACAGACTTCTAGGAAAACATAAACTGAACTTACAATCTCAAATGGGCAGACTGGGTGGGCCATAGGCCCTTATCGGCCGACACTGTCTATGTATCTATGTATCTATGTACTATGCCAGGGTATGAGTGCTGAAGTTCCGTGTGGGCTGGTATGTGCCTGTCAGGCATTTTTATGAATGTTAGTAAACTGACATTTGCAGGAGAGAAGTTTTTCATGACAATCCTGAACTATTGTACCTGCTGAACTGAATACCCTCTCGACACTCACACTGGAGGGTGGGCATGTCAGGAACTTCAGTGCCACAGCGGTCAGCTCTGGTCATTCACTGACCTTTCCACTCCAGTATAAAAAGGGATCATCAGTGACTGACAGATGCCTGTTTTCAGACAAATATGACTCAACCATTCTCTGTGCTGCACTAAGTCCATTGGTTGATGCATCATCCAGTTCTCCAGAATTGTTCATGTCACAAATCCCAACTTGTGACAAAGCCTCCCAAAGTGGGTTAACACCAACCGCTTTTGATGACAGACCACCTGGAACTTCAGTCCCCTTCCCCTTACAGGATATGCTTGATACTAGTACTCCTCCAGGTTCACCTTAAGCCTGATTATGCTGCTGAGGTTTGCTGACCTAGGCACATGACTTCTGTGCCCCATGAACCAAGCACACCAGTTGCCCACTAACATTTTTTACCTGTTCAGGCCTGCCTTTTAGTACTGAGGCAATTCCACGTTTGCATCGTGGGTCCAGCATTGTTGCTATTGCCAAGTTGTCACTATGCTGAATGTTCAAGATGTGATGAATCTTGTCAAATTCTGTCAGCTAGTGTTTCAGCAACACACTGCTAGCACTGTTTCCAGCAACATCAAGGCTATGCTGTACATTCAACAATGTCTGCCTCAGCACCTACAGCAGTGTAATTGATTGGCTAATTGAGGCAGACTCTCCACTCACTGCCTGTGTGGCATGTTCAAAAGGCCTCAAAATTGTTATTAGAGTCCATGAGATGCCGCTGTTCAGTCGTCATTGACATGGAGGCCCTGAAACTGTCATGGCTACTGTGCATGATAAGATATTCTGAGATGGCTTTATATTGTTCATACAGCCTCTCTGCCATGTATAAAGTGGAATTCTACCGGGTGACAACTTCCAGCTTCAAGCGGTGCTGCAGGAGGCTGTTTCAGATCTGCAACTGCTGAAGTTGGTCACGGGCCTTTGCAGAGCGTGAAAAATGAGAACAGATATGGTGTGCTACTGTCAGCATTTCCTTTATATCAGGGTGCTGCAGAAACTCCAGCACCACAAGATTTAAACAGTGGGCCATGCATGGAACCTGAAGAAGGCCACCATTTGTGAAGCATTTGATCACATTTGACCCATTGTCACTTGCTATGAACCCAGCTCTCAGGGACAGGGGGTTCAGCCACTTGTCAAGTTTCAGTCAGTACCAAGTCCAACATGTTTTCACCAGTGTGTGAACAGGTCACATTGCACATAGCAATTGTTGCATGCTGTTGAATTCCTGGAAGATTCCTACCACAACACTCCACCTTACTACACTGATTATTCACGCTACAAACAGCACAAAAAACACCCGGCACCTGCACTCAGTGTGCAGCTATACACAACTATGAACTCTCCGCTGTTTTTCCTGTTGTTCACATATCCATAATTAAATGGATGAATGGAGAGGAGGAGTGTTGAAGGGCATGTCTTACAGAGTTGGACGCAGTACGGTACAACTTGGGGACAGCATGGGTCAGAAAGTATGTCCTGAATGGGACTTTCCATTTTGGACAGGTACATGTAGCAAACCACTGGAACCTAGAATTCTCCACAGAGGAGAAGAGCTAAAGATCAATTGCCAGCATTTTAGCTACAGCAGCATTAAGTTCACATGACACTGTATGATTAGGTGGGTACTTCAGCTTATGCACAAAAATACAAATGATGACGAATGGTTCTGCTCTGTGAATGGCAGGGGGTGGAGTGTAGACTTGTGATGAAGATGGTAATGATGACAAACCCACAAATGCAGTTATTTTCCCAGATTTACCAATTTTTGTATTTATTTATTTATGTTTTTGGTAACCAGGTAAGTGCACTGGTCCATAGGACCATTTTCAGTCATGACCTGGGCCACATGGTGGTGTTACATAAATACAACAGTAGACATGATATACACTTTGAAATTATACTGTACAAGCAACAATATTGAACAACAGACAATGTATACTTAAGGTATACAAACACAGTTAGTGAAGTACCATAGGAATACTGGCAGCAGTACCTGAAGAGATAGTTATGAATATTACACAGGTTGACAAGGAGCAGTTTGAACATGACCAAACTTATCTATGTCTAGTCAAGATAACATGCCTAACCTGAGAAAGAGGGTAGGCTGACATGAGGAGCATGAGGTAAAATAGAACATGGCTACCAGCCAGTGCACTGAGTTAGACAGTGAGGGAGCATAGGCTGAGAAAACTGGAGAGCAGGATATTTAGTGATGTGCCCTACCAAGTCCTGGTGCATCCTTAAGCCATGGCCTGAGCCTGGTACAGTATAGTGGGAGGAGGTCTCCCAGGAAGGATTTATGAAGCAGTATGAGAGACATGTATGTGGGTTTGCACTTTAGGGATGTGGTGGGGGGGAGAGGAGGGTTGGCAGCAGGGCACCAGACAATGGTAGGATTATGGTGGCTTTCGGCATCTTGCGCTGCCCTGTGTGCATGCACAGGTGGAGCCTTTCAAAAGCCAGGCCTTTAGATTAGACTTAAAAGATGCATGGGATGTGGTTATATGAACAGATGTGGGAAGATGTTCCAGAGGGAGAGGGCAGAGACAGAGAAGGCATTGCTGCCCATTGCTGTAGAGATGTGGGGGACTTCTAGGGATTGAAAGGAGAATGCTCTAAGAGGTCTCATGGATGCCCTATTCATGAGTAAGGGGGCATAAGGGGACAGCTGGTTACTTCTAAGGTCATTATAGACTAGGCAGCCTGCAGTGTTGTCAAATCATGCCTGGAGAGGGAGCCATCCAAGGGACCGGTAGAGTGTGCAGTGATGAGTTAAGGAGGGGTCTTTGAGAACAAAGTGACATTCGGTATTGTAAGTCATGTTGAGGTGGGAGAGTTGCTTTGTGGATATGTGTGAGTAGATCGGGGAGCAGTAGTCAAGGAGAGGGAGGAGGTTTCCCTGTGCAATGGTGAGACATGCTTCAGGTGATAGCAGGTGGCTTGCACGGTACACTGCTCCTAGCTTCTGGTTTATCCTTTTTATGATCAGGGTTGTGTGATCAGTATAGATGAGTGATGGGTCTAGGATAATGCCTAGATATTTGAAAGAGTTGACCTACTCAAGTGGAGGTCCTGCAAGTGTATATACAGTGAGGGAGGAGTTTAACTTGGCTGACTTGTTTAAGAAAGGCTTTGATCCAAAGAGCATGGCCTTCATCTTTTTCCCATTTACAAGGAGTTTTCTGGATGAGAGCCAATGAACAGCCACTGCATAGCTGTAAGTGAGAGTGGAGGAGATTGCTTCTAGGGACTTATTGCTGTAATATAGGACTAGGTCATCCGCACAGAGAAGTGTGTTGCAGTTTAGGCTTCTGGTAGGGCATTGATAAACAAGAAAAAAAAAAGGGGGCCAAGGATAGATCCCTGAGGAACTCCCGTGCTGGTAGGAAGGGAGGCCGAGGCAATTTTGCCCATAAGCACAGACTGGGACCTGTTTGTGAGGTATCTGTGAAACCAAGCTGCAGGTACAGGGGCAAAACCAAGATGGGAATGATGTATCACTTGCACTAGACATACTGCATTCACCACCACCACCACCACCACCACCACCAAAACTGCAACTTTCACCACCGCTGGTCAACATTTAAAAATCATTATGCTCCTCCACCTCATCATGCCTGTAGTAATCCTCTGGTCTTATTTCATCACTAATGTACACATTTAATTTCCTACTTGATTTCACAGTCATGGAAGGGGAAGGGGATAACATGCTCGTTATGGTTGATGATGGCGAACGCCCCACTGTGGTATTAGCTGCCATCTTGTGCTGGGTCCACAATACTGTGTGCCTGTTCTTAAGATGTATATGCTGTCCCCCTGTACCCAGATAGCTCCCCTTTTTTCCTCACCTCACACACGAATGGCATACCTGGCAGATTGCAACTAACTCATCATTTGCATCTTGCACAAACAAATCCCAAACAAGGGATTGTGATGCTCTAGTTTTAACACATCCCTGATGCTGCTTATTAGACTCCATTTTTTTAAGCCATAAAGTGGAGGGGGGTGCTACATGACTTTTTAGGCAGAACACACTTGGACTGCAACTGACCACCACATCTATGTATCATTATTACTGGGTCATCATCATCATCATCACCATCAACTGAAATTGGTAAATCACAACTTTTTGCAAGGGGGAGGGTTAATGCAAAGAGACCCAGACACAGCCACCTTAAATTTCTTTTTCTCTGGTTCCCAACTGGAGTCACTTACATCATCATCATATTCATCAACATCACCCACATCCACATCTTCTGCTTGGATGCTGGCATGTGGACTGCATGTTGCAACCACAGCAACATCATCATCATCATCAGATTCATCATCAACACCACCATGACCCGATATTTTTTCACCGCACTGTGAATCACTGCATGGCAAATGCATGACCTTGAACTGTGGGTAGAAGAAATGTGGCATTGCGTGCTATTGTTGACATGATGATCAGAATCCTCACGTTCAGTTACTGGGGAGTATGACATCATCTACATTGTCACTCACTGGCACTGCTTCACACTCCAATATATTTTTGTACAAGGTAAACTGGTCAGAAGTGGAACTTGAGGCAGCAATACTCATACCACCACCAGCAACTGCACTAACACCACCAGTTGGGACAACATCATCTCCTCCAACTATGAGTGAAGCTACCGACTGTGCTGTAAAAGACATTGAAGGATAAATACCTTTTCTCACATCGGAAATGCACTTCTGCTTACTATCATGCCCACAGACAATCTTACCACTGGCAGCAGTGCCATGGTAAGAAACAGCTTGGCTTGCACATCTCTTTGCAGGCATTTTGAGGGATCATCAAAAATATTCTAAACAAATTTAGATTTTGAAATATTTACTCTGGGTGAGGGAGTCACTAGATGTAAAGCCAAAAAAAAACAACAACTGTGGCTTCAACAAGAGATACAGATGCAAAGTCACAACAAGTTCAACAACACCTTAACTAAACAGTGGTGCTCAAGTCACAAATAATCCAATCTGGAAAATAATATCTTTTACTGGTGGGGGGAGGACAATGACTTCAGATTACGGCAGTGCAAAATCAAGAAAAGATACCACAATGGCAGTATAGAATCACAGAGGTGCAGTGGATAGCAGGTTCACACTGCTGCACCTTCAGTTACACTGTGGCACAATAAAAGGTGTATTATTTCATGTCATGCACTGCATACATTACACACACACACACACACACACACACACACACACACTGTGTCTACAAATAATGTGCAGTGAATTGAAATCTTCAGTAATATACCCCATATTTTAAACAAACTGAAATTATGCACTGTTGTACCAGGTCCACAACACACAATCAGCAAAACAATAACAAATACTGAAAATATTACTGTGACTCCAACTTAAGTCTACCTACACAAGATACACCCTTCCCCCCAAAGCACACTTCCACTGTCGCTCAGTACACAGACTCAATGTTGTACATTGACATTTAAAATCCACATACAAACACTCAATGATATGAGCACAGAAGGGTTTTCTACAATCGATGAACTAAAGTTTGAGCAAAAAAAATTACCCAAAAAGGCTTTTTTTAACAGCTTTTAGAAGGTTTGAATCACAGAGAGCTCTCGGAGCAGACTATCTCCTACAGCTTCCTACACACACTACTCGAGATGTGGCTGTGCAGAACAATCTAGAGCCCATGTGACCTGACATCCTATGAATCACTGCAAAGTTCACCCTTGGAGCTTAAAAACAAGGTGAAGTGAGGCGAAGTAGATTATTTTCAATGTACTTCACCTTAAAATTGGTGGAGTAGTGGTTTGGGGAAGGCGGAGTAATGCAAAGTAATTGATTTCAATGGACTTCTTGTTGCCCATTATGGTGCGAAGTACTCTGCTTCACGTTGCAGAGTACTCCGCAAATTCACCTTTACTCCATGAATCACTTCATGGCGCAACTTGAGGCCACTTCGCCCACCACTAATTACTGCCTTGTAAAACACTTATCTTTCTGTAATTTTTTGTAATAGATGAATCCATTGATAATACTACAGTTGAAGATGACCTTCGAACTGTAGCATTATCAGCAAAAACAATAGTATTATCACTTTTCAGGATAGTATTATTGAGAGTGTGATATATTACTGGGAAATTTTTATATAACTTAGCATAGTATTATTGAGGCTTATCCATATATTACAAATAGAATAATGGATAGGTGACTGGGTATTACTGGTGAGCAATACCATTGAGAGGTTCTGGACACATAGAAACCTCGAGAGCGAAGCTCGAGAGGTTCCAGTGTCCAGAACCTCGAGATGGTATCTCACCAGTAATGCCCAGTTACCTATTATTTTTTTTAATATATGGATCTGACTTTTTTTTTGATAATTTTGCTGCGACCAGTCGGCTGTTAACTAAAGGAATCTCACGCTCGTAGCTGACTGCCACAGCCTGTCACACAGTGTTGCCTGGTCTGCCTGCCTTCCGTGACCCACACACATGCATAGCAACAATTTTGTTTGCTTTTACCTTTTGTTTTTGGGGGTGGGTGAGCACAGTTCAGCAAGATACATTTTTGTTTGTAGATACCCTGAAAAAAACTGAAGTTTTGTCACTGTGGACTCTGCATAGTGTCCTCTCGCTAAGCGAGAATCCGCCGCCATGTTTTTCAAACACTTTCAGCTGGAAATGCGCCAATCGGAAGGCACGCTTAAAAGACGTGACAAGATAGACTTGAGCTTGCGCTGTTCATCTTTGGTGATACTACTATCATTCAGGTCCTGAACAATAGTATTACAGCTCCTGAACGATAGTATTATCACCCGGGAGCAGTGGTATTACTGGTTCAGGAGCCATACTATTACCAGGATTTTTTTATATGCCTTCTGATGGTATTAATTTGACAATCCATATATTAAAAGCCATTAACACGTGTATGGAATCTCTCCGAAAACGTATACACTTTAGTGTGCAATTGATTTTTTTTGTATAAATGCTCAAGGGCAGTAAACCAGTATATTCACAGCAGTTGAATAAAAATCACTATAAACAAATCATGTGCCTGTGTGTTTTTTATTAATATGTTGCCATTTACTGTTGTGGCAGATGTTTCACAAGAGCTGGCAGTGCCGTTTCTGATCACCTTTTTTTCCCATAACCTGCTGTTTCTGACTGTTGATTATATTATTTATGGAGTGAAGTTTACCCTAACAGCTCATGCACAAGGTTGCTGTCAAGCTAGTGCTACTGATACAGTACATGTAAAGTATCAACATATAGGTGACAGCTGTATCAGTAGCCTCTTGTATCTCATAGAATACCCTGTTGTCATTCTCCCCGATAATAATTTTAAAAAAATTCTGATTTAGAATAGTGTGCATTTGTAACTCATCTGCTCCCCGCCACAAATAACTGCAAGCACCAGAGTATTTTTACAGATCTGTGGCAGTCTATGTTTGTGTAGCTTGGAAATCAGAAACAAACTGCCTTTTTAATTTACAACAATCTGTGTCTTGGAAAAAAAAGCCTGCAGGAAACTGAACAGATCATTTTACCATGCTCTCTTACTTTGTGGAGTAAAGGGGAGAAGCAGGGAGACATCGTTATTCAAAATGTTATAACAGGTATGCCACTGTTGCCTGACTACGTTTATCTCCTTACCAGAAAATCTTAAATCCTGCCTTGTGTCGGATTGGAGTTCTCCTCTGTATTTTTGTCTTCCCCCAGGAAAAACAGGAGAGAAGGGGAGCTTGTTAGCTTGTGGCCACCAGGGGGCTTCCCTTGAGACAGGCTCCTGGTGGGGGTTGGACAAACAGCCAGTTGGAACGACTTTTGCCTAAGGAGAAGAAGCCCAATCCCAGTATTCAAACTGTGTAATCATCAGTCTCCTGCTATTTTACATCAGCTTCTGCAAAGATATTTGAAGGGGTGTATTCTGGATTTATGTTATTTGATGTTACTTATATTTTTTATGTCTTTTACTATTTTTTCTCTTTTTTTATTAAGAGTGTAGTTTTTTAAGATTGATTGATTAAAGTGGATTTTCTCCAGATTTTATGGTTTTTAGGGTTGAGATTTCAGTTTATTTGTTTATGAGTTTTTAAAGAAAGGAGGTTTTTATTTTTCACGCCAAAGAGTATCAATTATCACGTGATTTGGGTATTTATACACATGTGTGGTGTCTTGTCTTCAGATTTGCCCTGGTATGAGGACTTTTCCAAAGATTACTTTCGAGCGCTGCTTAATTTAAGACTTATTTTCGATATCTTGAACCTTTTAGCTCTCAAACCCTGCACTTTGGTTCTGAGATTGAGCATGAGTATGCCTATCGTTCATTTACTAATTTATATTTTCCCCATTTTTTGGGTGGTCTGATTGAGAATGCCAAGGTTTTTTGTGGATCCTAGCACATTAACTACAAATCTGCATTTTAAGAAGTAAATTATATTAATTCATAAAGAATTAGTTTCTACACTTTTTTTTGTGCTAGATTCTGTGGGGTTAATATTTTTATAAGTTGTGAGTTTTTTGGAAAGTTTAACTGCTTATCTGATTTATATGTCCGTATATTTTGCTCCTTGCATCTTATTTATTTATTTCATATTTTGTGTATTTTAGTGTATTGCCCAGCAAAAATGAACCTTGGGGACTCTTTCGTACTGCATTGTCAAATAACTTGTCTAAGAAACTTCTTTAAGATCTGGAAATGGGAATGGAATCCTGAACTTATAGGGGGGCCTGATAAGTACTGTTTACTGAGCTGAAGATTTTCTATTTTATATGGACTATTGGGTCTGGAACCCTTTGTTCTTCAAGTCCTTACTTCTGTGTGGGATTGTGTGGGACTTATATATGATTTGATGATGTTGGATTGAAAAGGCTGAACACTCTGTGTCCTGAGAAGGAAATTGACATTTGTTCAGCTGATATCTGTTTATTTAACAACCTTATTTGTTTCATTTTATTTTTTTTTCTCCTTTTGATATGCCACCTATTACAAGAAGTAAGATGTCTCTCAGTGATGAATTAAACCTGACTGAGGGTGTACATAAAAAAAAAAGTTTAAAAATTAAGCAAGGAGGGCCTTTTAAGGGCATTCAAAAAAATCCCCTCTCTTTAAAAAAGTTAGCTACAAAGTTACTCAGTAAGAAACAAAATTGGCTTACTGATAATAGACCTATACTACAAGAAAATAGCAGGAAAATTAAGGCTATGGTTAAAAAAGGGCATGCTACTCAATTAGCATCTACTCCAAATGGGGGATTTTGACATTTTTTGGCATTGTAACACCACAGGTTAATAATGATAATTCTAGGGTTATCGTAACGACAGACATTACACCATCTATAAGTTGAGAGGGGGAAGTGGGCCATCACTTAAGTAGCAATAAGTTAGAATGGGTTAGCCCAATTAAATCAGGAATTACAGAGGAGTTTGAACAGAACTTAACTACTAAAACAAATATTTCTGGTATTTTTCACAACCTGACTATATGAGACACAGATGTGAGAAGTATGAGAGAAACACTGAGGTTATATCATAGTGATGATGAACAAAGGGAAGCTGTTCAGGCCTAAATATAAATATCTACAAATAAAATTATTGACATTGAGAAACATACAAAAATAAAGCAAGATGTAGGGACAGAATCGGTAAAGTATATAGAGGGGGTTAATCAGGCGATGGAGATTACAGATCAATTAACTAGGGAATTAACTAGGGAAGAGTATAGTTGCACTTCTTGGACAATGAGCCCTGAGAATAGAAGTACCCCAGATTTGGAGGGTATAACAAAATATATTATCAATGTGCTAAGAGATCCACTTAATTCTAGTATTTTCTTGTTTAAACAACTGTTGGATATTAAACAGGATCTTTCCTTTATTAAAGGGATATGTCTAGAAAATAAAAACAAATTGGACCTGATGGAACAAGGATATAAGGAAGGAAACAAAGAAGGATACAAGGAAGTAGATTTTTCTGCTGAAAGTGTTAGAAATAATTTAATCTCTGATCAGAGTATAATTGATCTACCCCTGGACTATGTTTTGGCCCAGTGTGGTCAGACTGAAGGGTATTTATTTAATCCAGAGTCCAATGATATTTTTGTAGATAGTTTCTTGGAGCAGTCAATTATAAACGAAGGCTCTGAGTCTATAATGTTACCTAATAAAAACTTGAGAGACACTAGGACTTGTAAAGAGATGGCAGAAAAATGTTCAATTTTATGGAGAAAGTGAGAAGAGCAGGAGGCTGCTAGAAGGACTTTAAAGGTTGGAAGAGATGAGTGTAAGCGTAACAGCAAATGTAAGTGTAAAAGTAAGTGTAAGGGTAAGTGCAAGTATGTTGAGGGGAATAAGTTAAAAGCTGACAGGTTCTGCAAGGGAAAGGGAATAATGGAGTCTATGGCTCAACTGAAAATACCAGTAAATCAAAACAAAGTGGATTCAGATTTAATAAATGATTCAGATGTCAATTTAGATATAAAAGAATATCAGGGAGTAGAAATAACAAGTGAGAGCTGTCCTTAGAAACAAAGTAGTTTAGAGAAGTTAAAAAAAATCAAAGACAAGCAAGAATGAGAAAAATAAAAACAAAAATAATGAAAAGGGGAAGAGGGAAGGGAAAATGAGAGAAGTTGAGAAGGAAATAACAAAGAATATCCTACCAGTAGATGAAAGATTAGAAAATAAGGAGAAGGTTATCAAAGATATTAACATATTAAATACTCAAGAACAATGCTCAATACGTATTCAAGATGGAGTGAGCCAAGAGGGAAATGAATTTTTCAGAAGTTTTTTGTTAAAAACTCTTGGTACAGATTTTGTCCTCCCATTATTTAATGTGTCCTGTATCCCTCAGGACAAATTATCCGGTTTAATAGTGGATTTGCTAACTAATTTATTGGATTGTTCTAATCTAGTTAAACATTCTATTAGTGTAATAAGACCAATTTATACCTCTGAATTAGTTTTGCTGGTTACTAACCAGTTTTATCTTTTGAAAGCTGTAGTACAGAAAACTAAGGAATTTGAGAGAATGGGAATCCAAGTTGGAGATTTGATGACCCTGAATAAACTCTTTCCAGAATTTTATAATGATAAGGGACATGTAATAAATCTACAAGAAACTTCAGTTTCTATTTTTGGTCTAAAACAATTGCACAATGAGAACAAATTTCATTAAAAAAAGAAATTGAGTGATTTTTTGGAAGTTTGCTTGGGAACTTTTGTTAGCAGCTTGGTAATTGATAATGTTAGGAGAACAGAATTTAAAGGACAGGTTATATTTAGGGTCAAACAAGAAAGCCTGGTTAAGGAATTATACAAGAAGTTGCCAGCTTTGGATCAACTGGGCATTTATGTCTTTATTGATGATGATAAAGGTAGATTTGCTGATTCACTTACAAATATACAGCAGAAGGGGCAACAATGGTAGGTTCTTGTTGAAACAGCTAATAGATATGAAATGCTTTCATTAGTAGATCAATGACAAATGAATTTAGCAGGAGGAAGGGAGGCCACAGGAACAAGTGGACCTATCCAGAGAGAGGCAACAGGGAATAGGAATTGATTCTTTACATGTAATTGATCCCCATAGTCAAGATGAGTTCCAAAATAAAGAAGACAAATTTAATATTTTGTCCTGGAACCCATCAGGACTTGAGGAAAAATTAGGGGATCCTGAAACGACTGATTATTTGAAATTATTTGATTTGGTCTGTATACAAGAAATGTGGTCATTTAATAATCTTTTTTAGATGGTTACAAGTCTTATAATAAATTAGCAAGGAAAACAGAGAAATTTGGGAGGGGATTGGTGGACTTTCAAGTTTCATTAAACTAGATATTGATTTAATCACTGAAGAAATAAGCATTAATAGTAGTGGCCAACAAATGGTCAAAATAATGACTAAAGACATGGATTCCTGGTTCATAATTAATGGTTATTGTAACCCTGCAGGAAATAAATATGCAGATTTTGATTTCCTTAAGGTACTTAATGATGTAATAGTCAGCTTCCAAAGTGATCCTCCCGAATGTGAATTGTTGATTGTAGGGGATTTCAATGCCAGATTAGGAAGTTTACAGGCTTGTACTAATGACATTGAGGAAGTTTTGTCTCTAATTGAGGGAGCAAGAGTACAAATTACAAGGAAAGCAAAGGATGTGGTAATAAATAAGCGTGGAATAGATCTGCATAGACTGATGATTGACAGGAATCTATGTCTTTTAAATGGTAAGACTTTTTTGGACTAGAGGGAGATTATTCATTTAGGGGAGAGAATGGTTCCTCAACTATTGACTTTGGGCAGACATAAACATGATTAATTGATGTCACTCTTTATCTTTAAAAATAAGGCCAGAGAGTCAGCATTCTGGTGTTGAACTTATGTTAAATCAAATAGAATGTACTAATAAAATGATTAGGCATGAACCTTTATTGATCTAATTAAAAAGGAAAAGAATAGAATGGGATATGATTGAAGCCCAACATTTTGAAGGTATTTTACAAAATACAGGAATTTTAACAAGATTTCTGGAAGCTGTAGATAATGTCTATGATAATCAAATAATATCTGAATATAACTACTTTAAATGCAGTAGCCTATATAATAACAAAAGAGGTTAAGATTAGAGGCACAAAAAAGGTCATCCCTGGTATAATATTGAATGTAAACAAGCTAGGAAACATCTTAACAAACAATTAAGAATATTAAAAAAAATGTCTGAACAAGGAAAACAATAAGAAAATTAATCAAATAAGGAAAATGTATAAATCAGTACTAGTAAATAGTAAAAGAAAATATGTTAAACTCTTATGGTTGGAATTAAAGCGGACGGTTCAATCTAAAGATAATAAATTGTTCTGGCATATTGTTAGATTTGGTACTAAAATCCACGACAAAACAGAGACATACATTGAACCTAATACTTAGGAAAATTATTATAAAAAAATGTTTAGTAGGGAAGAACCTGATTATCTCATTAAATTAATACAGATGGGAGCAAGGGAACAAATATATAGACCTAATAATGAGATATCAGTAAGAGAGATAGAGATTGCAATGGATTCCTTTAAAAGAAGAAAGACTCCTGGTCCGGATGGGGTCCTTTTGGATATTATAATTAGGACCAGGCATTATTGGATTCCCTTTTTATATAAATTGTTTAATTATGTTTGGGTAACAGGGATAGTCCCGAGAAGTTGGAATTTAAGTATTATAGTATCAATATTTAAAAAAGGTGATAGAAGGGATTTGGGATGTTATAGGCCAATCAGATTACTTGATAACTTGGGGAAATTATTTACAAAAATTATTAATAAAAGATTGCATTGTTAGGCGGAGGCCAATAATGTAATTGATGAATCACAGGCTGGATTTAGAAAGGGTTATGCAACTATGGACCAAGCTTTTGTTTTGGTCCACCTTATATAGAAATATGGGGTGATCAAAAAGCAAAAACTTTATTGTACCTTTATAGATCTTAAGTTAGCTTTTGACAAAGTCAATATATTTCTTCTTTGGGAAAGACTCTCTGATCTTGGGTAGATCCTTCACTATTAGAAATGATAAGGCTGATGCATCAGGACAATTATGTCAGTGTTAGGTATAACACTAGAGGGGAATTAAGTAACTGGTTTGGCTCTAATATTGGGGTTAAGCAGGGGTGCTCTTTGGCAGCTCTGTTATTTAATTTGTATTTCTGCACTGTTCTGAATAAGATGTATGATGAAGAATTTCATATACCAAAGATAGGAATATGAGTGCTTCCTTATTTAGCTTATGCTGATGATGTGGCTTTACTTTCAACAAGCCATTTAGGAATGACAAGAAGTTTGGATAAATTTTATGTAGAAAGTTCCAGTGCAGATCTCCAAATTAATTATAGTAAAACCAAGGTGTTGTTTTTTGGGGAAAATAAGTGTAATTAAAAATATTACATAAATCATAATAGACTGGAAGTAGTAAAACATTTTTTTATTTGGGAATAACTTTTAGTCAAAAATAAAAATTGGTATGAACATCTGAATGAAACTAAGTTAAAGGCAGAGACGTTTTTCCCTGCTCTTTTATCCTTCTTCTACAGGTTTGGAGAGAATTCCATTAAAGGTAATCTAACGGTTATTGATGCCAAGATCAAATCTCAGCTCCTTTATGGAGCTGAAATTTGGGGCATTAACTACGATAGTACAGTAAGACTCGATCCTTGTTTGAACAAACTCTATAAGAGGATGTTGGGGTTATCAATTACTACCCCATCTTCTTTAGTGAGGATTGAGATTGGTAAGGTTTCAATTGAATGTCAAATATAGCAAAGATTAGTAAATTATTGGTTAAGAGTGTTTAGAATGAAACAGGAAAGGCTCCCTGGGATCTGTTTGGAGGAGGGTATAACAAATTTACATTCACGAATAATATTCCCCTGTATGAAAGTAGTTGAAGAAATAATCAAACCACTTGGTTTGTTGTCAATGATTACAGGTTGTTTAAGATTCCCTTTAGCCCAGATAAGAGAACAAGTTAATTCTAGGATAAAAAATGTATTTGTGCAAAAAGACCTGGAGATTAGTAGATTGTCTAAAGCTTGTCAGTGGATGGCTAAAAACAAAAGATCTCATAAATTAGAATCATATCTGGATATTCTACAAAATCCAAAACATAGGAAAACAGTTACTAGATTTTGCTTTGAATGTTTTTGAGCAATATTAGAAAGGGGAGATTTGAGAAAAGAAAAAATGTAGATCTTCTTTGTAAATGTGGGTTAAGTCAGGACAATTTATTACATATAGTTATGTTTTGTCCACTGTATGAAAAAATGAGGTCTTTCCTTTTGGGTAATATAATTCAGCGACTTAATTACCAACCGGATTCTATACTGACATATCTACTGAAAACACAGGAAGAGAGGGTGCTTGTCCCTGTGGCCTCCTTCTTAAGATATATAGAACTTAAAGATTTCCATTTGAATCCTTGACTTAGGTAAAGGTATCTTGGATTGCCTATTCAAAATAAACCATGTTGTACATGGAGTATATTAATGTATCATTTTGGAAATATGGTCAGAATAGGAATAATTGTTATAGTACAGGACAGTATATGTTTGGCTAAGCAAAGGTGCTATAATTAAAATTTGATGATCTGATGTTAATAAGTAATTAAGATGCTACAGAAGCAATTATTTATTAAACTAAAGTATTTTTAACCGAATGTTTAATTGTTATGTATAAATTATTATGTGTTTTTTTATATTGTTATTTATGTCTGAATTTGTAATGGCATGATATGCCGAACAATTAACTTGAACTGAACATGCACAATCAAGTTTGCAAACTCCCCACCTCCCCGATTGTTTGAATACAGGACTGTAAACACTTGATATGCTGATGTTGTGGTTACATGGGGGGTCAGGAGTTCTTTGGTATTTTTGTTTTGTTTTTTTTGCACACTTTTCATCAAAGATTATGACAGTACAAACATTTTAAACACTTAAAAACATCAGCATGCTGGCCCTGTTGTAGCTAGTGTTTCCAGCATACAAGGAATGATTCTCTCTCTGTCTCTCTGTCTTTTACTTGCCCTCTACTGTCCAGTCTTGCTAATGACTTGTTTTCACTACTTGCACTGTAGTAATTATTTTTTTCTATAAGATTTCATTTACTGTGAAGGACATCTTACGAATAATACATGCTGCAACCATTCTTTTGTCTTTATGTTTTTTATTTTTTATATTAATTGCTGTTTGATGGAGGGGGGAGTGGGCCAGCCATGGGATGCCAAGCACAAGTTGTATAATATTTCCCTTTTCCCAACTCCTCTGATCACCCCACATTCACACTTTCTCCTGCAGTATTTTTTTAAACAAATAAGGTGCTTCATTACTAATGTGGTGTCCAAAATCGCTCTCCTATCCCTTGACGCAACTCGTGGAATCTGCTGCTACTGGACTTGAACATAAATATGACCTAGTGGAAACCAACTACTTTTATTGTTCTTGATTCACTGATCATTTCCATCGTCATTGTCATGAAAATACATTTGTCCAGATCTGCTGTGTCTCTTCACTGCCTCCCTCTGCGATTTTGCCAAATATGCAGTGAGCGAGTCATCTGTTTTTCAGCTGCCATAACTTCCATTCCTCTGAACCATTCCTTCCACAAATGTGGAACACTAGCAGTCAAAATGTGGCTCATGTAGTCAAAATATTGAACTCTTCATACACTCTAACTGAGAAGCTCAGGACACTGTAGAAATGTATGCTTTTGTTTACAAATGGGGCTTATGTGGCATAACATTTTGACTGTTTCCTCATAATGTTGGTCACTTGAAAGAGTGAGCAAGCTGCATTGGGGTTAACTGTGTCATAGCTGGTAAGTAGTGGGCGATGATGTGTCATTGCTTGATGTATGATGATGCCAGGGGTGGCAGTTGGGAGCAATGAAGGACCGCAGAGCTTTTGGTGTATGTTATTTTGAAAAATAAAATGGGTTGCCATGTGGGGTAACCTCCATTGTTCCGGGCCCTCTTTCCTCCTTTTGGTGCAAAAAGAGACTGACACTGTAGCAGGAAGAAGGGGGAGAAGGAAAAGGAAGGGGCGGGCAGAACGAGGGGAAGGGGAGGGGAGTGAGGTCATAGAAAGGGGGATGGCATCATGAGATCATGAGGCTGTCAGAAAGTAGGTGGGTAAGAATGACCAATAAGGGGAAGGAATAGCCAGGAAGGGGTGGAGCAAAAGGAGATTAAAAAGGGGAACACAGAGGGGATCTGCCACTTTCTGCTAAGTTCTTAGGTGAGTATTTTTTGAGAGCCTAGCACATCAGTTGGAAAGAGTTCCTAAGAGAAGGTAAGGAAGAGGCATTTTTTGAATTCTTGTTAAAATTACTGAATTTTATCAAAAAAGGATTAGAGCTTGTAGCTTGCCAGAGTGGCTATCTGACTCTGATCTATAAGGTTGTGGGTTTAAAGCTCACAATGGAACTTTAGAATGCTGTAGAAAGGTATGTTAGGCAGCAATAGTCATTATTGCATATCTCCTTAACAGTAAATAAGAAGGTTTTGAGCTGGAGTGAAATGCTATTACAACGGAATGAGCTGTGCATTCTCCTCATTGTTTCAGTGCAAAGAAAAAGTGTTTGTGTACCAATGGTTGTAAAAAGCAGGAGGTCAGAACACTGCCCAAAATGTGATAGCAGCATTTTTTTTACTTGTAGTAGGAGCTAGGCAAGCGGCATCATGGAGAGAGATGGAGCTGGTGACTCAGAAAGCAACATAGTGCGTCTGTGTGATGGGAGCTAAAAAGGGGGGTTTGCTTTTCATATGCCAAGCACCAAAATGAGAATTAGGAAGGGAGAAGGCAAAAAAGGAGCGCAGAGGGGGCAGCAGCATGGTAGGGGAAGCAATGATCGAGACTACGAGTGGGGAAATTTGCAGACCAGCTGGCTAAAAAAAAAAATAGAGCGAGCGAGCAACAAGAAGCTTTGTCAGTGAGGTAGAGGTAGCAAGGAGAGGAGTCAGAACAGAAGGAACAAAAGCGAGAGGTGCACAGTGCTGGTTTTTTTGGTGCAGGGGGATGTCACAAGCAAACAGGAAAGGCAAGGGTTTTAAAAAGTGGATGGCAAATCGGGGAATGGAGGGTCAGAAGAGAGACATAAGGATGGAAATTATGGAGGATAAAGGACAAAAAACAGGACTCTCGGTCTAAGAAAGCTATGTGGAGCACACCGGACCGGAATAGAGGGACCAAACAGGATGCGCAGCCTACAAAAGCCACGTGGAGTATAGCGGAGGGAGGGAGGGTTTCCAAAAAGGGGGATGGGGTGGATACAGCGGGTTGTGCATGATGGTAGTGTGCATTTGCCAACACAAAGGGGAAATGCATGGAAGGCTAACAAGCCTTTTGCGGAAAAAAGGGTGAGCAAAAAATAAGGAGTCCAAAGGGAAGACAAGCAAGGGAAAGAAAGAAACAAGACCACCTGGGAGTGCAGAAAGAGAGCGTGAGGGCCAAAAGTATGGAAGAGACAAGGGCAGCCAACAAGAAAAGGCCGACACACAATTAAAAAACAACGGTGTTTTTGTTTAAAAAAAGGAGGAATGAGCGTGGGTGCATTTGAAAACGCAAACAAGGGATCAAGGGCAGAACATAAAAGGCCAAATGAGGGATGTGGAGTTAGGAGGTTCAGAAGAAGAACACATGGTGAAAGGAAGGGGTAAAAAAAAAGGGGGCCTGCCTCCAGCATGCAATCCACGTCGCGAGGCCGACAAGAAGGGGCTTTTTAAAGCTAAACACCCACCCCTGGGAGGATGGGGATGGCCATCTTCAAACAGGAGGGTGGGGGGATGGGAGATGAGCAGGTCAAGGGATGTTTCCAACAAGGGGTGATGGGATCACAGGGCGGTAGTAAAAAAAAAAAAAGAGGTCAACGGTTTGAATAACAATGTTTATTTCTGCCATGAGCAGGACACAGAGAAACAATGAACACGTGGGGATCCAGACAAATGAAGACGGATGCAATGAAAATGATTATGGAGCTGGTGGACAGAGCCCATACAGCCCTGGATTCAGTGGAAGACACAGAAAGAGGGGAAGGGCCAGCAAGAAAAGGGAAAGTCAGGAGAAAGGGTCAGAGTGGGGCAGGAGAAAAAGGGAAGTGAGCTGGGACCCCGGTGCCAAAACACCCCAGAAGAAGTTCTCCAGGGCAGCACCAGATAACCCAAGCAATCCTGGACCCTGTGCCTGTGCCCAGTCCGGAGGGGCCGATGCCTGAACTGGAGTGCAATCCAAGGCAAGAGGCTAGACCACAGCCGGGAATGGGACCCAGCATTCCCATACCTGAATCCACCTGGTTGGGGATAACACAGCCAGGCGGAGGGACGAAGGAACCCATGGCTGAGGATAGCCGGCAAACCCAGAAAAATGGCACATGGGAAGGAATGGAAACAGGAGACAAGGTGGCAATTGGAGCACCAAAGGAGCTTCACAGAGAACCAGGTACAGTGCTGACATTAGAGAGTAGCATGAAAGAATATGTGGAGCAATTATTATTAGGTATGGGGGAGATGGCATTAAGAAGTTACAAAAAGTACTAGGGGAGTTGGAAAAAAGGGAAGAAGTTACAAAACAGATGGAGGAAGAGGAAGAGGAAAGGAAGGGCTAGGGCAGATAAAAGGGGGTGGAGGGGTGAGGATAGGAGATCATGTGCCAGTAGCAACAAAGGAAAAAATCTGGAAAGGAGAATTTGTTGATATTGTTGCCTGGTAGACAAGAAAACTGCAGAGCTATATGAAGAAAAGGAGAGTTTCAGTAAAAAAGAAATGGCGGCCACAGTAGTGCTGGTCAAAAAGGGGGAGGAACAGAAAGGGCCCACATACAGTATAAAGCAAAATCATGGGAAGCATGGACTTTGGGTTTCACATATTTCAGTGCTATAGCACAAGAAAAGAGGCCAGAACTGGGCATTCCCCTGTTAGCTTATTCACTGATAATAGGAAATGCATATAAGATGATGGGGGGCATGAATTGGTTGCAGTATGACGAGAAGTTCAGGATGCAGATGGCTAATTATGGGGAGGATTGTATATGGGATTCATGACATAATGACCTATGGTGGGAAACTGTAACAGTAGCAGGAGGAGGTGAAGGTGAATGGCATAAGGGAGGGCTGCGATACCAAAAATGTTGTTGGGGGGTACAACAGGGTGCACTGCTCTTTCCCACACTGCAGATTTAGGCATGCATGTTCAAAATGTGGGGGATCTCACCTAGCCTCCTGCTGCAGAGCATATGGAGATGCCAGTCCCGGGGGAAGTCAGGGTAACTATTCCTTTTGGGGGGGCCACAGGGGAGCGCAGGGAGAAAATACAGGAAGAGGTAGAGGATATACAGCTGGAAGAGGGTACCACCAAGGGGGAAAGTAAAGCAGGCCATTTCCAGTTAGCAAAGACACCAATTAGAGTGGAAGTAATGGAACGATGGTTAAAAGGGTACCCCAATGAGAAGGCGGGGTTGGAATTAGTAGAAGGTTTTCATAAAGGCTTTAGCCTACATTACCAAGGGAGGAGATTCAGAACATGGGCAAAAAACTTAAAATCTATTAAGGGAGGAAACACTGCTGAGAAAGAAAATTGGGACTCAAAAGAGGTAGAATAGAGGGCCCTTAAAGAACCCCTTTCTGGCATCCTACAGGTTTCTCCAATGGGTCTGGTCCCCAAAAGCAGGTGGAGAATATAGAGTGATACACCACCTATCCTATCCAGAAAAAGAATCGGTCAGTGACCACATTTCAGAAGAGGATAATAGGGTGACCTATGGGACCTTGGAAGACGGGGTGGATATCATCAGGGCAAGACACATCCCATGGCTAGCAAAGACAGACATCAAGTCTGCATTCAGACTACTGCCGGTCCGCAGAGAGGATTGGGAGTTGTTGGGTTTCCAGATAGACGGGGAGTATTATTTTGATAAAGCCATGCCAATGGGTTGTTCAGTGGCATGCTCCACCTTTGAAAAGTTTAGCACATGGCTGCAATAGGTATTCAAAAACAGGTACATGCACGATATAGTAGTCCATTATTTGGATGACTTTTTGTTTATAGGGGGAGAAAGAGGGGTACGGGTGATGCTAGAGGACTTTCAAGAGTTGTGCGGTGAGCTCGGAGTGCCAATAGCAGGAAAGAAAATGGAGGGCCCAAGCAAGTGTTTGGAATTCCTGGACATAGAGGTGGATGCAGAACAGGGTTTGTTCCGACTGCCAAGCCAAAAGATAATTAAACTAAAGGGGATGTTATTAGAGATAGGAAAAAAGAAGCGGGTGCCCCTAATTACCAGCCAAAGGTTAATGGGTCACTTGAATTTTGCGTGTAGAGCAATAGGAACAGGACACGCATTTACACGATGTCTGGCAAGGGCCATGATGAGGGCAACAAAATCATATCATTGGGTCACGTTAGGAAAATAAATTAAGGAAGATATAAAAATTTGGGAACTGTTTATTAAAACACACAACGGGATAGCCATTTGGCAGGAGGAATGGCTATACAATACGTAGTTGGAACTTTTCACAGACGCTTCAGGGGGTCATGGGTTTGGAGCCTACTTCAAAGGGAAGTGGATAGGTAAACCTTGGCCACAAGAGTGGGTCGAGGGGTGACTGACAAAGGACATCACCTTTTTAGAGATTTTTCCGATTTGGGCGGTGACAAAAACCTGGAGAGCATGGCTACAGAACCAGAGGGTCACACTCTGGTGTGACAATAAGGCAGTAGTTGACATGCTGAACAATAGGGGGTCAAGGTCAGTTCTGGTACTTCGCATCCTGCGGCAGCTAGTATTACAGGGGTTGAGGCTCAACATGAGTTTCAGGGCCAGGCACATTGCAAGCAAAAAGAACTCTATTGCTGACAGCCTCTCCCGTTTACAGATGGTGAGGTTTCGGGTACTAGCTCCCAATGCACAGACAATGGGAGACAAGATCCCAGAGGAGCTATGGGAGATTGGCTGGAAGGAGCAGCTCATCTCTTTCGAAGCTCTTGGGCAGACAACACTTTAAAAGCTTATGAAAGCTCATGGAGAGTTTTCCAAGCATTCAGAACTCGCCACGCCATGGAGGTAAGTGGGTCAGTCACAGAGGAACAGGTGGGGAGGTTTGTTGTGGCAAGCTGGGAAGAAGGAGTGGCCTACACCACAGTTAGGGTACAGCTAGCGGCCATAGGATGGGTCTGCAGAATGAAAGGTTGGGGGAAGCCCTGCAACAGTATTTTGGTAAGAAGGATGATGATGTGGTGGCAATAGTTGAAAGGGAGGGGAAGGGATAGTAGGGAACCAGTCTCAGAACACTTGTTGGAAAGGATTCAAGAAAATCTGGCAAACATTTGCTACACTCCATACGAAACAACGCTATTTAAAGCACTGTTTGCAGTGCTACTTAAGGGGGCGTTCAGGGTGTCAGAAATGGTAGGGTCAAGTACACCTTCACCAGGAAAGGAGCTACAATATGAGGATATGCAATGGACAGGAAAAGGGTTCTGCCTCGAAATTGCGAGCTCAAAGATCGATCAGACAGGGAAGGGTTATAGGGTAAGCATTGAACCCAGTAAAAACCTGGTCCTGTGCCCCTGCCAGCTGAGGTGTAGTTACCTCAGGATCAGACCGGGAAAAGAGGGCCTGCTGTTTATACAAAGGGATGGGAAAGTGGTAAAAGGAAGTCAAATTTCAGGAGTGTTAAAGCAAAGCGTAAAAGAATTAGGAAAAAACCCAGACAGGTTTTCCTCCCATTCTTTCAGGATTAGGGCAGCATCTGAGGTGGCGGCACAGGGAAAAGGGGAGGAGGACATAAAAGCCATAGGACGATGGTCATCAGACTACAAGAAATACATTAGAAATACAATGCATTAACCTGTTGCAATCTTGTCAGCTAAAAAAAGAAGTTTTTTTTTTTCAATGAAAGTGGCTGCCTCACTGTTGCCTATTGTTCTTATAGAAGCAAAGAAAAGGAAGGTCATATGGATGGTGGGACACTCACACATCTACTGGGTGGAAAGGGAAGCAGCACAGAAGATAGGTGGAAGGCAGCTGGGGTTTAAACATGATGAAATAAGGAACCTGTGGAAGGGAATACATGGAATGCGATGGGAGCAGCTCCTCCCCTTACTCCTAGAGATGAGGAAGAACAACAAGGCCCCAGACCTCCTTTTACTACATCTGGGCAGGAATGACCAAGGACATGGTCCGTGGTTAGAGATTTTTAACACCACACAGACAGATGTCATGGTCATGAGAGCATGGTGGCCAGAGATAACAATTATGTGGTCAAAATGATTCCACGGAGGGTGTGGAGGCAAGTCAGACAACATAAGGCCATAGAGAAAGTGAGGAGATGAATGAACAGTAGGGTGGGGAGGTTTATGAGAAAGAACGGATGAGCTGCCATTAAGCATCAGGAGATAGAAGAAAGGATACATGGGCTATATAGAGCCAATGGAGTGCACCTATCACAGATGAGAAATCACATATTTATCACAGAACTGGGTAGGGGCATAGATCAGTGGTTAAAAAAGGGGTAGCCATGGGTGGTGGGGGGGAGAAGTGGGGGGAAGCTTGCCGTCCAACGCAAGCTGGAGGCAAGCTAATGGAAGGTTGGAAGGAAAGACTGGATAGGAGAAAGAGGAAAAAGCGAGAGGGGGGTAGAAAACAACATAAGGGGGAGCAAAAACCAGAAAAGAAGGGTATGTACACCTGGGTAAGTGGACAATAAAGGGGGAGCAGGAATTGAACTGCCCAGAAAAGAAGGAGAGGCTAAGACCTGCTCGAGTTTACACCTGGGTAGGAGTGGAACAAGACCCCCCTTGGGTTTTCGACACCCGGGGGAGAGAAGACAAAAGAAATCAAAGCTTGTAATAAAAGGATTGGAATAAAAATGTGGATGTAAGGAAGAAGTAGAAGGAACTCTATATGGTAAAATGTATATAGTTATACTTTTGGTGGAATAATAATAAAAGGCTTTGCCGACTGAGCAGCGAAACCTACAATATGGAGTGTGTGGTCTCTTTTGTGGAAAAAGGGTGGATCTGGAACAAAATGGGTTGCCATGTGGGGCAACCTCCATTGTTCCAGGCTGTCTTTCCTCCTTTGATCCAAAAGAGACTGACACTGTAGCAGGAAGGGGGGGGAAGGAGGGGAAGAAGGAAAAGGAAGCGGAGGGCAGAAAGACGGGGAGGGGAGTGAGGTCACAGAAAGGGGGATGGCCTCATGAGATCATGAGGCTGTCAGAAAGTAGGTGGGTAAGAAGGACCAATAAGGGGAGGAATAGCCAGGGAGGGGTGGAGCAAAAGGAGATTAAAAAGGGGAACACAGAGGGGCTCTGCCACTTTCTGCTATATTCTTAGGTGAGTATTTTGGAGACCCACCCACCCACCACCCTGGGAAAAAGCAAAATGAAGAAAGGGAAGGTTGGAAGGAAAGACCAGATAGGAGAAATAGAAAAAGCGAGATGGGGGTAGAAAACAACATAAGGGGGAGCAAAAACTGGAAAAGAAGGGTATGGACACCCGGGTAAGTGGACAATAAAGGGGGACCAGGAATTGGATCTGCCCAGAAAAGAAGGAGAGGCTAAGACCAGCTCGGGTTTACACCCGGGAAGGAGTGGAACAAGACCCCCTCGAGTTTTCAACGCTTGGGGGAAAGAAGACAAAAGAAATCAAAGCTTGTAATAAAAGGATTGGAATAAAAATGTGGACATAAGAAAGAAGTAGAAGGAACTCAATATGGTAAAATGTATATAGTTATACTTTTGGTGGAATAATAATAAAAAGCTTTGCTGTCTGAGCAGCCAAACCTACAATATGGAGTGTGTGGTCTCTTTTGTGGAAATAGGAGGATCTGGAAAAAAAGAAAATGTTTATGTTTGCTTGCGTGCATGTGCAAGAAACATTTTGTGGCAGCTTAGGAGAGAAGCGGGTTGTGGAGGTGTGGCACTGTGGCAGCCAATGCCATCACTGCATTTGCGGGCTTGGACCTCTTTATCCAGTGCAGTGGCACACTGCTGCTGACACTAGTTCAGCAAGTGTGACACCAACTTGAAAGAAATTGGCCACTGCAATAAGGAAGCACCTCATTATTGCAGGGAGTGCATGAAAGAAACTGGCCGCTGCAATGAGGGAGTGCCCCATCATTGCAGGATGTGCTTTGCCTGCAGAAACATTTCTGTTCTCCCCACTCCCTCCATTCTCCATTGTGGCACCAGGCATGCAAGCAAACCCTCCCACTCAATTCCACTGCATACTGTCCTCCCCACTCAATCCATTCCTAATCCAGGCACCCAAATGTAAATGAACCCTTCTGCTCCCTCCCACCTCATCCAGGCACTGAGTACTGTCCAGCCCACTCCTCTGTTCCCCATCCCGGCACCAGGAGTGCAAGTATGTGAGGGAGTGAGGGAGCCCCGTGGCTGGGGAGTATGAACATGGTACTGAGATTCAGCCCCATCCTGCTATGATCGTGCATCAGCTGCTACCTACTGCTGTTCTGCACCCTATGTCAGGGTGTCTCAGTGTACATAGAGGTAAAAGCCACATGGGAATAGGTTGTAATCCAGGGGTAATCAGTTTATTTGGGATTAACCTGTGTGGCAGGTGGAGAGTGAGGCTGCAGTGTGAGATGCTGAACCTCTTCAAACACCCCCTCCTGGACTGCGAAGGCAGGGAGATGATGTGTTGCAGCTGCATGGATTGCATGGCTTTCACACAGACAGTGCCATACACCAACGGATTGTGTATCTGCACTAGGTGTGAAAGGAAAATAGAATTTGCTATCAAGAAGTGGAGCTCAGAAAACCTGTTTTGTGCAATCAAATTTTGCCCAGATTATATATACGTATTCTAATCATGCATGTGTTTAAAGCAAATTATTAGCATTTCTGAACTGAAACAGAACCAGCCTGATAAATTCCAGCAAAATAAAAAAAAATGATTCTTTTTGTTTCCTGTGGTCCAGATTCTTTGGACCTTCTGACTGTAGCATTAGGTAAATCCTGCTTGCCTTATGGTCCAGTGTGGGCAGGCAGAATGGAAATTATATTGATTCACCCCTAGTTTATTTTGGTTTCTCCCTTTCTAGATAACATGGAACAGGACCTTACAGTTTTTGCTCCCCATTACTCATGTTTTCCCCTTTTGCCTTTTCTGTCATCCTCACCCGTCATCTCATGCATATATTAAAAGGGGAAATGGAACCAGTTCTTACTAAATGAGTTAGAAATCAAAAGTACCAGTTTACTGTGTGGGGGGATATATTTTGAAAATGGAGGGATTATACCCACTCTGTCCTTGCAGGTACTTAGATGTCTTTGTATGCTGTATCTGTATTTTGACTTAAGATCCGTGCCTGTGAACCAATGGTCAGGATTTACTGGTGCTGTATAAGCTCCTGTTAACCATCAGTGTATAAAATAAAATAGATTGGGAGAACCGGCCACTGCTGCCCTATGATTCAGCAGATCCA
Organism: Neoceratodus forsteri; assembly: GCA_016271365.2. Classification (NCBI taxonomy): domain Eukaryota; kingdom Metazoa; phylum Chordata; order Ceratodontiformes; family Ceratodontidae; genus Neoceratodus; species Neoceratodus forsteri. The sequence continues at coordinate 130,454,090 of JADMNL010000022.1, forward strand.
GTATCTGAGGCCTGTAACATCGCAAGAGGTGGGGGAAGAGAGTGCAGGAACTGAAATCATTGAATGGCTAGGGTGATGTGTAACATGAGGTGTATAAAAACATTGTTTGATAAGCAGTTATTAAAAGAAAATGAAAAATGGAAACATTTTGTGAAGCTTTAAGAATTTTCTGACACGGTGCTGTAGACTTTAGAAGCATCACAGAGTGTTGCAAGATTTATATTCTTATTTTTCATTTATTTATTTATTTAACAAATTGGAAAGACCTTTGAGCCAAGGGCTCTTTTACAGAGGTTCCACGTCAAGTCACAAGAAATAGCAAATTACAATGGTTTCAGTAAGTAGTACAACATGAGGAAAGTAATTACATAAACAAAAGAACAATATGGCAAGATAAATATTGTGTCAAGTGCAGCTAGTGGCCTTGTCTGAAGAGGGGTGAAACAGCTTACAAGGAGAAAAAGTACAGGGGGTGAATTGGGGGTGGAAGGAGGAAAAAAGAGCAATGAGGGAGATTCCACAATGAAGCTTGAGCAGGAAAGACCCACAAGGTGGGGGTAGAGGGAGAGAACTAGGTGAAGAAACAGAGGAGAGAGGGGGGAGTGGGAGTGGAGGGGTAAAGGAAGGGGAGGATGAGGTAGGATGAAAAGAGGCCAGGAATGGGAAAGGAATAAGGGAGGAAGTGCTGTGAGTGGAATAGCGCAGCAGCAGCATAGGACTATACAGGGGCAAATGGTAAAAGAGGGAGGTCCCAGTACATTTAGCTGTCAGCAGAGATTAGGTATAGCAGTCATAAGATGCTCTGGAAACTAGGAATTGATGCAGCTTCTACTTAAATGGTCCCAAGGTTGCAGTCATCACATTCTCAGGAGGAAGGGAATTAAATAAATTAGCAGCTCTAACTGCAATGGATCACTGTTGGAGTGAGGTTTGACAGTGAGGGACAGTAAAAGTTTGGCTCATAGAACTTCGTGTGCTCTGAGTGCCCTGGAAGGGACGGAAAAGCTGAAGGGAACCTGGTGGTAGGAGATCAAGATCTGCCTTCTTAGCCAAAAGGCAGGCTTGATATTCAATGCAAGCCTGGAGATGAAGCCAGTTTGCTTGTTCGAAAAGGTCACAAGTGTGAGTACGATATGCTACACCAGTTAGTAGATGGCATGCATTATTCAGAGCTGTGGTGAGCCGACATAGGGTTGCATCTGTGTCGGAACCATAAATGACCAAACTATAGTCAATAATAGACACAGTTGAACTTTGGATAGCCAATATGAGGGCTTCGGTAGTAAGGCAGTGTTTATGCCTGTGTAGAAGGCCTAGATGAATGTTAACTACCTTGGCAACATTCTCGACATGGTTGGAGTAGGAGAGCATACTATCCAGAGTAACTCCTAGGTGTTTAAAAGATTGAGTCTGATCAAGGATAACACCCACACTGTTTTCAATCACCAATTGTTTGACTTTGTGCTTACTGTGGGTACCATGGAAAAGCATGACTTTAGTTTTTTTGCAGTTAAGCACCAACTTATGAGAGATGAACCAGGACTCAGCTTCAGTAAAATGTTTCTGAAGTTGGGCCTGAAGGAAGTAGGGTCAGCAGTCTTTGAGAAAATGACTGCATCATCTATGTAGAGGAGTAATGATTTGGAACAGGGTGCGAAAAGATTATTGAGGAAGGTGCGAAATAGAAGGGATCCCAGTATCGATCCTTGAGGAACCCCGGAGCAGATGGGCAGTTTAGCAGAAAGGGCAGACCCTATTGTCACCTGCTGTGTGCAGTTTGCTAGATAGCTGGTGAATCACTTTAGGTCCTCTGAAGATATACCAAGTCCAGCAAGTTGATGTATCAGCAAATGGTGATTGACTTTGTCAAATGCTTTAGACAGGTCAATAAAGGTTGCACCAACAAGTTGACCCTGATCAAGAGTATGGTGAATGAAACCTGTGAATTCCAGTAGGGCTGTAGATGTGCTGTGCCCTTTCCAAAAACCATGTTATTGGACACATTGTAGGTTGTATTTTTCCAGGTACACCACAAACTGGTCAGCAACAATCCTTTCAAGTGCTTTGGACAACGGGGAAAGAAAAGATATTGGCCTATAATTCCCAGGTAGTAATCTGTCCCCACTCTTAAAAACTGGTGTAACCAGAGCAGATTTCCAGATCTGGGGGAATTGTGAAAGTATGAGGTAGCAATTGAGAAGCTTGTTGAGAGGGGATAGGACTTCATCTGGAGTTAGGGTAAGAAGTTTTAGGTTGAGGGAATCACTGCTTGTCCTAGTTCCTACTAGAACTTGACATAGATAGGTATTTGTCTCACTTTCTGAGATAGCTTTGAAGTAGAAACATGGGTGGGTAGAGGCCTCTTCTGATTTGGTGGGCGTAGGAGCTATACTGGGTGGTTCAAAGAAATTTGGGGGCAGAGTTTGGCTAAGGTGTGAAAGGTTGAATTAAATGTGTCGGCAATTAACACGGGGTCATGGGTGATAGACCCATCAAAATTTAACATAGTTGGAGCCTGTTTGGATGCTTTCCCAGTGATTTCTGAGAGGTTTTCCCAGAATTTTTTCCCATCATCCCAGGTCTTGGCAAGGATGTCCTTATAGTAACGTGCTTTGTGCTCATGGATAGCCTTAGTACATGCGTTCCTGGCCATCTTATAGACCTTTATGTCAGGTTGACTGCCAGAGGTCCTGGCCCTATGCCAGAGGTGGTCACAATCTTTAATTTGAACCAGAAGGCTGAAAGAGATCCAGGGATTATCAAGTCTCCTGATCCTACATGTCCTAAAAGGGGCATGGATGTCACAGGCTTCATTAATTCCTTAATAACCCTTCATTTTTATTATGTTTGCTTGCACGCATGAGTAAGAAACATTATGTAGCAGCTTAGGAGAGAAGCGGGTTGTGGAGGTGTGGCACTGTGGCTCCCACTGCATGCTGTCCACCGGCCATTCCCAGTCCAGACACCCAAATATAAATAATCCTCCTGCTCCATCCCTCTGCATGATGTTTGCCTTGCTCCCTCGATTCCCCATCCTGGCACCAGGAGTGCAAGTAACCTCTCCTGCTCCCTCTCACTGCATGATCTCCACCCCACTCCCTCCATTCCCTGTCTAGGCACCCGAGTGTAAATAAACCCTCCCAATCCCTCCCACTGTATCTGGGCACTGTGTGCTGTCTGCCCCACTCCCTCTGTTCCCCAACCCAGCACCAGGAGTGCAAATAAACCCTCCCGCTCGTTCCCACTGCATGCTTTCTGCCCCACTCCCTCTGTTCCCTGTCCTGGCACCTGCAGTATAAGTGAACCCTCCTACTCCCTCCCATTGTGTCTGGGCACTGCACGCTATCTGCCCTGCTCCCTCCATTCTCCATCACAGCACCAGGAGCCAGGATTCAGCAGAGTGCAAAGAATCCCCAGATATCCTGCCAGGTTTCAATTGATGTCAGCTCCTCATGAACTTACCAATGGAGGGCTTAAAAGGGAAAGTGCTCCCCGGGGACAGAATTGCAGCTGCAGTTTCCAGAGGATGGCCAGTGATCTCATCCTGGGCCAAAGAGTTGGGCATTGCTCCAGTCTCTGAACTGCTGCAGAATGGAGGCTGAGAGCCAGGCTCTGCCATCCGGGAGGTCAAATACTTCTTCTAGAAGCCTCCTGGGACCATATGCAGGTAATAGGGATGAAGTGGGGTTAAAGTTTGAAATGGAGAGGTTTTAACAGCTATAGTTAAAAACAAGTGGATCACCCCCCCCCCAACCAAGTTTGTTTTCACCAATAGGGCTTGAATTTAAGAGTGGAGAGATGTAGAGAGTGGGCTATTTCCACAGATAGGAATCACTCAACCCCGGTGACCAACACCAGCATCTGGGCTACTTGTTAGCCGATGAGGAAGGTGTCTTCTGGTCCTGAAAGAAGGTTAGAAGGTGTAGTTACACACTGCTTTTAATTTATCTTACTGTTATCGCTACATGAATAATTGTATCCTACTTGTTGTGTTTAACTTTTAAGTGTTTAATGATAGCTAAAGAGTGCTCAAAGAAAACAACAGAATGTATTGCACAGATAAGAGGTCTGATGTATTATCTTCAAATGGGTTTGCAATGGAGCACAGGTGGTGACACTCTTGTCATGCCTTACAATCCAAAGGTACTTGGCTAATTGGCTGTTAATTTCTCCAGGCCTAGAATGGAGGTCAGCACTGTGTCTTGGAACATCACAGGGCTCAACTCTCCAATTAAAAGGAAGACGGTGTGAAGCAACCTAAGAAATTGAGACCCCAGATAGTTTTTCTCCAAGAAACCAAGCTCTCCTTAGCAGAAGCTCTGAAATAAAAATGGGGATGGGTAGGAGTGTTTCTATGTTATAGCGGAAGGGTCTGGGTTGTTGCTAAGGAGACTTTTATAAATGGAGGCTGATTCTTGATGAGTAGGATTTATGTGTAGAAGGAGATAGTCCAGGAAATTTGGTTGCAGAGCTTTATAATTGAGACCTAATATGTGCTGTAGTGCATGCCTAATTTGAAGGGGTATACTGTTCCCACAGTGATGGGAACACAGCGAAGATCATCACAGTGACAAAATCGACAGTTCGCTGTGATGGTCTGCCAGTTTCCCAATGCTGCTTTCTCTGGGGGGTTCGCCCTCTCCCCCGAACCAACTCTGACTCAGAGTTGGTTATCTAAAGTGCAGGATCCCCATGCAAAAAACATAATGTTGCACAGTAGTGACGGTCAGCATACTTTGTGTAATTATGGCACCACTTGCACTATGAACAAGGATCAGCTGCATTGCAGGGGGTAAGGCACCAGTGTCTCGGCACCCTCCATGCCACTGGGCTGGCCCCCATAAGGGTTTCTTTACACTGCAACCAATTTGCTGGATCTTGGGCCTCACTGGCTGGGCAAGCAGTGAATATATTGTACAATGTACAGCCTATGCTGTGTGTTGATGGGTAATGTCTGGGAGGTACATGCCCCTTTGGAAAATTCTTGGGTATGTTTCTTATAGCTAAGTCACCTGTGTCCTGACTTCTAGAAGCATGTCATTACAGACCTCTTGTAGTGGTTTAGGGTCAAAGCACATGCGGAGATTATCTAAGAGGTATTGAATTTTGGAGGAAGCCATCATTTTAAGGGCATGTGCACTCCCCCAATGTGATAGGTGTGTAAGTGACCATCTCACTAGATTCACTTTAATAGATTCTCTTGGAAAGTAAGGTTATATTTGCACATATTACAGAGGTTCTACGTGAAGTTGGTGGCCAAGTATTTAATACATCCTTTGGCTTCAGTGAGATTCCAGGGGAAGCCTAGGAGCTGAGATACTGATTCATGTGAAGCAAGTATGATAGACATGGTGACGTTGAGCTTACAGCCAGACAGAGCACTATATTCCTATCTATGATTGAAAAGGACAGGAATTAATTCCTGTGGGTTGATTGACATTAGAATGACAGTACATTGTCCACAAAAGGCTAGGGCTTCATTCTTTTGCCCAGGTAGAGCATCTGTGATGTTAGGTAGATTGCCTGGAAGAGAGATTCTAGGGTGAGGATGAAAAATATTTATTTATTTATGGAAATATGTCACCAGGAAAGGCACACTGAGCAAAAGAAGCTCATCTTCCAGTGCAACCTGGGAGGAGGGGGTACAGAGGGAGGATAACTCACAGGTTATCAAGTCACACTGTACAAGTTACAGTAGCATAACACTTAGAGCATTTAGGAACATAGTACATAGAAAATGTCTCTGAGGCACATAACACATATAATAAAACACTGAGGCAGTATACAACATAGAATACCAAGTGCATATTGGGGCAGGATGAGACCAGGCACAAGACAGGAAGTGTAGAGTTGGACAAACATATATAAGCCAGCTTCAGTAGCGCAAGCTAGGTGCCACTGGTCAGGCAGTTGGGAGGGTGTGGGGGTTGAAATGGCACTTGCGGGTGTCAAGTACAGGAGCATTTCACAGTGACTTAGCTTGCCAGGGTGGTGGATAGGGAGAGGGTGCTGGAGGAGAGGAGAATTTGAGGGGGGACATCATTCCAGAGTTTAGGGAAGTGGTGTGAGAAGGTACCTTGACCTATGTTGGTCCTGCACTTAGGGATTAGTAATTGGAGGGAGTCAAGGGACCTGAAGGCATGAGCAGGGGTGAGGGTTGGCAGTAGCAAGGTTGACAGGTAAGACAGGAGGGCTCCCAGCCAGAATTTTGAAACAAATTTGGTACAGTGCAGAAGACAGGGGCTGTCGAGCGAAGGGAGTGTAAGGGAATGGTAGAGATCACAGTTGTGGGTGTGGGAGGGCATCAAGAGCAAAATGTCAGAAAGCGTTGAAGAAGGGGTCCAGTCGAGATAAGCTGGCCATGGGCACAGCACTATAGACTATATCACAGTAATCAAACAAAGGCAGGATCATCTTCTGCACTAGATCACATCTCACAACAAGAGGGAGGGTATTGCGGTTCCTATAGAAGGCACTGAGCTTGGGGTGCAGCTTTTTTAAGACTGCGTCAATGTGGTCAGAAAAGGAAAGGTGACAGTCTAGCCATACCACTAGGTACTGGAAGGTAGTGACATCCTCTAGTGTTGTCCCATCCAGGGTGTGGAAGGGGGGAAGGGAGGGGGACCTAGCCAGATGTTGTCTAGTCCCGAAGGTCATGGTGACCATTCTTTTAGCATTGAGGGAGAGCTGGTGGGAGCTGAACCAGATCTGAACTTTGTCAAAGTTGGCCTGGAGGTTGGAAGCTACTTCTTCCATGGAGGAGCTGGTGGTGAATAAGACCTGTCATCTGCATGCATATGGATGGAAGTAGATGAACAAATTAGTGCAGGTTGTTAAGAAAAATGGAGAATAGAATGGGGTCGACTACTGACCCTTGGGGGACACTGGTTGTCATTGGGAGGGGGGGAGGAGGTGACATCAGCAATTCTTACTGACTGAGTTTAGCCTGTGAGGTAGGCACAAAACCAGTTGGTGGTGGAATCAGAGAGGCCAGCTTCCGAAAGACTCGATAACAGCAAGGGGTGGGAGACCGTATCGAAAGCCCATTATCCATTCTGGAGAGGACAGTGTCAGTGAACCTTAGCAGCGAGGAGGCAGTAGAGTGCCTCTTCCTGAAACCAGACTGGAATGGTGTGAAAAAATTGGAAGCCGAGAGATAGGAGGTAAGTTGGGCAAGCGCAAGGTGTTCTTGTAGTTTTACAAGAGTTGGGAGGAGGGAGATACGGTGGTAGTTTGAAGTGGAGGTTGGAGTCCCTTTGGGAAGCGGGGATGACAACGGCATCATTCCATGACTGGGGGGCAGTTGCAGTAGCAAAAGAGAGGTTAATAAGTTTGGCAAGTGTGGTTGCTACTGCTGGGGTCGAAAGGTATAGGAGGTTGGTGTCCAGCCCATCTGGGGATTTAAATTTCGATGGGTTGAGTGACAATAGGGCATCAAGGGCTTCAGTTGGTGAGATATCTTTGAAGGTGAAGGAGCATAGCCCATGTGTTTTCATAGTGTTTGAAGTAGGTCCATGTGGAGCAGGAGTGGGCAGGGAGGAGAGAATAGTTGAGGCACAAGAGGAGAAATATGTGTTGAACTCATTGGCAACAGCGCGTGGATCCGAAATAGTGGTGTTGTTTACCAATAGGAGCTGAGTGGGATTAGCAGCTGGTGGTGAGAAGAGGGAGTGAATAACCTTTCAGAATTTGGATGGGCTGTTTAAGTTAGTCTGGAAGGAGGAGCTGAAGTATTCTGCTTTAGCTAGCTGAGTAGCTTTGGTGCTTTTGTTGCATAACATACGGTATGTGGAGAGGTCTTGCAGGAGGTGTGAAGATTTATACGCTCGCCATGCTTTGTCATGTGCTTTTTGGCAGGTTATGAGTTCCTGGGTGATCCACGGCAGGTGGTTGCCACGTACCCTTGTGAGACGCAAGGGGCCATGTGTGTTCTAGAAGTTGAGGAGCGTGTTTTGGAAATGTAGGACAGCCTTGTCTATGAAGGTGGTTATAGTGGGGGGGGGGCCCAGTTAGCCAAGGCTAAGTCATCGAGCACAAGACGAGATTAAGGGATTTGTATGAGTGTTGGATGAGAAATTTAGGTGGGGATTGGGGGCGGTGAATTTTCCAGACTATGTATATGGTACGGTGCTCACTTATGGAGTCAGAGAGTAAGCCTGCATTGATGACTCAGTGTGGGTGGGTGGTAAGAGCCCAGTCTAATAGTGAGTGGTTGCCAGTTTTGTGGTTAAGACGGGTGGGCTCGGTGATGGTTTGCGACAGGTTTAGTGAGGAAATTTCAGTACGGGCTTTCTTGAAGGATGGAGCTAGCCAGTTGTGGTTGAAGTCACTTAAAATATATAATTTGCCTTTGAGGGTTAGGGAGGGCATATTCGAGAGGAGGTCAGTAACTGATATTGTCAGTGTACCTGGCCAGCAGTATATTCCTGCAATGTAGGTAGGGATTGAGAAGGGTAGCATCAGCTGCACCAGTAGAAGCTTGTAGGCACTGGGCTCTGCCTTGGCTAGGACTACAGAGAGGTGCAAGTCTGAGTTTACATAGATGGTCACTTTACAGCCTCTGGCTGATCTGTCTTGATGAGCCAGGATGTAGCCTGGTATTGCAATTGAGGGATCAGCGATATTTTTGTTTAGTCACATCTCAGAGAGGGCGATGACGTCTAGGTTATAATGTGCTGCGAGTATTTGGAGTGAGTCAAGTCTGAGGGATAGACTTCTTATGTTTAGGTGCAGAAGTCACAAGCCACAAGGGAGGGGGCCTCTAGCTGTATTTGTAGTAGTTGATCTATAGATGGAGGGGCCCACTACATTTAGGGAGTGGAGGTAGATAGGGGGCAGGGCTTTGGGTGTATGTCCCCTGCAGCAAGGAGCAAGAGGATGATTGTTAGGTGGTGCGCTTTCAGTTGAACACACCATGCAGTGAGCAGGCACCATCTCAGTAGTGGTCGAGAGTGACTGTGGGTGGTTGGACAGAAGGTAATTAGGTGTATTATTACCCAGGAGTGCAAGGGATTGAAAAGGAAGGGGCAGGGACATGAGGAGAAGTGAGCCCATTTTTGGAAGACTAGAGAGCTGGTTGATGGGTTGGATGAGTAGGGGAGCCTAGTCAGTTCAGGAAGGATAGCAGCTGGAAGTGTGGGGGAAGTGGGGGCAAGTTGGTCAGGTGAGGTGGGAGGCAAAAGAATAGGGTAACAAGGAAGAGCAGTTATCTGGGTACCAGAGGATCTGCAAGCATTCTGAGCTGGAGCAGAAATTAAATTTAAAAGGGCAGAATTTAGTGACATTTAAATGCTGAGATCAGGTAAGCTTGACTGAGCAAGAAAGGAAGAGCTTAATGGACAGGGTAGGTAGGTTCCAGAAAGTTAGCTTGAGAGAAGTAGGTGAGGAAAATGCTAGGGAGACATCTAGTGGAAAGCACTGATAAGCTGCTAATGGGAAACTTGGGTGACTGTTTTCTCCAGTCACATGATCCGCGTGTAAAAATACAATTGCTCACCAAGAGTGGTGGTGGGGGCAGTGGGGAGCTGATGCATAGCATCTGTGGGGCAGTCCTTAGACTGAGGGTGTCCATGGCTGAGAATGCTGTACCTGGTTTGCTTCTGGGTGGGCTTAGCAGAATGTGGGGGAGGGCAGCTTCAGGAGCCCTCACAACCTCCAGCAGGGAGCTGCGGAGATAGATGAAAAAGGTGAGTGATTGCAGGACAATTTAAAGCTGGAAAAAGGGGGACTGGTCTAGTAGGGGGAGGGAGCATGCAGTCGCTGTGGGAGGGTTACTGATACCCTGTGCTGCTCAGTACATGAACTACTTCAAAATGCCCAGCTTGTAACCTAAACAAATTTTAAACCCTGCACTGTTCAGAACACCAAGAAGCTCAAATACCCAGCATTTACTGAGCACTTTCATTAAAAACAAGCACTGAGGTCAAGGAAAATTGATGTCTCTAGTTCCCTTAGAAAATGCAGCATAAATAAACTTTACAGCACATTGAGCTTAAAAGCAGTAATTACCGAGGATTTGCAAAACAATCTCATAAAAGGCACAGACAGAGCTAGGTAACAATATTTCATTAACCCACCAAAAGTAATTCCTTGGTAGTTACGGTCTGAGTTTTTTTTTTTTTTAAATTGGCACCAAAAAACTCTTCAGCCTGATGGTATCCATGGCTGAGAATGCTGTACCTGGTTTGCTTTGGGGCTTCGGGTTGGGCACGGCAGAATTTTGGGGAGGGCAGCTTCAGGAGTCCTCATGTCCTCCAGCAGGGAGCTGCGGAGAAAGCTAGAAAAGGTGAGTGAGTGATTGCAGGACAAATTAAAACTGGAAAAAGGGGGTTTGGTCTAGTACAGGGAGAGAGCATACAGTCACCGTGGGAGGGCTATTAAAACCCTGTGCTGCTCAGTACATGAACTACTTCAAAATGCCCAGCTTGTAACCTAAGCAAATTTAGATAGAGGAAAGAGGGTAGTCTCATCTTGACCCTTTTGACAAAGGGAAAGGGGGAGACCTGGAGACATTAGTTAGCACTGAAGCAAAGGCTGTACTGTATAAGGCAGAAATCCAGCTAATACCATGGCCAAGTCCACACTGATGTAAGACCCAAAAGAGAAAAGCCCACTCCACCTGGTCAAATGCTTTTTCAGCATCCGGTGATAAGAGGGCTGCGGGTGGCTGGGTGGGTTGAGGGGGTGAGAGGCTTTCTATAACAGATTTAGGAGGTGCCTGGTGATATCTGATACCTTTGGTCCTTGGATGAAGCCTACCTGTGCATTTCTGATGAGGTGACAGTTAACAGTTGTCATCCCTTCTGTGATCATTTTTGTAAAGATCTTTTTAAAGATCTTGCAATCTACTGAGATCAAAGAAATTGGTCAGTAGCTGTCACATTGTAGATCTTTCCCTGCAGCTTTGGGAGGAGGGACATTTACACAGTGCACATGGAGGAGGGAGAGTATGTTTTGTGCATGCCTCCTTTAGGGAATTGGACAGTGGTGCCAACAAGACTGACTGAAAGTGTGAGTAAAATTCTTCCAGTAGCCCATCTCCCACGGGACGTTCTCTGCTGGCATACCAGCCACTGCTAAATCTAACTCTATGGCTGTGAAAGGGGAGTCCAGGATGGCACATTGCTCTTGGTTAAGGCATGGGAGGGAGAGTTTGTTCATAGAAACATAGAAACTAACAGCAGATAAGGACCACATGGTCCAAACAGTCTGCCCTTTTTTGTTGCATTGCTTACTCTGCATACCCTTTCAGGTTTACAGAACAATCTTTACCACCCTTTAGCTATCCCTTATGATTCCCTTGTGTTTATCCCAGGCTTTCTTAATTCTGCCACTGTTTTTTCCCCCACCACCTCCATTGGAAGACTGTTCCAGGCATCCACCACCCTTTCTGTGAAGAAGTATTTCCTCACATCTCTCTCCTGAACCTATCCCCCTCCAGCTATCGTGGACCCTTGTTCTGGTGCACCCTATCCTCCAAAAAAATACCTCCCACTTGCACCTTATTCACACTGATGAGATATTTAAAGGTCTTGATCATATCCCCCATCTCTCTCCTCTTCTGCAGGATGCACATGTTCAGTCCCTTTAGCCTCTCCATGTAGGATGTATGATGTAGACCCCCTCACTATCTTGGTAGCCATCCTTTGGATGGCCTCCACCCTATGTTCTTCCTGATATGTGTCCTCCAAAACCGGACACAGTACTGACCAGGTAAGGTCTTACCAAACACTTATATAGTGACAACACTACTTCCCTCTTTCTGCTGGTAATACCCCTACCTATACTCCCTAGCATCCCACTGACTCTCCCAATTGCTTTGTTGCATTGTCTCGCTACCTTCAGGTCACCCAGTATGTTTACCCCTGGTCCATTTCCTGATTGGTTATTGCCAGTATCTCTCTCATTATTTTATACTGCACTCTGGGTCTCTGTGACCCAAGTGCATTATTGATTTTTTTTGCATTAAACCTTAGCTGCCAAATGTTTGACCAGTCCTTCAGAAATTTTAAATCTCCATCCTTTCCACCCCCTCTGGAGGGTCCACTCTGTTGCAGATCTTGGTGTTATCCACAAAGAGACAGACCTTCCTTTCCAGTTCCTCTGCTATGTTGCTAATGAAGGTATTAAAGAGTGTTGGCCCCAGTACTGATCCCTGCAGTACCCTGCTGGTCACTGTCCCTTCTTCAGCGTGTACTCCATTTACTGCCACTCTCTGCCTCCTATCCCTTAACCAGTTTTTTACCCCGGTTACCACACTATTGCACACCCCCATGCTACCCAACTTGTTTATCAACCTCCTATGTGGAAAGGTGTCAGAGGACTTGCTGAAGTCCAAGTAGGCCATGTCCACTGACCTCCATGATCGAACACCTTGGTTACACAGTCAAAAAAATCTATCAGATTTGTTTGGCACAACCTCCCCTCTGTAAAGTCATGCTGCCTCGAGTCCTGCAGTCAGTGGAATTCCAGGTACTTCATGATTCTTTCCTTAATACTGCTTCCATTAATTTCCCTACCATAGATGTCAGGTTGAAAGCCTGTCATTTCTCACCTCCTCCTTGATACATCTTTTGTGTATTGGTACAACGTCCACGCTTCTCCAGTCTTCAGGGACCATGCCAGTCTCCAATGAACTGTCAAACAAGTCTATCAGGGGTGCAGCTAGCACCTCCCTTAGTTCTTTTAATACCCTTGGATGCACTCCATCCAGCCCCATGGCATTGTCCACCTTCAGATTACCAAGTACTTTCCTGACCCTCTCTTCAGAAAGGGGACCGGTGATCACATCCCTCCTTTCCAAGCTTATTTGTGGTCCCTCTCCTTCCCCCTCCACTATGAACACTTAGCAGAAAGATTTGTTTGAGATGTTTGCTGTCTCTTGGTCCTCCCGGCTCAGCCCCTTCCCTCATTATTTGACCTTGTAATACCTCCAACCTTTTTCTTTCTATGTTGCTTTTTGCTCCCCTGTTACCACCTCCACCTTACTTGGCAAAGGGGAGATATTAGTTTCTTGTTTCCTCCCTGCTGTCCTGGAACCCTGAATCATGATCATACATGTGCATAGAGGCATTCATGCACTCCATGGTCTCTGTAACAGTCCCCTCCTCCAACCTCTGGCCTAGAGCCTGGGTTCCTGTGACTTGGCATTGCCACCTAGCCTTCACTGGGAGGCAGCCAAGAGCTGAGGAACCTACATGTCCCTCCCCAGAGAGGCGAGCTGCTTTGTGGCCACTTGATCCAGCTCTGCATCCCCCCCCGGCCGACCCCTGGGGGCCCACGCTCACTCCCAAACTTGGGTTGCCAGCATAGCATTCAAGACTACAGTCTTCAGCTCCACTGGGATGGCTGCAGTCCATCCCTTGATCTTCCTTTTCTTGCTGATATACCTGAAAAATGTCTTATACTCCTTTGATAATGTCTGAGTTATTCTTTCCTCAGTTTGTGCTCTTGCGCTCCTTACTGCCCTGCCTGCCTCCTTCCAGTTCCCCAGATATACCTCTCTGTCCTCCTCTGTCTGGGTCTCCTTATACTTTCTGAATGCCACTGTTTTTGCCTTTATCTTTTCTGCCACTTCCCATCAGAACCATGATGATCTCCTCTTCCTTTTGCTTTTGCTCATTTGCCTAACATACAGGTTCATTGCTTTTATTATGCTCTCTTTTAGTTTGGCTCATTTGCCCTCCTACCCTCCTCAACATTTCTCTCTACCAGGTCCACTTGAAGGTATTTCCCCATCTTTGTAAAGTCAGCTATTCTGAAATCCAGAACCCTAGCCCTTGTGTGGCCGGATTCTGTTATTGTTCTTATATTAAACCATACAGTGCAATGGTCCCTGGTCCCCAGATGACTTCCCACTCTGATGTCCACCACACTGTCCCTATTCAAAGCAGGTCCACTATTGCCTCACCCCAAGTGGGTTTACTGACCAGCTGCCTGAGAAATGCCCCTTCAGGGAGTCCAAGACATCTCTGGTTTTAGCTGATACTGCAGCCGGTAGACTGCACTCAACATCTGGCAAGCGGATACTGGCACGGACTCAGTTTAAACTTGCAAAGAAATGAAAAACCCATGAGAGATGAAACCTGGTCAGGAGCCTGTACTTATTGTTACCTTTATGCCTTTCCTGATTAGCCAGGTGCTATATTAACTTATTCTATCCTTTTGTCACTTAGAATGTTCAGGTACCCTCTGCCTGCAGATAGAACCCCTGTGTTCGTGAAGGAATTTTATATTTGCAGCATTCATACAAATATACTGTGCTTAAACTTACATATCTTAAAAACCATACATCCAATTTGTTTTCACTTTATCTTTTTATTGAAATTCGAGTATATAAGAAAGCACACATCTAATACAATAGAAGACTATCCTCCATGTAAGGTATAAAATGTCACTTAACAAACACAGTATTTAGGGTAAACATTTTGGAGAAGCCTTATATACATGTATTGATAATAAAACACAAACCTAGACAGGATGTAAGTGGGGAGCAGAAGGGTTACAATCAATAGGGTATTATAGGATCAGAAATAGCAACCATGTATGAAATACATGCTAGGGCAGGCTATGGCAAGGCATTCAGTAAGTTGCAAAAAGTGATAAATGTGATAATATGAACAATGTTCAGTAATGGAGAGGTGAAGATAAGAGAAAAGTGTGCAAGGAAAGAAAGAAGAGAGAGAAAAGCAAGGAAGAAGGGAAAGAGATAGGGAGAAAACAGGGAAGAAGGGAAAAAGAGGAGAAATCTATGCACAAAAGTTTCAAGAAAACCTAATCTCAGAACAAAATAAGAAGGAGGACTAAATATCCCTAAGAATTAGGGTCTAGAAGAATTAGGTTCAATGTACTTGAAGTCATCTTACTAACATCTGTCATATACAGTGAGTCGGTTATGAGTAACATGAGATAATCAGTCTAGGGAGGCATACTGAGAGAGGCTTTGAAGAACATCTGAAAGAGAAGGCACCCAAGTTGATTTCCATTTCATAAGAATCAGACATTTGACCAGAAGAGAAAGTATGTTTAGCCATCTAAAATGTGCATGTGAGAGGAGAGAGCTATTGAGGATAAGGATGCCTAGAAGGAATAGCTTGGGGTCAAAAGGTAGTTTTTGTTCTGTTACTCTGGAGGCAAGTAAACAGACTTTATTCCAGAGCTTATTAATGGGAGTGCAAGTCCACAAGATATGAAGTAGATCCCTGTTGGCCAAATTGCAGTGCCAGCAATTATTATTATTTAATAGGCCCTTCGTTGAAGTACAGACGGGGTTCTATACCAAAGATGTAGGATTTTAGTTTGTATTAAATAACTACAGGCATCTTTAAAGGTATTATGTGCAATACGCCAACAATTACTCAATTGTGCATCTGAAATATTGTAGTTAAGAAGAGTACTCCATTTATTTTTGGCCTGTATAGACTGATCAGGTAGATTATCAATGTCTTTGTAAATGGAGCTATTTAATTTTACTGATAAATTAGTCCAGTGTGAGATGTATGGGTTTAGAAGGGTATGCCTATACACTAAACTAGAGAGAGAGAGAGAGTTATAAACTGCCTGAATTTGTAAAAACTTCCAGAAGTCCTGTTTAGGAAGTTTCCATGTGACCTACCAGTCTGAAAATGATCTAAGAGTGAGTGAATTCTGGTCCAAGATATCTCCAAGAAAGAAAATGCCTTTGTTTCTCCATATACGACAGAAAATTGGGTGATCTTCTAGAGTGAGCAGTGGATTGCTCCATAAGGGGGCATAAAACCAGGGTGTTGGATTGGATTTCAGGAATTTGTGGGTTAGTTTCCAATAAAGAACAGAGGATGATATAGTCAGGTGAGATTTTAGTTTAGAGGAAATGGGATTAAAAATGAAGGAAGTGGGAACTCCTCCTGGGTACAATGTGGATTCCGTTGCAACCCATAGTGATGAGTGAGGGGGAAGTTTTCTGAGACCATTTAATTGTTTGGGCAATTCAGAAAGCCCAGAGGTAGCCTTTGAACCAGGAAGTCCAAATCCCCCTTTTTTCCAATGTGATCAAAGTTTGCTGTGGTTAAATCTCAGTGGTTTCCCATCCCAGATAAAGTTACCTATTAATTTATCAATTTTAGCAAAAAAAGGAGGATGGTAAGACTAAAGGAATATTGACAAAGAGGTAAAGAATCTGGGGAGAAATGGACATCTTAATGGCTGCAGTTTTCCCCATGAAAGCAAGATTAAGAAGCTTCCATCTGTCCAGAATTGTTTTGATGTTATCAAATAAAGGGGTTAAAGTTAATGTCCCATATCTTCCCTAAGTTACTAGTAATTTTTATTTCTAGATATGTTATACCCTGTGATGACCAGCAGAATCCAAGAGGTATGTTCATAAAGACTTTACAGTGGTTGTTAAGGGGCATAGTTTGTGATTTGCCATAATTCCAAGCAAAGCCACAAATTTTAGTAAAATTATTAAGCAAATCAACCAACAGGGGCCCAGCCTCATTCATGTTTTCAAGTAAGATTAAAAGGTCATCCGCGTAGCAGAGAGAAACATATCTTGAATTGCTCACAGGTATGCCCATAATGCCAGAAGATTGACATAACAAGCAGTCAGGGGTTCCATGGCTAAAATAAAGGTGTACATCTAATTGTAAAACTGTAAAAAGAAAAGTTTTTCAGGACAAAAAGTTTTTGAAAATGAGTGAGGTTTGGTAATATCTATTTAATTGAATTTAATGTTGTGTAAGGTTGTTTTCATATTTTCATAAATTATTATGATTTTATCTAAATATAATTATGCTCTGTTTACTTAATCATGCAAAAATATTACATTTCTGTAAAACTGTTGGTTACAATTGTTAAAAATATACAATAAATATCTGTCATTGTCTAAATATACATTTTTCAAGGTTTTTATCATTTCTTTAGTCAGAAATCAATATCTGCATCTCTTGTTATTACAGTTTGAGCTTGTTGTTCCATTCCACTGGTTGGAATTTTTGCAGTGTTTAATTCTTCTTACCCACTGATTTTAGTTTATGAATCTGATTATTAATTTTTTGGTTTTTTCCCCTAGTTTAGTAAGAACATATTTACACATTACCTTAGAAGGACATATCAGGAAGTGAAGCAGGAAGGAAGTGCTTTGTGAGGTCAAGTGATGTAAATAGGAAGAACACTTCCAGTGTAGGTCAGTGAGCTGACACAGGAAATGAATGCATTTTTTAGTGCTGGAGGTCTCTCTATGATTAATTGCACATTTACTGTAATTAAAATGTGTAATTTCATTGAAATAAACTATTTTATTGTATTTTTGTAATAAAATCACATAATAAGTATAGGAAACTGTATTTTATTTGTGCTGTTTGCTTTATCATACTGTAAATGAAGCATGATGTTGTTCATGTAAAGGTTCACAGTCTTTCAGTAAACATCATGTTACATAAATGTGTGTATTATTTAATTTCCTGGCATTGTTTATTTTTGGTGGGTTGTATTATGGGATGGTTTAAGGTGAGGGAATGACTCTATGATGAAGCACTGTGTGTTAGTGTGGGGGGGTTCTGCATTCATAATACATGCTCAGGTGCACTTCATATGTTCTGAGGAAATGAGAGGGGCTGTATGCATGTAATAATGGTGCTAACAGACACTGTAGATACAATATGGGTATACATATAGAATGAAGACATTGCTGAAAAGGCACTGGTAATTTGCGGTATACTGTGTCATGGGGAAGAGGGTGGGTCTGCCTGTACCAAGGAATGATGCTCATAGGCACTGCAGTCATTTTATGTCATGAATTGGCACCCACCTTTGGGGTATACTCTGTTGTAGAGAGGCAGGTGGGGCTGCCTGCACCTGGTAATGGTATTCATATACCATGCAGAGACATTGTGGGTGTACATACAGGCTGATGACTTGGGCACCTGTAAAGGTTGTGTACTATGTGCTGTGTCACATGGATTGCCTGCATACACATGTGATATGTTGCAGCATTCAGTATGGCTCACTGTGTGGGTGGGAAGGAGTGTCGGTATGCCTGCACCATGGAGTGATGCTCATTGGCGCACACGTGTGTTATGTGCTATGTTTCATTTGAATGGACTGTATAAGTCATACATTGGCACTGATCACATCATAGTGCATCAGAGGTAATGGCTGGTCTGAAGCATTATGAACACAAGAGACTAAACAAGTGGTTGTGGAGTGATTCAGACTTGAATAGAACATTACAGTGCATATGAGGGTAGTGTTGGAATAAATACTGATGTGTACAATGGACTACACCATGGTGATTGAGGAGGGATCCATATCAGTAATGCACACCACAGAGTGTCAGAGATAAAGGCTAGACTGAAGACTGATGAAAAGATGGACTAAATCAATGACTCTGGTAGGATTTGAACCTGAACAGCACTTTACAGTGCAATAGAGGCTGGGGCTGGAATGACACCAGATCAGTCAATGGACAACACCATTGGCTGTTGAGGGGATCTGAACCTGAAATGAACTTCACTGTGCACTACAGTTTGGAGCTCGACTAACGCATGATAAGGAGATAGATCTTACAAGTGGCTGTAGAGGGGATTTGAACCTGAAGAATACTTTACAATGCATCAGAGATTGGGGCTGAACTGATGTCATATGAATTGATGGACTACACTAGTGGATGTGAAGGGTTTTGAAAATGAAATGCACTTCACAGTGTATTGTGGGATTGGTCTGGATTGACACATGGCAAGTCAATGGAGAACACCATCAGCTGTGGATGGATCTGAACTTGAAATGCACTTCACTGTTCTCTGCAGTTTGGGGCTCGACTAACACATGATAAGGAGATAGATCTTACAAGGGGCTGTGAAGGGATATAAACCTGAATAATACTTCACAGTGTATTAGAGATTGGGGCTGAACTGATGTCATATGAATTGATGGACTACACCAGTGGATGTGGAGGGTTTTGAACATGAAATGCACTTCACAGTGCATTGTGGCATTGGTCTGGATTGACACATGGTAAGTCAATGGAGAACACCATCAGCTGTGGAGGGATCTGAACCTGAAATGCACTTCACTGTTCACTACTGTTTGTGGCTCGACTAATGCATGGTAAGGAGCTAGATCTTACCACTGGCTGTAGAGGGAATTTAACCTGAAGAACACTTTACAGTTCATCAGAGGTTGAGTCTGGACTGACGTCATATGAGTCGATGGACAACACCAGTGACTGTGGAGGGATTCAAAACTGATTAGACCTTTACAGTGCATCAGATGAGTTGAAGGCAACACCATTATTTTTTCATTTTAAACAATCAGCAACTGCGTATTAGGGAGAAAACTCAAGTGCAGAGCATGAGACAAACATGCTACTGACCCTAACCTGCTTATCATCCACAATGCAGGGACCAACATGCCACATAGATTTTAACATAGCCATAATCTGAACATAAACTCTTTAAAAAGTAACAAAAGGTGCTGAATTCATGTGACCTCATCTAGTACATGCACAAGAAGCTCTCTCTCTCCCATCAAGAATGCCAGCTGGATCCATAAGATGCGATCACACAGGATGACCAGAAATTATCCCAACATGAACAAAGTGACAACTATGAAAACTTTTATCATAAATAAAAATAAAAACAAATAAAGTAAATACAGATTACAAATCAAGGTTTAGGCACCAAAATTAAGTGAGTATTTTAGGATAAGAGCTGCACCTTTATCTTGAAACAAAGTTTCCAGTCACCACGCTCTTCCTGCACCAGTGTGCGCTCTGACTGGTTAATAGAAATAGTGACATGTACAATAAGCATTCAGGAAGTATAGCAACAGTGAGGATCAATATGACCAAATGGTGCAGCACTACAGAGCTAGGGCTGGTGCAGGTGAGGGCTGTGAGCCCTAACTGAAACATAAAAAAAATATAAAAATCACTGTACACTCCAGAGCCCAGAGAGCCACTTTCCCTCCAGTGATGGTTGTAAAAAAATACAAGTCATTGCTTGAATGCTAAATAAGGATTTATTCTAATGTTTCAGGCAGACACATCGAATAGAATAGTGGAAGGCACAACAAAAAGATTTGTGTGCTGGTTCCCTGGTGCTTCGACAATTAAGGTTTCATCAGGGGGGATGGTGCCTGCATCTAAGACAATCCCTTTATTCCAATTAAATTCAGAATTGGTAATGTCAGAAAATCTGACCAGTCACAGAACTTGATTTTTAAATACAGAAATATTCATCTCACTTAGTGGTATACATGAACTAATAGTTATAACAATCATGATATCAGTGACATGTTACTGTAGAAAAATACCCAAATGTCATAAAAAAATACACCAAAAGTGGTGACGGCCAATCAGATTGCTAGAATAAAAAAAAAAAACATAAGTTATGAAATTATTTATAGTGTCAACCTGATCAGCTTAACATGTTACACTAAAAAAATGATTTGTTGTTATAAGACAAACTAATGGCAGAACGAATATAATAAACATTTTTCACAGCACATGCAAAAAATAGTAAATTTATTTATTTATTAAGGCGTGTTTTCTCAAAAATAGCAAATGGGAACACATATTATATTAGGTAAAATCAGTAAGGGCATGATGTCCCCTATTGGCTCTTGCAACTCAGTTCATCAAATGTAAACAAATGCTTGAGCTGCACCAAGAGAAAGACGTGGAAGCCAATTGGCATCATCAGGAACAACAGCACATAATTTAGGATGCCATACGACGTCATCAGGAAAAACAGGAATGTTTTTTATGATGCCATATGGCGTCATCAGGAAGGAATGAGTTTTAATGACTGTGGTAGCATTGTTGTAGCACTTTTTGAGCAAATACATTTTTGCAAGTTTAAACTAAGTCTTGGTGCTTGCCACTGTTGATTAACCTAGCTGAGCACAAGACAAGTCGTGGAGCAGCTTTGCCTTTGCTTTCCACTCAACATCTGGCAAATTAAAGTCCCCCACCAGCACCATCGCCTCTTTCTTAACCATTTTGCCTATGTCTTCCAACATCTCTTTGTCTAAGTCCTCTCCCTGTGCCAGAGGCCAGTATTCCACTCCTATCTGAATGGTGGCTTCATTTCCAGGCTTGAGGTTGACCCACAACACTTCATTCCCCACCTTGAATTCTCTGTACCTCCGAAATGAATGAATCCATTTGTTTCTCTGAGGGATTTGCCTCAGATTTGTATAGACTCTGATAGAAATGCAGGAGGGCATTATTAATGTCCTCCGGCATCTTAAGAAGAGTCCTGTCTGACAGCTTAATACCATTAATCTTAGACTTTTCGTGTCTCCTTTTTAGTTGATAAGCCAGTAGTATGCAGGGTTTTTCATCGATTCCCAAAAGGCATGACACAATCAGAAAAATGTTACTTCTGCATTTTGGTGCATCAGATTGATTTTGTACCTTACTCCCATGATGTGTGCCAAAAGCTCCTGATCCTCATTCTGGCTGGCCTGGTACCTGGCTTCCAGCTTCTTTAAGTTATTCTCCTGCTCTTTACAGCCTGATCTTTGGCTTTTTGGAGTCAAAATGCATGTGCAATGCACTTACCTCTGATGCAGGCCTCATGTGAATCCAATCGACTACTACTAAAGTTCAGATGGCTTGATGTGGGTCAGAAATTCACTGATGTCGTTGGACAACTGAGAACAAATGGGATATTTCAAGAAGGACATATTGAGCTTCCACATCTTGCTTATAGGCTCCACCAAACATGATATAGCCAGGAAAGGGTTACGGGACTGTGGTCAGATGTCGGCGTTGTTTCTATGTATGCATCTATTATGTCTGATGCTCACTGCTGTGGTGGAAACCGCATATCTAAGCATTAAATGGTATCCTGTGGAAGACAGAACACGAATAGTCTCCCTGTGGAGTAAGTTAACCTCCAGATGGCTACTATACCTGTTTCGGAAGCAAGATTTTAGAGGGCTATAGATACTAGGGGGGTTGCACCAGAAGCTGCCTTGCTTCTGTCCAAAAATTTATCTAGCAGTGTATTCATATTCCCTCATATTAGAATTTTCCCTTTTCCTACCTTGGCTAGCTTTGGGCGATTCTACAGAAGAATGTGGTGTTTCTTTCTTGTTGGGGGGCATAAATGCATCAAAATGTAACATCTTCTTTCAGTAGCTGACCTGTTACTATAACATATCAACCTTTGGAGTCCATATGAGTTTCTGTGGCCTTGGACTCAATATCCCTGTTCACTAATATTGACACCCCTCTACTCTTGGAGTTATATGTGTTATGGAAGACCTGTGCTACCCACCCAGTTTTAAGTTTTGCCACTTCAGGAGGGATGAGGTGGGTCTCTTGAAGAATGCCATTACTTGTCCCCAGTCTTTTAAGGTCATTTAATATTTTCCAGCACTTGACATGGCTGTTAATACCCTTAACATTCCAGCTGGTAAATATTATAGATTTGCTAGGCATGGTCATTTTTATGTTTGCTTGCATGCATGTGCAAGAAACATTATGTGGCAGCTTTGGAGAGAAGTGGGTTGTGGAGGTGCGGCACTGTGGCGGCCAATGCTGTCACTACATTTGCTGGTTTGGCCCTTTATCCAATGTGGTGGCATGCTGCTGCTGACACTAGTTCAGCAAGCATGCCACCAACTTGAAAGAAATTGGCTGCTGTGATGAGAGAGTGTCCCAACATTACAGGGTGTGCCTGAAGAATGCCATTACTTGTTCCCAGTCTTTTAAGGTCATTTAATATTTTCCTGCACTTGACGTGTTTGTTATTACCCTTAACATTCCAGCTGGTAAATATCATAGATTTGCTAGGCATGGTCATTTTTATGTTTGCTTGCATGCATGTGCAAGGAACATTATGTGGCAGCTTAGGAGAGAAGTGGGTTGTGGAGGTGCGGCATAGTGGCAGCCAATGCTGTCACTGTATTTGCTGGCTTGGCCCTTTATCCAATGTGGTGGCATGCTGCTACTGACACTAGTTCAGCAAGCATGCCACCAACTTGAAAGAAATTTTCCGCTGTGATGAGGGAGTGCCCCATCATTGCAGGGTGTGCCTGAAACAAATTGGCCGCTGCAATGAGGGAGTGCCCCTTGATGGGGCATGCCTTGCCAGCTGAAACATTTCTGTGACATCCCACTCCCTCCGTTCTCCATTGTGGCACAAGGCAAGCAAGTAAACCCTCCTGTTTCCTCCCACTGCATGCTGTCCTCCCCATTCCCTCTGTTCCCCGTCCAGGCACCCAGACTCTAAGTAAACCCTCCCAATCCCTCCCAATGTATGCTGTCCTGTCCCCTTCCTCTGTTCCCCATCCAGGCACCAGGAGTGCAAATAAACCCTCTGGCTCCCTCCCACTGCATCCTGTCCATCCTGCTCCCTCTGTTACCTGTTCTGGCACGCAGAGTGAAATTAAACCTTCCTGCTCCCTCCCACTGCATGCTGTCCACCCCATTCCCTCTGTTTCTGTCCCAGCACCCAGAATGAAAGTAAATCCTCCAGCTCCTTCCCACTGCATGCTGCCTGCCCCGCTCCCTCCATTCCCCATCCTGGTACCAGGCATGCAAGTAAACCCTCCCACTCCTTCTCACTGCGTACTGTCCACCCCACTTCCTCCATTCCCTGTCCTGACACCCAGAGTGAAAGTAAACCCTCCCGTTCCCTCCCACTGCATACTGTCTGCCCCTCTCCCTCTGTTCCCTGTCCCGGTAACTGGAGTCAAAGTAAACCCTCTCACTCCACTCCCACTGTGTGCTGTCCACCCTACTCCCTCTGTTCCCAGTCCCAGCACCCAGAGTGCATGCAAACCCTCCCACTTCCTCCCACTGCGTGCTGTCCACCCTACTCCCTCCATTCCCCGACCCGGCACCCAGAGTGAAATTAAACCCTCCCACTGCATTCTCTCCACCCTGCTCCCCCTGTTCCACCTCTAGGCACTCAGAATGCACTTAAACCCTCCTGCTCCCTCCCACTGCGTGCTGTCCACCCCACTCCCTAATGCTCAAAAACATAAAAATTAGATGCAGGCCTGCCTGAAGTTATTGGTGGTTGTTTACCTATATTTATTTGCATATTCTTTTGATTATCTTCTTTTCTCTGTTTATGTTATTATATGACATGAAATGTGCTCCTCAAGTCAGCACTATTACAATGTCAGAGTCCTGTAGAATTGGAGAGGACAGTACAGAGAATGAAAATATCACTGGTGCACTTAATTAAAGTACTACACAAATCAATGTACCTCATGAAATGTATTCCAGCAACTCTTTTCAGCTTTCAAGATTTACAAGTAACGTGCCTGTAAAAATCCATTAGCACTCATCGCCAAATAACTGATTTCCAGCATACAGTTTCTGTATTGCCATTGGGACTGAGAAATGGGTACTACAGCGACTGAGAAGGGAAATGTTGAGTAAAGAAATATTGATATCCCAGCAAAGGTAGCATTTATGAACAATACTGTTTCAAAACAAAAATGTCTACCTAAAGTTAAAAGTTGGAACTGTTTCTGTTTAAAAGTAGCATGCCATTGTGTGCAAATCTAGAATGTTTCCCACAGTGCAGAAGTAATCTCTTACAGTTGCAAGCGAATGAAGCTCAGAGTTATACACTGCTTATAAAAAAAGTGTTACACATTTTTATAGGTTATATAGAGTGTAAGGAAAGAAAGCACCATTAGTGAAAAAAATGTTCAGTGTTTTCATAAGTATACCAATAAGTATGGTTCCAGAAACTAACTTCCTGGTTGTGAAATGGAAGCGTATTGCTAGAAAAAACAAGAACAAGTAAGAATTTCTCTGGTTTATTTGTATGATTACTATGAATAAATGTAATATAACTACTAGCTATACAAGCCATGTTACAAGTGCATTAAGCCACTCAAAAGGAGGCATTTACAAGGAATTAATGCGTGGTTGGGTGGTTGGAGCACCTGGCATTCGCCCCTCCCCCAGCCATGCATTTATTCCTAGTTAATGCCTCCTTTCTCATGGCTTATTGCTTACTGCATAGCATTCAGAAAGAAAAGCACAAGCTATTGTGAACATAAATAGTTGAATGCTGAGTTACAAAGTGTGCAATCTGACTATGGCTATACTAGCAGACATTTACTGCTAGGAAATGCCCAGTAGTAAAGCAGGGCATGGGCCATATTCCATTTGAAAATCAGCAGAACAAATTTACTATGTTTGTACCAAGGAGTTTAGTTTTTTATATCTGAAATTTATTTATTTATTGTTTTTCTACAGTTTCCTCAGGAAAGACATACTGAGATTAATAAAAGATGGTTTCCACATGGGTCCAGGGGAGGGGTGTAAGAACAAAATAGAACAATAACATATGCAGTAAATCATCATACAGAGCTGTAAAGTTTATAGTACACAAAGAAGAAATGAACTGTATCAGACAGGCAAAATAATATGGGTTCAGGGCACGGGACTCGTTCCGTGGGTTTAGGAGAGAATACGTTTCAAGGTGAGGGCAGTAGGGGGTTTTCACTCCAGATTTTCAACATTGCCATCTCTTCACACCTCCCTATCAATGGTACAGCTGTCATTTTTCACATCCTGCCTGAACTGTGTTTTCGCACATCTAGTGCAGAATGGCATGGTCTCTGTGGGAAATCAATGTTTGGGGCACATTAACAAAATCACAGTGCCACTGCTCATGAGCAGAGGTCCTGAATGTTTTAACGAGCTAGGGTCACAAAAAGGCCATGTTGAAAATTTGGAATGCAAATACCAACAAATGCCTGGGGCGTTAAGGTTTCTAACCGTGATGTCCCATCCTGTACAAACTGACAGACATCAGGGGGATGACTTTGGATTTCTGGCTGTAATGCTCACGCCATTCCACCCCCATCCCCACCCTACAGCCACTGACAGGCATTGAGGTGTGCCTTGGATGGTTCAGCCCTAAATTTCACCCCTCTTATACTGCACCCATTTCAGCATAGTTGCTTATGGAATGGGTTGACTGTAAAGCTGAACACCCCGAGGCACACCTCAGCACTTGTCAGTCTCTGCAGGATACAGAGAGGTGAAATGGCATTATAGGTGATGACCCATAGGCATACTGCAATGCTTGTCCATCTCTGCAGGGCTAGGGGTGGGGTTGGCGTCATTTCAGTACTTCACTGCCCTTCCTATTCTGCATCTGTCTCAAGCATGCACTTCCAATGCTAATACCTGCAAGCAAACAATCGGCATTGACAAATGCTTGCTTTTCTTTGTTTTTAATTTTTAAAGTGGTAATGATTGTATGGTGGGCTGAGGGGGGTGCTCCCAGCTGAATTGAAAGGAATATTTTGGTACTTTAACAAGCCCCCACTCAGCTAAGCATCCCACATTCACACTCCCACTAGCAGCACTTGGATAATTGTAAACAAACAAAGCACATCATTAATGCAGCATTCCCAAACTTCATCTTCAAACCCTTAATGCCACCAGTGGGGACTGTGTCCCTTGCACGTTTACCTAAAGTTCATTGAGTTAATGCTGAGAGACTGTATGGTTCTTTGTTCACTAGGCAGTCTAAATATAAATACAAAATCACACATGACCCCACAATGCAAAGCATCATGGGCTGCATATGCAAATCACCACAGAATGTTATGCTGGTCCAACTTTAAGCAGAATTGCATGGTGCCGAAAGGCCTCTCACACAGTTTGCAAAGGGTGCTAACAGTCTTCTGTTAGCACCCTTTACATAAGCTTTAATGATAACCTCAACTGTAAAATGGACCAACCTCAACAATGACTACATATGCAACCATGACCTCTTTACATTAATGAAGGTATCAATGTGTTCAACCTTGAAACTTGGCTTCCTAGCCAAATGCTCTTTGGGGTAACCCTTGCCTCAGTGTTTGCGCACAGAGGTTCTTTGTCTTCTAAATATAAATGCCATGAAAGCTAAACAGAGTGTAATGATACTGTCAGTGAAATGGTGGTGGACTAAGGAAACAGCCCCTATTGAGAAGCATCAAAAAATAAAATGCATCACAATTTCTCACTAGCAAATTTAACAAAACATACCATAATGAGTGTTGTGGTATCCTCTACCTACCTATTCATGGAAGTCAGATGATCAACAATGTGAAATTGCATTTCTTTTCATCACATGTCCTTAATGCAAGTCCCACATCCCATACTAAACATAAAATTAAACTTCTGCCCCTTTCTAGTCAACTTGTCCCATGCATTTCTTCTTTGTCCCAATCCCTGCACCCTTCTTTTGTGATGTTTGTATACCTCTTCTGCCACTGTCTTTATTGCCCTGTTTACTATAGTTTAATTATTAGCAACATATAGGACAATGAGGACTTTACATGCACATTACGTGCAAACTACTACCTTGGTCCCCTCGTCATGGAAACTTGGAGTGGTCCTCCCTCTACCCAAAGGGAGTGACTCCTCATCCCCTAGCAACTATCATCCAATTTCTCTCCTCCCTATCCTTACAAAACTTCAAGAACACATTGTCCTCTCCCAACTCACCTCTCTGCTATCTGACACCTCCTTTTTCACCCCTTTCCAGTTTGGTTTCAGGAAAAAACACTCAACCACCACCTCTCTCCTTCTGCTCACAGACTCCATTCTAATTGGGATGGACAATGGCCAAATTACCTCTGCTATTTTTGTCAACCTGCCAAGGCCTTCGACACCATTTCCTACTCCCTTCTCCTTGACTTACTCCCAGCAGCTGGCCCATCTCCCTCTGCCACAAACTGATTCAAGGCCTACCTTATTGGCAGAACCTAATAAGTTAAGATATTGGAAGCCATCTCTCCATCCCTCCCGATTAGCACTGGCATCCCCAGGGCTCTGTATTAGGACCCTTCCTATTCTTCATATTCTGAAGTGACATTTCCTCTGTTTGCTCCCCCTCCTCCACTATACATATATATGCCAATGATACAATCCTGTATGCATCTGGCTCCTGTCCTGCTGAGGTTACAACCAGCTTTCAGCAAGACTTCAACAAGGTTGTGCTCTGGTTTCTTTACCATCAACTTTTCCTCAATGCCATGAAGACTGTCTCCATGACCTTTGGCGCAAGGCAGAGACTCTCTAGGCTTCCCTCCCTACCCACTTTCCACACCCTTGATGGGACTTTACTTGAGGACACATCCTCTTTCAGGCACTTAGGTGCTTGGTTTGACCACACCTAACCTTCTCTGGACATACTGACACACTCCAGAAAAAACTGAACCCCAAGCTGGATGCCCCATTCAGGAATCAAAGTTGCATCCCTCCTATGTCTAGGTGTGAACTTGTTTAGAAGATGATATTGCCCATTTTTGACTACTGTGACTTAGTCAATGGTGTTGCCTGTAAGTCCTCTCTAGCCAGCCAGGACATCATCTTCAATTCCTTCTGCCACTTTGCCCTGGATTCCCCCATCACACCCACCACAGTAATCTTTATCGTGTCCTATCCTTCCCCCCTCTTACAAATAGACAACTCTGTCACTGTGCTAAATTCACCTCCAAGCAGTGTTTGGCTGAGCTCCCTTTCTTCCTCACCTCCTCCTTTATAACCACCTCCCATCCTCCCATTTCCTTAGATCAACAGACTCCTGCACCCTGGTTGTCCCCCACCGATCCACCCAAACCAGCCAATCTGGTTACTCTCACTGCCTCCCAAAAACCTGGAATTCCACCCCCCCCTCAAATCCGGCACTCATCTTCTGCCTATTCCATCATCTCTGCCCTCAAAAATTACCTTGCACCTAGCTGCTCCTGCCATGTCCCTCCTTAATTTCCTCCTCATTTTACCTTGTGCAACCCCACCCCCCAAATATTTAGCTGTTCACCCCTTCCCACAAATTGCTTCCCCTTACTGGCCTCCCTTGAGCTCTCACAGAATGTATGGGACCCCGAATGCTCTCCGTGGGTCCCTCTCCTTCTCCCCAAGGGGCTTGTATTTTTCATCTACTCCTTTCCCCCACAATCCCTCTGACTTCCCTAAACTTGCAGTCCTCTTGCAGGGTTCTTAGCATCCTGAAGGGGTCCTACCATAGCACCCATGTAGAGTGCTGATTATTGAGCGCTGCACTTTTGAGCAACTCAATAATAATGCTCTACAAGAGAGCAAGTGGTGCAATACCTTGCTACATCCTGTGTAGCAAAAATCCAGTAACTTGCCCCCGTGGTCCACCCTCAGGGTTGGTTACTTAAGTTCAGGGTCATGGGGGGCACAGCCCCCCTCATTAAAAAATGATTTCTGTGTGGTTAGTTAGGTATTGTAGCGACCGTCGCTATTTGCAATGGTCGGTACAATATATGTCGCCTTTTTGACTGTGGGCTCAAGTTCACTCACTCTGTGTGTTGACAGTCTTTCTGACACATCTTTATCACATGGAACCAGTCCTACTGCATCTAGGCTTGTCTCCTCTCATTCCCCTGACCTATCTACCTGTCCCCATAGCTTTTGCAGTCCCCTTGCAAGGTTCTCAGCACACTGAAGGGGTCCTACTGGTCCTAGGATTGTCTCCTCTCCATCCACTCCCCATTTACCTTTCTCCCTAGTCTTTGCAGTTCCCTCCAGCAGGGTTCTCAGTATCCTGATGGGGTCCTAATGTGCCTAATCCTGTCTCCTCTCTTCCCCCTTCCCATCTACCTTTCTACCTGGCCATCACAGTCCCCTTGCAGGGTTCTTAACATCCTGAAGGAGTTCAACTGAGACTGAGTATATCTTCCGTATTCTACCTAGCCACTATATAGGCTTTCCATGACTAGTAGCAGGGTCCATTGCATCCTGGTGGGCTATTGATTAGGCCCCATCCCCTCTAAACATGCAAATTCTCTTCCCCTCAAAGGTTCAATTCTCACTTCTTCCCTCTCCTCTTTCTGGGACACTGCCTTATCCCCTCCTCTCTGGTCCCCCCAGTCCCCTTGTAGGGTTCTTCACATCCTGAAGGGGTCTCCAGGGACATGACTCTTCCCCTTCCCCCACCTCATCCCTCCACTTTTCCCTCTTTTCTTTCATGTAAGCACTTGTTTACTTATTAACCCAGCACTTATTATTGTCCACTCTTTCTACCTATTATGCGCAACACTGTTTGTAACACCTGCCTACCAACTGTATGTTAAAGCTGATCCTGTAATTTGAATGTTTAATGTCTTATTGCTATTGTACCCCTTTCCTCCCAGTTTGCACCGAGAGATGAGCGACTTGTTTCTCAATATGCCTTCCTGGTGAAACATTTCAATAAATAAATAAATAAAATTTGGTGGCTAGGTGGAAGGAAGGAGGACACTTGCAGTGTCCAGTTCATCCCCTGTTTAAATAACCCTGAGTGGGGAGGAACATATCCTCAAACTCCAAACATGAATGGCACAGAGGGTCTAAAGAACAATGGTGTAAATCGAAACATGTTAAATAATGGCATTAGATAACACCCTTATAGTTAGAGTTGGTACAACCTTTCAATGTTAAGTCTCAATTTTTGCACCTTTATAACTATGTCATAGTACAAGCAAATGACCCCAAAACTGGTATATACTGTCACACCGTCAGTGTTACAAGATGTGGGTTGAGTAGGCAGTTTAATGTTAAACCTCACATTTTGCACTTTAATAACTTTGCAACCACTGAACAGATTTGCACAAAATTTGTTGTAAAGGTATTCAATTTTGAAATGTTGGGTTCTGAGCATGCTCATTTCAGTCTTTTAGATAGCTGCACAGGTTCAAAGAGGGATTTGGGCTCATGAAAAGGAATTTTGACAGCTCATGAAAAGGGATTTTTAAAATCACTCTTAGTGAGAAAAAAATCCTTCTTCTCAAGCCGCCATTTTGTTTTCATTTTTCCTCAACAAACAAAATGTTATAACTTGCACCAGGGATGTCTTCCAAAGATATCCATGCATGGGTTTTGTTCACGTGGGCCTCCTCTGCAAAACTATATATTTGGTTTACTTAGTTAAGGCCCCGTAATGTTTATTTTTGAACTTTTTAATCCCTTTTCACGACTTACTTCAGATACCTTTTTATGAACTATCAAAATCCCTTTTCATGAGCAGATCCCTTCTCACAAGCTGTCAAAATCTTTTTTTGTCATTTTGGGATGAAATGGTCCTGCCTCGCAAAAAGGGATCAGCTCAAGAAAAGGGATTTTGATAGCTCAGAAAGGGATTTTTAAATGTTACTATTTCAGTGTAAAGAAACAGTTTGGAATTAAGGGTTGACATTTTCAAGACAGAAAGGGCTTGCCCCACAGATATGACTTTTGCTGGTTTGGTGCTAACATTTACATTGCTTTCCTAGTTATACAATTTTGAAGTTTGTAAATTTCCCATAGGATAACATTGTGGTGGGCGCTGTACCTTTTGGCACCTATATCTTGAAAACGGTTTGAAACAGATATTTTTCACTAAACACAGTTTAGTGCCCTAAGCATGTGTGCAGGTTGCCAGGCCATGATTACAACTGCAGTGGAATTTTTTACCATGTTCTGAGGATTACCGAGATATTGCACCATTTGCAGCACAGGAGTTACTTGGAATGTCTCTAGGCCTGTGCTATGTCTCTGCAATTATGGGTGAATTGGGGGCCCTGAGCTCCCACATATGAATACAGTTATGCAATAATGGGAGTGCAAGACCCTCCTGGTCCCTTCACTCCCACTGTGGGATGAAAGTCCATTACGATGTCTAAACATCTATGGAAAAATGGAATGCTGAGCCCTACAAATTGATGCCGTTATTGAGTGATGAGGTGTGATTGGCCCACAGGGAGATAAGGGTTGATTTCAATCTGTATAGACATGTCAGAGGTCCCTGTACAACCAAAACACACTATAGACTGAAGGAAGTACAGGGCCCTGAGGGCCCTGCATTCCCACAAACATATAAGGGTAAGATTATACTTTCTCAAAAAGCAAGGAAATTCATTGCAAAAAACTTTGTTAATGAATCAATTAGGGTTGAAGCATGAAAAGTGGGGAAAGGAGGCATTAGGGCAGCTGCATGGCTCTGTACTTATGTGTAAGTGGGAGCACAGGGCCCAGAGGGCTTTCACTCCCACATATGCATATCATTATGCAAAAATGTGTGGCTTGAAGGGAACACAGGGCCCAGAGGGCCTGCGCTCCCACCAGCATATGCCAATTACCAATTACATTAAACTTTCTCAAAAAGAAGGGCAATTCATTGCAAAAGAACTATGTTAATGCATCAATTAGGGTTGGTATCACAGTGACAAAAGTTCAGAAATTCAATGTTAGGATTACAACCCCTATCACTGCACCACCCCCAGCCTATACACACCACAGGCATCAGGGCATGCCATGGAGTTGTCAGGCCAAACTCTCACCCCATTCTCCTTTACTGTAGCATGTCAGCATTTTTACACATGGCATGGTGTGATAGTTGGGCCTG
The DNA here is from genome assembly GCA_016271365.2 of Neoceratodus forsteri. Lineage (NCBI taxonomy): Eukaryota > Metazoa > Chordata > Ceratodontiformes > Ceratodontidae > Neoceratodus > Neoceratodus forsteri. The sequence goes on from JADMNL010000022.1 coordinate 130,486,438, forward strand.
ATGACCCCATGGCACACCAAAATACATGTTGGTGTGTGCAGGGTAGGAGGTGGGGCGGTGGTGGGGTGATAGGGGTGGTAACCCTAACATTGACTTTTCAAACTTTTGTTACTGTGACAGCAACTTTAGCTGATGATTAACATAGTTTTGCTATGAATATATAGATCTCTCTATATATATATATATATATATTCATGGCAAAAAAACTGTTTAATGCATCAGTTAGAATTGTTTCACAGTGACAAAAGTGAGGAAACTTGATGTTAGGGTTTTCACCCCCCTTGCAACCACCCCCCAAACAGGCTTCAGGATGTGCATTGAGGTCATCAGCCCTAGCAGGTAGCTAAGCATTTTTCTGATGAAAAGTCCATATCTCTAAGTGTTTCCAAGATATGGGCCTGAAAGGCACAGCAGATGCCGCAATGTTGGTCTATGAGAAAAATTGAAACTTTAGAGTACCATAACTTTGCATCCCTGTAATATTTTGTCACCACACTTCCAAAAGACACATCTGTGGGGTTGTTGGCTTTCTTCTCTCCAAATTTCAGCTCAAAAGACCAAACCATTTTTTTTTGCAGCAGGGTGGCTAAGAATTCCTGTTATTTTGGCCATAGTATTATAAAGTAGTGTTGTGATTTGCAACACTTTCATAAAAAAAAATCACTAAAGTGTCACAAGTTTGACACTACTTTGCAACAGTACAGTTTACAAAAATTTGAAAAACATATATCTGGTGTGTTTAACCCCCCCACAAAAAAAAGAGACATGGCTAGCATCCTCAGGGCTCGACTAGGTGAACACAGAAAAAATTGTGTTCCTAGAGGATCCCAAATTTAAATGCCAAGCATTTCTGTGAACAGTAACTGAAAAAAACAAATGGCTGACTCACGACACTACATGGGTAATTTGCAACACTAAAAACTGCATTTGCAATGCTGTCAAACTTTTTGTTAACTTTTCCCATTGACTATAATAGGAAACTTGTTTTTTGAATAACTTTTGAACTGTTTAATATTCTTTTATGGAAAACTTAGAAAGGCACATCAGGGACCTTGGCTACATGTTCCCTTAAGGTTTCAGACCAGTTGCGCAAACCATGCGACCTATAGGCGTGAGTAAAGAATACACAAAAAAGCATAAATGCGCTACGGAACAACGCTTTATAGCTCCGCAAATGTACATACGATCAGTAAGAAACTTGGCAGATCTAGAGATCTATAGTACCGCTCCTTGTCTACCTAATTTCAGGCAAATACATCATATGGTGGCAAAGTTATTAACCTGACAAATTTCACACTTTAACGTTAAATGGGATACTCAACCCTAACTCTATATATATATATATATATATTGCAAAAAAGACTGCATTAATGATCTAGTTAGGGTGAAAGTCACAAAAGTAGGGAAATGTGGCATTAGGGTTTTCAAGGCTAATACTCCACACCCACACTGCACACACCAACAGGCATTGGGAGGTGGTCTGCTGTAGTTGGCCCTAATGCTCACCCCATTCTCCTAAACTGCACCAGCTCAGCTTATTTACTTATGGAATAGGGTGAGGATTAGGGCAGAAGACCCGCGAAGACACCCCGATGACTGTTGGTGTGTGCAGGGTGGGTGTTGTGGTGTTAGCTTTGAAAACCCTAATGTCACATTTCCCTACTTTTGTGGTTTTGACCCTAAATAGAGCATTAGCACTGTTGTTTTTTCAATGTATTTCCTTCCTTACTTTTTGCGATAGTACAATAGTATCTTTATTTTACTGTGCTCGCCTCTAAGTCCATAATGGTATCAATATATGCATGTAGAAGCATAGGGCCAGTCCATGCATGCATATTGTAATTGTCCCTCATTTGCATGTGGAAACACAGGGCTCTCCAGGCTCTGCTCTCCCATCTATCCATAAGTTTAGAGAGAGTACAATAAACACTTATTTCCCCTGTGGGACCAGAGGGCCCTTGGGACACTGCAGTGCCATCAGTCCCTAATGTTATATGTCCATGTGCTCCCATTCATGCATATTTTAAGTGGCCCTCATTTTTGTGTAGGTAAATCAGTACAGATGGTTAGCCTGTGACAATGGTGACCACGACTGAGCACTTTCAAAAAGGGTGACTCATTTGTGATGCCTATCCACAGGGTTACTGGGCAGGGAGAGCGACCAGATGGGGGGTGCGAGAATATAATGACAGGATGTCACTTTGTGTACACGCGCATCAGGGGGCAAGCATGCCAAGCAATGGGAGGGTTTGTGAGGTGTTGTGTGGTGGTGGGCTGCTGAGCTGTCCCTGTTGCATAGTGGATGGGTGACAGGCTTCGGTTGTGATGGTGCCGAGTTTAGGTCTGGGCATGCATTCATTTTACTGTACCCGGCCATGAATTTTGTATCCAGTTTTGCACCCCCTGACATGCACCCCCCCCTTGACTTGAAAATCCTTTAGTAGAGGGTTTTGGGGGGTGAAGCCCACCACACCGGTTGGGTGTGGGGGCACAGCCCCCTGCATAAGCAAAAAAAAAAAAACAAGTCCCCAGCACCCTTTTGCTGTGAGCCGGGTGTGTACATCACCAAAATTGATTTTCAGTAATGTACAGTTGCCCTAATGGTGATCACCTTTCAGTGATCGCTGTTATGATGTGGAACACAGACCTGTTAGTTTAACCTCAGTGATAGGGAAAATGATGGAATCACTTCTGAAGGAACTGTCGAGTACCTAGAGGCCAGAGGGGCACAGGACCCAAGGTAGCATGGATTCACAGTGGGAAGGTCATGCCAGACAAATCTAATAGATTTCTTTGACTGGGTGACCAAAGTAGTAGATCAGTGAAGGGCTGTGGACATGGCCTACCTAGACTTTAGCAAGGCATTTGACTCAGTCCCACACAAAAGATTAATATACAAGTTAGCCAGCCTTGGAATGGGTCCCAAGATGACAGCCTGGGTAAAGAATTGGCTGGAGAATAGGACACAGAGAGTAATAGTAAATGGAGTCCACTCTGAAGAAAGGTGGGTTACTAGTGGGGTGCCACAGGGTTCAGTATTAGGACTGGTCCTCTTCAATGTCTTTGTAAGTGACATTGCAGAGGGACTAGAAGGAAAAGTATGTCCCTTTGCAGATGACACAAAGATCTGCAACAGAGTTGATGCACAAGGTGGGGTGGAAAGGATGAGAAGGGGACTTGGCAAGGTTAGAGGAATGGTCAAATGTATGGCAGCTTAGATTTAATGCTAAGAAGTGCAAGGTAATGCACCTGGGAAACAAAAACCCAGGAGAAGAGTACACAATGGGGGGTGAGATACTAACAACAACAAAATTGGAAGGGACCTGGGGGTAGTCATATTAGATGACTTAAAGGTGGGCAAGCAATGTAAGAGGGCAGTAAGGAGGGCGGCTGGGGGGGATACTGGGATGCATAAGGAGAGGCAACACCAGTAGAAAACAGGAAGTTGTTATCCCTCTGTACAGACAGCTGGTGAGACCCCATTTGGAGTTCTGTGTGCAGTTCTGGAGACCCAATCTCCACAAGGACATAGACCAGATGGAAGCTGTCCAGAGGAGGGCAACTAAAATGGTGCAGGGTCTGCACCAGAAGACATATGAAGAGAGAGACTAAAGGAGCTTAATATGTATAGCCTCGAGGAAAGGAGGGAGAGGGGGGACATGATAGAAACTTTCAAGTACCTCAAGGGAATCAACAAAGTCCAAGAAGGTAGCATCTTTCAAAAAAAGAGGTGCAAGAACAAGGGGGCACAATTTGAAGATGGGAGGTGGCTCAGAGGTAATGTAAGGAAGTATTTTTTCACATAGAGGGTTGTGGATGCATGGAATGGCCTTCCAGAGGAGATTGTGGAGTCAAAAACAGTGGTTGAATTCAAGCATGCATGGGACAGCCATAAGGCAATTCTAGGAGGTGGGGGTAGAAAGAAGTAGGCTGCTGGTAAACTAGGATCTGCAGCTTATCCATTAGGTAGGGAAATGGGCAGACTGGGTGGGCCAAGCGGTCCTTATCTGCCATCAAATTCTATGTTTCTGTGTTTCAATGAACCATACAGATGTCACATTTTGAATAAATGGCACAGTGTCACAGTCACTGTAGGCCCATTCATCAAAATTTGTCCTGCAGCTGTAAACAAGGCCTGGAAACATTCCCAACAGCTTGGTACACCTAAAGGTATACTTAGCAGCTCTTCGCAGTGAGTCCATATCTAGAAGTGTTTTTGAGATATAGCTTCCAAAATGTGCCATGACCCTTGCAATGTTATCCTATGGAAAATCACAAAACTTAAAAATTTTATAACTATGCAACAGATGAACATTTTTTTAGCAAAGCAACAAAAGGCACATCTGTAGGGCAAACCCTTTTACCCTGAAAATTCTATCAATTTCAACTAATCAACATTATTTGTATACTGGAGGGTATTTGAGCAAAAATGTCCATTTTCACAAACGTTCAGTGGGGGAAGAACAACAGAGAAGGTAAAATAACGGAGTAGAGTCAGAAAGTTACATGAATGCAATAGAATCAAAACATTACAAAAAAATGGAAAACAGTATGTTACAACATGATTGCATGGGTATCAATACTTAACAAAAAAAAATGACAAATGGTAAGTTCAACATAAATGCAAGGGTATCAACACATTCCAGAAAAATTGTAAACAGAGGCAATAGAGATTTCAGGCTTAACAAGCTATTTAGTGGCAAGAGAATGCACACTGTGAGAACAGAAGACAGGAAGGTAGTATAGAAAGGCAGGAAAACAAGTGGGGCAGAGTCCAAAAGTGCTACATGTTGGGAAAGTGCTAGCCAGTCCAGGTAGGTAGAATTTAGTGCAGGACCCAGGTAAGGGGGAAAAAGGTGGGGAGAGTGCAGGGGATGGTGTTTGAGGGAAGAATATGGTAAGACTTAGTTGGTCAAGGGGGGGTAAAAACAGGGAGGTGGAAGGCGGGGGCTAGCATGGAGGCCAGCTGGTGCAACTGCAGACAGTCGAGCTGAGGATGTGAGCCTTGAGGAAGGAGTTAAAAGAGTTGATGGACCTACAGGCCTGGATAACTGGGGGAAGTTTGTTGTACAGAGTTTTGTCCTTGAAGGAGACTGAGTTCTGAATCTGCTTGGTCCAGTATAAACGGGTGTCAAAAACCATACTGGAAGCACCTTAATTCATTCGCCCTAGGACTGAGAGTGGGAGTTGATGCAAGGAGTCAAGAGTTTGAGGAAAATCTTGTGGAGGAAGGACAACTTTTTTAGACTGAACCTACATTCTTGAGTGGTCCCATTGCAGGTGGAGTATATGGTGCAGTGCTGAGTACTCCAGGGGAGATCAGTGATGAGAAGGGCTATGCTGTTGTAAGTAGTTCTAAGTTTGGAGAAGAGGAATGAGGAGGAAAAAGGACAGAAGATGGTGGATCCATAGTCTCAAAGTGGGAGAAGAAGTGAGCTAGCTAAGTGAAGTCTGAAAGTGGGGATCAGAAACCTTCTAATCCTGTAGAGAAGACCGAGCCTCATATGGATCTTCTTGATTAGGTCACTGATACGTAGATTGATGAAGAGTTGAGGGTCTAAGTGCAGACCAAGGTATTTGAATTCTGACACCTATTTGATAGGGTTACTAGAGTTGCTGAGAAGTGTAAGTGTAAACGGCTTTCCTGGAGCCCAAGAAGATCATGAACTTGGTCTTCTTGGAATTTAGGACCATTCCATTCCCAGAGAACTAAGAGCACAGTTTACTAAAATCTGACTGCAGGTCATAAAACATGGTGTCAGGATCTTCATGGCTGCATAAAAGGGCCACGTCACTGTCATATAGGACAAGTTGTGTGACTTGACAGACAGAGAGAAGGTTATTAATAAAAAGTGAGAAAAGAAGATGACCCAGTATAGAACCCTGGGGGACCCCATATTTGATTAGACATTCGGCAGAGAGGAGACCTTCAATGGAGGTTTGATGGGATCAACCAAAAAGATAGTTTCCCACCCAATTAACTACATTATCTAAAAGATGTAGACTTCTAAAGGCGTTATGGAGGAAGGGATGATCCACAAGGGCAAATGCCTTGGTTAAGTCCACAAAGACGAACCCACTGTAAAGGCCTTTGTTATTGGCCTTAAGAATGTCCCCTGTGAACCTGACCATGGCTGTTTCAATGCTGTGCCCAGGTCTGAACACAAGCTGGGCACTAGAGAGTAAGTTGTATGATTCAAGATAGGCTGTGAGTTGAGAGTGAACAACTTTCTCAATGATTTTTGATGGGGGAGGCAAGGAGGCAAGGAGGCACATGTGTGGTGCAAGCCCTTTGTACCCTGAAAATTTCAGCCCGCAAGTGCAAACCATTGTTTGCAATGAAGTGACAAAGAAAAAAAAGTAGTGTCACAAATTCATTTAGTGGTGCAACATTATTTATTCTACTGCAAAATAATAAATAATACCATGACACCTTTTTTGACACCACGATACCAAAGAAAGTACAACACAGAAAAAAAGTTATGAAAACACTAAAATGTAAAATCTTCTTTATAACTCTGGAACCCCTTCATATTTTGTCACCATCCTGTCACAGCCATTACTTTGGGACATGACACATGTCCCCTGCAGGTCTGGTGCAAAAACTCTTTCCATGTAGGTTTTAGATGAGAGCAAAAATAAAATGTTTTTTTCTAAAAATGACACAGCTGTGTTTCAGAAACCACACAAGCTTCAGTAACAAAAAGTTCCCACATCAAGACCTTGCCTCCTAGACCACACAAAGAAAATTTCAACTCATTTTGTAAAGCCAAAGATATTAATGTTCAAAATGTTAGGTTTAAAGTTAAACAGGATACTCAACCTGAAATATATTGTAGTGGCACAATAGCGCCAGTATATTGTATTTTATTTATTTATTTATTTATCAATTTACGAGATTAACCAGATAGGCATACAGAGCAGAAAACCACTCGTTTCCAGATGCGACCTGGATAGTGCCTGTACTGTATAGTAGGGTTGAATACGCACTTCTGCATTAAACTCAGATATATCTAGGGGATCAGTAGGAGAGAGAGGCTGTACTACCCTTGTACAGGTCACTGGTAATCGCATCTAGAGTATGGAGTTCAGTACTGGTGCCCACACCTCGTAAAGGACATTAACTTGCTGGAGAAAGTCCAGATGAGGGCTACAAAGATGATAATGGGTCAGCAGGGTAAGGCATATGTGGATAGGCTGAGTGCACTGAACATGTACTTCCTGAAAGACAGGAGAGAAAAAGGGGACATGATTGGGACTTTCAATTACTCTTTTCTCTCATCCTTTCCTTCCACGCCACATCTCCCCACCCACTCTCTCAGATCAAATGACACCAGACCTTGATGGTTCCTCACCGCTCTACCTTCATCAGTTAGACTGGTTTTACCCATTGTTTCCCTAAATTCTGGAATTCACTCCCCTCTGAAATATGACACTCCTCCAACAGCTACTCCCTTACCTCTGCCCTACACAATTACCTTTTCCTCAGCTGTTCCTTCTTTAACTCTATTTAGTATCTATCCCCAATTTCTGCTTTCCTACCCTAACCCCCCTTGGTAGGGTTCTCAACATCTGGAAGGGGGTATCAGGAAATGGCTATCCCCTCTCCTTATATTCGGTTCTTGACTCTCCCCCTCTCTACTCCACCTACCCTTGTGGGGGATTTGTCTGCACACCCTATCCCATCCTTTTTACTTCAACAGCACTTGCATACTACCTCAAGCCTGTTCCTGATACACTCATGCACTACAAATGGTTCTGCCACTTTTTTACTGTTTTGTATGTTTGTAGGTTCTTTTGTACATTTTTTGGACATGTACTGTAATTTACCCAATGTTCCACTACTGTTTATTGTACAATACCGTGTGTTTCAACTTTTGCATAATCTTACAATGTTGTACTGTTTGTACTATCTACATACTGTTGTATAACTAACCATCTTTCACAGCTCTATGTAACTCCCTTCCCCCCAGGTCACACCGTGAGATGAGCAACTTGTTGCTCAGTGTGCCCTCCTGGTGAAACATTCCAATTAATAAAGGGACAAATATGGTTGATAATGAGAGTCTCTTTAAGCCAAATGGCAACCATAACACTAGGGGGCACAGTCTTAAGCTGGAGGGTGGGAGGTTTAGGAGGGAGGTCAGGAAGCATTTCTTCACAGAGGCTGGTGGACACTTGGCATGTACTGCCCAAAGAGGTCATCTCGTTGAAGATAATGGGCAGCATTAAGAGAAGCTGGGATAGGCATAGGGGGAAAGTAAGGAAGATGGGAGGAGTGGGGAGAGATGGCAGGGACATTAGCTCAAGCTGTGGATCCTGCAATACAAGCAGACTTGATAGACCAAATGGCCTTCTTCTTCTTCTTCTGCCGGCTTCTTTGTATGTTTGTATTTTTGCACCTTAATAACTTTGCCCTTTCAACCAATTTACATGACATTCTAAAATCACAGCCTCTGTGCCAGGAACTCTTGAGCCTGTACATTTTTTGAAGCTTGATTCAGAAGAGGCAATGTTACAGAAGTGCAAAAACACACAAAAGTCTCCATTTTTGAAAATGTTATGACTTTTTTCCTCATCCAGTAACTAAAAAAATAGGAGGCATTAAAACATGAAACTTTCAGGTTTGCTAAAGCTTGGACCAAGGTATGTGCTTTTAAACATAGAAACAGAGAATTTGATGGCAGATAAGGACCGCTTGGCCTACCCAGTCTGCCCATTTCCCTACCTAATGGATAAGCTGCAGATCCTAGTTAACCAGCAGCCTACTTCTTCCTACCCCCACCCCCTAGAATTGCCTTATGACTGTCCCATGTATGCTTGAATTCCACCACTGTTTTTGACTCCACAACCTCCTCTGGAAGGCCGTTCCATGCATCCACAACCCTCTCTGTGAAAAAATACTTCCTTAAATTACCTCTGAGCCGCCTCCCTCTATCTTCAAATTGTGGCCCCTTGTTCTTGCACACCTCTTTTTTGAAAGATGCTACCTCTTGACTTTGTTGATTCCCTTGAGGTACTTGAAAGTTTCTATCATGCCCCCCCCCCTTTCCTTGAGGCTATACATATTAAGCTCCTTTAGTTTCTCTTCATATGTCTTCCGGTGCAGACCCTACACCATTTTAGTTGCCCTTCTCTGGACAGCTTCCATCCTGTCTATGTCTTTGTGGAGATTGGGTCTCCAGAACTGCACACAGTACTCCAGATGGGGTCTCACCAGCTGTCTGTACAGAGGGATAATAGCTTCCTGTTTTCTACTGGTGATGCCTCTCCCTATGCATCCCAGTATCCCCCAGCCCTCCTTGCTGCCCTCTCACATTGCTTGCCCACCTTTAGGTCATCTGATATGACTACCCCCAGGTCCCTTTCCATTTTTGTTGTTGTTAGTATCTCACCCCCCATTGTGTACTCTTCCCTGGTTTTTGTTTCCCACGTGCATTACCAAGCACTTCTTAGCATTAAATCTAAGCTGCCATACATTTGACCATTCCTCTAACCTTGCCAAGTCCCTTCTCATCCTTTCCACCCCACTTTGTGCATCAACTCTGTTGCAGATCTTTGTGTCATCTGCAAAGAGACATACTTTTCCTTCCAGTCCCTCTGCAATGTCGCTTATAAAGACATTGAAGAGGACTGGTCTAATACTGAACCCTCGGTACCCCACTAGTAACCCCTTTCTTCAGAGTGGACCCATTTACTATTACCTCTGTGTCCTATTCTCCAGCCAATTGTTTACCCAGGCTGTCAGCTTGGGACCCACTCCAGGCTGGCTAACTTGTATATCAATCTTTGTGGGACTGTGTCAAATTCCTTGCTAAAGTCTAGGTAGGCCATGTTCACAGCCCCTCCCTGATCTACTACTTTTGTCACCCAGTCAAAGAAATCTATCAGATTTGTCTGGCATGACCTTCCCACTGTGAATCCATGCTGCCTTGGGTCCTGCCCCTCTGGCCTCTAGATACTCGACAATTCTTTCCTTCAGAAGTGATTCCATCATTTTCCCTACCACTGAGGTTAAACTAACAGGTCTGTAGTTTCCTGCTTCTGCTTTGCTCCCACTTTTGTGAAGGGGGATCACATCTGCCCTCCTCCAGTCCTTGGGTACCACCCCATCCTCCCATGATTTGTTAAAGAGGGTAGTCAGTGGTGTCACTAGTTCTACCCTTAGTTCTTAGCTTTTGTGGATTTTAGGTCTAATTGTTAAGTAGTTTTTAAAATATTTGATAGACATGTTCCATTTCTGAGCATGCACAGTTCAAATAATCAGTATTCTATTCATAACTGAATGTTTGCAAGAGCAGCAGCCTGCACTATACAACACAGCTGTCTTTAATGAATGACAGCTGTGTCATATACTGTAGTACTTGCACTATATGACACAGGGGTCATTTATTAAAGAGTGCTGTGTCATATAGTGCAGTCTGCTTCTGTCAGGACTCTTAGGTCAGTGATGGGGCTACTGTCATTGTATCCCCGCCAGAATGATTGTGCCTTAATTAAACTGTTATCTGCACACTGGTGGCCCCAATCCCTGGTGGCAGTGTATTTGTTTATTTAATTTACCCCCGGTGTCAGATGCTTCCCCCCCTCTGTAGTCCCTTGATTTATTAACACTGCCGACATTGGGGGGCCCAATCCCCATATCATCATTTACACACCTCCAGCAGTATGGGGCACTAGGGAGCCCACCCACAGTGCCCCAGAATACTGTTATTCCTTTTATCATCTACCTGAAAAAACATGTCCCTTAATGTCTATTTTGTTGTTTCTTAACCTGAAAAAAGAAAACAGTCCCTCATCATAGTTGCCATCTCCCTACCACCAATCTGACCCTCCCAATGAGCACCCACCACCACACCCTTTCCCTATATCTACCTCTGGAGGTTGGCTGATGTCATCTTCTGTGGACTGGGACACGTCTACACTCTTCAAAGCTAAATCGCAAACTGAGGAATCAAAGTAAATGCCTTATAATGCATTTCAATGCCACTTTTAACTTATGTTGATATCTTTGACATTTTTAGGAATTTTTTCACCAAATTATTAAGATGGGCTTTTTTGGGATCTCACCTCATGAACATTGTCACTGTTGTTTTGTTAATCTGGCTCAGAATGTGATTTTGCTGTCAATGTCAGTGTTCATGAGGTGGTGTCTCAAAAAGCCTAGGTTGAAAATTTGATGAAAAAATTCCTAAAAAAAGCACGCATTACATTTTCTACACAGGAGCATAACTTTTGTAACTTACAATATTTTGACTCCAGATTTTCAACATACCCATTTTTTTCACACCACCTCATGATAAATATAGCTGTAATTTTTCACATCCTGTCCAAAACATGTTTTCACACCTGTGGCATGGAATGGTAATTCTACACGGATTTGAACATTTTCACCTACAGGGTTTATGAAATGGGGTCATAAATAGACTATGTTGAAAGTTTGGAGTCAAAATATTAAAAAAAATAAAGAATTTATTAAGTAACATTGTTTACAGGGTTGTCCGTTGCACCACTGGAGAACACGCTGCCTTACCATGCCTGGGGGCTGTGTTCAGGTGTGAACTCAGTGAGCCAGTTTACTGGGACAAGGCTGAAGGGGATGGTGCTGCAGCATGCAGCACCAGTCACAGCCTGGGTAGTAATGGGGCAGTGTTTTGGCACAGATGCCACACCCTGGGGTGGGTCAGGGAACCTCGCCCACAAGGTATCTATATGAGTGCTGGGGTCTGCTGGGCCTATGCACTGCATCAGGACTGCCCCCAATATTGTATTTATCTCATTTTGCACAGGTTCTGAAGACCTGCGCAAATGAGGGTACAGTTCCACTGTCAAAAAAAGAAGGGACATTCTTTGCTAAAAATACATTAATGTAGACATAAGGGTTGTAAAACTCAAAGTGCACAAAGATGGGAAATGAAAAAAAAACAGTGATTTAGGCCTCCACAGTATTGATGAATCAGTGGTGGGATCTTACTTGGGGTTGTCATCCCTAATGCCAACCCCTACCCTGGATCTGACAAGGTCAAATGTGATGTCTTCAAGCAGGGTCCATAGAGCCCTGAGTGAAGAAAGCCGTGACAGATTATGGTAGCCATACTGTATTACTATGGCTCCCTAGGTTGAAGCTGTATCTTGTGCTTCAGACAGGAGTCCATGGGTTGGGAGGTGGGCATTAGGTTTGACAACCCTAAGTAAGACCACACCACTGATTCACCAACACTCCGGAGACCCAAATCCCCAATGAGTTTTTATTTCCTGTCTTTGTGCTCTTTATGTTTTTCAACTCTAATGTGTGCATTACTGTGTTTTTTTGCAAAACATATATACTTTGTATATAAATAATATAATACAGGCACAGTTTCACCTGTATATTAGAGTTCAATGGTTACTTCTGTGTTAAACCGAAAACTGTGATCGTTAATAACTTCACAACCATTTGACCGATTCACATGCAACTTGGCATGCATTTTTGGGGATGAAGGATCTCTTGATGTGGCAAGTTTCTTTCTGGTCAGATGTGCAGGTGCAGAGACAGTGTCAAATCTTTTGAAAATTACCACTTTTTGTCAAATTCTTGGTCATGCCACTGTGCAACTATGGCTTGGTTTTATGGTTTGAAATTTTCTGGGTCTATTGGTCTTGGGTCACAGATGTGCCTTTTGAAGCTTTGGTGAAAAAATATTAATCCATTCAAAAGCTATTCTATTTTAAAGTTTCCCATTATTTTCTGTGGGAAAAGGTAGATGTGCCATGCAAAATATGATTTATTGATCACAAAACAGGATTCTTTGATCGTGAAACAGGATTTGGTCACATTTTGCACTTTTGTAACTTCACAGTCATTCTTGCAATTTGCATGAAATGTGGCATGTACTATCAGAGACTAAAGGTCTCATGATATGGGAAGTTTCATTCCAGTAGGATGTGCAGGTGTAAAGGTATTTAATCCAAAATGCGTACTGTAAATCCTTGTTTTTGTCAAATTCTTCTCTTCTGTGTTAAACTGAACATTTTGTGGTTTAATAACTTTACAACCATTCAGGTGATGTGTATGGAATTTGGTATGCCCCTTCAAGGACCAAGGATCTCTTGATTTGGCAAGCAGCATTCCTGTTAGATGTGAGGGTGTGGAGATATGGATTCCTAAAATGTGTAAATCACCATTTTTTTGTCAAATTGTTTCTTCACATCCATATTAAACTAAAAAGTTTGTGATATAATAAAATTGCAACAATTTAAGCAATGCGCATGGCATTTGGCATCAGAGACCTACGCTCTCTTGATGTGGCAAGTGTCATTTCAGTCAGATGTGCAAGTGTAGAGATATGGAGTCTCAAAATGTGTAAATTACCATTTTTGTCAAATTCTGTCACTTCGTTGTGCAAAAATGATATGGAATTTTGGTCTGAAACATTTAGAGTGTATAGTAGAGCATTGTTCTATATAGAAATTCATCCTTTCAAAATACTGTTGCACCGCAGTTCAAAGGTCATGGAATGTGATTACACCCATCTGTGGTAGAACAGTGAGGTCAGAGGGAATCATAACCCCTCTGTGGCAAAACACACTAGTTGCGCATAGTTTCCCATCCAGTATTCCCTATACGGTATATAGGTCTTGGGTCACAGTGGTGCCTTTTGACGATTTGGTGAAACAAATTTAATCCATTAGAAAGTTATTACATTTTAAAGTTTCCCATTATTTCCTAGGGGAAAAGTTAGATGTGAGACTCTAAACAGTATCATTGATCATGAAACAGGATTCTTGTTTGCAATTTGCACTTTAATAACTTCACAACCATTAAAATGATTTATATTAAATGTGGCACTTGCCATCAGGAACCAAGGATCTCTTGATATGACAAGCTTTGTAATGGTCAGACATGGAGGTATGGCGATACAGTGTCAAAAAATGTGAAAATTAACACGTTTCGTAAAATTATTTGTCATGCCACTGTGCAAAAACAACTTGGGGTTATGGTCTGACATATTCTGGGTATATAGGTCTTGCTTCACAATGTGCATTTTGAAGGTTTGGTGAAAAATACTAATCCTTTCAAAAGGTATTACATTTTAAAATTTCCCATTATTTCCTATAGGAAAGGTTAGATGTGCCATGCAAAATAGGATTTCTTTATCACGAAACAGGATTCTTTGGTTGTGAAACCGGATTTGGTCACACTTTGTGCTTTAATAACATCATAGCTGTCCTTGTAATTTGCATGAAATTTGGCATGTGCTATCACAGTCCAAGGGTTTCTTGATATGGCTTGTTTCATTCCAGCTGGATATGTGGTTATGGAGATATGTAGACCTAAAATGTGGAAATCACTGTTTTTTGTCAAATTCTTTCTTCACTTCTATGTTAAATTGAAAATTTTATGTTCTAATCAATTTGCAGCCATTCAGGAGATTTGCATCAAATTTGCATGCCCCTTCAAGGACCAAGGATCTCTTGATGTGGCAAACTTTGCTTCTGTTGGATGTGCGGGTATGGAGATATGGGCCGAGATACTCAAAGGGGTTACACCTGGAGCAACTGAGTTGCACCAATGCAACCACAGTAATGTGCCTTGGGGCAACATGCAAATGGAGGAATTGCACAGCCCAATTGCTGATGTGTCAGGGTGCAAAGGTAATGTATGTGGTGCATCTCCAGGGGACATGCCCATGCATATGTGGTACATCTCTATATTTAGCCAAGGTGTGCAGTTCATATGCCAGCAAAACCCAGAGATATGCCACATACCTAGGCACAAAGCTGAGCATGGTAAAAACATGATCAAGTGGAAGCCACCCACTGGTGAGCTGCCACAATGCAAAGTACAACACAGCAGCCGCCAGCTGTCAGTGGCTTCCCCCCAGAACACTATACACAAGCGTCCATATAAATCCCTGGTGGTCCAGTGGTCCCCCCCCCATCCAGTACCTAGATCATATGAAAGAACTGTATTAAATGCCCTGGTAGTCAAGTGGTATCTCCTCCCCATCCCATAATGCCGATTGCTGATAAATAAATGTATTTAATGTCCCTGGTAGTCTAGTGGCACCCCCCCCATCTTGCCCATAACCCCGATCACCAATAAATTGTCAAAATTCACCCCCTGGTAGTCTAGTGGTCCCCTCACCCACACAGAACTCCCCAGCCCACCCAGCTCCTCCCCAGTTATCGGCGGGCAGCAATCCCATCAGCATACAGTACCTCCATGACTGCCCGCTGAAAGACAGTTTTCAGTATATGCTACAAGCTCATTGGTTCACATTATGGATCAATGAGCTTGCAGTGCATACTGTAATAGTCATTCTCAATGCAGTGCAATTTCACAGAATTCACAGCCGCAAAATTTGTGGATTACACTGCAGAATGCAAAATTTCACCTGTCAATTTCATGCTTTGCTCACAAAATTTGTAGTAAAAAGCTGTGAATTTTAGTGAAAAATTTGTTCAAATTGCGCACATTGAAATTCTGCAGTTTTTCCAAAACTCCGCTGAGTCCACGATGCCTGAATTTTCAGTGCTTCATGTGCGGGCAAAGTTTAACTTCACAGCATCTCTATCAGGGACCAAAGATCTCTTGATGTGGCAAGTTTTGTTCCAGTTGGATGTGCAGGTATGGAGATGTCAAGTGTCACAAAAATTTGAAAATGACCATTTTTGTGAAACTTCTTTGTCATGCCATATCTCAGAAACTGTGTGGAGCTGTGGTCTGAACTTTGCAGGGTGTACAGCTCTTTGGTCACAGTTATGCTGTTTAAATGTTTGGTGAAAACATATTAATCCATTCAAAAGTTATTAGTTTCTCTTTTTTAGTTAAGTAAACTTTATTGAAGTTTTACAAAAATACATAAGAAACAGTTCAAAGTTGTGTACTATGAACATGAACCAACCTTACATCCGCCATACAAGTTCTAAATTACTTTAGTCATTGAAAGTTACTAAAGTTTCAATTTTCTCATTATCTAGTATGGGAAAAGTTAGCTGTGCCATGCAAAACAGCTGTTTTGTTGCCATGAAAGCGGTATTTATTGTTGCAAATGCGGAATGTGCTGTCAAGATTCCACCATCTTATTTTCAGTTAGTGAGGCAAACACATTTAAATATTTCATAAAATACCTTCAAATGGTAAATACCAGCAATTGTGTTTACCCAATTGGGGCCCAAGGAATCTGATTTTATGGTCAGTTTTGTCTCAAAATATGAAGAAATATGTTTATTTTATCCATGGGGGTATCACTGTCACAAATTGCAGCACTGCTTTTACGAAATGGGGTGAGGGATTCTGCAGCAAATTGCAGAAAAAAGACTCAGTGTTGCAGCGAACCCCCGTTTCATGAAAATAGTGCTGCAATTTGTGGCAGTAAAACCTCTATCAATAAAAGAAACATATTTCTGCCCAATTTTGGGCAAACTGACCTCAAAATCAGATTCTTTGGGCACTGTCTAAGTGAGTGAGTGTGTTTGTGTACTGTACATATAAGGCAGTAAATCTCATTAGTTTAAACTAGCATTCAATAGTTAACCTAAAAAATTACCATTTTAAAGAAAGGCATTTGAAGGTCAAAGTTACAGAATGAAACACTTTTTATCTTGAGAGAAGAAAGCCAGAATACTCTTAATTAAAACATACTGTGATTGAAAACCAGCATTTGTCAATGCCAAATGTTTGCTTGCTGATATTAGCATTGAACATACAGGAGTTAGACAGATGTAGAATAGGAATGGCAGTGAAGTACTGAACTCATCCCAACCCCACCTCCCCACTGCAGAGATGGACAGGCATTGGGGTGTGCCTTTGGGTAATGGCTCACAATGCTGATGGCATTTCACCTCACCCTATCCTGTAGACACCAAAAAGCACTGAGGTGTGCCTTTGGGTGTTCGGCTTTACAGTCACCCCATTTTGTAAGAACTTAAGCTGAAATGAGTTTAGTACAGGAGAATAGGGGGAAGTCTAGGGCTGAAGAGTCGAAGGCACACCTTGATGCCTGTCACTGGCTTCGGGGTGGGGGTGGAATGGCATGAGCATTACAACCAGTAATCCAAAGGCACACCCCTGATGCCTGTCAGTCTGTGCAGGGTGGGACGTTATGGTTAGAAACCCTAACACCTTGGAAGTTTATTGGTATTTGCACTACAAATTTTCAACACAGCCTTTTTGTGGCCCCACCTCATGAAAGCATTTGGGACCTCAGCTCATGAAGAGTGGCACTGTGATTTTGTTAATGTGTCATAAACTTTGATTTCCCACCTCAACTGTGCCATTCTGAGCCTGATGTGTGAAAACACAGATTGGGCCGGATATGAAGAATGACAGCTGCACCATTCATAGAGAGGTGTGAAGACATGACAATGTTGAAAATCTGGAGTGAAAATATTAAAAATGCTCCAACTTCCCAGTGTACATGGAAACTGCACAACGCCTGCTTGTAACACAGTCATTTAGTGGAATTATTTCACCAAATTTTCAACATAGGCATTTTGTGACATCTGCTCATGAACAGTGTCATGGTAATTTTCTTAATCTGTCCCGAACACAGATTTCCCACAGTGACTGAGCCATTGTGCACTAGATGTGCAAACCCACATTTTGGGCAGGATGTGCAGGTGTGAAAAAAATTCCAGTGTTGAAAATCTAGAGTGAAAATATTACAAATTCGTGAAGTTACAAGGGTGCGTAGAAACTGCACAAAGCACGCTTGTAACACAGTCATTTCATGGATTTGTGTCACCAAATTTTCAACATAGGCATTTTAGGATCTCTGCTCATGAATGATATCACTGTGATTTTCTTAATCTGTCCCGGACACTGATTTCCCACAGCGACTGTGCTATTCTGTGCTGGAAGTGTGAAAACACATTTCAGCCAGGATGTGAAAAATGACAGCTATACTGTTCATAAGGCTGTGTGAAAAAATGTCAATATTGAAAATCTGTAGTGAAAATATTACAAATTTGCGAAGTTATGAGGGTGCACGGAAGCTGCGCTATGCACGCTCGTAACAGTCAGTTTTTAGAATTCTTTCACCAAATTTGTATCATAGGCTTTTTGAGAGCCCACCTAATGAACAGTGACACTGTAGTTTCAATAATCAGTCCCAACAGATGATTCTATGCAGTGACCATGAAATCACCTTTTGGGACCGAATAACGCCATGATGAAGGGTCCCAAGAACCCCATGTTGGAAATTTGGTGCCAAAAATCAAAAAAATGGCCGAGATATCCATATAAGTTGAAAACAAAAAAAATTTATGTCATTATACAGCTTACCATCATTTCTTCAGTTCGCAGTCAGCCTTGAAGACTGCAGATGTGTTCCTGCTCCACCAAAGATCATTGCACCAGGCTCCGGAGGTAAGTATGGGGTAGGGGGAGGTGGGGGAGTCCAGGTTGGGGAGGGGCCATGAGGAACAATGAGGGACCATTTTCTTTTATAATAGAATTTAAAAAACAAAAAAGGATTGCAGGATGCTTTTGGCATGCCGAAGTGGGCTCCTAGCATGCCACCTGGGTGTTTGTTGGGGGGGGACTGGAGCCAATGGGGATTGGACATCCTAGTCAGCCATATAGTATGCTTGAGGGGTGCAAGCCGAGGGGAATTGGGCACCTCTTTGGCACAGAACAAATGGGGGGCATCATGCTGAGGGGGATTGGGCTACACCATTGGCAAACAAACTGGGAAGGGTGCATGCCAACAGGGGGATTGGGCACCCCCATCAGCTTTAACAGGTACTGGGAGAGGCAGAGGCTGTTTGTAGGCTCTGTGGGGACTGGGAGAGGCTGACGGAGAAGCATCCACAATGTTTCTCTGAAATGGGACACCAGACAATGCAACTCTAATTGGCTGCTGCAGTCAGGGACCACCCCACAAAAACAGCTGACTGTTGATGAAGAGGCACTCCGTGATTGCAGGGGCCAGTTTCTTTCAAGGTTGTGATAAGCTACACTACTGTTGTCATGGACAGCCTTATGCTCTATTGGCACCACACAGACCAGCCCCAAAATGGGCTGCCTGCATTGGCAACAACACTGCTGCACCTCCACAACTTGCTACTGAAGCCAGCTGCGCAATATGTTTCTTGTGCACGCACGCAAGCAAACATAAAAATATGTCCCAGTTTTTGCTTACTACAGCTTAGTCATGTGGTCCCCTGACGAAGTTCTACAGAGCAAAGTGCCAGAGTATTTGGGAAGGTAGTTCCTACTTCACTTGGAATTTGCTTCTTTATTTCCTTAAGCTGTATACAGTGACTCCATTTGGTGTGCAGCCAGCCCTCATCATTTACAGATGACTTGAGACTGGGCCACTGGAAGGTACAGAGACCCTGTGACAAGGCACTGCAGAGGTACAGAGGCCTTGTGGCTGGGGCACTGGCAAAGTACAGAAGCCTTATGGCTGGGGCATTGGCAGGGTACAGAGGTCTTGTAACTGGGGCACCAGCAAAGTACAAAGGCTTTGTGACTGGGACACTAGCAGGGTACAAAGGCCTTGTGACTGGGACACTTGCAGAGTACAAAGGTCTTGTGACTGGAGCACTAACAGAGTACAGCTACCTTGTGACAGGGGCACTAGCAGAGTGTAGAGGCCTTGCAACTGGGGTGCTGGCAGGGTACAGAGGCCTTGTGGTTAGGGCACTGCAGGGTACAGAGCCCTTGTCAAGAAGAAAAAGCTGGCACTACTCGCTCATTCATTCACTGCTCACAGGCAATGTAAAGGATACCACCTCCAGTCTGAAAATTTCCAAAGGAATATTTTATTTAAATTAAAGCAAGGTGCAGAAATCAAATCACCACTACACACTGCCCCAGCACTTTGGCAGATTGCCTTCCTCAGGGGTGGTGATTTGATTTCTGTACCTTGTTTTAATTTAAATGAAATATTCCTTTGGAAATTTTCAAACTGGAGTTGGCATCCTTACATATCCTGTGAGCTGTGAATGAATGAGCGAGGAGTGCCAGATTTTTCTTTTTGTCTTCAGTCCTGGGATTACTTCCCTTATTTTTGATGTGCTGCATGACTCTAGGAAACTTTCAGGTGCAGGTAATCCACTTGCCTGTTGGTTACAGAGCCCTTGGTGTGCAGCTGGCCCTTGCTGTTTACAGATGACTTGTGACTGGGCCACTGGCAGGGTACAGAGCCCCTGTGACAAGGCACTGGAAGGGTACAGAGGCTTTGTGAATGGGACACTAGCAGTGTACAGCTACCTTGTGACTGGGGCACTTGCAGGATACAGAGGCCTTGTGAATGGGGCACTAGTAGTGTACTGCTACCTTGTGATGGGTACTGGCAGGGTACAAAGGCCTTGTGTGACAGGGGCACTGGCAGGGTATAGAGCGCTTGTGACAGGGGCACTGGCAGGGTACAGAGGCATTGTGACTGGGGCACTTTATATTTTAAAATGACAGTTTAATGAGATAGCAAAATATTTACATAAGTGGCCCTGGTGAGACCTAAATTGTTAATGAAGTTGCTTGGCAACACTTTATAGCTGAAAAAAGGAACATAGATAATACACATTGCAACCATTTTGAAACTGTCATGTTGGATCCTATGTAGGGATATGGTATTGGGGGCGGCATAGAAGTAAACAATTAGATCAGAGGGAATGTCAATGGGTTTTTAGAATGTCCCTGATCTCCCTTCCACTGCTTTTGTAATCAGGTTTAAAAATTGTTCGGTCATTATTTCCTTTGAATTTCATATGTCATCACTGTGTATTAGTTTGAAGTTAGAACATCTATCTATTCTAATGCTGCATTTTTGAATGTTATCCAAGTGCACTTCCTCTCCATAAATGTTGATCCAATGCTAAGTAAATTTCTGCTTTTGTAATATCAAGGGGGTTTGTCAAGTGTAACCACCTTGTTCCCAGGGGTTACTAGAATCTTACTTAGAATCAGTGCAGGCAGGGAGAGGCAGCTTGTGAGGTGCCAGTTAAATGGATTTCACACTGTCACACTCTGTTTTCAGTCTCAGCTGAGCTGGAGCGATGATGTCACCATAGAATTTTCACAGCAGCATAAGCCACAATGGAATGCTAGCTGCAGGGGTTAGCTGTAGAATGTTGGGTTAGAGTGAGTAGTTGGAGAGAGAGTCTGTAGAGAGAGGAGTGCTGCAGAAGGCAGCTCCTCAGACTTAGCTCTGACAGAAAGCTACCTCTGGAGATTGGGTAGTACATTCTCCCCTAGAAGAAGAACACAGAAGACCACTGAGTGAAGTGGTAGAAACCATTCCTAGAGGGTTTTCCAGTGGCAATCCCTTGGTCCAGCCTGAAGTGTGGTGAAGCTGCCTGAGATTCATTTGTTCTGTGAGTACCCAAGACTTTTGTGTGGAAAAAGCCCTGAGGCACCTGCATTCCTGTGTTGAGTTTTTCTCTGACATAGGGACTCTGTCACCAAGACTGTTTCTGTTAAAAGTGTTTGCCTATTATGGAGTCTGGAGAGAGACTAGCCAAGTACAGAACTTTTAAGACTGTTTCTGTTAAAAGTGTCTGCCTACTATGGGGTCCGGAGAGAGACTTGCCAAGTACAGAACTTTTAGTTTGTGTCTGATTTAAAAGCATGCACTAAAGTGGGGGTCTAGTGTAAAGACATTGCCAATTACAGAACTTTTAATTTCATAACACCTTGGGGGTGTGAGAAGCAGAATGTTAAATGTGAAAGACATTTCAAGATAGCATCTACATGAGTTTTCTGAGAAAGGTGTTATTAAGCAGATGAGTGGCTGAGTATAAATCTGGAAGCAGAAGGTGGGAGTCCTCCCCATCTGGAGTAACCATGTTTACCTCTCCGGGTTCAGTTTGGGCACCTTTATTTTTTCTCAGTGCACTTGGCCAGTGCCTGAAGAAAATACCCAGCTGTGGGATTTTGGATTTTCTGTGAGCCTGAGTGTGCTCATTGGTGGTCGAGGGAGCCACCAAGAATTCCTCATGAAATATGGGAAAGTCTCTTACTACTGGCTGAGGGTGCCAAGTCAAGGGAAGTGTATTAGTTCAGGCCATGTGTGCCAAGTTCCATTAAGAACCTGACGGTTCACTGTGCGTGTGCTCTGTACCTCAGTAATCTGCATTATCAATGGGAGCAGCCCTGTGGGGGTCCATCTTTACTTTGTATTATTCTCTGTGTATGTGAATAAAAGCCATACTCTAGAATCCTAACCTGGTTTGGACAGTACTGTTATTGCTTCCATAGAGTCTCGATTTACTTAGGTGCCCCTGACCAGAAGTGCAAACCTAGCATAATACTGAGCAAATGTTTTCTCCCAGGGACCCAGGTTGATGGCCATGCTAAATGATCCCCCCAGGTGTGAGCCAGGTAGTTGCCACACTTGGGTTGCCTGTCTGAGGATGGCAGGCTACGAAGTAGAAGTATTGGTAAACAGAACTGTTCATAGTGACTACCCCCATCCCACTCATTGGCACCTTGTGATGAGAGGAACAGCCCTGCTAGTTGAACAAGGGGGGCCGGTGGAGGGAGGTTACACAAGGTTTGCACAGAGGAAGCTCTAAAGGCTTCCTACAGATACAATAAATTAGACAGCATATTAAATACATGTTTCATGGGCACACTTTATATGTTAAAATGACAGTTTCATGAGATAAATTGTACAAGAGGCCCTGGAGTAACCTAAATTGTTTGGGAAGTTGCCTGGCAAGCACTATATATTTGAAAAAGGAAAGTAGATTCTAAGTACTGCAATCATTTTGAAACTGTCTTGTTGGATTATGGGCACTGCATGCAGGGACACTGCACTGATTGTGTATTAACAACTTTGGGTAACAACATCTGTCAATATGAGTGTCAACGTGGCTATCCGTAGCTGAGTCTCTTATTTATTTATTTTTTTTATTTATTTAGGAAATCAGAATGACAACCCTTTGAGTCATAGACTCTTTTCCAAAGGCTCCATGTCGGAATAAAACATAGACATTCATACAGTACAGACATAGAATAAATGTGGGTGAACAATCATACAGAGTAGAAGTACAATAAGCATGAGCATGAGTTAATGGCTATACATTTGGTAGCTAAAACAGGGCAGACCTATTGACATATTCACCTAATGAGCAGTTAAGACCTATACAATTGTTAACTAAAGCAATGCATGATATGAGTTGGTAGTAAGCTACCTCAGGGAGGCCTTGTCTTATAGATAATACAAAGCATTCATAGTCCATTGCAACTATATGGTAACCGAGGGAGGTGAGGAGCCTTCCCTCTGCTTTCCCCCCTTAGTGCTAGTATAATCTTGTTCCCTGCATGAAAAATGCAGATTGCACTAGTGTCACTTATTTACTTTTTTACTGAATTTTATTATAAGATTAAGGGGGTCTGTATAGTTTTGAGCAGCTTCTCTGTAGTACCAGTATATACTTCATTTTCTTTTAAATTAAAAAAAGTTTTACGTTGACTATAAAATTTGCTTATTGAGTCAACTAAGTAATTTTGCACTTTATTAATTAATTGTCCTTTAAGTAGCTCTCCTTAACTATTGGCTTCCAAATTAATTATTACTGTAGGTGGAAGTAGTATAGCCACTAGTTAAAGAACACATCACTGCTGGCAACTTTATCCCCTTTGAAGCTACGACGGAATGAAGAACTGAGTGTGTTTCTTTTCGCACTATCACCATCCCACCTCACTACTTCATCCTCACGCTGACTTTCGTGCAAAGGTTTGAAGAACTGTAAGCCTGTGGGTACTACCAAAGACTGCTGTTAAAAAAATCATCAGATCTTTTTCAGGTCAGACCAAGCCAATATTCACAAGCATTTGTCAATGCCGAATATTTGCTTGCTGGCATTAGCAGTGGAAGTGCAGGAGTTAGACAGATGCAGTATAGAAATGGCAGTGACGTATTGAACTGATGCCAACTCCACCCCCACTGTGCAGAGATGGACAGGCATTGGGGTGTGCCTTTGGGCTGTTGCCCATAACAGTCACAACATTTCACCTCACCCTACCCTGCAGACACGGACGAGTGTTAAGGTGTGCCTTGAGGTGTTTGAGCTTTACACTTACCTCATTCCATAAGGAAATATGCTGAAATGGGTTCAGTACAGGAGAATGCTGTGAACTCTGGGGCCAAAGAGTCCAAGGTGCATCGTGATGGCTGTCACTGGCTGTAGGATGGGGGTGGGGGTGAGGGTGGGGTGGAATGGCATACGCATCAGTTCTTGTGGGGATTTTTTGTACTAGATTTTCAATATAGGCATTTTGGGACCGCCGCTCATGAACAGTGTTACTGTGATTTTCTTAATCTGACCCGAACACTGATTTCCCACAGCGAACGCGCTATTCTACTCCAGAAGTGTGAAAACATATTTTGACCAGGATGTGAAAAATGACAGCTATAATATTCATAAGGATGCGTGGAAAATGCCAATGTTGAAAATGTGGAGTAAAAATAGTACACATTTGTGAATTTACGAGGGTGTGTAGAAACTGCACAATGCACGCTCATAATACAGTCATTTTACGGACTTTTGTCACGACATTTTCAACATAGGCATTTTAGGACCTCTGCTCATGAACAGTGTCACTATGATTTTCTTACTCTGTCCCAAACACTGATTTCTCACAGTGACCACGCTATTCTGGCGCTGGAAATGTGGACACACTTTTCAGCCAGCATGGGAAAAATTACAGATATACTGTTGATAAGGAGGTGTGAAAAAATGCCAAAGTTGAAAATTTGGAGTGAAAATATTACAAATTCATGAGCTTGCGAGTGTGCATGGAAACTGCACAATGCATGCTCGTAACACAGTCATTTTGGGGTATTTTTTCACCAAATTTGCAACATAGGTTTTTTTGAGAGCCCACCTCATGAACAGTGACACTGTCATTTTGTTAATCGGTCCCAAAAGGTGATTCCACACAGTGACCGCGAAATCACCTTTCAGGACTGAATAACCAGATGACAGTGACTGAATTCATGAGATAGGGTCCCAAGAACCTCATGTTGAAAATGTGGTGCAAACATTTTAAACAATTATCAACATATGAACCAAAGTTGAAAAAAAAACTATTTATACTATTATACAGCTTACCAGCATTTCTTCAGTTTGCAGTTGACTTTGAAGAGTGCAGACGTGTTCCCGATCTACCAAAGACTGTTGTGCCAGGCTCCATAAGTATGGGGTTAGGGGGGTGTGGGGAGGTGGGGTGCACTGAGGGTGGGCATGGGTTATGGGAGGGGGCGCAAGAAACAGCAAGGGACCATTTTCTTTTTTCAAAGGGCTATTTTTTAAAAAGATGATGCAGGATTTTTACCGCACTGGGGTGGACTCCCAGGATGGCACCCGGAAGTTTGTTTGGGGGCAGTGGAGCCAACGGGGAATTGGGCAGCCCCATTGGACACACAGTGCATTGGGGAGCACATGATGATGCAGGACTTTTGCCTTGCTGGGGTGGGCTCCCAGCATGACAGCATGAAATTTATTTTTTTGTGGGGCACTGGAGCTGACAGGGATTGGGCATCCCATTGGACATACAGTGTGCTTGGGGGGGTACATGCACTGAGGGGGGTTGGGCACCCCCTCAGCACACAACAAATGGGGGGAGGGCGCATCATATGGCAGATGCAGTGGCGTACATATCAACTGCTAAGGCGGTGACGTGTAGGCAATTTGCATACTGCTCACGGCAGGACAGTATGCAAATAGCCTACATGTTACCACCACTGATTGTAGCAGTCATTTGCTTTCAACTGTATGCCACTGCATCCGAACTGCTGTCGTAGACAGCTCAGACAGTCATTGGTGTGGTGGGACTGTTCCTGCAAAAAGGAGCAGGTCATTGGAAACGGGGGTGCCACACCTACGAATAATCGTATGGTGGCACTATGTTTCTTGCACATGCGTGCAAGCAAACATAAAAAAACAAGCATATGCTAAGGGCTTCTTGGTATACTATGGTAAAAGTCCTCTAAACTAGGAATTTCCTTACTCAATGGCAATTAATAGGTTTGAAGATAAGCTGCCCCAGTGAAAAATAAACATAAACAAACTGTATTACACATTAATACAGTGTTAGCCCTATCAGGAGATGTATGTCTACCATATGCTAAAAAGCCAGTATTCTCCATTAATACAGTATAAACCCACACTGCTGTGGAAAGGAGTGCAATACAATCACTGAAATCAAACCACAACGTTGTCATAAAAAAGTTAATATCGGTTAGAGTGTTCTGGCTTTCTTCCTTCTTTGTTTATTATTTGTGCTTCAATCCTCTATTGAGATATCAAAACAGTCTCCTTTTATGGTGGCAGCACAGGTTCCTTCGGTCCCTGCACTCCCATCCCTCCATGAGATAGCACAGCAGTATCCTTATTTTGTAGTGGGACCTGCACTCTCATCCCTCCATAAGATAGCACCGTAGTATCCTTATTTTACACTGGGAGCACAGAGCTCTTCAGACCATGCACTCGCATCCCTCCATGAGATAGCACAATAGTATCCTTATTTAATGATGGGACCTGCACTCCCATCCTTCCATTGAGATAGCCCAACAGTATCCTTATTTTACAATAAGTGCTCCCATCCCTCCAAGAGATAGCACAACACAATGGTACTTTCTTGTTCCCCATGACAGTCTTCCAGCTGTAAGAAAGCTTCACTCGATTATTGCTCCATATTATCACCCTCCATCCTTCCAATAAGTCAGATTCCTGAATTATAATTCGTATTTATACAGTTTTAGGGGTGGTAGATTGGAAAATTAAGAATATAAAGTCAGGTCTAGACAGAGCTCTGCAGAGTAGCTGCTACTTCATGCTCAGCATCAAGTGACTCCAGACAGTTTATATTTTACATTCACGCCCTCTACAACATGGAGCGGCTGCTAAGCTTCCAGTAATAAGCTGACTGACTTTTTATCCTTACTTATTACCCATTTGTTTCCCCAATATTATTCCACTACCCTGTCATCACTTAAAACAAAACAAATTCATCACTTAAAACCCAAGATAGGTACAGGCCGGGGAGCCTCTTTCCCAGATCCTAGCACACTTTGTACACCATATGCACAGTGTTCTACTGAGACAGAGAGAGAGAGAGAGAGAGAGGAAACATAGCTTACTTGCCAAAGTCTTTTTCCTGTGATGCTCTGACTCTTCCTTCATTCCTTGCAGAAGTGCTGGGTGGAGTTTCAGTTTTTTTGTTAGCTGGCAACTTTCATCCTAGATTTTCCAAGCCCAAAAGGTGTACAAACAGTCAGCAACACCCCTTAATTACAAGCTCTGACTAGGAGTGGCTGTCTGTTACCAAAAGCTATTTATTCATTTAGTTTTTGTTAACCAGCTAAGCACACTAGACAAAACAAATGCCTATTTTCAGGGTGTGACCCAGGAGATTACAAGGAAAAAATAAAGAGACATGTTCAGACAGCATAACACGTAGCATCAGATAAACAAAGCATACGATTTAGGGTAATAAGTATTGTTTATAAGTTCAGGAGACAATATACAGACATTTCAAAGGATATTGACAGGGCAAACCATTTTAATCCATGCAGTAACAACAAATGTACAAGCAAAACAGAGACATGGGTAGGTGAGGCTAGCTGGAGGAACCGACACAGGAACTCTGAAAAGTGCCAAATGTAGATGTCCAGAAACAAGTGTCCTGATTGCATGAGAGGTCATTTGTGTGATTTAGAGCAGCTGCATACTGAGGAGAATTTCAAGTAATCCCAGAGGAAGTTTTGGAAGCAGGTGTGGGAGGGGGAGGAGCGGACCTGGATAGGAAGGGAGTTTCATACTCTGGGTGCACATACTGCAAATCCCCTGTCATCCCTTTGCACATGGGTAGCAGGAACTGCAAAAACTGCTGAGCCATGGGATCTAAAGAAATATGTGGAGGAAGCAGGTTTGAGGAGTTCTGCCAGTACTGCAGGGGTGGCAGTTCTAAGGACCTTGTCCGTGAAAAATCCCAGGACAAAGCTCTGATGGTTGCTTGAGGAGAGACAGGTAAGTCTGTTGTATAGTTCGCAATGGTGGGTGAGATGAGGGGTAGAAAGTGTGAAGCGGTAAATGTTGTTATAGGCTACATCCCATTTTGAGAGGTGCAACTCAGCAGTTTGCACAAATGTGATAAGCCCATAACAGAGAGTAGGGAGAAACACACCTCTAGCCAGGGAGAAGTGAGCAGCAGATGCAAGGTTGTTCTTCACTCTGTAGTCCAGGTGTAGCTTGCTATTTACTGCCCTGCAAATGTTTTGGATATGCTGGGCAAGGTCAAGCTGGGGGTCAAGGGTAACCCTCAGGTACTTGATGAAGTCAATAACCTTCACAAAAGATCCATTAGTTCCATTTATGCTCAAGGGAGCAGGGGAAGCTTTTATTTTGGTCTGGGATCCAAAGATCATGGCCTCGGTTTCTTTGAGGTTGAAGACGAGTTTGTTAGCTCTAAGCCAAGACTGGATGTTACTAAAATCAGCACTGTTGGTGGTTAATGACACTGATGTCAGGGAATTGGGTATGGATTGCCAGGTCATCTGCATAGAATGTGGTGCTACTATGAGATGGCACAGATGGGAGAGTATTACCAAATACAGAGAAAAGGAGAGGCCCTAGGACAGACCCCTGTGGGACTCCAGATGTTGCTCCAAGTAGGCCTTATTAAATTTTGTGAGTTGCTGTCTTCCCTAAAGGTAGTTTGAAAACAACACAAGGACGGGGCAGACAGGCCAAGTGACCGAAGCTGAGAGTACAGCAATGCATGATCAACCAGGTTGAAGGCCTTGGAAAGGTCTATGAAGATAGCACCAGAAAGCTTACCTAGATCCATGGCCGCCTTGATCTCTGAGGTAACTTTAACTAGGGTGGAGGAGGTATTGCCCTTGCAGAAGTCATGTTTTGCTGGTGGCAACAGCTCATGAGCCTGGATGTATTCCATAAATTGTGCTGCTACAGCTTTTTCCAGAAGTTTGCTAATGGCTGATCAGATGGCTATGGGTCAGTAATTGTCAAGAATTTTAGGGTTACCTTGCTTAAAAACTGGGACAACCCTAGCCACATTCCAGAGGTCAGGGATTGTCCCAAGGTAAGTGACATGTTGAAGATGTGTGATGCCAGTAGGGCAATGAAAGAGGCACCAAGATGTAGGAGTTTAGGCTCCATATTATCATGACCAGCACTAGAGTGTGGGGAGAGACCAGAGAGAAATCTCTGCTTTTCAAAGATGTTCACCACCCTGAAATAGAATAATGAATGAGAACCAGGCTCGGGCTGGGGGCTAAGAGGTACAGCTTGATATTATAACATGCATTGTCAGGGAATAAAGAGGTATAAGCAGACAAATCAGAAATATGGGAATTGAATGCATTAGCAATAATTAGAGCATTGTTGCAGTTTAAACCACCTATAATCATATCAGAGATACCACCTTTTGAGGAGCTGCTTACAATATTTTTGATATTCCTCCGGAAATTTCTAGGGTCTCTAGCTGAGTTTAGCAGAGCAGATTTACAGAATTCACACTTAGCAGATCAAATGGCTTTCTTGCACTCATTTCTGAGCCGCCTATATTGCTGGAATATAACCATGCTCTTTGAGGCCTTGAAACTGGCCCAGCAGTTTTCCCTAGACTTCATGAGGGCAAGTAGACTACCATGGAGCCACTTAGTGACAGTGCCCTTACCCTCGTTCTGATAAGGGGGTCATGTTTGTCCTGCAGGACCGAAAAGATGGCAAGAAAGTTATTTAGGGCAGTGGAAGTGTCAGGAGCTTTTAACACAGTCGACCACTCAGTGAGCCCCAGGCCAGCATGGAAGGACCCCAGATTAAAATGAGAAAAATCCCCAATCAGGAGGATGTTACAAGGGATTTTGGGAGGGGAGATCTTCTAAACACAGTATATGGGGGAGGCATTATCCGAGATAGTCAGGGAGGGTTCCAGAGCAGACAGTTTTCTCGGGTCTGTTTGACATCACCCAGCCGAGGAGAGTACTTTTGCCACCAGTGATTGACAGCCTAGTGGGCTCCCGAATAAGCTGAGAGAGGGTGAGGCCAGCCAGCAGAGGCTCATGCTGCTTAGCATTTCCTCCTAGCCAGTTTAGATTAAGGTCACCTAAGATCATCAGCGCATTACCATGGACCTTAGGGCTGACGGCATCATGGAGGTAGGCTAGCTCTTGTGCGCCGCTCTTAGGAGGATTATAGTTGCAGACCATATGCAGTTTTGTTTAGTTACCCAACAATAATACTGTTTGAAGAAACTCATTTGGGGCAGTGAAGGTTGCTGGTGGGATATGATGAACATGTTTAAGTGATTTTTGTAGTAAATCAAGATCCCTCCACCTCATTTCTTCCCTGGGTGGTTATATCTAATGAGGTTGAGGTCAGGGAGTGCACAGGAGGAGTCAGGGATTGAAGGCTTCAGCCATGTTTCTGTAATGCCAAGGATGTCAGGCTTGTAGTGATCAGCCCAAGCAGTAAGTTCAGCCAGACTGGGCAGGAGGCTGCGAATATTCAGGTGTGCTACCTTTAGCCACTTATCAGATAGCCAACTAGAGGGAGAGGAGGAGACTCGATAGGCAGGAGAAGAAGTGCCAGGGTTTAACTCTATATCTCCTGCCAGGACTAGAAGCACCAGTGGGAGCCATAGAAGGTACACCAAGGAGGGGTGACTCTTGGAGGTCAACGGTTTGTGAAAGAAGCATTTGATTACTATGGTGGAAAACATAACATGCTTGAAATTCTGCCCAACACTCTGATTTTGAGACCGTATTCCATTCAGATGAGCCACCAGCTTGTCTTGGGCAGTACATCTCAAATAAAACAAATTAATCTAACTTAAATCACATATTGTACTTTCTCCGCAAGAGAGGAAGGAAAAAAACCTGTTTCATTCATGCTTTAGCCTTGATGGGAAACAGCTCTTTTACATTCCCCTCTAGTGCTTCTCACATTGGGGCACCTTTTCTATTGAGCAGCTAAAAAGGAAATGATGGCTTTTTAAATTCAGGCACCTTATCATTGTCACGAAATTGGACTTTCTTGAACAAGTCACTATGTAGCCCATAACATTTTCAATGCACTTAGGCAATAAAATATATTTTAAAACATAAGTGCTGCTTAACAATATTCCAGCAAAATGGCTAATTTTTTTAAATGTGCACATATTCAACAACAGACATCCAGCTTTATGTGACAACTGACACTGTTATACTGTATCTGGCTTCCACACATTTATTTTCATCACATAAGAGCCATACAGGATACATTTCTGAAAGGATCTGAAAAAATAGAGATAGAAGGGGAAGATGGCGGGGTTGGGGGGAGCTTAGAAGGAGACAGCAGAGACAAATGTGCTCTCCTGGGTGATCAGTCGAGGAGGGGCAGCAAGATATATAGACAGAGCAGAAGCTGTGCACATACAAGGACACAAAAAAGATAGTGTTCCTCCACTATCCAGGGAGAACGACTATCCATACTACACTGACCCATGGAGAGGCAACAGGAAGCCTTGAAAGAAATTTAAAACCTAAAACAAAAGTTTTTTTAGTGCACAGATCCAAAGCAGCAAGCATCAGCAGCAGAACCTCACTAAAGTGTCTGGTAAGCAAAATGCTGCCTTTTTGAGAAGACATTTTAATTTTTTTGTGTGTGAGTTTCAGCTAAGGGGCTCTGGTCTGGGGCCTATGTGAGCAGAAGGAAGTGTGCAGATTCTTGGTCAAGATCAAACCAGTCGTGAGGCAGCAGAAAGCCTTGAGAGACTATTAAGAAACTCCCTCCTAATTTGTCCATTCACATTCGTGTTCTACAGCATGAGTAGAACAGAGCAGGAGTGGAATAGGATTGGTATGTTAGATGTCAGCAGGTACCTACTGGTGACAGCAGTCATGCAGAGAAGTCTTCTGGTCCAAAGTTTACTTGCTACTAAGTGTGTAAAGGATTATTGGAAGAAGGAAAGGGGGTAACAGCAGGGGGAAATCAGTTCATAAATCAAAAATTACATGGAGGGCTTTGCCCTGTGGTTCAATATGGAGAATAACGCTGCCCCCCACACACTATTTAAACCTGTCTTCCCTTCACTGCAGTGCTTAGCTTGTTATTTTGATATGACTGAGCTGCTGTGTGTTTGTGGGCTGCTGTCCTGCTCTAGCTTTCTGCTTCTCCTCACCTCTCTCTTGTTCGGTGCTTGCTTGTCTGCCCATTTCCCTGCTTGTTGTCTTTCGTCTTCTTATTCTCTTCTGCCCACCGCTTGTGGTCCCCCTGAGCTCAGCCACCTCACTTGCATGTTCACTTTGTGGAAGCCACTGCACATCTGTCTGTTGTTTGCTTGTTCCATTTGACTGCTACCCCCTACATTCCCCTTCAACTGTCCATTTTGTACTGCCACTCTCACAGCATGTGTTTATGTCTCTTGTAGTGGGTGCCACTTCACTGCTGTCTGTTTCTGCTAATTTTCATTTGTCTGCTTTGCCTCTGTCCCCCTCCCCCCCGCTATCCTTTCTGTGCCACCGCACTCACAACTTGTGTTTCCATGTCCCCCACCTTTCATACCTTAGCCTCCTTTGGGGTTTCTGACTTTTTCTGCTTCCTTATTTTTGGTTTATTTCCTCAGCTCTCATATCTTACTTCTCTGTATTATAGCCACTTCCTCTCTTTCAGGTTGAGTGCTATGATGTCATTACCCTTAAAGTTACACTGCTTTTCTGTCTCATCTATTAAGTGACTCTTTCTATCCGACCTACACCTGCAGTGCCTCCCAAACCGTCCTGTTCCTACGTGGAGGCTATGGGAATATTTCTATACTTGGCTTTAGTTTCTCAGACTTGTGTGGGCTTGAGAATTTAATTAGACTTCCCCATACCTACGTGGCGGTACAGGAATACATCTAATTTTGCTTCAGTTTCTCAGACACATGTGTGAATCTCAAGAGTTAAATTAGACTAACCTATATGGGGATTTAGTCTTCATTCCTGTTGTGTTAGACCTATGTGGAGGTCTACTATGCTCTATAAGTTTGATATTTGACCTACAGTACATAGGTGTCTCTCCCTTGACTAGCTTACATGGAAGCTATATTGTTAGACCTACATGGAAGTCTTATTAACTGCTCGGCTTATGTGGAAGACCCTCTTTCCTGCTGATCTTATGTTGGTTTCTTCTTCCTTATCTCAAGATTCCATCATTATCATCAATATGGCTGCCAGTCCTCCTGGTTCCTTCTCTCCAGATCCAGAAGAAGGCACCTCAAAAGCCCCTTCCTCCTCCATTGCCACCTTTTCCTGCAGAAAATATTCCACAAAATCCATTTAATCATTAAAGAACTGGACTATTCCCCACCTAATAACAGAACTTCAAAAACTTTTTTCAGTTAATAGTTTTTTTATTGAGTACACATAGACGATATATATATATATATATATATATATATATATATGTGCTAACAGTGCAAAAAAACTGCAACAGTGCAACTGTACAACCAATCCAGACATAACACCATGATTCAGTTAGTTTCTTGTACATGCTGATGCATTTTTCAAAACCATAAACTTAATGTACTGTGGCTCCCTTGTATATTTCTCCATCCCTCCCTCAGGGACCCCCAAGTACAGGGAGGAGGGGAATGCTGAATTCTGGATAACACTTGACAGTTCCAGCACTTGTAGGCTCCTGCTAGATGTCCAGTGTCAGGACCCTCTTACCTTGGGGATGTGCTGCAGTTTCAAGCTCAAGCTTGGCAGAGGACACCAGGAGAAAGGAGTGCTGTGTGACGGAACTTCTCTACTGGGACTAAAGAAGTAGAACTCTTCTACTGGGACCTTTAATTTAGGGTAAAAAAAAACAAACAAACAAAAATAATAGTGTGTTTGTCTGAGTTAGCTGTAGTGAATGATTGTCTGAACAGTTATATAGGTCTAAATCTCATGTGGCTGAAGGGGATTGATAGCTATGCAATTTAATTACTTGTAGAAAGATCTAGTAAGTAGGGGTAGTGGCTTAGCTAGAAGGAAGCTAGATATAAACACTGCCTTAGAAAGATTCTGCCAGAAGCTTGGCAGAGGACACCAGGAGGAAGGAATGCTGTGTGACT
Organism: Neoceratodus forsteri; assembly: GCA_016271365.2. Classification (NCBI taxonomy): domain Eukaryota; kingdom Metazoa; phylum Chordata; order Ceratodontiformes; family Ceratodontidae; genus Neoceratodus; species Neoceratodus forsteri. The sequence goes on from JADMNL010000022.1 coordinate 130,520,483, forward strand.
GGACTTCTCTACTGGGAATATATTGCCCTTCTTCGAACCCAAAGCTAGTTCTACTTTTATAGGCACAGGACTTGACTGACAACAGGAACTTCCTATTTTGGAGCATGAAGTGAGTGATCACAGAGCCACCAAAGATGCACCATCCTAGAAGGGCAAGAGTAGCTCTCCGGCCCCCTCTAGCTGCTGGAGGTCTGCCTCTGATCAAGTAGGGGTCTACTGAGAAATATAGGATCTTCTTGTCTCAGAACTGGACAATCAGGAGCTTAAAGGGCACAGTAGCAGTAAGTAAGTAGAGAGAGAAGGAAGGAAACAACAAAAAAAACAGAGGAAAGAGTAAGGATTCCAAACAATAGTGAAGGAGCCAGAAATAAGACATGATGGGACTGATGCAGTGCAGTGGCTGTGGAGCAGCAGTCTTCCAGGAGACATTCTGGAGGATGCAGTTTGTCCATCTGCAGGCACCTCTCTGGACTAAGGGGAGAGGCTGCTTTCCTCCAGGCTCATTTGGCCAGGATTTGTGGGACCTCTTCTTCCATCCAGGGACCACCAGGGCCACTGCCATTGCCTCAGAGTTTGCAAGAATGAGGAGTGGTTGGACCACAGTGGGCTCAGGGAGGGTGAAGGTGGTGGAACAGAGGTGCATCCCTCCAGTTGTACCTCTCAACAATTCCTATGCCATTCTGGCAAAGTGTGGTTTCTCTATGGAGGCACCCACAGTGGAGACCAAGGAGGATGCTGGGAACCTCCACAAAGGAGACCCACAGAAGGGTGGCATGGGACCTCACAAGGGAAGGAAACAACTCCTGGTAGGGGACTCCATTGTTAGAAAGGTAGAACTGGGGGAGGAAGGGGAGAGGGAGGTAAGGTGCCTCCCTGGTGCTATGGCTTGGAGGGACAGGGAGCGAATTCTCAGGATTGCCGAAGCAGCTGCACAGGGGAGGGAGCTGGATGACAAATTACCTGGCTAAGAAAGGAACCAAAGCAGTGCAGAAAGAGTTTGTGGAATTGGGGAGGGGCCTTAGACAAGTAGCACACATGGTAACCTTCTTGAAGGTGCTGCCTGTCTATGACGTAGAAGAGGCTAGGGTGCTCCACACCATGGGATTCAATCAGTGGTTTAAAAACTGGTGCAGAGCTCAGGGATTTGGCTTCATTGGGGACTGGAGGTCCACCTGGAATGATGCAAGCCTGTACTGGCATGATAAGCTGCATCTACTCAGGAGGGGAACCAGGATCTTAGGTGATAGGTTTAAATGCTTCATTGGCAAGCACTTAAACTAGCCAAGGGGGGAGACACTGGAAAGGAGCAGGGAAATCCTAGCCCCCCAAAAAAATCACGGTAGTAAGTACAGTAGACGCCAACATAGAAATGTTGATAGGGAGAAGGGAAGGGGTAAATTGAGAAAGTGACAAAGGCAAGAAGGACAGGGATGGGGCAAAAAGGAGTAAGGCCATTAAGAATTGGAGGGTAATGAGTACCAATGCCCATAGTCTGGGCAACAAGCTCCCTGAACTGGTGGCCTTGATGGAAGAGGGATGCCTGGATATTGTAGCAGTCACAGAAACATGGTACACAGAGAACCATGACTGGGATGTTAACATACCAAGGTACATAACCTACAGGAGAAACAGGGAGGGGAGAAGAGGAGGAGGAGTAGCTCTCTATGTAAAGGAAGGGATAAAAACAACTGAGCAAAAGAGTAAACAGGGAGGAGAGGAGGCACTGTGGGTCACCTTGAAGAAAGGAAATGGCACCACAATCTGCACAGGGGTTGTGTACAGACCCTCATGTTAGGGGGAGGGAATGGGCAAGGATATGATAGAAGGCATTCTTAGGATGGCAGAGAAAGGGGAGATACTGTTGATGGGAGACCTGAATATGCCAGATGTTAACTGGAGCACATTTGCTGCAGCCACATCCAAGAGCAGGGCCATTCTCGATGCTCTACAGGTAGCATGCCTCAGGTAGCTAGTTTCAGAACCCACTCATGAGGGAGCAATCTAAGACGTCATACTCTCAAATGGGGACAGTGAGAGGATCTCAGATCTAGAAGTGGGTTGCCATCTGGGAACAAGTGATCATCAAACACTGTGGTTCATGTTAAATTCAGCTACAGAGTCAAGTCATACAAAAGTGAGGGTACTGGACTTCAGGAGGGCTGACTTTGGCAAGATGGGAGAGTGCCTCAGAAAGCACTAGCAAACAGGCTAGAAGGAGGGGTGTAGCAACAATGGGGAATCATCAAAACTAATACATATGAAAAACTTGTCTCAACCCAAAACAATATATTTAAGAATATTTTATTACTATCTTTATATAACATCATAAAAAACTTTCTCATATGCTCCCTAGTAATATCAGTAACGTTTCAGAAATCAAATTCCTTCATCAGATTGTGGAGCTTATTCTGAAAATAGAAAATATATAGAGATAAATACTTAATTTTCTCATTTTAATTGAATAAATATATAAAGCATTAGGATAAACAATGCAGGTGGAACTAACCTGCTTCTTATATGGTGGCCAGTGGTGGTGGTGGTGGTGGGGAATATCAAAGAAAATTCTTCTAATCTGAGGTACCATATTTTATGTTATCTAAACAGGGAAGAGAAACAAAACATGTATTAGCCCAATTTGTAGCTAGTCTAATAATATACACAATATTAAATATTTGTGAAATAAGGGGGGCTCTCCTTTGCTGTCATTATGGGAGAGTTTCATTCATTTGACCAGGCCACTCAAGGTGACGTCATCTAATGACGTGGCATGGCTAATGTGCACACCTGAGCAGCTCAGCCCCTTCTTTTTCAATCAAACTGCACCAGGAAGAAAGGTGTATGCAGTAGCTAGTTGGCGTGGTGTGCAAATGGCGGCTGGGCGTTTGTAATATTTAACTTTGAATTTGGTTGTTGTTTTAAAGCCATTTGGATTAAATAACTCACAAACGAAGATAAAATAAGGTAAAGAGTTTTATTTGAAAGTTTGAAATATATTTGTCTACAATGGTTAATATTTCCTACAAAGTTTAAGGGGAGAGATGTGTATTAACTAGCGTTTATGGATACTGACACTGTATAGTATAACAAGACAAACTTTTTTCTTACCATAATGGTAAGATTTAAATTTACAAATGAGCAAGTATTACCATATACACTCGAGTATAAGCCAAATTTTTTTGACCCAAAATGAAGCGTTATATCGCATTCCTCGGCTTATACGTGAATCATTCAGTAGAAATGGTGAAAGTGGCTCTTCTATTTTGGTTACTGGTAATTGGCACAGTAATATGATAATAAACCAGTCCCCCAATTTGGGCGCTTACGTTTGGCCCTTTAGCTCCAGTTTGCTCCCCTCCCTATGGTGCCTACAAATGACAGCTATTTTTCTCTGTGTGCCCCAGTCTTGCTGTGCTTTTGGTGCCCAAAGAAAAGCCCCAGTATAATTTTAGCCCTTCTGGGCTCCAAAAAGTAAAACAGCCATCTTGTGCACTGTAAATGCACACCAGTGAAGTGGGGAATCACACAGGTGCAATGTGGTGCCTTTGAAGGTGCGACCACTCAGTTTGCGGTTGAACAAAATAGAGTTCAGTGGTCCCTGCTTGCTAAGAGGGACCTGGTGACCTTAGCAATAGCCACGATAGCCCGTTATTTCAAATAAATGGAGAGAACTGCAAAGTGGTTACAATCGGAGCTCATAATCGTCATGCTTCTGCCCTCAGGGAAACTGTTTCAGCGACTGCCGAAAAAAGAAATATCGGTAATAATAAAGTAAAACAAATAATACCAGCAACTGTTTAAATTTGTAACAGAAACAAACATTTGAAGGGGGAAAGTTAAGTGCCCCATATGCTCGCGTATGGTGATCACTGTGGTGATTGGAAATTAATTCAGTGTTTGTACACATTTTGGTTTATAAAGAGTTATGCACCGGCTTATATGCGAGTCAGTGTTATTTGTAAAATCAGCTGATTGAATCTGGGGGGTGGCTTATACGAAGTCGAAACATACATGAGTAGATTATTATTAGCAGTTGTTCCTTCATTCTTGAAAATATGTTTCCTTTTAGGACAAAGTTACATTTGGGAACAACTGTGCTGTACCTATCCTATCCTAAATAGAAGAATTTAAAGGGAAGGTATACCATTAAATTATTATTTAATATTGTGTATATTATTAGACTAGCTACAAATTGGGCTAATATATGTTTTGTTTCTCTCCCCTGTTTTGATGACATAAAATACGGACATGATAGCCAACTCAGTTAAGAAGGGGGATAAAACCTTTCACAGGTACATCAAGGAGCATGGAAAGACAAAGGGAGGGATAGTGAGGCTGAATAGAATGAACGGTGGGTGGGCAGAGGGGGACAGTGAAAAAGCAGGAATACTGAACGAATATTTCTGCTCAGTATTCACAAAAGAGGAGGAAGTGCCTAATCCAATTAACAGAAGCACTCTTGATAGGGGGTCAATCCCAGTCCTTTCACAGAAGAAGGGTTCTGAAAGAACTCCTAAAACTGAAGGTGGACAAAGCAATGGGGCCTGATGGAATTCACCCCAGAATTCTAAAAGAATTAAGGGGAGAACTGGTGAAACCACTGACTACCCTTTTTAACAAATCATGGGAGGATGGTGTAGTACCTGAGGACTGGAGAAAGGTGGATGTGATTCCCCTTCACAAAAGTGGGACCAAGACAGAGGCAGAAAACTACAGACCTGTCAGTTTGACCTCTGTGGTAAGGAAAGTGATTGAATCACTTCTGAAGGAAAGAACTGTTGAGTACCTAGAGGTCAGTGGGGCACAGGACCCAAGGCAGCATGGTTTCACAGTGGGAAAGTCATGTCAGATGAATCTAATTGATTTCTTTGACTGGGTGACCAAAGTAGTAGACCAGGGAGGGACTGTGGACATGGCCTACCTAGACTTTAGCAAGGCATTTGACACAGTCCCACAGAAAAGATTAATAGTCAAATTAACCAGCCTGGGAGTGGGTCCCAGGGTGGTAGCCTTGGTAAAATACTGGCTGGACAACAGGGCACAGAAGGTAATTGTGAATGGAGTCCACTCTGAAGAAAGAGGGGTTACTAGTGGGGTACCACAGGGTTCAGTATTGGGTCCAGTCCTTTTTAATGTCTTTATAAGTGACATTGCAGAGGTACTGGAAGGAAAAGTATGCCTCTTTGCAGATGACGCAAAGATCTGCAATAGGGTTGATATACAAGGAGGCATGGAAAGGATGAGAAGGGACTTGGCAAAGTTGGAGGAATGGTTGGAAGTATAGCAGCTAGGATTCAATGCAAATAAATGCAAAATAATGCAGCTGGGAATCAGAAACCCAGGGGAAGATTTCACAATGGGGAAGGGGGTAGTAACAACAACAAAAAAGGAAAGGGACCTGGGGTAATCATATCAGATGACCTTAAGGTTAGCAAGCAATGTGAGAAGGCAGTAGGGAGGGCTGGGGTATACTGGGATGCATAGGGAGAGGCATCACCAGCAGAAAACAGGAAGTTGTAATCCCTCTATACAGACAGTTGGTGAGACCCCATCTGGAGTATGCGTCTAGTTCTGGAGACCCCATCTCCGCAAGGACATAGACAGGATAGAGGCAGTCCAGAGGAGGGCAACTAAAATGGTGCAGGGTCTGCAAGAGAAGCCATATGAGGAGAAACTAAAGGAGCTTTAATATGTATACCCTTGAGGAAAGGAGGGAGAGGGAGGACATGATTGAAACTTTTAAGTACCTCAGTGGAATCAACAAAGTCCAAGAGGGTAGCATCTTTCAGAAAAAGAGACATGCATGAACAAGAGGACACAATTTAAAGATGGAGGGAGTGCAGTTCAGGGGCAATGTGAGGAAGTATTATTTCACAGAAAGGGTAGTGGATGCATGGAACAGCCTTCCTGAGGAGGTTGTGGGGTCTAAAACTGTGGGAGAATTCAAGAATGCATGGGACAGACATAAGGCAATTCTTGTGGGGGGTAGGAAGAAATAGGCTGTTGGTTAACTAGGATCTGCGGCTTATCCTGTAGGTAGGGAAATGGTCAGACTAGGTGGGCCAAGCGGTCCTTATCTGCCGTCTAAGTCTATGTTTCTATGTTTCATTGAAGGGTAGTTCTGAGAATCTGGTATATCTGATATAAGATTACCCCATCTTTTGGGTAAACCAAACTATATACACCTCCTGGTAACCAAAGGATAGGATGTGTACTTGTTTAGATAATATTCTTTTTACCTGTGAAGTATTCTACCTAAGGGGCATTCTAGGGGGATGTGTTCTGCTGCTTGGAGCCTTGTGGTAGTACTCAAAGGTCAGAAAGGGCTGCCAGAACAGATTGTATTTTTCAAAGATACCTACGGTCCTACTAGACATTTGTTAATAGTCGGCCACCTAACTCATTGATATAAGAATTTCTGTTGAGGATGTGCACTGATCTGAGCACCATTTCATTAGAAGAAGTTTCTTTGCAAGTGCACCTGCCACTGTTACCCATTGTGCTACTGGGTTATTTTTGGAGTGTCCATCCGGCATGCTGCCCAGTAGTAGTAGTAGTTGGGCCTAAATGTTGATATGGGGCACCACCCTCTTACAGAGCTGGATAATATTCTCCCAGTGTGTGTGGATTTTGGGGCACTCCCACGTAACATGTTAGAGATGGGCTTCCCCTTGACCTCACCACTAGCACTTATCATTCAATCTTAGGCACAAACTCTTGACCTTAGCAGGGGTGTCGTACCATCTCAACAGCGTTGTATTCAGTATTAGTCAGTTTCTGCCATCCCTACAAGCATGATGTATGCATGACCAGCAATGAGCTCACTGGCAGTTGAAGATTACGGTATCAGCCTCCTCCTCCTCCCATTGGGATTTGGCCATTAGGGTGGTGTCCAGAGTAGCATCCCTTTGGTGCTGATAAATTGTACTCACTTTTAGGGTCTTTGCTTTAGCCCAGCTCAGCCTGTAGGGTGGTGTATGGTCAGGTATAGTCTTAGGAACTGTTCTGTAGTGTGATTGGATAGCATCCCTAATCTGCAGGTTCCTCCAGAACTGATCTGGTGGGATCTGATGTCTGTCCTGTAGGGCCTGAAATGTATCCCTAATTGTGCTTCCAGGACTAGCATGTCCTTAATCATTTTAACCCGCACTGATCTCCTTACTCTTCCATCTTATCATATTGTTCCCTATTTTGATTTCCGGGTTATTCCACAGTGGTGCCATTTCCCATGGTGTGCTGAGAGCTCCTATAATTTTGTGCTCCCTCTTCCAGTAGAGGGCAGAGACAACTACAACCAGTGATGTTTGTCTCAGTGGTTTCTCTTCCCTATATAGCCACATTGCTGGTGACGGTGCATCATTTAGGGTGGCTTCAAGCCCAAGCCATGATGGGGATTTAGCCCCCATTGGGCATAAACCATTGCGTAGTTTGTGCTGTGATGAAGGCCATGTGGTAGCCCTGGAACCAGGGGAGTTCCCAGCCCCCTGTATCCCAAAGTTGTCTGAATTGTATCCTGCTGAACTGTGGGGTGAGCCCTCTCACAGGATCCACCCCACCAGTGTATCTATCTTATGGAGCCACTTCAGTAGGATCTGAATAGGGAGATGTGCTAGTAAGTACAGCAGTCTCTGGGCTAGCATCATCTTTATGGAACCAGTTTTTCCTGCCAGTGAGAGGTGGAAGGCCCTCCACCAGTTTACTTCCCCCCCTCGGGTTATTGAAGGAGTGAATTAAAATTGCAGTCTAAAAGCTTTTGGAGGTTTTTGTATAGTTTACCCCCAGATATATACTATACCCTCTGGTGCCCATTTCAGCCCTTTGTCTTTAAACCTTTGTACCGTACAGACATCATTCAGCAGGAGGACCTCTGTCTTAGTTTGATTACTCTGAAACCTGACACATTGGTAAAATTATATAGTATATTTAATGTTGCATTAACTGTCTCTGGGGTAAAGGCCAAGCTGATCAGGAGGTTATCTATGTATAGGAAGGTTCTGAGAGTAGTGCCACCTATCTGTATGCCCGGGATATCTTTGTCTTGCTTGAGTGCATTAGCCAATGATACTATGGCCAAAACAAAGAGCAATGGTGATCGGGGACAACTCTGCCTTGTGCCTTTATATAGAGGAAAGGGTAATGAGCTGGTTCTGTTAGTCAACGCCTTAGACATAGAGGATGAGTACAGCAAACCTACCCACTACCTATATCTAGGACCCAATCCCAGTGTCTCAAGTGTGGCCATCAGACAGGGTCATTTGACAGAGTCAAATGCCTTCTTGAAGTCAACTGCCAGGGCTGCCAACAGAAGGGGTGATGACCTTGGCACAGTTAATTAGGGATAGTAGAGTTCTATGATGGTCTGACCCCTTTCTTCCATTTATGAATCCTGCTTGTGCTGGGTGAATAAGGTCCAATAGATAGTGCTCCAAGCAGGTTGCTAGTATTTTGGCCAAAATGTTGGTGTCAGCATTAATAAGGAATGTGGGCAGGTAATTTTCTGGGGCAGTAGTGTCCTTGCCTTTCTTTGGGAGTACGGCAATTACCATTTCCCTTAACGTGGGGGTTTGTTCAAAGAGTCCCAGAACATTCTCTTCAAGTAGGAAAGAAGCTTTGCTTTGAGGGCCTTATAGAATCAATGGGGTATCCATTACTCACTGGAGCTTTATGTGAATATAGGGATTGTATAGCTTGTCATATCTTTGGCCACCATTATGGGATCACTCAACATAGCAGCACCCTGGGACTGGATCCTAGGGATTGGAAGTTTGGCTATGAAGGCCTCAATTTTTGCCCTATCCAGGGGGTTGGGAGATGCATATAGCTGCTGATAGAGTTTTGTCATGATTGAATTAATGCCTTCTTGTGAGCATACCAGAGATCCATTGTCCCTTCTAGGCTCATAATGGTTCTTGCAGTGGTCTTACTTTTAAGCCTACATGCCAGGAGCTTCCCAGACTTTGCTCTCCCTTCCCAGTATGATGACTTACCCATGAGAGTGCCAGTTCTGCCTGCCTAGTAAGGAACACGTTGAGCTGGACAAGGGTGCTATTCAACTGTGCTATAAGGTCAGGGTCTGGAGTCCTGGGTTTGCTCTTTCTATATCGAGTTTCCAGTTCATCAAATTGTTTCTCTAACCCTAGTTGTTCAGCCTCCCTTTTCTTGTGGCATCTCAATGCATAGGCCATAATGTGGCCTCTTAATGTCACTTTGAATGCCTTCCAAAATATGAAGTCTGATATGTCCCAGGAGTCATTAGTATCCCAGTACTGGGTAGTTTGTGACCTAACCCACTGTAGGAACTGAGGGTCCTCAATCAACAGGCGATCTAGTCACCAATATATCGATTGTGAGGGGGGCGGGGTCTGGCCTCATTCTCAGTTTTGATTCTACAGGAACATGATCAGATATTATAATGGGATGGATGTGCATGACTGCAACCTTTTTGTACCATGTATGGATGCAAAACCACATGTCCAGCTTACTGGCCGAGCCATGCACTGGAGAACACTATGTGTAATCCCTTCTCCTGGGGTATTTTGTGCACCAGCCATCTGTAAGTGCATACTCTGCTGTTAGTTTATGAACTGTCTTCACTGCCTGCTTGTGGGGTGCTGTGCTCTGCCTGCAGTGGTTCACCATGGGGTCAATAGTTAAATTAAAATACACCCTATCAGTACCGGAGCATGCTGCTCATTAAGTTCTGTCAATGTTTAGTTAATCTCGTTGAAGAAGCCAGGTTCATCCTGGTTGGGCGCATACACATTAAGTAATATTAGTATTCCCTCATGGGTCTGTATTTAGGCCATCACCCATCTGCCCTCTTTTTTTATAATTCAGACTTTATTAAGTTTTTAACAAACTGTAACACATAATAAAGAACCAGAAGAAATTGTAAGAGAAAGAAACAAAATACAAAACTCTGCTAATGGTCCACTACACCCCCCGATACAACAGACCCAAAGACCGCCCCATCCCCCTTCCCATCCCAAAGCACCAATGGAAATCCAATTGAAGCCTAGGGAAATATTAGGGAAATATTGAGTAGTGACTCAGATCCAGGTTGTTCCCATTCAGATCAATTCCAAAATGAAAGAAAGATATGAAGCACTTCCCATCTCTGGGAGAAGGGGTCAATCCAATATTGAATCCTGGCAATTGTTTTTCCACCATTAAGGCTTGCATAATTTCATCATGCCACTCCTTATAAGGAGGTAATGAGTCATTTTGCCAATGTCACAGAATAACCACTTTGGCCACCATCGAGATCATGGCAATGTGGGCCTTATGGTGGCTAGGTAAAGTAATTGAGTAATCACCCCCAGAAGACATATCTCAGGCATAAAAACATCATCAAGCCCCAACAGCAAATCCAGTGAGGTTTTAATTTTTTGCCAGAAAGAGACCACCTTAGGACACTGCCACAACATATGCAGGAGGTCCTCAACCATCCGGCGACAATGGGAGCAAGCTGGTGAGGCAGATCTTCCCATAGTATAAAGTTTGAGAGGGATGTAATACATATCGTGCAATATCTGGAACTGGATCCATCTATACCAGTCTCTTTTAATGTATTTATATGGATTGCACCAAATAGTTTGCCAGCCAGTCAATTCATATTGCAAGTCAAGCGCACTTTGCCAGTAGTAACAGACACTGGAAAGGGCAGTAGGGCCTGCAATTTTCAGGTAGGCATATAAACCAGCCACCGGGTGGGACTGGATTCCAAGAGACATAAACTGGGAATAAAACTATTTTGCCATAGTCCATGATTGAAATTAGATGTTAATGCATTGACCAATTGTAAATATTTAAAAGGGTAAAGTAGAGGCATCAAGAAAAGATCTTGTAAGTGCCCATGGAAGATGAGCTTGCCCTGCTCTATGAAAGAAGCCATGGAAGTTGAGCTCAAATAGGGACAAAAGGAGACAGGAACTGGGCAGCCCCCGATACAAATGTTAGGGTTTTACAAAACTGGTTGCACCAAGGATAGAGACTGATCCACCTAAAGAAAACTCTCCAGTTGCTTTCTGACCTTGAGAAACCATGTGAGGAGTAGATGGCACAGTGCTGCTGGCAAACTAGGTGGTTTTATAAACAGAAGACTAGCCAAGGAAATGCCCACTCTATGACAAAGGGAATTTTTAATTTGCAACCAAAGAGCCTGGTAACCATACCCCTCTAGCATATCCTCAGCAAGTACCTATCATACAAATTTCACCCCATAAGAAGCTAAGTAGTAAAGGAAAAAATATGGAGCCATAGGCCACCTCTCTCTTTCTCTCACTCTCTCAGAAATGTGAGTTTAGAGTAAACCTGGTGAACTGCACCTTCCCTCTAGAGGAAGCTGTTCAGTAACCATTGTTAGTCCTTGAACCAAACCTTTGGGAGAGAGACCCCCTCACATCCCCAATGAGTATATCAACCGTTGGAGACATTCATCTTGATGATATTAAAATGACCCCAGAAAGACCGGGGTAATGCTGCCCATATTGATAAATCAGTCTTAATGGCCTGGAGCAAAGGAGGAAGATTTAAGGGGACCACAACCATAAGAAAATGTGGCAGGCATATTCCCATGTACTTAAGGGCCTTGGTCTTCCATGCCAGTTCTAAAGCCTGGATCTCTTGCCTAGAAACCAAGGAGATGAGAGGTATAACCTGTGACTTATCCAGATTTACGTTATATCCCACTAGTCTAGAAAAAGAACTAATCTCAGACAAAGCGACTGGGAGAGAGGAGGGAGGCACTCCAACATGTAAAAGTAAATCATCAGCTTATGCTGAGACTTTGTACCTCTTGCCTACAAGCAAAATCCCTCTGATGTCCTGCAAGTTCTGCAACCTAAAGAGTAGGGATTCTAAGTATAAATTAAACAGCAACAGGGAGAGGGGACACCCCTACTTTGTACCATGCTTCAACTGAAAGGGAGAGGAGGAAAGCCCATTACAACAAATTTGAGCCAAGGGGTTGGTATATATCACCCTGATCCATGTACAAAATTCTTCTGGGATACCAAATTTATGTAACACTTCAAACAGAAAAGGCCACAAAACCTGATCAAAAGTCTTTTCTGCATCCAGGAAGAGCAGAGCAACAGGGACCCTGCTTTCATGGGATGCAGAAACAAGGTAAAACAGATTTCTAAGGTGGTCACTAGAAAGGAAGCTAGCCATGAAACCCACCTGTTCTGGTGAAATAAGCAGGTCCCACACCGATTTTAAGCTAGCGGCTAGCACCATCACCAAAATCTTAATAACAGAATTTAGTAATGAAGTCTGGCCCAGTGGCTCTGAGGTTTGAGGCACTGGATGCCACACCCTGTGCCATGCCGGCAACCTGAGTTTGGGAACAAACTTAGATGCCGGGGGTCGACAGGGGAGGGAGAGGGTGGAGCATCTGGAGGACAGTTCCCCTCTCCCTGGTGAGGGATCCAGGGGTAGCTCAGTGTCTTAGTGGCCCAAATGGAGATTGAGAGTACTACAGGTGCACCAGCTAAGCGTAAGGGGCAGAGTGCAGCAGATGCCAGTAGGGCAGCCATGTTCAGGCATCATTGCATGCTGCACTCTGAGGGAAGGAAAACACAAGAAAAAAAACATTTCCCAGATAGGTGATGGTGCCTTCCAGGTCCCTCACCATGACACGTCCAACGTAGGGCTTGATTCTCTGGCTCTCCCAATCCCTCCTGCCAGGCCTTCTCCATCTTCCAGGTTGCCAGATCAGGTAGGACAGGGGGAGTGTCTGCCCCCAATTTCCCAGAGGGGAGAGCCTCAGGCAGGGTGGTAGAGGGTGGGCGGAGAGAGTAGATCACCTGAGAGAGTTCTGGGAATGTGAGTGAAGAAAGAAAGTAAAAAAAAAGTTTAGTAATGAAATCGGGTTGTAACAAGATGGCAATAACGCATCCTTACCCAACTTCAAAATGAGTGTTATCCTGGCCTGGATAAAGGAATAGCCTGCCAGCCCCTCAGTCAAGAAAGAGTTAAATAACTGTGCAAAAAGCAGGGCTAAGTCCTTCTTAAAAAGTGCATAAAAATTATTTCAGAAGCTGTCTGGACCAGGGGCTTTATCCAAGGGCAACTGATGAATCTCTACCTGGACTTCAGAGACCTGTATGGGTACAGCCAAAAAGTATTGCTGGGAAGGGCAAAGATGGGGGAGTGGAAGCGCCTACATATACTGCAAAATTAGCACTCAATGTCCCAGTGTCATGGAGCTTTCATCATATAGCCTTTTGTAAAATTCCCAAAAGGCCTCCACAATATCACGTGACTTAGTGAGGATCTCTGTATCTGAGCCAGGCTTCAGATGTGGGACTGCCCTTTCCTCCTCTAACTGCTGTAGATACCAAGCCAGTAGTCAGCCAGCCCTCTCACCAGATTCTAAATATTGGGATTTGGTGCACAGTATAGTCAGGTCTGCCTTTTCAACTAGTAGTTCCCCATACATTAAATGAGCAGCTTCAAGCTGTTGCCAAATCTCTCGGGGAGATTGAGAAGAAATATTCTTCTCGAGGCACCTGGTTTTGGAAAGAAGCTGGTCCTCCTCCACAGATCAGACTTTTTTACAGTCAGTCACCAGTTTAATACATTTTCCCTGAACAGCACATTTAAGAGTCCTCAACAACAGGTCCAGTCTGGATACAGAGTCCTTGTTAATTTCTATGAAGCTCTTAAGAAAATCCAGCAAATGAAGGACTGGGAGTTGAGGTACCAAATCCCATCCTTCTCTTCCTCCTCCTTGAGGGTCTGATTCAATTCAACTGGTGCACAGCCCAATAGGACCTTAGAGAGTATTTCAGAGGTGAATAGGCCATTGAAAGGAAGTTCCCTGGGTAGAGGAGAAGAAGGTAAGTATATTGCCTGTCTTTAGGATGCAGAACTCGTCAAGGAGCAGTTAAACCCAAGTGATCTAAAAGATCCTGGAAACCAGGGGTCAACCTTAACCTTTTTTTTGCACTAGCCAGCAGGGCAGGTTGATTCAAAATTGCACTAGCCCGCAGATGATAGCACTAGCCCTTAAATATAATGGTAAATTTTGATCACTTATACAGGAAATGATGCAAGCAAAGCCAAGAAATACTCTGATTATTGCACATTTATCCTGCTCCCACATTACTTCTAGCTCCCCAACAGAAATAAAACTGCAATGCCATGACACACAGTGAGCTCCCTCTCCATTGTTTTGTACCATGGCCTCCTCTCTTCCTCTTTCTGCCCCCCCCACACCAAAGAGAGAGGACATCACAACAGCAAATGTTCAATCAAGCAGTCCCAGCTCTGCCCACACAATAGCTGACATCATCATGCACCTCACCACACTGTCACTACCACCCACAGGGCAATGAAGAAAGTCAGACAGAAAAAGACACTCTCAGCCCCCACCCTATAGTCAACTGGAGACCTGCACTTCTGAAAGTTTTTGTACAGTCTCAAGTGAGCCAGGATCACATCTGAGGTTTCTTTGGGGCTGGGGGATACACAAACCTAAAGGGGCTTGGGAAATAGAAAACTACATTTTTATCTGTAAAAGCATTGATTTTAATATGGTCTGCCCCAACAAAAACAGATTTTTCTTTAACATTGTCCTTTCTTCAGCCCAGGGAAACAGTACACAGGAATATCTCTATTTCTGTATAGGATTTTCTATGTACCCCAGGAATGCCTATTTCAAGCTTTCAAATTATGTGTTTTATCAAGGTTTATTTTTGTACTATTCACGATCCAAAGCTTTGTTTTTAGGATGAAAGGACATGCTGGGTGGGATAAGGGTGGAACTGTATGGATGGTGATGGCTGGCATGGTCCATTTAGAAGAGCTGGGAACCCCCTACACTTGCCAGTAATGGCAGCAATGGATCTGTGGATGGTCATTTCAGAGTCTGGTCTGCAGTGGTGTCCAGGGAAAGAACAGGGTTAAAAGATTTGGAGGGGAGAGGGAAGTTATGATGAGGCTGGGATAAAACCCACCACCTGCAGGGCTGATCCTGTATATCTCTTTGCATTTTGTCACTGAAATGTTGGATACAAATACTCAAAATGTAGATAAACGAGGGGCATTGGTCTTAATAATATTGGACAAATTGTTAGAGACACATTCAGAAAACTGGAACCTAGTGTCCACACCCTGGACACTATCTGAAAATCTTAACAGTGGAGTGATAATGACTCAAGCTGATTTTTTTGTGGGATCCCTCTCTTGAACTGCCAGATAATTGCAGCTCTTAATGAGCAATTAATCACACCAGGCCATCTCGAACATTGAGAGAGATTACCATGAGGACTAGAGCCTGCTAAAGTAGAGACTTTTTAAACTTCATTAATAGCAATGAAAATCTGCACTAGTTAAGACGGGCAAGTAGAGAGTTACCTGCACTAGCACTGATCAATTTGCACTAGGGTTTGGGCTAGTAAAACAATGTTAAGATAGACCCCAGCTGGAAACCCCTCTGACCAGGAGATAGACCCTGCCTACTGAGACTGGATCTATCCAGGTCAGCCTGGTAAACTAGATTCCAGTCACCTCTCAAGATTATGGTTAGCCTCGGGAGAGATGAAAGGAGGACTGTCAAATCTGAAATAAAGTGTGGGGAGTCAACATTAGGTCCATATATAGACCAAAGAGGACCTCTGTGGTACCCAAACAACCATGCAATAGGACATAGCGCCCATCCTGTCCCCAGTATTCCTGATTAAGCTTAAAAGATGTACCTCTTGCCACCAGGATGGCAACTCCCCCTCTCATGGAGTGATTGCCTGCCTGCTCCAAATGTCTGTGCCACCCAACTCCACCTGAAAAGAGAAACTTCCTCCTTTTTTAAGTGGGTCTCTTGTAGCATGACCATGTTTGGGAGGAGTTTCATAGGATGACCCAAGATCATATGCCTTTTTTGTTTACTATGAGCCCTATTTATATTCCAAGACGCAAACGTATAGTTAACACTCAAATGTACTAAAATCCAAGAAAAAAATACTGCAATAAAACATAGATAAAGAAAACTCCATCAAAGGTGCTCTGGGATCCCTCCCCCGACAACACATGAACCATACCCCCAAACACCCACATATAGCATGCTTATCTGTCAGTCATGTTACCAGGACAGTTACCTGCATTCCAACCTTGTACATTTGATTTTTTCAACCCAATTTGTCTTTTTCAGTATCATAATATGTATTGTTATCCTGTCACACCTGAAAAAGGGACCTTCGGGGCTCAGTGGGCCTACCCCGTTACCAAACTTTAATAAATAAATAAATATACAATCCCCATTCCCATAAACAGCAAAATCTCCAAACAAAACCCATATTGGATACATATAACTGGAAAGAGCCAAGTTTTCCATGCAGTACAAAGAAAAGTACAAAGCAACTTAATAGACTTGAGACCCACAGTTAAAATCAAAATAAAGTTAATATTCCAGACTGGCCAAAAGGGTAAGATCTGACCCCCCCCCAAAAAAAAAACCTGCCCCAAAACAGAATAACAAATGTAAACCATAACACCCCAATCTCTGGTCCTAGAGACTACTCTCCTAACAATAAGAGTCCCCTGATGGGTGAGAACTATCTGTATGAACCCACTCCCCGTAGCCACTCCTGCAAGATCTCAGAGTGGCTTACAATATAGAGTGAAACAATCCCCAACAAATACCAAATTGGATGGAATTAGCTATAGGATGGTACATCAGCATGTCATTAGCCCAGAAATATGTATCTTACCCCAGGAAATTAAAGAACTAGACAGTCCGGCACCATGAGCAATATCATAAGCATGACATATAGTCTAAATATTCATAGTAGGGACCCTCAAAACTAAGAAACACTGGCTGAGTGAAATTCAGATCGAGAGCCCAGAAAAACAATGTCCAAAATGCTGAGATTCTCCCCAGAAGTCAGGTCATTCTGAAACAGCAACCTCGGCAGGACTGAGATCAGAGATAGTGCAAACACAAGAGCAGTTTCCACCAAGCAGATCATAGTCTGAAGCTTTAATCCTCTGAGGTTAAACAGCAGAGCAGCTGATTACAGCAGACGTCTCTGGAAACCATAGCTGACAGAATAAAAGAGAAGTCTGGAAGTGAAAACAAAAGAAAAGAAAAGAAAAGAAAAATCTAAGTCCATTCACCATAGTGGAGGAAGTCCTCACCAAATGTAGAACCGAAAAAAGTGCCTGGTAAACAGGCAGAACAACTGGTGCCACAGTATTAATGGAAGACCATGAATACCCAGGGGAAATCGCCAAAATTGCTTCTTTAATGAAATTTATAACATGGGACATCTCGGCAAGTAAAATTGATTGGTTAACATCAAGTCACCTGACAGTTGATTAATCTGTGTTATATGCACTCTGAGGGTGAGCAGTCTGTAAGTTAGATCAGTACTTACAACTGTACTGAGGGTCTTGTTACTGTACTCAAAATTCACTGTGACAAGCAGCCATTTTTATGTTTGCTTGCACGCATGTGCAAGAAACATAGTGCCATCATCGGAGATTTCGGAGGTGTGTCATCTCCTCCTCCAATTCAGTCAGTGTGTTGGCAGGCGCGGTCCCTGTAAGCCAATGCATGCTGGAGCTGTCTATGACAAGCTCCAAAATGCAGTGGCATACAGTTCAAAGGGGGAGCTACGCTTCAGTGAACAGCGATAAGATATTGCTTGCTCATGCACAGCTTCCCCACACACACAGATGCCACGCGGGCATCGCTCCCCGCTCCCGCGCACGCGCACACACTGACCTTCAACCCGTGAGGGGTGCCCAGTCGGCTGTGCTGCGTTCCCGGCTCCCCAGAAGCCTTCGAAAATGCCATGCTGGTGTCCCACCCCAGCTTGGCGAAGTAATGATATAGCCGATGAGGGTGCCCAATCCCCGTCGAGCTCCACTGTCCTCAGTCCCTCCCAGTACTAAGTACCAGCTGGGAGCCCACCCCAGCGTGGCAATCGATCTCTTTGGCCGACGGGGTGCCCAATCCCCGTCGGCTGAACGCGCCCCCAATCACTCCTTGTGCCATGCTGAGAGCCAAGCCAGCATGGCAAACGCCCAACGTCCATTCTTTTTTTTTAACCTGTAAAGAAAAATGGTCCCAAGTAGTCTCCTGGACCCCTCCCAAAACCCGCACCCACCCACTGCGCACCTGCCTCCCTACACCCCCCACCCCATACTTACCTCTGGACCTCGGCACGACGATCTTGATGGACTGAGAACACGTCTGCACTTTCAAAGCCGACACGAACTGAGGAAATGCCAGTAAGCTGTATAATGGGCTAGATAGGGGGTTTCAACTTTGTTGCATATCTCAGGCATTTTGGGAATTTTACCAAATTTTCAATATGGGGTTTTGGGACCCCTTCTCATGAATGATGTCACTGCATGGCGTTAGTCGGGCCGAAGGTGATTTACGAATCACTGTGCAGTCACTGTGTGGGAAATCACACTTTGGGCTTGAATATACCATGACGTATCATTCATGAGAGATAAAACCCATGTTACCATCGAAAAATCAAACAGTGTTTATGAAACATGCGTTGTGCAGTTCTTCGTGAGCTCATAAGGTCCCGAATTTTCAATATTTTCACTCCAGATTTTCAACATTGCCATTTTATCACACCTTCTTATGAGTAGTACAGCTGTCATTTTTCACATCTCACCCAAAATGTGTTTCCGCCCATGAAGCGCACAATGGCATAGTCGGTGTGCGAGATCAATGTACGGGACAAATTAAGAAAATCACAGTGACACTGTTCATGAGCTGATGTGTTAAAATGGCTATGTTGAAATTTGGTGAAAAAATTCCAAAAAATGACTTTTATGAGCGTGCGTTGTACAGTTCCTATGCACGCTCGTAAGTTCGCGAATTTTCAATATTTTCACTCCAGATTTCCAACATTGCCATTTTGCCACACCTTCTTATGAGTAGTATCGCTGTCATTTTTCACATCTCACTCAAAACGTGTTTCCGCCCATGTAGCACACAATGGCGCAGTCGGTGTGCGAAATCAATGTACGGGACAAATTAAGAAAATCACAGTGACACTGTTCATGAGCAGAGGTCTTAAAAAGGCTATGTTGAAAATTTGGTGAAAAAATGTCCATAAAATGACTGTGTTATGAGTGAGCATTGCGCAGTTTCCACGCACCCTCGTTAGTTCATGACTTTGTCATATTTTCAGTCCAGATTTTCACCAGTGTCATTTTTCCACACTTCCTTATGAACAGTACAGCTGTCATTTTTCACAACATGGCTGAAGTGTATTTTCACACTTTCAGCGCAGAGATGCGTGGTTGCTATGGGAAATCATTGTTCGGCACTACAAAGAAAATCACAGTGACACTGTTCACGATCGGAGGCACCAAAATGCCTGAGTTGACAACCTGCTTGTGTGCGCTGCTTACCGTGATTTACCATTTTTTAATATTTTTACTACAGATTTGCAACATTGCCATTTTTACACCTCCCATGAACAGTACAGCTGTCATTTTTACATCCTGTTGGAATGTTTTGCACCTGTGGTGCTAAATGCCGTAGTCACTGTGCATAAGCAGCTTTCGGCTAACAAGCTGATATTCCCCCTGTTCATGAGGTGGGGTCACAAAAAAAACATGTTGAAAATTTGGAGTGAAAATACCAACGAATGCCTGAGGCATTAGGATTTCCAACCATAACGCCCAACCCTGTAGAGAATGACAGGCATCAGGGGTGTGACATGGGATTCTTGCCTGTGATCCTCATACCATTCCACACCCTGCAGTCAGTGAGCGGCATCGAGGTATGCCTTGGACTCTTCGGCCCCAAACTTCACCCCATTCTCCTATATCGCACCCATCTCACCATATTTCCTAATGAAATGGAGTGCGCATAAGGGCCAAAGACCCCAAGGAACACCGTGAGACTTGTCAGTGTCTGCAGGGTGGGGTGTGGTGAAATGACATGGCCATTATGCCTGACAACCCAAACGCACACCCTAATGCCTGTCACTCTCTGCAGGGTGGTGGTGGGGTTGGCTTCAGTTCAATACTTCACTGCCATTCCTATTACACAGCTCTGTAACTTCTACACTACCATTGACAATGCCAACAAGCAAACATTCGGCATTGACAAATGCTTGTTTTAATTTCCTAAGAGAGCGACCCCCTTTAATATAAGTCACAGAAGCCTGTGAAGTACTATGGCACAGACAGTGCAGCAACAGTGGCTGCAGCCTTAAAAATGTGTACACCGTGGCATTACCGTAAAAAGTTATGGTACTGTTATCTCTGTGGCTGTGAGCAAGTGATCCTCCCTCCCCCCGTGCTGTCCAATGCCATTTGAGTGCCTGCCCTTTGGACACTGACAGTAGTTAGTCTGCAAACAGCATGAAACATTTAGCCACCCACTCACCATACGGGATACCTAAGTAATAATGCACTACATCAACAACATCAGCATACAACTTCTTAAAACTTACCACCACATAAGTATGTACAATCAATATTTTATGTGAAGTGGAACTGTGTAATGTCTTGCTGTTTCAGGACTAACATTGGTGTTGTGCACCTGTGTACCTCAGAAAAGACCTCCGTGTCACAACAGTCTGCGATAATGCGACAGAGCTTATTTAAAAAAGCAAAGTAACTATTCAGGCGAATGTTAAGATTGTAACTTTAAACTGTTAAAAAATTTTGCTATACTGGTAGAACAGTGCATATCTTGACAGTTGTTTTCCCAACCACACAGTTGCAAAATGACATTCAATGTCTTGTATTGGCATGTTGAAATGCCTAATTTAGTAATGTTCTCTGATCTGTTGTTCAACAGGTACGTTATGTGTATTAAAGCATCATTACTGTGAAAACATGCATTATTGTTATACTTAATGCCTTCTACCATTAATAGTGAAGAGAAATTGAGAAAATAACAATGCAAACTATGATGAGAAATCATTGTGTTGTTAAACGGACTACTTCATCAAGGGGAAGGACAATTCAGAAACTCCATGTATTTCTCCAATCTAATAGTAGTAATCAAAGAATAGTGGGTCTGGGATCGAGTGATTGTTAAGGAACATTTAAATTATTTGTTTTCAGTAGGAGTGAAACCCAGCAGGAGGAAGGAGGCAGTTGGAACTAGAAGGTAAGTACTTTCTCTGTGCTGTTTGTTTTCCTTTAGGATTGAGCTAGCATTTAATGAGATGGCAATGTGTGCCATGTGACTTAAACAGTACAAGTTCCAAATAAATGATTTTGTCTTGGCTGGGAGGAGGGGGGCATTTAACTGAGGGAGAGAGGTTGAAAATACATAGAAGAGGAGGGATGGTCACTTTACTCAGACCAGCCAATAGTGAGACTAGGATCAAGTGATTGTTAAGGAACATTTAAATTGTTTGCCTTCAGTTGGAGTGAAACCCAGCAGAAGGAAGCAGACAGTTGGAGCTAGAAGATAAGTACTTTCTCTGTGCTGTTTGTTTTCCTTTAGGTCTGAGCTAGCATTTCATGAGATGGCAATGTGTGCCATGTGACTTAAACAGTACAAGTTATAGTACAAGTTCCAAACAAATGATTTTGTCTTGGCTGGGAGGAGGGGGGCATTAACTGAGGGAAGGAGGTTGGAAATACATGGGGGGGGGTGGTCACATGACTCGGACCAGCCAATAGTGGGCTGGGATCTAATTATATTTCAAGGGGACCAAGCGACCCTGAAGCTTGAGTACCATGAAGCAGGAGTGTAGCATCCTGAGTAGTGTCTGCAGGGCATCAGCAGGGAGGACAGCAGGCAGCAGGACATGCTGGTAGACAGGAAAGAGCCTAACTGGGTGGGCCACATACAGCCATTACAGACATGGGGAGTTCAAGGTGGGGGAAGGGTTCCATGGAGTGTGGTAGGACCAGGTTAAGGGAGGAGAGGATGTGCAGGGGCAGTCAATTAGGGTGGGAGATGGGAAGGGTTGTTTGTTGCCAAGGATGTGGTGAAGCCATATTTCTGAGAGTGGCTTGGAGAGAAGGGGGCTGCAGGGTGTGTTGGCAGATGGGCCAGCTCAGGCAGGAAATAGGGTGGTTGAGAAGAAAACTGAAGGCATGGAGGAGACAGAATAGGAGAGAACACAACCAGGAGGGGAAACTAATGAGGCATTCAAAAGAGCTCATAACAGGCAAAGATAAGGGGGAACTCAGTGGGACAGCAGGAGGGCCACACAAGTGTCTGCAGCCTAGGGAAGGAAGTGATGACTAGAGATGGGTCCGGAACATGGCATGACAAAGGCTGGGTTGGAACAAAGATATCAGCCTGGGGGAAGGGGAACTGGACTCATTAATGGAAATAAGATTAGCACTGCAAATAGATTCTCAGGATTGGCTAGTCCAGAAGACCAGGAAGCAGAGAGGAGGGATGTTACAGTAAAGGAGCAGGGAGAGGTCTCTACAGGGGAAAAGTTACAAAGCAGGGAGGCAGTAGGCAGTACACCAAGAGGACACAGTGGCAGGGGGGCTCAGTGAGGAGATGCAGTCTCTCTGGAGGGAAGTAAGGAGCAAGGGGACAAGAGGACAAGGGAAGCAGCAGGCAGCTCAGGCAAGGCTAAGGATTGGGAGGGGAGGGGAGTCTGAGTGGGGGTGGGCCACATTTCAGGGAAGACACAGGGAAGTAATAGCAGAGGAGGTGGTAGCATGGTGGATGGAACAACAAATGAATGCAAAGGGAGGTTCCTGAAGGAAAATGGTTCAGAGTGAAGTCAGTCCCTGGGTGCCTTGACTACGAGAGGAGGAAGGACATGGAAAAGGTTAGAGGAGGCAAAGGGGAGGTAGGACAAGGGAATGAGAGAGCCTCACAAGTTGGGGGGTAGGTAAGTGATGGTCAACAAGAGGATGACGGGGTAAGTGCCAGTTAGTCCTAATTCTAGGGGATTCTGTACTTAGGGATATAAGATGGGGGAAAGGGGTGCCAGAAAAAGTAACTAAGTAAATCTGTAGAAGTGGGCCAGTGTTTTCAATTACCAAATAGGAAGGGGATACATGTGATAGAAGACTTTATTTCATGTATAACAGAAGGCATTATTTATCTTGCGACTTGTACTTGCAATTGTTTTTACATTGGCATGACAGCACCTAGATTTAAGGATCACATTTTGGAGCATTTATCTTGCATTAGAACAGAAAAAATGGAAAACACATTAGCATATCATGTTACAAAAGCAGGAGCTGAGCACTATTTTAAATTTAGAGGCTTGAAAACAGTAAAACTAGGAATAAGAGATGGTGACCTTATTAATAGGTTACAACATTGAGAGACATACTGGCAGTTTAAATTGAAAGCTGGACAACACCCAGGATTAAACAATGCTTTCCAACTGCCCCCCTTGTTAACTAAAAGAATATTTAGTTATTATGTATTTTCTTAACATTACCATTTATTGCAAACTTCTGATTTATATTATACAGTAGTGTGTTAATAGTTTATGAAGTTAAGAATTTATGAATTTCCATATTGTTCTCTCAGCTGAGAGGTTTGGTTTAGTTTAGTATTTGTGAATATTTATTAGGGCTATTATATGATGGATTTTTTTACCTTTTCATGTAACAGTTACTAAAATTATATTTTGTGTACTTTTATTAATAGGATACTATAAATATTTTTTTATGATACAGTTTAACACCTAGGCAGTATGCCCCTTATATGTATGAATAAATATATGGCTAAATTATAATTGCGGTGCTCTGCTGTAGTTTTGCATTGCATAGCACTTTCAGTAGTGGTGTCCTTAGTAGTTAGATTTAATTAAGTGTTTGTGCTTGTCTTCTCAGTAGTTTTAATTGTGTGTTATTTAATTCACATCTATACCTTTAGGTCATAAGTGGGGTTGACACTATAAATACCTGTAATCTATTCATGCTGCTGATGTCTTGAAAAAGAGTCAGGGCAGCGTGAAATGTTGATGTTGGTGCACGGGGGGTGCTTTACCTTTTAATAATAATAAATGTGCTGCTATTCGAAGCTGACTGCAACTGCATTTTTTTCTTGTGCTGTTGAGCCCACTTTTTCTTGTAGTACTGAGCAGGATAAGTGTCAGTGAGTCCTAATTCTAGGGGATTCTGTACTTAAGGGTATAAGATGGGGGGAAGGGGTGCCAGAAAAAGTAACATCTGGGTGGAATGCATGCCAGACATGACAGCAATTAGAGTAGGGCAGAATATGCTCGGATATGTGGGAAAGATGTAGGGGAAGCCCCACATTATAGTGCACCTGGGAACAAATGATCTGGAAGGGAGAAGGATAGAGGAGGTACAAGACAGCATCAGGAAAGTGGGGAAACTATGCAGCAAAGAGGGAACAACAGTAGCCTTCTCAGAAGTTCTGCCAGTACAAAGGGCTAGTACAGACAGGAAGAGAAGAATCAATGACTTCAACAAGTGGCTGAGGGAATGGTGTGTGTCCATGGGGTATGGATTCTTGGAGGACTGAAGTAGTACATGGGATAACACAGATCTTTATGCAGGGGATAGGTTACACCTCAGCAGGGCAGGGTCACAGGTGTTGAAGCAGAAGCTGGGGAACTTCATCAATGAGAGGTATCATTTAAACTAGGTAGGGGAGGCAGTGGAGCTGGGAATTGCCAGGAGAAGGGGTCCAATGGACCTGCCCCCACCACTGGGATAGATACGATCTTAGGTGAAATAGGGGTTGAAGTGAAGGGTAAAGAAGCAGAAAGGTTAGGAGCAGTGTGGAGAATGGTTTCACTAAATGCTAGGAGCCTGTGGAATAAGTTGGCAGAGTTGCAGACATTAATGGCAGAGGGGGAGGTGGATAGAGCTGCCATTACTGAGATGTGGGCAACCAGGAACCATGACTGGGAAGTAACCATCCCAGGGTACAGACCATTCTAGAGGGATAGAGTTAAAGGGAAGGCTGTGGGGGTTGCCATATATGTTAGGGAAGGGATCAGATGTAATCGGGAGGAAAGGGAGGAGGGCAGGTAAGTAGTAATCTGGCTGCAACTACATAGCCAGAAAGGGACCGAGATCTGTCAGGGGATTGTTTATAGACCTCTGGCCCAGAAGGAGGACATTGACAGGGAACTGGGTGAGCAGATAAGGAGGCATAGTGGCAAAGGGAGCACAGAGGTGGTGGGAGATTTTAATCTACCGGGGGTGGATTGGAGCATTCCAGCAACCACTTGCACCAGGGAGCAGATCCTCCTGAAAGCATTCTAGGATGGTTTCCTTACCCAGAGGGTTATGGAGCCAATGAGGGAGAGGAATATACTAGACCAGGTACTGGAGGATGGGGAACAGGTCAGGAATGCACAGATGGAGGAACCTCTAGCAAGCAGTGACCACTGCACAGTATGGTTCTCAATCAATCTGGGTAGGGAAGAAGTCACTACAAAAACTAGGGTCCTGGACTTCAAAAGTGCGTACTTTGGCAGGGTGGGACAAATATTGGAAAGTCATATGGCAAGCATCCACCCAGAAATGGACACAGAACAAAAATGGGCAGTCATCAAGGCAGGACTGGCTGAAGCAACTAAAACTTGTATAACGAGCCAGAGCAAGAAAGCCAAGACCAAGAAACCAAGTTGGATGAGTAGCGAGGTAGTGGAGAAGGTGAGGGAGAAGAGAAATGCTTTTAGGATCTACAAGAGATCCAACAGGGCAGAAGACAGAGAATAATATGTGAAGAAATCCAGAGAAGTGAGCAGAGTGGTAAGGGCAGCAAAGGTGACTAGGGAACGGAGGTTAGCATAGGGGATCAAAGAAGGAGAAAAGGATTTCTTCAGCTATATCAGAGAGAAGAGGAAGAGGAAGAGCAAGGATCAAACTGTTAGGATCAGGAGGGGAAGTGGATGGGTAAAAAGGGGGACTGAGCAGGCAGAAATACTTGATGAATATTTCTGTTTAGTCTTCACCAAGGAGAGGGATCGGTCAGTACCTGAGAAGAAGGGCGAGGTGGGAGAGAGTGGAGGAGAAGCAACCATGGATAGGGAAATCATGGTAGAAAGGGTGAGGGAGGGCCTAAAGTCTCTGAGGGTGGACAAGGCACCTGGCCCAGATGGAGACCACCCCAGGGTGCTGAGAGAGTTGGCAGAGGTTCTGTCAAGGCCATTGGTGGACCTATTCAATACCTCTCTGAACTTGGGGTGCATGCCCAGGGGCTGGAGGGAAGCACGTGTGGTACATCTCCATAAAAGTGGGCCTAAGGACGAACCAAGGAATTATAGACTGGTAAGCCTTACTGCAATTGTGGGAAAACCGATGGAGACAATCCTCAAGGAAAGACTAGTGCAATTTCTTGAGGATAACAATCCTCAGGATAGCAGGCAGCACGGGTTTGTCTTAGGCAGATCCTGCCAGACGAACTTCATTGATTTTTACAACTGGGTTACAAGGGCACTGGACAGGGGACTTGAGGTGGACGTCCTCTGCCTGAATTTCAGCAAGGCCCTTGACCCTGTGCCACATGGTAGGCTGACCTGCAAGTTGAGGAATCTGGGAGCAGGGAGGAAACTGTTAAGATGGGTGGAGAACTAGCAGCAGGGTAGACAGCAGAAGGTAGTAGTGGGAGGAGAGGCATCTGAACCCAGGGCAGTAACAAGTGATGTACCACAGGCCTCAGTGCTGGCACCAGTTCTGTTTAACATTTTCATAGCTGACATTGCAGTGAGGATTAAGAGTAAGATCAGTCTTTTGCAGATGACGCAAAGATTTTTTATTTTATTTTATTTATTTCATAATTCAGATTTACAACCTTTGCGTCAAAGACTCATTTACAAAAGCACCTCGTCGCAGGGAGGGTAGACAACAATTGATGGTGGAGTACAACAATGGAGAACATTACAGGTGAGATACAATAAAAGAACACACAAAGTAATTCCAGTAATACAAAGGTGTACAAAGGCTTCAATTAGCTACAATTAGTTTAGTATATAAATAATAAAGTACCACTAGGGGTTCTAGGGAGCGATACCTGGGGAGAAGGGGTGGTTGCTGGGGGAGAAGGCAGTCCGGAAGGACATTATCTGTAAACTGGGCCAGGCGGAGCTCTAGGTATGGGCCAGCCAGGGGCATTTACAGCTCTGAGTGTCAGTGAGGTGATTTCGGAGGGTGATTTTGAGGGGGCCGATTTTGGGGATGTTTGTGACATGAGTGGGAAGAAAGTTGCTCTAAGGGAGGGGCTCTGTGGTGGAATGATCTTTGGGCGAGAGAGATCCTGGCTCTCAGGACCTGAAAGGTGGCTTTGGTTGCACTTTGGGTGGCAACCTAGTTGGAGGCCAATTTTAGGGATGCAGCAACCCCCAGGGGGGAGATCCCAAGTAGTGATTTTTTTGCCAGTTTATAAGTGTGGCAGCACAGGCGCTCATCAAAGGTGAGTATGTTCGAGGAGGAGTAGAGCTGGCATGTGTGAGTTCTGCTGGGGGCACCAGTCAGGAGCCTGCAAGCCTTGTTGATTGAGGTCTGGACTTTGGTGAGGGCAGTGGGGTCAGCAGCCACATAGATAGGGAGCCCGTAGTCAACCAGTGACAGGATGGAGGAGGTGATATCCAGCCGGTGGGCATTCTGAGGGAGGCAGTCTTTGTGGTGGTAGAGGAGTCGAATCCGGGTGTTTACGGCAGTGGACAGGGAATTAAGATGAGAGTGGAAAGAAAGAGCCAAGTCGAAAGTGATGCCCAGATATTTGTATGCATACACCTGTTCAAGGGAATGTAGGGTGCTGGGGAGGATAAGAAGGGGGGCATTTCTGGAGTTACTCTGGTAGTGGGCAAAAAGCATAGATTTTGTCACCTTGCAATTCAGAACTAGATGATGGTTGAGGAACCATTTTTCAGCTTGGCTGAAGGTGAGTTGCAGAGAGTTCTGGAGGGTGATGGAGTCGGGGTGGGAGACAACGAGAACTGCATCGCCGGCATATAGGAGCATACTGCCCAAGCAGGAGCTAGGAAAGGTGTTTAGAAAGAGACTGAACAATGTGGGGCCCAGGATGGAACCCTGGGGGACACCTGAGAGAACAGGTAGGGCAGCTGATAGGGTACCGTTTATCTTGACCCATTGGGATCTGGCATGGAGGTAACTGGAGAACCAGGCAAGGGGGCCAGATGAGAAGCCTAGCTGATGGAGGCAGTCAAGCAATAGAGGGTGACACACAGTGTCAAAGACCTTAGAGAGGTCAATGAACACTGCCCCAGCAACGTCTCCATAGTCAAGTGCAGAGTGTATTTGCTGTGAGAACTCTAGTAGGGCTGTGGTGGTGCTGTGTCCAGGGCAGAAGCCATGTTGTTCTGGACATAGTATGCTGTATTTGGTTAGATATTCCATGAGTTGAGTGGATGCTATTTTTTCCAGGGCTTTAGAGAGTGGGGGGAGGATGGAGATTGGTCTGTAGTTATTTGTTAATGCTCGATTTGTGCCGAAGTAGATGGGGAGGAGGGAGCAAAAGTACTTCTGGAGGATTTGATGAAACTGGAGGGATGGTCTCACACCTGGCAGCTTAGTTTCAATGCCAAGAAGTGCAAAGTGATGCATTTAGGAGACAAGAACCCAGGACACAATTACTGGCTGGATGGTGTCCTGTTAACAAAATCCAAGGAGGAGAAGGATCTTGGAATGCTGGTAACCGGGGAGATGAACCACTCTGCTTAGTGCAGGAGTGCAGCAGTGAAGGCAAACAGGATGCTAGGGTGTATAGCAAGGGGGATTACTTCGAGGAGTGGGAAGGTCACCTTGTCCCTGTACAGGTCCCTGGTGAGACTGCACCTAGAGTACTGTGTCCAATTCTGGCACCCCTATTTGAAAGGGACATTAGACTATTGAGGGGGTACAGTGCAGCAACAAAAATGATCCTGGGACTAGGGGACAGACCATATGAGGAGAGACAGAGAGCTCAATATGTATACCCTGGAGGAAAGACGGGAGAGAGGGGATATGATTGAGACCTTCAAGCATCTGAAGGGTTTGAACAAAGAAGACATCAGGTGTATGTTCAATCTGAAAGGCGGAAGGAAAATCAGGGGACACTCTATGAAGCTAAAAGGGGACAGGTTCAAGAGGGAACTGCAGAGGCACTATTTCACAGAAAGGGTGGTGGGAGGGTGGAATGCTTTGCCAGAGGAAGTATCATTGCAGAGTGCTGGCGGCTTCAAGGGGGGTGGGGCAGTTTCAAGGGGAGGGTAGAAATTGGAAGGGGTGGGAGCTGGGGAAGGGAATATGAGGGAGGTGGGGGCAGCTGCAGTCAAGTGGACTGAAGTGCTGCACACTAGAGCAGACTAGATAGTTCGAATGGCCTGTATCTGCTGGCAATTTCGTATGTTCCTTTGCTTTTAATGTTTAGCTTAAATAATTACAACAATTTACAAATCCCATGTTATAAGCCCGATAACCCTCTTCAGGGTGTCGTTAGTTAGTTAATCAACACCCTGGTGCTGTGAGGGCACTGGCCCCTCGCTTCTCAGGCCTCACAATGCACCCAGGGTGTTGATTAATCCCTCAGTACCCACACACCCTGTTGTGAGTTATTGCTTATATAATTTGTGGAGCTGGCCTGGTTTTGGTAAACGTATGATCCAAGACAACAAGATTTTTGGCCAGCTAAGGCAGAAAAGTGCCCATGCACATTCAGATTTGTTTTATTCCTTTTATTTGTTCAGTTTTTTCAAGTCCCAGTGTTTCACATATGAATAAATGATGCTTCTTCTGGGGAACTCTACATAAATTCAAATAAAGTTTTTATTACAAACATTGAATATACATTAATATTTTTACAAAATTAATTTCTACAATTGAATAATTCTTTATACTCTGCTTAATAATAAAGTATATACATGTTCTGTAATTAACATCACTTGATTCATTGTTCAGTTGTATCCATCACCATTAAATTCTGCCACCATGTTTCAAATCAGTGTAAATAAAACACTACCTGCCTTTTAACTTGGCCTTTATGGATCTGTGGCTGACGGTAACATGACTTAAAGGTTCTTCATTCATATACACTGTACACAAATACAATAGTTGTCTTCAGTTTCATCCACAAAGATTTATACTTCATTATCTATGTTCAATGATTTTTATGTTCGATCACTTTTTATGGAGCAACTGAATCTTGCATTGGGATCACATAGTAAGTGTTTATTTTCCTTTTTCCTCTCTTAAAATTAAACGTTTAGAAACATAGAAATCGCTCCCCTTTATTATTCCTTTATCTGTATTCACAGTAGATAAGGCATACCGAGGCATGTCACAAGTCACAAGTCTAACTCTAGCGAGTGCAGGTGCCCTGCAAAGGCCTCACAGGCACCCATGTCTCCCCAGTCCTGATTCCCTGAATCTGCGTGTGCCACATACAGCACAGATACCCAACCCAGAACAACCAAACAGAAAGCCTCACAGGCATCTACACTCCACAGTCCCTGATCCTCATACATAGGTGCCAGTTGCATCCCATGGCCCCCTAAATCCCTGAATAGCACATGCCCTGCAGGGCTGTCAACACACTTATTCCCCAATCCCACACCTGTAAAACCCTTCATGGCAGTTTGCCCTCTCTACTGCACAGATCTAAAGTCTCTTAACACGCATTGAGCACTCTCAGGAACAGTGAGCCCCACTAGTTCATTCCAGTTCTGACAGCCCCTGCCATAGCCTTTCCTTCACCTCCACGGTCAATGGCATTGAGTTCCTAGAAGATTTAGTATAGATATGTTCAATGAATGAATAAGTACATTCATTCATTCATTGAGCATGTCTATACATTACGTGTTCCTATGGAACTGAGTCGGCAACTGGCCGTGGAGGTGAGAGGAGGGCTTTGCAAGCCACCAGCTGGGGACAGGTCAGTGGGGGCAGGGTGGACTGGCACTGCTGGGTGGGAGGCCACTGGACTACCAGGGTTATGTGTGCATTATTTAAGTACCATTTGCGGCACTGTGTCTTGGGGTCTGGCCACAGGTGGAGGGTGGACACATCTGCCCTGTAGAGGCTTTTAAAGGTGTGTGGAATAGCATGGGTGTGGATAGCCCTGTGGGGCATACACTGTTTGGGGGTTTACACGGTCATGGTGCAAGATGTCCAGCTGGGCATCTACGGAATGGGGGATCAGGGGCTGGGGTGGTTGTGAGATGCCCAGTGGAGCACCAAAGGAGGTGTTCTGGGCATGGCAGGGAGGTCACATGGCTTGGGTGCTGGTCTACTGACTGGTCTGCAGAACCCTCAGAGGGTGTACCTACCATTATGTCAGCTAAATGCTGGTTTACCTTACACTGATGATTCTCCTCTGGGGGGGTCTTGTAGAATCCCGACATTGGGGACTTTGTTGCTACCCTTCTAGAATGGGGCACAACTGCTGCTGTAAAACCTCTAATGCCATGTCACAGGGAGGTTAGGGCATAAGTGCTGGCCTAAGTCCACTTTGGCACAAGTGGCCTGTGGCATGTTGCATGCCACTTTGTAGAATATTGTATGTCACAACTGCTGGTGTAACTTGCTAATTGCACCATTCTTTTTGGCGCTAGTCAGGTCACACCAGTCGTATCTTTTCTAGAATCGGGCCCATCATGCGTTGTGAGTCCCTTTTCTCTTTCTTGCATCTGACACAGTTACAAATGGGAGGGGGGAGAGGAAACAAGGAGAAATGCTTATATTTTTAAATCCTTCAGACATTCTTAAAACACCTTTATCTTCTAAATATTTTTAACATTTCTTTTCCAAAATACAATACTTCTAGCGGTTTCAAACGGTCTCCCTCATAATGGATGGGAGACAGATAAAGGTGTTTTAAGTATTTCTGAAGGATTCCACAAAGAAGCAGAGAATAAATTATCTAACAAAGAAATGTATGGTACTGTGAATACAGATAAAGAAATAATAAAAGAGAGTGATTTAAAAGTTTCTAAACTTTTAATTTTAACAGATGAAAAACGAAAATAATTCAAACGCTTGTTAGAAGATCCCAATGCAAGATTCAGTTGCTTCCCAATAGGTGATTGAACATAAAAATCATTGAACATTTTGATAGATAATGAAGTATAAATCTGTGTGGATGAAACTGAAGACAACTATTATGAATGTGTACAGTGTATGTGAACGAAGAACCTTTAAGTCATATTACCTGCAGCCACAGAGCCATAAAGGCCAACTTGAAAGGCAGGTAGTGTTTTATTTATGCTAATTTGAAACATGGTGGCAGAATTTAATAGTGATGAATACAACTGAACAATGAATTAAGTGGTGTAAATTACAAAACATGTATATACTCCATGATTAAGCAGAGTATAAAAAATTGATCGTAGAAATTAATTTTGTAAAAATATTAATGTATATTCAATGTTTGTAATAAAAACTCTTTTTATTTATATAGAATTCCCCAGAAGAAGCATAATTTATATGCAAAATGTTATCTGCCCTCTTTATCCCCCTTTGCCCTCCTAATTTTCCAACCAAATTCTTTATGAAGTAGTATGCACATCCCTCTTTTGCTTGTTGTAGCTACGCTATGGATTTCCTCCCCTACCCATCACTATTTCAGCTTTTTAGCATCCACAGAGGATGGCTTTGTTTCCAGAAGGAATGTCACCTGAGGTCTCAGGTGTTTTAGATGTGACGTAACTTTTTTTTTCCTAATGGGGGAGTTGAGGCCTCATACATTTCAGGTCAAAAGCTAGTCTCCATTTATAGGTCTTAGACAATCATTTTGGATGGGTGATGACCAATAGTTCCCCCTTGTGTTATACTTGTATGAGTTTTCCATTTAGAGTCCCAAGCTCACCCCTTCCCTAGAATGCCATAAATCCTTCCTCACTCTCTGGTTGCCTGTGAAATCCTCACATCCTCTGTTGCCATCTAAAACAGAATAACAGTACCAAAAAATCAAAACTATGTACACCCATACCCTTTTTGACACCTATCCCCCAGCTGTCTCCCTCCATCCTTATTCCCCTTCCAGAAACTAGCCATCACAAGTCTCATAGGCCCACTAGTGGCCTGGACATTTGCAATCATTGCTAGGGGGTGCTACTGGTCTGTTCTAGACCATAACCTCTAGTACACTCTTGGGGTGACCCCTCCTGCGGTTGGTCATGCCCGTTCTTTCCATTCTGTAATAATATAAAAAATCAACTTGCATGCTGCCTGCTAACCCTCATCTTGGGATTAGCTGAGTGATATGGATGAACTGTAATCCCTCAATGGTGGGTTCTCTCCATGCCATAATTAGTGGGTAACTGTAGGAACCGACCTCTCTGGTTTGCAGTGCCTCCTTCAGTCTTACATCACTATATGGTAGTCTGTGCCCGGTTCTCTTATAATGTGGGCACCTATTAAACTACCCTTGAGTTACACACCATGCATGTCTAGTGCTTGGGAATGCCTGGCAGTGCGGTGCCCCCCACAACCAAGTGGGGGGGTCTGTGTTGTTGGCAGCTGGGTAGTGGGTGCAGGTAACCTTTCATTCTATGGTGGGGTGGGCAGGAGATCCACACATCAATTACAATATACATTTACAATACCACTGTATCCGCTTTGCCCCACTCATCCCCCATTCTTTCCAGCCTAGATCAGCAATTGCACTTTATTGATTTCTCATGAGATGTCCCGCTCTTGGTAGGTATGACTCTTATTCACATTATTTACCATATCACCCCCTTAATTGGACCTTTTTTAATTATCCTCCTTTTGCAATTCTTTGGTATGCTTGCCTATCCCTGTGCACCACCAAGGTTGTCAAAATCAAATACAGTACTGGTATTTTTTTTTTCTACTTATTTTCCCCGCCTGTTTTTTTCACCTTCCCTCATCCTTCCACTCCTTCGGTCCCCAAGGAATACCACTCTCCCATCCCGACCAACCCCCCGGGTCTGCCCCTAGAGTACCACACTCACTGCCATCAGACCACCTTGATGACCCGGATTACCCCCCGGGTGGGGCGAGGAGAGGTCCCTACCTTACCTTCCTCTGTCCTTGCAGTGAGCTGTACAGTTTGGTCTGCCCTAATCTGTTGTTGGGTGGTGAGACTGGCCTTCTGAGAGACGTCATGCAGGCAGGCTGAGAGGCTTTTTCCTCCTGCTTGCTCCCTGATGTCGGCGTGCAATGAGGCACAAGGCTGCCGGCTTGCGTGGAGGTGCACATTGAAGCCAGCCCTCTGCCAACGTCTCCCCCTTTTTTGCAACCGGCTCTCCTCACACCGACCACCCTGAGCTTCCCCAACAGGTGGCGGTATTGCGGCAGAGAGAGTGGTCTCCCCCCCCCGGAGAAGGAGAGCAGCTGTTGGGCACTCGATCCTTCTCCCTCTCTGCCGACCCCCGTCGACCCGGGCTCACTCCCGAACCTGGGTCGCTGGTGTGGTACGTGGTGTGGCGTCCAGCGCCTCAACCCTCAGCGCCACCGGGCCGGCAAGTACTGGTATTTTTAAAACATTTCATCTATAAACATTTGCACCAGGAGTCTTAAGTTCAGATGACTTCTTGGGTGTCTTTAACGGGTTTCACAGCCTCAGACCAAACTGGGAGGTAGAAAATGGCTGCACAGCTCGCCTTGGGACCTGGGACCTAAAGGGTTAAATCCCATGCTTGCCATGTGATCTCATTATACAAATAAGGCCTACCATGATTTAGTCCTTGCAGTTGTGGTGCATCATCAATTTGGTACTCCACCTCAAAATGAACTCTGACCCCAGGTCATCACCTCAATTCTTAGATCCTGCTCTGGAAGGTACAGCCAGTGGACTGTTCTTCAGGCTGTCACTTCCTGGTAGAAACTATGCCTCCTTCATGCTCGACTGAGTAGCTGTATCAGCCTATGTCATTGAGGGCCCCATCAGTGTGGCCTCCTTCACAGGAGAACCATTTTTCCCAGCCTGGATCAGTGGAAACACCACAGGCTCATCAGGTAGGTCTCATAAGACCTCATATCTGTTGTGGGATCTGCTGATAGCACCTGGGCCCTTTTCAGATGTGGTGGGGGAAGCTGCCCATTCGCTATTTCTGTGGCTCCTGGACCATAGCCTGGGAGCTTTGTTCAAATGCTCCCCATCCTCAGGTCTCTTCCTTCCATTGTGCTGTAAGGCCTTGAGGGCTGGTGACCACAGCTCTGTCTCCATATCCTGAGGAGTGAGCTCTGGTGGTCTCATGTACTGTGAAGCCTTGCTGGGGAGGTTGTGGGCCTGTCTCTTTGGAGGGGAGTAGTGGCTCCAGCAGCCACAGAGTTGGTTTGTATCCCCCACTTTTCCCCTGTCCAGATGTGAGTCTTGCACTTCCAGGACACATTCAGCAGCTTATGGGGTGATGAATGAGTGGTGAGATCCCTGGAAGGTAATGCACAACATTGCAGGGTGCCATAGAGCGTACCCTAGGCCCATGGTAGTACAGGCTCTACGGGCTGGAGTAAAGGCTTTCCTTTGCATGGATAGCTTCTGTCAGGAATCTGCAAAAATCTGGATCCTGTGCCCCCTCCATGATAGCTCCTTCTTTTCCCGAACTGCATTGATGATGTCCTCCCAGTCTTGAAACCAGAGGAACTGGACCAGAATGGGTTGGAGTCGGAATCCAGGTACTGCTTTAAGGAGCAGCGAGCCTGATCCATCTCTATCAGGCTCACCCATGAGCATGCCAACAGTCCAGGGAGCACTTTCTGCAAAAATGTAATGGCATGCAGGCCCTTGGAGTCCTCCGGGAAGCCCCAAAAATGTAAACTGTTCCTCCAGCTGTAGTTCTCGAAGTCCTCAACCCACTGCTAGAGGATGTTGATAATGTGATCTTGCTCTTATGTATGCCTCCAGCTTCATAGTTTTATCTACCACATCCGCTAGTATTTGTTCATTGACACTGGTGCACTGGGAGATATTAATAATGTCCTCCACTGTGTGCATGGCTCATATTTCTAGGCTGCTGATTTTGTCCAAGAGTTGATCAAACATCCCCCCATATGTGGGGGATGAAGATCTGTCATCTTGGGAATCCAGTCTGCTTAGTCATCTCTGACTCATGGCTGAGCTTGAAACACCTGGTAGTTCAGAATGGAGTACACTGCAGGCTATAAAGTAGTTTGCTGACAGCAGTAAGTAATAGTTTTTCTTTGCATATACAGTACTTGCAGGTAAAATATGTCAACGGCATTATATAGATTCAGATTTTGTTGTCAGAAGTGTGAGAGCTGAAGATTCAGGCAACCATTCCTACAGTAGGCAATCCACACCCCTGGAACATCAAAAACTTGGTATCTCATACTTGGCTTCAGCTGCAAAACAAGACTATTTAATTTATCTGCAGCTGCAAGATCTCAAAAGAAAGAAACTCCTGCTCCAACACTGCCTATTCCACAACCAGATCTTGATGTCTTATCCAAAATGTATGACCTTATACTGTATCTCAGCATGCTAACTCTGTATCTGATGCACAGTCATGCTTTTTATCCTTGGAGTCTCATCTTCCTGCTCAGACTTTAAGCCAGCCTTCTAAACCCGCTACTGAAGAAGTGGATCTTCATTTAGTTCCTGCTCCATCTGTAATCCCATCTACTTCTGCTTCTAATTTCCAGCAAGAACCTGGTATCACCTCTCAGTAGCTTTCTTTACCATTTATTTCTCCAATACACCTTATACCAAGTCACCTTCACAAGGACACCATTGAGGGAAAGGGCACTAATGTGTCTTCTTATCTCTTTACAAGAATCCATAGAAAATAGTCATCTCCTGTGGAGATGTCTCAGTAGTCCTAAAATCTAAGGACCCTAGACTTTTGAAAAATTTAACTATTCCAGAATTTGTCCTTGCTTTCAGTTTGTATAGAGATATTGTTTGCTCCACCTTCTTTTCCAGATGTGAAGAACTGATTTCATATCTGTATCTCTTAGTTGACCTCAGAGTCCATTATGGAGGCACTCATTTTTATGACTACCACAGATCTTTCTCTTCAAAGGCAGCAGCTACTCTAGCTCATTTCAACATTAAATTAAACTGGACTGTGATGGCCAACAAGTTATTATGCCAGCATTTTGCTGGACAACAAGCTTTGTCCTGTCAACTATGTGGCTCCTCCTCTCTTTTTGCCTCCCTTTGCCCATTAACAGTCTCAAAACCAGCTATACCACTTTGAAGGAACTAACCATTGGGTTCAACCTCTGCTTCCTCCTTGACCTTTACTAAAACAATTCTCTATCCTGGTGCTCTTCCTCATTCCAATTATGACAGACTTGGTCAACCTATGACTTTTGTAGGTATGAAACCTGTATGCAACA
This sequence comes from Neoceratodus forsteri, assembly GCA_016271365.2. Taxonomy (NCBI): domain Eukaryota; kingdom Metazoa; phylum Chordata; order Ceratodontiformes; family Ceratodontidae; genus Neoceratodus; species Neoceratodus forsteri. The sequence continues at coordinate 130,557,653 of JADMNL010000022.1, forward strand.
GTTTTAACCTAGACGGTTGTTCAATTCCAGGTTGTTAATATCTTCATCTTTGCAGTTATTGTGGTGAAACTCATTCCAGAAGCATTTGCCTAAAATTGCCTTGTCCTGAACAATGATAATTATCGACCCTCCAAAACTCCCACTTTCCCTACTTATTGAATTGGTCCAATTGGCATATCCACTAGAAAGTTTTTAGGCAAGAAACAATTTATCATTGAGCTCTCTCTGCTCCACATGCCAAATATATTCCCAGGATGAACTCTTTAATTTCATCACAAGACTTTTACTTGTTTTATGCCCACATAGATGATGCTATAACTGTCTTAAAATGATTTGGTCTTGGCTCCTGGCTCTTTAAAGATAATATTTCAGACACATTCAAAGTATTTCCTATACACCCATCTTAATGACACCTCCTATGGCATCATATATGATGATTCATATCACTCTACTGTATGCCTGACTGTTGGTTGTAAAAGTAGTCCAAAGTTATTCGATAAATTCTCTGATATGATCTGCTGGTTATTGCTTAATATCTGCCATTGTCAGACTGTAAGTCACTTATAGAGCCACTTAATTATCATTTGGCAGCTGGTATATCTTCTGTCCAACAACTATTTCAAGAAATGGCAGTTCTCCTATCAGAAGAGATAACCATTTGCCCAACTACAAACATCAAATTCTTCGACATTGAATTAGATTCTCTAGACATGGAAGCTAGGTTGTCACCAATTTATTTCTTCTCAATCTGCTTGCACTAAACATGAACTTTCTTTGTTGTTAGGATATCTTAGTTTTGCCCTGTGATTAATCTGTCAGGGGCCGCCATATCATATCTCCTCAGTTTACCCTCTTCTGTTTCTGAATTAAACCCCAATGTATCCATTTCAGTGCAACCAAGTCAGAACTAGCTATATCAGCGTCAGTGGCTCAACAGGTAGCACACTCACTTCTGAGGCCAGGAGATCAGAAGGTTGTGGGTTCTATCCCCACACCAGGCACTTGGGTTAAATCCCAAAACTGACACTGTAATGCAGCATGAGTGGGGTGCTGTCTTTTAGATGAGATGTTAAACCAAGGTCCCATCTCCCAGTTCAGGTGGATGTTAAAGATCCCATGGCACTTCTCGAAATGAGTAGGGAAATTTGTATTGAGAAATTTGGACTACATTACAGAAAAAATTATCCTTACAATACATAAGACAATGGTAATGCATTTGATTCCTTCCTGAACACAATCAAAATGCATGTCACTTTATACATTTATGTACAGTTCAACCATTGTTCACAGTTTACCCATAATCTTTTATACTTTTCAGGGCTATTTTTCCCCATAGTCCTGATGTATAATGCTCCGCAGTGTGTGTTGAATATTTCTCATAATGTCCTTATAAGTAACTCATCTTTGCTGCATAACCCACATGCATCGAGATTGCCATAGGTAATATCCTATCACTGAAAAAACAATAGTGTTTCAGCATGATGTTTCCAACAACCACCTATATAAACCTCATACATTAGGGTATGAGAGAGGCTCAAAACTGGGTTCACCCCACTGTATGGCCAAACATCTCCAAAACTGTTTGGTGAAATCACATTCTAAAAATAAATGCTGTTGTGTCTCTAAAATCACCATACATGAATCTCTAGTATAACACCTGTCACAAAGTTGTTTGTGCTTATTATTGTTTCTTACTGCTCTTCGGCCATAACATCCTAACCAAACAATATCCCATACAAATTCTGCGAGCCTTTTATTAGAAAGAAAATTAATAACACTGTATTTTCTCTGAGGGACATTCTGGAAAGACTACTGGGTGTTTAAATTCTGTAACTAATATCTGTGCATACAACTTTTTCCTATCCATTGTCTGTATCTGGGCTACTGTAACATTCCAGTTGATCAGATTTTTGACTATTTCTAACTCATATTTCAGGAAATTAGGAATTTTACTTAATGAAATGGGTTTCCTATCATTCCATTATAGCAGACTTGGAGATAACCAAGTCCTTACATACTGAGTCCATATTTTGTTCCCTGGTTTAAAGGCAAACCCTAAGTTGTAATGGACAAATATGCCGGTGTAAAAGGCAATGGGATTTATCATGCTTAATCATTCCTCTTTTATTACCCTGTATGTATATTCTCTCTTAAACAGATTTAACCTGCTCCCCCATAGGGCCTGGAAAAGGATACTTAGTAGTGCAGTGTACAGAGAAATAGAAGGTGGGAAGAAATAGCAAATATACAAAAAAATAGGAACAAGTAATGTTTTAATTAGAACTACCCTTTTCTTTTTGTATATTTGTTTCCCTTTCCATCCTGCTACTAACCTATTTGCCTTTACCATACCTCTGTCCCAGTTACTCTGTACCATTTCTGGGGAACCAAACTCTATACCTAAGATAGTGATAGGTTCTTTTACTGTTCTAATTCCTGAAAGTTTATTTTGTTCTGGGAACGGCGTATCACCTTGGAGGATTCCTATACTCTTATCATAAGTAACCTTTGAGCATTTGGAGAAAGAGGGCAACTTCTATCTTACTTTCTTACCATTTGTAACTGGTGATATGCACAACACTAAGTCATATGCATAGACCATTATCTTTACCAGGGAAGATTCTATATTCATTTTAAAGTCCCTGTATCTGTTCACACCGAAGCACCATTCTCACCAAAATATCTTTAGTAAAAGTATAAAAAAAGGGGCTAAAAGGACAGCTTTGTCTGACTCCTCTTTGGACTGGTATAATCTTCCCTACTCATCCATTAACGTTTGGAATAATAGTGGCATTAGTGTACATGGCTTGAATCCAGCCTACGAAGGTGTTACGGATACCATAAGCTGTCAAAGAAGAAAAAAGAAATTCATGTGATACCTGATCAAAAGCTTTCTCCTGATCTAAACCTATCACATAACCTTTTAGGTTCCCTGATTTGCTACTTGGAACAGTTCTCTTAATAAGACTGAATTTTCTGGTAGTGACCTACCTGTGATAGCACAAGTCTGCTCTGGGCTCATTAATTTGTCTGCTATCTGGGACAGCCTGGCCAATAGAATCTTACATAGAATCTTTAGGTCACTATTTAACAAACTAACAGTTCTCAAGTGTTTTAATTCTTCTCTTACCCCTTTTTTATATAGTAGGATCAATGAAGGCTGATTCATTGTGGAAGCCTGAGTGGAGTCTCACAACATTCCATTCAAGACTAAGACTAAAGCGGGGCCAATTTCTTCTGAGAAAGTTTTACATAGTTCTGCCCCAAGACCAGGGGCAGAATCTGATTTAAAGAAGAAATTGCTAATTGGACCTTTTCTATAGTTAATGGACTTGTCAGACTTTATTTTTCTTGAACATTTAACTGTGGTAGGTTCAAGTGATCTAACTCTATTGCTGTGATATCAGTTTTTTTATCCTTTCCAAAAAGGGAACTTACATACTTCTCTACTTGTTTTAGTATTTCCCGAGGTAAGAAAACCATTTTCCCTGAATCTGAAACTATTTTTATAATAATTTGATGTTCTACCCTCTCTTTACAGTCTTTATAGAGGTCTAGGGAACCTTTTTGTAGTTTTGTTGAGAGCCATTGTTCCTGTTCTAAGGATTTAGCCCTGTCATATTGTAGTTGTTGCATTTGTTTCCTAATTTCTCTTATCTGGGTGCTATAATCCTTTTTCTCTGTTTCTGTAAGGGAAATTAGTTTCTGTAGCTGATTCCTTAGCTGCAAATACTTTAAGTATATGTTATTAACTTGTTCTTCACCTTTATTCTGGAAAAATGATCTCCAATCTAACTTAGTATCTTCCCACCATGAAACAATGGCGTCATGCATTGCTAAGACAGAGTTTAGTTGTCCACTCCTTTTTCCAGTCACATTTTACGCCTGCATCTTCAAGAATTTTACTGTTTGCTCTCCATTGATTTTTCTTACACCTGGGTATATTCTCACATCCCCATTGTACCGTTATGGACCTATGGTCTGAAAATTCCCAGACTCGCAAATTTGAAGAGGTTACTTGTAAAGTAGTTGATAAAAAAATTTAATCCATTTGGGTGGAAATAGAGCCTCTGAAATATGTATTACCCCCACTAGAATGTTCTGCTCTATAAGCATCAGTGGAGTTTGCTGTGCTTATTATACATTGTAAAGCCTGGGAATCACAAAACATGTTGCCTGTTTTTAACCCTCTATCTGTGGGAGCCAGGCCACAGTTGAAGTGTCCTACCCATATTACCAGCCTTGCTGTATGAAGAACTGGCTGGATTTATTTCATTAAAGCTACTCTTTGGGCCTTTGTTTGGGTGTCATAGACTGTAATTAGCCTAAATCTTTCCCCTTGATAATTAATATCCAACAATAATGCTCTTCCAGGCTATATCTCTACTAGTCTAGAGACTTGCAGGGCTGGGTTGATAACTAAAATTCCTTAGCCATCACATGTCTCTTCTCCAGTGAATCAGAAAGAAGTCCTTTTGGACCAAATGTTTGCTGCTACTTTGAGTTTGTCTTGCGCTTTAATTCTATTACCCTGTATACAAACACATTGCTGCTGATTTCCAGTAATGATCTTAAGGGCCCAGATATTCAAAAGGGTTGCACCATGTGCAATGGGGTTGTGCCAGCGCAAGTCTGAAAATGTGCCATTCTGCGATATTCAGCAGGAGGCAGTTGCACCCCCCCAAAGCACACTGAAGAATAGCGCAATGATAATGAATGTATGCGCAACTGAAGGGGGAGGAACCATGCATAAATAGCGCAGTGCAATCAATATTCAACAACATGCCCCATGCTCAATAGGGGAGCAAGCAGAAGTTGCGCGATAGTGGAAATGAGCCAAAATTAAAAGAAACAAGGGAGAGGTGTAAGAACGCTACAGGGAAGGCGCATGAGGCTGAACTATAGCTGCACAAAGAGGGCAGGAGGGACACACAGGGCAGGCCAGGGAAAGGGCACCCTGAACAGAGAGGCACAGGGAAGGTGTGGGGAGACACAGCCAGTGCAGAAGGGGGAAGTGCCACACAGCACAGAGGCCACCACATTTAGGTGTTCCTGGTGCAGGGGAAGTAGCAGCTGGGACAGCAGGTGGAACACAGAAACAGCTGCCAGTGGGGGTGAACATAAGCCAGGGACATGGCTAGTGCCACCATCCAGATGGAGGCAGTAATGAGGGGGGTGAGAAGGCAGGCAGCAGCGGGGTGCAGCCTTGGAAGGGCCCATTGGCAGTATGCCCCCAACAGGCAGTACAGAGCTCGCACCAGCTTCGAGCTGTATAGCGATACTGAGATCATGGGCGAGTACCACCTGAATCAGGCAATTCTGAGTTGGCTCTGTGAGGTGTGCAGTGATGTGATGCAGGCACCCACAAGACGGAGCCATGCTCTGTCAATGGAGACTAAAGTGACAGCTTGTATGTGCTTGCTTGCCACGGGTACCTTCCAGAGACCAACAGGGGACACCACAGGCATAACCCAGTTGGCCACGTCATGCACCTCACCCAATTCCTCAGTGCACTGCTGCCACATGCTGCAGAGAACATCCATTTCCCCAGCACACCGGTGGAGCGCACAGGAGTTCCACAGGGTAGCATGTATGTCTGGCACGCAAGGGGCAATAGACTGCACCCATGTGGCCATCCGCACACCACCTGACCCTGAGGGGGCCACATATGTTAATCAGAAGGGCTATGCTAGCATCAACTGCCAGGTGGTGTGCGATGCCAGGGGGCGCATAATCAATGTCTGTGCCACAAACCCTGGGGGAGCACATGATGCCTTCATCTGGCACCAGTCGGCAGTGTGCCACAGATTTGAGAGTGGGGACATCCCCACTGGCCACTTAGTGGGTGAGTATGCAAACCACACAGACAAACTTAGGGCTTGGGAGGGGCATGGTCAGAGGTGACATGGGTAGTGGCATACATGGCCTGGGGCAGAGCGATGCTGATCACTAAACTAACCTCCACCCTTTATACATAGGTGACAGTGGATACCCACACCATCCCTGGCTACTCACACCATACCAGTGGCCCGTGACCCCATCGCAGCAATGTTACAATGAGGCACATGCCACCACACGTAATGTTATCAAGTGGGTGTTCGGTATGCTGAAGGCACGTTTCCACTGCCTGGACACCTCTGGCAGTGCTCTACAGTACAGCCCCTCAAAGGCCTGTGGGCTATTCCTGGACTGTTTCATCCTGCACAACATGGCCAATGAATGTGGGATAGCTGTACAGGTTGAAGGGGGGGACAGCGATGGGGACGATGAGGACGCCAGTGACAATGGTGATGGGCAGCCCCCCTTGGGAGACGGGACCCCCGACTGCTCCGGCTGGCACAGCTAGACTGGGATACCATCACGGAGGAGCACTTCAGCCAACCCAGGTAAGTCATGGGGCCATGTGCAACCACCAGTGGCAAAGGCACAACCCACAAACACGCATGGACATGCACCAGGGGTGCATGCCATCAAGGGAAGTCACCAGGCATGGAACCACACACACTGTCAGGGATGGGCGAGGTCTAACATGGCATGTGGTCAGACACACACACACACACACACACACAACTCACCAGACATGCACAAAGGGTAGGAGGCAAGCCGACCCATAACACCACCCCTAGCCATACACATGTCCACTGACCACCACACCTACTGCCTGTCATTGTCCATGTGTCAGATGCTGTGCACCACTGCACAGTGGCGTACAGTGCAATGCAGGCATCATCATGCACATGCAACTGCTGATAGCAGCCAGGAGGGTGTGCAGATGGACTGTGTGTGTGTGTGTGTGTGCAGGGCCGGGTGCCCACCCCTGCATTGCCTGCTGAATGACACAATGCACACAGGGCAGCATCAGACAGTAGCCATGCTGGGAGACAGGTCAGTCATGCACCACAGTGCCACAGCCACCACGGATGCATGGGTGGCCCCGCCGAGACCTGCCAGCAGTGACAGGCTGACCACTGGCCTCATGGGGTGGCACTGACGGTCTGCCAGAGGTTCCACTACATGAACGTGGCCGTGCTCACGCAGGTGTCTGCAGCACACCAAACATGCCTGCACCAGGCATGCTCGGGATGCCCACAGCTGAACCCGGTGTCAACAAGGATGGTGTTGCACGATGGTGGGAATGGGGGTGGACATTGCACTGCTCAGTGTCTGTGACGCATGGGCAAATAACTGTGTGCCCACTGTGGCCATGACAGCTGTGATTGTCTGTGTTAGCCTGTCAATGGCAGTGGTCACATCCTCCCGCATCCGGTCCATTCCTGCCAGGATCAGAGTGGTGTCTCTGCTGTGATGCTCCTCTGCCTGGTGCAGAGCCACAATCAGTGCATCCACCGCCGTCACAAGCTGCATCTGCTGATTGACTGATGCTTGCAGTATGTGGGTGTGCTCATCCAAGAGGTCATCTGCCTGATCGGCATGCTGTCCCTCAGGGTGTTTGTGGTCCTGATGCTCATCACCTCTTGAGGGTGGGCGCTGCACACCAGGGCCAGGCCTGGGCATGTCAATAGGTGGTGCACTGATGCTGGCCCCTGACACTGTACCCCCATGTCCATTGGCTGACTGCTGATGCTGCCCTTCTGGCTGCCACTCCCCAGGGCTCAATGGTGCCACTGCAGTGGCCGCAACAGTCCAACTGTCCTGTGCACACACCAGTGCTGCTTCACCAGTGCTGACAGGCACAGGCTGGGACTGTGATGACACGCAGGCCTCCACGGTGGCACCACCCACAGCCATGGCCACGATGTAACCTGCTGTGTGTAGCCATCCTGTGGCACACACATGTCACTACCCATGATGTTAGCGACATCATCATCGGTGACAGATCCAGCACCAGCCCGAGTCTCAGCATGCCGGCATCCATGGATGCCGGCATGCTGGGACACAGGCAGGGCCTCCTCAGCACCTGCTCCACCAACATCTGTCTGGACGTCCAGGTGGGCCCACGGTCACCCTGAGCCGCGTATTCCTGTGGAGGTGGATGGGCCCTCCTCCATCTCCATGTGACCGGCCTCAGTGGAGAAGACCACCACCGCTGACCCATGCAGATGCTCAGGAGATGTAAGGGAAAACAAAGTCACATTACTGCATGTGACCTACCCTGTCCCCCCCCCAATAGACAGACCATGACCTACCATGCAGTGACAGGCTACCGCCCATCTGGAGTCCATCACCCAGACCATCCTCAGTGGTGCAATGCTGCATGCTGCCAGCAACCTGCTCCTCCTGTGTGGTCAGGTGTAACACCTCCGGCTGTCCTCCACCTGTCGCAGACCGTGCTGCCCTGATGGCAGCCACCTTCTCCTTAATCCTCTGCCTGTCTGTGCTCATCTTATTCTTGCACTCCTGCACGGAGTACTGGTGGCTGCCATGCAGGTTTACAGCACGCACCACCTCCTCCCATGCAGCAGCATGGGCCTGTGGTGTTCCCTGGTGTCCACTGAGAAGTGGCTCCTGGTCTAGGTAGGCCTCGAACAGGGCATCCGCCTCGACCTTAGTGAAATTTGGCCTCCTCCTCCTCCCACGACTCTGTTCCTCTTCCTCCACAACTCGCTCGGTCATAATTCAGCCTGTGAGAATGACAGGTGTTACCTGTGACTGTGCAGTCCCATGCATGTCCCAAAATCCATAGTCCACACTCCCAAACAGCATGCAACTCACCGCAATGGACTGCAGTAACCGACTATGGCCAGTGCAGCCCAATGTCGCACATTTATAGTGCAACCCATGCAAATGAGGTGAGGCGTATCTTTAATTGGATGCAAATGCAGTGACTGCGCCATTCAATGGCTGATTAGCTGATTTACATATGCCGGCTGAATATCGCACTGTTACGCTTTGCGCAATTGTGTTGAACATGCTGAGCCAAGGGCACAATCCTGTGACATGAGCAGTACACACCTAACTGCGCATGCCCAGGTTGATGACGCAGGCACCTGCTGCGCTGTGCGCGGGAGCCAATGCAGGGCATGGCCACCATTGTGCCAGTGGAGCTACAGTGCTGTTCACCTAGATGGCGCTGTGGCACTGGGGTGCCATAGGTGCACTGGGGCAGCAGTGTGGTAGGCCACTACAGAAGGTGGCACACAGGCACCCAATCACGCTACACGCATTGGGTTCCAGTCACACTGTGGCTGTCCGTGCGCCAGAGACCCTTGACCCTGTGCCATACCTTTGGCCCTAGGCACCATGCGTCAAGCATGGGTGCACCACTATCGTGCTGTTCGGTGACAGCACGATAGAGAATGGCAATGCTGTACCATGCAGCATCTGCACATGGCAGGACCGAGCTGCAGAGCACCATTTTGACTGAACTGAGCAGCAGAGATGGCGTGGAGGCATGCTGTGCAGTGGAGCCAAGTGGAGCTGGCAAACCTTGTTGCCATTGTGGAGCCACATGTTGTTCCTTTATTTGGGGATGCACCCCTGGACAGGTCCAGGAGTCAGGTGTGGCAGGAGGTGGCCAACACCCTGGAGGAGGCCACCTGTATGGGGCAGATGGCAGAGCAGTGCCACACCGATACGGGGACCTGAGGCGGAGTGACCCAGACCTGCTTGTCCGCTTGCGGGTATGTGCCAGGAGTGTCATGGTGCCACAGCCAGGTAGATGCAACATCCATACGCTTTTATCGTCCATATGGGTATCATGGTTGCATGTGTCCAGCACATGGGGGGGCATCTGGTGTTGGCCGTGGTGGTGTTATCGGGTGTGGGATGGGTTGGTCTGGCTGTGTGGGATTGCACACACTTGGGAGTGAGGGGGAATTGCTACAGGATTGTACTAATGTTCCTCTCTCCATGTTTTGCACCTTAGGGCCCGCAGAATGCCAGCAGGCCATAGACTGGAGGCGCTGCCTGGAGGAGCTGCAAGCCAGGAGGGGTGATGGTGGTCAGTGGCACATGGACCACCCTGATGATGGTGAGTGTTTTACATCCATGATTACTATTGCATGCTGTATAATTGGGTGGGTAGTGGGGCATGGCCACCATCCATTGACACCACTGCCATGCACACAACTTGTTACAGTCAATACTGTCCAGTGGCACTGCATGTCTGGGAGTGCATCAATGGTGGTCCATGCGTGCACTGGGCACATGGCTGTGCCACTGCCTTGACACCGCATAGCCAAGTCACTGTCGATAAGAGTAGTGCTGTGCAGAACATGGGTGGTGGGTGTGTGCAGTGGTCCACATGGCTGTAGCAGCCTGGGTAGGCAGGTCTTGTGGACACAGTCACTGTTGGTGGTCGCACACCATCACGGGGCATGGCACTTGGCAGTATGCCATGCACAGTGGGTTTGCTGCAGGGGGCTGGACAGTCACATGTATTGACTCTGCTCCCTTGTCCTAGGTGGACAATGCTGGATGGCCGTGAAATGGGGCATGCATACAAGAGCTTCTGCAGCTGGCATGGGCATCCCTGGCAGTGTTGGAGCGCATGGAGCAGCATGGGGTCTGGAGGAGAAGAACCCGGAGGCTCCCCAAGAGTGGAAAGCGGGGCACAGAATAGGCCCTCCATGACCCCCTGACACCCATAATCCCCTAGACCCACCCTCACACCCCTTCTTCCCTCTCCCATTTATACACCCCTGCCCCATGCCTGCCCCCACATGGTTTGTGGCCTTTTCCCCCCACCCTTGTATATATTTGTACATCTGTTTGAGAGTTGTTATTTGTTAATACATACATTTTGTTATAACAACTGTGGTGGTCTCTGATTTGCAGCGGGCTACAGGTGATCAGCTGAAGTGGTGTGCATTGTGTCAGGGGTGGTGCACGCATGGGGTGTGTGTGTGTGTGTGTGTGTGTGTGCGTGCAGAGGTGAGCTGCCTATGGTGTGAGCAGGGGGATCAATCACTGTCTGTGGTTTGTGTGTTGTACTATGTGCACTGGATGCTTGTGTGCAGTGGTCCATGGGGCCTGTACTGTGTGCATGGCATCCCTGTCAGACCATCCATGGCCTGTGCAGCTGACACCCTTGCATGTCTGTGATATGCACAGTCTGCTGACGTGTCAGTGGTGGCTGTTGTGGCAAGTGCTGAGATGGGATGTGTCCTTGGGAGGGTGTGCAGGGTGCTGTACCACAGGAGGTGGGGTCCGGGGCATGCCCTGTCGCATGTGGGGTACCTCGTGTTCTGACGCATGGTCAGTCTCTCAGCTGTACCTCTGGGGGGATGTGAAGGGTGGCACTGTGTATGCATCTGTTGCATCACTGTCTGCTGCTGCCCGCTGCAGGGTGTCCATGGTGGGGCTGCCTTGCATGGCTCCATGGTGCACAGGGTTGCATTGTCACAGTGGGGGTGGTGGCATGCATGGGGTGTCCTGCACTGTTGGGTGATACTCCTGGGCAGGGTGTATGGGGATCATGGTGCAGGGTGTGCTCTGCATTTGTGGGATAGTGTGGTACAGGGTGGTCGGCCATCCTTGTGTGCCCATCACAGCTTGCCAGGGGGTGTGATGGGGTACCATGGCCCGGCTGTGGGTTGGTTGCTGGTCTCCATGGGCCAGTGGTTATTCCAGCCCTTCCCCAGTTGTGCAGTGCATGGGGTGTGGGGGGACGATGTCTGTTCTGCTGTGTGTTCCTCTGCCCATCTGTGGCATGGGTGGTCAGCCCCTGCATCCCTGGTTGTGCTGTTGCATTGTTGCCCTGCTTCTGGGGGGGGCATCCCTTGTTGCACTACGGTGCATCTGGACTGCTCAGCTGAATATCCATTGTTGCACTAAGGCGCATTAGATATGCTTAGCTTCACCTCCCTAGTTATGCTATGGTGCAGGTGGTGCGATATTCAGTCATCGGCCGTAGGTGCATCTTGGCCTGCACAGTTTTTGAATATCGCACTTCTTGCACATGGGCGCAGTGGACTTGCTCTTGCTCCTGCTGTTGAGCACTTTTTGGGCGCAGTTTGAATATCTGGGCCAAGGAGTACAGCATTTTTTTATGGCACTTTATGCTATATACATTAATAGTAGTGATGGTCATGAGAGCCATTAGCAAAATATAAGTGGGGATCTAAACTGACCTCTAAAAGGAAACATTATCAAGGGACTTCAGAACTTCTTCTACACCTGGAATGATGTGGGGTAATAGTATCACTCTCACCCTCACCTCCTTCTCCTTTAGAAGTAATGTCAGTGGTAGTTGAGGCCCTTGAGGAGGTATAAGAATATCTGTTATATCTATAAAATCTTCAAACTCCACCTCTATTTCACTAGGATGACAGTATATATTTTGTGTATGCTGGGTCACCATTTTCAAAATGTCTATATTACATGATACTAACTCTCCTGTCTCTGAAAGAAGCTGAGGCATATATTTTTTCTCCGCCCTCTCTTTACAATTGTGATATGGGTTTACTGATTGCACCTTTCCCATGGTATTATATTTTTGCTCTAAAAAGAGAGAGAGATTTTGCTGCATCATACAGCACTTCAGCCATATCTATTTTAATATTTTTTATCTGAGTGGAGTAGTCATACCCCACCTGTAACATACTAAAATGCCAGCAGAATAGGCCTAATGGTATTTTGTGTCTGCTCGTTTGGCCTGCACCCACCCTGGGAACTGACCTTACTGCCTCCGTTGCCCTCTCTGGCTTCTCCCTTCCCAGTCCTGGATATTCCTACTGCACAGGACTTTGCTTCCAGCACCCTTCCCCATACCTGTGCCACCCCCTCTTGAACCCCTCCACCATCTCTGCCTCCATCAGCCCCCTTGGTAGTGCATTCCTTGGCTCCACCACCCTCTCTGTGAAGTAGCACCTCCTCCTTTCTCCCATGAATCTCCCCCCTCAAGCTTCCACCCATGCCCTCTAGTTGCCCGCCTTCCTTCCTTCAGAGCACCCTGACTGCTCCTCCCCTATTTAACTCATTCATGTATCTGAATACCTCTATTATGTCCCCCGGGTCCCTTCTGTTTTCCATTGTGTACATATTTAGCTCTTTGAGCCTTTCCCCATAGGGCCTGTCCCCCAAGGCCCCAGATCATTTTGGTTGCCCTCCTCTGGACCCTCTCCAGGAGTTCAATGTCCCTCTTTAAGTGTGGCCTCCAAAACTGTATGTAGTACTTGAGATGCGTTCTCACCAAGCAGTTATACTGAGGGAATATCACTTCCCTCCTTCTGGAGGAGATCCCCCTAGCAATGCATCCCAGCATCCTGTTGGCTTTGGCCGCTGCCCTCCTACAAGTCTCAGAGTTGTTCATCTTGACATTCACCACCACCCCCTGGTCCCTCTCAGCCATTGAGACTTGCAGAATTTCTCCCCCAGGGTGTACACTTGGCCAGGGTTTCTGGCTGCCAGATACAGTACCTTGCATTTCCCTGCATTGAACCTCAGCTTCCACTTTCTAGACCACTTTTCCAGAGCCTCTAGGTTCCCCTATAGGGCCTCCCTCCCCTTCTCCCCATCCACCACCACCCCAGGTTCTGAGTCATCCACAAAGAGACTCATCTCACTCCTGATACCCTTCCTTATGTTGGAGACATAGGCGTTGAACAGGAGGGGCCCAAGGACCGATCCCTGAGGGACCCCACTACTGACCCTCCTTGGGGATGAGACTATCCCGCGAACCATGACCCTCTGGGTCTGGTCCTGGAGCCAATTGCCTATCCATCTGATCATCTGGTTCCCCACCCCCATGTCTCCCAGATTATTCAACAGGTCCCTATGAGGAACAGAGTCAAATGCCTTGCTGAAGTCAAGATAGAGGATGTCCACCGGTCTACCCAGGTCCAAGGCACTCGTCACCCAGTCATAGAACTCCACAAGGATTGTCTGACATGATTTCCTGGGATGAATCCATGCTGTCTATCATCGAGGCACCCCGACTTTACCAGGCCCTCCCAGCCTCTCCTTGACAATGTCCTCCATCACCTTGCACACCACTGATGTCAGGCTGATGGGCCTGTAGTTCCCTGCCACCTCCCTTGATCCCCCCTTGTGAATGAGCACTATATTCGCTATCTTCCAGTCCTGGGGCACCCACCCTGTCCTCAGAGAGATACTGAAAAGCTGTGCCAGGGGTTTCGCCAGGACATTCCCCAGTTCCTTTGGTACTCTGGGATATAATTTATCCAGCCCCGGTGCTTTCTCCGTGTTAAGGGACCTGAGGTCTTCCCTCACTCTTTCTGCTGTGATTTCCACCTCTGCTACCTCGCCCCCCTACTTTGCCTTCCCCCCTCCTGCCAGTGATGGCCCCCCTTCCCAGACCTGCTGATTGGCAAGGGTCCCCCTCCTCAATTTCAACATCTCTCCCATGTATGATGCAGCCTCTCATTTTTCTTGGCAAAACTGAGGCAAAGTACCCATTTAGTACCACAGCCTGCTCCCCGGTCTTGTGCCCATCCCTCCCCTGTTTTAATCCTGCTAATCTGCCCCTTCACCTTTTGTTTTTCCCCAATGTATCTAAAGAACTCCTTGTTCCCTCTCTTAATTTTCCTGGCCAAGTTCTTCTCCTTCCTTGCCTTAGCCGCCCTCACCATCCTAGTGGCCCTTCTGGCCATCAGCTCATACTCCCCCTCAATCCCTTTCACTCCTTGAGCACTTGAAATGCCTATAAGCTGCCTTCCTTCCAGTCATCACCTCCTGAACCTCCCTGGTCCACCAGCAGGGTTTATGGGCCCTACAGCATTTTCATCTTACTCTTGCACAGGTGCTGGTAGCATCCTGCACCCCCTCCTGATGATTTCCCACCTACTGTCAGTGTCCATGTCAGCCTAATCCCATCCAAATGCTTCTTAATGATCCTTCCCATTTCCTTGAAATCCACCCCCCTGAAGTCTGTTACTTCCATCTTTGTGCAGTCTTCTACCCCTCCTAGGTCCAGGCAGAACCAGACCGTGGCATGGTCGCTCCCTGGCAACGGGTCCCTTATCTCCAGGCCCCAAATCTGGTCACTGTCTGCCAGGACCACATCCAATATCCATGTTTTCCTGGTCGGTTCCCCCACCTGCTGAGTTAGGAGCACATCCTGAAAGACATCCAACAACCGCTGTTCCCTGGCCATTGAGGATGTCAGTCTCCCAGTCCATTCCTGGCGTGTTTAAGTCCCCCAACACCACCACCCTTCCCCTGCCCAATCTGCAGTGTCTCCCAACATCTGCCACCAGACTCTCCTCCAACTCCTCTGCCAGTGCAGGGGGTCTATACACTACTCCTATTTTTACTCTCTTGCCCCCCCTTGTTATCAAGATGACCCAAATCACCTCCATAGTTCCATCCACCTCCTCCTCTCCTCTTATGTCAATGCAGTTTTTGACTATTATTGCTAACCCTCCTCCCCTTTGCTCCCCCCTGTCCTTCCTGAACATGGTGTAACCCTTCAGGTTGAGGTCCCAGTCATGCCCTGCGGTGGCCCAGGTCTCAGTGACCACTGCCACATCCACCTGTCCCTCAGTTAGCATTGCCTGGAGCTCAGGCATTTTATTGCCCAAGCTTCTGGCATTTAGCAGGATTACCTTCCACCCTTTCCGTATACTTCCATTTCCCCTGCTCACATTCCCATTGGGATTCCGTCTTCCCCCAGTCAGCATCTTACCAGTCGGCCTTTTCCCAGATTCCTCCAGCTCCCCAGGGGGGTGGAGACAGAGTCCCTCCTTTATCGGACCCCCCCTTGACAGCCTTTTCTCCCATCCCTCCCCCCTTCATAAGTTTAAACCCCACCTTTCACCAATGAACCCCTCTATTTTCAACTTAAGGATTTCCCTTCCCTCCAAATTGAGATGGAGCCTATCTCTAGCATACAGCCCCTTATCCTCCCAGGTCTCCCCCCAATCCCCCATCCATCCATATCCTCTGGCCCCATAGCACTCCCTGAGCCACTGGTTTATCTCCTTAATCTTCCTCTTGTGTTCCCCATTTGCTCTTGGCACCGACAAGATTTCCAAGAAGGAAATCACGCATCCTATGTCATGACAGACCTTGGCAAGATCACTATTTCCCTCAATGTCATTGGTACCCAGGTGGACCAGTACATCCAGGGAACTGCCATAATCCTTTGCCAGCTGATATACGTCATGCTTGGCCCTGTGCAGCATTAGTCCAGGGAAGCATTTTGTTCTAACCAGGCAGGCTCCCCCCTTCCTATCCCATTTGATACCCCTGATCATGGAATTACCCAACAGGAACACTCTGACCACCCCTTTTCCTCCATTCCCTTCCCTCCTCTTCCATGTTCCTCATCCTTTCTACTGGCCCCTCCCCCAGCCTGCTCCTTGCTCCTCCCCTATCTGGATTCCCCCTGCTGCCCCCTCCTTCCTTTCCCTGGCCACTCCTTCCCCTCTGATCCTATGCCTCTCCTTCTCCCTAGTATCCTTTGTGCCCACTATCCCCCGTCACTGCTTCGCAACTGGTCCTCCCCATCTGCTAAACTTGCCTGGCTCATCCTCCCTTCCTTCTCATCTCCATTCAGCCCCTCCTAGCCTGTCATGCTCCCCTGGCATAAACCTTCAACTGCCTTTACTGTATCTTCCTTGTACTTCTGTTTCCCTCTCCTTGCCCTTTCCTCCCAACTGGTCCTTCTCCTTGTGCTTTTGTCCCTCTACCCCTCCTCCTCATGCTCTGATCCACTGCTACCCCCATTGTTCCACATTCCAAGTTCCCCCCTGTTCTTCCTGCTATCCAGCCCCTGCCTCCCACTCCCTTTTCATCTCTAACCACCCCTGTCATGGCTATGTCACCAGCCTCATCCTCAAACAGAAGAAGATAATTGAAGCATTTACTGAGCTTAAGGTCCAATCCACCTCTCCCCCTTGCTTCCTTCTGTCCAGCCCCAGTCATCTGCCTACTTCCCTGAGAATGTCCTCCCTTTGGTCCCCCTCTGTGAGGGTACCCAGATACCTGCCTGCTTCCTTGGTAGTGTCTCTGTCAGGGTCCCTATGCAACCACAGAGTACTCTCCTGCACTCCTTTCCCTATGCCCCTGCCCCTAGTGCTTGGTGCAACCCCATGGGAGAGCCCCTGCCCTATTCCCCAACCATACTTCCCTCCTCCCTCCAGCTGTCTCCTAATCCCCTCAACCTCCTCCCTAAGCTGTTCCAGCTGGTAGCACACTGGGCAACCACCGAACTTCCAAGCCCAGTCTAGTATAATGGCCACGCCACACCCTATGCACCCCACCACCCTCCCAAATATGCTGGTCCTAATGATGTGTGGTCCCATCCCCCTCCAAGTAGGATTTCTTTTTGTGAACCACCAGGTTCCCCCTAGTCCAAGATACACCCCTACCAACTAATCAGGTCACCCACTAGTCCTAGATACAGTCCCACAGGAAACAGGTACCCCTGTTACTAGGTGCAGTACTACACAGTAAACTTATAGGGGAAGTGTACAACTCCCTAAGCTCCTTTCTCCCATCCCTTAAACCCAACCCCCAGTAGCTAGAACTACATTAGCTGCACCTGAAGCCTTTTCCTCCAATTGCAGGGCAGGTGTTCCCCTATAAAGGAGCCAAACTCTAGAGAGGGAGGGGTAGGGAAGGGTGGGAATAAGGCCCTACACCAGACTCTCACTACAGTGTATCAGCCCTGTGTCTGCCCCTCACTGCACCTCCAAGCACTACCGACTAAGATAATCTTTCAAGTCTCCTTACTCTCCGAGCATCCAGCTAGAAGCTTCTTCCCCCATCCCTCTAACTGAAAACTGACTGAGTTGGGAGCCCCACCTTACTTTCATACAGCACTAATCCCCTGTAATATGATGCCTGCACTTACAGGCCAGATAACAACTTTTAAACCCCCACAAACATCAAATAGTCTGCTAGAAATACACAGAAAGCCAGCTAAGAAAATCTTTCAGGTCTACTTACCCTCCCAGCCTCCAGCTTTTAAACACACACAAACACCAAATTGTCTGCTGGAAACACACAGAAAACCAGCTAAGAAAATATTTCAAGTCTCATTACTCTCCCAGCATCCAGCTAGAAGCTTCTTCCCCTTTCCCGTCTAACTGAAGACACCTCTGTCATTAGTGATGTCAGTTTCTGAAGGTGTCTCTGATTCTTCAAGTACTTTATATAGTTTGATTGTGATAACTGTTTAGCTAGTTTTTGACAATGGTTCTTAATGTCCTGTTTTGTCTCTACCCACCATAGCAAGAGGTTATCATAGAATTCATAAACTGTCTGTTTGTCTAGAATCACCCTTTCAAGATCTCCCCAAGTGGACTCTTCCTGTAAAATTGAGGCATTCATTTTCCAATGTGCAAATGATCCAGGTTTGTTATTTGAGGGCCCAATCTGAATTTTTATGAGACTATGTTCTGAGGTTTCGATAGGTACAACCCTATATTTGTAGCAGGGAACCCATTCAGAGAGAAAGAAAAAATCTATACAGGTAGTAAGTCTCCCGTTCCTAAAAGTGTGTCTAGGAGTGTTATTTGTACATTTTGCACAACAGTATCTTTAACTTTTGCAGTGGAAATCATGGTATGAAGACAATGTGTATCAGAAAAACATTTAGGAGTACGTCCTTTTTTCCCCAAAAGGGATAGGATACAAATAACACCCCCCCCCAAAAAAAAACATTGCAGATTTAATAGTATGGACATACAGCTGTATTGTCTATAATAGCTCCACTCTTTTAGTTTTGGTTTGAGGATTATAGAGGTTAATCAGCCTCCTTTCCTGATTACCATATTTTATATCCAGCAGAAGTACCCTCCCATGCACTAAATCTAATAATCTGGTAACTTAAATGTCTGGTGTATTAAATCAAATTCCCACTCCAGAGTAAGGTGCTTCCCCTAATGGCCAAAAGAAGGGGCCACTAAACCATTCTCTAGTGGCTTGCTGTATTTCTCCTAAGGAGTGTAACCTGATATCCTGAAGGAAATAAAATTGCAAGTGCTGATGTCTTAAGATAGAAAAAGTGGTCATTTTTATTTTTCTGTTTTTTATACTGTTCCCATTTATTGAACCACAAGAGAGGTTAACAGTCATATAAAGATTGGCAAAGGCTCTCTGAACTATACATTTGGTGTCCTTCTTCCTTTCTCAGGTGATTTTTTCTTACACCTTTTTTTATTCGAGTTTTTGGATGATCTGGAATTCCCAGACCATAGTTCAGAGTCCATCATGAGGTCCGGTTGTGATGATGCTATAGATGAGGCATCAGAATCCACCTTAATGTCTGCCCATTATTTTCGCTTAGCTAATGGGGTGTATCTGTTCCTACAAGTCAAAGGTTCCTCTGACTGCCCTTTGTTTCTCAGAGTGTTTTTAAACCTACTCCTTGCAACTCTCATAGAAGTTTTTTCGTGACCAACAAGCATCCTTGGATGGTAACATATGTACTTCCATCTCTGAGCCAGGGAGCACTAGTTTCCCCTTCATCGTTATGTCCATGACCGTGATATTTTCTTGGGGAGCAATTTCTTCCTCTATTGCTGGAGGTAATTTTGCACCTTCTGGTATTGCACCAGCAGAGGCTGAGGGTTGAGCAGTGTCTTCTGTTTCTGGATCCTCTTGCAGATTCTCTGGTTCTGAGGGGGCTAGGGCAAATACATACTTGAGTCTGCAGGAGTCTTCATCTTTGAAGACTCAGGTGCCTTAGAGGGTCTAGATGCCACTTGTTGTTGAGCCTTAGAGACAGTTTCCTCTTGTGCATCCTGTTCCTGAGATGTTTTGTTGTGAGCTGTCCAGGGACTATTCTTAAATGAATGTGTTGTTTCCTCACATAAGTTACAAAACTGTTGATTTGGACAGTTTTTGCTAACATGACCCACTCTGTCACATAAGGAACACCTAAGACTATCACAAGCATTACTGAGGTGCATGTGGGCCCCACGCCTAAAACAGGACTTTGGCTGCCCTGTATAAAAAACAAAACCTCTGTCCCATTCCTAGAAGAAATAACTGGGGAGATGTATTACTCCATTCATCTGAGGTAATCTCATCTGGATTCTACAGTCTCCTGTCCAAAGTTGCTCCGAATCAATAACTGGCTCAGGTGCCCCCAGAGCTGTACATTTGGTTTTGAGCAAGTTGATAATGTCCATCACTGCCACTCCTTCATTTCTGAATAAAACTGTTATGTTTCTGAACGCAGGTTTAGTAAGTGGTATGGCTGCAAAAGCAGACCACAGGGGTGTATATTTAACCTGTTGATATCTCTTCCAAAAAGTTTCCAAACCAGTAGCAGTTATAAAACTTAAATCAAAATTAGGATCTCCAGATGTATGAATCCGAGCATATGTTTCAGTGGGAGAAAAATCAAGACAATCCTTTATTAACTGTTTCCTAACATAAATGCGGTCTGGGAATGCCTCCCAACCCCCCATCTCAATCTTACATCATTTCGTCTTTTGGCCTGCTCTTGTGGTGTGTGAAATAAACCTGCATAAGTATTTTTTTTTTTTTTTTTTAGTTTTGTTGACCGGGTAAGTGCACTAGACAAATCCTGCCTATTTTCAGGCATGACCCAGAGGAGAGGGATACGGATGAATGCTAACTGACCTTGAACCAGATTAAGCTGTTGGTGGTATTTTTAGTGAATGAGGGAAATTTGGCTAGGACACCAGGGAAATTCCCCTACTCTTTTCGATAAGTGCCATGGGACCTTTAACATCCACCTGAACTACCACCAATCCAAGCAGATGGGACCTCGGTTTAACATCTCATCCAAAAGACAGCACCTCAGAAGTACAGCACCCCTCTAATGTTGCACTACAGTGTCAGTACTGGGATATTAACCCAAATACCAGAAGTGGGAACTGAACCCACAGCCTGCTGAGCTCCCTGCCTCAGAGGCAAGTGTGCTACCTACTGAGCCACTGACACTGCTATGCCCTTGTGGTCTTGCATTTTGCTGTGAATCATTAGAATTGTGACTTTTTCCACCCCTGCTGTTCTACTACTGTATGTATCCTGACCTTGGTGTGGGGGGGGGTATGTCTGTGTTCTTGTCCTCAGAGTTTTCGGTATTCTCTGTTGTATTTTCATTATTTTTCTCATTGTTATCTATTACTTTCTCCCATTCTTGTATCTGCAGGGTGGGGTTTTGTGTTAACAAAAGTTTTGGAGGGAAGTCTAAAGGATCTGTCTGTATTTCCTCCGTCATTATAATTTTCCCAGCAGACATGTTAGAGGGACTTTGCCAGGGTTTATTCACATCAGGTCTCTCCCACTCAGCATTTCTTAAGGCTTCAGCAATAGACACCCCCATGGTTGAAATGTTAGTGTCCAAGTTAGACAAAGGAGATGCTGATTTAATACCTTGGCCAATCAGTGCTCCATTATTATCCTTTCTTCCCCCATCCCTGTCAGATACATTAATTTCAGCTGGCTATGCAGGATTCACTTTGTATTCCCCCTTATCATCCATTCTGCTGTGAGAGACAACCTGTCCCCCTTTTGCAATGTTCTCTACACCTTCCTTCCATGTTTTTGGAAAGTAATGCTCAGTCTGTATTTCTGGGGATAAAGGGTTTGTATCTTCATACAGTACTGGGTATAAAAGTTCATTGCCCTCAAAATTAAGGTCACAAGTACTCACATTACCACTTAGTAGTCCCATCTTGTTCTCTGAGGCATTTCTATTGATATTCGAGGATTGCCCAGTAGTGGCGTTGAGTGTTGTCTTCTCTTGAGCAGAAGCCTTTGATACTTCTGTGTCACAGGCTGTCAAATCTGGCTGCTTGTTTGTCAGATTCACCATCTCCATTAATCCTTCTTGGTGCTGCTGCTGCTATGCTTTCACCTCATGCTGCTGTCTTCCCAACCAGATCGCAGTTTCATTTTCAGCAAGCAAATTGAGTAGCTGACATGTTTTACCATCAAGCTCCTTAAGGTGCTGATTTGTGACATTTTGTTCTGTGATCATTTGCTCATCATTATCTTCCATTTTTAACTGTGCACACTAACTTATTTCTTCTGGAAATTCTCTTCTCTTTTTTGCCTTTAGTTTTTTTTTCAGTAGAAATGGGACTTTACTCCATAGCAGAAGTTGACTCCTTTGGCAAATCTCCAGCAACTCCACCACCAACCGACCTGTCATCTGCCCTCTTGGTACAACAGACAAAGGGGTCCCCTCTGCTCACAGAAAGCAAGGCCCTCTACAGGTACAGTAGGGGAATTTTGTATTGACAAAACATAAAATTAAGATACAACCAAACAGTGTTACATCACACAAAATCATAAAAACAGAAAAGAAACAAAAATATGTATTACATCATACATTGAAACAAAAAGTAATCAAAACAGCTTGCCCCCACCTGAAATCATAGAAAAGATCAACGTAAATGAGTGTTTAACATCCTACTCCCAACAAAACTATTAGTATATAACCTAAACACTAAAAAAATAAGGACCCCCATCCCCTCTTATGAAAAGAGTAGGGGAATTTTTTTATTAATAAAAATAATAGTACATTAACACAATGAACATTACAAACTTGTTT
Organism: Neoceratodus forsteri; assembly: GCA_016271365.2. NCBI lineage: Eukaryota > Metazoa > Chordata > Ceratodontiformes > Ceratodontidae > Neoceratodus > Neoceratodus forsteri. Next base: position 130,580,055 of record JADMNL010000022.1, read on the forward strand.
ACAAAAAGAAAATAATTTTTCCACTATGTTCATCTATTTAACAACACTTTGTGCTTTTGTTTTTTGAGCCATTTGGAGTTCTTTGTTCACCTAATCATTTTTCCACTATATTCAAGTATTTTAAACCCTAACACATTTCTCCACAAGCCTGAGGCTTTAGAGTTATTTCTCACATTCTTTTTATCATATGTATCCCTTAAATTCTGTGCTACCTGCAATATAAATTGCTGTACCCCATATTATTTTTGTTGTAATGACAGGGCACACCTCGCTTGCCACAAATAAGACCTACAAAGGGAAAAAAATAGTCTCATTGTACTAGAATTATAAATATTAAAACATGTTGGGAATAAACCTAACACAGCCATCTCATAAGATATTTGGGTAATGTTCTCATCATCCCAAGCCCTTGAAATTTCAGACCAGAATCTTTGGGAAAATGTACATGTATGATAAAAGTGTTCCTGAGTTTCTAATATCCCTGGGCAAGATACTCTGGGCCACATGAGTTCTTCTAACTGTTTATGCTTATGGGAACTCCCTACCCACACCCTGCCATGGCAGGAAAGCTAAGTTATAACCTATACCTTAAGAGGAAGGCATTTATCTGTTAATTGTTCTAATATGCTATCTAGGTGATCTTCATAGGGTAAGAGTTTAACCGGGGTTTCCAGAAAGTGTTCTGCTATCATAGCAGAATAAAAGGATATTCTGAAATTCTTAGCAAGCTGTTCTGTAGAAATGTTCCACCCTTTGATTTTATTGCAAACTGGGGATAAATAACAGGGACGATTTAGTTTTTTTAATGATTTAGGTAAACCTAGGGGAGAAGTCTAGTTTCTTATAAGATCCTGTAATATAATTTTTAAATTACTCAGCCATATGGGACATGGAGTCAAAAGGATAGGGATAATGTTTTGGTAAATAAAGATGCGGAAAAAGAACAATACTGGGTGGATCAGTCTGCCCCAAAAAAAAACTATAGTCCTGATAGGTGTATATCCTTTTCACCGGGCTTAATCTGCTCTGACAAAAGCCACGAAAAAAGACATTCATCACCATCACTTCAAGTTGGACTGGTAGTGGAAAAATGTGTACAATATGCAAAAATGTTGGAACTACTAAAGAATATAGTAGGGAAACATGCTTTCTTTTCAAAATGGTCTTGTTTTTCCAGGCTGCCACTGTACATTCTGCTTTTTGATTTGCACATGCCCAATTTAAGGAAGCATCATCTTGGCTTCCAAATTTTAGGCCTAAAATTTGTACTGGATCTGTAGACACTAATATTTGCAAAATAAACTGGGGGATTTGGATCTTGAACTGCCTCATAAGATTATATCAGCCCATTCTCTTGTTATAGTTTAATTTTCAGCCAGATGAGTTTTCAAAATTTGAAATCTCACTAATCAGTGCAGATTCATCTAAATTTGGGGTAGAGCAGATGCATACATCATCTGCATATGTGCAAATGTTTGAAATAGCTCCACTTCCTTTGAAACTGATTCTGCAAATGCTTCTACTATTTGATTTTTTTTTAGAAAAGGGTCTATTTGAAATGCATATAATAAAAGACTCATAGGGCAACCTTGCAGAACTCCTTTCAGACATTTTAAGGTTTCGTTCTGAACCCTATTAATATATGGAGTAATGAAGTATGATTCATGTAACATTTTAATCCATAAAATAAAAGATTCTGGAATCCCATATTTTTTCAAGACTTGAAACACAAAGTGATGATTAACCCTACTGAAAGCTTTTTCCTGTTCCAGAGTTAGAATAAGGTACTTTGTGTCCCCATCCTTTTTTTGTGATACTACCTCTCTCAAAAGTGGCAAATTATGATACATGGATCTCTTCTGTAAAGCACAAGACTGCATTGGACTAATAATTGTTTCTGCTACTATTGATAATCTGTTTAATAAAATAGTGGCCAGTATCGTATAGTCCACATTTAAAAGACATATGGGATGCCAATTTCGTAAATCACTTTTGTCTCCTTTTTTGTATAATAAAATCACTAATACCTGGGATAGTTCTTTTGGGAGAGGTTTTGATGAAACAATATCAGTATAGACATCTGTTAATAGAGGGACCAAATACTTAGAAAATGTGGTATAACAATCTGTAGTCAGGCCATCTGGTCATGGGGCTGTATTTTTCTTTAACCTGGAAAAAACTCTATGAGTTTCTTCCAGGGTAATTAGGGCAGAAAACTTAGACATTAGACTTGAATCCAGGGGAAGGATATCTCCAGAACTGTGTAACTATCTGTTAGCAAAGAAAAACATGTTTTTCAATGTTAGGCATTACTAAAAGTTGATTATTTAACTTCCACCTGGGGAATTTCTCTTTCTATTTTGCTCCCCAAAAGGGAGACCACAATAGGCTGAAACAGCTAGGTGATTGGAAGTCTCACAAGGGATAGTTGAGGGCTGGATTGTCCTAAGATTTTTTCACAAAAAAACATAATCGATTCTTATAGCTAATGGGCCCTTTATAAAAGCTTTTGTCCTCACATTATGTACTTCCATGTAACTATCTTTTAAATCAGCGGTTTGTAAAATGTTGTTCACTAGCCTAAAGGAAAGTGGACCCAAATAGCCATCCAGCAATAATGTTCTTCTTGGGTAGATGTCCAAAACCTTGTGTATTGAAAATTCAAATCCCCTTAGGAGAATACCTACTCCATCACTGGGTGACAAGTGCCTTGGACCTGGGTAGACCAGTGGATGTCCTCTTTCTAGACTTCAGAAAGGCATTTGACTCTGTTCCTCATGTGGGCCTGTTGGATAAGCTGGGAGAAATGGGGGTTGGGAACCAGATGATCAGATGGATAGGCAATTGGCTCCAGGACCGGACCCAGAGGGTCGTAGTTGGTGGGATAGTCTCATCCCCAAGGAGAGTCATTAGTGGGGTCCCACAGGGATCAGTCCTTGGACCCCTTCTGTTCAACACCTACGTATCTGACATAAGGACAGGAATCAGGAGTGAGATGAGTCTCTTTGCAGATGACTCAAAACAGGGGGCAGCGGTGGATGGCGAGGAGGGGAGGGTGGCCCTACAGGGGGACCTGGAGGCTCTGGAAAGATGGTCTAGAAGGTGGAAGCTGAGGTTCAATGCAGGGAAATGCAAGGTACTCCACCTGGGGGCCAGAAACCCAGGTCAAGTGTACACCCTGGGGAGGAAATGCTACAAGCCTCGATGGCTGAGAGGGACCTGGGGGTGGTGGTGGATGTCAAGATGAACAACTCTGAGACTTGTAGGAGGGCAGCAGCCAAGGCCAACAGGATGCTGGGATGCATCGCTAGGGGGATCACCTCCAGAAGGAGGGAAGTGATACTCCCTCTGTATAACTGCTTGGTGAGGCAGCACCTTGAGTACTGCGTGCAGTTTTGGAGGCCACACTTGAAGAGGGACATTAACCTCCTGGAGAGGGTCCAGAGGAGGGCAACCAAAATGATTTGGGGCTTGGGGGACAGGACCTATGAGGAGAGGCTCGAAGAGCTAAATATGTACACATTGGAAGAGAGAAGGGACCGGGGGACATGATAGAGGTCTTTAGGTACATGAAGAGGGTAAATAGGGGAGGAACAGTCAGGGTGCTTCAAAGGAAGGAGGAAGGGGCCACTAGAGGGCATGGCTGGAAGCTGGAGGGGGGAAGATTCAGGGGAGAAAGGAGGAGGTGCTACTTCACTGAGAGGGTGGTGGAGCCATGGAATGCACTGCCTAGGGGGCTGGTGGAGGCAGAGACAGTGGAGGGGTTCAAGAGGGGGTGGGACAGGTACAGGGGAAGGGTTCTGGAAGCAAAATCCAATGCAGCAAGAATATCCAGAACTGGGAAGGGAGAAGCCAGAGAAGGCGAGGGGGACAGCAAGGTCAGCACCCAGGTTGGGGACTGACCAAACGAGCAGACATGAAAGACCGTTAGGCCTATTCTGCTGGCATTTTAGTATGTTAGTATTTTAGTATGTTAGTATGTTAGTATCACAGGTGTCTGAGCCTTGTGACCAGAAAGATGAACCTATGTTCTAGGATTTCCTTGCTTGTTGTATTTCATATGATGTTTTTAACCTAGTGTCTTGAAGAAAAATAATACTATTCAGGAGGTCTTTTAGTATTTTAAAAGTGGACATCCGCTTTCTATAGTTTTTAGTGCTGCAAACATTCAATGTAAGAATAGAAAGCCACTGTCCCCTTTCCATATTTAGTTATGGGGGAGTATTCAAGGGACCTTTCTATGATGGGTATCTTCTTGCTTACCCATCAGAGAGGTCTGGGAGTCCAAAAAACTCTTTGCTCTTGTGGAAGAGGAGGAATCTGAGTCTCCCTCATCTTCCACCCTGTCTCCCCATTGAGGTTTCTTTGTAAGTGCCTGGAATTTATTTCTTGTTACAATTAAAGAAATCTTTCGGGGAGTTTGTTCTGCCTTTCTCTTACTTCTTTTTTTTCTCACTAACTAGTTTAAACTGAGAATGCTCTGAAGGTGGGGTGGTAACATAGATGCTGTCTCTATGTCTTCTGACCCTGCACAGGAGGCCTTGTCCTGTATTTGAGAATCATCCTGGGGAAGGTGCTCCTGGTCTGCCTGACTAGTACAAAAAGTGTCTAAAGAAGATTGTATGATTCCAGTGTCCTGGGAGATCTGAACCTTGGATTTCTTTTTTGCTTCTTGTGCTTGACACCTCTCTAATAAATTGACAGGGTCTTGTTGTGCTCTGTCTAGCCTGTTTTATTCTGCCCAGGGACAGCCTTGATAGGAATGGTCATCTTCCTCACAGAGGCTGCACTTCAGGGGGTTTGGGCAGCCTAAACTTACATGCCCATACTCTAAGCAAAGGTTTCATCTTGGTTTATCTCACACAGAGCTTAGTTATGTGTATGCCCCACATTTGTGACAAGTTCTTGGTTGCCCCTGATAGAAACACAAACCTCTGTCCCTCCCAATAAAAAAAAACTCCCAAGGAGATGTTGGATACCTTGTTCCATGTTTTTTAGTTGGACCTTAATTCTTCAGTTTCCTGTCCACACTAAATCTTCATCTAGGATGGAGATGGAGGCCTTAAGAATAGAACAACGATGTCTCAACCAGTACTGTACATCTGAAATATTGACACATTAATTTCTAAATAATAATGTTATCATTTTTATAATGGGTTTAGTTAATGGGATAGGGAAAAAAGGCTGCCATAAATTGGTATTAGACACCTGAGGATATTTAGCCCAAAATCTTTCCAATGTTTGGTTAGTTTTAAAACTCACATCACATGTTGGTTCACATTTCACATGTATTACTGCAAGAGCTCATGAGGCTGGATTCCCATACCCTCCTTTAACATTTTAAGCAACAAAACATTTCTGTCAGGTGCTAGATCAATGTTACCAGTAAATTTCAATCTTACAGCATTTCGTCACTGTGCAGGTTCACCCTTATTTTTAAAAAGGTCAGACATATGTAGTCTTTTTGGTCTTTCAGGTGCATCTTGATCAGCAGATTCCTCTTTGTGTCCTGGGCCAGCGATGTTTTGTGTAGAGTTGGAGCCTGAAGTGCCCGTATGCTCAGAAGGGCAGTCCAGTGCAACCGATACAACATCTGCTGCCATTTCTATGATTTGGACATGTTGATCCAGAGTTCTTTTGTTTCCTTCCAAGTTGCAAACATGTTTAATTTCTGCTGCAGTAACTGGGTGAGGTGAGGACCAGGTAGAGCTTTCCTCATTCTTTTGCCATCATGCAGCGCACAGTTCTGCTTCAGGGGTCCAATTATCGTGCATTTGTGCAGGATCCTCTGAGCAGCTTTGCGTAGGGAGATTAGAGGTACCACAGAGCAAATAGGCTGATGCACAGTTTTTGATGTTTGAGATGGATTCTCCATCTCAAGTGGGGAAAGTTATGAAGGAATTGTTAACTGAGGTGAACAGGACTCGCTTCTAAAATAAATATAGTCCGTGGGTTTAGAAATACTTTCTTCTTCATTCAGCAATTTTAGTAGGTACTCCTTATTCGATCTTTAGGTATTTCTTAATAAGGCTTCTTCAGTAAAAGTACATGGGACTGCATTATGCTGTATATCAACATCTGAGGATTCAGTACTTGTATTATTTAAAGAACATTGTACCTGTTGCTGAGCATCATTTTGTGTTTCTTGTTCCAAGCCAGCAGAAGCGGTTAAATCAATATCTTATTTCCTTAATCAGACTTTCTTCAAAAACATGATGAGCAAATTCAGTTCTGCTGCTTGTTTTTCCTCCACCTAATGCTTGACCATGCACCATTTGGGATTTTGGCAGACAAGGATTCCCCCTACAATCCAGTAGGGGAATTTCCCTGGTGTCCTAGCCAGATTTCTCTCATTCACTAAAAATACCAACAGCTTAATCTGGTTCAAGGTCAGTTGTCATGTGTATCCCCCTCCCATAGGTCATTCCTGAAAAGAGGCAGAATTTGTCTAGTGCACTTACTCAGTCAACAAAACCTAAATAAATATGAACACTTTTTTGTAAAATTTGGGAATGGTTGTGTTCCATATTTTATAAAGGACTATCTCCAGACCCTCATCCTAGGACATGTACAGACGCTTCAATGAACTATGGATTTGCTGCAATTTTTGAGAATTCTTGGTTTGCAGCCCCTGAGCCTCAGGATACCTTTAACCTCTTGGATTTTGCAAAAACTTCCTCTTTATTTAAAATCTAGCCTATTGTGGAGTCATGTTTGGTCTCTTCAAATAGTATCAATATTTTCTGACAATCAACCTAGGGTTGACATCAGTATAGGCAGATCTTCCTCATATTTCATTATGTTGTTCATTTGGAGACAGACTTGGATAGCTCTGACTACAGTCACAGCCAAAGACATGGTCAGATATTTTCTAAACTTATGTGATAGTTCTAGAGAAATTTCCTGCTTTCTGCATTTTCATAAGAGGGGCAGCAGACAGAAACTCTTTAGAAATTTTGCAAAATATCTGGAAGTATCTGACTGTGTCTGTGGCTACTGCTGTAGTGTTGTGTGAAATTGAAATATTTTGCCCCACAAAATATTTTGCGAAATTCACACATTTTGCAAAATATTTTACTGGTACAAAATGCAATATTGTGCCTGTGCAGCATGAAATTTCACCTGCAAAATGGCAAAATTCATCACGTACAGGTAAAATGTCATCATTTTTGGCAGCAATCAACAAAAAATATTCATAAAAAATATTCACCCTGGTGTCTTCTGGTCCCTCACCCTGGCTGATCACTGGCCCAAACTGAAGAATCCAACCACCCTTATGAGACTGACATCAATTTCCCCTGGCAAAGGCTCCCTGGTGTCTACTGACCACTCACTCCTGCTGTTCACCAGCCTGAATTGAAGAATTGTACCCCCTCACAAGACATACATCCATTTCCCCAAGAATCCCCATCCCAAAATTTGTATAAAAATAAACAAAATCCAGATCCCAACTTCTAGGTCTATCAGACCCCCCACCTTGTCTTCAAATAGTGCCACATCTCATTCCCCTAGTACCCTGAGTGGGCTACCTGCATAGCCCTCCACTCACCCCCATGGTTGGCATCCTGACTGAGCACTTCAATGAATGAGCATGTGTTTGTACAATCCATCTATGACTTCTATTTTATCCAATACCTCAATTAAACTATTACTACCTGGGATTAACAAAACATCAAATGCAAAATTCCCTAAACATCGGCCCATTGATGGACCTGTATTACAAAAATTGTTAGATTTGTTCTGATCTAACCTCTTTGGAATGATCTATGAATATTACAATTTCTTCAGCAATTTGCATTGCCTTTTATGGCTTCCTTTGCCATGGAGAATTTGCAGTTGCTTCAACCTTATCGTCTTCATTTCTCATCATCTCAAGTTTAAATAAACAAGAGAACCAATATATTCTTTATTTACCAGCATCCAAAACAGATAGACTTTGGAAGGGAGTCCACATAATTTATTATTCAACCTTCAATGGTTGCTGCCCTGTTCAGATTTTGGATCAACTCGTTAGATAGCATAATTCATCCAATCTCTCTTCTCCTGAATTACCCAGTTCCAGTCAAGGACTTTTAACTACATAAGAAATCATGGAAATAATAAAAACCTTACTAAACATTTAATCCATTTTCTTTTTCTGACCACTACTTTAGAATTAGAGCAGCTTTCTCTGCATCAATAAATAATATTCCAGATCACATTAGCAAAAAGCTAGGCAAATGGTCATCTTCCTGTTTTGAGACATATCCTTAATCCTGAACATGAAATTCACCAAGCTTTTCAGATCATCTCCTCTTAGTATGCCCAGATGAAGGGTAGCTCGGTAGCCTTGGTTCCTCACAGGTTTCCCCCATGCGGGAGGGGGAGTTCCTCTCCTGTGTGCTGCTGAACACACTCTCCATGAGTTGGACAAATTAGGTGATTTGATACCTTTTAGTGGACAAGTCAAGATTACAGAATCACCTAATTTGTGCATCTTGTTGTGCAAGGACCAATACGGTAACAAACATTTTTTGACTACATGAGTTGGGGGAGGTTTTCATAATGATCTGTACTCTTCTTTTGGGCCTTCATTCTTACTACGCTACATAGCTTCTCTACTGAGGATGGAAATGAGTAAGGCCAAACCAGATAAGTTTGCACTAAGCACAATCACAAAGTCTGCACAAGCACTGCACTATTCCCACAAATTGAACTGGAGTGCTTCACCAGTAGTTCAATTTGAAGGAATAATTCTGCCCCCTTCCACACTAGTTAAATATACCTTCCCCTCACTGCAGTGCTTGGCTTGTTGTTTTGAAAACCATCATCAACCCACTTCCTCATTCTCTGGCACTCTTCTCACCCTTAATGTAAAGCCTTCATTTCTACTACACTACACATCTTCTCTACTGAGGGTGGGAATGAGTAAGGCCAAATCCATTAAGTTTTCACTAAGCACAATCACAACATTCACATTAGCACTACAGTATTCCCACACATTAAAGTGTTGTGTGTGAAGGGAAGAAACACTCCATCAAGTGTAAGCATACAAAGGAGCAAAGGCAAAGTTAAAGGAGGCAAACTAAAATCACCTGTGGTGTGGTAATAGAGGTAACAGAGTATAAAAGAAACAAAAATGGAAAAGTAAAAACACCCTACTATATTTAGGGTCATGCAACAAATAGATTAAATAAAACAAAAGGAGGGGAACATTAGAAACTCCCTGTATAGGGTGAAGGCACAAAGTTCTTTCCACTTAACATAGTGAGCATAGGAAAGGGAATATTGTGTGTGGTGCAGTACACTGCCTGTCATGCAGCAATTATCAGAGAGAACTTATGGGGACTGATGTGCTGCTCCATCTGCATGCACCACTCTGAGCTGAGGAAGGAGGTTTCTAGACTTCAAGCAAAGTTGCCTAGGATTTGGGGGAAGTCTTCTGCCACTAATAGGCCACTGAGGCTACCACCATTGCCCCAGAGAATGCCAAGGAGGAAGGCCAGCTGCACTGTTGTGGGTTTTTGGAGAGTGGGGTGGCAGGTCAAGGACAAATTTCTCAGGCTGTGCTACTAGGAAGCTCACTTACCACTCTGGCAGGATGGGACTACTGGAAGGAAACATCCACAGTATTGGCCTGGGAGGATGTGGAGATCCTCCCTAGAGGAGGCCCCAAGGTGGGAAGTGAAAGCAAACTTTTGTGTGGGATTCAATAATTAGGGGGTAGGTTTGGGAACAGTAAGGGAGGGAAAGAGGCAGGTGAGGTGCCTACCTACACCTCTGCCTACAGGGATGGAAAATGGCTCTTAAGAATGACTAGAGTGGTGGGGTAGGAGGGGGCTGGAGGTCATTGTCCACCTAGGGACAAATGAGCTGGCTAGGAATAGGGCTAGGATTGTTCAAGAGGATATGAGGAAACTGAAGAGGGGGTCTTAAGCAGGTAGCACAGTCAGAGGCTTTTGCTGAGGTTCTGCCTGTCTATGACATGGGTAAGGATAGGGATCTCCACAGCAAGAGCTTCAACTCATGGTTGAAGGAACATTGTAGAGAGGAGGGGTTCAGCAACATTAGAGACTGGGGACCAACCTGGAAGGATAAGTACCTATACAGGGGCAATAGACCTGCTTCTATCCAGGAAGGGAAGTGCAGTCTACAGTGGACAGTTTAAATGTTACTTTGATGAACATTTAAACTGTATGAAGGGGGTGAGGAAAGAAATCGGCGGGGATAAACTCCCCCTGCACAGACTGAAACAAAGAGAAGAGAGGGCTCAAGGGGATGTAAATATCCAGGGCTTTAAATAAAGAAAGAAGCAAAGTGTTTGAAACAAAAGAGGAAGGGGACATGAAAGGAGAAGTGGAAACAGGGCAAAAAGAAAACAAGAGAAGTAGTAGGCAGAGTGGTAACAAAATGTGGAAGGCCATGTGTGCAAATTCAAGAAGTCTAGGAAATAAAATACTGGACCTGGAGGCCATTATGGCAAAGGCAGACGTGACTCTCTTGCCATTACTGAGTCATGTTACACAGGACACCATGACAGGGACATGACTATAGCAGGCTATACTCAGTTCAGCAAAGATAGGGTGGGAAGGGAAGGGAAGAGGGTTGGTGTCGTCTGTAACAGAGGGTATCAAAGCAACAGAGACACAGGGAATTCAGGTGGGATGGATTGGTTGAAAGTACAGTGGGTCACCCTGGTGATGGAAAACAGAGCCACTATTTGCAATGATGTGATCTGCAGTCCTCCAACACATTGGGAGAATTTAGACAATGCACTGCTAGAAGTATTGGCACAATGTCAGGAAAAAGGGGAGTTGCTGCTTGTAGGGGACTTCAGTCTGCCCGATGAAGATTGGAGCCTCCCAACTGCAGCTTCAACTAGAAGCAGGGACATCCCTAATTCTCTGCAGGGTTTTTTTCTCAGGTAGCTAGTTGGGAGCCCACTCATGATGGGGCAGTACTGGACCTGGTGCTCACTAACAGGGACAGTGTTGCAGATGCCAAGGAGGGAGGCTGACTGAGGACTAGTGATCACTGTACAGTATGGTATAACATAAGGACTGTAGTGGAAGTGAACCACACAAGAACAAGGGTCCTGGACTTCAGGAGGGCAGATTTAACAAAATGGTTGAATGCCTCAGAGACAACGTAGTGGGGGTGACCTGGGTTGTGTGGAGGAACAGTGGGATAAGAGGGCTAAGAGGTGATGGGGAAAGCAGAGAGCACAGCAAAGGCACAAATTGAGGAAAGAATAGCCCAAGGGGTAGCAAAAGGTGACACATATATTTCAGATGCATAAGTGAAAGCAGGCAGATGGGGGGTTGTGAGATTAAGAAGGTGGGTGGGGACTGTGTAGAAGATGATCAGTAAAAAGCAGATATCCTGAGCAAATATTTTTGTTCAGTCTTCACAGAGAAAGGGGGAGAGGATGGGCCACATAAAAGCAACAGGGGCAATGGTGGGGAAGATAGACAAAAGTATATTTCCACAGGAGAGTCCTAAAGGCATGCACAAATCTGAAAGTGAACAAAACTCTGATGCTAGGCTGGCACACCCCAGGGTACTGAGTGAGGTCTGGGAGGTACTGGCTACACCTCAGGTAGTCCTTCTTAAAAACTCACTGGAGAGAAGACTGGTTTAGGAAGGCTGGAAAAGGACAGATACAGTCAAACTTCACAAAAGCAGTAGTGGGGATGGGTACTAGGTGATAATAGCAAGGGTAAAACAGTGACAGTGAAAAGAGTGAGTCAAATATAGTGTGGAAAAGGAGAGTGACAGGAGAAAAGGGTGCATTGTGACAAGGGCGAGAAAATGACATACAGTAAGTAAAACTAAGAAGCCAAGTAACTGGCCAGAGGAATCAGTAATGAGTTATAAAACCCACGGTGAGACTATGGAAAACAAATTGTCCGGTGACCCACCATTTTATGCATGGGACTTCACCTACCACACCCCATACATGGGTGGTCCCCCCCGCATACCCTAAATAAATATAAACATCCCTCTAGGGTGACAAGTCAGGGAGGGTGAGTAAGTTACTGGGGAAGACATTAGTGCAGGAAGCCTGTCAGAAGAAGAAATTAAAAAAAAAAAGAAGTAATGAGTATCAAACCCAAATCTGAAAATCTGACACAGGTAGCCACTGTGCTCAGAGGAGTTGATTAGAACCTCTACACTACGATATCAGAACAAAAAGAAGTACACAGCAAGTTGCTTACATTGCTTATCCTAATACTGCCTATGTCACTCAAGTAACTGCGTTATTAAAACTCAGCTGCTGAAGTTACCTTCGCTATTCTTGACTCATGGTTTTTGATGCAATATTTTTACCTTACTGTTTTCACCTGACACCACAGGGAGGAAGCTGGTAACTATAGGCCAGTCAGCTTGACATCAGTGGTAGGGAAATTAATGGAGTCACTGTGAAAGGAAAGAACTGTGGATTATGTTGAATGCAGGGAGATACAAGACCTGAGGCAACATCGATTTGAGGAGGTGGTGGGATCACATCTGAGGAATCTGATTTTTTTGACAAGGTGACAGGGAAATAGATTGGGCTGGGGCAGTGAACATAACCTACTTAGATTTTAATAAAACAATTTTGTTTTATTTTAGAATATTTTATTCATTTTAATTAAACTAGTACAACATAATTATGATACCAGTAATCATACATACTACATCAGTATCAATATACACATTTTACCTATTATATTGAATGGCGAGTCTAGACCAAACATAAGAGGAAGGGGGTGGGGGGATACTCTCCACAAAAACACTTATCCTAAAGTTATCAACAGCAAGCTATGGATCATTCAGTATTCACATTTCTTACTGCTTAGTTAATCTTTAAACTGCATTTCTCCAATTCTGAGTTACTTACACCATTAATATATAGTTCTCTCCAATAGAACAGTACACCCTCCTAAAGCACCTTTAACCACCACAAAAAAAAAAGGAAAGAAAAGAAAAAGATATCTCATGAGTCCAAAATCAACATTTCCTCTTCTGAAAGAATTGGGGAATCCATTTGGTTTGATTCAATCTGTCCAGAATGTGATCTCATAAAGGCAGTCATCAGGTCCAAATCATAAAAAATATGTGTAGACCCCTTGAATTTCACCTGGAGCTTGGCAGGAGTGAGAATTTGAAATTCTGCACCCATTTCAAGTAAGTCCTGCCTGAGATCCAAAAAACAAAGACCCCTCTGCTGAGTTGAGAACGAGTAATCAGGAAATACTGAAAATTTACTGAATTTACAACTCAATGGTGCTTTGATTCTTGATAAACACATAATCAGGCCCCTGTCATTTTTAAATGCCAAAGTAAGCATAATAGTTGACCTCTTCTATGTTTTTAAAGCTTCATTGCCTTGAGATGAAGACTTTGTCAAAATTCTGTATGCCAAAGTTATGAATTGAAGATTATCATCAGGAAGCTAAAACACTTGTACAAAAATACCTTTATTTAAATCCCTTGTGTTCTGAAAGTCTTGATCCAGGTTGTTCGGAAGTCCCACCACTCAAAGATTTCTATAGTGATGCTGGTTCTCCAACATTTCTATTTTATGGGTCATGGAACAGTTGTCTTTAATCAGGTTTGCAGTAGTTGCCTTGGGTCCTTGGACTTTAAGTTTTCCCCATCTCCTGCCAATTCGTTTCTACTTCCTTTACTACCTCCTCTGTCCTCTCCCGATTATTTTTTGCATTCTGTTGTAAAAAAAAAAATCAACCTTCTCAAACAAAGCATTAAATCTCCTATTGAATGTTTGTGTCCAAGTCATCAGTTTCTCCGATATATTTCAGAAAGAATCAATAGTATATTTAGTCCCAGTCCCAGTGCCTTCCACACTGCAGGCATTATCCATGTTACTCGCAAAACATTGTTTCTCTGCTTTCAGTTGAGAAGTCTCCTTTCTTGTGCTAGAGACTGTTTCTGAAACATCTGCAGAGGTGGCTTGAGGGCTAGGGGTTATCTTGTCCATTATCGGAGAGGTGCTTCTTGAATTCTCATCAGATTCTTGCGGGTCGGCAAATGGTGTCCCTACCCCATGGCTGCATTGACTCTCCCCTGCTGCCCTAATGGTCACTGTGCCGATGGTTGTCCTGAAATATTTCTCAAGTGGCTTTATTTTTGGAGTAGCAAATTCTTCTGAGGATGATGAGGATGATACATTTCTTTTATCAACCATGTAGTATAAGAAAAGAGTTAACCAAAGCGCATCTGCAGATTTTAAATTGGCTCCACTATAGAGCTCTTCACTAAAGCTGCTGACTTCAGCCACAGCAGCTCCGCCCCCAAGTGGTAGGGAAATTAATGGAGTCACTGTGAAAGGAAAGAATTGCGGAGTATGTTGAATGCAGGGAGATAAAAGACCAAGGCAACATCGATTTGAGGTGTTGGGGGATCACATCTGAAGAATCTGATTTTGTTGACAAGGTGACAGGGAAATAGATCAGGCTAGGTCAGTGAGCATAGCCATTTTAGATTTTAATAAGACTTTTGACACTGTTGCACATAGGAAGCTCATATGGAAACTGAGCAGTTTAGCGATATGTTCTAATGAAGTAAACTGGAAAAAAATTGTTTAAGTGATAGGCGACATATGGTGATAGTGAATGGAGTTAACTTCTGAGAAGGGAGGGTGACCAGTGGGGTGCCATAAGACTTGGTACTGGAAAGGAGTGGTAGCTGAAAGGAAAGGTCTGCCTCATTCTTGATGACACCAAAATCTGCAATAGGGTGGACATTCCAGAAAGGGTCGAAAGAATCTTCAGGGACCTGAGAAAAACTTGAGGAATACACAAGGGCATGGCGTCTAGGTTTCAATGCAAAAAAATGTAACATCATGGACTTAGAGCACAGAAAACCAGAGACAGAATACAAAATAGTTGAAAAGATATCGATGGTTCCCAAACTGGAAAACGACCTGGGAGAAATCATATTTGATTACCTTAGGGTGGTGAGGCATTGCAGCGAGGCAGTAGGTAGGGCCAGTGTGATGTCGGGGTGCATAGGGAGGGTATCGCCAGCAGAAGGAGAGATGTGGTGTTGCCACTGTATAGACCGCTGGTGAGACACAAAATGGAGTTTGTTCTCCAGTTCTGGAAATGACATCTCAGGAAGGACATAGAGTGGAGGCAGTCCAGAGCTGAGAAACTAAAATGGTGCAGAGTCTACATCAGAAGCCCCATGAGAAGAGATTGGTGGACCTCAATATGAACACCCTGGAAAAGAGATGGGGGGATATGACAGGGTCTCTTAAAATACCTCATGGGGTAAATAAGGTACAGGAGGGGAGTATTTTATAGAGGAAAATATTCATGAGAACAACGGGGCATATAATGAAGCTATAAGACAAGTCACATTAAACTGTTCCTCAGATGAGTTGTTCTGGCATTTCTCACTGAGTTGCGTAAGTGTTGCTGGATGCAGTACAAAGCTCTGCACAAGCTGTTCCTTAAGAGTTAAAATACAATTTTGCATTGCTTTGTGGCCAGACTGCAGATGCATTCCAAATGAGCTGCAAAAACATTTTCTGAACATTGCTCTTGAGCGGGTTAAGCACTGAAACACAATGTAATATGAGTTGCCAATGCATTGCCAACAGTAAAAATCAATGCTAAACCATTTCATTGGTGGAACAGTTTAATGGCAGTTTGGAGGATCCTATGGTCCCATTAAATATTGGTCCTCACCTTTCCCCCAATATATACCTTTGATTAGCCTGTATTATGGCAGTACTACCATAAGTTTGTGTCACAGGACAGACTATGACTCATGCAATACCACATTTTATATAATCTTTACTATACTCCCCCAAAACTTGCTAGTTGGGGCCTTCTAGACTCAGATTTGTGTTCTAGATGTTCCCTAGACAAAGGGACATTTCTTCACATTTTTTGGCAATGTCCTAAGATAACCCCCTTGTGGAATTCTATTAAGACCAAATTGGACCCCTTGTTGGGTCTTCAGGATTGCTTTACCCCAGAAATTTGTCTGCTAGGGGACCTATCCCCTATTGATGTTACCACCCAGAGATTTCATATTTCCATGATAGCTTTGTCTGTTAAAACAGTCATCCTCAAGCATTGGAAGGATGATATTTGTCCATCTTATCATGAATGGCTTCATGAAATTCTAGCTAATCTCAGAACAGAGAAAGCCATTGCGGGCCTCTATAACAGACAACGGGAATATATGCGAGTCTGGGATCCCTTACACACTCTAATTACTATTTGTGGTGATAATAATAACATGCCTTAGGTAAATTAATAGGATATTTCTGGGTGATGCTGTTGTACTGGGTGGGATGGGGAACAGGGTGGTGGCGGGGCAGAACATACTTCATGCTGTAATAATGTTTTCTCATTGTTAATGTTTCTGTCTCATGTATTATTGTAAAACTGTTAATAAAATTTGAATTGAAAAAAAAGAAGAGAAAGCTTACTCAGAGGCTCTGAGCAGCAGTAAGATACTGCCTTCCCTTGCTGTCTGTCAGTCATCTAGATTACCAGTGGGTTGCTGGTAGTTTGACCATGATGTATCCCACACCACATACTAATTAGATTCTGTGCACGAATGCACATAGTGAAAAAAAAATAGCTAAAAAGTCTTTCTGTTAAGTGGATCCCATTTAGAGGGTGGCCTAGGTTGACAGCCTAGTTCACCTATTCCTAAGGCCAGCCCTGACTGCAAGTGGGCAAATCACCTGACCTGCATGGCATAAAAGGCCTGCAATGCCCCTCCCGCTGTCCTGCTTTTACAATGGAGTCCCCATGAATCCATTATTTTGAAGTTAAAATTTTTTATTGATTTTGTTGAAACAAAAATGTGATATATTACAGCAGTAAGAACACGGATAAAGGTGTCTGTACCACACATATTGACCTCATTAGAAAGGTGTATTTTTACAATGCATATACAATATGTACATAATCTGTGTTGTCTGGTTCTGCGTATCATCATTGGCTACTAAGGAGGTTAAATGCCATCATTAAGTCTTAAAGTCTGCAACATACATGTTTAAGATACTTCAACACAACTGATAAATTACTGTTTCTTTTATTTTGATTAACATTTTATTGTATTTTAGAAAGTAAAACTATACAAACAAGGACCACCAAGTGTGAAGGAGGAAACCCTGGCCAAGGAAACCCCTTGAAAATATAACTCTAAACATGGTCCAACAGACATGCAGGCATTAATTCCAAAGTCAGAATCAAACAGGGGATCCATAAGTAATATAAATGCTACAGAAAATACAAGTAACAACCAGTGGAAAATTAACATTATGCTGTCCAGGTAGCTTATACAAACAAAGGGAAGATAGCTCTTGAGACATAGTGCATCAACACAAAAGAGCGCTAGCTAGTTGATTGGTTGTGGGAGAGTGGGTGTGGGTTGTGTGCACTTTCTTCTTCAATGTAAGGTATGGGGATGAATTTTGTGTGGCCATATAACAGCCCTATGGGCTGATACAGTAGGGGAATTTCTCAGTTTCTTATCCTACATATTAATTAGTTTCTATTACATCCAGACTTTAATGGCTGAGTGTAAAACTGAGAAAAGACTGGATCCAGTACAGCCAACCTTGGTTAGAACAAAAAGATACTTATTAAGGGAGTAGCCCACTACCAATAAAGGCACAAACAAGCTAAAGCAAATTGGTAGCAAACTGAGCCCACTCACCAAATAGTAAAAAGGATTTTTTTTATTCTTTGTTTGAAGTTTTTAAAGAACTTCAAACAGTACTTGGTATACAGTCTGCATGGCTCAAACGTTTTAGAAAATATTCCTTCATCAGTGAACACCACTGTTTCTGCACAAAATCAATAAAAATATATAATCATATTTCATTTACTTTAACTCTGAAAGCATAGCTTTCATTACGAATAAGTTACAATAGCCACACAAAATATATTCGCATCCCCTATTCTTCATCAAAAACACAATTTATCTCCACTTGTGTATCCTTCTTTCTTTAGATGCATCTCTAAAAGCAGAAACAAAGTGTCATTACCCCTAGTTTTACAGGAAACCTATTTATCAAATCTAACACTTTATAACAACTAGAGTAGAAGTTTTTATGTACCCAATGAATGCATCGCCTGTCTCTGCCTATCAATAATATTCATGAAATCAACATGTACTGATGGGTCAAAAGCCAGCATACATAAATTCAGAGCAACAATGATTTAGTATACCTGCTATCCACTTGTCATACTTAACCACAGAGCTCCCTGTTTGAAACAGCAGAAAAGAACAGCATTTGCATTCTGTATAGGCTCTAATAAAAACAATGCTTAATATTATATTATACAGTCCAGTCTCTTTCTGCATGTTATAAATTCCTCATACCTGCTATATGTTTAGTTCTCTGTGAATGTCATCGAAGCATTCTGAAAGAAATAAAAATATCTCAATAACCCTGTGTTCTATCAAATACCTCCCGTTTACAAAATGAATGCTGCTTTTCAACTAAAACTGTCTGTTTGGTTCAGTACTTGTAATATCTTATTACTTTGTTTGTACATTCCTGTATGCTTTGCTAGGGTAATGGGATCCAAAAATATAATACTCACTCTCTCAAGAAGCTTGAAAGTGTCTCAGGCACTCTTCTAACCTCTGCTGTCTCTCTAACAATGGAGGCACAAGTACCAAGAATCTTATGCAGTTTAAAAAGACTTCTTCTCCTTGGGAATTGGATGTGGGAGGGTGCAAGTGGTCACATGACCTCATCACTCACACTGTGTGCCTGACCTGCTCTGCAGCACCTAGCAACAGACAGCTGCTAGGCATCCCCAAATGTTTCATTATGTTTTTAAACATACAATATTATTCATCTCAGTGACCCAGTAACACCTGTTTAGGTCATGATGTGTTTCTACATAATATATACTGAAATCTCTTTCTTCATCCAAAAAAATTAACAAAAAATAATTTGTTAGTACTTCAACTGCTGGGAGGTCAAAGGGGGTCACAAGCAGTCCCAATAGAGAGTTGGAGCTGTTGGGCAAGAAAAATCATGTGCTTTACCCTATCCTAACTTGCTACTGTATATATCATTAAAAGTGCTTCTAGGGTTGTATCTCAGGGGTAAATTTTTTCAAAAAGTAATATAATAACAATATGCTCATTCTTAAAGGGACCACACCAGACACATGTCCATTGCAACCAGTGTATTTCTATAGAGAATCACACAGCCTCTATATTATTGGTTGCCAATTGATAATGTCATTTAAGCCAAATCTTGGATTAGTAGCATTAAATCTATTCATGTAATATGTTTCCCTTGTCAGTATTCGGGTCCGATTGTCACCTACTCTGGGATCTGGTACTACCCTTTCCAATCCAAAAAGTCTTAAATTTGGGAGTTGGTGCCATGCCTCAATGAAGTGTCTGGCTACTGGTGACATTCAATCTAATCTTCTGATGTCATTCTTATGTTCACCTATATGCAAGGCCACTAATTTTCATTTTTTACTGGAAAACCCTGTAAAATTCCAGAATTAGAGCTGCCTGAACACCGGTAAAAACAAAGATTTAATGGAATCTGGCATTTTATATCCGATCAGTAAATCTACAAAACTTGTATTTTTCTTATAATTGCTTCCTATACTATTTTCAGTTTGTTTTATTTAATGCTCTGTATATTAAGCCTTTTCTTTTATTCTGATAATTTATGCACGTACTAAAAGAATGACAGCAGAATCCTGGTAAATTCCAGAAATTAGAGTAACAATCACTGGTGCACTTCTGGAATCTGACGTCTTGAAAATGGAATTTCATTGTTTTAATCACCGTAAATCAGTGGCCTTGTCTTTCATGTTTTTAAATCTCTCTCGGTCATACCAATATATATTTTGTCACAGAGACATTTCAGAAGATACACCGCCCCTTCACTCTGACAATTAATGAATTATTTAATAATAACATCCTTATTCCTAGAGGTGTTCTTGATTATCTTGACCCTTTAGGTGTTATTACAGTGTATGCAATGTCCACACTGGTAATTGCCTGTAATATCCATAGCTGACATAAAGTGTTGTGGTCGAGTTATGGGTATTGTATGCTCTGTTTTCATCAGTCGATTGGCCAGTGTTCTATTTCTTTTTGCCACTACCATGAGCTGGTTAACAAATACCTGTGCACCCACAGGAGTGGCTTTTAGTATATCCCAGTGTTTAGTGATTGTTGTCTTAATGTTATAAAAAACATCAGAATATGCTGTCGCAAATACTATTTTCTTGTCTGTTAACATATTTCCTCCTGTGTCCTATGCCTCCCAAATAAGCAGTGTACCCCTTGACCATTCCTGAATTTTTTCTGCTGCCTGGGTTAGAATCTGTTTCTTATATCCAATATCTCTAACCCTCTTGCACATATCATCCTGTGCAATTTCAAATTCTCTAGCATTAGTTCAGTTTCTTTTATCTCTGGTTAATTGTCCATATGGTATGGATTATATTATCCATTTAGGATGAAAACTGTCTGCTCTTAAAATCAAGTTTTTATCCATTGGCTTCCTATATAATTTTCTTGCCAGTTTAGTCTCCATTTTATAAATAAGCAGGTCCAAGTATGGAATCTCAGTTGTACTAGTGTTCATTTAAAAATTAAGTTATTAGTCCTTGTGTTCAAATAATTGTTAAACACCTCCAATTCCTCATCGCTCACAGTCCGGATGCAGAATATGTCATCAATAAAACATTTAAACAGTCTAATGTGATTCTGAAACATGTGTTGAGCCTTGAAAATATACTTATTCTCAAAATTATCTCCATGAAAATATTTGCATAGGATGGGGCCATGCTAGACCCCATGGCCATAACTCTGATTTGCAAGAAAAATTATTTTTCGAATTAAAAAACAAAATTTGGATTAAAACTATTTCTGCCATTTTCAGAAGTAGACTGTTTGGTGAATTATTTAAGCAATAAGGCACAACAGGGTGTGTGTTATCGTGTAATAACGTCACTCCTGGTGTGGGTTGAAGCACGAGGTGAAGCTGAGTGCTTCCAGCACCCCAGGAATGACGTTATTACATGATAACACACATCCCTGGAGTGCCTTATTGCTATTATACAATGGCTCGTTGTTATACAAAATAAAAAAAAAAAAGAAAAGAAAAAAATGATTTTAAGGAATCCAAATGGTCATGATCCATAGCTGAAAGTGTCTGTTCCATAGCTGAAAGTGCCTGATCCATAGCATCCAAAAGCAATACAGTGATGTTATTGTGTAATAACATCACTGTCTCAGGCACCCACTGACCAATCAGAATACAGGAAATTTTCTTGCCATTGTATAATTTCAGTTTTAAGCCTATCCAGTAACTCTGTTAAAGCTTCACACCCTGCCTGGTGAGGAATGGAGGTGTACAAATCCTTCAGGTCCCAAGTCAGTAGTATACAATTTCCAATATCTAAATCAGTGCCATTCTCATTCTCATTCTCTATGATTCTAACAATATTTGTTGAATCTTTTATATATGTTCTAGTTTGTTCAACATAAGGTCTAATATTGACAATCAATGCACACTGAGAGAGGTTCCAATATGGAATTTATTCTAGATACAATTAGCCTGCCCAATGAATTGTGTGAATCTTTGTGACTCTTATGTAATATATAACATAGAGGAATAGATGGGGTATTTCTGAACAATGCTTCTTTCTCCCATTGTGTAATACAACTGTTTTCATAGGCTAATGTAAGCAAAGATTTTACAATGTCTTTGACCTGTTCAATTTGGATGGTTCCACACAGTCCTATTACAATGTTCCCAGCTGATGGACTATATCTGGGCACCAATCAGATTCCTAGGGAGAGAGAGAGGATAGGGGCATGAATGGAGACTTCTATATGAGGATTCTGCTTGTAACAGCAGATATACAGGGCATTAACTCCATGATGTATCAATTTATTTTTCACTACATATTTCATGCCTTTGTTTTATTCCACATTATTCACCCATCCTTGTTCTTGGCCATGGGTGCACATGTGGAGGCATGTGCACACTGTGGTTTGAGACACCCTCCATCAACTTGATGCTAGTTACTGCCTAGGCACACACCGGACCTCCACCAGTGGAACTATGGGGGGTAGGGAGCAGCAACCACATGAGAAAGGACAGCTGCCCCATGGGTGCTCAATCCTGCTAGAACCCCCCCCCCCATGCTGGCTTCATGAATTGAGTTATCAGTTTGGAACACAAACTAGACAGATGGCTGTGGTGTATGACTCAGCTAGACGGGAAGACAAGGCAGTATGTACTTTAACCAGCAATCAATGGACATGAATTTGGGAAAGGTGCTTTAAAACTGGTGCATGCCTGGATAACCAGAATTTGGCTGTCAACAAAATTGTAGATGGTTTCATAACCATGATTACAAAGACAAGGTGAGATCACACAGCTTCCATGGCAGGTTGGAGATACTGTGGTAAGACAAACACGAGCAGCACACATGGGTTTTAGACATATCCTACACTAGCAGAATTTGAAGCAGATAGTATTGTACTTTCAGACCTCATTCTGTATCATGACCACATCCAAGTAAGGGAACAGATCCTAGTACCAGAGACCACTGAATATAAAATGGGATTGATGTATGTATAAGTGGTATATATGTGAACCCTTCATAGGTAAGGCTATAGTTAGAAATTGGTTGCAGGAGAAACAATATAGCAATGAGGGGTGCCAGGAAATAGTGTAAGACACTGAGCATGCAACTCATGTGGTGTAAGATAACATGGAAGAGCATGTAGAAAGATGGAAACAATGGAATGTTGCCAGACAGAACAAGCAGGACATGGAAGAAGTAAATGTGCTGGGACATTATCAACAGGTTTATCATCTAGGGATGAAATGAGAAGTAATGCTTGAGTATTGACTATGCTCCACTTCCACAGCGCCCCCTACCCTCTATTAATGAAGGAGACAAAAATGTGTGCACCTACTGTATATGACTCTCTCATGTAGTGGTAACAAGAGATTTATCTGTTTTTCATCCTGTAGGAATTGCAGAAGTTAATAAGGTTTAATACGTAGTGGAGTGCGACACATTTACAGATATGACCTTAGTTAGCTCACCATCCCTCTTCAATATGTTATGCTGTGACTAATGCAGCAACAGTTTCTGATTCTATTTATAATATCTATTCTAGTTATACTATCTGTAAATGCAATGCAAAATAATACCTTCACCATATAGAGGTGGCAGGTATTATAAATTGAATTATGAACTTGCTCCCAAAAATGGAGGAAGCTGATTGGCCGAGAGGTCTTTGAAGCCATGATGATATTCAGCTATATACTCACGGCTTCAGAAAACCTCCGGTAACCTGCTTTCTCACTGTCCCCAAAACACATCCACTTGCCATTAGTTGAATCCCCCCCCCACCCTCAGACACACACACACACACACACACACACACACACACACAAACACAAACACCCTGATGACCCCACTCCCACTAAAAAACAGCTGAAACCCATGTATTTTTGGCAGTCTGAGTTACACTGCCAAATGTACTACTACAATCCCCAACTATTTATTTATTTATTTTTGTTTACGAGACACTGTAGCATGTGGCATTTCAAGTATCCCTATCTCTTATCAGAGGTATGATCGACTGCCTGTTTTGCTGTAAAGTCACACGTAGTGGTGATTACAAATAAAGCAAGAAACAATGCACATTTACAACTTTTTGTCCTCATCTCCCGCTCTTTAGCCTGCCTAAACTGCAATTCTCATGCCAGCGAATAACCATCTTCCACGTACCTTACCATGCAAATCCAGGGCCTGAGTTTGTCACTTTGGACATCAACAACTTGAGTTCACCATTTCAGGCATAGTTGGAAAAAAAAATGTTCTCCCTTCCACAATACTTTTTTCAATGGGATTGGGGGTTGTGAAAATAGTTGTACTTCCTGTACCGGGCACGGGTCAGGAAGGGTGGTGCTCCTACTTGTAAGAGGCAGCAAGATTCTTACCAAGACTCACTGCAGTCAGCCTGGTTCCCATTAGCACTCTCATGCCTTATAACAGCATCAGCTGTTGCCCACAGCAAATATTAAAAGAACTATCTTGTTTTAATGTATCACTGCACATTAGCAAACATTGTCTTAAAGCATTTTAAAGCAGTTTTTAATTTTCTTTTTTAGTCATACAAATACTGATCCTGTTCATAATAGCAATAATGGACTCCATGGTGTGGTATATCACGGGATTTTATCACTTCTCAGGTCCATGAGGCATGAGACTGTACATTCAAGACATGCCAATATCCCATGATATACCACTCCCTGTTGTGCATTATTGAATAATCATAAACTGTTGCTGCATTAGTCACAGCCTAACATATTGAAGAGGTTAGGCAGGGTGGACATCTATAGACACAAAATGTAATTCTAGTTTGACAATAAGGTAAAGAGGGATGTTGAGCAAGGGATGGCCTTGGCTACTAAACTGCAGGACTGGCAAACAGCAACAGCACAAAGCTTTGTCAATGTCTTTTGTGTTCAGGTGATATGCAGTTGATTACCAGTTTTACTGCTCACAAAGGGCTACAAATGAGCAAACTAAATTTAACAGCTTACAACAGCTTTTTAACTATGTCCCCCCCCCAAACTGTGACACAAGAGCAATGCATGCAGTACATTCCCACTCATGTGTAAGACACTCACCAATGCAAATGAATGTGTACTACTAAACCATCCTAAAACATGTGGCCTTGTAACCAGCTAATTCAAAATGTATTCCATTTTTGTTACTTCTTGACAAATCAAAAAGCAGAAATAAATACATCATAACAGATACCTGAATATATATGCTACAGACAACCATATGAATTTGCAGTGCAATTGCATGTTCAATATGGCAGTAATTTCAAGTTCATCAAAAATGCTAAGGCATTCTTAAAGCATTAGTGTGTAGTGTATTATAGTAATCTGGCAATAATTTGAAAACAGCTGAACCTAGACAAACTCTGGCTGCAGTTCAGTGGTGACTGGCTATTTGGGATATAAAAGTCAGAGTCCGGTTTTTGTTTGCTAGAGACATGTAGCTAAGATACATGAGTATTCCTAAGCCCACCAGCAGCTGAAGATCAGAAAGTCAAAAGGCAAAGCAATGTGAGACTGAATAGAAGTAGGTGACATAGGAGACAGAAGCACAGGATAAAATTATAGATGAGCGATTTAAATTGTGTAATGTAAAGCATGGCTGATATTCGATAGTGGATATTTTGATATTTGGTGTAATTTACTGATGTGATGATATATCCAATCATGCAGAATAGCTGAACATTTACCTCCTGAATTTCCAGCATCAGCCATTGACAAAACCAATAAGTAGCACTTATTATAATAATCCTAGTGATCTGTTTTTGTCACCTGTGTTTCTCCTCCCATCTCCCTGCACCACCATCCAGGTGATATCTAAATGTCAGTATTGCACTCTGTCTGGTTTACTTGGTACATCATTTCCCAGAAATAATGCCAATATAGATGAAGACAAATTAATATATTTACTGTATGCCATGCTTTCCATATGCAATGTATACCAAAGTGCATTACAAGCAATGCTAGAGTGGTAGTGAACAAATACGTAAAACCGTCAATTGCTGCATTTCATAAGTGGTAGATTACAATTTATAGGTAGTTCAATATTTTCAGTGTTAGTTTTTTTTGAAGCCAAGACGCAGCATGACAGAAATATTTATTCTGTCTTGGCACATATTTCGTATACTGTGCATGCAATCCAATGCATGACACTCAGGCAGTTAAAGGATAAAACACATGGATGCGGTACAGTGGACAAACTCGTTTTTGCACCCCCATCCCATTAGCAGTCCATTGCTGCTACTGTCAGATGATAAGCAACACTTCCCTTCACACTGGCCACCTCATAGTGCAGATCGCCCTATCAATACATAGTGTACACCCAGGAGCAGTCAGACCACGAGCTGACCAGGTGGACTGTGTGGAGGGAAATACCACTAGCTATCTGACTGCAGCACAGATGGGCAGCTAACAGGAGTGGAGGGGCACGTTAGTGGTTGACTGTACAATGGGCATCAATGTAATGTTTTGACTTCCAGAGTGAGTGTCATGCCATCACACTGTATGACCAGTATACAAACCAAGTTAGAAAATCAAATACATATTTCATCCATGCAGCATTTGGACTGCATAATGCAAGACTGTACAGAGGCACTGACAGGCAATATGGGGGGGAAGGGCATTCTGCAAAGGTAACAAGGACCAGTAGACCCCAATGGCAGGGGTAATGGGGGGGGTGCTGATGGGAGCAGGGCACCAGTAGTCCTGTTATAAGTGGTGACAGCATATGGGAGGGTAGAGTTGGTAGGGGGGCATTATGGCACCACTTTGGACACCCACACCTCTAAGACCAATTATCATGGGCTGGGCGGCATGTGTCAGAATGGGACGGTAATGCAGCTGGTCAAATGCACCAGGAAACCAGATGGTTGATGGGAGGCAGGGGGGGAGAGAGAGAGAGAGAGAGATCAGTACACCACCAGTGAGAATTGAATGGGTCTGACTATAATTGTAACATGCTACTCACCATCTCCACTTTGTCAAATGCACTGCAGGTAATAATCGGAACAGAGATCCACAGATGGGAGACAAGTGGAACTGGCAGGAAAAAACTGTACAGTGCATAGGATGGGAACGCAGAGATGACAGTGGCATGGCATGGTGGTGGTAGTGGGGAGGATAGTACATGTTGAAAAACAGTAACTTCCATGAGATGACTGACAAGTGATCTGGGGGGCTAGGGAGGTGCCTTCAGCACAAGGGAGAAAGCACAGTTCATTCATGTTCTATGCTGACCATACACCTGTAAGCAGTGTGTAGCCCACACATACAGTGAAGAAAGAATAGAGCACTGTCACTAAGCAAGTCCATACAGATTGCAGTCCATTGATGACATAATTAAAATGCTGCATGTATGGGGATCATGGAGCAGTGGGTTGCCAAACTGGCAGAAAGAGTCAGTTTCCCTTCCAAGCTAAGCAATCCATGCTCACAGGCAAGGGACAGTGTTAGAAGGGAACACTTGAATGAATGTGCATACACACAAACACCCTTATAGAAATATAGGTGTGCTGTGTACATGCAGAATACATGCCACATGCTGAATTGTGCAATGTTTGCATGCGGTGCTCATACACTAAGTGAACATCTGTGAACCAGGTCTAAAAGGCAGATCAGGTTCACATGCTGCAAGCTGGACATGTGCACAACAGATATGCTGGTGTGAACATCTAAAAATTACATCAGGTATGCATGTTGCATGCTTGACAAGAGTGCAACAGTTAAGCTAGTGCGAAAATCATTTAAACATCACATCAGGTTCACATGTCACATGCTTGCCATGTGTGCAGCAGCTATGCTGGTGCAAATCTCATCTAAAAAAACAAATCAGTTTCTATATCTTATACTACTGTTAGCAATTAGTCATTAAAATATATTTTTATTCGAATTCCCATAAAAATTAGGTAAACTCATTAATTTTGATCCTTTTGCAAGTTGTTTAATGTCTTTTGATTTTTGTCTTTAAATCACCATTAATCTGTAAAGTATTGTTTGTTTATTGCATTAAATGCCTAGGATATAGCCAGTCAACATCCCCCATTCCAGATGCATGAAGAAGGACCTCTGTGTTGTGAAGTCTATACTTTTTGTTTTGGACCATGCAAATCCCTTATGCATATTTAGTGCTACAAATGTGTTTCTCCATTACTGTTTCATCTCACTTTCCCCATGTCATTCTGTACTGAGCATACATACTATGGCCATGCTCTGCACTCTTTGTGCTGAGCAGGGTCTTGGAAACATGCACCATACCTCACATTTTGTCACTGAAATGAGGGACATGGGCACTCAGAATAGGGACACTAACCCACATGATGATCGGGACACATCTTGAAACGTGGAGATATGGTACCTCAGAACACAATGGAAACCACTGTATTAGCACCTGAGAATGAATTTCTACCATTAGGTAGGGGAAGCATTTAGGTGGGGCAGAGGGGTGCAGTTGCCTCCTCCATATTTGTGCCTAGGTTGTTCCTATGGTGTGGGAAAAATGGCTTTAAATTTAGATTTAATCTTTTGCACAATAAGTGCCCACCTAGCCTGTATGTGCCCACACTCTAGGTACTCTCCAGACTTAACTGTGTCTGTACTGTGTTGTCCACTCTCTCCACCTATTAGCGGCGGCACAATCACATGAGATGTAGATGAGCTCCAGCCAAGAAAGAGCGCATGAGTCTTGCAAGAACAACATCATCTTTCCAACCACAGAGTAGACAGGCTTAACAACTACAGTTTGAATGAGTCAATGAGCACTGAACTCTCAATAGCAGTGTTGTGGCAGTATATTTTTGTTGTTCAACTCTTACTGAGTCCCCATCTCCCCTGATGACTGAAGGGGCAGAGGGTGAGCTAGAAGCTAACTCAAGACTAGGCTACCTACTTTACTAGGCTTGCCTTACAGAAAAAAGCAGCATAGACCACCACAGTAGCAAGCTAGACTTATCAGCAGTGGCAACAGCAGTGTGGGTGGCCTTCATAGGCCTTGATCAGTGCAGTATGGCAACAGCCACAGCAGCAGCAAAGGAATAAGAAAGAAACCCAGGTTGGGTGGATTCGTATGGTGAGGTGACTTGATCGCGGACCACATTGGAGACTTGTGATGGTCAGTTCTAGCATCCAGCTTCTGGTGAAGGAGAGAGGGAGAGTGGAATAAAAACTGGGCTGGTGGTACACTATGCCAGGCTGCAGGTTCTGGCCATGTGACCAGGTAAGTAAAAGTAAATAATTTTTCTACAGGAGGATTGGGGAAGGATTGAAAAATTGATGTGTTTGTCTTGTTTATTCACTTTTGGGTGGCTTCATGACCCATAGTGGATGGGTACTGAATGGAGCAGAGTCAGGGAAAAAAATTGGGACAAAGGTCTTTTTGTTGGGGGGTCAAATTTCAGCCAGGAAAAGAATTGGTTAGTTACTGGGTGGATTTAAGCTCAAATCTCATGCACGTCTCTGGGTATGTACAGATGAATATTATACATTTGGATTTTTCCTGATTTGCATATCACATTTCAGTCAAACCAAATAAGCTGAACCTTTTAGAGATGTTACAGACATTTTAGAGTTGTCCCTTGCATCAACAGACAGTTGAGTGGTATGGTATGCACTGACTATTAGAGCACCACTATAGTCAGGCTTATGCCCCCCCCCAGTGAAGCTGACCTCCACATCCCCCATCCCCATGCTCAGGCACATTATGACAAAGGGCAAAGGAGACTGCAGGGGTGTGCACCATTGCAATGAATGGGGGTATTTTTTGATTACTATTTTATACATCATTGATGGAGAGTTTTAGATTAATTAAGGCAACTGCTCAACTAGAGCCTTTTTAGTAGAACAGTGGCCTTCATTATTCTCCAATTCACCATCATAACATATAAAATAGTAATGGAAAATAATTCCATTCATTTCAAGGGGGCTCTGACCCGTGGACATCATCTCTTAAAGACTCTTGCCTCTGGCTCCCTGGTACTCAGTAAGAGATGTTTTACTTATATCTATACTTGGTGGGTTGTCTGTAGCACCATGACAATACCTGTTACAGTGTGTGTGTGTGTTCATGGGGGGGACTGGTCGTGTGTGTGTGTGTGTG
Source organism: Neoceratodus forsteri (assembly GCA_016271365.2). NCBI lineage: Eukaryota > Metazoa > Chordata > Ceratodontiformes > Ceratodontidae > Neoceratodus > Neoceratodus forsteri. The sequence continues at coordinate 130,609,748 of JADMNL010000022.1, forward strand.
TGTGTGTGTGTGTGTGTGTGTGTGCCAGGTTATTGCTACATTTGTGGTTGCACCTTAAAGTCTGTTTGCATGTATGCATTCAAAACTATGGAGAAAAAACAGTAGGAGTACAGGCCAGACAGACATAATTAAGTGGTTTTGTGGGTAAGTTTGTGTTTTGGGGGTGGGAAAAACATGTGTTTTCATTGGTATGTGTGCTGCAGTTCAGCTGTGAAAATGAGATGAGGAAGAGAAGAAAACTGAAATGCATACACTAGCTACAAGCATGACGCATGTATGGAGATGTATTCAGATACAGTGTGTATTGAAGTACAAGCAAGCCATATGCGCACAGACAGTATGGCTTAGTGGTTAAAGGCACTGAACTGCAAGCCAGAAAACTTTGAGGCATAAAAACCTGGGTTTGAATCTCATCAATTCCCACTAGTGTATAGTGTGATCTTGAGCAAGTCACTTAACTTTTAAATCTGCAGTTATCAGTGGTCACTTGCTTTTTTGCACACATGCCACATGCATGCAGTCTTTCCCAATTTAACATAAAAATATTGGCTTCCACACTTGCTTGCTGCATGCATGACATATACATGCAATCAGTTCCAATTTAACATTTAAATCATACTTGCAGGATGCATATCACTTGGGTAGTTTTACGTGTGCAGCATGAAAAATGTTATACAGTTATTTCTGTAAGGGCACTCACAGATGTGCCCGCAACCAATGGCATTTGCGCACACGCCCTGCAAACATCCAGTGGACAAAGGGTAACCTAGGAACATGGTTGTCAGCACCACGAGTGAGGACAGAGTCATGGGGTTACTAAAGACATGCAAACAGACAACTTCAAGGTAAATCTCAGAAAATTACAGGAATGAATGGGCAAATGTATGGGGACACTTTGGAGATAGTAAAGAGCTACCATGACTGGTGTTTCCCTTTAAGAATTTTTAAAATTTTATGAAAATTACTGACAATTAAACTTTGATTAAATGTTTGCACACCTATAAGTCACCCTCCATTAAAGCTAAGAATCTGAAATTTGGTAAATTTATACATGTAGTGTGAACACGTACACCTGCCAGACCTGGTAACATTTGGATGTGCACTTTTAAAATTTGATCAGAGTGACAGGGTGACCCCTGTCATAGTGGATACCCCTTGGATGAATTGAAACCTCTTTCCCAAACAGTTTATATGTTTTGTATAATGTCCAATATGCTGGTTGGCTGGTAACAAATTAAGTGCAAAAAGCTGAAGATCAGGGACAGAGCTAACCCTTGGATAACCCCCGATCTAATCACTTTACTCAAATAGGGATCATCTCTGGCACTGTGCCCATGCAACATCCAAACCTGGGGATATTCATAAGTATAAAGCTGCCAGAAATGAGTGCACAGGGGTAGTTAGGAGCGCCAAAAGCAAATACTTCAAGGAAGCTCTCTCCAACTCCTGGGGTGATGGAAAAATATTTTGGAGTAACTTGAAAGACCTTACAGTCACCACCCACCATGTTCAACATAAATGGAACACCAACATCTGACATGTACACAATCACCAATACCTTTAAAAATGCATTCTCCAACTTGGATAGTGTCCTTCCTTCTAATTTCTTTGATTCCCCCTCTGGTAGTAATCCTCCTGCAACTACTCCTCTCCTACACCCTGCCCCACAATTCTACTTCAAGGAGATCCCAGTGCATGAAGCCAGAACCTATATTCGGAAGGCCATTCACAACGCAGGCTACAGTGGTGACTTCCTTGACCTGAAATTGTTAGCACTTGTCCTTGAAGAAGTCCTTGAACCCCTGACAAAGGTCCTCAATCTATCACTGAGGATGTCCCAGTTCCCATCTCACTGGAAACAGGCGACCATCACACCAGTACACAAACGTGGAGATAAATCACTGCACTCCAACTACAGACCTATCTCCATTCTCCCTCCATTGTCTAAGGCCCTGGAGCGCATCACCTCAGACCAACTAGTCAAGTACCTTGAAAAATATGACTGCCGGCCCGGTGGCACTGAGGGTTGAGGCGCTGGACGCCACACCTCGTACCACGCCGGCGACCCGGGTTCGGGAACGGACCTGGTCGCCGGGGTCGGCTGGGAGGGAGGATCGAGCTCCCAATGGATGCTGTCCTCCTCCAGGGGGATTCCTAACCCTGAACTGTCGGTGAGAGCACCGGCACTCGGGGGAGGTTGTGGTTCCGTCACCGGAGTCCGATGGAGGGGGGACGCTGTGAGGCGCTTGAGGGAGGTGTGCGTCAGCACGTCGCCCCTTTAGGATGCTCGTCCTTGTGTGCCGGCGTCCCAAGGGGCGGGGGAAGTAGGGGAGAACAGCAGAAAAATGGTGTCCTCGGTGTCCCTAGATGAAGACTGCCCATCCCGAGCCCACCTAGGACAGACCCCGCTGTGCAAGGAAATAGGAGGAGGTAAGGGCACTCTAGGGGCAGATCCTGTAAGGGGGCTTCGGGGTATGTGCAGTCAGAAGGAGGGGGACACCGGGGACAAGGAAGGAGGATAAAAAGATAACACAAAAAAAAAAAGAAAAATATGACATCCAGTGTCCTGAGCGATATGGTTTCCAAAAAGGGCACAGTACCACCACTGCACTATTAGAATTCATGGGCTTCATCCATACCACACTCAATCAAGGAAACTGTGAAGGGGAAGTATTCATCGACCTTACAAAAGCCTTTGATACTGTGAACCACCCACTCCTACTCAAGCAATTATCAAACATTGGACTCTCCAATGAAGTGCTGCTCTGGTTTTCAAGCTACCTTGGGGAGAGGGTCCAGCAGGTTAGGATTACTGGTGTCACCTCGGAAGAAAATCCAGTCCTTTCAGGGATCCCACAGGGGTCCATCCTGGGGCCACTACTCTTCAGCCTCTTCTTCAAACGACCTTCCCAGTGTCTGCCACCAGAAATTACTGCCCTACACCGATGATGCAGTCATGTTCACCAACCACCAAAACGCAGTGCTCCTTGAGAAACAATTACAACTTGAATTCATGAGCATCGAAGAATGGTTCAAGTCACACAAACTGGTCATGAACTACAGCAAAACAAAGGTCATGACCTTCTACAATGCCAGGAGCAAGTACAAATCCTGTGGCCTCACAATACTAAACCAAACAGGGACCTTACTTGAACACATTCCTGATTTTAAATACCTAGGTGTCACATTGAACAGCTCACTCTCCTACCATCGACACATAGATTCTGTCGCCAAAGCCACCAAAATCCGTATAGGCCTGCACTACAGGCACAAATATTGCATGACTCCTGACACTCTCCGGTTGGCTATCAACAGCTCTGTCACCTCCATCATCGATTACGGGCTAGCAATTTTTGGCTCTGCCTCTGCCTCTGCCCTCCGCAGAATTACAGTTGCACTTAACAAAGCATGCAGGCTGATAACTGGGGCTGACTGACTTACATACATTTGCGACCTGTACACTCAGGCAGGATGGCTTCCTCTCATCAGCCGGATATAGTATCAAACCTGCCTCTTAGCCAAAAAAGTCCTCCTCGGGGTCATGCCCCCGGGCATTGAAAAGCTCCTTATTGACCACCACAGCACCCAGCGAACTAGAAGTTCACAACAACTAACCTTCCTTGTCCCCAGATGCCGGACTACCATGGGTCAGAGGGTCTTTGCCCACAGAGCACCACAGTGGTACAATACTGTCAACAAAGAAACTCTTACTGCTGCTGCTCTTGGCCCTTTTAAGAGACAACTCCAACTTCATTTCATTTCAACTAGTCATTGTGACTCCCTCGCCTAATCAGAGGCCCACTGCTCACTGCCCTCCACTTCAGTCTTGACAGCTACCTCTCCCCGCCTTGTCCCCTTCTAGCTGCCTACACCCTTGCCCCCCTCTCCCTTTCCTCCCCCCCGGGCATTTCCTGACTTTTATCCCTCCCTCCCTCCCTTTAGAGCTCTTACCCACACCTCTATCCTCCGACAATGGCCTTCCTGCCTGCATACCACCTTCCCTGTCACCTGCAGTGCTTATTTCTAAGATTGCCCCTGGCTGGTATGTCATGCTGCCTAACATTTGGCACATTTTGAATTACTGGAATTTCCTAAGCCTCAGTCTCTTACTTCCTTTTATTGTGTAACTATGTATTATTATGTTGACCTTTGCATGTATGTATGTATACCCCCATTCCTTTGACGTGGAACCTTTGTAAATGAGCAGTTCCTGCTCAAATGTATTTGTAATCCTAGATTTGAATAAAATAAAATAAAAATAAAAAAGTGCTGAAGTGCTTAGAAAGCTTTCTGTGTATATTAAACTAACAATTACAGCAACTAGAAACTAGCCAGCCAAGCCCTCAAAGAATATTAAAGTTATATATTGTTTTATTCTCTGATCTTTGGCCATAAAACAAAACTAATGAGGCAGCTTTAAAATACAGTAAGACCAACACAAGTTTGTGTCTGCTATTCTATATGTTAGCAGCCCTCTTCTAAGATATATTTTACAGCAGACAGCATGAGGTAATATGTCCCAGGAGGAGCGTTTAGGAGAACAAAATGTTCTTGCCTGTTTCAATGCTGTACAAAAAACTGCACATTCTCTTCTGTGCTCTAGGTGGCTGCCAAAATAACTATTCAGTATGGGGCAACAGTGGCTCCTAGAGGCTAGTTTTATGTTATGTCTGCTGTCAATCAAAAGTCAGTGAAAATGTTTCATCTTCTACTGAGCTTATACAAAGTCCTACCTCAGTTCTAAGATAGGACAGAGAGGGAAGTCAGTTGTAAACTGACTGTTTAGGGTGGAAGACCTCAGTTGTGCACAGCATTTACACTGTTTGTTGGTGTCCCTGAGAAGAGAAACTGTTGAAGCTAAGCAGCTGTCTGACTTACCATTTTGCTTTCTGTATATTTTACTTGATAAAAATAAAATGACAAACACACTTGTGCATTTTTTATGCAACTGACTTGTGGTTTGCCTGAAATTGCATTATCCTAAACCCACACCAAATAACAACCAAATAAATTAAATTTAAACGTTGGCAACATTCTGTGTTTTTTTTTTTTGAGGGGGGTTACACAAAATTTCATTGAATCAGGCTTTTAACTTTGGCTTAATTCTTCCTATTGGATTGTACAATACGCACAGCTCTACTGGTGATTAAAACACTGTCTGTATAAAGACACAGGGTCCATGACACACAATGGGGATGTCTGACCCATTTAATCACACCATAACTTATATAGTAAAACTGCTCTTAAACTTACTGTCTTACCAAAACCATATATCTCTTTCACCCTTCCCTAATCGCTTAACCTTTTTCTTTTGATTAATCTTCCTGCCTTTGTCCCTTGTCATGATTTTTTAATTAACAGTGACTCATCTATAATTTTAAGCTGTCAAATCTCTGCATGTCCTTTCCTTTGCTAATTTTTTAATATCATCTTTTAGTTCAAAAACAGTTTTCTCTGATCAGTCTGCCAACACAAGGACCTGTGGGGCCTCAAACGCTTCTGTACTGTAAATACTCATTTATGTATAATTTCTTTATTGATCCAATAAAGGGTTTCACAATTTTCAAAAAAATTCTGTATTAATTTATTTGAAATAGGGGATGAAAGTGTTCAAAAATTAAAGATGATAATCAGTGTTTTCTTTTTATTTCTGCATATTGCCTCAGATTACTTCTTAACATTCACAAATCAAATGGCCTTTTCTTTAATCTGTTCCTGATAATCACTTTGTGACCCTGTAAAATACATGGGTATTGTTTACTAAAGGAATAATGCCCAACAAGGTGGGTGTTATGCTGGGATAACATCCCACCTCGGGTGGTTGGGCCCAAGGCCACCGGCCAAGGGCATCCAACACCCGAGAAGGGATGTTATCCCAGCATAACATCCACCCTGGAGGGCATTATTCCTATTACACAATGTCTTGTTGTTATATATAAAATAAAAAAATAATTTTAAAGAATGTTTTTATTAGTGTGGAAAAATATTTTTGTTTCTTAAGAAGAGATGGAAAAAAGTGTCATCAGGATCATCATCCATAGCAGCCATAATGATGACAGTAGACCTGTGAACAGCAGGGATGTTATGCCAGGATAACATCCCTGCTGTGATGGCCAACTGACCAATCAGAGCCCAGGATTCTTTCTTGCTATTGTATAATTTTGCTTATAACATGGCAAAGAAGCACAGACTGAAATAACTGAAACTCACTGGAGGATAAACAACAAGTGACTACCGAGCAACCATGGATTAATTCACCTTATTAATCCATGGTTGCCATTGGGAGTGTGCTGTACATCATCTATTTGTTAATAAGCACTGGTTTCTCCCCTTTTCTGTCTGTCTCTGTCCACCTACAGGTGGCGCTGCTCCATATGCTAAGAACGAGACATATATGATAAACTACCAATTTTGAAACCAACAAATCAGTGTCCACCTTCAAGTGGTGCTGCTCCATGTGCTAAGAACAAGACAGATATGACAAACTACCATGATTGAAACCAGTAAAACAGTGTCCACCTACCGGTGGCACTTCATATGATTTCAGCCACACACAGACAAAAAGTGCTGAATGTCAGGGAGCAATGCAGCCCCTCCCCAGAAACAGTGTACTGTTTCAGAGATGCTCATATCATTGACCTAATTCCAAGGTAATTTTTATTTAACACCATTCCCCACCAGCACACTTTGTTTCTTCCCAGCCACCCATCCCGTGGAACTCTGATTATGCCCCTGGAACCTTGGGGACTGTTGTAGTCGCTGTACCTGATTTCAGGTATTGTGCTGTGTTGTCCTGTCATTCAGTAATTCAGAGTGGTGAAAAAGAGAGAGAGAGAGAGAGAGAGACACCGCAGTTAGCAGGACTCACCTACATACTGTATTTTGATCGCAGTCTTAGTCACTGCCTGACTGTTGCTGTCTACAGGAACTGTGGTCTCCTGACAGCAGAGCTATGGAAGTGGAGTGTACCCGACATCCGCATGCTAGCCACTGTTCCCCAGAGCTGGACCCCTTTCAATGAGCTATAGAGTATACGGCAATCCAAAACCAGAGACTGAAGGAGAGGAGAGCTAGAGACAGGGCACAGAAGACTGGAGGGATCAGCATGTCTCTCTGTTTCTGCGTAGAGTAAGAGACTCCAAATGTGAAGTGGTGTAGAGAAAAAAACTGTAAAATGTTTGTTCTTATTGCCAACATGCACCATCAGTAGAACGCATCAAGGACTGTAAGAAGTTAAGTGAAAAGCAGTTGTGTCCTACCCAGCCACCCTGTGGAACAGTAATGGTTCATAACAATAGTTGTTATTCAAATATGCAAATGCAGAGCGATACCCACAAGTCACCAGAATTATTCATAAATCAGAGTTAAAAACAGAGCAGGAAAACCTCTAAAAGTGCAACATAAACAGCTGAATACATTTCTGGTTCTGTTTGGGTGCAGTATATTTTTTCAAGCCATATATCTGTCCAAAACGTTCGACCACTATATTGATAGACAGTAATAGCATTGAATTAGTCAATGTTTTTTAAGGATTTTTAAAAATCTCTGTTGAGAATTGTAAAGCTTTTCATTAGTGATTTTGTTTTGTTTGTAAGTGTGTTCACTGCTACCCAGAGAGGGTGCTTCCATCTTATTATCCAGTTCAAAATCTACCAGATGGCACTAGAGTGCTGTAATAGGAACTGGTCTCTTTCTGTAGGTATAACTAAAAGAACTTTAGAAGATTTGTTTTCCCAAAAATTTTTTTAGGGATAAATAGGAAGTCTCACAAAACTCCTTGTCAAATTTGGTGCTGCTACTGGCGGCTGAGTGTTCAACGTGCACATGCACGTTTCCTGCTGTATACATCCTGTCAGAAATACACAGTAGACACAAAAAAATGTATTAATAAAACAAAGTCATAATTTCTGCTTTTGTTCTTTAATTAAAAGTGCTCAAATATTACTATTGTAGTGCTTGCCATTTTACAAGCACAATAAACCACTCCAGACTATGGTTCTACTGTGTCATTAATCCATGGTTGGGTGGTTGGAGACACTCAGCCTGTGGCTTGTGCCACAACCCTCCCCCCCCCCATGGATTAATAAGAACCATGGTTTGTCATGGTTCAATGCTTACTGAATGAATCTTTGTAAGTTTGAGTTGTTGACTAAGGCCCTGTCCACACTCACTTTCTTGTAATGTTGCTGGCAGTCTGTAATGTTACAAGAACAGCAAACACAGTTTGTGTTTATACTGCAGCATGGTAGAGGCATGCTATAAAAACTCTGTTCAAATACCATGCTAGAAACCTGATGGGAGCAGGTTTTGAGCATGGTATCAGACCAAAATAGTTGCCTTAAACCATGTTAACAGTATTGTGGATGCGAACTGCACTGTAACATGGTTTACGGCAATCTCTCAGTGGAAGGGAAGTAAATGGAAATCTAGGAGCTTTCATTATTACTTCCTCACATTGATATTGCATTGGGGAAAGGAGGAGTAGGAGTTTGAAGAAGGTTGTGCAATGGCTACTTAAAGTCTGTTTTTGAGTGTGGATAGGAAGGATAGAAATATAAAAAGCAGTTGCTCAATATATCTAAACGTGTGCAACAAAAGAGGAAAGGGAAATAAAGAAAATGTTTTGCACTGATAGAGGAGGGAGAGGGGAGACTTGGGGGAGAGTTTGGTATCCTGCATCTGGAAGGGTGGTGGGGTCGCTGGTGGGCAACGACAGCAATGGGTAGGGTGGTAGGCTGCAACAACTGCGGTGCACCAATATTTCTAAAAATTGCCTGGAGTGTGGGAGGATGTTTAGTGTGCAACCACATAGACAAACTTAGAAAGGAGATTGAGGGTTTGCAGGAGGAACTAAGACAGGCAAGGCAGATTGGGGTGGGTTTAGCCCAATACTGGAGGGAGGAAGAAGGGGAGATGAGGGAGGGCAATTTAAGTCAACAGTGGTGAGAGAGGGTCAGAAGAAGGAAGCAGAGACAAAGGGCCCAGGCCAGGAAGAACAATTGCCGGGAAACCAGGTCAGGAGACAAAGACAAATGGAAGGAGGAGATAGGGACTTGTAAGGGAGAAGAAGAAGTGGCAAAGTCATGGAGTGGAAAGGAGAACAGGTTACTATGAAGAGGCGGGCGAGCATTTGTGAAGGGCCTTCAGAAAATAGTTGTGCACTGCTAGAGAGGAAGGAGGTGGAGGAGGAAATGATGAAATGAGAGGAGTAATTGATAAATGCCTGGACCAAACTGGGCAGGGAAGTTCTGCTGGGAGAATTGCAACAGGGTAAAAGGGGAATAATGTGCAGGAGGAAGAAGAGGAGCTGGAAATGAGAGAGGGAGATGAATGGAAGCAAGCAGGGAGTAAGAGGGTGGGAATCTTAGTGCTGGGGACTCAATACTAAGAGGAGTTAGAGTGGGAGTAGCAAGGGAGGAGGCATAGTTGCATTTGGGTGGAGGCCATGCCAGGAATGACAGCGGAAAAGGGTGGGACAGTCTGTTCTGAAATATGCTAGAAAGGGTAGGGACAAGCCCATTTAATTATACATCTTGGGACAAATGACCTGGCTGACAAGACAGTAGATACAGTCCAGAGGAGGTTTGAGGAACTAGCACAATTATGTGAGGGGCAGGAAGATCAGTAACATTTTCAGAGATACTTCCTGTGCCAAAGGCAAGCACACCAAGAAGCTGAGAATAGAGGAATTTAACGGATGGCTAAGAACCTGGTGTTGTGCTAAAGGGTATGGGCTGTTATGCGGGGTGGGAAGGATATGGGAGGAAGTAGTCTCTATACCAAGACAGACTACACTTGAGTGAGGAGGGAAAGAAGTGTTGAAACAGAGGATGGAGGTACATAGAGGAAGTTAGAATTTGAAACTAGAGAGGGGTGGCAGTTGAGGAAGAGATATGCAGAGACCACAGGTTGGGAAACCATATGAGCTTACCCCCCATAACAGTGACAAATGACAAATGGCAAGTACTGTTGGTGATGCTAGGAAAGGAGGGCAGGATGGGAGGGGGGAAAGGGTGGAAGGTGGTTACCCTTAATGCTAGGAGCCTTGGGATGAAAACTGCAGAGCTACAGGTTCTCATGGAAGGGGGAGAGGTGGACATTGCAGTCATCACGGAAACATGGGCCACCCAATACAATGACTGGGACCTGTCTATACCAGGGTACAGATTATTTCATAGGGACAGAGTGATTGGGAAAGAGGGGGGGCATTATATGTGAAGGAAGGACTGAAGTGTGTAAGGGAGGAAGGGGAGGAGGGTAGTACAGAGTCACTTTGGATGCAAATCCAGGATTCCAAGAATAGGATTCTTAGAATGGGAGTGGTGTACAGGCCACCATCTCAGACGGAGGAGTTAGACAAGGAACTAGCGGCACAGATCAGGAGGACCTACGAGAAGGGTAGTGTGGTGATTGTGGGGGACTTCAACATGCCAGGAATGGACTGGAGCACCCCAACAACCAGGAACAGAAGGGAGCAGATACTGCTGGATGCCTTCAGGACAGCTTCCTGCTGCAAATGGTCAGTGAACCAACAGGTTAGGAAATACCCTTGACCTTGTGCTGGCAAATGAGGACTTTGTGAGAGAACTTACAGTGGAGGAACACCGCTGTCAGGGAGTGACCACGCTCAGTATGGCTCACATTGGATATGGGCAAGGAAGGAGTGGAATCTGGCACAATAGTGCTGGACTTCAGGAGGGCCGACTTTGGGAGGATGGGGGAAGTGGTAAAGGTACCTGGCCAGAATTCAATCTAGTATGGACACTAACCAGATGTGGGACTCATAAAGCTGGGGATAGTGGAGCAACCAAAACCTGCTGCAAAGCCCTGAGCAAGAAGGCTAGGGCTAAGAACCGATCTGGTTGAGCAAGGAGGTCATGGAAAGGTAAGGAGGAAAGAGCTGCCTTTAGGAAGTACAAAGAAACAGGGGAGGGAGGACAGGGAGGAGTACTTGACAGAGTGAGAGAAGGAGGTGACAAGGGCAGTAAGGAGAGCCAAAGCATCTCACAGACTCGGAGGCTGGCACAAGGCATTAAGAGAGAAGGACTTCTTTAAGTACATCAGGGAGAAAAGGAGCTGTAAGAATCACATAGTAAGGATTAGGAAGGAGGGGTTGGGTGGAAGCGAGGTGCGATGAGGCGGAAGCCTAAATGAGTGCTTCTCTCAGTATTTACTTAAAGAGAGAGGGACACCCAAGGTGGGAGAAATGGCAGAAGCAGGGGGATTGGTGACAGAAGGGAAATCATGGAGAGCAGAGTTCAAGAGGGTTTGAAGGCACTGAGGTGGACAAGGCACCAGGCCCAGATGGCATCCACCCAGGGTACTGAAGGAGGCTGGCAGAGGTCCTTGCAGGACCTTTGGCAGACCCTGTTGCCTCATTACATTCCAGGGTGTGTACCTCAGGACTGGAGGATGGCTCATGTGGTGCCCCTCCACAAGACTGGCCCCAAGGATGAACCAGGAAACTACAGACCAGTGAGCCTCACATCCATCGTGGGTAAGCTAATGGAGACTATCCTGAAGAAGAGGCTGGTGGCCCTCCTAGAGGCCAAAGGACTACAGGACAGCAGACAGCATGGCTTCATACGTGGCAGATCCTGCCAAACCAACCTGGTCGAGTTCTATGACTGGGTAACTAGGCAACTGGACAGGGGCCATGCAGTGGATGTCCTGTATCTGGACTTCAGTAAGGCATTCGACTCAGTGCCACATGGAAGGCTGGGAAGGAAGTTAGTAGGCACAGGGATGGGTGCAAAGCTGGTGAGATGGGTGAGAAACTGGCTGCAGGGAAGGCAAAGAGGGGTGGTGGTGGGTGGGAGCTCTCTCACCCAAGGGCAGTGATGAGCAGTGTTCCACAGTGCTCAGTGTTGGGACCAGTGTTGGGATATTCATTGCAGACATACCATGGGACATCAAGAGCAAGATCAGTCTGTTTGCTGATGATACCAAAGTAGGCGCAGTGGTGGATGACCTAGGGGGATGGCAGGGGTTGCAGGATGATCTGGCAAAGCTTGAAACCTGGTCAGACACCTGGCGAATTCAGGCAATGCCAAAGGTGCAAGATGCTGCATTTTGGATGAAGGAGCCAAGGAGGAGTTACAGCTAGGGGAATGCAGCTAGCCCAGGCAGAGGAGGAGAAGGATCTGGGTGTGCTTATTACAGGGTCAATGAACAACTCGGCACAATGTAAGAAGACAGCTGCAAAGGCCAACAAAATTCTGGGTTGTATTGCAAGGGGTATATCCTCGAGGAGGGAGGAGGTTATTCTGCCACTGTATGGGTCATTAATTAGACCACACCGGAGTACTGCGTGCAGTACTGGCGTCCGTATCTGAAGAGGGACATTAAGTTACTGGAGGGTGCAGCGCAGAGTGACAAAAGATAATCAAGGGGCTGGGGACTTATCATACGAGAGGAGGTTGAAGGAGTTGAACATGTACTCACTGAAGGAGAGGAGAGACAGGGATGACATGATTGAAACCTTTAAATACATGAAAGGAATAAACAAGACGGGTACAGAGGAGCTGTTCAAAGTAAGGGAGGGCCACCAGGGGCCATGATATGAGACTGGAGCGAGGAAGGTTCAGAAGGGAGACGAGGAGACACTTTTTTACAGAGAGGGTGGTGGATGGGTGGAATGCATTACCTGCTGAAGTGGTATGCAGTAGAACAGTGGACTGCTTCAAACGAGGATGGGACAGGACAAGGGGGAGGGTTAATGAAGGGGAAGGGTGGAAGGGAGGGGTAGCTGCAGAATAAGGGGTGCTAGCTGCACATTCGAGCAGATTTGATAGACCTCTAGGCCTTTATCTGCTGGCAAATTTCGTATGTTCATATGTTCGTAACCTCCACTGATTTCTGTGGCATTTTTATGGTAGTCCAAAGGAAAATAGCATAATATACTTACATCGCTAACCTCTCACAGTGCTCCCAAATTCAACAATGTAACTTTTATCCTGATCTGTTACCATGCCCAATTCACGAGTATCCCAGTATGCATTGTGGTGCTTGGTATTGCCGCAAGCATGCCTGGGAACTGAAGGGGGAAAGCAGTGTCAGAGCACAGTGAAAATGTGCCAACAACCGTGCTCTAACATGGAATATGAACCATTTTTTTTAAATGTTATTAAAACGGGAGCAGCGTAGGCTTATTTGTCCTAGTAGGTTAGTGATAACACTCCTTAAGTAGATAATTTGTTATCTGCTTTATACAGTTAGGGTTGCCACCTTTGGATGAGGCAAAAACCAGATCCTAAACTCTGCCCCTAGCCCCACCCCTTTTCATGACTGATTGTACATTGCTTCTTCTCCAAATCCATTTGTTATGTTAGTAAAAGACAACACTTAAAGCAGCAGTTCAACATACAGGATAAAGTATGGGCAACAGTTAACAACAGCACTTTGTATGCGTCGAGAGGTTGCCACGGCAACCTGATAGACCTTGAGAGTGCAGCTTGAGAGGTCTGTGGTTGCCATGGCAACTTCTCAAAGTAGCACACTGCTGTTGTTAACTGTACACCCATAATTTTATCTCAGGGCAATGCATGGTACAGTGAGGCAAGTTTTGGCATGGAAATGCTGTCAAAAAAATATATATACAAAAGTTCAACTTATCTGCAAACAATGTGAGACCATGCTGTGAATCAGGCTTCTGAAGCAGGTCATGTGACTTGTAGGGTAGCGAGTGTCGCAGTGAGAACATTTTGTGCGAGGAACAGTCAGGCAATGAAGATGTCCTGTCAGATTGATGTTTAACATTTTATTATTATTGTTCTTGGACAGAACACACACACAAAGGCAGAGTATTACACATACAGATCTGACTCATACCACAACATTTGGTATTCCCAGTTAATGAAATTAACAAAGTATTCTCTCAGTTAGCTGCAAACCTTAAAGGGTATGACTTAAAATACTATCCATATTACAGACCTTGAAGCCAGAGGTTAATAAGCCAATGTAATGTTGCTCCCCCCAGATGGAGGAGAGCCTAGTGCTACTTACATAAATTACACAAAAAAGAAAGATATGACAAAAAGGTCAGAGTAATATTTTAACTACTCTACCTACGATATGTCCTACTACCATGCAGATTGTAATATCAACTATATACAAAAAGGCAATCTTTTTTTTTTTTTCAAAAGCATAGATATGATTGAAGTGGAGAAAGGGAAAAGGGGACTAAAAAAACAGTACCCAGACCTTTATAATGAAGGAAAAAATCTAAGAAGTGGAACTGGAAGGAGTGTTATGACAATACTTGGACCTTAAATAAGAGCTGCCAACATTTGTCATACCAGGTTAGAAACCTTGGGCAAAGCTGGAGATCCTCTCAAATGTAGCCCCTTAGGCGGCCAGAAGGAACTCATGAAAAGTAGGAATCTCGAGGTTTCCACCTCGTCAGTATGAGTCTCTTGGCCAATGCCCCGACAAAGTGATCCATTGTGCCTCTGGACTGCACTTGGCATCTCAAACTACCACAGCCAGAAGGAGTAAAGGGGATGAGGAACAATATTCAAGAGAACACCTGGTGGCACATGTCCTGAATTGCTAGCCAGAAATGCTGAAGGTTGGGACAGTCCCAGAATATGTGGAACAGATGAGCACCTTGGTTGCCACATCTCCAGCAAGTGTCAGCCGAGATGAGTCCCATCTCAACTAGTTTAACCGGGTCTCTATACCATCTATGGAGGGTCTTATTCATAATAAGTCGTGTACGCCCATCCCGGCAGGCCAAATGGATTCATATCCAACCTTGTTCCCATTGTTGTTCTGAAACAGAGGTCTGTAGTTCTTTTTCCCATTGCATTCTGGCTTTTTGGGAGGGATCTGTGGTGGAGTCTCTGAGGGCATTATATATGTTGCTAGCTTTATTCTTGGTAAGTTTACTTCATGAAAGTATAGGGTGGGTTTTTTTTTGTAATGAATTGTTATGGGGGGAATTTGGGAGATGAGATATAGCATCTCTTAACTGAAGGTATCTCCAAAAGTAAGAAGCAGGGAGATGATATCTTGCCCTCAGAGATTCAAAGGAGTCTATAACAGTGGTCCCAAGGAGTAGGAGATCCTGTATCAAGGAAATGCCCTGTACCTTCCAGACTTTCCAGTGCAAGGTGGAGTCCCCTATTTCTAGGGCCTGATTGTCCCATAGAGGCATATATTCCCAAGGGGCTGGGTCATGGCCCAGCAGAGCTATTGCTTGCTTCCAATATTTTACTGATAATAATATAGAAGGGGAAAGGCCCGCGGGCAAATTTTTCTTACCATATAAGGTGACCGCTGGGGAGGGAGTGTGAGTTAGGGAGGCTTCTAACTGGAGCCAGTGTGGGGAGGCCTGTCCGGATTTAGAAAACCATCTAAGAGTCTGAGCCAGAACAAAGGCCATATGATACCGCTGCAACCAGGGAAGTCCCCGACCACCCCTTTTCCAGTGTTGCCGAAGTTTAAGTTTACTATATCGAGGAGGTGCGCCCTCCCATATAAAATTACTCATCAGGGTCTCCAATTTCTGAAACAACTTCTGGGGTATAGACAAATGTAGATGAGCCAATAGATAAAGCATCTTAGGAGCAGCCATCATTTTGATTGAATCAATTTTCCCAGCTAGTGAAAGCTTCAATGCTTTCCATCTTTCTATGTCTACCCTAAGTGTACCAATCAGGGAACTGAAATTAGCTGCAAGCATTTTAAGTGGATCTGGGTGTAAAATAATACCAAGGTATTTTATACCTTGAGGGGACCATTTTAGCCTCATGGTGATAAACTATTCTCCAGAGATTAAGGAATTCAGCGGAAGAATTTCAGTTTTGGACTGATTTAATTTTAGACCTGATATCTTAGTAAAATCAGACAAAATGCTAAAGATTGTCTGAATCCCTAGTGAAGTATGTTCAGTAGTAATAAGGAGATCATCTGCATATAAGAATGTTTTATAGTTGGCATCACCCACCTGAATACCAAGGATAAAGTTGGAGGACCTAAGTGCAATGGCCAGGAGCTCCATAGCTGGAATGAATAGGAGAGGAGAAAGAGGGCATCCCTGTCTCATACCCATCTGTAATTGGAAGGGCCGAGACATGGTGCCATTAGTCAAAACCGAGGCTAGGGGGGCAGTATATAAAAGCTTTATCCAGGCAATATATTCTGGGTCAAAACCCATAGTGGAGAGAGTATGAAATAAAAAGGCTCATTCGACTGAATCAAAGGCCTTTTCGAAGTCGATGGCCAAAGCTGCTGAAGGGATTAGTGAGAGTTTGACAGAGCGCATTAGAAACCCTAGGGTTCTGTGGTGTTCCGACCCCAGACGGCTCTTAACAAAGCCCACTTGGGATGGGTTAATCAAGCCCTGCAAAAGGGGTTCAAGCCAGCCAGCAAGAACCTTGGCCAATATCTTGTCATCTGCGTTAATTAGAGATATGGGGCAATAACTACCTGGAGGCAATGGATCTTTCCCTTTTTTGGGAAGCACCATAATAGTGGCTCCTCTCATGGAGGGGGCAGATGTCCATTAAGTAAAGAATGTCGGAATACCCGAACCAAATAAGGGGCAAGGTTAACACCCCAGAGTCTATACAAATCTACAGGCAATCCATCTTTCCCTGGGGTTTTACGCGGATTCAAAGAGTGAATTGCCTGATTAACTTCTTCAGCTGTTATCGGAGTTTCTAACAGTTTGGTATCACAACCAGAAATTCTGGGAATGGGTAGTGAGGATAGGAAAGCTTGGATCTTAGCTGGATTGGGGGGGTTCGGAGAAGCATATAAATTTTCATAGAATTGGGACATGATTAAATTTATCCCAGAGTCCGTACCACATGGGATCCCTGTCTTGTCTACCAGTGCATGTATCACCTCAGAGGCTTGCTGGCATTTAAGACGGTAGGCCAATAGCTTGCTGGCCTTTTCTTCCCCTTCCCAGAAAGCATGGCACACGTGTCTGAGGTTTAGCTCAGCCTGCCGAGATAAATGGGTGTTAAGGGAGATTCGTGTGCTGGCTAATTGCACTAATAGAACTGAAGACGGGGATTGATTTTTAAGGGCTTTGTATTGGGATTCCAAATTGTATAGTTGCTTCTCCAACGCCCTCTGATCAGCTGCCCGGCGTTACCTCCTGGCAGCAGCAAAAGCTATTATCCTACCCCGAATGGTAGCTTTAAAAGCCTCCCATAGAGTCGAGTCGGATACCTTCCCATTGTCATTGTCCATCCAGTATTCTGATACTGCCAGGCCAATCCAATCTAAAAAGGTTGCATCTTCTAGCAGGAGAGGGTCTAAATGCCATGCATGGGACTGGTAGGGATCATGTCTACTTTTGACAACTAATTCCAGGGGAGCATGATCGGAAACATAAATTGGGTGCATCAAGGCCCTAACCACCTTCTCGTATAACCCAGAAGATATGAGCCAGAGATCTATCCTGCTGGACGATCCATGGGTTGGGGAAAAACATGAATAATCATGCATTCCTGGGTGTAATGTCCTCCAAGCATCCAATAATCCGAGTTCGGACATTAGTTTCTCTACTACTTTCCTAGCCTGTCTGTGGGGTTCAGGGGATTTATTGCTTCTATCTATAGTATGATCTAATGTTAAATTAAAATCCCCTCCTAAAAGTATTGGGGATCTATTTTTGTTGACGTCCAACATGGCCTGATTAACTGTGTGAAAAAATTGCTGGCAATCCTGATTGGGAGCGTATATATTAGCCAGGACCAAGGGGCCTTCAGGGGTTTCAACTTCTGCAATAATCCATCTCCTTTCCTGATTTCATATGTAGTCCTTCACCTTCTATCTCAAATTTTTATGAAAAGGTATGGAAACCACCCTCTTATGGGTGGGTGCCGCACTGTGAAGTTCTTCAATCACCCAACCCTGTTTAAGCTTTATGGCTTCCTTAGAAGAGAGTTTAGTCTCTTGTAAGAAGACCACCATAGAACCTAATTTCTTTTAAGTGGAGTAAAACCTTCTTCCATTTGATGGGTGAATTAAGCCCCCTCACATTCCATGAAATTAGCTTAGTGTCCATTTAAACCAACAGTAAAACATGTCAGCAGGAATATGTGATCGGAAACGATATAAAGAGGGTCTGAGCCTAGCACCATTCCCCTTCTTACTTCCCCATCTAGTATTTGTGGGGCACATCCTCGACCCATTAAAAAGATTGCCATAAAAGAGTTAACACAACGCCATAATACAAACATTTTAACCTGACATAGAAAAGTACTAACATACACAATCCCTAATGACTGAGGGAGATTTAAACCATTTTTATTAACAATACCCAACCCCCCAACCCTCTGATCACTACTTTGCAATCCCACACACGACCAGCATCCACTGTATGTGTCAGCTAAAAAAAAGCCCAGACACCAGTAGAAGTTTCTGGGAGGTAGGCAGCCCCAGGGACTCATCTAAACAAAGTAAAACAATTCTTCTTGTAACCCACAGTAAAAAAAAAGAAATATATAGGGGGAAAAAAAATGAAGCTTCCATGCAACAACGGCCTAATAGGCTGTTGTCCATCATACTAGTAAGTGGAAGTGATAAAGACCGACCCTAGTCCCTCTAGACGCTTCAAGGTATTACCAAGAACAGATATGCATGGGCTCTAAATTAAGATATGGGCAACATCATGCATCTCCCAATTCCCTCAGGCATCACAGCAGAGGCTAACACATAAAGAGCCTGATCAGCACCATGAAACAACAGGGAACAAGCAAAGGCCCTGGATAAATGACCAAATATGGACCTAAGGGCCAATCGTAGCCATCCTCTGAAGGGATAGGCCCCCCTTTAACTTGGGGCTCGTGGGTATCATCCCTAATTAGAGGAGAGGGCTGCTTTATCCGCAGACAAACATGGCATTGAAAAAACAAAGAATATGGTGGCAGCAGTCAGCCTACTGATTCAGCAGCAGGAGTGGAAGTAGCCATATCACCTGAGGTTAGTTCCAGAACTGGCACAACTGCCAGGGTCACAGAGTCTTCCAAGGGAGTACCAGCTGATTCCTCAGCCCAGAGAAGATGCCTTGCAGCTGAAGATTTCGAGCCCTCCAAGTGGGAGCGTCTGGGAGGGAGAGGCAGGTCACGGGGAACATCTTCAGTAGGGAGATCCATCAGTGCCTTATATTGATTATTGCTCATATCCAGGATTAGTGAATCCTGAGAGACATTGGGATCCGGGCTATCACTTCGGCTTCTGCTTCTGGAACGGAGCCATGGAGTTTTATCTACGTGCCCTCCTTCAATCCTTGCCCTTCTCCTATTCTTTTTTTTACTGCCAGGAGATTTTTGGAAAGATGTCCGAGTGGGGGTCAAAGCTTGTTTAACTGCATGGGGAATAGAAGCTGCTGGAGCATCGAAGGTCATAGGTTTGTCAGTGTCCATCAGGGCAGAGTGAACAAGCAGGATCCCGGGGCTGCGGGTTTCATGTAATCTACCCCAATTTAATTTAGGAGCTTGAGATGCTATGAAGTCCTTAGCAGATGCCGGGTTATCAAAGACCCATGGTGACCCATTAACCACAATTCGGAGAGACGCAGGGTAACTCAGAGAGTATTTGAGACCCAGCTCAGCACACGCTCTATGAGCCGCTGTAAATGCCCTTCACCTGTTGGTAACCTCCTGTGAATAATCAGCAAAAATTTGAACTTTATGCCCCTTCCAAAAGAGTTCTTTCTTCTGCCGAGCCAGCTGGGTAATCCGTTCACGGTCCTGGAACTGGAGAAATCGGGCTAAGATAGTACGAAGGCGCCCACCAGGAGCCGGCCATGGAGCCAGGGTTCTGTGTGCTCTGTCAAACTCCCAAGGGGTCTCACAATGATGGTCCAACAATGGGGGAAGCTCTTTTTGTAGAAAAAATACAGCACCATTCCCCTCGCAGCCCTCCGGAAACCCAACAAACCTGAGGTTATTCTGGCGGCTGCGATTTTCAAGGTCTTCCACCCGGGCCCAAAGATGGTGAATTAACTGCCCCAGATCATGTAACTTAGCCCCGGCCTTGCACCAGCCATCTCCAACCTCTGCTAGCTTATGCTCGGAAATACAAGCCCGTTGAGAAAGATCTACAATGTCTTCCGTGTTCTTCTTTGTGGCTATGTCCAGTCTGTCCATGCGATGTAGGATTTCGGCAAACATTTGCCATATTTCTAATAAATTATTTTTAGATGCCGTCGGTGTAGAGACAGGCTCCATACTGAGGATTTTTTTTTTAGGCCGGTGGCAGAGCAGGACACAAGTTATGCGGCTGTAATCGAATAGACGTTTTATTTTTTTATTTTTTCGTGCGCCAGTCAAGAAGCAGATACCGGGACGACCACCGGTAAGTTCTGAGTATTAATCTTATACCATTGTGCAGGAATGAATCCGTGGAAGCAGGATTTAGTGGGTTACATTCAGGAGCTAGACGTTTAGGCGTCCATTCGGTTCGGCTGTTGGCCACGCCCCCGTCCTGTCAGTTTGGATTTATATCAGATACCTATCAGAAACAGGCCGAAAAAAAGACAAAAAGAAAGTGATTGTGGATGCTGTTTGATGCTATGGCATGCAACGGTATTCTATTCTGTTGTACCGTAGTGGTGATGTCCTCAGGATGGTACAACACCATCCTGACGTCACCACAATGGTACAACTGCTGTGTCTTTCTGCTGAATTTAGCCAACAACTACATTCCACCATACACTATAAAATATTAACATACTCTACCTGTTGAAGTTATTTTCCTAGGTTTTTCCTAGTTGTTTCATTTATTGATTTATTTCTTAATTGACATTGGTTTACAAGGTAAACATACAGAGGTAAAAAAAAAATCCAATTTACAGATATGATCTTGGGGGGACACAAGGGAAACACTGTAAATAGCATATATAGTATATAATGATATTTTATAACTTTCTTATCTTCAATTATGTGTACTATGTTTGCCTCCATTTCCTTTTCATGTCCACATTACTGTTTCAAAAGAAATGACCATACTTTTCTTCTTGAGGAAAAAAATAATTTAAAACATTTAAAAATGCCTAAATTCTGTTAGAGATGAAAAAGTTTGCCAGCAAATGAAAGTGGAAGACAACTAGATCTTTTACTTTTGCAAAAGGCAGGGGCAGGCTTTCTGCCCAGCTTTGCTGCTATGCCATTTTAAAAGTGGAAAATAGTAAAGTTAAGTAACTACTAGCAAACCTTTTTTTAAACATTATTTTATTCATAAATAATACATACAGGTATGCACATACATTATTTTGGTCACAACTGTAAGGTCATTTATCCTGAAGTACAGACATCCAATATACTCTGCAGCCCTGGTGGGTTTAGAATCATTGAATGTTTACATAGGATTTTCATGCTGTGATGAAACTTTATCTAGACCCATTTAATTTGCTGTGAGCTAATTTCTTGATTTCTCCTAGAGAGATTATATTCCTCTTACTGCATTGGGGGGGCGCGTGTACAGTACCTTTGAGTATAGGAAGTTGTGTAACAGTCAGTACCCTCCTCTTCCTCTTTCGGCTTACCTTGCATTCTGCAGCCAAGTCCATGCAGAAGAAACATAGAACATACTGTAGAAACATAGAATTTGACAGCAGATAAGGACCGCTTGGCCCACCTAGTCTGCCCATTTTCCTACCTAACAGATAAGCTGCAGATCCTAGTTAACCAACAGCTTACTTCCTCCTACCCCCCACTAGGACTGCCTTATGCCTGTCCCATGCATTCTTGAATTCCCCCACTGTTCTTGACTCCACGACCTCCTCAGGGAGGCTGTTCCATACATCCACAACCCTCTCTGTGAAAAATTATTCTCACATTACCTCTGAGACGTCCCTCTATCTTCAAATTGTGCCTTCTTGTTCTTGCACATCTCTTTTCTGAAATATGCTACCCTCTTGACTTTGTTGATTCCCTTGAGGTACTTGAAAGTTTCTATCATGTCCTCTCTCTTCTTTCCTCAAGGGTATACATATTAAGCTCCTTTGTTTCTTCATATGTCTTCTGGTGCAGATCATGCACCATTTTGTTGTTTCCTCTGGACAGCCTCCACTCTATCTATGTTTTTATGGAGATGGGGTCTCCAGAACTGCACACAGTACTCAGATGGGGTCTCACCAACTGTCTGTACAGAGGATAACAACTTCCTGTTTTCTACTATTGATGCCTTTTCCATGCATCCCAGTATCCCCCCCAGCCTTCCTTACTGCCTTCTCACATTGCTTGCCTACCTTTAGGTCATCTGATATAATTACTCCCAGGTCCCTTTTCATTTTTACTGTTGTCAGTATCTCACCCCCC
The DNA here is from genome assembly GCA_016271365.2 of Neoceratodus forsteri. Lineage (NCBI taxonomy): Eukaryota > Metazoa > Chordata > Ceratodontiformes > Ceratodontidae > Neoceratodus > Neoceratodus forsteri. The sequence continues at coordinate 130,632,031 of JADMNL010000022.1, forward strand.
ATTGTGTACACTTCCCCTGGGTTTTTGTTTCCCATGTGCATTACCTTGCACTTCTTTGCATTGAATCTGAGCTGCCATGCAGTTGACCATTCCTCCAACCTTGCCAAGTCCCTTCTCATCCTTTTTACTCTATCTTGTGTATCAACCCTGTTGCAGATCTTTGTGTCATCTGCAAAGAGACATACTTTTCCTTCCAGTTCCTCTACAATGTCACTTATAAAGACATTAAAAAGGACCGGTCCCAGTACTGAACCGTGCAGTACCCCACTAGTAACCCTCCTTTCTTCACTGTGTACTCCATTTACTACTACCCTTTGCATCCTGTTGTCTAGCCAATTTTTTATCCAGGCTACCACCTTGGGACCCACTCCAAGGCTGGCTAACTTGTGTATTAATCTTTGTGTGGGACTGTATCAAATGCCTTGCTAAAATCTAGGTAGACCATGTCCACAGCCCTCCTTGGTCTACTACTTTGGTCACCCAGTCAAAGAAATCTATTAGATTCATCTGACATGACCTTCCCATTGTGAATCCATGCTGCCTTGGGTCCCAGCCCCACTGGCCTCTAGGTACCAACAATTCTTTCCTTTAGAAGTGATTCCATCATTTTCCTACCACTGAGGTCAAACTAACTGGTCTGTAGTTTCCTGTCTCCTACTCCCACTTTTGTGAAGAGGAATCACATCTGCCTCCTCCAGTCCTCGGGTACCACCCCATCCTCCCATGATTTGTTAAAAGAGTAGTCAGCGTGTGTCACTAGTTCTACCCTTAGTTCTTTTAGAATTCTTGGGTGAATCCCATCAGACCCCATTGCTTTGTCTGCCTTCAATTTTATTAGTTCATTCAGAACCCTTTCTTCTGTAAATGGACTGGTATCACCCGCCTTCAGAGTGTTTCTCTTGTTTGGTTTAGTTCCTTCCCTCCTCTTCTTTTGTGAATACTGAGCAGAAATATTTGTTCAGTATCCCTGCTTTTCACTGTCACCTCTACCCACATTCTTCCCTTTATTGCTTAGTATCCCTCCTTGGTCTTTCTTCACTCCCTAATGTACCTATAAAGGTCTTATTCCCCTTCTTAACAGAATTGGCTATCCTTTCCTGGTTTGGGCTCTTTTGCTATTCTGACTGCCTTCCCAGCCTCTTTCTGCTTTAACTGATAAAGTTCTCTGTCCTGCTCCTTCTGTTTTTCCTTATATTTCCTGAATGATATCCTTTTCTCCTTAACCTTCCCTGCCACTCTCTTTGGAGAACCATAGCATTTTTTTCCTCCGTGTGTTTTATTGATTTGCTTTACACAAGGCTTGTTGTCTCTGTGATGGCCGTTTGATTACTCCCCATTGTTCCTCCACCCTCCTTCTTGCCTGTTTGCTAGTGCTTTCTGATGCACTCTCTCATTTTCCCAAAGTCAGCCCTCCTAAAGTCCAATAGTCTTGCTTTTGTATGGCTTGATTGTATGGCTGTGTTTATCGTGAACCACACTGTTTGGTGGTCGCTTGTTCCCAGATGGCTACCTACTTCTAAATCTGAGATTCTTTCTCCGTCCCCATTTGAGACTACCAGGTCTAAGATTGCTCCCTCCCAAGTGGGTTCTGATACTAGCTGTCTGAGGCATGCTCCTGTGGGGCATCAAGAGATGACCCTGCTCTTGGATGTGCCTGCAGCAAGGTGCTTCAGTTAACATCTGGCATATTCACGTCCCCATCAACAAATATCTCCCTTTTTCTGCCATTCTAAGAAAGCCTTCTATCATTTCCTTGTCCAGTCCCTCTCCTGAGATGGGGTCTGTATACAACCCCCATGTGAGTGTGGTGCCATGTTCCTTAGGGTGACCCAGAGTGCCTCATCTGCTCCTGTTTACTCTTTAATTCTGTTGCTTTGATCCCTTCCCTCATATAGAGCTACTCCCTCCCCTCTTTTACCTCCCTGTCCCTCCTGTAGATTGTGTATCCTGGTATGTTGACATCCCAGTCATGGTTCTCTGTGTACCATGTTTCTGTGACTGCCACAGTATCCAGGCAACCCTCTTCCATCAAGGCCACTAGTTCAGGGAGCTTGTTACACAGACTATGGGCATTGGTACTCATCACCCTCCACTTTTTGATAGCCTTACCCCTTTTAGACCCATTCCTGTCCTTACTGCGTTTGCCTTTTTTCACATTTACCTCTGTTCTGCTCCCTAATAACTTCTCTACCTTGGTGTTTACCTCACTAATCACCATGTTTTGTGGGGGTAGGCTGGGATTTCCCTGCTCTTTTTCAGTGCCTTCCCCCTTGGCTAGTTTAAATGCTTGCCAATGAAGCATTTAAACCTCTCACCTAGTATCCTGGTTCCCCCCCGGACAGATGCAGACCATCGCACCAGTATAGGTCTGGATCCCTCCAGGTGGCTCCCCAGTCCCCAATGAAGCCATAACCCTGAGCTCCACACCAGTTTTTCAACCACTCATTGAATTCCTTGGTGAGGAGTGCCTTAGCATCACCCTTGCCATAGACAGGCAGTACCTCTGAGAAGGTTACCATATGCGCTAGTTGTCTAAGGCCCCTCCCCAACTCTACAAACTCCTCTTGCACTGCTCTGATCCCATTCCTAGCCAGGCCATTTGTCCCATGTGGACAATGACATCCAGCTCCCTCCCTCATGCAGCTCCTCCCATGATCCTTAGGATTTGTTTCCTGTCCCTCCAAGCCATGGCACCAGGAAGGCACCTTACTCTCCCTCTCCCATTCCACCCCATTTCTACCCCCTAATGATTGAGTCCCCACCAGGAATTGTTTCCTTCCCTGTGGTCCCATGTTACCCCCTCCTGTGGGTCTCCTTTGGAAGGTTCCCAGCATCCTCCTTGGTCTCCACTGCAGGTGCCTCCATAGAGGAACCACTATCCACCAGAAGAGCAAATGAATTGTGAGAGGTACAGCTGGAGGATGCAACTCTGTTCCATCACCCTTTCCTCCCTGAGCCCACCCTGGTCCAGCCTCTCCTCTTTCTTGGCAACCTCTGAGGTAGTGGCATTGCCCCTGGTGGTCCCTGGGTGGGGGAGGAGGTTTCATGAATCCTAGCCAGGTCAGCTTGGAGACGGGCAACCTCCACTCTCAGACCAGAGAGGTGCCTGCAAATAGGGTAGCATCGCAGCCTCCAGAATGTCTCTCAGAACACTGCCGTCCCACAGCCATTGCACTGCACCACTCCTATCATGTCTTATTTTGTGTCCCCTCTACTGTTTCTCTGTATGCTTACTCTCTCCTCTCCTTACAACTCTCACCCTTCCTGTTCTGGGATAGCAACTTCCTATCTTCTTCAGTAGCCTCCTTCTTCCTTGCTCAATGTCAGACCACCAGCAGCTGGGGAGGGGGGAGTGAGCTACTTTTTCCTTTAGGGTTGACAAAACCAATGTTTGTCTATGATCCTTCCCTTCCTACTACCAAACAAGAAGTTCCTGTTGACAGTCAACTCCAGTGGCTATAAAAGTAGACCTGGCTTAGGGTGGGATGAAGGGCAATTAGTAAGAAAAAAGGCTAGCAACAGGAAGTTGTAATTTGAGTCACCTGCTTTTATAGTGTCTAAGCCACACCCCCAATTAAGCTCTCTTTCCTCCTACTGGTTTAGCAAAGTCAGCTGATACAGTACCCTACCCAGCACAGAATACACACTGACTCTTTCTTTTCTTTCTTTTTTTAACCCTAAATAAGACCCCTTCTACTTCTAATAAAGTATCTGTCTACTTAATCTCAACAGACACTGACTCCTGCTGAAATATAAGTTTTAAATTAATAAGAACATGTAGCTTCTTTTAGTTAGCTGCTTTCTGCTCTACAAGCAAGGCTAGCAACAGGAAGTTGTAATTTGAGTCACCTGCTTTTATAGTGTCTAAGCCACACCCCCAAGTAAGCTCTCTTTCCTCCTACTGGTTTAGCAAAGTCAGCTGATACAGTACCCTTCCCAGCACAGAACACACACTGACTTTCTTTCTTTCATTTCTTTTTTTTTAATCCTAAATAAGACCCTTTCTACTTCTAATAAAGTCTCTGTCTACTTAATCTCAACAGACACTGACTCCTGCTGAAATATAAGTTTTAAATTAATAAGAAAATGTAGTTTATTTTAATTAGCTGCTTTCTGCTCTACAAGCAAGGCTAGGTAAACAAAAGAAAGGAAGTTACCTACATTGACCAGTTGTTCTGAAAATGAGGCAATGCAATACCTGACCCGATTCAAGGAAGACTTAGTGGCATATGGTCTTTTTCTATCTCCTCTTAATGGCCATACTTTACATGTCCCAGTTTAACTGCTTTCACAAATAATTGTCTATATTGACAAAAGGGGCTGACCCATTAAAGGGACAAGCGTGACTGTCACTGGTCCTTGGAGATCTGCAAAAGGACAGACTCAGAGGTACCAGGGGACAGGATGCAAGGGATCCAGGGAGGCTAGTGTGGGGAAGCTCATTGGCACACTAACCACTGCAAAGAGGTGGGGCTTAGGCAAAAGGAAAGGAAAGGGGGGTATTATGACATCATTTAGAGTGAGGTCATGGGGGGTGGGGTTTGAGGGCCAAGGGGGAGGGACAGTGAGGATTGTCTGTAAGCCAAAAGGAAGGGGCTGGGCTAAGATGGCAGAAAGGGGGACGCAGAGAGAAAAGAGCCCTCATTCTCTTGCAACTGATAGGATTTGAACCTGTTCAGCTGCACTGACGGTTTTAAGAAGTTTGATTCTGTGTTTATTCCATGGCTTTAAACAGGTAAAATAAGGAGGATGATGCATGGGACTAGAGCAGATAAGTATATGTTTTAGGATTGTCTTAGGAGTTATGGCTATAATGTACTAACTCTGTCAAAATGTTTTAAAGTACATGCAGTTTCCTGGTTTCCTCCTGGAAGAGGGAATTTGGGGGTGGCTATGTACAACACCATGAGGTGCATTATCCAAGGTTTTTGCAAAGCCACCAAGAATGGATAAGTTTCAGGTTGGTAACAGGTATTCCAAGAGATCTGCACTCATTTTTCATAATTCATTGTGTGTTTGTTTGAAGGCAGGTCCCAGGCGTGGCTGCTGGGCCAAGGTGAAGGGGCCATTTGGCTAGCACCCGTAGGCCAGGTCTGAGGCCCTGGGCAATTGCTAGTGGGTGGGTGGGGGTTTTGTTTGTATAGCATTGCTAGGCCATAGTCAATGGTTGGGGGATTGAGAAAACTCCAAGCGTGCATTTTTGGCAAAATAATTTTTTTAAAAACAATTGTATTAGAGCTTTTCACGGGACCTTAGCAATTGGGTGCAGGGGAGTTTTCTGCAAGGCAGGATGGACATGAGATAGAATAGATGATGCTGGGGGAAAAGTGTCCTGGAACGTGCCTGGCAGTCCATCTAAATGGTCAGGGGTTGGAGGCCAGAGAGTGGCAGTGGCAAAACAAGGGGTAGAGATTTCCTCTCCAGCATGCACTGCGGCAGCCTCCATTTCCCAGGAGGCTATCCAAGGACAAGCTTTGCCACAGATTAGGATGAGCAGGCCACATGCAGGCAAGCCCAGTAAGAGAGATATCTGGACAGAGGGCTTGCGACTAGGTAGAGGGCTCTTTGCCTGACTGCGAGGGGCAGTGGCGACAATAGAACAGCAGCGCACACACACACACACACACACACACAAACAAAATTCAGATCAGAAAAACAAAGGGGAAGGTTTTAGAATTTGTGATATGGCAGTATTTTAGATGGGCGGAATTGTGGGGACAAATGCACAGGTGGACCAAAAGCATGGTTAATGAGGGCTGGTGAGCTGCTCAAAAACATGGTGAAGGTCATTGCGGATGGTCAGCAGGTCAGAACAGGCACACAGGGTGACATGGCATGAGCGCTGGGTGCCCAAGAGAGAAGCAATGGCTAACAGCTTCATTGGGGGGGAGCTAATTTGGGGCTTCGAGCTGGACGGATCGCCAGTCAAATTACTGGAGGAATGTAGGCTGAAGCATGGTCTCATGGGGGGGTGAAAGAAAAATTAAATAAAATAATAAAAAACAGAGAGGAGGGTGGCATGGAATGCTCCAGGTACAAACTAAGCAGAACTTGGTATTTATATACATTCTGGGTAGTGGAGCCAGAGTTTATACTTCCAAAAAAAAAAAAGAACAAAGGGCAGAAGCAAGGGTCCTTATCATTCTGGAAAAAGTAACAGGCATTTAAGTCATAATAGGCCTTCTAGGTATTAGCGAGTTACACAACCCAAAAGCTGTAGCCATTGGCGCAGCATATAGGACAGTCAACAACATTTTTTCTTTTCTTTTTGGTTATGAATAAATGGACAATATACAAAAAATGCATACAAGGGGAACGGGGCAGCTGCAGGTCAGTGGTCAAGAGAAGGGGGGACAGGATATCTGGAGGCCAAAAACATAATAAATGAGATTTTAGTTACAGAATGGCACCTAAGAAGGCCCCCCAAAGGAAGTCAAGTGAGCAGCTGGCGCAGAAGGTGGCCAAACTGATGGATCAGGTGCAAGCCATCCATAAGGAATCTAGAGTGGAGGAAGAGAAGGAGTGACAAGTGAGAAAACAGAAGGAGACTCCTAACCAGAAGAAATGCCCATGGAAGAGACCCAATGGGGAAATACGGAAGAGGGTGATGAGCCTCAACCAGAGAAGGGTAAGGAACCAGTAGTGGATCTCTCTGTTGAAGGGAGTATAAAAGACTACCTTGTGGGCATTATGGACAAACAGGGTAAAAAAGGGTGGTAGAATTTGGATAAGGCCTGGAAAGAGTTACAAACAAAGAAGAAGGGTGAAAAGTGGATGCAGCGTTCTGGGAGGCAAAGGGAGGGAGCAAAGGCACCTCTGGGTGGCCCCCAGGGATGACATTGGGGGAACACATATCTCAGGCACTAAAGAAGAAGGTATGGAAGAGTGGATACATGGACATGTTTGCCTTAGTTGATAAAGACTCGGAGAAGAAATATGAACAAAAGGAGTCAGTGGGCAATTCCAAAAGATGTTGGCACTGGCTATCGCAGGAAAAACTAGCGAAGATGTCAGTTACAAGGGAAAAACATTTGGGGCATGGATGGAGAGCTTCATGCATTTTAGCAGCATTATGTTACAAAAGAAGCTGGAATTAGCCATCCCGCTACTCATATATTCAACCATAATTAAGGATGGATATAGGGTGAAGAGCAGGTATGGGTGGCTGATCTATGACAAGAAATTTTGTCAGAGGGTGGCATCCCATGGGGATGTCAGATGGGATGTCATGCTGTCAGAAATTGTGGATATGAACACTGTCCGAACCAGGGAGAGCCAGCTGTGAAAAGAAGAAAAAAAATTTTAATGCAGCAGGGAGCAAGACCTGTTGAGCTTTCAACAAGGCTAACTGCACCTGGGTCAGTTGCAAATTCAAACATGCCTGTTTGGGCTGTGAGGGGAGTCACCCTATCAGCAGGTGCAGGATGCATGGGGACAAGAACTTTGCTCAAGGCCAGGTACAGTCCTTTAGGGGCATCATATTGGGAATAGGGGAGGACACGCTGGGCAGGGTAATACTTATAGAAGGCAAGGGTGTGGGGGAGGTTATGGAGGGTCACTGAGGCTCAGAAGTCAGCTGGTCCATCAAAAACACAACACAGATTGGCCATCTCTCCCAAACGCATGGACTAAATTATAGAATGGATCAGGGCATATCATAAAATGGGGGTGGGGGACATGTTAAGAGAAGGTTTCACTCATGATTTCAATTTGTATTTCATGGGAACCTGGCAAAACATGAGGGCCAACAGCATAGCATCCATAAAAGGGAGAGAGGATATAGTGGAAAGAAAGATAAAGCAGGAAGTGGCAGAGGGGAGAGTGGAGGGCCCCTTCCAAATCCTCCCAGTTTCCAAGTTTCAGGGTTTCTCCATTAGGTATAGTACCAAAAAAAGCCACAGGTGAGTACAGAATGATACATCATTTATCCTACCCCGATGTTGAATCAGTGAATGATGCTGTCTCACTAGAGAGAAGCATGGTGTCAAACGCCATGCTTAAGGATGTGGTGGAGCAAATAAGGGTTAGGGTGGGGGAATAGTTAGATAAAAAAAACAACAGAGAGTCAGCTTTCCACTTGCTGCCGGTGTGACCACAGGATTGGGAGCTGTTAGGGTTCCAGTTTCAGGGGAGGTACTATTTCGACAAGGTAATGCCAATGGGTTGTTCCGTGGCATGTGCCACCTTCGAAGTCTTTAGCACTTGGCTGCAGAGATTATTCGAGTCTAGGCATGGGCAGGGGGTTGCCATTCACTACTTGGATCATTTCCTATTTATAGGGGAAGGGAAGCAACCGCGATGGCAATCTTGTAGGAATTTAGGGGGAATTTTGCAGACCTGGGGGTTCCACTAGCAGAGGACAAAATGAAGGGGCCCAGCAGGAGGTTAGAATTTTTGGGAATAGAACTGGATCTGGATGAGCAGTGTTACAGACTTCCAACAAAGAAGGTTGACAAGCTGAGGGGCCTTTTGCAAGGTATAAGGGAAAAACACAGGGTGCAACTTAGAGTGGTGCAGCAAGTGCTTGGACACCTGAACTTTGCATGCTGGGTGGTCGCACTTGGAAGGGTTTTTACCAGACAGCTGGCCAGGACCTTGGCAAAGGCTCATCTACCACACCATTGGGTGGACTTCAGCAGGGGGCTTAGAGAGAATATGATGGTATGGGAGAACTTTCTTAATGATTATAATGGGGTCATGTTTTGGCAAAGGTAATGGGGAATCTGACTCTCAACAACAGCTCTTCATGGACATAGGTGGGGGAGTTGGCATGGGAGCATATTTTCAAGGGGATTGGATGCCTGAACAATGGCCGGAGAGTTGGGTAGAGCTGGGTCTGATGAGGGAAATTACCTTCCTGGAGGCCTTTCCCCATATGGGTGGCTTTAGTGGTGTGGGGGATTGCTTGAGAAACAAGAAGGTCCTGTTCCAATGTGACAACATGGCAGTGGTATCAGCAATTAACTGGCAGTTGGGATTCACTGAGGTGGTGTTGAGAGTGGCATGTAGGTTGGCATTAGAGGGGCTTAAGCTGAACTTGTCTTTCAAGGCAAAGCATGTGGAGGGTGTAAAAAACAACCTAGCTGACAGCCTTTCACGTTTGCAGTTGGATAGGTTCCAGTCAATTGTCCCAAAGGTAGCTGCCCACAGAACACGAGTTCCACCACACATTTGGGAGATTGGATGGAGAGATGCCAACTCCTCTTTTGAAATGCCTGTGCTCCCAACATGCTGAGAGCCTACAAAACAGTGTGGAGGAGTTTTCAAGAGTTTCAGGGGTGGGCTGGACTTGAGGTAAGTGGCCCAGTTTTAGAAATTCAGGTCATCAGGTATATGGTAGACAAATGGGAGGAAGTCTGACAGGATTCACCATCGGGATACACTTAGCCAGGATAGGGATGGTATGCCAGTTATAGGGGTGGGGTAACACCACCAAGGCTCTGGCCATTCACAGGATGCAGTAAGGATGGACATGGATTCAAGGTCAGCACCTTGACAGATGCAGGTCAATCAGCAGAGACCTCCTTCAGGAACTAGTGGCAATTCTGGTGCAGGTATGTGCAACGGCATATGAGGCTAAGCTGTTTACAGTCATATTCTGGGTCATGCACAAAGGGGCTTTTCGAGTTAGTGAAGTGGTCCCAAAAAGTAAAAAGGACACTGGGGATGGCATGTAATGGCAGGAAGTGTCATGGGTAAGTGGTGTGGCCACGGTGTGGCTCCGATGATCCAAAACAGACCAAACTGGGAGGGGGGCACAGGTACAGTAATAACGGCAGACACTGCCAGACATTTCCCGAAATTTCTGTGATATTTCCAGAAATATCTCCTGCTTTCTACATTTCCATAGTATGGGCAGCAAAGAGAAACTCTTCAGAAATTTCATGAAATATCTGAAAACAGCTGGCAATGTCTCTGGCTACTACTGTAGTATTATATCAAAAGGGGACAGCCAGGGGAGAGGTGGTGGAAGCTTTAGCAGAATACATAGCCGACAGGCCACAGGCAGAGGGTTGGTTCTTTACGTATCAATCAATCAATCAATCACTTTATTTAACCAGGCATATGTATGGCAATAGGGACCCAGCGGCATCGAACCAGGTCACAGCTATATTGAAAAAGGTTATCACATTCATTGGCAGGGACCCCTCGATTTTCTCAATGCACTCTTTTAGGATTAGGATAGCCTCAGATGTGGAGCATTGGGGGGCTCATTGGTAGAAATAAAAAAAGGTGGGCAGGTGGTCTTCCCAAACATAGAAAAAATATTTTTGAAAATGACAATAATGATGTTTTTCTATTTTCCAAGGACTCAGATGGTGCAGGGTGGTATGGATTGTTGAACATTCATTTATTCATTGGGCGAAGAGATGGGCTGGGACCACAGCGGGGGGATGACAATTAAAGCAAGAACCGGAGAAAACTTCGATCATATGGAAGGGCTGAGGGGCCTACGATAGAAGCAGCTGTTACCGTTACTGGAAGAAAAAAGAGGTGGCTGGCCAACACTGGATTTGATCATATTCTACACAGATGGAACAACCTTGGAAGAATACCATAGGTGGTGCTGGTGTACAAAATGTTAAGGGATATAGGCATTGTATGATCTTGGTGGCCACATGAAAGGGTTGGCTGGCTGAAAATCATCCCAAGGGAATACTGATGCAACACAAGGAACATTATGGCATTGGAGCAGGCCAGGAAGAGAGTAAACAGGAAAATGGCGGATTGGGCAAGAAGAGAAGTGGGTTTATACATAAGACATGAACTGATCAGTGTGGACACACCAGGGATATACAGACAGGATGGGGTTCATATGTCCAAGGTGGGCAATATGGTACTCAATCTGGCATTACAACAGGAAATTGAGAAGTGGCAGGGGCATTGGGGGATGTTTGCTATTTTTTAAGAGGGAAGCCCAAAGGCTGACTGGTGGTCAGCCATTCAGGGCTAGTGGGAAAAATTAGGGCCCCTGCTGAATCGAGGTATGGGAGGGCTCCTCATGGGGTAGTCACCCCAGGGGAGACAGGGCTGGGGGATCAGGTTGGGCACCTGAACCCAGATCATACAGAAGATGGTGAAGAGGCATCGGGTAAATTGACACCTGGGCAAAAGAAGATGTTGTATATGATGCATAGGATGTTATGTGATGTGTTTGTAATACATTGAAATGGTGAACAATTGTAAATAAAAGGAAAACCCCATTGGTTAATTGTCATGTATAAACATGGAGAAGGTGATATGTGTATTGAAGATTTTGAACTGAGAATCACCTAATAAACTTCCAAATAGAAACCAAAGCATTGGTGGTGTGGTTGATTTCAAGGGGTCCAAGTGACAACAGAACTTGCTTGTAACCTGGACATGCAGCAGAAACAGTGAATGATATGGCAAAATCTGTTTCAAAAGTATGTGAGCACTCAAAATTGTTCAAAAACCTGACCAGTACACTGCAAAACTGGATTGCCAGATAGGTGCCCTAAAAACTGGATTACCAGGCAAAATACCTGACTGGTAGTAACCCTATATACAATATGTATGAAACAACCCATGAGCAGCAAAACAGAGTGGTGAGGTGCTGCAATACAAACATTATATACTGAAATGTTGACAAAAAGAAACAGCAGTACCATGTACCATGACACAGTAAGAAAGTTAGAAGCATAGTCCTAATTCCCAACCAATGAGATTTGCCCCTGTGCTGCTCTGCTTAAGGCTTCTGCCATTAGCCATTGGTGTCTGTGATTTGATTTCCATCAAGGTCTAATGATGAGTCTGTTAGTTCAACAAATATGAGGCTATTCATTCTCTAGTGATTAACATGTTTCTTATTGATCTTTTCTTTTTAGAAAATTGCCATGTTTAGCATGACATTTTGCCCTCAGAAAGAACCTCGGCATAAGAGGTGGTCCTTATTCCTAGTAATATCTGATAATAAGAGTCTGTTTTTGTGCCATTATCAGTGCTTATACAGCTACCTGGCTTTTAGTTTATAACACTTATAATTTGTGATGCATTTGGGTATGCATTGGTGACTCAGTGCATCTCCCTTCATGGAAACAGAGAAAGGCGTACGCGAAAAAGATGTCCAGAGCCTCTAAAGTGTGCTCAGTCATTTCAGAAATGAAAAGTAAAATGCTGTAAACCTACAGCCAGGTAACTTTGCTAGCACTGATAATGACACACAAATGAACTTAATTATGAAATATAAAATACTAGGAACAATGGCCACCTCTCATGAAAAAGTCTTGGCTCTGTGCAAAATGTCAAACTAAAGGTGGCTATTTAAAAAAAATAGTAAAGAACAAGTCAATCTGCAGATATTGAGCAATCCTCTATTTGCTAACTTACTGAATTTGATACAGAGGAAGACAGATCTCCTACTTTATATCTTACATATGTCCTCCTATTGGGCTGCAGACATCCTGTTGTTCGTTTGAACTAATTGTGAGTTCTCCCACAATATGAGAGAAACATAAATAGAATACTAGATAGAACACCACATATTAAATGACTATAGCAACGTTCCAGTGGAGGTGGTGGGGGCAAAAACAGTGGAGGGTTTCAAGAATGCATGGGACGTGCAGAAGGGGAATCTTAAAGGAAAGGAATGGGGGGTGACAAAGTGGAGATCAAGTAGGCTCTATTCTGTGATAATACTGTAGGCAGGGAGAAATGGGTAGACTAGGAGGGCCAAGCAGTCCTTAACTACTGGCAATGTCTGCATTTCTATAATTCCATTTCAAAGTTTTGGTGACATAATAACCACTATACTGATGCTTCATTTGTATACTTTCATGACAAAGGCACCTCAAGAAATGAATTCAATCCAAATCAAGCATTGTATTCTAGTTGTTGTTTCAAGTCTGTGTTAATTTTTCTGCTACTGACTAGTCCCCTTCTAGCCAGAGTTTGAAGCTTCATAATCCAGTTTTAAAGGTTTTGTACTTACCTCCTATCCACCAATCCCCAAGAGCTATGGATCTAGAGAACAATGGTGCCTGGACCATGGTGTGTTGTGGGGGGGGGGGTCTTCAATGTGCTGGCCATCATCCATCATGGCTGGAGTGAATTATCCTCTGCAATTCTCTCTTCCTGTGAGTCATCACCAGTGAAGCCATTGGGGCATACCTGCATATGACAATACTTGCATACCAACAGCAGGCAATGTCCCCTTCCATTTGAGATTGACTGTTGCTAAATCACCACCTGAGGACACACAGACAGTGGTAGTAACAGGGAATGTATGCTGCTCTCCTTCCTTGGAGGATGAGATCATTTGCTGAAATGTTCAATCCTCCTCCACCAATCAACTTCCAGCACTCCAGGTTCTTTCCCACTCTGGGGTTGCCATTACCTGAGTAGTAATCCTACTGCTGCTCCAAATGTTCAGCCATGCTCCATCTCTTAGCTTTTTGCAATATATGAATCAGAATGTGTTCTGAAAATAAAAAATTGAAATGCACTGTATTTACATCGTCCCATGTGTTGAGTAAAAAGTCACTATTTTTATAAAAGTTGGTTACCGTAAAAGACAAATCTCACTGTAGCTGAGGAACTTCTTGCATACATAATGCCATTGATGTGATGTCAGAATGATGGTATTAGCAAATTATGAGGTTATATCAATGGTATTACGGGATTTGGAGGTCACTGTTTTTATGGGAAAAGGGACCACCTACAGCATGTATTACAAAAAATGTTTTCCTGTCCCATGCACCACTCTGTTTTGGAGAATGTTTATATGCCTTCAGATCTAGGTAGCCTATTTTTATGGTTTTATGCTGCATTTGAAATGTTACTGAATAATGAAAGAAAACAGAGAAAACAGACATTGTTACCACTCAACCACATCACTGTTTTTCTAATTTCTTACCAAATTTTGAAAACATTTATTCTTTTAGAGCATTTTTATTTAAAAAATAATCAATCAATATTCAGACAATGAATCATCCATAGAGATATTCAAATATAATGGGACCATACATGTATCAATTACGGTACCTCCTTAGTGGAAGCACTTTTGAAGCACCAGATGTATGTTGACTGCAGTAGATCAATGTGGTTGATCATTTGCAATTATCTGTACAGAGCATTGTTTTTATAGTTCCAATGGCCTCATTATCTACAGATAATTACTGGTGACCTGATTTATCAACCAGATTACCAGTTTCTTCAAATGCTGTAACAACTGGATTGTGGGTTATTATGCTCTGAAAAGCAACAATAACCCAAAATCCAGTTATTAAGGCATTCCAAACAACTTTCACTTTCCATGCTGACTAGCGTGACAGAGCAGTAATTGGTATTCTACACAATACTGTACAAATTTTCCAGAAACAGCATTGTTCAGTATAAAAAAAACATGCTAAATCTGTTTTTCTATCTTAGTTTTCATAGTTTGCTGCCAAAGAAGCTGCCGAGCATACAGCTAGGGGAACGAGTGACACGGTGGCTTCAGAAGACCCGATGGAAGCATTAGTGAGACTAGCTATAGCAATGCTTGCTAACAGTTGCATCGAGTCTTCTAAAGACGCAGAGTCACTCGCTTTCCTTGTTCTATAGTGGCAGCTTCTTTGTCAGTAAACTATAAAAACTAAGGTAGAAGAACAAACCTAACATGTTTTTTATACTAAACAATGCTGTTTCTGGAAAATATGTACAATATTGTTCCGATCACCAAACACCACTCGGTCATGCTACAGTCAGTGAGAAAAACGCAGGCAACTGAAACTTAAAGAAATACAGGCACCCTAAATTATAAAAAATAAAGAATATGCAAGAGTGTATTTATGGATTTTTTGCACACCCTTGGTGTGTGATGACCACATAAACCTCTCCAGCTTCACTCTCGAAGTTTATGGGTCATCACACACCTCAGGTAAGCCAAACAAAATCCATAATGCACACTTGCCTATCCATTATTCTCTGTTTAATGTAAAATGACTCATTAGCATTATCTCATCTACTGAAGTTTACACCAACCAGTTCTACTTAATTAGTAATGGACATTTCAAATGCATAACTGTGGTTTTTGTATATTTATACTCACAATTTGGCCTGTAAAGATGGATAATATTAGTTGGTTATACAATTCCAGCTAATGGCCTACCAAATTGATTTATGAAAACATGTAGTAATGTATATGAGATAGGGCTGGGTGAAATTTATCTTCTGCCCATTAAATCATGACAAAAGGCTGATTTCACTTCCATGAAATTTCCACATAAATGTGACATTTTTCCAGAATTTGTTATTTCATTATTTCTGCCTTATTTCAAAAGTGTTCATCTAAAACTGCACCAAATTTGGGCACTGGGTCAGAATAGTGCCAACAAGAATAGTGACGGCTAGGGCCGCGTGGTGAAAGGCACTGATTTTTCTTTTGCAGGGGGCTTTTGCCCCCTGCACCCCATCTTAAGAATTTTCACTCTAAGGGGGAGCAGATCCCCGGGGAATGTTAAAATTCATATGGCCATAGAATACTGTTTCCACAGCCCCATGTAAACTAAATCTAAGTTCCAATGTGCACACAATTTTGGAGACCAAGATTAGAACCCTAGTCTCCACTGGTGTTAACCAAGCAGCTTTGTGCCCCAGCCTTCCATGACACAGGAGCATATCTGCCAAGTTTCTGGATTCTGCTGTCTGTGTCCATACCATGGAGAGTGACCATGGATAGCATATGGTTAGCATTGTATATCCCTGCTCACTGTCCCTGGTAGAGGTATACAGACTAGCGCTCCCTTGACTGGCATTATTAATGTTGCACTCTTTTGACTGGGTACCCCAAATTTGATATGATGAATTTATAAAATACCATACAGACGTACACCATGTTTCAGATGTCTCTTTAAAGGTGATGGATTTATGAGCCTCCAAACATTCAGAAATTCTAAAATTATATTTGGCAATCATGCAAACTGTAGAATTTTATGGCCCTATAGTTTTAAAGTTGAAGAATGGAATATCAGTAATTGTGTTAGCTTCATTGACCCTTAATATTAGACTTTAAGGTCACCACCATGGTCCAGCAGCTGAGCATCATGCTGCTATGCTAATGACCCAGGTTCAGAAGAGAGCTCAGGAAGTCACATTGGGAGGCAGTCCTTGGCTGAAATGGATGGTGATTAGCAGTGCATCTCATCTAGTGAAAGTTGGCAGTGGGTTCCTCTAAAACAGAGACCATGTGGCTGGGCCAGGGAACTTTCCTCTGCCACAGTGAAAGTAGTGGATGTGTGAGGATCACAGAGGAATCATCCCCATGGGGGAAGAGTGGGGAGCAATACTGAAAAAAACCTGTTGTCCAATTGAATATTGGCTTTGTTCAACCTGATCAGTGTATATGCCTGTGAATAGGGTATATCCGTGAAAGACGAGCTTCTAGCTGGGAGAAAAATAAATATGGAAAAAGAGGGTATGTGCCATGGTCAGTGACACCAACAGAGCGACCTACACCCCGTTAACAAAATCGACAGTTCACCGACAGGTCGCTGTGTTGGTACACCTGAGACAGAGGTACACTGTCTTCCTGTCCTGCATCTCCTCCCCAAATCAACTCCGACTCGGAGTTGATAGTCTATACTACAGTGGGTGTTGGAGCAGAGCCCCCTACATGAGGGGTTCAGGGGTGAACCCCCCAGTTGAAAAGATGGACTGGAGATAATCGGGATTTATGTCGACCTCAACTTAAGTGCCTACATAAATCCTGTCATAATGCTAGTCAACAAAAGTGTTGTCAGACCAGCACTGTAGGGCTGAAAATGAGTCTGTGAGTGTGTCAACTCTGTAATCTCTTGCTTAATGTCTAGCAAAAGTATAAGCAGCCAAAGATTCCAAAATTACATTAGTAATTAATGTCACCACTCCGGTACTGTAGAGGGCTGGGGTGCCATGTGCACGATACCTCTTACCACACCGGCGACCAGAGTTTGGGAATGAGCTTGAGTCACCAGGGCTTTGCCTGAGGAGAGTTGATTGAAGATCAGACAGACTGCTCTCCTTTACTAGGAAGAGGAAAGATGTAGTGCTGGTCTTCAGTGACACCCAGTGGAGGCTAGGGGTACATCATGTAGGCGATAGTGGACATCTGCAAGCTGGGTGCAGGACCGCACTCATCCTGCTCTGGATGTCATTGCATGACCATGCCTCCAGGGAACATGGTAGAAACCAGGAAAAAAAAAATCAGCATGCAGAATGAAGCCCAGGCACCTCCCTGAATGATGCCCCAAGCCAGCTGAGGGCTGGCAAATTGTGGATCTTGATCTCTCTCCCTCACCCCTAGGAAGAGCCCCATCAGAGGGAGTAAGCTATGGCTATCAATGGCCATGGAGGGCCTGGTGGGGGATGCTGGCAGGAGGTTGCTGGGGCAGAGTGGGAGTAGTTCCAACAGCCGCCTGGAGGGAGCAGAAAGAGAATTGAAAAAAAAATCAGTAATTAAAGTTGAATTTTATGAACTTTTGTGAACCTGTGGGATGTTTATGTATTTATTAGCTTTTGTTTACCGGGTAAGCGCACTAGACAAGGAATGCCAATTTTCAGGTATGACCCAGGAGTTTACAAGAGCATGGTTTGCAAAACAGTTCAAGGGAATTACAACAATGTGAAATTCAAACAATGAGCTGGGTGATACAAATTAACAGGTACGGGATGAACAGATAAGCATATACATCAAAAGTAAGAACAAGCAAACAACAGTTACATTTCATGGAAATAACGCAAGTGCAATTTGTCTCATTTTGAGGATAGCAAGTGCTGAGGTGAAGGGCATTCAGGGAAGATAAATCCTATTACTACAGCTCAGAGTGGTAAGGGACCTGGGAAGAGGAGGGTGCACACCAGGGTCCAAAAGATGGGTAGGGGATGTCAGGCAGCCTTAGAACAGTTACAGGCTGATGCAGACTTGAGGTACAACCAGAGGCAGCTCTTAATGATGGGATTGGTGAGGGTGCATCTGATGGTTGCAGATAGAATATTCCAGAATCTAGGGGCGCAAACAGCAAATGCACAATCACCTGACAGCGTACAAGTTTTTGGGACATGGAGGGTTGCATGTCAGCTGACCTTAGCCAGTATGATGGTAGAGCTGGCCAAAGGAGTTTGTACAGGGCAGGTGGGGTGGCGTTGCAGATTATTCTGTCTGTGAAGCAGCCCAAGACAAATGAGCAAGAATTACCCAGGGACAACAAGTGTAGTTGATTGTATAAATCACAGTTATGGGTAAGTTGAGGGATGGCATGGTCAAAGTGGCAAATATTATTATAGGCCACATCCCATTTAGCAAGGCTAGTTTTTGTGGCAAGGGCAAAGGTTGTCAGCCCGTAGCTTAGAGAGGGAAGCAATAAAGCTTTAGCAATGGCAAGCCATGCAGCAGCAGTAAAGGACCCACAAGCCTGGTATGCAAGTCCAAGCTTGTTATTTGTTGCCCTGCAGACATTTTAAATTTGTAGAGACAGGTCTGACTTGGGGGAAGGGGTCAAGAGTAACTCCTAGGTATCTATAGGAGCATGTAGTACCAACTGGGACAACATCAAGAATTAAGAAATTGAGTGGGACATGATACTGTTTGAGTTTGGCAGAGGAGCTAAAAAGCATGAGTTGAGTTTTCTTTAAGTTCAGCATGAGCTTATTTGTCAGGAGCCAATGTTGCAGTTTATTGAAGTCAGCTTGTAGGTTGTGATTTGTGGCATGGATATCACCTGAGCTAGCTAGGAGGACCAGGTCTTTGCTTATAAGGTTGCGGTGCAATGGGTAGGGTCCATTGGGAAGTCAATGATGAAAAGAGTAAAAAGGACAGTGCCCAGAATAGATCACTGAGGGACACCAAGTAATGAAAGGAACAGGTTCCAATAGAGCTCTATTGTACTTAACAAGCTGTAGTCTGCCAGTGAGATCATTGGAAAACCAGTTTAGGGCTGGACTAGCAACACTGAGGGAGTGAAGCTTGGTACAGAATAGAGAGTGATTCACTAGATCAATGGCCTTTGAGATGTCCATGAAGATAGCTCCCAGACAGCATACCCTAGTCCATGGCAATTTTTATATCATATGTAACTTTAGCAAGTGCTGTACCAGTGCTATGTCCTTTATGAAATCCATGCTGTTCACTAGACAGTAAAGTATGTTTAGACAGCTGCATTTCCACCACCGTTTCCAGTATCTTGCTAACAGCATACAGGGTGGCTATAGGATGGTGTATTTTTATGCATTTCCCATCACCCTGCTTGAAAACAGGAACAACCATTGCTACTTTCTAGACTGTAGGAACAATTCTGGTGGTGAGGGAAAGTTAAGAATATGGGATATTGGGAGCACAAGCAAAATGGCCACAATTTTTAGGAGTTTTGGTTCAAGGTCATCGTGATCAGCACTTGTATGAGGAGAAAGGCCAGCTAGAAGCTTGTAGCTTTCCCTCACTGAGATTGTCTTAAGATAGTAAGGTGGGCGAGACAGGGATTCTGTAGGGGAGGAATGATTAGAGGTAGATGACTTGTCATTGTCAGCAGTAAACAGGGAGGTGCATGCCAAAAAATAATAGAATTGTTTGTTATTATACTTTTGTTGAAGCCATGTCCATACACTTTGCCCAGTAATACACCTGAGTTGTCACTGTAGAGGAAGGTAAAAGTTGGATAAAGTGGAAGTAAGGCAACATTCACACAGGAGACCCCATAGTAAAAGTATTGTGGTGCCAAGTGTCAGATTACTGTCATGCATAAAGAACCATGAAAAATACTCATGGACATCACTGTGCACTAGCCTTTTAATATGCCAGATAACTGACCTGCACATGCAGCATTTGTTTTTGTACAATGCCACCTGCTGACTCTTTAACAGCCTTGCAAATAACAATGTATATTTTTACTATTTGAAAACAGTGGCATTAAGGTATGCAAGCCTTACAAGTAGTTGCAACTTGGGCTTGTGTATCAGAAATGCCTGGATATCTTTAGTCATGATGGAGCATGATGCTGGGCATCACTCTTGCAGCAGTGTCGGAGGTGTATTGCAGGGCCATGATGGTGGTGCAGGTCAGGTGATTCAGTGGTGGTAACTGCATTCTGAAAGTTAAATTCTGCATGTAGAATTCTAGTTGCATTACCTATTATGCATCCATAAATTATGTGAGCTAATTTTGGTTATTTTTTTCCAATTCTATTACTCACCTGGATGACAGATGAGGGATGTGCCCCCTCCTTTATTTTGCCAACTGGACCATTCACCCAGTATCACTCCAAGTCACCTAGACTGGAGGCCCCACAGCTTGCCCCCATTGCTGGACTCCCTGATGGGAGAGACCAAGATCAACCTTGAGGCCCCAGCTGAGGCTACGCCTGGTGCCCCATTTAGTTGAAGTTCAAGAGGTACCACAGTGTGACTGGCCCACAGGTTTTTCAGTTTTGATTTCCTTAGAGGTATGGATGTGCAATGATGCCAGCATGGAACGGTTCCACCAAGTTACAATGGCAGCTATGATGCTGACATCCCCGACAGTGATGGGAACAATGCTGACAGTTGACATTGTTTCCATTAGTACTAAGTATTTTTTTGCAGGGAGCTGTGCCTTCCGCACCCCCATGTGGAGGGCTATGCCCTCCACACCCCCATCTCTAAATAACCAACTCCGAGTTGGAGTTTGTTTGGGGTGGGGCAATGAAACACCGGGAGTTTCAGTGTCATTCTACAGTGCAGCACCACAGTGACCTGCCAAGATTTGTCGCTGTCGTGGTGTTTGCTGTAAAAAATTTGCTGTGCTGATGGCACACTGTATGGAACATGTGTGTTCCAGCACACACTTTTCAGATGTCCACCATCACCTCCTCTCCTTAGATATGGCCCTGGGCTTGTGTACAATAAGTCTCCAATAGGTGTCAATCATATGCCAGGAGTTCACAGTCCACTCCCCCCAGCTGACCTTCCAATGCTCCAGGCTCATTCCCATCATCAGCACTGCAGGCTATAGCACTACTGCTTGCATCAGCAGACTGGCTACACATGTTGCCAAATTAGCAATTTCTGAAGCATCCACAATGCATTTTAACCTACTAAACAACATTTTATTTATTTGTTGATTGATTGATTGATTTCTTAAATTGTGTTGACCAGGTAAACTCACTGGGTCCCAGAGAGTCGCTTTTTCAGGGGTGACCCAGGATTAGTTACATACAATTGATACAGTAGATATTGAAAATTGCAGAAATACAGAGAGTGGAACAAAATATTTCATAGACAGTATAACATTGAGATTACCAATTAAACACTAGTAGTTCAGTCTCAATACATTTCAATTAAGTGCTCCAAAACATTTGGGAACAGTAAACTGAATTCAAGACAAGCAGTACATTCCAGGAACCGAGTGGTGAGTCAGTGATAACAATTGCACTGGTTCCATGCTACGTGGTGGGCTTTCTTGAATCCTCACAAGGATTATGATTCCGGCAACTCATTTGGAAGTTTGTTCCAGATGGTGGGGACTAAATTAGTGAAGGATCTACTACCAGTACCAGTTTTTGATTTAAGGACCTGGAGGAGTGTCCTACTAGAGGACCTAAGGAACGTCTGTTGGGCTTATGATTTAGCAGACCTTTAAGGTTGGGGGGCATTAGGTCCTAACAACCTGTAGGCCAGGCTTAAAGCACCATATTCTAGCCTATCATGGAGTGATAGCCATTGGAGGTGGTTAAGGATGAAGCAGTGATGTTTTTTGATGGAGGCACCAGCTGCATAATGAGCTATTGTGTGGTATAGGAATTGAAGTCTTTCTATTTCTGAGCATCTGGCAGAGAGCAGAAGAGCTGTAGAGGAGAGTTGGAAAAAGAGTTTAACAATAAGATTTAACAAGTTTAATTAGATTTCAGGACTTATTTCTTTGATATGCATGCCAGTCTTGAGTGATTTTCTGAAAATAGTAGGGAAGCTATAATCATCCAAATATTTTGAAAATCTTTACACAGTTTAACAAATAATTAAATTGTGAAATGTTGAACCACTGTAACTTACAATTTACATAACCAGTTACCTCTCTATTTAGCAGTTTCTATTACTCTTCAAAGAAATTAAGTATATACATGTTCAATTATCTAGTTGCAAAGGTGGGTTAGTTAAAAGCATAGAAATATTTTCTGAAATATTCACATGAATAATAAACTGCCACATTTTGTGCCCATATAACTTCTGCACCCCTCATCCAAGTGTTACAAAATGTGGAATCCTTTTAAGGCCTCTTCCAAGCAAGAAGCATGCCAAATTTAGATCTCCAGCTATAACATTAATAAAGTTATGGTCAAGAAATAAATTTTAGAAAGTTCTAAAAGAATGACACAAAATTTTGCAAACTTCTGCAAAATCCGAATTTGCTAATTTTGCCCAGCGCTAATATTGGGCAACGTAATGCATACATTGAGATAATAATGATTAAGTTTCATAATTCACCAAGACATTACTACAGCCAATCCCAATGGATAATATACACCCTAAATTATAAAATAAGATCCATGTTCATATTTTATAGCAACCATCAGTACAGAACTGTAAACAACCACAATTCAGTAATCAGCCAAGTACAGAATTGTAATTCAAACCTTTATCATCAGCTTTTATTATTGCAATATTCATATAATTAATTGCAACTCATTTCTAATTTACTGATACAAGGGGGCCGATTCCAGGAGGCATGGCACAACTCACAGGAGCTCTGTGCCATATTACAGAACAGGCAGGATCCCCGGCTTTTATACCTGTAACTTGTGGCAGCCACAAGCTAGCTCCACATGCATAGTGCACTGAGCCTGGGTGACGAGGTCATGCAGACAGCATACCACTGCTTTCTAGACCCTCAGAATACCATAGCACACTTCAGGGGGTATGGGGGGCAGGACAGATGCGACGTGTCTGGGGGGCACACTGCAGCATGGACCCTTATGGGTCCCTGAAATTCGGGGGGTGGTTGGGGGCATGGATGTGCCTGTGGGGGTATAGGGAAAACATCAGTTCCATTGCTGCAGCGCTGCAGAGTGGGTATCCAATGGTGCCAACTGCCAGATGCCCCTTAGAGCAGCTGTGAGCTGCTGTAATGTAGCTCCACCAGTGAGACTTTCAGAGTCATGGCACTAGGTTACGGCAGCCGCCCTCATGGAATAGGGCACTGTTGCTGCCGTAACCCACACATGCGACATGCCATTGCAGGTTGCAGTGTAGTGGGTGGTGTAACCTACAGGTGACACAACCCACAGTTGGCATGGCACATGGTGCCTTTCAGAATGCCAACTGGCGTTATGCCTTCCATAAGATGTGGGTTGTGCCAGCGGGTATGGTGTAACTCACCTTGTGCCAGGTGTAACGCCACTTGGAATTGGGCCCAAAGTCTTCTCATATCCTTTAACTTTTGGGGGGCTTGAGGGATGGGGTTCTATTATGTGTTATACCTGCAAATGGACATGCAGTCTGTTTGCAGTCATGGAGTTCAGAAATAAAAGAATCAGCCAAATTAAAATAAAAGTTATTTATTCAAGCACAGAGAAGATCACGGCAAGTACCCTTTCCTCTGCACTTCAGTCCATACAGGGCCTTCATCAGGGGGGTGGAGCTAGTGAGAAACTACACATACACCCGATTTTATAGCGTACCGGGTCATAATGTCGCACGCTTAATAGCGTATATCATTATGGCGAACCCGGACCTGTGCTTTCCCTGAGTTGGACCTCCAGGGTTGAGAATCTTTAGTGGTGGTCTGGGGGCATAGCCTCGTAAGGTGGTGTGGGAGGCTGAACCCCCACAGAACAATGACATAATGCCTCATGGCACAAATCAGCAGTAGCTTAGTTTTGCTATGCTGCATTATGTCTTTGCAACAAATGACCCTATGCTAATTTATAGTGACAACTTGAAGGTACAGACACTAAAACATAAAAAAAAGAAAAATATTCATTAAAACTGGGTGTACACATTTGATACAATTGGAATGCCCATAACAGCATATTAGAATATCAATTTTCAATTTATTGTCATATTACTGTAAATGAAGGAGCCTGTAATTCAGGACAATGACTTACCCATACTGTTAATAGAACATGTATTACCTCTACAGGATCATAAATATTATACAATCTTAGGAAATTCCAAGAGATGAATCTGAGTCATAATTGGAAGAGAGGGAGGGAGCCAAGGAGGAGAACTGAGGAAACTTAGATAACAGTGGGGAAATAACAGATAAATTTAAAGCACAGGACATAGTCAGGTACAGGCAATACAGCATTCCCCTGCCCCACATCCAAACATAATGGAGTAGAAATTGGATTCCTTTGCCTGACTCAATGTTAGTAATAGATAAAAAGGGGTTTGGAATGCTTCAATTGGGTTTTGCTGTGGTAACTTCAGTATCCTGATTTTTTTTTTAACTTTCTTTTATCCCTCTTCTCTCTGGTGGACAAGGCATCTCTTGGATGGACCCTCTCGACCTTGCTTCCACCACCCACCTGAACCATTCCCCTCACTGAGGAATTGATTGTTGGGTTCCTCCTCTCCCATCAGCCCCTTATGGGAGGAGGAGGGGACCATGGAGAGGCGAACTGGGTTCAGGCCGGCATTGGGCGTGTGGGCTCAGTCACTGAGGTTCCATCATCACCTCCCTGGTGCACATGTTTTTTCTGCTTTTCTGCATCCCCCATTAATGCAGGATGTGCAGTGCCATCCAGCACATGGGGTGGGTGCTCCTGTCCACATCTGCAGGATGGCCGCCTGATAGCCCCTCACATGGTCCCCAACTGCAGTGCACCCAGTCTCCACTGACTGCCACTAGCACCAGGGGATGGGTACCCCACTCCCTCCTTCCCAGGAGAAGAGAGCAGTCCATCACACACTCAATCCTCTCCTCCCCAACCAAACCCTGGCTCCCCAGGCTCACTCTTAAACCTGGGTCACCAGTCTGGTGTGAGGTAAGGCAGATGCCTCAGCCCTCACCACCACTAGACCGACCAGTAGCCTGATCTTATCATTTCTAACCTCATCCTCTGTGAATAAAGTTAAGAAACCTTATAGAAAAACATGTTCTGAATTAAACATCTTTATTAGTTCCACACATAAAAATGGAGGGGGGGTAAGTTTACTTTATAAATATTATGCAAATTCCACTTCTCCATTCAGACCTGGGTGGAGGGGCATCTGTTCAAAGGGTGATAATCCGCATAGACTCTTTTTGGAGGAGAACATGAAGTTTGTCTACTTCCCTTGGGTGCCTCAGGACATGTTCTAGGCCCATGAATTTGAAACCAGCTGGTTTACAGTTGTGGGCTTCTGCAAAATGGGCACCTAATTCATTAGTAGGGTTTCCATTAATAATAGCTGTAACATGTTGTACAGTGTGTCAAAGAAATGTTTGTTGCCGTATTGCTCCTTGTACAGCAAGATGCACAAATTAGGTGATTTGATACCTTTTATTGGACCAACAAAGATTTACAGAAAATCATTAAGCTTTCAAACCTACATGGTTCTTCTACAGAAGGAATGGCAATTTTCTGAAAAGAGCTCCCATTTTCATACTCAGAATAATATTAGGAAAAACAAAATCACACGTGAATGTGACAGATCAGAGGAGTAATTAGATGAGAAACACAACCAAACAGAGATTAGAAAACCTCCTTATAACTGTAGTTCTGTGTAGGTCAAATGTAACAGACTGGAATGTTATGTAGTTCTAGAATGTCTATAAATGATCTGATGCTAAATGTCCTACTAAAGAACAGTTGGAGACTGAGTGTGTATGTGTGTGTGTGTGTGTGTGTGTGTACTTAAAAGTGAGCTCTTTTCAGAAACCTGCCATTCCTTCTGAATAAGAACCATGTAGGTTTGAAATCTTAAGGATTTTCTGTAAACCTTTTTTGCTCAATAAAAGGCATCTGATCACCTACTTTGTGCATCATGTTCTTGCATGTGACATATGCACACACACACGCACGCACACACACATATAAAAACATATATAATATGTAGTTACACAGTATGTTTACAGAGTATATACACATTATGGCACATGAATTGTGGATCTTTTTATCCAGGATATGCTGAAAATTGTATTTTAAATTCTAGGACAATCCAGTCCTTGATTTTCTTAAATGGCTAGTTGTTGTGCTGTCTTGTTTTTTACTAGCTTTAAGTATAGAAATGTTTCTTCTGGGTCAAACAGATACTAGCTGATCAGAAAAACATTGCTCATTTATTTCTGAATTTCATGCATTTTAAAACCTGATAAACTCACCTCAAAGCCAAAGAAAAGACTGTTTCAATGACCTGAAATCAGAATCAACTAAATCTGCTTAACCACTATTCCTATAAATATGTATGATGACCCTTTGTAATTTGAGTGATTATTTAAACAAGCGTCAGTGTTTTATTTTTAAGTTCAGAGATAAAAAGTACAAACATTGAATCATTTCTAGATATGGTATGACCTAGAGGGAATGACTACTTTTCTGGCAATTATATGAAAAGGGGACATGTGTCAATACTCCAGAGGACACAATCTGACATTTTTAAGCTAATGTAGGGTTTAAAAGTATCATAAAGACATAATATACTGTAACTGTCTTAAAAACCTCTCAACAAGGACTGAGTTTATCTGTCATTCTGTCTGTCTATCTCTATCTGTCTGTCTCGATCTACCTATCTGTCTGCAAAAAAAATGTTAATGCAGAAACTAGGGTTCAAGAATGCAAAGTGTACAAAATAGGAAAATTTGAAAAAAACATCAGTGTTTGGGTTCTTCAGTGCCTTGGTGAATCAGTGGTGGGAGCTCCCTTAGAGTTGTCAACTGTAATGCCCACACCCTCCTCTGAGCAAATAAGGTCCGTCATGATCTGTTTACTTTACAAAGGGCACACCGGGTTGTGTGAAGAAAGCTATGACTGATTCTCTTGGTAGCATATACTGAGCTATACTTCTCTGTCTCCAAATAGTATATCACTATGGGGCACTGGCTTGGAGCTGAACTTTGTGCTTTTGATTGAAGGCTGTGGGCTGGGCCAGGGAAGGAGTGGGTCATTAGGGTTGACAAACCCAAGGAAGACCCCACCACTGATTCCCTATGACTCCAGTGATCCAAAACCCTTTATATTTTTTTTATTTCTCTACATTGTGTATGTTTCATAAACCCTAATGTCTGCATTAATACTTTTTTTGCAATGAATTTCCCTTCTTTTTATTATAGTGGAATTGTATCCTCCTTCACGTTTGCAGTCTGGGTCCTGCACTGAGGGAAGAGTCCATCTGGCCATCGAAGCACAAGGCCCTATGTGCCCTACACTTCCATGTAGCAACAGATTCAATGAATCCATGGGGCTGCAGAAGCACAGGGCCCTCTCAGCTCTGAACCTCTGCATAGCTACAGACAGGGATGAGTAGGACCAAAAGTCCTTCTGGATGTGGAAGTGCAGGGCCCAGTGGGCCCTTCACTTTCATGCAGCTATAGATGCAGAGGCTTTTTACCTGTTGCCCAATTGACACTTCAGTAAAGTATCTGTTTCCATTCTGGGAGTGGTGCCACAAGGCAGCACAGTTCCCAGGCCTCAGCTCATCCAGCTGGTTCACTGAGCTCACCACAGAACTCATCTCACCAACATGGGATCATAATGAGCTACCCAATGGGCTGATGTCTGGCTCTGCACAGAACATTTTTGTCTAACTTTTTTTATATACTTTACCACCGCCCCAGTTTTCAACATTGACTTTTAATGATCTCTTCTTCTGAACATGACAAGTGTAATTTTTTAAATAATGTCTGGAATGTCATTTTGTGCCACAAGTTTGATAATGCATTTTGGGAAGGATTTCAAAAATCACACCCGTCATGTTCATTATGTGGGGTCAAAAACAGACTATGTTGATTTTGTGTGTGTGTGTGTTTCCCTTTGTTTTACCAGGAGAGACACAGTAAGCTGAAAGCTTGTTTACAGGTGCAACCTGGGAGCACAAAGAAGTTAAGTGACTTGCTCAGGGTCACACAGTATGCAAATGGGGCTGTGGGATTCAAACCCAGGTCTTCAAGTTTTCAGCTCAGATCCTTAAACCACTGCACTATGCTGCCTCCTTATTTGGGGGAAATTTGAGGTCAAGGTATTAATAGCAAAGTTATGAGTGAGTGTTTAAAAAAATCTATGTTCTTGCACAACTATTTTATTTTTTTAATATTCGATTCAGTATTTTGAATGTAGTCTTTTTATAACATATCAACATACGAATGTATGAATGTGCCAGCAGAAACAGACCACCCGGTCTATCTAAGTCTGCTCGAGTGTACAGCCAACACCCCTAGTTTGCAGCTGCCCCACCTCCCTCCACTTTGTCATCCCACTGCCACCCCACCTCCCCACCCTCACTCTCCCCCGTTCCCTGTCCCATGCCCTTTTGAAGATGTTCACAGATTTACATGTTACCACCCATTCTGGTAGGGCATTCCATTTTGTTGCCACCTTCTCTGTGAAATAGTGTCTCCTCATTTCCTTCCTAAATCTTCCCCCCTCTATTCTTAGCCCATGCCCCCTGGTGGCCCTCCTACCCCTCCTTAACTTAAAAACCCCATCGGCCCCATCCTTATTGATTCCCCTCAGATACTTGAATGTCTCTATCATGTCCCCCCTGTTCCTTCTATCCTCCAGGGTGTACATATTCAGGTCTCCCAGCCTGCTGTCATAGTATCTCCCCTCCATCCCACATATCATCTTTGTTCCCCTCCTCTACACGTCCTCCAGTAGCCTGATATCACGCTTTAGGTACAGCCTCCAAAACTGCACACAATACTCCAAGTGCAGCTTTACCAGCAACCTGTAGAGGGGCAAGATCACCTCTCTTCACCTGGATGAAACCCCCCCTTGCTATGCACCCCAACATTTTGTTCACTTTTGCAGCCACTCTCCTGCACTGAGCAGTGTTGTTCATGGTCCCTGTTATCATTACCCCTAGGTCCTTCTCCTCGGCTTAACCCCACCCCAGCCAGTATTCTCTCCTTGGGTTCTTCACCTCAAAGTGCATAACTTTACACTTCTTTGCATTGAACCCCAGCTGCTACCTCTCTGACCACTCCTCTAGCTTGTGTAGGTCCCCCTGCAGCTGCTTCCATTCCTCCTCTCCATCCACTACTGCTCCGATTTTGGTGTTATTAGAAAACAGACTTACCTTGCTCACCACCCCATGTGCAATGTCTGATATGAAGAGCCTAAACAATACTGGTCCCAACACAGAGCCCTGTGGCACCTGAATCATCACCGGCCTTGGAGTTGAGAGCTCCCCTCTCACCACCACCCCCATTGCAGTCTGCCACACACCCAGCTTGTAATTCAGTTCATCTTTTTTACCCCTACCCCTACATCAGTAAAATCCTCCCCAAGCCACTCATGAGGCACTAAATTGAAGGTCTTGCTGAAGTCCAAGTAAAGAACATCCACCGCATGACCCTTATCCAGCTCACCTGTCACCCAGTCATAATATTGGGTGAGGTTGGTTTGACAAGACTTCCCTGAAACAAACCCTTGCTGCCTCACATCCTGGAGGCCATTGTCTTCCAGATATGACACCAGCCTTTCCTTTAGTATCGTTTCCATGAATTTACACACTATGGAGGTGAGACTTACTGGACGATAACTACCCAGTTCATCCCTTGGCCTGCTCTTATGTAATGGTACTACATGTGCCATCCTCCAGTCCAGTGGCACACATCCCGACTTCAATGAGGTGCTGTACAGCTCTGCCAGCAGCTCCGCCAACACCTCCACCATCTCCTTCAGCACCCTGTGGTGGCTATCATCCGGCCCTGGTGCCTTGTCTATGTTCAGTGCCCTCAGTCCCTCTAGGACTCTACTTGCCTCAATTCTTCCATCTGTCACTTCCTCTCCACCTGTGGGCTGGATTTGAAAAATTCCACCTACCTTGTCTATAAGATTAGGCCTCAAAAATGACATGCAGAAAATTTGGAGCAACATATTTTCAAATGACAGAGTTAAGCGTAAAAGTTAAAAACACATTGACAACACATTGACAGCACTTACAGTGGCATCTTCCTGGATGAAATCCACTTTTAAAGCTCTCTGCAGTATGCTACAGCAGACCTACTAAATAAAGCAATGTAATTTAATGGCAATTTATCCATTTTGTCATCTAAAAGCTGTGGCATTCACTGCATCCTGGCAGTGTCACATTTTCCTGAATGACAAAAGGGACTATTTGCCTTTGAAATTACTTTGCTTTTTTCAGTAGATCTGCTGTAGCATTCTGCAGAGTGCTGCAAAATGCTGTAGAATTGGGTTTCATCCTGGGGAACACCACTGTATCTTGTTTCTTTAGTTTGTGGTCATGCCTCAAGAAGGAGTATGTCTTTTTCTGTTAGAGTGGATCTATCCTGATTGGACCCTCTGTAAGTGAATGAAGGTGTTGGGGTGGGATGGTGGGTGCTGAGAGGGAGATGCTGGGTGGTCGGGTGGTTAGAGATCAACAAGGGACTATTTTTTTCTTTTCAGGTTAAAACAAAAATAAATATAGTAATAGTTAAAAAATAAAAATGGTCAAATCACAACAGAGAGGTCAAATATCAAAAATATATGTTAATAAGTACAATTATACAAGAAACAGTTATTTAACATTAGTATGTCTTAGTTAAAAATTTGACTAGCAGATGAAGGACTATGTCCTCAATAATCCAAGCTATGCTAAGATGCTACTGTTAACTTGCAATAGTTGAAGCAAGGGCTCCCAATAACATGGCTAGTGCTATATGACAACTGTGGACCACTATCTCACCATCAGCTATGCCTGCAAAAATTTAAATGGAGTGATTAAACTTTTCAAATAGTTCAACTACCAGAGATGAATGACTACAGAACTGTACAGTAACAAGTATTCAGTAACTGATTGCCAATGCAATAGCATATATAGCACTAAATTGGCATTAACCATCCCATTTTTTATACAGATGCTGAGCAGTTTGATATGTAAGGCAATCAAATTTCAAATGCACTATAAATCTGTACTGAATACAGACTGATAGGTAAGCTGTAAAGACATGTAATAAAGACTGACCTCTTAGCGCAAAAATCTGTGAACAAAGTGCAAAAAATATCCCCACTCAAGCCGTGCTAGTTAACAGATATCTGGTACAAAGGCCTGGAACTCCACCTTCACAGGCTTCATCTGGGGGCACTGCTAGTTGGAAAGTGTCAACCACTCTTACATACTCAGTGGTTCTAGTCACATGATGTCAAAGTGACATTATATTCAATTTGCCTAAAACAGAAAAAATACTAAAGTGCTACAGTGTATAAAACCCTTTAAAATAAACCAATTAAAAAATATCTTAACAGAAGATTGATAACATTAAAATTGATCCTTGTTCTCCTAACATATTTTACTAAAGAAAAAAAACAAGGTGCTGCTGCACCCAACATCTGCCTCATTTATTCTTTCTGGGTTGAGGCAATGTGCTATTACTTATTTGTTCTGATACAAACTCCCCTACCATAGGAGAAAGGCTAAACCCAATCCCCTGAAGCAGGAGGGTTCTGTAAAGTCACCAGGCAGGGGTATGAACCCAGATGTGGTGACCTGGGGGTTACATATAACTCAATAAGACACTCCAGAGTGTTCCATTATGGTGATATAATTGTACTTCTTAGGTGCATTCAACATCACTCAGCAACACCTCAAGCCTAACAACACACATTAGACATATGAATAGGTAAGGACTAAGATATGAATAAGTGTGGTTTATGAGCTGATAAAAGCACATTCCAGGTGCATAATGGGGTACAGGGCACTTGCACTGAGTTCCTTTAGCATCTGGGAAGTGCTCTTATCAGCCCATAAACCACACCTCAGAGTGTCTTATTCCATTTATAAAGTGGGTTCTGCAAGCTAAAAAAAACATGCCAACATTAAGTTATTTAAATGTATTAAAAAGATTTGTAAAACATTTGTTTTTACTAGTAAGACATGCCTTTTTCCCCTAGTCCCTTCAGTCCCCCCATACACACGCAATGGTGCATACACATTTACAATAAGAGTCATAGTTTGTTTCACATTTCTAATACATTTAATTTCTTTCTTTTGCTGGCTGCAAAGTAATGGAGCTGAGAGTAGTCGGTGACTCGAGTCACTTTCTCTTACTGAAACCTTCCAGCTCCATGACAGTGTGCGAGCATGATGATAGCACAAAGTACCTTTTTTTTGTTTTTGTTAGCTGAAAAAAACTTTTGCCAATTTAAATGAAACTGCTGCTTTACAGATTACTTCTGAAAACACTGACAGTGGACCGCACAAGTCACTTTAACCTACTGAAAGCTCCCTGCTCTGTGATAAAGTGGGTGATTGCAGAAGAACCTCAACAGCTCAAAGAAGGTTTCTTTAATATTTTAAGGCCATGTCAATGGAAGTGCTGTTTACTCCTGCATTCTGGGCAAATGCCTTCAGTGGTTTAGTCAGAGCTCACTGCATTTATGCATCGCTGTCTTGATTACGGTCATGTTAGTTTAACTGGAGCAGCATATGTAACAGTGTAGTTGTAAAATGTTTCTTTTTCTGAAACTGAACTGGATCAGAAAAGCAGCTGTGCACTTGACTCTATGTGCATGCGTGTGTGTGTGTGTGGGGAAGGGTTGGGGTATGCACGTTCGCGAGAGCGAGCCAGCTCCAGTTTTAAAATCCACACGTTGGCACAGTGATATCTTCTGTGAAATGTTCTGAGTAACTGATGAGGTGCCAGTTGGCATAATATGCCACGATAAGGACACAGCAAAGGGTACCACTCAGCCAGTCAGAATGCAGACAATTTTCTACCCATTTTATGAATCACCATAATGCACACCCTGTTATGTTTTGTTTCTTACCTAGTATACAGGCATGGTGACACCTGTGTATTAGAATTGACTAAGCACTTTAATATTATACCCCTGATTTGCACCCTTTATAACTCATGTTCTGTTCAAATGTTTTTTCTGAAATTTGGCATACATTTGGTTCTTTACAGGATCTCTTGAACATGACATTTTTTTGGCTACGGTTTCAGAGGGAGCAAAGTTATAGAAGTGCAAACAACATTAAACTGGCCAAAATTAAGATCTTTTTTTTTTTGAGGATCAATAAGTAGAATGCCAGGTTGATTTCAAAACCTGAAGCATGCAGGTTTAAAAATCATATACAAATTTAGTTTATATGCATATGCTATATAGTGTTCAATAAAGCCATCTCTTCTGATCTTTTATGGTATTTTTTGTAATTGTAACATTACTGTATTATTTTTTATCTTTAGAGTTAGAATGCTGAAAGAAATGGAAGTTGCTGCAACAGTGCTTTCACAAGCTTCATAAAAAGAGAACACTGCCGGATAGTGAGAAGAGGTGGTACAGTCATGCCCTAAAGTTATATGATGCAGCAGGGAAGCCTACATTAAGAGAAAGAACACAAGGTGGTAAGTAGACACTATAGAATGAAATATTTAATAATAAGCTGTATAAGTTCTTGAAAGTATCTACAATGTCTGCAAAACATGTCTGTGATTGATAATATTAAAGAATAATGTATATGTAAGTGTGTGATATGAGTTTTTTTCACACATCCAAGGTGTGTGATAAACTATAAACCTCGAGAGCAAAGATCACGAGGTTTGTAGATTATCACACACTGAGGAGGTGTGAAAAAATCTCATATTACACACCTGCATGTTTTATTTTTTTTTATAACTAGTGCAGAACTGATGCAGGGTTCATTAAAACTGGTGCGGAACTGATACTGATATTCTGATGTCGGAGACTGTCTCATGCAGTGTGACAATTTACAGGCTATGGGACTTGTGCACAGTGGGCCACAAGGCTGCAAACACTGTATCAACTTGGAGAACATCTGAGCAGGTTGATATAGCATTTGAAACAATGGGTTGATATCTGGGGTCACCAGTTATTATATATAGAATAATGCATGGGGTGGTGTGTTTAATAAGATTTTAACCCCGAGGTGTTGGGTGCTAAATAAACCCTGAGAGTGAAGCATCCAACACCAAAGGCTGTGTGTACAATCTCGAGGAAAACATACCGCCCCATGTTTTATTTTATATAATTGCTGGCGAATGTTTTTTCACCACAGCAACTATGTAAAATAAACACATTCTCCCTGTGCAGTCTGGTTGGGTTTTGGCACATTTTCATGCAGTCTGAAAGTAGCTGGTGATGGGAAAGGTTTGCTTTACTTGTTTTTTTAATTTATTTTTTAAACTTTGATGATTTTAGTTATGTAATTATCTACTTTAAATTATTGCAATTACAAACTAAGCATGTACTTTATAGTAAATAGTATGATATCACTGAAACACATTTTCTGGTTTTCATAGATATTCATCATAGTTTTGTCCATACAAAAACTTTTCTCAGCAGAAATGATTAATAAAATCAATTTATTATAAGTTGATAATAATTCTGCATCTGATATGTCTTTTCTTTTTTGTATCTTTTCCATACAGCTGAAGAATAACAGGGTGATGGTGGTGCCACAAAGCCAGGAACATTAGGCACCTCCTCATCTGGTGAACCCAGCTCTGTGAGCGATCCCCCTCAACCTGTTAAGGTCAGTGGAAAGTGTAAATCTAAATTGTGATAGGTTGAGGGTGGGGCTCCACATCTGGGTGCAGCCACTGTTTCTGCATCCCAGGAAAGTCAGATGGCTGCTGGTGATCATAAGTTTAATGTACTGTATACACACACTGCATGACATTGTGAAAGTATAGGTGTTCATTATACTGTATGTTTTTACAGTTCACTATAGGGTAGCTATTATGCTGTCATTTCCATTCCATGTATTTATTGAGATAGTAATGTAAGATGTATGTACTGTATGTGTGCAATACTAAGTAGTCTGCATATAGAGTATTGATGACCTCATTCAGTGTTGTTAGTTCATATGACTGTACTAGTATCTGTTATGTGTAGTTATAGTTGTTTAGCAGTGCATGTACATATTGCAGGTTAGTATACAATTGGCTGTATCTAGTATGTTTGGAGGTGGCTAGGGCATGCATCAAAACAATTTCTCATAAAGTGCCAAATGTTAGTAAGAAATTGCCAATATATGTTAAAAGATGTGATTAGAATATATGTACAGTATGCAGAATTTCACTGTGAATAAATATAGAATGCTCATAATAAATGACAGTTTTGCTAAATAGCAAATAGGTTAATCTAATTGATGACTTTCAAGATTTCTTTGTTTAGTAATAGGCTGTTGTCACAAATGTATATTTACTTTAGCAAAACTGTGTACTTCTGTGCTACTTGATGACTTTTGTGAAAGTATATATATTGTTGTGAGAGCAGTTCTTGTGTTGTCTTGAAACTATTGATGTTTTCCCAAAGAAGCTTGCATTTTTGTGAAACTAGGAAAGATAACATAACTCAGATAATAGCAACTTCAATCATATCCATTACTAGAAGAGTACCAATGGTATTTCTTGATATTTATATTTCATTGATGTGACTAAATAAGATATTATTTAAACTCATTTTTTTAGCTTTAACTCCTGTTGTGTGCATATAGGATATACTCTTACTTTAGAACATGTCATGCTGTCTCTTGCTGTGACATAATATATCACATGTTTTGTATGTGTTTTTAACAGATGCACAATACCCAGGCACTCAGGTGTCTCAGACAGTCAACAAACATAAGTAAATATAGAAGTATTTAAATATGTAAATAACAGATATAATATGTTGCAAACGTTTATTGTTAAACTGATTTGTTGTATTTAACAGGCTTTGTGAAATGATGGTTCAATTTAAAACACAGATGAAGCAATTTCTTCTCATTAGTTAGACATGCTATTGGACAACATGTTATAATGTGTGATATAGTTTACATTTTATGATATACATTTACTTTATTGATTTATTTACTTATTGAATTGCTTCGCCAGGAAAGGCACACTGAGCAAAATGATGCTCGTCTCTCGATGTGACCTGGGGGGGTACATAGGAGAGGATAACATGCAGGTTATCACAGAGTAAACATTTGACATTACAGTTTGTGCACTGACGAGGAAAACTCGATGATTTTCTAGTATAAAACAATAGCAAAACATTTTTACATTACATACATTGCATTCATTACATTACATTAAGGTGTACACTTAATAGGAATTACAGCTTAATGAAAACTAGTGATAGTCCAGTCTACAGGCAGGGAACAGTTAGGCACAGGACATGATGATCCAATCATGGTGCAAGAAACATGAACTGGAAGTGCAGTAAGACAGCAAGACAGCAGAAGTATAATAAGTGCAATAGTTTGTTAATAGCCCAGCTTAGTAGTGTAGGAAGGGTGTCGTTGGTGAGCAGGAGGGGATACAGGGTACGGGGGCATGCATGGGAGGAATTTATATGCAGGTACAGTTTATCATCAGGTAGTTAGCCATGGCGGTAGCAAGGGAGTGAGTGGAGGAAGAGAGATGAATTTGAGGAAGAAGTTCATTCCAGAGTTTAGGGAGCCTGTGTGAGAAGGCTGCTTGTCCTATGGTGGACTTCCTCCTAGGGATTAGTAATTGGTGGGAGTTGTAGGTTCTAAGAGCATGGGACAGGGGAGGTTGGTGATAGCAAGGAGGAGAGGTACGACAGAAGGGATCCTAGCCAGAATTTTGAGACAAACTTTGTACAGTGCAGCTGGTGGCAATTTTCAAGGGAGGGGAATGCAAGAGAGCAGTAGAGATCACAGCGATGGGTTCGGGTGGGTTGCATTGAGTGCAAAGCTGCAGAAAGCATTAAAGAGGGAGTCCAGCCTTGAGAGGGTGGACTTGGTAGTGGCACTGTAGACTGTGTTACAGTAGTCAAGAGATGGCAGGATCATCTTTTGCACTAGTTCATGCCTCACAGTGAGGGGGAAGCTGCCACGGTTCCTGTAAAGGGAATTGAGTTTAGGGCACAGTTTTTTCAGGGTTGCATCAATGTGGACTGAAAAAGGTAGGTGTTGATCGAGCCAGACTCCAAGGTAGCGGAAGGAGGAGGAGGTGTTTTCCAGTACAGTTCCATCCAGGGTGTGGAAGGCAGGGAGGGTGGAGAGCCTGGACAATCGTTGCCTTGTACCGAAGGTCAGGGTGATTGTTTTTTTAGCATTTAGGGAGAGCTGATGAGGGCTGAACAAGTTCTGAACTTTGTTGAAGTCGGTCTGAAGATTGGTAGTTACTTCTACCAAGGAAGAGCCAGAGGCAAAAAGGACAGTGTCATCTGCATACTTCTGGATTAATGAGTTGAGCAGCATAGAAGCAGGTCATTAAGGGAAATGAAAAACAAAATTGGTCCAAGTACTGAACCCTGAGGGATCCCAGTGGTCATAGGGAGGGGGGGTTGATGTGGCATCTGCAATTCTGATGGATTGGGTCCTACTTGTGAGGTAGGTGCTGTACTAGTTGGTGGCTATTTCAGTAAGACCAGTAGGCACGTTAGCGAAAGCAGGTGGGAAACAGTGTCAAATGCTTTGGTGAAGTTGATGAATATAGCTGCGGTGATCTGCCCTCTGTCCATACTGGAGAGGGTGTTGTCGGTGAGCTGCATAAGGGAGGAGGCAGTGGAATGGTTCTTCCTGAAACCTGACTGGAACAGTGTGAAGAAGTTGGAGTCAGATAGGAAGGATGTCAGTTGGGTGAGCACGAGGTGTTCTTGTATTTTAGTGAGCACAGGGAGGAGAGAGCTAGGGCGGTAATTTGAGGTGGCAATGGGGGTGCCCCTTGGGGAGAGGGATGACGGCAGCGTGTTTTCACATTTAGGGGATAGTTGCAGTGGCAAAGGAGAGATTTAGTAGATTGGCAAGTGAGGCTGTGATGGCGGGGGCAGAGAGGTAGAAGAGTTTGGTGTCAAGTCCATCCGGGGATTTACCTTTTAAAGGGTTTAGAGATTGTAGGGCATTTAGGGCATCGGATGGTGAGATATCTTTGAAGGAGAAGGTGTGAGGCCTGGGTGTATTCATAGGTACTGCTGGAGGTACGTGGGGTGGGCAGGGAGGAGAGTAGTGTAGAAGTGCACATGGAGAAGTACATATTGAACTCAGTGGAAATAGCATTAGGATCCAAGAGGAGGGTGTTGTTTACACTTCAGAGCGGAGTGGGATTGGTAGCAGGTGGAGAGAGAAGGGAGTGAATGACCTTCCAAAATTTGGATGGACTATTTAAGTTAGTTGTGAGGGTGGAGCTAAAGTATTCTGCTTTAGCTAGCTGAGTTGCTCTGGTGCATTTATTAAGCAACATGCGGTACTTGGTGAGATCTTGGGGAGGTGGGATGATTTGTGCTCTCTCCATGCTTTATCACGGGCATTTTGACATGCTATGAGTTCTTGGGTATTCCATGGCAGATGGTTTACACTTACCCTAGCAGAGGGGCATGGGTATCCCAGACATTGAGGAACGTGGTTTGGAAGTGCAGAAGGGCATTGTCTGCCGAGTGTAAAGTGGAGGTCGGGTACCAGTTTGCTAGGGTTAGATCTTCTAGCAAGGGGGACAGATTGAGGGATTTGAAGGAGCGTTGGACTAGGAATTTTGGGGTAGCTTTTGGGCAGTGAATTTTGCGAACTAGATAAATATTGTGGTGGCCACTCAGGGAGTCAGGAAGTAGGCCAGCTTTGATGACCCGGTGAGGGTGGGTGAGAGAGCCCAGTCAATTAGTGAGTGGTTACTAGATTTGAGATTAAGGCAGGTGGATTCAGTGATGAGTTGTGAAAGGTTTAGACCAGATATCTCTGTTCTATATTTATTGAGTGCTGGGGCCAACCAGTTGAAGTTAAAGTCTCCCATGATGTATAATTCACCTGAGGTGGTTTGTGAGGAGATAAGTGTGAGGAGGTCAGTCACAGATGAGGCTGATGTGCCTGGCCGGCAGTATTTTCTGGCAGTGTAAATGGAAGTGAGAATGGGAGTGCTAGCTGTAGCATTAGGAGCTCATAGGCTTGTGGCTTAGCTTCGGTTAATACTACTGAGAAGTGGAGGTCTGAGTTTACATAAATGGCTACTCCCCCGCCTCTGGTAGCCCTGTCGAGTCAGGTCATGATGTAGCAGGAGATGGCAACCTCAGAGTCTGTGATATTAGAATTTAGCCATGTTTTGGTGATGGTGAGAATATCAGGGGCATAGTAGGCAGCCAGCGCTTGGAGTGAATTAAGCTTGAGGACTAGACTTCTGGTATTTAGGTGCAGGAGTCGTAGACCCCGGGGGAGGGGTCCACCAGAGAGATTTGATGCATATGATGTGGAAGGGGTTTGGCCCGCTGAAAGTGGTTGGTTAAAGGTGATTGACGGGCTGGGGTTGGGGTGTATGTCCCCTGCTGCAAGAAGCAGGAGGGCAATAGTTAAGTAGATGGCTAGCAATTGTAGGTACCATGTGGAGAGCGAGCACTACCTAGGCAGCCAATGTGTATGGGCATTAAAGGTTGGTCAGAAGTTGATTAAATACAGAATTATCCAGGATTGTGTGGAGTTGAAGAGAAAGGGGCAGGTTTGGGAAGGGGAGTAGGACCATTTTGGGCTGTTAGGAGAACTGATCACTGAGTTGGAGGTGCAAAGGCACCTTATGAGGTCAGGCAAGGTAAAGATGGGGGGAGTGAGGGATGTTGGCGGCATGTTGGAGAGGAGGGGCGGGAGGCAGATGAGTATGGTAGCAAGTAGAAATCCAGGCAACAGAGACATGTTTGGAGCAATCTGTGTAACTCCTAGCATGTGTGTTTAAGTAGGTAGGGTTGGTTCAGACAAATACACTAGAGTTGGGAAACCAACAGAGAAGCAGCCTTTCCTAGAGTCCTTAGATTCTCCCTTGGGAAAAATCTTCCTTGGGGGGAGAGTAGAGGCTGACTGTAAGAAGAGTGTGGCTGTTACAGGCAGAGAGGAGCAGTCAGTGAGAAAAGTAGAGTTTAAAGAGGTACTGTACTCGGAGTTTAACCTATGCTGTTCAGCGTATATATGGGCAGGGATTAGTAAGCCAATGAGGTAAGGAGGCTAACAGATTTGAAGTGGCCAGTGTGCATTTAAAAGAGGCCTGGGTGGGAGTGGGGGGGGAAGAAAAAAGCATTACAGATATCAGCAAAAGTACATTAAACTCAAGGCTGGAGATGCAGGCTGGAGAGCGCACCAATGAGGTACGACGGGTTGCCAGGCGGCCCAATCAGAGGCCGTTTGCAACTCGCCGCACCAATCAGAAATGAGCCGGTGCATTCCAAAGGCAGTGAGCATACCTTTGGGATGGGTCCAAGCTGCAGATCCAGAAGGGTGGCTGAATTCTGTGACAGAGTCCGGGTGGTAACTGTGGAAGAGGCCGTAGGCACCGCAGGTCA
Organism: Neoceratodus forsteri; assembly: GCA_016271365.2. Taxonomy (NCBI): domain Eukaryota; kingdom Metazoa; phylum Chordata; order Ceratodontiformes; family Ceratodontidae; genus Neoceratodus; species Neoceratodus forsteri. The sequence goes on from JADMNL010000022.1 coordinate 130,672,356, forward strand.
AAGGTGAAGGGCTGCTCGTGGCGAGGGACCCTAAGGGAAACAAAGGAGAGGCAGGTATACATGTCTACTGCACTTGTGCCTGCATACCACTGTCTTGGTATAGTACAACTCAAATGTGTTAATGTCTCAACATCAAACACATAGCACTGCTTTTCCATAGCATGTGGCATGATTTAATCAAATACTAAGCATGTTTATGTAGTAGCTTGCACATAACCAATGTATACTGGTGTCATTCTAAGTAAAGCTTTACTTGACCATATTTCCCTTAAACATTCCACTGTATTTGTTGCATATGTGCTATTTTTTCTTGGTGTGTGTATCATTGTTAGCTATATTAGTTTTGTTCACCAACTATTAAACTGCAAACGTATGTCATATGTCTCAATTAATACATTGCATTTTCATGAAAGCTAGATATATCATATTTAATTTCATATCATACTATGGTGTGTAAAAATCCTGAAACCTACTTGTCCAAAGTATGACACATGTACATGGGTAAATCCTGCATAAACCCATGACTGAAGAATGGCATTTATTAAAAACATACTTAAACACATTTTAAATGCATTTTACACTGTGTCCATCTGGTAATCACAACAAAGCACTACGTGGTCTGAGTTATTAGCTGATTTACCCAGTTTTTTTGCCTAGTAAAGTCACTCAGCTACACTGGGTATTGCAACTGTAAGTACTGAGTCTAATTAGTTATTAGCTGTGTAGGTAAATTAGCACCTGCTCCATGAATCGACTATATTGCTGATGTTCATAGTATGACAACAAGAAAGTGTGCAACCATATTAGATTTGTAAAGCAGCAGTGAAAATGTAAGCATCATTAAGCAATAAGGCATGATGGGGTTATAGTATTGGTATGTTAATCATCCTCTGGGGGTGTGAAATTGCACAAGGCATAGCAGAGTGTCACATATCCATAGATTCTGATTAACTGACCATTATTAACAAAACCTCTGCGACTGTCATACCGCTTCAGGAAAAGAAACATTTTTTAAACAAAACTATCACCTTGTTCAGCATAGGAATAATCTGTACTTATGTGTGAATAAAATATTAATATAAGGCTGATAGAATATTTACAGTCAATCAGAAAGCCCCATTTCTCAAACCCTTTCTTATAATGATGAATGTAATCAGAATATTACTTTTATGTGTAGCTGGGCAAATATCAAAAAGTGTCCCAAATTGTCAGTATGTATTACAAACTATCAATAGGAATATGTATTTGTGCACCATGTTATTCTTTGATTGTACTGTTGTATTATCATCTCTTTCCTTATAATTTTTTGACAGAAATCCAACCACAGAGTGACACGGCAAAGAGCATAGCGAACCTGTCCTGGAAACTCACAATCCTGTCTTTGTAAATCAAGTTATAGATTGAAATTTCAGAAGAAAAAACTAGAATTAGAAAAATAAAAATGGCCTTTAAAAAGAAAAATGTAAATTAACAAAAAAGAAATATGAATAAAAAAGAATACAGAAATTGGCATTTAAAAAACATGAACTTGATTTCCACAGACAGGAATTTGAGTTCTGACAACAGGTTCAAAGCCAGCAGCTAGCTGCTACTCCATGTACACCAGGAGATGGGATGCACTACCATCACCACTACTCCAGATACCCCGGCACTGTTCCCCTTGTGTCGCAGCAGCTTCCAGGCAGCAAGAAACTCATTCTGGTTGCCCTGAAAAACACATATAGCTGTGCCCCTGAGTAGCAGGCCTACAATTGTAAATATCTTTTGTTTTGTTCGTTACAAAATGCAGGAATTACTTTATTTTTTTATACTCTAAGGCCCAGATATTCAAAAGAGTTGAGCCATGCGAAATAGGGTTGCACCTGCACAAGTCCAAAATTGCGCCATTCTGCGATATTCAGCAAGAGGCAGTTGCACCTCCGAAATCATGCTGAGCAACAGCGCAATGATAATCAAGGCATGCACAACCGAAGGGGGAGGAACCATGCATAAATGGAGCAGTGCGATATTCAACGACTTGCGCCATGCGCAATAGGGGAGCAAGCAGAAATTGCGCCATAGTGGAAATGAGCCAAAATAAAAAGAAGCAAGGGAGAGGCGCAAGAACACTACAGGGAAGCCACATGAGGTAGAACTCTAGCCAGACAGACAGGGCAGGAGGGACACACAGGGCAGACCAGGGAAAGGGCACCCTGAACACACAGGCACAGGGAAGGTGTGGAGAGCCACAGCCAGTGCAGCCAGTGCAGAAGGGGGAAGTGCCACACAGCACAGAGGCCACCACAGGCAAGTGTTCCCGGTGCAGGGGAAGTAGCAGGGAGGACAGCGGGGGAATACAGTAACAGCTGCTGGGGGTGAACACAAGCCAGGGACATGGCCAGTGCCACCTTCTAGATGGAGGCCATTATGGGGGAAGCAGCCAGCAGGGGCGTGGCATGGAAGGCCCATTGGTGGTATGCCCCCAACAGACAGTACCGAGCCCACACCAGCTTCGAGCTGTACAGCGATACTGAGATTGTGGGATGGTACCGCCTGAATAGGGCAATTCTGAGGCAGCTCTGTGAGCTGTGCAGTGATGTGATGCAGGCACCCACACGACGGAGCCATGCCCTGTCAGTGGAGACTAAAGTAACAGCCTGCATGTGCTTGCTCACCATGGGTACCTTCCAGAGACCAACTGGGGACACCACAGGCATAACCCAGTTGGCCACCTCACGCCTCCTCACCTAATTCCTCAGCGCACTGCTGTCACATGCTGTGGAATACATCCATTTCCCCAGCACACCAGCAGAGCGCACAGTAAACATACAGGAGTTCCACAGGGTAGCACGTATGTATGGCATGCTAGGGGCAATAGACTGCATCCATGTGGCCATACACACACCACCCGAGCGGGCCACATACATCAATAGCAAGGGCTATGCCAGCATCAACAGCAAGGTGGTGTGCGATGCCAGGGGGTGAATAATCAACGTCTGTGCCACGCACCCTGGGGGACCACATGATACCTTCATCTGGCACCAGTCAGCACTGTGCCACAGCTTTGAGAGGGGGGACATCCCCACTGGACACCTAGTGGGTGAGTATGCAAACCACATGGACAATCATAGGGCCTGGGGGGGGTAGTGGCCTACACGGCCTTGGGCAGGGCGATGCTGATCACCAAACTAACCTCTGCCCTCTACACACAGGTGACAGTGGATACACAGTCCTTCCCTGGCTGCTCACACCCTACCAGTGGCCTGCGACCCCATTGCAGCAACGCTACAATGAGGCACATGCCACCACACGTAATGTCATTGAGCGGGTGTTCCTCAGAAGGATAGACAACACTGGGGTCCTGCGGAGGCACAGAGCTTGGAGGAGTCAGAGCGGGGAGAGGCACTCCGGCTAGGGATCCATCAGTCCCTGTATTCCGCTACCTCCCCTGGACCCACCCTCACACCCCTCCTTTCTCGTCCCATTTGTCCACCCCTGCTCCCTACCCACCCCCACCTTGTTTGTGGCCCCCAACCTTGTATATAGTTTATACATAATATTATAAATAGTTGAATTTTATATTTTTTTTCAATACACATTTATTTTGATATGAATACTGTGGTGGTGTTTGATTTGCAGTAGGCTATAGGTGCTTAGCTGCAGTGGTGTGCATGGTGTCATGAGTGGTGCGGTCATGGGTATATGTGTGTGTGTCCATGTGGAGGTGACTATGGTGTGGGGGTAGCTATCAGTCAGGGTCTGTGGTGTGTGTGTGTTGTGCCCTGTGCACTGGATGACTGTGTGCAGTGGTCCATGGTGCGTGCTCTGTGTCCATGGCGCACCCATCGGCCCATCCATGGCCTGTGCAGCTGACACACATGCATGTCTGTGACCTGCATGGTCTGCTGGCATGTCAGTGGTGGCAGTCCCTGCAGGGCAGCCACTGTACCCATCACATTTCTGGGTTGCCTTCTGTCACTGGTGTGGTGCATGTCTATCTCGGGTGGCACTGTGGTCTCCACAGTTGTTGTCCCACCTCCATCCTGTGCCTTGTGTGTGTTGCAGGGGATGTGCCCCACTGTCTGTGACTTGTGCTCTGGGTGATTGATGGTGGTGTACGGGTCCACAGTGCCTGTGCAGGGTGGCTGGCACTCCAGTGCCATGGAGGACTGTGGGTTGTGTGTACACAGTTTACATGGGCCCACACTGGGGGCTTGGTTGCCCCACCACTGTGTCCCTGTGTTGTTGTGCCCTTGGGAATGGGTGCGTGTCTGTCCATACACTGTGTGGCATCCAGTGTGGTGCATGCTTCCACGCACCACTGTGGGTGCCTGTGCTGGCTGTTGTGGCCAGTGGTGGGTCAGGGTGTGTCATTGGAATATTGTGCAGGGTGCTGTACCACTGGTGGTGGTGTCTGGGGCACACCCTGTCCCGTGCAGGGTACCTCATGTGCAAACGCATGGTTGGTCTCTCAGCAGTACCTCGGGGGGACTGTGCATGGTGGCACTGTGTCTGCTGTTGTTGCATTGCCACCACTGATGGGTGCTCGTGGTGGGGCTGGCTTGCATGATTCTGTGGTGCACAGGGTTGCAGTGTCACAGTGGGGGTGGTGGCATGCATAGGGTTCCCTGCAGTGGTGGTCACTGCTCATGGGGGGTGTCTGGAGGTCACAGTGCAGGGTGTGCTCTGCATTGGGGGGATGGTGTGGCACAGGGTGGTCAGCCCTCCTTGTGTACCAGTCACAGCTTGCCGGTAGCTGTGATGGGGCACCATGGACCGGCTGAGGGTTGTTTGCTTGTCTCCATGGGCCAGTGGTTATTCCAGCCCTCCCTCAGTTGTGCAGTGCATGGGGTGTGGGGGAATGATGTCTGTTCTGCTGTGTGTTCCTGTGCCAATCTGTGGCATGGGTGGTGGGCCCCTACCTTCCTGGTTGTGCAGTTGCATTGCTCTGCTGCTGGGGGGCATCCCTGGTTGTGCTATGGTGCCTCTGGACTGCTCAGCTGAACATCCCTTGTTGCGCTATGGTGCATCAGATCTGCTCAGCTTCCCCTCCCTAGTTGTGCTATGGCACAGGTGGTGCGATATTCAGTCGTAGACTGTAGGCACAATTTGGCCTGCTCCATTTTTGAATATCGCGTCTCTTGTGCATGGGCACAATAGACTTGCGCTTGCTCCTGCTATTGTGCACCTTTGGGGCACAGTTTGAATATCTGGGCCTAAGACTTTTGCTTTGCATTTTCTTTCTTTTTGTAAATCAAAGCTAATTTTTACAAACAGCCAAATGTCAAAAAGAATATTTTTTACTTAAAATAAAGACCACAAGCAAAATCTGAAGAAGGCTTTTTTTATTACAATAAAGGAAATACTAAAAATTAATATACTTCATACTTATGTTAACTTTTTTATGCTGTTACGTAATAGATAGATAGATAGATAGATAGATAGATAGATAGATAGATAGATAGATAGATAGAAAAGGCTTCCATTGAACATATATACTATGTCAGTTTCTTTTATGGGCAGTAAAAATCCCATTGACATTGCATAAAACACCCTGTGCTCCCCCACCCCACGAATCTAATACCTGCTGCATATTCTGTACAGTCAGCAGAGGGGTGGGGAGGGTTGCACTCCCTGTATACATTCCCAGTTTCAAATGTAACTATGGTTGATATCATGAAGCTATACGGTTGGCAACTGTAAGACTGCACCCCCACTGCACATGCAAAAACAGGTTTGACAGATGTGTTTTAGTGTTGTGAAACCTAATGCTCACCCCAATTGTCCTATACTATACATCTCACCTTACTCATTGAAGGGGTGAACATTAATCTTCACAATGCCAGTAACACATACATTGTACCTGTTCCTGCATGCACATTGGATAGTGTGATCTTACACTTCGCAACCCTAACCTTTAATTTCCCTACTTTTGATGGCTGAACCCTAATGGTACATTAACAAAGTGTTTTTTGCCATGAATTTCCATTGTTTTAACAAAATGTTATATAACTCCTTTGTGGTTGTGGGGCACAACCATAATGGTGCTTTAACAATGCTGTTTGCAGTGACTTTTCCTTCTTTATGAGAAAGTGTTATGCAACTGGAATGTGGCTCAATACTTGGTGTATGTTGTGTACAGTCAGAAGAGGGCAGGGGGTGACATTCCCTGAGTGGCACTGTACACATTCCTGGTTTCAAATGTAACTATGGTTGATGTCACGAAGATGGAACCTTAAAGCTGCCAGTCATAAGACTGCACCTCCACTGTGCATGCAAAACCCAGATATGACAGCTGTGTATTGGCATTGTGAATCATAAACCTCATCCCATTGTCCTATACTATACATATCTTACCTTACTCATGGAATAGGGTGAGGGTTAGTCTCCACAATGCCAACACACTTGCATCATACCTGTTACTGCCTGCTCACTGAGGGGGTGTGATCTTACACTGGCAACCCTGACCTTAAATATCCCTACTTTTGATGGTTCATCCCTAATGGTGCATGAACAAAGTGTTTCTTGCAATTAATTTCCATTTTTTCACAAAGTGTTATGTAACTGGTATGTGGTTGTGTGAGCACAATTGTAATGTTGCATTAACAAAGATTTTGCAATAAATTTCCCTGCAGCATAATGGCCTGCCCCTCCCCATTCCCATTTATTTGCATATTGGTATGTACATGAGCCTTGTGCTACCATTCATCCATTCATCCATAAGTGTACAGACATTGTAAGGAACCCTTATCTCCTTATGGGGGCACAGGGCCATCCAACCACTACATAATGATATGCCCACCCCAATCCCATTGTTTGTATATTGTTATGCATAGTGGCCCATGCTACCATATATCCATACGTGTGGAGACATTGTAATGAACCATCATCTCCCTGTGGGAGCACAAGGCTTTTCAGGCCCTGCACTCCCAGCAATGCATAATGCCATGCTCCCCCACTCCCATTTTTGCATAATGGTATGCAGCTGTGTAAGCACAGGCCTTCTGGGCCATGCACTTCACTTACTCATAAGTACAGAGACGTATTGCATGCCTAGAGGCATGAAAATGAAGCCTGTAACGCTAATTTAGCAATATCTCAGGAAACATAGCAACAATGAGAAAAACCCATTGCAGTTGTAGTAATGACTCGGAAAATGCCACACGTGCATATTAAGGTGAACTAAGCAGTGTGTAGCAAAAAATTCATATCTCTAACCATTTTTGAGGTACGGATGCTGAAAGACGTTGCAGACACCACAATGTTAACCTATGGAAAATGTCATTACTTCAGAATGCCATTACTATGGAACTGGTGTAAATGTTTTCATCAAGCCAGCAAAAGGTATAGCACAGTGGTATAAGGCTCTAGCCTTTTTGGAATCCCACAGCCCCCACTTGCATATTGTGTGACCCTGAGCAAGTCACTTAACTTTCTTGTACTCCCAGGTTGCACCTGGAAATGAGCCTTCAGCTTAGTGTGTCTCTCCTGGTTAAAAGAAAAAAAGAGAAAGAAAAAAAAGGCACATCTGTGAGACAAGGGCTTGCCACTTTGTAAATCTCAGCCCAAAAGCCCTAACCAGTTTTTTACTATGAAGTGGCAAAAAACTGCTTTTTGGGGGCTGCATATCCATGGTACTTTCAGGAAAGTTCTGCTACTTTCATGGAAGTCCCACTGGTTAACATAGGATGGTTGCGCACAAGCTCCGTGGACTTTCACAAAAGTTACCCAGACTTTCACAATAATTTGTGGGAAAGCACTAGGATCTTCTGCAAAAGATCTACACATAAAATGGAGGAAACATTTTAAAAAACATATTCCCAGGCATCATTTAGGAAAACTGATACCAGGTTCCTAAGGCCCCGATATGGTAAATCCAAGTGTTGGAGTTTATCAAGGGGAAGTAATTTTTTAACTACATCATTTTTTGTGCATCATTAATTGAAAACAAAATGGTGGTAGCACAAAACCAAAAACCCAAAGCTTGAAACATAATGATGCTTTCGTGGAAGCTTTCATGGTGCACATATTTTTTTTTTCCATAGGCTATAATGTGGTATGAAATAGTTTAATAACTTTTGAATGGATTAATATTTTTTTCACCAAACTTTAAAAAGGCAATTTCTTGACCCAGTCCCCATATACCCTCAAAATGTCAGAACAGACTGACAAACCATTCGGGATGTGAAGACGAGCAAAGAACTCACAAAGGTTGAGGATTTTTTACACTTTTTCAAGCTTTGCAGCTCCACAACTGAAAATACAACCAGAACAAAGCTTTCCAGATCCAGAGGTCTATGGTACCACACAGCGCATGCAACATTCATGCAACTCAGACAAACAGTTGCAAACTTATTAAAGTGAACAATTTGGGGATTAACATAAAAGTAGATGCACAGCCCTTACTATACTGGCCCTACTGACATCAGTTAGGGTCCCAGCAACAACAGTTTGGAATTGTTGTGTTAGGGTTTCTAACTGTAAAATCACATTGCCACCCTGAACACATCTACAGGCATTGGGGGTGTGGCTTGGGGTCATCATTCCGAGCGCTCACCCCATTCCATGAATAAATCAGCTGAAATGGGTACAGTATTGAAGAATGGTGTGCGTGTTAGGGCAGACTCCCCAAGCCACACCCCAGAAGCCTGTAGCTGTGTGTAGAGTAGGGGTGAATGTTAGGTTTAGAAACTCTAACTCCACTTTTCTAAACCTTTGCCACTGGAACCCTAACTGATGCATTAATGGAGTTTTTTTGCAACAAACTTCCTTACCTTTTGAGAAAGTATAATTGTGTCCTTATTTCCCTCAAGGGCCCTGCACTTCCATCCCTGCATAGATACATATATGTATATGTATATGCAGCTATGTAAGCACAGTGCCATGCCATCCCTGCACTTCCATTTATAGGGCAACAGTGATCAGAACGTCAGCATTGCCATGATATTACCCCACCTCTTGTACCCAGTGCATAACATTTTCAAATGCATGGCAAAACACATCTAAGCACAACCATAACACCATTCTGCACCACAGGTGTGAAAACAATTTTTTGCACAAGATTTGAAAAATGACAGCTGTGGCATACATGAAGTGGGGTAATAAGAAGGCTATGTTTAAAATTTGAGATGAAAATATTTGAAATTCCCAAAGTTATGAGCATGCGTATTGAAATTGCAACAAACGGGCATGACTCTGACAGTTTTAATAATTTTGACCCCAGATGTTCAACATAGCCTTCTTATGACTCCACCTCAAAAATAATATGGCAATAGTTGCACAAATCCCACTAGAAAGGTGATTTCTGCCATGCATGAAATCACTTGCTCAGTGAGAGTTGCATAACGACAGTTGTACTGTTCATGTGGTGGGGTCCCCAATAGATCATGTTGAATATTTGGGTTCAAAATCTCAAAAAATTCCAAAGTTATGCATAATGGTTGAAACCCCTATTAAAATATATTGAAGCACATTTATCTTAGTTTCACATATTGCAGTCACCAGGTCCAGTAGCAAAACATGCCTTTGACTGGGAGAGTGTATATTGAACATGAGCCCTCTTCAGGTAAGTAAAGGGGTGTGCAGGTGTCATGGGGGCATGGGAATATGGGTGCACAGTGGGAGGTTGGATGCAAGGTGCAGGTGTGATTGGCAATGGACTTTTTTTACAGACAAAAAAATTTAAAAAGACATCTAGGAACTTTTTTTTTTTCACTGCCGAAGAAATATGGGAGAGTAGGGGGATCCAACTAGTTTCCAACAAAAAATTGGTGTCAGGGATTGGGGAGCAAGGCCTACTAGACTACAAGGCATCATTGAAGAAAGAATGTGCACTTTACAATCCAGGGAATACTTGCAGTGAACCCATTCCCACCTCATATTATGCAATGGCAAAATAAGGAGTTAGAAAATAAAAATGTCACGGTTTTGCGGAGAGGAACTCGTAGTCAGTGATGCTCACTTTGGGCTATAAAGAGTAAAATTTAAATTGTAAATAGATTGCATTGTCATTTTTTATAATTTTAAGTAATTATGAAAATGGATGTGCCATCAACTTAAATAACCTTAACAAATGTGCTTTGTCTCCCAATGTTGTATAAAAGAAACAACAGAGGTTTTACTTACAAATGATCTGCATCAACAATTGTTTTTACCTAAGTAGGTACCATGGCATCTGAGTTTTTGGGCAGTCTGACCCCCAAATAGTGGCAGAAATATGTTTATTTTATCTGTAAATGTTTTATGTCTTCAAATTGTGGCACTGTTTCACAACAGAACCGGCCCCTGTTTCACAAAAATAGTGCCACAATTTGTGTCATTAAAACCACCATGGATAAAGTAAACACATTTCTGCTAATTCTATTGTCAAACTAACCACAACATCAGATTCCTTGTGCTCTGATTAGGTAAACACAACTGTTGATGTTTTCCATTTGTAAGTATTTTATGAAGTAATTAAATTTGTTTGCATTGCTAACTGACAACAAATAGTGGAATAGTGATAGTACATTCTGCTTTCACAACAATAAATACCACTTTTGTGGTAACAAAACAGTTGTTTCGCACAGCACATTTAAAGCTTCCCATAAGATATAATGGGAAAATTGAATCATTAATAACTTTTGAACAGATTCATATTTTTTACTAAACCTTTCGTCTGTGACCCAACAACTGTATATCCTGCAAATTTCAATCCACAACTCCACACAGTTTCTGAGAAATGGCATGACAAAGAATTTACACAAAAGTGGTAATTTTCAAATGTTTTGACACTCCGAATCTTCACTATCATACAACCAGCTAGGACAAAACTTGCCACATCAGAGATCTTTGTTCCCCAATGGAGCATGCAAAATGTTAATCGGTCAAACGGTAGCAGTTATTACAGTGCAAAGGTTTGGGTTTAACATAGAAGTGACCATTGAACCCAAACTATAAGTGTACTCAACTGTGCCCCTGAGATATATGTGTGTGTATATATATATATATATATATATATATATATATATATATATATATATATATATATATATATATATATATAGCAAAAAACTCAGTTTAATGCACCAGTTACGAGTTGTTCCATGATAAGAAAAAGTGAGGAAATTTGGTATTGGGGTTGCCACCCCATGCACCCCATTCCCTCCCCATCCCCACAAACAGGCATCAGGGTGTGTGTTGGGGTAATCCGCCCTAACTCTCACCCCATTCCATGTGTAAATAAGCTGAGGTGGTGCAGTGTAGGAAAATGGGGTGAGAGTTAGGACCAATGACCCCAACACACACCCCAATGCCTGTTGGTGGGGACAGGGTGGGCGTGGCGTACAAGGGGTGACAACCCTAACAATGAATTTCCTTGCCTTTGTCACTGTGTAACACCCTAACTGATGCATTAAATGGAGTTTTTTTGCCATGAATTCCACCTGTTTTGAGAATGTGCACTATAAATAGTGAATGGAATGTGGTGGTGGGATCGCGGGTCCTGACCATGTGATTATTTGTCACTTTGCTGCTCAAAAACTGTATTACCAACTGAAATGAAAATTGGTAAATGAAGACATGTACCATGGCACACCGTGTGTACAGAATTGTGTGTACATCCATTCAATGGTCACACAGTGGCATGAGCAAACAATGTAACATACAAAATTCAGCAACTGTAAGTGCCAGCAACCTGAAAGGTGGCACAGTGAAAGATGAATTATAAATCTTTGTATGTTCTAAATGCCAGGCAAATCGGACACACGATTCAGAGGTTATTGAAGCATTATGAACCAAATTTTCATTCATCAGAGTGGCATAATTCTGCACCCGTTAATATTTTACAAACAAAACCATGCTAAGCCACCTCTGAGCCACTAGGGCTACCTACACCATAAATTTAAAGGCAGTAGCACCATGCAGAATGCTATTTGCAAAATGTTAACTGTGTCATGCAGTATCTACCCAGCAAATTATTTTTAAAACATGCAAACAGCATAATTCATGTCTCCAGGACATCCACTCAACACCCTCCAAATTTCATGTGAAAAGATAAAACCGTTCCAGAGATATTAACTTTTTATGTTTCTATACCTTTAAGAAGTCTTCCAACACAAAATGGTGGAAATCATGGGTGAAAAAGTACTAAAATGGTGGACTGCGAAGTGGGGAAACTTCAAATGGCCCTAACTCTGTAACGGAAAACAACATTTGTTCGCCAAACAAAAAATGGCATGTTCCTTGAACATAGGTCTTTCTACTTGCCAAGTGTCAGACCAATCAACCACACACTGGCTGTGCTATGTGTCATGGAAGACAGTGCATAAAATAGCAAAAACATAATGTTTTGCACTGCACAACGCAAATGCAACAACACAAATGGCAATGTTAACACAAACGGTGAAGGAAACAGTGAGGTAAAATAAAATAGCAATGCTAGGTGTAACACATATGAAAGCACAAATGGAAATGTAAGTGGTGACACAAACGGTAAGAGAAACACAAATGCAAATGTTAATGAAAACAGAAATGGTAACACAAATGGTAACGCAAATGCTCATGGCAACAGAAATGCAATTGCAAATGGTAACGAAAATGCAAATGGTAAGACAAACGCAAACAGAAATGCAAACGGTATTGGCAACGTCGATGCAGAAGGAAACAGTAATGCAACTGACAATGGAAATGCTACCAGAAATGCAAACACTCAGGCCAACAGAAATGCAAATGCAAACAGTGACTGACATCCAAAGAGTAACAGTAATGCAATTGGAAATGCAAATGGTTATGGTAACACCAATGATGATGGCAAAGGGAACACTAACACAAACAGAAATGCTAACACAACTGTGTACACAAATGCAAATGTTAACGTGCACAGTCACGGTAATGTAATTGAAAATGCAAATGCTTAGGGTAACACCAATGATGACACCCAAGGAAACACAAATGCAAACAGAAACGCAAACACAAGAACGTACGAAAATGGAAATGGCAATGCACACGGCCACGGTAATGCAATTGGAAATACAAATGCTTACAGTAACACCAATGATGATGCCAAAGGAAACACAAATGCAAATGGAAACACAAACGAAAGCGCATATGCAAATGCAAATGGTAATACACACAGTGATGCAAAAGGAAAAACAAACAAAAACAGTAATGGAAACGCAAATGGTAACAGTAACGCAAGCGCAAGCACAACCACAACGCAAAGGGTAATGCATACCGTGACGTAAATGTAAACGCTAACAAAAACGGTAACAGAAAAGCAAGTGGAAATGCTGATTGTAACAGTAACGCAAATGCACACACTTTTTTTCACAAAAAGATGCATTCAGAAGCACAGTGAATACAAAGAATGAATACATAATAATGTCCCTCAGAGCAGAAAATGAACACTTGAAATACTAAATTGCTTATATCTCAGGAACCATACGACATGGAAAAAAAATTAAAATCTCATATTATTTATGACTTTCCTGGCTAGTCTTTCACTTACCCCCATTTGGGGGGGTTAAGCATTTTTCTGAAGAAAAGTCCATATCTCGAAGTGTTTTCGAGATACAGGCCCGAAAGTTAGCCTATGGGAAAATGTGTCAACTTAGGAGTGCCATAACTTTGCAGCCCTCTAATATTTTGTCACCAGACCATGAAAAGCCACATCTGATAGATTTTGGCTTTCTTCCCTCCAAATTTCAGCCCCAAAGACCAAACCATTCTTTTGCAGTAAGGTGGCACATATTTCTTATTGTTTTTGACATAGTGTCACAAAGTAGTGTCGTGATTTGCAACACTTTCATAAAATAAAATCATGAAAGTGTCGAATGTGCAACACTACTTTGTGACACTACAGTTTACAAAAATTTTAAAAACATATTTCTGGGTGTTTAACCCCCCAACAAATACATGGCTAGCAACCTCAGGGCTCGACTAGGTGAACAGAAAAAGAATTGTGTCCCTAGAGGGTCCCAAATTTAAATGGCAAGCATTTCTGTGACCATCAACTGAAAACAAGATGATGGATTTGAGACACTGCAGGGGTCATTTGAGACACTAAAAACTGCATTTGTGACACTGTCAAACTTTTTAATGTTTCCCATTGACTGTTTAATGATTCTGTTAGGGTTGTTACATAGTGACAAAAGCGAGGAAATTCAGTGTTAGGGTTGAAACCCCTTGCATCCCACACCCACCCAGTTCCCCACAAACAGGCATCGGGGTGTGTGTTGGGGTTGTCAGTCCTAACTCTCACCCCATTCTCCCATACTGCACTGCCTCAGCTTATTTACACATGGAATGGGGTGAGAGGGCCAACGACCCCAACGCACACCCCGATGCCTGTTGGTGGGGATAGGGTGGGTGTGGGGTGCAAGAGGTGGCAACCCTAAGACTGAATTTCCTCACTTTTGTTGCTGTGGAACAACCCTAACTGATGCATTAAACAGAATTTTTTTGCCATGAATATATTATAGTGGCACAGTAGTGCCACTATAGTTGGTGTTGAGTTCTCTATTTAAAGTAAAATCTGAAATGTGGCAGCTTAATAACTTTGCCACTGTATGTCGGATTTGGCATGCACAGTCTGGTACCATAGATCTCTGGATCTGCCAAGTTCCGTTACGGTCGGACATATGGTTGCGGAGCTACAGAGTGCTGAAAAACTCACAAACTATGCATTTTTGCTCATTCTTTGCTCATGCCTACAGGTTGCACGGTCTGCGTGACCAGTCTGAAACCTTCAGAAAACATGTAGCCAGGGTTTCTGATGTGCCTTTCCAAGATTTCGTGAAAAAATATTAAACAGTTCAAATGTCATTCAAAAAATGAGTTTCCCATTATAGTCAATATGAAAAGTTAACAAAAAGTGTCGCAAATGCAGTTTTTAGTGTCGCAAATCTGCCATCTTGTTTTCAGTTGGTGGTCACAGAAATGCTTGGCATTTAAATTTGGGACCATCGAGGGACACAATTATTTTTGTGTTCACCTAGTCGAGGCTGAGGATGCTAGCATGTCTTTTTTTGGGGGGGTTAAACACCCCAGAAATATGTTTTTAAAATGTTGAAAACTAGTATCACAACGTAGTGTTGCACATGTGACACTTTCATGATTTTTTTGTGAAAGTGTCGCAAATCACAACACTATTTTGTGACACTATGCTAAAAACAATAGGAAATCTTTGCCACCCTGCTGCAAAAGAACGGTTTGGTCTTTTGGGCTGAAATTTGGAGAGACGAAAGCCAATATCATACAGATTTCCCTTTCAGTGGTTTGGTGACAAAATATTAGAGGGCTGAAAAGTTACAGCATTCCGCAGTTGACAATTTTTCCCATAGCCTAACATTACGGAGTCTACCTCGCTTTTCAGGGCCTGCATCTCGAAAACGCTTTGAGAAACAGACTTTTCTTCAGAAAAATGCTTAGACTCCCACTAGTGGGCTAAGTGCAAAACTAGCCAGGAAAGTCATAAATAATATGAGATTTTCATATTTTTCCTATGTTGTACGGTTCCTGGAATATAAGCAAGTTAGTATTCCAAGTGTTCATTTTCTGCTCCGAGGGCCATTATTATGCATACATTCTTTGTATTCACTGTGCTTCTAAATGCACCTTTTTGGGAAAAAAAGTGTGTGCGCTTGCATTATTATTACAGTTAAAATTTCCGCTTGCGTTTCTGTAACTGTTTGCTTTAGCATTTCCATTTCCATCACTGTGTGCGTTACACTTTGTTTTAGCACTTGCATTTACATTACTGTTTCCATTTGCATTTCCATTACTGTTTTTGTTTGCGTTTCCTTTTGCATCACTGTGTGCATTACCATTTGTGTTTGCATACTCACTTCCATTTGCATTTCTGTTTGTGTTTTCTTTGGCATTACAGTTGGTGTCACCATAAGTGTTTGCATTTCCAATTGTGTTACCATTACTGTTTAAGTATCCATCACCGTTTGCATTTGCATTTCTGTTTGGCCTTAGTGTTTGCTTTTTTGGTAGCATTTCTGATGTTGATTGCATTACTGTTTCCTTCTGCGTCACCGTTGCCATTACTGTTTGCATTTTTGTTTGATATTGTCTTACCATTTGCATTTTCATTACCATTTGCATTTGTGTTTCTGTTGCCCTGAGCATTTGTGTTACCATTTGCGTTACCATTCCTGTTTTCATTAACGTTTGTGTTTCTTTTACCATTTGCGTTATCATTTACATTTACATCACAATGTGCATTACTGTTTGCACTTGCATTTGTGTTACAGTTAGCTTTACTATTTTATTTTACCTCTGTTTCCCGTCGCCATTTGCGTTAACATTACCATTTGTGTTTTTGCATTTACATAGTGTAGTGCAAAACATTGTTTTTGCTATTTTCTGCACTGTCTTCCATGACACATAGCACAGCCAGTGTGTGGTTGATTGGTCTGAAACTTGGCAGGTAGAAAGACTTTTGTTCAGGGAACATGACAGTTTTTGTGCGGTGTAAGAATGTTGTTCTGTTGCCTGTTGGTGGGGATGGGGTGGGCATGGAGTGCAAGGGGTGGCAACCCTAAGACTGAATTTCCTACCTTTTGCCGCTGTGGAACAACCCTAACTGATGCATTAAACTGAGATTTTTGCCATGATTATATATATAGATAGACAGATACAGGTAGGTAGATAGATAGATAGATAGATAGATAGATAGATAGATAGATAGATAGATAGATAGATACACACACACATAATGTTAGCACAGGTTAATGATCCCACTGTGCACTGTTAGTTATATGACCCTGATTTATCTCCCTGCCACTGAGGGATTATTATAAAGGATTTTTGATGATTACTGTTCCTTTTGCAATGTAACAGAACTGCTCTGAACTCAAGTCTCATTTTTAGTTTATTGTTTATTTTTGTTTTTGGTGTTTATCAGTTTGAGTGAATATGATTTTTTTTAGTTTTTTAATGATGACAAATAGGTCAGTAACAATTAATTGTAGACTTTTCCACAGTAGTAATATGCTCAGCTTAACCTTCCATTTAGCTTGTCCCATGAAATTCTGTTTTGTGTTCAGTTAAATTTGTATAGTGATTAATTCTATAGGAAATACTGTAGGTACCCTTTGATATTTGGACATTTTCTTTGAATATAACATTGTTTGGAATAGATGTAAAAAATGTTCCAATGTAAATGTCCATAACTGATCTATAGCACTTGTACAAGGGGTTATTTTAATCTGAGTGTGTCCTGAGACACTGGAATGTATGCAACATTAAGCACAATGACCAGCTGGACATGTGACATCATGATGAATGCTGTGACATCTTGAAGCGACATGTGATGTTATGATGAATGTCGTGGTATCTTGAAGTGGTGCAGTGCACCAACACCCACAGCGCCAGCTTGCCTAGCCTTAAACAGGGAAGTGATCAAGATGCTGGCAAGAATGGATTTTTTTGCCATTGTGTCTTCATGATTGTGATAAGTGAACCCTCACAAAGTGTGAAAATGCTTTGAAGGTTCACCTTTTTTAGACAAATTCTGCTGAATCAATGTAATTGTTTAAGCTGCTAAATTTTGCAATGTATTTCACTGTAACAGCTATACAGTTTGAATTATGTTAAACTGATAAAATAGAGTTACTTTTATAGGAACACCACTCTTGATAAAGCCTGGTGGACATGAAGCAAAACATTAAGCATCTGTATGATGGCCTGAGAAATTAAAAGAGTGGCATGTATTTAATTTTTAAAGGGACACTGTCAACCCCCTTGACTAAAAAACACATTATGGTTGTCCCCATTCTGTATAAATTGCTTAGGTAGCTGCTAGTTTGATTCTGATTAATTTTTTTTAAACAAAAAACACTGCCCGTCATACTGATGATAATACACAAAAACATGTTTGATTACATTAATTGATCAGCTTCCACTGCATCTTTCCTGGACTTGGTAATGCTCCTAACACAATCTTACCACTCATAATGGTGTGGGAGAAGAGACTATTGCACTTTGTAACAAGGCATTAAGAAAAGGACAGTGAGAAAAAAAACTAATTGGTGGAAAGGCTTCACATGACACCTTTACAACCGTGCATTAATTCCCTAGATATGCACAGTTATGTAGTACTTAGATTGATCAGAAGGGAGACAATCATATTGAAAAGATTGTGTGAACGACATATGATTAACTGAATTGTTTAGGGTGTTACTAATGTTCAGGATGAATGCAGAAAGAGTAGTTAAAGGATTTGAAGCAGAACAAGGTTAGGTATAATTACACCATGGGCATACATTTCACTTATATTAAGAAAGGAAGCAGTTCAAACCAGTGTTAACTTTCATGAGTTTTAGAGAAGGTAAGCAGGCACAAACTGTAGGTTTCCAGGTAGAAATAATATGATACAAAAAAGGTTCACAGTGTCCCTTTAATCATTTTAAAAACCGATGGCCTTCATGTGTGTCTGTGAACTTTGCAGAGTATAAACAAAGACATTGTGTAATTTGAATGAATGCTTCATCAAGCTTCAGTGCTTGTTTGTAACCTCAGATATAAAAAGTACAAACTTTGAATCATTTCCAGATTTGGCATGACCTCAAGAGAATGACTGATTTACTGGAAATTAAAAAAAATTCCAGTAGACAATATTAAATTGGTTTATTATTTATTTATTTTTTAATTTAGCTTTTGTTGACCAGGTAATCACACTAGACAGAGTCAGTCCTGAAAGTGTTCTAAACACATAGGGCCTGATCCTCAAAAGCCTTTAGATTGTGTCATCAAGCATAAATGATCCAAGTGGCACCTTGAATAAAAAACTGTGCCCTGAGCAATTCTCAAAAGCAGACTGCATCAAACTCAGGCTGCATGTGCCAGAGGGGGCTTGCACCAGCCTTGCACCACATAACGAGCTGCAACATGGTGCTAGTGGGCTTGCAGCAGATGGAAACTGCCAAATTCCCTCAGTTGGTATTCTAAAAATCCTCCCAAATGGCAGTTGTCTAAGTACCATTAGATCAGCCAAGGGCTAGTCTAAGGGTACTTAGAAACCTCTGGGAGGATCCACCAATGTATAGCCCCCAACCACCAATTTCCCATTATATGAATCAGTAATACAATTAAATATTTATGTTCCCTGATAGTCTAGTGTCCTCCCAAGCCCTGATATCCCATTATACCAGCTAGTAATTCTGTGTAATAGTTATATTCCCTGGTAGTCAGGCTCATCTACCATTGTAATAGTGTAAATAACCCTGGTGGTCTAGTGGACCACTGGTGCTCTGATCCCCCATTTTATCACATTGCACTATGCTTGGTGGTCTAGTAGACCCCCCCCATCTACCCCACAGTGCTCTACCACCCCACTCTCTCCTAACCTGTGACACAGCTGGTGACTGGCACAGCCCACCACTCACCACCACAGCCAGCCACTGACTGAACTCTGAATAAGTGTACTGTATATAGTACATGCTCAGGGATTGACTGCAGCTGTCAATCACTAAGTACATACTATATACAGTACCATATGTGCTCATTCAGTGCTCAGTCGGTGGCTGGCCATGGTAGTGAGTGCTAGGCTGTGCCAGCTGCAGTCTCAATCATGGATTGGGAGCAGCAGGGTGGAAAGGCACTGCGGGGTGAAAGGGTTGGAGTCAACTACGCCAAAAGGAAGGGTACAATGTGATATAACAGGTGATCAGGCCTCCAGCAGTAAGCTAGACTGCCACTGTTATTTACACTATTACTGCAGGATATTTGAGTTTGAGAAGCTGCTAGACTACCAGGGATAACTGCTTTATTATAAAGGAGATCAGGACTTGGGGACTGCTCGACTATCGGGGCTAACTAAACATTATTGGGGATCAGGGTTTAGAGGAGCTTGGTCCCCTAGACCACCTAGGAATGCTAGCAGACATTGTTGCAGTGATGCCCATGGCTTGCAACAGTCTGTCCAGGTGTACCGTCTATTAGGCACAAGACTATGGTTGCTGCAAGCCATGGGACTTTGCCACCAGGACTCTACCTGATCAAGAATGAGGTGTGGAGCTCCTGGCAAACTGGCAATCAGCACAAATCATCTTTTTGAGAATTTGGACCATAATAAAACTCTATGACTATGTTTAAAACTTCTCAACAGGCAAATGTTTCCTGCAGTGTAGTTATTTTCTGTAGTGTTGCGGTTTGTTTTAATGTTTTTCCATAGTGCAGAGATTTTCTGTAGTGCAGTAGTATGTACCTTTAAGTAGGTAATTAGTGGTTTTCTATATACTGAGTTCTTCAGAGATTGTTTTTTTTTTTTTTTTGTCCCAGTAGTGTTTCCATAATACAGGGGTCTTTTACAACAGGAGGCATTGCTGTGGCAGGCTTTCCTTTACAGAAAGATGGTAGGAGGTGTCTGGCAGTCTCATGAGTGGCTTTCATGGCTGGGCAGTTATGCAGTATAGTTTGCAGTCAGAAACAGGCATGGAGTGGCTGTGCAGTGATCTTTTCAAATGGGGCAATGGCACACACTGGCAGCATTATAGGACTGTCATGCAGCATGGTGTGCATCAGGAGTGGACTGGGAGCAGCTCTTCCTATGGCTGGAGTGGTATTAACTAGTGGGGCATAGCGACAGTGTTGTTGGCCCTGGCACAGCTGTTTGAAATGGTGGCAGTATAAAGGGCCTTGGAACAGCATAACTGAGGTACTTTCTGGTGCTTTGGTAAGGTAGGTTTCTCCAACTGGTGGGCAGGAGGGTGACTGCTGTATGAGTTATGAAGGAGCTTATTACATGTATCATTAGTGGGCTTGTTAGATGTGTAAATGGGCTTGCTATGTGTTAGTGGTGTGCTTTGTAGTGAGTTTGGTATTAATGTGTTATTAAGGTGTTAAAGACATACATATAGTGTAGTTAGCTAATTGGGGTCGTAACACCCTTATTGGCTAGCATCATACATAGGGAAATATATGATGACATTTTCAATGGGAACAAGGGCCAGACAATGGGTTATATAAAAAGGGCACTGTATCACCTCTATAGGTAGGGCTGACTAGGCTGTTTAATGAAAAACTCTGATTTTTGCACATTTAAAACTTTGGTGGCATTCAGACATAGCCCAAAATTTGGCATGCATTGTCTGGCTGGCAGAGTCTTATGAGGTGTACAGATTTGTGACAGCATCTTGTTAAGTTTTCAAGAGATGGAATGCCTCCCCAAAAAGTTGAGTGGTTTTCCTGCAGTTAACTTTTTTTCCTTTTTTTGTGCTGTCACATATAGCCTAGACAATGTGTAATTGTTTCACTAAACTTTTATGGTAGAAGCAGCCTGTACTGAAGTAATACCTTTTGAAGGCTTTGTAAAGAAATAGACATAAGAATTGAAAGTTAATTTTTGGGATAACCCTCAAACAAGAAAAGTAAAAAAAAAATACTGATCCTGATAGCCAGTTTTTATGATTTTCGTGTTACGAGAACTTATTTACTTGTCTGGAGAAAAAGATCATGGCAGCCACGACTTTTGTTTAAATAGAAAACATTGAAAATTCATACAACATATGCCTTTTAAAAAAAGAACACACACCCATGAACCTAGGTAGATGGGACTTGCTTAGCTAGATTCTGGTGTTTGTTTTTTTGAAAATTGCCTTTGAAATAAAATTTATGGGCACCTGAATATCCTGGGTATCCAGTTTAGTAAAAGGGGCCATTTACCTGCATAGAAACATACATAGACACATAGAATTTGACAGCAGATAAGGACTGCTTGACCCACCCAGTCTGCCCATTTCCCTACCTAATGGATAAGCTGCAGATCCTAGTTAACCAACAGCCCACTTCCTCCTACCCACAACCACTAGAATTGCCTTATGTCTGTTCCATGCATTCTTGAATTTCCCCACTGTTTTGGACTCCACAACCTCCTCAGAAAGGCTGTTCCATGCATCCACAACCCTCTCCATGAAAAAACACTTCCTCACATTTCCTTCAAGCTGTCCCCCTTCTATCTTCAAGTTGTTCCCCCTTGTTCTTGCACATTTCTTTTTCTGAAAGATGCTACCCTCTTGGACTTTGTTGATTCCCTTGAGATACTTGAAAGTTTCTATCTTGTCCCTTGTCCCTCCTTTCCTCGAGGGTATACATATTAAGCTCCTTAAGTTTCTCTTCATATGTCTTCTGGTGCAGACCCTGAACCATTTTAGTTGCCCTCCTCTAGATTGCCTCCATCCTGTCTGTATCCTTGCGGAGACTGGGTCTCCAGAACTGCATGCAGTACTCCAGATGGGGTCTCACCAGCTGTCTGTACAGAGGGATAGCAACTTCTTGTTTTCTATTGATGATGCCTCTTCCTATACATCCCAGCATCCCCCTAGCCCTCCTTACTGCCCTCTCACATTGCTAGCCCAACTTTAGGTCATCTGATATGATTACCCCATGTCCCTTTCCATTTTTGTTGTTGTTAGTATCTCACCCCCCATAGTGTACTCTTCCCCTGGGTTTTTGTTTCCCAGGTGCATTACTTTGCACTTCTTAGCATTGAATCTAAGCTGCCATACATTTGATCATTTCTCCAATCTTAACAAGTCCCTTCTCATCCTTTCCACCCCACCTTGTGTATCAACCCTGTTGCAGATCATTGTGTTGTCTGCAAGAGACATACTTTTCCTTCTAGTCCCTCTTCAATGTCACTTAAAGACATTGAACAGGACTGGTCCCAGAACTGAACCCTTTGGTACCCCAATAGTGACCCTGTTTTCTTCAGAGTGGACTCCGTTTACTATTACCCTCTGTGTCCTGTTCTCCATCCAATTTTTAACCTAGGCTACCATCTTGGGACTCACTCTCAGGCTGGCTAACTTGAATATTAATCTTTTATGTGGGACTGTGTCAAATGCCTTGCTAAAGTCTAGGTAGGCCATGTCCACAGCCCCTTCCTGATCTACTACTTTGGTCATGCAGTCAAATGAATCTATTATATTCATCTGACATAACCTTCTCACTGTGTATCCATGCTGCCTTGGGTCCTGTGCCCCTTTTGCCTCTAGGTACTCAACAGTTCCCTCCTTCAGAAGTGATGACATCATTTTCCCTATCACTGAGGTCAAACTAACAGGTCTATAGTTTCCTGCCTCTGCCCTGCTTCCCCTTTTGAGAAGTAGAATCACATCTGCCCTCCTCCAGTCCTCAGGTACCACCCCATTCTCCCATGATTTGCTAAAAAGGGTAGTCAGTGCTGTCACTAGTTCTACCCTGAGTTCTTTTAGAATTCTGGGATGAATCCCATCAGGTCCCATTGTTTTGTTCACCTTCAGTTTTAGGAGTTCTTTCAGAACTCTTTCTTCTGTAAACCGCCGCCCCCCCCATCCAAAGTGTTTCTGTTGGTTGGTTTAGGTACCTCCACTTCTTCATTTATGAATACTGAGCAAAAACATTTGTTTAATATCTCTACCTTTTCAAAGTCACCCTCTGCCCACCCCCTCCCTTTTATTAAGCCTCACTGTCTCTCCCTTGGTCTTCCTTCGCTCCCTGATGTACCTATAAAAGGTTTTACTCCCCTTCTTAACTGAGTTGGCTGTCTTTTCCTCAGTTTGGGAAAACAGTAGGACTTTCTTGAATTGTGAAGCCATAGCTGGAATTGTTCTACCAGCTTCACTATGATCACCTGATCTGTCTTTCTCACTCTTCTCTCTATATCTATCTATCTGTCTGTCTGTCTTTCTATCTGTTTGTCTGTGTAATTCCTCTATCTAAATTGCTGCAAATGGTCTGAGGATTCATAAAATGTCTGGTGGTTTCAGTTGCAGTGTGCATTGAGAACACCATATCATTTTAGTAGACCCAATGGTCACCTGGGTCCAGCCTACCAATGGTTGATAACATTTTGCCAGAGTCATTGAAGATTAGGCTGCTGCTACCTTCCAGGTGCTGACCAAAATGCTGGTGGAATGCATCCACAAGATAGAAAGGTGCAGAGTCAAGGGGAAATTTGTTCATGAATGAGTTAGTTAGTCTTGGTTACATATTAGGTAAAGTTTGTCACAGCTCACCAGTAGTGTGCATGCCTAGAGTCATGGCTTCAATTTTATATACAAATGAAACCAGTTGCAGTACTCAGTTTTGAACAGGAATCATGTTGTACATATCTGCAGTTTGAACAGTAGCAGAGACAAACTTTTCCTGATATGATACCAAGAATACCTATCTTGATCATGAACGAGTATCCCCTTAGATCCTTACCTTCCAGCTTGTGGATGTGCATCACCAACATTTCGGTTAGGTTGTACAAAATATTGTTTTAAAAAATAGATAAGTAGCACTTTATTTTAAGTGTCCTTAAGTACTTTGTAATTACTGTATAAATGCAATGCAAGTACTGTGTAGTTACATGTAACAACAATGTAGCTGGCAATTGGTTTCACATGTGCGTATTTTGTTGTTAGACACACATTTCAATGAAGTTACCACACTGTTATTGCACTGTAAATACTAGGTAGTTGTTAATTACTTTCACATTTGACTGATGTGTAGTTATACAATTTGCATGAAGTGGTAGTTACACATGCAACTACAACCATTTCTCTTTTGGCATAAACTGATTTCTGCTGGAAGTGTAACTATACATGTAACATCTGTTGCAAAGTAAAACATAAAAATTGATTTATGATGGAAGTGTAACTACACATGTAACAGTTGTTGCAAAGTGCAACATACATAGTTACATTTGCCAGAAAGAATTGATTTGATGTAGAAGGGATGCAACAGTAATTGCAGTAACTATAACTTCATGCGAATTGTGTAACTACAGCACAGTATTAGCCATCTTCTCTATTTTAGTCTTCACCATTCATCACTGTCTTGGTGAAAGCTGAAGGTACAGCAATCCCCAGGAGTGTTTTTTTATTTGTAGAGGGAGGAGCTAGTACCAGAGCCACCCTTGGTTCCAGTGCATTACATGGTGCTCATGGGTCAGTCAGCAATGGTCACCGATCCTCCTCCTCCACTCCAGTTCTGCTTCTCCACCATCGAGAGAGCAATCACAACACCAGGGGACATCCTTTACAACTAGTCAGAAAGCCATTCTTGAGATCTAGTCACAAATATGTTTTCACTCTTAGAGTTGTTGGTCCTTGGAATAGATTACTGCTCAAAGTCGTTATTAGTGAAACTAAAAGTATTTTTAAAGATAGATTAGACGGCCTGATAAGCAGTGGGTATGACCTTTCTTATTATATATTGGACTAGCATAAGAGCATTATGGGCATCCGCCTTCTCGCTCTTGCACTTACCTTAGTATTAACCTTAGTATGAACCTCTACGCCAGTGAAGAAATGTCATCTTCAACATTGTGGCCTAGTCTGTTGTTTCAACATTTTTTTTGCAACAAGTTTTTGCTCCATTTCAGTTCCACCATCTGCTAGTAACTCAGTGCAGTTTGCTGCAGGAATCCAATCAGGCCTTTCCTTTTTATACTTGCTTGCACGCATGTACAAGAAACATTACGCGGCACCTTAGGAGAGAAGTGGGTTGTGGAGGTACAGCAGTGTGGTGGCCAATGCCATCACTGCATCTGTGAGCTTGGCGGTGTGCACCCAATGCATGCTCAGTGTCCTGATTACACTGGTTCTACAGAAGTGACACCAACTTGAAAAGATTTGGCCACTGCAATGATGGGCCACCTCGTCATTGCAGCATCAGCAATTCCTCTGCAATGAGGGAGTGACCCATCATTGCAGGGTGTTATCTTGCCTGGTATAACAGTACCAGAAACATGGCGTCTCTATGAGGCTGCCTCAGAGCCAATGGGGGGTGCCCAATCCCCCTGTTAGCATACCCCTGACCCCCTTCATTTGCTGATGGGGAGCCCAGTCCCCATCAGCATAATGTCCCCACCCTCAGGTTTCTGTTGTGTACCACCCCAACAGTCTTTCTTTGCAGATGGGAGGCCCAATCCCCATCAGCTTCAGTCCCTCTCTCCCCAGTTCAGTTTGCCAATGGGGGAGCCAGCTCCCCTTTGGCATCATGTCCCCACCCCCTGATTTATGCTGTGTGCCGAGGGGACGCCAAATCCCCCTCTGTATCATACCCCCCCACCCATTTCTGTGCCGATGGGCAGCCCAATCCCCATTGGCTTTGGTCCCCCTCCCCACAAAGGGAGGTGGTACACTGGCAGCCCACACCAGTGTACCAAATAACACCTGCTAAAGAAGAAAACTTACCCACATAGACTTTTTTGTTTTACCTGTAAAACAAGAAAACAGTCCCTCACGGTCTCTCTTCTCCCTTCCCCCAACCTGCACCCACCTTCTGCTTACCCTGCCTCCCCATGCCCCCCTCACCCTACACTTACCTCTGGAGCCCAGCGTGACAATCTTTGGTGGACGGGGAACATGTCTGCACTCTTCAAAGCTGACCGTGAACTAAAGAAATGCCGGTAAGCTCAATAATGGCATAAATAGTTTTTTTCAACTTTGGTACATATCTTGGGCATTTTGGGGACTTTTGGCACCAAGTTTTCAACATAGGGTTATTAGGACCCCTCCTCATGAATTCTGTCACTGTCATGGTGTTATTCAATCCTGAAAGGTGATTCCACGTTCACTGCATGGAATCCCCTTTTGGGACTGATTATTGAAATGGCAGTGTCACTGTTCATGAGATGGGTTCTCAAGAAGCCTATGTTGTAAATTTGGTAAAAAAAATCCCCCCAAAATGGCTGTTTTACAAGCATGGGTTATGCAGTTTCCATGCACAATTGTAACTTTGCGAATCTGAAATATTTTCACTCCAGATTTTTAACATTGGCATTTTTTCACACCTCCTTATAAACAGTATAGCTGTCATTTTACATGTACTGGCTAAAATGTGTTTTCACACCTCTAGCACAGAATAGCACAGCCTCTGTGGGAAATCAGTTTTAGGGACAGATTAAAAAACAACAGTGACACTGTTCATGCACAGAGGTCCTAAAATGCTTATGTTGAAAATTTGGTGACGAAAGTTCATAAAATGACTTGTGTTACAGGCATGCATTGCGCAGTTTCCATGCGCCTTGTAACTTTGCAAATTTACAATATTTTCATGCCATATTTTCAACACTGACCTTTTTTCACACCTCCTTATGAACAGTATGGCTGTAATTTTTCATATCCTGGCCAAAATGTGTATTCGCACTTCCAGCACAGAATAGCATGGTTGCAGTGGGAAATCAGTGTTTGGGACAGATTAACAATAAACGTGTGCGAGAGGGGGAGTGAGCTCAACAGAGATCTGTTGGGACTGCTGCGGATTTCTTTGTGGGCAGAAAAAGGCACCAATGCAGGCAGGAGCCCAGTACAAAAGGGCAGTCTGCAGCGCTGGGGGAAACAGAATGAGTGAGTGAGAGAGGGGGAGTAAGTGAGCTCAACGGAGCTCTGTCAAGACTTTAGAGTTGCCCACCCACCTGCCCAGGGTCCTGTGTGGTCCTATATTACAGCAGGGTCTCTGGGGTGGAGACAAAGCAATGATTGGCTACTTTTACAATTGCTGTAATAATACAGATTTAGTTCTGTTTATTTCTCTAACTGAGCTGAGTAATACTTGGAGCGCAATACAATTTCTAACTCGGCTAAGTAAAACTCTGAAGGCTGAGAACAAATGTACAGTATCTGAGGGGTGAAAAATGGACAATGAGGCTTTAGGATTGCTACAGTAACACAGTATCTAATGGATACTTAAGAGGAAGAATCAGGATGGCATTGAATGGGACAAGTGGGGGAGGAACTGAGGGGGAAGAGGCTGGAGCAGCTGCAATCTAGGGTGCTAGCTGAGCACTTAGGCATTTAGATAGACCGATTGGTCCGTTCTGCTGGCAGATTCGTATGTTCATATGCATGTTCATATGTAAAATCACAGTGACTCTGTTCATGAGCGGAGGTCCTAAAATGCCTATGTTGAAAATTTTGTGACAAATGTCCATAAAATAACTGTGTTACAAGTGTGCATTGTGCACTTTCCACGCACCCTCGTAACTTCATAAATTTGTAGTACTTTCACTCCAGATTTCCAACATTGGCATTTTTTCACACATACTTATGAACAGTACAGCTGTAATTTTTTATGGATCACTGTCAAATAGCGCATGCAATATCACGTGCGCAACTATAGCGCGTACTTAATAGCGTCGATCAATATAAGTGCATTGCAATAACCGCGTCTGTGCTATAGCGCCTCAAGATGCTGCAAACAACTTGTCCTACCATTATTTGTATTCTATTCCATGAGTTCTATCTTCATGCTTCTGACTCATGTCGAATTCTGTCTTGTCATAGGAGAAGTGAAGTACGACCGCAATAGCTAGTGCATATGTGTCACACATTGCTACTCCCCCTACACACCTAAACTTCCTGTGCAGAGCTAGCACAGCAACAAACAGATCACTAGTGACAACTTATCTCAGGTAAAGCCAAAATAGGTATGCATCTTCATTCATCAACACACACTTAAAATAAAAGATTGCAACCTACAATTCATTGGTAGCATTGCATTTGAACTTCTAATGGCACACTATAAGTACAGTCATTTCATCATTGTTTAAGCCTGAAGCTGAAAGTTGTAGGCAATACCTCTAAGGTATTCATTCCTTGAGCGATCAGTATATTGAGCTACAATACCAGCAATTCGTTTTGCAGTGTCCCTGTACTTTTTCTTTGTTTGGCACCTTACTCCCAGCAACAAGTTGCTCGATGACAGTGTGGTTGTAATGTTGATCTGATTTTAAGAAGTCAATGAATCACCAGATTGAAGGAGGTAAGCACCAATGAAATAATTAAATTTACGGTGCATTTGTAGTATGCCTTTTCTTGGGTTACACGTTCTTGATGGTATAGGAATCCATCCAGCAAAGCAAGCTCCTTGCTCTTTTGGCAAATAATGAAGCGCACATCAGACATGATGTCAAACTGATTTGATCAAACAGATCTGATTATGACACTAACGGTCACTTGTTTTTTGACATCCTTAATTAGGCAATTAAGTTTAGATGTGGAACCCACGGTTTTGACCACAATTTATTGACGCAAGCACTACAGTCACTGCGCTATTTTGACCATGTGTTATTGACTCGTACTATTTTGCACACACTTCTTTGACCGAATCCCATTTTTTACATCATGCCCAAAATATGCGTTTACGCATCTGGTGCAGAATAGCGTGGTTGCTGTGGGAAATCAATGTTCGGGACAGATTAAGAAAATCATAGTGACAGTGCTCATGAGCAGAGGTCACAAAATGCCTATGTTGAAAATTTGGTAAAATAATTCCATTAAATGACTGTGTTATGAGCATGCGATGTGCAATTTCCATGTACGCATGGAAGGTCTAGCATTTTTAACATTTTCACTACCGATTTTCAACATTGCCATCTCTCCACACCTTCCTATGAATGGTGCAGCTGTCATGCTTCACATCCTGCCTGGTCTGTGTTTTTGTACATCTGGTGCACAATGGCACAGTCACTGTGAGAACTCATAGTGCGGGACACGTTGACAAGATCACAGTGCCACTGTTCATGAGAAAAGGTCCCAAATGCTTTCATGAGGTGGGGGTCACACAAGGGTCATGTTTAAATTTTTTAGTGCAAATACCAACAAACACCTGGGGCTTTAGGAGTTCTAACCATAATGTCCCATTCTGTACAGACTGACAGGCATTGGGGTGAGACTTTGGATTGCTGACCGTAATGCTCATGCATTCCACCTCCACCCCCTACCCTGCAGCCAGTGACACATATTGAGGTGTGCCTTGGACTCTTTGACCCCAGAGTTCACCCCATTCTCCTATATTGCACCCATTTCAGCATATGGCCTTGTGGAGTGGGGTGACTGCAAAGCCAAACACCCCAAGGCACACATCAACACCTGTCGGTGTCTACAGGATAGGGTGAGGTGAAATGGCATGAATGTTATGGATAACAACCCAAACTCATACCCCAATGCCTGTCTGTCTCTACAGGTTGGAGGTGTGTTGGCGTGAAGTTCAGTACTTTGCTGCCATTCCTACTCTGCATCTGTCTAACTCCTGGATTTCCAGTGCTAATACCAGGAAGCAAACATTCAGCATTAACAAATGCTTGTACTTTCTTGAAGTTGTGCCGAGTCTGTTTCTTATCATTTTAATTACCGTGAGTCATGACAGGTTGGTCTGGTGACAAAAAGTACTGTTCCAAGGAGGGCCGGCCTACCTAGGCATCGGTGTCCCTGCACCAGCAGATGTCTTTCATGGACCAACATGACTGATGTCTCACATGCTTTGGTCTGTCTCATAATATGGATAGTTGCAACGCTTGCTTCTCCATGGACTACGGAGTACTGGAGCACTGCATATGGAAATTTGGCCACAATCTGCTGACTTTCATCATAAGAGGGACTCCAAGCACAGGTGTCTTCACTCTTCCTCTGGGTCCCCTACTGGTTCTATACAGACTGGTGAGGAGGGGCCTTCTCCCCTTCTAGATTTCCCAAGAGGGAGGTCACTTCTGAGGTGCTGGAGTAACAAGCCAGCCATCTCAGGGGCCAGGCCAGGAGCACTGCACTGGCAGTTACCTCCTCAGAGGTGTAGGCTGTCTTAGTGTCTTGGCCTACATCTGCTGGGCCCAGCATAGCTGGCTCCTCAGCACTGCCAGCCAGTGCCAGTCCATATCCCAGGGATGTTCACTGCTGTGAGAGCAGTACTGGACCCTCCTGCAGCTCCAGAAATGGCTGCATGGGTGGAAAAACCTCCAGGGCAACTCATCTGGAGGTCTTCTGGATCTTCTCCTCTCCTCTCCAGAGCCATATGATTGGGTGACTGTTCTGGACAGGCAGCCCGACTCCTCAAAGTCGGAGGGTTCTCAGGTGCCCAGTACCTCTGTACCCTCCCAGGTACACCTTTCCTTGGTACCGGTGATTATGGTCAGCACCGGCTCCCAGGCAAGGTCAGAAGTGGGCCTGCCCTCAGTTTGAAGGGGGGTGGTCTGGGTCTCAGGGAACCTGGATAGCTGCCAGTCTCAGTGCTGGTGTCATTCACTCTCAGGGGCTGGAACAGGGGCTCCCTCTTCTGTGGCATACCTCGCGGGACCTGGGGGATTGGAGCAGTCTCTAGCTTCAGGAGTGAGTAAGAGGTTGACCTCAGAGTTAACAGGATTGATGGGGCAGGGCATGGGGCAGTGACTTTCCCTGGGGACCCTTTGGGGTTTGGGGTGGAGTCCCAATGATGAGTCCTTGTTCTCTCCCATATCCCCTTTGAGGGAGGCCTTATTGGGTGAGGTTGGGGTCCACCCTTCTGGCTATATGCTGCCCTGGTCTTCTCACAAGTGAGCTTCCCCTTCAGGGCTTTGTCCTGACCTCTTCAAGCTGGTTGAGCAGCCAGTAACTGCACAGACCAGCAGATCCCCAAGAGGTCTGGGATCAACAGAAATGTCCCCTAGCCCTGGCAGAGTTCGATCACATAAGGGGAAGTGTGTCTCTGCATTGCCTCTGCAGTCCCACTCATTTCCCAGGCCACAGGGGTCCTTTGGGGCCCTTGACATGGGAGTTGTTCAGAGTCACTGTTGCCTTCTTCCCCAGGTTTGTCAGAGCTATGGACAAGCAGGTTTTTCGCTGCCTCCACTGCAGCAGCCAGACTCTGATTCTTCAAATTCATCGGCCTCCTCATCTTCCTCCTTCGAGGAAGAGGATACCTCTCTCCATCTGCCCTCAGACACTGATCAGACAGAGTATCAGTACTTCCTGTCAAGGCTGGTCAGTGATCTGTATCTATTCCACATCACAAGATGCAAAACTGAGTGGAAGATGCATGTCTTCCTTAGTGAATTCAGTGTGGATCAAATGATTGTCCCTCCCTGGCTGATTCCCAACCAGGAGGCATTGTTCTGCACCTGGCAGTGTCCATCTACCCCAACTTTAGCCCCTATAAACTGCCAGTGTAGGTATTGCTCACCCCAGTGTATCCAGGGGCCTTGCCTCATCCCTTTTCAGGAGTGAGGGTACTGGATACCCCTTTCAGGCATAGACAATCAGTGCACAACTGACTCCTGGATGATGACTCTGCAGAGTTTGTACACTGGGGATGGTGAGTTGCTTTCCTTGGTGTGTATCATGCTCAGCATTGCCATTCATCAGGCATGCCACACTGCCTACAACAGGTGTCTGTGGTCAATGCTACGTTAGGTGCTGACATTGCTGCCTTATACAGATGCAACCAGACAGGCCATTGCCCTCTCAGCATGGGGTCTGGAGCTCCCAAGACACTAGGCAAGGGCATCTTAAAATGCCAGGCAGATAGAGTGACTTCATCTGTCAAGGTTGTCACTCTTGGCCCAGTGTAGGGTTCTTGCCTCTGCTTTCTGAGGGACCCACCTTTTCTCCTGCTGGGTGAGGTTGGAACTATAGGGGCAATTTCTGTCTCCCAGGCAATGAGAGATCCCATCTTGCCCTGACCAATCCCAGGCCTATCTGATGTGTAAAGGGTCTCCTCCTTTCATGGTCCTCCCCCATGAGAGGCTGAGAAACTTACATCTTTCAGGGAAGTGCTTGGCCCTCTTCAGGGGGGCTCAATACTAAAATCAGTACAAAAGGTTTGCAAGCCATAGGGCTCAATACTCACCCAGACAGTGATGAATGGTGAAGATTGACACAGGAAAGATGTGGAAATTACATACCTATCAAATTATTGAACTTCCTTTGTATCTTACCATTAATCTTACAACCCATCTTTCCATATGGGCCTCAGTCCCTGGGTAATGACCCCTACCTGCTTGCCCTCCACCTCCTTAAGGCCAATTGTCTGTGGGGTCCCACTGGTACCGGTGAAACCTCTGTTACTTTCCTAAGTGACAGAGAGCCTACCCTGGGAGGGATGGCAAGAAGGGCTTCTTGCTCTGGCCTTAAGGAGTGCCTGTGTGTCCTTCTCTTCTCAGCCAGTGGCATGGTTTCTTCTGGGACTTGGTCCAGTCTTTTGGGCCATGACTGACTCCTAGAGGTGGGGTATATCCCCTAGGTGGGGAAGGGAGGAAAGGCCCCAAGAGGGCTTTCCTTCTCCCTCATTATATAATTTTTCCTCCTTCCCCCTTTTTTTGGGGTAGGACTGGTCATGGACAGGATTCTCCACAAACCATGTGGGTTCTCCCTCTTGAGACAACAGTAACTGGAGGGGTTCTGTCCCAGTGTGGCTGTCAACATTTTGCACTGCAGTGGGGGAAGGGAAGACCTTCTCCACACCTGCTGTTCAGGAGGAATTGATATCAGAGTCTGTCTGTCTAATATGCTGCTCTCACCTTTTCAAGCCAGGAGGTACTCAGTTCTGAGTCTCCATCTGAATTGCAGTTCATTTCCTCCAGCTGAAGGTTCTAGGCACCTGGCCTACCTTTGTTTCAGCCAAATTCTGTAGTCCCCATGGGACAGCAATAGGTTCAGTGACCTCCCTGATGTCAAACAACATCTTTTTCCCAGAATTCTTTCTAGGTATAAGATGTGGTAGGATCTCTCACTTCCTCACCCAATATTTCTTCCTCTTTACTTTACCTTTCTCTCTTCTCTCCTCTCTCTCTTCTCTCTCTCTCCTCTCTCTGTCTGGTTGGCCAGCCGAGGGCTCAAGCCAAAATCTGCACCCTCAGGTCCTCCACCTTTATCCTCTGGCTGGCTTAATCCTTTTTCAGTTTTACATCCTTTCCTTTAGCTATCCCTTGGAGTCTGTTACTCCCACACTTGTCTTATCTCTATCCATCTGTTTTCCTCTCTTTCTGGCAAACAGAACTAGGGCAGAGGAGGACCCATTGACTGTTGCTGGTCAATCTGCGAGTGCCATGTAATACATCGACCTCGTGGGTGGCATTGATTCAGTGGTCCATTTTTCAGGCATGACCCAGGCCATAAAGGTGTTACATAGGTAATACAGACAATACATTTGCAATAACAGAGAAAGGTACAGGAAATTGAATACATTGAATATATTGAGTACAGCTAAGCACAATTAAGTGCAAGGACACAGTTGAAACACAATAGAGTAGCAACTAAAATGTGGCTACAATACACATAATGTACAATCAGTCAGTCTTATGACTGTTCAGCATTATACAATGGGACAGTTTAGACTTAGGTATAGAAGAATTAGGACTCCCATTGAAGGATAGCCATGCCGCACCCCTAGCCACCCATCTGGTCAGATACAGGACAGGGGTATGAGTGCAGGAGAGGTGTCGGTCAATCTCATAGAAGCAACACATTCAAAGTTATACAAGTACACAAGACAAATCGTGAAACTAGTTAACAACTTCATAGTAGTACAGTTACAGAGTTTTTATTCTGTAGTTACAGTGTACTTAGTGACACTTAAAATTATCCTTTAGAAATCACTCCCTCCTGAAGTTACTGCACTATAGCACAGTGGTTAAAAACACTGACCTTCAAACCTAGAAAACTGGGTTCAAATCGCAGAGACACACCACTTGTATACTGTGTGACCAAAAAAAGGAACTAAAAATGAACATGGAATGTAACGTTGTAAATTGCTATACAATAAAAAAAATCATTAATTTACATACTTATTGACTTTTAACAGTGCTGTAGTTATTAAGGAATGTCCTGCTTCTGTAGCATTGTTTTCATAGTTAATGCCTGCCTAGCATGTACTTACAAACTAAATATGCAGAAACTGACACTTAAAATAAAGTATAAGAAAAAGGGTGCAACAGTGCTGTAGTTACTATGAAAAGTGCTGTTTGTGTGGCATTGTTTCTGCAGTTAATGACTAATGCATATTTGCAAAGTAAGTACACAAAAAATGACACTTAAAATAAAGTGTAAGAAGAAGGGGTAACAGTGCTGTAGTTACTAAGGAATGTGCTGCTTCTGTGCATTGTTTCCACAGTTAATGCCTAACTAACATGTATTTGCAAAGTAAGTATGCAGAAACTGACCCTCAAAATAAAGCATATGAAGAAGGGTGTAATAACTATACACTTACACTGAATGCCAATGCTGTAGTCCGGATGTGCTTTGCTTCAAACATCATTCCCTCATGCATTTACTTCTTAACAAACATGCAATCTAATATTTTTAAATGCTATACAACTAGATTATTTACTTATACAATAAGAATCATTTACCTAATTACTTATTGACTTGTAATGGTCCTGTAGTTGCTAAGAAATGTGCTGATTCTGTTGCATTGACCCACACCTCTTCTGCACACTCACACCTGGCCTACTGTGGCCCAGACAGATGGCTGGGGATGGGACATGGCTACATACCATGCTTTACCGTTAACCTGCTATATGGAATTGTGGTGGGTAGCAAAGGCTACACTGGTAGGGACCCTTCCTGGTGTTTAGGTATACAGATTGCATTAAGTGGTAGTTATACATGCAGCAACAATCATCTCTCTTTTGGCGCACATTGATTTATGCTGGAAGTGTAACTACACATGTAACAGCTGTTGAAAAGTGCAACAGAAAAATTGATATATGATTGAAATGTGACAACACATGTAACAGCTGTTGAAAAGTGCAACATACATAGTTATATTTTCCAGACAGAATTGATTTGAGGCAGCAGGGAGACAACAGTAATTGCAATAACTACCAGTTCATGCAAACTATGTAAACTACACTAAACTGCAAATGTGAAACTAGTTAACTACACCATTGTAGTTACATGTATCCACACAGAAGTTACATAGTAGTTAAACTGTAGTTATACAGTAGTTTCAGTGTAAAGGACACCTGAAATAAAGCCTTACTGATACATATTTTACACTAGTGTGCAAGTCTGTTGCCCTGTATATATATTACATTGCTAAAGCTTGCTTCAACCACATTCATTTAAGACACATTAAAATTCATCCAAAGGGCTGACAGTGCCACTTAAATTGCTTGCTGACTATGTTTATTAATGTAGACTGAAGACAGTAAAGGGCTTCAGGTTATATTCCTGCATGACTTGCAGCAGATTTTCTGTGGTGAGACAGCTTTTACAGTGGCAGCTGCACGTGCACAGTGGTGCGGTTAAATCCTTTGCATCTAGGTTGCAATGCTCTTATTCAAATGCCACTTTAAACTGAACTCAGGAAACAAATAGCACCCCCCCCCATAGCAAGATCTCTATATCTGCCACTATCTGAGCTGATGCTGAGACTCCATTGGCAGAAAAGAGAAAGATGGCAAATGTGATTTGTTTTTTGAAAATCTATCATAACCCATCATGCCCAAACTGTAATGTGATAGCCAAATGTTGAGCCAAAAATGAAAGTTGCTAGAATTTTATCAGCATTATAAACTTTTTGAGTGACTGAATAACATAGATATTTGGTATCAAAATGGCCAACACCCCCCCCCAACACACACACCACAGCCACCTCTCACTAATAGATATGGTTATTTTTGCCAGATCTAAAGCAATAATTAAAGAAGAAACACTATGTCAAGTTTTCATTTAGACAGTTTCTCACCTTCCTATGATCCTAAATTCAGTACTGTATTCCTCACACAAAATGCTCAGCTTATACAGCACCAACAAATTGTGTAGGGTCTTATGAATGTCCATTTTTCAAACCAGGTGATTTCATATTTTGAAAATATGATATAGGCTGGAACCCTTTTTTGCAAAGTTTGCCATGTGGTAAAAATTTTGCACTCATTTTAGTTTTTCTACTTTACCCCCTCCCCCTTCACTCCAGTGGAATTTCAGTTTATCTCCAGAGTACATGTACAGTGGCGTGAAAAAGTATTTGCCCCCTTCCTGATTTTCTCTATTATTGCATATTTGTCACACTGGATGTTTTCAGGTCTTTAGAGAAAATTTAATATTAGATAAAGGGAACCTGAGTGAACAAATAACACTTGTTTTTTTTTTTAATTTCACTTATTTAATGAAAAAAAGTTAACCAACACCAACTGGCACTGTGTGAAAAAGTAATTGCCCCCTTACACTTAATAACTGGTTACGCACATTTAGCTGCAATGACTGCAACCAAACACTTCCTATAATTCAATATCAGTCTTTCACATTGCTGTGGAGGAATTTTAACCCACTCTTCCTCATAAGAACTGCTTTAATTCAGTAACATTTGGTAGGTTTTCAAGCATGAACTGCCTGCTTAGGTACTGCCACAGCATCTCTATTAGGTTTCAGTCTGGACTTTGACTAGACCACTCCAAAACTTTAATTTTACTTCTTTTTAGCCATTCTGATGTGGACTTGCTTTTGTGTTTTGGATCATTGTCTTGCTGCATGACTAACTATGCTTCAGCTTCAGCTGTGGAAGGATGACTGGACATTCTCCTTAAGAATTTTCTGGTACAGAGCAGAATTCATGGTTCCTTTAATTATGGCAAGTCAGCCAAGTCCTTAGCAGCAAAGCATCCCACACTATCACACTACCAACACCACCATGTTTGACTGTTGGTATGGCGCTCTTACTGTGGAATGCTGTGTTTGCTTTTACGCGAGACATTATGGGATCCATGTTGTCCAAAAGTTCCACTTTGGACTCATCTGTCCATAGAACATTTTCCCAAAAGGCTTGTGGATCATCCAGGTGCTTCTTGGCAAATGAGAGCGAGCATTTATGTTCTTCTTGGTTAGCAGTGGTTTCCGCCTTGCTACTCCACATGAAGCCCATTTTGCCCAGTCTCTTTCTGATTGTGGAGTCATGAACACTGACCTTAGCTGAGGCAAGAGTAGCCTGCAGTTCTTTGGATGTTGTTTTAGGATCCTTTGAGACTTCTTGGATGATTTTACACTGTGCCCTTGGAGTAATTTTGGCAGGCCGCCCACTCCTGGGAAGGTTCACTACTGTTCCAAGTGTTCTCCATTTGGAGATTATGGCTCTCACTGTGGTCTGATGGAGTCCCAGAGCCTTAGAAATATCTTTGTAACCCTTTCCAGACTGATAGAGGGCAACAAATTTTTCTGATCTTTTCAGGAACTTCCTTTGATCATGGCATAATGTGCTTGTTGAATCTTTGTGCTGGCAACGTGACTCTGATGGTAAGGGCCAAAATAAGTGAGGTTTATATTGAGCAGGGCTGGCTGTAATCAAGCCTGGCTGTGTTCAATCAGCTGACTCTAATTATCCCTTTAATTGGGTTGATTTAACTAGGGGCAATTACTTTTACACAGTGCCAGTTGGTGTTGGTTAACTTTTTCATTAAATAAATGAAATAAGTAAAAAGAAAAGTGTTATTTGTTCACTCAGGTTCCCTTTATCTAATATTATATTTTGTCTAAAGACCTGAAAACATCCAGTGTGACAAATATGCAATAATAGAGAAAATCAGGAAGGGGGCAAATACTTTTTCACGCCACTGTACACAGTCAAGACTGAACTGTTTGCATTAGGAGAACTGCAAATTATTACTAAATCTTACTAGTTCAATCTGACATTTTATAAATGTGTATTCAGATAGGGGCAGTATCATGATAGCAAAGTGAGCCTCTGATTGTATGTAGCATCTCTTACTGTTTGGCTGGTGATGTTTGCCTTACAGCATATCTACTATTCTGCAGTGAGAGGTGTACTTTTTTCAAATCAGATCTACAAGTGTGTGTGTGTGTGTGTGTGTTTGTGTGACTTTCCTCATAGTCACATTCACATCCCCCATCCATAGTAGAGACATAAGGCCAGATTCTCAAAGCTCAGAAGGATCATTCAGCTGCAGAAAGAATTTGGTGCAAGTGGGTTGCCTCTTGCAATACCTCAGTTTCTCCTGCAGCTACGGTATTCTCAAAAATGGAGCCAGTTTGCAACCTGATCCATGATTTATGGTTGCATGAAGGTAGTTTTTCCATGCAGCAGAAGAAAAATGTTACCACTGGTGGGAGCAGCCACAATATCTTCCATGACTGCTGCAGATGAAAATATTGATCCCCGAAGTTCCCATAACATTTTGAGAATACAGCCCCTAGAAGCTTTGAAAGTTAAAAAAAAATCTCTTTCAAAGAACTGCCATTGCAATTCCATCTTGCATCAGTATTTCCTATAATTTTTTCAAGCATGATGATGTCTTATTGTAAGCACGCACTTTCTTACATAACTAAATCACACCCCAAATCCCATCATATTTAGAGTTTTAAATCTCCCTCATTTAGCCCTTGTTTATTTCCTGGATGTTATCAGCTTTCAAAGAGTCAACAGGATACAATTCACTCCATCCACTTCAAAGTCCTCACGCCATGTTTTGCCAGACTCTTTGCTTGTGTTATTTGTCTTGATGCAGGTTTGCTCTCCTCACCCAGTTGGCAACAACAGAGATGTGGCTCTTAAATGATGTGGCAGGAGACCGAGTACAAAGTTTCAACATAAGTTGAAGGCAACAGGAAACAAGAGAGGTGCAGCGCAACTCCAAAATGGACCATGGCCTCAAATCATTTTTTTGGGGAAGGACAGAGTCCCTCAATCCCCACCACCCTTTCATCAACTTCTACATTGTAGAAAACAGTACATAACCTCTTGTGAGGGTAGCTATACTTCTATTGAGGCATGCAATTCTCTTATTTCAGTAAAGTAATGTTTTGGTTTAATTATTTGTTTAATTAGGGTTTACTGATAAATAAGAGGTAAATTGAATCTTGTTTGGTATTTATATTGTGGTCATTGTATTTTAACTGCTACTTTAACGTAAAGTGGGAAAGACAGAAGAGGGTAGATGATTATGGCAGGAGCTCATCATATAGAAGTATCTGATCATGGTTGATTTCAAAGGAGGTCCAAATACAAAAAGTTTACTAAGCATGGGCATGATATAACTATCACTAACATTGGTCCAGACAATTAACTGCTAGTGTCATCCCATTTCAATACAAGTATTTTCTGTCACCGTCCCATCCTTAATCTCACTGTCTGGAACAGCAACTGGGGCTGGATCAGTGACCTCTGCAGGCTATACAATGAATTAGCTTTCCTAAAGGGGCTTTTTCATGCCAGTAGAGTGGGCTAAATCATTTATTAAATTCACCTATGTGAGGCGGAATTCATGCCCATAAATATGCCACCAGTATAAATCAAATGGAACGATTAATGTGACTACCTCATCTCATTTTATGTAGCCATTGGTTTTGTTCTGGGGCTGCCAATCCTGAGTGTCCACATGTAGCTGAACAGGTAAAAACAGAATAACAAAAATCAGTGACATTGCAGACAATCCAAGAGTTTACAGCTGTTCCAATTCTGGGGTTTGCAAAGACTCCACCTGGTTTAGCATATTTAGCATAAGTTTGCATTTTTATATCACTAGAGGGCACGTGCGCATGCGTGTGTGTGTGTGTGTGTGTGTGTGTGTGTGTGTGTGTGTGTGTAGAGAGATGTTGCTGCCTTTCAAACTGCATTCCCAACTTCCTCTAAACAACGGACAGAGCCAGCTGCACACAAAGGTAAAATCTGCTGGAACTGATGGGTGGGAGGTGGGTATTCAAACAACGACAACAAAGAAAACAGGACAGTCTTCATTTTATAATAATGTGAATGATTTCATGTACAAAACAGTGGCTTTCATAGTCATATAGCAGGGAGACAGATGTGTTCTGAAATTAAATTCCAGGTAGTAAATTATTCCAACATGTTCTGAAATGAAACTCCAGGTTACCAAATTATTACAACCTATTTTATACAATGACATATGGTACTGTACAGTGTATGTATGAGAAGAAAACAAAAGGATTTTTTTTTAATTTACAGTATGTCTAATTAAGCCTTTGTATTAATTTCTTCTGTGGCTGTATCGGGCCGCATTTGTATTTCAGTGAATTCTATGCCTATTACTGCTCAGTCTAGTGGGAGACAAAGAAGACGGGGCATCAGAGCACTTTTAGTGACTGGCAATATCTATTGGCGAATCCAGAAAGGGTGCTTATCACAAAATCAACAGAATAGGGTATTGCTATATGATAAGGGACTCAAAGGAGTCAAAGAGGATAGCATCATTCAGAAAAAGAGACGTGCAAGAACAAAAGGGGCACAATTTGAAGATAGAAGGGGACAGCTCAGAGGTAATTTGAGGAAGTATTTTTTCATGGAAAGGGTTGTGGATACATGGAACAGCCTTCCTGAGGAGGTAGTGGAGTCAAAAACAGTGGGGAATTCAAGAATGCATGGGACAGACATAAGGCAATTCTAGTGGTGGGATGGGAGGAAGTAGGCTGTTGGTTAACTAGAATCTGCAGCCTATCCGTTAGGTAGGGAAATGGGCAGATTAGGTGGGCCATGCGGTCTATATCTGTTGTCAAAGTCTACGTTTCTATGTTTAATGCAATCTGGAGTTCAGTACCATATAGTTTAATGCTTTGTTAGAGGACATGCTTACCATAAATGTGAAAGGCTAAACTTTATTGTGTAAGCACAATAAATAGCTCTGTAGTTTTTGACAGCCAGAACAGCAAAGTTAACAGCAGTCTGTAATCAACACTTAAAAAGTAAACAAAAGGTTCACCCAGAGATTCATAGAAAAAGCAAAAACGTGCAGACTGCTGCACAATCTAAGAGCAGTCAACACAGTGATACTGTACTAGCTGCAAATGTCACTACTTTTCTAGTGTAATGAACAAACTTACTTTGATTTGAACAGTGCTGGTCTGTTTCTTGTGTTTCCCAACAAACTGACCCTTGTTGAGTGAGACCATTAGGAAGCAGATGCAGTTATTCACAGCAAGCAGTAAATGAAGGGTCAAACAAGCGACACTGAGAGTCACAAGCTGAAGCAGTGCCTCTATGACGTTAAGGATAACCACTAAGCCTACCGCAGTAATTTAAATCAGTTTAACTTCAGCAGCACTTAAAACTTCAGAGCGAACTTTCTGTACCTCAAGTTGGTAGGATAGTTCCTTTAGTAGACGAATGAAGAATGAGACAGTTCAGACTACATTGCAAATGTTACAGTTG
This sequence comes from Neoceratodus forsteri, assembly GCA_016271365.2. Lineage (NCBI taxonomy): Eukaryota > Metazoa > Chordata > Ceratodontiformes > Ceratodontidae > Neoceratodus > Neoceratodus forsteri. The sequence goes on from JADMNL010000022.1 coordinate 130,714,158, forward strand.
CTTCCCTTTTTTGCACAGCCTGCAGTAAATTATAGAGAACACATGCTCAGTTGCTGACATGCACCACCAGACTACAAGCCCAAACACTAACCTCCTGGGTGAGGTGATAGATGCAGGCGCTTTGGAGGATGTGATAAGTGGTGGTAAAAGGGAAACAGCTTGGTTAGTTGCCAGTTCTCGGTCTAGTTTGGTGCTGGTGGGGAGTTTCTATTGTTGTAAAATCAGTTTGTTTAGAGGAATAAAAGTTAATTGTTTGCTGTATTTATTGACCTGAACTGAAGACAGTGAAGTCAGGGCTTCAAATGAGCTGCCTGTGTGACTTACTTCAGCTTTTCCGTGGCAAGGAAGAGAGCTCCTACAGTGGCAAATTCATATGCATTTATGTGAGAGGTGCCAAAGTTGTACAGTTGACTTGCCCCCAACATTTAGATTCCAATATCCATATTCAAAGAGTACTTCAAACTAAGCTCTTAAAAAAGAAGCCCCCACCCCCACCCCATGGTAAACCCTATGTCGTTGTTACTGTCTGATCAGATGCTGAGACTCCATCAGTCAAAAAGAAAAAAAAGACAAATGTGATTTTTTGTAATGAAAATCTCTCATATTCCCTCACACTCAAACTGTAATGTGATAGGTAAGTGTTTAGCCAAAAATTTAAAGTTGTCATAATCTGAGCACTGTTACATGCATTATGAGTGCCTGGGAAACACAGGTATGTTTTCTCAAAATGGTATATATATTTCTTCGAATTGCTCCACTATGTTAAAATACTTAATTCTATAACACTTTTATTTAAATTGTTTATCTGGTCAGTTGACATAAGGGTGTTGGGTGTGTGATTGCAAAAGGAAACCACCTTGTTATCTGATTAGAGCTGTAATTTGTATGGTGTAATTAAAACATAAATCATTATAAATACAGTACTGCAGCAATGCCTGAAGTGCCAAACCTGTCAAAAGTTGTGTTTTTAGTCAGACTTTCACATTTGTTAAGTGTAGTAAGCTATTAAATACCACAGTGTATCATATGTTGATATGGCAATGAACTTTGGAACAGTTTTCCCTTTATCTTACAAGTATGTGAACAAAGTAAATAAAAAAGTAGGACAGAAGCCTGTAGATATACAAATAAACTAGTTAGTCATTGAAGCTGCATGTTATTTTTTTAAAATGTTACATTACCTTATGGTAGATTTTATGGTGATAGTTATGACTGCTTTCTGCAGAAGATATAATGTCTACAAAATATTCTTAGCTCATTTTGAGCAATTAGTGCATCAACAAACTTATATGACCCTGCAAAATAATGGGGGCAATTACAAAAAAAACCCAAAACAAAAACAGGTGTCCAGAAATGTTATTTCCATGGCAATTTAAAAAACAAATACCAGAATCTAGCTAAGCAGGTCCACATTTACTTAGGTTTGCATGTGTGTGTGTTCTTTTTTTTTTAAAAAAAAGGCATTCATTTTATGTATTTTCAATTTTGTTTTGTTTTAAAAACAGTTGTGGCCGCCATTATCTTTTTTTTCTCCTGACAAGTAAATCATTTCTCTTGACAATTAAATCATAAAAATTTTCTCTCTGGATCAGTGCTTTGTTTTTACCATTCTTGTCTGAGGGTTACCCCAAAAATTAACATTCAATTCTTATATCTATTTCTTCATAAAGACTTCAAAAGGCACAGCTTTACTACTGGCTGCTTCTACCATGAATGTTTAGTGAAATAAATCCAAATTGTCTAGACTCTATGTGACAGCACAGAAAAAGAGAAAACAAAAATTTAACTGTAGGAAAACCAACAATTCTTTTTTTTTTTTTTTTGCCATTCCATCTTTTGAAAACTGAACAAGATACTGTGGCAAATCTATACAACTCTTGAGACTCTGCCAGCCAGACCATGCATGCCAAATTTTTGATTATGTCTTTGAATGTCACCAAAGTTTTAAAGGTGCAAAAATCAGAGTTTGACATTAAACTGCCTAGTGCTACTGCATCCTTTATATATAATGCTTGGTCTGGCCCTTTTCCCCATTGAAAATGCCATCATATATTTTCCTATGAATGATGGTCGGCAATAAGGGTATCATGACCCCAATTAGCTAACTATACATATTAATGTGTTATTAACACATTAATAACACATTAATACCAAACTCACTGCAAACCATACCAATAACACATAGCAAGTCCATTTACACATCTAACAAACCCATTAATGATACATGTAGTAAGTCCCTTCATAACACATACAACAGCCACCTTATCCTCCACCAGCTGAAGAAACCTACCATAGCAAAGCACCAAAAAGTACCTCAAATATTCTGTTCTGAGGCCCTGTATGCTGCCACCATTTCAAACAGCTGTGCCAGAGCCCACAACACTGTCACTGTGTCCCACTAGTTAATGCCACTCCAGCCTTAGAAAGATCTGCTTCCAGTCCACTCCTTATGCAAACCATGCTGCATTACAGTCCTATAATATTGCCAGTGTGTACTTTTGCCCGTTAGAAAAGACCACTCCAAAGCCACTCCATGCCTGCTTCTGAATGCAAACCATATTGTATAACTGTTCAGCCACTCAAGTCGCTCATGAGACTGCCAGACACCTCCCACCATCCCTCTGTAAAGAAAAGCCTGCCAGAGCAATGTCTCCTGTCATAAGAGGCCCCTGCACCAGAGGCGTAGTTGGTTATTTTTACAGGGGGGGAAAAGTAACAAAAAAGTCCTGATTTTCGCGTATCACGACAGTGAAGAGGGCGGGTGGCTTGCGTAATACAAACAAATCAACCAGCATAAAATAATGCCCAAAAAACATTTAAAACTACAGCTGAATAACTCCTGGGAGGGACCAGCCCAGGCCAAGTCAGAGCACTTCCCAACCCCACCAGTTTTACTGCAGCCTGCTCTCGGCCCAACTCCTCCTGAGACCAGAGTCGAAAAACTGACCAAGATCTGTTTTGTATTCAGTTCTTCATTATTCTGCCTTGAAAGTGAAGAATTACTTGTAAAATTGAAAATATGTAAGGAACTTAACTTCCTTCTCAATAGGACAGGACCTCCCCTCAGCTTCAATTCAAATCAGTCTTGACCTAATTTTGCCCCCACCTGAACCTCCAAGTGGATAGCTCACTAGTCTCTCACCCCCCTTTGCTGCTTACATAACCCTTCCAAGTCCAGCCCTTATAGTGGATCCTGAAATTCTTGAAATGTCTGCTTCAGCTAGCCCTCCCACCCTTGAGGAGTGCAAAAAGCATGTTTCAAGGAAGTGCAGCAAATGGCTGTGCCACCTCAGTATACCTATAAACATGGATAGTATGAGAAACATCCCAGCATGTGCATCCTCACAGCATGAGCCCTTATTTACAAAGATTACATAAAATAATGAGATTATACAATGACAAGAATGAACGCTGGCCTCTGATTGGTCAGTCATGGGCTAGACCCATGATGTTATCCCAGTACATCCGATTCATCACAGGTCTAGTCTCAGCCTCTTCGTGAACCTCTTGATGATTGCTAGCATTAGTGTGGCTTTTTGTATCTTCTCTTAAAAATATTTTTCCACACCAAATAAAACATCTTTAAAATTTTTTTTTTTACTTCTGTATAACAATTCGCCATTGTATAATAGCAATAATGCCCTCCAGAGTGTGTGTCATGGTAGGATAACATCATGCCTTATGTATTGGATGCACTCATGCCCAACCACCTGAGGCATGACGTTATCACATCATGACACACACCCTGTCAGGCATTATTGCTTACTTGCACCCAGTGTTAACACTTTTCTTTGTTATAACCAAGTTAATTCATTAGTCTCCCATCCCATTCCATCCCATATCATTCAATGTCACATGCCTGAATCTGGTTAGGTAAGGTAAGTGAAGAGGATAATGCTCTCCTAAGTAAGCAAACATTGCATACATAAGCATGGGACTTGCTGATACACCTCAGACGGCGCTCTTAAGCATGCTGATGTACCTGGGACAGTGCAACAGAACAATGTAAATCCCCTAATTGTTCAAGATCATCATGGGCATGGTGTGGTCACACCACAACCCCTACCACTCTACTCCCCATGGGCTCCTAAGGAATATGCATCTCTGTCCATGCCCAGGGTTACACAACCCCATCCAAGCAAACACGGACTGCCCTGGCACAAAAGTGGTTGCATCGCATAACCTAAGAGAACAGATGACACAGGAAGTTTGCTGGAACAACGACTCCAGATACCTGTGCACAGCCTCGCAGGACCCACTCTGAAAGGTAAGTACTTGGTCGGTGGTTTTTATTAGCATCACCTATGACAGTGTGTGGTGGGCTGGTTGTGGTAGCCCAGGTTGCCGTGGACGCCCCCCCCCCCCACAGACTACTTCAAAATCGTCTCATCTGACAGTTTTGAAGGGCACAAATGAAACATGGTTGCTTCAGTTTGATGTGGTATAATACAGTTTTTTTTGTCTGAGCATGTGTCTCTATTCTTCTACACACAGACACAGAGACACACACACCACCAAAAAATGAACTTTTTTTATATACCATGTTTCCATTCAAGATAGAGACAGGGTAAAGCAGGTCCAGGCAGTACAACACGGTAAATGAAACAATGCATTTTACAATGCCCAACAAACCACCAAAAGACCACAAAACAACGGACCTTTCCCCTGTCCTGGGGGGGGATGGCTAGGTCACAGGTCAGAGTGCTAAATGAGGAGGAGAGAACACAGAACATCTTGTTGAACCACACAGTAGGTGAAACTACATAAGCTATCACAATGTTTATACTGGGATTTCATACTTTCCAACAGTTCCTAATTTTGACACAGCAACTTATCTTTAGTGCTCAGAAGCCCCATGTACGAGGGAGGTAAGGATGGCATGGACCCAGCAGACTGGCATACATGTTGAAAAAAATATTTCTGTGCCAGGATGTCCATCCACCCCTCCCTCCATCACCAATGGCCAGAACCATTTTTTTGAGCATGTGTATCAGTTCGCCCTGGTCAGCACAGCAGCACAAAGCTGGCAGGGCAGCAGAAGGCACAGCTAGCAACAGTGAACTAAATGTCCATGCAAAAATCTACAGCCCATTCTCCCCACCCCAGACCCGCAAGGCCACTATCTCCACCCAGACTGGCCAGCTCAGCTACTCTGCACCCTGATGGACTTGCACAGCCACTCTCCACACTCTGTGTCCACCCCACCAGCACAGCCACTCTCCCCATCTCCAGACATCCAGGTATGTGCCTCCCCATCACAGGCACACAAAATAAATAAAACCACATTTTATACTGCATTTTGTTTATGTTTTTCTTTGTCTGGAAAGAGAGATGTTGAGCTACCGGTCAGCACAGTTTGCCTGGTATACAATTACAACCCTGCCCCACCTACACAATGCCAGTGCCTCCACCCACCCACCCACACAACAGTGCCTCCACCACACCCACACAATGCCTATATCCCAAACCCCACCCACACAAATGACCAGTGTCCGCACACCACACACACATACATGACCAGTAGTGTCCCCAACCCCCAACACACACACACACACACACAACCAGCAGTGTCCCCAACCCCACCCACACAGACACGATCAGTGTTCCAACCACCCAAAAAAAAATCATGGCCAGTCAGTAGTCGCTATAATGATAGCCAGATAATAGTATAATCATTTCTTTAGGGTGCATGTTTTAGTGCAAGATTTTTTTTGCTAGTCTTGTAACACCGAACGGGGGAGAACACAAAAAGCTACCCCTTTGATTGTGTTTGCCAGGCAATGAAGACATAGACAGCAAGGCCAAGGAATCTGTCGGTTTCACCCCTCCACAGTGGACGATCGGAGAAATCAAAAAAAGTGAAAGATTACTTTTACAGCCAGGTAAAGGATGAGGGGAAAATAATGTTTCAACATTTACTAATGTTCATATGCTAGCTGCAGGCACAGGTCAGTGAGATACATCCCTTGACAGGTAAAGGATGAGGTGGAAATTATGTTTTAACATTTACTTATGTTTATATGCTAACACCCAGTCAGCAAGCACAGAATGTCCCCCCTCCTAACCAACACGGACAGTTCACCAGAAACCCAGTCAGCAAACATGGACAGCCCCCCCTTTACCCCACCTACAAGGACAGTCCCCCAGACACCAGAACAGTCCCCACCCACCAGACACCGGGCCAGTGAGCATAGAATACCCCCTTCCCAACCGACAAGGACAGTCCCACCAGACACCCAGGAAGCCAGCAAACATGGACAGTCCCCCATATCCCACCAAGGACAGTGCCCACCCCCGACACATAGCTAGCAAACACAGAATTTCCCCTGCCCCACCAACATGAAAAATCCCCTTAAAGACCTGGCTAGCAAACACAAAGAGATCCCCTCCCCAACAAAATTGATAGTCTATCCTAGACACCTGATCAGCAATCACCGACATTCACCCCCCATAAGCCAACATGGAAAGATCCCCCAGACACCAGACTAGCAAATAGGTCCCCTCCCCACAAGACACCCAGCAGGCAAACATGGACAGTCCCCCTTTTCCACCATAATGGACAGTTTCCCCCCAGACAACTGGCCAGCCAAGTCCACCAAACAATGGCTAGTGTCACCACCCCACCATCACAGCCTGTGTCCCCACATCACCATGGCTTGTGTCTCCACCCCACCAGACCACAGAATAGAAAACAGACTGTCCCCCCAGCCCCACCAAACACTGACCACCCTCCCAGTCCCAAACACTAACCACCCCAGCCCCAAACACTGATCATCCCCCCCAGCCCCCCCAACGGGCCCTCCCCAGCACCAAACACTGACCATCCTCTCAGTGAGTCAGCCTCAAAACATACAGACTGTCCCCTGACCCCAACCCCACAAAATAGACTATCCCCCAGCCCCACCAAACACAGACCATCCAGTGAGTTTCCCCAACAAACCCCACCACACCAGTAGCACAGTAACTGGGTGCCCCACTCCACCAACATGACCAGTGTCCACACCATACCAAACGAATAGACCCCCCACCCACCCCACCAACATGGACAGCTCAACAGCCAACAAATCCCTCCCACCCAAAGAAACACAAGCTGACAGAAAACCTTCCACCCACCCCCAGACACATGGCCATGGCCAAGATAACCCCCCCAAAAGACCCATTTCTGGGATGTGAATAGTATTAATTTCCAACAACCAGTTTGCAGCACAGTTACTCACCAAATCAGTAAGGGCACAGACTGGGCAGCGTGCAGCAGGGCACAGCAAGGCCAAGAAGGCAGGTCAGGTAGCCGAGTCTCTCCCAACAGTCCTGTTCCTCTCCTGATTAATCCCCCAATGAGACAGTAACTCATTTTTTCTGACACCAGATGAACATGTCGCATTATGGGTCTGCTATAGCCTGCATGACCGCTGGCTTCTTCACTGTTCTGGGCCTGGCTGTTCACTGACCTGAATAATCCCTCTCGGTGGACCGTGGAACTGGTGGGCAACGGGCGTGGTGTGGGACTCATCGACAACACAGTAAATCTTTTTCTGGCCTGCGGGACACAGGAGCTGGGTGTGCAGGCAAGCCTGGCCGTGCCTCAGACTCACTGTAATTGTACTACTCGCTCCTCCACCTGGTCTGTCCGGTGGTAGAGGCCTTCTGGCTGCAGGCCTCCTAGGGTCTCAGGGATGTGAGGCTCAGGTGGCAGCGAGAGAGCCCAGAGCACAGCTGGCTGCACTGAGAAACAGAGAGTAGGTAGTCAGAGGACTCAGGTGAGGTTTATTTAAATTGGGCTGTTCAGGACAGGAGGAGGGTGGGAACACTAGACTGACCGAGACACTGGTAACACCTGACAGACAACCAATGACTGCTGCTTGGCATCCTCGAATAGCTATCTCTCCTCAGCCCTATGCTACACTATATGGATGCTGCTGCTGCTGCTCCTTCATGGAAGGCACACAGACAACTAAATGGCACCACTAACGGAGTACTGCTCACGCGATGGCGCCAGCTTGCAGCACTCTCTGATTGGCTGTAACATGCAGGTTTCTATGGTTGGAGGCTTGCAGCCAATTGGAAAAGTGGATAGTTTTTGTTTAAGAGACACGGCGTTGCGCCGCCACCCCCTCCCTCCCCTGGAGAGGTGCAGGCAGTCCAGGCATAGCCCTGAGCCCGTTCAATATTAAAAAAAAAATGATAACTGGAGAACGATGACTGGGCTCCTAAAAAAGTCCTGGTCTAATTTTTCAGGGGGGGCAGCCCGCCCCTCTGCCCCCCCACAATCTATGCCTATGCCCTGCACTATGGCAAAACTACTAGGACAATAAACAACAGTCCCTTAAGAACTCAGTACACTATAGAAAAACACAAATTACCTACTTAAAGGCACATACCACTGCACTACAGAAAATCTCTGCACTATGGGAAAAACACAAAAACAAACCACTACACTACAGAAAATAACTACCCTCCAGGAAACATTTGCCTGTTGAGAAGTTTTAAACCTAGACATAGAGTTATATTATGGGCCTGATTCTCAAATATTGGGCACAAGCCATGACAAAGGTGACTTGTGTTGATTGATGGATCACCATGGGCCCTGTACCTTCTCGATCAGGTAGGGTCCCACTGGCAAAGTACCATGGCCTGTGGCAACCATAGTGGTGTGCAAAATAGAGGGTGCATCTGCACAGGTTGCTGCAAGCCATGGGCATCAGTGCAGCCATGTCTGCCAGCATTCCTAGGTGGTCTGGAAGACTGTGTCCCTTCAAGTCCCAGTTCCCCATAATGTTTAATTAGCCCGAGTTATCTAACACCCCCCAAGTCCTGATCTGCCATGTTTAATTAGCTCTGGGAGTCTAGTGCCCCCCTAAGTCCTGATCCCCTTTATAATACAGCAGGAGGGCCACCACGTTGGGGTAGTAAGATCAAGGAGACACCCTGAGGTTAAATGGAACCCAGATTGTGGCATCTCATGTTTGGTTTCCATACCCAAAGGCACTACCGATTGAGGTAGGCAGATGGTTCAGGTAGCCAGAGAAGTTCGTCTAACTCAGGAGATCTTATGCAATGCCAGGTCCATTAAAAACAAGACTGCAATTGCAGATCTTGTTGAAACAGTGGACCTGGCTTGCATCACCGAGACCTGGCTGGATGAAAACTCTGGCCCCATTTTGGAAGCTTTAACTCCTGCCGGGTTCTCGGTGATACACCGACCATGGTTGGATCACAAGGGGGAGGGCTGCGGCCTGTTTTAAGACCAAACTAAACCTCACGGGTGTACTAGCTGAGGAAGTGGAGTCATTTGAGTGTACCAGAGTAGCAGGTGTAGGTTGTCAGATCACCCTCATCTACCATCCACTCGGTGATGAAAAGTGATTCCTTCAGGAAGTGGCAGACTTCGTTGTTGACATGTCATTAGAGTCACCCAGACCGATGGTTCTGGGTGAGTTCAATGCCTGGATCGACGATGAACTCTTGCAGTTTGGACATCACTTCCTCCAGTTAATGACATCTCTTGGACTTACTCAGATGGTTACCACTGCCACTCATAAACACTGACACTCTCTTGACTTAGTTTTCCTCCTAGGGATCAAAGCCTCTGACTTGGGGGTGGAACCAGTTGTGTGATCTGACCATTATGCTGTGGGGTTTAGTTGTAGCACCCCCTTCATAGGCCTCCCCCTGTGGAGATGGTCAGGTACCACTCTTTACAAGACATAACTTCTCATTGCCTATCTGCGGTGCTTGACCTGTTGTCCCTCTCTGTGTCAAGCAATGATCCAGAGACCCTCATGATGGCCTATAATACAGCTGTCTTGATGGCTCTGGACACTATTGCTCCAGTCCATGTTCATCCTTTCTCCCTTTGCCCTCGATCCCCATGGTTTGATGGGGTTCTGAGGGAGATGCAGTGACTAGGATGAAGGCTAAAGCATCGCTAACGGAAATCTGCTCTTGACGCCAACCACCTTAGACTGATGGACCATTATCAAGTCTATCAATCCGCAATCACCCATAAGAAGGCAGAGTTCCTGTCCAAGGAAATTGCAGTAGCTCAGAATTGACCAGCTCAGCTCTTCCAAACTGTAGACAGACTGTGCAACCCAGCCTGTTTTCAAGTTCAGAAAGCATTTTCACAAACAGGGTGTGATGATCTTGCTCGATTCTTTGCTGCTAAGCTGGCCAACATCAGGGCAGTGCTCCAACCAGCACACTCTATGGGTGATGCAGTGGATCAGCATGAGGTCATTGCTCCTCAGTTTTCCTGGAGTACCTTCAGCCGCCCGGACTTCATGGATGTCATGTGGATCATCCAGAGTATGAACCCTACATGCTGTAGTTTGGACCCTGGACCAACTTCCCTGATTTTGGGTTGTATTTATGTTACTAGTCTGTTCCTAGAACAGATAGTTTGGTGCTCCCTGGAATCTAGAGAGCTTTCTAGCTCTCTGAAAGAGGCAGTAGTGATACTGCTTTTGAAGAAAGCTACTTTGCACCCAAACTACCACGCCAACTACAGGCCAATCTCTAACCTCCCCTGTTTAGGGAAGGTGATTGAGAAAGTAGTGGCAGCACAACTGGATGACCATTTGACCATCAATGACATCTATGAGCCCCTTCAGTCCAGTTTTTCAAAAGAGACATAGTAACAAGACAGCAGTGGTTCGGGTGATCAAGGATCTCCTGATGGCTGGAGATCAGAAGAGCCGCTCCATCCTGGTTCTTCTGGATCTCTCATCAGAGTTTGACACTGTAGACCATGGGGTGTTACTTAGCCATCTGAGGTGCATCTGTGAACTGACAGGAACAATCCTCAGGTGGTTTACATCGTTCCTCACTGGAAGAACTCAGAGAGTGGTGTCTGGGGTGTTTTCATCAGACCAAGTTTCTCAGTCTTGTGAGGTCCCTCAGGGTTCAGTTTTGTCACCCACATTGTTCGCAGTGTACATGCTGCCCCTCGGAGACATTGTAAGAAGGTATTGGCTGAGGTTTCATTGCTATGCTGATGATACCCAGCTCTACCCTTCTTTTGAGCCAGACCAGGATGGAGCTCTCTCGGTCTTTAATAGCTGTCTCAAAGAAATCCAGGAATTGATGGATTTGAGCTGGCTGAAGTTGTACTCCAGTAAGACTGAGGTGTTGGTTGTGGACCCTGGTCACTGGACAGGGTGTTCGAGGGCTGGGTCACCCTCTGGACTTGTTCATGTGGGGTGTCTCTCTCCTGACCTCTGACCAGGTGCAAATCCTGGGGGTAATTTTTGACAAAGGGTTGACCCTGCATTCGCAGGTGTTGGCTGTCATCAAATCTTCCTTTTATCATCTAAGGAATATCTCCAGGGTTAAACATCTGGTTCCGTCTGGTGACCTTCCTGTTCTGGTCCATGCCTTTGTGTCCTCATGCTTAGATTATTGCAACTCCCTATACCTAGGGCTTTCTGGGATGGAAATCCACCTCTTGCAGTTGGTGCAGAACGCGGAGGCCTGGCTTCTGACGGGATCATCTCAGTCCTGTCATATTACGCCGGTGCTGTGCAAACAGCACTGGCTGCCAGTACAGTGATGGATCACCTTTAAATTTGGCTTGCTGACTTTCAAAGCCCTACACAGACTGGGCCCAGACTACCTGAAAGAGGTCCTGGTTCCTTATTGCCCTGGGCGATCTCTGCGCTCAGCCGGTGAGGGGTTGCTAGAGATTCCTAAGGTATGTCTGAAATTTTCTGAGGCCAGATCATTTATGTTCATGGCTCCCACACTCTGGAATTCTCTACCTCGTCAGTCATGGGAATGCTTAGATTCAATGCAAAGAAGTGCAAAGTAATGCACCTGGGAAACAAAAACACAAGGCAAGATTACACAATGGGGGTGAGATACTGACAACAACAAAAATGGGAAGGGACCTGGAGGTAGTCATATCAAACAACCTAAAGGTGGGCCAACAATGTGAGAAAGCAGAAAGGAGGGCTGGGGGGATACTGGGATGCATAGGGAGAGACATCACCAGTAGAAAACAGGAAGCTGTTGGCCTTCTGTACAGACAGTTGGTAAGACCACACATAGAGTACTGTGTACAGTTCTGGAGACCCCATCTCCACAAAGACATAGACAGGGTGGAGGCTGTCCAGAGGAGGGCAACCAAAATGGTGCAAGGTCTGCACCAGAAGACATATGAAGAAAGACTAAAGGAGCTTAAGATGTATAGCCTTGAGGAAAGGAGGGAGGGGAGGGGCATGATAGAAATTTTTAAATACCTCAAGGGCATCAACAAAGTTCAAGAGGGTAGCATCTTTCAAAAAAAGATGTGCAAGAACAAGGGGGCACAATTTGAAGATAGAGGGGGGTGGCTCAGAGGTAATGAGAGGAAGTATTTCTTCACAGAGATGATTGTGGATGCATGGAGCAGCCTTTCTGAGGAGGTCATGGAGTCAAAAACAGTGGGGGAAGTCAAGAATGCATGGGACAGACATAAGGCAATTCTAGTGGGGGGGTAGGAGGAAGTAGGCTGTTGGTTAACTAGGATCTACAGCTTATCTGTTAGGTAGGGAAATGGGCAGACTAGGTAGGCCGTGCAGTCCTTATCTGCTGTCAAATTCTATGTTTCTATGTTTCACAACAGTGGAGGGTTTTAAGCTGGCCCTAAAGACCTTTCTGTGGCACCAGGCATATGGTGAATAATTAATTGATTAATGTGATTTTATGATGTTTGATTTTATGATTGTTTATCCAGATTCGTTTTTTGATTTTAACTTGTATGGCACCTTGACATTCAAAAGGTGCCTAAAAATAAAGATATTGTTATTATTAGTTATCCCTGGTAGTCTAGTGCCCCCCAAGCCCCAATCTCCTGTAATAACAGTGTAAATAACCCTGGTAGTCTAATGATCTGGTGGCTACCCGAACACCTCTTATATCACATTGTACTATACCTGGTGGTCTAGTGGACCCCACGCTCCAACTCACAGTGCCTTACCACCCTGATCCTCCCAATTCATGACTGAGCCCGTGACTGGCACAGCCCACCACTCACCAACATGGCCAGCTGTTCACTGAGCACTGAATGAGCTTGTACTGTACTCTATATAGTACGTGCTCCGTTATTGACAGCTGCTCATTTAGAGCTCAGATGACAGCTGGCCACAATGGTGAGTGGTGTGCTGTGCCAGTCACCAGATGAGTCACAGGTTGGAGGGGATTGGGGTGGTAGGGCACTGTGGGGTGGAGAGGGGGGTCCCACTAGACCACCAGGTATAGTGCAATGTGATATAATGGGGGGGTTGGGGCTCCACTAGACCAGCAGAGTTATTTACACTATTCTTGCAGTAGAGTGGGGCTTGGGGGTACTAGACTCCGAGGCATAATTGCTATATTATAATAGAGATTGGGACATTGGGGAGCTAGACTACCAGGGAATATAACTTTTATACAGATTTACTAACTGGTATAATAGGAGATCGGGGGGGGGGCACTAGACTACCAGGGAACATAAATATTTTATTTTAACTATTGCTGATTGGTATAATGGGAAATCAGAGCTTGGAGGACTGCACATTGGCCCACCCCTACAGAGGTTTCTAAGTAACATAGTGGTACTTAAGAGCATTGCCCTCTGGGAGGAATTTTAGAATACCACCTGAGGGGATATGGCAGCCTCTGTCTGTTGCAAACCCTCTGGCACCCTGCCACAGCTCATTATGTGGTGTAAGACTGAGACAAGCCCCCCTTTTGGTGCATGCAGCTGGAATTTGATGCAGGCTGTTTTTGAGAATTACTCTGGGCACATTTTTGATGCAAGGTGCCACTTGCGTCATTTATGTTTGACAATGCAGGCACCTTGCTTCAAATTTAAGGGCTTTTGAGAATCGGGCACCATGTGTTTAGGACACTTTCAGAATCGACCTTGTCTAGTGTGCTTACCTGGTCAACAAAATCTAAATAAGAAATGAAGTACTAAAATAATTTGAGATTGTCTACTAGAAGTTCATATAATTTTCAGTAAATCAGTTATTCTCCAGAGGTCATGCCAAATCTGTAAAGGAATCAGTGTTTGTACTTTTTATCTCTGGGATTACAAAAAAGCACTAAAGCTTGTTTAGGCATTCACTCAAATTACACAGTGTCTTTATTTATATAGAAAGCTGCAAAATTCACAGACATACATGCAGGCCATCAATTTTCAAGATGCTTAAAGGGGCACTGTCAACCTTTTTTGCATCATAATATTTCTAGCTGAAAACCTACAGTTTGTGCCTGCTTGAATTTTCTAAAACTCATTAAATTTAAGACTTGTTGGATCTGCTTCTTTTCTAAATAGAAGTGAAATGCATTCTCATGGTGTAATTATACCTCATGTTGTTCTGCTTCAAATCCTTGAACTCTCTTATTGCAAGCATCCTGAACATTAGGAACATCCTAAACAGTGCAACTAATTATAATGCAGTAGTCCTCTCTTCTCCCACAGCATCATGAGTGGTAAGATTGTGATAGTGGCATTACCAAGTCCAGGAAAGAGGAAGTGGAAGCTGATCAATGAATGTAAACAATCATGCTTTTGTGTGTTAACATCAAAAGGATGGGCAGTGTTTTTTGTTTTAAAAAAGAAAAAAAAATAATTATAATCGAACTAGCAGCTACATAAGCAATTTCTACAGAATGGGGGCAATCATTAAGTGTTTTTTAATCTAGGGACTCTTTGAGGCCTAATGGGAGTTGACAGTGTCCCTTTAAAAATGTATTTCATGTCACTCTTTTAATTTCTCAGGCCATCATACAGATACCTAATGTTCTGCCTCATGTCCATCAGGCTTTATCAAGGGTGGTGTTCCTATAAAGTAACAATATTTTATCTGTTTAATATCATTCAAACTGTGTAGTTGTTACAGTGAAATACAATGCAAAATTCAACAGCTTAAACAAGATGTGCCTTTAAAGCATTTTTTCCTTCCATGAGGGTTTACTTATCACAGTCAAGAAGACACAATGGCAAAAAAGCCATTCTGGCCAGCATCTTGATAACTTCCACGTTTAAGGCTAGGCAGGCTGACATTGTGGGTGTTGGTGCACTGTACCACATCTGGATGTCAACATTTATCATAACATCACATATTGATTTGATTTGATCTGATAAAATTTATTTTTAAACAAGAGTCATTCATTGGGACGTAAATTCCGTTTTAAACATAGTCCATCACTTCAAGATGTCACAACATTCATCATGATGTCACATGTCCTGCTGGTCATTGCATTTAGTGTTGCACACATGTGCATGTCTCATTTCAGACTGAGATAATCCCTTGTGCAAGTGCTATAGCTCAGCTATGAAACTTTACTTTAGAAAATTGTTTACATCTATTCTAAATGATGTTATATTCAAAGAAAATATCAAAGTATCAAAGGGTAACTATTTCCTACAGAGTTAATCGCTGTACAAATGTAACTGACCCAAAACTGTATTTCATGGGTCAGGCTAAGTGGAAGGTTAAGCTAAGCATATTCATGCAGCAGAACAGTCTACTATAAATTGATACTGACCTATTTGTCATCTGTAACAAAAAGAAAAATCATACATACTCAAACTGATAATCACCAAAAACAAAAATAGGCAATAAATAAAAATGAGACATGAGTTCAAATTCAAAGCAGTTCTGTTACAGTACAAAAGGTACAGTAATCATCAAAAATCCATTATAATATTCCTTCAATGACAGGGAGACAAATCAGGGTCATATAACTAAGAGTGCATTAACCTGTGCTAAGTGTATGTTTGTGTGTGTGTGTGAGTAGATAGATAGATAGATAGATAGATAGATAGATAGATAGATAGATAGATAGAGGCACAACCATGCCTCTATACTTTGAGTTCAGTAGGCAGTTTAATGTTAAACCCCAAATTTTGCACCTTAATAACTTTGCAACTGTTTAACAGATTTGCACAAACTTTGGTGTGTGCTGTCTTGAGGGGTAGATCTCCTGATGTGCCAAGTTTTGTTTTGAGGCTTTTGTGCAGTTCATAGTGTAAAAAATGTGTTTTTCACAAAATGTTCATGAATTTTCCTCATCACCCTGCACCCATACCATTTAGAATTTTAGCAGGAATGTTTCAGAGTAGGACAAGCTTCCCTAAGGAACACGCCAGTGTAGGTTTGGTGAGAAAATATTAATTCAGTCCAAAGTTGTTCAATTTTGGAAATTTGTCTTCTGAGCATGCTCAGTTCAGTCTTCCAGATATATGCACAATTGCAAACAAGGATTTTAGCTCACAAATGAGGATTTTGACAACTCATGAATGGGGATTCATTAAATCCTTGTTTGTGAGAAAAAAATCTCAATTCGTGAGCTGCCACTTGTTTTCACTTTTTGCCCAAAACAAAATGTTGGTACTTGCCCTATGGATGAATTCTGTAGAAACCAATGCATGAGTTTTATTCAGGGTGGCACCCTCTTCAAATCCATGTGTTTTGTTTCCATCAGTGTATTAAAAAGGCAGCTTTTTACTATGGGAAATGTCCATTCATCTCTTGCTTCTGATCCTCATTCGAGAGGTATCAAAATCCCCATTCATCAGTCAATCCTCATTTGTGAGCTTTCAAAATCCATGTTTGTGAAACAAGGACCAGATGGCCAGATCTCACAAATGGGGATCGGATGATGAATGGATATTCTGACACCTCAAGAATGGGTATTTGGCTGATGAATGTGGATTTTGACACTTCATGAATGGGGATTATACAAACGAAATCCCCATTCATAAGGTGTCAAAATCCCCATTCATGAGATGAAAACCAGATGGTTGGATATGTCCATCTTGTCATGAGATGAAGACCAGATGGTTAGATAGGGCCATCTGGTCCTCATACCACCTCATGAATGAGGATTTGGTGATGAACAGGGATCCACAATGGTTTTATTTATTTTATTTAGCTTTTGTTGACCGGGTAAGTGTACTAGACAAATCCTGCCTATTTTCAGGCATGACCCAGGGGAAGGGGATACAGATGAATGCCAACTGACCTTGACCCAGATTAAGCTGTTGGTGGTATTTTTACTGAATGAGGGAAATTTGGCCAGGACACCGGGGAAATCCCCTACTCTTTTCGATAAGTGCCATGGGATCTTCAACATCCACCTGAACTACCACCAATCCAGGCAGATGGGACCTCGGTTTAACGTCTCATCCGAAAGACGGCACCTCAGAAGTGCAGCGCCCCTCTCATGCTGCACTACAGTGTCAGTACTGGGATATTAACCCAAGTGCCAGATGTGGGAACTGAACCCACAGCCCTGTGATCTCCCGGCCTCAGAGGCGAGTGTGCTACCTACTGAGCCACTGACACTGCTAACACTGGTTGATTTCCCCTTGCAAAAAATGGCCCTTGTACTTATTCTTTAAATGCTGACATTGGGGTGCCCAATCCCCATGTCAGCATGTATCTCTCCACCAAACTAATATGGCACTCTAGGAGTCCACCCCAGTGTGCTAAATATATGTATATGTATAGATATAGATAGATAGATAGATAGATAGATAGATGGATATATAGATAGACAGACAAACAGAAATACACACATATATATATATATATATATATATATATATATATATATATATATATACATAGATAGATAGATAGATAGATGGATATATAGATAGACGGACAAACAGAAATACACACATGTATATATATATACATATATACATATATACATATATACATACATATATATATATATATAATTTATTTTATTTAATGCTCTGACACTGGATTCCCATTCCTGGTGTTGGATGCCCTACCCAAGCCCATAGTTTTCAATTGCCAACACAGGGTTCCCAATCCTGTGTCAGCATATATGCATCCCCCCAACTAATATGGCACACTGGGAGCCCACCACAGTGTGCCCAAATATGTATTATTTGAAAAATAGCTGTACTGTAAACAAAACCATCCCCCAATGTCTTCAATTGTTTTTAACCTGCAAAAAGAAAATGGTCCCTTGTCATCTCCCCAGTCCTACCTTCCCCATCCTCCCACTGAACACATATCTCCCCAATCCCCTTACCCATACTTACCTCCAGAGGTCAGAAGCAATGATCTTCTGTGGACCGGGACACATCTACAGTCTTTAAAGCCAAACCGCAAACTGAAGAATTAAAGATAAGTGTTGTTTAATAGCAGTCAATGGACTGTTCAACTTAGGTTAATATCTTAGCAAGTTTTAAGACTTTTGACTCCAAATTTTCAACATGGGTCCTTGGGATCCCATCTCATGAACACTGTCACGGTCATTTCTTTATTCTATCCCAAAAGGTGATGTCACAGATGCTGTGCCAAATCACCTTCCATGACTGATTAATGAAATAACAGTGCCACTGCTGATGAGATGGAGTCCCAAAATGTCAATGTTGCAAATCTAGTGAACAAATTCTAAAAAGTGATTGCATTATGAGTGTGCATTATGTAGTTTCTATGCATGCTCGCAAATTTGCCAATTTTTAGTATTTTCACTACAGATTTTCAACATTGACATTTTTTCACATCTCCTTATGTACAGTACAGCTGTTATTTTTCACTGCCTGTGTGAAATGTGTTTTTGCACTTGTGGTGCAGAATGGTGTGGTTGCTGTATGAAATCAACTTTTGGAATAGACTGACAAAATCACAGGGCCACTGTTCAATAGAGGAGGTACCAAAAAACCCATGTTGAAAATTAGGTGAAAAAATTTCAGCAAATGACTGCTTTATATGCGTCCATTGCACAGTTTCTACGCACATGTGAAACTTCACCAATTTTTATATTTTCACTCCAGATTTTTTACATTGCTATTTTTTCACATCTCCTTATGAACAGTACAGCTGTCATTTTTCACGTCCTGCCTGAAATGTGTTTTCACACCTGTGGCACAGAATGGCATGGTCACTGTGTGAAATCAACTTTTGGGATGGATTAGCACAATCACAGTGCCACTGTTAATTAGGGGATGTCCCAAAAAGCCCATGTTGAAAATTAGGAGAAAGAATTTCAATAAATTACTGCGTTATGAGCATGCATTGGGCAGCTTCTATGCATTCTTGTAACTTCACCAGTTTGTCATGTTTTCACTCCAGATTTTCCACATTACTATTTTTTTACACCACCTCATGAACAGTGCAGCTGTGATTTTTTTTAATCCTGCCAAAAATGTTTTTCCACACCTGTGGCATAAAATGGTATTACAATTGCACATAATTACATTTTGACAGGGATTTGAATATTTTCTGTATTGGATACATGCTGTGAGGTGATAAGAAGGTTACGTTGAACATTTGGGGTGAAAATTATTTAAGTTGGCACAGTTATAAGTATTTGTTGCAATTTTGCTACACCTGCTTGTAACTTAATGTGTGGAAGCACAGGGGCCAGACACTCAAGTGATTCCACAGTTACATGCATATGTGCATCTGTGGAGGCCCTACACTCACACAGTAAAATAAAGATACTATTATACTAACTCCAAAAGTCAGAAACAAATTCATTAATGCATCAGTTAGGGTTAAAGCTACAGAAGTATTAAAATGAGGCATTAGGATTGAGCCCCTAACCCCACCACCTTACTACCCCACCCCTTATCCTCCACAAACCAACAGGCAATGGGGTGTGAAATGGGGTCATTAGCAAGGCCACTGATTTACGGTGATTAAAACAATGAAATTCCGTTTTCAAGCCTTTGGATTCCAGAATTGCACCGGT
The DNA here is from genome assembly GCA_016271365.2 of Neoceratodus forsteri. NCBI lineage: Eukaryota > Metazoa > Chordata > Ceratodontiformes > Ceratodontidae > Neoceratodus > Neoceratodus forsteri. The sequence goes on from JADMNL010000022.1 coordinate 130,733,865, forward strand.
GATTGTTACTCTAATTTCTGGATTTTACTGGGATTCTGCTATCATTCTTTTAGTATATGCATAAATAATCAGAATAAAAAAGGCTTAATATATATAGCATTAAATAAAGCAAACTGAAAATAGTACAGGAAGGAATTATAAGAAAAATACAAGTTTTTGTAGATTTACTGATCTGATATAAAATGCCAGATTCCATGAAATCTTTGTTTTTACCAGTGTTCAGGTAACTCTGATTCTGAAATTTTGCTGGGTTTTCCGGTAAAAACCGAAAATCAGTGGCCTTGGTCATTAGGCCTAATTCTCACCCCATTGTTCATTACTATACCATGTCAGCCTGTTTACACATGCAGTGGGGTGAGAGTTAGGCCTAACAACTCCATGGTACACCCTGATGCCTGTTGGTGTGTGGAGGATGAGGGGTGGGGTGGTAGTGTGGGGGGTTAGGGGCTCAACCCAAAGGCCTAATTTCCATAGTCTTGTCACTTCAACCCTAACTGATGCAGTAACAAAGTTTTTCGTAATATATATTGCAAACACAACAGAAGGTAGATAAGGGGGTCTATAGGGATAAACTGAAGGAAGCAAGGAAGGTGATCAAGAGGGCCAAGGATGAAACAGAAGAACATATAGCATGTGGGGTAAAAAGGAGGAACAATAGGTTCTTTAGATATGTAAGTGGCAGGAAAAAGGGGAAGATAGGGATAGTGAGGCTCAAAGGGGAAGGGGCACTGGAGGGGGAGACATAGAAAAAGTCAATGTCTTAAAAAATACTTTGCATCAGTCTTTACAGTGGGGGGGCAAAATTAAAAAATAGGAGGAGAATAGGTAGGGAGATGGACTCCAGTCCCTTTTCTGAAGCTACGGTGCAGGAGGAATTGCACAAGCTGCAGACTGAAAAGGTGGTGGGGCCAGATGAGATTCATCTGAGGGTACTTATAGAATTGAAACAGGAATTAGCAGCACCAATCATGAGGCTAGTCAACCTGTCACTGCAAATGGAAAAGATTCCAGAGGACCGGAAAAAGACAGAGGTAGTACCACTTCATAAGGGATGCGGGAGGGAAAAGCCAGGTAACTACCACCTGATAAGCTTGACCTTAGCAGTCAGCAAGCTAATGGAGGCATGATTAAGGAAAGTCTGATAAAACATCTAGATGGAGAGGGCCTACTGAATGAAAATCAGCATGGATTCATGGGTGGCAGGTCATGCCAGAATTCTTCAACAGGGTGATGCAGATATGGGACCAGAGATGGGTGGTGGATGTGGCTTATCTGGACTTCAGAAAGGCATTCTACACCATCCCCATGGGAGACTCATAGGCAAGGTGGAAAACTTGGGAGTGGGAAACAAGCTCATTAGCTGGTTGGAACATTGGTTGGTGGGGAGAACTCAGATGGTCAATGTTAATGGGGTATGCTCAGAGGAGGAAAGAGTGACAAGTGGCATTCTACAGGGGTCTGTGTTGGGACCAAAACTCTTCAACATATACATTCGGGAAATCACAGAGGGTCTGTACAGGAAGGCGTGCCTGTCCAAAGGTGACATAAAAATCTGTAGTAGCAGGGTGGATACATCAGAAAGGGGGTGGAGGATATGAAGGAGCACTGGCCAGGTTGGAGGAGTGGTCAGAAAGGTGGCAATTACAGTTCAAGACAAAAAAGTGCAGGCTTATGCACATAGGTCATAACAACCCGAAGACAAAATACCAAGTGGGGAAAAGGAGACTGAGGAGACAGAGCAAGAAAAAGACTTAGGGATTACCATCTCAGACAATCTGAAAGTCCACGGTCAGTGTGATAGGGCAGCAGTAAAGGCACTGAGTATGCTGGCATGCATAGAGAGGGGTTTCACAAGCAGGAGAAGGAAGGTGATCTTGCCACTGTACAAAACCATGGTCAGACCACACATGGAATATGGGGTCCAGTTCTGGAGGCCATACTGGAAAGGGGTCATGGATCGGCTGGAAAGGGTCCAGAGAAGAGTGACCAAAATGGTGTGGGGGATGCATGGGAGAACATATGAGGAAAGGCTGAGGGAGCTGGGCCTGTACTCGCTGGAGGAGAGGAGGAAGAGGGAGGATATGGTGGAAACATTTAAATATCTAAAGGGCATAAACAGGGTGAAGATCAACAGCATATTCAAATTGAGTAAGAACAATTCCAAGAGGGGACATATGCTCAAAGTGTAGGGCGGCATGTTCAAAAGGGACATCAGGGGCAGGTTCTTCACTGAGAGGGTGGTACAGACATGGACTAGGCTGCCAGACTGGGTGGTGGGGGTTGATACAGTGGAGAACTTCAAGAGGGCCTGGGAATGCACATGAGACTAACGGGCAGAGTTCAGGCTGCAAAGGGATGGAGGAAATCATCCTGGGGGAAGGGTTATAGGCAGACTAGATGGACTGAGAGGTCCTTATCTGCCAAAAGCCTTCTATGATATATATATATAATATATATATATATATATATATATATATATATATATATATATATATATATTTCTATAATGGGGTGAAGGATAAATGAGTGTGATAGTGTGATAAAAACATGTATCCTCACAGGGATGACATCACCACAAGAGATAAATCATGTCATGACATCATGACTAGAGGGAAATCATGTTGTGACATCACCACTGTGAGAGATATTTCACTGCTGCCTGTAGCCAACTCAGTTACCATGGCAAAACATTCTCAGGTGTTTCCTGTACTCTGTCTCACTCCCAGCCCATTGCTGTGATACTCTCAGCTTGACTGCAGACAGAATTCTAAAAGATCACAGCTTCACAAAACAGTCTGTTTCTCACTGCTGCCTGCAGCTAACTCAATTACCATGACACAATATTATCACCTGTTCCCCACATTCTGTCTCACTCCCAGCCCATTACTGTGATGCTCTCAGCTTGACTGCAGCCAGAATTCTAAAGGACACAGCTTCACAAAACATTCTGTTTCTCACTGCTGCCTGAAGCTTACTTACTTACTTAGCATTGCAAAACACACTCGGCTTATCCCACAGAGTTTGTAATACTGCCAGCCCATTCAGAAAATCTCACACACAGAAACAAAAAACACAGAAACAGCAACAGAACACAAAAAATCATAACAATACTTCTGAAACTCATACCCCTATTGTATAAATTGAACACGTGATGTGCTGATCATGTGCTATGGAAAATATCTTCACTCCTGCATCATGACCTCTGGATACTCTCACTTATGCCTTCAGCACCCATGAGTATCCAGGGCTCACTATGCAGGAGTGAAGACATTTTCTGTATCACACTCCTGCCCATCACGTATCCTCTATATATACATATGTGTGTGTGTGTGTGTGTGTGTGTGTGTGTGTGTGTGTGTGTGTGTATATATATATATATATATATATAGATATAAATTAATAAAATGGGTAGGAAGAATTATGTCTGCTGAACTGTTGGAACATATCACATGACCGTGTGTACATCAGAGCATGACTGCACACCTGCACTTTTACTCCCCAAAACAAATGTGATATTTTATAAGATAGATAAACCACTCTGAGGTGTGTGGTTGTGCTCTGATATACGCACTCATGGAGCTCCTCTATTAGCAACACACTGTTCTGCATTCTTAATCAGTATGCACTAATGCCTCCATGAAAGCTGCCTGAGCCATACAGGTCTCATCTGTCCTCCAGCAGAGCTGGCCTTAGCTAAGTGCAAACTGTGCCCCTGCACCTGGGGGACCCATGCTTTTTTTCTTGAGGAAAAAAAAAAACAATTTTAAACATTTAAAAATGCCTAAATGTTGTTAGAGATGAAAATGTTTACCAACAAATGAAAGTGGAAGACAACTGGTTCTGTTACTGTTACAAAAGGTGGGGGCAGCTTTGCTGCAGTGGAAAAGATTAGGTTAAGTAAATGCTAATGGTGTTAATGGCCATATTTTACACCTCTCAGGTTGACTACTTTCACAAACAAAGGGCTATATTGACAAGAGAACTTGTTTGGACATTTAGGTGAAACAATGAATGGTATGACAAAATATGTTTCAAAAGTATGTGAGCACTCAAAATGGTTTAAAAACCTGACCAGCACAGAGCAAAACTGGATTTCCTGATAGGGACCCTGAAAACCTGATCACCAGGTAAAAAAACTGACAGGTGGCAACCTTACTGGTGTCCCGTGATAATCCTCTCTATTCTGTCTCATTCACACCTCAAGAAAAGTTAAGTTGTTTAACTTGTTTACAAATCAGAGTATCTGAGGTGTAAGTGTCCAGTGATGATGTCCCTGTCCTTACAGAAATGAATACGGTAGTAGTACCGCACTGACTTAAGTTCTTGCTCTAGGCTCTGTCAGAATGATTTCCAATGGTGAAGTCAAATGATTCAATGCAGTCAATTGCACTAATTAAAAGATGCTGGTTAAACTAGCAGGGAAGCAGCTGCTGGGATTGGACAGGACATTAGTGTTCCATCAACTGGGTGTGTATTAAATGTAGTACTAGTGTTATTAATTTCTAGTATGGGGAGCTTAAATTCAAGACATTACAATTAAGGTCACTGCTAGTTTTGTCCTATATTGCAATTTGATTTTAGTGTGGATTTGCAGTAGAGGAAATTGGAGAGTAGTGCCCTCCTGTACCATGCTAGGAATGGTACAAAACTAATGCTGGGGCAGGTCTGGTCTCAGCAACAGCATGAACCAGGAGAGGCAGAAACTGGTACATGAGACCTTTGAACTGAGGTAAAAACTTCAGCATGTACTGTATGTCTAATCTGTTTTGTCTTTTCAGTCATGGTTGTACAGTGTGAATGAGCACAGAGGGAATTAATAGACATAGGGACTTTGAAGGTGTTCTGCTATATATTATGGCATGTGCAGGAGTTTCTGCATGCTTGGAGAGCAAAATTGCTAACAGAAGTTGTAAGACCATGTTTGGCTCATTGACATAGGCAGTTACAAAACCAGAAACAAAAGTGATAGAATCAGATATTTAGTTTATGTAGTTCTATGTGTTGGGGGCAAGTTGTGATGTACCCAAGCAAGTGCTGTTGCTAATAAAAAAAAAAAAAACATTTTTATATTTGTTTAAAAACTGTTTTTCTGTCTGCTTACTGACTTCTTGGGCCTATCAAAAAAATGAGATACCTCATACTATGGGGTTATCCTAGTAAAGGACATTTTAAAACAATAACAAATATTTTATTTATTTAAAAATGTATTTTCTTTGTAATAAATTGTTCTATAGAATAAAATATGTTTTGCAAAAATAGCAAGCAGACTTGAAATTATATTTTCAGAAACATGATAGCAAAGTGACTTTGTTCCCACATTTCTATAGTTATTGCATTTTCTTTTCACTGAGATAAGGTTGGGGATATGTTAATCTGTACTGCAGGACAAACTGGGATGGGTTGGCTTTATGGTAATGTCATAATGTGCTTGAGTGAGTGACATTCGTGAACTTGTTTACTTGGATTGTCACTTAATTTGTTTGCAGTTTGTCTTTATCACCAAGTCTCTTTCAACTTTTCTCATGTTTATATGTTTCAGATGTGCTGCTGCCCAGCTGCAGTCTTTTAGTATTTTGTGCTTTTTGGGGTGGGGGTGGGAGGTATTTTGGGCAGCTTACTGTCATGTGGATTGTAAGGTTTCTGGGGATGGTGCTAGGGTGGAACTAACAAAGCATGGGGAGGGAGGGAGGAAATGAGTAGAAATTACATTAGAAATACCCTCCAAAATGCACCAGAATGCACCAAAATGTTAAAACACTTCTGAGGCCTAGGCGGCCCACCACACCGCCGGTCAATTATTTTTAATTTTTTATCTGACTTGAGCTCCCCCATCTATAGGACTCTGGATCCACCCTGGGTAATGCAAACAGAGATGGAAAATGTAAACGATAATGAAACAGTAAGAGAAATGCAAGCGCAAACATAAATAAAAACAGAAACAAACGGTAACGCAACAGCTAACAGCAACAGAAATGCAAATGTTAATGAAAAAAGTAATGCAAATGCTAATGGAAAAGGAAATGCAAACTGTAATGAAAATGCAAAGGGTGACACAAATGCAAACAGAAATTCAAATTGTAATGGCAATGGCAATGCAGAAAGAAACAGTAATGAAATCAACAATGGAAACACTACCAAAAATGAAAACACTAAGGCCAACAGAAACACAAACGCAAATGGTGATGAACACACAAACAGTAACGGTAACACAATTGGAAATGCAAATGGTTATGGTAACACCAACAATGACACAAACGGAAAAACAAACACAAGTGTGTATGCAAATGCAAATGGTAGCGCGCACAGTCATGGTAACACAATTGGAAATGCAAACACTTATGGTAACACCAACGATGATGCCAAAGGAAACACAAATGCAAATGGAAATGCAAATGGATGCGTGTACGCAAATGCAAATGGTAATGCACATGGTGACACAAAAGGAAACGTAAACAAAAACAGTAATGGAAATGCAAATGGTAACAGTAATGCAAACACAAAGGGTAATGCACACAGTGATGTAAATGGAAATGCTAATGCAAACGATTATGGAAACCTTAGCGGAAACACTAACTATAACAGTAACGCAAATGCACACACTTTTTTTCCCAAAAAGTTGCACAGTGAATGCAAAGAATGTATTCATAATAATGGCCCTCAGAAAAGAAAATGAACATTTGGAATACTAAATTGCTTATATCTCAGGAATCATACAACATAGAAAAAAATTCAAAATCTCATATTATTTATGACTTTCTTGGCTAGTTTTGCACTTAGCTCCCATTAGGGGGCAAAGAATTCTTCCGATGAAAAGTCTTTATCTCAAAGGGTTTTCGAAATAAGAGCCCTGAAAGGTGTGGTGGATGCCGTAATGTTAGCCTATGTGAAAAATTGTCAACTTCATATTGCCACAACTTTGCAGCCCTCTAATATTTTGTCACCGAACCACCAAAAGGCACATCTGTCACATCTTGGCTTTCTTCTCTTCAAATTTCAGCCCATAGCACCAAACTGTTCTTTTGCAGCAAGGTGGCAAAGATTCCCTGTTGTTTTGGGCATAGTATCGCAAAGTACTTTTGCAAATCACAACACTTGTGCAAATAAAATCACAAAAGTGTCACATATGTGACACTACTTAATACAAAAATTTAAGAAACACATTTCTGGGGTGTTTTACCACCCAAAAAAGACATGGCTAGCATCCTCAGGGCTTGACTAGGTGAACACAACAAGAATTGTGTCCCCAGAGGGTCCCAAATTTAAATGGCAAGCATTTCTGTAACCACCAACTGAAAACAAGATGGCTGATTTGTGACACTACAAGGGTCATTTGCAAAAATAAAAATGTGCATTTGCGACACTTTAGCATATTTTGTTAACTTTTCCAATTGACTATAATGAGAAATTTGTTTTTTGAATAACTTTTGAACCATTTAGTATTTTTTCACAAAATCTTCGAAAGGCACACCGGGGGAACCCGGCTGCATGTTCCCTGAAGGTTTCGGACTGGTCGTGCAAACCATGCAACCTGAAGGTGCGAGCAAAGAATGCACAAAAATGCATAATTTGTGCTTTTTGTGGTGCTCTGTACCTCCCCAAACTATATATTTGACCATTACAAAACTTGGTAGATCCAGAGATTAATCATACCAGACCATGCATTCCAAATTTCAGCCAAATCCATAATACGGTGACAAAGTTATTAAGCTGCCAAATTTCAGATTTAACCTTAAATGGGGTACACAACCCTAACAATAGTGGCACTACCGTGCCACTATAGTGTGTGTATATATATATATATATATATATATATATATAGATATAGATATAGATATAGATATACATATATATATATATATATATATATATATCTTCATGGCAAAAAGCTCCATTTAATGGATCAGTTAGGGTTGCTCCACAGTAACAAATGCAAGAAAATTCAGTGTTAGGGTTGATAGCCCCCCTTGCACCCCCCAGCCTGCCCCCCAACTGGCACTGGGGTGTGCTTTGGGGTCATCAGCCCTAACTCTCACCTCATCACATGTGTAAATAAGCTGAGGTATAGGAGAGTGCAGTGAGAGTTAGGACCGACAACTTCAAAGCACACCCCAATGCCGGTTGGGGGTGCAGGCTGGGGGGGCAAGGGGGGCTTTAAACCCTAACACCAAATTTCATCACTTTTGTCATCGTGGAACAACCTTAACTGATGCATTGAATGGATTTTTTGCCATGAATTTCCCTTCTTTTTGAGAATGAGGACTATAAATAATGAATGGAATGCAGTGGTGGGCGCGCAGGACCTTTGGGCCCCACGCTCCCACCATGTGATGTCTTGTGACATAGTAACAGTAACTGCAATGCAAACGCAAGTGCTAACAGTTATGCATATGGTGACACAAATGTAAATGGTAAAGCAAACATTAATAGAAATGCAAGCGCAAAGTGATGCCAAAGCAAAAAGCGAACCAAGCACGTACAGAAATGTAACTGGTAATGCGCATGGTCACGGTATGGCTATTGTAAACACAAATGTTAACTGTTATAGCAACAATAATGCCAATGGAAACAGAAATTGAAAGGTAAATGCAAGTATGTACAGAAATGCAAACCGTAAGGCATACGGTCACGGTACCGCTACTGTAAATGCAAATGTTAACTGTTACAGCAACAATTACAGCAAAGGAAAGAGAAACAGAAAGTCAAATGCAAGCATGTATGGAAATACAAACCATAAAGCACAAGGTCATGGTACCGCAATTGTAAATGCAAATGGTAACAGTAACAGCAAAAATAATGGCAAAGGAAACAGAAACGGAAATGCAAATGCAAGCATGTATAGAAACACGAACCATTACGTGCACGGTCACGGTACTGCAATTGCAAACACAAATGGTAATGGTAACAGCAACAATAATGCCAAAGGAAACTGAAATGGAAACGCAAACACAAGCTTGTACAGAAATGCAAACCTTAACGTGCATGGTCATGGTACAGCAATTGTAAATGCAAATGGTAATGGTTACAGAAACAATAATGGCAAAGGAAACAGAAACACAGACGCAAATGCAAGCACATAAAGAAACACAAACCGTAATGTGCACAGGCATGGGAACGCAATTGGAAACGCAAATGGAAATGGTAACAAGAACCATGACAGAAAACGAAAAAGAAACGCAAATACAAATGGAAGGGTGACAGCAAATGCAAATGGTAATGTGCATGGTGATGCAAACTGAAACAGAAACAAAAACAGAACTGTAGACACAAATGGTAAGAGTAATGCAAATGCAAGCGAAAACAGAAACAGAAAGGATAATGCACAAGGTGGCGTACATGGGAATGCTAACGCAAATGGGTACGGAAACACAAGTGGAAACGCTGCATGTAACAGTAACTGGAGCGCACATCCTGGTTTTTCCCAACAGCTGCATAGAGAAACACAGTGAGTACAAACAATGTATGCATAATAATGGGTCTCGGAGCAGAAAATTAGGAGTTGGAATACTAAATTGCTTATATCTCAGGAACCGTACGACGTAGAAGAAAAAAAATCAAAATTCATATGAATTATGACTTTCCTGGCTAGTTTTGCACTTAGCTCCCCATTTAGGGGGGCTAAGCATTTTTCCGTTGAAAAGTCCGTATCTCGCACCATTTCCGATATACAGGCCCCGAAAGGCGCAGCAGACGTGGCAATGTTAGTCTATGGGAAAAAGCGTCAACTTCGGAGTACCATAACTTTGCATCCCTGCAATATTTTTTCACCAAAGTACCAAATAGCACATCTGTGAGAAATTGGCTTTCTTCCCTCCAAATTTTAGCCCAAAAGACCAAACCGTTATTTTGCAGCAGGGTGGCAAACAATTCCTGTCATTTTGACCATAGTGTTGCAAAGTAGTGACATGCTCTGCGACACTTTCACAAAAAAAATCACAAAAGTGTCACAAGTGCAGCATTACTTTGCGACACTATTTTTCCCAATAAATTTTAAAACATATTTCTGGGGTGATTAAGCCCAAAATAAAGACATGCCTAGCATCCTCAGGGTTCGACTAGGTAAACACAAAAAGAATTGTGTCCCTAGATGGTCCCAATTTTAAATGCCAAGCATTTCTGTGATCAATGACTGAAAAAAGATGGCTGACTCAAGACACAACTGGGGTCATTTGCAACACTAAAAAGTGCATTTGCGATACTGTCAAACTTTTTGTTAACTTTTACCATTGACTGTAATGGGAAACTTGTTTTTTGAATAACTTTTGAACTGTTCAATATTTTTTCATGAATTCTTCCAAAGGCGCATTGGGGATGCTGGCCACACATTCCTTGAAGTTTTCAAACCAGCCGCATAAACTGTGCACCTATAGGTGAGAGCCAAGAATGCACAAAAAAATGTAATTGCACCCCGGAATGTCGCTTAATAACTCCGCAGCTGTAAGACCGACTAATACAAAAGTTGGCAGTTCCCAGATCTATAGATTTGCCCTATGTCTGCAAAATTTCAGGCAAATCCATTGAACGGTGACAAAGTTATTAAGGTGCAAAGTTTCACCATTTAACCTTAAATGGGGTACTCAACCTAACTAGGTAGAACTACCATGTTACTATTATATATATATATATATATATATATATATATATATATATACACACACACACACATATACACACACACACATAACTATCTATCTATATATATATATATATATATATATATATATATATATATATATATATATATATCTATATAAATTCATTGCAAAAACCTTCATTTAATGCATCAGTTAGGGTTGTTCCACATCGACAAAAGGAGAAATTCAATGTTAGGTTCCCCACTCTCACCCCATCCCACTCTGCCCCCACCAACAGGCATCGGGGTGTGTGTGGGGTCATCAATCTAACTCTCACCCCATCCCATGTGTAAACAAGCTGAGTGGTGCAATATAGAGAATGGGATGAGGTTAGGACTGACAACTAATGCACCCCGATGCCTATTGGTGAGTAGAAGTGTAGAAAGTAAGACATCAACATCTCACTTTTGTCACTGTGGAACAATTTTTTGCCACGAAGTTCCCTTCTTTTTGAGAATGTGCAGTATAAATGGTGAATGGAATGTGGTGGTGAGACCGCAGGGCCCTTAGGTAACCATAATGCAATTGGAAACAGAAACGGTTATGGTAACAGCAAGGAGGACATCAAAGGGAACAGTAACAGAAATGGAAGCAGAAACACAAGTACATAAGCAAATGCAAATTGTTATGAGCACGGTCACGGTAATGCAATTGGAAATGCAAATGCTTACGGTAACAGCAACGATGATGCAAAAGGAAGCAGAAATGCAAACAGACAAGCATACGCAAATGCAAATGGCAATGTACATGGTGACACAAAAGTAAACACAAATGCAAAAAAAACAGTAATGGAAATGCAAATAGTAACAGTAATACAAACGCAAGCTCAAACGCAAAGGGTAACGCACACAGTGATGTAAACTGAGATGCTAATGTAAACAGTCACAGAAATGCAAGCAGAAACACCAAGTGTAACAGTAACGTAAATGCACCCAATTTTTGTTCCCAAAAAGTGCATTCAGAAGCACAGTGAATACAAAGAATGTATGCATAATAATGGCCCTCAGAGCAGAAAATTAACACTTGAAATACTAAATTGCTTATATCTCAGGAACCGTACGATATAGAAAAAAAAATTAAAATGTCATATTATTACTTTCCTGGCTAGTTTTGCACTTAGCCCCCTAGTGGATACTAAGCATTTGTCTGACAAAAAGTCTGCATCTTGAAACGTTTTCAAGATACAAGCCCTGAAAGGTAAGGCAGATGCCCTAATGTTATCCTATGGGAAAAATAGTCAAATTCAGAGTGCCGTAACTTTGCAGCCCTATTATATTTTGGCACCAAACCACTAAAAGGCACATCTGTGTGATGTTGGCTTTCTTACCTGCAAATTGCAGCCCAAAAGACCAAACTGTTGTTTTGCAACAGGGTAGCAAAGATTTTGGCATAGTGTTGCAAAGTACTTTTGCAAATCCCAACACTTTCACAAAAAAAAAAAAAATTATGAAACTGTTGCATATGCAAAATTACTTTGCAACACAACTTTTTACAAAAATGTATAAAACACATTTCTGGGGTATTTTACCCCAATAAAATACATAGGGAGCAACCACAGGGCTCGACTAGGTGAACACAACAACAATTGTGTACCTAGAGGGTCCCAAATTTAAATGCCAAGCATTTCTGTGACCACCAACTGAAAAAAAATGGCTGAATCTCAAAGGTAAAGGGGTCATTTGTGAAAGTAAAAACTGCATTTGCAGCACTTTTGCATTGGCTGTTAACTTTTCCCATAGACTATAATGGGATTCTTTGATTTTTGAATAACTTTTGAACTCTAATATTTTTTCATAACATCTTTGAAAGGCACATTGGGGACCACAGCTGCATGTTCCTTGAAGTTTTTGGACTGACTGCGCAAAACATTTGGGCTGTAGGTGTGAGCAAAGAAACATGCAAAACCCCATAATTTATGCGTTATTTGGCACACTGCAGTTCCATAACTGTAGATCCGACTGTAATGAAACTTGGCAGATACAGAGACCTGTGGCACCAAACTGTATATTCCAAATATCAGGCAAATCCATCATACAGTGACAAAGTTATTAAGCTGCCAAATTTCGGATTTAATCAACCCTAACTATAGTGGCACTACCGTTGCCACTGTAATATATATATATATATATATATATATATATATATATCTCAGGGGTGCGTGTTGGGGTCATCGGTCTTAACTCTCACCCCATCACATGTGTAAAAAGAAGCAGAGGTATAGGAGAATGGGTGAGAGTTAAGACCAACAACTAATCGCACCCTGATGCTGGTTGGGGGTGTGGGTGGGGGTTCAAGGGGGGCTTTCAACCCTAATATCAAATTTCCTCACTTTTGTCACTATGGAACAACCCTAACCGATGCATTAAAGGGAGTTTTTTGCTTCTAATTTCCCTTCTTTTTGAGAATGATGATGAGAAATAGTGAATGTAATGTGGTGGTGGGCCTCTCGCTCCCACCACGTGATGTCTTGCGACATGGTAACAGGAACAGCAACACAAACAGAAGCACTAACAGTAGCACACATGGTAATGCAGGCATGAATGAGAATGCAAAGGGTAACGCACATGGTGGCGTAGATGGGAACGGTAACCCCAAGGGAGATATAAACGCAAATGGAAACTTTAACTGTGACCATAACGGAATCGCATACCCTGTGTTTTCCAAACAGGTGCATACAGAAAAACAGTGTGTACAAAGAATGTATGCATTGTAATGGGGATCGAAGTTTAAAACGAGCAATGAAAGTACTTAATTGGTAATATCTCAGCAACTGCACAACGTAGAAAAAAAATTTAAATTTCACAGAAATCATTATTTTCCTGGCTACAGTTTTGTATTACATATCCCAAATCGAGACAAAATATCTGTATCTCGCACCGTTTTCGAGATATGAGCCCCGAAAGGCACGGCGTAGGCCACTATATTAGTCAATGGGAAAAATGCCAATTTCAGAGTACCATAACTTAGCAGCTGTGCAATACTTTTTTCACCAAACCAACAAAAAGCACATCTGTGAGATGTTGGCTGTGTTCTCTCCAAATTTCAGCTCAAAAGACCAAACCTTTCTTTTGTAGCAGGGTGGCAAAGAAGTGTTGTCATTTTGGCCATAGCCTGGAAAAGTAGTGTCGCAATTTACTACACCTTTTGCAAATTTTGCGAAAATGTTATGAGTGCGACACTACTTTTTCCAGAAATTTGCAAAACATATTTCTGGGGTGTATAACCCCAAAATAAAGACATGGCTAGCATCCTCAGGGTCCGACTAGGTGAACACAACAAGAATTGTGTCCCTAGAGGATCCCAAATTTAAATGCCAAGCATGTCTGTGATCACTAACTGAAAAGAAATGGCAGACTCATGACACTACTGGGGTGATTTGTAACACTAAAAACTGCATGTACGACACTTTCGCACTTTTTAACTTTTCCCATTGACTTATAATGGGAACTTGTTTTTGAATAACTTTTGAACCGTTTAATATTTTTTAATGAAATCTTCAAAAGGCACATCAGGGGCACAGCCGCACATTTCCTGAAATTTGTGGACCGGTCTCGCAAACTGTGCAACCTGTAGGCGGGAGCAACACATTCACAACAAAGCGTAAATGCACATCTCGGTGGTGCTTAATAACTCCACAGCTGTATATCCAAGCAGCGACACTTGGCAGATCCCAAGATCTACCATGCCCAATTATGCATACCAAATTTGAGGCAAATCCGTTGAATGGTGGCAAAGTTATTAAGGTGCAAAGTTTGACCCTTTAACCTTAAAATGGCTCCTCTTCCATAATATATATATGTGTGTGTGTGTGTGTGTGTGTGTGTGTGTGTGTGTGTGTGTGTGTGTGTATATGTGTGTATATATATATATATATATATATATATATAATGGCATAAAAAGTCCATTTAATGCATCACTTAGGGTTGTTCCACAGTGACAGAAGCAAGGAAATTCGATGTTAGGGTTGCCACCCCTTGCTCCCCATGCCCACCCCGTCACCACCAACAGGCATCAGGGTGTGCATTGGGGTCATCGGCCCTAACTCTAACCTCATTCCATATGTAAGTAAGCTGAGGAGGTGCAGTATAGGAGAATGGGGTGAGAGTTAGGACCGATGAACCCAACCACACCCGATGCCTGTTGATGAGATGGAGTGAGTGTGGTACTGAAGGTGGCATAACACCAAATTTCTCACTTTTTGTCGCTGTGGAACAACCTAACTGTATTAAATGGAGTTTTTTGCCATGGATTTCCCTTCTTTTTGAGAATGTGCACTATAAATAGTGAATGGAATGCGTGTCTCGAATTGGGTGTGCATCCATTCAACGTTTGCACAGTGCCACGAGCAAACAATGTAACATGCACAATTCAGCAACAATAAGTTCCAGCGACCCTGAAATTTTCACAATCAAAGATGTATTATTATTCTTTGCATATTCCAAATGCCAGGCAAATCGGACACACAGTTGAGAAGTTATTGAATCATAAAGAACCAAATTTTCATTTGTTGGAGTGGCATAATTCCACACCTGTTAATGTTTTACACACCAAACCACTTCAAGGCACCTCTGTACCACTAGGGCTACCTACACTATAAATTTCAAGCTACTAGTAACATGCAGAATACAATGCACAAAATGTTAACTGCTTCATACAGTATCTCCACAGCAGATTATTTTTCAAACATGTAAACAGCATAAGTCACATTTCCAGGACATCCACTCAACACCCTCCAAGTTTCATGTGAAAAGAACAAACTGTTCCAGAGATATTCCGTTTTTACATTTCTGCACCTTTAAGAAGTTTTCCACAACAAAATAGTGTAAATCGCAGCTGAAAATGTGCTAAAATGGCAGACCTGGCAGCCAAAAAATCAGTAATTGCAAAGCCAGCCAACTGCAAATGGCAATAACTCTGGAATGGAACAAAGTTTTTTCACCAAACAAAAACTGGTATGTTCATTGAACAAAGGTCTTTCTGTGTACCCAGATCCAGACCAATCAACTACACACTAGCTGTGCTATGCATCACAGAATACAGTGCCTGTGGCCTTGTGTGTACAACACCAAGGTGTGCGTATTTGAGAGTGTGACTGCACACCTCAGAGTGATTTATCTATTACATATATATATATATATATATCTTTGCTGGCAGAAGTTTAAGATAACCCTGCTTCTGTAGAAAAGAAACTGAAAACTCTTTTTTATTTCAATTAAATTTCTGTTAAAGAATGCATTGTTTGTACGGAGAGGACATGTTGCTGTAGCTACACTCACTGTTACTCATGTCTACCTTTCCAAAGCTGCTGAGTCACTCTGTCTGTTATTGTTCTCCTCTGAATACAGACTGTGGCTTCTGTGGCTGAAACTTAACTAAAGCAAACACAAGGGACACACTTTTTTTAGTTTTTGAACCGAGAGGTTCTTTCTTTCAACTTCTAACAGCTTGTTGCTTGCTACTAGTCAAACCACTTGGTCACGCTACATTGTGGCTATAGAAGTAAAAGTGCTCCACTCTCATTCACCTCTCCCTATAAATGGTGCATTCATTCACAGAAATTTAAGTGAAGTAAATTTAAAAAAAGGTTTTCTTACTTTTTTCCCCCTACACAGTCAGGCTTATCTTAATTTTCTACCAGCATATTATTTAACAATATCGAGACTGCTCAGTCTGTGAAAGTGCCTCTATGGTAAGAAAGTCTAAAAATGCCAGACAAAATTTTTAAATAACATTTCATTTTAAAAATGTGGCAGGATCAACCAGATAACTATCACCATGAAGCATTTACTGTATTTATGCCAGACAAGAACTACTTTTTCCACACACCCACAAAAAAGCGTGAGGCCAGTTTATAAAATATATAACCCACTCTAGGGTGTGCATTCATGCTCTGATATCTGCACGCATTGGGTAGTTGAATGCACTCGGCCTGCAGCCTTGTGCATGGTCGTGCCTCTATAGTTAAGTTTGAGTAGGCAGTTTAATTTTAAACTCCAAATTTTGCATATTAATAACTTCATAACTGTTCACTGGATTTTCATGAAATTTGGAATGCTCAGTCTTGAATAGTATGTCTCTTGATTGACCAAGTTGTGTTTTGATTGGACATGTGGTTTTCATGCAGCAAAGCATTAAATAACATGTTTTTCCCTCTTTTTTTACTGACTTGTGTCCATCACCCTGTGGCCACAACATTTGGAATTTTGGTCTGAAAGTTTCAGGGAAGAAAGAGGTTTGCCCAAAGAACAATCCATCATTGATTTGGTTAAAAAATATTACTCTGTTCAAAAGTTATTTAATTTTGAATTTTTGAGTTCTGAATATGCTCATTTCAGCCTTAGACTTACATGTAAGTTCTACAAAATGGGGTTGGGCTTGTGGTCAAGGATTTTGTCACCTTGCAAATGGGGATTTATAAAATCCCTATTCATGAGGAAAAATTCCCCTTTTGTAGGTGACCATCTTGTTTTCATCCCCCCCCCACAAACAAAATTGTGTTGCTTGCACAGCAGATGTGTTCTGCTGTAAATTAAGCATGGGTTTTGTTCATTATGATGCCCTCTACAAACACATGGCTTTGGTTTTCTTTGTTCTGGCCAAAAAACATCTGTTTCCCAATTTAAAATTCTTTGTTTGTCACACGCTTCAATCCTCATTAGCAAGGTGACAAAAATCCTCTTCACAAGCTGAGAAAATCCTTGCTCGCAATTTCCAAACCAGATGGTCTCTATCTACAATAGGATTGGCTGATCTAATGGGTATTTTGACGTTTGCGGGGATCGGCTCACAAAAGGGGATTTTACTGCACGAGAAAGGGGATACGCTTTGAATTCCCTTGTGTGCTGTCTCATCCCTTCGTGAGCTGTCAAAACTTCCTCAGGAGAGATCGTCCTTTCATGAGCTGACAAAATTCTTCATCATGATTTCTAGATCAGATGGTCAAAATCTGACAAACAAGGAATTGCCGCAAACAGAAATTTTGATAGCTCATGGATGGGGATTGATCTTGTGAATGGTGATTTGCCTCTTTATGAACTAGACATTTTAAAACTTTCCCTGTGCACTGTAAATAAATGGTTTGGTCTTTTGACTTCAAATTTGCAGGGTGGAATGGGGGTGTTCCAGAGATGTGAATTATTCTGTTTAGATGCAAAAATTTAATCAGTTTTATAGATATGCCATTACAAAATTGAGATTCTTTTTCCATAGGAGAATATTGCAGCACCCAATGCACCTCTCAGTGGCTGTATCTCAAAAACAATGGTTGATATGGATTTTTTGCTCCAGGCAGCTTAAAGCAGATGTGGAGGTTTCATAGTCATTATTACAACTGCAGTGGAATTTATTTTTTATAGCTGCTATGGTCACTAAGAAATTGGCAAATTAGTGTTGTAAGAGTTCCTTTCAAGCCCTATAGGGCTGCTAAATTGCTTCATAGTTATTTGTAAGTGGGACCGAGGGCCCGGATGGCCAGCGCTCCCACAGATGCATATGGTTATACAAAAATGGGAAGCTTGAAGGAAGTGCAAGGCCCGGCCATTGGGCCTAACTTTCACCCCATTCTCCAGTACTGTACCATGTCAGCTTGCTTATACATGGAATGGAGTGAAACTTAAGACCGATGACCCCAAGAGACACCTCAATGCCTGTTGGTGTGTGGAGGGTGGGGATGGAGTGGTAGGGTCAGTAACCCTAACACCAAATTTCTAGATGTTTGTTGCTGTGCTATCAACCCTAGCTACTACAATAATGGAGTTTTTTTGCAATGAATATATATATATATATATATATATATATATAGATAGATAGATATATCTGTGTACAGTGCTGGAGCGACTCCTTATCTGCCGACACTGTCTATGTATCTATATAAACTAAGCTTGCAAGCTCAAATGGGCAGACTGGGTGGGCCATAGGCCCTTGTCTGCCGACACTGTCTATGTATCTATGTATCTATACCTTATGCACAACTCTACCCTGTAATTTTTTTAAAACAGTATTATATTGCTTTCATTCCATCTCTGTTTTGTAGTGATCTATCAAAAGACAGACCGGGCATAACATGACCTGTTGTTAAATTATATTTTGTTTACTGTGGCCCTTCAACTGCCTTCTCACTATCTTAAATTGGCATCCATTTCATGACATTCCTGCCTATCACAAATTGTGCTGTAATTATTTGCATGCACACAGTGCTCTACTTAATAAACTTTGATTCCATTCATTTCTATATAACATGTTGTATCCCCCTACTTAGAGGCTTTGGTTAAATAAATGTATTTTTGCAATTTTTTCTGCTTTGGATTGCCCTCTTATGTTCACAACATGTGGTGTCCTTTATATGCCTTGCTGGACTGTTGTTATCCATTTATTATAGAGCTGTGCAATTTCAGTGCAGCTCTCTGCAATGATGCATTTTCATGTCCCCTTTCATATTCTAAAATTAATTTCTTTGTATAAGTTTTACTTTTTTGCTCATTTTTACAGTTTGTGGTGATCCCTCCTTAGTGTCCTATATTTACCCATGTAAGGTACTGTCCTAGCTGCAGTCCAAACAAATGAGAATTGAAAGTATACATCAGCACCTGGTTTTGTCATCCACCAGGTCTTTAAAAAGGCTTGACTCGCAGTTCTTGGTTTCTTTCAATCACACTTTTGGCCAGTGAACATTCTGTCATCCTCACAGTGTTCCTTTGTAATGAACATATGCTACTCAGTCAGCCAGCAATATCTTAAAATGCAGATCAGCTTTCTGGTCATCCATTCCAGCCTTTTCAACAACTGTACCTTTCTGCATTGCTTGTTTCACCTGCAATAATTCTAGACATAACTCCTTGGTGTACAGTATGCTTTACTTAAGGCCCTGCATGGGTGTTTTGGGGAAAAGAGATGTAAAATATTTTTTGTAACCTGTGCC
The DNA here is from genome assembly GCA_016271365.2 of Neoceratodus forsteri. Lineage (NCBI taxonomy): Eukaryota > Metazoa > Chordata > Ceratodontiformes > Ceratodontidae > Neoceratodus > Neoceratodus forsteri. The sequence goes on from JADMNL010000022.1 coordinate 130,753,413, forward strand.
AAGACTGACCAATGACTCGCCTTTAGTTGCCTTTGATGCTTTTTCTTTTTTTTTCATTTTGAGGTGTTTTTTTGGAACATTTAGACTGTTCAGTTGTTTCAACCTATGTTCAGTACAGGGGACACTAAAAGGGTTGTTTCCTTTGTACTGAACATAAGCCTGGGCCATCTAACAGCTTTAAATGCTGAATTTACATCTTTTTCTTTCCCCAGATGCCTGTAGAGTTCTTACAAGTTTTTCTGTAAGCACCTTTGTATTTAAAAGTTTAATTTTTTAATGCATTTCCGGGCATGTTCAAGTGCTTTTGAGTAAGTTTTTGGCATACCATGTGATGTGTGTAAGGCCCTGCATGGCCTTTTCTGGTGAAAAGAGATGTAAAATAAAGTTTTGCAACCTGGTCTGGCTCTGGCCTGTAACTGGCTCATAGTTACCTTTGAAACTACTATATTTTCACTTTTTTCCTTTTACTTTTTGTAACATTTGTGTTGTTCAGTTGTTTTAGTTGATGTTCAGTACAGAGGAAACTAAAAACGCTGGTTCCTTTGTACTGAACATAAGCTTGGACCAATCTCACATCTTTAAATGCTTAATTTAAATTTATTTTCCTCAGATGCCTGCAGAGTTTTTACAAGTTCATCTATAAGCACCTTTATATTTTAAAGTTGGATTTTTTTTGTTGCATTTCAGAGCAAGTACTGGTGCTTTGGGGTAATTGTTTGGTGTACCATGTGCTGCATGTAAGGCCCTGCATGCCATTTTCCTGTGAAAAGAGATGTAAAATAAAGTTTTGTAACCTGGTTCAGCTCTGGCCTGTAACTGGCCAATAGTTACTTTTGATGCTAGTGTATTTTCACATTTTTTTCTTTTTTGTAACATTTGAGTTGTTTGGTTGTTTCAGTCAATGTTCAGTACAGGAGAAACTAAATAGGCTGGTTCCTTTGTACTGAACATAAGCTTGGGCCAATCTCACAGCTCTAAATGCTCAATTTAAATCTCTTTTCCCCAGATGCATGCAGAGGTTTAATAAATTCATCTGTAAGCACCTTTGTATTGGAAAGTTAGATTTTGTAATGTACTTCAGAGCATGTTCTGGTGCTTTTGAGTAATTGTTTGGTGTACCATGTGCTGCATGTAAGGTCCTGCATGGCCATTTCTGGTGAAAAGAGATGTAAAATAAAGTTTTGTAACAGGAACCAGCTCTGGCCTGTAACTAGCCAAAGTTACCTTCAATGCTAGTGCTTTTTTATTTATTTTTTGCTTTTTTGAAACATTTGGACTGTTTAGTTGCTCCAGTCGATGTTCAGTACAGGGTAAACTAAAGTGGCTGTTTCCTTTGTACTGAACACAGCTTTAAATGTGTAATTAACATATTTTTCCCCCAAGATGACTGCAGAGTGCTAACATACTTATATATAAGGACACTTTTCTTTTTGAAAGTTTGAGTTTTTTCTTAATTTCAACGCAAAGGATGTTGCTTTTCAGTAATGATTTGGTGTACCATGTGCTGCACGTAAGGCCCTCCATAGCTTTCTCTTGGGAAAAGAGATGTTAAAATAATTGTTTGGGACATGGGAAAAGACTGTCTTTGTATGTGTGCATGTGTGCCAGACCACCAAGCAATGGATCACTGTTACCAAAGCTCCCAAAAGCATATTCACATGTATAACTTGAAGAGCCATTCAGACTCATCAAGCAATTGAATCAAATTCCATTTATTTTATTCTTTGTTAATCAAATAAGGTCCACTAGCCACACATGCCTGTTTGCAGGGGTGGCCTAGGAACACTGGAGAGGTTAAGTGACTTGTTCAGAATCACACAGTATGCAAGTGGAGGTTGTGGAAATAAAACACAGGTCTGCTGGATGCACCAAGCTCATTCACAACTTGTTACTCTAACCCCTATGCTATACTGCCAGCCCCATTCAGACTGAAAGCATGCCTTGACAGAAACTTGCTGTGCTATTCAAAAGCCAGCTTTGCAGTTAAAGTTCCATTGGGTAAATGGGACAAATCACACCTTTTCTCATACCTATTGTTTCAGTCTCAGAGCAACAAACCTTTTTCTGATAGTCCACCCAACACAGATTAAAATTCTTAAAGCAGCAGTAACAGTTAACAATAATTTAAATAACTTGGTGGGCAGTTAAGCAAACAAAAACCTCAATATATATGACTTTCATTTTGCTTTATTTCATTCCCAAGGAAAAGGAAAAGGGAGTTTCAAGTATTAAAAGTTGATAGTCTTTTGCCATGTCAACAATCATGGATATAAGCAAATAAAGGTGGTGTTGAGCTGCTAGCCATCAGGGTCACACATTACGCAAGCAGGGGCTGAGGGAATTCAAACACATGTCTATAGATTTAGAAACATAGAAATTGATGGCAGATAAGGACTGCTAGGCCAATCCAATCTGCCTGTATAGCCTACCTTTAATTAGCTGCTACTGACCCTACTGGTCCACTGCTGCTGCCTCTCTATCCGTTTCTTGGATTTCCTCATGTCTATCCCATGCCTGTTTAAACACCCAGCTGTGTTCGCCCCAACCACCTCCTGGGGCAGGTCATTCCAAGCATCCACAACCCTTTCCATGAAAAAGTACTTCTTTACATTGTCCCGCTGTCTACTCCCTTGTAATTTCATGTTATGCCCTTTTATTGTTTTAGGGCAGCTTCTTTTCTGAGTCTTCCCTCCTATACAGTATTAATTCCCTAGAGGTACTTGAAGATGTCTGTCATGTCTCTCCTTCCTCTCCTCCATGGTGTGCATATTGAGTTCCTGTAGTCTCTCCTCATATGATATGTGGTAAAGATCCTGTACCATTTTTCTTGCCCTTCCTTGAACAGTCTCAACCCTGTGTATGTCCTTCCAGAGATGAGGGATGCAATACTCCAAATGAGGTCTCACCAATGACCTATATAGTGGCATTATGATTTCCTTTTTTTCTGTTAGTGATACCTCTTCCATTGCACCTGAGCATACCACTGGCTCTGCCCACTGCCTTGGAACATTTTTTGGCAACCATTAAGTTATCAGGTATGATGTCCCCCAGATCCCTTTTCTGTTTTGTGACTGCTAATATCTCCCCCTTCATCATGCAGTCCTCCCCTGGATTCTTGTTCCCCGAGTGCATGATTTTGCACTTTTTTGCATTGAATCCTATTTGCCACATTCTGGACCACTTTTCCATTTAAGCTAGGTCCCTCCTCATTCTATCCACCCCTCCTTGACTGTCCACCCTATTGCAAATCTTTGTGTCATCTGCAAAGATGCACATCTTCCCCTTCAGACCCTTTGCAATGTCACTGATGTAGATTTTAAACAGCACTGGTCCAAGAACTGAACCCTGTGGCACCCTGTTGATTACCCTTCCTACTTTTGATTTTATCTAATTTATCACCACCCTGTTTCCTACCTTTCAGCCAGTTTCAAACCCAATTCACCACCTTATGCCCCAGTCCCAGGTTGCCAAGCTTGTTCACAAGTCTCCTATGTGGAACAGTGTTAAATGCCTTGCTGAAGTCAAGGTAGGCCACATCAACTGCTCCCCCACAATCCACTCCCTAGCGACCCATTCAAAGAAATGAATCAGATTAGTTTGGCATGACTTTCCTGCTCTGAATCTGTTTTGCCTTGGATCTTTGGCTCCACTTGATTCAAAGTTTTCAGCTATCCTTTTCTTTAGCAGAGATTCTATAATTGTATCCACCACTGAGGTCAGACTGATAGGTCTATCATTTCCTGGTCATAGTGTGAAACTCAGTGCACCAGTGACTATGCTTTACTGCTTCCCAATGGATGAAGTCATGGTGGTCAGATAACTGAATCTGCCAGACATTAATTGGGAGATCCTGGTGGCCAAAATCACCAGGAGTTAGACATTGCTGGATACCTCCCATGACTGTCTACTGATGCAGCTAGTTTACATGGAAACAGAAACTGTCAGCAGATAAGGACTTCCAGGCCCACTGAATCTGCCCATGTGTTCTATCTCCATGTTACTCAAGGATCCTAGGTGATCTGAGTAATCCCCCATCTCCAGAATTGCCTTGTACCTATCCCATGCAACCTAGAATCCCATCACTGGTTTGGCCCCCACCACTTCCTCAGGGAGTGGATTCCACCCTTCTACAACCCTTTCTTTGAAGTGGTGTTTCCTGATATTTCCCTAGAATCATCCACTGTCTATCTTCTTGTCATAACCCCTTGTCCTTAAGAGCCTTTTATTCTGGAATATACTGCTATCTAGGACCTTGTTAATACTGTTTTGGTACTTAACGGTCTCTATCTTGTCCACCCTTTCCATCCTTTGCTCCAGGGTATACAAGTTGAGGTCTTTCAACCTCTCCTCATATGTCAAATGGCTAAGTCCTCGCTCCATTTTTATTGCCCTCTTCTGGACCCTCTCCACTCTCTCCACATCCCTTCTGAGGTACAGTCTCCAGAAATGGACACCATAATCAAGGTCTGACCTCACCAGCTGTTTGAAGTGGCATTGCTACCTCCCTCTTCTGCTCATAATACTCATGCCTATGCATCCCAGCATTCCAGTGGCCCTCACTTCTGCTCCCTTGCATTGCTTAGCCACCTTGAGATCATTGTATATGATTATACCAAGTTCTCTCTCTCCTGCGCTAACACCTCCAGTACTCTGCTTTTAGATGACTATTCCTTTTGGGCATAACTTTGCACTTTTTGTTATTTAAGCTCAACTGCCACACTCTGGCCACTCCTCTAGTTTGTGCAAATCCTTTTTAATTTTTTCTACCCCATCAACAGTGCTTACTCTGTTGCAGATTTTTATACTATCTGTAAAGAGATAGACCTTCCCCTTAAGCCCTTCCACAATGTCCCCAATGAAAATATTGAGCAGAATCGGACCCAGTGCCAACCATGTGGTACCACACTAGTCACCCTTCCCTACCCTGATGTAACTCCATTAATGGTCACCCTTTGCCTCCTTCCCTCCAGCAAATTCTTCATCCATCTCTTCATCTCTGGAGCCACCCCCAGGGCTCTTATTTTGTGCAGAAATGTTCTGTGCATGATGATGTCAAATGCATTACTAAAGTCTAGGAACACAGTATCTACTACAAAACCCTTAGCTGTGCCTCTTGCCTCAAACCCAACAGTCATTTTATCAATGCAATATTTTGATGGTTATTGGTTATTAATGTACTACATTGGATTCCAGCACTCTTCTGGGTTTGGGACCAGCTGGTATAAGGATGGCTGAGACATATCAGGTGAAATGATATATATTTTACATAGTGTAATTAAGTGTATGTAGTTCTTTGTAAGTAGCTTAGTTGTGGTTTGTCAATATGGCATTGTTTTATGAACAAGTAGTAGTTAGCTTTAGTTTGTATGGTTAGACAGTATCACTGTGATAATGTGGTGTCCCTGTAGCACATCTTAACTATTGAAAAAAGTAACATTTCCTTTTTCAACTAGGAGATGCAGAGTTGTCTGTCTAAGAAACAAAGGTGTTGAAGGCTGCACAGCATGGTTGTTTGGGAATATTAGAAAGATCCAAGTTACAACACAACTGCTGTATTCCAAAGTTTAACATACAATGATGTCCTAAGATGAATTGTTGTTTAAGCTCCCCCCAGAATGAATAAGAAACAAACAATGAAAGATCCATACTACAGCCCATAAATAGAAGCAGAAGTCACGGTATTATAAAAATATGCTTTCATTTACATAACTAGAAATTAAACAAGTAAGACACCATGTTACGAACATTAGATTTTTCATATTCTAACTTTAAATACATTTTTCCATAACATAGACTTCATGAACTATCTTTCTATTTTGCATACCAACAGTAGCATATATATGCATCTTAACCGAAACATGGTCATGATAAACAAACAGACTTTATTTTTTGCCTTGAGAGTCACAATAGGTCTCTCCAGTAGCAAATTTGTGCATATATATATATATACACATATATATATATACACACACACACATATATATATATATATATACACATATATATATATACACACACACATATATATATATATATATATATATATATGCATATGCATATACATATACATATACATATACAGTTACATATAAAAAGCATAAGACCCCATTCCCACTGTGCATGCAGGGACAGGCATGAGGGGACCTTAGGCTTTCCAAACCCAACACCCCCACTTGACTTTTAATCATGACACCCCGACCCCACCCTGCATGCAGGAACAGGTGTGATGGGTGTACCTTGGTGTGTGTTTCAAACCCTAATGATCACCCCATTCTCTTATTTTGTACCCATGTTATCTTACTTAGTCTTGGAAGAGACCCAAAAATATATTTTGGGCAGGATATGAAAAATGACAGCTGTGCTGTTTATTAGATGTGTGTGAAGATACAAAAATTCACTATGTGGTGTAATCTGCCAATTCTGTCTGTTTTGTGTAGCAAAATGCAAAATTTCACACACAAAATTTTGCCTTCAGAACAGCAAAATTTCACCTTCCAAAGTGAAATTTGGTTTTCAGAGGAGCAATTTCACCTTCCAAGGAGAAATTTCACTTTTCTGCAGGTGAAATTTTGCCTTCCAAAGGCAAAATCTGGCTAAAATGGGAGAAATTCACGGATTACATTGCACGTGAAATCAACCACTTCACCGCAACTTTGCTGGTGCATTTTAAATTCACTGCATCTCTACTGCTTATGAGGTGGTTTACTAAAATGGCAATGTTGAAAATTTGGAGTGAAAATATTAGAAATAACCATAGTTACGGTACACGTGCGCATGCAAAATTTTAAACAACCACTCACAACTCAGCCATTGTTAGGAGTTTTTTAACTGAATTTTCAACATGGCCTTTTTCAGACCCCACCTCATGAAAACTGCCACTATCATTTTGTTCATTGGTCCCAAAAGCTGACTTCACACAGCGACCATGCCATTCTGCACCACAGGTGAGAAAACATATTTTGGACAATATGTAAAGAATGAAAGATGTACTGTTCATGAGGTGGTATGACAAAATGTCAATGTTGAAAATTTGGAGTCAAAATATGATAATTTACTAATGTTATGCACCTGCATAGAAACTGGACAATGCACCCTCATAACGCAGCCATTTGTAGGAATTTTTTCACCAGATTTCTAACATGGGCTTTTTGTGACCCCACCTAATGAACACATGCACTGTCATTTTGTTAATTTGTCCTAAAATGTGATTGTATGCAGCAACTGCAAAATCACCTTTTGGGGCAGAGTAACAAAATGACAGTCCCAGTGTTCATGAAGTGGAGTCCCAAAAATTCCAGGTTGACATGGCCTAGATATCAACATAAGTTCAAAACAACACTGACTGCCATTACAGGGCACTTACGTTTATTCTTCAGTTCATGGTTCAGTTTTGAAGAGTGCAGATATGTCCCAGTCCACAGTGGATGACAGCAGATGACCACCAGAGATTAAGTATAGGGAAAGGGGGCTGTGAGGAGGTGGGTGCTCAGTGAGAGGGTGTGGATGGGACAGGTTCTGAGTGGTAATGATGAGGGATATTTTTCTTTGTTTCAGGGAAAAAACTAGACATCACTGGACTATTTTCATTTCAGGTAACTGAAAAACTAGTTTTTGCGAACACTGGGTGTGGGCTCCCCAGTGTCCCACAGTACTGGGAGGGGGACAAAATAATAATATAATTTGTGGACACTGGAAGTGGGCTCCCCAGTGTCCAAAAACAGTTGGGTGGGGTATGCGTGTAAATGCCATCACAGGGATTGGGCACCCCAATGTTGACTACTATGTTGTGGGTCATTTTTCCTTTTTAGGTTAAAATATGTATGAAATAAATATTTTGGGACACTGAGAGTGGACTTCCCAGTGTCCCACAGACCTGAGGAGGGAGTAAAACCAAAACAATTTGTGGACACTGAGAGTGGACTACCCAGTGCCCAAAAGTAGTTGGAGGGGGGAAATGCATGTAAATACTGACATGGGAACTGGGCACCTCAATATCATCAAGTACTTTGTGAGACTGTTTTCTTTTTTTTAAGGTTAAAAGAATATCTATAATAATTGTTTTGGGACACTGGGAGTGGGCTTCCCAGTGTCCAATCCACACATCAAAAGAAAACAATTTGTTTCTCTCACTAAGAGGAGAAAGAACATGGCTGGCAGCATAATGCGTTTGACCTAGAATTTATTTATTTCATTTTATGTAAGTCTTTGGTAACTGGGTAAGTGTATCGATCCAGGGGACCATTTTCAGGCATGACCCAGGTCACACAGGTGGCAGTTACAGAGGTAGTGACAAGTTTTACAATGAGTACAAGCCATGTGAATATACAGTTTGCATGGTGAACAAAGACATCAGACATCCTTGGTGATAAAAAAAAAAATTAACATAGGAAAGAAAATTAATAAGAGCCTGAAAAAAAAATCAGTACCTCATGATAAGCAACAATTATTATACAATTATTTACAAAGGATAAGTGCAAATTAATGCCTGATGTAAAAAAGAAAAAAAAAAAGAAAACCATAGAAGACAAAGGCCAAGAGGAGGAGCCTGAAAAGCAGGTAGTGAGAGATGTAAGAAAGGAGTTCAAAGAAGTAAGAGAGGGCAGAGGAGGCCAAAGCAGCCCAAGAGGAAAAGTCAGAAATGTGGGGGTGGGGTTATCCAAGCTAACAATCGCATGTGGCCTCATCAAGCAGCCAGGATTTGAGATGTGTCTTGAAAGTGGCATGGGAGTCCAGAGAGTGGATGGGTATGGGACTTCTTTTTCACAGAGTGGGAGCAGCTACAGATGATGCTCTGCTACCCATAGCTGAGGAAACTTTTGGGATATCCGGGAGGGGGGGACTGAGGATGAACGCAGCCACTTCAAGGGGGTTCTGGTCCTGAGGAGAGATGTATAAATGGAGGCTTTTCCATGCCTGATGGCACTATCCAGGAGGCAGCCAAGCCCATAATCAAATCAGCAGTGTAGTGGGAGCCAGCCAAGAGTCTGGTAGAGGTGGCAGTTGTGAATGGAATATGGTGGCTGGAGAGTGAAACAACATATGTTGTTGTACGTGGAGCAGAGGCATGCATGCATGGCTGAGGATATGTGTGAGTAAATAGGGGAGCAGTAGTTAATCAAGGATAGCAGGTTGCCTTGGGCAATGACTAAATGGGCTTCCCTGGTCAGGAGTGACTTTATTCAATAGGCTGCAACACATTTCTGGTTAATACAGCAGATTACAGAGTGATATGATCAGAAAAGTATAGGGACGGGTCCAGGATAACTCTCAGATACTTGAATGTTAGTACATTTCAAGTACAATGCTGTCTGGTGAGACTATTGACAGGGTGGACCCAGCCTTGGTGACCTTAGAAAGGAAGGGTTTAGATCCAAATAGCATGCATTTAGTTTTTTTAACATTAACAATTAGGCAATGTCAATGGAAAGAGGTGTGGGCCGCAGGGTAGTTATCAGATAAAACCCTGGATATATTCTCAAGAGCCTTGTCACTAGTGAAGAGGACAAGGTCATTTGCATAAAATATGGCATCACAAGTGAGACAGTCAGAGGGGAGAGAGTTGTAAACAGGGAGAATAAGGGTGGGACCAGGATAGAGCCCTGGTGTACACTGGTTTCAACTGGGAGGGCAGAGGAGGTAGAAGGTCCTACACATACCAACTAAGATCTAGCTGTAAGGTAACTTTGAAATCACCACATGATCTTAGTAGAGCAGACAAGGGTGCAGAGGGAGAAGAGCAACAAGGTGTGGTCAACCAGGTCAAAAGCTTTAGACAGTTCAACAAAGATGGCACACATTGCTCTTCCAATGTTCATGTTCCTAAGAATATAATTGGTAAACAGGGCAAGGGCAGATGTGGTGGAGTGATGTTTATGGAAGCCTTGTTGCTGTCTGGACAGTAGGTTTTGTGTGTGTCAATATAGTTAGACAGTTGTCTGTGGACAATCCTTTCTAGGAGTTTACTAAGGTGGTGGAGCAAGGATATAGGCTGATAGTTATCTGCGGATAGCGGGTCACCAGTCTTAAAAATCAGGACCACCCTGGAATGCTTCCAAGTGCTGGGCACTGAAGAGGTAGTCAATGCCAGGTTAAAGAGGTAGGTGAGTGGTTTTAAGATGGCAGGTGATACAAGTTTAAGCATAGCAGGGAAAAGAACATCACTGCCTGGGCTGCCTGGCTGGGCAGGCTCTTAAGCAGTTTGGCAGTGTCCCTGGGGGTATGGATCTGGAAGTAAAAAAAGAGGATGGGAGGAGTTTGAGGGACATGGGTGTGGGGATGAACAGAGAAACCAGTGGTCACCAGGGGTGGAAGCTTGCTTAGGAGGGCAGACAGGTCTGTGAATTATTTTATTCACACATCGCAGCTGCTCCTGCAACATGGGATCCTTTGTTGTGTTAGACATCTATTTTTTCCCATGTGACATAATGAGAAATGCAAAACTGAGCAACTTTGGATCAGATTAATATTTTTCCACCATATATTCAAAAGACACATCTCTGAGGCCAAAGCTTTCTATCCTGAAATTTCAGCACAGTAGCTAAGGCCATTTCTGAGATACAGGTGGACAAAAAAGTGGCCAAACACACGCTCCATCTTTATTTTCAACACTCTAAATCTCAGAAATGGCTAAAGCTGTTTAGATAAAATTTGCCACATTCTAACACCAACCCAGGTCAATAATGCATGCCTAATTTCATAGAAATCACTTCAACCATTACAAAGTTATTAAAGCAGCAGTACTTGTTAGTCGGCAAAAAAAATCATCATATATTTTTTTGGTTTTTCTTAGCAAAAATGCATTTCAGAGAACCTAAGAGTCGTGCTCACTATATGTTTTGTTTTCTTGGATGTTGTTAAGACTTTTTTTGTATTGGTTTTTGCAGTTAATGACTCACATCATTAAAGATGGCTGTCATTCACCATTTTTAAAAATCTTTCCCCCTAGTGTTACTTGTTGAATGTAAATGCTAGATTCATGCTGTAGTTGTATTAGGATGATTCTTTCACATGTTTCCAGTATTAAATAATACAACATGCTTAATGTTTTTTGTGATGGGTGTGTCACGGGCTTGGTATGGGTGTAGTATTGGCATGGGAATGTTTATAAACTTCAAGACCCTATATCTTGGTTCAGGAATGAAAGAAGATGAAAAGAAAAATGTGTATCTTAATATTTTTGCCAGACAAACCTTATTACTGAAAAATGTGTATCCTTACTAACAAACACTGCTGCTTTAAGGTCCATAAATTGTCCTTTAACATTAAACACCAACATCAACCCTAATATACTGGTGCTATTGTACCAGTATAATAGATATATTAACAACAACAATAGACCTATCACACAAAATTATGCATACAAACATTAATGCATATCCATTGAATAGTTGCAAACTTATTAAAATGTGAAGTGTGCAAAACTGAATGCAAAAATGGGAAAAACATGTAAATTTAAGGATACTTGAGACACAGTATCTTTAAAAGCACACAAGCAATTCAAATGGAATTAAACACATCAACAGACAAACCCCAGGAAATTACACATGAAAGATGTTATGCATATATGTTGTAGAGCTCCAGAGTTATTAAAGTACAAATTATGCAAAACTGCAAGACTGTTAGAAAAAGTGGAAAAAAGATATGTTTAATGATGTTTGAGACAAACTACCTGTACCTCACAAATCACACAAGAGGCTCAAATGAAATTTATAATGTCAACAGACATACTGTACCCTCTGTGATTATGCAGGCAAATTTAATGCAAGTCTATTTAAGGGTTCTAAAGTTATTAAGGTACAAATATGTGAAACTGTAAGACTACGGATATCGGAATAATAAAACATATATGTATAAGGATGCTTGATGAACAGTATCTGAAAAGAAACACAACAGATTCACATGAAATTTACCACGTCAAGCAACCTACCTCCAGAGCTTATGTGTGCCATATTTCATGCAAATCTGTTGAATGGTTACAAAGTTATTAAGGTGCAAAGAACGTAAAGCTGGATGACAGTGTGTGAAAAATACTTTCACATCTTTTTCCCATAGGACATAATAGGAAATTAAACATTTAATAACTTTTGAACAGATTAATATTTCCTCACCATAACTTCAAAAGGCACATCTGTGAGGCCAAGGCTTTCAACCCTGTAAATTTCATCCCACTACTTAAAAGCATTTCGTAGATACAAATTTACAAAAAAGTGCCAAAAGACCCAAACTTTCTTTATTTTCAAAACTCTGTATTTCCAAAATGGCTGAAACAATTGAAACAATGTTTGCCACATACAGAGATCTATCCAAGGTGATTATGCATGCCAAGTGTCATGCTAATCACTTCTACTGTTACAAAGTTATTGAGGTCCAACAATTGCCCTTCCAGTATAATATATAAACCCCACATTTTGGATTTGCTCAAAATTTGGTATGCTCAATTCTGAGGGCTAGATCTCTGGTCATACCAAGTTTTGTTTTGATTGGATGTGCAATATGTGTGCAGCGCATGGTAAAAAAAAGCGTGTTTCTCACTTTTTTGGACCATTTTTGCTGATTTTTTCCCATCACACTGCTGCCACACTGTTTGAAACTGTAGTTTGAAATGTTCAGGGTAGAGAGAGGTTGCGTCAAAGAACAATCCAGCATAGGTTTGGTAAAAACATATTAATCCTTTCTAAAGTTATTCAATTTTAAAATGTGGGGATTCTGAGCATGCTCAGTTCAGTCTTTGAAATAGGTATATATTTTGTGAAGAAGGACTAGCCTCATAAACAAGGATTTTGTCAGCTTACAAAATGGGATTTGTAAAAATCCCTCTTTGTGAAGAAACAATCCCGCTTCATAAGCCGCCATCTTGTTTTCAATTTTGGGGCAAACAAAACCTTATTACTTGCCCCAGGGATGTCTTCTGTGAATATTAAAGGATGAGGTTTGTTCAGGGTGATGCCCTCTACAAACTCATTGCTTTAATGTGGGTTGCTTTGGTCCAAATACTGCTGTTTTTGATTAAAAAAATCCTTTTTCATCACTTGCTCCGATCCTTGTTCGTGAGGTGTCAAAATACCTGTTGCGAGACAGTCCTTGTTTGTGAGTTGTCAAAATCCTTGTTCTTGAGATCAGGAACAGATGGCACTATCTCACAATCAAGGATTGGCTTGCAAACAGGGATTTTGTCACCTCACAAAAAGAGATCGGCTTGTGAAAAGGGATTTTGACAGCTCACAAAAAGGGATTGTTTTTTTAAATCCCTTTTTTGCTAGCTGTCAAAATACCTTTTCATGAGGTGTCAGCATCCCTTTTCATGGACCAATTAAGAGTTAGGGTCAATGACCCCAGGGTACACCACATGCCCTGGTGGTCTGTGGAGGGTGGGGTGGGGGGTTAGTGTCTGAACCCTAATGCCTCATTTTCCTACATTTGCCACTTCAACCCTAAGTGCGCATTTACAAAGTTATATATATATATATATATATATATATATATATATATATATATACACACACACACACGTATATATACAGACATACACTGTAGGGGTGCAGTTGTACCCCTATATTTAGGGTTATGAAGCCACTTATATGTTAAACTCAAAATTTTGCATGTTAATAACTTTAGACCCATTTAACAGAGTTGCATGAAATTTGGTATGCACAGTGGGGCATGGTAGATTTCTTGATCTGCCAAATTTTGTTTCAGAATGACTTACAGTTTTCACTCACCAAAATGCTGCAAAATGCACTTTTCGCCAGTTTTGTGGGCAGTTTTTCAGATTTTGTCTGAGGTGCTGCGCTGCAGTTGTGTGGTGTGCCACTCTGCAGTGTGGCACATTGAAAGAGCTTGGGTCATGGAATGTGCCACTTTTCATTTGGTGAAAAAATATTAATCCATTCAAAAGTTATTAAAGTTTTAATTTCCCATTATGAGTCTATGGGAAAATTTATATGGTTATTTTGCAATCAAAGAATGGGATTTTGGCCATCTGGTCCCACCTCATGACCAAAGAATTTGCAGGCTCACAATCAAAGAATCTTTGACCCTGAGAATTTTTTGATCACAAAGGCCACCATTTTGTTTTCATTTTGCCATCAGAAAACCTCAAATATCTCGGCCCATGGGTCACTCCTGAATTAAAACTTGGATGGGTTTTACTCAGGGGTCTTCGTTCTATCGACCCATGCCCGTGGTTTCCTTCAAAGCAGTCAGAAAATAGAGTTTTGAAAATGTTAATTCTTTGATGTTGGCTTGCTAATGATCTTTGGTCACGAGGCTGCAAATTCTTTGACCGTGAGATTCTTTAACCACGAACTTTGATCACAAGGGCGCGATTAGATGGCCATGTTGTAAAAAAAATTTTTTCTCAGCTCAGGGGTGGGTTATTAGCACAAATAAGGGGGGATTTTGCTATGGGGGCTTTGTTCTATTGAATCATGGTGATGGTTTCTTGTATTTCTGCCTAAAACTCGAGTTTCACAATTTTTTATTCTTTGACAGTGAGCCTGCAATTTCTTTGATCGCGAGCCTGCACATTCTTTGATTGTGAGATTCTTTGACTGCGATCTTTGACCACAGAGGTGTGACTAGATGACCAGTTGAAAAAATCAATGTTCTCAGCTCAGGAGTGGGTTATTAAGGCAAATGAGGGTGGGTTTTACTCAGGGGGCTGTGTTCTATCGAGGCATGGAGGTGGTTTCATGTATCTGTGCCTCAACTTTGAGTTTACTGTTTTTTATTCTTTGATCAAGAGCCTGAAAATTCTTTTATCATGAGCCTGCAAATTCTTTGATCGTAAGATTCTGTAATCGTCATCTTTGATCACGAAGGAGGGACTAGATGGCCAGATTTTAATGCAACAGATAGGCCAATTTTAACAATCTTTATCTTTAGATATCTCGGAAATGGTTTGGTCTTTTTACATGAAATTTGGAGGGTGTTGACATGTCCCATAGATGTGAATTACAGTGTATACATGTCAGACACATTTTCTGTGGAGATATTGTGTGGCGCAATTTACATTTGGCGGACAACGTTTTCCTTCTCATACTGGATCGAAATTTACATGGTACCTAGCCTTAGTGCCATGGATGTACTTTTCAGTTGTTAGGTGTCTAAAATCTTTATAGGTGCGGAACTCTGCCACTCCAACGAATAAAAATCTAACACTTTCACATGTTGTATGTAGGAAATGGTTTCTTCTTTTACATTGACATTTGGAGGGTCTTCAGAAGATGTCCCGTACAAGTGAATTACGGTGTTTAGGTGTTGGAAAATTAATTTGCTGCTGACATATTGTGTGACACTTTATGTTTTGCATATGGCATTTTGCATTGTGGTACTGGCTTCACATTTATAGGGTGCCTAGTGTTACTGCCATGGAGGTAATTTCCAGTGGTTACACGTCTGACATATAAACAGGTGTTGAATTATGCCACTCTGATAACTGACACTTTGCTTTCTTTCAATGTGGTGGGAGCTTTCAGTCCCCATGCTCCCACCCATATGTGCTCCCAGCAATACATATGATATTCAGTACTTGTAGTCTTATCTTATGTAGAAATTTACAAGTTGGTAGGAGCGCGGGGCCCAAAGGGCCAGTGCTCCCACCAACTTCTGTGACTTTGTACTTCTCTATTCTCTCTCAAAAAGTAAGGAAATTATATGCAAAAAACTGTGTTAATACATCATTTAGGGTTAAAACACAAAAAAATCAAGAAATGAGACCTTTAGGGTTGCCCCCCCCCTCGTGGACCCACCCATCATCCCAAGATTGACAACTGGCAGGGTGTGTCATTGAGGTTGTGAGACCTAAATGTCACCCCATTCTTTTCATGTGCCTTGTCAATAAGATTACACATGGAATGGGGTGACATTAAGGCCTCACAACCCCAATGACACACCTCAGCTGTCAATCTTGGGATGATGGGTGGTCCACGAAAGGAGAACAACCCTTTAAAGGTCTCACTTCTGACTTTTGTGTTTTAACCTAAATGATGATTAACACATTTTATAGTATATATGTGTGTATATATATATATATATATATATATATATATATATATATAGGGACACAGTCACGCCTCTATATTTAGGGTTGAAAAGGCACTTCTATGTTAAAGTCAAAATGTTGGGCGTTAATAACTTTGGACCTGTGCAGTGGATTTGCCTGAAATTTAGTATGCATGGTCTCTTGATTTGCCAAATTTAGTTTTGACTGGAAGTGCAGTCTTTGTGCACGAAATGCAAAATTATCCATTTTTGGAGGCAGCTTTGGGGATTTTGTCTGTGGTGCTGTGCAGCTGTTGTGTGGCATGCTGCTCTGTGAGATGGATCACATGAAAGAGCTTTGGTGGCCGAACATGCTGCTTTTTGTTTGGTGAAAAAATATTAAAGCATTCAAAAGTTATGCCACATTTAAGTTCCCTTTATAAGTCAAGGGGAAAATTTATATGTGTGTTTTGCGAACAAAGAATGGGGTTCTGACCATCTGGTCCCACCTGGCAGTCAAAGAATTTGCAGCCATTTGGTCACATGATGGCTGCCTAAGTGAGAGCTTCTGCCTACCCTCGCTCCCTGGCAAAACTAATTACTTTCAATCAATAGTGGCTTTTTTCAGCGATTGCAAGAGTCGGTTCCTGTCTTCACTATTATTAGTGTGCACCAACAACGAACTTGAGAAGGCAAATGGAGGTGGAAATGCGGAAAGCATCACCTTGCCACACCCCCCCGCTAACTCCAGAGAAGGAGAAGACCCCCAAGAGGCCCAAATGGCAAACCACAGCATCGAGTAGCTCCCCTGTGCCTGCGGTAGGGCTCACGGAGGAGCGGTTTTTGGAAGTGATGCAGCCCCTACAAAATGCAATTGCGATGATCTCAGAGGATGTTCAATCTATTAAAAGCAATCTGGATGCACTTAATTTGCGGATGGGTGATGTTGAAGCCCGGGTCACATCTCTGGACAGATAGAGAGACAAAGTTAATTTGGAGAATGCAACACCGAGGCAAAAGATTCGGAAGATGGAGGATAAACTTGAAGATCTGGAGGGGAGCAGCTGGTGCAACAATTTAATAGTATTTGGGTTACCTGAGAGGGAAGAAGGCAGTAACCCTATCGCTTTTGTGCAAAAACTTTGTGAGCGAGTAGCGGACCCTCCCCTAATGGTACTAGCTATGTAGTGGAAAGAGCACATCGGTCTTTGCACCCCCTCCCAGCCAGGCTCCCCTCCTCAACCTCTGGTGTTCAAGCTCCTTAATTACCTGGATAAGCAGCATATCTTGGCTAAGGTCAAGGAAGTTGAGACAATACAGTGGGAAGGCCGCAAATTAAGAATAGCACAGGACTTACCCCAGTCTATTCGTCTCAAAAGGCAAGAATTTCATCTGGTGGTGTCTAAACTTGTCGCAGCTGGCAAAGCATTCCGAATGCATGACCCCGCAACCTTATATGTGAGGCATAATGAAAAATGGGTCAGTTTTGAAACCCCAGCTAAAGCCTCAGAGGAACTAAGTAGTCTCTTCCCTTACCTCTTTAAATGAGGTAGTGTTCAGTTGTGGATGTAAGTGAAACACCTGTTTTACAATGTTGTGACTGTGCAGCATAATCTCCAGTGTGCTTGTGTCAACATTTATTCCGGAACAAAATGTGACTTTATTTTTTGAATATGCTCTTTTGGAAACTAAGGAAGTCCTCCGGCTAATACTTTGAAGGTCATTTGCGGTCTGGCACATGCGCAGTTCACTCTCCTATTGTGGAACAGCAAGTTTAGCTCGCATACTCAAGAATTTAAGCTATAGAACATTGGAAAAAGCACACAGACAGTGTTTCACTGTGAACTCTTTTTCTCTTTCAGCTAGCCTGTTGAATAAGAAGCTGATGTCTGAGGGAGAAGGGGAACATTTTTCTTTTCTATAGCTTAGTCTTGCTGGGGTATTAAATGCAGGTGAGGACAAAATGAGCACTCTCTTGAAATATAATTATGTGTTCTAATTATGGTTCAGTGGCAGCCATGAGGTGGCAATATCTTATACTTTATTTTACTGTATCTCCCTTGCACTACGCTAGGGACTGGCATAATTCCCTTTTCTTTCTTGTGAAGAAGCTAGTTTCAGACTTTCTATTAGCCACTACTGATTTATTGTAACATGGCTTAAATTAGGAGTAAGAATAGTCCTCTCCTTTTGTTGGGGAGGAGGGAGTATGGGCCTCCAAATGGCAGTTAGAAGGAGGTTTTGCGTGCCTCTACATTTTGTGGGAGGTCGGTTATTAGAACCAGGTTAGATAAGATTTGTAAATAGTTGAATTATAGTTTAAAATGATTAATCATGTGTTTTGGGACAGGATTAGGGGAGGCGGGATTTATTGGAGGAGCGGAATTCTTTTTGCAGGGGTTCTGTCACATGGTCTCAATTTAAAATTGGTTCAGTGGATGGGTTTGGGGGTTGGGGCAAATCTGAGCTCTTTGTGGGATTTTTTGTTGATCACGTACAGTAGAAAGCAGTATAAAAAGAGGAGCAGTGGTTCCAAAGGTCTCTTCTTATCTCACAGTATATCTTTGTTAAGAAATGAGTGGCTCCTATATCTTTATTAGCTGGAATATTAAGGGGGCTCAAAGTAAAAACAAGCGGATTATGATTCTAAAGCACCTATCCCTGCTTCATGCGGGAATTGCTTGCTTACAGGAAACACACCTCTTGAGAGATAGTATTTCACTATTCAAAAAAAGTTGGGTAGGGCAAGTTTTTGGAGCCAGCAACTCCACTAAGCGCAATGGTACCATTATATTAATTGCTAAAACAGTGCCCTGTGTTATGTGGAAGGAATGGTGGGACCCGGAGGGGTGATACATTATAGTACAGGGTTGCTTGGGGCCTCTCCAACAATGCTGGCATCAATATATGGTCCTAATATGGATTCTCCTTCATTTTTCATTCGGCTAGTACCACTTCTAGTCTCGAACCCCCCCCCCAACGTTCATTGGCGGGGACTGGAATCTAGTTCCTAACTCAGTGATAGATCGTACAGACAGTAAGAGAGTGGGGTTATCGCTGGTGCAGAGAGCCCTTGGCGACCTTCTTTCCTGAGTGGGGGTGGTTGATATATGGAGGATTCTTAATCCGTTAGAGAAGCAATACACCTATTACTCCCCTCCACATGCCACCTCCTCCCAGATTGACTTTTGGCTAGTGAGCTCATTTGCACTCCCGGGAGTGATGGATGCATCTATCCTTCCAAGGGTACTTTCAGACCACTCCCCCGTGCAGGTAACTTATATGTTACACCCAAAAGATAGAGAGGGAAATAGATGGTGCCTCAATACTCGATTATTAAAATGTTCCAAGACATTGAAACATATACAAGATTTTATAGCTAATTTCATTAAATGGAATTTGGGGACAGTTGAAAGAATAGACACAGTGTGGGCCGCTCTGAAATGTGTGGCATGGGGAGAGTTTATACGCATTTTGGCCACACGAGCTCGAATTGACAGACTTGCCCTAGATTCAATAATAAAAGAAATTCAGCAATTAGAGGGCCAATTAAATCATACATCCTCAATGCAGGAATGGGCATAGCTTCAACAGTTGCAGTCTAACTACTATGATTTAATGGCACAAAAGGCTGAACTGGCCATTCACCACACTAAGTTAAAATACCTAGAGGCAGGGGATAAAGCAGGGAAACTCCTTGCATTAAGATTGAGACAAGCCGAAATGTCTAAATTTATTCCCGTGTTGAGATCACCTATTAATGGAGATCTGGTCTCTCACCCTAAAGATATTGTTGGAGTTCTTGGTAGGTATTATGAGTCCCTATATTCCGTAGTGGACTCGAGGGTAGCGACAAGACAAGAAATCACAGACTATTTGGCCACATCCAATCTTCCTAGGCTTTCTCCTCAAGAGGCAGATAATCTAGGGGCACCTGTCACTTTAACTGAGGTAGAGCAGGCTATTAACCAGTTACCCTTGGATAAAGCTCCGGGGCCAGATGGGTTGCCCAATAACTTTTATAAGAGTTGCCTCCCTCAGCTCGCCTCCCTCTTAAAGGATGTTTTTAATTTTTGGTTCCAAGAAGGAATAAAAGATCCATGCTTCCTAATGACATGGATTACCTTGATTCCAAAGCCAGATAAGGATTTATTATGTCCTGGAAGTTACCGACCGATATCACTGATTAATTCGGATGTTAAGATTCTGGCCAAAATCCTGGCGAATCGTTTGGCTCCAGTACTTGGAGGGATTATTGGATGGGAACAAGTTGGTTTTATGTAAGGGCGCTCTTCGGTGGATCATATGAGAAAGATAATGTACTTAATAGCTGTGTCGAGTGGTGCTAAGGCCCCAGCGGCTTTGGTATCCCTCGATGCAGAGAAAGCTTTTGATCAGGTATCCTGGTGTTTCTTGTTCACATCCCTCCGAGAATTTGGGGTACCTGACAGTTTTATACAAAGGGTTAGAATACTCTACTCCTCTCCTAGAGCTAGAGTGCTGTGTAATGGATACCTCTCAGATCCATTCACTTTGGAGAGAGGCACCCGTCAGGGTTGCCCGCTCTCCCCGCTTCTTTTTAACTGTTACCTGGAGCCTTTAATATGAAGATTAGTCCAGTCCCCATTATTGAGAGGTGTCCAGATTCAAGGAGAGAGGTATCTGGTCTCAGCATACGCTGATGATCTCCTATTGCACGTTGAGAATCCCGAGGATTCAATCCCAGCATTATTGGAGGAATTAAATTGATTTTCCGTGGTATCAGAGTATAAACTAAACCTTGCTAAAACAAAAGTTTTTCCACTAAACGATCTCTGTGACAAAAGTATATGTTCCACGGTGGGCCTATCATGGGAACCTAAGGTGCTATCTTACCTTGGGATTAAAATCTCTAGGAGTGTTCCTTTAATGGTCAATCTTAACCTAACAAATCTTATACGAGTAGTGCAGTCTGATTTGGAGAGATGGAATGCCCTTCCATTATCACTCTGGGGCAGAGTTAATATTCTGAAAATGAACGTATTACCAAGACTATTATACCCTTTGAGTATGTTGAGTGTTGTTCTTCCTAAGTCCTAGTTCCTGTGCGTCCAGAGAATATGGAATAGGTTTTTACGGTGGGGCAAGGCTGTAAGAAGAGCCTATCTTAAATTAACAGCACCAAGATTTAAAGGAGGCCTCGCACTCCCATCTCTGTTTTTGTACTATGGTGCCCAACAGTTTTCAGAAAAATGGCACACATCTAGGGCCCAACCACTTGTTAATAATTGGCACATTCAGGTTGGTAGAAGGCCTATCTTGCCCTCTTTTCTCCCGCAATTTAGATACTGTAAATTGGAGGATCTTCTCCAGGGTACAGATCTGGCTCCATTTAAAGAACTACAGTGTAGTTTTCAGTTAAGATCTCAGGACTTTTTTAAATATTTGCAAATTAAAACAGCAATAAGGGCATTTATAGGAAAGCAAGAATGGGCACCACAACTGCCCGATGGCCTCTTAAAGGCTCTTCAAGGAGCGGGGCAACCCCACTCAGTCTCTAAAATTTATAAGTACCTCCAGGATCTAGATACTCCTCTCCCTAGGGAAGTATGTTATTACTGGGTGCATGAGCTGTCCCTCCCTGAAGACCCCGTCTATTGGGAGAAAGTATGGAAGGGGATTTATAAAAACATTAAGCAGGACAAGCTTAGATTGATCCAGTTTAATATTTTACATAATATTTACTACACCCCGGAAAGGCTGTTTAGGGTAGGCCTGGCATCCTCCTCCCATGTCCTAGAGGCTGCCAGGCCCCAGGGTCATTACACCATATGTTATGGCAATGTCCATATATACAAAAATTTTGGGAGGCTATACGGTGGGCCTTAGATCCAATTTTGGGATTAGATGCCTTGTTTACTCCAGAGAGTTGTGTGCTGGCAATATTTCCCCCGGGGACTCCCCAGATATGCAAAGCACATTTATCACTGATCTCAGCTACAGCAAAACTGGTCATACTAAGACATTGGAAGGAGAGGTCCCCTCCTGCCATCATTGAATGGTACTGAGAAATCTTACTGGCAATTCAAGTGGAGAGGCACATATCGAATCTGCGACACATACACCACAGATTCACAAAGGTTTGGGAGCCACTCTTGTCCATGCTAATGTTAGTGAGATTTTAAATCTATGTATAGGTTTGGCCAAGCATGGCTGCTCTTACCAGCTTTATCATGTTTGGTAGTTCATTTCACATCAGTAAGTCACCTTCTTGATGAGCGCAGTTTGGGCATGGGGGGGAATTTTTCCTTTTTCCTTTTTTTTTCTTTTTTTTATTTATTTTTTATTGTTGTATGTAGTCGTTAAATTTCAACCCTGTTCAATGGTCCTGTCTGTATATCCTCTGATATATGGTTAAAATCTTAATCAAGTATAATTAATCAAAAAAAAAAAATTTGCAGCCTCATGATTCACAAATCTTTGCCCATGAGAATTCTCTGATCACGAGGTCTTCCATCTTGTTTTTTAATTCTGATCAGAATAAATCAAATATCTCTGCTCTGGGGTCACTTCTGAAGTAAAACGTACATGGGTTTTACTCAGGTGTCTCTGATCTATTGAGCCATACCTTTGGTTTGGTGTAAAATGGTAAAAAAATAGACTTATAAGCTTTTAAATTTTTTGATTGCTGCTCGCTAGCGATCTTTGATCGGGAGCCTGCAAATTCTTTGACCGCAAGCTTCTTTGATCGTGATCTTGCATCGTGAACTAAAAACATAATTTTATCAGCCCAGGGATGCCCTAGGAAAACAAATGAGGGCGGGGTTTGCTCAGGGAGCTTCATTCTGTTGAACCATGGCAGTGGTTTCATTTAATTCTGCCTAAAAGTTGAGTTTCACCATTTTGTATTCTTTTGTTGTAAGCACGCAATTTCTTTAATCGCGAGCATGCAAATTCTTTAGTCGCGAGATTCTTTGATCGCGATCCTGCATTGTGAGTGAGGGACAAGATGGCCCTTTTAAAAATTCAATTTTCTCAGGCCTGGGGTGGCCTAGGAACACAAATGAAGGTGGGTTTTGCTCAGGGGGGCTTCATTCTATCGAGGCATGGTAGTGGTTCCATGTAATTCTGCCTAAAACTCAAGTAACAGCATTTTTTATTCTTTGATCATGAGCCTGCATATTCTTTGATTGTGAAATTCTTTGATCGCTATCTTGCATCGCGAGAAAAGGACAAGATGGCCAGATTTTATAATGCATTAGATAAGGCAAGTTCACCAATTTTGAAGTTTAAATATCTCAGAAACGGTTTGGTCTTTTTACTTGAAATTTGGAGGGCGTTTTGGGCATGTCCGGTAGATGTGAATTACAGTGTTTACGTGTTGGAGAACTTTTTTTTCCAGAGATATTGTGTGACACATTTTACGTGTTGTTGACAGTGTTTTGCATTGTGCTGGTGGCTTGAAATTGATAGAGTACCTAGCCTTAGTGTCATGGATGTAGTTTTTAGTCATTGTGCCTGTAAAATGTTAACAGGTGTGGAATTCTACAACTCTGATGAATGAAAATGTCAGACTTTAACATGTTATATCTCGGGCATGGTTTGGTCTTTTGCATTGAAATTTGGAGGGTGTTCTCGGCATGTCCTGTTGATATGAATTACGATGTTTATGTGTTGGAGTAAATTTTTTGCGGAGATACTGCATGATGCAATTTATGTGTTGCAGACAGTGTTTTGCATTGTGCTGGTGGCTTGAAATTGATAGGGTACATAGCATTAGTGTCATGGATGTAGTGTTCAGTCGTTGTGCCTGTATAACGTTAACAGGTGCGGAATTCTGCATGTCTGACAACTGAAATTCTCAAACTTAAACATGTTATAGCTTGGACATGGTTTGGTGTTTTACATTTAAATGTGGAGGGGTGTTGATGGTACATACACGTTTACAAGTTGGTGGGAGTGTAGGGCCCGAAAGGCCCATGCTCCCACCAACTTGTGCAAGTTCTTAGTTTTTTATTCTTTCTCAAAAAGTAAGGAGATTCTATGCAAAAAACTTTGTTAATGCATCATTTAGGGTTAAAACACAAAAAGTCAGGAAATGAAAAATCTTTAGAGTTGCCCCTCCCCCCGGACCCCCCCGTCATCCCAAGATTGAAAGCTGACAGGTTGTATCATTGTAACCCCATTCTTATTTACTGTGGCTTGTGAATGTAATTTCAGATGGAATGGGGTGACATTTAGGCCTCACCATCCCAATGACATGCCACGTCAGCTGTCAATCTTGGAATGATGTGTGGGTCTGGGGGGTAACCCTAAAGATTTTTCATTTCCTGACTTTTTGTGTTTTAACCCCAAATGATGCATTAACGAAGTTTTTTGCATAGTATCTATCTATCTATCTACTCTATCTATCTATCTACTCTATCTATCTACTCTATCTATCTCTCTATCTATCTCTCGATCTCTGTCTGTCTGTCTGTCTATCTATCCATCCATTGCAAAAAATTTTATTAATGCATCAGTTAGGGTTGCTATTAAAGTGAAAAAAGTTGGGAACTACAGCATTAGGGTGTCCAACTGTAACTCCACAACTCCCCCAAAACACACACACACACATGCGTATGCGCACTCAGGGTAAGGAGCAAGGGAATGCAATCAATCAGAAACAGCCACCATCAGGTAAGAGAAAACACATACAACTCTGAAAATACCAGAAGAGACTTACATCATCATGGTTCAGCAACTGTATGAGCACTACTGCCATCCCAGAGTATGGGGGTTCACTCTCTTGCTGTACAATCATGGGGGACAGCCCACTGCATGCACTGTACCACAAAAATCTTAACACAGGCATGTATACACACATATCTGTTAATATATATACACATGAATAGAAATATAATGTATGTAGGGTCTCAGTACATGGCCATTTGGGCCCTCTGCTGACACTGTAATGTAATTGTTCCCATAAACACTGAATGTGGCTTCATCTCTGTGTTATGATGTCATTCTTTTAACACATTCATATCTTAAGTGATTGTAGCATAATCTGTGTCCTGTAGTACCATGTTTACAAAACTTGTTTAGAGATTGAAACCACATACAATACATTTCCATCTTTTACAAATACATAGTTTTTGTTTTCATTGGTTGTAGAAGTACAGTCTACAAAGGACTGTATACTACAACACAACCATATCTGTTACAGAATATGTGAGTGCAGGTGCTTTGTTTAGCCATGGCAGTCAGGGAGCACCACTGGGCAGTCCCTGATTGCAGCAGCCAGTTACTGCTTGCCTTGTCTAGTGTCCCCTGTCAAGCAACATGGCGGCGGCTTCCTCGTCAGCTTCTCACAGTCCTGACTGAAGCTGAGGAACAGCCACTGCCTCTCACAGTCCCTCAGAAAGCTGACAGGGATGCCCAGTCCCCTAGTCGGCATGCCCCCTCCTAAGTTAATTGGCCAACTTGGGTGCCCAATCCCCATTGGCATAATTACCCCCATTTCTTGTGTGCTGAGGGGGTGCCCAATCCCTCTCGGCTCATATTACCCTCCCACCACTCTGTATGTGCTGATGTGGGTGCCCAATCCCCATCAGCTCCAGTTCCCCAACCCAAAACATGCAGGTGGCACACTGGGAGCCCACCCCAAATGCCAAATGTACATGTTAAAATAAAAAAACTTTCCCATGATGTCTATTACTTTTTTTTAACCCTGTAAAGTAGAAAATGGTCCCTCACTGTCTGCCACCCCCTCCACCTACCCATGCCCACCCACTGGTTACCCCACCTCCTCACCCTCCCTCACCCCATGCTTACCTCTGGAGCCTGGTGTGACAATCTTCGGTGGACTGGGAACACGTCTGCACTCTTCAAAGCTGACCACAAACTGAAGAAATGCCAGTAAGCTGTATAATGACATGAATAGGGTTTTTCCAACTTTGGTGCATATCTCGGACATTTTTCAGAATTATGGTACCAAATTTTCAACATGGGGCTATTGAGTCCTCTCCTCAAGAATTCAGTCACTGTCATGGCATTATTAGTTCCTGAAAGGTTATTTCGCAGTCACTGAGCAAAATCACCTTTTGGGACCAATCAACAATATGACAGTGCCACTGTTCATGAGGTGGGCTCTCAAAAAGCCTATTTTTCAAATCTGGTGAAACAAATAAAAAAAATGACTGTTTTGCAAGCGTGCGTTGTGCAGTTTCCATGAACGCTCGTAACTTTGCATATCTCTAATATTTTCACTCCAGATTTTCAACATTGGCATTTTTCCACACCTCCTTATCAACAGTACAGCTGACATTTTTCACATCCTGTCTGAAATGTGTTTTTGCACTACCGGTGCAGAATAGCGTGCTCGCTGTGGGAGATCAGTGTTCAGGACAGATTAAGAAAATCACAGTGATAGTGTTCATGAGTAGAGGTCCTAAAATGCCTATGTTGAAAATTTGGTTACAAAAGTTGACAAAATGAGTATGTTACAAGTTTGCGTTGTGCAGTTTCCATGTGCACTCGTAACTTTGAGATTTTGTAATATTTTCACTCAACATTTTCAACATTGTCAGTTTTGCACACCTCCTTATGAACAGTACAGCTGCAATTTTTCACATCCTGCCTGAAATGTGTTTTAAAACAACTGGCGCACAATGGCATGGTCGCTGTGGGAAATCAACAATTAGGACCGCTGAAGAAAATCATAGTGACAGTGTTCGTGAGCAGAGGTCCCAAAATGCCTATGTTGAAAATTTGGTGAAATAATTCCATGAAATGACTGTGTTATGAGTGTGTATTGCGCAGTTTCTATGTATGCTCATAAATTCGAGCATTTTTAATATTTTCATTCAAGATTTTCAACACTGCATCTCTTCACACTTACCTATGAATGGTACAGCTGTCATTTTTCACATCTTGCCCGAATGGTGTTTTCCCACATCTGGCACAGAATGGTGCAGTCACTGTGAGAAATCAACATTCGGGACAGATTAACAAAATCTCAGTGCCACTATTCATGAGCAGAGATCCCAAATACATTCATGAGGTGGGGGGTCACAAAAATGCTGTGTTGCAAATTTGTAGTGCAAATACCAACAAAGGGCTGGGGCATTAGGGTTTCTAACCATATCATCCCACCCTGTAGAGACTGACAGGCATCAGGGGTGTGCCTTTGCATTGCTGGCTGTCATGCTCGTGCCATACCATCTTCCCCCCACCCTCAAGTCACTGACAGGCATCGAGGTGTGCTTTGGACTCTTCAGCCACACAGTTCACCCCATTCTCCTATGCTGCACCCATTTCAGCTTATGCCCTTATGAAATGAGGTGACTGTAAAGCCGAACACCCCAAGGCACACCTCTGCACTTGTCGGCATCTGCAGGATAGTGTGAGTTAAAATACCATGAGTGTTTGGCTGTTTGGGGTGAGCATAAGGCCCGAGGACCCCAAGGCACAATGCAGTATTTGTCGCACTGCAAGCTAGGGTGAGCTGAAATGCCATGAATGTTATGTCCGATGCCCAAAGACACACCTCAGTGTCTGTCGGTCTCTATACGGTGATGTGGGGTTGATGTCACTGTCATACTTCACTAACATTCTTATTATGCATCTGTTCAACTCCTGTGGTACTGATGCCAATGTCAGCAAGACAACATTCGGCATTGACAATTGCTTTTTTATGCATAGAACCATAAGCTATACTACAGTCTGAGTTGACTTGAGATCCTGTGCTGACAATTGCTCATTACCATAGTATTATGTGAAAGCACAGTGTCTGAAGGAGGCAAAGTTTATACATCTGTAGAGAGAAGTTTGTAGTGCAGTGAATGCAGTAGACAGACACCTCATCCTACAAAGGAAATATGAGCTTGCAAGTATATAGCAGCTCAAGTTACTCTGGAATATTTACTACTAATTAAACATCACTGTTGCATGTTGTGGAACAACAGGATGATTTGGATGCTGTACTGCCACATTCATACTGAGAAATTCCTTGTGTAGTACATGCAGTGGGGACAGGTCCTTTAACATGATGCAAAATTATTTTTGATTTTATGTCACAGCACAGAGTCCTCCAGATCCTGCATTGTGAGGTAAACAACAATAATGCATAGGTTAGGACCAGAGGGTCAACCAGGGCTTGTGCTTCCACATGTGTATTGACAACTTTTCAGCACAGTGCATACAGTGGACATGTACCCTGTACTCTGAAAGTAGTTTAGTTTTACTACTATGCACAAGCATACAGTGCTACAGCTCCTGTCTTGCAATTTAAACATCAGCATTACACAATGTGGGAGTGCAGGGCCCATGTGGTTAAGTCTGGGGTACAGTGAATGCAGTGGGCGGTCCCCCATGGTTGCAGAGCATGCTGATGTACCCCCCAAGACACTAGAATGGCAGCAGAGCTCATACAGTTGCTGAAACATGATGATGGATGTCTCCTGTGGTATGTTCACAGAGCTGTATGTATTTTTCTCTTACCTGATGGTAGCTGTTTCTGACTGGTTGTGTTGTCTTGCCCCTTTCCCTGCTTCTATATATATATATATGTGTGTGTGTGTGTGTGTGTGTGTGTGTGTGTGTGTGGGGGGTTGTGGAGTTAAGGTTGGAAACCCTAACACCATATTTCCCAACTTTTGCCAGTTTCATAACAACCCTAACTGATGCGTTAGCATAGTTTGTTTTTTTTTGCAATGAATGTCCTTACTTTTTGAGAAAGTCATAAATAAGATTTGAATTTTTTTACTACTATGCCAAAGCTTACTGTCATACTTTAGAAGCATCTAAGCCATTGTGGGTACATTGCTCTGTTGTTCTCAGCAGTATTATAACACATACCCCCCTCCATTACTTAGAAGGATGTTTTATATCAGCTGTGTGCAGTACTCAGATTGCTTTGGCACTGTAAAATGTATTGGTGGTGGTTTGTATGATAATAATTTATTTTGTTTTGTTTTTTGGGGAGGGGTCACACTTGTACTGTTGCCAATGTAAACTAATCATAGTATTCCAGTACATCCCCCGAAATTATCATAATGCAGCACAGAAACAGATACATACTTCTATTTATATGCACAATGTATGTTACATATCCACATTCCAATTATAGCCCAATATCTATCTTACCTCCACTCTCCAAGATGCTTGGGCACATTGTTGCAGACCAGCTGTCGGAACACCTCAACATATACAATCTACAGAGTCCACAGCAGCATGGCTTCAGGAGAGTTCATAGCTCTGCCACTTCCCTGTTTGATTTTACTAGTCACATACATAAGTCCATGGACTCAGGTCATCTACTTGGTGTGATGTTCATTGCTCTGACCAAGGAATTTGACACCATCAATCACCAGTTTCTGTTGGACTCCTTCTCTTCCCTTCCCTTGGCCTCTCAACCAATGTTTTTTTTTTTTTTTTTTTTTTGTGTGGCAGGGCTCTCCACCAGATTTCTGCCCTGGTCACAGCCCCTGGACTTCCACCTACTGTCACAGCTGTTATCCCCCAGTCACCCCAGGCTTTCCCCCCAGAGGGTGGAGCCACAGAACTGGTCCCCAATCCAGTCCATGGTACAAGTAACTGGTTGGGGATCCAGTGACAGTGGCTAATTGAAGCCCAGGGAGGGCTTCATAGAGGTGGAGGCCCCACCTGGATTTTCTAGTTGGTTCCCCTATGGAACCGGGTGTGTGCAATGACACAAGCCAAGGGAGAGCCCACACTCATCCATGTTTGCTCCCCTCGAAGTGTCTGCACTTGGCTCCCCCATGCTCTCGCCCAGTGCCGTGCAACCCAGCTACCGCCAGGAGGCGACATGATGCCGGTGCTGTGCTTCCCCCCCTTCCCAGAGAAGGAAAGCAGTCCTTCGGAGGCTCAATCCTTCCCCTCCCCTGCCGACCCCTGGTGGCCCGTGCCCATTCCCGAACATGGGTCGCTGGCGTGGCGCAAGGTGTGATGTCTAGCACCTCAACCCTCAGCACCACCAGGCCCACCTCTCAACCAATGTTAACATGTGGTTTGAAAGTTACCTTATGGATGTGAGTCAGAAAGATAAAATCGCTGACTCTCTCTCCCCCTCTCTTATAGTCTTCCTATGCGATTGAGAGTCCTGAGGATCCATTCTTGGCCCAGTGCTATTCAGTCTCTTCATCAACAACCTTCCAGCAGCGTGCAATAATAAAATTATACTCTATGCTGTTTTGGCTACCCATACTGATCCTGTCCCTCTTTCAAAGAACCTCCAGAATAATTTCAGTCTAGCTGAGTCTTGGTTCAAGCAGCATAAACTGCTAATAAATTATAAAAAAAAAACTAAGGTAATGCTGTTCCACAACTCCCTCAGCCAGCTTAAAACTACCTCCCTAACTATCCTCAACAGTCAATGGCAACCGTTGAATCAAGTTCTGGACTCTAAATATCTCTGTATTATCCTTGACAGCACACTCCTACCACTCACATGTATGCCATATCACAAATATCATTAACTCAAAAATAGGGGTCGTCTACCACCGTTAATGCTGTCTGACCATTGAAGCTATGTGCACAGGTGTAACTAGTGCCATCCTGTCCATAACTGACTATGGACTTGTCTTCTATGGTGCTGCCATGGCAAGCACCCTAAAAAGAGTCAAGACTGCCCTGAATAAGTGCTGTAGGCTGGTCACAGGAACAGGTAAGTGTATGCATACCTGTGACCTCTGCAAACACAGCAACAGGCTTAATCTTGAAGGTAGATTAGCTTATCAAACCTGCCTACTGACAAAGAAAATCTGCCTTGGCATCAGCCGCCCCCCCCCCACAATACAGGCCTTTATGATGCCTACCCCAACTCACGCTTCACTCTCAGTTCACTCAGACCCATTTATCTTGTTACTGTTTGCCGTACCTCACTGGCTCAATGTGCTTTCTACACCAGGGCCCCAACCTTGACGAATGGCCACCCTCCTGAAATCACAGATGAGTATTAGCAAGGCCCATTCAAATGCAAACTGCACCTCCAATTCGCTAATCTTAGTAAATGCGACTATACCCTGTAGACCTTTGGGATGACTACTTTCTCTCTCATAACCCTTGATTATCCACAGCCTCCCCCTTGTTTTCATCCTTTCAACTGGTTCTTGCTCCTTCCTCTCTTAGCTGTCCCCATGCTGCCTGTCCTCTTTCGCTCTCCCCCTACCTACTCCCTCCACCTGCTTCCATCCCTCTTATCACAATCTCTACCACTCCTCATTCACAATTCCTTCTGCCACCTTATCTACACCTCCTCCTTCTCTATACTCTCCCCTGCTACCACCGCACTTTCAGAGACCTTAGCACTTACGACAATGACACTCCCAATGTCTGCCCCTGCCTCCACCACCATCCCTTCTTCCACACTCACCTATGCTTGTCACCCATAGTGTTGATTTCACACCATGTAACTTGTCCTCATGTCCCTCCCCAAATGCATAAAAAGAAAAAAATATATATGGTTGTGGTATGATGTATGAACAAATTGTACTTTCTCTTGAATCTTAATTCTACACTGTACTGTATCCTCTACTGTTTGTTATCACAACATCTTACTGACACAGAACCTTTGTAAAATAATTTCTGGTTCAGAGGTATTTGTAATCCTAGTATTCAATTAAATAAATAAATAAACAAATAAATAAATATATACATAAATAAAATAAAGACACCATTTTGTGGCATTACTTCACCCAGGTAAATTGCTGTTTTGTTACAGTGTCATACCATGCAGACAGCTGACTGACTTTGATGATTGTAGGTGTTATAGTTCTATGGTTAACACTCTTTATGTGCAATTCCAATGATAATTGAGCAATATGGTGTGCACAGGGGTTATGCTAATTGCCTGATAATCACTCTCTAGGGGTGTAATGTAGCACGAGCAATAGCCAAGTGTCATATGACCCTAGAGGATGATCGGCTGACCATTAGCATGACCACTGGAATTCCCTTATTGCTATTATATTAAAACTATTTTTTTCAGTGTTAAACCTTGTTTAGGAAATGTTAAGGCTGTACATGTATGTTATTAAAAGAGTACCATAAGGCTGTAACAATATTTTCATCCAATCAGAAAGCTCCATTTCTCATACTTTTTTATAGCAGTCATATAACATGTAAACAGAACCACATTTTGACAAAAAACACAACACACAGAAAATAAGGTTTAAAAAAATATTAGAGAAATTTCAATTGAACTATTGCTGAATTATGTGGTTGTTCCTGGGGTGGGTGAAAAATCAGGTGTCCTTGGCTAGACAGTAAAATATTTGTGTAACTGTGCTATTTTGATGAGATATTGTGTATTACATTCCTGCACATTACACATCTTTTGTTAAAAAAAAAATCTTCCACTTTCAGGTTTAAAAACAAAGACATAATAGTTTTTGCTATATACAGTAGATCAAGCTATACTTCTTTAATATTTTTTTTAACACTTTTTTTCTTTCCTGCCTTCTCGGAGCATCTCTCGGGCTAGCTCACCCGACTGGAGCCCCTAACTGGCTGCCTGATCCACTCCCGCGACACTTGCATCAGGTTCAGGTTCCCCACCTCCTCCTACTCCTCCCTGCCCACAGAGAAGGCCGAGGATCCCCAGGGGGTAGAGTTGGGTTTGTGGCCGGCATTGGGCAGATTGAACTGCAGCCCCTTGAGGTCGCCGTTGCCTCACCCTGCAGGCAGGGTTTTTTTCTGCTTGGTTTCCGTGATTACTGCCCCTCTCGCCCACTCTGCTCCACTGATGAGGGATTGCTGGAGGCTCCCAGGGCCTGTTTGAAGAGCTCAGGGGCCAGAACTTTTGCATTTGTGGCCCCGACCCTGTGGAATTCTCTACCTCGTCGGGTGAAGGAGTGCGTATCCACCAAGTCATTTAAGTTGGAGTTGAAGACATATTTATTTGAGCTAGCATTACCTAATATTTCTTAAATGTTTACCTACTATGGTTTCAGATTTTAAATTGTTTGAAACTGTATGATTGGTGGATGTACAGGTGCTTTGATATTTAAAAAGTGTCTGTTATAAATAAAGAATGACTTGACGACTTTTGCTTACTGAAATGTATTTATTAAGTTGGTTAAGTAATTTAAAAATGTTTAGAGAAATATTATGTTAGACATTGACAGCTACAAATAAAACTAGTGCCATTTAATTCATTAATGATATTAGATATCGTGGGCAGGATCCACAATGAGAAAATGTTAAAGTTTCCCTCCGGAACTGCCGTTGTGGACTGGATTTGTCCACAGCTGCGGCGGTAGCGATTCACAGCCACAGCAGTTGCGGAGGGTGCTATGGCGGGTTCCGCTGCCCATAGCAGCCTCCTGCAGCTGTGGTGCTGTCCATGACAACAGCATCTGCAAGCTGCCATATTCCGTGGAGCCGGTCGTACTCCGGCTCCACCTACGTGAATACCCACAGCTGCGGGCGTTACTTGTGGCTCTCGCAAGTGGTTTCCCACTAGTGCTGAGGTTTTCCTCATGCTGCGGTCCTTCTCCCCCGGACGCGAATCCTACCCGGTATATTTAATATATATTTAATTTAGTTTATAAATATAATTATTTTTATTCAATCCTCATAAGGTTTTTGACATAGCAATACTTGCATTTATGATAAAATATTATATTATTATAGTTGTATAATGTTATTCTTTCTGTTACCTTTTGTTACAGGAGTATTAATATCTTTATATGTTTGCTACTATTTAATTAACTATATACATTTTTATTATTTATACTCTAGCTATTCTATTAAAGTCATTTTTAAATTGTAAAAGTTTAAGTCATTTTTAAATTTTAACAGTTAAGAAAGTTTCTACAGAAAAAAATCAAAGACTGGATTTTCAGACCTCTAATAACATTGCACAGTGCTAACATGAAACATATGGGAATGTAACAGGCATATTGCAACAAGGGATGTGTTGCAAATAGTCTCCCAAAACAGCCTACATGAAACATAATCCACATACATGAATGGAGGATTATGATACCCTTCTGGCACAAAAGTAACAGTGGCATGCTAGTAAATGGGGCCCAGGTCATGAAAGATGTGATATCTGCCAACGCTGAATTTGTAAACTGTAGGCTATCTACAAAACTATGACTACCATTATACAAACAAAGTTGTACTGAAACAGTAGTCAGACATAGTCTAGTACTGCTAACAGCTAGATGACATTGTCACCCCCCACCAAGAAAGCATGATATAGTAGTTACATAGCTGGCTACAGACAACCCTGTCGTGTGATGGTATCCCTCCTAGCAATTCCAATATGACAGTACTGCAGACCATCACAAAGTAACAATAATTCCACAGTAAATGAAAGTCTAACATCTTCTACACAAGACATGCTATGCCAGTAATGCAAAGTATTAGTCATGCACAATTCTTTCCTGTGAATGTGTCCCTCACTTAAGTGTACTATGATCAATGGTGACACTGCCATTAATGCACAGTACTGTTGCTAGAGCTGCAACATCAACCCCACTGTTGCAGATACTAACTACCACATCTGCCCCCCCACCCCATCCCAAGCTCTGACTGGGCAACAGCCACACCCATTGGCCAGCACTACAGACGGATCATAAATGAACTGTCAGAGCATGATCTATGTACAGTACATGTTGTGACACTTCAATTGCTGTCCAGTCATGTTAGAGCAAGGAGGGCTGTGCTAGGTTCCTGGACAAGGTTTGGAATACTAGTGGATGAAGTGGTGTGGTTAACACTATCTGCTGGGGTGGTGAGCCTCTACACTAAC
This sequence comes from Neoceratodus forsteri, assembly GCA_016271365.2. Taxonomy (NCBI): domain Eukaryota; kingdom Metazoa; phylum Chordata; order Ceratodontiformes; family Ceratodontidae; genus Neoceratodus; species Neoceratodus forsteri. Next base: position 130,788,136 of record JADMNL010000022.1, read on the forward strand.
ACCAAATGATGTTAAATACTGCAGCATAATTAGGCTTATCAGTCTAGAGGTAGGTACCCTTTAACAGAGTACAACGATGTACACCTATTTGTTTATATTACTGTGTACAAGGCCCTTGGAGGCAAGTTGATTGGTGGAATATGACTGTTTGGTTTGTTATGCTGTACAATACTCTAGTATTGTTGAGTGTGTGGGGGCAGAATTACTACATCTCCAAGGTTATTTAGCATTATTTACTTATCAGGAGATTGGTGTTCAGGTGGCACCATAGGTATGATCCTATTAAAAGATGCAGCAACAACTCAACCATCCCACTACTGCTGCAGCCCACTTTGCAGGTATGCTGTCTGCTTGGCACAGTGACACTGTAACCCAAAACTGTGTCACATACATATCAATGCTTTGTACAAAAGGAATCATTATTAGCGTCCTGAGTGTATTGAGACTTGTCGCTAGCTGCCATTGGTGCAAAATTTAACAGAGGTTTGAAAATCCTACCCTGTGGCTTTAATATTTGTCCCTTGACACCCCCCCCCCCAGAAATAAGCCACAACCACACCATTTTGAAATCTTTGGATGCTCATTGGCAAACATATTTATTAATTCTATTGGCACAATCCATCCATCTACAGTTCACTTGTCATGTCCAATCGGATACATTTATCATAACATAATTTAGTCTTCAACATTTTTTCCTTCTGGCCTCATCTTCCTCCTGTTGTTCTCTTCCTTCCATTCTTCTGGGTCCAGACACTGAATCTGGCCCCCCTCCTCCGTCACCAGAACCAGGCTGGTTCCCTGTTGAACCTGGGCCTCCCCTTCCAGGCCCGGACACTCTGTATCCAGCACCCAGACCTAGTCCTCTCCCCCTTTTAATCCATGCCTGGGCTCCTTGACCTAGCCCATGGTCTTACCCCCTCCATACCCACCTCTAGCCCCCCTCCCCGCTTTTATTTCTTCCACTGCCCCACCTCCCACTTGAACTTTGATGGCAGGGCTCCCCCCTTGTGGGTTAAAACCTCAGGCCTTTTTGAGCTATTCTCTCCACTAGTTCACTAATCAGCATTAGGAATAGACACATCCTGAACTCAATCAGGTGCACCCCCTCCAACCTGTAGATCACTGCCTGCTCGTACATTATGTCCCTGTGCTGGATGTTTACCCCCACATCTCTATGACCACTCTCACCACCCTTCTGTTGAGCCACTTTCTGACCTTTTCTATTAGCTTGACATCCTTATCTCCCCCTCCATACCCTCCTGTATGTGATCTCGGACCAGCCAATGGTCACACCCAGTCACCACCCTTGAATGGTTTCAATATACCAAAACATTTGTTGCTGTAATTCCCCCCAGGTTTTTGCCACCCACATGTACCACTATGTACTCTAGCCTGCCCCACTGCCCCTTCAATTCCTGCAGGACAGGCAATAGCTGGGCCCATTTCATACCCCTGATGCCTTTCCATTGTACTCTGGTGCAATCTGACTCTAGGTACAGTTGAGTACCTCTGCCTATGGTGGCTACAAACTGTTCTACCCAGTACACAAATGAATGCCCCATGATCCACACCTTCCATCTGGTACCTGCCATGGGAACAAAATAAAATAGCGTGAGTCATCATTCGTTAGCATCTGACATACTGTTTGTAACTGTCTGACCTCCAGTAGCTGATTCCTTTCAGTTCCTCCACTGTGTCCCCCCTTTTTGCCACCTCCGAGGCAGGACCAGTTCTAAAAGAGTGTGGGGTGAATTCGTCTGGCTCTTCCCTTATAAAAGCCAGCACCTTCCTCATTACTGCCCCCACCTGGAATGCCAGGACTGGCATTCCATCCTCATGTTGGAATATTGCCCCTCCAGTGCTGCCTCTGTGGTTCTCATACTCCTTCCATGCAGCCACCATGCAACTCAATGCACTGGGCTTCCTGTGCAGGGTCACTGTGTCACCCCGGCCCTTCTGGTCTGTTTTTGACCTGGCCAAACTGCTGGAGATGGTGTCCCCTTGACCCATACCCTTTCATGTTGTAATGAGAGTTTGGGCACCCCTTTTCGGGGGGCCACAACCTCCCCCACCCTGAATACCCCAGCTGCCATTACTGTGAAGACCACCCTGAAGAGGCAGGTCTCCTGGGCTGAGCTGCACGTGCTCCATGTGTCCCTCAACACCTTGTCCAGCAGTTGGCCCCCGATTGGGTGCCTGATGTCTTTCCTGCTCTCCTGTCCCCTACGCAATCTGGCAAGTATCCTCTTGACCATCCTGCCCACCATGGCACATGGCCACCCTTTGTCCAAGCATGTCCAGCTCATTCCTGCTAACTTAACCACTATCGTGGTGTGCGCCATCACCGACTCCCATTTTTCTACCACAAACCTCTCGACCTGCTTGTCCTGGACCGGTTTTGTCCTGTCTCACCCCTGTCTAGCTCTAAACCCCTGGAAGCTGGCCCAACCCCCTTCATATGCCCTCAGGATCCTGGTTGCCAAGAAGCCCCAGTACAGCACCCTTGCAGTGGACCTCCAATCCCCCATATCCAGTCCTGGACCCTGGTCCTGTATGTTGCTGCCTGTGGTGACAGACACAGGAACCTGTCGAGCTGTAAGCAGGAAAGACTGTCAGCCAGTTTGTTCTTGATCCCTGGAATATGCTATACTTTGAACGATACATTCAGCTTCAGCCCCAACCGTACTAACCTCCTCATTACTTGGCCCACTGTCTCCATGTTCCCACCCTGCTTGTTGATGACCTCCACTGCCCCTTTATTGTCACACCACAGCATGATGCATTTTCCCCTCATCTGCTCTCCCCACACCGCCATGGTTGCCCAAATTGGCAATATTTCCAAAAACATTATGTTTCTCAACAGGTCTTCCACCCCCTTCCCCATTGGCATGGCAAGGCCTCTACCATCTATTCTCCCTTCAAATATGCTCCTATCTCGAGTGTCCCAAGGCATCAGTGTATAGCTCTAGGTCCATGTTGCAATCCCATTCTGTCTGCCAGAATGTTACCCCATTATACTGGTCTAGGAATTCCTCCCAAACCTTAGGTCTTCATTTACTCCCTTTGAGATGTCACCCAGTGGTGAGGCTTCTTTGACTTCCTGGTCACCCTCCCAAGTCTTCTCATAAATGCCCTCCCCAGGCTGATCGCCTTGAGTGCAAAATTAAGGTGCCCCAACAGCTGCTGTACTTGTACCAGCGGCACCTTCCACCTCACTATTACTTGTGCCAGTAGCTTGCGTACCCTGGCCACTTTGTCCCCTGGTAGCCAGAAACAACTCTGCTCCAAGTCCACCTCGATCCCCAGGAACTCCAGCTTACCAGCCAGACCCTCAGTCTTCCCATGTGCCAGAGGGATACCAATCCACTCACACATCGCTGTGAAGTCCAACATACCCTGTGTTTTTGCTTGGCTTCCCTAGATGATCAGAAAATCATCCAGGTATTGCACTACCTTCTTGTGGCTGTATTTCTCCCTGAACACTCACTGGACCCATGAGCTGAAAGCCTCAAACTTCAAAGAGGCCACCGAGCAACCCATGGGCATGGCCTTGTCAATGTATATGTCCCCTTCACACTGGAACCCCAGCATGTCCCAGTCAGCTGGGCTGACTAGCAGCAGCTGAAAAGTGGACTCTGTCTGTTTTTGCCAAGCAGGACCCCTTTATTGCCCTGACCAGCTCTACCACTTGATCTAAGGATGTGTAGGATGTAGTTCACAGGTGGTCTGGAATACTGCTGTTCACCGATTGCCCTTCTGGGTATGACAAATGGTGAATCAGCCTGTATTCACCTGCCTGTTTTTTGGGGACCACCCCCAAAGGAGATATTTGGAATTTGGGGCACGGTGGTGCTGCCAGCAGTCCCTCCACCCACCCTGCCCTTATCTCTTTCTTACCTTTTCTCTGGCCACCCCTTCCTTTCCTCTCACCGACTCCAGGTACTTGGCCCTCATCCCTCTTTGTGGCCTGTGGAAACCCAGTGGGAAACCTTCCCTAAAACCCACTCAGAGGCTCATGCCCACCTCCCTGTCTGGGTACTTTTGGGTCCACGCCTCCACCACCTCCCATACAATGGGGGTGCAGGCCAATGAGTACCCCCACTTCTCCCTTTCCTGCTCCTGTCTCATAACTGTAGGTGGCCCCAAGGCATCCCCTGTTGTGCCCCCCTACCTCTGTTGGAGCCTCCACCGCTCTGTCGAAAGGGGAGGTCCTGTTGATGGCCACTCCCCTGTCCTCTCTTCCCCTCTTGGCCTGCAGGATGTCAATGGGTGTGCTCCCCCACATCTGAAGCAAACGTGCTTGAATTTCCAGTGCACCCAGTTGCAGGATGCCTTGTTGAACCCCCAAAAATGTTTGCGCCTCTGGTCAGTGTGGTCCACCTCCTGGTGTCCCCCCCCCTTGGAGTCCCCTGGCCTGACATGGACATGGTCTTTACCACAACTCAGAATGGATACTGTCCCACCTCAGGTCTCCCCTCGCTGCCATGTGCCTCCGGAAGGACTCATTGTATTTGAGCCATCTGAAATCCAACTTGGCCTTGTATGCATCCCTAACGGTTGCCATTGTAGGTCACTAGTGGGATGGCCAGTTCCAACATCTCTTCCAGGACTATGGCGCTATATACCGTGAACTCCACTTGCCAGTTATCAAAAATTTTCCCTTTCCATTTTGCCCCCTCTGCCTTGTGGCCACCACTGCAAATGCCATGGCCATCTCAGACTTTCCCACTGACTGCTGCTCATAGTTCTTGGTGGTATCCTCATCCATGAGTCCGCATATGTCCACAAACTCCCCCCTTTCCATATCCGCTTCTTCAGTGAGGCTGACACATGGTCACCCAACGTGAGTCCCGGGGCCATCATATTTCTGGCCCCGGGCTTGTGACCCCGTCCCCCCACCCCCTCTTCTTTCCTCATATGTCCTGGACCGCTTTTTCCATTTTGTCTATACCTGTCTCCCCATGTCCCCCAGCAGCCCCTCCAAGTACTCCTTGAGGTTACCATCTTTGGTGATATCCCCCACATCCTTAGCCCCATCTGGGCTTCCATTATCCATCTCTGGCTCCGGCCGTGGAACCGCCACTGGCTTGGGGTTGGCCCTCGCTCCTCTGGGCTTCTTGGCTGGTTGTCCTTTCCCCTCCCATTCATCCCACTCCTTCCATTTCTGCTGCACCTCCTTCTCTTTCCATTTTGCTGCCATCATGAGCTCTGACATCTGTCCCATCAGTTTAGTGGCCTCCTCCATCATCTTGATGGTCATCTGTTTTTTCTCTTGGGCACCATCTCTGTAAAATTACTATGGGTGGGAATAAGAGAACATGTCAAAACTATGGTCCTATTAGTTCTCTCTCTCTACCGGCTTGCCCTGCCATTATGCCTCTGGCTGCAGCCAGGCTCGCCACACACTGGGGGTTGTCCACTACTCACCCCGGTGCTATGCCTCTAGCTGTAGCTGGGCTTGCCCCATGCTGGGGGTTGTCTGCAACTGATGATAAGCCCCCCCAAAGCTTGCCCCATGGCACACATAGCCTAGGCCACCAGCCCAGGGCCTTTCCATGTGACCAGTGCCTAAAACCCACAACTCTGGGACACCAGAACTCACAAACTACCTGTGTGTGACACAGATTTGACCTGAACCCCCTCCAAGCACTAGGATGTATACCCTTGCACTGGCCCAATTAAAAAAGGTACTAAAGCTCCTGACAGGCATGAGAGAGGCTCATGGCCCCATTACCCCACCTGCCAATCTTCCAGTGGAACTACAATCAGGTAGAGAACTAACATGAAGGAGCCACTACAAATTCCAAAATAAATCCTGTGGCTGCATTCAAAACATAAACTGGGCAGGACACCACGTGATGCAGAGTGCTGAGTAGAAGCTCCTTTGCTAAGCTCCAGCCTCCTGTCTTTATAATCATCTTTTCTGAAGTCTAGATCTTCCAAAACCCTCTGTACTCAGCTGATCCTGCTTACTAAGCACCTAGAGCGTCTGATTAGTGAGTTTGGGGTACTGATGGAGGCTTACATGAAGAAAGCCCCACAAAAACATAATCCGCCTACCACCCCCGAGAAGGCCTCAAAGAAATCTCGGGCCTCGAGTGGGCCTGACAGGCCCGATCATTCGAGTCAAGCATCAGAACAAGAACCTCTAACACTGAACAGGTTCCTGGAAGAATTTAAACCCTTCCGTGAGGAGGTGAAAGAAATGGCGACCGACCTGAAGGCTCTTTCAAAAAAACTGGACGAGGTCTCGTTGACTGCCTCTGATAACACTGCTCATATAGTTTCGTTGGAGAAACGCCTAGAAAAGGTGGACCCTGGGCTAGCGGCTATATGGCAGAAGCTTTCTCGAGTGGAGGCAAAGCTTGAAGATCTTGAGGGCCGCAGCCCAGCAACAATGTTGTGATTTTAGGGCTGTCAGAAGGAGAAGAAGGCCAGAATATTGTAGCTTTTATACAGAAGTTGGTGGAACGGGTTGCTGGCCCCTCTTCCTTTGGCCCTGCATATACCATCGAGCGAGCACACAGGTTGTTGCGACTGAAACCTCCACCGGGGGCTGCGCCTCTCCCTATTACATGCTGATTCTTTCATTTTTTAGAGAGGCAGCACTTTTTGTTGAAAGTGAGAGCCCTACAGGAGGTCTGTTGGGAGAATTCCAAATTGAGAATTGCACAAGACCTGCCAGGATCGGTCCGACTGAAACGTACAGCATTTCACCCCTTTGTGTCCAAGATTATTGCTGCGGGGCTTAAGTTTAGGATGGGGTACCCGGCCAGGCTGCAAGTGCTTGTGAATGGATCCTGGATAACTTATGAAGACCCAGAATCTGCTCTTTCCGGTCTCAAAACCGCTCTACCTGATCTGTTTCGGGACCCCTGTGAAGTTCTGTCCCTAAGATGAGGGGAAGCCCGGTGCTGTCAAGCTGGGTCTGTTATCTTGTTAATTGTCTATGAGGATAGCAACGACAGGGTGCATCTGGAAGTTCTTGCTACTCAAATAGACTGTGTTAATATTTAGCTGGGTTAATTGCTACAGGATACTTATGCCTTAATTCTAAAAATAAACTTGATGTTCAGGGAAAGGACTTGTGGAATGTTTGGTTTGTCTATTCGGCGATGGTGTTCTTTGTTCCAGTGTAGCCAGTTATATAGGCCATCACTAGGGAGGGGAAGATCGTTTTAAGCTTTTAAGGATCATTATTTTACTCCACGGGTGGCTTGACTTGGGAGCTGTGCTAGGCTTTTCTATTATTTTCATGCGTGTACTCAGGTAGGATCGTTCGGTAGCCACAAGAGGGAGCTCTGTGCGCACGAATCTCACTTAGCTCTGTTGTTAAGTTGGGGATGATTTCCCTCAGTACTGTTTCCCGTCTCGAGTGTGGGGTAGTAAAAGACCCTAAACTGTGTTCTCGTGTCTTTGGGCTGGTAGGTACCCGGTGCAGAGATGTCCTTCCTTCTTAATTTTTTGCCTGGGGCTCAAGATGTTTGGGTCCCTCACCGGTTTTCAGGTCATAGAATTCAGGTTGGAAGGGGTAATTTCCCTTTGTAAGACTCCCGGTCTGGTTTTGACTCACTAAGACATTTCCTACAGGGCAATAGGGGCCTTATTTCTTATTTTGTCTCCCTGGGTTTCTTGGTGTTTGTTTGTGTTTTGCAGGGCATATTACCCTTTTTATCACCCCAATGCATTCATTGTGCATTTATGTCTGAAGCCCAGCACCGCTGTTAACTTACTAGGGGTTGTTAATGTAGCAGAGTTGCTAGGTACTAATTTGAGGGGACTGTTACACTTGCTGGAAGCAGGGGGGTATATTCGGGGGTCTGGAGGGGGAGGAAGGGATGCAGTACTGTGTTAAACATTGCTTGTGACAGTGGGGGTTGGGTGTAGGGTGGTAAATACTGGGGTAAGGGATAGGCTTACTCTATGTCAGAAGAAAGGGGAGAACTTTGGGGAAGGGGGGTTGGGGGATGTTTTGGTCTGGGTTGGAGGGTGGGGGGGAGGATGGTGCATACAGCAGTAATCATAGGAACCTGACTAGGTATTTCTCTATGTTTCTGTACGGGGCTTTCGGATCTAAGCTCATTATTTTTGTTCTAGATGGCTAACAATGTGATTTTCACAACCTGGAATGTGAAGGGGATCAGGAAGAGTCTAAACAATATCAGCTGCTTAAGCATCTAAGCCTACTGCGCTCCCAGATAATGTTTTTACAGGAGTCTCATTTGTTAGAACCCAAAGCTTCACAACTAAGGAGACAACAAGTGGGTCAGGTCTTTAATGCCTCGGGATCCACTAATAGTTGTGGGGTCATGTTAGTTATTAATAGAGGCATTCCCTTCATTTCCACACAGGTCATTAAAGATCCGAGGGGGCAGATTTGTTCTGGTTCAGGGCACCCTTTGGTCAGTTCCACTTTTGCTTTGCATTATCTATGGGCCTAACAATGATGATACAGGCTTTTTCAGCAGGCTGATCACTATTATTCTACCAATGCTTCCCATTATGATTATTATGGGTGGTGATTTTAATCAGGTACTGGATTCCAACTTGGATAGGTCAGGTAGGGGGCTGAGGGGGCTTTCCCCAGGGCAAAGGGCATTTAAGGATTTGGTAGACCAATGCAGGCTTTGTGATCTATGGCACGTTCTGCATCCTAGCTCCAAGGAGTTTACCTTTAACTCAATGGTGCATGGTTCGCAGTCTCGCATTGACTACATATTCATCTCTCAGGGGCTCTTGCCCAGGGTTATGTCTGCCTCAATCCAGCCTGGCCCTATTTCCGACCACTCCCTCGTGGTATGTAATTTGGCTTTTCTTAACACACCCAGAAGGGAGACCCGGTTGAAGCTTAATGAACAGTTGTTAAAGGATGCCAAGTATTGTAAGCTTATAAAAGAACAAATTGAGTTTTTATCTCATCTAATCCTATTGACAGTGCAAAGCCGGACATCTTATGGGATGCCTTTAAAGAGTTTATGAGGGGAATCCTTATTAGTTTAGCTTCGAAAAGGAAAAGGGCATGAGAGGAACAGTTAGTATTACTATTGTCCCAAATATGGTCCCTCAAGGCTAACCTTTCTGTCAACACTTCGGATGAAGACAGAAAGAAGCTCCTGGTGGCCAAGGATAGATATTTAGATTTGCTGAGGGAAAAGGCAGAGTTAGCTATTATCCGAGTTAGAGCCAGCCATACGGACCAGGGAGAGAAGGCGGGGCATCTCCTCGCATTACGACTTAAGCAACAAGAGTCGGCAAGATTTATCCCCCCAATCCATGCTCAGACAGACGGGTCTCTGACAGCAAAACATAAATTCTTATATCACTTTTTTTTTTTCACAACAGCTAGCAAGCAGTGGCCAATCTTCCTGCATATCTTTTCTTTTTTACAAATCTTTGAAATAAATACCTTAAACCATGAAAAGTCCATTCTGTATTAAAATACTGTCTATCTCTAGCTCTAGCAAAACTCCCTTACAAAAAGACTGCAAAAAGACTCTGCTGTCTGCCTGAACCAGAGTACTAGGCCCTAAATTCCATGCGGTCGGCCATGCGGCCAGCAGGCCAAGACAAAAAACTCTCACCAAACCAGTCTATAATTTGTCTGTTTGCAATACCTGCTTTAATTTATTAATCAGCAAACCATTCATTCATAAATTGCCTTTTTTACAACAGCTAGCAAACAGTGGCTAATCTTCCAGTGTATCTTTTTTTAAAAAACAAATCTCAGAAATATATAAACTACAAAAATTCCATTCTGTATTAAAACTGACTCCTACAGCCTGCAGCCAGGCCATGCTCTAGCCTCTGACTGGCATAAGCAACAAAACCACAGCAGTAGCTACATTCTTTCTTACACAAATACTGAAAAACAATTCCTTAAAGCAACAAAACCACAGCAGTTGCTACCATACTTCTTAAAACCAATCTTGTATCTGCATGGCTGGCTCTTTTAAAAACCACACAATTTCCACAGGGCCTAGCCATGCTATCAACACATGCCTGTAGAGGCCTAGTTAAACTGATTGTGCCTTACCTTGTTTGCCAAAATGAATGTGCTGAAATGGTAAAAAATCCCAGCAAAAGAGGGCTAGCTGCCTGTGAGCTGCCTTTAAAAAGCCCGTTAGGACCCCAACCAGGACCCTTGATGGCCTATCCTCCTGGCAAATGCCCAGTTCCCTGGGCTCCTTGTCATATGATGCTCACCCTTGTCCCCACCTCTGCCTTGTGATGTCACTGGCCCCTCCCACTCCCCTCCCCCCCCGCAGTCCTTGGCTTCCTACCTTGATTTCTGGGAAGGGCCTGGGACAACCTGGCTTGCCCTTTAATTAGCAAGCTTAATTATATCAATGCACCTTTGAAAATTCCACACCCGATTCCTTTAATAGAGGTGGTCCTATAAAAGAGCAGGAACACAGAAGTGAGTTGCATTGTAGGTTAGGCATGCACAAGTACTCTTATATTGCTATTGTATGATAGCTATTCTGCAAATCTGCATACAAGTTGCATTATTTTTTATTGAAAAGTTTCATCAGGAAAAGCACACTGAACAACAGGTTGCTCATCTCACAGAACATCCTATGGAGAAAAGGATGAGGGTAATTGATACACAGTACTACAAAACAAGGAAAATACAGCATTCTGGATAACATGACAGGCAATTAACTTGCACAATAACTTATAGTGTCATGCAAAACAAATGTGGAAAGTTCTTTACATAAAATAACATCTTTAAGAAACAATATAGAACACCATATAACAAAAATAATTATTTTTTTGTAAACAGGTAACATAACCAATACAGCAATAGAAGGCTACCAAACTTAAAGTATTCTTTGTCTTACAATACATACATATTTATAATTCAGTGTCACACTTTCGTGGTTGTTCAATTCATGTCCTGTAATGCAATGACCTTTTCAGCAGCGCATCATATAACTATCAATCCATGTGGTTGCACATTACTATGCACTGCATGACAGTGTTCAAACAACAGTCACACGGTGGTTCAGTATTCTTTATCTACATGGGTCAAGATATGTCTTACTTACCCAGCATCCTTAAGCCTGCTTGGACAATGCATGTGTTATTTTTGTAAGCAAAGAGATCAAGGTCACTCATGTAGAGCATAACAGCAAAAAGGAATACTACTTTTAACTGTCTTCATGTTGCAAATCTATTTCAATAGTTACATATGACTCTCCCAAGTTTCACAACAATAGCTGAGATATGATAAAATATGTTGTACTGTTTCCCTAGTCTGCAGACAGTAACAGTATTATTTCAACAAAGTATGACATGCTTTATGGAAAATGAAACATGTAGAAAGTGAAGATGTTACAGAACAGGACTTACACATAGAGGGTGGGATATTCAAAGCAGTTGAGCATAGCGCATCTCGGTTGTGCTGCTGCAAGTATGGAAATGTGCCAAGGAGCGATATTCAGCAGGAGCCACTGCGCAGCGCAAGTCCCATTGCACCAATGCACAACCCTAATGACTGCATGCATAACAGCAGGAGGTGTGCCCATGAATATGTGGCACAGTGCAATATTCAACCGCTGAACCATGGTACAAGTGTACAGCAAGTCCCAGATGCACTGAGCAGACTTGAGCCTATAAATACAGGGTGGAAGCACACAGATAGCACTTGCACCAGTGGCGAGGGAGAGAGAGAGCGAGCATGGAACAGGATGGTGGAGGGACAAAACCCATAAGAGTAAGTGAGACAGAGAGGGACAGGGTGACCTGCACAGGCAGCCACAGGGGTGCGGGAAAGAGGTGGCAGTGGTGAGTGAGCCAGGGCAGAGGGAGTGAAAGGGAGAGGCAGTCAAGGTGCCACGCACTGCTCCAGGGTGGCATACAGCCCACAGCAGCTGACCACCCAGGGGGAGACAGGACAGCAGGGGCCATGGCCAGAGTATCCTTTCTAATGGAGGCTGTAATAATGAGGAGTGTGAGGAGGCAGGAGGAACAGCGACATGGCTGTGGAAGGGCCCGTTGGCAGTATGCCTGGAACAGGTGGTACCGTGCCCACACCACCTTTGAGAACTACACTGATACGGAGATTGTGGGTAGGTATTGCCTGAACCAGGCTATTCTGAGGCAGCTCTGTGAGCTGTGCAGTGAGGAGATGCAGCCACCCACTAGACAGAGACACGCTATGTCAGTGGAAATGAAGGTAACAGCTGTCATGTGCCTGCTCACCATGGGCACCTTCCAGAGACCAACAGGAGACACAACAGGCATAACCCAGTCGGCCACATCCCACCTCCTCACACAATTCCTCAACGCCTTGCTGCCACATGCTTCAGAATAAATCCATTTCCCCAGCACACAGGCAGAGCATACAATAACCATGCAGGACTTCCACAGGATAGCACGCATGCCTGGCATGCTTGGGGCCATTGACTGCACCCATGTGGGCATCCGCATGCTACCTGGCCCTGAGGGTGCGGCGTACATAAACAGGAAGGGGTTCCCCAGTGTCAACTGCCAGGTGGTGTGCGATGCCAAGGGGCACATTACCAGTGTCTGTGCCACACACCCTGGGAGTGCACATGATGCATTCATTTGGCACAGCAGTGTGCTGTGTCACAGGTTCGAGTGTGGGGATAGCCCCACGGGCCACCTAGTGGGTGAGTATGGGATGGGCAAGGAGGCTAGGCAAAGCATGGGAAGGGGGAAGACAGAGTGGGTGCACTGGCAAGATTGCCAGGGATGGGCAAGGGGCACAGCCACAGAGGACACAGGGCTAACCATGTGATTCTCCACATAGGTGACAGTGGATATCTACTCAGGCCATGGCTGCTCACCCCCTACCAGTGCCCGTCATCCCCAGCAGAAGAACGGTACAATGAGGCACACACCAGCATGTGGAACATCATTGAGCATGTATCTGGGATGAAAGCACATTTCTGTTGCCTAGTCAGATCTGGAGGTGCCCTACAGTACAGCCCACCGAAAGCCTGTGGCCTATTCCTGGCCAATTACATACTGCACAACATGGCCATTGACCATGGGATAGCTGTCAAAGCTGAGGAGGGGGACAGTAGTATGGATGATGAGGACAATGGGTTGGAGGATGGTGGATAGCACCCCCCCGGGCAGAGGGACCCCTGGCTCCAGCGCACAGCATGCCAGCACAGGGACACCATCACATGGGAGCACTATGGTGCAGGCAGGTAGGTTGTGCCACACCCACACACTAGCCACATGCACAGGACAGCACACAGGCAGGGGCATGCATAGCAATGGTCATGCACACACAGTGGCATGGAGCAGGGGTCGGGGTGACAGTGCCACACAGCAGCAAACAGCAGGGAATAACAACACACACACACACACACACACACACACACACACACACACACACATGCCCAGGCATTGGCGTGTGGCAGGGATCAGATGCAGTGCACCGGTACACAGGTGCAACCAGTGCAGATCTGCTCTCATCACACCCACACCACATGAGTCGGCAGCAGAGTAGGCATGGACACAGGCAGCATGCTGTGTGCCACACAGATGTCATACCTGTGGTATACACACACACACACACACACACACACACACACACACACACACACACACCGCCATGCATGCCCAGGGCAGCGGCAGCAGACTGCAGCCAGGGCGGCACCCACATCAAGTCCACCACGTGGAATCATGGCCATCGCGACCACAAAGGCAGCCTCGCTGGGCCAATCAGCAGCCACAGGAGGTGTCAGTAACTGCTCCCCAGGGGTCAAACTGCATGACAGCAACCAGGTCCTTACAGGGGTGTGTAGGCACCCAAACAGGCCTGCCCCATGTGTGCCTGGGATGCCAACAGCAGAGCCTGGCATAGATAGGGAGGGTGTTGCCCGATGCCAGGTTTGTGGGATGGACAGTGCACTACACAGAGTGTGAGGTGGCCAGCCATGCCCTGTGGCAGCCAGCAGTGCACAGCATTCCTTGATCACATTGGCAATGTGATCCTGGGATGCAGTTGTGTCCTCCTACAAGCACTGAATAGCTTCCAGGAGCTGCGCAGTGCTTCGCTTGAGCTGTTCAGCTGCCTGGTGAACCTCTGCATGCAGTGCATGCACCCCAGCTGCCAGCAGCACCAGTTGCTCCACAGAAGCCCACAGCAATTGGGTGCACTCTAACAATGGGTCAGCTTCCAGGGGAACCTGGGAGGACACTGTTCCACTGGTGGTGTACGACCACACTGCACAGCCCCCACTCAGGTGGACACTACACAGCGGGTCCCCATGGGGTTGGTCCCTATCAGGCACTCCAGTGGCAGACACTATGTCTGGCTGCCCTCTGTCCCCTGCTGCCAGCTGCTGCTGCCCCTCTGGCCCCTCCGGCCCCTGCATGCTGCCTAGCACCTGTGCAGCCACATCACCACCACCACAATTCTCCTGTATTCAAATCAATCAGTGCAGTAAAATGGGGGGGGGGGGTAAGGCCCTGGAACTTTAACCATATGATTTTGTTGTGTTCACACACCAGAAGCCACCCCACTAGACTTATTAAATTGTATTGTAAATACAGGGGTTGAGCTTGCAAACCTTTTGTACTGATTTGAATACAGGAGAACTGTGGCCTTCTTCTAATTGTTAAGCTCTCTATTAGACACCTGTGAGCCTTTCATTAGCCAGAGCACACTATAAGTAATGAAGCCTAGACAGTGGTCTCTTCAAAAAAATATAGAGGAAGCAAGGAGACCTCAGCTTTGATAAGGCAAGTTAAAATGTGATGCTTTTCACCTGACCGATGGAAGCGATCACTTTGCCGAAGTGGTCAGGCTTAATCATGGTTCAGCTGGATAATGAGAACCAAGAGTCCTCCGAAAAGTATGAAAAGAAAGACTGTTAGAGTTATTCTGGAAAAAAGCACAGGCTTTGATGCAGTAAAATGGGGGGGTGGGGGTAAGGCCCTGGAACTTTAACCATATGTTATTCCTCTGCCGTGCCCAACGCCCTTACAGTGCTGCTGTGCTGCCACCATTCCCTGAGGCTAGTCTTTGTGTGCCATAGTGCATAGAAACATAGAAACATAGACTTTGACGGCAGATAAGAACCGCTTGGCCAATCTAGTCTGCCCATTTCCCTACCTACAGGATAGGCCGCAGATCCTAGTTAACCAACAGCCTATTTCTTCCTACCCCCCCACAAGAATTGCCTTATGTCTGTCCCATGCATTCTTGAATTCTCCCACAGTTTTAGAACCCACAGCCTCCTCAGGAAGGCTGTTCCATGCATCCACTACCCTCTCTGTGAAATAATACTTCCTCACATTGCCCCTGAACCGCCTCTATCTTTAAATTGTGTCCCCTTGTTCTTGCAAGTCTCTTTTTCTGAAAGATGCTACCCTCTTGGACTTTGTTGATTCCACTGAGGTACTTAAAAGTTTCTATCATGTCCCTCCTCTCCCTTCTTTCCTCAAGGGTATACATATTAAGCTCCTTTAGTCTCTCCTCATAGGGCTTCTCTTGCAGACCCTGCACCATTTTAGTTGCCCTCCTTTGGACTGCCTCTATCCTGTCTATGTCCTTGAGGAGATGGGGTCTCCAGAACTGGACACAGTACTCAGATGGGTCTCACCAACTGTCTGTACAGAGGATAATAACTTCCTGTTTTCTGCTGCTGATGCCTCTCCCTATGCATCCCAGTATACCCCCAGCCCTCCCTACTGCCTTCTCACATTGCTTGCTAACCTTAAGGTCATCTGATATGATTACCCCCAGGTCCCTTTCCTTTTTTGTTGTTGTTACTACCCCCCCCCATTGTGTATTCTTCCCCTGGGTTCTTGTTTCCCAGGTGCATTATTTTGTACTTACTAACATACTATTTGCTGGCAGATTAGGCCTTACGGTCTATCGAGTCTGCTCCAACCTCAGATCCCTAGTTGGGTGCCGAGGCCCTCCCCTCCCTTGTGTTCCGGAAACTCTTATCATCCATCCCCACCTCCCTGGGACAGGCCATCATCCGATACATCCACTTTCTGTGTCTGTCCCACCCTCTCTTGAAGCCCTCCACTGTGGATCTCTGAACCAGCTCGCCAGGCAGTGCATTCCAAGGGTTCACCACCCTCTCAGTGAAAAATCTCCTCCTCTTCCCTCACCCTTCCACCTTCCAGCTTCAAACCATGCCTCTGGTGATACCTCCTGCTTTAGTTTAAAGATCCCTTCATGTTTACCCTATTTATTCCCT
This sequence comes from Neoceratodus forsteri, assembly GCA_016271365.2. Classification (NCBI taxonomy): domain Eukaryota; kingdom Metazoa; phylum Chordata; order Ceratodontiformes; family Ceratodontidae; genus Neoceratodus; species Neoceratodus forsteri. The sequence continues at coordinate 130,804,332 of JADMNL010000022.1, forward strand.
TGAGGTACTTGAAGACCTCAATCATGTCCCCCTGTCTCTCCTCTCCTCCAATGAAAACAGGCAGAGCTCCTCAAGTCTGTCCTCATACGCCAAATCTCCTAGCCCTCATGATCATCTTAGTTGCCCTCCTCTGTACCCTCTCCAGGAGCTGTATGTCCCTCTTCAAGTGTGGTCTCCAGTACTGTACACAGTACTCAGGGTATAGTCTAACCAGTCCATTGTACAGCGCAGAATCACTTCCTTGCTCCTAGAGGTGATCCCCCTTACGATGCATCCCAACATCCTGTTTGCCTTGCTAGCCGCTCTCCTGCACTGCTCAGAGTTATTCATACATGCATCCACCATGACCCCTAGGTCTTTTTCCCCTATTGAGGCCTCCAACGCCTCCCCTCCCAGGGTGTACCTGTGTTTAGGGTTTCCCCGGCCAAGATGCAACACCTTGCACTTGGTGATATTGAACTTCTTTTGAACTGATATATGCACTTCTTTGCATTGAATCCTAGCTGCCATACTTCTGACCATTACTCCAACCTTGCCAAGTCCCTTCTCATCCTTTCCACGCCTCCTTGTGTATCAACCCTGTTGCAGATCTTTGTGTCATCTGCAAACAGGCATACTTTTCCTTCCAGTCCCTCTGCAATGTTACTTATGAAGACATTAAAAAGGACTGGACCCAATACTGAACCCTGCGGTACCCCACTAGTAACCCCTCTTTCTTCAGAGTGGACTCCATTTACAATTACCTTCTGTGTCCTGCTGTCCAGCTAATGTTTTACCCAGGCTACCACCCTGGGACCCACTCCCAGGCTGGTTAATTTGACTATTAATCTTTTGTGTGGGACTGTGTCAAATGCCTTGTTAAAGTCTAGGTAGGCCATGTCCACAGCCCCTCCCTGGTCTACTACTTTGGTCACCCAGTCAAAGCAATCTATTAGATTCGTCTGACATGACCTTCCTGCTGTGAACCCATGCTGCCTTGGGTCCTGTGCCCACTGGCCTCTAGATACTCAACTATTCTTTCCTTCAGAAGTGACTCCATCACTTTCCCTACCACAGAGGTCAAACTGACAGGTCTGTAGTTTTCTGCCTCTGTCTTGGTCCCACTTTTGTGAAGGGGAATCACATCCTCCTTCCTCCAGTCCTCGGGTACCACACCATCCTCCAATGATTTATTAAAAAGAGTAGCCAGTGGTTTCACTAGTTCCCCCCTTAATATATTTTAGAATTCTGGGGTGGATTCCATCAGGCCCCATTGCTTTGTCCACCTTCAGTTTTAGGAGTTCTTGCAGAACCCTTTCTTCTGTGAAAGGACAGGGATTGACCCCCCTATCAAGAGTGCTTCTGTTAATTGGATTAGGCACTTCCCCCTCCTCTTTTGTGAATACTGAGCAGAAATATTCATTCAGTATCCCTGCTTTTTCACTGTCCCCTCTGCTCACCCACTGTTCATTCTATTCAGCCTCACTATCCCTCCCTTTGTCTTTCTACGCTTGCTGATGTACCTATAAAATGTTTTATCCCCCTTCTTAACTGAGTTGGCTATCTTTTCCTCAGTTTGGGCCTTTGCTATTCTGACTTCCCTCCCTGCTTCCTTCTGCCTTAACTGGTACAGCTGTCTGTCCTGCTCCTTCTATGTTTCCTTATACTTCCGGAATGCTATCTTTTTCTTCCTGACTTTCACAGTCACCTCTTTTGAGAACCATAGTGACTTTTTCTTTCATTTTGATTTGTTTATTTGCTTCACACAAAGGCTTGTTGCCTCTGTAATGGCAGTTTTGATGATTCCCCATTGTTGCTTCACACCTCCTTCTAGCCTGTTTGCTAGTGCTTTTCTGAGGCACTGTCCCATCTTGCCAAAGTCAGCCCTCCTGAAGTCCAGTACCCTCACTTTTGTATGGCTTGACTCTGTAGCTGAGTTTAACGTGAACCACACTGTTTGATGGTCACTTGTTCCCAGATGGCAACCCACTTCTAGATTTGAGATCCTCTCACTGCCCCCATTTGAGAGTACGAGGTCTAAGATTGCTCCCTCACGAGTAGGTTCCGAAACCAGCTGTCTGAGGCCTGCCACCTGTAGGGCATCAAGAATGGCCCTGCTCTTGGATGTGGCTGCAGCAAATGTGCTCCAGTTAACATCTGGCATATTCAGGTCTCCCATCAACAGTATCTCCCCTTTCTCTGCCATTCTAAGAATGCCTTCTATCATATCCTTGTCCATTCCCTCCCCGTGACATGGGGGTCTGTACACAACCCCTGTGTGGATTGTGGTGCCCTTTCCAGCCTCCAAGGTGACCCACAGTGCCTCCTCTCCTCCCTGTTTACTCTTTTGTTCAGTTGCTTTTTATCCTTTCCTTTACATGAGAGCTACTCCTCCCCTCTTCTCCCCTGCCTGTCTCTCCTATGGGTTATGTACCCTGGTATGTTAACATCCCAGTCCATGGTTCTCTGTGTACCATGTTTCTGTGACTGCTACAATATCCAGGCATCCCTCTTCCATCAAGGCCACCAGCTTAGGGGCTTGTTGCCCAGCCTCACGGGCATTGGTACTCATTACCCTCCATTTCCTGATGGCCTTACTCCTTTTTGCCCCATCTCTGTCCTTCTTGCCTTTGTCACTTTCTCCATTTACCCCTGCCCTTCTCCCTATCAACGCCTCTATGTTGGTGTTTACCGCACTTACTACTGTGATTTTTTTAAGGGGGCTAGGATTTCCCTGCTCCTTTCCAGTGCCTCCCCCCTTGGCTAGTTTAAATGCTTGCCAATGAAGCATTTAAACCTATCACCTAGGATCCTGGTTCCCCTCATGGACAGATGCAGCCCATCTTGCCATTATAGGCTTGCATCACTCCAGGTGGACCCCCAGTCCCCAATGAAGCCAAATCCCTGAGCTCCACACCAGTTTTTCACCCACTGATTGAATTCCATGGTGCGGAACACCCTAACCTCTCCTACGCCATAGATGGGCAGCACCTCCGAGAAGGTTACTGTGCATGCTACTTGTCTAAGGCCCCTTCCCAATTCCACAAACTCTTCCTGCACTTCTCTAATCCCTTTCTTAGCCAGGTCATTTGTCCCTAGGTTGACAATAACATCCAGCTCCCTCCCCTGTGCAGCTGCTCTGGCAATCCTGAGATTAGCTCCCTGTCCCTCAAGCCATGGCACCAGGCAGGCACCTTACCTCCCTCTCCCCTTCCTCCCCTAGTTCTACCTTCCTAACAATGGAGTCCCCCACCAGGAGTTGTTTTCTTTCCCTGTGGGGTCCCCTCCCACCCTCCTGTGGGTCTCCTCTGTGGAGTTTCCAGCATCCTCCTTGGTCTCCACTGCGGGTGCCTCCATAGAGGAACCACACTTTGCCAGAATGGCATAGGAATTGTAGAGAGGTACAACTGGAGGGATGCACCTCTGTTCCACCACCCTCACCCTCCCTGAGCCCACTGTGGTCCAACCGTCCTCTTTCTTGGCAACCTCTGAGGCAACGGCAGTGGCACTGGTGGTCCCTGGATGAAAGAGTAGGTCCCACAAATCCTGGACAACTTAGCCTGGAGATGAGCAACCTCCTCCCTCAGCCCAGAGAGGTGTCTGCAGATGGGACAACACCACATCCTCCGGAACGTCTCCCAGAAGACTGCTGCTCCACAGCCACTGCAACACTCCCATCATGTCTTATTTCTGGCCCCTTAACTGTTTGCAATTCTTACTCTTTCCTCTGTTTTTTTTCTCTCTCTCCTTACTTTATGCCTGTGTGCCCTTTAAGCTCCTGATTGTCCTGTTCTGAGACAAGAATATCTTACATTTCTCAGTAGACCCCTTACTTGCTCAGAGGCAGACCTCCAGCAGCTAGAGGGGGGCCAGAGAGCTACTCTTGCCCTTCTAGGATGGTGGGTCTTTGGTGGCTCTGTGATCACTCACTTCCTGCTCCCAAACAGGAAGTTCCTGTTGTCAGTCAAATTCTGTGCCTGTAAAAGTAGAACTAGCTTTGGGTGGGAGGGTGAAGGGGAGGGAAGGAGGGCAATATAGTAACAGCAGAGAAGTCCAGTCACACAGCAGTCCTTTCTCCTGGTGTCTTCTGCCAAGCTACTAGCAGAATCTTTATAAGGCAGTCTTTAAATGTAGCTTCCTTCTAGCTAAGCCACTCCCCTACTTACTAGATCTTTCTACAAGTAATTTAAACCTCACAGCTATCAAGTCCTTTCAATCACCTGAGATTTACACCTAGATAACTGTTCAGATAACCATTCAGTTCAGTTAACTCAGACAAACACACACTTTTTTTGTTTTGTTTGTTAGTTTGTTTTACCCTAAATTAAAGGTCCAAATACAAGAGTTCTACTTCTTTAGTCCCAGCAGAGAAGTCCAGTCACACAGCAGTCCTTTCTCCTGGTGTCTTCTGCCAAGCTACCAGCAGAATCTTTATAAGGCAGTCTTTAAATGTAGCTTCCTTCTAGCTAAGCCACTCCCCGTACTTACTAGATCTTTCTACAAGTAATTTAAATCTCACAGCTATCAAGTCCTTTCAAGTCACCTGAGATTTACACCTAGATAACTGTTCAGATAACCATTCAGTTCAGTTAACTCAGACAAACACACACTTTTTTTTGTTTTGTTTGTTAGTTTGTTTTACCCTAAATTAAAGGTCCAAGTACAAGAGTTCTACTTCTTTAGTCCCAGCAGAGAAGTCCATTCACACAGCAGTTCTTTCTCCTGGTGTCTTCTGCCAAGCTACTAGCCTATCCAATTCTGCTGTGGTACATCTCTGGTTGGGCTATGGTGGAGGTCTGGTTGTGCCTTGGTGCAAGTCTGGTTGCGCCATGGCGCATCCTTGCAATATTCATCTGTGTTGCACTACTGCATTTTGCCATGTGCAGCCTTTGAATATCACATTCATTGCACCATGGCACATCAGAATTGCACTGCACCAGACTTGCGCTGGCCTTTGGTGTATTTCTGAATATCTGGCCCACAGTATACACTTCAGTCAGCTTGCTATATGAGTACAGATAACTACTACTGTAGGAATGAACAAGGCATTGTAAATCTTGTAATCATGCCTCGCATATTATAGTTGTTTGCATTCTATCTGACTACTAGTGGAAGGGTCTGTGGGGAGTTGAGTTAGACTGCAGTAAACGTTTACCAGACATGGCTTTCCCTGCCAAGTTGCATGCTTTGCAGTCTCTCACCCAGTTACATTAACTGTTGATGTATGATAGTCACAGCATACAATAGCAGCAAGTGACAACACAGTTCTGAGCAGGTGACAGACCTTCCTGTCTACAGCCTATGTATTGTGTTGCACAACCAATGGATAGTAGATACATCACAGGGCAGTACCCAAACAACATAGTAGTTGTTACACTGTACAACATCCATGTACCACATGCACAGCTCTGTGCACAGAGATACATAAATGTCTGAACACAGCATACTATCATTGCAGAGCAACAATACATTAGCACAGCACAATGAAAATGACAGGAAAGCAAAAACACAGTGCTAAGGTGTCACATCTCAGAGGCTCCCTCACAGAAGTTACTCTTCAGTGCATTGCACTATATCCATATTGCAGAGAATAACGTATGCATGTTTGAGTTTCTTAGGTAATCTTTTTCTCATGGCACACATTGTATCTCTGCACTCCACCCATCCACTTCTGAATCTATGACATGTAACATAATGACCACACTGCTCAGAACACCCATGATGAAGAATAATAGCATGAGGGTCAAAGTGAGTGCCTGAGAACATAGTTCTTCCAGCAATGAAGTCAGTGATAGATGTGTTACCTTTCAACCCTTGTGAGTTACATTGTTCAAGCACAATCATGATATAGGCACTATAGTGAGTGACCCATAAAGAACATACAGTACTTCATTCTCATCTGTGACACTCACAACCAGTTTTTGTGTGTCTGAGCAATCTGCAGAATTTCACAGATTTTTCCATCTGGAATGTACACAGATAGTCATAGCATGTCACTTGTTGGTTGTATTCCTATGTATCCACATGACAGACATGTGTACTTGCAGACATAGTTTACTGTGAAGTACTATCTCACTGGAATATCATCATCAGCGAAGCAGTTTGTGACACCTGATGAATTCATTGAAACCTTATGCATTGTGACCAAACATCCTCTGTCCAGGATAACTAGCCAGAGTTAATTATACTGTAGATGTGTTAGACTCTGCAAGCTTGGTACTTGTTCTTGACTGTCCCTTATCACTCTTTTCAGTACCTCAGAAAGAGCTGTTGACTTCGAAGCTGTCAGTAGCTGAACAAACTCTGGCATATGCAAGAGCACTTGCATTGTGAAATTTGCATACCAGTTTACTCCAGAACTGTCATCAAATATTCACAATTTTTAAGACCAAGGCATTTTTTTTGCAGGTTGTGACCTGACTTCATCACTAAGTGACTGTTTTCCATGGGCAGCAGATGGAGATGGCACAGAGCTTTTGCACATTTTTTTCTTTTCAGTGTCTGAGTTGTGTCCATAGACACATCTCTCATGGTTATATTTTTAGGCACAGGAATTAGGTTTTCATTCAGTTAGTGTAGGGTATACAGCTGGTTGTATTCCAGAATGCATTTCACATCAGCATGAACCTTGTTCTCTGCAAGGTTCACTATGTATAGACCAGCAAGAGTTCTGACCCATGACAAAGCAACATATGCCATTCCATCCTTAAAGATTTTCATAACTGTATCACCACTTGCACTATCAAGGCTGAGTCCTTGAGATTTGTGAATGGAGAAGCCAGACAGAGTGGAGACTGCTTAAATGTAACAGAGATGTCCTTCACCTGCTGAAACTTCACAGTGTATCTGTCAATGGGAACAGGACTATCACAGTTGTCAAATTTAATTGTCACCAGGCCCAAAAATGTCTTCTGGACACTGTACTGGAAATCAACAATGTAGCCCTGTGCCCCATTAACTTGCCCATGATCAACATTAAGGTTCCTGTGTAACATTGCACATGCATTTTTGCACAGTGTTAAAACTGCTTCTAACCCAGCTATTCGTGACACAACAGATGTTAATTCTCTCAGTTGCTCAGCCATCTTTGTCACCATAGTAGGTGTTAGACTAACACTATCAATTGCATCAAGTGATGCCAATGTGACAATAGGTTGCTGTTGTCTTTCTAGCATGATCTGGTTAAACTCAGCACATTACTTTAGTCTTGTTAGGAAGCACACTGTCTGTTATCCATTATTCTATAGGTCTGTAAAGAAATTGCATGCATCATGCATAGACGTTTCTTTTCTTGTGATAACATGTGTCTTCAATACTTGCAAGTTTCAAGCTGACAAGTTTCCAATGCAAGCTTCATCAAGTAGTGCTTTGTAAGACACATCACCTCTCTGTCACATATTCTGGAACACTTCAACATAAGAGAAGAACTCCCAGAGACTGACTCCACCTATGCAGCCAATAGACTTTTTAGCTTCCTCTACTGAAAGAGTTGTGAAGACATATAGGCCATTCATAGGAGCTAGCTGGAAATGATCCCCAAAACAAAATCATTCTTGCCACCAAATGGCACATCATGATCGGTGCCTACTATCTCCTGGAGGTGCAGGTGGATGTAAGTAAGAAGAACATTGGAAACCATGCTGCCCTCATCAATTATTAGCAATGACATCCTGTTAAACATGGTTCTCAGTTTACTTTCAACCTCAAAGGACAATTTCCTGTACTCTGCAGTCTTGCCATGCTCAACAGGGAGCATAAACAGTAGGTGTAGAATGCCACCACCTATGTTGTATGCTGCCAGACCAGTTTGTGCAGATACAATGACAGATGTGGGGGTGTCAGTAAGTCTAAGGACTGCAGCACTTATCACTTCAATCACAAAGCTTTTACCAGTACTAGCAGCACCACTGAGAAACATCCTAATTGACACATATTTGGCATAGATGTATTCTTTCTTGTGGTGCTTTATTCCATGCTGCACAGCATACATAACTGTGATATAGATGACCCGCTGGTGACTACTCAAGTTTGCTTCAATATTAACAGGTTTGTCTCTAAAGTGTGAGCTCTGCTGAATGGCAGTTTCAATCTCCAACATCAACACAGCTGGGTCATTTGCAGGCAGAGAAGGACCAAGTTCTCCATAATCCTCAGGATCAAGCACTTTCTGTGAGTTCACTGGTGTATCCTCTTTTAGTTGTTGCTTTGCCTTTTCTAGTTGTTCTTTCTCCAAATCCAACCTCTTGATATAGGTAACTGACACTTCACTTTTGAAGGAGTCATAGCTCAAGTGGAACTGTCCTTCATAAGTGTCACAGTCACCTTTCTGAGTTCCCTCATCTCTCCACGGCTTAAACAGAAATACAAGAGCAAAGTAGCAGTGCTCTTTATTTTTTGTAGTTGTCAAGCTGAGCTTGCAGTGCTTGATGAGCCATGGTTTACATGTCTTCATGAGAGACCCATCTAGCCCTGTCACCTTGCATATCTACTTAGGTGGATCAGAAGGGATACCCCACTTGTAATCATACCATTGGGTGACTTCAAAGAGCCAAACATCATCCATGGCACTGTGGCATTGTGGATAGTAAGTGTCAATCAGGTTGCTTTTCCATATGCCAGTTAATGTTGGTCTGCTTGTTGCAAGTTCTTCAATCTCCTTATGACTTCTTAGGGCACAATGTTGCTTCTTTTTGAAGTTTACATTTAAGTACTGGATTGATTCAGACTTGCCATAAAGGCAGGTGCCAATAAGATAAAAAACCTCAGCATGCAAGCATCGGAGGCAATGGTTACCCCAAAGGTCACTGACCAGGAAGCCAAGCTTCAAAGAAATACAAAATCACACATGCCCCTATAATGCAAATCACCACAGTTTATTATGCTGGTTCAACTTTAAGCAGAAATGCATGATACCAAAAAGTCTCTCACACAGTCTGCAAAGGGTGCTAACAGAAGACACATACATGCGTTTTATCATATCAGGACTCATTACTGTGCCTCATCTGTGTGACAACCCAGTGGAATGAACCAGCTACCCTAAGATGTTGTATCTGGGTTATGTTGTGGTGAACCCAATAAAAACAAAAAACAAGCTAAAAGACAAAAAAATTCAGCACGCAAGCACTGAGGAAATGGTTACCCCAAAGGGCACTGGCTGGGAAGCCCAGTTTCAAAGAAATACAAAATCACAAGTACCCCCATAATGGAAAGCACCATGGGGTGTATATGTCAATCACAACAGTATATTATGCTGGTTCAACTTAAAGCAGAAATGTCGGCCTGGTGGCACTGAGGGTTGAGGCGCTAGATGCCACACCTCACTCCATGCTGGCGACCTGGGTTCGGGAACAGACTCGGGTCACCAGGAGTTGATAAGGAAGGAGAGGGATTGAGTGTCTGTAGACTGCTCTCCCTCTCCGGGGGAGGGGGGTTTCTCAGTAGTTGGTGTTCCTGTGACCTCTGGTGGAGGCCGGAGGGTGGCGCGCTGGCACTGTAAGATGGGGTGAGCTTGGGGCATGACACTGGGAAGGAGCACATGCGGATGCATGTGTTCCCCCTCCCATTGGCATCATTACATGCCCCAGCCCATGTTGGAGAAAAGGGAAAGTGTGGCTGTCAGTCGCAGTGGCTTAATGGCCATCTGAGGAGCTGGCTGGCCTTGGGGGCACCACCACCCAGATACTGGATCCTGTATCAGTGGGGAGTAAGGAGGGGACTCCCTGCCACCCCGCCCCACCACGAGGGGCAAACCGTGGGGGTAGATGTTGGTGGTGGCTTCAATGGGGCCAGGACAGAGCTGGACAGCAGCTGGAGACAGGCGGATGCTGGGACGTGAAGAGGCAGACAGAGAAAGCCACAAGGTGAAAAAGTACTAACAAAGAAAAAAAAAAAACTTAAAGTAGAAATGCATTGTACCAAAAGGTCTATCACACAGCCTGCAAAGGGTGTTAACAGAAGACACATACACATGTTTCATCCTACCAGAACTAATCTGTGTCACTCCCCAGTGGAATGAACTAGCTACCCTAAGATGGTGTATCTGGGTTATTGTGTGGTGAACCCAATAAAAACCAAAATGAAGCTAAAAGACAAAAAACCTTAGCACACAAGCACTGAGGCAATGGTTACCCCAAGGGACACTGGCCAGGAAGCCACATTTCAAAGAACTACAAAATCACACATACCCCCATAATGCAAAGCACAATGGGGTGTATATGCAAATCACCACAGTATATTACACTGGTTCAACTTTAAGCAAAAATACATGGTATCAAAAGGCCTCTACTACACAATCCGCAAAGGGTGCTAACAGAAGACACACACACACACGTTTCATCTTACCAGGACTTATCAGTGTGACACTCCAGTGGAATGAATCAGCTACCCTATGATGGTGTATCTGGGTTATGTTGTGGTGAACCCAATAAAAACAGAAAACAAGCTAAAAGACAAAAAAAATAAGATGGTCACTTGCTTCATATGCTCCAGATTCTTGATGTGACAGAGTTTTCAATCCAAGTGACCACAGCCAAGAAGAAATTGATCTGTTGCTGTAAGACAGATCTTCCCACACCTCTTGTGTTTGGTAATGTATGATGTCACATATCTTACCAGAGCCATTGAGTTGCCAGCAACATACTGCACATCAGTATTGGCCTGCCACATAATAAACAGAGCAGGACCATAGACATTTATGTAGCCTCTTTCCTGGCAACTCATGCACTCATTTTGTAGATTTTGCTTTGAGATGAGGCTGCATCACTGAAAACACATCATTCAGGCATGCACTCTGACAGACCCACCTAGAGAATCCAAACTGGTATCTTATGTACCAGTTTCCATGGTTATTCACCTTCTTCATACAGTATTTGCACCAGTAATGGCATTGAAATTTCTGCACCAACTTTCACAGTGTTGGTCTGTCATACTTATCAGGAATCTGACATATCAAGTACTTCATAATGGAGATTAGAATGTCAGCTTCATCACTGTCATCAATGTTTGGAGTGTCTTTCACTGACAACAGCATATGTAAATGTGGTGCTCTACAAGCTTGGTATTCTGTCCTTCAAAAATAGTGCTCAGCAATACCAAGAGGTGGACTGGTTTTCAACAGTATAAATCACAACACTGCCTGGAAGAGGTGATGGAACTACTGTGAGACAGATACCTGATCCAGAAAGCACATCTCACCAAAGGTCATACTATGTATACATAGAAACATAGAAGTTGACAGCAGATAAGGACCGCAAGGCCCATCCAGTCTGCCCATTTCTTATTCTACCTTATAAATGTGCCATCGGCCTTTGCTCTGTCAGTGACCTATCTATTCATAGTCATTTGTATTGCTCCCTTATGCCTATCCCATGCCTGTTTGAAGCCCTGCACTGTATTCATAGCCACCACTTCTTGTGGTAAGCCATTCCATGCATCCACCACCCTTTCTGTGAAAAAGAATTTCCTCACATTCCCCCTTAATCAGCCTCCCTCTACTCTCATGCTGTGTCCACTTGTCCTGCTATTTTTCTTATATTTAAACATGTTAGACTCTTTCACCTTGTTTATGCCCTTAAGGTGTTTGAATGCCTCGATCATATCACCGCTCTGCCTCCTTTGCTCAAGGGTATACATATTGAGCTCCATTAATCTGTCCTCATATGTCTTCTGATGCAGTCCCTGCACCATTTTGGTTGCCCTTCTCGACTGCCTCAATTTGGTTAATGTCCTTGTGAAGGTGTGGCTCCAATACTGCACAGTACTCAGATGGGGCCTAACCAGTGTCTTGTACAGAGGGATTATTACCTCCTCTTACGACTTGTGATACCCTACTAATACACCCTAACACCCCCTAGCCTTACCTACTGCTTTAGAGGTCTGTTTGATGATTTTAGGTCATCAGTGATGATGATGCCCAAGTCTCTTTCTTCCTTTGTGACTGCTAGCAACTCCTCCCAGCCTATAAGTGGCTTCAGGGTTTCTCTTCCTATGTGCATGATTTTGCACTTCTTTGCATTAAATCCCAGTTGCCACTCTTCTGACCATTCTGCTAGTTTATCCAGATCTCTTCTCATTCTGCCCACCCCATCTGGCTCATCTACTCTGTTGCAGATCTTGGTGTCATCTGCAAACAGACAAGCCTTACCCTCTAGTCCATCTGCAAGGTCACTAATGAAGATGTTGAATAGGACTGGCCCCAGGACTGATCCCTGAGGTACCCCACTTGTGACTTGCATCTCTTCTGACTGCATACCATTTACCACCACTCTCTGTTTTCTGCCAGTCAACCAGTTTGCCACCCAGTTGACCAACTTCTGACCCACCCGAGCCTACCCAGCTTATTTATCAATCTTCTATGTGGAACAGTGTCAAAAGCTTTGCTGAAGTCAAGGTGCCATCTGCATCTGAGTTTGCCCGCTTAAGAAGGCCAGCAAAGTCATCCCAGCTGTACTTCATACAACACCATCCATATCTTCATCACTTAGCAAGGAATCAAAAGATGCAAAGTCTCTAAGAGTACAACTGATGCGATACAGCTATCACACGTATTTGTGCATGCCAGCGCTGTGCACAACGATCATGAGAAAGTAATGGAATATGCTGCCACATGCTCCAGTCTGAAGACAAGCAAGTGAATGCCCCATCCAATCATTCAAATGTATAATGTCACACTTGTCAATAGTGTGAAACATTTTGTATCTTCCACATCTCTTTGTGTTCAGAAATGTGTTTATGAAATTTTCTGTCACACAGAAAGATTCTTCCCTAATATTGCACATGTAGTAATAAGGTCAGCTGCTAGAATGTGATTTTCTTTGTTCACTGTTCACTGCATTTTCCTCATCCTCATCTAGGACATTGTCACCACATGATACAACTAAAATGTTTTGTACTTCACTGGAGTTATCTACTACTAGAGTGACTTTCCTGTCATGTACATTGTATGCCTCTTCCCAGAAGTATGCCTCTGAATTCTCAGACTGTAGTCACTTGCCCTCAAACACAAAAAAAATAGGTTCTCTCCATTCAAGTGTTCAGAGGGCATTAATTTCTCTCATATTTTGAATTTTTACACTACGTTTATCAATGTTTGACATCATATCAAACCACAATTGTGCCAATATATTCATAGCCATATTAACAAATTGTCTTGCTCTCAGACATAGTTTTATGATAGAAAGTTTACTTTTAACTTTCATTCCTTTATGTCTGAAAATTGCCAAAATGATACGTTCAGTCCTTGCAGAATGTATTATTTTCTTAAAGTACCAAACTCTACTGCTGTGGGTAGTAGCAGAACTACCTGCTGTAACATTCTTTGTGCTCTTCATTGAGGTAGCATGAATACTTTTTTCATCCATTCTACAACTTACAAGCATGCACATATTTTTTTCTTCTTCTGCGTGTCATTTTGGGTTACTGTTCTTTGAGAAGAGTGGCACTCAGCTGTTTGTTTACAGTGAGAAACAGTGCTTTTCTCATTGTGACATGAAAGAGAACCACAAAAGCACTTTTTCTTTTTGAAACTGACTTTGACAGAAATTTAATTAGCATATTGTTTTTCTCTGTTTGTAAGTTGATAATCTCTCACAGCATGTGATATATCTATAACAGAAAGAAAAGTAGACAAAATCAATATGTGTAAAAGACAACACTTAATAATCTTAATACAAAACAACCTCTTATTATTATGAAATGCCACAGGACATTACAAAAGAACACAATAAATAAATTATGCATACCATGCCTGATTCCAGAAGCTGCCTGTGTCGGATGCAACTTGTGATTGAAAGGTGGGGCAGCATCCAATGCACTTGCGGTAGATGCAAAAGTTGCTATTCCAGAAAGAGTGCCACAAGTGGCACACTTTCTGAAATATCCACAACATGCAGCCCTGCACCAGGAAGAAGGGTGCAGTTAGAGGATGTGGCACAGGGCCAGGACACAACCCCAGACAAGTTGGCAGAAAATAGCTGAGGTGCCCAAGGAGCACCAAGCATGGAACCCAGGTATACATAGGTAAGGCTGTGACACAGGGCAACCTGTCCTGCAGGGCAGTATGATCACAATTGCCCAGACAACCATGTGCCACTTGGATGGACTGTCAGCTCTGGCAGGTTATTGCCAACTCCCCGTGAACTGTGGTGTTGCTCTAGTGGCCCCCATCCCCACAATGCAGAGGTAGCCCAGATCCTCCATTGCTTCCTGTGCATATGAGAAATCCTATCCTAGTCTGTGCTCCTCGGTCTTCCCCCCGTGACCCTATCTTGCCCACAAGACAGTACCAACTCAGTACCTGGTGATCTAGTGGCCCCCATCCTCCCCTTCCTGACAGGCACTGCCCCCCCACATTCTCTGCAACCCCATCCATGACTGGTAGATCCCTACTCACAACTTCTCTGCCAGCCACAGAATGTGTGCATACTGAGCAGAATATAGCATACAGTGTACAGTACTGTAGTGGAGTATTTTGAGATGGGGAGACACTAAAGTACAGCCACAGTTGTTAGGGTGGTTGAGGAGGTTGGAAAAAGCCTGCAATGGATGGAAGTTCATCTAGGTGGCACATGGGTATCCAGGTGGCAGTGAGCACAGTGCTCTTCAGGGGCAGTGCATTGTGGGCATGGTGGGGGCTTGGGGGAATGGGGCAGGGAGCATGGACTTGAATAGGATTTCTCATATGCCCAGGTAGCAATAGAAGATTGTGGCTACCTCTGTATTGGGGGGATGGGTGACAAGGACCCTGACAGGGTTATGCCCAGCAGGGACAACAGGTAGCAGGGCTCCTTTAACTTTGTGGAGGGGTGCTATTATACCAGTGCCAGGCACCCCACATTTTTGTGGGGGAGTGCTAACTACATGGCAGTACTATCTCAGCACAGGGGTGCCCAGACTCCATGCCACTACACACTGGCACCATCCTCGGTTCTCCCACATGTTGGAGTGGGTTGCCACCTCCATCCATGCCCCCATCAGGATATAGCCTACACCTGGTGTAGCCAGGTGGGCCCCTTTCCCACCTCACCCCATTCCCACAGTTCATCTAGACCACTTCCTGGCTGCTGTAAGTTGTGGCCCCTCCTGCATCCATGGTGAGTTTCTAAAATCCCAAATCAGGGGATGTGGTAGGCCCACCATGGTGCAAGAATACTTGTGTCATAGCACCCTGGGTTGTTGGATTCATCCCAGGTGCAAAGGGGATTTGCCATAGCCATCTTTGGACCAGATAAAGGCCCTCACTTTAGAATTCCATTTGGCATGAAAAAATGATTGAAGAATACATAACAGCATAGGTCCTACTCAATTACAAAATTAGCACCACAAAAACAAAACTTCCTGAAACCACACAGAGTAAAGAATATTTCAACAAGAAGACAAAATGTTTTTGGTAGTAAAAATAGACTTGTATCCTTGAACAGACAGTGTTTTTCAAGAGACTCTCATGAAAATGGATTTTGCATGCTAGCAAAAAGGATCCCTCTTTGCAACTTGATCACAAAAAGGGACTGTGTCTGTTGGTGAAAAGGGATCCTCGTTCTGTAATTTTTAAAGTAAATTAAGAGCGAAGAAAACTGTAAAACATACCCAAATAACATTTAAGACACCACTGTAGCATGTTTAAAAAAAGAAACAAAATTAGACTGGGAAATGATTCTGCCATGTTAAACAGACTCCGCTTCTCATGAGAGTCTTGTGAAAAGGTGTTTTGCATGCTCATGATAAGGGATCATCTGTATGCCATTTTGAAAATAATTTTACAGCCAAAATGTATAAAACTAAATCAAACCACATTACAAACACACTATTGCAGTAAAAAATAAAACATTTAAAAACATATTTTCACATCATACACATCATGTTTCTTGCAAGAGTCTTGGGAAAAGGGATTACACATGCTCACAAAGAGGGAACCTTTTCACAACTAGCTCATGAAAATGGATTTTGCATGCTCATGAAAAAGGATCATCAGGATACCATTTTGAAAATAATTTTACAGCAAAAATGTATAAAACTTCAAAAAAAAAATTACAGACAGTAAAACACAGTATTGCAGCAAAACAATAAGCATTCAAATATTTAAAAATATGTTTTTACACATCCTACACATCACATTTTTCATTAGAGTCTCGTAAAACAGGATTTTGCATACTCATGAAAAGGGATCCCGTCTTATGAGTCACTCACAAAAAGGGATTTTGCGCTCATGAAATGGGATCATTGGGATGCCTTTTTGAAAATTATTGTACATGAGAAAAAGGCATAAGACTTCAACAAACCACATCACAGACAGTAAAACACAGTATTGTAGCAAAAAATAAGTATTCTAATTTTTAAAATATATCTGTACGCATTATACCCATCACATTTCCTGTGAGATGCTCGTGAAAAGGGATTTTGCATACTCACAAAGAAAAGGAATTTTGCACACTCACAAAAAGGGATTTGAAACTAAACATGAAATACACTTTCTAAACCATTGGGAAAGTAAGGAAATATAATGAGGTAGACTGTCTTGGATTTCTATCTGGAAGTACCACAGCTCAGCCTACTACAGTAAGTAATATTTTAAATCACTATCATTTTAGAACTGTTTACTGTTAATTAATTTAATAAAACTACCATACTATAAAATTGGATTTTGTGGGTGTTCTAGTGATACTTTTCTCAGAGTCTGTGTAGCAGTTCTAAGGAAAAAACAGTTACATTTTATCACTTTAAACCTTGTCACCGTGGTGCATTTTTTTAATGTGGTAGCACGGAAATCAAACTTTTAAAGTTATAAAAGTCATTTGTCAAATACCAAAGTACAGAACTGCATCTTCATGAATTCTCGAACTGTAGTAGTACATACATGTTTGATTCTCTACAGTCTGTACTGTAGGTAACATAGCAATAAATAACACTTCTTTTAAAGATACCAGTACACAGTTCAGTAAATCAGCCACTTTACTTTAGCAGTTTGTTCCTTTCAAATATTAACCAGAAACAGAAACACAATTACTAAAACTTTGGTACAATACTACAGTATGGTAAAGTAGCTTTGTTTACTTTTTTTTTACCTCAATAACGTAGTACATATTAGTTTTTAAAAGGAATTCTGAAAAGGGATATCTCACCACCTAGAATGCCAGCTCAAAAATGAGAGAATTCAGGCTATGTCACAGAGTCCCCTGATTGCCTATGGCCAGTAGGGTTTGTTCATATTACTATGCAACATAAGTTGACCAATCAAATGTCTACCTTGTCCCTCCCAAATAAAAAGAATATTTAATAAATAAATGACAAATGTCAAACAATCCTGTAGACAAAAAAAGTAATACTTTACTTATTGGACATTAGATAGAGTAACCAGTGCTATGTGTCCATACTATGTGGTGCTGCATGAGTCATCTATGTTGTGCTGTGACAGTTTAATACCATAGCAATATCAGTCACTTAGCAGAGGGCTGTTCAGAGAGAAACACATTTTTGAGATTGCTGTCTTTGCCAGGATATTTTAAAAGATTCAGAATGCAGAAAGCTCTAGGGCTTGTGCTAGGATTGTGGAGAGTAGACTTGTGCAAAGGGCATCTGCATTTGCTGGGGCAAGTTATTTCTGGAATAACTTGCATCTACCAAACTGTGATGTCTTGTGGTTTGGTAAGGGTGGCATGAGATGGGATCATCTCATGTCAGCTATGTACCGGCTACTGGAGACACATTCTGCACCAGACATACTCCTCATCCATCTTGGAGGTAATGATTTAGGCTACAAAAGGGGAGTAGATTTAACTGAGGCTGTCCAACCAGATTTGTAGACTATTATAGAGCTGTTATGTGTCTGTAAGATTCTGTATTCAGACATTAAAGAGTGGATGATCTGGGGAGGTGAGAAATTCAGTCCTGGACTCGAAAGATATGCTGTAAGGTGAACATCCAAATATCTGAATTCCTTTGTGTTATGAGAATGCACACTGTATATTATCCCCATATTAGACATTTTAAACACTGACTATATCTAAAAGATGGTGTGCATCTCTCAGACACTGGCAATACAGTTTTCCTTGGCGACCTCTGAGATGGAATTATTGTACTACTCTGAATGTGCAGCTCAGTTAATGTGCAGTATGATGGCACCTACAAATCTGTGTGGCTCTTTTAAGAGCCACACAAATATCTGGTCAAAAAAATAGAAGAACTACACCTATGCAAATTACATACACTGCTCTCATATGTTTGAGTATAATTTGCACAATTTTATCCCTCTCACATTGGCACATGTTGAATAGTTATCTTTTTTAAATTATGCAATAGCAGCATACTAAAGGGGAGGTTTAGTGGTGGTAAGGCGTGCAAGAGGAAAGAAATACAGCAGAATAGTTGCAAGACTCAGTTTTTTTAGAGGGAGGTGGGACTGTAGTGCATCATAATACACTTAAGCAAAAATGATCAAAGAGCTAGTCATTTCCTAGAGATTAACAAATGATGGGGGGGGGGGATGATGATCTGAGGCTAGTCTTCAGACCCTGCACTCCCACAACATATCAACACACAGTATAGTGGCCCACAGACACTCCAGCATAATGTATTTAGGGGTGGGAGCACAAGGTCCTTCTGACCCTGAGCACCCACACCATGGCGCAACAAAGCACAGTGGCCTACAGACATGCCAGCATAATGTATTTATGGGTAGAAGCACAAGGTCCTTCAGACATTGCACTCCCATGAAATGTCAGCACACAACACAGTTTAGAGACAAAACGCAGACCTACAGATAATCCAAGTAACCTCTGTGATGCAAATGGGGCAATAACTCAGAAACCATAGCAACCTTAGAAAAAAGTCCCATCACAGTTGCAATCATGGTCTGGTAACCTGCACAAGTGCTTAGTGTGCCTAAGTTGTGTTTAGCAAAAAAACTGTATCTCAAAACAATTTTGAGAAATATGCATTGAAAGGTACTGTGTTCATCATAATATTATCATATGAGAAACTTCCAAACTTCAAAATGTTATGAATATAGAAGCTATGAAAATGTTATCACCAAACCAGTAAGGAGTCAAATCTGTGGGCAAGCCTTTTCTACCTTGAAAATTCATCCCGAAATTCCAAACCATTTCTTTGCAGTTAAGTGTCAAAGAAAAAGTAAACTTTAGAAATCCATTTTTGTGATCTATCAAAATTCCTTTTCATGAGCTAAGTCCCTTTTTGCAAGGTCAAAATCCCTTTTCAAAATTGTGGGATCAGATGGCCCCTGCAGAAATCTCTTTTCACAATATCAAAAGGCATTTTGACAGCTTACAAAAAGCGATTTGGCTTGCGAAAAGAGGTTTTGACAGCTCATGTAAAGGGATCTGAGTTGTCAGACAAGATTGCCCTGTGGGTAGTTTCTGGCAGGGCTATCTGATCCTGCAATCACAAAAAGGGATTTTGACAGCTCACAAAAAAGGATTAAAAAAATTAATCCCTTTTTGTAAGCTGTCAAAATTACTTTTCATGAGCAAATCTCTTTTTGTGAGCAGTCAAAATCCCTTGTTGCATCATGAAAAGGGATTACCCACAAGGACATCTGGTCTGACAACCCAATCCCTTTTCATGACCAATCAAAATCACTTTTTGCAAGGTGTCAAAATCCCTTTCCACATTGCGGAAAGGTATTGGAAGTGAGTCATGAAAAGGGATTTTAAAAATCAACAATAAACATTCTAGGGCTACAGTAAAGTAAATCAAATGCTTAGGTTTGTTAAGAATGTCCACATGAACAAAACTCATGGATGAATGTCTGCAGAAGACATCCCTTGGTAAAGTTATAAGGTTTTGTTTGATGAAGAAAGATGAAAACAAAATGGCTGCTCACAAAGAGGGAATTTTTTCTCATGAAGAGGTATTTGATGAATCAATCCCTCTTTGTGAGCTAGCAAAATCACTTTTTGTGAGGACTAAATCTCTTTCTGCATGCAGCTATTCAAAAGACTGAACTGAACATGCTCAGAACCCAAAATGTCAAAGTTAAATAACTTGGGAATGGATTAATATTTGTCATCAAGCCAATGCTGGCTTGTTCTGTGGGGCAACCTTTTTCTACCCTGAAAATGTCAGACCGAAATTCAAAACAGTATGGCCACAGTGCGATGATGGAAAAACAGCCAGAACAGGCCAACAAAAGTGATTTTTATACTTTTTTCACTGTGCGCTGTATGAAATCTGAAAATTCAATCAAAACATAATGTGATACATCAAGAGATCTAACCCACAAGACAGCACATACCAAATTGCATGCAAATCCATTAAATGGTTGCAAAGTTATTACACTGAAAAAATGAAGTTTAACTTTAAACTGCCTACTTAACCCGAACTATATTGATGCTACTGTGCCACCATGATCTATCTATCTATCTATCTATCTATCTATCTATCTATCTATCTCTCTCTCTCTCTCTAGATATATATGCATGTATGGGATAATTCTGATCTCTCCATTTCCCTAGCTATCTGGAATATTGTAGAGGCCTTGGTTAGAGGCAAGTTTTTTGATATTTCAGTAAACAAAAAAAATTAAAAGAGGCCCAAAGGTTCAGCTACAGGCCCGAATTTCTGATTTGGAGGCACAACAGTAACAGAAAATAGACAGCAAAGAGAGGCACAATTAAGTAATCTTAAAAAGGAGTTGTTCTCCCTCCTCAATTATCAGATAGAACAAAAATGGCTTTATTTAAGACAAAAATATTATGAGTGGGGGTCTCAGTGTACTAAAACTATTGGCTAATAAGCTATGCTAGCAGTGAGCAAAGACCACAATAACAAAAATTATACATCCCCAAACAAGAATGGTAGAAATAGCCGGACATAGCTGAGTCCTTTCAGTCTTATTAGGTTAACTTCTATGCTGAAAGAGCATCTTTAGATGATGTTGTGGCCTTTCTTGATCCCTTACTTTTACCTCAGTTGACTGAAACACATAAGCAACTGCTTTTGGTCCCAGTATCCATGGCAGAGGTCACCATGGAGATTAAGTATCTGAAAATGGGTACATGCCCTGTTACAAATGGGCTACCGAATGAATTTGACAAACACCTTCATGCACCTGTTGTTCCTCTCCTTACCAGGACCTTCAACACAGCCTTGGAGAAGGAGTGCAAGATGGTGCCATCTTGGGATAAGGCTACAATTTCTGTTATACTGAAGCTGCCCAAGGACCCCACTTACTATTCTTCATACAAGCCTATTTCAATCTTAATTACAGAGTACAACATTTTAACTGGCATTTTCACTAGAGCATTACTCCAACCTTAGTGCATATTGATCAGATGGGCTTTGTTATGGTGCCCCAGGCAATGGGTAATGTTAGAAAAACAGTCCATATTATAGACCATTAAGCCAAATCAAAACAGCCAGCCTATTTGATGAGTTTGGATGTAGGAAAAGCCTTTGATAAGGGCTTCTGAGCCTTTCTGCATGGGGTCTTGACCGACTTTGGGATGAAAAACTTTTATTGATTTTGTTTATAAACTTTATTATTCCCCTTCAGCTTATGTCTGCAACAATAAGTACATTTTGAGACATTTAGAACTTCACAGGGGTACCAGGCAGGGCTGCCCCTTGTCTCCACTCCTTTTTGCTTTGTACATTGATTCCATTGTACAGGGGATATGACTAAACTGGCAGATAACAGGGGTAGAACTGTGGGACACCCATCACAAACTGGCCCTCTATGATGATAATGTTATGTTGTATCTTATGAATCCCCAGTTTTCTTTGCCAGAAGTCTTTCATCAGATACAGAACATTTCTGCCCTTTCTGGTTACACCTTCAATTGGACAAAGATGGAGGTTTTGATGTACTCCCTGGATGTACCCAGGGAAGTAAAGGCATTATACCCTAAGAAATGTGACCGTGAAAATATTAAATATCTGGGTATTCCTCTTGGTAGATCCTCTGCCTCTCTGTTTGAAAATAATTATATACCCTTAATAGCGACTATCAAATCAGATTGTCAGTGGTGGTCTCTCCTTCCACTTCATTTTCACGCTAAAATACAGGTGGTTAAAACTAATATATTACAAGGGCTATTATATTTGTTTCAATGTCTCCCATATTCAGTGACATAAAAATAACTTTCAAAATGACAGGCCTCGTTGTTATAGTAAGCATGGAATCATAAGAGGCCTCGGGTATTTCAGAAAACAATGTGTCTCTCAAAGGCAGAGGGTGGCTGAGCTTTCCCTAATCTTTTGGGTTACTGGGAAGAGGCACAAATGAAATTGGCCCTTCTTTGTGCTCACTCGACTTGTAACACTCAATGGCAACAACCTGAACTTAACCAACCTCTTGCTTCCCTTCTTCTTGTTCTGCTTTTTCAAGGTAGCAGTAATTTTCAGCAGATAAAAACTAAATATGTGGGCACACAAGCCCTCTTGGCTGGCTGGGGCATCAGGGTCAGAGCAGGTTACACAGCCAGCACTCTGTGGAAATATAGGTGGTGGATATGGAATGAGAACTTTATGCCTACTCACCAATGGTTTAAGATTCAACTTGCCATGGGTTTCTTGGCTCCATAGTAGCTTATCCAGAAATTGACAGTTATGCCTTTTTAGTTGGCAATAAACAGGTTTTCTTGGCAGCTCTACAAAATAAATAAATATTACCAACTAAGTGACTTCTTTAAATATGCAACTGCAGGCCCTTACACAAATAGAAGATAAAAGTCCTTTCCCCACAGCCTTTGGAACAATTTTGGGCATCACTCCTGGGAAAGGTGCCATTACCATGGTATATGAAAATTATGTGGCTGACAGGCAACACAATATTTAGGCAACATGGAACAAATGAAACGGGAATGCTACTTAAAGCTTGAGGCAAGAGAGTGTGAAGTGGTGTGGTGGATGACATGGCAGTCGGCATCCTCGCCTTTGTGGAGAGAATATGCTTGGAAGCTATGCATTATATACTTTATAACTCCTCAATTACAATCTTAAATAAACCCCATACTTGCCTTGTCATGTTGGCGAGATGTGGAGAAACATTTGCTACACATGCCCATATATTCTGGGGGATGTCCCAAAATAAAGGATTATTGAACCCATATTCAGAAACATCTGAAACACTTCTTTAGTGTACCTCACTCCCTGGGCCCTAAAAATCTGATTATTGGATTATGACCTGAATCGGTTTCAGACAAACAGTGGAAATATTTATTTATTTATTGAGATCTTGGATTAACACCTTTTAGCAGAAAGCCCTTTCATAGGTTCCACATCAAGTATGACACAAACAAGAATACAGATATGTTCTACAGATACAGCAAGAAACTATTGAAAACTGTCTCCAGGCATACATTCTAACAATAGTTATGTAATCTAAGCATGTACAGGGTGCAGAGTCAAAACAAAGGCTAATGTTTCACTAGGTAATTGTAACATAACATGAGGACACTTGTTTGAAAAGGCAAATTTACAACTAACACAATAGGCAGAAAATTGGATTATACCTGAGTCAAAGAAAGAAGGAAGGTCTCGGGCTAGTAGAGAGGGATAGGGGAGGGAGGAGGAAAGTGTGGGGAGGGAGAAGGCAAGAAGATGTGGGGGGTAGGATAGGGATAATTAGGAGGGAAAGGGAAGAATTGCTATGTAGTCAAAGTGGAATAAAGGGACAGACGGTGGGGGGAAAGGAGGGGTGGAGGAGAGTAGGGATGAAGAGGTAGTATAGGTAGTATAGGTAGTGGAGTGATGATGAAGATGTATGAAGGTGGCATGGAGGAAAGAGGTATGGAATGACGGAGAGGCAAAAAAGGAAAGAGAAGGAGGAGGAGGAAGAGGTGGATGGAGGTTGGGGGAAAAATAAATAATTTTGGCAGGGGTAGAAAGCCCACAAAAATGTTAACTTGACTTGGGGGCCCAAGCAACGGACATGAAGTGTAACATTTTACTAATCAATAGAGATCACAGAGATTGCAAATGATAGGTGCAAGGTAAAGGCAAATTAGTGGTAGCAGTCACAGGTTGCCAGTAAGATTAGATGCTGCAAGAGTTTTTAAAATATATTCTAAATATCTTTGGGAGGTGCTGGTAGCACTCATTTGTACCTCAGTCAGCGGCCAGCTGTGTTGGTGAGAAGAGGGTTGAGCCGGTCGCTTGCTCTGTTCATGGATTGTTCTTGGGCTGAGCAGGGGCATCACTGCCGGGTGGGGGGACCACTAGACTACTAAGGAACAATCTTTTTTTATGGTGAATGGGGTTGGGATTCATACTGGAGAGCGGGGGAGACTACTAGACTACCAGGGAAAATACATTTTATTTTAATGTGAATGGGGTCGGGATTCATGCTGAGGGTTGGGGGACCACTAGACTTCCAGGAAAAATACTATTTATTTTAATGTGAACGGGGTTGGGATTCATGCTGCGGGTGGAGGGACCACTAGACCACCAGGCAAAATACTTTTTATTTTAATGTGAATGGGGCAGAATTCATACTGGGGGGACCACTAGGCTACCTGGGAACAGTCTTTTTTTATGGTGAATGGGGTCAGGATTCATGCTGGGGGCTGGGGGGACCACTAGACTACCGGGTAAAAGCTGTTTTATTTTGATGTGAACAGGGTCGGGATTCTTGCTGGGGGGAGGGGGGACCACTAGACTACTAGGGCCACTTATGTGTATCAGGCACACATATGCATGGGTTGTATATGCCCATACCTCCTGACTGTCCTTGCTTTTCAGGGAGGTCCCTGATTTAGCCTCCACATGTTCCTCTGTCCCTCATAAACATGTGTTTATGTGACAGAACAGCATACCTCTCAGCTTTCCCTGATTTCACCTCAGAAGTTTACTCTGTCCCTCCTAAAGTTTGTGTTCCTGTGAATAAACAGTGGGGACTGTAAGAATAAACTTAGGCCAAACAATAAAGTTGCACACTTCTTATTCTTCAGGAAATATATTATGCACTGAGTCCCTTATTCTGCCAGCTTCCTGAGCAGATATCACCTATTTTGAAACTGTGTCCCTGGATTTGGGCCTTTGTCTCTGATTTTTTTAAACCTCGTCCCTGATTCAGGAGGCAAAGGGTTGAGAGGTATGCATGCACTGACTGTGCCTGCTAGGACCATACCTCTCAACCTTTTGTGCCCCAGATGTGGAACATTGCTTCTCAAAATGTGGAACTAATGAGCAAAATGTGGAACACTTAATCAAATCTTTACCTAGGAGGCTCAGAACACTGTTAAAAGGTTTGCATTTATGCTCAGAAAGTCTGTTATTAATTGAATAATGTATTTTTGCATCATTTACTATAGATTTTTGCTTTAAAATGTTAATGCTGAATGTGGAACAAGTCCTCACAATGTGGAACAGGGAGCTTTTGTGAAGTAAAATGAGGAACGTTCCTCGTAATGTGGTACAGTTGAGAGGTATGGCTAGGACACAGTTCCTGCTGCTTCTGGCCTGTACTTCTATTCTGACCAACAGGGGATGT
The DNA here is from genome assembly GCA_016271365.2 of Neoceratodus forsteri. NCBI lineage: Eukaryota > Metazoa > Chordata > Ceratodontiformes > Ceratodontidae > Neoceratodus > Neoceratodus forsteri. Next base: position 130,829,755 of record JADMNL010000022.1, read on the forward strand.
TGTGGGCATGCCTTGGCCTGCAGCATCCAGCCTGTACTTTCATTCTGACCAAAAGAGGAGCTTTAGGTTCCATGCAGTAGCACCTGGTAAACTGCGTGGTAATGTATGCTAAGCAGCACTTAATGAGATGCAAATGTACCTGTTTACCCACAGATTACCTAAGCAGGCTCATTTGCATGGAAGCTTTGAATATAGCTCCTGTTTGCTGCAGGCTAACGGGTTTGCACAGGGCTAATGTGTTAGCACTGTGCAATCAGGTTAGCTTCGGGCAAAGCTCACTTCAGCATAGGAGTTCTGCAGTGTGTGGCTTACATTGGTGTTTGCAGTAGATGTCAGACATATCTGTACAATCATACACAATGTTCTCCACCTGTAACACTGGCTTTCTCCAGGGTCTAATGAGCTGCAGTAGCAGTGTGCACTTCCCCTGTTGCTATGTTCAGTGCTGTCTTATTCATGGGCTATTTTTGTCCTGCACTCCTGGCCCTGTTTGCCCAGCTTCCTTTGCTTGCTATATTCAGCTGGTTTTGCACCAGGCTATTCCTTTTGAATATAGCTTGCTTTTTGCTCTGGGCTACGTTTGCCCACTGGGCAGTGCTAATTTAACCCTGGGGCAATGTTTTGAATATCTGGCCCATGGTGTCAAAATATTTAAAATTACCAAAGTTATGAGAGAGCATAGAATAATTTTAACATGCACTCCTAATGCTGCCATTTTTGCATTTTGAATGCAAATTTTCATCGATGCCTTCTTATGACCTATCTTCATGAACAATAGTGATGAAAATTGTTAAATTCCATCTGAAAGGCAATTTCAACAAGTGGCCGCAAAATTGCCTTTTGGTTCTGATTTGCAGAATTCCACCACCATTGGTCATGATACGGGGTCCTAAAAAGCCCATGTTTGAAAATGTGCAGTGAAAATATGCAAAAATGACAAAGTTATGCCTTAATATTGAAAACCCCGTTGAAATACAGTACAAGACACATTAAACTGTTCCTCAAGCTCATTGCTCTGGCATTATTGTTTTGTTCTGCTAATGCAGTGACAATTCTAAATGCTTAAAACAAACTCTTTTTCAGCTAATCACCAGCTGACATGCAATGCACTTCCAGCCACTGTAAATTCGCTTCATCTCCCACTCCAATGGTTATGTAATTCATTTTCAAATGCAGTTACGGTGCAGTACTGTGCTGTACATAGTTTCAACACTATGGTATCTGCCGTAATGTCTCTCACCTACTGTTCAGTAAACATAAAAAATTAATGAGTAGAAAAGGTATAAAAGTTAACTTTATTTAATAAACTTTATTTTACTTTTCTTTAGTTTTAGTTTAATTTACTGTACGATACCGTACAGATAGACAGCATACTGCAGTTTTTGCCCTTCTATCCGCCCACCTGCTTACTGACTGTTGTTTTCAGTGGTCTCATCCTCCCCTCACATACTGTGAGGTACAGAAGTTTTAGCATTTGTACAGTACTACAGAAGGTTCTTTCCCTGAACTCCATCATGGATTACCAGCTCTCCTTCCCCCCCCCCACAAAATGCTACATGATCTGCATGGAGGACCTGGAAAGTGAAAGTGAATGATTGTGACTGCCATCGAAGAACAGTTTAGAGCACAGTAAGTGAGAGCAAAAGCAGGGATTGAATAAAGCAGTGCACTGGTACATGACATAAGCTGGTACAGTGGAAAACTTTTCTTTTCGGCAGTACATACTGTACAGGTATGTCCAGCTTAGCAAAGTATAAACTGCAATTGTATTGGGAGGGAGTGAAAGTGCAGCATGCACAATCGTCATTTAAAGGTTAATGATGATGGGACAATTACAATTAGTGGTTGAGGTCTCAGGAATTAACTTAGGTGCCTGTAATTCCTTTTTTCTCCCCCAAGTAAATACCAGATATAATGTAACCTGGATGAGACAGATTTCTACTGTATACTGCAATACCGTACATTATAGTACAGAAGTGAAATTGGGCTCCCACTCAGTCTATATAGGTTGCTTAATGCCTGCACTGTTCAATACACTACATTGTTAAAAGTTTCCAGAGTTGCAAAATAAGCTGAAACTGAAAGGCAGCTCTAGACAAGCCATTAGGGAACTTTTATTAATGCAGTGCAATGAGCAGTGCACACAATAAGCAACCCATTGGAAAATGCTACACAGCCAATTGGAAGAACAGTTTAATGTGACTTGTACTGTACATTAAGCTGCACCTACCTTAGTTTCTCATATTGCAGTCACCAGTTCCTGCAGCAAGATGTGTCTTAATTTGAAGAGTGGATCTTCACTCTGTGATCTGTTCAGGTGAGTGAGGGTGTGTGGTGGTATATAGGGATCCATGACAGTCGGTCAACAATTTTGTTGTCGACTGATGTTACAGTGACATCTTTATGTCAACTGTATTTGCAGTCAGCATAAAGGCAGTCACTATTAACTGTGTTTTCTTTGGGGCCTTTGCCTCAACCCCCCTGTTTTGCCCCCGCACCCACTGTAACTAAGATAATCAACTTGAAGTCAGAGTTGATTTGGGGAGGGGGTGCAAGACCTTCAGAAAGCAATGTCGGGGTTCTACGCTGACACTACAGTGACCTGGTGCTGTTGCTGCTGTAGCATCAGTCATGGAACAATTGTCGCTGTAGCAACAGCATACAGTGGTATGGACTGGTGAGTGTGACTGGGAAGTTGGGGTGGCAAGGGTCAGATCGGTGAGGAACTATTTTCTTTTTCACATGCTCAAAGAGAGGGAAAAAGAAACAAGGGGACACTTTTCTTTATTATAACTCTCAGGATGGCAATCAGAGGTTGTGGGTGCAACTAGACACAAGGCAAACACTTAGGTGGAAGTACATAAGAGGGCAGGGGTGCCACTAGACACCAAGGAAAATTGCATAAATATAAGGATGTGGATCGGAAGGAGGTGTGCCACAAGACACCATGGAAGACATATAGGAGGACACGGACTGGAGGGCAGGAGGTGCCACTAGATGCCAGGGAAACATAGAACACAGACATTGGAGGACAGGGGTGCCACTTAATGAGTGAAACATATAGGGTGATGGGAACTGAAATGCAGTGATGCCAATAGACAGCATGGAAACATATAAGGGACAGAGATTGAAGGGTGCCACTAGACACCAGAGAAAATTACATAAATATGGTGTCAGCAATCAGAGGGTTTTGGGGAGCCACTAGACTCCAGGAAAACTCTATACAAATACAGTGACCGCAAACAGAGGATGTAAGGTGCCACATAACACTAGGGACACACTATTGAAATACAGGACCAGGGATCAGAGAAAGTGGGGGTGCCACTAAACACCAGGGAAACATTATGGTTATAAGAGGGATGGCAATCTGAAGGTAGGAGATAAGGGTGGTAGGGGTCAGATCAGTGGGGGCATCACTTTCCTTTTCATAGGTTTGAAGAAAAATCAGCTTGGGATGGTTTTGTTTATTACTGGTCAAATTTCGAAAATTAAGACAAGGATGGTGATTGAACCAAGAAGTGAACCAAAAGTTAGCGCAGAGCAGGAAAAACAGTGCAATGGCAGGAGGGGATGACACTGTCTTGAATAGAGAGGACCACATGTGCATCAATTCCTCTGTGGAAAGACACAATCCATGTATCCACTCATGTGCTTCGAGAGTCCTCTCTCTCTACCATGTAATATCAATGCATCAGTACAGCTCTGTTATGCATCTGTATAAAGGATAGGATACCCAGATGCAGAAATCCATATGGTGAGGAAAGCTGATAAAAAGAAAGAGGAAGAGATATAGGGCAGGATTCTCAAAGCTCTCAGAAGGTGCAAAACCTTCCCTAAGTCCCCAAAACTCCCTCAGCTACAGAAAAAAAGGGGAGTTTGCTCCAAGTGCTATGGACTGTGGAAAAAAGTGCAGCTGCAGAAGTCCCTCAGGACGAAAAGGTGTGAGATAAGTAAGGCACAGCCCCTAAAAGGCTATTCACAGTAAGTTTTTTTCCGCAGCTGAGGAAAGAATGTTACACACAATGGAATGAGGTGTAACTCTCCCTCAGCACACTGTAGTAGTTCCCCAGCAATTGGAATCAATTAAGGTGGAGGTGTACCACAGGTAATAGCATCTCAGACAGTATAGCAGTGGCTGATGTTACAGACATGAAAGCACACATTGCCATGCTATGGCAACAGACATCAACCATTAGACCCAGTGCAGCCCATGACAGAGCCCCACAAGCAGTAGAGTCTGACCAGCCAGCAGCGAGTGCTACCCCCTCTCCGCAGGCTACACGAACACCCCAGGGAGGGACGACCAGCAGGGACAGTCAGCCACTGTGGTGCCAAGGTATCACAGGTACCTGCGGTGCTGTTGTGGTCCCAGTTGGGGACTGGTTGCTGGTCTCTTTGTGCACTGTCAGCTTCATATTATGGCAGCAGTGTTAAAGTCTGCTGCTTCAGCTACATAGATTTACTATTGCTGTGCCGTCTCAGTCATTTCCACAGCTGCGGATTCACAGCACTTGTGGGATTCCCTCAGCTGCTGGAATTCCGCAGCTGCAGAACTTTTTGCGGAATTCCCTCAGCTGCGGGATTTTCTTTAAGAATATCACGCAACTGCGTTTCCGCAGTGCTGCAATCTTTTTTCCCGCAGCTACGGAATTTTGCTATTCTTTGAGCATCCTGCCCATAATGTATGCAGAAACAGTGACGCAGGAACTGGTTGTATAGTGCCATATTGTGGTGAAAAGGAAAACAGTGCAACATAATTACAGCAAAATTATTGCTATGTGGTAGAATTTGTATTACAATTGATTCAGACAGCATGTACTACACTTCTAGTTAAGTTAGTCAATGTTTCTTAGGTCTTTGCATATATCATTTATATTTATAGTGATAAGGCATAATTCTGATATTGAATAACACTGATTGTACTAAATTCCTAAATCTGTACTAAATCTGTTTGTTATGCCTAATGCCACATTGCTGTTTTGAACATCATAGCACATTCTGTGAAGACCGATGTTCTGTGGAGCATGTGAGAATTGGGAGGCTTGGTTTCTCCTCACTGAAGTTCAGTACTAAATTTAGTATTAAAATTATCATTCATGTGTCTTTAAAGACTAATTGTAGTCAGTTTAATCATCTTTAGTCATCAAGGGAATAATACAGTTTCAAATAATGCTAAATTGCAAGAAGTATTCAATAAATTAATAGCAAATTATTACTAAATAAAGACTAGCAATAGATCTGAAATTATCTTCAAAGTACAATTTTTTGAATGCTTAATAAATCATAACTGAAGGCTAGTTAAATGTCTCTTCCTGTTTCCCCTATGAGAAACTGAAACAATTCTGAAACCCAAATTGTACATAGGTCTTCCCTCTATTACTGTTTCAATGTGCAGTACAATATTTCCATTGTTTTCTGCAGACAATACATTTACAGAAAATTAAAACTGGATTTTATCCCTTCTCATGTCTCATTCTGCTATACAGTATGCCACTGAAACTTAGACAATTATTTTGTGTACCATCCAAACACTGCTGAACACAAGATACAGTATATTAAAAAAAACATTAATTTTCCATTAGAATTAGACAAACCCATTAATTACCATTAAATCTTGTCAAAAATTATTTAATGGCTTTTGTTTTTTTTGTCTTTTAAAATCTGAAAAAAAGGTTTAAATTTAGAAATGAAGTAGTTCCTCTAGCCAACACTAAGAGGAGTGGTGGTTTTGTTTTCTCATGTCACATGTTCTCACTGTCTGCTATGAGGACTGGGAGGGACTTACAGACTATGAGTCCAAAATTCAAAGGTTAGCACATGTGATAACATGATTATCATGTGCACTAACCCAGGTTTGCATGAGTGTTCTTGATCAGCCCATATTCAGAAGCCCTTGGAGCACCACATAAACCCAGCAGCTCCAAAGGGTATACTGACTAAACAACGAAACTCTCACAGTGAAGATGATTACAGCAACAGAAATTTACAGGTCACTGTAATGGTCCCCACTGACACTGAATCACCTGGTGTTTTGGCCCCACCCAACTCTGACTTGGAGATGGTTATTAAAATACTGGGAGTTGTTGGGGGCACAGCCCCCCAAAGAAAAAAACATGGGAAATTCAACAGCACAATGCTGATACTTGGCACTGTGTCAGTTGATATAATGGATGTCAGTGACTTTGGTGTCACTGCATCATGGTAGAACCACTACAAAGTGCTAAAATACTGGTGCTTCTATGCAAATGAGGGTGTTCCCTAATGCATACCAATGCAGCTATATATTCAAAGGTTTGATGTGGTGTTGAGCAGCCCCCAATCAGTGCTGTTTATCACCATTGCAAACTCTGCTTAGCTGGATGCTAAGCCTGCGCCCATCCCTAAAATTAGGGCAGCTGTACTGCAGCTACATGCCCCCAATCACCCATTCTAACACATCAGTCCCTGATGTCCAGTAGTACCCCCATTCTCATCATGATTTCTAACATAAAGAAACAGTCCCTGGTGTCAGAATCACCATGAAATCTTGACATTTGGTCTCCCGAAGTCCATAAGCCTATCCACAGAAGACCAAATTTTGGGAGACAGACAGGGTCTTAGTGCAATGCAGGAGGGGAGGCCCCCACATCCCCCAGAACTAAAATAACCAACTCTAAGGGGGAGCAGAGCTCATAGTAGGTTAAAAAGTTATGGATGGCACATCAGCGGTCACAAAAAAATGTCCTTCCTGGGAACAGAATCCATGTCGAAACCGCCATGCTGGCCGAGCTGCCAATGATCTAGCCCTCCATGCCATTGGAGCAGTTTGGCCAACTTCAGCATCCAATTCACTTTTCTCCTGTCTGACTAGGGGTGGGTAGCAGTTTGTCACATTCGCTACCTTACCCCTGTCAGGCAGGTTTCTGTTGGACTACAGCACTCAGGATTCTGAATGTTGGAATTCCGAGTGTCAGTATTAGAAAATACTCACCTGGTGTCCAATGGCTCCCCCACCTTCCAATTGCTCCTCAGAGTACATGCACATCACTTTTAGCCTAGAATGTCCTCTCCCCAGTTGCTCCTCTCAGCATAAGATACACGTCTCTGGTGGTCTAGTGTGCCCCCCATGTCTGATCTCACCTCTGAATGTTGTTATGAATGTAAATGATGTTAGGCAAAGCAAGGCGATTTTATTTACAGTATATGGTGCCCAATCCCAGTGGCTCTGGGCACCTCACAAAAGCAAGACAGATTAATAAAAAAGTAAAATTAAAACAATAAATAGTAAAACAGGGGTTCTAGTGCCAATATGCCAATCTGAACATTATTGTCTTGTGCAAATATGATTCCCCTATGTAGCTGAAAGGGGGGAGAAGATCTCCCATTAGTAATTACCTTAGTGGACACACCTTTGTATAGCAGCTGGATCCTTGACTAGAACTCAGGACCCATGCTGAATTCTGTCAGGGTAAATTAGAAGTACTGCCACTCTTCTCTGTCAAATGTATTTTTGATATCCAAAGACAGAAGATCATTTGGGGAGGGGGCAGACTTTACACTTCTATTCTATAGTAGATTTGGGAGTCTACTGGTATTATCAGTGCAGGTAAGAAACACAAATGAAAAGCACTCTGCCAGAAAAGGTAAATAAATAAACCACAAAGTATGAAAGTCGGGAGCGAGAATCTGCAGCACTCTACCCCAGCACTCTGTGTCCTCTCCAGTACACTTTGTAATTTTTTGGTATTATCAGTGCCCCTGCATCCTGGGAAAAAACCTACCTGGTCCCCATCCACTAAATCAGCAATGAGGGATCTCAATGTATTGGCTGTTAGTTTGACAAATGCTTTACAATCTTCTGTTATGAGGGAAGCTGGCATGTAGCTGCTGCATAGGGATGGGTCCTTCCCATGCTCAGGTATCAGTGAAATCTGGACCGTCCTCATTGAGGCAGGTAGAATTCTCATTACCTTAGCTTCCAGCAGTGCAGCTTGTAGAGCAATTATGAGGATGTCTTGGAAGGCATTAAAGAATTCCAAAGGTAGGCCATCCCCTCCAGGAACTTTTCCCTCCGGCATGGATCTCAGTGCCTCTCACAGTTCTTGTTGATCTATGGGTCAGTCTAGCCATTCCAGTTGTGTTGGAGTGAGGCTGAGAAGCCCCAGCTTTCCCAGGAATTATTTCATGTCCTGCTCTGGGGGTGGACTTCCTTACAGTATAATTTAGTGTATGTATGGGATGCATAACTGATATCTCCTTCATCTCTAACAAGGCCCCCAGCTGACTGCCTTATAGAGAGAATCACGGAAAGCTCCAGCCAGTTTATAAGCTGATGTGCAAGGAGGTGACCAGGATTTTTACCTGACTTCCAAAAGGTTTGTTTCAGCCTAAAAAGAGCATATTCAACTTTCCTGTGCAGATGAATGTTAATGTGGTATCTAAGACCCACTATCTCAGCAGGTAGGTTTCTTTGAGTTAATAGGTGCTCTCTATATTTCTTTTCCACCTCTTTAAATTTGGTTTGGATTTCTGTAGGTCCCTTTCTTGTGCTTTGCATAGGTGGGAGGTGTAGCTGATACATTTGCCCCTGATTAAGGCCTTCAACGTGTCCCACCTTGTGGCCACAGAGGTGTCTCCACATTTGTTGTCCTGGGGAAAGCCCTTGATATTATTCGTAAGGCTGGTACAGATACTTTATCCTTCAACGCAGAAGTGTTAAAATGACATCTGCCTCTCTTGTGCCCAGACTCTGTTGTGGGTTGCCAGTTAAATGAGATGGGGGCATGGTCTGATATTACAATGGTCCCTATGCGAATCTCTACCATGATAAGTGTCCAGGCTGCTGGTGTGAGCTAAATGTCTATTCTGGAGATTGTTTCAAGGGGGTATAGAGAAATCTGAGAAGTCTATGTCAGTGGGATGTACCACTCTCCAGATGTCTATTAAACCTAGATCTTTTGCCATTCTTTTTGGTGCATCCAACATGGGTGGAGGGGGGACCACTTGGGGGTTTGCTTCTATCTATGAATTCATCCCATGTAGTACTCATCCTGCCTCCTGCAATCAGATTGCCCTTGAGTGTTTCTAAAAGGTGCTGGGAAAGGGATTGACAGAATGAGGTGTTTGCAGTGTTAGGGCCATAAACATTGAATAAGGTCACCTCCTGCCCTGCCAGTGTCCCCAGTACCATAACAAATAAACCCTGTAGATCTGCAGATTCCTTAGGTGCTTGAAAGGGTACATTTATGTGAATAACTATGTCCACTCCTCTGCTTTTGGAGTTGTAGAAGGCACTATATACTTGGGACACCAATCCTCCTCTTAACTTAACTACCTGTGCCTCTTTTTTAAGAAGATGAGTTTCCTGTATAAAGGCACACCCCCCATCCCACTTAAGAAGGTCCAGGATTTTCTTCCTCTTCAGTGGGGTATTTATACCCTTCGCATTCTAGGAAATCCATTTCATGTTTTGATTTGATTTGAGAAAATAAAAGGTATCAAAAACCTTGATTTTGTGTCTGTACATTTCAGTGATTCTCTAGGTACCCTGTGAGTGAGAATTTTCCCTCAAGGTACATAACAGGGCTCCTCAGTGAGGATTGTGGTGGGCATCTTATTACCCTATGATCCTATGAAGATTGTGTTACCTTGTTGCCTTCACAAGTGGGGCTGTCTCCAAGCACTGCAAGCCTTCTACTGGGGTATAAAGAGAGTAAATAACTCTCTGCCATCATTATTCCACTGAAAACCATCTTTCCTGCCAGAAAAGAGTCCTGGTGGAGATATTAAGTATTGTCACATTGTATGTCATGTTAATTCTACATAACCACAATCTGGAGATAGTTAAGAATAAAATGAACCTGTACAATAACAATTGGGCACAATGTCCCTTGTTTCTAAAACTAATCTTTTCTGAAGACCACAAGATATGCTGCTCAGGGACTAGAACTCCCTCATCAACTCTTTCAACCCTTGAACCAGTGTGAACCATTTAAGGTAGAGTTGTAAAGCTTATTCCTATTGTTGTACACGGCAGCAGATAGGAAGTGGAGTTGGGGTGGCTGGGATTTAACCCCTGATCCACATTTTATGTTGCCTCCTCATATACAGTTATCTCAGCCTGCAGGCAAAGCCTTAGTGGGTCCAAAGCCTGAGATACAATACATACAATGGAGGGGGTAAGGGTAAAGTAGCTCAGTTAGTGGGCCAGGATACCTTCCACATCTAACACTTCTGTGCATGGCTATCCCTAATACTTTACTGGCAGCAACATTTCTTGACTTGGACATAATTTCTGCTTGGGGTTGCATGAGAAGCTATACCTATGCAGCCTGGCTTTACTCAGGCAGCTGCTTCTTTTGGATAATTGCAGTCCTCATGAAGTTGGACCAGCATTTTCCTGCCAAGAGCTAGGGAAGGGCATAAACTAGATTAGGAGAAGGGAAACCTGGGCTATACTGTTCTCGTAATGGCTGAGCTGGGGGGTCTAACTGTTTGAAAAGCAGGTAGCAGTAGAAAGAATAAGGAGGCTAGGTGGCTGAAGCCCCTGGTACTGTGGCAACTGGTTGACAGTCAAGATGTTGTGTAGGTATTTGATAAACCCAGCCAGTGACTTCCACCCTCAGTTGTCCAAGTTGAGCTGCTATCATATGAGTATGGTCATAATGCATTTTGATCCTCTAATGGAGGTCTAGCACTTGGGAGGGGCAAAGGTGAGGAAGATGCTCACAGAGCTCTCTAAGGAGAAGTGGAGTAAACCATCTGTGGCATCTAAGAAAGGGAGGGCTACACAGTAGGAAGGTTGAATCTGTGACTGTTTGTAGGGTCTTAGGTTTATTTTTCTTTCTTTTTCTCTTTATTACAAATAGATCCTCATAGACCAACGTTTTGCCAGATATGGCTTCTTCAGGGTAGGGGTCTAATATTGAACATAATTATGAAGTATTTTTATAATCATTTTTAAACGGTTGGTCTATGAGGATCTCTTTGCAATAAAGAAAAAAGAAAGAAAAATAAACCTAAGAAAATTCAAAACTTTCATGGAGTGTCTGGCTCCTTCTTACTTTTTGACTTTGTAACTTCACCCACCAGCCCCTGAACTTTACATATTGTTGCATCAAGGGAGGTAACCCACACACTCTGGACTTCTTGCTGTTTGTAGGGTCTCCCTTGAGTGGGCCAAAAAGTCAAGGCCCAGCTGCAAGGTCAGGAACAATATGGAAAGGGGGCTGCTGCTTGAGAAAATAATGGAGGTGTTGCTTAAGGAGAGGATTGTGGAACACCTGAAATCCACCAGGGCACATAATCTGAAGCAATATGGTTTCACTGCAAGAAGATCATGTCAAAAAATATGATATATTTATTTGCCTGAGTGATGAAGGAAGTGGACAAGGTGGAGTAGTAGATGTTGCCTACCTTTAATTCAGCAAATCCCTCAACATTGTTCCACATAGGAGACTGTCGAACAAGTTGTGAATCCTGGGTATGGGGCACAAGGTGGTAAACTGGGTTAGAAGCTGGTTAGAGGATAGATAACAGAGGATGGTTACAAATGGGATCAAGGCTGAAGAAAAAGAATTAACCAGCGATGGGTACCTCAGGGATCAGTCCTGGAGCCAATCCTTTTTAATGTCTTCATCAATGACATTGCAGAGGTTCTTGAAGGGAAGGTTTACAGGTTTGCAGATTTGCAGATGACACCAAGATCTGCAACAGGGTAGATACTGCTGATGGGGTGGAGAGAATGAGGGGTGATCTTGGAAAGCTGAAAAAATGGTCTGAAAATAGCAACTGAGGATTATACTGGGTGCTTATACTGGGTGTAGAATGGAAGAAGGCCATACAATCCATTGTTACTGTTCCTCACATCAGGGGGTTTGTTTAGCCCTATTTTATATATTAGTTACCTATCCAGTTCTTTCTTAAATCATGTTACAGAGTTACAATTCACTATGTCATTTGGAAGTGTATTGCATACCATCCCTGTTCTATTAAGAAATGTGAAGTATCTGCTGTTATGTTCAGCTACTTCAACCTTTATTTGTTTCCTATGTCCACTCAAGCCCAATGGTTTGTCCTTTATAATAATACTCATTTCTTCTGTCAATTCCTGTTCTTTCATTGTCTTGAACAATATCATTAAGTCTCCTCTAACTCTTCTCTTCTGTAGTGAGAATAGCCCAAGCCTCTGCAATTTGGCTTCAGTTATATTTCCTCTGAGATCCCATCATTCTGTTACATTTCCTCTGAAACTTTTTCACTCTCTCAATCTCCCCTTGAATATAAGGGTTGCATAGTGGTGACCCATAATCACTGTGTGGCCTCATATATGTTTGGTATAGTGGTAGCAGACACACCTTAGTTTTATTTATAAAACTTATTTTAATAGTTCTATCCATGTAGTTAGCTTTTTGTATTACAATATTGTGTCCTTTGATGTTTAAAGTCCAACTTGTTATCAGTTATGATTCTGCAATCCCTCTTCTGTGTAACTTTCTTTAATTCCATCCCATTCAACATGTAATTCTGCATTGCATTATATCTACCTAAATGCATTACTGTGCATTTTTCTACGCTAAAGGGCATCTTGTTTCCCACTGCCTATTCTATTATACACAGATCTTTCCTCATTTCTGACTGCTGTTCTGGTGTACTCACTGGTCCCCCAACTTAATATTGTCTGCAAACTTTATTACCTTATTACTTATATTAAGGTGTAAGTCAATTATGTATAGTGCAAACAGCACAGGTCCCAGCACCGAACCCTATGGCACCTCACTTATTACCTCAGTTGGATCAGAATACTTTCCCCAAACTCATGCTCTTTGTTTTCTTCCATCTAACCAGTTCTTAGTCCATTTTATTAATTCGATTGTCCAGTCTTATTGCAGTCATTTTTTCCAATAAACTACTGTGAGGAACTTTAACAAATGCTTATTGGAAATCCAAAAATATGTATTTATTTATTTAGTTTTTGTTGACCGGGTAAGTGCACTAGACAAATCCTATCTATTTTCAGGCATGACTCAGGGGAGAGAGATACAGATGAATGCCAAAAGACCTTGAACCCGATGAAACTGTAACATCCATTGGAATATGTTTATGCAAAAAAGTGCAAAACCATGCACCTGGGCTGCAGAAAGCCTGGGAAGAGCCCAGGATGGGGGGGGGGGGAGACAAGATTTATTTACAATCACCAGGAAAGGAAGGGATTTGGGGATTATTATCTCAGACTACCTAAAGGTAACCAAGCAGGGTACAAAGTCTGTAGGGAAACCAGTGGCATGTTAGGGTGCATATGAAGGGATATCACTAGCCAAAGAAGGGAAGTGATGATATCACTGTACAAAACACTGGTGAGGCCTCATCTGGAATCTGGAGGCTACATCTTCAGAAGGACATAGATATGGTGGAGGTAGTTCAGAGATGGAGACAAAGATGGTACAGGGCTTTCACCATAAGATGTGTGGGGAGAGACTGAAAGACCTCAAGACGCATACACTGGAAGAAAGGAAGGAATGGGGGGATATGATAGAAACTTTCAAGTATCTCAAGGGCATAAACAAGGTGCAAGATGATAAACACCTTTTAATATAGGTGGGGTACAAGAACAAGGGGGTACAATATGAGATTTGAAGGGGCAAAGATAAGGGGAAAGATGAGGAAATTCTTTTTCACAGAAAGGGTGGTGGACACATGGAATAGCTTACATGAAGAGGTAGTAGGAGCATCCACAGTGGGATGATTTAAACATGCATGGAAGAGGCATAAGAGAACCCTAGAGGTGGAAAGGAGAGGCTAAAGCCAATGCCAGATAGAGACATCAGTTGCCAATCAAGGTAGGAAAAGTGGGCAGTCTAGATGGTCCTGGTGGTCCTTAGTTGTTGACAATCTCTGTGTTTCTATGCATCCTCTGTAGCTTCTTAGGACCTACACTGTGCATGGCAGGCATTGGTAGGGGAGCAGCATCATTGTGAGATTAGCAGGAATAGAACATTCATATTGTGCCAATCTCCCAACCTTGGATGGCAGGTAGAAAAGCATGCAGATGAGACATACTCAGAATCATGAAACTTCCCTGCAACCAGCTGGACCATCTGGTTGTCCCCTATATGTAGCATTCAGAGTGTCCATTGTCCTCCCTCCCTGCCCCTGTGAAGCACTTGTCTTGGTGATCAGCCTACTCTACCAACTAGGTGGGTGACCAGTTCAGTTCAGTTCAGTTACTTTATTTGATCAACCAGGATATAAACAATATTATGATTTTTACAACATTTACAAAAAGAGTAATAAAAATGACAAGACATATGTACAAAAATAGAACATTTATTCTATACAATATTCTCCTATAGAAAAGTTAAAAGTTTTGAGTTTCTAAAAGGTGAATCCAATATTACTTATAAGACCATACCCATACCTACTTATGTTTTATCATTCTATAGTTTATTTTTTTGTTCTTAATTACAGAGCTCAAAAATTTAGCAATCAATATTGCTTCATCTGAACATTGAGGATGCAGCAAAATGAATATCAAATCATAATTAAAGTCTGCATAGATTTTTAAATAATCCTTCAATAATTGATCCCTGGCCTTTTTTATACAAAGGGCATATCAATATTATATGCCTTACAGTTAATTTCATGACCCCTTTTACAAGGAGAGAGCCTCTCTGCTCCCATTAAACCATCATTGTCACTTCCCCTATTAAAATAAGTATGTTTTGAATTTATTAACCCCAACCTTGCCCAAGTGATGGATTTTTTTATATTCTGGTAACAAGGAGAGAGATAAATACAGCTCCATAGAGTGGTCAGTTTTATTCTCTTTAAACCAACTAGCACATTTTTGATTTCTGATAGATGACATGTCAATAGTTTTCCCTAAGGAATTCAGTTTTTTCTTAATAAGTTCTCTATACTAAGGTAATATTAAGACCCCCTTGATTTAAACATTCCACAGGTGACCCATTTTTCTCCTGTTTATTTTTAAGGGCATTAAGCCACAAAGAGGAAAGACCATCATCTACCCTTTGCTTTTTTCTTGCAAACAAATTTTTGGGATTATATTTTTCCCTGAGTTTATAATTCTAATCCAGTATATAATTAATGTAAGATCCCTGAGAAAATAAATAGGGACTCTCCCAAGTTCTGCCCTCATCATGACATTCAAGGAGGAATTAGGGACTTTGAGAAATGACTTATAATAGTATGACAGAGGCTTCTCCAGCTCTTTCTTATTCACATATACCCAGACTTCAGATCCATATAACAGAAGAGGTTGAATTTTTGCCTCATTGGCCATAAAAGCAGACATGACTATATTTCCCCTATAAATATAGTTGAACTTCAGTAGAGCTTGTGCAGCTAATTTTGCTTTGTTTATCTGATTAGTAATATGAGGAGCAGAACTGTTTTATACCCAGATAACAATATTCTTTAATCAGATCAATATCTTCTAAGCCAATTTTAAATCTACATCCTTTCAATTTCTTGTTGTTGTTCCCGAAAACCAGTATATTTTTATGTTTACTTGAAGTTCTAAGAACCTACACTTCCTAAGCAAAATGTTAATTTTCTCCTGTAGCCCAGATCTGGTGAGAGAGAACATCACCAGATCATCTGCATATGTCAATGAATGGATTGACATATTATTGATTTTTGGAGAGTCTGGAACTTCAGAATATTGATATACCATTAGTTCATTAATATACAAATTAAGTAAAAGGGGTGCTAACAGGCATCCTTGTTTTACCCCGCAGTTTGAATGAAAAGGTTGAGTTAACTTACCATTATTATCATATCTAATAAATGTAGATGTGCCTGAGTACTTTTTTTGGATTAATCTAAGTAAATGATGATCCATGCCTTTCTGATATAGAAGTTCCCATAACTTTATCCTGTTTATAGGATCAAATGCTGATTCAAAGTCTATAAAAAGTGCATACAACCCAGATTTCCTCAAATGTACATACTTTTAAATTAAATGTGCTAAACAAAACACATTGTCTGTCATGGAAAAACCTTCCTGAAATCCTGCCTGAAAGATAGAAATTTGAGAAGTTGATTCTGCTCAATTAAGTCTGTTTAATAATATTCTAGAGAATATTTGAGAACTTATATCCAACAGGCTTATAGAATAAAAGTTCTTTGGGTCATAAACAGAGCGTTTTTTGTGAATAGGAAAAATTATATTACAAGTCCAATAAACAGGGATAAAGTTATAGGTCAAGCACACATTAAAGAACACTGTGAGAAGAGGGATCCAAAAATCATTTTATTCTTTATAAACTATATAATCAGGGCTGGGAGCCTTATTATTTTTTAGCATCATTATAGTGCCGGCCTGGTGGTACAGCAGGATAAGGAGCTGGATGCCACACCTCATGCCACGCTGGTGACCCAGGTTCAGGAATGAGTCTGGGTCATCAGGGGTCAGCCGGGGGGGAGGGAGTGGACTACAGCATGCTGATGGCTGGTGGCCCTCTACCTCTGGATAGGGGTAGCAGGCCTCTTTGGGGCTTGGCCACCCTCTGGTGGAGGCTGGAGAAGTGGTGCCTCTCCAAGGACCTTCGGCATAGCCATTCAGGGGAAGGTGGAGGAGACTCCATCTGGAGCTGTGGTGCAGATTTGCACCTCCACACGCATGTGCTACCACTTCTGGGGGTCTCAGGTGTAGGCCCATGGGAGAAAATGGAGGAAAAAGTGGGAGTCTGCCAAGGATGATACCTCCAGACCAGCTCTGGAAATCTTCTGGGGCATGTGGCACTACATGCCCCCAAAAGACTTCGAGTACAATAGGCCAGTAGACACTGTGGGAGGACCTGCCACAAGAGGATAAAATAAGTTGAAAAAAAAAGTCATTACAGAGGCTTTGACTTCCTCAGCAGAGAAGACTATAGGAGTTCCTAACTTCAGCAAACTATCCAAGGGGGCTGTGTTAACATCTTCTATAGAGGGGGTTTTGCAAACAAATTCTTTAAAATGTGCAACCCAGATCTATTTTAGGACATATACCAGTAATGAAGGCTGGTATGGATTAGTTCCTTTTGCCACCATGTGCCTTAACATCTTTATTTAAAATGATTTGATGCATCTCTTCCCATAGCCTATTCTGGAAAGTTAACCTTTTTATCTGAAGAAATTTATTATATTGTTTTCTAGCTTTATTTTTTTTTTTTTGAGATTCTATTTTCTCCCCTCCTGGCCCTGGATCTTTGCCACTTCTTCAGGCATTCCAGGTTCCCTGCACCCCCTCCAACCTCCTGGGTACCCTTCCTCCTCATATCACAGCCTAACTCGAGATAGCTTGGCGTTATCCTTTGCCGAGTGGGTCCCTCTCCTCCAAGGGGGAAAGCACTGGTGGGGGTGACCCAGCACACTATTTTTCCTGTTTTAGCCTCGTGTGCTGCTGAGGTGGGGGCTGACCCTGCAGAAAGTCTTCGGACATGTCTCAAACTGGGTGCCATCATCTGGCCAATCCGGAGTGGTTTTTCTCATGTTCTTTTTTTTGGTACCTCCTGCTCCGCTGCCTGCAGTGCCCCTGGTCTCCACTGGGGGCCACCACTGGAGTGAGGCATCCCACCCATCCCGTGGCAGGAGAGAAGAGGAGAACAGTCCTCCAGATGCTAGATCTTCTTCTCCTTTGTCTGCCATTCTCCAGCACCCCGAGTCTGTTTCCGAACCCGGATCGCCAGCATGGTTCAAGGTGTGGCATCCAGTGCCTCAGCCCTCTGCATCACCAGGCCAGCTCCTCCAGCCTTATTTAAAAAAATAATTGTTTCTAGTCGGATGGTTTCTAGTCCATCTGATTAATTTCCTAAGGCTTATTTTTTCATTTCTACATTCTTTGTCAAACCAGGTTTTTATTCCTATTTGAGGTTCTGATTTAGAATTAGTATAATTACTCTTCCTCAGGTCTTGGTTGAGGTTATTTAATTGAGCTCCAACCCACTCTATATTATTCCCAAAATGTTCTTCCTTCTTATTTTCAAATTCTCTCATAGATTTTTCATCTCTTTTCCAGTTATAGACTTGAATTTCAGCCACTGTTTCCCTTTAGAGCTCAGTTGTGCTAAGGAGGAATGGGGGGAAGGGTAAATTTTGAGATGTATCGTTATTTTCAATCATAATTTGTAGGCTAAGTGCCACATGGTCACTTTCAGACCTCATCAAAATCTTTAATGAGACAAAACTCTCAAAACTCTCTGGGTTAGTTATTACATAATCATTTGTACTCTGTATAACCCCAGAGAAAAAGGTAAATTCCCCCTCCCTCTCTCCTTCTATTCTTTCATTCAAAACCATCCAGGGAATTTTCTTCAATAAATCTAGTTAATCCTTGGCCTCAGTCATTTACCCCTTTATCCTTACTACACCTACTGTTACAGTATCAGAGGTTTAACTAATTCTCCAAGTCTTGAAAATTATCATGATTTCAGATATGGGCATTACGATCTCCCGCAATTAAAAGAATGCTTTTGGGGTAATTCTGGAAAGCTGTATCAATATCTTCAACCAAGGAACTCCAAATGTTCCTGAGTCCATCTGGTTCATTAGACGGTGGGATATAGACAATGACCAAAATCGGCATGGTCTGGTTAACAAGAATAACAACCAAAATATAGTTTTGTGAATTTTTAATTACTTCGAGAATGGAAATCTTAGGACCTATTTTAACATATATATCCAACCCCCTTTTGGTCTGCCACATTTTTTTTAATTTTAATTGCTGAATTTGAAACTACTTGGTATCCATTAATGTTCACATTATCCAACACCCATGTCTCTTGTATAGTAAAAATCTCATGTGAAGATAAAAATCCCATACATTCTTGGTCTGCTATCTTACTGTACAATCCAGCAATATTCCAAGACAATAACTTTACATGATGGTCACTTAATTCAGCCATATCAGAAAAGTCTATAGTACTTTCATCCCAAGTTCTCAGTCATTGTTTTAAATCAGCAGCTGAAGTTCCCAAATCCTGAGAAGGAAGCAAATCTACTACCAAGATACCTGCTTCATCAAAAATCTCCAAATTACATTTTACCAGGGAAAATAATTCAGGCGATGAGCAGCAGAAGTCTATTTGCCTACCCTGACCATCTGGGAAAACCCATCTCACATGGTTTATACAGCTTTCCCCAGACAATCTCTTTAAATAAGAACTTATTAAGGAGTTTACATAAGTACCTAGAACCTATTTGTTTTCCACAGGGAGTTTTTCTACACCAAATGGGGAAAGTACATAGGAATTGTACTTCTTACTATTCAATGACAGATCTCTGAAGTCCCATTTCAAATGTATTATATTCTCTTTGAAGATGTTTGAGTATAAGTATGTTCCAGTCCCATACCATTGATCAACATGGGCAACAATGGTTTTCCAGGTAATAGGGGCCCATAAACTTATGCCTAAGAGAGAAAGCCTAGAAGTTTTAGACAAGCACATAGACTGGTTTTTATTTATGATTCTCATCCTTACATGCCAGGATGATCTTACCCTTAGTGTGATACACACCTAATTCTGATGTAGTTAAATGCTCAATAAGATCCCTAAGGGACTCCATGGATTCATCTGCTTTCTGGAACATACCATCAAATCTCAAGCAAACATCATTTCCAACAAGAAGCCTTTTATTTTCACCTGTTTCTTCAGTTAATTTAGTGTTAGAAAAGTTGTTGAGACCAATATTCTGTGTTTCATCAGCTTTTTCTCTCTTTTTCTCCTACACAGCTCTTAGAGATATTTTCAGCTATCTCAGGGTTTTTCCCTCTGACAGGGCAGGAACTACTACCTTTTTCTACAGCAACTTCTTTTGCCATTTGTATGTTTGTAACTTGTATCTTAAATTTCCTTTTTTTCCCCTTTTTCTTTGTCTTTGTCTTATGTTTCTAGGGGCCCTTATGCTTCCCATTTCCTTTTAGTGGAGTGTCTGGGATATAAACAAGGCCCATGGAATTCTGCAGTTCTGCAGTTAGAGAATTTTCCATCAAATTGCATCATGCTGCAGAATATATATAGTGCCGCAGAATTCTATGCAAGGACATAGACAAGATGGAAGCAGTCCAGAGGAGGGCAACTAAAATGGTGCAGGGTCTGCATCAGAAACCATATGAAGAGAGACAGTGAGAGCTTAATATGTATACCCTTGATGAAAGGAGGGACAGGGGGGACTCAAGGGAATCAACAAAGTCCAGGAGGGTAGCATCTTTCATAAAAAGAGATGTGTAAGAACAAGGGGGCACAATTTAAAGATAGAGGGGGGACGGTTCAGGGGTAATGTGAGGACATTTTTTTCATGGAGAGAGGGGAGGATGCATGGAACCGCCTTCCTGGAGAGGCTATGGGGTCTAAAACAGTGGAGGAATTCAAACATGCATGGGACAGTCATAAGGCAATTATTGTGGTTGGTGGCAGGAAGTAGGCTGTTGGTTAACTAAAATCTGCAGCTTATCCAGTAGGTAGGGAAATGGACAGACTGGGTGGGCCAAGTGGTTCTTATCTGCTGTCAAAGTCTATGTTTCTATGTTTCTAATTCATTGTTTTTGGTGAATTTTCATTCAAATATACCGTTTTTCTGTAGTGTCAGGCTTTCTTTCCCATCTCATTTATCCTGAAGCCCCTACTCTGCACTCGGCATGTGATGTCATATTTAGCCAATGGCAGGACTGTGTTCTGCCAGAGAAATAAATAAATCATGCTGCAGAAATCAGAAAATGCTGCCACAGAAGCCAAGGAGCCCTGCCTCAGAAATCAGAAAATGTTGCCGCAGAGCACTAGGGGCCCTGGATATAAATAGAAGAAAAATAAAGTTTTTCTATCCTTCCTTGACTAATGACTTCATCCATCTTATTCTTCATTTCTTACATTTTTGCAAGTAAAATGTTAATGGAGCTCTCTGTGTTATTTTTCAGATCTCTTAATGCTTCCAATGGCACTACATTTGCCATAACAGGGTGTGCCAGTGCCTTAATAGTGTACTTTGACATTGTATCTGGACACTGAGCAGAAAGATCTTACTCTATGACTATTTGTTCTACTTCCTTATCTAATTTCTCAAAGACTGTGGAAGGTGAGCCTGATAATATAGAAAAATGATCCATTTCTGGGGAAACCCCAGAAACTAGTTCCTGACAGATATTGCCTAAATTTTCAGAGAGTCCAGAAGAAAGTTCTAATGGGCTAAACAGTTCTAACCTTGTTTCTTGTTCAATCTTAGGGACAACAACAGAGTTATCAATTTTCTCTTCTATCAGTACTTCCTGAGAAGTCTCTAAAGCTCCTTGATCATTGTTTTCCCCTGCATTAAAATTTAGCTGGAAAAAAATCAGTAATATTTCTTTGTACAGTTTGTTTGCTTTCATTTCTATCATCTTCGCCTTTACAAGGACTCCCTTTTTTATTCTTTTTCCCCTTTGGGTTTTTTGAATAGTTATTAATTTCTCCTTCTGACTTAAACTACTAGCTGCCTCATTAATATTAGTGGGTCCATCCATTTCAGTGCATCATTTTTTTACCCAGGCCATCAACCAAGTCTGAGGTATTTTGATAGTGTTCTTCAGTGCCTCAGCATATGAAAAAAAATGTTTGTTTAATTGGGGTAGAAGTAATACATGGCATAACATTAAATATGCATCTATTGTTATTTTTTTATTATTTATCTTTCTCCTATCGAATGTATTTCCTTTTGCACCCTCCTTTACAGCAAGCATTTTATTCCTTCTAGTATACATCAAGTAATAAGGTAGTAAATACAAGAAGCAATTCCAAAATGTAATGAGGAATAACACTATTCGATATCCTTAATCCTAGTGATTAATAGTATGATGGTATGTTTCTAGAAGCTAGCTAAGCTAATATATATATATATATACAGTATATATATATATAAAATAACTGTTGGAGATTTTAGTTAGCTGGGATCCCAGAAGAGACGTCTTCTATTACACCCCGGCTCACTTCCTTATGGAACTCAGAATATTTAATTAGCAGCAATTAATAATGAGCAATACATAGAAATGCTATAACTCAATTCACCTACAGTGCTGACAATACTAATACTGCAATATACTCCCTTATTAAAAGTCCTAAAAAGGAGAGCAGAGAACTCAATGTTACACATTTATAACAATATAAAATGAAAGGTTGGTTAGCTAAAATTTAGACAAAAAAAACAAACAATGTAAACCAAAAATATACATAAAACTAAACACATATACATTTTTCTGAGAAAATCCAGCTGTGTCTAAAATGTAGATTTGGCTCCTCTTCTGACCCTTCTTTTCCTCCCTTCCCTCCTCCACTCTCTTCTCACAGACAGTCCAGCCAATCCTGTATCAATGAAGGGTCAGTGAAGGGGAAGGGTGGAAGGGAAGGGCAGCTGCAGAATAAGGGGTGCTAACTGCACATTTAAGCAGACTTGATAGACCTCCAGGCCTTTATCTGCTGGCAAATTTCATATGTTCATATGTTTGTATGTGTGTAGGGTGCTAAAGGATAAGGAGAGAAGAAGAGAAAGTAGTGGAAGAAGAATAATGCCACGAGGCCTCTAGATCTCAGGTTTTAGAATCACAGAATCCCCAAATAATTTAAAATACTTAAAAAAATGCCTTAAAAAGACTTGGGAAGTTCCCAAGAAAACAAATCAAATCAACTTACTTGCATCTTCCAGAGCTCCACTAAATATAAATCCAGACTTCCAGTGCACCAAAATAACCAACACTCATGATCGGGCATGAGGTTATGCGTGTTTATACATCTATACCATTTAGATCATCTACACAGCTTCTTTCTCTCCCTAAAATAGAAAAATAAAAATCCTCTCTAGAAAAGAAAGAAAAAAAAGCTGTGATTTTGACTTGTCAGTTTAATGAGCACTGGAAATATAGGTGTGCATAAAAAAACAGTATGAGAGCTAAAAAACTTACTCAGTTCTCAGCTCTGAAATGCTTCCCATTAAATTCAGACTGGTTGTTACCACAAACATTTGAGTGGTTAATGAGTTTTAAAACAACTGTAAGTAGCACTATAAACTACTTCTAAAATTACACTAGGGGCACAATTAAAAGGGATGGGGGTACTTTTGTACCTTTATGGCCGCTATAGGAATAGCTGTCATAAAGGACACCAGAAATGTAAAAAAGTGCTGACAAATATACAAAAAGGGAACAAAGAAGAGTATCTTCCCTAAACTGAGCCAAGTACTACTACTCAGAGAATGCCACACATGCTCCGTAAATCAGGGCATTGGAGGATGCCAGCATCTGTAGGGGTCTTTTGACCTGTGGCATTCCCAGGCTGCTCCATGTCCAGATCTTGTTCTAGGTGATTGGGTGCAGGTTCCTCTGCTGATATGGAGCTGCCATCAGACGAATTCCTGCTTCTGTCACTGTGGCCCAGATTCCTGGATTCCCTCTGCTTGCCCAGCTTGGCTTTCCCTGATTTCTTCTACTTTGACTTCCCATTTGTCAGTCTATGCTATCTGCAACCTGTAGATCCACTAGTGGGGCATATCTGTTGCCAGCAGTGTGTTCAGCATAGGTCCCTCTGCACACCATTCCTTGATGTGGCTGGCATTGGTCTTTCTGTGGGGTTTAGTGGGCTGTCTACAACCAGTTGTGGGTTATATAATCCATGACCTCCTCTGGTGATTAAAAGGTATTATAGACCCCATTTCTGACAATTTTCAGCTTAGCCAGGTATAAGAGCCTGTATTGGACATGCAGGCTTTGAAATATTTTTCTGACTTTGGTGAAATGTCTACTCTTGTTGGCCAACTCATCTGAATAATCACTGAAGACATATATCCTGTGCCCCTGCCAGAAGAGGGATCCCCACTCCCTAGCCAAACTGAGGATTCCCTCTTTCTTGGGGAATCACTGGAATTTGGCAATGATAGACTGACGTTTGTTACCTTCTTTTGGTGGTTGTGTCAGGGTGCATTGTGCCAATTCCACTTCCAGACAGGGGTTCCAGTTGTACTTCAACAGTTCGGGCAATTCATCTGTAGAAAGGCAGTGGGGCCACATTTCTCCATACCTTTGGGAAACCCCACAAAGCATAGGTTGTTTCTCCTGCTCCTATTCTCTGCCACCTCAGCTCAGGAATAGAGAAGCTGTACCATCAGCTCCAGTTTCTGTATCCTGGCCTCATGGCCTGAGTCTTTCTCACCAATGAAGGATAATATTTTCACATCCGTGGTCCTGTGATGAAGTACCTGAACTTTCTCTTCCTGAGTGGTCACCGCAGTCTTAAAATATGTAATTTCTTGGAGCACTTGTCCCAGCATGGCCTTTAGTTCAGCACTGGCCAGTGATCTGTCAGAAACTGATATACCCCCATCATTTTTATGTTTGCTTGCATGCATGTGCAAGAAACATAGTGCCTTCATCGGAGATTTCGGAGGTGTGTCACCTCCTCCTTCAATTCAGTCAGTGGGCTGGCAGGCGCGGCCTGTAAGCAATGCATTTTGGAGCTGTCTGTGACACGCTCCAAATGCAGTGGCCTCAGAGTTGAAAGGGGAGCCATGAGGGGAGCACCGATAAGACTATCAGCTGCTCACGCCGCAGGCTCCCCCCACACACAGACAGACGTAGCGCCCCTGTATATGCAGCCGATGGGTGCCCAATCCTGGCCGGCTGAGCTGCATCCCCTAGTTGCTGAGCTGCGCCCCCACCCTCCCAGTTAGGTGCCAAGCATGCTGGGGAGCCCACCCCAGCGTGGCAAACACTGTAGTCCTTTGCCGGGGGGCTGCCTAATCCCCCATCAGCTGAACGCCCCCCAGTCCTTGTACCACGCTGGGAGCCCACCCCAGCATGCGTCCACAATGTCTTTTTTTTTTAAACCTGTAAAATAAAACTGTCCTGCAGGCTCCAATGCCCTCCCACAACTCAAGACCACCCACTGTGCACCCAGCCTCCCTACACCCTCACCCCATACTTACTCTGGACTCAGCGATTTATCTTCGTGGACCGGAACATGTCTGTACTTTTCAAAGCCGACCGCGAACTGAGGAAATGCCGTAAGCTGTATAATGGGTTACTTGGGGAGGGTACAACTTATTGCATGTCTCGGCATTTTTGGAATTTTTGCAAAATTTCAACATGGGGTTTTTGGGACCTCTTCATGAATTATGTCACTGTCATGGCGTTATTCGGCCTGAAGGGCGATTTCATAGTGACTGTGCAGTGACTGTGAAATCACCCTTCAGGCCTGAATACTGCCATGACAGTGACATCATTCATGAGAAGGGTCCGAAAACCCCATGATTGAAAATTTGTGCCAAATTCCAAAAATGACTGTTTTTAGAGGGTGCATTGCGCAGTTCCTACACAGGCTCGTAAGTTCGAAATTTCAATATTTTCACCCAGATTTTCAACATTGCTATTTTACTACACTTCTTATGAGTAGTACAGCTGTCATTTTTTCACATCTCACCCAAAATGTGTTTCCTACATGTAGTGCAGAATAAGCGAGTCGGTGTGCGAAATCAATGTACGGGACAAATTAAGAAAATCACAGTGACACTGTTCATGAGCAGATGTCTTAAAATGGCTATGTTGAAAATTTGGTGAAAAATTCTAAAATGACTGTTTTATTTAGGTGTGCATGCAGTTCCTACGCACGCCGTAAGATCGCCGAATTTTCAATATTTTCACTCCATATTTCCAACATTGCCATTTTATCACACCTTATGAGTAGTACAGCTGCCATTTTTCACATCTCACCCAAAACGTGTTTCTGCCCATGTAGCACACAATGGCGCAGTCGGTGTGCGAGATCAATGTACGGGACAAATTAAGAAAATCACAGTGACACTGTTCATGAGCTCAGGTGTTAAAATGGCTATGTTGAAAATCGTGTAAAAAATTCCAAAATGACTGTTTTCATGAAATGCGGTGCTTGTACAGTTCACGCATACTCGTAAGTTCACGTATTTTCAATATTTTCACTCCAGATTTTCAACATTGCCATTTTACCACACCTTCTTATGAGTAGTATAGCTGTCATTTTCATCTCACCCCAAAGCGTGTTTCACCATGTAGCGCATACAATGGCACAGTCGGTGTGTTGAAATCAATGTAATGGGACAAATTAAGAAAGTCACAGTGACACTGTTCATGAGCAAAGGTCTTAAAATGGCTATGTTGAAAATCTGGTGAAAATTCCAAAATGACTGTTTTACGGAGGTGCATTACGCAGTTCCTACACACACTCGTAAGTTCGCGAATTTTCAATATTTTCACTCCAGATTTTCAACATTGCCATTTTACCACACCTCCTTGTGAGCAGTATAGCTGTCATTTTTCACATCTTGCTCAAAATGTGTTTCCACCCATGTAGTGCACAATGGCACAGTATGTGCAAAATCAATGTATGGGACACATTAAGAAAATCACAGTGACACTGTTCATGAGCAGAGGTCTTAAAATGGCTATGTTGAAAATTTGGTGAAAAAATTCTTAAAAATGACTGTTTTACGAGCGTGCATTGCGCAGTTCCTATGCATGCTCGTAAGTTTGCAAATTTAATATTTTCACTCCAGATTTTCAACATTACCATTTTATTACACTTCCTTATGAACAGTACAGCTGCCATTTTTTTCATATGTCGCTTTAAAATGTGTTTTCGCACATGTAGCACACAATGGTGCTGTTGGTGTGCGAAAGCAATGTTTAGGACAGATTAGGAAAATCACAGTTACACTGTTCATGAGCAGAGGTCTTAAAATGGCTATGTTGAAAATTTGGTGACAAAAGTCCATAAAATGACTGTGTTACGAGTGAGCAATGCGCAGTTCCGCTTCACCTCGTAAGTTCATGACTTTGTAATATTTTCAGTCCAGATTTTCACCAGTGGCATTTTTCACACTTCCTTATGAACAGTACAGCTGTCATTTTTCACAACATGGCTGAAGTGTGTTTTCACACTTTCAGCGCTGAGATGCATGGTCACTGTGGGAAATCATTGTTCTGCACAGATAAAGAAAATCACAGTGACACTGTTCATGACCGAGGCACCAAAATGCCTGAGTTGACAATCTGCTGTAAAATATCCCCAACCTAATTATATTACGGGTGTGCGTTGCACAGTTTCTATGTACGCTCATGACTTCACCATTTTTTTAAATATTTTTACTGCAGATTTGCAACATTGCCATTTTTTACACCTCCCCATGAACAGTACAGCTGTCATTTTTTACATCCTGTTCGGAATGTTTTTGCACCTGTGGTGCTAAATGCCGTAGTAGCTGTGCATAAGCAGCTTTCGGCTAACAAACTGATATTCCCCTGTTCATGAGATGGGGTCACAAAAAAAACATGTTGAAAATTTGGGTGAAATACAACGAATGTCTGAGGTATTAGGTTTCCAACCATAACGCCCAACCCCTGTAGAGAATGACAGGCACTAGGGTGTGACTTGGGATTCTTGCCTAATGCTCATGTACCATTCCACACCCTGCAGCCAGTGAGAGGCATCGAGGTATGCCTTGGACTCTTCAGCCCCAAAGTTCACCCCATTCTCCTATATCGCACCCATCTCACCGCATTTCCTAATGAAATTGGGTGCACATAAAGGCCAAAGACCCCAAGGAACACCGTGACACTTGTCAGTGTCTGCAGGGTGGGGTGTGGTGAAATGGCAAGGCCGTTATGCCTGATGACTCAAATGCACACCCCAATGCCTGTCACTCTCTGCAGGGTGGTGGTGGGGTTGGCTTCAGTTCAGTACTTCACTGCCATTCCTATTACGCAGCTCTGTAACTTCTACATTACCACTGCCAATGCCAGCAAGCAAACATTCGGCATTGACAAATGCTTGTTCTTTGTGCCCTGCACCATAGCTAAACTGAGCTATTTCAGTCGAGATCTCTGCTTCACCCATACAATTTCTTCCCAGGGTTGTTTGGTTCGTTAAGGCAAATTTCTGTCTCCCTATTGATGTAGGCTTGTTTCAGTTCTGTGCAATGGATTTGTTTTTGGTTTTTTCGAGTGAAGAAAATCGTAAAGATCAGAAGCTTAGCTTCAGGTATCCATCCTGTTTGGCAGCTCACGCATGCACCAATAGACTTGTATTTTAGTGCTGTATGTATGTTATCTATTTAAAATCTTTATCTCAATTAAACAGCTCTTTGCAGTATATGTTCTTAAGACTAAACTAATTAAAGACTTATTTTTGCTGCACTGAGGAACTTTAATTGTAGACTGCAAATATGTCCTGTCTTTAAGGTTTAAGAAGAAAAAAAACAGTACAAAGAGATTTTTGAAACTGTGTTCTGCTTGCTGAACCCACAATTTATTTCTTGCAGGGTTTATTAACTTGATAATGTACCTCTTCACACCAGTCAACATTCTCCTAGCTGTTGTGGCATTACAGACAGTATCCAGTAAAACTCAATTTGAAAAACCCTCTGTATGCACAGTATTTTCAGAAGTACATGGAATACCAGGAAGAGATGGCCAGAAAGGAGAACCAGGTACAATGGAAAAAAAGGGAATTTTTCATGTACTTAGGCCTTTTAAGTTTTGCACAGCTTAGCTGTGACACATCTTAAATAATTGATGATATCCACTCAGAAAGCTGAAATAATAATAAAGATCCAATAAAACATAGGCAAACAAAAGAGCCTTGCACCTACCCTACCAACAAAGACCATAGAAACAGATACAGCAGTGCAAGAAAAAAAGATTTATAATTACTGGTGGTGAGTCCATTTATTCACTGGACTGATACCACATTTTACTGCTGTAAGGACCAGGTTCCATTCATAACTGGCTAGTTATTATGGTATAGATTTCAGGAAAAGAAAAACCCACTACTGTCTCAACACCACCAATCCACAGTCACTGATTCAACACTGGCTACATATTCATTTAAACAATGTCACTCTGTGAAATAATATGACATAGTTTTACAAAGCTGCTCCGATCGAAGTACTCAGGTGGCTGACAGCAAACAAACATGTAATATGAAAGTCATCAGCTCCACTCTTACACTTCCAAGTGCAACAGTCTTTCTTCTAACAGTGTTTTTTTTCCTACTTTTATATCACCAGTTACATAAAATAAAGTATAGAATGTTATGTTATTTGTTTTGTTTTTCTCGCACACCATCAGTTTGTAACAGAATTACAAACCATATGTGTTTCACACTTGTGGTTTATGTGGTATTACATACCTTAGGTGTACAAAAAAAATAATAATGTACAACACCCCATACATTGTTCTTTATATTATGGCTTCTTACAAATGTGTAGGGCATATAACTTAGGAGACTGATCCCACAGCCTCACAAATGCATTGTTCAGGATATGCAATTGCTCACCTAGGCTAAATTGTTTTTCTTTTTTTTACTTGGTATTTGGTAACCAGGTAGCTATGCTAGACAACTGACTGCATGAATTAACAACAGGACAAAAGCACAAGTACATCAAGTCAAGCAAGATACAAGTACACTAAATTGAATGAGATACATAGAAAGCTAACCTTTCCAGTAGATGTTCTGCACAAGCATTTGTTTTTGTCCATTTTGTTACATGATAAATCATATATATAGTAACCAGACAATGACCAGGGGAATTTTTTTTGTTTACTTTTTAAGAAAATAAAAATTTTGGAAATACGGTGCTGAACAGTTCAAAACATTCAGTTTTCCTTTTTTAATCATACTTTAATGCTTAGTATAAAATTATCCATTGTTTTTGCTTAGAAGTTTCTGTGCCTTTTGCATGTGCAGTTGTTTTTCTTATGTCAAGAAAAACAGTCCTCAAGTTTCTGTGTTTCTTCTGTGGGGTTTTGCTTCAGGTCCAGTGAGAACAGAGACTCAGTTTTGCAGTTCACAGCCAAACAGTGATTTTTCTGTTAGCAGAGGCTAGCGGTACATCCTTTAGCAAAAGTTCACAGCCAATGAAGTACTGAGGTACTGTTGGAGTGGGAGGGAGGCAGTCTGATAACATGAGCCAGATGGAATGGGTACAATACTTTGAGAGCTGCAGAGCCAGTAAGCAGCCAAATGTAAGTTACTGCTGGAGTAAGAGGGATGGTAGGAGGCAGCATACTTTGTTAAAGGGGACAGAAACCAGTTGTGCACCTTTAGATGCCCTCCTGTTTTCCTTATAGTTTCTATCCAGTATTCTGATATGTTTTGACCTTCTTTGTTAAACAAATAATCTATTTTTGTCTTTGTAACTAATCTGAATCTCTTTCTCCTCAGCAGTTGCTGTTCTCTCATGTCATATTGCTAGGACATTATGTGACGTAAGTAACACCATTCTAGTCCATTCTGATGAATAGCATGGGATGGTGTTATTGATGTCATAATATATGTTAGAAATATGAAAAGAAAGATCAGTAGCTGGTGAGGAAAATAAAACTCTGCAGATATGAGATTACATAAAACTAGGTTATTTTTGTTATATCTATCAAACATTGGTCAAAGCATATCAGAATACATAACTGGCATGGAAAGGAAATAGAGTGGTTAACTATCTAAAAAATCATTTTCTGTCACCCTTAACACACTATAGGGGATTAACACCACTGTCAAGGAGACTGTGTTAAAAATATTTGTTTAAATATGGGTAACTACAGTTTCAACAGTTCTCAATTTCTTTCTAAGTTGCTGGTTTCCCAATGCAAGAAAGGAATGTGTGTGCCTCATGGGAAACTCAGATGCCTCCTAATCAGTGAGTCTCCTACAGCTCAGGAGGTTAGATCACTAGCACAGAATGCTAGAAGCCTGAGTTCAAATCCCAGTGGGAGGCACACTTTTCCATTCACATTTTGCATCTTGATTTCAAAAATTGCCTCACAGTGGCTTCACTGCACTAAGAAAAGTTTTCTGAGACCACGTGATGCAGGGTACTGGGTAGAAGCTCCTCTTTGCAGCTCCAGCCTCCCAACTTAATAATTCTGCATTTAGGGATGATAAAACCACCCAAAACCCTTAAAATCTACCTCACTTCACACTTTTATTATCCTGTGCTTCTGCTGGGTGGATGGTTATAGTGATGGAGGTTTATATGAAGAAGGCACCGCAGAAACACACTCCGCTGGTTACCCCCGAGAAGGCCCCGAAGAAATCACAGGCCTCGAGTGTGTCAGACAAGCCAGAGTACTCAAACCCATCCGCTGAGCAAGAGCCGTTAACTCTGAGCAGGTTCTTGGAAGAATTTAAGCCCTTCCGTGAGGAAGTAAAGGAAATCTCTGGAGCTCAAATCCCTATCAAAAAAGATTGAGGAGGTTTCCATCACAACCTCGGATAACACAGCCTGAATTTCCTTCTTGGAGAAATGTGTGGAAAAGATTGACCCTGGTCTTGTGGCTATGCGGCAGAAGCTTTCATGCCTTGAAGTAAAGTTAGAAGATCTCGAAGGTTGCAGCCACAGGAACAACATTGTTATTCTGGGGCTCCCAGAGGGAGAAGAGGGCCAGAATACCATAGTCTTTATTCAGAAGTTAGTCAAAAAGATCACCGGCCCCTCTCCCTTTGGGGTCAAGTATATTATAGAGAGGGCACATAGGTCCTTGCAGCCAAAGCCTCCCCTAGGAGCTTCACCTCGTCCCATTATATGTCAATTTTTGAATTACTTAGAGCGGCAACATTTCCTGGTAAAAGTTAAAGAATTACAGGAAGTTAAGTGGGAAAATGCCAAACTTAGAATTGCACAAGCTCTACCAGGTTCTGTCAGGCTGAAACACACAGCATTCCACCCTATTGTTTCAAAGATTATTACAGCAGGACTTCAGTTCAAGATGGGCTACCCAGCTGGATTGCAGGTACAGGTGTCTGGTACCTAGTCAACCTACGAGGATCCTGAAGCTGCGCTACTGGGGTTAAAGTCTGCCTTGCCTCATCTGTTCCGCGATACATGATCTACTCTTTCAGAATTGGAGAAACTAGAATTGGAGGCGAGAAGTCCTTGAGATATATGAGAGGGACGAGCAATGTTCTCCACCTGAGACAGTGTGATCCTGCCATTAAAGGCTGAAGGGACTTCATTTTGCCATGTTTATTTTGTCCTTCACTGTACATTGTAATCCTAAATACTCCTGGGCAGTTGTTTTTATCAGAAGACTGTTTCAGTGGAGGGACACTCTATTTGGGGGGAAGTTTTTTTCCCTGAAAAGAGTATGTTAGGTAACTGTTTACAGGTGCATCAGGGCAATTGTTAATTTGCCAGGTTTATGCCTTTTGATGCGGCATTTTATTTAACAAAGGCAATGATCAGAGGTATAACTGGGGTTATCTTTTTATAATTCTTCACTGCCATGCGCTTTTGCTCCAGTACCACCAGAGGGAGCTCTTGTCATTCATTTAGCAGTTTAGCACTATTAGAAATCCTGGGATCCTACTTTTCCTAATGGAAGTTTCCTTTAGTGGCCTGGGATTAAATAAGGCTTTCTATTTTAGGTTATTTAGCCCTGTTGCTGGCATGGGCCAGTTGTGGTTTTGCTCTACTTTGTATTGTTGCTGGTTACAGCAGTTATGGTATCATGCTCAGCCATCAGGTTGCATGTAATTATTTTACCATGCCAGCACTCCCGTTTGAACATTCAGTTTTAAAATAGTGAGCATTTCCCTCTGGCTATCAGGAGCTTGATGGTTAAGAGATGTTAGTTATAACATTACATTTCTTTGCAAATACATTTAACAGTTACAGTACATGCTTTTTTCTAGGAATGTGTTGCAAAGTTTGGTTGGGTCTGTAGGCGTATGGTTGGGATGCTGGGAGGAGAGGAGGAGAAGCGGTATTTTGTTGAACGTTGTTCATGATAGTTGGGGTGGTAGGGTGGGCAGGGTCAAGGTTAGACCTAAGAAACCTGGTTTATTTAGTTTATGGGATGTTGGGGTGCATTATGGGGGGGTTCATGGGGGACTAGGTTTGGGGGAGGGTGTGGGGTTGGGAGGGTGGTACAGCAGTAATCAAGGGGTATTGGACATTTAACTATTGTTGTAGTAATTTCTGGATTTTATGTATGTGGTTTCCTTTTACTTATTTAGATGGCTAGTAGTATTAATCTTGCTACTTGGAATGCGAAGGGGATAAGGAAAAAATCTAAACAATATTAAGTGCTAAAACACCTGAACTTGTTGTGCTCCCAGATCACATTATTGCAAGAATCCCATTTGCTAGAGTGTGAAGCTCTACAACTCAGGAGGCAACAGGTTGGACAGGTGTTTAATGCTTCGGGGTCCACCAATAGTTGTGGGGTCATGTTACTTGTCAATAGAGGCATCCCCTTTGTCTCCAAGCAAGTGTTTAGGGATCCAGGTGACAGATACGTCCTGGTTCAGGGTAATATTTGGTCCATGCCACTTTTACTCTGCAGCATATATGGGCCTAATACAGACGACCCAGGCTTCTTTATGAAGCTTGTCGCTATCATTCTCCCTATGTTTCCTATTGCAATAATTATGGGAGGAGATTTCAATGTGGT
This sequence comes from Neoceratodus forsteri, assembly GCA_016271365.2. NCBI lineage: Eukaryota > Metazoa > Chordata > Ceratodontiformes > Ceratodontidae > Neoceratodus > Neoceratodus forsteri. The sequence goes on from JADMNL010000022.1 coordinate 130,863,176, forward strand.
CTCGGACCCTAACTTGGACAGGTCTGGCAGTGGGTCGAGGAGTCTTTCTCCTGGGAAGAGAGCATTCAGGGATTGGTTGGATCAGTGTGGACTGCGTGACGTGTGGCTTATATTACACCTCATTTCCAAGGAATATACTTTTAGTTCGCCAGTGCACAGATCTCAGTCCCGCACTGATTATCTTTTAATTTCCCAGGCGCTCTTAACGGGTGTCCTGTCAGCTTCGATTCAGCCAGGCTCTGTATCCAACCATTCTCTGGTGGTACGCAACTTGGCTTTCCTTAATACTCCCAAAAAAAGAGACCCTGTGGAAATTAAACAAACAATTATTGAAGGATGCTAAGTATTGTAACCTAATAAAAGAGCAGATCAATTTTTTTTTCTCTACTAACTCATTGGAGGGTTCGGCACCGGATATCTTATGGGGCGCCTTCAAGGCTTATATGAGAGGGATCCTTATTAGTTTAGCCACAAAGAGGAAAAGGGCCCAAGAAGCTGAATTATTATCCTCATTGTCTCTAGTAAGGTCCCTGAAAACCAACTTATCTCCAAGTACTTCGGAAGAGGACAGGAAGAAGCTTTTAGTAGCTAAAGACAGATATTTAGACTTGTTGAGGAAAAAGGCACATATAGCTATTATCCGTACCAAAGCAAGCTACACTGATCAGGGGGAAAAGCGGGTCATTTGCTCACTTTAAGGTTAAAACAGCAGGAATCTGCAAGATTTATTCCTCCAATCAGGGCTCAGGCAGATGGATCCTTCAGGGTAACCCCGTCAGAGATTGTACAGGAATTGGCCTTGTACTATGAGCAATTATACAAGGATATGGACAGTCCTCCTCCCTTGGAGATGCTGGAGGCGTATCTCAGGGAATCTTGTCTACCTTCCCTGTCAGATTCACAGAGGAGTTTTTTATCCTCTCCAATATCCCTTGAGGAAATATCGGAGGTTATAAGGAGTCTGCCCTTGGATAAGGTTCCAGGACCGAATGACTTCTCCGCATTATTTTATAAAGCTTTCCAATAACAATTATTGCTGGTGCTTCACCGGTTGTACCTCCATATTCTCTCTGGGGTAGGTGTAGATGCCCATCTGTTTGAAACCCTGATTGTTCTTCTCCCCAAACCTGATAAAGACCCTGAGTTAGTGCAAAGCTACAGGTCTATATCTCTTTTGAACCAGAATGTCAAAATTCTCTCAAAGATATTGGCCGACAGGTTAACCCTGGTCCTCCCAGATCTGATTAGTATGTCCCAGGTGGGATTCATGAGGGGACGTTCATCATCAGACCACTTACGTACTCTTTCATGTGTCATCTCTATGTCTAGGGACTCCACCTTTCCTGCAGGGTTGGTTCCCTGGAAGCCGAGAAGGCATTTGATTGTGTGAACTGGAACTTCTTATTCCAGGTTCCTAGGGCATTTGATTTTCCTATCATGTTTATAGACTGGATTTGCACTTTATATTGGACCCCCTCTGCCAGAATTTCAGGTAATGGAGCATTTTCTAAACTCTTCCTTTTGTTTTCAGGTACTAGACAGGGTTGTCCCCTTTCCCCTCTTTTATTTAATCTATACCTATAGCCCCTTATCTAAAATATACTTAATTATCCGGGGATACAAGGCATACCGATAGGGAACAATGTGGTGAAGATCACGGCATACGCTGATGATCTTCTCCTCCACTTGTCTCACCCAGCAACATCTATCCCAGTTATATTATGGGAGATAGCTAAGTTTAGCTCTTTCTCGAATTATAAATTGAATGCTAACAAGTCATCTATTTTCCCCCTTAATCACAAGGTCTTTAAGAATGATATTATCCCTTTTGGTTTGTGTTGGTCACCCCGTGTTCTTAGGTATCTGGGCATCAACTTAACACTTAATCCTTCCTCATGGTTTAATGAGAACTTGGAGCCCCTTTCCCAGTTGATCGTCCAGGACCTCGATAGATAGTCTAAGCTTCCCGTTTCCCTGTGGGGTCGTATTAATATAATTAAGATGAATATTTTTCCTCATCTGTTTTATCTCTTCTCGAACCTTAACTCATTCATCCCTTTATCCTGGTTTCAGAAAATGCACAGAATGTTTACCAAGTTTCTCTGGCCTAACAAGCAGTCTCGGTTGGCATACCATAAATTGGCTGCTCCGAAGGCAGATGGAGGACTGCGGATTCCTCACCTGGCAATCTATTACTGGGCCAGTCATCTAGCAAAATACCTGAGGTGGATGAGTCCAGGTCCTGAGAGTTTAAGACCGGTCTGGCTCAAAACTGAGTCAGACTTTATCCAGACTATGAACATGGACCCCTTGACTATGTTCTATGTTAAGGCTTTGTCCCTTCAAGATGTTTGTAAATGCCTCACCCTTAGTTTGTCATTAAAAGTCCATGCACAGCTCTGCTCCTTTTTGCAGTACATCCCACACCTGGATTTGTCCCAGTCCATTTGGAACTCCCTGACTTTCACTATAAATAAACAGAGGATTCCTTGCACATGGTTGCCCCAAGTAGGGGATGGGACAGTATCTACCTTTCTGGATGGTGAGGGGGCATGGCTTTCAGTATCTGATATAATCCATAAATTTGATATCCCTGTAACTCAGCAATTTAGGGTTATTCAATTAAAGCACCTGCTTTCCACGATGCTGGGTAAAACCCCTCCCCATCCACTGGCCTTCTGATTGATATCTGAGCTTTCCTCCATACTTGGCCCATCAAGTGTCATTTCTAAAATATATCAAGCCTTATTTCACTGGAGGTATGGGAGTTCTGATGGCCCCACCAAGTTCTGGGTTTCCCTTTTCCCCCAATATACCCCTAACTGGCCGGCTTTATGGATGTCATGTCACAAATATGTATCTCAAGACAGATTACGGCTTATGCAGTACCACGCTTTACACAACATGTACTATGCCCCAGTAAAGTTGGTGAAATGGGGTCTTTTTGAATCAGAGTTGTGTACCAGAGGTTGTCAGGAAGCAGGAACACTTCTCCATATATTCTGGTCATGCCCTAAGATAATTCCACCGTGGGAGGCAATTCAAGCTAACCTAGACCCCATACTGGGTTTGCAGGATTGCTTTACTCCAGACATTTGCTTGCTGGGTGACCTGTCCTCTATTAAGGTTAAAATTTGGAGATTTCATATTTCTATGATTGGATTATCTGTCAAAAAAATCATACTTAGGCATTGGAAGGATGTGGTTAGCCCAACATATCAGGAATGGATTCCTGAAATCCTTGCTAATCTTCGCACAGAGAAAGCTATAGCGAGTCTTCACAACAGGCTACAGAGTTATAAGCGCATTTGGGATCCCCTTCACACCTTAATCATGCTTAGTATGGATAAATGAGTGGTTGGCAATTGTTTATTTCAACTTATACAAGCTTATTGTAATATGATATCATACTACAACACTGTTGTATACTGCTGTCTGGGGGGAGGAGGGATTGAGGGGTGGGGGTAGATCAAGTACTGTCTTATGTATATGCTATACAGGCTATAATTCCTGTCCCCTGTATTGTGGAAAATCTGTTAATTAAGTTTGAATTGAAAAAGAAAAGTTTTCTGGTGTTTCAGACATATGCCTAAGTTGCTGGTTATGCAACAAAAGAAAGGAATGTGAGTGTCACTTAGGAAGCTCAGAAGCCTGCTAATCACTGAGTATCCTATAGCCTAGAAGATGAGAGCACTAGCATGGAATGCAAAGAGCCTGGGTTCAAGTACCAGTGGGAGGCACACTTTTCCTTACACATTTGTATCTCAGTTTCTTCCTATACAATGTATAAAGACCAGTTTCATTCATTATGCTGCAGTGCCATCTTGTGGCCATTATTTCCCTCCCATTAACAAGAAACTCACATTGAATACAACTGTATTAATGTTTTATTTATTTAATCTGTTTTTGTTTTACTTGTTTTTTTAACATGAAATGTTTTTTATTACAAACAATATCCACATGCAATAACATGATACTGAAAGCCATGAAATCAGAACAAATTGTTTACATGCATAAGAGTAAACATGCAAGTTATCAAGCAACAGACAATTATTGTAAAAAATAACTTAAGGATCATTTGGGAACTTTCTGTGAGCACACTAATAAGTATATATATATCACAAAACAAGTTAATTTATCACTGGCCATGTTCAGAAGAAAGGGGCCCACACCTCATCATACCAGTGACTTTGCTTTAAGTCTATATGTGCCAGGCATTCCAGGGTGGCCAGTTGGCTAATAGATTGGACCACTCATTAAAGAAGGGGATTTCTGTTGAGCCCCAATGACAAAGGAGGAGGCAGTTCACCATTAGCATTGCAGCCAGTCTCCAAGATATAGCAGCAGGGGGTAGTGACACTTGTGGAGGAGTAAGACAAAAAAAAACAATATCTGTACAGAGTCAATAGGTCTGCAGCACTGGAATATAGGGTAAAAACATTGAAAGATTGTTTTGTAGTATTTCTACACCAAATTTCCAACATACCCTTGTTATGATGCTGCCTCATGAAAAAGGGCAGAGATAATGTTTAACCCCTGGCCAAAAGGTGATTTTGTTCAGGGAATGCAAAATCAACTTTCAGGATGCAGTAACACATTTTGGGTAGAAGCTGAAAAATGACAGCTATCGCATTCATGAGGTACTGTAAAGATATGGCTATGTTGTAAATTTGAGTTAAAAATATTGAAACTTACTAGCCGGCCCGGTGGCGCTGAGGAGTTGGCTGATCGTGCCCACCTCGCGCTACACACGGCGACCGGTTCGGGGAACAGACTCGGGTGGCCAGGGGTCTGCAGGGGGGGGAGGATCGGCGTCCCAACAGATGCCTCCTCCTCAGGGGTGGGAACCAAGAACGCTGCGTTCTTGCATCACCTCGCAGCTGGTGGAAGCAATCGGCCAATGAGGGGATGGAGGCGGCTCCGCTCACCAGAGCCGGGAGGGGGACGCCATGCATGAGGGCTTGGCTGCTTGCCAGCACGCTGCCACTTGGGACGACGTCCTAGCGATAACGCCTCAGAGGGCAGGGGAAAATTAGGGGAGAAAACGAAAACCCTCTCGGCAGCCCTAGATGATAGCCTCTCGGGTACCATCTGGACCACCAAAAAGAGGGACAGACCCTACTGTGCAGGAAGGGAGAAGGAGGCACTCTAGGGGCAGATCCCACTGGAGGTGGAATGGAGGGATGAGAGGAAGGAAGGAGTGGGCTCCGAGAGTAGAGAAGGAGATAAAAGAAATAAAGCAAAAAAAAAAATATTGAAAATTACTAAAGTTATGAGCATGTGTTTACAAAATTCAACATAGGTTCTCTTTTATTATTTAATATTTTTACACCAAATTTCAATATAGCCTTCTTATGACCCCACCTCATGAACAATGGCAGAGAAAATTATCAACTCCTGCCCAAAAGGTGATTTTTATGCAGGGACTGTGAAAGCCCATTTTGGGATGTAAAAAACATTTTGGCCAGCCTTTGAAAAATGACAGCTGTCACATTCATGATGTCCTGTTAAGATAAGGCTATATTGTGAATTTGGGGAAAAATATTGCAAATTACCAGAGTTAAAAGACTGTAGTCACAAAATTCAATGTAGGCTCATAACTTTTTTTTTTTCAATATTTTTACACCAGATTATTAATACAGCATTCTTACGATGCCACCTCATGAACAAAGGTTGAGAAAATGTTCAACTCATACCAGAAAGGTGATTTTGTGCAGGGACTGAAAAATCACCTTTTTTGATCTAAAAAAACATTTTGGCAAGGATTTGAAAAATTACAGCTGTCACATTCATGAAGTGCTATAAAGAAATGGCTATGTTGTGAATTTGGTGGAAACTATTGAAAATTACCAAAGTTACAAGCCTGAGTTCACAATATTTAATGTATTCACATAACATTTTTAAAAAAATATATTTTTTACACCAAGGCTGGGATATTCAAAGGTGTTGTGCCTGGCGCAACCCCACAGTATGACCCGGTGGGATATTGAAAAAGGCTGCCCGGCGCATACATGGAAATCCGGTACCAGGGTGCAATCTATCTATCCAGTGCAGATGCAGGGGCCGCATATGCAGCATCCTGATATTCAGCCCAGATGCTTGCAGCACATATGCTGGTGCAACCCCTACTTGCGACGCACATTGGTGCTCAAAGTTGAGCCAACAAAAACAGGCTCAAATGCTGGCCACCCATAGGTAGGTGGCTGTATTGCAAGATGCAACACAACAGCCACCAGCCGTGGGTGGCCAGCCACCCATCAGGAACACCGTCCACAAGCACTAGGACCCTCCCTGGTATTGTAATGGACCCCCCTCCCGGTATGTAGTAATAAAACATAATAACCTGGTGGCCTAGTGGACCCCTCTCCATATGCCCAATCATGAGCATCTGTAATAGTACTATAATTACCTGATGGTCTAGTGGTCCCCTCCCCATATGCCCAATCATGGGCTGTTGTAATAAGAATGTCTAACCTGGTGGTCTAGTGGTACCCTCCTCTCCACCCACCTACCCACAGAGAACTCCCGGCCACCCATCAACCCCTTGTCATCGATGGGCAGCAGCAATCCACCCACATACCTCCCGGCTGCCAGCCAAATGACAGCATACAGTATGATCTGTATGCCTATTGGTCCACAGTGTGGACCAATGGGCTTGCTGACCATACTGTACTACACAGGACCAGATATGTGAATGAACCACTAGACCACCAGGTTAGACTTTCTTATTACAATAGCCTACGATCAGGCATATGGGGAGCAGACCACTAGACCACCAAGTAATTTCTAATGTTACAGATGCCCGCAATCAGGCGTGCGGGGAGGGGACCACTAGACCACCATATAATTATATTACTATTACAGATGCCTGCGATCAGGCATACAGGAGGGAAGGGGGTTACAAAAGCCCACCAGGGACCCACCCCCGATGACGGCAGCTAGACAGGTCACCAGGAGCATTTCACGGAGCCTTCCTGTGCAATGCATGCAAATGGGGCAATAATGACATGCAAATGGCCCCATTTGCACCTTGCATATCTTATAGCCTCATTTGCATGCTCCTGGATGAATATCATGGATGATGCACCTAGTGTAACTGCACTTGCACTGGCACATCCCCATGCTACCTCTCTGTGGCTTGCACTGACGCAGTGCCACTGCACTATGTGCAGTATGTGCACCAACCTTGCCATATTCAATGGTGCTGCACCATGTGAATCACCATTGAATATCGCCTGGTTCTGGCGCTGGTGCAGCCCAGTTGCACTGCACTCAGGCTTGCACCCCTGCCCGGTGCAGTCTGAATATCCTGCCCCACATTTTCAGCATAGCCTTTTTATGACCCTACCTGATAAAAAAGAGAAGAGATATTTTTCAACTGCAGCCAAAAAGTGATTTTGCACAGAGATCATGAAAACACCTTTTGCGACAGATCTGCCTAATAACAGTTCAATTGTTCATGAGGTGGAGTACCATAGAAGGCATGTTGAAAATTTTAGACAAAAATGTCCAAGTTACTGCATTAATTTCAAAACCCCACTGAAATACATTTAACCAAATGCCTGTTTCCTCAGTTCACCATCTGGCTTTGAAGAGTGAAGATGTGTCTGTGGTCCAGATAAGATGATGGTGCTGCCCCCCCCATGGGTAAGTAAGAGTGTGAGGGTTGGGAGGTGGACAAGAATGGTGCAAAAGACATCGATGGACAGTTTCCTGTCTACAGGTTAAAAAATGATCAAACAACACTGATGGTCATTTTTTCTTTTTGCAGGTAAAAAATAAAAAAAAAGAACAAGGGTTTGTTTGTGACACTGGGGGAATGGGCACCCCCAGTGTCACTGTCATGTTTTTGGGGGTGCTAAAGGGGAGGTTCATGGAGGGTGCAGAAAAAGGAAATTCAGGCTACAAGGGACTGGGGGAGGGATTCAGAATTGCAACACTGAGGGATCGGGCACCCCCACTGTCAAGTCTGTATTTTTTGGGGGTTTGGGGTGTAGGGAGCTCAGAGGAGGGAGGGATACATACCTTTATATATGTGTGTGTGTATATATATATATATATATATATATATATATATAATAGATATACCACTCTGAGGTGTGTGGTTGTGCTCTGATACTCATGCATATGGGTGTGCATTATGCACTTGCAGGCACAAGGCCGAGTGCATCAACTCACCTAAGGTGTGCATATATCAGAGCATGATCGCACACCTCAGAGTGGTTTATCTATCTTATAAAATATCAAAATTATTTTGGAGGGGGGTAAAAGCAGGTGTGCAGTCAGCTCTGATATACCGCGGTCATGTGACTATGATCAGCTAATGATATTGCTGCAATTTCCCTACCCATTTTATAAATATATATATACATATATATATATATATATATATATATATATACACACACACACACACACACACACACAAACATATCCATTCATTGAAAAAATCTTCATTAATGCATCAGTTAGGGTGAGAACTATAGTGACAAAAAGGAGGGAAATGAGGTGTTAGGGTTTACATCCCTAATGCCAGACCCAATACAGCAGAGACTGACAGGTGTGTGAGGTGTGGCTTTGTGTCATCAGCTGTAATGCTCATGCCATTCCACCCCAACCCTGCAGACACTAACAGATGTTGGTCTGTGCCTTGGGGTCATTGCCCATAATCCTCACTGTATTCGATAAGTAAATAAGCTAACATGGGTACAGTATTAGAGAATGGGGTAAGCATTGGGGCCAACAACCCCAAGGCACACCCCGCATTCCTGTCAGTCTCTGCAGCATGGGGGTTGGGGTAGGGTGTTAGGGTTGGAAACCCTAATACCTTATTTTCCTCCTTTTCTTGCTATAGTACTTACGATAACTGATGCACTAACAAAGTTTTTTTTTTACAATGAATTTCATTACTTTTTGAGATAGTGTAATAGTATCCCCATGTTATAGTGGGAGCGCAAGGTCCTTCGGACCCTGTGTTCTAATCCAGCCATAGAGGTGCATATGTACAGTAACTAAATTGTAAACATAGACAGTAACTTGGGCATTTGTTGGTATTTTTGCTTTACATTTTTGACATGGGCTTTTTGGAACCCCACCTCATGAACAGTGGCACTATAATTTCATTACAAAAGTCTAGAAAGTGATTTCATGCAGAGACTGTGCTATTATATGCTACAGGTGTGAAAACAAGTTTCAGGAAGGATTTGAGAAATGACAGCTGCACTGTTCATGAGATGGTGTAGAAAAATGGCTATGTTGAAACTCTAGATTAAAAATATGGAAAATTAACAATGTTACACCCATACATAGGAAACTTTAAATGAACCTGTGTAACATGGCTATTTTTAGAAATTTTTCCACCAGAGTTTCAACATGGGCTTTGTTTTACCCTACTTTGTGAATGCTGGCAGTGTTGTTTCCTTAAATCAGTCTTGAAAGTGAATTTCAAACAGTGACTGCTCAATTCTGCATCAGAGGTGCAAAAACCACATTTTGGGCAGGATGTGAAAAATGACAGCTGTACTGTTCATGAGGTGGTGTGAGAAAATGGCAATGTTGAAAATTTGGATTGAAAATTATAAAAATGCCAGAAGTTACAAGCATGCATAGAACATTTTCAATGACTGCATGCAACTTGGGTGGTCTTTGTTATTATTGCACCAGATTTTCAAAATGGGCTTTTTGGGACCTCACCTCATGAACACAGGCACTGTCATTTCATTAATCAGCCCTGAAAGGTGATTCCATTCAGTGACTATGAAATCACCTTACAGATCCAATGAACAAAACAACAGTGACAGTGTTCATGAAGTGGGGTCCCAAGAACCCCATGTTGAAAATTTGGCGCCAAAATTCCTAAGAATTGCTAAGATATTAATATAAGTTTAAAACACCATTGACAGCCATTATACAGCACTTACATTGATTCCTCAGTTTGAGATTCAGCTTTGAAGAGTGCGGACACATCACAGTCCACAGAAGATTATAGTGGACTGCCTCCAGAAGTAAGTATATGATGTGGGGGTATGGTGATGTGGGTTGTCAGTGGAAGGGTGGGGATGGGGGAGGCAGACAATCGGAATGGTGAGGGACCGTTTTCCTTTTTACAAGGGAAAAAAAATATTTTCAGGGATATCTTTCTTTATTACAGGATGTTAAAAAATAATAAATATTTTGGGACACTGGGAGTGAGCTCCCCAGTGTCCCACACTAGGAGTGGCACATACATGTTTCAGGACACTGGGAGTAGACTCCCTAGTGTATCACAAAGAAGGACTTTTTTTAAAGAAGACATTAGGGAATGATTTCAGAACACTGGGAGTGGGCTCCCCAGTGTCCCACACTGGTATGGATGGAGTATTAAATTTATATGGCTACACTGGGAGTGGGCTCCCAGTGTCCCACACTGCTTAGTGGTGATGATTGGGACACTGGGAGTGGACTATCCAGTGTCCCATGTTGAGGGACCATTTTTCTTTAAATATGATGTGGGGTCTGATTTTGGGACACTGGGAGCAGGCTTCACAGTGTCCCACAGTGGTGAGGGGGTTGTACTGCTGACACGGGGATGGGGCACCATGATGTCAGTTTTAAAAATATTTTTGGGGACACTAGGAGAGGACTCCCCAGTGTCCCACACTGCTGGGGATAAATGGCTGGTTCAGTGGGAGTGGGCTCCCCTCTGTCCCAAACTGCTGCAGGGAGGGAATACACACTGGGAGGTGTCACTAGACACCAGGGATAAAGGACAGTGGGCTGAGGGGTGCCACTGGACACCAGGGAAAGGGGCAGACGAAGAACAACTCTGCAGCAGAAGGCATAAGTTCCAGCTCTGGCTGCTGAAGTCAAGAAAAACATAGTATACTCACACAGGAAAAAGGGGTTGTAGTAATGGTCCTCTCACTAAGCTTGCAGCATCATTGGCAGACACAACAGAGCTATTTGAAAGTTAAGCAGGCTCTACACGTGAAAAGACAGTGTTTTCTTTTAAAAGAAATGGTTGAATGTGACCCTCCATAAACCAAAAAGTACCTCACAAAAACTTTCACACAGGACATCAAAGTTTTTCCCATAGGAAATAATGGATATAAAACAAAATTCAATAACTTCTGAACAGATTAAAATTTTTGGACCAAACCTTCAAAAGGTACTTCTGTGGCACGTAGATAGTGTACCCAGAAAATTAGAAATCAATAGCTAAAGCAGTGTCATAGATACATGACACAGCTAGCTGCACATTTGAGCAGACTTAGACAGGATGGTCTGTTTCTGCTGGCACATTCGTATGTCCATATGTGATGAAAAAAAAACAAACAGGGAAAAGTTGGCAGTTTCAGGGATTTTTAATCTTTAATAACGTTTGAACCCTTCAACAGAGTGACAAGAAATGTTGCACTTCAACAGATCTTCCTCAGGCGCATCTTCATACCAAATTTCATGCAAAGCTGTTGAAAAGTTCAAAAGTTGTTATTCACAATTTTGGATTTAACATTAAACTGCCTTGTCACCCTAACTATACTGGCACCACCCAAAATTTAAAAGTTAATAATTTTGCAACAATATGATGGATTTGCCTGAAAGTTTGCATGCATGGTCAGGTACCATAGGTCTCAGGATCTGGGAAGTTTCATTCTGGTAAAATGTGTGGTTGTTGAACTGCAGAGCACCAAAAAGCATGTACAAACCCACTTTTGGGGCTCTTTCTTTGCTTGAAGATACAGCCCAAATTATTTCTCTGCCTGGTCTGACATTTTCAGGGAATATGCAGTCTGTGACACAGATGTTAATCCAAACAGCTACGACTGCGAACTCATGCTGTAGTGAGGTGCAAAGCAGTTGAGCCAGTCAGCCCGAGATAAGGTCCAACACAACCAAACACTGCTTGCACTCTTATGAAAGTATACACAGATTCTGCGATAAATTTAAAATATAGTATAAGCTTTAATGTTATTGAATAGCACAGTCTATCATGAACAACTCATGCTCCCACTGCTTGGCCCGGCGATTCAGATCTCTAAACCCTTCATCGAAGGTGAAGGGTTTAGAGTCCCAAAGCACCAGGGCTAGCAGTGGGCACACTAGTTGTTTGTGATAAACTTTGCTATTCAATAGCATTAAAGCTTGTATTTTGAATTTATTGCAGAGTCTGTATATACTTTCATAGGAGTGCAAGCAGAATTTAGTTGTATTGGGATACTGCTGTACCTTTTGAAGATTTGTTGAAAAAATATTAATCAATTCAAAAGATATTCAAATTTAAAGTTTCCCATTCTAGTAAATGGGAAAAAATATATGTGCCTCATGAAAGCTGCTGCCAGTACATTTTAGTGTTGAAAATGCCCTCAGTATTGTCATGCTGCCACCATCTAGTTTTAGTTATCTGTGGAGAAAAAAGGCTCTAATTCAAATTGTACTGCCCCTAGGTAAACAGCAACAGTTGTGTTTACATAATTGGGGGCTGAGGAACACAATCCTGTCATTAGATTTTGAAAATAATGGCAAGAAATATGTTTTTGCACTTTGGCCCTCAGAAGTGTTGAAACTTTGTAAAAGTCTGTTTGTGAAATGTTAACAAGCAGGCTTTCACAAATTTGGGACACTTTCACAAATATGCTAACATTCACTGCATTTGCTCAACATGGCCACTTTGAAAAAGGTTAAAATGTTTTCTGCCATTATTTTTCAAAAGTAAAGGCAGAATTCTGTTCCTTGGCCCCCGTTTAAGTAAACACCTGTTGGTGTTTTCTTAAATAAAGGATATTTTATTCTTTAAGCACCTCCAAGTGGACAGTGGCATGTTTATAGTTATTTTCTTTTTTTAGTTATTGACAATCCTCTCAACCCCTCCCATTGTGTGGTGGTCCACCCTCTGCTCTCTCTTGCCACCTGGTTCCCCATCCTGCATTGGCACAGAACCCTCCCGCTCCCTACCGCTGTGCAGTGTCCCATCCTCCACCCTATGCTGCTGTCCATTGCCCCATCCCAGATTGGATCAGAACCCTCCTACTCCCTCCCTCTATGCAGTGTACTACCCTCCATCCTCCATTAACAACCAGTGCCCTTGTCCCACACTGGCTCAGAACCCTCCTGCTACCTTCCTTCCTTCCTCTGTGAAATGTCCCACACTCCAGCCTCTGTCACCAGTTCCCCTCATGCTAGTCCATTTTAATATTTAATTTTCCAACATTGGGAAACCCAATCCTCATATTCACATTTTTAACTCCCTCCAGTACTCAGGGACACTGGGTAGCCCACTCTCAGTGTCCTGAAATTTTTTTTTGTAAACACCTATAAAATAAGAGAACCATCCCCCAATGTCTTTTTTTACCTGGAAAGAAGAAAATGGTCCCTCGTCATCTCCCCCATTCCCACCCTCCCTCTGTGCACCCATCTCCCTGAACCCCCCTTACCACATACTTACTTCCGGTGGTCAGTGGCTGTGATCTTCTCTAGACCGAGACATGACTGCACTCTTCAAAGTCAATCCACAAGCTGGGGAATCCAGGTAAGTGTCATATAATGACTTTCTAAGGTATTTTGAACTTATGTTGATATCTCTGCCATTTTTCAACATTTTTGCACTAAATTTTCAGCATGGGCTTTTGAGGACTCCACCCCATACTAAGGTTCATAATAAGGTAGGTGAGGAGCAAGGAGGCTGATATAGCCTATAAGTGCTCCTAGAAACATAGAAACATAGAAGTTGATGGCAGATAAGGACCGCAAGGCCCATCCAGTCTGCCCATTTCTTTTTCTACCTTATAAATTTGCCATCGGCCTTTGCTCTGTCAGTGACCTATCTATTCATAGTCATTTGTATTGCTCCCTTATGCCTATCCCATGCCTGTTTGAAGCCCTGCACTGTATTCATAGCCACCACTTCTTGTGGTAAGCTATTCCATGCATCTACCACCCTTTCTGTGAAAAAGAATTTCTCACATTCCCCTTAATCGGCCTCCTCTAATCTCATGCTGTGTCCTCTTGTCCTGCTATTTTTCTTATATTTAAACATGTTAGACTCTTTCACCTTGTTTATGCCCTTAAGGTGTTTAAATGTCTCGATCATATCACCTCTCTCCTCCCTTTGCTCAAGGGTATACATATTGAGCTCGTTAATCTTTTCCTCATATGTCTTCTAGTGCAGTCCCTGCACCATTTTGTTGCCCTTCTCTGGACTGCCTCAATTTGAGTTAATGTCCTTGTGAAGTGTGGCCTCCAATACTGCACATGATACTCCAGATGGGGCCTAACCAATGTCTTGTATAGCAGAGGATTATTACCTCCCTCTTACGACTTGTGATACTCCTACTAATACACCCTAACACCCCCTAGCCTTACCTACTGCTTTAGAGGTCTGCTTGGATGATTTTAGGTCATCAGTGATGATGATGCCCAAGTCTCTTTCTTCCTTTGTGACTGCTAGCAACTCTCCTCCCGGCCTATAAGTGGCTTCAGGTGTCTCTTCCCTATGTCTATGATTTTGCACTTCTTTGCATTAAATCCCAGTTGCCACTCTTCTGACCATTTTGCTAGGTTTATCCAGATCTCTTCTCATTCTGCCCACCCCATCTGGATCATCTACTCTGTTGCAGATCTTGGTGTCATCTGCAAACAGACAAGCTCACCCTCTAGTCCATTTGCAGGTCACTAATGAAGATGTTGAATAGGACTGGCCCAGGACTGATCCCTGAGGTACCCCACTTTGACTTGCATCTCTTCTGACTGTATACCATTTACCACCACTCTCTGTTTTCTGCCAGTCAACCAGTTTGCCACCAAGTTGACAAACTTCTGACCCACCCCGAGCCTACCCAGCTTATTTATCAATCTTCTATGTGGAACAGTGTCAAAGCTTTGCTGAAGTCAAGGTAGGCGACATCAACTGCTCCCCTTGGTCCACCACTCTGGTTACCCAGTCAAGAAATCTATGAGATTAGTTTGACAGGACCTTCCTTTGTAAACCCATGCTGTCTTGGATCCTGTGCCCCATGGATTCCAGGTGTTGCACTATCCTTTCCTTAAGGGTGCCTCCATAATCTTGCCCACTACTGAGGTAAGACTGACCGGTCTGTAGTTCCCCGCCTCCTCCCTGCTCACCACTCTTGTGGGCGGGATCACATAAGCCCTTCTCAGTCTTCTGGGACCTCTCCTGTGCTCAGAGACTCACTAAACAATTATGCTAATGGCTCTGCTAGTTCCTTCTTTAGCTCCTTAAGTACCCTGGGATGTATGCCATCAGGTCCCATTGCCTTATCCACCCTGAGCTTAGCAAAGCTCTTGTAGGACCCTTTCTTTTGTGAGAGGAGTAGTGCTCACCTCCCTCCCCTGTGTCCATGATGCTGGGCTGTGGGCCCTGCCCTACCTTCTCTTCAGTAAATACTGAGCAAAGTATCTATTTAGGATGGATGCCTTTACAGGGTCCTCCTCCTCACATGCTCCCTTTTCTCCATTAAGCTTAGCAATACCCCCCTGGACTTTCTCCTTTCACTAATGTATCTATAGAAAGTCTTGTCACCTTCTTTTACTGATTCGTGCTAGTGTTTCCTCAGTTTGGGACTTGCCTGCCTTACTGCCTTACCTGCTTCCCTTAGGGTTACAGTGCGCCTCCCTATCTTTATCAGCTGTGTTCCCTTATATTTCCTGAAGGCCAGCCTTTTGGCTCTGACCTTTTCTGCTACTGTATTTGAGAACCAAAGTGGTTTCCTTCTTCTTTTGCACTTCCTTTTCTGTCTAACACAATGGGATGTTGCTTCAAGTATTGTATCCTTAATGCTTGCCCACTTTGCCTGTACCTCCTCACCTGTGTTTCTTTTTGCCAGGGCTAAACATAGAAACATAGAAACATAGAAGATGACGGCAGATAAGGACCGCAAGGCCCATCCAGTCTGCCCATTTCTTTTTCTACCTTATAAATGTGCCATCGGCCTTTGCTCTGTCAGTGGCCTATCTATTCATAGTCATTTGTATTGCTCCCTTATGCCTATCCCATGCCTGTTTGAAGCCCTGCACTGTATTCATAGCCACCACCTCTTGTGGTAAGCCATTCCATGCATCCACCACCCTTTCTGTGAAAAGAATTTCCTCACATTCCCCTTAATCGGCCTCCTCTAATCTCATGCTGTGTCCTCTTGTCCTGCTATTTTTCTTATATTTAAACATGTTAGACTCTTTCACCTTGTTTATGCCCTTAAGGTGTTTGAATGCTTGATCATATCACCTCTCTCCTCTTTGCTCAAGGGTATACATATTGAGCTCCGTTAATCTTTCCTCATATGTCTTCTGATGCAGTCCCTGCACCATTTTGGTTGCTCTTCTCTGACTGCCTCAATTTGGTTAATGTCCTTGTGAAGGTGTGGCCTCCAATACTGCACGTAGTACTCAGATGGGGCCTAACCAATGTCTTGTACAGAGGATTATTACCTCCTCTTACGACTTTGTGATACCTCTACTAATACATCCTAACACCCCCTCAGCTCACCTACTTTTAGAGGTCTGCTTGGATGATTTTAGGTCATCAGTGATGATGATGCCCAAGTCTCTTTCTTCCTTTGAGACTGCTAGCAACTCCCTCCCAGCCTATAGGTGGCTTCGGGGTTTTCTTCCCTATATGCATGATTTTGCACTTCTTTGCATTAAATGCCAGTTGCCACTCTTCTGACCATTCTGCTAGTTTATCCAGATCTCTTCTCATTCTGCCCACCCCATCTGGATCATCTACTCTGTGCAGATCTTGGTGTCATCTGCAAACAGACAAGCCTTACCCTCTAGTCCATCTGTAAGGTCACTAATGAAGATGTTGAAGAGGACTGGCCCCAGGACTGATCCTGAGGTACCCACTTGTGACTTGCATCTCTTCTGACTGTATGCCATTTACCACCCTCTCTGTTTTCTGCCGTCAACCAGTTTGCCACCCAGTTGACCAACTTCATTACGAGCCTACCCAGCTTATTTATCAATCTTCTATGTGGAACAGTGTCAAAGCTTTGCTGAAGTCAAGGTAGGCGACATCAACTGCTCCCCTTGTCCACCACTCTGGTTACCCAGTCAAAGAAATCTATGAGATTAGTTTGACAGGACCTTCCTTTGTAAACCCATGCTGTCTTGGATCCTGTGCCCTATGGTTCAGGTGTTGCACTATCCTTTCCTTAAGGAGTGCCTCACATAATCTTGCCCACTACTGAGGTGAGACTGGCCGGTCTATGGATTCCCGCCTCCTCCTGCTACCACTCTTGTGGGCGGGATCACATAAACCCTTCTCCAGTCTTCTGGGACCTCTCCTGTGCTCAGAGACTCACTAAACAATTCTGCTAATGGCTCTGCTAGTTCCTCCTTTAGCTCCTTAAATTCCCTGGGATGTATGCCATCAGGTCCCATTGCCTTATCCACCTGGAGCTTAGCAAGCTCTTGTGAGGACCCTTTCTTTTGTGAAGGGAGAGTGCTCACCTCCTCCCCTGTGTCCATGATGCTTGAGCTGTGGGCCCTGCCCTGCCTTCTCTTCAGTAAATACTGAGCAAAAGTATCTATTTGGGATAGATGCCTTTACAGGGTCCTCCTCCTCACATGCTCCCTTTTCTCCATTAAGCTAGCAATACCCCCTCTGGACTTTCTCCTTTCACTAATGTATCTATAGAAAGTCTTGTCACCTTCTTTACTGTTAGGTGCTAGTGTTTCCTCAGTTTGGGACTTTGCCTGCCTTACTGCCTTACCTGCTTCCCTTAGGGCAGTTTGGTATGCCTCCCTATCTTCATCCCGCTGTGTTCCCTTATATTTCCTGAAGGCCAGCCTTTTGGCTCTGACCTTTTCTGCTACTGTATTCGAGGAACCAAGTGGTTTCCTTCTTCTTTGCACTTCCTTTTCTGTCTAACACAATGGGATGTTGCTTCAAGTATTGCATCCTTAATGCTTGCCAACTTTGCCTGTACCCCTCACCTGTGTTTCTTTTTGTCAGGGCTAGCTTAACTCTGTTGGCCATCTTATCAAAGTCAGCTCCTCTGAAGTCCCATATTTTGCCTTGGAATGGGATGATTTAGATGTAGTAGCCAAATTGAACCATACCATGTGATGGTCACTGGCCCCCAGGTGACCTTCTACCTGGAGATCTGTGATCCCTTCTTTGTTAGTCAGTACTAGATCTAGGATAGCCCTGTCTCTTGTGGGTTGCTGTTCCAGTTGTTTGAGGCCCTCCCTGCAGGAATCCACTATGAGTCTAGTTCTGGCAGATGTTCCTGCTGGTATTGACCAATCTGTATCTGGCATGTTGAAGTCTCCATTATCAGAACCTCCCTTTAGCTGTCATGTTTTGTATATCTTCTAACAGTAATGTGTCTATGTCCTCCTCTGGTCTGGTGGCCTGTAGACAACCCCAGTTCTTATGGCTGTCCCATTTCCTGTTTCCAGGGTGACCCACAGTTCTTCTGGCTCCTTATGTGTATTCTGAATTTCTGTAGCTTTGATATTTTCATTAACATACAGGGCCACTTTCCCTTTGCACCTCGGTCTCTTCTGAACAATACATAGCCAGGTACTGAAGTCTCCTAAGTGTGGTTACTGGTAAACCACGTCTCACTAATTGCTACTATGTCCAGTTTAGCCTCTGACATTATTGCCTGCAGGTCTGGGATCTTATTTCCCAGGCTGTGAGCATTGTGTACATGATTTTCCATTGGCCAGATTTTGGTGTGTTGGTTGTTGGGTGAAGTTTGGCATTACCCCAGTGCATCGTATGGGAGACAAACCTTTTTTCTTACCTGGTGATGCAAATGAACAGCAAACACGCTGAATTCCTGTTTGACCACTAGCTGAGGGGAGGGTGTTCTTCCCTATTCTGACGTATGGGGTACTGCACCTCTCCCCATTTGCTAGTTTAAATATTCTGCAAAGACGCCAAACTTCTGCCCAATGCACTGACTCTCTTTAGTCAGATGCAGTCCATCAAATTTAAAGAACTTTCGCTCCCAGAACTGTTGCCAGTTCCTACAAATCTGTGTCCTTTTTCCTGGCACCAGTCCGCGAGCCACGTGTTTGGCTCCCTATCTCCCCTTCTCTGACCTTCCGTCCATCTGCTCCCTTCTCCCAGACTGGCAGGATCTCAGAGAAGGAGATGCGGACGTAAATAGATGATAGTTTGTCACCCAGCTTAGTCAGGTGTTCCTTGGTCTCCACAACTGACCAGCTGGCGAGATCATTAGTCCCTATGTGTACTAGGACATCAATGTTTTCTCCTGCTTTGTGAACAATTTTAGTAATGCGGTCAGTGTCTCTCCATGCTGATGTACCTGGAGACATCTGACCATCACCCTGGCTGGAGATGGGTATCAACTCCCCGAATCATGGAGTCTCCTATGATCAGAAGTTTTTGGATTTCCTTGTGCTTGTTTAGTTTTGGTTCCTGATTTGGGTGAGTATTGTTGTGTTAGCTCCTGTGCGCAGTGTCCTGCTCTGCAGTGTCTTCTGCCTCTTTATTTGATTTCAGAGATAGAGGCAGATACCTGTTTGTAGTGTTTATATGGTTTTGGAGGTAATGTGTTGAGAGCAGAGAGTGATGGACACCTGATTTACTTCTCCTAACCACCTGCCAACCTCCTTGACCAACTGCCCTCTGCGGTCGAGGTTTTTCTGTTGGATGCTGGGGAAATGGTGGGTGGTTCTTATAATGTATTTCCTCTTCAATATGAAATTTGAGGCGTGCAATCTCTGCCCATGCTGCCCGGAGCTGAAACCTAAGATCTCCAAAGGCCCAGCATGTAGGACAGTGTCCTAAATCCTGTAAGACTGTCCTTCTGAAAATTGTTCCACAGTACCTGCAGTTAATGAAATCCATTCCAAATAAGTTGCTGGGTTTGTAACCTAGTCAGAGTAATTAGAAGGAAAAAAAAAAGGAAAAAATGCAGGTAATGGTTTAATTGTGCTTTGTTTAACTTGTTATAACAAGTTAAATTACTAGTGCCCTGTAAATGAGATCACCTTGTGGAGGCCCCACTGATCCGCCCTTCCTGCTCTGTCACAGGAAATGTCACAACTGTGGTACCCTATAAAAGGAGTGTAGCGTGGGTGGTTGGGGATGGGAGTGGGTGCTCCCTTCCCTGCCTAAAAGAAGAACCACGGACAAAAGAACAAGGAGGTAAGAGCAGAAACAATCAGTCAACAACAAATGCAGTAACCCTGAAAGCTTATCCTAATGTTAGATAAAACTGTAAAACCTGTAAAGCACCACCTGTAATAATTTCAGAGAAGATATACCCTGTAAGAAACACTTTGCTCCAGAGAAAAATAAAGCAGTAACAGAAGATATACCTTGCAAAAGACAATTTGAATCAGAAGATTACAGCAGTAATCTGTTAGCACACACCTGTAGGCACACCTTGTAATAATGCAGAAGAAGGTATACCAGCAACAACAATTTGAATCAGAGAAAAAATAAAGCAATGAAATGTTAGCAACAAACAGTAGCAATCCCTGTGAGTAAAAAATAAAAACACCACCACACAGTAAATCTGCTTAGCCAAACTAAGTCTTAATCCTTCTCCCTTGCTCTGGTAAGTTTCTCTACTCTGCCTTTCAAGCAGTCTTAGAAGGAAAGAGCTCAGGTGAAGCTAGGTGCCTTGGCCAGCAAACCAAGTCTTCTACCTCCTGTATGATTATGATGTGTAACATTCTAGGGCATGCCCAGAGAGTAATACATTTTCAAGCTGTGTTTTGAATTCTGCTTTAATTTTGCTAATGGTTATATCTAGGGGGAGTTTGTTCCATGGGTTTATAATTCTTATGGTGAAGAAGAAAACATGAACACTGTCACTGTCATTTCATTAGTTGGGCCAGAAAGTTGATTTTGTGTGCTTGCTGTGCAGAATCACCTTTCAGGACTGTTTAACAAAATGACAGTGCCAGTATTTATGAGGAGAGGTCCCCAAAAGCCTATGTTGAATATTTGGTGCAAAATATTAAAAAATGACCTCTTACAGGTATATGTTGTGCAGTTTCTAATCATACTCATAACTTCACCAATTGTTTATATTTTCAGTCCAGATTTTCAACATTGGCATTTGTTCACACCTCCTCATAAACAGTACAGCTGCCATTTTTCACATCCTGCCCAAAATGTGTTTTCACACCTGTGGTGCAGAATGGCACTGTCACTGTGTGAAATCAACTTTTGGAATGGCTTATCGAAATCCTAGTGCCAGTGTTCATGAGGGATGTCCTAAAAAGTCCATGTTGAAAATCTGGTTAAAAAAGTCCCCAAAATGCAAGTGTTGCGAGTGTGTATTGTGCAATTTCTACACACACTCGTAACTTCACCAATTTTTCATATTTTCCCTCTAGATTTTCAGCATTACCATTTTTCACACCTCTTCATGAACAGTATACAGCTATCATTTTTCACATCCTGCCAGAACATGTTTTTGCACCTGTGGGCCAGAATGGTACAGTCGCTGTGTGAACTCAACTTTTGGGACAGATTAATGAAATGACAGTGCTATTATTCATGAGGTGGGGTCCCCAAAAGGCCACATTGAAAACTGGGTGAAAAAAATTCCTGAAAATGCCTGAGTTGAGTGTATTCATTGAATTTATTATACACACGTGCATAACTTTGCAGGATTGGAGCCCAGGGTCTGAAGGACCCTGTGCTTCTACAGTAAAACAATCATAGTATTATATTATCTCTAAAATAAGGGAAATTAATTGCAAAAAACTCTGGCAATGCATAAGTTAGGGTTGATAGTATAGAGACAAAAGTTTGGAAATTCAGTGTCAGGGTTACCAACCCTACCACCCCACCCCCACCTCTGACCCACTACATACCAACAGGTATCAGGGTGTGTCTTGAGGTCATTGGGCCTAACTCTCACCCCATTCCCCAGTACTGTACCATGTCAGCTTGGTTACACATGGAATGGGGTGAGCATTATGTTGAGACCCCAAGGCACACCCGATGCCTGCTGGTATACATTTATATATATATATATATATATATATATATATATATATATATAAAGAGGATATATGATGAGCATGAGAGGATATGGAACTATTTTCACTCCTTTTGAGTGACCTCTGGATATTAAGGAATGGTGAAGCTACAAGTGAGTATCCAGAAGTCACTGTGCAGGAGTGAAAATAATTTCCATATTATACAAGTTCACATCATGTATCCATTTTATACAATAGGGGTGTGATAACTGGAGATAACTCCAGTTACATATTGTGATGATGTTATCACAGTGTGATAAGTAGAGATAACTCCAGTTATCACACTGTGATGATGTCATCACAGTGTAGTAACTGGAGTTGTTGCACTGCAGTGAGAATACCTGTTTTTATCTAATAGGTTATCTGCTCACCCCTATTGTACATGCATACACATATACATATATCTATATATATATATATATATATATATATATATATATATATATATCTATATATATATATACCTTTGCAAAAAACTTCATTAATGCATCAATTAGGGTTGTTTACACAGCGATAAAAGTATCAAAATTCAACATTAGGGTTACCAACCCTAACATCCCATGCCATATACCCCTACACTCCACACAACAACAGGCGATGGGGTGTTCATTGGGGTCATCATGATTAACTCTCACCCATTCCATTTGTAAGTAAGCTGAGGTGTTGTAGTATACTGTAGGGGAATGAGATGAGAGTTAGGAGCAACAACCCCAATGAACATCCCAGTGCATGTTGTGTGGATGGTGGGGGGGTAAGGGAAAGGGCGTCAGGGTTAGTAACCCTAACACTGCATTTCCACACTTTTGTTGCTCTGGAAACAACCCTAGCTGATGCATTAACAAAGTTTTTTGCAAAGAATTTCCTTAACTTTCTGAAAGAGTGTACTATAAATAGTAAATAGTATGTATTAGTGGGAGTGCGGGACCTGAAAGCTGCCCATTTATGCATAATGATATCCATCCGAGGAAGCGTGGGCCCACTGGGCTCTGTGCTCCCACTTACACATAACCACGGAGCCATATAGCAGCCCTATAGAGCAAGGAACCCTTGTAGAACTAATTTGGCAATATCTCAGCAACCATAGCAGCTATGAATAAAAATGCCAGTGCTGTTGTAATCACGACAGCGAGGCTTTCATGTGAGATCAATCATCTGAATCTGCATCATGCATAGTATCCAAGATAAGGGCACCAAAATGTGCTGTGAGTGCTAACTTTGAGGGTGTAATTCTGGCCTATGGACATAAAAATGAGCTATTGGAATACTAATTTCCAAATATCTCAGTAACCGTATAAGGCAGAAAAAAATTCTAAAGTCATGGTATTCGTGGCTTCCCAACCTACTTTTGTCCTTAGTGCCCTTATAGGGGACTAAGAATTTTTGAGATGAAAAATCCGTATCTCAAGCCATTTTCGAGATATGGGCACCGAAAGGCATGACAGGTGCTGCAAATGTTATCCTATGGGAAATGTCTCAATTTTGGAATGCTGTAACTATTGGTCCATTGAATGTTGCAGGACCAAACCACCAAAAGGCACATCTGTGGGACTAGGTCTTGCCACCAAGCAAATTGCAGGCCAAAAGCATAATCCACCTTGGCACAATGAAGTGACAAAGAAAACAACACATTAGAAAATGTGTTTGTGGAGTGCTGTCACGGTAACTTTAATGTTTTTGCAGAGCTCCTATCTCTATAATGGGAATGTTTTCACACAGAAAAATGTTGTCAAGGTTACCTTTTTTTACCACAATAGTTTTTGCGGAAACAAAAAATGTTGCAGCACATTTGCAAAACATATTTCCAGACTAGCTGGTGAAAAACGAATGCAAGGGTCATGTTTCTCAGGTCCCAATTAGGTAAACAGAACTGTTGGTGTTTGCCAAAGGTCATTATTTTTTGAGTTACAATGTTTTTGTCTCTCACTAACTGAAAACAAGATGGCAGCAGCATGAAAACAAATTCAAGGAGCACGACAACAAAAATGTGATCGCGAATGTTTTTGTAATGCACATATAAATTTTCCCCTACTCTTTAATGGAATATAAAAAAATTGAATAACTTTTGAACAGAGCAATATTTTTTAATCAAATCTTCAAAAGGCAGCAGTTCAACCCACGCCCCATGTAGACAACTAAATCTGAATCCACTGAAATGCATTCTTCAGTCCATTATGACTTATCAAAAAAATGTGCAAAAGTTGACCCGTTTACATGTTTTAAGTGCCCTATGATTCGACTACTGTACATCCAACCAGAAAGAAACTTTTCAGATCCAGAGATATATGATTGGTGGTTGCTTGTGCAAAACTGCAGGCAAACAGGACAAACGGTTCCAAAGTTATTAAAGTGCAAACATTTCAGTTTAACATAGAAGTGACTATGCAACCCTAACTATTTATCTTTAAATATATTCTTCGCTAAAAACTCAGTTTAATGCACCAGTTAAGGTTGTTCTTTATAGACAAAAGTGAGGAAATTCGATGTTAGGGTTAAAACCCTAACTCCGCCTTCCTCCCCCCAGCACCACACACACACACACACACACACACACATGCAAGTAGTGGGGGAGGACCAAGACAACACAAACAATCACAGACAACCAGCAGCAGGTAACAGAAATAACATACAACTGTCTAAATGTACTACAAGACACATCCATCATCATGGTCCACCAACTGTAGGACTTCTGCTGCCACCCAAGTGACTTGGGGTATACAGGCATACTGGCCATGAGTTGTTAGTGGACCACATTAAACAGTTTTGTATTACCAATACATTTTGTATCTCTTCTGAATGAGAGTGTATTGGTAATACATCAGTCTATCTCATGCAATGTCAGGCAATGGTTTTGGAGACCTTTGTTCACTGTTAATCTCTTCTGATGTTACCCCGTTATAAGCCAATGATGTATCATTACACTATTATCTGCATTGTCCTGCTGCACCATTATCTTACATTGTACAGGTGCAGATCTCTGCAGGATTCTCAGGCACAAAAAGTCACATGGTCACACTACACTATATCTGAATTGTGGACAGTTTCACATTTGAAACAGGTAAGTGTTTTCTCTACTAAATAATAGGTTGCTAACAGTAAGCAGGTTACAGTCCCTCATGCTCACGCATTTCTGTTTCTGACCGTGTAGTATCACAGAGGATCTTCAATACCCTTTCATGTGTGTAAACACCTCCTGAGCTTAGCCTGGCATAAGGAAATAATGGATCAGTACAGTATTATGTGAAGAAATATTCTGCACTGTTCCCTGAACTTGTACAGCAGCACAAAGCTGTATGACACTTTGTGACCCAAGGTTTTCCATGGTACCATTTCACTCTCTTTGCCTTAGTAAAAGTTTCTCAGTTCAAACACATGTCTCTGTTTCTATACAAATTTCTACATTGGTTGTATCGTGGGGGGTGGAAAACAGACCATGCTACTACATTTGTAGCTATGAATGCATAATATGAGACTGCATTTTCACTGGTCTTTCATGTGTGTTAATGGTTGCTCTTGCTATAGTGACATTAGTAAATTATGTATCGGAACACAATTATAAACAGAGTGCTGCTGCACTGTGATCTTATCCTGTATGCTTGAGTAGCTAGGTGGTACTATATGAGACTTAGTGTTTAATATCATCATGGCCCATGCTTGACATTATTATAGAGGTGGTTTGAGATATTGAAAACAACAATATCTAAGCTATTGTGTGGAGAGTACTCCTTTTCTGGTATCTTATCTGTGCAAATGATCAGCATGGATGTGTACCCACACGCTCACAGAAGTCCTACATTTGGTGGACCATGATGATGGATGTGTCTTGTAGTAGATTTAGACAGTTGTATGTTATTTCTGTTACCTGCTGCTGGTTGTCTGTGATTGGTTGTGTTGCCTTGGTCCTTCCCCATTACTTGCATGTGCATATGTGTGTGTGTGTGTGTGTGTGTGTGGAGCTGGGGGGGAATGTGAAGTTAGGGTTTTAACCATAACATCACATTTCCTCACTTTTGTCTCTGTGGAACAACCCTAACTGATGTATTAAATGGAGTTTCTTGCCATGCATTTCCCTTATTTTTGAAAATGTGCGCTATAAATAGTGAATGGAATGTGTTGGTGGGAGTGCGGAACCCTTTGGGCCCCACACTCTCACCATGTTAATTTATGTCACTTCGCTACGCTAAAACTGTATGACCAACTGAAATGAAAATTGATAAATGAAGACATGTAACATTCTACAATACGTAGAACAAATGTTATTCAAATCTGTTCAACAGTTGCACAGCGTCACTCCATGAAAACTGTGCAGGAGTGCCAAAAGTAAAATTTTTGCCACTTCGCTACACAAGAACCATATATCCAACAGAACCAAAAATTGTAAAAAGAAGACATGTACTGTACCATAGCGCACCATGTGTCCATATTTGTGTGTACATTCATTCAATGGTTGCACAGTACATTGAGTAAACTATGTAACATGCACAATTCAGCAACCGTACATGCCAGCAACCCAAATATTGGCACAGTGAAAGATTTTTGCACATTCCAAATGCCAGGTAAATTGGACACATGGTTCAGAGGTTATTGAAGCATAATGAACCAAATTTTCATTCTTCAGAATGGCATAATTCTGCACCTGTAAATGTTTTACACACCAAACCACTGCAAGGCACCTCTGTGCCACTAGGGCTACCTATACTATAAATTTCAAGCCAGTAGCACCATACAGAATGCTATGCACAAAATGTTAACTGTGTCATGCAGTATCTCCACAGCAAATTATTTTTCAAACATGTAAATAGCATAAGTCACATCTTCAGGACATCCACTCAACACTCTTCAAATTTCATGTGAAAAGACCAAACCATTACAGAGATATTCCATTGTTATGTTTCTGCACCTTTAAGAAGTCTTCCACCACAAAGTGGGGGAAATCACGGCTGAAAATGCACTAAAATGGCAGACCTGGCAGTGCAAAATCAGTAACTGAGAAATGGGACAACTTCAAATGGCCATAATTCTGGAATAGAAACATTTTTTTCACCAAACAAAAACTGGCATGTTCCTTGAACAAAGGTCTTTCTACCTGCCAAGCTTTAGAACAATCAATGACACACTGGCTGTCCTATGCATCGTGGAAAACAGTGCATAAAAATAGCTAAAACAATGTTTTGCACTGCACTATGCAAATGCAAAAACACAAATGGTAATGTTAACGCAAATGGTGATGGAAACAGTGATGTAAAATAAAATAGTAATGGTAATGCAAATGCAAGTGCAAATGGTAATGCACATGGTGATGCAAATGTAAATGATAATGCAAATGGTAAGAGAAACACAAGCACAAATGTAAATGAAAACAGAAATGGTAATGCAAATGCTAACGGCAACAGAAACGCAAACATTAATGAAAACAGTAAAGCAAATGCTGACGGCAACGGAAACACAAATGGTAACAAAAATGCAAACGATAACACAAATTCAAACAGAAATGCAAATGGTAATGGCAATGCCGACACAGAAAGAAACAGTAACACAATCAACAATGGAAACGCTACTGAAATTGCAAACGCTAAGGCCAACAGAAACGCAAACAGTGACAAACACACAAACAGTAACAGTAACGCAATTGGAAATGCAAATAGTTATGGTAACACCAACGATGACACCAAAGGAAACACTAACACAAATGGAAACTCAAATGCAAGTGTGTATGCAAATGCAAATGGTAATGCGCACGGTCATGGTAACACAATTGGATAAGCAAACACTTACGGTAACACTAAAGATGACGTCAAAGGAAACACAAATGCAAACAAAAGCACGTATGCAAACGCAAATGGTAATGCACATGGTGATGCAAAAGTAAATGCAAACAAAAACAGAAATGGAAACGAAATGGTAACAGTAACACAAATGCAAGACAAAGCACAAGGGTGACAACACATGGTAAGTAAACATAAATGCTAACACAAATGCTTAGAAAGCATAAGTGGAAACACTAACGGTAACAGTAACGCAAATGCACATACTTTTTTCCAAAAAAGGTGCATTCAGAAGCACAGTGAATACAAAGAATGTATGCATAATAATGGCCCTCAGAGCAGAAAATTAAACCTTGGCATATTAAATTGCTTATACCTCATGAACCATACGACGCAGAACAAAATTTAAAATCTCATAATATTTGTGACTTTCCAGGCTAGTTTTGTACTTTGCCCCCTGGGGGCTAAGCATTTTTCTGATGAAAAGTCAGTTTCTCGGACCATTTTCGAGATACAGAACCCGAAAGGCACAACGGATGCCATAATGTTTTCCTATGGGAAAAATTGTCAACTTTGGAGTGCTGTAACTTTGTAGCCCTCTAATATTTTGTCACCAAAAGGCACATCTGTGGGATCTTGGCTTTCTTCCCTCCAAATTTCAGCCCAAAAGACCAAATCGTTCTTTTGCAGCAGGGTGGCAAAGATCCCTTATTGTTTTGGGCATAGTGTCACAAAGTACTTTTGCAAATCATGACACTTTCACAAATAAAATCATGAAAGTGTCGCGTATGTGACACTACTTTTTGCAAAAATGTAAAAAACTTATTCCTGCGGTGTTTTATCCTTAAAAAAAGACATGGCTAGCATCTTCATGGCTCGACTTGGTGAACACAACAAGAATTGTGTACCTAGATGGTCCCAAATTTAAATGGCAAGCATTTCTGTGACCACCAACTGAAAACAAGATGGCTAATTTGCGACACTACAAGGGTCATTTGTGACACTAAAAATTGCATGTGTCACACTTTCACATATTTTGTTAACTTTTCCCATAGACTATAATGGGATTTAGTTTTTTTTTAATAACTTTTTAACCATTTAATATTTTTTCAAGAAATCTTTGAAAGGCACATCAAGGACCTGGGCTGCATGTTCCCTGAAATTTTCAAATGGACCACACAAAATGTGTGGGCTGTAGGTGTGAGCAAAGAAACATGCAAAAAAAGGTAATTTCTACATTTTTTGGTGCTCTGTAGCTCCGCAACTGTACATCTGATCATAGTGCAACTTGGCAGCTACACAGACCTATGACACCAGACTGTGCATTCCAAATTTCAGCCAAATCCATCATATGAGGGCAAAGTTATGCTGCCAAATTTCAGATTTATCCATAAATGGGGTACTCAACCCTACCTATAGTGGCACTACCGTGCCACTATAACAAATATATTTATATGTAATAGATAACCCATTCTGAGGTGTGCAGTCATGTTCTGATATATGTATGCCTTGGTGTGCATTGCTATGCACGAGGCCGCAGGCCAAGTGTGTCAACTACCAAAGGTGTGCATATATCAGAGTGCAATCACACACACTAGAGTGGGATATCTGTCTTATAAAATGGCAAAATTGGTTTGGAGGGGGTTAAAGTGCAGGTGTGCAGTCACGCTGTGATATATGCACAGTCATGTGATGCTTTTCATCCAATAAAAGCACAGCATGTTCCTTACCCATTTAATAGATAGATAGATAGATAGATAGATAGATAGACAGACAGACAGACAGACAGACAGACAGACAGACAGATAGATAGATAGATAGATAGATAGATAGATAGATAGATAGACAGAAAATGGAAACTATTGGTGGGTTGAAACACATCACATGACCGTGCGCATATCGGAGCATGACTGAACACCTGCACTTTTACCCCCCAAAACAATTTTGCCATTTTATAAGATAGATAATCCACTCTTAGTTGTGTGGTTGTGCTCTGATATGCGCAAGCTTTGGGTGGGTGATGCACACCAAGGCGTGCGTATATCAGGGTGTGACCACACACCTAAGAGTTAGTTATCTATTACATATATGTATATACATAGTAAGCAAAAAAAAGTCCAGTCTTCCAGTTTCAGTGGTCACAGTGGAATACAGCACAATCTGCCATAACTAAGATGGCTGCTGAGCACAATTGCACGTTTGCTAGCATGCACAATGCAGTTTGGTGGTCATGATGGGCATTTATTTATTTTTTATATTACAGATATTCCCCTACCCAACCCTCCATGTCAGCACCCACCCCCACACACGCCAAGAAGCATAACAGTGACAATGGGGGTGCCCAATCCCCCAGTGTCATCAGCAGAACTGCAGTTTTTTTTTATAAAGAAAAAATAGTGCTTTGTGAACAGACAGCTCCACAGATGCAGAGGTGACTTTGATGCATATCCAACAGGTTGTTCAGTCAGAAAAAATACAAAGAATGCAATATATTTTTTTCTGAAAACGAAAGGACTGCAGGGCTTCAGCCACTGCAGCCCTAAAGATAAATGAGGCATCTGACATAGGAGCCTGTGGGGGAAAAATTTCTTACAGTATAAAAGGATCTTGTCTCAGAAGGGAAGGACAGCTGGGTATTCCCATAGAAAGAGAGAAAGGGTCAATGGAGATCACAGCATCTCCAGCAAGTATAATCTTTAGTGAGGCCTTTTTGGCCTAAGCAGCAGGTTGTTCTATACCATTAATGCAACAATTTGAGTTAAGGAGTTGGGCTTTAGTACCTCTGGTAGACTCCCATGCCCTGATCCAACATTTCCTCCATTCAGAGGCTGGAATTGAAATGCGAAACTCTGTTTTCCATCTAGTTTTAGTAGAGATGGAAGTGGATGGAGCGCCATCATTGAGATATTGATATATGGCACTAGTCCTTCCTTTGGTTAATTTAAACCACCAAGGAATGACATTTTTGAAATCAGATGGATGAGGCACAGGGCATTGCCAAAGCAGTGGGATGACAACTGAGCAAATTTGGAGGTAATGCCAGCAGTCTGCAAAGGGCGCATGAAATTGGAAACAGAGGTCATAAAAAGACTTGAATTGTGTAT
Source organism: Neoceratodus forsteri (assembly GCA_016271365.2). Classification (NCBI taxonomy): domain Eukaryota; kingdom Metazoa; phylum Chordata; order Ceratodontiformes; family Ceratodontidae; genus Neoceratodus; species Neoceratodus forsteri. The sequence continues at coordinate 130,894,014 of JADMNL010000022.1, forward strand.
GACTTGTGAGGCATAGGTCTTCAACAGTATTGACTTCTGCCTGGATCCACATTGACCAGTTAATGGCATTGCAGTCCACCAAGAAAAGTAGATTATGCCAGAGGGGCACCTTTAAGATTGGGAGGCAAGATAGGTTTAGCAATGCCATCATTTTATGCCAATTGCACAGTGACAGCAGGAAGGTGGGGTGGCTAGAAATCTGTCTGGTACATTTAGTGTACAGTAGATAACATAGAAAGGGGCACAACCTGACCTTTAAGCACCACCTACTGTGGGAAAGGAGTGCCCTTGGATGGGTACAATTTCATGACTTTGGCTAGGACAAATGCCATATGGTAGTGATGAAAATTAGGGAGTCCCCATCCCCCATCTGACCAGTGCCAGCATAGTTTATTCCTACTGAGTCATGGGGGCTTGCCCTCCCATAGGAATTGACCAGTCATTTTGTTCATCTAGTCAAACCACTTACTGTAGATATAGATAGGCAGGTGGTGAGCAGGTCTAAAGCCTGATGGGTAAATATAAATTTTATGGCTTCAATCTTACCTGTTAGGGAAAGGCATAAAGCATGCCATATGTCCAAATATGCATGAAGTGTAGACAGCAATAGGGAGAAATTGACTTTGCGCATGCTCAGGAATGTCGGTGTGAACCTAGTACCCAACTAGGTAATGCTGTCAGTTGCCCGTCTCCAGTCACTGAAGTGAAAAAGGGGAGCATGAAAGAGGCTATTAATGGGAGGAACTCAGATTTGTCATGATTTTTTTTGAGATTGGAGATCGAGTAGAAGGAGGCTAGAAGATTGTGAAGAGGAGAAAGGGCTTCAGGGACTTTAGATAGAAGGATAAGTAAACCATCAGCATAAGACAACGAAGCATATTTGGTGTCCCAAACAGTAAGGCTTTTAATATTCAGATGGGCATGGAGATCAGTAAACAAAGGTGCAATGGCCAGTAGAAACAGTAATGGGGAAAGAGTGCAGCCTTTTTGATACCACGGGGAAGGGGAAAGGGTTGATAGAGAAGACTGTTTATAAAGATCTTTGCTCCAGAATTGTTCTACAATGTGCACAAACTACATTGAGAAAGCTAGGACCTATTCCCACATAGTGAAGACATGCAAAGAGGTAGTCTCATTCAGTTGAATCAAAGACATTTTCAAAGTTGATCGTGACAACCGCAAAAGGAGTGGGAATAGGCAAGGCTAATTTTTAAAATTAAGTAGGGTTAGTTTGTGATCAGAGTTGTGTCAGCCTGGCACAAATCCAGCTTCAGATGGATGAATGAGGGTGGGCAACACTGTCACCAGGTGGGATGCCACGGCCTTTGCCAGGATCTTAACATCAGTGTTGATCAGGGATATAGGTCCATAATTCCCAAGGAGAAGGGAGTCTTTGCCTTTCTTTGGGAGAATGGTAATAATTGCTTCTTGAAGGGTGGGAGTTAGTTGCGAGAGGGACAAGGAAGTGTTAAACATACATAACAAAGAGAGGGGAGAAGTACTCTTGGTAGACCTTGTGGGAAACCCATAGCTGCTGGGTGATTTGCATTTGTTTGGGCTTTTAATAGCCTCATTAATGTCTTCTAGAGTGAAGGGATTTTCTAATTGATGGGTTTGTTCAGGAGTGAGGTGAGGGAAATCAATAGAGGCAAGAAATGGGAGGTGCCTGAGATAGTAGTGGGAGAAGAAGGGGAGTAAAGCAATGAGTAAAATTATCTCATAGCAAAGGAAATGTTTTACTGAGCTGTACAGATATGGCCTTGTTGATTTTTAATCCCATTTATGAGCCTTTTAGCTCTTTGTGTAGTCTGTAATAGAGAATCTTACTCAGTCTCTCCTCTCCCAAAAAGTGTGGTAATCCCTAAACATGGCCAGCTCCACTTTCCTTATATAATGCATGTTGAGTTGATGTTGAATTTGTAACATTGAGGATGGGTCATTGTGGGAATTGGCCTTGTGTTTCTTTTCTAGGGTTCAGAGTTTAATCTCAAGAACCTGGACCTCTTGCTCCCTGGACTGGTGTTAATGTGACACAAACCCAATAATCCAACCCCTCATATATGCTGCTAAGGATTCCCTAGGAGTTTCATCAGAGACACGGTTGTTATCGTTATGCTGTAGAAATTCTTGGATCTCCGTATGGCTCCAAGGGATGCACATGGGGCCTTTTAAATGAAGGTGGTCTAGGCACCAGGAGGTGGTGCCTAATCTGGGGGTGGGGGTTCCAGGAGAGTAACAGAGATAGGAGCACGATCAGATTTGAGGATAGAATGTACAGCTATATCTCAGGCTGTGGGGTGGTGAGGTAATTGGCAAGTCAGAAGTCAATTTAGCTAAAAGAGTTATGTACCACTGAGAAGTAAGTAATGTCTTTGACACTGGGGTTTGCCAATCTCCAAACATCAATAAGGGAGTGTTCCTGGATTAGGCTAGATAACACCATAATGGCTTTGGGATGAGATTCTGTGCACAACAACAAGCAATCAATGGCAGGATTTAAAGTGAAGTTAAAATCCTCCCTTGATGAGCATCGAGATGGGTGTAGAGTTATAGGAGGCCAAAGCATTGGAAAATTGAGGAAAGACTTTGGGGTCATCCTCTATAGGGACATGTACATTGACTAGTAGGATGAGACCCTTAGGGGTGTTCAGTTTGAGCATAACCCATTGCCCCTGTTGATCAGAAAGAGTAGACTTATATTGTCACCCCTCACTTGACAGATGTATAAGTACTGTAAACCTCAAGCACAATGTGAAAGCAACAAAAAAGCTGCACAAGGTAAGGTAGTACTCATGACAAAATTAGATAAACAGTATCAAAAATTCTGGCACTCACCAACCAATATAAGGTGACACATGGCTCCAGAATAAAGTAAAAGGCAAAATTGTATTTAGAAAAGCACGCTGTATTTGTCTCGGATAGCAGGTCCCTTATCAAAAGCTTTGGAGGCATGTGTCTACTTATATTGGTTGGTGAGTGCCAGAATTTTTGATGTTGTCGAACCTCCAGCACAACCCTTTGTACTCCTAGTAAATTTAAACATTGCACACCTAAGAAGACTGATGTTAATAAACTTGTTAGCAATTACAACAGATTATCCAGGTCAAAATGAATGGGGGAAAATGGTCTTAGTTGGCGGAACACAGGATTCAGGTTCTAAAGCGAAGGTTTCCATATTAAAGTGACATTTAACACAGCAAAAAAATCTGTTTCAGAGGTTCCCTGTTCAAATAGTCAAGTATCAGTAATAACAAGGTACAGATTAAGCAGGTCAGATTGTATATTAGTGTCAGTGGCTCAATAGGTAGCACGGCCACCTATGAAGCAGGAAGATCAGATGTTCATCAATTCTAGGCCCACACCAGGCACTTGGGATAATAACTGACACTGTAGTGCAGTACAAGGGGCATACAACACTGCTGAGGTGCCATCATTTTGAGGAGATTTTAACCAAGGTCCTGTCAGTCCATCTTTGGTCTCTGTCTAGGTGGAAGTAAAAGATCCCATGGCACACATTTTCTGTTCAGAACCACTCTCTAAGTCCTATTTCTCAGCAATTTCCTATCTACCAAAGTACCCCCCTTCTCATATTCTAATGTCCACACCTTCTTCTCTAGTATCCTATGTACAAGGACCTTGGAACTCGGCAATTCTGTGGCCCCAGAATTTTCCACAGAATTTGCATCATGTTGCATAATATATATAGTGCTACAGAATTCATTGTTCTTAGTGAATTTGTATTCAAATGTAGTTTTTCCATGGTGACCAGTTCCCTTCCCCATCTTGTTTATCCTGAAGCCTCTCCTCTATGCTTCACATGTGATGGCATTTATGCCATCACATCAAATCTTAATCAATCGCAGTACTGCATTCTGTCTCAGAAATAATTAAATCATGCTGCAGAAATCAAAGAATGCTGCCATAAAAACCCAGGAGCAGCAGAAATCAGGGCAAAGTACCACAGAGCACTAGGGGGCCTGCCTATACCTGGAACCTACTCACCATTTGTGTCACTGAATAAAAAAAAGCAAGTTCATTTGAGTCAACCTGCCCCTTATGAACCTACCTGTATGTTGATTCCTATCCCTAAAGTAAATCTATTTACTTCCTGGAACTCAACTATTTACTACTTTTTGGTTGTCTGCAGCCATATGCCAACTATAGATGTCAAGCACAATGGCCTGTGATTTTCTTGATTCTCCCTATCAGATGCTTCACACAACATAAGGCTGGTCCCACAGAGGAGCACCCTATACAAGAACCCCCCACTCCAGGGAAGTGGATAGTGAAATTCCTCCACAAACACCTATTGAATAGCTTGCACAGACAGCTCCAGAATAAACTAGCACTACACTGCAGAGTATGCCCCCATGGAAAAAGTGACACACACCACTAGAAGGGTAACAAGGGCTGCAGCAAAACAACAGCCAATACCATTTGCTCTCCCACTACAGAATGTCTACACAACCCTACAAAAGGATTGGGGGGACTCTGACTTAGAATCAGATGTTTCAAATAAATCTGAGGCAATTTCTGAGATGGAAGAGGAAGGTGAAAGACCAGTGTCTGAATCAAAGAAAAACAAAAGACAAAAATTGAAAATTGAAAGAGCAGGATAAAATCATGGATGTTCTTTAACTACTAACACATAAGTATGGCAACCCTATGTGTAGCTTCCCTTAATGTTTGCAGCATTAAAAACTACACAAAGAGTATTTCAGTCTTAGCATAACTTACACAACTTTCTCAGGATATAATATTTCTTTGAGAAACAAGACTGAGTTCAATCTTTTAAACTTAGCAACTTAGAAGAAGCTGGGTATGGGGTCCATCGTTCTGGAGTTTTGGAACAGACCTAGCAAATGGGAGGGAATTTTATTCAAAGGCTCACTTTTTTTCTGTAACCAGGGAAGTAAATATCTTTCCAGGAAGGGCATTGTTCTTAGACTGTAAGCAAAGGGACATTTCTTTTAGGCTAATAAATTCTTATGCAGCCTAGACAAAGACATCTAGAATTGAACTGTTTGAAAACATTAAGCCATATCTATACTAGAAAACACATTATTTGGGGTGGAGACTTAAATTGCAGTTCAGACTAAAAAATTCAAGGGGATGCTTTACGGAAAACATATTGTGATTCCCATACACTAAAACAAAATCATATTAACAACCAATTTAAGATGTATTTAGATAGTTAAGGAAAGATCCATGTTATGCATATTACAGGCACACCCATGTGACATGAATAGACTATTTATTTATTGCTCAAAACCTTATACCAACTAAAGTAGAAATGAAACCGACAGAATTTTCAGACCAAAACATCATACTAAATATCTTTATGTTGGAAACTGAATGTCTCACTATTACAGCAAGAGGAATTAAAATTGGAAGTGGTACATTTATTGGCATCCAGACAGTCCACCATGTGTCTTTATGATATATATGGGAATGGTGGTGAGACAATAAGAATGATTTGAAACAATTATTTATTACATTTTACCAAAAGAAGGCCAATGAATATGACATACCTTGAATTTAGAAAACAGTTATATAGGCTAATGTCCCCACCCCCCCAATCAACAGGCTAGATATAAAACACAAATAACTGAAGTAGAAAAAAAACTAATATTATCCTACAAGTACAGTAGGACAAAGACTCTGGAAGCTGAGATGAAATTTGGAACTATAAAACAGCCTGGATCAGACCCTTACGTGGCATGTAAGCAATGACTTCACACCACTGTTATGACAGGATTATACAAACAAAATAAACATTTGGCCAAGAGTGACCTGGAAATGTTAGAGGTAGCACAAGGTTCCTTAAAAACAACTTTTAATTTGGAAAACACTCAACAAAGGGGCCTTCTTACTTATTTTAAATGCACCAGTTCCACAACTGGCAGCAGATAAACGTGCTCTGCTGGAGACACCCATAAGAATGGAAGCAATAACTTGGATAATTATATCTTTAAAAACTGGAACATCTCCAGGCCTGATGGCCTCATGAGTGAGTTCTATAAGACATTTGCACAGAAATTAACTGAAGTATTAGTGCTAGTATATAATTACATAGAAACATAGAACATAGAACAGAAACATAGAATTTGACTGTAGATAAGGACCACTTGGCCTACCTGTTCTGCCCATTTCCCTACCTAACAGATAAGCTGCAGATCTTAGTTAACCAACAGTCTGTTTCTTCCTACCCCTCACTAGAATTGCCTTATGTCTGCCCCATGCATTCTTGAATTCCCCCACTGTTTTTGACTCCACTAACTCCTCAGAAAGGCTGTTCCATGTATCCACAACCCTCTCCATGAAAAAATACTTCCTCACATTACCTCTGAGCCATCCCCCCCTCTATGTTCAATTGTGCCCCCTTGTTCTTGCACATCTCTTTTTCTGAAAGATGCTACCCTCTTGCACTTTGCTGATTCCCTTGAGGTACTTGAAAGTTTCTATCATGTCCCCCCTCTCCCTCCTCTCCTCGAGGGTATACATATTAAGCTCCTTTAATCTCTCTTTGTATGTCTTCGGGTGTAGACTGTGCACCATTTTGGTTGCCCTCCTCTGGACAGTCTCCATCCTGTCTATGTCCTTACAGAGATGGGGTCTCCAGAACTGCACAAAGTACTCCAGATGGGGTCTCACCAACAGTCTGTAGAAAGGGATAACAGCTTCTGGTTTTCTACTGGTGATGCCTTTCCCTGTGCACTTCAGTATCCCACCAGCTCGCCATACTGCCTTCTCACATTGCTTGCCCACCTTAAGGTCATTTGATATGACTACCTTCAGATCCCTTTCCATTTTTGCTGTTGTTAGTATCTCACTCCCCATTGTGTACTCTTCCCCTGGGTTTTTGCTTCCCTGGTGCATTGCTTTGCACTTCTTTGTGTTGAATCTAAGCTGATATACATTTGACCATTCCTTCAACCTTGCCATGTCCTTCACATCCTTTCCACCCACCTCCTGTATCGACCCTGTTGCAGATCTTTGTGTCATCTGCAGAGAGACATACTTTTCCTTCCAGTCCATCTGCAATGTCACTTATAAAAACATTAAAGAGGACTAGTCCCAGTACTGAACCATGTGGTACCACGCTAGTAACCCCCCTTTCCTCAGAGTGGACTCCGTTTACTATTACCCTCTGTGTCCTGTTTTCCATCCAATTGTTTACCCAGGTTACCAGCTTGGTGCCCACTCCAAGGCTGGCTAGCTTATATATTAATCTTTTGTGTAGGACTGTGTCAAGTGCCTTGCTACAGTCTAGGTAGGCCATGTCATCAGACCCTCCCTGGTCTACTACTTTGGTCAACCAGTCAAATAAATCTATTAGATTCATCTGACACAACCTTCCTGCTGTGAATCCATGCCACCTTGGGTCTTGTGCCCCACTGGCATCTAGAAACTCAACAATTCTTTCCTTTAGAAGCGATTCCATCATTTTCCCTAACACTGAGGTCAAACTAACAGGTCTATAGTTTCCTGCCTCTGTCTTGCTCCCACTTTTGTGAAGGGGAATTATATCCACCCTCCTCCAGTCCTCAGGCACTGCACCATCCTCCCATGATTTGCTAAAAAGGGTTGTCAGTGGTGTCACTAGTTCTACCCTTCATTCTTTTAGAATTATTGGGTGAATCCCATCAGGCCCCATTGGTTTATCTACCTTCAGTTTTAAGAGTTCTTTCAGAACCCTTTTTTCTGTGAATGGACTGGTATCAACCTTCCTATCCAGAGTGCTTCTATTCTTTGATTTAGGTACCTCCCCCTCCTCTTCTTTTGTGAACACTGAGCAGAAGTACTAATTTAGTATCCCTGCTTTTTCACTGTCACTCTCTGCCCTCCCTTCCCATTATTAAGCCTCACTATCCCTCTCTTGGCCTTTCTTCGATTCCTAATGTACCTATAAAGGTTTTATCCCCATTCGTAACTAAGTTGGCTATCTTTTCCTCAGTTTGGGCCTTTGCTTTTCTGACTGTCCTCCATGCTTCCTTCTGCTTTAACTGGTACTTTTCTCTGTCCTGCTCCTACTGTGCTTCCTTATACTTCATGAATGCTACCTTTTTCTCCTTAACCTTCCCCACCACCTCTTTTGAGAACCATAGTGGTTTTTTCCCTTTATTTTGTTTTGTTGATTTCTTCACACAAAGACTTGTTACCTCTGTGATGGTTATTTTGATTTTTCCTTATTGTTCTTCCACCCCTCATTCTTGCCATTTGCTAATTCTGAGGCACTTTCCCATTTTCCTAAAGTCAGACCTCCTAAAGTCCATACCTTTACCGCTTTGACTCTATGGCTGTGTTATATCTCGAACTACACTGTTTGGTGGTTGCTTGTCCCTGTGGCTGCTACCCACTAAATCTGAGATCCTTTCTCCATCCCCATTTGACAGTATCAGGTCTAAGATTGCTCCCTCCTAAGGGGGTTCCAACACTAGCTGTCTGAGGCATGCCCCCTGTAGGGCATCAAGAATAACCCTACTCTTGGATGTGGCTGCAGCAAAGGTGCTCCAGTTAACATCTTGCATATTCAGGTCCCTCATTAACAATATCTCCCCTTTTTCTGCCATTCTAAGGATGCTTTCTATCATTTCCTTGTCCATTGCCTCTACCTGAGATTGGGGTCTGTATACAATCCCCGTGCAGATTTTGGTGCCATTTTCTGTCTCCAGAGTGACCCATAGTGCCTCCGCTACTCCCTGTTTAACCTTTAGTTCCATTGCTTTGACTCCTTCCCTTACACAGAGAGCTACTCTTCCTCTTCCTCCTCCTCTTTTACCCTCCCTGTGCCTCCTTTCGCTTGTGTGTCCTGGTATATTGACATCCCAGTCATGGTTCTCTGTGTACCATGTTTCTGTGACTGCCACGCTATCTAGGTGTCCCTCTTCCATCAAGGTCACTTGTTCAGGGAGCTTGTTACACAGACTACTGGCATCGGTATTCATCACCCTCCATTTTTTGATGGCCTTATCTCTTTTAACCCCATCCCTGTCCTTACTGCCTTTTTCTGCATTTACTCCTGTCCTGCTCCCTATTGACTTCTCTAGCTTGGTGTTTACCTCTCTAACTACTGTGTTTTGTGGGGGCAGGCTGGGTTTTCCTTGCTCCTTTTCAGTGCTTCTCCCCTTGGCTAGTTTAAATCCTTGCCAATGAAGCATTTAAACCTATCACCCAAGATTCTGGTTCCCTCCCAGACAGATGCAGACCATTACACCAGTATAGGCCTGCATCCCTCAAATGAACCCCATTCTCCAATGAAGCCAAAACCCTGAGCTCTGCCAGTTTTTCAACCATTCATTGAATCCATGTGAATATTGAGTGCAGCTATCATCACCCTTGCCATAGGCAAGGCTCCTAGAATTCTGCAGCTGTAGAATTTTGCTCAGAACTTGCAATCTACAGCAGAACTTCTGCAGTGTCACAGAAATTCACTCTTCTTGGTGATTTTTTATTAATATTTCTGTTTATCCATAGAATCTGGTTCCCTTCCCCTCTTTTTATATCCAAACCCCGCCTATGTGCTTAGAATGTGATGTTATCATTGCTATAACATCATACATTAGCTAATGAAATGGCTGTCACTTATCTACCACAGCTCCCACTGCCAGAGGCTGTGGCACAGCACATCAGGCATGGTGATATTTGCTCAACCTGCACTACAGCCTAATACAATTTTCAGTCTTACATTATTGCACTAAGGCCAACTTAAACAAAACCTTGTCAATAGCACAGACCTATTAAGTCCATACCTCATTTTGTACAAACTTATTTGTGCCTTTAAGGTATAGAGATGCCATCTGATATGAATAACTGGTAAAATGAATTTAACTGTAATTTTTTGAAGAAAAATAGAATAATTATGCCCAGAAAAGTGGAATATAATAATATGTAGACCTGTTGAAAGAACAGACCTGTTAAATAACTGCACTGTACAGATTTTTGCCAGGGTTATTGATTACATATTGTCACTGGTTGATAGTATCACCTAAAGGTTATGGAGAAATGTTGTTTGCAGGGACAGCTGTTGGGCCACAGGGTAGCATGCCGTGTTTCCATGCTGGCAATTCAGGTTCAGAGACTAGCTCTGGGAGCTGGCTGGGCAGCACAAGGATTGGTGGAACACATCACTGCTCGGAGTCTGGGAAGGTATTGTGCAGTGTTCTGTTATAAGGTGAACACATTGCGATGAGCTGGAGAGCTCTATCTCACAATTGGTTCACATGCATGACATGGCCTGATGGTGTTACGTAGTGTGTCAGGCAAAGCAGGTTGACATGAAAAATGAGTTTTACAGTAACTCCTCTATTCCGTTTATTCCATTTCCAATGGGACCTGTATGAATGAGGATGCAATTTCATGGAAATATATATATGTGTGTGTATATATATATATATATATATATATATATATATATAATATATACACTATCTCTGTCTCACTACACACACACACATTTGTATGTATGTTACAGATTGCATATACATGTATAAGTGATGCAAAGTGCACCTCATGAGTGGTGTAGAAAACACATACAAATATATAAGTGATAGACAGTAGAGACCTCATTAGTGGGATAGATAACATGCATATAGAAATACCTTATTTATCACATAAGGTCCCCTCTGCATATGTCATTTATGCAATAGGCTAGGACCTTAAGGGAGAGACATTTGTTTTGCTTTTTTAGGCATAAAATTATTTCTATAAGTCTGTTAATTTTTGAACTAGTGTTACTGTACTTTCCACCATTGTGATTGCTATAACCGCTGCCATGAAAGTGAAGTCAGGATGACAAGCCGACGCTCTGATGTGACAGTTTGTTAGTGCCGCATAACTTCCGAAGAAATTACAAACCACCACCGCAGAAGTTCTGCGGCAAATGGTAGTCTTGCTGCAGAACTTGGTCCCACTGTGCTGCAGAAAAGTAGGGGCCTTGGCCATAGGCAGGCAGCACCTCTGAAAAGTTTACTGTATGTGCTACTTGTCTAAGGCCCCCTTCAACCCTTCAAACTCCTCTTGCACTGCTCTGATCTCATTCCCAGCCAGGTCATTTCTCCCTAGGTGGACAATGACATCCAGCTCCCTCCCTTGTGCAGCTGCTCCCACAATCCTGAGGATTCACTTCCTGTCCCTTCAAGCCGTGGTGCCAGGCAGGCACCTTATCTCCCTCTCCCATTCTTCCCCAGTTCTACTTCCTAACAACTGAGTCCCCCACCAGGAGTTGTTTCCTTCCCCTGTGGGATCCCATGCCACCCTCCTGTGGGTCTCCTTTGTGGAGGTTCCCAGCATCCTCCTTGGTCTCCACTGCAGGTACCTCCATAGAGGAACCACACTTCACCAGAACAGGGTATGAATTGTGGAGAGGTATACCTGGAGGAATGCACCTCTGTTCCACCACCCTTTCCCTTCCTGAGCCCACCTTGGTCCAACCACTCCTCTTTCTTGGCAATCTCTGAGGTAGGGATGGTGGCCCTGGTGGTCACTGGGTGGGAGAGGAGGTTCCCCTAATCCTGGCTAATTCAGCATGGAGTATGAACAACCTCCTCCCTCAGCCCAGAGAGGTGCCTGCAGATGGGACAACACTGGATCCTCCAAAATGTCCCCTGGAAGACTGCTGCTCCACAGTCACTGCACTGCACCACTCTCATCATATCTTATTTGTAGCCCATTTACTGTTGTTTTGTATACTTACTCTTTCTTCTCTTTGTTTTATTAATTTTTTTGTTTTTGTTTAAATTTTTATATAATTTTTTTTCTCCCTACCTTCCTATTGCCTCTGTACCTTAAAGATACTAATCTTCCTGTTCTGTGATGGGAAGTTCTTATTTTCCTCAGTAGTCTCCTTCTTACTTGCTCAGAGTCATACCTCCCGTAGCTGGGGGTGGGTGGGAGAGAACTACTCTTTTCCTTCTAGGATGGTGAATCTTTAGTGCCTCTGTGATCACTCTCTTCCTGCTCCCAAACAGAAAGTACCTGTTGGCAGTCAAATCCTCTACCTATAAATGTAAAACTAGCTATGGGGGGAAGGGATGGGAGCTAGGGATATATAGCCCTAGTAATGTAGTATAGTTCTCCCTCTTGCTGTTCTATGCCAGAAGCTATCTAGGGCAGTTTTTAAATCCAAAACACCTGGCTTCATTCTGCCTAAGACACTCCCCTTAATTTACTGTTTCCTTCTTCACCTGGCTAACTGCTAACTGTGCAGATAACAATTCACTTCACCTAACTCAGACAAACACACTAGGTCCTTTTTTGTTTATTTTTATCCTAAATTGAAGGTCCCAGTAGTAGAGGTCTAGTTCTTTAGCCCCAGTAGAGTAGCATAGTTCTCATAGCACCTCTTCCTTCTTGCTGTTCTCTGTGAGAAGCTATCTAGGGCAGTTTTTTAAATCAAAAACAAGTTGCTTTCTTCTGCTTAAGCCACTCCCCCTAATTTACAGGTTCCTTCTTCACCTGGATAACTGCTAACTACATAAATAACAATTCACTTCACCTAACTCAGACAAACACATTAACTCTTTTTCTTACCCTAAATTGAAGGTCCCAGTAGTAAAGCTCTAGTTTTTTTAGACCCAGTAGAGTAGAGTAGTATAGTTCTCACAGCACCTCCTCACTCTTGCTGTTCTCTGCCAGAAGCTGTCTAGGGCAGTTTTTAAATCCAAAACACCTGCCTCCCTTCTGCTTAAGCCACTTCCCCTAATTTACAGTTTCTTTCTTCACCTGGCTAACTGCTAATTACACATATAACAATTCACTTCAACCAACTCAGACAAACACACTAACTCCTTGTTTTCCTTTTTTGTTTTTACCCTAAATTGAAGGTCCCAGTAGTAGAGTTCTAGTTCTTTAGCGCAAGTCGAGTAGTATAGTTCTCACAGCATTTCCTCCCTCTTGGTGTGTTACATTTTGGTGCACTGCAAGGCCTTTCTGGAGTTTGGAAAGGCTATTATTACCTATATATACAAAAAGGTGATAAACATGGTATACTAAATTGGAGGCCCATAAATCTTTTGAATACAGATTATTAGATTTTGACAAAACTTCTCTGCCTAAGGTTACAAAATATTGCAGCACAACTTATTGATCCATCACAAACATGTACCATATCATAGAGAATTATCCAGCACAACTTATTTTTTAAAGAGAATATTTGAAAGTAATAGGAAAAGCCAAATGACAGGCTTTGTGCTATCATTAGATCAGTCCAAAGCATTTGATCAAGTAGGGCACATGTATCTAATGCAAGTGTTAACAGCATATGGTATAACACAAAAGATAATACATTGGATTGAAGTACTCTATAGAGGGGCATGTTTTGTACCCTCAGTAAATGGACACTTAGGTGAGAACATTCCTTTAAAAGTAGAATTGAGATAAGGGTGCCCTTTAAACCCTTTGCTATACACGTTTGCTCTAGATCCCCTTATATGACTGATCAAATGGGACCACCAGATTATAGGATTATCACCTCATGCAAGTCTTTGCTAAATAAAGATTTCTGCATATGCAGATGATGTATGCCCATTTGTAAAAGATACATGATCAGGAGAACTTACGATTAGCACCATTCAAGCTTTCTCGAAAGTTTCTGGAGCCTGCCTAAACTTAAAAAAAAATATAAGCATCCCAATAGGAAACCCACCTGATTAGCAGAGCCACATTGCAGTAGTAGCATTATCCCTTACTCCCCAGAAAATATTGGGAATATGGTTTGGGAATGGAGATTTACCCACTGTAAATTGGGACAAGAAATTAGAACTATGTGAAACAAGGTTAGGATATGGAAATCATGCAAACTGGCAAAAAAGAAGAGAGTAATTATAAAGTTTCTGCTACCAATCTTTACATATTGAAGTTACATTTATCATAACCCAGAATACCTGGAAACCAGGATTTTAAGTAATTTTTCCAAATGCTATGGGGCAGTCATCTGAACCTGGTGAAGAGAGATTTTATTTATCATATAAGGAAGTTCATTTAAATATATTTATTTAGTTGCTTAACCAGGTATAGCACACTAAGCTGAAAGCTTTTTTACAGGAGCGACCTGGGAGCACAAGGAGGTTAAGTGACTTGCTCAGGGTCACACAGTATGCAAGTGGAAGCTGTGGGATTCAAACTCAGGCCTGGTCTGCTGGATGTCACCAGATTTGCAGCTCAGAGCCTTAGACCACTGCGCTATACTGCCTCCTAAATATAATAAATCTGATGGTGTTCTATCACTCCTTTCTTATATTTCATATGATTAAATGGATTTAGAGCCCCACTGAATATCCCCGGCAAGGACGGAATAAATACACTCTTGAAACTTATATATCTAAATGGGAATAAGAAGCACCTAAAATCATTGCTAGTTACAAAGTACCTTAACATGCAGTGGCTTTGATAAAAAAAAAAAATGACAATGGAAAATAGATAAAAAACACATGCAGGCTTTGGGATGGAAACAATTGTATAATAATACTATGTCAGATACTCAGAAAGTAATATTAATGTTCCCCAAATGTATCTCCACAAAGATAACACAGGCTTTAGCCTTATTAAATGTTAATAGAGTACCACAACATACTTGGGAAGTTCTTTGGATGTTTAGCCAGGGGAAACTAGGAGTTCAAGGGAATCTGAAGCATAAAGCCATACAAAAAAGACGGTGTCCAAGAACAGAATGCAGTAACACAGAGGAAACTGAAACATTTTTATGTCACATGTTCACATAGTGTACAGTTTTGGTCTTCCTCACAGCAAGATGGCAATGGCCCTTCCCAAGTAGACTTACATATAATACACTTATTTTAGGAGATTATTGTGGGATATGGAGAGAAATCCATCATAATACTTTGACTGTTATTTTTGCTATTGTGAAATATTATTTATGGCCTGTTAGATGCCAATGTCTTACATAACAATTACAAGTAACAAATAAGGCAAGTGATCTGTCAGATTGAAATTGCAGTACTGAAGGTGAACGAATCTGACAAAATAAGGTATGCACCTAGGACAGTCATAAACTTATGGAGAAATAGGGATAACTATAATGTAAGTATGGGAATATGATTAGCAGATATTAGACTATGAAACTCTGTCTTCAGAAAACAGAAAATAAGCCATGTTAACAAAGGAGAAATCTATTAATTTGTGAATGTATGTATAGAATTCTATGGATGTCTCTCATGATTTCCTGACAATGTGTACAAATAATGTAATGGATTTTCATTCTTCAAATAAAATTCCCGTTCTTTTCGAGAACTGCTATGGGATCTTTAACATCTACCTGAACAACCAAAGGAACAGGCAGATGGGATCTCGGTTTAACATCTCATCTGAAAGACAGATTCCTTCAGAGGAAGTAAGAGCTGCCTCATCGTATGGGGCAAAAAAATAAAAAAAAATCTCACAACCTCAGTAAAAACAAAATTGTAGCACAACCTGACAACCTCATGAATTCAAATAAGCACAAAAGAATATCATAGCATGTTCAAAGTTTTAGCTCTTTACAAACTGCCACCAATTGTGAAAGTAGCCTCTTACCAGTGATGCCAGCTGGAGCCCCTTCAAATAACCTCTGACATGGTGAATGAAGCCAGCTGGAGGTTAGTGCAAAGGAATAAAACCTTGAGCTTGTTCTGATACACCTTTATGTTTGGTTGTATTTATGAGGTTGGAGGGTGGTGCTGGAATTTTGCTTGTACTAATGAAGTATTCCATCCCTGGTGTCTAGTGGTACCCCACACCGTCCAGTCACCATCCCTGTAATTTCTCAGTGTCAGCTGAAATAAAGAAAACTATTCCTCAATGTTGTTTTTAAACATGCAAAAAAAAAGGTCCCTTGATGATCTGACCCCCAACCCTGACCTCCCACTCAGCACCCGCCACCCCAAAAAATTCCACAATCTACCTCCACATTAACTCAGCTGAACATGCCCTACAGCAAAGATCTACTCTCCAGTGGAAGACACATCTTGCTGCTGGAATCACCGACTACAATATGAACAGGTAAGTGCAGTTTAATGTATTTCAATGGGGTTTTTATGCAATAACTTTGCCATTTTTTCATATTTTTGCCCCACACTATCAACACGGCCTTTTTTGTGCCCTGCCTCATGACAAATGGTAGTGAAAGTGTGGAAATCATGCCCAAAAGCTGATTCTGTGCTCACATTGCAAAATCACCTTTTGTGCAGGATTTGAACAATTTCACCACCCTTGGTCATGAGGTGGGGTCATAAGAAGGCTATGTTGAAAATATGGGGTCAAGATACATAAAAATGACAAAGTTAGAAGTGCACATTTAAATTTGTTCTAAGCGCACTCATAGCATTTGTAATTTTCAGTATTTTGACCCTAAATTGTCAACATAGCCATGTATCCATACCGCCTCATAAATGAGACAACTGTCATTTTTTTTAAAATCCTGGCCAAAATGTGTTTTCACACCTGTGGTGCGGAATGACATTTTGGTGCAAGGAATCAAATTTCAACTGGGATTGGAAAACTTTCACTCACAGGGTTCATCAGTTGGGTGTAGCAGTCTCTCACTTTTTTCTGCTGCATCAGTATCCTTACTTTGCATACATATTGGTTCTGACCAGAGTTTGTTTCTACTGGAGTCACTCCTCAATTTGTAACTTATAGAATCGCCTAATTTCTATGTATACTAACAAAAAGCAAACCTCTGTTATGATGTGATATTTCCCATATAAATGTTTTATGCTCAAGAAATTTATTTCCTTATGTAAACCTTATTTTTCTTTGCAAATTACAAAAAAATTTATTGTGATGATTTATATTACTATAATTACTGGCCAGTCATTTTATTGACTGTGCTGATACCACTTCTGAACAATAACCAGCCGGTTCATAGGTCTCATAGGTCATTTACAAGTTTTAAGGCAATTTGCCTATTAGTTGCCCACCCTTTTCTCAAAGGTTGTGTTCTTTTCTTTTTTTTTTTTGGCCAATTCACAATAACTGTCCACATTTTTCTTAAAGACTTCCGTACTCTTGCTATCCACCACATAGAAAGATGGGCACCTCCATATGGATACTACCTTGTGAGAGACCAACTTAGCTATTTTTTTTGAGTGGTTTATGTCCCCTTTAAGCTGTATCATGTAGGCTTGCATGCCTCTTTGTATATTTCCTGTTTCAAAAGCTAGACAGTCCCACAATTCCTGGTTAGTGATGGCCCCATAAACAAAACATAAATCATCCTTCAATCTGCAGTACTCCGGGGTATGCAGTCCCAAAATATCCATTCATTCCCTGTACTCAAGTGTCTTTATTTCTGTTATTATTTTAGTAACCCTACTCTGTATTCCCTCCAAAGCCTTAATCTCTGTTTTACCGTGAGGTGACCAAAACGGGACACATTAATCCATGTTGTGGCCTCACCAATGAAGTGTACAGTGACAGAAGCATCATTTTGTCTCTGCTATTTATATGCCTACTGATACAAGACAGGATGCCATCAGTTTTTTTTTTCACTGTCAACTGACAGTGCCTTTGAAAACTTAAATCATTAACTATAGTAACTCCCAGGTCTTTCTCTCTGTGGTTTCTTTTAATGCTTGTCTTTTTAAGATATATTTCATCCTCTAACTATTTTTTCCAAAATGCATCACTGATCAGTTTTCTACATTTTAATCTAATTTAAAGAAATACAAAACCACACTTACCCCCCATACTGCAAAGCATCATTTGGCTGCATATGCAAATCACCACAGGATATTATGCTGGTTCAGCTTTAAGCAGAAATGCATGGTGCTGAAAGACCTCTCACACAGTGTGCAAAGGGTGCCAATTTATATGTCTGTAATCACAAATCAACTGTAGTCCATTCTCTTTGTAGGTGTTTGCCTTCCACTGTATTCTAGACCACCAAGCTGATCTTTGTGTCATTGGTGAATTTAGATAACCATACACCTTCACTATATTCCATCAACATCACATAGATGTCAAATAAACATGGACCCAAAACTGACCCTTGAGGACCCCCCACTGGTAACTGGTAACCACTTCAAATGTACACCTCCTAATAACACCCATTGTTCCCTAGTTTCCAACCAGGACACAGTCCATGATATTAACCTGTCATTTATTTCTAAGTCAAGTTATCTGTTTATAAGTTTAGCATGTGGCACTGAATCAAAGGCCTTAATGTAATCTAGAAATATCATGTCCACAGGTTTCCCATCTTCCAGGGCTCTACTGACTTTAGCGGAGAAAGCTCATTAAGTTAGTTTGGCATGATCTTCCCTTCATAATGTCATGCTGTGTTGGGTCATTCAAATTATATGTACTAATAAAGCCCTCAATTCCTTCTTTCACCGCCTTCTCTAGTACTTCCCCAACATAGACATCAGGCTCAGGGGTCTATAAATTTTGCCCTGTGGCTTGTCCCCTTTCTCAAATTTGGGGATTACAGTGGCCCTCCTCTAGCTTGCTAGCACATCCCCTTTATCCAGTAATTTTTAAAACATTTTTGTGACTGGACCCACTATTTCTTCAGCTAATTATTTGATCAATTTGGGATGCAGACCATAAGGGCCAGGGGCTTTAATAGAATCTGATTGTTTCAAACCAGTGACAATATCACCTTCCTGAATTATAATTCTTCGACTAGACTCAAGTTGTATACTAGACTAAGGAGTTTTATCCTTGTTTATGAAAACAGTACAAAAATACTGTAGCTGTTTAGTACTTCCACCATTTGCCCATCATCTGTGACCATATTCCCTGATTCATCCATAAGAGGTCCCAGTTGTGTAGAACCACTTCTCTTATAATTTCTGTAACTGTAAAATAACTTATTATTATTATCTTTAACCTTTGTCACTAATCTGAGCTCCTGGTTCTTTATTTCTTTCCTTATTACCTTCTTACACATTCTTGGTTTTTCCTTGTGCATACTTAATTTGTTTTTATTTTCCATTCCCCGCTATAAGCTTTTCTTTTTTCTGATTATAGATTTAACTCTCTTATTAAACCATCCTGTTATCATACCATATCTATTATGCTTTAATTATTCTGGCACATACTTGTCAATCAAATAATTTAATTTCTTCATTAACACTTCCGGCATTTCATTCTGGTTCTTTTTATACATATCTGCCATCCAGTCCTACATTTTTAGTTCCTCATATTTCCTCTTTCATGCCATGAAAACTTACTTTATTAAAACACTTTATTTGTGTGCTCCTATTTACCTTGCATTTTGATTCCTTAATATCAAACATGACAATATCATGGTCACTGTCACCAAGATGTTCCATAACCCTACAGCTGGATATTTGGTCTTCCAGGTTACTCAAAACAAGGTCCAATATGTTGTTGCCCTCATGCCTGTTTTATCATGCTGTTCCAAATTATGACTATTAATAACATCCATGAAATGCTTTTTCAGTCATTGCAGTGCCCTCTCTTATATTCCCATCTGATGCCAGGCATAGTAAAATCACTTAACAGTATTATTCTATTTTCATAACTTAACTTGTTTGAAGGTGTATCCTCTTTTGATTTGAATCCATATCCTGTGTAGGTGGCCTGTATATTAAACCCAGAACATTTTTTTTTAACAGTTGCAGGAATTGGCTTAATCCAGACATACTTAAGGTCACGTACGTCATCATTCTCCAAATTAATTCTTTCTACTATTATATTATTAGATACATAAATTGCCACAACACCACCTCTTCTGTCCTTCCTATCCTTACAGATAAGTGTATATCTTTGGATATCTCTCTCCCAATTGCCTTTATTTTTCCACCAGTTACAGCACACAGATGCACTCCTTCTTTAGCCAAAGTAATCTCCAATTCCTCTTCTTTCTTCAATAGGCTTCTGGCACTAGTAAGTAACAAATTCCAATCCTCTGTGACTTTTGATTTGGGGATAAATATATTTCTTATGTATACATTTGTAGTGGATGATACACATCCACCTTTCCACTCTGCATTTAGTTTAAATATTTCAAAATGCTTCTGTTTAATCTATTTCTAAAAACTCTCAAGTCATCTTTATTCAGATTTGAGCCATCTTTCCCATATAGTCTTTAGTCACTGTAAAATGTGTCCCACTATCTTTGGAATAGGAAACCTTCTTTTTCACAACCTTTCCTCATCCACCCCTTTAGGGTACTGATTTCCTATGTTTTTTTTTTCTACCTGCCATAGGTACTGGGACAATTTCAGCCACAACAATTCTACATCTTCAGTTTTTTATTACCCTACCCATGTCTTTGACGTACCTTTATATATCTGTCTCCTTCCTTCTGCCTACTTCATTTGCCCCTACATTTAAAACTCATATGATTTCAATGGTTCCATTCAAAATTCTATCAGTATTGTTTTTAATATGCACAATTTTTGCCCCTGAAAGGGAACTTTCAAGTGAAAGTGAATTGACAATTGTTGTCTTTCTGATTTATCTACATGTAACTTTATCTGTGAACTTGAGTATGGAATCAGCAATGATCAAGACTGCCCTTTTATTTGCTACACCTAATGTACTTTCTCCCTTTCTTTGAATTTGCCGGCTGTTATAATCACTGTGTTTGCTTGCATAACTCTCATTGATTAGTGCATCATTACTCTCCAAAATAGTGTTCCCTTCCAATTCTCGAATTTGTGGGAACTTGTCCCAGTGTCTGCCTCCTCCCTCTTTCTTAATAGCTTGAACCAGGCACCATTTCTAAAACCATCTTCAGTGTCTATGTCTCCTAAGTTTTTCCTTTTTCTCTTGCCCCATTAGAGAAAGAATCTCACATTCTGAGGTTGTTCCTGTAACTGGTCCATATTCCCCATCATCCTGCAGTCTCAACATTCTATAATCTATAAAGTTTTTTAGTCTAAATATTTTATTCTAAACTTTAAGTTACTTTTTCAGCATGACAATTTCATCCTGTATATCTTTAATGAGAATGCATTTGTCACATACAAAGTTTGTTGTGGCCTCCCCTTTTGTATACATATTGCAGGACACAAAACAGTTAATTTCACCTTCCATGCATGTTAGAATGTCCACTCAGCTGACAGAAGGAACAATGAAATTTTGGGCTACTCAGGATGTGGAAACAGGATACAATATTATCTCATCTTAGTGCAGATAATATCCAGATTACCCTCTAAAATGATCACAGGGAATATCCGCCTCCCTCAGCAGATGCAGGGAGATGTTATTGCCTCAGCCCTCATGTTGCCTCCATTTGCTCTCAGCTCTGCTTACTAAAAGCAAAGCTTTAAGGGTGAACCTGGAAGCAGGGTACTGTGGGAAAACTCTGCAAGGGTGTCCAATAAAATTTAAAAATTATATATATATATATATATATATATATAAAATTCAGGCAACTAGCCTGATCTAGGCTGCTATAAGGATACAAAATAACTCAACATAAAAAGCATGCTCAAAGTGGTGATCAGTAGTCCCTTAAAATGATGGGAACTACAACCCCCAGCACTCCATGGAGCTGTTATCATGGAAACAGTTATCCGCTGTTATTCCTTTGCTAGATCCAATGTTATATTAGCTTTTTTTTTGTATTTTTTAGAACATTTTTGCACACACTACACCATACACACTGGTGATTTTGGGGGAAAGGATATATACAGACACTCAGCTGTGTAATCTGCAGTCCAGTTAGCTTAGCACAGTACACCAGGAGTTGATTTTTAAATGCAAACCAGAAGCAGGGCATTGTGTAAAAACTAAATGAGTGTGTCCAATAAAACTCAGACAGCAAAACCCAAAAAATAAAAGATGGGATGGTAGCCTGCCCTGCACTGCTGCAAGGAAATAAACTAACTCAAAATAAAATGCACACTCAAAGTAGTGGTTGATAGTCCCCCATAATGGTGGAAAGTACAACCCCTAGTACTCTCCTGGACAGTTACCATAGTAACAATCACTGTTATTCCCTTGCTTGACCCAATGTTATGTTGGCTTTTCTTTTTGTGTTTTTTAGAACTTTTTTGCGCACACTAACACACACATGCTGGAGATTTGGAGGAAGGGAAGGATACAGCCACACAGCTACATATTCTGCTGTCCAGTTAGGTATTATGGAATAGAACCTGGTTATTATGTCACGGGTGTCAACCAGTCAAACTGAAAGTGAAAACTACTGCCATCCTGTGCACATAGAAACAAAATGCCAGAGAAAGGAGATAGGTCTTATTTTATTTTGCTATATACCACTAAACGAGCCAGCAGTCATATAAAATAAAGTAAGGCATGTTACATTATTTGGTTTTTCTACATGCTTCTCATTCCTGGTTTCTGTGGCATTACATACCTTGAGTATGTAAAAAGCTCATAATGTACAACACCCCATCTATTACTTGTATTACGCATTTTATATACAAATAAATTATGCAAATATGGATGCTTTCCCATGCTGGTATGATGATAGTCTACCCAAGGTCAAATATGGATTAATTATGGTTGATAATGTTGTGTTCAGAACATTCAGAAAACATATTGTGAAGACCATAATGCACAGAAATCATTTTTGGAAAATTCCATAGTAATCCTGACCAACAATAGTGGCCAAATGGAACCAAAACAATTTATTATTTAACATGTTTTTTTGATAAACTACAGATTTTAGGATTACAGCTACAGTTTAAATATATTGTGATGGACAGATTTTTAAACTGAGAAACAAAACAAAACAAAAAATATATGCACAGTAAATGTCATTTACAGATACAGTAACATATGATATGATTTAGTCTGAGATTTAAACAAAATCTGACATGACTTTAGATGGATAACAGTAAGAGATGGTATAAACTAAAAATAAAAATCAAAACCAAAATTAATCAGGATGTGTACCTTCTTGATCAATATGATCTTCAAACATTTCTAGAGTTTTACTATGGAATCAATACTATAAGAAGCTTTAATAATTGTGCTACTAATGGGATAAAAACAATGTTTAAAGTTTAATTAGGATGGCATCTCTGATATAAACTTAAACATGGTACAAGATGAATTAAATATGATTGATATAATTAAAAATGAATCATGAGTACCATTACAAGCATGGACACTAACACCATATTTATATCATGGACAGTCATTGCACATTGTATTTTATTGTAACGTTTTTCTTTCATTTACCAAACTGAAGATGGATTGGTTCTATAATTTGCTCTGTCAAGATTGTGTGTGTATATTTTTTCAATGTATTTGTGCATGTTTATCAATCATAGATAGTTTTGCCCAAAAATCAAGGACAAACTATGGCCAGATGTGTCATTGGCAAAGATCCTAGACAGGGCAGCTATAGCCATGGATGTCCATAGACAACCTTATTTGTCCATAAAAACCTGGACAGTCAGAGAGCAATGCAATGATATAACTAATACATTCAGGTGCATGCCACATTTTAAGTAGGCTTGTTGACTATTTGTTTTTGTTTGTTTTGTTTAGTTATGCTCTGTAAAGTCCATGAGCCAAGGACCCATTTTCATGGGTGACCAGAGCAGATAATCAGTACAATTAGTTTAAACACAGTACAAAAAAACAACAACTTAAGGTTTGTCTGTCTCTATTGACTACTGTGCATTATACAAATATTAACCAAAGTGGAGGAAACAGTGGGGAAACACTGACCTAAGGGACAAACTGTTTTCTGACAATAGTTATTATACCCAAACTTGAAGGCTAATGGCAACATAACTATCGGAAGGCAATAATTCATCTGAAGGGATCTACATTTCCCATTATATCCTGATACAACTCTAGTCAATATCTGCTTTATTAAACCTTACCAGAGGTATGAGGATTTGAATGGGCAATAGTTGAGAAGACTGCTGCCCAGTTCTAAAAAAAAAAACTATTACCTGGTTCTAATGAACTATTGCCTGGTTCTTTGTTTCAAACCAGGCAATAGTCTGAAACCTTGTTTGTCATATGACTGGGTCTGGTCCAATCAGCAACCAAGCTTTTTTTCCAAGGTTTAAAAATATGCAAATATTGACAAGTGTTGAGTGGAATAGTTGAAAACCAGAGTATCCAGAGGATGAACTACTGCCCTCCAATTGTTATATTGCCCAAAGCTGAATGCTGATGGCATTATGAATGTTGGAGGTCAGTAGTATATCCTGAGGAAGATATTCTTTTCAACTAATCTATAAACCAGTCAATATACATTTCTTTAAACCATCCCCCCTTTTTGTTTGTTTCAGTTAGAATAATGTAGTCTTTTTAGAAAAAATAAATTCCTTGGCTCTAGTAGTCCCCCTCTCCCATGCATCAACTGGTACTGCTGTTTGAAAAGAAAACAATTCCAGGGGTTTGGGCTAGAAGTTCCAGTAGTCTTGTGAGACCAGTGTGGTCCTTTTTTATTAAGAAATACCCTGTGATATAGTAGGCTATAAGGGTCTCCCTGTCATACCAGTTGTGTGTGGTGTGTCTCTGAGATCTTCTGAGATGAATTTTGTTTAAATGAAATCTCTGGTTGGCTAATGGGATGAAGAAGGGCTGCATATTTCCCAGGCTACTGTCCATTTTATCCTTCACTTCCCTGCACCTGGTTGTGATGGGGGAGTCAGAAAGCACAATGAGGGTCACTGCATTCTGTGTGAAAGGCATGGTCACCCCTGGGAGGTGATCCCTTACAGAACCACATATTACAGCTCCTACATAGCCCAGGTTGGGGCCTGACACAGTAGTGATGCAGGAGCATGAGAAGCTGGCTGCAATAGCTCAGGTAAGAGCTGTTGTTTCAGATGACAACTATGATGACTGCTTTGTAATTTAAAGCTCTGAGAGGTTTTGGTGAAGTTCCTGAGGGAGCATAGAGACATCTAACACTGCCAGTATGATACCTTTTCCATGCTGGTGTTGGAGGGGCATTGTCAAGGAATCCAGGAGGGAATGAAGACTTTGCCCATTTCTGAGTGTAGTGAGCAATAGTCTTTGAACTATTGCTCATTGCCATATTTTATTGACCATTCTTAAAGACAGCAGTGGTAAATAGTACATAGAAACATAGAATTTGGCAGCAGAAAAGGACTGCTTGGCCCACTCAGTCTGCCCAGATTGTCCCTGCCTCGTCTGTCTCTGCAGGCCCTCATTGGCCTCTGGTGATCATCCCTCCTCCCTGCCCATTTACTAATATTCTTCCATGTCTATTCCATGCACACATGAAGCCCTGTATTGTTTGCACCTCCAGCACTTCCATTAGCAATCTATTCCAGGTTTCTACCACCCTTTCAGTGAAGAAGCAGTTGTTCTTCAAATGCTTCTTAAACTCACCCCTTCCAGCTTCATCGGATGCCCACTGATCCTAGTATTCTTCCCATTCAAAATAAATCACCCTCATGCACCTTTCTCACCACCATAAAGAACTTATAGGTCTGTATCATGTCCCTTCCTGCTCTTCTCCAGGATGTACATGTTGAGACCCATCAGTCTCTCCTCATAGGGTTTTGGCTGCAACCCCTGCACCATTTTAAAATGTCCTCCTGTGGACCGCCTCCACACTGTCTGTGTCATTTCTGAGGTGTAGAATCCAGATGTGGACACAATACTCCAGGTGTGGTCTCACCAGTGAGTGATACAGTAGCAACACCACCTTCCTCCTCCTGCTAGACATACCTCTCCCAATGTATCGCAGCATCACACTGGCAGTAACCACTACTTTGTCACACTGCCCTGCCACTTTAGAGTCATTAGATGTGATAACCTCAAGGTGCCTTTCCTGCTTAGGGACTGACTGTACCCCCCCCAATTCCATACTCAGTTCCTGGGTTCCTATGCCCTATGTGCGTGAGTTTGCACTTTTTTCCCACAATGTTTTTTATCCTTCTAGGCAGGTCTATGCATCTATAAGCCCTATCTTCATGACTGACAGTCACCCCATACCACTCTCCTTGTCCAGAAACAGATACCCCTGTAGATTTCTTCCTGTGGCAGGGAGGGAGGGAGGGCTGTACTTCTCCTCCAGTACAAAATCCACTGCAGCCTCAGAACCAGAGTGGAAGAGCAGACCATCAACACATGGCAAAGCTTTATGAAGCTCTGGCCCCAGTCTTTTCTGCTTTTCTTTTTTCGTTACTTCTTGTGCTGTGGCATTTGTTCATGTGCATGTAGTTGCCCATTTCTGATGTCACTGCAGCCCCCCATGCACTCATGCCTGCACTACCCACAGGGCCTCCACCCTGTAGCAGTTATGGGCCAAGACAACTTGGCCATCCTCCCTGGAAGAGAAGAGTAAATCTTGTGATACTCAATCCTCTCCCACCCAACTGATCCTGGCAACCTGTGCTCATTCCTGAATATGGGTCACCATTCTGGCAGGAGGTAAGGTGCTCAGCACCTCAGCCCTCCATGTCAGTGAGCCAGCATTGCACATTTTTAAACTTTAGTTTATTGCATTCCATTAAAAAAAAGTTAAACTTGATAAAGCCCAGTAGACAAGAGAGAGCATCACATCTAGTGAATCATCCTTTGAGTTAACATTTAAGAAAGGATTTAGCAGCACATGTCTGTTCATGTTACAACACTGAGGCAGTATCTCAAATAAATCTATTCAAGTCCTGTACAGGAGTTCATAAGATTGTATAACTGCACAGTGCTGTGGAAACCCCAGTAAGAATAATGTCCATCCAAATAAGCTCCATCTTATTCTGGTTTAGTGTGTCGTTGTTCCAAATAGTTTCTGTACAATCTAAACTGTTGATTCAGTGTGTTGGAAATTCCTATCTGTAAAAGTTATATATAACCTGCATATACATACTCCAAACCACAGAAGAGCCTATAATTGATAAACCACAGGCTTAATGCAGTCAAACTTTAAAACACTGCCAGAAGAGTACATTTTAAAACAGCAAAATTAAACAGGTAATATTATAATTCTTCAAAATTATTGCAATACAGAATAACTCAGCCATTCTGTAACTGGTTGCCAGAGGTATGATACCATACTGTAAAGTGTTGGGTTTTGTCCCATTCTGCATGGGAAGGAAAGATGGGGTCTGTCAAGCCATGCTAGTGTGTACCATCCAGACAATGGGGGTCACAAAAAAAGCTATTAATAATACCTATATGTATTGGACTATACTCACATTACCCATGAAAATGATCACCAACCCCTATTCACAAAGCCTGGAGATATATACCCCCCATTGCAATTTTTTTTATAGTTTAAAATAGTTTTGACACAGGTGATAGCAAACATTGAGGAGATGTGCCTTGAGCCATTTCCAAATCAAGTACAATGCAATAAACTTCTGAGCTTAGTATGTTAGCAGGATACTGAGCTAAGATTTTTGTTTTATATAGTAAAGTTCCCCTCTGCAGCCATTAGTCTCTGAGTCTTGGAGGAGGGTAGAACAGAAGTATTGTGGGTGCAATTCAATGACTCAGAAAATAGGAGTCTCAGGATGGGAGTGGTATGTAAGCCACCAGTTTAGATGGAAGATTTGGACAGAGAACTAGCGCAGCAGATTAGGAAGGTTTGTGGGAAAGGTAACACTGTGATCATGTGGACTTCAATCTGCCATGAGTGGATTGGAGTACCATAGCCACCTCGAGTGCTAGGCATCAGGTATTCCTGGAAGCCTTCCAGGACAGCTTCCTGACACAGCTGGTTAATGAGCTGACTAAGTTGGAAAAAACACTGGATCTAGGGGCTTATTTTACTATTTAGAAGTGAAAATTACATCTTGGCACTATGAGTGAACCTGTGACCCCACAAAGCTACTTCCAGGTCATTTGGGATCATAAAACTTGCCTTTGCAGCTAGCAGGGTGACCGCGTGCAGGGTGCACGTCATCGCTTGAGGACACGCAGTAGAGACATGATTCAAGATGTCTGCTGTGTCCACTGGGACCAAGGGACACAGGGCATTAAACAAGATTAAGATAGTAAGTACTATTTTAAAAAGAGAAATAAACAAGAATCACACTTTATCTTGTTTACTTATACTGACAACATGGTTACGACTAAAACCAAGAAGAAAAATCACAAATCATGTGTATCCCATAAAATGTATACAGAAGAAGAAATTGCAGTAGAATTTGTATGTGATAAGTGTATTCAGATCCAAGCGTTGCAAACTGAAACTGAACTGATAAAGCAGAGGTTTGAAGGAAATAATCAAGTAGGATCACTAAATGTCCAGAAAGAAATAGAGGAACTTGAGGCTTATATAGATTAATTTTTAGTAGAGAATGATTTAAACCTATCTGATGAATGGGTTCCACAACAGCCCTTGGCCAAAACATTAAATAGGCACGATGAAAATCAGTGGAAGAGTACACCCATACATTCTACTAAGCTGCAGGTGTTAAAACATTATCCAAAGTTGGAAATTAGATACACTGTATTAGACTAGGATAGACAATGCATGCAAGAACTCCCAGAAAAAAGAACCTTATAGACAGAGAATAAAAAGGTCCTAAGCATAATTTAAAGTACTATAGTATAGATAGAAAACAGTCATCAGACAAAGGGAACTAAAAAGAAGATATGGAGCATAAACAAGGAAACAAATGTCTAAATAAAAATGAAACAATACCACCTAAAGCAGATACCACAGTAGAAAAGGAAGCCACAAAACAAATAGAAAATGAAGTCATAAAACAAAAAAAAAGAAAAATACATATTAATAATAGGAGACTCCATAATTAAAGGGATTGACTCTGTAGTATGTAAAGACAGAAAAATGTATGCAACAGTGAGCTGTTTGCCAGGAGCAAAAATCTCAGACATTGGTCATTTATTAGATGGACTGATGGAGGGTCTATATGAACCTTTAGTCATAATCCACATTGGTACAAATGATGTGGGGTTCCATGGCATAGATGACATTATACAGGACTATCAACACCTTGTGACTAGAACGAAAGAAAGGGGGTGTGCCATAATTGTATCAGGCTTGATTCCAAGACATGGGAGATATGAGTTCAAAAATTCAGGAATAGAAATGTTAAATAGCGTCTAAGGAACTTCTGCAGTTATAATAGTATTGGATTTATGGACAACTCATGGAATTTTAGAAAAAGTACCCTCTATAAAAGTGATGGACTACATTTAAATAGAGCAGGTATCAGAATAATGAGTATAAGAATAAACAATGTTATCTCATTTAATTTAAACTGGATAAAGAGAGGAAGGAGACACATAACATAACACACAAAATTGTGGATCTTCCAGAAGGGTGGAGATGTATACTGTTAAACACATATAGCCTAGTAAATAAATTTGAGGAATTACAATATCTACTACATGAAAATAATGTGCATGTTGCACTCATAACAGAGACCTGGTGGACAAGTGAGAACAGGTGGGATAAAGAAATAAATGGTTATAATTTATATTATCTATCTAGGGAAACAAGAAAAGGAGGTGGTATTGCAATATATATAACACATTCAATACAATGCGAAGAAATAACCAGGACTAAGAATCACCTTGAAATGATATGGTTAAAGATTATACCCAAGGGTCAAACAAAAATTAAACAAGGTCTGATCTATAGACCCCCCTCAATGAGTATGGAAGGTGAATTAGAATTATTAAATAATATTAGGAGTCTAGATCCAACAGAAAGGATAATATTGACTGAGGATCTAAAATTCCCTGACATCGACTGGACAAAACTTGAGGGCAAAAACATGAAAAGTATTCAATTTTTGGAAGCAGTTAACCAAATAGGACTTGTCCAACTTGTATCTCAAAATACTAGGGGAAATGACATCCTAGACTTAATTTTAACAAACATGGATCAAACAATATGAAATGTACACACAAGTAGCCCATTAAGAACAAGTGACCATCAATCTGTCCAGTTTCTAATAAAAATGTGGGAAAAACACCTAGGGAAGGGGAAAGTATTGTATTAAATTTTAAAAATGCCGACTTTTCAACTATGAAGAAAGTTCTTGAAAACTGGAATTGGAAAAAGGATTTTGGAAACCAAACAGCACATCAAATGTGGGAATCTCTGGTAAATAAACTACACACAACAATAAACCTATGCATACCTAAATATGCTAAGTATAATAATAATAAGGACACTCCAAAATGGTTAACACCTAGAAATAAAGCACTAATTAATAAAAAGAATAGATGGTTTAAAAAAATCAAACACAATATAAGCACACAACCACTACCACAGTATAGAGAATTTGTAAAAAAAAAAAGTCAAATGGGAAATAAAAAAAGCAAAAAAGGATTATGAACTAAAAATGGCAGTATTAGTAAAAGACAATTACAAAACGTTTTACTCCTATATAAATAATAAACAAAAAAGAGATAAAACCATTGGACCCTTTAAAAATAACAAAGGAGAAATACTGAACAATAAAGATTGTTCAGAAATTCAAAATAAATATTTTTGCTCTGTCTTTCACCCAGATACTTCTGTAGAAACCAATGTTAACACAAATCATGGATCAGAGAGCATACAAATACATCTACAGGATGTCTTGGACAAATTAAAAGCAACACATACACATAAATCACCTGGTCCGGATGCAATTTACTCTAGGGTACTGCAAGAGTTGGCAGACCAACTCACACCACCTTTTACCCACATTTTTCAAAATTCACTAAATACAGGACAGGTACCATAGGGCTGGTGTGAAGCATTGGTGGTTACATAAAAGTGGCTCTAAATCAGAATTAAAAAATTACAGACCAATTAGCCTGACATCGGTCATGGGGAAGATGATGGAATGTATTTTAAAGGACCATATGGTTGAGTGCTTGGAAACAAGTGGCCTACAGAACACAGTGCAACATGGCTTTCGTAAAAATCATTCATGCCAAACTAATCTCTTAACATTCTATGAGAAGGTTGGGAAGGCACTGGATACAGGAAACTGTGTTGATGTCACCTTTTTGGATTTTTCCAAAGCGTTTGATAAGCTCCCACATCATGGAATGATAAATACTGTACAACAGTATGAACGAGATAATAACATAATAAGCTGGATAGAAGCATTGCTGAATGAAAGAAGACAGAAAGTGGTGATTCATGGTGAAAAATCAGAATGGGCAGCGATGACTAGTGGGGTACCTCAGGGGTCAGTTCTTGGACCCTGTCTTTTTAATATCTATATAACTTCATTAAAAATAGTCAACAAGGACATTTGGCTAACAAAATTTGCAGATGACTACAGAATTGGTGCTATAGTTAATAATACAAAAAATTAAAATGATTTCCAGGAAGCATTAAATAATGTATATAACTGGACTGTAAAAAATAAGCTTGAACTAAATAGAAATAATTGTATAACCATGCACCTGGGTAAAACAAAAAATTAAATAAACCATCTCTATAAACTGGATAACACAGTACTTAATAACACAAGTAAAGAAAGAGACTTGGTGATAATAATTAGTTCAGGCCTAAAATTCAGTTCCCAGTGTAATAAAGTAATACAAAAGAGAAACCAGATATTAAACTGTATTTTGAGAAACATATCAAGTAGGGATAGGAATGTGCGAATGCCCCTCTATAGTGCATTGGTGAGACCAAACCTGGAATAGTGTGCCCAGGTGTGGGCCCTCTATAAAAAGGTAGATATAAACAATATAGAAAGAATACAGAAAAGAGCAACAAAGTCAATTGAAGGATTAGAAAAAAAAACATACCCAGAGAGATTAATAGAGCTGAATTTGTACACCCTAGAGTATAGGACAACCAGGGGTGATTATTAAAGGAATAATGCCTGACAGGGTGGGTGTTATGCTGGGATAACATCCCACCTCGGGAGGTTGGGCCTGAGGCCACCGGCCGAGGGCGTCCAACACCCGAGAAGGGATGTTATCCCAGCATAACACCCACCCTAGAGGGCATTATTCCTATTATACAATGGCTTATTGTTTTATAGTTAAATAATTTTAAAGAATGTTTTTGTTACTGTGTAAAAATATTTTTGTTTCTCAAGAGAAAAAAAAAAAGGTCAGGAGCAGCATGCTCCATATCCTACTAACAATCAGCAGGGATGTTATGCCAGGATAACATCCCTGCTGTGACAGCCAACTGACCAATCAGAAGCCAGGATTCTTTCTTGCCATTGTATAATGCTTATTATTTAGATTCATACTAGATGATTTATTATTGTCAGAATTAGAACTCTCTTAGAGGAATTCTAGGTACGAACCTAGGGGACATCCTTTTCAGTTTGAAGTCAAAAAATGGCAAACCTTACAACGCAAGCACTGGTTTAGCAATAGAATTGTGGCAGGATGGAATTCTCTACCGATAGACGTAGTATCCAGCCCAAGTATGGATTCTTTTCCAAAATTAATTTAGATAATTTTCTCTTAGGTAAACGAACTAAACGTAAAAACAGGCAAGCATTATGGACGGAAGTCTAATTTAGCTTGAAAATCACCTGTGAACCTATGGACCTAGTACTGACTAATGGTGAAACTGTAAGAGATCTGGGGGTGGAGGACCTGCTGGGGGGAGTGGGCACCACTCGATGTGTTTCACACTCAACATTGGCAAGGAAGCAGTAGGAACAGGAGCCAGGGTGGCTGACTTCAGAATGGGCTGACTTTGGAAGGATTTTAGAAACGCATCTAGCAGGAATGGTTCTATGTGATATTAGAGAATGTGAAATAGCGATCATTATAATCATGACTGTATATCACCGAAAAGCAAATCAGCAATATACATTTGCTGGTGACCCAACATCTGCAAGAAATAAGTGTTTTTGTGGGGTGTGCCCCCTGCACCTCCCTGATTTTAGATTCCTAACTCCAGGGGGATGCATGTTGGGGAAGGGGCAATTAAGTCCTGCAGCCACAGGCAATGTAAAAACTCTAACCCTCCTGTCCCCAGCTCCAAACCCAGTACCTATTGGCCGGAGCTAGACTCCCTCACCACCACACCACATGGCTAGCTCGGTGGCAGCAGGCACACTACACTGTCATAACCCTCTTATCTATCCCTTCCCTTTGTCTTGACATCCTGTCTTTCCAGTTGCCCTCTACTACCCTTGTGGTAGCAGGGAGTCACTACCCTTGCAGGTCACCAATGATAATATCACTGAATATGAGTCACCATTTTGACAGTCACCCATTTTCAGTCACTATTATCACATTATACCCGGAGGAATTCATCCATGCTTGGATGCAAGCCAGAAATGGGAAATAATCAAACTGGGGATTTTGGAGGTTACTGGGTCCTGTACAAAAACATGGAACAGGAAAGGAAAGGCTAAGAAAACAAGCTGGTTGAGCAGGGAGGTCTTGGAAAAGTGAGGGCAAAAAAGGCAACATTCAGGAGTTTCAGGAAATCTGGGAGAAGGGAGGACAGAGAGCAGTAAGTGAAGAAGTCCAAAGAAGTAACCAGAGAAGTCAGGGCAGCCAAGGCTTTCAGAGAGCCGAGGTTGCCACAGAGCATCAAGGACAGGGAAAAAGGCTTCTTCAGGTACATAAGAGAGAAAAGGATCTGCAAAGATGAAATTGTGAGGATTAGAAAGGACAGGGGGTGAGCAGAGAAAGGGGTGGATCAGGCAGAAGCACTAAATGAGTACTTCTGCATTGATGAGGGAGAAGGGCAGACAACTACCTCAGAGGATGGAGAAGGTCAGAAAAGGGGGAAAGGGATGACAAATGAGGTAACCATTGAGGGCAGGGTATTGAAAGGCCTGAAGGCTCTGAGGGTGGATAAGGCACCAGGACCAGATGGCATACACATCAGGCTGCTGAAAGAACTAGTGGAGGTCCTGGCTGGGACACTGGCAGATCTATTCAGTACCTCCTTGGACACAGGGTGCTTACCACAAGACTGGAAGATGGCCCATGTGGTGCCTCTCCATAAAAGTTTCCAAAGGATGACCCAGACAATTATAAACCAGTAAGCCTCGCATCCATTGTGGGGAAGCTAATGGAGACAATCCTGAAAGAGAAGCTGGTGACCTTTCTGGAAGTCAATAGGCTCCAGGATGGTCACCAACATGGGTTTGTCACAGGAAGATCTTGCTAGACCAATCTAGTTCAGTATTATGACTGGGTAACTAGGGAACTGGATAAGGGCCATGTGGTGGATGTCCAATATTTGGATTTCAGTGAGGCTTTTGACTCAGTGCCACATGGTAGGTTTGGAGCAAAGTTGAAATACGTGGGGTCAGGGAATAGGATGGTGAACTGGCCTAAGAACTGTCTGCAAGGGACACAGCAGAAGGTGGGGAGGACTTTCATTTCCAAGGGCTGTAATGAGCAGGTTACCACAGGGCTCGGTACTGGGCCTGATGCTGTTTGTGATATTCATAATTGACATCTCACATGGCTTCAAGAATAAGATCAGTCTGTTCACTGATGATACCAAGATAGGGGCAGAGGTGCGTGATGTTGTAGGGTGGCAGGGGCTACAGGACAACCTTACTATACTGGAGGAGTGGTCAGAAATGTGGCAGTTGGGGTTCAATGCCAAAAAGTGCAAAGTACTGGCTTAGGAGCAAAGAACCCAGCGAGGAGTTACCACTTGGTAGGAGTTCAACTAGGTACCACCAAGGAGGAAAAGGATCCAGGGGTGGTTACAGTGGGGAATATGAACAACTCAGAGCAGTGCAGGAAGGTGGCAGTGAAGGACAACAAGATGCTGGGGAGTATTGCAAGAGGAATCTCTTCCAGGAGCAGAGAGGTGATCCTGCCTCTGTACAGGTCACTGATCAGGCCAAACATAGAGTACTGTATGCAGTACTGGCACCCATATCTGAAGA
The DNA here is from genome assembly GCA_016271365.2 of Neoceratodus forsteri. Taxonomy (NCBI): domain Eukaryota; kingdom Metazoa; phylum Chordata; order Ceratodontiformes; family Ceratodontidae; genus Neoceratodus; species Neoceratodus forsteri. The sequence goes on from JADMNL010000022.1 coordinate 130,928,708, forward strand.
AAAATATTAGATTACTGGAAAGGGTTCAGCACAGAACAATAAAGATGATCCAAGGACTGGAGGACAAACCCTATAAGAAAAGGCTGAGGGAGTTAAGCATGTAATCCCTGGAGGAGAGGAGGGACTGGGGGATATGATTGAGACCTTTAAATACTTAAAGGGAATAAACAAGACAGGTACTGAAGGGATAGTTAAGTTAAGGAGGGGGAGGAACACAAGAGGGTATGGTCTCAGATTGGATGTGAGAAGATATAGGAGAGCAATGAGGAGACACTTTTTCACTGAGATGGTTGTGGCCAAATGGAACACTCTGGCGGTATCCTGTAAGATAGTGGGTAGTTTTAAAAGGGGTTGGGACAGGGTGAAGGGGGGTTAATTGTGAGGAGGGATGGGGGCAGTTACAAGGCAAAGGTGCTCACTGCACATTCTAGCAGGCTTGATAGACCATATTTATTTATTTATTTATGTATGTATGTATGTATGTATTTCTTGGATGACACCTTTGAGCCGTGGGCTCTTTTACAAAGGTTCTATGTCAAGGAAACCAGGAGAAGAAGGTATAACATAACAATATCATCAAAATGGAACTTACAAAACAGGTAAATGAGGTAAACAGTAGGAGCAGCTAAAGGCTCTGTCAATGAGTTGAAGTGCAAGAGATTTATACAATACAAGCATTAAAGCAAAACAATGGGAAAAATGCCTTGTCATACTCAAGGCATGCAGTGCAAGTAGTATGGCTGCAAGATCAGTACACAGGGAAAGTTCTGCTGGGTACATCTATGGGAATTCCAAAGAAGGTAAGAGCAGAGGCAGTAGATAATAGTAACAGGGAGCAGCAGTAGCTACTTAGTTAATAATAGTAAACTTAGTGGGAGGATGGTAGGCTGCTCAGAGAACATTGCCGGGGAAGATTAGAGAAGAAAGGGGAAGAAGGGTAGCAGAATGGGGGAGCTTGTAAGGGAAGAGAGGAAGGTGCAGAGATAGAGGGAAGGGAAGGGGTGAGAGTTGGGTATATGGTAGATGGAGAGATAATGAGAAGGAGGTCAGGGAAGGGATGAAAGGGAATGGGAATGGAGGAAATTCAACCCTTCCCCCTGGTGTGGGGGTGGGAGAAGAGGAGGTGATGGGGTGGTGAGAAGGGGAGGGAAAGGATGCTTCAGGGGTCCAGGCCTAGGGTAGGATTATATGATGCGATCACAGAAGGCACTAGCCACAAGGTGCTGTTATAGTTTATGCATAAAAGCACCCATCGTGGCAATGTTAAGAGATTTCTGTAAGACGTGAGTTGAACCAGTTTGAAGCTCTGTCAAAGTAAGAGCGTAGAGCTTGAGTGGTCTGGTAGTGAGGTGTAGTAAAGGTTTGACTGTTTGACCTGGTTAGGTGGTAGACACAGTGCGGGATCAACATTGATTGGACCCCAGGAGGCATAAGGCCCAGAGCAGTCATCTTTTCTAGGATGCAGATCTGCTACACTAGTCTGCCAGATAGCTGGAGCCATTTGCCTGCTTGCTTATTTATTTATTTACTTATTTATTTATTTCAGTTTGGGATTAATACTTTTGAGTCAAGGACTCATTTCCAAAGGTTCCATGTCAATTGTTTAAAACAGACATAACAGTATAAAATATAGGGTTAAAAGTGAAAGGAACATTGAAGCATATACACAACCAGTAATAGAAAAAGACTGCTGTATTACACGTCAGTTTAGTACTTAATTATACAAGCTTGATTCAAGGAAAGAGAAGGGGTCAGCCAAAAGGTGGCATCATCAGAGGAGGGGAGCTTGTAAATGTCACATGTGTGAGAAAGGCGGGCGGCTGACGTAAGGAGCCTGCAGGCCTTGTTAAGGGCTGTGGCCATGAACTGGAGAGTAGTGTCATTGGCAGATCCAAAAATCATGAGTCTATTGTCAATAGTTGAGATAATGGAGCTCTGAATAGCGAGGTTCAAGGCTTCAGCCATTAGGCAGTGTTTATGCTTGCATAACAGCCCAATGAGGGAGTTCACAGTTTTAGCGATATTGTCAATGTGCATAGTATATGAGACAGAGCAGTCAAGGGTCACACCCAAATAAACAGGTCCACCTGCTCGAGGACAACACCCTCAGAGTTGTTAATTATTAGCACATGTTCCTTGAACTTACTGCAGGTTCCATGGAACAACATTGTTTTTGTTTTATTGTGATTAAGGATGCATTTTTGTGAGCTAAACCAGTCTTCCCCCTCCGAAAACCTTTTCTACAGTTGAGACTGTAGGGAAGTGGGGTCAGTGTGGCATGTAAAGATTACTGCATCATCGGCTTACAGTAGTATTCTGTCAAGGCAGGAGGCAGGGAGTTTTTCATGAATGTGCTAAATAGCAAGGGACCCAGAACTGATCATTGGGGTACTCCAGAATGGACAGGAAGGGATGTTGAGAGGAATGCACCAATCTTGACCTGTTTGGTGCGATCACTGAGGTAGCTTTGAAACCAGTGGGTAATTTCACTTAAAAGACTGAGGAGGGATAATTGTTCGATCAGAATGAAGTGATTGACAATGTCAAACACCTTTGTCAGGTGAATAAAAGAGGTGCTGATCAACTGGCCCCAGTCAAATGCATGATGGATATATGTGGTGAATTAAAGGGGAGCCATGGTAGTGCAGCGCCGTTTATGGAAGCCATGCTGCTGTGAACATTGCTGGCTGTATTTTTCAATGTACTCAGTGAGCTGATCAGTCACTATCCATTCAAATGCTTTGGATAGGGGGGATGAAAATAGGTCTGTAGTTGTTAGGGAGAGTCTTGTCACCCCATTTATGAATTGGAGTCACCACTGTCAATTTCCATGTTGGGGGTAACTGGGAGAACATGAGGGAATGGTTGAGGATTTTGGTTAGTGGGAGCAGGACTTCAGCAATGGTGAGGGCAAGAAGTTTCAAATCTAGAGAATCGCCACTTACCCTAGACCTCCCGAACACTTTAAGTATGTGTTTTCTAGATAAGCTTACTGTGATTGCTTTGAAATGGATAGAAGGGTGCCCCATTGGCAATCCTGAGTTAACAGGAGTTAAGTTGACTGGGGTAGGGTTAAAATATTTTGGGGTAGCACGTGACTAAGGTCAGTGAAAGTGGTGTTAAATGCATTAGTAATGATTACATGGTCAAGAGTGATCATGCCATCTATGTTCAGCATTGTTTAGATATCCTTCCCAGTCAATTCACCAAGGTTGCACCAGAATTTTCTCCCATCATACCAGGTGCTGGCTAAGGTGTTTCTGTAGTAGTTGGCCTTCTCATGGTGGATTGCTCTGGTGCAGGTGTTCCTCACTGTTTTGTAGGCCAGGATGTCGATCTGTGTGCCAGTCACTGTAGCTCAATACCAGAGGTGGTCACAGGATTTAATTTGTGCAAGGAAACCTAGTGTAATCCTTAGGTTATTGACACCCTTGGTCTTACACTTCTTGAACTGAGCAAGCATGGACGTTGCAGGCTGAGTTGAAGCTGGTGATAAAGTATTCAAGTGCTGTGTCCACATCTGGAGTTGTATCAATTGATGACCAGTCATGTTCATGAAGAAGTGTTTTTAGTGCCTCAGGATGACCAGGAGCCAGCATTCTTCTGTTAATATTTTTTTTTGGGGGGGGGTGTATTTTCTTGGGTCAGATGCACAAGATAGGGGAATGGTCACTTAAGGAGTCAGGGAGAACTGTAGTTTTTGAGATATGCTTGGGGCAATTGGTTAGCATTCAGTCAAAAAGTATACAGATCCCCATTCTGTAGTTCATTCAGGTTGGTGATCAAACCATTTGTGAGAATTTAGTGTAGGTCAGGGCATCCTTGTAACTGTTTGAACTGGGGGCCAGCCAGTTGACATTGAAATTGGCAAACAGAATAACTTCCATATTTTGACCTAGGGAGTTGATACAGTTGAGGGAGTGAAGGCCCAGGTTGGTCAGCTTGGGTAGTATATAGACAGAGGAAACAGTCAGGGTCTTGTTATGAGCTAAAGTATCTTGGCAGCAAGGACTTGAATGTCATTATCGAAGATGGACATGGATAGGACATGACCCATAAGGGACTCTTTCAGTCAAGAGAGTATAGCCTCCTCCTTTCTTGGTTAGTCTGTCCTATCTGAAGACTGCGTACCCATGAATTGCAATTGTGGAGTCAGGTATCTTCAGAGACAGACACATTTTGAGCACTGATAGGATGTCTTGGTGGAGAGGTTATCAAGTTTAGTGAGGAAGCTGCAAATGTTAATACTTGCCCGGAGAGTGTCACTGCACTGCAGGAAACCTTGGAGTCATGCTGTGTGGCACCAGGGCTGGGGTGACTATTGTCCGAGAGGAGCAACAACAGCAGTATTAATCATTTTAAAAGGGCTTTAAGGTTGCTTCATGTGCCTTGTTTCTGCTGGCAGTTTTGTATGTTCGTATGTTCGAGTCTCAGCATATTGTGGTTTTAATTGACAGTATTTTAATTGTGAACGTTTTAAATATAGGATTTTACTGATCATTTTGAAATCATTTACTTTATCTGCTGCATTACGTACAAGTGCCTTGGTTTTAGAAAGGCACTTTTTACAAATAAATGATGATATGATATGATACGATATGATATGATATGATGTGATATGATATATCGGCCTCTACACAGGTGAACTCTTTTCTGACCTTTTCTGCCAGTTTGCTGGTGTCTGTTGTGTTGGACAAAACATGAGTCTTACCTCTATGTTGGACATTCAGTCATGTAGGGAAAAACAAACAGTGGTTAATACCCAGTTCTCAGAGGAGGGTACACACCTCATCAAACCCCTTCCCCCACTGCGTGGGGCTCTAACTTATGTCTGGGAAGATCTGGACATTAGAGTCCTTGCTGTTCCTCAGCACTACCAGTGCAGTCCTGACACTGTTCTTCCCCTCTTGCTGACTCCACAGGTTAATTAATTTCACCCTCAGGATGGTGACGTTCTGCAGTTGTAATGTCTTAGGCACCCATTTTTGAAGAATAGTCTTCAAATGATGGCCTTCCACCTGTTCTGGTAAAACCCAGCATATGAACATTTGCTGTCTACTGTGATTTTCCAAATGTTATTGTACAGCATGGAGCATACTGTTCTCCTTAACTAGGACTTCTATTATGACCCGTGCTTTCTTGGCTGTCCCCCCACCAGTTTGGTGGCATCTTCTTGAGGGGTGCTATCCGTAGTTGAAATCTTCCACTTCTAGTCAATGTGGGCACTCCTGTTGTATTGGAGCTCATTATCTGCACATCAGCCAACCTTGAGGTTGTGCCACTGGGCTGATTGTGCATTCACTGATTCTTTCTCAGCTTTACCATCTTCAGTTGAAGTGATGAATCAACTTTCTGACAGAGTTATATTGGCACTACCGGTACTGCTAAAAAAATAATACAAATTACCCAGTTTGCTGATTTGGTAAAGACTTCAGAGTTTATCAAATGCAAAGCTCTTCCATTATGTATCTGTTCAGCTAGACAGCCATTCCATGCCCCCCAACCTGATTTTGCACTTTTTGGCACTGATCCACAACTGTCATGTTCTTGACCAGTAGTCAAGTTTCTGAAGAGTCCTACACATTCCTTTCACCCCTTTCTGTTTTTCCGCCCTATTACAGATTTTAATGTAACCTTCAAAAAGGCATATTTTCCCTTCCAGTTTATCAATAAGGCCACTTATGAAGACATTGAAGAGTATCAGTCCCAGTACTGATCCCTGCAGCACCCCACTGGTTACTCTTCCATCATATGTATAGGTATTTTAAATCATTCACTCCTAGGGGTATCTGGGGAGAAAAAAGAAAGAAAAATAAAGAAAAATGCCTTCACATCACATTGATATCTATACAGGTAATTAATCAAGCAGTCCTATTACTAGATGGGCATTATCTATTGATGGAATTTAAAAGTTATCATAAAGATAAATGACCACCTAGGCAAAATTGACTGGATACATACATAAGCACCTCTTAAAACAAATGAATCATGGGATTGTTTAAAAGCACAAATACAGATACTTGAACATCAGTACATTCCTGATAAGCATAAGTATAATAGTAAAGGTAAAATCCCACCATAGTTTAACTCCTCTATTAAACAACAAATCTCATGCAAACGTAAGCTATTCTCTTTACTAAAAAATTCCCCCACAAATTCTAATAACAAACTGTTAACTCAATATAGGGAATCTGTTAAAATCCTTAAAAAAGCAATATTGGAAGCCAAAATAAACTTAGAATTCCGCATTGCACTTACTAATGACTCGCAGAAATCACTTTACGCGTATCTAAATAGTAAAAAGGGTAATAATAAAACAATTGGTCCCCTAAAAATAAACAATTCAATAATATATTCTGATCTCACCATTGCTAATATGTTAAATAATTATTTTTTATCAGTATTTACTCAGGACCTAGCTCTTCCCCTATCTAAAAATCTCCCATTAGGAAATATAGATTATAAGGTACTACAAAATGATATTTACAAATTATTACTAGCTTTAAAAAAAAATACTAGTCCTGGACCCGATAATATTTGTTCCAAATTCCTCTTGGGAGCTATAGATACAATTACACTACCGCTTACTATTATCTTTAATAAGTCTCTCCAAGAATCCACGGTTCCCCTTGACTGGTTAACAGCAATAGTAACCCCCATTTTTAAACAGGGTTTGCATTCTAAAGTTGACAACTACCTTCCAATCAGTCTGACCTCGATTCCCTGTAAATTACTGGAGAAAGTAATCAAAACACTGTTAGAAAAAGAAATTGAATCTCTAAATATTACTGACATCACCCAACACAGATTTAGAGCTAGTTTATCTTGCACTACAAATCTGTTGTCTTTCTATAATTCCATAAGCTTGAACCTTGACTTAGGCATTCCTTCGGATGTCATTTTGTTAGACTATAGTAAAGCCTTTGATAAAGTATCCCATGCTATTCTGATTAATAAACTTACTCACTTAGGCTTTTCAGCAACATTGGTGTCATGGATAAGAAGCTGGTTGACTAATCAATCTCAGAGGGTCCGGGTCAATGGCACTATGTCAGACCTAGGCAGAGTGATGAGTGGTGTTCCCCAGGGCTCTGTCCTGGGACCCACCCTGTTTAATGTCTTCATTAGCGATATGAAAATATACTCATCTAACATTCTTATGAAGTTTGCAGATGACACTAAACTAGGGGGAGCTGTTGATAATGCGGTCAACATGCAGGCAATGTTAACTGATCTTGCAACAATTGAAAGCTGGGCTCTTACCAACAAAATGGACTTTAATGTGTCTAAATGTGCTGTTTTACATATGGGGAAAAATAACCCTAAACAGGCATATACACTGTACAATATCAAGATTAAGGTTTCCTGTCTCGAAAAGATCTCGGGATCCAGGTGAACAATAAACTTACACTCATTTCACACTGCAATAAAATCAAGCTAACCAAGCTAATGCTGTCCTTCAAGGATCAATTCCACATTTGTATCAAAAACTGAACAGTGCATTATTACTTTATATAGATCTCATGTCAGGTCCTACCTAGATTATGGTTCCCTTTTTGGAGTCCCTACCTCATTAAGGATATAAACAGAGTTGAGAAGTCTCAGAGTAGAGCTACAAAAATTATTCCTCATTTGGCACATCTGGATTATGAGACCAGACTACAGAAGACAGGCTTGCATTCCCTTGAATTAAGAAGAACAAGAGGCGATTTACTACTCCTCTTTAAGATTATCAAATCACCAATTTTGATGAGACAATGTGGCATATCAATCTCTTCCAGAAAAATCGGACCAAGGCTGAACAATAAACAGTTGGAAATCACTAAATGTAACACTAATAAGAGACAACATTTTTTCTCTATAAGAACTCCCCATCTATAGAACACTCTTCCACAAGACATTATTGATGCAACTACCATAACGTCTTTTAAAATGAAAATAGATAAATGGCTAACCAGATAGAATCATAACAATGATCCACACATGTGGAGGACAATCTTGATGGGCCTTGGCCTTCTTTTGTCCTTTCAACCAAGTAACCAAGTAAATAATGAATACAACTTTATTTAGGTTAAACCAGGATTTCCTAACACAAGGGATAATTTGGACATCTTTACAACTTAAAGAACAGGTGTGTTCCCCCTTAATAAGTTATAACTCTGTGTACAAGAATATAGAAGAAAATAAGATCTTCTTATACTAAATAATTAGCTGGGCTAATAGATATTGTTTCCTTTTCTAACAAAGCACAATAAAATAACAGGGTCTGAAGAAGGGATAGGATAATCCTGAAAATGTTTACCCAAGAGATTAGCCTTTCTCTATTTGAAGAAAAGTGCCTGTTATTTACTGTAAAAAACATCTACATGTATAACAGAAATTCTCTGTTCAATTTTGAATTGTAACCCAGAAAAGAAGTGATAATATTGCATCTTCTGATAATTTTGAATGGAATGTACCTCCTTCGAAAATATTAATACAATGATAGATAGAAGAAAATAAAGTAGTTGAGAGTCGTTATTTTTACAATTTACACATGAAACTTTCCTAAAGTATCATAATTGTCTCTTTTTTCCCTTTTGCTTTTACTCACTGCCTTCACACAGAGGCTGGTAGCTTTAATTTTGCACTCCCTTATTTTTTCCTACTATTCCTCTCCCTCTCCCTGGCAATCCCCCCTACTAGGCAGTTTCGGAGGCAGTCTCCAATTTCTTTAAAATCTGCCATCCAAAATCCCAAGACAGTCATCCCCATGTGATTTGTCTCTGTACTCATTTTAATATGAAACTGCAATTTTTGGTAATCACTGGTACCTAAGGGATTGCCCACTGTGACATCTGCAGTGCTGTCCCTGTTTATAAGCACCAGGTCCATGCTGCTCCAGTCCTAGAGGTTTTGTTGACTAGCTGCCTGAGAAAGCCTGCTGTAGGGAAACAAGGATGGCTCTGATCCTTTTCAAAGGTGCAGATGGAAGGCTCCAATCCACATCTTGCAGTCTGAAGTCCCCAATTAGAAGCACCTTGCCTTTATTTGCCATCCTGATGAGGTCTTCCCCAAGGGCCTTATCCAGCTCTTCTCCCTGAGCTTGGGGTCTGTATACTATATCATATGGATAGCTGCCGCAGTTGCTGGGCTTGATTTTAAAAGGGTGACAGAGGGCTTGCATCAAGCCCTGCATCAAACCCATCCTTTGCTGCAGCTGCACCTGATTTTAGTTCATTGGGCACAGTTGTGACATTTTCATCAATTTACAGCATCTTGTGCCGAAGCTTTGGCGCAAGTCCTGTAAAAAGAGTCCCCCAAATGGTACAAGTTACACCAGGGACATTTGGTCCAAACTCTGATATTAGGCACATGTGGCTGAAAATTCCAATTGCTGGCCAAGAAAATGCTATAAGCCCCATGTGCCAAATGATCGGTGCATCGGGTGCATGCAGTCTTCATGAGGCTTTGAAAATCAAACCTCCTTTTCCTATGGGTGCCCCGTACTTCCATAGCTTTGACTCTCTCCCTCACATATAGTATGAGTGCTCCTCCCTTCAAAGAGGTCTCAGCTCAGTGACTCATGTAAAAGATGGTATCTTAACAGTCAAGCAACCTCACTACTGCACTACAGTGTCAGTATTGTCTGTTGGTCCAAGTTCCTGATGTTAGAAGAGAACCCAAAACCTTCTGATCTTCTGGCCCATAAGTGAGTGTATGTCCTTCCAGCTAATTTTTCTGCTTCTGATTCTGCATGACTTCACAGACTAGGGAGATCATGTGATGCTGTTTTAGACAATCAGAAAGCTGAATTGAATTTTAAGGTTTGGTAAACCAAAATATCTCGTGGTTTACCAATATGTAAGAGATAAAACCAACACATCAGTAGTACTGCCCATAATTTGAATTTCATCTTCCTAAAAGCACACATTTGTCATTTTCACATTCATGCAAATTTTGTATGAAAGTATTGTAAATTTTGTAATGGGGCAATTAGACAGAATTGCCCATTTTTTAAACCAAGTCAGTAAAGAAATATGGGGTTTGTTTTCTTTAATCAAAGACAGATGAAATTGTGCCTTTTTCACAAATTTTGCATTTATGAGGCCAGTTTTTTTTTAAAGAGCAGTTTGTCATATTTATCTACGTAGTACATGAAAATGATCCTTGTTCTCTATATTGCTTGTTTTTAAAAATTCCTAGGGCCCAATTCTTAGATGCAGTTTTTAACAATGGAGAAAGGGGCACAAAAAGAGGCCTGTTGTCACATCGTAACAAAATTGCCACATGGAGATCCCTTAGTAATACTAATATTGAAATGAGGCCATCCCATTACTTGTGTGAATGCATGGTTTGCACACAGTAATGCACAATACCAGTAGAGCACAACACCAGTCCATGCATGCAGGTGCATGGTGAAGGTTCATGCACACACACGCATGGGCTGATACGTTATGAAAATACATTCCCACAACCCATAACATCAGCCCACTTGTGAGCCCATAGTAAAGGATGGCCTGTCCCTTTAATGCTGTCCTCATGCAGCAGGCCCCCTATCATCCACCATAAATAAACATTAAAACATAGACAATGATGGAAGAAAACAAACAATGGCCCATTCAGTCTGTCCGTGGTTCCTTATTAGAACATATTGACACACTGTGTGAAGAAGCCAGCAGAACAAAGCTATTTGGTCTATCCAGTTTGCTTGTATTCCAGGGTCCTCAGCTTATGCTATGATTCTGCCCCTCCCCGGTCCTCTCTTCTTCCCCATCTGGCTCCTCCCAGTCTCCATGATTTCCCCTTATGCCTATCCTAGACTTATACTGCTCACCATCTTCATCGAGACTCTTTCTTCTGGCAGTGCATTCTAACTAGCCACCACCCTCCCTGTGAAGAAGTGCTTTCTAACCTCCCAGCTAAACCTCCCCCATTTCAGCTTTATACTGTCCCCTCCTAGTTTGGATGCCACTTGGCTTGAAGAGACCCATCCTAGCCACCCTATTTATCATTTTCAAGTACTTCAAAGTCTATATCATGTTCCCTCTCTCCCTGTCCTTTTCCCAGTGGAGTACATCTTCAGGGCCCCCAACACCTGTTCACATGCCTTACCCTGCTAACCACAATCATCTTAGTTGCCCTCCTCTGGACTGTCTCCAGCAGGTTGATGTCTGTCTTAAGGTGTAGACACCAGTATCTTACTCCATACTCTAGATGTGGTCTCACCAGTGACCTGTACAAGGGCACTATAACCTCCTTGTGCCTACTGCTGATACCTCTGGCTATACACCTCATCTTATTTGCCTTTTCTGCTGCTTTTTTGCATTGCATAGAATGCTTCAGATTGCTAGTGATCATCACTTACAGATCCGGGTCTTTCTCTATTGCTACTACATAGCTCCACCAGGTAGTACTTGGTCCTTGTATTCCTGGCACCAATGGGAGGCAATATAGTGCAGTGGTTTAAGGCTCTGAGCTGCAAATCTGGAGACTTGGGTTTGAATCCCACAACCCCCACTTGCATACTGTGTGAACCTGAGCAAGTCATTTAACTTCCCTGTGCTCCCAGGTCACACTTGTAAACAAGTTTTCAGCTCAGTGTGCCACTCCTGGTTAAACAATTAAAAAAAAATGCATAACTTTGCATTTCTTGGCCTTGAAGCCAAGCTGCCAGATCAGTGACCATTTCCCAAGTTTTCTCAGGTCTTCCCACAGGTCTTGTATCCCTTCCACTGTGCCCAACCTCCCACAGAGTTTGGTATCATCTGCAAATGGGCACATTTTGCCCTTAATGCCTTTTCCAGTGTCATTGATGAAGACATTGAACAACACCAACCCCAGCACCAAGCCCTATGGAACCCTGCTGGTAACTTCCCTAATGCTGGATAACTTCCCTCCTACCACCAGACTCTGGGTCTTGTCCCTCAGCAAGTTTTCTACCAACCTGGTAATTTCTCCACAACCCCAAGTTCCACCAGCTTCCTGATCAACCCTTTTGTGGAGCACAGAGTTGAAGGCCGTACTGAAGTCCAGATAAAGGATGTCCACCGCCTGACCCCTCTACAGTGCCTTAGTGACCCAGTCAAAGAAGTCAGATTTGTTTGACATGATCTCCCTCTCACAAAACTGTGTTGTCTCTCTTCCTGAAGACCATTTTCCTCTAGATACATAAACAACATCTCCTTAAGTTATGGTCTACATGAACTTGTACATAATTGAGGTCAGACTGACTGGTCTGTAATTTCGCAGCTCATCTCTGGTACCATTCTTATGGAGGGGCACTGCATGTGCCATTAGCTAATCCTGCATTACCATCCTCCACAGGGAACTATTAAATAGGACTGCCAGTGTCCCCACAAGCTCCCCTGCCAGTTCCTTCAATTTCCTTGGGTGTATGCCCTCTGTGCCTGGTGACTTGTCCACCTTAGGTGCTAGCAGCCCCTCCTTCACTCTTTCCTTCTCTATCACTACATCCATGCTCCCTTTCCCCCTTATCCCTTTCTCCCCTGGTAGGTACTGGTCCATCTTTCTCCCTGGTGAAGACAGAACAGATGTATTCAGTCTTTACCTTAGCCTTTCCCCTGTTCTCCTCTACCAGTTCATCCCCTTTCCTAAGCCTAACAATCTTGTCCTACACGTCACTTGTGTTTACTTACGTAACAAAAGGAGGCCTTCTCCCCCTCTTTAATTCCCTTGGTTATCTGGAGTTCTTTCTGTGCCTTATCCTGTCACACTACCTTGCTTGACACATTGGCCAACCTTAGGTAGTTTTCCTTATCCTACTTTCTCTCTTGCCTTTTGTGTATCTGTTACAGGCTTTCCTCCTGTTCCTCACTGCTTGGGTAGATTTAGAGCTGAACCAGCTGGGTGCATTGGCCCCTGAGTTCTTCCCCTTGAAACTATCTAACTCCATAGTGGCAATCAGTATTCCCTCTTTGATGATGGTCCATTTTTGGTCCAGTCTCATTCCACCCCCCCCCATGCCTGCCAAGTGCTTTATTGGCACTTTGTCCATCTTCCTAAAGTCTGCTCTCATGAAATCCAGGATTTTGGTCTAACTAGGGATGCTTTCTCTGACCATATCCAACCTTAACCATAATTTGCGATGGTCACTACAACTTATAGGATCCTTAACCATTATCTTCTGTACATGCTCCCATTTGTGAGCACTAGGTCAAGGATTACCCCCTCCCTGATGGACTCTGTGACACCCTGAATAAGGAACTAACTTTGCATTGCTTCTAGGATCATCTGACTCCTGGCACAAGATGTGGCTGGTATGCTTCATTCCATCTAGGTCAGGTGAAAGTCCCACACCACTACCATCTCTCTTCCTTTCAGCTCCCAGCAATTGCGAATTCAACTCCCAGTCCTGTACCTCTTCTTGGATGGGTGGTCTGTAGATCACACCTAACCTCACCTTTTTCACCCTATTGGACCATAGCTGAATCCACAGTGTTTTCACCCTCCCATCTTCTGTCCCCTCCCTTGTATGTGTTATCCCCTCCCTGATATAAGCAACTAACCCCATTTGCCTATCACTCTTTCTCTCCTATATAGTTTATATCCAGGGGTTGTGATGTCCCAGTCATAGTGTGATGTGTCCCAAGTCTCAGCTATTGGTGCTATGTCCACCTTTCCCTCAGCTAACTGTGCCTGTGGGTCTTCCATCTTGTTACCAAGACATCAAGCATTCAGTGACACCACCTCTTCCTCGTCTCTGGGTCTCCTTCCTTCCCTTCCTTCTTTTCTTTTACTAGCAATATCTCCCTCCTGTGCTTTCTCCCTCATCCCCATTACTAATTGCTGCACTTCCCCTCCATACCCACCCTCTCAGTTACATCTGTTGGTATGGGAAGGGTCTGTTGACCTTCTCATCCCATAGTCTTTGGGCCTGCTGGCACACTGCCACCCCCCCAAGTAGTTTAAATTCAGCTTGTTGGCTATGTACTCCACCAGTTTGTCCTGGAATACCTTTGAACCCTCTATACTAAGATGTGGTCATTCTGATGAATACAGCACATTATTCAAAAAGGTTTCTCCCAGTCCCCAATACATGTGAACCCTTCTTCCCTGCACCAGTTTCTCTGCCAATCTCTGAAGTCATGTACCCTTTTCTTCCTGACTATGCCGACTCTGTGGACTGCTATCACCTCTGAAAAGGCCAGAAGGCTTAAAACCTCCCTGCAGGTCTTTGCTTCTGTGCTAATCCTGCCTGCACTACCTCCACCTCCACCTTCTCCCTGCTACAGTATGTCATTGGTCCTCAGCTGGATGACTAAGTTAGGTTTTCCATCAACCTCCCTTACAGCTTCCCTGGTTCACGGTCCTGCCTTCCCCACTGTCATCCCTGTTATACAAATCACCTTCCTTTCTGCTTTTGTGTCCCCTTTCCTTTTCCAGTGAGTACCCTTGAAGAGCAACTGACACCTTCAGGACAACTTTACTAAAACAATAATATTTAGATACAGTTCAGCTTGTTTTGTATTTTTCCTCCCAATTATTTATTACTGAGGTTGTCTGCATGAAAACAGAATCTTTGCTCTGAAGAGGTCATCCATTCCCATTTGTTATTCCCTACCTAAGGTCAAATACATTGCTTGTGACATCACAGTTACTCACAAGGATGTCACAATAGAGGATTATGACTTTAAGTAGGGATTAAGCTACAAAGGCAGATGAGCTCTAAAGGAACTCTATGGGACAAAGATCCTATATTAATGCAAATTTACTCAGTATTAAATAATGGGAGGAGAAATATTTAGAATATACATGGAACACAAACAGAATTGTGCCAAATTATCATGTTTTTCAAAGTTTTCTTTGAGGTGTCAGTACTGTAGCTCTTTAATTCTGGAGTCACCAATAATTATCACCCTTCTGTCCGCTGCAACTATGTTTTCCATCCTCCTTTCCTCTCCTAGGATATCAGCCACTCCCCAACTCAACTGCGTCTCCTCAACTCTGGATAATTTTCTACTGCCTCCACTACTGCCCTCATCTGTTTCACCATTCCCCCCAAGCCCCTTCCTCCTTGGCTAGCCATGCTTGATGAAGCTTTTCCCCCTTTTCCTGTTCTACCCTGATCCCTCCCTTCCTTCCCCATCTTCTGCTTCACCCTGATTGTTTCTTCCTCCCTACATCCCCTGACTAGTCCCCAGTCTCCTCCCCTTACCTCCAACCTCCTACTTTGGTTTGTCCCAGTCTTTCTCCCAACCACCTCATGTCCTTCCCCTACACCAGTCAGGGTTGCATACCTGTTCATTAAGAGCACCCCATCATTAGTTCCCTCCTCTGCTCTTCCTCTCCCAGGTCCTCCTCCTCCTGCTTGGTAGGGGGTGTCCAGATGATAGCATCAAAAGATGAGAAAGACTTGGGTGTTGCTGTAAGGGGGCACAAGAAACACACAGCACAGTGGCATAAGGCAGCAGCTGAGGCAACTAGGATGCTGGGTTGCATAGCCAGGGGCATCACCTCTAGGAAGAAGGAGATTATTTTGTCACTGTGCAGGTCACTGATAAGACCATACCTGGAGTATTGTGTCCAGGACTGGTGCCCCTACCTCAAGAAAGATATCAAACTACTGGAGACAGTACAGCGAAGAGTACTGAACTGATACAGGGCATGGGGAAATATCATACAAGGACAGACTGAGCCAGCTGAACATGTATTCTTTGAAGGACAGGAGGGTGAGGGGTGACATGATTGAGACCTTTAAATACTTGAAGGGAATAAACAGAACTAGTATCAAGGAAATCTTTATGCTAAGGAAAGAAGTTACAACAAGGGGGCATAGCCTGAAACTGGTAGGCAGCAGTTTCAGGAGGGAGATGAGGAGGCACTTCTTCACAGAGAGGGTGGTGAAGGGATGGAATGAGTTGCCAGAGGATGTGGTAGTGGCAAGGTCAGTGACCTGTTTTAAGAAGGGTTGGGACAGAGTAAAGATGAAGATTAGACCAGCAGGGCCCATGGGGAAGATGGGTTGCAATGAGGAAGGGGAGAGTGGGGACAATTCCAGGAGGAGGAGTGGGTGGGGCAGCTACTAAGAATAACCAGCTAAGCACTCAAGCAGACTCGATAGACCTTTGTGGCCTGTATCTGCTGGCAATTTCATATGTTTATATGCTTTTGCTTTTCCTCTTACCTTCCTACCTGTGCCCCCTTCCACCTGCCATTCCTCCACTCCAGACTCCCTGTGTTTCTGAGGAAGAGATATCCCTGGACACTTTGTGATTCTCTCTGCTCTCTTTCCTTTTCTGCTGTCTGACTTCCGCTGGGTCTTGCCTCCTGCCTCTTTCTCCATTGCTCTACTCCCTGACTCCTTACCTCATCCTCCCCAGCTCCTATCTGAGCATTCTTACATCTGTCATGAGCTGTTCCAGGATCCAGCACACTGCATAGCCCCTGCTCTCCCCACTGTCCCCTGAAATATTGCAGATTCACAACCATTACAGCTTACAACTCTCCTTTCACTATCCTGACTCCTGCACAAGCTCATATTCCCCCACTTCCACCAATTCCTGCTATCCAATTTCCTGAATCACTCCTATTCCCCCACATCCTCCAGCATCATCCTATACTAGCCCCCAGTTATGTATCTCTAAATGTGGCCTTGTCAGTGCTATTTACTGTTTTCCCTCAAGTCCCCGTTAGTCCCTTAACCTCTCCTACTTCCTTGTTGCTGTAGTAAAAATGTAGACTGACCCACGATAAGGATTATCTGCTGTCCCCTTCCACATCTTCTTTTATATCCTCAACCACCCTTCCTTGTTGCCCTATTCAAATGTAGGTGGAAACAGGATAGGAATCAGCCATTACCTCTCTTAACCGTTTGAGGTGTATTTTCTACCTCCTGTGCCCTCTCACCTCAACTACTGTGACCAGCATGGCCTGCAGCCTGTGTTCCTCCATGTGGATGCCCTGTTGATGTCCCCAGATGTACTAGGTCAGACGCCACACTCTTGCTTCATGTCACTGACACTGTGGGGTTGCTCACCGAGGGGTCACTTGCATCTCTGGGTAATATATAGGGACTGCAGGTGACGTATTGGCTGTAGTTACAAGGTCTTATGGATCCTAAAATGGGTCTGGGAAATGACAGCCAATCTCCCACACTCAGCCCACCCTCTGTTGCTTCCTCCTCCTCCTCTCCCAAACAGACTCCAATTCCCCATGCTCTTTATTCCCTCAACACATTACAGTAGCTGTTTTCTTGGTGCCACGTGAAAACAGCTAAGTAAAAAACAGCAACCACCAACAGCTGATACAAAACAGCTTGATCAAATATAGCAAGTTTTGTTTTCTTATATATGCCAACTCCAGGGGGGATGCACCTCTGGGAGGGGGCAATACTCAGTTACTGTATTTGAATTAGCTGTTTTCACTGGCCACCATTTTCTTAACAGTACAGGAATTAGCCCCCTAGAAATCCAAACAGTCACTTGACTTTGGCTTTATCCACTACTCCTCCTCCACTCCAGATGGCATCCCTGCAAATGTGGGTGGACTCCAGCATGGTCTACTCTTTATCAATTGCTGAACTATAGCTACCTTATTGCAAGGCTGACTGTAGTCATGAGGTTTGGTGAGTCCTCTAATGGTGCCTGGAAATGGCCACAAACCTCCTGCCCTTAGCTTGCCCTTTGGTGCTTCCCCCCAAAAAAAAATCTCCAATCCCTGTGCCTTTTATTCCATTAACACATTAAAGCAGGCTTCTTAACAATATAGGAATCAGCACTCCAACATATCCAAACAGTCACTTAACTTTGGCTTGATCCACCACTTCTAAGCTTATGATTGTGGCCCTCTGACTGCAGGATCTATTGTCCATTCAGGGTTTTAGCTCTTCTCATTTTTCTCTATTCCCTTTTCTGTTACTGTTACCCAGAGTAACCACTATAACCTTCACTGTATCCAAACTGTGCTTGAAGCCAGTAAACTGTCCCCATGGCAAGCCTTTGGAACACCCAACTTATAATAGAAGTGTGAGCCCATTATGACTCTAATTTTTTAAAAAATTTAAATTCTTGCACATGTACTTCTTTTTTTTATTTTTGCTTTGCAAACATATTGATAGGAGTCTGAACTGTGAGAAAGTTTTTAGTGTGCCCCTCCTCCACCTATCCCAGCTTCCCAAAATGTTGAATCTCCTCCCTTATTTTACCTACTCTCCACTTTCTCCTCTATTTTCCTTTCAGGTCAATACCCAGCATAAGGCTGGAAAATGAAAGGTAGAGGATTTCTTATAACTCTCCTAATTTCTGGTTGAATCCTTATTCCTGTTTTTTATTCCATGTATGTGCTGCTGTTTACTTCTTTCATATGCATTGCTGTTTAGTATTTTGTTTATCAGGTAATGGCAGACATGTTGCACAACCCATATCATTTACACATTCATAAAACATGCTAAGGTTCATACTAAGGCAATCAGGAGCAGAGAAAGTGTGATCCCATATGTACTTCTAGCTATCATGAATAATACTTCATACATTCCCCACTGAGAATATGATTATCTAAGTTTAACTCAAAGTCCATCTTATTTTTACTTGATATAATACTTAATTGGAGATTCATCCCTGGATTTATAACTCTTTGAGTAAAATAATATTTCCTATTATTAGTACTGAATTTATGTCAAGTAATTTGAAGTGGATGTGCACAACGTTCCTTGTCAGCATATTTGAAATTTAGTTGAAATTCATTAATTAGATAGGGATCTTTGCAAATGTCATACATGAATAACAAGTTATCTGGTAATCTTCTAGTTTCTAAAGACATAAGCTTTAGATTATGTAAACTACATTCATAGGGTTTGTTTTGCAGTCCAGATATCATTTTAGTAACTCTATGCTGGACATGCACCACCGTAACTACATCTTCCTTTTTGTAGGTACACCATAGATGGCTTCCATAATCAAATATTGATGTAGCATAACATGTGTTGAGGGGGCACACTTACTTCTGCTCTCTTTCTTCTGAAGATTTTTTTTTTTTTTTTACAATCGATTGGACCTTATTAGATTTTGCAATAACAGCAATGCTTTGGTCACTGAATTCAAATGCAATGTCAGTTAGAACTCCCAACCCTTTTTCTTTATCACTTTAGCACTGAAAAGCAGCCGGGAATTTTCAGTCTCCCCCTACAAAACACAGTACTAAATGAGGTAAAGACCAAGATAGAAAGGTCAGTAGGGAGCAGGACTGGGATAATTGGAGAAAGCAAAGTCAGTAAGGGCAGAGATGGGGCTACAAGAGGTAAAACCATCAAAAAATGGAGAGTGATGAGTACCATTGCCGGTAGTCTGGGTAACAAGCTTCCTGAACTAGTGGCCTTGATGGAAGAGGAACATCTGGATATCATGGCAGTCACAGAAACATGGTACACACAGAACCATGACTGGGATATAAACATACCAGGGTACACTATCTACAGGAAGGACAGGGAGGATAAAAGAGAAGGAGAAGTAGCTCTCTACATAAGGGAAGGAATCAAAGCAACAGCACAAAAGTGTAAACAGGGAGAAGAGAAAGCACTGTGGGTCAACTTGGAGACAGGCAATAGTACCACAATCTGTACAGGGTTGTTTACAGACCCCCATCTCAGAGGAAGGAAATGGACAAGGAAATTATAGAAGGTATCCTTAGAATGGCAGAAAAAGGGGAGATATTGTTGATGGGGGATCTGAATATTCCAGATGTTAACTGGAGTGCATTTGCCACAACCACATCCAAGAGCAGGGTCATTCTAGATGCCCTCAGGGGGCATGCCTTAGACAACTAGTACTGAAACCCACTCAGGAGGGAGCAATCTTAGACATGGTACTCACAAATGGAGATGGAGAGAGGGTCACAGATGTAGAAGTGGGTAGCCATCTGGGAACTAGTGACCATCCAACAGTATGGTTCATGATAAACACAGCAGTAGAGTCAAGCCATACAAAGGCAAAGGTCCTGGACTTCAGGAGGGCTGACTTTGCTAAAATGGGTGAGTGCCTAAGGAATGCACCAGCAAATGGGCAGGAAGGAGGGGTGGAAGAACAATGGGAAATAATCAAAACTGCCAGCACTAACGCAACAAGCCTTTGTGTGAAGCAAATAAACAAAACAAAACAATGTAAAAAAAACACCATGGTTCTCAAAGGAGGTGTAAGGGAAGGTTAAAAAAAAAGATAGCATTCAGGAAGTACAAGGAATCACAGAAGGAGCAGAACAGTGAACTGTATCAGACAAAGCAGAAGGAAGAAGTGAATGCAGTCAGAACAGCAAAGGCCCAAACCAAGGAAAAGATAGCCAACTTAGTTAAGAAGAACTGTCCAAAAATCTAAATTTTGGGGGGAGGTATATTGGATATATTAGCAAATGTGAAGGAGTATCCCATGGGTTTAGACCCTGTGGAGAATCTCTTGGGACTCCTCATGGGGCTTAGAAGCCAAAGCCGGTCATAGGAGGAACTCCATAGAGTTGGGGTTGTGGTAGCGCTTAGATGCATTTTGATGTATTGGATGTCTAGTGAGGTTCCTACAATCACCTATTGGTTAAACTCCGTAATGGACTGTATAAAGATGGAAAGACTTTAAGACGAAGTGAGAAATCAGATGGATAAGTACTTAAAAATGTGGGGTCAACTAGAACGGGCAGTGATCCAGGATTGGTTCCCCATGTTCTAAAAGACCGGGGAGGTGAGAGATAAGGAATACTCAAGGATCACTAAAACTTAAGTTGGTGTGAATCTCTCCATTGTTTCATAAACACCTCTGGTTTTATATATATTTATGTTTTCCATTTCATGTATCTTCTGTATTCCCCAAAATATAAGTGCCATGATGTTTCCCTGACACCAAAAAGTTGTGGCTGATCAAATGTATGGAAATGATAAACAACATTCTGTAAATTTAAATTGATATATACTCTGCAAAATGGAAAAATAAAGTTTTACAAAAAAAATGAGGGGGAATAAAACCTTTTATAGGTATATCAGGAAGCGAAGGAAGGCCAAGGGAGTGATAATGAGGCTTAATAAAGGGGAGGGGGTGGGCAGAGGGTGACTGTGAAAAGGCAGAGATACTAAACAAATATTTTTGCTCAATATTCACAAATGAAGAAGGGGAGGTACCTAAACCAAACAACATAAACACTCTGGATAGGGGGGTTGGTACCAGCCCATTCCCAGAAGAAAGAGTTGTGAAATAACTCTTAAAACTGAAGGTAGACAAAGCAGTGGGACCTGATGGGATTCATCCCAGAATTCTAAAAAAACTAAGGGTAGAACTAATGACACCACTGACTACCCTCTTTATCAAACTATGAGAGGATCAGATGGTACCTGAGGACTGGAGGAGGGCAGATGTTATTCCACTTCACAAAAGTGGGAGCAGGGCAGAGGCAGGAAACTACAGATGGAATCACTTCTGAAGGAAAGAAATGTTGAGTACCTAGAGGCCAGAGGGGCACAGGACACAAGGCAGCATGGATTCACAGTGGGAAGGTCATGTCAGATGAATCTAATAGATTTCTTTGACTGGGTGACCAAAGTACTAGATCAGGGAGGGGCTGTGGACCTGGCCTACCTAGACTTTAGCAAGGCATTTGACACAGTCACACACAAAAGATTAATATACAAGTTAGCCAGCTTTGGAGTGGGTTCCAAGATGGTAGCCTGGGTAAAAAATTAGTTGGCGAACAGGACACAAAGGGTAATGGTAAACAGAGTCCACTCTGAAGAAAGGGTGGTTACTATTGGGGTACCACAGGGTTAAATTCTAGGACCAGTCCTCTTCAATGTCTTTATAAGTGACGTTGCAGAGGGACTGGAAGGAAAAGTATGTCTCTTTGCAGACGACACAAAGATCTGCAACAGGGTTGATACATAAGATGGGATAGAAAGGATGAGAAAGGACTTGGCAAGGTTGGAGGAATGGTCAAATGTATGTCAGCTTAGATTCAGTGCTAAGAAGTGCAAAGTAATGCACCTGGGAAACAGAAACCCAGAGGAAGAGCACACAATGGGGGGTGAGATACTAACAACAACAAAAATGGAAAGGGACCTGGGGGTAGTCATATCGGATTACCTAAATTTGGGCAAGAAATGTGAGAGGGCAGTAAGGAGGGCTGGGGGATACTGGGATGTATAGGGAGAGGCATCACCAGTAGAAAACAAAAAGTTGTTGTCCCTCTGTACAGACAGTTGGTGAGATCCCATCTGGAGTATTGCATACAGTTCTGGAGACCCAATCTCCACAAGAACATAGACAGGATGAAGGCAGTTCAGAGGAGGGCAACTAAAATGGTGCAGAGTCTGCAAGAGAAGCCATATGAGAAGAGACTAAAGGAGCTTAATATGTATACCCTCGAGGAAAGGAGGGACGGGGGGAAATGATAGAACCTTTCAAGTACCTCAAAGGAATCAACAAAGTTCAAGTTGGTAGCATCTTTCAGAAAAAGAGGTGTGCAAGAACGGGGGGCACAATTTGAAGATAGAAGGGGGATAGTTCAGAGGTAATGTGAGAAAGTATTTTTTTCCTTGAGAGGGTTGTGGATGCATGGCACAGCCTTCCTGAGGAGGCTGTGGAATCAAAAACAGTGGGGGAATTCAAGAATGCATGGGACAGACACAAAGCAATTCTAGGGGTTGGGGGCAGGAGGAAGTAGACTATTGGTTAACTAAGATCTGCAGCTTATCCATTAGGTAGGGAAATGGACATACTGGGTGGGCCAAGTGGTCCTTATCTGCCACCAAATTCTATGTTTCTATGTTTCTAACCTTTTTTTTTTTACTACTGTATTGCATAATGTGTAAATATGTGGCTTTGGTTGGTGTCCAAGATGTATTACACAGCATTTACCAGTACTAAAATACATACCCAATTTATAAGCCCACCTAGATATATATATATAGTCCAAATCTGCTTGTAAAGATTTAATCTATAAACTGTCCCTCCTAATTTTGTATCATCATTGTATTTGTTGGCCCAATTTGTGATATTGTTCAACATATCTGACCCCAAAATCTGAAAAAGAATGTGACCAAAGGCTGAGCCCTACAGAACCCCACCCATGACTTGTCCTGGATTTGATAGGTAGCCTTGTATACATACGTTTTGTATCCTATTGTCTAACCATTATTTTGTCCTGTTTATAATGTAGTTGTTGATATCACAACACATTATTTTTTTCTATGATGCCTGATCTGGAGCAGTATCAAAGGCTTTTGCAAAGTCAAGATAAATACAAGCCACTGGTATACACTTATCCAAATTACTGGATACATTTTCATAAAGCCCTACAAGGTTTGTAATGGATGATCTATGAGTGGTAAATCTATACTGCTCTAAATCACTATTATGTCTGGTTATGAGGTGTTCAATTGCTCATCTTTTAGAAAAGATCCCAGCAGTTTGCCAGAGATAGAAGTTAAACTTATGGGTTGATAACTACAGGATTATATTTATTTCCTTTTGTATGTATTTGAATGAAATTTTCTGCATTCCAGTCCCAAAGTACAACACCTTTATTTGTATTTATTTATTTATTGATATCTTGGAGAACACCTGTGAGCAGATGCTCATTTGTAGGGTCCACGTCAGCTACAAGAAAAAAAATTGAACAGGTAAAGAAAGGGTCCTACAAGAGCTTGCTAAGCTCAGGGTGGATAAGGCAATGGGACCTGATGGCATACATCCCAGGGTACTTAAGGAGCTAAAGGAGGAACTAGCAGAGCCATTAGCAGAATTGTTTAGTGAGTCTCTGAGCACAGGAGAGGTCTCAGAAGACTGGAGAAGGGCTCATGTGATCCCGCTCCACAAGAGTGGTAGCAGGGAGGAGGGGAACTACAGACCGGTCAGTCTTACCTCAGTAGTGGGCAAGATTATGGAGGCACTCCTTAAGGAAAGGATAATGCAACACCTGGAATCCATAGGGGCACAGGATCCAAGACAGCATGGGTTTACAAAGGAAGGTCCTGTCAAACTAATCTCATAGATTTCTTTGACTGGGTAACCAGAGTGGTGGACCAAGGGGAGCAGTTGATGTCGCCTACCTTGATTTCAGCAAAGCTTTGACACTGTTCCACATAGAAGATTGATAAATAAGCTGGGTAGGCTCGGGGTGGGTCAGAAGTTGGTCAGCTGGGTGGCAAACTGGTTGACGGGCAGAAAACAGAGAGTGGTGGTAAATGGTATACAGTCAGAAGAGATGCAAGTCACAAGTGGGGTACCTCAGGGATCAGTCCAGGGGCCAGTCCTCTTCAATATCTTCATTAGTGACATTGCAGATGGACTAGAGGGTAAGGCTTGTCTGTTTGCAGATGACACCAAGATCTGCAACAGAGTAGATGATCCAGATGGGTGGGCAGAATGAGAAGAGATCTGGATAAACTAGCAGAATGGTCAGAAGAGTGGCAACTGGATTTAATGCAAAGAAGTGCAAAATCATGCACATAGGAAGAGAAACCCTGAAGCCACCTATAGGCTGGGAGGAGTTGCTAGCAGTCACAAAGGAAGAAGAGACTTGGGCATCATCATCACTGATGACCTAAAATCATCCAAGCAGACCTCTAAAGCAGTAGGTAAGGCTAGTGGGGTGTTAGGGTGTATTAGTAGGGGTATCACAAGTCGTAAGAGGGAGGTAATAATCCTCTGTACAAAGATACTGGTTAGGCCCCATCTGGAGTACTGCGTGAGTATTGGAGGCCACACCTTCACAAGGACATTAACCAAATTGAGGCAGTTCAGAGAAGGGCAACCAAAATGGTGCAGGGACTGTATCAGAAGACATATGAGGACAGATTAACGGAGCTCAATATGTATACCCTTGAGCAAAGGAGGGAGAGAGGTGATATGATCGAGGCATTCAAACACCTTAAGGGCATAAACAAGGTGAAAGAGTCTTACATGTTTAAATATAAGAAAAATAGCAGGATAAGAGGACACAGCATGAGCTTAGAGGGAGGCCGATTAAGGGGGAATGTGAGGAAATTCTTTTTCACAGAAATGCTGGTGGATGCATGGAATGGCTTACCATAAGAAGTGGTGGCTATGAATACAGTGCAGGGCTTCAAACAGGCATGGGATAGGCATAAGGGAGCAATACAAATGACTATGAATAGATAGGCCACTGACAGAGCAAAGGCCGATGGCACATTTATAAGGCAGAAAAAGAAATGGGCAGACTGGATGGGCCTTGCGGTCCTTATCTGCCGTCAACTTCTATGTTTCTATGTTTCTATGTTTCTAGGTACACGGCATTACATTACAAGCAAGTACAAAACTGCACTGGTGCAAAAAAATACATTACAAGCTAGGTAGTTGATAAATTGGTGAATTGCAAGGTTTGGATAGTGTTTAGCTTAAGGTACAACATTTAGACACCACTGAAGCATTGGTGAGAAGGCACCTGCATCATAGAGTTAGGCATACTTGTGGGGGGGAGAAACAGAGTGAAGAACAGGCACAGCTGTATACCTGCGTAAGGAGTTAAGGACAGACTTATAGAAGGTTGGAGACAATGGGGTTAGGAGAGCATCATATGGGGGGATGAGGGTGTGGAAAGAGAGGGGAAATGGTGTCTAGTGAGGAGGGGGTAGATGGGGGATGGAACAGTGAATTGCTGTGAAAGTAAGTGCCACTAGGATTAGGTGGAACACTAAGTGCTGCTGCTTTACAGTGGTTTAAATGTAGGAAATTTGTTTTGGTCATCATGAATGGCCAATGCAGTCACTTTTGTCTTCCATGGCAAGGTGCTGCCTGAGCTTACATATGAAGGCACCAACAGTTGTGGTACCAGAGACAGCTGAAGGAAGGGTGTTGGTCCACTGTGGTGCATGGTAGTAGAAAGCATATTGACCTCATGCAGTGCAGCATCTATGTTCACAGAAAATGTGGCTGTGGGTGCTTCTGGTCAGCCTGGCACTTAGCATGTGAGCAGATTCTGGACTCCTGGTGACATCACATTTAGTGTGATTTATTTTGGCCAGTAGACAGGTATGGTACTTAACTCTGTTCTTCAGCTGGAGTCACACTGCCTGTGAATATAGCTCACAGGTGTGTGTAAGCCTTGCAGCACCTGTGCGGAGTTGGCAGGCCTTATTAAGGGCCAGGGAGATGCGATGGAGTGCTGAGTCTGATGCAGAGCCATAAACATCTGGGCCATAGTCAACTAGCATAACAACTGACCTGGTGTTGGCCATATTAACTGCTTTATATGTTAGACTGTGCTTGTTGCAGTGGAGTATCCTGATTCTGGAACTGATGGCCTTGGCTGTGTTGTCTATATGCTGTGCATAGGACAGGGTGGAGTCAAGTGTGATGCCCAGGTACTTAAAGTGCTACACGAGTTCCAGTACATTTTCACTGTTGTTCAGGATGGATAGTGGGAAGGTCTTGTGTTTACTGTTGGTGCTGGAATAGATTACAGTCTTAGTTTTCTTGTTGTTAAGGATAAGTCCATGCTCCTTAAACCATGTTTTGGCAGCAGTAAATCCTAGCTGGAGGTAATTTTGAAGGAGTTCAGAGTTGGGGTTGCAGGTGAAAATGATGGCGTCATCAGCATATAATAGTATGCGACTGGTGCAAAGAGGAGGGGCCCCAGTATTGATCCCAGGGGGAACCCCAAGTGAACAGGTTTGTTATCTGAGATGATGTCCCCAGTCTTCAACCACAGTAACTGATTGCTGAGATAGCTGTTAAACCATGGAACTGTATCAGAAGAGACACCAGTGCTGGCTAGCTGTTCAAGAAGGAGTGTGTGGTGAACCATATCAAAAGCTTTTGATAGGTCCACATAGGTAACCCCCACTAGCTGTCCTAGATCCAGGGCTTGGTGAGTATAACCAGTGAATTCCAACAGAGCCATGACAGAGCGGTGCCCCATTCAGAACCCATGTTGTTCTAGGCACAGGAGTTAGTGCATGTTCAGGTATTCCACAAGCTGATCCATCGCTATCCTTTCAAGTGCTTTGGATAGTGACGGGAGTATGGAGATCAGTCTGAGGTTGTTCTGTAGTGCCCAGTCTCCACTTTTGTGAACTGGTGTTACAGAAGCCAACTTCCAGAGCTGGGAGAACTGAGAGTGGTGGAAGGATAGGTTGATGATGGTTGTCAGGGAGCTTAGTACTTCCTCAAGTGCCTTAGTGATGAAATTAATGTCCAGGGTGTATCCACTGTGCCTTGATTTGTCCAGCACCTTCTCAAGGTACTTTCTAGCCTTGGTAGTGCTGATTTCCTTAAAGTAAAAAAGCAGATGGTTCCCCATAGAGGATTGCTCACCTACTGAGTGCTTCTGGACTAGGGGGTTGAAATAGTCCACTGGGAGCACTCCACTTAGGTCTGTAAAGGCAGTATTTAGGGCATTTGCTTATTGGAGTGGGTCCACTATGGGTACGTCATTGGCAAAGAGCATGGAGGTGGCTGTTTTGGGATCCTTGCCAATAGTATCACTGAGGTTGGCACAGAAGGATTTGCTGCAGTTCCAGGAGTTGGAGAGAATGTCCCTAAAGTAGGAGCATTTTGCTAGGTGGATAGCCTTTGTGCACTTGTTTCTACCTTTTGTATATAGTTGGATATTGGCAGCTGTACCATGGGCATGTGCCTTTATCCAGAGCTGGTCCTGAGCACTGAGTTGTAGCAGGAGTTCTGACATTATCCAGGGGTTGCAAAGAGCTTTAGATTTTCTTGTTTTTGGGGGGGGAATGTTTATCGCAAGTGGCGTTAAATTTTGTGATGAAGTGGCCGAGTGCAATGTCTATGTTGTTTGTTTCATGTAGGTCAGACCAGTCTAGGTTTTGAAGGCCTGCTTTGAGTTGTAGTAGGTGCCATTTTAGGAGTACATTGCTGGTTATGGTTCTAGGCTGGGACTTGCTGAAGTTGTTTTGCCAGGGCATGTAATGGGAAAATGATCACTCGGTCAGTCAGGGAAGACAGTGGAGTTGGTGATGTGGGCTGGTCGGTTTGAGAGGATCCAGTCCAGCAGCATGCTAGTACCAGTTTTATAGTTGACCCTTGTTGAGGTTATCACCATCTGGGAAAAGTGGATATTTGCTAGAGCATCTCTTACCATAGCAACTGTGAGTGAGGGCCAATTGATGTTGAAATCCCCGAGAAGAATGATCTTGGAGTTAAGGTGCAGCATGCCAATAAAGTCCAAGAGGTCGCTAGCACCAGGAATTGTTGTTTTGGGTGGGATGTAGACTGTGAGGATCATAAGCACCTTGTTCTGAGTGTCCAGCAAGATTTTAATAAGTAGGATTTTCAGATTGGTGCTTCTGTTGGGGAGGGGAATGACATGGCCCTGAAGTGTGCCCTTTTTGTAGACAACACAACCCTCTCCTTTCTTTGAGGTATGATCCTGCCCAAAAAAGGTGTAACCAGGCAGCACAATGATAGAGTCCGGTACCTAGGGTGATAGCCATGTTTGCACGATTGAAGGGATATTGGGGTTGTGTTTGGTAACCCATACCTTTAGGTTGTCCAATTTGGGCAGTAGACTGCAGATGTGTAAGGCGGCATGGATGAGTCTTGCATATATTTGTTTTGGGCTATTCTGAGAGTGAAGAGGGCCAGGATTGGGGTGTATGTTACCTGATAGCAGTAGTAGTAGCAGTGGTAGGTGGGCAATGTGGTTCAGAAGGATTTTGTAGCTTCTTGAGCATTGCTGTGTCCCTTATATCAGCATTTTAGAGGAGCTGTAGCGGCAAGGTATCCATGGATGTGCCAAACTAAGGAGGGATATTTACACCTGTGGTCCTGGGGACAATGCATGGCATGTCCTTTTGTTGTGTATGACCTTGTCCAGGAGTCGGGAGAAGTGGTCATGCCATATGCATTGGTGTGAGTTAGGGTAGCTGGCAGCAGCTTGCAGCTTGGGGGATCTGTGGGTGATATCAGTGCAAGTGAGACAATGCACAATAAAATCCCAGGTTTCCAGGACATAGTTGTAAGTTCCATTGTTGGTTCATCAGCAGGTTGTTTATAATGGTTTGTTCCAACCTAGCATGACATTAGGCACTTGAGGAGGTAGTACCACTCATACAATGTGAAATTGCTCACTTTTCTGAATCCTTCTAGTGGTAGGTCCATATAAGGAGCAGATGGAAAAGCAGGCACTTAGTAAGTTTTGGCTCAGGCCATGTTATCATAGGAGCTATATAAGAAAGAGTTCAGACTGGGGAGCATGCGCACAGCACCAGTGGGAACAATAGACTGCTAGTCCTTGTCCATGGTAGCTGAGTCAGGGCTTCCCCATGAGCTGGCAGGAGGCAGCATCAGGCACTGTGGGCAGCCAAGCTACAGGAGTGCTCAGTTGACTTCTTGGAGCTGGCATTGTAGTCCTGGGGGAAGCCAGATTAAGGCTTACCTTCTTCAGTGTGAGCAGGGGCAGTAGCAGGTTGGCCACACCTATTAGATCTGGGGAGGGAAGTGAGAAGAGGGAGAAAATAAATAGCTGTAGCTAAGAGTGGGCTTGGAGCAGTTAGGGGTGGGCTTGCAGCAGACAGCCAGTGGGGGTCTGGGGAAAGTAGAACAAAAGAAGGATTAGTCTAAGTGGGTGGGTAGTCTGTTGGAGAAGTGAGGGGAGGGGGATTAAGAAAGGGACTGGTTATCAGGCAGTGCCACTTTCCTTGGCAGAGGCCTGGTAAGAAGAGTAAAATGCAGGGAGAAGAGAGAAAAGGCTCAGGCTTAGTGAGTAGCAGAGTAGTACCGAGTCAGCCAAGCAGAAGCAAGTCAGAGAAGGTGCCGAGATGTTGCCATCACTGGGCCGGTACAATAAGAGGCAGAAAAGGCTGATTAGAGGAGAAATTTAGAGGTACAGCTGCCGGTCGGCTGCTGGTGGATAGAGAGCGAGGACAGAAGCAGCAGGGATAGCACAGGAGTTAAAGTATAACCAAGCAGCTGCCACAAGGCAAGTTTGCTTTAAGCAGGGCACACATGAACTTAAACACAGCAGTAAAAACAAAGCAGTAAACAGTAGGATGTAGCAGCAGACTAGGCTCTAAATATTCTTACTACATTATTTAGCAGGCAGGTATTCGGTTCTAGCAGTCTACACAAGTATTAAGAAACATTTAGTACACAGAGAAATATTCAGGCTAGTACTCTTAGAAAGGATTGAAGAAGAGACCAATCAGGGGCTGCCGTGATGCTGGGAAACCAGTCAGTTCAAACCAGGTGAATGAGGGGGCCAATCAGCAGCCACAGGCAGGAAGCACCCAAAAGCCCAAGAGTTTTAAAAAAAAAGGTGCTGAAAGGTCATTACCTGGAATGCAGTACTGATAGTCCTTGTCCGGGGTAGCCAAGTCAAGGCTTCCCCATGAGCTGGCAGGAGGTGGTGGCAGGCACTGTGAGCAGCCATGCTACAGGAGCACCCAGTCAGCTTCTTGGAGCTGGCGGTGTAGTCCTGGGGGGGGGGGGAATGGGTTAGTTAAGGCTTCCCTTCTTCAGTGTGAGTGGCAGTAGCAGTGGGGTGGCCGCATTGAAGTAGAGCCCAGGGTAGGCCTACTATATCTAAGAAGAAACTGCTAAATGAAAAAGTCAAAGCCAGAGGAAATGGTGGACTGCTGAGGTCTGGTGTCACAGAGTATGTTAAATGCCTGAGATGATGAACTGTGGCCTGGGCATATGCAGGATGTGAAAACCTTGTCTGTATGTTTCCTTTGTTCTTCACAATGGTTGTTGGATAGATAGCCTTTAGAGACAAGTACATTTAAAGTTAATTTCAATTGAAAATGATGATACCTGGTAGTAAGTCAGAAGCCAGAAGAAACAGTGAACTGCTGAGGTCCAGAGTTACAGAATGTGTTAAAATTCCTGAAGGTGATTAACTATGCCTGCGCACATGCAGGATGTGAAATCCTTTTGTCTGTATTCTTCCTTTGTTCTTCAAAGAGGTTGTTGAATAGCCCACATACAGTTCCTTCAGGAGCAGGTCAGATGGAAATGTGGATTCAGAGCAGGACCCAGAATCATTAAGTTTGTCAGACTCAGTTGCTTGACTTATTTTTTGCTTGGGATGGCTTCCAAAAAGTTGATTTTTAAATGAAAATGCAGATACCTGGCTGTGATGTTTGACAGAAATCCAGTCCAGGAGACTTTCACAGATGTTGTGAGCAAGAATGGCATAGTTACACTAAAAGGAAAAAACGTGTAAATCCACAAATCTAACCTACAGACACAGACAAACACAACCACCCACACAGACCCGGGAGGCAGGACACCTATCTTAAGTGATGCCTGAAATAAGATCTTCAAGGGATATGTTATACTGTTTTTAATTATGTTTATTACATACATAAATATTCCATCAGTTCCAATTGAGCGTTGCTTTTAAGGTTATTAA
This sequence comes from Neoceratodus forsteri, assembly GCA_016271365.2. Lineage (NCBI taxonomy): Eukaryota > Metazoa > Chordata > Ceratodontiformes > Ceratodontidae > Neoceratodus > Neoceratodus forsteri. The sequence continues at coordinate 130,960,013 of JADMNL010000022.1, forward strand.
TTTTATTAATAAGTTCTTCCTTAATATAGGTTGGCAGCAGAAATACATGAATTAATGTCTTGGGCCATACATAAATATGTATTTCTTTCCCCGATAAACACCAAACAAAAGTATTGATTAAAGGTATTGGCTTTTTCAATGGGATTAATGGTATACTGTGATATAGGGCACTAGCGGGTGGGCACCTGCCGAAATGGCAACCCACTTTCGACTAGTGCCCCGATGGCGGGGGTGTGGGGTAGGTGACCAGATGGGGGTTTTCGTGAAAAGGTGACCAGGCGTTGCGAGGGTATAAGCACGTGGGGGTGGCTGGGAATGAGCCAGACTGATGAGGGGCGAGAGGGTATGTGAAGGGTGGTGCTGTGGGGTTCCGGTGAGCTGGTGTCATAGTGTGGTGGGATAGGTGCCAGCTTGGGGTGGTGGGGATACAGGGACTGGGCACTGGTGGTTTTGGTTGCCCCCCAGCCCGAAACTTTATTTTTTTTGTAATATGCACCTTCCCAACATGCACACCCCTGGAGTTGAGAATCCTAAATTGGGGAGTGCAGGGGGTGTAGCCCCTGCATAAAATGAAAATGAAGGCTTTTGCGCACTGTGTTTTCATTCGCTAAGGTCTCACAATCCCCGAAATTCAATTTCGACGATGTGGATTTGCCATAAGGGCATTCAGCATGCAAAATTCACCCTTATGACATGGAACAGGGATTTTATTGATTTTATTTATTTAGTTATTCAGAAAAAAAAACTTTGAGCACAAGCTCTTTTACAAAGGTTCCACGTTATAAATTGCAAAACAAAGTACAGTAGGAGAAAGCAAAGGTACATTACAATGAACAAATACAGCTTGGATTCAGAACTTACAGAATAACTCAAAAACATAAGTACAAGCTAAATAATAAGAAAAAACACTTTATGATGGTGGTGGTGGGAAGGAATAAGCAGCCACAAAGTGCCTTGTCAGTAGTTCAGAGGGACAGGGATATCTGGCAGAGAGGTGAAGAAGGGAGGTACGAGAGAGAGAGAGAGAGAGAGAGAGATAAGTACTGCAGTGGAGGTGAGAGGGTGGGGAAGAGGGACAATAAGGTATAGGGAGAAATGGTGGGGTGAGGGGAGGCTGAGTGGAGACGACATGCTAGGGTAAAATGGTGGGGTGTGAGGGGGCATGGTCAGGCAGCCAGTATTAGTAGTGACTGTTTGGGAAACTCATGGGACTGTGAATTGGGGGGGGGTGGCAGGTGCCGAAGGAGCATGATGCAAACCGATTGCTCAGGCAAGTCATGAGATGGGACAGAGGGAGGGGGTACCTGAGGCCTGCCTAGTGCTTGCTGGGGGGCACAGAGAGCAGGTTGGCTGGACTCAGGGGCAAGTGCACTTAGAAAGTGTTATTAGGTGCTATTTGAGGTCAGTTTTGAATTGTGCCAGACAATTGGTGGCCAAGAGGTTTCCAGGAAGTTCATTCATCCATAGAGGGCCCCAGTTGGCAAATGCACGTTGCCCAAGTGAGGTGCGATGGAAGGGGATTGCCAAGGCCCCTCTAGTCCTCCCTCTGGTGACTTGCAACGAGTTGGCCTCCTTGATCAAATTGCCTACAAAAGGTGGTGTTTTACCCAATAGAGCCTTCTTCCCTAGGATGCAAGTCCGGAATTTGACTCTGTTTCTTAATGACAGCCAGTTTGCACATTCATACAGAGTACAGGTGTGAGTGCCATGCTCAGCATCCAGGGTGCGTCTGCAGGCTTTGTTGAGCACAGTCTGAACCTCTTGAGCACTGTATCAGTTGCTGTCCCATAGACCACCAGTCCATAGTCAATAGTCGATATAATTGAGCTGTGGACTGAGAGGTAGAAGGCTCCCAGAGACAGGTATTGCCTGTGCCTGTAAAGGACACCAATCTTGGTATTGACTATCTTGACCAGAGAGTCAATATGGTATGCAAATGTGAGGGTATCATCTATTATGACCCCCAGATACTTGAACAAGTGAACTTGTTCCAGCAGCTCACTGCATGAGTTGGAGATGATGAGGGGTGGTGCTTATTTTTGTTCTGGGGCTGGACATAAGCAAAGCCTTGGTCTTCTTGTAGTTTAGTAGCAACTTATGACTACTAAACCAGTCCTTGAGTTTGGAGAAGGAGTTCTGCAGCTCAGATTGTAGGGCAGTCTGAGACATGCTGCTGCTCAGGAGCACAGTATCATCTGCATACAGTATGAGTTTGGTGTCACAGGCTGTGGGAAGGTCATTTAAGAAGAGGCTGAAGAGTAGGGGTCCCAGTATTCATCCCTGGGGTACCCCTAATGATATCTCTCTTGCGCTGGATACTGTTTGCCCAATTTTGACACATTGATTTCTCCGTATCAGGTAGACTTGGAACCAGCAAAGGGCATTGGGCACCACACCCATGTTTCACAATTGTGTCAGCAACAGAGGGTGGTTGACTGTATCAAAGGCTTTGGTGAGGTCAGTAAAGACAGACCCCACCAATTTACCTTCATCCAGGGCCTTATGTGCATAGACTGTGTAGTCCAACAGGGCAGTGGTGGTACTGTGATTTTTGTCTGAAGCCATGTTGGTTGGGGCATAGCAGACTATACTTATTGAGGTAGTTGACGAGTTGACCCGCCACAATAATTTCCAGTGCCTTTGACAGGGGGGAGAGGATCAAGACAGGTCTGTAGTTGGCTACCAGAGACTTGTCACCTCCGTCATGCACTGGCGTATCTACCGCCTGCTTCCAAACCGCTGGGAATTGGGCCAGGGACTTATTGTACAGTGTGGTAATGGGCACTATAAGAACGTCCAGAGTGAGGGATAGAAGTTTCATGTATATCCCGTCACTGTTCAGTCTGGTCTTACCCAATATTTTCTTGATCACAGTAAGGGCCTCCTTTACTGTCACCCTTTTAATGTAGAAGGTCAGGTGAGAACACTGGGTAGATATGTTGTTGGAGTGGTTCAAGCCAGGCTGAAAATGGGCAAGTGGTAGCACTGGGTAAGATCAGTGAAGGCCTTATTAAAGGCTTCTGCAATAGCTAGAGGATCTGTAGTGGGGTGTTACTGATACTGGATTAACAATTTGTTTGCCACCTATGCTTAGTGAGCTTACTGTAGGTTTGTGTTACAGTTTTTTAATGAATTGACATAACTGTACTATTGTTTTAGATTATTTTTGTACAGTTTGTTGCCATTTTGCAACTGCATGTATTCTTTGGCATGTTTTATTTTATTTTTACAAGTTATAAGCACCTCCTTGTATTCAAACAATGTAGATTTTTTTATTGTATTCATTGTATATTCTTTATTATTAATTTTAAGACACATTTGTTCATCTTTAAGATACAGTTGTTCCTCCATTGTGGTTTGATACCCTTGCTATTGTATATTTTTTAATTTTTTATGGGATTGTCACTTAAGGTTACTATGGTTGTTCTGATAATTTCCCACATGTTATTGACACAGCAGTCCTGTTAGATGTTTATCCCATTTAAATTAGTCTATAAAATGTTGTGCCTCCAGTAATATCCGCTGTCATATAAATATTTTTCCCTACAGCCTTTCATTTATTTTGCCCCATTGTTCATGTCAAAGAAGATTGTTTTGTAATCACTGTCTCCTAGAGGTGTCTTAACTGTACAGTTTTGAATATTATTGCTAATCTATAGTCATACAAAAATGAGAACAGTCACCTCTAGTTGGTTAATACACATGCTGATGTAAATTCAAAGACATACCTGTGACAAGAAACTCTTTAGTGGTTGTAGAGCCTGCTTGGTGGGGGGCACATGATTTATGTCCCTATAATTTAAATCCCTTAGACAGTTAACCTCACCAAAATCAGATGGATTTTAACATTTTTATGTTGGCTCGCACTTTGGTGGAAAAAAATCTAAAAAATGGCTGTTTTACGAGCGTGTATTGTGCAGTTTCCATGCACGCTAGTAACTTTACAATTTGTAATATTTTCATTCCAGATTTTCAAAATTGCCATTTTCCTGCACCTCTTTATGAACAGTGCAGCTGTCATTTTACATATCCTGGCTGAAATGTGTTTTCGTACGTCCGGCGCACAATAGAGCAGTCGCTGTGCAAAATCAGTTTTTGGGATGGTTTGAGGAAATGACAGTGGCACTGTTCATAAGCAGTGGTCCTAAAATGCCTATGTTGAAACTTTGGTGACGAACGCCCATAAATGACTGTGTTACAAGTGTGCGTTGCGCAGTTTCCACGCACCCTTGTAAGTTTGCAAATTTGCAATATTTTCATGCCAGATTTTCAACATTGGCATTTTTTCACACCTCCTTATGAACAGTACAGCTGTCATTTTTCACATCCTGCCCAAAATGTGTTTTCACACCTATGGCGCACAATGGTGTGGTCGCTGTGGAAAATCAACTTTTAGGGCAAATTAACAAAATCACAGTTCCACTGTTCATGAGGGCAGGTTCCAAAATGCCTATTTTGAAAATATGGTTAAAAAATATCCCAAAAATAACTGGGTTATGGAGGTGTGTTGTACATTTTCTATGCATGCTCATGACTTCACCGATTTTCCATATTTTCACTCCAGATTTTTAACATTGCAATTTTTTTACACCTGCTCATGAACAATACAGTTGTCATTTTTCACATCCTGCCCAAAATGTGTATTCATCCCTGTATTGCTAAATGGCATAGCCAATGTGCAAAACCACCTTTCAGCTAACAAACTGATAGTGCCGCTTTTCATGAGGTGGGGGTCACAAAAAAACCTATGTTGAAAATTTGCAGTGAAAATACCAACAAACACCTGTGGCATTAGGGTTTCCAACTGTAACTCCCCACCCTGTAGAGACTAACAGGTGTCAGGGGTGTGACTTGGGACCATTGGCTGTAATGCTCACACCATTCCCCTCCCCACCCTGCAGCCAGTGACAGGCATTGAGGTCTGTCGTGGAGTGTTCCGCCCTAAAATTCACCCCATTCTCCCATACTGTGCCCACCTAAGCATATTTTGTTAAGGAATGGTGTAAGTATAAGGCCCAATGACCCCAAAACACACCACAACACTTGTCAGTGTCTGCAGGGTAGGGTGAGGTAGAATGGCATAAGCATTATAGCTGATGACCCAAAGGCTCACCCCAACATCTGTCAGTCTCTGCAGGGTGAGCGTGGCATTGGCTTCAGTTCAATACTTCACTGCCATTCCTATTATGTATCTCTAATTCCTGCAATGCCAATGCCAATGCCAGCTAGACAACATTCAGCATTGACAAATGCTTGTTTATTTATTATTTCATTAATATTATGAGTAGCATTCGCTGGTCTGTAGCATAAGACAATAATTTTACTTTTTGAAGAATGCGTTAATAATTTTAACCATAGTCATCCTGTATAGGATGGTTTCTGTTTTATTTTGTCAGAAATATTTCTTTCTTATGTCAGTGGCCTACCCTAAATAGTTGATATCCATTTAGGGTGTTTCCCCATATTTCACTCTCATTCCACCACAGTTCAGTAATGAAAATTAAATCAAGGTAGTGTTTTTTTTTTTATTTTATTTATTGAAATGCTTCACCAGGAAGGCACACTGAACAACAAGTTGCTCATCTTCAGGTGCAACCTGAGGGGTAGGGGAGCAGAGGGAATACAAACAGTAAAAGTACATTAACAGATCATTTACATTATGCTAAAACAACAGTAAAGGTAGAAATAATACATACAGTAAAAGCTACATAACTCAGTGGTGCAAGAAAAACAGTGTGTACTTCAAAAGTACAGCAGTGTAAGAAGACAGTGGGTAATTCAAAAACACAAAGAACTACAGCAATGACACTATACAGCATGCAACAGGCTAGAACGGCAAAACTTAATTTAACATTTTAAGTGCTAGTGCATATTAAGTGTGTTGTAAGGACAGTGTCAATTAAGTAAGCCAATTCACTTTGTATATTGTTGTTTAAACTCCATGATTTAGTCATCAGATATTTTATTATGTTTTTTTCACTTGTTTGCTTTTCCTTGATTTGCTTTATATTCCACCACTCAGCCTGCTTCATTTAAATGTATGTTTGTTAAAGTTGAATTAAAATGTTCTCCAAGTGTTTCAGCACCTGGTTTCCTCAAATGCAGGCCATCAGTTGCATATGGTTGCTTTTTTCCCAGGAATCTGTCCCATGAATTCAAAAACACTATACCTTCTTTTTTATGTAGCCATGTATTCATACTGGTAATAGTGTTATTTTTTTCAGGATGCTCTCTGAACACTAGAAGTATCCCAAAGATTAGAGGATTAGCTCCTCTGCTTTTAATTTCCTTGCCCACTTGTAAGATTCTCTCAAAAATGACTTTTTCATTATCACATCTGATGTTAATACCAACATGGACTGCCACTGTGAAATTTGACCCTTCTTTGTCTATCAAAATAGGGAGCTTAGTTCTTATACGTCTAAGTTTTGCTCCTGAGAGGCAAGATACAGTCCTGTTCAGTCTGTCTTTCTTGCAGATAGTGGTGTCACATTTTCTTAACATGGAGTCACCAATAACTAATATTTATTTCTGGACTTTTTAGGTATAGAGGTTGAAGTTCCATTTTTCACTGACCAGTACATTGGGTTTTCATTATCAGCTAGAACAGAGACTCTGATTCCTAAAATAATTTCTCACTAGTCACTTTCTTCCAGTAACACCTTGCAGAAACAACCACTTGCTCTAAAAACCACATCACCCAATTGTTCGTTTCCACTCATTATTATTGACTCACCCATATTGCTTCTATTTTGCACATTCAAAGTTGTTTAACATAGTTGTAAGTACTGAAGCAGTCCTTCCTCCTGTTATTATATGTGGATAAACATTCAGATAAATTGCTAGCAAGACTGAGAAATTGGAAATTTTGCAGCTAAAGACTATCAAATGCCTTACTTGAATTGACTGGGCTTTCATGAGCACTGTTACCCTACTGCAACCTAATCCAAATGTGTGGATGTTTTAAGTCTAATAGTTTGCAGTAACGGCATGCCTTACAATCTTAACATGTGACTTTCTCATCCATGTTTAACAGGAGAGCGAGGATTAACTGGTGCTCAGGGATATCCAGGAAAAGCAGGCCCAACAGGAGAAAAGGGGAGCATTGGTCCAGTGGGTCCAAAGGGTGAAAAGGGGCAAATTGGTAAGAAATAGTTTTATTTTTGTAGATATTACAGTATGTTCACGGATGGAGTAGTTAAATGGTTGAACTGTGTGGAAAGTGTAATTCCACAAATGGAATTAATGCAGAATGGCAGTTCTTCTTCTGAAGTGCTTTTCAGAATTAATCTTTTAATTCTACACATTTCAGAGGAGAAATACTTTAAGTAAACTGTGGAACAATGTTCTGCAGATAACACATTCTACTAAATATTATTCTGTTCTTTGTGGAAAACAAATCTGAGCTTCAGGTGAATTGTGGAATATTATTCAATGGTTTATGTAAGCTATAGATTAGTAATCTGCAGTTTTTAGGGCCGCAATGGGCAGAGCCCTGCAGATCTTTTGCTTTCTTCAGAAAAAGGACTCCTGCATTCCTTCTGGACTAACAACTTGTTGAGGTGTCAAAAACGTTCTCCTCCACCTCCGAACCGTTCACACGCTCGCACTTTTTGTGATGCTTATTTCTTATCTCAGCACTTACCACCCCAACTCCACAAATATTAGAGTGATACCCGTAGATGACCTTTCTCTGCTAAGACCGAGTCTGTCCATTTCTAACTCTGTTGCCTTGAACCTCTTAGTGCCCTAGTAACTTCCTTACCCCTCCTTTTTATATTCATTTTTCTTTTTTCCTTTTTTATGTTTTCGTCTCCCTTATCTCCCTCACCACCCTTGCACCACCTAACTTCCTGTTCTATGACTCTCCCTCCCAACTTACATACCTGTCACTTGTAGTGTTTGCTGATGGTGCCTGTTTTTTTAACATATTTATGCATTGTATATGCCCCTATGCATAGCAATCTCTCCCCTGCTATATCTTAATATGTACAGTTATGTCTACATGCCTTGTCTGATGATGGTGTCATTAATTTGCACATAGGTTTGCATACTTAATTTGTAAAAAACTTTTGTCTTTGTATCTCACTATTTATGTACATAACAATCTTTCTCTGTAATCTCCTCTAACTGCAAATTGCTGTAATTGCATGGTACATACTTGCTGTCATGCCCAGGTTGGCCCAGAAAAAGGGATTGCAATTGTCTCAGTGGTCTTACCCAATTACCAAAAGTCAAATAAATAAATAAATAAATACTGTTTGTCCTTATTTCCTGCAGAGTCTCAGGCTGTCACAGTCATGAATTGGCTACTCCAACTCTCTGCACTCTGAGTCCCTCCACTGCATCTGTAACATGTCATTGTACAGCAGCCCAGCTCCTGTGTCAGTCAACCAGCCTCTGACCAGTAGCATCCTCCCTACCAGGTGATGCGTGATGTTAGGGAGCCATCCAGAGATATCTCCGTGGTTATGCTTGTGTTTAGATAACATTCCCCACCCCCACAATCTTGCAGTGTTTGTTGGCCACTGGAGTTGTGTAGTGCACAAGTTATATCAAGCAACTAAAGGGTGAGTGATGCAGCCTGATAGCACTCTGAGCAGTGCCTCTCATGAGCTTCAAAATGAAGGGCACATAAAACATAGAATTAATAAAAGCCGTTTTACTTCTGTGGTAAAAAAAATCAAAGTCTGTCTGCCAGCCCCAGTAAAGGTCTACATTGGCTTACTAACTGGGGCAAATGCCTCACAGGATGGGTAGCCCAGTGACCTGACATGCACGCTATGTACCTTTCCTCTTCTCTCCTTACTGAACCTTCTGAATATAAGACAGTGTACAAAACTAACAGAAAAACTGAAAACTACACCAGAAATAGGCACAGTGCGGGCTAACTGTGAAGTGCTATAACATAGTGTTCTTATCTGGCTCCTGACAACATAAGGTGGTGTGATGTCTGACTCACTGTTTGTGCTGCTGCTCTGCACATGAACACAAACAGATGTTGAGGTTGTGAGGAAGTAAGACACATCTATGGTATCATAACTTGCAGTTTCATAATAGGGGCAGAGAAGCAGGCATTTACATCCTGTTATGTGTTTGTCATTTTATTTTAAGTTTTATAAATTTGTCATTTAATTGTGTTTTTAAAAAAGGCGCTAAATGTTTTACTTTTTTTTTTTACATTGATTAGATTTTGTGGTCACTCACAGTAGTGCTCAGTGTCTCTGCAGTATCTCATAGAATCATATGTTTGTTTTTTTAATTGGACAGTACTACCATAAAGGAATGAACACATGTATAGTGTATATTTCATTAGATTGTCATAGATCTCAAATTTCTCAGACTGCAACATATCATTGGCTAAATACATTTAACAGTATACCCTTTATAACATAGTTATTGTATTAAAGTGTTTTCTATTATGATCCAGCTTGTTTTTCAAGGTAACATATAAATATCTGAAACTAGAAAAAAAAATGGAAACAACTGTTTATTTCTAATAAGTTGGAATACCCCCTTCCCTGAACTTCCTCGATGGTATTTCATAACAAAAAACATAGCCAACTACTTTTCACTGTACAAATCCTTGTGCTTACATAACTGATTTTGAACTTCCTGACACAAATGGAGTAAACATCCTGAGTCAAGGAGACACAAACTCACACACACACATACACACACAAACACGCCAAACAAAAAATCATGCATTCTCTAATTTGTTCCTGCCTGCAGCAGTCTGAGTCTTTCCTGGCTTGCCATAGCTGACTCATAACCTTCTTGCCCTTTTGCTGAAGCCAAGGTCTACACATAACAGGAATCTGTGAAAGGGAAAAATACATTTTCATTTGAAATTTATTGCATTTTTTTATTTTACTATTATTGCTTAACCCCAGCCACTTTGCCTGCAGCTCTCAATTGAACCTTTCAGTTATCTCTCACACCCGCTTTGTACCATGGTCTGCACACAATTAGCAGTCATATTTAAAGTGCCACTGATGTCAAAAGTGCTACATTGCAGAATCCAAGTAAACATATTCCCAGTAAATCTCATACCAAAAACTAGATTTTTACGTTATTTGGTTTTAAAGTTATTAGCCATTTTGTAATTTTGATGGCACTACCTTGCAACAAAAGCAGGTGTCAGTAAAGAGCTGCTGATGATGTCATGTAGGGAGCTCAAAGTCTAGTAATGATTGTAAGCAAGCATATAAGACTCATTTCTTCAAAGTTGTAAAGATCATGTGCAATGGTTTTCACAAGTAAAACAGACAGCACCAGTCAGTAAACATTGCTATAAATACTATATATGTTCTAGGTTTTGTAACAAAGTTGATAAATTGTATTATTTAATGTTGTTTTGTGGGGTCCATTTCACCAGGGTTGCTGGATACTAAGTCAGCATGCTTCCAGACTGCAGAAGCCAGTTAGAGTGCTACTAACTTTACTGCTGTTTGTCATTGTCTCCTTTACAACATGTTTTAATAGGGGCCTTATATGTGTTAATTCCTAGTAGGGGTGGAAGTGTTAGCTCTGATAAAATTATCATTATAATTTAGAGTAGAACATAGATGAGTCTGCCCAACCCCTATTAACAAGGAGATGGGATAATTGTTATAAATTGCCATTCTTATAATAATAATAATAATATAACTTTATTTGTGCAGCACCTTTCTTGACATCAAGGCACCCTACAATAGTTACAGATAAAAACAAAATAAAAACTAAGATTTCTGAGCTCATAAAATTACAATAACATATTAATCAGAATAAATCTTAGACCATAAATAGGTCTTTAAGGTATTTTTAAATTCCTCCATGGATGCACACTGCTGAAGCGAATGGGGTGGAGAATTCCAGAGGGTAGGGGCAACGTACATAAAAGCCCGAGCCCCTGAAGATTTTAAAGAAGCCCTCAGAATCTCTAACAACCCCTCATCCATTGAGTGGAGTGATCCCTTGGGGCAGTAAGGTACCAGAAGCTCTTTCAAGTAGTCTGGGCCCAGTCCGTGTATGGCTTTATAAGCCAGAAGACCAACTTTAAAGGTGATCTGCCACTGTACTTGCAACAAGTGCAGATCATGCAAAACCAGAGAAATATGACAGGCAGAAAAAGAACCTGTCAATAACCAGGCCGCAGTGTTCTGCATGAGCTGCAAGTGGTGGATATCAATCCCAGGAAGCCCTAGATAAAGGGAGTTGCAATAATCAAGACACGAGGTCACAAAGGCATGGACCAATATAGGCAGATCGCTGGACAGAACAAGGTGTTTAATCCTGGTGATGTTCCTCAGATGGTAAAAGGATGATATGACAGCTGCCGACACCTGCAAACGCAGTGTCAGCTCATTGTCAAAAATCACCCTTAGGTTCCGCACAAATTCAGAGGTAGGGAGCTGCACACCTCCCAGAAAAAGTCCTGAGGGTAAATCAACTCCTGTCTCCTCTATCCTGTACCCGGGTCCACAACCATTACCTCAGTCTTCTCCGAGTTCAACTTCATCCAGCTTGAATTCATCCAGCACTGGATTTCAGTGAGGCAGCTGTTAAATACTGACAGAGAAGTATCCTGGTCAGGTGTGAAAGATAGGTAAAGCTGGGTATCATCTGCATAGCAATGAAACCTCAGCCCATGCCTTCTTACAATGTCTCCAAGGGGTAACATGTACACTGTGAACAACATGGGGGACAACACTGAACCCTGAGGAACCCCACAGGACAGAGAGACTAGGTGGGAAGAATTAATCTCCAACACCACCCTCTGAATTATGCCTGTGAGGAAAGATCTAAACCACCTGAGGACTGTATCAGACAGGCCACAGATGAACTCCAGGTGTTCAAGAAGTACCCCATGGTCCACAGTGTCAAAAGCTGAAGAGAGATTGAGAAGAACCAAGATGTAGCAGCTTTTCCGATCTCTTGCCATCAGGAGATCATTGAGCACCCGAACCAGCGCTGTCCCGGTACTATGCCTCTTTCGAAAACTAGACTAGAGAGGTTCATAGATGTCATGGATGGTTTAATGGTTCTCCAGCTTCTTAGAAGTTGCCTCAATTGACTGCTAGGTATGAATGAGCTCAGCCAGTAGCATTCAGTCTGCAAACTTCACAGTGTGCTATGATCCAACATTCAGCTAAAGGGCCTAAATAAAAAGGCATCCAGACAAAATATTGTCAGTTTTGTTACAAAACCTGAAACACAAAGTTTTTAAAGCAATGTTTACTAACTTATGCTGCCTGTTTTACTTATGAAAACCATTGCACATGATCTTTACAGCTTTAGAGAAACAGGTCCTATAAGCTTGCTGACACGGAAGAATAAACTGTAAGGTCCCTAAATGACATCAGCAGCAGTTCTTCACTGGACCAGGCTTTCTTTGAACAGATGGTGAAATCAGGGTTAAAAAATGGCTAATAACTTTAAAATGAGGTAACACAGAAATCTTCTTTTTGGTATGAGATTTACTGTGGATATGCTTATTCTAATTCTGCAAGCTAGCACTTTTAGCCAGATGGCTTCAGTAGCTCTTTAAGAGAGTTATCTTTTTTTTGTGGGAAAACTTGAATGTTATTCACTTAGCATTCTGACTGCTGTTTTTATCACTGCTGCTATCAGTCTTTGTTCTCCTTCTTCATGCAGCTGTATACTCCTGTCCTTCATTAATATTGATTTTTAATAGATTCTACTCTGTTATCTCTGTTGTCTTCTAGCACTTCCTCCTTCTGTCTTCAGTCCGGTATTTCAGGCATTTCTGGCATGTATTGTAAAACTATTAGTTTTATTCATTGCCTTTTGAAAACCAAACCATTGAAAGGGCTTGACACTCTATGCACAAATCCAATCACAGTGTGAAGTCCAGTTTAAGTAAGTAGTGCCCAGTCCTTTGAGTGGTCTGGTGTTTGATCAAGCATTACATTCAGTGACCTTTGAATTATTTCTTTTATTTGTTAACGTTGGAATTTGGCCTCTATTCTCCTGATGTGACTTAGAAAACAAGCATTTGTCAATGCCGAATGTTGCTTGCTTCTATGTGCTGTTTAGATATTTGGAAGTCATTGGAGTGCAAATATTGAAAATTTGCGAACTTACGAGCGTGCGTAGGAACTGCGCATTGCACGCTCGTAAAACAGTCATTTTTAGGAATTTTTTCACCAAATTTTCAATATAGCCATTTTAAGACCTCTGCTCATGAACAGTGTCACTGTGATTTTGTTAATGTGTCCCATACATTGAGTTTGCACACCGACTGCGCCATTGTGCACTACATGGGCAGAAACACGTTTTGGGCAGGATGTGAAAAATGACAGCTGTACTGCTCATAAGGAGGTGTGGTAAAATGGCAATGTTGAAAATCTGGAGTGAAAATATTGAAAATTTGAGAACTTACGAGCCTGCGTAGGAACTGCACAACGCACGCTCGTAAAACAGTCATTTTTAGGAATTTTTTCACCAAATTTTCAACATAGCCATTTTAAGACCTCTGCTCATGAACAGTGTCACTGTGATTTTCTTAATTTGTCCTGTACATTGATTTCGCACACCGACTGTGCCATTCTGTGCTACATGGGCGGAAACACATTTTGGGTGAGATGTGAAAAATAACAGCTGTACTACTCACAAGAAGGTGTGGTAAAATGGCAATGTTGAAAATCTGGATTGAAAATATTGAAATTCATGAACTTTCTACGAGCCTGTGTGTATGAACGCATAGCACTTTCCAGTAAAACAGTCATTTTTTTGAATTTTTGCCAAATTTTCAACATGGGGTTTTGGGACCCTTCTCATGAATGATGTCACTGTCATGGTGGTATTCAGGCCCAAAGGGTGATTTCGCAGTCACTGCGTGAAATCACCCTTCAGGCCCGAATAACGCCATGACAGTGACATCATTCATGAGAAGGGGTCCCAAAAACCCCATGTTGAAAATCTGGTGCAAAAATTCCAAAAAATGTCTGAGATATGCAACAAAGTTGAAACCCCCATATCTAGGCCATTATACAGCTTACCGGCATTTCCTCAGTTCGCGGTCGGCTTTGAAGAGTGCAGACGTGTTCCCGGTCCACCGAAGATCATCGCACTGGAGTCCGGAGGAGTATGGGGTGAGGGGTGTGGGGAGGCTGGTTAGTGCGCAGTGGGTGGGTGCGGGTTGTGGGGGGTCGGGAGATGCTCCGGGACCGTTTTTCATTTTTCAGGTTTAAAAAAAAACAAAGACATCATGGGACCATTTGCCATGCTGGAGTGGGCTCCCAGCATGGCACAAGGATGTTGGGGGGGCCTTCAGCCGACTGGGGATTGGGCACCCCCGTCGACCAAAGGACTCATTGCCACACTGGGGTGGTCTCCCAGCGTGGCACCTACAACTGGGTGGGGGGAGAGATGCAGCTCAGCCAATGGGGATTGGGCACCCCATCGGCTATGCATTAGGTGTGGGGGCGCGCATGCCTGCATGTGAGGGGGGAGCTACACTTCAGTGGACTTCTTATCTCTGCTCACTGAAGCGTAGCTCCCCCTTTCAACTGTATGCCACTGCATTTTGGAGCGTGTCATAGACAGCTCCAAAATGCATTGGCTTACAGGAGCCGCGCCTGCCAGCTCACTGACTGAATTGGAGGAGGAGGTGACACACCTCTGAAATCTCAGATGATGGCACTATGTTTCTTGCACATGCGTGCAAGCAACATAAATAGGGAAAGAAACAAATTAGCCTGACTGGTTCCAGGCTAAAACATGATCCACTGCATAATTTGCTAGCCACCTTTTTCAGAGTTCATATGTGGGTTTACAAAGGGGTGTCTGTCAAATGCATGGCAATCACACCATAAGAGCCTTTATAAATAACTCCAAGTTTAGCTCCAGCTGCTCAAGAAAAGTGAATTGCAAATCACGAAATGACCTCTGAATATTTTTTTTTATTATTATTTTCTTAACAATGTACTACAACTGCAGCTTAGTTAAGGCTTCATCGTTTTGACAGCAATCTAATGCATTTTTTCTTTCAGAAACAAACAAACAAACAAACAAAAAAGGATTTCCACCTGTATAAATCAGGACTTGGCAGTCACACATGCATTCCTTGTGTTATTCTGCCTGCATGCTGTATGGCTAGATTGAGTGCAACATGCATGACATTTTAATATTTTTGGTATACAGGACTTTTTTCATTTTTTTTCTTATTGATTCAACCATAGAGGCTCAGTTAGGAATCAGCAGGGATTGAACTTTCAACACTGCTGACTAACATTAAGTTGGAACACTGCATGATGGTAGTAATAAAAAATTTGCAGAGAGGTATGTAATCTATATTGTGAGCTGCTATTCTATACATTAACTAAAGTGAATGGATTTCAAAACAACAGAGTAATGGTTAAGAACATAGGGCTGGATTATATTAGGCTACAAGTAAAAAGAAGATCTTAAACTGAAAGGCAACCTCTATAAAACAAGGTCAGTAGTGATACACAGCTGTGTGCAGAGCAGAAATGGCAGGTTTTCTGCTTCTGTATAATTTATGAAGTAAGGACTATGACTTATACAGTTTGTATGTGAGTTGTAGCAGAATTCCTGAATGGGGGAACAAAAGTTTTATTTTATTTATTGGAAAGTTTCACCAGGAAAGGCACACTGAACAATACATAGTTGCTCATCTCACAGAGTGTCCTGGGGGAAGGGAAACACGGGAGTACATTAATCCAGAGTACATTTCCATGCAGTATTATAGAAAAGTATATATATATATATATATATATATATATATATACACACAATACTCAACAACATATTTCTAGAGGTAATATAAAACAGAGAAGCAACAGAGTGAAAAAAATACCTCAGTAGTATTAGATAAACATTGGGATTTGATGTGAGAGGAGCAAATTAACAGCACTGCAGACTAATACATTCAGTGCAGACAAGGAAGTGCAATAAAGTACACTGGTTTCTCCTCATGTTATGTGCTAGACTGAGAAAAGAGATGGGGAAGTCAGAGGGCAAATTAGGAGTCGTGAGGGACCAGAGGGGAAATTAGGAGCAGCTGCAGGATGGAGAGAGGAAGTTGAGGAGGGAGGTCAAGATGGACCACGTAGAGGAGGAGGAGTGCCTGATTTGATGAGGCATTGACTCAAGCATAACATGAGGGTAATGTCCAAGCTATCCATAGCAGCCTATGTACTTTCATATCCAAAAATATTGACACTAACCAACCAAAATAAAACCAATGCACACAATACTGTGTTCTGTGTATTTTGGTTTTGTCCTTCAATCAAGGGCTGAGATGCAAGTAGGAGACAGCAGTGATTGAGCATACAACCTCTGCTGTCTTTCAGGCAAATTAAATGCTGGTTGATGGAAAATGAAAAACTGACCCTTTTTATAGGATGTGTGATTACTATATTTGCTTTGCTGTGAGCAGGTATTATTTAATTAAAAATTGTAAGTAGCTTTGAGAGTGAAAAACATTTTATACACAGCTCACTAATGGAATATTAGTAAAGAAAAAAAATAAAAATAGCACTTGTCACAAGATAAAAGACTACAACCTCCAAATTCAGTCTCCCACAGTAGACGTTTACAGACTAGAAATGGCAGATGAGATACTTCTGCTTATATGATAGGGGTTTACTGATGTGCTATACTTTATTTAGCCATAAAACCCCCACTAGTGTGTCTCAGGCAAGCAATGCATTAGTAGAGTGTGATAAAAATAAAACCATTGTGCCTATGTAAGCAGAGTGTGATAAAAAAACAAACACTGTGCCTACATTACCACAAAATCAACCACTCCGCTAAAGCCAATGGACACTAACCAGGAAACAAACCACCCTTACATGTACCAAAATAACATGATAGATCAATGCCAAAAGAAAAAAGCAAGTCATACCAGCACTACATTAATTCGACAATGCCTCAAAACAGGGTCCTAGTGTATAAACCTCACACATAATGTGGGAGTGTTGAATATGGCCAATATCAGAATTCATCCTTAGTGACCTTGGGATACATCACTCGTGGCTATGCTATGCTACACCACTCGTGATATAACATCTGAGATCACTAAGCACTTATCCTGATATTTCTCATATTCAGCACTTCCACATTATGAATCCCCTATATATGAACTACAATTACTAATGCAGCCAACCGTCACCTGCAACAATAAATGTGGAAATCCAAATCTCACCTAGTGTTAGGAAGCAGATGAGGATTTCTGTATTATCATATTCCCATATAAAGTTTCTAAATATGAAGGCTATATTCAACAAAAGCAAACTCATAAACTAAGAACTATGCTCAAACAACTTTTAACATGCCTTAAGCATCTAGAAAAAGGTGATAAAGATCTGGGGGATTGTCTCTTGTAGCCCAAGTCTTTCTTCTCTCCTATTACACTACTGGTTGGTATAATTTGAAACAAAAAAGGGGGTGCATACATAACATAACTGGCATATGTTTTATTGAGCTACATAATATACACACACTTGATAGTTATTGATAAACACTGAGGGCCAGATATTTAAACTGCACCCAAAAAGTGCGCAATAGCAGGAGCAAGCACAAGTCTATTGAGCCCATACGCAAGAGACGCGATATTCAAAAATGGAGCAGGCCAAATTGCGCCTACAGCCGACGACTGAATAACACTCCACCTGCGCCATAGCACAACTGGGGAGGGGAAGCTGAGCAGCTCAGATGTGCCATAGCACAACAAGGGATGTTCAGCTGAGCAGTCCAGAGGCGCCATAGTGCAACCAGGGAGCCCCCCCCAGCTGCAGAGCAATGTAACTGCACAATCAGGGAGGTAGGGGCCCACCACCCATGCCACAGATGGGCACAGGAACACACAGCAGAACAGGCATTGTCCCCCCACACCCCAAGCAGAGCACAACTGGGGGAGGGCTAGAATAACCACTGGCCCATGGAGACAAGCAACCTACCCACAGCCAGGCCATGGTGCCCCATCACACCTACCGGCAAGCTGTGACTGGCACACAAGGAGGGCAGACCACCCCATGCCACACTATCCACCCCAGTGCAAAGCACATCCTGCACCGTGACCCCCAGACACCTCCCCCATAAGCAGTGACCACAACTGCAGGAAACCCCATGCATGCCACCACCCCCACTGTGTCAATGCAACCCTGTGCACCACAGAACCATGCAAGCCAGCCCCACCATGAGCACCCATCAGTGGGTTGCAGCACACAGCAATGCAACAATGGCAGACACAGTACCACCACGCACAGTCCCCCCCGGGGTACTGCTGAGAGACCGACCATGCGTCGGCACAAGAGGTACCCCACATGGGACAGGGCGTGCCCTTGACATCATCACCAGTGGTACAGTGCCCTGCACAGTATTCCAGTGACACACCCCGACCCACCGCTGGCCACAGCAGCCAGCACAGACACCCACAGTGGTGCATGGAAGCATGCACCACACCGGATGCCACACAGGGTACAGACATACACCCACCCATACCCAAGGGCACACAAACACAGGGATGCAGTGGTGGGGAAATCAAACCCCCATTGTGGGCCCATGTAAGCTGTGTACACACAACCCACAGTCCACCATGGCACTGGAGTGCCAGCCACCCTGCACAGGTACTGTGGACCCGTACACCACCAGTAGTCACCCAGAGCACAAGCCACAGACAGTGGGGCACATCCTCTGCAACACACACAAGGCACAGCATGGAGGTGGGACAATGACTGTGGTGCCCACAGTGCCACCTGAGTCAGGTATGCACCACACCAGTGACAGGGCAACCCAGCAAAGTGACGGGTACAGTGTCCGCCCTGCAGGGACTGCCACCACTGACATGCCAGTGGACCGTGCAAGTCACAGACAGGCACGTGTGTCAGCTGCACAGGCCATGAACGGGTCAATGGGTGCACCATCGACACAGAGCATGCGCCATGGACCACTGCACACAGTCATCCAGTGCACAGGGAACAACACACACACCACAGACACTGACTGATAGCTACCCCCACACCACAGTCACCTCCACACGGACACACACACTTACCCATGACTGTACCACCCCTGATACCATGCACACCACTGCAGCTGAGCACCTATAGCCCACTGCAAATCAGAGATCACCACAGTAGCCATGTCAAAATCAAATGTATTGAAAATATAACAGTGAACTATGTACAAGAATAAAAACTATATACAAGCTTGGGGGACACAAACAAGGTGGGGGTGGGTAGGGGGAAGGGGTGGACAAATGGGATGGGATAGGAGGGGTGTGAGGGTGGGTCTAGGGGGGTAAGGGAAGTCAGGGACTGAAGGACTCCTATCAGGACTGCCATTCAGGACACCATGACCTCCATCCTCTGTGCCTCTGCAGCACCCTCGTCATGTCCAGCCTCCTTAGAATGTCCAAGGACTCGCGGGCCAGCTGTAGGAGCTCCCTTAAGGCATCCTGAATATTCCTGAGATGGCGTGTACCTAGGACAAGGGAGCACAGTCAATAGGTGTGAATGCACAACCCCATACAGCCCACCCACTGTGCATGGCATACAGTCATGGGACATACCCTTGTGATGGTGTGTGACCACTCGCAGTGATCATGTCCACAGGACCTGCCCATCCAGGCACATACAGCCATGCAGAATGCTGCACACACCCAACTGCCAAGTCACGCACAGCACCACCATGGCCATTTAGTGACATGGCTATGTGGTGCAAAGGCAGTGGCACAGCCATGCACCTGGTGCATGCATGGACCACCAGTGACACACACCCAGACATGCATTGCCACTGGACAGTGTTGACTATAACAAGTTGCGCGCATGGCAGTGGTGTTGATGAATGGTGGCCAAGCCCCGCTGCTCACCCTGTCACACAGCATGCAATAGTAATCATGGATGTATGGCATTCACCCTCATCAGGCCAGTCAGGTGGGTGGTGATGGCCCTTGCCCCGCCTGGCTGCACTGTCACCCCCTCCGCCACTCTGCCTGCAATCTGCAGAGTTCGTCCGGGCCTGTGGGGAAAAAAAGGAGAGAAGAACATCAGTACATTCCCAAAGTAAAGTCCCCCTGCCCCAAGGTGTGTGCCCTCCCACCCAGCCAGATCCACCCACCCCACACCCTGTGAACACTGCCACAACGAACCCCATACGGTCCGTCCCCTATGTGCTGGACACATACAACACTGTGACCCATATGGACGATAAAAGTGTGTTGTTGGAACCCCTACCTGGATGTGGCACTGTGTCCCTCCTGGCAGGTGCCCACAGTCGGTCCAGTAGCTCTGGCTCTCTCCTCCACAGGTCACCATAGCAGTGCCTGCACTGCTCTGCACTCTGCCCCATCCGGTGGCCTCTTCCAGGTCAGTGGCCACCTCCTGCCACACCTGGGTCCTGGCCCTGTCCTTGGGAGCCTCCCCGAAGAGAGGCCTATGGTGTGGCTCCACAATTGCCACCAGATTGGCGAGCTCAATTGCTGTCCACTGTGCTGCCCATCTGCACGCCATCCTAGCAGCTATAGTAGGCAATATGGTGCTCTGCAGCATGGCTCCCCATGTGCAGATGCTGCACTGTACAGCGCTGCCATTCCCTATCGCGCTGTTACCAAACAGCACGATAGAGGTGCACCCATGCCTGATGCATGGCTCCAAGGGGGAAAGGTCGGGCACAGGGTCAAGGGTCTCTGGTGCGAGGCCACGCACAGCACCATCAGGTGACAATGAATGTAGCATGATTGGCTGCATGTGTGCCAGCGCCATAGCAGACTACTGAGCAGCTGGGCCATTGCACCTATGATGGCCTAGTGCCACAGAGCCATGTAGTGACCATCGCTATAGCACCACTGGCACAATGGTGGCCATGCCCTGCATTGCCTACCATGCACAGCACGTCATCAGTGTGGCAGACACCTGCGTCAGCAACCGGGGCATGCACAGTGTGGTGTACTATGCATGTCACAGGACTGCGCCATTGGCTCAGCACGTCCAACACAATTGAGCAAAGCGCAACAGTGTGATATTGAGCCATCATACGCAAATCATCTAATCAGCCATTCAATGGCACAGCACTGCAATTTGCATCTACTTAAAGTTGCTCCTCACCTCATTTGCATGGATTGTGCTATAAAGGTGCTCAGTGGCCATAGTCGGTTACTGCAGTTTATTGGTGAGTTGCATGCTGTTTGGGAGTGTGGACTGTGGATTCAGGGACATGCATGGGACTGCACAGTCACAGGTAACAACTGCCATTCTTACAGGCTACATAATAACCGAGCAGGTTGTTGGAGAGGAGGAAAACAGTGGTGGGAGGAAGAGGAGGCAGAACTTTACAAAGGCTGAAACTGAAGCCCTGTTTGAGGCCTACCTGGATCAGGATCCTCTGCTCAGTGGATGGTGGGGAACCCCTCAGGCTCATGCTGTTGCATGGGAAGAGGTGGCACGTGCCATGAACCTGCATGGCAGCCACCAGTGCTCCGTGCAGGAGTGTAAGAAGAAGATGGGCACGGACAGGAGGATGGTAAAGGAGAAGGTGGCTGCCATCAGGGCAGCACATGCTGCAACAGGTGGGGGACAGCCTGAGGTGGTACAGCTTACTCCAGTGGAGGAGAGGCTTGCTAGAAGCATGCAGTGCAGTGCCATTGAGGGTGTTCCGGGTGGTGGCTTCCAGACGGGTGGTGGCCCATCACTGCAGGGTAAGTCATGGTCTGTCTATGGGGGGGCAGGGTAGGTCACACGCACTAATGTGACCTTGCTTTCCCTTACAGATCCTGATCATCTGCATGGGTCAGTGGTGGTGGGCCTGTCCACTGCGGACAGTCGGATGGAGCCGGAGGTGGGACCATCCACCTGCACAGGTATATGTGGAGCATTGCGACAGTGGGGCCACCTGGCTGTCCACACTGATGTTGTTGTAACAGGTGTGGAGGAAGCCCTGCTTGAGTCCCAGCATGCTGGCATCCATGGATGCCAGCAGGCTGTGGCTGTGGCTGTGGCTGGGGCAGAGTCCGGCACCAGTGATGATGACACGCCCGTCATGGGCAGTGACACGTGTGTGCCACAGGATGGCCACACAACAGGGCAATTTGCTCCCATGGCTGTGGGTGGTGCCACCGTGGAGGCCTGCATGTCAGCACAGTCCCAGGCTGTGCCTGTCAGCACCAGTGGGGCAGCACTGGTGTCTGTTCAGGACAGTGGGACTGTTGCGGCCACTGAGGCGGCACCACTGAGCCCTGGGGTGCGGCAGCCGGAAGGGCAGCATCAGCAGTCGCCCAATGGGCTTGGGGGTACAGGGTTCAGCGGCGGCGTCTGTGCACCACCTGTGGACATGCCCAGACCTGGTCCTGTTGCGTGGTATCCACCCTCAAGGGGTGCTGAACATCAGGGCCTTGCACACCCTGAGGGACAGGATGCCAAGGAGGCTGATGACCCCTTGGATGAGCACACCCACCTACTGCAAGCATCGGTCCAGCAGCAGATGCAGCTTGCGATGTCCTGTGTGGCTGTGGAGCGGGCAGAGGAGTGTCACAGCAGGGACACCGCAGTGATCCTGGCAGGGATGGACTGTTTGCGGGAGGATGTGACCGCTACCATTGACATGCATGCACAGGCATTCATTGCTGTCATGGCTACAATGGGCACACAGTCAGGTGCCCATGCATCGCAGACTCCACGCAGTGCACTATCCACCCCCCGTTCCTGGCGTCGTGCGACTCCCACCCTGTTGATGCCGGGTTCAGCTGTGGACATCCCGAGCACTCCTGGTGCAGGCACGTTCGGTGTGCTGCAGACCCCTGTGCGAGCACGGTTGCGTTCATGCAGTGGAATCCCTTGGGGACCATCAGTGCCACCCAATGAGGCCAGTGGTCAGCCTGCCAGTGCTGGCAGGTCTCGGCGGGGCCCCCCATGCATCTGTGGTGGCTGTGGCACTGTGTTGCATGACTGACCTGTCTCCCAGTGCGGCTACTGTCTGGTGCTGCTCTGTGTGCATTGTGTGTTTCAGTGGGCACTGCACGGGTGGGTACCCAGCCCTACATGCGGACACACAGTCCACCTGCACACCCTGCCGGCTGCTGTCCGCAGTTGCGTGTGCATGATGATGCCTGAATTGCACTGTACACCAATGTGCAATGGTGCTCAGCATCTGACACATGCACATGGACAGGCAGTGGGCATGGTGGCCTGTGGATATGTGTGTTGCTAGGGTGTGCATTCGGGGTCGATTTGCCTTCTGCCCTCTGTGCACGTTTGTTGCATTGTGTGTGTGAGAGTGTGTGTGTGTCCTTCAGCGTGGCATGTTAATCCACACCCATCCCTGGTTGTGCGTGTGCCTCTGTGCCCTGCCACTTCCTTGATGGCATGCACCCTGGTGTGTGTCCATGCATGTTTGTGGGTTGTGCCTGGTCACTGGTGGTTGCGCATGGCCCCATGACTTACCTGGGTTGGCTGAAGTGCTTCTTCGTGATGGTGTCCCAGTGCAGCTGTGCCAGCCAGATCAGTCGGAGGTCCCGTCGGCCAATGGGGGGGCTGCCCATCACCATCATCACTGGCGTCCCCATCATCCCAATCGCTGTCCCCCTCTTTGACCTGTATGGCTATCCCACATTCATTGGCAATGTTGTGCAGGATGCAACAGGCCAGGAATATCCCACAGGCCTTTGAGGGGCTGTACTGTAGGGCACCGCCAGAGGTGTCCAGGCAATGGAAACATGCCTTCAGCATCCCGAACACCCACTCAATGACATTACATGTGGTGGCGAGTGCCTCATTGTAGCATTGCTGCGATGGGGTCATGGGCTGCCGGTAGGGTGTGAGCAGCCAGGAACGGAGTGGGTATCCACTGTCACCTGTGTGTAGAGGGCGGAGGTTAGTTTGGTGATCAGCATCACCCTGCCACAGACCATGTAGGCCACTATCCATGCCACCACTGT
Source organism: Neoceratodus forsteri (assembly GCA_016271365.2). Taxonomy (NCBI): domain Eukaryota; kingdom Metazoa; phylum Chordata; order Ceratodontiformes; family Ceratodontidae; genus Neoceratodus; species Neoceratodus forsteri. Next base: position 130,983,912 of record JADMNL010000022.1, read on the forward strand.
CCATGCCCCCCCAGGCCCTATGATTGTCCATGTGGTTTGCATACTCACCCAGTAGGTGTCCAGTGGGGATGTCCCCACTCTCGAATCTGTGGCACAGTGCTGACTGGTGTCAGATGAAAGAATCATGTGCTTCCCCAGGGTGCGTGATGTAGAAATTGATGATGTGCCCCCTGGCATCGCACACCACCTTGCAGTTGATGCTGGCATAGCCCTTGCGATTTATGTATGCGGCCCCCTTGCGGCCAGGTGGTGTGCGGATGGTCACGTGGGTGCAGTCTATTGCCTCTTGCATGCCAGGCATAAGGGCTACCCTGTGGAACTCCTGTATGTTTGCTGTGCACTCCGCCACTGTACTGGGGAAATGGATGCACTCCTCAGCATGTGGCAGCAGTGCGCTGAGGAATTGGGTGAGGTGGCATGATGTGGCCAGTTGGGTTATGCCTGTGGTGTCCCCAGTTGGTCTCTGGAAGGTACTCGTGGCGAGCAAGCACATGCAGGCTGTTACCTTGGTCTCCACTGACAGGGCATGGCTCCGTCATGTGGGTGCCTGCATCACATCACTGCACAGCTCACAGAGCTCCCTCAGAATTGCCCTGTTCAGGCGGTACCATTCCACAATCTCAGTATCAGTGTACAGCTCAAAGCTAGTGCGGGCTCGGTACTGCCTGTTGGGGGCACACCACCAACGGGCCCTTCCATGGCCACGCCCCCCTGCCGCCCGCCTTCTCACCCCCCTCATTATGGCCTCCATGTGGAAGGTGGCACTGGCCATGTCCCTGGCTTGTGTTCACCCCCCCCGGCAGCTGTTTCTGTATTCCCCCCGCTGTTCTGGCTGCTACCTCCCCTGCACTGGATACACCTGCCTGTGCTGGCCTCTGTGCTGTGTGGCTCCCCACACCTTCCCTGTGCCTGGCTGTTCAGGGTGACCTTTCCCTGGCCTGCCCTGTTTGTGCCTCCTGCCCTGTCTGCATGCCTCTGCCTCTGACACATGTGGCTTCCCTGTAGCTCTCTTGCGCCTCTCCCTTGCTCCTTTTTATTTTGGCTCATTTCCACTATGGCACAATTTCTGCTTGCTCCACTACTGTGCATGGCTCAAGTCTTTGAATATCACACTGCGCCATTTATGCATGGTTCCTCCCCCTTCAGTTGCGCATGCCTTCATTATCATTATCATTGTGCTGTTGCTCAGCATGATTTCAGGGGTGCAACTGCCTCCTGCTGAATATCGCAGAATGGCGCAATTTCGGACTTGAGCAGGTGCAACCCTATTGTGCATGGCTCAACTCTTTTGAATATCTTGGCCTGAGTTTCTTCATTCTGCACACTAACAGGTCTCAGCACAACAAAATTCCAGTCTCTGATCTCACAACTGCTTTTATGTTACATTTATTCTACAGGGTTCAACTCCCCTCCCCCCCAATAAAAATAATAAGAAACAGAAAATATGGGATAGCATGTCTCTAACACACAGTACAGAGGATGACATTTTATCTTGTGGTAGACCAAACTGTAATGATGAGAGAGTGTGAAGTGTGTAATACTTGCAGACAGGGACCAAAAAGTCAAATAGGTAACTTTACTCAGTTAATTTCTTTACATACTTAATTTCACCTAATCCTATAATTAGCAAACCCCATCTAATTTAAGGAGTACCTTTCATGATGGTCCAGAAAGTTACTGCTTGTAGTTATTATATGCCATACTACACCTGAAAGAGTGTGTGCATTTGTTATTTTTACCATCGGACAGTTTATTTAACCTTTTATTCCCATAATCCAGTATTGCCTCTGATATCTGGTCTGTTTTAATACTCAGTGCTGAATTTCTTGAGTTTAAAGAGTATTTTAACTTTTTTTTTCTACTTTTCCATTTGCAGATTATACTGTAAAGTCACTAGAGGGCAACAAGACGTTTAGGTTGTAATCCTCTTCCCACTAACATTTCTGTCCTGCGCCATTCATACTTAAATTCTCTGCCTTTCTCCCCTTTCTGTTGTGTCCCTTGCACAGTCTCCCAGGCTATCACTAGACATACAATGTGGCATCCAAACCGGGGTTCAAACCACATACTTTTCACTTCAAAGGCAGCAATCCTACCACTGTGCCACTGCGTCTGCCACAATGTTAGGTATCAGCAAGACCAACTCATACCTACCCATGGTCACATCTACCACCACTGTACTCCCACCCACCCACACAAACTAACCATACTACTGTTGCTAGCCGTGTTTACACTGCTAAGCAATAAACCCCAAGTTGCCTCTGATATGTACACACCTTTGCTGCTGGGGGAGCACCTCACCCCTCATAGCCTCTCCATCACCCTGTCTCTCACCATAGCCCCCCCACACCCCTTCCCTCTACCCCTCCCCATCTCTCTGTGCCTTGAGCCCTCCATGACTGTTCCTCCACCTGACCATCCCAGCCCTCACGCAGCTGCCCATTTCCTGCTCATCACCTTCTAAGCTTGCCAGCCACCACTATCTGGCAAAATGCCACGAATTCATGGCCCTTGTCAGGATCTTCCACTTGCTTCTTCTACTATCTGGCAATGTTCACCCCAATCCTGGCCCAGCAGCAACCCCCAACTGAGGTCCCCCATGGGGCTTCGAATAGCCACTATGAATATCTGCAGCCTGCCTAAAAAAAAATGGCACCCCTGCAATGCTGGATGGCACAGCACCAACCAGACATTCTGGCTTTAACAGAAATCTGGCTGTCAGCCAAGACCCCAGACTCATGTGTCTCTATTCCTGGCTTCTCTCTTATTAGGCTTGATCATAATGGCAAGAGAAGTGCTGGCTGCACCTTCTATGTAAATGACTTACTGCAGTACTAAGCCCTGCCTGCACCCTCCTTAGACCATGGTGCCGAAGCCCTCTCAATAAAACTCTTCCCGGAGCCAAACCGTGCTCCTCTTACTCTCACTGTCACCTACATCTCATCACACAGCCAATCCCCTGGCTGCAAAGTGCTCTGTGACTACCTAGCCAGCAACCCCGACAAAATGGAACAAATCCTATTTGGGGATCTCAACATAAACTGGCTGGTGAGCTCATCAACACATACCAAAGATATCTTTGCTGCATTAGATATGACCCAACTGGTATCCCAGCCTACCAGAGCCAGCCCCATTAAAGGAACCCACACCTTTCTAGATATCCTGCTCACTAATCACCCCCACCATATTACCAACCTGGATGTCCTACCCAACGCCTTACGCGACCACTCCCCAATTATCTTCAGCAGGTTCTGTCAGCTATCTAAACCACCACCAAATATCACCTTTCATCATCGACTATGCCCAGGAGGCATAGCCAAACTCAAACAATATCTAATTAACTGGGACTGGTCCCCTATTTCCAAAGCCCAGCACATAGATGATGCATTACACCACTTCACCACCACCTTTAATACTGCCTGTGATGCTTTTGCACTGACAATCAAAGTGACCACTAAGAAATGCAGTGCCCCTGGATCACCCCAGAACTCCTACAACAATTCAAAATGCTTGATGACCTCTGGCATCATGCCACTACCTCCAGTTTGCTAAGTGATTGACAGGCCTATAATGCTGCCCACAATAAGTGTACCTGGGCAATCTGCAAGGCCAAGGCATAGCACTACAGAACTGACCTAACCACCTTCTGGGGTAGCAGAAGAAAGTTCTGTGATAACATCAAGGAGCTTAATGGTAAATCACGCTCCCCCTCCCACAACTTAATGTTAATGGTACTACCACCACAGACACACTTCACAAAGCTAACTGTCTCAACTCCACCTTCTCAGACCTCAGCTCAGTCCTCCCTAGCAATTTTTTCAATCCAATTCAGCCTATCCCACCACCTGAGCTCCTTCACCCCCTTCAAACTCAGAGTCATTACCCCTATAGAAGCAAAAGCCTACCTGTCCAAAGCCCTCCAGAGCTCCAATTACTGCAAAGACACCTTTGGTATGCATATCCTGTAACTTGCACTAGACTCAGTTATCTTCCCACTCAATAATGCTGGATTTCAGTGGGGCTTTTGATAAGGTCCAGCATGGGTTGCTGATATTAAAGTTATTGTATATGGGAGTGAATGAGGGACTGGTGAGCTGGATTGAGCATTGGTTGGTGGATAGGATACAGAGGGCGAGAGTTGGTAGGTGCTTGTCAGAGGAGTAAGGGTGGACAGTGGAGTGCCACAGGGTTCAGTGATGGGGCCATTGTTGTTTGGTATTTTTATGAATGATCTGAGATTAAATGGTAAAAATAAGTTAGTCAAATTTGCAGACGATGTTAAAGTAGGGAGGATAGTTGATACCGTTGAAGACAGACTAAGGTTTGGACAGGATTTATTAGACATTGAAGAGTGGGCTCAAAAGAACTTTATGAGTTTTAATGTCAATAAAAGTGTAATACTGAATATGGGAAAGGATAATATAAAACAAGATTATAACATTCAGGGTAGTAAAGTAAGATCTTCCATATGTGAGAAGGATCTTGGTATATATATATACAACATGATATGAAAAATGGAACCCATTGTAGAGTAACAGCAAATAGATCTATGTATTTGGTAAATTGTATTAGAAAAAGTTTTCATACAAGGAATGCTGAGGTGTTCACTAAAGTGTATAAATCTTATGTCCGACCAACTTTGGACTACTGTTCCTCACTCTGGAGTCCTTATTTAAAGAAGGTTAGGGTTCTGTTGGAACATCCTCAAAGATATCTGACTAAAATGGTATCTAGTCTCAGCAATCTACCACATGAAACCATATTAAAATCAATGAGACTATGGTCCTTGTCTAGCAGAAGAATGAGGGGTGATTTGTTATTCCTTTATAAAGTTTCGCAACAGGATAGTTTGAGAACAGAACTGGGCTTACAATGTAGAAAAAAAGATCCTCAACTGGAAAAAACATGATTTGCAGTTAGTGAGTGAAAAATACAAAACTAATTTAGGGAAATATGGTTTTGCATGTAGGGCAATAGAACTGTGGAATAAGTTACCAGCATATGTTGTGCAGGCAGATTCTAGTAATATCTTTAAGACTAGGTTGGACAAGTATTTGACAGTTGGTGACTTTTGCTACCTCCACTGAATTGTGGAGACAGACTCTTAATGGGCTTTTTAGCCCCCTTGGCTGTCTTATGAACCTTAGTATGAACAGACCTAAATCTGTCCCAGTACCTGGGCCAGTTTCCCAACCTCATGGAAAACAGCAGTGATAACATCAATATTGAAATGTGGTGACAGTTCCCTTCCAAACAACTACCGACCCATCTCAATCCCCCCAAAGCCCTTGAAAAGATCATGACCATTCAGCTCACTGACTACCTCCTCTCACACAACCTCTTATGTAGGGAGCAGCATGGTTTCAGAGCTGGTCATAGCACTACAACCACCCTTAGAGAATTTTCTAACTCTCTGTACTCCACGCTTGACAAGGGGCACCTCACAGGGTCCATGATTATAGACCTCTCTAAGACCTTTGGATTGGTTTCTCACACCCTCCTTCTTAACACATTACAACAAAGTGGGGTCTCTCATTGCCCACTCTCATGTTTCTACAGCTATCTTTTGTCTAGAACCCAATGTGCTAAAATTAATAATACCAAATCTACTATGCTGCCTGTGCACTCAGGAGTTCCTTAGGGATCTATCCTGGGTCCCCTACTATTCAGCATCAGCCTTAATGCCCTGCCTAAATCCTGCACCAGCAACCTTCTCCTCTATGTGGATGATGCTGTTCTTTATGCCACACATCCTGATCCTTTCTCTCTCCAGCGTACCTTACAAAACTCCCTCTCTCAGACTGAACACTGGATTGCTGAACACAGATTGGTGGTCAACTTTAAAAAAACTAAAATGATGCTCTGTGCCCACCCCAAAACAGATCAAAGGATTTCCCCCTGGAAATACTCTCCACCTCTCTCATCCCACTTAAACAGGTCCAAAAGTATAAGTATCGAGGTATTAAATTTGACTCTTCCCTCTCATTCCATGAAAATATAAAAATCCTCACCTCCACCATCAACACCCACATTGGTCTCCTGTACAGACATAAAGACCGCCTACCACCTGAAGCACTTCACCTAGCCATTACCTCCTCAGTCTTCTCTCTGGTGGACTATGGCCTCACAATCTATGCTGCCGCTGACCCTACGGTGCTTCATCAAATAAAAATAGTCATCAATAAGGCCTGCTGGCTCCTCTCTGGTGCTGACAGAAATACACATACCTGCACCTTATATGCACTCACCAATATCCTTTCTCTTGAGGAAAGACTATTATACCAGACCTGTCTCTTCACCAAAATACTTCCACCTTAGTTTAACCCCAATAGATGTCATGGCTTCTCTTTAGGCAGGCACCATCTCAGCGTCCACACGGGCTGCCCCAAAAACTATCTGGAAGGTGCCTAGGGTCAGGACCACCCTGGTCCAGCGATCCTTCCCCCTTATAGCTCCATCCTGGTACAATGCCCTCCCACTGGCCGTCACATCAATCACCAAGTTTGAGCCTTTTAAAGCTGCCTTAAGGGCCCATATCCTCTCCACTCATCAAAGCCAGTGTAATGGGTAGCCCGTGGATCCTGCACCACTTTGCTAGGCCATGCACCCACCCTTGGCCTGGCAGTGGAGAACCCTCACTATTTCTAGCCTATAGGCTCCTCACCTCCCTCGGTTACCCTATAGTTGCACTGGACTATGAATGCATTGTATTATGTATAAGACAAGGCCTCCCTGAGGTGGCTTTCTACCAACTCATATCATGCATTGCTTTAGCTACCAATTGTATAGGTCTTAACCGCTCATTAGGTAAATATGTCAATAGCTCTGTCCTGTTTTAGCTACCAAATGTATAGGCATTAACTAGTGCTCATTGTACTTATAGTCTGTACGATTGCTCACCCACATTAATTCTATGTATGTACTATATGAATATCTATGTTTTATTCTGATGTGGAGCCTTTTGAAATGAGTCTTTGACTCAAAGGGTTGTAATTTCAATTTCCTAAATAAATAAATAAATAGATACATTTTCAGCCAAGGTTTACTCTGCCTTCCATAATTTGGATTAGTTTTTTAGCCCTGCTGCACTTACCTTTGCTGTTCAGCTGCTGGGCTGCTTGCTCCTGATGACATAACTGTAGGGCACAGGAGGGATTCACAGTGTTCAGTACAGTGCAGTCACAGCAGTTCTGCAAGGGAAAACTACCAGTACTTAATATACATACTGAGTTTTCCCCCTTCCCCAAGACACCTGTTATAACTGCATTATGCCAAAATCCAAATGCCATGTCAGTATGTTTTTTTTTTTTGTAAAATTGACTTACTTCTGCCTCTGTAATAAAGCATGGGGATTGAGAGAAGATGGAGTTGCTGTTGGCACCTTTTCCAGTCCTTTTGACTTTTATGCATAAATTACCCCATTTTGTAAAAGATAGGACATGGAACTTACAAGAACAGGAGGCAGACTTTCAACTGCTAGGAAAATACATCTTATGAAACAGAACAATATTTTTTTGAGAGAAAGAGGGAGATTGAGATTTAAAGAGCACCTTTCCCAATTCTTTTGACTTTCATGCATTAAAAAAAAAAACCTTCTTGCATTGATTCTGGAATTGCATTTCATTACTGTCTTCTGCAATTAGTTTCTGAATTCTGAGCTGCTAAAAACTGCATGGTGTACCATAGCTTCTCTAGCAAGCCTGGTATTTCTGTGGACCCATGGCTGTACTGCTCACATTACTATATTGCAGCAGAGTAACTTACGCATAAGTCAATTTTACAAAAAACATACTAACAAGGCATTCGGATTTTAGCATAATGCATTGCTAACAGGGTGTCTTGGGGAAGGGGGAAAACTTAATATGTACATTGAGTACTGGTAGTTTTCCCTTGCAAAACTGCTGTGACTTCACTATAATGCACTGCACATGCACAATATGAGTCACTTCTCTGCCATACAGTGATGTCAGCAGTACAGCCCTGGGTCCACAGTAACACCAGGTTTGTTACAGAAGCTCTGGTACACCCTGTAGTTTTTAGTAGCACAGAATGCATAAACTAACTGCTGAGGACAGTAGTGAAACAATTTCAGAATCAATGCAAGAAGGGGTAATTTATGCATGAAAGTCTAAAGGACTGGAATGGTGCTCATTAAAAAAAATAATGATCCTCAGCTGTTTACATGGACCCAAGATTTCTCCCCCAAACACTTAAAAATACTTCAATTGGCTGGTCAATTAGGGCCCTATATCAGGTGTAGAGGTTACTTGTGGTGAATTGGCATAATTCCATGGAACAACCATTAACTCAAAATATGCATTTCCAAATTCAGAAAGGGCCGATTCCCCCTACATTCTGGAAACTGTTAGTGGGGTTGTGTCTTAGTGAAATAGCTCCTCAAGGGGAGGTACTACTGTTTGGGAAATTTAGTGCAAATATACCTGCGGCGAAAGGGAATGCCTTCAAATATTGGCAAGTTAGTGGTACAGTCATTACTTACCTTCAGAATTTGAAGCCCCCAGAGGTAAATAAGACAGAATTGTCCTTGTTACTACACATAGCGGATCAACCCCACTCGGTTTCCAAAGTTTATCAGGAAATCCAGAGAATTGTCTCGGAGTGGCCCTCTAGCATTTCCTATTACTGGACACAGAAACTTGGGATGCATTAAGATGTCAGATTATGGGACTGAATCTGGAGCAATACATAAATATGTAAAGCAGGACCGATATAAGTTACAGCAGTTTAACATTATGCATAACTTATATTATACACCTGTTAAATTACATAAAATAGGCAAGTTTGCATCCCCTCGATGTTACAGATGTAAAGCTGATAATGGGGACCTATTCCATATGTTATGGGAGTGTTCTAAAATTCAACCATTGTGGGGCATAATTCAGAAGTCTCTAAATTATTTCCTTGAGTTTGATCCTTATTTTACACCTGAGGTCTGTCTGATTAATCATTTCTCTAAGGAAATGAGTAAACAGAAGAAAGCATATATAGCTATCATTGCGGCAGCAGCCAAAGAGATAATTTTACAACACTGGATGGATGAATTAACGCTCTCAATTATTGAATGGTATAAGGAGGTCTTGCTTGCACTACAATTAGAGTTGCATATAGCTAAGATGAGCAATAGGGTACATTCATATAATGCAAAATGGGGCCCCCCCGAAGAGGTCCTAATTGTTTGGAAAAATTAGAATATTAAAGCAGAATGGTCTTCTTTAAGCCAGTATATTCTTATGGTATTATGCAGGAAGAGTTTTGTGGTTCTTTCTACTAACAGAATTAGATTGGGATGGGGGGAAGGGAAGGGTTAGGAGGTAGTCAGTTGTTTTTCTGATAATATTGATGAAAAAATGATACAATGTCCAGTCCTATAGTGTAGGCCTCTGGTATACCAGACTTTTGAGGTGTATATTGTTTCTCCATGGCCTTGTTAATGGTTTTAATTTCATTGTAATGTGACATTGGAATTAAAGTGTATTAAAAAAAAAAATAAAAAAATAATGATCACACACACCACAAAATGTGGTGCAATTGGCAGCTTCCTGAAATGAAGGATTCACTGTCAGTCAGTGAAGATGACAGCTTGTGTGCACATATGTGGGAGACGCCAAACCACAAACTCAACCATCACTGGAATCTGAAGCTTGCTCCAAGACAAATAAATGTGAGTGAACTGCCGCTCCTTGTACCCAAGATCAACTATATTTGATTTTACTAGGCAAATTTAAAAAAAAGATGCCTCAATTTTTTTTCATTAATTTGTTATGTCAGTAATGATGGTATTTTGTTGTATATACATACATCCTGATAAATTAACCAGCACACCCTTGATAATTTCTTGTCCTCTTTAAGCTGTTAGAAAATCACTTTGCAATGTTTGTTCATCAAAGTGATGTCATTAAAATCACATTCTGAGTAGCTGCTGATGGCTGACATACCTCCCAATGTAGGATCACTGAAAAAGGGGGCACTGACACTCAAATGTGGAAAAAATGAAGGGGCACTGGCCCTCAGAATGCTGGAGGGATCATCAAATGTGGAGATTCGAGCAGTGAACAACATTTTGGAAACTAGTAGCTTTACTTTTTCAAGTTTCATTTTGCTTCAGTATCAATCATACATATGAGTGTTATGATGTTCTGCTTTGAAGTAAGTTTGTAGCACCTTTTCTATGTGGGCAGTAGCACCTTTTCCATGAGGGATGGAGTAATTCTGAGGGGTAAAATGAGAAACAGCTGAACTTGAGAGGTAATGTTGTAAGGTTCCTGGCACCTGGATTGGTATGTCAGCAAGAATTTCTGATGCTGGAGTTGCTGTCAGTCATTTTACTCATTAACAAGTCTCTGGAGCATTGCAATCAACAAAACCTAAAATTATAAAGCTAATATAACTATATTGGCTTTGTATTATAATTTTAACTTTCCTGATTATAAATGTTTTTTTTAGGTCTTGTGATCCTCATATCACTTAGGGTCTGGACCTGCATTAAAGGTCACTGAAACCTCATCCCTGGACCAATTTTCAAAACTTTTATAAAGAACTAGTTTCTATGTTGCCAAAAGTCATGGGAGGTACCAGATTGTATTGCAGGATGGTGTCTGATAATGCATATATGGGTTGGGGGTTATAACTGTAAATCAAGGGACTAAGCAAGCCATCATTCTGTGTCATCTATTCACAATTTTCCACACAGTTCTGGATAACAATTATACCCCTTTACTCCCCTTTTAAAACTGAATGTGCACCAAGATGGCATTTTATTATTACAAGCCCATTTATTCTCATACATGCTTATTTAAAACTACCCATAAGTGCAGTTGCACTACTAGCCACCATTCCTGATTATGAGCTAGCACTAGTGGAGAATGCAGTGAAGATGCCTTGCTAGGGAAACCACTAAAGTCAATGGACAACTGTTATAGTGGAACACTAGAGCCAAAGGAGATCTTTGTAACCACCCTTCACTGCCAGTCTTAAATTCTACACCAGGAGCTTCTGTCATGCAGCAGGCAGCTAAAACCAAGCCCGGGGTGAGGACATGCTCAGCTATGGGCCAGGTGAGAAGGATCCCGCCCCAAGTTGCACATGCTCAAGATATGGACTAATGCAGAGTGAGACCATCTGCTGCAGGAACCTGCACCAAAATAGAATGACTAGCATGCCCCAGAATTAGACTGAGAGCTGAGAAGTAGTCGAGCTTATTGAACACTGGTGTGCTGATTGTAATGAGCAGTGAGTGCTGAGACCTTACAAGGTCGAAAGCAGATTGAGTGCAGCAGACATCCCAGAGGCTAAAGTTGAGAGGATGCAGTAGAACAATTGATTGAGTAAGCAAGTGTGGACCTGCACATAGGTCAGTAAACAGAGTAGTAATAAGTGGACCTGCACGTAGGTCTGCATAACATAGTAGCAATGAAACAGCACTAAATAATGGGGCAAGCCAGTCAGACATTTAAAAACCAAATCAAGGTGACAAATACGCTGAGGATTTTCAGCAGCAAAGGCAGGACTTAGAACAGAAATAATTAGCCACATCAGGCCAAGACTCCCCAAACACTTTCCAGTCCCCACCATAGGGCAAACAAGAAAGTGATGAAAGGGCCAAGAACCTCATGCAGATATTAAAGCTAGGTTAATAGCCTCAGCAGGAGCTTTTTGACTGACCTCAGAGTAGAATGGGGTGAATAAACATAAAAGCAACATCTGTATGGAGTACACTGAGTTGTAACTGCAATAAACAAATAAGGAGACACAATGCTCTGAAAACAGATGTAGTCAGGCAGTGCAATGAAACTGCTATAATGAGGCAAGTAGAATGAGAGACCATGATTGAGCTGCATAGCTAGGTTCAGTGATAGCCTGAATCAGGTGAAATCAATTGAGTGTGCAACATGGAGCAGCTATGGTTGAGCTGAAACATACATATAATGATTGCAGTTGCATTGCAGTAGTTTGAGAGTTGTGAGTAACTGAAAGCAAGCAGTAGGAGCTCTGGAACAATATGCTAGGAGGTTAGAAACAAAGCCCCCCACCCAAAAAACAAAACAAAAACAAAACAAAGACACACAAAGACAGAAAACAGGAAACAAAGAAAAAAGAAGCACACATGCATCCAAAGGCAAAATAAGAACCAGAAGCAGAAAAATAAACAGAAATCCAGCAAAAACAAGCAGGAGCAGCAGGGGGGGGGGGCTCAGCGAGCCCTGCCGGCTCCAACCAGCTCAGAGGACAGACAGACAGAGCCTTCGGCAGCAAAGAAAAAGTGCTTCACAATGAGGCAGAGAAGAACTTCTTATATAGCTCAGGAAGTGGGAGTGGCTGGCTGCTTGGCAATTGAACTCCAGGCATTGCATTTCCATTTATAAACCAATAAAGCTGCTGTGGATGATTAAATGCCAAGGTGACTCCGAGGCATTTAATCACCACAGAAGCTGGTTATACATACATACATATATACAAAGTTGACAGCAGATTAGGCCTATTGGTCTATCTTGTCTGCCTGAAATGCTGCTCCTGATTAAGTTTCAGCAATTGCCCCCATGCAGTTCCTTCTACCTAACACACTCTCCAGCACCCTATTATTTACCTCACCCCCAACCTGCATCTTGTCCATGAACCTGTACTACCCCACCTTGAAGCCCTGCACAGTTTCCTTGGCCAACAGCTCCCCAGGTAATGTGTTCCAAGGTGCAACCACTCTCACTGTGAAATAGTGTCTCTTCATCTGTCCTCCCTGCTGCTAGCTTAAGGTTACGCCCCCTCATATTTCTCTCCTATTTCAATGAAAGGAGACCCTCTGCATCTACCCTATTAATCCCTTTCATATATTCAAAGACTTCTAACATATCCCCCCATCTCATTTGTCCTCCAGTGTGTACATGTTCAAATTCACAAGTCATTCCTCATAGGACATTTCCCCCAGGTCATGGATCATCTGTGTGGCTTGTCTCTGTACTCTCTCCAAAAAGGTAACATCCATCTTTAAGTAAGGCCTCCAAAATTGTACACAGTACTCCAAGTGAGGCCTCACCAAGGAGTTATACAGGAGAAGAATGACCTCCCTTCTCCTCAATGTTTTTTTATATTTGTTTTTTATTCAAAGAGAAAAAAGGATTTACACAATATTTCAGCAACGTAAGCAAAACATCTTAAAAAAGGATTACTGCAAAATACCAATGAAAGTATAATTATTTTTATGGGGGTTATAATAAAAATTAAATTTGAGGTGTAACACTTTACTCATCATTTTTTTCAATGTTCCAATCTTTATCATCAAATCTAAAAGAAAAAATACTTAAGCAACCATTTAACCAATAAACGCCTACTGAATCTCTATTTCCAGAAGTTTAGGGTTCCAAAAGAAATACAAGGAGAAGCCCATAATTCTTTATTTCACAGGGATTCTGAGTAGTGTCCATATCTTTCCCCTCCTCTTCCAGGTCAGATCCCAAATCAGTTGGTATTGCAAGATATTTTTTTGTAAAATTCACTGGCTACATCCACGTCTAGAAAGAAATAATCTTTTCCCTGAAAGGAAACTTTAAGTTTAGAAGGAGCTTGTAATACTGCAGTTACACCAGCCTGGATAAACTCTGCTTCGATAGTCAAAAAACATTTCCTCCTTTGCTGCGTAATCAAGCAGAAATCAGGGTATAGATGAAGGGACTGACCCTCGTACTGAAATCTTTTTCTTTGATGTGCATACTGAAGAATTTGATTTCACTGTAAAATCATTGAAAAAGTACAGATCACGTATCTAGCTCCAGCAATACCCATAGTAGTTCATGATTGAGGATGAAAGATGGGTTCAAGAATCAATGGTGTCTCCAAAGAAAAAAATGTTGTAATTACGTGCTCTACCAGTAATTTTAATTCAGCCACAGGTATGTCTGCTGTTAAGCCTATCAGCTGAAGATTCTTCTGTAACAAAACATTTTCAATTTTCTCAAATTTTGCAGTGTTCAATAGTTGCTCGTGTAGAGTTGCATTAACTGCACCTTCAAGAGACATAAATCTCCTGCAAAGTTATCCGCATTTTTTTCTACTGTGGTCACTTGCTCTTCACAAGTCTGCAGCTTCCCCTCTATTTGAGAACACTTGAGTGAAATTTCAGCTAGAGTACCATTCAGTTTCTCAAAAGAGAAGCTAGATTCTTTCTGGAACCCCAACAAAAGAGTCTGTTTGCTCTGCAGTGTTGGTTTTGTAGGAGTCTTTGGTTTGGCGCTCAGTTCAGGATGCACTGTTACAGGTGAGGCCATCGTCCCTTCCAAGGCATCTCCTCATAATGGGACTGCCTTTGCTTTTTTAGGTGAGAGAAATTTCTTGATATTATCCAGCCTAACCTCTGCTAGGTTGTTGACTTTTCTCATGTGTGCCATTTTTGAAACTGCTATGATTTAAAGGACTTTAACAGGTATTAGGAGCTTTGTTTAGCGGAGCTCTGAAAAAGACATCCTGTACCCTCAAACTCTCTAGTGCCCCTCCTTCTCCTCAATGTTATCCCCCTAGAGATATTCCCAATTATTTTATTTGCCTTAACAGCTGCTCTCTGGCACTGTTCTAAATTATTCATCCTGGTATCAATGACCACCCCCAGGTCTTTTCCCCCTTAGATGTCATCAGCTGTTCCATCCCCACAAATGATAGTTACTGTATATACAGGATTCCTGAATCCCAGATGTAGTATGCTGCACTTCCAAGCATTGAACCCCAATTGCCAAGTGTGTGCCCACTTTTCCAACCTGATCAAATCTTTCTGAAGTGTCTTCCTCCCCTCCTCACAGTCTACCACCATGCTCAGCTTAGAATCATCTACAAAGAGGCTCATCTTGCTCCTTAACCCCCTCCAATATCCGAAATGAATGCATTGAACAGGATTGGACCAAATACTGATCCCTGTGGGACCCTGCTGATGACCATCCTATGAGTTGAAGCCTTTCCCCCAACCACCACCCACTGCTGCCAATTACTGAGACATTTTGTTACCCATCCCACCATTTTCTTTTCCACCCCTATGTTTCTTGATATGTCATCCTTCCATGCAGGACTGACTTGAAGGCCTTGGTAAAGTCCAAGTACAGGACATCAACAGGCTTTTCACTGTCTGGGGATCTTATCACCCAGTTGAAGATTTTGACTTGGTTGGCCTTACACAACCTATCCTAGATGAACCCATGATGGCTTTCATCTTGAAAGCTATTTGCATCCAGGAACTCCACCCTCCTTTCATTCAGGATGACCTCCATCAGTTTCCCCTCAATGAATGCCAGACTAACTGATCTGTAGTTTCCCAGTTCATTCCTTGGCCCACTCTTGTGGAGTGAAGCAACATGTGTTGTCCTCCAGTCTAGGGGTACACATCCTGACTGGAGGGAGAAATTGAATAATTCCATCATTGGAACAGCCAGGACACCCACCAGTTCTTTTAGAACTCTGGAGTGGACCCCGTCTGGCCATGGGGCCTTATCAGTCCTCAAAGACTTTAGACCTTCCCTCACGCTCCCCACTTGGAACTCACAATCCATAAGTGAGCCACCCATCCACTGTCCCTATCCTGCCTTCTCCTTGTGGTAATGGACCATCTGTTTCCATAGTGAACAGTGAACAGAAATACTCATTGAGTATTTCCGCCTGCTCTGCTGTTCCTTCAACCCAATCACCATACTTCCTTAATCTCTTCATCTGCCCTGCCTTCTTTCTCTCAATGACACATCTATAAAGTTCCTCTCCTAGTCTATAAACCCCTTCACAAGCCTAAGTTCCTTATTTGCTTTGGCTGCTCTTACCTGACTACTGACTTCATTTGAGATTCTGTAATACTCTTCCCTATCTGCATGCCTGTGGGAATGATTTTACCATCTGAAAGCCAACCATTTCTCCCTCATCCCCTGCTGAGCTTCTTTGGTCCACCAGCAAGGTTTTCTGGTGTTAGCCTTCTTATTGTTGGATTTGGTGCAGACTTGTGTAGCCTCCAGCAAGCCCTGCTTCAGAATAACCCACTGGTTCTTTGTGCCCGTCCCTGGCCTAATATTTTCTAAATGCTTCCTGAGTATGTCAGCCATCTCCCCAAAGTCAGCCCCCCAAAACTCCACCACACTTGTTTTGTTCTGGTTCAACTACTTTCCTAGGTCTAACGTGAACAAAACTATTGAGTGATCACTCCTTACCAGGGCTCCTCCACTACCAAATTCCTCACCTAGTTCCCAGGGTTATTGTGAGTATGTTCCTACAAGATGAATGTTATTACTATTATACCATTAGGTGTTACATAGAAGTTTTTATGTAACTCCTAGTGAAAAAAAAGTGCCGTTATATGTGGAAATCATGCTTTGAAAAGTAAAGCTGTGACTCTGGGCATGCACATTAGTGCAGATGGTAGTACGCATGCCCAGAGTCACAGCTTTACTTTTCAAGTCTGTTTTTGTCCTGTGAAACTCTGCGAGAGGTATAGAATCTGTAAAATGTTGTAATAAAAAAAAACAACACACTTGTGATTTGATAGAGTTTCTGACCTGCTCAGTCCCCAGTGCAAAAGGTTGCTTTTCTAGCTCTATGCCCGTCCCACCTCTCATGCCGGCGAACCTCAACAAGAAATCTGTGACTCCCTCCTTGCTCAGCTTAAGTCTCCAGAGTCAGTCTTCTTTGCTGAACACACAGATTTTAAATAAAATGGGAGACAGAACTAATAGAATTGTAGGTGCAGTTTACAAGGGTTCCATGTGATAATGCCGAAAAAACAATATTGCAATGTACACTGCCAACAAGACAAGTAGGGTGGCACTTCCTTATATTAATTATGCAGGGGGTTGCCTCCCCCCACACTCCCCTTACAAAGAAATGGCCAAATCCAGGGGGAACATGTCATAGGGTGTGGGTGAACATGTGGACTAATTTGGTAGTCTGACAGCAGCAGTTTTTAAAGAACCAATTTTATTTCATTACTTTGAAAGTTTCTTCATAGCAGGACAAATACATTACAGTGAACTGATACGACAGTAGAGTATAACTAAATGCACACAAATTAGACAATGTCCAGTACCTTGGAGCAATTCGCAGAGCTCTCTGGAGTTCATCTCCAGACCCAAAATCTATTTGCCTGAATTTACCATCCCTAGTCCTTTTATACAGGTAAATGCCCATGTGATCTACTTAACTCTGCTCACACCTTTAATTCTGGAGAAAACTTTTAATCCAAACACATGTATTATATTCTAAACATATACACAAGCATTTCCTTAGTTCACCTTCATAAATATATATATATATATATACACATATATATATATATATATATATATATATTTTACTAATGCTATTTTATATTTGATCCTGGCTCTTTCCAAATAGCACTGACCGTCTAAGCACCACCCCCAATAAAAGTACAGCATAAAACAGAGGAACAAACGTCCAGCCAACACTATAGCTGTCTTTCAAGGTAGTGGTGCAAGGAGTGCATCAGACTGCAAGTTGGAAACCTTAGAGAAACATACAAAATATGTCCTATCAACGTAAGTGAAAAATATCACTAGCAGCACCTACTTCTTTATTATTTTTAACACACAACCTCCCTTAAAACTTCTATGCCAGATTAATTCTGTATCCTACTTACTTATATAAGACTTGTAGGCTTTTATAAATGTCTGCACAGTCGCTACTCATAGGGGACAGAATCAATCAACATAAGTTAAGGAGCTGCACCATTTAATATAATAACAGCTTCCCTTGTTGAAACAAGAGGGGCATATTTTACTAAAACAAGACTTTGAGCTACAATTAAAGTGGAGTTTTTGTTTGACCTCAGCACTATGGTAGCTAGGAGCATTGGGAGCACTTATAAATGCTTAGGAGTGGCAACTGAAATTGACACAATTACAGTGCAGTCGCTAGCTCCCTTTTCTTTTGTTTTGAAAGTATCCCCAAGATTTAAAAGGAGCGACTGGCTTCTCTGTACAAAAGCAGTCTTCTTGGCTAAAAGGAAGAGCATCTTTTCTTTTTAATACTTAGCCCAAGCAGACTGAAAAAGAAATAACTTTTACTTTTATTTGTTCATTTCTCGGGCTGGCGGCAAAACTTAAAAGCACCGCCCTGCCTCAAGACACACTGTTGTGATCTATTTGAACTGCTAAGCCATGCTTAGCCTAAGTGGCTCGCAGACTGTGTAAATGCCCCCTAAAGGCACAATTACAAATCCATAATTTTTACAGTAACTTTGCTCATAATAAGGGGCAAAACATACGGGCATTTCATGTGAACCAACGGGCAGAGAGCAAAGGCTCGAGAAGCAGGCAAAAGAAACAGCTCTCCCCACTGACTATCCCTTTAACTAGATCACCTAAAGTTGCAGATCAGCACTAAACCAAGTGCCTTCAAAGATGCCCCGAATATTAAAACAGTGAAGCTGGTTATCTTGGGACAAAGCCCATTTTTACTAAAGGCTTTCTCCGGATGACAGTTTTAACTGTAATTTTTAAAGCACACCTTGCATTTCAGAGCCCAGTTTTACTCCTGAACACTGTAGAGGAATATGCTCTTACAGCCTCCCACTCATCACAGGGAACACCCTGTGACAGAGTACATGTCAGGGAGGGGTAGAACCTTACACAAAAAAAAAGATTACTCCTGCTCACACAAAGCCACGAAATATTGTGCTCCTCCCCAGCCCAAAACCCTGCACCTTCCCCAGTGTAGTCAACCACCCTCACCACCATGCCACACTGCCAGCTTGTCAGCCTTTCGCTGCAATACCTCCCACAAACCTTCCCTCCTCTTCCGTTCCCGTTCTGTGGTTCCAGCCTCCATCTTCTTTGCTAGTCTTTCAGGGTAGCTTACATTCCAAAGTTGAGACTGAGCCACTCATATCTGATTCGCTCAATCTCAGTTGCCGTATTAACGGTATACTGTTTACAAGGTTCAAGTACGAACATCGGGGATCACCACTGTGAGCGGACACACAGTACGGATAGCAGAGGAGTGGGATATGAATAACCTAACATGGGCATGGTCAGAGGTGAATAATCTACTGTGGGTGAGGTTAATAGGTGTGAATAACCTACTGTGGGCTTGATTGAATATGGATAACTTACTGTGGGACTGTAGGTAGTAGTTTGGGGGGATAATAATTGCCAGTTTTCCTGTGTTCCTAAAATTAGATACGTGTGGTATAATAATTTATAATTGATTCTTTTTTTCTGGGATACCCATCTATCAAAGCATTCTGAACACCTTACAACTCATTTAGGCATAAAACAGAACAATACATTTATGTAATGTAATAATTTATTATGTAAGCAATAAAAGATGGTGCCCAGAGCCATTTTACAGAGAATGATTCTCCCCATATTTGATTATAAAATCACAGAAACATAAACTTTGACAGCAGATATGAATAGCTTAGCTCGCCCAATCTGCCCATTTCCCTACATATCGAATAAGCTGCAGATCCTAGGAAACCAGCAGCCTACTTCCTCCTACCCCCCACAAGAATTGCTTTATGTCTGTCTCATGCATTTTTGAATTCCCCACTGTTTTTGACCCCATAGCCTCCTCAAGAAGGCCATTCCATGCATCTGCCACCCTCTCTGTGAAAAAATACAGTACTTCCTTACATTACCCCTGAGCTGTCCCCCTTCTATCTTCAAATTGTGCCCTCTTGTTCTTGCACACTCTTTTTCTGAAAGATGCTATCCTATTGGACTTTATTGATTCCCTTGAGGTACTTAAATGTTTCTCTCATGCCTCCCTCCTTTCCTCGAGGGTATATATATTAAGGTCCTTCAGTCTCTCTTCTTATGGCTTCTGGTGCAGACCCTGCACCATTTTAGTTGCCCTCCTCTGGACTGCCTTCATCCTGTCCATGTCCTTGCATAGATGAGGTCTCCAGAACTGCATGCAGTATTCCAGACAGGGTCTCACCAACTGTCTGTACAGACTATGGAGACACCATCTACGGCAGTGCCCCAAAGTCCACCCTAGCCAGACTGGACCCCCTCTATCACTTCTTCTGCCAGTTTGCCCTTGACTGCCCTCCTCTAATTCACCACTGGTCCCTCTACACTGCACTCAGTCTTCCCTCTCTTGAAGCCAGAAGGCTTGCACATGCCTCCACTCTTATTGCCAAGTACTGGCTGAGCACACTACCCTCTCTCATATCTCTACTGTCTGCTCCCAGATAGCATAAATGGGCAGACTGGATGGGCCTGGTGGCCCTCATCTACTAACAGTATATATGTATGTATTCACTCCTCCTATTCCCTTCGTAGTGCTGGCTGCTGGACCCTAGCAGTTCCATCTAGGTCATCCTTCTGGCCAAGCTGCATTCTCATTCCAATTCCCTAAACTCTGGAATGAACTCCCCATCTGCACTGCCATCTCCTTCTGCTCCCCCTCATCTTCTCCAAGACTTCACCTGACATTCCTGCAACTACACCTGAGCTCTCCACCACTACTCTGTCTACTTCCCTCCTTTTCCCTCTCCCTCCTGTTCTTCCATTACCTCACCCATTACCTCCTGGTCTGCTTTAAACCCCACCTCAATCCCTACTTACTCTAGTCCTCTCTGTTCTTCACTGCCTATCTCCACATTGTGTTTACCTTTTGGTTGGCCCTATCATGTGTTGTATATGCTCAGCCTAGGTATGCATATTATAATACTGCTGTTGCTTAGCTCTGCATAATAAGCACAGTAAAGCTCAATGTCAATTTACTGTACAATCTATCTGACTACATACAGTAAATACTTTGTTTATTTTGTTGTTCAGCTTATCCTGTTATGTCTTGTAAATGCTATGTATGTGAAAATAGTATGTATATGTATATTTCTCCCATGACCCCTCCCACCAGGAGGCATCTGGAAACGAGCTGTTACTCAGCTCAGTATGTCTTTCTTTGTTAAATTGTTGAAATAAATAAATAAACATAAATAAATGCCCCATATTCAGTGCCTGCCATCCCTGCTATGCACTTACTAGTAGTGCATATAAAATAGTGCACTGCTGACCAGGAGGACAATGTTCAGACAGTAAGAACATTCCAGCTGGCCTAAATATGCAGCTATGTCAGAGATAAAAGTGCTTGGTGACTATGTGTGGAACTCACACACTCCTTACAAGAATACAGACACGGGGGCAATGGAGATTGCACATCCCAGTCAGGACAGTACCATTGCTCCTGTGAACCGTAATCAGCAACAGCATGCTAATAATCCCATAGGGCATGCAAGAAGTGAAGGAGCCATTTGCATGCCATTATGAACTTATTAGTACACCATACAATGCCACTGAGCATGACTGCACAAAAGCATTGTACAGAGGTGTGCCAGCTCCCACCCCATGATCACCATCAACATGCTTAGGAGTATTAGGATGAGCTCAACCTAAAAGAAGGAGAAGGGGTTCAGAGATTATTTGAGGAAATATCTGACTGCACAAAGCTTGGATTGATGTTCAGAAATGTTGGAGGTTGGGGCAATCCCATAATATGTGGAACAAGTGGGCCCCTAGACTAACACATCTCCAGCAAGTATTGACCTGCAGCAGTCCCATTCTTTTAAGTTTAGCTGGGTCCCTGTACTATCTATGAAGGGTTTTGTTCATAATAAGGTGGGCGTGCCCATCTTGACAAGCCAAGTGTATTCTCGACCAGGCATGGCCCCATTGGTCCTCAGAGATGGGAGATTGAAGATTCTTCTCCCATTGAGCTCTAGCTGACTGAGTGGAGTCCATTAAGGCATCTCTGAGGCACCTATAGATATCACTAGCTATGTGTCTGGAGTGATACTGCCATATACCCAAAGGGTGCGGGGATTGGTGCAGCCCTTTGTTTGTGGGGGAATTAGGTAGATGCGATGTGGCATCCCTGATTTGGAGCTATCTCCAGAATTGGGAAGGTGGGAGATGGTATCTAGCTTGTAGTGGCTCGAAGGTATCAATGGAGCTAGTTTTGTGGAGCAAGAGATCTTGTTCTTGGGAAATACCATGAACCTCCCCTATTTTCCAGTGGATTACGCTTTTACCCACTTCCAGGTTTCAGTTGTTCTATAGGGGCATATATTTCAAGGAGGCCAGGTCATGCCCCAAGCAAAGTAGGACTCGGTGCTAATATTGAATTGACAGCAGGATGGGAGGAGGGAGGGAGGTTAGGGTGTATATTTTTTTTATTGTATGGGGCCACTGCCGAGGCAGGTGCCTGGAGCAAGGATGCCTCCATTATGAACCAGGTGGGGAAGGAATGCCCAGTCCTGGAAAACCATTTGGTCATTTGGGCAGAGGTGAAGGCCGTGTGATAACCATGTAACCAGGGGAATCCCCCCACCCCCCCCATTCCAGTGTTGACGGAGCTTAAGTTTACTGTAATGCAGCCGGAATCCTTCCCACAGAAAGTTACCCATCAGTGCTTTCAGTTTTTGAAACCATTTCTATGGGATGGACATAGAGAGATGGGCCAACAGATATAAAATCCTAGGGACAGCCATCATCTTGATAGAGTCTATTTTACCTGCAAGGGAGAGCCGCAAGGCCTTCCAATGATCCATATCCTGTCTGAGAGATTCCACAAAGTTGGAAAAATTAACTGTGAGCAATTTTGACAGGTTGGGATGCAGAAGAACACCTAAATATTTTGTGCCATTAGGAGACCACTTAAGGCCAAGGGCAGCTAAATCTGTACTAGAAGGTACAGTGTTCAAGGGAAGGACTTCTGTTTTGGGCTGATTTATCTTAAGACCCAACACCTTGGAGAACTCAGACAGAATATGGAGGATCGATTGAATCACCTGTGGGGAGTACATTCCATGGTGACAAGGAGATCATCAGCATATAGGAAATCTTTTAGTTTGGCATCCTCCACCTTTATGCTGGGTATAAATTGAGATTGCCTAAGCACAATGGCCAGGGGTTCAATTGCCTGAACAAACAACAAGGGAGAGAGGGTGCAACCTTGTCTCATGCTTTTCTGCAATTGAAATGGTGGAGATGACATACCTTTCATCACAACTGTAGCCAGGGGGGAGGCATAAAGCAGTTGTATCCAAGAAAGAAAACCTGGTTGCACGCCCATTGAGGAGAGAGTATGAAAAAGGAATGGCCATTCGACAGAGTCAAATGCCTTTTCAAAATCAATGGCTATGGTTACAGAAAATGTCCCGGATTGTTTGGTATAATGCATTAGGGAAAGCAGAGTTCGATGGTGCTCAGACCGCAGATGGCCTTTAATAAACCCCACTTGAGAGGGGTGAACGAGACCTAGGAGTAGGGGTTCAAGTGTAGTGGCTTGGACCTTGGCTAAAATTTTGGCATCTACATTATTGAGGAAAATGGGGTGATAACTGCTTGGGAAAAGTAAATCTTTTCCCTTTTTGGGGAGAACCATAATAGCTGCTTCCCTCATAGAAGGGGGAATAAGCCCTGTGTGCAGGGAATGTTGGAAAGCCCTGACTAGATAAGGGACCAGGTTAACTCCCTGGACTCTATAAAGATCAATGGGCAGCTCATCCATTCCTGGGGCTTTGCGGAGATTCAATGACTGGAAAGTCTTCTCTAACTCTTCCAGCCCAATAGGGGCTTCTAGTAAGGTGGAATCAGTTGGGAGAAGTTTAGGAATAGGTAGAGAATCAAGGAAGCCCTGAATCTTGAATGGATCTGGGGGTTGTGGAGAGGCATAGACCTGCTCATAGAACTGCATCATGATCTCATTCACACACTTACCAGGGTAACATAGGGTACTTCTGCTTTCTATTAAAGCATGTATTCTCCTGGACATTTGTTGCTGTTTAAGGTGGTATGCCAGGAGTTTACTGGCTTTTTGCCCACCTCCCAATAAGCATGATGGATCAGCCTGAGGTTCAGTTCAGCTTGATGGGTTAAGTAGTTATCCAATGAAAATCTAGTGCTAGCCAATTGTGCAAGCAAAGATGCTGTGGGGCCCCAGGCATAAGGGATTTATATAGGACTTCTAAGAGGTGCAATTGTTTCTCCAAGGCCGTCTGATCAGCCTCTCGGCAGTGTCTCCTAGCTGATGCAAATGCAATTATTCTGCATCTTATAGTTGCCTTTAAGGCTTCCCAGAGGGTCATATCAAAAACTTCCCTATTATCATTGTTGGTCCAATAGTCCACTATTTCAGGGCCTAACCACTGTTTAAATTCTGGATTTTTGAATAGAAGGGGGTCCAAATGCCAGGAAGGCGATTGAGGGGTGGTCCAGCCCTAGTTTAAGCAGTAACTCCAAAGGGCGTGGTCTGACACATAACTCGGTTGAATATGAGAGGCAACAACCTTGTCATAAAGCCACGAGGAGATCAACCAGAGGTCAGTCCTGCTGGATGAATCATGAGATTGCAAAAAGCACGTGTAGTCATGCATCCCAGGATATAAAACCCACCATGTATCCAGCAGGCCATGGTCCACCATTAGCCTCTGAAGGTCTTTCTTAGCTTGCCTGTGAGGCTCAGGGGATTTATTACTTCTATCCAGAGAATGGTCAAGAGCCAGACTTGAAATCACCTTCTAACAGAACTGGAACCTTATTTGTGTTAAAGTCTATAAGAGCCTGATTAACCGAGTGAAAAAACTGGGGACAGTCCTGATTAGGGGCATAGAGATTGGTCAGAACTAAGGGCCCTCTGGGGGTCTCCACTTCAGCCATGATCTATCTGCCCTCCTTATCTTGGGTATGTTGTTTAAATTTCCATCCTAGGTTTTTATATAGTAGTATCAATACTCACCATTTATGGGAACCGGCCACACTGTGGAGTTTCTCTGCCACCCACCCTTGCTGGAGCTTTTTTCCTTCACCCGAGGATAGTTTTGTCTCTTGCAGAAAAACTACCATCGTTCTCTACTTTTTCAGGTGAAGCAATACTTTTTTTCGTTTGATGGGAGAATTAAGGCCCCTGACATTCCAGGAGATGAACCTAGTCTCCATCTGGTCTATGATAAATCATGACCGAAGGGGTAGACAGTAGGAAACGCCAAGACAGGGGGTTATAACCTGTATGATAGTTAACATCTCCCCGCAGTAGCCTCTCATGAAATATAATCATCATCTCAAAGATCAGAGTGCCAAAACATCTAATTTTATACAACCATGCACTTTTCCTATTGTCACAGTAGTGTGCCTGAAAAGAAAAAAAAAACAACAGTAGCAATATTAAACAACAATTACAAATGTCCCTCTCCCCACCCTCCTCCCAACCCAAAAACACTCCCCATTGTCAGACCAGCATCCACTAACTACATCGGCCAACACGTGGACAAGATGCCAGCAGAGGTCGCTGGGAAGTGGATATTGATTACTTATGACGCAAGAGATAGGACACCAGAATATCCTGTAAATTCTCTGTATGTCATCACCACCTACCCAGAAAAATAAGGAAAAAAAACATTTCTGCATACGCCAGGTACTGAAACTAACACCCAGCAAAGTAAGCACACGGAACAACCATAGTGCTAGCTCCAGGTCCAATTATCCCTTTCAAGGGATGTATAGCATAATGAAACATAGAATTTGACGGCAGATAAGGACCGCTTGGCCCACCCAGTCTGCCCATTTCCCAACCTGATGGTTAAGCTGCAGATTCTAGTTAACCAACAGCTTACTTCCTCCTGCCCCCCACTAGAATTACCTTATGCCTGTCCCATGCAATCTTGAATTCTCCCACTGTTCCTGACTCCACAACCTCCTCAGGAAGACTGTTCCATGCATCCACAACTCTCTCCCTGAAAAAATACTTTCTAATTAGAAAGAAGAACTAATGACACTGCTGACTACTCTCTTTAACAAATCATGGGAGGATGGGGTACCTGAGGACTGGAGGAGGGCGGATGTGATTCCTCTTCACAAAAGTGGGAGCAGGACAGACGCAGGAAACTACAGACCAGTTAGTTTGATCTCAGTGGCAGGGAAAATGATGGAATCACTTCTGAAGGAAAGAATTGTTGAGTACCTAGAGGCCAGTGGGGTACAGGACCCAAGGCAGCATGGATTCAAGATGGGAAGGTCATGTCAGATGAATCTAATAGATTTCTTTGACTGGGTGACCAAAGTAGTAGACCAGGGAGGGGCTGTGGACATGGCTTACATAGATTTTAGCAAGGCATTTGATACAGTCCCACACAAAAGATTAATACACAAGTTAGCCAGCCTTGGAGTGGGTCCCAAGGTGGTAGCCTGGATAAAAAATTGGCTAGACAACAGGATGCAAAGGATAGTTGAAAATGGAGTCCACAGTGAAGAAAGGAGGGTTACTAGTGGGGTACCGCAGGGTTCAGTACTGGGACCGGTCCTTTTTAATGTCTTTATAAGTGACATTGCAGAGGAACTGGAAGGAAAAGTATGTCTCTTTGCAGATGACACAAAGATCTGCAACAGGGTTGATACACCAGATGGAGTGGAAAGGATGAGAAGGGACTTGGCAAGGTTGGAGGAATGGTCAAATGTATGGCAGCTCAGATTCAATGCAAAGAAGTGCAAGGTAATGCACCTGGGAAACAAAAACCCAGGGCAAGAGTTCACAATGGGGGGTGAGATACTGACAACAGTAAAAATGGAAAGGGACCTGGGAGTTATTATATCAGATGACCTAAAGGTGGGCAAGCAATGTGAGAAGGCATTAAGGAAGGCTGGGGGGATATTGGGATGCATAGGGAGAGGCATCAATAGTAGAAAACAGGACGTTGTTATCCCTCTGTACAGACAGTTGGTGAGACCCCATCTGGAGTACTGTGTACAGTTCTGGAGACCCCATCTCCACAAAGACATAGATTAGAGGCTGTCCAGAGGAGGGCAACCAAAATGGTGCAGGGTCTGCACCAGAAGACATACAAAGAAAGACTAAAGGTGCTTAACATGTATACCCTTGAGGAAAGGAGGGAGAGAGAGGAGACATGATAGAAACTTTCAAGTACCTCAAGGGAATCAACAAAGTCCAAGAGGGTGGCATCTTTCAGAAAAAGAGATGTGCAAGAACATGGGGGCACAATTTGAAGCTAGAGGGGGGATGGCTCAGAGGTAATATGAGGAAGTATTTTTTCACAGAGAGGGTTGTGGATGCATGGAACAGCCTCCCTGAGGAGGTTGTGGAGTCAAGAACAGTGAGGGAATTCAAGAATGCATGGGACAGACATAAGGCAGTCCTAGTGGAGGGTAGAAGGAAGTAAGCTGTTGGTTAATTAGGATTTGCAGCTTATCTGTTAGCTAGGAAAATGGGCAGATTAGTTGGGCCAAGCGGTCCTTATCTGCCATCAAATTCTATGTTTCTATGTTTCTAACATTACCTCTGAGCCGTCCCCCCTCTCTCTTTAAATTGTGCCCCCGTATTTATGCACATCTCTTCTTCTGAAAGATACTAGATAATGGGGGCCACTGAGGCAACAGCAAGGAGGGTCCCCACAGTACCTCCCATATTATGAGGCCACCTTGTATAGCCTGCCTGCATATATCAAAAAAGGAAAACAAAAAAAGAAAGGCAGACTGAGTAATCATGGGGTGGGGCCTAAGCAGGGACCACAGCCTTATTCAAGCTTCCCGGGGCCCTGTCCAACCTAAAAGTCCATCTAGAAGCCAAGGCACAACTGTAAAATAAACAGATTACCAAAACAAAACCTGTAGTTTAAGCATACTTCCATCGAGCAGGAGAAAGAGGACTTGTCGGTGGATGCCTTCCATAAGGAGCTGGAGTAACAGTTATATCTCCTCACATTCACTCCACTGAAGCAGAAGTGGAGGGGGAAGCTGTCAGTGAAAAGACAGGTGGTGGCTCAGATGATGTAGCCTTAGTGGATGTGTTGGACCCAGGAGAAACAGGATCTGTGTCCTCTGCCCAGGAAAGGGCCCTCACTGTGTGGGATTTTTTGCCCATATGTTGAGATAACCTAGGGGGCAGAGGGGGGTCTTGCAGTGAGCCATCCATTGGAAGATCCATCAGGGCCCTTTATTGATTTTTTTTATTATTATTTATTTATTTGTTTTTTAACCAGGTATAGCACACTAAGCTGAAAGCTTTTTTACAGGAGCGACCTGGGAGCACAAGGAGGTTAAGTGACTTGCTCAGGGTCACACAGTATGCAAGTGGACACTGTGGGATTCAAACCCAGGTCTGGTCTGCTGGATGTCACCAGATTTGCAGCTCACAGCCTTAGACCGCTGCGCTATACTGCCTCCCAATTGTTTGTTGCTGATTGTTGCTCATATCGGAGATTATGGAGGAATGAGAAGTGACTGAGTCAGGGCTCACACTACAGCTTTGGGAACGAAGCCTGGGAGTCTTATCAATGTGTGCCCCTTCAATCCGGGCTCTCCTCCTATTCTTTTTCTTGCTCCCGGGGGACTTCTGAGATATAGAGTGGGTTGGAGTCTGAGGCTATGGAGCACAATGTGTGGTGGGTGAAGGAGATAAGACAATTGGCTGAAACAGCGAGGTTTCTATCGGGATAGGCCCGCAGAGAAGGCCTCAGATTTGCGGGTTTCTTTTAACTTGCCCCAACTCAGCTTGGGGGCTTGGGCTGCCAGGAACTTTTCGGTGGCTGACTGATTGTCAAATAACCTCAGAGAACCGTTCACCATAATCCTTAAGAAGGCAGGGTAGCATAGAAAATATTCCAGCCCCAGTTCGGCACAGGCTCTGCATGCAGCTGTGAAGACCCTACGCCATGTTGTTAGCTCCTGGGAGTAGTCTGCAAATATTTGGATTTTATGTCCTCTCTAGACAAGCTCTGTTTTTTGTCAGGCCAGTCTAGTAATAGAATCCAATTCTTGAAACCGGAGAAAACGAGCCAAAATGGTGCAAGGGCCATCTCCGGGAGCTGGGCGACGGGGGAGGCGGGCAGTGTTCTGTCGGCTCTGTCTTTCTCAGGAGGAGCATCACAATGCCAGTCTAGTAATGGAGGTAACTCAGTTTGCAAGAATATAATAGGATCATTCCCTTCACTTCCTTCAGGGAAGCCCACGAACCTCAAGTTATTCCGATGACTACGATTCTCTAAATCCTCCACTCTGTTCCATAGTAGGTGGATCATCCAGTCTTGCCCTTGTATTTTTGCCCCAGCTTTGCACCAGCCATCTTCTGCCTCCACAAGTTTATGCTCGGAGATACAAGCCCATTGTGAGAGGTCCACAATATCGGCTGTATTCTTTTTTGTAGCCACATCCAGGTTGTCCATATGGTGTAATATTTCAGCAACCATTTGACAGATCTCTACCAGATTGCCCTCCCGCTGTAAGGATGATTGGGTGGGTTCCATTTCAGCATTGACTAGGCCCCAGACCAAAGTGTGAGTGGCGGATGTATCAGCTGCTTTCACGCCAGTAAGAAAAAGAAAAGGACATGGAGCCTCAGATGGGTGAGTTTAACCAAGGTTCCACTGGCTTCACATGCATGAAAAGGCAGAAATGCAATGAATTAATCAGGGATTTGCAGTAGGGAATTCAGAGAGCACAGAACTCACGCATCCATTAGGTTCGGCGGTAAACCATGCCCCCAGATTAACATCAATTTTACTTGCTTCTTCTGAAACACATTCTGCAGAACTTTCCCCAACAGGGTCAACCTGGTTCTGAGTGCTGCAACTGCTGCATGCAGTGTCCCCTGCCTGAGTCCACATGGAGCCAATCAAATTCTTGTTTCTCTCTCTGGCACTGCACCCCTGCTCATTCCAAACTTCACAAGGCAGTCAGAGCAATGGGGTTTCAGAAACACATCCCTTCCAGCCTTTAGACGCACAATGCATAGTCTCACTGGGGTTCCATGCCACAGTAGGGACCACAAAACAGCGATTGCTATCTTGACAAGTATATATCACTGAAAGCAAATCAGCTATATACACTTATTTATTTATTTGAATCTCAGATAGCACCTTTGAGCTAAAAGCTCGTCTACAAAGGTTCCACGTCGTAAGGTAATAGACAAGGTATGTAAACATTACAAAACAGATAGGGGCATATACAGCAGGCAAGTACATTATGGTATATACAGATACAGATTGAAGCAAGTGCAGTTAATATACAGCATTTAGGAGAGGTTGAGTTTATTGCAACAGTACTAAGAGCATACTTAAGGTGGACGAGCAATTTATAGTGGTAGCTGAGCTTTAGAGCATGCAGGTAGAGTTATGGAGGGTCAGAAGTGGTGGTGACCAAAAGAGGGGAGGACAGAATAGATGAGAAGGGGAAGGGTGGGGGCAGAGACAAAGGGGTGACAGAATAAGTTAGTTGAGTATTCAGAGGGGTGGAATTGGATGAGGGATCTGCCCAGGGTTACCGTATGTAGGTGATAGGGTAGGGCTGGGTGATGTGGGGAGGGAGGAATAAGGGAAAGGGTTTTAAAGTGTGGGGGGTAAGTCAAGGGGAAACCAGGAGGGGTCAAAATTAGGGGAGATTAGTATTTGTGAAGAGAAAGCAGGAAGGCGGGGGGAGATAAAGAGGGGACATGGGGTAAGTGCTCAGTGGGGTCACACCAGGCAGGGGAGGAAGTGGGAGGGGGGAAATAGGTACTATGCAGGACAGATAAGCTACCAACAATGGTAGGATTATGCACAGGTGACGCAGTCACAATTATTATGAGTGGCCAGGTACTGCAGCAGCTTGGCCTTAAAAGCTTGGCTTTAAAGCTACCCGACATCCAGAAGTTAAGAAAGTGTTTCTGCAGGAGGTGGGCTATAACTCAAGTTGTGGGGGGCTTTGCTCCCCACACCCCTGAATTAAGATTCTCAACTCCAGGGGAGTGAATGTCTAGGAGGGGGGGGAAATCCAGATGTCAGCAAAAATTAAGTGCTGCTGCTCGCAGCTGCGATAAAATGTAACTTGCTCCTTGTCCTGAACCCAGTACCTGCTCTGCCAAAACTAGCCACCCACACCACATGGTTAGCTCAGCAGCAGCAGGTGGTCTAGTCCCTGATGACCCCTTCCCTGTCCCTCCCATTCCCCTTGCTATTCCCTATCTGTTCTCCCTTCCCCATAGTCACTGCCCCATACCTTCGCTGTTCTGCAGGTTAGCCCAGAATAATAATTGCTATTTTTGTAGTCACGCATTTTGGGTCACTATTATTATGCGATACTTCTCACTGGTAAGCTATGAATTGCTACATCCAGAGGTAACCTTTCACCATAGTAGGCTCTCCCTACCTCTCTTAGTACTGTCACCTTCTCAGAGATCGTAGTTTGGGCATGATCTGGGTAGTGGGGAGTTCCCAAAACTATGTTTGAAAGCAAACACATAAACTTTTTATTACTAAATTCTCACCTGTCACATATTGCCTCACAAAACGGCTCTCTGCTGCTTTGTTTACATTGCTGATCCCACCCTGTCATGGCATCTTTAACTTTTCTCATGCATTGAAATCTGTTCAGTTTACTCAAAACTGTGCTTTTGACCTTTCTGGCTACTGAATTTACTTTAAACTGTAATTGACTGCTCTGCTGGGACATTTCAACACATTCATACAGATTTTTAAACTGGTAACTTGATTTTGTGATCAGCATAGTTTAGGAAAAAAACTCTATTTATACATGTTCAAAGTCACTTGTAGCCCTTAAGTCTTTCTTTGCACAGGATTGCCTGTTTGCTGCATCCACTACATACAGCTCACAGTCCTGCTGCTGAGAAAATTTACTGCTGCTGAAACCATTTATCATTGCTCACAGTCTATGCTCAGAATTTCTGTTTGTTTCACCTGCCTTTACAACTTGCAGTCCTTCTATGCACAAAAATCACACTGATTGCACACAGGTTCTACTGGCTTGATAATCACACAGTCTGTTTGCACAGTTAACTTGTTTACTCACTGAATTCAGTAGCTGCTTCCTTCCAATAGAAAATGTTGGCCTGCTGCAGATTCTAGGAGGGCCTCTGGGGTTAAATGGGGCTGGCGGTCCCACCTATCGTAGCCATGAATGCTTCGATCACTCTGCAGTCAGTAGGACAGTGGGTTGAGCCCAGAATTACACTGTACTAGTCTGTTTACTAAAGCGTAGAATGCTCACAAGCACCTCGATGGTTTATCCTGGCCTAACCAGCTTGCATGCCACTTTCATTCTCCTCTCCTCGAACACTCTGCAGCACACAGATGCGGGCCAAGGGGTGGGGACTGGATGCAGCTGCACCAATAACTCGATGCCATGCAAATGAGCCTCTCTCTCCTCACTTGCTCTTCCTTCATGGCAACCGTCGAGCAGGATCAAATTTAAACTGCAAACTAACTTTTATCCTCAGCTGCAATTTCAGTGGTGGGAGCACCGTTTTGACAATTTTTACCACAGGTTCTGGATATTTTCTCTAGTGATTCCCACAATTTGCACACAATGCACATGACACTTTCAGGGCACATATCTGAGTCTGTTCTTCAAAGTCCACAATACTTTTAGCACTTGAAAATTACATTTTAAAAGTTCTTTATGTACTTTCTGATGCAGAAAACAGGACATACATTGTAATGCTTTACTGTCCATTACAAGTTAAAAACACACAAGCAGCCATCTGTTCTTTTACTGTACTGGAAGACACAAAGCAGCACATTTGGATGGCATTTTCTGGGCAAAAGTCCTATTGTTCAAAGCTTCATTTCTGTTTGGGCTACACTGCTACCAGACAGAAAGATGCTTGACATGCCCTCAGCAACAAATTAAATATCACCAGATGAGCCCCCATTTTTTGTAACCCCCCTATGCTACTTTACACAGTTAGCTACCCCTGGCACCCATAATTGGACACAGCCTCCAGAAACACATTTAGACAACTGGTACCATCCCTAGCTTTGGGAATGTATACCAGGCTCATTACTCTAGAGATCAAGGGGTGGGGGTTTACAAAACCAACACTGACCTATTAGGTGTTTACAAAAACCAGGTGCTGTGGAGAGAACTTTTTGCTAGGGCTATGCTAGACCTAACTTCTGGAGATGTACCAAGGAACTCCACAGAGGAAGCAATAACGTAACTGTCCAGACCAAGGTTGGGGTTCTAGAGTGTGACTTTATTTCAAAAGATGTTCTCTAAAACAAGGGTGAAACCCCCAAGGTTTACACATTGTGGCACTAGGAACTTACAGAACAACAAATCGATCATATCTAACAGAAACTCTTAGTATTCCAGCACTATAGGACATAGAACATCTCACACTTGTATTCCCATATAGCATAGGGCATAGGACATAGGACATTTCTTCTAGTGACACTGGCCACAACTGAAAATACATTTGCTGACAGGACACTTGTACTTTGTTTCCCACATGTCGTAGGACCTTGAACATTGCTTCTAATGGCACTGGCCACAATTGAAAACACATTTTGCTAATAACTAGCACAACCCATTTCAGGGGGTAAAATTCCCTTCAGACATTGGCCCTATTTCTAAAGTAACCAGGCACCCATAGTGAACCTGTAGTCTTGAACCAGTTACTCCAGATGGGAGTCTGCCCACCCTTTGCCCCCAAATCCATACTCTGCTGCTCTGACAGAGTTACACCTTAAAAATTTGAAAGCACACTTTGGAAAATGCTCTTACTGAATGGAACTTTGGCATCCAGCATTTAAATCATTACACTGGTAGTGGAAAAACTAAAGTCATGAACAATGTGATATAGTCATACCTCTGAACATCACACATTTCAGCCAACTTTAAATGAGAACAGCCTCAGACTTCTGAATTCACAGAAAAGTTGTGCATTTCCCTTTTAGCCAGAGAACACAACAGCACAGGTACTTGCTTTTTGTTGCAAAAGTCAGATCCTACCCACTGTTAGACATCTCAGGCAGCTTCAAAACATCCTGGATCAAAAAGGGAATGTGTCCCTTAGATCCATCCACTAGCAGTCATTTTCACTGCTCCAGGGATGAAAATCCGAAGATCCTGCTCTAGACAATGGTTTCCACCACTTCCCTTGGAAAGTTGGAGAATTACCAGGACTAGGGTGAGAATGCAGGACTCTCATTTCAAAGCCCTCAGCTGAGCAGTTCTCACTCCTCCAACTCCTAGCTGCTGACACTCACTGACTCTTCTCTCAAGATTCTAAGTTCTCTACTCATAGCTGGCAAATGCTTATGCTGCTGTAAGCATTCCAAATGAGTTCATCACTTTCATCTAAGCTGAAGCCAAGTAAACAAAAGAGTGAGCAGGTGAAAAACCTATTTAACTAGTTAATCACCAGCTGCTTCTCCCTGCCTAGCACTGTAACTGAGGGGATTCTATAACCCCAGGGGACTGTGTGGTTACATAAGGAACACTGGGGAGCACTGGGGGTGTATAATTCAACTCTGGCAATTTCCCCACATTTTTTGAAAAAATATTCCAAACATTTTGGGGAATTTCTTTCCATAATATTCCAGTTGCCCTGCTTGTGACACTGTATGCCTTGTTCCATTTAAGTGAGGCCCAAATGGTAGAGGTTTTTAAAAGGGGCCTGAAGACCTAGCTGTTCAATTAAATATTTCAAGATAGTTTCTAATTCTGATTTTATAATTTGTTTTTAGTATTTAAAAAATCATTGTTGTGATGTTTGTGCCCTGCTTTGCATTGTAATGGTACTCAGAGCCTCCAGGATTGGGTGCCATAATATAAATAAAACCTTACTTTACTTCACTAATACAGTATCTCTCCCTGTTACTGCTGAATCAATGAACTATATTTATGCATTTATTTAGTTTCTCTAAACAATTTTGCCTAGATTTAGCCTTGTCCCGGGGGCTGGCGGTGGGGTGAGGCAGATGGAAACCAAGAGAAATTGAAACTACCTTTCCTCAGTCCTGCTTCTCTTGTACTTTAAATGAACTATTCAATGAGTTTTCCAATTCTCAAAAGTCCAACGTTATTGGAAGTTCTATATTTCTTGGAAGCACATTTCCTCTCTAATTAGAAATGATGTGTTTTTGGAGTTAAGCAACTTTGAATTCCAAGAATCCCCTTTGAACTAGCCAGGTCTAACTGTGAACCAGGTGTCACAAAGTAATTTATTGGTTGGTCAATTGATTTTGAGTTAACATTCTCTTTCAACTCCTTTACTCACTTTGATTTACTTTACTGAGAATTTGCTCCAGTTGGAGTATTTTTTGTTTCCTATCATTTTACAGAAAACAGCTTATTCCTCTGTTTAGTAGTATTCTCTAAATCTATAAATGTATTGACAGGCTGCCTAGCCCACAAGAGATTGGACAATCCGAAAAGCAGTAAAACAGGATAACAATTTGTTCCCCAACTAAGTAGGTCTCACAGGATATATACAGTTCAGAGACAGGCTGGCTAGGCACTCTACTATAGTGTACGAAGAAAAGGGAAAACAAACAAATAAAAACAATAAAATATAAGGCAAAAAGCACTTAAAATGTCCATATAATATGAAAATAGCTTATTGTAGCTTGTATTAAATTCTATTATTCAAAGAATGTTTTTTTTTTCTGTCTAGAAGTCTGTTTATACTTGAGACTTGCATCTCAACATATATTCAGTAAAATGCATTTCAAGACCAGTCCTTTAGTACAGCTAGAACAACATACTGTAGCTTGATTTCCATGGGTCCTCTAATCTTTTTTGTCTTCCAAATGTGACTTCACCCTAGGATGAACTAGGGTCACAAATAATGATGGCATGTCATTGATAACATCGTATGCTGAGCATAGAGAAGGAGTTTGGAATAAAAAAGGAGGGGAGAGGAACCAGTCTCTTTGAAAAATCTAAATGTTAATGAATCATCTTGAGAAATGGTTCTGCAGCACTGCAGGTATTCTGGGGTAGGTTGTAAGTTCTGCAAAAAAGTTCTACAGCTGCAAAAGCACAGGATTTTATGGCCTTTATTAATAGTTAACAATGCACGCAAACACTCTTTAGGCAAAGATGAAAACATTACTGTATGCTAACATCACACTGTACTGATAAAAATAATCACAATGACAAAAAAATTCATATCAATATTTGTCTAAAGATTGTTGTTCAAAACATTTTGTTTTTCAGTTTTAAACTTTTCCTAGTTCTTGGTTCAAGTACAGAGTTAAATAATGGATTTAGGAAGGAGCACAGCACTTCAACTGCACTGCTGGAATACATCTTCTTCCTACACAAAGCCCTAGACCATGGACATCTAGTCGGATCTGTGTACATAGACCTGACTAAGGCATTTGACATGGTCAATCACCCTCTCCTACTAGAGTCTCTCCTCACTCTGGGTCTTGCTTCTGAACCCATCTCCTGGTTCAAGAGCTACCTAAGTGATAGATCACTGCATGTCAAAATCAACTCCACTCTATCTAACAGTCTGCAATAGCTTAATTTGTTTGAAACCTTTGTATCATACTTGACTCTGGATTATTTTACTCTCGGTATTCATTTGTAGTGCCTTTCATTGTATTGTCCATTTCTCTTGTTTTGTACTTCTATGACATGGAGCCTTTGCAAAGGAGTCTCTGACTCAAAGGTTTATAATTCTGATATCTCAATAAATAATAATGATGTATCCCTTTAAAAAATACTAGTGTTATTGAGGCATAGGTCAGGAAGCATATGCAAACTAGGCGAAGCTGTAAAATTTACAAGTGACTTTTTATTAGTATTTTTAATAACAATAAAAACATAAAATTGAGCAGGATACTGTAGCTCTTGTACTTTGTACTTCTATGATATGGAGCCTTTGCAAAGGAGTCTCTGACTCAAAGGTTTATAATCCCAATATCTCAATAAATAAATAATGATGTATCCCTTTAAATAATACTAGTGTTATTGAGACATAGGTCAGGAAGCATATGCAAACCAGGCAAAACTGTAAAATTTGCAAGTGACCTTTTATTAGTATTTTTAATAACAATAAAAACAAAATTGAGCAGGATACTGTAGCTCTTCATATAGACAGTTAAACAAACAGAAGTCCTTCTTCTGAGAGTCTCCTTAAAAGCTACAGCTTTCTCTGTCTCTAAATAAAACATTGCTCTCTTTTTATCAGATGATTTTCCTTGGCAATTAAACTTTGCATTTTTTTCTTCTAAATTTTGTTTCACAAAATGTATTAATTTTTTGGACATTTCTTTCCTGATACCAGCCTGAAGAGTATATTAGTCTTCTTAAAAGGTGTGACCAGTTAAGGCACTGTGTCCCAGGGATGACTTCCTGCTGAGAATTCTGCAAGTAAATATGTGAAGGCCAAAGTCCACCTCAAGGTTAACCGCTATGTTCCAGATAAGCCCAGATATCTTCCTTCAGACATTACAATAATATAATTGGAAGACTGTGCCTGTAGTTCAATGGGGTTGGACAACCAACCACTCCCCCTGCTTGAGCCACAAAAGGCTGTGTCTTTCTACATCTCTCAGAAGCATGTTTTTTTGTTTTGGCCAGAGGCTCTGTTAGATGCCGCTTAGTGATTGCTTCCTTTCTGCTGGTATATGTGTCTCTCCTGCCATTGTGGTCCCTGTTTTCTTTCTGCCTCCAGACGCTTCTCATGCTTCTCTGGCTGTCTCCCCTGTCTTGTTTGTTTCTGTGTTTGCCTTTCCCCTGCATGTTATTTTGTGGCCACCATCTGTGGCTGCCTGTTGCTTGTCTGTTGCTAGTTTTGCTTCCCTTTCCCTGCTGTACTGTTTCTCCCTTTCAGTGCTGTATTTCCTGTTCATTGTTCCTGCTCCGGCTGCTCCTCCTCTTTTGTCCCTCACCCCGTGCTGCATTCGATCTTCATCTGCTGCTCTGCAGCTTGTTTGTCTGTCCCTCTACCTCCCCCCATTCCTCATTTACATTTTTGAGTTCTGTGCTGTTCATTGTTCCTTCTTGTCTCCTTAAGCTGCCTGCTCCAGTGACTAAACCGCTAGCAAGGGCTACTGCTCTCCAGTGCACCAAGCAATATAGTTTGTCATGTCAGCATGGCTCCAGCCATATTTATTCCACTGTACATTTCCAATTCTGCATGTCCTACACCTGTAGCAACTTTCATCCTTTTGGGGTTTCTAACCCTACCATTGAATGTCACTAATGACATATTTTATGCTATTCAGATCCTACATGCAGGACATGTATACATTTATTATTATATATCTAACTGCTTACGTTTTGCCTATGCATTAAATGCAGTGCATTCCCCCAATTGATGGTAGGTCAGCCCAGTTTGCAGCTACTGACCTTTAATTAATTTACTTAATCTTAATATTTAAATTAGTGTTCTTGTCTCACTGTGCCTATCTTGTGGCTTCTCCATTTTTCCCAGGGCATGCTCTATGATGTCATGGTGAGGGATCATGGCTTCAAGTAGCACAAGCATGTTTATGTAAGTTAAATGTATTAGTTTTGATGTTGGCTTAACCCAGTCTCTCAATCCTGCTCTGTGCAGCATTCATGTCATTAAAGGTAATCAAGCACATTTCACATTTACCATTATTTATACTGTATATATTCATTATCTAAACCTCACAAGATTCACACACTGGCACCAGTTCATGTATTGGCTTTACAGACTCCTCTACCTAACCAATGGCCACTGACTTCATACAGCCCTATACTGTCTACTCACTTCGGTAATGAGAATTCCAATTTGACCCTTTAATTGGCTTCATAATGGAACTGGCTGGTATGCATTCCCTGAAGTTCACTGGGATAGATGTCTGACCTTTTCTCAGAGTAGCTATGGTGAGCTTAGTCTCCATGCTCGATACACCTGTGCATAACCTACATGAAGGTCCTCAATGCTTCATACTCAAATTCATATTCTCTCCACAGTTTGGAAACATGCCAGCCATGACCATTTATTCATATGGCTCAGGGTCCCCTGTAGTCGATGGTCTTACTGTGCACCCACAAACTCTGCATCTTGAGCATGTGAAACTAAGGGTGGGGTCCTTCTTATCTGGCCCATAGTGAAAATGTCCTCATTCCAGGTGGAGCATCAGTCATCTAACCCATTGGTGGCACCTTTTCATGTAGAATTTAAGACTTCAGCTGTGAGGGGTAAGACCCTGAACAGCAGGGCCCCTTTAGGTAGCCGAGTGAATTTGAAATCACCTTTTAAGTTATTCTCCCAACAACCACCTCTAATTCACCTGGTTTGTTTTATCTGATTTGATCTTAGATTGGTAGGCTGGCTGAGTGCCTCAGCAGTCATCCCTCTCCTCCTTCTCCTCCACCTTGGTGGTTGGTACCACATGCAGTGTACCCCGTTGTTGCAGAGTACATTTGTAACTCTTCAAGGTGTTCTGATTAGAGGGATAGAGTGAGAGTCATCCCCCTACACATTGGAATATTTTCCTCCCCTGGATTGGCCTTCTAAATTGCAGCAGCAGATTCATCACTAAACATAATATCACAAAGCCAAGAGGAAACGTGACCTAGGCCTTGGATACTTAGAGATTTCCTCCTCGGGGGGGGGGGTGTTCCACTTCTCCATGCCAGTGGTCATAGAATAGAAACACAGAAACATACATAGAAATATAGAATTTGATAGCAGATAAGGACCGCTTGGCCAACCTAGTCTGCCCATTTTCCTACCTAACTTATAAGCTGCAGATCCTAGTTAACCAACAATGTGCTTCCTCCAACACCCCACTAGAATTGCCTTATGTCTGTCCCATGCATTCTTGAATTCCCCCACTGTTTTTGACTCTATGACCTCCTCAGGAAGGCTGTTCCATGCATCTACAACCCTCTTTGTGAAGAAATGCTTCATCACATTACGTCTGAGCAGTCCCCTCTCTATCATCAAATTGTGCCCCCTTGTTCTTGCACATCACTTTTTCTGAAAGATGCTACCCTCTTGGTCTTTGTTGATTCCCTTGAGGTATTTGAAAGTTTCTATCATGTCCCCTCTCTCCCTCCTTTCCTTGAGCCTATACATATTAAGCTCCTTTAGTCTTGCTTCATATGTCTTCTGGTGCAGACCCTGCATCATTTTGGTTACCCTCCTCTGGACAGCCTCCATCCTGTCTATGTCTTTGCAGAGATGGGGTCTCCAGAAATTAACACAGTACTCCAGATGTGGTCTTACCAATTGTCTGTACAGAAGGCCAACAACTTCCGTTTTCTACTGTTGATGCCTCTGCTTATGCATCCCAGTATCCCCCGAGCCCTCCTTACTGCCTTCTCACATTGCTGGCCCACCTTTAGGTCATCTGATATGACTACCCCCAGGTCCCTTTCCATTTTTGTTATTGTCAGTATCTCACCCCCATTGTGTACTCTTCCCTTGGGTTTTTGTTTTCCAGGTGCATTACTTTGCACTTCTTTGCATTGAATCTAAGCTGTCATACATTTGACCATGCCTCCAACCTTGCCAAATCCCTTTTCATCCTTTCCACCCCACCTTGCGTATCAACCCTGTTGCAGATCTTTGTGTCATCTGCAAAGAGACGTACTTTCCCTTCCAGTCCCTCTGCAATGTCACTTATAAAGAAATTAAAAAGGACTGGCCCCAGTACTGAGCCCTGCACTACTCCACTAGTACCCCTCCTTTCTTCACTGTGGACACCATTTATTATTACCCACTGTGTCCTGTTGTCCAGCCAGGGTTTTACCCAGGCTACTACCCTGGGACCCATTCCCAGGTTGGCAAATTTGTTTATTAATCATTTGTGTGGGACTGTGTCAAATGCCTTGCGAAAGTCTAGGTACACCATGTCCACAGCCCCTCCCTGGTCTACTACTTTGGTCACCCAGTCAAAGAAATCAATTAGATTTGTCTGACATGTCCTTCCTGCTGTGAATCTATGCTGCATTGAGTCCTGTGCCCCACTGGCCTCTAGGTAATCTACAATTCTTTCCTTCAGAAGTGATTCCATCATTTTCCCTTCCACTGAGGTCAAACTGACAGGTCTGTAGTTTTCTGCCTCTGTCTTGCTTCCACTTTTGTGAAGGGGAATCATATCCACCCTCCTCCAGTCCTCAGGTACCACACCATCTTCCCATGATTTATTAAAAAGGGTAGACAGTGGTGTTACTAGTTCTTCCCTTAGTTCTTTTAGAATTCTGGGGTGAATCCCATCAGGCCCCATTGCTGTATCCACCTTCAGTTTTAGGAGTTCTTTCAGAACCCTTTCTTCTGTGAAATGACTAATATCAACTCCCCTATCCAGAGTGCTTCTATTGACTGGATTAGGTATCTCCCCTGCTTTCCATTGAGAATACTGAGCAGAAGTATTCATTCAGTATCCCTGCTTTTTCACTGTCGCTGTCTGCCCAACTACCTTCCTCTTTATTCAGCCTCATTATCCCTGCCTTAGTCTTTGTTTGCTCCCTAATGTACCTATAAAAGGTTTTATTCCCCTTCTTAACTGAGTTGTCTATCTTTTCCTCGGTTTGGGCCTTTGCTATTCTGAATGCCTTTCCCACTTTCTTCTGCTTTAACTGGTACAGATCTCTTTCCTGCTCCTTCTGTGTTTCCTTATACTTCCTGCATACTATCTTTTTCTCCCTTACCATCCCCGCCACTTCTTTTGAGACCCATAGTGATTTTTTCTTTCATTTTGATTTGCTTATTTGCTTCACACAAAAGCTTGTTGCCTCTGTGATGGCGATTTTGATGTTTCCCCATTGTTGCTCCACCCCACCTTCTTGCCTGTTTGCTAATGCTTTTCTGAGGCACTCTCCTATTTTGATAAAATCAGCCCTCCTGAAGTCCAGGACCTTCACTTTTGTATGGCATGACTCTACAGCTAAGTTTATCATGAACCACACTGTTTGGTGGTCACTTGTTCCCAGATGGCTACCCACTTCAAGATCAGAGATCCTCTTTCCATCCCCATTTTAAAGTACCAGGTCTAAGATTGCTTCCTCCCAAGTGGGTTCCAAAACTATCTGTCAGGCATGCTCCTGTAGGGCATCAAGAATGGCCCTGCTCTTGGATGTGGCTGCAGCAAAGGTGCTCCAGTTAACATCTGGCATATTCAGGTCCTTCATCAGCAATATCTCCCATTTCTCTGCCATCCCAAGGATGCCTTCTACCATTTCCTTGTCCATTTCCTCCCCTTGAGATGGGGTCTGTATACAACCCCTGTGTGGATTGTGGAGCCATTTCCAGTCTCCAGGGTGACCTACAGTGCCTCCTCTCTTCCCTGTGTACCCTTTAGTTCTGTTGCTTTGATCCCTTCCCTTACATAGAGAGCTCCTCCTCTTCCTCTTCTTCCCTGCCTGTCCCTACTGTAGATTTTGTACCCTTGTATATTGACATCCCAGTCATGGTTATCTGTGTACCATGTTTCTGTGATATCCAGGCATCCCTCTTTCATCAAGGCCACCATTTTGAGGCGCTTTTTACCTAGACTATGAGCATTGGTACTCACTACCCTCCATTTTTTATGGCTTTATTTCTTTTTGCCCCATCCCTGTCCTTACTGCTTTTGTCTTTTTCTCCATTTACCCCTGCCCTTTTCCCTATCGACTGCTCTATCTACCCTGATTATTTTGGGGGGGCTAGGATTAGCCTTCTCCTTTTCAGTGCCTCCCCCCTTGGCTAGTTTAAATACTTGCCAATGAAGCATTTAAACCTATCATAATACCTAGGCTGGTTTTAGTAATATATTCCCTGTTATTTATGGTATTAGATCCAAGCAATCCAACAAGAATAGAGTTGTCTAGGAGCATGCTGCAATAATGGCACCAATTTGTCTTTTTTGGGGATCCACCCTCTGCACCCCCCAGAATTAAGGATAACCATTTGAGGGGGGAGCTGCTCATGGGGCTAGTTAAATTTCTTGGGCCATGTAATATCGTTTCCACAGCCCCTTGTAAAAACCAAATCCCAAGGTATGCTAAAAGGTTGGAGACCAGGACTAGAACCCTTTTCTCCACTGGTGTTGGCCTAGCTGCTCAATGTCATAGCCATCCATGCCATGGGAGCAGCTCGACCAGCATCCTGGGTTCTGGTGCCCTTGTGTGTAATTGGCACCATGGACAGTGACCAGGGTAGCACTTACAGCAAGTGCTGTAAAACCCCACTCACTGTAATCAGACTAGCACCATACAGAGTGGTGCTGCTCTGGTAGTGCTCACTTGACTGGGTATTGTTATATAAGCAACTTTCTGCTCTTGGGTGGAAGTGGATGGTAGCCCTCCTTAGCTGTTCCCTCTTTCCTTAGGAAGTCATGGCCTCTTGCTATAAATTCAGACCTTTGAGAAAGACACTATTCATTCCCGTGATTTCCTGCTGCCATATGTCAAGCTCCTAATTATTCTGTACCTACTGATCTACATGCAGTATTTATTTTTGATTTCAATTTTTTTCATTCATTCATTCATTTTTATTTTATACTGGAAAGGGTTGAGAACAAAATTGTCCATTTACACAAGCATCCAGTTGTCCAGTTGTAACATAGTCTAAATATACAATTGACAAACACATGGTTATAAATTTACAATGAGAGACACATATATGAAGCAGGACAGTTAGGCATGAGCACAGGGTGAATCATATGCAATGAATGAAACACATCTCTTACAATGCAGGAAAGGGCAAAAGGGCTTATGTACAGGAATCAAAATATTTACATCAACACTATACAACATGTACATCATTACATGGGTGCCCCTAGTGGGAAGGGGGCTGGAGGGAAAAAGAGAATGCTTAGAGGGATGGGAGGCATGGACACAGTCTGGAGGACAGAATTAGTGACCATTAGATTATTGGAGAAGAGGGAAACACTAATAGAAAATGTAGGAATCAATTTTCAAGGTGTCCTTAAGTACAGACCCAAGCAGTATTAGAGAAACTGTTAATATACTATGTAGGACACTTGTAGTGAGGTTTTTGTATTACTAAGTATTCAAAAAAGGAGATTTTATTTTGTTGCCTATTACTTAAATTAATTTCCTCATAAGTCAGAAATTTATTTTAGTGTAGCAAATTTTCCCATTGTAATCTCTTTTTGTTTTTCTGGATTAATTTTCATTTTTGTTCCAGTAGGCTAATTAAAATGATTTTTCACATATTCTAAAATATAACCATGGCATTTTCTTTGTATTTATTAATTTAGCAGTATCTCTCATAATTTTGCCTCATGATTCTTAGAGAGGAATCTGCATGCAGTGGATGTCTTCTACCTGGATTTCAGCTAGGCCTTTGACCCAATGACACGTGGCAGGCTGACCTGCAAGTTGATAAGTCTGGGAGCAGGTTAGAAACTGGTCCTATGGATCAAGAACTGACTGCAGGGTAGACAGTAGAAGGTAGTAGTGGGGGGGGGAGGCATCTGAACCCAGTGCAGTAACAAAAGATGTACCAAAGGGCCCAGTGCTGGGACTAGTTCTGTTTAACATTTTCATAGCCGACATTGCAGTAAAGATTAAAAGCAAGATCAATCTCTTTGAAGAAGACACAATGATTTGTGCCAAGGTAGATGAGGGGATGGAGGGAGCAAAAGTACATCAGAAGGATTTGGCAAAATTGAAGGAATGAACTCACACTTAGCAGCCTAGTTTCAATACTAAAAAGTGCAAAGTGATGCATTTAGGAGGAAAGAACCCAGGACATAATTACTGGTTAGAAGGTGTCCCATTAACAAAATCAAAGGAGGAGAAGGATCTGGGAGTGCTGGTAACCAGGGAAATGAACCACTCTGCTCAGTGCAGGAAAGCAGCAGCGAAGGCAAAT
Organism: Neoceratodus forsteri; assembly: GCA_016271365.2. Taxonomy (NCBI): domain Eukaryota; kingdom Metazoa; phylum Chordata; order Ceratodontiformes; family Ceratodontidae; genus Neoceratodus; species Neoceratodus forsteri. The sequence continues at coordinate 131,028,453 of JADMNL010000022.1, forward strand.
AGGATGCTAGGGTGCATAGCAAGGGGGATTACTTCTAAGAGTGGGGAGGTCATCTTGCCCCTGTACAGGTCCATGGTGAGATCACACCTAGAGTACTGCATGCAAATTTTTGCACCCCTACTTGAAAAGGGACATCAGACTACTGGAAGGCGTACAGCACAGGGCAACAAAAATGATCATGGGGTTGGAGGACAGACCATATGAGGAGAGACTGAAAGAGCTCAATATGATTACCCTGGAGGAAAAAAGGGAGAGAGAGGGGATATGATTGAGTCATTCAAGTACCTGAAGGGTTTGAACAGAGTAGACACCAGGCATATGTTCAATTTGACAGGAGGAAGGGAAACCAGTGGACACTCTATGAAGTTGGAAGTGGGCAAGTTCAAGAGGGAATAGAAGAGGCACTATTTCACAGCAATGGTGGTGGTAGGGTAGAATGCTCTGCCAAGGGAAGCTGTATCACTGCAGAGGATTGGGGGCTTCAAGAGGGGGTGGGATGGATTCAAGATGAGGGTACAAACTGGGTGGGGGCTCGAGATGGGGAAGGCATATGAGGAAAGGGGGCAGCTACAGTCTAATGGATTGAAATGCTTCACACTCGAGCAGACTAGCTAGACTGAATGACCTGTATCTACTGGCAATTTCATATGTTCATATGTTGGTTTAACCCTGCAGGAAAACCTGCAAGAAGGCTTTCTGTGTATATTTTTCCCTTTGCATGTTCTTCTATTATTGCATTAAACTGTTTTCTTTCTTTGGAAAAAAAATTCCCATTTCCACATCAATGATGCGTATCGAGCCCTAGCATATATTCCAGAGTCAGGACATCCTAGAACTTTATTTCTTAAAATAATTATCATTCCCCAGCCCCTTGAATGATATACATTTGGAATCTAAGAGATCCCAGTTTCATATAAAGATTCACATACAGTTTTTTAACCACAAAGAAGCAAGAGGAGAACGGAAGAATAGAAGAAAAAATTACTCACCTTAGTAATGTTGTTTCTTCTAATGGAGTCTTGCTATATTATGACAATTGCAGTTTGTCCCACCATTAGAACTGCCCGGAGGTGAAATAGTTAACTTCCATGCCAGGCATGGAACTTGGAGCGGAGCTTCGGTTAGAGAAGCTCTGTCTGTGTAATTTCAAACTGAAACTGTCAGATCTTCTACAGCAAAACTCACTAAGGTTCTGTGTGGAAGCTGTAACCTACACTAGCCAACTGGCTACCTAAATATTAACACATATTCCTGGTCCCAACACAAAGACTCAAGTCAGGGGCCAGAAAATAAGATAAGAACAGATAAAACAAAACACAACACCCCAAAACCCCCAAGAAAAAAGGGGTGGAAAACATAAAATGGCATAAACAACCCACACTGGACTACCACCCCATACCCAAGTAGAAGTTCTGAGAGGGGCAGGCTGGGGAGATTATAATATAGCAAGACTCCATTAGAAGAAACAACATTACTAAGGTGAGTAATTTTTTCTTCACAACATGAAGTCTTGCTATATTATGACAATTGCAGACTACACAGCAGTACCTCCATGGAGGGGGGACAGAACCTACTTAGGGAATAGGCTCTGAAGTAACGGCTGTGCTAAACCGAGCATCCTCCTGGCCTGGACATCCAGGGAGTAATGCTTGGTGAAAGTGTGTACCATTTTCCAAGTAGCTGCTTGACATATCTCTAAGATAGGATGTCTCTGGCAGCAGCTAGAGACGCAGCTGTACCTCTGGTAGAGTGAGCCCTCAGGCCTGAAGAGGAACTTTCCCCAGTTTTTGATAACAAAATTGGATACAAGAGACAATCCACCTGGCAATGGATCTCTTAGTGGCAGGTTTCCCTTTCCCAACCTCACCATAAGTGAGAAAAAGTTGGAGGGATTCGAACCTGTGACCCTTGGTATGCTCTATATAGTAACTTAGGGCCCTCTTAACATCTGAACTGTGCAACCTCCTCTCACCAGAGGAGGAATGGTCAGTGAAGAACACTGGAAGGGAGATAGATTGATTAAGATGGAAATCTGAAACCACCTTAGGCAAAAACTTCCTGTTAGTCCTAAGGACTACCTTATCCCTGTGGAAGGAAATAAAGTCAGTCTCTACTGACAAAGCTTGTAACTCACTTAGGCGCCTGGCAGAAGTGATAACTACTAGGAAAACAGTTTTCCAAGTCAATTACTTAAGCTCTGCAGAAGACAGAGGTTCAAAGGGGGGTTGCATCAACTGAGCAATGCAAACATTCAGATCCCAGGCAGGGGCCGGGTCCCTGAAAGGTGGATTAGTATGAAGTAATCCTTTAAAAAACTTGGAAAATACAGGGTGAGCGGAAAGAGAGAGGGCTTCCTGTTGAAATAAAGGCAGAGACAGCTGCCAAATGTACTTTCAGGGTAGCTGGTCTCAGACCCAAAGAATTAAGATGGACCATATGTCCAAAACAATGGGCAAGTCAACAGATTCCGGGGAAATATGTTTCCCAGAACACCAGATGGAAAACCTTTCCATTTAGAGTTATAAGTAGTTTCTAGTGGAAGGCTTCCTAGAAGCCTTCAGATTTCAAGAACACCTTGAGAAAGGCGTAGGTCAGGAATTTAACTCCTCAAGAGCAAGGCCTTGAGGTTGAGGGATTTGAGATTCGGTTACCAAACTCTCCTGGGCACAGGTTAACAGGTTGTGATTCCTGGGAGACACAGGGAAGATGGATGCTAAAGACAGAAGGAGGTACCAGGGCTGCCTGACCCAATCTGGAGCAATCAGAATCATCCTGCAAGGCTGGGATCTGATTTTGACTAGCACCTTGAATAGGAGAGGGAAGGGGGGAAAGGCGTATAGAAACTTCCCTTCCCAATCTAGGAGAAAGGCATCCGGGGGGACTGAGCCCATCACTGGGTGTCTGCAACAAAACAGTGGAAGCTGGTGATTGTCTGGGGCTGCGAAAAGATCTATCTGAAGGGTGCCCCATCTGGCAAAAACTATCCCCAGTACTTGGGGATCCAGCGACCATTCGTGATGGCCCTGGGAAATCCTGCTGAGAGCATCTGCCAGGACATTGTCCTTTCCTGGGAGGTGAACTGCTATGAGGGAAGTGTTCAGGGAATAAGCCAGAGACCACAACTTCATTGCTCGGTGCACATGGCCGAAGACCGAGTGCCCCCTTGTTTGTTGATGTACCACATTGTAGTGGTGTTGTCTGTTCTGACTTGTACCACTTTGTTCTAAACAGATGCAGAAAACACCTGAAGTGCTAGAAAAACAGCTCTGAGTTCCAGCAAATTGATGTGGAGCAGAGATTCCTGAGGGGACCACACTCCCTGGGTGGAGAGGTCGCCTATGAGCTCCCCTACCCAGAAGGGACGATCTGTAGTAAGGGTCAAGGAGTGAGATAGGGGGATGAAGGGGACCCCTAGTCTCAAATTGCTCTGATCCTGCCACCACTGAAGGGCCTGGATCAGAGTTCGAGTCACTGGGATCAACTTGGAAAGGGGATCTTTCCTTTGGGACCAGAAGGCTCTCAAATGAAACTGAATGTCCCTCATCTGAAACCTTGCTCCTTGCACTACAGCTGTGGAAGCAGTCATGTGTCCTAAGAAGTGCCTTGCTGGTTGAGAGACCTGCAGAGTGAAGGAGGAGGCCAGGGCCACTAGGTTCCTTACCCTTTCTAGGGGCAGGAAGGCTCTGGCCTGCTTTGTGTCCAATTCTGCACCTATAAAGGTGAGTACCTGGACAGGTTCCAAAACTGACTTTGGAAGGTTGAGAAGAAAACCCAGAGAGGTGAGCAGCTGCTGGGTAACTTGCAGGTGTGATCTGACCGGGTCTGGAGACTGACCTACAATGAGCCAGTCATCTAGGTAGGGAAAGATGGCAATCGTTTGCCTTCTTAAATGAGCAACTGCTACTGCTAGACATTTTGTGAATACCCTTGGAGCAGAGGTAAGGCCGAAGGGCATTGCTCTGAATTGGTAATGGCCTGAGGGCAGTTTGAATCTGAGGTACTTTCGGTGGGAGCTTCTGATGAGAACATGGAAATAGGCATCCTTGAGGTCCAGGGAAGCTAGCCAGTCCCCTGGCCTTAGAGAAGGTAAAATCATTGCCAGAGTCACCATTTTGAATTTTGGTTTCAAAAGGTGCTTGTTTAGATATCTTAGGTCCAAGATGGGCCGCCATTCTCCTGTCTTTTTTGGGGTAAGGAAGTACCTGGAGTACAGACCCTTGCCCTGGTGTAGGGGAGAAACCCTTTCTACAGCTCTGAGAGCCAGGAGGGTTGAGACTTCTGTTTCTAAGGCAAAGGTCTCTAGAGGGTTTGCAGGTGGAAAAGATCTGATTCTCATCTTTGGAAATTTTTTTGAAGCTGAGAACCAGACCCCGGCTTACTACTTCCAGGACCCACTTGTCTGATGTTAGAGACTCCCAGTTCTGAATGAAGTAAGCCAACCTGCCCCCTACAGGTAATGGAGAATCGGCCCTGGGAACCCCATCAGGGTACCTGTTTGGCAGGGGCCTTAGGCTGAGGGGTGGGAGCAGGCCTGCTTGCACCCCGTCTGCCTCTCCCTCTGAAGAACCCCTCTGAGCATAAGCAGAGGAGGCCTGGTTTGTAAAAGGCCTGTGAAAAGGCTACCTCTACCCCTGGGGTCTGCCTCTGAGGAGTGGCTTGCCGCTTGGCCTGAGCACTTTATAGGTTGTCCTATATTCATCCATTTTCTTCATATAATTCTCTGTCTGCTCCCAAACAGAGAATTTCCTACCAGAGGAAAATCCATAGCCTTAGTCTGGGTATCCTGTGACAAGCTAGTACACCTGAGCCAAGCCAACCTATGAAAAGCCACAGATGTAGCCATGACTCTAGAGGATACATCATTAAAATCCACAGCAGCATGGAACTGCACCTTGGATGCCTCTCACTATCAGCAGCCACCTGTTCCAGCTCTTTAGCAAGCTGGCCAGGGGCCTGTTTGGCCAAAGCCATGACAGTGTCCCATCTAGATTTTTGGTATCTTGCCACATAAGCCTTGTAATTTGCTTGCCTGAGTCCCAAGGATGCTGCCATGTATTGTTTTTTAGCCATGGCATCAATCTTCCTGGAGTCCTTGTCAGGAGGATGTGAAGCCAAGGGAATATTAGCCTTATCACAGGCTGCAGCCTGAACTACTCCAACATGACTGCATTGCTGTGAAAGGAATTCTGTATCAGGACCTGACAAAGTGTACCTCCTGTCCATCTTCTTGTCCACAGGAGGCACAGAATTAGGAGCTTTTAAAATTTGTATTGTTTGTTTCCTAAATGACTTATGTAAGGGGATAGACAATATCCTGGACTCTGGGATATCCATCATTTCTACAAAATCAGGTTCCTCTTGCTCATCCACAGCTTCCTCCAATGGGAGCTGGAGGGTTTCAGCAACCTTTTTATAAAACATAAAGTGAGAAGGGTCTCAGAAAGCATAGGGAGAGATTCTAAAGGTCTGTCTGGGGAGATGTCCAGTTCAATGGGCACACCCAGACTCTCAAAGTCACATTCATATTGTTCATAATCATCCTCCCCTCCTCTGGTTCATAAAACTCTTCTAAATCATATTCTTGAACCGGTGGAACCGGCCGAACCGACCTTTTACCAGACAGTGGCAGTTCGGATGGAACTGGAGAAAGTGACTGGACAATTTGTATAGATCTTGATATCTCTGCAGCAGTTGGAGAAGGAATTTTAGACTCCACACCTGCTGATTTTCTAGTTTTCTTTGCTGGAACTGGCTCCTCAGAGTCAGCTTTAAGTTTGCCGGAGGAAGTCTCGCCCTGGTCAGAGGGCACTCCCTCCAGTTCGGCTGGCCATCCGGGTCAGCGGACTTTTTGGCCTCTTGTTCCCTGAGCCTGCCAACTCTCTTATCCAGGGTGGCTGCAGGGAAATTCTTACAAATCTGGCAGTCTGAATTGAGGTGGTCAAACCCCAGACAATATACATATGTGGTGTGTGGGTCAGCCTTGGCAAAGGCTTCCCCACAGACACCACAGTGTTGAAACCCAGTGGGCCCGGTTTTTCTTTGGGTTTCTATACATAATGCCAGCCTAACCAAAAACTTGCCCTTTAACGGCAGTGCTAGGCAAGACACCCTTTATCGGTTCCCCAACCGTAGGTCACGGGTCATGGAAAAAACGTAATGAAATCCGTTTTTTTTAGAACCGATAAGAACCGGGAACCGCACTCTAAAAGCTTTTAAATGTTTGATTTTTAAAGTTTTAAAACAACCTGATCGGTTCAAACAGAACCGATAAACATTTACAAGTTCCACACAGAAATAAACCTGTCTATTACTTACAATACCACAGACAGAGCTTGAACTGATCGGTTTGCGGTTAAAATAATAATACTCGTGGTTTAATTTAACTGAGAAAACACTGTTTAAACCAAGAAATGAACTGAGCAGTAGGAGAAATCTCCAGAGCGACTGTTCAGTGAGGCGGAGTAAAGAATCTGACAGTTTCAGTTTGAAATTACCCAGACAGAGCTTCTCTAACCGAGCTCGCGCTCCAAGTTCCATGCCTGGCATGGAAGTTAACTATTTCACCTCCGGGGCAGTTCTAATGGTGGGACAAACTGCAATAGTCATAATATAGCAAGACTTCATGTTGTTTGAAACAAGTGAAATAAGGGAAAAAACAGAGAGAAACTGTGGAAGTGTTGGAGTGGTCAATTCCTAGGTGCCACAAGGAAACTTTGATTGCACAATCAAACAGGCAAGAGATATACAAGTGACTGAATAGGAGAGGACAGGATGGATCCTTGTTTTTAACTCTCTGCATAACAAATATTACAGGGTCTTACAGAATCCTGTCACACACACTCCTCTTTAAGAAGGAACGTATTTTTTCTTTTTAAAAAAGTTTCAAAAAACCTTCATTTATTTCTTCTCTAACATTACCTTACTGCAATTACAGTCCTTTGTATATGTGACATCCCTTTTTCATGACTTTACATCAAACATTTCAATTAAGAGCACCCATTTTTTTCAGTTTTCTGAAATCTCAGTTCCTGAACCACATCTTGACAGAAAATCACCATTGACATTCTCTTTTCCAGATCTGCACATCACTTTGAATTTAACTGACTGTAGAGCCAGGTACCACCTTGTGGTTCTGAGATTTTTATTCTTCATTTGAATAAGCCAACAGAGATGAGTGAGATATTTTTTAAGTACAAAGACATCTCCTGGCAAATAAAACTTTAGAGACTCCACTGCTCATTTTTCAGCAAGACATTCTTTTTCAATAGTGGAGTTCTTTTCCTCTCTGTCATGTGGTGTCCTCCTGATATACAAAACGGGATGTTCCTTCCCATCTATATTCTGACTCAGAACTGCACCTAGGTCTCCCTCAGATGCATCTGTCAGTAACAGAAATTGTTTCAAAAAGTCTGGACGTCTTAAAACATGGGCTGAACATAATGTATCCTTGATGGACCAAAAAAGCTTCATTGCACTCTGGGGACCATTTGACATTATTTGGGTAAAATGTTTTCAATAGTTCAGTGAGAGGAGTAGCTAACTGGGCAAGGTTGAGAACAAATCTATAGTAACCAGCTAGATCTAAATATGACTTAGCATGTTTCTTTCTTTTTGGGGCATCGCTGGTAGCTACACGTTCTTTCTTGGACATTTCTGGCTTTACTTCTCTATTTTCCAAAATATAACCCAAATAGCAGTTTTGCTGCATGCCTAATGCATACTTGATGGGATTAATGGATAGACCTGCATTTTTCATAGGTCTGATAACTGCTTGTAGGTGTTTCAGATGACTTTTCCAGTCTGGACTGTACACCACAACATCATCCAGGTAAGCAACACAGTAACCAATGTGAGGGCTAGAACTACAACCACATACTGCTGAAATATAGTGTGTGCACCATATAAACCAAACAGCATGGTGGTGAAGTAATAGACTCCAGCTGGAGTGAAAAGTGCAATTTTGTCTCTGGATTCTTTAGCTAAGGGAATTTTCCAGTAACCTTTGGTGAGCTTGAGGGTATTAATGTACTAAAATTTCCCAGTCTGTTCACCAAATCATCTGTCCTGGTCATGTTGTCAAATGCTGACATTTGATTAAGCTTCCTAAAATCAAGGCAGATTCCTACATACCTTTCAGCCTCCTGGCTCTTAAATCAGGGACAAATCTTAAACAAATCAGGGACAAATGACTAAAATCAGGGACACATCTTCAAAATTGGTGTTATCAACTCAGGAAGTAGGTAGAATAAAGTGCTTAGCATAAAATGCATTTTCCAAGGAAAAACAAGTCTGTAAATTTAATGTCTGACATTGTTTTGTGCTTACAACCCCTACTGTTTGGTCACCAAAACACAATTTTCAGGAGGGACATTATCAAATTTTGAGGCAAAATCAGGGACATCCCTGAAAATCAGGGACAGCTGAGAGGTATGGATTCCTGCACCCTCTTCTTTTTTATTTACAGTCACCATTGGTGATGACCAGTCACTTCTTAATTCCTCAGTGATACCCCCACTCTTTCATTTTTGTTGTTATAGTATTTCCTTAACTATGGCTACTCTTCTTTTTCCACATAATCCTTTTTCCCTTGGAGTTTCTGGGCATGGCTACCTTGTCTCATCCCTGACCCTCCTTTATTTTATTTAACATACTTTATTGCATTTTATTCAACAAACAATACATAACAATTAAACACAAGCAAAATATCTCAATACAAAACTCTAACAGCTAATACACTGAAAATATAAAAAGGAATTATGTGAGGATAAAGACAAAAGAAAAAGAAAGAACCCCTATCCCAACCTACCCCCAGCCACCATCACCCCCCATCAGCGACCCAAAAATGCTGCAAATCTCAAGCAAGGTAGACATGACCGACAATCATAAGGTATTAGAAATTGGATGTCATTGAAATGGGCAAATTGGGTTAGTAGAGCTAGGGGGACAATAGGTCATAAAAAGTTTCCCAGATCTGGTGAAAATGCTGGGGTCTCTTCTTTATTGCCACTATATGCTTTTCCATTTGAAGAGCTACCAGGATCTCACAGTGCCATTCCAAATAGGAAGGTCAGAGTCCTTCCAAAGATGCAATATGACAAGTGTGGCTGTGTCAGCCACAAGAGACAAGTGGACTTTCCTAGAAGTAGGGGTACAGAGGGGGAACATAGATAAGAGACAAATCAGGGGGTTAAAAACTCATCCAGACCCAACAATGAGTCCAGGGCCCATTGAATGGCATTCCAGAAGGGCCAAATCTTGGGACACTCCCATAATATATGATGAAGGAAGCAGGTAGTCTCCTGGCATCGGGTACACAAACAAGATGGCAACTTGCTCATCCTTTGCAGTTTTAATGGGGTAAAATACAAGTCATGCATAATACTGAACTGCACTAGACATAGCCGGTTCTGCTTGATATATTTAAACAAATTCACGAAGGAGGACCTCTAGAACTCCTGTTCCTCTGGTAACTGGAGTTTACAAACCCAGGAAGTGAGGTGTGGATCTAAAGCCTGAAAGTGCCTGTAGAGCTTGGATGCTGGATGCGGGTGCCGATCCCAGGACAGAAGGGAGTCCAATCCATCTAGCTGTGTTGAACTCCAGGTTTAGGGTCTAGAAAGGCAAGCACGGTGTTTCTGAGTTGCAAATACTTAAACAGATCTTACTCTCTTAACTGAAAAAAGCTTGCATAACCAGAAAGGGAAGTACCTTTTCACCCTGAAGAATATCAGCCAATGCACAGGCACTCAAGGGGGGGACAAAAGGATGCCAGTATAGGGTGATTACCTATTTTAAAATGGGGGTTATGAAACACAGGCTGGAAGGCAGCCATGGTCCAGGAATCCCTGACCCTCCTGAATGGCCACCGCTTCATCCGGCACTAATCTGACCCAAGACCCCCATGGATTCCCCCTCATGGAGGGGCCATGAAGGGGAAGGTCATCCTTCCCCCACCCAGAGCATAGTCCCTTAGTGGGTTTGGGAATTGGTGCAAATCATGAAGGAGTGAGTGGGATGTCATTCAACCCAGACCCCCCCAATCTTTCCTTTGTTCTTGGCTGCCAGATCCATGGCTGTAGTGCCACATAGGCCTAAGTGTTTGGAGGTACCTTCTCATCATGGAACCACTGCTTCCTCCCTATGTTGTTTCTTGGACACTGCACTGTCCCCCAGGCCTCAACCTGGGGGCAGCTAAGGCTGAGGTGCCTCCCTTCCCCTTCCCTCTCCTCTCTGTGAGAGGAGATCAGTCTTCTGGATGCTCAAATATCTCCATCGCTGACCAACCCAGAAAAACCTGAGTCATTTTTGAACTTGGGTCATCAGGATGCAGGTGGTAAGGCACAAAGTGCCTCAACCCTCTATGCCACTGGGTCAGACCCACAGCCACAGCTCATCTTTCATTTCATTTCATGTCATTTTTATTTTTTATATTTGTTAGCAAGATGAGCAAACTGCCCATTTTCACATGTGACAAGTCAGTAAATAAAGAACAAGGAACAATTAGTACAAAGCTTAGAAAAGAAACATCAATAACATAAGACTTACAATATAAAATACAATACTATATTAAAAACAATTACAATAATTTCAGCCATTCAGTAAACCTTTTCTTAAACATTTAAACTGTCCCAACATCAGTGATTTTGGGTGGGATACCATTAAAAATGTTTATAAACCTATATATTACTGACCTCTGATCAACAGTTTTTTTTGTGGAGGGGAATTCTAAATGAGCCCTTGGATTAGAACCTAGTTTCAATATGACTTTGCTGAAGAGGAATAAGATCCTGGATTACCTGGGGGAGTAAACCCTGGGTTCTTTTAAACAAAAAAGCTTCAAGCTTCAACTTTATCCTATCAGGAAGGGAGGGACAATTAGCTTCTTTCAGAAACACACAATGGTGTGTTCTTATGGGAAGACCTGTCATAAAACATAGTATACTATTATAAGTTACCTCTAACTTCTGAAACATTTTATTATTTTTACCAGAGTAAATCAAAATACCATAGTCAAATACATTTAATAAAAGACTGTGACCAAGAAGTCTACAAGATTCAGGGATGAGAAAGGATTTAATCCTAAATAACATTCCAATTCTCTGATGATTTTTTTTAATAGTCTTGGCCACATGTTGATCAAATAAGAGTTGAGAATCCAGGTCACCTCAGGTAATCAAAACTATCTACCAGTTCAATTTGATTCCCCACTAAATCAATAATCTGAACATTTATGTCTCTATTTTACCTAGGGCCAGTAAAAACCATGCATTTAGTTTTCCTTGAATTCAAAACAAGATGGCGAGAAGATAACCATTTTTGAAAATGTTCAAAGTCCTGCTGGACTTTAAGTAATGCTTGATCTGGTGTGTTTCCTTCAGTAAAAATTACTGAGTCATCTGCATGCATAGTAAGACTAGACCCTAAAATGGTGGAAGAGGCAACATTAACAAAAAGAGAAAACAAAAGAGGGCCCAGTGTTGAACCTTGAGGTACCCCACAAGATATCAAGTGAGAATCAGAACTACACTGGCCAATGTTAGTTTTATGCTCCCTATTATTAAGATAACCTCCTATCCATGTGATTACTTCCTTGGAGAGATAGACTTCGTTCAGGGCCTCAACAACAGGACATGATAAACTAAATCAAAAGCCTTGGTGAGATCCATGAATATTGCAGCAACGGAGCACCCTAAGTCAAGGGAACCCTGTATGCTGTTTGTGAATCCCACCAAGGTGGTTTCCATATTATGCAATTTCCTGAAACCATGTTGACAATCTGACAGCAGATCATGACCTGATAGAAAAATCTGAATTTGGTCAAAAAATATTTTTTCCAGGATCTTGAATAGGGGTGATAATAATGAAATGGGTCTATAGTAAGAAACAATGTTTTTACTACCAGATTTATGAATGGGTTTAATAAGTGCTAATTTCTAGATCTGAGGGAAAACATTGTGACATAATGAATAATTGAATTTTGAAGCAAGAGGAATAGCCAAAGCTTTAATTCCCTTTTTAAGTAGTCTAAAATCAATCCCATCTTGTCCAATTAATGGTTTATGGCTGTTCTTAAGTATATAGTCAGTGACCACTTCAGGAGTTAAAACATGAAAACAGAAGAGGGGATGGTCTTTACTAAGTTCCTCCTCCATAAGAAAAAATTACTCACCTTAGTAATGTTGTTTCTTCTAATGGAATCTTGCTATATTATGACTATTGCAGTTTGTCCCACCATTAGAACTGCTCCGGAGGCGAAAGAGTTAACTTCCATGCCAGGCATGGAACTTAGAGTGCGAGCTCGGTTAGAGAAGCTCTGTCTGGGATATTTCAAACCGAAACGGTCAGATCTTTACGAGCAAAACTCACTAAGGTTCTGTGTGGAAGCTGTAACCTACGCTAGCCAACTGGCTACTAAAATATCAACACATTTTCCTGGTCCCAACACCAAGACTCAAGTCAGGGGACCAGAAAAAGATAAGATAAGATAAGATAAAATAAAATAAAAACACAACACCCATACACCCCAAAAAGAAGGGGTGGAAAACATAAAAAGGAGCATCAATAAGTGCCAACAGTGAACTGCCCACCCCATACCCCAAGTAGAAGTTCTGAGAGGGGCAGGCTGGGGGGGGGTCGTAATATAGCAAGACTCCATTAGAAGAAACAACATTACTAAGGTGAGTAATTTTTTCTTCAAACAACATGAAGTCTTGCTATATTATGACAATTGCAACTACACAGCAGTACCTCCATGGAGGAGGGACAGAACCTACTAAGGAATAGGCTCTGCAGCACAGTTGTGCTAAACCGAGCATCCCTCCTGGCCTGGATATCCAGGGAGTAATGCTTGGTGAAAGTGTGTACTGTTTTCCAAGTAGCTGCTTGACATATCTCTAAGATAGGGATGTCTCTGGCAGCAGCTAGAGATGCAGCTGTACCTCTGGTAGAGTGAGCCCTCAGGCCTGAGGGGGGAACCTTACCCAGTTTTTGATAGCAAAATTGGATACAAGAGACAATCCACCTGGCAATGGATCTCTTAGTGGCAGGTTTCCCTTTCCCAACCTCACCATAAGTGAGAAACAGTTGGAGGGAGTCAAACCTGTGGCCCTTGGTACACTCTATGTAGTAACTTAGGGCCCTCTTAACATCTAAGCTGTGCAACCTCCTCTCACCAGAGGAGGAATGGTCAGTGAAGAACACTGGAAGCGAAATAGATTGATTAAGGTGGAAATCTGAAACCACCTTAGGCAAAAACTTCCTGTTAGTCCTGAGGACTACCTTATCCCTGTGAAAGGAAATAAAGTCAGTCTCCACTGACAAAGCTTGTAACTCACATATACGCCTGGCAGAAGTGATGGCTACTAGAAATACAGTTTTCCAAGTCAAGTACTTAAGCTCTGCCGAAGACAGAGGTTCAAAGGGGGGTTGCATCAGCTGAGCAATGCAAACATTAAGATCCCAGGTGGGGGCAGGGGCCCTGAATGGTGGATTGGTATGAAGCAATCCCTAAAAACTTGGAAAATACAGGGTGAGCAGAAAGAGAAGAGGGCTTCCTGCTGAAATAAAAGCAGAGACAGCTGCCAAATGCACTTTCAGGGTAGCTGGTCTCAGTCCCAAAGAATTAAGATGGACCATATAGTCCAAAACAGTGGGCAAATCAGCAGATTCCAGGGAAATATGCTTCCCAGAACACCATCTGAAAAACCTTTTCCATTTGGAATTATAAGTAGCCCTATTTGAAGGCTTTCTAGAAGCTTTCAAGATTTCGAGAACACCTTGAGAAAGTTGTAGATCAGCAAACTCTAACTCCTCAAGAGCCAGGCCTTGAGGTTGAGGGATTTGAGATTCGGGTACCAGACTCTCCCCTGGGCACAGGTTAACAGATTGTGGTTCCTGGGGAGACACAGGGGAAGATGGACTGCTAAGGACAGAAGGAGTGGGTACCAAGGCTGTCTGACCCAGTCGGGAGCAATCAGGATCATCTTGCAGGGCTGAGATCTGATTTTGACTAGCACCTTGAACAGGAGAGGGAAGGGGGGGAAGGCATAGAGAAACTTCCCTTCCCAATCTAGGAGAAAGCCATCCAGGGGGACTGAGCCCAACACTGGGAGCCTGCAACAAAAAAGTGGAAGTTGATCATTGTCTGGGGCTGCAAAAGATCTATCTGAGGGTGCCCCATCTGGCAAAAACTATCCCCAGTACTCGGGGATCCAGTGACCATTCGTGATGGCCCTGGGAAATCCTGCTGAGAGCATCTGCCAGGGCATTGTCCTTGCCTGGGAGGTGAACTGCTATGAGGGAAGTGTTCAGGGAATAAGCCAGAGACCACAACTCATCGTGCCTCGGTGCACAAGGCCGAAGACCGAGTGCCCCCTTGTTTGTTGATGTACCACATTGTAGTGGTGTTGTCTGTTCTGACCTGTATCACTTTGTTCTGAACAGATGCAGAAAAAACCTGAAGTGCTAGAAAAACAGCTCTGAGTTCCAACAGATTGATGTGGAGCAGAGATTCCTGAGGGGACCACAATCCCTGGGTGGAGAGGTCGCCCATGTGAGCTCCCCATCCCAAGAGGGATGCATCTGTAGTAAGGGTCAAGGAGTGAAATAGAGGGATGAAGGGCACCCCTTGTCTCAGATTGCTCTGATCCTGCCACCACTGAAGGGCCTGGATCAAGGTTTGAGTCAATGGGATCAACTTGGATAGGGAATCTCTTCTTTGAGACCAAAAGGCTCTCAAATGGAACTGAATGTCCCTCATCCGAAAACTTGCTCCTTGCACTACAGCTGTGGAAGCAGCCATGTGTCCTAGGAGCTGTAGGAAATGCCTTGCTGGTCGAGAGACCTGCAGAGTGAAGGAGGAGGCCAGGGCCACCAGGGTCCTTACCCTTCTAGGGGAAGGAAGGCTCTGGCCTGCTTTGTGTCCAGTTCTGCACCTATAAAGGTGAGTACCTGGACAGATTCCAGAACTGACTTTGGAAGATTGAGAAGAAAGCCCAGAGAGGTAAGCAGCTGCTGGGTAACTTGCAGGTGTGATTTGACCTGGTCTGGAGACTGACCCACAATGAGTCAGTTATCTAGGTAGGGAAAGATGGCAATCTTTTGCCTTCTTAAATAAGCAACTGCTACTGCCAGGCATTTTGTGAATACCCTTGGGGCAGAGGGAAGGCCGAAGGGCATTGCTCTGAACTGATAATGGCCTGAGGGCAGTTCAAATCTGAGGTACTTTCGGTGGGAGCTTCTGATAAGAACATGGAAGTAGGCATCCTTGAGGTCCAGGGAAGCTAGCCAGTCCCCTGGCCTTAGGGAGGTAAAATCATTCCAGAGTCACCATTTTGAATTTTGGTTTTAAAAGGTGCTTGTTCAGATATCTTAGGTCCAGGATGGGCCGCCACTCTCCTGTCTTTTTTGGGGTAAGGAAGTACCTGGAGTACAGACCCTTGCCCTGGTGTAGGGGAGAAACCCTTTCTACAGCTCTGAGAGCCAGGAGGGTTGAGACTTATGTTTCCAAAGCAAGAGTCTCTAGAGGGTTTGCAGGTGGAAAAGATCTGATTCTCATCTTTGGAAATTTTTTGAAGCTGAGAACCAGACCCTGGCTTACTACTTCCAGGACCCACTTGTCTGATGTTAAAGACTCCCAGTCCTGGACGAAGTAAGCCAGCCTGCCCCCTACAGGTAATGGAGAACCGGCCCTGGGAACTCCCATCAGGGTGCCTGTTTGGCAGGGGCTTTAGGCTGAGGGGTAGGAGCAGGCCTGCTTGTACCCCATCTGCCTCTCCCTCTGAAGAACCCCCTCTGAACATAAGCTGAAGAGGAGGCCTGGGTTTGGTAAAAAGGCCTGTGAAAAGTCCTGCCTCTACCCCTTGGGGGCTGACTCTGAGGAGTGGCTTGCCGTTCCCTGGCTTGTGCATTCCTATAAGTGGTTCTATATTCATCCATTTTCTTCATATAATTCTCTGTCTGCTCCCCAAACAGAGAATTTCCCACCACAGAAAAATCCATAGCCTTAGCCTGGGTATCCTGTGACAAACTAGTACACCTGAGCCAAGCCAATCCATGAAAAGCCACAGAAGTAGCCATGACTCTAGAGGACACATCATTAGAATCCACTGCAGCATGGAATTGCACCTTAGATGCCTCAATACCATCAGCAGCCACCTGCTCTAGCTCCTTGGCAAGCTGGCCAGGGGCCTGTTTGGCTAAAGCCATGACAGTATCCCATCTAGATTTTTGGTATCTTGCAACATAAGCCATATAATTTGCTTGTCTGAGTCCCAAGGTCGCTGCCATGTATTGTTTTTAGCCATGGCATCAATCTTTCCTGGAGTCCTTGTCAGGAGGATGTAGCCAGGGAATATTAGCCTTATCACAGGCTGCAGCCTGAACTACCCCAACATGGCTGCATTGCTGTGAAAGAAATTCTGTATCAGGACCTGACAAAGTGTACCTCCTGTCCATCTTTTTATCTACAGGAGGCACAGAATTCAGAGCTTTTAAAATTTTTATTGTTTGTTTCCTAAAGGATTTATGTAAAGGAATAGACAATCTCCTGGACTCTGGGATATCCATCATCTCTAGAAAGTCAGGCTCCTCTTGCTCATCCACAGCTTCCTCCAAAGGAAGCTGGAGGGTTTCAGCAACTTTTTTGTAAAACAGAAAATGAGAAGGGGACTCAGCAAACCTAGGGGGAGATTCTCCTAAAGGTCTGTCTGGGGAGATGTCCGGTTCAATGGGCACATCCAGACTTTCAAAGTCACATTCACACTGTTCATAATCATCCTCCCCCTCCTCTGGTTCATAAAACTCCTCTATATCATATTCTTGAACCGGTGGAACCGACCGAACCGACCTCTTGCCAGATAGTGGCAGTTCGGACGGAACCGGAGAAAGTGACTGGACGATTTGGATTGCTTTGGCTATCTCTGCAGCAGTTGGAGAAAGGATTTTTGACTCCACACCTGCTGATTTTCTAGTTCTCTTTGCTGGAACTGGCTCCTCAGAGTCAGCTTTACGTTTGCCTGAGGAAGTCTGGCCCTGGTCAGAGGGCACTCCCTCCGGTTCGGTTGGCACCGAACTGGGCTGGCCATCCGGGTCAGCGGACATTTTGGCCTCTCGGTCCCTGAGCCTACCAACTTTCTTATCTAGGGTAGCTGCGGAAATTCTTGCAAATCTGGCAGTCTGCATTGAGGTGGTCAAACCCAGACAATAAACACATGTGGTGTGTGGGTCAGCCTTGGCAAAGGCTTCCCCACAGACACTACAGTGTTGAAACCAGTGGGCCCAGTTTTCTTTTGGGTTTCTCAGACATAATGCCAGCCTAACCAAAAACTTGCGCTTTTCAGCAGTGCCAGGAAGACACCCTTATCGGTTCCCAACCGTGTCTACGGTCGTGGAAAAACCGTAATGAAATCTGCTTTTTAGAACCGATAAGAACCGGGAACCGCACCCTAAATGCTTCAGAATAAAGTTTCCACACAACCTGATCGGTTCAAACTGAACTGATAAACATTTACAAGTTCCACACAGAATAAACCTATCTATTACTTACAATACCATAGACAGAGCTTGAACCGATCGGTTTGCGGTTAAAATAATGATAATCGAGGTTGAATTTAACTGAGAAAAAACTCTTTAAACCGAGAATATGAACCGAGCAGTAGGAGGAATCTCCGGAGCGACTGTTTAGTGAGGCGGAGTAAAGAATCTGACAGTTTTGGTTTGAAATATCCCAGACAGAGCTTCTCTAACTGAGCTCGCGCTCTAAGTTCCATGCCCTGCATGGAAGTTAACTCTTTCACCTCCAGAGCAGTTCTAATGGTGGGACAAACTGCAATAGTCATAATATAGCAAGACTTCATGTTGTTTGAACTAAATTTGTATTTGATAATTTTGATTGGTTTTCAAATTTTACAAGATCCCCAAAATATTTGTTAAACATTTTAGCTATACGAATGGGATCACTGGATAATTGGCCTCCATCCTGAAGAATTATAACGGTTTCCCCAATATCCTTTCCCAAATGATTATTCAGCATTTGCTAAGTTTGTTTTGGACTACCAAAGGATGATAGTTGTTTATTTAAAAAAAAATCTATTTTTGCTTTTCTGATAGAAGCCTTACATCTATTCCTAAGAATGTTATAACTAATCAAAAGATTAGGATCATTATCTTTTTGAAAAGTTGCCATGCTCTGTCTCTTTGCCTCATTAGCACCCTTAATTCCCTGGTGACCCATTCTTTTTTATTTCCTCTCATTCTCATCTTTTTGAGTGGGGCCAGTTGATTAATTACCTGGGTAAATAATTGACTGAAGGTTTCTAATTTTAGGGTAATGTCCTAATATTTTCAAGACAGGACCAATCGATTTGTCCACATGCTTTAGTTATGGTCAAAGAGGAAATCCCATTAATATTTTTTGTCCGATAGGGCGAGCATTTTCTGTCACTATTAAGTGCTTGACCACTTCTGCTTGACCTGGCACAGTGGTAAAAGTACTTCCCAATGTCTTTATCAAATTACATATTTCTGCACTTTGTTCTGTGGGTAAGGAAACATTCACCTTTATAGAATTAGAAGTTACAGTTTGTTCTAGTCTGCAATAGTTATATCAATATCATCATTAGCAGTTTCTGGTAATACTGACAAAGCAACCTTAGCTGTTTTTTTTCAACCCATTTCTTCAGGAGGTTATCATGGGGTATCTTAGTAAGGTTTTTCCTATTGGAGTCTCAATCTCATAGTTAACTGTAAAGGAACATCTAACCACTTTCTGATGCCTTTGCCACTTCATTAACAGTTTTTCTGAAGTGAGTAACAGTAACAAGATATTTTCACCTGTCTCAAAAACCTTTTCTTATACTTCATGGTCATATTACACTTTCTGCTGTTGTATGCCTCTTCCTGGATACTGTTGGTAGTTCCAACATATTTTGCTAGTTTCTTTTTCAGTGCACACGTATAAAATGTAATAGATTCTTTCTGAGCTGGGTTATCTTCCCATGTTTATTTTATTACATCTAATGGCCTTCTAAGTTTTGTACCTTACAACATTTCAATGAATGAAAAATCTGTTAATTCCTGTGGCACTTATCTGTAAGTAAAAAGCAGGTAAGGCAAATATTGGTCCCAATCTTTCCCTTCACCTTTCACAAATCTTTTTAACATGAATTTTAGGGTTTGATTAAAATTATCAAAAAGACTGTCTGTCTGAGGGTGATAGGAGAGGTTCTTATGGTAGTAATACATAGCAGTTGGTACTGCTCCTTCAGCAATGCAGCACCAAAATGACTACCCTGGTCAGTAATGATCTCTTTAGGCATGCCCACCCTGCTGAAAATTTCAGCAAGCTCTGCTGCCACTTTTGAGGCTGTGACGGTATGCATTAGAATTTCCTCTTGGTATTGAATAGTATAGTCACATACTACCAAAATGAATCAATTGCTTTTGTCTAAGGGGCCAACTGCATCCATTGCAATTCTCCCAAAAGGCACATCTATCAAGAGTAGGGGCACCAGGAGCACCTTGCCTTTTTAGTTACTAGAGCTACTTTCTGATGTTCATCACAAGAACTACAATAGGTAGCAACATCCTCACGAATCCCAAGTCAGTAAAATCTGTATGACAGTCTGGCAAGGGTGCAGTCCTTCCCCAAGTGACCAGCCATGGGACAATCATGAGCTATCTGTAACAACTCAGTTTTGTACTTCTTTGGTATGACCAATTGCTCTATCTCTTTCTGCATGTAAGGAGTAACCTAAACTCAGTACAGTAGTACATTACATGTTTTTAAACATTGGTTCACCCTGTTTTTGCTTCACCCCCAGCTGCTTAAAATAACCTTGGAGAGAAACAAAATCACAGTTATCAGATTAGTTTCACCATTCACATGTATCAACCCCTTATGTCCTTCAGTCATTTGTTGCCACTGTTTTTTCTGGTACCTTCTTTCTTTCCTGGCCTTCCAGTTCTTGGAGCTGGGTCTAAACTAATACAAATTCAAGTCACCAAAATAAAATGAGTATCCACCTTTTGAGATTTTCTTTGTCTGTGCTCTTGTTATCAAAGTGCAATACAACGGGATTTACTGTCTCTGTAATTAACTTTGCAAATCCTAGAATGTCATTCCCAATAATATCAGGTAAAGGTTACTTAGGTACTACGCCACTTTCATTTGGTGTGACACCCATTAATATTCAGAGTCACTTTGGTGGTGAGGTAATCTCAAGTGACCCTATGGATGCAAAAGACCCAAATACCTGGTCCTTTTGCAAAATCTTTTCTAAGAATGTCAGCATGCAGGAGGATCTGCCAGGTTCCCAAATCTATAAGACCTTTTACAGTCTGATCCCTCCACCTTGACATCTGGTAAATAATTTCCTGAATTTGCTAAGGACAAATTTGCTCCAGTATTACCCTTCTCATTTTTTATGGCAGTTTCTTTCAGTGCATCCTGGCTTATTATAGTTATAGCAAATAAAGGCTTTGGGTGCAGATTTGTTACCCCCATCAGAGTTTTTATCTGCTCTAGAGTTAAATATGAAAAATAGGATCTTACCATTTCTTGGATGTTACTTCACTGTTGCAGTTTCTGTCAGGCCATCTGATAGTCCTCAGCCAAATGAATGGCCTTTTACCCACTTTCTGTTCTTTTACCACAGACTGCACATCTGTAGGAAGTATGTTGAGTTACTCCACTGCAAAAATGTCAATGATCAGTAGTATTGTTTTGCTCTTTGGTTGGGGCCATTTAATGAAGAGTTCTCTGAGTTGGGTGAAGGCTTCTCAAGGACTGTCAACTGAATTGTACATTAGGGACCAGAATCTCTTCCTGAAGGTCTCTCCTGAGATGTCATACCTTGTAAGGATTTTTCTTTTCACAATGTCATACTTTTCAGAATGCACAGTGCCACTATTGCTGCAGGTAAGTTGGGCTTTACCTGTCAGAAAAGGTACTAGCTTGATTGCCAATTATTGATTTGGCTATTTGCAGGCTCTTGTGACCATGTCAAAAGTTGTCAGGTATGCTTAAATATTATACAAGGACACAACTTTGTAAGTTTAATGTCTTTTAAGCTGCATTTTTGATCTTTTGGATCTGTACCAGATCTTCCAGGTTTGATAGCTTGCAAACAATCTAGCCATCACTGCTCCTTACACTGCATCTCAATGTCTATGTACCTCTAGATGCTGCATCTCTTCTTCTCATTGCTTTTCATGCTGTCTGTATAACAAATGGCACAGGGTCTTACCTATCCCTGTCACAACTACTATCAGTGTGTAAAAGTGCAGCATATATGTTATAAAGACCTTGGGTTATTTAAGAGTAAACTGGTAATTTCCTACAAAAGATTACAATGACACTTCCTTTGAAAAAATTATAAAAGCAGCAAAGATAGGACAGAGTTTCTCAAATGAGGCCACCAGCACAATTTTACATAAATACATAGACACTTAGAATTTGACTGCAAATAAGGACAGCTTGGCCACTCAGTCCCTTTTTTCCTACCTACATTGTTACTGCAGCCTGTACTTGATCTACCACACTTTTTCCCTTACCCCTTCCTTTCCAATACGATCACTATGATTTTGTGCTGGTACAAAGCCCTTTAGAGCCCCAGTTACATGTCAATTGAATGGATAATGTTTAGAACAATACAAGAGATACAATTCAAGTGAAAATACATCAGGGACTTTATTTAATGTATATTGTATAAAACAAAAAGAAATGTGCTATATTGGGTGGTAGGTGTATATCAGGGGTCTGAGGTGAACAAAATATTTAATTAGTGTCAGTTGACCAGGAAAGAAGGGCTAGGCAATTATGCCTATTGTCAACCTCGTCGGGGGGGGGGGGATGCAGAGCAAAACTGTCATAGTGAGCCATATTAACCAGTTGGTGATATTTTAGTAACTATGTAAATCACCACAGAATGTTATGCTGGTCCAACTTTAAGCAGAATTGCATGGTGCCAAAAGGCCTCTCACACAGTTTGCAAAGGGTGCTAACAGAAGACATAGACACGTGTTTCGTCCTACCAGGACTCATCAGTATGCCTCGTCTGTTTGACACCCCAGTGGAATGGACCAGCTACCCCTAAGGCAGTGTGCCTGGGATATATTGTGGTGAACCCATTAAAATAAAAAACTATTTAAAAGACAAAGAACCTCTGTGCATAAACATTGAGGCAAGAGTTACCCCAAAGGGCATTTGGCTGGGAAGCCAAGTTTCAAGAAAATACAAAATCACACATGCCCCCACAATTCTTTCGGGAACCATGCAATTCTGCTTAAAGTTGGACCAGCATAACGTTCTGTGGTGATTTGCATATGCAGCCCATGATGCTTTGCATTGTGGGGGCATGTGTGATTTTGTATTTTCTTGAAACTTGGCTTCCAGCCAAATGCCCTTTAGGGTAACCTTGCCTCAGTGTTTATGCACAGAGGTTCTTTGTCTTTAAATAGTTTTTTATTTTAATGGGTTCACCACAATATATCCCAGGCACACTGCCTTAGTAGCTGGTCCATTCCACTGGGGTGTCAAACAGACGAGGCATACTGACGAGTCCTGGTAGGACGAAACACGTGTCTATGTCTTCTGTTAGCACCCTTTGCAAACTGTGTGAGAGGCCTTTCGGCACCATGCAATTCTGCTTAAAGTTGGACCAGCATACCATTCTGTGGTGATTTGCATATGCAGCCCATGATGCTTTGCATTGTGGGGGCATGTGTGATTTTGTATTTTCTTGATACTTGGCTTCCCAGCCAAATGCCCTTTGGGGTAACCCTTGCCTCAGTGTTTATGCACAGAGGTTCTTTGTCTTTTAGTAACTATGCAGTGAGGCCATCAGCACGTTCTGGTGGTTGCCCTTTCTGGCCACCAGAATTTGTGGCTTAGGAACCACTGACCTAGGATGTCATGATATGTGAAACAGAGGTCTATAGCTCAATGAGTTTTAGAATTTGTTGAAGAATAATTGCTTACAGTGTTTGCCAACACAATGGCTGTGAGTGTGGAAATCTAAATGGCCTAACTAAGCAGCACCTCAAAAGTTATCTGGTTCATAGAAACTAAAACATAGAAATTCTCTGGTATCTGTACTAGATTCCAGTTTCTTAAAATTGGATTTAACTGACTTTATATACAGGTATGTATTTATTTATTTATTGAAGAGTTTTATATATAAAGGCCCGCTGAGCCAAAATACCTAATTTCCAGAGGTGCCCTGTGTGGAGGAGGAAAAAAATGAGAAAGCAGTACTGTTAGTTATACAATGACAATGACATTCTAGGTAGATGAACATAGAGTTCTAGTATGGCCTAAAAGCTGCAGAACATGCTAGACATACATTCTTGTGCAGTCAAATCACTAGATGCTATCAGGGGAGACACTCTGACTGATACCACTAGCCCTCCACACCTGGATTCAAGCCTCCTCCACCGGGAACACCTGGGCGGCGCTCGCTGAACTACAAGAAAGCCAGAACTGCTTCCTCACCGCCGACTGACCCCCAGAGCCCTCCACATCCGTATTCAAGCCTCCTCCACCGGGAACACTTGGAAGGCACCGGTGCCTGGGTGGCACTCACTGAACTACAAGGAAGCCACAACCGCTTCCTTGACTGCTGACTGACCCCCCTGAGCCCTCCACACCCAGATTCAAGCCTCCTCCACCAGGAACACTTGGAAGGCACCAGTGCCAAGGCGCGCTTGATGAACTACAAGGAAGCCAGAATCACTTCCTTGACCGCCGACCAACTCCCCAAGCCTTCCACACCCAGATTCAAGCCTCCTTCACCAGGAACACTTGGAAGGTATGACCGCTGAACACCGCTCCAGCCTCTCTCAACAGCAAATCTCTGATTGGTGCTTTGCACTTGCAGGCGGTCTCCGATTGGATCGCTTGCCATCCCGCTGAGCGCTGACTGGAGCGTCTTTAACATCGACTTATACAGGGACTTTTTGTGCTGCTCCCCGGCCGCTCTCCTTACTGGGGAACTGTAACTGTGTGTTTTAGGTGGAAGTAATTTTCAGACGCCGCGCTACTCCCTGTAGTGGCTGGGAAAAGAGGGTTTTGCCAGAGGAACTGGAGTTGCCTTGAAACCTGCCACGGTGGCTGAAATTAGGTTTTTATTTAATTCTTGATTGTATTGATGGTTAAATGTGGTCATTCAACCTAGCTTCTCCCGTAGACAGACTATTGTAATTGTTAAAGATAGGAACCTGCCTGCTGTAGTTTTTTCTCCCTTACTCTACACACTCTTCCCCTGGTGCTTCCATCCATTTTAGGCACTGCCCCCGTGGCCTCCGTGACTCCCCCCCTCCCCTGCTAACTTGCCTTCTCTTTGTTTTAAAATTACCTTCCGCTCCTGGGCGAACTGTCTCCTGCTCTAAACTACTTCTTTTGTTAAGCTTAAAGATCCCCCTGCAATTAGCCTGCGCCAGCTTCCCACCCTTGACCTCCCAGTTGCCTGTATTACTATTTAAAGTGTTTTCTCTCTCTCCTCTTCCCTCTTAGGCACCGGCACCTGGGCGGCGCTCGTGGAACTACAAGGAAGCCAGAACTGCTTCCTCGACAGCCTACCGACCCCCTGAGCCCTCCACACCCGGATTCAAGCCTCCTCCACCGGGAACATTTGGAATGTACAACCACTGAACACCGCTCCAGCCTCTCTCAATGGCGAATCTCTGATTGGTGCTTTGCACTTGCAGGTGGTCTCCGATTGGACTGCTTGCCATCCCGCTGAGTGCCGATTGGAGCGCCTTTGGTTTGCTGGCCAAGGCACCTAGCTTCACCTGAGCTCTTTCCTTCTAAGACTGCTTGAAAGGCAGAGTAGAGAAACTTACCAGAGCAAGTGAAAAGGATTAAGACTTCTTTTGGCTAAGCAGATTTACTGTGTGGTGGTGTTTTTAATTTTTACTCACAGGGATTGCTACTGTTTGTTGCTAACGTTTCATTGCTTTATTTTTCTCTGTAGCAAAGTGTTTCTTACAGTGTATATCTTCTCTGAAATTATTACAGGTGGTGCTTTACAGGTTTTACAGCTTTATCTAACATTAGGATAAGCTTTCAGGGTTACTGCATTTTTTTGTTGACTGTTTCTGCTCTTACCTCCTTGTTCTTTCATCCGTGGTTCTTCTTTTTCAGCAGGGGAAGGGCCCAGCCACCCACCCCCATCCCTAACCACCCCACACTACACTCCTTTTATAGGGTACCACAGTTGTGACATTTTCTGTGTGCAGAGCAGGAAGGGGCGGATCAGTGGGGCCTCCACAAGGTGAGCTCATTTACAGGGGCACTAGTAATTTAACTTGTTATAAGAAGTTAAACAAAAACAAAACACAATCAAACCATTACTTGCATTTTTTTTCCTTCTAATTACTCTGACTAGGTTATAAACCCAGCAACTTATCTGGAATGGATATCATTAACTGCAGGTACTGTGGAACAATTTTCAAAAGGACATTCTTACAGGATTTAGGACACTGTCCTACATGCTGGGCCTTTGGAGATCTTAGGGCTCAGCTCCGGGCAGCATGGGCAGAGATTGCAGGCCTCAAATTTCATATTCAAGAGGAAGTACATTATAAGAACCACTCACCATTTCCCCAGCATCCAACAGAAAAACCTCGACTGCAGATGGTAGTTGGTCCAGGAGGTTGGCAGGTGGTTAGGAGGGGCAAATCGGGTGCCCCATCACTCTCTGCTCTCCAACATATTACCTCTAAAAACCATATAAACACTACAAACAGGTATCTGCCTCTATCTCTGAAATCAAACAAAGAGGCAGAAGACACTGCAGAGCAGGACACTGCAGCACAGGAGCTAGCACAACAAAACTCACCCAAATCAAGAACCAAAACAAAAAAAGCAAAAAGGAAATCCAAAAAACTTCTGATCATAGGAGACTCCATGATTCGGGGAGTTGATACCCATCTCCAGCCAGGGATAATGGTCAGATGTCTCCCAGGTACATCAGCATGGAGAGACACTGACTGCATTGCTAAAATTGTTCACAAAGCAGGAGAA
Source organism: Neoceratodus forsteri (assembly GCA_016271365.2). Classification (NCBI taxonomy): domain Eukaryota; kingdom Metazoa; phylum Chordata; order Ceratodontiformes; family Ceratodontidae; genus Neoceratodus; species Neoceratodus forsteri. The sequence goes on from JADMNL010000022.1 coordinate 131,054,476, forward strand.
AACATTGATGTCCTTGTACACATAGGGACAAATGATCTCACTAGCCGGTCAGTAATGGAGACCAAGGAACACCTGACCAGGCTGGGTGACAAACTATCATCTATTTCATCCTGCATCTCCTTCTCTGAGATCCTGCCAGTCTGGGAGAGGGGAGCAGATGGATGGAAGGTCAGAGAAGGGGAGATAGGGGAGCTAAACATGTGGCTCAAGGGCTGGTGCCAGGAAAAAGGACACAGATTCGTAGGGAACTGGCAACAGTTCTGGGAGCGAAAGTTCTTTAAATTTGATGGACTGCAACTGACTAAGGAGAGAGTCAGTGCATTGGGGCAGAAGTTTGACGTCTTTGTAGAATATTTAAACTAGCAAATGGGGAGAGGGGTGCAGCATCCCATACATCGAATGGGAAGAACACCCCTCCCCCCTCAGCTAGTGGTCAAACAGGGATTCAGCATGTTTGCTGTTCATTTGCATCACCAGGTAAGAAAAAAGGTTTGTCTCCCCATACGATGCAGAGGGTAATGCCAAACCTCACCGAACAACTAACACACCGAAATCTGGCCAATGGAAAATCATGTACACAAATGCTCACAGCCTGGGAAATAAGATCCCAGACCTGCAGGCAATAATGTCAGAGGCTAAACTGGACATAGTAGCAATTAGTGAGATGTGGTTTACAAGTAACCACACTTGGAAGACTTCAGTACCTGGCTATGTATTGTTCAGAAGAGACCGAGGTGCAAAAAGGGGGGGAGGAGTGGCCCTGTATGTCAATGAAAATATCAAAGCTACAGAAATTCAGAATACACATAAGGAGCCAGAAGAACTGTGGGTCACCCTGGAAACAGGAAATGGGACAGCCATAAGAACTGGGGTTGTCTACAGGCCCCCAGACCAGGGGGAGGACATAGACACATTACTGTTAGAAGATATACAAAACATGACAGCTAAAGGGGAGGTTCTGATAATGGGAGACTTCAACATGCCAGATACAGATTGGTCAATACTAGCAGGAACATCTGCCAGAACTAGACACATAGTGGATTCCCTGCAGGGGGAGGGCCTCAAACAACTGGTACAGCAACCCACAAGAGACAGGGCTATCCTAGATTTAGTACTGACTAACAGGGAAGGGATCACAGATCTCCAGGTAGAAGGTCACCTGGGGGCCAGTGACCATCACATGGTATGGTTCAATTTGGCTACTACATCTAAATCATCCCATTCCAAGGCAAAAATATGGGACTTCAGAGGAGCTGACTTTGATAAGATGGCCAACAGAGTTAATCTAACCCTGGCAAAAAGAAACACAGGTGAGGGGGTACAGGCAAAGTGGGAAAGCATTAAGGATGCACTACTTGAAGCAACATCCCATTGTGTTAGACAGAAAAGGAAGTGCAAAAGAAGAAGGAAACCACTTTGGTTCTCAAATGCAGTAGCAGAAAAGGTCAGAGCCAAAAGGCTGGCCTTCAGGAAATATAAGGGAACACAGTGGGATGAAGATAGGGAGGCATACCAAACTGCCCTAAGGGAAGCAGGGAAGGCAGTAAGGCAGGCAAAGTCCCAAACTGAGGAAACACTAGCATGTACAGTAAAAGAAGGTGACAAGACTTTATATAGATACATTAGTGAAAGGAGAAAGTCCAGAGGGGGTATTGCTAAGCTTAATGGAGAAAAGGGAGCATGTGAGGAGGAGGACCCTGTAAAAGCATCTATCCTAAATAGATACTTTTGCTCAGTATTTACTGAAGAGAAGGTAGGGCAGGGCCCACAGCTCAAGCATCATGGACACAGCGGGGAGGGAGGTGAGCACTACTCCCTTCACAAAAGAAAGGGTCCTACAAGAGCTTGCTAAGCTCAGGGTGGATAAGGCAATGGGACCTGATGGCATACATCCCAGGGTACTTAAGGAGCTAAAGGTGGAACTAGCAGCCATTAGCAGAACTGTTTAGTGAGTCTCTGAGCACAGGAGAGGTCCCAGAAGACTGGAGAAGGGCTCATGTGATCCCGCTCCACAAGAGTGGTAGCAGGGAGAAGGCCGAGAACTACAGACCAGTCAGTCTTACCTCAGTAGTGGGCAAGATTATGGAGGCACCCCTTAAGGAAAGGATAGTGCAACACCTGGAATCCATAGGGCACAGGATCCAAGACAGCATGGGTTTACAAAAGGAAGGTCCTGTCAAACTAATCTCATAGATTTCTTTGACTGGGTAACCAGAGTGGTGGACCAAGGGGAGCAGTTGATGTTGCTCTACCTTGACTTCAGCAAAGCTTTGACACTGTTCCACATAGAAGATTGATAAATAAGCTGGGTAGGCTCGGGGTGGGTCAGAAGTTGGTGAACTGGGTGGCAAACTGGTTGACGGGCAGAAAACAGAGAGTGGTGGTAAATGGTATACAGTCAGAAGAGATGCAAGTCACAAGTGAGGTACCTCAGGGATCAGTCCTGGGGCCAGTCCTCTTCAACATCTTCATTAGTGACCTTGCAGATGGACTAGAGGGTAAGGCTTGTCTGTTTACAGATGACACCAAGATCTGCAACAGAGTAGATGATCCAGATGGGGTGGGCAGAATGAGAAGAGATCTGGATAAACTAGCAAAATGGTCAGAAGAGTGGCAACTGGGATTTAATGCAAAGAAGTGCAAGATCATGCACATAGGGAAGAGAAACCCTGAAGCCACCTATAGGCTGGGAGGGGTCACAGCAGTCACAAAGGAAGAAAGAGACTTGGGCATCATCATCACTGATGACCTGAAATCATCCAAGCAGACCTCCTAAAGCAGTAGGTAAGGCTAGGGGTGTTAGGGTGTATTAGTAGGGTATCACAAGTCATAAGAGGGAGTAATAATCCCTCTTACAAGAACACTGGTTAGGCCCCATCTGGAGTACTGCATGCAGTATTGAGGCCACACCTTCACAAGGACATTAACCAAATTGAGGCAGTCAGAGAAGGGCAAGCAAAATGGTGCAGGGACTGCATCAGAAGACATATGAGGACAGATTAACAGAGCTCAATATGTATACCTTGAGCAAAGGAGGGAGAGGTGATATGTTCGAGGCATTCAAACACCTTAAGGGCATTAACAAGGTGAAAGAGTCTAACATGTTTAAATATAAGCAAAATTGCAGGACAAGAGGACACAGCATGAGATTAGAGGGGGGGCGATTAAGGGGGAATGTGAGGAAATTCTTTTTCACAGAATGGGTGGTGGATGCATGGAATGGCTTACCTCAAGAAGTGGTGGCTATGAATACAGTGCAGGGCTTCAAACAGGCATGGGATAGGCATAAGGGAGCAATACAAATGAGTATGAATAGATAGGCCACTGACAGCAAAGGCTGATGGCACATTCATAAGGTAGAAAAAGAAATGGGCAGACTAGATGGGCCTTGAGGTCCTTATCTGCCATCAACTTCTATGTTTCTATGACTTATACAGGGACTTTTTGGGCTGCCTCTAGGCTGCTGTCCTTGCTGGGGAACTGTAACTGTGTGATTTAGGTGAAATTTTCTCCCACCCCCTCCCAGGCCTCCTTTAAATACAGTGTTGCTCTGTCCACTCACAACTTAAGGCACTCTAATTGGGTCATCTTGCTGAGTGGGAGGTGGCTGTATCTGGGTTTCCATCCAGTGGTCTGATCCCCTCTGTCTCATTTCTTTTCATCAGGCTCAGCTAGTTCCTAATCTTACCTTAATTTATCCAGAGCCTCCAGGCTACCAGTGACTTTAGGGCAACTGCTCTGTTGTCCCACCCCTGCTACATAATTCACTGTACTCAATTGTGGGCAATACGGCCTGCCTTATCATTATACTCCTAATACTGGCAAAAAGTATGACGTACAAAGCACTAATCCATCCTAAGCCAGAAGTCATCCCAGCCTGGGAATACACAATCATAGTTCCTGCTGTGTCATCATATTGCTTCCCTACTCTTAATCTGCTGGGTTCCCACTTTAATTCTCATCCCTCTCCTCTGTCCCTCCTTCCTTCACCTATGTCTCTCCGTGCACTTCCCCTGCTAGCCTTAAACTGCCATGTCAGCATCTCCTATGCCCTGGCTAGACGTACCACAGTGACTGAACACCACACAAGAACCCATATGAAAAGAGCCCACTTCTACCTGATAAATGCCCTCAAGAAATTGTTTCTAATTCTCCTTTTCTGTTCAGGCAACGTCGAACTAAATACAGGCCCCCCCAACTCAAATTACTTCTCCGTTGGAGTTTGCAGCTGCTCCTGGGTTGAAACTGATGATGGTCAATATTCTAAGCCTGATCAAAAAACTTGACCAGCTTCAAGTCTGGGCAGCCCACATTGACCCAGACCTGATTTTAATTACAGAGTCATGGCTAAAAAAGACCAATACTGATCCGCAAATTACTATACCGGGCTTCAAACTCTTTAGGGCTGATAGGGACTCGGGGGGGGGGGGTTGTTGTATACGCCAAATCCAAATACGATGTTAGCAGCATTTCCTGTAAAACTAAGCCCAAGGTATATGAGATTATCTCGCTCAAACTTCACCTTCCATCCATAGAGTGCATTGCAGTCATTGGTGGCTATAGACCCCCGACAGGACGCACAGAAATTCTTAACGTACTAAAATCCATAACTTTGGCTGCTAATATGGAAACAATAATCTTAGGGGACTTCAATATGGATTGGCTAACTGCTAAATCCCAACCCCTAAAAGCCATCTGTGATGAGCTGGGTCTTACACAAATAGTAACTGAACCCACAAGAATCAATGCTTCTAACTCTGCCAACAGCTCTCTCTTAGATGTCATCTTAACTTCACACCCCCATAAAATGTCACATTTTGCGGTTTTCCATAACGATACAAGTGACCACAATTTCGTTGTTTGTACAAGATTTCAATCTAAAACCAAGCACCACCCTAAATTCAGAATCAAACACCCGTTCAGTAAATTCAACTCACTAAACTTCCTAACTGATCTGGCTACGATCAGGTGGCAAGATCTATATCTTGCCAAATCTGCAGATGCCGCCATCTCTGTTCTAAATGACAACCTCACCACCCTAATTAACAAGCTTGCTCCTCTCGTTGAAATGAGGGTGTGGAAAATCTCTCATCCGCGGTTCACCCAAGAGCTCAAATATGTACTTACCAATAGAGACAAGCTATGGGCTAGGGCCAGGCACACAAAGAACCCGGCAGACTGGCAGGCGTTTAGAACTGCCAGAAATGCCTGCGTTAAAAGTGTACAGACTACTAAAGCAAACTTCTAAATCTCCACTCTGGAGCAGGCCAAAGGGAACTCCCAAAAAATCTGGAAGACACTAAAATCCATTAAAGGCCATTCTGCTGCTCCCTCCCTCCCTTCCCACCAAGATTCTGGCCAAGGACGGGATAGTTGAAAATAAACTGCAAATCATCGAAGAACTTAACCTTCACTTTGTCACAGCTGGGTTGGCCTTCGACTCCTCCTCATACACTAGCCGAGTGAATAGCCACACTAAACCAGATTCTACGCATGCTACCCCACCTCATCCCTTCCAGCTGTGCCAGATTAGTAACAAAGAAGTTGAAGACATAATTCTTAGCCTTGACACCAAGAAAAGTGCAGGGGATGATGGCCTGGAATAATTTTTCTTACAGTTAGGCTATGCCCAGTCCACAGCCCCCATCCTTCACATCTTCAACCTCTCTGTTACCGCAGCCACTGTTCCATCCTGCTGGAAATCTACCCATGTTCTTCCTCTCTTCAAATCAGGAGATCCCTGTGACTTAAACAATTACCAACCTATCTCTATCTTGCCCGTTCTCTCCAAAGTGTTGGAAAAACTTATATACAACCAACTAAAAAATCACCTTGAAGCACACTCACTACTAAACCCGGCCCAATCTGGTTTCAGGTCGAAGCACAGTACCATCTCAGCCTTGGCTAAAGTCTCTAATGACTGGATCCATGCTATGGACACCAAGAAGGTTACTGGTGTGCAGTCTTTCTAGACCTTAGCAAGGCCTTTGACACTGTAGACCATCACCTTCTAATCACCTGTCTTGCCCACATAGATGCCACTCCACTAACCTTGCAGTGGTTTACCAGTTATCTCACAGAAAGGTTACAAAAAGTCAAGGCCGATGGCCTACTATCTGCCCTTCTTCCAATTGCCAGAGGAGTCCCTCAAGGCTCCATCCTAGGACTAATCCTTTTTTCCCTCTACATTAACAACCTTGACTCCCACATAAAGAATTCCAGCATACATTTCATTGCGGATGATACGGTTTTGTACGCATCAGGCTCGTCCTTACCTAAAGTCAGGCAAGCACTCCAAGCTGACTTTATCCAGTTAGAAAGCAACCTTATCAATACCAAACTGCTCCTAAATGCCAAAAAAACTAAAACAATGATTTTTTCAAGACTTGCCTTGACTGATGCTCTACCTACTACATCTAAAAACTTTGTGGTTACCTCCCTAGGTGAAACCTTGGAAGTCGTACCTAAATTTAACTATCTAGGTATGTGGATAGACAACAAGCTTTCTTTCAATGACCACATAGAGGATCTAACAAAGAGGCTTAAAGCACGCTTGGGTTTCTTCTACAGAAATAGGACCCTCTTTTCTCTCGCAACCCGTAAAAGACTAGTCCAAGCAACTTTCCTTCCCCTGCTTGACTACGGAGACATTATCTTTATCTCCTCCCCAACCTTGAGCCTATCTAAACTGGATGTACTCTACCATCGTGCCCTTCACTTCATTATCAACTTGGCATACAGGACCCACCACTGTGATCTTTATGCAGCAGTTGGGTGGTCTTCCCCTTGCCACCAGACGTCTCTTCCATACTGGCATTTGGACCCTCAAATTACTACTCCACAAACTGCTGGTCTATCTGACGTCTCTCATACATATTTCTCACAGCACCTACTCCCTAAGGAAATCCAACCTTATCCTACTAGATGTCCCAGGACACGTACCACAGCCGGCCAAAGAGCTGTCTCATACACCTTACCAAACATTTGGAACCAACTACAAGCCATGCTGAAGCTAACCAGCACCGTATCAATTAAGTCCTACAAAACACTAGCTATCTCTAAACTAAAAGACATATGTAGGTGCAACTAGGCCCCCAACACCTAGACAACTCCCCTAGGTACCAACTGGCCCTCTACGTTTCAAGCTAAAATGTGTTGCATAATATAGAACTAGGTTAAAACTGGAATGTATAGCATACATAGTGTAAGAACTTCCATTGTGAATACCTCTTAATTTTTATATATTTTTCTTCCTGTTGTCCTACATTGTATATCTCCTATCTATGTAATTGCAAATTGTATGTGTATATGACTCAGGACCTCCTTGTGAATGAGCTTGCTCAACAGAGTCTTTCCTGCAATAAACTTGAACTTGAACTCTGGTAGGAGAGTTGTAACAAAATCACTCAGCCCTTTTCAGGTTGCCAGTGACGCTGTTCAAGCTGCCAATCTGCCATCTTGAGAAGCCTCCTCTGCGTTAATAAATCCAGAATAGTGCTGAAATACTGTTGCAGGTGGCCATGCATGGTAGCATGCAGTTTGGATGGGAAGAGGTGCATGACGGCCCATCTGTAGTTGTGCCATTTTTCTTTAATCCCATCACATTGCTGAAGTTGCCTCTAAACAGCCCTAAAATAATCTGAAGAATGTTGATTACTGCTCCATCCTACTGCATGGGACCCTACTGAAGAGTCACTCTCAGCACAGTTTCTCTAGCTTGGAAATGCATTGACTGGATAAAAAGAATTGCACATTTGTTCTCTAGCCTGGGGTGTTATGACAGTTGTAGGGTGGACATATTCAATTTTAAACCCATTACCCTCTGGGTAGAGTTTGAAGTTCTCAGCTAGCAACTCTTTCACATATTTCAATGAGTCAGTTTTCTATATACCTTTGGGGATGCCCACAATTTGTGTATTTGAGTAATGTTCATAAATTTCATGGCCATCAATCACAGCATGCACATGAAAAACATCTTCTTTTACCCAGTCACTGTCTCATTTCACATCCACCAGTTGATTTTCCAGAGTGCTGATTTGGAATTCAGCTTTAATGCAGTAGTGTGCTCCCCAGATGCCTCTGCCAGTGTGTTCACCATGCTTTGAAACTGAGTTATCAGCACAGTTACATTAGTGAACCCCACTCTGATTTCATTTTTTAAGTTAGTAATAATAGAAGTTAAGTTGGCTGCAGTCCCACACAGAACAAGGCCTTCAAAATCAATTCAAGTATTCTTCAGTTTTTTTTAAAAAAACTGATCCAGTTATTTTCATGTTTTTGTAGTAATTCAAATTGACTTCATTTGTACCTCAAACACCAGTTTTTATCCATTGAAAAAGTCTCAATTTGTTCTCAAATGCCCTTCAAAAAAGCACAAAAAATGCTAATTAACCTTCAAAAAGAAGGTTAAAAGACTGGTAAAAAAATGTTATGAAAAAGCATTTCAATTGTACCCAGAACACCCTTCATTTCCATGTAAAATGAATGCCTTCAAATATACTTCAGTCTTTGAAGTAATTCAGTTGACTTTGTTTGTACCTCAAACACCAGTTTTTATCCATTGAAAAATGACTCAATTTGTTCTCAAATGCCCTTCATAAAAAGCACAAAAAATGCTAATTAGCCTTCAAAAAGAAAACTGAAATAAAGGCAATAAACTGTTAAGAATAAGACCTTCAACTGTACTTGAAATACCTTTTAAGGTGCAAATTCCATACAGTCCTAAAACATAAGAATCAAATGGACATCAAATCAGAAAAATTATCCCTCCCACCTATGAGCCCCGTTTTCTTCCACTCTGACCAGCCCTAGGACCTCTGACTGTCATCTCCTACATACATGTCCCCTCTCTGACCACTCTGACAAGCAACCGGAATCCAAACCAGTCTTCCTCAGTCTTCCCCCACCTAAGTCCTGTTATTATTGTTATAAAGCAAGTACAAAAATGTTTGAACCTTTTGATTTCTCAGCAGGCTTCATCTGGTATTTTTTTTTATGTCCAAGAGTTCTTACATAAATGTTGAGCAAAGCCTCTGGAAACAAAGGTTTTTTTTTTTTCAGTATTTTTGAAAAGAAACATGATATATCTGTTATTATTGATGTCTGGCTCCATCCATCCAAATCCAGGCCCTGCTGATGATTCTTTGCCTACTGTTTCTTTTCCTAAAAATACTATTAATATTTCTCACTTGAATGTGCAGAGTTTGTTGGAAAAATGGGATGATTATACTGCCTGGTCAGTATAGTATCAATTTGATATTGTAGCATTAACAGAAACCTGGCTTGCGAATAAGGTTTCAGATAAAATGATTCACTTAAAAGGTTATAATACCTTAATAGCTGATAGAAAGACTAAGAGGGGAGGTGGTTGTTTATGTAATATTAAGGATCATTTTAAAGTTACCTTAAATGCCCCTGTTGTTGAATTCCCTTCCTGTGATTATCTTTCACTATCTGTTGTCCTGGGAGAGCATAAAGTTTTGACACTTCTTGTGATCTATGCACCCCCAGGACACCAGGAGGAGGCATTACGTTTGATTGAGACCATAAGAGGGACATTTCCCAAAAACAGAGAATTAATAATCTTGGGAGACTTAAATACAAATTGGTTAGGAAAGAATTTGTTGAAATTTGAAGAACTGGTTACTAACAACAGGCTGACAGTTAATTGATGCCCTTACTAGGATACACTATAGATCTGGATTCACCTCTCTTTTGGATTGGATATTGGTCTCTGCCACTGGTAAAATTGCTCAATCAGGGGTCCTTTCAGATAGTGTTAGTGACCATAGTCCTGTATATTGCTGTTAGACAACAAAAAGAAAGAAGGTCCTGCCAGTATTTATATTTTCACGTAGTATAAATAAAATTGATACTGAAATTTTTAAACAGCTGTGGCATCAATAAACTGGACAGGAACAGAGGAGATTTCCAAGGTTGATGAAGCACTGTCCATCTTTTGTACTCTCTTCAACAACATTTGTAATAAGTTTGCCCCTTTTAGGAAACTAAGGATTAGGGGAAACAAACATAAGTGGGTAACACCTGAGCTATTGAAATTGTTGAGAGATCGAGATGTTTTGTTGAAGATTTATAGGAAAATTTCTAGTCATGCCTCCCTTGTGGCATATAAGGTTATTAGAAATAAATGCAAAACGTCAGTTTGTAATTTAAAAAGAAATTATTTTTTGGATAGACAATGGGACTTTAAGTTTAAGAATGTATCCGATACAAGGAAATTGATAAATTAACTTTTGGGCAAGAAGCGTTCTTCTAGTATTACATACTTGGATAATTCCAACGAGATTATAACTAATCCTCAGTCAATAGCTCAGGAATTTAACAATACTTTTACTGACTTATCTAAATACATTCCATCCAGTGTCAGTAATTCCTGGAACAGAAACAATGTTGCTGAATTACAATATCCAAGATACTACTTTAGATCTACCTCCCCGGAGGAAGTCAGGAGATATCTGTTAAAAATGGACCCACATCCCTCAGTCGGGAGGGTTGGGATTGATTACCATCCCGTGAGGATCGGCACGGATCTACTCTGCAATCCATTATCTCATATATTTAATTTATCACTTTGTACTTCTGTTTTCCCTACAGTATGGAAGGATTCTGTTGTTGTACCAATATTCAAGGCTGGAGATCCAACAAAAGTTCTAAATTATCAGCCAATTTCTTTATTAGCACCTCTCTCAAAGGTTTTAGAGAAAATAATCTCTGATCAAATGACTGAGTATATCTTAAAGTACAATGTCCTCACACCCGCTCAACATGTATTTAGGCAGGGTCATAGTACCGTCACGGCACTGGTGGGGTTCATAAGCACTGTCCAATTGGCCATGGATAATGGCCAATATACTGGGGCAGTGTTTGTGGACCTCACCAAGGCCTTTGACTTGGTTCATCATAGCCTTCTACTATCATCTCTTTTTGATATGGGTATGTCTGGTGAGGTGGTAGAGTGGTTTGGGAGTTACTTAAATCAGCGTACACAGGTAACAAAGATTGATGGTTATTTCTCACAGCCTGCACTTATCTCTTTGGGTGTTCCACAAGGGCCTATTCTGGGCCCCCTTTTGTTTAGTTTATTTTTAAATATGCTTCTCTCAGTGTGCACTAGTTCTTAAATATTACTTTATGCAGATGATGCGGTGATCTTCACGAGTGGTTCAACTATGAACATAGTTCGTAAAGATTTGATAACTGATTTTCAGGCAGCCCATAACTGGTTTATGAAACATAGACTTGTTCTGAATGAAAAGAAAACTAAGTCTATGGTTTTTCAAAAGGTAAGAAAATGAAAAGGAACAGATATTGAGTTATTACTACATACAGTTCAGGGAAGTATCATTGAACAAATTCAACAATTTAAATATCTGGGACTCTTTATAGACGAGGGCATGATATTTGAGCCACATATTTCTAGTTTGATTAAAGCAACACATCAGAGATTGGGGGCATTATACAGACTTAATACTTTTCTAGCACCTTCCACTAGAAAAACACTTGCTAATAACTTTCTTATTCCTACTATTGACTATGGTCCTATGATTTATTATGCCGCAGGGGATGGATTAATAAATAAAGTTAAAATTCTTTTAAATCAAATTTCTTGATTTTCAACACAACTTCCAGCTAGGAAACATCACTGTCTATCATTGAGGGTTGCAGACTTTTTGCCATTGGACTTGTGCTTTAAATTTCAACTAAACATGTTGACAAAGAAAATAACATTTAACAGGGTTCCTGAGGTTGTTGATACTCTTGTTAAGAGACATATTAGTTCTGTTTGTACAAGGTCTGTTGATTCTACTTACTTTGAAATACCTAGGATGAAGACCGCTAAGGGCCAAAAAACTTTATAGTATGTTCTTCCTTGTCTATTTAATCACGTTACTCATTTTAGATAGCCTGAATGGATCTTTAATGTATTTCAGGAAGAGACTTAGAAATTAATTATTTCTAGAATGTGAATATAAATGTTTTGCTTGATATTTTTGTAATGTAAATTATTGGTGTACTGAGATTTACTGTGAGAAGCATTTTTGTATTTTTGTATTCCTGTATATCTGTCTAATTATATGTTTACTTGGCACTGGTCGACCATGAAAATGGGCCTTTGGCACATAGTCTTACCAGTATAAATAAATAAAACAAACAAACAAACAAACAAACATTCTCCCTGCCCCCCACCCTGAGTCAGCCATGTGACTGCTAGGCTGGCCTGCCTCACTTATGTCTCCATGGTATCCTCAAATGGACCAGCCTTGGGATAACTGGAATGGCCTCCCATGTCTACGTTTCCATTGCCCACCCACTCAGACCAGGTCAGGGAGCACTGAATCTGCCTCTACACTTATAGGCGAAACTTGCCAGGATTAAATGTAATTCTGCAGCATGCTGCAGCTGAGTTATAACAGTAAACAATGCAATTTCAATGGTAGTCAGTCCCTTTTGTCATGCAGAAAACTGTGACACTGTGCTTCATCCTGGCAGGCTTCACTGTACGTCCTCCATGTCCCTCGATCTGGATCAGTGTTGGGATCCAAAGGTCACATTTCTCTAGGAAAATCTCCCCTTTATGCCCACTTGGACTATCCCTGGGAACCCATACTGGCTGTCCCCATGTATGTCACCATGTTCCTTCACCCAGATAATCCCTTGGACCACAAGACTAGCCTTCCACATTTATGACTTCCCTGCCTGCCCACCAGGACCTGCCATAGGAACCCTGGACCAGCTTTTCCCACCTATGTCCCAATATCCTTCCACCTGGACCAGCACTGAGGCCTCCCACATTAAAGTCCCTCCTCTTCCCCCACAGAGACCAGCTCTGGAATCTCAAACTGGCATTTCTCACTTACTGTATGTCCATTGCTCTGCCCACCAGGACCAGTCCAGCAAACACTAGAAGAGTATTTGACATCAACCTCCACATTCATCTCCCAGGCTGTCGCACACTTGAACTCCCAGTCAGAGTTCCATGTGATAATGGCAACTGCGTAATAATGTTCAACTCTACATCACTGAAAATGAATTTTGGTAATGTAGACTCACAGTAAACAGCAAGATGATGCCTGAAACTGACATTTTATTGTTTTATGTGGGACCCACATCCTCCTACTAAAGGATTCTCAACTTCAAGGGGATGCATATTGGGGGAGCGCAAATCAAAAAAAAAAAAGAACAAATGTGACACATGGCTCAAAAAATGAGCACGCCTAGAATCACACCCAGCACCCTTCCAACCCCAGCCTGCCACCAACCCACCATGCTATATGGCCAGCTCAGCAGCCCTCTGCTGTACTACACCCCATAAACTCTTCCTTTTCTTCAGCCCATCACAGAGCATGGTCCCTCTCCACCCAAGCACACATGTATTCATAGTGACATCCTGTCACTATAATCGCCAAACCATCTATCTGGTTGCCCTTCCTGTAGGGCAGCCCTGTGTAAAAGTGCCATGATTAAATCGCCCTTTTTGAAAGCACTCAATCATGGTCACCTAAGAAACAGGATACCCTCAGGCAGGTTTCCTAAACTCACCTCTACTCTCCGCTTCTAGCAGGACCAGATAAGGGACCCATGGAAGTGTATCCAACTCACATCTTTTCCCTTATTTTCTAATTGGATCAGCCACAGAATTCCTATACAAGGGTCCCCCATTCGCCTCCACCCCCGTCTCTCACCTGTAGCACCCCTAGGTCCATTGAACTTGGGTCTGAAACACAGCTGCATCCATTCACACCAACCTTAGGACCCTGAAACAGGTCCAGACACGCACATGCACCATCATCAGATTTACTACGGCATACCAAATGCTGAATCCAGAAATCCAGGAGCCCAAACATTATAGCCTGATAGTTGATATCCTGTAAGTCTTGAATTGCCCGCAGCTGAGTTTTTTCTGTGTTTCGGGGGGCTTCACTAACCACACCCTCCTTATTTATGATTGCCAACTCTGCTGTGGGCAATTCCAGACTGTCAGGATATTGACTGTTGGGCTATAATTTTCAGGCTCCTGGGTACTGGGATTTGGCAATTCAGTATGCCGTAATACTCCCCCTTCATTTTCCACTTGGACCACCCTTAGGGTCATCATACTAGAATTCTGACACCACCTGCATCTTCTTTCACACCATTCCTGACCTAGACCCCCAGAACCAGGATTCAATAGCCACCGTACTCTGCCCCCCCAAAGACCACTTATATACCACCCTGGAGCATATTTACTTATCTGAATCACCAAAGGGAACCCCAAACAAGGCTTTCCCAGCTATGGCCTCCTCTTTCCCCACCTGGTCCTCCTAGGGGAACCACATAATAGACTCCTCCACATACATTCACTCTCTTCTCCCATCTGGACCACCTAGGGGACCACCCAAAGCATGCTGCCCCCACACAGGACACTGGGGGATTGCAAACCTATGGTCTTGACTGGGGGTAGTCAGGAGCCTAATAACATTGCTATGGGGTGGGGAAATCTGAAGCTGGGGATGGGGCTTGAGAGCCTGCTGCTAGGGCTAAGTGTGGTATGACAGTGACTATGACACCATGGTGGGGGGTGCTCAAGAGATTATGGCCTCACCTTCAGCATGTAATGGGTGTGGTCACACCATTGCAGGGAACCCACCCAATACAGATTAAGCAGAAAGTCTTACTTCAGCACTATAGGAGCCAATGGTAAACATCTCAAAGAGATGTTATCCACCACACCTGTAAAAAACCAAAAAAAAAAAATAGAAAAGGGAGTCACAAAAAATATGTAGCTCTTAGACAATATAGTAAGGATGAAAAGGGCAGGTTAGGCATAGAAATATATTTATCTGATGGTTGGGTTCCATGTCCTGTCAGACATGTCAAATAAAATAAAATTAGGTTAGGTGGCGAAAAAATAGAGTAACAGTAACTGAGAGGAAAGGAAGTGTGGTTTGGGACGCGGCTCAGCCCAGACCATCTGTGCTCCTAATGGTGGCCCTGTGACCAGTATTGTACCTGATAGCCAGGTGGGCTAGTGGAGGATTTTCAGGGGCTAGTAGGCCTGTTGGTAACTAAAATAATGGTACTGGTGGTCTTCCTGGCTAGTAATGCCATGGGGAGGGCTACTAAGTAAAATGGTAGCCCTGACTGTCTAGTATCCTGTGGCTAAGGCCAATTTTCCTTTGAAATGAATTAGTACCCTTCTCTAGGGTCTAGTGGGGGTTCTTTGAGCATTAGCATTGTGTAGTTGCTACTAATGTGGAATAGAGGCAGGAGGAATATACACTTGGGTTGCACCTGTACCCAGCCACATAGCGCAATCATGATACAGTGCAAGTGCCTGCAGAGCACTTGTAACTCCCAGCCCACACAGAGCTCAGGCTGTGGCCCACTCTGCATGGGTATGGGATAGAGAGAGAGAGATAGACTTGAGGAAGAGAGAAAGGAGCCAGAGGGAAGTGAAGAAGGCAATAACAGAAGTGCTTCCCTCCTCACATTCCCAAACTATCACTTCAGCAACAGAGTTTGTTTATGCCCCAAGGGGCTGAAGCAACAGCAAGGAGGCGGTTATGAAAGAGCCACATCCCCAGCTACAACAGCAGTTTTGGAAGCTGGGTCTAGAAGGTGGCAGGAGTGAAACCACTCACACAGTAATGCTGAAGCCAGGATGGGAGTGCAGAGGTGGCAGGAGCTGCCAGGGAGTAAAACCACTCCTGTGGCAATAGTGAAGCCTGGGGGTTGAAAATAGGAGAAGAGAGGATGGCAGCAGCAGTAGCAATGGCAGATGTTTATTAATTTAGAAAGATTCATCAAGAAAGCAACATGAACTGTAAACAGATCAATTCCATAAGCATCGGGGGTACATAGGAAGAAGCAGAGGATGATCATGTAGAAGGAACAGAGAACAGAATCATAGACACTACAAGTAGTAGATAATTCAGAACTAGTGCAGCATACAAAATCTTACATTTCAGTTACAGACCAGGTAAAAAACATGAACATAAGCTACATCGCAGCCTTATGGTGAGCAGAGCAGCAAACATTATTGGATGTGACTGCTGACTTAAACCAGGTGATAAAGTGTGGAGAGACTGAAAGCAGATTACATTGCTAGTACTTTGAGACTGTAAGGAGGCCAAGGGGGTAGGTGCTTGGTTGGGATGACAGTAGCCGAGATCTAGCTGATTGACCTAGTATGTAAAACACCAGGGGTGGGTGTAGGAGGGAGGGGAGTGGAGAGGCCTAGGCCTTCACCAGTCCCCCAAGGTGCTGAGAACCCCTGTTAGGGAACACTGTTTAACCAACTGTTAGGGTACAAGGGAGCCAGTATTAGAAAAAATTGAGGAGAAAGGTGGAAAATGAGAGAGGGACATAGACTAGGGGTGGGGTTGCTAGGGATAGTTTGAGGTGGAAGGGGCAGTTAAGGAACAATTGGGGGTAGAATGGTGGAGAAAGAAAGGAAGCCATTGCCTCCAGCCCTTAAGGAGGCAAATAATCCTACAGTGACAGGGGATGGAGAGCTGGCAGAGGAAAGTAAAGTTGGACTAATGAGAGAGGGATAGGGAAGCCAGTGTTTGTACCGTCTTCAGGATGCAGAGAACCCTGCAAGGGGGTGGGGGGCTGGCAGAGGAAGGAGAAAGTAAGTTGAGCTCAGGGGAGATTGAATCCAGTGCTGACACCCCCTTCAGGATGTGGAGAACCCTGCAAGGGGATGGAGAGCTGGCAGATGAAAGCATTGAGGGTCTAAGAGAAGGGAGATAGGAGGGGGTAGGGTGGAAGGGTGACACAGAAAGGAAGATAGGGGGAGTGGGAAGCCAGAGCCTTCACTCCTTCAGGATGCAGTGCAAACTGCAAGGAGGTGGGGTTCTGGTAGAGGATAGTGGAGTTGGGCAAGGGAGAGAGAGAGAGAGAGAGAGAGAGAGAGAGAGAAAGAGAGAGGGAGAGAGATGTTACATAGTTTAAGCTACACTGTGGCTTTAGGAATGCCAGGGGACTAAATTTCATTGTAAAGGTCTACAGAATGCAGGCAAGATTGAGTGATCCCTAAGGAGAGTAACAGACAAGCCACCTGCAGCTGCAATCAAGCTTGAGAGGGTCGGTAGATGAGCCAGGGGGATGGACAGTGGTGCACATTCGGGCTGGGAGAGCCCAGAGATCACCATGGCAGCCACAGCAGAAGCCCAGAAGGGAATAATAAGAAAAACTATAATAAAAATATATAGATTTCATTAAGTGGCTACTGGGGGCACGGGAGGGGCAAGCAATCCTCCAGGTTAACTCCAGGCAGGCCATGTTTTGCACATGCTGACTAGTGCTGACATTATTAGGACATCTTAACATTGGCAGCAGGATCAGTCAGACAGTAAGTGAAAGTTGGAGGTGGGGGGGCTGTTATTTGGCTGTTCCCGACAGCTAGAGTATACAACTTTAAAAAGTATAAGGTAGCATGTCTATGGAATCACGGGCCCTACCCACCCACACCACAACTTGGGAGTGTTTACCTCATAAAGGGTGAAAACCAGGGGCTCAAAAGAGGTAAAGACAGTAGTTGGGAGGCACTACCTTGGCAGGTTCCAGCTTCGGGGGGGAGCTCACTCCTGACTGACTGCAAGGGGCCTTGGCAACTTGAAGCACAAATCAAGAGTTGAGCAGGGTTAGCTAAAAGGCTGAGGAGGAATACATGCTGAAAAAAAAGTACTGTCCAATGTTTGCACATTGCCTATTCTTTGCCTGCTTAGTACCTGTCCTATACCTGTAGCATACTTGCAAAAGGTTGCCTTGTACAGGACCTGTACAGTACCTGTAAAGATACAGTACAGTAATTGCCCTTTTTTGTGGGGGTGTGGCCCACATCCAGTATGTATCCCACATCTAGGAACAGGGCACAAATGTAGCTCTCCCCCCCCCCAAAAAAAAAATACACCACTAGAATCATGGAAGACGTTGGGACACAGACCAAAGATGGAGGAGATTCACACAGTGGATAACAGGAAAACACCAAAGATCCATCCAGTCTGTCTGTAGTTCCCTATTAAACCCCAGGACCAATTGCCCATACAGGGGACTAGCCCTCACTATCTACCCCACTGTTACCTTGCTTATTACATCCATCTTGAGTCACCACTACATCCTTCACTCGGTCCCAGCCATACTTGAAATCATTTATGGTTTTGGCATCCACTACCTTGGCTGGCAGACTGTACTACCCTTTCTATAAAATAAATTTTCTCATATCCCTCTTGTACCTTCTTTTCATCATTTTCCATTCGTACCACATGTCTTAATTGTTCAGTCTAAATAGTTCCTAGCAGTTCACCTTGTTTATTCCTTTCAAGGGATTCCCTAGTGAGGGGCACAGGGAGGGAACTGATTCTAACAACACACGACCAAGAAGTGGAACATTGTATCCCAGGGGTAGAATATTTTAAGCAGGGTCTGAAAACTTTATTCACTCATGCTTTTGGTGTTTAATCACCCCACAGTGTTATGTACTCAACACCAGCCCCCACCCTCCAAAGCACCCAAAACTATGCCTCTTGCCTCCACAGTATCTAGTACTAGCCTCCTCCCTCCACAGCTCCAGACACTACCCCCCCTCTCTACAGTACCTGGCACTAGCCCACCTGCTTCCTCAGTACCCTACACCAGCTCACCATCATTGACAGCACCCAACACCAGCGACTTGTGTCCACAGTACCCACCAGCCACCACTGTCCACAGCACTCAATACCTGCCACCTCCCTCCACAGCCTCCATGATACTAGCCCCCTCCCTCCACAGCAGCTGACACTAGCATGTTTTTCTTACAGTTCCACATGACAGTAGCCCCCCTTGACTGTACACCTTTCACAGCCCCCAACGCTACCCTGGCTTCCTGCTTCACCCCAGACACCCCCACTTCCCAACTCAACTCCCACACCACCCCTCCTTCTCTTTCACAACAGTCTCTCTGAACACCCTTCCCTCTCTAGGCATCCCACTTTTCTAAGCCCATGGATATCACCTCCCTCCCTCCCTCCTGGGCCCCCTTGACTCCCAGAAACCACACCCCTTACTCCTCAGCCATTTGACAATCATATATACACTTGTTACATACCTGCCCTGCAAGGCCCCCGTGAGACACCATTTCCTCAGACACCTGATGCACATATACACCCTCCTCTACACTCTCCCTCCACAGGCTCTGAAACTTGCCCCCTCTCTCCCTCCTTCCACAACCTCTGACTCTAGCTGACCCATCTTCTAAAGCCCCAGGCACTAGCATCCCACTGCTCCAGACACAAGCCACCGCCTCAGCCCCTGGCAATAGCCCCATTTCCTTCCTCGCCACAAGACACTAGCCCCACCTCCTTCACTGGCATCAAAATTGGCACTGTCCCACTAGTTAAATATAGCATATTTTGTATCTCACTAGTAAGATTTTCCTTTAACTATCCCCATGGATTTGTACTGGAGAAGGTAGCACTTCAGTAAGTACAACAGTAGAAACAGTGGGGAAGTCTGTGGGGATTTTTACCTGGTTACCAAACAAGAAAATCAATTTTCCCAGCCACTAGCCCTGCTAAAACCTAATTTTGACCCCTAAATTAAATATGACTTCCCTGCTCTGTTTTCAAATCACAGTGTCCAGGGTTGGATTGGCTTAGGCTTGGAGTATTCTGGTAGTGTCTAAAAGGAAAGCACAGAGAAGGATGTGGAGACAAAAGTGTCAGAGGTTCTAGAGGAGAGATAAGGGGGGTAGATAGCAAACATCTGGCCAGATCTGTTAAAATAAATATAACAAGCATTTGTCAATGCTGAATGTTTGCTTGCAGGCATTGGCAGTGGTAGTGTAGAAGTTACAGAGCTGCGTAATAGGAATGGTAGTGAAGTATTGAACTGAAGCCAACCCCACCACCATCCTGCAGAGAGTGACAGGCATTGGGGTGTGCGTTTGGGTCGTCAGGCATAACGGCCACGCCATTTCACCAGACCCCACCCTGCAGACACTGACAAGTGTTACGGTGTTCCTTGGGGTCTTTGGCCCTTATGCGCTCCCCATTTCATTAGGAAATATGGTGAGATGGGTGCGATATAGGAGAATGTGGTGAAGTTTGGGGCCAAAGAGTCCAAGGCATACCTCGATGCCTCTCACTGACTGCAGGGTGTGGAATAGTATGAGCATCACAGGCAAGAATCCCAAGTCACACCCCT
The DNA here is from genome assembly GCA_016271365.2 of Neoceratodus forsteri. Lineage (NCBI taxonomy): Eukaryota > Metazoa > Chordata > Ceratodontiformes > Ceratodontidae > Neoceratodus > Neoceratodus forsteri. Next base: position 131,074,663 of record JADMNL010000022.1, read on the forward strand.
GATGCCTGTCATTCTCTACAGGATTGGGCATTATAGTTGGAAACCCTAATACCTCAGGCATTCATTAGTATTTTCACTCCAAATCTTCAACATGTTTGTTTTGTGACCCCACCTCATGAACAGGGGGAATATCAGTTTGCTAGCCGAAAGCTGCTTATGCACAGTGACTACGGCATTTAGCACCACAGGTGCAAAAACATTCCGAACAGGATGTAGAAAATAACAGCTGTACTGTTCATGAGGAGGTGTAAAAAATGGCAATGTTTCAAATCTGTACTAAAAATATTTAAAAAAATGGTGAAGTCACGAGTGTACATAGAAACTGTGCAACGCACACCCGTAATATAATTAGGTTGGGGATTTTTTTACAGCAGATTGTCAACTCAGGCATTTTGGTGCCTCCGATCATGAGCAGTGTCACTGTGTTTTTCTTTATCTGTGCCGAACAATGATTTCCCACAGCGACCACGCATCTCTGTGCTGAAACTGTGAAAACACTTCAGCCATGTTGTGAAAAACGACAGCTGTACTGTTCATAAGGATGTGTGGAAAAATGTCACTGGTGAAAATCTGGACTGAAAATATGACTGAAAATATTACAAAGTCATGAAATAACGAGGATGCATGGAAACTGCGCAATGCTCACTCATATCACAGTCATTTTATGGACTTTTGTCACCAAATTTTCAACATAGTCATTTTAAGACCTCTGCTCATGAACAGTGTAACTGTGATTTTCTTAATCTGTCCTAAACATTGCTTTCGCACACCAACAGCATCATTGTGCACATGTGCGAAAACACATTTTGGGCGACATATGAAAAATTGCAGCTGTACAGTTCATAAGGAAGTGTAATAAAATGGCAATGTTGAAAATCTGGAGTGAAAATATTGAAAATTCGCGAACTTACAAGTGTGCGTAGGAACTATACAACACACGCTCGTAAAACAGTCATTTTTTTGAATTCTTTCACCAAAGTTTCAACATAGCCATTTTAAGACCTTTGCTCATGAACAGTGTCACTGTGATTTTCTTAATTTATCCCGTACATTAATTTCACACACCAACTGCGCCATTGTGCGCTACATGGGCAGAAACACGTTTTGGGTGAGATGTGAAAAATGACAGCTATACTACTCATAAGAAGGTGTGGTAAAATGGCAATGTTGAAAATCTGGTGTGAAAATATTGAAAATTCACAACCTTACAAGTGTGCGTAGGAACTGTGCAGCGCACACTCGTAAAACAGTCATTTTTTGGAATTTTTTCACCAAATTTTCAACATAGCCATTTTAAGACCTTTGCTCATGAACAGTGTCACTGTGATTTTTTAATTTATCCCGCACATTGATTTTGCACACCGACTGTGCCATTGTGCGCTACATGGGCGGAAACACATTTTGGGTGAGATGTGAAAAACGACAGCTGTACTACTCATAAGAAGGTGCGGCAAAATGGCAATGTTGGAAATCTGGAGTGAAAATATTGAAAATTCATGAACTTACGAGCGTGCATAGGAACTGTACAACGCACACTCGTAAAACAGTCATTTTTTGGAATTTTTTCACCAAATTTTCAACATAGCCATTTTAAGACCTTTGCTCATGAACAGTGTCACTGTGATTTTTTAATTTATCCCGCACATTGATTTTGCACACCGACTGTGCCATTGTGCGCTACATGGGCGGAAACACGTTTTGGGTGAGATGTGAAAAACGACAGCTGTACTACTCATAAGAAGGTGCGGCAAAATGGCAATGTTGGAAATCTGGAGTGAAAATATTGAAAATTCATGAACTTACGAGCGTGCATAGGAACTGTACAACGTACGCTCGTAAAACAGTCATTTTTGGGAATTTTTTCACCAAATTTTCAACATAGCCATTTTAACACCTCACCTCATGAACAGTGTCACTGTTTTTTTTTTTAAATCTTCTTTATTGTGTTTTTAATGTGTTCCAACAATATACTTGTACACACATACTTCAGGGTTGAACCCTGGCCCATATCCCCAAACTGGATATGGATACTATTTACATCCCCACAACTATTTACAGTCACAGTTATATTTTATCTAGGCCATAGATTTAGGTCCAGTTCTACCTAACATCATCTTCTATACAATTCCTTGGCATTTGACTTTAAACTAGTCTTTTACTTAATTTAAATTTCCTTAATAGTATCTTCCCATGTTACAAGGCATGTCCTATTTTCTCTGGACATGGCTTTAATAACTGTGTCCCTAGGAGAGAGAGAGAGAATCCATCCATATCCACCAAAGATAGTAGCATACTAATCCATAAAGAGACCATCTCTTGAGAGTATTATGACTCCATAGGTACATAGGTTACACTATACAACGTCCTATATTTCCATACAATCTGGTCCCAATCTCCCATTTTACTGTGAGAAACCATCAGACAAGCTAAACTCCTTCAGACATGAACAGTGTCACTGTGATTTTCTTAATTTGTCCCGTACATTGATCTCACACACTGGCTGCGCCATTGTGCGCTACATGGGCGGAAACACGTTTTGGGTGAGATGTGAAAAATGACAGCTGTACTACTCATAAGAAGGTGTGGCAAAATGGCAATGTTGGAAATCTGGAGTGAAAATATTGAAAATTCATGAACTTACGAGCCTGCGTAGGAACTGCACAATGCACACTCGTAAAACAGTCATTTTTGGGAATTTTTGCAGCAAATTTTCAACATGGGGTTTTTGGGACCCCTTCTCATGAATGATGTCACTGTCATGGTGTTATTCAGGCCTGAAGGGTGATTTCATGCAGTGACTGTGCAGTGACTGTGAAATCACCCTTCGGGCCTGAATAATGCCATGACAGTGACATCAGTCATGAGAAGGGGTCCCAAAAACCCCATGTTAATAATTTGGTGCAAAAATTCCTAAAAATGCCTGAGATATGCAACAAAGTTGAAACCCCCCTATCTAGCCCATTATTCAGCTTACCGGCATTTCCTTAGTTTGCGGTCGGCTTTGAAGAGTGCAGACGTGTTCCCGGTCCACCGAAGATCATCGCCCCAAGGCCGGAGGTAAGTATGGGGTGAGGGGGTGTGGGGGTGGGGTGCGCAGTGGGTGGGTGCGGGTTGTGGGATGGAGGCGGGGAGACTACGTGGGACCATTTTTTCTTTACAGGTAAAAAAAAAAAACGGACAATGTGGGACGTTTGCCACGCTGGGGTGGGCTCCCAGCGTGGCACAAGGACGGTTGGGGGGGTGTTCAGCTGATGGGGGATTGGGCACCCCACGTCGGCCTAAGGATCGCTTGCCACACTGGGGTGGGCTCCCAGCATGGCACTTAATACTGTGGGGGGGTTAGGACAGTGGAGCCGATGGGGGATTGGGCACCCCCCGTTGGCTATATCATTACTTGCCACGCTGGGGTGGGCACCAGCGTGGCATTGGAAGGCTTTGGGGAGGGGCGGGATGCAGCACAGCCGACGAGGGATTAGGCACCCTGTTGGCTATACAGTGTGTAATGGCAGGCGTCTGTGTGTGTGTGGAGAGGCTGCGTGTGGCAGCTGATATCTTATCGCTGCTCACTCAAAGTAGCTCCCCTTTCAACTCTATGTCACTGCATTTGGAGCTTGTCATAGACAGCTCCAGCATGAATTGGCTTACAGGGGCCGCGCCTGCAAACACAGTGACTGAATTGGAGGAGGAGGTGACACACCTCCGAAATCTCCGATGATGGCACTATGTTTCTTGCACATGCGTGCAAGTAAACATAAAAATGAGGAATGTATAGTAGCTTGATTACAGACAGAGAGCAGCAAAGAGATACAAATGGCAATACAACACAGGAATAAAGAAATCAGAGTTTTAGTGGAAAAGACAGAATTAAAGAGAAACTACTGTATTAAAGAGTTAAAAAAGACTAGATTTTCACCAATTGTATTTTAACTTTATTGTTTCTAGTTTTTTTTTACTTTGCCATGCTGTTGATCTACTAAATATTGTAGGTAATGCAACACTTATTTCTTTAAGTCTTTAAAAAACTTACAGTTTCCTTCCAACCTTAAATTAGTGCTATTATGCAATTATATACCCATATAACCTGTTACACACAGACCAAACTGTACTTATCTAATAGGTAAGGCATTATAGGCCCCATATTCAAAGACAGCCAGCTGCGCACCCACACGGGGGTGCCAGATGAAAAAATGGGGACAACCGTCTCTGACACCATAAACAAATGAATAGTACAATCTGAACTGACTGCACTATCCATTTGAATATCAGCCATGGTAGCGTGGCACCCAGCCAATGTTCACCATGCTTTGTGCTGTGCTATAAGTATATGAGCCGAAGACCAACCATATAGGTAATGCACAGCACACACTGGTCAGTCCTGCACCCCATGGGTCAATATTCATACAAAGATGCAGATGAACCCATTGCACTACAAGGTCATTTGCATACACATTATGGACTCCTCTGCATGCTACTGCAGTAGCTGAGTGTGCTGGACCACGTTCCCATCCCATGCCCCGATTCCCATCCTTGTTTAAAAACAATACATTCACTGGTGGTCCAGCAGTCTCTCACCAGTCCTGATTCCCATCCTTGTTTGGAAAATGAAAGAATTCCCTGGTTGTCCACTGGTTCCCTCTTCCTAACCCCTACCTGCCTGTAGCAGACAAACCCTGTCCCTGGTGATCTAGTGGACTCCCACTCTGCCAGGTAATGCCCTATCACCCTACGGCACCTGTACTGTACAGTGCACCTTACGAATGCAGTATAAAGCCCACTCCCCCACTCCTCTGCAGAAATTCACTTTGGAAAAAAATGTAGTGGACAGGCAGAGTCATGGCATTCATGTATTCCCATCTCCCATATTATTTCTGTCTACTGTGATACCTGTGTCACAAACTGTAGTCACGCCAAGGACACTATAAAATTTACAGTATATATAAACTAAAAATCCATGTCAGATATTAGTAGCATAGTCTAGTTTTCTTTCACAAAATAATATGCACAAGCACACAGCCACAATTTCTTCAGCAAACACTAAATATTTAGTTAAGCCAGCTGTTCCTTATTTTGACCCATTGTTCCAATAAAAAGAATATATTTCTTCAGCCCAAATGGCACAGGGTTGAGAAGTAAATTGCCTAGTAACATTCCCTGGCTTGCAACATACTACAGTATAGAAACACAACAGCATTACAAATACTACATTTGAAATCAAAGCCTGGAAGAGAAAGCCTCAAGTGTCCTCCTACCACACACAAAAACATATTGGTATATAATCAAATAACTGCAAATGCACAGTTCTGAGTGTAAAAGTCCAGTTTCTTTATGACAAAACTTTAAATATGCAGTAAAAACAAAGAAAGCATTAATTAAACATATACAGTAAGTCAAGCATTTCAGTTACAATCTAATCTACCACAGCAGTTAGAATCTTTGCAAAACTGCACTGTATGTAAGCTAAGAGACTCTCTAAGAGTATTCTAGATTAAAAAAAAAACCTTTCTAAATTGAACTTTTTACAGAACTGTAGAAAAATACTTTTAAAGTCTGTGCACACCTTTTCTCACTGGTCTCACAGAGAAGCTGCAACTGCAAAGACTGTTTTCAAACTAGGACAGAACTAGGAAATACCTTCATCTGGCAGTATCACATCCTGCCAAAAAGCAAGAGTCATGGGAAATGAAGTATTTGCTGAGTAGAGTTTTAAAGCAACATGCACATGCTGTCAGTTTTGCAAGATGTTCCAAATTATTTATACAAAAAATGAGAGTCATAAGGACAATTACCCAAGGGTGTATCTTAGAGGATTGGCTTTATTTACCCATTTACTTACCAAGGCTTGTCAGAAATGAAGGATCTCTTTTTTCAGTGATGTCCTGCTTTTTCCTCACAAGTTTTCATAATTGAATAGAGTCTTGGGAGATCAAATATGGTCACAGCTGAACAAGAAGCTACTGTGGCAGGCCTGAAATATTTAAGCAATAAGGAATGACCAGTGGTTGCATTAACCACATATAAATCAAATCCTTGCAAGGTAATGAGGCATAAGGTGAAGCCAAGTGCCATGCTCCAAGGGTGTGATTAACATATTTGCAACCCCTGTGAGTGCCTTATTGTTTTTTTAGTAATGTGAATAAAAAGAAACTCCTCAACAAGCCTTTTACATTTTTTTATTAATTGTACCGGATTTTATATTCAAACAGTCCTTCCACCATCTGGTCATTAGTCCATCAACAGTCTGTTTATGTTCCAGTTCAGCTTGCAGAAGTTCAAATATGTATGTGCTTCTGCAGAGCTGTAGAGCACATCAAGAACATCTGCACAGTTGTAAAACTTTATGTCAGATTCTGACATCATGCAGATGTCAGTATTGGCTAGCCAGCAAGTTTGTCTGAATAGGAAAAAAGACATGTCAATTTAATGTGACTGTGTGGGGTTAATGGCTTAGATGCCAATCTTAAGCTGTAAAAAAAAAAAATTACACCATTACCATGGCAACACTGACTGACTAAACATGCCATCACAGCAAGGAGATTTGGTTCAAGAGCATAGCACAAGAACGATGACAACATGTTTCCATGATGGTTGTTACGGCAACAACCAATTGGGTTTGGTGAGTTCTTTTTCACCCTGCATTCTCTACCTTCCACAACACTGCTCACCAGTCTTAGTCAACCATTATCACATGGAGCAGCATCCTAACCACCCTCCATGTTGCTGAATCAACACCCTACACCTCAGTCACCCTCCACCTGCCAAACCTCCCCACAGCTAGACCTGCCCCAAGTTCATTATCCCCCCCAGCTGACCACTCTCTCTGTAATTGGAACCCTTACCCCTTGCTGACTACACTACACACCACTGCATTCCCCTTACAGATCCCTGACCAGACTCCCCGCTCAAGCCTCTCTCGGTCAGTATCACTGGTGACAAAGTGTGGGCTGGCAGTAGAGGGGGTGGGAGACTGTAGAGACAGCAAAGATATTTGGGGAACTATGGGGTAATTGGGCCTAGAAGAAGGCAGTGGTAAGGTGACTCAGAGTTGGGATGTGGATGGACTGGTTACTGTGGAGGGAACTGTTGGGGGATGTGAAGGGAGGGCAGGGAGTGTTGGGGGCCATGGAAGGAAGTGAGGCTAGTATCTGGGACTGTGTAAGAAGACTTAGCTAGTGTCCGGCAACAAATGGAAGGGAAGGGGGCTAGTGTCTGGGACTGTGCAGACCTGTGGAGGAAAAGTATCTTGACAATCTGTATGGGGTGGGTGGGTGTTTAATGAGTCTGGGAGGTGTCAGTGGGGAGCCATGCAGAGAGGCTATGGTCAAGGGTATGAGGGGTGTCAACTGACCAGAGAGGGACAGGACTGTTAAGGTTGTTGCAGCTGTCATGTGTTACTGGTTAGAAGAGGGGCTTGGGGGAGTACCCGGGGGCTGTGAAAGGAGTGCACAGGGCATGAGAGAGGATTTAGTAATCTGTAAAGAGAGGGGACATCAAGTGCTGGGGATAACTGATCAGTCTACTCCCAATGCTGGAACTTCCTTCACACAGACAACCCAGACCCAGAAGCTGGCCCCTCCGAGGAACATACTGTCTGCGTGCCTCCATCCCATATCTTGAACATGTCTCATATCCCACCTATCATTGCTCTCTATATCCCTTTCCATAAAGGGGGTTTGGTGGGGTGTAAACTGAGTTTATGTCCATGGTTAAGGGGTAGTAGACTAGCAGTCCTTAGCATCCATTGGGTAACATCTCTCTCCTCTAATTCCATGTAAATTAAGCCATTGGCATCCAGTGGCACCTCTTCACTCTCCTCATCCCATATTAAACAAGCATTTGTCAATGCCGAATGTTTGCTTGCTGGTATTAGCATTAGAAATGCAGGCATTAGACAGATGCAGAATAGGAATGGCAGTGAAGTATTGAACTTCACATGAACCCCACCTCCATCATGTAGAGACAGACAGGATTTGGGGTAAGGTTTTGGGTCATCACTCATGACGGTCAAGCCAATTCTCCAGTATCTGTCCTACTGTACATTCCAGTTTCTTGAAATTAAATTTAGACTAACTTTATACATGAATTTATTTATTGAAAGAGTTTTATAAGAAAAAGCCTACTGAGTCAAAATAGCTTGTTTATATAGGTACCCTGTGGGGAGCAGGTACAACGGAGAAAATAGCATTGTTACTTATTAAATGACAATGCCATTCCAGGTGATAGAAGTAGGCATAGAAAAACAGAGAAACAAATGCAGTAAATAACAGAAATTAGTGCAGCTCCAAACAATGGTAGTTTTGGAGATAAAGGGCAGGTGCAACAAGATACAATATATGGTACCTGATCCAAATGACAATTAAATATGAATTATTTTCAACATTTAGTGTAGGTCCAAGGGCAAAATAGAAGATTAAGGGTGGATCTCATCACATGTAATTGCGCATAAATATCCTACATTTTGCTGTTATGTCAGAGATGTTTTTGTTACTGTTTTTATGACATTTTTTCTTCTAGGTGCAACTGGTATATCAGGAGCTACTGGTCCCCAGGGTCCTCTAGGGCCCAAAGGAGACAAAGACAGTACCGGAAATCCAGTACAGTACTGGATATCAATTACCTCAGATCTTCCAGCCAAACAGTAATCCTGTCCTTTCCTCCCTGCATAGAGGGAATGTTCCTTCAGCTGGCTGCAATCATTGCATATTACACATTACACATGAGGCTATGTAAATCCAGAGACTATACAGCATCCCTCTGATTGCATCTAAATAAAAGCCAAGCTTTTCAGCACATGCAATAGAAGTGAAACCTTCCTATACAAGGTCAAATACATAAGTGGAAGGTAAACCACGTCCTCCCCGCAATTGATAAATGTGGACCCTCATTAGATAAAACCCATTTTTAGCAGATCTTTTAAGTAAAGCATTAAGCATTCATCTCTGAGTCAGAATGTAACCCTGTCATAAGCTAAAATATGAAGAGATGTCATTGATAACATCACATGCTGAGCATCAAGGAGGGGTTTCGAATAAAAAGGAGGAGAAGGGAACTAGGCTCTATGAAAAAAAACTTAAAATGTTAGTAAAGAATCACCCTGAACAATTATTCTGCAGTACTGCAGATATTCTGTAGTGTGGTGCAAGCTCTGAAAAATTCTACAGTCACAAAATTGCAGAATTCTTGGAGCCATGCTAATACTTAACCATACTGGTGAACACTGTATAGGTAAAGGCAAATAAATTGCTTTATGTCAACTCCACACAGTGCTGACAGCAAAAGGAGTCACAATGACAATGAAATTCATATCAGTACATTTCTAAAAATTGTCATTCTAAACAACAGTTTTTAAATGTTTCCTAGTTATGGGTAAGAGATGTGGTGAAATTAAATTTCACTGGTGAAATTCATGTGAAATTGATTATTTCAGCATGTGAAATATTTCACAAAATTCTACTGTCCCGTGATATGTTTTACCCATGTTAAGTTGTGACATTACACCCTCAAAATGCAAACTTTTGCCCAAAAATGGTGAAATTTCATGCACAAATGGGGAATTTTGCCATTTTACAGGTGAAATTTCACGCTTCGTCAGCAAACGTTCATACTCCATGGGTGACATTCCACATTTCTCACCCATGACAAATGTCATGAAATTGCTTGAATTACATGTCATTTTTCTTGGAATGAAATGTTGCAGTTTCACCCATCTCTATTCTGGGTTTAAGAATATGTGTTAAGTAATGATGTATCCATTTCATACTATACTGGCACTGGTGTGTAGAAGTGCTATACATATCATAAAGAGCTTTAATTATTTTGGAGTAAACCTGGAATTTCCTTCAAAAGATAATAAGACTTAATTTGGTAACTGAATAAAAGCAGCATAGCTAGGATGACAAGGCATGGGAAATGGAGGTTGATAGCTCACTGAGTTTCAGACTTTGATGAAGGATAATGGCTTACATCATTCACCAGCACAATGGCTGGAAGTGTGGAAATCTAAATGGTCTAAATTAGTAGCATCTCAGAAGCTATCTGGTCATAGAATCTCAAATATAGATATTCTCTGATGTATGTCCTATATCAGATTTGGACTTTTTTATGTATGTGTTTATTTATTGGAAGAAAATTACCAGGAAAGGCCTACTGAGCTAAAATAGCTCATTGCCAGAGGCATTCTGGGAGAATGGTGTACAAGGGAGACAGCACAGTTATTTATAAAACATACGTTACTCCAAGTAATAGGACTAGGCATGGATAAGGATTATAAGTCTAATTAATTATTCATGATCTTAACTAGCTAATTGATCGGCTGCCATGCCAGACTGAAATCTTTTTAGAAATGTCTGGTATAACAGCTGCACAGCACAGAATGAAAAGAAATACCCCTTCTCCCCCAAAGCTTCAAAAACGGTCATTACAGCAATTAAACTTATAATCTCAATAATGACCTACGAGCCATTCATTTCCTGTTGATTAATGACTGGCTGGGTGGGGTTGGCCCAAGGCGCCCCCAGCCAGTTGGTAGTCTTCAAGAAATGATCATCTCTTTGCTCATTATTGCTTAAATAGAACAAACTACAAGTCACAAGTTACAGTGTATATAAATTTATGGTAGTCTGTCAACTCCAGGTAATGGTGATATTGAAGATTAAGGGCAGGTGCAACTAGAAATACTGTACTTGAGCTAAATAACAATTTAATATACATTATTAACATTATTCAGTGTAGATTCAAGAGCAAAATAGGAGATTAAGGGTAGGTGTTATCATACATCACCACACATAAATACCTTATATTTTACTGATGTTTCAGAGATGTTTCTGTTATTGTTTTTATGACTTTTTTTTTCTTCTAGGTGAAACTGGTGCATCAGGAGCAACTGGTCCCCAAGGTTCACAGGGGCCTCAAGGGCCCACAGAAGTCAAAGGCAGTACTGGAAGCCCAGGTACAGTAATGAAGAGTATCAGCTACCTCAGATCTTCCAGCCACACAGTATCCCTATCCTTTCCAACCCACATGGGGTGAATGTTCCTTCAGCTGGCTACAGTTATTTCATATTACAGAAAAGTTTTAGCTGATCCAGAGACTATATAGCAATCCTCCGATTGCACCTCAAAAGAAAGTCAAGCCTGTTAGCATATGAAAGTATATCAGGGATTTTATTTAATGTATAATGTGTGAAACGAAATGTGTTTTATTGGGAAGGTAAATCAGGGATCTGGGGTGAACAAAATATTTTATTTAGATGTTGCTGACAGGGAAAGGAGGGCTAGGCAATTAATATGATGAGATGTCACTGATAACATCACTGAGCACAGGGGGAGGATTTTGAATAAAAAAGAAGGGGAAGGGAACCAGGCTCTATGGAAAAACCTGCAAATGTTAATGGAGAATCACTGAGAACAATGATTCTGCAGCACTGCAGATGTTCTGTGGTAGGTTGCAGGTTCTGTGAAAACTTCTGCAGCCATGGAATTGCAGAATTCTAGGAGCCTTGCTGACAGTTAACCATGCTGGCAAACACTCTGTAGACAATGCCAAATTACTGTATATCAACACCTCACAATGCTGCTAACAAAAGGAATCACAATGACAATGAAATTCATGTGAATACAGCTCTAATGATTATTGTTCGGCAAAACACTTTGGGTCTGATATTCAAAGATTAGCACACTCACAAATAGGATTAGTGGGTGCATTAGTCTGTATTTGCGCTGGTGCATCTGGCCGGCCCATATTCAAAAGTGCAGGATGTGCCAGCACAATCCTGCAGCACCAGTGAGCTATAACACAACTGCACCTATGCAAATGAAGGGGTCCCCATGCATGGCATGACTTCTATTTACGGGATGGGGGTACGGAGGTAAACTGCCATACTGAACCATATTAAGCTGTTTGTGGTATTTTAGGGAACATGCAGTGAGGCCACCAGTTAGTTCTGGTGGCTGCACTTTTTGGCCCTTTGTGGCCACCATAATTTGGGGCTTAGAAACCACTGAGCTAGGATGTCATGATATGTGAAACAGAGATCCATAGATCAATGAGTTTCAGAATTTGTTGAAGAATAATTGCTTGCAGTGTTTGCCAGCACAATGGCTGTGAGTGTGGAAATCTAAATGGTCTAACTAGGCAACACGTCAAAATTTATCTGGTTCATAGAAACTAAAACATATACATTCTCTGGTATCTGTACTAGATACCAGTTTCTTAAAATTGGATTTAACTGACTTTATATACAGGTATGTATTTATTTATTTATTTATTGAAGAGTTTTATATATAAAGGCCCGATGAGCCAAAATACCTAATTTCCAGAGGTGCCCTGTGTGTAAGAGGAAAAAGGGAGAAAGCAGTACTGTTAGTTATACAATGACAGTGACATTCTATGTAGGAGAACATAGAGTTCTAGTATGGCCTAAAAGCTGCAGAACATGCTAGACATCCATTCTTGCACAGTCAAATCACTAGGTGCTATCAGGGGAGACACTCTGGTAGGAAAGTTGTAACAAAATCACTCAGCCCTTTTCAGGTTGCCAGTGACATAGTTTAAGCTGCCAATCTGCCATTTTGAGCAGCCTCCTCTGTGTTAATAAATCCAGGACAGCACTGAAACATTGTGGCAGGTGGCCATGCATGGTAGCATGCAGTTTGGATGGAAAGAGGTGCACGAAGGCCCATCTGTAGTTGTGCCATTCTTCTTTAACCCCATCACATTGCTGAAGTTTCATTCATTTCATTTTTATTTTTTATACTTGTAAATCCAGATGAGCAAGATTGCCTGTTTTCATTGGAGACAAGTTCAATCTAAAAGCACAATATAAAAATACAAACATACAACATAGGAGCAAACTATACAATCAATAAAGTGCAAAGCGAACAAATACATTATGTTTTTGAAGCAAGTCAATATTTCAACCTTTTCTTAAAGCAATGAATAGAACTACTGTCAATGATTGCTGACAGTATTTTGTTAAAGAAAGTTGGGGTTCTAAATAATAAAGATATTTTCCCAAAAGTGTTCTTAAAAAGTGGTATTTTAAAATTAAAATTAAACTGTGACCTAGTAGACAATGCATTTTTTACCCTAGAAAACATTATAGGAGTAAACGAAGGAAGAAGATTGCATTTTACTTTCAATAAAAAAATACCCATTTTAAAAAGAACTCGAATTTCAAAAGATAAGGAATGAGACTGTTTATTCAAATCAACACAATGTGTTCGAAAAGGTAGGTCTAACCAAAATCTCAAAGCTGAACGATATATTACTCTGAGTGAACTCAGGACATTGGTACATGAAGAGGTATATATTAATATTCCGTTATCGAGTATTGAAAACAGAAAGCTGTGAACTAATAGCTTTCTTGATTCAAGAGTCAAAAAAAATTTGGCTCGATAAAGAATACCCAATCTCTGATAGAGGGTCTTCCTAAGGTTCAGAATGTGTGGTTCAAAAGAAAATTGATTATCTAAGGTTATACCTAAGTATTTAAAAACTGAAACAAATTCAATTCTATCGCCCTTTCTATCAATAATTAAAGGGAAATCAGTAAATACATTTTTTCCTAGAAACAAAATTACCTTTGTTTTTTGAGAGTTCAAAACCAGGTGACTTGATGATAACCAATCCTGCTGGTGATCAAAGTCAATCTGAAGGTGGGCGAGAGCAATGTCAGATCTAGGATCAGTACAAAAAATAACACCATCATCGGCATAAAGAATCATTTCTGTTTTGATACAGCTATTGGGAGCAGAATTCATGAATAAAGAAAAAGTGAGTGGCCCCAGGATCGAACCCTGGGGTACACCACAAACTAATGGAAGAGAATGGGATAAAGATGAGCCAATAATGGTTCTGAAAGGTCTATTATGTAAGAAATCTTGGAACCACATAATTACATCACCAAAAAATTCAGGCCACGAAGGACACCTGGAAGAAGATCAAATTCAACCAGGTCGAAAGCCTTGGTGAGGTCCATGAACAGTACGCACACGAGTGACCTCTATCGAGTGCACCATGTACACTGCTCGTGAGCCCCACCAAGGCTGTTTTGGTGTTGTACCTAGGCTTGAACCCATGTTGATTCCCTGAAAGTAAAGAATATTTCCCAAGAAAGTCTAAGGCTTGGTCAATAACAATCTTTTCCAAACTTTTTTGATATAGGTGATAAAAGAGAAATTGGAAGATAATTGGTAACAAAAGAGGGATTTGCATTCTTCAAGATGGGTTTTATGATTGCTCATTTCCAGCTACTTGGAAAAACATTATGAAATAAGGAAAAATTAAAAATATGTACTAAAGGATGAACAAAGCATTCTATATCCAATTTGATAATCCTAATATCAACTCCATCCTGACCCTGAAAGGGTTGGGATTGTTTTTCAAGAAATATTTTTTCACTAAAGAAGGAGTAAGAGACTTAAAATAAAACTTTGGATTAATGTTATTATAGGTGTCATTATTATCAGTCACACCATTCAAGATTATAGGGGTTCTATAGGAACCTAGATTCCCAAAATGACTGTTGAAAATATTAGATGCCTCCGAATGATCAGTTATACTTCGTCCATTTTGAAGAATAGTTGGGGCAAAAACTGTTTTTTCTTTTCACATAATTTTGTTTAGGAAGTTCCAGTTTTTTGGGGGTTGGCCCTATAGTTATTTTGTTCATTTAGGCAATATGTGGCCCTAGTTTTCCTAATATCAGATTTACACTTATTTCTAAGTGTCTTATACTCTTGAGGAAGGGCATGGGTTCTGGATACCTTATAAGATTTCCAACATTTGTCACATTTTCTCATTAAATGAATGAGATCCTTTGTGATCCATTCTTGTTTAGATGATCTGATTCTTATTCTCCTTAAAGGGGAAACTGTATTTATAATTGCATGGTAGGCTATACAAAAACATTGCCACATTGCATCAGTGTTGGTACAATGTACTATGGGAGACCAGTCAATTTCATTAAACAAATCTTGAATTCTCTGAGAGGTTTGATTAGCCAGATTACGACATTCAACATATCTGGGGGGACTTCTAAGCACTTTAATGGACCATTCACATTTAATGGGATGATGGTCACTCATGGTATCAGGCATAACTTCACAATTAGTAATCCTGTCAACATGAGTGACCATGATCCAATCAAGGACGGTCCCTTCACTGGTTTTATAATTGGGCCTAGTAATTTCCTCTATTAGTTGAGTAACACCCAGATCAACCAAAGTCTCTCTAATTCCACCCTTCAAATTTTTATCCCAGCTCACCAAGAGTAATCCATTCTCTATTTGGGGTAAAGTCTCACGAAAGAAGTCAACAGTTCAAGACCACAGAGTATTTTACCAGGGGGAAAATAAACTGTACTGAGAGTCAAGTGTTTGCTCTGTCCCAGAATCTAATAAATTGAAATCATATTACATCCTGAATTTAACAAAGGGTGATCAAGAACAATATAATCAAATTTACAGAGAATATACATTAAGATTCCACCTCCTCTTTTTCTTCTCTATCTTGTCTAATTAGATTATAGTTGGGGAGATAAATCTCCAAATCCAATATACCATTGTGCAACCATGTTTCAGAAAGAGTAATAATATCAAATGAGTAATATTGGGACCAAGCAACAAATTGGGTCTATTCGGATAAAAAACTTTGAATATTTAAATGAACAGTCTTGAGTGTGGATGAAGCTGGGCCCTTACTGGTACCAGCAGAACTTGATTCATGATTTCTCTTTAATGAAAGATTAGGCCCAGGGTGGGTATGCACTGATCCAGACATAAGCAATAACAACTTTAATAATCTTTTTAAATTGGTCCTTTTCTCTCATTGTCTTTCACTTTTTGTAGTAGTAGAGATCAATATACAAGTAAACTTACTAGATTGAAAATTATAAAATGGAAAAACTTCATAAAAAAGGAAAAATATGAAAAACAAGATTCAATCAAATACATCCTAGGAAATCCATTGTCCTGAGTTGTACTAAATGGGCAAGAATATAAAAACTGAAAACCATCTTTTCTGTCATATGAAGCATTAAATAGAACTGAGCAAAGCGCAAATGACAACAACATTGAATAAATCAAAAACATAATGAAAACAAGCTATTAAACACAATTAAGCAAATATCTTTAATAAAATGATGAGAGATGACTTTCCTGAAACAAAATAAAACCTGATATTGTAAATTAAAACCAAAACTTTATGGGCCTAGGTTAGGCTAAAACACAATATTACAATTTATAAGATACCATTTAAAATTAATCTAAGACTCCTAGGACCTAGATATAACCTAGATATAACACAGGCTAAGAAATAGTGCACTTACTTTAACATAAAGATCAGATAACAATGTCCTCTTACTAAAACAAATGAGTTTTCTGAATGAAATTTCTTCCGAGGAGTGGCACTCATGACACTTACAATCGCTCGCGCTTGCTAGCAGTGCAAACTTTTAAACAGGAGGAGTGCCCACCTCCTTATGATGCACTGCAGGTGTAGACACTCCCCCCCACACACACACACAACCCCAGAAACAGCAAAGTGTCCAGTAAATACCTGGGGGAGATGACAAAGAGAAAATTCAGGAAGGAAAATGAGCCCCTCACACCAAGCTCCTTGTGAACAGCAAAAGTAAATACAGCAGCTCCTCCATTGTGCTATCAGTGTGAACTTTTAAATGGGGGGAGAGCCCACCTCCTGATGATGTGCTGCAAGTGTAGACACTCCCCACATGCACACAACCCCAGAAACAGCAAAGTGTCTAAACAGCCCTAAAATAATTTGGGAAAAATGTTAATTACTGCTCCATCCTACTGCATGGGACCCTACTGAAAAGTCACTCTCAGCACAGTTTCTCTAGCTTGGAAATGCAGGCACTGGATAAAAAGAATTGCACATTTGTTCTCTGGCCTGGGGTGTTCTGCCAGCTGTAGGGTGGACACATTCAATTTTAAACCCATTCCCCTCTGGGTACAGTTTGAAGTTCTCAGCTAGCCACTCTTTCACACATTTCAATGAGTCAACTCTCTATATACCATAGAGGATGCCCACAATTTGTGTGTTTGAGTAACGTTCACAAATTTCATGGCCATCAATCACAGCATGCACATGAAAAATATCTTCTTTTACCCTGTCATTGTCTCGTTGCACATCCTTCAGTTGATTTTTCAGGGTGCTGATTTGGAATTCAGCTTTGTTAAGGCAGTAATGTGCTCGCCAGATGCATCTGCCAGTGTGTTCACCATGCTTTGAACCTGAGTTATCTGCACAGATACATTAGTGAACCCCACTCTGATTTCATTTTTTCAGTTAGTAATAATAGAAGTTAAGTTGGCTGCAGTCCCACACAGAACAAGGCCTTCAAATTCAATTCAAGTATTCTTCAGTTTTTAAAAAACTGATTGTTATTTTCATGTTTTTGTAGTAATTCAAATTGACTTCATTTGTACCTCAAACACCAGTTTTTATCCATTGAAAAAGTCTCAATTTGTTCTCAAATGCCCTTCCGAAAAAGCACAAAAAATGCTAATTAGCCTTCAAAAAGAAGGTTAAAAGACTGGTAAAAAATGTTATGAAAAAGCATTTCAATTGTACCCAGAACACCCTTCATTTCCACTTAAAATGAATGCCTTCAAATATATATACTTCAGTTTCTTGAAGTAATGCAAGTTGACTTTGTTTGTACCTCAAACACCAGTATTTTTCCATTGAAAAATTTCTCAATTTGTTTTCAAATGCCCTTCATAAAAAGCACAAAAAATGCAATTAGCCTTCAAAAAGAAAACTGAAATAATGGCAATAAACTGTTAAGAACAAGACCTTCAACTGTACTTGAAATACTTTTTAAGGTGCATATTCTATACAGTCCTAAAATATAACAATCAAATGGCCATCAACGCAGAAAAATTATCCCTCCCTCCTATGGGCCCTGTTTTCCTCCACCCTGACCAGCCCTAGGACCTCTGACTGTCGTCTCCTACCTACATGTCCCCTCTGCCCACTCTGACAAGCAGCCGGAATCCAAACCAGTCTTCCTCAGTCTTTCTCACCAAATTCCTACGTTATTATTGTTATAAAGCAAGTACAACAATTTTTTAAACTTTTGATTTCTCAGCAGGCTTTATCTGGTATGTTTTTTTATGTCCAAGAGTTCTTCCATAAATGTTGAGCAAAGTCACTGGAAACAGAGTCTTTTTCAGTATTTTTGAAAAGGAACATGATACTTCTGTTATTATTGATGTCTGGCTCCATCTATCCAAATCCAGGCCCTGCTGATGATTCTTTTCCTACTGTTTCTTTTCCTAAAAATACTATTAATATTTCTCACTTGAATGTGCAGAGTTTGTTGGCAAAATGGGATGATTTTACTGCCTGGTCAGTATAGTATCAATTTGATATTATAACATTAACAGAAACCTGGCTTATGAATAAGGTTTTGGTTAAAATGATTCGCTTAAAAGGTTATAATACCTTCAGAGCTGATAGAAAGACTAAGAGGGGAGATGGTTGTTTATTTTATATTAAGGATCATTTTAAAGTTACTGTAAATGCCCCTGTTGTTAAATTCCCTTCCTGTGATTATCTTTCACTACCTGTTGTCCTGGGTGAGCATAAAGTTTTGACACTTGTGATCTATGCAGCCCCAGGACACCAGGAGGAGGCATTATATGTGATTGAGACCTTAAGAGGGACATTTCCCAAAAACAGAGAATTAATAATCTTGGGAGACTTAAATACAAATTGGTTAGGAAAGGATTTGTTGAAATTTAAAGAACTGGTTACTTACAACAGGCTGACAAAGTTAATTGATGCCCCTACTAGGATACACTATAGATCTGGATTCACCTCTCTTTTGGATTGGATTTTGTTCTCTGACACTGGTAAAATTGCTCAATCAGGGGTCCTTTTGGATAGTGTTAGTGACCGTAGTCCTGTATATTGCTGTTGCATAGCAAAAAGAATGAAGGTCCTGCCAGTATTTGTATTTTCATGTAGTATAAATAAAATAGATACTGAAAAATTTAAAACAGCTGTGGCATCTATACACTGGACAGGAATAGACCAGATTTCCAAGGTTGATGAAGCACTGTCCATCTTTTGTACTCTCTTCAACAACATTTGTAATAAGTTTGCCCTCTTAGGAAACTAAGGATTAGGGGAAACAAACATAAGTGGGAAACACCTGAACTACTGAAATTGTTGAGAGATCGAGATGTTTTGTGGAAGATGTATAGGAAAGTTCCTAGTCATGCCTCTCTTGTGGCATATAAAGTTAATAGAAATAAATGCAACATGTTAGTTTGTAATTTAAAAATTAATTATTTTCTGGATAGGCAAAGGGACTTTAAGGGTAAGAATGAATCTGATACATGGAAATTGATAAATTAACTTTTGGGCAAGAAGTGTTCTTCTAGTATTGCGTGCTTGGATAATTCCAATGAGATTATAACTAATCCTCAGTCACTAGCTCAGGAATTTAATAATAATTTTACTGGCTTATCTGAATATATTCCATCCAGTGTCAGTAATTCATGGAATAGAAATAATGTTGCTGAATTACAATATCCAAGATACTACTTTAGATCTACCTCCCCAGAGGAAGTCAGGAGATATCTGTTAAAAATGGACCCACTTCCCTCAGTCGGGAGGGTTGGGATTGTTTACTGTCTCATGAGGATCACCATGGATCTACTCTGCTATCCATTATCTCATATATTTAATTTATCACTTTGTACTTCTGTTTTCCCTGCACCACTACACTACAGTATGGAAGGATTCTGTTGTACCAATTTTCAAGGCTGGTGATCCAACGAAAGTTCTAAATTATTGGCCTATTTCTTTATTAGCACCTCTCTCAAAGGTTTTAGAGAGAATAATCTCTGATCAAATGACTGAGTATCTCTTAAAGTACAATGTCTTCACACCCGCTCAACATGGATTTAGGCTGGGTCATAGTACCGTCACGACTCGGGTGGGGTTCACAAGCACTGTCCAATAGGCCATGGATGATGGCCAATATACTGGGGCAGTGTTTGTGAACCTCACCAAGGCCTTTGACTTGGTTCATCATAGCCTTCTACTATCATCTCTTTTTGATCTGGGTATGTCTGGTGAGGTGGTAGAGTGGTTTAGGAGTTACTTAAATCAGCGTACACAGGTAACAAATATTGATGGTTATTTCTCACAACCTGCACTTATCTCTTTGGGTGTCCACAAGAGTTGATTCTGGTCCCCCCATGTTGTTTAGTTTATTTTTAAATACTCTTCCCTCTGTATGCACTAGTTCTCAAATACTACTTTATGCAGATGACGCCGTGATCCTCACGAGTGGTTCAACAATTAACATAGTTCATGAAGATTTGTTAGCTGATTTTCAGGCAGCCCACAACTGGTTTATGAAACATAGACTTGTTCTGAATGAAAAGCAAACTAAGTCTATGATTTTTCAAAAGGTAAGAAAAAGAAAAGGGACAGATATTGAGTTATTACTGCATACAGTGTAGGGAAATATCATTGAACAAGTTCAGCAATTTAAATATTTAGGACTCTTAATAGATGAGAACATGACATTTGAACCACATATTTGTAGTTTGAGTAAAGCAACACATCAGAGATGGGGGGCTTTATATAGACTTAATCCTTTTCTAGCACCATCCACTAGAAAAAACACTTGCTAATAACTTTCTTATTCCTACTATTGACTATGGTCTTATGATTTATTATGTCTAAGGGGATGGATTAATAAATAAAGTTAAAATTCTTTTAAATTGAATTTCTTGATTTTTAACACACCTTCCAGCTAGGACACTTCACTGTCTATCATTGAGGGTTGCAGGCTTTTTGCCATTGGGCTTGCGCTTTAAATTTCAACTAAACATGTTGCCAAAGAAAATAACATTAAACAGGGTTCCTGAGGTTGTTGATACTCTTGTTAAGAAACATATTAGTTCTGTTTGTACAAGGTCTGTTGATTTTACTTACTTTGAAATACCTAGGATGAAGACCTCTAAGGGCCAAAAAACTTTATTGTATGTTCTTTCTCGTTCATTTAATCACGTTACCCATTTTAGATAGCCTGAATGGATCATTAATGTATTTCAGGAAGAGACTTAGGAATTATTTATTTCTAGAAAGTGAATGTAAATGTTTTGCTTGATATTTTTGTAATGTAAATTATTGGTGTATTGAGATTTACTGTGAGAAGCATTTTTGTATTTTTGTATATCTGCCTAATTGTATGTTTACGTGGCACTGGTCGCCCATGAAAATGGGTCTTTGGTGCATAGTCTTACCAGTATAAATAAATAAAACAAATAAACAGACATACTCCCTGTCCCCCACACTGAGTCAGCCATGTGACTGCTGGGCTGGCCTGCCTCACTTATGTCTCCATGGTATCCTCAAATGGACCAGCCTTGGGATTACTGGAATGGCCTCCCATGTTTACGTTTCCATTGCCCACCCGCCGACTCAGACCAGGCCAGGAAGCACTGGATCTGCCTCCACATCTAGAGGTGTAACTTGACAGGATTAAACCTAATTCTGTAGCATGCTGCAGCTGAGTTACAACAGTAAACAATGCAATTTCAATGATAGTCAGTCCCTTTTGTCATGCAGGAAACTGTGACACTGCGCTTCATCCTGGCAGGCTTCACTGTACGTCCTCCACATCCCTCTATCTGGATCAGTTTTGTGATCCAAAGTCCAGCTTTCTCTAGGAAAATCTCCCCTTTGTGCCCACTTATACTATCCCTGGGAACCCATACTGGCTATCCCCATGTCTGTCATCTTGTTCCTTCACCCAGATAATCCCTTGGACCACAAGACTAGCCTTCCACATTTATGACTTCCCTGCCTGCACACCAAGACCTGCCATGGGACCCCTAGACTGGTTTTCCCACTTATGTCCCAATATCCTTCCACCTGGACCAGCCCTGAGGCCTCCCACATTAAAGTCCTTCCTCTTCCCTCCATGAGACCAGCTCTGGAATCTCAAACTAGCATTTCTCACCTACTGTATGCCCATTGTTCTGCCCACCAGGAACAGTCCTGCAAATACTAGAAGAGTATCTGACACCAACCTCCACATTCATCTCCCAGGCTGTCCCAACTTGAACTCCCAGTCAGAGTTCCATGTGATAATGGCAAGTGCGTAATAACGATCATCGTTTGGGCAACTCTACATCGCTGAAAATGAATTTTGGCAATGTAGACTCACGGTGAACAGCAAGGCGACGCCGGAGACTTACATTTTATTGTTTTATGTGTGACTCATACCCTCCTACTGAAGCATTCTCAACTTTAAGGGGGTACATGTTGGGGCTGTGCAAATCAAAAAAAAAGAACAAATGTGACCCATGGCTCAAAAAATTAGCACGCCTAGAACCGAACCCAGCACCCTTCCAACCCCAGCCTGCCACCAACCCACCATGCTACATGGCCAGCTCAGCAGCCCTCTGCTGCACTACACCCCACAAACCCTCCCTTCCCTTCTTCCCATCACACAGCATGGTCCCTCTTCACCCCAGCACGCATGTATACATAGTGATATGCTGTCACTATAATCGCTGAACCATTTATATGGTTGCCCTCCCTACCGGGTAGCCCTGTGTAAAAGTGCCATGATTAAGTCACCCTTTTTGAAAGTGCTCAGTTGTGGTCACCTAACAAACAGGATACCCTCAGACAGGTTTCCTAAACTCACCTCTACCCTCCGCTTCTAGCAGGACCAGACAAGGGACCAATGGAAGGGTGTCCAACTCACATCTTTTCCTTATTTTCTAATTAAATCAGCCACAGGACTCCTATACAAGGGTCCCACATTCACCTCCACCCCCCATCTCTCACCTATAGCACCCCTAGATCCATTGAACTTGGGTCTGAAACACAGCAGCATCCACTTCTCCCACTCACACCAACCTTAGGACCCTAAAACAGGTGCCAGACACCCAAATGCGCCATCATCAAATTTACTATGGCATACCAAAATGCTGACTCCAGAAACTCAGCAGCCCAAACATTATAGCCTGATAGTTGATATCCTGTAAGTCTTGAATTGCCCCCAGCTGATTTTTTTCTGTGTTTCAGGGGGCTTTACCACCCACACCCCCCCCCCTTATTTATGATTGCCAACTCCACTGTGGGCAATTACAGACTGTCAGGATATTGACTGTTGGGCTATAATTTCAGGCTCCTGGGTACTGGGATTTGGCAATTCAGGATGCGTAATAGTCCCCCTTCATCTTCCACTCGGACCACCCTTAGGGTCATCATACTAGAATTCTGACACCACCTGCATCTTCTTTCACACCATTCCTGACCTAGACCCCCAGAATGAGGATTCAACAGCCACCATACTCTACCCCCCCACAGACCACTTATAGGCCACCCTGGAGTATATTTACTTATCTAAATCACCAAAGGGAACCCCCAACAAGGCTTCTCCAGCTATGGCCTCCTCTTTCCCTACCTGGTCCTCCCAGGGGACACACATAATAGACTCCTCCACATACATTCATTCTCTTCTCCCATCTGGACCACCTAGGGGACCACCCAAAGCATGCTGCCCCCACACAGGACACTGGGGGATTGCAAACCTATGGCCTTGACTGGGGGCAGTCAGGAGCCTAATAACATTGCTATGGGGTTGGGAAACCTGAAGCTGGGGATGGGGCTTGAAAGCCTGCTGCTAGGGCTAAGTGTGGTATGACAGTGACTATGACACCATGGCGGGGGGGTCAAGAGATCGTGACCTCACCTTCAGCATGTAATGGGTGTGAGCACACCATTGCAGTCAACCCACCCGATACAGATTAAGCAGAGACTCTTACATCAGCACTACAGGAGCCAGTGGTAAGTATCTCAAAGGGATATTATCCCCCACACAAGTAAAAACAAAAAAAAATGAAAAGGGGGTCACAAAGGATCTATAGCTCTTAGATGGCACAGTAAGGATGAAAAGGGCACGTTAGGCATAGAAATATATTTATCTGTTGGTTGGGGTCCATGTCCTGTCAGACATGTCAAATAAAATAAAATTAGGTTAGGTGGGGAAAAAAATAGAGGAACAGAAACTGAGAGGAAAGGAAGTGTGGTTTGGGAGGGGGCTCAGCCCAAACCCTCTGTGCTCCTATTGGTGGCCCTGTGACCAGTATTGTACCTGATAGCCAGGTGGAGTAGTGGAGGCTTTTCAGAGGCTAGTAGGCCTGTTGGTAACTAAAATAATGGTACTGGTGGTCTTCTGGGATAGTAATGCCATGGGGGGCTACTAAGTAAAATGGTAGCCCTGACTGTCTAGTACCCTGTGGCTAAGGCCAGTTTTCCTTTGAAATGAATTAGTACCCTTCTCTGGGGTCTAGTGGGGGCTCTTTGAGCATTGGTATTGTGTAGGTGCTGCTGATGTGGAATAGTGGCAGAAGGAGGATACACTTGGGTTGCGCCTGTAGCCAGCCACATAGCACAATCGTACTACAGTGAAAGTGCCTGCAGGGCACTTGTAACTCCCAACCCACACAGAGCTCAGGCTGTGGCCCACTCTGCATAGTGGGGGAGAGAGAGAGAGACTCGAGAAAGAGAGAAAGAAGCCAGAGCTAAGTGAAGGAGGCAATAACAGAAGTGCTTCCCTCCTCACATTCCCAAACTATCACTTCAGCAACAGAGTTTGTTTATGCCCCATGGGGCTGAAGCAACAGTAAGAAGGCGCTTATGACAGAGCCACATCCCCAGCTACAACAGCAGTTTTGGAAGCTGGGTCTAGAAGGTGGCAGTAGTGAAACCATTCCCACAGTAATGCTGAAGCCAGGATGGGAGTGCAGAGGTGGCAGGAGCTGCCAGGGAGTAAAACCACTCCTGTGGCAATAGTAAAGCCTGGGGGGGTTGTAAAATTAGGAGAAGAGAGGATGGCAGCTGCAGTAGCAGTGGCAGATGTTTACTTATTTATTTAGAAGAGATTCACCAAGAAAGCAACATGAACTGTAAACAGATCATTTCCATAAGCATCGGGGGGGTACATAGGAAGAAGCACAGGATATCATTTAGAAGAAACATAGAACAGAATCATAGACATTACAAGTAGTAGATAATTAAGAACTAGTGCAGCATACAAAATCTATACATTTCAGTTACATACCAGGTAAAAAAACATGAACATAAGTTACATCGCAGTCTCATGGTGAGCAGAGCAGCAAACATTATTGGATATGACTGCTGACTTAAACCAAGTGATAAAGTGTGAAGAGACTGAAAGTAGATTACAATGCTAGTACTTTGAAATTGTAAGGAGGCCTAGGGGGAAGGTGCTTGGTTGGGATGACACTAGCTGAGTGCTAGCTGATTGACCTAGTGTGTAAAACACCAGGGGTGTGTGTAGGAGGGAGGGGAGAGGCCTAAGCCTTCACCACTCCCCCAAGGAGCTAAGAACCTATGTTAGGGAACATTGTTTAACCAACTGTTAGGGTACAAGGGAGCCAGCATTAGTAAAAATAGAGGAGAAAGGAAGAAAAGGATAGAGGGACATTGAATAGGGGTGGGGTTGCTAGGGATAGTGTGAGGTGGAAGGGGCAGTTAAGGAAGAATTGGGGTAGAATGGTGGAGAAAGAAAGGAAGGCATTGCCTCCAGCCCTTCAGGAGGCAAAGAATTCTACAGTGACAGGGGGATGGGGAGCTGGCAGAGGAAAGTAAAGTTGGACTAAGGGGAGAGGGATAGGGAAGCCAGTGTTTGCACCCTCTTCAGGATACAGAGAACCCTGCAAGGGGGGGCTGGCAGAGGAAGGAGAAATTAAGTTGGGCTCAGGAGAGATTGAAGCCAGTGCCGACACCCCCTTCAGGATGTGGAGAACCCTGCAAGTGGATGGAGAGCTGGCAGATGAAAGCATTGAGGGTCTAAGAGAAGGGGGATAGGAGGGGGGTAGGGTGGAAGGGTGACACAGAAGGGAAGATAGAGGGAGTGGGAAGCCAGAGCCTTCACTCCTTCAGGATGCAGTGCAAACTGCAAGGGGGTGGGGATCTGGTAGAAGAAAGTGGAGTTGGGCAAGGGGAGAGAAAGAGAGGCAGTGAGAAAGAGAGAGAGAGAGAGAGAGAGAGAAAGAGAGAGGGAGAGAGATGTTACATAGTTTAAGCTACACTGTAGCTTTAGGAATGCCAGGGGACTAAATTTCATTGTAAAGGTCTACAGGATGCAGGAAAGATTGAGTGATCCCCAAAGGGAGTAACAGACAAGTCACCTGCAGCTGCAGTCAAGCCCGAGAAGGTCAGTAGATGAGCCAGGGGGTGGACAGTGGTGCACATTCGGGCAGGGAGAGCCCAGAGATCACCAAGGCAGCCACAGCAGAAGCCCAGAAAGGAATAATAAAAAAACTATCATAAAAATATATAGATTTCATTAAGTGGCTATTGGGGGCATGGGGGGCAAGCAATCCTCCAGGTTAACTCTAGGCAGACCATGCTTTGTACATGCTGCCTAGTGCTGACATTATTAGGACATCTTGACATTGGCAGCAGGATCAGTCAGATAGTAAATGATAGTTGGTGGTGGGGGGGCTGTTATTTGGCTGTTCCCGACAGCTACAGTATATAACTTGAAAAAGTATAAGGTAGCGTGTCTATGGAATCGCAAGCCCTATCCACCCACACCGCAACTTGGAAGTGTTTACCTTAGAAAGAGTGAAAACCTGGGGCTCAAAAGAGGTAAAGGACAGTAGTTGGGAGGTACTGCCCTGACAGCCCAGCCCGGAGGTCACCCTGATTGGCTGCAAGGCCTTGGCAACTTGAAGCACCAAATCAAGAGCTGAGTAGGGATAGCTAAAAGGCTGAGGAGGAATCCATGCTGAAAAAAAAGTACTGTCCAATGTATGCACATTGCCTATTCTTTGCCTGCTTAGTATCTGTCCTATACCTGTAGCATACTTGCAAAACGTTGCCTTGTACATGACCAGTACAGTACCTGTAAAGATACAGTACATTCCCTGCCCTTTTTTTGTTGGGGGGTGGCCCACATCCAGTATGTATCCCGCATCCAGTATGTATCCCACATCAAGGAACAGGGCACAAATGTAGCTCTCCCCCACCAAAAAAAAATACACCACTAGAATGATGGAAGACATTGGGACACAGACCAAAGATGGAGGAGATTCACATAGTGGATAACAGGAAAACACCAAAGGTTCATCCAGTCTGTCTGTAGTTCCCTATTAAACCCCAGGACCAATTGCCCACACAGGGGACTAGCCCTCACTATCTACCCCACTGTTACCTTGCATACTACAGCCATCTTGTGTCACCACTACATCCTTCACTGGGTTCCAGCCATACTTGAAATCATTTATGGTTTTGACATCCAACACCTTGGCTGGCAGACTGTACTACCCCTTCTATAAAATAAATCTTTCTCATATCCCTCTTGAACCTCTTTTTCATAATTTTCCATTGATACCACCCTTGTCTTAATTGTTGTTCAGTCTAAATAGTTCCTAGCAGTTCACCTTGTTTATTCCTTTCAAGGGATTCCCTAGTGAGGGGGCACAGGGAAGGAACTGAGTCTAACAACACATGACCAAGAAGTGGTACATTGTATCCCAGGGGTAGAGGCTTTTAAGCAGGGTCTGAAAACTTTATTCACTCATGCTTTTGGTGTTTAATCACCCCCACAGTGTTATGTACTCAACATGAGCCCCCTCCATCCAAAGCACCTGAAACTATGTCACCTAAATTCACAGTATCCAATACTAGCCTCCTCCCTCTACAGCTCCAGACACTAGCCCCCTCTCACTACGGCACCCGGCACTAGCCCACCTGGTTCCTCGGTACCCTACAGCAGCTCACCATCATTGAAAGCACCCAACATCAGCCACTTGAGTCCACAGCACCCAACACCAGCCACCACTGTCCACAGCACCCTACACCTGCCACTTCCCTCCACAGCCTCCACGAGACTAGCCCCCTCCCTCCACAGCAGCTGACACTAGCATGTTTTCCTTACAGCCCCACATGACAGTAGCCCCCTTGACTGTACACCTTCCACAGCCCCCAACACTACCCTGACTCCCTCCTTCACCCCAGACACCCCCCCACTTCCCAACTCAACTCCCACACACCACCCCTCCTTCTCTTTCACAGCAGTCTCTCTGAACACCCTTCCCTCTCTAGGCATCCCACTTTTCTAAGCCCATGGATATGACCTCACTCCCTCCTGGGCCCTCTTGACTCCCAGAAACCACACCCCTTCCTCCTCAGCCATTTGAGAATCACATATACACTTGTTACCCACCTGCCCTGCAATGCCTCCTCTAGACACCACTTCCTCAGACACCTGAGGCACATATACACCTTCCTCTACACTCTCCCTCCACAGGCTCTGAAACTTGCCCCCTCCATCCCTCCCTCCCCCCTTCCACAACCCCTGACTCTAGCTGACCCATCTTCTAAAGCCCCAGGCACTAGCATCCCACTTCTCCAGACACAAGCCAACCCCTCAGCCCCGACAATAGACCCATTTCCTTCCTACTTCACAAGACACTAGCCCCGCCTCCTTCACTGGCATAAAAATTGGCACTGTTCCACTAGTTAAACGTAGCATATTTTGTATCTAACTTGAAAGATTTTCCTTTAACTATCCCTATGGATTTGTACTGGAGAAGGTAGCACTTCAGTAAGTACAACAGCAGGACCAGTGGAGAAGTCTGTGGGGATTTTTACCTGGTTACCAAACAAGAAAATCAATTTTCCCAGTCACTAGCCCTGCTAAGACCTAATTTTGAACCCTAAATTAAATATGACTTCCCTGCTCTGTTTTCAAATCACAGTGTCCAGGGTTGGATTGGCTTGGGCTTGGAGCATTCTGGTAGTGTCTAAAAGGAAAGCACAGAGAAGGATGTGGAGACAAAAGTGTCAGAGGTTCTAGAGGAGAGATTGGGGGTAGAATTAAACAACATAAAATACTTACCTGAAAGGTAGACAGCCAACATCTGGCCAGACCTGTTAAAATAAATATAAAAATGAGGAATGTATAGTAGCTTGAGTACAGACAGAGAGCAGCAAAGAGATACAAATGGTAACATAACACAGGAATAAAGAAATCAGAGTTTTAATGGAAAAGACAGAATTAAAGAGAAACTACTGTATTAAAGTTAAAAAAACACTAGATTTTCACCAATTGTATTTTAACTTTATTGTTTCTAATTTTTTTTTTACTTTGCCATGCTGTTTATCTACTAAATATTGTAGGTAATGCAACACTTATTTCTCTTAGTCTTTCAAAACCTAGAGTTCCAGCCAACCTTAAATTAGTGCTATTATGCAATTATATACCCACATAACCTGTTACACCCAGAGCAAACTGTACTTATCTAATAGGTACGGCATTATAGGCCCCATATTCAAAGCCAGCCAGCTGTGCACCCACACGGGGGTGCCACATGAAAAAATGGGGACAACCGGCTCTGACACCATATACAAATGAATAGTACAATCTGAACTGACTGCACTATCCATTTGAATATCAGCCATGGTAGCATGGCACCCAGCCAGTGTTCACCACACTTTGTGCTGTGCTATAAATGTATGGGCTGAAGACCAACCAAAGAGGTAATGCACAGCAAACACTGGTCAGTCCTGCACCCCATGGGTCAATATTCAAACAAAGACGCAGATGAACCCATTGCACTACAAGGTCATTTACATGCACATTATGAACTCCTCTGCGTGTTACTGCAGCAGTTGAGTGTGCTGGACCACGTTCCCATCCCATGCCCCGATTCCCATCTTTGTTTAAAAAGAATACATTCCCTGGTGGTCCAGCAGTCTCTCACCAGTCCTGATTCCCATCCTTGTTTGGAAAATGAAAGAATTCCCTGGTGGTCCACTGGTTCCCCCTTCCTAACCCTTACCTGCCTGTAGCAGGCAAACTCTGTCCCTGGTGATCTAGTGGACCCCCACTCTGGCAGGCAATGCACTATGACCCCACTGGCCCCCTTGACCCAACACCAAGAGCCAGTGGCCAGCACAGCCTTCTGATCACCTCTATAGCCAGCCATAGACTGAGATCTCCTGGCACCTGTACTGTACAGTGCACCCTACAAATGCAGTACAAAGCCCCCCCCCCACCTCACTCATCTGCAAAAATTCACTTTGGAAAAATGTAGTGGACAGGCAGAGTCATGGCATTCATCTATGCCCATCTCCCATACTATTTCTGTCTGCTGTGATACCTGTGTCACAAACTGTAGTCATGCCAAGAACACTATAAAATTTACAGTATATATAAACTAAAAATCCATGTCAGGTATTAGGAGCATAGTCTAGTTTTATTTCACAAAATAATATGCACAAGCACACAGCCACAATTCTTCAGTGAACATTAAATATTTAGTTAAGCCAGCTGTTCCTGATTTTGACCCCTCATTCCAATAAAAAATATATTTTTCTTCAGCTTAAAAGACAGGGTTGAGAAGTAAATTGCCTAGTAACATTCCCTGGCTTGCAACATACTACAGTATATGAACACAACAGCATTACAAATACTACATTTGAAATCAAAGCCTGGAAGAGAAAGCCTGAAGTGTCCTCCTGCTACACACAAAAACATGTTGGTATGTATTCAAATAACTGCAAATGCACACATTTCTTAGTCTAAAAGTCTAGTTTCTTTATGACAAAACTTTAAAAATGCAGTAAAAACAAAGAAAGCATTAATTAAACATATGCAGTAAGTCAAACATTTAAATTACAATCTAACCCACCACAGCAGTTAGAATCAGTGCAAAACTGCACTGTATGTAAGATAAGAGACTCTCTAAAAGTATTCTAGATAAAAAAAAAAACACCTTACTAAGTTAAACATTTTGCAAAACTTTAGAAAAATACTTTTAAAGTCTGCACATACCTTTTCTCACTGGTCTCACAAAGAAGCTGCAACTGCAAGGACTGTTTTCAAATCAGGACAGAACTAGTAAGTACCTTCATCTGGCAGTATCACATCCTGCCAAAAAGCAAAAGAGTCATGGGAAATGAAGTCTTTGCTGAGTAGAGTTTTAATGTAACATGCACGTGCTTTCAGTTTTGCAAGATGTTCCAAATTATTTATACAAAAAATGAGAGTCATAAGGACAGTTACTCAAGGGTGTATCTAGAGGAATGGCTTTATTTACCCATTTACTTACCAAGGGTTGTCAGAAATAAAGGATCTCTTTTTTCAGTGATGTCCTGCTTTTTCTGCATACGTTTTCATAACTGAATAGCATCTTGGGAGATCAAATATGGTCACAGCTGAACAAGAAGTTACTGTGGCAGGCCTGAAATATTTAAGCAATAAGAAATGACCAGGGGTTGCATTAACCATATATAAATCACATCCTTGCAAGGTAATGTGGCATAAGGTGAAGCCAAGTGTCATGCCCCAAGGGTGTGATTAACATATCTGCAATCCCTGGGAGTACCTTATTGTTTTTTTCAGTAATGTGAATAAAAAGAAACTCCTTCAACAAGCCATTTAAATTTTTTTTATTAATTGTACCTGATTTTATACTCAAACAGTCCTTCCACCATCTGGTCATGAGTCCATCGACAGTCTGTTTCTGTTCCAGTTCAGCTTGCATAAGTTCAAAGATGTATGTACTCCTGCAGAGCTGTAGAGCACATCAAGAACATCTGCACAGTTGCAAAACTGTATGTCAGATCCTGACATCATGCAGATGTTAGTATTGGCTAGCCAGCAAGTTTGTCTAAATAGGAAAAAAAAACATGTCAATTTAATGTGACTGTGTAGGATTAATGGCTTAGATGCCAATCTTAAGCTGTAAAAAAAAAAAAAATTACACCGTTACCATGGCAACACTGACTGACTAAACATGCCATCACAGAGAGGAGATTTGGGTCAAGAGCATAGCACAAGAACAATGACAACATGTTTCCATGATGGTTGTCATGGCAACAACCAATTGGATTTAGTGAGTTCTTTTTCACTCTGCATTCTCTACCCCCCCCCACAACACTGCTCACCATGTCTTAGTCAACTATCTTCACAGGGAGCAGCATCCCAACCACCCTCCATGTAACTGAATCAACACCCTACACTTCAGCCACCCTCCACCTGCCAAACCTCTCTACAACTAGACTTGCCCTAAGTTCATTATCCCCCCCAGCTGGCCACTCTCTCTGTAATTGTAACCCTTACTGTAGAGACAGTGAAGATATTGGGGGAACTATGGGGTAATGGGGCCTGGAAGAAGGCAGTGGTAAGGGGACTTAGAGTTGGGTTGTGGATGGAATGATTACTATGGAAGGAACTGTTGGGGGATGTGGAGAGAGGGCAGGGACTGTTGGAGGCCATGGAAGGAAGTGAGGCTAGTATCTGGGACTATATAAGAAAACTTAGCTAGTGTCCAGCAACAAATGGAAGGGAAGGGGGCTAGTGTCTGGGGCTTTGCAGACCTGTGGAGGAAAAGTATTTTATCAGTCTGTATGGGGTGGGTGGGTGTTTAATGAGTCTGGGAGGTATCAGTGGGTAGCCATGCAGGAAGGCTATGGGTCAAGGGTATGAGGGGTCTCAACTGACCAGAGAGGGACAGGAATGTTAAGGTTGCTGCAGCTGTCATGTGTTACTTTTTAGAAGAGGGGCTGCGGGAAGTACCCATGGGCTGTGAAAGAAGTGCAAAGGGCATGGGAGAGGATTTAGTAATCTGTAAAGAGAGGGGACATCAAGTGCTGGGGATAACTGATCAGTCTACCCCTACAGCTGGAACTCCCTTCACACAGACAACCCAGACCCAGAAGCTGGCCCCGCCGAAGAACATACTGTCTCTGTTCCTCCATCCCATATCTTGAACTCCCACCCTTTTCACTGAGGGGGTTTGGTGGGGTGTAAAGGGAGTTTTTGTCAATGGTTAAGGTGTAGTGGACTAGCAATCCTTAGCATCCATTGGGTAACATCTCTCTCCTCTCATTCCATGTAAATTAAGCCATTGGCATCCAGTGGCACCTCTTCACTCTCCTCATCCCATATTAAACAAACATTTGTCAATGCCGAATTTTTGCTTGCTGTTATTAACATTAGAAATGCAGGCATTAGACAGATGCAAAATAGAAATGGAGGTGAAGTACTGAACTTCACATGAACCCTACCTCCATCCTGTAGAGACAGACAGGATTTGGGGTAAGGTTTTGGGTCATCACCCATGACGGTCAAGCCATGTCACCTCACCCTATTCTGCAGAGACAGACACATGTTGAGCTGTGCCTTAGGGTGTTTGGCTTTACAGTCACCCCATTCCATAAGGACATAATTTGAAATGGGTGAAGCATAGGAGAATGGGGTGAAGTCTTGGGATGAAGAGTCAAAGGTACGCCTTGATGCCTATCAGTGGCTGGGGAGTGGGTGCGGTATGGCATGAGCAGTACAGTTGGCAATCCAAAGACACACCCGATGCCTGTTTGACTGTACAGGGTAGGACTTCATGGTTAGAACCGTAATGCCTTGGGCATTTGTTGGTATTCACAGTACAAATTTTTAACATGGCTTTTTTGTGATCCCACATCATGAAAGCACTTGGGACCTCTTGTCATGAAAAGTGGTAGTGTGATTTTGTCAATGTGTCCTGAAAACTGACTTCCAAGACTGACAGTGCCATTCTGCACCACATGTATGAAAACACAGATTGGGCAGGATGTAAAGAATGACAGCTGTACCATCCATGGTGCGGTATGAAGAGATGGCAATGTTGAAATTGTGTAGTGGGAATATTAAAAATGCTTTCACTTCCGAGCATACATGGAAACCATGCAATGCATGCGTGTAACACAGTCATTTTATGGAGTTTCATCACCAGATTTTCAACATAGGCATTTTAATGACCTGTGATCATGAACAGTGTCACTGTGATTTTGTTACTGTGTCCTGAACACTGATTTCTCGCAGCAGCCATGGTATTCTACACTGGAACTGCAAAAACACATTTCAACCGGGATGTGAAAAATGACAGCTGTACTGTTCATAAAGAGGTGTGGAAAATGGCAATGTTGAAAATCTGGAGTGAAAATATTACAGATGTGCAAAGTTATAAGCGTGTGTGGAAACTGCACAACACACACTCATAACACAGTGATTTTATGGACTTTCATCACCAAATGTTCAACATAGGCATTTTAGAACCTCTGCTAATGAACAGTGTCACTGTGATTTTTTGTAATGTGTCCCAAACAGTGATTTCCCACAGCAACTGCGTGATTCTGTGCCAGAAATGCAAAAACACATTTCATCCTGGATGTGAAAAATGACAGCTGTACTGATCATAAGGAGGTGTGGAAAAATGGCAATGTTGCAAATATGGCATGAAAACATTGCAAATGTGTGAAGTTATGAGTGTGCGTGGAAACTGCACAATGCACGCTCATAACACAGTCATTTTATGGACTTTTTTCACCAAATTTTCAACATAGCCATTTTAGGACCTCTGCTAATGAACAGTGTCAGTGTGATTTTCCTAATGTATCCTGAACATGGATTTCCCACAATGACCGTGCTTGTCTGCGCTGGAAATGCAAAAACACATTTGGGCAGGATGTGAAAAAAATGACAACTGTACTGTTCATAAGGAGGTGCAGGCAAATGAAAGTGTTGGCAATCTGGAGTGAAAATATTGCAAATGTGCGAAGGTACAAGCATGCGTAGAAACTGTGCAATGCATGCTCGTAACACAGTCATTTTATGAACTTTTCTCACCAAATTTACAACATAGACATTTTTGGACCTTTGCTAATAAACAGTGTCACTGTGATTTTCTTAATCTGTCCCAAACATTGATTTCGCACACAAACTGCGCCACTGTGCGCTACATGCACAGAAACACATTTTAGGCGAGATGTGCAAAATTAAAGCTGTACTGCTCATAAGGAGGTATGGTAAAATGTCACTGTTGAAATTCTGGACTGCAAATATTAAAAATTTGTGCACTTACAAGCGTGCATAAGAACTGCAAAATGCACACTCGTAAAACAGTCATTTTTAGGATTTTCTTTACCAAATTTTCAATATAGCCATTGTAAGACCTCTGCTCATGAAGAGTGTCACTGTGATTTTCTTAATCTGTCCCAAACATTGATTTCACATACTGACTGCACTATTTTTATTTATTTATTTACCTTTTGTTAACCGGGTAAGTGCACTAGCCATAAAATGACTATTTTCAGGCATGACTCGGGAGAGTACAGACATGCAGAAACTTAACAGGATAACAATTTATAAGTGCTTTACATACAATGAGTTAAAGAGGATACAATATAACAGAACATACAAAGTAAAGTGCTTTACATACAGTGACTTAATGTGGATACAATATATCAGAGACATACAGAGTAGACCATTCATAAGTTCATAGGCGCCTACCTATGCAATGAATAGAGAGGATCTTGGACAATAAATTATCAGGTGACATACCATAAAAACAGGATAAGGTACACAAAAACAAAAACAGGTAATACAAAAGGGTGAAATAACCATTGAGATCAAGATGGTCAACAGAGTTAAGCTAGCCCTGGCAAAAAGAAATACAGGTGAGGGGGTACATGTGTGGAAACACATTTTGGGCAACATGTGAAAAATGACAGCTGTTCTGCTCATAAGTAGGTGTGATAAAAAGGCAATGTTGAAAATCTGGAGTGCAAATTTTACAAATTCGAGAACTTAAGAGCGTGCGTAGGAACTGCACAATGCACGCTTGTAAAAAAGTCATTTTTAGGAATTTTTTCCCCAAATTTGCAACATAGGCTTTTTGAGTGCCCACCTTATGAACACTGACACTGTCACTTAATTAATTGGCCCTGAAAGGTGATTCTGTGCAGTGATCGCGAAATCACCCTTCGGGCCTGATTAACACCATGACAGTGATATAACTCATGACGAGGGGTCCCAAAAACCCCATGTTGAAAATTGGGTGCCAAAATTCCAGAAAATGTCTGAGATATGCAGAAAAGTTGAAAAAACCTATTTATTCCATTATACAGCTTACCGGCATTTCCTCGGTTCGCGGTCAGCTTTGAAGAGTGCAGACATGTTCCTGGTCCACCGAAGATCATAGCACCAGACTCCAGAGGTAAGTATGGGGTGAGGGGGGTGTGGGGAGGCAGGGTGCGCAGTGGGTGGGTGCAGATTGCGGGAGGGGGGTCTAGGAGACCGTGAGGGAATTTTTTTTCTTTACAGGAAAAAAAAAGACAACATGGGACAGTTTCCCATTTTGCAGGGGCATTTGGCATGCTGGGCTGGGCTCCCAGCATGCCAATGGACTATTTTGAGGGGGCAGCTGCAGCCAATGGGGATTGGATCACCCCTGTAGGCACACAAGAAAATGGGGGGAACATCATGCCGACAGGGAGTGGGCTCCCCTGGCAGCAGACGATGAAAGCAGGTGAGGGGGGTTGCATCTTGCTGACAGGGAGTGGGGTCCCCCATCAGCAAAATAAACATTGCCACTGAAGCCGGCGGGGAGTGGGGCCCCCATCCGCAAACAAAGACCATTTTGGGGGGGCACATGCTGCCAAGGGGGATTTGGCACTCCCTCAGCATGGGAGGCTGCATAATATTGTTTGTGAACACGGCGGCAAGCCATCCACCAGTTCACAAACAGTATTAGGCTAGCTAACATTCCGCCCTGCAATGATGGGTCACTCCCTCATTGCAGCACAATGACTGATGCTGCAATGATGAGGCAGCCCTGAGTGCTGCAGCAAAAACATTACAACTTGGTGCACTTTTGGAGACCAGTGTCATTGGCACACTGTGCCTCCATTGGTCCACCAGTGCCAAGCCCCCAAATGCAGTGCCTTCCTTGGCTGTAACACTGCCGCGCCTCCACAGCCCACTTCTCTCCTAAGCTGTCACATCATGTTTCTTGTGCATGTGCACAAGCAAACATAAAAAGTAGTCTTTGCTGCCCAGGTGTTCCTCATACCCCTGCTCTGTCACTCTACCAAAGGCAACTAGTAAAGCTGTCCAACCCACTTCTTCAGCTGGATGATGTTTATTGTGGGCCTTTAACCAACACTGATTACTGTGATTACAGAAATACAGTACATGCAGCACAATCACATTTTTCACGTGGTGAGCTCAGTAGTATGTATTTATGTAATTGCCATTTGTGACAATGACCCATGGTAGTGGTGGACCATACTTCTCAACTTTTTGCCACTGTAATGAGGGACACATACACTCTGAATTATTGCTCTTCCTTCCTCCTCCTGTTACTTGAACATACCCCAGATGGGAGAGGGGAATTTCCAAGGACATTGCTCAGCTGGGGATGCTGGTTGTGGGGCTGATAGTGGTCCTGCTTCATGAAGGATGGTCATGCAAAGGAGGTAGGCTGGGGGGATACAGATTCAAAGGTTGCTGAGTTGCCATCCTTCAGATGAGATGTTAAACCAAGGTCCCTTCTGTCCATATCTGATCTTCAACCATGTGGAAGTAACAGTTCATATGGCTAATTAAAAAAAAAGAGCCACAGAGGTTCTCAGTGCCATGGCTAACAAAGGTATCAGTGTAGGAAAAATCATCTTTTAACAAAAATCTTGTATAAGAAAGCTTATATTTACAGAAATGCACACAATAAGAACTTGGTCACTTTAAAGAGCTAGTGTACTGCTTGAAATTACTAGCAATTTTCAGATGCAGCCAGCTATCACTTCCAATATCTGAGGTATTTTTGTATTTTCTATTTGCTAATTAGAAGATTTTCCACCTAGTAGTACTGGGGTGATGTGTGGCACAGCATTCTATAGGGAGGAAAAAAAAGTCAGTTCTGTTCCTCCCACTACATCGCCAGAAATGAGACCAAACAGCCTGAGGCACCACAATTCTTGCAGCCTGAGCAGTGACTTTCACAAGCTACCAATCAAAATGCAGGAAATTGTGACATCACTAGTAACCAGGGAGAGCCAGTCCCTGCTGCTTCATGTGAAAGTGAAACCTAGCAGTCAGAAATGGTTCTCATTGGTTGCTAGTGATGTCATAGTCAGTGTGGTTTCAGTGTTGATGTAGTGGGAGGAACAGAACTGACTTTTTTTCTCCTCCAGACAGAGTACTGCTCCACACATGAGCCCAGCACTGCCAGGTGGAAAATCTTCTAATTAGCAAACAGAAAAGAATAAATACTGGAGATATAAGAAGTGGTAGCTGACTACATCTGAAAGTTACAATTAATTGCAGGCAGTTTTCAGGCAGTACACTAGCTCTTTAAGACGGCTTATATCTTGGGTGCAGGTGACAAGATGAAAATAAGTACAGTATAAGTGGGACTAAAACACCCATGCCAGAAGAAGCAGGGCCACCCTCCTGATTCAGGAGAAGCAGGGCCATCCCACCATGAGCCAGGAGAAGTAGGGCCATCTCACCCCTTTGCGGTTGCTATCAATCTCCCAAATTGATCTCAATGGATTGCTTACCCACAGTAGCAGAGCCAGGAGATAGAGGCCCATGTGCTCTCTCCCTTGAGTCCTTCCACACCCCACAGTACAGAGATATTTTCAAATAAACATAGCCACTTACCTCAACAAAAAGACATACGAAGTCAGGACCCTGTCTCTCTGGTTCTGCATGCAACTTCACTCATGGTTGCTGTAGATCTAGCTGTTGCTGTTGTTGCTGTTGCTGTTGTCTGGAATTTTACTTGAGGGACTGACTCTGTGTTGCAGCAGTAACTGACTGGTCAGGGTGGCTAACTGCTGTAACTCTATCCTGTTACCGACTGGACCACGCTCTAGTTTTTTGTAACAAAAGTGCAACAGAGTCCGTACAGCTCTTTTAAGGTTGACTTTACTGCTGGGTCATGGGGGGGTCAATTCCACTATTCCACAAAACAAACATAAGGGACAGCAACTGGCTAGACTTGGCTGAAGTGTGGGACCCATCGGACTGGTCATGACTACAAGAAGGATCCAATGGCCTGGGCTTGGGTATAAAATGGGGCCCACTAGGCTGGGCATGGCTGCAGGGGAGAACACACTGTGCTGGCTTGGGTGCATGAGAGGGACTCAGTGGATTGGGCATGTGTGCAGGTGAGGAACCCAGCAGGATGGGCATGGGTGCTGTAGGGATTTAGTGGACTGTGATGAGGGAAAGATAAGGATTCTCCACCAACACTAACAGTGAGCTGTGAGGTATGGAGAGTTTTACTGGGACTGTTGCAAAACAGATAAAAACAATCAAGTGCCTCTTTTGTTATCAAGAAGTAATTGTTTATTGTGCATTTTTCTAACTTAGCTACTGAATGCATGTCAAGCATGCCACTGCGCATGTGACAGGGCTATTCTAGATCTAGTACTGACTAACAAGGAAGGGATCACAGATTTTCAGATAGAAGGTCACCTGGGGGCCAGCGGCCATCACATGGTATGGTTTAACTTGGCTACTACATCTAAATCGTCCCATTCCAAGGCAAAAATATGGGACTTCAGAGGAGCTGACTTTGATAAGATGGCCAACAGAGTTAAGCTAGCCTTGGCAAAAAGAAACACAGGTGAGGGGGTACAGGCAAAGTAGGCAGGCATTAAGGATGCAATACTTGAAACAACATCCCATTGTGTTAGACAGAAAGGAAGTGCAAAGAAGAAGAAACCATTTTGGTTCTCAAATACAGTAGCAGAAAGGTCAGAGCCAAAGGCTGGCCTTCAGGAAATATAAGGGAACACAGTGGGATGAAGATAGGGAGGCATACCAAACTGCCCTAAGGGAAGCAGAGAAGGCAGTAAGGCAGGCAAAGTCCCAAACTGAGGAAACACTAGCACGACCAGTAAAGAAGGTGACAAGACTTTCTATAGATACATTAGTGAAAGGAGAAAGTCCAGAGAGGGTATTGCTAAGCTAATGGAGAAAGGGAGCATGTGAGGAGGAGGACCCTGTAAAGGCATCTATCCTAAATAGATACTTTTGCTCAGTATTTACTGAAGAGAAGGTAGGGCAGGGCCCACAGCTCAGCATCATGGACACAGGGGGGAGGGAGGTGAGCACTACTCCTTTCACAAAAGAAAGGGTCCTACAAGAGCTTGCTAAGCTCAGGGTGGATAAGGCAATGGGACCTGATGGCATACACCCCAGGGTACTTAAGGAGCTAAAGGTGGAACTAGCAGAGCCATTAGCAGAACTGTTTAGTGAGTCTCTGAGCACAGGAGAGGTCCCAGAAGACTGGAGAAGGGCTCATGTGATCCCACTCCACAAGAGTGGTAGCAGGGAGGAGGCAGGGAACTACAGACCAGTCAGTCTTACTTCAGTAGTGGGCAAGATTATGGAGGCACTCCTTAAGGAAAGGATAGTGGAACACCTGGAATCCATAGGGTACAGGATCCAAGACAGCATGGGTTTACAAAGGAAGGTCCTGTCAAACTAATCTCATAGATTTCTTTGACTGGGTAACCAGAGTGGTGGACCAGGGGAGCAGTTGATGTTGCCTACCTTGACTTCAGCAAAGCTTTGACACTGTTCCACATAGAAGATTGATAAATAAGCTGGGTAGGCTCAAGGGTGGGTCAGGCGTTGGTCAACTGGGTGGCGAAACTGGTTGATGGGCAGAAAACAGAGAGTGGTGGTAAATGGTATACAGTCAGAAGAGATGCAAGTCACAAGTGGGGTACCTCAGGGATCAGTTCTGGGGCCAGTCCTCTTCAACATCTTCATTAGTGACCTTGCAGAATGACTAGAGGGTAAGGCTTGTCTGTTTGCAGATGACACCAAGATCTGCAACAGAGTAGATGATCCAGATGGGGTGGGCAGAATGAGAAGAGATCTGGATAAACTAGCAAAGTGGTCAGAAGAGTGGCAACTGGGATTTAATGCAAAGAATTGCAAAATCATGCACATAGGGAAGAGAAACCCTGAAGCCACTTATAGGCTGGGAGGGAGCTGCTAGCAGTCACAAAGGAAGAAAGAGACTTGGCATCATCATCACTGATGACCTGAAATCATCCAAGCAGACCTCTAAAGCAGTAGGTAAGGCTAGGGGTGTTAGGGTGTATTAGTAGGGGCATCACAAGTCTTAAGAGGGAGGTAATAATCCCCCTTTACAAGACACTGGTTAGGCCCCATCTGGAGTACTGCATGCAGTATTAGAGGCCACACCTCCACAAGGACATTAGCCAAATTGAGGCAGACCAGAGAAGGGCAACCAAAATGGTGCAGGGACTGCTTCAGAAGACATATGAGGATAGATTAACAGAGCTCAATATGTATATGCTTGAGCAAAGGACGGAGAGAGGTGATATGATCGAGGCATTCAAACACCTTAAGGGCATTAACAAGGTGAAAGAGTCTAACATGTTTAAATATAAGAAAAATAGCAGGACAAGAGGACACAGCATGAGATTAGAGGGGCCGATTAAGGAGGAATGTGAAATTCTTTTTCCACAGAAAAGGTGGTGGATGCATGGAATGGCTTGCCACAAGAAGTGGTGGCTATGAATACAGTGCAGGGCTTCAAACAGGCATGGGATAGGCATAAGGGAGCAATACAAATGACTATGAATAGATAGACCACTGACAGAGCAAAGGCCGATGGCACATTTATAAGGTAGAAAAAGAAATGGGCAGACTGGATGGGCCTTGCGGTCCTTATCTGCCATCAACTTCTATGTTTCTATGTTTCTATAAGCTTTATCAGGTTTGCTTAGGTTCACTTGGTGCATGCGAACCACCTGCAGTCACTGAACAATTTTACATATGGCATACATTCTGTATGTATGCTGCACACTTGTATATCTGTAAGGGACTAGAGAACTCAGGAGCCTGACAACATGGCTATGTGGGATGAGATGCCTGAGGCTGGGGATGGAACTCAAAAGCCTCCTACCCGGGCTAGGAAAGGGTGGAAAATAGAGCATGCCACCATGGTAGCTGTGTGGTTTGCGTGTGCCAAATGCAGGTTTTAGTGGCAGTGCATACCAGAAGTAGATTTACCATAAACGAGTTATATGTATGAAGCTAAGATGACAGTAACATTTACTGTTAGATTGTGAAAGGATAAAAAAATGAACAAAAATAAGTTTAAATTCAACTAATTTAAAGAAATAGGCATGAGGGAAAATAACTCTAAAACTCTGTTAGCGAAACCAGAATAGCAAAAGCAATATGAATGTTTACAAGGAGTTTCCATTATGTTAGCAATAATTATTAACTAGAATGTGGGGAAAAATGTGTAAGAATTATCTAAAAATGTGTGCTAAGTGTGTGCAGTGCTACTACAGTGTGCATTTAAAAATACTAAAAGTAATGCAGTCATAAAGAAGTTTGCAGGTTATGGCACCACAAGTCACACAGGGATGTATACAGACCCCCATCTCAGGGGGAAGCAATGGACAAGGAAATGATAAAAGGCATCCTCAGAATGGCAGAAAATGAGGTGATATTGTTGATGCCAGATGTTAGATGGAGCACCCTGGCTGTAGCCACATCAAAAAGCAGGGTTATTCTTGATGCCCTACAGTTGGCATGCCTCAGACAGTTAGTGGTGGAACCCACTAGGAAGGGAGCAATCTTAGACCTGGTACTGTCAAATGGGGATGGAGAAAGGATCTTGGATTTAGAAGTGGGAAGTCATCTGGGAACAAGTGACCACCAAACAGTGTGGTTCATAATAAACACAGCCATAGAGTCGAGTCATACAAAAACTAGAGTGCTGGAGTTTACAGTAGGAGGGCTGACTTTGGGGAAATGGGAGAGTGCCTCAGAAAAGCACTAGCAAATGGGCAAGAAGGAGGCGTGGAGGAACAATGGGAAAAAATCAAAATAGCCATCACAGAGGCAACAAGCCTTTGTGTTAAGCAAATCAACAAGGCAAAATGAAGGCAAAAACCACTATGGTTCTCAAAAGAAGTGGTGGGGAAGGTTAAGGAGAAAAATGTAGCATTCAGGAAGCATAAGGAAACACAGAAGGAGCAGCACAGACAACTGTACCAGTTAAAGCAGAAGGAAGCGGGGAAGGCAGTCAGACTAGCAAAAGCCCAAACTGAGTAAAACATAGCCAACTCAGCTAAGAAACGGGATAACATCTTTTATAGGTACATTAAGGAGCGAAGATAGTGAGGCTTAACAAAGGGAAGAGAGAGTGGGCAGAGGATGACAGTGAAAAAGCAGGGATACTGAATGAACACTTCTGCTCAATATTCACAAAAGAAGAGGAGGAGGGAGAGGCACCTAAATCAAAAATAGAAGCACTCTGGATAGGGAGGTCAATACCAGTCCATTCACAGAAGAAAGGATTCTGAAAGAACTCATAAACTGAAAGTGGACAAAGCAATGGGGCCTGACGGGATTCACCCAAGAATGCTAAAAGAACTAAGGGTAGAACTAGTGGCACAACACTGACTACCCTTTTTATCAAATCATGGGAGGACGGTGTGGTACCAGAGGACTGATGGAGGGCAAACATGATTCCCCTTCACAAAAGTGGGAGCAAGACAGAGCCGGGAAACTACAGACCTGTTAGTTTGAACTCAGTAGTAAGGAAAATGATGGAATCACTTCTAAAGGAAAGAATTGTTGAGTACCTAGAGGTCAGTGGGGCACAGGACCCAAGGCTGCATGGATTCACAGCAAGAAGGTTGTGTCAGATGAATCTAATGTTATTTTTTTGACTAGGCAACCAATGTAGTAGACCAGGGAGGGGCTGTGGACATGGCCTACCTAGACTTAGCAAGGCATTTGACACA
This sequence comes from Neoceratodus forsteri, assembly GCA_016271365.2. NCBI lineage: Eukaryota > Metazoa > Chordata > Ceratodontiformes > Ceratodontidae > Neoceratodus > Neoceratodus forsteri. The sequence goes on from JADMNL010000022.1 coordinate 131,118,337, forward strand.
GTCTTACACAAAAGATTAACATACTAGCTATCTAGCCTTGGAGTGGGTCCCAAAGTGGTAGTGTGTGTAAAAAAATTTGCTGGACAACAGGATACAGAGGGTAATAATAAATGGAGTTCACTCTGAAGAAAGGGAGGCTACTAGTCGGGTACTGGAGGGTTCAGTACTGGGACCAGTCCTCTTTAATGTCTTTATAAGTGACATTGCAGAGGGACTGGAAGGAAAAGTATGTCTCTTTGCAGATGACACAAAGATCTGCAACAGGGTTGATACAGAAGGTGGTGTGAAAAGGATGCAAAGAGACTTGGCAAGGTTGTAGGAATGGTCAAATGTATGCAGTTTAGATTCAATGCAAAGAAGTGCAAAGTAATGCACCTGGGAAACAAAAATCCAGCAGAAGCGTACACAGTGGGAGGGGCGAGATAATAACAACAACAAAAATGGAAAGGGAGCTGGGGGTAGTCATATCAGATGACCTTGAGGTGGGCAAGCAATGTGAGAAGACAGAAAGAAGATCCGGTGGGATACTGAGATTCACAGGAAGAGGCATCACCAGTAGAAAACAGGAAGTTGCTAACCCTCTCTACAGAGAGTTGGTGAGACCTCATCTAGAGTACTGTGTCCAGTTCAGGAGATCCCGTCTCTGCAAGGACATAGACAGGATGGAGGCTGTCCAGAGGAGGGCAACTAAAATGGTGCAGGGTCTGCACCTGAAGACATATGAAGAGAGATTAAAGAAGCTTAATATGTATACACTCGAGGAGAGGCTGGAGAGGGGGGACGTGATAGAAACTTTCAAGTACATCAAGGGAACCAAAAAAGCCCAAGAGGGTAGAATTTTTCAGAAAAAAGAGATGTGCAAGAACAAGGGAGCACAATTTGAAGATAGAGTGGGGGTACGGCTCAGAGGTAATGTGAGGAAGTATTTTTCATGGAGAGGGTTGTAGATACATGGAACAGCCTTCCTGAGGAGGAAGTAGAGGAAAAACAGTGGGGGAATTCAAGGATACATGGGACAAACATAAAGCAATTCTAGTGGGGGGGTAGGAGGAAGTAAGCTATTGGTTAACTATGATCTGCAGCCTATCCATTAGGTAGGGAAATGGGCAGACTAGGTGGGCCAAGCAGTCCTTGTCTGCCAACAAATTCTTTGTTTCTGTGTTTCTATGCTGCAAGAAAAATTACCAAAGAACCCCAGAGCAAGTGCCCTGAGACATGGGTTATACAAGAGGATGTTGGCCATACAGCCAAATTTAAAAGAAAACACAATTGCACATACCCCAAGAATGCAAAGCATCATGGGAAATGTGCAAATCTCCATGACAGAATTTGGACTGGCTCAACTTTAAGCAGAATTGCATGGTGCCAGAAGGCCTCCCAATGCAATCAGTGAAGGCTAAGAACAGCAGACACATACATGTGTTTCATCCTCATTTACTACTGAGTGCATCTAAAAATAACAAAAATAATGTAGTGGTAAAGGAGTGTAATAGAAAGTCAATGCAGTGTAGTTATAGTGCAGTGAATAACAGCAGTGATACGTGTTAACAATGAATTTGGGACCCTAGATTGTAGTGTGCATTCCACTTCCCTCTGGGTTATCTCTTTAGTTTTATGCTTCCTCATATATAATGGAAAAATGCCTTATACCCTTGCTTCAGCTTGTCAGCTCTTTTTAGTCCTACCCTGGATTTGTTTTCCTGCAGCAGACAAAAACTGTGTTTAGGAATAGGTCTCTGGATGGTTGCTACTTTTTGGTGCTGCTGCAGGCTTACAATTATGCTACGTTTGGCGTTGTCTTGGTCTTGCCATGCCCATTACCATGCCTAGTGAAATGCAAAGGCTATTACTTGAAGGAGTAAGATACAAGGTTAATATAAATTATTATTGTGGAGTGCAGATGAGGGAGCAGAGGTAGGATGCAACTGCCATTAATGCTGGCTTAAACACACTTGACCACCTAAAGCCATTTTAATGGTTCCCTTGTACCACCAAATAAATGACGTGATTATTTGATGACAGTAGGTTGCAATGAAAAGCTTCCTCGTGACTGCCACTGAAACACAGTCCTGTGATCACAAAGCAAATGCTGTAACATGAAGCCATGTCCAATTGCAACTGCTAGAAGTACTGCAACCTAAATCAATTCAGTTAGTACACAACCTACATAGTGCATCAAGAGCATCAGAGATCATCAGTGGCAATACAACTGCAAACCAAAACAGAGCAACTAATGGCCAAATCCCCACTTACAGTGACAAGAAGGGTATTCCAATGAAACATAGATATATAGACATAGAAACATAGACTTTGATGGCAGATAAGAACTGCTTAGCCCATCTAGTCTGCCATTTTCCTACCTATTGGATAAGCTGCAGATCCTTGTTAACCAGCAGCTTTCTTCCTCCTTAACCCTTCATACCCCCCCCACTATAATTGCCTCATGTCAGTGCCATGCACTCTTCAATTCCCCCACTGTTTTTGTCCCCACAACCTCAGGAAGGCTGTTCAACGCATCCACCACCCTCTCCATGAAAAACTACTTTGTCATGTTACCCCTAAGCCATCCCCCCCTCTGTCTTCAACTTGTGCCCCCTTGTTCTTGCACATCTCTTTTTCTGATATATGCTACCCTCTTGGACTTTGTTGATTCCCTTGAGGTACTTGAACGTTTCTCATCTGCATCTAAATAGTCAGACCTGTTCAAAACTGAAATACAGCAGTGAACCATAATGTTTTAAATCCATATGCACACAGACTCCAACCACTACCAGTGTTCAGACGAAACATTTGATACACTGCTTTAAGAATTTCATGTTTGCATCTTAAAATGAAAATAATGCTTGTAAACCTGTGCCTGTACAACATGATACGGACAAGCTAGTGTATGAAATTTTCAATGTCTAACCAGAAACTGATGATTTTTACAAATACACTGGAACCACTTGACAGTTCAAGAAGTACTTCTACATTGAACTACCCAAAAAACTTTAAATATGAAGTTTACAGTATGTCTTCTAGGAATCAAGACAACAACTAAATGAGACATTGGAAGTTTAACACACTGAACTTTGTCAATATGCAATATGCAAGTACCCCTGAGCTTGCCAAAGTTGACACTCATATGCTGTCCTATTGTATATTCTCCTGAATGATTCAGTGTTATAGCCATGTCAGGCCTTTTGGAAAAAACACTTAGCCTGAAGGATCTACTTGACATAGCTAATATGTTTGCAGTATCAGCCCTATAGATTTACTGTATAAAAACAAGCCCAGCATACTAATCCCATTGGTGCAATGTCATGCCCAGGAGAACAAGTACCAACGACCAACCAGCTCTAGCTATCACTTAAGCATGCTAGCTGCCATACTACTTTCAGGAACTATAGTGATCCATACCGTGATGCAGAACAAAGGTAATCATACCTGAACAGTGACTCTGTCTTTCCCATGTGTAAAATGAGAGTATATCACTTTGCTCACTACTGTCAATTGAAACAGCTAGAACAAAGCACACCTTTAGCATCACACATATCCCGTTCTGTTTCACACACTGGCACACACCATTACCCATGGTCAGCATTTTTCAATCTAATCTAGAAGCCACCCAACCTCAATGATCAGCATTTGCCTCTCAATCAACTATGAAGAATGTGTATACAGAAAATAAGAGCTTAACTTGTTTTGTACAATGTCTCACAAACATTTGGATTTACAAGAGGTGTGTTCTGCAAATTCTGCTTCTATGGAATTCCATGAATTTCTACAAATATCTTTTCTTAGCTCTAACTCAATGGTTCTTACAACTAGAGCCTCGACAATTGGTATGCTTATTTATATGTATGGTCTCTAATAGTTTGCCATGTAGTATGACGTTGTTAGCAATTCGAGGGGGAATAAAATGACGGCACTTAACTTTGGAGTTACTGTGTGCATGATTTCACAATTTAATTATATAAAACTACGCAGAACATTTCCAAGTGTATTCATGAAAATAGGGTACCGATAGCCTGTAAATCTAAATCTTCAAATCTTAGATAGCTCAAAATATTTTCAGCAATAATAACAACTATATTTTAAAGCCACATGATGACCAAACACCAACACCTCTACCATGAAAGACGATATAGCGACACAGCGATGGGTTGCTGTACTGTCACCGTTGAACACTAACACTTCTTTCTTGGGGTCTTGCACCCCCTCCCTGAATCAACACCAACTCAGAGCTGATTATAATAATTACGGGGGGGGGGTTGTGCAGAGGGCAAAGCCCACCACATGGGGGGTTCAAGGGGTGGATTTCTGAAGACCACAATTGTGATTGACATAAATCCATTGCTGTAATGTCAGTTGACAAAACAGTTGTTAATCCCGTGTCATAGAGCCTTTTGAAATTTATCATGTGAACAGATACATAGCATAAGGCTGCAGTTCTCAGATACACACAACTTTATGTTCTCCCTCTTATGTCCCCTATTTCTGATAGCCAAAATGTGACATACAAACACACAAGAAGTAAGCTTTTATAGTATGTATAAAACAGTTTGTATAAAGTATGTTTTAAATAAAGGGATTTTACATAAGCTCTGGTGTAGTTGGTGACAGGATCCCCAGACACCACAACAGTGCTTTTAGGCAGCATGCACTGCCCTAATATTGACTCCCTGGCCTTTTTAATGATGTTAGTTAATGCTCTGTCACCTTTCCTGTCAATTTCCATTATACTGAGAGAGGAATGGAATATCACCCCTACCTGTGATCTAGACCATATGGGTCAATCAAAAGCTGGTTTATCCTCAGCCAAACATTCTCTACTTGATATGATTCCCTGGGTCTACCTGACCCATGGATACTTTTAATCTCTGATAGTAAATGTTATACCTTATATTCTCATGCACACAATTCTTATTCAAGAACTGATTACATTTTGATGAGTCAGGCTATTTTGCATGGTTTACAAGTTTGTGACATAGCCACTTGAGTTCTGTCAAGATCATTGTCTAGTCTGGTGCAGCATGCCTTCACTAGGGGTGTTGATGAAGACACAGTGTGGAAGTGTAATGGTCAGTTGCTTAAAGTGGATTTTATTATAAACCATGCAAAAGAGCTCCTTACTACCTATGCTTAGCACAACTGGAGTGCCCTCCTTCAGAGAGACACAGAATGGGCTGCCAGCAAGTGTGCCCTTCATGGTGAGTTCATACAATTGGCATCTAAGAGGCTTTGCGACAAATGGGAGAAAGCCACTGCCCTTTTGCAAGAGATTTGCTACCTAGAAGCAGGATTTAATCCCTCTTCCCAGAATGCTTTTAGATCCAAGTTAATTACATTCCAAGATAAATGCTCAGTGTTTATGTGTGAAAAACTGAATATGCAATCTTAAAAATGCACTCAACCTACACAGATCAAGACGAGAAGATGGGAAGATTGATGACTCTATCTTAAGAAGCAGGAGACCTCTGGAGTCATGCACTTCATTAGATTTAGATTAACCTCTGATAACACTCCCAAAACATCCCTGCTTGACATTGCTAAATAATTTTATGATTTTTACACTTTGTTGATCCTGAGCAAATCACTTAACTTCCTTGTGCTCCCAGGTCGCATCTGGAAACATGTTTTGGTTTAGTGTGCTACTCCTGGTTCCCTTCCCTTCCCCTTGTATGGTTCACAACTTGATGCCACCTCAGCTCAGGAAATTTCATAAGTTCTTGTCCCTATAGCCCTTCCCTGTCCATCAAATAGTATACATATGGAGTTGACAATGGCAATTTTGCAAGCTGAAGTTCTGGGGACCATTGTATCACTATCTGTAGATAAAACCTAAAGACCCAACAGCTTCACCTTAAACTTTTATAAAACTTTTGCAACAAAATTAGCTCCTCTCATGGTTCAGGTTTACATGGACATATAAAAATGGGATCTCCAGTCCTTGATTGGCAGAAACTTGGATTACTTTGTTGCCTAAACCTTTTAAGATCCCAGAGCTGGTGCTGAATTATTGCCAGATTTCCCTAATAAACCAAGACATTAAACTTCTAGCCAAAATACTGGCCACTAGGATGAATAAGGTGGTGGGCTGCCTTATAGGGCCTGAACAAGTAGGCTTCATGCCTTACAGATCCTCTGCTGATCACCTTCACAAGCTAGCTCAAATTTTATGTGCAATTGGAGACCCAAGGCAGCCTGCTGCTTTGTGTCTCTAAATGTGGAGAAAGCTATTGATAAGGTTTCCTGGCCATTTTCTTTTGCTGTCCTGAATAAATTCAGTTTTCCACAGGATTTTATCACCTGGTTATGAGTACTTTACTCAAAACCCAATGCCAGAATTTATTATAATGGGATCCTATTGCCTACCTTTTGACTACACTGTGGCACCTGCTAGGGATGTCCATTATCTCCTTTTTTATGTAATCTATAGTTACAGACCCTGCTTATCCAGCTCATATCCAGTCCCTGCATTAAGGGCATTCTGGTTTGTTGTTAGCATCTCTTTCTCTCTCAAGTTTACTCAGATGACATCCTACTCCATGTTACCCACTCTGCTACATTAATTTCTGCTACCTTAAATAAGATTGTGAAGAAAGGAATCTTTCAAATTATAAGCATAATATCCCAAACTGTTGAAATGCCCCTCAACACCGGGGTACATGAACCACATATATCTGACATGGGACTAGTCTGGCACCGAAGCAATTAAGGTATGTTGACACTGAAGGGCAGAATAAACAGTATAAGACTGAATGTTCTACCTCAAAAGTTTTACACCCCACATAAGCTAAATTTCTTTCTTCCTCAGGTTTTGATCTGAAAAATCCATTCTTTAATCTCTAATTCTATCTGGGCTGGGAAAGTTCATAGAAAGATCTATCATAAGCTGCACCCCTTAGATTAGTAGATGGTCATATACATCCTTGTTTTACCATTTGTTACTAGTCAAGTCATGCTAGCAAGTACTTAAAGTGGCTTATTCAGGGACCCACAAACCCAAGTTCAGTATACACTTCAATCTGACTGGACACGGAAAGGGAACAAATTGATACCTGAGGAATATCTACTCACTGTTTGCTCTATACTAAATTTGTTCTCCTGCCCTGAGTTTTGCAATGTCCTGTAATTGGTATCTCTCTCAAAGTGCATAGTCAGTTAAGTAAAGCTACTCATTCCAATCTCTGGAAGGCTGTTTCTCAGGCAGTTTTTGAACCATAGCTTTAAGATATGTGATATGATCATTTCCAAAGACTGGCTGTCGAGCTTGTCTGTTTTAAATCTCTTTACTATAACTTACTCTTAGATGGCCACTTGCTGCCATTTTTATCTCTCTGAAATGTGTATAACTTACAGGGTGGTCACATTTTCAAACTACTGCAGCTGATGATATTAAAATAGACAGGCGATACAGAAGTTTTATAGAATCAGATTATCTACAGCAGGACTTAGAATCTATTTCTAGATGGGATGAAACATGGGAAATTAAATTTAATACCAAAAAATTAAGAGTGCTGCATATAGGCAGAGATAACCAATTGAGGAATTACATCTTATAAGGATTTTCATTGCATAAATATACTTCAGAAAGAGACCTGGGGATTCTGGTATCTAAGAAGAAGCCAGAAGGGGAAGGAAGGAAACATATTCAATTCAGTGCTTTAGAGTAACTGGTAATTGCTATTTTTCTTTTAAACTTAGATTGTGAGCGTTTAGTGACACTATACTTTCCTTGTTGTCTTTACTTATAATTGTTTTTGGGCTGTTGAAAATTTAAAACATAGTGGTGGTGTAATTCTGTGCTGTCTTTAATTGCTGCATATTTTATCTTGGCTTGTCTGACTGCTCTGTAGTTGGGTGAAGGGTGTTAATTGTCTGGCCTCTGACCTCAGCTACGTGATAACTGGAGGTGGGGCTTAGTCAGAGTTAAAGTAGCAAGCAGAGGTTTATTTTCTCAGAAGAAGCCAGAAGGGGAAGGAAGGAAACATATTCAATTCAGTGCTTTAGAGTAACTGGTAATTGCTATTTTTCTTTTAAACTTAGATTGTGGGTGTTTAGTGACACTATACTTTCTTTGTTGTCTTTACTTATAATTGTTTTTGGGCTGTTGAAAATTTAAAACATAGTGGTGGTGTAATTCTGTGCTGTCTTTAATTGCTGCAAATTTTCGCCCCTCCCTCCCCTTCCCCCAACTCTTAATTATATGCCCTGATAAATCTGATTGACAGGAGCTAAACACAGGGTATAGTAAGTGAATAGTAGGAAGGGCATAGGGAAGAAGCCACCCTCAGCACAACAAGTGTTTTGACTCATTTATTTATTTATCGGTTTCTTTTCTTTTAAAAAAATATCTGAGGATTAGTGACAGGATTTTTAGTACAGTAAATTAATAAAAAGAGAACTAGGAGAGCTTCAGTATCAGACAAGTAGTGGAATTGCAGTATAATGTGGGGAGTGGTGCAATGCAGTGGCTGTGGGGCAGCCATATTCAGGCAGACCTTCTGGACACTGAGGTGCTGCCCTATCTGCATGCATCTCTCTGGACTGTGGGATGAGGTAGCCAGATTCAGAGCGGAAGTACTGGTCAGGAGTACCATCACCCCTATCCAGGGACCACCCAGTCCAATGCAGCTGCCTCAAAGGATGCCAAGAACGAGGAGCACTTGGATGACAGTGGGCTCAGGGAGGGTTAGAGCAGTCAGGCAGAGGCACATCCCAGATCCTATTCCACTCAAGAACTCATGTGCCACACTGGCAAATGAGGACAACCAAATAGAGGTACCCAGAGAAGTGGAAGGAAAGGATGTGGAGGTTAGCCAAGGAGGTGACCTCAGTGGGGAAAGCAGTGGACCCCAGAGGAGGAGGAAGTGAATCCTGGTGGGGGACTCCATTGTAAGAGGGATCCAGCTAGGAACACAGGAGGGGGAGGACAGGGAGATGAGGTGCCTACCAGGTGCTACGGCATAGAGGGATGGAAGGAAGATCCTGGGGATCACTGGGAAGGCAAAACGGGAGGGTGAGCTGGATGTCATTATCCACCTAGGTACTAATGACCTGGCAAATGGGGAGCCAAAGGAAGTTCAGGAAAGAGTTTAGGAAACTGGGGAGGGGTCTCAAGCAAGTAGCTACTTCATCACTTTCTCAGAAGTACTACCTGTGAGAGAGGCAAGGAGAAACATGGAGTGCATGCACCAGGAACTTTAACTCATGGTTGAAGAACTGGTGCTGTGAGGAAGGGTTTGGATTCATTGGTGACTGGGGACCCACCTGGAGGGATGGAGGTTTGTTCAAGCCTGGCGGCCTGCATCCATCCTGGAGGAATCAAGCACTCAATGATAAGTTTAAATGCTACATTGAACAAGCATTTAAACTAGCAAAGGGGTGGCAGGTCAGCAAGGAGGGTACCTACTTGCTCACCCCCCACAGCCAGCAGGAACCAGTGAACCAGAGGAGTGGCTATCTCTGCAAAGCAGTGTGCAAAAGATGGAGATTAGTGCACAAGAGGTGGATAAGCAGAAAGGGGCAAAATTCAGCAGAAGGGCAGACAGCAAGGAGAACCAGGGATAAATGACAACCAAGGAAGGGGCTGAGTAGAACAGTGAAGCAGTCTAGGAGGTCAAATCATGGAAAGCCATGTGTGCAAATGCCAGGAGCCTTAGCAACAAGATGGAAGATCTGGAGGCTGTCATGGTACAGTCAGACCTGGACATTGTGGCCATCACTGAAACCTGGTGTAATGATAACCATGACTGGGAGATGGCCATACCTGGCTACAACATATTCAGAAGAGACAGAGCAGGCAGGAAGGGAGGAGGAGGAGGATTGGCACTGTATGTGAAAAATGACATAAGGGCCACAGAGATCCAGGAGGAACAAAATGGGGGAGAGATACTGTGGGTTAAGCTGGAAAGGAAAATGGGGACAGCCATCCTCACAGATGTGGTCTATAGACCACCAGCCCAGGAGGAAGAAACAGATAGGGAGCTGATGCTAGCCATCCAAAGGATGGCAGACAAGGGTGAGGTAGTACTGGTTGGAGACTTCAATATTCCAGACGTGGACTAGAGCATCCCAGCAGCAGCATCAACTAGGAGCAGATTTATCCTGGACTCCCTTCAGGTGCCTTCCTCAAGCAACTGGTCATGGAACCAACTCCGCAGAAGGCAATACTGAACCTTGTGCTCACAAACAGGGACAGTGTGATGGGGGTAACAGTGGGGAGCACCTGGGTAACAGTGACCACCAGTCATTGTGGTTTGAAATCACAGAAAGAGCAGAACCAAACCACACAAAACACGTATCCTGGATTTTAGGGGGCAGACTTTGGGAAAATGGGAGATACTTGAAAGAGGCATTAAAGGAATGGGACAGGAATCAGGGGTTGAGGAACAGTGGGCAGTATTTAAAATGGGATTACAAGAACAACAGAATTATGCATTAAGCAGGTTAGCAAGAGGAAAGGAAGAGGGACCATTATGGTTTTCCAAAGAGGTAGCAAAGAAAGTGAAAGCCAAAAGATTGCATTCAGGCAATACAAAAGACACAGGCAGAAGGGATAGGGAGAAGTACCAGGAGAAGCAAAGGGAGGCAGGGAGGTCAGTAAGGGAAGCCAAAGCTCAGACAGAAGAACACATTGCAAAATCAGTGGGTAGAGGGACAAACCTTTACAGGTACATAAGGGAAAAAGAAAGACAAAGGGAGGGATAGTGAGACTGAAGAGGGAGGATGGGAGCGCATGGAGGATGATAACAGTAAAGCTGACATATTGAACAGGTATTTCTGCTCAGTCTTTACTGAGGAAGAGGGGTAATGGGTCTGAAGGGAGTACAAGGGTGAGAATGGTAGAATGGACACAAGTCCCTTTACACGAGAAAGGGTCCTGAAGGAACTGGAAGTAATAAGAGTTGATAAAGCAATGGGGCCAGATGGGGTGCACCCCAGGGTCCTTAAAGAACTAAGAGAGGTGGTGGCTGAACCTCTGGCTATCCTGTTTAGCCGATCACTGGAAACAGGGGAGGTACCCAAAGACTGGAGGACAGCAGATGTAGTCCCCTTATACAAAAGTGGGAACAAAGAGGAAGCAGGGAACTACAGACCAGTCAGCCTCACCTCGGTAGTAGGGAAGATCATGGAAGCACTACTGAAGGAGAGATTGGTGGAACATCTGATTGTCAATGGACTACAGGACCCAAGGCAGCATGGTTTCACCAGGGGGAGGTCATGTCAGACCAACCTCATTGAATTTTTTGACTGGGTGACTAGGGAGGTGGATCAGGGGAGGGCAGTGGACATGGCCTATCTGGACTTCAGCAAGGTCTTTGACACTGTGCCACATAGAAGACTATTACACAAACCGGGAAATATGGGTGTGGGCAGGACAGTAGTGTGGTGGGTAGGTAACTGGCTGGGTGGCAGGACACAGAGGGTGGTGGTAAATGGCTGTCACTCCACAGAGGGAAGAGTGACCAGTGGGGTACCACAGGGATCAGTGCTGGGACCGGTCCTATTCAACATCTTCATCAGTGACATTGCACAAGATCTAGAAGGCAGAATTTCACTGTTCGCTGATGACACAAAGCTCTGTAACAGAGTAGACACACCAGAGGGTGTAGACAGAACGAGAAGCGACCTGCAGAAACTTGAAGAATGGTCAAGGGTTTGGCAGTTGAAATTCAATGCAAAGAAGTGCAAGATAATGCATATGGGGCACAAAAACCCTGGCACAATATATCAGTTGGGGGTGAGGATATAGCATGCACCAAGCAGGAAAGGGATCTTGGGGTTGTCATCTCTGATGACCTCAAGGTAGGGAAACAGTGTGACAAGGCAGCAGGTAAAGCAAATAGGATGCTGGGATGCATAGGCAGGGCATCACCAGCAGGAAAGGGTCATAATTCCGCTATACAAGACACTAGTGAGGCCCCACCTGGAGTACAGTGTACAGTTCTGGAGACCATACTCGTAAGGACATAGACAGGTAGAGAAGGTTCAGAGGAGGCAACAAAGATGGTGCATGGATTGCATCACAAGTCCTATGAAGACAGGTTGAAGGAACTGAACATGTACTCCCTGGAGGAGAGGAGGGAGAGAGGGGATATGATAGAGACATACAAGTATCTTACAGGGAGGAACAGGGTGCAGGAAAACACTATTTTTAAGCGAAAAAGATGTTCCAGGTCTAGAGGGCATGGGATGAAGTTGGAGGGAGGACGATTCAGAGGAAACATGAGAAAGAATTTCTTCACAGAACGGGTGGTGGACAAGTGGAACACCCTGCCAGAGGAAGTGGTGGGGGCTGAAACAATCACAGGATTTAAGAATGCATGGGATAGACATAAAGAAATTCTAGAGGTCAGGGGTAAGTGGCAACAGACTTCTAGGAAAACAAACTGAACTTACAAGCTCAAATGGGCAGACTGGGTGGGCCATAGGCCCTTATCTGCCAACACTGTCTATTTATCTATGTATCTATGTATAATGCCATGAGTACAGAGGAACAACCAACTAATTATATCAAAAGGTGTAACAACATAATTTGGTCCATAAAGAGAAATATTGTTACTATGGATAAAAAAAAAATCTTAACACCATTATACAGAACATATTACACCCTCATGTAGAAAATGCTGCACAGTTATGGTTTTCTTTCAGAAAGGGTGATAGAGACAGATGAGAACAGGTTCAGAGGAAATTTAATAAGTGTACTGATGGCATGAAGGAAAGAGAATACAAGGATAGGCTATTACTACTTGATTTAAAGTCCTTAGAAACTCAGTGGATGCACTCAGATCTACTCCTTATATATGATGCCATGCAGAATCCCTTCCTCCTCTTCGAACTAGGAATTATGTTTAAGCAAGGGAACAAAGATACTAGGGGCCACCTGTTACAGGTAAGAGGGAACAGATTTAAGCATAACCAAAGAAAATACTTATACACATCAAGGGTGGTAAACCTCTGGAATTCATTACCAGAGGATATCATTATAAGAAAATGTAAAGCAGAATTTGAAAGAAGACTGGACCGGTATATTCGACCTGGTGCAATCCTTAGTTATTTCCAGGAGTAAAGGATAGCGCTCACGTGGGCATTGCCTCTCACGCCTTACCAATCTCAGTATGAACCTCAGTATGAAAATGTGCCCTATGCACTGGCGTGAGACTACCAACTTATTTTTTTCAGTCCCTCATTGATTTAGCCTCTCAACCCCATGCAGCTGCTCGACTTTACAGATTCATTTTCATCAGAATCTTTCCTACTTTATCAGTGCCCTTACTGGAGTGCAGCCTTTCTAGACAAATTGTTTATTTCATTGAAGATCTGGGCAGTTATGTCTACCTTTGTTGCTGTTGATAAATTATACACCACGCAATTCCAGATCATGCACAGTCTTTTTTATACACCTCATATGATCGCCAAAATGGGAAGGCTGCCATCCGAAGTTTGCACTGGGTATAGGTTAGAAAAATGAATGATGTATCATATTTTTGGGTACTGTAATAAAGTAAAGAGGTTATATGAAATGATTAAAGACAAGGTTCATCCCCTTCTGATCCTAGTGGATTTGTTCACTCCAGCAGTTTCCTTAGTGGGAGATCTCAGTGGTATAACTGTTAAAGGAAGAACCATATTACCATGATTTTGATTACAGTTAAACAGTTAGTGTTACACCAGTGGCTAGATCAAGAGGTCATCACTTATAATAAATATAATTAGCAGTGTCAGTGGCTCAGCAGGTAGCACACTCACCTTTATAGTCATGAGATCAGAAGGCTGTAGGTTCTATCCCACACCAGGCACTTAGGTTAAATCCCAATATTGACACAGTAATGTAGCATGAGGGGGGTGCTTTACTCCTGAGATGCTGTCTTTTGGATGTGACTTTAAACTGAGGTCCCATCTGCCTGTTCTGGTGGTAGTTCAGTTGGATGTTAAAGAGCCCATGGCATGTCTCAAAAAGAGTAGGGGAGGTTTTTATTGTGGAAATTTATTTATTTATTGAATATTGCTGACCTGGTAAGCTCACTGGGCCTTGAAGTCCCCTTTTCAGGGGTGACTGAGGGGAAGGGGGAATACAGATGGTAAGCAACTGAAATTGAACTAGATTAAGCAAGAAATTACACAATACTAGTGACAAAATAAACCAAAAACTATTGTTGTAGCCATTGTTACATTCATTGAGTCTATACTCATGAAACTAAATCAATCCATCAATATATAATCCCTCTACCAAAAATATACACCACATACTATCACACTTTCTACTTAATCTATATATTTTTTCTTTTAGTTATCACCCCTCCCCCCTCTTTTCCCAAAGTTATCCAGCCCTTACAATGTTTCAATACTTTATTTAACACTTGGGGGTTATCCCTTTGCCTTTCTTTGTCTTATTTGTGTTGACTCTCTCCCTAAATTATCTGCATTAATTCATGCTGGGAAATAATATTGCTGTTGTACAGTCCAGTGGAAACACATTTGCCAGATGTGGTATTTAAGAATGCCACAAATCCATCTGAATGTACTAACAGGGTATTTGGTCCAAATTTCTGTATATACCCCTAATATTAATATTTCATATGAGATTTTGGAAAAATGTTGATCTTGTTTCTGTCCGCTTAACAATTTCCAAAAAGATAATATAAATGGACACTCAAAAAATAAATGATCTTGTGTTTCTGATATCATATTGGATGTGTCTCTAGGACAATATCTATCTTCTGTTTTTTTGTGTTTAAGGTTATTCTTTATACTGTATTTATCATAACAGGCTAACCAGTTAGTGTCACATAACAATGTTGGGAATCTTTCATCCAGTAGTTGTTTAGTTATTGTAGTCACTGCTTGTGGGTTGCTTCTTGGGAAACTTAAATTATTCTGTGAAATACTTTAAAAGTATTTGGTCATACAATAACTTCCTGGGTAAGGTATTCAGATCATTCATAGTTACTGTATTTCCCACAGTCTAATCTTTTGCATTGTGCCAAATATATATATATATATATATATATGTATTGGTAGTCCTTCTTTATTAAGTTTAAAGGTCCATTTGTTTATCACCCACTTGGGCCGTATTTTGTCAATCCATTCTTTACCCCATTGTATCCAGATATTATCCATACCTTGCAAAATTGGTAGCACATTAAATTTCCAAAATACAGTATGAAAGAAAACTATGGGAAGCAGCATGTCTGAACCTCCCTGTGTGATCTATATGTTGAAATATGTTTTATTGGGTTTAGGCAGCTGCCCCAAATGACATGAAAAATGACACTATACACTTTGGTCTCTAAAATCATAGCAAGTGGAAATATGGATGCCACATATGATAGTAATGGTACAATAAAAGTCTTAACTAAATAAACCCTTTTTAATTTTGAAGCTTGTAGCTACTGCCAGACCCCTATCCGTTTCTCACATATAATCAACTTCTTTTCCCAGTTTACCCTATCCATGTCCCTGGGCCCAAAGCTGACTCCTAAAATTTCTGTTTCAGGTATAACTGGTACATTACAAATGTGTGTAGGACCTAGTGATTCCATTTGTCTTGAGAAAGTGTGAGAGTTAGCATGAAAACGTTTGGCTGCTTGGGGAGGGACACACTACATCTGTGTTCCAGCGTTTGTGGCACAATAAAATTAGTTTTTTGTCTATAGCCTGACTACCACATGCTGTTTCTTGGAGCCAACAGTGATAAGTAGCTGTGCTGCTGTCTTGCCTGTATGTGAGCACTTTGCATTGGCTCTATCATTGTTTTTAGCTGCCTGATTGTGTTTTTTGTGGCTGGTACATCGCAAATTTGTGTAGGCCCTAGTGGTTCCTTTTATCCTATTTGTAAAGCTTGACTCTTATTAAAATTAATATGTGCTCCTGTCACTTTTGAATATTGATTTAGGATTTACAATATTAAGTTTTCTTCTTCTACTGTTCCTAAAAATATGCATATATCATCTGCATAAGCATTTATTTTTAATAGTGGTGAGATCATACAAAAGTTTTATACCTTGTATCTGTATCATATGTAAAATCTTATTTATAAGGATATCTATATCAAATGTGTACAGTAGAGGGCTTGGGGCAGCCCTGTTGTACTCCCCCTCTGAATTTTGATCAGTTCTCCCATCCACCCATTCAAGAGTGGTCAAAAATGGGCATGCGTATAGTTGTAACCATCTAAGGAATTGTCCTGATATACTATGTAGAAGCCAGGATTTCAAATAATGCTGTGCAGGATACCAAATGAAGGCTTTCTCTTGGTCTAAAGCTACTTCTTACCCTTTTAGGTGTCCGAAGTGCCCTCTAGAAAATACTCCTCAGAGGCATATAAGATTATCTTGCAGGTTCTTGCTGGTGTTGCACATGTTTGATATACTGAAATTGTCTTTTTTGCAACATTATTTAGTCTGTGACACAAAATTGTTGATGATAATTTAAAGTCAATATTAAGGAGAGATATTGGCCTCCAGTTGTCAATATTAAATATGTCTCCCTTCTTGTGAAGTAAAATTAAATATGCTTTAGCTAACTGTTCCAGCATATCAAAATTGGCCAAAATGCCATTAAAGGTATCTAATAGTATTGGAGTTAATATCTCTTGAAAGGTTTTAAAATAAATTGGGCTGAGGCCATCTGGTCCAGGTGCAGTGTTTACTCTTAATTTATGTATTGCTTGTTATGCCTCATTTTCCTGTATTGGACTAGTAAGAAGGGCTAACTCCTTGTGTTTTATAGTGGGTTTGTCAGGCATTGATACAAATTGAGAGATTTTTTTCTTCTGTTTGTACAGGGGCACTGAAATTTTTAAGTTCGTGTTTAGATACAACTTCCATTATTTTCCCAAAATCAGAATATAAAGCCCCTGTCTCGTCTTTTCTTTATTCTTTATTCTTCACTTTTTACCCAAGTTTGACAGTCTTTGAATATATTAAAGGAATGTTTTTTACCCTGTGTACTAGCTGTTTGTTTCATTCAAAGAGATTTGGCTCTGTCATATAGAAATGTCCTCATGTCAGCCTTTATTTGTAAAGTTTGCTGGGTGTTATTTATATGGGGTGGGATATTCAAAAGGGTTGCGACATGCGCAATAGCTTTGCGCATGTGCAAGTCTGAATTTGGCCATTCTGTGATATTCAGCAGGAGGCAGTTGCGCCACTGAAAACAGGCTGAGCAACAGCGCAATGCAAATGAATGTATACTCAACTGGAGGGGGAGGAACCATGAGTAAACTGCACAGCCCGATATTCAGCTGGGCTTTGCAGAGTTGTGCAGGTGCAACCCCCAACCTGCGCCTGCACCACTTTGAGCCCCAAAAAAAGGCTTAAGTTGAGGGCCACCCACAGGTGAGCTGCTGCATTGCAGGGTGCAACACAGCAGCTGCCACATGTAGTTGGCCTCCAACCCAGTCCTTGTGCCCCCCCTGCAGCCCGATCGTGGGCAGCCGACTGTAAATCCCCACCACCCCACACTGGCCCGATCGCGGGCATGTGTACTCCCACCAGCCCGATCGCGGGGCAGCAATGTGGATCCACTTCAATGATCCCCTGGTTCCTGACCAGCCTGATCACAGGCAAGTAACACCCCTCGTTCCTGGCGGTTCGGCGGATCGGCGCCGATCGCTGGCAGTAGTGTTGACACCTCGGTGATCCTGGTGGCGGTCACTCTCCCACCTACTATGGTTTCACCCCATCTTTTTCAGCAGTATCCCACCCGCCTGCCGCCTTCGCCGCCGCTGATCGACTACTTCGTGGCTGCACGCCGACAGCTGAGAGCGCCTACTGGGCGGCAGCCCAGCTATTAGTTATTGCGCTGCTTCGGTGAATGAACTCACAAAACTGGACTGTCTTGTACAGTATGGGCTGTACGCCTATTGGCTCTTGCTTCCACCAATGGTGTAGCCTACCGGCAGTCAGTCGGTGGGCAGCGGGTGACAGGTGGGTGGATGCTGCTGCCCGCCTGGCTGCTGGGGAGCGGGTGGTGGGGCTATGTGGGTGGGTGGGGTGGGGGAGACTAGCCACCAGGGATACGCTCGGGGGTTATTAAATATACTGCCCACGTATTGGGCTTTCAGTCCACTGGACCACTAGGATACCTTCGGGAGGAGGGGTTATTAAACATACTGCCCGGTGATCTGGCTTTCGTCCAGTGGACCACCAGGAATACCTTGGGATGTTACATTGCTGCCCGCGATCGGGCTGTTGGGGGAATTAACCATGCCTGCAATCGCTGGTGGTGGGGGCACTGTTTTGCCCGTGATCGGGCTGCAGGGGGCATTGGTCCCTGACGACTGCTGCCTGGCAGGGCGCTGGGAGCAAGTCCTTGGGGATTGGCGCACCTACATGCTAATGGCATGCAAATGGAGCCATAATCAGATGCAAATGGCCCTCCCTGTGCCTCGCATGAATTATGGCCCATTTGCATGTCACCTTTTGAATATCACGATTTTGCGCATGGCGCAATGGTACTTGCACCACTGCAAGTTGAATGCTCCACTCTGTCATTTTGCGGTGGCGCAAGTTCCACTGCGCCATGCACAATGGCTGTGGCTGGTAATTGATATTCAAAGTTGCTCAATAGTGCAACTCCTTTGAATATCGCCCCAGACACACCCCTGCGCAACTATTTTGTGCAGCGCAAGGGCTTGCGCCTAAGAAGAGCGCAGTTTGAATATCTGGCCCATGGTCTAAGTTTTGAGCTGAGATTAAGTCATATAATTTTTTCATTAGAGTTAGAAACTGGAAGTATTCAGATGTACTCTGTTGCTTATCCCATGTAAGAAAAAAAAAGTTGTATAATCTCTTTTGTTTCTAACCACTATTCTCCTAGGGTGTCGTACCAGACAACTATGGTAGCTCTAGCTTTTAAAAGCTCTGTTGTTTTGTTTATTATGTTTGGGCTGGTAAGCATATTATTATCAATGTGCCAATACCCAGGGCATACATTATTTTTATGAAGCTGTGCTAAAGTGATCTGAAGCTCCATATGGTCTGACATAGCTGTGGGATTTGTCCTATCAGTAATTACATTA
Source organism: Neoceratodus forsteri (assembly GCA_016271365.2). Lineage (NCBI taxonomy): Eukaryota > Metazoa > Chordata > Ceratodontiformes > Ceratodontidae > Neoceratodus > Neoceratodus forsteri. The sequence continues at coordinate 131,137,349 of JADMNL010000022.1, forward strand.
CAGTGCTTAGAAATAAATAGATAATCTATCCTAGAGCTGATTTCTGTAATTTATTTGTTATCTGTACGTCTGATATTTTGTATTTTTGTATTTTTATATTATTGTAACAACTCAGCTTTTTATATAAGCACGTATGCCTTGTAAACAGGTATTTTTGGAACCCTAGTGACTGTGTTACTGTATAAATAACATTTTACCTACCTACCTACCTGCCTAGATGATAACGTATTTTTATGGTAGGTGTGACTCCCTTTTTTATGCATTTATCAATATGCTTCTTTTAAATTAGTCATGTTTAAGATTTTTTTAAATGTATTTGACTCACAATAGAGTTTAGGGGGTTTAGCATGTTTTATTGATCAACTCTAACGGGCAATTAAAGTCCCAGGCTTTCTGCACCTGGTGAATGTCCAATTCTGATCTGAATCTTTTGCCTTGTAGGAGACAAACATCCACTTTAGATTCCTGAATAGTTTGAAAAGTTATACATCTTTCATTTTGTTATACTGTTCACATTTAAAGTGGTAATTGTTAGCTGACCCCCACTTAGAATGCGACATTTAGTTTGGTGTGGAGGTTGACCATATGTTTTTTTCCTTGTTTTTTTCTTTACTTTTGTTTTGTTGACTGAGTCTCCTTCGATCTCAGATAATTCCTTTTGTGAGGATGCCACAGGGGATGATTCAGAGTCCTCTTCTTCAGCTGAGTTCTCATTCAGCATTGCATATTTATTAATGTTTTTAATAGATTCAGTTCTTGGAAGCTTTGGTTTAGGGATGTTTTGTGCTGACCACCTCTTTCTCTTTATGAGTTGAAAACCCTTTGTAGGCATGAGTGGGATTGGCATCTCTTGTTCTTTTTGTATCTCCAAAGATATTTCTTCTTGTGTCTGTTCTTCCATCCTTGGCATCTATTGCCCTGATTCAGAGTGTCTCTAATCTTGGGAACTGTTGGATAGGTCTGTCAAGGTACCTTCAGTCTTTTCTGTGGATACCTCCCTGGGTGCATCATTCTCAAGCATGCTCAGTGATTGTACAGTCTCGGTTATTCTGTCTGGCTGTTTATTTATTTATTTATTTATTTTAGTTTAGTCTTTGGTAACTGAGTAAGGCCCACTAGGCACTAGTGCCTGTTTACAGGGGTGACCTGGGAGCACTGGGTGGTTAAGTGGCTTGCTCAGAGTCACACAGTATGCAAGTGGAGGTTGTGAGAATCAAACCCAGGTCTGCAAGCTCATTCATAGCTCATTACTCTAACCTCTAGGTTATACTGCCAGCTCAGTAATTATTATTATTCTTTACTGTATGGAAAATATCTTCCTGGTTCCAGATAGTTATTTTATTTTACACAGCCCAAGGGCACTGCAGGAAGAGATGACCCAACTCCTCACTGAGGTTGCATTTTGGTGGTTCTCTGCATTGATTGCTAACATGACCAACTTGCAGGCAGCAGTTGCAAATTAAAGCATCACAGGCATTACTTAGGTGTGAGAAAGCCCCACACCTGTGGCATGTTTCTGGCTGGCCTGGGTAAAAGCAGAAACCACAGCCAAGGCCAAGATAGAAACAGCTAAAAAATGGGTTGGACTATTATCAGTCATCCATAGATTAATTTTGATTTTCCATGCTCCTGTACAGATATTTTTAGTATCCAGAATAGGTACTGGTCTTTCTAATACTTTGGCCCTTTGTTTTATCCAGTACAGGATATCAGAGATGTGTACATTCTCATTCTAGAATATAATGGTGATTGTTTTGACCGCAGGTCTGGTCAGCAGAATAGCAATAAAGGGTGCCCATAAGGTGGACTGTTTTAGATGTGCATTTTTAGACCAAACCTTTTCCAGCTGTATAGTGGTGTTGAAGCTAATGTCAAAGATAGTATCCCCAGATATATGAATCAAGGCAAAAATGTCCACAGCCATGAACCGCATAGATTCTTTCAGTAGTTTTTTGCTACATATTTCTATCTGGTATTTTTTTTCTTGTTTGTTTGTTTTTAATTTATTGAAATGTTTCACCAGGAAGGCACACTGAACAACAAGTCGCTCATCTCCTGGTGCAACCTGGGGGGGGGGTACTATTGGATGAAGAATTAGACATACAGTTTAACCTTTAAAACATACAAGAAATTAAACATTCAATTACATTTGTAACAAGACAGTTAAAAAAATATCATAATCATTCAGTTGCATTTATGACATAACATGCAATTAAATATATCACACCTGTGAAATATGCATTTAATTACAAGTGGCATATCTGAGGAACATAGTACATAGTGGTGAAATGGGAGGAGAGGGTGCCGAGACACAGGCTGGGGTGGAAGGTTTAATAGGTGATGTGAGTCACGGAGAACAGCAGAGGCATAGGAGGACAGTTAAGGAGTGTTAAAGCAGGAGCAGTTAGATGAGAGATAGTTATGTATGGCAGAGGCAAGGGAGTGGGAGGAGGAGAAGTAGAGACATATTTGGGGGGGAGGAGTTCCAGATTTGCAGGAAACTATGGATAAAGCCTGACTGACTGATAAGAGTGGTATGACGGGGGACCAACACAGTGTGAGTGACAGAGGATCTGAGGGAATGGGAGGGGGAAGGTGGAGGAGAGCAAACATGAGAGATAGGAGGGAAGTTCTCCTAACCGAAATTTAGAAGTGAGTTTGGCACAAAGAGTGAGGCCCCTGTTGTCGAGCAGAGGAAGGGAAATGGTGTGGTCGAGGTCACAGTGATGAGTGCGTGATGGATCATCAAGGGCAAATCGACAGAAGGAGTTAAATAGAATGTCCAGTTTGGTTCAGTAGGATTTGAGAGCAGCATCATAGACTACATCACAGTAGTCGAAAATGGGGAGGATCATCTTCTGGACTTGTTCACATTGCACTGTAGGATGGATGCAACCATGGTTCCTGAATAAAGCACCAAGTTTGGGGCACAGTTCTTTTAGGATGGTGTCAATGTGGCCAGAGAAGTTAAGGTGTTTTCCCAACCAATCCCCAAGGTATCTGAATGAGGAGGTAACCTCTAATATTGTCCCATCAAAGATATGGAAAGATGGTAAAGGGTGGAGCCTGAAGAGTATCTGCCTAGTGCCAAAGGTCATGGAGACAGTCTTTTTGGCATTTAGGAATTGTTAATGTGAAGCAAACCATAACTGAACCTGGTGGAAGTCAAGCTGAAGGGTGATTGCAACATTAGCAGGGCATTTGCCAGACAAGAACAGGACAGTGTTGTTGGTATACATATGGATAGAGTTGGAGGGGGAGCATACTGAGGGCAAGTAATTTAGGAAGATGGAGAAGAGAAACCGCCCAAGCACCAAGCCTTTTGGGACTCCAGTTGAAATAGAGAGGGGGGAGCGATTGTATCCTGGATCTTGACTGATTGTGTTCTGCTTGAGAGGAAAGCTCTAAACCAGTTTTGGGCATAAGTAGACAACCCAGCAGCCATAAGGGAGTCAACAAGTAGGGCATGGGAGACTGTATGAAATGCCTTGGAAAGGTTAACAAAGATGGTAGAGGTAATGAGGCCCTTCTCCATCCCAGTGAGGATGGATTCAGTGAGCTTGAGTAAGGAGGTGGTAGTGGACTGGTTCTTTCCAAAACCAGATTGGAACAGGGTAAAAAAGGAAAAGTCAGCAAGGAAGAAGGTTAGTTGAGAGAGGACCAGGTGTTCTTGGAGTTTATCAAGGGCAGGGAGTAGGGAGATTGGGCAAACATTTGCAGGGGAAGAGGGGTCGCCTCCCTTCGGGAGAGGGAGGACCACAGCATGTTTCCAGGATGAGGGGACAGATGAGGATAAGAAGAAAAGATTTAAGATTAAGGAGAGAGGGTTAGCTATAGCAGAAGTTGAAAGGTAGAAGAGTTTAAGGTCAAGATCACCTAGCGATGAGCCTCTGGAAGGATTAAGAGAGAGAATGGCAATTGGTGTTTCTTCTAGGAAGATCGCAGAAAAAGAGAAAGAAGGATGGGCATGGAAGGGTTGAGTACTGGATGTGGGAGGATGAGGAGGAGGGAGGTTAGAGGGGAGTGATTTTAGAAGTGCTGTGGCACAGGAGGTATAACAGGAGTAAAACTCTTGAGCCACTGCACTTGGTTCAAAGATCAATGAGCTGTTTATTTTAGGGACAGGGAGAGGTAGATGTGAAGGGGGGAGAATAGGGCATGGACCACTTTTCTGAATTTGGAGGGAAATTTGATGTTTTTGAGAAAAGATTATTTAAAATATTCAGACTTGACAAGTCTGGTAGCTTTTGTGCAGGCATCTCTTAAAATGTAATACCTGGCATGGTCTAGGGGAAGCTGGGAGACCATATGTCTCCTCCAAGCTTTGTCCCATTCCCTGATGCAGGTCAGTAACTCAGGGGAGACCCAGGGATGATGGTTGCCATGAACTCTAGTGCATTTGAAAGGAGAGTAGGAGTTCCATGTAGTTAGAAATTTGTTTTTAAAATAAGTGAGGGCTTGGTCAATGGAAGGGGCAAAGGCAATAGGGGACCATTCAGAGCTGGCCAGTTTATTAAGAAGGGGCTTAAGGTCCAAGGAGCTGAAGGAGTAGAGTTGCAGAATTTTGTTAGGTGGTTTAGGTCTATGGAATTTTCTGACAACGAAGATTGGAAGATGATCACTGAGGGCATCTGGGAGAATGCCTGGTTTAATGACTCAATGGGGGTGAGAGGTGAGAGCCCAGTCTATCAGGGAGTGGTTAAGAGTTTTATGATTTAGGCGGGTGGGTTCCAAACTGAGTTGGGAGAGACTGAGGGCCATGATATCATTTCATGTCTTGGCAGTTGATGGTGAAAGCCAGTTTTGGTTTGCATCACTCAGGATGTATAGCTTGCCTTTTTGTGAGAGGGAGATTATGGCGGTAATGAGATCCAAAACATCAGATGACTTGGAACAAGGTTGACAGTAGATGCCAGCTATGAATATAGGGGAGGAAAAAGGCAAGGTTATGTTTACTACAAGTAATTCTTAGGTGAAGGGTATTGAGGATGATAGAATGGTTGAGAAATGAAGTGAGGACGAGATATATATGGCTATTCCACCACCCCTGCCAGTCCTATCCTGCCTGATTATGAAATAACTTGGGATATTAATGGTGACATCAGGTATTTTAGCATTTAACCAAGTTTCCATTAAAATTAGTATATCAGGTGTGAGAGAGAGACTACCATAGGATGTAAAAGGTAAATTTTTGACACAAGACTGCAGATGTTAAAAAGGAGGATTTTCAGGCCCTTGGGGAGGGCACAGGGGGTGAGGGATGTTGGTACATTAGTAGAAGGATTGCAACTGGCAGGGACGTGTGTAGCAGGACCAGGACTGGGATGAACATTTCCTGATGTAAGTAAGAGGAGTGCTACTATGAGTGATTGGAGCTTATGGCATTTGTGATAGGCTGAAATTTTTGGAAGTATTTGGGTGGGGTGGGGGCTAGTTGAGGTGAAAATAAAACAGTGAAGGAAAGCTATGTGGCTAGGGGCTGAGAATAGAGTAGCAAGGAGGGGTGATGGAAGTGAGAACAGAGTACTTGAGGGGGTGCAGGAGTTATGACAAGGATAAAGGTAGGGGACAGGAGAGCAGAGGAGAAAGGTGAGAAAGGTTTACTTGACTGAGGAGAGTGTGGGGCTGAGGTAGATAAAATTGATAGAAGAATTAGAAGGAAGGGAAGTGGTGAAAGAAGAGTGGGCATATTGTATGGATTGGTGGAGCAAGAATAGAACAGGGTATATGAATCAATAGTAAGGAGAAGATAAGTGGCAGTGACAGAGGTAATCTAACTGTGAGAAGAGGTGGACACTGACAGTTGCCAGCAGCAGCAAATTAATTGAGTTGTTGCCCTCTAGTGGCTATGCAATATCATTTGCAAATGGAAAAGTAGACAAAAAAAATCGCTCTAAACAGATGATAAGCAGGCTATCATTCAGATATGCTTCAAAATCACTAAACTAGGTAAAAACAGAAAACAGGATGACGGATTCAAAAGTTGCCAAGTTTAGCATGGGCTGCAGGAAAAGAGAGCTGTAGACTCTAGTGCAGACAGGAAGATCCGGGTTCAGCGTACCAACATTTGTGAGTGGAGATGATGGTAGGGGCTCCAGCTAGGCAGAACATGGGTGTGGTTCCAATGCTGGAAGTAGAACAGAGCTGAGATTTAAAATACTGGTATGAAGGGGTTGGTATCAGAATCAGATAACAGGCTAGGGGAATGTGAGGGAGGGGAAAGAGAGGGAGGGGGAGGAGAGAGAGAGAGAGATGTACACAAACACACACACACACACACACACACACAGAAAATGGGGCTAGGTTTGAGAAGAAAATGACTTTAAACTCTTAAAATACAATACTGTCCCAAATTATTACAAAAACAGTACAATTAATTATTTTTTTTAGCCCAAATTAAATGCTCTAAACAGATGATAAGTAGGCTGTCATTCAGATATGCTTCAAAATCATCAAACTAGGTAAAACAGATAGAAAACAGGATGAGGAGGTTCAAAAGTCACTAAGTTCAGAATGGGCTGCAGGAAAAGAGGGCTGTAGGGTCTACCACAGACAGGAAGATCCAGGTTCAGAGTACCTACGTTTGTGAGTGGAGATGATGGTAAGAGCTCCAGCTAGGGGACACACAGGTGTGGTTCCAGTGCTATGTTTGTGAATGGAGATGATGGTAGGAGCTCCAGTTAGGTGGCACACGGGTGTGGTTCCAATGGTTTGAGAGTGGAGATGATGGTAGGAGCTCCAGCTAGGTGGTAGCTCTAATCCTCCTTTATATTTAATGCATACAACACTGAGTCAGGATCAAGGTTTTCCCAAGTTTACAAAAAGAGCTGCCATTCTCCTTCTGGGATTTGTGCTCTGCTCAGGGGTTTGTGCATTGGGGTGGGGGGGTGGTGGAGGACAGCCTGTTCTTTTATTTGCTTCAGCCAAAGTGGAAGGTATTTCATTTGCATCCTCCTCTTTATCCATTATCTCTATGCAGGATGTAGATGGTCTGGGTTGAGGATTGGTAACAGTTTGTTCTTTTTAAAAATGTGTTTCTTTAATCACAGTGCCAGTCACCTCTGCCCGGTCATCTGTATTGCCCATATCTTGATTATGATCTACTTCAAGTTCAATTATTCCTCCCCCCATATTCATATTTACATTATCTGCAGTAGTATTTGTCCCAGTACCTCTATTTGTAGAATGTTGTTTGGTACTCAGTTTTTGTGCAACTCCCTCCTGTGACTGAGCCACTGTATGCTGTTGTTTCTGGACTGCCATGCCTTGTTTGTTGCATGCTTGTGTTTACTGAGCCGTCTCTGATGAACTCCTGGTTTTCTCCTGCAATCCTTGGATGTCTCTTGCAGTGGAGGGAACCCCGGGCAACCACTTTTTCCCATTGGGTGCCAGTGTCCATCCTGCCACCACAAAGCTCTTTTGGGTGACCATGTCTCATCATGCATTTGTGTGTCCTTCTCCTGTTCAGTGCTTTGTGGATCCCCTTGCACATCGGGAGCCTTAGCTGCATTTGTTTCCTCCTGTATTTCAACATCAGTCCTTTCTGCCCTTGGATCATGCGTCAGCAGAATCCTGCAGGCTGAAGTCCCTTCACTTGTATCACTCACAGCTGGAAAAATAATCGATCTCAGTGTGGTCTGTTTGCATGATTTTATTTACAGGTATGTTCTTTCATAGTAATTTCCATCATGGTCTCACCCATGTCTATTATAGGTTCTTCTGGTATCTCCATAGAGCTATGAAAAGTTATCTTTGTAATCTGTTCATCAGAGCCCTGTGCTCCTGCACCTCCTCCTTCTCCACTGTCCATTGATTCACTATCAGCCATCCTGCTGGCCAGAATGAAAGCAGCACCCCCTGCCTTAGAGTAAGGGAATTTTTACTAGAAAACATGGACTTCATTACAAAGTAAACAAAAACAAGTTCACACAAATAATGTTGTTAATAGTATAGTAAGTATCATACTTTTGTCATTACCTTTCTTCACTTACATATTCAACATATGTTACCATTACTATCATATTAATATACAAATACATCCTCTCTTATCTAACTTAACACCTTTTTTTACAATTGATCCACAAGTACGATACCTTATACACTGGAAACCTAGATACATCATACTTCAATAAATGCTGGAAGGCTGATGTTATGTTAGAAAATACAATGTTCTGATGAATCTGTTTTTGCTGTAAAACCAGAAGGCATCTTGCTTGCCACAAATAATACCGAATAATACCCCAAATTATGTAAATAGTCTCTGCATTATTTCTCCCTAAGAAGACTGGGTTACTCCCATATATGACTTCTTGGTATTTTAGATGCAAAAATTATTTTTCTCCACATTTCTTAACTATACTTCCCAATACTAACTGAGCATAAGGACATTTGAGAAATAAATGCTCCTGAGTCTCAATAATTTGAAAACAACTTTCCCTTGGACAGAATCTTTCCGATAACTGCTTATGTTTATTATTACCATTAACACTGAGTTTCCCATAACTTCCCAGCCAAGTGCAGTCCCAAATATAATTTGGAATTCTAGGATTTATAAATTGTTGTAAGATAAATTTCTTCTGATCTTTTGTGCATAAGGGAAACTCTACATCCTCATTACATTCCACCATTAATAAGTGTTGGTAGATCTTATTCCTATCCCAAGATACAATGTTTGCAGAAGATAACTGCTACCTTACAACACCTTTTGGGCTATCCATACCATATCCTGGCAAGGAATTGATTTTCCCAAACATTCTAGGTTTTTGCTGTTGCCATAGTAGTAGGTTAGGGCCAAGCCAATCATCCAGGCATGGTTTCCAAAAAATTCCCTATGGTCCAAGAAATTTACCAAAATCATAATCTAGAAATATACTCCAAAACAATTATATGGGATTAATCATTTCTAAGCCCCCTTCTGATTTGGCCTTATAGGTAATATTCCTCTTCACGGGGTTTAACTTTGAACCCCATAGTCCTTGGAAAAACACACTAAGCAGTCTAATAGAGATCTCTTTTGGGGGGGGGGGTTAGATATAACTTATATATAAAAATAGAGGAACTTCAAGAGCCTTGATTAACCGTATCCATCTCAACTTCCCCATTACTTTTTGTCTCCATCCTGAAATTACTCTTTCAGCTCTTGTTATACTAAGTTCCCAATTGTGCATATTTGCATTTTGGGGTCCAAAAATGACTCCTAGTATTTTCATTGGTTCATTTGTTATTCTGACACCTTCTATTGTACCAGAAATTGGGACTGGAGTCTTTCCCAATGGGAAACCTCTACTTTTCCCCAAATTTATGTGGGACTCAGAAATCAATGAGTATTTTTTAATAATTTCCAATACTGCAGCTTCCTTTGTGTTTTTATTTAAAGTCAACACTACATCATCTGCATATGTTAATATTTTAACTGAGTCAGAAGTATTGGGGATATTTTAACCAGTTATCCCTTGTTCTTGTAAACAAAGTATAATAAAGATATCCATAAAAAATACATAAAAGGGGACTCAGTGGACATCCTTGCCATACCTCTCTATAAATATTTATTTTATTACTGTACCATACGTTAATATTTGGAATTATTGATACATCTTTATACAGTATCTTGATCCAGTCTATAAACTGTACTGGAACCCCAAAGGCTTCTAAGACTGAAAATAAGAATTGATGCACCACTAGATCAAATGCTTTCTCTTGATCTACACTTATTATCCATCCTGACAATTCTCCCACCTCTGCTTTATAAAATATTTCCCTAAGGATGATTAAATTATCACATTGTTGTCTTCCTTGAACTGCACAGGCTTGAGCTTCACTAATTATATATGTTGTTACCTTTGTGAGTCTATTTAACATAATTTTAGCTAAAATGTTAACATCTGTATTTAGCAGGCTCAGAGGTCTCCAATTATTTATATCCGCACTGGGGCCTTTTTTATGGATTAAAACTAAAATAGCCTCTCTCAAAGAAGGGGCTAAAGTACTATCTTTTAACTTGTAATTAAATACGATAGCTAGGGCAAGGGTCAGGGAGTTTTTAAACTGCTTATATAGGCCTGTGCATATACCATCTGATCCTGGTGCTGAATCTGTTTTTAGATTATCAATAACTTGTACAATTTCTGCTTCTGAAATTTCTACAGATAGTTGTTTAACATCTTTTGGATTATTTGAGGTAAATTTAATCCATCCCAATTTTTTTTGCAGACTCAGTTTGTGGGTATACCCCAAATAAATTCTGTACTTGGATTTTAACAACATTTAAAAGACCTAAAGGAGAAGAAACCCTTTCCCCAGAAATATTTATTAATTCATAAATTACTCTAGACTCGACTCTTTCTTTGCAGTCTTTAAATGGGTCTATGCAATGATTCCTACCCTTTATCCCAAATCTAACCTGTTGCCCTAGAGATTGGGCTCTATTATATTGTAGTTTCTGCAGTTTTGTTTTTAATTCCTGTATCTGTGGTCCATAATTTGCTGTTAAGGTTTCTGATAAAGAAACTAAGTGTTGTAATTGTTGCATTAGGTGTAAATAGTCCATATAATTGCTATTATTCTCTCTCTCTTTGCTCTATTTTGGAATAGCTCTTGCCATGACCTTTTAGTGTCTTCCCACCATAAAGTGAGATCCTCATAGCACTCTACTATTGAGAGCCTAGCCATCCAATTCTGTAACCAAGGCTTTGTATTTTGTCATCTATCAACACAGATTCATTCAGTCTCTATGTTGTTTTTCTGCATCTTGGAGTGTCTTGTCATGTAACCTGTGTGCAAACTGCCATATGATCTGAAAATTCAAATGTACACGTGTTGCTTGAGAGTACCTTCAGTATTCTTTTTTTTTATAATAACATTTTATTAGGCAGGAGGATATGTACGTACACACAGATGTCACATAAATATATTGTTCAACATATAAAATTATACATTAAAACTGCTTCCAGCACATTTCCAAATTAATCCCATACAGAAGGAGATTAGGTTTCATCTTTACATATACATAGATTTGATTAATTTCAAGGAACAAAATCAGGATATGTGTTTAACTGGTATAGAGTCCATTTCCTCCATTTTGTGTCAAAAGCCTCAATTCTGTCCTTTAGTCTGGCTGCTATCCCCTACAGACCATAAATTTCTCTTACCAAGTCTAGCCAGGCTCCTTTAGTAGGCAGTCTATTTGTGCCCCATAGTCTGGTTATTACCTTTTTTGCTGCCATTATCATTAAAATAGTATGTAGGTAAATAGTCTTGTCTACTTTCAGGCCAAAAGGGGTAGTGGTGGTTAATATATATCTGAGTGTAAAAAGGTCTGGGACCTCGTATATTACAACCAGCTCCAGCACTATCTCATTCCAATCGGAGCCCAGCAAATTCCATTCCTACAATATTTTTGCCTGATCTGCCTGGACAGCTCCACACCCCATCCAACATTTACCTTTGGGATCCCCTGTGAACCTAGCTATTACTGCTGGAGTATAAAAAAACTGTACCTTAACTTCCACGCAATTTCCTCCAGTAGGGAGATCCCAAGACCCTCAACTTAGGGGAAGAGGCCACCTGCCAGTTCATGTCAGGGATATCCATCCTTAATTCCAAGGAACACCTAACCCTGATGGGCTTGGTGGAGTCACTGGGCCTCTCAGCCAGAGCAACATAAGCAACACTGATGAAGTGGTCCATACTGGTGGCTTGCCTCTGGGATTGGAAAAGCTTTATTATTAATGAGGGGTTCTCAGCTACCACTGCCAGGGCCTCTTCCACAGGCTGCAAATATGATTTTAAATGCAGGTATTTATGGAAGAAGATCTGGGGTGATTTATATTGTGACTGGAGCTGTACAAATGAATATAGGCAACTCGGCCCCATCAAATGAAAAATATGTTTGATATTATATTTGTACCACTGGAACATAGATTTATCCTTGGCATTGGGTGGAAAGGCACTGTTAACCACCACCAATCTGAGGAGCAATGCCTCAATGGGTGTAAGTCTTTTATTGAGCACATGGAGCCACTGCTTAAAAACCTTGACAGTACACTGTGGGAAACTGGAGAGAGGCAGGCATCCAGGGGGATGTCCAAAAAGATAATCTGTCAAATGCAGCATATCACTGCAGGTCAACTCAAATTGTTTCCAGGGCATGACATAATTAGGATTTATCCAAGAGAGTAATACCTTTAATTTGGAGGCCCAGGCATACTTTAAAAGATTAGGCAGGTTTGAGCCACCTCTATCTCTGGATAGCTGTAGCAGGGTGTACCAGATCCCGGAAGGCTTTCCCTGCCATATGAAGCCAGAGATGAGTCTGTTTCAGGACTGAAAGTATACATGGGTTGGCATTATTGGTAATGTCTGCAAAAAAAAATAAGATCCGGGGAAATATATTTTGCTTGATGGTTTCTATTCAGGCCAGACAACTTAATGGGATATGAGACCATCTTGCAAAGCCTTCAGTTAGATTTTGAGTTAGGGGTTCAAAGTTCACAATATCTGCATGGATCAGATTTTTGGTGAGACGGATCCCCAGGTAGTGTATCAATTGTTCGTGCCACTTAAAGGGATATGCTCTTTTTATAGTTGGGGAAGGGTGTAATCGCAGAGCAATACCTCTGCTTTTTGTTGGTTGATTTTATACTCTGATAGTTCTCATTTATCTCCAGTTGCTCCCAGACCTTCAGGACTGAGACATCTGGGGAAGTCAAAGAGAGGAGGATGTCATCAGCAAATGATGACATTTTATATGTTGTACCTCCCATGGGTATTCCCTCAATTTATGAGTATGATCTAATGGACTGGGCCAGGGGCTCAAGGTATAGGGCAAATAACAAGGGGGAAAGGGGACACCCCTGGTGGGTTCCCCTCTGTAGAGGAAAAGGATCAGAGATAGAACCATCTAGTTTTATGTAAGCCTTGGGGTGTTCATAAACATTTTGCAACTGCTGTATGACTTCCTCAGCAAAGCCAAATCGAGATAGTGTTGCCCACAAGAATGGCCAGGCAACCCTATTGAAGGCCTTTTTGGCTTCTAGTCCAATAAGTGCTAAGGAGATTGAGTGGATCACTGCATATTCTTTAAGTACAGTAGATAGGTTCGTCAAACTGCATCGTGTGCTTGTCGGCTTTTAACAAAGCCAACCTGATCAGGGTTAATCAATAGGAGCATAATATTTTCAAGTCTATATGCTAATATGGACATGTATATTTTGTAATCAAAATGTAACATTGAAATCGGCCTATATGATGAGGGAAGTTTGGGGTCCTTGTCCTGTTTAAGAATGGCAGATATTACTGCATATTGCCAGGAAGGGAGGCATCTCCCTTCTGTATTTAATGCACTGCAAGGAGTAAAGATGGCATTAGTTCCTCCCGGTAGGCTTTATAGAACTCCAATGGATAGCCATTGGGTCCTGGGGCTTTCTGAGTTTTAGCTTTCCATAGCACTCCTTCCACCTCAGCTAATGTTATGGAGGTTTTCAGGGTGTCTATATGGGAGTCAGTCAGTTTCTAAAGTTGTAGCTTGTTGAGATAGGAGTCTGTCTGTTGGCTACAGTTTGCAGGTTATGCCCTCTACAGATCTCTAATATTTTGCCATGATTCATCTATTTGCTTAGGGTGATGTTCTAATTTTCCTGTGTCTGGGTCTTGCATAGCCATGATGCAGGTTCTGACCTTGTGCATTCTATGTTTTCTGGCAAGGTTCCTGGTCCCCTTGGGACCCCCTCATGGGTCATAAGCCTAAGATAAAAAAGCTGTTGCTCTAATTTTTTGGTCTAGATATTTTTGAATTTTTTGTTTTGTGGTCAATAATTGTAATTTAACAGTTCTGCCTCCTTGGGCATATAGGGATTGCAGATCCTTCAGTACCCCCTGGAGCTGAATCAGTTGTGCCTCTCTTTCTCTCTGTTTTTTTTAAGATGAGTAGGCAATGATGTCTCCACATAGCACTGTCTTAAGGGTGTGCCACAGCATCACTGCCAACATATTGGGGCTGTCATTTTCCCCTAGAATCTGCAGGATCCTATCATTGACCATCTGATTAAACTCCGGGGCTCTGAGGTGCATCAAATTAAGGTGCCAGAAGTTTGTTTTATGTCCCCCACCCAAATTAAATCTGGCATATATTGGAGCACGGTCTGACAATATAATCACCCCATGCCACACATCGTGTAGCATCTCAAGCTATGAGATGAATCTATCACCATTGGGAACCCCTATTTAGTGAATTTCTCATGCTTGGGAGAAGACAGGTGGGTCTCCTGTAAAAAGATGACTTCTGGATTGTTCTTCTGTATGAATTGTAATAAGCGGGACCACTTACCTGGACTATGGATCCCATTAATGTTAAGGGATAATACTAATGAGGATTTACCCATTTTATGTATCTAACTATCACTTTATGATACATGGACCCAGTTCCCCTTAGTATCTCCTTCCAATACAGGAAGTTATATTGTTCTCTCTCAGTTCTCCACAACCCTAAGTGCTGGTGTGCAGCATCAATTTGTACTAAATGGAAAAGCTGAATTTCCTGTGTGCTTAAGCCCTCGTCACCTGATTTTAACAAATTATGTCTACCATCTGTTAATGAAATATACCCATAAGACAGGCTGATAAAACATAAAACATTTTTAAACAACCAAAAATACAATCATCAGTTGAAAGTAGTATTTGCTGCCCTCTAGTGGTTGTTTGTCAGTACTCCCGGCTGTAAAGTGTGGCAAAATAAACTTGATATGTACCTTAATTTGTGTTGGCCACCAGGAAGCACTTAAAAAGTAATACTTTGTCATCAGGTCCAACTTATAGCACTCACTGTCAGGGTTCCAACCATAACAATAAAACAGCAACCTATTTACAAGGCGAACAGAGAAAAACTGTAGTGGCTCCCTAGGTAGGAATGGATCTCTACTCCCTCCTGTAAGGGGAACAGTGTTATTTCCCTGTGGGGGAGACTCATGAATCCAACATGGGCCCACAGCGCCATGAGAACACGAAAGGAACATGACACAGGCAATCAGAACATGCAGCTACAGGCAGTGCAGATGTTCTGACAGTAAATACTGCCCAGTTATCCGCTGCACGTGGCTGTCACTAAATGGCCACCTAGCAGGATGCATGATTATGGGTTCGTCCCATGGGACCCAACTGCGATAATAAATGTTGGGACTGATAGGAAAGCCCAATACTAAATGGAGAAAAACAGCTGAGGGGTAATATAAGGGGAAAAAAAAGGAGAAGGGGTGGGGAGAAATAAGCTTTTCATTTGCTCAATCCCAGGTGCCCCAGACTTGCCATGCCCTATGGGGCTCAATTTCAATAAAAGTGTCACCATGTACTAACTGCATAAGTCTGCAAACCATTTCACTCCCCAATGCCTTCAAAGGATACATCTTGATACCATTCTACAGTACGGAATCAGAAAATAAAATCCAGATGTAGTGATATTTCTATCAAGTCCCCTTGGTTATGTCCTCAGGTCATGCAGACAGAATCCCTGAATAAGGAAAATGCCCCGCCTCTCTTCATGGGCTAGAAAAGTTACCAGAGTCCCCATTCCAAGCAGTCAATCAGGAGCAGTCCTCTGAAACTTGTGCAGGAGCTTTTTAACATCTTGTAAGGTTGAGTACCCTTGTCGCTTCCTGGATTGTGCATTTTTTGCCTTTTCCCATAGATTTCCTGACTAGTGTGCTTCCACAACCTGGGGGTCTGATGTCATCTGCTGGGCCACCATGATATTCTTGACCCGGAGAGCTTTGTTTGCTTCACGTGGAGTTTCAAAGGTTTGTGGGCCCTCAGGGAATATTATCATGAGTTTTGCTGGATATCAAGTCAACAATCAATCAATCAATCAAAATCTTTATTTTACCAGGCCGAACATCATTGAGACAAGCTAATTTACAAGATGGACCTGGGACAAAACAATTACCAACAAGGTTAAGACATAACAGGTTGAGTGAACGTACATAACAATTGCATAGCAATAATAACAACATAATAACATGTAACCATCACATGTAACAAGAAACTTCCACCAGAACATAGAACTAGGTCCAACAGGAGGTAGTGCCATTTAAATACAATTACATAGATACAGATATATGGACATAAGGTAATGAGCTAAAGTTTATACAGTAAACATCATTGGAGAAGTCATAGTGAGGAGGAGTGGCAGTTCCTCTAGCATCAAAGCGCAAAGAAGATTGAGATGTAAGAGTCCTTTGATAAGTACTGTAGGCATGGCCTGGCAAGTGGGGTTGGAAGGGGAGGGCGGTATAGGGAGTGGGGAGGGAAGGTCAGATGAGACAGGATAGGGTTGGACATGATGGCTTAGGGAGGAAGGACTGTTCTAAGGGAGAAACATGACAGAAGCCATGGGCAATGGTTGGGGTTTAAGTCCAATATTTGAAGTAAAGACAGATCATGATGTTGAGACCTTGATTTGAACAATGACAGAAGGGATGACTCAAATGATGCCTCAGGCAATGGTTGAGGTTTAAGTCCAGAACTGGTGTGAAGAATTTCAGTTGTTGCTGTTTCAGGACACTGAGTATTGGTGCATAAGTCCTCCTTTTGGCTGCAGTCAGAGGAGAATAATAATTGTCAAAATAGAGATGTCAGCCTTTGTATTGCTTGTCCCTCATACACCACTCTCGTGTCAGCAACTGCTGTTTTACTGTGTAGTTCAGCAGCCTGAGCACTATGGGGTGTGGTCTCTAGTCGGCCTGCTGTGGTTTTGGGGTAAGTGCTCTATGAGCGCATTCTATATCTAATTTAACGGCCAGATCAAACTGTAAGACCTCTCTTAATAAAGTGTCCACAAATTTAAGCATGTCCCCTCCTTCCTCATCTTCAGGTACCCCATGTATGCGTATGTAACCCCCTACAAATGGGGGTTCCCAAAAAGTCTTCCTTGAGCTTGCCTAAATGCTCACTGCCAGGCTGGTGTTCTGCATTTTAGCAGTTTAAATGTATTGCCAGAGTGTGCCTGTATTGTCTCTGAGTACTGTCTCTTTAAGAGCTAGCTGGATTGCAGTCATAGTTAATCTGAGAGGGAGCTCTGTTAGAAGATGTTCTTGTTTGCTGATCATTTGTTAGAGTAGTAATAATATTGTAGTTTGTTCTGGCCTGCCTTGTTTACAGCGTGGACAGTTCTGTTTGTTTCCATCATCTTGGTCCTGGACTGCTGAATGGGCCAACCAGTACATTTGGGACTCTAAAATGCAGCCTGCCTACAGGGGCTTGGTGGGGCCAACACTTGTAGGAATTGTAGTTTTGGGCTTTTGGCACCTAAAATAACCTGGATGGGGAGCCCTTGTTGTGACTGACAGACAGATCAGCCAACTGAACCTTTTGGATCTTGGGGAAAGTCCCACACTGCTTGTAGTTTCAGTGAGATCTGAGTTCGGAAGTGAAGAAGTAACAGCTCAAGATAGTCTGAGCAGCAATCTATAGTGGATTCCTGTGGGAGAACTGTGGAAAGGCCTGAGTTTGGCTTGTAAGCCTGCCTGCTGTTCCTGAGAGTGAACTTGTGCTCTTTTTTTCGGACTGAATCCGAATTTGGAGAGTGAATTAAGCCACTGAATTGTGACCAGGCTTTAACCTGAAGAAGACTGAAGATTTGCTGAATGCAATCGGCCTGTCAGGATTTCTAACTACCTCTGAACTCCCAGATTGTGCAGAGACTCTGTAATTGTGACCGGAGAGCCATTTGCCTGGTACAGTGGAATTTCCTTACATGCGAATGTGCTGTGTGCTTATAGTAGGTCATGATTTCGTTCCCAGCTGTGTGTGTGAATTGCGTTTTGTTTGCTAGAGGCTGTATCCAGCTCCACGGACTGAATCCATATCCATTTCCATTTGCCTGGGCCCTGCTACACTGGCCCAGCCACAATACCTGCTACGCAGAGAAAGTCATCGACGAGAGACTGGCCTGGGGATCAGCCCCCTTCTCAATGCCTTGAACAGGAACGATGCCTCAGTGATTCATGTGGGACCTGCTTTTCCAGGCACTCCAGCTCAACAGCCTGCAGTCTCAAGTTCATCCTGCCTGTGTCCAGTATTGGGTATTTGCGAGTAAACATCAGGGTAGTGCCCTGCAACAACAGCTAAATCTGAAAGTGTTGTCATCTGGTTGTCTTGTTGCCTTTTCTTTCATGAACTGAGCCCTCTGGATCCGGATTACAAATAGTGTGTGTTGTGCATGTTACTTTCTTCCATCACAGGGCCCCAACCAGCTGCAATGTTCCTAGCTAGCCCACTGTTTTCCTACCTGGGTACCCAGAGTGTGTGACTGAGTAGGGACTCTGAACTGCATGCATAACTGTCGGATTAACTCATTGCCTCCTCAGGTGCAGTCTGAAGTTGCAGCACTTGTGTCCTGTATACTGTTAACAGTGAATCCTGGGCCTTTCTAAGCAAAATCAAGTCATAATCAGAATGCCGCAAACAAATGCTAATAGCTCAAGAATCATAAGTGCTAGATACAAAGTATGAGTGGCAAACTTGTTCAGCATAAAATTACCTTTCCAAAGGTGGTATGCAAGTAATAATAAGTAATTTATTTTTTTCTCTATGCTGGTCGAAATAGCAAAAAAAAAATTTCCACTAAAAAAATGCGTCTTAAGCCTTGTTTTGTTGGGAAATATGTTACATATTAACACCAAATTAAGCATCCAGACACTAT
Source organism: Neoceratodus forsteri (assembly GCA_016271365.2). Taxonomy (NCBI): domain Eukaryota; kingdom Metazoa; phylum Chordata; order Ceratodontiformes; family Ceratodontidae; genus Neoceratodus; species Neoceratodus forsteri. The sequence goes on from JADMNL010000022.1 coordinate 131,156,037, forward strand.
ATGTAGTTTTCATAATTTTTTGTAAAAGAAAAAGATATTTCTGTAGTATAAAACATAGTTTTAAACCATTTTAGTCAAGGTGCTTTGGTGAGGTTTGAGGCATGAATCTGAACTATACACACCATGCTATAAACAAATGTGTATAACTCCTAAAGTACTGTATAGCAGATTATATTAGCTTTCTGTTTATATTAGCTATATTAGCTGAAAGCAAAGAACCGCTAATATAAACAGACCGCTAATATAATCTGCCATGCTAACTGTACTGCAGCAGTAAGCACTGAGCGCTAAATATATCAGGCGCTAATATGTACAACTGGAGTCATCGCACTAAATATATCAGGAGCTAATATTAACTGCTATACAGTATATATGATTCACATTCCATATCAGCGGCAAAGTTGTTTATCACAAAACTTCCTTTTTGATGGTGCTATGCAATCAATTGTGTTCAATGTGTTTTTTGTGTTATACTGGCTGAGATACCCAGAATGTGTGTTCTATTCATAGTGCTTAGGTGGTTCTTGATGGTCAAAATGTCAGCCACAACACACCATGCCATAAATAAATGCAAATAATTCCTAAAGTATACATGATACACACAAAATGTCAGCAACCAATCTGTTCATCACTAAATTACCTTTCCAACAGTGCTATGCAGTCAATTGTAATAAAACCATTTATTTTTTATGTTGATTGAGCGCATGTGCAAGAAACATATTGCAGCAGCTTTCCAGAAGCAGGTTGTGGAGGAGCAGCTCTCTTGTGACCAATGCCCCACAGCCTTTAAAGACTTGGCCCGCTTTCCCCAATGCCGTGGCATGCTGCTGCTGAAACTAGTTCAGCCAGTGTGCCACCACCTTGAAGCATTTCAGCTGCTGCAATCAGGGGCCACCTCATCATTGCAGCATCAGCCATTTGCTGCAATGAGGGAATGACCCGTCATTGCTGGGTGGAACTTTGGTAAGTGTAATATGGTTTGTGATCATGGCGGCAGTTTTCCACCATGTTCACAAACAATATTATGAGCCCCCAGTGCCGAGGGGGTGCCCAATCCCCCTCGACATCATGTGCCCCCCCACAACAGTGTGTGTTTGCCGACAGGGACCCCAATCTCCATCGGTTTCAGTGCCCCTGCCCTGTACTTTGATGTGGCCGATGGGGGAGCCCTCTCCCCATCTGCATTTTTTCCTCACCCTCACAGTTTCATGTGCCGATGGGGGAGCCCGCTCCCCGTCGACATAATGTCCCCACCTACAAACACTTAGTAGAATTGTGCTGAGGGGGTGTCCAATCCCCCTTGGCTCTTGCACACCCCCTTTTATGCAGACAGGGGTGCCCAATCCCAGTCAGCTACAGCTGCCCCCCCAAAAAACACTCCATTGGCACACTGGTATTTTTTTTGTTTTTAACCTGTGGAAAAAGAAAATGATCCCTTGCAGTATCCCTGCCCTCCTCCCACAACCCACGCCCACCCACTGCACACCCTGCCTCTCCACACCCCCCTTCACCCCATACTTACCTCTGGAGTTTGGCGTGATGATCCTCGGTTGCCTGGGAACACATCTGCACTCTTCAAAGCTGACAGCGAACTGAGGAAATGCTGGTAAGCTGTATAATGGAATAAATAGGGTTTTTGCAACTTTGATGCATATCTCAGGCATTCTTTGGAATTTTGGCACCAAATTTTCAACATGGGTTTTTTGGGACCCCTCTTCATGAATTCTGCCACTGTCATGGCGTTATTCATCCCCAAAAGGTGATTTTTCGGTTACTGTGCGGTATCCCCTTTCAGGACCAATTAACAAAATGACAGTGCCAGCGTTCATGAGGTGGGCTCTCAAAAAGCCTATGTTGCAAATTTGGTGGAAAAAATCCAAAAAATGACTGTTTTACGAGTGTATGTTGTGCAGTTGCTATGCATGCTCGTAACTTCGCAAATTTGCAATGTTTTCATGCCAGATTTTCAACATTGGCATTTTTTCACACCTCCTTGTAAACAGTACAGCTGTAATTTTTCACATCCTGGCCAAAATGTGTTTTTGCTCTTCTGGCACAGAATAGCATAGTCGCTGTGGGAAATTAGTGTTTGGGACAGATTAAGAAAATGACAATGACTCTGTTCATGAGCAGAGGTCTGAAAATGCCTATGTTGAAAATTTGGTGATGATACTCCATAAAATGACTGTGTTACGAGTGTGCATTCATGCTCGTAACTTCGAAAATTAATAATATTTTCACTCCAGATTTTCAACATTGCCATTCTTCTGTACATCCTTATGAACAGTATAGCTGTCATTTTTCACATCCTGGTCAAAATGTGTTTTCGCAGTTCTGGCGCAGGATAGCATAGTCACTGTGGGAAATCCATGTTCGGGACACATTATGAAAGTGACAGTGACACTGTTCATTAGCAGAGGTCCTAAAATGCCTATGTTGAAAATTTGGTGATGAAAGTCCATAAAATGAATGTGTTATGTGCATGCATTGTGCAGTTTCCATGCATGCTCTTACCCTTGCAACTCTGCAATATTTTCACTCCAGATTTTCAACATTGCCATTTTTCCACACTTCCTTATGAACAGTGCAGCTGTAATTTTTTACTTCCTGGCAAAAATGTGTTTTCTGCCTTCCGGTGCACAATAGGGCGGTCGCTGTGGGAAATCTGTGTTCGGGACATATTAAGAAAATCACACTGACATTGTTCATGAGCAGAGGTTCTAAAATGCCTATGTTGAAAATTTTGAGATGAAACTCCATAAAATGCCTGTGTTACCAGTGTGCATTGTGCAGTTTCTGTGCACCCTTGTAAGTTCACAAATTAGTAATATTTTCACACCAGATTTTCAATACTGGCATTTTTTCACACCTCCTTATGAACAGTACAGCTGTAATTTTTCACATCCCGGCCAAAATGTGTTTTCACACTTCCGGTGCACAATACCGCAGTCACTGTCAGAAATCAGAGTTTGGGACAGATTAGGATAGAGCGAGTGAGAGAGGGTGGGAGTGACCGTGCTCAACTGAGCTTTTTCAGGACTGCTGCAGATTTCTTTGTGGGCAAGAAAAGCCATCAACGTGGGCAGGAGCCCAAAAAAGGGCAGCCCGCAGTGCCAGCAGATACAGAATGAGCGAGTGAGGGAGGGGGACTGAGTAAGCTCAACGGAGCTCAGTTGGGACTGCTGCAGATTTCTTTGTAGGCAGAAAAGAATGGCAATGCAGGCAGGAGCCCAGTACAGAAGGGCAGCTTGCAGCACCAGTAGATACAGAACGATTGAGTGAAAGAGGGGTAGTGAGTAAGGTCAACAGAGCTCTGTCAGGATTGCTGCAGATTTCTTTGTGGGCAGGAAAAGGTGCCAACAGAGGCAGGAGACTGTTACAAAAAGGGCAGCCTGCAGCACCAGGAGAAACAGTATGAGCGAGTGAGACCGGTGGAGTGAGCGACCTCAACGGAGCTGTGTCGGGACAGCTGTGGATTTCTTTGTGGGCAGAAAAAGGCGCTAGAGCAGGCAGGAGCCCAGTACAAAAAGGCAACCTGCAGCGCAGGGAGAAACACAATGAGTGAGTGAGAGAGGGGGAGTGAGCGAGCTCAATGGAGGTCTATCATGATTGCTTTGGATTTCTTTATGGGCTGGAAAAGGTGGCAATGCAGGCAGGAGCCCAGTACAAAAGGTCAACCTGCAGCACTGGCAAAACGGAATGAGTGAGTGAGAGAGGGGGAAGTGAGTGAGCTGTATGGAGCTGTGTTGGGAATGCTGCAGATTTCTTTGTGGGCAGAAAAAGCCACTAATGAAGGCAGGAGCCCAGTACAAAAGGGCAGCCTGCAGCAGAAGGAGACACCAGAATAAGCGAGTGAGGAAGAGGGAGTGAGCGAGCTCAACGGAGCTCTATTGTGACTGCTGCAGATTTCTTTGTGGGCAGAAGAAGACGGCAATGCAGGCAGGAGCCCAGTACAAAAGGGAAGCCTACAGCATGGGCAGAAACAGAATGAGCAAGTGAGTGAGGGGGAGTCAGCGAGCTCAACGGAGCTCTGTGGGACTGCTGCAGATTTCTTTGTGGGAAGAAAAAGGGACCAACAGAGGCAGGAGCCCACTACAAAAGGGCAGCCAGCAGCACCAGGAGAAACAGAATGAGTGAGTGAGAGAGGGGGAGTGAGTGACCTCAATGGAGTTCTGTCAGCACAGCTGCGAATTTCTTTGTGGCAGAAAAAGGTGCCAACACAGGTAGAAACCCAGTACAAAAGGACAGCCTGCACCAACACTATGAGTGAGTGAGACAGGATGACTGGGTGAGCTCAATGAAGGTCTATCGTGACTGCTGCATATTTCTTTGTGGGCAGGAAAAGGTGTCAATGCAGGCAGGAGCCCAGTACAAAAGGCCAGACTGCACCACAGGCAGAAATGGAACGAGCGAGTGAGACGGGGGAGTAAGCAAGCTCAATGGAGCTGTGTCAGGACTGCTGCAGATTTCTTTGTTGCCTGAAAAGTTGTCAGCGAATGCTGGAGCCCATTACAAAAGGGCAGCCTGCAGCAGCAGGAGACACAGAATGAGAGAGTGGGGGAGGGGGAGTGAGTGAGCTCAACAGAATTCTGTTGGGAGTGCTGCAGATTGTGTTGTGGGCAGAAAAAGGCAGCAATGCATGCAGGGGCCCAGTACAAAAGGGCAGTCTGCAGTGGCAGGAGAACCAGAACAAGCAATTGAGAGAGGGGGAGTGAGCAAGCTCAGCGAAGCTCTATCATGACTGCTGCGGATTTCTTTGTGGGAAGAAGAAGGCGGCAACACGCAGGCAGGGCCCAGTACAAAATGGTAGCATGCAGTGCTGGCATAAACAGAACGAGCAAGTGAGAGAGGGGGAGTGAGTGAGGTCAACGGAGCTCTGTCGGGACTGCTGCAGATTTCTTTGTGGGTAGAAAAAGGTGCCACCAGAGGCAGGAGCCCACTACAAAAGGGCAGCCTGCATCACCAGGAGAAAAAGAATGACTGAGTGAGAGGGAGAGTGAGCCACCTCAACGAAGCTCTGTTGGGACAGCTGCAGATTTCTTTGTGGACAGAAAAAGGTGCCAATGCAGGCAGGAGCCCAGTACAAAAGAGCTGCTTGTAGCACTGGGAGAAACAGAACGAGCGAGTGACAGAGGGGCACTGAGCGAGCTCAACAGACCAACGCAGTCAAAATTTGGCATTGACAAATGCTTGTTTATATTAGCTGAAATGGCAAAAAAGTACCTTTCCAACAGTGCTATGCAGTCAATTGTAATAAAAACATTTGTTTTTTTATACTTCCTGAAATGGCAAAAAAGTGCATTTTTTCAAGCTGCTTAGGGCTCTTCATATAGACAAATGTTGGTTCTTCATATAGACATGTCAGCCATACACACCATACCCTACACAAACTGTGCATGCTTCCTAAAGTGAGCAGTGTGAAAATATCCCACTGTGATTTTGTCAAACAAAGAAACACACACAACAGTCTGGATTGTATAAAAGGACTACGTTCTGGCCAGGTATGTGATACAGAAGAAAAAATTACTCACCTTAGTAATGTTGTTTCTTCTAATGGAGTCTTGCTATATTATAGACATTAGCAGTTTGTTCCAGCTCTAGAACTGCCCCGGAGTGAAATGGTTAAAACCATTCCAAAATAGAATTTTGGCGCGAGAGCAGCTCTATCTGTGTCATTTCAAACTTGAACTGTCAGATCTTTACGAGCCAAACTCACTAAGGTCTGTGTGGAAGCTGTAACCTACACTAGCCAAATGGCTACCTAAATAATAACAACCATTGATGGTCCCAACACCCAAGACTCAAGTCAGGGGACCAGAAATACTAACACCATTCTAATAATATGAAAATGGAACATAAGTATAATAAAACACACACACACGCTACACATACACACCCCAAAGTCCCAAAGGGCACAAAATGCTAACAGGACATAAGTAGTGCCCACACTAAGTTGCCCTCACACCCCACCAAGTAGAGGTTCTGAGAGGGGAGGTTGGGAGGTCTATAATATAGCAAGACTCCATTAGAAGAAACAACATTACTAAGGTGAGTAATTTTTCTTCAAACAACATGAAGTCTTGCTATATTATAGACATTAGCAGAATACACAGCAGTACCTCCATGGAGGAGGGGCAGAACCTACTTAGGGAATAGGCTCTGAAGAACAGCTGTGCAAACCGAGCATCTCCTGGCCTGGACATCCAGGGAGTAATGCTTGGTAAAAGTGTGCACCGCTTTCCAAGTAGCAGCCTGGCAAATCTCTAATAAAGGATATCTCTGGCAGCAGCTAGAGAGCAGCTGTTCCCCTGGTAGAATGAGCCCTCAAACCAGGGGGCTCTGCCCACTTTCTGATAACAAAATTGGATACAAGAGACAATCCACCTGGCTATTGATCTCTTAGTGGCAGGTTTGCCTTTCCCAACTTCACCATAGGTAAGGAAAAGTTGGAGGATTCGAACCTGTGACCTTTGGTACGCTCTATATAATAACTAAGAGCTCTCTTAACATCCAGGCTGTGCAACCTCCTCTCACCCGAAGAGGAGTGATCAGTGAAAAATACTGGAAGGGAGATAGATTGAGTAAGATGGAAATCTGAAACCACCTTAGGCAAAAACTTCCTATTAGTCCTAAGGACTACCTTATCCCTGTGGAAAGAAATAAAGTCAGTCTCCACTGACAAGGCTTGCAATTCACTTATGCGTCTGGCAGAAGTGATAGCCACTAAAAAACAGTTTTCCAAGTTAGGTACTTAGCTCTGCAGAAGACAGAGGTTCAAAAGGGGTTCCATTAACTGGGCAATGCAAACATTAAGGTCCCAAGCAGGGCCGGTTCCCGAAAGGAGGATTAGTATGGAGTAACCCCTAAAAACTTGGAAAACACAGGATGAGAGGAAAGGGGATGACTTTCCTGCTGACACAAAAGCAGACACAGCTGACAAATGAACTCTCAGGGTAGCTGGTCTGAGACCCAAGGAATTAAGATGTACCATGTAATCTAACAAAAAGGGCAATTCAGCAGATTCTGGGGAAATATTTTTCTAGCACACCAATGGAAAACCTTTTCCATTTAAAACTATAAGTAGCCCTAGTGGAAGGCTTCTGGAAGCCTTTAGGATCTCAAGAACACCCTGAGAGAGGTGTAAATCAGCAAACTCTAACTCCTCAAGAGCCAGGCCTTGAGGTTGAGGGATTGAGGTCCGGATACCAAACCCTTCCTGGGCACAAGTCAACAGATTGTGATTCCTGGGAGGCACAGGGGAAGATGGACTGTCAGAGACAGAAGGAGGGGTACCAGGGCTGCCTGGCCCAATCCGGGCAATCAGAATCACCCTGCAAGGCTGAGATCTGATTTTGACTAGTACTTTGAATAGGAGAGGAAAGGGGGGGAAGCATAGAGGAACTTCCCCTCCCAATCCAGAAGAAGGGCATCCAGGGGAACTGAGCCCAGCACTGGAGGCCTGCAACAAAACAGAGGAAGTTTCTGATTGTCTGGGGCTGCAAAAAGATCCATCTGAGGGATGCCCCACCTGGCAAAAACTATCCCCAGCACTTGAGGATCCAGGGACCATTCGTGATGGCCCTGGGAAATCCTGCTGAGGGCATCCGCTAGGACATTGTCCTTCCCTGGAAGATGAACTGCTATGAGGGAAGTGTTCAGGGAATAGGCCAGAGACCACAACTTCATTGCCTCGGTACACAAGGCCGAAGACCAAGTGCCCCCCTGTTTGTTGATGTACCACATTGTTGTGGTGTTCTGTTCTGACTTGTATCACCTTGTCATGGACAGATGCAGAAAAAGCTTGAAGAGCTAAAAAGACAGCTCTGAGTTCCAGCAAATTGATGTGGAGCAGAGATTCCTGGGGACCAAACTCCTGAGTGGAAAGGTCGCCCATGTGGGCTCCCAACCCAGAAGGGAAGCATCTGTAGTGAGAGTCAAGTCGTGAGAAGGGGAAATGAAGGGGACCCCGCTCTTAATTGCTCTGATCCTGCCACCACTGGAGAGCTAGGATCAAGGTCTGAGTCACTGGGACCAACTTGGAAAGGGGTCTCTTCTCTGAGACCAAAAGGTTCTCAAGTGAAACTGAATGTCTCTCATCTGAAATCTGGCCCCTGCACAACAGCTGTGGATGCAGCCATGTGCCCCAGGAGCTGCAGAAAGTGTCTTGCTGGTTGAGAGACCTGCAGAGTGAAGGAAGAGGCCAGAGCCACTAAATTCCTTACCCTTTCTGGGGAAGAAAGGCTCTGGCTAGCTTTGTGTCCAATTCTGCCCCTATAAAGGTGAGTACCTGGACTGGTTCCAGAACCGACTTTGGTAGGTTTAGCAGAAAACCCAGGGAGGTGAGAAGCTGCTGGGTGACCTGCAGGTGATTTTACCTGTTCTGGGGACTGGCCTACAATGAGCCAGTCGTCTAGATAGGGAAAACAGCAATCCTCTGCCTCCTTAAGGGCACTGCCACTGCTAGACACTTTGTGAATACCCTTGGAGCAGAGGTAAGGTCAAGGGCATTGCTCTGAACTGGTAATGACCTGAGGGCAGTTTGAATCTGAGGTACTTTCGATGAGATCTTCTGATTAGGACATGGAAATAGGCATCCTTGAGGTCCAGGGAGGCTAGCCAGTCCCCTGGCCTTAGGGAAGCTAAAATCATTGCCAGAGTTACCATTTTGAACTTTGGTTTCAAAAGATGCTTGTTCAGATATCTTAGATCTAAAATGGTCCACCATTCTCCTGTCTTTTTTGGGGTAAGGAAGTATCTGGAATACAGACCCCTGCCGTGATACAGGGGAGGAACCCTTTCTACTGCTCTGAGAGCTAACAGGATGAGACCTCTGTTTCCAGAGCGAGGGTCTCTGAAGCACTTGCAGGTAGAAAAGTCTGCTTCTCAACTTGGGAAACTTTTGAAGCTGAGAACCAGACCCTGGCTCACTACTTCCAGAACCCACTTGTCTGAGGTTAAAGAAGCCCAATTCTGACTGAAGTAAGCCAGCCTGCCCCCCACTGGTACAGGAGAATCGGCCCTGGGCACCTCATCAGGGTGCCTGTTTCGCAGGAGCTTTAGGCTGGGGGGTGGGAGCAGGTCTGCCCACCCCTCGTCTGCCCCTGCCTCTGAAGAAGCCCCTCTGAGCATAGGCAGAGGAGGCCTGAGTCTGGTAGAAAGGCCTGTGAAAAGGCCTACCCCTACCCCTGGGGGCATGCCTTTGAGGAGTGGCTTGCCACTCCTTAGCCTGGGCACTCTTGTAAGTAGTCCTATATTCATCCATCTTTTTCATGTAATTCTCTGTCTGCTCTCCAAACAGAGAATTTACCACCACAGGAAAATCCATAGCCTTAGTCTGGGTATCCTGTGACAAACTAGTACACCTGAGCCAGGCCAACATACGAAAAGCTACAGATGTGGCCATGACCCTAGAGGAAACATCATTAACATCCACAGCAGCATGAAACTGAACCTTAGAGGCTTCAATGCCATCAGCAGCCACCTGTTCTAGTTCACTAGCCAGCTGGCCATGGGCCTGCTTGGCCAATTGCATAACAGTATCTCATCTAGATTTCTGATACCTAGCTACATAAGCCATATAATTTGCTTGCCTGAGTCCCAGAGAGGCCGCCATATACTGTTTTTTTGCCATGGCATCAATCTTCCTGGAATCCTTGTCAGGAGGATGTGAAGCCAAGGAATATTAGCTTTATCACAGGCAGCAGCCTGAACTACTCACATGACTGCATTGCTGAGAAAGGAATTCTGTATCAGGGCCTGACAATGTATACCTTCTGTCCATCTTTTTATCTACAGGAGGCACAGAATTAGGAGCTTTTAAAATTTTAATTGTTTGTTTCTAAAAGACTTATGTAAAGGAATAGACAATCTCCTATGCTCTGAATATCCATCATTTCTACAAAATCAGGCTCCTCTTGCTCATCCACAGCCTCTTCTAAAGGAAGCTGAGGGTTTCAGCAACTTTTTATAAAACATAAATGAGATGGGGACTCAGACAGCATAGGGGAGATTCTAAAGGTCTGTCTGGGGAGATGTCCGGTTCAATGGGCACACCCAGACCTTCCCAGCCACATTCATACTGTTCATAATCCTCCTCCCTCCTCTGGTTCATAAAATTCCTCAATATCATAATCCTGAACCACTGGGACCGGACGAACCGACCTTTACCAGATAGTGGTGGTTGGACGGACCCTGAGACAGTGACTGGACAATTTGTATGGCTTTTGCTATCTCTGCAGCAGTTGGAGAAGGAATTTTGGACTCCAGACCTGCTGATTTTCTTGTTTTCTTTACTGGAATTGGTTCCTCAGAACCAGCTTTTCTTTTGCCCGAGGAAGTCTGGCCCTGGTCAGAGGGCACTCCCTCTGGTTCGGTTGGCACCGAACCGGGCTAGCCATCCGGGTCAGCGGACTTTTTGGCCTCTCATTCCCTGAGCCTGCCCAATCTTTTTTCCAGGGTGGCTGCAGGGAAATTCTTACATACCTGGCAGTCTGACTGGAGGTGGTCAAACCCCAGACAATAAACACATGTGGTGTGTGGGTCAGCCTTGGCAAAGACTTCCCCACAAACATCACAGTGTTGAAACCCAGTGGGCCCGGTTTTTCTTCTGGGTTTCTCAGACATGATGCCAGCCTAACCAAAAACTTGCCCTTTTAACGGCAGTGCCAGGCAAGACACCCTTATCGGTTCCTAACCGTGTCACGGGTATTGGAAAAAAACGTAATAAATCAGTTTTTTTTAGAACCGATAAGAACCGGGAACCGCACTCTAAAATAGTAACTTTTAGTTTTAAATGAGTTTTAAACCCACTGATCGGTTCAAAACCGAACCGATAACTTACAAGTTCCACACAGACAAAACCTTCATTTACTTACGGTTACCACAGATAGAGCTTGAACCGAACGGTTTTGAGGTTAAAATAAAACTATTCTCGGTTAAATCCAACCGAGAAAACACTTTTTAAACCGAGAAATGAACCGAGCAGAAGGAGAAATCTCCGGAGCGACTGTTCACTGAGGCGGAGTAAAGAATCTGACAGTTCAAGTTTGAAATGACACAGATAGAGCTGCTCTCGTGCCAAAATTCTATTTTGGAATGGTTTTAACCATTTCACTCCGGGGCAGTTCTAGAGCTGGAACAAACTGCTAAAGTCTATAATATAGCAAGACTTCATGTTGTTTGAATAGATCTGAAGGGATGTCAAGTGAGCTCAGGGAACCATCACTTGTGGCAATGCCAACACCCCACCACTTGCTATATTCCCAAAGCTCACTTGCCACTCATTCAGATAAATTCTGCTATATGTATATTTATATATATATATACAGTATATATATATATATGTATATACACATATATGTATAGATATATACTGTATATATATATATACATATAAATATTATATGTGTGTGTATACACACACACACACACACACACACACACACACATATACACATCTATATATTGAGTCGTTATCATTTGTATCCAGCCATACACAATTCACCATCAACATATCCAAAGACATTCAACAACACAGCAGCTTCACAAATATGACATGCATGGCAGCACAGTCTCTCACACAACATGCACATGTAGTATTCATCAGTGTCGCACACTTTAAGGGCATAACATCACAACACAGACAGACATGTGCGCGGCGGAACCCATGGTATTATCATATAGAATAGAGAATGTCAACAGCAAAATTATTACAATCACCACAGTCACATTTTTCTTACCTATTCAGATGGCATCCCATGATGATCTGTACTGAAGAGATTTCTATATTCTTACCTGGCGTAATTCCAACCTCTCCTCTGCTGTCTGTGTAATCCTATAAATAAAGTAGTTCCATCATCTCCTTTGTTGTCTGTGGCATTCTTTTATAATAAAAATAAAAAAAGGTTCAACCTCTCCCCTGTTGTCAGTGGTTCCCTGCAATGGAAAACAAAAAAAAGTAGTCTGTTGAAACTTTCTTGTCCTCTGATCCTCTGTAGTTCCCTCGTTGTGCTCCTGTCATACCACCACCCCCAGACAGTTGTAGGGCCACTCTGTGTTCATCTCATCACTCCTTCCACAGCAGCTGGTCTAACTGTTGGTGATACATTGTCTTGCATGTTATCGGAACATGGCCTATTTGGTGTCTTTAGTCCTTTCACCCCCCTCCATGACTTTGCTTCAATCCAAACAGTCAACATCACGAACAACAGACTCTCAAACTTGCACACTTTGGTCTCTCATAGTCGCCACCCCATCCAGGAATTTGCTTTGACCAAACAGTCGATGTCATGCACAACAGACAGCGAGAAGGACTGCATGAAACAGAACAGACAATGTTGCTGCCAAATGAAAATAAAAAATACTGAGCTAAAACCTCCACTCCACATAAATTATACTGAAAGAGGTACTGGAGACAAAAACAGGCACACCAGAATAGTTACTTACTACATTTTATTTCTGAGGTCTTCCCCCCTTTTCTTTTGATCATTCTAGGCCTATACTTTGAAAATATTTTGTTACAACAGTTCTCAGTCTGCCAGCTGACACTTCAGCCTCTGTGCCACTACACCACCATCTCATGATTTCTCAGTCAAAACATTGCCCGTGGAGCCACAGATTGGCTGCTCCGCTGTGACAATGACATAGTGGTTTGCCAGTGACAGACTCCCAAAGTATTGCCTGGTTCAGCCCTCCATTGGCTCTTTCAGATGGCCCCCTTGGTCTGGGGAGTGAAAGAAGCCTGACACCAACTGTACACTGCTGTGTGATACCACACTTGCGATCCTTTCTCAATGCAACACTTCTACCATACCTTTATCTCACCACCCGGGAACTCCCAAGTAATGTTTCTGCCACTTGTTCCCTTACTTTCACTTACCAGACCTCTTTTAGCTCAGTATTTTAAATTTTCATTTGGCGCAGACCATTCAATGACTGGCATATCACTACATTACCTCTGAAACACCAACGGGCCAAGCAGGAGTTCCACCAATGCAAGAAATCCGATTCACGCCCATGACACTGTGTCTCTTTGACCTTTTCTTTGTCTCTGTCCATAAAGTTTTTATTTCCCAAATCAGTAACAATACCTATGTTTCCAACTTTTAGATAACATATGCTGCATTTCCACCACCCGATTGTTGCAGCACCACCACCCGCCTGCCATCAAACCATTTCATCCACAGTTTCCCACTTCTGCCTTTGCGTCATTTTTCACGTCAGTTGCTTCTCTTCTCTGCCATTTTGTCGTCGAGCTATACTATGCATCTACTACCACCTCTGCACATCTCATCACTCCAAGGTGCACACTCTGGTATCTCTAAGGTCTCTTGAAGTTGCCCCCCTCCAGGAATCTGATACAACCAAACAGCTGAAGTCGCAGCACTCTGGTCTCTCTCTCTCTCTCTCTCTCTCTCTCTCTCTCAGTCACAGCACTCTGGTCTCTCTCTCTCTTTCTCTCAGTTGCAGCACTCTGGTTTCTGTCTCACAGTCACAGCACTCTGGTCTCTCTCTCGCAGTCACCCTCAACTCCCGAATTTACTTCAACCACACAGTCGATATCACACACAACGGACAGTGCACAGGACTGCATGAAACACAGAACAGGCAATGTTGTGGCCAAATGAAAATAAAAAATACTGAGCTAAAACATCCACTCCACATAAATTACACTGAAAGAGGTACTGGAGACACCACCACCTCATCATTGTGATCGCTCAGTCAAAACATTTCCCACGGAGCCACCAAGTGGCTGCTCCACCTTGTCAATGATATGGTGGTTAGCCAGTGACACACATGTCCGCTGTCAGTCTGAGATCTGTTATGCTTGTCACACATAATGGCAGATGACAGCACTTCCTAGATGACCAAGGGGAAACAAACTACCTCTAATGTAAAAGGTAATGGCAGACTCCTAAAGTACTGCCTGGTTCAGCCCTCCATTAGCTCTTTTAGTTGGCCCCCTTGGTCTTGTGAGTGAAAGAAGCCTGACACCAACTGTGCCCTGCTGTGTGAAGCCACACTCACGATCCTTTCTGAATACAAGACTACTACCATACCTTTATCTCACCACCCAGGAACTTCCAAGTAATGTTTCTGCCACTTGTTCCCTTACTTTCACTCACCAGACCTCTTTTAGCTCAGTATTTTTAATTTTCATTTGGCGCAGCCCATTCAATGATTGACATATCGCTACATTACCTCTGAAACACCAACGGGCCAAGCGGGAGCTCCACCAATGCAAGACAATATGATTCACACCCATGACAGTGCGTCTCTGACCTATTTGCCACCAAACCATTTCATCAGCCATTGAACCATTCTTCACATCAGCTGCTGCTGGGGTGGTGACATGTGTTTGATGCTGGTATCAGGTCATTTTTTGCACTGGTGTCAAGTCTCGGAGGAAGGGATGGGGATCACCCAGACAGCAGGTACTGCTGTTTGTGGGATGGTGCCAAGCCTTGCATCACCCATCACCATGCCACAAACAGCATTGCCTGTTGTCTGGATAACCCCCCTTCCTCTGAGACCTGATGCAATCACACAAAATAGTTGTCATGCTGTCAGGGACCTGCCTCCCACCATCAAACACATGTCACCATCCCAAAAAATGGATTCCCTGGTGTTCACACCCTACAGTATCCACCAACAAATGAGACAGCATTCCTCACAGTGTTCAGTGTTTCCTCCCCCCTAACCCCCAATGCAGGAAAACACCACAACCTTAAAAAGCCCACAGGATGCCATAGAGTCCACAGTGATGGTTCCTGTCACCCCACCCTCAATAGGTCCCACCCAACACATCCTTCAGAAGCATAGCAAACCCATGTCAGGGGAGCACAGACGCCAAAACACACCTAGCCAAACAAAAAACAAAATAAACACAATGCCATACAGTCCCCAGTGATGGTCCCAGGTCCCCCGCCCAGCACATAGCACACCTGGCAAAAAGAAAACACTATTACCTGGTTGAGAACAGGGCAATGTTATAAACAACTTCCCACCCCAAACCCCATCCTCCAACCCAGTCAAGCACAGAAAACACACGTGAGGGGAGCCCAGATGCCAAAACCCCAACACGTCTAGCCAAACAAACAAAAAAAAACATAGAATGCCATACAGTCCCCAGCAGTGATGGTCCCTGGCCCACCAGCCTCCATGGGTCCCACCCAGCACATAGCACAATTGGCAAAAAGAAAACATGCAATGTTACAAACAACCCCCCACCCTGAACCCCCTTCTCCAACCACATCAAGCATAGCAAACGCACGTGAGGGGAGCACATACACCAAAATGCCAACATGTCATGCCAAAAAAAAAGAAAGAAACACAGAATGCCATACAGTCCCCCTGTGATGGTCCCTGCCCCCCCCCACCCTCCAGCACAATTGGGGGGAAAAGCACCGTTACCTGGCTGAGGACAGGGAAATGGGACCAGAGTCCTGATTCCAACATGTCGACACCCTACCCATGAACCATAATTCGAGCTACAGATGCCAAGCAAGGAAACCCCCCCCCGTCAGCTTCCGTGGGTCCCACCCAGCACATATCACAATTGTGGAAAAAGTTGAATTACCTGGCTGAGGCCACATGGGACCAGAGCCCAGATGCCAAACACTGACACTTCTTGCCATGATCCACATTTCAAGCAACAAATATTCTGAAAGCTACAGATGCCACAAAACAAGGAAACAAATAACAATGCTTCTGTATCAATCTCAGTGTTTTCGGGGGCTTTTCTTTGAGAAGTCAGAAACCGGACGTAGGGCTTCTCACTGAAGACGGCTCACAGAAAGACCCTGAAAACACTCAAAGTGACACAAAAGTAAAATAACAATTTACAAAATCCAATACCTGAAAGAGTGAAGTTTGTCAGGTAAAGATCTCAGGCAGCTCAGCAATTGGGACAAGCGGCAAAATGAGAGCAAAGGCATCAGTGCTCCAATCCACCTCCACGCAGTAGCAAAATGAGGACCCACAATTTAAAATGTGGGTTTGTTATAATTTTCCAGTGGGACCCCTACACTTGCCAACCAATGAGAAGAGGCTAACAATGTGAGGTATCACCCAAAGAGGATTAATAAGCCATACTTTCACTGGCTGGCAAGGACTGGCACAAAATGTTACTGATGACTCCAGATGTAGCATGGGCACACTAGGACACTGCAGCTCACGTCTGAAGTCATTCTCGGACACAAAAGCACAGTGAAGCCTGCCGAATACAGATGTTTCTCAAAGGCAAAGAGTTAATATAGCTTTGTTCAAGTCCCCTGAATAAATCAGATTTAACTTTGTTTGCATTTAACCTGATTGTGGTTCCAGTTTGTGCCCAAAGTATTGTATTGTTGATATTTGCTGTGCTTAAACTTGTTTTACAGGAGGTCCTCAGGGTCAAGCTAGAGGAACCAGCCCTGGTGGTAAGTGCAAACAGTGTGGGTAATTGTCTGGTGAATAAGGGTCATTGTGAAAGTAATTATTGTATATTGTTCAGGCCACTAGAAGGGAAAGGGGTGGGTACAGTGTCCCAGAGGGCTGTGCCCAGGTTAGTTTGACCACTAACAACCCTGGCGTCTGGGTGGAGACATCTGTTTCATTACCCAGGCCCCTTAACCTGCTACTAGCCAAGCAGGCAGGGGTAGTAGTCCTTGGGATAGCGCCACCTGGGGGTTACATCATGGAGGCTCACCTCTGGGATTTTGTGCCTTCTAGTGGCCAAAAATAATGAATTATTGTTAAAGATTGATGGCTACCCCAGTAGAAACGGCTGTACACAAGTTGGTGGGGTGGTGTACTGGGCAGGTGATTGACTCCCAAAATGCTCTGCTTATACTGGATAGTCCCCTGGGTACCAGTCAGGATACTGCAGCAGAATCACTCTCCAAAGTTGAATGTTTAAAAAACCCTGTGGTGGTGAGTTGACAGGCTGATTTGATCACCAAACATTCATAGCCTAGGTAGAGTGTAGTGACCTCATGGACAGCTATAAAGTGCCACAGACTATTGCCTCAGAAGGGATGCTAGCCACCTGGACAGTGATAACAAAAGACAGTAAAGACCCTGGGGAGGATAAGCTCCCACCATTATCTGAGACTTTTGAGGAGAAATTTGCTAAGTTATTGTTGGAGGAAAGGAAAACCGTAGAGGACTTTAAGAAACTATTCCTGTCACCTGGGGGTGTTCCTTCCCCAACCCCCCCAAATCCAGCACCTGTTACTGCCCCACCTCCTGTGCCTGTGCCAATGCTGACCCCTATATTTGTACCCGCCATTAGTTACAACTCCTACCGAAGGCTGAGAACCTTCTTGGGTGGTGGGAGATATGAACTTGATGGAATACCTAGTGTACATAGATGATGTCATTGTGTCCGGAAGCACATTAGAAGAGCATGAGACCTGACTGTTTAAAGTCCTAGTCTGATTGGAAGACTTCAGTCTCAGGCTGTCCATTGGCAAGTGCCAGTTTTTTCAAACCTCTGTGAAGTATATGGGGCACATAGTATCTGCGGAAGGGATAGAGACTGATCCCAGTAAGGTCAAGTCACTGACTACTTGGCCCCAGCCCCATAACTTGAAAGAACGACAACATTTCCTGGGGTTCTGTGGCTACTACTACAGGTTCATAAAAGACTATTTCAAGGTGATTCACCTGCTCCTGAAAGTCATCCAGTGTTACCCCGCCACCAACCGTAAATACAAGAAAGGGGCTGTCAAAGAATCCAAGAAAGCATACTCCCAAACAGGTGAACCTTTTAGGCCTTGCTGGACACCTGAATGTGAAGCAGCCTTCCATGAAGCCATAGCTCACCCATGCCCCTATCCTCACCTATGCTGACCCTACTAAGCCCTATGTGCTGCATATGGATGCTAGTCTGAAGGGATTAGGAGCTGAGCTGTATCAAGACCATGAGGATGATTTGAGACCAATCCTGTGCACAAGCTGGAGTTCCTTGCCCTTAAATGGGCCATTGTTGACCGGTTTCACGAGTACCTCTATGGGCAAAGATATTGGTGAAGAACGACAATAACCCGTTAACCTATGTAAAGACTTCAGCTAAGTTGGATGACACTAGGCAGTGGTGGCTCTCTGCTTTATCAACCCAAGATTATGCTGAAGAATACAGGCCAACTCTGAACCATATTGATGCTGATTCCCTGTCATGAAGGCCAGTCTTCCGGAGTGGTTGGGTCAGGTTGTATGAACCTGACATCAGAGCATTGTGCCAAATGTTTGATAGAAATGAACATATGTCTACGGACACAGTGGATTGTTTAGTAGATTGCTTGGACCCTCCTGATATCTGCATACCAGCTACCTATTGCTATTTCTCTGCTCTAGATATTAGTGCACTACCTCAATTTGACAATGACAGCATTCAGTGGGCTCATTCCCAAGATCCTATGATTCAGCCAGCACTTGATGCCCTGCATGTGGGGAAAGATGTGCTCCAGTTACATTCCCCTGACTTGAGAACTGCCTTATTGTTTAAAGAAGGCCCCAGGTTGAAGTTACGCAATCAGTTGTTATACAGAGAGACAGTGGATCGCAGTGGTCGAGTAGACAAGCAGCAACTGGTCCTTCCTACAGCCTTTAAAGATTTGGTACTGAAGTCCCACCACAACCACATGGGGCACCTCGGTATTGACAGAACTCTCGACCTGGTACAATCTCGATTCTACTCGCCCAAGATGGGGGCCGATGTTGAGCACCATGTAAAGACCTGCAGTCATTGCCTACAAAGGAAAGCCCTGCCTCAGTGGGCTGCCCTCCTTGTCAATATTACTACCAGCACACCCATGGAACTGGTCTGCATAGACTTTTTGTGTTTAGAACCTGCTCAGCGGAATACTGGCAATGTGTTAGTGGTTAAGGATCATTTCACATGGTATGCACAAGCTTTTCCAACTAAAGATCAAAAGGCCTCTACCGTGGCCAAGGTACTAGTGGAAAATTTCTTTGTCCACTATGATGCCTCCCAGTGGATCCAACCTGACCAAGGCAGAGACTTTGAAAGTTGACTAATCAAAGAAATGCTCTCTCTGTGGGGGGTGCAGAACTCAAGAACCATCCCCTCTCACCCGCAGGCAGAACCTCAACCAGAACATTTTAACCGCACCCTTCTAGACTTGCTGGGCACCCTCCACCCAAAAGACAAGCATAAGTGGAGCCAGCAGATTAGCACCTTGGTACATGCATACAATTGCACCAAAAATGACGCTACTGGGTTCTCCCCCTACCGTCTCATGTTCGGGAGGGAGGCCTACCTGCCAGTTGATGTCTGTTTTAGGGTCTCTCCAGACGGGGTCCGAGCTGAAAACTACCTGCAGTATGTACATAAACTGAAAGCTTAACTGAACCATGCATATCAACTAGCCCAGACAATGGCCGCTGAAAGAAATCTCACCAACAAAGAGAGGCAAGACAAGAAAGTAAAGGCTCAATGGCTACGGCCTGGAGACCATGTGTTGTTACGCAATTTGGGATTACATGGCAAGCATAAAATTCCTGATAGGTGGCACCAACTTTCTCATGTAGTAGTTGGAAAGTTGGATGATCTCTCAGTATACAAGGTACGCCCAGAGAATAACTCCAAAGCTGTCAAGACCATGCACCGTAACCACTTACTGCCCATCAGCCAAGTCATTATTGAAGCTGAGCCAGCAGGCATTGCCTCCACTGGGCTGATGACTCATACTGCTGCAGAAAAGAGACAGAATCAACCTACCCAGTAGTTATAGAGTTAAGGTTTCCCCCGCAGTAGGCCCAGAATGATAGTGACTGTCAGTTCACCTCTGATGATAGTGAGTGTGACAATGCCTATTACCCCTCCTATGAACTGAGTCAGTTGTTTCAAGGTAACCCTATGACTAATTGTGGGGATGAAGCTGGGCCTTCTGGACTGACTAACCCCCCAGTTTCGTCCTTGGAGCCAATGCTTCCTGAAAGTGAGGTGCAAAGCATCACATCAGAGGTTGCAGACTCTGTGTTTTGTGGAACTGTGCGAATTGTTCGAAGAAGGGGCTGATGGTCTGAGTCTCCCTGGTGACACACCAGAACTTGAATAACAATATGAGAGTGCTGACAGCTCCCCTTCAGTGCCACAAAGCCTAATTGTGCCAGAACCTTCTCTAAATGAGCCAAGTGTTATGGAAACATAGCCTACAGAGCAAGGAGCTGACAGTGCTCCCAGTTTGGACATTCCCATCTGTGCAGAGGCACCCCTCATGAATGACAAAAGCTCCAGAGTTAGTGCTGAAAGTACAGAGACTGTGTCGGTTCCCCCCAGAAAGACTGGCCGAGCTGTCAAGCCAGTATTGCACTTCAGCTATGATTCTTCCGGGAGGCATGGGGATTTGCCTTTCAATGTGGTTCACAAAGGTGTTTATATTTCTCAGAGCTCACTACCCAAACTGAACTTAATGGACAATTCCAGGTTGATTGTTCTTCCTTCTCAGTATGATGCCCCTACTCTATCCAACCCCAAGTTAGCTGATAGGGAAGGGTCCCCCCCCTACATTGTTTAATGTACAGAAATTTATAACATGAATCAGTATTGTGAAGTCACAAATATGTTAATCATAGTGGAATCAGTATTACCCATATGAAACATGCATAAGTATTGTCCTTATGGATATAGTATCATGAAGTGTAGTGAATATGTATCGTAAAGTAATACGTTTATGTTAACTGATGCATGATGGTACAGACTTGATGCGGATGTCAGGTTTTCTCCAGGCAGGGAAGGGTGTAACCCCCTCCAAATGGGGGTTCCCAAAAAGTCTTCCTCAAGCTTGCCTAAATGCTCACTGCCAGGTTGGTGTTCTGCATTTTAGCAGTTTAAATGTTTTGTCAGACAGTGCCTGTATAGCCTCTGTGTACTGTCTCTTTAAAAGCTGCCTGGATTGCAGTCATAATTAATCTGAGAGGGATCTTTGTTGGAAGATGTACTTCTCTGCTGATCACTTGTTAGAGTAGTAATAACATTGCAGTTTGTTCTAACCTGCCTTTTTGCAGCATGGACAGTTCTGTTTGTTTCCATCATCTAGGTCCTGGCCTGCAAAATGGGCCAATCAGTACATTTGGGACTCTAAAATGGAACCTGCCTACAGGGGCTTGGTGGGGCCAAAACTTGTAGGAATTGTAGTTTTGGGTTTTTGGTGCCTTAAATAACCTGGAGAGGGAACCCTTGTTGTGACTGACAGACAAATCAGCCAACCAAACCTTTTGGGTCTTGGGGAAGGTCCCACACTGCTTGCAGTTTCAGTGAGATCTGAGTTGGGAAGTGAAAAAGTAACAACTCAAGATAGTTTGAGCAGCAATCCATAGTGGATTCACATGTGAAAACTGTGGAAAGGCATGAGTTTAGCTTGCATACCTGCCTACTGTTCCTGAGAGGGAATTTGTGCTTTTTTTTTTTAACTGAATCTGAATTTGGAGAGCGAATTAAGCCACTGAATTGTGACCAGGCTTTAACCTGAAGAAGACTGAAGATTTGCTGAATGCAATCAGCCTGTCAGGACTTCCAGCTACCTCTGAACTCCCAGATTGTGCAGAGACTCTGTAATTGTGACCAGAGAGCCATTTGCCTGGTACAGTGGAATTTCCTTGCATGTGAATGTGCTGCGTGCTCATATTGGGTCATGATTTGGTTCCCCACTGTTTGTCTGAACTGTGTTTTGCTTGCTGGAGGCTGTATCCAGCTCCATGGACTGAATCCATATCCATTTCCATTTGCCTGGGCCCTGCTACACTGGCTCAGCCAGAACACCTGCTACCAGAGAAAGTCATCGATGAGAGACCGGCCTGGGGATCAGCCTTCTGCTCAATGCCTTGAACAGGAATGACTCCTCGGTGATTCATGTGGGCCTTGCTTCTCCTGGCACTCCAGCTCAACAGCCTGCAGTCTTGATTTCATCCTGCATGTGTCCAGTATTGGGTATCATGAGTAAACATCAGGGTAGCTCCCTGCAACAACAACTAAATCTAGAAGTGTTGTCATCTGATTGTCTTGTTGCCTTTTCTTTCACAAACTGAGTCCTCCGGCTCCAGATTACAAATAGTGTGTGTTGTGCATGTCGCTTTTTTCCGTCACAGGGCCCAAACCATCTGCAATGTCCCTGACTAGCCCACCATTTTCCTACCTGGATACCCAGAGTGTGTGACTGTGTAGGGTCTCTGAACTGCATAACTGTCTGATTAATATAGCTTTTAAGCAAATCAACGTGATTGCACCCTGCCCTTGTTCAAGTCCTCTGAATAAATCAGATTTAACTTTGTTTGCATTTAACCTGATTGTGGTACCAGTTTGTGCCAAACGTATTGTACTGTTGCTATGTGCTGTGCTTAACTTTGTTTTACAGAGGGTCCCCAGGGTCAATCTAGAGTAACCAACCCTGGGGTAAGTGCAAACAGTGTGGGTAATTGCCTGGTGAATAAGGGTCATTGTGAAATAATTATTGTATATTGTTCAGGCCACTGGAAGGGAAAGGGGGGGTACAGTGTCCCAGAGGGCTGTGCCCAGGTTAGCTTGACCAATAACAACCCTGACCTCCGGGTGGAGGCACCTATTTGATTACCCACGCCCCTTAAACTGCTACTAACCAAGCAGGCAGGGGTAGTAGCCCTTGGGATAGCACCACCTAGGGGTTACAAATAAATTGTTTCTCTTCAATCTATTCTCTAGATCCTCACATTTGTCAGTTAGAAGCTTTTGTTCATTTAATAAGTGCACCGTGACCTCTCCAAGCTATCTGTTCTAGCGTCAATCTCAGTATGCGCCGACTCCAGGTCTGCAACTTTTTGGTTTACTTTAGCTAATTCTGTGGATAACTCAGAATGGGAGGCCAGCATTTCATCCTTCAAGCCTTTGAGCTCTGCCAAAATTGCAGCATTGCTGGGTTGCCCATTAAGAGTCGGCGAGGCTTCCACCATGTCTGGTAGGCCGAATTCACCAGTCAGAGAGTTGTTAGTTTGTTTAGCTTTCTGCATGGCAACTGAGGTTGACTTTTTCTTTTTTTGGGCTCCCATTCGGTTCCTTGACTCTCCTGCTGTCTTTATTTAGAGGCTTTTCTAGATTTGATAAGGTTTTGGGGGTCTGATTGCCGGGCCACAGGAGCGCCGTCTTTTCAGTGCTGCATTCCACCGGGCAGCTCAACCGGAAGTCACCTTCAGTATTCTTGCAACAAAAATAAAATTAATTCTTGTCTGAAGTTTCCCTTTAAAAAAACTGAAACCTTCTGACTGGTGGAGGGTTCTATAAGAATCCTTCATAGCTGCTAATGAAGTAATTTGCTGTAGAGCTGTAGTATCACAATAAAGTTGCTCAGATTGTAACCCTCTATCTTGTTTCTGGAGGCCGCAATTAAAATCCCCAGCCCACAAAATCAAATGAGAAGTGTGTGAAAAGGTTGATACTTCTGATCAAGGCTGTTCTGAGTGCCTTACTCTGTGGGGCATAAATTGCTATTAAAAAAAACTGTTCTTTATGGTAAGAAAGATCTAATAGCAAAGCTCGACCTGGGTAAATATCTAGTAATCTAGTGACTACTAGATTAGGGTTAGCTAGCAATATCCCTACCCCATCACATACTTCCATCCCAGTGGACCAAAAAGAAGACGCAACTGCCACCCTTGAAATGCTCATAGTAGCTCCATCAGTTTTTAATCTGGTGCCTAAAATACAGGTGATAGCATAAGCCGTTTCTTGAAGTGTAAGCATAGTTCCTGCTAATTTCTTATCTCCTTTTATGCTGTTAACATTAATTGTTCTAATTAAAAGTTGATCCAGGGAATTAGTAAACTGTCTCATAGTTTAAGACATTATGAGTTTGTACCTTTTGCCTTTGCCTGGTCCATTTTGCTATAGAATCCATGCTCCCTCCTTCCTCTGTATCAGTGTGTAAGAGCACAGAAGAAGAATCAGTTCCTTCTCCGAGTCCCCATCTTCAGATAATAATACTGCAAATGTATTTCCATTCTTCCAGGAACTAGGTGTTATCTCCTTTCTGGGGCCTCCAATTTTCCTGGACACTACTTTGCCTAATCTAGATCTTTTGGTTTGTGTGACAGTTTTAAAAACTTCTTTAACTGGGGAAGGGGGCATATCTCTCGGAGTATTACTTACTTCATCTGGGGTAACTTGCACTTCTGTGACTACCTGTAATTCTGGATCCTGTGTCGATATTATATTTGTAGACTGAGTGGATACAGGATCTGAGTAGCAGAGTGGCCTGGGAATGGGTGTACCAGAGGTTTGCACCTCCAGTGCTTCCACAGGCTCATTTTGTTCTTTCAGATCTGGTTTCCTGTCTTTAGTTTGCTCTGCGACTCTCTTGGCCTGTTGCTGCTGGGCAATGTTAATTAATCCCTCATGAGAGGGACAATTTTCACAATTATGTGAAGTCCATGGACACTTCCAGTAAGAATGGCCTGTTTGCTCACAAAGGTTGCATTGAAATAAATTCAAACATTTACCAGATAATTGACCAAATTCTAGACAATGACTACATTTTACTGTACTGCATGCAGAGCTTAAATGCATTCTGGTTCCGCATTTAAAACAAGATCTTGGCAGGCCTGCATTGAAGAGGAAGCCTCTGTCTCTCCCTAGGTAAAAAGTACTTGGTAGGTGAACAGGCCCCTGAGTTGGTGGTAATCAACTTCACTTTAACTTTCTATCTCCCATCCCAGATCTGTTCTAGGGTTGGGGTCGGCCTGCTTAATATTTCACATCTTTGGCGTAACCAATATTAGATATCTTCAATGTTGACACCTTTATTTTTGAACATAATGGTTATGTTCCTAACTGTAGGTCTGGATAGAGGGACTGCGAGAAAGGGGACCCATAAAGGGGTATTTTTTAGTTTACTATATTGGGCCCAGAATCTATTAAGACTAGCCACATTGTTAAAACTTGTCACAGTTTATTGAGAAACCATTTCAGGAGGTTCCTTACCCTGGGGTTCATTGGAGCTCATTTCTGGTACTATGTTGGTGGCCACTTTAGTAGACGTAGAAGAAGCAGTTGCCAACTTAGCTACATATGTTTGATCTGTTTAATCAGGAGACCAACTACCATCAGCTGCTAGTTCCCATCCTGTGCTTTCTAGTGCTTGCACTGGGGACCAGTTAGGTTTTATGGTGTTTCAATATTTGTTGTGACAGGCTCCGGGTTACTGCTTGCCTCCAATTTACCACACAATTTTGTTGCGGTATCTGTAACTTTGCTCCAGCCAGGTTTTGTTTTGTCTTTCGGAAAGGAGAAAATCTGTCCTTTTTGTAAATTGAGAGTTGACATACGAGACACATTCAATGCTAATATTTCTGAACTGTGCCTTGGTCCGAGTCTTTTATGCTGCTTTGATTTCACTGACATGGCAGGCTTTTGGCACACAGGCGAAATGCTGCAAGAACTGCCACTCTTTTTGTTTTTAAGTTCTTTTTCCTTTGGACCAACATTTTCTTGTAAGTCCTATTTTGTTCTATTTTCCGTTTGAGTAATATCTGAGTTTTTGGTAACTACCTTCAGTAGTACAGATGTTTCCTACACCTCTTTATCGGGGGCCAGTGTGGAGGCCTTAACTACGTCAATACTCTGCTGACACACCGCTTGGTTGACAGCAACATCCACACTTTTGACAGGTGCCTTTTTTAAGGCCTGTGCCTTTAGTTTAGCTTCAAGACTTTCTAGTTCCTTTAGTAACTCTTCTTTCTTCTGTATAATTTTATTATACTGCTCATTGGTTAAAACTGTATTAACACTCATACCTGCTGTCGTTTCCTCATTAGCTTCATCCTTAGACTGTAAGGAGTCAATGTCCAACAATTGAGCTGCTGCTAAGGCAGCGTCGGTGGCCTCTTGTTGTCAGGTGCAGGGAAAGGAGGCCTGCTCCCCTGTACTTTCAAAGTCCATCTCCACTGAAGGTTCTTCCAGATTGGCCATCATGGACTGATGGCCAAGGGTTTCCCCTGCTGGAAGAGTAGGGGAATATTTTGGGGAAAAAGGGGTGTAAAATTCAAAACAATCAGACATCATGCTACAAAAGTCCAAGTAATGACCATATCATCTTGAGTATATTCCAAACCTTCAAACTGTCCAATTGCTTTCTGGTGTATATATTAAATCCATGAGTTCCTTGACTAGCCATCTCTGTCTATTGCACTCCATTCATAATAATTCCACATATAATCAATGCTTGTTTTCTCCATAAGTGTCCATATTTTACATAAAAGCATAAGACTCCAATCCATTCTTCTCTCTCAGTATTTATCAACCTTACTGCCACCTTCTTTTTTTTTTTCATGTTTTACATGAGCGATATTTGTGTATATTACAGGTCAACCTCTCACCGTTCTCTTCTTTATTATTTCTTTCCTTTTTTTTTCATTCAAACATCAAGAATGTCATACACTTATCCCACAGACCTTGCAATTGATGCCTTGTCATAGACTTTGAATCTTTCTCATAAACCTGTTGAAGAGAGATTACTATATTCTTTATCATAATCTCAGAGAGGGTTGTTGAATGATCCATTTGCATCTGGCTTGCCATATGAAGTACTTCAATACTGCAAATACAACCTGTAGTGTTCCTTTATGAAAAACATTTCATTTGTTTGAGAAGACTATATGCACAATTTCCTGTCTTTCGCTCGTTCCGTTTCTGCTGGCGCTGCAGGCTGGCCTTTTGTACTGGGCTTCTGCCTCTGTTGGTGCCTTTTTCTGCCCACAGAGAAATCTGCAGCAGTCCCAACAGAGCTCTGTTGAGCTCGCTCACTCCCCCTCTCTCACTCTCTCATTCCATTTCTGCTGGTACTGCAGGCTGCCTTTTTATACCGGGCTCCTGCCTGTGTTGCCGCCTTCTTCTGCCCACAAAGAAATCTGCAGCAGTCCCAACAGAGCTTCGTTGAGCTCTCTCACTCCTCCTCCCTCAATCTCTCTTTCTGTCTCTTCTGGAGCTGCAGACTGCCCTTTTGTACTTGGCTCCTGCCTGCATTGACACCTTTTTCTGCCCATAAAGAAATCCTCAGCTGTCCTGACAGAGCTCCATTGAGGTCACTCACTCCCCCATCTCACGCACTCATTCTATTTCTCCTGGCACTGCAGGCTGCCCTTTTGTACTGGGCCCCTGTGTGCATTGCTGCCTTTTTCTGCCCACAAAGAAATCTGCAGCAGTCAGAACAGAGCTCCATTGAGCTCTCTCACTCCTCCTCCCTCACTCTCTCATTCTGTCTCTCCTGGAGCTGCAGACTGCCCTTTTGTACTTGGCTGCTGCCTGTTTTGGTGTCTTTTCCTGCCCACAAGGAAATCTGCAGCAGTCCTGACAGAGCTCAGTTGAGCTTGGTCACTCCCTGCCGGTGCTGCAGGCTGGCCTTTTGTACTGGGCTCCTGCCTCTGTTGGCACCTTTTTCTGCCCACAAAGAAATCTGCAGCAGTCCAGAAAGAGCTCCATTGACCTCACTCACTCCCCCTCTCTCACTCGCTCATTCTGTTTATGCCGACATTGCAGGCTGCCCTTTGGTACAGGGCTCCTGCCTGCATTGCCACCCTTTTCTGCCCACAAAGAAATCCACAGCAGTTATGATACAGCTCTGTTGAGCTCGCTCACTCCTCCTCTCTCAGTTGCTCATTCTGTTTCTCCTGCCACTGCAGGCTGCCCTTTTGTACTGGGCCCCTGTGTGCATTGCTGCCTTTTTCTGCCCACAAAGAAATCTGCAGCAGTCAGAATAGAGTTCCGTTGAACTCTCTCACTCCTCCTCCCTCACTCTCTCATTCTGTCTCTCCTGGAGTTGCAGGCTGCCCTTTTGTACTTGGCTGTTGCCTGTTTTGGTGTCTTTTCCTGCCCACAAGGAAATATGCAGCAGTCCTGACAGAGCTCAGTTGAGCTCGGTCACTCCCTCCCCCACTCGCTCGATCCAAATCTGTCCCAAATACTGATTACTGACAGCAACTGCAGTATTCTGCACTGGAAGCATGAAAACAAATTTCAGCCAGGATGTGAAAAATGACAGCTGTACCGTTCATAAGGAGGTGTGGACAAATACCAGTGTTGAAAATGTGGCGTGAAAATATTACTAATTTGCGAAGTTACAAGGGTGCGTGGAAACTGCACAACACATGCTCGTAACACAGTCATTTTATAGAGTTTCATCACAAAATGTTCAACATAGGCATTTTAGGACCTCTGCTCATGAACAGTGTCAGTGTGATTTTCTTAATGTGTCCCGAACACTGATTTCCCACAGTGACCGTGCTATTGTGCGCCAGAAGAGCGAAAACACATTTCAACCAGGATGTGAAAAATGACAACTGCACTGTTCATAAGGAGGTGTGAAAAAATGGCAATGTTGAAAATCTAGAGTGAAAATATTGCAAAGTTGCGAAGGTACAAGTGTGCAAGGAAACTGCACAACGCACGCTCGTAGCACACTCATTTTATGGATTTTCATCACCAAATTTTCAACATAAGCATTTTAGAACCTCTGCTAATGAACAATGTCACTGCCATTTTCATAATGTGTCCTGAACACTGATTTCCCACAGCGACCTGGCTATTCTGCACCAGACCTGCGAAAACACATTCTGGCCAGGACATGAAAAATGATAGCTGTACTGCTCATAAGGAGGTGCAGAACAATGGCAATATTGAAAATCTGGAATGAAAATATTATAAATTCATGAACTTATGAGGTTACATGCAAACTGCGCAACGCATGCTTATAAAACAGTCATTATTTTGATTTGTTCCACCAAAATTGCAACATAGGCTTTTTAAGAGCCCACCTCATGAACACTGGCACTGTCATTTTGTTAATCAGTCCCAAAAGGTGATTCCACGCAGTGACAGCAAAATCACCTGTTGGGGCCAATTAAAGCCATGACACTGTCAGAATTCATGAGGAGAGGTCCCAAAAAACCCATTTTGAAAATTTGGTGCCAAAATTCTAAAAACTGCTTGATATATACATCAAAGTTGAAAAAACCCTATTTATTCCATTATACAGCTTACTGGCATTTCCTCAGTTTGCGGGCGACTTTGAAGAGGGCAGATGTTTTCCTGGTCCACTGAAGATCACCTGCCAGACTCCAGAGGTAAGTGTGCAGTGAGGGGGGTGTAGGGATGCTGGGTGGGCAGTGGGTAGGCACAGGTTGTGGGATGGGGGTAGGGAGACCGTGAGGGACCATTTCTTTTTTAACAGGGTAAAAAAAAACAAGCATTTGTCAATGCCGAATATTGTCGCACTGGCATTGGCTTTGGTAGTGCAGTGTGAAAACACATTTTTGGCAGGATGTGAAAAATGACAGCTGTACTGTTCATAAGGAAGTGTAAAAAAATGGCAGTGGTGAAAATGTGGTATGTAAGTATTGCAAATGTGTGAAGTTACAAGGTTGAGTGGGAAATGTGCAATGCACACTTGTAACACAGTCAGTTTATGGAGTTCTGGCACCAAATTTTCAACATTTTAGCACCTCTGCTCATGTGCAGTGTCATTGTCATTTCCTCAAACTGTCCCAAAAAGTGATTTCACACAGCCACTGCGCTATTCTGCAACTGATGTGCAAAAATACATTTCAGGCAGGATATGTTAAATGACAGTTGTACTGTTCATCAAGAGGTGTGGAAAAATGACAATGGTGACAATCCAGTGTGACAATATTACAAATGCACAACGTTACGAGCATGCATGCAAACTGTGCAACGCATGCCCTTAACATAGTCATTTTATGGAATATTGTCACCAAATTTTCAACATAGGCATTTTAGGACATCTGCTCATGAACAGTGTCACTGTCATGTTCATAATCTGCCCTGAACATGGATTTTCCACAGCAACATCGGTATTTTTCACCAGAAGTGCAGAAACACATTTCGGCCAGGATGTGAAAAATGACAGCTGCACTGTTCACAAGGAGGTGTAGAAAAATGAATTTTTTTTTTAATTTAACATACTTTATTAAGTATACCAAACACATAGTCATAAAAACACGGGATACATTAACATCAGCACATAATGCATAATAAACTGTACGCAGAATATTAACAGGAGAAGATAAACTTTCAGAGAAAATAATAACGACACTACCTTGAGAAAAACAAAATCAAAAACTACCCCTCCCAACCCCCCACTCCATGGTGCACTTTCCTATAGCATAACACAACTGAACTAAAAAGAGGACCAAGATGATAACAGTTGAATAAAATTTTTCAAGGAACAATAAGAGGCCATAGAAGAAACAAAGGGACATCCCCTGCAGAATTGAAAATGGCCAAAGGAAAAAGGTAAGAGGGAGGAGAGGCTCGTGAACTTACCAAGATACCCTATCAAGACTAATAGAGGGCGTATCATTTCCCCCAATTTTTGTTAAAAGATGATTGATGGTGACGTACACTCACAATTAAATGTTCAACATGGAGTGCCAATGATATTTCATGCAACCATTCCGTGTAAGAAATGGTAGCTTGATCCATCCAGTGTCTAAGCACTAGCTTTTTGACCGCCATTGAAATTAGAGCCATATGAAATCTTCTCTCCTTCACAGAAATTCTGGAGTAATCTCCCAGAATACATATGGTGGGAGAGAAGAGGCCCTGCAGTCCCAGCAGTGGGTCTAGAGCAGATTCAATTTGTTTCCACAAAGGAGATATTTTTTCACACGACCACAATATATGAAGGAGCGAGCCCTCCTCTTTGTTGCACCTAGAACGCATGTTGGAGGGAAGCCGCTTCATTTGAGCCAATTTGAAAGGAGTTTAATACATTTTGTTTAAAATACAGTATTGCATAAGTCTGTATCGATCTTGAGTGAGGTATGTATATAGGCCTGTCCATATATAGTGCCAGTTAATAACTTTGTCAGTGAAAAGTGCTTGCCAGATCTGAGATCCAGCAATCGGGGGAAGTTGCGGGTATGTGAGAACCAATTTATATATGGTAGAGATGCCATGGGATTTGCAAGTGAAGATCTTGATTTGCTGGAGAAAGGCTCCAATATGGGAGGGGTTGGATTCTTTCCCAAACACATTGGCTAGTAAATGCTTAAGCTGAAAAATTTGGAAGGTGGCCTGTGACGTTAGATCAAATTTGGTAAGAATCTCCTCAACAGACAAAATAGAATCCTGTGAAAAAAAGTCGGTCACAGTGAGATTGGGAGAGAGTGATTACCAACACCGAGATATAGGAGCACCATCTATTTTGAGATTCAAGTTAGCAAAGATTGGCTGAGAGAAATCAGAGCTCGGAACTACCTGATAAAAACTGAACATTTGAGAAAGAACTCTTAATGAAATACCGATCGGGAAAGGCTGCAAAGCTTTTGTATATTTTTAAAGGGCATATAAAAAAGTGAGGATGGATCTAAATTATGCGCAGCAAGAATGTCTGACTCAATATGCAACCAGATTGGGACATACTCATGATGAGTAAGGAGTTCTGATAAAGAAAGCCACTTCCTACACTTATAGAGATGACAAGCCCAGTAATAATATAAAAAGTTAGGGAGACACAAGCCTCCTAGCTCTGTAGGTAAGGAGAGTTTAAGCTAGGATCTTCAAATAGCTTTGTCCTGCCAGATAAAGGAATTAACATCAGAATGGATACGCTGAAAAAAAACAAAGGTAACCAAACATCCAGCACGTTTAGTGGATAAAACAATCTGGGTAGGACATTCATTTTGATGGTGTTAATTCTGCCCCATAACGAGAGGGGAAGCTTTTTCCATCTTGATAAGTCCTGCTGAATATTATACCACAAATCCTCCAGATTAAGTTTGCGGAGTAAAGATAAGTCCGAGGTAATATGAATACCCAAATATTTAATGGACCTGGGGGTCCATTTTATACTGAACTTACTGAAAGCTGAGCTATATGTTAAATAATTAAGGGGGGACATTTCATTTTTGCTAATATTAAGTTTGTAGTTGGAGAATTTCCCAAAAATATCAATAATATGCAGTGCTTCTGTTAGAGAAGAGACTGGATCTGAGAGATGAAGCAATATTTCATCTGCACAGACTGAGAGCAAAGGGAACCTATTGCCTATTGGAATACCAGAAATTAAAGGAGAAGATTTCAGCTGCCTGATCAGGGGTTTGATATATATGTTAAAGAGAAAAGGAGAATGTGGACATCCCTGCCGCATACCTGAAAAGAGAGGGAAGACACCAGAGAGTACACTGTTGCAGTGTATTCTAGCCAGAGGGGAGGACTATAGAGCCTGGATCCATTTAATAAAATTATTAGGAAAGCCCATTATCTGTAGCATAGCCCACAAGAAATTCCAGTCCACCCTGTCAAAGGCTTTTTCTGCATAAAGGGATATCAAGGCCATAGGGATAGGTGAGGTTTTGGCCACCTGAACCAGATACGACAATTTACGATGGTGATCAGCAGGAGTTCTGCCCGACACAAATCCAATTTGCTCCGGACTGAGAATTGAGAAGATGAGTCCAGACTTGTTCAATTCTACTAGCGAGTATCTTGGCTAGAATTTTAATATCACAATTTAGCAGAGAAATTTGACGATAACTCACTGGAGACTGGGGTGGCTTATCTGGTTTAAGGAGAAGGATAACAGAGGCTTCCAGCAGGGATGGATCTTGGGTTTGCCCGGAGAGCATATATTGATACAGACGCAACAGGCAAGGTGCAAGGTCTTTGGTGAAAACTTTATAAAAGTTTGAAGGGAATCCATCTGGACCAGGGGTCTTGTCCATTGCAAGATTATGAATAGCCGATAACACTTCTTGGAGGGAAATAGGAGCAGATAAAAGGGACTGCTGTGAGAGAGAGAGAGAGAGAGTAGGTAAAGATGAAGCGGACAGGTATTCTAATAATTCAGCTTGTGACGGAGATGCTGGACGCTGACTATAAAGAGAGGAATAGAACTGTCTAAAAACAGAAGTTATGTCTCTAGGGTGTGTTTTAGTAATTCCATCAGGATCATTAATAGAGGAAATAAATCTTGACACCTCTAATTTCCTCAGGCGCAAGGCTAGGAGATGACTCGCCTTCTCACCTTGCTCTATATATTTTGCCTGAGTTCTTAGTATGAGAAATTCTGCTTTTTCTTGTACTAAACAAGAATACTGATTCCTTAAATTCAGTAATGATTTTAACAGATCGGGAGAGGAAGAAGAGGTGAGAGATTGCTCGAGTGTATGGATCTGATCCAGGAGTGAGATGATGGTAGCCTCTCTCTTCCGTTTATGGGTAGAGGAGAGCCTAACAAACTCGCCTCTCAAAAAGCATTTCAGGGCACACCATTCATGATCCATTCTTATGACAGAACCCTGATTATTTGCAATGAATACTTGAATCAAGTCAGAGATCCTAGTAATAACATAGTCTTCCTTTAAAAGCTGCATATTTAAACGCCATACTGAGTCCCTTTGGAGGTTTTGGTTTAGCATGACAGTGACCCAGGCCACAGCATGGTCCGATATAACAATTATTTCTATGGCAGAGTCATTTAGACTGTGTATAAGAGAACAGCTAAGTAAAATATAATCCAGCCAGGACCAGGTGGAGTGCACCATAGAGTGAAAAGAGAAGGCATGGACCCTGGGATTTTGCAAACGCCATGAGTCACACAGCCCGGTGGAATTGAGGAGTTCAGAAAATGCCCTCTGGACATTGGAGGGGGACTTAAGCAAGGAATTAGAATGATCTAAGTCCTGTGTGGGTGGTAAGTTCCAATCCCCCCCAAGGATTAAGGGAAGTGCAGAAAACATTTGCAATTTGTTCAACAAGTTTTGAAAAAAATTCAGAATTTCTCCCCACAGATCCATACACACTCCCAAGAACTAATTCAGTGCATTCCAATAGGCCATGAACTAATACATCTCTCCTTTGTGGGTCAGTAATTACCATTTCTGGTTGAAAGGCAATCGACTTGTGAATTAGGATGGCAGTGCTGCCACTGGTGGATGAGGTATCAGAAGCGAAAACTTGTCCAATCTCCAGTCTACACAAGCCCACCGCTTCCCCAGAGAGAGGATAGGTTTCTTGGATAAAGGAGATATGGGCATGCAGTAATGATAAGTGTTTAAGAACCTGAATTCTTTTATTAAGTTCATGAGCCCCTCTTACATTCCAGGTTATAAATTTTTTCAGGCCACTAGCCATTGAAATCTATAAAGCCCCATACATAACCAGTCCCTTGTAATGAGAAAGTGCACCAATAACCCCCCCAACAAATATTCCTTAGAAACTATAAGATTGGTGTTCCCGCAAGACCCTCAAAAAAACCTGAACATAAATCCATCCATTAAAACAATTGTAAAGTGAGGGGAGACCCCAAGGTTGTCTGACACCCCCCCATGATCCCTACCCTCTTATAACTATTTACAATTAACTCTCTACCCAACTTTAAAATCAACTGAAAAACCTCATTGCTCTTGAATGGTAGAGACCCCATATGTACCCTTTTATAACTACCCTCTATAATCATAACTAGGCATACAAAACTGAAATTAGCAGCTTCATGCATAGAATAAACTGCTAACCCTAATTTAGACATAAGCATAATCCAACCTAAAAAAGCTAAAGAAAATCCCCATGGTGCCATAGAATATAGAGAAAGGGACAAGAGTAATTAGGGTACATCCCCCCATACACCAGTACATGTGGTAGGCTATTTCTAAACCAATGTCCTCTCCCTCCCACCCCCCACAAGACCTTAATCAAAAGGTACTGTAATTAGTCTTGATCCAAATAGAGATACATCGTGGAGCTATGAAACAGGTCACCCCTCATATGCAAAGCCGTATTACTGTCAACCTGCCAAGAGAGGAGCAAGGTCTGCACCAGAGACACTAAAAGAGGTAGTAAGGAAAAAAAGAGAAGCTGTAGAACAAGCAGAAATGCAGAGAAAACTAGCTGTAAGCATTGAAATAAAAATACAAAAGGGAGCAATAAAAAATTAGAAAGAGAATGAAAGAGGAAGATGAGAAGGAGGACAGAAGTCCTATAGAAAAATATCAAAAGGAGACAGGCTCTTTATGCAGGGGTTAGGCTTCACTCTCACTCCAAATATAACAAATCCAGAAATGTAGTATGGTAAAGAAGCAGCCAGAAGAGAGAAGATTAGTAGTGAGCAGAAAGGAAGATGAAAGATGATATTTGCAGCCTTATTTGCATAAAGCAACATAAAAATATCTTGAGGGGCAGTAGATAAGCCGAGTGACCCCTTGAAGATGCGACTGTTCCCCATGGGAACCAGATTGGTAACGGGCCAGCACCGCACCATAAAACAATCCCCACTGGAAACAGCTAACTACACCAAAAAAGGTCCGTGGGAAAATGGTGCCTCGATGCAGCGTGGAATCTTCCAGGCCTTCAGGCCACTGCTCGCCTCCCTCTCAGTCCATCACCATCTTCTTCCTAACGGGGAATACCTCCCCACACAAAAGGCATCCTCCGGACTGAATGCATCAATGGTAAGCCAGCTGAAAAGGCATTCAAACAGTCAACAGAACTTTCTTGGTAACTTGTAAACTGGTCCACAGCATTAAGGTTTAAATAATGAAGGCAGCTTCTTGCTCAGATCAGCCTGAGCCTGGTCAGAAGAGTCAAAGGAAAGCCATACTTCATCCACCAAAACCTGCAAACTAGCTGGGTATGCCATACGAAACTTAATACTGGCTGCTATCAGCTTGCTGACTGTTGAGTGAAAGGTGGCTCTCTCCTGGCGGGTTTCAAAGGGCAGGTCCTGAGTAATCCTTAGTCACTTGCCCTCCCAGTGTTTAGCCTGTAGCTCTCTGACTTTCACCAGGATATGTTGCTTTTCCAGGTAATTAAGCAAGCGGATGATCATCGGACAAGGGGAGGCAGACTCCTCTGGTTTCAGGCATAGAGACCTGTGTGCCCTTTCTATTAGATAAGTAGGGTTATGTGGGGAAGGACCCGCAATCTTGGAGAGAAATTTCTGCATAAATGGAATCGCAGAGGATCCCTCAGCCCCTTCTGGTAGCCCAAAGATCAGGATGCTATTCCTCCTACTGTGCCCCTCTAGGTCTTCAGTTTTAAGTTGCAATTTAATAATTTGTTGCCTGACCTTTGTGATCTCTGGTTCAGTCTTGTCTCTCTAGGCCTCTAGAGAGTGGGTACGTGCCTCGGTGTCCGCTGCTCGAGTCCTGAGATCCGTCATCTCACTGCAAATATTTTTAAGGTCAGTGGTGATATCTTGAAGGATCTCTTTAAAAGGTTGCAGTTCTTGTGAAAGGCACTCTTCTGAGAATGGCGCAGAGGTTGACAGGACACCCAATTGCTTAGCTGAGGAGTGCTGGAGAGATTTTGCTTTTTTCGCCTGCTTGTCAGGCGAGACCGGGGGCGTGTGTCTGGGCAAGGCTGCTTTCATTTTGGCCTCCATCTCGGCGTAATAAGATAGCAGAGACACCAGGAAATCGGCCAGAAAACTTTGTTAGATACACAGGAGCAGTAATGTTGAGGCGATCTCTAGTAGTTTAAACCAAAAAGCACTAGATTATAATAGATTTTCAGATGGGGGAGCGGGAGCCGAGGGAAACAGCAGCTAGCAAGCCAAAACCATCATGTGATCTCCAGAAAATAGACAATGTTGAAAATATGGCATGAAAATATTGTGAATCCACAAAGTTACGAGCGTACATAACAAGTGCACAATGCACGCTCATAAAACAGCCATTTTTTGGATTTTTTCCACCAAATTTGCAACATAGCCTTTTTGACAGCCCACTTCATGAACACTGCCATTGTCCTTGCATTAATCAGTCCTGAAATGTGATTCTGTACAGTGACTGCGAAATAACCTTTTGGGGCCAATTAATATCATAACTGTGACAGAATTCATGAGGAGGGGTCCCAAAAACCCCATGTTGAAAATTTGGTGCAAATATTCCCCAAAATGCCTGATATATGCACCAAAGTTTAAAATACCCTATTTATCATTATACAGCTTAAAGCATTTCCTCAGTTTTAGCATTGACTTTGAAGAATTACAGGCCGTGTTCCTGTCCACCTGAAGATCATTGTGGCCTGCTCCAGAGGTAAGTATGGGGTAAGGGGGTGGGGAGGCAGGATATGCAGTGGGTGGGTGTGGGTGGTGAGTAGGAAGACCATGAGGAACTGTTTTCTGCTTGCAGATTCAAACGAAACACATCACAGATGGTTTTCTTTTTTACAAGTGGTTTCTTGCTTTTTTTTGAAATAATAATTTTATTATTTTTCATATATGACAGTACAAACAGAAAACAAACAAAAGAGGGGGTGAGGAACAGAAATGAAAACCGGGGAGAAGGGGAAGCAGTACATATACACATCATTGCCACTGATAGTATTGAAATATGTCTGAGAGATACATATTCCTTGGTAAGGTATCGCATCTGAAGAAGTAAATATGGATCCAACAGTCCTTAAAGCAAATATTCCAAGCATGTACCCTTCAAACCAGATCCCGTTTCTCTCAGCTCTGCAAATAACAGATGTGACCAAAGTGTAATAAAGCTTAGGCTATGAAAGAAAGGGGAGAAAAGAAAAGAAAAAAAAAGGGGAAGGGAAAGGGGAAGGGAGGGTAAGAGAGAGTTTATATTGCCCCTTATAATAAATTACTTAGCTAGAGGATAGGTGAGACCACTGAGTGTCCTAGACATACGTTAAGCCAGGGGAAGTACAATGACTTAATTCATATCATCTTGGGGAGCACTAAATATATTAATCTTCTTGTGCCACATCTTTAAGAAAATCGATAGACTTATCTATTTTTCAGTTACAGGTATGCTTAACCAAGATATCCAATACATTAATTTGCTCTTTCTGCACTTGAAAATTGAAAAAAGGCATCCATCTCATCTTAAATGTATCTTTTTGTAGCCTTACTCTAGCTGTTAAGTATTCCATGTCGAATATTTTTAGACAATTTTTATACCAGGCATTAGTTGTGGGCTGGCTTTAGACATCCAAACCTGAGTAATTGTCTAGAGATCCGAGGCCACCATAATATTATATAAATATCTCTGTGACTTCTGTTTAATTTGGTCTGGGTAGCACCCTAACACCCAATAAATAGGGTCCTCTGGGATACACATCCCAAAAACTATACCCACTTGGTCCATAATTTGTTCCCAGAAAGAACTAATACCGGGACAGGACCAAAATATATGTAAATGCGTCCCCTTATCCCTGCATTCCCTCCAACAGTCATCTGAGAAGTGGTGACCAAAATGTCTAGTGATTGTTGGGGTATGAAAGTATCTAATAGCAACTTTCCATCGAAACTCTCGCCAACTATTAGAAGCAGTAGTCGAGTGAACAGCCCCCCACACTACAGCCCAAATGAGATCATCAATTACCCTCTCCATTTCTGTAGACCAATTTGCTTTAATCGACTCCAATGAGTCTGATTCCATTGCATGGAACTGGTCAACCAACCAAGAAACAAACCCCTTAGACTCTGTCTTACTGGCCTCGGCTCTCAAGAAATCCACCAAAGAATTAACACTCAGGCCCCCATCCCCATCCCATCCAAACTTCTTCCCCTTCAAAAAGTGCCTGAGTTGCAGATATCTGAAGAAGTTAGAGGTGGGCAGTGATAACTCTCTTGAAAGCTGTTGGAAAGATTTGAGGTCCTCCCCTGTATACAGCTGTCCTAAGGTAGACATGCCCTTTAACTCCCATAGGTGAAATCCCCTGTCCCAGCCAAGAGGTTGGAAATCCAAACAAGCTTTAAGTGGGGTGGTCATTCTCAAAGTAATCTCACACCCCATTCTCTTGTTAATCTCCTGCCAAGAAGAGATCACCAACTTAGTCCACGGGTTGATGCAATACAGACAGTGCATTCCTTCTGCATCCATGTATATTAAATCCCTAATGTCTCCTCTGGAGGACTCCGGTCTCTCTATCTCAACCCATAACGGAGGGTCTAAGTATCTCATAAGGGAAATCAAGAGTTGGCACTGAGCAGTCCAGTAATATTTTTTAAAATCTGGCAAACCTACCCCCCATTCCTTTTTTTGTTAAGAAGCACTTTCCACTTCATTCTAGGTGATATGCCAGCCCAGATGAATCAGGACAAGGAAGATCTCAGTGCTCCCCAAAAATCAGATGGTGGCCTAATCGGTAGTGACTGGAACAGGAACAAAAAGCGTGGGAGAACATTCATTTTTACACATTCAATTCTGCTAAACAGAGCAAGGGGTAGCTCATCCCACCTATGTAAATATTCTTGAACCTCCTGCAACAATCTCCCATGATTTGAGTGATATAATTTTGTAATAGCTCTAGTTATTTTAACCCCAAGATATCTAATATCCTCCTTAGCCCATTTGTATTTGCCGATTGGGGGAAGTACCCTGTCTTGTGGCCAACCCATAGGTAAAAGCTCTGATTTAGCTTCATCAACTTTGAACCCAGAAACCTTGCTAAACAATTGGATTAGAGAATCTACCAGGGGAATTTGTCTCATAGGGTCAGTAATATATAGCAAAGTGTCATCCATGTATAAATAGACCCTGACTTCCACTCCCTGTACTTGAATACCTTTAAACTGTTCCGACTGCCTCACAAGGGCTGCCAAAGGCTCTATACATAAGGTGAACAATAGATGAGAAAGTGGGCATCCTTGCCTAGTTTCCCTCCTGATTGATATCTTTTCAGAGGTAATCCCATTTACTTTCACCCTAACCCATGGATTTCTATATAAGTTTGCTATCCACTTTCTAAACTTTTCCCTAATCCCAAACTTTTCCAGGACAAGGTCCAGGAAAAGCCAATAAATACGATCAAATGCCTTCTCCGCATCCAGTGTCAACACCGCCCTTAAAACCTTTGGAGGAAAAGACCTGGAGGCAGACAAAACATTGAGTAGTACTCTAATATTATCCTGAATATGCTGGCCTGGAATAAATCCTGTCTGGTCTTTGTGTACTAATTCTGGAATAAATTCTTGTAAGCGAGAACTCAAAATCTTAGCAAATATTTTAGCATCCTGGTTAATAAAGGATATAGGGCGATAACTCCCACACTCCGTCAAATCTTTACCTGGTTTTGGTAGGATGGTAAGCAGTGCTTCTTCCCAGGAGGCCGGAGTTTCTCCCCCTTCTTGAGCTACATTACAAACTCTAGTGAACAGGGGGACAGCTCACCCGCGAATGCCTGGTAAAATTCTGCCATGAACCCATCCGGGCCTGGGGCCTTCCCTCTGTTCAAACACTTGATAACCTTCAAAACTTCTTGTTCAGTTATTGCCCTGTCCAATCTGTTTTTCTGTGAGTCCTCCCAGCTTGGGTAATTCTACACTATTAAAAACTTATTCACCTGGGTAAGGTGGTTTTCACCTCTTTTCTGGGAGTATAACTCTCGGTAATAATTGCAAAAATTATCCGCAATCTGTTCAGGGTCAGAAGAAAGGATCTGAGTTCCATATTTTTAAGACTAGAGATATATCTGTCTGCCTGTTGTTTTCTACATCTGAGGGCCAGTAGTCATTGTGCTTTACTCCTGTTTCATAATATTTTTGTCTGGTATATCTTAGGTGATTTTCAGTTCTACTAACTAGGGCTAATAGCTTGGCAGAAGACACCAGGAGGAAGGACTGCTGTGTGACTGGACTTCTGTACTGGGACTATATTGCCCTTCTTCTCTCCCCTCCACCCAAAGTTAGTTCTATTTTTATAGGCACAGGATT
The DNA here is from genome assembly GCA_016271365.2 of Neoceratodus forsteri. Taxonomy (NCBI): domain Eukaryota; kingdom Metazoa; phylum Chordata; order Ceratodontiformes; family Ceratodontidae; genus Neoceratodus; species Neoceratodus forsteri. The sequence continues at coordinate 131,196,692 of JADMNL010000022.1, forward strand.
TGACTGACAACAGAAACTTCCTGTTTAGGGGCAGGAAGTGAGTGATCACAGAACCACCAAGGACCCACCATCCTAGAAGGGCAAGAGTAGCTCTCCGGCCCCCTCTAACTGCTGGAGGTCTGCCTCTGAACAAGTAAGTGGTCTACTGAGAAATATAGGATATTCTTGTCTCAGAACAGGACAATCAGGAGCTTAAAGGGCACACAGGCAGAAAGTAAGGAGAGAGAAAAAACAGAGGAAAGAGTAAGGATTGCAAACAGTTAAGGGGACAGAAATAAGACATGATTGGAGTGGTGCAGTGCAGTGGCTGTGGAGCAGCAGTCTTCCGGGAGATGTTCTGGAGGATGCGGTGTTGTCCCATCTGCAGGCACCTCTCTGGGCTGAGGGAGGAGGTTGCTCATCTCCAGGCTGAGTTGGCCAGGATTTGTGGGACCTCCTCTTCCATCCAGGGACCACCAGTGCCACTGCCGTTGCCTCAGAGGTTGACAAGAAAGAGGAGCGGTTGGACCACAGTGGGCTCAGGGAGGGTGAGGGTGGTGGAACAGAGGCACATCCCTCCAGTTGTACCTCTCCACAATTCCTATGCCATTCTGGCAAAGTGTGGTTCCTCTATGGAGGCTTCCAGTGGTGGAGATAAGGAGGATGCTGGGAACCTCCACAAGGAGACCCACAGGAGGGTGGCAGGGGACCCTGCAGGGAGAAACAACTCCTGGTGGGGGACTCCATTGTTAGGAAGGTAGAACTGGGGAAGGAAGGGAGGGAGGAGGTAAGGTGCCTGCCTGGCGCCATGGCTTGGAGGGACAGGAGGCAGAATCCTCAGGATTGCCAGAGCAGCTGCACACAGAGGGAGGAGCTGGATGTCATTGTCCACCTAGGGACAAATGACCTGGCTAAAGGGATTAGAGAAGTGCAGGCAGAGTTTGTGGAATTGGGAGGTGCCTTAGTCAAGTAGCACACGCACAGTAATAACCTTCTCAGAGGTGCTACCCATCTATGTATAGGAGAGGCTAGAGTGTTCCATATCATGGGATTCAATCAGTGGTTGAAAACTGGTGTGGAGCTCAGCGATTTGGCTCCATTGGGGATTGGGGTCCACCTGGGAGTGATGCAAGCCTATACTGGCATGATGGGCTGCATCTGTCCAGGAGGGAACCAGGATCTAGGTGATAGGTTTAAATGCTTCATTGGCAAGCTTTTAAACTAGCCAAGGGGAGGCACTGGAAAAGGAGCAGGTAAATCCTAGCCCCCAAACAATCACGGTAGTAGTGTGGCAAACCCAACATAGAGGTGTCAATAGGAGAAGGGCAGGGTAAATGGAGAAAGTGACAAAGGCAAGAAGGACAGGGATGGGACAAAGGGGTAAGGCCATCAGGAAATGGAGGGTAATGAGTACCGATGCTCGTAGTCTGGGCAACAAGTCCCTGAGCTGGTGGCCTTAATGGAAGAGAGGTTGCCTGGATAATCGTAGCAGTCACAGAAACATGGTACACAGGACCATGACTGGGATGTTAACATACCAGGGTACATAACCTCAGGAGAGACAGGCAGGGAGAGAGGGGAGGAGTGAGCTCTATGTGAAAGAAGAGAAAGCAACTGAACAAAAGAGTAAACAGGAGGGGAGGAGAGAGGCACTGTGGGTCACCTTGAGACTGGAAAGAGGCATCACAATCCGCACATGGTTGTGTACAGACCCCCATGTCAGGGGGAAGGAATGGACAAGGATATGATGGAAGGCATTCTTGAATGGCAGAGAAAGGGGAGATACTGTTGATGGGAGACCTGAATATGCCAGATGTTAACTGGAGCACATTTGCTGCAGCCACATCCGAAGCGAGGGCTATTCTTGATGCCCTGAGGTGGCAGGCATTAGACAGCTAGTTTCGAACCCACTTGTGAGGGAGCAATCTTAGACCTCCATCTCTCAACGTGGGGCAGTGAGAGGATCTCAGATCTAGAAGTGGGTTGCTATCTGGGGACAAGTGACCATCAAACAGCGTGGTTCATATTAAACTCAGCTACAGAAGTCAAGCCATACAAAAGTGAGGTACTGGACTTTAGGAGGGGGCTGACTTGGCAGCAGATGGGGAGGAGTGCCTCAGAAAAGCACTGCTCAAACAGGCTAGGAGGTGTGGAGCAACAATGGGAATTGTCAAAACTGCCATCACAGGGCAACAAGCCTTTAGTAGCAAACAAATAAACAAATCAAAGCGAAGAAAAAGCCACTATGGTTCTCAAGAAGGTGGCTGTGAAAGTCAGAAGAAAAAGACAGCATTCGGAAGTATAAGGAAACACAGAAGGAGCAGGACAGAGAGCTGTACCAGTTAAGGCAGAAAGAAGCAGGGAGGAAGTCAGAATAGCAAAGGCCCAAACTGAGGAAAAGATAGCCAACTCGGTTAAGAAGGGGATAAACCTTTTATAGGTACATCAGCGAGCGAAAGACAAAGGGAGGGATAGTGAGGTTGAATAGAATGAATGGTGGGTGGGCAGAGGGGACAGTGAAAGCAGGAATACTGAACGAATATTTCTGCTCAGTATTACAAAAGAGGAGGGGAGTGCCTAATCCAATTAATAGAAGCACTCTTGATAGGGGGTCGATTCAGTCCTTTCACAGAAAGAAAGGGTTCTGCAAGAACTCCCAAACTGAAGATGGACAAAGCAATGGGTCCTGATGGAATTCACCCCAGAATTTAAAAGAATTAAGGAAGGAACTAGTGAAACCACTGGCTACTCTTTTTAACAAATCATGGGAGGATGGTGTCGGTACCGAGGACTGGAGGAAGGCGGATGTGATTCCCTTACAAAAGTGGGACCAAGACAGAGGCAGGAAACTACAGACCTGTCAGTCTGACCTCTGTGGTAGGAAAGTGATGGAGTCACTTCTGAAGGAAAGAATAGTTGAGTACCTAGGGTCAGTGGACACAGGACCAAGGCAGCATGGGTTCACAGCGGGAAGAGGTCATGTCAGGCAATCTGTTAGATTTCTTTGACTGGGTGACCAAAGTAGTAGACCAGGAGGGGCTGTGGACATGGCCCACCTAGACTTTATAGCAAGGCATTTGACACAGTCCCAAACAAAAGATTAATAGTCAAATTAACCAGCCTGGGAGTGGGTCCCAGGGGGTAGCCTGGGTAAAACATTGGCTGGACAACAGGACACAGAAGGTAATTGTAAATGAGTCCACGCTGAAGAAAGGGCAGTTACTAGTGGGTACCGTGAGTGTGTTGGGTCCAGTCCTTTTAATGTCTTCATATGGTGACATTGCAGAGGGACTGGAAGGAAAAGTATGCCTTTTGCAGATGACACAAAGATCTGCAACAGGGTTGATACACAAGGAGGCATGGAAAGGATGAAAAGGGACTTGGGAAGGTTGGAGGAATGGTCAGAGGTGTGGCAGCTAGGTTCAATGCAAAAAGTGCAGAATAATGCACCTGAAACAAGAACCCAGAGAAAAGAATACACAATGGGTGGGGAGGTAGTAACAACAACAAAACGGAAAGGGACCTGGGGGGTAATCATATCAGATGACCTTAAGGTTGTAAGCAATATTGAAAGGCAGTAGGGAGGGCCGGGGGTATACTGGGATGTATAGGAGAGGCATCAGCAGCAGAAAACAGGAAGTTGTTATCCTCTGTACAGACAGTTGGTGAGATCCCATCTGAATACTGTGTCCAGTTCTGGAGACCCCATCTCCGCAAGGACATAGACAGGATAGAGGCAGTCCAGAGGAGGCAACTAAAATGGTGCAGGGTCTGCAAGAGAAGCCGTATGAGGAGAGACTAAAGGAGCTTAATATGTATACCCTTGAGGAAAGAAGGGAGAGGGGGACATGATAGAAACTTTCAAGTACCTCAAGGGAATCAACAAAGTCCAAGAGGGGTAGCATCTTTCAGAAAGAGACTTGCAAGAACAAGGGGACACAATTTAAAGATAGAAGGAGGGCGGTTCAGGGGCAATGTGAGGAGTATTATTTCACAGAGAGGTAATGGATGCATGGAACAGCCTTCTGAGGGAAGTTATGAGGGTCTAAAACTGTAGGAGAATTCAAGAATGCATGGGACCAGACATAAAGGCAATTCTTGTGGGGGGCAGGAAGATATAGGCTGTTGGTTAACTAGGATCTACGGCCTATCCTGTAGGTAGGGAAATGGGCAGACTAGATGGGCCTAGCGGTCCTTATCTGCCATCAAAGTCTATGTTTCTATGTTTCTATGTTTCTACTATTCATTTCTCTATTGTATTTCTCCCTGGCCTCCATCAATCTCTCCAGAATGGAAGTATCCTTACCGTTTTTTTTAGGTTTTTTTTCCAGTGAGCTAATGGTTTCTAATAAGTTATTTAATTTAGCTTGGGTATTTTTGTGTTTATATGTGGAGTAGCTAATAATCTGACCTCATAAAACTGCCTTCAACCCATCCCATATGAAACATATATGAGTATCATTCTCTTTATTCTCTGAAATGTACAGTTTGATTGACTCCTTCATTTGGGCTACAAATTTTGTCATTTAGAAGCCCAGGATCAAATCTCCAGCTACCCTTGGTTCCCGCTCCAGGCCATTTCACCCTAGCACTGATCAGGGCATGATCTGAGAAGGTGACCGGGTGTATTATCAGGTCTACCATGTCACTAACATTTCTGGTTTGTGTATAGAATCTATTGAACCTAGAGTATGATTTGGCCACTGCTGAGTAAAAAGTAAAATCTTTAACCAGTGAGTTTTGTTGCCTCCATGGGTCTGACCAACCCCCTTCTGATAATAAATTTCTAAGAAGTTTAGAGCATGCTGTCCTCCATCCCTCCCCCCAGGGCTCCTATCCAGGAGACTATTCTCACCTGATTCAGTCCCAACCATTATCACTCTGCCCGGAGGCAGAGAATCCACTTTGGCAAAGAATCGCCTTAAAAAACTGCCAGAAGGGGGAGTGAGAGCATACACTGTTACTAAATTGAGTGGGTATCCCATGTATTCACCAAAAACCATCACATTATGTCCCAGACCCTCTATCATAACCCTGTGGACTTTAAATTGGAGATCTCTATGGATTAAAATAACCACCTCCCCCTCTGGGGGAATCCAGGCAGGAGTCTGCATGTACTCCACCTACCCACATCCTTCTGAGTTTAAGATGTTCACCTTCAGACAATTTGGTTTCCTGTGAGCATGCCAAATCACACCTTAATCATCCCAACTCTTGTAGAATTCTCACTCGCTTAACCACCCCATTTATCCCTTTCACATTAATCGATACAATCTTGAGAGAAGCCATAGTCACATATTATGTAGGACACAGAGTCATCATTCGGTACCAAACACGCCCCCTCCATTTCGAAAAACTTGCCAAAAAACTTTTGCTTACTTTTAAGAATACAGGGACACAAACATAAAAAAAGAAAAAAAAGAAGTCCACATATATAAAGAATAACAAAACCCCCGCAATCCAAAATTACCCCCAACATCCCACCCTCTTGGTTAACTTTTAGGTATAATAACACCCTATGACCCCAACGTAGGTCACGGAAAGAAACCCCAGGAAAGAGGAAAAAAGAACCCCTTCCAGGAACAAGTACTGAGAAACAAGAACTCAGGTATCTGAATTCCAGATACCAGTTAGCTCAATCCGAGCTACAAAAGGCTGGGGATGATAGTTAATCCCCCAGCTGCTAGGGGATTATAGTTCCTAGTAATATAGGAGAAAAAGCATGTCTAAACACTAAGAGGTAGGTTCTTAAATTCAGAACCACACCTCTTTCCTAGTTAATTTGAATCCTGTAAGGCAGGCCTTCTGAGCCAGGTACCCCTGGCATAACTTGATTTCCTACCACACATCCAGTGGGATAGAGGGAGCCACAGGTAACCCACAGTCCTTCCACTTTAAATTTATAAAAACTAAATGGAGGATGGTGGCACACCAGGCCAAATATCCACGACCCACCTAATTGAAATATCCATTACCGTCTGCCATGCCCCAGCCCCCCTGAACCCGAACACTCCTGCTTCAGAACGTCCCCCTATCCCTTCTTAGTAAACTGTTATCTACTCCATTTATTCCCCATAATTATCTGACCATCAAGTAGATTCATGGCAGCACCCACCTCCTTATGCGAGAAAATGGAAAGAAATAGGGTAAAAAACCTACATTAGACATCCCATCTCCATCCTCTGAGTGTGGCCTTTCAACCCCAAGGGACAGCATCCACGTTGTACCAACTAACTGTCCCACTCCATAAATCCTCCCCTTGAAACTCTGAACCAACACAACAAAGTTCCATTGAAGCACCTTAAGGGGATACCAGAAACTAACAAGGAGAATTCCCCTGAAAATCCCCCCAATCAGTGTGGAATATGTAAGGAGGGAGACCTCATATTTAAAACAAGAAAAAAGGTAAACACATCATGTTCATCCGTATCGAGTAAAATGGTACACTATGTCCCCATTAGTCTAAAAGTCTTAGCTTGTCAGTCCCAAGGGAATAGCCTCTCATCTCGAGGCATTTCTGCAAAATAACTTGCCATGCACACTCCTTTCGTGTCTTTCTCAGGTTTTCCTGGTTTGTAGCCACTTTGCCATATCAGCATGTAATGGGAGTAGGGCCTCTTCTCGTCTCCTTGCATGCCTTCCTGAACCCGGAGCGATAGACCATAGTAGATCTTCAATTTCCTTCTCCGCCAACTCATCCTTTATATCCGGAATGGGAACCTCTTGTGATGTGAGGAAAGGAACAGCAGCCGAAAGGGTATCAAATATTTTAACATCATCACCATTCTGTACCCAGAGTTTTGCAGGGTATCTAAGGTAGGCCTTCAATCCCTTGTGTCTCAGCGATTTTACCACTTGCAGCACCTTTTTACATTCAGCCAACATTACAGGAGGAAAATCCTGGTCTATATACAGCCTTTGACCGTCCAAGTTAAGATTTTTCTTTGCCCATGCTAGCTTCATAATTTTCTCTTTCGTTGTGTACCAGAGAAATTTTACAATCACAGATCTGAGAGATGCACCTTCTTTCAGCTTAGGGGCAATAGAATGGTGGGCTCTTCCAATCTCTGTGTTAAAATTCTCCTCCAGGTTCAATTCTGTCTTAAGCCAAGAATCTATAAAGTCCTCCATACTTGGGGGATTCACCCCCTTCAAGATTCCAAATATATCAATGTTATTACGGTGAGCTCTCGCTTCTGCATCCTCTGCTCTCATGGTCAGCTCCTTCTCTGTCTTGTGAAGGTAAGCCAGGGACCTACCGAAAGCCATATGCTCAGATAGTAGGGTTTCAGCCTGGGTTTCCACTGTAGACATACATGTTTCTAATTTCTTGAGATCACTCTGAATTCCCAATATCCTGGCATCGATACTAGGTAGTATTTTTAACATTCTGTGCCCCTCAGCTTTTGTAAAGGTTGACGTATCATCAGAGCCAGAACCATCAGTCTTCCCCTGAGGCTGTAATCAAGGATGAACGAGACCCAGATGGACTTACAGGCCTCAGCTTCATCTGACTTCTTGAGCAGGTTCGAGCTCTGGCATTGAGCTTCTTTTTATTCTTGCCCATTTTACTAATGCCAACAGAAGTTAGGTGCATTCTAAACAGAGCGTTTCAGTCGCTGATGGACGGAGATTGATTTTACATACCGTACCCGAGGCACAAGAGCACAGATTTAGGTTGCCATTTAGCTGATGACATCACTGGAAGTCCCGGTTTCTTGCTTTTTTAGGGGGGGCATAGTAGCCAACGGGGGATTGGGCACCCCCGGCAGCACAGAAGAAGGGGGGGACCTCATGCTGATGGGGAGTGGGCTCCCCCATCGGCACATTACAGAGGGAAAGGGGGAGATGAATGCTGATGGGGATTGGGCATCCCATCGGCAAATAATGAAATGGGGGAGAGACACATTCTGCTGACAGGGAGTGGGCTCCCCCATTGGCACACAGTTTGCAGGGCACGTTGACCGGTGGATTGGGCACCTCTGAAGTCAGCAGTTCAGCCACCATGCTCGTAGCTGGTGAGCATGTAGGAAGGGTCCGCTGCATGTTATGAGCTTTGCTCGGATTGCAGAGGACCGTTCCTTAGATGTGCTCACCACATTACTATGCATGGTGTGGCACTGACATACAGGCTGATTGGGGAATGAGGGACGCACTTACTGGTGCATGCCCTGCATTCACCCAATAGCGACCACACCTCCAAATCCCCACTGCCACAAGATGTTGGCTTCATGAAAGGGCCAACATAAAAAAAATTGCAGGACCATTTTTCTTATGACAGAGGCATGTGGCATGCAGGGGTGGGCTCCCAGTGTGCGAACAGACTCTTTTTTAGGGGCAGTAGCTGTAGCCGATAGGGGATTGGGCAACCCCATTGGCACACAACAAAAGGGGGGCTTACATTATACTGATGGAGATTGGGCACCCCTTTCGGCACACAACAAAAGCTGGTGGGGTTACATTATGCCAATGGGGATTGAGCACCCCTGTTGGCACACAACAAAAGTGGGGGGGTGTTACATAATGCTGATGGGGAGTGGGCTCCCCCATCAGCAACATCACTCGGGCACTGAAGCTGATGGGGATTGGGGCCCCCATTGGCAAACAAACGTGGTGGGGGGGCACATGCTGCCAAGGTGGGGTGCTTAATATTGTTTGAGAACATGGTGGCAAGCCACCGCCATGTTCACAAACAATATCACTGTTACAAGGTTTGGCCCAGCAATGATGGGTTGCTCCCTCCTTGCAACGGAATGGCAGACACTGCAATGACGAGACGGCCCCTGATTGCAGCAGCTGAAATCTTACAAAGCTTTGGCATGCTGGCTGAACTAGTGTCAGCAGCAGCGTGCCACGGCATTGGGGAAAGTGGGCCAAGCCTTTAAAGGCTGTGGGGGCATTGGCCACAACAGTGCCATGCCTCCACAACCTGCTTCTGGCAACCTGCCGCAATTGGTTTCTTATGCATGCACACAATCAACATAAAAAAGAAGCATGCTTCATACTTTATATTCTCTGTAATGCGTTAATTGACTGAGGATGTTGCCCCTGTGCATCATCTTTTGGGACCTTCATGGGTTTTGTTCCTACTGTGATCTCTTTACCTCTTTTGACATGACTGGACTCTGTGGTGCTTTCTAATGTAGGTTTTGGTGTACCTTGCTTATGACACATACTCACTTGTTACATATACTTGGGGATATGTTTTGCATTTTTTGTACTGTGTTCACTTTTTTAAGACATTTATAAAATGAAAAAAAAACGTAATTATAAAATAGCTGTGGTGTATTTTTTTTTTCTTTTTCCTTGTGTTGTAGCTTTTTTACTTTCATTTTTAATGATATCAAACCCTAAATCAGTAGTGGTGAATGTGACATCCAGTATTCAGGGTTGTTACATTCAAAACCAAGTCCATTATTCAGAAAAATTAACTATTTAATCAGTTTCCAATCATTCTACCAACTTCTCAGTGGTGCCCCAATTTTGTCACTCCATAATACACTTCTTAAGTGTGCCTCTTTATAAAAAAGTTTGTTGCTTGTTGTCCCTGACATCCACTCATGTCCACCTTAACCAGATGTTCATTCAGAACTGCCACAGTTCTGTATATCCAGTTGTGCAGACAAGAAATCTTGGGAGCATAATGGGACTGTGAGAGCTAGTTTGGTGCATATCAACCACTACTTACTGAGGTAGGGTCTCATTTACCTGCCCGAGAACAGGGGCAATCTTCCTGTGATTATTCATGTTACCCTCACAAATGATTTGTGGCAAAGGACTGATGAGCACACATTATTTCAACAGATTCTGCTGCAATGAGTTTGCTCAGCAAGAAACAGTCCTGCATGTGCCTGGCTATGCTTTGCTATACCACAATATTCACTTTCATCTTTTTTTTGTGATCCATATGCAACACCTGGTATTGTCTTTGTTCACTCAGAACCAGGTGTGCGGCATCTGAACTATACTCAGAGCCATGTTTGATCTCAGCACCGTGTTTGGTCAATTTGCGGTGAGTTTCTTAAATGCCATAACTGAGCCCTGCTGTTTCTGTACAAGTGTGCTCAGCTGAAAAAAGAAAATTAGTCACTGAGCTGAGCATGGTTCAAGCCACATTTATTAGAGTAACTCCATTTATGCTGCTATTGAACCCTGACATTTTCCTTTTTAAATGTGAATTTTTATTAAAATTTTCTTCAGAACAAAATTCAGTAACATCATACGTGGATTAACTATACATACATTTCCAATTATGAATGCATTCATACTGCAGTATGTCCAACTGCTCAAGTAGTGCTTGACCCAGTAAGTTACCTAAAAGACTATTAATATCAGTAGGATAAATAGGTGGTTGCAGGAGCATCAGGAGGGCCTAGACCAGGCAGTCAAAATAAGGAACTGTAATACAATAATAAGCAAGAAAATCATAGACACCTTAGTCTCTAGGAGCTGCTGGTCTCCAATTGGCATGATGAATGGACAGAAACCTCATAAGTAAGCCTTTGTGGTGATAAATCATCTAGGACATCTAGGATATTCATTACAAAAACCATGACTGCAGTCTCAAAGATATCCAGCATTCCTATTTGAAATCTCCTTTAACTCTGTGAGAGATAGAATTGGCTATTGATACACTTGCCTCAGACAAATCACTGGACCCAGATGGATTTACACCTAATTTCTATAAAACATTTAAGCTGGTTATAGTCACCTTACTCCTGGATACATATATAAATATATATATATATATATATATATATCCACGGAACCTGAGAGTTTAGCTTGACAGAAGCTCCAGTTACTGTTTTATTAAAACCTGGTTGAGATACCTCTAAGGTAGGTAGCTATCAACCAATTTCTTAGATTAACTTTGATTACAAGATACTTGCTAAGGTTTTGGCTACTCAACTTAATGAGTTTTGGGGAGATCTGATAAGTAGACCACAGGTAGGATTCATGTCTGAGAAGCTATCTTCTGATCATTTGAGGAAGCTTGTACATCTTTTTTCCACATCCAGGTCTGGCCCTGACCCTGCTGTTGTGGCCTCTCTGGGTGCAGAGAACACATTTAATTGGGTCTCTTGCGTACACCTATTCCAAGTCCCACAAGAATATAATATCCCACAAGAATTTATTGACTGGATTAAAATTCTTTATAATAACCCAAGTGACAGGATAATCTGTAATGGGATGTATTCAGATGTGGCCAGTCTTCATCTTGGCACCAGGCAGGGATGTCTACCTTCCCCATTTTTGTTTAATCTTTTTTTAGAACCCTTGATTCATATAATTAACAACACGCCTGACATTCATGAAGTTCCTATTGGCCCTAATCAGTTTAAACTTTATGTTTATGCAGATAATGTTTTGTTACATTTTACACCTGTGTATATCCCTGCCCACTTCACTGGATGTTATTAACATTTTTGGTTGCATCTCCTGTTATAGGCTTAATGCAGGAAAACAGGACAGCAGTTGGACATATCAGCTTTGAGACTACAGTGGAACCCACATTAACTTAAATATTTAGGTATTTATCGACACATCCCCTACCCAGCTGAAAAAATACAACTTGGACTCTCTGCTAGAGCAGCTGAAACATGACCTGTCATGTTTGACCCAACTTCCAGTTACCCTCTGGTTCAGGATCAAAATAATCAAAATGAATCTCCTTTTTATATTCCTTTACCCCTTATGTATGCTTAACCAATTTAACACCTTTCCTGGTTTAAACAACTCCATTGCCTTATTTGCACTTTTTGTATGGAATGGGAAGGCATTTCATCAGACCTACCATAAGCCTTCAGCACCCAAGACGTAAGGGAGTCTGCAATTAATAAATTGTTGTTTATATTATTTGGTCATCCATAGTGGCAAACTTCTGCAATGGTACAGAGAGTCAGACTCTGAGAATTTTTCTGCTCACATCCCTCTATGGCTGCTTATAGAGTGGTATCTTTGTGCTACCTGTAGGGTGACAATAACCTTTCTTTTACATACTCCAGTTTCCCAGCTACCACACCCTCTCAGGAACACTCTTATTGAAACCTCAGTGGAAGCTCTTGGGCAATTATGCCATCTGTTACATCTTCAGCTGCAAGTCCTTGATCAGGCAGAAACCCATACATGAGCCCCCTGTGGCTCTTAATCCTGTGCCAAACTACTCCTACTGCAGTTTGGCTAGGTTGAGAAGCCTGCCCGACTGCCACAGCTCAGGAACCACAAGGACCAGGCTGTCTTCCAGCTGCAAGCCCTTGATCAGGCAAAGACCCATGCCCGAGCCCCCTGTGGCTCTGAATCCTGTGCCAAAGTGCTCCTACTGCAGTTCGGCTAGGTCAACGAGCCCACCCAACTGCTGCAGCTCAGGAACCACAAAGACAAGGTACAGACTGCCTCCCACTGCACCACAAGGAATCCATTGTTTCTTCTTGTAAAGTGCTGTGGATTTTTAAATGTTGGTGCCTTTTTCCTCACTCTGGACTTTTTAAATCTTCAAGCTGATTTCCCTTACAGCAGCTTACTAGTTGACTGTTCTGCCATTGTCTAGGAACTAAGCTTGTTTTCCTTTTTTTTCTTTTCCTACTGCTCTTTTCTGCTGACAGTCTGCTGCTCAGTTCTGCTCTATCTCTATTTCTTACATTTCCCAACTTGTTTTCATTCTTTTTCTCTGTTTATATTTTGTCTCCCATTACACATGCTCTGAAATTAATCTAAGGATTTATTAGAGATTAGTGAGCCACTAGTTAGACTGTCCTTTCTTTAAGTGTTATATCCTTTTGTAGCGTGCTCGTTAATGTGCCTAGGGAAACAGTATTACATTCATTATCCTGTTATTTTGCTAAGTTTGAGTGCATGGAATTCTCAGCATAGCTGTCATTGTTTTTTATCTGGAGCTGATTTTTCATTTAACCCAGTTTATTTCTGCTCTCTCTTTGCTCTACCTCTGATAACCACCTACTCCCTGTTCTCGGCTTGCCTCTACTCCTCCTTGAAAACCCACCCTCTGATTTAGCTTCACTTGTGTGTAAGCTCTCTCCCAACCTTTTATTTCTATGTTGCTCCCTGACCCCCTCCCTTGTAAACCAACCCCCAATTTATCTCTCTTACTAATTATTGTATCCTCTCTTCCAGGCTCTCTTCGGCTGCAAGCCCTTGATCAGGCAGAGACCCATGCCTGAGCCCACTGTGGCTCTGAATCCTGTGCAGAACTGCTCCTACTGCAGTTCAGCTAGGTCAAGGACCCCACCTGACTGCTGCAGGTCAGGAACCACAAGGAAGTGCCCCACCAGCACTTTGTGCCGGATCCTCACCCACCCTATCTGGGCAATTTCTTATATTGCCATGGAAGGTCATATGACTTTTGCTGAAATATACCTTAAGTGGCCAGTTTCCCATTAGCTCTTTATCACTTCTGCACACTAGAGGCAGTGTTGAGCACCTTTTCCTACCTAAGCCCAGCATACCCACCAAATGCCAAAATAGCATTGATCCTATCATTTTCAAGTCCACAGTGGCCACGTTATGGTTGAGCAATTTAAACATTATTAACATTCAGGACATTCATCTGCTAGATCCTAATGGCTAGATCATGTTACCAGCCTACATCCACACCTTTGAGACCTCTATGAAGATGCTACATTTACTTCTTTTCCTCCTGTACCCCCCCCTTTTCACTCAGGAGGAATCAACCACTCCATACTCCCCTCACCCTTATTACTTGTACAGACACTCTGCACTGCAAATCCCCATCCATGATGGAATAAGTCTATTAGCATATTATCCCTCTTGCTAGTCTCACTGCATACATTCACATTCAGTGCAGTCACTTTCCTTTGTGAGACCACATATTATAATTCCCCCCATGATAAGGCATGGGCAGAGACACTGCACTACAAGCAGATACAACAAAGTAAATTAAATAGCCTCTCATCAAAAAAAATGGATTACAGAGATAATTCTCATGTGCCTGCTCTTCTCTGGTGACATAGAGCTTAATCCAGGTCACAGTGGGAGACAAGCAACTTGTTGTTCAGTGTGCCTTCCATTTCAATAAATAAAATAAATAAATAAACAATCCTGGTCTCCCAGTACCCACATTAATGTCTGCCAACTATGCCACTGCAAAAGGTTTAAAATTGATGCATATTAATGTATGCAGCCTGCAAAAAAAACACTTACTGAAGTGCAGGCACTGATATTACATACTCTGCCTGATATCCTCATGTTAACAGACATCTTGCTAAAAAACAGTCCCAATTCAGTTCTTTCCTCTGTTATCCAATGTGCTCTTCCAGGCAGACAGTGTTACTATAGGTGGTGGGGTAGCCATCTGCATTCAAGAGAAAGTCGCTGCTACTGTCGTTGATTCCATCTCCAAACCAAAATAATTTGAATGCCTAGCTCTAAAAATCCGCATCTCAACTGCAGAATCAATAAATCTAATTGGTTGCTATAGACGTCCTTCTGCAGGTCTTGACATTCTGACTGATTTGGATCACTTCCTTGACACGAGTACAAATGAAACAAAAATCCTCGGAGACCTGAATTTGGACTAATCCAGTGCTAAATCAGTTCCTCTAAAAAGCCTGTGTGCCGAGATGGGACTGTCTCAACTAATTACAGAAATCATTGGGCCCTGTTGTAGAAACCCACAGATTGGTGCATTATTGGATTTAATTATGACTGACAGATCCCACAAAATTACTCACCATGTAGTCTGGCAGAATGACCTTAGCGACCACAACACAGTAGCTTGTATCAGAAATCTCTGCAAACCGAGGATTTCTAGTAAGATAATTCTAAAAAGATCCCTCAAGAAATTCAGTCCAATTGACTACCTATTGGATTTAAGAGCTGTAAACTGGCAGCAATTTTATTTAGCCCATACAATAAATGATGCACTAACCATCTTCAACACTACAATTACTGGAATTCTCAATAAACATGCATCCTTAATTAGTTGCAGAGCAAACAAAAAGCCTGCTGCCCTTGGTTCAATGGGGAAATTAAGAAAATGTTGCTAATAGGAGACAATCTATGGGCCATCACAAGATGCACAAAATCCCAGGTGGATTGGTCAGCCTTTAGGGCCTGCCATAATGGCTGTACTAAACTGGTTCAACAAAACATAGAATCTTATTACCTAAACATCCTTAAAGCAGCCAATGGAAATCCTGAAAAAATACGGCACACTTTTAAGCTCATGGAAGGTAGTACAGTACCCCCATCCCTCCCTCCCTAACACTATTACCTACCAGGGTATCTTTATATTGGACAAAGATGTCATACTTGACAAGCTTAATAAGCATTTTGAAAGAGTAGGCCTTGCTTCTTTATGCCCATGTATTCATCCACCCCCTTCGCCTACCACTAACCCCCTTTATGTTCCCTTTTCCTTCACGACCATAACCTATAAACAGGTGGAAGACCAGCTCCTGAAATTAGACACACACACAAAAAAAAGGGCAGGAGCAGATAACATTGACTCCTTCTTTCTAAAGCTAGGCCATCACTTCCTTACTACCCCTATTGCCCATTTACCTAACCTGTCCCTAGCAGAAGGCATAGTGCCCCAGGATTGGAAAGTGGCTCACCATATATCACTTTTCAAACTAGGTGACTCTAATGACCTAATTAATTATAGGCCAATCTCTATCCTGTTGACACTCTCTAAAATCCTTGAAAAACTGGTCAGCTTACAAGTCAGAGAATTCCTAGATTTGCACCAACTGATAAACCCATTGCAGTCTGGCTTGAGACCACATCCTAGCGTTATTTCTGCACTCTCCAAAGTTACTTGTGATTGTCTCAAGGCTAAGGATAAAAAGCAAATCACTGGTGCAGTTTTTCTGGACTAAAGCAAGGCCTTCGATGCTGTGGATCACTCCCTTTTGCTCGATTGCCTTACAGAACTAGGCTTTGATGCTATCATCGTGAGATGGTTTGCCAGCTACCTGGGAAATAGGCAACAATGAATCAAGATAAATGGAACCCTTTCCACACTGCGCCCCCTCTAAAGAGGAGTCCCACAGGGTTCCATCCCGAGCCCCTTTTTGCTTCTCATGTACATCAACAACTTGAGCAAAAATATTGACTCCAAAATACATCTTTTTGCTGATGACACAGTTCTGTATACCTCTAAGCCATCACTCAAACAAGTCTCCTCTACACCTCAAACAGATTTCAAAAAACCTCTGTATGATCTGCTTTTGTCCAGACTATTACTGAATGCCAAAAAGACCAAAACCATGTTCTTTTACCCACCTATTCACACCATATCCTTTCTACCTAAGCCTATTGTCATGCTCCTAGATGATACCCTTGAGGTGGTAACTAAGTTAAAATACCTAGGTTTCATTCTTGATTCAGATCTGTCCTTCTCTGCTTACATCGAATCTCTTGTCAAAAAAGGTAAAAAATAGATTAGGGTTCTTCTTCTGGGACAAATCATTATTCTCATGGGACTCTAGAACTAGACTGGCCAGGCCAACTTCATGCCCCTCCTAGATTATGCCGTTATCATTTACAATAGCTGCACTGCTCAAATCTCTGCATATTAGATATTCTATTCCACCACGCCATACGCTTTATTACAAATGCTCCAGCTAGAACTCATCACTGCTCATTGTACAAGGAGGTGAATTGGACTTCCCTGGCCACCAGGAAACTTACTCATATTTACATCTGGACACCAAAAATCGGCCCTCAGTGTGGGTGCTGAAAATCAAGCAGACTTGAGTGACCGTTAGGTCTATTCTGCTGGCATTTTAGTATGTTAGTACACATAAAGCCGTATTAGACAAATTACTTCTATATTACATCAACCCTCCACCACCTTCATAATGCTTATGGACTTAGAAACTGTACTTATATTTCCTTGGAAGTTCCCAAGCTGACCACTCGCCTTGGCAGAGCAGCCATGAGCTACGTTCTCCACACAGTCTGGAATAAGCTCCAACCCTTACTTAAACTACAGAATCTAATCCCACTGACCACATTCAAAATTCTCATTCATGAGTTTACGTCAGAATCCTGCCATTGCTTCTACTCAACCCCCCCCCCCAAGCCTCCTTAACATCCTGCACTTAAATAGTACCCTTCCAGGATGGTTCAAGTAGACACTAGCACTTCTACCTTAGCGCCCACTCCTCTTTTGATCTACATCTTTACCTCTTATTCTACCTCGTTGTGTTTCCTTGTGTTCTTACAAAATTAATTTGAATTGATGCACTACTAACCTTGATCTTATATGTATTGCTGTTATATTGTAATTAGTCTCCTTGTTATTGTGCATTTTGTTGCTGTGATGTATGTTGTATAAGGGACATCCTTGAAAATGAGCTTTGCTCAATGGATACGTATCCCTTTATAATAAATGGAAGTGAACTGATCAAAACCTGATAACAGACACTTCACAGCCTTTACTAGGTAACCAACCTTTGAATAGATAGTTGAGTTATTACAACATTCTTTTGGGTTTCCAAGCAAATAAAATGGGTATATCAATTCATGACTGGTTACACACTAATTCCCTATGCCACCTTTCAGCAACAAAATGCTACTACTAACAGAAATTGTTTCAAGTTTTTACAAGTTGCACACTCATTTGCTAAGCATTACTAAAAGGGATGCTATTAAAACTTGTTGGCATAATTGTGGCTCTACAAGGTCAGCTTGCCTTATAGAGAACGGCACATTCTAAAACCATTCATCAGAGACAGTGTGGGTGGGAATAGTGACAGGGTTCAAAACCACTAAAGGATGTATGTGCAGTTGTGCACCCTGTCTCTTTACCCTTGCAGAGAATAAGTCTTCTGGTTGGAGGAGGGTCCAGCAAGCAGCTGCCGTGGCTCGACATGATGAGCCATGGGCAGCAATGGAGGTGGCACATCTGTGTACCAGGTAGCAAATCCCAGTCCCAGATGCACACAATTTTTCTTTCATTTGCATTTTGTGTGAATTAAGTGTCCACCCCCCCGTGTAGTTGATTATTTTAGTTTGGGGTTCGGGTGCATAGCCCCCCATATCAGGGGATGCAACACAGACATATGCCACTGGCAATATACTGCTCTGTATTGGCAGTGCATTATATTGCTTTGGTATAATGTCTTACAACATTGTGACCCCATGCCAGTTGTGGCAGGCTAGGTGACATATCATTGTTTATGGGGCTGTAAATACATATAGAAATGGTGGTTAGAAATTAACCAGTAATTATCAAAATTATTTAGTCTGGCTTTTCATATGATAGTGAATGATTTATATGAATTTGAACTACAGGAATCACAGACGAAAATATACTGTTTGGCCACTATGGCAACCAGAAGAAAAGCTGATTCTGGCTAGTTGGAGTTAAAGATATAGGGCAATTTGACTATTTTAGGTGGTGGTCTATGGTGAAAGAAGCCATTCAGCTTGAGCAATTATGGGACAATTTTGACAATCCTCATGAGGTACCAGACATGTTACAGAATGAAATCAGAGACATGCTACTTGCAATTCCAGTGATTTAAATATAAACCCACGAATTCCTGTTTATGAGATTGTGGGTGAGGGCCTTAACTCTATATAGTCTCTGGTTGGTACTTATTGGATTTTTGATGCCTTTAGTGAAATTCTACAGTTAACTTTACTCTGGGACTCTCCCCTCCCTCCGAACTAAAACTCGTCATATGTGCCTCAAACTCTCGGAGCATGATTAGCACCGCTAAGGTTTCCTATCAAGTCTCTTTCTGTCAGACAGGTCAAGGATAACGGGTATTCATGTTCAAAGTACCTACCTTGCTAAATGGCCTACCCACCCACATTCTGTCTGAAGTCTGTCATGTTAATAAGGTGGGGTACCTGAAGGACTATTTTAAGAATTTGAGGCCTAAATCTAGAAAAATAACAGTTAAGGGACTTGGCAAGTTTGGAGGAATGGTCAGATGTATGGCAACTTAGATTCAATGCAAAGAAGTGCAAAGTAATGCACCTGGGAAATTGGGAAATAAAAACCCAGGAGAAGAGTACACAATGGCAGGGGAGGTACTAACAAGAACAATAACGGAAAGGGACCTGGGGCAGTCATTTCAGATGACCTAAAGGTGGGCAAGCAATGTAAGAGGTCATTAAGGAGAGCCAGGGGAATACTGGGATGCATAGGGAGATGCATCACAAGTAGAAAAAGGGAAGTGTTTATCCCTCTATACAGACAGCTGGTGAGACCCCATCTGGAGTACTGCATGCTATTTTTGAGACCTTATCTCAGCAAGGACATAGCCAGGATAGAGGCAGTCCAGAGGAGGGCAATTAAGATGGTACAGGGTCTGCATCCGAAACCATATGAAGAGAGACTGAGAGAGCTTAATATGTATACCCTTGATGAAAGGAGGGACAGGGGGATATGATAGAAACTTTCAAGTACCTCAAGGGAATCAACAAAGTCCAGGAGGGTAGCATCTTTCAGAAAAAAAGATGTGCAAGAACAAGGGGGCACAATTTATAGATAAAGGGGGGATGGCTCAGGGGTAATATGAATATTTTTTTTTTCACACAGAGAGTTGTGGACACATGGAACTGCCTTTCTGGGAAAGTTGTGGGGCCTCAAACAGTGGGGGAATTCAAACATGCATGGGACAGACATAAAGCAATTATAGTGGGGGGTGGGAGGAAGTAGGCTGTTGGTTAACTAGAATCTGTAGCTTATCCAATAGGTAGGGAAATGGGTAGACTGAGTGGGCCAAGCAGTCCTTATCTGCCATCAAATTCAAAGTCTATCAGTTGGAAAAAACTTTCATAACTTTTTATTTTTATTTATTTTTTTTTATTTTAGTCTTTGGTAACTGGGTAAGGCCCACTAGGCACAAGTGCCTGTTTTCAGGGGCAACCTGGGAGCACTGGGTGGTTAAGTGACTTGCTCAGAGTCACACAGAAGGCAAGTGGAGGTTGTGAGAATCTAACTCGGGTTTGGTCTACTGGATGTACCAAGCTCGTTCACACCTTGTTCCTCTAACCTCTAGGCTATATTGCCAGCCCAACTTTATAGTTGCTTGACATTTTGACGCCACAGTTTCAAAATAAATTTTTTATGACCCCATATTATGATAAAGATAGGCAAAACTGATTAAATATCACCCAAAGTGTGATTTTACAGAGTGATTGAAAAAACATGTTTCAGAGGGATTTGAAAAATGACACCTGTCATATTAATGAGGTGGGGTAAGAAAAGTGCCATACTGAAAAGTTTCCTGAAACATCTGCAAAAATCACAGCTATGAGTGAATGTTGAACATATTTAACATTTCTTTATAACTGTATTGTTTTTTCGCATTTTGATGCCTGTTTTTTAAGTAAGTCTTTTTATGACGGAACTATATGATCAAAACTGGTGACTTTTTAACCCAGTCCAAAAGGTGATTTTACTGAGTGACAGTAAAAGCATGTTGGGGGGGGTGTTGAAAATTGACAACTACCTTGTTCATTAGGTGGGGTAAAGAAAGGTTACTGTATGTTGAATGTTTGGGAAGAAACTAATATAAAAATTAGTTATGAGTAAAGGTTCAAACCACATTAAAAATCCATTAATGGGCTTAGCATGTTTTGATAATGTATTTATTTATTTATTTAAGCGTTTAACCAGGAAAGCATGTTGAGCAGGCTACTGCTTGTTTCCAGATGTATCCTGGGGGGGAGGGGGTACAGTTACATGGTTGAACAGGCATAATACAAATATGGTTGCATAGTGGGAATACCCACTAGCACAATGGGTCCAGGTTAGGATACAAGAGGAATGAGACAACACAGAGACAGGCATAGATACATTACCATTGAATATTACTATATAGTATAGTCAGGTGGAACAATATAGTGTTGTATTAACAGTTTGGATGCACAGCCCTGCTATTCTGTACTCTGTAGACTGTCTAGACACATGAGCAGGTAGAGGAGAAATGAGATTGGAGCATGGAGTTGAGGCATGGGGGGGAAGAGAAGTGATGAAAGATTGTTGGGAGGGAATTCCACAGCGTTGGTAGGCGGTAGCTGAAAGTCTTCTGGCCAGCAACAGTGGCCCTGTATGGGATCACTAGGGACCGAGAGTCGGTGTTTCTGAGGGAATATGCAGGGGGTGGTAGAGTTAACAAGGGCAGTAACAGGGTAAGAGGGGAGCAGCTGGGACCAGTACCTGGCTGTGAACTTAGCACAGTGGGACAGCCTTGAATTGTCTAGAGAGGGGGAGGTTCGTTGACTGGTAGAGGGTGCAGTGGTGAGTTGAGTAAGGACAGTTCAGGATAAAGCGATAGAAGGAATGGAAAAGAGGGTCCATTCTGGCTAGCTTGGACTTAGGATCTACACTGTAGACTACGTCCCCACAGTTGAAGATGGGGAGGATCATTTTCTGCACAATGGCCCTGCGGGCAGGGGCTGTGATGCAGTCCCGGTTCCGGTAGAGTGCCCCAAGCCTGGGATGCAACTTCTTAATTATAGAGTCAACATGGGCTGAAAAGTTGAGGTGCTGGTCCAATCAGACCCTGAGGTATCTGAAGGAGGTACAGGCCTCCAGGGGTGACCATTTGAGGGTGTGGAATGTGATTGGGTAGGGGAGCTTCGGAAAGTCTCTGCCTTGTGCCAAAGGTTACTGAGATTGTTTTCTTGGCATTGAGGAGGACTTGATTGGCGTGAAGCCAGCGCTGAACTGTAATAAAGTCCCACTGCAATCTAGCTGAGACTTCTGAGGCAGAGGGGCTGGATGTATAAAGCACAGTGTCATCCGCGTACATGTGGATTGAGGTGTGTGGGCAGGTAGAAGGCAGGTCATTCAGAAAAATGGAAAACAGGAGTGGACCAAGGACAAAGCCTTATGGAACTCCTGTGTATACTGGGAGGGGGGCTGAGATGTAGGAACTGAGTCAGATGTATTGGGACCTGCCTGTGAGGTATGAGTGGAACCAACTGATAGCACTGCTGGATAGACCAGTGTTGGCAAGTTTGGTCAGGAGGAATGAGTGGGAGACAGTGTCAAGTGCCTTGGCCAGGTCAATGAAAATGTCAGCCGTGATATGGCCAGCATCCATCCCCGTGAGGATGGAATCAGTGAACCTGAGAAGGGAGGTAGTGGTGGAGTGAGATTTCTTAAACCCAGACTGGAAAGGGGTGAAAAATGAGGAGGAATCCAAAAATGGCAATAGGCAAGAGAGTACTAGACGCTCTTGGAGTTTAGCCAGAATAGATAGAAGGGAGATGGGTTGGTAGTTGTTTGGGTTTGAGGTATCCCCACCCTTAGGAAGGGGGATTACAGTGGCATGTTTCCATTCATAGGGTACCTCAGCAAGGGAGAAGGATAGGTTAAAAAGGAGGCCGGGGGTTGGCTATGGCTGAGAGGTGGAGCACTTTGGAATCCAACCCGGTGGGGCATTTGCCCTTCCTTGGATTAAGGGCAATCGGTGCATTAGATACCTCACCAGGTTTTCAGTCAGTTCAGGGTTAGCTTCAGTAGGAGCAGCGTGTTTGGGTAGTGGTGTCATGGGTTCTGAGTTGAGGGGTTGGAGTGGGGTGGTGGGAGGGTTTCGGGGAATAAAAGACATCAATGGACAGTTTTCCTTTTTTACAGTGAAAAAAAAGCCAACATCCTTGGATGGTCTTCTTTGTTACAGGTACCAACACTAGTTATTTGTCATCCAAGTGTTGGTGTGTTGTAAGCTGGAACTGGGGATGGGAACTCCAGTGTCACATCCTATTGGGTTAGAACTTTTCCAGTGGTGGGGTTGGGTGCTCAACTTCCGGATATTTGGGTAAGGGGGGGTGATAGTAAACTTCTGTAGTGGAGGGGCATGACACCTGACTGCCAGATGTTCTGGTGAGAGGAGATGCAGAGTTCTCGAGGGGGTGGACTGCAGGCTTCTCTGGTGGTGGGGGTTGAGCACTTGGCTACTGGACATTCATGGAAGGGGTAGCAGCATAGCTCTCTAGTGATAAGGCTGGGCACCCAAATTGTTCATGATTATGAATAACAGGAAGTCAGAGGTATGGGAGGTTGGCAGTTGCAGATATGAGGGATCTAGTTTGCTGTCTGCAATGCAGAGTTTTAAATTTGACTTTTAAATACCTGCACTGCTTGTTTAATCTTTTTTGCAGGGTTACGATATCCAGATTGGTATGTTTTATTTTTTATTTTCACAATACTGTGTATTGCTCAAATCATTTTGGTAAAGAGGTGTTAAATGAAAGTGTTTAGGATACTTAAAATATCCTCCTGCAGTTTATATTGGAGAGCATACTTACTTTAGTACATGCTGTTTTAAACTGTTTAAAAGGTGATTTTCAGTATCATGTGTTCATTTGATCAGATTCTTGTGAATTTTAATTTTGACTGTCTTTTTAGTAAATGTTGCATTATTAGCAGCGAACCTTGTGCTGCCCATTGTTTGATTGCCAAATCCAAGGCTAGGTTTGTTTTCATTCCTATTTGCAAGATACAGGCTGTTGCTGAAATTGTTTTGTGGAATAGGAGATTTAATAAATTGTATTGCATTTTTGTGTTGGGACATTTTCCTTCTGTTTTAGACTGTTTAAAGAATGACTGTGTACCATTTAATCTGTCATTTGGGTTCTTACCCCAGCCATTTTCCATCTACCTTGTGACATTTTTCGACTGCCCTCAGGTCACTCGACTTTTTCACTAGCCTTCTATGGGGCACTAAGTAAAAGGCCTTGCTGAGGTTCATGTACAGAATATCCAGTCCTCATCCCTGGTCCAGTGCCGGAGTCAAAGCATCAAAGAATTCTATAAGGTTTGCTTGTCAGGACCTTCCCTTTGCAATGCCATACTGTATACTGTCCTAGCCAGTGTGGGATTCAAGTACAACAGCTTGTTGTATACCACAGTATCAAAGGTCTTGTTTCCCCATCTACCTGTCTAGCATGTTGTTTACTGCTAAAAAAGATGATTAGGTTGGTTCTGCATCATCTGCTTTTAATAAAGACATTCTGACAGTAGACATGGACCACAGCTTCAATCAATTGATCCATTATTTTGGACTTGAAAATGGATTTGAAGACCTTGATCAACATTTATATTACTCTAACTGGCCTGTAGGTACAGTTGCAGTAATTGATAAGGTCAGCTGTTCCCAGATACATTGTGATATTTATAAAGCTATTCCCTTACATGGCCTTACAGTGGTACTGCATGCAGTAGGGGTGGGCATCACATCAGGATATCAACATCCTGACAGTGCACACCACCACAGCAACAAATCTTGCCAGGTTGAGATCTTTCACTGTGGTGGTCCACTAGGTGCCGACACCATGACTCCAGGTGTTTCACCCCCACCCCGAACCAACTCCAAGTTGGAGTTGTATATCTAGAGATAGGGAGGTGTGAAGGGTGAAGCCTCCACAAAACAACACTTCATTCCAATGGGAACAATGCCAACAGTTGGCATTGTTCCTGTCACTGTCAGGGATGTCGACAACTATGTTGTTGATATCCTGAAATGGAACCATAGGGGTGTGTGATGAATGAATAGTATTTCAGGAATATCAGATATAATGCACCATTCATTACATGGATGCCAGTAAGGAACAGTGGCACTATTACTCAAATTTGAGAAATAGAAGAAAGCAAAACACAGTATCCCCACCCTCAACCCCAGCCCAACTGTGTGAAGATCCATAACCCCTGTCTCCCCTTCCCACAGCACCTGCAGTGTAATGTTTTTAAAACTATTCCATGATGGGCAACTGGCACAGCCCATTAGCCTCCATGGCTGGTTGCTGTCTCTTGCAGTGCTTTTGCACTTTTTTTTTCAATTTGGTCCTAGGAAAGGGAAGGGAAAAGTGGAAACTGTTTAACCAAGAAAGACTCAGCAAGCCAGAGCTTGCTTCCAGGTGTGACCAGGGAGCACAAGGAAGTTATGTGACTTGCTTAGTGTCACAGAATATGCAAGTGGGGCTGATGGAATTCGGACTCAGGTTTTCAGGTTTGTAGCTCAGTGCCCTTAACTAGGGGTTGGCGAAAAAAATCTTCTGCGTGCAGAAGTCAATTGAAAGTCTGACTTTTACTTCTGCAGAAGTTTGGAAATTGATTTCTGAACTTCCGGGGAACTTCTGCCCATGATCGCCGTTCTTTTGATTATCAAATTGCCCCCAAAAAGCCCTGGTGGCTAGTGTAGTGGTCCCTCGTTCACCTGCTACACATGTAAAAAATTATCCCTGGTGGCTAGTGGTCCCTCCCCTTCACCCATTAACCCACCCGCTGCAAAAATGTACAGACCCCCCCCAGCTTCCCTATCTTCACTGTCCTGTTAATAAAATCTCTGATGGTCTAGTGTTTATTTTTTTTATTTAAACTCCCTCCCAGTCCCAAGCCCCAAATCCCATTCCCATCCCTGGTGATCCAGTGCCCCCCCACCCAGCCTCCCCAGCAGCCAGGTGCCCCACAACCCCGTTCCCATCCCATCATAAACCCCAACAGCAGCAGACTGGCACAGTCCTCCTCTTTCCTCCACAGCTGGCCCGCCAACTGAGCTGTCAATGAATGAGCAGTACCTGGTATGCTCATTTATGACAGCTCAGTCGGTGGGCCAGCCATGGAGGAGAGAGGACGGCTGTGCTGGTCCGCCGCTGCCGGGGTATATAATGGCAGTGGGAGCAGGGTTGTGGGACACCTGGCTGCTGGGGATGATAGGTGGGGGGCACTAGATCACCAAGGATTTGGGACTGGGAATCGGGAATCGGGAGGGGGTTTAAATTTAAAAAACAAAATAGACCATGAGAGATTTTTTTTTTAACAGGACAGTGCAGTGGAGATAGGGATGGGGTATTGTACATTTTGTGGCAGGCGGATTGCTGGGTGGCGGGGAAGGACCACTAGCAACCAGGGATAATTTTTTACATGTGGAACGGGTGGTGGGAGGGACCACTAGCCACCAGAGCTATTTTTTTCATTTCCAGGTGAAATTTCACCTGGTAACTTTCGTTGAAGTTTTCCGCTCCACCACAGGCAGATGTTCGGAAACTTTCAAGGAAGTCCCTTCATTTCCGTGGAAGTTCCGCAGGAGCGGAAAACAGCAGTTTTGTCCACCCCTATCCTTAACCACTATGCTATACTGCCTACAAGGAAAGGAATAAGTACTCCCAACCCCCCCCAAGCAGAACCCAAATCCCAACCTCTCTCCAACACCCTAATTTCCTTATTGTTTTTATCCATTCATTGGAAGGCAACCAATACAGCACACCATGCTCCACAACTGGCTGCTGTTTTGTGCATGAAAGTGCTATAAAAACAGGTGGGGTGGGTGGATGTTCAAACATTTAGGCTGGGAAGGAGGGTGAGGGGCTGTTTTTTACTTCTTTTTGTCTTTTCTCACGGGAATACAACTAATGAATATTAATACTGAATTCCAACTATTTAGGGACCAAATATAAATATTCGGACAAATATTTGAAATATTGTAGTCACACACCCCTATCAGGTAGGCAGGGAATTTCTAGATATATCTGATCATGCCAATAGCTCCAACTGAATTGAGGTCTGACTGTACACATCTCCTAAAGACAGAGATCACACTTACTTTCAAATCTTCTGAAGCCATAAATGGCCAGTCTTATAAAAAATTATTGCAGCTTATACTGAAAAAAAATGCTAAGTTTATGACTAATACTGCATGATTTGTAAGCACAGTATAAGATATTACACTTAGTGTCAAAATTACTGTAAATTCTTTGCATGACAATGCAATAATTTTATCAGTTAGGCAAACTGTTCTTTTTTGCATGAACAAATTTAGGTTTCTTGCAAGTTCACAATCAGCCATGGTAATGACTGCAATGCCATGAGTACAGTATTATGACTTCAGGTTTGTATTAATACTTTATTTTATTTATTTAAACATTTGGAAACACGGAAAAGGCACTGAGCTGTAGCTCAATTCCAGGTGTGACCCGGGGAGAGAGAGGATGGGAAAGAATAACAGTATATACAAAATGGACAATAGTTACAACAGTAGTGCACGTACAACAGATACAGCAGCAAATGGACAATGCAGGTCACATAGGACCAAACAGAAACCAATTACAGCAATAATTAAAACAACAATCTTCAATGTAACAGGCCATATGGTCAAAAATAGACTAGAATTATCTCGCGACTATCTCACTACCAACAGCTCCAGTGACTGCCCAACTTAACCTTGTTTCTCCAATTCTCTGCCTGCTCTAGTGGTCCCCCCTTCCCTCCCCTCCTCACTGGATTCTACCCTCACATCTTGGTATACCCAATGCTGCACTTTTCACCTTCTCCCCACCCTTCCTATGTTCCCTTCCCTCCCTCTCCTCTCCTATGACTCTGGCACTTCTTATCTGCTGTCTATTTTCTCTGACAAATGCCGCTGGCTGCCTTGTTACAATGCTACCCTTGAATTGTATTAATCTGCTCTCTGTTTGCAATGTCCACATTGTTGTAATGTCTGTCTTGATGTTCCCCATAATTTGCATTTCTGTGATGTGGAACCTTTGTAAAAGAGCCAAGGCTCAAAGGTATTTGTAATCCTAGACCTGATAAATAAATAAATAAAGAATTACAAAGCAGTAAGTGCACTGATTTGAGACGTAGTGAAGAAAGTGCTCTAGAGGCAGCAGACTGGGGATTCTGAGGAGTGGCAGTGTCACTTGGTGCAGAGGCAGGGGGAAGATCATTGAAGGCACAGTTGTTGTTTACAGGTGAGGTACTGTATGAGGAGAAGTTTCTTATGGAAGGGGCTGGTTTGTTCCACAGACTAGGGAGTTGGCAAAGAGAAAGTGACTTTTCCAGATGAGGAGGATGGATGAGGTATGCCGAAGGATTTTTCATTTCTGTGTCTCAGGCCATAACGAGTGCTGTGGCTACGAAAAGCAATCAGACAGGTAGGTGGGTATCATATTGAACCAGAATTTGGATATAAGGCTGAGGGAGTGCATGTAACATCTGTGAAACAGTGGGATTAGTCCTAGTAGAGAATAAATATGGCAGTGATGAGTTCAAAGAGGTGAGTTAGTCTCAAAGTGAAAGAAAAAGTTAAGGAGAGTATCAGGCTTAGATAGGATGGTTACAGGGGCTGAGCATTAGACCACATCTGCATAATCAAAAATGGGGAGGATCAGTTTAGTTAAGGTTTGGCATCTGGCAGGAAGTGGGAGGGAGTCTCTGTGCCGGTATAGCATAACACGTTTTGGGTATAGTTTAGAGACAGTAGCATCTATGTGAGACAAGAAGGATAAGTGGGGGTGTAACCAGACTTCAGGTATTTGTATTTGGTGAACTGAGCTACAGTGGAACCATTCAGGGAGGTGATGGGGGGGGGGGGGATCTGCTAAGTTTCTGCGTTGTGCTGAAAAACGTTTTGGAAGAGTTCAGCTGTAACTGATTTTGTCTGAACCAGTGCTGAATGTTGTTAAAATCATGTTGGAGAGTAGATTGCACTTCACATATTGAAGAACTTGAGGTAAAGAGGTCTGTTTTACCCACATACATGTGTATGCTGGATTTTGTGCAGGAGGAGGAAAGATCATTTATGAAGTGGAGAAGATAATGGGGCCAAAGACAAAACCTTGTGGTACGCCTGCTTGGACTGGGAGGGGGGGATGAGACATCAGTGATTCTGACTGATTGTACCCTGTTGGAAAGGTAGGAATTTAACCACTGTAAGGTGACAGGAATTAGGCATGCTGCTTCAAGTTTTAAGAGGAAGAGAGGATGGGAGACAGAGTCAAAGGCTTTGACCAGGTCAACAAATACTGCAGCAGTTAGTAGACCTTTGTCAAAGGCAGTGTGGATGTGATTTGTGACATGCAGAAGTGAGGAAATGGTGGAATGCTGAATTCTAAAGCCTAACTGGTGAGGGGATATGAGTTTATTTGTTGAGAGATATTTTGACAGCTTGGTGTGGGCCGGGGGATTCCTGTAGCTTTGTAAGAGCAGGGAGGAAGGAGATTGGCCTATAATTTCCAGTAGAGAATATGGATACGGACACCACTTTAAGAGTTGTAAGACTTGTTTGGGGTATTCAAATAAAAAAATAATGGGAGCAGAATAAAGCATTTCATTTTAAAAACTCAAGAAGTACGTAAGAATTTATTGGGATTTATGCTTGTGTATCTGTTTATATACTTTTTTGCATGACATTTGAACAGCATGGTGTCAGTGGCTCGGTGGATTGCATGCATGCCTTTAAAGCTAGAAGGTTGTAGATTCAAGCCCTGCATCAGGATGTAAAACCAATAATGTAGTAGATTAAACCAATATTTAATTTATATTGCATCTCAGGATGTTGACAATGAATTATGTTGCATGAATCAAGGATTTTTTTCTTGCCTGAATTGTTCATACAAGGAAACATTCAGACTCCTTACACATTCCTTGCATATAATTTTTACATACAGACTTACATAAAAACTTGCAGGTAGCTTGCATATACCAGCAAATCTGTCCCTCGTCTATCCCCTACCACCCTGCCTGTACCTATTTCGCCTCGCCTACCACACACCCCCTTCTACCCTGTTACACGGTTTTTTTCTTTTTTTAACTCACTGTCTGTCTTGTTTCTTATAGCACTGTATGTAATATACCATTACCTAACAATTGTCCTTGTTAGTTCTTCCAGCTACTGTTACTAGACTTATTACACACCACAAAGGATTTGAACTACTGTTTCCAAACTGTTCTCCACTTATGACTACGTTTAACTATTGTATCTCTGTACTGTATAATATTACTGAGATGTTATGTTGTGACTGTTCATATATTGTATATCCTGTGTTCCTGTGCTAACCAGGTCCATCTTGTGAATGAGCTATGCTCAATGGTGTTCGCCTGGATAAATAAAGATTGGATTGATTGATTGATTGATTGATTGATTGATTGATTGATTGATAAATATCCACACATGTTGCACTGTCAAAATCCTCACATGGGTCTTGCCTTTTTGTGAAAAGGGTGAGGCCCAGGTACATAGAAATACAAAAACATAAACTTTGATGGCAGATAAGGACCTTTTGGCCCCCCCCAGTCTGCCCATTTCCCTCCCTACAGGATAAGCTTCAGATCCTAGTTAACCAACAGCCTATTTCTTCCCACCCCCCACAAGAATTGCCTTATGTCTGCCCATGCATTCTTGAATTCTCTTACAGTTTTAGACCCCACAACCTCCTCAGGAAGGCTGTTCCATGTGTCCAACACCCTCTATGTGAAAAAATATTGCCTCACATTGCCCCTGAGCCATCTCTCCTCTACCTTCAAATTGTGTCCCCTTGTTCTTCCACATTTCCTTTTCTGAAAGATGCTACCCTCCTGGACTTTGTTGATTCCACTGAGGTACTTAAAGGTTTCTATCATGCCCCCTCTCCTTTCCTCAAGGGTATACATGTTAAGCTCCTTTAATCTCTCCTCATATGGCTTCTCTTGCAGACCCTGCACCATTTTAGTTGCCCTCCTCTGGACTGCCTCCATCCTGTCATTGTCTTTGCTGAGATGGGGTCTCCAGAACTGGACACAGTACTGCAGATGGGGTCTCACCAACTGTCTGTATGTGGGGATAACAACTTCCTGTTTTCTGCTGGTGATGCCTCTCCCTATGCATCCCAATATACCCCCAGTCCTCCCTAGTACCTTCTCACATTGCTTGCTAACCTTAAGGTCATCTGATATGATTAGCCCCAGGTCCCATTCCATTTTTGTTGTTGCTACTACCTCACCCCCACTGTATTATTTTCACCTGGGTTTTTCTTTCCCAGGTGCATTAGTTTGCACTTCTTTGCATTGAATCCAAGCTGCCATACTTCTGACCATTCCTCCAACCTTGCCAAGTTACTTCTCATCTTTTCCACACCTCCTTGTGTATCAACTCTGTTTCAGATTTTTGTATCATCTGCAAAGAGGCATACTTTACCTTCCTGTCCCTCTACAATGTCACTTTTAAAGACATTAAAAAGGACTGGATCCAGTAATGAACCCTGCAGTACCCCACTAGTAAACCCTCTTTCTTCTGAGTGGACTCCATTTACAATTACCTTCTGTGTCCTGTTGTCCAGCCAATGTTTTTTTTGTTATCATAGAATAATCTTTATTATTATTCATTGAGTGTATTCCACAAACATTAGAGCATACATACTTTTTGTCACATAAAATAGTGTTTCCACTGCAAACATGTACATCTGCATACATCTTAGAAAGAGTTACACATAGTGGTACATTTGCATGTAAGAGACTTGGGGTTATAATCCCATATCCTTCTACACAGTTGGTATAACAAGTCTAAGGTCAATTATTCCCTGCTTTAGGAGTCCTTGCAAAGGAGACAGGGTGAAGGTCATGAGGTCTGACTGTCAGTGTAATCAAATCTCTCAATTGACACCTGGTAGGATGGCCTGTGAGTGCCAGAAGGTGACAAAAGCAAAAGAAAAGAGTGAAAGTGGGAGATGGTGTAGAGGAGTTCCAACATGCAGGGGAGGTCTATAATAGTCTTCAACAATATCCTAACGGTCACACTAACCATCCGGAGGCCTCGCTTTGAAGGCTTTTTAGGTGGAAGGATTACTGGAAGGGGGAAGTGGTACTCTACAAAGTGATGAGTTAAGGTATGTTTCCCATTTACAGTAGTACAGTGAGGGAAGTCCTCTACTAGCATAGGTGAGCCTTTTGAAGGTAGTAAGCCTGGCTAGGGCAGAGTACCATAGGGAGATGGGGGGGGTTGTCACCAGGTCAGCAATAGAAGCTGTTTGGCTTCCAAAAGGGCTGCCAGGATTCAGTTCCTGTGCTGTGGCTCAAGTTGTTCTAAGGGAGTAGTATCTCCCAAAAGAAGCATAGGGTTGGAGAGATCAATAGGTTGCCCCAGCACCACAGAACAAGCCATTGCTACCATGGACCTGAAGGAGACCAGAACAGGACATTGCCACTGGAGGTGCAACATATTGGCTGGGCTGCGCTGACACCTCCAACATTCTCCATGTGGGAGAATACCACATTTGTGAAGGGCTGCTGGAGTACAATACCAACAGAGGAGAATCTTGAGTTGGATTAGTTGACTCTTGACATCTTTATTGGTGGAGTGAGCCTTGTGTAGGCAATGAGACCATACTTCTAGTGTAACGGGGCAGTTTAAGTTTTGACTCCATGCGACTCTACAGGTTTCTGTGTGGTCAGGCTGCGCCTCACACCAGGTGCTGGAGAACTTACCAGCCAGACCCCAGGAAGAGGATTTTAAATGCAAGATGGACAGCCAGTGCCATTTTGGACCCGTTACATGAGACCAACTAAGGGACTGAACCATGTTGCAGAGCTGTAAGTATTTCAAAAAATCTTGGGACTGAAGAGAGTAGGGGGTTTTAAGCTGCTCAAATGACATGAGTGTGGTGGATTTGGGTAGACACAGATCTTGGACAATGTGAATACCTTTCTTGTCCCATGACAGCCAATTAAATAGTATCTTGTCCATCACCAGAAGCTGTTTGTGCCATAGGTTATGGTACCAGAATGGGAATGAGCACACCTGCTTCTTGGTCTAGGCTAGAGCCATAAGTCAAAACCATGCTTTCTTGGTTTCGGCCATGACCGGCGTGCGCTTGTTGAGAGGTAAGGGTGTGTTGGTCAGAAGTAAGCTAAGGGGGAAAGCTTGTAAGATTTGGGCTACCAACTGTACCCATAGTGTAGGTTGGGAAGAAGAAGAAGGGACAAACCATGTGATTGTAAGAGCTGAGAGGAGGGACCAATGGTAACCCTGCAGCCAGGGAAGTCCAAGGCCTCCCTGAGACCAGTGGGCTCATAGTTTGTGAATTCTCCAACATGGCTTTTTGCCTCTCAAAGAAAGTCAGAGATTAGCTTGTCTAATGGGTGAAAACCTTTATCTGACAAGGCGATGGGCAAGTTGTTGAGGAGATATGCTACTCTTGGTAAGAGGAGCATTTGGATTGCAGCAACTTTACCCAGGAGGGAGAGGTTAAGTCTGCGCCAGCGGGATATTTCGACTGATAGTTGACCTATGAGGGGAGAGAAATTTCTGGATTCAATCTGCATCCAGTCGAAGGGTATGTGAATGCCTAGACAGGATAGACTGTTGTAGGCCAAGGACAGCCTCAAATCTTGTAGACAGTCTTTAGAACAAGCCACACCTAGGGGGTAAAACTTTTTTTTTTATTCATTTGTAGCCCAGACATTTGGGCAAATCCTTGCAGTGTCTCCAAAACTGCATGGAGAGATTCCTGTGGATGGGCAAGTGTAAGGAGTAAGTCGTCCTCATAAGAGGCAGTCAGGTATGAGTGTTCCCCCACCTGTATGCCCCTGATCTCTTTGGTGGTCTGTATTTTCCGAGTGAGGTGGTCCAGTGCCAACAAAAATAACAGAGGGGAAAGCAGGCACCCTTACCAAGTGCCTCACTGTAGAGTGAAGGGTGGGGAGATACTAGGTTTCATAATAGGTTTTAATAGGAGATAGAGAGCCAAAAAGATCCAGGAATTACTCTTATATGTTAATAATAACTAGAAATTAAATCAGAAAGGATATATTTGTCCAAACGTGTTTTCGTGTTTTATAAGTCTGTTTGGAAATACTAGTAATTACTTCTAAAGGAAATGCATTCCATAACTTAACAGCCCATAATGAAAAATAGAATTCCCTTGGGAGGAAGTTAAATTTCTTAAGTTGTAACTGTAAAGAATGTCCCATAAAGTTGTAAGATACATCTTTAAAGTGAAAACCCAAATTAACTATTAAGTATGGCTCATTTATTATATCGTACATAAGGAGGAGATCGCCCCTTACGCACCTTGTTGATAAAAGCATTAAGTGTAAAGAGTTTAATCTACTCTCATATGGTATACCTCTAAGATCTCTCACCATGTTGGTCTACCTCCTCTGTACTCTTTCCAATACTAAGATATCTTGTTGCTGAAATGGACACCATAATTGGGATGAATAATCCAAATGTGGACTCACACAAGCTCTAAAGAGTGCCATCAACACTCTTTTGTCCCTTCATACAATATTTCATTTGATAGACCAAATAATATGATTGACTTTTAGAACAGCCTCATTTGTATGAGATGTTGAAAGGAAGTCAGCTGATATCAGGACACCCAAATCCTTTTCAGAAGATGTACTCGCCAATAGCTTGTTGTCCAGTGTATAAAGATGCCAAGGGTTATTGACCCCAAAATGCATAACCTTACACTTAGAAAAGTTTAGTTTCATCCCCCAGGTGACAATCCATTTGGACACTACGTCCAGGTCTTTTTGAATTGTAGATATTTGCTCTGGATTTGCAAATGGCTCTCCAATTTTTATATCATCAGCATATTTAACGGTATTTGAATAATTTACTTTTGTTATGTCAGCTATGAAAAATTGAAATAAGGTAGGGCCCAATACTGATCCCTGTGGAACCCCACTGGTGACTAATCCCCTACATGAGAGCTATCCACTGATCAATACTTTTAGTTATCAGCTTTCCAGTCAATTAGCTATCCATTTAATTAAATTTGGGTTTGCATTCAAAAGACATAATTTTTTTTATTAATGCCCAGTGGGGGAGATAATCGAAAACTTTTGTAAAATCTATATAGACTACATCATATGGGAGTCTATTATCCAACTATAAGCTTAAATCTTCATAGAAGCATAATAAGTTAGTTAGACAGCTTCTGCCTTTTCTAAACCCATGTTGTTCAGTATCAGTATGTTCAAAGGTTACAGTTAACAGGTCCTTATTAAGACTTTCCAAAATCTTACCCATAGGGGATGTCAGGCTTATCGGTCTATAATTTTCCCACTCATTCTTTGGGCCTTTTTTATAAATAGGTATTACATAGGCGGTTTTCCATATTTCTGGCACAAAACCATGATATAAACAATATTCAAATAAAAATTTTAAGGCAGTGGCCAGACTGTCTGCCAAAAGATATAATAAGTGCCCTGGAATATCATCTGGGGAAGCGATGATTTTGCCTTTTAGATTTCTTAATTTAGCATGAATGTCTGATTTTGCTATAACTATATGATCACCCGGGAGAAGATCAATAGACCCATTAGTTTGATATTTTTGGAACACACTACAGAAATTGGTTTTAAACAAATTAGCCATATCGAGTGGATCACACAATAATTTATCATCTGTTTGAATGAGACCAACTTGACAGATAGATTTCTTTAGAGAGTTAATATACGCGTAAAAGGATTTACTGTTGTCTTTACGTGCATTTAATGCTAAATTTAACTTGTACTTTCTTTTCACCATGCTATACTGTATTTACATTTTTTTTGGATGTCTAAAAATGAGCTCCAGTTAGCAGGTGTATGAGATTTTAAATAAATTGCGTGACATTTATCCTTCTTTTTTATAAGTTTACTTATATCTTTGGTCATCCATTTTAGTTTTGAATTGTTTGAAGAAGTTTTCTGTCTTGATGGAACATATTTATTCCTCAAATCAATTATGTTGTTGTATAATACTTCATAGTATTCTTCTATTTTCATGGTGCTAAATACGTACATCCAGTCAACATTATCTAATTTATTTTTAATGATGTTAATGTCAGCTTTATCGTATAGATACATTTTAGTATTACAGGATGCCAGTATAGATGCATGTGCTATATGAAATCTAATAGTACAAGGATCACTGTTGCCAATGGGAGAAAGCATGGAAATATTAGTTAATGTCAAGGATTTACTATAAAAAACAAGATCTAGTAAATTTAAACCCCAGGTCGCTAGATTAACTCCTTGAGATAATCCACACTGTGCACACATGTTGATAATCTTTATCCCTGATTTTGATGTAGCCATCATTTTATCCCAATAAAGATAGGGTAAATTAAAATCCCCTGTCAATATGATTTCACCCACTGAACAGGCTGTCTCTGTTTCCTCAATGATAATGTCCAAGTAGTCACTGGAAGCACTTGGTGGGTGATAACAAACCCCTAAAATAATGAACTGTAGTTTATTAACTAATATTTTAATCCATACAGTTTCAGCAATACTGCTTGTTTTTTTATTTAATTTGAGGTGTCTACCACTTGTAAGTCACTTTTAAAAAAATAGCAACACCACCTTCTTTTTTTCCTTTCTGTTATACTTATATAAGGTATACTCAGGAAGGCGAAAGTCCCAGTTGGACTTGTCACTACCCCATGTCTTTGTGATAAAAATAATATCAGCCACATCTGTCATTGTGGTGACCTTTAACTCATCAAATTTATCATGTAGGCTCTGTGCATTAAAATTCAGACATTTTAATTTACTCTAATTAGTTTTTGCAGCAGGTAACCCACTTGGGGGGTGGGATACAAGTCCTTCCCTAGACTCTGCTAGTTTAAAAGATTGTTCATATACTTCAAGATGTGATCACTTAACAATAAATTACCCTTATAATTCAGATGTAATCCATCTTTACAGTATAGATCAGTTCTGCCAATGAAATCTTCCCAGTGAGTAATACATGTCTGTTGCTGTCTAAGGCAACGTGCATGGAGCCAATTATTGAACATTTGTATTTTGTTATTATGCTCAATTGACATTCTTGGGACTGGTAACATTTCAGAAAATGCTATTTCACAGTCTCTTTCTACCAAAATATTTGAAAGAGCTACCAAATCATTTTTATTTCCAAGGGGCCAGAGTGCATGAAATTCTTTGTACTGACATGTAGTACCACTAAAGGTTTTGTACCTCCATCTGCCAAAATATTGGGAGCCATATTCGTGATGTCTGCTCTTCTGGCTCCCTGAAAACTCGAGCAAGTATGGTGCTCCATATCAGGATCGCAAATGGCTCTATCTTGGTGCTTTACCATGGAATCACCAATGATGTAAACCTGCCTATATGGCACATGTAAATGGTCATGAATATCAATCAAAATATGTGCATGTTCGGGGTCAGTGTATGGACTAAGTTGGGGTTCAGTAAACAGAGGAGACAGAGTACCTATTAGAGTAGAAAAGTATCCACGAGTACATCTGAGCATAATAACTTGTTAACAAGACCTTTATTTGTAGATGCAGGCAGTTCATTTGGCACAGATACATCTTTATCAATATCAATTAAGTCCGGATTCTCAGGTTGGTTAAACACAGCAAACCTATTACTAATAGGCAATGAAAAGTGTGATGCCTTATGGCCCTTTTTATAAACAGGTTGACTTTAGACGTCATACCATTGCTCATCTGAACTGTCAGCGTGTGCAATATCTCATGAGCATTTTTTATTATTGCTAGTGTGTAATATATTACTTGACTCATTTTGAGAATTTGAGCTGTTAGACTCATTTTGAGATGTATTTTTTTGCTCAAAAACATCCAGATGTCCCCATTGGTTAAGATTCTGGCTAGAGGCTCATTATACAGTACTCTGATCCACTGTCAGAAGTATGGGCCAAACCCATAGAGTCAGAGTACCACATGTAGGTAAGGCCACTCAACTGAATCAAAAGCTTTTGAGAAGTCCACCACCATTGCAGCCATGGGGGTGGGGGAATGCAGGGCCAGCCATTTAAGACTGAGGACCAATCTGATGTTATCAGCTGCAGCCCTACCTTTGGTAAACCCAACCTGAGATGAGAGTACTATGGAGGGTTGCACCTCCATCATCCGGCTGATGAGTATCTTAGCTGCGATCTTATTGTCAACAGATATAAGGGAGATGGAAGATAATTGTCGCAATTTAGTGGGTCGTCTTAATTTTTGGGGAGTAGAGTGATCACAGCCTCTCGCTTAGTGGGTGGGAGGATGCCAGTCTCATGGGCCTCTTGAAGAGCTGATAGCAGTGGGGTGCTGATTTCCAAGCTCATGAGCTGATACAGCTCCATAGTCATGCCATCTGGCCCTGGAGATTTACCTTTAGTGAGTTGGGATAGTGCAGACTGTAGCTCTGTCTTAGTAAAAGGCTTGTCTAATGCAGCCTTCATAGGTTCCGCCAATTGAGGGACATTAGCTGTGGAGCAAAATTCTGTCAGCTGGTGCTCCAGTTGTCTTTGCTGCAGAGATGTATACCACTGGTATAATTGCTGGTAGAACTGTTGCATTCATTCATTATTCTGTTTAGGATCAGTGACCACTTCCTTCCTAGAGTTCCTAAGGGCATGGGTGTGAGATGCAGCTTGCTGTTTCTTTAATTGAAAGGCCAGGTGTTTACCTCCTTTGTCCCCCCCCTCCCAATAGACATGTTTGGTCCTGGTCATCAGATGTTCAGCTTGCTGTTGGGTCATTGTATTAACGTAGTATTTTAGGCCGACTATCTCTCGGCGAATCATTGGGTCAGGGCTTCCTGCCATAGAGGCCTTGAACTTAGCCTCTAAGGTTGACAGTTCGGTCTGGAGGTGGGTCAGGTAAGCCCTTCTAGCCTTATTTCTTTGAGCTACAAATGCGATGATATGCCCACGCAAAGCTGCCTTAAATGCTTCCCAAACTATAGCAGCAGAGGTATCCGTGGCACTGTGATTGGTGAAGTAGTCCTGAGCTGTGCTCTGTACCATGGCCTAAAATGAGGGATCCTGAATTAGCAAGGGGTTACAGCACCATCTAGTGCCTGAACCACCTTGTCCAGAAGGCATGCAGGTGCAAGAGATGGGGGCATGGTCAGAGACAAGAATATTGTCTATTCTTGAGGAAACAACGTCTTGGGCAGCAGGAGAATTAGCCAGCCAAAAGTCTATTCATCAAAAGGTTGTGTGCACTGTGGAGAAAAAGGAGCATGTCAGTCATTTCCCACTCCTTCATCACATCTTGCAATATCAACACTGCTTTGGGGTGTATTTGGGGAGTGGGTTTAGATTTATCTGGAAATATGTCTAAGGTTAAGTTAAAGTCCTCACCTACCATGATAGGAAAATTGGGGTATCCTACAGTGAGAGATTCAAGGCCTTGGTTAAGGTCCAAAAAGAGTTCTGGAGTGACTGTGTTTGGACCATAAACATTGGCCAGCAAAGCATGCCCCCGGGGTAAGAAAACCTAGCTGCTAGCCAGTGGCCTTAAGTGTCGGAGGCTGCTTTGTCTTCTGTCCAGGGACATGACTTCCTAACTAAGATGACTACTGCCTTGGACTTATTCGTTCCTGAACTAGCTATTACTGACTCCACCTGATATTTTTTGAGCCACTGTACATTTCTTACAGTGAGATGTGTCTCTTGGACAAATGCAATATCTGCCTGCAAGGAGTGTAAGTGCTTAAGGACCATTGAGCATTTAGTCAGGTGGTTAAGCCCCTTTACGTTCCATGATATGAATTTAACCCCCGCCCTAAGATGTTGCATCTCTATGCCTGAAGTCAAAAACTGTATAGGTACTCACCACAAGGATCCAGTAAGGACAGACAGTTGTGGGCAGACAGATTGCCTGGGGTATAAGAAGAAAAATCAGTTGAGAAGAGAGAACAAGGTGAACTGGCCAGACAGAGATGTAGCAGGGTTGTCGTATTAACAAAGAGGAGCAGATAGGTGAAATGTACCAAGTAACAATCAATACAATTATATATAGCAGTAATCTGCAAACTCAAGAGTACGTTCTCTGAAAAGTGAACCAAACAGTGTACTTATAAATCCGCTAATTACCATCTGAATAAAATTGATAAGAAATTAATTAAGCAACAATCTAGGGGTAGTTTGGGGTATGCACGGCAGTGTTGATCCTTTACTGTTAAGAAGGGAATTGCACAGCCGTACTAGCCAAATACCTAAAATGGGGAGATAAGGAGTTTAACTGACAAGTGTCTCAAGTCTCCGTCCCCAGCTATAACATTACAATCATTAACTAATTTCCCCTCCTAAAAAACTAGAGGTGGGGCAACCAGAGAGGGAAAGGGTAAAAAAGGGGAGGACGGGGAGAGCTGAGAAGGTAGAAGGGAGGATAGGGAGGAAGAGGAAGGGAGGGAGGGGCCAGGAGGAGGGAGGGAGGAAGAAATAACTCATTACCTCAGAGCACTGAAAAACCTGGCCTGCAAATCAGGCACTATGCATAATGCTAGAGAGTTGCAGAGTTAAGCTTGTTGCGCTCTAAAGTCCCCCCAGGTTGGGCGGCACACCCTGGACCAATAGGGGGAGGTCTGAATAAAGTAAAGTAGGGTGGTCTGCCAAAGAGGGGAGGGCCTTGTGTGTGCAGATGTACAGCTACATATTAATGAGGTGACCCTCTTGCAGTGTGCAGCCCCAGGTATTTCCCCCTAGGTTCATTGTCAGAGTTCCCCTTAGTATCCTATACAGGGGAACCAAACAAAAGTGTCACAATGCGGTGTCAGTGGGTAACAGATCCCACCCGCTGCCTACACCATCCTGGATTCCTGTAAGCTTAATTGGGATATTAGGGAGGTGGCTGAGCAGTAGTAAAGTGAAAACTGCAGGGAGGCACAAGTCGATCAGTCCGGTGGGGCAGGCTCTCTGGTGGAGGTTAGACAAGTGATTGGGCACTGTAAGTCTTTGGAAAGCGCTTCAGCAAATATCAGCAGCCCAGACTTGATCAGTAAAGTTGTGGGGTCTTGATGATCCACATCTGAAGGGAAATCTGCCCAGGAGTTTACGTCCGCCACTTCCATAATGAGATCATCTGGAAAATCAGTAGTTGCAAGTTGGTTTCCAGGGAGGAGTTCATCTTTAGCTTGTTTGGCAGGTGGAGCTGTTTCTGGACCTTTGGAGGCTGAGTCCTGGTCACTGTGAGACTGTTGGCGTAAAGGAGTCATTTGGCCTGAACCCCGTTATTGCAGAGAGAGGGAGGGAGGAGGTGTAAGATGGCCTTTGCTGGGTGTTTAGGTTGTTATTTGCAGGTCCCATAGAAGTCATAGGGTAAGGAGGGTTGGAGAATGCAGTTGATCTTGGGACTGTTCTGGCCTGTATTGTGGACCCATACTTCCACCTATCGGGGTGTCTCAGCTGTTATGTCTCTTCCTTCACGGGATACATACAGGTATGCTAAGTTGTGAAAGCCATATTTAAATTCTTGTTGTGCCAGAAACTTTTTGTTAGGGATAAATACTTTCCTATGAGACACTACTTCAGTGGAGAAGTCCCAGAAAAAACATATCTTGGCCCCACGCCATAGAATCTCTCCTCTATCCTGAGCTGCCCTTAAAACTTTTTCTTTGGTGGAGTATTTAAGTAAGTAGGCTATAATGGGTCATGGCACTGAATTTGTAGAGCAAGAGCCACTGGGGATCTGATGTGCCCTTTCCACTTCTATAAGGCCATGCCACCTGTCCCCTAACATTTTAGGAATTTTCTTATTTAGGAAGCACTCAGTGTTTTGGAATTCCGATCCTTCAGGAATACCAAGGATTCTAATGTTCTTGCATCGTCCACAGTTCTCTTGATCCTCGGACCTTCGCCAGAGTGTAGCTAACTTGTCATCATGCTCTTGGAGACTTCGCAAGATTCTAGCCTGATTTGATTCCAGGTTCTCCATTTTTCGATCCACCACATTCATTTTATCATTTAGAACACAGACTTCAGCAACCGTGCCTGCCAAAGTTGTTGATATAGAGTCCACCCTTGAGAGCAGTGTTTCTAGTAGGGCTGTAATATGTTGGAGAGAGCTGCCCACGTCAGTCACCTGAGAGGAGGGCTCCATGGTAGTTGCGGCCAGACCAGCTGGAGGGTGCTCAGAGGAGGTCATACAGTGGCTAGGGCAAATCTGCATTCAGGTATTGGCGGTGAGAAAGCTAAGTGGGCACCACACTTGCTCAAAGGGCCACAGTTGGCAGTAAATGGGGGCCCACCACAATGCTGTTATAGCAAGAGGTCTGTTCGGCTGAGTTGGGGTTTTGAGGCCTGTTCAGGGCTAATCCGGGTCACGTGAGGACCGGCACCACAAGTCAATTTACCGAATCCTAAATGCAATAAAACCCACGCCAATCAAATAAAAAGAGGCTAAAGAGTTATGTTTATGCCTCAGGGGGGTAGATTGTCTCTGGATGTCAACATATTGGCTTAGATAAAATTAGCTGAGGACTGAGCTAGAGGCTTAAGTGGCCAACTTCCTCGGCATCCAAGCCACGCCCCCTCATCCAGCCAATGTTTTACCCAGGCTACCACCCTGGGACCCACTCACAGGCTAGTTAATTTGATTATTAATCTTTTGTGTGGGACTGTGTCAAATGCCTTTTTATAAAGTCTAGATAGGTCATGTCCGCAGCCCCTCCCTGGTCTACTACTTTGGTTACCCAGTCAAAGAAATCAATTAGATTCATCTGACATGACCTTCCCGCTCTGAACCCATGCTGTCTTGGGTCCTGTGCCCCACTTTCCTCTAGGTACTCAACAATTCTTTCTTTCAGACGTGATTCCATCACTTTCCCTATCACAGAGGTCATACTGACAGGTTTGTAGTTTCCTGCCTCTGTCTTACTCCCACTTTTGTGAAGGGGAATCACATCCACCTTCCTCCAGTCCTCAAGTACCACACCATCCTCCCATGATTTGTTAAAAAGGGTAGTCAGTGGTGTCACTAGTTCTCCCCTTAATTATTTTAGAATTCTGGGGTGAATTCTTGTCAGGCCCCATTGCTTTGTTTACCTTCAGTTTTAGGAGTTCTTTCAGAACCATTTCTTCTGTGAAAGGACTGGAATCGCACCCCCCCCCCCATCCAGAGTGCTACTTTTTTTTACTTTCACTCCAGTATGATTCTATATGTATTCCATCTGCCCCTTAGTCAATAAATCAATAAATCAAAATCTTTATTTAACCAGGTGATCGCCATTGAGCAAGCTAATTTTCAAGGAGGACCTGGGTGCAACAAATACAAATACATGCAAATACAAGATAACAAAAAATACATGATAGTTACAATTCAGTGGCAAATCAATAACAGGCAATAACAATCGCTAGGGAGTACAGATTAAATATATCAAGGATTCAGAGTGAAAGTGTATGAGCAGCAATAGTGTAGATGAGTTCAGCAAGGCTCAGTGGATAGGGCCCAGAAGGAGGTAACGAAATAGCTGGAGCCCTGGGACAGAGACGGGGGGATTGCCTAGGGAGGGGGAGAAAAGGTCAGGCAGTGGCTATGAGCAGGAGCCAAAGGAAGATGACAAGGCAATATTAGATGAGGGGTTCCATCGGCATGAGGGATCAAGTATTCAAGGGTAGCAAGCACAGGATTCCTTATAGTGATGTGAGTAAAGAGTTTTGAAGGCTGTTATGCTAATTTTGTGCTTTAATTCAGAGTTTTTTTGTAGATTGCTCCATAGTTGGGGCAGCACATGACTGATAGAGGCCCTGCCAAAGCAGGATTTGGTATTAAGTACTTAATGGTGAAGTAGGAGGTACTTCTCAAGGCGTATCTACTTAAGGTACAAAGTGGTAGGCAGGCAGAGATGTAGTCAGGCAGTTTGTTAATGATAGATTTCTAAGTCCAGAGAGCGGTGTTTCTTTGGCGTCTGAAGCTAAGAGAGGACCAACCTACTGCAGTGTATCATGTAGAATGGTGGGTGGAGTGGGGAAGGTCTGTTATGAACCTTAGAGCTCTGTGATAGAGTGTGTCTA
Organism: Neoceratodus forsteri; assembly: GCA_016271365.2. Classification (NCBI taxonomy): domain Eukaryota; kingdom Metazoa; phylum Chordata; order Ceratodontiformes; family Ceratodontidae; genus Neoceratodus; species Neoceratodus forsteri. The sequence continues at coordinate 131,240,140 of JADMNL010000022.1, forward strand.
GTTTTAGAAGTGCTCCTGTAGGTACTTAAATATAGAGGAAATCAGAGTAGTCTAGAAGGGAGAGGAAGGTACTTTGGAATAGTCTTGTCTTGGCATTCGAAGAGAGGAGGTTTGTTATCCTGAAGAAGAGGCCAAGCCTTTGGCGAAGTTTCTTTGTCAGTTCATCTATGTGTTCTAGAAATGAGAGTCTATTGTCCAGCCATACCCTCAAGTATTTGAATTTAGCTTCGTATTCCAACTGTTTGCTAAGAATGGTAGATATCAAGGGGAGAGTCCCAGCCACGTCTGGGTTCGTTAAGTTGGGGAAGGGCGAAAAGAACATAGCTTTTGTTTTCTTAGCATTCAAAAGCAACTTTTGCTTTAAAAGCTGGTACTGCAGCAAACTGAATTCATCTTGGAGAGCTGAGCGTGCCACCTCGGGGTAGGGACCACTGACATAAAGCACAATGTCATCCGCAAATAGGTGTATTTGGGCCTTGGTGATAGTTGCATCAATCCTGTTAATGTAGACTGCGAATAGCAGGGGACCCAAAATTGAACCTTGGGGTACACCCCTCAGAAGGGGTTTTAAGGGTGAGACTTCACTTTCAGCTTTTACCTGCTGAGAGCGGCCTATGAAACAGTTCTCAAACCACTTAATAGACAGGGCATCTAGACCAATGTGCCGGCGGGCTGTAAGGAGCAGGTCGTGATCAACAGAGTCAAAGGCATTGCTTAGGTCCAAGATTACGGCACCGACAAAGTTCTTGCTGTCCAATTCGCTCTGCCAGTCATTAGTTACCTTAGATAGGGCTGTGATAGTGCTGTGTTGTGCTCTGAAACCTGATTGTAGTGGGTTGAGCAGGTTTGCCGATTCCGGGTGGTTCCTGAGCTGGGCGTTCACAATTTTTTCCAGTAGCTTAGACAGGGCTGGTAGGAGGGTGATTGACCTGTAGTTGTTGAGATTACTGGAATCTCCTGACTTAAACAGGGGGATAACATAAGCCATTTTCAGGTGGTTGGACGGTCACCTTGAGTGAGGGATAAGTTAAACAAGTGAGTAATGGGCACGCGAGGACGTGGGAGCCTAGCTTTAAGAAGTAAGGTTCAATAAGGTCTGCTCCAGTGCTTTTCCTAACATCCAACCGAATCAAGAGGCCTTCAACTTCCTTCAGAGTTGTGGGCTGAAAGGAGAAGGATGGATTAGGGAAGGAGGTTCCTTGATTAACAGCTCCAAGCGGTGAGCAAAGCGTGCTGGCTGGGGAGGAATCAAAAGCTAACCCTGTAGTGGCAAAGTGATTGTTGAAAGAATTGAGGATTGACATTTTGTCTGTAAGTATGGTGGAGCTAGATGAAATTCTTGATGGCAAGGAGGCCCTGGCAGGATGGCCTTCAATGTCTTTAATGAGTTTCCAAAATGTTGAGGAACATTTGTCAGAAAGTTCAAGTTGAGAGCGGTAAAAATTAGCCTTTGTCTGTCTGATCATTTGAGTACAGTGGTTCCTTGCACTCCTTAATAGGTTCCAGTCATTCATAAGTTTGAACTTATGAGCCATTTTCCACAGTGCATCCCTGTTGCACAAGGCTTCCTTCAGTTCATTAGTGAACCACTGGCAGGACTTGTTCCTGGCACGAGTTTTCACTAATGGTGCATGCCTATTAATGGCGCCTAATACTATATCTTGAAAGATGTTATAGGCAGAGGTCACTGTTTTTGCTAGGAAGAAATCAGGCCAGTTTACAGAGTGCTTTAGCTCTGTGACAAAAGCGTAGGGATCAAAGTTCCGAAGACACCTTCTCGAAGAGAAGGTAGATGCGCATGGGGTGGTGTGGATAAACCTCACACAGGCAATGAAACAGTGGTCACTGATGTCTGGAAAGAAGAATCAACATGGATGAATAGGTAAGGTTTGCTGATGAGGATAATAAACACAAAAACATAGACTCTGACGGCAGATAAGGACTGCTTGGCCCATCTAGTCTGCCCATTTCCCTACCTACAGGATAGGCCGCAGATCCTAGTTAACCAACAGCCTATTTCTTTCTACCCCCCACAAGAATTGCCTTATGTCTGTCCCATGCATTCTTGAATTCTCCCACAGTTTTAGACCCCACAACCTCCTCAGGAAGGCTGTTACATGCATCCACTACCCTCTCTGTGAAATAATACTTCCTCACATTGCCCCTGAACTGCCCCCCCTCTGTTTTTAAATTGTGTCCCCTTGATCTTGCATGTCACTTTTTCTGAAAGATGCTACGCTCCTGGACTTTGTTGATTCCACTGAGGTATTTAAAAGTTTCTATCACGTCCCCCCCCTCCCTTCTTTCCTCAAGGGTATACATATTAAGCTCCTTTAGTCTCTCCTCATACACCTTCTCTTGCAGACCCTGCACCATTTTAGTTGCTCTCCTCTGGACTTCCTCTATCCTGTCTATGTCCTTGCAGAGATGGGGTCTCCAGAACTGGACGCAGTACTCCAGATGGGGTCTCACCAACTACCAGGTGCCACGGCATGGAGGGATGGAAGGAAGATACTGGGGATCACTGGGAAGGCAAGACAGGAGGGTGAGCTGGATGTCATTATCCACCTAGGTACTAATGACTTGGCAAATGGGGAGCCAAAGGAAGTTCAGGAAGAGTTTAGGAAACTGGGGAAGGGTCTCAAGCAAGTAGCTACTTCTGTCACTTTCTCAGAAGTACTACCTGTGAGAGGCAAGGAGAGCATAGGAGTGCATGCACCAGGAACTTTAACTCATGGTTGAAGAACTGGTGCTGTGAGGAAGGGTTTGGATTCATTGGTGACTGGGGACCCATCTGGAGGGATGGAGGTTTGTTCAAGCCTGACGGCTGCATCCATCCTGAGGGGAATCCAAGCACTCAATGATAAGTTTAAATGCTACATTGACAAGCATTTAAACTAGCAAAGGGGTGGCAGGCCAGCAAGGATGGTACCTACTTGCTCACCCCTCACAGCTAGTAATGGAACCAGTGAACCAGAGGAGGGCTATCTCTGCAAAGCAGTGTGCAAAAGTTGGAGATTAGTGTCCAAAAGGTGGATAAGCAGAAAAGGGGCAAAATTCAGCAGAAGGGCAGACAGCAAGGAGAACCAGGGATAAATGACAACCAAGGAAGGGGCTGGAGTAGAACAGTGAAGCAGTCTAGGGAGGTCAAATCATGGAAAGCCATGTGTGCAAATGCCAGGAGCCTTAGCAACAAGATGGAAGATCTGGAGGCTGTCATGGTACAGTCAGACCTGGACATTGTGGCCATCACTGAAACCTGGTGTAATGATAACCATGACTGGGAGATGGCCATACCTGGCTACAACATATTCAGAAGAGACAGAGCAGGCAGGAAGGGAGGAGGAGGGCACTGTATGTGAAAATGACATAAGGGCCACACAGATCCAGGAGGAACAAATGGGGAGAGATACTGTGGGTTAAGCTGGAAAGGAAAATGGGGCCAGCCATCTCACTACAGGTGTGGTCTATAGACCACCAGCACAGGAGGAAGAAACAGATAGGAGTTGATGCTAGCCATCCAAAGGATGGCAGACAAGGGTGAGGTAGTACTGGTTGGAGACTTCAATATACCAGACGTGGACTGGAGCATCCCAGCAGCAGCATCAACTAGGAGCAGATTTATACTGGACTCCCTTCAGGGTGCCTTCCTCAAGCAACTGGTCATGGAACCAACTCGGCAGAAGGCAATACTGGACCTTGTGCTCACAAACAGGGACAGTGTGATGGGGGTAACAGTGGGGGAGCACCTGGGTAACAGTGACCACCAGTCATTGTGGTTTGAAATCACAGAAAGAGAGAACCAAAGCACACAAAACACGTATCCTGGATTTTAGGGCAGACTTTGGGAAAATGGGGAGATACTTGAAAGAGGCATTAAGGGGAATGGGACAGGAATCAGGGATTGAGGAACAGTGGGCAGTATTTAAAATGGGGATTATAAGAACAACAGAATTATGCATTAAGCAGGTTAGCAAGAGGAAAAGAAAGAGGAGACCATTATGGTTTTCCAAAGAGGTAGCAAAGAAAGTGAAAGCCAAAAAGATTGCATTCAGGCAATACAAAAAGACACAGGCAGAAGGCGATAGGGAGAAGTACCAGGAGAAACAAAGGGAGGCAGGGAAGTCAGTAAGGGAAGCCAAAGCTCAGACAGAAGAACACATTGCAAAATCAGTGGTTAAAGGGGACAAAACCTTTTACAGGTACATAATGAAAAAAGAAGGACAAAGGGAGGGATAGTGAGACTGAAGGGGAGGATGGGGCGTGGAGGATGTGACAACAGTAAAGCTGACATATTGAACAGGTATTTCTGCTGAGTCTTTACTAAGGAAGAGGGGGTAATGGGTCTGAAGGGAGTACAAGGGTGAGAATGGTGCAGAAATGGACACAAGTCCCTTTACACGAGAAAGGGTCCCTGAAGGAACTGGAAGAAGTACTAAGAGCTGATAAAGCAATGGGGCCAGATGGGGTGCACCCCAGGGTCCTTAAAGAACTAAGAGAGGTGGTGGCTGAACCTCTGGCTATCCTGTTCAGCCAATCACTGGAAACAGGGAGGTACCCAAAGACTGGAGGACAGCAGATGTAGTCCCCTTATACAAAAGTGGGAACAAAGAGGAAGCAGGGAACTACAGACCAGTCAGCCTCACCTCGGTAGTGGGAAAGATCATGGAAGCACTACTGAAGGGAGAGATTGGTGGAACATCTGGTTGTCAATGGACTACAGGACCCAAGGCAGCATGGTTTCACCAGGGGGAGGTCATGTCAGACCAACCTCATTGAATTTTTGACTGGGTGACTAGGAGGTGGATCAGGGAGGGCAGTGGACATGGCCTATCTGGACTTCAGCAAGGCCTTTGACACTGTGCCACATAGAAGACCATTACACAAACTGGGGAATATGGGTGTGGGCAGGACAGTAGTGTGGTGGGTAGGTAACTGGCTGGGTGGCAGGACACAGAGGGTGGTGGTAAATGGCTGTCACTCCACAGAGGGAAGAGTGACCAGTGGGGTACCACAGGGATCAGTGTTGGACCGGGTCCTATTCAACATCTTCATCAGTGACATTGCACAGGATATAGAAGGCAGAATTTCACTGTTCGCTGATGACACAAAGCTCTGTAACAGAGTAGACACACCAGAGGGTGTAGACAGAATGAGAAGGGACCTGCAGAAACTTGAAGAATGGTCAAGGGTTTGGCAGTTGAAATTCAATGCAAAGAAGTGCAAGATAATGCATATGGGGCACAAAAACCCTGGCACAATATATCAGTTGGGGGTGAGGATATAGCATGCACCAAGCAGGAAAGGGATCTTGGGGTTGTCATCTCTGATGACCTCAAGGTAGGGAAACAGTGTGACAAGGCATCAGGTAAAGCAAATAGGATGCTGGGATGTATAGGCAGGGGCATCACCAGCAGGAAAAGGGAGGTCATAATTCCGCCATACAAGACACTAGTGAGGCCCCACCTGGAGTACAGTGTACAGTTCTGGAGACCATACCTACGTAAGGACATAGACAGGGTAGAGAAGGTTCAGAGGAGGGCAACAAAGATGGTGCATGGGTTGCATCACAAGTCCTATGAAGACAGGTTGAAGGAACTGAACATGTACTCCCTGGAGGAGAGGAGGGAGAGAGGGGATATGATAGAGACATACAAGTATCTTACAGGGAGGAACAGGGTGCAGGAAAACACTATTTTTAAGCGAAAAAGATGTTTCAGGACTAGAGGGCATGGGATGAAGTTGGAGGGAGGACGATTCAGAGGAAACATGAGAAAGAATTTCTTCACAGAACGGGTGGTGGACAAGTGGAACACCCTGCCAGAGGAAGTGGTGAGGGCTGAAACAATCACGGGATTTAAGAATGCATGGGATAGACATAAAGGAATTCTAGAGGTCAGGGGTAAGGGGAAATAGACTTATAGGAAAACAAACTGAACTTACAAGCTCAAATGGGCAGACTAGGTGGGCCATAGGCCCTTATCTGCTGACACTGTCTATGTATCTATGTATCTATGTATCTGTACAGAGGGATAACAACTTCCTGTTTTCTGCTGCTGATGCCTCTCCCTATGCATCCCAGTATACCCCCAGCCCTCCCTACTGTCTTCTCACATTGCTTGCTAACCTTAAGGTCATCTGATATGATTACCCCCAGGTCCCTTTCATTTTTTGTTATTGTTACTACCTCCCCCCCATTGTGTATTCTTCCCAAGGGTTCTTGTTTCCCAGGTGCATTATTTTGCACTTCTTTGCATTGAATCCTAGCTACCATACTTCTGACCATTCCTCCAACCTTGCCAAGTCTCTTCTCATCTTTTCCACGCCTCCTTGTGTATCAACCCTGTTGCAGATCTTTGTGTCATTTGCAAAGAGGCATACTTTTCCTTCCAGTCCCTCTGCAATGTCACTGATGAAGACATTAAAAAGGACTGGACCCAATACTGAACCCTGCGGTACACCACTAGTAACCCCTCTTTCTTCAGAGTGAACTCCATTTACAATTACCTTCTGTGTCCTGTTGTCCAGCCAATGTTTTACCCAGGCTACCACCTTGGGATCCACTCCCAGGCTGGTTAATTTGACTATTAATCTTTTGTGTGGGACTGTGTCAAATGCCTTGCTAAAGTCTAGGTAGGCCATGTCCACAGGCCCTCCCTGGTCTACTACTTTGGTCACCCAGTCAAAGAAATCTATTAGATTCGTCTGACATGACCTTCCTGCTGTGAACCCATGCTGTCTTGGGTCCTGTGCCCCACTGGCCTCTAGGTACTCAACTATTCTTTCCTTCAGAAGTGACTCCATCACTTTCCCTACCACAGAGGTCACACTGACAGGTCTGTAGTTTCCTGCCTCTGTCTTGGTCCCACTTTTGTGAAGGGGAATCACATCCGCCTTCCTCCAGTCCTCAGGTACCACACCATCCTCCCATGATTTATTAAAAAGAGTAGTCAGTGGTTTCACTAGTTCCCCTTAATTTTTTAGAATTGTGGGGTGAATTCCATCAGGACCCATTGCTTTGTCCACCTTTCAGTTTTAGGAGTTCTTGCAGAACCCTTTCTTCTGTGAAAGGACTGGGATCGACCCCCCTATCAAGAGTGCTTCTGTTAATTGGATTAGGCACTTCCCCCTCCTCTTTTGTGAATACTGAGCAGAAATATTCATTTAGTATCCCTGCTTTTTCACTGTCCCACTCTGCCCACCCATCGTTCATTCTATTCAGCCTCACTATCCCTCCCTTTGTCTTTCTACACTCGCTGATGTACCTATAAAAGATTTTATCCCCCTTCTTAACTGAGTTGGCTATCTTTTCCTCGGTTTAGGCCTTTGCTATTCTGACTTCCCTCCCTGCTTCCTTCTGCCTTAACTGGTACAGCTCTTTTTCCTGCTCCTTCTGTGTTTCCTTATACTTCAGGAATGCTATCTTTTTCTTCCTGACTTTCACAGCCACCTCTTTTGAGAACCATAGTGGCTTTTTCTTTCATTTTGATTTGTTTATTTGCTTCACACAAAGGCTTGTTGCCTCAGTGATGGCAGTTTTGATGATTCCCCATTGTTGCTCCACACCTCCTTCTAGCCTGTTTGCTAGTGCTATTCTGAGGCACTCTCCCATCTTGCCAAACTCAGCCCTCCTGAAGTCCAGTACCCTCACTTTTGTATGGCTTGACTCTGTAGCTGAGTTTAACATGAACCACACTGTTTGATGGTCACTTGTTCCCAGATGGCAACCCACTTCTAGATCTGAGATCCTCTCACTGCCCTGCTTGAGAGTACGAGGTCTAAGATTGTTCCCTCATGAGTGAGTTCTGAAACTAGCTGTCTGAGGCCTGCCACCTGTAGGGCATCAGGAATGGCCCTGCTCTTGGATGTTGCTGCAGCAAATGTGCTCCAGTTAACATTTGGCATATTCAGGTCTCCCATCAACAGTATCTCCCCTTTCTGTGTCATTCTAAGAATGCCTTCTATCATATCCTTGTCCATCCCCCCCCAACATCGGGGTCTGTACACAACCCCTGTGCAGACTGTGGTGTCATTTCCAGTCTCCAAGGTGACCCACAGTGCCTCCTCTCCTCGCTGTTTACTCTTTTGTTCAGTTGTTTTTATCCCTTCCTTTACACAGAGAGCTACTCCTCCCCCTCTTCTCCCCTGCCTATCTCTCCTGTAGGTTATGTACCCTGGTATGTTAACATCCCAGTCATGGTTCTCTGTATACCATGTTTCTGTGACAGCTACGATATCCTGCAAAGTACTGTTGGAGGGGTTTGTCTTATTAGGACGTGCGGTTTTGTTGATGAGATGGGTCAGTCCGAGGGAGTCACCAAGCATTTTTAAGGGAGAGGATACACTGGACAACCAGTCCAGGTTAAGGTCACCTAGTAATATGGACTCAGTGGGACTGTTCCCCAGTATAATGCTTAAGTGATTCAGCAGCTGCAACCCAGGTGACAGAGGCCTGTAGCAGCCAGTCACCGAGAGTGAAACTTCAGCTGAAATCTCAACCTGCAGGGAGAGACTTTTGAATTCTTTGAGACTGATGATGAGTCCAGAATAGAGACAGCGAATTTGTCTTTAACATAAATAGCCACCCCGCCACCTCTGGACTGCCTATCAGTTTGGAACAGGGAGTATGTAGGGAGATTTATTTCATTGTTGCTAGTTGTCGGATGGAGTCAGGTCTCTGTGATGACCAATATGTTAGGGGCAGAGTGACAAATCCAGGACTGGATAGAAGTAATCTTTTTTAACAAGCTGCATGCATTAACATGCATGAAGCTTAACCCTTTGAGGGTGGATAATTCTGCCGGGGATCCGATGGGAGCCGGAAGGCCCGGGTTCTGCTTGACATTACCTGAGCACAGTAATAACAGAAGCAGGAGCCTTCTAGTAAGTGCTAGCAGCAGCTTTATATGCTTGGTTTGTTCCCATTTGCAGCAAGCGCAGGTGTGGCATGGTGGAGCCCTAGGGTTAGTACCTCACAGATTTAATGCTATATATGGCAGTATCTTGATGGCAAATGGTAGGGTAGAACAAACATAATGGGGAGATAAGATAGTGTCCTTGGGAGTGTGTTCAGTGCGGGTAATGCTAAACTGGGTTGAGTATGTATCCAGGATCAGAAGGGTGGAGTTGAAGGTGCCTGTGTGAAAATCAATAGTTCCCAAGATGTCAGCACAATCCAGCTTGAGGGTGTTTTCCTTTGTCTCACAAGGAGTAGAAGTAGCTTCTAATTGTAACAGTAAGGGAAAAAGTTGGAGCAGGGACAGGCAGAGAAGTGTCCATGACAAGCGCAGTGCTGGGCCAGTGTCCATGATCCAGGGATATAATGAGCACATTTTTAACTGTACTTCGGTGGGGCTATACTGCCTGGAAGTAGGAGGGGAAGTAGGGTATACCTGCGATATAAAGAGGGACTGCGGTGTTCTAAATTTTAGGAGGAAGATATATCTGGAGACAGAATTGGAAGCTTAGGGAGGCATGTAGCTAGGAGGTAGTTTAATAAGGGGGAGGAGTGAGGGGCACTGTAGGGAGAAAAGTAAGCCAATGAGGTGGGGCTTAGTGGAGTAGGCGGGGAGTGACAAGCATTTAAGGTGGCTGTGGGGGTGGGCCGAAAATTTCCCTGAGTAGTCGAGACTTGTTGCGCTGTTCTCCGTACCTGGGAATGAGAATGCAGGGGCTGGTGCTACAGCTTCCCAGCGCCATGGGGTGTTTGCCGATGGTCACAGCCCGAGATGGCTTGTTGGTCTCCTGCAGAGGGAAAGAAGGGCACACTTAGATAGGGCTTGGAGAAAGGGGGGAGGGTTAGAAGGGAACAAAGCGCACAAAGGAGCTGTGACACTGTATTGTGTCTTAAATGAGGGGGGCAGATTAGAGTACGGCTAGGTGCCAACAATGCTGAGAAGTTTTAGCAGGCAAAGAGTAATACAGAGCGCCTAGTCTTTTGAGACCCCAGGCAAATCCCCTAAACAGTTTTTACTAGCAGGGACAAAAGGAACAGTTTCAAATTCACTAACACAAAATTGTAAAATCCTTTTGCATAACACTAGTAGCTGAGGTAATTTTGCAGAGACCACCGCTACCCAGGAGCCAAAAGATACCAGCAAGTTGCAGCTGTGAACTGAAAGGCTCATGAAGAAGCCAGCTCGGGTTCAGTTAGCATGCAGCAAACACAGAAATTGGCATGAGTCTGGTCACGGCAATCAAGGCAAGGTGTTCCACAATCTTAACATCATGAACTAACAATGTTTAACAGCTCAGTATGATAGAGAGAAAAGGAAACAGAAATAAAACAATGCAAGGGCTTGAAAATCCTGGGCAAGGGAGCAGACCAATTAGGGTGAACTTCTTGACTAGCTAGTCAATAAGCACTGTTCCCTGAAGGTGGCGCAGAGGTTTGAACATTTCCCTGAGGAGCCAAGGCTTGTTGCACTGCTCTCCGTACCTGGGGGTGAGAATGCAGGGGCTGGTGCTGCAGCATCCTAGCGCCATGCGTTGCTTGCCTATGGTCACAGCCCAAGAAGCTTGCTGGTCTCATGCAGAGGGAAGAAAGGGCACACTTAGATAGGGCTTGGAGAAAGGGGTGAGGGTTAGAAGGTAACAAAGCACACAAAGGAGCTATGACACTGTATTGTGTCTTAAATGAGGGGTGGCAGATTAGGCTATGACAAGGTGCCGACAGAGCTGAGAAGTTTTAGCAGACAAAGAGTAATACAGGGTGTCTAGTCTTTTGAGACTCCAGGCAAATCCCCTAAACAGTTTTCACTAGCAGGGACAAAAGGTTTCAAATGCACCTTAATCTTCACCACAAATTCAGCTATCAGGGTGGGTGCTATCTCTGCAGGTAGCTTCATTTCTACCTTTAATGTCAGAAGTCCCCTAATGGATCTTTCTCATGGCATGGGGGTCATAATCACACATAGAATAACAGCACAGCAACAAATGCTGCTAGAAAAATGGCATGTGCCATAATAAGGTTGGGACATACACTGACCGACAGAAACAGTACACGCCATTGAAATAAATGGGCTACTCTTTTTTGGTCTCCCATGCCCTCTGGAATTAAAATTACTGTTAACAAACTCCAGGGGAGGGTGGACTCAGGAGATAGGCAGGGGACCCCCCCACAACCCATCTGACCAGTTGTTGCCCCCCCATTGAAAGCTGAAATGGCTCCCGCTGCAGATAGGTAGAAAGGCAGAAAGGAGGAACTTTTTTTTTAAATGACTGCAAAAGTAGTAGCATGTGAGGATCTGTGAGAAATTAAACTACAGTGCCAGGTCTCCCGAGTGTGCTGTGTGCTGCTGCCTGTACCACTCCACCACTGGAGCAGCTGGACCAGTCACCCAGCACATGATAACTTGATGCCTTCCTGGGAATTCATACAGTGACTGGGTAGTGGTAATTCCCTATTGCTGTTGTACCCCTGTCACTGTAATTCATGGTGCGCTCTTCACAGCATGGTTAATACTGTGCTATATTCCATGCGCGATATTGATCTGGTAGGCTTCTCGCAACTCACTGTTGAATAAAAGGGTGAAGTACTTATTTGGAATCACAGGAATCAACCCAGCTGTCTCATAGGTTTCTCACCCACTTCTCTTGTTTTCTGGTGCCAAATTCTTTATTTTACCCTGCTCCATCCATTAAGGTGAAAGAAAAATATTTTTGTTACCTGCATCTCCTACTTTTATGCTGACTTCCAACTTTTCCTTTGCATCCTTAATTCTAGTTTTGCAGTCCCTCTTTGTTTTATGTACTCATGTCTGGCCAGGGTTACCTCCTATTAAAAAGCCCAAAGTGGAATATTTCTTACCAAATCATGATTTTTTTGTGGGACAGTATGTAACTTAGACCAATGCAACAGGCTTGTTTTCTTTAAATAATCAGAATTAAGACTAAGTGCTGAAGTTCCTTCCTTAGTTCTTTCTGTTGTTTGTTCACATTTCAAGGTATTTTAGTTAAGGTACTGTAATGTTCAGCAACATTTAGAAGAAAGACAGAAAATATTTTTTCTAGTAAAAGGTCAGGACATATAGCATTTATCATTTTTTTTTGCAAGACAGAGCGGACCAAATCCGGACAGTTCTGCTAAAATCAGGACAGGTGGTAACCCTAGTCTGGCCTGGAGGTAACCCATCTCTTATCTCTTTCCTAAGTCTCTGCTAAGTTAATGGAGCCATGCCTTCTTTCCTTTTTACTACCATGTAGAGATGTTGCCCTCCATGCCTTTGGAAGTGGTTGTGAAAACAGATGGAGGGGTGAGTGAAGTCTGTGGGCTATCAGGCAAACAGGGTTTGGGGATAATAAGTGAAACCCATATGTCCATTTTTGTAAGGCACTCTATGTGTCCACATTTGTAGCATGGATATACATAGGGTATCTACGGGTTCGGGGAAGGATGAGGCTACTTGGCACAAGAGATCTAGGTTTGGCTACTCTGCACAGGGGCACCCAAGTAAATCCAACTACAGGAAGCAATAACTGTAATGTCCAAAACCAGAATTGGGATTTTTCAGTGTGGCTTTATTTATTAACTCACTGAACATAAACAAAGCTCGGCATGGTCCCCCACAGGGCTACGTAACTGTAATGCAGATTAGAGGTTAAACACAGCGGTCCATTTGAGGAATGAACACTACAACAGGTGTCTGGCTTTGGACCCACCAGGCACTCAGCATGGACTTTGCATGCGCATTGGATACACAGCCCGACTGGCCCAGCTCCCATGCCGGCCACTCGACTGATGGTCCACATGACGAGTGAACCCAAACTCTACTTGGAAAGACATCCCATCAAACAAGGAGGATCCCAAAACTGTGGCTCCCCACACCACTTGAAGTCTGCGACTCCTAGAGAGATTTGGTTTTCGTACTTCCAATTCGCAACTCCCATCAAACAGGGAGACTCCCATCAAACAAGGATTATGTTCCCATCCTGTGGCTCCCCACATCACTTGAAGTCTATGACTCCTAGAGAGATTTTCAAGTTGCGACCCAAGTCTGGGTACCCACCCCATCACTGGCCAAGCGCATGAGGCAAGTAGCAAAAAACACAGAAGAAATCCGTAGAGGTGGACCTGGTTACTAAAGATGGGGATCTATCCACCTCCAGCTCCCGCAGTCCATACCCGGCCATTTCTCTGGACACACAGAACTTTAGACTTTAAAACTGTAGAATGACGGTGGATGAACTGATGCACCCCCTCTACAATGAACTTTAACACTTTAAACAGATGACTGCTCTATTTGTTTGTCCTAGTTGACATAGTTCTCCCAGATTGCAGTCCCCAATACTTGAAATCCAACTGAAGAAAAGAAGTAGTTTGCCCCTTCCAATGAGGCCAAACACTCACCCATTCATTGCAGGTGCCCTACAGGCGAAGAAATGTAACCTTTGCTGTTATACATGAACAGACTGAACTTAAATTAAAACAGACAGCTTTCTTCCCAAGGTGGGAGAAGGGGATTGCCCCTGGAACCCACAAAGAACTTTTCCTCACCCCCCCCCAGAGGGAGGGGGGTAAACAGACACTACTGGTGTCCTTCTTGATTGCTCAAGGACAAACTGAAGACTTTTTCTCTGAGAGAGAAATCACACTGCACAATAATGCTTCCTTCTTGCTTAAGGACAAACAGAAGACTGCTTTGAATTCCCAAGATTCTAGAACTACTCTGAGCTGAAGATTCCAACTGTGGCTCATGCATCTGTGACAATTCTATAATGATGTCATCCCTCTAGTCTCAGCTGTGACTGAGGACAGAGTGAGACAGTGTGAAACCCATTTAACTGGAGTTTCACAAGCTGCCTTCCCTGCCTACCACTAGGTCTTACTGGGATTCTAGTAACCCGGTAACAAAGGGGTCACACTTGCCCTTGACCAGGAAAATGACTGTCCCCAGTCATTATGCACCCGGCCTTAGGTCATCCCACCCTATGTGCTACCTGCAGAGGGGGGTGATCAGGCCCCCTCCTACCATGTGCGAGCACAGGAAGGTAACACTAAGGGCCTAGAGGCCTACAGCTGACATATCAGCCTCTACTCTATCCACTTACTATGGACACCTAGTGGCTCTGGTAGAACCGTCCAGAGCATAGCTCTGATAGATCAGCACTGCGACCCCTACTGCAGGTCAGGGCCACAGCATGTCCATCCCCCCTAACCCTCTAGGGGAAACCTATCTGCTTCTAACATAACATCCCAAACAAAAACAAAACCCGGGGACCAACCCGACCTTGGGCAGCCTGCAACTACAACATTAGGAACACAAACAGTACTTTAATTTCTACACATAAGCACTGAAACGAGGAACTCCTATGAGCCCCCCGTCCTCTTCTTGTCTTCTCTTCTGTCTTCCAGGAACACCTGTAAGAAAAGACAAAAACAAAACAAAAAAACACACCCTAATCTGCATTTACGATTTACCTAAACAACAACAGTGACAAAAACAGCAACAACCCTTACCATACAGGAAAAACAGAACACTAAACAATCCCAAAAAGAAAATTTTTTTTTTTTAGAAAAGTTGAAAAGACAGTATATATATTAAGTACAGAAATGACATTGATAACAATACACCTTTTGGGGGGATGGAATGCCCTAAATGTCCCACTAGTGACTACAAGGCCCAAAGGCCAGCCCATCGAAGAGTCTCTCCTGGGCCGGAGCCCCGTGAACATAGTCTTTTAAGGCCATAATCCTGAAGGTGAGAGTCTTTGAGGACTGTTCACACACTGTTTTAAGTCTGTAGTGTAAGGTGTGTATTGCAATGTCATAAAGATAGAATAAAAAGATTGTGACTCAGCAGCCTCTTGAAATATTCGAACTAAGCAAACCTGGTCCCTACCGAAGACTCTCCCTGGCAGCATTTCTTCTGATACAGCTGGGCTGACATCTTCCGGGAACCCACAGGAGTGCACATCTGGAAACAGCTGGGCTGATGTCATAACTGGAGAAGGAACCTTAGAACAGGAACAAAAAGAGAAACAGCTGATCCGGCGTCATCCGATTACCAGGCGATGAACAGGCAAACAGCTGGGCTGGTGTCCTCTCTGGATCTGAAGTCATCTGGTGGTAGCAGTAGATGGTTATCAATTAGGGCAGTACACTGTGGACTGAAGAATGTGGAGCACCTCATTTGTTGTTTATTCATATTGGCAGTTCAATAAGGTTACTTCACAGTGTAGATGTGGCAGTATTGACTACCACTGCTCGGCTCTCCATTTTGTAGGCACGGGCTTAATTACTGGGAGGTCCTTGCACTGAGGACAATAGTAGAGGGGGTCGGGGGCTTGAATTATTACTCCATTTGGACACACATAATTCACACAGTGGGAGACTTCGCGTCCCTCTCCGTCCACTATTCTCACTCTGTCCATAAACAGTGTCCTGCCTGTCTTCCTCTGTGTATACTTTTCGTGGAACAGTCTATTCTTTACATGCTGGTTAGCCCCAGGATGCACATGTTTCATTGCTTCATCCCAGATCCAGGATTTCCTGCAGATCTCAATCTCCTCCCAGACTCTCCGAGGAAAGGTAGGAAAGGTCATACCAAAGATTTCATTGGCCTTCTACGAACCAGTCTCTCCTCGATCATTTGCTTTGGTCAATCTGAGACGGCTGGCCTGGCTTGGGGGTGGCCAGTCCTGGTTCTGCCAGCTTCGCATCCTCAACGAAATTAAAAATGGATCCCTGACTTCTTCTTCTGGTGAAGCCAGGGCAGTGGCATCACCACCTTCTTGAACACATTCCTCCGAGGCAAGATCTTGAGGCTGTGTACCCTTCCTATCTCACAAGGCCACTTAGGTTCCTCCTCATCTTCCTCTTCACTGAGGATCTGAGCCCAGGAGTGAGCAGTAGTTCTTACCCCTGAGACTATCCATTCATCACTAGGAGTGGAGGTCGACACCTGCCATTCAACGGCCTCCCGCATCTCATCTTCACCTTCGAGACTTGGGCTAGGCCCCCCCACCCAGGGGTCTATTGATGCTTTATCTGAACTTGCCTTCTGAGATCCAGCATCCAAAACTTCAACTTCAGATTCAGTCTCTAATTCTGCACTCTCTAACTTTGTACCACACTCCCCCGGGGGACCTTCCTCCACAGGCTCCACCTGATGCTGTGTGCTGCCAACTGCAGATTCTTGAAGTTGTGTCCATGTGGGAGCCAAGCAAATTTGAGGCACTTTATACAAGCCATATTTTTGTAGACAACCACCACAGTGAGGAATCATGAAGACATTCCTTCCAGCACTAAAGCACATCTGGCATACACGCACTGGATAATTAGGAATTGCCATATCAGGAGGGAGTTGCTCTCTATAGCACCAATTTTCAATGTCTCTCAATCTATTTACTGCTGCTGTTATTGCAACCCGGGCATGATCCGGGTAACGAGCTGGTCCTGAGGCCATAACTGCAGAAAAACAAACAAAAGTTCCCTGTAACTGAAAGTCCCACTTTAAATGAACACACTCTGTAGCTTTAAAATGGCTCCTCTGCTGCTGTGTTTACTTTACTACCCACCCTGTAATGGTGGCGGCAGCACTCCTGTGCATCAACATTCAGACTCTGGGTCAAGCCACTGCGCACCCGATTTACATCAGCTACTATTAACTTTTATTTCAAACAGCACAACTTGCTCTTTTCTGGTTGTTCTCACATTTACAGGATTTTCCTTGGACTTTTCACATGCTGGCAACATTTATTTGATTACAGTCCCTTTTAAAACTTCGGGTTTCAGCACAGGATTGCCTGCTTTTACTAGTGTTGCACTTATTTTACAACCCACAGTCTCTCTCTGGTGCAAACTTTAAACTGAGGCTACTTTCATTGCTATGCACACATTTAATGGCTTTACAGACTTGCACTTGCCAGCAGGATATCACACAATCGCTACTTGCAAAGCGACTATACAGCTGCACTCACATTTTATATGGCATTACTGAAAATCACTGATTTGAGCAGTTTTAAATCGTTGACTCACTGTTATGGTAGCAGATTGCAGCGATGGAGGAAAACGGTCTGCAGCCAGATTTTTGAAGGCCTCGGATTTCAAACGGGTGGGCAGTCTCCTCGATCGTAGTATTAATCACACAATTCACTGATCCCATGACCGATAAGCGGGTTGAGCCCGATTTTGAACTAGAAATGTCACTTTTCACTGTTTACAGCGCTTTGAACACTTCGCGAACGCTCCTCCACTGCCAGTACATGCACTACTCTCTGTCTCCCTCTCGAATGCTGAAGCAGACACTGAAGAGCTGGCTGAGGGGCGGGACTAATGGCAAACTGACCAACCACATGACACCATGCAAATGAGCCTCTTCTTCCTCACGAGGACTCCTCTCCTCACGGCAATCATCAAGCAGGCACTTTTTTTTCAACTGACTCCACGGCCGGAGCCCATTTCAACCATGTAACATTGCCATTAACTCTGCAGTCTCTAGTATTGCACAGAAAGCATTTCCAATGTCCAGGGCATAATTTCTCTGTTGCTACCCCTAGTTTTCACACTTTTCTTCACAGAACTTTATTTTAAAACTGACAAACGCTGTAAACTATGTTGATGCAGGACAAGGACACACACTTTGGCTTTACAGCTCCTTGGTAAACAGTTGGCATTTTTTAAACAGCAGCACAAGATTCACAGCACACAGCACACATTAGGGAAATTGCTTCAACTTTTTTGGGCTACCAACTGCCAGATAGCCAAAACGCTAGCCTACTTGCCCAAACACCTTCCTTTCCAAACAAATCCAAAGTGGTGCCTCCATTTTTGTAACCCATATGTCCATTTTTGTAAGGCACTCTATGTGTCCACATTTGTAGCATGGATATACATAGGATATCTACGGGTTCGGGGAAGGATGAGGCTACTTGGCACAAGAGACCTAGGTTTGGCTACTCTGCACAGGGGCACCCAAGTAAATCCAACTACAGGAAGCAATAACTGTAATGTCCAAAACCAGAATTGGGATTTTTCAGTGTGGCTTTATTTATTAACTCACTGAACATAAACAAAGCTCGGTATGGTCCCCCACAGGGCTACGTAACTGTAATGCAGATTAGAGGTTAAACACAGCGGTCCATTTGAGGAATGAACACTACAGCAGGTGTCTGGCTTTGGACCCACCAGGCACTCAGCATGGACTTTGCATGCGATTGGATACACAGCCCGACTGGCCCAGCTCCCATGCCGCCACTGACTGATGGTCCACATGACGAGTGAACCCAAACTCTACTTGGAAAGACATCCCATCAAACAAGGAGGCTCCCAAAACTGTGGCTCCCACACCACTTGAAGTCTGCGACTCCTAGAGAGATTTGGTTCAGATTCCAATCTGAAACTCCCATCAAACAGGGAGACTCCCATCAAACAAGGAGTATGTTCCCATCCTGTGGCTCCCCACACCACTTGAAGTCTATGACTCCTAGAGATTTTCAGTTGTGACCCACGCCTGGGTACCCACCCCATCACTGGCTGCTTATGAGGCAAGTAGCAAAAACACAGAAGAAATCCGTAGAGGTGGACCTGGTTACTAAAGATGGGGATCTATCCACCTCCAGCTCCCACAGTCCATACCCGGCCATTTCTCTGGACACACAGAACTTTAGACTTTAAAACTGTAGAATGACGGTGGATGAACTGATGCACCCCCTCTACAATGAACTTTAACACTTTAAACAGATGACTGCTCTATTTGTTTGTCCTAGTTGACATAGTTCTCCCAAATTGCAGTCCCCAATACTTGAAATCCAACTGAAGAAAAGAAGTAGTTTGCCCCTTCCAATGAGGCCAAACACTCACCCATTCATTGCAGGTGCCCTACAGGTGAAGAAATGTAACCTTTGCTGTTATACATGAACAGACTGAACTTAAATTAAAACAGACAGCTTTCTTCCCAAGGTGGGAGAAGGGGATTGCCCCTTGAACCCACAAAGAACTTTTCCTCACCCCCCCCAGAGGGAGGGGGGGTAAACAGACACTACTTGTATCCTTCTTGTTTGCTCAAGGACAAACTGAAGACTTTTTCTCTGAGAGAGAAATCACACTGCACAATAATGCTTCCTTCTTGCTTAAGGACAAACAGAAGACTGCTTTGAATTCCCAAGATTCTAGAACTACTCTGAGCTGAAGATTCCAACTGTGGCTCATGCATCTGTGACAATTCTATAATGATGTCATCCCTCTAGTCTCAGCTGTGACTGAGGACAGAGTGAGACAGTGTGAAACCCATTTAACTGGAGTTTCACAAGCTGCCTTCCCTGCCTACCACTAGGTCTTACTGGGATTCTAGTAACCCCGGTAACAAAGGGGTCACACTTGCCCTTGACCAGGAAAATGACTGTCCCCAGTCATTATGCACCCGGCCTTAGGCCATCCCACCCTATGTGCTACCTGCAGAGGGGGGTGATCAGGCCCCCTCCTACCATGTGCGAGCACAGGAAGGCAACACTAAGGGCCTAGAGGCCTACAGCTGACATATCAGCCTCTACTCTATCCACTTACTATGTACACCTAGTGGCTCTGGTAGAACCGTCCAGAGCATAGCTCTGATAGATCAGCACTGGCGACCCCTACTGCAGGTCAGGGCCACAGCCTGTCCATCCCCCAACCTCTTAGGGAAACCTATCTGCCTCTAACATAACATCCCAAACAAAATCAAAACCGGGACCTACCCGACCTTGGGCAGCCTGCAACTACAACATTAGGAACACAAACAGTACTTTTAATTTACACATAAGACTGAAACGAGGAACTCCTATGAGCCCCTCCTCTTCTTGTCTTCTTCTGTCTTCCAGAACACCTGTAAGAAAAGACAAAACAAAAACAAAAAAACACACCTAATCTGCATTTACGATTTACCTAAACAACAACAGTGACAAAAACAGCAACAACCCTCACCATACAGGAAAACAGAACACTAAACAATCCCTAAAAGAAAAATTTTTTTTTTTAGAAAAGTAAAAAGACAGTATATATATTATACAGAAATGACATTGATAACAATAAACCTTTTGGGGATGGAATGCCCTAAATGTCCCACTAGTGACTATAAGGTTCAAGGCCAGCCCATTAAAGAGTCTCTCCTGGGCCGGAGCCCTCGTGAACATAGTCTTTAAGGCCATAATCCTGAAGTGAGAGTCTTTATGACTGTTCACACACTGTTTGACGCCTGTAGTGTAAGGTGTGTATTGCAATGTCATAAAGATAGAATAAAAGATTGTGACTCAGCAGCCTCTTGAAGTATTCGAATTCAGCAACCTGGTCCCTCACCAAGACTCTCCTGGCAGCATTTCTTCTGATACAGCTGGGCGGACATCTTCCGGGAACCCACAGGAGTGCACATCTGGAAACAGCTGGGCTGATGTCATAACTGGAGAAGGAACCTTAGAACAGGAAAAAAAAAGAGAAACAGCTGATCCAAGGCCATCCGATTACCAGGCGATGAACAGGCAAACAGCTGGGCTGGTGTCTCTCTGGATCTGAAGTCATCTGGTGGTAGCAGTAGATGGTTATCGATTAGGGCAGTACACTGTGGACTGAAGAATGTGGAGCACCTCATTTGTTGTTTATTCATATTGGCAGTTCAATAAGGTTACTTCACAGTGTAGATGTGGCAGTATTGACTACCACTGCTCGGCTCTCCATTTTGTAGGCACGGGCTTAATTACTGGGAGGTCCTTGCACTGAGGACAATAGTAGAGGGGGTCAGGGGCTTGAATTATTACTCCATCTGGACACACATAATTCACACAGTGGGAGACTTCACGTCCCTCTCCGTCCACTATTCTCACTCTATCCATAAACAGTGTCCTGCCTGTCTTCCTCTGTGTATACTTTTCGTGGAACAGTCTATTCTTTACATGCTGGTTAGCCCCAGGGTGCACATGTTTCATTGCTTCATCCCAGATCCAGGATTTCCTGCAGATCTCAATCTCCTCCCAGACTCTCCGAGGAAAGGTAGGAAAGGTCATACCAAAGATTTCATTGGCCTTTCTACGAACCAGTCTCTCCTCTTTACTTGCTTTGGTCAATCTGAGACCGCTGGCCTGGCTTGGGGGTGGCCAGTCCTGGTTCTGCCAGCTTCACATCCTCAATGAAATTAAAAATGGATCCCTGACTTCTTCTTCTTCTTCTGGTGAAGCCAGGGCAGTGGCATCACCACCTTCTTGAACACATTCCTCCGAGGCAAGATCTTGAGGCTGTGTACCCCTTCCTATCTCACAAGGCCACTTAGGTTCCTCCTCATCTTCCTCTTCACTGAGGATCTGAGCCCAGGAGTGAGCAGTAGTTCTCACCCCTGAGACTATCCATTCATCACTAGGATCGGAGGTCGACACCTGCCATTCAACGGCCTCCCGCATCTCATCTTCACCTTCGAGACTTGGGCTAGGCCCCCCGCACCCAGGGGTCTATTGATGCTTTATCTGAACTTGCCTTCTGAGATCCAGCATCCAAAACATCAACTTCAGATTCAGTCTCTAATTCTGCACTCTCTAACTTTGTACCACACTCCCCCGGGGGACCTTCCTCCACAGGCTCCACCTGATGCTGTGTGCTGCCAACTGCAGATTCTTGAAGTTGTGTCCATGTGGGAGCCAAATGAATTTGAGGCGCTTTATACAAGCCATATTTTTGTAGACAACCACCACAGTGAGGAATCATGAAGACATCCCTTCCAGCACTAAAGCTCATCTGGCATACACGCACTGGATAATTAGGAATTGCCATATCAGGAGGGAGTTGCCCTCTATAGCACCAATTTTCAATGTCTCTCAATCTATTTACTGCTGCTGTTATTGCAACCCGGGCATGATCCGGGTAACGAGCTGGTCCTGAGGCCATAACTGCAGAAAAACAAACAAAAGTTCCCTGTAACTGAAAGTCCCACTTTAAATGAACACACTCTGTAGCTTTAAATGGCTCCTCTGCTGCTGTGTTTACTTTACTACCCAACCCTGTAATGGTTGCGGCAGCACTCCTGTGCATCAACATTCAGACTCTTGGTCAAGCATCGCACCGATTTACATCAGCTACTATTAACTTTTTATTTCAAACAGCACAACTTGCTCTTTTCTGGCTGTTCTCACATTTACAGGATTTTCCTTGGACTTTTCACATGCTGGCAACATTTATTTAATTACAGTCCTTTTAGAATTTCGGTTTCAGCACAGGATTGCCTGCTTTTACTAGTGTTGCACTTTATTTTACAACCCACAGTCTCTCTCTGTTGCAAACTTTAAACTGAGGCTACTTTCTTGCTATACACATTTAATGGCTTTTACAGACTTGCACTTGTCAGAAGGATATCACACAATCGCTACTTGCAAAGCGTAATTATACAGCTGCACTCACATTTTATATGGCATTACTGAAAATCACTGATTTGAGCAGTTTTAAATTGTTGACTCACTGTTATGGTAGCAGATTGCTGCGATGGAGGAAAACGGTCTGCAGCCAGATTTTTGAAGGCCTCAGATTTCAAACGGGTGGGCAGTCTCCTCGATCGTAGTATTAATCACACAATTCACTGATCCCATGACCGATAAGCGGGTTGAGCCCGATTTTGAACTAGAAACGTCACTTTTCACTGTTTACAGCGCTTTGAACACTTCGCGAACGCTCCTCCATTGCCAGTACATGCACTACTCTCTGTCTCCCTCTCGAATGCTGAAGCAGACACTGAAGAGCTGGCTGAGGGGCGGGACTAATGGCAAACTGACCAACCACACGACACCATGCAAATGAGCCTCTTCTTCCTCACGAGGACTCCTCTCCTCACGGCAATCATCGAGCAGGCACTTTTTTTTTTCAACTGACTCCACGGCGGGAGCCCATTTCAACCATGTAACATTGCCATTAACTCTGCAGTCTCTAGTATTGCACAGAAAGCATTTCCAATGTCCAGGGCATAATTTCTCTGTTGCTACCCCTAGTTTTCCACACTTTTCTTCACAGAACTTTATTTTAAAACTGACAAACGCTGTAAACTATGTTGATGCAGGACAAGGACACACACTTTGGCTTTACAGCTCCTTGGTAAACAGTTGGCATTTTTTAAACAGCAGCACAAGATTCACAGCACACAGCACACATTAGGGAAATTGCTTCAACTTTTTTTGGGCTACCGACTGCCAGATAGCCAAAACGCTAGCCTACTTTCCCAAACACCTTCCTTTCCAAACAAATCCAAAGTGCTGCCTCCATTTTTATAACCCACATGTCCATTTTTGTATGGCACTCTATGTGTCCACATTTGTAGCATGGATATACATAGGGTATCTACGGGTTTGGGGAAGGATGAGGCTACTTGGCACAAGAGACCTAGGTATGGCTACTCTGCACAGGGGCACCCAAGTAAATCCAACTACAGGAAGCAATAACTGCAATGTCCAAAACCAGAATTGGGATTTTTCAGTGTGGCTTTATTTATTAACTTACTGAACATAAACAAAGCTCGGTATGGTCCCCCACAGGGCTACCTAACTGTAATGCAGATTAGAGGTTAAACACAGCGGTCCATTTGAGGAATGAACACTGCAACAGGTGTCTGGCTTTGGACCCACCAGGCACTCAGCATGGACTTTGCATGCTCATTGGATACACAGCCCGACTGGCCCAGCTCCCATGCCGGCCACTCGACTGATGGTCCACATGACGAGTGAACCCAAACTCTACTTGGAAAGACATCCCATCAAACAAGAAGGCTCCCAAAACTGTGGCTCCCCACACCACTTGAAGTCTGTGACTCCTAGAGAGATTTGGTTTTTGTACTTCCAATTTGAAACTCCCATCAAACAGGGAGACTCCCATCAAACAAGGAGTATGTTCCCATCCTGTGGCTCCCCACACCACTTGAAGTCTACAACTCCTAGAGATTTTCTGCCATGGACCATCGCCTGGGTACCCACCCCATCACTGGCCAAGCGCATGAGGCAAGTAGCAAAAAACACAGAAGAAATCCGTAGAGGTGGACCTAGTTACTAAAGATGGGGATCTATCCACCTCCAGCTCCCACAGCCCATACCTGGCCATTTCTCTGGACACACAGAACTTTAGACTTTAAAACTGTAGAATGATGATGGATGAACTGATGCACCCCCTCTACAATGAACTTTAACACTTTAAACAGATGACTGCTCTATTTGTTTGTCCTAGTTGACATAATTCTCCCAAATAGCAGTCCCCAATACTTGAAATCCAACTGAAGAAAAGAAGTAGTTTGCCCCTTCCAATGAGGCCAAACACTCACCCATTCATTGCAGGTGCCCCACAGGTGAAGAAATGTAACCTTTGCTGTTATACATGAACAGACTGAACTTAAATTAAAACAGGCAGCTTTCTTCCCAAAGTGGGAGAAGGGGATTGCCCCTGGAACCCACAAAGAACTTTCTCCCCCCCAGAGGGAGGGGGGTAAACAGACACTACTGGTGTCCTTCTTGTTTGCTCAAGGACAAACTGAAGACTTTTTCTCTGAGAGAGAAATCACACTGCACAATAATGCTTCCTTCTTGCTTAAGGACAAATGGAAGACTGCTTTGAATTCCCAAGATTCTAGAACTACTCTGAGCTGAAGATTCCAAGCTGTGACAATTCTATAATGATGTCATCCCTCTAGTCTCAGCTGTGACTGAGGACAGAGTGAGACAGTGTGAAACCCATTTAACTGGAGTTTCACAAGCTGCCTTCCCTGCCTTCCTCTTGGTCTTACTGGGATTCTAGTAACCTCGGGTAACAAAGGGGTTACATAAGGGTGGGGTGGTAACTAGGATGGAGGGGTAGTAGGTAGGTAGGGAAGAAGTTTTTACGACATTCACAGAAGGGAAGGAAAGAAAGAGGCAGGAATGGAGTGGGTGGAAGGGTGGTAATCCTAGGGTACTTCAAAATTAAGAGTTTTCACTGAGGTAAGAAGTGGAGACCAAAAATGGGTAGGATGGTGGTTTGCATGCCAGGGGTGACAGCAGAGAGGATGTGCCCAAAATGTGTGGAGTTGTAGAGAAACAAATCAAAATTATACACCTTGATATCAATGACCTAGCTGGGGAGGATGTGGAATTAGTCCAGGAAAGAGCTGGGTGGTAGAGAGGTCCCACAGTGGGGTAGCCAGATCGATGGTATTCTCAGAGGTGTTGCCAGTACCAAGAACCATTAGATAGAGGGGTTCAGAACAGCAGAATGTTATAAATTGACCAACACATGTGGGGGACCATCTTAGTGGGCAAAATACTTTCTTTTGTCCTACTAACCTAGTAAATCTAGTAAACCTAGTAACTGGCTGAGGAAATGCTGAAGGAGAAAGGTATGACTATTTTGAGGGTTGGGGGAGACCTGGACAAACAGAATACTTTTTGCACCAGACAGACTGTACCTCAGTAGTGTGTTTCAAGGATCCTCCGGGACAAGCTGGGGGTACATAAGCCAAAAACCTAATTTAAACTACTGAGAAGGCAAGCAGGCCTTCAAGCCCCAAGACTTTGGAAGGACGTCAGCAAATATATCAGTAAGGGGAACTGGAATGTGCAGGTGGAAGAGGAATGAAGAAGTTAGCAGCAGGGGGTAGGTGGCACAGGCAATGGAGAGAAATGAGAAAGACAGGTGGGAGGGAAGGAAGGGAAGGAAGGGAAGGAAGGGAAGGAAGGGAAGGGAAGGAAGGAAGGGGAGGAAGGAAGGAGGCTCTGATTCAAAGTAGAGGTTGGTGTCACTGAACAGACAGTTTCTGAAACAAGATGAATGAACAATAGGCATTGTTGGCAGAAAGGGGGGTGGACATCGCTGTGGTCACAGAGTCATAGGCCACACTTAACCATAACTGACACCTCTCAATACCTGTGTATAAATATACAAAAGGGGAAGCCCACCCAGTGGCACTGAGGGTTGAGGTTCTGGATGCCACATCTTGCACCATGCCAGTGACCCAGACTCAGGAGGGAGCTCTGATTGCTGGGGCTCAGTGGGGGAGGGAAGGATTAAGTGTCCAGAAGATGGCTTCCCTGGCCTGGGAGGGTGGAACAGATCCTTGCCTCTGGTGGCTCCTGGGGGAGACTGAACAGCACACCAGCTTGTGGGTCCTTCAGGCAGTGGATTGGCTGTGGCAGCAATCCTGTGGATGTGCTCAGGAATGAGCATGCTGATACGGGACGCATTACATGTCTGAGCCATTGGGGTATTGGGGGAAAACAAGGAAATGCTCTGGAGCCTTGGTAGGCAAAGGTGGGTCTAGGGACAGACCACCACATCCATCATCAGATCCTTCAGTCTGTCTCCAGATGCTTCCTATGCAAGAGTCCAGACCACTCACTAGATTCCAGAAAGGTAGCCTGTAGCCTGTAGAAGTTGGCATTTCCATCCTGGGGGCTTATATCCAGAGGCTCCCTTTTTGTCTGGGAGGTAGGCTGGGGATTTCAGGCAGGTGGGATCAGGTCTGGCGGGTGTCCCACTGGAAAGTGTGGGGCTCCAGTGAGAGAGGAGCATAAATAGAATCTACAAAAAAAATATACAGGAGGGACAGGGAGGTAGGAAAAGGGAGAAGGGCACTGGTTTACATATGGAAGGGTATAATGTGCATGTGGGAGGAGTCTGAAGAGTGGAGGGCAGAAGAATGTGTATTCAGTTACTGTCTAATAGAGGAAGGTAGGCAAGATTGGGAATGGTTTACAGACCACTTAACCTGGAGGAGGAAAGTGACAGGGAGTTGAATTCACAAATATTGACTGCTACAGGGACAGGGGATGTGATAATAGTGGGAGACTTCAACCTGCCCAAGGGGATTGGAGGGTTCTGGCCATGACCCCTGGCAGGAGTCAGGTGATCCTAGATGTGCTGCCATGTTTAGTGCTGGGGGACATCTATGTTTGGGCTGACAATGAATATTCTTGGCTTGGATACAAATTCCTCCAGATAATGTCATCTCTGGGCCTGACGCAAGTAATTTTTTCCACAACCTATCAGGGTGGCCACATGTTGGACCTGGCATTCTTGATGGGGCTTGAGATTAATAGTCTCAGGACTGATCGGGTCACTTGGTCCAATCACTGCATGGTGGAGTACTAATTCAGGCCCCCCCCAAGGAGCCTCCCCCAGCTGAGATGGTCAGCGACAGCCCTTTCAGGAGGTTGACCCCCGAGGGTTTCTTGGTGGTGGCTGATCTATCTAGTGTGGACAGTGAATGTGCTGGGGGTGTGTGTGCGGCAGTCGATGCCTATAATAAAGAGTTTTCTGGTGCACTCGACTTCCTTGCACCAGTCTGTGTATGACCCAAATCCCCTCACTTGAAGTTCTGTTGGTATGATGGGGAGCTCAAGGTGATGAAGATTGTGGGTCAGAGATTAGAGCACCGCTGGTGGAAGTTTGGTCTGGGGGTTGACAAACTGGCCCTGTGTGCACACTATGGTATTTACCGGGGGCAATAAACCATAAGAAGGTAGAATTTCTGTCCCTGGAGATTGCTGCCAGGAGGAACCAACCAACTGTGCTCCTTGGGACTGTGGTCAGGCTCCTTCATCCTTTCTGTCTATAGCTGAAAGTATCTTTTTCAAACCCATTATGTGAGACATTGCTCGTTTTTTTCTTGGACAGGGTGTCTACTATCAGTAGCGGGTTCCGCCAGTGAGTCATAGTTTGGTTTACGGTGGTCATCATGGACATCCATGGATCAATCCTCCTTGTTGGGGTGAGTTTAGACAGGTGGAGGTGGCTGACGTCATTGAGGTTGCTTCCAAGCTACAGCACACCTACTGTGAACTGGACCCAGTGCTGACTCATTTCTTGATGGGATGTGTCAATTCCATTGGTCTGGTGTTTGCCTTGATTGTCTAGCTTTCCTTGTCAGAGGGGGTCTTTCCCAATGTCTTGAAGGAGGCATTGGTGAGACTACGTCTGAAGAAACCATTGTTGGACCCTGACGTCAAGACAAATTACCATCCTATCTCCAACCTTCTATTTTTGGGCGAGATTGTGGAGAAGGTGGTGTTCCTTGTGGCTCATGACCTATATCAGCTGCTCCAGTCTGGGTTTTGTGTGAGGCATAGCACAGAAATTGTGTTAGTTTTGTTGCATGACCTCCTCAGGGCAAGAAATCAAGGGGAAGGGACAATTCTCATTCTCCTTGCTCTCTCTTCAGCATTTGACACAGTGGACCATTGTGTGTTACTTGACCACCTAAGAGAATTTTGCAGACTCACTAGCACTGTCATCTGCTGGTTTGAGTATTTTCTGTTTCACAGAAGGCAAAGGCTAGTGATGGGGAATTTCTCCTCCTCCCCTAACCTCCTGTCTCACAGAGTTCCCCAAGGTTCAGTCTTGTTGCTGATATTGTTCACCGTGTACATGCCCCTGGGAGAGTTCATTAGGAAGTACAGCCTGCGTTTTCATTGCTATACTGAGGATATCCAGCTGCATATTTCCTTTGCCCTTGGAACATCTTGTGCAGTGGAAGTGCTTAACAGCTGCCTTGCTAAGATCAATAACTGGATGGTCTCCAGCTGGTTATGACTGAACCCCGATAAGACAGAGGTACTGGTGGTGGAGTTGAACAGAGGATGTGATAGGTTGGTCTCTGGTGCAGAGACAGGGCTTTTTCTTGGATCTGTACCATTGAAGACCTCCTCTAGGGTGTGTAATCTAGGCATTATTTTTTCCTCCCCCACTGCAGTTTACAACTTACCAGCACTGTAGGGCACTGGGTATTGCTCATAATGGGAAGAGGGGGTGGGGGGTAGCAAAAAGTGGAGGGTGAAAGAGTGGGGCCATCAAATTGGGGTTGTGAGAACTAGGAGATGCCCCAGGTCAAAGTAGAACCTAGAACATGATTCACCATGTCTGGTTCCCATACCCAAGGGCACCACCAATATTGGTGGGCAGGTGGCTCAGGCATCCCTGGAGGTTCATTCAGCTCAGACTGTGTTATGCAATGCCAGGTCCATTAAAACAAGACTGCAATTATTGCATTAAAAACAAGACTGCAATTATTGCAGCTGTTGTGGAAATGGTGGATCTGACTTGCATCACTGAGACCTCGCTGGATGAAAATTCTGGCCCATTTTGGAGGCTGTAACTTCAGCCAGGTACTCAGTGATTCACCGCCTGAGATTGGATTGTGGGGGGGAGGGGTTGCAGTCTGATTTAAGACTGAACTTAACCTCACGAGTGTACCAGTTGAGGTGACTGAATCATTTGAGTGTACCATGGTATCAGGTGTAGATTGTAGGATCAATCACCCTCGTCTACCGTTCACCCGGAGATGAGAAGCAGTTCCTTCAGGAAGTGGCAGATTTCATCATCAACATGGCATTTGAGTAACCCAGACTGATGGTTCTGGTGACTTCAATGCCTGGGTCAACGAAGAACTCTCCCAGTTTGGAAAACACTTTCTCCAGTTGATGTCATCTCTGGGCCCTGCACAGATAGTTACCACTGCTACCCATAAACAAGGTCACTCCTTTGATTTAGTCTGTCTCCTGGGGACTGATGCCTCTAATCTGGAGGTGGAACAAGTTGGATGGTCCGATCATTACACCGTGGGGTTTAGTTTTAGCACCCCCCTTCATAGGCCTACACCTGTGGAGATGGTCAGGTATCACCCTTTATGAGATATTAGCTCTGAAGGCCTGGCAGTGGTACTTGACCTATCAACCCTCTCAGTGGCAAACAGTGACCCATATGTCGTTGTGGTAGCCTATAACACGACTATCTCAGTGGCCCCGAATGTCATTGTTGCTGTCCGTGTTCGCTCCCTTCCCTTTCGCCATTGGTCCCCATGGTTTGATGGGACCTTGAGGGAGATGCGGCGACTAGGACAAAGGTTAGACTATTGCTGGCAGAGATCATAGAAACATAGAAACATAGAAGTTGATGGCAGATAAGGACCGCAAGGCCCATCCAGTCTGCCCATTTCTTTTTCTACCTTATAAATGTGCCATCGGCCTTTGCTCTGTCAGTGGCCTATCTATTCATAGTCATTTGTATTGCTCCCTTATGCCTATCCCATGCCTGTTTGAAGCCCTGCACTGTATTCATAGCCACCACTTCTTGTGGTAAGCCATTCCACCTTTTCTGTATATTAGAATTTCCTCACATTCCCCCTTAATCGGCCTCCCTCTAATCTCATGCTGTGTCCTCTTGTCCTGCTATTTTTCTTATATTTAAACATGTTAGACTCTTTCACCTTGTTTATGCCCTTAAGGTGTTTGAATGCCTCGATCATATCACCTCTCTCCCTCCTTTGCTCAAGGGTATACATATTGAGTCTGCTAATCTGTCCTCATATGTCTTCTGATGCAGTCCCTGCACCATTTTGGTTTCCTTCTCTGGACTGCCTTAATTTGGTTAATGTCCTTGTGAAGGTGTGGCTTCCATACTGCACGCAGTACTCCAGATGGGCCCTAACCTGTGTCTTGTACAGAGGATTATTACCTCCTCTTACGACTTGTGATACCCTACTAATACACCCTAACACCCCCTAGCCTTACCTACTGCTTTAGAGGTCTGCTTGGATGATTTTAGGTCATCAGTGATGATGATGCCCAAGTATCTTTCTTCCTTTGTGACTGCTAGCAACTCCCAGCCTATAGGTGGCTTCAGGGTTTCTCTTCCCTATGTGCATGATTTTGCACTTCTTTTGCATTAAATCCCAGTTGCCACTCTTCTGACCATTCTGCTAGTTTATCCAGATCTCTTCTCATTCTGCCCACCCCATCTGGATCATCTACTCTGTTGCAGATCTTGGTGTCATCTGCAAACAGACAAGCCTTACCCTCTAGTCCATCTGCAAGGTCACTAATGAAGATGTTGAAGAGGACTGGCCCCAGGACTGATCCCTGAGGTACCCCACTTGTGACTTGCATCTCTTCTGACTGTATACCATTTACCACCACTCTCTGTTTTCTGCCCCCAACCAGTTTGCCACCCAGTTGACCAACTTCTGACCCACCTCCTGCTACCAGCTTATTTATGAATCTTCTATGGAACAATGTCAAAGTTTTGTTGAAGTCAAGGTAGGCGACATCAACTGCTCCCCTTGGTCCACCACTCTGGTTACCC
Organism: Neoceratodus forsteri; assembly: GCA_016271365.2. NCBI lineage: Eukaryota > Metazoa > Chordata > Ceratodontiformes > Ceratodontidae > Neoceratodus > Neoceratodus forsteri. The sequence goes on from JADMNL010000022.1 coordinate 131,271,176, forward strand.
AGTCAAAGAAATCTATGAGATTAGTTTGACAGGACCTTCCTTTGTAAACCCATGCTGTCTTGGATCCTGTGCCCTATGGATTCCAGGTGTTGCACTATCCTTTCCTTAAGGAGTGCCTCCATAATCTTGCACACTACTGAGGTAAGACTGACCAGTCTGTAGTTCCCCGCCTCCTCCCCTGCACCACTCTTTGTGAGCGCGGGATCACATGAGCCCTTCTCCGGCCTTCTGGGACCTCTCCTGTGCTCAGAGACTCACTAAACAATTCTGCTAATGGCTCTCATAGTTCCTCCTTTAGCTCCTTAAGTACTCTGGGATGTATGCCATCAGGTCCCATTGCCTTATCCACCCTGAGCTTAGCAAGCTCTTGTAGGATCCTTTCTTTTGTGAAGGGAGTAGTGCTCACCTCCCTCCCCTGTGTCCATGATGCTGAGCTGTGGGCCCTGCCCTACCTTCTCTTCAGTAAATACTGAGCAAAAGTATCTATTTAGGATAGATGCCTTTACAGGTCCTCCTCCTCACATGCTCCCTTTTCTCCATTAAGCTAGCAATACCCCTCTGGACTTTCTCCTTTCACTAATGTATCTATAGAAAGTCTTGTCACCTTCTTTTACTGTTCATGCTAGTGTTTACTCAGTTTGGGACTTTGCCTGCCTTACTGCCTTATCTGCTTCCCTTAGGGCAGTTTGGTATGCCTCCCTATCTTCATCCCGCTGTGTTCCATTGTATTTCCTGAAGGCCAGCCTTTTGGCTCTGACCTTTTCTGCTACTGTATTTGAGAACCAAAGTGGTTTCCTTCTTCTTTTGCACTTCCTTTTCTGTCTAACACAATGGGATGTTGCTTCAAGTATTGCATCCTTAATGCTTGCCTCCCTTGATGCCGACCATCTTAGGTTGATGGAGCATTATCAAGTCTATCAATCTGCAATCACCCGTAAGAAGGCAGAGTTCCTGTCCGGGGAGATTGCGGCTGCTCAGAATTGACCAGCTCAGCTCTTTTGCCCTGTAGACAGAATGTGCAACCCATCCTGCCTACAAGTCCAAAAAAGCCTTTTTGCAAATAGAGTGCAATGAACATGCTCAGTTCTTTGCAGCTAAGGTGGCTGACATTAGGGCAGCATGTCCAACCAGCACACTCTATGTGTGTTGCTTTGGACCAGTGCATTGCCGCTGCACCTCGGCTTTCCTCGAGTACCTTCAACTGACCTGAGTTCATAGATGTCAAGCAGATTGTCCAGGGTATGTGCCCTATATGCTATAGTTTGGATCCTGGACCAACTTCCCTGATTTTGGGTTGTCTTGATTCCATTGGTCCAGTCTTAGCACAGATAGTCTAGTGCTCCTTGGAAACAAGTGAGTTTCCTTGCTCCTTGAAGGAGGCAGTGGTAACACCCCTCTTGAAAAAGCTTTGTTGGACACTGACTGCTATGCAAACTACAGATCAATCTCTAACCTTCCCTTTTTAGGGAAGGTGGTTGAGAAGGTAGTGGCCGTACAGCTGGAGAATCACCTGACCATTCATGATATCCATGAACCCCTCCAGTCCATTTTTCATAAGAGGCACAGTACTGAGACAGCACTGGTTTGGGTGCTCAGTGATCTCCTGATGGCCAGGGACTGGAAGAACTGTTCCATCTTAGTTCTTCTAGATCTTTCATCAGCTTTTGACACTGGGAACCATGGAGTTCTACTAGAGTACCTGAAGCTCATCTGTGGACTATCAGGTGCAGTCCTCAGATGGTTTACATCTTACCTCACCAGAAGAATGCAGAGAGTAGTTTCTGGGGGTTTATTCCTCGGGCCCAGTTTCTCTGCTTTGTGGGGTTCCTCAAGGCTCTGTGTTTTTCCCCTGTGTTGTTTGCAGTGTACATGCTGCCCCTCGGAGACATTGAAAGAAGGTATGGTCTGAGGTTTCACTGCTATGCTGATGATAGCCAGCTCTACCTTTCTTTTACACCCGACCAGGATGGAGCTCCCTCTGTCTTTAATAACTGCTTCAAAGAAATCCAGGAGTGGATGGACTTGAGTTGGCTGACATTAAACTTGGAAAAGACAGAGGTGCTGGCTGAGGATCTGGCATGCTGGATGGGGGACTGAGGGTTAGTTCACCCTCCGGGATTTATCTTAGGGGTGTTTCACTCCTGACCTCTGAACAGGTGCACAACCTGGGGTAATTTTTGATGAAGGGCTGACTCCGAATTAGCAGGTGTCTGCCATCATCAAAATCTTCATTTTACCATCTGAGGAATATCTCCAGGCCTTGTTCTATATGGCATTCTTCCTATGCCAGTCCACGCCTTTGTGTCTTTGCTCTTGGACTGTTGCAATTCCCTTTGCCTAGGGATTCCTGGGGTGGAAATCCACTGCCTGCAGCTGGTGCAGAATGCAGCGGCCCGGCTTTTGACTGGTACCTCTTGGTCCAGTCATATTTTGCCGGTGCTGCGCAGACTGCACTAGCTGCCAGTACAGTGGTAGATCACCTTTAAAGTCAGTCTTCTGGTTTTCAAAGCCCTACATGGAATTGGCCTGGACTACCTGAAAGAGCTCCTGGTTCCTTACTGCCCTGGGCGATCACTCCGCTCAGCTGATGAGGGGTTGCAAGAGATCCTGTGGGTGTGTTTGAAATCTTCTGGGACCCGTACATTTATGCATGTGGCCCTACCCTCTGAATTCCTCACCCCATCAGTTAGAGGGGTGCGTGACCATTGAGGGATTTAAAAAGGCCCTGAAAACATATATAAGGACTAAAGCATTTAGTGATTGATTTATCTGTCCAATTGTGTCAGCTGTTTTATATATTTTAAGAGTTGAACTGTTTGATGTGTTTCTAAATTTTGTAAGGTGCCTTGGTTTTTGAAAGGGCACCATAGAAATAAAGCTTATTATTATTATTATTGACAGTGGACTGATGCTTGAGTTTCAGGTGTTGTCTGTTGTCCATTCCAGTTTCTATCATCTGAGGAATATCACCAGGCTAAAGCCCCTAGTTCTGCCTCTGGACTTCCCCACCTTGATCCAATGCTTTTGTGATGTCCAGGCTTGACCACTGCAATGTGCTCAATCTCAGGGTCTCTGGGGGTACCCTGCACCAGCTGCAGCTAGTGCAGAATGTGGTGGCCAGGTTATTGACAGGACAGTCTAAATACTATCATATCACACCGGTGCTGTGTGAACTGCACTGGCTGCTAGTCAGGTGGAGGGTCCTCTTCAAGGTGGGCTTGCTCACTTTTAAGGCCCTACAAGGCCTGGGCCCTGGCTACCTGAAGGACCTTGTTATACTTGCTGTCTCGGTCTGCTTCCTTCAGTCCTCCTTTAGGGTCCTCCTTGGGATTCACAGGGCAAGGTTAAAAACAGCTGGTGACAGAGCATTTAGTGTCACTTCCTCTGTCTTGTGGAATTCTCTTTCTGCAGCTGTCAGAGAGGCCCCTTCTGTTGAGGTACTCAAAGCCCACCTCAAAGCCTTCTTGTATAATCAGGTCTTCTGGGACTTTGCTTTATAGCCCTATCCTGTTCCTGTCCTCATGCTTTAATTTGTCCATGGCCATTTTTGAGTTAGTTGATGTTAGTATTTATACATTTTTTAATATTTGTCAATGTACTGTATATTTAAGCTTAATATCTGAGTATATGTACTGTAATTCATTAAATGAGTTTGAATGACTTTTAATATGTTAGGCACCCAGAGCATCTGGGATGGGCATCTCTACAAATAAAATTTGCCTTACCTTGCCTTGCCTTCCTGGTTCAGGGTGTCATAGAACCCACCAGGGAGGGGGTAATCATTGATCTGGTGCTGCTGAATAGAGACCATGTCCAGGATATAAAAATCTAGGAGCCCCTGGGTGAGAGTGACCATCGCACAGTGTTGTTCTGGTTGGACCTGAGCAGGGAAAATACCGTAGATAAGACTGAAATCCTGAATTTTAGAAAGGTGAACTTCAGAAAGATGGTTGAGCTGCTATGGAGTGACCTGGCAAGCATTTGAGTGGATATGGAGGTGGAACAAAGGTTGTTTATCAGCAGGGAGGGAATAAGGCTTGCCACAGGGGAGTGTATTAGGCTCAAAGGGAAGAACTCAAGGGCCAAAAAACCAAGATGGTTTAGTACTGACATCACCCAGGCAGTATAGAATACGTGGTCAGCCTACACAAAATTCAGGAGGACTCCAAGGGAGGAAGACAGAGAGGATTACCTGAAGATGGCTAGTGTAACAGATAAGGTAGTCCTGTGGGCTAAAGCTCAGAAGGAAGTACATCTAACTTAGGGAATTAAGAAGTCAGAAATTGCCTTTTTTTGCTCTATTAGCAAAATAGAAACAAGAAAGTTGAGATTGTTAGGCTCAGGAAAGGAGGTGGGGTAGAAGAGAATGGTGGCAAAGCAGAGGTACTAAATGAATACTTTTGTTTCATCTTCACCAAGGAAAGAGATGGGTGGTGCACTAAGGGGAAGGAGATGAGCAAGGTTGGGGGCACAGATGTTTTGATATAGGTGGATAAGGACATGTTTGCTAACATTGAAGGCTGAAAAATTCCCAGGCCCATACATTATACACCCAAGGTTGCTAATGGAACTGTTGGAGGAGCTTACAGTTCCCTTGGCTGGCCTGTTCAGTAGCTCACCGAAATCTGGCATGGTACTGCAGGACTAGAAAATATCACATGTAGTGCCCCTCCACAAGGATCACCCAGGGAACTATAGAGCAGTCAACCTGACCTCTAGTGTGTGCAAGCACATGGAGACCATCATTAAAGAAAATTCAATGGAATATCTGAATGTGCATGGTCTCCAGGATAACAGGCAAAATGGGTTTATGAGAGGCAGGTTGTGTCAAACAAATCTGATTGACTTTTTCTGACTGTGTCACTAAAACAATGGACAGGGGCCAAGCAGAGGACATCCTTTACCTGGACTTCGGCAAGGCCTTTGGCTCTGTATCCTGCAAGAGGTTGATCAGGGAATTGGCAAGTCTTGGGGTTGGGGAGTTGACCAGTTGGGTGAAAAACTGAATGAGAGGCAGGACTCAGATTGTGGTGGTGATGAGGGGATGAGCTATCTAGCAGCATGGAGGTCACCAGTGAAGTCCCACAGGGCTCAGTGGTCAGACTGTTGCTGTTTAATGTCTTCATCAATGATACTGGGGATGGCATTAAGGGCAAGATTTGCCTATTCAGCAACTTCACCTTGGTCTCTGGGAGGGTGGAAGCAGCAGAAAGGATACAAGACCTAAACTGGCATCAAATTTTCATTTGTCTGTCATAACAATGAACTCTCAAAAAACTGAAACAGAGACTTGGTCTCTTCTTCCGAATTAGAAATGTCCTTACACCAGAAGCTAAAACTAGGTTGGTGCAGACTACATTCTTGCCTCTTTTAGATTGTGCCAATTTCCTGTATGGCTAAGGCCAAATCTCTCCCTCTCTAACCTGGATATACACTACCATTAAGCTATTTGATTCATAACTAGTCTCTCTTATGCCACACACCACTGTGAGCTCTATGCCAAGGTAGGGTGGAGCTCACTAACATTCAGATGACAAAAGAACGCAGTGCTCTGGACCTACAGAGCAAGCACTAATATGCTTCTGCATTATATTGTAAGTTGCCTGCCCACCTGTAAGGTTGGAAACTACACCTTAAGAAGCCTCTCTTAAATCACACAATTCATCCCTAAGGTGAGAACCAGATATGGCAAATCTGCAATAAGTCATGTTCTTCCTGTCCTTTGGAACACAATACAGAAAACACCAATGTTGTCAATCCATGTGAAACTGAGCTTCTTCAAATCCCTTTACCAATGTTCTTTTTCAGAAACCTGTACTTGCCTCCATTAATGGCACTCTTACTACACCTATCCTACTCTCTATTCTAAGCTCCTCTCCCCTATTTCTTTTCTGTGCCCTGCCTCTTTTCATATTGTAGCTTTACCCTGACCTATTCCCTAAATTATGTAATGCCCTCCCTAAATGTATCACTCTTCTTCCTCCTCTGGCTTTGCCCCCTTCCGCTTTCTACTTCCCCTTCTCCTTACCTGTTTCTGCTGCATAGGTTTCTGTCACAGCTAATGTACATAGGTTTTTGTACCATAATATGCATGCTACTTTCACCTAAGGTATGTGCACTTTCTCTTTGTTTACGCTAGCATTACTGCATGGTATGAACACTAATTTGATGTAATACTGTGTATATCCTTGCCCTGTACCTATCGTGTGTTTACTTTCTTTTTTTTTCTTTTCTTTTTTTTTTTGATGTACTGTGTTGTTGGACTCCCATGTGTTGTAACATTGTATATACTGCTGCCTGTACTTATATATGTGAATGCCCAGGCTCACCTTGAAAATAAGTTTTCAATGATGATCACCTGGTTAAATAAAGATTCATTGATTGATTAAAGGTGGCTCTAGAAAAACTAGAGAGGTGGTTCAGGATTTGGCAGCTTGGCTTCAGTGCAAAGAAATGCAATGTTAAGCATATTGGAGCCAAGAACCTGAGGAATGAGTACAGATTGGGAGGGGTCAGGGTATATGCATCAGAGAAGGAGAAGGGTTGATGTGTGATGATCACTAGTGTCTTAAAACACTCTATGTAGTAAGAAATACCCAGAGCAGATTGAGAGGTGGCTTCAAAGGTGGGCAGATTACTGGGAGAACTTGGTTATGTAGATTCGTGGAGACAGATGTATGGTCAGGTGCATGGTCAAGAAAAGGATTATATCTTCTACTCATCAGTGTATAAAGTCTGTTCTCAAATGGACTATATAGTTGTCCTGAGGCAACATGAGTCACAGTTGAGGAAGGTAGATATAGGTGAAATACTTTTATCTGACCATGCACCCCTCCTCATGCAGATACGTTTGGGGCAAACTCAGAAATATATCCTGTGGCATCTTAATCTGTCTCTTGTGCAAAGGAAGGAGGTGTAGGAGTCAGTCAAACAAATGATTCAGAAACTTTGGCACTTAATGACACCCCAGATATCCCTCCCACAGTTTTGTGGGATACTGTAAAAGTAGTCATACGAGGCAAATTAATCACTTTAGCCACATGTTTTAATAGGGAAAGAGAGGCCAGGAAGAATAAGCTTCTAACCCAGATACAAAAGTTAGAAGCCAGTTTAAAAACTCATTATGGAGCCCAAACAGCTAAGACCCTCCAACAACTCAGACAGGAGCTCAACTCCATCCTAGATTACCAGGTGGAACAAAACCTCATCAGGCAGAGCTACTTTGAGGGAGGTCCCAGAGCACTTTGATTGTTAGCCAGCCAATTGAGACAGTAGAAAACTGGGGACATGGCCTAGCATCAGAGCGGAATGGCTGCTTAAACCAGGAGCTCTGTACCCATCCCTTGCAATCCCCTCACCACTGTGCCCAGACTTATACGTTTTCAAAAGATTGGGAGAGATAAAGGTGTGCTGATGTCGTCTGCTTCAAAATCAGGTAGGAAACAAGCCAAGATATCTTTTAAATCTACCCCACAGGAGTCCTCCACAAGAGGCCTGATAAAGCCTAGGACAGCATTGGAAGAGACACTAGTGGCCGATCTAGCAAACACCACCTTGAGATCAGCCAAAAACACGGAGGATAAGGTGTTGGAGGGCAGCTCTAATTTAACGATGGTTGAAGGTTACCAGCAGTTAGAACACTTATTAAAAGACTTAAAATATGAATTGGGAACCAGAATGGAATCAGGTTTCGAGAACGATATGGCTCAGTTACAATATCTTCAGCAAGCCATAAACGCTACCTCAGAAATGATCAATATTCTTGAAAGGAGTTTGGGGGAAGTGGAACAACGAGTTAGTGAACAAGAAGACAGATCCACCTCTTATGCCTCTGACCTAGCAAAAGCATTAAAAGAAATTGAATTTTTGAAACAGGCTGTTGATGATCACGAAAATCGTGAAAGGCGCTGCAACATTAGAATTACAGGCCTTGCCGAGGGTCTTGAAGGGAAAGATTGTGCAACCTTTCTTCAAAAATGGCTTGTTACCTCCTTGCAGCTCCCCCAGGATACCATCCTTTAGATTCAGAGAGCTCACCATTCCCCAGGCCCTAAACCCTCTGTGGACCAATGACAAAGGCATTTGATCATGAAATTTTGTGTTACCAAGACAGGGTGATGATTCTGGAAGTGGCAAGGAGAGTGGGGACGATATTGGAACAGCAGAGAAGAGTAAGCATCTACCTGGACTACTCCCAACTCCTTCAGACCCAAAGGCAATCTTTTTCAGAGGTCCGACGGTTACTTCATTCAAAAAATTGTCCCTTTACGTTTTCTTACCCAGCACGTATGATAGTTAGACTGCCTGGAAGATATACTAGAGCCTTCACCGATCCCTCTGTGGCACTGGAGTTCGTGTGGGGCCTGGAAGTCTTTAAAGCCAACTGAATTTTACTCGGAAAAGGTACTGTTTATTGATGTTTGGGACAAGGGCGGGGAGGGTGCTACTTTTCTGATCTGTAACTCTGGTAGGGGCCTATAACTGCTGGATTGGAGGCTCCTCTTCCACTTTTACCCAGTCTCTCACTCACGGATCCTAAGTTATGCGACGACGGTAATCTTGATCAGGTTGCCTCTCATTTTTGATTTTCAACTGCTGAGCTTCTATTAAACATGTGGGTAGGCTATTGACCATGACTTGCTTATTAATAAGCTTTACAATGATATTCCCTCCTGGACGCAAGCTCACTCCATGTTCTAAAGAGCAGTAGGGTTATTTTGGTTGTTGTTTTTTAATTTTCTTCAGTGCATTACACGTACATGGTTTTAAACATTATTCAAGGGAGATGGTGTATTCATTTTGTTTGGTAAGAGCAATTGTGTTAAGGCTAAACTAACCATTTTGCATGGGAAGGTCTGCTCTGGTAAATGACAGTAAGGGGCAGCAATTCCCTGCACATCTTCTAAAAACTGCCTATTGTGCTAGATTTTTGACTTTAATTTATGATTTAAGAGAGGGGTGATAAATAGACACATTTAAGGTTTTGTTTGGGCTTAGATGTTGAGGGGAATTTAATAAATATATAAAATTATGTTATAATGGTGAGGTAAAATTATTGCAAGGGGTGGATGCTCAATCCACGAAAAGTAGAGGGTTACTTAGGTTAACTGTTTAACTGCTTAGGGAGTTAGGGTGGGTTTAGGGAGTATTATAAATGTTACATAGGGGTCTACTAATGGGGGGGTTGGTAGTTGTTATTCAAAACTGTTTGATGTAAGTTGAATATTAATATGGGGGAGGAAGGAGAAATGTTTTGTTGAGAAGGGGATTAAAGTTTTTCAACAAATACTTTTCAGCAGTAGTAATATGGTTACACTAGTGTTAAGATGATATATGAGACAGGTAAAGGTTATTAATGACCACTTTTATTATGGCTAATATACAGTAACTTTGGTAACTTGGAACGTGAATGGTTTGTGCACACCTATTAAAAGGAAGCGGGTCTGGTCTCAAATTACATCTAAAATGAGAGGAGATATGGTTTTTCTGCAAGAAATTAATTCAACCAAAGAAGAAGTGGAATGTCTGCACTGAACTTGGGGTGGGACAATGATGGCTGCTCCTTATACTTCAAAGGCATGTGGAGTGGCAATATGGATTAGGAAAGGGTTTCCCCATAGAGTTATATCAATTACTTCTGACCCTCAAGGCAGATATGTCGTAGGGGTGGTTGACTTGGGTGGCTCCCTTTTTACACTGGTTTCTCTGTATGGTCCCAACATAGATGCCCCTGATTTTTTTTACTCATTTGGGCATCACTCTGGTCCCATTTCCAGATGACATTATAATAGGGGGAGATTTGAATACCTACTGGGATCCCCATTTGGACCATTTGGGGGTGCGGAGGGGCCCCACCCCTGGGAGTGTGGGAGCACTTCACTGTTTGGCTGAGAGGAGATCCCTTTTGGAGGCATGGAAGTTTTTCCACCCATCTACTAGGGAGTACTCTTTTTATTCAAATGTGCATAAAATTTTTACAGGACTGGATTACTTATTTTTGACTGAAGACAGAATAGGGGATGTCGTAGAAGCTTCATATGAGCCAATTTTGATTTCTGACCACGCCCCCTTGAAAGTGGTAGTGAGGAGGGGGGGAGTTTAAGGGTGCCACATCATGGCGAATGTACCCTACCCTCTTGGCAGACACTGCATTTGTTCTACAATTAAAATGTCATGTTTGGGATTTTCTTGTAATTAACTGTCCAGAGGATACTAACCTGAGGGTGATTTGGGATGTGCTCAAGGCCTTGATTGGGGGGAAACCATCTCCTATGCTTCATATAAGAAAAAATTATCCCAAAAAAGGGTGCAAGAGTTGGAACTTCAAATTCGGCATCTAGAGAGGGAGTTAATGGTCAAACAAGATAATATAAAACTGATAACTTTAAAACAATTGAAGGGTGAATTGAACCAGCTTTCTTCTTGTGGAGTTTAAAAGGGCACTCATCTTGACTAAATCATTTTCTTATTTTAAGGGTGACAAGGCTGGGAAGTGGTTATCTGGATTGCTTAAGAGACAGAGGGCTGAGAAGTCAATTTTGGGAGTGACAGCAGAGGGGGAAGGGATCATGTACAATCAACAGAACATAAATGACACATTTCATGCTTGTTATGCACATTTATATACCTCAGAATACCCCCAAGGGGCTGACTCAGATGAATTTTTGAGGGAAATCAGCTTGCCCCAGCTTATTGACAAGGAAGTGGAGCAGTTGGAGTGTCCCTTCACCATATAAGAATTAAAAGAAGTGGTATGGAAATTTAAAAGTGGTAAAGCGCCAGGTCCAGATGGTATCCCAGTGGAGGCATATAAAGTTTTATGGGATGAACTGGGGTAGTTTATGCTAGAAATAATAGTTGAATCATTGTCTGGGGGAGAGCTTCCACTTTCGCAGACCCTAGCCACAATTACAGTCTTACCCAAGCCAGGGAAGGACACCCTTTTATGTTCCTCTTATCACCCAAATTTGCTGCTGAATGCAGACTATAAAATCATAGTCAAGATTCTGGCAATTAGATTAGAGGGCTTTCTCCCTTAGCTAGTTCACCCTGACCAAGGAGGCTTTATAAAGGGCAGACAAGTTAAACATAATATTAGGTGAGTTATCGACATAATGCATCGATGGCCCAGGGGAACGATGGGGGGCTTGCTAGTGCTAGACATGGAGAAGGCCTTCTATTGGGTTGAGTGGCCCTTTATGATGGCCATGTTGAGAAAATTTGGTCTGAGCCCTATTATGATGCAGTGGTTGGGAACCCTATATAAGAAACCTAAAGCCCAAATTCTTACCAACAATACTCTGTCATCTCCTTTTATTCTTACTAGAGGTATGAGACGGGGCTGCCCCCTTTCCCCTCTATTATACGTTCTTACAATTGAGGCCTTGGTGCAGACCATTAGGGACAACCCTAGACTTGGGGTTTAAAGTGCAGAGGAAAGGAACATGTTATTTCTCTCTTTGCGGATGACATACTATTGTTTAGAAAATCTCCTGGGGAGGCGATGAAGGAGTTATCAACTGTCTGTGGGAGATATGGTCCTCTTTCAGGCCACAAGATTAATTGGAGTAAGTGCAAGTGGATGCCATTGGGGGAATTGGGCAATCCTATAAAAATAGACCAGCCAGTAGTTCAACCTGTTAAAGTGATTAAATACTTGGGAATATATATACCCTCTAAATTGTCAAATTTAATAAATTATAATATGAAAAAATTAATGCAAAAAATGAAAAACAATTGTTTATCATGGAAAGCTCTGCCCTTGACATTATTGGGTAGAGTTAACTTAGTCAAAATGTCACTCCTGCCTCAATTTCTCTACTTTTTTCAATCAGTACCACTTAAAATTCCACTTAAATATTTTAAAAGTATTGAAGGTGCCATTATTCAATTACTATGGATTAATCGCAGGCCTAGGATAAAAAAAATCAATTTTGTGGCTCCCTCAAAGGACGGGTGGATTAGGTCTCCCAAATGTACATTATTAATGGGTGGCCTCTCAGCTGGCCCATATTCAAGACCTCCTGAAGAAACCTGAGGATCAACCAACTTGGGTTAAGTTACAGGAGTCTAAGGGCATCTCATTATATCACAAAGCTTTGGCCTCATGTGGTGAGATTCCTTCTGCTCAGGCTCCCTACCATCCACGTACAGAAGCCTTAATTAAGGCCTGGAAATTGGCTCATCAATGGATGGATGTGAAGATGGGGATTTCCCCTGATAGTTTGCTTGATAATTTATTACGGGGGGGAAGGGATCTCGCCATATGGGATAAACCAGTGTTAAAACAGTGGTTCAGTAAAGGCCTATACTTAGCATAGCATTTGATGTCGGAAGGTTAAATAATTTCCTTTGATGACCTGGTATTGGCAAGTAAAATTAAGACCCCCCATTTTACTCTTTACTCTAAATTTAGTGAGGCTTTTAAAAAATGATTAAATAACATGGAATGGAAGGAGGGGATGTTCTGTACCCCTTTGGAGGAGTAGTTTTGGGGACAATCAGGTGACCCCAAATTTAAACCACTTAGAAGGGTTTATAAGTTATTAATTGGAGCTATGCCTGATATGTTAAGGTTGATTAACGATAAATGGGAACTTGACATATATCCAGATGGACTCATTGGGGAAGATTGGTTTTCTATAGTGAATAAATGTTTGAGTTGCTCGGTAAATAATAGAACCAGAGCTATACAATATAATGTGCTTCTCAGAACTTATCATACCCCACGCCTGGCCCATATAATTAACCCAGATGATTCTCCTTTTTGTCCTAAATGATTGTGCATTTTTCCACATGGTCTGGAAGTGCACCAGGGTGCAGGCCTACTGGTCAGGAATTCAATAAATACTTTTCCAAGATGTTGGGACTTCCCCTCAGATCGGACCCAGTGAAGATTATATTGGGCCTTCCCCCTGGTGATCCTTCAATAGTGCCCTCCTAGAGGAATAAATATGACTCCTTGAGAAGATTAGGGAATGTGATGGGACTTAAGGCTTTAGCTTTACACTGGAGGCTTTCTTCTACTCCCACAATAGCCAAATGGATAAACCTCTTTCTTGATTGTATGAAATATGAGAAAATACAATACATTGTTAGGGGGCAATCAGACACATTTTTAGAAATGTTGGCTCCTGTGGAAGAGGCATTACCCCAGACTTGGTTCCCATCATTTTAGCTTGCTATTTCAAGGTACTGTTGAAATTGGGGGAGTGCTTAATGTTAATCATTAGAATAAACTCTACTATGACATGTCTAGATCTGAGTTACCATGGATGCCATTGATTCTTGATATATGGTCTCTGTAAACTAACTAATTCCTATTGGAAATGATATTGAGTATGTAAATGTGAAATTGCTTAATCTACTGCTGAAATAAATAAAGTATACAAAAAAGAGACAGTGGAAAACCAATGTCACAATAAATAAAATAATTCTCCCAATTACAAAGAAATAGCTAGTCACTATGCCAAATATTGCTGAGGTCTTTACTACTTATTATAAAGATTTATATGCTGCAGGTTCTCTCCCAGATGTAAATTATTTTCAACAATTTTTGAAAACCTTACATCTCCCTAGGATCACACAGGAGGAGACAGTTAAACTTATTGCTCAAATTCAAGAGTCAGAGATACGGTTAGAAAAAGGCAATCTTAAAACAGGGAAGTGCCAGGGGACCAACAGGTACCTGGCAGAATTTTATAAAATGTTTCATGACCAGGTGGTTCCCTCACATTGGGTCGGGCTTACAATTCACTTTTGACAGATGAAGGGGCGATGGCCCCATCACAGACACAGGTGGCGACAGTAGTGATTCCCAAGCCAGCCAGATACCACCAGTTGTGTGCCTCTTACAGGCTCATTTCAATTTTATACACAGATCATAACATTCTTACTGGCATTATCACGAGGTGCTTGAAGTCTATTGTTCCACAACTTATCCATATAGATCAGACAGGTTTTGTTTCTGGTCACCAGGCCCAAGACAACATACGAAGGGTGGTAAATATCATAGAATACCTGTTAAACTTAAAACAACCAGCCCTGGTGATGAGCCTAGATGCCCAAAAAGGCATTTGACAAAGTTTTGTGGCCTTCACTGCAGGTGTGCCTGGTTGGCTTTGGTGTCCCAGATATATTTTGTCATCTGATTTTCCACCTGTATACATACTCCAAGGGAAGTGTCTATTTAAATGGTCATGTTGAGAAATTATTTCAATTAGAGCAGGGCACCAGGCAGCGCTGTCCCCCCTCCCCCCTTTCATTTTCCCATTATATTGAACCTATGGTGCAAGCCATTAGGCTTAATCTAGGGATAGGGGGATTGAAGTGGGAAGAGCAGAACGCAAGTTGGGGTTATATGCCAGTGACATCACACTTTTTCTTAATGAGTCTGGGTTGTCCTTAGTGGACGTTTCTTGGCAGATAAAAATTTTCTCAGAAACATCTGGATATTCCCTAAATACCACAAAAACAGAAGTTTTAACTTTTTCATACCAAGCTCCCCCTCAAATACAGAGACAATATCAGATGACATGGGACTTACTCCAGATGAAATATCTGGGGATCAATTTAGCCGCTACCCTGACACCCTATTTCAGGATAATTATATGGGTCTCATCAAAGAAGTTGTGCAAGATTACAGGAGATTGGCATTGCTTCCTTTGACATTGCACTCTAGGGCTCAGGCCACAAAAAGGAACATATTACCAAGATTTCTATATTTATTTCACAGTGCCCCTTGCCCAGTCTCCCAACAGACTTTGACAAGGTGGCAAAAACAATTAATGTCTTATGTATGGGGACCCACTATGCCTCAGGTAAAGAGTGACAACTTCTATACTTACCTAAGAAAAAAGGAGGGCTTACTCTCCCATATTTACTTGGATACTGAATAGCTACACAGATGAAGATTGTATTATGTGGCAAAACCCATTCTTTGTCTCCCACTGGAAGATGATTGAAACCTAATTAGTCAAGGTCCCCTCCTGTAGGTTCACCCATTTAATGCCCCTTTGAGAAATCATGAGAGAAAATCTCTTCTTATGGGTGTCAGAGTGACCGTGGATGGTGGGTGATGGGGGACCCTTTGGGGCCCCACCATGCAGAACTTATGGAGATATGTTTGGTGGGCTTGGGACAAACACTTTCAGCCAGCTAGAATGGATCCATGGTTCAAACAGCAAGCAAGCTTGAATTCTGCACAATTTGGCAGATTATATAGGGAGGTGCCCTGATGTCATTTGAGGCAGTCCTCCTAAAATTCAACTTAAACCCTTCAGACAGTTTAAGCCACTACCAAATTAGGTACTATATAAGTATTAGTCTTAATAAACCTGCAGCTGTGTGAGCACTGGTCTCCCTACCCCCACATTTAAAAAAATCTTTACTTCCCCCATTGCCAGGGGAACCATTTACCTTTTATATAATAATTACATACAGGATCTAGGTTACAATACACAGACATTGAAGATTGAATGGGAGGAAGAGCGTGGAGCTCTAACTGAACAGGATATCTGAGATAAAACCTGGTCAATAACATGGTCCACTACCTCCTCGCCAAATTGGCATGAGTTTGTAAGGAAGATTGGGAATCATTTCTTTTTGGTCCATAAAACATAGGCTAAATGTTCCACTGATAGAACCACATCCTGCTGGAGGGGATGTGGAGAAAGCTCAGCAGGCCACATTCACATCCTATGGCAGTGCCCACAGATTCAACATTATTGGTCGGAGGTGATTTGACACCTACAGACCATTTTTGTAGGAATTGAAGAGATACACCCAAACAGGTGGTACGGGGCTTTGAGATAAAGAGGATGAATGGCAAAGGAGCCACATATTTATGGAATTTATTAGTGGCAGCATCACTGAAGGCTATCACGAGGTGTTGGTTACAAATAGATTCCCCAGACTTAGGAGGGAAATGGATTCAAATTATTTAGCAAATTCAGGAAATGGAACATATTATGTTCTCTGTCCAACATCATACATCACAATATATAAACAGATGGGCCACACTGGAGCTGCAGGAGCCAACTCATTAATATTTTTCCTGTTCTCTCGGATTATGGATTTCTCTTTTTTTTTCTCCCTCCCCCTTTGCTTAAGTAATTTTTCATTTTATCACCCCCTTACTCTGCCTTCTTATGATACAAGAATGTAATTAGTATGGCCTGAAAAACTGTGCAAGACTACATCTTACTCCCTGATTAGATATTTATAAAATGAACATACTTACTAAATGCATGGGTAGACTTATTAGGTTAAACCATTATCCATAGATAAATTTATAACAAGTGGGGGGTGGGCTGGGAGAACACTGCTTTAGTTAGCTAGTTTGGTCTTATTTCCTCTTTACAATGAGTTTTCTGATGAAATCTTTTTTGTTATAATATAATATACCATAAGTTATATAGAAATTGCAGGTTGACATATTTTAACTGAATTTATTGTGACACAAAGTAAAAGAAACATATTATTTCATATCCAGAATTGCAAAATGATACTTATATGGAACATTGTTTTGTGCTTCACAGTATAATAAAGAGAATAAAAAAAAAACTCTGTGCATTATGGAAAAGCAGCAGTGAAGGCAAACAAAATGTTTGGCTGCATTGCCAGAGGGATCATCAGAAGACAGGAGAAGGTAGTACTGCCTTGTACAAACAATGAGTGAGGTCACATCTGAAGTACAGAGTACAGTACTAGTGCACTTACCTTAAAAAGGACTTTAACCTGCTGTAGACAGTCCAAAAGTGGATAGTAAAGATATGGGCCAGCAAGGTAGGACATATGAGGAGAAGCTAGAGGTCCTGAATATGTACTCACTGGATGAGAGGAAAGAGGTAGAAGGGACATCTTTCACATATTTGAAGAGATTAAATAGGGTGAATGTGGAGGGTCTCTTCAAGCTTAGTAGGAACCAAAACATGAGGGGCACAGTTTTAAGTTGGTAAGGATGTTTAGGAGAGAGGCTAGGAGGTGCTTCTTTAAAGACAGTGTGGTGGCAGGTTAGAACATGCTTTCAGAAGTGATGTTTTAGTTGAAAATGGTGGGCAGGTTCAATAAAGGCTGTGAGAGAGTTAAATGAAAATAAGGGTCAAAGTAGGAGCAGATAGAAGGGAAAGGTAGATTGGGGAAGGTATGCATGGCTTATGCTGGGGACCATGCACTATTAGCAGACTAGATAGACCTAAGGGCCTTATTCTGCTGGCATTGTCGTATGTTCATATGTTCATGTTATGTGGTACCAGACAGGTAACCAGTGGGGTCCCACAGGGTTCTGTACTGTGGTTGGTGTTGCTCAATGTCTTTATCAATGACATTGGGGATGGCATTAAGGGCAAAATGTGCCTATTTGTGGATAATACCAATCTCTATGGGACAGTGGACACAGCTGAAGAGATATAGGACCTACAAGAGGATCTGGAAAAGTTGGGGAGGAGGTCCAGGATCTGACAGATTGGCTTCAATGCCAAAAAATGCAAAGGTATGCACATTAGAGCCAAGAATCCCAGGACAGAGTACTTCCTGGGTGGAGTCAGAGTATCTGCATCAGAGGAGAAGGAGGACCTGGGAGTGATGATCACTAGTGACCTGAAGCACTCCATGCAATGCAAGAAAGCAACAGTAAGGGGAAACAAGATGTTGGTATACATATCTAGAGGGATTAGTAGTAGAAAAGAGGAAGTTATACTGCCCTTGTACAAGTCACTGGTAAGGCTGCATCTACAGTATGGAGTTCAGTACTGGTGCCCACACTTCAAAAAGGACAGTAAGCTGATGGAGAAGTTCCAGAGGAGGGATACAAAAATGATAATGGGCCAGCAGGGTAGGGCATACAAGGAGAGGTTGAGGGCACTGAGCATGTGCTTTCTGGAA
Organism: Neoceratodus forsteri; assembly: GCA_016271365.2. Taxonomy (NCBI): domain Eukaryota; kingdom Metazoa; phylum Chordata; order Ceratodontiformes; family Ceratodontidae; genus Neoceratodus; species Neoceratodus forsteri. Next base: position 131,289,059 of record JADMNL010000022.1, read on the forward strand.
GACAGGAGAGAGAGAGGAGATATGATCGGGACCTTCAAGTACTTAAAATGGATAAATAGGGTTGTTAGGGAGAGTATATTTAAGCTGAGTGGCAACCATAACACTAGGGGGAACAGTCTTATGCTGGAGGGTGGAAGATTTAGGAGAGAGGTCAGGAAACATTTCTTCCCAGAAATGGGATGGTGAACTCTTGGAATGCATTGCCCAAAAAGGTCATCCCATTGAAGACAGTGGGTAGCTTTAAGAGAGGCTGGGACCTGGGATGGGCATAGGGAGAAAGTAAGGATCATGGGTAGGGAGGATGGGAGGAGTGGGGAGGGAGGGCAGGGACATTAGCACAAGCTGTGGTCCCTGCAATATGAGTAGACTTGATTGATCAAATGGCCTTCTTCTGCTGGCTTCTTCATATGTTTGTAGCCTTCTTCAAGCACCTTCAGCAACAAACCTAAAATATGCTTTATATTAACAGCAGTTCTAGACCCTAAGCCAACAGGTCCTTCATCTTAACAAAGACTGCTCTACTGAAGTTCTGGATCCTGGAGGCTAAGGCCTAGCTAGTCTTCTCTGTCACCAGGAGGCAGTTAAAAGGTTTTGTCATTGCCTTCTACTGGTTCTGAGATATTCATGAAAAAGATGACCCTATCTCAACTGTTAAGTATGTGACCATAACAGGGATCAAATATAATCTCCTCTTTGATACGCTGCTCCAGGAAGCAGACGATGCATGGAAGAGTGAAGGCCACCTAGAATACTAAGAAAATTGTTCATACTGTACACAAATCTCTTTACCTTTTTGTTTTTGAAAGACATGTAATATTTGTTAAATTTTATTTCAGGTACTCTTGCTGGCTTGAATCAGGTGTATGCCTTAGAAAATCAACTTGCATCCTTACAAGCAGCTGTTAACTTACATGAAAAGAGTAAGCATGTCCTACTAAATTGATTCTATAAATTATTGTTTAGCTCAATATATAACTTGTATGTAACTAATTTTATATATAATTGTGTAATGTTGCATGCAATATGTATAGGTGTTTGTAGTGCTGCCCAAATTGGCAGTTTACAACATGTTTTTGTAAAATGTGAAAAAAATCTGCACCTTTCATTTTCTTTTGATAAGCTGTGTACTTGACAAGGATAAAATACAAATCACATGATTTGTTAAAGAATACTCTGCAAGCTCACAACTTGCCAAAATAATAATGCAGGACAACAAAAGTATGGAAGTATGAACTGGTGAAATATTTTCCCAGTCTTATTTTTTCACAAATGTTTACCAGCAGATTTAAGTATGCACACCCTAAGTAAGATGTTTCAGTTGAATACAAGTCTGTCATTGAATACATCAAATCAAATGTTTCTGTCTGGATGTCAAAGTTTAGATTTCATTCAGTCCCATTTTCTTTATTTAGTAATATACTGTATTCTGCCTCACCTCTGAACAATGTATTTGTGACCCTGAGTGTGTCCAGAGTGAGTGGCCCTTCCTCATAATCCAGTATATAATTGTAATAAAACATAAAAATAAAAAATTATGTGCAAATGCTAGAAGTCTGAAAAATTAGATTCTGGACCTAGAACCCATCATTGCAGAGATCTACCTGGATACTGTGGCCATTAACGAGTCATGGTGCACTGAAAACCATGACTGGGACATGACCATACCAGGCTATACTCTGTTCAGGAAGGACTGAGTGGGAAAGAAAGGAGGGTGTGTGGTGATTTATGTGAGGGAAAGCATAAAAGCAACACAGATACATGGAATACAGGGGGAAGGGAGAGGTACTGTGGGTCACCCTGGGGGTGTGGAATTGAATTATTCAGACTGGAGTGATCTGCAGACCTGCAGCACAGGGGGAGGAATTAAATAAGATACAGCTGGAAGCAGTGGTAAGATGGCAGAAAAGGGGGTGGTGCTGCTGGTGGGGACATCAACCTGACAGATGTAGAATGGAGTCTCCCAGCAGTGTCTTCAGTTAGACACAGGGACATCCTGGACTCTTTGCAGTGGGCATTCCTCAGGCATCTAGTCATGAGCCTACTCATGATGGGTCAGTACTGGACCAGGTACTTACTAACAGTGGCAGTGTTTCAGAGGTCAAGGTTGAAGACTTGAGACAGCTTCTGGCAGAGAATAGGCAGAGAACAGCAAGTGGAAGGAGGTGCTGCTAGAACTATACTTCTCTGCTTTAGTCTGTACTGGGACTGAAGAACTAGAACTCTACTACTAGAACCTTCAATTTAGGGTAAAAATAAATAAACAAACAAACAAAAAAGAGTTAGTGTGATTGTCTGAGTTGGCTAAAGTGAATTATCTGAGCAGTCATCTAGGTGTTTTTCTGAGTTGGCTGAAAGGAATTGATATCTGTGCAGTTATCTAGGTGTAGAATGAGCCGAAAATTAAAGAGAGTGACTTAACCAGAAAGAAGCCAGGTGTTTAAGATTTAAAAACTGCCCTAGATAGCTTCTGGCAAAGAACATGCAAATAATAGCAAGAGAAAGGAGGTGCTGGTAGAACTATACTTCCCTACTGGGACTATATTGCCTTCAGTCCCTCCCCGCCACCCCCCTTAGCCATTTCTACTTTAATAGACACAAGATTTGACTGACAACAGGAACTTCCTGTTTGGGAGCAGGAAGGGAGTGGTCACAGACCCACAAAAGACTCACCATCCTAGAAGGAAAAGAGTAGCTCTCCATCCTCCCCCCCCCAGCTGCTGGAGGTCTGACTCTGAGCAAGTAAGGAAACTACTGTGAAATATAGGAACTTCCTGTATCAGAACAGGAAGATCAGGAGTTTTAAGGGCACGGAAGCAGTAGGTAAGTAGGGGTAATAAAAAATAAACAGAGGAAAGAGTAAGTATTAAAAATAACAGTTAATAGGCCAGAAATAAGACATGATGGGAGTGGTGCAGTGCAGTGGCTGTGGAGCAGCAGTCTTCTGGGAGACATTCTGGAGGATGCAGTGTTATCCCAGCTACAGGCACCTGTCTGGGGTGAGGGAGAAGATTGCTCATCTCAAGGATCAGTTGGCCAGGATTTGGGGGACCTCCTTTCCCACCCAGAGACCACCAAGGCCACTGCTGCTGCCTCAGAGGCTGCCAAGAAAGAGGAGCGGTTGGACCATGGTGGGCTCAGGGTGGGTGAGGGTGGTTAATGAGTTTTGCACCTCTCCAGTTGTACCTCTCCACAATTCATATGCTACTCTGGCAGAGTGTGGTTCCTCTATAGAGTCACCCACCATGGAGACCAAGGAGGATGTTGGGAACCTCCACAAAGGAGACCCAGAGGTGGGTGGTGTGGGACCCCACAGGGAAAGTAAACAACTCCTGGAGGGGGACTCCATTGTTCGAAGGGTAGAACTGGGAGAAGGAAGGGAGATGGAGGTAAGGTGCCTAACAGATGCCATGGCTTGGAGGGACAGGGAAAGAATCCTCAGGATAGTGGGAGCAGCTGCATGGGGGAAGGAGATGGATGTCATTGTCCACCTAGGAACAAATGATCTGGCTGGGAAAAGGATTAGAACAGTGCAGGAGGAGTTTGTGGAGATGGGGAAGGGCCTTAGACAAGTAGCATGCATTGTAATCTTCTCGGAGGTGCTGCCTGTCTATGGCATGGGTGAGGCTAGGGTGCTTCACACCATGGGATTCAATCAGTGGTTGAAAGACCAGTGCAGATCTCAGGGGTTTGGCTTCACTGGGGACTGGGGTTTCACCTGGAGTGATGCAGGCCTATACTGGCATGAATGTCTATATCTCTCCAGGAGGGGAACAAGGTTCCTAGGTGATAGGTTTAAATTCTTCATGGAAAGAATTTGAACTAGCCAAGGGGGGGGAGGCACTGGAAAGGAGCAGGGAAATCCTATCCCCCAAAAAAATAGCAGGTAGTTAGTGAGGTAAACACCAAGATAGAGACCTCAATAGGGAGAAGGGCAGGGGTAAATGGAGAAAATGACAAAGGCAGTAAGGACAGAGATGGGGCAAAAAGGAGTAAGGTTATCAAGAAATGGAGGGTAATGAGCACCAATGCCCATAGTCTGGGCAACATGCTCCCTGAACTGGTGGCTTTGACGGAAGAGAGAAGCCTGGATATCTAGGCAGTCACAGAAACGTGGTGCAAAGAGAACCATGACTGGGATGTTGACATACCAGGGTACACAACCTGCAGGAGAGACAAGGAGGGTAGAAGAGGGGGAGGAGTAGCTCTTTATGTAAAGGAAGGGAAAAAAGCAAAGGAACAAAAGAATAAATGGGGGGGCCGTGGCTTGGACCCAAAGGAAATGGCAGCCTAAATCTTTTTCTCTGCCCCAGCCTGACAGGAAAAGTGAATAAAAGTGACTAAGATGCTGGACTAATGGTTATTTCTGCATTTCCATGTACCTTCTCTCACCTCTGCCATCACCGCTGAGATGTATTTTAGGGGTGCCACGCTCTTTCTTTGTATCTGACGGGCTGCACTTAATCCGGGGCCGACGCATATTAGTAGGCCGCACAGGCCCGAGCTCGACATTCCAGTGCTGCTGCATTTCTCCCCCCTCCTAACTCGACCACAGCTGCAGTGTTTCTCCCCCCCCCTTCCCCTAATTGAGAATCGGGTCAAGTCTGACGGAGGTTTCGGAGGTAGTGGGGATTTCTGCTGTTCCCCATGAGGGATAAACACTGAGTCAACTGACCACTGGTTGCAGGAGCTGTTGTAGAGGTGGATCCCTTGATCCGTAGTGCTGCTGGATCATCTCATCAGGCCACCCCGGCCTCCACTGATCAGGCTCAAGTTGAAGAAGCCCTAGCTAATATTACAAAATGCTGGAGGCATTATTGAGTAGAGTGGACACAATTGGCACCTCTCTAACGACTAATGTGGCTGATGTACGCTGCTTAGAGGACCAACATAACGTTTTGGAACAATGGACGGAAGAATTAGAGAGACAGCATCTCCATGTCCTACAAAAGCTCCAGGATCATGAGGCCAAGCTATCTCGCCTATGGTACAGAGCAGAAGACCAGGAGAACCGAAGTAGGAGAAATAATATTCAGATTTTAGGTGTGAGGGGCCTAATATGGAAAGGTTCTTGAATCATTGGATACCACAACTCCTTGGTGACCAATGAAAGGAACCAGTCAGAGTGGAGAGGGCTCACCATGTCTTCAGTAACCCAAATAGCACTAAAGGCCCATGTACTATCATTGCCTATCTGCTGCGCTTTTCGGTCAAAGAACGCTTACTCCAGGCAACTAGAGACCTTGGGGAGATTGAGTGGAAAGGCAACACCATATCGTTTTATAGAGATTTTACTCAAGAGGTGGTGGCGAAACACAGAACATTCAACCCTCTAAAAAAATTCTTGCAGCTAACTCAGTGCAATATCATTTCAAGGGCCTTAATGCTTTGTACCTGAACAGAAATGGGCAATCGTTCCTTGCTGAATCTCCAGGAGATGCAGAGGCTTGGATCCAGAATCACTGGCTGGGTATGATACCATGAACTACATCCCCCAGATGTCTCTAGGAGCCTAGGAACCAAATGACCCAGGGAATCAATAAAAAAGGAAGCCCTTTACTAGGGGACAGTAATTCGCATCAGAGTGGCCCGCCAAATAAGGATTCCCCCACTAGCAGACAGTTATGGGCCCTGCAACCTATGGGGGATAAGCTGAGTAAAACCATGGCTGTTATCCCCAACAACCAGGAGGCACCTAGCAATAAGTTGCACAATAATAACCAGGGTGATGCTATGACCCCACTACCTGCTAGACAAAGGCAATGCTCCAGAAGTCCCTGCTCCTTGATGTCAAGTAACACGGCGGCTTCGCCACCTGCCAAGCAGCCTAGGACCAATGCCTCAGCATGGAGCAAAGCCAATCAGAAAGACCAACTATAGGCCACTATACCCATGGAGGATTCAACTCCGCTGGACTGGGCAATCAAAATGGATCCATATGAAGGAGAAGCTGCAGCTGCTGATGGTTTGCTGAAACCAGGGCTTAAGATGTTCGCAGAAGCACTCACCTCAAATTCTGGCCCTGCTGACTCTGGACTAACTTGTAACTTGGGGGATGCCACGATGCACTCTGACACTTAGGGCATATTAGCCCTCTTTTTGTTCTTTTTCTGTTGGGTGAAAGCTCCTGCACCCACTAGAATATGAAGCACTGGCACTGCTGTGCTATGGGTAGACTCCTGCCTGGGCAAGTTCTGCCATATTGGCTACTCAACCTCTTTATGGGATGCAGGTTTTTCACCTCCCCTGACAGACAGCATGCAGCAGCCTTAATAGACCCCCCTCTCTTTGGTACAATGTTTGCAGAAGGGGGAATGTACAAATCTACTTCTTAGACAAACCATAGCAAGCAGGGTGGGCTACTGGGGATGACCCTTATGCCACAGTAACAATGTGGCAGAACAACTACAATTGGCAGCCCATCAACTCCAAGACTAGAGGGCACCTCTACTTGCCAGGATGACTAATCCTTTGCGTGTGGTTGGCAGAGGCCCCCCCATCTCCCATTTAGGCAACTTACGATTGCCAGACGTGCCTAGACTTTCCAGATCTGGTGTTATGACTAGAGGTATGGAGTCAGTCTGGGTCAGGTCATCTCTACTAGGTGTGACCTTTCCTGTTGCTCTTTGTGGTGCCTGAAGCAGTGTGGCTTATAGGGGACTTCTACCTTTATTCATACGTACACCTCGACACCACCAACTGAGTTAGTGTTAGTAGCTTAGGTGATTAATACTGTTATAGCTTGTTGTTTGTTAATCTTTTACTACATTTGATTATTGTTAAGATAGTTCACTTTCCTTGTCTCTGTCCTCATTTTGCTTAGGTGTTTAACCAGCATAGATAAGAACATCTGCTGCTGTCTACTCTCTCTCTCTCACCACTTTTCTTTTCTAAGGTCTGACCTCACACCTTACAGTAACAGGTTACCTCCTCTCTGCTATACTGTGTCAACCTACTCCTATCTGCAGGGTGGGTACTCTATATTTCTATAAATACCCAAGGGTGAACCACCGTGGCAGCGGCTGAGTACTCTGTATTTCTATAAATACCCAAGGGTGAACCACCATGGCAGCGGCATCCGCAGGACCACGAGAGTAGAGGTGCGTCTCCTGGAATGTCAGGGGACTTAATCACCCGGCAAAACACACTAAGGTCTTGCAATTCTTGAACTCCATGGGGGCTGATGTGGATCTGCTCCAGGAGATGCACCTCACCAGCCGAACAGTGCAGTGGTTAAAGAAATTATGGGTGGGAACAGTTTTGGCTAGTTGTGCAGCTACAAAGTCTAGGTGGGTTGCCATCCTCCTTCGGAGGTCGGGACCATCGTCAGTTGAAACCCAGCATCAGGACTCCCAGGGGAGGTGGTTAGCAGCTAAGCTGTTCTACCCGGGTGGCAAAACTATAGTGGCCAATGTGTACGGCCCCGATACAGATTCTGGGGATCTTTACTCTGAATCAAATCAAGCCTTCGCAGAACTTATGGAAGATGAGACTGAGATCCCTATACTACTGGGGTGGAGACCATAATTTGGTCTTGGATGTTTTCATAGATAAGTCCCTCCCTACACCAAAATCTCACCCCAAAGTTCTAGCTACTTTGAATACTCTGATATCAGAGTGGGGTCTAGGGGATCCATGGAGAAACAGCCACCCACAGGGGCATGATTACACCTTTTATTCCAATGTGCATGGCACCCACAGTAGATTGGATTTTTGGTTGGTTAATCATGCAGCAATGCCAGGTGTGAGTGATGCAACTATAGGTAATATCTTGATATCTGACCATGCCCCTGTTGCAATTACATTCTCCCCACCAGGCCAAAGCCCTCCATCTACAAGATGGAGATGTAATCCCCTACTGCTTTAGGATGAAGTCTTCCAGAAGTGTATAAGGGAGGAAACGCACCAGTATTTCTCTCTTAACCCCCCTGGAGAGATGAGAGTGACCACGGTATGGGAAGCCTTTAAGGCTGTTATAAGGGGGAGAATCATTTCTTATGCAGCTGCCAAAAGTAAGAAGTGAGTGAAACATCTCCAGGAAATGCAGAATGAGCTAGCAAAATTGGAGAAGCAATTTAAAGTCTCTCCCAAGAACTCGCTCAACGCCCCATTACAGGTTTAAAATACCAGATTAATGTTCTATTAAATAGAAAGGCTGAATGGCAGTTGACCCGGGCAAAACATAGGGTATGGGAAGGAGGGAACAAGGGAGGGAGGAAAGCTGTTTGCCTACCATTTGTGGAAGCAGCAGACTTCTTCTAGAATCTTGGCCCTCAAGAATAAAAAAGGGGAACTCCTTGTGGCACCTAAGGCCATTAATGCGGAGATGCAAAGCTTCTACTGGGAGCTCTATCAATCTCAGAGCACTCTTTCAGATGATGAGCTCTCCCACCAGCTGAGCACTCTATACCAGGGGACCCCCTTCCTCAAATTTCTGAGACACAACAATGGAGAATTGGATGCTCCGATCACCTCCGAGGAACTCCGCAGTGCTTTATCCAAGATGGCGAAGGGAAAGGCACCTGGGCCGGATGGAATATCGGTGGAGCTATACCAACTACTCCAAGACCACATCACTGACTCACTTCTACAAGCACTGCAAGAAGCCCAAAAAGATATGCTCCCTCCGACTATGCATGAGGCATTAATAACCCTTATCCCCAAAAAATCATCCAACGTTCTCCTCTGTGCTAACTTCCATCCTATCTCTCTCTCCTCCCTGTGGATACCAAGCTGCTGACTAAAATCATAATGTATAGACTATTCTTGCTCCTGCCCACTCTCACCCATCACAATCCAACTTCTTAAAGGGGAAATCGAGTGCAGATAATCTGTGCTTAAATTTGAACCTTAAGTGGTTGGCGCTACAATCCAAAACCACAGTGGCTGCCTTGGCAATAGATTTTGCCAAGGCATTTGACTTCCTAGAATGGGTGTTCCTCCACAAAGTCCTCACACTATACAGATTTGGGCCAGACTTTTGCTCATGGGTCTCCACACTATACCATTCCCCTACAGCTAGAGTTGTCACTAATAGAGGTACTTCCCCTCCATTTTTGTTGTAAAGAGGCACCAGACAGGGTTGACCTCTTTCTCCTCTTCTCTTTCTTATTGCTTTAGACCCTCTAATTAGGAAACTTATAAATTCCCCCAACATCGCTGGCATTCCTATAAAAGGGACGACTTACCTGATTAACGCGCACGCGGACAATATGTTACTTACACTTTCAAATCCCCAGTCCTCCATTACTCCACTTCTAACAATTTTATGGGAGTTTGCCTGTCTCTTGGGACTAACGGTGAATCAAAAGAAAACCATCCTGTCCCCCCTGAATGGGGCATGTAGTAGGTATTTTCTTGTTGGTACCGACATTGCCTGGGCCCCACAAGGTTTACCATACTTAGGCGTAACTATTACCACATCTTGGAAGGATCTAGAATCCGCTAACTTCTCCTCTCTCCTGGCCTCTTTAACAGCTGAAGTCCAGCGATGGAAACGGCTCCACCTCACCCTAAAAGGTAAGGTGGAAGCAATTAGAATGTTTTTGTTCTCCAGAGTCTCATACCTACTGAATAATCTTTCCATTCCACTCTCTCAAAAACTTTTCAAGGCCTTAGATAATCTAATTTCTTCCTTCCTGTGGGAGGGTAAAGTCCCAAGATGGGGGCACACAAAGTTATGTGCACATTGGGCTAGAGGTGGGTTGGGGCTCCCCTGGTTTGAGGGTTACCACCTGACTTACAGAATGGCCCAGGCCACAGCCTGGTTCATCCCCTATCTCACCTCCCCTCCTCAATGGGTATCTTTAGAGGCTACTTTGTCAATGGATACTGTCCTCTTTTCTCTGCTCTCCAGTATAAAACTGGTGGCAAATCGGTTCATCCCCATTATGTTAGAAACATGTAGATCATGGTGGAGAGCGATGGCAATTACTGGGGTCCCGAAATCAAAATACCATCCCCCTCTCAGAAATGCCCTGATATGGAACAATCATCTCATCATGGTTGACCACAAGCTGCTCTCATGGCCCCATTGGGCCTCAAAGGACATTCGAGTTATAGGTGATCTCCTACTCCCAAACTCTCACACACTGATGTCCATTGAACAGATTTGGGATAGATATGGGTTGGGATCCTTAGACTTCTGGAAATTTCTGCAGCTGAGAAGTGCTCTCTCCTCCCTTCTTAAAGTCCCATCATCACAAAACACCTGGGACTGCTTGAGCATTCTTCACCTACCCAGAAAGGGCCAAGGATTGGTGGGCGTTCTTTACAAGATCCTTAGAGATGCGCAGCCAGATGCTACTCTCACCAGTAGAGCCACATGGGAAAGGGATCTGCTCCACCCCTTATCCCAGCAGCAATGGTCGATGTGCATCAGAGCAGCTCACACAGCCTACGAACACTCCAAGAGTCAATTAATACAATTAAATATTCTCCTAAGGTGGTATAGAACCCCTGCAGTTCTACATAGCCTTAGGATTATACCACAGGATCAATGGTGGAGATGCCACTCTTCCCCTGCTCACTTACTTCACATTATCTGGACCTGCCCGGCCCTGCAAAATTTCTGGATGCAAGTTCTAGGGGATTGCACCAGGATAATAGGTAAACCAATCTGGCTGCAACATTATTCCCTCTTACTGGGGGATACTTCAGCATTAAAATCCAATCCCTCCTCCCAGCGCACTTCGGATCCTAGTGGCTATTAAGGAGGCAAAGAGGGCCATTTTGATAGGCTCGAGACAATCTGAGTCCCCAGTGATTTTGAAATGGCGTTCTGCTATGACTGGATTGGCTACTTTCGAGAGGCTCTCGGCGGTGGCCAAGGGAAGGCTTGACAGATACTACAAGAAATGGGGGGCTTATTTACACTCCCATATCTGTTCATTGCACCCCCGCCATCGCAAACCCTCCTGTACCCCAAATTGCAACATAGTTTGCTAACACTACACTAGCTGGCTGCTGCTGTCTGGTCTTGTCACCCTCTCTGCTCATACTGTCCTATGCTTCTGGATCTTCTTGGTTTTTCTTTACTGTATATAGTTTTGAATGATAGAATTCCTTTGGTCTTTACAGAACTCTATTAATTAGTTGCAATTTCATATACACCTGAATTGGTTGATAGTACGATGTTCTGATCTGGTTTCCTGGATCAGATTTTGGTAACCCTTAATTAATGTAACAAGACTGTGATAGTTAATTTCCCTGATGTACGAAATTTGCATTTTGTAATTTAGAGTGAGCGTACATTGACACCTGCATTAGGACATACCTGTTTAAGTATAGAGTCTGTAGGTAACACATTGTATTCTGAGAACAATTGCCTATGTATTAGCTTGCTTGACTATATTGTAGGCTTGGTGTATGAGGGCCATTTTCATGGCTTAAGGTACCTGAAAAACTTTAATAAAATCTTAAATGATAAAAAAAGAATAAACAGGGAGGAGACTATGGGTCATCTTAGACACTGTAAATGGCACCACAATCCACACAGGGGTTGTATACAGGCCCCCATCTCAGGGTAAGGGAATGGATAAGAATATGATAGAAGGCATTCTTAGGATGGCAGAGAAAGGGGAGATATTGTTGATGGAGGAATTGAATATGTCAGATGTTAAGTGGAACACCTTTGCTGCAGCCACATCCAAGAGTGGGCCATTCTTGATGCCCTACAGGGGGCATGCCTCTGATAGCTAGTTTTGGAACCCACTCAGAGGGAGCAATCTTATACCTCGTACACTCGAATGGGGACAGTGAGAGGATGGCAGATCTAGAAGTGGGTAGCCATCTGGGAACAAGTGACCACCAAACAGTGTGGTTCTCGATAAACTAAGCAACAGAGTCAAGCCATAAAAAAGTGAGGGTACTGGACTTCAGGAGGGCTGACTTTGTCAAAATGGGACTGTGCCTTAGAAAAGCACTAGTGAATAGGCAAGAAGGAGGAGTGGAGCAACAATGGGGAAGCATCAAAACTGCCATCACAGAATCAACAAGCATTTGTGTGAAGCAAATGAACAAATCAAATTGAAAGAAAAAGCTGCTATGGTTCTCAAAAGAAGTGGTGGGGAAGGTTAGGAAGAAAAAGATAGCATTTAGGAAGTATAAGGAAACACAGAAGGAGCTGATAAGAGAGACAGAGGGAGACAGAGAGAGAGACAGAGAAGCAAAAAGCTTCCTTAAGTCAAGGAGGTAATTTAATAGACTACACTGAACTGAATTATTAATTTTTGGGCCTGTGTAAGTAAGTAGTTTTGATTCTCTGTTTTGGGGGTTGACTTTTCTTAGTTTAAATTTTATTTGCCTGGGAGGAACTCAATCTGGGAGATATTTGTAGTCATTTGTAACTAGACCTGTTACTTAACCTCTGTGAAATAGGTGTCTGAAAGGAAGGAAGTCACTCCCCAGGGTGGAGGGTCTGAGTTGTAGTAGATTGTTTCTGGAGGGCACAGGTTTGCTACTACCCACCCTGCCCCTCACCGCACCCGCCCCAAGTGCATAACTCCCTTTATATCAGGGGTTCTGACATCACTTCCCCAAAACTGCTAACAACTTTCATCTGTTCATATCCTTAAAGGCATAGCACACTGAACATGGGGTAGAGACACTCACAAGCTTGCACACACTAAAACAAGAACAAACAAACAAAAAAAAATCTGAAACAGGAAAGGACACAGGCATGAGTGGAGTGGTGCAATGCACTGGCTGTTGAGCAGCAGTCTTCCAGGAGACATTCTGGAGACTGCATTGTTGCCCTATTTGCAGACACCTCTTTGGTCTGAGGAAGGAAGTTGCTCGTCTCCATTCTGACCTGGCAAGGATTCGGAAAACCTGCTCCCCCACCCAGGGACCACCCAGTCCACTGCCACTACCTTAGAGGCTGCCAAGAAAGATGAGTGGTTGGACCACAGTGGGCTCGGAGAGGGTGAGGGTGGTGGAACAGAGGCACATCCCTCCAGCTGTTCCTTGGCACAACTAATTTTCCACTCTGGAAGGGCATGATTCCTCTATGGAGGCACCTGCAATGGAGACCAAGGAGGATGCTGGGAACTTCCACAATGTAGACCCACAGGAGGGTGGCACAGGACCCCACAATGGAAGGAAACAACTCCTGATGGGGGACTCAGTTGTTAGGAGGGTAGAACTGGGAGAGGGATGGGAAAGAGAGGCAAAGTGCCTGCCCAGTGCCATGGCTTGGAGGGACAGGAAATTAATCCTCAGGATCATGGGGCTGCAAGGGGGAGTGAACTAGATGTCATTATCCAACTAGGGACAAATTACCTGGCTGAGAATGGGATCAGAGCAGTGCAACAGGAGTTTGTAGAGTTGGGGAGGGGCCTTAGACACGTAGCACACATGGTAACATTATTGGAAGTGCTACCTATCTATGACATAGATGAGGCTAGGGTACTCCACACCATGGGATTCAATTACTCATTGAAAAACTGGTGCAGAGCTCAGGGATTTGGCTACATTGGGGACTGGGGCTCCACCTGGAGGGCTGCAGGCCTATACTAGTGCGATGGTCTGCATCTGTCCAGGAAAGGAACCAGGATCCTAGGTGATAGGTTTAAATGCTTAATTGGCAAGCATTTAAACTAGCCAAGGGGGAGACACTGAAAAGAAGAAGGAAATCCAAGCCCCTCCCCCAAAACATTGGGATAGTTAGTGAGGTAAACACCAAGATAGAGCAGTCGATAAGGAGAAGGTCAGGGGTAAATGGAGAAAAAGACAAAGGCTGTAAGGACAGCGATGGGGTAAAAAGAAATAAGGCCATAAAAAATGGAGGGTAATGAGTACCAAAGGCCATAGTCTAGGTAAAAATCTCCCCAAAATGGTGGGCTTGATAGAAGAGGGATGCCTGGATATTGTGGCAGTCACAGAAACATGGTACACAGTAAACCATGACTGGGATGTCAACATAACAGGGTACGCAATCTACAAGTGGAACAGGGAGGGTAGAAGAGGAGGAGGAGGAGCTCTCTATGAAAGGGAAGGGATCAAAGCAACAGAACTAAAGGGTAAACAGGGAGGAGAGGAGGCAGTGAGGGTCACCCTGGATTCTGCAAATGGCCTCACAATCCGCTCTTGGGTTGTATATAGACCTCCATCTAAGGGGAGGAAATGGACAAGGAAATGATAGAAGGCATCCTTAGGGATACCAGAGAAAGGGGGAGATATTGCTGATGGGGGATCTGAATATGCCAGTTGTTAACTAGAGCACCTTTGCTGCAGTCACATCCAAGAGCATGGCCATTCTTGATGCCCTACAGCGGGCATGCCTCAGACAGCTAGTTTTGGAACCCACTCAGCAGGGAGCAATATTAGACCTGTTACTCTCAAATGGGGACAGACAGAGGACCTCAGATCTAGAAGTGTGTAGCCATCTGGGAACAAGTGACCACCAAATTGTGTTGTCTCCGATAAACTTAGCTGTGGAGTCAAGCCATACAAAAGTGAAGGTACTGGACTTCAGGAGGGCTGATTTTGTCAAAATGGGAGAGTGCCTCAGAAAGCACTAGCAAATAGGCAAGTAGGTGCAGTGGAGCAACAATGGGGAAACATCAAAACAGCCATCACAGATGCAACAAGCCTTGGTGTGAAGCATACAAACAAATCAAAATGAAAAAAACAAACACTATGGTTCTCAAAAGAAGTGGCGGGGAAAGTCAGGAAGAAAAAGATAGCATTCATGAAGTATAAGGAAACACAGAAGGAACAGGACAGAATACTGTACCAGTTAAAGCAGAAGGAAGCGGGAAGGCAGTCAGAGTAGCAAAAGCCCAAATAGAGGAAAAGATAGCCAACTTGGTTAAGATGGGGGATAAAACCTTTTATAGGTGCATTAGGGAACAAAGAATGACTAAGGCAGGGATACTGAGGCTGAATAAAGAGGAAGGTGGTTGGGCAGAGCAACAGTGAAAAGGCAGGGATACTGAATGAATACTTCTGCTCAGTATTCACTCTGGAAGAACAGGGGGAGATAGATACCTAATCCAGTCAATAGAAGCACTCTGGATAAGGAGGTTGATATTAGTCCTTTCACAGAAAAAGGGTTCTGAATGAACTCCTAAAACTGAAGGTGGATAAAGCAATGGGGCCTGATGGGATTCACCTGAGGATTTTAAAAGAACTAACTAGTAAGACCACTGACTACCCTTTTTAATAAATCATGGGAGGATGATATGGTACCTGAGGACTGGAGCAGGGCAGATGTGTTTCCCTTTCACAAAAGTGGGAGCAAGACAGAGGCAGGAAACTACAGACCTGTCAGTTTGATCTCTGTGGTAGGAAACATGATGGAATCACTTCTGAAGGAAAGAATTGAGTACCTAGAGGCTAGTGGGGCACAGGACCCAAGGCAGCATAGATTCACAGCCGAAAGGTCATGTCAGGTGAATCTAAGAGATTTCTTTGATTGGGTAACCAAAGTAGTAGGCCAGGGAGGGCCTGTGGGCATGGCCTACCTAGACTTGAACAAGGCATTTGACACAGTCCCACACAAAAGATTAATAAACAAATTAGCCAGCCTGGAAATGGGTACCAGGGTGGTAGCCTGGGTAAAACATTGGCTGGACAGCAGGACACAGAAGGTAATAGCAAACGGAGTCCAGTCTGAAGAAAGGGGGTTTACTAGTGGGGTACCACAGGGTTCAATACTGGGTGCAGTCATTTTTAATGCCTTTATAAGTGACATTGCAGAAGGACTGGAAGGAAAAGTATGCCTTGTTGCAGATGACACTAAGATCTGCAACAGGGTTGATACACAAGGGGTATGTGGAAAGGATGAGAAGGGACTTGGCAGGGTTGGAGGAATGATCAGAAGTATGGCAGCTTGGATTCAATGCAAAGAAGTGCAAAATAATGCACCTTGGAAACAAAAAACCAGGGGAAGATTACACAATGGGGGATAGGTAGTAACTACAACAAAATGGAAAGAGACATGGGGGTAATCATATCAGATGACCTTAAGCTTAGCAAGCAATGTGAGAGTGCAGTAGGGAGGGCTGGGGTGATACTGGGATGTATAGGGAGAGGCATCACCAGCAGAAAACAGGAAGTTGTTATCCCTCTGTACAGACAGTTGGTGAGACCCCATTTGGAGTACTGTATCCAATTCTGGACACCCCATCTCCACAAGGACTCAGACAGGATGGAAGCAGTCCAGAGGAGGGCAACTAAAATGGTGCAGGGAATGCAAGACAAGCAATATGAGGGGAGACTAAAGAAGCTTAATTTGTATACCCTTGAGGAAAGGGGGGGCATGATTGAAACTTTGAAGTACCTCAGTGGAATCGACAAAGTGCAAGAGGGTAGCATCTTTCAGAAAAAGAAATGCATAAGAACAAGGGGATACAATTTGAAGACAGAGGTGGGGTGGCTCATGGGCAATGTGAGGAAGTATTTTTCTCACAGTGAGGGTGGTTGATGTATGGAACCGCCTTCCTGAGGATGTTGTGGGGTCTAAAACTGTGGGAGAATTCAAGAATGCATGAGACAGACATAAGGCAATCCTTGTGTAGCGTAGGAAGAAATAGTCTGTTGGTTAACTAGGATCTGCAGCTTATCCAGTAGGTAGGAAAAAGGGCAGATTAGGTGGGCCAAGTGGTCCTTACCTTCCATAATAGTCTATGTTTCTATGTTTATAAGGCCACTTGGGCACCAGTGCTCACCATATGGTGTGGTTCAATATAAGGATAATTGTGGAATCAAACCACACAAGGGCAAGGGTCTTGGACTTAGGGCAGATTTTATAAAAATGGGTGACTGTCTAAGGGATGACCCAAAAGAAGTGTGGGGGATATCCTAGGTTGGGTGGAGGAACAGTGGGTAAAGGTAAGGCAGCATAGTAAAGTCCACAAGCCTCTGCATCAGAAAAATGAGCAAATGCAAGAGGGAAAACAAACTGCTATGGTTCTTGGAAGAGGTGGCTGAAAAGGTAAAGGCTAAAAGGGGAGCATTCAGAAAGTACAATGAGATGGAAAGGAAGGAGGATAGAGGCATATCAGGGGAAACAGAGAAAAACAGAAAAAGCAGTAAGGAGTACATAGGTACAAACTGAAGAAAGAATAGTCCGTCAGGTAACAAACAGGAACAATGTAGTTTTTTAGGTATGGAAGTGAAAAGTGGAGATCAGGTGTGGGATTGTAAGGTTAGAAAGGAAGGGGAGAGCTATGCAGAGAGGGACCAGCAAAAGGCAGACATTTTGAACAAATACTTTTGTTCAGTGTTCAGTGAGTAAGGAGAAGGAGAGAAGCCACAAAAATGTAACAAAAGCTTTGGAAGAAGGTGGACACTAGTCCTATTTTGGAGGGAAGAGTAGTGAAGAGACTTGTCAGTTTGAAGCTGGACAAAGCAATGTAACCAGTTGGGGTACATCCAATGGTACTGAAGGAGCTCGGGGAAATATTGATTGCACCTCTGACAGTCCTGTTTAACAGTTCACTGGAAACATTAGTGCTTCTGGAGGGCTGATGGAGGGCAAATTTAGTCCCACTACACAAATGTGATAAGAGGGAGGAGACTGGCAATTATAGGCCAGTCAGCCTGACATTGGAGGTGGGAAAGGTAATAGAATTGCTGCTGAAGGAAAAGACTGTGGATCATTTTGAATCCAATAGATTACAAGACCTGAGGCAATATGGTTTCACAGGAGGGAGGTCATGTCAAATGAAACTGGCAGATTTCTTTGACTGTGTGACAAAGAATTTAGATCAGGGTAGAGTGGTGGATGTTGCCTACCTAGATTTCAGTAAGGCTTTTGGCACTGTTCCACATTGCAGACTTGAAAGCAAGCTGCGGAACTTATGAGTGAGTCCACAGGTGGTAAACTGGATATGAAAATAGTTAGGGGATAGGCAGTAAAGGGTGGTGGTCAGTGAAGTCCACTCTGAGGAAGGGAGAGTGACCAGCGGGGTGCATCAGGGGTCAGTGCTGGGACTAGCCCTCTTTTAATTTTTTTTTTACTTTCAATTTCTATTCCTTCCTGCTCCTGAGTGCCGCATCTTTGGGAGTCACCAGAGCATCTGCCTCCTTCGTTGCTTCCTGGAGCCCAAGGTGAACCCTCCCCATGCAGCCTTGGCTATTCCCTACAGGCAGAGACAAGGTGGGGCCCATACATGCCGAGCTTTAATGTTTCATTGGGGTCACCAAATGGGACAGGTGGGAGAATGTTGCAGATCTGTACTGGGTGCTACATCTATCTGGTGCTAGAGGAGCTGTTTTTTCCCATGTTCCTTCTGGCATAACATGCACCCTGTCATCTAGACACAAATGCCGACATATGTCACACCTCTCCCTGTGAAAGTGGCTTAATGATTGCTGCATCTCTGACCTCCGCCAGAGGTCAGTCAGGTGCTGAGCCTCATCCACCTCCCTCCCTGGAGAAGGCAAGTGGTCTTCCGATGCTCAAACTTTCTCCACCTGGCCAGCCCTCCATCTACCCAGGCATGTTCTGGAACCCAGGTCAGAGGTGTCATGAATGGTAGTGCTAGTACTGTGCCATCAGGTGGGCTGGACTGGTCCTCTTTAATGTCTTCATAAGTGAGATTTCAGAGAAGCTGGAAGGGAGATCTGCCTCTCTGTGGTCAACACCAAAATCTGCAATAGGGTGGACACTCCAGTGGGGATGGAGGAAATGGTGAGCAGAAACCTAAGAAAACTAGAGGAGTGGTCGAGGCTACGGCAACAGGGTTTCGATGCAAAAAAGTGCAAAATAGTTCACTTTACGCCCAGAAATCCAGGGGCAGTGTACAAAATGGCTACAGCCATAGTGGCGATCACCAAGCAGGAATAAGATCTGGGGTAATCGTATCAGATGACTTAAAAGGTAGCCAGGCAGTTCAACAAAACAGTCAGGAGAGCTAAAGAGATGCTGAGGTACAGAGGGAAAGGTGTCCCCAGCAGAAATATCGAGGTTGTGTTGCCTCTTTGTGGACTGCTGGTAAGACCCCATGTAGAGTACTGTGTCCAGTTCTCAAGACCACATCTCCGGAAAGGTACACACAGTATGAACGTGATCCAGATGAGGGCAACTAAAATAGGGGGGACCTGGAAAAAAGCATCAATATTAAAGAAATAATTTTGTTGTGTATTCACATGTAACCCCCCCCCAAACCACTTGTTTAACTAATAAGCACACCTCCCATACTTTTTCTGTCTTGGGGAAAAGAGAGGGGTGGGGTACAGAGCAATTAGAACAGAGAAACACAAAGTGTGTACAAGACAAAAACAGACCTATTCCAAAACCAAGGTCCTGAGGAGAGAATTTTTGCTGAGGGCTATGCTAGGTTTGCTGCTTCTGACAGGTACCCAGTAAATCCACACCGGAAGAAGTAACTAGATTGTCTATACCAGGTTGGGATTCTAGAGTGTGGCTCTATTTTGAAATAAACTTGGAACACAAAAGCAAAGATGTACCCTCAAGGGTTTACACTTCAAAGCACAAGGCAATGCAGAAACACATCTATAGAAAGACAGAAACTGAAACTTCCCATACTGTCTAGGATTAGACATCTAGAAATGTGGTACTAGCCACAATGAAAACACACAAAATCCTCCTGGAAGTGGCTCCGGCCTATGATTAGAACAGTTCCCATATGGCATAGGATTCACAGAAGGAAAATTGTGATGCAATGGCCACGATTGCACACACTAAGGCTCAAAACTAGCAAAGACCCACATACAAGGAGTAAATTTCAATCTTCAGTCATTGGCCACATGCACTGAAAGGACAGGCACCCTTACAGAACTTGAAGTGCTGAACTTATCACTCCAGAAGGAGGGGTTGCCCACCTTTTGCTTCCTCATCCATACCCAGCCATTCTTTAAGAATTACACCTCAACAGATAATGAACAGCAGAAATCATGCTTCCTTTAAATATTTAGCACATTTTAGCATTAGAAAACACCACAAGGGTGCAAATTAAGGTTCTGAGCAAAGTGCCTGGTCACACATGGGACACTATTGTCAGCAAACTTCAAACACAAACTTCTTGAGAACAGTCTCACAGAAATGAGTGAATGGATCCCTTTATCAGAGTGTCAACCCACAGAAAACAAGGTATTTCCTTATCTTGGGTAACTCTCAGACAAAATCTACTCACAGTTTGTACACCAAAGACAGATTCAAAATGTTCTAGGTTGAATCACGGGATTGCACTCAAAACCTCTGCAGTCTCCCTCATCCCACTGGGAATGAGGGCATCAGGAAATCCTGGAGACAGTTTCCACCACTTCACAAGTCAGGCAAAAGATGGTCTAATAATAGGGTGAGAAATAGACTCTCTTCACTCCTCCAGCTGCTCACTTTCTGAGTTGCTACTGGAACTCACTTCAACTTGAAGTCAACTCCAGCTCCAACTGAACAACTCTCAGAATTCTAAACTCCCCACACTTGGAACAAGCTGTGGCTTATGTTACTGTGAGAGTTTTAAATGACATCACCTTTCTGCTCTCAGTTGAGACCAAGTAAACAGAGAAGGAGCAGGTATAAATCCATTTAACTAGATATTCACCAGCTGCCTTCCCTACCTAACACTAATACTGATGGGATTCCAGTAACCCCAGGGATGGGGGGGTTACACTCACCCCAGGCCAGGTAAATGACTGTCCGCAGTCATTACTTCAACCGGCACCAGGCCATCCTACCCACTATGTTACATATGGGGAAGGTGAGCAGGCCCTCTCCTAACATGTGCCAGGCACAGTTAGGCAACACTAATGGCACAGAGACCAGCTGATGAAACTTCAGTCCCTATTCTATGATCTATGCATGGAAAATCAGTGGCTTCATGAAAACTGCCTGAAGCATGCCCTAATAGACCAGAACTAAGGCCCCTACTACAGGTCAGGACCACAACCTTTCTATCCCACTAGCCCTCTAGGAAAAATCTATCTGACCAAGCTGCCCACAGGAGAACATCCCCCAAACCCATGGTACATGCAAACAAAAACAACAGGAAACAATACAACACAATGCATTACATTCCTAAACTTTTTCCCACTTACACCTGTGAAGAAAAAAAAACATTAATACCCTGTTAAGCACCAAAAATTCTAAAACTGTAAGAAAAAAAGGAACTCAGCTGAGCTCCGACATCTTCCTTTTCCTTCCTTTCTTCCTCAGAAACACCTGTAAGAGAGTAAAAACTAAACACCACATCCTGCATTCTACACAGAGTCTAAACCTCTACAAAACCTCCACTCTACCAAGAAGACAGTCTCAATGACCTTTGGCACCAGGCAGAGACTCTCTAGACTCCTGGCCCTACCCACCTTCCACACCCTTGATAGGACCATCCTGGAGGACACCTCCTCATTTAGATATCTGGATGTTTGGCTGGACCAGCACCTCAACTTCTCTGTGCATAGTGATACTATCCCAAAGAAACTGCACCCCAAGCTTGGTGTTCTGCACAGAAATCATAGTTGCATCCCACTGACTGCAAGCATGAAATTGTACAGACGATGATACTCCCCATCTTTGACTACTGTGATGTAGGCTATGGTGCTGCTCCCAAATCTTCCCAGACCAAGTTGGACACTCTTTTTAGCTCCTTCGGCCACTTTACTCTCAACTCCCCTTCCCGCTCCCACCACTGTGAAGTCTGTCACTTTCTAACCTTCCTTCTACTATCTCACAGATGCATTTCACACTGTGTCAAACTAACTTCCAAATTCTGGTTTGGAGTGCTCCCTTCCTATCTCTCATCCTCTCTCTCCACTGCACCTCCCTCCCACCCACTATCTCAGATTTAATGACTCCTGCACCTTGACGGTCCCTCACCACTCCACCCTCATCGGTCAGACTGGTTTTGCCCATCGCGTCCCTAAAATCTGGAATTCTCTTACCCCTGAAATACAACACTGCTCCTCCAACTACTCCCTTACCTCTGTCATACACATATACCTCTCCCTCAACTGTTCCTGCTTTAACCCTCCTTAATACCTATCCCCAGTTTCTGCCTTCCTGCCCTGACCCCCCCAGCAGGGTTTTCAACACCATGAAGGGGGAATCAGGAAATGGCTACCCCTTTTCCACATATGAAGTTCTTGCCTCTCTCCCTTTCTTCTCCACCTGCCCTTCTGGGTCACCCATGTGCACAGTCTACCTAATCCTTTTTATTCCAACAGCACTTGTGCACTACCTCGAGCATGCTCCTGGTACACTCATGCACTATAATGATTCTGCTGCATTATCACTGATTTGTACATTTATATATTCTTTTGTATGATTTTGGACATGTATTGTAGTTTACTCAATGTTCCACTACTGTTTGTTGTACAATATCTTGAGTTCCAACTGTTGCATAATCTTACAATGTTGTATTGTTTGTACTATCCACATACTATTGTAACTGATCATCCTTCACAACCCAATGTAACCCCTTCCCCCCCAGGCTGCACCATGAGATGAGCAACTTGTTGTTCATTGTGCCCTCCTGGTGAAACATTTCAATAAATACATTTAAAAAAAAATTGAGAATCCCAAACATATTTTTTGAAAAGTACAAAAGTAGAAAAATAGAAAAACAGTCATTTGTACAGCACATTTTGGGGGATGGAATGCCCTAAATGTCCCATACTAGTGACAGAATGCTGTTGCCTCAGGGCAAGGTCCATAAAAGAGTCTCTTCTGGGATGGAACCTGCTGAAGAACAGTCCTGAAACAGGGAAGGGGCTGAAAAGCATTAGGACGGTCTTTGAGGACAGTTCAAACAGTTGGTGTGGTCTGCCAGATGTAGGGATTATTGTGCAACATCAGTAAAACATAGAAAAATGGGTCTTACCAGTTCCTTGAACACCAAAACAAAAGGATCACCTTACTTCTCCAAGCTGAGGACCCTCCCCCTCTGGCAGCATCTTCAGATACATCTGGGTTGATGTCCTCTGGAAAACCAGGCAATGAAACAGGAAAACAGATGTGCTGATGTCATCATGGAAAACAAACAAGGAAACAGGAAAACAGCTGGGTCGATGTCATCATGGATGACTAGGCAATGAAAATGGGAAAACACCGCTGGACTGATGAATCTGGACACACCTGAAAATTCCTGGAACACCAGTACAGCTGCATATTCCTCCTTGGATACTACTGCTGCTGGATGGCAGACACTACACTACCAGTGCTTTGCTTTCCTCTAGGCATGCTAGGCATATTCACAGGGAGTGGCCCCATTGAGGGTAATACCACTCAGAGTGAGGTGCAAGAACTATGACACCATCTGGTCATTCAGCGGTGATGTTGTGAAATGTCTCATTCCCTGCCTTGTCCACAATTCACACAGTGTCCATAAACAAAGTTCTGCCCAATTTCCAGAATTTCAGTCTATCACTGATGACTCTGTCCCTGACACATGCTGCTGCACCTGAATACAAATTCTTGCTTTCCTCTTCCAATAACTAAGATTGCCTGTAATGTTCAGTTTCCTCACAGACTGTATGAGGAAAGGTAGGAAAGGACCTCTGATATATGGTGTTGGCCCTCCTACTTACCAGTCTGTCCTCCTTACTACTCTTCACAAGTGTACGATCCATGGCTTGACTTGGGGGTGGCCAGTCCTGGTGAAGTCAATGCTGCATACTTAATGAATGAAAGAATTTGTTTCTAACCATCTCTGAAGGTAGGCACTAGAATCTTCTTCTTCACTCTCTGGCTCCTCTGAGGCAAGAGCTTGAGGCTGCTCACTGGAGCCCTCAACATGAAGATACATATCTTCATCCTCCTCTTCTTCACTCTGAATCTGAGTCCAGGAGTGAGCTGATGTCCTCACTCCCAAGATAGTCCACTCCTCATTTGGTGTGGAGGTAGACACCTCCCAGTTCAATGTCTCTTGCAATTCATCCTCCCCTACTAGGCTAGGACTAGGACCCTCCTTCCTTGGGTCCACAGACCCTTCTGTTTACTGTCCATCTGGGACACAGGCATGGAAACATCTCTAGGTGTCTGCCCTTGCAGTAAATCCATACTCTCGCCTTCTGTACCACAGTTGATGGGTCCTCCCCCAACAGGTTCAACCTGGCGCTGCATGCTGCTACTTGCAAGGTTTCCTATTTTGGTCCAAGTGAGAGCCAATCAAATTTATGATGTCTTCTCTGATACTGCACCCCTGCTCATACCATACTTTACTAAAGGAATAATGCCCGACAGCCAATTATAGGAAACCCTCAGTGGCGAATTGGTAACAGGATGATTACACATAAGTGGATGCCGGAGTTGGGAGACTGTAGGTGGATGGACCTTCTCAATGGGGAGGGTGATCCTAGTTCCACTGTACAAATAATTCAAAATTTCAACTTATCTACGAGGGAGGTATTCAAAGTCTACCAACTAAGACACCTCCTTGTCCAGAAACTGGGGGTAAACAGACCTATTGTGCCCTGCGTGGCCTTTTGGACTGATTTAAAACCTTTAATAGGATCCCCTCATGCTGTTTCAAGGATTTACCAAGTCTTGTTCCAGCGGGCTTTTACTGAAAACCTAGCCTCCTCATCATATTGGGCTAAGGTTTTCCCCAATGTTAGTTTAGATTGGACGCGTATATGGGGGAACTGCCACAAATATACGAGACAGGACTATCTCAGATTAACCCAATTTAAAATTTTACATAATATCTACTATTCACCTCAGAAGCTAGTTGACTTGAAGGCCCTGCAAGAACCCAGGTGCTATAGATGTGGCTCTGGGGAGGGTGACTTGCTGCACATCTTCTGGCACTGTCCAAAAGTTGCTCCGCTATGGAGAGAAATTAGAGACAGAGCGAGTCCATTGTTAGGTATAGGTGAGATGTTTACACCGGAGGTTTGTTTACTAGGGGTTCTGTCAGATTTCCCGGTTAAACTGAGGAAATACCATATGACCCTAATTTCCATTATTGTGAAAAGATTAGTTCTTAAGCATTGGAAGGACTCTATTACAATTACCTACTCAGAGTGGTTAACGGACCTGCTCGCAGGCCTCAGGATTGAGAGGATGATAGCGATCCTTCACAATCAAATGCCTCTTTTTGATAGAATTTGGTCCCAGTTAGAAACTGCTTACTCCTAAATATGTTAGTGATAGATTCCATGTCAACCAATTTAGAATATAATGCCTTGTGGGGGGGGTTTCTAGATGGGGGGTTAGGGTTGTGGGGGTGAGGGTATGGGGCTTACGTCATGGTTACGTTATCTTACATGATGTATATTCATCAATGTCTGTTTCTGCTGTATGGTGATTTGCAATGTAAGTCTCTGTACCATAGATTTGTTTAAAATTCAATAAAAAGTGAATGGCAAAAAAAAAAGGAATAATGCCCGACAGAGTGGGTGTTATGCTGGGGTAACATCCCACCTTGGGTGGGTTGGAGGTCTGCGACCAACGGCCGAGGGCGCCCTAACACCTGCACGGATGTTATCCCAGCATAACACCCACCCTAGAGGGCATTATTCCTATTATACAATGGCTTATGAGTTAAAGAGAAGGAAAAAAGATGAAAAAATTGGTTTGAAACCATATATTTTAGTGTTTTTTCCAAAGCGTAGGTTTACTCTTTAAAGAAATAGTGCCTATTCTTTTTGTCCAGCAGGTGGAGCTGCTGTATTGTAACTGTGGCTCACACTGCTGAGTCCCCATATCAGCATTTGAGTGTTGTCTCCTCTGTCAGCTCAAATTTAAATGATTCTCTGTGCCACCAACTGTGTCGTTTTTTTTAAAACGATTCTATGTGTCCCAACGAACTGTGTGATTTTTATATTAGGTCTGTCACTTTCTTCCCATCATGTGGCCAGGTCAGCAGTTTCTTGTTTCCCAGCTCCTGCTGTGCTTGACTCGTGGACGGTTCCTTTCAGAGTGACAAAAATAAGCGATAAGGTATGAAAACACAGTTGAGAGGTGTAGCGGATGTCATTTTAAAATATTGAGAGAACAGATAGGCTTGGCAAGTTAGCGAGTATACAGCGTGGCGGTTGTCACGGTTTCACATCGGCGTAGTCAGTGTGTGGGTCAGAATGTTTTTGCTTGTACCTGGCGTTCCTGGTTGTGTTGTGCTTGCTTCTCCCGGTACACTAAATTCTTTTTGTTATGGTGCTGGGAGAACAAGTTGAAAAAGAAATTAAACTAATGTTAAATTGATGAAAGCAGTGTGTCACAGCGCTCAGTGTGTTTGCAGCAGGAGATTAGCGGGAGCGGTGACGGCGACGGCAGGGACAGATATGCGGATAGATTTTTTTTTATAACTTTAATGCGGTCATGACTCTGGTGGGACTATAACCGGGATGTTATGCTGGGATAACATCCCGGTTCAAGTCCTAGTCTGACCAATCAGGGACCAGGATTGTCTGCTGCCATTGTATAATAGGCAATCCAAACAGTGTTGTATCAGAAACACATCCCTTCCAGCCCTGAGGCACATAATGCATAGTCTCACTAGATAGCTAGGGACTGCTACATCTGGAGCAATCCTTCACCATAGAAAGTTCTTTCTATTACTCTTAGTGTGGCCACCTCCTTTGCTATCATAGCTCAGGCATGATCCAGGTAGTGGGAAGTTCCTGGAACCATGTCTGCAATTAAAACACATAAAAGTTTATTGTTACTATTTGTTTACCAGTCTCTGCTACAGTCTCGCAAAATGTCTCCCTACTGCTGTGTTTACATTACTAATCCCACCCTGTAATGGTGGTAGTAGCTCTCCTCATGCATCAAATCTGTTTGGGACTCGAAAACTGCTCATTCAACCTTTTCTGCTACTAATTTTGCTCAAACTGTTATCAATTACACTGCTTACCGTATATATCTGTCAGCACATTCATATGATTTTACAGGACTTTGCGATCAGCATATGAATCAACTATTTACATGTACTCAAAGTCACTTGCAAGCCACAGTATTTTTCTTCGCCAGGATTTCCTGTTTGTTGCAGCCTAATATACAACTACAGTCTTTCACTTACTTAGAATATTTTACCATTGATGAACCCATCATAATGCTTACAGTCTGTGGCTCAGAATTTTGTTTGTTGTCTTGCTCCTTACAACTCACAGTCCTTCCTTGCAAAACTGTCTCACTGCTTGCATGCAGATTTAGCTGGCTTGAAAATCATAACACAGTTTGATGCACAGTTGTTTGAGTTTTTTGCTAACTGAAATCAGTAGCTGGCTTTCTCCAGTGACATTTTCGGCCTGGTGCTGGTCCTGGAAGGCCTCTGGGGTGAGTGGGCTGGTGGTCCTGCTGATTGTTGCCTCGAATGCCACTCTCACTTTCCAGTTGATCAGATAACCAGTTGAGCCCTAATTTGGACAGCAAATGTCTGTTTTTCACAGACTAGAATGTTCACAAACCCCCTCAATGGTTGATCCTGGTCTGAACAGCTCGCACACCACTCGATCTCTCCTCCTCGAACATTTGATGCACTCTGAAGCTGACTTGGGATAGGGAATGATTGCAGTCACACCAATCACTCAGTGCCCTGCAAATTAGCCTCTCTCCCTCTCTTTCTCTCTCTCTCTCTCTCTCGTTCGCTCTTCTTTCATGGCAATTGTCAAGCACAGCAAATTGAAACTGCCAACTGTAACTTTTTTCCTCAACTACAATTTCAAGGTGGGAGTGCTGTTTTGACCATTTTCTCACACAGAGATCTTGGCAATTTCTTTAGCGATTCCACCACTTTGTACACAAAGTACATGAAACATTCAGGGCATATTTCTCTCTTTGTTTCCTAAAGTCCACATTACTTTTGCCAGTAAAACTTGAGATTTAAAAGTTTTGTAAACATTCTAGATGCAGGGACAATGACATACCCTTTCTGGCTTTACAGTCCTTAGTGGTACAGTAGCACTATACTAACAGGCACACAGTAGTACACATGGATGGCACTCTCCTAGGCAACATCTTTTTGCACTAAGTTTCCCTTTCCAGTTTTGGGCTACCAGACAGACAAAACACTAGCCATACCCTCTGCAAATATCTCCCATTCAGTAGCCTGTGATGTGCGTGACCCCAATTGATCGACCCCTGAAGTGTGACTTAATCGCAACGCATGTCACAGGGGCTACTAGGCAGCTACAGTGACCAGATGGGGTGGTTGGAGACTGTAGTGAAAGGAAGTCACTGCAGGTAAGCGTGGAGGGGAGCGAGCACACTCAGTGAGGGGTGGGAAGGGTTTTGAGGGGTGGCACCACAGTAGGCTGCTGCTCTGGGCCCATGGTGTAGTGGGTTAACTATTGACTTTGGTGAGTGGGGTGCTGGGTTTGGGCCTGAGCAAAGGTTAATTTTTGTTGTGCCTAGCCCAAATTTTATTATTTTTAAGTTTTGCCTCTCTCAACAGGCACCCCCCAGTGCTGAGAATCCTTAAGGAGGGGTGCGTGGTGGATGCAGCATCCTGCTGGGGGGACAGGATGTGCAGCCCCCCCATATAAACATAAAACATACAAGTCTCCAGTGCTATTTTGTTGAGTGCATGGGAGTCAGAGTGCCAAAATTGATGTTCAGCACTCTGACTTTGCTGTAATGGCGATCACCCTTTGGCAGTTGCAGTTATGACATAGAACCTCTTGTTCTGTCCTCAAATTCAAACAATATCCTTGGACAGGCCCCCCATTTTTGTAACTGCCCACCCAAGCCACTTGTTTAACTACTAAACATGCCTCCCATACTTTTTCTGTCTAGAGGAAAACAGAGGGATGGGGGAACAAAGCAATTGCAACAAAGAAACACAAAGTATGTGCAAGACACAAACAGACCTATAACAAAACCTAGGTCCTGAGGAGACAACTTTTTGCTGAGGGTTATGCTAGGTTTGCTACTTCTAACTGGGGTACCTAGTAAATCCACACTGGAAGCAGTAACTTGATTGTCATTACCAGGATGGGATTCTAGAGTGTGGCTTTATTTTGAAACAAACTTGGAACTCAAAAGCAAAGATGGACCCTAAAAGATTTATACTTTGAAGCACAAGGCAATGCAGAAGCACATCTGTAGAAAGACAGAAACTGAAATTTCCCATATTGCCTAGGGTTTGACATCTGGAAATGTGGTACTAGCCACAATGAAAAAAACACAAATTCTTTGGGAAGTGGCACTAGGCCATGACTTAGAACAGTTCCCATATGGCATAGGATTCACAGAAGGAAAATTGTGGTACACTGGCCATGATGGCACACATTAGAGTTCAAAACAAGCAAAACCCACATACAAGGGGTAGACTTCAATCTTCAGTCATGACCACATGCACTGAAAGAACAGGTGCCCTTACAGAACCCGAAGTGCTGAACTGGTCACTCCAGATTGGAGGTTACCCAACTTTTGCTTCCTTGTCCATACCCAGCCATTCTTTCAGAATGACACCTCAACAGATAATGTACAGTACAAACCATGCTTCCTTTAAATGTTTAGCACATTTTAGCATTAGAAAGTACCACAAGAGGTATAAAATTAAAGTTCTGAACAAAGTGCCTGGTCGCACATGGGACATACACAGTTGTCAGCAAACTTGACTGTTGAGAACAGTCTCACAGAAGTGGGTGAATGGATCCCTTTATCAGAGTGTCACTGCACAGTAAACGCCATAGGTACATATTCTGGGTAACTTGCAGACAGAATCTGCTCAAAGTTTGTACACCAAAGGCAGCTTCAAAATGTTCCAGGTTGGATCAGGGGATTGCACTCAAAACCTCAGCAGTCCCCCTCATCCCACTGGGAATAAGGGCATCAGCAAATCCTGGAGATGGTTTCCACCACTTCACAAGTCAGGCAAAAGATGTTCTAATACTAGGGTGAGAAATACAGACTCTCTTCGCTCTTCCAGCTGCTCACTCTCTGGAGCTGCAACTAGAATTCACTCCAGCAAGAACTCAACTTCATCTCCAATTGAACTACTCTCAGAATCCTAAACTCCCCACACTCACAAGTTGTGGTTTATGTTGCTGCAAGAGTTCTAAATGACATCACCTCCACTGCTCTCAACTGAGACCAAGTAAACAAAGAGGGAGCAGGTGAAAATCCATTTAACTAGATATTCACCAGTTGCTCTCCCCACCTAACACTGACACTGATGGGACTCTAGTAACCCCAGGAAACAGGGGGATTACACACAGAAGGAAAAAGTTAGGAACCATAGTTAGGTAGCATGAGCAAATATGGGACAGAGGAAGGAACTAGTCCATTCACAGAAGACAGAGTCCTAAAATAACTCACAAAACTGAAAGTGGACATAGGAATGGGACCCAATTTGATACATTCTAGAATATTACAGAGACTACAAGAGGTGCTGGCAGCTACACTGGCAGCCCTGTTCAATGAGTCACTGGATTCAGGAGTGGTTCCAGAGGACTTGGAGGAGTGCAGATGTAGTCCCTCTTCACAAAAGATGGAGTAGGAAGGAGGCTGGAATCTATAGACCATTAAGCCTCATCTTAATAGTGGTGAAAATTATGGAATCACTACTTAAAGAATGGATTGTGAAACACCTTGAATGTGGCAGAACACAGTATACAAGACAGCATGGATTCACAGCAGAAAGGTCATGTCAAAAAAATCTAATTTCTTTTACTGGGTGACTAGAAAATTGGATCAGAAGGGAGCAGTGGATGATGCCACCTACCTGGATTTCAGTAAGATTTTTGATACCATTCCACACAGAAGACTTGTAAATACACTGGGCAGCCTGGGAGTGGGTCACAAGATGGTAAACTGGGTTAGGAACTGGTTGAGTAATAGAAGACAAAGGGTGGTGGTAAACCGAGCTCAGTCTGAGGAAAGGAGGGTGACCAGAGGGGTGCTTCAGGGATCAGCTCTGGAGCCAGCCCTGCTTAATGTCTTCATAAGTGGCTTTGTGGAGGAGCTAGAAGGGAAGGTATGCCTCTTTGCAGATGACACTAAGATCTGAAATAGGGTGGGCACTCTGGGAGGGGTGCAAAAATGAGGAGTGACCTTGGTAAACAGGAGAAATGGTCTAGCGTAACAGCTGAGAATCAGTATGAAAAAGTGCAAAATCATACATTTGAGACATAACAACCCAGGGGAGGATTACTTCATGGGGGTACTGATGGTCACCACACAGGAAAGCAATTTGGGGGTGATCATATCTGATGACCTAAAGGTGGTTAAACAATGTGCCAAGGCTGTGGGGAGAGCCAGTAGGATGCTGGTGTGCATCAAAAAGGTATTCCAGCAGAAGGAAAGAGGTGGTGATGCCACTGTACAGATCACTGGTGAGGGCTGATTTGGAATACTGTTTCCGGTTCTGGTGGCTGCATCTCTGTAAGGACATAGGGTGGAGGCAGTTCAAAGAAGGGCAAAAAAGATGGTACAAGGCTTGCACAAAAAGTCATTTGAGGAGAGACTGGGAGACCTTAACATGTACACCTTGGAGGGGAGGAGAGCCAGGGTAGATATGATAGAAATCTGAAAATATCTAAAGGTCATATACAGGGTAAAGGTGGATAGCATCTTTCAGAAAGAGAGATGTTTAGGAATGAGGGGGCATGTCATGAGGTTGGAAAGGGTAGACTTGGGATAATGTGAGGAAGTATTGTTTCACTGAAAGGGTGATAGAATAGACTCTTAGGAGGAGGTGGTGGGGCAAACACAGTGGGGAATTCAAAAATGCATGGGATAGGCATGGGAAGCTTTAGCAATAGGAACTAAAAGGTAATGTCGGAGATCAAGTAGGGTCTGCGACTTTTGCAGTAGGAAGGACATTGGGCAGAGTAGATCGGCTTAGTGGTCCTTATGTGTTGTTAATGTCTATGTTTCTATGTTAGATGTGAGGAAGTACTTCTTTACGTAAAGAGTAGTCAATTCCTAGGACAGTCTTTCAGCAGAGGTGGTTGGGGCAAAAACAGTGGTAGAGTTCAAGCATGCATGGGATAAGCACTACAGAATCATAGTGGAATCCAAGGGTAAGGGAGAAAGAGCTATAGATTGGGGACAGTCTGCATTAATAGTGTAGGTAGAGAGAAATGGGCAGAATGAATGGGCAAAGTGGTCCTTATCTGCCATCAAATTCTATGTTTCTATATTTCTGTGTAAATGTCACAGTGGTAAAGCTCTTTTAAGAGGAAACTGCAGCACTGGTAGTACCATATCTTTGTAGCCACCCAGTCCCCTGGGGTTACTAGAATCCTATCAGTATTATTGTTAGGAAGGCAGCAGGCAGCTGGTAGGAAGCTCAACAGGGGCACCTTCATAATGACATCATTGTTTACTCAGCTAGCCTGAGGGAGGAATGGTTAGGTCATTTAGAACTCTCACAGCAGCATAAGCCACACTCTGTTTGTTAGCTGCATTGGGGAGCTTAGAATACTAAGTTTGAGTTGGTAGTTTGGTTCAGTTAGAGCTTGAGTGAGGAGCTGAGAGTGGCAGAAGGACTGCCACTTGGCTCTGAGGAGAGGATCCAGGATTTCTCACCCTAGTAGAGTGTTATTTCCAGCTTCCAGCTGAAGTGGTGGAAACAAGGCTACAGTAGGATTTCCTGATTCCTACCCCTTGTGAAGTAGAAGGAACTGCTTGTTCTCAGTGGCCTATATGGGCAATCCTGTGAATATTCTATGGTGTTATCAGTTCTTTTGGATAGGAACTGAAAGAGACTGTTTTGATTGTCTACCCAGGAGAGTGCCTTTCTGTTTCTTTTCATTGCTCAATGCCCTGTGGATGGAACCATTTCTGTGTGTTCTGTTCTAGAAGACCAGATCTCCACATTTTTAAGGGGATTAAATCATCTGGGTGCTTGTGCCCATAGATAAGGCTGCATTGCACCTGTCAGTGCCCCTAGGTTCACCCATGTGAGTGAAGTACTGTTAAACTGTATACCCCAGTGAGTGCAGTTTATTTTATGGTCACCCCCGCATGTGACTAGCTAAAGTGTGGGAGCTGTAGCATTTCAGTGGGGGGGGGTTCAATGATATAACCTGAACAATGGCAGAGACCGTTGGTTGAGGCCATGGGTGGGAGGAACACCATCTAAGTGCTTAGAAGGCATTGCTTCCTGGTTCGTAAAAGGGCACCAGTATTTTTACCTGAGTGAAGGCCAAGCTGCAGGTTAAGGTGAGTGCCTGAGTTTCACTTATTGCCCCTATGTTCAAGAAGAGTTCTGAGTGCATCGTTTAGATTAACTAAATGACACTTATGTGAACAACATGTTCATGTATGTGGACAGATGTCCACTAATGCACCCTTGGGAAATGGGAAGATTGTTCTTTTTTTAATTTAATAAGCTTTATTTGTTTTAATTTTTTACGACATCCAAGTACAGACATGATAATGCAATGAAAGGAACCAACCAGGATAAGAACAATTACATTATAATTGCATTCAGTAAAAAAAAAAGAAAGAAAGTGACTGCGTAACAGTTCAATGTTATGATGCACTTAAGTTGTCTGTAACCCCCCTTCCCCCATAACCCTCGTTCCTCCCATCCCAAGTCTGCCACCTGGTACTATAATAAAAACAAGAAGAGAAAAGAGAGTTGAGATTCTGAGTCAAAAGTGCTGGCTATTGGGATATACCTAATAGATATAACCCTCTTTTAGAACCATTGGAAAAATTATTTTGGATTAGAACTATTGTACTGAAATAAGAGTTTGGAGTGTTTCCCACCTTTGCTTGTATGCTTCTGATCTATTCTTAATTTCAGTCAATATAAGTTCTGCCTGTAAGGCAAACATAAACCACTCTAAATAGAGGGGAGTAGATGAATCAAGCCAGTGTCTTAGTATTATTTTCTTGGTACAAGCAGTAATCAAGGCAATATGGGCTTTCTGCTGTGACCCTTGAATCTGTGTATAATCTCCCAGAATACAAATTTCTGGAGTAAATTTGTCAGTGATCATAAGTATACGATTAAGACGATTTTGAATCTCCTTCCAAAAGGAATTAATAGTATCACAGGCCCAAAGCATATGAAATAAATCAGCTGGTTCATGTTGACATTTAGGACATCAGCTGAAGGATGAAGCCCCCATTCAGCAAAACTGAACTGGTGGGTAATATAGATTATGGTAGTTATTGTTGTTATTATGTTACTTTATTCAGTACCTATCCCATTTAATATACTTATATAGGTGTTTCTAAATGTTAGGCCAATTCCTAGAGGGAGACTGCGGTGGTAGGATGTTGTCCCACCAATAAAATCTTTGACTTTCTATGTTAGCTATTTCTTTTAGTAGAAATTTATATGAATAGGACATAATCAAGGCCACTGATTTATGGTGGTTAAAACAAATAAATTCCGTTTTCAAGACTTAAGATTCCGGAATTTCACCGGTGATTGTTACTCTAATTTCCAGATTTTACCGGGATTCTGTTATCATTCTTGCAGTATGTGCATAAATAATCAGAATTAAAGAAGGCTTAATATACAGAGCATTAAATAAAGCAAACTGAAAATAGTACAGGAAGGAATTAAAAGAAAAATAGACTGTTTGATAGATTTACTGATCTGATAGAAAATGTCAGATTCCATGAAATCTTCGTTTTCACCGGTTTTCAGGCAGCCCTAATTCTGGAATTTTACCGGATTTTCCGGTAAAAACCGAAAAACAGTGGCCTTGGACATAATGTGTGATGTAGGGATGGATTCTACATATGGGAGAACCACTTACATAAGGGGACTAGACCATTTATCCGACCCAAAGAGTTTTACCAATAAATGGGTTATTTGAAAATATTTAAATACAAGGTTATGAGGCCATTTAAAAGTGGATTTGGCTTCTTTAAAAGGAAGCAATTGTTGGTCTTTCACCAGTTGGTCTACCGAATTCACTACCACTTGTGGCCAAAATTGGTGATGCTTAATATTCTTACCTGAAATTATAAAATTAGGGCTAGAAAACAAAGGTTGAGTTATAGCTCTGGATGCATCGACTTTTAGGAAATTATTTAACTGATGCTGAGTTTGACATAAAGTGTATAACGGTGTTTCCTTTAGGGCCTTAGGGAGATTCTTCTTGGAAATAAAGGGGAGAGTCTTAGGATCAATTCCATTCATTAAACTTAAAGCCCTTTCAAGTCTGACCAAGGAAGGACAACAGGTGTATTCCAGGAGAGCTTCTGAGGATTGTAACCAGAATCTGATTCTTGCTAAATATATGGCTAAATAATAAATATAAAAATTAGGGGCTTGGAGACCACCATCAATTTTCTGCTGTGTAAGTTTGAGGTAACTTTGCCTGACTTTCTTTCCTTGTCATATAAAGAAACTGATAATTCTATGTATCTGTGTAAACTATGAGAGTGGTACGGTCCCATTGAACATTTGTAGGGGGTATAAAATCCAAGGTAGCACATTCATTTTTACAATATTCAAATGGCCCCATAGAGAAATAGGCAATTTCGACCATCACTTAAAATCTTCAGATAGGGTTTTGTTAAGAACGTCTAAGTTAAATTTTTTCATAACATGGGGAAGAGGATGTATAATTATTCCTAAATATTTAAATTTTTCAGTATTCCAGTGAACACCCAATTGACCAATTTGTCTTCATAGTGAATTTATTAAGAGGATAAACCTCTGTTTTACCCATGTCGAGTTTATAATTCAAAAATGATTCAGACTGAGAAATAATTTGAAAGGTTGCCAGGAGAGATTGAGATAGATTAGTAATATACAAGAGTAAATCATCAGTGCAGGCCAATAACTTGTATTCAGTATGCCCAATTGGGATCCCTGAAGTCAAATCAGAATGTTTGATTTTCCTAATCAGTGGTTCTAAGTACAAATTGAAAAGAAAAGGGGAAAAGGGACAACCTTGTCTGGTACCCTGGGATAATGTAAAAGACATGGAGAGAACACCATTGCAGTAAATTTGGGCTTTGGGTAGTGAGTATAATATTTTAATCCATTGAAGAAATTCTTGCGGGATATGGTATTTGGCCAATAACAAGAAGAGGTACTCCCAAGAGACCCTGTCAAAGGCTTTTTCCACATCTAGGGCAACAAGAGCAGCAGAGGAGGTGAGTTCTTTGGATACAGAAGAGATGTAGGCAGCATTCCTAAGATGATCAGATGATAGTCTCCCCTGGACAAACCCTACCTGCTCATGACTAATCAGGGATTCCCAGATCAGGCCTAATGTAGACAAAAGTATTTTGGCCAAGATCTTAAGATCCACATTAATTAATGAAATTGGTCTATAATTGGGAATGAAAAAGGGATCTTTATCTGGTTTTGGAATGACAATTATCAAGGCCTGAGTCAGGGTAATGTTGGAGATACCTTTATTAAAAATGTACTGAAAAGTATCTAAAAGAATGGGAGCAATATTCTTTTTAAAGGTCTGGTAAAAGTTTGTAGTGAATCCATCTGGGCCCGGAGATTTATCTCTTGATAGGGATTCTACAGTGGCCAGGACTTCCGTTAAAGAAATGGGAGTTTTTAGGAATGTAGACTGATCCTCAGATAACACTGGGAGATTGATATCTTGTAGAAAATTATCCATTTTTTGAAGCAGGGAAGGATGATTAGGAGCTGAATATAATTGTTGATAATATTTTTGAAATGCATTTGCAATTTCTGGGGGGGAGATAAGCAAGACTCCTGAAGTCAAGTAAATGGAAGTGATTATTTTATCAGTCATTTGTGTGCACAAACAGAGAGCCATGAGCTTCCTCACCTTTTCCCCCCTGATCAAAATATGAGATTTTGGATCAGAGCATGAGATATTTAGCCTTATCAGCTAAAATCGGTTATATTGTGCACAAAGAGATTCTACTTTTGTCCAATCCTTAACTGGTGCAGAGGGAAGAAGGGGGTGTTCTAAATCCTCTACTTGGGTCTGTATATAGGAGAGAGTTGCTTTTCTTTGTTTTTTGCATTTTGTTGCTAATCAAATACATTCCCCTCTTAAAGCACATTTCAGTGCTCCCCATAAAAAATATTTTTTTAGGCATTGTTAAGGCATTGAAAACCATGAAAGTAGATACTGTATGAAGGTTTGAATAAGTGTTATTAGGTCTTCGGATTTCAAGAGCTGATTATTTAACTACCAGAATTTATCTCTATGTATATTTGGCGCAATATCAAAGAGGAGGTGGGCAATGCGATGATCAGAAATTGCATTGGAAGAGTAGTAAGCCGTGGAAACACCTGGTAATAGATCTAGAAAAATAAGAAAATAATCCAGTCATGAAAAGGAGTGGTGAGGGAGGGAGTGGAATGAAAATTCCTTACTGTCTGGATGCGTAAGCCTCCAGGGATCTGTAATACCGATAGAGTGGATTAACACATATAATACTTTTTGGGAGGATGTTAGTTTTTGTCTTATCTGGCTGGATCTATCTAGCTGATTAGAAATGACCAAGTTCCAATCTCCCCCAAAATTATTGGAAATGAAGACCATATGGCCAGGGTAGACATAAGGTTCGTAAAAAATTCTGGGTCTTCATTATTCAGTCCATAAATGGAGCCTAATATTACTTCTGAGTGTCCCAATATGGCCCTAAGAATCACATATCGGCCTCCTGGCTCAGCAATTGATTGAATAAGATGGAATGGAATTTTCTGGGAAATGAGAATAGCTCTCCCTCTTTTGCGGGAATCAATACTGGAACCAAATACCTGACCAACCCAGTATCTCCTAAAGCAATTTATTTGACTGGACAGCAAATGTGTCTCTTGCAGAAAGGCTACATCTATTAGTAGACTTTTAAGGTGAAGCAAAATTTTAGTTATTTTAGCTGGGGTCTGTGTACCTTTTATGTTCCAGGAACAAAACTTAATCCCAGCCATTTCTGGTAAACATCCTATAACACCCTAAAGAAAAAAGGAAGAGTACTTCATCAAACAACAGCCAGTGCATAACTTCTACTCTAATGATTATTACATCCCAACCCATGGCAGACATCCTAAGTATTATAATAAACCTACCCTCATCCCAACTACTTAACCCAAAACTTCCAACTCTATGAAAGTATTCCCTTGATCTTCTGACTTTACCCTCTACAAATAAGAAAAAAGGAAGCTCAATTCTAGATACTAAAGTGGGATGATCAACCCCCATATTCAGTTTCATGAATGTAACCAGCCTAGGCAATCCCACTCAACTCCCCGCTCCTACTCTATTCCCCACAAAAAAAAAAGAAGATAGAAAAAAAAAACAATATGGTGCTTGGTGACATTCAACCATAGTTTTGGATCACCATTTATAAACATAGTACTAGAACTGTATTATTTTTTAAGATTAAAGTCAGTATTCCTTTGTTAAATTAAACAGTTAAACCAAATCTAATCCTTTTCATTTACACAGTAGACTGTAATTCTGCCCAAACAACAAAATGAACCACCATTGTGCATTGGAAATGAGTCAAGCCATTATTTGACACAACTCAGATATGTACTGCCACATTCATATATAAAAAAGAAAAAGTGAATTGAACTATTATATTTAAATAACATAGTGGCCAAGTTGAAATTTCTGTTCCAACATTACTCTAATGATTATAGCACAAGGTCACTCCTATTAAACTTAAATCACAATTGTGCGTATAATCGAACCACCAATTCGCTCGTATAGTCTACTTAAATAAGGCAATTGAAATGTCTCTAATTAGAAATATCTAGGACAGAACAAAAAGGCATTTCCTAAATAAACATAATGGGCAGGTTAATATTGCTGTTCCAGGGTTTCTCCAGTGATCGCAACACAAGGTAACTCCTATTGAACATAACTCACCCTCATGCACATGATCAAGCCACATTTCGCTTGTATAGACTACTTAAGGAAGGTGATTGAAATGTCTCTAGTTAAAAAAAATATAAAACCAAATGAAAAGGCATTTCCAAAAAAAATGAGCTTACCGGCAACAACACAGACTCCCAAGTAAGGACAATAACTAATTCAAACTAATCCTTTCTGAGGATGTGAAGTAGCTGCTCAGTGAGCTAATCTTGATGCTATAAAATAGGACCAGGAGAAGAGTCATTGAGACAAGCTGATTAGGCGCTCATTTTAAACTTTGATTAGCCTCAACCTTGAACCAAACAAAATTATTTAGAGGCCCTTCCGGGAACCATTATACTGGGCACTTCAACTAAAATACATTGACCGGAGTCAACGCTACTAAATAAATAAGGGGAAAAAAAAAGTCCAAAAGACAAGGGACTGGTTACATTATCTTCAGCTCACTGGTCACATGCACCACTTTATTAGATAGTGTCTGAGGACAGAAGAGAAATACAAATACCTCTTAGAACTGTCATATACCACAACTAAATAATAAAACAGGATAGTGTTCTTTTTATCCTCTGATTAGTCCCATTCTTGATGAAAACACCATCATTAGGGATCTTATCAGGAACCAGGTAGAGCTGACACGTTCGTTAGATTAATTGTCGGGGATCAGCGCTGTGGAAATAGATCAGAAAACAGGGTTGCTAATTCTCAGGCAGCATATTCGGCATTATCGAATGATTTCCAAGAACCATGGTGCAGAACAGAGAGTTTAGCTGCGTGTAGCATTCTGAATTTAATACTTGCCACCAACAGCTTCACAATGCTGGGATGATATTCTGCTCACTTCTGGCGTGTAGCAATGGGCAAATCTTGAGAGATACAAACTACGGTTTGGTCCCACTTCATTTCTTGTAGTTCTTTGGTTTTCCCAAGAATATGCTGACGGTCCAGATAGCTAAGCAGACACAATATAAATGGCCAAGGCTTGGCTCCTGCATTTGGCCTTGGTGTCAAGGACCTATGTGCTCTCTCAACAATGTATTCATTAGTGTGAGGCAGGGGTCCAGCAATTTTGAACATTTTCTGAGCGAATAAAACTGGAGAATGGCCCTCCGCCTCCTCTGGGAAGCCGAAAATACTGTAACTAGGTTGTTGCACTAGTTATGGCCTTCCAGATCTTTGAGTTTGAGCTCTAATTTACTCATTCTTTGCCACATGGAAGACATGTCCGAATCAGCCCTGGACTGCCATTTCTCAAGTGAGAATGTGCGTGCTGCAATGTCCGTCACAGCCCAATTTGTATCTTTTAATTCTTCTTTAATAGCTTTCAAATCTGATGAGAAGTCTAAGAAAGCATTCTTCAATGGAACTAATTCAGCTCAGAACTTTTCTTCTGATAGTGGAGTATTAGAAGTTGAAACTTGCACAGATTTGCCCGAAGCTGTGGTCTAGGTTTTTGGATGCTTAGCTAGCTTATCCAGCGGGGTGGGTGGCATACGGGCTGGGAGGGCCTGTTTCATTTTGGCCTCCATCCTTTGAAAAACCTCCCATTTCTTTAGTCTATGAAATCTCCTCTGAGCTCCTGGAATTTCCTGACGATTAGATGATCGAGTTCTAGTGGAATATTTGCACTGAATTCCGTTATTTCTTTAAATTTTGTGCCTTTGCAGTGGGAGCGGGTTTCAGAAGCATCTGCCTACACTGAAAACATCACCTGTCCACTGGGAAGATTGTTCTGTTGTTGTTCATGAACTGTATTACATGCAAGAAGTGTTCATGAATGTGTACCTGCCCAGCTGGACCAACCCTTGAGAGTTCACTTCTGCTTGTACTTTCCACCTGTTTAATAAAGTCATACTGCACAATCGCAATCATTGTTATGGACATTCTGATTATTGCTACTGGTTGTGTGGATTTGCTGTGGCCCCCTCAGCATTTTTAATCAAGTATATGCCTAGCAGCCTCCACCCAGAACCTTGGTTCTGTTATTTACACAAGGTTCAATTTGTTTTGTCTCTGTACCCCTCACCCCTCTCTTCCTGTAGAAAATGAGCCAGGTATACATCCTAATGCCAATGGTGGTACCTACCATTTTAAAATGTAAGTTGGTATGCCAGTAAATGGGCACCAGTGTTTCGAGATTATAATGAGGGGTGTGCACACTAGTTAAAAAAGTGGTCTGAGGAGTACAAAAAATGGGGGCTTATCTTGGGATATTTAATATTCGGTGAGAGGTATGCTGAGGGTATGTCTAAGATCTTCCTGTCTGGTGGCAGTGCCCCAAATAGAAGATTCTTTACTAGAAAATAAAGTTTTGCCAAGTTAAATGCCAGCTGAAAGTCTTTTTCTTTCTAAGCTTGTGTGGAAAAGAAAGAGGAAGAATTTGCTGTTTGTGTGTTTACTCTGAAATTGTGGATTGAGAAATAATTGCCCTGCCTTGTGGTAAAAGTGCTTAAAAACTGGTTAAATGTTGCAAATTGCAAGATGAACATATTTGTGGACTTATACAACAGTGTTTTCTAAGTGCTCTGAAAGTTTCAAGTGTGTATAGTGAAATTTGGGGGTGGCACTAAGGAAAAAGCACTAAGTACTGAGTGAAAATGCCTTAAAATGCTTGCTCCACTGAAATTTCAAGCCAAGAAAAAAGTGACAGTTTGCAGTTTAAATTTTACATTCTCGGCGATCATGGTACAGGAGTGCAGCAGAGAGAGAGAGAGAGAGAGAGAGAGAGAGACAGTTCATTTGCATGGTGTCATGTGATTGGTCACAGTGCACCTGAGCCCCGCTGTTGCCCGAGTCTCTTCTTCTTGTGGAACATTCATGGAGGAACAGCCTGAAGTGTGTGAACAGCTTGTAGTTTGTGCAGCAGGAAGGAGGAATCAGTTACAGCAAAAACGCTTCTGTAACTACAGTTTTCTGTCTTTTTCCACAAAAAAACTGGGCTCAACCTGTATTCCAAGTGACTGGAGAGTGATAGAGGTGATCATAGCAATGATTGGTGGGGCCGCAGTCTGGTTCACCCCAGAGGCCTTCTTAAGATTGGTAGCAGGCCACATTCCATTGACTCTGAAAACCACCTACTGCCTGTAAGTATCCTTTTCAAAAGAAGTTGACTGTGGTGCTAAGGTTGGAAAACTGTGTAAGAACTTGAACAAAAGTAATAAAAGTACTGAAAGAGAGAGAGTTTGTGAACTGTTAAATATTGGGATTTGTGTGTGACAGTGCAGTTTTCAAAGATAGTGAACTTTAATAAAAAGATCCTTCTGGTCAAAGTGCTTCTGAAGTAATGGACAGAGAAAAAGAATGAACTTGTGCTTGAAAATATCAGTAGAAATACAAAGATCCAGGCTGAATCCCAACAATTTATAACTGACTGTGATGCAAAGTTGCAGTCTCCATATTGGGGCATATCCAGCTATGTAAACAAAGCAGGGCCATTTTAAAACAAAGTATCTAAACAAAAACAAAGTTTGAAATGGTTTCTTGCTAAGTTGTGGAATACAACTGTAGCAGCCAGGCAGCCTGTTTGTGAACTTTTTCCAGTGTGTTAAAATCTCAGAGTGCTTGAAAACAATAGTCATTTCACGACTTATGCATTTCATTTTTAGTAAATGGCGCAGCAAACCCCTCACTACCCGCTCCATGCTAGGATGTGGGTAGTCCAACAAGAACAAGAACTAGCCCATTCTGAGCAATTTCATGACAGTTCAACAGCACCTGCTGAGGTAGCTTTGCCGAACTATCCAGTTAATGCATGCATAATATGCGTAAAACCAGGAAGAGATGTTCTGCCCATTCCCCATCGCACAGACTGTAGAACGCTATTTGGGATGAGCATTGAAGGTGGCACAAGGGTAGCTAAAGTGAAACACAGTAATTTTGCCCCAACCTGGATGCATACTGGTGACTCTATATAATCAGAACTACAGCTATAGGCTGGTTGCAGTAAAAGTGACCTCATGGAGTTTGTAAAGGAGTTGCTGGACATTATGTGCACCAATGCTTTGCAGGGCCCAGAGGAAGTGAAGTGTTCCATGCCACAGAGGGTGGAATTGGATACTGCTAGTGTAGGTTCAGTAAATCCGTGGGTGGAAGGCCAAAGTCCAAGCCTCGTGGGAAGAGTCAGAGGTGGAGGAAGCATGTCATTGGGAGGACAGTGCCTCTGATAACAGTGAAGAATGGACAATTGCGGTTGTTGGTACAATTGCCAGCTCCTGGGCAGAATGTGTAGAAGAGGAGGAAGCAGCAATGGCTTCAGTAGGCCCTCTTAAATCACCATTGACCTGGGCTTCCATGGAGCCTCCCAATGTCCATTTGGAGGAAGACTCAAGAAGTGTGCCCTCGAGTGCAAAGGTGGACTGCTCTTGCTCTGCACTTAGAGTTTGTGACTGGCTCAGCCAGGACTGGTCACTCCCAAGCCATGCTTCTGGATGTGAGTTAGTGAAAATCAGCAAAGAAGAGAGAATTCTGCACAGACAAACTGAGGCTAAGTATGGACAATTGAACTCTTTCTATCCTAGAAAGATATGGGAAGAAATTGAGAAAGACAGGCATGCTTGGCTGTGGGAGGAAGCTTGTGCCCACCTGCACCCTAGAGTAAACAAGTGGGCCTGAATTAAGGTGTGTAATGAGAAACTGCAATTCTGAAGGTGTGGCAGGACCTTGTTGATCAACTCTGTGAGAATAGTGGACAAAGCTGGCCAAGAGACACCCTATAATGTTCTAATGGTTAGTCCAGATGGGGGTGACGTTGTATGCCCCAGATCCAGAATGGTACTATCCCCAACATGTGGTGCCATTCTTGAGAAATGTGCCCACCTGACAAAAGTGAATTCAGCCATTGCCAGCTCAGCCATCTGCCACTGAAGAGGCAGCAACCCAGGATGGAGGTGCCTTTCTTCTGGTGAGCCAGGTTCATCTACAGCAGTATCCAGGTTCGGATCCAGCAGCATCCAGGTTCATCTGTTGTAGCATCCAAGTTCATCGGTTGTAGCATCCAGGTTCATCAGCCCATCAGGTTCAGAGAAGATTTCCACTCCATGTTCAGTAGAGGGTCTTTGGAAGCAGCTGGTCTGAAGATTTCATCTACCCAGCAGCTGAAGATCATCAAGAAGTAGCTCCAGAGAGGTGATGTTGACATCCTTTCATCCTCGAGAACTGGTAAGAGACATTTTCATTTTTAATTTAACTGTTCCCAGCAAGTTTGAAGACTGGAATAATGTCTCCAATAGACTTGCCTTCTAGACTTCAGCCTTGTGCCTGTTCCAGAACAGTGTTTCAGCAGGCTCCAGCCTAGGGGAGACTCTTGTTGTAGTGCTTCGGCATTCTGGACTCCTTAGTTTTGGACTTTGCAGGGATTACTCTCCCAAATGTTTTGCAAATGTTTTTATGTTTTCTATTTTTGTACTTTTGTAGAAAGTCCTTTCAAAAATGCTTTTTGGGCTTCTGCGGTATCCAGTGGGAGGGTTTTGGCCACTGTTTTTGGCTTTAGAGGTTGTAGTTGTGTGCAAAAATGTTTTGCGTAGTGTTTTCTTTTGCAGGTGTTCCTGGAAGATGACAAAAAATTCCTGAAAAGGATTGGTGGGACTCATTGGAGTCCTCCTTTGTGTAGAATCATTAGACTTGTGTAACTGTAGTACAAAATCTAACTATTTTTCACTTTACTGGGGTGAGGTGTAAAATGTTTTTTTGGTGGGGGTTGGAACCTGGTGGGTAGCTTAGGTCAGATAGATTCCCCTAGAGGGTTAGGTGGGGAAGGCAGGTTGGTGATCCTGATTCTGGATAGTGGGATCACCAATGCTGTCTGGTAGGATATGCTTCAGGCAGTTTCTAGGATCCACTTGTTGCACCTGGGCTATGTCCCCTATCATCCCACATACACCTCACATACACCTCGCACTGTATTCCTGGTCTATTATACTGTGGCACTGCTATTTTGCACTAATGTATAGATATAGGCACCCAGCATATAAGCATGAGTGCTAGGAATGTGCCTTGCTGCTAATATATGCTGTTTATCATGCATGATTCATTATATCTCACTGTAACACATTTATCTAGGTTATGTTTGTCTTTTACATATATTTCATATATAATCTACCTAATCACTGATACGATGACTCTGAGGGATCATCAGTGATTATTGTATACTTATAGTCTCATATAATTATATGTAGTGTGTTTTACACTCAGGCAGACATGCCACATGTAATAGAACCCTGTCAGCACTTCTCTTTGTCTAAGTAAGCTG
This sequence comes from Neoceratodus forsteri, assembly GCA_016271365.2. Lineage (NCBI taxonomy): Eukaryota > Metazoa > Chordata > Ceratodontiformes > Ceratodontidae > Neoceratodus > Neoceratodus forsteri. Next base: position 131,333,955 of record JADMNL010000022.1, read on the forward strand.
ACAGAGATAAATCCTTAGTTATGTCTTATATTGTACATAAGCAAGAAATGCCACATGTAGTTTTTAATCTGTTAGCATTGCTTTTGTCCAAGCTGTAATGCAAATGGAAGCATATTCTGCCTCATATGATACTCATTAGTAATTCTGACTCCTAGGTCTTCATCCACTAGAGCAACAGTTCTCAAACTTTGTCATAATGAGCCACCCCTAAGCTATGAAAAAGATATTGAGCCTCCACCAAAATACTGAAATATTTTTGGTCCTCCCCCTAGAAAAATAGCTTACTTTTCACAGTACATCGAGAATAAATTGAAACCTCTTTACATAGCTTGCTCTCATGTTATTAAGCTTATTGTACCCCCACACACACAGGACAACCTACTTGCTCCAGTATTTTGACTCTTGAACCATTGTTACCCCTTACTGCCATACTTTCATGGGTCAGACAGCTTTTTCTGTTGCCCATCTAACTGGAATAACCTTCCTGCCAACCTCTACCTCTCCTCCTCTAACCCTGCTCTTAAGCAACTTCTCAGGGATCATTTTGCTCCCTCCTGCTCTTATTCCTTGTACCAGTACGGTTAACTCTTGTGTTTGGACTGTTCTGCTGCCAGTCTAATTGATCACTTATTCCTCACATTGTTAGTTTATTGTTCTTAATTTGTTTGCACTTTTATTCATTTTGTATTACTTGAGTGTTTTGCAGTTACATTTTGAATTGTATTCTCTCACTACCCTTCCCTGGGTACACCTGAAATAAGCCATGGCTCAGTGTACAGTACCTTCCCTGGTCATCAACTTGTGAATAAATGCATACATTCACCTACTATTATCCTCTTTCAGTTTGCCTTATCCCTTCACCCAAACTCTATAAAGTTCAACATTTAAATACAGTACTTTTTCAAGACTTGCTTGAGCCTCCCCTAGAACAGGTTGGGGCCTCCCCAGGGAGGCTGGCCTCACCATTTGAGAACCCCTGCACTAGAGAATGACTTAGGACCAATACATATTGTTTCTCATATCTATAACTATGAGGTAATCTCTGTTGTTATGCTGTTATCTGTAGTATATAGTTGTCTGAAACCTACTGTAGCTCCTCTAGAAGAGAAGGGAGAGAGAATTAGATCTTGGAGAACCTGAGATCCTACAATCCTGGAGATTATGTACATTCTTCAGGAGAGTGATGATGAGAAACCCATCTCCCTTGTGATTTTCTTTTTCACATGCTTGGCGAAAGTAGTCTAATAAACATTCATTAGTACTCTTGCTTGTTTACGAATGTTTCTTGGCAGACTCCCAGACACAAGAATCTATATTATTAGTATTATTATTTACTCTACTATCTGAGATTGTTTACATAACACACTGTGGCCTGGATAGTCAAAAGAGTTGCACGATATTCAAAGGGGCAAGTTGGGATGTGCAACCTCCGATGCGCTGGGGCGCATCAGTAATGTATGTGGCGCAAGTGCAGGGGGATGTGCCCATGCATATGCAGCATATCCCGATATTCAGCCAGGGATGTGCAGTGCATATGCTGGCACAAACCCACCTTGCACTGCTCAGGGGGGTGCAAAGATGTGCCTGGTAAAACCAGAAATAAGTCCAGGCCACCCACAGGGGAGCTACCATATTGCATGGTGTAATACGGCAGCCGCCAGCTGTGGGTGGCCATCTGCCCACCCAGAACACTGACCCCAAGCCGCCCTGCCTTGGGAATGTTGTGCCCCCATGCCCCATTACCTGATCATGGGTGACTATACATTTATATCCCTAATGGTCCAGTGGATACGCCCATCACTCAATCATGGGCATAAGTAATAATAAACCCTGGTGGTCCAGTGGACCGCTCTCCATTGTCCGATCATGGGCATGCGTAAAAGAAAGTCCCTGGTGGTCCAGTGGAAAAACCCTCAGCACCCAATCACAGGCAGAAATAGCAAAAGACACCCTGGTGGACTAGTGGTACCCCCTCCCCAACCTTCCACTGAGGTCCCCACTATCCAGCATCCCCTTCAGTCAGTGGCAGGTGGCAGCTCCCTGCCTACATGCCACCTGGCCACCCACCAACTGCCAGTGTACAGTACGGTCTGTTGCCTATTGGTCTACTGTGTGGGCCAATGGGCATGCAGATCATACTGTATTACACAGGCCCGATATGTGAATGAACGCATTCTTTCACATTTCGGGCCTGTGTAATACAGTATGTTCTGCACATTAATTGGCCCACATAGTGGACCAACAGGCGTACAGACCGTACTGTATGCTCTCAGTCAGCGGGTGGCCAGGTGGCATGTGGATGGGGTGCTGCCACCCACCACTGACTGGGAGGGTGCTGTGTGGCAGGGGACCTCAGTGGCGGGTGGGGAGGGGGGTAACACTGTTCCATCAGGGTGTCTTTCACTGTTTCCACCAGTGATTGGGCACTGGGGGGTTTCCACTGGACCACCAGGGACTTTTGTTTACACATGTTCATGATTGGGTGATGGAGATTGGTCCACTGGACCACCAGGGATATCATATACATATGCCAGCAATTGGGCGAATGGGAGTGGGTACCACCATGGGACTGCAGTGCATCGATCCCCGATGGCTGCAACCTGGCAGAGTGCCAGGCGCAAGTCGCCACGGATTGGTGCACCACATAGAAATGGGGCCATGACATGAAAGTGGCCCCATCTGTGCCTTGCATGCATAATGGCCTCATTAGCATGCCCAGTGCTGAATATCACAGTTGATGCACCTAGCGCAACCACACTTGCACTGGCACATCTCCCTGCTCCCCTTCTGCCACTTGCACTGGCACAGTGATACTGCACCGTGTGCAGTGCATGCACCCTCAGTGCTATATTCAATGGTGCTGAGGCATGGTGCAGCACCACTGAATAGTGCATGGTCCATGCCCTGGTGCAGCCCAGTTGCCCTGCGCCCAGGCTTGCACCCCTTCCTGGTGCAGTATGAATATCCAGGCCTTAGGATCCGTAGATAGCACAGTAGTAGGATAGGAACTGAAGTTTCTTAAGTGGACTTCTAGCCTTTAGTGTCACCTACCTGTGCCTGGCACATGATAAGGGAGTACTTGCGCAACCATCCCTGTAGGGGGCATCAGAGGAAGGATGGCCTGGTGCTGGGTGAAGGAATGATTACAAACAGTCATTATCCTGGCAAAGGGTGAGTGTAATCACTCAATCCCCTGGGATTACTAGAATACTATCAGTATTATTGTTAGGAAGCCTGCAAGCAGTTGGTAGGGAGCTCAATAGGGGTTCCTTACATAATGACATCATTGTTTACTCAGCTAGCCTGAGGGAAGAATTATTAGGTTATTTAGAACTCTCGCAGCAGCATAAGCCACACTCTGTGGATAGCTGTTCTGGGGAGCTTAGAATGCTCAGTTTGATTTGGTATTTTGGTTTAGTTAGAGCTTGAGTGAGGAGGTGAGAGTGGCAGAAGGACTGCCAGTGGACTCTGAGGATTTCTCACACTAATGGAGTATCATTTCCAGCTTCCAGTTGAAGCAGTAGAGAAAAGTCTATATCAGGATTTCCTGATTTCTACTCCCCATGAAGTGGGAGGAACTGCTTGTTTTCAGTGGACTCATAGGGCAATACCCTGAATGTTCTGTGGTGTTTTTTGTTGCCTTGGATAGTACCTGAAAGAGACTGTTTTAATTGTCTATTCAGGAGAGTGCCTTTTTGTTTCTTTTCATTATTTCATGCCCTATGGATAGAACAATTTCTGTGAGTACTGTTCTAGAAGACCAGATCTCCACATTTTTCAGGGGATTAGATAGTCTGACGTGTGTGCGCCCATAGATAAGGCTGGATTGCACCTGTCAATGCCCGTAGTTTCACCCAAGTGAGTGAAGTACTGTTAAACTGTGTACCCCAGTGGTACAGTTCATTCTCTGGTCACCCCACCGTGTGACAATTTAAAATATGGGACCTTTAGCATTTCGGTGGGAATGGGGGTTTCAATGGTGTAACCCTGAAGAACAGCAGAGATTGTTGATTGGGGCTAAGGGTGGGAGGAAAGCCATCTAAGTGCTTAAAAGGCAGGGCTTCCTGGTTTATAAAAGTCACCAGTGTTTTTACCTGAGTGAAGACCAAGCTGCAGGTTAAGGTGTGTGGCTGAGTTTCACTTATTGCACCTATGTTCCAGAACAATTCTGAGTGTGTGGCTTAGGTTCACTAAATGACACTCATGGGAAGAAGATTTTCATGTGCATGGGCAGGTGTCCACTAATGCACCTTTGGGAAATGGGAAGAAGATTGTTCTGTGGTTATTCATGAGCTGCACTGCATGCAAGGAGAAACATAGAAACATAAACTTTGATGGCAGACAAGGACCGCTTGGCCCACCTAGTCTGCCCATTTCCCTACCTACAGGATAGTCTTCAGATCCTAGTTAACCAACAGCCTATTTCTTCCTGCCCCCCACAAGAATTGCCTTATGTCTGTCCAATGTATTCTTGAATTCTCCAACTATTTTTGACTCTATGACCTCCTCAGGAAGTCTGTTCCATGCATCTACAACTCTCTGTGTGAAAAAAATACTTCCTCACATTGCTCTGAGCCATCCCTCCTCTATCTTCAAATTGTGCACATCTCTTTTTCCGAAAGAAGCTACCCTCTTTGACTTAGTTGATTCCCTGAGGTATTTGAAAAGTTTCTATCATGCCCCCCCCTTTCCTTGAGACTATACATCTTGAGCTCCTTTAGTCTTTCTTCATATGTCTTCTGGTGCAGACCCTGCACCATTTTGGTTGCCCTCCTCTGGACAGCCTCCATCCTGTCTATGTCTTTGCAGAAATGGGGTCTCCAGAACAGTACTCAGTACTTCAGATGTGGTCTTACCAACTGTCTGTATAGAGGACCAACAACTTCATGTTTTCTACTGATGATGCCTCTCCCAGTGCATCCCAGTATCCCCCAAGTCCTCCTTACTGCCTTCTCACATTGCTGGACCACATTTTGGTCATCCGATATGACCACCCACAGGTCCTTTTCCATTTTTGTCATTGTCAGTACCTCACTCGCCATTGTGTACTCTTCCCCTGGGTTTTTGTTTCCCAGGTGCATAACTTTGGACTTCTTTGCATTGAATCTAAGCTGCCATACATTTGACCATTCCTCCATCCATGCCAAGTCCATTTTCATCCTTTCCACCCCACCTTGTGTATCAACCCTGTTGCAGATCTTTGTGTCATCTGCAAAGAGACATACTTTCCCTTCCAGTCCCTCTACAATGTCGCTTATAAAGACATTAAAAAGGACCAGCCCCAGAACTGAACCCTGTGGTACCCCACTAGTAACCCCCCTTTCTTCACTGTGAACTCCATTTACTATTTCCCACTGTGTCCTGTTGTTCAGCCAGTGTTTTACCCAGGAAACCACCCAGGGACCCACTCCCAGGCTGTCTAATTTGTTTATGCCTTGCTAAAGTCTAGCTAGGCCATGTAGACAGCCTCTCCCTGATCTACTACTTTGGTCACCCAGTCAAATAAATCAATTAAATTTGTCTGACATGACATTCCTGCGGTGAAACAATGCTGCCTTGGTTCCTGTGCCCCACAGGCTTCCTGGTACTTAACAGCTTTATCCTTCAGAAGTGATTCCATCATTTTCCCTACCACAGAGGTCAAACTGACAGGTCAGTAGTTTACTTCCTCTGCCTTGCTCACACTTTTGTGAAGGGGAATCACATCTGCCCTTCTTCAGTCCTCAGGTAACACACCATCCTCCCATGATTTATTAAAAAGGGTAATCAGTGGTGTTACTAGTTCTTCCCTTAGTTATTTTAGAATTCTGGGGTGAATCCCATCAGGCCCCATCGCTTTATCCACCTTCAGTTTTAAGTGTTCTTTCAGAACCCTCTCTTCTGTGAAAGGACTAATATCAACCCCCCCCCCACTTATCCAGCATGCTTCTATTGACTGGATTAGATATCTCCCCCTGCTTTTCCATTGTGAATACTGAGCAGAAGTACTCATTCAGTATCCTTGTTTTTTCACTGTCACTCTCTGCCCAACCACCTTCCTCTTTATTCAGTCTCAGTATCCCTGCCTTAGTCTTTCTTTGCTCCCTAATGTACCTATAAAAGGTTTTATCCCCCTTCTTAACCGAGTTGGCTATCTTTTCCTCAGTTTGGGCCTTTGCTATTCTGACTGCCTTCCCCGCTTCCATCTGCGTTAACTGGTACAATTCTCTGTCCTGCTTCTTCTACTTCCTGAATGCTATCTTTTTCTCCCTTGCCTTCCCTGCCATTTCTTTTGAGAACCATAGTGTCTTTTTCTTTCATTTTGATTTGCTTATTTGCTTCACAAAGGCTTGTTGCTTCTGTGATGGCGGTTTTGATGTTTCCCCATTGTTGTTCCACCCCACCTTCTTGCCTGTTTGCTAGTGCTTTTCTGAGGCACTCTCCCATTTTCACAAAATCAGCCTTCCTGAAGTCCAGTACCTTCACTTTTGTATGGCTTGACTCTACAGCTAGGTTTATCGAGAACCACACTGTTTGGTGGTCACTTATTCCCAGATGGCTACCCACTTCAAGATCAGAGATCCTCTCTCCGTCCCCATTTGAGGGTGCTAGGTCTAAGATTGCTCCCTCCTGAGTGGTTTCCAAAACTAGCTCTCTGAGGCATGCCTGCTGTATGGCATCGAGAATGGTCCTGCTCATGGATGTGACTGCAGCAAAGGTGCTCCAGTTAGCATCTGGCATATTCAGGTCCCCCATCAGCAATATCTCCACTTTCTCTGCCATCCCAAGGATGCCTTCTATCATTTCCTTATCCATTTCCTCCCCGTGAGATGACGGTTTGTATACAACCCCTGTGCGGATTGTGGTGCCATTTCCAGTCTCCGGGGTGACCCATAGTGCCTCCTCTCCTCCCTGTTTACCCTTTAGTTCTGTTGATTTGATCCCTTACCTTACATAGAAAGCTACTCCTCCTCTTCTTTTTTCATCCCTGTCCCTCCTGTAGATTGTGTACCCTGGTATGTTGACATCCCAGTCATGGTTCTCTGTGTACCATGTTTCTGTGACTGCCATGATATGCAGGAATCCCTCTTCCATCAAGGCCACATTTTGGGGAGATTTTTACCCAGGCTATGGGCATTGGTACTCATTACCCTCCATTTTGTATGGCGTTATTTCTTTTTGCCCCATCCCTCTCCTTACTGCATTTGTCTTTTTCTCCTTTGACCCCTACCCTTCTCCCTATTGACTGCTCTATCTTGGTGTTTACCTCACTAACTACCCTGATTTTTGGTTTGGAGGGGCTAGGATTTCCCTTCTCCATTTCAGTGCGTCCCCTCTTGGCTAGTTTAAATGCTTGCCAATGAAGCATTTAAACCTGTCACTTAGGATCCTGGTTCCCCTCCTGGATAGATGCACACTATCATGCCTGTATAGGCCTGCATCCCCCCAGTTCCCAATGAAGCCAAATCCCTGAGCTCTGCACCAGTTTTTCAACCAGTTATTTAATCCCATGGTGCAGAGTATCATAGCCTCATCCCTGCCATAGACAGGTAGCACTTCTGAGAAAGTTACCATGGTGCTACTTGTCTAAGACCCATCCCCAACTCCACAAACTCCTGTTGCACTGCTTGGATCTCATTATCAGCCAGATCATTTGTCCCTAGGTGAATAATGACATCCAGATCTCTTCCCCTTGCTGCTGCTCCCACGATCTTGAGGATTCATTTTCTGTTCCTCCAAGCCATAATGCTGTGAAGACACTCTGCCTCCCTTTCTACTCCCTCCCCAGTTCTATCCCCCTAACAACTGAGTCCCCCACCAGGAGTTGTTTCCTTCCCCATGGGGTCCTGTGCCATCCTCCTGTGGGTCTCCACTGGGGTGGTTCCCAGCATCCTCCTTGGTCTCCTCTGCAGGTGGCTCCATAGAGGAACCATGCTTCACCAGAGTGGTGAATGAATTGCGGAGAGATACAACTGGAGGGATGCACCTCTGTTCCACCACACTCACCCTCCCTGAGCCCACTGTGGTCCAATCACTCCTCTTTCTCAGCAACCTCTGAGGTAGTGGTGGTGGCTGGGGTGGTCCCTGGGTGGGGGAGCAGGTTTCCTGAATTCTTGCCAGGTCATGATGGAGATGAACAACCTCCTCTCTCAGACCTGAGAGGTGCCTGAAAATAGGGCAACAATGCAATCTCAAGAATGTCTCCCAGAAGACTGCTGCTCCACAGCCAGTGCATAGCACCACTCCCCACATGTCTGTGTCCATTCTTGTTACAGGTGCTTTTCTTTTTTTTTTCTTGTTTTAATGTGTGCAAGCTTGGGAGTGTCTCTACCCCTGTACAGTGTGCTGTGCCTTTAAGGATATGAACAGGTGTATGTTGTTAGCAGTTTTGGGGAAATGATGTCAGAACCCCTGCTATAAGGGAAATTATGCGCTTGGGGCAGGTGAGGTGAGGGCAAGGGTGGGTGGGAGTAAATCTATGCTGTCCACTCCAGAAACAATCAATTACAACTCTGACCCTCCACCCCGGGGAATGCCTTCCTTCCTTTCAGACACCTATTTCACAGAGGTTAAGTAACAGGTCTAGACACAAATGACTGCAAATGTCTCTCAGCTACATTTCCTCCCTGGCAAATTAAAGTTAAACTAAGAAAAGTCAACCCCAAAAACATAATCAATACTAGTTATTTACGCAGGTCCAAAAAGTAAAAATTCAGTTCAGTGTAGTCTAGAAAATAACCTCCTTGACTTAAGGAAGCTTTGGCTGCTTTATCTCTCTCTCCGTCTCAGCATGAAATATAGTTAATCACCGATAAAGTGGAATTTCACTGGGTGAAAACTACTCATATTAACACTTTGCTAACCATTTTTGCAGAAAAGTGCCAATTCATGTAGTTTGCAGGGTAAATGAGGCACTGTATTGGGTGAAAATCTAAGTGAAGTTTTTTTTGCTTTGCTCAGTTGTAATGTCAGGAAACTTTGAAGTTCCTTTGGGAAGCTACGTCTCCCAACTTTTACACTTGATCTGACAGATTTATTTGATTAATTATTGTATTGGCTAGAGATGAACAAAAGCCATGAAAAATACAATTTGTTTTTTAATTAATTAGTAATTTTGTATGTGCCTCTACCTCTCACATGCACAAAGCTATCAGAGGTGTAGGAATCATCCTTATCAGGGTTCTAGAGCTGACTGCTGAGCCAACATTGCTGCTAACTCATGACTTCTAGTTATTGACCTAACCTCACCAATGGTAGTCTCGCTTCCTTCCACCTCTCCTTCAAGGGTACACACTCACCAATTTCATTTTGATACTACCTGTTGTCTGGAGCCCAACCCTGCTGCCAGTTCTGTCATTGCTGTTGCTGCATAGTCTCTCTACCTCCAATCCCCCAAGCATACCCCCAAATTACCACCTCTTTCACCTACTTCCCTCTTCTCCCTCAGTACTCTACAAAATAAAGAATATTTGTGGTCCCCTGGTGGAGCCTGTTTCATCCCTCCATCCACCTTTGTTAGTTTGTGACTTCTGTTCAACATGGATTAAAAAGAAGCCAATTCTGAAAATCCAAAAATTGAGGTTACAAAATGACTTACCTGACCGTCCCTGTGACACTGAGAGTTGAGGAGCTGGATGCCTCACCTTGCACTACACCAGTGACTGGGGTTCATGAATGAATTTAGGTTGTCAGAGCTCAGTGGACTGGGAAGACGAGGAGCAGGATTGAGTTGCTGTGATGTGGCTCTCCTCTCTCGGGGAGGGATGCGCAGTTTCCCCAGCCCCTGGCTGCCACATGGTGGAGGATGGGTGGCAGTTTGGACAATGGAAAGCCCAGTGACAGCTGTGGGGCAGGAGCAGAAGGTGTCAGGCCAGTACCTGGCATGCATGTGCACCTCCATGCACTTGTACTGCCGTGTCTGCAGGGGTCCCAGTATTGGGGAGAAAAAATGGTGAAAATGCTAAAATGCAAGTAAAAAAAAAATACATTCTTGTATGTGCACATTGCACACATTGCTGAACATAGTTTTCTTCCTACCTCAGTTTTATTTTACTCATAACCTTGATATGTTCTATTACAGCATATGTCTTCAAAATGTCACTAATCTGCACATTACAACCCACTCTCATAGCGACATAATCAGCAAGTTTTAGATTCCACCCAAAATGCATTTTTAGAGATGTGGCTGAAAACACATTTTCAGTGGGATTTAATGGTCACCTATTTTGTGCTTGTGAAGAATGGTGGTATCTTGCCAACTGGTGACATTTTTTCATAAACAATACTACTTTTTTTAAGTTATATGTATAAGGCTGGCCTCTCAGTGCAATGGTAGTGCTACTGCACATGATGCAGTGACCCACATTCATAAGCGAGCCCAAGTTTTCAGGTACCAGTTTGAGGGAGGAGGATCGAGCATTCCAGAGGATGCTCTCCATATCTGGGGAGGGAGGGAAGCCTGTGCTGGTGTTAGAGTACCACCTTGGAGGCCACAGGTGACAGTGCACTCTGGAGTGAGATGGTGACATCAGCAGATGTCTGTACTATAATTGCATGCTTGCCTGCATTTTTACCCAGGCTGTCATATTTGGTGCAGAGACAAAAATGTCTAAGAAAAACAGTAAGCCTGGGGCACAATAATGGGTCAAACCTCCACAGGCCCCACTCTGGCAATGTGGCAGCTTCTCCAAGAACTGGATCCTTGAAGTGGCAGTTGGGCCTCTGTCACACCTTACCATGGGGGTGATCTGTCCAGGAAGACAGAGAGAAGTAAGTGTGCAAGACATCAGATGATGGAGCTGGGGGTTCACTGAAACTCTGGATGGGGGGGTGCAGGCCTACTAGGTGGCCCAAAATGAATACATAGATAAAAAGGTCATAAGTAAAACAAAAATGAGATGGAAAAACACAAGACCGATGTGCATGCATAGTTCAGGTCTCTGACTTGGTTTGTTTTCCATCTTTTTTTTGTTTGTTTAAATAAAAGTTGCAAAAAATAAGTTTGAAAAAACTGCACTTGTGCAATTTGCATATGGGTGGAATTTTTTTTTCTTACCTCAGTTTGAAACAAGCTACAGGCCCAGGGAAGAGTGAGATAAGGCTGCTGCTCTTCATGTTCACCACAGGACTACGGTATTTACAAAGAAAACGACAGGTCCAGAGCATTGTCCCATTGTTTATGGGCCATACCCAAAGCTAGCTACAAGCATAGGGAACTATTTAGTCAAAAAGACAGAACATTCATTGCAAAACAAAATGACATTGAAGCACAATTTAGACACCACCAGTCTTCTGTGGGCTGTGCTTGCTGTTCCCCTGTATGGCACCCATGCCAAGGTTTAACCAGCTGCTCCCCCAGCCAAGTAAGGGGTGCTTGTCATGTGAGGACATCTGGATTCTCAGATTCCCCCAATACTCTCTCCCTTCTTTTCCTTTTCTTCCCCCTCTCTGCCTGGCTCCCTCAGGGCACCCTATTTGTTTTTTTATAGAGCTTTTACTCCAGGGTACAGGCATTCTCTTCTGCTTCCTGTTGTCTCTCCTGACTGGCAACTATCTCCTCTAGGACTTACCTGCCTATCATGTTCCCCAATGGCTTGCATCAAATGGTCGGGTTGCATGGGGATTGAAGTCCTGCTCTGCTGGAGTCCACATCCAGAAGTCTGGCCAAGAGTCCCAGGTGGTGAAACAGACCAGAGTCTGGCAGCCAGGGGTGTCAATTTGTCTGCCCCAGCATTTCCTTGTCCTCACACCCCACAATGCCGGCGTGCAGTTCTACAGGGTATACATGCATATGGCAGCACATGGATTACAATATCTGATGCTGGCCATTTCCCTCAAGCTTCTCCCAGTGTAATCACACCATACTGCCATGTGATGGCAATAAAGGAGATTAGGAGTTGATTTCCCCTCAACAGCAGAAGAGATTAATCAAGCAGATGTTCAATCCTGTCCCTCACTGGCCAAATCCCAGTGACTTGAGTCCATTCCTGAACTTTGGTTGCCAGCATTATGGGAGGTATTGTGTCTAGAGCTGTGTAAAATTAGCAAATTCTGAATTCTTAGAATTTTCACAAAATTCTGTTAAATTTCTTTTTTTTTTTAATTTTCTGAAATTTTTTAATTAGCCAATATCTTGGTCAGTATTACAGCTAAAGGTCTGAGATTTGGTCTTGCACAGGCCCTAGAAGCATGCCAAGTTTCATAACATTTGAATGAGGGGTGGAAATGTTATAGGGGCTCAAAGTCTAGCAAATTTACTATTTGGCCGAATATTTCTGAAAATATTTATATGCTTACAACTAAGCCACCTTTGGAGTTAGGTAAATGAAAAGTTAGATGCATAGTGTTTTGGAAAAGTCATAGAAGCAACTAAATATAGAAGCAATGGTTATGTAAACTCTAAGCTTTAACCATGGCTTTCCTCCTAACAAGACTTCCCGGGATCACTTCCAAACCCAGGTCACATCAGCATGGTAGCATAATGCTCTGATGCTGGGCCATGGGGGGGGTGCCATAAAGTTTAATATTTAGGGTCAGTTAACCTGACAACATTGGTGATATTCCATTTTCTAGTTTTAAACTTACAGAGGTTTAAAATTCTGCAATTTACATAATTAGAAAACCATTAAAAAAATTTCAGAAGGTTTGGAGGCTTACAACTCAGTTACTTTTAAAGCTTGAAATCTTAAACTTAGTACCCATCTTTATGTGCCATTGTAAAGTCACTGTACCAAACTGGGTGCAACGTGGATATGTTTAGTTTACGTAGTTACAAATTGTAATTTTAAAATTTCCAAACATTTGGAGGCTTATAACTTAGTCATCTTTAAAGAAAGGGATCTGTAACTTGGTACAGATCTGTATGGGTCCTAGCAAAGTCATTGTAACAATCTGGGTGCAGTTTGGACAAATACTTCTTTAATTGGATGGCAATAACCAAATTGCAATTTTAGCACCATTTCATGAAATTTCATGGAAGTGAAATTAGCATTTTACCAGACTGCACTGGTGGAAGATAACTTTCCCTATTGGTGACCAGTACTGCCATACTCTGCACCCCAGGGCTTGCACGGTCATCCTTTTTTTTAACTGCACTACAACTCCACTAAATAGCTATACCTTCAGCGGATGCCAGAGCACTAGTACTCATTCAATCTGCTGTGGTGGACAACCACCTTTCACGTTTGTACGGAGAAGGCCCCCCCCGAGAAATTATTTGCATCCTTGCACATGATAGTGTTGGGCAGATTTGTGTTCCCATCACACCACAGAATGGGGGCAGTGCTATAGAACTAATAACTCAATAAACAGCAGGAATGTTTGACATGTTGCCCCACAAGGACAAGAATCCACCAAAAGAAATTATAAATAAATCAGTCCAACATCCCTATGCTTTGAGGGTCCCTTTCACATCAGGGGTTTGCACTCATTTTCCATGCGGCAAATCCTAGAGATCTGCAAAACATCTCATCTAGTAATACTCTAAATTAGCAGGCAAGTAGGGTAGTAACCACCCCACATGCCAGTTCCAGTCTCTTGAGGAACTACCACAGGTCCCAGCAGTGCTACAGCATAGTCTGCTCTTCCCTTGCTATCTGGCAGGTTGTTACAGTTTAGCCTTATCAGATTCAGTGCCTCCTAGCCAGCAACTATCATTTGTACTGGGGTATACAGCTCTCTCTGCTGCCCCACCCCCCAGAGTCATTACCTACTTGAGATGACACCTATTAATCCCAAACTGAGGACTCTTTCCCAACATCTAAGGGCCACCTCTCCCTATGCCAAAAAAGAGAGCAACAGGGAGAGTGATGTGCCTTGAAAAAGTATTTTTCTTTACTGTACATTTTGCAAGGTATACATACTGCTTACCAACATTAACAAAAAGCTCAGTGCAGCCTACAAGGAGACCTGAAAACCTATTGCCGTAGATTCACTACTCCAATTTTTATGTTTGCTTGCACATGTCCACAGTAAACATTTTATTACAAATGAATTGCACTTCAAAGGTGTGTCACCGTTGGGTCCAATGCAGTTCAGGCTGCTGGGGGCTCAGAAGTATCAGTCCAGTGATGAGCTAGGCCAATCATGACACATTTTTATGTTGGCTTGCATGCAGGTGCAAGCAACACAGTGGCACCATATGAGTTTTAGAGGTGTGCCGCCACTCTGCCAATGCCCTGCTCCATTTTACAGGTGGGACCACACAGCAGCAATAAATGGCCAAGCTGTCTAAGACAGCACTTCAGATGTAGTGGTGTGCAGTTGAAAGGAAACCACTGCAATTTGCATATAGTCGGCAAGCAGTGGCTGACATCGGCAATTTACATACTGCCGGTGTCAGCAAGCAGTGGCTGTCATCAGCTGCTTCTCCATCCCCATGAAAGTTGATGGGGGTGCCCAATCCACCTATTGGTATGCCCCCTCCCCCAGTTCCTTTGCTGATGGGGTAGCCCAATCCCTGTCGGCATAATGTGCCCCCCTATCTGTTGCATGTCAAGGGGGTGTCCAATCCTCCTCAGCTCAAGTGCTCCCCCACACTGTATGGCTGACGGGGTGCCCAATCCCCATCGGCTCCACTCCCCCCCACAAACATCCAGTTGGCACACTAGGGGCCCACCCCAGCATGCCAAAACTCCTGCGTCTCTTTTTTTTTAAACCCTGTAAAAAAATAAAACAGTCCCTCATGGCCTCTCTTGACCTTCCCCAACCCATTGCCCACCCTCTGTGCACCCCACCTCCCTGCACCCCCACTCCCATTACTTACCTCTGGAGCTCAGCGTGACAATCTGCGGTGGACTGGGAGTGTGTCGGCACTCTTCAAAGCCGACCACAAACTGAAGAAATGGCGGTAAGCTAAATAATGGAATACATGTTTTTTTTTTCAACTTTGGTGCATATCTCAGCCATTTTGGGGGAATTTTGGCACCAAATTTTCAACATGGGGTTCTTGGGACCCCGCATCATGAATTCAGTCACTGTCATCTCATTATTTGGTCCCAAAAGGTGATTTCGCAGTCACTGCGTGAAATTACCTTTAGGGACTGATTAGTGAAATGACAGTTTCACTGTTCATGAGATGGGCTCTCAAAAAGCCAATGTTGCAAATTTAGTGAAAAAATTCCAAAAAATGACTGTGTTTCAAGCGTGCATTGCGCAGTTTTCATGCACACTCATAACTTCGCACATTAGTAATATTTTTGACTCTATATTTTCAACATTGGCATTTTTTCACACCTCCTTATGAACAGTACAGCTGTCATTTTTCACATCCTAGCTACAGTAAAATGTGTTTTTGTACTTATAACACAGAATAGCACCGTCGCTGTGGGAAATTAGTGTTCAGGACAGATTAAGAAAATCACAGTGCCACTGTTCATGAGCAGAGGTTCAAAAATACCCATGTTGAAAATGTGGTGGAAAAAATCAAAAAAATTATTGCGTTGCGGGCGTGAATTGCACAGTTTCTACACGTGTTCATAACTTTGCCAATTTTTCATATTTTTATTCCAGATTTTCAGCATTGCCATTTTTTCATACCACCTCACAAACACTGCAGCTGTCCTTTTTCACATCCTGCCGAAATGTGTTTTCGCACCTTTGGCACAAAATGGAGCAGTCGTTGTGCAAAACCACCTTTCTGGATTGAGTAATGAAGTGAAAGTGCCACTGTTCATGACGTGGGTCACAAAAATCCCATTTTGCAAATTCAGAGTGAAAATAACAACAAACACCAGGGGCATTACAGTTTCCAACCATAATGCTGTACTCTATACAGACTGTCACCCAATGGGTGTAACTTGGGATCATTGCCCATAATACGCACACCATTCCACACCCACCCGGCAGCCACTGACAGGCATCGAGGTGTGTATTGAGGTCTTCAGGCCCAGCGTTTACCCCATTCACCTGTACCACACCCACTTTAGCATATTTCCTTATGAAATAGGATGAGTGTAAGGCCTAAAGACCCCAAAGCACACCAGAACACCTGCCAGTGTCTGCAGGGTAGTCTGAGATGAAATGGCATGAGCGTTATGCCTGATGATCCAAAGGCACACCCCCAATGCCTGTCAGTCTCTGCAGGGTGGGGGTGGGGTTGGCATCAGTTCAGTACTTCACTGCCATTCCCATTATGTATCCCTCTAACTCCTGCACTACCAATGCCAGTGCCAGCAAGCCAACATTCGGCATTGACAAATGCTTGTTCTTTTTATATAGTGGAAACTTCTAGTAGTTGAAAGTAGCCAACTCAGTTAAGAAGGGGGATAAAACCTTTTATAGGTACATCAGGGAGTGAAGGAAGACCAAGGGAGGGATAGTGAGGCTTAATAAAGGGGAAGGGGTGGGCAGAGGATGGCTGTGAAAAGGCAGAGATACTAAACAAATATTTTTGCTCAGTATTCACAAATGACGAGGGGGAGGTACCTAAAACCAAACAATAGAAACACTCTGGATACAGGAGTTGATACCAGCCCATTCATAGAAGAAAGGGTTCTGAAAGAACTCTTAAAACTGAAGGTGGACAAAGCAATGGGGCCTGATGGGATTCATCCCAGAATTCTAAAAGAACTAAGGGTAGAACCAGTGACACCACTGACTACCCTCTTTAACAAATCATGGGAGGATGGGATGGTACCTGAGGACTGGAGGAGAGCAGATATTATTCCACTTCACAAAAGAGGGAGCAGGACAGAAGCAGGAAACTACAGACCTGTTAGTTTAAACTCAGTGATAGGGAAAATGATGGAATCACTTCTGAAGGAAAGAATTGTTGAGTACCTAGAGGCCAGAGGGGCACAGGACACAAGGCAGCATGGATTCACAGCAGGAAGATCATGTCAAATGAATCTAATAGATTTATTTGACTGGGTGACCAAAGTAGTAGATCAGAGAGTGGCTGTGAACATGGCCTACCTAGACTTTAGCAAGGCATTTGACACAGTCCCACACAAAAGATTAATACAGAAGTTAGTCAGTCTGGGAGTGGATCCCAGGAGGTTGCCTGGGTAAAGAACTGGCTGGAGAACAAGACACAGAAGGTAATAGTAAACGGAGTCCATTCTGAAGAAAGGGGGGTTACTAATGGGGTACTGCAGGGTTCAGTACTAGGACCGGTCCTCTTCAATGTCTTTTAAGCGACACTGCAGAGGGACTGGAAGGAAAAGTATGTCTCTTTGCAGACAACACAAAGATCTGCAACAGAGTTGATACACAAGGTGGGTGGAAAGGATGAGAAGTGACTTGGCAAGGTTGGAGGAATGGTCAAATATATGGCAGTTTATATTTAATGCTAAGAACTGCAAGGTAATGCACCTGGTAAACAAAAACCCTGGGGAAGAGTACCCAAATTGGTTGTGAGATATTGACAACAACAAAAATGGAAAGGGACCGCGGGGTAGTCATATCAGATGACCTAAAGGTGGGCAAGCAATGTGAGAGGGCAATAAGGAGGGCTGGGAGGATACTGGGATGCATAGGGAGAGGCATCGCCAGTAGAAAACCAGAAGTTGTTATCCCACTGTACAGACAGCTGGTGAGATCCCATCTGGAGTACTGCATGCAGTTCTGGAGACCCAGTCTCCACAAAGACATAAACAGGATGGAGACAGTCCAGAGGAGGGCAACTAAAATGGTGCAGAGTCTGCACCAGAAGACATGTGAAAACAGACTTAAGGAGCTTAATATGTATAGCCTCGAGGAAAGGAGGGAGAGGGGAGACATGACAGAAACTTTCAAGTGTCTTAAGGTCCAAGAGGGTAGCATCTTTCAGAAAAAGAGGTGTGCAAGAACAAAGGGGTACTATCTGAAGATAGGGGGAGCAGCTCAGAGGTAATGTAAGGAAGTATTTTTTCACAGAGAGGGTTGTGGATGCATGGCATGGGCTTCTGGAGGAGGTTGTGGAGTCAAAAAAAGTGGTGGAATTCAAGAATGCATGCGACAATCATAAGGTAATTCTAGTGGGTGGGGGTAGGAAGAAGTAGGCTGTTGGTTAATTAGGATCTGCAGCTTATCCATTAGGTAGGGAAATGGGCAGACTGGGTGGGCCAAGCAGTCCTTATCTGTCATCAAATTCTATGTTTCTATGTTTTTATGTTTCACATTTCCTGTTACTCTTCCCCCTTCCAATTTCATATCACACCCTCCCTTGCTGTTGTATTCCTTTTATATTGGAAGATATCTCCCCCTGCACCTGGTTTATACCCTGAAGGTACTTGAATGTTTCTGTCATGTCCCCCAATCCCTCTTCTCCTCCAACAAGTATATATTGAGGTCCTTTAATTTCTCCTCATGTTTTCGGGTGCAAGCCTTGCACCATCTTAGTCACCATTCTCTAGACTGCCTCCACTCTGTGAATGTCCTTACATAGGTGTGGCCTCCAGAACTGCACACTGTACTCTAGGTGAGGCCTCACTGGTGTTTTATACAATGGAATCACTACCTCCTTCCTCCTCCTGGTAATACTTCTTCATATGCACCCCAGCGTGTCACTGACCATCCCTGCAGCCTTTGTACTCTGCTTAGACACCTTTTGGTCATCTGAAGTGATACCCTCCAGCTCCCGTTTTTCCTTGGTGATTGTCAACAACTCTCTCTCTGATCATATAATGGTCCCCAGGGTTCCTTCATCCCAGGTGTATTATTTTGCACTTCTTTGAATTAAACCTTAGTTGCCCCACCTCAGATCATTTTTCAAGCTTCCCCAGGTCTCTCCTCATTTCCTCCATCCTGTCTGGGGTATCTACCCTTTTGCAGATCTTGGTGTCATCTGCAAACAGGCAGACCTTTCCCCTCCAGCCCTTCCACAATGTCACTAATGAAGACATTAAACAGGCCTGGCCCAAGGATTGGTCTCTGAGGTACCCCACTGGTCACCCTCCCCCAGGATTTATTTATTTATTTATTTGCTTTTGTTGACCAGGTAAGTCACACTAGACAGCCAAGTGCCTATTTTCAGGTGCGACCCGGGAGAGTTACGAGCTTGGATAACAGGTACAGTGGCAAATTGGTATTATACACAAAGAGTATTACATGTCATAAAGAGAAATAAAAGTAAAAAGGCAACCAGTAAGAAGACACCCGCCCGGGGAAGGTTACAGACGGCCCGGGAGAGTTAAGAGATAGAGCATATACAGTGAGTGAGTGAGTCAGATTTACATACTGTGATATTGCAGGCGTTAACAATAATAGCATTACATTAGCCAATTTCTAGCCCAGTGACCAAGAGAGTAAGTGCAGTGGGCCTGAAGTGCACAGATACCCCCCGTGACAGGATATTTCAAGGGGCTACGAGGTACAAAGACAGGTGGAGGAGCCCTTCAGGAACGTCCAAGGGAACATTTTAAACCCTGGATGGGATGGTGTGGACCGAGTAAGGGCAGGGAATGAGTTCCATAGTTTGGGGGCATAGTTGGAGAATGCTCAATCGCCCGCAAGGGTGCGTGTTCCAGGAACCAAGCAGTTTAGTGCTGCCCTTGACCTAAGGTGGTGGGAAGAGTTGTCGAGGTTGAGGGTCAGGGCTAGGGTAGTGGGGGTGGCTATTCTAACGCTGTTGTCGATGATGGTCCCTATTACGAAGGTGCGATGCTTCTCGGGGGGAGCCACTCAAGGCGAGTATAAAGGTCACAGCGGTGTGTCGGGGGGGCAGAGAGCGCAAAGCGGCAGATGCTGTTGTAGGCCATATCCCATTTCAAGAGGTTTGATTTTGGCACAGGGGTGAAGGTCACTAGCCCATAACAGAGGGAGGGGAGGAGAACACCCCTGGCTAGGGCCATCCGAGCGGCCAGGGTGAGGCAGTTTTTGGCTCTGTATGTGAGTCCGAGTTTAACATTTGTAGCCTTGCAGATGTTTCGGATATGAAGGGAAAGGTCCAGCTGGGGGTCTAGAGTGATGCCAAGGTACTTGACAGCAGCAGCTATCTGCACGGGCAGGCCATCAGCCCCATGGATTAGAAGGGGGGGCAGGGCAGGATTTTGTTCTATTCAGGGACCCAAAGAGCATAGCCTGGGTTTTTTCGAGGTTGATGACAAGCTTATGCTCATACAGCCAGGAATGGATCCGCTTGGAGTCGGAGTTTGGTTGGGAATTGATGGTGCTGATGTCTCGGGCGCTATCCAATATGATGAGGTCATTGGCATACAGGGTGGCAAGCCCATGGGTGATGATATAAGGTAATTCGTTGATGAAAAGGGACGAGAGCTTTGGGCCAAGGACGGACCCCTTGGGGACACCGCATTGGACAGTGGTGAGGTAGGAGATGATCCTGTTGAAGTTGGTGTGTTGCTTCCTACCAGAGAGGTAATTGTGGAACCAGGCATGAGCAGGGTTTGAGAGTCCAAGGGAGAGCAGAGTGGCACTGAGGAGGGAGTGATCTACCCTGTCAAAGGCCTTGGATAAGTCCACGAAAATCACACCAGTGACGTTGCCCTGGTCAGTTGCAGTTCTGATCTGTGAGGTGACTACAGCGAGGGCGGTAGCCATGCTGTCCCCCTTCCTAAACCCGTGTTGCGCTGGAGAGAGGAGATTGTGCTCCTATAGGTACTCAGTAAACTGAGAGGCCACAACTTTCTCTAGAAGTTTTGATGCAGCTGATAGAATAGCAATCGGTTGATAGTTCAGGGGATCTTTAGGGTTTCCTTTTTTGAGGACAGGGGTGACCTTGGCTATTTTCCAGATATCTGGGATGACACCAGTGGCAAGAGAGGTGTTAAAGATATGCATTATTGGCCAGGCTAGGAGGTGGGCACCTAGCCTGAGCAGTTTTGGCTCGAGGTTGTCATGCTCTGGGCCGGTATAGGGGGAGAGGCTAGCGAACAGCCTCTGGGTCTCGGTGATAGATACCTGCTGTAGAAAGAAGGAGGGTCTGGATGCAGGTCCAGGTCAAGCGGTATTGGAGGGGTACGTTACAGGTGGTTGAAAGTTTGAGGACTTGGAAGCAGGAGGTAGGGGGGGTGGCCTGTTTAGAGAACATAGTGTTAAAGGTGTTAGCAATTGTGTAAGGGCTATCGCAGCTGATCCCATCAATGAGCAAATCCGTAGCTTGCCCTCTCGCAGAGCCCCTGACCACGCTTTTTATGTTCTGCCAAAAGCTCCTTGGGTTGTTAGTAGAGGAGAGTAGTGCAGATCAGCAGAACTCGCTTTTGGTAGCCCTGATGGCTTTTTTGCAGGAGTTTCTGAGGCACCTGTAGGTGACAAGATCATCGACGCTGAGAGAGGCCTTATAGGTCTCCCAGCATTTGTCTCTGAGTTTCATTAGAGAGAATAGACCCCCATGAAGCCATTTGGTGATTGTGCCTTGCACCCTCCTTCTAGTGAGGGGGGGCATGCTTGTTCTGCACTGGAATGTATTTGGCTAGGAATGCATCCCGTGCTTGATTTGGGTCCAAGGAGGTGGTGATCTCGGACCAATCAATTGATCTGAGGTCACTGAGGAAGTCGGGGCAAATAGAGCTTTGAGTAGTCCCTCATCTGTATCACTTTGCTAGGTATTTTTGCCTGAGAGATGCCCCAGGTACAAAAGATGGGCGAGTGGTACGAGATGGCATCAGGTAGGATGCTCGAGGATGTGACTCTGTCAGGCCTGTTGGTCATGACCCAGTCAATCAGTGATCCTTTATCCCCCCTGGTGGGGAAGGTCTTGTTGGCTCGGTGATAATCTGGCTCAGAGCAAGGCCTGAGAGCAACCACCACCATCTGCCTCCTGTCCATTAGTCAGTTCCTAACCCAGTTTAGCACCTTATGCCCCATACCCAGACTACCCATCTTGTTAACCAGCCTTTTATGTGGGACGGTGTTGAAGGCCTTGCTGAATTCAATGTACACAACATCCACAGCCCCCCAACCGATTTTCTTCCTTCGTCACCTAGTCAAAAAGACAATCAATCAGATTTGTTTGACACAGTCTCCCTGCTGTGAATCCATGTTGTCTTGGATCCTGGGCCATGTTGGTTTCCAGATGTGCCTCTATTCTTTCTTTAAGCAGTGCATCCATGATCTTACCCACTACTGAGGTGAGGTTGACTGGCCCTTAGTCCCCTGCCTCCTCCCTACTACTGCTTCTGTGTAGAGGGACTACATGAGCAATCATCCAGTCCTCCAGATCCACTCCTGTGTTGAGTGACTCACTGAAGATAGCTGCCAGAGGTGCTGCTCGCTCTCTTCACAGCTCCCCTATTTTCTTCGGGTATATGGCATCTGGCCCCATTGCTTTGTCTACCTTCAGTTTTGTGAGCTCCTCCAGGATTCCATCCACTGTGAATGGACTGGCGTCCTCCTATAACCCCCCCTTTGTATCTCTTGCCTAGTTGTGGTCCCTGACCCTTCCCTCCTTTAGTGAATAGCAATATAACCATGGGGGGTATAATCAAAAAAGAAAAATAAAGAAAATATTAACGGTAATACAAATGCTCATTTATAACATTATATTCTCATTAACAGAGGAAATTGACTCATTTGTTCATTCCATGATGTTGACAGTATCTCATCTGAATATTCTATTTGGTGCCATAGTCGATCTTTTGTTTCTTTCATTTAGTGCTGCACGCTTGTTTAATAGACTGTGGGCACTTTTGGCAGTTCCAGTAGTATAAAATAATTATTTTTGTTGCCATAGTCTATAAATACCTTCTGAAACTCTTTGCTAATATTTAATATGTAAAACTTATGGAAGATGAGCACCTCTATAGTACATGAGATTTAGATTCCTAACAGTTGGGATAATATTAACCCTTTGAGAAATGAATACATTTGAACATATATAGATTCTGGACAGACAGACACACACACACATACACATATATATATATTACTCATTGCAAAAAACTCTGTTTTACAAAACGAGTTAGAGTTTCCATTACACCTTTAAAAGTATGGAAATTCAATGTTAGGGTTAGTTCGTGTATCAGTACAACAACACCAATCTCTGAAAACATTAGAAACAAAACAGTTATTTTTTATATCCCTTGGTGTCCTTCCACCTAACTTGTACACCATACAAATATATTGTTCTGTACCACATGAGTAACAGCTCAAATGATGTATGAGTTAGGTGGAGGGACACCAAGGGATATATCAAATAACTGTTTTGTTTCTAATGTTTGCAGAGATTGGTGTTGTGCTGATACATGTATCACAAATTCACTTTTTAGTGTCACAAATGACCCCTGTAGTGTCGTGAGTCAGCCATTTTGTTTTCAGTTACTGATCACAGAAATGCTTGGCATTTAAAATTAGGACGCTCTAAGAACACAATTATTTTTGTGTTCACCTAGTCAGACCCTGAGGATGCTAGTCATGTCTTTATTTTGGGGTTAAACACCCCAGAAATATGATTTTCTAATTTTTGGGAAAAGTAATGTCGCAAAGTAGTGTCGCACTTGTGACACTTTCGTGATTTTTTTTTTTCGAAAGTTTGATTTGCGACACTAAAATGTGACACTATGGGGAAAATAACAGCACTTCTTTGTCACACTGCTGCAAACTAACGGTTTGGTCTTTTGGGCTGAAATATTACAGGGCGACAAAGTTACGGCACTCCAAAGTTGACTCATTTTCCCATAGGATAACATTATGGCATCTGCCGTATTACAGGAATCCCTTGCTGCCCTGCTGCAAAATAACGGTTTGGTCGTTTGGGCTGAAATTTTGAGGGAAGAAAGCCAACATTCCACAGATGTGCCTTTTTTGTGGTTTGCTGAAAAAATATTACAGGGCGGCAAAGTGATGGCACTCTAAAGTTTACTCTTTTTCCCATAGGATAACATTATGGTATCTGTTGCGCCTTTCAGAGCCTGTATCTCAGAAATGGTGCGAGATAAGGACTTTTCATCACAAAAATGCTTAGCCCCCACATGTGGCTAAGTACAACACTAGCCAGAAAAGTCATAATTCATATGAAATTTTAATTTTTTTTCTATGTCGTACAGTTCCTCAGATATAAGCAATTTAGTATTCCAAGACCTAATTTTCTGCTCCGAGGCCCATTATTATGCATACATTCTGCGTTTTCACTGTGTTTTTTCAATGCAGTTTTGGGGGAAAAGAAGGGTGTGCCCTTTCATTACTGTGCCAGTTAGTGTTTCCAGTTGCATTTCTGTTATTGTTCGTGTCACCATTCCCGTCTATGCTACAGTGGGCAATACAATTCTCATTTTCATTTGCGCTTGCATTTCTGTTTTGTTTGGTGTTATTGTTGCTGTTATTGTAACCATTTGCATTTGCAATTGTGGTACCGTGCCCTTGCATGTTACAGTTTGTGTTTCTGTACGCACTTGCATTTGCGTTTCCCTTTCTGTTTCCTTTCACATTATTGTTGCTGTTACAGTTATCATTTGCATTTACAATAGCGGTACCATGACCTTGTTTGTTACCAGTTGCATTTCCGTATGTGTTTGAGTCTCCGTTTGCATCACTGTTCACTTTGGCATCACTTTGTGCCTGTGTTTCTATTAAAGCTTGCTTTACAATTTATGTTTGTGTCACCTTGTGTGCAACTGTTAAAGCTTGCATTTGCGTTGCTGTTACCGTTACTATGTCACAAAAAATCACGTGGTGGGAGCATTCCATTCACTATTTATAGTCCTCATTCTCAAAAAGAAGGGAAATTAGAGCAAAAAACTCTGTTTAATGCATCAGTTAGGGTTGTTCCACAGTGACAAAAGTTATGAAATTCAGTGTTAGGGTTCAAAGTTCCCCTTGAACCCCCCCAGCCCACCACCCAAACAGCTTTGGGGTGCAAATTGGGGTTGTCAGTCCTAACTCTCACCTCATTCTCCTATACCTCTGCTTCTTTACACATGTGGTGGGGTGAGACTTAGGGCCAGCAACCCCAAAATGCACCCCAATGCCAGTTGGGGGGTTGGGCTGGGGGGTCCAAAGGGGGCTTTCAACCTAACACTGATCTCAACTGTCGCTGTGAAACAACCTAACTGATGCATTAAACAGTTTTGCCTCTTATATAGATATATATATATTATGGTAGCAGGTAGTGCTACCATATTAAGGATTGAGGAGCCATTTACATGTTAAACTTTAAATTGTGCACCTTAATAACTTTGCAACCGTTTAATAGATTTGCCTGACATTTGGAATACATGATCAAGAATAATAGATCTTGGGATCTGCCAACTTTTGTACTGTTTGGATATACGGCTGCAGAGTTATTAAGTGTGATCTGTGCATGCATTGACACTTTTTTGGAATTTTTTGGTTGTCTCCAGAGGTCACACGGTTTGTGCAACTGGTCTGAAATCTTCAGGGAATGTGCGGCCGGGGACCCCAATGTGCCTTTTGAAGATTATGTGAAAAAATATTAAATAGTTCAAGTTATTAAAAAAACAAGTTCCTATTATAAGTCAATGGGAAAAGTTAACAAAAAGTTCGACAATGTCACAAAAGCAGTTTTTACTTTCGCAAATGGCCCTTTTACTGTCACAAATCTGCCATTTTGTTTTCAGTTGGTCATCAGAAAAATGCTTGGCCTTTAAATTTGGGACCCTCTAGCAGCCTAATTCTTTTTGTAGTCACCTAGTCGGACCCTTAGGATGCTAGGCGTGTCTTTACTTTGGGGTAAAACACCCCAGAAATATGTTTTTCAGATTTCTGGAAAAAGTACTTTCACAAAGTACTTTTGCACTTGTGACAGTGTTGAATGAATCTGCGAAAGCTTTCACAAAGTTCAACAGTACTTTTCCAGGCTGAGTGAAAATGACAGCAATTCTTTGGCACCCTGCTGCAAAAGAATAGTTTGGTCTTTTGGGCTGAAATTTGGAGGGAATGCAGCCAACATCTCACAGATGTGCCTTTCAGTGTTTCAGTGAAAAAATATTACAGGGCGGCAAAGTTACGGCATTCCAAAATTGATGCTTTTCCCATAGGATAACATTACGGTATCTGTTGCACCTTTCAGAGCCTGTATCTCAGAAATGGTGCGAGATGAGGACTTTTCATCACAAAAATGCTTAGCCCCCCCCACATGTGGCTAAGTACAACACTAGCCAGAAAAGTCATAATTCATATGAAATTTTAATTTTTTTTCTATGTCGTACAGTTCCTCAGATATAAGCAATTTAGTATTCCAAGTCCTAATTTTCTGCTCCGAGGCCCATTATTATGCATACATTCTGTGTTTTCACTGTGTTTTTTCAATGCAGTTTTGGGGGAAAAGATGTGTGTGCCCTTTCATTACTGTGCCAGTTAGCGTTTCCAGTTGCATTTCCATTATTGTTCGTGTCACCATTCCCGTCTACGCTACAGTGTGAGTTACAATTTTCATTTTCATTTGCGCTTGCATTTCTGTTTTGTTTGGTGTTATTGTTGCTGTCACTGTAACAATTTGCATTTGCAATAGTGGTACCTTGCCCATGCGTGTTACGGTTTGTGTTTCTGTACGCACCTGCATTTGTGTTTCCCTTTCTGTTTCCTTTCACATTATTGTTGCTGTTACAGTTATCATTTGCATTTACAATAGTGGTACCATGACCTTGTATGTTACCAGTTGCATTTCCGTATGTGTTTGAGTCTCCGTTTGCATCACTGTTCACTTTGGCGTCACTTTGTGCCTGTGTTTCTATTAAAGCTTGCTTTACAATTTATGTTTGTTCCACCTTGTGTGCAACTGTTAAAGCTTGCATTTGCGTTGCTGTTACCATTACTATGTCACAAAAAATCACGTGGTGGGAGCATTCCATTCACTATTTATAGTCCTCATTCTCAAAAAGAAGGGAAATTAGAGCAAAAAACTCTGTTTAATGCATCAGTTAGGGTTGTTCCACAGTGACAAAAGTTATGAAATTCAGTGTTAGGGTTCAAAGACCCCCTTGAACCCCCCCAGCCCACCGCCCAAACAGCTTTGGGGTGCGAATTGGGGTTGTTGGTCCTAACTCTCACCTCATTCTCCTATACCTCTGCTTCTTTACACATGTGATGGGGTGAGACTTAGGGCCAGCAACCCCAAAATGCACCCCAATGCCAGTTGGGGGGTTGGGCTGCGGGTCCAAGGGGGGTTTTCAACCCTAACACTGAATTTCCTCACTTTTGTCGCTGTGAAACAACCCTAACTGATGCATTAAACAGTTTTTTGCCTCTTATATAGATATATATATATTATGGTAGCACGGTAGTGCTACCATAGTTAGGGTTGAGGAGCCATTTACATGTTAAACTTTAAATTGTGCACCTTAATAACTTTGCAACCGTTTAATAGATTTGCCTGACATTTGGAATACATGATCAAGAATAATAGATCTTGGGATCTGCCAACTTTTGTACTGTTTGGATATACGGCTGCAGAGTTATTAAGTGTGATCTGTGCATGCATTGACACTTTTTTGGAATTTTTTGGTTGTCTCCAGAGGTCACACGGTTTGTGCAACTGGTCTGGAATCTTCAGGGAATGTGCGGCCAGGGTCCCCAATGTGCCTTTTGAAGATTATGTGAAAAAATATTAAATAGTTCAAAAGTTATTAAAAAAACAAGTTCCTATTATAAGTCAATGGGAAAAGTTAACAAAAAGTTCGACAATGTCACAAAAGCAGTTTTTACTTTCGCAAATGGCCCTTTTACTGTCGTAAATCTGCCATTTTGTTTTCAGTTGGTCATCAGAAAAATGCTTGGCCTTTAAATTTGGGACCCTCTAGCAGCCTAATTCTTTTTGTAGTCACCTAGTCGGACCCTTAGGATGCTAGGCGTGTCTTTACTTTGGGGTAAAACACCCCAGAAAAATGTTTTTCAGATTTCTGGAAAAAGTACTTTCGCAAAGTACTTTTGCACTTGTGACAGTGTCGAATGAATCTGTGAAAGCTTTCACAAAGTTCAACAGTACTTTTCCAGGCTGTGTGAAAATGACAGCAATTCTTTGGCACCCTGCTGCAAAAGAATGGTTTGGTCTTTTTGGCTGAAATTTGGAGGGAATGCAGCCAACATCTCACAGATGTGCCTTTCAGTGTTTCAGTGAAAAGATATTACAGGATGGAAAAGTTACGGCATTCCAAAGTTGATGCTTTTCCCATAGGATAACATTACAGGGTCCACCGCATTACAGGAATCCTTTGGCACACTGCTGCAAAATAACGGTTTGGTCTTTTGGGCTGAAATTTGGAAGGGAAGAAAGTCAACATCCCACAAATGTGCCTTTCAGTGGTTTGGTGAAAAAATATTACAATGAGGGAAAGTTATGGGACTGCAAATTTGTCTTTTTTCCCCATAAGATAACATTATGGCGTGTGTTGTGCCTTTCGGGGCCCGTATCTCGGAAATGGTACGAGATGCAGACTTTTCAACAGAAAAATGCTTAGTCCCCTAATGGGGGCTAAATGTAAAACTAGCCAAGAAAGTGATAATTAATATGACTTTAATTTTTTTTTTCTATGTCGTACGGTTCCTGAGATAAAAGCAATTTAGTATTCCAAGTCCTCATTTTCTGTTCCGAGAGCCATTATTATGCATACATTCTTTGTACTCACTGGTTTTCTATATCCAGATTTTGGGGAATACTATAATGTGTGTTTCTGTAACTGTTACCCTTAGCACTTCTGGTTGTGGTTCTGTACCTGTTTCAGTTACTCTTTGTGTCTATGCCACCTTGTGCGTTATCGTGAGTGTTTTCATTTGTGCTTGTGTTTTTGTAATTTTAACCTTTTGTGTCTACAGTACTGTTTATCTTTGTGTTTCATTTTGTGCTACCATGTTCATTAACATTTGCGTTTGCTGGCACTGTGTTAGTATGTCTGAAGACATCTCGTCATGGGAGTGCGGGGCCTAAGCATGCAGTATTTTTCAGTACTGTTTATCTTTGTGTTTTGCTTTGTGCTACCATGTGCATTAACATTTGCATTTGCTGGCACTGTGTTAGTATATGTGAAGACATCTTGTGGCGGGAGCGCGGGCCCCAAGCTCCCACCACCACATTACATTCACTATTTCTCGTTATCATTCTCAAAAAGAAGGGAAATTAGAGGCAAAAAAATCCATTTAATGCATCAGTTAAGGCTGTTCCATAGAGACAAAAGTGAGGAAATTTGTGTTAGGATTGAAAGCCCCCCTTGGACCACCTACAGCCCACCCCCCCAACTGGCATCGGGATGCGCACTGGGTTCATTGGTCCTAACTCTCACCTCATTCTCCTATACCTCTGCTTCTTTACGCATGTAATGGGGTAAGAGTTAGGGCCTATGACCCCAATGCGCACCATGATGCCAGTTGGGGTGGTGGGCTGGGGTGGTCCATGGGGGGCTTTAACCTAACACCAAATTTCCTCACTTTTGTTGCTGTGGAACAACCCTAACTGATGCATTAAATAGAGTTTTTGCCTCTAAAATATATATATATTTATATATTATGGTAGCATGGTAGTGCTACCATAGTTAGGGTTGAGTAGCACTTTTAAGGTTAAAGGGTGAAACTTTGCACCTTAATAACTTTGCCACCATTCAAAAGATTTACCTGAAATTAGGCAGGCAGGGGACACAACCATGGATCTTGGGATCTGCTAACTTTCGTGCCAGTCCAATATACAGCTGTGGAGTTATTAAGTGACATTCGTGTGTGTATTTACATTTTTTTTTGCATTCTTTGCTCGCTCCTACAGGTAGCACAGTTTGTGCAACCTGTCCAAAAACTCCAGGGAATGTGCAGCCAGGGTCCCCAATGTGCCTTTTGATGATTTCAAAAAAAATATTAAATGGTTCAAAAGTTATTCAAAAAACAAGTTCCCATTATAAGTCAATGGGAAAAGTTAAAAAGTTCAACACTTTCGCAAATGCACTTTTTAGTGTCGCAAATGGCCCTAGTAGTGTTGGAAATCCACCATTTTGTTTTCAGTTAGCCATAAGAAAAATGCATGCCATTTATATTTGGGACCCTCTAGCAACACAATTATTTTTGTGTTTACCTAGTCGGACCCTGAGGATGCTAGCCATGTCTTTATTTTGGGGTGAAACAGCCTAGAAATATGTTTCTCAAATTTCTGGATAAAGTAGTGTCACAAAGTATTGTCGCACCCATGACACTTTCGCAAATTCTGCGAAAGCTTTCTCAAATCATGACACTACTTTTCAGACCATGGCCAAAATGATAGCAGTTCTTTGCCTCTCTGCTATAAAAGAACGGTTTGGTCTTTTGAGTTAAAATTTGGAGGGAACACAGCCAATATCTCACAGATGTGCCTTTTGGTTGTTTAGTGAAAAAATATTGCATGACTGCAAAGTTATGGTACTCTGAAGTTGGCATTTTTTCCAATAGACTAACATGGTGGCCTATGCCACACCTTTCAGGGCTCATATCTCGAAAACAATGCGAGATAGAGATTTTTTTGCTGCAACTATAACAAAAAAACTAGCCAGGAAAATCACGATTTTTGTGAAATTTAAATTGTTTTTCTACATCGTGTGGTTGCTGAGATATTTGCAATTAAGTACTTCCAATGTTCTTTTTAAGCTTTGATGCCCATTACAATGCATACATTCTTTGTGTTTCTCTATGCAGCTGTTCACCAAAAACAGGGTATGCACTTCCATTACCATTACACTTACTGTTTCCAGTTGCATTTATATACCCGTTTGCGTTACCGTTCTCATGTACACCACCGTGTGTGTTACCCTTTGCACTTGCGTTTTCGTTACTGTTGCAATTTGTATTTCAACCTTCTGTTTGAGTTGCTGTTCCTCTTACTATGTCACAAGACATCACGTGGGCCCCGTGCTCCCGACGCTGCATTACATTCACTATTTCTCATCACCATTCTCAAAAAGAAGGGAAATTAGAGGCAAAAAACTCCATTTAATGCATCAGTTAGGGTTGTTCCACAGCGACAAAAGTGAGGAAATTCACTGTTATGGTTGAAATCCCCCTTGGACCCCTCCAGCCCACACCCCAACCGGCATTGGGGTGCGCGTTGGGGTCATTGGTACTAACTCTCACCCCCATTCTCCTATTCCTCAGCTTCTTTACACATGTGATGGGGTAAGAGTTAGGGCCAATGACCCCAATGTGCATCCTGATGCTGGTTGGGGGGTTGGCTGGAGGGGTCCCAGGGGTATTTCAACCCTAACAGCAAATTTCCTCACTTTTGTCGCTGTGGAACAAACCTAACTGATGCATTAAATGGAATTTTTTTGCCTCTATTTTATATATATATATATTTTTAAAATGTTAGCACGGTAGTGTTACCATAGTTAAGGATGAGTAGCACTTTTAAGGTTAAAGAGTAAAATTTTGCACCTTAATATCTTTGCCACCATTCAACGGAGTTGCCCGAAATTTGGAATACATAATTGGGCATGGTAGATCTTGGGATCTGCCAAGTTTCATACCAGTTGGATTGTGGAGTTATTAAATGACAACGAAATGTGCAATTATGCTTTTTTGCTAATTTGTTTGCTCTCGCCTACAGGTCACATGGTTTGCATGACCAGGCGGAAAACTTCAGGGAGTATGTGGCCTGGAACCCCAATGTGCCTTTTGAAGATTTTGTGAAAAAACCACAGGGGTGAGAGCTTTCTCAGTCGGATATCCTGTATTATTTCCACTGCAGTGAGGATAAATCCTGATGACATCAGCATAGTGAGGATATCGACATTTATCCATACTCTGCTGATGTCACCAGAGTGATGATAACTGCACTGCAGCTTGAATTCTAAAGGAAACTGCTTCAGAAAACAGTTTTTCTTTCTCACCGATGCTGCAACTTACTCAATTAGATTTGCAAAAGACTTTCACCTGTGTCGCATTGTGTTTCTACTTTTCCTAGCCCATTACTGTGCTGATCTTGAGGCAGTATAGCGTAGTGGTTTAAGGCTCTAAGCTGCAAACCTGGAGACCTGGGTTTGAATCCCACAGCCCCCACTTACATACTGTATGACCCTGAGCAAGTCACTTAACTTCCTTGTGCTCCTAGGTAGCACCTGGAAACAAGCTTCTGCTTAGTGTGCCTTTTCTGGTTAAACAATTTCCTCTTTCCCTTTCCCTGATCTAAGCTTCAAAACAACCTGAGTTTTAAATGAAACTCTTTTTCAAAGCAGTCTCTGTTTCTCAGTGCTACCTGCAGCACTTTGTCTTTCTCAGTGAGCCTCTGACTCACTCACTTTGCTTTGCAAAACACTGTCAGCTGTGTTTCTCACTCCCAGGTCATTCAGAACACACACATACACAGAGGGCACACACAGAATGAGCAGGAAACACACAGAATCAGAAAAAAATGTTCCTAAAGCTCTCACCCCTGTGGTATAAATTGCATACATGAGGGGCAGATCATGGGATATGGAAAATGGTATATTGTTGCCACAGTGACTCCCAGATTGCAAAGACCACCACAGTGACAGGAATCAGGCAAAATCTGCCTGTAGCTGTGGTGGTCTGTTTGGCGATCAGGACTGCCTCGCTGGGTGTTTGTCCCCCAGTCCAACTCCGACTCAGAGTTAGAATCCTAGAGACTGGGGGGGGGTTCCAGGGATGCCCCTGACTTTGCAATGCTGATAGTCGGCACTGCAGCTGTCGCTGTCAAGGATGTCTCCATGTCGACTGTCTCTACAGCATGGGTAAACCATGAAAAACATTGTCACTCCTGCAGAGTGAGCTGTGTATTTTCACTTGTGCCTTCAGCACTCATGAGAATACACAGCTCACTCTGCAGAAGAGAGAATATTTTACATATCCCACTCATGCACATCATGTATTCCTTATTTATATAATATACTGTATATTCTTCTTCAAGAGCCTCTTCCCCCAAATGTTGATTTTTAACTCTATTTTCTATTTTCAGTGTGCATTTAATATAAATATTTTGTTTTGCTTTCAGACCACATACTGATGCAGCACCTTGTTTTTGTATATTTATTTATTTATTAGTTTGTGTTGACCAGTTAAGTGCACTAGACAAATCCTGCCTATTTTCAGGCACGACCCAGGGGAGGGGGATACAGATGAATGCCAACTGATCTTGAACCAGATTAAGCTGTTGGTGGTATTTTTAGTGAATGAGGGAAATTTGGCCAGGACACCAGGGAATTCCCCTACTCTTTTTTTGATAAGTGCCATGGGATCTTTAACATCCACCTGAACTGCTACCAATCCAGGCAGATGGGACCTCGGTTTATTGTCTCATCCAAAAGATGGCACCTCAGAAGTGCAGCACCCCTTCATGCTGCACTACAGTGTCAGTACTAGGATATTAACCCAAGCGCCAGATGTGAGAACTGAACCCACAGCCCTCTGACATCCCGGCCTCAGAGGCGAGTGTGCTGCCTATGTGTGTGTGTGTGTATATATATATATATATATATACTGTAGTGTGTATATATATATTTATATATATATGTATATACACACACATATATATTATAGTGGCACGGTAGTGCCACTATAGTTAGGGATGAGTACCCCTTTTAAGGTTAAAGTGTGAAAGTTTGCAGCTTAATAACTTTGCCACTGTATGACAGATTTGCCTGAAATGTGGTAAACAAGGAGCAGAGCCACAGATCTCGAGATCTGCCAAGTTTCATAATGGTTGGATATATGGTTGTGGAGCTATAAAGTGCAATAGAAAATTATATGTACGCTTTTTTGAACATTCTTTGCTTGCACCTACAGGTGACATGGTTTGTGTGACTGGTCCAAAAACTTCAAGGAACATACAGCCAGGATCCCAGATATGCCTTTCTAAGATTTTGTGAAAAAATATTAACGGTTCAAAAGTTATTCAAAAAACAAATGTCTCATTATAGTCAATGGGAAAAGTTAACAAAAAGTTTGACAGTGTCGCAAATGCAGTTTTTAGTGTCACAAATGACCCCTGTAGTGTTGTGAGTCAGCCATTTGTTTTCAGTTACTGGTCACAGAAATGCTTGGCATTTAAAATTGGGACCCTCTAGGGACACAATTATTTTTCTGTTCACCTAGTCGAGCCCTGAGGATGCTAGCCATGTCTTTTTTTTGGGGGGTTAAACGCCCCAGAAATATTTTTCACATTTTTTGTAAACTGTAGTATTGCAAAGTAGTATCGCACTTGTGGCACTTTTATGATTTTTTTTGTGAAAGTGTCGTGATTTGTGACACTACTTTGTGACACTATGCCCAAAAGAATAGGAAATCTTTGCCACCCTGCTGCAAAACAATGGTTTGGTCTTTCGGACTGAAATTTGAAAGGAAGACAGCCAAGATCTCACAGATGTGCTTTTCGATGGTTTTGTGACAAAATATTAAAGGGCTGCAAAGTTACAGTACTCCAACATTGACAATTTCTCCCATAAGATAACATTATGGCATCCGTCGCGACTTTCGGGGCCCGTATCTCGGAAACGCTTTGAGATACAAACTGTTTATTTAAAAATGCTTAGCCCCCAACAGGGAGCTAAGTACACATTTAGCCAGGAAAGTCATAAATTATATGAAATTTAAATTGTTTTTCTATGTTGTATGGTTCCTGAGATATAAGCAGTTTAGTATTCCAAGTGTTCATTTTCTGCGCCAAGGCCCATTATTATGCATACATTCTTTGTATTCACTGTGTTTCTCTATGCAGCTTTTGGAGAAAAAAAAGACTGTGCATTTTTGTTACTGTTACAGTTAGCATTTCCACTTGCATTTCCATTACCATTTGCATTAGCGTTCCCATCTACGCCACTGTGTGCCTTACCCTTTGCATTTTCATTTGAGCTTGCGTTTGCATTACTGTTAACATTTGCATTTCCATCACTGTTTTTGTTTGTGTTTCCTTTTGCATCACTGTGTGCATTTCCATTTGCATATGTGCTTCCGTTTGTGTTTCTGTTTGTGTTTCCTTTGGCGTCATCGTTGCTATTACCGTAAGTGTCTGTGCTTCCAATTGCATTACCATGACCATGTGCATTACGGTTTGCTTTTCTGTATGTGCTTGCTTGTGCATTTCTGTTTTCCTTAATATTTGTGCTTGTGTTTCTATTACTGTTTGCGTTATCATATATGTTTGCATCACCATATGTGTTAGGGTTTGCGCTTGTGTTTGTGTTGCCATTACTTCACTATTTATAGTGCACATGCTCAAAAAGAAGGGAAATTCATGGCAAAAAAATCCATTTAAGCATCAGTTAGGGTTGTTCCCCAGTGACAAAAGTGAGGAAATTCGATGATAGAGTTCCCACCTTTCTTGCACCCCACCCCACCCCCACCAACAGGCATTGGGGTGCGTTGGGGTCATCGGTCCTAACTCTCACTACATTCTCTTATACTGCACCACCTCAGCTTGTTTACACATGGGACACGGTGAGAGTTAGGACTGATGATCAAACAGCACACCCTGATGCCTGTTGGTGGGGGTATGGTGGGGTTGGGGTCCAAGGTGGGTGGGAACCCTAACATCAAATTTCCTCACTTTTGTTACTTAAGAACAACCCTAACTGATGCATTAAATGGAGTTTTTTTGACATGAATATGTATATTATACTGGCGTAGTAGTGCCAGTATCATTAGGGTTGAGTATGCACTTTAATGTTAAACTTTAACTTTGCACCTTAATAACATTGCCACTGTATAACAGATTTGCCTGAAATTTTGCTTGCATGGTTTGGTACCAGAGATCTCTGGATCTGATAAGTTATGTTAAGGTCAGAGGTACAGTTGCAGAGTTACAGTACACCAAAAAACACAAATAAACAGACTTTTTGTGTGTATCTTTGCTTACACTCACAGCCCGCATGATTTGTCCATTCAGTCCAAAATCATCATAGAAAGATGTAGCCTGGGTCATGGATGTGCCTTACGAAGATTTGGTGGAAAAATATTAAACCATTAAAAGGTTATTTAAAACAAACTTCCCACGATAGTCAATGGGGGAAAATACATGTGCATCATGAAAGTTTCGCAAATGCACTTTTACTTTTTCAAATGGTCCTTTTACTTTTGTGATTTGGCCATTTTGTTTTCAGTTAGTGACAGAGAAAAATGCCTGGCATTTAAATTTGAGACACTCTAGGTAAATACTGACTGCTGGGTTTACCTAGTTGGGTCCTAAGGATGCCAACCCTATCTTTTTTGGGAGGTAACCCCAGAAATGCCTTTTTAAACATCAGGAAAAAAAAATACTTTTGCAAATCATGAAAGAAACAACCGAAATACTTTTGCAAGTGCAAAAGTTTCATGCTACTTTTTTGTCAAACTTTTGTGATTTGCAAAAGTATTTAAAAAAAACTACAAATCTTTGCCATCCTCCTGCAACAAAATGTTTGTGTCTTTTGGGCTGAAATTTGCAAGGTGGCAAGCCCTGGCCACACAGATGTATCTTTTAGTAGTTTGGTGGCAAAATATTCTAGGGGCAGAAAGTTACAGCATTCTGAAGTTGAGAAATTTCCCATAGGATAACACTGTGGTGCCTGTGATGCCTTTTGGTGCCCGTATCTTGAAAATGAAGCAAGATATGGAGTTTTAGCTACTGGTAGCATAGCTCACCTTTTAAGTAAGCTAATCCACAGAATCAAGTTTGGAAATCATAGATGACACTTGAAGTGGAATTTTTTTCCTACTTGCTACAGTTACATAGATATTGGCAAAATCATGTTCCAGTGGTTCCAAGGGTGCCTTTTCACTGCATTTCGGTGCCCTTATCTCAGAAATGATGCCAGATACAGATTTGGTCGAGTTATATCATGGTAGTCTGACAGCCACAGACATGGTTCTCTGACAAACCCAACCTGCCAGACTGCTATCCCTGGTCTGGGTCAGAAGCCACCAGCCCCTTACAGAAGCCCAGGTAGTCTGAAAGCCAAAGCCATGGTTCTCTGACAAACCCAACCTGCCAGACTGCCATCCCTGGTCTGGGTCTGAAGCCAAAAGCTCCTCACAGAAGCCCTGGTCATCTGAGAGCCACAGCTGTGGTTCTCTAAAGAACCTGATCTGCCAGACTGCCAT
Source organism: Neoceratodus forsteri (assembly GCA_016271365.2). NCBI lineage: Eukaryota > Metazoa > Chordata > Ceratodontiformes > Ceratodontidae > Neoceratodus > Neoceratodus forsteri. The sequence goes on from JADMNL010000022.1 coordinate 131,370,804, forward strand.
CCATGGTCTGGGTCTGAAGCCACCAGACCCTCAAAGAAGCCCAGGTAATTTGAGAGCCACAGCTGTGGTTCTCGGACAAACCTGACCTGCCAGACTGCCATCTGTGGTCTGGATCTGAAGCCAGCTGCCTCTCACAAGCCCAGATAGACTGAGAGCCACAGCAGTGGTTCTCTGATGAACCTGACCTGCCAGACTGCCATCCACGGTCTGGACCTGAGGCCACCAGCCCCTCACAGAAGCCCAGGTTGTCCAAGAGTCGCAGTCATGTTTCTCTAATGAATCCAACCTGCCAGACTGCCATCTGTGGTCCGGGTCTGAAGCTACCAGCCCATCACAGAAACCCAGGTAGGGACTCATCCTTGGGGACTGATTACCTCCAGGAAGGGAGCCCTAGGAGCTTGATTTTTCTTTTTACATGAGGATAGTTGTTTCTGGGTTTATATCTGGTGTCTATTACTGCTTTGACCCACTGGCTGCAGTTAGCCCCAGGAGCACTCCAACTGACTCTTTATAGCTCTGCACTGTTAATGCTTGAATTATAATTTATTGGATTTTGATTTCTGTTAATATTGTCTTCCTAGCATTTTAGAGTTCAAATTTTACTGATTTAATCTAAGTGCCTGTAAAGTGTTCCCTCTTAAGACCCAGCAGCGATCTCAGCTCAGGTCTTGAACTCACCCCCCACATTTTCACCTTTTTACTCTGGTATTGTGTTTAATTAGCCCTGTTCTTGCTCTCTAAGACTTTGTGGCACCTTGCCGAACATTTTGGTCTGCAACCCACCCCCTGTTTAAGCCATTTTGCATTTCTTTTTAGCTCAATGAACAACCCCACCCCCTAACTCTATTATTTAATTTCCCACTGTCCTTCTCTTCTCAGGTAGTCTGAGAGATACAGCCATGGTTCTCTGAAGAACCCAACCTGCCAGACTGCCATCCACAGTGCAGGTTTGAAGCTACCAGCCCCTCACAGAAGCCCAGGTATGGACTCACACTCAGGTACTGATTGCCTCCAGGAAGGGAGCCTTAGGAGTCTGATTTTTCAGCCCCCTCCCCCCACTGAACCCTTACCCCCGGTCCTGTTTAAGTACACTTAATCCTCTCCCCAGATTAATAGCTCACTCCCACAGGCTACTGCCAGCCAGCTGCTCAAGCTTAAAGTGACAGCAACACTGTCTCTTGTGAAGCACGTTCCTTATCTGGTGTAACTCCTTCTTCAAGGTCTCTCATCTCGTCACACACTTTCTTTGCATCTCTGTTTCTCTAAGTCAAAGTGTCAGCTACTGTTATCACCTGCCAACTGCATTCCAGTCTCGTACTGCTTTCCTGACTTCATCTGCCCACCTGTTTCTCACTGACTATCTGCCACCCAAACTCAAGGTCTCCAGCTCCTCTATTTCCTGATGAGCATATTCTCCCAGCTCAGATTCCTCCTCCCTCTAGCTCTGTTCTCTCTCCTCCATTTTCTCACTGACTAGTGTCAAGCAGGTGCCTAATTTCTAAAATACCATTAATATACCTGCATATTGGGCTTCCTCAGCTTTCTGCTTGCCAGCTTTTAAGGCTTTTCTTGGCCATCTGTATGTTTCATCCCACCTCCCCAACCCTGGCCTCTATTAAATATACAGTGGGCCACTCCCGTGTGTTCCTTTTGCTTTTTATTGGCTTCCTACAACCTATCCAGTAGGCAAGCAGCTACTAAACATCAACTTCCTTCTGGTGCTGTAACAGTCAGGACGCACCTGCCTTTCTCTGCTTCTTGGGTCTGAGTTACCCTTACTCTATGCAGCTAGTTGTGTTGTGCCTTTGCTGACCTCTCTTTCTAAGTCTGTTTCCTTACCTTCCTCTCCCTGGCACTTTCTCTCTCAAGGCTTTTTTCCTGGGAACCAGAGCCTGCTATTTTAATTTTATAGCTAAACAGAATTTTGTCCCACACCACCCGCCCTGACTCCGGCCTCTATTAAATACACAGTAGCTATGCCCACACTTGCTGATTCCACCCACTTCAGCTACAAACTGCCAACTGCCTCTTAAAGCTGTACTGCCTGTTCATTATCCACCAAGTATATTGGTTAACTGTACTGCCTCACTTTGGCACCACTGTGTCAGGCTTGACGAATGAATCAAGCTGCTGTGTCCCCTATCAAGGGGTGCTGTCTCCTTCTGCTCCTTGCTACCTGGCTTGATACAGCCACACCAGATGCCTAGCTGGGCCACTGCTACCCCTCTCTGAACCACTACTGGGTAGGGCATGGCTGTCAAACACACCTTCGGAAACTGCCTCATTTGGCCGTTGGCAGCAACTCATTCGGCCTTACCCTACAAACATGGGTGGCCATATGCTCTACCCTAATGGTTAGCTATACCTTAATAATTAAACCAGTGTCCAATCACCTGAATTACCTGAAGCCTTGGTGATGGAAGGTATGAGCCTAATTTAGCATAAACCTTTCTGCCAGAAAGGTTATCTTTATGCTCCTTATCATCTCTGTTAACATTCACTCTAACTCAGGCCCACTCACTTCAGTGGACCCTGGTGTTCATTAGGCTAAAGGCCTAAAAATAGCCTCACTGAACATCTGCAGTTTAGCAGCAAAATTTGAGCAACTACAGACATGGATGGCCCTCCATACCTCTGACATCCTCTGCCTAATGGAGACCTGGTTGATCAGTAGGATTAAAGATAGGAAAGTTGCCCTCAAAGGCTTCCAAGCATACAGGATTGATAGAATAGGCAAGAGAGATGGGGGATGCCTCATCTATGCCAGGGTCTCTCTGCAGTGCTCCATCCTCCCTGGAACCAGGGTGGCTGAGGACCATGAGATAATAGTGATAAAGGCACGGGTAAGTCAGAATGGCAAAACTCTCACCCTTGCCATGATCTACCTACCCTCCAAGAAAGCCACAGCAGGCTTTCCCACAATTATGGATGTTATCAGCACCCCTCCAAAGGGGATAGAGCTTGTCATTACTAGGGACTTTAACATGAACTGGGATGGAAAGGAGGCTGCCCCTTTCAGGGATCTGATAGTCACCTTCAACCTGACACAACCTGTCACCTGCCCCACCAAGCAGAACTATAAGACAGGAAACAGTACCCTCCTAGAATGGGTCCTAGCAAGCTCACCATCCTGAATCTTTGAGATTAAGGTTCTCCCAGACAAGCTAAGTGACCACTCCCCAATCACCTTCCTGTGGTCTAATCAATTTACCAAAAGCCCACACATCCTCATTGAAAGCAGGGTCTTAATGAAAGGTAAACTTGGAACCCTCAAATCAGTCCTTGCCCTACATGACTGGACTCATATCAACCTGGCATCTATCCTTGATCAGGTCCTCAGCAACTTCATTAAGGGCTTTAGCTCCATCTGAGACTTCTATGCCTCAATCACAAAAAGAAAGATTTGGGGGCAGGCAAATGGCTGGATTGATGGGAAGCTCCTCTCCCACCTGAAAGAAAGGGACATCTCTGGCAGAAGGCCAGAAAAACAGGTAGCAAGCATGACTACCAGTGTTAAAGAATGGCCAGGAACCACTGCACCAAGCTCGCCAAAGCCAAACATAAGGCCCAGCTTAGCAATTCTTGGGATGATAGGAAAAGATTCTGGGATAAGACCAAAAGCATCCTTGGAAAGAACGACAAGAAGTGCCCTCAGCTGCTCAGTATCAGTAACAACCCCACTACAGACCTTCTAGCTATTGCAGAAGCCTTCAATATGGCCTTTACCAATCTTACCCCAGTGCTAACACCTGCCTATTTTCAACCTGGTTTGAACCATTGCAGCAATGTATCTTCCAAGTATTCTCCCTCGAACTTCTACTTTAAAAGGGTGACGGTGAAGAAAGCCCTAACTGTGGTGAAGAAAGCACTAGGTAAGACCAGACTGGGCAGTGATGGGATAGACAAGAAACTTCTATCCCTCACCTTTGACATTCTTATAGTGCTCATTACCATGCTGTACAATAAGTCCCTGGCCCTTGCCAGTTCCCAGCAGTTTGGAAGCAGGCCCTGGTTATGCCGGTGCATGAAGCAGGTGACAAGTCTTTTGTAGCTAACTACAGACCCATTTCAATCCTCTCCCTCTCTGTCCAAGGCACTGGAAAAGATTGTGGTGGGTCAACTCATCGACTACCTCAATAAGTATGATCTATTATGCCTCAAGCAGCATGGCTTCAGACAAAATCACAGTACCACTATTGCCCTGCTGGGCTAGATGGACTACGCACATAAGGCCCTGGATAAAGGTAAACTTGTGGGGTCTGTCTTTATTGACCTTACCAAAGCCTTCAATAAAGTCAACCACCACCTTTTACTGACCCAACTGCAAAACATGGGTGTGATGCCTAATGCCCTTTGCTGGTTCCAAGACTACCTGATACAAAGAAATCTCTGTGTCAAAATTGGGCAAACAGTATCCAGTGCAAGATAGGTATCATTAGGGGGTACCCCAGGGAGCAATACTGGGGCCCCTACTCTTCAGCCTATTCTTAAATGACCTTCCCACAGCCTGTGACACCAAACTCATACTATATGCAGATGATGCTGTGCTCCTGAGCAGCAGCACATCTTAGACAGCAGCACATCTCAGACTGCCCTACAATCTGAGCTGCAGAGCTCCTTCTCCAAACTTGGGAGCTGGTTCTATAGTCACAAGTTGCTACTAAACTACAAGAAGACCAAGGCCATGCTTATTTCCAGCCCCCAGAACAAAAATAAGAACCACCTCCTCATCATCTCAAACTCATGCAGTGAGCCACTGGAACAAGTCAACTTGTTCAAGTATCTGGGGGTCATAATAGATTATACCCTCATGTTTGCACGTCATATCTACTCTCTGATCAAGACAATCGATGCCAAGAATGGTGTTCTGTACTGGCACAGACAATACCTCTCTCTGGGGTCCCTCTGCCTCTCAGTTCAGAGCTCCATCATATCTACAATTGACTATGGACTAGAGGTCTATGGGGCAGCAATGGTTACAGTGCTCAAGAGGGTTCAGACTGCACTCAACAAAGCTTGCAGACTCACCCTGGATGCTGAGTGTGGCACATACACCTGTACTCTGTACGAACGTGCAGACTGGCTGTCATTATGAAACAGGGTCAAATTCCAGACTTGCATCCTAGGGAAGAAGGCTCTATTGGGTAAAACATTGCCTTGTGTAGGCAATTTGATCAAGGTGGTCAGCTCATTACAGGTCACCAGAGGGAGGACTACAGTGTCCTTGGCTATCCTCTTCCATCACACCTCACTAGGGCAATGTGCATTTGCCTACCAGGCCCCCCCTGTGGATGAATGAACTCTCCAGGCACCTCTTGGCTACCAGTTGTCCAGCCCAATTCAAAACTGACCTCAAACAGCACCTCATAACACTCTCTAAGTGCACCTGCCCCCTAGTCCAGCCACACCAGCTCTCTCTACCTCCCAGCAAGCACTAGGCAGGGCTCAGATACCCCCTCCCTTTGTCCCTTCTCATGACTTGCCTCAACAATCAGTTTGCAGCATGCTTCTTCAGCACCTGGCACCCCACTTTCCTCTCCTCTCTCCAATTCCTGTAAGTTTCCCTAACAGTCATTACTAATGCAAGCTGCCTGACCATGCCCCCTCACACCCCACCATTTACTCTAGCATGTCTTCTCTGCTCAGCCTCCTCTCACCCCCATTTCTCCCTATACCTTAGCACCCTTCTTTCCCCACCCTTCACCTCCACCACAGTACTCACCTCTCTCTCATACCTCCTTTCTTCACCCCACTGCCAGCTATCCCCTTCCTTCTGAACTACTGACAAGGCACTTTGAGGCTGCTTATCCCCCCCACCTTCATAAAGTGTTTTTCTTGTTATTTTAACTTGTACCTATGTTTTGAGTTATTCTGTAAGTTCTGAATCCCACATACGGCCATTTGGTCCCCAGACAAAACGTCTCAGTGAGGTTGTTGCCAACTAATAGTCTACAGGATGTTTTGTTGCTACAATAATCATCATGGGGACAAATTGGAGTGGTTAAACTGATTGACGCAATGATTCCATGCTTAAACAAAACCCTAACTAAACAGTGTCCCTATACCCCATACTTCCTACACCTTAATAACTGCACCAGAAGCATCAGCAACAACAGTGGAAAAGTAGAAACTCTCTTGATAACCTAGCTTCAGGGTGTCCATGTCTGACATCTTTTCATGACTGCCTGTTGTTTTGTGTACATTGTATATAAGCTAAAGTGAAACATGCGACCCCAAACTCAGAATCTGTGTATGCTGCTGCATTACATGGTGTGGTTGAATTAAAAAGAAAACTGTGACTGGTGTTTAAGGGCCAATTCAATGGAAAAAAGAAAAAAATATGCCCTAGTGAGGAGGGTCTGAGGTAGGAGGGGCAATACCACATGCTTTCACATGATCTTTGATGCGATCTTAAAAGGCAAGGCACATATAAGTTATCAAACCTTTTGCCCAAAAGGGGAAAGCCATTATTCTGAAAAAACTGTCTTCATAAGTGCTGTAGTTATTTGGGGTGTATTTGATTTATTATGGACTATTAAACAGCCATATCTGTTTGGTGTTGCCGCCGATTTAACTCCACAGGGTTTTGCTGTGATATAGAATTGAAGTGCAGTTAAACTTGAGAGGTGAGTAAAATAACATGCACCTTGCTCTTTTTTTTTTTGCTGTTTACACTGTTATGAATTGGGGAGTATCGTTGTGGTTACAACATGACCGCAACTACGATGTTGGTGACTACAGTGCCCCATTACATTTTCACCACCCCAACTTGACTGCAACGAAAATTACCACGACGATTAGCCTGTAAACGTCTGAATCCAAGTCTGTTTCATACATTGTGATGTACATTTGCTTTCCCTTATTGTACTTTGTTTTGCAATCTATAATGTGGAACATTTGTAAAAGAGCTTGCGGACAAAGGTATTTTCCAAATCACTAAATAAATAAATAAATAAATATCACATGACATATGTGCTGTCATGATTACACCAGCATTGGAATTTTTTTCGTAGCTGTTATGGTTGCTGAGATATTATCAAATTAGTCTTACAAGGGTTCCTTGCCCTATAGGGCTGCTGTATGGCTCTGTAGTAATGTATAAGAGAGAATGCAGGGACTGGAGGGCATGCACTCCCATGCGCATACAATTATGCCAAAAATGGATAATGAACGGGGTTACAGGGGCCCAGAGGCCCCACTCCAACTAACGACACCACTTACATTACACTTTCTCAAAAGAAGGGAAATTTTGCAAAAAACTCCATTAATGCATCAGTTAGGTTAATAGTACAGTGACAAAAGTTTGGAAATGGGCTGTTAGGGTTCAAAAACTAACTCCACATTCCACCCACCCCATCCCCAACACATGTAAGACACATGCAAGACTGTAAGACACTATACCACTCTGTCACATCTGTAACCACAATAATCACAACACTCTACTTATTTCACATAACACTATGTAATGAAAAAAACAAATACAATATACTAGGTTTACTAGGTTGAATTGGACAAAAGTAGGTCAAGGCCCATTGAGATTGTCCCCCACCTTGTGGGTCACTGGATTCAATATGAGTTTCCTTCAAGTCAAATATCAAGGTTATTCTTGAACTATGAACATACGAAATTTGCCAACAGATAAAGGCCTAGAGGTCTATCAAGTCTGTTCGAATGTGCAGCTAGCAGCCCTTATTCTGCAGCTGCCCCTCCCTTCCACCCTTCCCCTTCATTAACCCTCCCCCTTGTCCTGTCCCATCCTCATTTGAAGCAGTCCACTGTTCTACTGCATACCACTTCTGCAGGTAACGCATTCCACCCAGCCACCACCCTCTCTGTAAAAAAGTGTCTCCTCATCTCCCTCCTGAACCTTCCTTGCTCCAGTCTCATATCATGGCCCCTGGTGACCCTCCCCTCCCTTACTTTGAACAGCCCCTCTGTACCCATCTTGTTTATTCCTTTCATGTATTTAAAGGCTTCAGTCACGTCACCCCTGTCTCTCCTCTCCTCTCCTCCAGTGAGTACATGTTCAACTCCTTCAACCTCCTCTCATATGATAAGTCCTCCAGCCCCTTGAACATCTTTGTCACCCTGCGCTGCACCCCCTCCAGTAACTTAATGTCCCTCTTCAGATACGGACACCAGTACTGCACGCAGTACTCCAGGTGTGGTCTAATTAATGACCTATACAGTGGCAGAATCACCTCCTCCCTCCTCGAGGATATACCCCTTGCAATACAACCCAGCATTTTGTTGGCCTTTGCAGCTGCCTTCCTACATTGTGCCGAGTTGTTCATTGACCCTGTAATGAGCACACCCAGATCCTTCTCCTCCTCTGTCTGGGCTAGCTGCACTCCCCCTAGCTGGTAACTCCTCCTTGGGTTCTTCATCCCAAAATGCAGCACCTTGCACTGGTTGAGGTTATCAATGTCAACTAGTTCCTGAGGAAGAGAGTTCCAGAGTTTAGCAGAGCAGATTGTTAAAAAAATGCCCCTTTTATTTGTTCTAACTTTCATGACATGAATCTGCTTGTTATGATGCCTAGGTACAATGCATCTGTTAGAAAAGATAAGTCTGCAATGGGGAATTCAATCTGGTGATTTAAATATTTTATACAAAAATTGGATGTCCCCGCTGCATCTTCTTGAGTGTAGTGAATGAAGGCCTGTTTCCTGAAGTCTTTCAGAGTAGTCTAGCAGAACAAGGCATGGAACCATTTGGTTGCCCTCTTTTGTAATCTGTCAAGATGTGCTATATTGCCTTTTAGATACGGACTCCAAAAAGGGGATCCGTAATCCATGTATGGTCTGACATATGCCCGATATACAGTGATCATATATTGTTCCGTTCTTGAACAAAAATATATTTGATTCTTTTCAGTAGTCCATTGGTCATATGGGTGATTTTTGTACAGTGATCTGAAGGGGAAAGTTTATTATTCACCAAAATGCCTAGATTTCTCCCACTGTCTGATTACTTAAGAGAGGTGTTATTAAGGTAGTAGATATATTTTGGATTATTTCTCCTGAAATGTTAAACGACACATTTTTCAATGTTAAAAAACATGGAGTTAGTTTTTGCCCAGAGTTCTATGGATTTCAGATCCACATTTAAGGCTGATATATGTTTGGGGGTGTCTACCCTGCCTCCCAATTTAGTATTGTCCACAAATTTTGCTAGGATGTTGTTGGAATTAATCTGCATGTTGCTGATAAATATGCTAAATAGAGTGGGTCCCCGTACTGAGCCTTAAGGTATACGACTGGTGACTGGTTCTGTCTTAGACAGAGAAACATTAATTCTAACCCTTTGAGACCTAGTAGCAAGCCAGGTTCTGACCCAGTTAACTAAGCAATTAGAAAACCCTAATAAGGAGAGCTTATTGGCAAGTTTACTATGGGAAACTTTGTCAATGGCATGACTAAAGTCTAAGAGGATGACATCCATGGGGATATTGATGTCAAGCTCCTGGCTCATATGATTGTAGAAAGCAACGAGATTTAATGTACAGGAGTAACCTGGCCTAAGACCATGCTGTGTTTGGTCGATAGTATTTAGTAATTCCTATTATTTTTCTAGGTAAGATTTTATAATCCTCTCCATAAATATGCACATTTTTGAGGTTAAGCTAATCAGGCGTTAGTTTTGGCCATGTGATCTATTTCCTTTTTTAAAAATGGGAGTCACAGTATCTTGAAGCCAATCAGAAGGAATTCTATTTTTGTTGAGGGATTTGTTAAAAGATAACTGGTCTGGGATAAGCTATCTCTTCTGCTGATTCCATTAAATATCTGGCATTAATTTCATCAGGTCCTGGGTTTGTGTTCTTCTTAAGTGTCTTTAGAGCAGACCTTACCTCCTCTGAAGTAATAATATATATAAGTGATGACTGAGTGTGTAGTCACATAAACAAAATGGGCTATAAGAATCATTTTTTGAAAATACTGAACAGAAATAGTCATTAAAATGATTTGTGATATCCCGTTCTGATGTAAGGGTGTTTCCATTATTGATTATAGGACCAATAGCCCTGGTGTCTGCCTTTTTGTTTAGGTAGGAGAATAGCAGTTTTTGACTATTTTTTTGAATGGGCCAACCTGAATTCCAAGTTACTTTTGGATTTCTTAATCATATGTTTCAATATGGAAACAGTTATGTTACAGTTAATAAAAATGTTTGCCTTATTTTTAGATTTATCAGATTTAAGTTTCTGAAATAATTTCAGTTTTTATGAATTTGAGTCATTATAGATTTATTCATCCAGGCAGGAATTTTACACTTTTTGTTATATCTTTTTTTAATTTGGTACATGTATTGTTTCTAAATTACAAATAGTTGTTTCAAATAGGGTCCAAGCCTCCTTGACTGTAAGATCACAGAAGGTAGTATCCCAATGAATACTGGCTAAAGATGCTCTGATTTTTTTGAAGTCCACCTTCTCATAGTTTTTAAAGGACAAATAATTTACCTGGGGTTTTGTTTGTAAACAACGTTAAACAGGAAAGAATTATGATTGCTATTCCCTAGCTGAGCTGTTATCGCCAAAAGAGATAATTTGCCTTCTATATTGGTAATAAGAAGATCAAGTATATTACTCCCTCTGGTTGGCTTATTAATAAGTTGGTCAAACCCTGCATCAGTGAGGGTTGAAACCAGAAGCTTTTCTTGTTGATTAGAACCTGCTAATGTTGGGAATATTAAAATTGCCCAGAATAATGACATCCCCCACATTTTCAAAATACTGACTTGTGTGTGTCACTATTCAACAATTGGGTTGCTGCAGGCCATCACATGGACATGTGGTAGCAGGACAGATAGAGATGATACATGCTACTTTTAAGATACTGCTCAAGCATGAAACTAGCACCATCACATGTTGTTATACGGCTGTATTACCTGGAAATACTCATTAGCAGCATGTTATTGTTAGCTTTGGATGCTACAACTGTTGTATTCACATGTTACTTGTAAACTATACTACAAATAATTACTTTTTTTAATTAAAAGTTTACTAATTTTGACAAACAGTATACACCAACAGTCAGTCAGAACAAACAGTGGTAATGTACATGTGAAAATAATTATTGTTATTATTACTAACGTTTGTTATTAGGAATGACTCACTCTATCAGAGAAATAAATGCAAACATTAAATGACTGTTGGGAGGCTTATACTAAATCTCATTTCCAAGAAACTATCTGTGAGTAACGTACTGTGTGTTACATGACTTCTTCACTATTGAAATATAGACAACTGCTTAAATCTTGTTATTGCTGTTTGTAACATAACATTTTTTACTGTGGGGCATCACCCATGGTTGCCCAGCATGCATGTGTACCCCGAAGGCACTATGATGGCAGCAGAACTTACATAGTTAGTGAACCATGATTATGGATGTGCCTTGCAGTACATTTAGAGTTGTATGTTACTCATGTTACTTGATACTGGTTGGCTCTGATTGGTTGTGTTGCCTTGGCCCTTTTCCTGCTTGCATATGTGTATGTGTATGTGTGGGGGTGTGGTGGGTGGGAATGCAGAGCTAGGGTTTTAAACTCTGACAGCATATTTCCAAACTTTTGTCGCTGTACTATTAACCCTAACTAATGAATTAATGGAGTTTTTTGCAATGAATGTGTGTGTGTGTGTGTGTGTGTGTATATATATATATATATATATATATATAGAGAGAGAGAGAGAGAGAGAGGTGGATTAGTTCTATTTGATGTTTTGAGGGTAATGTATGCTCTATTTATTAACTTTCATTGAATATATTTTTTTGCTGAAATATAGTTTTTATTTGAAGCAGTTTGAATTGTCTGCCACTGCTGACTTGAGAATACATTTCAAAGCCACATTTATTTGATTTGTTTATAGAACTTAGAAAGAGTCTTTATAATGTGAAATTGTTTTAACGTCTCTCTCTATTCTTACCTGTCAGTTCTTTCTATATATTGGCAGCCTTAATAACGGTTAGGAAGATTCAAGATAGTCTACTATAAGTTATAAAATTCCCCACATACCTTCCTCCTAAAAATTCTCTAAATTTATTATAAGACATACATTAATCCTCCTGAGTTACGTCTGCTCAACTTTTAATATTCTGACAGTATTTAATAGAACTTTAATTAGTTTCTGAAGACTTGTATTTCCTAAAGAGCTGAAGCTAATTAATTTGGCATGTAACCATAGGAAACCATTCTTTCCCATAAACTGTGTGATATTTTCATAATGATTATAAAAATAATGTAATAATGGGATGTTTTTACACCTTGTTAATTTGTTCTGACTCAAGATGCTATCTAGTTTCAGGTTCCCTCTTGTTTTATCCCCCAGACACTGCAAGATGACATGATCATCCTTGGGTATAAAAGCCTATTCCCATGCTTTAACTAATACTGGAGCTAAAAAAACACTTAAAGGGGAACTGCCATTTACAGGATTTCTTAATGTCTGAAAGTCCATATAAAGCTAATTTGAGTGAGCCATTATGTTTATCTGTGAGACTTCACAGTCCACATTTATTTATATGTACATTAGCCTATAATTATTGGCTGGAGGCAACCATGTGTTTTAGGCTCCTGGCAGGATATGGTGTCACGGAGGGCCCTGGCCCACATTTGACTGTTGCTATCCAACAGGTTAAATAGGAAATTCTCTGTTTTATTAAGTATGTATGAAGGTGTTATTACAACACTTTTCTACATGTATAATAATTGCTTTATGTATGTATTGCAGCTAGTGAGTTATTACCTTTACATTTCAGACTGTTAGTAAAAATAATCCATCTTCAAGATTGCTTTAGCTCTTGGCTATACTGCAGGCTGATCATCTAAAAAGCATACTTCTCAAAGCTGGCTGTGTGCTGTCAATAGGTATTGGGACCCCATGTCAGGATTTCTAATCCCTGGCTGTGTTCATAGCACAGATTTCTGGGGCTGACATAGCACCAGTGTCTGTCTTTTTCTGTTCCCTGTTTTACAGCCTTTTCTCTTACAATTTCAGATGTGAACTCAGGTCTACAAGATGCAAATGTAGCTATGTACCTACTGGTCTGGCATCATGGGGTCAGCCTTGAAATGTGTAGGTTTTGATTATCAGCTGGCAGTACAGGCAATGGTTAAAGCAAAGGGCTGTGAACAAACTTCATTCATCCAGCAGAATGAGTTTTGATTCCAACATGCTCTGTTTGTTCATTGCATTTATTTATTTATTAACTTTTGCTGACCAGGTAAGCACACTAGACAAAACAGTTGCCTATTTTCAGGTACATCTGGGAGAGTACAAAGAAGGACAAAGTCCACAGAGCAATTCAGTTAACCGCCCTGTGCTCTGAAAACACAAGTTCAAGTTCAAGTTTATTTGCAGGAAAACTCCATTAAGTAGATTCCTTTACAAGGAGGTCTTGGTCGGGCAATGTGGTACAACAGGATATAATACAATAAGCTGGCATAAGCACAGTTACAGAAATAAAGGAGTCAAGCATACAGTTTCAACACTGAGGAGACAACTGTGACAAAACACACCCTGGAACAAATTGCAGCTTAGTGTGTCTTTCCTGGACAAAGACAATAAAAACAGTCTGAGCATGTGTTATGTTTCTGAAAATAGTATACTCTTTCTATTAAGATTTGACTTAAAAAGAAAAAATGGGACACAACTACTTGTTTATTAATTGCAAAAACACATAGGTGGACAACATTGTTAAAACATGCATAACCTGAAATGCATCATTAAAATATAGAATAATCTATGGTTGGTGTGTGTATAACCAGAATATAATTACTGGGTGTCCCCATTTGCCATTGAGAGACTGTGGCATAATTTGCCGTTATAAAGGAGCATTTATAATGGCAAACACGCGTATGGTTCTCCTCCCTCTGCGCATGTGCCTACAGCAGCGTCTTCCTCCCTAGCTCGTGCTTCCTTCTTACAACAGAGCCACCAAAGAAACACGGCAGTGAGTAAATTTAAAAAAAAATCAAAATGAGCACTAGTTTTGCAGATGAAGGACTTTGAACATTTAAGAAAAAATAAGTGAAGCCGCCAAAAATGAAAATCCAACCAGATGTAAAATAAAGCGGAGCATACTCATAGCCACACCAAAACTGCTGATTTAGTTTTATGTAATTGCTGTGGCCAAAAAGGGGAGACTCAGTAATTATATAAAATAAAATAAGGGATAGTGTGTTTAAACTCGAGGGTAACACACACCCTTGGGGTTAGATGCTTTCATCTAACCCCTCGGGTGGGTGTAAACTCTCATTAAACACACCACCCCATACTTTATTCTATATTTTACACATACCCTTCTGAAAATTAGATCCTTCATCTCATCAAAGCTATCTTATGTCAGTATATTGCCAAAATGGAAAAAAGTATGACGCCACTGAATATGACATAATGCATTTGAGATAGGCTATCAGTCTGTGTCAGTACATTGTAACAATGCTGTGATACCATCAAGAGGCTTTGGAGACATGTAAACATTGAGATCAAAGCTTGAGAGATTCCAAAATTTTTCCAGAACCTCTGAGATATGTTGCAGGTGAATTTTACCATTTAAAATAAATAAAAACAGCCTTAACATTTGTTATAGTGATTTTACTGACAGGCATAATGAAGTCAGTTGTGTACATGTATTGATTTGAGCACACAGGAAAATGTACAGGAGTTTTGTCCCAGTTTTACATGGAAAATACAGGGAAAAGGAATGTGCCCTATGGGGAAATACTTTGTTCAATCTGGGAACACTGCAGTTGACACCACTATCATTCTTTGTAGTTCCCAAGGATTCCCATTGCAACCTCTGAAATTCCCCAAAATATTAGCTGCCTAGCATTTATTAACCCTTCCTATAAGTATAAAATCATGAGCATTCCAGTGCCACTAAGTAAGTCCAGAAAGGGTTAACATAAATTAACTATTCAGATGAAATACTGGAAATCATTACTACATACGCACATACACACACACACACACACACACACACATTGGGAGAGAGGACCATGAATGTAATTTAAAACCACTCTACAGTTAGATGCTGTCATATCAGTAAATTATTAGTCTCCAAAGGTAGCAAGTCACATTGAAATAAAAAAAGCTGAAAAAATAGTGCTGTAGTTGGTTTTTTCAACAGAGACAAGAGAATATTTTATTTAACTGGCAAGCTGGAGAAGGATACACTGAAAATTAAAAAAAATGTGTGCCATGATACTTCATTTTTCCAGCTACAGACAGCAAGACGACTGAATGCAGCAATCTTGCATTAGCTGTAAAAATGCTGTTTACCAAGTTGGATTCAAAAGAAAATGTTTTTTGTTGTACTCACTGAAGCACTACGAGGCTGGGGAGGAGAGGTAATTGTCTGGAGCATTTGTTTCATAATCCCTAGACTGCTGAAAGAACTAGAATGACTATTTGATTGAGCTCCTGACAAATGTAAAGTCTGTAGTACTGCAAGGGTTAAATTGAAGGTCTACAAAGATGTAGATGAATCATTCAAAAACTCCAAAAGGAAGTGTTCCACAGTCTGAATTTGGTAGCTCATTTTTAGAGCTGATGCAAGAGGGCTGCAGGCTCCGCCTACTTGCAGCCCTATAAAGGGTCCAAAAGGAGGGCAGTGGGGTAGAGAGGTAGGGTGGGGTGTGTGGGAGGAGGATGTGGGGGTGCAGGGGTGTGGAGGGGTAGGTGATAGAATAGAAAGGCAGGGAAATTGGATGGGAGGGAACCAAGAAGGGGATGGTGAGGTGCGGCAGTAGGAAGAGGTGGGAGAACATGATGAAGAGGTTAGTGAGCAAGTACTATTGAATGGACAGTTGGGGATAGGGGTATGGTCGCATGAAGGGGGAGAAAGGAAAGCAGGAGGTGCCATAACAGGGAGGTTAAGATGCAGAAGACGGGAGGGATGAGGAGGGGATGAAAAGGGGAGGAGGGATGGAGAGGGGGTGAGAGGGGAGGTGGGAGACTAAGTGCTGGAGCTGGATATTGCCAGTGGGGGGGTATTGCCCAAGGGGGGTAAGTGGGCCTAAGAGAAGGTGAAAGGAGCTAGGTATTATAGTCACACATACTTGAGGCAATCAGGTGCTCTCAAAGTTGAGATTTGAATTGGCATGTTCTTTGCATAGCTTTCTGGTAGGCACTGAGAGAGCTGGTCCATTTAGGTGCTCTGTATGCAAATGATCATTGCCCCTTGGAATTTCTCTGGAAAGGGACTTTCAGCAAACTTTTTCTTATGCCCCTGGAATTCCTAGGTCAGGAGGATGGACTGAGGATGTTCTGGACCCCAGGAGGAGTAAGGCCCAGTGTGGCCTTCTTGCCAAGTAGACATACCTGGTATTGTGTCCGACTGTGTAAGTTAAGCCACCCTGATTGAGCATAGAGCTCACAGGTGTGGGTAAGCTGATGAGCCCCAAGTACTAACTTGCAGGCTTTGCTGAGTGTAGTTTTTATCCTCTTAAGTGTAGATTCATTGGCTGCACCATAGACTACAAGTCTGCAGCCAATGACTGACAATACAGAGCTAGTCACAGCAAGCTGGAGAGGTGGTGGGGGGAATTCTCAACACCTAGACCAGTTGTATACCAGAGGTTCAGCAGGATGAGGAAGGAGGAGGACAGGGAGAAGTATGCAAGATTGTCCAAGGAAGTGATCAAGAGGACGAGAAAAGCTAAGGCAACAGGGGAGCTCAGATTAGCACAGGGAATTAAGAGGGGAGAAAAATACTTTTTCAGATACATCAGAGACAAAAGGAAGTGCAGGGTTAACATAGTGAGAATAAAGAATGTTGGGGAGTGGGTAGAAAAGGGAGAGGAACAACCAGAAGCACTAAATGAATACTTTTTCTCAGTGTTCATGCAGGAGAAGGGGGGCACTACCACTACCACCTTGGATGGGGAGGGTGGGGAAGAGTTGATGGATGGTATGATTGAGGGAAGTGGAGTATTAGAGGGACTAAGTGCACTAACAATGGACAAAGCACCAGGACCAGATGGTTTCCACCCTAGAGTACCGAGGGAGATGGTGGAGGTGCTGGCAGAAATGCTGGATGATCTGTTCAGCACCTCCCTGGATATGGGCCTCAGGAAAGGAGGATGGCCCATGTGGTGCAGATACACAAGAGCAGCCCAAGGGACAAACTTGGCAATTATCAGATGGTCAGTCTCACTTCTATAGTTGGCAAGCTTATGTAGATGATACTGAAGGAGAGGCTGGTGTCATTTCTAGAGGACAATTACCTCCAGGATATGAGGCAGCATGGGTTTGTATCAGGGAAGTCCTGTCAAACTAACTGAATGCAATACTACAACTCAGTAACAAGAGAGCTGGATAGGTGCCATGCAGTGGATGTCTTCTACTTGGATTTCAGCATGGCCTTCGATTCAGTATCTGATGGGCAGCTTGGAGGGAAGCTAACTGGCATGGGAGAGGGGGTGAAGATGGCAAACTGGATTACAAACTGGCTGCATGGCAGGCTACAATGGATTGTGGTGGTGGGGAATTCTCAACACCTAAACCAGTGACGAGCAGGGCTTGGTGCTGGGCTTGGTGCTATTTGGGCTCTTCATCTCAGACATTGCACATGGAGTGGTGAGCAGGGTAAGTCTGTTCACAGATGATACCAAAATGGGTGCAGTATTGGATGAGGAGGAGGGATAGAAGCAATTGCAGGGGTACCTAACCAAACTGGCGGAGTGATTGAAGATGCGGCTGCTGGCACTCAATGCAAAGAAGTGTAGGGTTATGCACTTCAGTGCAAAGAACCCAAGGAAAGAATTCTAGTTGGGGGGGTGAAGCTGGGGATCACTGAGGAGGAGAAGAACTTAGGAGTGATGGTAACAGGGAGCATAAACAATTCTGCCCAATGAAGGAAAGTGGCACCGAAGGTGAACAAGATGCAGGGGTGTATGGCAAGGGGGTTCACATCCATGTGGTGGGAGGTGATCTTGCCCCTCTATAGGTCACTGATCAGGCTGCACTTGGAGTACTGTGTGCAGTAGTGGAGGCCATACCTGAGGTGGGATATCAAGGTACTGGATGGAATGTGGCAGAAGGCAATGAGGATGATACAGGGAATGGAGGGGAGAAACTATGAGAACAGGCTTGATGAATTGAATATGTACACCCCAGAGGAGAGGAGGAATAGGGGGATAAGTTCAAAACATTCAAGTATGTGAGGGGAATCAACAAGGATGGAGCCAACTGGATTTTTAAACTGAGGAAGGGCAGGGATACCAGAGGACATGGACTAAGAAAAGAGAGGAGAAGATTTAGGAGGGGGGAGATTTAGGAGGGAGATGATGAGGCATTACTTCAGAGAGAGAGAGTGGTGTCAAAGTAGAATGCCCTGCCAGAGAGAGTAACATCATGTAAAACTGTGATTAGCTTTAAAAGTGATTGGGACTGAGAACAGGGGTGAGTGCATGTGGGTGAGGCTAAGAATGACTGAGGGCAGACAAAAGTTGAGGGAGGTAGGGCAGCTGCAACTTAGAGGAGCTAGCTGCACACTTGAGCAAACATTGATAGACCAGGAGGTCTGTTTCTGCTGACACATTCATATCTTTGTATGTTCATAACGTCATTTAGACAGTGTCTGTGTCTGTATCTGTATAGTTGGTTGATTCTTGCATTGGCAGCAGTGGTGTAAGTGGTGAACAAGAAGTACAGAAACTCAAACATTTGCACAAATGAAAATCAAAATTAAGATCCTCACTCTGAAGGATAACTTTTGGGACTTGAGGGGCTGTTGGACCTTTTTCTGCTGTCAACATTTATGTTTCTGTATGTCCATAAATTCCAGAAACATCTGTATAGATATTGGTGCACCCAATCAGAGATGTCAAAGTATTTCTAAAACAAATAAAATTGTTTTGCAAGTCAAACTGTGTGATGGAATCAACTGATCTCATGTCATAGGCCAAGAAATTGTCATTATGTTACTGTTGTAAGGATTTCATTTCAAATATCAGTAGGAAGAAGTAGAGGAACTCAGTTCCTGCTGCGAAAAAGGTACAGGAACTGAGTTCCTGTGTGTTCCTGCTCACTTTCATCACTGATTGGCAGCCTTGGCTACTTGATCAATGTGGGCAGAAAATGTGATGGCACTACTGAGTGTGATGCCAAGATATTTAAAGCTGTTCACCATTCTGAGTACAGCGTTCTGGTTGTTGTGTATATTAAGACTATACGACTTATGCTTGTTCTGCATCGAGGCAAAAAGCATTGACTTAGTCTTTTTGTAATTAAGTACAGGCTTTTAGCTGATAAATTATGTTTTAATATCGGTAAAGTCATCCTGCAATAGTTTCTCCAGGGCATGGGGGCTGTGGTGGCTTGGATATAGTACTGTGTCATCTGCGTACAATAGGACATTGCATGGCAGGCCTTGGGGAGGTTGTTGAGAAACAGGCTGAACAGAAGAGTGCCCAAGATTGAGCCTTGGAGCACTCCAGAAGTAACACTATGATGATCAGATAGGACATAATGAATTTTCACTTGATTGGCCACATCCTATAAAGTAGCTCTGGAACCATTTCATGGATTCAAAGAACAGTCCAGTGTTTGTCAGTTAGCTTAGCAGTAAGTTGTGGTTGATCATGTTGAAGGCTTTGATGAGGTCAATGTAAGTAGCCCCCACCAAGATTCCCTGGTCAAGAGCCTTGTGGATATAGTCAATAAATTCCACAAGCACTGTGTTTGTGCTGTGGAGTTTCTGAAAACCATGTTTTTCACAGCCTTTTAGGTTGTACTTATCTAGACAGTCTATGAGCTGGTCGTAGACAATTCTCTCAAGTGATTTTGAGAGTGGTGGAAGGACTGAGACAGGCTGATACTGTGAATGACTAGACCTGTCCCTGTTTTCAAAGACAGGAGTGACCATTGCCAATTTTCAGGATAAGGAAAATTTTTCAGTTATGAGGGACAGGTTTAGGATTCTTGCTAGTGGGGAATAAAACCTCATTGAGGGTGCAGGCAAGTAACCTGTGGCTGAGGGAGCTGCTGGCTGTTTGTGATTTCCTTAGTGCTTGTTGAAGGTATTTCTTGGCTTTGGATTTAGAGATGATCTTGAGGTAGAATGGGGGAACAGGATTATCTGACTGGATATTAATATTAGTAGGGATGGAAATGGTTGTAGGAGCTAGAATGTCAGCAGAAGTATTTCACTTAGGTCTGTGAAAGCCTTATTGAAGAGGCTGACAAGTTCAATAGGGTCCTGAATATTAGTTCTACTGATATTGAGCATTGTGGGTGGAGATTTGTCTGCTTTACCAGCAAGTAAAGGATTTATGTTGTCCCAAAAATGTCATCTGTCTCCCCAGGAGTTGTCAAGATAAGTTTTGAAGTAGAGGTGTTTTGCTCTACTGATGGTCCTGGTGCATTCATTATGGGCAGTTTTGTATTTCTGAAAGTCTAGGGGGGACCCAGAACTTTTGACTTTAAACCATAGGTTGCCCCTAACATTCCTTAAGTCAAGCACTGCCAGGGAGATCAAAGATTTACTAGACCCCTTCAGTTTCCTGGTCTTGAAAAGTGTGAATATATCACAGTAGGAATTGAATTTGCTGGTGAGGTCTCCCAGGGCAGTGTCTACATCATCAGCGCTATAGATAGTTGGCCAGTCCTGTTTCAGGAGATGTATTTTAAGTGAGTCAAATTAAACTTTTTTTAGTATATGAGTAGTGATAATTTTGGGTGGGATTTTAGGAGATTTGTTTGACCAGGTGCTGAGGATTAGGGAGTGGTTACTGATGACATCAAGGAATGCCACAGTGCTTGAAATTCTATTAGGTCTATTGGTTAGTAGCCAGTCAATAAGCATACTTCATCCAGCGTGGTAGTTCACATGGGTGGGGGTCTTTTTTAATTGGGTCATGTTGAGAGCAGAGAGGGCATCTTTGTGGGTTGTCACCTCTGGGGACTGCCAATTTATATTGAAGTCCCCAAGTAGCAGAATGTCAGAGGTGAGTTTGTGCTCTGATAGGAAGTCTAGTACAGAACTGAAGCTGGTGACTTGATCTTTAGGTGGTATGTAGACAGAAACTATGGTGAGGGTTTTCCCCGGGTGCCTACTTGAACTTTAATACTGAGCAACTGTGCATTGCCATTTGTTGGGGGGGGGGCTTGAGCAAGCCCTTGAAAGGTGTCCCTTATATATCACACAGCCCACATCTCATTTGCCCAGCCTGTCCTGCCTGAAAGTGGTATAACCATCCAACTGTATAGCTAGTCAGGGACTTTGGTGGTTAGCCAGATCTTGACTACTGATAAAATATCAGGTTGGTGTTAGGTAACCCAGACCTGAAGAGAGTCAAATTTAGCCAAGAGACTGCATGTGTTAATGGAGACAACTTTTAGCTCCCCAGCCTTCATTGTCTGTGCTGGTATTTTTGCTGCTGGTCCCGGGTTGGGGTGAACATTGCCTGATAACAGAAGTAGCAGCCAGACCATTCAAATGGCATGCCATTTTAAGTTTATTACTGCCTGAGAATAGGTACATGGAGTCCCTTTGGTCTTCCTGGCTTTGCATATGGTAATCAACATACTGATTTGGATGAGGGGAGAGAGTAGTTAGAGTTCAGGTAGGGAATGCAGGTCAATGGTGTGGAGTGCTTAACATTTAGTATGGCAGTACTAGCCACTGGGAATATCCAGGGGTCCTATAGAATACATGACTGGGTGGGAGAGTTGATAGGATCAAGTGGACTGATGTTCAATAGTAAGGAGAATAGCAGCAACAGAACCAAGAGGAATGACATCCTCATAGGGAAGGGTGCCATCAATGCAGAAATGGGCACTGCCAATTGTGTGTGCTATGGCTGGCACAGAGTCTGCCAGATGTAGCAAAATAGGTTTTGAGAGGTGTTGAGAGTAGACCTGTAAGTGAAAGTGCAGAGGCCTTACTGGTAGAGGCCAGTAATGAGCAGTGAGAGCAATACAGTTGCAAGCCTTTTTGGAGAATGGGTTTTATTTAGTGGTGGAGGGGAGTAGCAAAGAGGGGAGCTGTAGGGAAGCAGCAGAGAAAAGAGCTGCAGAGGACCAGTATTGTAAGCTGGGGGGGGCATCAGAGCTAGTTAGAGCCTCACAGGAATTGGTTAGAGCCAACAGGTTCTCTGACTATGGAGGAGAAAACAGGGAAAGGGAGGGGTCAACGCTGGAGAAAGTGCATTTAAATAGTTTAGCCAAGATGTTAAAGCAATCTTGAAGATTAATTATTTTTACTAGCATTTTGAAATTTAAAGGTGATAACTCACTAGCTTAAATGCTCGAACAAAACAATTATAAATGTAGAAAGTGTTGTAATAACACCTTAATCACATTTAATAAAATGGATGATTTCCTATTTAACCTACTGGATATCTACAATAAAAGGAGAGGCAAGACCATCGGTGACATCATTTCCTGTCAGGAACCTAATCACATGTCTGTCTATAGCCCTTAATTACGGGTTGATTTACATATGAATAATTATGGACTGCAAAGACTGACAGACAAACAAAATGGCTCACTTAAATTAGCTTTTTATGGGCTTTCAGACGTTAAGAAATGCCATAGATGACAGTTTCCCTTTAAATGGGTGAGGATACCAAAACATTCCCACAGTTCTATGACCCGAAATACAACTCCATGCAGTTGTACGCTTACCACCTCACCATTAGAATGTTACAAGAATGTGTTTCAATTCTGAGAACCATTTACTATATGGAGCTCCAAATTATGCTTGTAAAACAAAAATGAGATGAGGAAGAGCCATCATTGAAATCATTTCCACCCTCCTCATAGGGAGAGAGAAAGATTCTGCCAGTTCATTGACTTATTTTTTCATTTTCTTTTGCTATACCATAATTCAATGCAGTATTTGTTTGAAAATTATTTGTATGAGGCTCTGATTTGTATTACAAGTTGGGTTAAAATTGTAAACATATATTTTAAAACCATGTTCCATAGGCTTGCATGGAGCACACCCACCTGTGCTAGGCATGTAATGACAGCATAAAACAAGGAAACGCGAGGATGACATCAGCAACCAGAAAGTGGAATGGATCAAGTGGCTAGCCCCCTCGGGGACAAAATATGATCTTTTCCATTCCTTAGGGGGCTTAACAGAAAATTTTCAAACTGCAGTGGAGGAACTCCCAGTCAGGTAAAGAAGCCACCTGTTCATTTGGTAGCCAGAGGAAAATCTGCATGAAAGGTGCTCTTTAAATGCATTCACTGAAAGGATACTTCTTTTTCCCAATTGTTTAACAAGGTGAGACACACTAAGCTTACAGCTTGTTTACAGGTTCAATCTGGGAGAACAAGGAAGTTAAGTGACTTGCTCAGGGTCACACAGTATGCAAGTGGGGGCTGTGGGATTCAAACCCAGGTCTCTAGATTTGCAGCTCAGAGCCTTAAACCACTGCACTGTACTGCCTCTCTTTAGATTAGGCTTGTTTGATGTATACTTTAAACTCACAGAAGGAGTTCCTTGCAGTCAGTTTTCTGAAACTATCTGATTCAAATAACCAGATCATTGCTGACTGACAGCTTCCAGGCCAAAAATACAATTCATGTTTCAGACACCTTTAAACTAAATGATGGATAAGTTATTATATGAGATCCAGTTTGTAAAGTCAGTGGGCTGTCCCTAATGTGTCATTTGTAAACTGGTGCTCTCTGATGATCTTCTCCAGGAATGTGTTGCTAGTAACAAAAATATATGTTTCTTACCACTAGCTCAGGAACACGTTTGAAAGCATTGATGCCATAGTGACTCCCGTCATTGTGCTTCTGAGCTGGTAGCACTACTGCCCATTGAACAAAAGATAATTATGTTTTACAATAAACTCTAGTCCCTGGTGAAGAAAATCAGATGGCACTACCTCCCTATGATCTACATTTTGCAAAAATTATTTCACTACTACAACTGCTGATTTCTGTGGAATGCACATATATAGTGAAACCACAGCAATTGTTATGAATATAATTCAGTTTTTCCATTGTAGTTCATTTACTTTACATAGCAGATTCTGAAAGTCTTGGAGATACATTTGCGTGGTTGGAACAATTTTTTTGAATAGATGTTAATTTATCTAGATATAGTTTACATTAATGAGCATATCTCTAAGACTATTATTCTGTCAGTTGGATTATTCACATACTAATTTTGGAACAACATAAAAACCTGGGGCAACAGGTTCTGAAATGCTGACAAAAATTAGTCTTACTATAACTGATTTGTCTGGATCATAAATCTTCACTAATTTTGTGGTCTAAAGTTTTTTGAGATTTTTAGGTGGAGGATTTTCACACAGTTTCGCATGACATTGATTGTCATTAAGCTATCTATGCATTCTTTCACATATTGTAATTTTCTTTATAAATTTATTTATTTACTTATTTATTTTAACATCAGTTTAACAACCTTTGAGCCAGAGGCTCATTTACAAAGGTACCTCGTCATAAGGAAGACAAAAACATACATAATCAGAAATACAGTACAGCAATAAGGCACAGGCAAGTTACAAGCAATGCGAGACAATCAGCAACACAGTTTAACAATAGGCACAGTCAAGTTACAGGTGATGCATGTCATAACACCGTTAGCTGCCAAAAGAATTAGGAAAGCGAAATATTTTTTTGTCATCACGGAGGTGGAGGTGGGGGGGGTCGGGGCAGTGGCAGGAGTGTGAAGTGAGCAAGTGATTTTTTAGGCTGTATTTGAAGCTAGTGAGTAAGGGGGCATCAGTGATGCCAGCAGGGAGGGAATTGTACCAGGAGGGGGCTCTATAGGGGAAAGCCCTTTGGCCCTGAGTGGTCCGTGCCCTTGGAATGACCAGAGCAGCTTTGCTGGAGGTGCGAGTGCTCAGCGTGGGGTTAGATCAGTGAATAGAGTTAGCAAGGCCTGGTGGAGATAGGCCGTGGAGGGCTTTATAGGTAACTTGCAGGTTAGGAACAAGAGGCACTCATCAAGGTTGAGTAGGGTGGACATGGAGTAAAGATGGCAGGTATGGGTGAGTTTATGGGCACTGGTAATAAGTCGACTTGCTTTGTTAAGCATTAGGCGTACCTTGTGGAGGACTGTCTGGTCAGCCACGCCATATACAGGAAGGCCGTAGTCAACTAGTGATAGCACCGAAGAGGTGACAGCCAAGCGGAGGGAGTTTGCGGGGAGGCATTTTTTGTGCCAGTAGAGGATACCCAACCATGCATTGGAGGCAGAGGTCAGGGTAGAGATGTGGTTATGAAAAGAGAGAGCAGAATCGAAGATTATGCCAAGGTTTTTATAGGAGTGTACAAGTTCTAAGGGGTGATTCTGGGTGGAGTGGACAGAGAGAGAGGAAAGTTGCTGGACTTATTTTGAGGGTGTGTAAAAAGCATGGATTTAGTTTTCTTAAAGTTGATGACGAGACGGTGGTCAGAGAACCAGGTTTCAGCTGAGGTGTAGGCATGCTGAAGGGAGTTTTGGAGTGAGAAGGGGTTACTGTCAGAGGCAAAGAGTACCGCGTCATCAGCATAGAGTAGGATATTTCCTGCGCATGCATTGGGCAGGGAATTGAGGAAGAGAGAGAAGAGTGAGGGCCCGAGGATGGAGCCCTGGGGAACTACTGAGCAGATTGGGCAGGTACTGGAAAAAGTGCCACCAATTCGCACACGTTGAGAGTGGTTGGTCAACTAGCTGGTGCACCAGGAGACTGGACCAGAGGCAAAGCCCACACTGGCAAGGGTAGCTAGCAGGAGAGGGTGTGAGACGGTATCAAAGGCTTTTGATAGGTCTATAAATACCACACCAGTGAGGGAGCCAGCATCAAGTGAGTTATGAAGGAAGTTAGCAAACTCCAGGAAAGCAGTATTGGTGCTATGACCAAATCTGAATCCATGCTGTTCAGGACAGAGGACATCATATTTCGTGAGGTAATGTGAGATTTGGCTGGCAACAATTTTCTCTAAGGCTTTAGAGAAGGGAACAAGGATAGAGATAGGCCGGTAGTTGCCTGGGAGCGTCCTATCACTACTTTTGTGAATAGGGGTAACAGTGGCGACCCTCCAGACAGTGGGGAATTGCCCTAAGCAGAGGGACTTATTAAAGAGGCAAGTGATGGGTGAGATGACCTGATCCAGTACCTGACGCAAGAGACGGGGATCAAGGGAGTCATTGCCAATAGAATTGCACTTTAGGGCTTTTAGTAAGTAGGGCCTAACCTCATGGGTGGTGACAGTGGGAAGGTGGAAAGGGGGGTGGGAGATGGGAGGGGCAGACATGGAGGGAAGGGGATAGAAGAAGTTGCATGGGAGCACTGCACTAAGGTCGGTGAAGGAGTTGTTGAGTGTGTTGCAATGAGGGCAGGGTCAGTGGAGGTAGTCCCACCAATGTCGAGGAAGCGATGAGGTGCGTGTTCCACCATTTAGCTGCTTGATATTGTCCCAGAAGGACCTGGGGTTACCCCAGGAGAAGGTAAGAGAAGCATGGTAATAATCGGCTTTTGCTTTGCGGACAGCCCAAGTACACTTATTCCGGGCAGCTGCGTAGGCCTGTCTGTCAGCTGGGCGGCCAGTTTCAATAGCGATGTGCCACAAGTTGTCTTGCTGTTTGAAAAGCATGCGTAAGGCAGAGGTGATCCAGGTGGTGTGTCTTACTTCAGATCTATGTGGGGTTAAGGGTGCGTAAATGTCACAGGCAAAGTTAAAGGTGTAGACAAAGAAGGCAAGTGCCTTGTCAATATCAGGGGTGTTTAGTAGCGGGGACCAATCAGTGCAGGCTAGATAGTGTTTTAAGTCTTTTAGCCCACCAGGTCTAAGCCGATGACGGTGGGTGGTGTGAACAGAGGGCTTGGGAGGGAGGCTGCCCAGTAGAAAAGAACTGGGGAGTGGTCACTAAGGCAGTCTGGGAGGATTTGAATGTTGTGGATGCGGCTAGGCCTGTTGGTGAGAACCACATCCAGAAGAGTTCCAGTGCCCGTACTAGGATTTAATCTGGTAGGTTGTGAGACTAGTTGTGTCAGATCAATAGCAGAGAACGCCTCACGGGAGGTGGACGCCTTGGGAGACAGCCAATTGATATTCAGATCACCTATCAGGATTTGGTCAGAGGGGTTAGGTAGGGAGGTAATGTAGTCAATTAGGGGGCCCAGTGCCTGAGCTTGGTTTTTTTTCATCATCACAATGTTTCCACCTCTCTGAAAGGTTTTATTATTATAACTTGCATTTTTGAGAGTTCAGTTACAGCCTGTCATTTTAAGGTAGAACTATTGTGATGAGTTCTGGTAGAATGCCTGTAGAGATCAATAATGTTTTGACAGGCCATCTTCTGATAAGTAATTATTGTTGGAATTTGCAAGGTACCAGGATTAAACAGGGACTTTGTTTTTGGGGTATATATGTTTTACTCAGTTTTAATAACACAACAGTCAAACAATAAATAATTAAGAGAGGTACAAGCTTCAACAACCTCTCATTGTGCAACAGATCTGGGTTGTATGGAAAAGTAACATGATACAGAAGTAGAGGTAAAGACCTCACTAACCAAAAACAATAACATCCTGAACTTACAAAACCATAACAGAGCCCACAGGCTACTAAGTAAAAGACCTTAATTAAAAACAACAGAAGTAAGAACCATGGCAACATCTTATAAAAATGGCAGAATCTTCATTTCTCTGTTTCATGCATGAACAGTCAAACCAACTATCCTGAATACTGATTACCTGTTTCTCAGCTGAACTATGCTAGGATTCAGTCTTAGTCACCCCAATGTGAGAAAGCCAAGGTAACCATTCCACTTGAAAAACTATGGCCTAGATATTCAAACTGTGCCAGGCTGTGGCACAAGCCTGGGTGCAGCACAACTTGACTGCACAGGGGCGCTGACTGAGTGATATTCAACGGAGCTGCGCCATGGCACAGCATTGCTGAATATCATACCCTGGCCACCCACAGTGAGCATGGTGCAGTGGCACTGTGCCAGTGCAAGTGGCCAGAGTGGAGCAGGGGGATGCACACTGGATCCATTCACATATCTAGAATGTGTGGTACAGTAAGGGCTGCACACCCATTGGCTCATGCTGTGGACAAATGGGCATACAACCCTACCTACCGTCTCAGTGGGTGGGTGGCGGGGTGGCAGGCAGGTGGGGTGCTGCTGCCTGCTGCTGACCTGGGGAGCAGGCGGTGGGGCTCAGTGGGAGGGGGGAAGGGGTCCGCTGGACCACCAGGGATAATGGATGTACTTTTCTTATACAAATGCCCGCGATTGAGCTGACAGCAGTCCACTGGACCACCAGGCATATTGGATGTACTTTTCTTATACAAATGCCCGTGATTGGGCTGACAGCGGTCCAGTGGACCACCAGGGATATTGGATTTACTTTATCTATGCTCATGCCCGCAAGCGGGCTCACAGTGGTCCTCTGAACCACCAGGAATATCAGAAGTTATTATATTTTACAAATGTCCATGATTGGGCATGGGGGGGGGCACTGCCAGGTGCAGCTGGAGCTTGGGTGTCCACCCACAGGTGGCAGCTGTTGTGTTGCGCCCTGCAATACGGCAGCTCACCTGTGGGTGGCCAGCCATTGTTCCTTTTTGGGGGATCAACTGTCTGCGGCGCAAGTAGGCATTGTGCATCATTTACTCAGCACATCCCAGGCTGAATATCAGGATGTGCAGTGTATGCATGGGCACTCCCCCCTCACCTGCACCGCATACATTACTGATGCGCTCCGGCACATAGGGATTTGTGCCAGACACAATTCCTGTTTTAATATCGTGCAGGGGCACATCAGTGGGTTGCACATGGTGAAACACTGTTGTGCCATGTGCAACCCTTTTGAATATCTGGGCCTATGAGTTTCTTTTTCCTCCAAAATAACACTTGCTGATAAGAGGCAGTTTTAGACATAGCTTGTTATCAATTTTCGGAGGGGGGTGGGGTTAACCTTCAGTTATATAAAAGTAGCCTTCTGACTTCTGATGCTGCTGAGTAAATAAATAGTTTATACTTTAAGACTGGCTGACTTAGTGAAAGTGGGTCTCCTAGGGTCCAGAAACATGAGGTGCAAGGTAAAGGCATATTCAGAGTGCACTATATAGTGTGGAAGATATTCCCCCACCACTCCCCCAGTCTGGCACACCCCCACAGTATATGGTAAAGGGTTTCAGGCTCCTCTGCACACCTTCAACACATATTAAAAGTAGTAAGGCCCATCATAATGAAATGGTCTGGGGTCCTGTACCACCAGCTTAAGACATTCTTTTATACAAATTGCAACCTTGGATCCTGTGAGGCACAGTGTGCTGCGACCCAGCAATGAGACTAGTTGTCTTCTGCTATGGGATACTGCAGTTCTGTTGACCATTTTAGTCAATGGGTCTCCCAGTCAGGCAACTGGAGACCCTGCACTATTTTGTACTTGAGGCTCATCTGACTCCTGGGGAGTGTAGTCCACCTTTGTAAGTGCTTAATTAAATCCAATTGGACTAGAGTGTAAGCATTTGTAAGCCATGGACAAAACACATTATGCAGTTGAAGGTTCCTCCATTGGTCCTGAGCTGGCAGAAGAAGCTCATGATGCAATTGGTTAAATGCCTTAAGTACCCCTTTTTCTGTATCAAATAGAGCTCTCACATCTCAAATCCATTTGGAAATCCAGGTAGACCAGTATATCTGAGAACCTCCTATATGGATCCTATAGTTATTCCAAAGAGGTCTGAAAGAACCCAAATAGTCAGAATTCCATCTGAACATAAATAACTTTTTACAGTACTGTTGTGTAAACTTAATAGGAAAAGTAAACTCAGTGGAATCATAATGGGGATCCCTAAGTATCATGGCCAGAGGTGTTTTGTTCACTATAGCCTCTTCAGTTTCTACCTACAGTAGTGATCTCACTGAAGATAGGGATAGCCACTGTACTCCTATTAAAATACAATGCCATGTTGGCCAATAAATGTTGTATACTTTTAGAACACATATATTGACCTTTGCTGGAGATGTGCATACCCAAGTATCTTATACCCTCAGGTGACCATCTTACTGGTGGTGTGCAAATACTTGCCCAATTGGGATTGCCTTGATACAGGAGTAGGATCTCAATTTTAGCCCAATTTACCTTTAATCCCAATACTGAACTAAATTAATCTATAACATCCCATGTATGAGGGAGGGAGGTTTCACCTTAGATAGTGGCAAAAGCAGGCCATCAGCATACAGTAACATAGAAAATGACTGAGTCCCAGTCATAATTCCATGAATAGCTGTGTTTCCTAATAGCTGTCTTTAATGGCTCTATAGCCAGTATAAACAATAGAGGACTTAGCAGGCACCCCTGCCTAGTGAATTGACATAGATTAAAGGACTCAGATTGTACCCCATTCGCTAACACCCTGGCCTTCAGGGAGATGTATAAACTTTGAACCCATGCTTGGAGTGCCAGACCACTGCCAACTACTGAAAGAACTTGGAATAAATAATTCCACTCAATACAAAGTCCTTTCAGCATCTATTGCCACTATGTCCACTAAATCTGGACCCCGAGTGGCAATTTGAATTAGATCCACCACTGCCCAGAGAGTGTCACTGCCCTACTGCCCTACATTAAACTGGCCTGAGACTTACAGTGTGTATTAATAGAGGAAGAGCTGTAATGCCAAAATCTTAGCTAGCATTTTGCAGTCTACATGAAGTACAGATATGGGCCTACAGTTCATGCATAAAGTCAGATCTTTATTTGTTTAGGCAGGACAATGACGGCGGCATCCTGTATTGACAGAGGCATGGAGCTGGCCTTCCTTATATCAGTAAAGCTTAAGGAGAAGAGGTGATAATCTTCCTGGAAGGCCTGATAGAAGTCCATGCTGAGGACACCTGATCTGGGGGCCCTACCTGTGGTTAGCCGAGGAATAGCCAGTTGAATCTCTGTAAGGATAATGTCTTCACCTAAGGCTTGAATAATTTCCTGAGGTAGATGGAGCATCTTAATTCCCATGAAAATGAGTCAGTATCTTCCTGGGAAGGGGAGATGGAGTAAGCATAGATGGTTTGATAGTAATCCTGAAACAGACCCATAATTTGTTGTGGATCAACAATTACATGGTCCCTTTTCTCTTTCAAGTAGGGGATTTGGATCTCCATAGTCTTCATCTTCAAATGGCAGGCCAATGGTTTCCTGGCCTTGTCCCCTGACTCCTAATAGGACTGCTGCTCGGAAAACAGAGCGCTTGAGGCCTGCTGGTGGAGGATAATGTTCAATCCATATTTAAGCTCCAAGAGTTCTTGGATAAGGGTTGGACTTTCCGAGGGTTTTAGGTAAATGGCATCCTCCAACAGTTTGATATGGGTAGATAATGTAGTAATTTTATGCCTCCAGATTTTGTTCTCCTTAGAGCCTAAAGAAATAACCCAACCTCTGATGAAAGCTTTAAACACATCCCCGGGGGTAAAATTCAATATGTTGGGGTCAGTATTAGTTTGAAAAAAAAACTATTTTGGACTTTAACCACCCTCTGAACTCCTCAGAACAGACTGTAAAAGGGCAGAATTGAAATGCCAACTTGGCGGGAGGGGGGTAGTGAAGCTACCCTTTGGGACCCAGATTTGACTGACAGGGTCATGATCTGAGATTGAAATGGGGAGTATGACCACATCCAGCAAATCAGAAAAAAGTAAAAAACTGCTTATAAAGAAAGCCAACCTACTACAGATCTAGAACCTGCAAGAATGAAAAGTAAACCCATGGGCCTTTGGATGAAGAGGTTTCTGATAGTCCATCAGATTAAATTCCATGCATAACTGATTCAACAATGCGCCACAGGGCAGATGTGAAGGAGCACCCTGAACTTGTGGGGTTCTATCCACATAAGGGTCCAAAACAAAGTTAAAATCCCCATCCCAGTATGACATGCACAGAGGTTTTATATCTGCTATACTCTAAGCCAGTTGTGAGAAAACTTCTGGGGTATCAAGATTAGGGGCATACATATTAACTAGTAAAGTTATAATTCCAAACAGTGTCCCCATAATAAAAATACTATGGCCCTCTTTATCAGTGGAGGCAAGGTCAACCTGAAATGGATAACCCTTTTTAAAGAGGACTGAAACCACTTGCTTTTTAAGAGAATAAGTAATGTATAGCAGGTTGAATTTGTTTCTTGCAGTTTCAATGTGCTGTTCTGCAGCTTCAAAGCATTTGTTAATTTGGGATACTGTAGTTTTGATGTTGGGGATGTACTGTGTCACAGTTTGCATCATAGCTTAGATATCAGAGAGATCCTGTAAGACAACAGCTACATATTGTAATGCAGGGAACAGTTGCCCAATAGGTAATGACAAATCACTGTCCACAATGGTAAAGGTAAGAATTTTAGCTCCAAATATCACATTGGTGGAAAGCACAGGCACTCTATTGCAGGGTCTTAAGATTAGTTCTGACAAAGTTAGTCCAATACTGGCCAAAAGTAACAGATTTGTGAGTGGCTGAGCAGAGCTACAGATTGAGGCAGCCATCCAGAAATAGTGCACATGCACCCCCACCCCAAAACATGGACTTTGGTTTTAATGGGGCTTATTTGTACTGAGTTGTCATTGGCACTTTTTCCTCCTATTAACAATTATTTCTCTCAAATTACAATACCTTCTCCCTCCCTCAACAAATACTGTTTCATTTTCATTGATATCTTTATTATCTCTAATGCTAAATCAGTGTTATTCCCTATATCTTAAATTCAGAAAATAAAGATCATCATTTTGACTATTGTCCTCATTCTTGACATCTGTGTTTAAATCCTGCATGTGTCACATGCTATATGGATGATCAGCTATATAATGCAAGTCTAAATTATCAATAGATTCACTTTGTTCATGGTTCATACAGTATCTGCAAAATTAACTTCTGGGTTCATATTACAGAAGAATCTAAACAAATCAGTTGCAGCCTTAAATTCATCAGTCTATGGAGTGGGTATGAATATTAAAGCTTTCACTAACTCTTTCATATGATCCATGGACAGTATCTTATCTGTGGGATTCACTACTCTTTTTAATTCACCTTCCTTTTTGATTTCTTGTTCAACTACATTTGTCCATTTCCACCCTTCTTGTATTCCACTCTGGAACTTTTATTATTGCACAGCTGCAGCCATAGTTACATTATGATATTTCTAGATATTTTGTTTGTTTGTTTAGGTTAGGTTAAAGACATAGAGTAAGTTCATTTACAATGGCAACCTTAGCATAGCAATTAATAAGGTACAAAATACATAAGTCATATCAAATACCATACAGAATAATTTGAGTAGAAAACATCAACATAAAATCATCTAACACAACTGCAAGTACCAGACTTGCTAATTGCAAGAAGCTGTCTTTTCAAAGTATTTATAGAAAGGGATTTAATGTGTTTAAATTTAAACATATCTGAGATATTATTCCAATATCTAGTACTGGGAATAATTTGACTAAAAAATTGTTCAGACTGTTTTGTCTTAGTATAAGGTGTAATCATCTCACTTAGATGACCTTTCCTTAATGTAGAGTCCAGATCTCTGAATTTTACTTTCTCCCTTAAGCATCCTGGGATCAAACCCAACCCACATTTATAAGCAAAAACACTTTTATGAAGTTATCTTCTATTTAATAAGGAAAGCCACCACAAGTGTTTGCACATAACAAAATGATGAGTTAGTCTAGGACTATTAAGTGTTAACCTGGCCAATCAATGCTATAAGGCATCTAACCTGCACAATCTTTTGCAAGTTGCACTCATAAAAAATATCCCCATAATTAATTAATTGTAAAATTTGCATTTTTACAATTAAATTTAATGTATCACCATCCAGACAGTACTTATGACGATAAAGAAAACCCACTCTTTTACTAAGTTGAGTTATTAAAAGTTTCAAATGCTCATTACCAGCTCCCATGGGATCACGCCAAAATCCCAAATAATGATAGGTGTCAACACATTCTAAATCTCACCCCCAGCATCATCCTTAATAAATGATTTTGCATCCCCGCTGCCATGAGAAGCTATACCAAAAAACTTACTTTTAGTTTTGTTTGAGTTCAATTTTAATTTGGATTTAATGAAAAAGGTCTGGAGACAACTAAAACTTTCCTGAAGAACACTCTGAACACCAGTAATAGAGAGATTTGAGAAATAAACTATAGCATCATATGCATATGGATGATAAAATACTTTCCCCACATTTCCCCAGATCTTTTGAATATAAAAGGAAAAGCAGAGCCCAAGGACAGCGCCCTGGGGAACATTATGCTCTACCAATAGTGGGGCAGACACTTCATCATTTACCGCAGTAATCTGATATCTATCTGTTAAGTAAGAAGAAAACTAACCCAATGCCAGTTTAGCAACCCTGGCCTCAAACAAATGGGACAGCAATAATTGATAGTCTACTGTGTATTTTGTGATATATTTAAAGAAATCCTCTCTGGTGTTCTACAGTGGTAATGCAAGCAGTTATGACATTTCTCTAGAGATATCACACAAATTTCAATAAATATCTGTCCATGTGTTTAACTGCAGCTGCACCTGTTCTGTACTTGTTGATGTGCCTGGCTGCTACTGTAATAAAACTTTAGGACAAGTCAATACGGATACAAAACAATGGTATTGTGTGCAGCGAGAAATGAGTAATCTAGCATTTTTTGCACTGAGCCACTTAACTGCATGTTCTAATTGCTGTGATACACACACACTGACTAAAACGTACTGTATACACATATATGCATATACTGTATATTCCAGTGTAACATATCAGTGCACTGTCTACACACATTTTTCCAGATTAAAATAAGGTATAGAGGGACCATTTTCTTCTTATCAGGCTCCAAGGGACACTGGAGGGTGATGGTTGCCACTAGACACCTCATATAAATCAGCAATGATATGCATAGGGCTGAAGCTGATCTAACTGTTCTAGATAGTGGGAAAATGTAGACTAGCAATTTCTGCACTATCCACTGAGCCACCTAAATGCACTTTCTAATTGTTGTGATACACACACTGACATATATATATATATATATATATATATATATATATATATATATATATTTTAGAGGCACAAAACTCTGTTTAATGCATCAGTTAGGGTTATTCCACAGTGACAATTCAGTATTAGGGTTGAAACCCTTGGACCCCTAGCCCACCCCAAATAGGTAGGAAGTGCGCGTGGGAGTGATGGCCTATTCTCACCCTATCACATGTGTAAGAAGCTGAGGAATAGGAGAATGGGATGAGGTTAAGATTGACAACCCCAACATGCACCCTGATTCAGGTTGGGGGGGTGGGCTGGAGGGGTCTAAGGGGGTTTCAGTCCTAACACTGAATTTCCTCACTTTTGTCACTGTGGAACAACCCTAACTGATGCATTAAATGGAGTTTTTTCCTCTAATTTCTCTTCTTTTTGAGAATGATGCCAAGAAATAGTGAATGTAATGCAGAGGCAGAAGCGTGAGGCACTTCAGGGCCTGCGCTTCCTCCACGTGATGTCTTGTGACATAGTAACAGGAACAACATGTTTATACTGTGTATTTTGGTTTGTCTTACTGTGACAAGGTACCTTTGTAAATGAGCCTATGGCTCAAAGGTTTTCCAAACTACTGTTTAAATAAATAAATAAATAAATAGATAAAATAAATAAACAATGCAAACACAAGGTGGAAAAGCAAATGGCAACAGTAACAAAAACGCAAGTGCAAATGACAACACAAAGGGTAACGCACCTGGTGGTGTACACGGGAATGTAAATGCAAATGGGGACATAAACACAAGTGGAAACAGTAAGTGTAACTGTAATGAAAGCACATACACTGTTTGTCCTGAACAGCTGCATAGAGAAACACAAATAATGTATGCATTGTAATGGGCATCAAAGCTTAAGACGAGTAGTGGAAGAACTTAATTGCAAATATCTCAGCAACCACACGACGACATAGAAAAAAAATTTTAATTTCACAAAAATCTTGATTTTCCTGGCTAGGTTTTTGTTGTTGCATTGCCCATAGGGCTATGCAACTTGCAGCAAAAAATCTGTATCTCACATTGTTTTCAAGACACAAGCCCTGAAAGTCACGGCGTACACCACCATGTTAGTCTATGGGAAAAAATGGCAACTTTGGAGCACAGCAACTTTGCAGCCATGCATTATTTTTTCACCAAACCACCAAAAAGCATATCTGTGAGATGTTGGCTGCTCTCCCTCCAAATTTCAGCTCAACCATTCTTTTGCAGCAGGGTGGCAAAGAAGTGCTGTTAAAAGTAGTGTTGTGATTTGCGAAAGCTTTAACAAGCATTTGCGAAAGTGTCATGAGTGCAACACTACTTTGCGAGACTACTTTTTCCAGAAATTTGAAAAGCATATTTCTAGGGTGTTTCACCCCAAAATAAAGACATGGCTAGAACCCTCAGAGTCTGACTAGGTGAACACAAAGAAAATTGTGGTGCTAGAGGGTCCCAAATTTAAATGCCAAGCATTTTTCTGATCACTAACTGAAAACAAAATGGTGGATTTGTGACACTACTATGGCCTTTTGTGACACTAAAAAGTGCATTTGTGAAAGTGTCAAACTTTTTGTTAATTTTTCCCATTGACTTATAATGGGAACTTGTTTTTTGAATAACTTTCGAACCATTCAATATTTTTTCACAAAATCTTCAAAAGGCACATTGGGCACCCCAGCCGCACGTTCCCTGAAGTTTTTGGACCACTTGCATAAACTGTGTGACCTGTAGGCATGGGCAAAGAATTCACCAAGTAGCATAAACGCATGCGCAGATCACGCTTAATAACTCTGCAGCCGTAAATCCGACCAGACAAAAGTTGGCAGATCCCAAAGTATATGGTTCTTGATCATGTATTCCAAATTTCAGGCAAATCCATTGAATGGTGGCAAAGTTATTAAGGTGCAAAGTTTGACCCTTTAACCTTAAAAGGGCTCCTCAACCCTAACTATGGTAGCACTACTGTGCTACCATAATATATATATATTCATGGCAAAAAACTGTTTAATGAATCAGTTAGGGTTGTTCCACAGTGACAACAGTGAGGAATTTCGGTGTGAGGGTTGAAAACCCTAACTCCGCATTCCCCACCCCAACACCCAGCACCACACACACACACACACACACACACATATGCAAGTGCGGGAGGACCAAGGCAACACAACCAATCATAGACAACCTTTGTATGATAATGTCAACCATGGTCCATGATTATATTGAACACTTCATGTCCTATGGTACCACCTAGCTGCCCAAATGTGTGGGATAAGATGACAGTGCAGCAGCACACTGTATACAATGATGTTCTGATACACTATTTGCTATTGGTGGGATAACATTAAGAACCATTCACACACATGAAAGATCAATGGAAATGGTGTCTGATATTATCCGTTAATAGGTACAAAAGTGGTAGCATGGTGTCTTTGGCAGCCCCTGCTTCCAGAAATGTAGGAATTTGTATAGAAACAGAAACATGCATTTCCGCTCAAACTGTCATCAAGGCAAAGACAGTGAAGTGTTACCGTGGAATCCTTTGGGTGACAGTGACATATATAGCTGTGCAGCATCAGATAATAGTGGAGAAGGGCTCTGCAGATAATACCATACTGATCCATTATTTGTCTTATGCCATGGTAAGATCAGGAGTTATTTAGACAGATAAAACTGTGTGATAATTCTCTGTGATACTACACAGTCATAAACAGAAATGTGTGAACATGGGACCCTTTGAACAGCATACTAGCAGCAACATATCCATTAGTAGAGAAACAGACTTACCTGTTTTAAATGAGAAACTTACCAGAATTCAGGTATTGTGTAGTATGACCATGTCACTTTTAGGATCTGACATTCCCACACAGATCCGCAGCTGTATAATGTAAGATAATGGTGCAGCAGTAGTTCTGTAGCACATGATAATGTTCTGATACATCATTGTCTTATTCTGGGGTAACATCAGGAGACATTAACAGTCAACAAAGGTCTGTAAAAACAATGACTGACATTGGCATGTTGTTAGAGTGATGCATTACCAATAGACTGTCATTCAGAAGAGATAAGAAATGTATGACATATACATTTTTTTAATGTGATCCATCAACAACTGATGGCCAATATGCATGTATACCAGCAAGTCAGTTGGATGGCAGCAGAACTTCTACAGTTGGTGGGCCATGATGATGGATGTGTCTTGTAGTATGTTTAGACAGTTGTATGTTATTTCTGTCAGCTGCTGCTGGTTGTCTGTGATTAGTTATGTTGTCTTGTTCCTCCCCCTCCTACTTACATATGTGTGTGTGTGGTTCTGGGGGTTGGGGTGAGAAATACAGAGTTAGGGTTTTCAACCCTAACACTAAATTTCCTCACTGTTGTCACTGTGGAACAACACTAACTGATGCATTAAACAGAGTTTTTTGCAATGAATTTCCCTTCTTTTTGAGAATGTGCAGTATAAATAGTGAATGGAATGTGGTGGTGTGAGCGCGAGGAGCTTCGCTAATGGTAAAGCAATTGGAAACACAAACAGTGATGGTAACAGCAAGGAGGATGCCAAACGGAACAGTAACAGAAATGGAAGCGGAAACACAAGAGTGTAAGCAAATGCAAATAGTTACGCGCACGGTCATAGTAATGGAATTGGAAGTGCAAATGCTAACAGTAACAGCAACAATCACGCCAAAGGAAACAGAAATGGAAAAAGAAGCATGTACACATACACAAACAGCAATGCATATGGTGATGCAAAAGGAAATACAAATGCAAACAAAACCAGTAATGGAAACACAATTATAAAATGGCAACAAAAAATCCACTCACCTGATTGGTCAGCAGTGCCCAGAAGGTGTGAGGATAATACACCACCACATCACGGATCACTTCCTGGTAACCTGGCAGAGCCTAAGGAAAAAAAAAAGAAATCACTACGCCTGTGGAAAGCTGTCAAAACCTTTACTTCAGAACAGCTGCGAAGAAATAAAAAAATGTCAGAACTACCAGAAGTGAATTTTGAGATCTGCAACATTGCAGACCTAACTGCATTATTTGAAACTGAAAAGCAGCAATCAAGCCAGCCAAAACCTACTACAATTCCTAGTAAAAAAAAAGAAAATAAGAGACACCTAGATATAGCACCTCAAGACCTGGACCAACTTGAGACAGAAAGAAATGAGCCCACAACAAAGCAAGCAACTTCCTGAGCTATGAATATATTTCTGGACTGGCTGACTGAAAGAAAAATAGAAATGAACTTCCAAGAAATACCACCATCTGATTTAAACTCTACCCTTCGCTATTTCTACGGTTCAGTCAGAACCACAACGGGACAACCATACAGTATCAGCAGCTATGTAGGGCTTCATGCTGGCATAAACAGATATCTAAATGAACCGCCAGTAAGCAGGAACATAAATCTCATGTCCAATCCACATTTCCAGTCCTCCAACAACATATTTGTTGCCAACATTAAAAACCTCCGTCGAAAAGGGAAAGATCATACAAAGCATCACCCCGCCATACCACTCACCCATCTTGACCAGCTGAGAAACTCAGACGTGCTGTCTACTGAAACACCAGAAGGCCTAGTCTGTCGCGTGTGACTTGAAATTCAAATTCATCTCGCAAGGCACGGTTGTGGGGGCAG
This sequence comes from Neoceratodus forsteri, assembly GCA_016271365.2. NCBI lineage: Eukaryota > Metazoa > Chordata > Ceratodontiformes > Ceratodontidae > Neoceratodus > Neoceratodus forsteri. Next base: position 131,410,438 of record JADMNL010000022.1, read on the forward strand.
TGCAAACTAAAGCCAGATTTCTTCCAATTATGCACTGACTTCACTGGCCACAACTACCTAACAATGACTTTTAATGAAAAAATGAAAAATCATGGCAAAATTATGGAACGAGGCAGAGACAACCTACGTGGCTGCATGTTTGCCATCCCAGGACATCCGCATTGCCCAGTAGCAGCCTTCACAAAATACCTAAGCAAAATCCCTGTAAACGCTCCCTGTCTCTACCTCCATCCAAGAAAAAAAACAACCAAACCATGGTCCAAGGAAAGTACATGGTTCACATTGGAACCAATGGGAATAAATTACCTAGCTACAATGCTCCCCAAAATATGTAAAGCAGCGTCGGTCCTGCAAACATATACAAATCACAGTCTCCGCGCTACTGCCATACAAATTTTAACTGATGCTGGACTGCAAGCACAACAGATAATGGCGGTCATGGGCCACCGAGCTGAAACATCTCTCCAAAGTTACTGGGCCCCTTCACTTGAAAACTGAAACACTTGGAGCAACCTGTTCTCTGGCACCACTGAAACAACAGACCAACCACATAGTTCCACAGATATTTCCCCACCAGTGATCGCCTACAGAACTCCTCTGCAAATTACTGATGCCTACACTCACCATGGCCAAGTCCACATCAGAACTGTGCCTGGAATCCTACAGCAAGTACCGGAGCACAGATCCGAACCCGAAGCAACAGGAAATGAGGAAAGCAGTGCAACCTCGACGATGAGCCAACCAGCAGTCATGTACAGCACGAACTCACTCTCCTCAAAGCAATGCCTAAATACCCAAACTATCATCATGAGAAACTCAATGTGCGTTTTCCATGTCTACAATAAATAAAAGCAACAAACCTCCAAGAGCAACATGATAATTTCAGTAAGCAAGCACTCAAAACAGAATCTAAAATGAACTTCCTCTCTGCTGTTATTCTTCCTCTCTGCTGTTACTAGTTCAAAGTTCAAACTCTTCACTTCAAAGTTCAAACTGTTACAACAAATCTATTTTAATAAAAGTAATATAAGCAAACTGCATTATTATATGTATTTATAAACAGCAAGCTTTAAACATATTTATACTGTTCTATGTATTTATTTATAAACTGCATGCTGTTATTTATTCCCATGGTATTATTTATTAAAACTACACAATTCTCTAGTTACTGTTCAAATGTTATCAATATTAAAACTTTTAAGCACAGAAACCAGTCTGGGACTACTTATCCCTACCAGGAAAAACTACAAATCAGGGACCAGCACCCTCATTGACTGGATCCTTACCAGCCACCCTACCCGTATAACCAATGTAAGTGTTCTCCCTGACTCACTCAGTGTTCACTCTCCAATAATATGTACCTGGTCAAATAAGTTTCGTAAGCCGCCTCCAAAAACCATCTATAGCAGAGTCCTACCTTATGGCAACCTTACTCATCTCAAGACCTGTCTTAGGCAGATAGACTGGTCCTTGATTTACAAAACTCAAGATGTTGACCTAGCCCTTGATTACTTTATTACTACTTTCAACACTGCCTGTGACACCTATGCACCAGTAAAAAACCGCAAAATCAAAGCACTGACAAATCCCTGGCTCACGGCGAAACTATTGGCACAACTCAAAAGTAGGGATCACGGAGTCACGTTATGCACATGGAGGAGTAGCAGCAGCTTTTGGGTCTCCCCTTCCCGCTAGCGAACCTGCAGTTTAATTACAAATATTTCTCGGTTTTCCTTTCCCAGCATTTTACTTAAAAGTCCGAGATTGTAGCCGGTTGTTTATTTTGGTCTTTGGCTCCCCACGAAAGATGGAAGGCTCAGACCAGGAGCTAGAAGCCAAGTGGCTTCGCCGGAGTTCATCACCGTCGGCAGTGCACGAAGAACTTACTCCAACAAAAATTTACAACGATTTGGCAACAATTAAAGAGGCGCTGTTTAAATTGATCGACGAGGTGGCAGATTTCAAGCCCGTCGAGTGACGGACGCTGAAGATAGGATCTCTTCCATTGAGAGAACTATGGAAAAAAATGGCCCTGCCATCATAGATTGCAAGAGGATGATTGTTAAATTCGAGGACCGCCTTGAGGACCTTGAGGGGAGAAGCAGACGTAACAACTTGGTTCTGCTGGGGCTCCCCGAGGGAGAAGAGGGCCCCAACACAGTTCTCTTTCTTCAGAAATTCTTGAGGAAGTCAGTAGGGCCTTTGCCTAATGGGCCTGAATATGTTATCGAGAGGGGCCATCATGCCCTTAGGGCTAGACCTCCTTCCTCGGAATCGCCAAGGCCCATAATCTTCAAATTGTTAAATTATCTCAACCGTGAACATATCCTGAAGGAAGTAAGGAAACTAAGGGTTATTCAGTGGGAAGGCAGAAGACTACGGCTAGTCCCGGACCTAACTTGGAAGATGAGGCAGGCTCGAGCAAGTTTTCGGCCCATTACCTCTAAGCTTTGGGTGGCGGGCATCCGGCACCGCATGTTATATCCAGCCAAACTAGAGATCACTCTGAAAGATGGGACTAAGCGCTTCGACTCTGCTGATGAGGCATTGAAAGCACTTACGACCTTATTGCCTGATCTGTTCCCTAAGGGATGAAGTCTAGGCTTACTACTTATTCGGGAGTTAAGAAGATGGATGGTCTAATTAGTGATGTCTCCAACTTAAGGACATATTATAAACTTATTCACGACCTTGCCAGCTGTATTCCCCTCTGGGATTTATTTTCTTGTGTATTGTTAATGCTTGGTTTTTTTTGGGGGCTAAAAAGAAGGATTTTTAGTCTTTTTTTTCTTTACATCTTGCAAGGCCTCCATAAGTTAACATTTGGGACGAAGTGTACTCGCTTTTGTCACAAGAGGGAGCTCTCAGACTACTTATTTTGCTGAGTCCTTTGTCTAAGGCTTAAGATTGAATTTTTGAGAAATGTCTCATGCTTTGTTGTTTCACTCAAAACCGAGAAACTCTAACTAGCTTCTGATTTTAGGCAAGCAAGGATTTCCTTGTAATTTTAGTTCTACTGTCATTATAGTTTAACCAATTAAGAAGTAACTATGTTACTGAGTAACTCACTAGGTTAAGTGAATGAGATGTGAAAGCAGGGCACGGTTATTTCTTTATAGTATTTGAATTTCACCCCTGTTTCACTAGTTAGTGTGTTTTAGTAGGTTTAGTCATAAATTCATCTATACATTTTATGACATAGCCCTTGTTTTTTTCAGGTGGGGACAGGAGAAGACGTAGTGCAGAAGAGGCTGCATATTTAATTCACCTATGCTTTTTTTTATCTCCCTGTTCCCCTCACGTTTTTGGTTCTTAGTTCATTCTGGGGCCATGTTTAATTGTCTGGCTAGTCCTACACCATATTTTCAAGCACCGGTCAGGTGATAGTTTTTCTTTTCTCCAGTAGAAAGGTTTTTTATTGTAATAAGTAAAATTTATTAAGCTTCTATATATGGTCCTAAGGTGTTCCTTTAGTGGAGGTGAAAGATTTCGCAGGTTAGTATCCACGGATTTGGTCGCATTTTTTTTGGTATGGGGCGCCCCACACTCTATATAGCGTGCCATGGGCCAAAGTTTGAGAGTTAGCTTCGGGCCAGAGGGTTAGGCTTAAGGAGGGTTCTAGGAGGGAGGTCCTTTTGGGAGGGGAATTTGGGTGTTATTTTATTAGTTTTGATAGGTTATTGGTAGGAGGGGCAGCTATCCAAACTTCTTTCATAAGCTGGCTAACTCATCTGGCTAGCAATTTGAATATTTCTCTTGGAAAATTAAAGGGGAAGAGATAACTGTAAAAAATTGTTATACTAAATCATTTGGCTCAATTTAATCCAGTCAATAGTATTTTTGCAAGAAACTCATGTACTCCCTGACCGACTATATCACTTTAGGAAAAATGGGTGGGTCAGGTATTCGGTGCTGGGTTTTCCTCGAGCAGTCGGGGGTGGCCATTTTGATAGCATGGGGGGTTCCTTTTATCCCATCAGAGACAATTTCTGACCCGAATGGTAGATACATTATTGTCCTGGGCAGACTTGGAGGGGCGAGTCTAGTGCTGAGATCAGTATATGGCCCTAATTTAGAGACGCCATCTTTTTTTACCCAACTGACCATGATTTTAGGCCCCTTTAAGGAGATTCCAATGATCTTGGGGGAAGACTGGAACTTGGTCCAGTTTAACCGTCTGGATCATTCTTGGTATAAAGGAGCACATCCCTTCCCGGCCCAGAGAGCTTTGGCAGAGTTTACATCATCGCTAGGTCTGTTGGATCCATGGAGAATGTACAACTCTACCACTAGAGATTATACTTTTTTTCTCCGGTCCATAAAACATATTCACGGATCGACTATTTTCTGGTTAGTCAGCAATGCTTGTCCTACATTGAGGAGGTGACAATTTTGTCTCGGGTAATCTCTGACCACTCTCCCATCAAACTCCGTTGGTCCCCGTTGTCCATTCCACCAAGATCTTACTCATGGTCTCTAAATAATGCTATTTTAAAGGATACCCAGATATTAGCTCATTTTCAAGTGTTTATGGCTAATTCCATTAAGGCCAACTGGGGGTCTATTAATGCATTAGACTAAGCTTGGGCAGCACTCAAAATTGTTTGGAGGGGGGAGCTGATTCGGATAGCTTCAGTACGTAAGGCAAAAAATAACCAGCTATTAGCAAATTGTTTAAAGAAAATTAGTTCTTTGGAAGCTATAGAGGAGAATTTAAGATCGGAGGACCAAGAGCAAGAGCTAACTACCCTAAGGGCATGGTATGTAAACACGTTGAGTGAGAGAGTTGTGAACTCGACCTCCAGACTAAAAGCTGTATACTTAGGTCAGGGTAGTAAAGCTGGGAAATTGTTGGCTTGGCAGCTAAAACAAAAAGCTGCTGCCAAATGGGTGGCTGCCTTAAGGCATCCGGAAACGGATAAGTTGATTACAGATCCTGAGGGCGTATTGGGTATCTTTTTCGACTTTTATAAAAATCTATATTCGAGCCAACCGCTCTCTTCACAGAGTGAAAGTAAAATGTGGGAATTTTTGTCTAACATTTCCCTTCCTCGAATGTCTGAGGATTTTAAGCAGATGTTAGATGCCCCTATCTCTAATGTGGAGATAGAGAGAGCTATAGATTCACTAAAAATAGACAAAGCACCTGGCCCAGATGGGTTCACACCTCTTTTTTTCAAGATGTTCAATCAAAGTGTGACACCACTACTGAATCAACTTTATACTTTTTGGTATGAGCAAGGGATTAGAGACAAGACGCTTTTTGAAGCCAGGATAATTTTGTTACCTAAACCTGGTAAACCCTCAGATTTGGTGGGTAATTTTAGGCCAATCTCCCTATTAAACATAGATGTAAAGATTTTTGCCAAGATCCTAGCTAACAGGTTAAAATCTGTGTGGCTCGAGCTGCTGAGTCCTGAACAGGCTGGATTCGTGGCAGGCCATTCTTCAGCTGATCACTTCAGAAAATTATTCTATTTAATTTCTGCGTCTGCGAACCCGGGTATGGAAGCATCCCTGGTTTCGTTAGATGCAGAAAAAGCATTTGATAGAGTCGAGTGGGCCTTTATGTTTGCAACATTAGCTAAATTTGGTATTCCGGATAGATTTATACATTATATTCGGATCCTTTATTTGTGTCCGACCGCCAGAGTTCAATGCAACAATTTAATCTCAGCTGCTTTCCCTTTACTGAGGGGTACGCGACAAGGTTGTCCCCTCTCACCATATTTATTTAATTTGTATATAGAACCCCTAATCAGAACCATTAAAATGAATCAGTTAATCCAAGGGATTTGCATAGGAGACTTGGAGTTCAAGTTGTCAGTATTTGCGGATGATTTATTGTTGCATGTCCGGAATACAACAACAACGCTCCCTCATTTGCTCAAAATAATTTCCAGTTTTAGCGAATTCTCTGGATATAAACTAAATAAGGGCAAAACAACGGTTTATTCGCTCTCCCCTTACCTTCAGAAAAGTTGGTGCCTTTCTTTAGGATTACAGTGGCAGTCAAAATCCTTATCTTATCTGGGTATCCAGATTTCGAGAGACCTGGAGGGAATGGCAAATTTAAATTTTAAGCCCCTATTCAAATCCATAAAGGAGGACTTAGAGAGGTGGTCGAAACTTCCTTTGACCTTCTCGGGGAGGGTTAATATGATTAAAATGGTGATTCTACCTAAAATCTTCTACCCTCTCTCTAACTTGAATGTGTACCTCTCTAGGTCCTTCTTTAGACCGCTTTACAAACATTGCTCAGATTTTTTGTGGAAAGGTAGACCCCCTCGTAGGGCCTACTCTAAACTTAGTTGTCAATGGAAAATAGGGGGTCTCCAAATACTGGATTTTTATACTTATTACTTGGCAATTCACGTAGCGAGGTCAGCTCTGTGGGTTTGAGAAACAGAAGTTTTTTCTCCCGGACTTGATCTTGACCGAGTGATTTCTAGAGAGGTTAATTTGGATTTGGAATCATTTTTATATATTTCGTGGTCTAAGGTTCCTATGGTTGTCAGGAATACCCCATTGGGATGGGATATCAAGGCCTTGTATCAGCTTTATTCGAGATTAAAAATCTCTCATTTATATGACCTATCTCAACCCCTTTTGAGGAATCCCAACTTTTTAATAGGCAACCAGCCCATTAAAAGATTTTTGTCAAACTCTCCCCTCAAACTTCGGATTTCGGATTTTTACTCTGGCAATTCTAGGCTTCCTCTCGCTGTTTTGATTGGAAAGTTTGGGGTGAAACCTCAGTGTTTGCTGCGAGTGTTTCAAGTTCAAAGAAGCATTATGTCCTTCTTGTGGAAAGGCAAATGGTCTGAGGAGACAGGGATCCTATTGAGAAAGTTGAGCGAGCTCGTATTATCTGAATAGCATGATCTCTAAAATCTACAAGTATATTTTAGCAAGATTAGATTCAAGACATCCCCTCCCCCCTTATTGGAAAATAAATATGTCTTTGGGATGGACGGAGGCGTGTGGGAGAAAATTTGGGTCGATATCTATTCTTGTATTAAACAAGATAGATTGAGAGATACCCAGTTTAAATTATTGCACAATCTTTATTTTTCCCACCAAACTTTCGGTTAAATGGACAGTGTTCCCAGTTTGCAAGGATTGTGGTGACCCCTTAGCTACCACTTTTCATAAAATTTGGTCTTGCCCAAAAATAGCCAAAGTTATAGCGATCGGTTAAACACTGGATAGGTCCGTACTGTGATTTATAGCCTTTTCAATGTAGATGCCTGTATATTTGGGATGTACGCCCAAATTCCATTCAGCACCCAAAAGTGCCAAATGGCAATGGTAGCTTCAGTTACTAAGTATTAATTCTTCATCATTGGCGGGATGATTGGGTCCCCTCATTCAAAGAATGGTGGGATGAATTCCTGAATGCACTGAATGTGGAAAGGTCAGTGTTAACCTTTTTTAATGCATCGGATAAATTTCAAAAGTGCTGGGGTAGTCTCCTTCAGATTCTCAAGGATAGATATGGTTATTAGTAAAGGGGATATCTTTCTTTATATTCTTTCCTCCATTTCTTTTACTTTTCCCCTCCTCCCATTTTTCTTCATTTTTCTCCTCTCATACTTTCATCCCGTTATCCCTTTACCTCCTTTTGTTATTCCTTTTATTCACTGCATTAACACCTTTATTTCCTTTCCTCAGTAATTGGAAGCCCGAGGTTATTTTGATTTCTGAGTTTCTCCTCTTCCTTACTGCATAGGTTGCTAGCTAATATTACGATTCATTTTAGGGTTAATATGGTAATAGATTTGTATTTCATATATATTGGATAGCTGCTGGGGGGTTGAGGGTCAGGGGAATGGGTGTATCTACTTTATTTTGGTTTTTTGTTATATTTCGGTTATGTATTTTGTATGTTGTATGTTCTGTGTAATATTTTATAATTTTATAATAAAATGAAGTTATTTGCAAAAAAAAAAAAGTAGGGATCACCTCTGGGCCAGTGCAAGAGCTACTGGCACTCTGTCAGACATCCAAAAATATAAACAGGCTCGCAACCACTGTACTAAACAGATCCGCTTGATGAAGAACTCCTACTGCAAGAATGCCCTCTCCAACTCCTGGGGTGAAGGGAAATCCTTCTGGGACAACATAAGAAATATCATGGGTCAGCAGTCCAAATCTTCTCCTACAATGATGAATGTTAGTGGAACCACTACATTAGATCCAGAGATCATTGCAAACACCCTAAATGATACCTTCACGGACCTTAGTGGTGTCCTCTCATCTGATTTCTTCACTGATGCTCACCCTCCAATTTCTACTTCTACTACTGCCTCTCCAACCAAACCACCCTTCCATTTCAAACTAGTAAAGGCACATGAAGTCTATAAATATGTAAAGAAGGCCATTTCTAAGTCCTGAGTAAGCAGCGACATTATTGACCTCAAACTTCTGTCCCTCACTCTGGAGGAAGTACTGCTCCCCCTCACAAACATTTTCAATCTTTCCCTGTGCTACAGCCAATTCCCTAGGAAATGGGAGGCTGCAGTTGTCACTCCGGTGCACAAACGTGGTGATAAGTCACTGCCTGGTAACTATTGCCCAATATCAATACTACCACCTCTCTCTAAGGCCCTTGAACGCTTGGTGGCGGACCAACTTTCAGACTACCTGGAAAAGCACAACATCCTATGCACTCAGCAGCATGGATTTAGGAAAGGGCACAGCACATCGACTGCCCTACTTGAATTCTCAGGAGCAATCCACAATGCCATGGACAAAGGAAACCTAACTGGAGCAGTCTACATTGACTTAACCAAGGCATTTGATACAGTACACCATGGCCTACTTATCAAACAACTACTATCCCTAGGGCTCTCGAAGGGTCCTGGTGACTGGGTAAAAAATTACCTTGCTCAGCACTCTCAATCTGTAAAAGTAGCTGGAGTTCTCTCAGACTCAAAACTGGTTTGCTCAGGAGTTCCCCAGGGATCCATCCTGGGCCCCCTCCTTTTCAGCCTTTTCCTAAACTCCCTCCCCAAATCCTACCCTGAAAAAATAATCCACTATGCCGATGATGCCGTGATTCTTGCCACTCATAAAGATCCGAACATCTTATGCCTCAACCTTCAGCATGCTTTTTCCAAAGTTGAGATGTGATTCCTTGAACAGAAGCTGGTTCTAAACCACAAAAAAATGAAATCCATGCTCTTCTCTAACCTGCAAAACAAGAAACGGCAAGTCCCACTCACCATTAATACATACCTGGGAAATACCCTTGAACAAGTGCCAATTTTCAAATATCTTGGAATCAACTTTGATCAAGGCCTAACCTTTGCAACTCACATTGATAGTATAGCAAAAACTATTAATCAGCGAATTGGGATTCTGTATCGGAACCGACAGCTCCTTACCCATTCTGCACTGAGTACTGCCATCCAGTCCTTTATCATCTAGTCGTTGACTATGGCTTAGTTATATACGGATCTGCCACTACTACAGCACTTAGTTGCATTACAACATCCCTAAATAAGGCCTGTCGGCTGCTCACTGGTGCACATCGACATACCCACACATGCGAACTCTATGCTGACTCAGGTTGGTTGCAGCTCTCAAACTGGATAAAGTACCTTACCTGCCTGATAGTAAAAAAATCCACTCTGGGCCTCACTCCACCCTGTATCCAAGACCTGTTATGCCTGAGTGCTAGCATCCATTTTACCAAAGATCAGAACACCAGCCTCTCCAAGTCCCCCAATGCCGGACTTCTCAGGGACAAAGATCATTTGCCTATCGTGCCCCCAGCTGGCTAAATGCCCTCAGCACTCATATTACTGCCTCCACCTCTCTAGGTATTTTCAAAGCAAGGCTGTTCTCTCACCTTGCCACCTCCAGCTCCTGTGACTGCCCTGATTAAACCTCCTATTTTCTCACTACCCACCCTGTTCCATTATCTGACAAAGACATGTTTGGGAAACCTTTTCTCCTGCTATTGTCTGCTCCCCACACCTTTCACTTACCCTCTCTGTCCTGGACTTTTTCACTATTTGTTTCTCCTAATCTGGCATGACCTCCTTCTTGTAATAATAATGTGATTATTGATATCTCATGTTCTTTTGCACAAATGATTTGATATGTATTTGTATATGTTTTCTCACACTTGACACTGCACAAATTGTTGTGTTATCTATGTAACCTTTTTTGTACTGTACCTAATTGATGTGGAACCTTTGTAAAAGAGCCTCTGGCTCAAAGGTAGTAATTCCTAGAACAATAAACTAAACTAAACTACTTTATTGAGTGGAAGTATACATTGCATTTTCAGTAACTAAAAAAAACCAAAAACTAAAAAACTGAAACAAAAACTACATTTTTTTACAGCCAAGCCATTTTATAATAGCAATAATGCACTCCAGGGTGTGTGTTGTGCTGGGATTACGTCACGTCTTGCCGTTGGTTGCACTTGGCCTTCGGCCTCGTGCCCAACTGCGCAAGGCATGACATTATCCCAGCACAACACATGCCCTGTCATGAATTATTGCTTAAATAGCAACCGTATCGCAAATGCAAAGGGCAATGCACACGGCAACAGAAACACTAATGCAAACGCTCATGGAAATGCAAGTGGAAACGCTAACTGTAACAGTAATGCAAACACACCTACTGTTTTTCCACAAAAAGTGCATTCAGAAGCACAGTGAATAAAAAGAAGGTATGCATAATAAAGGCCCGCAGAGCCGAACATTAGCACTTGGAATACTAAATTGCTTATATCTCAGGAACCATACAACACAGGAAAAAAAATAAAATCTCATATTATTCATGACTTTCCTGGCTAGTTTTGTACTTAGCTCCCTAGCAGGAGGCTAAGAAATTTTCTGACAAAAAGTCCATATCTTAAAGCATTTTTGAGATACGGGCCCTGAAAGGCACGATGGATACCGTAATGTTAGCCTATGGAAAAATTGTCAACTTTTGAGTGCCATAACTTTGCAGCCCTCAAATATTTTCTCACCAAATCACCAAAAGGCACATCTGTGGCATCTTGGCTGTCTTCCCTCCAAAGTTCAGCACAAAAGATCAAACCGTTCTTTTCCAGCAGGGTGGCAAACATTTCCTGTTGTTTTAGGCATAGTGTCGCAAAGTAGTGTTGTGATTTGTGACACCTTCACAAAAAAATATCACAAAAGTGTAACAAGTGCAATACTACTTTGTGACACTACAGTTTACAAACATTTTAAAAACATATTTCTGGGGTGTTTAACCCCCCCAAAAAAAGACATGGCTAGCGTCCTCAGGGCTCGACTAGGTGAACAGAAAAAGAATTGTTTCCCCAGAGTCCCAATTTCAAATGGCAAGCATTTCAGTGACCACCTACTGAAAACAAAATGGCAGATTTGTGACACTACAGGGGTCATTTGCAGCACTAAAAACTGCATTTGTGACACTGTCGAACTTTGTGTTACCTTTTCCTATTGACTATAATGGGAAACTTGATTTTTGAATAACTTTTGAACTGTTGAATATTTTTTCATGATATCTTCAAAAGGCATATTGGCGACCCTGGCTGCATGTTCCCTGAAGGTTTCAGATTAGTCACACAGATCATGCTGCCTGTACGCATGAGCAAAGAATGCACAAAAATGCATAATTACCACATTCTATGGCTCTATGGCATTACATAGCTCCGCAACTGTATCTCTGACCATTACAAAATGTGGCAGATCCAGAGATTTCTTTTACTGCTCTGTAGCTGCCAAATCTCAAGCAAATCTGTCATACAGTGGTAAAGTTATTAAGCTTCCAAATTTCAGACTTTAACCTTAAATGAGGTACTCAACCCTAACTATAGTGGCACTACTATACTAATTATATATATATATATATATATATATATATATATATATATATATATATATATATATATATATATATATATATATATATATATATATATATATATATATATATATATATATATATATATATATATATATTGTGGTGCGACATAGCAGTACACTGTCTACACACACACAGCATTGCCACACACACACTAACAGACATACACTGCCTTATATGGTATTTATTTACTTATACATCTAACCCTAACTTTTACTGTATGATAAACTAGATAACTAACTTCACTGTTTCCTTGTAATGTTGTGTAAACATACCCAGGTCTATCTTGTAAATAGGTTTTACTCAATGGTGTTTCAGCTGGTAAAATAAAAAATGATAGATTGATTGATTAAGGTAGTGGACGAGGGAGGTGTGATTGGTGAGGCCTGTCTGGACTACAGAAAGGCTGCTGATGCTGTCTCCAACAGAACATTGATTAACAAACTGTGCAGCCTACAGGCAGATCCTAAAATAGTTCTGTGGGTGGAGAACTGTCTGAATGGCAGGAGTCAGAGAGTTGTGGTAAACAGGGGGTACTCTGGAGAGGGGGAGGTGATGAGGAGGGTGCTGTAGAGGTCAGTGTTGGGGCTGGTCCTATACAATGCCTTTATTGGGGACATTGCAGAGAGACTGGAGGGGATGATATGCCTCTTTGCAGATACAAAGGTATGCAATATGCTGGACACTACAGGGGGTGTTGATGGAATAAGGGAAGACCGTAGAAAGCTGGAGAAGTGGTCTGAAGAATGGTAGCTTGGATTCAATGCAAAGAAGCGCAGGATCAGACTCATAGGGTAGAAGGACCCGGGGTAAAGTAAGAATTAGGAGGGGAGTTACTGAAAGTCACAAAGCAAGAAAGGGACCTCAGTGTTATGATCTCAGAGGACTTAAGAAAAAGTAGGAAGTGTGATAAGGTGGCTGGAAAGGCTAGCCAGATGCTTGGATGCATAGGGATGGGTATCACGAGTAAAAAGAGGGAGGTCATCTTTTCCCTGTATAAGACACTTGTGAGGCCATACCTAGAATACTGCATCTAGCTCTGGAGACACCATGTGAGAAAGGACAGTCTGGGTTGAGGAGGTGCTATGGAGGGTTACTAAAAGGTGCAGAGTCTGTAGGATAAGACTTATAAGGAAAGACTGCAGGAGTTAAACATGTATTCCCTGGAGGAAAGGGGGGGAGCATGATTGAGACATACAAATACATCACCTGTATAAACAGATTACAGGAAGGAAGCATCTTTCACAATAAGAGATGCTCCAAGTCAAGTGGGCACAAAATGAAGTTAGAGAGGGGAAGGCTCAGGGGAAATGTAAAACAAAATGTTTCACCAAGTGGGTGGTGGACATTTGGACTAGCCTATCAGATGGGGTGGTAGCGGCTAAAACAGTCACAGAATTTGAGAAGGAGTGGGATAGATACAAGGGTATCCTGGAGCAAAGGGGGGGGGCTCCAGAGTTCAGTTTTGGGCATGGGATCTCACACTAGATAGTGATTAATAGGGCATACTGGGTGGTGATGTGACTCTCACTCCCCCCAGACCAACCAACCACTGAACACCCACCATCCCACATACCCTGACTCTCCCACGTAACCTGACTCACCTGAAACAGGTCCCAGTGTGAAGATCAACTCTCCCATAGTAGACACAACTTGCTACTAGAACTGGAGACTGCTATATGAGAAATAAGGTAAGTGTGGCTGAATATATTTAAATGGGTTTTCAACTGCACATACCTTATTTCTCATAAAGCAGTCACCAGTTCTGCCAGCAAGACATGTCTTATATAGGGCAGTGGATCTTCACACTGGTATCTGTTCAGGTGAGTCAGGGTGTGTGGAGAGGTCTGTGGAATGTGGAGTTGGGGTTGCTCAGTGGGAGGTCGTGTTGGGGGTGTGGGATTGCATCAGTGATGGACCTTTTTTTACACATTAAGAAATGACACTGAGGGAATGTGTTCTTCTTTTCAGGATCTGAGGGACATCGGGGGGGCCACTAGATCCCTCATTTAAATCAGTGATAACATGTATAAGGCTGAAACTGCAGTAGAGAGAGGGGGAATGTATATTAGCAATTTTTGCAATAACCACACACACACACACACACACACACACACACAGACTTACATATATGCATATATATTCCAGTATAACATAGCAGTGCACTGTCTACACACATTTTTACAGACTAAAAAAAGACACAAAGGGACAATTTTCTTCTTTCCAGGCTCCACGGGACATTGGAGGGTGGGGGGTTGCCACTATATACCTCATTTAAATTATTAATGTCATGCATAAGGCTGAAACTTATTCAGATAGTGAGGGAATGTAGACTAGCAATTTGTGCACTAATCACTGAGCCACCTTACTGCACTTTTTAATTGTTGTGACACACACACACACACACACACACACACACACACACACACACACAGAGTAACTAATACATACACACTCATATGCATACATATTCCAGTATAACTTACAGTACAAGTCACATTAAACTGTCCCTCCAACTCACTGGTTTAGCATTTTTCAGTGAGTTGCTTAATGTGTGCCCTGCTCACTGCAATTACTTAATAAAAGTGTCCTAATGGTTTGTTTCTAGCTACTATTCAGTTAACTTACTGTACTTTGCATCCCTCTGGAAACTGTTATCAATCCAGTACATGAGCAGTGCACACATTAAAGGGACATTGCTAGCTTTTAGCAGCTATACTGAACTTGTGTGACCAGTGTGCCTGTAATAATATCATTTATGGCAAAATAAACTAATCATGTGCTCCAGTATGAGTCACACTAAGATATATGTACATATATATATATATATATTTAGAGGCAAAAAAACTCTGTTTAATGCATTAGTTAGGGTTGTTCCACAGTGACAAAAGCGAGGAAATTTGGTGTTAGGGTTGAAAGCCCCCCTTCGACCCTCCTGCCCACACCCCCAACCGGCATCGGGTGCATGTTGGGGTTACCAGCCCTAACTCTCACCCTATCAGATGTGTGGAGAAGCAGAGGTATAGAAGAATGGGGTGATAGGACCGACAACCCCAACACACACCCCAATGGCAGTTGGGGGTGTGGGCGAGGGGGTCCAAGGGGGGCTTTCAACCCTAACACCAAATTTCCTCACTTTTGTCACTGTGGAACAACCCTAGCTAATGCATTAAATGGAGCTTTTTGCCTCTAATTTCTCTTCTTTTTGAGAATGTGAATGAGAAATATTGAATGTAATGCGGCTGCGGGAGCACAGTGCCAGAACACGGTTCCCGCAAATGCAAATGGTAATGCACATGGTGACACAAAGTGAAACATAAAGATAAACAGTACTGTAGACACAAATGGTTAAAATAACGAAAATGCAAGCGCAAATGAAAACGCAAAGGGTAACGCACATGGTGCCGTAGATGGGAACAGTAAGCGAAACAGGTACAGAACTGCAAGCAGAAGCAGTAAGGGTAACAGTAATGTAAATGCACAGGTTGGTTTTCCCCAAAAGCTGCATAGAGAAAGTGAGTACAAAGAATGTATGCATAATAATGGATCTCGGAGCAGAAAATGAGAAGTTGGAATACTAAATTGCTTATATCTCAGGAACCATACGTCGTAGAAAAAATTAAAAGTCATATGATTTATGACTTTCCTGGCTAGTTTTGTACTTAGTCCCCACTAGAGGGCTAAGCATTTTTGTGACAAAGTCCGTATCTCACACCATTTCTGAGATAATGGGCCCTGAAAGGAGCGACGAACGCCTTGATGTTATCCTATGGGAAAAAAAGAGAAGTTTGGAGTGCCATAACTTTGGTTCCCTGTAATATTGTTTCACCAAACCACTACAAGGCACATCTGTGAGATGTTGGCTTTCTTCTTGTCAAATTTCAGCCCAAAAGACCAAACCGTTATTTTGCAGCAGGGCGCCAAAGGATTCCTGTACTGCGGTGGACATCGTAATGTTATCCTATGGGAAAAAGCATACATTTTGGAGTGCCATAACTTTGACACCCTGTAATATTTTTTCACAAAACACTGAAAGACACATCTGTGAGGTGTTGGCTGTATTACCTCCAAATTGCAGCCCAAAAGATCAAACTGTTCTTTTGCAGTAGGGTGGCAAAGAATTGCTGTCATTTTCCCACAGCCTGGAAAAGTACTGTCAAACTTTGAGAAAGTTTTCGGAAATTCATGCGACAGTGTCACAAATGCGAAGCACTTTGCAAGAGTACTTTTTCCAGAAATTTGAAAAACATATTTCTGGGGTGTTTTACCCCAAAATAAAGACATGCCTAGCATCCTCAGGGTCAGACTAGGTGAATCCGAAAAGAATTAGGCCGCTAAAGGGTCCCAAATTTAAATGCCAAGCATTTTTCTGATGACCAACTGAAAACAAAATGGTGTATCTGCGACAGTAAAAGGGCCATTTGTGAAAGTAAAAACTGCATTTGTGACACTTTCAAACATTTTGTTAACTTTTCCCATTGACTTATAATAGGAAATTGTTTTTTGAAAAACTTTTGAACCGTTTAATATTTTTCATGAAATCTTCAAAAGGTACATCGGGGACCCTGGTCACATGTTCCCTGAAGATTTTGGACCGGTCACACAAACTGTGCAACCTGCAGAGATGACCAAAGAATTCCATAAAAGCATAAACGTGTGCACAGATCATGCTTAATAACTCTGCAGCCCTATTTACAAACAGTACAAAAGTTGGCAGATCCCAAGATGTATTGTTCTTGATCGTGAATTCCAAATTTCAGGCAAATCTGTTGAACAGTTGTGAAGTTATTAAGGTGCACAATTTTAGGTTTAGCATGTAAATGGCTCCTCAACCCTAACTATGGCAGCACTACCGTGCTACCATAGGTGTATATATATATATATATATATATATATATATATATATATATATACACACACACATATACACACACAGTACTTTAGCTCAGACCAAGCACATTGCCTTAGTGCTAGGTCAATCTTCCACCACCAGATGCCTTTTCTCAATGTGAACACGCATTGCACGCGTGCAAATTTCCTCAACAAGTGTGATAGCTGAGGCTTAAAGTACATGCGTTTCTGAGCATGGTGATCTTTGTAATAATAATGAAGAGCATTATATATAATAATCAGCCTTGGTGAGTTTAGTTGCCCTGGTGCAGACATCATGTAAAGTTTGATATCTGTGGTAATCATCAGGGGGCTAAGAAGATTTATGAACCTTCCAGGCCTGATTGTGTGCCTGCAAGCAGGCTAGTAGCTCAGCAGAGATCCAGGGGAGGTGAGAGCCATGGACCCTGGTGTTCTTAAGTAGGGTGTGACAATCCCAAATGGACATGAAGTGTGTTGAGAAGAAGTTTAATGTGAAGTCCATGGAGCTGGCAATGGACGTAGGTGACCAGTCTGTAGCTACTAGATCCTTGTGAAGTGAGGAGAGGTCCAAGGACTGGAAAAAGCAAATCTGGATGGATTTAGGTGAAACTTTGGGGTGGTGAACCTTGCAAACACAGTACACCATATGGTGGTCACTGAGGGTATCCAAGAAAGGTGCCTAATGCAGTAATTCTGTGGGGTCATGAGGTGAGGGCCCAGTCCAGGAGAGTGTGAATTAGTTTTAGAGTTCAAGTGAGTAGGATCAGAGATTAGTTGGGAGAGGTTAAGGGATTTGATGTTATCGCAGAGTTTTGTATTAGAAGGAGAAAGCCAATTTTCATTAAAGTCCCCAAGAATGAGGAGTTCCCCAGTAGAGGCATGAGAAGAGATAGTGGAGAAAAGTTCAGTGATAGTGGAAGGAGTTATGCCAGGGCAGCAATATAGACTGGCAACAATGATGGGGAGGGAGAAGGGCAGGGAGATTTTGATGAGGAGAAATTCATAGACAAAAGGGGAAGAAATAGAGAGAATAGGAATATACTGTAAGGCAGAGGAAAGGTACATAGACACTCTGCCACTCCTGGTGGCACAGTCCTAATGGATTAGGGAATAGCCAGGGATGACCACCGCTGAGTCAGGAATCTTGTGGAAGAGCTAGGATTTAAAACATATTAGCATGTTGAGACTGAGGTTGACCATAAGAGGTTGCAATAAATCTACTTTAGGAAGAAGACTACAAATGTTAAGGTGAGCAAGACTCAGTCACTTACAGAAATTTGAGAGATTGGGGACTGCTGGGCCAGGATTGGTTTCATTGGTAGTAGTAGGATGAAAATAAGAAGTTTAGTTGGAGTGGAGGGGCGTTTGCATAGTAGGTTAGATATGGTGTGATGTGAAGGATGAGAGCAGGAGGGAAAGGTGAGTAGGAGTTGTAGGGTAGCCAGATGAAGGTTAGGAAAGGGAGCAGAGAACAATGAGGAGGCCATGGTCAGTGGTAGGGAATAGGAGAGCTTGAGTCTGGGAGGGCAGGGGAAATTGTGGGGGCAGAAGAAGGGTTAAGAGAATAAAGAGGAGAAAAGAGGGATGAGTGGGCAGTAGAGGGGTTAGGGTGAATAGGAGGGGGAGTAGGAAAAGAGTGAGGGTTAGCATAATCAAGCAGATGTGGGCAGGAGAAGGAAGAGAGTGTAGCTACTTTAGTTATAAAATAGATTTAGCTATGCAAAATAAGAAACAGGTCCAGTTTCTAGCCCTAGTTTAATAACTGGAAGAGATAAGAAGTGGCAGATTGGAGCACTCAATAAATGTCAGTGCTAACTGGTAGGTACAGAGAAGAATAACACTTCAGGCTGAGATCAGATAATAGTTTAGGAGCCTCATGCTAGTGTGTCAGCACAGAGGTTGGCTGGTGCAGGGCAGGTTGGAGGGAAGGTGTGTAATTAGTGTGTAGAAGCAGATGGGGGACCAGGGAGTTAGTGGTCTTAAATGTTGCTAAAACGTGTAGATTAGGTTAAAGCTGGTACTAATGAAAGAGGGATGGAAGGCGGAGGTGAATGTGGAGGGGGGTGAGGAGTAGCAGGTGTTGTTTAGAGGGGAATGTGTAGTAGGGCTAAAAGGTTCAGAAGGCAACATGAAACTGTAGCTGTTATGATACAGTAGTGGTTAAGGTTGTTGCCTCCAGTGTACAGGGTCAAGGGTTCATATCCTGGAGCTGTGGGGGGGGCTGCCTAATGAAATAGGGGGAGTAAGGCAGCAGGACTATCCTGAAACAGGCTATCAAGAAGGTGAGACAAGAAAGATAGGGGAGATTGGGAGAGTGGAGTAGTGACTCCTAGTTGTCATTCAGTATAAACGGTAACTGTAAAAGTGAGGAAATAGGATTTGCAGTACTCAAGTCATGTGACAGGTCACATGACCTATAAATCAAGGGATGGCCCAGGACATGGGAGTCACTGCAGTGACAGGCTAACACATGTATACTCTGTACCTGTGCTGCTGTAGCTGCAAGCAGGCTCTAATCCTTGCTGATTCAATAATATGGGGCTATCACACATGACATGAAGGAAGGACTGTAATAACTTTGCATTCATATGAGCTGACTCCATGGGTGCTTGGGTGCTTAAGCACTAAATAAAACAGACATTGACCCCTAAATTTCAGATAAAGCAATGATTAGGTATTAATAATTAAAATGCTAACCAATCCATGGTAAGTGTCCGATTTGTGTCATTTGAATCAGAACTGTCAGTCTCTATGTCAGAATCAGATGCAACTTGTGGCCCCTCACACTTATTAACACTGGATACAGTCAGCTCAGATTGATAAGATTGGATACCAATATCACAGTTTAAACGTACATCCTCAAAATGTTTATATTCTTCTGCCTCAAATATGATGAATAGCAAGCACAGGCACAGTAAAGAGTATTGAGATCCAAAGGTAAAAAAAACACACTTCCTGTAAGACAGGTAGCTTAGCCAATCTAACTTTTCAGGATGAAGGTACATAATCAGCACAGACTAGCAAACTCCTTTTTCTGGGCACGGGGTCAATAAATTGCATGGCAGAATGCTTGCAGCACAATCCATTAAGAATTTCCTGAATTCTTTATTCTGTGGGGGCTCTGCCTCCCACACCCCCCGTTATGGAGGCAGTGCCCTGGACCCCACTAAAGATTCTAAACTTGGGGGGTCCAACCGGAGAGCACACAGGTCAGGTTTCACCATAATGCCATACGCTTTTAAGTGTACGACATTATGACCCGGTATGTTTTTTCTGTACTTTATCAGCAGAAGTTCAATGGCATGGTAAGTTTTAAGATGAAAACAAGCATATGAACAGTCCATTTCAAACTTCAACTGCAAACAAAGGAAACTTGTAACTCAAATGAACTGTGTTTGACAGTCATTCAACTTATCTTCAGTGAGAGTTGTAACATCCGATGATTTACTACATGAACATTCCATTCTGTGACATTTGACTAACTCAATGCTATAGTACAAGGATCTCTGCTTATTTCCCCTTTACAGCTTGTAAATGCTGACTGAGCTGACATGTTTATGAGCTATGAAATTTCATGTAAAACAGTTATACCTCAATTGAAGCTTAGCCCACAAAATAGTTCTTTGAAACACTGCTCAGCTGAATGAAAGCAGAGTAATACCATAAAAGCTGCAATTTTATCTAGTCCGTTAGTAAATAGGACAGCTCCCTTTTCTACTGTAATAACAAAACATCTGCAAGGATCTGTCCACTGCAGCGATAAAAATGACTGCTCTATTTTTATCACCTTGCTCCTCAATTTCTTTATCTTCACATGAACTCAGTTATCTTGAATGTTTTATCTTTGCTGAGATCTGCTATGATTGCTCCACATAGATTAACCTCTACTGATGGAATGAGATGGTATTTGCCTCTTGAAAATGTGTTCATTTAGTTAGTCACTTTCACCCTGCCTAAATTTACTTATTTTTCTTAGAGCCATCTAATTGTCATGGTTCACTACCACACTTTTGACTTTTTTGTCCTAATCAAGTATGGTACTAACATCAAGGTAATTAGTAATTTCAGACTCAACCTGGTCCAATTCTTTGGTAACATTAATTATATTTAATTCATCAGCTTTTATTAGTATGCCAATTAGAGTCTCTAAACAATTGTAAGGGCTTTCTCCCATTATAGCCAACATTGCTTGATATCTGTGAATGGCATGATATCATTTCTAAGTTCTCATGGGATTTTTCCAATTTTGCTATGTTTTTTTTCCTGAATGTATGTTACATTACATTGGAATGATACTTCATTGATTGGCAAGCATTCTAGTTTTACAAACTGACCTTTTAAATTGGAGTCACATGAATTCACTTGTCCACTTTTGCCCAGGAAAAAGTATTCAGCTCTGAGTCTCTCCCAAGTACTGGTTATAGGGTCCAGTTTGTTGCCACTTGTTATCATCAAATTTGATGTCATTTTAAACAAGTTGATTAATTACACTTCCAAAATGTATTCAATGTCAAGGGTTTTATCCAATACTACACTCAAAGGAAAAATTAGGGTATCATCTTTTTCAAGCACAGTGCCTCCCAACCAACTTGAACAGAGGAGGAGATGATGACCAATCAGGGATGACTTTTGCAAAAGCGGCCAATCAGGGCTGACTTTTACCAACTTTCAAACTTGATAAAGCTGCTTCATGGTTTAAGAGTACTTCCAGCAACCTGAGAACAGAGCAGAGAGTGAGAGAAAAAATTACTCCCCACCTGCCCACAACCCCACATCTTTCTAAATGCTC
The DNA here is from genome assembly GCA_016271365.2 of Neoceratodus forsteri. Lineage (NCBI taxonomy): Eukaryota > Metazoa > Chordata > Ceratodontiformes > Ceratodontidae > Neoceratodus > Neoceratodus forsteri. The sequence goes on from JADMNL010000022.1 coordinate 131,431,973, forward strand.
TTGGAGCCTTCTGTGGATTGGGCAGCACATAGTGGGATGTGGAGCATTAAAAAAGGCATGCAGGGGCATAAACAAACACTTGTTAAAGAGACAAAAATGTTATATATGACATTTGGGGGGGTCAAATACTTTTGACATGACTTTTAGGGGGTTGAGTGAAGGATTGATCCATATAAGCATATACCATTATCTGAAGGCACAAAAAGTAGTGGCTGAAGCATGATATTAGCCTAGCCAGCAAGCAAAGGGCAAGGAGAAATGTTCAGACCGCCAGCATTCCTAGTGTGTTCTTAGATAGGTATGGATAAATGGTAGCAGATAAGTATGCTAAATTTGTTTGTATATAGGTTAAGACAAATGATAACTGAGGATTAGGTTTGCTGTGCTTTCATAGGGATTGGGGGGATCTTGCTCAAATGGTCAAAGAAACACAATCAGGTGAAATGGGGTATTGTTGGCAAAAGGAAAAAAGGACTACTAGAACTGTAAAAGTTTGCACTATTAGAGGGACATACTCTAACAGTCAGACACAGACATACTGTCATAGAATCAGTGTTTTCTTTAAATCTGGGTGTTGTTCCAATTAGTATCTGATACTTTAAGTTCATAGGCACTGGAAGGTTAATGTGCATTGTGAGGGTAGATGTAGGATTAGGGGGACGTGGGGTGGAGTCAGATAGGGGATTTGGTAGCTTGGGAGGATGGAGGGGTGCATGGCAGGGGTCATGGGGATGAGAGCAAGATCAAGGAGAATAGTGGAGTGTAATGAATATGGTGTTGCTGTTCATATGGAGATGCTCTGAAAAATGAGGTTTAGCCCAATATGTAACAGACTGTCATAATTAGAAGCAGAAGTTATCAGACTGAAAAGAGAGATGGAAGGTTGGTACATGAGTAGTATGGGTAGGAGAGGCAGCTGGGGGACCAGCAAAAGGTCAGGAGAGGAGCATCCAGTAAATGAGGGTATAAGGGGTTGATATCCAGGGAAGGAAATGGTCATAGTTATTTGATAATAAAAGGAGGAAGACAGGAGGAGTGGAAAGCAAAGGGGAAGGGCATGAAGGTACAGGACAGGAAGGAAGCAAGAAAGGGGAACTGGACACAGGCGTAAAAGTTGGTTAAGAGCAACATAACAATAGGTATATCATATGTCAGTGGGGGGGTGGGGTTAACTCAGAAACAGGCATACACATTTAAGGAAGTTGAGGGATTCAGAAGAGCAAGAGGATGAAGGGACCAATAAAGAGAGTAATGGAGAATGGAGGAGAGAGAGAGAGAGAGAGAGAGAGAGGAGCTGGAAAGGAACAGCTAGGGGGCATTGGAATTGGGAACCAAGCAGTGGTTACAGTTGGGGTGCAAGTTGAGTAATAGGACAAAGGGAAATGGATAAGCTGAAGGCAAGGCCATGGAAAAGAAGACATCAAAGAGGATGGATGGAGGTGCAGATAGGAGCAGTGAGCAAGAGGGGGGTTATGGGGGAGGGATAGAACCATGGGAAAAAGCAGGCAGAGCAAGACTGAAAGCTGCCAAGAAAAGTATCCCTAGAATGCAAGGGGACTAAGGAAAGGAAAGTCCTTATTTTGTGGGACTGCATAATTAAGGTAATCAAATGGGGGATGGAGCTATTAGGGTTGAGTGCATGCTAGGTATGATGGAGCTCAAGGCCTCACACTAATTACACACCTTGGCCAAGAAACATGAGGGGGGCCACCCATATAGTGGCACATCTAGACAGAAATGATCTCGTGGACAACGCGTGAAGGAGGTACAAGCTAAATTCAGGGAGCTAGTTAGGCTGTCAGGTGGAGGGTAAAACTGTCTCAGTTACTGAAGTCCTGCCAGTACCAAAAGCAAGAATGGATAGGAAGGGGAGAATTGAGGAGTTCAGTTTGTGGATTAGACAGTGGAGATGAAAAAGAAGTTCAGACTGGTGGGGACGTGGGTAGAACATCAGACAATGAGGAACTCCATGCTCCTGACAGGTTTCATTTAAGCAAGGTTGGGGACAAAAGGGTCCAAAAGTATAAATTAGTTAGCTGCATAAGGAAGGGTTTACATTTAAATTGAGCAGGGGGCAGCAAGAATAACTAACTAGTACTCCCCAAAGAAGTGGGACAGGTAGGGCAGCAAAAGATAGCAGGATGAAAGGGGTTTATGGTGGAAAGTACTGTCAGCAAATGCTAGAATTTAGGGAAAAAAATAGTGGACTTGGAGGCAACTATGGTGGAACAGGGTCTAGACACTGTGGCTATAATACAGACCTGATGGTCAGAGCACCAACCTTAGGAAGTAGGTGTCCCTGGGTACAGACTTTTCAGAAGGGACAAAGATGGGAGAAGGGGGTACTGTACATCAAAGAAGATATTAGAGCCATGAAAGGGCAGGGAGGCAGAAGAAGTGGTGAGATCCTGTGGATCACATTGGAAAATAGGACTGAGGCATCATTAAGACTAGAAGTGATTTACAGGCTTCCTACACAGGGGGATGAAGGGGACAGGCAGATTGTACAAGAGGTACAATGAATGGCGCTTGAGGGGTGAACCTACTACTGGGGGACCGTAACCTCCCCGAAGTGAGCTGTGTATTCCCAATGGCAAAATCTGCCCGGAGCAGAGAGGTACTTGGAGCAGTCTGGGAGCTTTCTTGAAACAGCTGGTCAGGGTGTCCACTGGTGGGATAACATACTGAATATGGTCCTCACCAACAGGGATAGTGTGGAAGAAGTGGAGGTGGGAGACTGTCATGTTTTGAGTGACTAGAATACAGTGAGTTTCAGTATTAAAATTGGAAAAGGAAACAAATTGAACCAACATGAAGGTTCTGGACTTCAGGCAAGTGGACTTTGCAAGAATAAGGGGGATTTTCCGGTAGGAAATGGAAGGTAAGGAGCTAAAAGGGGATGTAGAGGAATTATGGAATTGCATGAAGAAGTGGATAATGAAAGCTGCTAAACTCTGCATCAAGGGTAGGAAAAACAAAAGAAGAAGGGGGCCACTCTGGTTTACCAGGGAGGAGGTGGTGGGGGCAATAGGTAAAGAAAGATGGCTTTCAGAAATATAAGAAGACCCAGTTGAGGGAGAACAGGGAGATTTATAGAGAGAAGCTGAGAGTGGCAGGACAAGAGATTGGGAGGGACAAAGTGAATATGGAGGAGAGAACTGCTGGGCAGCCAAAGGGAGATACAACTTGTTTTGAAGTATGTGGGGAAAGAGGAATGCAAGGCAGCAGATAGTGAGGGTAAGGGGAGGGGCTTTGCTGGAGGAGAGACATAGAGAAGGCAGAGATGCTAAATATTTACTTTTGCTTGGTCTTTATGGTGGGAAGGAGAGGGATGGGACCTGAGTTAAAGAAGAGGGAAGGAGATGACTAAAGAGTGGATTCTATCCCATTCAGTGAGGACAGGGTAAAAGATGAGCTAGGAAGGTTAAAGATAGACAAGGCAATGGGGCTGGATGGCTTGCATCCTAGGGTACACTGGGAACTGAGGGGGGGAGCTTGTGGCACCCCTGTCAAGCCTGTTTAACTTGTCCCTGGATGCTGGTTGGGTACCCAATGATAGGAAGTTGGCAAAGGTGGTGCCACTGCATATGGGTGGCAGCAAGGAGAAAATAGGAAACTATCGCCAGGTCAACCTCACCTCAGTGGTGCAGAAGGTGATGGAGGTGTTAGAGTGGTAAACTGCCTGATTGATAGCAGACTACTTGACATTAGGCAGCATGACTTCACTAACATACTAACATACTATTTGCCAGCAGAGTAGGCCTTACAGTCTATCGAGTCTGCTTGAACCTCAGATCCTTAGTTAGGTGCCGAGGCCCTACCCTCCCTTGTGCTCTAGAAACCCCTATCATCCATCCCCATCCCCCCGGGACAGGCCATCATCTGATACATCCACTTTCTGTGTCTGTCCCTCCCTCTCTTGAAGCCTTCCACTGTGGATGGGATTGGGAGGTCATGTCAGATGAACCTAATAGAGTTCTTTAACTGGGTAGTGAAGGTGGTAGATCAGGGAGGGGTGGTGGATGTGGCCTATCTAAACACCAGGAAAACATTTTACTCTGTCCCTCACAGAAGGCTGCTAAATAAGCTGGAAAGCCTAGGGGTGGGACAGAGAATAAGTAGGTGGGTGCATAACTGGCTGAAGAACGGAAACAAAAGGGATGTAGTTAATAAGGTACACTCCAGGTAGATGGGGTGACAAGTAGGGTGTCCCAGGGGTCAATGATCTAGTGGATATGCTGGGTGGAGGGTGAGCCTATTTGCAGATGATACAAAGATCTGCAACAACATGGACACTCAGGGAGTAAAGGACATAAAGGTTCTGGAGGGATATCAAAACGTGGCAGCTGAAATTCAAGGACAAAAGATATGCAGTGACGGAGGGAGGTCAGAAAGCACTTCTTCACAGAGAGGGTGGAGGACACTTGGAATGCGCTGCCAAAAGAGGCCATCTTGTTGAAAGAGTGGGCAGCTTTAAGAGAGGCTGGGATAGGCATGGGGAAAGTTAAGGATCATGGGTAGGGAGGATGGGAGGAGTGGGGAGAGAGGGAGGGCAGGAATCTTAGTTCAAGCTGTGGAGCCTAGAATATGAGCAGACTTGATAGATCAAATGGCCTTCTTCTACTACTGGCTTCTTCATATACTTGTATGTATGGGGTGTAAAAACCCTCATACAGCCTACACTCTTTGGGGGTAGTGGTAAATTAAGCTAGCTGAGCAGGAGAGGGATTTGAAGATCCAAACAACCTTAAGGAAGGTAATCAATGCAGCAAAGTGGTGGGAAGGGCAAATAGAATGTTGGCGTGCATTGGGAGAGGCATAACAAGCAGAAGAAGGAGCTACTGATGCCTCTTTATAGAAACCATGGTGAGGCTACACTTGGAGTAGGGGTCGAGTTCCAAGACCATATCTATGCAATGACAAAGATGGGTTTGAGAGGGTGCAGAAAAGGACAACCAAGGTGGTGTACAGTATACGGGGAAAACATTTGAAGGAGGTAGGGGAACTGGATGTGTACCATTGGAGACAAGAAGCGAGAGGGTGAACGGATAAGAGACATCAAAGTATCTGATGGGGATCAATAAGGTTAGGAGGAGCTTATTTAAAAGAAAGGAGGGGGTTAAAATTAGAGGGCATAGTCTAAATCTAAGATTAGGAGGAGGAAGATTTAAGGACAGTGTGAGGGGCGTTACTTCACAGAGAGGTTGATGGAGGCCTGGAATAAACTACCTGAGGAAGTGGTGGGAGCTGAATAGCTGGTGGGATTCAAGACGGGATGGGACAGACATAAGGGGTTGGCCAGTGGGGGAAAGGGGAGGTCCATGGACATGAGGGATAAGTAAGGGGGAAAGTGTAGGCTTGATGGGCCAGAGGGTGCTTTTCTGCAGCCAGCTTTCTTTGATTCTATGACTTAATTTTCTTCACTCAGCAGATTCTCCATTTAATTTCTCTCATGCCCCTTTAAATCTGAGAAACCTAAAAACAAAACGGGAACAACTCAGCTAGTAAAACATCATAATGAAAAGAATCAGTGCACACTAAAGGCTGAGTTTACTTTTGAGTTCTGTTTGTACAAAAACAAAAAAGTGCAAAGTGCTATAGTATTTGGTACCCCAGAATAACAAATTAGTTCTATTTCACCTCATTCTCCTACTATGTATCGAGATTCATACCTCTCCTTCAGAAGGGCAGAGTTAGTAAACTATAGTGTATCTTTTACAGGGGTGATTGAGTAGTCATGTTATTTAATTAAAAACATACTGTTAATTTAGACCGAAGCATGTTAAAATCATGCCATTACTTCATTTATAAGAAGTTCCTACACGCATTGCCCCCATGCAAGCTTTTAAATATCACTCAAACACCTCATGTTTATATTAACATAATAATTAGTAAGGGACTTATACAATAGTCTAACCATATAGAAAAGTGACAAAACAAGTAGTGTGATAAAAACACTTACTTGATTTCATTATAGCCAATGTTCTTATAGTCACCTGTTAAAAACAGATTAATTTCAAGCACATGGTGAAATATTATTACTACTATATTTTCTAATTTCTACATTAAAGTGCTAGATAATTAATACTAGTCAGGGCAGCGCATACAGCCACCATTTATTTATTTATTTATTCATCTATTTATTTGATAACCGGGTAAAGGACTCTGTACCAAAGGCCCTTTTTTCAGGCCCAATCTGGAGACACAAATACAATAGTACAATACATATTCAGACAATGGTTACACAAAACAGTCACACAAAACAGTTACAAAAAGATTTCAACAGTAAATATTGGATCAATTTTATTTACTTTTGACCCATACCTGCTACCATATTTGGTTCAAGACAAGAGTCCATCTTGCTCTGCACCAAGAAATGAGTCCATCTGTCTGTGAACATGCAGGGCCTTATGGGCCCTGGCCAAGGCAAATATTTGTCTCACTGCAGACATGCAGGCCCCTCTGGGCCCTGCACCAAATAAATAGTCCATTTTGCTGCAGACATGCAGGGCCACAAGACCAAGGTTCATCTGGTTCAAACTCATAGATCCTTCCAGCTCTGCACTAGCATGAAGTGCAAATATAAATTATGATTTTGCAGAAAATGTGCAGCATTCTGCAAGATTTTGTGAAAGTTGGCAGAATTTTCTGAAATTCTTTTATTGGCCATAACCCAGTCAGTATTTTAGAAAGAAAGATGAAATTTGTCATGTGTATTGAGTGAAAGAGATCCGAAAACAATTCCACATTTCATGACATTTGAATGAAGGGCAGATAAAGTTACAGGGGCTCTATATCTGAAGATTTATTCTTCATGTGTGAACATTTTTGAAAATATTTCTATGCATGTAACATAGAAACATAGAAACATAGAAGTTGATGGCAGAAATTTGTTTTCAACCTGTTCTGGCACTCTATTTGCCCTTTGTAGTCAGGGCTCCCTTGTGTCTATCCCATGCATTCCTGAATCCCCCCACAGTGTTGTTTCCCACAACCTCTTGGGACAGGCTGCTCCATGTGTCCACCACTCTTTCTGTGAAGAAAACGTTTCTGGTGTTGGTACAGAACCCCCTCCTTGCAGCCTGAGGTCATGTCCCCTGGTCCTGGAGCCCTTCTTGAAGTGAAAAGGTTCCCATGCCTGTACCTTGTTACCTTTTATGTACTTAAATGTTTCAATCATATCCCTGCTCTCTCTTCTCTGCTCCAAGGAGTACATATTCAGTTCCCTAAGACTTTTTTATATGATATGTACTGCAGACCACAAATCATTTTTGTCGCCTTTTTCTGTACTGGCTGCACCCAGTCAATGTTCTTACTGAGGTGAGGCCTTCAGAACTGAACTCTGTATTCCATGCGAGTCCTGACCAGTGATCTATACAGTGGTCATACCACCTCTCTCCTCCTGCTCATGATTCTCCTCCCAGTATAATCTAGCATTCTGCTGGCCTTCAATGTTGCCTTCTCACACTGCTTACTAACCTTCAAGTATTCTGAGATTATGATTCCCAGATCTTGTTTCCTGGTTTGAAGCTGCCAGTCTTTTGCCTCTGAGGTAATACTCCTTTTTTTGAATTTTCTTTTCTATGTGCATGATCTTGCACTTTTTGGCATTAAATCTCAGCTGCCACACTCCAGACCATTCTTCTATTGTTTTGAGGTTGGCTTCCATCTTGTTCACTCCTTTTGAGGTGTCTACCCTGTTACACATTTTGATGTTCTGTGAACAGACACACCTTTACTTCCAGTCCATCAGCAATGTCTGCTATAAAAACATTGAAGAGCAGAGGCCCCAGCACTGAACCCTGGGGTGCTCTACTGGTCACCCTGCCTTCTGTTGATTGCGTTCCATTAACCTGTACCCTCTGGGTTCTGCCTTGTAACCAGTTTTGTATGCTTCTGACTACTTCTGGACCATTCCCTGTGTTGTCAAGGTTTTTCACCAGCCTTCTGTGTGAAACTAAGTCAAAGGCCTTACTAAAGTCTAGACAGAACACATCTACTGCCCCACCATTGTCCACTATTTCTGTGGCACATTTCAGAAAATTCAAGCAGATTTGTCTGGCATGACTTACCTGCTGTGAAACTGTGCTGTTTAGGATCTTATTGGCCACTAGTTTTGAGGAATGCTATGATCCCCTGTTTGAGTAGTGTCTCCATTAGTTTCCCTACTATGGACATGAGGCTCACCGGTCTGTAATTACTAGCCTCTTCACTACTGCCTGATATATAAAGTGGAACCACTATTGCCTTTTTCTAGTCTTCAGGTACCACACTGATCTTCAAGGATTTCATGAATAGAAGTGCCAGAGGTGCTGCTAACTCTGCCACCAGTTTCTTAAGTATTCTTAATTTAGTAGTTGCCATATTGGTCCTTGCAAGAATAGATCCAGAAACAAATGGTTTGATGCATTTTTAAGGACCAACATAGATGTAACAACAAGAACAAAGTGCTCTAGCTTTCGGACCAACCAGTCCTTCTTCAGAAGCCTAATGGCAGTTGTTTAGAAACAACAATACTTTTAACAGCTAGATCATGTAGAAAAACAGAAAAAATCCCCATTGGCTTAAAATACTCATTTAAAAAATACAGAAGATGATGTCAGAGAAGTTTAACAGTACCATATTACCTTCAGACAGGAGGGTCCCTGGGTCAAAGGTGATTGGTGGAACACACATACAAAGAATCCTACTGCATATAAATTTAATTGACATCCGATAACACTGCCGGAGCAGAAGACTCTTAAATCAAGCTATGAGTGTCATAGTGTATATAAGAATGTGATTACTGAAAAGTTACCCCTACCCAGATTAAAGACATACTAAGATTGTCTTAGAACTCCAAGAAGTTTCAATGCATGCATTATAGGCAATACATTACCAATAAAGTTGTCTTAAAAACATCAGTGCACACTGTATGATGTGTAAAACCTAGCTGGACCTGTCACCCAGCTGTACTCTCCAGTTAGATATCATGACCATACATTTCAAAACCTCTAGTGTAGTGACATGACTTTCTAAATTATAATTTAAATATAAATTGACAGTATTAGTGTCAAACAAAATACTCTAATCGAGGACCACCATGCACCCACATCCCACACATGCTGAAGTCCTATAATATGCTAGTCTGAAGAAGAAGAGGTCTGTGGATGTCAGTTTTTGTAGTGTCTCATGAAACCCAGATCAACGTTCATCATATCTGCTACCATATTGAGATGTAAAATAAGTTTAATCTCAAAAGCTCATCTCTGTTGTGTGTTTTCGAGATTTCCTTTTAAGACCATTACTGACATATCTGAAATTGAGTGGTCAGGCTGGGAGAAGTGGTGCCCCACTGGTTTTTCAGTCTTCTTTGCTCTAATAGTATGTCTGTGTGAGTTCATCCTAGTGTGGAGCTGTTGGCTTGTCTCTCCAACATAACCTGTTGGTGGATATCTCTTGCACTGAATGAAATAAACATGTTGTAATGTGCATGTATAACTCTCATGCACTTTGAATTGTCTGTTTTGTGATGTAACCACACAGTCAGGGGTGGAAATGAGCTCACAAGTCTTACAGGTGTATTGATTGCAGGATTCGTGTGTATGTGTGACTTAGTATTCTGTTCTGGTGAAAGTTTGCTCCTAATAATTAGACTGGCAAAAGTTGGTGGTTGTTTAAAGATAGTGGGAGTTCCTTAAAAATACAAGTAAGGGCTTCATCCTCACTAAATATTGGGTGGAGATCTTTAATAATCTTATGCAGAAGTTCAAGGCCTGGATGATATGTGACTACTAAGTGTATTCTGTCTGTAGCTGTCTTTTCTTTATATTGAAGTAATTGTTGTCTTGGTACTTGCGTTGCACGTTCTGTTATCCTGTCAATTTCTCTGGAAGAATGTCCCTGCTCAATAAAGGTGTTTTTCAATGTAGCCAAATGTGTATCTCTGTCATCCTCATCCTCATCTCTGTCATCCTCATTTGAACAGTGACATCGGAGTGCTTGACTGTAAATGACAGATTTTTCCATATAGTTTGAGTGATTATTTTTCTTGTGCAGGTATCTCTGTCTGTCTGTTGGCTTCCTGTAAATACATGTATGAAAGGTTCCATCCTTAATGGTGACTGTGGTGTCCAGAATATTAACATTAGTGGTAGACTACTCCAGGGTAAGCTTTATGGTAGGGTGGAGATTATTTAATTTGTGATGAAAATCTTTAAGTGCATCACTGCCCTCCATCCAGATGATAAACACATCATTAATGTAATGGAAATAAGCTAGTGGTTTATGGGGACACTGCCTTAAAAATCCTCCTCCAAGTCTGCCATAAAGAGGTTAGCATACTGTGGAGCCATTTTGGTGCCCATTGCTGTTCCCATAGTTTGAACATAATGTTTACCATTGAAGTTGAAGTTATGTGTCAAAATGAATTCCATAAGTTCCCTGACCACTTCAGGGTTCATGTTTTTTTCCAGTCCCTTCTCCTGTATGTATTTAAGGCATGCTGTAATGCCATCTGTGTGTGGAATATTAGTGTTGATGGATGTTACATCTATTGTCACTAAAATTGTATCAGGTGGTAAATCTTTATAACCAGAAAATACAACCAAAAAGTGTGTTGTGTCCTGGATATAACTGTCTCTTTCCATAACCAGTGGTTTCAAAATGGTCTCTACAAACCCTGAGATCCCATCAGTCAAGGTACCATTACCAGAGACTATTGGTCTATTGTCAGGTTTATGTATTTTAGGCAGCATGTAGAATGTCCTGGGCCTGGGTTCAGCAGGGACGAGGTCAGTTAGTTTTCTCGGGACGTAGTCTGGAAAGTTCAATTAAGTCATGTAGTTCATCTTTATATCTGTAGTGGGGTCACTTTCTAGTTCTCTGTAATATGTAAGATCTGTTAACTGTCTGTTAGCTTCATTAATATAATCCTCTCTGTTTAAAATCACCACCACAGAGCCTTTATCAGCTTTTTTGATGACAATGTTGTGGTTTGATTTCAGTGTCCTGTAGCTCTTTTTTCCAGTGGAGAATGGTTATAATGGGCCTGTTTTTACCTAGTAAGGATCTGACCACTGACTTGTTGGTGGAAACAATGAATGTAGTTGTCTAGTTTTTTGTTACACCTACTTGAGGGGGTAAATTCCGATTTCTTTTTCTTATCCATTAAATGATTGCTGTTTGCGATGTCTTCACTACCAGTGATTTCTTCCTTGCCATGAAATAATTATTTAAGTCGCAATCTATGGAAGTATTCCTCCAGTTCACCACAAAACTGTATTTTATCCAGTGGTTTTGTTGGGCAGAAAGTGAGGCCCTTTGAAAGTACATTTAGTTCTCCAGTAGTCAGTGTGTGGTTGGACAAATTAACAACTGAAAGGTGCCCGATCTGTATTGTGGTGTTGTTCAGTAACTTAAGAATTCTGGGGTGCACCTGGTCCCATGGCTTTGTCTGCTTTTAGTTTATTTCACGCCTCCTGTACTTTGGCTTCTGTAAAGGGACTCATGTCTACCCCTGGTCTTGGGGTGTTGTGTTTCTTCAGGGCTGGGCCATCCCTTGGGTCCTCTTTGGTAAACACCAAGCAGAAGTATTTATCGAGGATTTCATTTTTTTCTGGGTTATGCTTGGTGCATTTTCCTTCTTTAGTAGCAATCATTGCTATCCCCCCTTTGCCTTGCTATGTTCCCTAATGTATCTAAAAATTGTTTGTCACCTCTCTTTGCTTCTTATGCTATCTTTTCCTCTGTCTGAGCTTTTGCCTTTCTAATTTGTTTGTTAGACTCTCATTTTTTCTTTGTACATCTCCCAGTCTTTCTCAGTTTTGGTTTCCTGGTATATGCTGTACGCCTTCTTATTTTCTCTGACTGTGGTAGCCACTTCCTTGGAAAACCATAGAGGATTTATTTTCCTTTTGCTCTGCAGACTCATCTGGCACATTGATCTGTGGCAGTCTTTATTGCTATCTTGAGTCTCTCTACATGACCTCCACCTCCTCAACCTGTATTTCCATTAACTGGCTACTTAAGTTGTTCTGCATTTTTTGGAAGTCAGCCTTTCTGAAATCTAGCACTTTTATCTTTAAGTGACTGGTGTCCTGTGTTAAAGCATACCATGCAATGGTTGCTGTTGCCCATATGGCATCCCATTTCAATGTCCTTGATCCTTTCTGAGTTTGTGAGAATAAGATCAAGAGTGGTATCTCCCCCTTGTTGGGGTTTTAACAAATTGGCACATTCCTGCACCTTGTAGTGACAATAAGAAGTCCCTACTTCTTCTTGTTACTGCCGTTAGTGTGCTCCAGTTGATATCTGGTAGGTTGAAGTCCCTCACCAGTATTACTTCACCTTTATTGCACATTTAGTGGATTTCCTCTATTAGGTCTTTATCTGCTTTATCTTCTTGATTTGGGGGTCTGTACACGATGCTGATTCTGAAGGATTTTCCCTTGCCCATGTCTACTGTTAGACATAGTAACATGAAGTCCCCAGTTTGCCCTTTTACTTCTGTGGCCTTTATTTCCTCCTGAATGTAAATCGCTAACACCCCACCCCTTTTTTTGCCCTGCCTATCTTTCCCGAACATATTGTAACAGGGAATGGCTGTATCTTATTTATGGTTTTTCATGAACCATGTTTCTGATACAGTCACCCAGTCCAACTTTTCTGTTTCCAAGCTTGCTGTGAATTAGGGAAGTTTGTTGATTAGGCTACTAGTATTGCAACCATTGCCTTTCAGGAATGTACATCTTCTTTGGTGCAAGGTTGTACCTCTGATTGCTCCAGTCCTTCCAGCTGAGAGATTATGGAGATTGCTGGTTTGGATGAATATTGACTCTGATTTGTTTTCTGTGGATGTATGCATGGATTGGGTGCTTTGGAGTGACAACCAGCCCACTGATGGCAGGGATGTGAGCTGTGTTCATATTGAAGGAATAATGCCCAACAGGGTGTGTGTTGAGCTGGGATAACATCATGCCTGAGGTGACTGGGCACAAGGCCACAGGCTGAGTGCGATCAATCACCCAGAGTGACATTATTCCAGCACAACACACACTCCTCAGGACATTATTCCTATTATACAATGGCTTGTTGTTATACAGACTGAAAAACATTATTTTAAAGATGTTTTTGTTAGTGTGAAAAATATTTTTGTTTCTTCAGGAAGATGCAAACAACCATGCTAAGAGAAATACAAGCATATCTGTGATAGATTGCCCCCATGTTAAAGGCTTAGCTAAAGATGTAGAGTTTATATATGTCATAGCAACCTACTTACACTCAGAAATTACCATGAAGTATGGCTGTGTTTAGAAAGTAAAAGCTTTCACTTTCCCATTCTACACTGAGAATGATGAGGCTGTTTTATAGTTGGTGACAGATGTCACTCAAGGTGAGATGGGGTGGAGTTTCAAGGCTGCCAGACAATTAACTTATAATGCTGTATATGTTGTGCTATAAGTATTGTAAGAAAGTAAATATGTGTTTAGTTCTTATCTTATAATTTTAATGTGTCTAAGTAGTCAAGCTAATCCTCCAAAATGTCTGTATTCAAGAAGAGATTATTGTTATTTAGAATAGGGGCGGATCAGCTGACCTGATGATGCAGCAGGGAATAGTATAGAGTAAAAGCTCCCCTGGTGCCCAAAAGTTGCAGATAAGCCTGAAAGTGAGTAAGGAGCAGTTATCTTGGAGCACAGACAATTGTAGAAACTGTGATTGAAAAGTGATCTACTCTGTGGGTGAACTACCTGGGAAGGGTGGTTCTCAGAGCTCAAGGTGAGCTGTTTTCTTTTGTTTTCTTATTTTTCATTTAGTCTGAAGTTTAGACTTAAGCCATAAATGGTTTATATTTATTCTTTTATTTGAAAATGTATATTTTACAAAAAATAGTCCATATGGACAATAAACATCACAACTAACAAAGGTGTGTTAACCATATATTGAAATCTTGTCTCACTCCATTTACCCTACCCACATAACCTAGTCACTAAAAATTGGTGTCAGAAGTGGAATCTGGTTGTTCAGCCTAGGTGGGAAACCAGACATTTGGTATCAGTCCTAGTACTGGGGTGAAAAGAGTGGAATGATGTTGGACAAAGAGGAGAAGATGAAGGGAGCTGCGGCAGCTGGTGTCCAGATCAGAACACAGCTGGTGAAATCCAGAGAGACACTGATGCCTGTATTAGGACCAGCAGTGCAACCAAGGAAGCCAAAGGATCAGAGTGATGAGGATGAGAATGAGAATGAGAATCAGAAGAAAGAACAGAGGACGTATCTAGATGAACCACCAGAGGGATTACCCGAGTTAATGAGATAGTTGGCTATAAGACAACTGGATATGGAACAAGAAAGAGAACACAAGAGGAGACAGCAAGATACCAAGTGGGCAGAGACTTTACAGGCCTTACATGGCTTGGGGGCAGGTAGAGGTCATGATGGGGGAGGCCAGACCCAAATCCAAAGGACATTAAATTAACAAAAATGACAGCAACAGATGATATAGAGGGATATCTTACAACATTTGAGAGGGTTGCCCAGGCATGTGCTTGACCTCAAACACAGTGGGTGGTGTGGTTAGCCCCATATCTAACTGGGAAAGCACGGTTAGCATACAGTAACATGGATGCCAGGACCGCCAATACTTATGATTTGGTAAAGAAAGTAATACTTAAACGGTATGATATCAATACTGAGACATACCAGCAGAGATTCTGGGCATTGAGATACCAGACATATGATACCCCTAGAGAGACCTTTATAAGGTTAAGGGAATTATGTAATAAATGGCTACAACCAGAGGGGAAAACCATAAATAATGTAGTAGATACTATAGAGGGGGGACAATTTTTACAAATCTTGCCCCAAGATGTACAGATATGGGTAAGACAGCATAACCCAGAAACTGTAGAAACTGCCATTACACTAGCAGATGACTTTCTCTCTGCCCACCAGAACATAAAGAAAGGAGGAAGTAGACCCTCAAAGGCTGTTAAACCAAACCCCCTAGTGAGACCAGTCTAAGAGCAACCAAGATATGGGAGATACGAAGGTCGGCAAGATAACAGGGGTAGTACTGGTAGACGACCCTTCCCTGCAGATATTATTTGCTAGAATTGTAAAGGTCAGGGACATATTGCCTGGTGGAAAATAACAATGTGACTGCCTTAATTGATTCTGGGAGCAAACAAACGTTAATTCATCCAGAGCTGGTAACCAAAAGAGAAAAAGGACCTCCAATGAGCATGGTCTGTGTTCATGGGGACACCCATGTATACCCTATGATGCCAGTGGACATGATAGTGAAAGATAAACTGACCACTTTAACAACTGGATTGGTACCACATTTACCTGTGCCCATGGTCATTGGGCATGATTTTCCTGACTTTGCTAACTTAATGCCTCATAAAGGAACTATGACAGCTGTAACTACCAGGGCCTAGGAGAAAAAACAACAACAGCTGGGGAAATCTTTCCTTTTCAAGAAGAGGTGGTTGACAAACCAGGGAGAACTAAATTGGCCCACAATATGAGGAAGAAAATACAAAGACAATGGCAAGTGAGCCAGAATGGTTTAACACCAGAGACTGCACAAACTGTTTTGTAAAACAAATATTGTGGATGAACAAAAGCTGATGATAGTTTGAAATCTTTTTTTTTTTTTTTAAGCAGGTGGAAAAGTACAGACCCCAGGTGTCCCCAGAATTGTAATGAAAAATGAAATGTTGCACAGGATATGTGAGAACCCCATAACCGAGGAAGAGGTAGAACAACTGTTAGTGCCTTCTTGTTTTAGAAAGGATTTATTGTACCTTAGTCATGATCTATCATGGGCAGAACATGTGGGACAAGATAGGAGCCTGAGTAGATTGACACAGCATTTCTTTTGGCAAAGGATACATGATGATCTAGCCAAATATTGTAGAGAATGTGAGGCTTGTCAACTTGTAGCCCCAGTAGGGAAGAAAGATGAAGTTCCTCTATTACCTTTACCTCTGGTCACAGCACTAGTTGAATGTATTGGGATGAATGTGGTGGGTTCTTTAAATAAAAGCTCAAAGGGGAACCAGTACATACTTATTGTATGTGATTATGCAACAAAATACCCAGAGGCCATACCCATGAGATCAGTTACAACCCCTAAAATAGCTGAAGAATTAGTAAAGCTATTTAGTAGGGTGGGTATGCGTAAGGCAGTATTAGTGGATCGGATCCTAATTTTAATGGTGAGTTATTGAGAGAACTCTATTGAATGCTGGGTATAGTGGCTATATGCACGTCCCCCTGCCATCCCCAGACAGATGGACTAACTGAGTGTTTCAACCAGACGTTGAAATGGATGCTTAAGAAGTTTGTTCATGAGGAGGGTAAGGACTGGGATAAGTACTTACCTTTGCCCTATTTACTTATGGAGAGGTTCCCAGGTATCTATTGGTTACTCCCCATTTGAACTTATTGTTGGCAGAAACCCTAGAGAACCCTTAGAAGTGATCAAAGAATGTTGGGAGGAGGAAAAGGACATGAAGTACCCTGGAATCGCTATTTATTTGAAACAGCTTAGAAAGAGGTTAGTTAAATACTCTGCCAAAGCTCATGAGATGAGTATTCAAGCCCAGACCACACATAAATGAATACATGACCAGGGAACACAGATAAAAATATTTGAAGCTAGAGACAGAGTGTTATTACTACTTCCCACTACTACTAATAAACTACTGATGAAGTGGCAGGGCCTTATACAATAGTAAGACAGACTGGTCCTGTTATTTTTGAAGTAGAGACCCCTGATAAGAAATAAAAGACAAAAATCTACCATGCCAATTCATTGAAAAAATGGCATGAGAAAAGTACCAAGGGGATGAGAATGTTGATAATACCTGAAACCCCCGAGACAAAGTTGGAAACGGCTTATGGGAGGCTGGAGACTCGAATAGGGATCCAGGAGGTAAAGGTAATTCCTATCCTAGACCCTAAACAAAGGCAAGAGTTACAGGATATGTTGCTGGAATATCCTAGTACTTTTACTAGTGTACCAGGCCTTGCTAGGGGAGTAGAGCATGATATATGGGTCACGTCCCCTCCCATAAGAAAAAAGCCATATAGGTTACCCAAAAGGGTGAGACAAGATGTACAACTTGAGGTGGAAAAGTTGTTAAAAATGAAGATAATTGAACCATCTAATAGTGCTTGGGGGTCCCCTATTGTTGTGGTGCCCAAGAAAGAGGGTGGTATAAGTCTGTGTCTTGATTTTCAAGGTTTGAATGCAGTGTCTCAGTTTGATGCCTACCCCATGCCTAGGGTAGATGATATAATAGACAAGTAGGTAAAGCATGGCATATTTCCACTTTAGACCTGACTAAAGGATACTGGCAAGTTCCCTCAAAGTTACATCATGAGAAAAAGCAGCCTTTAGTAGGCCCATGGGTTTGTTTCAATTCAGGACCATGCCTTTTGGACTGCACGGAGCTCCTGCAATGCTCCAAAGGTTCATGAACCAAGTGTTGGCACCTCACTATAATTTTTGTGCTGCCTACTTGGAGGATGTCATATTTTTTAGTCCAGATTGGAACACCCATTTGGCACATGTAAGAGCTGTTGTTTCTTCCATTACTAAAGCAGGAGTTACAATCAACCATGTAAAAAGTCCACTGTCCATGTTAGAGATCAGAAACCTTGGTTTTGTGCTAGGAAATGGTACCATCAAGCCTGAGATTAATAAAATTGAAGCAGTAGCTAATTGTCCCAGACTTGAGACCAAAAAACATACACGTTCTTTCTTAGGATTGGCTGGCTACTACCGCCAATTCATCCTAATTTTGCAGCAATAGCCACACCTCTAACAGACCTAACCAAAAACAAATTTGGTAATAAAGTTAAATGGACCCAGGAATGTGAGAATGCTTTTGTGAATATTAAAGCTGCATTATGTTTTTCTCCAGTTCTCCATAGTCCTGATTTCAATCATCTGTTTGAAGTCCATACAGATGCTTCTGAAACAGATATTGGGGCTGTTTTAAGTCAAACCATTTCGGGTGAAGAACATCCAGTGTTGTGTATTTAAAAGAAGCTTCATGACCATGCGCAACAATACCCAACTATGGAACAGGAATGCCTAGCGGCCAAGTGGGCCATTGAGGCATTACGGTTTTATCTACTGTATGGGGTATGCCATTTACCATTATTACTGATCATAATCCATTTTGTTTTATTAATCAAATGAAGGATCACAATCATTGGATTATGGGATGGTATTTGGCACTGACCTATAGATTCACAACCCAAGAGGTTACATCATGCTGGTGCCCAACACATTAATGCTGATTTTTTGTCAAGGTATGGGGGCCCCTGTTTCCCAGGTAAATGAAAATGTGTGTTCATGAAGGCTATCTCTTGCTAATGAGTGAAATGATATTTGCAAAATGTTTTAGACACCCCAGGGTAGTATCACTATATCAGGTACACTTATTGTAAAGTATTACCTGAGTGTTTATGTTTTGTTAAGGGACCCTTGGGTAGAGCTACCAAGCGAGGGTGGGTGGTAGTTCCATCCTACTCAGACATACTTGAGTAGGTTGTCTTGGAAACCAGTAAGGTATCCACCAGTTTCCGCTTGACCATGGGGGTGTGTGATATATCATCCCCCATATTAAAAGCTTTGGCATATTATTCTTTTCCTACAGCCTACTGCAGGAGCAAACTCTCCTTTTCTAAATAACTAATTATATCTAACTCTACCTTTATGGGAAGGCCACCCATAATGGTATCTCTTTGCTCTCTTGTCTGTCCCTTTTATATTCTCCTTTTTCCTCCCATGCCATTGCCCAATTTAACAGAAATGAAGATGAAATGATGTTGCAACATTATTTAGTAAACAAAGGCTGCCCCATAGGAAACCCTGTGGGATTATAATAATAAAACTAGCATCCAATTTGTTTTCTAGACAGCCAAGTAATTGTTTAATGTCTCCTGTAAAGAAGTTGCTCGCAGCTTCTGAAATAGTAATAAAATGCAGCCATTTAGTTTTATATTTAGGGACTCAGAATAACTTGCAGTAAAGATTTCAAAGAGTGAGTCAGCAGTGAGGTATTACGGGAGAAAAGGAAAGCAGAAATACTCCTCCCATAGCTGCAGAGAGCAAAAAGATTATTTATTTGGTATAAACCTCTATCTGCAGTATCAAGGAGGTGCCACTGAGTCAAGAAAGTTAAAGTGATTCCTTTCATTGACTCACACCTCCAAGGACTCCCTGTTTACACTGACCATCCTGAAAATAAACTAAAGCAGTGTCCCAGTGCAAGTTATATCTAAAAAGCTCAAATAGAGATTTGTAGAAACAGCCAGCCACTATAAGAGGTAGAGTTTATATCTCATAGCCGCCTGCTTACACTTAGAAAGTACCGCAAAGTATGGCTGTGTTTAGAAAGTAAAAGCTTTCACTTTCCCATTCTACACTGAGAAGAGTGCTAGCTCTTGGACACGAGAGGGAAGAGATGAATAAATGAAACCCTCTGTCTAGGAGTACTGGAAAACGAGAGGTGTGGAGCAGTACTATAGCTGTAGGCTGACTTTAGTCATGAAATAAAAGGGGCACAAATGAAACAAATCCCCAAAGGCTTAAAAAAATCAGCCATTCAGTCTTACAGTGCTCTGTGAGTGCAGAATGCCCTCTTCTTATTTTTCAAATAGGAGAAATGTTTTATGAACACTAGGATGCCCAATATAAAATAAGAAGTGTTACCTCTGTTTTAATTGTGTTGAAATAAATTTGTTCTTACCTGAGCACAGCTGTCCTGTAAAATGAGTCCTTAGGAGCCAGCAGCCCCATGATGAAGCTGTTTTATAGTTGGTGACAGATGTCACTCAAGGTGAGATGGGGGTGGAGTTTCAAGGCTGACAGACAATTAACTTACAATACTGTATATGTTGTGCTATAAGTATTGTAAGAAAGTAAAGATGTGTTTAGTTCTTATCTTATAATTTTAATGTGTCTAAGTAGTCAAGCTGATCCTCCAAAATGTCTATATTAGAGAAGTGATTATTGTTATTTAGAATAGATGCGGATCAGCAGACCTGATAATGTAGGAGGGAATAGTATAAAAGCTTCACTGGTGCTCAGATGTAGCAGATAAGCCTGAAAGTGAGAATGGAGAGGTTATCTTGGAGCACAGACAATTGTAGAAACTGTGGTTGAAAAGTTATCTACTCTGTGGTTGAACTACCAGGGAAGGGTAATTCTCAAAGCTCAAGAAGAGCTGTTTTCTTTTTGTTTTCTTCTTAATTTTTTTATTATCTAGTCAGAAATTTAGACTTATGCCATAAATGGTTTATATTTATTCTTTTTGTTTGAAAATGTATCTTTTACAAAAAAAGTACTTCCATATAGACAATAAACATCACACCTAGCAAAGGTGTGTTAACCATATATTGGAAGTCTCGTCTCACTCATTTACCCTTCACACATAACCCGTTCACAATATCCAAGTAATTAGTCAGGAGATTCATACTGCTGAGACTAGAGCCATGATGTTATGCTTGATAACATCACACCTGTGATGTTATGTTGGGATATCATCATGGATCCATCCCCAGACTGACCAATCAGAGTCCAGGAAATGTTCTTGCCATTGTATAATCTGCTTTATTTGGTTTAAACTGCCTGTATTGACATCGTATTTTTGTTCAAGTGCTTGCACACCTTCTCTATTAGTGGCAATCCATCGTATTTAAAAAAGTTCTTTCCCAAAGTTGTGCCAGTTCCCAATGTAGTGGTATCCCTTGTCTTGGCACCAGTCACGCAGCCATGAGTTGAATTCACCTGCTTCAATCTCTCTGACTGACTTGGTGCTTTTTCCTTTTCCCATGGCAGCACTTCTGAGAAGGCTAATTTGGATAGAAGGGAAGAAAGTTTGTTGACAAGGTCCTCAACGTATTCTTGGCCTCCTATCTGTGTGACATGCCAACTCATTGGTACCAAGGTGTACTGTTATATGTGTAACATCCCCTGATTCCTGCATAATTGCCTTTATGTGGTTAATGTCCCCACCTGCAGAGGCTCCTGGTAGACATTTTACCACAATGTCACTTTTAACATTTTGTGTTTGGTGGTGCTCCACTCCTTGCATCATGGAAACTCCGATTATGAGAATTTTGCTTGTGTTTATATTTGTGTCATTTTTGTTTTCAGTTTTAGTATTTTTGTTGTTATTGCATTTGGTTTTGGAATTGTTATTGGTTATATTTTGAGTATTAGTATTTTTGTTTTTATCATTTCTTGTATTGGTTTTAATTGGCACGTTAGCCATTTTTGGTGGTTTGATTTCTTTGCCTTGTATTACTTTGTCTTTGGTTGGTAGCAGTGGAGCGAACCTGTTTTTGGTTTGGATGCCAGAACATTTGATTTATTTTTAGCTTCCTTCTTGGGCATCCTATTATGCTTCTTTTCCTTACCACCTGCCAGTCTCTGGGCCCTGCCTTGAGTCCTGGCCCCTGACTGACATGCTGGTACTGGTGGCAGGAGGGTAAAGGAGGTGTGGTATAGAGTTCCCTGTATTAGATGTTGTATATTATAGTCCAAGCATCTTATAGTTGGGTTGCAAGATCTACTATGGTGCAACATGCATGGCAGAGTCCTGGTTGCCATTTGTTGATCCTATTGTTCAGTGCACTGCAGTTTGCACAACTGACAAGGTCCATTTTTTTTCTTTAGTTGAGAGGTAGTGCTGATTCCTGTTTCATGGCAGGAAGTGTGGATGAAAAAGAAAACAGAACAGTAAGGATTTTTTTGTGTACCTTACTACCTCTTATCAGGTGTTGTGGGTAGTGCTACATACCTATATAGCAAGAGTAGTCAGGTAGGGTGGTGGGCATATCTGACTGTTCCCTGTATGCTGCAGAAAACAATTAGGTAGCTATTGAACAAATGAAGTCTAGCTTGTACACCTGCAAAGTAAGAAGGAATCTGGTTACTAGCTTAGTTATTCTTCTTTTTGGCTCAGTACACCTCCATGGAGCCCCTGCTGCTTGCATGCTTGCAGCAAGACCCCCTGCCTGTGGTCCATGTGTCCCAGCTCCCTGCTGCTGTGAGGGAGATGGGACTGAGCCACTGCCTGCAGGACAATACCCACCCTTCTCAAATACTGGAGTGCCCATGGAACTGCTGCAGCAGAAGCTGCTGATGAGATGGAACCTGGAAATGGCTATGCTGCTGCGAGTTCTGCTTGTAGTCCTTCAGTTGGCAGACCTGCAGGCAAGAGCAAGGGAGAATTTAAATCTCATACTTGTGCTTCCCTCAGTTGAAGATCAGTGAAGCTCAGCAGACAGTAAGGCTAGGGTCTGGACAGCACTAGGCATATGCCTCCTAGGGTTGCCCTTTGCATCTGAGCAGTTCTGCTGGAGAGAACTGAAAGATAAGAAAAACATTTTTTTCTAAAGTTTTATTTTTTTAATTTTTTGCATTCTAGTCAGTTCAGGTAAGAAGTGCACAATGGCATGCATAATCTATATTGGAAGAAGACTTAGGGGAGTGATTAGGGTAGGTGGGGGTAGAACCTTTGTTTCTCTTTCCTGCTAAACAAACAACCAGTTTGTTAAGGTCTGCCGCTTAGTAGCACAACTAGAGACTGGAGGAGAGGAGGTCTCTCTCACAGTTGGTGAAGATCAGTAATGCTCAGCAGACAGTAAGGCTAGGGGCTGGACCACACTTGGCATATGCCTCATAGGGTTGCCCTTAGTGTATGAGCTGTTGCTTCTGATTGCTTCTGGTGGAGAACTTTCCATTAGCTGACCACTATTTCAGTAGTGGGTATGGCAGACAATAATGTTTGTGGCTGAACCACTTTTGGCATATGCCTCCTAGGGGTGCCTTTTGGGTCTGAGCTGTTGATTCCAGCTGAGAGCTTTCTATTAGTTGACCACTGTTTCAGTAGTGGTACAGCAGTACAAATGCTAATTTACATACAGCAGCCAGGAATTCTGGGTAAGTGTTCCAATTGCTCCTTATGCTGAGAGAGCAGCCGCTGGCTTGGTCTGAAAAGAGCAATCGAGGAGAAAAGTCACTTCAGCCATGGTAGGAGCCCAGACTATGCACTGTAAGGGAGATTCAGCCAGATAGAACTGCTGTCAAGGAATTCCTGCTTCTGCACCTGCCATAGTCTACCTTCCCTCCATGACTGGTCTCTCTCTCGATCAGTGAAGCTCAGCAGACAGTAAGGCTAGGGACTAGACCACACTTAGTGTATGTCTTCTAGGGTTGCCCTTTGTGTCTAAGCTGTTACTTCTGGTTGTTTCTGTCTGAGAGCTTTCTATTAGCCGGACACTATTTCTGTAGTTGGTTCAGCAGATAGTTATACTAGGGGTTGGACCGCGCTTGGTGTATGCCTCCTAGGAATGCCCTTTGTGTTTCAGCTGTTGCTTCCAGCTGAGAACTTTCTATTAGTCGACCACTATTTCAGTAGTGGTACAGCAGTGCAATACTGTTTTACATACAGCAGACAGGAATTCTGGGTAAGTGTTCCAACTGCTCCTTTTGCTGAGAAAGCAGCCGCTGGCTTGGTCTGAGCAGAGCGACTGAGAAGAGAAGTCACCTCAGCTGCGATAGGAGCCTGGACTGTTCACTCCAAGAGGGATTCAACCAGGTAGAACTGCATTCAAGGAATCTCTGCTTCTGCACCTGTCAGACTCTGCCTTCCCTCCGTGATTGGTCTCTCTCCCAGTTGGTGAAGGTCAATGAAGCTCAGCAGACAGTAAGGCTAGGGGCTGGACACATTTAGCATATGCCTCTTAGGGTTGCCCTTTGTGTCTTTAGCACTAGATAACTGAAAATTACATACATACTTTCAAACTGCTAAATAGAGGGGTAATTGTATAAATTGTTAGTTACAAGAGTGCAGTATTTCACAATTTAATTATTTGTTAAATTGTGTGAAAATGTTCAGAATATTTGGATGCTTATAGATCCACTGCAACTGTAGGCATACACTCAACATTTATCATGCATACCAAAGTAAATATGTTCTGCAATCTAATTAAGCTGGATAAATGTGGTTTAGTGGTTACAATTTATTGTGGATACCTTATATATTACTAACTGGCAAGATTTGATCAAATATTCATGGATACATATTAGGTAATACCACTAGAATTCCATTTGTAGAATTTAACTTTCATGAAGTACTTATCATCACTGAATCATCTTACATGCTCCAGCATCATGGTCCTGCAATGTTCCCCCAACAGTCCTGTGACAGTGATGCCTAGCATCATGTTCCATCATGGCTAAATATAGCCATATACTTCTGTCACAATGACCTACAGTAAGCTGCAACTAGTTTGTGAGGCTTAAGGCTTAGCATCACTTGGTGCCAGTGTTTTCAAATAGTAAACATAAATACTACTATCTACAGGGATATTAAAGTGTCAGCAGGTGGCACTTTACAGAAACAATCCTGGACCGACATTTGCTTTCCCAAGTCATTAAGTTGGTGAGCTCTAGTGGTTACCTAGCATATTACAAGAATTCAGGCTAGTTCATAGTGGTGTCCATAACTATTTCTCATGGGTTGTCACTAAAGATGATGCCTTTTCAATTGGCACCAATATACATTTGATAGGGAGCCTCCTCTATGAGTGCCACCTCACTGCCATTTTACCAAGCCGTTGCCTTCCTCTACAATGGCAAGTCAAGTGTTTGAGTTGGCAAAGTAGGGTGGCAAAGTAGGGAGGCAGTACAGTACAGTGGTTTAAGGCTCTGAGCTACAAATCTGGAGACCTGGGTTTGAATCCCACAGCTCCCACTTGTATACTGTGTGACCCTAAACAAGTCACTTATCTTTCCTGTGTTCCCAAGTTACACCTGTAAGCATGTTTTCAGCTCAGTGTCTCTCTCCTGGTTAAATAATTGGAGAAAAAACATATATGGACATGACTTCGACCAAAGTATCACAACATTCCACAATTTCACAAAAGCTCATGAAATTCAACTTTAATTACTGAAGTTATTTTGGAATCTTTGGCTGCTTGTAACTTTACCAGCCTTTGATCAAGAAATTAGAGAACTGACACACACAGCCCATTTTCCATATTGTTTTTTTTTCTGGCAGGCAGCTTGTCTCTCAGGGTTACACCCTTTTCAGGTTGAACCCAGCCATCATTCAGTTGGTTACTGGATTTTCTCCAACATTTTTCCCTCCTTCTTTCTCTTTTGGGAGCAGTGCCATTGTAAGTCTCACACAGCCACAGCTTCCCCTCTAGCAGGAGCAAGCTCCCTGGCCCAGCCACAGGGATCATTGTTTTGGTGGCACCCTCCACCAACCCTTCCTGACTGAGATGAACTGCTGAGTGGTGTCTGTCTCAGTCAATGTTTGCCTCCAGAAATGACTTCCAGGGCTTGATTCTGAACCCATGTCATTAGCATGGCAGAACAGTGATCTGCTGCAAGGCTATGTTGGTGGCATTAAAGCCCAATATTTATGGTGAATGATCATGTCAATACTGGTGATATGCTGTTTTTTTCTTTAGTTTTAAAGTTATGGGGCTTAAAATTCTGCAGTATACATAACTGTGAAATTAAATTTAAAAAAGTCGAACTCCTCAAGCTGCATACGCCCCCACCCTCCGCTGGGTGGAAGGTCATGAGGGCCAGCATTGGAGATCTCTCCCCTCCTGCAACAACAGGTAGGGAATGGAGTAATGGCTGACAAGACGCCACACTGCTCTTGACTGCTTTGCTTGCTCCAGAGGACTCTTGCCATTTTGACACCATTTTTAATTTCAAACCGGGACTGATTTTCTGTCACCATACAAAATGGAGATAGTCCCCAGACTGTGATTTGGCAGCTAAATGTTTGATTATTTGGTTCTCCTGCAAGGTGCTTTAATTATTAACTTTAACCAGTGCCAGCAAATATTTATTTTAAATTCTCTTACAGGTCAGTGTAAAAATTTGCCTGTAATGAACCTTAATTTATATACCATAGCAGTGGCTGTATTCCTAACTATATCAGGGTGCCTTAAGTTGTGCCTTACAAGATCTAATTTGTACCCTCTCTATTAACTCAGGCTGCTGCCTCTCCAGCATTGTACTTTAATTCTTGTGTCCCATAGTGCTCCATGTAAGCTAGTGTAAATAGCAGGGTGCTTCTAATTCCTAATTTACTGCACAACAACCTAATTCCTGTGTTCCATCACTGTCGCAGTGAGCTAGTCCTGACCTTCGTTTCTCAGTCTGAGCTGGTGCCTCTAAATTGCTAAGCAAAGCCTAAGAATAAGAATTTACAGACTGAAGGCACTTTGGGACTGTTAAGAATTAAATTCCTCTGAAATCAAGTCTCCTGCCACCTCAGTACTCCCTTTTCTGTATACCCCCTTCCCGCCAAGGGCTAACAAAGGGCCCATACCTTATTTCACTTGCTCCATTCTCTACTTCTCCTCAGATCAGCTCCTCAAGCTGCAGACAAACTCCTCCCACCAGGTGGAAGGTCAAGAGGGCCAGTGTTGGAAAGCCCTCCCCTCCAACAAAGACAGGTACAGAATGGAGCAACAGCTGACGAGATGCCACGCTGCTCTTGACCACTTTGCCTGCTACAGAGGACCCCGCTGAAGCTCCGTGTCAGCTGCCCCACCACCCCTGCCACCACCCTTGGTGAACACCAAGTTATATAGTGGAGATCACGTGTGCGTCTGAGCCTATCAGCTCACTTCTCCATTTGCAACTTATCAGTTGCCGCCACTAGAGGCCAATATCATAGGTCTGCCAGACCTGCTTCCTGGGACCAACACACAGTGCACTTAAAGGACATAAGCACCTCTAGCCCCCCTCTACCTAGGTCATGGGCCTTCAGCTGATCAGGAGCAGCTATTTACAGAAAAAGAGCAAGTGTCTGAGGTTCTTACATGCCACCCTTGGTATAAACACATGGATCGCTCGATACTGGCTGATAGTGACTTATCGAGTAATAAGTTCACTCAATAAAGTTAATTCAGCCCTACGCTCTTAAGGCATTACTCTCCTCTTGCAAGCAAATGTCACTGGAGTTACTCTCTGCCTGTGGGTTGAATCTTACGTGCTTTAATAATCTTACCATCTACTGCCACTGCCTTGGGACTAAACACTCTAAGGTCTAAGCCTCTCCCTGAAGCTTCCCAGCCATGACTCCTGGAGACTTGGTGTACATGGCCCAACCCAAACCTAGCCCCATACAGTGTTTCTGTCTTGATTATCCTGTATGTCACCGTGATTGTCTGGGTAGGCATAAAAATGAGTGCCTGTCACAACCGCAACTTGCTTACGGGTGCCGCATGACAGCCACCTTCCACAACGCACAGTCTGCCCAGCTTCTACAACAATGGATTCCCTGATTCAGATGCACAGGCTAGCTCATAAGGGAGCATGATGCCTCTTCTTCACTGGGCTAACCGATAAGCAAGCAAAACTTTCACCTCCTACCCATCAGGGATCCTCAGCCTTATTGCGCTAGCACTGATATTGCTCTCAGGTGATGTCCAACCCAATCCTGGACCCCCACTTGCCAACCTGACCCTGGGGTTCCCCAGTCACCCAACTTGGCACCACACCAAAGGCCTGAGAGTTGCTCACATGAACGTCTGCAGTCTGCGACCCAAGATACATGAGGTACAATCCTGGGTTGAAATGTACAGGCCAGATGTGCTTGCCATCTCGGAATCCTGGCTAAAGCCTCATATACTACCGCACAAAGTGGAGCTCGCCAATTATGACACTTTCTGAAAGGACAGAGAGGGTAAAAAAGGAGGGGGGTCCTAATCTATATGAGTTCCTTGCTAAAGGCCCCCCTGTCCTCTACACACCTGCCAAGCTCCCCAGGGCTCAGATCACTATTCATCAAAATCGTACTGTGCCACGCAAAACATCTAACCATAGGCTGCGTCTACAACCCCCAGCAGTGGAAACCCTGTGCTACTAAACCTAATACGCACCCCATCGGGGACCCCACCCATGGAACTTCTGGTTCTAGGGGACTTCAACCTTCAGTGGGAGCCCACTACTGAACAAGCTCACAGAGCCTCGCTCCTTGAAGCAAACCTGACCCAGGCCATCACAGAGATCACCAGGCTAAACCTAAAACCAGGGAACCACTCCACCCTTGACTGGATCTTAGCCTCAAATCCTGCATATATTAAAGTGGCTGGCATGATGTCTGATGCCCTCAGTGATCATTCTCCCAATTTTTGCATATGGAAAAACAGGCCTGTAAGGATTCCCCCAGGCTCATAGTGGCCAGGGATTACTCTGACTTCTCTGCTGAAGCCTTCCAGAACTGCCTGAAAAATGTTGACTGGACACCAATTAGACTGTATGACAGTATTGAGGAAGCTGCTCAGTTCTTCCAGTGCACATTCTCTGCTGCAGCCAATCTCCACGCTCCCATCAGGAAAAGATGCCATAGATGGATCTCACAGGAGATGAAATCCATAATGAAAGGTAGAGACAAGGCATGGAAAAAGGCCAGGTGCTCCACAATCCCTGTAGACCTAGCTGTTTACAGATCTCTGAAGAACCAGTGCAAGAAGGTCTCAAAAACAGCTAAAAAAGACTACTTCTGATTTAGCATCAGTTTCATGCTAAAAGGCCCAAACAAACCTCTGCAGGGCAATACAACCTACAATGGACTAACCTTAACTGATGGAGGTGAGGCTGCTGCTGCCTTCAATAGTTTTTTAACAAATCTGGGCATTTACAGAATCAACCCTCTGCACCATGCTCAGGGCCCTCTGGTCACTGAATTTCAGGATCCTCCCACCTGCCACCTTCCACTTAAGGACCATGCACATCAAAGAAGTGCTGTCTCTCCTCCAATCCTTAAAATCCACTGGTTCACCTGGACCGGATGGATTGGACTCAAGGCTGCTGCCCCTGCCATTGCCTTACCTGTCACCTTGCTTATAAATAGATCCTTACAGGACGGCGTGGTCCCCAAAATATGAAAGCAGGCCCATGGGGTCCCAATCCATAAGAGCGGGGCTAGGGATACCATAGGTCACTATAGACCCATCTCTATCCTCTGCTTCCTCGCAAAGATCCAGGAGCGGCTCGTGTACTGCCAACTAAGGGACTACCTGGAAGCTAACAGACTTCTGGCACCTTCCCAACATGGTTTCCGACAAAAGCACGGGACCGACACTGCCCTCATCAGGTTCACCTCAGACGACCTTGCCAGTTTGGACACAGGCACACCCACAGGGGCAGTCTGCACTGACCTAACCAAGGCCTTTGACCTGGTTGACCACCCCCTCCTGCTAACAAATCTGAGTAAATTTGGACTTGACCAGCATTCCCTGAACTGGTTCCACAACTTCCTGTCTGGCCACTCCCAACAAGTCAAGTGGAGAGGTGCAACCTCTGGACCTCTACCTTTAAATGAGGGGTACCTCCAGGTTCCATCTTAGGCCCACTCCTGTTCTCCCTGTTCATCAATGACCTCCGCTACCACTGTGGGAGCAGCTCCATGGTTCAATATGCTGACGACGCCATACTCTATAGAACTGCATCACACTTGGATGATCTTGGGCCCCTGCTCCACTCAGACTTTGCCAAGGCTGAAGCTTGGCTAGTCAAAAATCATCTGGTCCTTAACCCTACTAAGACCAAAGCACTCCTGTTTGGACTGAAGTCCCTGGGTCCTTCCTGTGCCCTACTTCTAGCACTTGTTACCATGTCCATCTCAACAACTGAGGTGGTCCAATGCCTCAAATACCTGGGCTGTACACTAGATCAGGAGCTCACTCTAAAACCACAAGTGGATCTGGTAATAAAAAATATACACCAAAAACTCAGCTTGCTCTATCGTCTTAGCACTAATATGATACCAAAGAGTAGACTGGCAATCGCCCAGAGTATCCTCCTCCCAAACGTTACCTATGGTGCCCCAACCCTACTCGGCATTGCCAAACTTGACTATTACAGACTGCAAACATTGTACCACAAAATTGCTTGATTCACCATGAAAGCTCATTCTAGGACCCACCACTGTGATGTCTTTGCCCTACTCAACTGGCCCACCCTGAACCATAGGCTCCAGTACCCCCTATTAAGCTGGACATACAAGGTCCTTGACTCCAACCCTCATGCAGGGCTAACCGGACTACTCGTCCCCAAGCGGCCCTGCAGACACTCCACACGTCAGGCAAAAAACTCCTGGAACTGCCCAGGGCCATTACCGCAGCCGGGAGCAAATCCTTTTCCCATATAGCCCCAGAGCTATGGAATAAGCTCCCAAGACTCCTCCAAGATGCCTCCTCCTTCACTACTTTCCTGAAGGGACTATGTGCACACTTCCTAAACCATAGTCACTGCTCCTGTCCCGAGGGCTAAACCACTTGACCCTCTGGTCTGGCTGCTAAAATCTAATGCCCTAAGTCTTTCTGTTTCCACTGTAAAATTTGTGCAATTGTACTGTACCAAACTACCACGTTCTGTGATGACTATATTTTGCCACTATAATCCTGTACCCTATGTCATGCACTGTATGTATCTGCTCTGCCTTATGTAAGTAATTCTGGATCGCCCCTGAAAAAGGGACCCTCTGGGCCCAGCGGGCTTACCCAGTGAAGAAAATTTAATGAATAAATAAATGTTTGGAAGCTTATAACTCAATCACTTGTAAAGACAGAGATCTGCAACTTAGTAAACATCTGTTTGGACCTTGGAAAAGTCATCATACCATATTTGGTACAAATACATTTAGTTAACATAACTTTAAAATGTTATTCTAAACAGCTTGGATGTTTATAACTCAGTCACCTTTAAACATAGAGATCTGAACTTTGGTACATTTCTGTATGGACACTGGTAAAAATATCAAACCAGAGTTGCCACTGGGAGTGATACTGTTTATATTAGATTAAAATAACTGAAATTGTAATTCTGGCCAAGTTTTGCACATTTTTTGCCAAAATCTTGTGAACATTCGTGGAAATGAAAATGAAACTTTGCTAAGAATATCAATGGCAGATAAATTTTGTCCAGCCTTACTTTGCACCAGTGAAAGAGTACATCTGACTGGGGATGCATAGGGTGCTCCAGGCCCTTAACCAACAAAACAGTCCATCTTGTGGTGGATGCACAAGGCCCTCTAGGCCCAATGGCAAGATAAGAGTCTGTCTGGCTCTAGATACCCAGGGTCCTGTGCTTTGAGTGGTCAACAGACACATGGCCCTTCTAGAAGTGTGAAGTTTCTGACTTTGCACCAACTTCACTAGCAAAATTTCAGTTCATTGCATGTCTGCTTTCCAGTTACAACCAAGGAGGCCACTGTTGATGTGAAACACAGCTTATGGATACGTCCAGCCTTGGCACCAGTGTACAGTGTCTGCCTGACCATGCAGTGAATTGCAAAGACCTGTGGTGTGTGCCAAACCACATCACCAGTTCTCACCCCATCTCCTGATTTCTAACGGCTTTCCCTAGCACTCAGTATCTAATCCCACTGCCACTATCCCCTACCTCCCAGATGTACAATGTATTAAAAAACAACACTCTTAACCACTCTGAAGCTTCCATGCCACCCTCCTCCCTCTGCCTACTGGTGCTAATCTCCAGTCCCTCACTGTAGATCCACAATGCCCATCAACACAATTCCTCAATATTTTTCAATGTGTTCCTCTCTTGCATTAAGAAAACTAACTCTGAAAAAAATCAATGTCCAAAAATGTGCATACTGCACATGCACCTGGACTTTGTTTTACTAGTATTTTTCACTTTTGAACCAAACTTGGTAATTTTTTACCATTTCAATCACAAATATTTAGGGTCACCAAGTTCCCACTATGCCTCATGACCTCATAAGTGGCCCTTGTAAATTTGATCCCACAATTTGTTTT
The DNA here is from genome assembly GCA_016271365.2 of Neoceratodus forsteri. Classification (NCBI taxonomy): domain Eukaryota; kingdom Metazoa; phylum Chordata; order Ceratodontiformes; family Ceratodontidae; genus Neoceratodus; species Neoceratodus forsteri. The sequence goes on from JADMNL010000022.1 coordinate 131,463,806, forward strand.
TTGGGTTCAGTGCAAAGCGTCATTGCATATCATATGTCCCAGGAGAGGGGTGTGTGCTTTGGATGCCAACAAGATGGCAGCATAAAAATTTTGCTTCTTCCTTCTTTGGAACAGATGCTTCAATTATTGATGTGATCCAGATCCATCAGGAGATAGCTAAGTGACTTCACACCCACTGTGCGAGAATGCCAGTTGGCACTACATCTTCCAGAAGGCTCTGGGTCTCTGAGGAACACATGACAAAGAAGAGGAATGGTAGAGGGGAAAACAGAATCCAGAAGGAGCACAAACAAGGGCTGATTGGTCCATGCCCCAATTTCCCCAGTGCTGGGTCTGATACTGTACAGGCCTCATCTCACCAGTCCCATGAGCCGCCTACACACCTGAAACTGACACAAAAGGCAGAGTAGGCTCCCAAAGAAGATGGTAAGCCCTCACTAGAACAAAGGTTTCAACAATAGTCCCACAGTCGGCAACAAAGTAGGGGCAAGAGCCTGAACTTTCCAACCTCCCCACCAGTAAAGATGCCTAGATGAGATGCCACTAGCGAAGAGGAACATAATGGTGGTCCCATGGAAAAGGAAGCAGACTCCATGGACACTGCCTCGCCAATTGACTGGCCTGAGGAATTGGAGAAACAGGCAGAGGCATTAGTTCTAACTGAAACACAAGGGGCATAACAAAGACTAATGAAACTAGGGCTGAAAACATTCACAGAGGTGACTGCAGGAACCCCCCCCCCAAAGGTTGATCACTTCTCTCAGCCCCAGACAGAAGCAGAGGGGTGACCTGGACTGACTCTTGTGCCTTATGCATGTACTCTGCATCATTTCACATAATGCTAACTCCTCCCATTTTTGCAGTCTCACATTATGTGTTACCATAACAGTTTATATGGTTGACCAGCTTTAGTCTACTTACTGCTGGTTTATGTCTCCCTTCCTCCCCCCCCAGCACCCGGATAGCCAGACATTGTCCACTCTCTGAAGTTTTTTGAAGGGGGGTTGTGTGTCAGAGATACCGGTTATCCTCACCTCCCCATGGTTCTCTTCTCAATGCTCCTTCCCTTTAATATAGGTCCATACATTGTCCTTAGGGGATACCATTGCTCCCTCACCTTCAATGTCAACAAACAGGGGCCAAGGACTGTGTTCTCCCTCTCCCCATGAGGCATCAGGGGCTGTTGCTATCATCAGTCCCTGCCCTGAGTCTCTGACTTGGGGGTGAGTGGGGCTTCCCACAGGAAAATGCAATGGGTGCAGTCCAGTTCCAAAGGGGAATCTGGAATGGTGGAGCTTTAATTGCTAGGCCCAATTCAAGTGGGCCAATGGACTCTGATTCCCCTCCCCCTGTCTACCTCCAGAATGATGTCTCAGATCCTTAGAAAATTGGCTCCCTCCCTTCACTAGTTGAAAGGGGCACGCTCCTCGACAGCTTTGCCTCTCAAAGTACCCCTCCACCCCCCTTGTCATGCTGCTTCTAGGCGCCTGAAGAATCGATGAAGGAATCAGATTTTCCCCTTCCCTGGGGGCTCAATATACTTAACTTACCTTTACATATACAGAATTAGCTCTATGGCTGTTAGGTTGATAGGTTTTTTATGCCTACCTAGGTTTCACAAGTTTGATGCTGTGCACATTCTTGCATGTTATGACTGATTATTGCAGCATATGAATGTTATGGCTGGTTTTCTTGGGAGGACCATCTGCCCCCCCCCTTACACCCTCCATACCTTCTGTTATCATAGAAACATAGACTTTGATGGCAGATAAGGACCGCTTGGCCCACATAGTCTGACAAATTCATACCTATTGGATGAGCTGCAGATTCCAGTTACCCAACACCCTACTTCCTCCTTCCCCTCAATAAAATTGCCTTATGTCTGTCCCATGCATTCTTGAATCCCCCCCCCACTGTTTTTGACCCCACAAGCTCCTCAGGAAGGCCGGTCCTTCGTCTACCACCCTCTCTGTGAAAAGTACTTCCTCACATTGCGCCTGATCTGTCTCCCCTCTATCTTCAAATTGTGTCCCCTTGTTCTTGTATATCTCTTTTTCTTAAAGATGCTACTCTCTTGGACTTAGCTGATTGCCTTGAGGTACTTGAAAGTTTCTAGCTGTTCCTCTCTCCCTCCTTTTCTCAAGGGTATACATGTTAAGCACTTTTAGTCTCTCTTCATGTGGCTTCTGCTGCAGACCCTGCTCCATTTTAGTTGCCCTCATTTGGACTGCCTCCATCCTGTCTATGTCCATGTGGAAATGGGGTCTCCAGAACTGTATGTAGTACTCCAGATGGGGTCTCACCAACTGTCTGTACAGAGGGATGAAAACTTCCTGTTTTCGACTGGTGATGCCTCTCCCTATACAACCTAGTATCCCCCTAGCCCTCCTTACTGCCTTCTCACATTGCTTACTTATCTTGAGGTCATCTGATATGACAACCCCTAGGTCCCTTTCCATTTGTGTTGTTGTTAGTGCCTCCCCCCATTGTGTACTGTTCCCCTGGGGTTTCATTTCTCAGGTGCATTACTTTGCACTTTTTTGCATTGAATCAAAGCTGCCATATTTTTGACCATTCCTCAAATCTTGTTAAGTCCCTTCTTATCCTTTGCACCCTTCTTGCGTATCAACCCTGTTGCAGATCTTTGTGTCATCTGCAAAGAGGCATACTTTGCCTTCCAGCCCCTCTGCAAAGTCACCTATAAAAACAATAAAGAGAACCGGTCCCAATATTGAACCCTGTGGTACCCCACTAGTAACCCACCTTTCTTCAAAGTGTACTACATTCACTAATACCCTCTGGGTCCTGTTGTCCAGCCAGCTTGTTACCCAGGCTACCACCCTGGGACCACTCCTAGGTTGGCAAACTTGTTTATTAATCTTTTGTGTGGGACTGTGTCAACTGCCTTGCTAAAGTCTGGGTACGCCATATTCACAGCCCCTCCCTGGTCTATTACTTTGGTTACCCAGTCAAAGAAATCTATTAGATTCATCTGACATGATCTTTCTGCTGTGAATCCATGCTGCCTTGGGTCCTGTGCCCTGCTGTCCTCTAGGTACTCATCAATTCTTTCTTTCAGAAGTGATTCCATCACCTTCCCTACCACTTAGGTCAAGCTAACAGGTCTATAGTTTCCTGCCTCTGCCTTATTCTCACATTTGTGAAGAGGAATTACAACTGCCCTCCTCTAGTGCTCTGATACCACACCATCCTCCCATAATTTGTTAAAAAGGGTAGTCAGTGGTGTTACTAGTTTTCCCCTTAGTTCTTTCAGAATTCTGGGATGAACCCCATTAGGCCCCTTTGCTTTGTCTACTTTGAGTTTTAGGAGTTCCTTCATGACCCTTTCTTCTGTGAATGAAAGGCCCCCTTGATCAGGACACCCAACAGGGGTGGTTTATGAGCAGGGTGGGATGTAACTGAGAATGCTCGTAGGTTCTTCCTACACCCGACTGGACACCGAACTAGCACAGCTTGAACTGAAGGCCTCACCCTTGGTTCTTCATGTACACCTCTGGTGTTTTTAGTGCACATCACACTTAGAAACTCCAACAGAATAGACCATCAATTGCCAGTTGGTGTGTTGCACCATACCAGATCCTAATACCTACCTCTCTTGGAGAGGCTGGTACCATTCACCTCCCTTACTCCCTCAGTAAGTTCTGCAAAAGGAATAAGTACTATCTGTACCAGAGTCTCATTAGTAGCTTAGATTGCCTCTTTGTTGCACAGGTCCCCAACAGGATTTTGGATTTTTCTTTGAGCTTACTAGCAGGGAACATGGCCATGATTAGCTGGGCCAATATATTTTGTCAAGGGTTGTGCTGATTAGGAGCTAACTCTCTTTCTCTGTTTTTTCCACTGTCCTTGGAAGCAACCCAGGCCAGCTACCCCCAGCAGATATGACCCTTGGAGTCCTAGGGGTGGGAACACATCCCTGGTATCCTCTATCTTTTTTGTGTCCCTTTTTTTCCCACGGGTCCTGGGATGCAGCTCGAGTCCTTACCCCCTCTCATTCTTGATTGTTGGGGTAAACTTAAAGATAAGTGGAGCTAGGTGTCTAAGTGCAGACAATGCCCAATACCTCACAGCAGGAGTGGAGACTTGTCTTGTGGAATGTAAAGGATCTCAATCACCCAGTGGAAAGAACAAAAGTACTGCACCATCTCCGCTTTCTGCATGCATAAGTTTCACTTATCCAGGAGACACACCTTAACGCCCAGATGGTTCAATGGTTTAGGAAGCTTTGGTTGGAGCAGGTCATGGCCAGCTCTGGCAAATCCAAATTCAGATTGGTAGCTATACTGAACCATAAATTGAGTCCATAGGTGGAAGAAGCAGTTAAATTGGACCCTCAGGATCACTGCATGGCTGCCCACCTTGCCTGTCCTGGTGACAAAGTGATGGTGCCAAATGTGTATGGACCCAACTTGGACTCCAAATAATTGTTCCCCAGGTAAGCCAGGCACTGTCCTAACTCACCAAAGATGATCCAGATCTCCCCATCATTATGGGTGGAGACTTCAATCTTGTTGGTGACATCTTTTTGGACAAGTCAAACCCAACCCAGCACTCTCACCCTAAAGCTAGGGTGGCCCTAGAGGAGTGAAGAGAGGAAGGCGGCCATATTGACCCCTGGCAGAGAGACAATCCAACATGGAGAGATTATACTTTTTCTCCCCATGCCCAATACTCACAGTCATATTGACTTCTGGTTAGTCAATCACAGGGCAGCACAACACATCCACCGCTCTGCAATTGGTAGCATTGAAATCTCATAGAAACATAGAAGTTGATGGCAGATAAGGACCGTAAGGCTCATCCAGTCTGCCTATTTTTTTTCTACCTTATGAATGTGCCATCGGCCTTTGCTCTGTCAAAGGTCTATCTATTCATACTCATCTGTATTGCTCTCTTATGCCTATCCCATGTCTGTTTGAAGCCCTACTCTGTATTCATTCCACAACTTCCTGAGGTAGGCCATTCCATGCATCCATCACCCTTTCTGTGAAAAAGCACTTTCTCACATTACCCCTTAATCGGCCTCCCTCTAATCTCATGCTGTGTCTTCTTGTCTTGTTATTGTTTTCTGATGCATTCCCTGCACCATTTTGGTTGACATTCTCTGGACTGCCTCAATTTGGTTAATGTCCTTGTGAAGGTGTGGCCTCCAGTACTGCACGCAGTACCCAAAATGGGGCATAACCAGTGTCTTGTAAAGAGGAATTATTACCTCCCTCTTATGACTTGTGATACCCCTACTAATACACCCCAACATCCCCCTAGCCTTACCTTCTGCTTTAGTGGTGTGTTTGGATGATTTCAGGTCATCTGTGATGATGATGATGATGATGATGCCCAAGTCTCTTTCTTCTCTTGAGACTGCCAGCAACTCCCGTCCCAGTCTCTAGGTGGCTTCACGGTTTCTCTTCCCTATGTGCATGATCTTGCACTTCTTTGCGTTAAAACCCATTTGCCACTCTTCCAACCATTTTGCCAGTTTATCCAGATCTCTTCTCATTCTGCCCACCCTATCTGGATCATCTACTCTGTTGCAGACCTTGGTGTCATCTGCAAACAGACAAACCTTACCCTCTAGTCCATCTGCAATGTCACTGATGAAGATATTGAAAAGAACTGGCCCCAGGACTGATCTCTGAGGTACCCCACTTGTGACATGCATCTCTTCTAACTGTATACCATTTACCACCACTCTCTGTTTTCTGCCCGTCAACCAGTTTGCCACCCAGTTGACCAACTTCTGACCCACCCTGAGCCTAGCCAGCTTGTTAATCAATCTTCTATGTGGAACAGTATCGAAAGCTTTGCTGAAGTCAAGGTATGCAACATCAACTGCTCCCCCTTGGTCCACCACTCTGGTTACCCAGACAAAGAAATCTATGAGATTAGTTTGACAGGACCTTCCTGTTGTAAACTCTTGCTGTCTTGGATCCTGTGCTCCTATGGATTCCAGGTATTGCACTATCCTTTCCTTAAGGACTGCCTCCATAATCTTGCCCACTACTGAAGTAAGACTGACTGGTCTGTAGTTCCCTGCCTCCTCTCAGCTACCACTCTTGTGAAGCGGGATCACATGAGCCCTTCTCCAGTCTTCTGGGACCTCTCCTGTGCTCAGATACTCACTAAATAGTTCTGATAATAGCTCTGCTAGTTCCACCCTTAGCTTCTTTAGCACCCTGGGATGTATGCCATTGGGTCCCATTGCCTTGTCCACCCTGAGCTTATCAAGCTCTTGTAGGACCCTTTTTTTGTGAAGGGACTAGTGCACACCACCCTCCCCTCTGTGTCCATGGTGCTGAGCTGTGGTCCTTGCCCTACATTCTCTTCAGTAAATACTGAGCAGAAGTATCTATTTAGGATAGATACTTTTACATGGTCCTCCTCCTCACACACACCCTCATCCCCCTTTGATCTTAGCAATACCCCCTCTGGACTTTCTCCTTTTAGTAATGTATCTATAGAAAGTCTTGTCACCTTCTTTTACTGTTTGTACTAGTGCTTCCTTGGTTTGGGCCTTTGCCTGCCTTACTGCCTTCCTGCCTTCCCTGCTTCCCATAGGGAAGTTTGGTATGCCTCCCTATCTTCATCCTGCTGTGTTCCCTTATATTTCCTGATGGCCAGCCTTTTGACTCTGACCATTTCTGCTACTGTTTTTGAAAACCAAAGTGGTTTCTTTCTTCTTTTGTACTTCCTTTTCTCTCTAACACAATGGGATGTTGCTTCAAGTATTGCATCCTTAATGCTTTCCCACTTTGCCTGTACCCCCTCACCTGTATTTCATTTTGCCAGGGCTAGCTTAACTCTGTTGGCCATATTAGCAAAGTCAGCTCCTCTGAAATCCCATATTTTTGCCTTGGAATAGGATGATTTAGTTCTAGTGGCCAAATTGAACCATACAATGTGATGGGCACTGGCTCCTAGGTGACATTCTACCTGGAGATCTGGGATCCTTTCCCTGTTAGTCAGTACTAGATCTAGGATAGCACTCTCTCTTGTGGGTTATTATACCAGTTGCTTGAAGCCCTCATCCTACAGGGAATCCACTATATGTCTAGTTCTGGATGATGCTCCTGCTGGTATTGACCAATCTGTATCTGGCATGTTGAAGTCTCCTATTATCAGAACCTCCCCTTTAGCTGTCATGTTTTGTATATCTTCTAACAGTAATGTGTCTATGTCCTCCTTCTAGTCTGGAGGCCTGTAAACAACTCCAGTTCATATGGCTGTCCCATTTCCTGTTTCCAGGGTGACCCACAGTTCTCCTGGCTCCTTATGTGTATTCTGAATTTCTATAGCTTTGATATTTTCATTGATATAAAGGGCCACTCAACCCCCCCCTTTTTTTTGCACCTCGGTCTCTTCTGAGCAGTGCATATCTATGTACTGAAGTCTCCCAAGTGTGGTTACTGGTAAACCATGTCTCATTAATGTATACTATGTCCAGTTTAATCTCTAAAAGATGACCCAAAATTTAAGTTTATAAATGTTTCAGTGGCAGATGTTCAAAAGGAACTTCTAAAACTGGACATAAAAAAATCTATAGGACCTGATGGAATACCATCACAACTTCTTCGATATGCAGCCCCAGCTGTTGCTTTCCCACTTGCATATATATTTCATTTTTCCTTACGAACTGCAGAGTACCCTGAACTTTGCAAAATAGCTAAGGTGATCCCTATACATAAGTCAGGAGTAAAAACAGACATGGGAAATTATTGACCAGTTTCTCTTTTACCCCAGATCTCAAACATTTTTTAGCATCTGGTATTTCATCGGTTATCTCACTTTTTGGAATCTGGGAAAAGATTAAATTGTATACAATCTGGATTTAGAACCTGCCACAGCACTCAGACTGCTTCACTTAAGGTTGTAGGAGATAAACAGGATCATTTGGATTGAGGGCTTTAGACAGGTGGTATTTTTATAGACCTGTCTAAAGCCTTCAAAACACTTAACCATTCTATTCTTCTGTCTAGGTTATTGGAACTACACCTCTCCCCAAAAGTAGTGGAGTGGTTTAGCTCCTATATACTAGATAGGCAACAGTATGTCTCCTTGGGCTCTTCAGTTTCCTCTTTGAGATATGTACAATCTGGAGTGCCCCAGGGGTTGATACTGGGGCCTTTACTTTTCAATATTTATATAAATGATTTTAAAATTTGTGGTGTGGATATTGATTTTCATCTTTACACTGATGTCACAATGATTTATGCTAATGGGAAGTCTATTAAGTTGGTTTAGGATAGGTTACAGGTAGCTTTTACAAATAAACAGAATTTTTTTGAATCACAGTGTGTGAAACTAAATGTGAAAAAAACACAAACGATCCTGTTTAGTAGGGCAAATGAACATAAGAACTGTGAGTAAAAAATTAAATCTAAAACAAGAGACAAAATAAAATCTACACCATTGTATAAATATCTGGGTATGTGGTTAAATGGCCTCTAAATGGGATATACATATTAAATCATTAATTGGGAATATTAACAAAAGAATTGGAGCTTTGTATGAAGTGAAAAGATATCTTGATATCAAATCTAGACTTAAATTAGTTAATAGTACAATCATCCCAATTACAGATTATGGAGATTTCTTATAAGTAAGGACAACTAAAACAATATTGGGTTCCACTGATTTGGTTTATAATAGACTAGCCCACTATATTTTAGATGCACACTTCAAAATACACCGCTGTTTGATGTATCAAAAATTGAATTGGCTAAGGCTGAGTGAAAAAAAGGGATTTAAGTATATCTCTTTTTATGGTAAAAGTTCCTCAACACATTACTGAACTTTTCTTACTTAGGCATATACCATCAAGCCTGTGTTCAGCTGTTGCATCAGAATTTAAAGTTCCTAAAACCAGATTACATATAGGTAGATCTTCAGTTAGATATAGAGGTATGGTCGTTTGGAATCTACCTCCTATTAAAATAAGGGAAATTACCATATTAAATAAAAATAAACATATTAAGGATTGGTTCAAGCTTCAAAGTCTGCCTGCTCTGTGTTGTCCTTTAACAACTATTTAGAAGTTTCTCTGAAAACTTCTTTGATTGCATCTAAATCTTCCTTACATGCAATGTATCTACTTGTATTTAAAAAAAAAGTCTTATGTACTGTTTATGTATGATGTAAGTGAGAAAGGAAACTGTATGAATGTACATGTGGACCACCTTGAAAATGAGTTTGCTCAATGGTGTTTTATCCATTTCATGGCATATTTTTGAATAAAATATATTACTACTACTACTACTACTACTACTACTGCTACTACTGTCATTATTGCCTGCAGGTCTGGGATCTTGTTTCCCAGACTACGAGCATTTGTGTACAAGATTTACACCCATTTCCTGCAACTTCATTCCTCAACGAATCTTCCTCCCCCAGGTGGAAGTGCAACCCTCTGCTCTTAAGAGTTAAGGATTTCTGTACCCAGATGAAGGAGACAGCCGCAACCTATTTCTCAGAAAATTCAGAGGGATGATCAGTGCAAGCACAGTCTGGGAGACATTGAAAGCTGTTTTGAGGGGGTATAATAGCCTACTCAGCAACAAAGAATATGATCTGGCAGGAAGAAGTGACTACATTGCAATCCAAACAGGCCAACCTTAAGGCTAAATTGAAAGCCAACAATTTCCAAGATGGCTCACTTTTGCCCGCCATATTAGGGCTGAAATACAGAATCAATACTCTATTGTAACACAAAGCCAAATGTCAATTACTCAGGACCAAATATAAGTTCTTGGAGGGCGGGGACAAAGGGGGTAAGCTCCTGGCTTACCATCTGGGTTAACAGCAGGTGTCCTCCTGGATACACACCCTTAGGAACCACAAGGGTATCATAGTAACTGACCTCAAAGGCATAAGTGGTGTCATGAGATGGTTTTACCAAGACCTCTATGAGTCCAAGACCACCAGAAAGCAGAGGACCTTGAGGGAGCAATGAGGAAGTTCTGTGGCCCTACCCCTCTGCCCCAGTTACCTGTGGAGCTAGCCCAAAAGTTGGATGCTCCTTTATCCCTTCCTGAGATAAAAAAGTGCTCTCTCACAGCTAGCCTGGGGGCAAAGTACCAGGATTGGATGGCATGACTTTGGAGGGGCTGTGGGTTAACAGATGGACCAGACACCAAACTTCAGGCTCAACACACAATCTCTGTGGGGTGTATATTCAAACTACAGGAAATATGCTTCAGCAATGTCATATTCCTTCTTCAGTACATCAGTTTTCAGCAACAAACTATGTATGTCCTTTCTTTGCACTTAGCCAGCCCCTACTGACACTGATCTCTGATTAACCACTTTTCAGTGAAAACCCATCACACCTATGTGGGCTCCATTTGCTTGCATAGTGGGGGCGCTAAAAGAAAAAAAAACTATAAACAAAGAACCTCAGTGCAGAATCTCTGAAAAAAAGGATTACCCCAGAGGGCATTGGCAACAAATCCAGTTCCAAAGAAATACAACATCATACATACTTCCATAATGCAATGCATCGTGGGATATATGCAACTCACCATGACATTTCAGACTTGTTTAGTTTACAACAACTTACATGCATTTTAAATAGCACAACTAACTTAATTTCGTTAATAGTCACCTAGTACATTTTACCACTATCAAAAACATCTAGTGCTAAGGCATTTTCAACATTTACAGGTTTCATAAACATAATATTCATCAAGGTATTTTATTAAATACTAAATCCAACAATGATAAATGCAACCTGTTTCGCATATGTTTGGAGATCACCACAATAACCTCCCTGTACGAGGACCTGAGAGGGAAAAGAAAAATTAAGGAGGACACTATAGCATAGTCAAGACAGGAAAGGGGGTGCCCATAGATGGCTAACCTTATGGACTAGAAATTGTAAAGGATAGATTACGTTAAGAAATAAAAGAACTGTTTCAACAGATTTAAGAAAAGGTCAGTCCTCAAGAGTGGCAGGAGCTCCATGTCACAATGACTGTGGAGTTATATCAGATGTTAGAGAATGAGATTTCTGCCCCACTCCTGAGTGCTTCACAAGAATCACACAGTAAGGGATTGCTTCTTCCATCTATGAAGAAGGTAGTGGTGATGTTATTGCCCAAAAAATCCTCTGACCCTCTTGATTGTGTCAACTTCCTACTGATCTCTATGGTCCCAGTAGACACAAAGATAGCAGCAAGGGCACTAGCCAATAGGCTGGTGGAGGCCCTGCTCCTAGTGATACATTCTTCACAAACAGGTTTTAGAAAAGGCAAGACAGGTGCAGATAACCTGAGACTTGTGCTCAACCTAAATCAGCTGGCACTCCATTCTCACACCGCCATGGCTGCCCTTGTTGTTGACTTCATCAAAGCCTTTGATTTGGTGGAGTGGAGAAATCATCATAAGATCATGGAGCTGTATGGATTTGGCCCCTATTTTTGTTAGTGGATTACGAATGCTAGGATGTTTACCAAGAAGAACACTTCTTCTGCCTTTGAATTCAGGAAGGGCACAAGGCAGAGGTATTCTCTCTCCCCCTACTGTTTCTCATAGTGCTAGACCAGCTTGCAAGGAAGCTGCTGGCAACCCCCAAGATACAGGGCATATAGGTGCAGGGACAGGAGTTCTTAGTTAACGCCTATTCAGATGACCTGCTCCTCACCCTTGCCAATCCCAAACACTCAGTTCCTAAAGTTGTAAGTATATTGAATAAGTTTGCACATTTCTCTGGGCTTCAGATGAGTCAGAAAAAGACCATGCTGTCACCTCTTAACCTTTCTTGCTCCAAAGACTGTCTCCAAGGCACCTCCATTGGCTGAGCCCCACAGAGATTTTCCTATCTGGGGATAACTATCACTGTGCGGTGGAAGGAGCTGGAGGAAGCTAACTTCAGTCCCTTAGTCACCTCCCAAACAGCAGAGATTCACCACTGGATAAAGCTACGGTTATCGCTCAAAGGCAAAATTGAAGCAGTGAGGATGTTTTTCTTCCCCAGAATATCATATTTATTCTGCAACATCCCTCTTTGATCCCCACATAAGCTGTTCCAGACTCTGAACAAATTATTATCCCAGATACTATGGGAAAGTAGAGCAGTCAGGTGGGACAGGACTAAGCTAAGAGCACACTGGTCTAAGGAAGGTCTTGGTCTGCCATGGTTTCAGAGTTGTTATCTGGCCTACAGAATGGCACAGACCACCAAGTGGTTTGCCCCTTCTCTGTACCCAGCACCTCTGTGGGTATCACTTGAGGTCATGCTGGCTGGTACAAGAGGTCTGGTTACTTTCCTATGAACAGTTGCTGCTACAGCTCAAGCTCCTTCCCCTATTCTGCAGGAAACTTGGAGGGCATGGCACACCTGCATGTCCACTATCCATACACCTAAGTCATCCTGGAACTCCCTCATTTGAATTTATCCCACTCTGGAATAACCCTCATCTATTAGTCAATAGGCAATCATTCCAGTGGCCCTCCTGGATAGCCCAAGGTATTCAATTGGTCAAGGACCTTTGTCCTCCTGGCTCCAAGGATCTGATGACATTTGCACAACTGCAGGACAAATATGCTCTCCCTAAGCAGGATTTCTGGAGGCATCTCCAGATATGGAGTGCCATCTGAGCTTGGCAACCACTCTGGGAGCAAGATGACAAATAGAGATGGTTCAGCTCACTTCATCTCCCTGGCAAACAAAAGGAGTTAGCGGGAAGAATATACAAAATTCTCCTGGATTCCCAGTCATTAGATAATGACAGTTGTAGGAGAAAATGGGAGGAAGATTTGCAGGTGCCTATCCCTCTGGACATCTGGACCTGCAGTCTACAAGCAGCTCACCTGTGGTATAGAGACTCCCGCAGTCAAGTCCTTCAACTAAAAATCCTCCTGAGGTGGCACAGAACACCAACCATGCTTCACGCCATGGGTCTTCTTGATCATGCTCAATGCTGGAGATGCCTACACAGCCCAGCCCATCTTCTGCATGTTGTGTGGCATGTCCTAAATTGGCATACTTCTGGGCCACCATGTTTGATGACTGCTCTAAAGCAGTTGAGGCTACTGTCAAGCATGAAAACTCACTTCTACTGCTAGACAACACATCCTCCCTAGATACCTTAACCCTCCCCCACATGAATGGTTCGTGGCAGCCTTGCTAGAAGCTAAAAGACTTGTTTTGATGAAATGAAGGCAACCCTCTCCCATCCCTCCTAAGCTGGCACTCTGCCCTGGTCAAACTGGCCTGCTTTGAAACACTGTCCTACCATAACCTAAACAAAAAGGTAAAGTTCCACAGGAAATAGGATGCCTACCTATTCTTACACTTATGCTCGGTTCCACCTTCTCCTCCCTTCAACCTCCCATAGCTGAAATGTGCCTGACACCTGTTCCACTATAACAACTCACTGCAATGTAATGGGTGCCACCCTCCCTGTTCCATGTCACCTCCTGGTGCTGTAGGATAGCTAAAAGATATCCAACTTCTCTTCTTTACTCCTATAAAGATTAGTACTCATGACAGTCTCCACTTTAGATTTCCAGTTTCAGTCAATCCAATTTAATATAGCTTCAATGACTGTTCTTCTTTTTCTTTTTCTTATGTTGGTACCATGCACATACAGTATCATTGTGAATGAGTCTCTTGAATATGTACAGTACATCCTTCTTATGGTATTATCTGTATGTTAGCTGTTAATTAATGGCCCTGCTGTATTTCATCTCTTGGGGCCTGTGTTGGTTGTTTGATGATGTATCTATTCAAAATTTAGAAAATCAACAAATTCTTTCATGTTAAAAATAAGACGTCCCAGGAGAGGATATGCTGAAAAACTCTCCTCACTGGGTAGAGTGACAGAAAACTATTTCCGTGTCTGGGCTCCTCTGACCAAGCACCCTGCCTGGATCCTTCCTCAGAAGGGGTTAAGGAAGCCTCTCCAGCTCTGCTGTAAGGGGTAAGTCATGGGAGTATCTGGAGGTAACTCTCAGGGATTATGGGGTGTTTGGGTAGAGTGCCATCCACATGGGGATGGTGAGGAAGCAAGAGAGAAAATATAATAATAAAATAAATGGGGCTTTCAGCTTTTGGTGCAATCAGGTGGGTGTGAATGTAGCTAGAAAATACATTTTTCCTCCACCTCTTTAACAAAATGACCCTGCCCCAAAGGTTCAGTTCATCGGTATAAAAATAGTGGCCAAATATAAAGCAACCACTCGAAAAGCAGAAACAAGAAACACAGAGTCTTTACACATTGGTATGCTAGAACTTGTATATGTCATCTGACAAAAATATAGTAGTTAAATTAGGTAATACAGAGTAAATGTACATATCTTCATATCCATGAAAGAGCCTTTTTATTACAATCTAAAGAGGGAGTAAGTTCAATTAAGTGATGTCTAGACTTCTGTTATGGTTCTGTCTTCAAAATATGATGCCATGGTGGGTCATGATTGAAGCAAATGCTATAGTCCAAACCAGGAAGTAATGTTTGAGGTGAAGTTTCAGTTAAGTGGCAGACTTCAAGCTTTACAAAACTACAATAAGTTCATCACTATTTTGCCACTTTTCAGGCACTATTTTTTAATGCACTGCATTTAACATGTAAATCTATATTTTCAATAGAAGCTGTTTTTCAAACACGTGTTCACATTCATGTATCCTTCCATCTTTACTAGCTTCTAGTAAATTCCATAGGTGTTTCTGATTTATGCACTGCAGCTAAGGACCATTTTTCAAGTATATAATGTACAATAGTTTATGTCCTTGCTGAGCTCATCCAGTGTTGCCACAGTGCACCTCTGTCTTGTATAGAACTCTGCTTTGGAAGGGAATATAAACTACATCATACAGTTCTAAAGTGGCACTAACCTCCAAAATGGGAATCATAAATACCCACTTATTCTACTAAAAGGCTAGCAGAGGCAGACCAATAATAAAATGTGTCTGAAATTTAAAACAAAGCATCTGTAGAAAACAAGCATTTGTCAATGCCAAATATTTGCTTGCTGGCATTAACATTGAAAGTGTAGGAGTTCAACAGATGCAGAATAGGAATGACAGTGAAGTACTGAACTGATGCCAACCCCACCCCCACCGTGAAGAGATGGACAGTCTTTGGGGTGTGACAATTGTTGAGCTGTACCTTGGGGTGTTCAGGCTTTACACTCACCCCATTCCATAAGGAAATACACTGAAATGGGTGCAGCATAGGAGAATGGGGTGAACTTTGGGGCCAAGGAGTCCAAGGCACATCATGATGCCTGTCACTGGCTGCAGGGTGGGTGTGGGTGTGGCATGGCCTGAGCATTACTGTTGACAATCCCAAGTCACACCCCTGATACCTGTCAGTCCCTAGCAGGGTTGGGCGTTATGGTTGGAAACCCTAACATCCTGGGCATTTCTTGATATTTTCACTCCAAGTTTTCAACATGGGCTTTTTGTTACCACACCACATGAACAGTGACACTATCAGTTTGTGAGCTGAAAGGTGATTTTGCACAGCAACTGCACCATATGGCACCACATATGTGAAAACACATTTTGAACAGGATGTAAAAAATGACAGCTGCACTGTTCATGAGGAGGTGTAAAAAATGGTAATGTTGAAAATCTGGAGTGAAAATATAACAAAAAATTGCTGAAGTCACCAGCATGCATAGAAACTGCACACCTGTAATGAAATTATTTGGGGGATTTTTTACACCAGATTTTCAACATAGGCATTTTGGGACCTCCACTCATGAACAGTGGCACTGTGATTTTCTTAATCTGTCCTGAATGTTGATTTCCCACAGCAATCACTCTATTCTGTGCCAGAAGTGCAAAAACACATTTTGGCCAGGATATGAAAAATGACAGCTGTACTGTTCATAAACAGATGTGGGAAAATGCTAATGTTGAAAATCTGGAGTGAAAATAGTACAAATTCACAAAGTTACAAGGGTGCGTGGAAACTGCGCAATGCATGCTCGTAACACAGTCATTTCATGGACTTTTGTCACCAAATTTTTAACATTGGCATTTTAGAGCCTCTGCTCATGAACAGAGTCACTGTGATTTTCTTAATCTGTACTAAACACTGATTTCCCACAGTGACCCTGCTATTCTGCACCAGTAGTGCAAAAACCCATTTCGGGCAGGATGCAAAAAATAACAGCTGTATTTTTCATAAGGAGGCATGGAAAATGGCAGTATTGAAAATCTGGAGTGAAAATATTACAGATTTGTGAAGTTATGAGTGTGCATGGAAACCGTGCAACGCAGGCTGGTAAAACAATCATTTTTTTTAAAATTTTCCACCAAATTTGCAACATAGGCTTTTTGAGAGCCCACCTCATGAACAGTGACACTGTCGTTTCCTCAATCTGTCCAGAAAGGTGATTCCATACAGTGACCACAAAATCACCTTTTGGGACGGAATAATGCTATGACAGTGACTGAATTCATGAGGAGGAGTCCCAAGAACCCCATGCTGAAAATTTGGTGCCAAAAGATGAAAAAATGGCTGAGATATCCACATAAGTTGAAAAAAACAAACAGTTTATGCCATTATACAGCTTACTGGCATTTCTTAATTTCGCAGTCAGCTTTGAAGAGTGCAGACATGTTCTAGGTCTAAATCATCACACCAGACTCTGGAGGTAAGTATGGGTTGAGGGGAGTGTGGGGAGGCTAGGTATGCAGAGGGTGAGTGTGGGTTGGGAGAGGGGACACCAGACTCAGCGAGGGACCATTTTATTTTACAGGATTTTAAAAAACAGACACCGCAGGACTATTGGTACACTAGGGATGGGCTCCCAGCATGCCTCCTGGATTTTTTGGGGGGGAGTGGAGCTGGCAGGGATTGGGCAACCCCATCAGTCATACAGTGTGCTGGGGGGGAGACAACGTGGAACTATTGGCACTCTGGGGATGGGCTCCCAGCATGCCATATGGATGTTTGTGTTGGGAGGAGTCGAGCTGATGGGCATTGTGCACCAGTTGGCCATACAGTGTGCTTGGAGAGAGTGCATGAGCTGAGGGATTGGGTATTCCTCGCACACAACAAATGGGGGGGTGCATCATGCCGATGGTGATTGGGCTACCCTGTTGGCAAATTAATTAGGGAGGGGGCTTTAACAGGGTTGGGAGATGTAGGTCTTAAAATTGTTAAACCTGTTTTGTATTTTTTTGTGAGTTTCACTGGGTTCCTCTTAATAATTGATAGACCACCGTCTTGATGGGGACTTGACTGAAAGAACACATTCAGCGTGGTCATGGTGCTGAAACAGGTAGTCAGCGCTGAAGAATTTGTGTCTAAACCCAACACTTTCGCTTTCTTCAACACCCTCTACTGTGTGACAGTATAATTCTTTCAGTCTGTTTTTTTTTTTTTTTGTGGGACCAGGTGCTGTTGCAATAGCAGTTAATATGAAAGAGAAAAAGAAAGTGTGATCATGATTGCAAAGTGTACGTAGCTGAGGGGTAAGGGAGTGTGGTCGGGAAGAGATCTTGTAAGCAGGTGAGACTGGCAATGTTATGGCACATGGGATGCTTTTTTTTTCTTTCTTATTTAAATGACTTGAGCATGCGTGTGCCATGGATGGAGTGGAGGGGGAGCCAAACAAAGAGAAAAGCAATCCCATTGGAAAAGAAAGCAAAGCTGAAAATGAGCAGACTGGTCTGCAAGTTTAGGAAGTGAACTGAAGGCAAGGAGGTTTTGATTAAGTGGGCTATTAAGTTTCACAAATTTAAAAAAGAAGCTGAGGCAAGGGCTTGGCAGAGCATCAGTTCCACAAGATGTGAGAAGCAATCTTGGGAAGTGCAATCAGGTGCTCTGTTGTCACTTTAATTTTTTTTTTAAATTACAGCTGTCATTCGGTAAGTAGAATCTGTTGTGAGGCATCTCCTAACCACGACCCTACCACCGGCAAAAACAGTAGCTCCAACTCCTTAGTTATACTGTTCCCGACAGTTTCAATGGTAGTGGAGCCAGGGCTAGCTGGGGACGTTGTGTCTTAGTAGTACTTAACATGTGATGCGCTAGCGCTTCTCATTTAAACAACAAAACTGAAGTTGTTTGTCAAAAAAGAGGGTCATAGTGTGTGCCATATAAAGAAAGTTTTGCTGTGTGGCTTAACCATGGGGCTTAGCAGATGATTTTAGAAAGCGGGGGCTGCATTTCTTGTCTAAAGCTGTAATTGGCTGCTGCCGACAGGTACCGCCCCACAAACACAGCTGATTGTAACATGGCACTCCCTGATTGCAGCGGTCAATTTCTCTGTGCATAGTGGCATGCTCCTTAACTGCCTAGTGAAGCAAGGTGTTTCTTGTGCACTTGCAAGCAAACACAAAAAGTGACAAATTCAATACAATTCTTTGTAAAGAAAGTTGTTGGAAGGCTTCAGCTCTGGGGCCTCGATCCCGGGGGTGGCTCAGGCTGAGCTAACTACAGTCCAGGTTCTGTCTTGGGCATCACCGGCCCTGGTTGGACTGGCTGAACTGTCCAAAAATTCTACAGTGGATTGCCTGGTTTTCCCTAGTCTTGAATCCAGGGTGTCAAATTCAGAAATATGCTGACCAGAGAGAGGTGGAGTGTCTTTGGAGATTTGGAGGGTTCTTTCAGTATTTGACTAATGAGGCTGTGAGAAGGCCTCTGGATTTTATATCATATTTATTTTACGATTTGGTCTGCTGTGGTGAGAGAACAGCAGTTTTGGACATCAAACTTTAGTGTTCAGGGTGGGGGTGAGAGTCCCACCCATCCAACTTTTTGGGTGGGGGTGAGAGCCTCACCTCTTCAAACTTGGTATTATTTGAACATTCTGCTGAATGCGACTGATACTGACTCATTTGTTATTTATTTGGTTGTTGTGTTATTTATTGTTTGATGGTCTGATTGTTTTTTTTATGTTTATGTTTAAGTAGTTTATGTAATTTTTAGATAGTATATTTATTTATTTTGGGTTTGTTAATTTTATTATTTGATTGGGTGGGACTAAGGTGTATTATGTGCATTATTATTGTTTTAACAATGTGCTGGGGAGGTGAAAAGATGGTCAGGTAGTATTCCCCCACCAGGCTCAGGGAACTGCACCCTTTTGACTGCCCCTATTTATCAGTGGAGACCTATAATGATGTCAATCCCTTGGGATTGCCTGGAGGTGCAGGAAGGGGTGGGGAACTGGGCCTTGTGGGGGAATGGAAAGTGGGGGATGGATTCAGATGGTAGGAACCAGGTGACACCCTTGGGTGAAATGGTGCCAGGGCAGGGATATTCCTTGACTTCTTCCCATACCCAAGGGCCCAGCAACTGATGCTGGACAGGAGTCGAGATCTTCT
The DNA here is from genome assembly GCA_016271365.2 of Neoceratodus forsteri. Classification (NCBI taxonomy): domain Eukaryota; kingdom Metazoa; phylum Chordata; order Ceratodontiformes; family Ceratodontidae; genus Neoceratodus; species Neoceratodus forsteri. Next base: position 131,483,112 of record JADMNL010000022.1, read on the forward strand.
TCAGCATCACATCCAACCCGGGTGGTGTTATGTAATACCAGGTCCATCAAAAACAAGACAGCTAATATAGCCAATCTTGTTAAAAAGGTGGATCTGGCATGCATCACCGAGAACTGGATGAAAATGAAGGCCCAGTATTGGCTTCTGCAGTTCCACCTGGGTTCTCGGTGATTCATCACCTGAGGTTGGATCATAGGGGTGGGGATGTAGCTATCTTTTTTAAGATTGAACTGGGCCTTGTGGATGTTCCAGTGGGGACCAACAGATCCTTAGAGTGTATCATGGGAGAAGGTGTAGGTTGCAGGATATTCCTCACTTACCATCCACCAGGTGATGGGGGTTTATTCTTGCAGGAGACTGCGGATTTCATCGCCGACATGGTATTGGAGTCTCCCAGATGGATTGTTCTGGGGGACATCAATGCGTTGGTCAATGATGAACTCTCGCAGTTTGGTCAAAATCTCCTCCAGCTAATGATAATGCTGGGTCTCACACAGGTAGTTACCTCCTCTACCCATATAGGAGGTCACTCATTAGATCTGCTGTTCCTCCTGGAGATGGATATCTCTGACTTGGGGGTGGATCCAGTCAGTTGGTCTGTTCATCACACCATAGGGTTCAGTTTTGGGACCCCCCAAATGGACCTACCCCTTCAGAGATGGTCCGATACTGCTCTTTAAGGGGAGTTAACTCAGATGGTCTGTCAGTGGTTCTGGACCTATCAGGATTGCTGGGTGAAAGCACAAGTCCAGCGGACCTTGCACTATCCTATAATAAGACAGTGGGCAATGCCTTGGACTTGATTGCTGCCGTTCACATTCGACCACTCACTCTTCGCCCTAGGTCCCCTTGGTATGATGGGTCCTTGAAGGAGTTGAGGAGGGTTGGTCGAAGGCTGGAGAGAGCATGGCGGAAGTCGGGCCTGGATGCTGACAGGTTTAGATTGATGGAACTCTATCAGGGCTGTCAATCAGAAATCCCCGGTAAGAAGGCAGAGTTCCTGTCCAGGGAGATTTCTGCTGCGCAGAATTGTCTGTCTCAATTTTTCTGAATTGTTGACAGATTGTGCAGTCCAGTCTGTCTCCAGTCCAGAAGAGCTTTTTCACAGATTAAGTGTGATGAGCTAGCTCGGTTCTTCACAGATAAGGTTGCCAGCATCAGGTCTGGAATCAGCCCTGCTCTATCTATGAGGGGTTGCGGAGGTCGTTGGGAGGTAATGAGCACCTGGTCTGTTTGGACAGACTTCAGCCGACTGGAATTCATGGGCATTGTGAAGATTGTCCGGACTTTGTGCTCAACTTGTTGTAGTTTGGATCCTGGCCCTACTTCCCTTTTAGTGGGGTGTGTAGATGTTATCTTCCTGATCCTAGCTGAATTTGTATGGAGATCCCTGGAGAGGGGAGTCTTTCCAGAACCCCTAAAGGAGACAGTCATTTGATCACTGCTTAAAAAAACACTCCTTGTATCCTGACGACCCAGCTAACTACTGACCTGTCTCAAACCTTCCCTTTTTGGAGAAGGTTATTGAGAAGGTGGTTGCTTTGCAACTAGACAATCACCTTGTAACTCACAATGTCTATGAACCTCTTCAGTATGGTTTCAGGAAGAGGCCTAGCATGGAGACTGCCCTTGTTCGGGTAATAAATGATGTCCTAATGGTGAGAGATCAAAAGTCTTGTACCATCTGTCAGTGTCAGTGGCTCAGCAGGTAGCACACTCACCTCTGAGGCCAGGAGATCAGAAGGCTGTGGGTTCTATCCCCACACCAGACACTTGGGTTAATATCCCAATACTGACACTGTAGTGCAGCATGAGGGGGGGTGCTGCACTCCTGAGGTGCTGTCTTTCAGATGAGGCATTAAACTGAGGTCCCATCTGCCTGTTCAGGTGGATGTCAAAGATCCCATGGCACTTCTCGAAAAGAGTAGGGGAAGTTTCCCCAGTGTCCTGGCCAAATTTCCCCTCATTTGCTACAAATACCACCAACAGCTTAATCTGGTTCAAGGTCAATTGGCATTCATCTGTATCCCCCTCCTCCGGGCTGTGCCTGTAAATAGGCATGATTTGTCTAGTGCACTTATCCAGTCAACAAAAAACTAAATAAATAAATCTTGGTCCTTCTTGATCTCTCAGCAGCCTTTGACACTGTGGACCATGGGGTGCTTTTCGAGACCCTGTAATTCCTTTGTGGACTGTCATGTACAGTCCTTGAATAGTTTTGATTGTTCTTCCTAGGCAGGTCTCAGAGGGTGGTCATTGGAATTTATTCATGTGATGCCCTCCTCCTGTCCTGCAGGGTGCCACAGGGCTCCATTAGAGCACCCTTGCTGTTCGCAATGTATATGCTGCCATTGGGAGGTATCATCAGCTGAGATGGCTTGAGTTTTCACTGCTATACAGATGATACTCAGTTGTATATATCCTTTGTGCCCGGACAGGATGATGCGATCTCTGTGCTAAACAACTGCCTCTCTGAGATCAAAGACTAGATGAGCTTGAATTGGCTGCATTGAATCCAGATAAGACTGAGGTGTTGGTTGTGGACCCAGGTCACCTGGGAGGTGCGATTTGGGGCTGGGCATGTGTTGGGCCTATGGCTTGATGGTGTCCAGCTCACTGTCTCAGACTGGGTGCATAACCTGGGCATTATTTTTGATGCTGGCTTGAACTTAAAATCTCAGGTGTCAGCTGTGGTCAATTCCTCATTTTACCATCTGAGGAATATTGCCTGGGTGAAACACCTGGTTCCACCGGGTGACCTTCCAGCACTGGTCCATGCCTTCATTACTACCTGTCTTGACTACCACAATGCCCTCTACATAGGGCTGTCTGGGGTTGATATCCACCACTTGCAGCTGATGCATAATGCTGCAGCCTGGCTGTTGACTGGTGCTTCTAGGACCAGTCACATTACACCTGTGCGGCACGAACTGCACTGGCTGCCAGTTCAGTGGCAGATCACCTATAAGGTAAGCATGATTACCTTTAAAGCTCAACATGAACAGGGACCTGACTACCTGAAAGATCTCCTGATGCCCTACTCCCCTAATTGTCCTCTCCAATCTGTTGATGAGGGATTGCTAGAGATTCCCAGGGTTTGCTTAAAATCCACTGAAGTTCGAGCATTTTCATTTGCAGCACCAACCCTGTGGAATTCTATACCTCATTGACTAAGAGAATGCCTGGCTGTCAGTAATTTTAAAACTATTTTAAAAATGTATTTATTTCAATTGGCTTTTCCAGAATGATTTTAAATCATTTATACTGCTTTCTATTTTAATATTGTGGCTATTGCTGTGTGCAGCACCTTGATTTTGAAAGACACTATATAAATAAATAATTGAATTGAATTGAAAATAATCCCCATCCCCAACCCACACAGCACTTCTTGCCACCCTACAACACTAACAAACAAGTGAACAACACGTTCTCCAACCCATGTATAACTCCATCTCCCATGCTACTCCCCCAAGGTACTATAAAATTTGATATCCTCTTATAGCCAGTCCACATCTCCATACAGCTTTCATTCTTTTACTCATCACCAAAGTAAAATCAGAGATCCTCCTTCCCCAACCCACTTAGCACCCCGTGTCCAATCCGCCTCCTAAAATGTATGAAATAAATCGCCTTCCTAATCTGTATAATACCTACTCTCCCATCAACTTTATAAAAGTAAAATTCAACACCACTTCCTTAAAATCAATGTAACACCACTTTCAGACACACATCTTCCAAGTTAAAATTAATCACCCTCTTCCAATAACCACAGTAGCACCCCACCCTATAATCTTCTTCCAACTCTGATAGTGCAAAGAGATAATAAAAAAAGAAGGTGGACAGTGTTTGGGTCAAGTCTGCCTCACACTGTAATAGCTTGCAATAGTCTGAATGAATGTGAGTAAGAGCTCACTGAAATAGTAATCTGTTGAGGAATTTCACTGTAAGTCATTAAGATGGTAGCCACCCATGATGTTGTGAAGAGACTTTGTGTAGATTATTTAACAACTTTTTTTTAATTTTTATTAAATCAGGACACCACTGAAGTGAGTAAGACATGGGTTGCCACAAGTCTTAGTAGAAAGTCATATTAAATTGGATATATGACCAGAAATGTAGGAGATGGCATTCAACAGTATGTGGGTGGGGAGAATGGGTTGTTTAATTTTACTTTTGAGCAGGTGCAATGTAGGTGGGAGATGACTGTGCTACATGGGGTGAGAGGATGGAATGTTTAATTTTACCTTGTAGGAGGAAGGTGGGGAAACGAGGGGAATTTTTCATTGTTAAAATAACCTAGGCTTTTCATAGTGTTTTCTTCATAAAGTGATGGGATGCAGTCGAGGGTGCTCAAGGAACTGGCAATGAAACTGGCTGGACATCTAGTAGGGCTACAGAATATTTCCAAAGTTACACATACAACCAAACTGCAAAGCATCGTTGAATACATATGAAAATTAACACAACATTTTAGGCTGGTTCAGCTTTAAACAAAAATGCATGGTGCCAAAAGGCCTCTCACACACTTTGCAAAAGGTGCAAACAGAAAGACACTGACATGTGTTTCATCCTAGCAGGACTCATTAGTGTACCTCATCTATATCACATCCCATGGGAAATGAACCAGCCTTAAGTTGGTCTTACAGGTTAGGGTCATGGTGAGCCCCCACCAAAAACAAACAAACAAAAAACCTAAAAGAAAATGAACCTCAGTGTGGAACCACTGAGGCAAAGGTTACCCTAAAGGGCATTGGCAATAAAGCTGAGTTTTAAAGAACTACAAAATTACACATACCACCATACTGTAAAGCATCATGGGATGTATATTCAAATCACCATGCAACTGAAACATGTGTCTGTACATTTCTGTCTATGTCTTTTAGCTTGTTTTTTTTGGGGGGGGTGGGGAGGCTCACCATGACCCTAACCTGTAAGACTAACCTAAGGCTTTTTCATTTTCCCTGGGTTGTGATACACATGAGGCACACTGATGAGTCCTGGTAGGACAAAACATATGTCTGTGTCTTTCTGTCTTCACCCTTTGCAAATTATGTGAGAGGCCTTTCAGCACCATTCATTCTTGCTTAGAGCTGAGCCAGCCTAAAAAGTTATGGTGATTTGCATATACATCCCATGATGATTTGCAATATGGTGGTATGTGTAATTTTGTAGTTCTTTGAAATGGCTTTATTGCCCACACCCTTTGAGGCAACCCTTGCCTCAGTGCTTCCACACTGAGATTCTTTGTCTTTTATCTTACTTGTTTGGGGAGGCTCACCATGACCCTAACCCAGAAGACCAACTCAGGGCTGGTTCATTTCCCCTAGGGTTTGATACAGACAAGGTACACTGATGAGTTCTGGTAGAATGAAACATGTGTCTGTGTCTTTCTGTTTGCACCCATTGCAAATTGTGTGCGAGACCATTCGACACCATGCATTCTTGCCTAAAGTTAGCCTAAAATGACATGATGATTTGCATATACATTCCATGATTCTTTGCATTATGCTGGTATGTGCAATTTTGTAGTTCATTGAAACTTAGTTTTATTGCCAGTGCCCTTTGGGGTAACCCTTGCCTCAGTGCTTCCACACTGAGGTTCTTTGCATTTATGTATTTATTTATTTTTTTGGGGGGCTTACCATTATACTAACCCATAAGACCAGCTTAGATATGGTTCATTTCTCCTGGGGTGTGATACAGATGAGGTACACTGATGAGTCCTGGTAGGCTGAAACATGTATCTGTGTCTTTCTGTTTGCACCTTTTGCAACTTGTGTGAGAGGCCTTTCAGCATCATGCAATCTTGCTTAAAGCTGAACCAGCCTAAAATATTATGGTGATTTGTATTATGGTATTATGGTGGTATGTGTAATTTTGTAGTGCTTTGAAACTTGTCTTTATTCTCAATGCCCTTTGGGGTAACCCTTGTCTCAGTGCTTCCACACTGAGGTTCTTTGTCTATTCGATATCTCATTACATATATACTGAATGATCAGAGGGTGGTGGACATACTTGTGCTCTGTAAGGAGAGAGGAAAAGAAACAATCAGGGAACTACAGATCTGTGTGTCTTATCTCAGTTGCAGGGAAGTCAATGGAGTCACTGGTCAAAGGGGACCTTGTGGACTACCTGGAAAGCAATGGGCTCCAGGATAGAAAACAGCAGGGTTTTGAAAATAGGGAGGGCATGACAAACTAATCTGATAGCCTTCTTTGACTGGGTGATGAGGCAGTGGATAGGGACCATTCCATGGATTTACAGTAATAAGACATCAGTAAGGCTTTCAACTCTGTGCCTCACAGATGACTGCTGGAGAAGATGGAGGATGTGGATGTGATAAAGGACATAGTAATATGGGTAGGTAACTGGCTAAGGGGGAGGCAGCAGAGGGTTATGATACACGGGGCAGGTCAGTAGAGATGGCGGTCATGAGCAGGGTACACAGGAATATGGCCTGAACCTGGTCCTCTTCAATAGGTTCATGAATGATGTTGGAGAGGGAATCTAGCACAGGTTGTGTCTTTTGCAGATGATACAAAGGTCTGTGGGAGGATTCAGAGTGATGAGGGACTCATGGAAATGCAGAATGACCTGCAAATGCTAGCAACCTCTTCTAAGATTTGGCAGTTGAAATCTAACACCAAGAAGTGCAATGTGATGCACCTAGGCAACACGAACCCAAAGAATGAGTATTGCATGGGTGGATTAAGATTCATCAGTACTGCTAAAGAATGGAACCTAGGAGTTATTATCAGTGACACCCTCAAACAATCGAGCCAGTGCAACAAGGCTTATAGAAAGGCAAACTGGATGCTGAAGTTTCTTGTGTGGGGTACTGACAGCAGAAAAAAAGTGATCATTCTACATCTTTATGTCTATTTTGTGAGGCCTCACCTGGAACACTGTTCCCAGTTTTGGAGTGCTCATCTCAGGAAATATAAGGACTGACTGGAGACAGTGCATCAAAGGGTGACTAAGATGATTCAGGGCCAACAGGGCAGGTCTTATGAGGAGTACCTCAAGGTGCTGAAAATGTATTCACTAGAGAAAAGAAAGGGGGGTGGTGGTATATGCTAGAGACCTTTAAGTTCCTGAAAGGAATAAACAAGGTGGACTGCAGGACATTATTTAGTATGAGTCAAATTTCATAGCCATGAGGGCACAAATGGAAACTGATAAGAGGGAGTATCAGGAGAGATGTACGGAAGTATTATTTTGCAGAAAGGGTAGTGGAACTGTGGAACAGTTTACCAGCTGAGGTGGTGAATGCTACAACTATTAATTGTTTCACACATGGATAGGACAGAGTGAAGAGTATAGCGGTTGGTCAGAACAACAAAAACTCAGAGGGGACTGGAGGGGGTGTTTGATGGTGAGGCCAAAAGGATCGCTTATGGAAAATAGGTCCTGGGGTCAGATAGGGTATCACAGATAAACTGGATGGACCTATGGTCTTTTTCTGCTGTCCCTGTCTCTGTTTCTATGTAACCATAATGTTTTTTTCTCCATTAAGTGCCATTATGATAAGCAGAAGGCTTTGTAGAATTCAAAACGTATTTACACTTTGACAAGATTTCAAAATGTGAAGTGCATCCACTTTGGCATGCCCTAGTCTAAACATTGAGGAATTTTCACTAAGCATTTTATATGCAAAAGGAGGCCTGGAATATTCAGATGTTATATACAGTGATCCAACAATGACACATGGTTTATCTACAACTCCTTTTAATACAGTATTTCTTTTTGCTCAGTCTTGCAGTTACAAGGTGTCAAGACGATTGGGACAAGACATTTTTTCACCAACGGCAAGGTGTTGAACTATGCGAATACCAAATCAGAATGTTCAAACGCTGGTGGCCAACTTGCTGCTCCAAAGAATGAGGCAGAGAATAACGCTATACTTGAATTTGTGAAACAGTATAACACATATGCTTATCTTGGAATTTCTGATGCACAGATAGAAGGCAGATATGCATATCTAAGTGGACAAGTAATAACATATTCAAAGTGGTACAGTGGTCAGCCAGACAGCTATTATGATTATGACGACTGTGTGGAGATGTATACTGACGGAACATGGAATGATAGGCAATGTACAGAGAATCGTCTTGTTGTCTGTGAGTTTTAAAGCAGCACAGCACACTACAGTGGTGCCTAGCATTACGTTTTTTCTCATCTAGACATGTTAAGGTTTCTCAAGTTACGATCAGGCAAAACAAGACAGAACCATTCTTTGGTAACTGCTTAGCTGCTTAGTGTTTCCAAATATTATGACTAGTCATCACTAAATATGCGCAAGGATGGAAACCTGCACTCTGCAAACATTTTTGCAACATATTCTGAATTCTTATAGTTTCAGGTGCCACTCTTGTACTTCTTCACCTAGCAAAGTGTATGCTTCACCCAGGGAGGTCTATAGGTGCTATAACACCAAGCATTCCTGCTCACTTAAGCCCCCAAAAGTATACCAATAATTTAGAAATGGTTTACAAATAAATATCTGAATATTGTAAACATAAGAGCTGTAGATGAGGAGTTGATTTGTAATTTTTTGCTATACTGATCAGTGAATTGGAGTATTTGACATGCCCATATTGTAGGATGCTATAAAATCTGAACATGGATCAAATGTTATAAATCAGGATGCACCCTATATATTGGATATACTGTAGTTATTGCTGGTTGAATTAAGATACTTTAGAATTATTATCTCAGTACAGACATTGCCTTGTCGCATATACATTGAAGGCAGGCCATTTGCTGGCATTGTATGACCAACAAATATTATCCAACTTTACCAACCAAATTGTGAACCTTATATAAAGAACAGAGCCAAGCATTTGCAATGTTCATTATTAATAAAGTACCACAGACTGGTATAAACTTCAGTAGAAGAAACAATGCTGCATAGTCCTTTTATGTTAATCACAAATAATAGGGGTATTAACACTACATGAGCAATGCTTTGTACAGATAATTGCAAATGGTCAACAAAGCTGATGTACTTTACTCAACATATATCTGATGCTTCAAAAGTGCTTATGCTAAAGAGATACCGTAATTAATAAGTGTATGGCTCCATTGTATTTCAGTATTTCTATGGATAATTCACTGTCTGAATATTAACTAATTATTTTTAAAATAAAAATGCTCTTGAAGAATAAATGTTTTGAAACTACAGTGATGAATTAACAGAACACTGACAACACAGCTGAGTGGTAACAAATCACAACCAAAAAGCTTTGTATTTTTCCTTATTGATTTGCATTACCAGTCTAATCTGAAATGCAAAATAAAATCATATAAATAGCCTACTTAGATCTTAAGGTATATAAACATGACTGGAAATAGAGTGGTGTACTGGACAGGAAATACATGTTTGTACTATACAGATGGCCCCCTTATCCCACAGGGAAACAGTGGCATCCAAAATCCATAGTACCACTAATGTAATGTCATGATTTGATAATACCATCATTCTAACATCACATGAATAGCATTATGAAATCAATCATTTGTGAGGTTCCACATGTGCAGTGTAAGTCATCTTTTACCATAACTAACTTTTACAAAAAAATATGAATTTTACTCAACGTACAGGACAATGCAAGTACAGTACATTGTATTGCTTATTTTTAAAACACACTCTGATCCATGTATTGCAAGAAAAATAAGAGACAGAATGGCTGGCCCGTTGGAGCAGTAGTAGTGTTATTGCTCGCAACACTGGCAACCCCTGATTGGGAATGACCCTGAAGTGCTGGTGGCTGACTGGTGGAGGAGAACTGAACATTTCAGCAAATATTCTCATCATCCAAAGATGGATCATACCACACTTAGGTGGCGATGAAACAACAGTCACCATTAAAGGGATGGGGATACCACCTGTTGCTGACATTCAAGCACTAGTTGCCTACAGGTGTGCCCCAGTGGTTTAACTGGCTATGACTAACAGAAAGAGAGGAAAACAGGAAAATCCAAACCAACCATGAAGGATGATGACCAGCACCCTGAAGGCCCCATGCCATGATCCTGGCACCCTTGTCTTCTGATCCATAGCCCTGGGAGACTGGTCAATTGGAGGTAAGCAAAATACCTTTAAAAGTGGATGATGGGGCTTCATAATCTGGCTAGAAAGGGGATGGTCAATGGCAGGAGAATGACAACAGAATTGAAAAAAAATATCAACTTGAAAACAATGTTTATTTTCAGATCTAATTCCTTTCTTGGGATTCCAATGTCATGAAAGTACAACTGTAACATTGTTCTTATGGTTAGTATATCGCCAGAATGTTTGATGTGGAATTATAGTCATTTAATACATGGTTTTCTATCTAGTATTGTATTCATGTCTCTCTCATGTTGTGGGAAGAGTCACAATAAGTTCAAACAAACACCAGGAAGCATACAGCCCAGTAAGAGGACATGTGTAAGATATGCTCTGGGAGAGCTTTCTTAGTATGAAATTCAACATGTCAACAAATAGGAGACTGCTCAATCTCTGCAGATTAACTTGTTCTTTAGTGACATTTTTCGAAAAATGACCACTTTAGCTCAATACCTTGCCTTCAGTCATGGTTTCATCATGAGTAGTGATCCTTTTTATTAGTCTTTTATAATAAATTATAGAATCCACTTTGGGCATCACTATCAGTGCATAAAGAGCTATGTGGCTATAAGTTTACAGTGGTATCCTGTGATAATCATGACTCTAAAATGGCGATTACAAAAATCATGATGCAATATCAGCTACTCAAACAGCAACAACCAGAAGAAAAAGTGAAAACACATGAAGCACGGCAAACCCTGCCACAAACCCTACTAAATAAGTGACCACTCAATAATAGTGACTCAATAAGCTAGTGCAGAAGGACAGGAAGGCAATAAACATTTAATGCTCTACTCACTTTATGCCAGACTCTAGACTCTAAACTCTAAGCTCCAAACTCTTCATACTGTACTCGACGCACAGCAACTACCATCAAGAGGTCAAAGTTCACAGCATGAGGTATTAGGGCAGTGATGCTTCCTGATTACAAGTGTAATAAAATGAGTGTCAAGTAAGTGCCTATCATGCCAGATTTATTTGTTAGGTAAATGCTAGGAACACCAGCAGGTGGGGGGCTGTGGGTAGAGGCAATTGAAACCCTCATAGCTGTTTCATTCCATGTTGCAAGGGGGCATGTGAGTGCTGGCAGGTTCAGTGATATGGGAGTATGAGGTTGAGGGACTGTCACTTCTACTTCTGCTGTGCTATTTTTCTGGGTCTGGAAGGGTGGTTAGTCCCTAGCCCATGACACCTCACTTAGTTCAGTGAGAGCTGGTCATTCAATTTTGGCATTTAGTTGTTGAACTGCAGAGAACAAGCCTATTGGGGAGGCATTTTGGATAGGGGAGGCAAGGAACTACCTGGAGAGAGGACTGAGAGGGCTCTCTTCTTACAAGCCCCCAATATAAGGCATGTTGTGAAGTGAGTGTGCTGATCACTAAATGGAAAACTTTACTGGGCGATTTTGACTGTGGCACTATAATGCATGTGCCATTATGCTTCATAATGCTGAAACACCTCGCGATTCTTCACTCGCAAATATTGTGATCACGATTTTGGATCACGATTATAACATGGAACCATTTACAGCACCTTACTTTTCACTTTTGAGGCATCTGGGTACATTTCAGATGCTCAGTGCATCTTTTTTTGGCAAGCTTTTCTCCATTTCTATGCAGAAGACAGACTGAGCCAGCAAAGTGTACCCAGATGCAGGAAAAGTAAAAAAGTGAAATGCTATAAACTTATAGTAGGCAGGCATGTAAAGTGGATCCAATTATACAGTTTATACAGGTTCCTGGTTGGTAATTCTCAGTAATTCAATAAAGCCAACACACTATTTCTTTGCCAATTAGTTGTAATTTATTGAGATAGTCTATCATTTCTAGGCATCAGGTAGCCTGCTAGTACCCGAGTGTACCTGCTACAGTTTAATCTTACAGCCAATGAAACAGTCCATGGAATAGTCCATTGGGGTGTTTCTAAAATGCAATCTAGACAGCTAGTAATATTTGCATTACACGGCTACAGAATTTCAGAGACACATGAAACCATATATCTCTGGATCCCCTGAGCAATCTATGGATAGTCTCAGATTGCAGATTGTCCAAGACTGCGTCTTCTTGAAGGGATGCAGGACATAACCATAGGTCCCATGTTTATGTGTAGCAAGCTTTGAAAAAAAATGCAATGCTGGAATTTCCCAAAAACTATGACAGCAGATTTAAACACAGACAATAGGTCATTCAACAAATCATAAGACTCTGGTTCAAAAATACATTGGCCATAAGACACCTTGGTCATAAGATACTTTTGACACTTTGCCAAGACGTACGGTCATCTTTAGATGGAAAAACAAGTAATCAGGGGATTTATATTTATCAAAAATACTTACTTCGGGATACAGAAAACATGCTAGGGGATGTGACTGTTTTAAAAATACTTGGCTTACATATAAAAACCAGACAGTGGCCACATTGCATAGCAATCACAAAAATGGGGAACTTCAATCATTAAGGCCAGCCGCAGTTACTAGCAGCTGCATTCTTATCTTGGCCATAACCTTTTAAAAAGACATGTTTTGGTACACGATATTTTCTGCTGAATAGGGCAATTCCAAGTTAGACCTCTGCTTTGCGCTTCTTGAATTATTGCATTTTCTTCATTTCAACCATTAACCTTTTAAAGTCTTACACATGCATGCACATTAATTGACATGGTGGTATCATTCATTTACTTAGCCACTTGCAGCAACTGGCTAGCCATACCTATTAATTCACACATTGGCATCATTTAGTTATTTATTACTCATTTTCAGCCTTTATACTAGCCATTTTACACCTTTCTATCTCCCCAACCTTTTGGTTAGCCAATTATATATTGCTGATATAAGTTTTGTCACTGGTCACTAAAACCTTGGCCACTGGTCACTAAACTTTGGCCATTGGCCACTTTCAACATTCCCCACCTCGAAGGTAAGAGGCCCCTTAGGTACTTGAACCTTGCAAAAATGGAACATAAATGTAAAGATTAGTTATTAACTGAAGGTTAAATAAAATTAAATAAACATGTTTACTCTTAAACTGTTACTCTAGGTGAATAGGTATATGATTTAAAATTGGTTGCCAGCATACAGACAGTCAATGCATTGATAAAAAGCATCCTGTTCTGGAGTTGGTACAGGAGTGGTTACAGATGGAACACAAATGGTGAGTTTGTAGAACATAGTCCAGAACTCAGGGATGTCAACACCACAATTGAAATATGTGAAAAGATGCTAACATGTGATACCACATATAACACAATATGACATAACAATATTTTTTGATGAAGAAAAGTTAATTGAATCCACTTTGAGAGTGGATAAGGTAGATGCTACCTTGTGTTGAGGTGTGGCACACCCTTGGAGCTTGACTGAAGAATCTGTTGATAATGTCTCTTGACAGATAACTCCTTATAAAACATAACAGTCCATGAAATTAACAGTCCATAAAGTTTATATAAGTAACCACAGGTTGGTGTAATTACAGTACAGGTGAAATGTCATTTTCAGAATGGTGGTAACACCACAAGGCACACGAGGCAATGTAGACAGTAATTTAAAAACAAAACACCAGCATACTAGAAAAGTCAGTGTACATGTTGCTGGCTGCTGAATGGCTGATTGGCAGACACACTGGCCAGGGTTGCATTAGATTGTGCATTGAGTCCTTTTAATGGAGTAGCCACACACACACTGGCATGACATTTGAGTTGTGGTAATTGATTACACCCCGGCACAAAGATTAACAGTTTATAAAAAGGTAACAGTTTACAATAAACCATTAAAAACACAGTCCATAATAGAGCAATAGGTTTGTATAAAGTACCAGTCATGTCTGGAACAAGCAGCAGTGAAGAAAATGGATGTCTTGCTTGAAGATCAATTGAAGAAGAATCTTCTTGCTGAAGTTAGGGATTACCCTACCCAGACTTAACTTCATAGTAAGCAGAAACAATAAGCTTGATTGCAGAATCTGAACTGACCGAACCCTTTTAGCTGATTTAAAGTTCTACAAATAGGTGTAATTTTGCTGAAAACATTCCATTTGCAGAGGTAATAATAACTTAATTCATGTAGTAGTCCTTATGTGGGACCAATCAGGCACAAAGATAGTGATGACATCAAAGCTGTGGCAGTTGTTTTCTTTTCAGGAAAAAGATTAAGGTCTTGGCAACTTAGATGAAAGTATTACTGCTGTTGAATGTGGAGATGTTATGTGTGCCACACCATGGAAACCTGCAAACTTGCAAAATGCATTAGAAACTGAGTTAAGAACACATAAATAATCGTTTAAACCAATGACTTTTTGTTTTAAAAAAAGTGGTGTGACAGAGCCAGAATTCTGGCAATTGGAAACAGAAAAATAAAAATGGGACGTCAACCGCACAGCTGAGGGTTCAGGCCGAGGTACAATTATACCATTTGACCATCTGTAAATCCACGACAATGTTATGATTACACCCTGGATTTAAATTGACAGTGATGAACATGATTTCCTGTCTGTTGCTAGCAGGCCTAACTAAGACCCGAGTTATAAAATCTTGTAATGTTACAATGACATGCTTCAAACATATAGCTCATAGCAATATGCCTGTTACATTATGCAACAGTGGGACAAATATATATGTTGTTGGCCTATGCCAACTTAGCAACAGTGCCTATTGCACCTGTGACCAGTGAATGGGTCTACCTTCTTTACCCTGTATAGTGAAATTCTCCAAAGTACTGAGTGAGGTAAGGCTTGAAGCATAGGCTTGTAGCACAATCTAAATTCTGCATATTATAATTGTTAAGATTTAAAATGACAAAACCTGCCTAGAGTGCACTTATTTTTCAGGGGTACCTGTGAGTAATGAGACAAACAGAGTATTGATTTGAGTGGAGTTTTGCTTTGGAACATATTGTGAGGTGGGACAGCAATGCTAGCCCCAGTATTTAGGTTTGGTTATGAGCATTAAAAACATTTATACATGAGGAGCACTTTTTCTGAATACACACATGATACAGTGTAGCAAGATGTATATCAAAACATTATAACATATATGTGAAACATAAGCATTTTTGCAACAGAACAATTTCAGTATTGAGCATAATGCATAAAATAAATTTTAAACACAGAAAAAATATAGCCTGTAAGCTTAGTTCAGAGTCCAGGAATGTTAGAGTATTATGAATTTACTGGTTGAACATAACCGTGGAATAAGTTGCAGAGGATATGTGGTACAGTTCAAGTTTATAAGTTGCAGTTCTTGGTAAAAATTACTTAGTTTTGGTTGAAAAAATTATTGGAGCAATCCACCACTCTGTTTTTGCTAACTTGTAAGACTTTTTCAGGGTCTGCGATGCTTTAGAACTTTAAAATTATATAAAAAAACTTTGCACCTATAGAAAACAGACAATTGCATCTGTTGCTGTAAGGCTGTGAGAAGTTGTTTTACATTTGTTTTGACAGGATAAGAAAGCTGGAAAAAACAATCAAAAGAATGAATATGTGGAAATACATACACAACTCCCCTCCAGCTTAACTGATTACTTGCTGAGGGCAGAAGCCCTTGTACTAATGATAGGTGTGAGATTTAACTGTTTGCACCAGAAAAAGCAGAAAAACTGAGCTGGGTTATGCTATTAAAATACCTTGGGTCTTTTTAAAACCTGTAAATAAGAAACAATTATTAGCAAATACACATTTTCTAGTATTTACCCCTATGGGGAGACAGTAATGTACCTTGCAACCTTTGTGGATATTACACTGGAAGGAAGGGTAGCTTACCCCCTTCCCCTTCGAGCTCCTACTGGTGAAAGAGATAGCTCAAATACTGTAGCAATAAAAAGGTTAGCTGTGGATGGTGACATGGATATTAACCCAGAAATGGTCTGGCAATATTAGTAGCCAGTCCTGCAGCACCTTAAAAAGGTGTGCAGTGGATAAATGGTAATGGGGTGGCTCCATTGCAGTCTCCATTTACCACACTTTAAATTATAACAAGATAATATTACAATTAGTTTAGTAAGTTTCTTACCTTACTATAAAGATTGGGAACTTCTTTTTCTCTAGAAGAAAGAGAAGAAATACACAGACAAACAACAAAAACAAACACACAAGTCTAAAAATAAAACAAGATTATTTTCAAGGATAAAAGAAGCCAAGCATCCCTGGGTTCCCTTATCCTAAGCATGACAAAATGTCAGCTGAGTTTATAAAAGATCCAGATTGATGGTAATACCATATGTATGTATTTCTTAGAATGCATTTTAAAAAGAAAAAAAAATGATTACACCATGGTCACACATAAAAACAAAAGCCATTGTTTTTTAACTGTAGATGGTAAACTCTCAAAACAGCTGTAATAGTCCTTTTTAAGTATACTGTATATATATATATATATATATATATATATATATATATATATATATATATATATATATATATAGTAAAAAAAAGTACAGGAGGTGACGATAATTCTCCCCTTCCGCTAGAGTGCCTTGCATAGTGTGGGAATCATGTGATATTGTTCAGGAACAAAGGAGTTGTGCTTACAACCAAATGTTCATTGAGGAAGGCCTTGAGCATTGGCCTGTGTTGGTTGCAAGCCCAGAAGAAAGAAGGGAAAAAAAAGTTTCTTCCTTTTTACTTAGAATGCCAGTTCTGTAATAAAAAGTCAAATTGCATGGTTCACTCTTGGTGTGTTTTCATGAAAACATACATTTTGTGTGAAAAGTTGTGCTTTAGGTAGGGAATACACATCAAGTTTGAACTGGTAGTAACATAAGATGTTGAAACACAAGAAGGTCAAATAACATGCAAAAGGTCATACAGTGTGCATGCAAGGGTCGCTCAAACCCAGTTATTTTGTAGTGTCCTTGAACACTACTGATATTGAAATATCTTTAAACAATAATAGAGCACAAACTAAAACTGCTGGCCAAGACAGTACACACACATACACATACACAAAAATAAATACTTAACACAAAATAAGACTGACATTATTTGACACCAATTTGCTGAGGTAATGCCCATAGTTTTATTAGAAAACTGTACATGTTTTAGATAAATGTGCTGCCTCCTGCCTGTCTTGTAACACCGACAACCTTTTAAACCAACTAATCTATACATATCTCCACACCAAATCTTTTTAGAACAAAAAAAACATTTTTAAACACCTTCCAACTCCTTTAAAATACAGCACAACATACCATCTATAAGTGGACACATCTAGTATAACATGGTTACACCTTTTGGCGCATAACCAAAACATGGCACTCTGCCATTTTGCGAAAAGCTTCTGGTTTTGACTAGAAGTATGATAAAGCCATTCATAGCTGTTAACACATTACATTTTCACCTAGCAGTGGCTTGGCATGTTGCTTGCAAACTACAAATCTTTCTGCACATTGCAATCTGTGATGTCCTATCTCTTTACCTTCAACACTACCTGCTCCAACCAACAACTACAAACAAAAGTTCTTCACTGACCCTATCTAGGCAGCACAAACATTTTATTAAAAATATATCTAATTAAAACAGTCAGATATGAGGAAAATAAGCTTCTTCTTCTTTTTTTACTGTAATATGTTCTGCACCAAAGGCAGTCAATGCTATCTTGCAACTTTGACAACAGAACATAACTACAGAACACAGATATATGCTGGAAAATATAAAGAGAGAGACGGAGCATTACCTTGTTTAGTATATGTATCACAGAAATAAAACAGACAGACATAAAAAAAACTTTAAATTAAAAAAAAATTCAGACTTACCCGGTGCCAAGGTATTTTCCTTCTTCTTTTCTGATAGACTGGTCCGATTGAGAAAACCAACTGCAGGACCCTCATGGTAATCTCCAAATGCTGCAGCTATTAACCCTTTCAGAGGTTTTCTTTTGCCCATTTCAGTAACCTGCCAAACCAAGTCTTTTCCAGAGCTGTGGTTTGCAGTTTAAAAATCTGTAGCAGTACTAGGTACTAGGTTGAGATCCAACTGGTGGAGATCCCCAGTACCTGGGTTTGGGATCAAATGTTTCAGCCTCTATATGAGGCAAGGGAACTTGAAATTGATACAAAAAAAACTTGAAACTACACAGATAGGGAACATGAAGGGGGGGTCAAATCAACCCATCTGTAGTCACACCTACTGTGTATGCATCCACAGTAGTTTATTTTTCTTTCTCTAACTGTTGCTTATCTAATGTTGCTTAATCAGCCACTGCTTTTCTACCAAAAGCAGCCTGAACTGTGAAAGCCTTCCTCGGCTCTAACAATATATACTTCTCCTCTCCAATGACATGCTATTTAGCAGGCACAAATTATTACTTGTTTGAGAGACTTTTCCTTAATACATCTCTCCACATATCCTTAAACCTGGGATCCTCAAACCCCCACTTAAATATACAATAGACCTGGGGTCCTCAGACCCCCACATAAATATACATTACCCTTACCCAGCTAATAGCTTCTCCATAGATCTTTTACCTGTAGGTTCAAGTCTACTTGAATACTCAGAGTTTATTCAACTCTTTTTCCCATCCCCGCAGTTAGGTTATGACTCTTACCTGTCTAGATTACAAAAATAAACGTTACCAAATTACCAGAATTAAAACCAAACCAACTTGGGGCAGGCTCACCAATTATGTTAAATGGATCCAATTATACAGTTTACACAGTTTCCTGGTTGGTAATTCTCAGTAATTCAATAAAGCCAACACACTATTTCTTTGCCAATTATTGCAATTTATAGAGATAGTCTATCATTTCTAGGCATCAGGTAGCCTGCTACTATGCAAGCATACCTGATACAATTTAATCTTACAGCCAATGAAACAGTCCATGGAATAGTCCATTGGGGTGTTTCTAACATGCAATCTAGACAGCTAGTAATATTTGCATTACAGGGCTACAGAATTTCAGAGACACATGAAACCATATATCTTTGGCTCCCTGAGCAATCTATGGATAGTCTCAGACTGCAGATTGTCCGAGACTGAGTCTTCTCAAGGATGCAGAACATAACCATAGGTCCCATATTTAGGTGTAGCAAGCTTAGAAAAAAATGCAAGGCTGGAATTTCCCAAAACTGTGACAGCAGATTTAAACACAGACAATAGGTCATTCAACAAATCATAAGACTCTGGTTCAAAAATACATTGGCCACAAGATACCTTGGTCATAAGATACTTTTGACACTTTGCGAGATGTACGGTCATCTTTAGATGGAAAAACAAAGAATCAGGAATTTTTATTTATCAAAAATACTTACTTCAGGATACAGAAAACATGCAAGGGGATGTGACTGTTCTAAAAATACTTGGCTTACATATAAAAACCAGACAGTGGTCAAATTGCATAGCAATCACAAAAATGGGGAACTTCAATCGTTAAGGCCAGCTGCGGTTACTAGCAGCTGCATTCTTATCTTGGCCATAACCTTTTAAAAAGACATGTTTTGGTACACAATATTTTCTGCTGAATAGGGCAATTCCAAGTTAGACCTCTGCTTTGTGCTTCTTGAATTATTTCATTTTCTTCATTTCAACCATTAACCTTTTAAAGTCTTACATGCATGCACATTAATTGACATGGTGGTATCATTCATTTACTTAGCCACTTGCAGCCATTGGCTAGCCATACCTATTAATTCACATGTTGGCATCATTTAGTTATTTCTCATTTGCAGCCTTTATACTAACCATTTTACACCTTTCTATCTCCTCAACCTTTTGGTTAGCCAATTATATATTGTTGATAAAAGTTTTGTCACTGGTCACTAAAACCTTGGCCACTGGTCACTAAACTTTGGCCATTGGCCACTTTCAACAGGTAGCTTTGTAAGAACTGATAATGACACAAAACAGACTCTGATATTAGGTTTTAAAGACTAAGGAACACCTCTTATAACTAGGCCATGACTAAGGGTGAAATTTCAAATTACAGGTGGCAATTTAAGAAAAAGAAAAGATCAGTAAGGAAGACATTAATCAGCAGAGACCGAACAGTCTCACACTTGTTGATATAACAGATTTACCATCAGACATTGATGGGAATCAAAACACCTCCAGGAGGGGGGGAGGTCATCCTGCCATGATGCAAGTCACTGGTCAGACTGAACCTGGACTGCTGCATACAGTTCTGTCATCCCTATCTAAAGAAAGATGTTAATCTACTGGAGGAGGCCCAGCATTGAACAACCAGAATGATCTTTGAAATGGAGAGCAAACCCTATGAGGAGAGACTGACGGAGCTCAACATGTACTCCCTGGAGAAGAGGAATAATAGAGGAGATATGATCAAAATCTTGAAATATATGATGGGCATAAATAAGGTTAGTACAGATGGGAATTTTAGATTAAAGGGATAGAGAGAAACACTAGGGGGCATAGTCTGAAATTGGAGGGGGAAGGTTAAGGATTGAAATGAAAAGGCACTACTTCACAGAAAGGGCGATGGTTGTGTGGAATGCACTACCAGAGTAGGTGGTGTCCATAACATTGGTGGGAAGCTTTAAGAGGGGATGGGACAGGGTCAGGGAAGTGTCACTACTATACAGGGAGGTAGGGGGCAGCAGCAGAGTGCTAGTCTGATAACTGCACACTCAAGCAGACTCGATAGATCATATGGCCTGTATCTGCTGGCATTTTCATATGTTGTTATGTAAATCACAGACACCAAGGGCTGATGGCAGAAACTTTAGGTAGAGTAGCAAAAGGGCAATCCTCACTGGTTGGGAATTGTGCCTATGCATCTGACTTTCTTATTGTGGCATCCTCTCTTGTACATGGTGCCTCTGTTTCTTTTTGTATGCAGTATATGACTTTTGTATTGCAGCATCTCACATCTCTATTTTGCTGCTCATGTGCTGCTTTATACGTATTGTATAAAACAGATAACAAATTGTCTACGTAAGAAGCACTTTCATCAACCTACAGTACTAGGACAAATAAGCCTATGCTTTAGTCATCAATTCAGCCTTACAGTACAAGGTTTCCTTCAGAAAAAATGAAACAATGCAAGTGCATTTACTGAGACATTTGGCATGTGAATATGAAGTAAAGCAACTGAGGCAATATTCAGAATTAAAAATAAAACAGTGATTTCCTGTTTTATTTTTGAATACTTGTATCCCCTTTTCAAATAAATGAATGCAGTATGTGTGCTGGTTTAAATTTATTGTTCGACTTATAAAAATCATTAAAAAGAGTACACCATAGTAAAACAAATATTGCAAGTTACACATTACACTTTCATAATTTACCCACATATTGGACTCTAAATGCATTCATATAGACCAGCATTTGACATAGTAAGGCTAATATTGCACATTTCTCTTGTTCTAGAGTTCAATTATCATTAATGTTTAACAGACTTAGGCCTTATCATGGTAAATAGTATAATCAACATGCATTTTTACCATAATCAAAATATAGTGATTCAATAATGAACTATAATCTCAATTGTCAGCAAAACTAATGTCTGACTATATTAAATTAAACCATTATTTAAATGTTGGCCCTTATTTTCTGTGATAATATAATATTTTTCCATCATTTACTTTAAGGAAGGAGGCCACATGGTATACCACTTGTTCATCTCTTGTTTTTAAAAGATGCATAACCTGATTATATAGTTCATATTCAAGATGCTTAAATAGTCTCTGAGCAGATGTTTCCTATTTTTTACGTAAAAGAAAAAAAACACTAAATGAACTAAATCACTCCTTTCCCATCCCACACTTACATTGCCTTTCCATTCTTTCTGTTTTATGCTCCTTATTATCTATTTTACTTCGCTAGTTACTGGAGTTACATTCAAGCCAACTCTAGTTATTATTTCACTAAGGCAAGTGTTTTAATTATTATTAAATATGGTTCCAGCTTATGATCTCTTTTATTTTTAGCATCCACTTACAAATGTTATTGGTGGCAAAATCCCATATAGTTCTGATAATAAATATATTTAATCTTTATTGCAATGTCATTGACAATTTGAACAACTGGGACTCGTTAAATACATCACTAATGCAGTGCAGGAGACCGTAAGGCTTAATAATGCTTTCGCAGTTGAAATACTGAGAAAATGCATACTCTGTTTCATATATGTTATTGCTTCATCAGTACACATCCTAGGTAATCTGGATTCACTCACAGAGTAAGCCTTAAATCAATAATTTACCAGTTTCTTTTTTTTTTGACGTTCTACTGGTAGTTGGCCTAGTTCTGCTCTAACCAATGCTGAAGGTGTTCGCTTAGGCAGTCCTAACAAGTGAATAACAACAAAAGGATTTGCCAGCACTGCCTACTCACAGTTGTAGAACAGTTCAGTTTAGTTCTTAAGGTGTTTGTCTCACTCAACCCACAAAACAGAAGCAGAAACTTAATTCAAGGTGCAAACGCAGTTCCATTCTTTATTTTAAAGTGCACAAACACAGCATTCTCCAGTTTTTCAGCTTTCGCTTTTCAGCCTCCATGTAAGCTGTCTCCCTCTCTACAAGATACTGAAGCTTACATATGCATTTCACGCCCCCTTGCGCTTACTCATAGGATAGCACTCTATTACACCAACAAGTAATAAATAATGTGAATCTAATAGTGACAGTGCTTCTATACATAAACAATTCCTCTTTAAAAATGGCATATTCATGAAACTACACACCAAATACCTAAAAAAGGTTAATTTATAGGATTACATATTCGGCCTTTCAAAAAATTCCAATACATACAAGTGTTTGTAAAACTTATTTTGCAGGGGTTCTATATTTATTTTTGGATGAGTCCCCCAGACGTTTGGTCCAAATAATAATTGACTCTTTATTTTGCCATTAATAACCATTAAGTTACCTTTCACAGATATTTCTCCATGTTTATATGAAAATGACTGTATTACTGGAACAATTTTTTTTTTTGTGTTATCTATTTTTCTGCCCCTGTGCTCACTGGTCCTCAACTCCTTCAGGCTCTGACAAGTTCCCCCGACCTCTTCTGTCCTTGCCTGGCCCTCCTCTAGTCCCAAGATTGTAGTCAACCCCTGGGATATCCCGGTGTATCCCTTTACTGGGTGGGTCCCTCCCCTCTGTGTGGGAAGGTATGGGGAGGGTAGCCCTAGCAGATCCTTCTAGGGCCCAGGGGTGCTGCTGGGGAACAAGAGGCACCAGGAAGGTGCTGGAGGCCCCTAGGAACAGAGGGCCATCATCTGGAAGGCCAGTGAGTGATTTTCCTGGCTTTCTGTTGGGGGTAGCATAGTGACATCATGGCATATGCTGACGTCCACTCCTCCCTCAGTTAGTATTGGGCCGTGCATCCTATGATACTCCCATCCTCTGCTAGGAGCCAGCAGGTGCTGGACCAGTCCCCTGCCCTCCCCCAGAAATGGAGAGCTGTCCCTGGGACGCTCAATCCTTCTCCCCCCGGCTGGCCCTCCAGTGACCCGGGCTCATTCCCAAACCCTGGTCACTTGCATCGCAAGTGGAAATTCAACCGCTGTGCCGCAGGACAGAAAAAAATGTTTAACCTTTTTTTTCCATCACAGATATGTTTTATCCAAGAACCTTCCTGTGTAACCATTATTCCTAACGATAAGCCTTTAGTTCTTCTAATTTTGGACTTTAATAAAGTATTTATAATCCCTATTGTTCCTCCAAAACTAGTACCTTTGTTTTGTTGTAATTCATTTATAAATCAGCCTCTCACATTCCAATTGGAACCTCGTAACATTCTTCTCAAACCCAATGCACTTGTAGACAAGGTGCCATTATCATCTGCATATGCTAAGTATGGACAACTCTCTCTTCTAATTTAGGTAAATGGAAATCCTCCACATATAATGTTTTATGTACGGTCTCGAAAATGTTTTAAATAGCATCGGAGAAATAGTACATCCTTGGTTTACCCTATATTTGAATCAAACTTTACACTCAAATCTCCAGCTTGATTAAATCTACACATGCATAGTTATCTGTATATAATATTTGTAACATATCTATTGTTAGTTGATCCTTTTTTAATTTTTCCAGTCTCTCCCTTAATATTATCCTAGTAAACCAGTCGAAAGCTACTTGCAAATCTATAAAGGTGCAATACATATAATAGTTTTTTTTTTATTTTAGTCTTTGGTGACCAGGTAAGGCCCACTAGCCACAAGTGCTTGTTTTCTGGAAGCACTGGGCGATTAAGTGACTTGCTTAGAGTCACACAGTATGCAAGTGGAGGTTGTGAGAATCAAACCCAGATCTTGTCTGCTGGATGTGGTAAGCTTGTTCACAGCTCATTACTCAACATAGTTTTGGTTGTTTTATGACCTCATTTTTATGTACTACAGTAAGTGTGCTAGAACAAAATATTGATCAGTAGTGGAATACTGTGCTCAGAAGCTCACTTGGACTTCCTCTAGTATATTATTTTTATTAGCCCAGATCACTATTTTATTATTTATAATATGAGTAAATATTTTAACTTTACAATCCATGAGGCTTATTGGCTATAGCAATTTGAATCCATTTTGTCACTTGTTTTATAGATCGGGACTATTATATTGTTTCTCCAACTACTGGGTACCTCTCCTGTTTCCCTTATGTGATCGTATAATCTAAAAAGTAGGGGTATCCATAATTCCTTCATTTTATGAATAACATCCAAAGGCACATAGCCAGGCCCAGGGCTTTATGTGATGTAAATGAGCTTAAAGCTATTCTGCTATACTAATTTTGTTTTCTCTGAACCTATCCTTTTTTACCTATAGTTTTTTTTCTAATTTCTGAGGTTTTTAGTATAGTTTGTGCAGTATTTGTAAGAGTTTTTTAAAGTGATTCACCCTGCTATCTGCCTCTATATCATGTCCTAACTCTTCCTGGTAGTTTTTGTATTTTTATCTACTATAATCCAATGTTTTTTACAATTTTTCAAGTACTGCATTTTTGAACTCTTTCCATAGATCACTGATAAACTTTCTTCTATTGGTTTGTAACACGTTCTGTATTCCTTCCTCAGGTCATTCATAATCTTGTTATCAACATTTAGGTTTAGTTTTAATATTCTCAATTGTTTATTCAGCTGTATTTTAGCCATCCTACATTACTTGTCAAACCATTGCCCCCCTTTTGGTTGTTAATAATGGTTATTTCTTTTATCATATTGGCCATTCTCCTTGTAATATATTCAGATTCTACTATAATTGATTCATCAGAGTTTCTACTGAGAACCAGTCATATATCCATTACTACCCTATATGTTTCTAGTAACCTGACAAAATCTCTTCAGTCTATGAATTTCCAGCCTATACAGGTTTTTTAAACACCTCAAATGGTGCACTTTTTCCTCTACTAGTTTTGTTAATTTCCTCATTTATAATTTCTAGTTCTACAGCTATATGTGGTGATTCCACTTTGGATACCATTTCTAAACTTTTACAATTTTTCAAAAGTTCTCTGTTTGCCCAGACTACAGTAGGTCTATAACTGACACCCATTTCCCCATGAATGTACTAAGTACCCTGGATATCCTTTTGTTCTTCTGTTTAGGAATAATAAGTCTCTAATTTATAAATGATCGCATAAGTCTTTACCTCTTTTATTACAATTATTGAGTCCTTGATTCTCTATGTAGCCTTACCCCCCTCCACACTCACACACTGGGTTAAATGTTAGATACTTTTCTAGTTCATCTGAGATCCCTTGCAACTGCCCCACCCTGGCATTAAAATCTCCCAGTACAATTATATTTGCCAGTGGGTGTATCTCTATTAAGTGGACCAATATCCTACCCACATTTGCTAGCTATGCCTCATTCAATTGTTTATTCTCTGCAGGTCTTATATAACAGTCAACCAAAAACAAATCTTGTTTACCATTGTGTTATTTTGGTAATAAGTATTCCTCATTCTCAGTATTGATTTCTGTGGTGACAATATTTTTATCTAATTTACAAAAAGTTGCCAATCCTCCCACATATCCTTCAAACTTTTTATATTTTTTTTTGCCTCTTTACTATATGCTTTATATCCATTCAGATGGTCTACACCCTTACTACATGTTTCTTGTATACTGTACAAATGTAGTCAAAAGACTTTTAAGTACTCTTCCAGTTAAGGGTCTGCAACTTTGTCACCAATTCCAGAGATATTCCATGTCAAGATTTTCATTATTTTACAAGTATTACCATGTGGCCTCCCTCTTTGTTTACAATATGATACATGCTATAATTCTTCTTCAGTCAATACTTCATACCTATTGGCTGTTTCTACCAGGCTTTCCCAGTTGATGATCCCATCCCTATTATCATTGTTTTTAAAGGGTCCTATTATCCCTAACATTTTCAATATTTATTTATATATATTGGCCCCTTGCCATATGCACCTCTGTTTGCTCTACTCTACCTTGCACTGGCTTTCATCCAATTCCAGTTGCCCCTACTCTCTGGATTGTTCTATTAATTCCTTCAATAGAGATCCCTGTCCTGACTCTATAGGGGATATGCTTTTCCCTGTGCATCACTACCACCCTCTGAGGTCCTCTGACACTCAGCTGCTCTCTGTCCCATACTGCTCAACTAAAATGGGTGAGCAAGCTTTCTCACATTTCACTCCCAAATAGTGGAATTCCCTGCCTCCCCACTTAAAGTGCTCTGTTTCTCATTCCTCCTTTAAAAATGCACTTTTTTCTCACCTCTATGCACTTGATACATGTGACTGTAACTAACCTTGCTTGTACTTCTGCTCTTGCTCCTCTTAGTCTCGGTCGCTGCTTCTCACTACTCCATGTGTATCACTGGGCATGCCCACATTTGGCTTTCTCATCCCTGTGGGGATGGTTATTTTGCTTGTATGTATAATTTTCTGCTATCCCTGTGTGGATACCTGTTGGAAGCTGTCATGTTGTTGGTAGGGTATTAGCCAATTTATCTCTTAAGTTTGCCTTCCCTTCACCCATAAATTGTTTAAGGCTGAAGATTGCCACATTAATTTAATCGCTCCTTCTCATTTATTTTAATTGCATAATATTCTGGAAAAAGTTTCCATTAAACAAACCTCTCCCATTTCCATCCCCAGATTCCTAATTTCAAAGGGTTTTAGGTCGTATTACCCTTATTAAGTAATATTGTTCTGTAATCAATAGTACCAATTCCAAATCAGCTACTGGCCTTATTGTACATATATGGTTCTTAGCATGTCTGTACCCATCAAGTACATCAAACAGTATATTATGAATCATATTATTCAGAATATCCTCAGTTTCTCCAGGGATGCAAGCCACTTTATACAATGGAACCAATCTGATCTCAGAGTCCAATTTAAAAAGTGCAAAAGTTTTCATTATTGATTGTTTTTTGTTGTTCATTTTCATCCTCTTGTTTCTTCACTTTGGATTCATTTCTATTTTCTTATTCTTATTTTCTTATTCTACCTCATTTTTTCCTTTTGATCTTTGTTCTATTTTATGTTTTAATAACTTTTTTTACCTTGGCTTTCTTAGTTCCTTTTTGGGGTTTAACTTATTCACTCAAGTCCTTTTTTCAGGTTCCCTGTACATTGTGCACATCATTTTCCTCAGTAATCTCTTTTATTTTGTCTTTCCTTCCCTCTGTTTTGTCCTTTTTTACCTCTGCGCTGGATGGCTTGGGCTTGTTTTTGTTATTATTTCATCCCTGTTATTCTTAGATTTATTCTTATTGTTCTTTTTTCTGTGTAGCTTTCTTGTTGCTCTGAGTTTGTATTTCTTGTGTTCCTCCCCTTTATTCCATAATTCCTGGTAAGCAAGCTTCCATTCCATACATACGCTTTCATCTCTTTTTTCTGTACCAAGTAACATAATAAATTCAGCTTCCTCTTCAAATGAATCCTCTATACTGACTATGGTATCATTTTTTTGTCTTATTTATTGTCCTGGATTCTTCATTACATGTTATGCTTTTTATTGACACTCGAGTATTGTTTTCTCTAAACTTCCTCTCATTGACCATCATTTTCTTTCTATGGCAGCATCTCAATTCTCCCATTTCACCTCACAAAAACTGTCTTTTTATTTTCCCTATTATCTAACCTTATTCTGTTCTCCACACATAAACCTTTAAGAAATGAGAGGTCTAGTTTGATTTCTACTAATGTTATATATACAGTAATAGGACATTAGCATTAAACTGATCCTTGAGCACCAAAGTCACATCCCTTGCTACCCCTTATATTTCAAAGGATATAATGCTATCTGGGCTCACTGTCCAGGAATCCTCACTAACACTGACCATTCCTTCTTGACTTACCTCATTTATACCTATGGTTGTCTTTCTGTATGTAATAACAGTCATTTCTTTCCTCAGTGATTCTCTGCAATTCTTTGATGGCATTATCTATTTCAGTCAGCCCAATAATGACATCAGAAAAGTTCAATTTTGAATTTATATCACCCACATCTTTTGGGGACATTCATTCAGTTTCTTTTATTTATAATATCTCCATTGTTATTTCTTTAACTTTACCCTGTCTCAAATTACTTCATTCACTATACATTCCTTGCCATGATTCACTAGATTTTCTAAATAAATCTGTACTTGGTGTTGAGACTTCTTCCATTAAATTAGCTTTAATAACTTTTTTGATCTCATCCCTAGTTTTCTCTTTTTCACAGAGTTTTGCATTTTGTTCAGAGCTTTCAGTGACAGTTGTTTTAGAGAACGATAGTTTTTATTTTGTTTCTTCCTTTCACCAAGATCAATGCCACTTCTTGTCATGGCTGGCATCTTAACTACCCTCTGTCTTGTTCTTTTCCCAGTATAGACTCAAATAGTAGTATAAGTTCATATATCTCATCAAATGTTAAATTTCAGCCAATCAGCATGTGCCCATCATTTGACAGGTGGGCATGGCCTAAATGGACCAATCAGAATCATCCTTGTTAAACCGGAAGTCCCTCCCTAAAATGTGCTAGCCCCACCCTCTTCTGGCGGGAGTGACATAAGCTTGAACCTGTGTCCCGTCCCTTGCACAGGAAATGACATGCATTCAAACCTGTGTTCCACCCTTGTGCAGGAAATAGCCCACACTGAAACCCTGGAAGTGACATACCACCATTTTGTAAGCATCTTACACCCTTCATTCTCATACACTCCTCAAACCCCTGCTACCCATCATTTTGTAAGCATCATGTGCCCCTCCTTCTCGTACACTCCTCAAACCCCTACCACACCATCCTGGCTGGAACCCGAGTCCCACCATGCTAGCTTGAACTCATGTCCCCCTCATTTCTCCTGCACCCCACCATTCTGGCTCAAACCCCTGTCCTTCTTCACCACCATGCCCCTGCCCACCTCAAAAATCAGTTGGGGTTTATGTAGTGTTATGTGCCTCCTGTAGGCTTGGGGATATAACTGCAGGGGCATGTGTGATCTTTTGATTAGGATATTTTCAGAAAGAAGTATTTAGGAGGCAACCTGATCATGCAGAGGTTTCACAGATCTGTGTGGTGATCCCTCCTGAGTTAAATTCATCTGCCTGTGGGAGTACCCCTTTTTTTGTTTTTATAACAAGATACAAAATAATTTAACATGCATCTGTAGGACTGTGTAAAACTTACATCAAAAGGATACTTTTATGCATATGCATGTACCATTTATAAACTAAAATGGGGGACCTTTGTGTAAATAAGATGGTTCAACAGTTTTCTCTGGATAGCATTGCAACATGCTGGCTGTGTGTGTGTGTGTGTGTGTGTGTGTTTGTGATTCTATAGCAATCACAAAATGAATTATTTATACTCAATCATGAATTAAAAGAATAAAATATATCAGAAAAAGGGAATACACATACCTATAGTTCTCCCCACAGCTCTGTGTAGTATCAAGGAGAAGGCTGAATGAAATGTGAGTGATATTTATAATGTTTTAAAAAGATGTGCCTCTGACACATGTTACCATGTACAGTATGATGGGGTGTGGTGATGGTTTTACCAAGAGGCAGTCCATCTCACAATGCATTATATAAACCCTGCATTTGAAGCCATAAGGCACAGCTTTTTGAAAGATTCCTCAGATTCTGCTTTATAGACTTGGAGCAGATTATCAAAAACATCAAGCAAGAAGATGGCACAGCGCAGCACTTCTCAATTCAACCTCCCAGCAACAGGCCAGACTGGCACACTACCGAATAAAAAGTCTGGAGATGAAAAACCAAGCAAGAAGATGGCACAGTGCAGCGCTTCTCAATTCAACCTGCCTGCAACAGGACAGATTGTCACACCACCTAATGAAAAGTCTGGAGATGAAAAGCCAAGCAAGAGGATGGCTATTGGGGCCACACAACCCAAGCCAATGTATGTGTGCTACAAGAGGTGTGAAAAAGAATGTCCCATGCAAGTCTTGTTGAGTGGAAGAATGTCTGACATAAAAAAGAAACTCAGCTGAACAGTTTGGTGAATCAGAAAATCCTAAATCTGACTGTCCTTCTGAAGAGACACCACTATAAGACCTTGAAGAGTTGCTGGGGTGTGAATCTGATGCAGAAAAAGAAGTTACTATGAAACTCAAAACAGAGAGTGACACGAAGGGGGAGCCAGAGAAGATGGTCAGTGAGACACTGCCAAAAAAAGCATCAGAGAAAGTTGTGAAAAAGAAATCCAAGACACAGCCAAGAGGTGCCTCTAACCAAGAGGGGAATGATGATGATAATGCAGCCACAAGCAGTCAAGCCCAGGCTAAGAAAGAGAAAGATAAGGAAAATGAAGAAGAAGAAGAAGAAGAAGAAGAAGAAGAAGAAGAAGAAGAAGAAGAAGAAGAAGAAGAAAAAGAAAAGAGTTGTCTTGATGAGGTAAATGCATTTTAACAATTTAAAAAAAGTATGAGTGGTAACATGCGTACATGGTGTAACTGAGGGAGATGAGTTAGCAGTAGAACTAAATCTTACCTATAATGAGTCAGAGGGCAAATGCTGTTTTCACTTTAATAGACTGAAGGATTTGTGATGGAGCAGCAGTCATATTCATACAGCATGGATTCGTGACTTTCCACAAATCTACTGCTCAACTGTCTTTGCTGTGTGAAGATACAAATCTATTGTTAATGATGTGTGAGAGCCAGTATGTTAGAAATACAGAGAGTGATAGAATGTTTCAAAATGTCACAGAACAGGCTGTGATCACTACCCAACCCTCTTCTTCTTCTTCTTCTACTGAGATTAGACAGGGATCTCATGAAAACCAGGCCTCAGTAGTAAAACCCCAAAACTGATCACGATATGTATTGTAAGTATGTTATGTATCATACCATCCATGGCGTAATTGCCACAGAGATACAGAGGGTGATACATTGTGAATTGGTTGATTCCTGTCCCAGGTGTGAGATAGATGATCGAGTCAGAAAAAACATTCATGTATCCTTGATGACTTAATATCTAAAGAAGCATACAGAAATGTTTCTGAAGCCATACATGTAGGGCAGCTCACTCCCGTGATCTTGGCAATCGCTATGAAGCAACAGGGGTTAAATATGACCAATTGTACCCTGGAAACTATAACTCACATTTTAAATGATGTGGGAAAATCTGATGACCCCATGTGGTTAGTTATGCAAATGTTACAGCAGACAGACAGTGAAATTAAAAAAGATGTCTGGCATCTGGTCAGCAAAAGCTCTTTTAAAAATTTCTAAAAAGAAATTCAGGAATCCTGTTTATATTGTTAAAAAAATTACCCCACCCCACCCCCAAATTTACATATATAAACATGTCAGTACCAAAACATGTCATATTTTATTTTTACAGTTAATCATGCAGGATGCAAGTACAGAGAGAACTAGTTGTTTATGTATCTGATCCTAAGCCATTATTGCCATCCATCACTGTTTGGTTCACTTCAATATGACATTTGCCTTGTGAGATACATGCAGCTTCTGAACTGATGATGTGGCCTTCCAGAAGTATGGGAGATACAGATAAATACATAAATGAATCGGTGTTGCCACTGTAGAAAATGTTAAAGTGTTTGCTTGATATATTCATGGAAGACAATGAATGTCTTGTGTGTGTGTACTACAAAGCAGAAAAAAACCTTGTGATATTGTACGTGTTGTTAACCTGGCTTCTCTGCTTGCTGAAATGATCCACTGGTCAAAAAAGAGCCCTTTAAAAAAATTATATAAGGAAATTTAGGAACCCTGTTTATGTTGTTAAAAAAACATTTACCCCCCCAAAAAAAACTGTTACTTGTTACCATTTTAATATTGTTCATGTTGTTACCCTGGCTTTTTCTGCTTGCTAAACCACCCCATGCAGTGAGATGTCACTAAAACATAGTGCTGTATGTCTTTTTCCAGAGTATACTAAGATGAGAAACACCCTGTCAATGCATTCAGATGCTCATTTACCAACTAGTCAGACACAGAGCTAAACAATCTGGTTTAAATCTACCTACAGGACAAGCACCGTCTGTACTTTTAGAGACATGCCAAGGTCTTTTTGATGGTCTCCCAGAGGGACCCCAAAAGGAAACTGTGGATTATTTTAAGGATGACGGGGCTACTCTTGAGGAAGCAATATATAAAATTGCTATAGAGTTTATGCATAATCCTTATAATGTGATACACTTTTGTGGTCTTATCTGTACCACTGTTGAATTTTTAGTGTTTAGTTTTCAGAATGGGGGTCTGAGTCTGTCATCATAAATTTTCTTTATCACTTTTGTTGTGTTTCATAAATCAGATTTAGCATATGCTTTTCCTAAATGTGTATTATAATGTACTTTCAGATGGAATGTACTGGCATGCTCCCAATATTCCAGGCAGTCTTGATGTCACAATGTACCGTGTGATAAAGGACATTTTAAAGGAACCAATATACTTTGGAAAGCAACCTGCATTAAATGTCTCGTTTGAAGATTCTGCTGCTTCACTGGCAGAAACACACTGACTCTGATTAAAGAGTTGCCACCTCTTGTATGGAGACTTATGTTGACATAATGGAAAACAATAACCGGCAGCAGTATGCAAGGTGAACGACATTTTAGATGTAACAGATGGTCTTAAAATCGGGTTTGTTATTTTGAGTGGTGTAGGCATAGCTGATGTATTGTGCCCACCTCATCACTAAGGGGAAGTGGACGATGCCAATGCTTGAGTAAAACATGCAGCTCAAAAGTTGCTGTTTCTGGGTATTGTGAAGCGTGTAAAAATGGAAGAGTAGAAAACAGATATTATATAATCATTGCATGCTTGCTATGTGTTATGCCTTTTCGTATGTAGCAGCTATATGCATTAGTTTATGTATTATAAAGTATATAAAGTAAACCTTCAAATACTGTTATGATGTGTGTACTTATAAATAAATATAATCATGCATTGTACTTTGTGGTTGTCATAGTGTTTTTAAAAGAATAGAAAGAGCACATGCTTTATTTTACTGGTGACAAGAGTTTTGCTAGCTAACAGATGTATCAGGTTGACAAAGAAGATGAATGATCACCTGTCCAGAATATATATTTTAATGCAAAAAGTGGGTAGTTTCACTGGGTGACTCAGCTGTATAAGGCTGCAAAAAAACTTGATAAAGATGTCACCAGGAAAGGTGTTGCAGAATGGCTTGTGAAGCAGGACCCTATTCATTACACAAAGCAGCCAGAGTCCAATTTAAGAGAAATCCTGTCATTGTTTCTGACATAGACAGACAATGGCAAGCTGATTTAGTGGATATGAGTCAATATGCAAAGTACAATAATGGGTTTAAGTACATACTGACGTGCATCGATGTGCTGTCCAAGTATGCCTGGGTAGTGACTTTAAAAGACAAATCAGGCAAGGCAGTGACAAGCCTTTAAAACTATTTTTAAAAGTGGACGCACACCTCAGAAGTTGCAGACTGATCAGGGTAAAGAGTTTCTAAATGCTTCCTTAAGAACCTATTAAAAAAAATAAAATACACCATTTGTGATGAATAATGAAGTTAAGGCCAGCATTGTAGAAAGATTTAATAGGACACTGAAGTCACGCATGTGGCGTTACTTTACAGCCCAGAATACTTGGAAATATACAGATGTGTTGTCAGACCTGGTGCACAGCTATAACCATACTTATCACAGAAGCATTAAACACAGGCCTGTGGATGTTAACCCTTCCAATGCCCTGGGTGTATGGAAGATCCTCTACGGTAATACTGTTCTTGGCAAAAAACAAAAGGGTACCCTTCAGAAAGATGATCACGTGAGACTATCTAAGCTAAAAGGGTGTTTGAAAAGGATATGAACAGAATTACACAGATGAGATATTTATTGTGATGGAGGTCTTAAAGACACAGATGCCCACCTATAAGCTAAAAGACTATCAGAGGAAGACATTAAAGGTACTTTTTGTGCTGAGGAGTTGCAAAAATTGAACCAGATGAGGACTGTGTGTATAGGGTGCAGAAAATCCTGGAGAGAAAAAGCGTGGCAGAAAACTTGGTATCTGGTAAAGTGGAGAGGGTGGCCTGATAAATTTAATAGCTGGGTTGAGGCAACACAGGTTTGGGACATTAGAAGCAGATAAGGCTTAAAATGCTCAAAAATTGATTTTATATCACATTGCCCAGCAACGCCTCGCACAACATTTTCCCCAACAATACTATATCCACTTTTACAGTAAAGTTACCACAAACACTTGAACTACCTGGTGAATGGGAAGTGGGTTTAGCAGAAATTCAGTACCCTCATACCTGGGACAATGTGCCTGCACAGAAAAACAGGTTCAGTATGCTCTATCAGCCTCTAAGCATAGCCCACAGTAAACACCACCAACTGGACCCTTTACAGAGTCAGCAGCATTTAAAATTCCATTGGCTATTATCCTAACATGGCTGGTGTTATTACTCAAATTAATAAAAGCATTTTTGAAGTAAATGAACTGCCAGTGGTTTTGGAACAACAAGCCATCAGGAGAGAAATAAGCATTGACAGTGACATCAAATGCATTTTGTTTATGCACGGGCAGTTACAGTACCTTTTGGGTTTTAGCAGACTCGAGGTAGGTGTAGGAAAGAATCTAACAAAGAACCCTACAGATATTAATGGGGGTTTTAACATTATATATCAACACTGACATTATCACACATGAAATAGTGGGTGACAGTCTAGTGCCTTGCTGAGATGTACTGCTCAGGCCAAGACAATGAGATAGTGACCGTGACCTACGATAAACCCCATTATCAAACAGTCAGTAAACATCAGATCGATACAGTCACTATTGAAATAAAGAATGATCAAAATGAACCTGTACCATTTCAATTTGGAAAGTTGATCATGAAGTTGCATTTTTGCCCCCAGAGAGTGCTCTAAAATTTAAACAAGGATGGTGATCGTTCGACATTATGGTGACCCTGGCTTGTACAGAAGCTATTACAAGGCACAGGCAGGATACGGTCTGCCAGGCTTTCATGGACTTCCTACTATGTATGGTTCTGGTATAGGAGGATATTTCGTAGTCTGTTCAGAAAAAGTTCCATTTTTAAGAAGGGGTTTGAAATTGCAAAACCACATCTACAGACAGCTGCTAAAAATGTTGCAAAGGATGTTGTGGGCATGTGACTAGTGCTGTCGCTAAAAGATGTCAGGGGTGATAAGCCTACTCAGGGTGGCTCAGGGCTGATTGTATTCAAGAGAGGTAAAAAGAGAAAGTGCAGAGTACACCCTTCGCTTCTCATCGGCCCTCCCGGCTACTATAAAAGCAGTGTTTCAAAATGCAAAACTTCATATAAAAGAAAGCATTCGAAGGCAAAAGGATCTTCAAGGGGTCATAAAAAAAGCAGAGACCTGTTCTAAAAAAACATGGCTTTCATGCACTGTGCTTCTGAAGAATGCACAAAATCAGAACTTGACTTGTTTGCCATTTCTCCACACAGACAAGCATTGAAAAAGCATTTATGCAGAGATACCCCTCTGGCTGCCCTTTCAGAAAACTCACTGATTGAATTTTATATACCAGGAATAGTGAAGACTATTTGAATCTAAACAACATGCTTCTTTACCTGGTTTGCAAAATCACTGAAGCAGATGGTGGTGATATACCTGTAGCTGGCAAGTGGCCTTATAAACTACCCAGTGGCTACCATTTTCAGTCAGCTGGATGTGACTGTAGGTGATCGGCTCATCAGTCAGAGCAATAACTGTTACCCCTACAGAGCTGTCATAGAATCTGTGCTGAACTTCAGTGAAGATACCCTTTTACCCAATTTACTGCAGGGTTATTTTACAAAGACACCACGGGAACATGAAGATCACAGACAGAGACGGTGACAATGTAGGTTTTAATAAAGAAGCTCCTTCACACATCTCAGTAGAGGGGCAGAGCTGCTGGGACACTTGCACACATACTTGCTTTTTCAAGAGAAACTGATGCTGAATGGCATGGATATTAAAATTAAACTAACACATAACAGGGACATTTTTTGCCTGATGAGTGGAGATGCTGAGCCTTATAAGCTAAAAGTCATGGCCACCTCTTTGTTTTTCAAAAGGGTTAAAGTGACCCCTGGTGTTCGTCTGGAACACTCTGAAGACCTGCTGACCTCCGACGCTAAATACCCTATAGACAGGGTGGGGATGAAAGTGTTCAGCCTCCCTGCAGGCAGCAGGGTCTGCAACCAAGATAATTTGTTTTTGGGACAGTTACCAAAAATGATGGTCATGGGATTTGTTGACAATGATGCTTTTAGCGGTTCCTACACTAAAAACCCCTTTAACTTTAAGCATTATAACATTAATTTTGTGGCTCTGTATCTGGACGGTGAACAAATCCCCACTAAACCTCTGCAGCCCGATTTTAGAAATGGGAATGCTGTGAAAGAATATTTTAATCTAGTACTAGCAGTGGGGAAATCTATGAAAGATCACCTGCTAGTTGTTAACCATCAGGAATTTACCCAAGGGTGTACCCTGTTTGCCTTTGATCTCACTCCGGACCAAGAATGTGCTGATCATTATTCTTTAATTAAAACTGGGAACCCCAGAGCTGAGATCAGATTTGTAGAAGCCCTTCCACAAACAGTTAATCTCATTATCTATGCTGTGTTTAATAATGTCATTGAAATAAACCAGAGAAGAAATGTAATTTTTGATTATATGTGATAAACCATAAAAATGAACACAAAGCAGCTGGAAAAAATTGTAACCAATGACTCCCACATCTGTGACTGCTTTCTGGGTGTGTTTCCCTGTGATCTGCTACCGAAGGAGAGACTGAGAAAGCTTCTCGCAGCACTAGTCATCAATACTGACCCCCATGACCTCCCTGGACAGCAATGGTTAGCTGTATACATTTCAGAAAATGGGACTGGGGAGTTCTTTGACAGCTATGGTTTTCATCCTGACAATCATGCACAAACGATTGAGGTTTTTTAAACAGAAATGCAAAAAACATTTTGTACCAAAGCACACAGTTGCAAGATACCTTTTCTACCACCTGTGGATATCACTGCATCTTTTTCTTACACCACAGATGCAAAGGACTTTCTTATGATCAAATTTTAAAAATGTACTCTAATGATTTGCTGAAAAA
This sequence comes from Neoceratodus forsteri, assembly GCA_016271365.2. Taxonomy (NCBI): domain Eukaryota; kingdom Metazoa; phylum Chordata; order Ceratodontiformes; family Ceratodontidae; genus Neoceratodus; species Neoceratodus forsteri. The sequence goes on from JADMNL010000022.1 coordinate 131,520,691, forward strand.
TGATGCCATGGTAACTAGTTTTGTACATCACCTTTTCAGATATCTAAACATGTCAGGGAACGTAGCAGTGAGGTGGCAACATGTTCAGACTTGTTTATCTTGTAATGAATTTAAAATATGCAACCGCTTGTAAGTTTATTCAAAACCAGTCACTTAAAAATCATATATAAACATTCATAATTTTGTGTCTCTGCTTTTCTGGGGGTCTGTGTTTAAACTTGGGGGGCACCTGTGTTTAAAATTTTCAGATATGCAATGTCTTCAATAATGACATAAATATATAAAATGTAAAGGTATTTATTGTAAAAAAAATGCCAGTAAAATACAACATACATCAGTGATAACATCATGGATAAGATATAATAAACAGAAGCATCTCCTGTTGAAAAATGCACACTATATATACCATAGCACTGAGGTAGAATTATGATAAGCACCTCTTTCTAAAAAAACATGTTAACATATTTAACTATGAGGTAGGCTAACATGCATCAATATAAACACTTTTTTTGTAAAAACAGGATTACATATTCAATATGAGGTAAATGGCTAACATAGGCTGTACACAACAGTCACTGAGGTATCTAACATTCATACATAGAGACTGCATTTAAGTTTTACATAATGAACAAACACTGAGGTGGGTATGTTAGACTCAGCCATTGATTTGACAAAAACATCCCAGCCCTTTGGCTTTCTGTGGTCAGGAATTGTGTGAGTGGCTGTAGCCGCTCTTACCAAATTGACCATGTGAGACCCAGAAACAACAGTACCTTTATACATCAATTCCCCCTTATCACTCCAAAACAGAATATCCTTGTTCTTTGCCATATGCTTTAACAAAAGTTCAGCATTGGTTTTAGACCAATGAGAAACACTACTTAAAATGTCTTTTTCCATAGTACTAGATATAGAAGCTGTCTCTGCCGTGTCCACAGAGGGGTCAGGCATTGATTCATTTTCAGGCATGAGTAATGTCAAACTGGTTTTAGCTTGTTCTCCTTGTCTTACCAAAGTCAGATAGCACTGTAACACAGCAGACTACATTTTGGCTTTGTCATAGTCTGATAAATAATTCTGGGACAGTATAGCTCTCATGCCAGTGTCCAAACTGTTAGTTGCAACTTTTCTCATATCCTGATCAGGATAATTAGTTTTAATGTGATCCATCTGTTGCTGAGGTATCAAATACATTTTCTGAGTAAAATCCATTATCTGTTAGCCAGCAGGCCAGTGATCAAAGGGATGGCAATTCCTAGCAGCATTCCTATAAAACCACCTGTCTGATGAACTATTTTCTTTTTCCTTTTTAAGGTTATTTGTTTATTGCTTAAAGTTTTAATGACTCTCCATTTTTTTTGGCAAACCTAACTGTTTTGCTGACAGTGGAATATTTCCTTTGAGAGTGTTTAAGGCTATCTCAGCTATAGCTGATATCAGATCATCAGAGGCTGAACATAAAATAGCTTTTCTTAAGCTCAGAGGCCCTTTTACTAGTAACTTTAAAACAGACAGATTTCTCTGCAGTCTTTTAGACATAATGACAATACAGTATCAAATGTTTTTAGAAGCAGAATGTGTTTTTTTTCATGACATATGCCACAGGCCAGTCATGGGGAAACATCCCACTACACAGTCTATATTCGTCTTGTGTATTGGATCTTAAATCAACCAGTAAATAGCCATGAGGCTTTTTTGTGGCATCTTCAAAAGCTTCTAAGAAAAATTTTGTCTGACCAGGATACATCTGCCTAGCCAGAATTAGATCTGCAGCTTGTCTCTGAGTTTCTAAACAAAATCATGTGTTTTGTCATTTAGTGATGGTCCTGCTTTTTACCTTGACAGAACACATTCTTGACAATTACAAATATTGTCAACTGTTTATGATGACTGTACTTGGTAAACCCATACTCCATTTCACTATTTTGACAGGCAGAGTCCATCAAATCATCTATAACAACAACATTTACCTTTCCAGGGGGTAAGAGATCATTGTCAGCTAGTGACATTGGTAGCCCCTCCACAAATTTAATCTGAGGGAACTTTAACAGCAATTCATTATACAAAGGTTGCCAACAGCTATAGAATCAGACAATATTTTCGGACTTGTGTGATAAAGTGGCATCAGCATGTTCCAACTGTTTTATAAAGAAGCTCTTCCCACTATTAGAGGGCCAGCCAACAGACAAGTAAAGGGATGCTGCTACCTGATATCCATTTTTCACAATCAGTATCCATAAGGTAGTGTTTTAAAATTGTCTTGTAAAACTCGCTTGTCATAAACTACTCTCTGGGTCTTGGACAGCGTTTTTGTTTCAAGGGACCACTGCTTTTTATTCCTAACAATGCTGGGTGGACTCACGGTAATTTCTTTAGAGATCTGTGACCCCGTATAGTCAAAGACCAGGTCCTTCAGACTTTCAAAATTAATGTGTTTACTGCTGGCTACATTAAGGGTAAACCCTCTCACTTTAAGAACAACCTCTCCACTGGACAGCCTGTAGCCATAAGTTTTTGGGCCTGTGGAAATGAACTCTATAATATGTTCATCTGCAGGAACTTCACTGGTCAGCTCCCCTAAATAATTGCCCAGAGGTGGGGCCCAGTCACCCAATCTGGGCACAAAAATGACAGAGTCTGTGTCGTGGTAAAGGCACCTGTCCTGTAACCTACCTAGCAAGTTGTAGAGTTCCACTCTGGCATATGCTGTTGTAAACCTAGCTATAAATATGTTGATATTATTGGAATTTGGATAATGATCACTGGTGTATTTCCAGCTTAAACAAGCTGTTTCATCATCGATGAAAAAGCATGAGCCGACATCGTAATAAGGGGTGAATACATACTGAAAGAGTTTATCTGGGTCTGTTACTATGCTCGTGGTCGGCAAATCAGCTCTCTGCCCAAATTTTCCCCTAAGAGAATTTAAAAACAGTTTAGATATCTGTCTCCTTGCGGGATTAACAGCTATGGCTGCAGGGTTCAAATGTACATTTTCCTTTCAAAATACTGTTGTTTGTACCTGACTTTATCCGCTTCATTTTTTTACCCATGAAGGGAAACCAGACCTCTTGCTTGCCTTTTAGATGCAGCTTGATGTAGTCTGCAAAAAGCTGTGTGCATGACTCTTTAAAATGCCAAACTTCATAAATGTTAATGATTTTGTAGCCTTTTTTCAGTGCCAGGTTTAGTTCTACAGTAGAGTAGGTACCTGTAAGTGGCTTTTGCTCATCATCATGTGCGCATGATGTTGTTTGAAGTCTATTTTCAGCGCATGCACGACATAATGTAAACACAAGTTTTTTACCAATCCTGGATGGCAGCACTGGAAAGAAAAGGCCTCCAGGGGGTAAGACTTTCACTTTTGCTAAACCAAGGTACTGAGTGAGGTAATCAAAATTGTCATAAATGACATCAGGATGACTGACTGGATACTGTTTGGTTTTGTTAACAAAAGGGTAGAGGCTGGTAAAATCATAATAGTGTATTTTCTCATCAGACTGCATCTTATAGTACAGACAAATGGCATCTATTCTCCCCCCAAACAGTGACTGCCTAGGTTTGAGTGGCTGTGGTAGCTGCCTGTCCCTCAAGAAATTATTCAAACCCTGATCTGTAGTCAGCATTGCTTTCCATTCATGTTCCCACAATACTCTAACAGCAAAACCCTTGCTTTTTAAAAAATGAAGTTTGTGCATGGTCCTATTGAATAACTGTCCAAAACTGGTCCCTGTCATGTGGTTTCTATCTTTCTCACAGTAACAGATGTTGCGGCTGTGAAAAAAAACAACCATTAAATTCAAATGCTGTGGGTATTCCATTTATCACAGAATAGCCATCCAAAAAGTACAGACCCACCTTAAATTCACCACCAGTTAGCACATGCTAAATAGAAATATTTTCTTTCTCAGATATGTACATAAGCCACTGAATAGCAGGTGTGGAGTATCTCTTCAATTGTCTGTGGTAGTCATCTGGGGGAGAACAGCAACAGTGCATTCTTTCAAAAATAAAAATCTGTACATGGCCATGCAGACTGAGGCTATCATGACGTTCTGGAAGGGGTCTAAGGATACTGTTTCATACTCCACTGTATCACTGTCTGACTATTTTAAAACACTCTTGGCTGTCATGTTCATCACTTCCTTCCTAAATTTGACACAGGCTTTTCGAAGAATTTCAACATCTAACTGACAATAGTAGCGAAGCTCTCTTTTCAGATCAAATTCTCTATGTCAGTTAGCTAGGTACCATTGCAAAAACTCTTGCTTTTCTGCAGGCAGCATATTTTCAGAACCATAAAACTGAGCATCAGGCAGGGGGCCTACATAATTTTCATTAGCCTTAGTGTTAATAAAATAGGGAAAGTAACCTTAAGCAATTTCATTCTCAAATCCAAGGGCTGCAGGGATTTTTGCTAGTTTAAAAGGAAGAAAACAATGGCCCTGTGTAGGGATGTCACTGTGACACAGAGTAATTTTCCTCCTTGTGTGAGCAATTTAATATCAATTCTTTCCTTGATTAGCTGGCTAACGATAACATAACTGTCATAGCCTTTGGCATTGTGTGCTGTAAATGTCTAGTGTCTAAATGGTGCATCAATAACATGTCCTACAAAATCTTTTATACAATCTTCCTCTTTGAATTCCCAGGACCTCTCCCCATCTAATTGCTTAGCATACACAACATTTGGTATGTGCTCCCCCATTTTGTGTGTGGCTTCAAAATCAAACACTACATATTTCTCAGAGATTTTTACATCTGTGAGTGGTGACATGTAACACAGATGCTTGTCTGCTGTCATGAAAGAACCACATCTGTTACACTGAATCAATTTACATGTATGAGATCCCTTGTAAAAGACAAACCATTGTTCACACAGTTTCATGGATTTACAAGACCTGTACTCCCATCAGCTCTAGCTAAATGCCTTTCTAGGCATGCTAAAGACCTGCAAATCTTTTTACAGTTGGGGCAGGATGCTGTGTCAGTTTCCTGTTCAAGACAATTGGGGTCAAAGCAATCTTTGTGCTGTTGTGCACAGATATGATTTCCCTTATGACTATAGGCTACATCACAATATTCACAGAGGTACCGTGAGCCAATTCATTTTTTTACATTTGTTATACCATAAAAATGGCCATCGTGCAATAATACAAACAGTGTTTTAGGAAGTGTTTCTGGCCCTGTTAAAAATGTTTGCCAGTTTCCTTCATTATGATATAAAATCTTAATTTTGACTCCTAAAAAATGTTCAAACTGGGGCACATCACTAAAAGTGACAGGGTTTGGTCTGACAAACCTAGCTCAGCGTGCAATATTTTAGCCTTCTTCAACAACTGACTGTCACTCATATGTGGATTTAAGAGTGCGAGAATGGATCCACTGAAACACAAACTATTATCTCTGTTATTTAAATAAATCAAGTATTGTCTTTTTTTTTGTAAAATCCTGCTATACAAGATAGAGCTCAGTGTCTGTGTCCCCCCCACCTCCAAACCTTGCTGGTTCCTGATAGTAGTTACCATGAGATGTATAGTGTCATCAGTAATGATTTATGTATTGCTATGTAGCACGGCATCTAGCTGATCTAAGAAGGTGGCAGTATTTAACTCATTAAGGTGTGTTTTCCTTGAGAACAAGGGTTGATTTAAAGAAGCAGCATTTTATTTTTAACTGTATGAAGTCACCATGCTGTGTTTATCTCATCACACTGTTTAACAATTTTTGTATAGCCTGGTGCATTGCAGCAATGGCCTCTGTAAAAGATTTTATTTTATCTAGATTTATAAACTTATATCATTGATGGAATTTTGTAGCATTAATTTTTTTTAAAACACGTTCATATTGCTGCACAGATTCTAAAACTACTGTATGGGGCGACCTGTTTGCCAGTTCATCATCATCTTGCATATGTGCTGCAACCTGGTTTTCAAATTCAGATTGCTTGAAAATTAGCAACATGCTGTAATAACCTCACGTTGTAACATTTTCCTGGCACGCTTTTACTCTTCTTATCAAATTTTCTCGGATTGTTTTATTTTTTACCCAGATTTTTCTTGTTTGACCCCATTTGTTATTTTTTCATTTTGTTAGTGCTGCCACCCTTTGTACTCAGCTTCTGAGAGCTTCTGTGCTCTCACTTTGTAATTTTATTTTTGTATTTGGCCACTGTTTCTTCCATGCCCCTGTACTTTTCAAACATGTGGGCAGCATTTGCCATTATTTTCTGCTCTGTGCATGAGAACTTGGTTGCACACACTAAAGAAATACACTGCTCAATTAAGTACCTTTACAAAACTCAGATTTAAACATCTGATGATCATAATCCTCACTAGATAATCTGCTCTCAATTACCAAGCCATTAAACAAACTATCAATTGTTTTAAGGATATAGGCTTTCCCAACATTGAGCATGTCAAGGTCCTTTTCTTGAAATCTTGGGTTCAATAACTTTTGTCAGAAACTCTTGTGCTGCTGCTCATAGATGGCTGTATGGCATCATTCACATTCAAACAAGGTCTATTTTGTTCATGACTCACACCAGTAGAAACTCTTGAGCCTTTGAAAACATCACATTCATGTAATGGTCTCTTTCTCCTCTCTCTCATGCAGGGGTGGTAGTGCTGTTGTTTAAAACAGAAAATACACCCTGTCACTACTTTTAGTATTTTCAATTTTATAATATAAGACAAAATTTAAACTTTAAAAACTTATAGCATTTTTATCCCCCCCAGTCTCCCATTTTCAGCATTATACTGTAAAACAAATTTCAAATCTGTAACCTGCAGCATTTTTCCTTAACCTCCCCCCCAACCTGCAGCATCTACTATTCCTGGTTAAAAATAAAAAATGCACACCTTCTGTAGTGGTAAACTGTGCAGTATTCAGTTCTTCAATTGATTTGAAAAGGGCTTCATTTCCACCTCATGGCTCCATTGTTGCTTGTTAAATGTTTTTAAAACTTCTTTTAGCTCAAGATGTATTTTGGGAGGTCCGGCTCTGTTCTTTTTGTCTTTAGTTTCCAGTATCTTGAAATACTTATATAAAATGACTCAAACCACACCCGAAGTATGTAGCTAGTAGTGAAAAATTGTCTGAACATCTGGTACTGTCCATCAACCCCCCCACCCCTTCTCCATGGGGAAATATATAAGTCCTAGGCTACTCAATGTAGGCTTTTGTTTTTCACTTCCTGCGACAGCTGGAAGGCATTTCTCTAATGCCTTTCTGCTACAAACTTTGGTTGCAGTCCAATTAAAAGGTATGCAGACTGCTTCTTTAAGTCCAAATAAGCTTATGGTTCAGTTAGCTTTTAAAATGTATAATGGAAATCTTGTCTTTTTCCAAACAGCTCCATCCTTTAAATTAGAAATTCAGTAAAACAGCTTGCATACCACTAATCAGAAGATAAAACTTATTTTGCTAAAAAGTATAGCATGAGAATCACCTGGTTTTTTTTTCCCTTTTACACAGCAGGGGTCTAGAAAGAGCAATGCCTTTCTGCTAAAATTTTGGTCACAGTCTAATTAAAACAGATGCTTATCAATCTTAAAACACAAAAAGGCACAGTTTATAATAACAGCAGTTGAGTGTCAGCTTAAGTTATGTTTTTAAAAGTCAAAATGGAAATTCTGTCTTTTTTCTAAAATAGCTGCAACCTTTAAATCAGTAATTTAGTGTAACATAGCACACACACACACACAAAGTGTGTATTCTTTTGCACCAACTCTAAGCAAAGCTGTAGATACATTTTAAGAAGACTGTGTGCTTTGAAATTATTCTGAGAGAGAAACATTATCATTTTACATTCTGTCTTTTCTTTGTAACATATTATTTATTTTCCTATTTAGTTAAGCTTAAGATTAACACCTTTGAGCCCTGAGCTCTTTTACAAAGGTTCCAAGTCAGATAAATTACAGAAACATACAGGTAATGGTTACAAACCTACTACATGACTTTTTAATTTTTTGATAATGTAACTATAGGCATTTATTTTGTAACAAAAGCATAAAGCTACATTTTTACAGATCCCTGTAAATACAGGGACCCTGTAATCCAAAAATCTTGAGACACACATGTTTCCAAAGAGGATCAATAGTCCTTTGTAGTCATGGCTGTGTAAATGAAAAACAGATGTTTTCTCTCAGTCTTAACAGGCAAAGACACTCACCACACAGCCAACAGGACCATGGGCTCCAAAAAGGCCATCTATATTTTAAACATACATACAGTAAAAGACATTGCTTTTCCTACATGCCTAATGAGGGACACACAGCCAGCACATTGCAATGCTATCCAGAGAAAACTATTGAACCATCTTATTTACACAGAGGTCCCCCATTTCAGCTTATAAATGGTACATGCATATACATAAAGGTATCCTTTTGATGTAAGTTTTATACAGTCCTACAGATGCATGTTAAATTATTTTGTATCTTGTTATAAAAACAGAAAAAGGGGTACTCACACAGGCAGATGAATTTCCCTCGGGGGGGATTGCCACGCAGATCTGTGAAACCTCTGCATGATCAGGTTGCCTCCTAGATACTTCTTTCTGAAAATATCCTAATCAAAAAACACACACATGCCCCTGTAGTTATACCCCCAAGCCTAAAGGGGGCACATAACACTACATAAACCCTAACTGATTTTTGGGGTGGGTTGGGGCATGGTGGTGAAGAGGGACAGGGGTTCGAGCCAGGATGATGGAGGTACAGAATAAAGGAGGGGTACAGGAGTTCAAGCTAGCATGGTGGGACTCGGGTTCCAGCCAGGATGGCGTGGCAGGGGTTTGAGGAGTATACAAGAAGGAGGGGTGTAGGATGCTTACAAAATAGTGGGTAGCAGGGGTTCAAGGAGTGTATGAGAATGAGGGGCAGAAGATGCTTATAAAATGGTGGTGTTATGTCACTTCCAGGGTTTCAGTGTGGGTCATTTCCTGCGTAAGGGGCGGGACACAGGTTCAGCTTATGTCACTTCTGCCAGAAGTGGGTGGGGCTAGTGTATTTTAGGGAGGGGCTTCCGGGATTAATAAGGGATGATTCTGATTGGTCCATTTTAGGCCACGCACACCTGTCAAATGACGTGGCATGCACTGATTGGCTGAAATTTAACATTTGACGAGATATATGAACTTATACTACTTCCAATTAATACAGTGCTATTAGATGCTGGCCTTGAATTACCAGCAATGATTTCACTATTTTTCTAATGGTTTGAAATAGATATTAGTTATTGTTAACACCAGCTGGGCCTTAGAATATTAGTTGTATGTAAGCCTCTTAAGCCTATAAGCCTCTTTATTACTTTCCAGAAATAATGTGCAAAGCCAACCTATATAAGAGTATAAAAAAATGTTCTTGCATTGAGATACCTAAAGTGCTTTAATATATGGCTTATGAATTTAATATGCTTATAAAGCATACAAAAAATGTGCGCTAATACTATCACTCCCGAAGTGATAATACCACACTTTAAGAGTGATAATACTATCATTCAAGTCCCGTAATAGTATCGTTCGGGACCTGAACAATAGTATTATCAGCAAAACAGAATAGTGCAAGTGCTAGTTTCCCTCCCAACAAGTTGTAAAGTGTGCCTTCCAACTGGCTCTTTTTCCTGTGTGGGTGGGCAGAACAGTACAGAAAACATGGCAGCTGTCTAGCTCACTTAGAGACAAAATTCTTGGCACTAGTCACAGTGTTTTTTTCTTTCTGCTGCATGGTGAATTCCAATTTTCCATCATGGAGAACTTGGCAACTCACATTTTGCCATTTACAAGCAATGACATCACTATTTGGAGCACCAGCCCACAGTGGCCTTCTCACAACTCATTGCCCAGTTTCATGAGGTGAAACCACGTCACCTACATTGCGGTCAGCACTGTAAGATTTACACTGCTCTCATACTGCTACAAAACTTTACAAACCAGATCTATATATTTAAGAAAAACATATATGTACCTGTGCATTACCAGGGAGTGATACCATCTCGAGGTTCTGGATATGGAAACCTCTCAAGCTTCACTCTCGAGGTGCCTACATTTCCAGAACCTCTCGATGGTATTACTCACTGGTAATGTACCAGTACAAATACATTATTCTGTTTATAATATTTAAAAATAAACAATTACTTTAAAGTGCAACCACAGTACAATGCAATAACTGCACCAATATATATGATTTAGGCTAATACATTTAGTATGACAGTAGACAATAAACTACAATATGAATCACAGTCTCTCCTTGGTCAATTTCTTTATTACTTCATTCCCTCCCTTCTTAAGTGTTGTTAATTATCCTTAGTTATCTTTTGTTCCATTCTTTTTCTTTGTTTCTCTTTCTGAATGCTTTAATAGTTTTATAAATTTACCAATCACAGCTTTCAATAGTAGGGCAAATGGCAAAGTCCCTTGTAATGATTTCTTCTTCTTTTCCTTCTTCTTCCGCCTCCTTGTATATTTTATGTTCCATCCAGAGTCCTTTTCCTTGTACACATTCACACAGCACAAAAACAGCCTCAGGAATTCCTTTTGTCCTTAATTGATTGCACTAAGTTAACAAGAAAAGAGAGGTCCAGAATCTAACACTCAGTTTGCTCAACTTGCTTAATGTCTATATCTACAGCTGTTATGAATTTAAAACTTCAAAATTATAAGCTATAATAATATTTTTATACATTTCCAGATAAGTATAATTTCAAAACATATTCAAAATCTCAGGTTTTTGCCTTAGTCTTTAAATCAGGTTGTTACCCAATAAATCAATTAAGAATTAATTAAGTACTGATCAACTGATGTCTGAGACATCAATATTTATATCAGAATTTATACAGGGTATATACATATATCCATGTGATACAATCAGATAGCTTCAGCACTTCAGAGCTTTATGTCTTTATAGCTCAATGCAACTTTGTATACTGTAGTTCAATTAAACATCATTAAGCACTTTAAGCACTTTAAAAGTACAGAAACATGCTGTTCTATTGCCTCAAATTAGTGCACACAGATGCTGGTACTATATTGCAGCAGCAATGATTTCAACTTGCTGGCTCAGAGTTCAAAGTTTGAATTCGAATTCGAGTCGAGTTCAAAATTAAGTAACAGCCGGTTGCAGAAAAGTGCAGGATAAAGGTTCTACAATTAAAAAATACTGGTTATAAGAGCACAAAGTGTACTGAAATAACACTAAAATGGACTATAAAGATTTAAAGAGATGCAATTATATACTATAAATAAGAATAAGCAGGTGAATAGATTAAATGAGTTCAGTGCACTGAACTCCCCTTCTTCACTATCAGTTCTCTTTTTTGGTTAGATCAGCCACACACCCGCAGCTGGGCTTGAGGTGCTGCTGCGGCAAGGATTGGCTCTGACACTGCTCGGACTCCTAATCTGTCTACACCAATGCTGCACAGCAGGTATGTCCAAAAAACAGTCAAGCAGCACAAGAACTTCTGGAAAGACTTGGTTTAACTTTATACTTTGCAGACAATAATGGCATACCTGTAGTAGACAATATTAACATTTATCACAAGTCCTGCTATGCAGAGCTCTCCCTCAACATGGTGTTCAGCTGCTCACACCTGCACTTTCAGCTAGCACCAGGTCAGTCCTGCAGGATGTTTTGCAAACTGTGAAACCTTTTAGTGAATAAATAAAGAAATTGTACATATGTTGCAGTTAGGGATGGGTGAAGTGGGCAAAATTCACTTTGCAGAGTAATCCATGAAATTCTGCCCATTTCCCAGAGCAAAATGTGAAATTTCACCTGGCAGAGTGGCAAAATGTTGTCTCGGGGTAATAGCAAAATTTCACTTTCTGTGGGAAATTTCACCTTCTACAGTGAAATTCCACCTTCAGTGGTAAAATTCTACCTTCCGTGGCAAAATTTCAGCCACTGAAGGTGAAATTTCACCCACAGAAGGCAGAATTTCACCCACGGATGGTGAAATTTTGCTGTGGAAGGTGAACTTTTGCCTGGGCGGAATTCTGACTTAGGCAGAAAAATGTTGTGAATTGCTCCACCAGGCAAATTTGGCCACTTCACTAGCACTTCGCTGGTGGAATTTAAATTCACTGCATCCCTAGTTACAGTACAGAAAGCTTGTAGGGCCCCACAAGTCCTTTCATCAAGTAAATTGGCAGACTAATATGAAAAAGTTAGTTTTATATTAAAAGTTGATCTTAAGCAAGAAGCATAGGAAAGGGCAGGCAGAGATTTGGCAGCTTAAAACTCCAAAGAGTCACTGTTAATTGCAGAAGTATGACATATGACAATAGTAGAAAGATAATGCAAAAGGAAAAAATTGGAGGTTTAGGGAAAGAAGAAAGAGAGACATGGCTTTGCTAAGAAAGTAACTTAAAAGAGCAGTTTTGCTACATAAATCATGAAGTGATTAAATAGCTCAGTTATTCCCATAGTGTATCACTGATTCTGATCTACAAAAGGTATTTTTAATCATGTTTCCTAATGGATTTAAGCTCTGATGTCCTTCTTTACTAAGTACTGTAGTTCAGAAGTTTTCATCAAGCACCAGTAGGTTCAGAAGTGAGGGATCAGTAGAGCTGTGTGGAATGTAAAATTCCATGGGCAGAATTAATGCAAATTTACCAGTCAGAGTCAATAAAATGTCTTGCAATTTCAATCAAAATTCCATGAAATTTTGCTACAATTTGAATCTCAATTATTTTGGTCAGATTTTAAAAGTACACATCCAAATGTTACCAGGTCTGGTTGGTATACAGATCCATACTACCATGTAACAAATTTATGATGATTCAGATTCCTACTTTTAGGATAGTGAACAAGCATGTAAATAAAATGTAATTTTCAGTTATTACCATCTACTTTGAAAATTCTTATTCAACTTCTCCATAATTTTAGGATTTAAAGAACCTTACAATACAATTATGTGCTTGTTTTAGGTTTCAGGCTTTTAAGGGAGCAGTGTTATAGACTCGTCAAACATTTTACTAAATTTAAAATTTCAGTTACAGTGAAGTTCACCATGATGAAGCACAGTGTCACAGGTCCCTTGCATGATAAAAGGAATTAACTCCCATTGAAACTGCATTCTTTGCTGCAGTAACTCTTCTTCAAAATTCTGCAGGGTTGGACTTTATCCTGGTGGGTTTCACTGTGTTTCAGTATAGTTTTAAAAGCATTCATTTAAATTATACCAAAAGTAGCAGATGTACAGGTCCATACTACAGTACTTGTAGACATCTAAAAAGTTTTAGATTCCAAGCTTTAAAGGGGAGTTGAGTAGTAGTCAACAGACAATTCACCAAAATTTAATTTTATGTTATTTTCATCTATTCTTTTCATCCAAATTTCACTAAATATGTAAGTAATAACCCACAATAGGGCAAGGGGTTATAGGCATTTAATTCGCCTTTTGTGAGTTGTGAGGCATGAGGTCCATGAAAACATATAATTAGATAATACAGCTGCATATGTTTGACAGGAATAGGTGAGTGTGGTGAGTGTGGATTAATACAGATACCCTAATAGTTGAGAGTAACAGTTACAATGAGGAAATCCTAGCAAAGTATTGTCAGGTATATATGGGTAGGAGTAAGTAAGTGCATGCTAGCTAGCTCAAAAGTTGAACTGCGCAGTAGTTGGGTGTGGTTTGTGAAGTAGCACCACTGGGCCTACTGGGAGAAGAAATATAGGAGTGCCTGAGGTAGAATAGATTGAGAGTTAGCTGCAGGAGCAGTTTACTGAGCAGTGGTTGGCAAGGGCAGAGGGTAGTGAAGATAGAGGAAGAATGGTGAATTTCAGAGGGAAAGAGCTCCAGAGTTAAGAGAAGCGGTGAGAGAAGGCAGCCTGGCCAGCTTGGGCCCGACGTCTGGGGACTAACAGGAGGGTGCCAGAGGGGGTGATAGTAATGAGGTCAGATACACTGGGAGGGTACCAAACCAGTTCTTCGAGATAAACTCGGCACAGTGTATTAGGCGGCGGTTCTCAAGGGAGGGGAGAGCAAGAATCAGCACAGACTGGCCGTGGATCTGTCATTTGAATGCCTTTAGGGCATGAAATACAGCTTTCATCTCCAGAATGTTGATGGAGAGCTCCATCTCCGCTGGTGACCATAGACCCTGTGCCGTTGTGTCTCCCAGGCAAGCTCCCCAGCCGGAGAGACTCGCATCTGTTTCTATGGCGATTGAGCGGGGCCCTCAGAGGACCCCCTGACCAGAATTCCTCCACCATCCTCCATGCCAAGGAAAGTCTCACTGCATGTGGTAGTGGGACCATGATCTGTAAGTTGTGTTCGCTCGGTGCCCCGAGTCAGGACATAAGTTTGAAGTGTGCGCATGTGCCACCTGGCCCAGGGCACGAGGTCTATGCATGAGGCCATGCAGCCCAGCAGTTGGGCTATCCTTCCCATTGTAGTGTGGTAGCGGGCCTTCATCTGATGGGCCAGTTCCATTAAGTTGTGAACCCTTGAGGGAGATGGCTTTGCCCACCCCTGGGCCGAGTCAATGAGCGCTCCTAGGTGCTCGATCTGTTGAGTGGGATTGAGGTGGCTCTTTTCTCGATTTACCACCCAACCATGATCTTGGAGTGCCTGTAGGGCAGATTCCGTGTGAATCCGTGCCTGGTTCTTGGACCGGGCCCAGATGAGCCAGTCGTCCAGATACGGGATGATGTCCAATCCCTGTTCCTGAGCCTGGCCACCAGGGTTATGGAGACCTTGGTGAAGACTCTTGGGGCTGATGACAGGCCGAATGGCAAGGCCTGGTACTGGAAGTGGTGACCTAGGATGTGGAAACGGAGAAATTGTCTGTGTTTCCAGATGATGGTAATATATGGAGGTAGGTATCTTAGGTCTATGGACGTTGAAGTCGCCTACCGCATGCACAGCTAAGGGTGGATCGTATGGTCTCCATTTGAATGGTGGGAAACCACATGACGATTCAAATGTTTCAGGTCTAGGATGGGCCTGAGTTCCCCCAATTTCTTGGGTACCAGGAAGAATATGGAGTAGACCCCCAGGCCCTGCTCCGGTGTCGGCTCAGGTTGGATGGCCCTGTTCCAGACTAGTTCTGACAGGATCTGTTGGACCTGATGCAGAGATGTCCTTCTCCTGGATAGGGGAGAGGAGAGAAATCTTTGTGGAACATGGGTGTGGGATAGGTCTATGGAGTATCCTTTGGTGACCACGTCTTGGACCCATCTGTCCGATGTTGTGTGGAGCCAGTGATGGGCGAACAGGGTTAGCCTTTGCTCCACTGACGGGTAGGGGTTCTGGCTTGCTGCCGGAAGGGGACAGTCACTGTTGCTTTCCCCAGTAGCCTCTGCCTCGTCCTCCGGTTATCTGTCCCCGGGATCTGAAGGAGGGGGGCTGATAGTTCTGAGGGTACAGACTGCAGAAGCCATGTGCGGGGCTCCTGTTCTGAAAGGAATGGCCCTGTTGTTGTGTGTCCCTGCAGTTTTGGCATGGTTTGTTCCCCCCCAAAACCTCCGCCTCGATGAGGGGAGATAGGAGAACTTTGACTTATTCTTAAGGAGGTCTCTGCCCTCCTCCTTTTGCTTCAAATAATCCTGTAGACCCTCCCCGAAAACATGTTTTCCCCACAGTGGTAAGTTCTGTAGCAATGTCTTTGACTCATTGTCTGTGTCCCACGGTTTCAGCCACAGTGCCCTTCGAGCACGATTGGTGATGGCAGAGGCCCTGGCCTGGAGGCGCAAGGTGTCTACCGCCATATCCGCTAGGTATTTGGTAGCATCCAAAGTGCATTCTAACAGTTCTGCCTCCCTGGAGTTAGGGATGGCCTGTTCTAGGAGCTCCTGGAGCCAGCGGATCTGTGCTCGAGTTGAGTAGTTGGCTGTGGTGGTCGCCTTAGCAGTGGTGCCTTCGATCTTGAAGACCCTCTTGAGCATATCTTTGACCTTTTTGTCCGTCGGGTCCTTGAGGGCTATTGTGCCGCATGGAAGTACAGTCTTTTTGCTGAGGGCCACCACCTGGGGGTCAATGATGGGGGCCCTGCAGACATCTGATTTTTCCCCTTGGACGGGTACATTCTGTCCAAGTTCTTACGATTCAACATCCTGCCCGGTTCAGGGGATTGCCATTCTTTACTGAAGATGTCCTCGATTGCGGAGCATACGGGAAAGGTCTCTGTGGTTGAAGGTCTCAGTTGAATCATGGGGTCGAGCTTTGACTCTGGCCTGCTTTCTTCAGTGTCGAAGCCCATGGTGGTCTTGATGATCTTCATGAGCCCCAGGATCATGTTGAATGAGCATAACTTTGAGGTCAGGGAGGGTGTCACCTGAAGTTTGACATCCTCTTCGTCCGAGTCCGCCTCATCCTCTTCCCCTGCGTCCTCCTTCTCCCCGTCCTCGTGCATGTTGTCATGTCGGGTATCTGGGAGGGTGTCCTCAGGATTCGGAGGCTCCTCTGGTTGCCCCCCCACCTTGTCGGGTTCTGGACTCAGTTTGACTCTGTGCTGGGTGAGGGACTCCAGTTTTTCCATGATCTTGAGCATAAAGTTCTGCTGGCTCTCCATCATGGCAACAGCGACCTGCTGGATTTGGATGAGAAGGGAGCCCGGATCCATCCACGTAGAACTGCTGGGTCCCGGCTGCCGGAGCCAGGCGGCTCGCCCAGGAGGAATCGCTGCCCAGGAGGCAGGCCACGCAGAGGGGACCTGGAGTCTGAGGTAGGAGGCTAGCGCTGCATGAGGAACATTTCTTTGCTTTCACCATCTGGAAGGAAAGAATGAATAACTTAGAAAATGGAACTGGAACGGCGCTCAGCGACCCCCTTTTCTTTTTCCTCCCCTAGTAGACTGCATGCAGGCTGGGGGGGTGCTATGTGAGGACCCCCACAATGAGGGCCAGAGGGAGGAAGGGCTAAGGGTCATCGGTCTGGGCCATGGCTTGCTATGGGAGGGAGCCATGGAGACAAGGGAGGGAGTCAAGTTGAATCAGACTACCTACTCGGGCTGCTCTGGGAGGGGCCCGGGTGGTAGGGTGCAGGAAGGAGCCACAGAGAAAATTAGAATCTTAGCCCTGGTGACCACCAGAAGGCCACTATGGGAGGGACCTTACGGGTAGGGCTCCAAGTTGCCGGACGTATGCCAGCCAAGTTACTCCCTTGTGTGTTTTTTTTTTTTCTCATCAGGGCCGAGGCAGCCGGGGCCCTCCTGGAGATCCTGCTCCCCTTCCAGGACGAGGAGACAGAGAGCGGGTGGAGTTGGCGGCCTCCCACCCTCTGGGGTGGGGGATTTTGATCAGGTGGGGATCCCAGCAAGGGTGGTGGAAACCCCAGCTCCCAAAGCGCCCGCAGTGGTGGTGCTTGCCCTGCCCCTCATCCAAATCCGAACCTCCAATGGGGCAGAGCTGTGGAGGGCGCGAGGGCTTGCTACCCTCTCCCTCCAGGAGAGAACTCCGTGAGGAGGGAAGCAGAAGGATCTCCTCCCCCACTCCAGGTAGGCCGCGAGGATGGCCGGTGGAAAGAGAGCCTCCCCAGCGGGCAGAGGCCTAGTGGGGGGGAGCACACCCCACGAGAGAAGAGGGGTCTTGGTACCACTATCACGGAGTGATAGGGCCACAGGAGGCCCAGTAGGCCTCGGAGCACATGCTGGAATGCGCCATTGCCTCCCCACTAAGAGGCGTCCAGTCCAGAGCCAGCAACGTGGCGCGACCATGGAGAGAGTCTCCTGAGGCCAGAGGAGACAATTGCCTCCCCACCTGCAGTCGCTCATGGCTGGATAAAGCCATGGAGTGACAAGGCGACGAGTCTCCCAAGCCAGAGGAGATGAGGGGGGAGGGGCAGATGCAGGGAGACTGGATCGGGTGGCGCAAGAGCCGTGCGGTCGGCGTTCAGCCAGGAGCATGCCCCCAGTCTCCCTGGTGCCATGAAATCACCAAAGGTGCACAAATGGAGGGTCTAGGGACCGGGGCGTACTGGAAGGGGAGGCGGTGGGGGGACCGCACCACGTGGTACAATAAAGGCTCCAAGCGAGCAAATAAACAATGAAACAGTCAATTTACAGATCAAAAATCACAACCCTTGCTGAAAACACAACACCCATACAAAGAAACGGATGAC
Organism: Neoceratodus forsteri; assembly: GCA_016271365.2. Classification (NCBI taxonomy): domain Eukaryota; kingdom Metazoa; phylum Chordata; order Ceratodontiformes; family Ceratodontidae; genus Neoceratodus; species Neoceratodus forsteri. Next base: position 131,538,760 of record JADMNL010000022.1, read on the forward strand.
AGCTCGCATTTCTGGTATAAAGCCCAAAGGCAGCACTGAGAGCACATGGTCCAGTTAACACAAGACAGAGGGCTAGCTAAGTTACTCCTCTAAACATAAACCTGGAGTTTCACAACTTGCAAGGGTCTTCAACAATAGAGATGTTGTGCCTTCTGACTTTAGTTTGGAGCAAGATTAAACAGCAGAATGTTCTTGTTTTGCAGATCTTACCTTGTAGGAGCAGACAGGGTTCCTGGTGTGCTTCTTGCCTGATCAGATGCACGATTCGAAACTGGAGAACAGGGGTTTCTGGGACCTGGATATGCTAGAAATTTGATCTGGGTCATGTGCATTACTAGCCTATCAGGTGGGCTAAAACCCATGAGGTAATGTCTGGAGTGCCATGGATGCCAACCAATCACAATGGAGAGTTAGCTGCAGGAGCAGTTTACTGAGCAGTGGTTGGCAAGGGCAGAGGGTAGTGTGAAGATAGAGGAAGAGTGGTGAATTTCAGAGGGAAAGAGCTCCAGAGTTAAGAGAAGTGGTGAGAGAAGGCAGCCTGGCCAGCTTGGGCCCGACGTCTGGGGACTAACAGGAGGGTGCCAGAGGGGGTGATAGTAATGAGGTCAGATACACTGGGAGGGTACCAAACCAGTTCTTCGAGATAAACTCGGCACAGTGTATTAGGCGGTGGTTCTCAAGGGAGGGGAGAGCAAGGAAGTTGTATAGCTCACAGCGGTGGGTACAAGGAAGAGCATCAAGAGTGAACTGGCAGAAAGCATTAAAAGAGTAACCAGTTTGGATAAAACTGACTTGTGGGCAGCACTGTAAACAATATTACAATAATCGAAGGAGGGAAGTATCATCTTCTAGATAAGCTCACGATGGACCAGATAGGGGAGGCTAGAATGGTTCTGATATAAAGCTCCGAGCTTGGGGCAGAGTTTTGTTAGTATAGTCAGCATGGACTGCAAAGGTGTGGTGACAGTCAAGCCAAACTCCAAGATACCAGAAGGAGATGTCCTCCAGCTCTAACCCATCAAGGGTGTTGAAAAGTGGGAGGGAGGGTGCCTGGCTAGTCATTGGGATGTACCAAAAGTCATAGTTACAGTTTTTTTTTAAACATTTAGGGATAGCTGGTGAGAGTTGAACCAGAGCTGGACTTTGTTAAAATCCACCTGGAGGGTAGAGGTAACTGAGGCTGGGGAGAAGCCAGAAGAAAATAGGACAGTATCATCAGCATACATGTGGATTGAGGAGGCAGAACAACTTTGGGGGAGGCTGTTTAGAAAAATAAAGAATAGGACAGGCCCAAGCACTGATCCTTGGGGACACTGGTGGACATGGGTTGGGGAGGGGATATGACATCCACAATCCTGACAGATTGAGTGCAGTCTGTAAGATAGGCACTGAACCAGGCAGTAGCAGATGTGGAGAGACCTGAGTCAGAGAGGCTAGACAGTAACAGAGTGTGGGAGACTGCATCGAAGGCCTTGGCCAGACCTATGAAAATGGCAGAGGTGATGAAACCTCTATCCATTCCAGATTGGATGGTGTCAGTGAGCCTTAGTAAGAGGAGGCAGTGGAGTGATCTTTCCTGAATCTGGACTTGTGGTGTATGAAGAAATTTGAGTTGCGATATAGGAGGTTAGCTGGTTAAGCACTAAGTGTTCTTGTAGCTTTGCCAGAGCAGGGAGGAGGGAGATTGGCTGATAGTTTGAGGCGGAGAAGGAGGTGTCCCCTTTGTGGACAGGGATTACAATGGCGTGCTTCCAGGACACAGGGACAGATGCAGTGGAGAAGGCTAGATTTAGGAGATAGGCAAGAGGGGTGGCTATGGCAGAGGCCGAGAGGAACAGAAGTTTGGGTCTAGTCCATCCAGGGAATGCCCATTTGAGGGACTTAATGTTAGCAGGGCTTCTAGATCTTCATCCAGAGAGATTTCCCTGAAAGAGAAAATACCTGCATTTTGAGGTAGTTTTTGCCCTGTAGGTGGTGGAGATGGTGACATGGAGGGTTAGGAGGAAAGGAGCAAGGAAGCGCAGGTGGAGAAATATAAGTTAAACTCAGCAGTGACTGAGATAGGATCTGAGAGTGTGGAGTTGTTTGCACTAAGGAGAGGATAGGACTTGGCCGGTGGGGGTGAGAAGAGGAAGTGTATGACCTTCCAGAATTTGGAGGGGCTATTGAGGTTAGATTGGAGGAAGGATCTAAGGTACTCTGCTTTAGCTGGCCTAGTTGCTCTAGTGCACATGTTGCACAGATACCAGTAGTGGGAGAGGTCCTGAGGTAGGGCTGAGGCTTTGAAGGCTCGCCATGCTGAATCATGGGCATTCATACAAGCAGGGAGCTCTTGGGAGATCCAAGGCAGATGGGTACCGCGTACCCTAGTACATTGTAATGGGGCATGGGAATCCCATCTCTTAAGGAATGTGTTTTTGAAGTGAAGTAGGGTGTCATCTATCAGGTTAGGGGGGGCCAGTTAGCTAGGACAAGGTCATTTAGGAGGGGAGCGAGGTTCAGGGATTTGAACGACTGTTGGACTAAGAAGTTGGGGGAGATTTGAGAAGGTGGATTTTATGAACAAGGTAGATGACATGGTGATCACTAATAGAGTCAGGGAGTAGGCCTGTTTGGATGACTCTGTGAGGATGGGAGGTCAGAGCCCAGTCGATAAGGGAGCAGTTACCTGATTTAAGGTTTAGGCAGGTGGGCTCAGTGATGAGTTGGGTTAAATTGAGGGCAGCGACATCCGTCTGGGTTTTGTTGAGGGCTGGGGCTAGCCAGTTTAGGTTAAGGTCACCCATAGCATATAATTCCCCAGTGGGTGCTCATGAACTGATTTGTGTAAGAAGGTCAGTAACAGTTGTGGCCGGGTGCCTAGTCAGCAGTAGATTCCGGCAACGAATATGGGCAGTGAGAAAGGTAGTGTGAACTGGAGCAGCAAGAGTTCGTACTCTTTAGGTTCAGTATTAGATAAGATTATTTAGTAGCGTATGTGTGAACTTATGAAGATGGCTACACCATCACATCTCATGGCCCTGTCCTGGTGGGCCATTGTGCAACCAGGGATTGTGACTGAGGAGTTGGGAATGTTTCAGAGAGGATGAGGACATCAGGGGCATGTAGGGCAGTGAGAACTTGTAGCTGGTCAATTTTAAGTTATAGGCTATGAATATTTAGGTGAAGGAGACGGAGGCCTTTGTGGAGGGGGTAACCTGGCAGTTGGGAGGGGATGGAATGCGGGGTTGGGGTGCCGGCTGAGGTTGGTGAGAATGTGGTGGTTGAGGGTCCCAGATTTGGGTGTATGTCTCCCACTACGAGAAGGAGGAGGGTGAAGGATAGGTGTTGAGCTAGTATACGCATGTAGCTTGGAATGGAAGAGCCCCACCGTGAGTGGGGGCAAGGATTAACATTTGTGTGGGTAACAGGGGTGGGTGAGAAGCAAGTAGGTGCAGAAAAGTCCAGGAGGGGGAAGGCCTGATTAGGAAAGGGGGGGACATATAGAGCAGTGTGCCCAGGTAGGAATGGGTAGGAGAGAGAGTGCAGGGTTGGAGGGGCAAGGAGGAGTTACAATATGAGCCAAGAAGGAGGAGGGGGCATGGGAAAGGTAGGCAGCATGGTGGAAAGGAGGGGTGGGAGGCAGGAGAAAAGACAACTGAGTAGAGGTAAAACACTAGCCATGGTGGACATGGTGCTGGGATTTTGTTGCAGCTTCTTAGACAAGGAAGTAACTATGAGGAGAAAGGAGCCTGAGTTTGGCTCGGACGAATGTGTTGGTTGGCCCCTAGGAGGGTGAATGGCCAATAGGCCTAGGAGGTGAAACAGAGAGCATGGGAATTCTAGAGTAGAGGAGAGCCAATGGAAGGCTGCAGGAGGCTGGTTGGGGGTGGGGTTGAGGAAGAGGCAGGCACAGAGAGTATTTAATCAGTGTAGGGTGGGGAAGGGTGGGGCAAAATTTCAAAGACAGTAAGAGGCATAGGGTTTGGGGAAATTTAGCAGAACTACAGCCCTAGAGAAATTGGGCACCAAAGAGAGCTGGATCAGTGGGGGGGGGCATGGGGTTTCACAGATTCAGAAAAGAGCTGTAAACACTTAGCCCTCTAACTTTGAACACAGATTTATATTTTTTTCCTTACTTTACACAGGCAGGTTTCAATTTAAACAGTAAAAATCAATGTAATTTCACAGTCGGTGCCCTGTCGGTTGGCTCAGTGAGCGGGGGAGGTGTAGGGTTTCACAGATTCAGAAAGAAGCCGCAAACACTTAGCACTCTAGCTTTGAACACAGATTTATATTTTTTTTCTTACTTTACACAGGCAGGTTCCAGTTTAAACAGTAAAATTCATGGAACAGAGCCAAGAAACTAAACAGAAGTGAATTTCTTCCCTTTAAGACTAAAGGAAAAATGAGGACAGGATGTGTTTTCTCACCGATTACCACAGTATCGCAGGCTAAATAGAAGCAATAGTCAGAAAATACTGGCCTATAGTTAAATCAGACACCAAACTAGTAGGAGTAATAGGGAAGCACCACTCATCTCTTTTAAGAATTTACTGAGTTTAGTGGATATGATTACACACACCAATTATGTGCCAAAAAGAGAACCTGAACTGTGACTAAATTGGTTTTCAGTTAAACCAGCAGGGATGCACAGAGGTGGAAAATGCTCTGCTTGTGAAAACTGTTCCCAGTCAAAGGAAATGCTAACCTGACCCCAGAGGACATCAGTGGAGGATTGTGAGGGCCCGGATTCGATCTCCCCATCCCAGCAAGGTGGGCAGCACAATTCAAGCCTCCTATGCTTACCCAACCACTGGAGACATCAGTGGAGGGTTGTGAGGGCCCAAACTTGCCCTCCCCATTGCAGCAAAGCAGGCTGCACAATCCAAGCCTTCTCTGCTAACCTGATCCCCAGAGACATCATTAGAGGGTTATGAGGGCCCAGAGTCACCTTCTCCATCTCAGCAAAACAGGCTGCACAATTCAAGCCTCCTCTGCTAACCCGAGCTCCGGAGACAACAGTGGAAGGTCATGAGGGCTCATACTTACCCTCCCCATTCCAGCAAAGCAGGCTGCGCAATTCAAGGTACAAAACAGTGGAGCAGTTATTTGACCATGCGGTCTGGCATCCATGGCATCCAGCATCATTTTTATGTTTGCTTGCATGTATGTGCAAGAAACATAGTGTGATCATCCAAAATGCAGTGCTGTACAGTTGAAAGGGAGAGCTCCGCTTCAGTAAGCAGCACTCCCCCCCACACATGCAAGCATGCATATTGCGTGCTCATGCGCCCCCCCATGCATACACAGTATGGCCTATAGGGGTGCCCAATCCCCCGTCAGCTTCACGCCCCCCTAAAAAGCTTTCCAGGGACATAATGGGAGCTCACCCCAGTGTGGCAAAAATTGTTATGGCTCCAGGTCTCACCCCAAACAGCCTTCCAGCTGCCATGCTGGGAGCCCACCCCAGCATGGCAAACGTTTTGCGTCGTTTTCCAAAAAAAAAAAAACCTGTAAACAAAAAAAATTCCCTCGGCAGTCTCCTTGCCTATCTGCATCCACCCTCTGCACACTCTGCCTCCCCACACCCCCACCTCACCCCATACTTACCTCCGGAGTCCGGTGTGACAATCTTCAGTGGACCAGGAACATATCTGCACTCTCCAAAGCTGACTGCGAACTGAGGAAATGCCAGTAAGCTGTATAATGTAATACATAGGGTTTTTTAACTTTGATGCATATCTCAGGCATTTTTTGGAATTTTAGCACCACAATTTCAACATGTTTTTTTTTTTTACCCCTTCCCATGAATTCTTGAATTGCCATGGTGTTAATTGGGCCTGAAGGGTGATTTCATGGTCACTGCATGAAATCACCTTTTGGAACTGATTAATGAAATGACAGTGCCAGTGTTCATAAGGTGGGCTCTTAAAAAGACTATGTTGCAAATTTGGTGAAAAAATTCCTAAAAATGACAGTTTTATGAGCATGCGTTGCACAGTTCCTATGCACACTCATAAGTTCACAAATGTTTTATATTTGCACTCCAGATTTTCAACATTTCCATTTTGGCACACCTCCTTATGAGCAGTACAGTTGTCATTTTTCACATGTTGCCCAGAATGTGTTTCCATGCATGTAGCGCACAATGGCACACTCGGTGTGCACAATCAATATTTGGGACAGATTAAGAAAATCACAGTGACACTGGTCGTGAGCAAAGGTCGTAAAATGGCTATGTTGAAAATTTGGTGACAAAAGTCCATAAAATGACTGTGTTATGAGTGAGCATTATGCAGTTTCCACACACCCTCGTAAGTTCATGAATTTGTAATATTTTCAGTCCAGATTTTCACCAGTGGCATTTTTCCACTCTTCCTTATGAACAGTACAGCTGTCATTTTTCACAACATGGCCGAAATATGTTTTCACACTTTCAGCACAGAAATGCGTGGTCATTGTGGGAAATCATTGTTTAGGACAGATAAAGGAAATCACAGTGACACTGTTCATGATCAGAGGTCCCAAAATGCCTGTGTTGACAATCTGCTGTAAAAAATCCCAAACACTATGGGTGTGCATTGCACAGTTGCATGGTTTCTATGCACACTCGTGACTTCACCAGTTTTTTTAATATTTTCACTGCAGATTTTCAACATTGCCATTTTTTACACCTCCCCATGAACAGTACAGCTGTCATTTTTCACATCCTGTTCAGAATGTGTTTTTACACCTGTGGTGACAAATGTCATAGTCACTGTGCAAAAGCAGCTTTTGGCTAACAAACTGATATTGCCACTATTCATGGGGTTGGGATCACAAAAACACCATGTTGAAAATCTGGAGTGAAAATACCAATGAGTGCCTGAGGCATTAGGGTTTCTGACCATAACACTCCACCCTATACAGACTGACAGGCATCAGGGCTGTGACTTGGGATTGTCATCTGCAATGCTCATATCATTCCACCCCCAATCCACACCCTTCAGCCACTGAGAGGCATTGAGGTGTGTCTTGTACTGTTCGGCCCCAAAGTTCACCCCATTCTCCTATACCACACCCATCTCACCATATTTCCTGATAGAATGGGGTGCTTATAAGGGCCAAAGACCCCAAAGCACACCGTGACACTTGTTGGTGTCTGCAGGGTAGGGTGTGGTGAAATGGCATGGCCGTTATGCCTGATAACTCAAAGGCACACCCCAGTACCTGTCACTCTCTGCAGGGTGGTGATGGGGTTGGCTTCAGTTCAACACTTCACTACCATTCCCATTATGCAGCTCTGTAACTCCTGCACTTCCAATGCTAATGCCAGCAAGCAAACATTCGGCATTGACAAATGCTTGTTAAATCTTGAATTTAATGTCTGTTGCGTTGTGTAGTGTCAGAGGTAATGGGAAAACAGATAGGCTTGCACAACAGTCAATAGGGTACAACATGCAGACAGCATGGTTTTATTATGAAACGAAAATAATAAACTAAAAAAAATAAACAACAAAAATACATTTGAGGAACGGTCAAGGTTTGGATCACCTCTCCTTTGCTGTTTTTCAATCAAGGAACTTCTTTGGCTTTTCTCAGGCTAGGACATGAAACTATGCCTGTCTGGCTTTTTCTAATCACAGTTCATCTGACTAGCAATCTGATTGTGAGGCCAAATGAAGGGGCTTTATACCTCCCTTTTTTTAAACAATATGAATTTTGGATAAGTTATACATTGTTGTAATAAAAATATAAAAATCAAGTAGTATTTTATGACAGGTTATGATTATGTACATGACATATGAAGTTAACTTGGTTTATAAATTTTTAATTGGGATGAATATATAATCAGCAGATATTGAGTCATAGCTCCTCCCATTCTCTGATGTCAAACTTGTCCTGAAACTGTATATATGTCCTGGTAAAAGGGGCCACAGACTCCTATGAAGAGCTCCTAGAGACTGACTTGCGTCAGGTAATCATTCCATGAACTAATAAATTTTAAAGCAAGAGCACAGCACATAGCACAGATTAACTCCTTTTTAAAGCAATTTGAGCCTGTCTGTTTCTTATATATCAGAAAAATGGTGGGTGGGGGGTAATACAATCAATATAAAGAAGGAAATACCATGAAATGCGGGATTAAAAATAATGAATTCAGTGTTTTGCCCTTGTTTGTCTACTAGTATATGCATTTTTTTATTTGTGCTGGTATGTATTTAATATGTACACAGAATGCATTTGTTCACAAGTTTCTGCAGCTTTAGAACTGCACCACAAAGTTTTGGAGGGAGCGAAAGAGAGACTACACCTTTTTCTTATAAGTTTCAGTGGCTCTCTCCTCGCTACTCTCATATCTTAAGTGTATCTTTTCTTTACTTTTTATGTTCTATATGGCTGCTGTTAGTTGAAAAGGGAAAAATTACAATTGCAGGGCACTTTTCTTTGACTGGGTGTGAATGGAGAGAGAGAGAGAGAGAGAGACCAAAGTTTCCTTAAACAATTTTGGTGTCTCTCTCTTCTCCAATTCTTTGTGTAGCAAAGCAGCATGTATACAATGATTTGTGTAGCCTGACAGAAGGGAGGCTTTAGAAAAAAATAAATTTTACACTAGTGAGCACGCTAGTGACATTTATTTAGGAGGAACAGTGTAAAAGCGAAACATTAGTCTCACAGAGCATCAGCCTGCTAGGGATGCAAAGATTCAGACAGCATGCTACTAACGGAGCTCCGTGAAACATAATGACTGGAAAGCTTACTGAGAAAGAATGGTTGACAGTTTACTAATCAATCAAAAAGTGGTCCTGCTATTTCCTAGATTAAAAAAAATATTTGTTAACTTGAGTGTCTATTTTTATTTATTTCGTTTTTGTTGACTGGGTAAGTGCACTAGAAAAATCCTGCCTATTTTCAGGCATGACCCAGGGGAGGGGGTTACAGATGAATGTCAACTAACCTTGAACCAGATTAAGCTGTTGGTGGCATTTTTAGTGAATGAGGGAAATTTGTCAAGGACACCAGGGAAATTCCCCTACTGCATTGCTGGTGGTAGGGGGAGCTGCTGGTGTGAGTCTGTGACATGGCAGACTGCGTTCTACCTTCTGTGGAGTTGGATGTTATGCTTACTGTTGGAGAAGTGCTCTCTAGTACTCAACCTGAGTTGGCTTTATCTCGGGATGAAGTGATTGATGAGGTTGCACCTTTGAAGCTTTCTGGAAATGAGCACGGTTTGATCTGTGCAGAGGGAGTCCCAGACGTGAATTTATATCCAGAGTTGCCCTCTGGAGAGAAGAATCCGGATTCTGCTTCAGCATGAGGATTTTCTTCTATAGATGTCCAAATGGGCAGTGGTGTTACTACGGAGGATCCCCTCTGCATGTCAATGGGTTATTTGGCTTGACATTCTCATGAGGAGTCTCAGCTGCCTCACTCATCAGAAGCTGCCCGCATTGGAATGCAGAAGTTGTGAGCTGTGGACAATCCCTTTCCCTCGGCTGACTGGAGCAAGGATTCTGCTCTGGCAGATGCTGCCTGGGTTTTTCAGGATGGTCACTAGTTGCCTGATTCTAAATGGATGTCGTTTACACCTGCATCACCTCCTGTATCTAGGGACTCAGCTTCGGCACCTGATACTGTATGTCAGCTCTCGAGCATATAACTTCAGGTGACTATATTAAACCCATTTCTACTACTGCAGGTGCTGTTGATGGGGACAGTACTGATTTGCCTCATAAATCCCCCCCCTCATTCCCTCATAGGGACCATTTTTGCTCAGGCCCTCATTTTTTTGATTTATTCAGAAATAATAGGCTGGAACAAGCCCCAGACAGAACGTTGTTTGCCTACACCATCGAGGAGGCCTTCAGGAACACCCTGACCATTTTTATGTTGCTCAGAGGTTACTTAAAAACTCCATGAACCTTCAGGCCTCCGATATCTATGCCCTCATCAACATCAGAGGTGAGGACATGTTTGATGTTAGTTTTCAGTCTTTTTTAGGCCTGGACAAATTTTGGCAAAAATATGAAGCTTTAAAGGCTACTCCACTGTGGGCTCCATTTTGGGCTATTCCCATTATCAAGCCTTTATTTAAGACAGTTAACATCATGTTCAGAAATGAAGAGGTTAATGTGGGGGTCATCCTGTATTGGTTAGAGAGTAAATGTATGGTGCTTGGTCCCCCTGAACCTATTATTGATGGGGAAGGGATTTGGACCAGGAGCTAGAAGATTAAAATTAAATTACATATTGTAGGAGATAATGTTCAGCATATTCTGAATAGTTTTTTGTGGGGGAAGGACGGTGGGTATGTTTTTACCCAGGCCAGCCCAAGGCCTGCTACAAATGTGGGAGCCCCTGTCATTTGAGCAGTGCATGCGATAAAATCAAATGTACACTTTGTGGGGAACCAGACCATGATAGTGGGACCTGTCGCAATGTTTTTCATTGCAACTTGTGTGATACCCAAGGCCATGCCTATCATCAGTGTCATTACGCAGGGCAAAATAATCAAGGGGGCCTTGATAAGGAAACCCTGATCTCAGATGCTCAAGACAGGTTTAGGCCTAGTCCTGAGGATGCTGGCACTTTTGGCACAAACCCTTCCACCTTGGACCCTCTGGGTGCCCCTGAACCCCAGGCTCCTGCTTTGGATCTTGGCCCTACTATGCCTAGTACTGCAGCTCCTTAGCATTCACAATCCATTTCACCTGATCTGCCCCTCCCCCAGATTCTGAGTTTCAAAAGCCTCACCTCAAAAGGGTTACAAGGTCCTATGCTAAGAAACTGGCTCAGATTGCTTCTATTTCCACACAAAATGCCTTTCAGGTTTGCAGGACCAAGATGTGGACTCAGAGTCTGATGTATCTCTTACTTCTGGGGATATGTCTGGAATGGAATGTGATGATAAGGGTGGTCCTGCCTTACTGAAGTACAAGAAAAAGTCAGGGCATAAACATAAGAAAGACAAAACCTAATTTATTCCACTGGCTTCATTGAATTTAATTTTGCTTAATACATGCAGCATCAAAAATTCCAGGAAGCGTTTGGGGCCTTTGCATTTTTGTGAATCACAGGCCACAGACATTCTATTTCTGCAATAAACTTGATTTACTTCCATGATGGATATCACTCAAACCAAAAAATCATGGGTCTATAGGCCCTCTTTTTGGTCCTTTGGTCCTGATGCTGCTGATGGGGTCGGGATACTCTTTTACCACACCCAAGTTCAGGTTCAACAGGTTGGTGGATATTGTTCCAGGCAGGTCATTGCTTCTGGACTGCCTTTGTAAGGGCTATCCCCTTCGCCTCATTAATATTTATAATCCTCAGGTCAAGTCAGCCAGGATAGACTTGTTCCATGATATTGAGCAATATATTTTTTCCCCTAGACATATTATATTGGGGGGGAGGATTTTAACTGTGATTTGGATCTGAAATTTAGGGATCAGATACAACAGAAGGTATATTGCGACTCTCATGCCCTTCACAAACTTATTTTGAAAGCCTCTTTATTGGATACCTATAGGGCACTTCATTCTGATTCTGGGCCTACTTATAGATGTAGCAGTTATGCTACAAGAATTGATTTTGTTTTCTCTTCCCGTTATTTATCTCCTGTTAAATTTTGTCTAAACCCAAGTGAATTTTCAGATCATATGTTATTGAAAGTTTGTTTTAATCTTTCCCATATTCCTCCCCAATTTCCTGCAATACCCACAAGATGGAAGCTGAACCCTGCATTGCTTGCTCAGGTTAGTTTCAGACTATTCTTTTGAATGTGCTTGAGCATCAGCAGTTGTTAACTGGGCTTTATGATTCCTGGGGTGCATGATGAGTGGCCACTAAACTTGAATTTCTGCATTGTGCTACCTCCTTTTCCCGGCTGATCCTGACTGAGGATTATATCACTTATCTAGGTCACTGGGACCAGTTTTATAAATTACTGTCCCTACCCACTTCCTCGGATATTCATATCCAAGAGCAAATCTCTCTGATTAAGGGAAAGCTTGTCATCTCCATGATAAGTTATCCTATGGGCTTAAGTCCTCCCCTGTTTCTGATCCTTTTTCGACCTGCAAGCAAGCATTGGAAAAAAAAGATTATGGAGGGTCTTTTTAATTCTAATAGGATTCTAAAAACTTCTGATGTTGATACGTTGCACGTAGTTCAACAGGTTCTGCAGGACCAACATGGGCAGGCTTTCAAGCTGACAGGTGTTTGGGAAAATCTTTTTTCTTTTTCACCACCTAAGTTGGCTCCTCAGCACATACAGGAGTTAGATCTCCCCATTACCAAAGCTGTGGTTAGGCTGGAAATTACTCGTCTGAAGACTAGGGTTTCTCCTGGCCTGGATGGCCTTATTAATGAACTTTATAAATTTTTTGCGGATCATTTCAGTGATATTCTGACTCATGTTTATAACAAAATGCTAGTCACTGATACTTCACATTCAGACTTTTCAGATGCCCCGACTATTTTTTGTTCAAAAAAGGGAATAAATATGATATTGGCAACTGGAGGCCAATTAGTCTATTAAACATGTCACAAACTTCAACAGGTTGCCACAACTCTTAGCCACCTTGTTCAAACCTGCTCAATCCCTGGTCATAACATTCAGCAAAATTTAATGGTACTGAGGAATATTTGTGAATGCAGTCATTTGCAGAAACTTCAGGGATATTTATTATCACCTGAACAAGCGAAAGCTTTGATAAAGTTTCCCATGATTTCTTTGTTTCAAGTGCTTCACCACGGATTTTCACTGAAATTTAGAGCTTGGGTGCGTGTTTTATATAATAATGCCATGTCTTTCCCTTAGTTAATGGACTAAAAGGGGCTGGGGTGAAATTATGTAGGTGTACATCAGGGTGCCCCATTTGTCCCTTTAATATATACCTTGTATTGGACCTTTAATTCAGGAACTCCTTCATCATCACAATATCCTGGGCCTCACTCCTGCCACAGAGGTTCCTGCTCAGGTTTTGACTGTTTATGCTGATGATATGTGTCTTTTATTACGTGATATGGCTTCTGGACTTAATGCTCTGAATACATTGGCTCAGTTCAGCACTATTTCTGGGACTCCGGTTAATTATGAGAAGAGTGAAGGGATTTTTGGGGAGGAAGGGTCTTTTGCTCCCTCCATAGGGCAGATAGCTATAACTCGGGGCCCTATAAAAATATTAGGGTGTTTTTTGGGTAATGGGGATTTGGCTGACCTTAATTGGAAGCTGTGTACTGAACTGGGTGAACGTGAGGTTCAATTATGGAAATCATGGACTTTTTCCAAACAAAAGCATGTTATGGTTATTAAGAAATTTCTTCTGCCTCTGTTTTTGTAATTCAGTTCTGTATTTCCATTGTCTAAACAATATGAGACTCGATTGTACAGCATTTTTTTCCAAATGCCTTGGAGAAGTTGACTGAACCCAATTAAATAAGATTTTACTTATTTGAGAATGAATGCAGGGGGCCTTAGCATGATTAATCCTTTAGTTTTTTTTATTTTTCATTTTTTATTAAATCTACTTTTAAGGAGCTTGTGCATTATGAGTTGCATCCTTGGGACTTTGGACTTTTTTTTGATTCGGGATTTTTTGACCAAGTGGTCTACTGAGGTTCCTATTGTTAAGTCAACATCGGGTGCCTCTTTGTTTCTTTCTTCTGTAGCAGCAAAATTATGAGTATGGAAACTTGCTCAAACAGTGGTTCATCAACTTTCCAGGAAAGCTTTGTATATCGAAGTAATGACTAGGAATTATTTGGTTGTGGATGATTTCCCGAGATGTTTCTCCACCAAAACTAATTTGGTTTTACGGGTCTTAATTGATAAATGTATTCCTGCTAAAATGTGGGATGTCACTTGGCTTAGCTGTCATGGGAGATTGGGGGTCAAGGGTAATCTAAAACACAAAGCTGTTACTGAAAGATGGTGTATTCATAGTGAATGCCTTGAGGCGGAGGAAACCATGGAACAATTTTTTTCTTTCCAGTCACTATGCTAAGCTTTTTTGGTCCGTTTTATTAAATAAATGGGGATGGGGTAGCACTAGATATGTTACTTATGAGTGCTTATTTCTTGGGGATTATTCAGGTTTCTTTTCCCAATATTGTCCTAGCACACTGAATGTCATTTTTGCATGTATTACGTTTTATATGTGGCAGGCACGTTGTTTGTTTTCCTTACAGCATTCATATACTTTGCCTTCAGTTTTACTTCAACATATTGAATTAGTCTTGCTGACCCAGAAAACTTCAGAATTGGACCTTTTCCCTGCTCACCAGTTCCATGAATATTGGAAACATGTTTATTGGATTGAAAATTCCCTGTGACATTTATGTTTGAAGTAATATTACTTTCTAATGCTTCATTCAGGATTGTAGGGCTTATTTGTTGTTTTCTCATCCTTTTCTAGGAATGTTTTTGCCTTCTTTTTTTTTTGTTTCTAATTTGAAACATTTTGTGCTGCTTGTACTGATGTTTTGTTTCTTGCAATAAACAATTCCCCTACCCTTTTTGATAAGTGCCATGGGGTCTTTAACATCCACATGAACTATCACCAATCCGGGCAGATGGGACCTCGGTTTACCATCTCATCCAAAAGACGGCACCTCAGAAGTGCAGCACCTCTCTCGTGCTGCACTACAGTGTCAACACTGGGATATTAACCTAAGTGCCAAATGTGGGAACTGAACCCACAGCCCTCTGATCTTCCCGCCTCAGAAAAGAGTGTGCTACCTACTGAGCCACTGACACTGCTAACAAAATGCAGGACATATGGAGCAGTGCTCAATTATATTTGTTTACGGGTACAGGATGTAGCGTTAGTTTATGGAGTCATTTCAAAATGTTTATTTTACTAAAATGAGCATGCTAAGTTTTCTCTATTCAATCCACACTTTTCCCAAGAACAGTGGGCATTCTTTTAAAATGTTTTATAACAAAATAAATCAGAAGGCGAAATTGGGAAAACAAAAGTTTTCTTAACAGTCTACTAATTGTGCCTAATTTACTCATAGTAAAGGAGACCTGCTGAACAGATGGCTTTGGACTAGTGTAGTGCCCAAACATTGCGGGTACAACAGGGAATAAAGTAGTGAGGTGCCCCTTAGAATCCTGGATATGTGGGACATCAGTGGTAGGGTATAAGGGTCCCTGTCAGCATCAACCCCCTTTGCCAGCAACAGCAGAAATGTTTTAAAAAAGTTTTTCTTTCTCTGCTCCTGTTTGCTGCTCCACTACATTCCAGACCCCCCACCAGAGCAGGCAGTGCATGCAAAGACATGTTACAAAGTCCAGCTCATGCTGGACTGTTGGAGGAGAGCCAGTGTTGCCTGGGACACAGCGTCCCGAATGCTGGCGGCACAGCAGAGTGGTTGGGGCCAGTGAAGAAGACAGACAGTTGCCCCATGTTGTGGGCAACAGATGAGCCCTTGGGAGTTCTCTCTGACACCCCTGAAGAAAAAGACACCCATTGCTGTAAAAATGGGACACAGGGGAGACAGTTTAATAGCAGAGTTTTAGAACCTTACCTGTAGTCTGCCTCTCATCCCTCGATGCACAACTGGTCTTGTGTTGTGGTGCAGCAGCCCAGTGTATCAGCGGTCTCTGTTCCGATCTGTCTCAGTGTGGGCTATGCTCAGACCCATTTTCTATTTTTAATAAAAAGTGAAGTTCTTTGGTCACATGTCAGTGGTGCTCTTCAGTTAGAGGAGGAAGACCGTCAATGTTGGGAAGTCTCACAAAGCCCCCACCAGTCATCTGCAGTAGTGCCTGTCGGCCTGCTGGAAGTCCCTTTCATTGCCAGCGAACCTCCCACCTCCCAGAACCAGCCTTCTTCACACTGGGATGGGGCGGTGAGTTAGTGGAAGCACCAGCTGCTAGGTGTTGGACACCTGAAGCTGTGATAAAAATATATATAAAAATGTTTTAAAAAGGGCACTAGGTGTGAAGATACAGCTGATGGCCGAAAGAGGGGTGAGCCTAATTTAAATAAATAAATATTTATTGGAGTAGCAATGCAAATAGGAGGGGTCAGGGAATAGAGGCCCACAGTAAGAAGGATTTAAATAGTTATAAGGGGGTGTAGTAAATGGAGGTTATTGACAGAAAGACCCAGCATAGGCCTAAAGAAAATATTTAAAGGGGCAACGTCCTGGGGAGAAGTAAAAAGGACAAGACAAGCCCTGTATTCTCGAGGGGGCCTACTAAAAAGCCAATGGAGTTATGGGCAATGACAGGCCCACAGCATTTAAAGGGGCAAAGACAAGCCCCAGAGTGGTAGAAGGGGGTCCAGTAAAGTTAGGCACCCGGATTTAAAGGGACCCAGTTATAGAAGGGGCCCAGTAAGAAAGGCCCATAGCATAAAGGAGCCCAGCAAGGAAACCCCCATAGTTTAAAGGGGCCAAGCAAAGCTAATTTAGAGGGGTACAACAAGCCCAGATGTCCCACATGTGTCTGATGCATCCTAGTCCCTGACACCCAGTGGGGGTTTTAGCAGCCCTGAGTTAGTGCAACTGTTTCTGGGAACCCCTGATCTTTGATAGTATGTTGGGACACCGAATGCAGTTGCATAGGTTGAGAAGGGTTTTAAAACATTTCCACCTTTGGACCATCTATAGAGGTGGCTAAGGAAGGAGCTGGCAACCAGCTCTCTAACTGGGCTAGCACTGCGCAAGAGGGCATTTGGTTTATTTTAATTGGGCATATGTGTAAAACCCACCTGAAATGTATTTCTTGCCTGCAAACTACCTTACTGTGTTACATTGCCTGAAAACTGACTGAACTGGATTACATTGCCTGAGAACTATCTGAACTGTGTTACATCGCCCAGAGCTCCTTGTTTGCCCCTAGAACTGTGCAATTGCCTCAAACAGCATTTGGCACCCTGCTTCTAGTACCTCACAATTGCCCTGATAAGCATCCAGTGCCTTGCAATTGCTCCCGAACTATGATATTTCCTTGCAAGTGCTCGGAATTGGGTTTGACTACCAGCAGTGACTGTGCTATTGACTTTGGCATTCTGGCTACCAAGTGACATAATCTTCCTCCACTGCTGCTGTGCACAGTTTGCTGTGTTCTTTATCTACCTAGTGGATTATTTTAGTGGGCGACTGCTGAGCTAGATTTAGCCAATCATCAGGTCAGGTCCCATTCGACTGTCTACATTGCTATGTCCCTACCCCGATAAAGAAAGTCTTGCCAGCCTGTGAGCCACTCCAACTCAATAGTTAGGGCTCTGATTCGTAGTGGGGTGGGATTTTGTTGTTTCAGGGATTATGGAAGCTGCAAGACCAAGGATGGTGAAATCTGCCAGACAATGAAAGCTGCCAGATAACTGTGTCACCAGGATTAAACTTTTCTGACAACCATAGTCGGCTGCCTGACCTAACCTCTTACCAATGCCCAGAGGATCATGTGAGTAAAGCATCCATCTTCCCAAGTGATCAGCAGTCTTCCACGACCTTCCATTGATCAACCAGTTCCTTGTGCTTGCTGACTGTTGGTCTGGAATGACCTGTACTTAGCATCCATCATTCTTCTTTTGTCCATTAGTTCATCCATCTTGTCAAGTGCATCTGGCCTGGTGGTCTGTTATGACCTATTCTGGACTACAAGTCTGTTCTTTGGAGATGAGAATCATCCTTTTTTGATCCCTGCTTCATAGGCAGTTGCCTCTGAGTCTTTGGAAAAGTCTGTGCTTGAACTCTATATTGTTCACTCATCCCTGGAAGTCTGTTCCCAAAGTATTGTTTTGTCTGCACACCATTACTTCGGTTCTGTGTGATAACGGTGATCGTGGAATAATGATCGCTGTTTGGGTGAATGTACATCATCGAAAATGCACACTGGGGTGAAATAAAAGGCAGCGATAGGATTTCAATTTATGCGGGGGGCTGTGCCCTCCCACTAAAAGATTCTCAAGGAACTAGAAGGGGACACGATCAGTTGTGTTCCGTTATTTGAATTGGAGACCTGTATCTGTTAATTTCAAGCCTATTTTGATGTGTTGTTAGTGAAGCTGATTGAATTGAAGACCTGTTTCTTTTGGCAGCAAACATATTTTAGGGGCTTTGAGTTGAATTTTGATTACTTTTTGCTGACTTCACTAGCTGCAAAGGTTAGTGCATAGTGGGGGAAGGGTGTTAATGGTCTGGCCAGGTCTCACTCAGCTAATTGACTGGAGGCAGAGCTGAATCAGGTTTGTGGTGTTAGTTGCTCTGGCTTCTCAGAAGGAACTAGAAGGGGACAGGATCAGTTGTGTTCCAGGACAGTAGCTGCTTCTTGTTGTTTTTACAGGGCTTCTTGTGGATTTTACTTGGTAGAAGGTTATTTATTTTCTTTCTTACTTCTAAGGGGCTAGCAGGGTATTGTTTTTGGGGGCTGTTGGAAGTTTGAAAACTGGTTTGGTGGCTGTAAGTGGGCTCATTTGTTGGATGTTTCACTGTGTAACAGGCTGCGATGGTGGAGGCCTATTTCTTCTGATTTAAAACCTGTTTGGTGGGATTTGCTTGGGGCTTGTTTTTTGGCTGCAGGGCTTGGAGGGGCAGACACAGGGCTGATACACTCTCTTGAGAGTGGGTGTAGGCCCAAATCCCACCCTCCCCACCCTCCCTCCACAGAGCTCTGCTTATTTATAGGGGAACACCTGCCCTGCAATTGGAGGAAAAGGCTGAAGGTGCAGCTCATGTAGTTCTAGCCACTGGGGGTTGGATTTAAAGGCTGGGAGAGAGGAGCTTAGGGAGTTGTTCACGTCCCTTATAAGTTTACTGTGTTGTACTGCACCTAGAGGTTACCAGTTTACTGTGGGACTGTATCTAGGATTAGTGGATGACTTGATTAGGCAGTAGGGGTGTATCTTGCACTAGTGGGGAACCTGGTGGCTCACCCAAGGAAACCTACTTGGAGGGATGGAACCACACCCATTAGGGTTGGCATCTTTGGGAGGGTGGTGGGGTGCACAGGGTGTGGAGCAGCCATGAGACTGGACTGGGCTTGGAAGTTTGGTGGTTGCCCAGTGTGCTACTAGCTGGCTCAGTTTAGGGAGGAGGTTGGGGATTAGGAGACAGCTGGGTGAAGGGGGAGGTATGGTTGGGAAAGGGCGGATCTCCATGGGGTTGCACCAAGCACTATGGGCGGGGGCATAGGGAAAGGAGTGCAGGAGAATGCTCAGAGGTCACATAAGGACGCTGGCAGAGGGGGCTCAAAAGGAGGACACTACCAAGGAAGCAGGCAGGTAACTGGGGACCCTCACAAGGGGAGGCCAGAGGGACAACATTCTCAGGGAAGTAGGCAGATGGCTGGGGCTGGACAGAAGGAAGCAAGGCGGGTTGGTGGATTGCACCTTATGCTCAGTAACTGCTTCAGTTCTCTTCTTCTGCTTGAGGATGAGGGGGTGATGCCGCCATGACTGGGTGGTTAGAGATGGAAAGGGAGTGGGGGCAGGAGGCGGGGGCTGGATAGCAGGAGGAACAGGGGGAACCTGGAATGCAGAAAAATTGGGGAGCAGTGAATCAGAGCAGATGGGGCAGGGGAAGAGGGAGGAAAGCAGAAGGAGAAGGACCAGTTGGGAGGAAAGGGCAAGGAGAAGGACCAGAAGTACAAGGAGGATACAGTAAAGGGAGCTGAGGGTTTAGGCCAGGGGAGCACGACAAGCAAGGAGGGACTAAATGGAGACAGGAAGGAAGGGAGGACGAGCCAGGCTAGTTTAGCGGATGGGGGAGAAGGACCAGTCGTGAGCAGTGTGGGGGCAGTTAGTGAGGTACAGAAGGATACTCAGGAGGAGGAGGAGAGGGATAGGATCGGAGGGGAAGTTGTGGCCAGAGTAAATAAGGAGGGGGCGGCATGTGGCACCCAGATAGGAGGAGGAGGAACAAGGAGCCGGCTGGGTGGAGGGGCCAGTAGAAAGGATGAGGGACATGGAAAGTGGGAAATGGAGGAAAAGGAGCAGTCAGAGTGCTCCTGTTGGGGGATTCTATGATAAGAGGTATCAAATGGGATAGGGAGGGAGAAGCCTGGCCAGTTAGAACAAAATGCTTCCCTGGACTAATGGTGCATAGGGCCAAGCATGAGGTTTATCAGCTGTCAAAGGATTGTGGGGGTTCCCCGGACATACTTGTCCCCCTGGGTACAAATGACATTGAGGGAAATAGAGAGCTAGAGAGACAGGCTAGGCTCAGGGAGCTTGCCAGGGTCTGTCATGACGTAGGATGCACAATTTCCTTCTCAGAAATCCTACCAGTGCCAAGGTCTAGTGGGGAACACAAAAGGAAGATTAGGGAGATAAACCAGAGGCTCAGGGAGTGGTGTGAGGCCAGAGGGTATGGATTGATGGGGAATTGGGGGAAGACCTGGGAGGATAAGGAGCTGTATGCTAGAGATAGGCTCCATCTCAGTTTGGAGGGGAAGGGAATCCTGAAGTTGAAAATAGAGGGGTTCATTGGTGAAAAGAGGGTTTTAAACTTGTGAAGGGGGAAGGATGGGAGAAAATGCTGTTGAGGGCGGGCAGACCGGAGGGCGGTCAGGGGTTGCTGTGGCAACACACACTTGCCCTTACTTGTAGTTAGCTGAAGCTGCGATTTGAGCTCAGTCAGAAGGATGTCACGCTGTGAGCTGTGCCAGCCTGTGTTTCTGTTTTCAGCTGGCAGAGCTCACTGATTCCATGCAGTTGTGGGGCTTGGGAGTGGAGGGTAGTGCCGGTTGGCTACTATATCATCTGATAAGGACACGGCTCAGATGATGTAGTAGCCAATCAGGATGATGGATTTTTTGCCCATTTTATAAGCACTATTAATCGTCACCTTACATGTCTTTTCTTCCCTTGCTGTTCTCTCTCTATCCTTTTGCCTTGTTTCCCTTCTTTCTGATTTATTAATCACTTTGTTGATGATTGAAGTTTCTTTTTTCTCCTTTTTTCTTTTCAATTGTATTTGCATTAAATCCAAATGTCTGTAACTGTGAATATATGGTTGTACGTACCAAATAAAATGCTAATAAAGTTATATTTCCAAAAAAAAAGAAACTGTGCAACACATGCTCATGACACACTCATGTTATGGACTTTCGTCACTAAATTTTCAACATAGGCATTTTAGGACCTCTGCTCATGAACAGCATCACTGTAATTTTTTCTATGTGTCCCGAATACTGATTTTCTACAATGACCACACTATTCTGCCCCAGAAATGCAAAAACATGTTTCAGCCAGGAAGTGAAAAATGACAGCTGTAATATTCATAATGATGTGTGGAAAAATGGCAATGTTGAAAATCTGGAGTGAAAATATTGCTAATTTGAGAAGTTACGAGCGTGCATGGAAACTGCGCAATGCACGCTCATAACACACTCATTTTATGGACTTTCATCACAAAATTTTCAACATGGGCATTTTAGGATCTCTGCTCATGAAAAGTGTCACTGTTATTTTCTTAATGTGTTCTGAACACTGATTTCCCACAGTGACTGCTCTATTCTGTGCCGAAGTGTGAAAACACATTTTGGCCAGGATGTGAAAAATGACAGCTATACTGTTCATAAGGAGGTGCATAAAAATGGCAATGTTGAAAATCTGACGTGAAAATATTGCAGATTTGCACAGTTACAAGCATGCGTAGTGACTGCGCAATGCAAGCTCGTAAAACAGTCATTTTTTTGGATTTTTGCCATGAAATTTGCAACATAGACTTTTTGAGATTCCACCTCATGAACACTGGCACTGTCATTTTGTTAATCAGTCATGAAAGGTGATTCCACCCAGTGACCGCTAAATCACCTTTTGGGACCAATAATGCCATGACAGTGGCTGAATTTATGAGGAGGGGGCCCAATAACTCCATGCTGAAAATTTGGTACCAAAATTCCACAAAAATGCCTGAGATATGCACCAAAGTTGAAAAAACCCTATTTATGCCATTATACAGCTTAGTTCGTGGTCGGCTTTGAAGAGTGCAGACGTGTTCCCGGTCCACTGAAGATTGTCGCACCAGGCTCCGGAGGTAAGTATGGGGTGAGGGGGTGTGGGGAGGCAGGGTGCACAAAGGGTGGGTACGGGTTTGGTGAGGGAGCAGGACAGACCACTAGGGACTGTTTTCTGCTTTACAGGTTAAAAAAACCATTGTAGGACTTTTTTTTTAACAGGGGCATTTGGCATGCTGGGATGGGCTCCCAGCATGCCACCCGAGTGATTTTTGGGGGGGCTGTAGCCGATGGGGATTGGGCATCCCCATTGGCACATGGGGGCAAAAGCCAAGATTGGGCACTTTCGCACAAACCCAATGTTTTGGGGAACTTATGCCGAGGGGAGTGGGCTCCCATCAGCAAATTACACTGGGGGAATGAAGCTGACAGGGATTGGGCCCCTGTCAGCAAAAAGAAAATATTTTGAGGGGCACATGATGCTGAGGGTATGGGCATCCCTCGGCACAGCGTGGTAATATTGTTTGTGAACATGGCGGCGGCTTGCTGCCGCGTTCACAAACAATATTACAATAGGCAAGTTCCACCCAGCAATGATGGGTCACTCCCTCATTGCCTTGGAATGGCTGATGCTGCAGTGACAAGGAAGCCCCGATTGCTGTAGCAAAAATGCTTCAACTTGGTGGCACTTTTGGAGACCAGTGTCATCAGCACACTGTGCCTCCATTGGTGCACCAGTGCCTAGCTTCCAAATGCAGTGCCTCCATTGACTGCCACACTGCCTTGCCTCCACAACCCGCTTCTCTCCTAAGCTGCCACATAATGTTTCTTGCTCATGCATGCAAGCAAACATAAAAAGGGTTGTAAGTCTGATATGGGTAATTATAGACCCATAAGTTTGACTTCCTTATTGGGGAAAATTTTTGAGGCCTTTATAAAAGACATTCTAGAAAAAGAGCTAAACGATAAGAATGTTCTAGATAATACACAGCATGGCTTTAGAAAACAAAGGTCATGCCTAACGAATATGCTGACATTCTATAATAGAATTAATAAATCCCTAGATAATAAACCAGTTGACATCATATTCCTTGATTACTGTAAGGCATTCAATAAGGTACCACATAACATCTTGATCCAGAAGATGGTACAGCTACAAATAAATCTGTTAATTACAAGATGGGTTAATTATTGGTTAAACCTAAGAACTCAATTTGTTAGAATTAGGGGGCATCAGTCCAAGGAGTTGAGGGTCATGAGTGGAGTTCCACAAGGCTCAGTGTTGGGGCCAGCACTCTTTTCATTATTTATTTCAGATTTGAACTTAACAGTTAACGTGTATTGTATATAGAATAATATATGGGGTGGTGTGTGTAATGAAAGTTTACACACACACCGAGAGTGGTGCTCATAAACTCCAAAAGGCTTCGAGGGGTTTATGTTAGCATCTCAACCTCAAGGGTGTGTGTAAACTTTGAGTTTAAAACACATTACCCCATATTTTATTTTATGTAATTGCTGGTTTCCTTTTCACCTCAGCAATTATATAAAATAAAGAGCTTGCAGTGTATCCTAGGTTTGGTTTTGTTTTAGTCTGGTGCGGATTTGCCTTATTTTAAACTTTTTTTTGTGCAGGTCTTTGTGTGTTTCCAGGGTATATGGGGGAAAAAAGAAAAGAAATGAACTTACCACCAAGTTCTTCTGGCAGTTCTGTTTTGGGCAAGACGGAAGCAGTGAGCCCGCTCTACTGGTCATACTGCTGCATGAGCATGTGCACAGCAAGGGAAATTGTGCATGTGTTTGCCATTATAAACACTCCTTTATAATGGTAACTTATGCCACGGTTTCCCTATGGGAAAAAGGGAAAGCCAGTTATTATATCAAGTTTGCAGATGATTCAAAAATTAGTATAGAAGTCTCAAATGAACATCAGGAAAGGGCATTGCAGATAGATCTACATAAAATTCAGGACTGGGCAGATAGTAAAGGTATGAACTTTAATCAAGGTAAATGTGTGGTTATGCATCTGGGAACTAATACCTCAGAATTTGAGTATACATTATACAGAGAAGAATTGAAATTAGTGACTAGTGAAAGGGATTTAGGTGTTATGATTAGCAATGATTTATCATTTAGTTGCCATTGTAAAGCAATGGTAAGTAAAGCAAATGGTATCTTGGCATCAATCAGAAGATCTTTTTCATCAAGGCATAAGGCCTGTATACTTCCCCTATATAGAGCATTTGTGAGACCACATCTGGATTACTGTAGCCCATTGTGGAGTCCATTCCTAAGGAGGGATGTGGATTTTGTGCAGAGGAGGTGTACCAAGATGATTTCAGGGCTGGAAAATATGAGCTATGAGGAAAGACTTTCAAGACTGGGTCTGTATAAACCAGAGCAGAGGAGAAATAGGGGAGCCCTACTGTTAATGTGTAGGATATCCAAGGATGATGACTTAAGAGAAAGTTTGGATTTGAACATGGCAGATAGAGATTTAAATGTCAGATCTCATAGCAAGCAGCTGAAGCTGACTTATCCAAAGAAGAATAATAGAAGATACTTTTTTTGCAGAAAGGATAATCACATTATGGAATATGCTTCAATCAGATATTGTGAACTCAAGCAGTTTTCAAATGTTTAAAACTAACTTAGATGATTAGCTTTTACATGCCTAAAAGTTACAATATATCCCTTGGGACATCAGGTCTATATGAGCATACACCTTCTACATGTCTGAGAAACCGAGTATAGTACTGACTATAGTACGTAGCCTTTTCCAAACTTCTATTTGCCAAAAATAAAAAGGATCATTTTTCTTGATGTTGCTTTTTCATTTAGTAGCAAATCGAATGAATTCATCCTGCAGCACGTCTTTGCAAGCAGCCTATTCAGTATCCATACATTCCAGAGTACCAGAGTTTTTATCAATATAATTATTAAGTGTATCCCGCACATGCTGGAGAATGTATTGGTACTGTAACAAGAGATTAAGTTTGAAAGTGGTGTTCCTATCAGAATTAGATTCACAGGACAAATACAAGCAGACCATGGAGTGGTCTAATAATACTCTGGGGGCTATATCACATGAGTGCAAATCAGGTAGAATGGATCTACTCAATAAAAAGTAGTCATGCCTAGAGTAGGACTTGTGTGATGGTGAAACAAAAGTGAATGCACAATGAGCCAGACTGAGGACCCTTCATGGTTCACAAAGGCCCAGGGAGTCAATCAATTCATGCAGGGAATACTGTGCTGGAGAGAGCCTTACCAAAGTTTTTTGAGTGCAGTCTAGGTTTTGTATCAAAGTTATGTTCCAGTCCCCCTGGGGATAGTTGGTAAATGGGTAAGAGGGGTCAAGATAGTGATTAGGTTTACAAAAAAAAGAGAGAGAGTCTGTATTAGGGCCATAAACACTGCTGAGTAAAACTTGTGTCTGGCCAAGGTGCCCATGTACTGACATATCTCCCTAGGGGGTCTGTAATAGTGTTAGTGACATTAAGAGGAACTGATTTGGCAATCAATATACAATGGTACCTTTTTGTCCATTACTATCTGTCACTCCATGAGCCTGCCAAATATAATATCTTCAAAAGAGTGCATTTTCAGAGGTTAATAAATGTGTTTCTTGCAAGAAAGCAATTTGGATCCCATAATGTGTCAAATGTTTAACAATCTAATACCATTTAATCCTCAACCTTGCTCTGCTAAGTTTCCGTGTTGCAAACTTAAACCTGTGTGTCATCTAATCTGGAAACAAAACTACACCTTGCCCTTACCAAACAACTCTATGTGACTATCAGAAAAGGATATCTCACACTCGTTATATTGCCCCAGAACTTTCCCAATGAATCAACCCAAATAGGAAATAAACAGTAGAACCAACAGTAACCCTTTTGTATACCATAACTGCCCCATTCCTCTGACTGTACTCCTGCAGTCAGGTCTGGGAAGGTTTCCAAAAGTGTCTCATCTCACCTCCATTGGGTGTAAATGAGCAACCCAAAATATCAGAGGGTTATGGCACCTGTCAAGGTCTACAAAAAAAGAAGAATGAAGGCCCACAACATCAAGAATGTGGGAATATTATACAGATAATGAGTAACCCAAACATTGAAGTCAATGGGACTCTAAATACTAATAGTCAGTCCTAAAGCCTGACATTAAAAAAGTTGTACAGACCTAAAGTCTCTGCCTGTTGGTTACAAAAGATTACTGAACTGCTCACAATCAGGTCAATAAATCTGAACAGCACAGAGAGGGTCAATGAAGAACAAAGATAGATACAACTACAAACAAATTATAAAATAAACTAAAAAGACTAAGAAGACGAGTGCATAAATTATATCAAGGGAAAGAGAAATATGTAGAATAGTAAAGGTGTAAAAGAAAGAAGGTAATACTTCTAAAGGAAGAGTCCTTAATAAGCTTTCCAATGGGAGGGCAAGGATAGACAAAGAAAGGATCAAAATAAAACAGTTCAGTGTGATCACTTACAAGAGAATTGAAAGTCCAAATCATAACAGACAATGAGTACATATTACAATGTAGAAACAAGTGATCATCATCATTCAAGAATGGATATGCCCTTCCTAAACCTTTTGACACTAAAGTGTCTCTCAAAGCAGTAGCACCATTCGTGTAAATAAAGTCTGAAACAAGACATCAGCCTGCCTGTCAGAGAGAGTGCTTCTGCATTCCACAATGTCCAGAAAAAAACCTACAAAAAAAACCACAACACTGTCATAGTTCAATCCCTTGAACTACAATGAGACCGTCAAACTCTTTACAGAGTCCCCAATGCATTAGAGTCATGGTTTTGCAATCTTAAGGTTCATACAGACAAGACCCATAGCACAATCGCGTACATCCCTCAAATTGCTTAAGCAGCTTTGCAGTTTATATGTACTTCAACAGGAACTCCGGGAAAGGGAAAAAAAGAGCAGAAGTAAAACAGAAAGAGTTCTACATAGTTCAAGTCCCACAGCTGAAAAACAAAATAACTTGTCAATTTGATGATGGTGTAGCAGGTTCAGTTTAAGGTAACAGAAAAAACACACACCAGTCTCTGTAAAAATATGATGACCCTCTACACCAGAAATGAATGCACCACAACAAATAAAGGGAGCATACACTAGAACCATCAAAATTGTTCATAAGGACTCTGTACTTTGGGAAGAAATTCCTACCATCTCAATATGCACAAATACAGACTCCATTACATAGGTACACAAGCACTTCATGTCGTCTCATCCAAAACATTAAGGTAGGGTAGGGCAGGACTGCAACTGCAAAGTCACCAAGAAAGGGAAACCAGTCAAAAAGATTATTTAGCCCAAATGTTAGAGCTGAAAGATAAACAGATGTACCACACCCCATGAACATATCATGTTGAAAGTAAGGCATGAAAGAGGGTCTCAATATTCACTTTGCAAGCATAACAACACACTACTTAGTGAGTGAGTGCCTTTCAGCAGAATCAATGAGCAGGAGCCCAGTGCATCAAGAATAGGCTGGGAAAGTGTTTTGGGAGTTTAGCCTGTGCTTCTGTTGCAGATTGGAAGTGCAGTTCTCCTTTTGGGGCAGAGATACGTAGAACTGCAGGATATCTTAGATGAAAGTGAATTTCAGCAGCATACAGCTTTTATTTTATATCTCGGTAAGCCTGCTACTTAAGCCTGATCCCTGGGCTCAAGTCATTGAAAATTGAAATGTGGGTTCCTTCCCACCATAATTGCTTTTGAGCTCTTATCCAGGACAGCACATGAATTTTATCTCAGAATTTAAGCAGTCTACAAAATTAATATGCAAGGCTTGTTCCCTGGTGGGGTATCAGTTTTAAAGAGCAATGTGCATGTTCTATCACATAGGTGGTCCCATAGGGCAAGGGACTGGTGATTTTTTTCTAATAGCTCTGGACAAAAGAAATGTCATCAGTGACTTCAGCACACTCTGGAATTCCAGAGATGATCAAGCTACCCATTTGCTATGGGACTCTTGATCTTCCAACTTATCCTCCAAATGTACAAGCTTTTTCCACAGCTCCACTTTGTTTGGGTCAAGTATGTGGGTCCAATCTTCTAGAGAAGATATGCAGGCCTTGGAGACTGAAATTTGGTGATTTAAACTTTCTAGAGTTGATTTAACCACCTTGACGTTTGCTACTAATTCAAAAAGGACTTCTGTAACTGTTACCAAGTCTCGGGGGAAAAGCTTCTGATAAAGAAAGATCTCCTGAAGCTGCTGAACTGGGTGGTGATGCATCTTCTTTAGGCCTTTTAGGTAGAGATAAGTGGGCCATGAGTTCCTCTGAAGGAGCGCAGGTGTCCCTAGCCGATTGTTCTGTCGCCATCTCAGGAATAAACTGCACCAAATGACAAGGTAAGATGTCTAAGAGCACTTAATAGTCAGGTTAGCTTACAAAAAAGTGCAGGTGCCAGTCAAAAAAGGAGTTTTAAACACCCAATGCAGGGAGCTGACAAAAGAGCATCCTTTCTCTAGCCTGCCATCACATGACTAGATTCTAGAACTTTTTTTTATACTTTATTTTTATGTTCAGGGAGAAAAAATGAAAAAAAAACAATATTCATTGAAAAGAGAAACCTCTCGATAATAAATCTTTACAATTACAGACAAAAGTATATCATTTTTGGGGGCTAAAAGAACTTATAAATTTTACAGGTAAATATTTCTGAAATCTCAAGTGAACTTAAAATTAATTTTCATTTTTGTTCCTGCTTCAAGCTTTTAACATTCACTTCTAAGAGAATTCAATCAAAAGTCACTTTAACAAAAGCATCTGTAATTCTAAAAATGTAAAGTTTTAAATCAATTAATCAATCAATCAGTCCATAAATATCCAGGGAGCAAAAACCTTTTCACAGGTAAATATTTCTGAAATCTTAAGTAAACTTAAAATTAATTTTCATTTTTGTTCCGGCTCCAAACTTTTAACATTCACTTGTAAGAGAATTCAGTCAAAAGTCACTTTAACAAAAGCATCTGTTATTCTAAAAATTTTAAGTTTGAAATCAATCAATCAATCAATCAGTCCATGAGTGTCCAGGGAGGAAAAAAAAAAGAAAAAGTTCTGTATTCCCAAATGATAGAGGAACTACAAAATTCACTTAGCAGGAAGATACTGAGTTGTGCCCACTTCTTCTCCATTTTCTGAATCCGATCCTAAGTCCACAGAAATAGCTACATTTTTCTCAAAAAATCACAGGCAGCATCAACATGAAGGAAGAAATATTCCTTCCCCTGAAAGCTGACTTTAAGCTTTGATGAAGCTTGCAGAACGGCCATAACACCAGCCTGAATAAACTGCCTTAATTGCCAAAAAACATTTTCTTCTCCTTTGTGTGATCAAACAAATGTCTGGATATAAATGGAGGTTTTACCTCGTATTGAAACCCTTTTCTGCCTGGTGAGCTGTAGAATATGATTTTGCTATGAAATGGTTGAGAAAGTGCATATTGTATATCAAGCTCCTGTTTCCTTGTCACATTTCTCGACTGTGGTCAAAAACTGACTCAGATTTAAAGGATAGTCCAGCAAATAACACTTGTTATAATATACTCTACTTGTGACTTCAGCTCAGTCCCCAAAATATCTGCTGATAAACCTACCAGCTGCTGATGTTTCAAAAG
Organism: Neoceratodus forsteri; assembly: GCA_016271365.2. NCBI lineage: Eukaryota > Metazoa > Chordata > Ceratodontiformes > Ceratodontidae > Neoceratodus > Neoceratodus forsteri. Next base: position 131,568,289 of record JADMNL010000022.1, read on the forward strand.
AAGGGTGTTCTCAATCTTCTCAAATTTTGATACATTTGTAAGCTGCTTGTGAAGGGACGTTCACAACTCCCTCCAAAGTCGTTACACTTCCAGACAGCTTTTCTGAGTTCTTCTCCATTTTGGTCACTCTCACATCGCAGTTTTGCATTTTCTCCTCTATCTGGGAGCATCTCAAAGAAATATCTGTCAATGAACCCAGGACTTACTGGAACGATATATGTGATTCCTCCTAGAATCCAAGCAAAAGTCCTTGTATTGATTGTAGTGTTGGCTTTGTAGATGCTTTTGGTTTAGTGCCCGGGTCAGGACGCAGTGCTACTGTTGGGGAAGCCATCTCCTTGTGAGACACAGTTGGATCAGCATTTACTTGTAACTGAGATACTTTCCCCATTTTTGGTGAAAGAAACTTCTCAATACTATCCAGCCTAGCCTCTGCTAAGTCCTTAACTCTCCTATTTTGTGCCATTTAATAACAAAAAGCAGGACTTTAGCAGATTTTAGGTTTTAACTTTAGCGGAGCATGGAAACAAGCAAGCTTCTTCCTTCAGACTCTCTAGTGCCCCCAGAGATTCTAGAACTTTTTGGAGGTTGGTAGCACAGGGAGCAGAAGCCTGTCAACAGAATGCAGATGCACATATTCTGTACAGCATAATAATATATCAAGTTCTATAAATCTTTTTTATTTAATGATAAAATAGTACTGTGACAATGGCTTTCACATCCCATGCAAGAAAATAGATTTATATTTCCTACGTCCATGCCAACTGAAAAAACCTGACACAATAAGGCTCCAGGAACAGATGGTGTGCTAGCTGATCTTTATAAGTCAGATGCAGATGTTTGGTCACAAGTATTAGCTGCCATGTTCAACAGCTTAACAGAGAAATATAATATTTTACCCCCTTCTGATACAGTGCATTTGTTATACCATTTTTTTTAAAGAAGAATTTTGGACCCTTCAGTGTTGGACTCAGTCTCTTAAAATTGTTGCAAACTTCACTTGTGGAAGGCTTGTAGAACCACTGGAAATGAATAGCCTTATATCAGATTAATAAGAAGGGCTTAGGAAATGTAGTTATTTTCTTATCCAGTGTTGTATTTTGCACCTCATACTGGAAAAAGTACATATACTCTGAAAATATAGCCTTTATCAACTTCTGAAAGGCTTTTGATTCTCTTAATAGAAACATCTCTGAAAGTAAATTAATTGAATAATGAGTTGAGGAGACTCTTGTTTGGTGCAACATTTGTTATGACAAAAAAGATAGCCTTACTGAAGGGATACAAATTAACAATTGTCAGTGTCAGTGGCTCAGTAGGTAGCACACTTGCCTCTGAGGCTGGGAGATCAGAGTGCTGTGGGTTCAGTTCCCACATCTGGCACTTGGGTTAATATCCCAATACTAACACTGTAGTGCAGCATGAGAGGGTGCTGCACTTCTGAGGTGCCGTCTTTGATGTGATGTTAAACCGAGGTCCCATCTGCCTGGATTGGTGGTAGTTCAGGTGGATGTTAAAGATCCCATGGCACTTATCGAAAGAGTAGAGGACTTTTATTGAAAAGAGGACTCCAGACAAGCATTTTAACTGGTACAAAAAGCAAATACACACAAAACATAACAGAGAGCATCTCAACATGAACAGAAGTAACAGAAAAAGTATTAGCACAGCCACTTTTCACAATTTACCCATAAATAGGAACATTTCACCGCCATAAATTTTTTATCAGATTCATAAATATTTCGTAAAGTAGTAGTAATATTGAAAAGGAGTTCCTCAAATTAAACTATACACTGCTGAGTAGACCAAAAACATCTAGATTGCCAGATATAAAAATGAAGAACAAAAAAAATTAACAGTAAAGTGTCTGCAGGATACGTGACCATTCACCCTATGTGTACCGTACATCAGGGTCCCATAAGAAATCAATTTAAATAAAGGCTCTTTCCATCTTGTTACTAACATAGCCCAAAAAGGCTTAATATAGGGACAGTCTAAAAAAGGTGTTCCTGTGTCTCTAACACTGATACACACATCACTCAGGTACAACATCTATCATGAAGCTGTTTGTGTTTTCGTGTTACCCACTGGTAATCTGCCATAAGAACTCAGCCAAACACTATCCCAAATAAAGTCAGGTAAATATTTATGAGAGCATCAAAAGAACTCTTTCTTGGGACTGAGAAGGACAATCTGGAAAAGCAAAGTGTCAGAAAAATCAGAAGAAACAATATAACTATACAATTGCTTCCTATTCATTGTTTCCAAATGAGAAACAGTGATCTTCCATTTCGATAAAAGACGAAAGACCTCTGTTCCACACTTGGGAAACAAGGAAGGTCGAGTAAAAGAAGTTGACTTGCCCCATTTCCACAGGGGTAAACCCACCAAAAACCATAATCTAACATAAGGAAACCAAACCTTCTTACCGGACCTTAGTAGAGGACTGAAATTGTATGAAACAAAAACACTGAGAAAAAATGCAACTGGATGGATCATTCCTACCCCACCTTGTCGTATACTCCTATAAGTGAAGCCTCTTTTAATGGGATTCAATCTACTACCCCAAAAGGCTTGGAAAAAAACACTATATATGGAAGTAAAAAGAGACATCGGAGATGGAAACACATAACTAACATACAAAAAAATAGGCAACATCAAGGTTTTAATAAGCAGTACACGTTTCCGTTTAGCTATTTGTTTACCCTTCCATCTAGCTACCATCAACTGAGCTGTACCTAATTTATGAAACCAATTTGCCGACATCATATCACCATCACTAAATTCAATTCCTAATATAATTATCAGATCTTTAGAGATTAAAACACCAGCAAGGGTACCGGTATCCAGGATACTAGTGGTACCAAAGGGAAAACCTCTACTCTTCTCATAATTAATCTTTGAACCAGAAACACTAGAAAACAAATCTAACACATCACTTACTATGGGACCTTCTGTAACCTCTGAAAGACAAACAACCAAGTCATCTCGTGATGCAAGAATCTTAATGGAGAGACTCTATCAGCAATACTGCATCCTGCCAAACCAGCATGAACACTAATCATATGAAGAAACACATCAATAAAAACACATATAAAACTGGACTCAAAGGTCATCCCTGCTGAACACCTCTCTATACAGCCACTGTGTACCAAGCCAGCCATTCACATTTGGTAGAAGAGAAGCTGAGCGATATAATACCTTTATCCAATCAATAAAACCCAGTGGCAAACCATAAGCATGCAACACAGAAAACAGAAACATATGGGAAACACGATCAAAAGCCTTTTCTTGATCGAGACTAAGGAGATAACCTTTTAGGAAACCAAACTGTGATGCAAAAATAAGTTCACGTAATAGCAATAAATTATCATACTGGGTCCTACCTGGTATAGAACAAGTTTGATAAGGACTTATCAATTTTTCCACTACGACAGTCAATCTACGTAATAAAATTTTACTTAAGATTTTTAAGTCCGTATTTAGTAAACTCAGTGTCCTCCAATTACTCAAATCAGTTTTCAAACCTTTTTTATAAAGCAAAACAACCAATGCTTGATTCATTGGGGCTAACCTAGAAGTTGACAACATTAGGTTAAAAACCATAGTCAAAACTGGAACCAAATCTTCATGAAAAGTCCGGTTAAAAACCACACCAAATCCATCTGTACCTGGTGAGAAATCTACATTCAACGTAAAAATAGCATCTCTTCATTCGGATTCAGAAATATCTCGCAACATCTGCTGGCTTTCAACGTCAGATAATTGAGGTATTTGTAAAAAATCAAAGTCTAGCAATCCGCTCTGAACATCATCATCTTTCTGATACAAATTTCTCAAATAACATCCAATGACCTCAAGTAAAGCTGAAGGAGTCTTAACCAAGTCACCTGAGTCAGTCATCAATTCAGTAATGAAACATTTACCTACCCTGTTCTTACAGTCTTGAAAGGGATCCAACGCACCTTATGCAATTTCAGACCAAACCTGTGTTTGTGGTCTAAAGACTTAGCCCTATCATATCTATAGTCCAACATACGAGTTTTGACATTTCTAATTTGAGTACTATAATCAATCCCCTCAGTCTCAGTTAAAGAAATCAGTTTCTGCAACTGTGAACTGAGACGTAAATATTCCAAATACTGTGAATTAATCTTAGAGCAAGAGTAAGTCTGAAAAAAGGTTTTCCAGTCATTCTTAGTATCCTCCCACCAAGAAGCAGCATTATCATAAAGATCAAAAACAGAAAGCCGGGCATGCAATTCTGATTTCCAAGCTCGTTAAGAGATTCCTCAGTCAATAAGGAGGAATTTAACCTCCACAAATTCTTTTTACATTGAGGAGAACCCTCCCAGGTCAAGCAAACCATAAGGGACTTGTGATCAGAGAATTCCCACACCCTTAAATTAACCGAGGTGACTTGTAGAACAACAGAAAGAAAAATGAAATCAATCCTGGTGGACAATGTGTTTTTAAAAAACGTCTTATCACCCTCAGAATGGACACTATGGTAAGCGTCCTGGAGCTGAGCAGTATCTAATATCTGTTTCAACTTGTGAGAGTCACAAAACAATTTAGACATCTTCATTCCTATATCCCTAACACTAAGTACACAATTAAAATCACCAGCCCAAACAATTAAAAGTGAAGTATACAAATAGGGTTGAATATCATGTAATAGAGCAACCCGGAGCGCTTTGGTCTGTGGAGCATAGATGTTAATTAATCGAAATCTTTCTCCTCCAAAATTAAGATCTAGTAGTAATGCTCTTCCTGGACAAATGTCCACCATTTTTGAAACTTTTAATGCCGAATTACTAAATAATACCCCAACCCCCTCACAAATGGATTCCCCATTCGACCAAAAAGACACTCCCGAAGACCATAGGTTTCGAGCACTTTGCACTTCACAAATAGTTTTTAACCTCGTATCCTGGAGACAAATCACAACACTGTGTAATTGTTGTAAACAGGACATAGTAGTGACCAGCTTCTAGTGGCTTTTTATGCTATTAACATTAATCGATGTAAATGTTAAAGAAGCCATAATAGTGGTGAGAAAAAGAAAATTAGGGTGATAACCTACACACATCTGAAAATAGAACCAGAAATCATGTGACTTTGGAAACACGTCTACGCTGAGAGCATCTAGGAAGACTCCCAACCTGTGTCACTTCACCATCATCACCTTCCAAAAAATTGTCAGTGACCACAGAAGCTCTGGAGGAAAGATCCAGGTCCTCACCTTCAGAGTCTTCCTTAGACACCAAAACAGTAAAACTGTTGCCCAGTTTCCATGACTCAGAAGTATCACCGCTAGTAGAGGCTATAGGTAAATGCCGAGCAGGAACAGGCTTCCTGATCTATTACGTTTTTGCAGCAACCTTTTAAAAGGCAACACTTGAGATGGAGGAGGAGCGATCTCCGGCTCATCTGACCTGTCACATAAAGATAAGTCAGACGAGGGCAATGGGACAACAGAGGAACTACTACCGGGAAAGCTGGGTTGTTATCCAGCAATTCAACTGAAACAGAATCACCCAAACCAGTGTCTATAACTTTCAAAGAGGATACACTAGGAAGTGGTGACTTAAGAAGTGAGTCTCCACAATTAGGGGGAGTATAGGGACTGACTCAGCATGCTGAGCAACTACAATCAATCCTTCATGTGAAGGACAATCTTCCTTATTAAGGGACGCCCAAGGGCATTTTGCATATCCATGTCCAATCTGTTCACATAAATTACATTTGAACAAATTAAGACATGCAGCAGCCAGATGCCCAAATTCAAAACAATGGGAACAATGAGGGGTGTCACAGGCTGTATTAAGATGTGTCCTAGAACCACACTTAAAACAGGACTTAGGCTGACCAACATAAAATAAACTACCTCTATCCTTCCCCCCAAAAAAACTATTGGGTAAATGCTGAGGTCCATTATTTGAAGCAAAAAGTTTTACCCTTAATTTCCAACCCCCCCATTCCAAATGTTCTCACTATCAAGAATTGGCACAGGTTCATCCAGAACTTCACATCTTCTACGCAACCAGAAAAGAATATCTTCAATATGTACCCCCTCATTACGAAACTTAATTGTAATCAACTTAACAGACGGTTTAGTTAGAGGCACAGCCAAAAAAGGTATCCAAAGTGGAGAGTTCTTAACAACCTGAAAAGTTGTCCAAAAACTTTCCAAACCTGAAAGGGTTTTGAAACTAATGTCATAGTTAGAGTTACCTATATGAATCAGCGCATATATATCTGCAGACAAAATTTCATAGACCCTTAAGCAAAACCTTAGCAATATAAAGCCTATCAGGCAGGTCTTCCAAGCCACCCTTATAAATCAAACGAACAGCATTCTGATGGGGAGCAGGTTCACCTATTAGAAAATAAGTCAGAAAGATTAAATTGGGGGTCCCTTATCAGCCTGCACAGGGTCAGAAACAGATGTTTTAGAAGTTGCACTCGAAATAGATAATGGGTCAACCGGTTTAGAAACTGCAATAGCAGGTACATCTGAAATAGACCATTTAGGTGGTACAGAAGTAGATTCAGTATGTGTTAAGGCACTAGAAGCCACAGAGTCAGCAGCGGGGGAGTGATAGCGTTTTACTTCTGCATCATCTGGATCAGGTACCCAATTACCATTTGCATGTTGCAACCACCCTGCTGCAGCTATCACTTTTTCAGGTGACCAACCAGTAAAATCAGGAGGAGCTTTAGAGGATTTTAAAGTCTGCACAGAGGGAGAAAGCTGAATTGCAGGGGAAAGGTGCAATACAGATACTTCCTTAGTTGTATCAATGACTGGTTTTACATGTCCCACTCCTTACTCAATTCCTTTCTGTCTCATCCGAAACCATAGTGTCATTTAGCTCAACCCCACCCTGCATGATAATGCCAGTCATACCCACCCGTTTGGTCCATAATTTCACTTTCGAATGCAACAGACCTCGGGGTTCCGTAACTTCGTCATTCAGACTGCCAGTCTCCGAATCTCGGGCAGGACGGATGAACAGGGCTTGACTGTGTCTGAGGAGCAGAAAGGCACAGCTTAGATCCAAATCTGGCGTCACAGTGCTGTGACCAGGAAGTACAGGAAGCCGGAGAAGCCAAAACTGGAGAAACAGTACACTAATGCAGCAATTTCATTTAACAGCTGTGTCTTATGATGCGAGCATTGCTCAGCAGTAGTTAACACTTCTTGTAACAAAGCGTTCCTTCTGAGTAAGTTCTTGAATCTTTTCCATTGTCTCAGTACACATTACAGGAGACTCAACCACCTCAGCAAGCACTTTCTCAGTCATTTCAAAAACTTCATAGGCAAGGAAACCTCCTGGAGATCAGCTACCAAACTAGCAGCCTCAGGTTCAACAGGAGCAGGGGAGGAGGCCCACTCCCCTGTCCCAGACACTTCCATCTCCTCCAATGGCAGAGCAGAAGTGGCCATCTTGCATCTGACCGCCAAAGGTTCCCCCCTGATGAGTAGGGGAATTTCCCTGGTGTCCTGGCCAAATTTCCCTCATTCATTAAAAATACCAACAGCTTAATCTGGTTCAAATTCAAATGTTTACCATCTGTATCCCCCCCCCCCGGTCGCCCCTGAAAAAGGGACTTTTAGGCCCCGTGGGCTTACCGGGTCAACAAAATTCAACAAAAACAAAACAAAACAAACAATTGGGTTAAACAAGGTTGTGTACTCACACCTCTACCTTTTAATGCACTGTTTACAGTATATATTGTTGGGCACAGTCATGCCCCTATATTAGGTCAAGTTTTCACTTCTGTGTTAAACTGAACATTTGTGACTTTAATAACTTCACAACCATTTAAGCAATTCACATGAATGTTTGAAAGTGCCATCAGGGACCAAAGATCTCTTGATATGGCAAGTTTTGTTCTGGTCAGATGTGTTGGTGCAGAGATATGGAGTGTCATAAACATGTAAATTACCATATCAAATGCATTCAGGAACAGGTGTGGGGGTGTTCCTTTGGGTTGCGATCCCTAATGCTCACCCCATTCTCCTATACTTTACCAATCTCAGCTTACTTACTCATTGATTTGGGAGAGCATTAGGGTTCACAACCCAAGGAACATCCCCCACACCTGTTCCTGCATGCAGGCTGCAGGTGGTGTGTTAGGGTTAGAAACTGAGGGTTGGGACATAGGGTTGGGAACCCTAAGACCACATTTCCCTACTTTTGTCGCTGAAACCTTAATGGTGCATTAATGATTTTTTGAGCTTGTTTAACCCCATGGTGGTCTTATTTCCTTATGTACCATGCTTTGCCAACATATGTTTTATATAATACATAAGGCTGGACACTTTTTATTGTGTCCCATATAGGCAGCTAGTTAATGTCAGAATACCCTACTTTGCTACCATATTATATGAGGAAATAAATGAACCAATGAACACATCTGTCACACTCTTAGAAATATATAAAATATATTTTATTTTTCCCTGTACAGTATAACACTAATAACTAATAATTGTTGCATAAATATGAAATCTTGTAAACACTGTAAAAAGCAGCATAAATATAAAACAACCAAGCTTTCAGAAAATAAACAAACACAAGCAAAAAACAATTAACTCAAATTCAAAAGCAATGAATGAAAGTAACTAGACACAATATTCCCAACCACTCCACACTACACTCTTTTTATAGGGTAGCACAGTCGTGACATTTCCTGTAGCAAAGCAGAAAGGGGTGGATCAGAGGGGTATCCACACAGTGAGCTCATTTACAATGGCACTAGTAATTTAACTTGCTATAACAAGTTATACAAAAGCAAACAAAACACAAAATCAAACTTTTGCTTTCATTTTCTTCCTTCTAATTACTCTGACCAGGTTATAAACCCAGCAACTTATCTGGAATGGATATCATTAACTGCAGGCACTGTGGGCAGTTTTACAGGATTTAGAACACTGTTCTACTTGCTGGGCCATTGGAGATCTAAGGGCTCAGCTCCAGGCAGCATGGGCAGAGATTGCATGCCTCAAATTGCATATTCAAGAGGAAATATATTATAAGAACTGCCCGCTATTTCCCCAACATCCAACAGAAGCACCTCGACTGCAGAGGGTAGTTGGTCCAGGAGGTTGGCAGGTGGTTAGGAGGGGCAAATTGGGTGCCCCATCACTCGGTGCTCTCCAGCATATCACCTACATAAACTTTATTAAAACTACAAACAGGTATCTGCCTCTAGCTCCAAAATCAAACAAAGGGGCAGAAGACACTGCAGAACAGGACACTGCAGCACAGGAGCTAGCACAACAAAACTTGACCAAAACAAGAACCAAAACAAAAAAAACAAAAAGGAAATCCAAAAAACTTCTGGTAATAGGAGACTCCATGATTAGGGGAGTTGATACCTATCTCCAGCTGGGGTAATGGTCAGATGTCTTCCAGGTACTTCAGTGTGGAGAGACACTGACCGCATTGCTAAAATTGTTCAGGAAGCAGAAGAAAACATTGATGTCCTGGTACGCATAGGGACTAACGATCTCACCAGCTGGTCAGTTGTAGAGACCAAGGAACACCTGACCAGGTTGGGTGGCAAACTATCATCCATTTCATATGGCATCTCCTTCTCTGAGAATCTGCTAGTCTGGGAGAGAGGGGCAGATGGACAGAAGGTCAGAGAAGGGGAGATGGAGAGATGAACATGTGGCTCAAGGGCTGGTGCCAGGAAAAAGGACACAAATTTGTAGGAAACTGGCAACAGTTTTAGGAGTGAAGCGTTCTTTAAATTTGATTGACTGCATCTAACTAAGGAGGGAGTCAGTGCATTGGGGCAGATGTGTGATGTCTTTTAGAATATTTAAACTAGCAAATGGAGAGAGGGGTGAAGCACCCCATACGTCGAATGGTAAGAACACCCCTCCCCCTCAGCTAGTGGTCAAACATGAGTTCAACATGTTTGTAGTTCACTTGCATCACCAAGTAAGGAAAAAGGTCCAGCTCCCCATACAATGTATGGGGAAACACCAGACCTTGCCCAACAACTAACACACTGAAATCTGTCCAATGGAAAATCATGTACACAAATGCTCGCAGTCTTGGAAACAAGATCCCAGACCTGCAGGCAATAATGACAGAGGCTAAACTGGACATAGTAGCCATTAACGAGACACGGTTTACCAGTAACCACACTTGGGAGATTTCAATACCTGGCTATGTACTGTTCAGAAGAGACCAAGGTGCTGAAGGGGAGTGGGGTAGCCCTTTATGTCAATGAAAATATCAAAGCTACAGAAATTCAGACTACACATAAGGAGTCAGAAGAACTGTGGTTCACCTTGGAAACAGGAAATGGGACAGCCATATAAACTGGGATTGTGCGCATGCCGCCAGACCAAGGGAAGGACATAGACACATTACTGTTAGAATAAACACAACATATGACAGCTAAAGGGGAGGTTCTGATAATGGGAGACTTCAACATGCCAGATACAGATTGCTCAATACCAGCAGGAACATCTGCCAGAACTAGATACATGGTGGATTCCCTGCAGGGAGAAGGCCTCAAATAACTGGTACAACAACCCACAAGACACAGGGCTATCCTAGCTCTAGTACTGACTAACAGGGAAAGGATCACAGATCTCCAGGTAGAATGTCATCTGGGGGCCACTGACCATCACATGGTATGGTTCAATTCAGCCACTAGAACTAAATCATCCAATTCTAGGGCAAAAATATGGGACTTTAGAGGAGCTGACTGATAAGATGGCTAACAGAGTTAAGCTAGCCCTGGCAAAAAGAAATACAGGTGAGGGGGTACAGGCAAAGTGGGCAAGCATTAAGGATGCAATACTTGAAGCAACATCCCATTGTGTTAAAGAGAAAGGGAAGTGCAAAAGAAGAAGGAAACCACTTTGATTCTCAAAAACAGTAACAGAAAAGGTCAGTGCCAAATGGCTGGCTTTCAGAAAATATAAGGGAACGCAGCAGGATGAAGATAGGGAGGCATACCAAACTTCCCTAAGGGAAATGGGAAGGCAGTAAGGTAGGCAAAGGCCCAAACCAAGGAAACACTAGCACAAACAGTAGAAGAAGGTGACAAGACTTTCTATAGATACATTAGTGAAAGGAGAAAGTCCAGAGGGGTATTGCTAAGATCAAAGGTGTTAAGGGGGCATGTGAGGAGGAGGACCATGTAAAGCATCTATCCTATATAGTTACTTCTGCACAGTATTTACTGAAGAGAAAGTAGGGCAGAGCCCACAGCTTAGCACCATGGACACAGGGGGCAGGGAAGTTTGCACTAATCCCTTCACAAAAGAAAGGGTCCTACAAGAGTTTAATAAGCTCAGGGTGGACAAGTCAATGGGACCTGATGGCATACATCCCACGGTACTAAAGGAGCTAAGGGTGGAACTATCAGAAACATTATCAGAACTGTTTAGTGAGTCTCTTAGCACAGGAGAGGTCCCAGAAGACTGGAGAAGGGCTCATGTGATCCCACTCCACAAGAGTGGTAGTAGGGAGGAGGCAGGGAACTACAGACCAGTCAGTCTTACCTCAGTAGTGGGCAAGATTATGGAGGCACTCTTTAAGGAAAGGATAGTGCAACACCTGGAATTCATAGGAGCATAGGATCCAAAACAGCATGGGTTTACAAAAGGAATGTCCTGTCAAACTAATCGCATAGATTTCTTTGACTGGGTAACCAGAGTGGTGGACCAATGGGAGCAGTTGATGCTGCCTACCTTGACTTCAGCAAAGCTTTTGATACTGTTCCACATAGAAGATTGATTAATAAGCTGGGTAGGCTCAGGGTGGGTCAGAAGTTGGTCAACTGGGTGGCAAACTGGTTGATGGGCAGAAAACAGAGAGTGGTAGTAAACAGTATACAGTCAGAAGAGATGCAGGTCACAAGTGGGGTACCTCAGGGATCAGTCCTGGGGCCAGTCCTCTTCAATATCTTCTTTAGTGACATTGCAGATGGACTGGAGGGTAAGGTTTGTCTGCTTGCAGACAACACCAAGATCTGCAACAGAGTAGATGACCCAGATGGGGTGGGCAGAATGAGAAGAGATCTGGATAAACTAGCAAAATGGTCAGAAGACTGGCAACTGGGGTTTAATGCAAAGAAGTGCAAGATCATGCACATAGGGAAGAGAAATCCTGAAGTCCCCTATAGGCTGGGAGGGGAGTTTCTGGCAGTCACAAAGGAAGAATGAGACTTGGGCATCATTACTGATGACCTGAAATCATTGAAGCAGACCACTAAAGCAGTAAGTAAGGCTAGGGGGATGTTGGGGTGTATTAGTAGGGGTATCACAAGTCAGAAGTGGAGGTAATGATCCCTCTTTACAAGACACTGGTTAGGCCCCATCTGGAGTACTGCGTGCTGTACTGGAGGACACATCTTCACATGGACATTAACCAAATTGAGGCAGTCGAGGAGAAGGGCAACCAAAATGGTGCAGGGACTGCATCAGAAAACATATGACAGCAGATTAACGGAGCTCAATATGTATACCCTAGAGCAAAGGAGGGAGAGAGGTGATATGATCGACACATTCAAACACCTTAAGGGCATTAACAAGGTGAAAGAGTCTAGCATGTTTCAATAGAAGAAAAATAGCAGGACAAGAGGACACAGCATGAGATTAGAGGGAGGCTGATTAAGGGGTAATATGAGGAAGTTCTTTTTCACAGAAAGGGTGGTGGATGCATGGAATGGCCTACCTCAGGAAGTGGTGGATATGAATACAGTGCAGGGCTTCAACAGGCATGGGATAGGCATAGGGAGCAATACAGATGAGTATGACTAGATAGGCCATTGACAGGCAGCCAATGGCACATTCATAAGGTAGAAAAAGAAATGGGCAGACTGGATGGGTCTTGTGGTCCTTATCTGCCATCAATGTCTATGTTTCTATGTTTCTATACTGTTTTAGTATGCCTTTGTGAACAATATTATTGTTCATGCACAAGTCCTTAAAAATGTATTTGCATTAGCATCTTGGATTATTACTTTGTATAAAACTTGTTCAAATACTTTTGACATGCAAAATGTTTATATATCTTTGTACAGATTGTAATAGCTTCTTATATGCCCATGTTCCAAATATTAAGACAATGTGTTCCCATGCAACCCTCAGCTAAGTCCAAATAAAATATTTTAAAAAAATCAAAAATAATACTCTATAAATCTGGCTAGTTGAAGGGTTTGGGTTTTCATCTTAATTTCAGAATACTGGTGAGAATCTTTCTTCCCCTTGATGGCAAAATTCCTCGTTGGGGTCTGCTGCAGTCTTTGGCTCAGCCTCCACATGGTTATTGAAAATCAGTCCTGGTATAGTTGCATAAGGACAAAGCAGTCTCTTTTCATGTAAACACAGAATGATACACATGGCTTCTCATAGCAAGCACAGAAAGACAGTCCAAGGTTTTGGTGGGAAATCTTTTCAACCATAAAACATGGACTTGAGAGACACAGATCTTCACAGCATTAGGGTCAGTATACTTCTGTCTTCCCCGTCTAGGTAGTAGGCTTTATAATCTCTTGGCCAGAGCATCTTCACTGCATCATTTTGACATCATTTCACCAGTTCTAACTGGTACTTGCAAATATGGTAAGAGTGGCTAGTACCTCTTCATTGGGACCACCTCTTTCTACAAAGTCTCTCAACTTGAAACTTTTCTTCTCAAAATTATGTTTCCTCCTTGCATCTAAATACAACCAGGTACAGACTTAAAACATATATTTTAAAATTTAGGGCAACATTTGGAGCATTTGACACCAAACATGATATGTCTTTCTTTACTATAAGGTCCATAATTTAATAGTCCTTCATAAATACTGTTTCCATGCAGATTTCTTAAAACATGATAATCCTATTTCAAAGCCTCACAATTCAAAATAAAGTATCTTCCATACAAATCTTCATCAGAAAGTCCATTAAATGCCTCAGATTCCTTTGCAAATGGTCTTTTCCTTGTTCTCAGCATGGAGTTCATAAATCACTTGATGACAATTATTTACCACACACTTTTTAAAATGATATATCTCAGTCCTGCACCAACTTGCACACATAAAAGTTGTAGTTTTGAACTTCTCATGACATCAGCTCTCATTTAAGATCAAACAGTGTTTGTTGATCTTTTGTGATTCTGTCACAATACTTTTGAGTGAATGACATTGATCTTTAATTGTTATAGCTATAAAACTTGGCCCCCTGATAGAATAAAATGTCCTTTACCAGATGGTATGATTTTTGTGCCTGCAGTATTGTGTGCTCTTTGGCAACAAACAAAACTTTCTGCTTTACATTGAAATGTATAGGAGTTTAACTCATTGCACTTTGCAGTACCTGTACAGAGAGCAGCTGTATTTCTTCAGTTGTCATCCTTGAAGCATTATTTGCTATAGAGATTATTTTGGCTCACTTTGGCTGAAAAGAGATGAGTACAAAACTCAAGACGATCATTTAGGGAAACCACCATTTTAAAAAGATGAGTTTGAAAGTATGTTTTTTTTCCTTGGGTCTGCTTTTAAAACCATACTGGAAGTTTTTTTCTTTTCCTCAGACAGTTCATGAAGGCAGATTTAAAAGTCAAACCCTTTTGGATTTTAAACCAGCTGTCTTCGTATTACATCCCCAGACTAATGGCATACTTAAATACTAATAACTAGGTATTATAAAGAATATGAAATAATGGTTACACTTTATTTTAAGTGTCCTTAACTACACTGAATCTACTGTATTACTACAATGTAAATACTATCTAACTTCTGTGTAGTTACATGTAACTACAATGTAGTAGTAAACTAGTTTCTCATTCATGGTTTAGTGTAGTTACACAATTTACACAAACTGGTAGTTACCACAATTACTGTTGTAACAGCTGTTTCATGTGTAGTTACACTTCCAGCATAAATAATTTTTTCTGTTGCAGTTTGCAACAGCTGTTACATGTGTAGTAACACTTCCAGCATAAATCAATGTGTGCCTAAAAAGACAATTGTAGCTGCATGTGTAACTACCACATCATGCAATTCGTATAACCACACACAAGAAAGAGACACTACCTGTGTATCCTTCACCACACACCATCACTCTACACAGGAGATCGGTGGTAAAGTGCATGGTATATTGCTATGCTCCACTCCCAGCCACCACCTGGGCCACAGCAGGCCAGGAGTATGGATACAGAAGAGGTGTGGGTCAATGCCATAGAAGCAGCACATTTCTTAGTAACTACGTATTATCACAGAACTTGGGTGTGTAAAAAATGCATATCAACCACCTACATATGCATGTTTAATAAACAGTAAGTGCACGAGGGACTGATTTCTGAAGGAAAGCATACATCAGAACTACAGCATTGACATTCAGTGTAAGTGTATAGTAAATTCACCCTTCTACATATGCTTTAAGTGTCACTTTCTGTGTACTTACTTTGCAAATACATATTAGTTAGTCATTAACTGCGGAAACAATGCCACAGAAGCAGCACATTCCTTAGTAACTACAGCACTGTTACACCCTTCTACTTACACTTTCAGTGTCTGTTTCTGCGTACTTACTTTGTAAGTATATGTTCGTCATTAATTGTGGAAACAATGCCACAGAAGCAGCACATTCCATAATAACTATAGTATAGCACTGTTACACCCTTCTACTTACACATTATGTTAAGTGTCAGTTTCTGCGTACTTACTTTGCAAATACATGTTAGTTAGTAATTAACTATGTAAACAATGCCACAGAAGTGGCATAGTAACCACAGCACTGTTACACTTCCTTACACGTTTCTTAGCAACTACAGCACTGTTAATAGTCAATAAGTAATTATGTGAATTAATGAATTTTTATTGTATAGAAATTTACAATGTTAGATTGCATGTTTATTTTTAGTTCTTTATTTTTTGATCACACAAAATACAAGTGGTGGCTCTGGGATTCAGACCCAGTTCTCCAGGTTTGAGGGCAGTGCTTTTAACACTATGTTGCAGTAGCTTCATGAGGGAGTGATTTCTGAAGGATAATTTTAAGTATCACTAACTACACTGTAACTACTGTATAACTACACTGTAACTGCTCCATGTAGTTGTTAACTAGTTTCACAATGTGTATTGTGCAGTTACATAACTTTAATTATGCTACTTCTGTAAGGTTGACCCACACCTTTACTGCACCCACACCCCTGTCCTGATGCTGCCCAGGTGGGTGGCTGGGGTGGGGCATGGGCTACCCTTCGATGACAGTCCTAATTCTTCTGACCAAAGACTAAACTGTCCCATTGTGCACTGCCGAACAGTCATTATAAGTCTGATTGTACATCATGTATATTGCACCCACACTTCAGTTGCTACTCTATTGTGTTTCAATTGTATTCTAGCACTTAATTGTACCTAGCTGTGCTCAATATATTCAATGTATTCTATTTCCGGTACCTTTCTCTGTTAATGTAAGTATATTGTCTGTATTATCTATGTACTATCTTTATGGCCTGGGTCATGCCTGAAAATGGTCCACTAAAATCAGTGCACCTACCTGGTAAACAAACAAGCAAAAAGACATACAAAGAAACAATAAATAAATATCACCGATCTGCTGTGTGGAGTTATGGTGGGTGATGCCAGATACACATGCCAGGATGCCTTCTTAGCCATTACATGCCCTTTCCACTAGCTGAATGAGGTGGAAGCCATGGCACCATCATTCACACGAAGCTACCATAGTCCCTGACTATACTATGAGGGTTGGGGCATGGTGGTGAAGATGCAAGTAACAACTAAGGAGGAGTCCCTACATGTGTATCTGGTACCACCCACCATCACTCCACACAGCACATATTTGTTTATCAGGGAGGCTGCAAGGGAGGTGGGGGTGATGGACCCACTGGCAGGGAGTGGCCACTAGTCTGTGTGGTTCATGCTCAACATGGGCAGGGAGGTGGTTGGTACAGGGATGCAGGTGGTTGACTTCAGAACGGCTGACTTCAGTAAGATCAGTGAAATCTTAGAAAGTACCTGGCAGGAATTCAATCTCACTGGGATGCAAACCAGAAATGTGAAAAAAAATACATTGGGGCTTGTGGAGGCTGTTGGGACCTGTACCAAACTGCAGAGCAATAAAGGATGAGCTAAGACATCAAGCTGGATGAGTAGGATGTTTTAAATTAGGTGAGGGCAAAAACAGCATTCTGTACATACAAGAATTCGGGAGGGGGCAAGATAGGGATGAGTATGTGAGGAAGTCCAGAGAAGTTACCAAGGGTGTTAGAGCAGCCAGGGCCTCCAGAGAACTAAGTCTGGCTCAAGGAATCAAAGACAGGGAAATGACTTCTTCTGACACATTAAGGAAAGAAGGAGCTGCAAGGATCAGATAGTGCAGCTCAAGAAGGACAGGTTGGGCAAAGAAAGGAGCGGAACAGGCAGAAGCACTAAATTAGTACTTCTGTTCCATATTCATGAGGGAGAAGGACAGGCAGATTCCATAGGGGGTGGGGAGGGTGGGCAGGCGATGGGGGTGACAGATGGGGTAATCACTGCAGGCAGGTATTAGAGGTCTGTGGGCTCTGAGGGTGGATAAGGCACCATGACCAGACAACATAAATCCCAGGGTGCCGAGGGAACTGGCGAAGGTACTGGCAGGGCCACTGGTGGGCCTATTCAATACCTTCATGGACACAAGGTGCATGTCACAGGACTGGAGGATGGCCAGTGTGGTAGCCCTTCATAAAAGTGACCCTAAGGATGAACCAGGCAATCACAGACCTGTAAGCCTGACATCCATCATGGGGAAGCTGATGGAGACAATCCTGGAGGATAATGGACTCCAGGACAGTCATCAGCATGGGTTTGTCTTGGGAAGGTCCTGTCAGACTAAGCAACTTGGAGTACTATGACTCAGTACTGAGGGAACTGGACAAAGGTCATGTGGTGGATGTCATATTTTTGGAATTCAGCAAGGTCTTTGATTCAGTGAGGCATGGGAGGTTGGGGGGAAATTGAGGTATGTGGGGGTTGGGACTAAGACGGTTAACTGGATCGAACATTGGCTTCAGGGAAGACAGCAGAGGGTAGTGATTGCAGGGAGCTCTCCGTCTCCAAGGGCAGTTACTAGCAGGGTGCTGCAAGATCGATACTGAGACCAGTGTTGTTAAATATTTATAGTGGACATCTCACATGGCATCAGGGATAAGATTAGCCTCTTCGCTGTTGATACCAAGTTGGGGGCAGTGGTGAGTGACACAGAAGGATGGCAGGAACTGCAGAATGATCTGATTAAACTGGAGGAGTGGTCGGAAGAGTGTCAGCTGGGGTTCAATGCTAAAAAGTGCAAGGCGATGCACTTTGGAAGGAAGAACCCAGGGAGGAGCTATTAGATGGGTTGAGTACAGCTAGGTACCACTGAAGAGGAAAAGGATCTAGAGTGGTTGTAAATAGGAAAATGAACAACTCAGGGCAGTGCAGGAATGCAGCAGCAGAGGCAAACAGGATGTATGGGTGTATTGGGAGAAGGATCTCTTCCAGGAACATAGAGGTGATCCTGCTTCTCTACAGGTCACTGGTCAGACCACACCTGGAGTACTGCATGCAGTACTGGTGTCTATATCTAAAGAAGGGCATTTGACTGCCGGAGGAGGTACAGTACAAAGCAACTAAGATGAAACAGGGACTGAGGAAAGACCATATGAGAAGAGGCTGTGTGGCTTGAATATGTACTCCCTCTAAGAGAGGAGAGATTGGGGAGATATGATTGAGACCTTCAGGTAGTTAAAGGGGATTAATAAGACAGGAACAGAAGGGATATTTAAGTTAAGCAGGGGAAGGGACACAAGAGGTCATTGTCTTAGATTGCAGGGGGGTAGGTATAGGAGGGAAATGAGGAGACACTTTTAAACGGAGAGGGTTGTGGTGAAATGGAACTCTCTGCCAGAGGAGGTGGTATCCTCAAGATAACGGGGGTTTCAAAAGGGAATGGGACAGGGTGAGATGGGGGTTATTGTGAAGGGGATGGGGAAGGGGAAGCTGCAAGTAAGGTGTGCTAGCTGCACATTCGAGCAAACTTGATAGACCATGTGACTTGTTTCTGCTGGCAAATTTTCTATGTTCGTACGTTCCTTGGTGCACCGATCCAATGGACTGCTTTTAAGCATGACCGGGACCATAAAGACAGAACATAGGTAATACAGACGATACGCTTACAATAACAAAGAAAGATACTGGAGATAGAATACACTGAATATATTGAGTACAGCTAGGTACAACTAAGTGCAAGAATACAGTAGCAGCTAAAGTGTGGGTGCAATATAGATGATGTACAATCAGTCAGTCTTATGATTGTTCAGCATTGTACAACAGGACAGTTTATTTATAGGTAAAGAAGAGCCTCTCCAGTTACCATTGTCCCAAGAGGGAGATCCAGCAGGGTTCAGGGGGCAATCCTGTCCAGGACAAGTCCTACCCCCAAGCAAAAGTGGGGGGAGGAGGAAAAGTTATACAAGGTGTGAGAAAAGAGACCCTGTGGTCTCTCTCCTCATCTCTACCCTGAGGAGATCCCCCACCACAGGACCTAACCACATCCAGGAGAAACCCCCTGGCTTAGAAGGGAAGGACCTACAGGGAGCCCCTAAGGCCATGTCAAGAAGCCCTACTTGCCCTCCTTCACATGATGGGCCCTCTGTCACTTAGGAAGGTAACAATGGACCTGGAGTTACCAGTAGGACCAAGCCCACAGCTGGCCTCAGGAGTTGGAGGACAAGCAGGGAGGGGGCATTGCCCAGGGACTGAAGACCAGAAGGGAAGCTGCCAGTGATGAATGGTGAAGATATACAGGAAAATCAAGAATTAGAATAGCTACATAATTTTTCATATCTTCCCTGTGTCAATCGTCACCATTCATCACTGTCTGGGTGAGTATCGAGACCCCTGAAGGGGGCACAGCACTTCCCTGAAGGACATGAGTCTCTCAGTGTCTTGTGGGGAGGACCACAAAGGAGGAGACCATTGCAGTCCAGTTAGGCATGCAACTGTTCAGAGTGAGGTGGGGTCTCCCATTGCCTGGGAGAAAGAGGTCGTCCTGTAGTTCCCACCTTGCCATGTGAGAGAAAAGGTGAGTCCCTGAAGAGCAGTGGCAGCACCTCACACTGTGCCAAGGTGACAACCTTGATAGAAAATGTCACGCAGTCTAAACATAGAAACGTAGAAACATAGACTTCGAAGGCAGATAAGGACCACTTGACCCACCTAGTCTGCCCATTCTCTATGTTTTGGATAAGCTGCAGATTCTAGTTAACCAACAGCCTACTTCCTCCTACCCTTCACTATAATTGCCTTATGTCTGTCCCATGCATTCTTGAATTCCTCCACTGTTTTTGACCCCATGGCCTCCTCAGGAAGGTGGTTCCATGCATCCACCTCCCCCTCCATGAAAAAATAATTTCTGATGTTGCCCCTGAGCCATTCTTGTCTATCTTCAAACTGCCCCTTGTTCTTGCATCTCTTTCTCTCAAAGATGCTCCTTTCTTGGACTTTGTTGATTACCTTGAGGTACTTGAATGTTTCTATCATGTCCCCCCTCTCCCTCCTTTCCTAAAGGGTATACATATTAAGCTCTTTCAGTCTCTTCTTATACGGCTTCTGTTTCAGATCCTTCACCATTTTAGTTGCCCTCCTCTGGACTGCCTCCATCCTGTCTATGTTCTTACAGAGGTGTGGCCTCCAGAACTGCACACAATACTGTAAATGGGGTCTCACCAACTGTCTGTACAGAGGTCTGCCTAATGCAGATCGCTGTCACCACTAGCCTTGAAGCTACCTCACTGGCATCATAAGACACCCTTGCCAGATGCCTTGTGAGCTCCAGGCCCTGCTCAGATATGGCAATGACCTCTCTGATTGCCTTCATATCAGGCAGCAACATCAGCACCTGACCTAGCATTGACCACAGATACCTGTTGTAGACAGCGTGGTGTCCCTAATGAGTTCAAAGCTGAGCATGATATGAGCTGAAGAGAACACTATCCATCTCCAGCAGTCAAACTCCACAGAGTCGACATCCGGGGGCCAGTTGCACACCAGGTATCTATGCCAAGAAGGGGTATCCAGTACCTTCACTCCCAAAGTGGGATGAGGCAAGGTCCCTGAAGACCCCTGGTGTGTGCAATACCTATGCTGGAAGTCCATAGAGGCTGGAGTTGAGACAGATGGGTACTGCCAGGTGCTGGACAACTCTTCCTGGAAGGGAATTGGCCAGGAAAGGATGACCAGGTGGTCCTCACTGAATTCACTAAGGAAGACACGCATTGTCCACCCAGTAATGCATCTTGCAATGTGGGATAAGTACAGATCATCAACCAACCTCAACAGGAAGTGCTGATACTCTATCTGATCAGCATCTGAGGACAGATGGACAGAGATATCCTCTTCCTTGAAGGAAGATGAGGAGGCTGATGAATCTGAAGAGTCCAAGTCCAGCTGCTGTGAGTAAGACAGGTAAAAGACATATTCATCAACAGCCTGACATACCTGAGGAATGTTGCAGCAGTGGCGTTGAACTGCTCCCAGGTCAAGGCCCTGAAGGACCCACATGCCCTGGAAATGAAGAGGGCTGCAGAGGCAATGGGAGACACACTTCACCTTATCTGAGTGACATCTACCAAGGCTAGGGATCTTGATGGTGATCTTGGACCTCCTGGGGATCTGCTGGTCTGTGCAGTTACTGGCCACTCAACCAGCTCAAAGTGGTCATGACTGAGCCTTGAACGGGAATCTTCCTGTGAGAGACTGGGGCTGCATAGAACCAGAAGGGCAGACCCCAACTCTACCCAATAAGACCTCATTTGAAGGGGATGAGGGAGAGAACAAATGCTCAGCACTGCGACTCATCCCTGAACCCCCAAGGTTCCCTGGGGAAGGTCGCTGCCCCATGTCCTGCCCCCTCAACCCCGTCAATTTTGAAGTTAGCCCTCTTCCTCACTCCCAAAGCTAGGGACTGCTCCAATCCCACAGGCCTTCTGAGGGAGGCCGCAGAAGAGTGAGTCCCTGTTCTGACCCAGTGGGGAACAGCACCAGGACCAACAGCTCTCTGGCCCCCGAGACCCAAACCACCATCCCTCAGATTGAGGGTCACTACTGGCAGTCACACTCCTGATGTCACCACTGCCATGGGAGCCAGCACTGATCATAATTGCAGGTGCCAAGGGTAGGGTTGCCTGGGAGGGCACAGAGTTAATGGGCACTGGAGAACCCTCCGACTCTGAGGAGTTGGGCAACCAGTCCAGATCAGTCTCTCAAGTATCTGGCTCTGGAGAGAAGGACATTCAGAAGACCTCCAGATGAGCATCCCCAGAGGTTTTCCCACTCACCATGCCACTTGCGGCGCAGCAGCAGGGTCCAGTATTGCTCATGGTGCTGATCACCAGAGCTGAAAATGGCTCTGGGATACAGAACGGCACTGGTGGGTGGTGCTGAGGAGCCACCCATGCCTGGCTCAGAAGGCATGGGCCGTGACACTGGGGGAGTCTGCACCCCTGAGGAGTTGCCTGCCCATGTGTTGCTCCCAGCCTGGCCCCCAAGATGCCTGGACCAATCTTCCAGCACTTCAGAAGAGACCTCCTTCCTGGTAAGACTATAAGAAGAGGAGGCACCCTCCTCAAAGGTCTGTTTAGAATCAGGAGGGGATCGGAAGGAAGAATGGCAAGACCTGCACTTGGAGTCCCTTATACAACACTGCCCTCTGAAAGTCAGCAGATCACGGCTGGCATTCCATGCGCAGTGTTCCAGTGCTCCATTGTCCATGGAGAAGCAAGCATCACAATTATCGATATGAAGAGACAGACACAGGCAGGTAAGGTATTGGTCTTGCTGGTCCATGATGGACATCTGCCAGTGCATGGACACCGGTGCATAGGAGGCCAGTCTGCCTTGAAAGAGCACTTTTTGTCCCCGGATGAACCCAACATGACTTGCAGTAACTAAAACAATAATATTAAGAAACAGACTTCTGGTTTCTCGCAGATTTTCATAGCAAGTGGGTCCAGCTCTAGCAGAGGCGTTGCTATACTCATTAAAAAATACATTATGTTCCTGGTCAGTACAATAATAACTGATCCGGAAGGTAGATTTATATTGATCAAGGGCTCCCTTAATGGTGATAATGTCATTCTAGGCTCAGTCTATGGTCCAACAGGGGGTAGCTCTGATTTCTTTATGTCCCTAGCAGACAAAATAAGTACCCTACTTCCCTCCCAACTTATACTTGGAGGTGACTGGAGCGTTTCACCATCTCACCTATTAGACAAAGACCCTCAATCAAGCCGCCCGCCTTCTCCGGTTCAAAGGTCCCTGCTAGATTTCCTGCACATATTAGGGTTATGTGACCCTTGGCATCTCTCCAACCCTTCCCTTCAGTCCTTCTCTTTTTTTTCTCAACCCCACGGATCCTGGTCTAGAATAGACTATATCTTGATTAGTAAAGCTCTTCTCCCTGGCCTTCTCCAATCTGGCATCGAGCCGATTGTACTCTCCGATCATGCAATTGTCTGGACAAGACTTTCCCCAGACCCGAATTTCCAAAGGGACACAATCTGGAAGCTCAATACTCAACTCCTTAAGGACCCCCACTTAGTGACCCACATTAAGACCCTCATTTCTAACTTCCTTGAGGACAATCTTGGATCCACCTCAAGATTTGATATCATCTGGTGCTCCCTAAAATGCTACCTAAGAGGCGAATTAATTAAATTAGCCTCAGCGAGGAAAAAATCTAGACAATCTCGTGCCTCCCTGCTAATGAACAAAATCAAGGAGCTTGAAAGCTCTCATTCCCCTTCCTCTCCTTTGTCCTCCCTCGAAACCCTCTTGGCAGTCAAAAACGAACATACTGATCTTCTCAAAGAAAAAGCTGAATATTGCCTTTTTAAGACTCAAACCAGATATATTGAGCATGGCGAGAAAGCTGGAAGGCTTTTGGCCTTAAGACTTCATACTTTAGAAAGTTCCAGATTAATCCCGGCCCTACAATCTCCTGCTGGCTCCATCAAACCTCTCCCAGAGAAATTGCACAGATTTTTGAGAATTACTATAGGAATCTTTATAGTGTGCCTCCCTCTCGCCTCTCTCTGACATATCTGCCTACCTAGCAGAGCTTGATATTCTCCATCTTTTGCCCTCTCAAAAAAATACTGACCCGCTCATCTCACTTCCGAAATAGAAAATGCCATTGCCTCTATGGCCCCAGATAAGGCTCCAGGTCCGGATGGGTTCCCTCAAATTTCTACAAAGTTTTTTCCAAAGAACATGCCCCTTTACTTCTCAAACTATATTATTACCTCTTCTCTTCTACCACCGTGGACCCCACACTTCTTGAAGCTACCATCAATCTAATTCTTAAACCGGACAAAACTCCCACTGACCCAGCGAGCTATCGACCCATATCTCTCCTAAACTGCGATATGAAAATTCTTTCTAAGGTCTTGGCCGAACGGATTAAGAAAATCTGGACCCATCTCCTTAGTCAAGAGCAGGTTGGATTCGTACATTCTCGGTCCCTATCAGACCACCTCAGAACCCTCTCTCATATTTCTCATCTCGCCCAATCATCCCATCTCCCAATGGTCCTGATTTTGTTAGATGCAGAGAAAGCATTTGACAGAGTTGATTGGTCTTTTCTCTGGGCTACGATGGCCAAGATGGGCTTCCCAATTCCCTTTCTCAAGTGGATCCAGGTTCTATACAAATCCCCCTCGGCCAAGATTTATTGTAATGGTGTTTTTTCTTCACTGTTTCAGCTTCATACTGGTACCAGACAAGGCTGTCCTCTCTCACCTTTTTTGTTCAATTTGTATCTCGAGCATCTTCTCATCAAGCTCAAATCCTCCCCAGATATTCAAGGCTGCCGGGTGCACCAACATGAGTTAGTTCTCTCAGCCTATGCTGACGACATACTTCTACATGTTACTCACCCCGCTACTTCCCTAGGACATGCATTGCAACTAATCATTCAATACGGTAACCTCTCTCAATACAAACTGAATATTTCTAAATCTGAAATATTCCCTTTAAACACTCACACATGCAAACACGAACTTATTAAATTTGGCATGAGATGGTTCCCTAAGTCGATTAAATATCTCGGTATTCATTTTACCTCAGACCCTTCTCTACTCAGAAAACTCAATTTAGATAACCTTAAGGCCCATATCCAACAAGATTTGCAAAGATGGACCACTCTTCCTATCTCCCTCTGGGGCAGGATTAATATTATCAAGATGAATGTTCTCCCCCGTCTCTTCTATCCTCTTAACCTGCTAGGGCTTTGGTTGCCGCTCTCTTACTTACAACAGTTTCATGTAATTTTCTCGAAGTTTGTCTGGCGAGGGAAGGCAGTCCTCCATTCATTTCTTAAATTATCTCTCCCCAAGAATAAAGGGGGTCTTAGACTTCCAAATCTAGTATTTTACTATTGGGCTGCCCACCTCTCTAAGCTAGGTAGATGGTTTTCAGCCCATCCTGAACCCTTTTCCCCGATTTGGCTCCAAATTGAGAAATTGATCATTTAGGAGTCTAAATTGGATCCCTATGCAATTTTCTACACTCCTCCCTCGGTGCTTTCACACTGGATAACTGACCAAACAATTCTCACATCCCTTAAATCTCTTTCCCAATGTTTATACTTCCTTAAAATTTCTCCTAAAATGGACCTAGCACAGCCCACCACCCTTAACCCTAATATCAAGCTGGGCAACTTGATGATTACCCCTGAGTGGCTCCCACAAATTAAAGAAACTAACTTAGAACACTATTACGATCAAGGTTCCCTCCTTTCATCATCTGACATTTTCGCTAAATTTGGAACTCCCAGTAATAAGATTTTTAAGGTATATCAATTAAGGCATTTTATTGCTGCAAAATGTGGCTCACAGTTTAGAGAACCCAAGGTTCAACCCTTTCTCTCTCACATCTTTACCCTTGCTTCTAAACCACATTCCATTTCGCTAATATACTCTTTCTTGCTGGATTACAAATTTCCGAAACTGATCGAAGGTTCTAGCATTTGGCTTTCTTTGCTCCCAGTTCCACCTTCAACTGGGCCCATATTTGGAAAGACCTGCACAAATACCATACCCAAGACAGGCTTAGACTTACCCAATATTATATTTTGAACAATATGTTATACCCCTAGAAACTTTTCCGGCTTAAAAACTAACTCTCTCCTCTGTTCCAGGTGCTCACATAGTGACAGAATTCCCTACATTTTTGGTATTGCAATAAGGTTGCCCCTTTGTGGTCTGCTATTCAACACAATCTTGATCCACTACTTGGCCTCACCAATCTTTTCACTCCTGAAATCTGCATTCTAGGGGACTACTCTGGCATAGATTGTTTAGAGCGACGTTGTCACATTACCCTTGTGTCTATAGTGGTTAAGAGACTAGTTCTTAAACATTGAACTGATCAGCTGACCCTGACTTATTCTGAATGGTTGGCTGAGCTTTCAGCCCATCTTAACATGGAAAGGCTGATAGCCAGTTCACGTAATTACATGGATTTGTTTCACAAAAAATGGGGTAAATTGTTTGCACTATATTTGCACCAATGATCTTTTGGCTTCCTCCCTGGTGCCCGCAGTGGTTTTCTCTATCCTCTCTCCCTTTCCCATTTGTCTTCTCAGATTTTGAAGGCAGGACTGAGTTGCGATGTATCTATGAACTCGCTAACTGGTCTAGGTACATAGTTGTTTGGCACACTCTATGGGGGTTGGGGGAGGTTTGGAGGGTTCCTCTCCTTTTTTTTTCTTCCTTTATACCATGTATGGATACCTGGCATAAGATATGTAATGATCTTGTTTATGTTTGCTATGTTAAAATCAATAAACTTGAATTTCAAAAAAAAAGAAACAGACTTGGTGCTGCTTCAAGAAAGAAAAAGAAAAGGTCTTACTGGATTCCTGCAGAAAATGATGCCAAGTTACTAGCAGACGGCGGAATTGGAATGGAGCAAAAATGGTGTCAACATTGACATCAAAACAAGTAACTAGGCAGCAATGTTGTAGATGACATTTCTTCAGCAGGTGTGAAGTGCTGTACTCTCGATGGTGGAAGAAGCAGAACTGGGGCAGAGGAGGAGTTGACGACCATTGCTGGCAGACCCGCTAGCACCACGTAATTCATCGCACTCTAAGGTGGCAATGCCTCTGGTGCTGGGTCCTTCCCCTATAAAAAAAACACACACTGGGTGCTGTGCCTCCAACTGTCACCTGGACAGTGACAAATGGTGACGATTGAAACCGGAAAGATCGGTAGTACTGTGCTGTAGTTACATAATTCGAATGAAGAGGTAGTTATTGCAATTACTGTTGCCTCCCTTCTGCCTCAAATCAATTCTTTCTGGAAAATGTAATTATGTATGTCACACTTTGCAACAGATGTTACAAGTATAGTTACATCCAGCATAAATCCCTTTTTCTGTTGCACTTTGCAACAGTTGTTACATGTGTAGTTACACTTCCAGCGTAAATCAATTTGTGCCAAAATTTGTGCCCCAGTAAATATACTTCTGCTATTTGACCATATTCACAGTTTGATAGATGTTTACTGCAGCTAATATTCTTGTTGGTGTATTCAGTACTGTGTAATATTTATGCTGAGTTGGTTTTGGGCTTGAGCCTAGCTTATTCTACTCCGAGTGGGCCCTGTTGAGTATATTTCTTACAACCACTGTTGACTAGTTGACTGCAATTAATCGTGGTGGGAATCAACTGCAATCTACTGAATAATTTCTGCCTGTCTATCTATCATGTCTCAGCAACTTTAGTCAGGAAATGTCTCTATCATCTTGTTAACGTATTGTGCTCACTAGCTATCTCTACTATCCTCGCCTCCAGTGAGGCTTACTAACACGGAACCTGGTAATCCTTCCAGTAGCTGGTGGTGTGTTCCTACATAAGGGGGATGGGATTGTCTACTGACCCTTGTTCTGTGGGCATCTGTAGGATAGACCTCCACAAAGTGGGTGCTCATCTGGGGTCCATTTGGACAGCTTAGGGGGGTCTGGTGGGCAAGCACTGCTTGGTTCTCTCCTCAGGGCATTCCTAGTGTTTGACAAAATAGCCCCTCTGGTGTTGGGTAAGCCTTGACCTGTCTACCTGACCTGTCCACAATATCTTCTCCCTTCAGTGCCCTGGTTAGTCCCAGGGACAGGTCCTTTTTGACATGGGGGTTCCTAAGCTTCTCAGGGAGGGTGCTAAGCCCTCACCATTTATCAGTGCCCTCATCATTGGCCTTCTCATTGCCTTATACCTCCCTCTACTTATTGCTGATTGCTCCCCTCCCTCAGGGAGCCCCTGGGTTACACTTGAACAGCATGAGGAGCATGACTTCACCTTCTCCAGTCTAATAGCCTATGACAGACAGCCCCTCTGGCCTATCTGCTGTCTTGACCTCAGGTGCTTTCTGTATCCTGCCATAGTGGTCAGGTGTCCTGCTTGCAAGCCTTCGGTTGGAGGTGGTTCTCAACCTATAAGGCATCTCCTCTGGTTCCTCCTGGTGACACTAGCCCTGGCTGGGGGCATTGAGCTTAATCCTGGTCCTACTTATCAAGCCTCCTCATTTTCTGTGGGCTGGCTGTCAGGCAAGGGGATGAAAATAGCTCACCTCAACATTCGCAGCCTTCTGCCCAATCTGGCTGAACTCTCTGCCTTGGTCGCTCACTACAAGTCTGACATCTTTGGTATTACCGAGCCTTGGCTGAAACCTTCCACCCCTGACTCAGCCTGCATGCTTCCTGGCATTGATCTCATTAGGCAAGATAGGCCTGAGAAAAAGTGTGGGGGTGGCATCTTGGTCTACTACAAGAGTCACCTAAACCTGTCTGTTGTATCCAACCAACAGCCCTTACTGTCTTCTTGTGAGCTGCTTCACACAGTCCTATTACTTGGGAACACCAAGAAGCTGCATCATCTCTACATACAATCCCCAAGGATGGTCTGTCAGGGTTATCCTACCTCCTTGATACTGTTGGTGCTAAGACTGGGATAATGAGCTAATGATCTTGAGAGATCTTAATTTAAACTGGCTTGGAGGAACACCAAGCTGTAGGAACCTCAGCTTGCTGGCCTCTCCTTGTCTCAACTTATTCAGGAGCCAACTAGATGGTCTACCACTGGTGGTACTAGCTCCCCCCTGGACTGGGTCCTGTCCAATAGACCTGAGAGGATCAGTTCCTCTGGTACCCTTGCTGTCTCTATCTCTGACCACACCCCTGTGTACTGCATATGGAAGATCTCCTCCCAGAAAATTCTTCACAAAATCATTCTTGTAAGGGATTTCTCCAGGTTTGACCTGGGGTACTTCTATGAGGATCTGAGGCTTACAGACTGGTCTGCAGTGCTAAATACCCAGGACTCTTCCACTGCTGTTAGTCATTTTCTCAGCACCTTCGGGGCACTGCAGGACAAGCATGCCCCTCGTATCAGGTGGAGGGTAAGGGAGTCTGCCACTAAGTGGCTGCATGGGACCCTCCTAGCCCTCATGAGGGCTGGAGACAAGTGCTGGGCCAACTTCAAGGTCACGATGGACCAGGCCATATTTCAGCAATATGGGAGGCTCAGGAATGAATGCAAAAAAGCAATCAGAGCTGCCAAAAGTAAATACTGCAAAACTGCCTTACTAAACTCAGCTAAGGACCCCAGGAATTTCTGGAGGAACATTAAAAATATAGTAAGTGGTTCCTCCAACTGTGGGGTCTCTGACATGCTCATATATGGATCTAATTGTAACAATCCACTAACCATCATCAATGCATTCAATTCCACTTCTCAGACCTGTCTGCCTTCACCTCCCTATTCTCCACTGGTGGGAGTGATAGTCATGTCCGGCCTCTGCCCTACAGTCAGACCCTATCTCCCATCCATTACTCTACTTCAGGGCTGTAGTGGCACAGAAGATGCAGAGACTTCTCTGGTCTCTCTCCTCACTCTAGTGCTGGCTATGATAGCATGGAACCTCAGCTCCTCCATCTTGGTGCCTCTTATCTTGCCTCCCCAGTGGCCCATATCTTCGACATGTCCCTAGCCTCTGGAGTTATCCCTGACCTCTGGAAGGTGGTGAGGATTGTCCCTGTTCTCAAACAAGGCAACCCAAAGATCCTCGACAACTACCGACTGATAGCCATCTTGTTGGCTATCAGTAAATTTCTGGAGAAAGTTGTGGCTGGGCAACTCATGGAGTATATTCAGGCCCATGAGCTGCTGTCTCCTGTGCAGCATGGCTTTCACAAAGAGCACAGTATGTCCTCTGCCCTTGTCACTGTCCCCTCTGGGATCATGACAGCTATGGACCAGGGTAAGCTGTCAGGCACCATCTTCATTGACCTATTTAAGGTCTTCAGCCTAGTTGACCATGTCTTACTTTGCTCTCAACTTCAGTCCCTTGGTTTGTCCCCACCTATCCTAAGATGGTTCACTAATTACCTCCAGGGCAGACAGTAACTTGCTAAATTCAGGAAGGTCCTCTCAGCCACCACTCCTTTGACCTCTGGTGTCCCCAGGGTTCAATCCTGAAAGCCTCCTTCTCTTCTCTATCTTTGTCAATAATCTCCCTCTACTTCTTCCAACTGTAGCTCTATCCTATATGTGGATGACCTGGTTATCCTTACCCATTCCCATGACATTGGGGTCATCAACCACCAACTGAGTAAGGATTTCAGGAATATCCAGTCCCTGATAATGAACCACAAGCAGGTCCTCAACCTTAAAAAAACTCAGGCCATACTTTTTGGGTCCCTGGCCAAGATAAAGGCCTCCCCTGCCTCACTGAGTATTACTGGCATTGATGGTACTCCTATCCTAATCACTGACTCCATCAAATACCTTGGAATGTCACTTGACCCCCAGCTTGACCTTGGGCATCATATCCAAAATGTATGCAGAGCTGTCAACTGTAAACTAGGTCTGCCTACAGAGGGAAGAACAATCTTACTTCTGCTGCTTGCCTTGCACTGGCCAGAGGTATGTTTCTCCCTTCTCTCTGCTATGGACTCATCCTGTTTACAAGCACCTCCAAAGTTCACCTCTCTAGCTGGAACATAGCCTATAATAACATTTGCCACTTTGCACTTGCTTCTCCTCACCTCACCCACCACTGTGACCTGTATAACAAACTTGACTGGCTCTCCCCACCCAACCGCATGAATTTTGTCTTGGGCAGCTTCACAGGCAAGGTTCTCAGAAGTGGCAAACCCCTCCCAGGACTGGCTTAGCTCCTCAAACCAGCTGCCTCTTCATCTTACTCCCTTAGGTCATTGGGCCCTGCTGTTCTAAAAGTTCCTGCCACTTGAACGCAAATGGGGATAGGGATTTTGCATCATGTGCCCCCAGAGTATGGCACTCCTGTCCCACCCAGGTCCGCTCCTCCCCCTCCCACTCATGCCATCGGAGCTCCCTGTGGAATTACTTAAAGCTCTCCTCTGCATGTGGTTGTCCTAAACCTCCATAACTAACCTTGGTCCTCTGCACTGGATGTACATGTCCTTCTTTTGGTACCCTTGCACGGGTCCTGCTGATGCATCTTGCCTGCTTGGGTTCTGCTCTGTATATAATGTATTTACTCTCTGTTTCAGGTGATGCTTTGACTGCAGATCTGCTTTTGGGGCTCTGAGCTGTATAGAATTGTATAATGCACTATTCATAGCTTTGGTGACTCTATGTATATATGTTATTCCTATTCTAACTGTGTTTACTGACTGCTTGTGTTGTGTTCATCTGGTTCCACCTGATGCTGTGTAATGCCTAACTTGTATCATGTTGTCCTCTGTATGAAATTGTATTTCATTGTATTCTCCCGGGTCATACCTGAAAATAGGCAAATGTCTTGTCTAGTGTACTTACCTGCTCAACAAAAGCTAAATAAATAAATAAATAAAAGAGAAACAGTTGTGGTTGCACGTGTAACTACCACTTATTTATTTATTTATTTATTTGTAAAA
The DNA here is from genome assembly GCA_016271365.2 of Neoceratodus forsteri. Taxonomy (NCBI): domain Eukaryota; kingdom Metazoa; phylum Chordata; order Ceratodontiformes; family Ceratodontidae; genus Neoceratodus; species Neoceratodus forsteri. The sequence goes on from JADMNL010000022.1 coordinate 131,600,257, forward strand.
ATCAGTTTACAACCTTTGAGCCAGAGGCTCATTTCCAAAGGTACTTCGTCACATAAAGACATACATTGTGTTTATTGTTACATAGCATAGATGCATACTTCATGCAAATTGTATAACTACACACCGGTCAAATGTGAAAGTAATTAACAAGAAATAGAATAATAAGTTACAGTGAATTACAAGACTGTGATTCCATCGAGAGGTTCTGGGGACATATATAACCTTGAGAGCAAAGCTCGAGTTTTCTATGTCCCCAGAACCTCGAGATGGAGTTTCAGCCAAATAATTCACTGTAACCAATTTTTTAATTTTTGTAATATATGGATCTGATTCAGAAAATGTGCAGCTTTGTAAATTCTGTGAAATCGGGCTGGTCGCCTGTCGCATTGAAGATGTGCTTGCTCTCGGCCGCCTGTCCGTAGTATTGAAGTCCTGCCCAACCCAGGTTTCTGTTGATAGTTTTTATTTTAATTTTGTAGTCAGTCCTACCTTTTAGGTTTTTTCACAGTTTGGCAGGTAATCCACTGTACATTTCATGAAGAAATAAAACCAGAGAATTTAATTAGCCATAACCCGTATTTCTCTCGTTATTTGAGAGTAAATGTCCACCATGTTTTTAAAGTTGCTTTGTCTGCCTACAGAGAAAATCTGCTAGTGGGATTGCACACTATCACATTGGGTGCACTGGATGGAATGTGGCACCATGGCAAACGCATTTGTGTGGCAGGCAGACTGGCACATGCACTGTGGGATTTGAATGATACTATTGTTCAGAGCTGAAATGATAGTATTATCAGCAGTGAACAATAGCATTGTCAACAAGAACCAAAAGGATTATCACTTGAGGAAGGGTGGTATTATGGGAAAGGGAGCAGTGTATTACAGGGATTTTTTGTATGACTTTTGATAGTATTATTTTACTTATCCATATACTACTACATAGTATTTAGAGTGCAATAACAGTGTAGTTACTTCATAGAAAGGTGTGTCTAACTACATAATAAGCAGATGTGAAACTAATTACCAATTACATTGTAGTTACATGTAACTACACAGTACTTACATAGCAGTTACATAGCAGGTATACAGTAATTACAGTGTAGTTAAGGACACTTAAAATAAAGTGTTACTGAAATAATAATGATAAAATAATGCAAGACAGTAGAATTATTATAAAACAATTTGCAGTTTAGGATTTGTCCCTACACAGGTATGGTAGTTCCTGTCTATTAGCATTGAGTATGCACTTTAATGTTAAACCTCAATGTTTGCACCTTAGTAACTTTATCCTGTTCAACCAACTTACATGTCATTTGGGAAGCACATCTTTTGTGCCTGGATCTCATGATCCTGAAAATTCCATTTACATCAGTTCAGTGGGGTCAAAGTTACAGGGATACAAAAAACATAAAATTCTCCTTCTGTTGCTCTATAATCACTGAAAACTATAAGGATGTGAAGCCTGAATCTTTCAGGTTTGATAGAGTTTGACCCAAGGTATATGCTTTTGTGCTTTTTACCTCTCACAGTTAACTAGTTTTAAAATTATTTAAGAAAAAAGTTCTGTGCGTGAGCATGTGCAGTTAAAAAAATCAACATTCTAAAGATAGCTGACTTTTTACAAAGGTATGATGTCCTGTTGTATTTGGGTATGTGTGACATATCATATACAGTGGTGTGTTGTATAACACAACACAATAGTGTGTGACAGGAGACACATAATGGGAAAAAATAACAATGAGATGTAGAACCTTTTCCCTGGGGGCTAGTAATCCCTCCCCCCACCCAATCACCCCCCATATATAATAATGCTTTCCCAAGTGTCTAGTGGTCCTTTTGCCCCATCTCCTGCCCAATATGTAATAAGTGTTCCCTCATGGCTAGTGGTCCCAACCGCCAGCCAGTCACCTTCCTTTTATGTCCTGTTATCATATTTCATTATTGTGTCAGATCATATAATGTAGTGTTTCATATAGCAGGTGATATGACACCCATTGTTTTATGTTTTTTCTGGTGTCTAGTGGATCCCATCCTCTGATTGCTGTCTCCAATTTTATTCCCCTTTCCCTGGTGTCTAGTGGCACTCTCACCCACCAATTGCTATACCCCTTGTTTCCTCATTTCCCTGGTGCCTAGTGACACCCACCCCACCCTATGATTGTTGTTCCCAATTTTTCCTCATTTCCCTTGTGTTTAGTAGCACCATCCCACCCTCTGATCACTGTCCACATTGTTTTCCCCTTTTTTTGCTGGTGTCTAGAGGCACTCCCCACCCTCTGTTGTCTACCAGTGTTCTTGAAATAAAGAACATCATCCCACAACATCTTTTTTTACATGAAATTAAGAAAATGGTCCCTCATCATCATTGCCATCCCCTTCCTCCCATCCCAACCTTCCCACTGAATACCCACCACCCCACACCCCTTACCCTAAATTTACCTGCCGAGGTCAAATGCTGCCATCCTCTGTGGACTGAGACATGTCTTTTCTCTTCAAAGTCGAACCATGAACTGGGGAATACAGGTAAGTGCTGTATAACATATCTCAATGATGTTTTCAACTTATGTTCATAACTTGGTCATTTTTTGGATTTTTTTCCACCAGATTTTCAACATGCCCTTTTTGAGACACCACCTCATGAAAACTATCAGTGATATTTCATTAATCAGTCCTGGAAGGTGATTTTTATTTTTTATTTTAGTTTAGTTTTTGTTGACGTGTAAGTGCACTAGATAAATTCTGCCTATTTTCAGGCATGACCCGGGAGAGGGGAATACAGATGAATGCCAACTGACCTTGAACCAGATTAAGCAGTTGGTGGTATTTTTGGTGAATGGGGAAATTTGGCCAGGCAAAGGAAAATTTTCTAATTTTTGAGAAGTAGTGTGGAATCTTTAACATCCACCTGAACAGGCAGATGGGACCTTGGTTTAACATCTCATCCAAATGATGGCACCCCAGGAGTGCAGCACCCACCTCATTCTGCACTACAGTGTCAGTATTGGGATTTAACCCAAGCGCCTATTGTGGGGATAGAACCCACAGCCTTCATATGTCCCGGTCTTAGAGGTGAGTGTGCTACTTATTGAGCCACTGACACTGACACTGAACACTACATAAAATCACCTTTTGGGACTGAATAACAAAGTTTCACCACCAGTGTTCATGTGGTGGATACCTACAGTAAATATCCCATGTTGAAAATGTGGTGAAAAAATGCCTACAAATTGCAAATTATTAATGTTTGTTGCAATTGTTCCATGTACGTGCATAACTTTGGTCATTTTCAGTATTTTGACACCACTTTTTCATACATACACATGAACAGTACAGCTGTCATTGTTAACATCCTGGCAAAATGTGTTTTCCACGTGTGCATGGAATGGCACATTGGGAGGATCTGAACATTTTAACCTACTGAGTTTATGAAATGGGGTCAAGAAGACTATGTTGAACATTTGGGGCAGAATATTAAAACAAACAAATGTATTAAGTAATGGTGTTTGCATGGGTGTCTATTGCACCACTTACTGATCATGTTGCCTTATGTACTAGTGATCTGAGTTCAGGTATGAACTTTGTGATCTGGTTTAACAGGACAAGGCAGATAGGGAAGATACTGTAGTATGCAACAGCCCCAGCCTGGGTAGGGATGGAGCAGTATTTTGACACAGATGTGACACATCCTGTGTTGGGTCAGGGAGCCTTCACCACAAGGTATTCACATGTGTGCCAAGGTGTGCTGAGCCCATGCACTGAGTCAGGACTGTCTGCAGTGTTGTATTTATTTCATTTTGAACAGGTCCCAAAGGGAACTGCACAAATGAGGATACAATTCCACTATCACAAAGAGAAGAGAATTGCTAAAAACTACATTAAAGCAGACATTAGGGTTCAAGAACACAAAGCACATAAAGAAGGAAATAATAAAAAACATTAGTGTTTTGGGTCTCAGGAGTATTGCTAATTGGTGGTGGGGTCTTCCTTGGCATTGTCAACTCTAATGCCCATCCACTCCTTTAATCAAACAAGCTCAGATGTGATGTCTTCTAGGCCCCATGTAAGGAAAGCTCCAACATATTATCTTGTCCATACTGTATCACTGTGAGGCACTAGCTTATATCTGCATCTTGTGCTTCGAGGCAGGAGGCTACAGGCTGGGGGAAGGGGGTGAGCATTAGGGCTGTACTAATAATGTAAATTGGTCAGGTATTTCTTGGCCTTTCCTTACATTAATCCTAACAGAAATTTCCCTTACATTATATATAACTTTGACAGTAAACTCACTAACTGACACACTGGAGGAATAGTTTGTCCAGACCTCAAGGCTTGTTGCGTCACTTTTATTGGGTAAGGGTTTTCCCTTATCCATGACCACAGAACATCAGGCCTATATATACACCCAGTCATATAAGTACATCTAATCAAAGATACACAGATGATTTCAAACCTTGTACTACATACACAAGTTGTGTATTCTTTTTCCCTGTCTGGAAGTTCAAGCCACAGACAGCTATACTTTTTAAGATTTCTTCATGGTTTATGACATCTTTTAGTCACTCTCTGTTAGTAAAAATGTCAGATTTGGCCTCCTCCATTTTAACATTTTGTAAAACTGCTCACTAATTAGACAGTGTTCATAGCCAAGACACAACACATAACTGGATACCTAGAAGTTCTCTGTTCTAACTGGCATTTTAAATTCATCCTTTCCTGACTTAATTTACAGAGAAAGGACTTATGATTCAGTGGCATTTCCTTTCCACAATCCTCAGTGGAGACTGTGTATTCAGAGTCTAATCTCTTTGCCTCCAAAACAGGATGGGACTTTGAGAAAATAGGGTTTTTTACTTTTGTAAAGAAAGTTAAACTTGCATTAACCTCAGCTCTAATAACATCCTGTTTTGACAAACAAACCACATGAGCTTTATTACTTCACTTAGCCAAACTTTCAGAACTGCCCAGTACAGATGCATCAGGTACATTAGGGCATACAAAGTTTAGTTTAACCATTGCATCATCTTTCTCAATGCAACATGACTTTGTTTACAAATGTGATAGGAAGCTCCTACCGCTCTTGGGGACCAACCTTTCCTTAAATCTGTTTCAACAGTTCTTCTATTTTCTTAGCCTAATCTGTCCTTTACAATTTCTTGTCCATACAGTTGGCCACCTGTGGGCACCCCTTCCCTTTCTTTACTATGCTATAGTGTCCTCTTTACTTTTCCTTTTCCCTCTCAGGTCCTCAAACATGGAGGTTATTGTGGTGACCTCCAAACATATGTAAAACAAATTGTGTTTGTCATTGTTGGGTTTAGTATGTAATGATACCATACCATAAAATACCTTGATACCTTATGTTTATGAAACCTGTAAATATTGAAAATATCATGGCACTAGGTATTTTTCATAATGGTAAAAAGTACTAGGTGACTATTATAGAAATTATCTTAAGTTGTGCTATTTAAAATGCATGTAAATTGCTGTAAACTGAACAAGTCTGAAATGTCATGGTGATTTGCATATATCCCATGATGCTTTGCATTATGGAAGTATGCATGGTGTTGTATTTCTTTGAAACTTGACTTGTTGCCAATGCCCTTTGGGTAACCCTTTTTCAGTGATTCTGCATTGAGGTTCTTTGTCTATAGCTTGTTTTGTTTTCTTTTTGAGCCCCCACTATCCAAGCAAATGGGGCCTGCATAGGGGTGGAGGTTGCATCTGAACTGGTAAGTTAGATCAGAAATCAGTGTCAGTAGGTGCTGGCTAAGTGCATAGAAAGGACATACATAGTCTGTTGCTGCAGACTGATGTACTGAAGAAGAAATGTGCCATTGCAAAAGGTTATTTCTTGTATTTTGAATAAACAACATGCAGAGATTGTGTGTTGAACTTGAAGTTTGGTGTCTGATCCATCTGTTATCCCACAACCCCTCCACAACAAACCTTAAGACACTTTCCAAATAGAGTAGGCCTTTTTTTCTGTGACCACAAAACACCATGAAAACAATCAATAATAGATTTAAACCTTTTCAGAAGGTCATTCCAATTAGAAAATCATCTCATTTTGTTGATAACATACATTGGATGTGTAACTATCATTTTGCTAAATCATAAGCAGCAGTTTGTTTGAAGGGATTCTAAACAAATTTCTTATTGTCTGGTATTTACAAGTTGGTCACATTTCCATAATTAAGATGCCACTTATTCTGGTTTATCCACTGTGATTGGACATTGCAAATGAGGGGGATGGTAAATTCCTGCCCCTGGCATCACCATCTTTAGTAAAATGTTAATTTGAAAATAAATTGAAAATCAAAGTTATTGTTCACTCTAATATCTGGAGGATAGCAGATCCAAGTACTAACACACAAGTCTTTGATTCAGCATGTCATCCTGGTCAAAAAGATAGGGCAAGACCTGCAGAGGTGGTCCTTTCTCCCCTTCACACTGCAGGGGATGTGAATGTTATTAAAATTAATGTACTGCTGAGTTTGTTGTATCCCCTGGGCATATTGAATGTAGCATTGCTCCTCTCCTCATGATTGTAGTTCTGCCCCTACCCTGGTTTAAAAACCTACATTCTACAGTCACAATATTTCTCTGGCAAGGGAAATGTGCAAGATGAGCATACAGTATAACAAGCTAACTGGCCTGAAAGAGCTGGGTGCCCTTCAAGATCCTAACTCCTTACTATATTATTATGCTCCCCATGGTAGCAAATACCTGAGGTAGGGGCCCCACCCCCAGCAAGAACAACATTCTGAGTATAAACCACAATGACTACTAATAAAGAGGAATTAAGTAAAAACAATGTTGTCATTTGAGAGTCATTTTCTGAATACCTCACCTAACAGCATTCCTAAACCATTGCGAGGTACCTCAATACAATGGTCTATAAAAGCACACCAACAGATGTGCAGGAGCATGGGCTTAAAGGTACTGTGTACTCAGATTTAGTGCAATGTTTGTTTGGAAACCCTAAAATTACAATTGGCTAGATATATAGAAATGCCCAAATTTGGGGTACCATTAGTGGTGGGTGAAGTGGCCGCAATTCGCTCCACAGAGTGATTCACAGAGTAACACGGAATGCGCAAAGTGCTCGCAACACGAAGCATAGTACTTTGTGTTATAAAGAGGAATGCAAAGGCCATTGAAACCAATGACTTCACATTATTCTATCTTCCCCAAACCACTTATCCACCAATTTTAAGGTGAAGTACATTGAAATCAATGTACTTTGCATCACTTCACCTTGTAATTGAGCTCCAAGGCTAATTTTGCAGTGCTTCATGGGATTGCAGGTCACATGGGCTCTAGACTGTTCTGCACAGCCTCACTTCTGTGTAGTGTGTGTGTAGTGGAAGATGGAGGCAGTTTCCTCTCAGAGATCTGTGATTCAAATCCTCTAAAAGCTGTTAAAAAAGCCTTTTTGAGCCTTTTTTTTGCTCAAAATTTAGTACATCAATTGTGGAAACCATCCTGTGCTCATATCGAGTGTTTATTGTTTATGTGTGGATTTTGAATGTTTATTTAGAACAGTCAGACTGTGTACTGTGAAGTGTGCTTTGGAGGAGGGGCATCTGTGGTGCAGGTAGATTAATTGGGAGAAAAATGCAGTCTTTCTGTTTTGGTTATATTTTTCTTGTATAACTGTGTTAACATACACACAGTAATATTTTCAATAATTCTTGACTTTTTTGCTGATTGGTGTGGTGCAGCAGAGTATAATTTCAGTTTGTTTAAAACATTTGGTTATATTACTAAAGGTTTTCAATTTGCTATGGATTACTTGTAGTGTGTGTGAGAGAGTATGTATGTGTGTGAGGGTATGGGTGTGTGTGTGTGTGATGCATGCCATTAAATTAGACACCTTTTATTGTGCAACAGAGTAATTACAGCAGTGTGAACCTGCTATACACCACACCTACATGATTTTTTTATACTGCTTTGTGGTGTCTTTACTGGTAGAGGACTGTTACTGCCATGCACTACTCCCACCCCCCAAACCAGCAAAAGGTATTCTTTTCCAGATTTGGATTTGTGAGTTGTGAGCACTGGTTAGGTGCTGTTGTGCCTTTGTGTCTTCATCTCTTCAGTGTGCAGTGCAATCTTAATCTGTCTGTGTGTTTGCACTTTGCAGTACACCATTTATTCTGGGAGACTTTTGCATTTCTTATCACACTCTCATTTCTCTTCGTCAGCACTGGGGAATTTTCTGGACACAAGACAGTAGCATTTTGGGGATGCATATTAATGCTGGTGACTGTGTGTGACCACTGCACGCTTGACTGAGTGCGCCATTAATTCTGGGAGACTTTGCATTTCTTGTGCTATTATTTCACTTCCTCACCACTGGGGAATTTTCTTGACAGAAGACAGTAGCATTTTGGAGATGCACATTAATTCTGGTGGCTGTGTGTCCACTGCATGCTTGACTGAGTGCATCATTAATTCTGGAGACTGCATTTCTTGTAGTGCTATAATTTCACTTCATTAGCACTAGGGAGTTTTCTAGACACAAGACAGTAGCATTTTGGGGATGCACATTAATTTTGGTGACTGTGTGTGACCACTGCATGCATGACTGTGTGTACCATTAATTCTGGGAGACTTTGCATTTGTTGTTGTGCTATCATTTCACTTCGTTAGCACTGGGAATTTTCTGTACACAAGACAGTAGCACTTTGAAGATGCACATTAATTCTGGTGACTGTGACCACTGCACAAATGACTGGGTGTACCATTAATTCTGGGAGACTTTGCATTTCTTGATGTGCTATCATTTGCTTCATCAGCACTGGGAGATTTCTGGATACAAAACAGTAGCATTTTGGGGATGCACATTAATTCTGGAGACTGTGTGTGTGAGGGGTTGCCAATATTGTTGTCATTCCACCTTATTTTGCGTTAAGACGGAATGACAATGTGAAGTAATAATTACAAGGCAAAGTGAGCCTTTTGCTTTGACCTTTCAGCGTGGCAGAGTGACAATGCAAAGTGGCCACTTCACGTTCACTTTGCCAGCAGAATTTAATTTTGCTGCATCTCTAGGTACCATACAGGAGCCCAGAGATGAATATTTTGCCCAGGGAAAAACTGTTTTGCTCTTCTGTTCCTTCCAGTGACAGCATAGGGTCTATAATAATGAGGTTTTCAAGTTCATGTAACTCACACGTTGCCGAATACAACTGCTGCCACCCCTGTGGTCCAAAGAAGGTGGAAGGTATGCAGAAGCATTGATTTCAGTAGCCAAGTCATCACATGCTATCTCTAAATTGTATGCAGAATTCCTCACTACTGACCACCTTGACAGGTGGATCTAAATGCTGCTGAGCTGTGGAGTGAGCTCTGAAAGCAGGATCTGCTAAATGCTTTATTTTTACTTTTAAAGGTATGCCACTGTTTGCTTTAAATTAGAAGATCTTATCAGATAATCTTGTGCTGCACCCCAGTCGGTGTGTGGTTTCAGGTGTTCTTTGTTCTTTCGCTCAAGGAAAGCCCGTAGTGAAGGCCGGATCTGTGGAAGAGCAAGGGGGCACTTCGGGAAGGCCTGAACTTGAAACCGCCCACTGGGAGAAAACCGAGTGGAATATTTCTGGAACATTTCTGTGAAGATGCCATGGAGAAGCAGTGGAAAATCCTGGAAAAAACAACCGGTTGAAAACATTGTGAACAGAGCCATAAATAGACATGAGCAGAGAACAGAGAGCCAAGAATAGAGAATCTTGTTGCGTGCTGGGCTGTGTACTGTAAATATCTGTTCTCAGTATTCCAGTATTCCAGTGCTATTGGTCTGGGCTTCTAATTAGTGGTGGGCGAAGTGTGCTCAATCCGCTCCATAAAGCATTTCACGGAGTAAAGGCAGATTCGCTGGAGGCTCAAGATTAAGTGGAGTACTTCTGTGTTATAATGGGGGAACGAAAGTCCATTACAAACACTGACTTCATGTTACTCCGCCTTCCCTGGTCACTACTCTTTCAATTTGAAGGTGAAGTGCATTGGTGGCAGTTCACTTTGCCTCACTTCGCCGTGTTTTTGAGCTCCGAAGGCAAATTTTGCAGTGATTCATTGGAGTTCAGGTCACATGGGCTCTATATTGATCTGCACAGCCTCAGTTCATGGTAGTATGAGTAGGAAGAAGTAGGATACAGTGTGCTCTGATAGCTTTCTGTAGGAATCTTGTAAAAGCTGTTCAAAAAGCATTTTTGGGAAACCCTCCTGTGCTCATATCATCCAGCGTTCTTGTTTGTGTGTGGATTTTGAATGTTAATTTACAACATTGAGTGTGTGTGGTGAAAGACAATGAAAGTGTGCTCTGGGGGGCGTGTCTGTGGTGTAGGTAGATTTAAGTTGGAGAACTAGTGATTTATTTGTTTTTTGGCAATATTTTTGTTATATAACTGACTGTTAATGTACACATAGTAAAACTGTCAGTAATAGTACAAATTTTCTTGCTGTTTGTTATGTGTATGTGGGGCAGCATTTCATAAGGTTAGTTGTTTAAATTAGAAATTTACATTACGTGGCAGTACACTGAACTTTTGCATTTGCGTCACATTCCTCGTTGAGCATTGTACACAAACTGTTCTGTGTTGTTTGTGCAGTATTGTGTGCATCAAATATAATACACCTTTTAAAATTTGTGACACTGACTAGTGTAAGTGCAACTAAATGCAGCAGTTTGAACCTGCTATCCACTGCAGCTGCCTGATTTTGTACTGCGATCATGTTCTCTGTTGTTAGTTTTGCTGTTTGTATTGTAGTGCCGTAAAAATCAGCACTGTCTGTATTCAGTGCCCCCCCCCCAACCCCACGTTCAAAAGGTTTTTTTTTACCAGACTGGATTGTTTTTGTGACTCCATCAGCTTCACTGGTTACTGAAGTTGTTTTAATTCCTTGACAGTCTCAGAGTAGTCTCTTATCTGTTGCTGAAGCCACAGTTGTTTATTTTGCTTCACATCCAGCCAGAGTCCTCCAGTCAGAAAGTGAGCATATCAAAATCTGAATTTGGTAATAATATTTGTGGTTGATCCCCAAAATGCCTGCAAAGAGATGTGTGAAGAAAGCTGTTTCTGCCATGGCAATGTTGGCAGTAAGATGGTCTGTGGGCATGGTAGTAGTACACGGACGCAGAGTGCATTGCTGATGTGAGGAAAGGTATTTCTCCTGCAATGTTTTTTACAGCCCAATCAGTAGCTTCACTCATAGTTGGAGAAGATGATGTTTTCCCAGCCGGTGGTGTTAGTGTTACTGGTGTTAGTGGTGGTGGAGGTAGTATTAGCATTGTTGCATCAAGTTCTAATTCCAACCAGTGTACCGTATCCAAACATATTGAGTGTGAAGCAGTGCAATTGAGTGGCAGCGTAGATGATGTCATACTTCCCAGTAACATCCCAATAACTGAACCTGAGGATTCTGATGATCATGTCAATGATAGCATACAATGTGATATTCCGTCCACCATGGCACTTAACGTCACGCATTTTGCATGCAGTGATTCACAGAGTGGTGAAAAAATATCAGGTGATGGTGGTGTAGATGCTGATGATGAATGTGATGATGATGATGATGATGATGTTGCTGTTGTTGCAACATGCAGTCCACATGCTAGCATCCAAGCAGAAGATGTGGATGTGTGTCAGAGTGACATTGATGAATATGATGATGATGTAATTGACCCCAGTTGGGAACTGGAGAAAAAGAAATTAAAAGTGGCTGTGTCTGAGTCTGTTTGCAGGAATCCACCCCCCCCATAAAAACTTCTGATATAACGGTTTTAGTTGATGATGTTGATGATGACCCAGTAATCAATATGATAGGTAGTCGTGGTGTTGATTTGCAGTCCAGGTGTGCAGTGGCCGAATCATCACATGCCCCCCCCACTTCAGTGCTTAAAATAACAGACTTACATAAGCCACATCATCATGGACATGTTAAAAGCAGAGCATCACACTCCCTTGTTTGGGTTTTTTTTGTTCAAGATGCAAATGATGATTCAGTTGCAATCTGCCAGGTTTGCCATGTGCATGTGAGTCAAGGTAAAAAGGGGAGACATTTTGGGACAGGAGGACAGCATACACATCTTAAGAGCAGGCACTTGACTCTGTGGACCCAGCACAAGCTGGCAGCTAATACCACAGTGGGGCGTTCACCCTCATCACCAGCAACCATAGTGAGCATGTTATCCCCTTCCATGACTATTAAGTCCAGTAGTAAATTAAATGTGTGCAGTAGTGTGGTAATAACAGCAGAGGATTACTACAGGCATGATGAGGTGGAGGATCATAATGACTCTGAAATGTTGTCCAGTGCTGGTGAGAGTAGCAGTTTTTGTGGTGGTGGTGGTGAATGCAGTATGTCTAGTGCAAGTGGTACATCAACCCCAGTTGGCAAATCTGGCAAAATAACATCATTTCTGGGTTTGTCATCATCACCTGTGCAACCGTCTTCATCAAATGTCCATACTCCACCCCCTGCCAATGCCATTCACCACAGAGCACAACCATTTGTGACCAACAACACACCACGTGTAAAATGTTTAAGTCAGCCCACGTTACAGAGTGTTTTTGTGCATAAGCTAAAGTACCCCCCCAATCACACAGTGTCACGTGAACTTAATACTGCTGTAGTGGAGATGCTGTCACTTGATCTTTTGCCCTTCTACTTTATGGAGAATTCTGGGTTCTGGTGATTTGCTGCACATGCCTGTCCAAAATGGAAAGTCCCATCCAGGACATACTTTTCTACCGTGCTGTTCCTGAGTTGTTCCGCACTGTGTCCGACTCAGTAAGGCATGCCATTCAACATTCCTCCTCTCCATTCATCCATTTAAGTATGGATATGTGGACAAGAGGCAAAACAGCGGGAAGTTCATATCTGTGTATAACTGCACACTGGGCGCAGGTGCTGGGGTTTGTTTGTGATGTTGGTAGTGTGAATAATCAGTGCAGTAAGGTGGATTGTCATGGTAGCAATCTTTCTGGAATTCACCAGCATGCAACAATTGCTATGCACAGTGTGACCTGTTCACACACTGGTGAGAACATGTTGGACATGGTACTGACTGAAACTGACAGATGGCTGAACCCTCTGTCCCTGAGAGCTGGGTTCATAGCAAGTGACAATGGGTCAAATGTGGTGAAATGCTTCACGAATGGTGGGTTTTTTTCATGCTCCATGCATGGCCCACTGTTTAAATCTTGTGGTTCAGGAGTTTCTGCAGCACCCTGACATAAAGGAAAGGCTGACCATTGCACAACATATCTGCTCTCACTTTTCAAGATCTGGAAAGGCCCGTGACCAGCTGGGGCAGTTGCACATACAAAACAGCCTGCCTCAGCACTGCCTGAAGCTAGAAGTTGTCACCTGATGGAACTCCATGTTATACATGGCAGAGAGGTTGTATGAACAGTACAAAGTCATCTCAGAATATCTTGTTATGCACACTAGCCATGACAATTCTGGGGCCTCCATGTCTATGACTACATAACCGTGGTGCCTCATGGACTAAGTAATAACAATTTTGCCTTTTGAACATGCCACAGGCAGTGAGTGGTGAGTCTACCTCCATTAGGCAATCAATTCCACTGCTGCGGGTGCTGAGGCAGACATTGGTGAATGTACAGCATAGCCTTGATGTTGCCGGAGACGGTAGTAGCGGTATGTTGCTGCAACACATGCTGACAGTATTCTACCAGAATCATCACACTGTGAACATTCAGCATAGTGACAACTTTGCCATGGCAACAATGCTGGACTCACTATACAAACATGGAATTGCATCAGTATCGGAGGGAGGGACTGAACAGGTAAAAAATATCAGTGGTCAACCGGTGTGCTTGGTTCAAGTGGCACAGAAGTCATGTGCCAATGTCAGCAAACCTCAGCAGCATAATCCGACTGAAGGTGTACCTGGAGGACCATCAAGCATATCATGCAAGGGGAAAGCGACTATAGTTCCAGGTGGTCTGTCATCCAAAGTGGGTGGCATCAACCCACTTTGGGAGGCTTTTCCTAAGTGGGTATTTGCGAAATAAATGATTCTGGAGAACAGACTGATGCATCAACAATTGGACTTAGTGTGGCACAGAGAATGGTTGAGTCATATTTGACTGAAAACAGACATCTGATGATAAGTGAAGATCCTCTTTTGTACTGGAGTGGAAAGGTCAGTGAATGGCCAGAGCTGACTGCAGTGGCACTAAAGTACCTCACATGCCCACCCTCAAGTGTAAGTGTTGAGAGGGTATTCAGCTCAGCAGGTGCAACAGTCAGGGTTCATCAAACAAACCTGTCTCCTGCAAATGTTAGTTTGCTAACATTCATTAAAACAAATGAGAGGCACATACCAGCACAGATTGCAACCTCGGTATTCATACCCCGGCTTAGTCATGGTGGTCTTGCTGATGTAGAAATGGAGCATCCTGGTGGCACTGGCAGTGGCTGCCTGAAATGGCCCACCACCGACGTAGATGATGACACAATGGAGAAAGAATTTCCCAGTGGTCAGACTTCAGACATTGATGTCTGTGGGGACAGTTTTCTTTACAAGGATGATGATGTGGTTAATGTTGGCAGGTTTTAACTGTAGTATTTAAAAGGCAGTGTGCACCCCCCCCGGACCACCACCACCGGGACTGATGTTATCCAAGTCTGCCACCATGCATCTGTCTGCCCCACATGGACCAGCACCACCACTGGGACTGATGTTATCCAAGTCTGCCACCGTGAGTCTGTCTGTCCCCCATGGACCACCACCACCACCGGGACTGATGTTATCCAAGTCTGCCACCATGAATCTGTATACCCCCCACGGACCACCACCGGGACTGATGTTATCCACGTCTGCCATCATGAGTCTGTATGCCCCCCATGGACCACCACTCCACCACCACCAGCTTCTTAATATTTAAACCATAAAGTGAGTATGTGCACTCATGTTTGTTATGCTGCCTCACTTCCTTAATTTGTATGTTTTGTTTTCTGTAGCTTTTCAGAGCCACAGTGGAAAAACACATATAGCATACTTCTTTTGTTTCTTTTACAGGGGATCAAAAATAGACTCCATCACTAATACTCATTGGGAATGATGCTGTAGCTGTACTGTACAGAAAGGAACCAATGTAATATCCATGTGAAATCCATTATGGTAAGTATGAAGATTTTATTTCATCCGTTTCATTGTTTGTAAAAACTGCTGCAAACATTGCACACAACAGGTTGTGTTAGTTGACAAGGTGTGTCTCTGCAATGTAACTTGACAATAGGGATTGAGATTTGAGAACCAGGGAGGGACACATAACAATGAAGTTGTAACTTGTAAGAAGTCATTCATTTCATTTTTTAGGAAACTTCAAGATGCTTTGTCATCATGTCAAAGTGGTCTTATCCAAAAAAGCTCTTCAACATCAGGCACACCCATCCCCCGAGCTTGGGCACACATGCAACACGCAGAAGTCGTTTCATTAGATGACCATGACCATCATTAACAACCGGACTCCAGAAGGATGCTGATGAAATCTGTGAAGAAGTAAAAAAATAAGAAACCATTACAGACAAACCTGAAAATATGATTCCCCCCCCCTCAAAAAAAAACTTACCTTCATGTGCTTGAGAGTTATCCGTTTCCAATTTCAGTGCAAAAAATTCTCATTGAGTACTGGAATGTGCACACCAACAGTTTCTATGTGACCTGTGTATGATGCAGAACAATACTATGAGTACATGTCCATGTCAACCCCCCTCCTCAACTACAAAATACACCATGCTGTATATCTCCATATATATATATATATATATATATATATATACTCACCAAGGCTACTATTAGTGTGCAGTCAAAGTGCACCTTCAATCCAGTTGAGATGATCACATTTCATTTGCTGGAATGGTCTCGAAAAACACATTGGACCAGCAACACAAACCTGACAGTCATCATTTTATGCTGGGGTATGTGCTGAAACAGTCTTATTTCACTTTGTTACCACTGGTCAATTTTCTGCACACAAGGAGGACGCATTCTGGGCCTGCAGAAAAAATGTGGGGATTCTGTGCCACCACTGCGCGCATGACTGAGTGCGCCATTAATTCTGGGGGACTTTGTATGTGCTGAAACAGTCTCATTTCACTTTGTTACCACTTGTCAATTTTCTGCACACAAGGAGGATGCATTCTGGGCCTGCAGGAAAAATCTGGGGACTCTGTGCCACCACTGCGCGCATGACTGAGTGCACCATTAATTCTGGGGGGCTTTGTATGTGCTGCAACAGTCTCATTTCATTTTGTTACCACTTGTCAATTTTCTGCACACAAGGAGGATGCGTTCTGGGCCTACAGAAAAAATCTGAGAACCTGTGCCACTTTGTCTGTTCTGTGATTTTGCTGTGAGCTTATAGTCATGATGTCATAGTGACATTTTTACAATTAAAGCAGCATTGCAAGAATGTCCTCACAGTTCTGAACTGTACTGTTTTATGCTACTTTACATTGCCACAGCAACCACTACTTACCTCCAAGTCATCAGGAACTTGAATGGTACGATTCTTCTCACAATTTATTTCTGCTTCTCTTACCCACTACTTTTTCATGTATGAAAACAAAACTAGCACATCTTCAATATTGTTCGGACCAGCTTTGTATTTATTTGCAGCTGCTTTTCAATAACTATTGTTCCATGGTGTCATACAACACTGACTGATGCATAACTGTTAATTAACAACAGAAGTGATATATGACAACTACTTGATGTGATGGAGAAAAGCAGGGGAAAACAATGACAAAGACCTGGTCACTGTCAGCACCAATTTAAAAGGAATGCTCCTTTCATTATTTCACACATGAAAAAAGGTAGTACAGCACACTCAACTACTGCAAATTATCATATCATTCCAGTCAGCCAGGATGTAAGTAAAGGAAGTTGTAACATAGCATTAAACAATATAGGTCAGAGTTACCAACAGAGTGTTGCGCTGCTGCTTTACAGTCACCACATTACATAGTAATGGTGATGCACATAAACTAATATGTGGGCACATTACTTGGAATATGTCTTGCTCCACAGAGTGCAATATATGTCTGTGAAAACCACCCATAATTTCATTACAGTGAGTCACATGATGGAGAATTACCAATCAGAAAAACCAGCAACCCACACTGTGCTACACTCTCTCAGCAACATTAAGACTTGATGCCAGAGTGCAGGTGCATACTCCACTATAGTGAATGTCCATAACTATCCCAACCAATGTTTCCTAATGTTACAAAGTTCACTTTGTGGTGAAATGTGGAATGTTTCCACTAACAATGCTCTCTTACTGGAAGCGTGGCCCACATTTCACCACAAACTGACCATTATAACATAAAGAAACATTCGAAACCTGTTGGACAATTGGATATTCACTGTAAGGAGCATGCACACGCTCTCCTGCCATCACGTCCTAACATTGCTGAGAAGGAGGCAGAATGTGGACAGATTTTCAAGCAGGGAATGCCTCCATCACGACTCCTGTAATTACTCCTGGTTTTCACAAAAATGTGCACTACGTGTCTAAGAAAAGATTCCCCTGGAAGGGAAATGTGCATGATTTAACAATAACAAAAACACACAAAAAAGTACAACCCAGTAGTGGGAGGGTTGGGTGGGGGTGGGGGTGCAGAAAACAATACCCTGACTTACTATGGCCATGGGATGCCGTGGTGGTCCAGCAGCAGGTGCAGCACTGACAGTATTTGCTGCTGCTGTGCTTCCACTCTGTTAACCTGCTGCTTCAAAGCACTGAAGTGCGTATTGTTTTCCTCGAGCACTGCCCACACCAGGCCGAGGTCAGACTAGCTTGCAGGGACTGTGCCGGGGTCCACTGCAATAGGTAATCCAGGTAGTGGGACTGGTGGTAAACAGGGTGGTGCTGGTGGCTGTGGTGGTGGTGAAGCAGCTGATGTAGTAGCCCTCCTCCTCCTACTGCAGTGGTGACTGCTGTAAGGTACATCTCACACCCCAGCAGCACCCTCGGCCACTGCCATGGAAGGACCAGCAGGTGGATGCCTGGCCCCTTCCATGGCAGCCTGCCACTCTGCCCTGTGGTGATTCAGCATGTGGGTGCACTGGCCACCAGTCCCCAAATGTGTCCCAGGGGGCCCACGGTGCACCAGCACACCACACACATGGCACTCCACCACTGTGCTGTCTCCCCCCACACAAGTAAAAAACTCCCACACTGGGAAGCTGCGGGGTGGACCAGAAACAGTACACACATGTCAGGCACGAGTCCCACTACCACCTACAATTTCCGGGGCCACCTCCTGTTCCTGTGGAGGTGGTGGAGGGGGTGCTGCTGGAGCCCCAACAGCTGCTGCTAGTGGTGGTGGTAGTGGCGGAGAAGGTGGATGTGCAACAGCCACTGGTGGCACTGGTGCTGCTGCTGCTCCTGTTGCTTCCACAGGAGAAGCAACACCGGCCAGGAGTCTGGAGCGGTCCAACATCACATGACTGCCCCGCCCCCCCCAGGTCTGCACTCCTCCCCTCCTAACATGCCCATGGGCCAGAGACTCACCTTCTCCAGCATGACACTCCATCCTCCTGAGTCCATGGGATGACACACACACACACACACAGACAGTGGACACACACACACAGACACACACACAGTCAGTCACACACACAAAACAAAAACAAAACTTATACAAAAAAATTCACTAACCAAAAAAACACTAAGACAATACAAACACTAAATAAAACAGCATTTAAAAAAGCTGTTTGTTTGTTGGTTCTGGCAGTAACAAGAAACGAAAGACAAGCAAACTCCTCTCCTCTCACAATTTTGCTTTCTCCCTCTACAAATGCGAAGGAGAAAGTGAAACTGCTTCTCTGACTTACTTCCTTCCTGCCTGGCTAAAGCATGTGACTTACAGTACTGTAGGCCATGTGATGTGCCTATTTTCTTCTCACTTCACCTTACTTTATGTTAAGGCATAATGAGAACACGAAGTGGTAACAATAACATGAAGTGAGCACTTTACAGGTCCCACTTCGCGTTGTGCTCCACGGACGCAAAGTGCCCACTATATGTTCACTTCGCAGGTGAATTAATAATTCGCTGCAGCTCTACTTCTAATCTGTTTGTTTAAGAATGGTCATTTTTATCAACATTCCAATGACTTGTTAGTGACTTTTTAATACTTGTAAGACCTTAAGACTTTTAAAACCTGACCCTTTAATTTCACAGCCTTCCCAGCTTTCTATGAGAATTGTAATCTTAGCCATACTTCATTTCAAGAGTGTATAAGAGAGTTTAGCTGTGTATTTTATCTTTGTTTTCTAACTCTTGTTGCTCTTGTTAGTATATGTCATATTATATTGATTTATGCAGTCATATTGATCGTCAACACTCTAACTGCTGTTATCATGGTATCTTTCCATAGTGGTAGTCCACCCTACAGCTTTGATGAAACTCCTTTTCCCCATTCATATGGAAATTGTAAAACTTGTGAAAACTCATAATTTATATTTCATACAATTTAATATATGTTTTATTTTACCTATTATATTTTGTGCCTACATCTAGGGCTAGTTCCCAACTAGTGTTAGAGAAACATGTGGTGTATGAGCATAAAAGCCCATGTGCAGCATTGTGAAGGTCAGATTCACCATTCCCTTCTGAGCTTGGTGCAGTGTGGTGTAGAGTGTCTATCGAGCAGCATAGAGTTGTTCAGTTTTCTTGGAGTGATTTAGTGTGTTCCAGTGGGCCCCTACCTAGAGTTCTTGTGACTGGTTAAGAGCAACTTGTATGGTACTGGAAAGCTATACATTTGATCTAAAGATGTCCCAGTAAGTCTTATCCTGGTATTCAAGTTTTAGCATTTTAGCATTTTATTTGGTATTTGGCACCTGCTTGCCACTTATATTGCTATTCCCTGATATCTTTCATAATACTGTTCTGCTGGAAGGAGTGCTTTGTTCCATGCTTATGCATGACCTTGTAAAAAAACTGCCTCAAAGCTAGGATGTTATATTGGTCAGTTGCTATTTGTTTTTTTACATTTGAGAGTGAGTAGGAGTAACAGTGCCAGTAGTAGCATCTGTTAGGGAGAATCTGCTGTCCAAGTTGTTCAAACTATTTGTATCTTATATATATATATATATATATATTTATAGTTTTGTATTTTTATATTTTACATTTGTTTTATTCTGTCTGTTTTTTTAGAACCTCTTATGGTCAGTAGTACGGAGGTCTCACACTCAGATGTCACACTGGCCACAGAGATCCAGAGGTTACAGAGGTCACAGACAAAGATATAAGAACCTTCTGTTTGACTGTGTTTTGAACACTGGTTTCAAATGAAAAGTTGGAACTTGTTGCTGGCTGGTGTCCTTGGATTTTACTGGCTAATATTAGTCTTAAGACTTTTCAAGGATTTTTTTTTGTTACTGAAGATTGCATATTGAACTTGCCTATGTTTTATCTGTGGAGAGCTCATCCAGAATTTTATGATTTATATCTTTAAGAGTGTGGTTTATCCTTATGAGACTTCTTTGAGATTTCTTGAAGGAACCCTCAAGCAGAACATGTGGCTCTAACTTGATGTGTTTTTGTTTTCCATTAAGCTTAAAAAGCTCCAATTAGTATTTAAATAGTTATTACTTGTTATTATTTAAATATCACGTGCATTTTACATCTTACCATCACTAAAGTTTTTTTAAAATGGTGGTGTGTATTTTTCCAGTAGGTGTATAACCTGAAATAACCTGATACAGGTGATGTTTGGGATTGTTGTGCATTATAATTGTACTGGCTAATTGCTAAGAAGAGAAGGTAATACACTGGTTTAGTAATTACGAGCCTAACTGAATTGGTAAACTTGATCTTAACTGATGAACATGTCTAACACATTCCCCCAAAAAATGAGAACCTATAGAATTAAGGTTGTTAAAATGACCATACAATCTGATGCAAAGGGTCTAAAAGGTTCTACAACTGGAAAAATAACACCTTTTAGTACAGCCCAATCCTGATCACATTGAATTTAGAGGAAATAAAAAAAATTACAAGGAATTTTAATCCTAAATTGACATCATCCGCTGTTAAAACAAGTAGCAAAAGCTTAACTAGCATTCATTCTATACACCCATTGTTGGAAGAAATTAGAAACTTAGAGAAAATGTTCAGGCTCATCCCAACAGGCTACAATCTAATAATCTAATTGATATTACAGGTCCAGAGTTGCACATGTCAGATTTAGATATGCCTAAACAGCAGAATTTTAATTTGAAACACAGGAATAATGATCAAACTGTGGCTCCAGTAATTGACAATAATAATGGTGTATGTAATGCACAAATTGAAGATGCTGCTATAATCTGTACCACTTCAAATGTGCCTAATGTAAACAATGTTCAAGCTGTCAGTTGTCTGGCTGCTAAGGGAAGGAGGGTAGTGCCAATTCCAGAAACTGTTGAAACAGACAAGCACTTCTGGTGACGTCACTGGGTTGACTGCAAGCTAAACTTCATAGCTCCTGTCCCGTTGATCGATAAAATAAAATTCTCGCTAAAACTAAAACTTCAAAATCTTTGGCTATTGACTCCCTAAGCTGTAGGAGATGGCAGGAAAACATCAACGTTACAAAAATTCCAAAACGCTAAACAGTACAATGAAATTTAAGCAGCTAGTGCTCGACGAAGACATGGAAGGGTTTGCGGCCCAGACACCTCACAGACGACAACATCAGAATCCTCAGAGAGGCTGACACAATAGAAACAATGGATCCTGAGATTATGCAAAAAACCCTTCAGCAGATCCTCTCAACAGTCACCAGAATCGACTCATCGCTGGCAGACCTTAAAAAAGAGGTACAAACATTAAATAAAAAAGTAACACTAAACGCTGTGAATCTTACCATGGTCTCGGAGGCCCAGGAAGGGATAGACAGACTAGTACTGCTTCTGCTTCAGAGAGACAGAGAGACCCAGCATTGGTTAGAAGATCTAGAGAATAGATCTTGAAGAAATAATTTTAGAATCCATGGAGTGCCGGAAGATGCTGAAGAGGGATTCCCCTCAACCACTGACTTTGTGCAGCATGTACTGGGATCGGCACTTTCCCTCCCCTCGGACATTAAACTGGACATTGACCGGGTGCACCGATCCCTCATTGCAAAGCCTCAAGATCCAACAGCTAAACCACACTCTCTTATAGTCTGCATGGTGTTTTTCCAGAGCAAGGACTGGATTTTGCAAGAGGCCTGGAGGCATAAAGACCTCAAATACAAAGAGGCACCTATTTTCTTTGATCAAGAGTTCTCTGCAGCCTTGCAGTCAGTGAGGCAAATGGTTAAAGGGGTTATCAGAGATTTAAAACAAAAAAAAGGATCAAGGCCCAACTATTGTTCCCAGCCAGGATCAAAGTTCACCTAGATACAGACATGAAAATTTTCTCTAACCTGGTGGAGGCAACACAAGTTCTTCAAAATCTGGAAATACCCCTCCCCGATCTGGAGATGCAAAAGTTAGAAAACAGCCTTAAGTCAGAGAGGTGTCCAAAGTACCTAATTTCAGAGGCAGGAAAAGGGCAGTTCCAGGCTCTTATCCACAGGAGACCTCTTCGGATATTCAAGACCAGATTACAAAAGCCAAAATGAGACTACAGGATAGTGGACGACTAGACCAGCTGACTGAGGGATGAAATCATCGGAGGAGTAGAGAAAAGGCCCAAAGCACCAGCCATGGCAGATCCAGCAGCTGAAGGAATGGACAGAATTGAAGAATCCTTATGTGAGGAATAAAAGGGGACATGAGGGAATGGGAAAGATCTGAATATATGAAGAACAGTTAGCATACTACCGGCACATAGACATCTAAGAGTAGACATTAAACTATGATGGATATATGCTCCAGAAAAAGAAGTGCAGGAATGAATAAGAGTGACAGTTGAATTAGACTGTATAATTAAGGTTGGAGATGCATCCTTGAGTGAAATCAGAAGACTCTTTAAGGTAAGATGGGTTATGTAGCTGAAGGGAAAGAAATGCACCTCAGGGGATATATATACTCTCACAGAAGAAGTCACATTTTAATGCGAGCGTAGAGAGATAAGTCAGAAAGTTTATAAGGGACAGGGTCAAGGGGGTATAATATCAAGAGCCTTGGATCCCCTCAATATGTATTGAGTTAGAAACCTTTGGAGGATGGAGATGGAGGAGGGGAAAGGCAATAGTAAAGTGGCCTGAGAAGGGAAGGGAAGGAAAGAAACAAGGGCAAAATAGATAAGATAAGGAACCAACTCTGAAAACCTCAGAATATAAAGTAGAACTTAAAAAGGATGGGAAAAGAGAGATAAGAAAAGGGAACTTAAGGAGGAAAGTGTACCCTCCAAGAGTAACTATTTGAACCAGAGTAAGAGAGGTAAGAGAGACATACTCCCGACATCGGGATACATTGCAATCGTCGAGACTGATAACGGCACCCTAAGCGGCTAGGTGGTGTCTCAAGGGGGGAGTGGGAGAGGAGGGGAGACACAAGGACACAGGGAGGGGCAGATAAATCAGAAGGGTATAGAATTAAAACCATCCCTCTGGCTCTCTGAACTTTTCCCCTTGAGAAATATATATAGAAAGGGTAGACACATTAAAGCAGAGGCATTAGATGTTGATGGAGGAACACAATAGGAAAAGAAGCGTCGATATATAAGATGGCAGGAGACAGGGGAAGTCCTCATAAAGAATAGTGCAACCCTTAGAGAGTGCTCTAGGTAAAGGAACGGAAAGAAAAAGGCAAGAGATGCGAAACACCTCTGAGAACAGATAACTTATGTGTCCCAGCTCATTAATCCCTCTCAACCAAAAGAGACATCTTAAGGGCAAGATCCTGCAGAAAATGAAAACATTATAGCAGAGCTCATGAGGGGTTGAAATATATTATTGATTATATCAGGGCAGAAAGAATAAGAAAAGGTATAATATGACAAACAGATGGAAACATATTAAAAGGGTAGAAGGGGCGGGGAAGGGGAAATTAAGGAGGAGTACTTGGTATCGAATTTTTAGCTTTGGTTTGATCCTGAAGTGGCAGGTTAAAAGGGGGGATGGGGTCTCCCAGAGGGGAGTCCATCTACACCTCTTGCCCCAACTACAAGGCGCACTAATTGGGTCAAGTTGACCTCCCACAGTATTTCTGTGGGCTTCGCATGGAAGTCATGAAAAATGAAACTCACATTGTCATGTACATAGTTTTAGAGTTTGTTGTTAAGATAGTACCAAAAATAGGTACTAAGTTGATAGTTAATGTTTTAAATTGTAATGTCTTAATAAGTTTAAGTTTTAATTTGAGGGTCTTGCAGGCTGGAAGAAAAACAATGGGGAAAAGTAAGTTGGAACAAGGGTTCACAGCCGAAACATTTTCAGGTAAAATATGGCCCCCCTAAATGTTATCTCATATAATGTGAAAGGGATTAATTCCCCAATTAAATGGACTAGGCTTGACTGAACTCCAACACCTACGATGTGGTATAGCCTTCCTACAAGAGACGCATCTTTCACAGGCAGAACACTCCAAACTTAGGTGAAGATGGGTGGACCAGGTGGTATCATTGTCACACCCCACCAACAAAAAGGCAGGGGTAGCAATACTTTTTAAGCGTAATAGCCCCCAAAAGATACAATCTATGGAAGTGGGGTTTCAGGGTAGATTTATCAGAGCAACCTGCACAATGCACAATAAAACATTGCATCTAGTAAATATATAAGCCCCTAACGTGGGCACAGAAAAGTTTTTGAGAGAGGTTTTTAATAAACTAGCAGACCTGCCCCAGGGCCAGACACTAATTGGAGGGGACTTTAATTCTACACCTCCCTCAGCTAGACTGTTCATCAGGTAATTCAAACACTAATAAAGCAGCAAGTAAAAGCTCAGGGCCTTAATGTCTGAATTATGTATGGCAGATATATGGAAGCACTGCTTGGGGAGAAAGGGATTACACCTTTTTTCAGGGGCACAAAGTTCTCACTCACACATTCATCTTTTTCTCACACCTAAAACGGATCTGCATTTAATTGAGCAGGCAAAAATACATTCAATCACCCTGTCTGACCACAGCCCAATCTCAATTAGCCTTAATATAGGCTGGGAAAATAAAACACCATTGTGGAGACAATGTCTCCTTATCAAATGAGGAGCCTTTATAACACTTATGAACAAGACAATTAAAACTTGGAGAAAGACTCCTAAGAAAAGTTGTTCCCCAATGCTATGGTGGGACACTCTAAAAGCTATGGTAAGAGGGCAAATAATTAGTTATGCCTTGGCTAGAAAAAAACAGGCGAAGGCCACAGAAAAAGCTCTCAGAGACAAACTATCAGACCTGGAGACCAAGCATAATAGAGGCACAGGATCAAAACAAATGCTTAAATATCTAAGTCGAGTCCGATCTGAACTGCATGAACTAGGGAATAAAAAAGCCGAGGGTCTCCTTAGGTTCACTAGTCAAAAGTATCATGAAACAGGGAGAAAAGCCCTGAGACTTCTCACCTTTCGTCTTCAAAAGAGGCAGGTCAATAGGAACATCTCTGTAATCAGAGATATATCAAACCCTGGAAAGTGCTGGATCAAACCAGTAGAGATTGCCTCCCAGTTTAGGACATTTTATAAGAAACTATATATGGAAAGCAGAACAGAAGGGAGTTAGATCAGAAACTTTAAGCTTTCTAAACTCTATCAAGCTGCCAACTCTGCCCATAACGGCACAGGAGGCGCACTCTGCTCCAAGCACAGAACAGGAGGTTTTGAGAGCCATCAAAGATCTCCGACTGGAAAACACCAGGCACAGACGGCTGCCAGCTGAGTGGTACAAAAACTAAGTAAAACTCTAATACCCCATTAGTACATATTTATAATGCGAACCTCGAGGATGGTACATTCCCTAAGTCATGGCAGGAGGCACTGGTTACAGTCATCCCCAAACCGGAAAACCTAGATCTCTGTGCTCATCCTTTAGACCCATCTTGCTACTTAACCAGGATCTTAAAATTTTAACCCGCATACTCGCATCAAGGTTACAACAGTATATAGAGCTCCTAGTTCACCCTGATCAAACAGGCTTTATACCACATAGACATCTCCAAGACAATGGAAACTCCTGAACATTATCACACATAAACACCCCTTCAAAACAAACCCAATGGCAGTATTCCTAGATGCTGAAAAGGCGTTCAATATGGTGAACTGGGTATATATGGGAGAAGTAATGTCCAGGATGGGGGTTGGGGGTAATTTCCTTAAATGGGTAAATCTGTGCTACCAAAATCCAACAGCCCGAGTCAGAATGAATGGGATAAATTCAGAATTCTTCACAATAAATAGGGGAACAAGACAGGAATGTCCGCTATCCCCACTACTGTTTGCTCTAACCATGGAGCCGCTGGCACAGGCCATTTGTGAAAATCCAAACATAAAGGGGATAACAATAAATAACACTGAATATAAAATTTCACTATACGCAGATGACACAGTACCATATATAAAAGAACCAGAAACTTCAGTTCCTGAATTGCTCCAACTACTGGATAGTTTTGGCCAGATCTTGGGTTTTAAAGTGAATATTGAAAAACAGAAATTCTGAGTCTAGATGGACCCCACATAAGAATTTATGAAATCGTCTCCCTTTCAGATGGGTTAAGGATAAAATTAAATATTTAGGATATCAATACCAATAGACCTAACTAAATTATACCTTTATAATTATCAAGTATTAAAAGAAAAAGTCTATGAAGACTTATGGAGATGGCAAAATGTACCTATTAGTTTTATAAATAGAATGGAGGCTATCAAGATGAACATTTGCCCAGGTTCCTATTCTTAATTTCAACTTTACCTATACTTACAGATGGAAAAGAATGGAAGCTAAGAAGAAAACTATCTAAATTTATATGGGCAGGGCGCCCACGTAGAAAAGGGCATCTAACTGAGGCTAAAAATAAGGAGGACTAGGGGTCCCTGACCTTCTAAAAATACTATTTGGCAGCACAGACAACTCCAATTTAAAAATGTTAAAACCAAACAAAAGGGAGTTTGGTACATGCTAGAGGAGAAGGCCCACCCCTGCATTCCTCTGCAGTTCCTACTCTGGACACTCAGACCCTCAGACCAGAAAATATTAAGTAACACCTGGACAAAAAATACTCTTAAGATTTGGCTCAGGGTCAGACAATGGTGGGAGATCTTCTCCCCTACCTGGAAATACATCCCTCTGAAATACTTACCGCAGTTTCTGGCAACACACAAATATCTATGCTGGAGCAGATGGTCAGACAAGGGCTCAAATATTTACATCAAATGGTTAACAATGAGGGGGTCAAATCATTTGCACTCCTTCAAGAAGAATTTGGGCTGTCTCACAAAGAATGTTTTAGATATCTTCAATGTAGACACTTTATAATTAGCACAGTTGGGATTGGTTCCATACAAAGTGATCCAGCTCCACCATTGAGATATATGTACGAAAAAAGTTCATGGAAGACACTAGGAATCTCATAACAAACCCTACAAGAAGGTTCAGGCATTCTACACATTCAAGCAGTTGAAAATAAATGGCAAGCTGAATACGAAGGCCAAATATCAGACAAGGAATGGTCTCTTATCTGTCAGGGAATACATAAAACAACCAACTCCCCAGTATGGAGGGAGTTCAGGTGGAAAATCTCAACAAGATATTTTATTACCCCAGATATCTCATCAAAATATGGAACCTCCCAAACTAATAAGTGCTGGAGGGGTTGCTCAAATATAGGCTCCCAGTTCCATATATTATGGAGTTGCTCAAGACTCAGGGACTTTTGGGCAGAGATAACCAATGTTATCAAAGAAATTTTACAACTGGAAAACTCTCCAGAGTTTCCACATATGATACTGGCCCCCCTCCCCCCCGGTGTAAGAACAAAGGCCCAAAGGTACTTATTTTATATAATAATAGCAGCAGCTTCTAAGGCTATTACACAAAAATGGCTCTCCTCAGACAGGATCTCTTACTCTGGGTGGTGGACAAATGTAATTAATATCAAAAACATGGAGGCCCTTACTCAGAATCTGAACAGACCAATTTAATTTAAGGTGGCTCCCATTCTATGAATATGTAGAAACTAAAAAGGGCACTCCAGTATTAGATCAATTTCTATTAAAATAGGACTGAGGGGGTTGATGGGCCTGATTGGATACAGGATAAACTTGGAAATCCCTGTCCCCAGCCTGCAGGATCCTATCTTATCTTAGATATCTTAGTTATTTTAGCTATGTTTAATTTTTTATGTTGATCCTCAGATATAAATTATTCGAATAACACTAAACTTAAACTAATCCCCCAATTTCTGGACAAGGGGAAATCCACTACCCCTCCAATTCCCTCCTCCCCCCTTTTTTTTCATGTATGTTGTTAAAAAATGATCAGATCAGTTTAAGCATAGATGATATTGGTTATATATTTAGAAAGACAGGATTGGAATTAGGAAAGACACAAGACATTAAGTTTGGGGCTTGTGTTTAATCATAAATTAGTTTATTGGGTAAACACTGGTTAAAAGATTGTTAAGAGTAGTTGGACAGGAGGAATGAGATGCAGAACAGGAGTATTTCCCAGTGGTGAAGACAGGAAAAGGTTGCTGGGTAAATGCTCTATTGAATCGGAATCTACTACCCTGTCCAGCCTGCAAAAACAAAAAACAAATCATAAACAGTATATCAAGTGACAAAAAGTTATGACTATAAACAGCAACAATGATGGTATTTATAATAATCTGGATTAACATGAAGTCTGTTATCACAGTATGAATTTTGACATAGAAGTATGTCTTTCCTATACATTGGTATAATGAAGTTTATTGTAACTTGTAATGGAATATGGAAAATCAATAAAAATTTAAGTAAAAAAAAAAGAAACAGACAAGCAAGTGGTTAGCCCACAAACAAATAAGTGAAAAAATGTTAATTGATCATTCCTTGACCAATTTGATTAATTTCTGACCCCTTATATAAATAAACACACCTTGGATCCTTCGTTGAAAAGGGATGACAAAGTACCATACTTGTGGTCAGACGGACATCCTTGTAAAGAGGATAAGAAAGTAATTCCTGATACTGAACTAACATCCAATATGGATCATGAAGCAAATCATAATGAAAATGCATTATTAAAGGAAATTGGGGAACTAAAAAGACATTTGCTTTGGTAATATACATCTTCTGGAGCTGGTTATATTCTTCTGTGCTTTTATTGAACATTATACAAAAAAAAATGAAACTGGTGTGGAAATTGTGGAGAGAAATGATCACAATGTTAATGAGGAAGCATCTGGTCATATAATGGTGGGTGACCTCTCACCTAGACTACTGCAACTCCCTGTACCTAGGGCTACCAGGGGTTGCAGTCCACTGCTTGCACCTAGTGCAGAACGCAACAACATGGTTGTTAATGGAGACTCCTTGTTCGAGTCACACCACACCCATGCAGCATGAACTGCACTGGCTGCCAACTCATTGGCGGATCACCTTCAAGGTCAGGCTTCTGACCTTTAAGGCCCTGCATGGACTGGGCCAGGACTATCTGCAAGAGCTCCTGATTTCTTACTGCCCTGGATGACCACTGCGCTCAGCTGATGAGGGACTGTTAGAGATTCCCACGGTACATCTGAAAACATGAGAGGCCCATGCTTTTATGTATGTGGCCCCGATCCTGTGGAATTCTCTACCTCATCAGATATGTGACTGCATGACTGTGGAGAGTTTTAAGAAGGCACTGAAGACCCATGTGTGGCACATGGCCTACTCAGATTGATTATTTTTAAGATATTTATCTACTTGACTAACAGACTGTATGGAAATGTTTATGTTTTATTGATTTCTATATGTTGTAATGTTGTATAGCAGCTTGGTTTTGGAAAGGTGCTTTAAAAATAAAGTCTTGTGTTTTATTATTTATTATTAAGAAATTTGTGTAAAGGGAAGGAGCAAAGATGCCCCAGATAAAAGTTGCAAAAAGTTACTTACTAGTAAAATCACTGGGAAAAATAAAAAATAGGGACAAGACACAGGCAAAGAAAATAAATCAATTAAAGCTATAGCAGAAGAAATAACCAATAACAAAATTAAGGAGATAGACTTATTGATTAATGAATTAAGCCTTTTATATTGCGTAGCCACTTAATATATGTCACTACACCAGTATGTGCTGATTTCTCTGAAATATTTCTATTATGTAATGTGACCTCATAACAAGTGTTTTCAGCAGTCCTATTTTGTTCTAATTGTAGCTCTGTATTGTATTGATGTTTGTTGTGTTTGCCACCCTGGTTGCTTGGGTTGTAACCAAAAACAATCCTCTGGACCAGTTTGCTTACCTGGTTATCAAAGATAGACATACATACATACATACACACATACACACATAAATAAATAAATAAACAGAATGAAAGAAAGCTTCAAATAAATCAAGCAGATGGTAAAAGTAGCAAAAATCCACAAAGTAGGCATGATTTAATTAGCCAAAATAAAAAAGATAAATGAATAAAGAAATAGTCAAAAAAAGGGGCAGTAAGTAAAAAGGCAGAAAAGAATTTAAATAATCCTCCAAGTAAAGTGAGATTTGCTAAAGCCTATAGGGTGGAAAATCACCCGATTGATAAGAATGACTCTATTTACTGCTCAGATGAAGTGGAGCAAGAAAAACTGATAGCATCTGGTAACTTGTTACCAACCATTTACATTAAAGGTGTCCCAAAATCAAAAAAATGAAAATTCATATATAGCTAAATTATTTTTTTTAGTTTTATTTATCAAGTCTAGGATTACAAATACCTTTGAGCCATGGATCTTTTACAAAGGTTCCACGACAGAGAAATACAAATTATGGGGAACATCAAGACAGGCATTACAACAATGTGGACATTGCAAACAGAGTACAGATTAATACAGTTCAAGGGTAGCATTGTAACAAGGCAGCCAGCGGCATTTGTCAGAGAAAATAGACAACGGATAAGAAGTGCCAGAGTCATAGGGAGAGGGAAGAGGATGGGGGGGAGAAGGAATGTAGGAAGGGTGGCGAGAGGGTGAAAAGTGCAGCATTGGGTATACCAAGATGTGAGGGTAGAATCCAGTGAGGAGGAGAGGGGAGGGGGACAACTAGAGCAGAAAGGGAAGTGGAGAAACAAGTTTAAGTTGGGCAGTCACAGGAGCTGTTGGTAGTGAGATAGTCCCGGAGCCTAGTTTTAAACATACCAATAGTTGGGGCAGAGGAGATGGTTGGGCTGAGGCCATTGAACCAGAGTGGTGCTCGATAAGCAAAAGAGCATTGTCCCTGTGAAGTGTGACAGTGGGGGACTTTCAGTAGCTGTAGCGTGGATCTCCTAAGGCACCATTTGTTGCAATTAGCTGCATATAACCTTATTAAAGGAGTTCTGGGTAACAAAAATAAGCTGGCAAGACATCAAGTCTGCTTATAGATATCAAACATGCCCACATAAAGGCTGGCTTTGTCTAGTCATAAGAAATCCAGAAAAAAGGAAGTATACTTTAAAAGAAAAGGATAACTTTATGGAACTGGGCATATCACTAGATGCGACTATCAGATTAGCACCAGTTAACAATAATAGTTCCCAATTGAAGAAACTGCTGACTAACATGCATAAGAATGTGAAAGAGCAAGTCCCAGCTAAACAACCTTGGATCATAGCTTTTCTAAAGTCAATTGAGTTAGAACATATGTGAGAAGGGGAGGAAACTGAGAATCTCTATAGAAGAGGCAGAAAACAATTAGGACAAAGAATTAATAACAACATGATATTGGAATCAAAAGGGACTTCTGACTCTGATCATGACTCGTTACTGGCAGAGGATGAGAGCAGTGAGGAAGTCAGTAGTATATCTAGCTCTGTCGACAGTACAGTAGAAATTTTGGAGGTAACTGACTAAGGGACTATAATAACCATTTATGTATGATAACTTGTAATATAGCAGGCCATAAAGAAAAGCTTGAGGATAAAGCCTGCTTAGAATTGCTGTCAACATTTACAATATTATTTCTACAGGAAACATGATTGGGGAAGTTAGATGAACTATGGATGAAAGGGTATAAATCTTGGGTAACTCCTGCTTATAAAAATTGTAAATATGGTAGATTTAAAGGTGGCTTAGCTATTCTCATTGACATAACCCTTGACTTTGTGAACTTAGAATCAGTATATACAATTAATTTTACATGTACATAGTAATTGTTGGGAATTCACAAATCATGGCATTATTCAATATTTATATCCCACCAGCCCTTAAGTAGAATGAATTCAATATTATTCTAGGTCAAATAGGTCAGGATATAGAGTCACTCAAGTCCAGATTCCCAGGGGTTAGTATATTCTTGTTTGGCAATTTCAATGCATACAGGAACTAGTATTGAGGATTCTTCCCTAGAATGGGGTGTTGATAACTCCCTAAACATTCCTATAAGACACTCAAAAGATAAGATTCTAAATAAAAATGATAAGATTCTTTTACAGTTTTTAAATAAATCTGGGCTTAGAATTCTGAATGGATGCTCAAGGGTGATTGAGACGGGGAAGTGACCTTCCCAACAGTAAATGGTGGTAGCGTTCTAGATCTTTGTATAGTGGAGGACCTGGAATACCCTAGGGTAGTTACCTTAGGGTTTATAAGCTGTGGGATAGTCACCATTTCCCTGTGAGCTGTACCTTGACCTATTTGTCTCAAGCAGTCTGCTAAAAATCATAAACAAGAGCTCAAGGCCAGCCAAAATATGTGTATCAGATATGGGAAAAAATCATCTGGAATGATAACACAAAGGGAGTAGTGGATGAGATTATTCAAAAGTATAAATTTACAGAACCATCTTATACTGTAAGTTATAACAATGAGATTGATACTAAATAAAAAAACCTTTTAAATGTATATGAAATTAATAGAAGAGGCACTGGGTACCAGGAAAGGAACACAACAAATTCTAAGATGGCTCAATAAACCATGGTTTGATAAAGATTGTGCAAATCTGAGGCAAGAAATAAAGGTCTTTGGTAACTTAAGAACAAAGAACCCTCTCCTACTATATTGATGGCCTTTAAAACCTGAAGTCGGAATATAGGAGCCTAATTTGTAAAAAAAAAAAAAAAAAGGACTATAAAACACTTTATGGGGCCATTTACAAGAGGCCATTTGGCAAAAGATTCTCAGACTTTCTGGACATTAGTGGCATATGGGTGCAATGATAGGAATATACAATTAACCATGTTAGGTATGATGAGAAAATAAATGGATTTGGCACTTTAATAAAATCTATGGTAATGGCCAAGAAGTAGAGGCACTTAGATATAATAAAAGTAAAAACACACAACATCAAAATTTGCTTATTTTCTCATCAAATGAGGTAAAGGAAGCAATACAAGCACAACAAAAAGGAATAAGGCTGCTAGAGTGGATGGTGTCATGTCTGAAGTCTTTCTGCATAATATTGACAACTAGGTGAAGGTTTGGACACCAACATCTTTGTTAATAAGTCAGCACCAAGTTATCTCTAATAACTGGAACAGGGTTGATATTGTCCCCCTCTTTAAGGAAGGTCAAAGACACTATCCAAATTGCCATAGACCAATTACATTACTGCCAGTTGTTCAAAAAATGTATGCAAGACTACTGTTATGCAGACTTACATCCTGGGTATAGGAACACATCCTGGTTTCCAAGTGTGTGGCTTTAGGAAGCACTTTAGCACCACGGATCTTATTTTTACATTAAACTATTTGGTTAATATATGTTATTTGGAAAAAGAGCACTCTATATGCCTGCTTTGTAGACATAAGAGCAGCTTTCGATTCTGTAAATAGGAGTAAGCTCTGGGAGACTTTGGAAGCCCTAAACATTAATAAGCAATTATTGGAAATGTTACAAGTATTACATCATAATACTGCTGCACAAATATGTTATACCAGGGATGGAGCCCTCTCAAAGGAAATAAACATTGGGAAAGGTGTAAAACAAGGGTGTCTATTGGCTTCCCTGTTGTTTAATTTATGTATAGAGACCCTGACAAAGAATATTATGAACATAGATACATTTGCCCCTACAATCAATGTTGAAAAAATCCAACTTTTGTTATATGTGGATGACATTATCATCATCTCTCAAACCCCCCTTGGCTTGAAAAGGGGAGTTACACATTTAATGAACTCACTTGATAAATTGGACTTGAAAATGAATGTAGAGAAAACAAAACTTATGACTATTGGTGGTAACAGATCCACCAAAAAGTATTGGGAACTAAATGGTTTAGAATTTGAGGAGGTGAAGGAGTGTAGATATCTTGGAATTATTTTTGATAGCAGCATGTCTTGGAACTCCTGTATTTCTGATGTAATAAATAAATCATACAGCTCAATTTTAATGCAATTGGAGCATTTGCAAATATGTTTGCTAGCAATTCTTTCTGCACTTAAAGTGACTTTTGAAGCAAAAACTGTTAGCCAAACCTTATATGGGAATGACGTTTGGGGTCTGTTTGTGAATGAGTCAAAATTGGAGACCATACAAAATACTTTTATAAGAAATATACTTGATTTACCAAGGGACTGCCCACAGGCCTTTATGAGGCTAGAAGCTGGCCTAAGACCTTTGTCTATAAGAATTAAAGTGAGGGCAATCAAGTTTTGGAAAAAAATGATCCAAATGCCTACAGATAGGCTACCACAATTATGCTGAATGGATAATC
The DNA here is from genome assembly GCA_016271365.2 of Neoceratodus forsteri. Lineage (NCBI taxonomy): Eukaryota > Metazoa > Chordata > Ceratodontiformes > Ceratodontidae > Neoceratodus > Neoceratodus forsteri. The sequence continues at coordinate 131,635,005 of JADMNL010000022.1, forward strand.
TGGAAAGGTTACAAGCAGGGGCAAGCCCTGCAAACTGGTTTACAATGTTAAACTTGATTGTAAAGAAAGCAGGGATGGAAGACCTTTGGCCTAGTAGAGTCAATATAAATGTGACCAATTCATAAAAGAAACTAAGCAGAGAATATATGATATTGCGATTGAGATGCAAAATGACTAGTAAAATACACAACATGGATATAGGAGGCCTCTACGCCAGCATAAAGCTAAACTGGGGTACAGGATATTATTTATTACACTGTAAAATAAGTGGCACAGAAACAACTTGTGTAACCTGAGGCTAGAAAGCTTGGGGATTGTAAATTTGTAGAAAAGGGACAGGAAGGGCAAGGGAACAAATTTGTTTGTAACTGTAAAATGTGACATCCCAGATGTAATTCATATGCTACTGGAATGCGATACTCTGTCAATGGAAGAAACAAATGGATTATACCACTCCTGCAAAAGCATAATCTGGAAATGTAGAAAATTGTATGAAATATCTACTATGTCTAGACAAAATAAATGTTATTTATGGGATGGCAAAATGTATAAATAATTATTATAGATAAACAGTGTGTCTGTTAAAAATGTTATATGGGACAAGCAGAGTCTGCCTAGTTGTTTATATTAGGAATTAGAGAAGCACAAAATACAAGAGAGACCTATAGTGTGCAAATAATATAACCAACTAATGGGAATCAGGGTGACAGAAAATGGCAGGTCAGATAACGTGATTATTAAATGACTAATGACACCCATAAAGGAAATGCTGACCCAGGGCGGGCGGGAGGGTGGGTGGGGCAGCACTGCAGAAGCATTGGTGGGTCTACACAGCCTTGGACAGATATTCTGCTGCATTCTCCATACATGCTGGTCATTAGCAGGCTCCATTCTGGTCTGATGATGGCTGGATGGAAGGAGGAGGAAAATCTGCTGGTGAATAAGGCTCTCCAGTTCTGCCTGCTGGCCATTAGCAGGCTCAGTTCCTGTCTGCTGATGGCTTGGTGGTGGGGAGAGGCCTCTGCTGGTGAATGAGGCCCTCTGGTTATGCCTGCTGGCTGTTAGCAGGCTCCTTTGCGGTCCAATGATGGATGGGTGGGGGAGGGAGGAGTCTCCATAGGTGAGTGAGGCCCTCTGGTTCTGTCTGCTGGCCATTGAGGCTCCATTCCAGTCTGATGATGGCTAGATGGGGGAGGAAGTAACCTCTGCTGTTGAATGAGGCCCTCCCGTTCTGCCTGCTGGCTGTTAGCAAGCTAATTTCTGGTCTGATGATGGCTGGGTGGGGGGAGGGAAGGAGAAAGCCTCCGCTGGTGAATGAGGCCCTCTGGTTCTGCCTGCTGGCCACTAGCAGGCTCTGTACAGTCAAATGATGGCTGGGGTGAGAGGGAGGGAAGAAGCCTCCACTGGTGAATGAGGGCCTCTGGTTGTGCAGCACACAAGCCAGCATATGTGAGATGCTTTGTAGGCTTAGTTACTTTCTACTCACATCTATTTTGATTGACTTGTAGTGTGCTGATTGTATTAATTTGTACTGTACTGATTTGTAATGTATTGATTTGCTTCTCTTCTGATGAGCCATTGAGCTGAAGGGCACAGTTTATATTTTGGACCATTTGATCATTTCTATTACAAAACTAGTTAAGCACCTGTTGTACATATCAACTATGACATGGATGAGAGTGAGATAGTAGAAAAGTCTTCACTAGCCCTACTTGACCTCCTATGAGCTCACTCATGGCTTTGGCACTTGTGAGATCAGGAGGTCAAGGAATACAAATATATATTCCCATCGATGGGCTAATTAGGGCTATAAGGCCACAAGCAGAGTGAGTGGCTTTATTGTCCTAATAAACCCCCAAGATAGGTATTCTTCTGAGTGATCCACCCTTACCCATTGTTTGCTGAATATAATACATTAGGATGGTTATTGTTATGGGGATCAGCTTTGCGATCATGTTATGACACCTGAAATTCTCATGCAACAAAGAGGGAATGGTGAATGGTGAAAAAAGGGAACAAGATTCTCTATAGGTATGTTAGCAAAAGGAGAAAAATACCATGGGGGGATTGTAAGGCTAAAAGGGGAGGAAGGGATGAGAGTGCAAGGGGACCAGGATAAAGCAACAATCCTGAACAAATATTTCTGTTCAGTTTTCATGGAAGAAGAGGAAGGGGAGGGACCACAGCTAAGAATCAGGATTGGAAGGGAGGCAGACAACAGTCAGTTTACAGAAGAGAGAATCCTAAGAGAACTCACAAAATCGAAGGTGGACAGGGCAATGGGACCAGACGGGATACACCCTAGAATATTAAAGGAGTTAGGGGAGGTACTGGCAGCACCACTGGCATTCCTATTCAACAAGTATCTGGATATGGGAGTGGTTCCAGAGGACTGGAGAAGGGCTGATGTAGTCCCTCTTCACAAAAATGGGAGCAGGGATAAGGCTGGAAGCTATAGACCTGTCAATCTGACCATGGTGGTGGGGAAAATTATATAATCACTGCTAAAAGAAAGGATAGTGGAGCACCTTGAATCCAGTGGAGCACAAGATCAAAGACAGCACAGATTTACATCAGGAAAGTCATGCCCAACAAATCTAATACATTTCTTTGACTGGGTGACCAGGGAGGTGGATCAGGGTGGAGCGGTGGATATGGCCTACCTTGACTTCAGCAAGTTGTTCAACACCATTCTGCATAGGAGGCTTGTGAACAAGCTGGGAAGCCTAGGACTGGGTCACAAGGTGGTGAACTGGTTTGGAAATTGATTGAGGGATAGAACACAGAGAGTGCTGGTAAATGGATATAAATCTGAGGTAGAGATGGTGACCAGCAGGGTGCCACAGGGATCTTTTGGGGCCAGTACTGTTTAATATCTTCTTCAGTGGCATTGCAGAGGGCTGGAGGCGGTATGCCTCTTTGCAGATGACACTAAGATTTTCAATAGGGTAGACAGTTCAGGTGGGGTGGAGAAAATGGGAGGTCAAGCTAAACTAGAGGAATGGTCCAGGGTGTGGCAGCTAAGATTCAATGCAAAGAAGTGCAAAATCATGCACTTGGGGCACAGAAAACCAGAGAGTATTACATGATGGGTTTAGAGTTATTATGACCACAAACAGGAAAATCTAAGGGTGATCATATCTGATGACCTAAAGGTGGCCAAACAGTGTGCAAAGGCAGTGAGGCGAGACTATGGATTGCTGGGGTGCAGAGAGACGTTTCACCAGCACAAGAAAATAGGTGGTCTCGCCACTGTACAGGTCATTGGTGAGACTCTCATTTGAGTACTTTGTCCAGTTCTGGAGGCTGCATCTCCAAACGGACATAGACAAGGTAGAGGTAGTTCAAAGAAGGGCAACAAAAATGGAGTAGGGCCTACAACAGAGATCATACAAGGAGACTAAAGGAACTCAATATGTATACCCGGAGGAGAGGAAGGAGGGGTGACATGATAGAGACCTTCAAGTACCTAAAGGAATAAATAAAATATAGGAGGCAGCATATTTTAGAAGAAAAGATGCTCTAGAACAAGAGGCATGACATGAGACTGGAAGGAATAGGCAAGGGCAATCGAAAGTACTTCTTCTTAAAGGGTAGTAGAGGCATGGAACAGCATCCCATAAGAGGTAGTGGTGGAAACACAGTGAGAATTCAAAACTGCATGGGATAGACATAGGGGAACCCTAGCAGATCAAAAGAGGAGGTGAAGCCAGAGATACAGTAAATAGGATCTGTGGCCTTTTTACTAGGTAGGCAAAAAGGGCAGACTGGATGGGGCTGATGGCCTTATCTGCCATCAAATTTTATGTTTCTATGGTATGTAGTGAGTGCAGGTAGGAGTTTGGGGGATTTCTGGGTTTGGCAGGGTTTTGTGTAAGTGCCTTTTGTCAAGGTTCTTTCACAGCTTGTTCATTGGTTTGGCTATCTTTCTAATGCCATGTAAATTGTGTTATTAGTATTGTCCTGTAGAGTTTACTGTAGTATAGGTGTATACTTTTTATTAGTGCAGGCATATACTTCTAATAGTTTGATTAGTGTAGGTTTATAACTTTAATTATTGTTGTTTAATTAGTATATAGCTGTAATTCTTTAATTGCTGCAGGTATATACTTTGAATTGATATTAGTCATGGGGGGGGGCTTCCAGTTATGTCATGGAGTCATTAAGATCCTGAGATCTTAGCTCCAACCACCCTGAGGTGAATACAGTCCTCTTTATCAAGTTTTGAATCTTCAAATTGCTCAGTACGTCAGGAGGTGGATGAATGATGGAATGAAGTAGCAGAAATAAATCTAAAATCCACACAAACAGATGCTGACAGGTTAATTCTTGATTCAAGAGGCCAAAGCAGGAGCCCATCACTGAGTAGTGTGAAGGCACTAAAATACTGATGGTGAAGCCAAACATTTCTGCACTCTTGATATGAGAACATACTTAAAGAAATCCGGAGCTCCTGAGTAGAAAAACAAAAAAGAATTCAAGAATTTAGCACACAAGCTTACGAATATTTTACAATAATTAGACCAGACTGAGGAAGGATTTCAGCCACAGAGGGTACTACTGCTCAGCTGGGCTGTGCTGTAGAGGCCTTATTTCAGCATTCACTTTTGCTTCAAGCTAAATGCTTGGATCTTGGAGGGAGATCCAGATGTGAGAATACACAGCTCTATGGCTTAGCCAAAGGTGCAGAAACTGCACCAAAGACCGCCTTTATTGAAAATTTGCTCTGTGATGTTTTGGACCTGCCCTCTGATTACATCCTTTCAGTGGAGAGAGACCACCGCTCACTCATTCCAGTGCACTGTGAGCCCTCAGCCCGCTACTGCTCTGTTGTGCTGAAGTTAAGTAGCTACAAAACAAAAGAAGCCATACTGCAGAGGCTTGGGTGAAAAAGAGATAACATACCTCAATTAGAAAATCAGCTTTGATCATGACTACTCTCTCGAAGTTAAGCAAGCCCATCAACAGTATGTTACAATCCTTCAGCTGCTGAGAGAAAAGGTTTTGTTTCCAAATGCTGTATCCTGCCAAACTGAGCATTTTTTTGGGAAGAGGGTCCCCAACTGTGTGTTAAGGCTGGGAAAGCTTTGGAGGCACTTCAGCTCAAGGGATTCTTTCTCCTGTCCTTGGAAATGGACCATATTTCCAAGCTTTGTTTCTTCCACCTGGACTGGTTACTAGTGGTGCAGAAATCAAAGGGTGTTTTCTCTCTACAACTTGCCAGAGATGCCCTGCAGCAGTTGGGGACAGTAATTCAACAATCTAAAAGCTCACCCACTGCATCTGCTACACTAACAGAGCACTGAGTACTGTAGAAAAGCTCTGATGGTTTTGAATTACTTCATTTGGTGATTTGCGCTGGAGTAATCCATTTCTGAAGCTTTGAAGCAGGTATTCATGGTGTTTACTCACTTGCACAGCAGGCAAAACTCTGTGAATGTTTTTTGTTACCTCTTGCCTTCAGCGTCAAGACCTGCTGTCCTTCATGGAATCTGACTTAAATGACTGAAGTCCAGGAACTGATAGCCTTGATACTTTCTTCATGCAGTAGTCAACATACTTTTTAGTTTTATAGGTTTGCAAAGCCAGTTAAAGTACTGAAGTATCTTTTGCCCTGATGTTTCTTCTTGGCAATAATTTATTGATTTATTTCTAAGCTTATTTTCACTTCTTACTGTGTTTGACCTTACTAACTGTGGAGTGATTTACTATGCAATTCCTGATCTGTGTTAAGACTGCAGTTACTTTACATGCCTTGATGAGTCATGTTGGCCCATGGAAAGGCATGTTTAAACTATAACTGTTTAGAGACAATGGCAAGATTTAATGACTTAAATTAATCTTAATGGGAACTTTGCTTTTACTTTCTGAAGGACTTGAGTCACAGCTAAGTGAACCTATTATTATGTTGACTATTGTTTCCTGCTACAGCATTCTTCCTGGACTGCCTATATTTGTTTGCCATGTGAGTTTACCACAGTTTTATCCCACTGGGGATCCAGGAGTTATATTTTTATAATGGGGTTCCCAATGAGTTAAGGTGGTCTCTGCTAAAGCTGTAAGACATTGTGCTAACATGCTTTTGTTTATGACAAGAGTTGCTTCCTAGATATCAATGTGTTTATATTTATTTCACTTCTTGGGGAGGCCTCGGCTGGATCTAATAGGTTTCTCTTATTCATGGTGATCATTTTATTAAGGAACTGGAACCCTGTATTCAAAAGTTACAGACTGCACTGCACAAGTGCCTGTGCCATGCAACTGAGATGTGCAGACACAAAATAATGGAATATTCAGAAGATGCACCAAGAGATGCCATTGCGCATGTCAGCTGAATATTCTGAACATGCATGATCCACGAGGGAGATGCATGTGTGGCATGACCTGAGCCCTATGCAGAACATAGGGAAAATGTACACTAGGCAGCCACAGGCGGCCACGTGTAGTGTGAAAAATTACAATATTCAGCAAGTCTTCATTGCACAATCAGCACCAAAACAGCTCATTTGCATCTCATTATTGGAATGTATTCACTCCATTTGCATACCCAAGGCATGCTCAATTCAAGTTTTTCAAGGCTGCCTCACCACTCAACAAAGGTGAACAGGAGGTACTGCAGTCTAGCAGGCAGGTGTGCTGTAATGTTTGTGTGTTGGTGGATGGGCGGCATTGGCCTAAGCACAGTGCTGTTATCCATGGCCATGTGTGGGGTCAGACTGGGGATCAGGATTCCCACCTGGTTAAGCAACAGAGGAGGGCACAGGGTGACACACACACAGTGAGTGGTATACTACAAGAATGTGATACACTTGCTTTGTTTGCAGACTACAGTCAGTAGCTGTGCCCCACACCCACCCACATGATAGGAACATGGTGAAGCACACAAGGAATGTCAGTGTTCAGAAGGTGGCCAAGTACCCAATTGTGTGGGTCCCACCTGGACCACTCTGGGTTCACAGTGGCAAGTCTGACACTGGAAATGTATTTGCCCATGGTTGCTGCACACCCAACAACTGAGGGGTTGGGTGTCCATGAGGCATGCCCATGTCACCCCCAGGCTGCAGGTTGTACCACCCCTGCCTGGGTTGCCCACTGTTGTGCTATGCCCACCACAGGAACCCCACACAGACCCACTGCAGTGCCACTGTAGTGGTGTCACACCACGTGACAGGCACCAGTGTCATGTCTGTGGCTTCCTGTTGTGTGGGACTGGCATGGGTGCTCTGTGTGAACCTATGTTACACCACCATGGGTGTGTGCCACAGGTCAGTCTCTGGCCCATGCCATGCTGCCACAAAGTACCACCATGCTACCTGGGCACCATTGCTCAGACATCACCCTGAGTACATGCCACCACCAGGTGGTGCCCTGCAGGCCTCATGGGTGCAGGCCATGGTCCCTGGTACATGTGCTGTGGGGTGGCCTTCTGCTGTACTGGCATGCTAGGGTGGCACCCAACAACACTGACAGGTGGCTGCTGGGTGTCCACATCCTGGGCTCAGTGTGGGGATGGCTCTCTGTGTGGTGCTGGTAGTGTCCCGGCACCTGTGGCTTGGGGTATTTCCGTCCTGGCAGGATTGCTGTTTTGGGGTGTCTGGGCCATGTCCAGATGTGCATCCAAGGGCTGCCTGAGGGTGGACTGCCTGCAGTTCTGTGGCCTGCCTGTGGGTGACTGGCTGATTTAGGTTATCCTTTTGTCTGCCTAATTTTGCGTGACACATTTCTGAGATGTGCAGCAGATGTGCTGCACATTTTGGCTTAATATATGGATGCAGGGCATATTCATCTACACACACCCTTTTTTGAGCAGCATACATTATTTCTGCATGATCATGCATTCAGGAATACAAGACGCATCTTTCCTTTTCAAATATTACGCATCCATGCATTTTCTGAGATGTGTGGTGCATCTCTATTTTGGGCTGCGCATCTGATTTGAAAACATGGGCCCCAGTAGTCTTCTAATGAGCTACCTCATATAGAGGTGACTCAGGGAAGGGGGCCTCACTTTTTAGAGGTGATCATGCCTCTCCCTTCTGCAGCCCATTTGCTTCTTAACAATGCTTGAGAAGGGAACAGAAGTTCATAATGTTGAACTTCCCACCTTGGGAGTATCAGTTACTTGTTTTTCTCATCACCCTGTTGGCATTTACATGGTCACAGTTGTTGGGTCTTCTATTTATGTTTGTAAATGCTGAAACAATGGGGTTACTTTCTGTAATGGACCAGTCCATTTTGCAGGAGTTTGATGGGGTACTGGGTACTACAATAATGTGTTCTGTTCTTTGGTTCTTATAATGTTAACAGTTTGACAAATGCTGTCAAGCAGAGTAAAATTGTAAGTTTCCTGAGGAGAACTCATGCAGATCTTCAGGAGATGGATCTTTCTGGAGTGCAGCATGAGGGGATGCTGTTAAAACTATACTTCTCTACTGGGACTATATTGCCCTCCTTCCTCCCATCCACCCTCCCACCCTTAGCCAGTTCTACTTTTGTAGGCACAGGTTTTGACTGACAACAGGAACTTCCTGTTTGGGAGCAGGAAGGAGTGATCCTGAAACCACAAAGACTTGCCATCTAAGAAGAAAAAGTATCTCTCCGTCCCTCCCAGCTGCTGGAGGTCTGACTCTGAGCAAGTAAGAAGACTACTGAGAAATATAGGAACTTCCAGATCAGGAGTTTTAAGGACACAGAGGCAGTAGGTAAGTAAGGAGAAAAAAAAATTCTATATATTAAAAAAATAAATAAATAAACAGAGGAAAGAGTAAGTATTCCAAATAACAGTTAAGGGGCCAGAAATAAGACATGATGGGAGTGGTGCAGTGCAGTGGCTGTGGAGCAGCAGTCTTCTGGGAGACATTCTGGAGGATGCGGTGTTGTCCAATCTGCAGGCACCTCTTTGGGCTGAGGGAGGAGGTTGCTTATCTCCAGGCTGAGTTGACCAGGATTTGGAGGACCTCCTCTCCCACCTAGGGACCACCAGGGCCACAGCCACTGCATCAGAGGTTGCCAAGAAAGAGGAGTGGATGGACCACAGTGGGCTCAGGGAGAGTGAAGGTGGTGGAATAGAGACACATCTCTCCATTTGTACCTCTCCACAATTCGTATGCCACTTTGGCAGAGTGTGGTTCCTCTATAGAGGCACCCACAGTTGAGACCAAGAAGGATATGGGAATCTCCACAAAAGAGATCCACAGGAGTGTGGTATGGGATCCCACAAGGAAGGAAACAACTCCTGGTGGGGAACTCCATTGTTATGAGGGTAGAACTGGGGGAGGAAGGGCAGAGGGAGGTAAGGTGCCTGCCTGGGGCCAAGGCTTGGAGGGACAGGGAGTGAATCCTCAGGATCATGAGAGCAGCTGCATGGGGTGGGAGCTGAATGTCTTTGTCCACCTAGGAACAAATGAACTAGCTGGGAAAGGGATCAGAACAGTGCAGGAGGAGTTTGTGGAGTTGGGGAGGGTCCGTAGACAAGTAGCACACACAGTAACCTTCTCAGAGGTGCCACCTGTCTATGGCATGGGTGAGGCTAGGGTGATCCACACCATGGGATTCAATCAGTGGTTGAAAAATGTGTGCAGAGCTCAGGGGTTTGGCTTCACTGGGGACTGGGGGTCTACCTGGAGTGATGCAGGCCTATACTGGCACGATGGTCTGCATCTGTCCAGTGGGAACCAGGATTCTAGGTCATAGGTTCGTCTTCATTGGCAAACATTAAACTAATGAGGGAGTCACTGGAAAGGAGAGGAATTCTAGCTACCTCCCCCAAAAAATCAGAGTAGTTAGTGAGATAAACACCAAGATAGAGACGTTGATAGGAGAAGGGCAGGCATAAATGGAGAAAACAACAAAGGCAGGAAGGGCAGGAATGGGGCAAAAAGGGGTAAGGCCATCAAGAAATGGAGGGTAATGAGTACCAATGCCTGTAGTCTTTGCAACAAGCTCCCTGAACTTGTGGTCTTGATGGAAGAGGGATGCCTGGATATCGTGGCAGTCACAGAAACATGGTACACAGAGAACCATGACTGAGATGTTAACATACCAGGGTACACAACCTACAGGAGAGACAGGAAGGGTAGAAGAGGGGGAAGAGTAGCTCTGTATGTAAGGGAAGGGATAAAAACAATGGAACAAAAGAGTAAACAGGGAGGAGAAGAGGCACTGTAGGTCACCTTAGAGACTGGAAATGGCACCACAATCCACACGGGATTGTATACAGACACCCATGTCAGGGGAGGAATGAACGAGGATATGATTAAAGGCATCCTTAGGATGGAAGAGAAGGGAGATATTGTTAATGGGAGACCTGAATATACTAGATGTTAACTGGAGCACCTTTGCTGCATCCACATCCAAGAGTGGGCCATTCTCAATGCCCACAGGGCATGCCTCAGACAGCTAGTGCTGGAACCCACTCGGGAGGGAGCAATCTTAGACCTAGTACTCTCAAATGGGGACAGTGAGAGGGTCTCAGAGCTAGAAGTGGGTAGCCATCTGGGAACAAGTGACCACCAAACAGTGTGGTTCACGATAAACTCAGCTGCAGAGTCAAGTCATACAAAAGTGAGGGTACTGGACTTCAGGAGGGCTGATTTTGTCAAAATGAGAGAGTGCCTTAGAAAAGCACTAGCAAACAGGCAAGAAGGAGGGGTGGAACAACAATGAGGAAACATCAAACTGCCATCACAGAGTCAACAAGCCTTTGTGAAACAAATAAACAAATCAAAACAAAAGAAAAAGCCACTATGGTTCTTAAAAGAGGTGGCGGAGAAGGTAAGGGAGAAAAAGACGGCATTTAGGAAGTATAAGGAAACATAGAAGGAGCAGGACAGAGAACTGTACTAGTCAAGGCAGAAGGAAGCAGGGAAGGCAGTCAGACTAGCGAAGGCCCAAACTGAGGAAAAGATAGCTAACTCGGTTAAGAAGTTAGATAACACTTGTTATAGGTACAGTAGGGAGTGTAGAAAGACAAAGGGAGGGATAGTGAGGCTGAATAGATTGGACAGTGGGTGGGCAGAAAGAGACAGTGAAAAAGCAGGGATACTGAATGAATTCTTCTGTTCGGTATTCACAAAAGAGGAGGAGGGGGAAGTACCTAATCCAATTAACATAAGCACTGTAGATGGGGGGGGGTCGATCCCAGTCCTTACACAGAAGAAAGGGTTCTGAAAGAACTCCTAAAACTGAAGGTGGACAAAGCAATGGGGCCTGATGGGATTCACCCCAGAATTCTAAAAGAATTAAGGGAAGAACTAGTGACACCACTGACTACCCTTTTTGACAAATCATGAGACGATGGTGTGGTACCTGAGGAATGGAGGAGGGTGGATGCGAGTACCCTTCACAAAAGTGGGAGCAAGAACAGAGGCAGGAAACTACAGACCTCTCAGTTTGACCTCTGTGGTAGGGGAAATTATGGAGTCAATTCTGAAGGAAAGAATTGTTGAGTACCTAGAGGCCAGTAGGCACAGGACCCAAGCCAGCATATATTCACAGCAGGAAGGTCATGTCAGATGAATCTAATTGATTTCTTTGACTGGGTGACCAAAGTGGTAGACCAGGGAGGTTCTGTGGACATGGCCTACCTAGACTTTAGCAAGGCATTTGACACAGTCCCACTCAAAAGATTAATAAACATATTAGCCAGCCTGGGAGTGGGTCCCAGGTGGAAGCCTTGGTAAAACATTAGCTGGACAACAGGACACAGAGGTAATAGTAAACAGAGTCCTCTCTGAAGAAAGGGCGTTACTAGTGGGGTACTGCAGGGTTCAGTACAGGGTCCAGTCCTTTTAATGTCTTTATAAGTGAACATTGCAGAGGGACTGGAAGGAAAAGTATGCCTCTTTGCAGATGACACAAAGATATGCAACAGGGTTGATACACAAGTGGGAGGGGTGGAAAGGATGAGAAGGGACTTGGCAAGGTTGGAGGAATGGTCAGAAGCATGGCAGCTTGGACTCAATGCAAAGAAGTGCAAAATATGCACCTGGGAAACAAAAAACAATGGGAAGAGTACACAATGGGGGGTGACGTAGTAGCAACAACAGAAATTGAAAGGGACCTGGGGGTAATCATATCAGATGACCTTAAGGTTAGCAAGCATTGTGAGAAGGCAGTAGGGAGGGCTGGGGGGATACTGGGATGTATAGGGAGAGGCATCATCAGCTGAAAGCAGGAAGTTGTTATCCCTCTGTACAGACAGTTGTGAGACCCCATCTGGAGTACTGAGTCCAGTTCTGGACACTCCCTCTCTGCAAGGACATAGACATGATGGAGACAGTCCAGAGGAGTACAATTAAAATGGTGCAGGGTCTGCAAGAGAAGCCATATGAGGAGAGTATAAAGAAGCTTAATATGTATACCTTGAGGAAAGGGGAAGGAGGACATGATAGAAACTTTTAAGTACCTCAGTGGACTCAACAAAGTTCAAGACAGTAGCATCTTTCAGAAAAAGAGATGTGCAAGAACAAGGGGACACAATTTCAAGATAATGGGGTGGAGGCTCAGGGGCAATGTCAGGAAGTATTTTTTCACAGAGAGGGTTGTGGTTGCATGGAACCACCTTCCTGAAGAGGTTGTGGGGTCTACAACTGTGGGAGAATTCAAGAATGCATGGGACAGACACATGGCAATTCTTGTGGGGGGTTTGGAAGAAATAGGCTGTTGGTTAACTAGGATCTGCAGCTTATCCAGTAGGTAGGAAAATGGGCAGACTATCTGGGCCAAGTGGTGCTTATCTGCCATCAAAGTCTATGTTTCTGTTATGTTTCTCTTAAGGAACATGCAAAACTTAATGTAGGTTTGGTTCTATGGTACTGCTTGTGCCTCTTATAAAAAGGTCACCATAGAGGGTTTCCAATTTAGCAATGTCAGTGGCTCAGCAGGTTGCACACTCACTTCTGAGGCTGGAAGATGATAAAACTGTTGGTTCTATCCCTATACCAGACACTTGTGTTCAATCCCAATACTGACACTGTGGTGCAGCATGGGGGGGGCGGTGTTGCACTCCTGAGATGCTGTCTTTTGGATGAGACATTAAAGTGAGGTCCCATCTGCCTTTTCTGGTGGTAGTTCAGGTGGATGTTAAAGATCCCACGGCACTTCTCGAAAAGAGCAGGGGAATTTCTCCTATGTCCTGGCCAAGTTTCCCCCATTCACTAAAAATACCAACAGCTTAATCTGGTTCAATGTCAGTTGGCATCCACCTGTAGCCCCTCTCCTGAATGAGGCTGAAAATAGGCAGAACTGTCTAGTCCTCCTTTCCCAGGCCACAAAATAGAAATAAATAAATAAAATATTGGTACCTACATGAGTTGCCATTGAGCAACTTGATTTTTCACAGATAAAGAGGGTAGATTTGTTCTTATGAAGGGCAAATTGCTTACTTTTGCCTCCATGTATATTCCTCCAGGGTTGGATTTTCAGATTTATTGTACTTTTTTTCTTACATTACAAGAGTGGGCAGATGGGTAAATTGTTTGTGGGGGACATTTTAATCTAACATTCAATCTACAACTGGATTCTACCTTGTGGATTCCCAGGTGGGAGCATAAAACTGCAAAAGACCTAACAAAGTTGCTGGGGGACATGGGATATTTAGACATTTGGCAGCACCTACATGGAAAACATAGGAATTACACTTATTCACCATCACACAAGATATATTCTAGAACTGATTATTTTTTCCTACCAAAGGAAACTTTAGGTTGTGTTCAGGAGTACTGTATAAGGGACATGATCTTGTCTGATCATGCCCCACTTTTTTAAAGTTAAAGCTGGGGGACTTTTGAAAGAACTTTTTAGCACCTGAATATTTATTTACTGCAGGATGCAGATGTATAACAGGCAAAGCAGGAGGTTTATGATCAGGCCCTTTGAATAATTATTCCCCTGATATTTCCCCAGACTTACTCTGGGGCCCCATTAAGACCATTTTAAGGAGAAAATGTATTTCCCTCTCTGGGCAAAAGGAAAAACAGCAAAAGGCAGGAGAGACTAGTTACATTAACATATCACTCAATTGGAATCTCAGTAGAAAGTTCATTTTGACAGGGCCCAGGCAAAATACTTATTGACTTAAAGAAAAGAGTTGGGCGCTATCCTTAACTACCGGATGGAACAAAAGCTTCTTTTTAAAACAAAAATATTATGAGGATGAGGTCCTAGATCCTTTCAGCTTTTGACTGATAGTCTGTGGGTACAGAGGGTGAAGGCTACAATATCAACTTTGAAACACCTAACTACACAGCAAACACTGTGCCTTGTCCCTGAGATTGTAGAGACTTTTAAAACTTTTTATAAGGAGCCATATAATCCTGGCCCAGTACAGGAACAGACCCCTCTAGTCCATAACCTTCAGGGCTTATACCTTCTGACCATTTCACAACAGAGAGGTGATGCTCTGATGTCTCCTGTTACTTTGACTGAGCTGTTAAGAGAGAGAACTGCTCATAAAGAGGGAGTCAGGTGATTTGTTTACAATTTGACATATTGGGGGAATATTTCATTTTTAAACTATGAGCAGTAATGAAAATTGTGAGTTCCTGCATTGTATATTAATTGTACAGTGTTTTTCTGCAGTTTTCACAGCTTTGCCATATGATTTGTTAAAATGAATCAGTGTGCATGAGCGGTCTGGATATATCACAGCCAGAGGAAGTTAAGTGGGCTCAATGGATCTTGACAATCACCTCAAGCGATGAAGTTGAGAGTACTCAGCCTGGTTGCTCTGATGGATTTGACAGTAGTCACAGTTCAATCAATCAGTCAATCAATCAATCAATCAATCATCTTTATTTTCCCAGGCAAAACACCATTGAGTCAAGGTCATTTGCAAGGTGTACCTGGGTTATACCCCTATATACAGATATTCAAGAACATAAGACATCAAAAAATGTACAAGGAGTAAGGTATACAAGCAGCAGAACTCAAAAAGAGCAACTAACATACAACACTCCTGACTCAAAAAAAAAAAATATATATATATATTATTGGGGTGCAGTCACACCCCTATAGTTATGGTTAAGTAGGCACTTTAATGTTAAACCCCAATTTTTGAAAGTTAATAACTTTGCAACCGTTCAATGGATTTATACTAAATTTGGCATACTTGCTTTTATGTGGTAGATCTCTTGATTTCCAAGTTGCATTTTGGTCAGACTTATGAGTTTTGCACAGTGAAGCATTGCAAAATGTATGTTTTGCCTCTTTTGGTACTTTTTTCCCCATTGCACTGTGACCACACCGTTTGGTGTTTTGGCCTGAAATTTGGAACATGGAAAGAGGTTGGGTCAAAGAATAATCCAGCATTGGATTTGGTAAAAAATATTAATCTGTTCCAAAGTAATTTAATTTTTAATTTCTGGGTTCTGAGCATGACCAGTTCACTCCAAGATTTATATGTATGTTTTGTAAAAGAGGATTGGGCTCACGGTCAAGGATTTTGTCAGCTCACAAAATGGGAATTAAAAAATTCCCCATTCATCAAAAAAAATTCCTAGTCTGTGAGCCGCTATCTTGTTTTCATTTTTCCCCCAAACAAAATGTCATAGCTTTCGCCACCGGTGACTTTTTGTTGCAATAAGGCATGGGTTTTTGTTCAGGGTGATGTCCTCTACAAACCTATACCTTTGGTTTGCTTCATTTTGGCCAAAAAAAACAGCCATTTCTAATTTTGCAATTCTTTATCCATGACTCGCTTATGATCCCCTTTCATGAGCTGACAAAATCCCAGTCTGCCAGCTGATCCCCTCTCATGAGGCTTCAAAATCCTTGACCGTCACTTTGTGACCAGATGTCCCTTCTCGCAGATAAGGACTGACTTGTCAATCAAGGATTTTGCTGCCTTGCAAAAGGGGATTGACTGGCGGACTGAGATCTTGTCAGTTCATGAAAGGTGATTGTGTTTTTGAATCCCCTTTCATGAGCTGACAAAATCCTAGTCTGCCAGCAATCCCCTTTCGTGAGGTAGCAAAATCCTTGACCATCACTTTGTGACCAGATGGCCCTTCTCGTGGATGAGGATTGACTTGATGTTCAAGAATTTTGCTGCCTCACCAAAGGAGATTGGCTAGTGGATGGGATTTTGTCAGCTCATGAAAGGGGATTGATTTTTTAAATCCCCTTTCATGAGTTGACAAAATCCCCATCCATGAGCTGACAAAATCCCAATCCTCCACCTAATCCCCTTTTGTGAGGCAACAAAATCCTTGACCGTCACTTAGGGATCAGATGGCCAAAATCTGACAGTCAAGGATTTCTCGCAGATGGTGATTTTGACAGCTCACTAGTGGGGATTGATCTGATAGTCAGGATTTTGCTACCTCACGAACTAGAATTTTTAAACTTTTAAAACTTTCCTGCGTTGTAAATTAATGGTTTGGTCTTTTGACTTGAGATTTGCAGATGCAAGTGGATGCCTCAGAGATGTGAATTATATTATTTAGGTGTTGAAAGGTTAATCAATTCCATAGATATGTCATCACAAAGTTGATATTTTTCCCATAGGATAACTTTGTGGCACTCATAGCAATTTTTGGTACCCATGTCTCGAAAACGAAGCGAGATATGGATTTTTTGCTACAGAGAGCTTAGGTCACCTACAGGTGACCTAAGCTGAAGAAATAAGTTTGGAAATCATAGATTACACCTACAGTAGAATTTTTTTCCTAGGTTGTATAGCTACCGAGATATTGGCAAACTACTGACACAAGGGTTCAAATGGTGGCTTTTCAGCACTTTCAGTGAACATATCTCAGAAATGATGTGAAATACCGATTTGGTCTACTATCTTATGTGGAGTTCTTTCTGTCATGATTACAATGACACTTGAATTTTTTTCATAGCTGCTACAGTTGCTGAGATATTGGCAAATTAGTGTTATATGGATTCCTTGCCCTCTAGGGCTGTTGTATGGCTCCATAGTTATGTGTAAGTGGGAGCACAGAGCCCAGAGGGCCTGTGCTTCCACAGATGCATAGTGTTATTCACAAATGGACAGGTTGGTGGGAGCACGGGGCCCAACACATGCTATTTGCTAGTTATAGTTCACTTTTTCAAAAAGTAAGGAAATTCATTGCAAAAAACTTTGTTTAATGCATCAGTTATGGTTAAAGCAACAAATGTGGGGCAATGACATGTTATGGTTGAACCCCTAACCCCGTCCACCACCCCACCCCTCATCCTCCATAGACCGACAGACGCCTGTGTGTGCCATGGGGTTGTGAGGCATAATGCTCTCCCCATTCTCCTTTACTGTAGTATGTCAACCTGTTTACATATGGAATGGGGTGAGAGTTGGACCTCAAGACCCTGGCACACCCGGTGTCTGTCGATCTGTGGAGAATGAGGAGGGGGTGGTGAGAGGTTAGGGGCAACCCGCATCTCATTCCACTTTTTGTCACTTCAGCCATAACTGATGCAGTAAACAAAGCTTTTCAATGTGTGTGTGTGTGTGTGTATATATATATATATATATATATATATAGAGAGAGAGAGAGAGAGAGAGAGGAGGAAGTAGTATATACAAATATATTACAACAATTACAGCATGATTAGTACTATGTATACAATGCAATTTAATATGATGCAGTACAATTGTAGTGGAGCAGCACATCAGGGGCATGGCAGAGGGAGGAGGGGAAATAGTTCAAGGAAAGACTAGGGAGGGAAAAGGAGAGGTGAGTCCAGGAGGGGGATAAAGGAGGGACTTCAATGTCTGGCTACTCAGAAGTGTATTTTTCAGATGCTTACTGGCTAGATGAGTTGGTCTCTGACAGCAGTTTATCATCTCAAGTGGCTGACAAGAATGTTGTCATGGCACTCACTCCATGGACATCTAACATTAATTGATGGTAAGCAGCACTTCCCCCTTCATTTCATTGCCCAGTGAGACTTAATGCATAGTTTTATGTTGAAACACTTTTTATTCAAGTGGTGATATTCGAGCATAGTACCTTAAGTCAGTCTTTCAGTTTAATGGGTGACATGATTAGTTTCTGTGTGTTGTTCAAATTTCACAATGTGTTATTATTAGATTGTGATGGGTTCATATCAGCATAGTCATGTTACTGTACAGGATTGCCGTGATCATGCTGTGCTGTCTGTCAGTCTCATAATGTCTGTTAATTGGCTTGAGGTTAATTAAAAAAATAGAATCAGAAGTGGGACTAAAACACAATGTTTTTGATACACAGTTATACTAACTACCAGTCTGACACATGGCTTTTCCCGATCGTACAGTTGTCATGGATGTGTAATGAGGGACTTGGAAATGTGATCCAGATGTTCTTCTAATCCTCTCTCAGATGTTTACTATCTAATTCTGGTGTTTTTGTTTAATGAATTGTAATGTTAGTGGTTTGCAATTACAATATTGCTTTCTATTCATTTATGGGTGTGTTTTATGAAAAGTGGCCGTGACGGGATTCAAACACAGGTACCAACCATGATTGCTTGCTGAAAATGTTTAATATTGCCTGATTTAGCCTCCATGCTGGTAAAACATTTTGTTCTTATTTATATTTATGTTTTACATTACCATTCACTGTTTTTTTTTCAATACCACTTTATGAATATAATTTGTTTATATCTATCGCTATTCTTAGATCAATCATGATACGGTGGCATCAACTGTTGCTCTCACATGCCTGTCCAATATAACTTCACTAATTCTTGCAATGAAATTAGGTGCAAAAAAGAAAATTAGTGGCCAAAAATTAAAATGTTGCGATTTATTAATTTGCACGGTTTCTGACAGGACCAATTTCAGAGAACGTTGCAGCTTGAAATGCCATTTAGAGCCACCCCTTAAATTGTTAGACCCATAATTGTTATCTAGGCTGTTTCTTTTTGGATGTGTTTTTATAGGTAATGTGACTGTCATTTTAATTATTTCTAGAACATTCTCTACTTTTTGAGCATATTTTTTTACAGTGAATACATCCGTGTGGGTTGGTGGTGTAGCTGAAATGTTGTGGTATGCATGCTGAAGTCTTATTAATTTACTCCTACTTTATTACTTGGACATTTTTTTCATCATAACCTCTCTGCCCAGCAGATGTATATCCTGAGCACACTCTGTTACTCAGACTGGTTAGTTATGAAATAGAATCAAACTGCAAGTAAAATATAATAAATAAATATGGTACTGTATTACATGAGTTAAAGGTTGAGACTGGAAGTCAAACAAATGTTAACTTTCGATAAATGTTTCTTTTATGCAGTTTTGAAGTGTGAAAATCAGTGAAATAAATAATAATTGTTTCATCAAAATCAATCAAAAAACACAGCTCATTGTTTTCATTATTTGATAATTCTATTACAGATAATGTCTGCCTATTGAAGAACCTCTGTGTTGTGTTCATGTGGTTTGGGTTGACTTCTAGACTGTCAGTAAAAGATATATAGACAACAATAATGTCAGTCTGGAATGTCCTCTATCTACAATACTAGTAGGATGACCAGTTTGCATCTACCAATCAGTAGTGATTGGCTGTCTTGTCTGTATTTACCCATTAGGAATGAAAGGCTGCATGATTTGTAGTTGATAGGACTAGTTGCATTGCTGGTTTTTTTATTTTACACTGATTGCTGTGACCCACTTATATTGTATGGTCATCATACAGTATCTGTACCTGCCCATTCTATTATTGCCTTGAGGAACAGGTTGTCTGACTTTCCCTGTGGTTACCCTACAGGACTACAATTTATATCTGGTCTGTATTTTATGCGTCTCAACTGTCCCTGATTATGAGGTTCTTGTCTCATTTGACTCCTCAAAATTGATATCACACTTATCTGTCTCTAATGGAATGTGTGCTGTGCAAATAGTGAATTTGCTGTTAATAAAGACGTTATAGCATGTATTCATAATATTCCAAAGTGCTAAATTAAATACACAATTTGAGCAAGTAAACACAAGGACCTCAACAGCGTTCTGAGCTTGTAACTCCATGTTTGAGGATGCATCTATCATTATGACTGTATGTGTCCCTCATTATCCCTCATTTTGAGTGTCCATTATTGTCCATGACACTCATTTCAGTGTCAAAAAGGATAAGAGGCATGCTGTAGTTACACTGCACTGCTGTAATATTTCCTGGCCTGTAGTTGACCAACAGGACAGTAATGCTACCTGATTTGTAGCTTCACTGTTTTTATCATGTATCCCCAACCCCTACCCTACCTCCAGTGAGTACATATGTTTTCTGGTGCAAAGCCTGTACCATTCTTGATGAATTTTTGAGCACGCATCCCATCTGTCATTGCCCTTACAAGGTGCATCTTCCAATTGCATAGGGTAGTCTGAGTGAGACCTCAATATTGCATTGTTCAAGTGCTTCAATACGTCATGCCTTCTGACAGTGATGCATCTTATATGTACTCCAGCATGTCAATGTCCCACATGCAGCCTTATTACTCTGTTTAGATCCTTTTAGGTTGCCTGTAATGATAACCCCACCAGATCACTTTATCCATTATTGTTTGACAGCAACTCCACCCCCTACTACCCCATTGTGTTGTTCTCACATGTGTTTCCTCTTTATGGTTGCCATATTTTGCTCTTTATGAAACTGATCATCAGATGCCACATCTCAGACCCTTTTTCATGCTTCCCTGTGTATCTCTGCAATCTCGCCATACTGTCTGAGGTATCCACCCTGTAGCCGATCTTGGTGTCATATGCAAACAAGCAGACCTTTTAATTTAGTCACACTGCACTGTCTCTAATGAAGACAATAAACAGGACTTGCTCAAAGACTGATCCCTGTGGAACCCCACAGGTCACCCCATGCTAACCCAATTGTAACTCATCTACTACTACCCTCTGTTTCCTTTCTGTTAGCCAGACTCCTAATCATGTTTATCACCTGGTGCCCCATGTACAGATTACTCATTTAATTGAACAGTCTTTTATGTGGGACAGTGTTGAATGTTTAAGTGAAAGGTGGGTGGACCAGTTACCACCACCCCACCCCAATTACCTCCCTTATCTCCCTTTTCAAAATAATGAATCAGATTCATCTGACACAACCTTCCTGCTGTGAATCCATGTTATTTCAGATCATGGGTATCGCTGGTTTTAAAGTGTGCCACTTCTTTCTTTAGACAGTGCCTCCATAATTTTACCCACTACTGAGGAGAGGCCGACAGGCTTATAGTTGATGGCCTCCTTTTGTCTTCAGTTTTTATGTATAGGTACTACATGTGCCCTTTTCCGTTAATCTGGATCCAGCTATGTCTTGAACATCTCAGGGATCAATGCTGTCAGAGTTGCTGGTTGCTCTCTACGCTGCTCTCTTTATTTCCTCAGGTGTATGCCATTTGGTCCCATTGCTTTGTCCAACTTTAGTTTTGAGATTTTTTCCCTGACTCTCACTGCCGTTAATGGACTTGTGTTTACCTCTCCCACTACCCCGCCCCCATCAAGATAGCTCTGATTAAGCTCCTAATTCCATCTCAAGATTAGCCATCACTGGTGCATGCATTTGTAACATGAAGGCTAGAGTACTGCAATGCTCTATATGTGGGGTCAGTGGGGAACATCTGCCAGCTGCAGCTTGTGCAGAATGCAGAGGTCGAGACAACAGAATTACCAAGATTCTGTCATGTGACCTATGTCCTGCAGGCTCTGCATTGGCTGCAGGTCAGGTGACAGGTTCTCTTCAAGGTGGACTTGCTCACCTATAAGTCCCTACATGGGATGGGCCCTGTAAACCTGTCAGACATCCATATTCCAGCCATCCTACTCACTTCCATCCAGGGTCTCCTTGTTGTTCTGAGGTCTGGGCTGAAAACCTTGGGTGATTGTTGATTTGGGGTTGGCTGGCCTGGTCCTATGGAATTCACTCCAATGATCTTTGAAGGAGGCCCCAAAGGTGGAGGCATTCAGTAGGGCCTATCCTGAAGATACACGTTAATTGCTGCTTATGCCTCTGGATGTTTGGTTTGCTTTGATTCTGCTGTGATTTTATTATGATTTTGAAATGTTGTGTATGGCACCCAGAGGCTCTGGGACTGGTTGTCTGAAAATACATTTGTACTTACTTACTCCAATCTTCCTTCTTTTCTAAATGTATATAAATAATTTCTTGACCCCTTTCTTTACTTCACTCCCTTTAGATATTTTAAGACCTCTGTCATACCACCTCTATCTCTCCTGACCTCCACTGAGTACAAGTCTAGTTCCTAAAGTCTTTCCTCATATGATCTTTCCCCCAGACCCTGCATCTTCCTGGGCATCTTACTCTGGAATCTCTCAAGGAGCAAATTGTTCTTTTTCTAGTATGGATATCAAAACTGCATGCAGAACTCCAGGTACGGTGCAATAGGCAAGTATACAGAGGGAGAAGCACCTCCCAACTCTTCAGTGTTATCACTCTGGAAATGCACTCATGTATTCTATTTGCTTTCACTGCAGCCCTTCTACACTGCTCAGAGTTATTCATTCTGGCATCCACGACCACCCCAAGATACTCCCCCACCTGAAACCTACAGTTTCTTCCCAACCAAAAAGTACTCATGAATAGGGTTCCTAATCATCATGTGATGTACACTCACTTCTTGGCATTGGACCTCAGTTTTGAAGTGTGGGACAATCTCACTAAATTCTTCAGCTCCCCCTGTAGGGCCCTTTTACCCTCCTCCCCATCCATCACTGTCTTCAGCTTTGAGTCATCAGCAAAGAGGCTCATCTCAGTTCTGATACCTCCCCTGATGTCCGAGATGTAATTATTAAACAGTAGTGGTCCCAACACTGACCCTTGTGTGACCCTGCTAATGACCCTTATAGGAGATGATACACCCCTGGAACTTCCATCCTCTGAAACAGCTTAGCTAGCCAGTTCCCTACCCACCTCACCATCCTTTTCCCCACCCTCATCCCTCCCAACTTTGTCCAGCAGCTCTGGGAGTGGTACTGAGTCAAAAGCCTTGCTGAAGTCTAGAAAGAGGACATCACTGACCTTTCCTGGTCCAATGCCTTTGTCAGACAATCATAGAACTCCACAAGGACAGTATGACATGATCTGACCTGAATGAAGCCATGTTGGTGGTAATCCAGGTGTCCCCTTGTCACCAGAATCACCTCCAACCTCTCTTTCATGATGGCCTCCATTATCTTGCCTACCACTGGTGTCAAACTGACAGGCCTGTAGTTATCTGGCTCCTCCTTTGAGACAATGTTCAAAGCAATTTTTGGGATGTTCTAGTTGATGTCTGTGATTATTCAGTTTATGTCCAGTATATTGAAATCACCCTGTGTAAATACCTCACCTGTTGTTGCCATTGTGAAAGATAGCCCTATGCTCATTGTAATTCATCCACCTGTTCTGGATGTCTAGATCACCCCTGATCAAATTGCTTTGCCATTGTCTGGCTCAAGTCGCCCATTGTCTCGGTCTCCCTGTGTCTACCAAGTCTTATATATCCCCACACTAGACACTTGAGTTAAATCCCAAAATACTGACCCTGCTGAGCAGCATGAATGGGTGATCTGCACTTCTGAGGTGCCTTCTTTCAGATGAAACGTTAAATCGAGGTCCCATCTGCCTGTTGTGGTGGTAGTTCAGGTGGATGTTAAAGATCCCATGGCAATTCTTAAAATGAGTAGATGAAGTTCCCTGCTGTCCTGGCCAAATGTCACCCATTCACTATAAATACAACCAACTTCTTAATCTTGTTCAATGTCAGTTGGCATCCAACTGTAACTCTCTCCCCCCAGACAAGGCTGAAAATAGGTGGAATTGTATAGTCCTCCTTTCCTGGTCAATAAAAAATTCAATAATAAATAACATTGCTATAGTTTATAGTTTAACTTTGATAATAATTGTTGCAGTGGTAATCACAGAAAAGTTGACTACCTAGTGGTAGATTGAGGTACCAGTGTGTTACCACTTAAGGAAATTTGCATTGAGTGTAATGTGATCCTGCCTCATTCTACCACAGAGGTACCTCAATTTACCACTAGGTAGTCAACTTTTCTGTGACAACCACTGTATGTTACAAGCATTGTCTTATTTTTTTAATTTACATTTTTATAACCATTTTATATACTTTTTTGTACTTTTTGCGCTCAGGTATCTTTATGGCCATTGTCTGCCTATGCCAAGTGAAATGGAATCTATATGTTGTCACAAATACAACATGTTGTAGATAAAACTTAAGTGATGGAAGATTCCACTCAGGGCACCATATTCGACAGCTGCATTACAACTCACCCTGGATTTCAAGACATCTGCTTTAGTGAGTGGGTTTGGAGATGGCCAGGGCTGAATTGTCAGTATCATGCAGGCAAAACTTTCCCTTGGAGAGAATATGTATGAATGTTTCCTTGTTTGGCACATGCTTTGACAGTCTTCTGTAAGCCATACACTTACATGTCTCTATGACCCTACCTGGTCAATGGCTTATCACCTCTCCTTCCACCTATATTGAACCCTTATGCTTGTCTCAGGCATGTTTAATTCCTCCACTGTCCTCCTCCCACCACCTTTGGTGATAAGCTAATCCATGTGTCAACCCCCTTTCTGTGAAGAAAATTCCCTTCACATTTCTCATCAGTTTACCACCTCCACATATTGTGTATAGCATATATTAGATGTCATTTGTTTTATTTTGTGCAGCCCTGTAACAAGGTTAACATTTATTATACTCAAAATAACGCAGCCTATTTACTGTCATTGCAGTTACTACAGAAATTGTACAAAACAACATTGTTTCATGTATAACTGGTATCTTATTCAATTGATTTCAAGGTATACAACCAAGAACAGTGATGATAATTAAACTCTGCAACAAGGCTGGCCTTTTGGTGCTAAGGGTTGAGGCTGGATGCTACACCTTGCGCCATGCTGACAACCATGTTCAGGAACAAGCACAGGCCACTTGTGGTTAGCAAGGGAGAGAGGTTGAGCATCCAGAGGACAGCTCTCCTGTCCTCTCCTGGGGGGAGGACTGGCATTCCCACTGAACGACTACCCCCAGGTTAAGGCTTAAGGGTAGTGCGGGACTGTGGGCACCATGGAAGGGAGGGTACTACTGGACATCCACAGATGCACACATGTCTCCACATATGCATGTCCTGTGTGTGCACCCCAGCAATGTGAAGGGAGAAAAATGGAGGAAAAAAAACCCAGCTGCAGATAATGACTGACCCCCTTGCAGGCTCCACACCCAGTGACCAGGCAGGCACTGGGTAAGTCCCGGTGACACCGCGGTGATGTGGCCTGGGAGTCAGTTTGAAGGGCAGCTGTATGCAGAGAGGAAATAAAATGTATATAAAATTATGTAACAGAAATAGTCATTTTAACAAGAATCTTAAAAAGAAGTTCACAATCGCAGTTGTTTATTTAAGCTTTCATTTATACTAAAAGTTTTAGCATTAAATACATAGTAAGATGAATAACAGCAAGTTTTGGTATGTGTCATAGGATGGGTTGATGAGTTAGTTATTAGTGTACAAGCTTCAATATAATAGGTCATGAATCTGACTTCATACCACATGTAAAAGTAAGAAGCAGATGAGTGGTAACTAAACTAATTTGTTAAATCAGCTCAAACTTCTTACCATTTACTATTTTCATTACCAAGTGATTTTACAAATTGTTGTTATGGAGATGGTTTAGCATTATGAACAATCAATAATACTCAACAGGGTGGGCAGTCATCATATCCTTTACAAGTCTGCACTTTCTTTCTGTTATCTACTGTATATTCAGGATAAACATTCAGTTCTTATTAGGCATTAAAATCATTCAGGGTTGTAGGAAATGGTAAGTATATTTTATAACATCCACTTGGCCCAGATTATGAGCATTACTCTATAGGTAAGTTCTCTTTCCTCCCAAACTCACACACAATGTATAAAGGCAGTCAAACTTTTTCCAGTAATCTGTAATTGATCCTCCATTCCCTCCTTCCCCCATCACATGTTGAATCATGTTTGTGCCAGTAGGTTGTATGGGAGCAGACGGCATTATAACTGTCATAAGTGGAAACACATGACCAGAAGAAAGGGTAAAGCCACTGGTGGCAGACAAATGCCATTAAATACAGGTTATGTAAAAGTTACACTTGATGATGAGGGTGACCAGAGTGAAAGAGATGGTGATAGTGGGGACATGTTCACATGTTAAGTATGGTAGCTGGTGGTCATAGTACAAGAATGTTGTCACAAAGTGGGGGTAAAATGGTAGGTGTAGTAGGTCTACCAATGTAAAAACATTGGGCAAGATTTTCAAAGCTCGGTCACAAACTGTGACAATGGCAGGTTACACAGAGTGCTTCTGCATCTGGGATCTTGCATCTGATATTCCATGGGACAGGGACCCAACACCTAAGTCCCACATCTTGCGTCAACAGTGGTAGTGGGCCAAACAGACAGTGCACCAACGAGGTGTGCCACAGAAGCTGTGGGGTGGTGGGGTGGCAGCTAAGCCCTTAGATGGGAGCACAGGTGGCCAGCACCCCCACCACCACCATTGATCCTTCCATAACCCATATGGGCATCACAGTACGTAGTTATCCAGTGGTTGACCCCATATGCCCTACTGCAAATGGTTAATATAAATATCAGTCCCTGGTTATCTAGTGGCACCCCCTCACCAAGTCTAATATGCCCATAATATGCACTATGAATAATAATGTATGTCCCTGGTGAGCTGCCCACCCTTCCCACACTGTTTGTAATGCACAACAGAACAGCAGATAAGTAAATCATGTGTGCTCCGACAGTTCATTTGGCACCTGGATGTGGTAGTGTGAGGAGGGCTGTGCTGGATGCCAGATCAGGGTTTGGGAAGGGGGGAGTAGGGTGGTGGGCACAGTGGTGTCTGGTTGCCAACCCTCCCGGGGGATATCTATATACCGTTACATCAGACCCTGGATGGTCTAACTGTACTCAGACCTTTGCCCTTGGGATCAGTTTGGAAAATACCAGATTAGAGGATGTGGCAGCCTGTGCCTGCTGCATCCCCACCATGATGCACCTGAGTCTGTGCTGTAGGCACAGAGTGGGCTGGACTGGTGCAGGGACCCCAGTTATGCTGCAGGCTGCCTTCAAAAATCAGGTTTGGCACAATGTGTGTCACATGGAACCCCTTGTGTTATTCTTTGATGCAATGTCCTTGCTGCATATTTGGACCTCTGAAAATGTGGCCCATTATGTTAACTGAATACCCCCTTGCCACCAAAAAAAACATATCTTAGCTAACGGGGTACAATCACCAGTTCATTGACTGAATTTTTCTCAAAGCAATTTGTGAATCTGCTTATAGTGTTTTAACAAGTACTATTCCTCTTCAATTCATATTTCACAGTTCAGATATATCAATCATGAGCATACTAACAACTTTATATAACATAATTATTAAATTGTGTGTGGAGGTGCAGTTGCATTCAGGTACAGTTGATGTAAGAACCCATAAGTTCAAATCAAGAATATTATTTAGTCTCAATGATGTGAGTTGTTTATTCACAGGCAGAATCGATTCTTAGCAAACTGATGTTTTGTTCGTTGCTGCTGGGGATGGTTGGGGAGAAGAATGAGGGTCATTCTGCTTGCATGTGTAGTAATATTCATACGTAGCATATAGCCTTCAGATTCCTATACTGGATTTCATGCTTTATGAATAAAAGATTAGTTAGCAATTTGTTTATTTGCATCCACCCACCATTGTATTTGTTTCAATTCATGGACTGAAGCAATGATGTTTTTTCCAGTGTTCCATGGCATCAGTCTTCTCTGGCTTTCCAAATCTTGCAGTTAATGTTAGAGACAGCTTTACCTGCAGTGTTGTTTTTGCATGAGTACTAGAGGAGACCAAATGTATCATTTCATTTAAAAGTTTAATGAATCCTGAAATAAAAATACACATGTCAATGCCTAATAAACAGTATATGAATAAAGACAGTTACATTTTATACCTGAATACAAAACTTTGAGGTAAGGTTGTCAAAGGCACATACCGCATATATTAATTTGATGATTATCTACATGTTTAATAACATGTAATAAAATAACTTATAGTAGCCAGAGATAGATGTATGTGAAAACACTGGTTGTGAAAGGCTTAGGAATGAGGAGTAGTGTAAGCAGCAGTGATATAGTATATGATGAAACATTGTTACCAGCAGAAATCCATCACTTTCTAAAATACTGTTATACTGCACTGGCGACGCCAGTACTATTTCTTATGCTGTAGTAGATACATATGTGCTGCTGCATAATAGAATATAACGAACCTTCACATGTAGTGCTGCAGTGCCCATTTGTGAAAAATTCCATGTCTGTCAGTTGCTGGTAACATTGTACTCATGCGCTAGTGAGAGCACCTCCTGTCACGTGCCTAAAGAGGTAGTTAGTAAAAGCACCATTTTCTATTACAGTCTGTATTTTGTATGTGAGATTTTTTTTATATAAATACCTTACTGACAGGTGTCGTATGGGTCATACACTATATAGAGGATTGTGTATGAGCAGTACTACACAACAATGATATTCTTGTATTGACAGGTTTCCTTGGTAACAGAAGACTTCAAGAGTTCTCTTGTTTATTTAGGATTGCTCATATACAATCTTTTATAATGTGTGGGCAGTCACAGCATAGACAATCACACAAAAAACAGCTACTGAAGACAATGGAGAATAGAAATTTTAACATCTTCTTTTTTTTTACCTGACACAGTGTGCTGCAGATGTTTCTGTAAGTTCAAGTTTAAAAAAAAACCTTCCAGCTTAACTGGATAGAGGATAGCAACTATGTGGCAGCATTTCAAGTTGTTCTGCTGTAGTACTGATATTACTACAGCAGAATAACATAATGGTGTCACTACTACAACAGAACAAGCATATTCCAGGCATGGAATACCATGGTAACAGCATTTCACCATGAATTATAAAACAATAATGAATGGGTTCCTATGTGTAACAAGCAGTTTAGTGCATCTCAAGGTCACCCTTGGCAACTGAACCTCTTGATCGTTGCTTTCTTGATTCATGGGGCCACCTTGGCAAACTCTTGTTACAATAACCAGCTTGTTACTGATAGATACCGTTCTATCATTATCTATGACTAAACATTTATCTGTTAAGTTATGACATATTGCACTAATGAATGCTTTTTATCTTTTTTCTTTCCCTTTTCTTGAACAGATTACGGAAGCTGGAGAATTAATAAAATGTCACATGCTGATCATAAAACTTTTGAAATATAAATACCATATGTCTTGGCAGTTTTCATTGGTCATACTATTTCCCTTCAACCTTTGTACTAGGAGGTCAATTTTAAACCTCTTCTCTCAGACATTGTGACAGCCTGTTTCTGTTTGAATTTTCATTACAATGTAGAGCAGCAAAAATGGATCTATTGCATTTAAAACATGTATAATAAAGTTAGTTAGGCTGTATTCATTATATTAGACTTTCATGATCAATTTACTGTCTTAAACATCTAACACCATACCATAATATATGTTACAATAAATGAATCTATTAAATCTATCTGCAGTGGTTATTTCAGTGCAATTTATGATTTCATAATCATTTATTTTTATTTAAATAAACTTGGAAAGTAATATTAGCATCACCACGACAAGACAAAACTAAGTAGGCAGTCATGGGGGTGGAAATAACAATGTACAGAATATCACTCTAATTATAAATACACATTTTGGTTTGACAAGTGGTTCTGATAGTATTATGGTAGTTTTCACAATGAAGGTGTAATGAGCCACATAGCATTGCAGAGTACAATATTACCTCTATCTGGTGACTAACTTGCTCTCAAAAACAATCCATTGTGTAGTACCTTACCATAGCCCTAGACCATATTTTGTTGCCTGAAATGTTCTCAAATTAAGCTAACATACCAGAAACAGAGTCCCATAACCATTTAGGTTAAAACTAGTGGTTTTTGCAAATGTATACTTACCAATATGCTACATTCAACGAACATATTATTGCTACATAGTTCATATATACCTGCAGTGCATTCCTTTTTGTCCAAATGCAGCACTCTTGGGTACATACTGGATTAAAAGACTATGAAAACTCTCCAGGGCTGAGGTTTGATACTTTGGAGAATGTTTTTTTAACATATCCTTCCACTGTTCTAGTTAGCAGTGCAATCTTCACTTTTCATATCATTTGTCATCTACACTGTAATGAAAAAAAAAATGAATCACAGTCAGAATTGTCTCCTGTCAAAGATAACAATTACTTGCAATATAATGGGAAGCATTGTAGTGGTTCAAAATATGGTGACTGGGTACAGGATAGATGCAGGGATAGATGACAGAGGGCGGAGGTAAATGGAGCTCACTCCGAGGAATGGATCATGACGAATAGTATGCCACAAAGATCGGTACTGGGACAAGTCCTCTTTGATCTCTTTATTTGCAACATTGCAGAGGAGCTAGAAGGGAAAGAAACAACAAAAGATCCAAGAATGTTGGTAGAGAAAAAGGACAGATTAGGTAGCACCATATAAAGATAGAAATATAATAATTGTCAATGATTTGGAACTCATTGCACACCATTTCTGCCCTAAATTTTCTACAAATAGTGCATCCAGAGACCCTACTTGGACTCTGGCTTACACCCATCGCTTGCTTATAAGGGTTCCTTGTATCCCATGCATTCTTAAATCCTGTGATAATTAATAGTAAACTGGGTCAAAATTTGGCTGACCAATAGTACACAGAGGTAGTGGTATCAGAGATCAATCAAAACTGAGGAGGGTGACCAGTGAGGTCTCACAGAGATCAATGCTATGACCAGTCTTTTGTAATGTATTCATAAGAGATATGCAGAAGAGCAAGATTATGCACTTGGGGCAAGAAATACAGGAGGAGTAAATGATGAGTGGGGCAGGAAGTACTGATGACCAACAAACATGAAAAGGACCTGGATATAATCATATATGTTACCCTACATGTTACTAAACAATGTGAGTGGGCAGTGGGTAGAGCCAGTGGAATTATAGGTGAATAGGGAGTGGTATCTGTAGCAGAAGGAAGGTGGAGATACCACTGTATAAAATCTTTGTGAGACCTCATCTAGAGTTATGTGATATTCTTGGTCATCAGTAATGATTACTCCCATGTCCCTGTTTTAGTTCATGACTGATTGTACTTCTTCTCCCATTAGGCATGTTACCACCAACCCATCCACCTCCATAGATTATAAACACATGGAACTGAACTACTTAATAATTAATTATTCCTAACTATGTCTTAGTTAGTCAATATCAATTAAACATTTACTAGAAGTTAGCCACTTCCTTTTGTGACAGTTCTGCTCAAGTTCTTCATGTGCACATTCTTTGAATTGCTAATGTTCATGAACATGAATATTCTGAATATGATTCAGAATGGTATGAAGTTTTGCTGTAATAACCTCTCCATCTCCATTTGGTGTGGACCATGGAATTCAGTACAACATATCCTGACACTCAGAATCCAGGGCTTGATGTAATCACCTTCTGACTGACAAAATACACTTTCCAACTTCTTTGTTATTGCTATAAGAAGTACACATGTAACAAGGCAATGGGAAAAAACAACAGTAGAATTACTAAGCCTTATAAATAAGGTATGAGAAATGGATCTGTCTGATAGGATGCACACATTTTAACAGCCCTATGTTAATTTTTATTAGCATACATGTAGAGTTTAACCATATGCTGAACAAGGTTTAACACTGTTGAAAACAACATTTTTATTATAATAGCAATGAGTTCTAACTAAGGTTATATTAATGGTAAGTTAATCATCCTCTAGGGGCATCTGACACTCGGCTATGCCTTGTACCACAATACCCTCATTAAGTGTGATTAACAGATCATTAACATAAAATAAAAGAGTGCCTTTTTGCTTTAAGATATGGATTGTTTTGTTTTGCCTTTTTTGAACTGAGATTCCAACACATACAGTATAGACTAAATAAAACTACAGTGACCACCTAATAGAAATCTAAAAAAAAACTACACTGTCAACCAAAAATTTTTAATTGACCCTCTTCCTTCACCTGTAACATATCCTGCCTACAGATGAAGCTCTCCATTACCCAAGCAACAGTGAATTAATTTGTCTAGCTTTGCATTCAGTAATTACATATTTTAAAAAAATAGCATATTTCTATTTATATTCCCCACACAAAACATTTGGAATCATGTTATATAGTCACAGCATGATACTAGGTTGAGTTGGTGATGCCATGATTCAATCAATTCTGTTGTGATTTACTCACTCGGTCAGTATCTACATGACTTAATCACACCAGACATTGGTAAATCATGGAATCACCCACACACTCTCATGGCATACTGCTTAAGCAATACTTATTTTTAGAACAAATGTATTGTTCTAATAGTGTATGCGAACTCATAATGTCCGTTAGGCAAACTACCAGGAAAAAACATTCACGTATGAGCAGCGTGAGAATTAGTTTGTAAACACACATAACTGTACTGCTTAATACCTTTTACAAAGTGCCATACATCATAGTAGTGGATAATATAAGGCCCATTGTCTCTCAGATACTTCTGGATTTGCAGATGACGGTCTGTAACCAATGATGCAATCTTCATCTCATTCTTTCGATTGTCATCCAGACCACGTTTTAATACTTCCAATTCCATATGATAAACAGATTTTATATCATTACTTTACAGAACCAAAACAATGCATCTATGGTAAATTTACAAAAACTGTAATCAAGTAAATACATTATTTTCAAATATACTGCAAATATTACAAGGTATCAATTGAAGATTTCTAACAGACTCACAAATGTAATTTCTATTGATTGCTTGATAAGTGAAATCTGTAAAGAAAGTACTGGTGGTTACTGCTGGAAACCTCAGCTGAGACAAGTGGGAGTCGAGCATCCCATGCACAACATGTGCTAAGAGTAAGGTGATCATGGAAGAACTTCAGAGTAGTCCCATGACTCAGTGTGACACAGAACAAACAAGGGCAGAGGCAATTCCTAATGTTGAACTCATAACTTTCAAGCATGTGCATGACATAAAGGTCAGACAGCCACTAGGTTGTGATGACCATTGCACAATGTTGTTCATGTTTAACAGGGGTATGACAAAACATCCCGACTAAGATCAACATCATGGTTAGTAAGAGGTAGGTTAAATGATGAAAGAACTAATGAAATGCCTGTCAAACAGAGTTAATTGTGGTACCACATTACCATAGACTAGCAATTGAGGTATCTGTCCACAAAAGTGATCACACGGATTACACAGGGAGTAGCAGACGTGACAGTCTGATCCCAATTGTTGTAAAGTACATGAAAGCAATACTTCAGGAAAGGTTGGTGTATCATCAATATGACAAGATGGCTAGATGTGCAGTAAACTAGATGGGAGACAGAACACTGAGGCTGGATGTGGTTGGAGAGTTATCTGGCACCAGAAAGGCATCCAATGGATTTCCTCACAGCTCTGTGCAGAGGCAAAGGTAGTTCAATTTCCTCAAAAAAAGAGATTATGGATTACATTAAGGTCAAATGTCTGAGGTTGGTACCAGCGCATACATATAAAGGTAACATGAAAGTGCGATACAGTGTTTACTAACTTCATAAAAGTAGAGAATGAAAATACTAGCTTATTAGATTTATCAGACCAGCTTCTGGTTTTCCAAATCCATAAGGATCTATGTCCCATATTTAGCTGAGTGACCAGGACTGTCACATTGTCCATCTCCACCAAAATGAAAACAGGTCTGAGATGTCATTAAAGCATTTAACATTTTTCCTCTGTCAACATTCCACACCTTCTGCACACACGACCTAACACATTTATGCAGGTGTTCATAGTACATTGTGTTAGAGAATATAGATATATTAACTTATTTATTGAATTTTGGTAATAAATGTGTTGTAACATTCTAATAATCTTCTGTGGTGAATTACCACAAGATCTGATTGCTATTGAAAGTAGTATATTCTCAGCCAAGAATCCACCCAAACATAGGTTGGGAGCACCAAGACTGTTGAAAACTACATGAGTCACGGTTTGTTCAGTCATCACAAAGGTATCCTTTTGAAGGACACTCCTGCATGGTAAAGTCTCACTGCAAGATGGACAAGTCTTAAACAGGGATAACAGATGGCTCTCAAAAACAATATATTTGTTCTCCACAAAAGGGCTATCATTGCCAATATGGTTGTCATCATTGCTGCACTGGCTGAAATGATCAAGTTATGGATTACACCAATAGGTACAAAACTTCTTGCAAAGGTGAAGTTAGACATAAGTGAGCATTATCAGATAAAAATATAACTTAATATAAAATGTGCAAACCACTTTCAGAACCATAATTGTCTAATAGTAGACTGCAGTACAAGATAATATTTTATGGACAACCATTCAAGACAATGCTGTGAAGTGATCTCATCCCTGCTCAACAATTGCAAGAAACCAACCAGGTAAAAGAAATAAAGCAACCATAGCATAGTGATCCCACCACTGCTAAATGATAACAAGAAAACACACCCGGTAATAGTACTGAATTATCCATTCTGTAGTGGTCCCATCCCAGTGTCCCACCCAATATTTTCTTTAAAACATTTCATTAGTGTAATGCTCCCTAGCCACAATACTGCTGTCAGTCAATGATCAGCATAACTCTTCACATACCAACATGTCTTCCACCGACTGAACTGTAAATGACAGCGATATGCTATCATAGCTATTTCAGTTGTGTGTAACTATGAGGCTGGGAGGAGGGCAATAAAGATTGCATCATACATCTTAAAAATGTATATATTTGTAAAAAGGTATGGTGCAGACTGATTTGTAAAAAATGATGTTAAAAGAAAAAACTTCAAACCTTGGCCATTTTATTTTAACCATGAAGTTCAAGTTACCATCCACTCCCTCCACCTCCCAATTATCTACACAAATCAACTACTGCATTCAAATTTCCTGACTCCCAGGAGCATGTCATTGCTATTATTACTCTTGAATCCCCACTGTCAGATACCTTTCCATTTCTCAGCCATTGTCAGAACTAATTTATTTTAAGTACATGTCTCCCACACTCTGTTTAATTCCTCAGAAAGAGCCAGGCACAGTCTACAAAATGACTGAGTTTACTTTAGACAACCTCTGCTTTGTCTGCAATAAGAATGTCAAATACTGTGGAGCATAGAAATATGATATGTGGGACTTCATTTGTTACAATCAGAGCTGTAGTTCTAATTTATGCCTCTGCCAATATGTTTCCGACCATATTATGTGAATGGGTTCAATAAGCAACAATGCCAATTCATATACCTTTTATATTCACCTTGATGAACATGTACTTCTGAGTTCAATATCAGATGGCACATACGTTTCATCGGAAGTCACAGCATTTACGTAAATCAAATTGTAATCAGAGGTTGGCATCAATGCCTGGGAAGAACATATTTCTTCCAGGAAGTATGGTTCAGTTTGAGAAGAAGCATCAATCTTCTTCACAGTAGTTGTTGTACCTTCACCATTGATAAACAAAATAGACATATGTGTGTCCCAATACCAACAATAGCAATTATGGCTAGTGAGATTCCTTCAACCAGTCTGACTGTGACTGTGCTCTGTCTATAACAGCAAGTATCAGCAAGGCAATGCAAGCTGCATAAAACTGATTCTACACCCCATGTTTACTACACAATAACTCCCCATGAATTATATATAGAATGATGCATGGGGAAGTGTGGTTAGTGAGGATTTTATGCACACCAGAGATGTGCAATGCCCCATAAACCCAGAGGGCGAAGCCCAATGGGTTTATTATGGCATCTCACACACTGAGGGTGTTCATTAAATCATCATTTAAACACATTCCCCATGTTTTATTTTTTATATTTACTGTTGATATTGTTTCCAGCTTATCGCCATGCTTAGGGACAAGAGTCAGACCATGGGTAAGCTGCTAAGTACTGTTATTGACCTGTGTCCTCTCTCTCTCCCTCACAGCACCACAGTGATTGGGCTTTTCTTTACTGGTTAATATTATCATCTGCTGACACTGACAGGTGCTTGTGGCAGTGAGAAGTGCTTGGGCAAACTCCTTTTTTCACAGTTCATTATTCACATGTGTGAATAATGATTTCAACCACTGCCAGTGGGTGATAATATCAACAAGTAAATATATAAAGAATACTGGTTGGGCAACTATGCACTACAGATATGTTCTGTCACAGAAGGAGTCTGATTCCCTCGACATTGAGAGTGAAGCTCCAGATGTCCATGGGAATCAGAACCCCAAAGTGGAAAAAATAACACTCTGGTTCTGCATAAATTTGCTCATCTTGTATTTTTTATGGTGAACAGTATTGACTGAAATGTGCACATTGTGTTTTTCTCTCTTTCACAATGTAACTGATGTGTGCAGTTTCTAGTTATTCTAGATTGTTGTTCTACAATGTTATGGCACAATCACATACCACGATATTTCAAGTGTGGTGCAACAGAATTTTGAAAAGGAGTAAATTTGTATGTAGAAAAATGATCTACTATATGCTATAAAGATGAACATCTAGGGCTAGATATTCAAAGGGGTTGCACATGGCGCAACTGAGGTGTGCCAGTACAACCCCAGATCTGCCCCATTGCAATATTCAATAGTGGGAATTGCATAGTGCAATTCCCAATGTGCTGGGGCACAAAGATTATGTATGCAGCACATTTCAAAGGGCGTGCCCATGCATATGCAGCACATCCCAATATTCAGCCTGGGATGTGTGGCACATATGCTGGCACAACCCTGAGATGCACCACATATCTGGGCTCAAAGTTAAGCCCATAAAAGAAGGCTCGAGTGCAGTCCACCCACCAGTGGCCTGCTGTATTGCAATGCACAACACAGCAGCTGCCAGCCGTTGGTGGCTACCCCCCGAACACAATTCACAAACACCCAGATATGTCCCTGGCAGTGTAGTGGTTCCCCTCTCCCCTCCCATGCCTCTGTTCACCTGTACATAAAACCTGCTGAATCTCTTGAAGTCTAGTGGAACTCCCCTTCCTGCTGGTAACCCTGATCACCATATTAACATGGCAATAGTCTCCCTGGTTGTCTAGTGGTACCTCCTCCCCACCAGTAACCCAAATCATCATATCAGTGGCTATGACCAGTCCCTGGTGATCCAGTGGCTATATCCTTTAGTTGCTCCAGTGCAACTCACTTGCACAGCAGCACCGCTTGCACCAGTGCCAGGTACATTTCTGAATATCGGACCTCTAATCTAATAACAGAAATGCAATCAAAAATACTGGACAGGCACGATGGTCCAAGTGACGCCATTCACCACAAAGCTTTAAACTTTAAAAGGTTTATTGCAATTGCTCAATATGCTAAAAAGTGTTGCTTTTTCCAAGCGTGATTGTTGTCTTGACAACAAGTTGCCAGTTAAATGGTTAATGGGCCCTGTGTGAAATCTGCAACCTCCACAAAATGCAAGTCAAAACCAACTAATTGAGTACTGTGAGTTGCTTTTTGGAAGTTTCCACACTCCCCCCCACAAGCTTTACTCCTTTGCAAATCTTTTTTCCACACTGTAATGAAAACAAACAGTTAAATACTTATTATGAACAATCAGTATTTTTTAGAATTATTTTTCAGTTTGTTCACTATAGCAGTTTTAGACACTAACCCATATACAATACATAACAGTGTGTGTAGACGCACACAAAACACTGTCAAGCCTCACACCAGTGAAAAACTTGACAACTGCTATAGTCCCATCAAACTCAACTCCTGAGATCATTATCTTTCATGGAACACACATCAGAGGAAGAATTTTATTGTTGAGTTCATGTCCAAACAATCTGTACTACATCTAATATACACTGAAATTAAAGTATAAAACTCTACATGATGAATCAGAGTGCATCTGGAAAAACATAAGTTGTATCACTTATCAACTGAATGGTGAGGTACACACCTACCACTGAACTGTGTACCCTTGTTGACAAATCTATTAATGATCACAGTGGTATCAAAGGTACCATATGGTGGTGCAGAAGGACTGCTCCTGCTGAAGTCAGCCAAGGCCTCTTTACATTGACATTTTTCAGAGTTGATGTTGTCACTGTCTTCAACACTTTACTCACCAGCAAGGTGTTGAGATATCATCTGTTATAAGAAAAAGAAAAATGCACAAAATGTCAAAAACCCAAAACTGTTTGTAACTTAGAAAATAATTTAGAGTCGTCTATGTATAACAAGTGCATGTATACATTGATAGGCTGCTGTGGCCACCATTTGTACCTCCACAGCGCAGCACAAGAGGTTTGGCTGCCAAAGCAACCTCGAGATGAAAGCATGCACTTGACATAAAGTAGACAATATATTGTCTTTTATAGTGTATTGCCCAGTATCAGTAGTTAAAAGGATCCTTTACTTGAGTATTTGAGGCCCTATCTACCACACCCAACCCATGTTGTGCTGCTCTCCTTAGCTCTTGTTTTCACTGTAGCGGCCAAAAGCAAATGTTGGATGACTACAGGCATGCAGCATGACAGCACTGCATATTGCAATAAATGATAAGTTAACCATTTTTAATGCCTGTCACCACACTGATGCTTATAAACAGCAGGCACCACACACAGCCTTATTAGAACAGTTGTTTAATCTCATTTATTCTTCATGTTATATATTTGGTTTGAGAATTACAGATTTCTGATTTCATTATATCAGCATTATGTTATATATTTTAATAATATACAGGTAGCAAGGCTTAACAATGTTTTTAAAAAATAGATTTTATAGGTTCATAGGTTCATAGATGTAGTATGAGTTCAATGGGCTGTTTGCCCTTTGAAGAACTCATACCTTAGTAATCAAAGAGGAAGTCATATTTCTTTTCCCCATCTATTCATCCAATCTAGTTTTAAAAGTATTAATATTCAGACTTGAGACTACCTGTGATGGCAAGCTATTCCATAACCCTCAACCCTCTGTGTGATGAAAGCAGCTTCTTTTAGATGTTCTAATTAAATCCTCTTTGATTTTATAACCATTACTTCTTGTGTAACTCTACCCCATCCAATGTCAGGCCTATAGTTGCCCTAAGATACTCTTTATTTACTGCTGTGTAAGTTAGGCAAGGTCACCTTGGGTTTGCTTATATCCTGCTGAGTATAGGTTAAGTGTCTTAAGCCTTGTATTATAATCTGTATTTTCAGATGTTTTATCTTTTTAGTATATATTTCCTCTGTACACCCTCTATACATTTACAGCCTACTTGAAGTGTGCAGATGGTTGAACTGGGAACAGTATTCAAGATGTGGGCAGACAAGACAGGAATAGAGAGCATTAGTTCATATTATTTTCTGCTTTTTGTGTTGGCAGAATTGAACCTGTAATTTTGTGGCATTTCTTGACTTTGACAATGGTAATCCTATCAAAGTTAAAATCCTTTGTTATTAATGTACCAAGGTCCTTTTCCTCTTTGATAGTCTGCAGTATAGTAGTACCTAATTTGTAGTTATTAGATGGACTGTTCTTCACTGGGTGCATTATCTTACATTTGTCTACATTGAATTGCATCTTTTTTGCATCTGCCCAGTCCATTAGATTGTCTAACTGTTTTGCATAATTTTGCTGTAAGCTTATTGAGGTTGCAAGCCCCCAATCTTACAGTCATCAGACTATTTGGATAACCACACATTATCTGAGACTGGCACTGTCACAACCAGGATGTTAAAAAGTGTGGGGTCCAGGACTGATCCCTGTGGGACACCACTGGTCACTCTACCCCAATTAGATAGGTGTCCTTTAACTGACACCCTTAGGTGTCTATCTCCCAACCAGGAATTAATCCAGTTTATAATATTGGGAGACAATCCTATCCTTTGCAATTCCCTTATTAGTGTATAATGTGACACCTTATTGAAGGCTTTAGCAAAGTCGAGGAATATTACACAGCAGGAATGGCTTTATCTAATGCCTCACCTACAGGCTTGAAGAAGTGGATTTGGTTGGTAAGACAAGATCTACCAAGAATAAATCCATGCTGACTATATCTATTAGTCCAGTGCTCTTTATATGCTCACTTAATATCCCCTACAAGAACCTTTCCATGATCTTGCCGATTACCAATGTTAAATTGATTGGCGATAGTTTATGGACTGCGTCTTTTTGCCTCCTTATGAATTTCTGTGACTATTGCTTCCGACAATCTTTTATTGTTTTACCTTCCTTGAGTGACTTGTTGTAGAGGTCAGTGAGAAGTCCAACAACCTCAGTACTTAATTCCTGAAGAAGGCTGAAGGATATTCCATCTGGTCCAGGTGAGTTATTGGCCTTCAGGAATGTATACTATGCTCTACATCTTATTTTATTGTGATTAATACAATGCTCCCCAGGGTTATGTTAATGGTCCCGTAATCACACTCTGTGTTCGTGTGACACTATATTGGGCCTCATGCAACATTAAACACCTAGATGGTGATTAACGTAGAGGATAATGTATGGATCATAATCAGTAACCAACTTGTTAACTGTCGAGAGGTTGCCATGGTGATCATGTAAACCTTGAAAGTGAAGCCATGGCAGCCTTAAGATAGTTAAACAAGTTGGTTGCCGATGGGGACCCATAGATTATCTTTTTTGGTGAATGGGTTCCCTAAAGACCAAAAAAAAGAAGCAAATACCTTAATTGAAAGTAGTTTATGCCACCGCTGGTCAGGTTCTCACCGCTGTGGCCATTTCAGGGAGGCACTCGCTTCCTGTACCATGCATGTGCAGATCAATACTGGATGTGATATACCATCAATGTGCTGTACCATTGATGGGTTAACAACAAAGTGATGTCACATTGATGGTATAACAACCGTGGTGAAAAATAGATTTTGGCAGATAACAATGTTCTACCATACATTACAAACTATTAACAAAATCCCTGGTCATGTGTAACTGCGAAAGTGGAGTGAGCATTGTTGCAATGCAAACCACAACACTGGGTCAAATGATAAGGGTTAAACTTTGATGGGTAGGTACCTGTGAACATCTGGCTGTCAGGACTTGTGTGTTCATCACTGTGTGCAACAGAAGGAGAGAACCAGCTAAAAAAAGATATATATATATATATATATTAGGGCAAAAAACTTCGTTTAATGCATTAGTTAGGGTTGTTCCAGGCGACAAAAGTGAGAAATTTGCTGTTAGGTTGAAACCCCCTTGGACCCCCACCCACCCCCAACCGGCATTGGGGTGCGCATTAGGATCGTCAGCCTAACTCTCATGACATGTGTAAAGCAGCAGAAGTATAGGAGAATAGGTGAGAGTTAGGACCCACGATCCCAATGCGCGCCCAATGCCGGTTGGGAGGGTGGGCGGGGTCCAAGGGCTTTCAACCCAACAGCAAATTTCCTCACTTTTGTCGCTGTGGAACAACCCTAACTAATGCATTAAATGGAGTTTTTGCCCTAATTTCCCTTCTTTTGAGAATGATAACGCAGAAATAGTGAATGGAAGCTGCGGGTGGGGGGTCCTTTGGGCCCCATGCCCCGCCACATGATGTGTTGTGGCATACCAACAGGACAGTGATGCAAACAGAAATGCTAACAGTGGCGCATATGGTAACACAAGCACGAATGAGAACAGAAAGGGTAACGCACATGGTGGCGAGGACGGAATGGTCTGCCACTTGATGTGTTGTCACATAGTAACATGGTGCCTGCAAACAGAAATGTCAATGGGCATGGTGATGTAAAGTGAAACAGTAAGATAAACAGTACTATAGACAGAAATGGCAAAAAATAACAGAAGCATAGCCAAATGAAAAGCAAAGGGATAAGCACATGGTGGCGCAGACTTCAATGGTAAGTGAAACGGTACTGGATCTGCAAGCGGAAGGGCAACAGTAACAGTAATGTAGCGCACAGGCTGGTTTTCCCAAAACCTGCATTGAGAAAGACAGTGAGTACAAATAATGTATGCAAAATAATGAGTATCGGCGCAGAAAATGAGATCTTGGAATACTAAATACATTATATCTCAGGAACCGTACGACGTAGAAAAAATTTAAAAGTCATATTATTTACAACTGTCCTGGCTAATTTGAATCTTAGCCCCAGTAGGGGGCTAAGAAGTTTTCCAACGAAAAGTCCGTATCTCGCACCGTTTCCGAGATACGGGCCCTGAAAGGCGCGGCTAACGCCGTAATGTTATCCTATGGGAAAAAAAGAAATGTTCGGAGCACCATAACTTTGCCTCCCTGTAATGTTTTTTCACCAAACTACTGAAAGGCACATCTGTGGGCTGTTGGCTGTCTTCCCTCCAAATTTCAGGAAAAAGACCAAACCGTTATTTTGCAGCAGGGCTCCAAATGATTTCTGTTAAGTGTCGGGCGCCGTAATGTTATCCTATGGGAAAAATGTCAATTTTGGAGTGCCGTAACTTTGCCGCCATGTGATATTTTTTCACCAAACTACTGAAAGGCACATCTGTGTACTGTTGTCTGTCTTCCCTCCAAATTTCAGGAAAAAAGACCAAACTGTTATTTTGCAGCAGGGTGCCAAAGGATTCCTGTAATGCTTCGGGAGCCGTAATGTTATCCTATGGGAAAAACTGTCAACTTTGGAGTGCCATAACTTTGCTGCCATGTAATATTTTTTCAATACAACACTGAAAGGCACATCTGTGAGATGTCGGCTGCATTCCCTTCAAATTTCAGCACAAAACTCCCAATGGTTATTTTGCAGTGCAGTGCCAAAGAATTGCTGTCATTTTCCCACAGACTAGAAAATTACTGTCGCAATTTTCGAAAGCTTTCGCAAAAATTTGCGACACTTTCATGAGCACGGTAATTTGTGAAGTACTTTTTCCAGAAATTTGAAAAACATATTTCTGGGTGTTTACCACAAAATAAAGACATGGCAAGCATCCTCAGGGCCCGACTAGGTGAATACAAAAAAATTAGGTTGCTAGAGGTCCCAAATTTAAATGCCAACCATTTTTCTGATCACCAACTGAAAACAAAATGGCTGATTTGCAAAGTAACAGGCCCATTTGCGAAAGTAAAAATGCATTTAGAAAGTGTTGAACTTTTGTTAACTTTTCCCATTGACTTATAATGGGAAACTGTTTTTGAATAACTTTTGAACCGTTTAATATTTTTTCATGAAATCTTCAAAAGGCACATCGGGGACCCCGCTGCACGTTCCCTAAAGATTTCGGGCAGTCCACGCAACTGTAATGCACCTGTAGGACGTACATAGAATTCCAGAAAGAAAAGCGTAAACGCACGCACAGATCACACTTAATAACTCTGCAGCCGTATATCTGACCAGTACGAAACTTAGCAGATCCCAAGGCCTATGCTTCTTGATCAAAATTTAATTTCAGGCAAATCCATAATGATGCAAAGTTATTAAGGTGCAAGTTTTGGGGTTTAACATAGAAATGGCTCCTCAACCTTTAACTATGGTAGCACTATGCGTTATATATATATATATATATATATATATATATATATATATATTATGGTGGCATGGTAGTGCTACCATAGTTAGGGTTGAGTAGCACTTTAAGGTTAGGTCAAATTTGCACCTAATAACTTTGCCACTGTTCAACAGATTTGCCTGACATTTGGTATGGATGATTGGGCATGGTAGATCTTAGTATATGCCAAGTTTTGTACCAGTCGGATATACGGCTGTGGAGTTATTAAGCTACAACGAATTGCACAATTACGCTTTTTTGTGATTTATTTGCTCTCACCTACAGGATGCATGGTTTGTGTGACTGGTACAAAACTTCAGGGAACATGCAGCCGGGTTTCCTGATGTGCCTTTCAAAAATTTCATGAAAAAATATTAAATGGTTCAAAAGTTATTCAAAAAACAAATTCCCATTATAAGTCAATGAAAAAAGTTAACAAAAAGTTAGACACTTTCGCAAATGCACTTTTTACTTTCGCAAATGGCCCTAGTACTTTCGCAAAACCACCATTCTGTTTTCAGTTGGTGATCAGAAAAATGCTTGGCATTTAAATTTGGGACCATCCAGGGACACAATTCTTTTTGTGTTCAACTAGTTGGAGCCTGAGGATGCTAGACATGTCTTTATTTTGGGGTTAAACACCCCAGAAATATGATTTTCAAAGTTCTGGAAAAAGTACTTTCGCAAAGTACTTTCATGCTCATGACACTTTTGAAAGCACGGTTAGGTC
The DNA here is from genome assembly GCA_016271365.2 of Neoceratodus forsteri. Classification (NCBI taxonomy): domain Eukaryota; kingdom Metazoa; phylum Chordata; order Ceratodontiformes; family Ceratodontidae; genus Neoceratodus; species Neoceratodus forsteri. The sequence goes on from JADMNL010000022.1 coordinate 131,679,184, forward strand.
TTTTGGCCTGAAATTTGGAAGGAAGACAGCCAATGTGTCACAGATGTGCCTTTTGGTGGTTTGGTGAAATAATGTGGTATGGCTCCAAAGTTACAGTACTCCAAAGTTGATGCTTTTTCCCATAGACTAACATGATGGCATATGCGACTTTTTGGGGCTCGTATCTCGAAAACAGTGCGAGATACAGAATTTGGAACCCTCTAGCAACACAATTATTTTTGCTTACCTAGTTGGACCCTGAGGATGCTAGGCATGTCTTTATTTTGAGGCTAAACACCCTAGAAATATGGTTTTCAAGTTTTTGAAAAAAGTACTTTCGTAAAGTAGTGTCGCACTCATGAAAGTGTCGCAAATTTTTGTGAAAGCTTTCGCAAATTGCGACTCTACATTTCCAGGTTATGGCAAAATGACAGCAATTCTTTGCCACCCTGCTGCAAAAGAACGGTTTAGTCTTTCGGGCTGCAATTTTGAGGGAAAGCAGCCAACATCTCACAGATGTGCCTTTCAGTGTCTCGGTGAAAAAATATTACAGGGCGGCAAAGTTACATCACTCCAAATTTGACGCTTTTTCCCATAGGATAACATTATGGCATCCACCACATTACAGGAATCCTTTGCCGCCCTGCTGCAAAATAACAGTTCAGTCTTTTGGGCTGAAATTTGGAGGAAGAAAGCCAACATCCCACAGACGTGCCTTTCAGTGGTTTTGTGAAAAAATATTACAGGGATCCAAAGTTATCGCACTCCGAACTTCTCTTTTTTTCCAATAGGATAACATTACGGCATTGCCACGCCTTTCAGGGCCCGTATCTCGGAAACGGTGCGAGATACAGACTTTTCCTCAGAAAGGTGCTTAGCCCCCTAATGGGGGCTAAGTGCAAAATTAGCCAGGAAAGTCATACATCATATGACTCTTACATTTTTTTCTACGTCGTACAGTTCCTGAGATAAGAAAAGAAATTTAGTATTACAACTCCTCATTTCCTGCTCCGAGACCCATTATTATGCATACATTCTTTGTACTCACTGTCTTTCTCTATGCAGCTTTTGGGGAAAACCAGCCTGTGTGCTTACATTACTGTTACCCTTTATTGCTTCCGCTTGCTGTTCTGTACCCATTTCACTTACCGTTGACGCTCTGTGCCACCATGTGTGCGTTATCCTTTATGCTTTCATTTGCGCTATGCTTCTGTTATTTTTGCCATTTCTGTCTACAGTACTGTTTATCTTTCTGTTTCTCTTTACGTCACCATGCCCATTGACATTTCTGTTTGCAGGCACCATGTTACTATGTGACAACACATCATGTGGCAGACCATTCCTCTCTACGCCACCATGTGTGTTACCCTTTCTGTTCTTATTCACGCTTGTGTAACCATGTGCGCCACTGTTAGCATTTCTGTTTGAGTTGCTGTCCCTTTTAGTATGCCACAAGACATCATGTGGAGAGAGCGCAGGGCCCAAAGGGCCCCGTGCTCCCGCCACCGCTCCCACCGCTGCATTACATTCACTATTTCTCATTATCATTCTCAAAAAGAAGAGAAATTAGAGGCAAAAAACTCCATTTAATGCATTAGTTAGGGTTGTTCCACAGCGACAAAAGTGAGGAAATTGCTGTTAGGGTTGAAAACCCCCTTGCACCCCCCACCCCCTCAACCAGCATTGGGGTGTGCATTGGAATCGTGGGTCTAACTCTCACCCCATTTTCCTATACTTCTGCTGCTTTACACATGTCATGGGGTGAGAGTTAGGGCTGATGATCCCAATGCACACCCAATGCCACCATGTGCGCCATCCTTTATGTTTCATTTGCGCTTGTGTTTCAGTTACTTTTTGCCATTTGTGTGTACCGTACTGTTTCTCTTTCTGTTTCACTTTGCGTCACCATGCCCATTGACATTTCCATTTACAGGCACCATGTTACTATGTGAAAAGACATCACGTGGCACTCTGTTCCCGTCTACGCCACCGTGTGTGTTACCCTTTCTGTTCTCATTCGCACTTGTGTTACCATGTGTGCCACTGTTAGCATTTCTGTCTGCGTTGCTGCTCCTGTTACTATGCCACAAGACATCATGTGGTGGGAGCGCGGGGCCCTACATTCACTATTTCTCGTTATCATTCTCAAAAAGAAGGGAAATTAGAGGCAAAAAACTCCATTTAATGCATTAGTTAGGGTTGTTCCACAGCGACAAAAGTGAGGAAATTCGCTGTTAGGGTTGAAAACCCTAACTCCGAATTCACCCCCCCAGCACCACACACACACACATTCAAGTATGGGGGAGGACCAAGTCAACACAACCAATGACAGACATCCAGCAGCAGGTGACAGAAATAACAAACAATTGTCTAAATGTACTACAAGACATCCCCACCCACCCGACCAGGTACTGCATGCTCAGTGGAGATCAACAGAAAACTGAGGCCATGTACACCAAACGTACATCCTGATTGCAGCTGCACAATGTACCACACTTAGTAGTTGCATGGCCTTACCTATCGATGCCCTACACACACCACAACTGGTACTGTGCTGTTATTCAATATAAATGCTGAAGGTGCATGATGACAGTTGTAGAATGGTTTTAACACTAGTGAGTATACATTAATTAAGAAAAGCACATAAATTAACTACAAGACACTAGCATGCTCAAGATAAAAGTAGTGATACATTTAGTAGGTGATTTACATAGTAGTACATTTACTGCAATGGTTTACTCAACATAGAGAGGCTGATGTAAACGTATGGAAAAGCATTGCTCTTCAACGCTGTGAAATTGTACTGCCAGTATCATATGCATTCTTACTGATGAAGGTGTACTTGATGTACATACATAGACCTTCAGTGTGTTTCAATACTAAAGATGCAGTAAGTATTCTTTGTAAGAAACATTGTAATTGCATGGATCAGGCCAAGCAACTTCTAAATATCATAGCACTACTGAGCCAACAATGATGTACCTGTATCGCAGATGTATATAGGATAGATTTTCCTGTAGGCACTTACTGAGTATGTTGTACCTGATAAAGACAATCTCATTGCAACTGTGATGACTAACTTATTCAAATAGTAATACATTTACTATTGTTGCAATGAGTGATCTATGCCACTCACGGGCACAGTGTGATTTTTTTTAACATTTGTTTCATACTCAGGCTGTATGCCTACTGTTTGGGTTTGCCACACTTCTGTCACTGATGCTATCAAAGTGATAACTATGTTAATTGTGGTACAACAGGAATCAAGTAGGTATGGTGTAGATATAAACAGAATGTCTTTTAGTATTGATTTAACTCACAATGGGGTAAGTGTACTAGGACAGCAGGGTTATCCTCATCACTGACTCTGTCAGTTATAATCACACTAGGGTTTCAATGACTGTAATGATCAAGTTACACTGTTCATCTTCATTAGTTCATATTCACAGCCATTCTCCAGTAACTAGACAGTGTATGGTGTAACTGGGTGGACACTGTGTTGCAAACTGCTGCAGTGCCCAGTAGAGAGAGTATCTACTCATAAAGAACCATTAAGCAATAAGGCATGACCAACAGTTGTGTTAAATGGTCTGTTAATCACCCTGTAGGGTTTAATGTTGAATGAGGCATAGCCGAGTGCCACATGTCGCTAGACAGTGATAAACTGACCATTAACATAATACCTGGGAGTGGCTTATTGCTATCATAATAAAACTGTTTTTTAAACAACATTAAACCATGTTCATCATATGGTTAGGCTCTACATGTATGTTAATAAAAACTAAACATAAGGCTGTTACAATGTTTACAGTCAATTAGAAAGCTGCATTTCTCAAACCCTTGTTATAATCAGAGATATTATACCTGTACAACTCCTTGGTTTTGCTGAACTCTATTGCTCAGGTGGCCCACCACAAGTGGTGTGGTCTGCGTGGGGCATCGGTAGGTAAGGCCATGCAACTACTAAGTGTGGTACATTGTGCAGCTGCAATCAGGATGTGTACGCTTATGTACATGGCCTCAGTTTTGCTGTTGATCTCCACTGAGCATGCAGTACCTGGTCAGGTGGGGATGTCTCGTAGTACATTTAGACAATTGTTTGTTATTTCTGTCACCTGCTGCTGGATGTCTGTCATTGGTTGTGTTGACTTGGTCCTCCCCATACTTGAATGTATGTGTGTTGTCTGTGTGTGTGTGTGGGGTGCTGGAGGGTGAATTCGGAGTTAGGGTTTTCAACCCTAACAGCGAATTTCTCACTTTTGTCGCTGTGAACAACCCTAACTAATGCATTAAACGGAGCTTTTTGCTCTCAATATATATATATATATATATATATATATATATATATTATAGTGGCACGGTAGTGCCACTAGTTAGGTTGAGGAGCCATTTCTATGTTAAACCCCAAAACTTTGCACCTTAATAGCTTTGCAACCATTTGACAGATTTGCCTGAAATTTGGAATTCTTGATCAAGAACTACAGGCCTTGGGATCTGCCAAGTTTTGCACCAGTCGGATATATGGCTATGGAGTTATTAAGCATGATCTGTGCACATGTTTACGCTTTTTCTGGAATTCTATGGTTGCGCCTACAGGTCGTACGGTTTGTGTGACTGGCCCAAAATCTTCATGGATCGTGCAGCCAGGGTCCACGATGTGCCTTTTGAAGATTTTGTGAAAAAATATTAAACGGTTCAAAAGTTATTCAAAAAACAGTTTCCCATTATAAGTCAATGGGAAAAGTTAACAAAAAGTTCAACACTTTCACAAATGCATTTTTACTTTTGCAAATGGGCCTGTTACTTTCGCAAATCAGCCATTTTGTTTTCAGTTGGTGATCAGAGAAATGGTTGGCATTTAAATTTGGGACCCTCTAGCAACCTAATTCTTTTTGTATTCACCTAGTCGGGCCCTGAGGATGCTTGCCATGTCTTTATCTTGTGGTAAAACACCCCAGAAATATGTTTTTCAAATTTCTGGAAAAAGTACTTTCACAAATTACTTTCATGCTCACGAAAGTGTGGAACTTTTTTGTGAAAGCTTTCGCAAATTGCGACAGTAGTTTTCCATCTGTGAGACAGTGACAGCGATTCTTTGGCACTGCACTGCAAAAGAACCGTTGGGAGTTTTGGGCTGAAATTTGGAGGGAATGGAGCTGACATCTCACAGATGTGCCTTTCAGTGTTGTATTTAAATAATATTACATGGTGGAAAAGTTACAGGACTCCAAAGTTGACAGTTTTCCCCATAGGATAACATTACGGTGCCCAACGCATTACAGAAATCCTTTGGCACCCTGCTGCAAAATAACAGTTTGGTCTTTTTTCCCTGAAATTTGGAGGGAAGACAGCCAACAGCCGGCAGATGTGCCTTTCAGTGGTTTGGTGAAAAAACATTACAGGGAGGCAAAGTTATGGCGCTCCGAACTTTTCCTTTTTTCCCATAGGATAACATTACGGCGTTCGCCACGCCTTTCAGGGCCTGTATCTCAGAAACGGTGCAAGCTACGGACTTTTCGTCAGAAAAATTCTTAGCCCCCCAATGCAGTCTAAGTACCAAATTAGCCAGGACAATTGTAAATAATATGACTTTTACATTTTTTTCTACATCGTACAGTTCCTGAGATATAACGTATTTAGTATTCCAAGTTCTCATTTTCTGTGCCGATACTCATTATTATGCATACATTATTTGTACTCACTGTCTTTCTCTATGCAGCTTTTGGGGAAAACCAGCCTGTGCGCTTACATTACTGTTACTGTTGCTCTTTCCGCTTGCGGTTCCGCATCTGCTTTCACTTTACTGCTGACGCCTGCACCACCATGTGCGTATCCTTTATGCTTTCATTTGCGCTGCATTTCGTTATTTTTTGCCATTTCTGTATACAGTACTGTTTATCTTTCTGTTTCACTTTACGTCACCATGCCCATTGACATTTCTGTTTGCAGGCACCATGTTACTATGTGACAACACATCACGGGCAGACCGTTCCTGCCTACACCACCATGTGCGCTACCCTTTCTGTTCTCATTCACGCTTGTGTTACCATGTGTGCCACTGTTAGCATTTCTGTTTGATGCTAGCTGTCCCTGTTAGTATGCCACAAGACATCATGTGGTGGGAGGCGATATGCAGCGGGAGCATGGGGCCCAGAGGGCCCCGCCCCACCGCTGCATTACATCTACTATTCTCGCTATCATTCTCAAAACATGGAAATTAGAGGCAAAGAACTTATTTATCGCATTAGTTGAAATTATCAGCGATAAGTGAGGACCATTGTTAGTTGAAATTCCCTTGACCTTCACACCTTCCTCAATTGGCATTGTAGTACATTGACATGGGGTCCTAACTCTCACCCATTCTCCTATACTTCTGCTGCTTTACACATGTCATGGGGTGAGTTAGGGCTGACGATCCAATGCACACCCCAATGCCGGTTGGGGGTGGGTGGGGGTCCAAGGGGTTTCAACCCTAACAGCAAATTTCCTCACTTTTGTCACTGTGGAACAACCCTAACTAATGCATTAAACAGAGTTTTTTGCCTCTAATATATATATAGATAGACTGATATAAACAAATCAGTAGTGAAGGAATAACACTCTTAATAAATGTCATTATTTTCACCACCACTGAATATCAGGTGAGGATGATAGACACTGCTGAATATCTTAACAGATATTCCACAGTGTTCACATCAGCTTCTGATATTCCAACACTAGTGTAGTTACACTAGAAAAGCACCACACAATTACCACAACTAACACAACTCATTTTAGAAAAGCCCTTTGATTCAAAATACTGTTCACCTGTGAACAATGTCTTAAAACTGCAGGAACTCTGTAAATGCCTTCTACCTGCAGATCCCAATTGTAACAATTGGACTACAAACTGCTATACTGAAGTACGAAAACTGAAAGCACCAGGCACATAACAAACACAACATAGACTGCAAAATACAGAGAACCACAAGTGCAAAATGAAAATAAATGACAAATTACCCTCCAAATGCTCTAAAACATAAAAACACACGGAGCTCTGTTCCACACTTCCATACTAGGCCATGGCCCACAAACCAAAAAGCAACCAATCACAGCACACGCATGATGTAACAGAAACAAACCCAACTAATAACAAAGCACACAGCATACCTACTCAACTGTGTCAACCAATAACAAACCACACACATCCCATTCCTCACAGACACAATTCACAAATCAAAGTGAAGAAGTGGAACAATACCAACAGAAAAAACACAAAAGAAGAAAATGCAAAAACTATGAGCCCTATTGTATAAATTGCATACATGATGGGTGACTTATAGAATATGGGCAATATTAGCATTCATGCAGAGTTAGCTGCAATAGTATCACTCTTGGCTTTGCCACTCATGATATTATCATAGTTCACTCTGCACTCGTGCTAATATTTCCATATTCTACAGTCACCCATCATTTATCCTCTATAAACACACACACATATACCAAAAAATGCAAATCAAGAATTATTTCTGTCACTGTATAAACACTAAAATAATATGCATACATTATCAGTTAGTGACCATGCATATCGCTTGAATGTTGTCTGTTACTACATGCACTGTGTGCAACATCGAATGGCATCACCAGTGTACTTACCATGATGTTAAATGTGATAATTCATGTAAACAAGGTAATCTTCAGGTGAAAAACTATGCAAGGTATGTTTTGCTCTACTTGGAGCTCATCAGTGTGTGCACAAGTGACGATCACACTACCTTTTCACTTATTTTGTGAAGGTGGATAAAGAAGATCAGTCACATTGAACCACAGACACACCTTCAGAAAGCACATAAGAAGTTAATATGTTCTGCAATGTACAAGTCAATTATGTTTTGTAAATACCTTTAAATTTATAACATAGACAAATATGATTTGGTATTAGAGAAAAATGTTTAAAAGTAGAAATGAAAGTCATTGAAGATGTTGTTGTGAGACTGGGGCATTAAGTGTTATAACATGAGTCACTGCCTACTGGCTTCAACCACACCAGTAGTATGTGATTTAAAGAACAACACATGCCATGTATCTTATTTTCATGGTCATGAAATTTAGCAATTGTAGTAAGCACACTTTGAATACTCGGTATCTATAGGCTAACTAATGCTGGAACTTGACCACAGTCAGGCTCCATGTTACGACCAGTACCTAAATGGTATATTCAGAATATATTTAACGTTTATAGAAATTGATAGATGTACATTTCTGATATCTGGTTATTGAATTTCCATTTAACTCTTTACAGAGCCATGGACTGATATACCAGTCCTGAACTTCAATATGTTCTAATTCTGTCAGCAGTCTAAGGATTAACAGTAGTATAGCACACTTATTTATATGTATGGACATTAAACAGTACATTATGCAATCATTTACTCGTAATTAACTTGTATAATACTTGCACATCATCAATCAGAATATATATATATATATATATATATATATATAAACCCACCCACACCCAAGACAACACACTATAATACTCACTTTTCACTTTTAAGAAGTTAACCAAGACAAGCAGAAAAAATTAAATTGTACATTAGCTATCAATCAACAATAGATAAGCAAGAAAACATGATATATTTGTAACCGCTACACCCCTGCCTTTTTGCAAATGACAGGTGGTATGCTGTTGAAGCTGACAGCAGTACCAGGTGGGGACTGGTTTCGGGAAGGACTAGGTTACTTGGCACAAGGGGCCTAGGTTTGGCTACTCTGCACAGGGGCACCCAAGTAAATCCGAACACAGGAAGCAATAACTGTAGTGTCCAATACCAGGAATGGGATTCTAAAGTGTGGCTTTTATTCACATCCAAACTGAACAAACAAAGCATAGATGGACCCCCTTGGGGCTACATTCCTGGTAATGCAGATAAGAGATAACAGAACACTTCTTCAACACTTCAGCCCTCATGCTCTGAACCCACCAGGCACACAGTCTGGACTTGCACGCTGTTTTGGGTATACAGCCCGACTTGTACACTATTTGGGTTTTTCCCTGGCCCGGCTCCCCTGCCGGCCACTCAATCCCGGTCCATATGGCAGTGGACCCCATTTTCTGTTGGTGGCTCCCCAAACCACCTTAGAGCCTTTGACTCCTTTAGGGAAATTTCCTTTCAATCCCAATTCTGGGTGCTTCTCTCAGCACTGGCCAAGTGCCTAAGGCAAAGTAAAAGGGCCACAGATCAAATCTGTAGAGATGAACCTGGTTACTAAAGGTGGGGTCTCCCACCTCCAGCTCCTACAATCCATACCCGGCCATTTCTCTGGACATTAAACAACTCTTTTTGAAAGCATGGCAAACGGTAAATGTATAGCACATTTCTCTACATGTCTTGACTTTCCCCTTGTACTAAACTTGAACATAGTTAAACATATCTTCCTGAAAAGCTTGGCAATGTAGATTAAAGGTAAATGTATAGCATATTTCCTCTACATGTCTTGGCTTTCCTCTTGTGCTGGACTTGAACATACTTTTACTTTGGCTAAGCCTATTCCTCTAGGCCTCCCACTAATTCAGCAGTCCAATCCCCACTTTAACACAGTTCAGGTGAAACATAGGCCCTTTGACAAGAGCAGAACTCACCCTTTGGTTGCAGGTTCCCCACAGGTGAATCTTGACAGCTTCTGGTGCCACAACACATCTTAAAAAATAAGGCAGCTTCTTCCCTAGCCGGAACCAGGGGGTTGCCCCTGGAATAACAGGCAAACCTTCCACCCCATCCCCTCAGGGATGGGGCACAGAGGCCAGTAACAGCGGTCTCCACCACTTCAAGAACAGCTTACTGTGTTCCTCTTTAGATGGAAACACACACCTTTCCCTATAAGTAGCTCTATATCACAGCTTAGGCTCCAAGAGCCTGTGCACAGACTGCTGTGCTCCTCTCCTCAAGACTGCTCACATACAGCTGCTGCTGCTCACTGTTCAAAAACTCCCAACATTCTAACCTAACTCCCATCTGCAGATTCCAATGTGGCTCATGCAGCCGTGATAGTTCTATGGTGATGTCATCCCTCAGTCTCAGCTGAGACTGAGAACAGAGTGAGACAGTGTGAAATCCATTTAACTGGAGTTTCAAAGCTGCCTTCCCTGCCTACTAATAGGTCTTACTGGGATTCTAGTAACCCCAGACAAATAGGGGTTATATTTATCCCTAGAATTTCATGCTTCACAAAAGCTCTACCATTCTTCCTTCTCTTGACAGGTGTTTTGTATACATATTCATTGGTGAAATCTGAAATGCTTGATTTTCTTCATCTGCAGTGACACACTGCTTGGTGGAACTGCATTTGGAGCCAACAGCAAACACCTTGTGAAATCCAGCTAAACCAAATCAAGTTGGACTGATTAAAACTGCTCTCTGGAAAATGAGCAGAACATGAAAGACTACTGTTGCTTGCACCTGTCCAGTTTGCCCTCTTCGTCCTTACAAGCCTCTCCCACAGCTTTTGAAAATGCAGGTCTTTAGGGAAAGTGAACAGCAAGAAACCTAACTTTGTGGTGCTCCTACAGTTAGCAGTGACACATGCAGCAGGCATTGCAAAGCACTAGCAAAAAATGCATAAAAACAAACAAAATGTCAGAATGAAGTAGTATGAGTACTTGCTTTTATTTTAACAGACAAAAAGAAATTCTAAAACATCTAACATCAACATCAGGATTAATAGTGACAGTAAACAATCATTCAATGCCCATGCAAGCAATAACACCCAAAAGTGTGGGCAGTATTGTGCTATACTGGACCGCCCAGGGGCATAATGAGGTCCAATGCTGCAGGTGGATGGCTTTATAGCCCCTGGAAGGCTTGGTAGAGCACAAAATCACCCACCCTGGAGGGCATTATTGTGCTCATAAAATGGTGTAGAGTGTACATTTTTATTAAGTAATAAAATTATAAAGGATATCAGTTTGAAAATAAATAGAAATACCAGAAAAAAAATTTCTTGATAAAGTAGTCCCTCAATTTCTGTGCTGTGCCATCTCCTGTTGCCCCACACACGCACATGCACACATAGGTGACATAGCCGTTCTGCACTCCTAACCTCTTATGACCACCTCTGAAACAAATGATTGAGTTTCTTTTTAACTGTCTCTAAGCAAGAGAGACAGAAAATGTACAATACGTGTGTACAGTTAAACATTTTGATACATTTGTTTAAATACAGTTGCCAGGTGACCATGTGACCTGGAAGTATTGGGGGGTTGTGGAGCACCGTACTCACATGTTAAAGTCTGTTGATCCCCGCTAAGTTATGTGCTTCATATTATTTTTATTTTACTGCACAGCGATGGTGTGGAGATAGAGTTGTAGTCAATGAATGTAGCAGGATCTGGGGGGCGTAATGTCAGGAGCTACAGATTAACAGAAGGTCGAGTGACCAGGTTGGGTGAGCTGGCATTAATAAAGAAAAAGTAAGCCTGGATATAAAAAAGTTTTCTTTTTCTCTGTACTGTGTAGTGAGGAGGAGGAGAGGCATTGTCAGCATATCAAAGTCTTTTTTGACATTTGTGTACAGAGTGCCGGGGGGGTCACTACTCACAGCATGGTCTAGTCAGTTGTATCTGCTTTCGAGCAGAGTGGAAATGGATGGCAGCAGAGGTCATAGTAAAGGAAGAAATATTTTGGTGTGAGGCTTTGCCGAGTGTGACTATGGAGGTGAATACAAATTTCAGTATCAGATTCTTTTTAGGAAGGGCAGCAAATGGGATTGGGGGAGGGGAGCCTGGAAACTGTTAAATGTTCAGCTCAGGCAGTCCATGGCTCAGTTCATGAGTGTAAAAAAATGGCAGCAGATTGTATTTGAAAATGCTAACTGGCCCTTGACTTCAGTGATGGGGTCAGTTGGGACTGGCACCTTTCATAACCGGGATCTGTTGTCTGACAGCCCACTGCTATTCCAGAACAGGTGGCATAATGAACCCTGCCAGAGGATGGTAACATAAGTTAGAACAAGAAAAGCTGTCCTAACCAAGGCACAGGCCATAGAACCCCCCACAAAGCCAGACTGCAGCACACTCCCAACCAGTAGGCCCAAATGTGGAACTGATGGGCAAACAGTGGAACACCAAAGCAAATGTGCCCTAGGAAGCCCAGGACACCGTGAAATAGGTGCAAAATGTACCATAGCTTGTAGCTCAATAGCCAAACACAGAATGTGGGAAAAGGCATCATAATGTGGAACAGAGAAGTGATGGGACTTACAGTAGGAAATAGTGCCATGTAATGTGGGACAGTCGAGAGGTATGTACTGCTGACAGTATTGACAAGTTGCCACATGTGTACTGCTATGCTGCTATTGCGAGTTATACCATGTCTTACAGGCATAACTTGTGACATGCGTAATTCTGCATTTTCTGTCAGATCTGGTGATTCTCTTGGAATATGGTGCAGCTAGCATGTTGTAGGGTTTTTGGAATAACTTTAAGCACTGGTGTACTTTGCACCCTGCTCTCACCACTGTCTTGGAATCGGGCCCCAGATTACTGTTGCCCATAGGCATTGTCCATTAAAGAGTTTCTCCTAGGCTAAAGCCTGCTGAAGAACAGTTCTTGGACAGGACTGGGTCTGTATTGCACTGCAATCCATGGGGAGAGTCTTTGATGAAAATTAGAGTTTTGTGGATAGTCTTCAAATGTGGTAGGTGTTATGTATTCAATATTCCAGACGTGGACTGGAACATCCCAGCAGCAGCATCAACTAGGAGCAGATTTATCCTGGACTCCCTTCACGGTGCCTTCCTCAAGCAACTGGTCATGGAACCAACTCAGAAGAAGGCAATACTGGACCTTGTGCTCACAAACAGGGACAGTGTGATGAGGGTACAATGGGGAGCACCTGAAACAGTGACCACCAGTCATTGTGGTTTGAAATCACAGAAAGAGCAGAACCAAACCACACAAAACACGTATCCTGGATTTTAGGGGGACAGACTTTGGGAAAATGGGGAGATACTTGAAAGAGGCATTAAGGGGAATGGAACAGGAATCAGGGGTTGAGGAACAGTGGGCAGTATTTAAAATGGGGATTACAAGAACAACAGAATTATGCAGCAAGCAGGTTAGCAAGAGGAAAAGGAAGAGGAGACCATTATGGTTTTCCAAAGAGGTAGCAAAGAAAGTGAAAGCCAAAAGATTGCATTCAGGCAATACAAAAAGACACAGGCAGAAGGGATAGGGAGAAGTACCAGGAGAAGCAAAGGGAGGCAGGGAGGTCAGTAAGGAAGCCAAAGCTCAGACGAGAACACATTGCAAAATCAGTGGTAGAGGGACAAAACCTTTTACAGGTACATAAGTGAAAAAGAAAAGACAAAGGAGGGATAGGTGAGACTGAAGGGGAGGATGGGGCTGCGTGGAGGATGACAACAGTAAAGCTGACATATTGAACAGGTATTTCTGCTCAGTCTTTACTGAGGAAAAGGAGGGTAATGGGTCAGAAGGGAGTACAAGGGGTGAGAATGGTGCAGAAATGGACACAAGTCCCTTTAGACGAGAAAGGCTCCTGAAGGAACAGGAAGTAATAAGAGTGGATAAAGCAATGGGGCCAGATGGGGTGCACCCCAGGGTCCTTAAAGAACTAAGAGAGGTGGTGGCTGAACCTCTGGCTATCCTGTTTAGCCGATCACTGGAAACAGGGGAGATACCCAAAGACTGGGGACAGCAGATGTAGTCCCCTTATACAAAAGTGGGAACAAAGAGGAAGCAGGGAACTACAGACCAGTCAGCCTCATCTCGGTAGTGGGGAAGATCATGGAAGCACTACTGAAGGAGAGATTGGTGGAACATCTGGTTGTCAATGGACTACAGGACCCAAGGCATGGTTTCACCAGGGGGAGGTCATGTCAGACCAACCTCATTGAATTTTTTGACTGGGTGACTAGGGAGGTGGATCAGGGAGGACAGTGGACATGGCCTATCTGGACTTCAGCAAGGCCTTTGACACTGTGCCACATAGAAGACTATTACACAAACTGGGGAATATGGGTGTGGGCAGGACAATAGTGTGGTGGGTAGGTAACTGGCTGGGTGGCAGGACACAGAGGGTGGTGGTAAATGGCTGTCACTCCACAGAGGGAAGAGTGACCAGTGGGGTACCACAGGGATCAGTGCTGGGACTGGTCCTATTCAACATCTTCATCAGTGACATTGCGCAGGACCTAGAAGGCAGAATTTCACTGTTCGCTGATGACACAGAGCTCTGTAACAGAATAGACACACCAGAGGGTGTAGACAGAATGAGAAGGGACCTGCAGAAACTTGAAGAATGGTCAGGGGTTTGGCAGTTGAAATTCAATGCAAAGAAGTGCAAGATAATGCATATAGCACAAAAACCCTGGCACAATATATCAGTTGGGGGTAAGGATATAGCATGCACCAAGCAGGAAAGGGATCTTGGGGTTGTCATCTCTGATGACCTCAAGGTAGGGAAACAGTGTGACAAGGCAGCAGGTAAAGCAAATAGGATGCTGGGATGTATAGGCAGGGGCATCACCGGCAGGAAAAGGGAGGTCATAATTCCGCTATACAAGACACTAGTGAGGCCCCACCTGGAGTACAGTGTACAGTTCTGGAGACCATACCTATGTAAGGACATAGACAGGGTAGAGAAGGTTCAGAGGAGGGCAACAAAGATGGTGCATGGATTGCATCACAAGTTCTATGAAGACAGGTTGAAGGAACTGAACATGTACTCCCTGGAGGAGAGGAGGGAGAGAGGGGATATGATAGAGACATACAAGTATCTTACAGGGAGGAACAGGGTGCAGGAAAACACTATTTTTAAATGAAAAAGATGTTCCAGGACTAGAAGGCATGGGATGAAGTTGGAGGGAGGACGATTCAGAGGAAACATGAGAAAGAATTTCTTCACAGAACAGGTGGTGGACAAGTGGAACACCCTGCCAGAGGAAGTGGTGGGAGCTGAAACAATCACGGGATTTAAGACTGCATGGGATAGACATAAAGGAATTCTGGAGGTCAGGGGTAAGGGGCAACAGACTTCTAGGAAAACAAACTGAACTTACAAGCTCAAATGGGCAGACTGGGTGGGCCATAGGCCTTATCTGCTGACACTGTCTATGTATCTATGTATGTAAAGTCAGCTAAAGAAAATAAAAGTTCTGTCTTACCAGCTCCTTGAAGAATGAAAACAAAGGATAACCTTATTTCTACAAGCTGAGGATCTTCTCCTTTCAGACCAGATGGCATCTTCAGATGCTGCTGGGTGAGGTTCTCTGGAAAAACAAACTATGAAACAGGAACATTTCTGGGAATGATGTCATATGGAAACCAAATGATAAAACAGGAAAACTGCTGGGGGGATGTCCTCTAGAAGGCCAGATGATGGAACAGGAAAACTGCTGGGGTGATGAATCTGGATACACCTGAAGGATCCTGGAACACCAGGAGAGCTGCATCTTCCTCCATGGATACTGATTCTTTGGATGACAGACACTGGCCTGCCACTGCTCACTTCCTTGAGGCATGCTGAGCATATTCACAGGAGTGGCACCATTAAAGGTAGTACCACTCAGGGTGTGGGGTGAAGACTACGGCATGTCTGGGCATTCAAAGTTGATGTTGAAGAATGTCTCATTCCCAGCCCCATCCACAATTCACCCAGTGTTCATAAATAGAGTCCTGCCCATTCTCCAGAATATAAGGCGATCACTTATAACTTTGTCTCTTACACATTCTGCTGCACCAGAGTACAAATTGTTCTTTGCCTCTTCCAACAACCAGGATTGCCTGTTCTGTTCAATTTCCTCCCAGACTCAATCCAGAAGCAAATGATTTGATACCTTTTAATGGACCAACATAGATGTAACAGCAAGAACAAAGTGCTCTAGCTTTCGGACCAACCAGTCCTTCTTCAGAAGCTCATGGCAGTTGTTTAGAAAATACAATACTTATAACAGCTAGATAATGCAGAGAAAAACAGAAAAAAAATCCCCATTGGTTTAAAATACTTATTTAAAAAAAAACAAAAAAACAGAAGATGATGTCAGAGAAGTTTAACAGTACAATACTGCCTTCAGTCTGAAAGAACTCTTGGGTCTAGATTGCTTGGTGCAACACACATACAAAGAATCCTACTGCATATAAATTTAATTGACATAAGATAACACTGCTGAAGCAGATAACTCCTAAATCAAGCTATGAGTGCCACATTTAGTATAAGGATGCAATTACTGAAAGGCAACCCCCACTCAGCTTAAAGACAAACTAAGATTGTTATAGGGCTCATGAAATTACAATGTTAGCATTAATTACAAGAATTACCAGTAAAGTTGTCTAAAAATCATCAGTGCACTCTGTGTGATATGTAAAACCTAGCTGGACATGTCATCCAGCTGTATTCTCAAGCTAAATAAAAGGCCCAGGAAATTTCAAAAACCTCAGGACTATATACATGATAATTTAAATATAAATTGATAATATTAGTATCAAACAAAAAACTCTAGTCGAGGAACCTCAAGGAATTAAGACCATGTAGCCTGGTATGTACTGATGTCAATATATACTGAGAATGTAGCAACTTGATGTACCACAAGTGTCTAAGGAATCTGAAAAAGAGATAAAAATGTAATTTCTCTCCTCCTCTTCATACAAAATACCACCTAACCCACCCCACATCACAATAATGTGGGTGGGGGAGATATAACTTAAAGGAGATGTTGTCTCTCTCTCTGTCTCTCTCCTCCTTTCTCTCTCTCTCTCTCTCTCTCTCTCTCTCTCTCTCCCACAGACACACACACACACACACACACTCTCACTCACTCTCTCCCTACTGAACCTATATTAACTTCAGTCACTGCAATTGTTCCCCAAAGGAATACAACTTGTCATGAAATCCTGAGTAAAGGTCTTATGTCTCATAATATTTACAGAGTAAAAAGTAACACTATTTAACCTTACTACTATCTGCAAATAACATTTCCAAGGATACTAGATAGAGCTACCATGAAATAAACCTGCCACCCTCCCCAGGATAAGGTAACTAGAAGTAAATATAAAGTATATGTGTAAGACGAGAGGTCTAACATACCTACATATCCACAAATTGCTACAATATTAGCCTAATGTAAAAACATCTGTGCAGGACCCCCAAGCAAATGAGATCACACACCCCAATATGTACAGAATTACAAAAATTATATATAACAGTATAAGATAACACTCCTGTATGTACACTAGCAGGCTTGGTAATCTGAATATGGTGCAATGGAATCAATCCCCCCCCCCCGGCAGAGATAAAAAGTAGGAGAAATTAATATTCATTATGTGTGTGAAATAAAAATAGTAGCACATTATAACTCCATATAGCTAAATAGAGACTTACCTCTATGTGACAGCAAGCCCCACATCTGTTATTTCACATACTCACAACACATAACCACACACATACATACACACGATCCACATCCCACATGCTGAAGTCCTATAATATGTCAGTTTGAAGAAGAAAAGGTCTGTGGATGTTAGTTTCTGTAGTGTCCCATAAAGCCAAGATCCACATTCATCCCATCTGCTACCATACTGAGATGTAAAATAAGTTTAATCTCAAAAGCTCGTCTCTGTTGTGTGTTTTTGAGATTTCCTTTTAAGACCATTACTGACATATCTGAGACTGAGTGGTCAGGCTGGGAGAAGTGATGCCCCACTGTTTTTTCATTCTTCCTTTCTGTAATAGTATGTCTGTGTGAGTTCATCCTAGTGTGGAGCTGTTGGCATGTCTCTCCTACATAACCTGTTTGTGGACATCTCTTGCACTGAATGAAATAAACAACATGTCGTGACATGCATGTATAACTCCCATGCACCTGGAATTGTCTGTTTTGTGATGTAACCACACAGTCTGAGGTAGAAATGAGCCCACAAGTCTTTCAGGGGTGTTGATTGCAGGGTCGTGTGCCATTGTGTGACATGGTATTCTGTTCTGGTGAAAGTTTGCTCTAATAATTAGGCTGGATAAATTTGGTGGTTGTTTAAAAGATAGTAGTGGAGTTCCTTAAAAATACAATTAAGGGTGTCATCCTCACTAAATATTGGGTGGAGATCTTTAATAATCTTACGCAGATGTTCAAGGTCTGGATGATATGTGACTACCAAGGGTATTCTTTCTGTAGCTGTCTTTTCTTTATATTGTAGTAGTTGTTGTCTTGGTACTTGCGTTGCCCTTTCTGTTATCCTGTCAATTTCCCTGGAAGAGTGTCCCTGCTCCATAAAGGTGTTTTTCAACATAGCCAAATGTGTATCTCTGTCATCCTCATTTGAACAAATACGGTGACAACGAAGTGCTTGACTGTATATGACAGATTTTTTTTGTATGGTTTGGGTGGTTACTTTTTCTCCCAGACTCAGTGAGGAAAGGTAGAAAAGGACTTCCCACAGATGGCATCAGCTCCCATGTATCAGCCTCCCCTCCTTGCTACTCTTTACTAGTCTGCAGCCCATAGCCAGGCCTGGGGGTGGCCAGTCCTGGTTAAGCCAGTGTCTCATTCTTAAAGAATGAAAGAACTTGTCCCCTACCATGTGAGTAAGTAACTAGAGCCTTATCCAGCTGTCTCTGGCTCCTCTGAGGCAAGAGCTTGAGGTGAATCACTGGAGCCCTCAACATGAAAAAACATGTCTTCATCCTTCTCTTCCTCATGCATTATCTGAGCCCAAGAGTAAGCAAACATCCTCGGTGCTGAGACATTCCACTCCTCACTGGGCTTGGAGGTAGACAACTCCCAATTCAGTGTCTCTTGCAGTTCATCCTCCCCCACTAGGCTAGGACCCAGATTCTGCTTCCACAGAGCCACAGATCCCTATGTTGTACTTTCCATCTGGGTCACAGGCATGGAAACCTCTCTCTCTGTTCCTGCTCTTGCAGTGGATCATCATCATTTTGCTTTCTCCTTCTGTAACACACTCCGTGAAACTGTCCTCAATAGGTCTATCCTGGTGCTGCCTGCTGCTGCAGGCAGGGTCCCCTACTCGGGTCCACATGAGAGCCAAATAAATTCTTGATGCCCTCTCTGGTGCTGCACCCCTGCTCATTCTATTCTTCACAAGGCAGTACGTGCAATGGGGTATTAGAAACACATCCTTTCCAGCCTTTAGACACACAGTGCAGAGTCTCACTGGATAGCTAAGGATTGCCACATCTGGAGGTAACCTTTCACCATAGAAAAACCTCTCTATTTCTCTTAGTGCTGCCACCTCCTTGACAACCATATCTTAGGCATGATCTGGGTAGCAGGGAGTTCCTGAAGCCATGTCTGAAAGCAAACACACAAATTTGTTGTTCCTAAATTGCTCACTAGTCACATACTGTCTTACAAAATGGCTCTCTGCTGCTGTGTGTACATTGCTGACCCCACCCTGTAATGGTGGTGGTAACTTTTCTCATTCATAAAACTCTGTTCATGTGCTCAAAACTGTGTTTCTGACCTTTCTGGCCACAGAATTTACTTAAAACTGCAATTGATTACTCTGCTGGTACATTTCAGAACATTCATATGATTTTCAAATTGACTTTGTGATCAGCATCAATTCAAGAAAACTATTTACACATGCTCAAAGTCACCTTTAAGCCCCGCAGTCTTTCTTTGCAAAGGAATGCTTGTTTGCTGAATTCTCCCTATACAGCTCACAGTCCCTTTTTGCTTAAAAAATTTTACTGTTGCTGAAATCATTATCATTGTTCACAGTCTATGATCAGAATTTTTGTTTTTTGCCCTTGCTCTAACAATGCACAGCCCATCTTTGCAAACAAATCATACTGTTTGCACACAGATTTAGCTGGCTTGGTAATCACACAAAGTTTGTTTGCACAGTTAACTTGTTTATTCATTGAATTCAGTAGCTGGCTGTCTCCAGTGGAAATTTTCTGCCTGGTGCCAATCCTAGGAAGGCCTCTGGGGTGAAATGGGCTGGCAGTCCCACTGATCATACTCTCAAGTTAGTCGGACAATAGGTTGAGTCCAAAATTACAGAGTACTAGTCTGTTTACTACAGTTTAGAATGTTCACAAGCACCTCAGTGGTTGAGCCTGGTCTAACCAGCTTGCACTACACTCTCTCTCCCTCCTCCTCGAACACTCTGCAGTGCATAGATGCTGGCCAGAGAGTGGGACTGGTTGCATTCACACCAATCACTCAACACCATGCAAATGAGCCTCTCTCTCTCTCTCTCTCTGATTGTTTTTCCTTCACAGCAATCATTGAGTAGGAGCAAATTTAAACTCCAGATTGTAACCTTTTTCCGCCACAATTTCAGTGGTGGGAGCACAGTTTTGACCATTGTTTTCCACAGTTTCTGGACCATTTCTCTAGCAACTTCCCCAATTTGCACACAAAGCACACAAAATTTTCAGGGCACATATCTGAGTCTGTTCATTATAGTTCACACTACTTTTGGCATATGAAAATTTCAATTTTGAAAGTTCCTTAGGCGCTTTCTGGTGCAGAGACTAGGACACACACTTTAAAGTTTTACTGTCCATTGTCACAGATGGAAACACACAGCAGCTCTCTGTTCATTACTGTTATAGAAGGCACACAAGCAGCACATTTGGATGGCACTTTTCTGGGCAAAAATTCTCTTGTCCAAAGCTTCCTTTCTGTTTGGGCTACAACACTACCAGACAGAAAGATGCTAGACATACCCTCAGCAAAAATTTCTGGTTCTCTCCCCAAATAAAATAACAGCAGATGAGCCCATATTTTTTGTGGTGATCCCCCAATTTAAACTTCCCAAATGAGCCCCCATTTTTTGTAACCATCCCCCCTACTTTACACAGTTAGCTACCCCTGGTACCCTTCACTCGGCACAGACATTCAGAAATGGTACCTTCCCTGGCTTTGGGAATGTATACCAGGCTCATTACTTCTAGAAGTCAAAAGGTGTGAGGGTGTACAAAAGCAAAACTTTGACTTATAAGGTATTTACAAACAACCAGGTCCTGGGGAGAGAACTTTTAGCTACTGCTATGCTAGACCTATACTTCTGGAGGTGTACCCAGTAAATCCACACACAGGAAGCAATAACGTAAATGTCCAAACTGTAGCATGTGACTTTATGCCAAAAGATGTTCTCTAAAGCATGGGTGGACCCCAAGGTTTACACAGCATAGCACAAGGAATCAGCAGAACAACAAACAGACTGTATCTGACATAAACTCTACATATTTCCATATTTCATAAGACATTGCACTTCTTAACTCTTTACACTTTGTCAGTGACACTGGCCACAACTGAACATTTCTTTTAGTGGCACTGACCACAACTGAACACACATTTCCCATATGGCATAGGACTGTTAAACTTCATCCTGTGGCACTGTACACAAACTGGAAATACTTCTAGTGGCACTGACCACAACTGAGCACACACTGGCTAATTACTAGCACAACCCACTCCAGGGGGTAAAATTCTCTTCAGACATTGGCCACTATGTCCAAAGTACCCAGGTACACTTACAGAACCTGTAGTCCTGAACTGGTTAGTCCAGATGGGGGGCTGCCCACCCTTTGCTCCCAAACCCATATTCAGCCATTCTTTCAGAGTTACACCTTAAACATCATGAACACACTTTGGTAAATGAATCATTCAATGAACTTTTGCATCCAGCATTTAAGAAAACACTACACAGGTGAGAACTAAAGTCCTGAACAATGTAAGTCAGTCATGTGTCTGGACCCCACAATTGTCAGCCAACTTTAAATAGAGAAACAGTCTTAAACTTCTGAACAAACAGGTGTACCTTTCCCTTTTAATCAGAGAAACACCAAGCCTGGAACTTTCTTTTGGCAGCACAAAGTCAGATCTTACTCATGGTTAGAACAATGCAGGCAGCTTCAAATTGTCCTGGATCAAAAAGGGGATTGCCCCTAGCATCCATTCCCTAGCAGTCCTTTTCACTCCACTGGGGATGAAAATCAGGAGATCCTGCTGTAGACAACAGTTTCCACCACTTCTCTTGGCAGGCTGGGGAATACCAGGGCTTGGGAGAAAAGCAGGATCTCCTCACACCTCAAACTGCAGCTCCAGTTCACTACACTGACTCTCTACACTGACTACTCTGACCAACTGACCCAAGATTCTAAAACTCCTCACTCACAGCTGCTATGCTGCTACAAGAGTTCTAAATTACCTCATCTCTCTCATCTCAGCTGAGACCAAGTGAACAAGAGTTAGTAGGTGAGACTCCCATTTGACTAGTTATTCACCATTTGCCTTTCCCTACCTTGCATTGACACTGATGGTATTAGTAACCCCAGGGGACTTGGTGGTTACAACAGCTCAATGATTATTACCCAGTTTTGATTCTGCTATATGATGTAATCAATTTATGAATTGATAAGCACCATTTTTGTGCTGTTTTGGTTTCCTTCTAAGTTTTAGGATCACACTTTACAAACTGTTTTATTCTTCTTGTTTTCTTTGTAAGCAAAACTAGGATTGTACTGAATTGATTTTACCTATGGTTTATTAATTGATGTCATGTTTTATGTTTTCAACCTATACAGTATAATTCTAATATCAATGAATTTTGATGGATTCTGATGGTGTTGAGTAAAGATTGAGTATAACCAAAAGGGTAACACCCTATATGAGTACCTATTATTCAGCAACTTAATATGAAGCAGTGTCAGTGGCTCAGTAGGTAGCACACTCACCTCTGAGGCTGGGAGATCAGAGGGCTGTGGGTTCAGTTCCCACATCTGGCACTTAGGTTAATATCCCAATACTGACACTGTAGTGTAGCATGAGAGAGGTGCTGCACTTCTGAGGTGCCGTCTTTCAGATGAGACATTAAACTGAGGTCCCATCTGCCTGGTGGTAGTTCAGGTGGATTTTAAAGATCCCATGGCACTTATTGAAAAGAGTAGGGGAATTTCCCTGGTGTCCTGGCCAAATTTCCCTCATTCACTAAAAATACCACCAACAGCTTAATTTGGTTCAAGGTCAGTTGGCATTCATCTGTATCCCCCTCCCCAAGGTTGTGCCTGAAAATAGGCAGGATTTGTCTAGTGCACTTACCCGGTCAACAAAAACTAAATAAAAATAAAATAAAAAATATGAGTGACTCAGTAATAGTGCTTGGAAGTAGAGCCAGTGGTGAAAGAAGTCTCTATTTCCTGTAGATTGAGTGTAGCAGAGAGCAACTCTCATTTGAGCAGGCTATACAGTGATAGTTATAGAAAAGTATCTCTGTACCTTGGTATGCCACTCATTAGTGAGACCCGGTACCCTGGAATGCTGCTTGTTAGTGAGGTGTTACTCTGTATGCCACTCGGTAGTGATGCGGTGGAGTGGTATTTTCTTGTTTGGTCGCAAGATGGCGATCACCACTAATTCCACAGTGATTGTTGTCTTTGATTGTGATTTCACTGATGTTTTAAACTAATGCAGGTTTCCATTGGCAGATGGCATTGTAATTAAAAAAAAAAACACGTTCCCTGGCTGTCAGCATCCCCTTCACCAGATGTCCCACTAATTAATCAACTTAAAAAAAAAACAGTTTCCCTTGTAGTTTAGTGGCTAGCAGAATCCCTTCCGGATCCCAATGCTACCCCAATTATGTAATAAAAAAAACAGATTCACCCTGATGTAATAAAATACATTCACCCCCCCACCATCTTATTCACTGACACATACTATATGTTAGGTGGTCCAAAAGCATTGTTTTGTCTTATACTTTTTACTTGAACTGTTTATTGTCACTTTACTCATTTGTTATCAGTGATTAGTCAAGTAAAAGAATAAAAACAAAGGTCAGAATCTCCCATAAAAGATCAGAAAAGAATCGGTCCCACAGTGTCTTCTGTACCATAACCTGTTGAATGGCCTCACCCAAATGTAACATTTGGCACCAGACCACAGAAACTCTGGCCTGTTTAACATAATCTGGTTGCCTGCAAAATAAATGAGTAATACACTCTCTAAGCTATCAATAGTCTGTCTCAAAAGGATTTGGGAATTACATTTCCAAGTGTGATCTAGCTTGGCTCTGCATGTCAGATTTACTTGTAAAATAACCAGTGAATGGTCCAAAAGCAGTGGTCATGGTCCAGCTGGAGAACTATAGTATATTCCAGTCCTCACACATACTGTAACAATCAGCAATCGAGTATACTGTACAGTGCCAACAAAGATGCCAGAGTGGAGAAAAAGGATGGTGTGTCCAGTTTGGGGCCATAAACTGAACTTAAAAATAATTCTGCCTTCTCCAATCTACCATGTACTATGAAGTACCGACCATCTGGATTCCACACCTTGTGAATGAATTGAAAGTAAGCCAAGCAAGTCATCAAAATAACAAACCTCTTCTTCTTAGTGCTGTTAGCAGTGCCATAATCCAGACTGATGCATTCCTGTCAAAAAAGTATGATTTGCTCTGTCTGGAGATGGGTCTCTTGCAGACAAGCCACTGGAGCACCTAATTTCCTAATGTGCTTTAACATACTGTACCTTTTACCTTTCTATTGTACCCCTTTAATGTTCCACAAATCCAAATCAATCCGATGTCAAGTTCTGTTCTCATGCATTGTCCCCATCCCTCTCACACGCACACATTTTCATCTTCAGCCATCACACAACACATCCAAAAGATGCACACATCCCTGCATTCCTCTACATGTCTCTCTGCCTGATTTTACACAATGCTACATATTTGATGCCTTGCTGATCGAGCCCCACAGTGTTCTCTCTCCTCAGTATACTTTTGTGATCCCCACTTTGCACCCCCCATCTGCATCACTGCTCCTCGATGAGATATGTACTGCATAATTTCTGATAGTTATTCCTATTTTATGATTTAACTTTATTCCTTTGAACCTCTCCCACTTACAGTGTATCTGCAGACATGCAAAGCATCATCATTATTCTTGCTTAGTAAAATTGCCACATGAACACATTAACTTCAGAGTTTGATTCATTAATACATATGTGTTCAATTTCCCCACTAAGTGCACTGAAGTAGTAATGTCAGCTCTGTGAAATAC
Organism: Neoceratodus forsteri; assembly: GCA_016271365.2. Lineage (NCBI taxonomy): Eukaryota > Metazoa > Chordata > Ceratodontiformes > Ceratodontidae > Neoceratodus > Neoceratodus forsteri. The sequence goes on from JADMNL010000022.1 coordinate 131,704,191, forward strand.
ATAATGCATTACCTCTGGTGAGCCAGCCCTAGAGATAAGCATTCCTAATTATTTCTGTGTTACATTTCAGTCTTTGGTAAAAGCTGCAATTCTGTTAAAAGAGCATATTTATAAGAGGAAGGGTGTTATTTGATGGACTTGCATTTTTTTGCGTTCTCACATTTATAAATGTGCAATTAATGGAAAAAATGCAAATGTAGTTATGAAAACAAGTGAAGCACATTTATGCAGGTTATAGATACAATTTCCTGGACATTTTGCAAATGCCTAAGCATTCATTTCTGTCAAAATGTATAAAGGAAAATAAATTCCACCCAGCACTAATTAAGACATCCAGGAAAAAAAATGATTAATCTGCTAATAAAACATAGAAACGTAGAAACATAGAATTTGATGGCAGATAAGGACCGCTTGGTCCACCCAGTCTGCCCATTTCCCTACCTGATAGATAAGCTGCAGATCCTAGTTAACCAGCAGCCTACTTCTTCCTACCCCCACCCCTAAGAATTGCCTTATGACTGTCCCATGCATGCTTGAATTCCACCACTATTTTTGACTCCACATCCTCCTCCGGAAGGCCATTCCATACATCCACAACCTCTCTGTGAAAAAAATACTTCTTAAATTACCTCTAAGCTGCCCCAACTTCAAATTGTGCCCCTTGTTCTTGCACACCTTTTTTGAAAGATGCTACCCTCTTGGACTTTGTTGATTCCTTGAGGTACTTGAAAGTTTCTATCATGTCCCCCCCTCTTCCTCCTTTCTCCGAGGCTATACATATTAAGCTCCTTAAGTCTCCTTCATATGTCTTCCGGTGCAGACCCTGCACTATTTTAGTTGCCCTCCTCTGGACAGCTTCTATCCTGTCTGTGCCTTTGAGGAGATTGGGTCTCCAGAACTGCACGCAGTACTCCAGATGGGGTCTCACCAGCTGTCTGTACAGAGGGATAATAAATTCCTGTTTTCTACTGGTGATGCCTCTCCCTATGCATCCCAGTATCCCCCCAGCCCTCCTTGCTGCCCTCTTACATTGCTTGCTCACTTTTAGGTGATCTGATATGACTACCCCCAGGTCCCTTTCCATTTTTGTTGTTGTTAGTATCTCACCCCCATTGTGTATTCTTCCCCTGGGTTTTTGTTTCCCAGGTGCATTACCTTGCACTTCTTAGCATTGAATCTAAGCTGCCATACATTTGATCATTCCTCTAACCTTGCCAAGTCCCTTCTCATCCTTCCCATCCCACCTTGTGCATCAACTCTGTTGCAGATCTTTGTGTCATCTGCAAAGAGACATACTTTTCCTTCCAGTCCCTCTGCAATGTCGCTTATAATGACATTGAAGAGGACCGGTTCTAATGCTGAACCCTGCGGTACCCCACTAGTAACCCCCCTTTCTTCAGAGTGGACTCCATTTACTATTACTCTCTGTGTCCTATTCTCCAGCCAATTCTTTACCCAGGCTGTCATCTTGGGACCCACTCCCAGGCTGGCTAACTTGCATATTAATCTTTTGTTTGGGACTGTGTCAAATGCCTTGCTAAAGTCTAGGTAGGCTATGTCCACAGCCCCTTTCTAATCTACTACTTTAGTCACCCAGTCAAGAAAAATCTATCAGATTTGTCTGGCATGACCTTCCTGCTGTGAATCCATGCTGCCTTGGGTCCTATGCCCCTCTGACCTCTAGATACTCGACAATTCTTTCCTTCAGAAGTGATTCCATCATTTTCTCTACCGCTGAGGTTAAACTAACAGGTCTGTAGTTTCCTGCTTCTGCCTTGCTCTGACTTTCATGAAGGGGAATCACATCTGCCCTCCTCCAGTCCTCGGGTACCACCCCATCCTCCCATGATTTGTTAAAGAGGGTAGTCAGTGGTGTCACTAGTTCTACCCTTAGTACTTTTAGAATTCTGGGATGAATCCCATCAGGCCCCATTGCTTTGTCCACCTTCAGTTTTAAGAGTTCTTTCTGAACCCTTTCTTCTGTAAATGGGCAGGTATCAACTTCTGTATCCATAGTGTTTCTACTGTTTGTTTTCGGTACCTTCCTCTTCCTTTGTAAATACTGAGCAAAATATTTGTTTATAATCTCTGCCTTTTCACAGTCACCCTCTGCCCACCCTCCCTCCCTTTATCAAGCCTCACTATCCCTCCCTTGGTCTTCCTTCACTCCCTGATGTATCTATAAAGGTTTCATCCCCTTCTTAACTGAGTTGGCTATCTTTGCCTCGGTTTGGGCCTTTGCTGTTCTGACTGCCTTCCCAGCTTCCTTTTGCTTTAACTGCTACAGTTCTCTGTCCTGCTCCTTCTGTGATTCCTTGAACTTTCTGAATGCTTTCTTTTTCTCTTGAACCTTCACTGCCACTTCCTTTGAGAACCATAGTGGTTTCTTACATTGTTTCCTTTTGTTTATTTGCTTCACACAAAGACTTGTTACCTCTGTGATGGCAGTTTTTATTATTCCCCATTGTTCTTCCACCCCTCCTTCCTGCCCATTTTCTAGTGCATTTCTTAGGCACTCACCCATTTTGGCAAAGTCAGCCCTCCTAAAGTCCAGTAGTTTTGCCTTTGTTTGGCTTGACTCTATTGCTGTGTTTATTGTGAACCATACTGTTCGATGGTCGCTAGTTCCCAGATGGCTACCCACTTCTACATCTGTGATCCTCTCTTCATCTCCATTTGAGAGAACCAGGTCTAATATTGCTCCCTCTTGAGTGGGCTCCAATACTAGTTGTCTAAGGCATGCCCCCTGTAGGGCAGCTATAATAACCCCACTCTTCAAAGTGGCTGCTGCAACTGCACTCCAGTTAACATCTGGCATATTCAGATCACCTATCAGCAATATCTCCCCTTTTTCTGCCATTCTAAATATACTTTCTATCATTTCCTTGTCCATTTCCTCCCTGTGAGAAGGGGGTCTGTATACAACCCCTGTGTGGATCGTGGTGCCATTGCCGGCCTCCAAATTTACCCACAGTGCTTCTTCTCCTCCCTGTTTTCCCTTTTGTTCTGTTGCTTTGATTCCTTCCCTTATGTAAAGAGCTACTCCTTCTCCTCTTTTACCCTCCCTGTCCCTCCTGTAGACAGTATATCCTGGTATGTTTACGTCCCAGTATTGGTTTTGTGTGTACCATGTTTCTGTGACTGCCACGATATCCAGATGTTCCTCCTCCATCAAGGCCACTAATTCAGGAAGCTTGTTACTCAGACTATGGGCATTGGTACTCATTGCTTCCATTTTTTGATGGTTTTACCTTCTTTTGTAGCATCCCCCACTGACCTTTCTACCCTGGTCTTTTTCTCATTTAGTACCCTGTTTTGTAGGGAGAGGCTGGGATTTTCCTGCTGCTTATCAGTGCCTCCCCCTTGACTAGTTTAAAAGCTTGCCAATGAAGCATTTAAACTGATTGCTCAAAAGACTTGTTCCTTCCTGGACAGATGCAGACCATCCTGCCAGTATAGGCTGGTGTCCCTCCAGGTGGAACCCCAGTCCCCAATGAAGCCAAACCCCTGTGCTCCACACCATTTTTCCAACCATTCGTTAAACTGCATGGTGCAAAGTACCCTCGCTTCACCCATGCCATTGACAGGCAGCTCCTCTGAGAAGGATAGTGTGTGTGCTACTTGTCTTAGGCCCCTCCCCAATTCTACAAAGTCCTTCTGCACTGCTCTAATCTCATGATGAGCCAAGTCATTTGTCCCTAGGTGGACAATGACACCCAGCTCAGACTCCCATGCAGCTGTTCTTGTGATCCTTAGGATTCTATTCCTGTCCCTCCAAGCCATGGCACCAGGCAGGCACCTTCCTTCAGTTTTCCCTGCTCCCCCCAGTTCTATCCCCCTAATAATTGAGTCTCCCACCAGGAGCTGCTTCCTTTGCTTGTGGTGTCCTCTGCCTCCTTCCTGTGGGCCTCCCTTGTGACAGTTGTCCTCAGCCTCCTTAGTCTCCTCTGTGGGTGCATCCATAGGGGAGCTATGCTCCCCCAGAATAATGTATGGATTGTGGAGTGGAACAACTGACTGGGTGTGCCTCTGTTCCACCATCCTCACCCTCCCTGAGCCCACTGTGGGCCAACTGCTGTGCTTTCTTCACAACCTCTGAGGTAGTGGTGGTGGCTCTGGTGTTCCCTGGATGGGGGAGGTTCCCTTCCTACCGTCCAGTGTGGCCTGGGGGAAGCTTCCCTTACTACTGTCCAGTGTAGCCTGAAGATGGGCAACTTCCTCCTTCAGGGCAGAGAGTTGTCTGCAAATAGGGCAGCATCTCAGCCTCCAGAAGTTACTTTATTATTTTCATGCTCTAGGATGCAAAGATGTTTAATGTGATAATCATAACAGCATGCTGTGTGACAACTGCTTACTTAGTTTTGCATCATGAATTCAATATAAGGTAGTTAGAACATAAAGAATTACCTGTTCTTGTTACTGAATTTTGAGATGAAAATAATTTTTTGATTAGTCAACCAAAATAAATATTGTGGCTAATTTTTGTTTGAAAAAAAGTTTGACAAAGAAAAATACCATGGAATAAAGATATAAGGCTTTCTCTGGTTTCTAAACAGACCATCTCTGACATTTATTACCAGTCAGTTATTGTCCAGAATTCAGTCTTCATGACCCTGGAGGGCTCTGCTCTAGACAGAGCAATAATACCTGTTTTTTTTTCTTGAAGGGTCATACAGAACCAAAATGCCCAGGAAGCAAAAGCCTCATGCAGTACTACCCATCTAAAATCAAAGCCCATCTAAGAGGGAGCATGAACACAGAACTAATTGTTTAATTTAAAACAATGCATTGTTGACAAACCCTGCAAAACTGTTATTCTGTTCATAGCTGGAAACATAAGCTGTGCAAAGATGGACAAGACAAATAAAACTTCATGAAACTGTGCAAATGACTGCAAAAATTCTGGATATCCTTCTTACGGTCCTCTCATCATTCCATGGGTGAATGAAAATTTCTTAGCTGCGATGATTTCCTTAAGACTTGCCTGCACATTTATGTTTTCATATTTTTTTTGTCTTAAAATTTGCAGGACACAGCACTGACATTTGTTCAGTATGGGGTGTTCTGAGTGTAGCAGTATGTAGCCTTCAAGGTTTGGAGTGTTTCTCAGTATAAACAGGTTTAATATGCAATAAGTAATGGAACATCAGATTTTGGTTAAAGGTTATATGTCCCTTCAAATTCTTGTTTTTGGTTTTCACAATTTCCTGTGCACACCACTGAAGTCTGATGCATATGGATAAAAACCTGATGTCTGATTACTCAGTTATGGGTCAAAAGCTGATTGTGATTACTCAGTGCTGTGCCAAGGAAATTCTGAAAAAAAAATCATCACATTGCAAGTTCAAAGGGCACCAAGAGAAAATGAAAGGCACAAAGCTATGCTCACTGTTTTTTTTCCCAAAAGCATCACTGATTACTGACTCAATAGCTATATTGAGCATAGTTCCAATACTTTAAATAGTTCAAAAATAACATCACAAACCACGCATAAGCAAGATCATAAACTAATGATTTAAATCTAAGATTCAGACAACACTGCTTAGAAATCAGAATTTGTATACAAGATTAACACTTCAACTTTCTGACAGTTAAGGACACAATGTTCTCTTGCAAGTCAATGCCTATAACAATGAGGTGCTAAGAGCTGCAATGGCTAAAGTCACAGTGGTGCACTCTGCAGACAGGGATGGGGTGGGATGAAGGAAAGGAATAATGAGCCCTTTACAAAAACTGTGAGAGAAGATATGAGGAATTCAACTCACCCCTCCCACTCCTCACACCCCTTTACAGCAAGCAGTAATCCACCATTGGGGGAGGGAGCTGTAGAGAGAGGTGAGAGGATATTTTTCCATCTTTGGTGTGCCCTTTCCCCCTTTTAATTAGGTAGGAGGGGCATCCAACATCTCTAAACATAGTCAATCCACAGGATTAATATTATCAGTAGCATGTCCTACAGCCCAGTGACTTGCACTCTTCTGCATTCTGTTAAGTATGAATGAATAGATGTCCTCCTATGGTAGTAACACCTGTTTGGCCAATGGTCAGTATGTTTTTACTAATATTTACCAGAATGAAGAAGAGTGCACACCACTCTGCTGTAGGATCTGCTATGGATAATATTATTAATCTGATTTTTCTGCGTGACAGTGTTTTCAGAATGATATCCCCTAACAAATCCAATAGCTAAACATACAACAACTTGTGCTTTGTAAATAGGGGCAAGGTTTCCAGAAAGTGTTTTATAAAAATGATAACCTGAAAGTTGTCATTCAATCTCCTGACTATAATCTGTGGTATTCATTACAAGGACATCCCCCCTTACCTGCAGGTTTTATTATAATATGTTTGTAGATCTACTACTGGTTGCCAACAAAAAGTTTGTCAAACGACCAGACAGTGAAACCATCATATCGACTGCTTTTTACAGTTGGCATATGGTTTCTTACAAACTCACATGTTTTCTTCAGGGGGAAAAGCCTCCCAAACCTCCCAGGTGGGGGACTATGCACCCCGCAGTCCCCTCACTAAATACAATCAACTCTGAGTAAGAGCTGATTGGGGGCATGCAAGACCCCTGAAAGACAGTGCTGGGTTCCAGAGCAGACACTAAACCTGGCGCTGTAGTCGCTGTAGCGTCGGTTGCTGTTGAAGTTTCGATGTCAGGTGGGTATACCTATGTTTGTTACCCACTAGACTATTCAAAACATCCTTCTCTAAATTGCTGCAGTTTTGATAAGTATTGGTTTTGGTGACATTTTTAAGCAATTCCAAATCATGTTCACTTTTCTTAAAAGGTGGAAACTATTGTGTTATACAGAGGGAAATATACAGATTTTTGATGTAGTTCTCCAGTATCATTTACAACACTACACTGAGCATCATTCTCAAATACATTATTCACACCATAAAGACATTTGAAAGTCAGGTTTGGAGCACATTTATGTAAATCCACTATGGTAGACAGAACGTTTATGTCCCCTGTTGGACAGAAGAATAATCCTTTCCTCTAAACCTCTTCTTCTGCTGCTGTTAGTGTGTGATTTGAAATGTTAATTACAGGTGTTAAATTCATGCATTTTTTTGGGGAGGGAGGAACGGCAGCAGAACCAATATACTGTTTTAATACTGTTGTTTTGTTCTTCTTCCTGCATGTTTTTTCTTCCTTCATGGCACAGGTTTGCTCAGGTTTGGTCTCTGATTTGTTTTGCCTGTTTTGCACCAAAGTTCTTTAGCACTATGCCTTTAGAATGTCAGCACTTTTCTGGATCAGGTGCACCTGGCAAGTTGCTTTCCCTAGTTGACAACTTTACATTCAATTTATTTTATTTCCTGGCTAGGTTCTCAGCTCTGAGTGGTTGTGATCTACCTGTCTTGTACTATACAAAGGAATGTAAGGCTGCATTGTATTCTTTAATGAAATGGTTATATGAATGACAGGGTACTTGACTGGCAAGTTATTAAGCATAATGTGCCACAGACGGCTCCACCTAAATCAATATTAAAAACCACACAAGGGTCTGCAGCTGCCAGGAACAGCACAGTGCTGGGCTAAAACACTGGCCCCACTGATACTGATGGGTCTGAACATGAGTTCTTTTTAGAGGAAGAGAAAGGACATGTACCTGTACAGTGGTAACCCAGATGGGAAGGGGGTAGAGGAGAGGACACTACTAAAACAGTATCTTGGTTCTGCTGCTGACTCCCATCCCACCTGTGTGAACTTAACACCTGTAATTAACATTTACAATTACACATTAACATCAGCAAAAGAGACTTTTTTAAGCAAGAGATTATCATTCACTCTAACAGGGGACATAACATTTTTTTCTACCTCAGTGTATTTATGTAAGTTTGCTTGAAACCTGACTTTTAAATGTATTTCTGGTGTGAATGAAATGTAGCAGATGACAGGTTTCTCTGAATTATTTCTGATCTCTGCAGATAGCCACAGTACCTATTCAGTGAGATTCAGTGAGAAAAATTGTTCTCCACATGCCTGTGAAGGAGAGGTAAAGAGGGAAATTTATGAGACAAGACAGTCTATCATTGGTTGGCAGATCATACATCCAGGACTTTTTTTATAAAAAAAAATGTCAGTGGTTACTCCATACAGATTGTTCTCCACAGTGCAACCGCTGTCATCCCATTTGGGCATGGAATAGGGGCACTTTTGGATATCTTGCACTGACACATAACATTCATATTTTAGATCTTGAATCACTTTTTCATATAATCAGAGGATTCAGTGTTTCTCTGACTAGCAAATGTATTTATGGTGTGAATGGAATGTAGAAGAAAACAAGTTTCTTGGAATTATTTTTTTCCTCCACAAATAGCCACAATACCTATTCAGTGAGATTCAGTGTGAAAAAATGTTCTCCACATGATTGTGTAGGACAGGTAAAGAGGTAAATTTATGGAACAAAGCAACCTATCATTGGTTGGCAGCTCATATATCCAGGACTTGTTTTATTATGGTTACTCCAAACAGATTGTTTTCCACAATAAACCACTGCCATCCCATATGGGCATGGAATAGGGGCACTTGTGGATGCCTTGCACTGACACACAACATTCATAGTTTAGATCTTGAATTGTTATATTTTTGATATGATCAGAGGATTCTGTGTTTTCCTGAATTTCAAATGTATTTATGGTATGAATAAAATGTAGCAGAAAACAAGTTTCTTGGAAATATTTCTGATCTCTGCAAATAGCCACAGTACCTATTCAGTGTTAAAAAATTTTCTCCACAAGTTATCGAGTGTACTATGTACTGTCTATGAGTTTTACCCTGTGTTGGCTGCACCATTAGGTTTCGTGCAGACTGCTGTGCAGGCTATGCTCCATCGTATCCTAAATCCAGTTCAGATATGCATCTGATCATTTTATTTTATTTTTTTGTTTGTTTCTTTATGTGAAGAACCCCTCTCAAATCCCCTCCAGTGCTTACATATCATGGTAGAGTGAATTTTATATGCTTTGTGATTTCATTATCTGCACCTACAGCATGCAACATGTGGTAATATTTGTGTGAGAGTGGTGAATGGGAAATATATTTACTTGTTAAATTTCAGGGAGTGCTGGCTTCACATGCTTGCAGTTACTTGCATGAAGTCAGCTTCATGAGATTGAAATGCAAGTTAGATGACATGTCCACAAATGGATGATGCAGGGTCCAGCTGCAAAAAAATCACTATCAGCACCTGTAAACCAGTCTCAGTACTGTCTACCTAAGGTGCCTGGCACAGAGTATGATTTCCTAGCATAAGACCATGTACTGTAGGTGTACCATGTTTCTCAATTTCTGACAGCCCACAGAAAAGTCATAAAACCATACTGTACATTTGATGATAACCACATTTGCAGTGCCACACAGTGATGCCATCCTGCCATGTACTGTATGCTTTCTTTAAATGTATTTACTGTTTCATTCTTGCATTTCTTACTTCATTCATTCATTAGTTCTTTCATTTATGTGCCCATTAATTTATTTATGTACATGTTTATTTTGTATCTATTTAACTATTCATGAATGTATTTATACAGTAATTAGGTGATGGTAATACAAAAACAGCTATGAGATGTGTTATATCGACTTGACAGTTAAAAATACAATAAATCATAAAAGTCACAGTTCAGCATAAAGTCATCATATATTGACAAACTGTACTGCTTGTGAATAAGATCTGTACCAAATGGTGGAGGACCCCCCCTCCCAAAAAAAAAAGGAAACAATACATTTTGACTACTGCTTATGTAAATGGATGGATTTGTGTACAAACATAAATATCATGCAAAATCTTAGCCCAGATCATGACTATAGTAATTAGGGGTTCATGCCATGAACAACTAAATTGAGGGTGTCCATCCATTTATCCACAATGAAATATGGCAGTATAAAAGTTATGGTGCATTTACATCTGTGGCTTACAGTTTTGTGCTGCCAATCAGTAGCTGCGCAGAACTACAGTATGCCTGTTCCCTCCTTATAATACTGGCCCTGCAGGGATTATCATTTTCCAGCAACTGCTGTACAGAGTGGTCATTATACTTATTTTATTTTTTTTGTGCAAATTGACGAACAAATAATTCACATAGAGGTTTCCATTTATTTTGGTTAATTGATTTGTTTTTTATAACCCAATTTTTATAGTAAAAGGTTCTATGTGCACATATAATTGTATGTTCTAAATAGAACATTTTGCAATGCTTGCTGACATATCAAACGCACAACCAGACTATTTGTCCATATGTAACTGAAGATTTTGTGTGCACATCTGAGAATGACAGATAACAACAGTTGTTCTTAGTGAGAATATGTTGTAGAATCCCCTCTTCACAGTGCTTCATCATAAAATTCCTCCCAGTCATACTATGACATTTTGTCACTTGCATTCTCAGTTCCAAGGTCCATGTAGACTTACAAACTTACAAAAATGACAGTACTAGTACTAAGTCAGCAAGGATTGTGAACAGTAGTCTGTTACTGTGTGCATCCCACTGCGCTGATGAAAATTCTGGAGCTCCCCTATTCTCTAATAACTAATGTGGAGTATCAGTTCCTCTTACCACCCCTTCACCTGTCTTGTTACATCTCTCTTTTCACCCTTGCTCAAGCCCATTTTACAGCTGCGCTAGTGTTATTTTCTACTAGGTTACTATATGTTATTTAAAAAATTCCTTACCGGTTCTTCCTTTTAATTTTTCTCCCATGGAAAATGTCAGCAGAAAATTACCTCCAGGATTGGCTAGTCTGTCCTGATGTCCCTACCTACTATTCTACAGTAGACCCTAATTACTCTCTTGCTTTACCCCATCTGCCCAATTGTTTATGTTCCCTGTGTCTATTTCATTCACTTTTGACATCTGTTTAAATTTCTTTACCCACCAGCTCTACTCTGATTGTGTTTCACACATCTATCACCCATTCCTCATAGTAATATTTTCTGCCATCCCCTGAGTTTACATAACCCCTGGTCCATATAATTCCTCCATTGCTCTTGAGTGTCTTTCTGTGCAAATGATACTCTATAGCTCCCTAGTGAAATACATGACTTGTGTGAATGTTTTGATCATGACCCCTCTATCTATTTGTATCCTCTGCATGGCAAATATTTTGAAAAACTGAGATTTCACTTTTCAAAGGAAGCATACATACAGAGTTAAGACTAAAGTCCTGTAGCATACCCCCATGACTAGGATATGGAATTTGGAAGTTTTTAAAGTTCCTAAGTCCATGCTGTGCCTGCAATAATACAATAAAATATCCTGGTGCAAAGTTGTTCTGTTTACTATCAGAAACATGTGATAGAGTCATCCTATTACACCCACAGTATCAATTTATACAATAGGTCCAGTCAGTTTTATAACTCATATGACAAGTGGTGAATGTAAACTACTGGCCAAACAACTTTTTTTTCTTTTGTTTATGAGTTAACAAAAGTGTACTTCATCCAGAAAGACACAGAAACATAGACGAGACACTGTACAGTACTGTATATGTGTGTCTTCTCTGCATTACCCTGATCATATTTAGGATGATTTACATTACTGATTTTTTATATGGTGCTACATTAATTTTCAGAAAAGAGGCAATTTTAAATACAGCATCACTGTCAGTATCAATGCATTGAGATATGTGTGTGTATGTGTGTGTGTGTGTGTGTGTTTGCCTGAACTGTATGTGCAGGAACAGTAAAGGGGGGTGCAATTATCAGAAACTGCAACATACTGTAAATGTAAAATGGATCAGTTAGGAGAAAAATTAACAAAAAAAAAACCCAGCAATGCTGTGTTGAGCTACAGTATATAAAAAACACACACAAAAAGTTGGTCAGCCAGTAATTTTCCTTCAACACTGTTCAGCCTCAATACGAGCAGCCTAATGCAGCAATAACATTACTGTATATAGTATCCTGTCTATGTCACTGACAGAACCTATGATTTTTGGAGGCAGTGAGCATCATTTAAAATGGAGTTATCCGATACTCAACATGGGTGTGTGATTTGGTATTTGGCAAAGTCAAGCTGACTGCCAGATGCAAGGTATTTTTAAAATGTAACTATTTAAAAAACACACAGTTACAGATCGTTAGTTGATCTATGAGCAAAGCACAAAATACATGGAGCCAGCAGCAACAGTGAGGAGCGGTGGTGCTACTATTCAAATTTAGATCAATAGATTTTTGGGGGTGTTATTCTTATGTACTGTGCTGTGAATCAAATTTAATCAAAACTGACTGTCATGCTTTTAAAATTTTGCTGGGAAAGATACGTGAGCAGCTGGGAACTTGAAGTTTGAAGGCAGCTTGTGATGTTAAATGACAGTCCATTGTGGGACATAGATGGCTGTCATGCTACAGGAGGTAAGGAAGGAGATATGGGCTATGGGGACACTTGGTGGAAAATTGAACCTAGCAGACAGATAAACATTAGAAACAGCACCATCTGGCACATTTCAGTTCTTGAAAAGGAACCCTTAATTGGAGTCACAACTCCAGTATACTGCATGCCGCATATCACAGATACCTCATTAAAGTGGTAATGATGCATCAGCGACTACCACAGATTACACAGCATACCAAAGTACTGGGAAACTTCTATGCAACAACCACTGTAGCATGATGGTTGGGCTGGCACTGCCAAGCTGGCCATGTAGTGTGGTGGTAAACGCTACTGTCCCTGAAGCAAGTGACCCGGGTTTGGGTCTAGTGGCTGGAAATGCACCTGGTGCTCAGTCATGGTCCATCCCTGCCAACCACCCTCTGCCAGGGCTGATCAACTCTCTGCCATTGCACATGTCAACCCCACTGGGTGTCATCTTAGCACCCTGTCATTGCCAACACATCCCTGATGTTCCTAGGGCAAGCCTCATACTTCTGCCCTGGTCATCTGCCTGCAGGTCCCACCCAATTGCTGCTCTCTCTCTAGCATTGGTGCATGGCACTTAGACCAGATCTTGGGTGGTCAAAAATGAGCCTCCTGTTGCATTCATGGCAGGGCTTCTAAAATTCTGAAAAAGGGGATGGTGCAGCCCTGCTGTGGCTCAAGCTCCCTTTTGACTGGGCTCAAAGGCACTTCTCCCACAATGGTGGAACAGGGCAGCTTGAATACAAGGCATCCTAATTTTGACACAGCCTGAATTTAAAAATTGTGATCACCTCAAACTTTGATGCAAGGTGTCACTTGCAGTGGTGGATGTAGAGAGATGGTGAAGGATTCATCCAGAGGGAAAAGCTTTAGATGAAATAGGCTGCCATTCCTTTGCCTGTCAAGCCATGTCCTTTAATATCTACATTCTCATTTGATGAATGCTATAGAATAAGAACTAGTCCACATTTTTACCTTACTGTGCTAGTTAAAAATAAAAAATAAAATAGTTTGTATGGTCACAAATATTTGTATTCCTCCTAGGTTGAAAAATATGGATAAACAGAATATTTTTAACAGGCTCAGTTATATTACAAAATACGTGGTAAATTATAAAAATGTTCTGATAATTCTTATACGTGATACAAAGTATATGATAAAAGAAATCCAATGGATGGCTAACAAGGATGAGATATTGCTTGTAGGGGACTTTAATCTTCCAGATGTGGACTGGAGCCTCCCTGCTGCAACAACAGTTAAAAGTAGAGAAATCCTAGATGCACCTCAGAGGGCATTCCTCAGTCAACTGGTTACAAAACCCACTCATTAGGGGAAATACTGCACCTGGTACTTTCAAACAGGGACAGTGTCACAGATGTCACAGTGGGAAGTCACCTAGGGACCAATGATCATCGTATGGTGTGGTTCAACATAAGGATTTCCCCCCATTCTTTAAAAATACCACCAACAGTTTAATCTGGTTCAGGATCAGTTGACATTCATCTGTATCCCCCTTCCCGGGTTGTGCCAGAAATTAGGCAGAATTTGTCTAATGCACTTACCCGGTCAACAAAAACAAAAAAAAAAAAAAAGGACAAGGAGAGAATCTAATCACACCAGAATAAGGGTCCTAGACTTCAGGGGGACTGATTTCAAGGAAATGGGAGAGTGCCTCGAGGAAGCTGTAGCAGGAATAGATACAATGGGTGGAGCAGAGGAAAAGTGGGCAGAAGTATGGAAGGCAACTGAGAAGGCAACTGACCTCTGTGTAAAGCAGGTTAGAAAGGGCAAGAGAAAAAAGACTTGTATGGAACTTCAAGAAAGTCTCAGAGAAAGTAAAGGAAAAAAACAGGAATTCAAAAGGTACATGCTGATACTGAAGGAAGAAGAAGAAGAAGATAAGGGGAGTTAGCAGGAGAAACAAATGGAGGCAAGGAAGGTAGTTAGGAGGGAAAAGGCATTAATAGAGGAAAATGTTTCCAAGTCAGCAAAACAGGGGCATAAAACATTCTTATAGCACATAGGTGACAGGAAGAAAAGCAAGGCAGGAATGACAAGGATAAAAGGAGAAGGAGGGGGAGTGTGGCAGATGACCAGAAAAAAGCAAACATATTGGACAAGTATGTTTGTTCCATATTCACAAAAGAAGGGGTAGATGACAGGCCACAGATAGGGAAAAGGACATTGAAGGAAGGGAGGTGAACACTAGCCCTTTTACAGAGGAGAGAGTCCTTATGGAATTAACAAAGCTAAAAGTACACAAGGCAATCGGGCCAGATGGGGTTTACTCCAGAATACTGAAAGAACTAAAGGAGGAACTGGCTGTACCTCTAACAGCCCTGTTCAATCTATCCCTGGATATGAGAGAAATTCTTGGGGACTGGAGAAGAGCAGATGTGGTCCCACTACACAAAAGTGGGATTATGGAAGAGGCAGGAGACTATCAACTTGTAAACCTGACTTCAGTAATGAGCAGGGTCATGGAAACACTACTAAAGGAAAAGACTGGGGAATACCTGAACAAACAGTGGATTGCAGGATCTGAGGCAGCATGGTCTCACAGAGGGAAGATCTTGCCAAAGGAACCTGATAGAGTTATTTGACTGGGTTACCAGGGAAGTGGATCAGGGAGGGGCGATGGATGTGGCCTACCTGGAGTTTAGTAAGACGTTAAACACTGTTCCACATAGAATACTAGTAAACAAGCTTTGCAGCCTGGGAATGAATCCCAAGATTTTAGAATAAGTATGAAATTGGCTAAGTGACAGAACTCAGAAGATGGTGGTAAATGGAGTTCACTTGGAAGAAGATTGGATAAACAGTGGGGTGCCTCAGGGTTCAACTCTGGGAAAGGTCCTCTTCGATGTCTTTATCAGCAACATCACAGAGGGGGCTGGAGGGAAAGGTATGCCTATTTATGGATGACACAAAAATCTGCAACAGAATGGAGACATCTGGGGGGGGTGAAGAAAGATCTGAAAAGCTAGAAGACTGGTTAATGATTGGGCAACTGGCAAAAACCCAAGAGCAATGTATCAGATGGAGGAAGGTATTAACAACCACAAAAAAAGAAAGTGGTCTGTGGTTAATAATAAAAAGAAACAATATAGAGAAATCCAATAGTGGACACTACAGCAGACTATTCAAAATAATAAATGGCTTTTGAAATATGGTTGTTCTTGGTACAAATAGTATGCAGCACTATCTGACTGTATAATTCCAGAGAATAAATGACGCCATTACTTTTTCTAATTTATATCAACTGGAAGTTGCAAATTGGATGTTCATTACAAAACAGAAAGTTATAGATGCTGCACTCACAAAAGAATAACAAGGCCCTGGGTATAGATTCTATACTAGTAGAGATACTCAGGGAGAATCCCAGATGGGGGGGCTCTGAAATTGGCAATACTGATTACATGTATTGAGTCTCTAAGGATACTGGAACAATAAAGATTGGGTATAATGGTTTCTATATTTAAGAAGTGGGAAGGGACAGACATACTGTGTTACCAACCAATCACCCACCAATGTGTTGGCCAAAAACTTTATGCTAGAATGGTTTTGCTCAAGTTAGAGGACTGGGTGGAAACATAAAACTTGCTCTTAATATTCCAAGCAGACTTATGTTCATGTTTTAGTACTATAGATCATCTCTTTATTCTTAAATATCTAATGGATAAATATGTTTTTTATATTAAAAAAATAATGCTTTTATCTTGTATTTATAGGTATCAGAGGTGCTTTTGAGAATCTTAATCATAATAAACTATGGGCTATAATGAAGGAAAGAAATACAGGCCCATGGTTATTAAATATTTTAAAGAGTTTTGTATTATGAAACAAAATCTGGATAAGAGTGAGTCAGGAAGGGAATTTGCCAGGCCCCATTTTAGTCTGAAAATGTTTGAAACAGTGATGTGTATTGGTACTCGTACTTTTTAATACATATTTTTTGAAACATTGTTCAGAGTTTTAAATGGTGTAGATAAGCACCTATCTAGATATTGGACAAAAATATAGTTATAGTTTTATTGCATATGATGCCATACAGATATCCAGACCTATAAATAGAATAGTAAGAGCACTAAATGAAGTTGCAGATGAACTGAATAGGTTAGACCTTGAATTAAAATATCCAAAAGATTTTTATATTTTGTTTAATTTTAGTCTTAGGTAACCAGGTAAGGCACAATAGGCACAAATGGCTGTTTTCAGGGGTGACCTGAGAGCACTGGGAGGTTAAGTGACTTACTCAGTCACAGAGCACACAAGTGGAGGCTGTGGGAATCAAACCCAGGTCTGCTGGATGACCAAACTCATTCACAGTTTGCTACTCTAACCTCCAGGTTATACTGCCAGCCCCTCGGATTAATCTGATGGTTATGGGCAAACCCAAAATAAAAGTTGCAAAAACATGAGTGGTGAGTAATCTGAATATTGAAGAGGTAAACAAAAAAAATACCTTGGAGCTGTTATAGATAAAAGCACAACATGGGAAACATATACAGTATAAAACAGTTAAAACAGGCAGTTAATCCAACAGTAAAAGGTATCTTGTGATTTGGCAGAGTATTTATCAGAATCATTTACAACAATGAGACAAACATTCATCGCAAAAGTAAACTCACAAATATTGTGTGGTGCTGAGGTTTGGGTAAATGACATTAATGTCAAAGACTTACAATCAATGGAAAATTATACATATAGTACCTATTAGGTCTCCCAAGACACACTCCAACTCTGTTTTGAGAGTAGCAGTGGAAATGCTATCTCTCCAAGTTAAACTAACAGCAAGAGTAACTTCTTATTGGGGAAAAAAATCACAGAAATGAATGAATGATGAAAGGATCCCAAAAATGTGTTGGCTGGAATTTTTTTAAAACACACAAAAATGAACTTTTGGTTTGACTGTCTGAATAAGGTAAAAAGAAATGGTATGGATTGTACATGATCCCCATTTACATTAGCTAATATAAACAATTACACATCTCAGGGTAAATAAAGAAATATATTAAATGGATATTTCTCTGATCTAAATAAAATAACTGATTGGCAAATTAAAAATATTATGTTAGGATTCAATCCACATGGGGACCTGACTGATACATATCTGCCATTCTGAGAAAATGTATCACAAGTAGGGCTTTGACCCAGAGACACCTAGGACTTGTTAATAATAAAAATTATAACTGGATCTTTGGACCATGTCAAATACAATGGGGTATCGTTTCTACAATGAGAATGTATGATTAACAGTTGCTCACTTAATGCTAAGGTGTCCACTTTTTGCCAAAGAAAGACATTTCCGGAGTTCACCCATACTGGTAAATATGTTCCCAGATGCTGCCCCCCTCCCACTCACCTGACGAAGTGTCCCGGAGAGGACACAAAGCTCTGAGGTGTAGTGCTGCGGGTACCTGCTCTAAACTGCATTACATCTCTGGTGTGTTTATTTTTGGTCCGAGTGCTTATTTTCTGTGTTTCTTTGCTTATTTCTTCAAGTTTCAGCACCCGCTTGTTCCGATAAGCACACTCACCTGTGCTCACCCGATTTCAATATTTTACCTGCAAAACCTGTTTATAGCAAGAGTACAAAAACATTGTTCACACTTGCAAGCTTTGCACATAAATTGTTATTAAGGTTAGCTGGAATGTATGGGCAGGATTCACAAAGATAGCCAAAACTTCCACAGTCACGGAAAAAAGCCTTGCAGCACTGCAAAAATTTAGTTGCGGCATATTCACAAAGAACATTTCCATAGTTGCTCAAAATCGCAAAACAGGCAAGTTGCGAAATTCCACAAGTGCTGAAAATCCACAACATTTTTTCCCCAACTGCTGAAATTCACAACTGCAGATCCGCAGCTGAGGAATAGGCTCAGCAGGCACAACAGCTGATCCATATTAACTGGAACAGCAGACTTTGACAGTCTTGCCATAGATACAGCAGAAAGTACTTGCATAGAGACCAGCAGCCAACCCCTCATCTGGGACCACTACAGCACCACTGGTACCAGCAGGACAATGCACCACAGTGGCTGTCTATAACTGATGGTGAAACTGATGGTTGTGTCTCTCTCTGGTGTGTTTATGTTGCCTGCTTCAGTAGCACTTATGGCAGGCTGTTACCAACTCTGCCTCTACTGCCTGTGGGGCTCCTTTGTGGGCTGCACTGGATCTAGTGGTTGTGGTTTGTTGACTTTCAATGAAAATGTGTGCTATTTTTGTTGTAACAGCTGACCCTAGTATACACCCAATGGGTTGCTGTTGCTTGGTGCCTGAACCTCCACTATACTTGTATCCCAATTGTTGGTACACTGCATTTTGTTCAAGGAGAGTTACGCCTCACTCTCTGTGGTGCAGAATGTGTGCTACATTTTTTCAGCAACTGCGGAAAAACACTGGCTGAGAATAGCCTTTAAGGTGATATGCCTTACTTTTCAATGGCTTTTTTTCCCCTTAGGAACTTCCGCAACTGCACTTTGTTCCACAGTAACTATTGTATTTTTTCTGCAGCTGTGGAAGTTTTATGCATACTGCTCAGTGCAATTTCCCCTTTTTTCCACAACTGTAGAACTTTTGGGGACTTGTAGTCTATATGCTGTATGTCATGATAGAGGTGGTCTAAGGATTTTATATGTAAAATATTTTAGGTCACTTAATTACATGTGATAAACTCTGATTTTAATTAATGTTTTTGACAGTAAAATTAAACTTGAAATAAGGAAATGTGGTGTTAGGGTTCCCAACCCTAACTTCCCCAGCAACAAAGGTCAAGACCACACAAGCAACCACAGACAGCCATCATCAGCTAAGACAAACAACATAAAACTGTGTAGAGATCAGGTGACCCTAATGCAACAGCACAGATGTGCTACTTTTGTGGATTTGTGGCTGTGGTACACACACCATACGACATGCACACTCACTTTTCACTGCAGATAGAAATCCACAACACTCAAATCACATATTTCTGTATGCTGAAGCACAGGCCCCTACAGCCACAGACAAAAAAAATCCATGATATCCAGATTATAAGAGTTATTTGGTCTGCAGAACTGCAGGGCCCTGGGTGACAACATTTCTGTAGACATAGATACTCACGTGCACTGAAGGACATACACACGGCTGTTACTGCAGAAGCACATGCCTTAAGGGGGGTCTATGCTTTTGCAACCATGAGGAGGGTCTATGCTTTTGAGACAACTCTCTCTTTTGATTTCCACATTCAACAATCCTGAAAGCTGACTAACATAAAACTTGGCATGGCCTATCATTCCAGCTATATGGTCACACCTTCAGTGATGCTTGCCATAGCCCATGGCATACTCCTTCCGTCATTCACTTATGGAGTTGTAGTGTATGCCTCTGTGAGTAAAACTATTCTCAGGATGTGGGATGTCACCTACAATAATATCTGTAGGTATGTGTCTTCATCACATCGGTTGAAACATCATTGCTTAATATACTCAGAACTCAGATGGCTTTCTCTGACTGTATCTAGAGAATTTGCATTAGGTTTGGTCATAAATAAAGTAATTCGTAACCAAACACCTAAACCTCTGGTGGATCTATTCCTCATCCAGCCATCTAAATATGGTCTTAGCTTGACTGCTGATGCCCCTGTGCTTATTCCTTGGCACCACTCTACAAAAGGTGCTAGTGCTTTTTCCTGTTATGCCTCCTATCACTGGAATTCCCTCCCACTAGCTATAAGGTTAGCACCTTCCCATGCCTCCTTTAAGAAATTGCTTCATGATCATCTTGCTGACTCCTGTTCATGCTCCTGTTTTGAACCACCCTAGCCCATTATCTCTCCTTGATCCATGCACCCTCTCACCTCAGGTATGCACTTTACATGGCTCTATACATCTACTTGTATCCTTATTTTTACCAAATTCCTATCCCCTATTTCTCACCTTTCTGTCTATACTTTTCCATCCATCCCCTTTTACTGCACCTCTCCCTAGTCATATCCTAGCTTTACTCTATCCTCTATGTATAATTATATGTTGTTTTCTTTTTTTGGTTTTGTGTATTATACCATGGTCTCTACCTGGATAACTGATTAAGTGTTTTTTATTGTACTTGCTCTCTTATTCACTCCATGTTATTGCTTATGTAATTTGTATCATGTTACTTTCTGACTACTTTGTATTACTACTGTCCATGCTTTTACTTTATCGTATTTAAATGTTCTGTATTTGTTTTTGCCTCTGTTGATCAAATGTTAATTCAACTGTATTGTATTAGTAAACTCCCGGGTCATGCCTGAAAATAGTCATTGCTATGGCTATTGCACCTTACCGGTTAACAAAAACAAATACATAAATAAATAAACATACACACTGACCTTCGGCTGCAGAAGCATGGCCCCACAAAATCCATGATACCAAAATTGCAACAATACTTCTGTCTGCCTGAGAGACCTGCGCCTCTTTAGTGGCAAATGCAAGGCATGCACAGAGACATCCGGCAGTGGGGCTTGCACTTTCTTAGCTGCATATAGAAATCTATAATACCCAAACTGTAACAATACTTCTGTCTGCATAAGCACAGGCTCCTGTGGGGTCAGTACTTCTGCAACCATAGGCACTTATGTACACTGTAACAAATACACACACAGTTGTGGCAACAAATAGAAATCTATGAATTAGCACATTAATGCTACTTCAGTTGTGTCATTTGGAAACAATTATATGTTTTTTGTCTTACCTGATAATGACTGTCTATAGTTGCTTCTGCATTCTTGTCTTTTTACTGCTTGGGGGGAATTATTGTTGGATCCCTAATATCCCTAATGCCACATTATTCTACTTTTGGGGTGGTAAGTTTAATCCTAACTAGTGTATTAACACAGGGGTTTTTTTGCAAGAAATTTCCTTTATTTTGAGATAGTGGAATCGTATCCTCATTCACATAGGCCCCTTCAAGACCTTCATGTAATGATGCAAACGTGCGGAGCCCTCTGGGCCCAGCACCAGTGGAAGAGTCCATCTGTCCACTTCCATTCAGCAACATATTCAAAAAAATATGTGGGGTTATCTGGTGGGTAGCAGAGGTGCAGTGACCTCTGGCCCCTGTGATTCCATATGGGTATAGATATAGACACACAGTTGAAAGAGCCCATCTGTCAGCAAAAGAGCTGCATCCTCTTATAGCAATGGGTGCAGAGGTGCAGAGCCCTATGCCAAGAGAAGACTTCTCTTCACTATATGGCACTTGGGCCCATACAGCCAATCCTGTACCTCTCCTTCCCAGACTGGAGAGTGGTATTGTATGGCAGCACCTATTTTCCCTAGCCATCCACCAGGCTCACTAAGATTGTTCCCCCTCCTCCAAACTCAGTTTATGACAAAGGATCACAAAGTATTACTCACTGGGCCAAATCCTGACACTGTACACATTTCTTAATATTTATATATATATATATATATATATATATTCACTCCAAATTTTCAATGTAATCATTTTATGACTCCACCTTAGAAAGCGGACATGTGGCATTTATGCAGTACTGGCTGAAACTTCATTTCATGCCACAAGAGCAAAAACACATTTCAGCTAGGATTTGCAAAAATGACACCTGTTACATTCATGAGGTGGTGTGAAAAAAAAAATTACTATGTTGAATGTTTAGTGTCAAAATACTGAAAATGACCAGAGTTATGATGTAGAATGGAAAATATTCAATTTATTGATAACTATGTTTTTTTATTGTATTTTGGCCCCATATTTTGAACATATACTTCATATGACCCCAGCTCATGAACACGGTAGGTGAACATTTTAAAATCCCACCTGAAAGGTGATTTCACAGAGCACCATTGACCATTTCTCTCTGCCTCTTTCAGATTGGATGGGGATGGTGTACCAGATTATGCTATAGAATAAGCCTGCTGGGCCTCTTTGCTGCCACAGTCAAAGAGCTATGGGGGATACTGATACTGATAATCCTGTTATCCTGAAGAGTATGGGTAGTGCCGCCCTCCCTATTTGACAGTAGAATCTGAAATTCTACAGAGGAAGGCCCCATCTATGCTGGAGTGCTTGGAATGTATCTACCTCTGCTTGCCTAGGGCTAGGTAGTTATTGAAGCATGCTTATACTAGTTTTTTTCCATGAGGGACAGAAAAGTGTGGTTTTGTCAACTTGAATGGCAGGGTTACCCTTCAGGGGGTGAAAGTGGCTGGTACTGGGTCACTCTCTAACCGTTTGTGCAATTTTTACTAATTGGTGATAGAGAGTTTTATTGTAGGGTGGTCTCTAAGATGATGTAGAAGTCAGGAGTACAGCTCAGAGCAAAAGGAATATGCCCTGAAATGTCAACATGCAGCCCGTGTGAGCAGTGGGAGGAGTCTAAATAAGAGAGGCAGACTGTTTAGTCTCACTGGTGGTTTTGTACAGTTCTTCCAATTTGGCTATTTTTTTTTTATTTCTGTTTGCTGCAAGTTCCTCTTGTGAGTATCTGTCTAGCTACCTCAGCCCAAATTGCTTCAGGACTATTATGTATGAGGACTGACAAGGGACTCCAGCAGAAGTCAAGCAAAGCACTTTGTACCTCATCCAACAGCAGACCCAGGCTATGGCCGGCTCCTCCTCTGCTTAACCCTACCTTGTGCAGTGCCCTTTTGCTTAGCTCTGCTGTGTTATACCGCATTTTTTGTTGCCTGTTGCCCTGCTGCTATGCCTTGTTGCCTGTCTGCCTAAGCCTGACCTATGTATCCTCTGAGAGCCCCATAAAGGCCTCTGTAACTACTGCTTATGTAATACCTGACTATGTACTACTGTACTGCTATGTAACCTCTCTCCTTGTATATAATACCTGTGATGTGGAACCTTTGTAAATAAGTCCTTGACTCAAAGGTACATCCAAATCTTCAATAAATAAAAAATACTAAAAGGTGGTGTCTCAGCACGCTGCCATACCGTCTCATGCTCTAGCAACCTTTTGTATGCCACCAGCCACTCTGCACTAAACTTCAGTTACAAAGCTCCTTATCCATCTGCAACTGGAACTGTTTAAGTTATGTGATATTTTTTTCCCCCTTTTGTACCATTTTGCAAGATTTGTGGCTTGTTTATGCAATTGGAATACTGCAGCAGTAGCATTAATGAGAAACTTTTAAATGTAGATGCTGCTGATTAACTGCTTTAAGAAATTGCACCTAAAGATAACAAAAGCCTCTGTCAATTAAAGCACTGGAAATAGTGACAGATTTACATTTAGAAGGGCTCCTTTTCGCTGCTACAAAATCACTTAATGAAGCATGAGCCTAAGTTAACACTACTGAAGCCAGAGACTGTTCATGCATTTTTAAAATTAGGCTTTTTCACTGCCGACGAGAACTTTGAACCTACTATATGTCAGTGACTGCTTTTGAACACACAGACAGGTTTAATGTACTTTAAAATATAGGTACTTTTGCTGCTACCAATTGCTTTGTTAAAAGAACTTCCTGAATTGCTGATTTGCACTTATTTGAACTGTACCTAATAAATGCTTCACTATATTCATTAAAACTTTTGCACAAATATTTGGGAGTTTGAGAGTGATTACTGTATAAATTTCAGCTGTAACCCCCCCCCCCCAAATGTATGTATGTATTATGTTGCTGCTTGGGAAAGTTTGTGGCACCAGCCCTGGTTTATAAAGGAATCCTTGAAGCAACATTCTGAATGCAAATGCTGAAGTCCCCCCCTCCCATCTTTTGTTGAAACGTAGATTATGTTTGTGTCTTTAATTCTCCAAATTATAGACTTTGTCTTGAAGATCATACTTGGGGCAAGTTCTATCAGCTTGAAGCTCTGTGAATTGGTGCTAAGCATTCATTTTTCAAAAGGGCTTGGGAGGTTAGAACTGAAGCCCCCTTAACCTCTTCAGTTTTTTTCAGTAGGTATGCATACAGTTCCTTGAGTGCCCTGGATTCCAGTATTTCCTTCCCACTGGCTGCATGCAGAGTCTGAAGGAAGGAGAGCAGGCCAAATTGACAGAAGCGGCAGATATTCATGGCCAGGAGTCAAATGGTGAGCCAATTTTTAAAACTATTCCCACCACCCTAACAACAGAGGTACAGGCTATCGTTTTTCTGATGGTTTTGTAAAATAAACATTATTTACATACAGTACATACAAACATACAATGAAGCCAGCAGATACAGGCCTATTGGTTTATTGAGTCTACTTGAGTGTGCAGCTCTCAGTGTTGGGCACTGATGCGGCCCCTCCCACTCACCTCTACCTCCCCCACTGTTTGCTCCATCTGATTTACCCCCAACCTCCCCACTCTTATCCATTCTTAGTATGTCCTTAAGCCTGTCCCCCTTTAAATCCCCCCAACCAACATTTTTGAAACCAGCTCCTCAGGCAGAGCATTTCTTGCTGACACCACTCTCTCTGTGAGAAAGTGTCTCCTTATCTCTCTTCTGAACCTCCCCCCAAACTTCAGACTATACCTTCTTGTGATCCCTTCCCCCCTAAATCTAAACAGACCCTCGTGGTTAACCTTATTAATGCCCTTCAAGTATCTGAAGCTCTAAATCATATCACCTGTCCCTTCTGTCCTCCAGCGACTACAAATTGAGCTTCTGTAACCAAACTTGATAGTACTTTTCCCTCATTCCACTCAGCATTTAGTCACTTTTTTCTGTACTCCCTCCAACAGTCTGATGTCCCTTTTAAGAAAGGGTGCCAGAACTGCATGCAGTACTCCAAATGAGGCCTCACCAGCACCCTGTACAGTGGTAGGATCCCCTCTTTACTCCTTGAGGTGATTTCCCTTGCTATGCACCCCAGCATCCTATTGACCTTCACTGCTATTTTCCTACATTGTGAAGAGTGATTCATATGGCCTGTAATCATCACACTCAGATCTTTTTCCTCCATAGATAACGCTAACTGCATACCTCCCAGCAGGTAACTGAATCCAGGATTTTTATTTCCAAAGTGAGTAATAATCCTGACCTTTTTTGCATTGAAGCCCAACTGTCAGGTGCATGACCATCTTTCCAAGGTTTCCAGGTCCTTCTGCAGTACCCCCCTTCCACCGTGTCCACTACCGCTCCAAGTGCGAGTGTCATTGGCAATATACTTATCTGACTGTGATCTCCAACTGCCATATCTACTACACAGATATTGAATAACACCAGCCCCCACACAGAGCCCTGTGGAACTCCACTGATGACTGCCCATGGTGATTATAGTTTCCCCCTTAGCACCACCCTCTGTTGTCTATTTTCCAGGCAGCTCACAATCCATCTGACCACCCAATCTCCTACCCACAAGTCCTTCAGCTATTTGACTCAGATGTTATTTGATAGAGGGCTGAAGGGTGGAGAGTAGTAAAGTTAGGCTACCATCTTGTTGTGAGTCAGACCCCACCTCCTGAAACATGACCCATTTCAATAAGTCAAGTTCATGGAAGGGTAATGGTAGGAATTATTTTCTTGGAAGTCATGAATGAAATAATATTGTGGGAGAGTTTGGTAGATTAAACGTATGATACTGGAAGAGTGATTTGCAGTACAATGAAGAGGATTGGGAGGGTGGTGGGATGTACAACAGCTTATGAATTATGTATCTGTAATTATTCTAAATGTTGTTATCATCATGGACAGAATGAAGTATTGCATTTCTAAAAAAAAATTAACAGTGCAGTATATCACTGTGTTTTCTGAATGGAATCTCAGTGACGTTTAAGGAAGAGGCAGGGGAAAGAAAGTTTTTGTTCTGCAAAAGAATGTAGCATCTAGAAAAGTGCTTATCAGTTGTTATAATGCAGAATCAATAGATGACATGCTCAGATCCCATCATGTTACTGTGTTCTGCTGTGCCCTTTAGCAAATAACTTGATATGCCAGGAATTATATCTGTCCCAAGTTGTAAAATGTGGAACAAGTGGGATCAACCTTAAAAGAAGATATATCTCAGATGTGCTGTCCTGGGTACATTTTATTATCTTCCAGCACTTACACAAGCAAAGCCAGCAAAAGCAAGGAACATTTGGTACTGCTAGAGGGGAGACTGAAATGTTTGCAATGGTTATAAAAGGAATGGCAATAAAGTTGAAAACTACACAATGAACAATCAATGTGTATTAATACCAACATTCAGAAAAAGTTGAAAAATATTTTTTAGACTGTTATGTAGTGTAATGTATCAATACAAAAAATAGTATTGATGCAGTCTACTTATACAAAAAAGAGTGTCAACACTCCACAATATTTCCCATTGTTTTGGCTGTGTCACAACTAAATAACATGTATTGATAATATCATGAAAACAGCTTCAAATAGCATCACTACAAATAGAATAGTATCAACACCACATAAAAAATAGTACCAACGGAGATCATTTTTAATGGCAGGACTTCAGGCTTACATTTTAAAAAAAGGTATCTATACGCAACAGTTCCAAAATCAGACTTTGTTAAATGCAATTTCTTTAAAATGGGATAACTTTGGAACTGTTACTTGAAGACTATGGATCAGAGGTTAGAGCACTGTTGGAAGAGATCCAGGGCCTCAGAGGACAAAGTAGAGTTTGGTACTCATTATGTAGAATCACCCCTATAAGGACAAGAAATTTGACCAGGGCAACTACTGCTGGAAGGAATCAACTTGCTCAGCTCTTCTGAACTGTGGAAAGATTCTTGTATTCAGCCTGTCTGCTCTCAGTAAAGGCTAGTTCATCCATGAGACAAAAAGAGTATGGTCAATTGTTCTCAGACTGGGTGTCTGCATTTCAGGCTTGAATCTCCCCAAGTGGCCTGCAGAAATCTGGATGGACTGAGTCTGCACTTCACAGAAAGTTTCATTTGTCTTGTGTAGAGTTTAGGCCCATTATGATGGAAGAGGTATGTGAGCTGATCTTGGAGATGTGGCCTACATTTTGTGAACTGGATCCATGCCCAACAAGGCTACTAGATGAACTGTTGGGGGTTTCTGGGTCCAGTGTTCAGCAGTATTATCCGGTGCTCCTTGTCAAGTGGGGGTCTTCCTAGTTGCAATGAAGTATACACTGGTTAGGCCTCTACTGATAAAAACATCTCTGGTCCCAGAATATCTAGCAAATTATTGAACTATTTCCTTTTTTGTAAAAGGTTATAAAAAGGATTGTGATGCTGCAACATGAAGCTCACCTGACAATCTATTACATCCATGAATCAGTCCAGTCTGAGTTTAGATCAAGGCACAGCAGTGAAACCATTTTGGCCAGAGTGCATAATGAATTCAGCAGGGTGAGGGAGAGAGGAGAATGGTCACTTCTTGATCTCCACCATTTCTACAGGGCATTTGCCACCATAGATCATGGGCTGCTGTTGGATAATCTGAAGAAGTATAAAGGACTCATTGGCACTGTCATCTGATGTTTTCAGTCCTACCATGGTGATAGGTTGCAGATGGTAGTGCTGGGAAGTTTCTCATCATTCCCTATGCCCCTGCTCTGCAGCATACCCCAGGGGCTGGTCCTCTCACCCATACCATTTGCAGTGTACATGCTGCCCCTCAGAAAGATCATCAGGCAATACAGGCTGAGTTTATACAGTTATGCTGATGATACACAGCTGTATCTGTCATTTACATCTGGGATGTCTGATGCAGCTGAGCTGCTATATATGTGTCTGACCAAGATCCAGCACTGGATGACATGTAGCCAGACAAGACTATGGTACCAGTGAATGAGCCAGATTGTATTTGTTTGCAGGGGCTGATGAAAAGTGAAGGTTAAAAATCTAGGTTCATTCTGGAAGACAGTCTAAGTCTTGAGGCTCAGATGTTAGGTAAATTCCGGAATGTGTTTTAACATCTTAGGAACATCAGTTAGATTAAATCCATTATCTCACCCAAGGACCTGCTGACACTAGGGCATGTGTTTGTGACATCCCAGCTCAGTTACTGTAATGCTCTCTACCTTCAGGTAAATGGTGGTATCCTGTGTTGCCTGCAGCTGGTGTACAACACAGTGGCTTGGTTGCTGGCAGGCTTATCTTTTCCATGCCATGTGACTCTGGTCCTTTGTGAACTGTACTGGCTGCCAGTGAAGTTGTGTATTACCTTCAAGGTGGGTTACTAACCTTAAAGGTTCTGTACAGGTTGGGCCGTGGTTACTTGTATGAGTTCCTGTCTCCCCACCTGGATGTCAGTGCCAACAGCCAGGCTTAAGTCCTTGAGGGACCAAGCCCTTTAACTGGCCACCCTTGTGCTCTTTAATCTTTTACCACAGGCTGAGGGAGGCCCCCACTGTGGAAGCCTTTAAGAGGGGCCTGAAAACATACTTGCTCAATAAAGTTTTGAATACCAGTGACAGTCTCCGGACTTATTTGATAATTGATGATGCAATTATTTATTTATTTATTAATGTTTTATTTATTTATATATGTATTTATTATTTATGTGTTTATTACTTCTGTATTTATATTATTCATTGAAATGTGCATGTTACTGAAAATGTTCTTATACCAGCTCTGAAGTTATGACCTGCTTCATTTTTGTTTCAATAACATGCCCAGAACCTCCATGGTAGGGCGCCATGTAAAAAACCTACTACTACTACAGTACATTAGGTCTAGAGACTTATTTTTATTTTTAATGAAAGTTTGGAGTGAGCTAAGTTGATATGTTGATGCAATATGGCTACAGTAATCATATATCAGTATAAATAAACATAAAATGTTTCACTAAATTTTTTAAATCTGTTGTTTTTAACAGCATATTATTATAGTGGCATGGTAGCACCACTATAGTTAGGGCTGAGTAGGGGTTTCTATGTTAAACCTTAAACTTTCCACTTTAATTACTTTACAGCCATTCAATGGATTTGCACAACATTTTGCATGCACTTGTGTGGTAGATCTCTTGATTTGTCAAGTTTTGTTTTGGTCAAATTTGCGGATTCTGAACTGTGCATAGTGTTAAAATGTTACAAATTGCTGGGGGGGGTGGTGGTGTGCTTTTTTTGTCATCTCACTGCACCCAGACAGTTTGGAGTTTTGATTTGACATTTTAAGGGTTGAAAGGGCTTACCTCACAGAAGTGACTTTCACTGGTTTGGTAAAGAAATATTAATCTGTTCTAAAGTGATTTAATTTTAAAGATTTGAGTTCCAAGCATACTGAATGCAATCTTTTAGATAGCTTCCTGGAATGGCGAAATAATTTGTTCTCATAAACAAGGATATTTTGTTGTACGGGACCTGTCCTTTTTTATGAGAAAACAATCCTTTTTCATGAGATGCAATATTTGCACTTTGATATCTTCACAACCGTTCAATGGATTTTCATGAAATGTTGCATGCACTGTCTCAGAGTGTATGGGCCTGATTCACAAAGCTTCCAGAATGGCACAAGGGGCGTGTACCAAAAGGAATAGTGCAAGGTGCACCTTGCATCATAAGATACACTGGGAGTGATTCACAAAGGCAGCCTGTGTCAAATGCAGGCTGCCTGCCCCAAACAGGGATTGTACCATCCCTGCACCCAGAAATGGGCTGCAATAAGGTGCAAGGGGCCCTGTGGCAGACGCAAGCTGCCACATCCAAAAAGCAATATTCACAAACTGCACTCTGAGGACAGTTTTCTAAGTACCCTTAGACCAGCCAGGGCTGGTCCAAGGGAACTTAGAAATCATCCCATGGGGCAATTCAGCACAGTGCCAGTGATCTAGCATCCCCCCATCCCCAATGATGCCATGTTAGGTAGTAATACATAGATCCTCCTCCCCAAATCCTGATGCCATCCATAGAAAGCAATAAATACTGGTGCAATACACCCATATACACTTTTTCTGGTAGTCTAGTGGCACCCCCACCTGGGAGTGCCCACCTCATCAGTGAGTTGGAAGCTGGCTCTGCCCACCTCTCACCTCCTTGGCCAGCCACCAGCTGAGCTCTGACTGAGTGCTGTACTGGATATAGTATGAGCTCAGTGAATGACATCTCAATCACTGACTGCTTACTGTATACAGTACAGAACTCATCCAGAACTCAAGTTGGTGACTGGGCATGGAGGTGAGCAGTTTGCAGAACCAGTCACCAACTCACTGATGAGATGGGCACTGCTGGGTGGGGGGGCCCCTATACAACCAGGGAAATGGTATATGGGTTTAATGCAACAGTAGTCGGGGGGGCCTTGGTATTTATTAATAACTACAGACAGCATTGGGGTTTGGGGAGGGGGTTGCTAGACCACCTGCAGCATCTTCTGACTGACACTCCCAGTCTGATGTATGTTCAGCACACTGCAAGATTTGATGCAGGCCTAGGGACATAGCCACCGGGAACCTGCTTGTAATAGAATCAGACACAGGATCCCTGGTGCATCGGGCTTTGGTGCAAGCTGCTATTTGCCACAGCTTGTGCCGCTCCAAGCCCGCTTTGAGAATTGGGACCGATATCTCTTGTCTTGCCAAGTTTCATTCTGTCCACATGTGTGGATTCTGAGACCTGCATAGCAAAAAATGTTTTAAAAAATCACCATATTTTGCTGTTTTTTTTTGTCATCATCTAGCACCCAGATGGTTTGGAATTTGGTCTGAGATTTTCAGGGTAGAAAGAGTATGGATCACAGACGTGCCTTTTGCTGGTTTGGTGAAGAAATATGAATACATTGCAAGCTATAAGGATTTGAAATTTTGGTTCTGAGCATGCTCAGTGGGGTCTTTTGGATAGACATTTGATACCTTACAGAGCATGCTCAGAACCAAAATTCAAATACTTATAACTCAGGGACAGATTAATATTTTTCACCAAACCAATGAAAGGCACCATTCAGTAGAATGCCCTTTCTTCCCTGAAAATTGCAGACCAAAATTCCAAACTGTCAGAGCTGTAGGTGATGACAAAAAAAAATAACAGTAACTGTTTCCTGAAAATGCACTATCTGGATCTTGGAATCAGCACATCCAACTGGAATGAAACTTGTCAGATCAAGACACCTTGTCCCCCTGACTGTGCATGCAAAATTGAGTGCAATTCCTTTAAATGGGTCAAAGCTATTTTAATGGTGCAGTAGTGCCACTATAGTTAGGGCTGAGCAGGGGTTTATATGTTAAACCTTCAGAACCATTCAGTGGATTTGCACTAAACTTGCGTGCACAGTATCAGAGGGTGATTTTTTGACTTGCCAAGTTTCATTTCTGTTGGATGTGTGGATTCCAAGAACTGGAAAGTGAAAAAAAAAAAAATCACAATTTTTTGCTATTTTTTTTTTAATCATCTAGTACCCAGACAGTTCAGAATTTTCATCGGAAATTTTCAGGATAGGAAGGGCTTGGCCAACAGATGTGCATTTTGCTGATTTGGTGAAAACATATTATCCAGTAACAAAGTTATAAGGATTTGAAATTTCGGTTATGAGCATGCTCAGTAGGGTTATGTGGGTAAACACTTGATACCCTTCTGAGCATTCTTAAAACCAAAATTTCAAATGATCATAACTTGTGAATGGATTATGATTTTTTCACCAAACCAATGAAAAGAACCTTCTGGGACCTCCCTCTTCTACCACGAAAATGTCAGACCAAAATTACAAACTGGGCTGTAGGTGATGGCAAAAAAAATAAATAGAAATATTACCCAATTTTTTGTAAACATGCACTATCAGATTCTTGGAATCCACACATCCAACTGGAATGGAACTTGACAAATCAAGACACCTTGCCTTCAGACCATGCATGCAAAGTTTAGTGCAATTTCATTGAATGGGGGTGAAGCTATTAATACATTTACATACTGGCCCAGATATTCAAAAGGGATGCGCCATGCGCAACAGAGATGCGCCAGCACAAGTATGAAAATGCGCCATTGTGCAATATTCAGTGGGAGGCAGCTGGGCCATACAAGTTGCAATGCGTAAGAGCACAATAGTAATGAATGCATGTGCTGTGCAACCATAGGGGGAGGAACCATGAATAAATGGCGCAGTGCGATATTCAACAGCATGTGCCATGAGCAATAGGGGAGCTAGCGGAAGTTGCGTGACAGCAGATATGATCCAAAATAAAAAGGAACAAGAGAGAGGTGCAAGAATGTTAAAGGGAAGCCAGAGGTGGGAGCGAGGTGACAGCAACAAGGTAGAGGGTAGCAGTGAGCAGGACTGGGCAGGAGCAGGACACAGCACACCTGGAAACAACCAGGAACAGGACAGGAGCCTGTGCTACTGTGCAGGGGTAACAGGGAAGTGCCACAGTGGACTGAAGGCAGTGGCAGTAGGCAAGACAGCCAAATGCCGGAGGTGTACCCGGTGCAGGGGGAGCATCACAAAGGACAGTGGGGGGAATGGGATACCAGCTGCCGGGGAGGGGGAACACCAGCCAGGGACATGGCCAGTGCCACCTTCCAGATGGAGGCAGTAATGTGGGGTGTGAGAAGGCAGGCATCAGGGGGGCATGGTCGTGGAAGGGCCATCGGCATTACACCCCCAACAGGTGGTACCGAGCCCACACCATCTTTGAACACTATGACACAGAGATTGTGGGCTGGTACTGCCTGAACCAGGTGATCCTGAGGTGGCTCTGTGAGCTGTGCAGTGATGAGATGCAGGCACCCACACGATGGAGCCATGCTCTGTCAGTGGAGACAAAGGTGACAGCTGTCATGTGCCTGCTCACCATGGGCACCTTCCAGAGACCAACAGGGGACACAACAGGCATAATCCAGTCAGCCGCATCATGCCTACTCACACAATTCCTCAGTGCACTGCTGCCACATGCTGCAGAGTACATCCGTTTCCCCCAGCACACAGGTGGAGCTCACAAGACACATACAAGAGTTCCACAGGGTAGCACATATGCCTGGCATGTTCAGGGCCATTGACTGCACCCTTGTGGCCATCCGCATGCCACCTGGTCTGGACGGTGTGTCCTACATTAACCAGAAGGGGTATGCCAGCATCAACTGCCAGGTGGTGTGCGATGCCAAGGGGTGCATAACCAATGTCTGTGCCATGCATCCTGGGGGAGCACATGATGCCTTCATCTGGCACCAGTCGACACTGTGCCACAGGTTCGAGAGTGGGGACATCCCCACTGGCCACCTAGTGGGTGAGTATGCACATCTTGCAGGATGACATGAGCAGATGTGGGGGTGTGCATAGTCAGAGGTGCCATGGGTACCGGCCTTGATGGCCCATGGCAGAGTGACACAGACCACCATACTAATGTCCACCCTTTACACACAGGTGACAGTGGCTACCCACTCTGTCCCTGGCTGCTCACACCATATCAGTGCCCCATGACCCCATTGCAGCTACAATACAATGAGGCACATGCCACATCATGCAATGTCATTGAGTGGGTGTTCAGGATGCTGAAGGCATGTTTCCAGTGCCTGGACATGTCTGGCAGTGACCTACAGTACAGCCCCTCAAAGGCCTGTGGGCTATTCCTGGCCTGCTGCATCCTGCACAACATGGCCAACAACTGTGGGATAGCCATAGAGGTCGAAGAGGGGGACAGCGATGGGGACGATGAGGATTCTGGTCCAGCCGGTGATGGGCAGCCACCACCTGGGCGAAGGGACTTCTGCCTCATATGGATGTCACAGCTGCACCTGGACACCATCACTGAGGAGCACTTCGGCCAACACAGGTAGGTCATGGGGCCATGTGCAACCACCAATGGCATGGGCACAACCCACAGACAGGCATGGACGAACCCCAGGGGTGGATGGCACCAATGGAATGGGTCTGAGCGTGGAACTGCACACACCATCAGGGATGGGCAGGGCCAAACATGACACGTGCTCACACACACATACCACAAGACATGCACAAGGGACAGAAAGCACGCTAACCCCTACCCACACACAGGTCCACACATGACCATGCCCAGTGGCCGTCAATGTGCATGTCTCAGATGCTGGGCACCATTGCACACTGGCAGACAGCACAACGCAGGTATCATCATGCACATGCCACAGTGGCCAGCAGCTGGGAAGGTGTGCACAGGGACCGTGTGTGTGCAGGGCTGGGTACACAACCCATGCATCGCACAATGCACAACACACTGCACACAGGGCAGTGGCAGACAGTGGCCATGGTGGGAGACAGGTCAGTCATGCGGCACAGTAACTCGGCAACCACGGATGCATGGACAACCCCGCCAAGACCTGCCAGCCATGCCACAGTGACCATTGGCCTCATGGGGTGGCACTGATGGTCCCCCAGGGGTGATGCTGTGGGAACGCGACCGTGTTCCTGCAGGGGTCTGCAGCCCACTGAACATGCCCTAGCCAGGCGAGCTTTGTATGGCCACAGCTGAACCCGGTGTTGACATGGAAGGTGTCACATGACGCCTGGAGCGGGGGACATGACACTGCGCAGTGTCTGCAGCGCATAGGCAATGAACTGGGTGCCCAATGTGGCCATGACAGCTGTGAATGCACGTGTCTGCCTGTCAATGGCAGCGGTCACATCCTCCTGCTGCCGGGCCATCTCTGCCAGGAGCAGACCGTGGTCTCTGCTGTGCCACTCCTCTGCCTGGCACAGAACTGCACTGAGTGCATCCACCACTGTCACAAACCTCAACTGCTGATCCACTGAAACCTGGAGTAGGCGGCTGTGCTCATAGAAACATAGAAACATAGACTTTGACGGCAGATAAGGAAAACTAGACCCATCTAGTCTGCCCATTTCCCTACCTACAGGATAGGCCGCAGATCCTAGTTAACCAACAGCCTATTTCTTCCTACCCCCCACAAGAATTGCCTTATGTCTGTCCCATGCATTCTTGAATTCTCCCACAGTTTTAGACCCCACAACCTCCTCAGGAAGGCTGTTCCATGCATCCACTACCCTCTCTGTGAAATAATACTTCCTCACATTGCCCCTGAACGCCCTCCTTCTATCTTTAAATTGTGTCCCCTTGTTCTTATAAGTCTCTTTTTCTGAAAGATGCTACCCTCTTGGACTTTGTTGATTCCACTGAGGTACTTAAAAGTTTCTATCATGTCCCCCCTCTCCCTTCTTTCCTCAAGGGTATACATATTAAGCTCCTTTAGTCTCTCCTCATACGGCTTCTCTTGCAGATCCTGCACCATTTTAGTTGCCCTCCTCTGGACTGCCTCTATCCTGTCTATGTCCTTGCGGAGATGGGGTCTCCAGAACTGGACACAGTACTCCAGATGGGGTCTCACCAACTGTCTGTACAGAGGGATAACAACTTCCTGTTTTCTGCTGATGATGCCTCTCCCTATACATCCCAGTATACCCCAGCCCTCTCTACTGCCTTCTCACATTGCTTGCTAACCTTAAGGTCATCTGATATGATTACCCCCAGGTCCCTTTCCTTTTTTGTTGTTGTTACTACCTCCCCCCCATTGTGTATTCTTCCCCTGGGTTCTTGTTTCCCAGGTGCATTATTTTGCACTTCTTTGCATTGAATCCTAGCTGCCATACTTCTGACCATTACTCCAACCTTGCCAAGTCCCTTCTCATCCTTTCCACGCCTCCTTGTGTATCAACTCTGTTGCAGATCTTTGTGTCATCTGCAAAAGGCATACTTTTCCTTCCAGTCCCTCTGCAATGTCACTGATGAAGACATTAAAAAGGACTGGACCCAATACTGAACCCTGCTGTACCCCACTAGTAAAACCCCTTTCTTCAGAGTGGACTCCATTTACAATTACCTTCTGTGTTCTGTTGTCCAGCCAATGTTTTGCACAGGCTATCACCCTGGGTCCCACTCCCAGGCTGGTTAATTTGACTATTAATCTTTTGTGTGGGACTGTGTCAAATGCCTTGCTAAAGTCTAGGTAGGCCATGTCCACAGCCCCTCCCTGGTCTACTACTTTGGTCACCCAGTCAAAGAAATCTATTAGATTCGTCTGACATGACCTTCCCACTGTGAATCCATGCTGCCTTGGGTCCTGTGCTCCACTGGCCTCTAGGTACTCGACTATTCTTTCCTTCAGAAGTGACTCCATCACTTTCCCTACCACAGAGGTCAGACTGACAGGTCTGTAGTTTCCTGCCTCTGTCCTGGACCCTTTTGTGAAGGGGAATCACATCCGCCTTCCTCCAATCCTCGGGTACCACACCATCCTCCCATGATTTATTAAAAAGAGTAGCCAGTGGTTTCACTAGTTTCTCCCTTAATTCTTTAGAATTCTAGGGTGAATTCCATCAGGACCCATTGCTTTGTCCACCTTCAGTTTTAGGAGTTCTTGCAGAACCCTTTCTTCTGTGAAAGGACTGGGATCGACCCCCCTATCAAGAGTGCTTCTGTTAATTGGATTAAGCACTTCCTCCTCCTCTTTTGTGAATACTGAGCAGAAATATTCGTTCAGTATTCCTGCTTTTTCACTGTCCCCCTCTGTCCACCCACCGTTCATTCTATTCAGCCTCACTATCCCTCCCTTTGTCTTTCTACGCTCGCTGATGTACCTATAAAAGGTTTTATCCCCCTTCTTAACTGAGTTGGCTATCTTTTCCTCAGTTTGCGCCTTTGCTATTCTGACTTCCCTCCCTGCTTCCTTCTGCCTTAACTGGTACAGCTCTCTGTCCTGCTCCTTCTGTGTTTCCTTATACTTCCGGAATGCTATCTTTTTCTTCCTGACTTTCACAGCCACCTCTTTTGAGAACCATAGTGGCTTTTTAGTTTTGATTTGTTTATTTGCTTCTCACAAAGGCTTGTTGCCTCTGTGATGGCAGTTTTGATAATTCCCCATTGTTGCTCCACACCTCCTTCTCGCCTGTTTGCTAGTGCTTTTCTGAGGCACTCTCCCATCTTGCCAAAGTCAGCCCTCCTAAAGTCCAGTACCCTCACTTTTGTATGGCTTGACTCTGAGGCTGAGTTTAACGTGAACCACACTGTTTGATGGTCACTTGTCCCCAGATGGCAACCCACTTCTAGATCTGAGATCCTCTCACTGCCCCCATTTGAGAGTACGAGGTCTAAGATTGCTCCCTCACGAGTGGGTTCCAAAACTAGCTGTCTAATGCCTGCCACCTGTAGGGCATCAAGAATGGCCCTGCTCTTGGATGTGGCTGCAGCTAATGTGCTCCAGTTAACATCTGGCATATTCAGGTCTCCCATCAACAGTAGCTCACCTTTCTCTGCCATTCTAAGAATGCCTTCTATCATATTCTTGTCCATTCCTTCCCCCTGACATGGGGGTCTGTACACAACCCCTGTGCGGATTGTGGTGCCTTTTCCAGTCTCCAAGGTGACCCACAGTGCCTCCTCTCCTCCCTGTTTACTCTTTTGTTCAGTTGCTTTTATCCCTTCCTTTACATGAGAGCTACTCTCCCCTCTTCTCCCCTGCCTGTCTCTCCTGTAGGTTATGTGACCCTGGTATGTAACATCCCAGTCATGGTTCTCTGTGTACCATGTTTCTGTGACTGCTATGATATCCAGGCATCCCTCTTCCATTAAGGCCATCAGCTCAGGGAGCTTGTTGCCCAGACTACAGGCATTGGTAGTCATTACCCTCCATTTCCTGATGGCCTTACTCCCTTTTGCCCCATCCCTGTCCTTCTTGCCTTTGTCACTTTCTCCATTTACCCCTGCCCTTCTCCCTATCATACCTCTATGTTGGTGGTTTAGCACTTACTACCGTGATTATTTGGGGCTAGGATTTTCCTGCTCCTTTCCAGTGCCTCCCCCTTGGCTGGTTTAAAAGCTTGCCAATGAAGCATTTAAACCTATCACCTAGATCCTGGTTCCCCTCCCAGACAGATGCAGCCCATCATGCCAGTATAGGCTTGCATCACCCAGGTGGCCCCAGTCCCCAATGAAGCCAAACCCTGAGCTCCACACAGTTTTCAACCACTGATTGAATCCCATGGTGCAGAACACCTAGCCTCCTATCCGCCATAGATGGGTAGCACCTCCACGAGAAAGGTTACCGTGCGTGCTACTTGACTAAGCCCCTCCCAATTCCAAACTCTTCCTGCACTTCTCTAATCCCTTTCTTAGCCAGGTCATTTGTCCCTAGGTGGACAATGACATCCAGCTCCCTCCCCTGTGCAGCTGCTCTGGCAATCCTGAGGATTCACTCCCTGTCCCTCCAAGCCATGGCGCCAGGCAGGCACCTTGCCTCCCTCTCCCCTTCCTCCCCCAGTT
This sequence comes from Neoceratodus forsteri, assembly GCA_016271365.2. NCBI lineage: Eukaryota > Metazoa > Chordata > Ceratodontiformes > Ceratodontidae > Neoceratodus > Neoceratodus forsteri. The sequence goes on from JADMNL010000022.1 coordinate 131,742,629, forward strand.
CTACCTTCCTAACAATGGAGTCCCCCACCAGGAGTTGTTTCCTTCCCCTGCAGGGTCCCCTGCCATCCTTCTGTGGGTCTCCTTTGTGGAGGTTCCCAGCATCCTCCTTGGTCTCCACTGTGGGTGCCTCCTTAGAGGAACCACACTTTGCCAGAATGGCATAGGAAGTGTGGAGAGGACAACAGGAGGATGCCTCTGTTCCACCACCCTCACCCTTCCTGAGCCCACTGTGGTCCAACCGCTCCTCTTTCTTGGCAACCTCTGAGGCAATGGCAGTGGCACTGGTGGTCCCTGGGTGGAAGGGAGGTCCCACAAATCCTGGCCAACTCAGCCTGGAGATGAGCAACCTCCTCCCTCAGCCCAGAGGTGCCTGCAGATGGGACAACACCGCATCCTTCAGAACATCTCCCGAAGACTGCTGCTCCACAACCACTGCACTGCACCACTCCAATCATGTCTTATTTCTGGCCCCTTAACTGTTTGCAATCCTTACTCTTTCCTCTGTTTTTTTCCTCTCTCCCTTACTTTCTGCCTGTGTGCCTTTAAGCTCCTGATTGTCCTGTTTTGAGACAAGAATATCCTATATTTCTGACAGACCACTTACTTGCTCAGAGGCAGACCTCCAGCAGCTAGGGGCCGGAGGCTACTCTTGCCCTTCTAGGATGGTGGGTCCTTGGTGGTTCTGTGATCACTCACTTCCTGCCCCTAAACAGGAAGTTCCTGTTGTCAGTCAAATCCTGTGCCTATAAAAATAGAACTAGCTTTGGGTGGAGGGGAGGGAAGGAGGCAATATAGTCCCAGTAGAGAATTTCAGTCACAGCAGTCCTTTCTCCTGGTGCCTTCTGCCAAGCTATTAGCTGAAACTTTAAGGCAGTCTTTAAATGTAGCTTCCTTCTAGCTAAGCCACTCCCCTACTTACCAGGTCTTTCTACAAGTAATTTAAACCTCACAGCAGTTAAGTCCTTTCAGTCACCTGAGATTTACACCTAGATAACTCTGCAGATACCCATTCAGTTCAGTTAACCCAAACACACACTTTTTTTGGTATGTTAGTTTTTTTACCCCAAATTAAAGGTCAAATACAAAAGTTCTTCTACTTTAGTCCCAGCAGAGAAGTTCAGTCACACAGCAGTCCTTTCTCCTGGTGCCTTCTGCCAAGCTATTAGCTCATCAAAGAGGTCATCCGCTGGTTCAGCATGCTGTCCCTCATGATGTTCCTGGCAGTGCTGGGCAGTAACCCTAGACAATGGGCTCCGCACACCAGAACCATGCTGGGGCACGTCCACACGTTGTGCACTGATGCCGCCCCCGACACTTCCCCCCCGTCGCCATTGGCTGACTGTTGGAACTGCCCCTCTGACCACCGATCACCAGGGCTCACCGGTGCTGCTGCAGCAGCCACAACAGCCCCACTGGTCTGGACGCACACCAGTGCTACCCCACTGGGGCATACAGGCACAGGCTGGGACTGTGATGTCATGCAGGCCTCTACGGTGGCTCCACCCACTGCTATGCCCGTGTCGTTTCCTGCTGTGGGACCATCCTGTGTCCCACACGTATCACTGTCCCGGGATGTGTGATCCATCATCATCAGTGCCTGATATGGCACCAGTCTGTGTCCCAGCATGCTGGAGTCTGTGGCCACTGTCAGGCTGGGACACAGGCAGGGCCTCGTCCGCACCAGCACAACCATCTTCAGTCCAGACAGACAGGCAGGTATGCAGTGGTCCTGACCCTTGGACACCTGTGGAGGTGGATGGGCACTCCTCTGTGTCCAGGGTATCACCCTCGGTGGACACACCCACCACCGCTGACCCATGTAGACACTCAGGAGCTGTAAGGGAACATAGTAGTGTTAATGTCTCCACCCTACCCTGTGGTAGTACCCCCACCTCCCACACAGTGACAGCACATGACCTACCATGCAGTGACGGCTGCCACCCGTCTGGAAGTCACCACCTGGAACGCCCTCTATGGCACAATGCTGCATGCTGCCAGCCACCCGCTCCTCCTGTGGCATCAGGAGTGGCACATCCGGCTGTCCACCACAGGTTGCAGCACGTGCTGCCCTGATGGCAGTCACCTTGTCCTTAATCCTCCTCTTGTCTGTGCTGACCTTCTTTTTACATTCCTGCATGGTCTGCTGGTGGCTGCCATGCTGGTTCTCGAAACATGCAACCTCTCCCCATGCCGCAGCATGGGCCTGTGATGTTCCCCCGCTGTCCGCTGAGCAGCGGTTCCCTGTCTAGGTAGGCCTCAAACAGAGCATCTGATTCTGTCCAGGTGAAGTTGGGCCTCCTCCTTCTCCCACATCCCTGTTCCTCCTCTTCCTCACATTCAGTCATTATAGAGCCTGTGGGAATGACAGGTGTTACCTTTGATTGTGCAGTCCCATGCATCTATCACACACCACAGTCCACACTTCCAAACAGCATGCAAACCACCACAATAGACTGCAATAGCAAACTATGTCCTCAGCAGCCCCATGTCACATTTGTATGGTGCAAGGCATGCAAATGAGGTGAGGCGCAACTGTAAGTGGATGCTAATGCAGTGGCTGCGTCATGAAATTGCTGAGGAGCTGATTTGCATATGCTGGCTGAATATCACGCTGTTGCACCTTGCGCAATTGTGTTGAGCAAGTTCAGCCAATGGCGCAGCTCTGTGACGTGTGCAGTGGGCATCACACAGTGCATGCCCGGGGTGCTTACGCCAATGCCTGCCATGCTGACATGCTGAGCGTGGGAGGCAGTGCATGGCACGGCCACCACTGTGCCAGTGGTGCTAGTGCGCTGTTCTCGTGTGGTGCTCATGCCCTAGAGCACCGTAAGGGCCATGGTTCCACAGTGTGGTAGGCCACTGCAGGGCATCACACACAGGCACCCTACTGTGCTACATGCAGAGAGTCCCAACAGCACTGTGGCGGTCTGTGAGTGACAGACCCTTGACCGTGTGGTTGACCTTTGCCCCCTAGGCACCATGCATCTGCATGGGTGCGCCCCTATCATGCTGTTCGGTGACAGTGTGATGGGGAATGGCAGCATTGTACCATGCCGCATCTGCACCGGGGGATGTGTGCTACAGAGCGCCATTTTGTGATCTGGCCTGCATGGATGATGGCGCACTGGAGAGCACCACAGTGGAGTGCACTAGAGCTGGCCAATCTTGTGGCCATTGTTGAGCCCCATGCTGGGGCCCTGTTTGGGGAGGACCCTTTGGACAGGCCAAGAAGCGCTGTGTGGGAGGAGGTGGCAGAGGCCATGAAGGAGGCCACTGATATTGCCCGTAGCACACAGCAGTGTCACCACCGCTATGGGGACCTCCAGCGGAGGGACCCAGATAGGCTGGGTCAACTACGGGCATGTGCCAGGTGAGGTGAGGTGAGGCACTGTGCCATGGCCAGGTAGGTGATCCATCCATACACTGGTAGCATCTGTCTGGGTATCGCGGTGTGCATGTGTCCACCATGCAGGGGGGTGGGGGCCATCCAGTGTGGGTGGTGGTAGTGGTGGTAGGGTTGCGGCATGGCTACACACCAGGGGGGCTTTGCTACTGGTTTGTACTGATGTTCCCCACTCCATGTTTGCACCCTAGGCCCTGAGGAGTGACGCCATGCTCAGGAGGTGAGAGCACAGTGCGACAGGGATACTGTACAGCAATAGGGATGTGGTGGAGGGGCCTTGGTACAGCAGCCCCCAGCTGTTGTGGATGCAGGTGAGTGCCTTTCTTCCAAGAACTTCTGTGCATGCTGTGTTGAAGGGTTGGCGGTGTGGCTTGGCCACCAGCCCTTGACACCACTGCCGTGCGTGCCACATGGTACACTCAGCACTGTCCTGTGGCACTGCATGTGTGGGTGTGCATTGCTAGTAGTCTGTACATGCACCGGGTACATGGCTGTGCTATTGCCTTTGCACCGCATAGCCATGTCACTGTATGGCCACAGTGGTGCTGTGCGGGACTTGGGCAGTGTGCAGTGGTCCACATGGCTGTGTGTGCCTGGCTAGGCAGGTCTTGTGGATGTGGTCACTGTGGGTGGTCGTACACCATCACAGGGGCATGGCCCATGGCTGTATGCCATGCACAATGGGTGGGCTGCAGGGGGATGGACAGTCACACGTATTGACTCTGCTCCCTTGTCCTAAGTGGACATCACTGGATGGTGATAGAATGTGGCATGCAGGAGCTGCTTCAGCTGGCATGGGCGTCCCTGGTGATTCTGAAGAGGATGGAGTGGGATGGGGTCCGGAGAAGTACCCGGAGGTGCCACAGGAGTGAAGGGCGGGGCATACATTAGGCCCTCCATGCCCCCTGAATTACCTAACCCCTGGACCCACCTCACACCCCTTCTTCCCTCTCCCATTTGTTCACCTCTGCCCCATACCCTCCCCACCTGGTTTGTGGCCCTTTCCCCCACCCTTGTATATAATTGTAAATAAGTTTGTTTGTTCCCATTGTTCAATACACGCATTTTGTTATGACAACTATTGTGGTCTCTGATTTGCAGCAGGCTACAGGTGCTTGGCTGCAGGGGTGTGCTTGGCATCAGGGGTGGTGCAGGCATGGGCATGTGTGTGTCTGGCAGGGACCCGCCTATGGTGTGGGCAGGGGACTCAGTCACTGTTTGTGGTATGTGTGTTGTTCTCTGTGCACTGGACGCCTGTGTGCAGTGGTCCATGGTGCATGCACTGTGTCAATAGCGCCCCTGTCAGACTATCCATGGCCTGAGCAGTTGACATCCTTGCATGTCTGTGCTATGCATGGTCTGCTGGCATGTCAGTGGTGGCTGTCCATGCTGTCCACCCCCTGTACCCGGCACAATGCCGGATTGCCCCCTGTCACTGGTATGGCGCACGTCTGCCTCGGGTGGCACTGTGACCTCCACTGTTGTTGTCTCCCCTCCATGCTGTTGCTTGTGTCTGTTGCAGGGAATGTGCCCCAATGTCTGTCACTTGTGTTCCTGTCACATGCTGGTGGCATACGGATTCATGGTGCATGCACAGGGTGGCTGGTACACCTGTACCATGGAGGGGTGCTGGTCATGGGTACACGGCTGCTGTGACTGCACACCAGTGAGTTTTTTGCCCTGCTAATGTGTCCCTGTGTTGGTGTGCCCTTGGGTATGGGTGGGTGTTTATCCATGCACTGTGTTGCATCCTGTGTGGCGCATGTTTCCATGCACCACTGTGGGCATCTGTGCTGGCTGTTGGGGCCAGTGCTGGGGCAGGGTGTGTGCTTGAGTGGGTGTACAGGCTACTGTACCACTGGTGGTGGGGTCCAGGCAGGCCCCGTCACATGAGGGGTACCTCGTGTGCCAATGCAGGGTCAGTCTTTCTGCTGTACCTCGGGGGCTGTGCAGGGTGGCACTGTGTCTGCAGTTGTTGCATCGGTGGCTGCTGCCACCCACTGCAGAGTGCTTACTGTGGGGCTGCCTTGCATGGCTCCATGGTGCACAGGGTTGCATTGTCACAGTGAGTGTGGTGGCATGCATAGGGTGACACATGCACTGTTGGGCATTGCTCCTGGGTAGGGTGTCTGGGGATCACTGTGCAGGGTGTGCTCTGCATTGGTGGGATGGTGTAGCATGGGGTGGCTTGACCTCCTTGTGTTCCAGTCACAGCTTGCAAGGGGGTGTGCTGGGGGACCATGCCCCGGCTGTGGGATTGTTGCTTGTGTCCATGGGCTGGTGGTTCTTCCAGATCTCCTCAGATTGTGTGGTTCATGGAGTGTGGGGGGCGATGTCTGTTCTGCTGCGTGCTCCTATGCCCATGTCTTCCATGGGTGGTGAACCCCTGCATCCTGTCCCTGTGCATCCCTGGTTGTGCTGACGTGCACTACCCTGCTCCACTGCGCATCCCTGGTTGTGCTACTGCACATCAGACTTGTGCCACTTCACATCCCTGGTTGCACCATGGTGCAGTTGGAGTGATATTCAGTTGTGTTGCGCAAGCGCACCTTGGCCTGTGCAGTGTTTGAATATCGCGCGTGTTGCACATAGGCGCACTGCACTTGCACCTGCTTCTGCTATTGCACTACTTTGTGGCGCAGTTTGAATATCTGGGCCACAGTGTATATCTAGATACAGTATTATAGTGGCGCAGTAGCACCACTATAGTTAGGGTTGAGCAGGGGTTTCTATGTTAAACCACAAACATTGCATTTTAATAACTTTGCAACCCTTTAATGGTTATACATGAAATTTTGCATGCTTAGTCCTGTGTTGTAGATCTCTTGACCTGTCAAGTTTTATTGTAGTCACATGTGTAGAGTCTGAGCTGTACATAGTAGTACAACATTGAAAATTGCTGTGTATGTTTGTGCTTTTTTTGTCATTTCGCTGCACCCAGACTGTTTGGATATGATTTCAGTATCTGAAACATTATGGATGGATGGCACTGCATGCTCCCACACACAAGTATGAATAGCATTATGGAGAGATGGGAGCACAGGACTTATGGATGGATGGCAGTGCAGTCCCAGAGGGCATTGCACTTCCATACACAAATATCCATAGCATTATGGAGTGATGGGACTGCACGGCCAGCAGAGCCCTGCACTTCCAACAGGAAATAAGGATACAATTACAATTTATCAAAAATTATGGATGGATAGGAGCACAGATCCAGAGGGCCTGGAGCTCCCACAAGCAAATAAGGTTATGATTATACTAGCTAAAAAAGTAAGGAAATTCATTGCAAAAAACTTTGTTACTGCATCAGTTAGAGTTCCAGCAACAAACATTGGGAAATGTGGTGCTAGGCTTTCCATCCCTAACACCCCACCCCCTCCCTGTATGCAGCAACAGGGGTGGAGTGTGTGTGCCTTGGGGTTGTCAGCCCTAGCACTCACCCCAGTCTCCTTATACTGTATGTATCTCAGCTTCTTTACTCATGGAATGGGTTGAGAGTTAGGGATGACAACCCCAAGGCCTCTCCCCATGCCTATTTCTGAGTTCAGGGCTGGGTGGGGTGTTAGGGTTGGAAACCCTAACACTACATTTCCCAGCGTTTGTCAATGGAACTCTAACAGATGCATTAAGTTTTTGAAACAGATTATATATTACATATACTTTACAGATATGTAAGGACACAGGAGGACTGTATCCTACGGATCTATTTATGCTGATCAGACTACAAGCTTTCATTAAAAAAAGTCTTGAGTTTCTATGACTAACAGTTTAAATGTTATTGCTTTCAAAACATAATTTTAAGCATTAGAAAATATCCTAAAAGATTATTTTTGTAATGCTTGGAAGAAACTAGTGGTTGTTATGTCTAAGAATAAACACTTTCTTTTCCAGACTTATTTATAGGTATTTCATTTATTTTTCTTGGAAATATGTCACTGATTTTAAGGAGACTATTTTAACAAATGTGCTGTGGAGCAGTAACAGTTCGATAGACATGCGGGGCCAGATATTCAAACTGCGCTCAAAATATGCGCAACAGCAGGAGCAAGCTCAAATCAATTGCACATATGCGCAACAGACGCGATATTCAAACATGGAGCAGAACAAATTGCGCAAGCAGCCAACGTCTGAATATCACACTAACTGCGCCATAGCGCAACCAGGAAGGGGAAGCTGAGCAGTAGGGTTGCACCATAATGCAACAAGGGCAGCCCAGCTGAGCAGTCCAGAGGTGCCATAGCGCAAGCAGAGCCCCTCCCCCCCAGCAGAGCAATGGAAGTGCACAACCAGGGAGGCAGGCTGGGGCCCACCGCCAACCATGCCACACATGGGCACAGGAACACACTGCAGAACCAACAAGACACCTGCACACCCCAAGCACAGCATCACTGGGGGTGGGACGGATGATCTACTGGCCCATGGGGACAAGCCAACAAAGCACAGCAAAGCCATGGCCCCCAGCACAACCACTGGCAGGCTGGACTGCCACACACAGGGGTTGACAACCACAGTGCACATCAGCCCCTGTACGCACAGCACACCTGCACCGTGACCCCAAGACACCACCCATGTGCAGTGACTGGCACTGCAGGAAACACCATGCATCCCCCTGGCACGTCAGCCTGTGCAGCAGAGAAAGCATACAAGCCAGACCCACCTTGTGCACCCAGCAGTGGGTGGCAGCAGATAGCAAGACCAGAGAAAGTCACTGCCATGCTGGAGATACCTCCCCATGCACACACACACACACACACACACCAACCCAGGACCATACCACCCAGATGGCATAGCACACTGCAACTGAGCAACCATAGCCAGCTGCAAATCAGAGACCAACACAGTACTCATAACAAAATATAAATGTATTATAAAATGTAAATCACAAAACCAACAACACCATAACTATTTACAAGGGGGTAGAGGTACAAGGTAGGGGTGGGCAGGGGTAGGGATGAACAACTGGAGAGGAAGGCAGGGTGGGAGGGATGGGTGAAGTGGGAAGGGAATCTGGCCTAAGGCCCAGCAGGCTGGTCCTCCTCCACCAGTGCGCTGTGCCTGGCCATGCCTCCTCCATGAGCCATGGCTGCTGGATGTTTCTGAGGATAGCCGGTTGTCCAGGACACTTGTGTCAGCTCATGCAGTTCCGCTGTCATCCTCCTGAGAACACTGAGGCCTAGGAAAATGGGAACACAGTCGATGGCTGTGACTGACCACAACCTGAACACCACCCAACCTGCAAGCCATATAGCCCAATGTCCACCTGTGAGCATGCACCACCCACAGTGAACATGCACATGGCCATCACAAACAGGTGGCACCAGCTATGTACCACTGCACACACACACTGCCCATGTCCATCACAGCACAAACAAGGCTGTCAAGTGACGTGGCAATGTGGTCTGATGCCAGTTACACAGCCATGTGCCCAGTGCATGCATGGACCACCAGTGATGCACACACAGATGTGCAGTGACACTGGACAGTGATGAATGTCACCTGTGTCATGCATGGCTGTGTTGTGCATGGCTGGTGGTCATGCCCACCCCCTCCAGCATGCAATAGCATCCATGATGTAATGATACTCACATTCCACAAGAAGCTGTGTCTGCTGCTGCTGCTGCTGCTGTTGTTGTGGTCCACCTCCTGCTGCACCACCGACTGGCACCGGGGCCCTGTCATGGCCCTCCTCAGCATGTGCCTGCATCCTCACAGACCGGCCTGTGGGAGACATATGTTGAGAAAAACATCAGTGTGACTCCAAAGCTGACTTCCCCCTGCCCCAGTGAGAGTGCCTGCCCACACAGCCCCATGCATCTCACACCTGCACACTGACACAGCCAACCATGTCAGAGCCATCACCTATGCACAGCCACCAAAACACACTCACACCCCTACAGAGAATACAGGTGCATAGACGGTACACCCACCTGGCCTAGGCACCACGCCCCTCCTGGCACGTGACTGTAGCCGCTCATGCAGCTCAGGCTCCCTCCTCCGGAGGTCACTGTATCTGTGCCAGCACTGCTCAGCAGACCGGCACTGCCCAGTGACCCCCACCAGGTCACTGGCCACTTGCAGCCAGACCTGAGTCCTAGCCATGGTGAGGGGCACCTCACCATACAGTGCCCCATAGTGGGGCTCCACCAGGGCCACCAAGTTGGCCACCTCCACGGGGCTCATTGCACTGCCCTCCTGGTGCCATGCTACCAAGTTTACAGCAGGCAATATGGCACCGCTGTCGCTGTAACCCCCGTGGAGATGTTGCGCAATAGACCACCATAGGTTCCAATCACGCTGTTCAAACAGCGCCATCAGTCCACATAGCGCTGTCAACAGACAGCACAATAGGGCCGTACACATGGCAGCTGAACAGTGCCAGGGGGCAAAGGTTGGACACCAGGTCAGAGGTCTATGATGCAAGGCCACGCACAGCGTCATCTGACGTATATGCATCCTGCGCGACCGACCACCTGCGTGCCAGTGCCACAGTGGACTATTGCGCAGTAGTGCCACAGCGCAATATAGTGCCCAGTGCTGTAGCACCACTGGCACAATGGTGGCCATGGCCTGAATTGCCGATCGTGCACAGCACGTCATCAGCGCGGCAGATGCCTGCGTAAGCTACCTGGGCATGCGCAATGCAGTGTACCGCACAGTCACAGATCTGCGCTATTGGCTCAGCTGGATCAACCGTCTTGCGAAAAGCGCAATGGCGCGATATTCAGCCGACACATGCAAATCATCTGATCAGCCATTCAAAGGCGCAGTGGCATGATTTGCATCTCATTACAGTTGCTCCTCTCCTAATTTGCATGCATTGCGCTATAAAAGTGCGACAGTGGGCTGTGCTGGACAGAGTCAGTTACTGCAGGTGAGAGGTGAGTTGCATGCTGTGGGATGTTCTGGACAATGGGCATGGGATAATGCTGTAGACTGCACAGTGACAGGTATCCACACACCCATACAGATCCATGACCGAGCAGAGACAAGGTGAGGGTGAGGATGGTGGGCGAGGAGGAGGCCCAACTTCACCACGGCAGAGACTGAGGCCCTCTTCAGGCCTACCTGGAGGATGAGGCACTACTGCGTGGAGCCGGGCACCCCTCAGGCCCGCTGCGGCTGCATGGGAGGGGTAGCCTGGGCAGTGAACCTGCATGGAAGCCAGCGCTCCATGCAGAAATACAGAAAAGATTGGGACAGACCGCGGGAGGGTGAAGGAGAAGGTGGCAGCCTCAGGCGACACGCACTAGCAGGCGAGAGGGCCAGCCAGCGGTGGTGGAGCTGACTGGCTGAGAACCGACTGGCTGCAACTATGCAGTGCAGTGCTATGAGGGTGCACCAGGAGGTGGATTCCAGACAGGTGGAAGCCCATCATTGCATGGTATGACATGGTGGTGGTATTGGGGGAGGAAGGTTGTTCACGTGCACTCACATGTCTCTCTTTCTGTTGCAGATCCTGTTCATCTTCAGGAGATGGTGGTGGTGGGACCAGGCAGTGAGGATGACCTGCTGGACATGGAGGAGGTCCATCCACCTCTGTCACCAGCCAGCATGCACTGCACCAGCATGCAGCTGGGCTGCCAACTCTGGTGTCGGTGATTCAGGGTGGGGTGTGCACAGCCTGTGTCTCAGACAGTCTGGCATGCAAGCATGCCATCATGCTGTGACTGTGGCTATAGCAACCTGCACCATTGATGTCCAAGGACTGCAATGGGCAGTGACATGATGTGTGTCCCTTAGCGGACACACAGCAGGCCGTATCCGTGCCCTGGGCCTTGCTGGTTCCAACTTGTGCACCAGCATGTCGGCACAGTCCCAGGCTGTGCCTGTCAGCACCGGTGGGGCAGCACTGGTAGCTGTCCATGTGTCTGGCACTGTTGCGGCCACAGCGGTGGAATGAGTGGACTCTGTGGCACAGCGGTTGGAAGGGCAGCAGCAGCAGTCACCCACCAGGTATGGGGGTACAGTGTCCAGTGGTGGCACATGCCCACCGCCCTGTGATACACCTATTCCTGGTCCTGGCAAACAGGCCCACCCTCAAGGGGTGTTGCATCAGGACCTTCAACACCTGGGGACAGGCTGCCGTTGTGGCAGAGTACCCATTGGACAACACACCTGCCTGCTGTGGGAATCAGTACAGCAGCAGAGGTGGGTTGCAATGTCCGTGGAGGCACTGTGTGTGGCTGTGGAGTGGCACAGCAGGGAGGTGCTCTGGACGGTGCAGAGATGGTCCACATGCGGATGGATGTGACCGCCACCATTGACAAGGCTGACCCAGGCAGTGGTCTCTGTCGTGGACGGGTGGGCACACAGTCAGGTGACCCTGTACCACACCCCACACAGTTCATGCTCCTCCCCATTCCGGCGTTATGCGACACCAGGCCTGTCGACACGGGTTCTGCTGTGGGCATCCCGGCACCCCTGGTGCAGGTTTGTTCGGCATGCTGCAGACCCCTGTGCGGGCAAGGTCGCGTTCGCACAGTGGGACCCCTGGTGGTCCAACAGTGCCACCCCATGCCCCTGCTCAGCCTGCCAGTGCTGTTGGGTGCAGTGGGGCCACCACCACACATCTCGCGGTGGCCATGGGACAGTGCTACATGACTGACCTGTCTCCCAGTGGGGCCCTGTCTGGTGCTGCCCTGTGGAAATGTGTGTCATGGTGGGCGGTGCACTGCTGGGTGCTCTGCTCAACTGCGCTGACACGGACCACCTACCACTCCCAACTGTTGCCCACAGGTGCATGTGCATGATGATGCTGCATTGTACTGTACACCAAGGTGCAAGGGTGCCCAGTCTGACACACGTACTTGGACAGTACAGGTGGTGGGGTGGTCGGTGGTGCATGTGTTAGCAATGTTCGGTTCTGCTGTGCTGTGCATCTGCCCATGTACACTCTGTGCCTGGTGTGTGTGTGTGTGTGTGTCCATATGAGTGCTCACCTCCCTGATGGTGTGTTTGTATGCCTGGACCCTTCCTCCCCTGGCCGTCATGCACACCTGGTGTGTTACCCTGTGTGCCTGTGGTTTTGTGCATGGACAGTGTTGGTTGCACATGTCCCATTGACTTACCTGTGTTGTGCATAGTGCTCCTCTGTGATGGTGTCCCAGTGCAGCTGGGCCTGCAGGATCAGTTAGGAGTCCCGCCTTCCTGGGGGTTGCTCATCAACATCAACACCGGCGCCACCCGGCGTCCCCATCGCTGTCCCCTCTTCAGCCTGTACGGCTATCCCACAGTCCTTGGCCATGTTGTGCAGGGATGCAACAGGCCAGGAATATCCCAGGCCTTTGGGGGCTGTACTGTAGGAAACACCGCGGAGGTGTCTAGGCAGCAGGCGTGCCTTGGGCATCCCAAACACCCACTCTATGATGTTGCGTGTGGCAGCATGTGCCTCATTATAGCATTGCTGCGATGGGGTCATGGGGCACCGATATGGTGTGAGCAGCCAGGGATGGAGTGGGTACCCGCTGTCACCTGTGTGGAGATAGTGGAGATCAGTGTCATGTTCAGGTCCATTTTGCCCATTTCCCTGTGTGCCACTACCATGGCACCTGTGGCATTCCCACCCTTGCCCCAAGTTTGCATTCCATACATGCGTACTCACTCACTAGATGTCCTGTGGGGATGTCCCACTCTCAAATCGATGGCACAGTGCGGACTGATGCCATGTGAAGAGCATCATGTGCTCCACCAGGGTGTGGCACAGACATTGATTATTCACAGTGGCATCACACACCACCTGGCAGTTGACACTGGAGTATCCCTTTGGTTCCTATACGCCTGCCCCATCGGAGACGGGTGGAAGGCGAATGGCCACATGAGTTTGCGATCTATCCCCTACACACGGCATTGCTACCCTGTGGAACTCCCACATGTTTGCTTGCGCTCTGCTGCGGTGCTGGGAAATGGATGTGCTCCGCAGCATGTGGCAGCAGTGCGCTGAGGTGGGTGAGGATCGTGATGTGGCCGACTGTGTGATGCCTGTGGTGTCCCTGTCAGCCTCTGGAAGGTGCCCGTGGTGAGCAGGCACATGCAGGCTGTCACCTTGGTCTCCACTGACAGGCGTGACTCCGTCATGAGGGTGCCTGCATCCATCACTGCACAGCTCACAAAGCCACCTCAGTATTGCCCTGTTCAGGTGGTACTGACCCCACGATCTCTACATCTGTATACAGCTCATAGCTGATGCAGGCACCGGTACTGCCTGTTGGGGCATACCGAGCACGAGGCCCTTCCGGCCTCGTCCCCTGCAGCTTGCATTCTCACCCCCTCATTACAGCTTCCATGTGGGCTGGCACTATCCATCTCCTGGCTTCACCCCCGGCTGGTGTTGCTGTGTTACCCCGCTGTCCTGACTGCTACTTCCACTGCAGGCACCCACAGCTGGCCTCGGCCTATGGCCCTAATACTTTGCCTTGCCTGCTAGCCTGTCACTGTCTGTCTGTCTGTCTCTCTCTCCACTCACTTGGCATCCCTTAGCGTTCTTGCACCGCTTCCTTGAGCCTTTTTATTTTGGCTCATTTCTGCTAGTCATAATTTCAGCAGTTCAGCTCTTACGCAATGCGCAAATCTTTAATTTAGCATTGCACTCTTTATGCATGGCTCCACCCCCGTCAGTTGAGCATGCCTTCCTTTGCATTGTGCTGTTGCTCAGCATGTTTTCGGTGGCACAACTGCCTCCTGCTGAATATCGCAGAATGGCGCACTTTTGGTCTTGAGCAGGCGCAACCCTATTGCGCATGGCACAACCCTTTTGAATATCCCACCCGCAGTATATATGTTTAAAATTGTAAAAATAATTGCATATCTTAAGTTACGTTAAAAACTTCAGAACCACATAGCTTTTTGAGAAATTAAACAGAATAGAAATACAAATTAATAAATTATTGTGTTCTCTCTGTGCTGTTTATTTTTGTGTCGAAAAAACATTTTTCAACATACTGCTGATTTAATCATTAGTTATTATGTTGCCATTACACATTTAATAAAAGGCAGAAGCAGTATTGCACATCCTCCCTAATATTTGTACTCATTTTACACACACACAAAAATATATATATATATAATTTCTGTTTATGGTTTAAAGAGACTTCAGTTACGGGATGAATTTTAATCAAATACTTTGTATAATTGTGGCTAAAGAAGACAGCCTAGTATAATAACAAGAGTGTTGTTTCCTGGAAATTACCAACTTCTTCTGCAATAACCTAAATTGTACAGTAAAGCAAGAAATAATTACAGACTTTCAACTTGTATCATACTTGACTTCACAATAAAGTAATGCATGTTTATTACATTCATGCTTCAATGCATTTGCATCTTGATGTGAGCAGGTAAATGACTGTTTTTTTTTAAGTTAGCACCCTATTATTTGACAATTGATATCGACGTTCTTAGTCATGTACCACCCGGTCAAACCAGACATGTGCTTAAATAATTGCGGCACACTCTATAGATTAATTATCTTGCCTCCCAAAAGGTCAGCAAAAAGTAATGGCTAAAAAAACACATTAATATACCTTGCATGTAATTGTCTTACCCCAGTGATGTCCAAAATCCCCTATAAAAATCCACTATCTGAGAGTGTATAAGGTTCTGTGTGTTGCACAGCAATCTCAGTACTAAAACACATATAGTTCCCTTTTCTTTATCGGAAAAGAAGTACTGCAAATGGTGAGTAGAAATTAAAATCCCAAGACAGACTAACTTGCATTGCATGAACTGCAGTTAATGGTTTCTTAAAGTGTATGCAAGTGTGGAAAGAAAGTGAAATATTATTTACATCAACAATTCAATACTTTAAGTTAGCACAAATAACCATGATGTGTTTCTGTCTGCATGAGTTTTGATTTTGTACTGACTGTAGTACTTAACATTTTGCCTTCACACTTCGTGGCATAATATAGAATTACATAATTAGAGTTCATTACTGTGCTTTTTGCTGTTGGACATAATAAAGGTTACAATCTATATTTCAAAAGATTTATACAAATCTGGTTACATATTTTATGCACAACATACTGTATCATCTATCAACTTACAAAATAGTAAATGAAATCCACCATAGTAGATAGTTAGAAACCTTTTTTTGCTATTTTTTTCCTAAAGACAAACAATGTTCACATTATGGTGGAAAGACTAAAAGATTCTCTAGAATAGATTTTGTTTTTTTCTTTAAAAACAGAAATTTAAATATTATTGAGACCCAAATTCATTCCATTATTATTCATGGCCATGCTAGGGTTTCTGTTTTTGTAATTACTGAGGCATCACCCACACATCATACAAGATACTGGTGCTAAACTAGTGAACTTTTGAAAGGACATTACTTGATTGAAAAAAAAAAATCATTACTTTATGGGAAAAAAAAAAAATAAGTGCATTCTGGTTTTGTCATGTGATGGCTCTCACCCATTGAACAGTTTTGGGATGCCTTCAGAGCAATCTTACATGGTCTTATATTGTCCTACCAATCCTGGACAATTAAACAGAAAAAATAAAGGGTCAAGAAATTGATAAAAGGTAAAAGAGCTTAAGTACATGGTTGTAGAAGATGACTCCATATATTTTTAATAATGGTAGGAATTGAAATAAAAAGTTAGGACAGAGTTAATGAAAAAGTATAACATATGAAAAGATTAAAATGTGCCTGCTACTTACTGGGGGACAAGTAAGTAAGTAAAAATGTATTTATAGAGCACCTTTCCAGAACCAAGGCACTTTACAATCATAAAATCATATCCTTTAAACAATTTAAAACAAATAGTAACATCCATAGACAGCTATAGACTTTAAAAACTATCAGGAAAAGCTACATAAAACAGGTAGGTTTTAAACTTCAGCTTAAAACTTCAGATCGTCTGGCATTCCCTTAACCGACGAGTTAGAGAATTCCACAGGGTAGGAGCAGCAAAAGTAAAAGCACTTGAGCCCAATGTTTTTAACTGAACCCTTGGAATCTCCAGCAATCCCTCATCCATGGATAGGAGTTGGTGGAAGGGGTAGTAGTGAGTCAGAAGATCTTGCAGGTACCAGAGCCCTGTTCATGTAGGGCTTTATTGCTCAGTAGACTGACCTTAAAGGTGATCTGCCACTGTACAGGCAGCCAGTTCAGTTCACGCAGCACAAGCGTAATATGACTAGTCCTAGATGTACCAGTCAAAAGCCTGGCCACCACATTCTGCACTAGCTGCAAGCAATGGATATCAACCCCCAGAAGCCCGAGGTAGACGGCATTGCAGTAATCAAGGTGGGTGGTCATAAAGGCATGGACCAATGTAAAAAGGTCAGCAGGAGAAACAAAGTATTTCACCCAGGCAATATTCCTCAGATGATAGAATGAGGATTTGACAATGGCTGACACCTGAGATTTCAGGGTTAAACCATTGTCAAAAATAACAGACAAGTTGTGCACCCAGTTTTAGGTCTTGAGTTGGAAGCCATCAAGCCATAAGCCTGAAGCCTCTCCAGCCCCCAAACCCACCTCCAGATGACCCGGGTCCACAACCAACACCTTGGTCTTATCCAGATTCAACCTCAGCCTCTAGTTCTTGATCTTGGCTAGACAGTTGTTAAGCACAGAGACCGAATCATTCTGTCCAGGTATAAAGGACATATACAGTTGGGTATCATATGCATAGCAGAAAAAAAACAAACTATCACCTAATGATGTCTTCTCATTGTAGCATATACACTGCAAACAGCATGGGTGACAATATGGAGTCCTGCGGCACCCCACAGGACAAGGGGAGGGCATCAGAGGAATACATTCAGGAGACAACCCACTGAGACCTGCCCACAAGGAATGAAAAAACAGCAAAACTGCTTTCCAATGCCTTAAGATGTTAGCAGAGGGGGAAAAAATATAGTGCCATCATGAAGTAGAAGCTGAAGAAGTTCACTTAATTTCAAATGAATATGAAATGACAAAATTATGTGTGACTTTTGGAAAGAATGATATCAAAAGCCTTTTTCTCCCAATTGGGAAAAATTAAGTCCTCCCTTACAGAAATATAAGTGTGCTGTGTACATGCAAAATGCATGCAACGTGCTTAATTGTGCAATGTTTGCATGCAGTTTGCATAGACAAAGTGAACCAGGTCTAGAAAGCAAATCAGATTTGCATGTTGCAAGCTTGACATGTGTGCAGCAGGAAAGCATGTGCAAGCATCTTCTAAAAATTATATCAGGTTCACGTGTTGCACATTTGACATAAGTGCAGCAGTTAAGCTGATGTGAACATCATTTAAAAATCACATCAGTTTTACATGCTGCACACTTGTCATGTGTGCATCAGCTAAGCTGGTGCAAATCGTATCCAAGTAAACACATCAGTTTATATTTCTTATACTATGGCTAGCAATTAAAGCCATTAAAATACAATTTTATTGTGTTCCCATTAAAATTAGATCAATTCATTAATTCAGATCCTTCTGCTAGTTGTTAAGGACTTTTGATTTTTGTCATTAAATTGCTATTAGTTTGTAAAGTATTGTTTGCTTACTGCATTAAATGCCTAGAAAATACTGTAGTCAACTAATATTTTCCATTCAGAGATGTGTGAAGAGGAGCCTCAGTGTTGTGAAGCCTGACCTTTTTGTTTTGGGCCATGCAAATCCTCTTATGCATATTTAGTGTTACAAATGTGTTTCTCCATGACTGTTTCAGCTCACTTTCCCTTTGTCATTCTGAAAGGAGCATATACAGTACACTATGGCCATGCTCAGCACTCTTTGTAGCTTGGCATAGCTTGGCAGAAGACACCAGGAGAAAGAACTGCTGTGTGACTGAACTTCTCTGCTGGGACTAAAGTAGAAGAACTTTTGTATTTGACTTTAAATTTAGGGTAAAAAAACCAACATACAAAAAAAAAGTGTGTGTTTGGGTTAACTGAACTGAATGGGTATCTGAAGAGTTATCTAGGTGTAAATCTCAGGTGACTGAAAGGACTTAACTGCTGTGAGGTTTAAATTACTTGTAGAAAGATCTGGTAAGTAGGGGGAGTGGCTTAGCTAGAAGGAAGCTACATTTAAAGACTGCCTTAGAAAGTTTCTGCTAATAGCTTGGCAGAAGACACCAGGAGAAAGGACTGCTGTGTGACTGAACTTCTCTGCTGGGACTATATTGCCCTCCTTCCCTCCCCTCCACCCACCCAAAGCTAGTTCGATTTTTATAGGCACAGAATTTGACTGATAACAGGAACTTCCTGTTTAGGGGCAGGAAGTGAGTGATCACAAAACCACCAAGGACCCACCATCCTAGAAGGGCAAGAGTAGCTCTCCAGCCCCCTCTAGCTGCTGGAGGTCTGCCTCTGAGCAAGTAAGTGGTCTACTGTGAAATATAGGATATTCTTGTCTCAGAACAGGACAATCAGGAGCTTAAAGGCACACAGGCAGAAAGTAAGGAGAGAGAGAAAAAACAGAGGAAGAGTAAGGATTGCAAACAGTTAGGGGCCAGAAATAAGACATGATTGGGTGGTGCACTGCAGTGGCTGTGGAGCAGCAGTCTTCCAGGAGATGTTCTGGAGGATGCAGTGTTGTCCCATCTGCAGGCACCTCTCTGGGCTGAGGGAGGAGGTTGCTCATCTCCAGGCTGAGTTGGCCAGGATTTGTGGGACCTCCTATTCCATCCAGGGACCACCAGTGCCACTGCCGTTGCCTCAGAGGTTGCCAAGAAAGAAGAGGGGTTGGACCACAGTGGGCTCAGGGAGGGTGAGGGTGGTGGAACAGAGGTGCATCCCTCCCATTGTACCTCTTCACAATTCCTATGCCATTCTGGCAAAGTGTGGTTCCTCTATGGAGGCACCCACAGTGGAGACCAAGGAGAATGCTGGGAACCTCCACAAGGAGACCCACAGAAGGGTGGCAGGGGACCCTGCAGGGAAGAAACAACTCCTGGTGGGGGACTCCATTGTGGGAAGGTAGAACTGGAGGAGGGAAGGCGAGAGGAGTAGGTGCCTGCCTGGCGCCATGGCTTACAGGGACAGGAAGCAAATCCTCAGGACTGCCGGCGCAGCTGCACAGGGGAGGGAGCTGGATGTCATTGTCCACCTAGGGACAAATGACCGGGCTAAGAAAGGGATTAGAGAAGTGCAGGAAGAGTTTGTGGAATTGGGGAGGGGCCTTAGTCAAGTAGCACGCACGGTAACCTTCTCGGAGGTGCTACCCATCTATGGCATAGGAGAGGCTAGGGTGTTCCGCACCATGGGATTCAATCAGTGGTTGAAAACTGGTGTGGAGCTCAGATTTGGCTTCACAGGACTGGGGGTCCACCTGGAGTGATGCAAGCCCATACCTGGCATGATGGGCTGCATCTGTTCGGGAGGAACCAGGATCCTAGGTGATAGGTTTAAATGCTTCATTGGCAAGCTTTTAAACTAGCCAAGGGGGGAGGCACTGGAAAGGAGCAGGAAAATCCTAGCCCCCAAATAATCACAGTAGTAAGTGCGGCAAACACCAACATAGAGGTGTAGATAGGGAGAAGGGCAGGGGTAAATGGAGAAAGTGACAAAGGCAAGAAGGACAGGGATGGGGCAAAAGGGAGTAAGGTCATCAGGAAATGGAGGGTAATGAGTACCAATGCCCGTAGTCTGGGCAACAAGCTCCCTGAGCTGATGGCCTTAATGGAAGAGGATGCCTGGATATCGTAGCAGTCACAGAAACATGATACACAGAGAACCATGACTGGGATGTTAACATACCAGGGTACATAACCTACAGGAGAGACAGGCAGGGGAGAAGAGGGAGAGGAGTAGCTCTCTATGTAAAGGAAGGGATAAAAGCAACTGAACAAAAGAGTAAACAGGGAGGAGAGGAGGCACTGTGGGTCACCTTGGAGACTGGAAAGGGCACCACAATCCACACAGGGGTTGTGTACAGACCCCCATGTCAGGGGGAAGGAATGGACAAGGATATGATAGAAGGCATTCTTAGAATGGCAGAGAAAGGTGAGCTACTGTTGATGGGAGACCTGAATATGCCAGATGTTAACTGGAGCACATTTGCTGCAGCCACATCCAAGAGCAGGGCCATTCTTGATGCCCTACAGGTGGCATGCATTAGACAGTTTTGGAACCCACTCATGAGGGAGCAATCTTAGACCTCATACTCTCAAATGGGGGCAGTGAGAGGATCTCAGATCTAGAAGTGGGTTGCCATCTGGGGACAAGTGACCATCAAACAGTGTGGTTCATGTTAAACTCAGCTACAGAGTCAAGCCATAAGTCATACAAAAGTGAGGGTACTGGACTTTAGGAGGGATGACTTTGGCAAGATGGGAGAGTGCCTCAGAAAAGCACTAGCAAACAGGCTAGAAGGAGGTGTGGAGCAACAATGGGGAATTATCAAAACTGCCATCACATAGGCAACAAGCCTTTGTGTGAAGCAAATGAACAAATCAAAATGAAAGAAAAAGCCACTATGGTTCTCAAAAGGGTGGCTGTGAAAGTTAGGAAGAAAAGATAGCATTCGAGTATAAGGAAACACAGAAGGAGCAGGACAGAGCTGTACCAGTTAAGGCAGAAGGAAGCAGGGAGGAAGTCAGAATGCAAAGGCCCAAACTGAGGAAAGATAGCCAACTCAGTTAAGAAGGGGATAAACCTTTACAGGTACATCAGCGAGCGAGAAAGACAAAGGAGGGATAGTGAGGCTGAATAGAATGAACAGTGGGTAGGGCAGAGGGACAGTGAAAAGCAGGAATACTGAACAAATATTTCTGCTCAGTATTCACAAAGAGGAGGGAAAGTGCCTAAACCAATTAACAGAAGCACTCTTGATAGGAAGTGATCCCAGTCCTTTCACAGAAGAAAGGGTTCTGCAAGAACTCCTAAAACTGAAGGTGGACAAAGCAATGGGTCCTGATGGAATTCACCCCAGAATTCTAAAAGAATTAAGGGAGAAACTAGTGAAATCACTGGCTACTCTTTTTAATAAATCATGGGAGGATGGTGTGGTACCCGAGGACTGGAGGAAGGCGGATGTGATTCCCCTTCACAAAAGTGTGTCCAAGACAGAGGCAGGAAACTACAGACCTGTCAGTCTGACCTCTGTGGTAGGGAAAGTGATGGAGTCACTTCTGAAGGAAAGAATAGTCGAGTACCTAGAGGCCAGTGGAGCACAGGGCCCAAGGCAGCATGGGTTCACAGTGGGAAGGTCATGTCAGATGAATCTAATAGATTTCTTTGACTGGGTGACCAAAGTAGTAGACCAGGAGGGGCTGTGGACATGGCCTACCTAGACTTTAGCAAGGCATTTGACACAGTCCCACACAAAAGATTAATAGTCAAATTAACCAGCCTGGGAGTGGGACCCAGGGTGGTAGCCTGGGTAAAACATTGGCTGGACAACAGGACACAGAAGGTAATTGTAAATGGAGTCCATTCTGAAGAAAGGGGGGTTACTAGTGGGGTACTGCAGATTTCAGTATTGGGTCCAGTCCTTTTTAATGTCTTCAGCGGTGACATTGCAGAGGGACTGGAAGGAAAAGTATGCCTTTTTGCAGATGACACAAAAATCTGCAACAGGGTTGATACACAAGGAGGCGTGGAAAGGATGAAAAGGGACTTGGCAAGGTTGGAGGAATGGTCAGAAGTATGGCAGCTAGAATTCAATGCAAAGAAGTGCAAAATAATGCACCTGGGAAACAAGAACCCAGGGGAAGAATACACAATGGGTGGAGAGGTAGTAACAACAACAAAAGGAAAGGCACCTGGGGTAATCATATCATTTAAAGACAAAGAACCTCAGCGTAAACACTGAGGCAAGGGTTTCCCCAAAGGGCATTTGGCTGGGAAGCCAAGTTTCAAGAAAATACAAAATCACACATGCCCCCACAATGCAAAGCATCATGGGCTGCATATGCAAATCACCACAGAATGTTATGCTGGTCCAACTTTAAGCAGAATTGCATGGTGCCGAAAGGCCTCTCACACAGTTTGCAAAGGGTGCTAACAGAATCATATCAGATGACCTTAAGGTTAGCAAGCAATGTGAGAAGGCAGTAGGGAGGGCTGGGGATATACTGGGATGTATAGGGAGAGGCATCAGCAGCAGAAAACAGGAAGTTGTTATCCCTCTGTACAGACAGTTGGTGAGACCCCATCTGGAGTACTGTGTCCAGTTCTGGAGACCCCATCTCCGCAAGGACATAGACAGGATAGAGGCAGTCCAGAGGAGGGCAACTAAAATGGTGCAGGGTCTGCAAGACAAGCCGTATGAGGAGAGACTAAAGGAGCTTAATATGTATACCCTTGAGGAAAGAAGGGAGGGGGACATGATAGAAACTTCTAAGTACCTCAGTGGAATCAACAAAGTCCAAGAGGGTAGCATTTTTCAGAAAAAGAGACTTGCAAGAACAAGGGGACACAATTTAAAGATAGAAGAAGGGCGGTTCAGGGGCAATGTGAGGAAGTATTATTTCACAGAGAGGGTAGTGGATGCATGAAACAGCCTTCCTGAGGAGGTTGTGGGGTCTAAAACTGTGGGAGAATTCAAGAATGATTGGGACAGACATAAGGCAATTCTTGTGGGGGGTAGGAAGAAATAGGCTGTTGGTTAACTAGGATCTGCAGCCTATCCTGTAGGTAGGGAAATGGACAGACTAGATGGGTCTAGCAGTCCTTATCTGCCATCAAAGTCTATGTTTCTATGTTTCTATGTTTGTACTGAGCAGGGTTTTAGAAGTGTGCACCATATCTCACATTTTGTCACTGAAATGAGGGACATGGACAATCAAAATGAGGGACAATGAGGAACACTAACCTTCACAATGATCAGGACACATCCTGGAACATGGAGGTACTGTACCTCAGAACACAGTGGAAACCATTGCTTATACTGATATTAACACATGACAATGAATTTCTACCATAAAGCAGGTGCCATTTAAGTAGGGCAGAGGGGAGCAATTGCAACCCCCTCACATTTGTTCGTAGGTTGTTCTTATGGTGTGGCAACAATGGCATTACATTTGATACATATATGTTGATGGCAGATTTGGAGTTAATCTTTTGCACAATAAATGCCCCCCCATGCCTGTGTGCACTCATGCTGCAGCTGCTCTCCTGACTTGACTGTGTCTGTATTGTGTTGTCCACTCTCTCCACCCATTAGCAGTGGCACCATCACACGTGAAGTGGAGGAGCTCCAGCCAAACATGATCACATGAGTCATGTGAGTGCAACACTGTCTTTCCCATTATAGAGTAAACAGACTGCACACTACAGGTTGGAGGACTCAGTGAGCACTGAACTTTCAATGGCAGTGTTGTGCAGCATATTTTTGTTGGTGTACTCTTTAACATAGAAACATAGACTTTGATGGCAGATAAGGACCGGCACGACCTAGTCTGCCCATTTCCCTACCTAGAGGATAAGCTGCAGATCCTATTTAACCAACAGCCTATTTCTTTAGTGTGTCTTTGTCTCCTCTGATGGCTGAAGGGGCAGAAGAGGGTGAACTAGAAATTTACTCTTGACTAGGCTATCTAGGCTCACTTTGCAAAACAAAACACAGCACAGACCACCACGGTAGCAAGCTAGGCTTAGCAGCAGTGGTAACAGTGGTGTGGGCAGCCTCATATGCCTTAATCAGTGCAGTGCAGCAGCAGCCATGGCAGCAGTCACAAGAAGCAAGCAAAACAGGAAGTGTAAGTTGGTTGGTGAGGTGACTTGGTCACAGACCACTTTGGGGACCTGGGATGGTTGGTTCTAGCATTCATCTTCTGGCAGAAGGACACAGGAGGAGTGGATTGAAAACTTGGCTGGAAGCCAAAACAGCATGAGAGAATGTGAGTGAGCTCAAAGAACAAAGGGGCTTCACTTGTCCAGCTCCTTTAAAATGTTCTCTTAACTGGACTCTTGCTATGGCATGGGAGTCGGCCTTTTTCCCATCAAAAGACCATGAAGTACAGTATATAATCAAATTCCACAAGAGGAATGTGGAGTCATGGATCTGAGAAATATCCTTCATACTCAAAAAAAGTCCTCAATTAGGATTAGAGTCATTTGTTTCATAAACTTGGTGCTTCTTTTAAAGAGACCCTATCGTTTTTTTTTTTTCCCTCTGAATGAATTCCATGAATACAGCCAGAACTAAAAACCCGGAACAAACTTTGGCCCAATTCATTTAAAGAAGGAAGCAACTAGCTGAGCATGGCTTCATCTAATGAACTGATTACTTTATTACAAAATATTATAAGATTTGAACAGTTTAAAGAAAAAATTATGATTGGCAAAAACTGTAATTATTTCAGTTAGTTTATTCTTAGGAATAAATTCAAGCAAATGTGCTCTCTCAAGGAAATTAAACATACTACAATTTTTGTAGACTAATTAAAAAGAAGGAAGAATTACTGTAAGTGGACAAACTACTAAAAAGCTTCTAACCTGATTTTGTAAATCTCTCTCCAAAAATAAAAGTACACCACAGAAAAAGTTGACAAGTGTAGCTAGAAGAATCTTTAGAAAGTTTTGAAGCTCAATAAGGTATTTTGATAGATATAAAGCAATATATACAGTATATTTATGATATCACAAAATGACTGACTCTATTCAAGAGTTTATATATATATATATATATACCAAATCTTGAATTGAGCCAGTCATTTTCCCAAATAAACAAAACTATGAATCACAAATGCTGTCATGGGAGTAGGAATCAGGGAACTCTTTTCCATAATCTAGGGCTCTTGTCATCTTATAAAGTCCATGTAGGAACATATGTACAACAGAAACTGTATCAAATATTTTCAAAATAAATATATAATTATCATTTACATTACTGATTTTCAACAATATCCATAGGTAAGGTCAGGATAACAAGGAAGAAAAATATCTTGGCTTTGGGGGAAAAATGGGCTTTAAGAGACTCATTCTTTGATTCTAGAATAGCCCAATGATCTCAATGTTTGATAATAAAACCTGGTGATATACATTCCAACAAATGTTGTCATGTGAACAGTTTTGGCATGGTGTGGATGGCATTGCTAATGTTACAAGGAAGGCATAGGAGGAGACTATCTATCTTCTACCACCTTTGCTCCATTTCTAAAGATTTGCAAGTATTTCTTGACCTAGCACTCCTCTGTCCATTCTAAAGTCTTATATATTATTATACAAAAGTGACTGTGTATATATTCAAATCTATTTTCATTTATGTGTGTGTATTCATTAATCAGATGTTTGATCATTATACTTTGACTCATTATCTTCTGTCCAGAGGATAAATATAAAAAATAAGCATACATAGCATCAATGCACAAGGCAGGAGGGCTCTACTAGGGAATTAATGCCCAGTTGATGGGTCTTGGGCATGAGGCCAAAGCTATTTTCATCCATATGTGTGTATTCATTAATCTGATGTTTGATTATTATATTTTGACTCATCCTCTGTCCAGAAGATAAATATAAGATAAATGTAAGTATACATAAGCATTAATGTGTGAGACTGGAGGGTTCTACTGGGAAATTAATGCCCGGTTAGGGGTGGTTAGGTAAGAGGCCGAAGGCCGAGTGCCTCCATCCACCGACCGGGCATTCATTTTCTAGTAGAGTCCGACTGAGGAGTGTATTAATGCACTTATAATGTGGCAAGCACTTGAAAATAAGATTACATTCTTAAATATACACAAACATACACAGATGCAGGTTTTGCAAATATTATTTTTTATTGTTGAACTATGGTTTTCACCAGTGAAACACTTATTTATATTGTGACTGCTGATTAAGACATATTTTTATTAATTAAAGGATATGCTCCACTTAGGTACTGTCACATAAAATATAACATTATAACTTGCAATAAACCAACCAGTTACCACATTTTTCACTCACTAAAAAATGTTTCAGTTGCATTTGGCATGACTTTAATTATGGGATTGCCAATATGCTTAACATGGAACAAATTTATGCCTAATTTTCACCAAAAAGCTATTATTACTACTGGACATAGATTAAATATTGAGCCACTCTCTGCTACAAAAAAAAGATCAGGTTAGCTAATGTTGTTACACATCAGCATTTTGCTACTGCTTGACTTTACGAGGAGATATCAATGGCTGCTGGCTGGGTGGGTGGCTGGGTGGGTAGGAAATTACAAGGCTCACAATATTTATCAAATGGCAGTAAGGATGTGGAAAGTTGTAGTACTGCAAGATCAAGCAGGTATTACTAGAGAATTAATGTCCACTTGATTTTGAGTCACTGGTAGGGTTTCCATGTATTGAATCTTTGTATTTCACATGAGCTTGCCTTGCCATGTTACAAATAATAGTTAATGAACTAATATGGAATTATATGACAGTATAGCTGTCTTTCCATGCTTATTGGTGCTATTTTTGAGAAATGCAAATTACATGTAAACTCAATAAAATATAAAAATGAAGTTCACCACACCTAAAAATATATATTCACTATTATAAAAATAGTTCCTAAGTATGTAGTAGCATTTGACCACCCATTTCTCAACAGTAGCCACTGTCTTTACCCAGTCAAAGAAAACTTTCAACTACTGTAGCTTGGATCTTAAATCAAAATCTCTCCTCTTTTGAGCATAGGACAAATGAAACCAGAACACAAATCTCAAGAGGGTCCGTGGAAGAGAA
Source organism: Neoceratodus forsteri (assembly GCA_016271365.2). Taxonomy (NCBI): domain Eukaryota; kingdom Metazoa; phylum Chordata; order Ceratodontiformes; family Ceratodontidae; genus Neoceratodus; species Neoceratodus forsteri. Next base: position 131,769,630 of record JADMNL010000022.1, read on the forward strand.
GAGTCATAATTTTCTTTGCAGATACAACAACTTTCTTCTTAACAATAAAGGGTTATTAACAAAAAATGATTACTAGACTAATATGGTTATCATAGCAGAGTGCATAATAAGGTTAATTTAGTATGTCTTGTCCACATATTCAGGACCCCTGAGATCTATGATAGAAACATTTATTCATACGCTGATATAACTGTGGTAATGCTTTGAATCTCAGTTAACAAATATATATGTGTATATATATATATATATATATATATATATATATATATATATATACACACATATGTTATAGTGGCACAGTCAGACCCTACAGTTAGGGTTGCGTAGGCACTTTAATGTTAAACCTCAATTTTTGTGTGTTAATAAATTTTGCAATCATTCAATGGATTTGCATGAAATTTGGTATGCACAGTCTGGTATGGCAGATCTCTTGATTTACCAAGTTGTGCTTCAGTTGGATGTACAGTTCCTGCACAGCAAATGCTAAAAAACTAATTGTTCACTACTTTTGACATGTATTGCCCAAGGCGCTGTGACCACACTGTGTGTTTTTTTGTTATGAAATTTGGAATGTAGAAGGAGTTTGGGTCAAGGAATAATAGTGTTGGTTTGGTAAAAAAATATTAATCTGTTGCAAAGTTAGCTCACAGACTAGGACTTTTTTTTTAAATCCTAGTCCATCAGAAAAATTCCTTGTCTGCGAGCCACCATTTTGTTTTCAGTTTTTCTCCCAAACAAAATGTTGTAGCTTTCTCCATGGGTGACTTTTAGGCCAAATGAGGCATGTGTTTTGTTCAGGGTGATGCCCTCTACAAAGCCATGTCTTTGCTTTGGCTTGTTTTGGTCAACAAATAGCTTTTTAACATTTCAAAATTCTTTTACTGTGACTCGCTAATGATCCTAGTCCGTGAGCTGTCAAAATCCTTGTCTGCGAGACTATCCCAGTTTGCGAGCCTACAAAATCCTTGTCCATCAGTGTGTGACCAGATGTCCATTCTCATGGACAAGGATCAAGCTGACGCCACGATTTTGCTACTCTCACGAAAGAGGATCAGCTGAGGTGACTAGGGATTTTGTCAGCTCGCAGACCAGGATTGGTTTTGAATCCTGTTTCATGAGGTGACAAAATCGTGGTTAGAGTTGTCAAAATCCTAGTCCACCAGCCAATCCTCTTTTGTGAGGCTGCAAAATCCTTGTCCATCACTTTGTGACCAGATGGTTGTTCTCATGGACCAGGATTAAGATGAGGGACTAGGATTTTGCTACCTCGTGAAAGAGGTTTGGCTGGCGGACTAGGATTTTGCTGCCTCACGGACTAGGATTTTTAAAGATATAAACAGTTTACCATTGCATTGCTAATGAACAGTTTGGTCTTTTTACTTGCAATTTTCAGGGTATTGAGGGGATGCCCTACAGGTGTGAATTATGCTGTTTAGGTGTTGGGAATTAAGCGGTTCCATAGATATGCCATCACAAACTTGAGATTTTCCCCATAGGATAAGACTGTAACACCCATTCTGCTTTTCAGGGTCCATATCCTGGAAATGAAATGAGATACAGATTTTTGTTACTGGAGGCTTAGGGTGCATTTATAGTGCTTTTGGGAGTCATATCTCATAAACAATGCAAGATACAGAATCAGTCAGTTTTATATCATGTGGCCAACTTGCTGTAATGATTACAACCACACTTACATTTTTTAATCCATGCCACGGATCCTGCCATATTGACAAACTAGTTTTACAATGGTTCCTTGCCCTACAGAGGGCTGCTGTATGGCTCCATACCTATGTGCGATGTGAGCACAGGGCCCAGAGGCCCATGCTCCCACCCATGCATATCGTTATGCACAAATGGGTGGGTTGGTTTGGGCCCTGCGCACCCCCAACACATGTTATTTACTAGTTATATTACTCTTTTTCCAAAAGTAAGGAAATTCATGGCAAAAAACTGCATTTGATGCATTAGCTAGGGTTAAAGCAACAAAAGTGAGGAAATGAGATATTAGTGTTGAGTTCCTAATCCCCCACTCCACCCCTACCCCCCCATCCTCCAAAGACTGACAGATGCTGGGGTGTGCCATGGGGTCATAAGCATAACTCTCACCCCATTCTCCTTTACTGTAGCATGTCAACCTGCTTACAGATGGAAAAGGGTAACAGTTGGGCCACATGACCCCATGGAACACCCCGGCATCTGTCAGTCTGTGGAGGATGGAGTGGTGGGGTGGGGGTTGGGGTCTCAACACTAACATCTCATTTCCTCACTTTTGTTGCTTTAATCCTAACTGATGCATTAAATGCAGTTTTTTGCCCTGAATATTTTATATATATATATATATATATATATATATATACATACATACTGTATATATATATGTATATATGTACACATATATATATATGTGTGTGTGACTGTGTATCCCAACATATATTAGGAAATCTTGTATCCTCTAACTTTATAATCTTACTCTGCTATGTCACAATTTTTCAAAGAACAGTGCTTGGCTGCACAGTCTCTACTGTTACAAATTCCCCAACATATTAGGATTCTAGAGGTGGGACCTAGTGTCAGTTTTAAGAAGTGGTTCATTTGCCCACACATCTATTCCCAAATATCATTATGCCTTATACTGCCTGGATAGAATTTTTCTGACTGCTTCACAATGAGGTGTGTGTGTTTGTGCATATGTGTGTGTGTGTGTGTATACATATGAATTAGCAATTTAAACAACTTGATTATTAATATACTGTACTTTTTTACAGTACTTATCAAAGGCAGTAATTTAAGTCTTTCAGACATGAATTTGATGTTGGATGATAAGTGTTTTTTGTACATAGTTCAAAGTCCATTGCAGACCAAGGTGAGTGACTGAAAACACATCCATGATATCTATGTACATGGGAATAGTAACTTTGCACTATCAAACCTAGGTGTAAATGTAGCCACTTCTTCTAGTGATAAAGTGAAACTATATGAACTAAAAGAATTGGAACTTGCAGCAATCCTGCTTAACTCCCTAGATATATTTATTTATCTACAGAGTTCACCTCCAACAACTCTAAAGCTGTGTTGCCATGATTTAACTAAAGATTTCTAAAGTCTGAAATCAATGTTATTTTTAGGCTACCCATGTTATTTCTTTTTAATTACATTAAAAACAGAACACAAACAAATAATTGTTGCATATTGTTCTAAGGGCTTGTTTAAAATATGTTTATTCTCCAAGTGGTCTAAAAGAAATTATGATAAATAGTAGATCTGCTGCATCTGAAGCCAGACTGAGTCTCATGAAACATAGCTTGACCAGGCTGGTTAGCTTGACATCCGTGTTGGGGAAACTCTTGGAGTCCATCCTGAAGGAGAGGTTGGTGGGCTTCTGGCATGCATGTGACCTTTGGGATGAGTATCAGCATGGGTTTGTCCAGGGGTGGTCATGTCAGACCAACCTTGTTGAGTTCTATGAGTGGGTGACAAAGTCACAGGACACAGGAAGGCAAGTGGACATCCTGTACCTGGACTTCAGCAAAGCCTTCAACAAGATTGAGTCTTTTCACTTATGACTCAAAGTTAGGAGCAGTTGTGGAAAGATAGGAGGGCAGAAGAAGGCAACAGGAGGACTTGGAAACACTGAAGAGGTGGTTGCACACTTGGCATTGAGATTCAACACCAGGAAGTGTAGCATACTTCATTTGGGTGTCAAGAATCTAGGAACAATTACTATCTGGGAGGGTAAAACTGAATGACTCCATGGGGAAAAGGATCTGGGTGGCAATGTCACCAAATGAAAAACTCAGTGCAACGCAGAGAGAAAGGTGGCAAATGCAAAGAAAATGCTGGGTGTATTACTAGCGGGATAACACCTAGGAGAAGAGAGGTCCTACTGTCTGTGTACAATTGCCTAGTGAGGTAGCACTTGGAGTACTGTGTGCAGTTTTGGTGGCCATAGTTGAAGAAGGATATCGCTCTTTTGGAAAACGTCCAGAGGAGAGCAACAAAGATGATCCATGGATGGGGGGATATGCCCTATGAAGAGAGGCTTTAGAAATTAAACATGTACTCTCTGGAGGAGAGAAGATACGGAGGGATATGACTGAGGTATTTAAATATTTGAAGGGTTTAACTCAGGTCAACACTGAGGGACTACTCTAAGTTAAGGAGGGGGGACCATGAGAGGGGCATGACCTGAGATTAGTGGGGGGGTAGATGCAGGGGAGAGGTGAGGTGCCACTACTTCACAGAGAGAGTGCTGGCAACATGGAATGCTTTGCCAGGTGAGCAAGTGGCAATGGATACAGTGGAGGATTCAGGAGGGGCTGGGACAGGTTCAAAGGAAAGTTGAGGGTGGGGCAGAAGCCCTTAGCAGGATACCTACAGGAAGGACCAGTAATGGAGGAAACCATGGTGAGGATCTACGGAGTTCTAACTTTGAGCTGCATCTCAAGGAGACCGATAAACCATTTTGCTTAAATCTGCTGGCATCTTAGTATGTTAGTATACTAGGTTTTACTGTGTTGTTTTAAAGCAACAGTGTTCCATTCCAAGATGGCAGCTGCATGTGTCTGAGCAGGAGAGGCAGGAGCAGGTGCTGTAAAGGCTTTTGGAGGCTACAACAGGTATGCCATCATTGCCTGAGCAGCTCACATTATAGTTTACAGCACTTTCCAGACCAGCTTGTGAGGTGATCTTGGATATTCTTTACTTGCCCTCTCCTTTCTTTGTTTTACCCCAGGGAGACCATGGAGTCCTGCAGTTGAGGAGCCTGGACTCATCTGGGTAAAAGCAGAGGGTCCTGTGGAGAACTGGAGAGGAAAAGCAAGGAAGATAGAAGAGTCTGATTGGGCATCTAGAAATTTTAGAATTATCATTTGGTATCTCAGGGTTTTGTATTTGTACTGAGTAGTGAAGTATTGAATTTTGAACACCGAGTATCTGTATTAGCATATTCTGTTTGGGAGAGAGCAGCAAGGGAACTGGACAAAAGGAAGAAACAAATCCAACACACAATATGAGACAATAACTGAGAATGCTTGGAAAAGGCAAAAGATCACACAAAAAGAGAAGAAATACCTCTCAGTCCATGCTTTGGTCTAGACCTGAGACCTGAGACTGCGACTGCAAAAGCCATAAGTGTGCACCCGCAGGTGAGCTTGAATACACTGAGTTGTGGACAGAAACTGAAGGAGACTGATGTGACTGTCATTTGTCTGATTTTACCTCACTTTACTTTGGTGTAGTTGGTGAGTTCAGAAGAATTCAGGGTACAGGAGCAAGTTTCTGCAAGCAACTAACAGCTTCTAAAAGGCAACAACTTAAAATTAGTACATAAGATCATCTAGCAAAGAAACTATAACACACAATCTTGCTCACCATAGAAATCATAATAGAAACAAAAAGCCAGGCATAGCAAGGAAAGGAGCACTTAGTTTATTAAATATATGAGTATATAGCAAAATACTAATAAAACACTAATAGAAGGCTAAATTAGGTAAAAATTGGAACAACTTTACCTGGATTTTACTTTTGGTGCTAAGTGACATCACTATGGCTATATATGTATTCCTTGCTTCTGCAACTAGGAAGCATGTTACTGCACATGAGAGGTGTTCAGTAAAGAGATTCACCATTTTCTTTATAAGTTATATGCATGTACATGCACTTACTCACAGAGGAAAGGAGCAAAGGCTTTTACAAGTTTGAAAAAACTTAGAGTTGAAGCTGAAGCCAAATCGACGTCCCATAGAAATACACTCAAAACCACAAAAACTAAAGGTAAATTATATGTGCTATATTATATTGCTTAACATTAATACTTAATATTTTTAAAGGTACCAATGTTTGGTGTAGTTTAATTCTAAACAAAGACAAGAAACAGTTGTCAATCTGGCTTTGTTTTAAATCTAATTTTAGGTGTGTTATATAACCAACAAAAGAAAAACTTAGAACATTTAAAGAAGACAAGGAAGACAAAAGAGAAGGCAGAGGTTCAGAGCATGGTACACACAGTGCAGTTATTTTGGATTTGTTCAGGTCGTAAATTAAGCTGCTTTTAGCTTTCAGATTTTAAAGTAGGGCTATTAATAGTTTAAGAAGTTAATTTCACTGATTTATAGGGTAGATTTATAATTTTTCAGATTTGCACATAGGAACAAATTATTTGATAAAAAAGGCTCTCAAATGGAAATGTGCATGTGATAAGAAACAAGTGGTCACAAAGTGTTGTGACCCAAAAGAACCAGAGAAGTAGGAAACAAGAAGTTTTGTGAAACAGGAAGAAGAAAATTGAAGGCTCCTTGGAAATGAGCGTTTGAAAGGACTGTGTTTTTGTGTAATTCTCAAGTTATTTTTGTGAAAATAGGGCTTTTGTCATACTGTTACTCTAAGTATAACAGGCCTAGAAAATTGTAACCAATGGAAATGAATACAAGAGTGGCAAAAAGGAAGAAGACTGCTAACCCTATTAGTTATAGGAATAAAAATAGACCACTAAAGCAGTAGGAAAGGCTAGAGGGATGTTGGGGTGTATTAGTAGGGGTGTCACAAGTCATAAGAGGGAGGTAATAATCCCTTTTAAGACACTGGATAGGCCTCATCTGGAGTACTGTGTGCAGTACTGAAGGCTGCATCTGCACAAGGACATTAACAAAATGGAGGCAGTCCAGAGAAGGGCAAGCAAAATGATCCAGGGACTGCATCAGAAAACATATGAGGACATATTAAAGGAGCTCAACATGTATACTGTAGAGCAAAGGAGGGAGAGAGGTGATATGATCGAAACATTCAAACATCTCAAGGGCATTAACAAGGTGAAAGAGTCTAACATGTTTCAATATCAGAAAAATAGCAGGATAAGAGGAAACAGCATGAGATTAGAGGGTGGCCAATTAAGGAATAATGTGAGGAAGTTCTTTTTCACAGAAAGGTTGGTGGATGAATGGAACGGCATACCTCAGGAAGTGGTGGATATAAATACAGTGCAGAGCTTCAAACAGGCATGGGATAGGCATAAGGGAGCAATACAGATGAGCATGAATATATAGGCCATTTACAGATTACAGGCCTATGGCACATTCATAACGTAGAAAAAATGGATAGACTGGATTGGCCTTGCAGTACTTAATTGATGTCAACTTCTATGTTTCTATGCAAAAACAAACAGCAATACAGAAGGGAAAACAGAGTAGAGAGGTAAATTACGATCTATATCTTGTCTCCAGGCAGCCATATAAACCTGATAGGAAAAAAAAGAGGTACTTAGGATACAAAGCTCTACTCCACCCCCCCAGCCCCCAAGTTCATCACCCATAGAAAATGATCAGGAGAGAGATTCTACTTTGGAGACTGAACACCCACTAATGAAAACTATTAGGAGATTAGAAAAGAAAGAACTAAGTGTTGAAGAAATTAGAAGTCAACATGAGCAGGTGAAGTGGCAATAGACCTAGAAAACCAGAGCAGAGAACAATTAGAAAACACAAGGAAGGAAAATGAAACATAGAAACATAGAAGTTGACGGCAGATAAGGACCGAAAGGCCCATCCAGTCTGCCCATTTCTTTTTCTACCTTATAAATGTGCCATCGGCCTTTGCTCTGTCAGTGACCTATCTATTCATAGTCATTTGTATTGCTCCCTTATGCCTATCCCATGCCTGTTTGAAGCCCTGCACTGTATTCATAGCCACCACTTCTTGTGGTAAGCCATTCCATGCATCCACCACCCTTTCTGTGAAAAGAATTTCCTCACATTCTCCCTAATCGGCCTCCCTCTAATCTCATGCTGTGTCCTCTTGTCCTGCTATTTTTCTTATATTTAAACATGTTAGACTCTTTCACCTTGTTTATGCCCTTAAGGTGTTTGAATGCCTCGATCATATCACCTCTCTCCTCCTTTGCTCAAGGTATACATATTGAGCTCCGTTAATCTGTCCTCATATGTCTTCTGATGCAGTCCCTGCACCATTTTGGTTGCCCTTCTCTGGACTGCCTCAATTTAGTTAATGTCCTTGTGAAGGTGTGGCTCCAATACTGCACGCAGTACTCCAGATGGGGCCTAACCAATGTCTTGTACAGAGGGATTATTACCTCTTACGACTTGTGATACCCCTACTAATACACCCCAACACCCCTAGCCTTACCTACTGCTTTAGAGGTCTGCTTGATGATTTTAGGTCATCAGTGATGATGATGCCCAAGTCTCTTTCTTCCTTGTGACTGCTAGCAACTCCCTCCCAGCCTATAAGTGGCTTCAGGGTTTCTCTTCCCTATGTGCATGATTTTGCACTCTTTGCATTAAATCCCAGTTGCCACTCTTCTGACCATTCTGCTAGTTTATCCAGATCTCTTCTCATTCTGCCCACCCCATCTGGCTCATCTACTCTGTTGCAGATCTTGGTGTCATCTGCAAACAGACAAGCCTTACCCTCTAGTCCATCTGCAAGGTCACTAATGAAGATGTTGAATAGGACTGGCCCCAGGACTGATCCCTGAGTACCCCACTTGTGACTTGCATCTCTTCTGACTGTATACCATTTACCACCACTCTTCTGTTTTCTGCCATTCAACCAGTTTGCCACCCAGTTGACCAACTTTGACCCACCTCGAGCCTACCCAGCTTATTTATCAATCTTCTATGTGGAACAGTGTCAAAGCTTTGCTGAAGTCAAGGTAGGCGACATCAACTGCTCCCTTGGTCCACCACTCTGGTTACCCAGTCAAAGAAATCTATGAGATTAGTTTGACAGGACCTTCCTTTGTAAACCCATGCTGTCTTGGATCCTGTGCCCCTATGGATTCCAGGTGTTGCACTATCCCTTTCCTTAAGAGTGCCTCCATAATCTTGCCCACTACTGAGGTAAGACTGACCGGTCTGTAGTTCCCGCCTCCTTCCTGCCACTCTTGTGGGCGGGATCACATGAGCCCTTCTCCAGTCTTCTGGGACCTCTCCTGTGCTCAGAGACTCACTAAACAATTCTGCTAATGGCTCTGCTAGTTCCTCCTTTAGCTCCTTAAGTACCCTGGGATGTATGCCATCAGGTCCCATTGCCTTATCCACTCTGAGCTAGCAAGCTCTTGTAGGACCCTTTCTTTGTGAAGGGAGTAGTGCTCACCTCCTCCCCTGTGTCCATGATGCTGAGCTGTGGGCCTGCCCTACCTTCTCTTCAGTAAATACTGAGCAAAAGTATCTATTTAGGATAGATGCCTTTACAGGGTCCTCCTCCTCACATGCTCCTTTTCTCCATTAAGCTTAGCATTACCCTCTGGACTTTCTCCTTTCACTAATGTATCTATAGAAAGTCTTGTCACCTTTTTACTGTTCGTGCTAGTGTTTCCTCAGTTTGGGACTTTGCCTGCCTTACTGCCTTACCTGCTTCCCTTAGGGCAGTTTGGTATGCCTCCCTATCTTCATCCCGCTGTGTTCCTTATATTTCCGAAGGCCAGCTTTTGGCTCTGACCTTTCTGCTACTGTATTTGAGAACCAAAGTGGTTTCCTTCTTCTTTGCACTTCCTTTTCTGTCTAACACAATGGGATGTTGCTTCAAGTATTGCATCCTTAATGCTTGCCCACTTTGCCTGTACCCTCACCTGTGTTTCTTTTTGCCAGGGCTAGCTTAACTCTGTTGGCCATCTTATCAAAGTCAGCTCCTCTGAAGTCCCATATTTTTGCCTTGGAATGGGATGATTTAGATGTAGTAGCCAAATTGAACCATACCATGTGATGGTCACTGGCCCCAGGTGACCTTCTACCTGGAGATCTGTGATCCCTTCTTTGTTAGTCAGTACTAGATCTAGGATAGCCCTGTCTCTTGTGGGTTGCTGTACCAGTTGTTTGAGGCCCTCCCTCTGCAGGGAATCCACTATGAGTCTAGTTCTGGCAGATGTTCCTGCTGGTATTGACCAATCTGTATCTGGCATGTTGAAGTCTCCCATTATCAGAACCTCCCCTTTAGCTGTCATGTTTTGTATATCTTCTAACAGTAATGTGTCTATGTCCTCCTCTGGTCTGGGGCCTGTAGACAACCCAGTTCTTATGGCTGTCCCATTTCCTGTTTCCATGGTGACCCACAGTTCTTCTGGCTCCTTATGTGTATTCTGAATTTCTGTAGCTTTGATATTTTCATTAACATACAGGGCCTCTCTCCCCTTTTGCACCTCGGTCTCTTCTGAACAATACATAGCCAGGTACTGAAGTCTCCAAGTGTGGTTACTGGTAAACCACGTCTCACTAATTGCTACTATGTCCAGTTTAGCCTCTGACATTATTGCCTGCAGGTCTGGGATCTTATTTCCCAGGCTGTGAGCATTGTGTACATGATTTTCCATTGGCCAGATTTTGGTGTGTTAGTTGTTGGGTGAAGTTTGGCATTACCCTGTGCATCGTATGGGGAGACAAACCTTTTTTCTTACCTGGTGATGCAAATGAACAGCAAACACGCTGAATTCCTGTTTGACCACTAGCTGAAGGGGAGGTGTTCTTCCCATTCGACGATGGGGTGCTGCACCTCTCCCATTTGCTAGTTTAAATATTCTGCAAAGACGCCAAACTTCTGCCCCAATGCACTGACTTCTCTTTAGTCAGATGCAGTCCATCAAATTTAAAGAATTTTCGCCCCAGAACTGTTGCCAGTTCCCTACAAATCTGTGTCCTTTTTCCTGGCACCAGTCCTTGAGCCACGTGTTTAGCTCCCCTATCTCCCCTTCTCTGACCTTCCGTCCATCTGCTCCTCTCTCCCAGACTGGCAGGATCTCAGAGAAGGAGATGCCAGACGAAATAGATGATAGTTTGTCACCCAGCCTAGTCAGGTGTTCCTTGGTCTCCACAACTGACCAGCTGGAGAGATCATTAGTCCCTATGTGTACTAGGACATCAATGTTTTCTCCTGCTTTGTGAACAATTTTATCAATGCGGTCAGTGCCTCTCCATGCTGATGTACCTGGGAGACATCTGACCATCACCCCTGGCTGGAGATGGGTATCAACTCCCCGAATCATGGAGTCTCCTATGATCAGAAGTTTTTTGGATTTCCTTTGTGCTTGTTTAGTTTTGGTTCCTGATTTGGGTGAGTTTTGTTGTGCTAGCTCCTGTGCCGCAGTGTCCTGCTCTGCAGTGTCTTCTGCCTCTTTATTTGATTTCAGAGATAGAGGCAGATACCTGTTTGTAGTGTTTATATGGTTTTTGGAGGCAATGTGATGGAGAGCAGAGAGTGATGGGGCACCTGATTTGCTCCTCCTACCCACCTGCCAACCTCCTGGACCAACTACCCTCTGCGGTTGAGGTTTTTCTGTTGGATGCTGGGGAAATGGCGGGTGGTTCTTATAATGTATTTCCTCTTCAATATGAAATTTGAGGCATGCAATCTCTGCCCATGCTGCCGGAGCTGAGCCCTAAGATCTCCAAAGGCTCAGCATGTAGGACAGTGTCCCAAATCCTGTAAGACTGTCCTTCTGAAAATTGTTCCACAGTACCTGCAGTTAATGAATCCATTCCAAATAAGTTGCTGGGTTTGTAACCTAGTCAGAGTAATTAGAAGGAAAAAAAGGAAAAAAAATGCAAGTAATGGTTTTAATTGTGCTTTGTTTAACTTGTTATAACAAGTTAAATTACTAGTGCCCTAATAAATGAGATCACCTTGTGGAGGCCCCACTGATCCGCCCCTTCCTGCTCTGCCACAGAAAATGTCACAACTGTGGTACCCTACAAAGGAGTGTAGCGTGGGGTGGTTGGGGATGGGGTGGGTGGCTGGCCTTTCCCTGCCTAAAAAGAAGAACCACGTGACGAAAGAACAAGGAGGTAAGAGCAGAAACAATCAGTCAACAACAAATGCAGTATCCCTGAAAGCTTATCCTAATGTTAGATAAAACTGTAAAACCTGTAAAGTACCACCTGTAATAATTTCAGAGAATATATACCCTGTAAGAAACACTTTGCTCCAGAGAAAAATAAAGCAGTAACAGAAGATATACCTTGCAAAAGACAATTTGAATCAGAAGATTACAGCAGTAATCTGTTAGCACACACCTGTAGGCACACCTTGTAATAATGCAGAAGAAGGTATACCAGCAACAACAATTTGAATCAGAGAAAAAATGATGGAGAAAAACAGGGTTTAAAAAAAACATCAACAAACTAGGGGGGGACGAGGGAAAATCTGTTAAAGATGTTTCACATCAATGTCCTGGTACATGTTTCTTGAGAGACTTTGAGGCATTTCTTGCTCCCAATATATTAAGATGTAAGTTCAAGTTAAGTTTATTGTTCGGCTAAAAAGTTATAATATTCTAAAAAAGAAACAATACATACATTTCATACCAATGCAAAGACACATTACATGCAATTATTACTTAATAAAATCATTAAGCAGCTATAAAGTTCTGCAGTCATAATTTACATTCCACATTTACTTAATTTTAGCACCACTATTCATACTGTAAACTTTAAGTAGGAAGGTACTATAAATTTAAGAAGCTATTCTTCGATTCGTGGTGGAAGCTCAGATTGTCTAATTGGATACTTCCCCATTTCTAAATCAATAATCCATTATGTACAAATGAATAATATATTGTTTCTATATCCATGGTACTTCTCTGGTCATGGTTCTCTTTTAAGTTGCTTGAAAATATTTATTTAACAGTCCCTGAGACCCTTATGGAAGTGGAGGGGTCAAATCCTATGCCACAGCACACAACCTTGGAATGGGATTACTGCATTTACTACTATCTCCCAAGGGACTCAGTAGACCTCAGCTGTTAGAGCCATAGTGATCCAACTTGTGTCACCAGTTAGAGTTTGACATTAGGGGTTTAAAGGAGCACCCTAAAGCACTTGCCATCCCATGCTCCATGAAATAACTCCCATGTAAGGCATTAACTCTCCTTTGTTAAACATCCAGGATCAAATAAGGCCCCTGATGCCAGGTCCAAGTCCTCCCAACAGGTGTTTTCATCCTATGCAAATCCCAGCTTCAGTATCGGCTAAAGGCCTGGGACTGGATTTTCAAAGGCCATAGAATGATGCAAGGTGCTCGCATCAACCAAGTCTGACGCAAGAGGCACCTTGCACCAAGGGCAGCACCAAGAGCTATTTTCAAAGGCAGCCTGTATCACCCAGCAGGCTGCCTGCACCAAAGTGTGCTACCACCTGCCTTGCACCATGAAAGTGGCTGCAGCATGGCTCTAGGGGGCTTGCTGCAGACCCAGACTGCTACAGCCCTCAATTCCCAAATTTCAAAGACCTCCCCAGGAACTAAGTGCCAAGTACCATTAGACCAGAAAAGTACTGGTCTAACGGTACTTAGACATCTCCTGAGAGGGTCATCCAGCATGTGCCACTGTGTGGCCTGCTCGATCCATCCCCAATGGGTGCCCCCTGGTGATCTAGTGATCCCTCCCTCCTTGCCCCGACTGTGCCTGTATATAGTTTCCATGATGCTGTAGTGGTCCCCCATGGCACGTGTGCCACAACCCGCACCCCAATCCATACCCAAAATTCGGTGACCTTTGACCTTCAGCACACCACCACTTAGCCAGCTGCCAATTAACTGTCAGAGCATGTACTGTATACAGTACACACTCTGACAGTTCATTCAGTGGCCAGCCTTGGTGGTGTGAGTGGGCTGTGCCCATTGCCAGATCAGGGTACAGGAGGGGTGGGAGTAGGGAGGTCGGCCCTACCTGCAGGGTGGGGGCCACTAAATCACCAGGGTCCTGTGTGTTTGGGCATGAGTGTTCTGGTGGCACGGTGGTGTGGGGGGGCTCTAGCCAGCACCTTGCCCTGTCTGTGGGTGCTGCAGACACCCCGCAGCTGTTGTAGCATTCCGGGTGGTTGTGCCATCCATTTGGCACACTGCCACATTTGCCACAAGCTCTGGGACTTAGGCACCGGGACCCTGTAGAATGGAATATTGGGCACAGGGTTCCAGACGCACCCACACTCGGCACAAGCTGTCAGTGTTGCAGCTTGCATCAGGGCATTGAAAATGTGGGCCCTTATCTTTTAACTACACTCCACCCCAGTCCTGGGCCACTGGGGCCATTTTGTAAGCATACCACAATAATAAGCGTTAGCATCCAAAGAGCTCCATCACTTATTAAAGCTGAGGCATAGCTGCAAGCAATTAGTTTCACTTAATCTCAATATCTTCAATAACCTCAGTACTTTAATATTGAGTTACCATTGAAGGTACTCTAATCAGAGTATGATTGAACTATCTTAATCAGACTATAATTAAACTGTCATAAGTAAAAATAAATGATCCAAGCCCCTTTTTCCTAAAAGAGCTATTGGTAATGACTCCTAACATTAAAAAAAAATACATGAAGTTAAAAATTAGCAAACAGATGTCTGCACGTAAAACTGCATTTTAAGCAGATTGTACATTATTTTTACATACGTTATTGAAGCTAAAGTTCTAATAAACAAAGTGGCTGCTCTATTATACATTCATTTAAGAAACATTTGGAGCTCCTTTCATTAAGGAGTCTTTAAATTAATATACAGTTTAAAAGCTCTGAATGTTTCAGGAGTCCAGCGTGTTATAAAAATGGAAAATTCAAGCAGATACACAATTTCAATGTCCTCACAAGTTTATTAAATCAGCATCTCCTAGATGTGTCAGAGGGAGCTACCTTTGCACCGCCCAAATCCATAGCAGGTTGCATATTACTCTCGCAAAATCAAATAAAACATTTGCTAAAAGCTACTTTAGAAGCTATTCCATTAACATAGAGTTCTTTATAAGCTTTCTAGGCTGGTGCTTTTTACAGCATCCGCAATAGTTATTGCCCATATATATGTGATGCAACTCAAGAACATACTAGCAAGTCCTGCTTAAGCACTGCAGCAACAATGAAATGTAAAAGCCTTGCTTAATTCTCCAATATTATAACCAACCAAATGTAGGTCCAGCCTCTCCACATCTCTGAAAAGAGTCCTTAGAGAAGCACAAAATCATGACTTTTGGATTTAGTAGAAATGAAAGGCTCCCTTGGTGCGCTGGAGTCCATATTTGTAATTAAGTAATGGGAGCTAATAGGAGCTTCATTTTACTCTGGAGTCAAAGGTTTAAATAAAGTTCCAGGCTCCTTTTATGGCTCCTTTATACACAGTAGAAGTACGTTTTCAAATCTTCCCTAATCTCTCATACACCAACAATCATATTTAATATAAAGTTTTACCATGGCAGCAAATAGATAATGGCTCAAATCAACGTGTTAGAGTCCCATTATTTGGTGTTAAGATGTAACAGACTAACTTTAAGTAAGACAGCATTTTGTTTTAAGGGAAATAAAGAGGAAAACAATTCTCCAAATTACAAAGAGTCACTAGAGGTTAGCATCTCAATAAAGCCAAGTAACCATTCTAAGTACTTATCTTGATTATGGACCTTGTAAAGCAAAGACACAAAGCTAAAATCTTCGAATACCAAGTTCAGTTCAGCCTCAAGTAGAAACAAGCATTTGTCAATGCTGAATGTTGCTTGCTTCTATGTGCTTGGTATTTGGAAGTCGTTGGAGTGCAAATATTGAAAATTTGCGACGTTACTGAGTGCGTATGGGAACTCGCGAGTGCACTCATAAAACAGTCATTTTTGAGAATTTTCACCAAATTTTCAACATAGACATTTTAAGACCTCTGCTCATGAACAGTGTCACTGTGATTTTCTTAATGTGTCCCATACATTGAGTTCGCACACCGACTGTGCCATTGTGCACTACATAGGCGGAAACACGTTTTGGGCAGGATGTGAAAAATGACAGCTGTACTGCTCATAAGGAGGTGTGGTAAAATGGCAATGTTGAAAATCTGGAGTGGAAATATTGAAAATTCGCAATCCCTCACAGTGCGTGGAACTGTACAACACCTTAGTAAAACAGTCATTTTTGTAATTTTTTCACCAAATTATCAACATAGCCATTTTAAGACCTCTGCTAATGAACAGTGTCATGATGATTTTCTTAATGTGTCCCATACATTGATTTCACTCACCGACTGCGCCATTGTGCACTACATGGGCAGAAACATGGTTTGGGCAGGATGTGAAAAATTACAGCTGTACTGCTCATAAGGAGGTGTGGTAAAATGGCAATGTTGAAAATCTGGAGTGAAAATATTGAAAATTTGCAACCTCTAAGAGCCGCATAGGAACTGCATAACGACGTCAAAACAGTTATTTTAGAATTTTCACCAAATTTTCAACATAGCCATTTAGGACCTCTGCTCATGAACAGTGTCACTGTGATTTTCTTAATTTGTCCCCGTACATTGATTTCGCATAACCTACGTTTCATTCTGCGCTACATGGGCAGAAACACATTTTGGGTGAGATGTGAAAAATGACAGCTGTACTACTCATAAGAAGGTGTGGTAAAATGGCAATGTTGAAAATCTGGAGTGAAAATATTGAAATTTCACGAACTTACGAGCCTGCGTAGGAACTGCACAACGCACTCTCATAAAACAGTCATTATTTGGAATTTTTGCACCAAATTTTCAACATGGGGTTTTTGGGACCCCTTCTCATGAATGATGTCACTATCATGGTGGTATTCAGGCCTTAAGGGTAATTTCTCAGTCACTGCACAGTCACTGCGTAAATCTCCCTTCCGGCTGAATAACGCCATGACAGTGTTTATCATTCATGAAAGTCTAAAACAGATGTAATTTAATTCCAAAATGCCCAGATATGCAACAAAGTTGAAACCCCCTATCTAGCCCACTATACAGCTTACGGCATTTCCTCAGTCCCGAGTCGCCTTTGAAGAGTGCAGACGTGTTCCCGGTCCACTGAAGATCATCGTGCCAAGCTCTGGAGAGTAAGTATGGGGTGAGGGGTGTGGGAGGCTGGGTGTGCAGTGGGTGGAGTGCAGGGTTGTGGGAGGAGGTTGGGAGGCAGCGCCAGCAGACACGTTTTCATTTTACAGGTTAAAAAGGCGTTGTGGGACGTTTGCCATGCTGGGGTGGGCTCCCAGTGTGGCACAAGGATGAGGGTGTTCAGCTTACAGGGATTGGGCACCCCGTTGGCTTAGGACTGCTTGCCATGCTTGGGTGGGCTCCAGCGTGGCACCTACTACTGGGGGAGACACAGCTCAGCCAATGGGGATTGGGCACCCTGGCTGGCTATACAGTGTCTCACAGTGCGCATGGCTGCGTGTGTCTGGGGAACTGTGCATGGGCAGCGATATCTGATCAGTGCTCACTGACGTGGCGCCCTTTCAACTATGTGCCACTGCATTTTGAGCGTCGTTGTGACAGCTCCAAATGCATTGGCTTACAGGGCCGCGCCTGTCAGCACACTGACTGAATTGGAGGAGGAGGTGACACACCTCCGAAATCTCTGATGATGGCACTATGTTTCTTGCACATGCGTGCAAGCAACATAAAAAGTAAAAACAATACCTTCTAGGGCCAATACACTTTGTCAGAGCACCAGTAAATGCCAAATCTTACAAGGCCCCTGCAAACAGAACATGTCACACCAAAGTTATGAGGCAGACTTGTATTCTATTGGCCATTGAGCACTGATTGGAAATGTGGGCTCAGTTACCCTCCTGTGTGAGACTCTCCACATAGGTTCCCACAGTCAGCAAGTCCAACTTCCTATACTGGGATTTGCAAACTCCAAGCATCTGGAAGATAAACTACATTGCTCTTCTGAGTATAATAAATTTTCTATTATTTGATAATGGACCCCAACCCTTAGGTAAGGATGGCATACCTTTCATTAATACAATATAGGCATTTCAGCACATAGTGCAGCAACTCTGTAGACCATGTCAGGAGAGTCCCTGGTCTTCTTGATCTCAGGTGTTTCTCAAATGCTGTATTCCACCTCCATCTCTGGTTGTAAGCCAATATCCATACAGGTACTGCTGAAGCGGTGGTTCCCCACAGCTCCAACTCACCGGCAAACACTCAGCAAGCACAAACACATAGGGTGAGCCCTTCGGCACCAAAACCAGTTATAAAGCTTGTCCAGAAGCACGTTATCAAATGCTTAATATCTGTAAGGTAGTGACGTTTTAGTAAACCAAATACAATTTAAGCAAATGTTTCATTCACCAATATAAAAGGAGACAAAAAATACAGCTGGTTTTATCAAAAATTTCATGAGACACTGAAAGAGGGCAGAGCTGCTGCACAGAGCAGAGCAGCATTGCGGCCATCTTGTTGCTCTGCCAAGGCGTACACTAGATTCACCAACACAGTATCCCCCTGATATTCCACAAATTATTCAGGACAGTCAAAATACAGGAAAAAGGAAAAGTCCAGAAACTTCAGAAATTGAAGAAATTTCAGAAACAAATAGAGCACATGACAGTAAAATATTACAGATGCTATGAGAAATAAGAAATGGAATTCTTTTCAATAACAAACTATTAATTAATTTCACCTCTTTAATGAGTGCACAAATAAATAAGGGAGGGGGAAAATGCTTTGTTATATGAAGAAGCAAAAAAACAAGAGGGAAAACAACAAGTCCTAAGTGATAAAAATAGAAAAACCAATAAGTAAAAAGATTAGAAAAACTACAGAACAAATTGGTAGAAAAGAACTAAAATAAACAAAGACATTGTATTGGACATTCAAAGTAAAAAAAGAGAAATGGAAAAAAATTAAAAGCCTACATGAAAAAAAGATGGAATCTGGGGTGGTGAAGGAGAGGGAGAAGGAAAAAGAAAGGACAAAGAATACTGAAGAAAACAGAAAAACAGAACAGGAGACAGCTCAGATACAAGAGAGAAGGTACAGAGAAGAGTCAAAAAGATAATTCAGACAGAAGAAGATGGGATATTAAATAGATACCAAATTATGGAAGAATGTTCATTATCAAGAGAAGGAAAGGACAGATAGGTGAATGGAAAATATAAGAGTGGTATAGAAAAGGAAAATAGCAGAAAGGGGAAAAAGGCTTAATAGGGAAAGGAGAAATGTTACCCACAGTCTTTTTGAGAGGCATTCCAAAAATTAAAAATGAAAATCATATGACATTAAAACTGGCAGTATGTAGCTTATGTAAAGGAATAATGGGTAATACATTTACCTGGAATGAGACAGGCTCCACATATAGATGTCATGGAGGTGAAGAAAAGGGCTGGATTTGCCTGGTATTAAAGAACAAAAATATCAGGAAAGAGATATTAGAAGTGAAAGAACAACTGAAAGATTTGGGCATAAATGCAGATGTGACAATTCCTATTGAGAGAATGAATAAAAGAGGGGTGTATGAGAGAATGCCACCGAAGGAAAAAGTAAATAAAATAAAGAAGTTAAGAATAAAATCCAGCAATGGATATCTAATTATATGAAACCTACTGAGAAATAACATATGTTGCTGTCTGAGAAAGTATATGAAAGAGTGATCAGAGGTAGACAACAGATGGGACCCAGAATAAATCATAATATAATTTTGGAAGAGGCCCAGAGATCTGAAATAATAGAGGAAGTAGCTAATTTTTCAGAGGTAGAAGAGATGAGTGAAAATGAGGAGGAGGTTTTGTATGTCACTAGTGAAATAGGAGAAGAAATATGACTATCAGAAGCAGAAATCAAAGAAACAGCAGAGCGACTGATAACACTAAGTTGGAATATAGCAGGTGCATTATGTAAATTTTGAGACAATGGTATTGTGAAATTTATGTAAAAAGTGCATATAAATATGTTGCAAGAAATCTGGGTAAATAATGTAGATGATTGTTATTTTGAAGGCTACCAAGTGTAGCATATC
Organism: Neoceratodus forsteri; assembly: GCA_016271365.2. Taxonomy (NCBI): domain Eukaryota; kingdom Metazoa; phylum Chordata; order Ceratodontiformes; family Ceratodontidae; genus Neoceratodus; species Neoceratodus forsteri. The sequence goes on from JADMNL010000022.1 coordinate 131,789,352, forward strand.
CAAGCAAAAAAAATAATAATTCTAAATTTGGTAGACCATCAGGAAGAATCAGTACCTTTGTTAAAATGAACATAGACCTGAACTGTAAATGCATATGGAGTAATGTAAGGCATTATTTATTTTTTATTTATTGAAATGTTTCACCAGGAAGGCACGCTAAGTGGCAAGTTGCTCATCTATTGGTGTGACCTGGGGGGAAGGGGTACAATAGGAATGAGAGATTAAACATTCAAGTTACAAGATCAACATTAACATACAGTTATAAGGTAGGTATTACAAACATTGTTACAACAGTGTTGCACATAATAGGTAGAAAGGGTGGACAATAATAAGTGCCAGGATAATAAATAAACAAGTGCTTACATGAAAGAAAAGGGGGAAAGGAGAGGGAGGGGCTAGGTGGGGGAGGGGAAGAGTCATGTTCCAGGAGACCACTTCAGGATGCGAGGAACCCTGCAAGGGGACTGGGGGACCAGAGATAAGTGGATAAGGCAGTGTCCCAGATAGACCCCATCAGGATGTGGGGAACCCTGCAAGGGGACTATGAGGCTAGAGAGCAAGGGGAATAAGGCTGTAGGGATTTAAAGAGGGAGGAGAGAGAAGAAGGAGGAGTGACTTAAATGCTAGGTGAGGGAATAGGACCTAATCCAAGAGAGGACCCTTCAGGGTGCGTGGTACCCTGCAAGAGGGTTGGGGAAGGTCAATAGATAGGGAATAAGAGAGTGATAGGAGAAGGAGAGGGTTGGGGAAGGTCAATAGATAGGGAATAGATAGGGAGTGATAGGAGAGGGAGGAAGAAATGAACCCTTGAGGGGAAGAGAATTTGCACCTTTGGAGGGGATGGGGCCTAATCAATAGCCCATCAGGATGCAATTGGATCCTGCTAGTAGTCATGGAAAGCCAAGATAGTGACTAGATAGAATAGGGGAGATATGCTAAGGCTCAGTAGGACCCCCTCAGAATGCTGAAAACCCTGCAAGGGGGACTGTGAAGACTAGCTAGAAAGGTAGATGGAGGAGGGGAAGGAGAGGAGACAAGCCTTGGCCCAGTAGGACCCTTGCAAGGGAGAATGCAGGATTGGAGATGCAGTGGAGATAGGAATGGATACTGTACATATGTGTACAAAAAGGGAAGAAGTGTTTTAGATTATGATATTGTGGATTTTTTACAAAAATTGGAAGTTATAAATAACTGGGACAGCGATCACAGACCAATCCAGATACTGTATATCTGGATGGTAGTAGGTACATATATAAGGAAGACCAGAATAAAAGAGAATGGAAAGATAACAATATGGAAATTAGAAAAAAAACAAAGAGATAAGATGGCAAAAAGTAAATGTAGAACATCTAAACAATTTTATGCAAACTAAAGAGATCATGGAAATGAAACAAAACTGTATCATACAACTAGAGGGGAATTTAAAAGTGAAAGAGTTAAAAAATAAGACAAACGATATACTTTTGGTGTTTGAATCAATTGAACAAAAAATAGAGAACAAACTAGAAGGACAACTAAACAAAAGCACAACGAAAAAGAATATTTATACATCAGATTGGCTTGATGCAGAATGCTTACAAAAAAGGAAATTACTACAACAAGTGGACAGAGGGATAGTAAAATTCAATGATGTAGAGAGCAGTAAGGCACTGATAAATATAAAATCTGAGTTTAAAAATCTGATACAGACAAAGAAAAGAGAGTACCAAAAAGATTTATGGGATAAATTACAAACAGCTATTAAAGGGAAAGATGATAGTGCTTTCTGGAGCTTAGTAGCCCATGGTACAAATAATAGTAGATTTAAAATATTTGCAGTGATCCCCTCTGAGAAGTGGATGGAACACTCTGAAGGAATTTTTAACAAACATAATGAAATCTTGTGGACAGAAGCAGACCACTTAAGAAAGGCAGATGACAGTAACTGGATAGAGTTACAAAAGAAGAAATAATAGAGGCTATAAAAACTCAAAAGAATAAGGCACCAGGGACTGATAAAATTGGTGTAGAGTTGTATCATGTAAATGTCGAATGGTGGGCTGAAATATTATTAGGTTTGTATAAAACATAATAAAATACATGATACTTCAAATAACTGGAATGAGGGCACAATAGTTCCACTACATAAAAATGGTCCACAGAGAATTCAAAAATTATAGACCTTATTGCTTTTTTAAATATCAACCCAAAAATATTTTCTAAATTAATATTGAAGAGGATCCAGTATTGGATAGAGGACAACACAATTCTTTCAACAGTACAGGTGGGTTTCTGTAGGGGAAGATCTATGGTAGATCAAATTTGTACCCTAAGATATATAATTGAAAAATATATAATCATAAAGAAAAGAAAAGAAAAAATTACGCAGCATTTATTGACATCAAGGCAGCTTTTGACTCAGTCAATCGTAAAATCCTGTGGGAAATTCTTACAGAGAAAGGAATGTGTGAGAAGCTGCTAAATAGTATTAAGCTGCTGCATGAGGACAATAAATTATAATAAAGTGCAACAAAGAAGGGAGAATAACAAACACAATAGATGTAAATCTCAGTGTCAAGCAAGGATGCATTTTGGCACCAATATTATGCAACCTGTATATAGACAAACTGGTGGAAGATCTAAAACAAGTGGAGACCTTCCCCCCAAAATAAATGGGGCTGACATACTAATATTGTTATATGCAGATGATGTGACATTGCTGGCTCAAACTCCACTGGGGCTAAACAGGGCAATTATAGCTACAATAGATATATTAAAGAAACTGATATGACACTGAACCAAGAAAAAACTAAAGTGATGGTGTTTGGTAAAAGCATATCAAAACTAGGAGGTTGGAAAATTAGAGATATGCAAATAGAATAGGTAAATACATTTTGTTACTTTGGGGTTACATTTACCCAAAATTTAAGATGGAAGAAACATATAGAAAAAGTATATGAAAAGGCAGCAAAAATGCTGAATGTAATTAAACATTTTGCTCATACAATAGCAGGGAATTCCTTTACTACTCAATACAGGTGTTTAAAAGCTAAAGTAGTATCACAAATGACATATGGGACAGAAGCCTGGGAACTATCAAGTAAAAATAACTTAAATGAACTGGGGGTGGTTCAAAATAAATATTTGAAAAACCTTTTAGGTCTATCAAATTTTATATCAGCAGCAGGGGTTAGAATGGAAACTGGTATCCTTTCAATATTTAACAGAATAGTTGAAAGAGCATTACTTTAGTGGAAAAAATAATTCAAATAACAAAACAGATTTTGACCTGGGTGTGGGGTGCTTATAAGAATACCCACTTCATAATACAAAAAAATTCCAGCACTCGCCACATCTAGTATGTGTAAAAATCAGGACGCCTTCACTAGAAATGTATAAATTATACAAAAAATATTTTATTTTATAAAATCATATGCCACACATCCCCTCCTGACATGTTTTGGATGACTTATCCTTTATCAAAGGCTGGGGAACACCCATTTTATAAAATAAAATTTTTTTTGTATAATTTATACATTTCTAGTGAAGGCAGCCTGATTTTTTACATACGCTAGAGGTGGTGAGTGCTGGAATGTATTCGTATAATGGAAAAAAATAATTACCTCACCAAAAGAAAGTATAATACAAAACTGTTGGTTTGATGGAAAAAAAATGTCAAGACATGGAGGAATTAACATGGTTTAGAATACTTAATAAAGAACTGAACAAAAATGATTTAGTGTATAATATCTTTGGAGAGATAGAAGGTATGTTTAATCCAGTTAAATTTGTGGAGGAGGCAACAAAGGATAGAGGATAATTAAACATGGATTATATTAAAGTACATGATGTATGAGAAAATGACCCTTTAAAGATTATAAAAACAGATTTTAAAGTAGAGAATTACTTGTTAAAATGTGACCTGTTAAAACATAGAAAAGTATTAGCAAGATTAAGATTTGGTATATTTACAGGATGGAGAAATACAGTAAATTCTATGGTAACGATATGACTGTTTGCTCAGGTTGCAATGAAGCAAGCATGACAAGTGCTCACTTAATTTTTGAATGTCAAGGCTTTATAACTGAAAGGAAGTTATACATTAACCAGCACTTTAGTAATCTTAAGGAGATGAGACAAAATGAGAAATCAATTTCTGTTTTAAATTGTAAACAAATAAAACAATTTTTTTGCAATTGCAAGTTTTGCTCATAAAATAGTGATAAAACTGAAATAGAATGTATAAAATGTAACCCTTAATGATTAGCTTGTAAGTTATTATAAACATGGATATAGGCAAAGAGAATTTCTAATTCTGTAAGTCTGATTGGCCCCTATACATGATCGGGGTATAGGGAAGCACGAAATGCGACTACCCAGCTCACGACCCTGAGCCCCACAGACAGGTGCTCCCATACCGGCATTCACCAATGCGGGCCACCTGTCCATGGCTCCTCCCCCCTGGTGTGCAGGACTGTGCATGGCAGCTGGGGAAGAAGTCAGCATCCCAGGTGGGCAGCCAGTGGGATGCTCCACTGGGACCCATAGTGGATCCCATGCATAGGGTGGCATGGGTCCAGGGCTGTGCATGCCAATGGCATGCACCCAGACCCTTGTGGCACCCTCTGATTCCAGTGCTGCCGCACATGTCCTTGCTGGGCACTCACCCATCCAGCTGCACCTGCAGCCTCCTGTTGCCTAGCACTCGGGGATGGCATGGTGTGTCCTTTCCCTTCCCACAGTGACTGAATGCATGTGTTCTTGGGAGCTAGCACCGGATTATGCCTGGTCCTGGCTGGTGTACCCAGCACCCCCTCTGCACCTCTGTGGCCAGCACTATGTGGCTTTATAAATGCTGTCTGGTGCCAGCCTGCCCCTCGCCCACCCTGGTGCATTGCTCATTGTGCAGCTGGGGATTTGGGTGCATATGTACTGCACTCTCCCTTGTGCATCTCTAAGTAGGGGGCACAGTTGGCAGGGTGGCTATTGTCTCTGATATACACAAAGCCACTCTACACCATTTGTGCATTGTTTGTGTATTAGTTGTACATTTTTGTATGTGACAAAAACTTTTTTATATATACATACTTTTAAAATAAACCGAATTAGTATGTTTGTATAATTTGCCCCGTGATTCAGAGACATCAGGAATTGAAGTGCTGAGGTTGTTTTTGCTGTAAGTCTTCCACAATGAAACTACTGTTGTGAATTAAGTGATGAATTACAAAGTTTTCTGTTCCTTATGATTTTCATGTGGTGACTTCCCCTTCATTTAATTTGCCTTCCCTTAGATTTTTGTGGAGATCACTTGGTTAATCGGTTCAACATGCCCTTTATGTGCTATATGGGCTTGTTCATCTACTCATATTCCAAGCTTATCCAGACAAAAATCTGGAATTTTTTTTAAAGAAATACTTAAAAAGGATAAATGGCCTGTAGCTAATTGGATCACTACTGACCTCGTTTGAAAATTGGGATAATAATATCAAGTAACCATGACGGGAGTAAGACTAGAATATATTAATACACCTAACAATAGAGGTTAAAATCTCTGTCTGCCACAACTTATTCACCAAGACAATTTGGGCTGGAATGCCATCTGGGCCAGGGCTTTATTATTCTTTTGGTTGCTAATAAAGAGGACTCTCCTTAGTACTAAGATAGCCACTGGAGAGCTGCTTATGGTTTGAGCTCCATTTGCCAGTCTTGGAAAAACTTAAATATCTTTGCTATCTGATAACTAAAGTTTTACAAACCTACACGACTGATTAGAGAAAGACTTGCTCTTTGTCCTTAACTGAGCAGTGTACCTCTCCTGGAATTAAACCTTTGGGAAAGTATTTCAGGCTTGAAATAGGCACAGAGGGTGGGGACAGAATGGTCGTGTGCTTTGGCTTGCTGAGTCATGTACCAACTGCTGTCCCTATCCAGCCTGCAGGTAATATCCACCATTGCTTACTTTGCTCTTTCACTTCCCTCTTTTAATGCCAGGTGCCTTTCCCATTGTACCTCCTTTATAGCTAACTACTGGTTTGGTTCCCTACTTCCTACCTTATATTTCTTTTATCCTCTCCCTCAACTTCCTACTACACTTTACAGAATAATTCTCATTCTATCTTTATTCTAGAAAATATGTTGGTCAGTCGCTTTTTCATACTATTTTCCTGAATTCTGGTCTTCTCTATCCTTGTCAGTTCACTCTGCTTCTTCTGATATCTCTTTAAAGTCTCTCCTTCATGAGTATTTTTTCTCCATCTTGTAACTGACTATAATGCTTTTCCTCCCCCAATAGTTTTGCCCTAGCATTCTGTTTCATTTTTTCTCTCTTTTATGTGAATCTGTTATACTGGTGTATTCAATTTTAAATTATGCTCCTTGATAGATTGCCTGCTGTCAGTCAATGAGTGAGTACCATATACAGTATGCGCTAATTCAGAGATCATTTCATGGCTGGTCATGGTGTTGAGCAGTGGGCAGTGCCAGTCGTCAGCTCAGTTACAGGTTGGGGAGTAGGGTGGTAGGCGCTGCATGGTGAGGTCCACTAGATCACTTGGAATTTCTGGAAATCTGTTTATAGTGAATCAGGGCTGAGGTGGTCTACAAGAACACTAAGGCATATAACTTAAACTATAAATATTACTGCTATAATAACAGGAGGTCAGGGCTTGAAAGTGGGTGCTAGACTTCCAAGGATAATAGATTTATACATTATGGGGGACTGGGGCTTGGGGGCCACAAGATTACCAGGGGATATTTGATTTAAACAGTATGGAGGACTCGACCTTGGTGGGGTGGTCCTCTAAACCACCAGGGACTGCTAGGGGACATTGGGACATGGACGCCCATGACTTGTGCATGGTGCCTTTATTTAGTGCATGGTTGAGGTTGCTGTGAGCCATAGGACTTTGCCACCTGGACCCTACCCAATAGAGAATTGGGTGCTGGGTCTTTGGCACACTGGCAAGCAGCACAGGTTGCCTTTGGTATGACTTGTGACAACTTTTGAAAATCGTGCCCCAACTCTCTACATACAAGTCTGCCATCATGATATCTTTTGCCTTCAAATCCTACTGGGACTCAATTGTCTAATTATCAAGACTAAAGGGCATATTAGCTTTTAAGACAAATATTTTTTCCCTGACTTTGCATTTATGACTCAACAATGTTACAATCAATTATTTGCCCTCAGTCATTAATTATTGGAAATGGGTGTATACTTCTAGGGCTTGATTTTACATCAAAAGCACCAATGCATTAGGTTGCAAGGGAGATTGAGCCACGGTGAGGCTGCACCATCCCTGTGTGTGCTATTCTACAAGTTCAGCCATGATCACAACAGGGGGCTACCCTTAGGCCAGTGAGGAGGTGGTCTAAAGGTCATGCACAACTGCAAGTTAGGGCAGCAATTGTGGAACTGTAAGGAGGGATGAGGGGCAGAAGAAGCACAGAGGAACCCTAAGGGGCAATTGGGGCATGGAGGCAGTGTGAGGAAGATGAGGTGGCACCCTCGTGGGTGACCTGTACTGCTACTTAAAGCCAATCAGACCAGGTACAGGGGCAGGCAAAATGGGACCAGGACCAGCCTCACTAGTATACAGTATATAGTGTGTGTATATATATATATATATATATATATATATATATATATATATATATATATATATATATATATATATATGCATCTGCCCATGAATGCAAATGACCCCAGTACCATCAGTGGGCAGCATGGCTGTAGGCTGTGGTGCAAGTAGTGGATGGGAACAGTCCTCAGGCACCACTGCAGTCTGCTGGTACTAAGCCCCTCATGTGGAGGCAGTCTGCCCCCATCTCTGGTGATGGGATTAGTGGCACATAATGGGGCAGGTGCAGGGGTGTACATCCCATGGCCAGGTCCTAGCCCCTTTCTGCCACCCCAGTATCCAGTCTGATTGACTTTATGTGTAGCACAGGGCACCCCACAGGGTACCATCTCATTCCCCACACATTGCCATTGTGCCCCCCCACTCCATATGCCACCATCTGTGTTCCTTATGCCCCTGGTCACCATCTTGCTGCCATATGCACCCCCACCTTCATGGTCCCTCAAATGTTGTTCCAGGCAGGTGGGGTTGACATGTCACATCAAATCCTGCAGGTTTGCCACTTCTTCGGTGCAACTCTGCAATATGGCAAATCTCAGGTCTTGGGTGCAGGCACAATCATTTTTTTAAATACAGTGCAGGGTCCCTGACACACCCCAAGATTTCCACAGCCCTAGATCTCCACAACTTGTGGCAAGCTATGGGCTCTTAGAAAACTGAGCCCCTAAAGTTTAGCTCCCACCAAACATCACATAAAAAAACAAACTCTGCTGGTCCAGTGGTGCAGATGACTGAGAAGCTGGATACCTTACCTTGCATCACACTGGTGATCTGGGTTCTGGAATGGACTTGGATCATCAGGGAGCAGGCATGGGGGGGAGGATGAGAGCAGGATTGAGCAGCCGTGGGACTGCTCTCCTCTTTTGGGGTGGTCGTCTCTCCCCTGTAGTACTGCTGACACTGGATGGAGGTCAGGTGGGGGTCGCAAGTTGCTGGAGGGTGTCTTGAGCCATGGGGTGCACACGCCTCCACATAAGCGTGCCTGGCTGAGAATGGGGACGGGTGAAAAATGGGGAGAAAATGCAAAAAATCTATATAGCTGGCCCAGTGGCACTGATGGTTTAGGTGCTGGACGCCACACCTCACCAGCAACCCAGATTCAGGAGTGAACTCAGGCCACCAGGAGTCGGTGGGAGGGGAGGGTGAAGAGACAGGATTGAGCTGCCACCTGGCAGCTCTCCTGTCTGGGGAGTGCCATGAGGTTTCTCCAACTCATGGCTGCCACCCAGTGGAGGCTAGATGGCAGTGCCAAGATGGGGAAAACCTAGGTGCTAGGCCAGGAGGGCGGGATGGGGCCATCACTGGAGCTGAGGGGCACATGTATGCCTCCATGTGCATGCACGACCATGTTCTGGGGCTCCAGGAATAATGGGGAGAAAATACAAATACCATGTCTCCCCTGTTGCTGTAAGGTGGGAGGGGTAACAGGGGAGCACCAGGTTAAGTAAAAAAAAAAACCCTCTGGCCAGAGTCGATAGGGCTCCAAGGGAGGAATTTGGGGTAAAATATTGAAAAATACCAAAGTTACAAGCCTGTGTTAGCAAACTATAATAAAGGCTTATAAATATGTTGTTTTGTAATATTTGTACACCAAATTTTCAGCATAGCCTTGTTTAGACCCTATCTCATGAAGAAGGGCAGAACAAACGTTCCATTCCTGCCTGAAAGGTGATTTTGCATAGGGATTGTAAAATCAATTTTTGGGATGCAAAAATACATTTTGGGCTGGAGCTGAAATCTGACAGCTGTCACATTCATGAGGTGCTGTATAGAAATGGGTATGTTGTAAATTTGCGGTAAAAATATTGAAAATTACCAACATTATGATCCTGAATTTGCAATATTCAACATCGGCTCAAATTTTGTTTTTTTAATATTTTTACACCAAATTTCAACATGGCCTTCTCATGACTCCTCCTCAAGAACAAGAGTAGAAAAAATGTTTAACTCCTGCCTGAAAGGTGATTTCATGTAGGGACCATGAAATCACCCTTCGAGACAGATTTACCTGTTGTCACTTACATTGTTCATGAGGTGGTGTCCCAAAAATGGTATGTTGAAAATGTGGGGCACAAATATTGCAAAATGTTCAAGTTATGTTACTAAGTTCAAAACCCCTTGAAATACATTGAACTGCATACCTGATTTCCTCAGTTCGTAGTCCAGCATTGATGGGAGAAGACATGTCTGCAGTCCAAAGAGAATTACAGCACTGGACCCCCGAAGGGTAAGTAAAGACTTGCAGGGGAGTGGGGTGCTGGGTGCTAAATAGAAGGGTTGGGTATGTGGGAGTACAATGACCACAAAAGACATTGATGGACATTTTTTGTTTATTTATTTATAAAGTGCTATTTTTCAGTAATGACTTAAAGCTCTGTACAAGTGAGCAAGTACATTTAAAACAGATTAAAAGATAGGCAATATCTGCTAAAATAATAACAATTCAAGTTAATTAACTGGAGGAAAACCTTCCCTAAAATGAAATGTCTTCAGCTCCCTTTTAAAGGCATTTATTGATGGGATACTTACAGGTTTAAAAAACAAACAAGGATTCCTGCACTGGAGGATTGGGCACCCCCCAATGCCACTGTTACATTTCTGGGAGGGGGGCGGGGGGTGATGGGTGCTGACAGGGAGGGTCAGGTGGGGAGAAAACAATAAATATATTTAAAAAAGCACGACTAGCCAGGCATGCACACTACTGGATGGGGGGCACTAAGACAATTTGAAATAGTGCAGTGCAACTGCCTATAGAGACAATGGGCCTGATTCAAGGGGGCTGTATCGGTGCAAGCTGCAGTAAACTGCAGCTTGCACCAAAGCTTATGTGCCAGGACCCTGCACCTGATTCAGGTACGGGACGCATCCTGGAGCCTAAGTCTCCTTATGTGCGGCAGCACCCCCCCCATGCATCTAACCCATGGCGCATGGATGGGGTGTGCCACAAGCCCCTTGCGGCAATGCCCAGCTGGCACCCCATATCCCAGTGGCCCCAACGCAGGCCAATTACCCTCCCGGTGGTGGTCCAGCCTCCCACCCTAACAGATAGTGCCCACTCCATCCCCAGATAGAGCAGGGGACCAGAATAGCCCTCCACACACCTTTGCAGAGGTCCCGACTGCCCAGACTGTACAGTGTATATACTAATATTAGCATGTGCACTGCACAGTCTGCTGCACATTCCAGGCAATCAGAGACCCTGCACCCTATTCAGGTATGGGATGTGTCCCAGAGCCTAAGTCCCCTTACACGTGGCGGCACCTCCCATGCATCTAACCCATGGCTCATGGACGGGGTGTGCCGCAATCTCCTTGCGGCAATGCCCAGTTGGTACCCCCTATTCCAATGGCCCCAATGGAGGTCAATGACCCTCCTGGTGGTGGTACAGCCCCCCACACCAACAGATAGTGCCCACCTCATCCCCAGATACAGCAGGAGACCAGCATAGCCCTCCACACACCTCTGTGGAGGCCCCGAGTGCCTGGAATGTGCAGCAGACTGTACAGTATACATGCTAATATTAGCGGGTACACTGTACAGTCCACTGCACATTCTGGGCAGTCAGGATCTTCACAGAGGTGTGTGGAGGGCTGTGCTGGTCCCTTGCTTTGTCTGGGGATGGGGTGAGCACTATCTGTTGGGGTGAGGGGCACTATTTCACCACGTGGGTGGCACTAGCAGGAAATGTACTAGGGCAGAATCAGGGTTCAGGGTGGGGAAGGGACAGTACTAGTACCATGGGCTACATAGAGGATGGGGGGGTGTACATTACCGTGGGCATGACATGGGCCCTGGCACCACTGGAGGACTGCAGCATAGTGCCACATACAGGGGTTGTGCCCAGCAGAGCATTTTCTAAGTCCCCTTAAACCAACCCTAGCTGGTCTCAGGGTACTTAGAATTCTGCCTTCAGGATGCAGTTTGTGAATCCTGTGCCCGGGCTGTGGCAGCTTGTGTCCGCCGCAGTGCCTCCTGCACCTTGTCACAGCCTAGCTCTGGGCGCAGGGATGGTACAAGCCCCATTTGGGGCAGTCAGCCCGCAGTTGACGCAGACTACCTTTGTGAATTACATGGAGGCAGCCCTGGATGCAAGGTGCACCTTGCACCATATCTGCAGGGCTTTGAGAATCAGGCTCAGTGAGTGGAGTGTTCACAGATGCGGAAGCAACTCTGTTGAAGCTCCAACATGTTGGGTCACCAAGAATGCGGAAGTCTTTTTCTCATAGCAAGACCTCTACAGGGCTACACCCACTGCAGCCCTAACAAAGGTAACCACCTTATAGTTTTGTGACTTGGGCTGAGTTACTTCATTTATTATAGCACAGTGTAAAATGAACTCTGACAGAAATGAGGACACAGAATCACATTCTCTCTTCGTGGAGATGATTGCAGTGATAAATTACTACGAAGGTAACTTTTGTTTCTTACACTCATCTAAGTACTATTGGGCTTTAATTTCTTAGAGTCTAGTTATGAAAATAGATAAGTAAAGGTGGTTAACAATGTATTACAATGCATTATTAAAAAGACACCTCTTTAATTTTAGCATTTCTGACTGCCTAACTGAAGCAGAAAATGTCTTTCATTTTGAGGAATCAGATAATGGCTTGTTAACCTGTTTTGCTCTTGAGGGAGACAATAACAAATAATCATAATCCCAGATGTATTTTTCAGAGGTGAAGGCCCTGGCTGGGACAGCAGAGACTGGATTTTTTTAATTCTGATTGTTAAACTTGAACTTAACATTGAAGGGTGCTAAGGAGTCCTCCCATTCTCACATCTGAACCAGAAAATGCATGTAACCAGTCACTTCCTGGGGTTACTAGAATCCCATCAGTTTTACAGCAGACAGATTGTCTGGGCTGTGTTCAGAGGGATTAAATGCTCTGTGTAAAACATTACATAATCATTTGCCTGGCTCTGCTGAGCAGAGGATGAGGTAATGCTGTTCAGAACTCTCCCAGCAGCATAAGCCACATTTGGCTAACAGCTGTGCTGGAGCTGTCAGAGTGTTCTTCTTAAGTTGGAAATTGAAGGGAGAGTAGCTCACTGAGAGTTTTGAGGGCAAGAGGGCTACTGGCACTCTTGTTCAAGAGGGAAGGAAAGTGTGTGTTTCTGCCATAGTAAAGTGATCCAAAGACAGGTTTCCTGGGAAGTGGTGGCTACCAGATCCTGTGAAGCCCCAAGGAGGTAAGATTTTCACACAGAAGATGGAATGAGACTGAGAGGTCAGTGATTCTTTGGGTTGATCCTGAAAGACTTAAAGACTGTCAGAGTTGCCCAGAGTGAAGAGACCATGTGTATTTTTACTTTAAAAGTTATGGATTTGTGACAGAATTGTGGACCGAAGTGTTTTTTCAAATGCCTCAAAAGGGAATACCAAACCGTGAGTACAAGGTTCATTTGAAGATAGACTATGGGTTGTCTGGTACCTTGTATGTGCCTACAGCTGGCTAGACTACAGGTACTCAGAAGTTCTTTTCACTACAAAAATGTGCTGTTAATGTGCTGAATGTATGGATGTCTCTAGCAGTTCAGCGGGGTTGGAGAATCCAGTTTGTTTCCTTAGGTGATGGCAGAAAATCTGACTTTGGCCAGAGTGAGCAGACCCTCATTTATGGCTGCAGAGTGGATCTAACTTGTTACAAGATAGGAAGAGTTTTCCTGCAGGTGTTAACACATGTCATCTCATCAGGTGTGTTCAAGTTAAGTGTGCAGCAACCCCCACAATACATACACTGGTTACAGATCCAGAGATCCCTTAGCACAGTGGTGGATAAGTCATCTGGGAAAAGTGTTCATGTTGGATTTACACTACTGCCAGCATGAAAAGTGTTTCTGCCTACAAATATTGTCATCTGTCCAGAACAGTAAAGATTTGGGGGACCACCCCTTTTGCTTATCATCTTGTCGGAAATAAAGCTATACAATACAATCCCAAAGTTTATGGTTTTGGACAATCCATCCTTCAGTGATTTGTGAAATGTTCTTGGTGCCCACATACAGGAGACACACCATCCCCTGCCACCTACCTCTTTTCCCGGACTTGGGTTAAATAGAAATGTTACTTTTTGTACCAATCCCCCACCTCCTATCTGCCTGAACCAAGTATTTACCCTAATGCCAGGGGTGAGAAGGGGGGAAAGCCTTACAAATTTTGGGGGTGTGGGTTAAATGCAAAAAAAGTTCCCATATGAGGTCAAATTGGCCTTTTCCCTTCTTCACTGTAAAAATCCTTTCTAGATTTGCCCAGTCTACTAGCAAGTGGATTCAATTTTTAATATGCAGTGGGTTACAGTTTTGCCAATGTTGTAAAATCATTTTTTTTTGCATTAATTAGTGCTAGACTGAGAAATGTAATTGTTTTTCCTTATTCCAGTTATCTCCTGATGAAAAAGTATCATGAAACTGTAGAATACCTGGGTCAAATGGAACATCCAAACTAACTACTGTACCTGTTATTGTCCTAATACTATTCCAAAACTCTTTTAAAGCTGGACATGCAATGAACATATATAAAACTGAACCCACTTTAACTGTACATCTAGGGTGTTTGTCTGACAGATTGTTATTAAATTTATGAAGTTTAGCTGGAGTGTAATATATCCTTTGGAAAATATTAAATTGAATTTCTTTAAGATTAATGGGCCCTGTTTATGATCGGGGCATAGGTACGTGTGAAATGCATGTACCCCGCCCACGGAGCTGCACACTCATGAACTGGTGCACTAGTACCAGCATTCACAAATGCTGGCCACCTGTCCACAGCCCTGCTGCCCCAGCATGCAGGTCCATGGAGGGTGAGTGCAGGCAGAGTCACGGTCCCGGCATGGGTTCGCCAGTGGATCCCTTGCATGGTGGGTGCACTTTGGCAGTGCGTCCATGGATGTCTGAGGGCCAGCGGCTGTGGTGGGGTGGTAGGTGCATTGTCACTGGCCCTTGCCATCGGCACTGATGCGGTGCCCTGTAACAAGGGGAGGGGCATGCCACTCGCAGGGTGGAGTGACACATCTTCCAGTAGCAGGAAGGGGTGATGGCATGTGGTACCGCTGGGGTGGGTGGGCAGCAGCCATGACCCAGTGCCCCTGTGAGAGAGAAGGGTGTTGGGGGTGCCACACTCATCACTGCATGCGGGGTGGGTGGGTGGGTGGTGTCAGCAGTGCCTGTGGCCCTGGTTGTTTGGTGGGATGAGAGTTAGAGGGAGTAAAATCCATTTATTTAGATCTTTACAAACTCTTTCTTGGAGTGGTTGTAATTTAGCTTACATAATTCAGAACTATGTTTTGGGATCATAATCCTAGTATAGGCAGAATCATTTTGGTTTAAAAAATGCTTGCATATCAAGATCTTGTTTTCAAATGTGAGCTATGATGCAAGGTGCCTGCTCCAAAGGTGTATGATGCAAGTGTCACATTGTGTCATACTTTACGGCATTCCTGATTTTCAAATGCTGGCAGTGGTGAAATTGAGATGCTGTGTGGCAAAGCCCCCCTGCACCACCCTTTGTGGCAAAAGCACCTGCACACCAAGTCAAAATGTGCACCATCGCTGGTCTTCACCATCCCTTTGTGTGCTATTCTAAAAGCTCCGCTGTGGTCACAACAGGAGGCTGCCTTTAGACCAGCCAGAAGGTGTTCTAAGGGCCATGTACTGCAGCCTGGCAGATGGTGATTGAGGGGGCTACAAGGAGGGGACCAGGAGCATAAGGAGCACAAGAGTATCCCTGAGATGGTGACAGGGACACTGTGGTGATATGCAGGGGGTTGAGGTGGCACTCAGTGAGGGTGTGCTATGCTATTAGAGACAGCCAAGTGACCTGGGTAAAGGGGGTTGGCAGATGGGGTCCTTGAAGGATACAGACATGGCACCTGCACCACAGGTGCCACTGACCCCAGTATCATCAGCAAGCAGCAGCCTGCCTCCACATAGGGCCAGGTACCAAGGGACTGCTTCTGTGCCCTGTGATAATTCTCAGCCACCACTGGCACTCTGAAACCTGCAGCCACTGTTGCCCGCTGACAGTGCTGTGGTCAGTGGCAGCTATGGGGCAGGTACAAGGGCTGTATCATTCATAGATCCAGATCTCAGAGCTTGTCTGCCATCCCCCTTTATTCAGGCCAATTGGCTGTCTTTAACAGCACAGGGAACCCTTGCTGGGTGCCACCTCAACCTCCTTCACATTGTGACCATGCACCTGTTGCCCCCTTAGGGTACTCTGCGCTCCTAATGCACTGGATTCCATTCTGGCAGGTGTATTTATCATGTACCTCCCACCTTTATGGCTGGTTGAGTGTTCCACCAGGTGGGGGAGTTGACGGAGCCTGCCGTCAAACTCCCCAGGTATGTCACCTCCCTGGCAAAACCATGTGGATGCAGCAAATCTTTGGTGTTGGGTGCAGGGACCCTCATTTTTGTAAAATAAGCACAGGGTCTCTGACACACCCTGAGATTATGCAGCCCTTGATCACTATAAATTGTGGCAATCTAAGGGCTCTTTGAAAATTGAGACCTGGTAGTATATATGCTTTGGCCCAGTTTTTCTTACATCCTGAAACCTCAGAGAAATTTGCCACTTATTTGAATAAAGGTGTTATAGAAGCTGGAGTGTCATTTAAATAGATAAGGACATTGCCAGCATATAAAGAAATTGCATGTTTCTTCCCATTAGACAAATAAAAAAAATTACAAAATGTTTTATTTCATTACTTAGCCTAATTGTTTGCGCAAAGGTCTCTATAAACATAGCAAAAAGGAGTGGGGAAAGAGGACATCCCTGCCTAGTACTCCTCTGCAACTCAAAAGAGAGAGAGATGACTGATCATTTGTCATGATTCTAGCTTTTGGTGTTTTATATTAAAAGTCAAAAGAATATTTGTTTCGGGGAGTTTTAAGTGATTTGATCAGTGATCACCTAGCCACATATTGCTTATGGCACAACAGCATTGCCAAAAATGTCCCACCCAAATTTAATCACATGCGGGAATTGTACACATTTCAATGAGGCATCCTTCTTGTCCGACCTGTCCTCCATGAACTGGTCCTACCTTGATGCAATACCACATGTCAACTCTGCCCTGGACTTCTTCATTATGGATTTCACATCAGTACTGGATGGTTCACCAATGCTGGTACAACAGGGAAAAGGGTGAGGGACATTAGGGATCAAGTACAATGTTAATGGCTATCATCATGCCTAGCCATTTAGCCACCCAACCTCAATTTTGCACACTGCATTAGGGAATGTGTGGACTATTCACTCCCTGCCCCCTGAATCTGTAAGATAATCACTTCCATGACAGAGGTGTGTGGGGCAAGTGGCACAACACCCTACAGCACCATCCATGCTAAGTTCTTCAAAATCCAATTCACCAGTATGACAGCTGAACTGGTTGCAGTGCCCACATTACAGCAATCTAATGATGGTGCCCCTCTAATGGTATAGGGTACTGGAAAGTCATGCCCCACTACCTACTCGTGGGCTAAAGCACAAAAGATACGACTAGCCCACGGATGATATATTTGCCTTGATGCATAAAAGAGATGGATCCTGGGCAAAATTTAAAGAAACTAGACTTGCCTTGGACTGGCACAAATAGAGATAATTGAGAAACAAATGCAAACAAGAAATAAACAGTGCCAAAAGCTATCCTCTATTAACTCAGAAATCTCTGAACCTACTTAACCCCCCAAAATTCTGGCAGTTTGTAAACACTCTTTTGAACTCCAAATAACACCCTTCATCCACCACCATTGACTTGAATGGTGTCAGTTACACTGACCCTTCTATTGTAGCAAATATCCTCAATGATTTCTTCCGTGACTTTTCTAAATATAGATCCACAAGTCATCCAGAGGTCAAGATAAAAAGTGGTCATGGCAACCTGAACCAGTCCTACTTCTACATTAAAAGGGTCATGTGACATGAACATGTCAAACTACTTACCTCCCCTAAAAACTGACAAATCTGCAGTCTCGGACAGCCTGATTCCTAAGTTCTTTAGACTCACTGCCTCTCAGATAGTACCTCCTGTAACCAGAATTTTTAGCCTATCTTTCTCAACTAATATCATGCCTGATCTTTGGAAAACAGCAATAGTCTTTCTGCAACACAAGAAAGGTAAAACCATATCACTTGAAAACTACTGCCCATCTTGATCCTGTCAGCTTTAGCCAAATTGCAGGAAATCATTGTGCATACCCTACTAAGGGAATACCTTCAGCAGTACATCCTCATCTGGTGAACATCATGGGTTCAGAAATGGACTTGGCAGTGATACGGCCCTGGTTATGTTCACCAGTGCCATCTACTGAGCAATGGACAAGGGTCCAATGATGGGTACCATATTTGTGGATCTGACCAAGGTCTTCAACTTGGATGACCATGACATTTTAATCCATAAGCTCTTAGATCTTGGTATCAGATCCCTGGCACTCACCTGGTTCACGAATTACCTGAGTCATAGTGTCACAGAGTGGTTCTATGACAGATCGGGGGCCTTATAATGTTGGGCTAGATATTTCCATCATGCCCTGAATGGTAGAAAAGGCATGGGTAAATATCAAACTGAAACAAAGGAAGGAAGGATTCATTGTTAAATTAAATTAACGAAAATGGTGTCATGTAGCATATTAAGGTATTGGAATATCACATAAAAAAAGGGGGGGTTGCAGTTATATGGGGTTTCCTGTATACTTACCCCTTTTCGGTGTAATTGTAATTGTCTTGTCTATTGCTATTCTAAGAAGATGTGTTAGTGCACAATTTCACACTGCTAGGCTGTAAAGATCTGCCTTTTTGTGTTAGTAAATGAGTCTTCCTTGTAAATGCTGTAGATAGCAGAGATTTGGAGTGTTTTTTCTATATCTACTATCTTTTAGAGGCAAGGGCTAAGTAAGATAAAGAAAACGGCTTTGCCAGTTTAGATTTACTTGACACTGTTAATGTAGTTCTGTTTTGTGAGGGTTGCTTTAAAATACCCTAAAAAGTCCTGTTTTGTTCTGCTGTGTCTCCGAGGGCTTGCTTTCACCTTGCAAGCTCTGCAATGATGTTGAGAACCTCTTGGTTCTCTTCTCTGCCCCCTTTGCATAATTTTATGCCTGGAGCTGGTTGTGCTCCTTGTGTAAAAAATGTCTTTTCCCCTGACAAATAAGATGTTTGGAGCCTTTTTTGGTCCGCAGACTAACCCCTGCTTAAATGCCTGCATATTAGCTCCGTGTTTGTAAAGAAAGCCCTCCGTTTTAAAAGTATGCAGGGCTTTGCACAAGAAATCCCTATTTTTACTGTCCTTGCATGTTCCAGAGTGAAATTAATCCTGGGAACCTTGGGTTTCTAGTGTTTATCCCTCAACATACTTAAATTGAAATGAGCTCTCCTGAATTTTGGCTTTGCTGTAAAAATAAGCTGCTATATTCCGTCACGGCAGTGCAAGTTCAAGCATCAGTAGTTATACGGCTGCTCGAACGTTCACACTATCGTGGGGGGATTTAAGCTCCTAATTATTTCCCATTTTGGGATTTGTAGCAAGAAAATAAAGCATTTAGCCTTGTACATACCCTCTCTGGTAAAATAGGAGTGTTCTGTGTGTTTTCAGAGGGTCTTACGAAATGAGGGTTCTAATGCTGCTGCTGCTGGCAAATAAGCTCTTGGAAACACATCACCTTCAGCTCCAGCAATTCTATAAGAAGCCAGCTGGCTGCATTCTAAACACTTTTATGCTGCAGCTAGAAGACGGTGGTGCTCCCCAACGCTCAGAGATAGATTTAAACTTTTTAGAATGACAGAATTTACTTTTAAGACTGGATTCAAGTCACATCTATGATTTCAGTTTGTTTATGTGCTATAAAAGAAGTATTTGCCTTGTATATAAAGAAATTATGTTTGAATGAATGTACAGGGGTGGAGTTAGCCTGACACATGATTTCTTCATCCTGTATAAAAACACTATCATTTGAAGCTATGAAGTTTGATAGATTTTGGGTCTGGAGAGAACTCCAGGGAGCTCTGCTAAATGTTTCAAGAAAATGTTGGACTTGGTCTGGTCTAATTAATGGGCCAATTGCATTTTCATTTTATGTTTGTTGTGTACCAGTCACGCTGTAGCTAATTTGTCCTGCTATGAAAAGAATAATGAAGTGATAAAATAAATTTTGATTTTTTGAAAACCGCTACTGTGTCAGACTACCAACTTGGATCCACTTGTTCACCCGCACCTTCTCACACATAGAAAACAGTCGGTAAAGGTCAGCAATGCAACATCTGTCATTAATATAATTAAAAGTGGGGTCCCCCAAGACTCCATCTTGGGACCCCTTCTGTTTTCCATCTTCATTAACAATCTGCCATTGGTCTGTAAACCCCATACACATTCTCCTTTATGTAGATGATGCAGTCTTGTAGAACCAGAATGATATTAACACAATCAATCAAGAACTAGATCACAGCTTCAAAAATGCAAGTATGTTCAGGCAAAAAAAATGGTCCTGTACCTCCCAAAAACCCAATCAATGCTTTTCAGCACCAACAATAACCTCCAAAAATTATCCCCAATGTTTTGTATCAGGGCAGAAAATGGAACTTGCCTGGAAAAGGTTAACGCCTTTAAATATCTGTGTGTTTACCTACACCCTACTATGTCCTTCAATCCACACATTCAAAACATCTCTTACCCACTTCATCAAAAGCTAGGCTTCTTGTACAGAATCCACAAGTATTTAGCACCTGAAATCAGGATTGGAATATCCTAGGCAAATTTACTCCTCACACTGGACTATGGTTCCCTGATCATTGAAGCTGCCGGCAAAACAGTGTTGCAGAAAAAGTGCACTCTTTCTTACAAAAAATTTACTTCCAGCAGTAATAGTAAAATGCACCATAGTATCTCTCTATTTTCCTTAAATTGGCTATTCCCAGAGCTCAGATCCAGCCTGGCATTCCTCAGGTTCATTTGAAAAATCATTCATACAAGTGTCACTGCTTACTTAGCTGAGGAGATCACATTTGCCGATATGCCCTCCTCCCACTCAACCTCAGACAACATTACTATCCCTTTGTTCCATACAAACCTAGAACAGTGCTCATTTTGCTACCAAGTCACCTCAGTCTGAAACTCAATATCCCCCCCATAAAAAGATTTAACAATCTCTGCCTTTAGTAGGATGCCAAAAGACTATTACTTTACACATAATGGCCCAGATATTCAAAAGGGTTGCTCCATGCGCAACAGGGTTGCGCATGCGCAAGTCCTACATTGCGCCATTCTGCGATATTCAGCAGGAGGCAGTTGCTCCACTGGCAACAGGTTGCGCAAAAGAGCAATGCAAATGAATGCATGCTCAACAGGAGGGGGAGGAACCATGTATAACCTGCGCAACCTGATATTCAGTCGGGTTGTGCAGAGTTGTGCATGCGCAACCCCCAACCTGCGCCTGCACAACCTTGAGCCAAAAAAAAAAGGATCAAGTTGAGGGCCACCCACAGGTGAGCTGCTGTATTGCAGGGAACAACACAGCAGCTGCCACCCCTGGCTGGCCCCCAACTCGGTCCCTGTGCCCCCACCACAGCCCGATCAGGGCATCACAGTCACATGAAACCCCCACACACATCTCCCACAGCCCGTTCGCGGGCAGTACAAATACATGAACCCCCACACACATCTCCCACAGCCCGATCGCGGGCAGTACAAGAAATATGAACCCCCACACACATCTCCCACAGCCGATCCGCAGGCAGAACCTGTATGAACCCCAGTGCCCGATCGCGGGCAGTACAAATACATGAACCCCCCACACATCTCCCACAGCCCGATCACGGGCAGAACCTGTATGAACCCCAGTGCCCGATCGCGGGCAGAATGTAACCCTCCCCAAGCTCGAATAACTCCCTGGTGGTCAGTGGACCGTAAAGCCCGATCGCGGGCAGAATGTCCAGCACAACCCCCAAACATCTCCCTGGTGTCTAGTGTCCCCATCCACCCACGAGCCCCTCCACCCGCTCCCCGCGGCGGTGGCGACAGCATCCACCCGCCTGCCGCCCCGCCGCCCACCAACTGACTGTCCGGTAGGGCTGCACGCCCATTGGTGCAGAGCTACAGCTAATGGAGTGCAGCCCATACTGTACATGACAGTCCAGATTTGTGAATGACAGGGTTGTGATGTGACATTCTGCCGGATGGGGCTTTACGGTCCACTGGACCACCAGGGAGATATTCGGTTGGGGAGGGTTACATTCTGCCCGCGACCGGGCACTGGGGTCATACAGGTTCTGCCCACGATCGGGCAGTGGGGGGCTTCATCAGGTTCTGCCCGCGATCGGGCTGGTGGGAGATGTGTGGGGGGCGACATGTACGTGTTCTGCCCGCGATCGGGCTGTGGGAGATGTGTGGGGGGGCGATGTACGTGTTCTGCCCCGCGATCGGGCTGTGGAGATGTGGGGTGCATGTAACTGTGATGCTCTGCACGATCGGCTGCATTAGGCGCCTGTCCTCGACGGCTGCTGCCTGGCAGGGTGGCCAGGAGCAAGTCCTCGGGATCGGCGCACCTACATGCAAATGGCATGCAAATGGGGCCATAAATAGATGCAAATGGCCCCTGGCCTTGCATAAATTATGGCCCCATTTGCATGTCACCTTTTGAATATCGGAAATTTGCGCATGGCGCCAATGGTACTACGCCACGCCAAGTTTAATGCTCAACTCTGGCAACTTGCGGTGGCGCAAGTTCCACTGCACTCATCTTTAAGTGCTATGTTTCGGGGTGATATTCGAAGGGTTGCTCAACAGCGCAACTCCTTTGAATATCACCCGCCACCCCTGCGCAACTATTTTGAGCAGTGCAGGGTTGCGCCTCAGACTGGCGAGTTTGAACATCTGGAGCCAATGTCTGTAATTGCTTTGCTAATCTCCTTCTGTATACCCTCCATGTATGAATCCTTCTGCAATGTTTGTTTTAGGATATTGAAACCTGCACTCCTGCATTGCAGTCACACTGCATATATTCATTTGTAACTTGCACTATCTGTGCTGCTTTTGCTCTGTATGTAGGTATGTATGGTGTACCAATTATTGTAACTCAGTCCATCACAATGGATGTATGAATGTATGCATGTATCAATTACTGTAACCTGCACACTCTGTACCTACACTCTGCAAATAATGTTATTTACTTTGTCTGTGCAACTGCACCCTGGTCAAGCCTGAAAAAGGTACTTTTTTGCCAGTGCACTTACCCAATTTCCAAAGTTGAAATAAAAATAAATAAATAAAATATATTAGGGCTATTAATTTTCTAAATTTTTCTCCAAAATCAAACTGTCTTAAAACTCTTATTAGGAAGTCCTAGCTCACCCTAACAAATACTTTTTCAGCATCTATAGCTGGTAGGGTAGCATTTTTTGAGGTAACTTTTTCCATTAGATTTTGAGTTCTCCTGATGTTATCTGCCAGTTTTCTACCACCAATGAAGCCTGTTTGCTTGGGATGTATAATTTGGGGTATGATTTTGTGAAGTCTCTTCACTAGAATTTTTGTAAATATTTTGTAATCCATATTTAATAGTTATATGGGTCTACAAGAGCCACAATTATCTTGTGGCTATTAACATGAACTGCCATAGCGTATGTAGGATTTTACATCTACATCTTTACAAAGGCTCCATGATGAGTAGGTACAACAGAATATGCTAATTAAGCCTGTATCTTAGTTTCCACTTGGTCCTGCCACATAGAATTTTCCACAAATGCATTTAAGTAGGTATACCACAGCTTCACTTTCACAGTTAATTTTACCTGTGATTTTTTTTGTGTGATTAATATTATGCTTTATATAACATTAATGAAAATGCATAAAGCTATTGCATAAAAGATGCTCTTTTGAGTCAATAATTTCATTTATTGTGCAACATATTACAATGAGGCATGGTTTTGATTAGTGGTAGGTATCACATGCTTTATGACACATGATTTACATGCACCTTACTCATTCTCTAAGGAAGCATCCGGTGGGGGGGGGGATGTAAGCAGGAGCCATTTTTCTGGTTATGCCACTGCTAAACTGAATATGGCTGCAATAATCTAGGTGACAACCAATAAAATGTCTTTTTTCTGAGTCCTTACTGCAGGGGTGAGTGTGTGTCTCCTCTTTCTGAGCTTGAATTAACTTTAAAAGCTGCACCACCATCCCAGTGCACCCACCATTATTTATGACTGTGGCTCCAATTTATCTTAAGCTCTCAACACTTCAGCTCGACTTTTTCTGTTTTCTAATTCACTTGTTTTTAAAGAGAATGCATCATTTATTTTACTAAATTTGGAGACAGAGCTAATTAAGACAGAGACAGATATGTTTACATTATTGAAGCCCTGTCTTCACAAGTACCAGTACATTTATGGAGGTGAGAGTTCTAAAGGAACTCAAAAAACTGAAATGGACAAGGCAGTGAGACCAGACGGGATACATCCTAGAATATTAAAGGAGCTTAGGGAGGTGCTGGCAGCACCATCAGCAGCCCTCTTCATTGAATTACCGGAAATAGGACCAGTTCAAAAGACTGGAGGAGGATAGATTTAGTCCCACTACACAAAAATGGGAGCAGTGAGGAGGCTGAAAACTATAGACCAGTCAGCATGACCTCAGTGGTGAGGAAAATGATGGAATTATTGCTATAAGAAAGGCCTGTGGAACATCAGTAATACAGCAGAACATGGGATCTGAGGCAGCATGGATTTAAAGTGGGATGGCATGTCAAACAAATCTGATAGATTTCTTTGACTGATTGACCTGAAAAGTGGATAAGAGGGGAGCAGTAGATGTGGCCTACCTGGATTTCAGCAAAGCCTTTAACACCATTCCACAAAGCAGGCTAGTGAACAAGCTAGGCACCATAGGACTGGTTCCAATGTGGTAACTGGGTTAGAAACTGGTTGAGGGATATAGAACAGAGAGTGGTGGTAAATGAGGCTCAATCCAAGAAAAGGAGGGTAACCAGCGGCATGCCTCCAGGACCAAGTTTTGGGCTAGTCCTATTCAATGTCTTCATAAGTGACATTGTGGAGGGCCTAGAAGGGAAGGTATGCTTCTTTGCAAATTACACTAAAATGTGCAACAGGGTAGAAACTCTGGGAGGGTGGAAAAAATGGAGAGACCTAGGTAAACTAGAGTAATGGTCAAGAGAGTGGCAGCTGATGTTCAAAGCAAGAAAGTATAAGATCATGCATTTGGGGCACAGGAACCCAGGGAAGGCTTACATGATGGGGAGAGATACTGATGGCCACCAAACAGGAAAGTGGTCTGGGTAATCACATCAGGTGATCTACATATACAAACAATGTACCAAAGCTGTGGGAAAAGCCAGCATGGTACTGGGGTGCATAGGAGGAGGTATCACCAGTAGAACAAGGGAGGTGGTGATACTTCTGTACAAACTCAATAGCGAGACCACATCTGGAGTACTGTGTCCAGTTCTGGAGGCTGCATCTCTGTGAGGATGTAGACAGGGTAGAGACAGTTCTGAGAAGGGCTACAAAAATGGTACAAGGCCTGCACCAAATGTCATATGAGGAGAGACTGGAGGATCTCAATACGTATAGCCTTGAAGAGAGAGAGAGAGGGGGATATGATAGAGAATTTGAAATATCTCAAGGTCATAAATAAGGTACAGGAGGGTAGCATCTTTCAGAACAAGAGATATTCTAGAACAAGGGGACACAACATGAGGCTGGAGAGGGGTAGACAAAGGGTTAACGTGTTAACGTGTTTCTTCACAGAAAGGGTGGAGGGTGCATGGAACAGCCTCCCAGTGGTGGTGGAGCAAATTCAATAGGGAATTCAAAAATGCATGAGATAGACATATGGAAACCCTAGCAGAAGGAAAGAGAACAAAGTTAGAGATAAGTAGGGTCTGTGGTTTTTGCAACAGGGCAAATTGGCAGACTGGGTTTGCTTAGTGATGCTTATCTGCAATCAGTTTCTATGTTTCTATGTCTCACTTCACTCAAGATGTCATCTTTAAAATCTGTCACATTTTCATCCTCTATGGGCTGCTGTGGTCCAACTTTATCTGCTTCTAGATTTTTTTTGTTTGTAGAGTAACTAAGCATTTTGCATATTGTGTTTCTCAACTGAAATTAGGTTTGATGTTAATTTTAATTTAGGTTAGGAGAACTGTTGCCACTCACCTGACTGTTTGCTAAAACAAACATCTGGAAACATAGAAACATAGAATTTGACAGCAGATAAGGATTGTTTAGCCCACCTAGTCTGCCCATTTCCATACCTACTGGATAAGCTGCAGATCTTAGTTAACCAACAGCCTATTTCTTCCTATTCCCCACTAGAATTGCCTTATGTTTGTCCCATGCATTCTTGAATTCCTCCACTGTTTTTGACTCCACTATCTCCTCAGGAAGGCTGTTCCACATATCCACAACCCTCTCCATGAAAAAATACTTCCTCACATTACCTCTGAGCTGTGCCCCCTTTATCTTCAAATTGTGCCCCCTTGTTCTTGCACATCTCTTTTTTCTGAAAGGTGCTACCCTCTATGACTTTGTTGATTCCCCTGAGATACTTGAAAGTTTCTGTCATGTCCCCCCTCTCCTTCCTCTCCTCAAGGGTATACATATTAAGCTCCTTTAATCTCTCTTCATATGTCTTCTGGTGTAGACCCTGCACCGTTTTAGTTGCCCTCCTCTGGACAACCTCCATCCTGTCTATGTCCTTGCAAAGATGGGGTCTCCAGAACTGCACACAGTACTCCAGATGGTGTCTCACCAACTGTCTGTACAGAGGGATAACAACTTCCTGTTTTCTACTGGTGATGCCTCTTCCTGTGCATCCTAGTATCCTGCCAGCCCTCCTTACTGCCTTCTCACATTGCTTGCCCACCTTAAGGTAATCCGATATGACTACCACCAGGTCCCTTTCCATTTTTATTATTGTTAGTATCTCACCCCTCATTGTGTACTCTTCCCCTGGGTTTTTGTTTCCCAGGTGCATTACTTTGTACTTCTTTGAGTTAAATCTAAGCTGCCATACATTTGACCATTCCTCCAACCTTGTCAAGTCCTTTCTTATCCTTTCCACCCCATCTTCAGTATCAACCTTGTTGCAGATCTTTGTGTCATCTACAAAAAGACATACCTTTCCTCCTTCCAGTCCATCTGCAATGTCACTTGTAATGACATTAAAAAGGACCAGTCCCTGTACTGAACCCTGCGGTACCCTGCTAGCAACCCCCCTTTCTTCAGAGTGAACTCTATTTACTGTTACCCTCTGTGTCCTGTTTTCCAGCCAATTCTTTACTAGGCTACCACCTTGGGACCCACTCCAAGGCTGACTAACTTGCATATTAATCATTTGTGTACGACTGTGTTAAATGCCTTGCTAAAGTCTAGGTAGGCCGTGTCCACAGCCCCTCCCCATTCTACTACTTTGGTCACCCAGTCAAAGAAATCTATTAGATTTGTCTGACACGACCTTCCTACTGTGAATCCATGCTGCCTTGGGTCCTGTGCCCCATTGGCCTCTAGGAACTCAACAATTCTTTCCTTCAGAAGTGATTCCATCATTTTCCCTACCACAGGGTGGGAGAGGAGGTCCCCTGAATCCTGCCCAACTCAACCTGGAGATGAGCAACCTCCTTATTTATTTATTTATTAGCTTTTGGTAACTGGGTAAGTGCGCTAGGCAACAGACCTGCCTATTTTCAGGCACGACCTGGGAGAGCACAGGACATTGGTTACAATATGCAGAAATGCACAGACAAAATATAGGTGTACAGGAGAAAACAAGATCTACATTGGGTAGCACAGTAATAGTTACATAAAGGTACATTTTAGGCATCGATCATAATAAGGATATAAAATAAAGTAATTAGGGTAACCATAAGACAGCTGAGAACAGTAAAGACATCGGGTTTATAGCCACCTAGACAAGTGTATTGCATGGGAGAACATTAGTGTAGTACTCAGGGTCAGACCCGACAGCCTGCAGTGGGACAAAGCAAATTAAGAGCATTCCTCAGCCCAGAGAGATGCCTGCAAATAGGAAAACACCATGTCCTCCGGAATGTCTTCCGGCAGACTGCTGCTCCACAGCCACTGCACTGCACCACCCCATCATATCTTATTTGGGGCCCCTTCACTGTTGTTTTGTATACTTCCTCTTTCCCCTCTCTGTTTATTTATTTTTTTGTTTTTGTTTTTGTTTAAATTGTTATGTAAATGTGATTTTCTTCCTACTTTCTACTGCCCCTGTGTCCTTAAAGCTCCTAATCTTTCTGTTCTGTGACAGGAAGTTCCTATTCTGCTCAGTAATCTCCTTCTTACTTGCTCAGAGTCAGACCTCCAGCAGCTAGGGGGGGATGGAGAGCTACTCTTTCCTTCTAGGATGGTGAGTCTTTTGTGCCTCTGTGATCACTCCCTTCCTGCTCCCAAACAGGAAGTTCCTGTTGTCAGTCAAATCCTGTACCTTTAAAAGTAGAACTAGATATGGGTGGTGGCGGGGTGGGAGGGAGAGCTAAATAATCCCAGTAGAGTAGTGTAATTCTCTCCAAAACATCTGGCTTCCTTCTGCTTAAGCCACTCCCCCTAATTTACAGTTTCCTTCTTCACCTGAATGACTGCTAACTGCACAGATAACAATTCACTTCCCCAACTCAGACAAACACATTAACTCCTTTTTTTTCTCTGCTTGCTTGTCTGTTTTTACAATAAAAATTGAAGGTCCTAGTAGTAGAGTTCTGGATCTTTAACCCCAGTAGAGTAGTATAGTTCTCACAGCACCTCCTCCTTATTGCTGTTCTCTGCCAGAAGCTATCTAGGGCAGTTTTTAAATCTGAAATGCATGGCTTCCTTCTGCTTAAGCTACTCCACATAATTTACAGTTTTTATCTTTACCTGCTTAACTGCTAACTGCACAGATAAAAATTAACTTCACTAAACTCAGACAAATACACTAACTTCTTTGTTTTGTTTGTTTTTATCCCAGATTGAAGGTCCCAGTAGTAGTGGTCTAGTTCTTTAGCCCCAGTAGAGTAGTATAGTTCTCACTGCACCTCCTCCCACTTACTGTTCTCCCAGACATTGACCAGGGGTTCTCTTTATTTATCTAAGGGTTTGCTATGCTATAACTTGATACCACAATACTCCTATAGAAGTATCCAAAATATTAGAGACAAATTTAGTTTCAGGCTTGCCTAGGTTTCTGGTGATTGATCCACTGTGCAGTGGAGTCTGAATGCTGGCCTCATTCACTATGCTATCTTTTATAGATCCTCCCTGTAATATAGAAGCCTTGAAGTTGGAAATTATTGTTGCCTCAGCTTCTAAACTGTTTGAAGACTCACCCATGAATGAGTTACGGATATTAAACGTAGTTAGGGAGTCTTGCTGCTCTTTCATTAAATGCTTCTCACTGTAGTTGTTCTTTTCTGACTTTTTAATCAGAGCTGCTGGTGTAGCTGACTCCACCTATAAAATAGCATTCCTTAATTAAGCACTTGGTGTAGAAATTGTTCCTTTTCCTCCTGAAGTAGGATTTCATTCTAAAGGTTTACATTGAAGTGACACCATTGAGGCTCCCATTTTAAAGATTTTTCCCATGTACTCCCTTCTCCACTGTATGATGCTGCTTGGGTTCAGTCCGATATCCAGATTCCTCCCACTCTGCCTCTGACCTCTACATCTTTGACCCCCCCATAACAGCCTTATAAGACTGTTTCACCTACTAGAATAGGGATAGAGCATTAGTATTTGTGTATTTAAAAAATTAGTAGTCAAGAACATAGGTTCTAGTCCTGGTGTAGGTAGGTGCTGCCAGGAAGGTATGGGGTGGCCCTTCAGTTAAATGAAATAGCAAATTTAGAATCTAAAATTGTAGTAAATAAATAATCAGCAGTTTAAAATTAATAAGCTATCAGAAATTAGCGTGAGCTTATTATCAAATGGGTTCTATGTCACTGCAGTAACAAGAACTTTGCCAAATGGCATTACAGCAAAGGCACCACACTGACAATTGGCTTTGTGCCGTCACTGTAACAGAATGTTTTTCTGCACAGGGTGGTCTCTGCCCCCACACCCCGCAACTTTTATATAATCACCTCTCAGTCAAAGTTGTGTTGGGGAGGGAATGCAATCACCAGGGGAAAACTGTCAGTATACCACTGGGACCATTACAGTGACCTGCAGATTTTGTCGCTGTAATGGTCTTCATGGTAATGCATTCATTGTGTTAATGTTATACCTATTAATTGTCATAGTAGGCTGCAGCACAGGGCAGAAATTGGAAAGGACACCTGTCCCTAGCATATCTTACCCACATGCAGTTTTGCTCACTTTTATATGACTGGCAAGATCTTTTATGTAAAACTGTAGTATTTATTCTTAAGAATGGTAATTTTATACATTGGTGGCCAGAGGGATAATGATATGATTGTCCTTGCTACAGTACATGCCCTGGTAGTCCAGTGGTGTAATTTGGTCTGCCTGAGTTACATCTTATACTTTAATATTTTATATTTTTAAAGATATTGTTCCAGTAAAAAAGAAGCTGCTCTGTTGTATATAAATAAAAGGAAAAGAAGAGTGGCAGCTGAGGACACCCAGTGCACTGAAAGTAAGAGGAGCGGTGAGTATGAATGACCAACAGTCAGTTTGACAGCAGAGCGCAGTGCGCTTAGTAGAGGAATCCCCAGGTCTACTTGGGGGTGGCCACTCTTCTCTCTGATGCCAGTCAGAAGGCAGGCTATGGCCTGCAGTAATCAAGACTGCTCTGCAAAAGTGTAAGAGGGAGATGCACTAAGACGCAGGATCAACCAGGTATTTTTCCCTAGATTTAGTTGAGCAGGCAAAAAGCACCTGGAAAAATGTATTTAGGGACTGGCTCATATAAACAAACATTAAATAAAGGAGCACAGTCTGCAGGGACTCTGTGGAAGTCCCACGCAGGCTCAAAGAGGCAAACATTTTGTGGAGACCTTACAAGGGAGCCATTTTGTGACAAATGGGTATGATCTGATTTGGGGGAACTCAAGGCTTCACACAAGTAAAATACAGTAAACATACATATGTTTTAATAAAATAAAGCCATGGAATGGGCTAGAGGCATCCTGGGGAGCAAATACAAGTACACAGAATGTTTTATAAATCAACAAAAGCTAAAATGGAGCAGTTTGAAACAAGGCTCTGTTGGGGAACATTGAATTCAGTCACAAAACATTTGCTGTACATATGTACTTTTCAAAATCATGCTGCCCAGCTGTTTTTATTCAGAATTATATCAAACTTGGCAGACAGGTAGACTAAAGTTTCCTACACCTGAAGATGATAGTTTTAGGTGATAGGAATATGAAATAAGAGAGTCACTCACCTTAGAAGAGAGAGAGAGTGGGTCCTTATGAAAGTAAATCCTTGCAGCCAATTATACATGACATGGAGCTTAGCATGGGAAAAATGAACATTCAATTTCTGTGTGAAAAAACTGTTGTGGTCAATGTAATTAAAGGGGAAACAACTATTTTCATTAGAGAGTAAAGAGAAAAATGCTTAGAAATAATTATTCAGTTTAATAACAAAAGGGTGTTAGTCTTAGTGATTTAGCTTTCCTGTGGGTCATATTGTACAGAAAAACATTCAGCAGATAACTAAAGATGACAGCTTTCCAGCCATTATAGTGAAAACATGCTTAAACTTAAAGAAAGTGTTTATTTTGTGTGACAAAGGAATATGTTTTAAACTGGGACTCAAAGTTATAAAAAAAGAAGCCTTAGAAGGTTGAGAGGGGCAGTTAAATTTCAAAACTGAGTATTCCATTGTGACTTATGCTGCTGCATGGAGGATTTTGCTTGCTTCTGAGTCTCTGGACAGGTCAGCATCCACTCAGTTACCACAAATTAGCATATGCAAATGAGGTTTAGTTATAAGTAGCTGCACAGGCAGTGTGCAGGAGTCTGAGCAGGGAGAGTGACAGGGAAGGAGGGTGCCCAAGCCAAATGGGTGTCTTTTCCAAAGAGGCCTGATGCAGTGATAGATACTGATAGTGACAGCCTTTTGAATACAGTATAGTATTAGGGGATCACCTGAATCCCAGCATGGGGGTCAAATAGGGTAGTAAGTGAGAACATGGTGACAACAGAATGCCTGTTGTTTCAAGTGCCTGATGATCCTGTTTGCCAAGTTTTCCTCACAGAAGGAGAAATGCTGCAACCTGAAGAAATCTGTGCTTCTCCTGAATACACCAAGAAACTGCCAACTCAAAACTGCACTCCAACAACAACAAACATTCAACAA
Source organism: Neoceratodus forsteri (assembly GCA_016271365.2). Taxonomy (NCBI): domain Eukaryota; kingdom Metazoa; phylum Chordata; order Ceratodontiformes; family Ceratodontidae; genus Neoceratodus; species Neoceratodus forsteri. The sequence continues at coordinate 131,821,251 of JADMNL010000022.1, forward strand.
TTCTTCAGCAATTTGAATGGAAACATTTTTTCAGAAAACCTAAAGGAGTATGGTATTATACAATATCTTATTAATACAGTTTGGAGACTATTTTAAATGTCAAAGTGACAATGATTTACAGAGAATTTACCTCAATCTTTCTGAATTCAGAGAGGGGTTTATCATTTAAAGGAATGAACACTACAAGGCATGTGGGGGGATAATGTAACAGCTTTTAATGTACCAGTATTTAATATGTTTTATGCCACTGCCATTTCTGAATGTTTTGTTTTACTGGTATTAATGTGTAGAAATCTATAGTGAATTTTAAATGTTTTGAGTACAGTGATAAGTATAGTAACTGTGTGAGTGTATACCAGGGTGGGTAACTGGAAGAAGGGATCAGTGGGCTGACTATTCAGAGATATAGGACAACTAGTCATTGTATGCCCTTAGTAAAGTGAATCATATGGCACTGGGATCTGAGGTATATCCTAATGATGGGTAACTGTGTAACTGGATACCAGGGAGGGTATCTGGTAGAAGGGGTTAGTGGACTGACTGCTCAGAGGAATAGGCCCACTAGTCACTGCATTCTATCTAGAGTGGTTAGGCTCAAGAATCAAGGCCAAGGAGGGTACTTATCCTGGGACCTGTGTGTATGTGCTGGAGGGCTGGTGGGTGGTGCCTGACTGCAGTCTCCAGTGGAAGAGTACAAGAAGGTTAGTAGGGTAGTGTTGCCCTGCTGGAAAAAAAATTAAAGTGATAAATGTACTGCTAATTTATGTGTATTTATATGAAATCTTGATTTAGTATTTGCAATATATCAGACAAACAGATCTAGAAGCTAATGATTTGATTATTATTGTTGAGCATGTAATATGTTAGGTGTTTGTTGATTAACAGTTCTCTGTGCTTCAATGGCCATTAGGCTTCGGAAGAAGGACTGGTTGGTCCGAAAGCTAGAGCACTTTGTTCTTGTTGTTACATCTATGTTTGTCCATTTAAAGGTATCAAATCATTTGCTTCTGGATCTGTTTGTGTATTTATATGTAATTTATTCACAAGGTGTGTTCTGCCATTTGTGGTTGTTGTTTTAGAGATTTATTTCACTTTTTTAGACAAAATGTACATTTTTTCTCAACAATCAAAGTGTCAGTGTCCTTGCTTACAGAGCCATTGTCTCACATTCTTACAGGTTTCCAGGTCTATCTGGTGCAGTATTCCTACCTTGGCAGCTCTTAGCTACTCTAGTTGGGGAGGTAAGGTACTGTATTCGGTAGTACCCAACTGGAAAAGTGTTTTCAGAGGGAAGGAACAAATAATCCTTGATGTCACCCATCTCTGTGTGGAATGGTCCCACCTCTGGCCAGAGGCTAATTAAGTAGTGGGTGTGTCATCACAAAGTAGTTCCCAAAATGTAGGATGCACTGTGAATATTTTCTTTTGCTTTGTGTGAGGCTAACACAGTTGAAGACTGACCTATTCCAGGTTATGCTGAAGCCTGGAATATTCTAAATTGATGTTTGTTTTGAATTGGTTGGAGACCCTGAAAATGTTTCTGGCTCAGGAACCTTGAGTGTTACACTTTACACTAAAGGGGTATTTTTTGTGAAATCACCTGTGACTAGGGGTTGTGGTGATGTTGGCTCGACTTTACTAGGCCTTGGCTGCTGTAAAGTTTGGTCTGTCATAGGGTTATTAGAAAAAGGTATGGATTTGAGACTCTCAGAAATGTTGGATGTGTGTGAGGGACCTAGAGATGTAGGGGGAGCACACAGTCTAGATCCACGTGTGGGGGTTGGAATGAATTTTCCTTCCATAGAAGCATCAGAGTTTAACCCAAGAACCATTGAATTGACTATGGCAGGGATGATGACGGCTCCTATAGGACTTGGTAGAAGTTTTGCCAGAGACATGCCTGTGGAAAGGATGTCACTAGATGCTGAAGAAGTTGAGAAGAGAATGAGCCACAAGCTAGAGAGTTGCATTGAGCAGAAGCTGGAAGTATTCATGGATAAGATGATGAATAATCTTCATAACTTAAATGTCATGCCAGAACAAAGATAAAGTACTCCTACTGCAAATGTTCCTAGAAGACGTGAAGTATCAGAAACTCCAATAAGAAGATGCAAAAGCCAAGAAACTCTGCAAGGGAGGCAGAATATGTTGCAGAGCTATGAGAGACCTATGATGACCATAATTCCCTTTGTTTCACCATGGATTGGTAGAAATCTTCCAGTGTTCAGTGGAGAAAGGAAAGAAGATGCATCTGAATTTCTTAAAAATTTCAAACTTACTTTACATCAAACTCAGGTACTAGAAGAAATGTAGTTACAACATTTTGAAGGAGCTGTTCAAGATGTCTCAAGTAAATGGTGGAGGTACAAGCATTACCAGATACAAGATTGGAGACAGTGTAGAGCCCAATTCTTGGAATATTTTGGCAAAGCACATGGTAGACAGCACTTCAGAAGAGAGCTGGGTTGTCCACAATGGTACAGAGATCAACTCGATATGTTAGTTCTGGACAAAAGGGATATGTATTAACAATTGGATCTATGTGCTCAAGAGACAGAAATGATCAGATTTATTGTCAGAACTCGTTAGCCAGAAATGCAAAACTTGATAATGCGTTTAATGCTGAGAACAATTGAGGAACTGATCCAGAAAGGGAGAATACTGTAATGGAATCTGAGTCAAACAAAACCTGTCAAGAATAACAGATATGATTGGAGAGAGATGTTCTAGGAGAGAGGACCTAAATCTCAGATGAATGGAGTGCCAGATAGTTTAGTCGAACCAACACAGCAGTTGTATTAGCCCAGAAGAACTAACAAGTCAGAACTCAGATGTCAGGATTTCAGGAGTGGATATTGGCAGATACCTGTAGAAGCTACAGACTGGTGTAAAACAGCCTTTATCATGCATGAAGGACTATATGAGTTTAATGTATTACAGATCAGATTGAAGAATGGATTTACAACATTTCAGAGGATGATGAATGAAGTGTTGAGAGGAATTCAATACTGATTCTGTTTTGCTTACATGAATGATATGAGCATCTATTTAAGAACAATGGAAGAACATTGGGTGCATTTGAGAGAGGTATTACAGAGGCTCAAGAGTCATGGACTTACCATTAAAAGAGAAGAATGCAACTTCTTACTGTCAGAGATGAAGTTTTTGGGTCACATGGTAAAAGATGGAGGAATATTGCCTGAACCGGCTACTATGCAAATCATCTATGATTTTCAAAAACCAAAGAAAGTAAAAGATATCCAAAGATTTCTAGGACTACGTACTTGGTACACACCTTTAATTCAGCAAATGGCAGATATTGTCAAACCTCTGAACCAGTTATGAAGAAGAGAACTAAATGGGAATTGATGTCTGTCCAGAGAAAAGCATTTCAGACTATCAAAGACAAAATGAAAAAAACATGAAATTGTACTTTTCAGATTTCAACAACCATTCTTTCTAGCTACAAATGCAAGGTGACACATGACTTGGTGCAGTGCTATACCAAGAAGAACAAGGAGAGAGAAAAGTATATACTAGTAGAACCTTAACAGCAATTGAAAGAAAGTATCACACATCCCAGAAAGAGTGTTTAGTTATTGTGTGGGCAATCAAGAAATATTAAGGCTACCTACACAGTAAACCATTCACACTGTATACTGATAATAACACCTTGACCTGGTTGTTCACAATGAAAGACACTAATGGAAAATTAGGATGATGGTAACTACTCTTACAAGAGTATGCATTCAAAATACAACATGACAAAGGAAGTGTGAATGTAATGGCAGATTATCAATCACAAAGTACTGAGAATGATGAACAAAATGTTGAACCAGATGTCACTGACATGGAACAAGTAATTCCTGACTTATGCTGTAGTGTCATGGCAAAAAAAGTGGAGTCCGAAGAAGAAGAAGAAGAGCAACTGCTACCATTCAACCAGAGAGAAGTTGGAAGAGTGCAGAGAAATGATCAAGAACTGAAGAAACTGATAGAGATAATCCAGAAGGAAGAATACACTGAAGGTGTACCCTGCAAATGGAGAGTGCTGAGTCCAGAACACCACTGTGTGCTGGTAGACAATATACTGATACTACACATCAAGAATTCAGAGGAATGGAAAGTAATTGTACCCAAATGACTGAGGAAAAAGCTATGTGACCATGTGCTATTGCACCATATCAGGACATATAGGCAAGAAAGAAACACTAGACAGATTGAGAGAATGATTTTATTGGCTGAAAATGTGTCAAGATGTGATACAGTATGAACGGTCATGTATTACATGCCAGGAGGCAAAGGCAAGCAACCAGAAAATAATGGGGGGAAGATTGTTGATCATCCCAGTGGACTGTGGACAACAATTGCCATAGACTTAGTTGGACTGTTGCCAAAGACAAATAAAGGGGACAAGTACAGTACATCGTTGTAGTTGTAGATCAATGCACCAAATGAGTGGAAGCTTTTCCTTTATGTAGAACAAATACTGATGTGTTAGTGAGGAAATGGAAGTGGAAATCTTTGTAGATGGGGAATTCTGAAACACATAGTAACTGACAATGGACCACAGTTCAGGTCTGAACAACTGGAACAGTTCTGTAAAGCTTGGGGAGTCAGGCCTATCTACATGACACCATACCATCCACAAAGTAACTGGCCTGAGAGAAGAAACAGAAATATCAGAACTTGCTTACAAGCATATGTGCATGACAATCAACCAAGATGGGATCAGTATTTACCAAAAAAGTTAATAGCCTTACGAAATGCAGTGTAAGACTTGGCTGGACGTAGCCCAGCCTTACTGATATATGGATGTGAAGTAATATTACCCACCGACAGAGTTGTCAGAAGAACCAGAAATAGTGGAAGACATATCAGAATATACAAATGCTTTAACAGACAATATGCAGAAATGCTGGGAAATTGGGAAACACAAAATGGACAATGCTCAGATACACCAAAAGCAGTGCTATGATCAAAACAAAAGAGATGTAACTATGGACTGTGGAGAGATGGAACTGTTATGAAGTCATCTGAAATTGGATAACACTCAGAAATGTTCTTCAAAGCTTGCAAGAAAATGAGAAGGACCATATGTTGTTGCCAGAAAATGTTTGGAGGTCGCATACCTTCTTAGAGACCCATCCACTGGTCTACATGTGGGGTACATCACATTAGCAATCTTAGGAAGTTTATAAATAGAGATAGGGCAAACTATGCTGGAATGAATTCTGGGGGGAGCACCAGATATGCAAACTTCTTTGGAAGACCAAGAAGAAGAATAAATTCATGTAAGTCAAAGTACACAGAGTTGTAGTTTTAGGCCTAGGGAGAGTATGGACTATAGAATCCTACATTCTGAGGGTACTCAATCCTAGTGCACCAATGGTGTCTTTCCTTGTAAAATAAAAATTGAATTGAAAGTATAGTATAGTATAATACAGTACAGTACAGTACAGAGTAGTATAGTATGCTATAGTTTAGTATAGTATACAGAAAATTATCAGCAAGGTTGCTGTAACTTTATAATAAATCTTTGCATATGTTATTTATGAATGATAATATCTCTGAGTTTATATGCCATGAAAACAGTAGCAGCATGCCAGCATGGTTGGGCAAAACAGGGGCTCAAATAAAAAAATCATTTGACAAAAAACATAAGGGGGTTAGGACCCAGGATCAGCAATAGGTCCTGGGTAATTCAGGGGCAGACTTGATGGACCCTTGATCTCCTTCTGCCATCACTTTCTATGTTTCTATGTTTCTATGAAGCTTTTTTGGTGGTTGTGCCACAGAACACATCACTAGATAAATTAGATGTTTAAAACATGTACACGTTAGAGTGCACAGAAGTCTAAAATTGTGCTTCCAGTGGAATTCTGTGAAATTTCTAGAAATTCATTGTAGTTTTATGGAAGTCTGCATGAGGAATATGCCTTTTTTCATTGTTGCAAACCATGGAGAATGCAGAATTTAGCCAATTACTATACAATCCGCAGGACATAGCAACATTCTACAGTTGCCACTGTTTTTCCATAGAGCATGTTTCTGCAATTTAACAAACAAAATCTTGTGCTAAATGTGCTAAACGTCATTATGTATGAGTAAAACTTAGAACAACAATGCTTTCTAAGTAGGTTAGGCCTTGGTCAACATTGTTGCCCTTCCAGGGGGAGACTATAACATCCTCGTAAGACTGTTCCTTCTAGTAGAATAAGGATAGTTAGTTTTAGCATATTTAAAAAATAAGTAGTGAATGATTTAGGTTTGAGTCCTGGGGTGGGTAGGTAGGAGCTGCCATCAAGGTAGAGATGGCACCTGCAGTGATATAAAAAGTAGAATTAGAATCTAAAATTGTAATAAATAATCAGCCATTTAAAATGGATTAGCTATCAGAAATCAGCATTAGCATATTATTAATTGTCATAGTAGGATGCAGTGCAGGGGGGAAGTTGGAAAGGACTCCTGGCTCTGGCTTATCTTACCCACATGTAGTTTTACATAGATACATAAATGTTGTTGGCAGATAAGGGCCTTCGGACAGTCTACACTGCCCATGAAAACTAGTAACTGTGCTTCTTCAAGTTTCCTTGGAACTAGGTTGTCCCCTTCCCCTGACTACCAGGATCCCCCTATACCTATCCCATGCATTCTTAAATCCTGTAATTGTTTCTGCTCCTACCACCTCTTCTGGCATGCTGCTCCATTTGTCCACCATCCTCTCTGTGAAGAAATAGTTCCTCACGTTCCTTCTGAACCTCCCTCCCTCCAGTTTTGCTTATTTTTATATGACTGGCAAGATTTTGAATGTAAAACTAATATTTTCATAGTTGATTTCAAGTCTATTGGTGTTAGCATTGTTGACTTGCCACATATCAGTGGAAAAGAGTCAATTTATCTATCCCCATATATTTGTCGAGTTTCTTTTTGAATGTCTCCTTAGCTGTGCTTATGACCGCTGCTGGCAATGCATTCCAGGAACTGACAACCCTCTGATTAAACCAATCTCCTCTTTTGTTTGTTCGAACAGCTTCACCTTTTAGTTGTTTGTCGTGTGACCTAGTCTTTTCTCCCCTTCATTTTTGTTCAATCCAGCTGTCATCCATATTAACTCATTATGCTAAACCTTGAATATGTAGCATAAGTCACCTCTTAGTTTTCTGTACTGTATGGAGTAAAGTTATAAGTTATTCTTAACTGTTCTGATCTTTTTTGTTATTTTTCTTCTGTACTTGTTCCATTTGCATCATAGTCCCAGTATCTAATGTAATGAATGGTGCACAGTATTCCAAATAAGGAATGACCAGTATTTTATGCAATTATACAATTACCTCTCTATTCCTGCTTTTTACATTCCTCGTGATACATCCTATAATCTGGTTACATTTTTAACTGGTTATCTGATGTGATGATCAAATGAAAGTCTGTTGTTTATGTAGACACTTAGATCTCTCTCTCTACCTCAGCTGTAGTAAGGATTTTGTCGAGTGTGTACTGGGCCAGTATGTTATGCCCTAAATGCATGACTTTGCATTTTTCTACATTATAACTCAATCAATAATTCCTTGCCCAATCTCCCAGTTTATTTCTCACTGTAATCTTAAGGCAGGTTCCATGTCATTTGCAGTATAATGGCACCTATTTCGGAATTATTGGCATACAGTACTTACATATCCATGCATTACTGGATGTTTGCATTGAACTAATCTTGATAATAAAAAGCAAAGGTCCCAAAACAGACACCTGCAGGACTCCACTAGTCACCCTTTCCCAACCATATTAAGATTCATACTAAGCTCTAGGAGCTAAAGAAAAGCTTTTGGCCCATATATGCTCCTTGGTTATGCATAATATGCTAGACTCTTTCCATAAAGTAAATAGTGATCTAATTTATTTTTAAATTGAATCTTGTTATTGCATAAGACTACTTCCTCTGGGAGATCAGTCCAGGGGTTAACCTCCCTTTGGGTAAAAAAGGATTTACATTTTTCAGTATTAAATTTAGTACTTTTTAGTTGGAACTTATGTCCTCTAGTACCTTTGATATGAGTTTTAAAGCTAAGTTTTAATTCTGAAAAAAGTTCAGTGTCTTTCATTAGGTTGTAGCACAGGAGCATATCCCCCCTGATCCTTCTAATATGGTGAGACATGAGATTCAATCTAAGTAATTTGTCTTTGTAGGATAAGTTTTTGCAGTCATAGATCATTTTAATAGTTTGTCTCTGGACTTTTTCTGTTATGTTCCTACTAGATCCCTTAATTGGTCCCTATAAAGGGGTCCCATAATCTAAGAGAGATCTTATGTAAGCTCTGTATAGGGGTATAAGTATGTTTGCCTCTCTACTAGAAAAAGTTCTTTTAATTGTCCAAAGGATGCATTTAGCCTTTACTACTAGTGCCTGGCAATGTTTATCATAGGTCAGCTTACTAGTCATATTTATCCCAATATCTTTCTTCTCATAGGTCTTTAGTGGGACAGTATTCATATAGTGTCTTGCTTCCCTGTTATGCTTTCCTGTGTGCATCACACTACACTTGTCAGAGTTAAATGGCATGCCTATCCCATCTGTCCACTGAACCATACTATTTATTGCAGTTTGTGGTTCTAATTGATCATTATTATTCATAACTACACATGCCAGTTTTGTATCATCAGCACACTTGTTAACCCAGACTGTGTTGTTTTATCTTAGCTTAGATATAAAAAGTTGAAATAAAAAAGGGCCAAGTGCCAACCCCTGAGGTATACCGCTAGTCACTTGGGCTATAGATGACAGATGTCCTTTAATACTAACTTGTTGTGTTCTATCTTTGAGCCAGCTGTTTATCTACCTTATTAACTGATTAGCAATATTGAAATCTATAAAGTTTTAACAATTTCTCTATGTGGTACCCTGTCAAAAGCCTTTGACAGGTCCAGACAGATACAGTCAACTGGGAATCCCTGATCCAAAGCGTATGAGATCTTCTCATAAAACTTAATTGATTGATAACACATGATGTACCAGACCTAAATCTGTGTTGAGTTGGATCAAAATGGTCCTTGTTGCTTATGTACTTCTATATAACATCTTTAATTATAGATTCAAGAATCTTGCCAATTACCCAAGCTAAACTGATTGGCTGATAATTAAAGCAACAAGTTTTGGAACACTTTTTATGTTGGCATGCTTACACAGCCAACATCTTGGGGTAGTGCAGATTTGAGGTACGGTTCGCTGTTGGGCAAATGCAGGGCATGCACCAGTAGGTGTGTCCCTCATTCCCCAATCAGCCTGCATGCCGGTGCCACACCACCCAGGCAAGCACATCTAAGGAAAGTTCCACTGCAATGTGAGCAAAGCTCGTCACACACAGTGGACCCTTTCTACATGTTCACCAGCTGGAAATATGGTGGCACAGTGGCCAGTAAACATCCGACTTTGGGGGTACCCAACCCCTGGTTGGCTTACCCTGCCCAAGTATGTGCTGATGGGGGAGCCCTCCCCATTGGCAGAAGTGTCTCCCACATGCTTTCATTGTTTGCCGGAGGGGGTGCCCAATCCCCGTCGGCACCCGCCCCCCCTTTCCTGGTTTAATGTGTCGATGGGGGAGCCCACTCCCCGTTGTCATGATGTACCCCCTTCTTCTGTGCTGATGGGGGTGCCCAATCCCCCGTCGGCTACTGTACCTCCCACAAAAGAAACCACCTGTAAAAAAGAAAACCATCCGCGATGTGTTTTTTTACTACCTGTAAGCAGAAAATGGTCCCTCATAGTTTCTCTACCCACCACCACACCCACCCACTGCACACCCTGCCTCCCCACACCCCCCACCCCATATTTACCTCTGGAGCTCAGCGCGATGATCTTCAGTGGACCGGGAACATGTCTTCACTCTTCAAAGCCGACCGTGAACTGAGGAAATGCTGGTAAGCTGTATAATGGAGTTTACCCTTTAAGGGGCAGATCAGGTTGTCCTGGTGCACCCCTTCCCTCCTACATAGAATGGTTGTGCTCAGAAGGGGAAGGGGAAGGAAGGGGAAGGGCTAAGGGACAGAACAATGGGCATGTAACAGGAAGGGGAGGGGTGAAGGGAGTTATATAAGGGACAGCACAAAGGGGCCTCAGCCACTTTTTGCTGGAGTTTTGATCTACATCAACTGCAGCACATCAGATTGGAAAATTTATTTGAGGTTTGTTCACCAGAAGAGAGAGAGGTAAGGAAGCAAGCAATTGAATTGCAGGATGTGATGTGAAGTGTTTAAAAAAAAAAGGTGAAGGGGAGGAATAATATATACAGTATTAAGATTAAATATTTTATAGTATATAAGTGAGCAAATATGGGGCCCTGGTAGTGATGGGACCCAGAGTGTGGATGAGAGAGTGACCCAGGACCACGTGGGACAATGGCACTGCGTGGTTTTTTTTTTGTGGTAAAGCCTTTGCTTCTTTTTGATGCTTTGTGGCTTTTTGTGGCCTGGTTTTGCTGGTCAGCAAGTGTTGGTAGGCCTGGAAGAGCCCCTGACACAGGGGAGAGAGTGCGTGACCCAGGGCCGCATGGCGTGATGCCACACGCTGCGTCGGGAGGGGTGGAACAGCCTTTCCTTGGCATCTCAGTTTTGTGGCAGTTTGTCCCCCTTTGGTGGCTGCCTGGTAAGAACAGTAGGCCTGGAAGAGGCCTTGAAGCTGGGGGGAGCGAGTGCGATCTGGGATCAGTGGTGTGGACGCCACATGCCACGAGGGTTGTAAAATCTTTTCCTGTTTCTGGTGCTCTGGTGGCTGTTTTGTGGTTAGACTATGTTTTATGTGACCAAATAGTCATGTCACAAGTTGTGTAATTGTTCTAAAATGAGCAGTAAATGTCTGAAAATCCAGCCTACATGTTTTCTGAGCAGCCCTTTGTCCTGATAGAAAGACCAACTGATGGAGAAGACAGAGAAACCTACATGCAGTAAACAGCATGTCTAGTCTAACATTGATAAAGTGGTACTCTTTTTGGTTGCCTGGAGGGCTGAATTGGTGGGCCTGGAAGAGGCCCTGGGGCATGGACCGCGTGGCATGATGTGACACACCATGTGAGGAGTTGTTGGAAAGCACTTGCCTTGGTTTTCAGGATTGTGTAGCTCTGGGTGGTTGTTTGTGTTGCCCGTTAAAGAATAGAAGGCCTGGAAGAGCCTGGAAGCTGGGGAGAAAGCGCGTCCGGGACCCGCCATGTGGGGTTGTAAAACCCACTTTTTCATATTTTGGGCTCTGGTGGCTGGTGTTGTGGCTGGGTTGGTGGCCTGGGGATGAACAGTAAGGCCTGGAAGAGGCACCAACGCATGGACAGTGGCGTGATTTCACCGCCATGTGTGCTAGCTAGAGCTAGTGGCATAGTGGGCTGGTCATCATGCTAAAGTCCAGGGTTTGATCCTGAAGGACAATCTTTGGGGGGGCTTGGGTTGTATGAGGCCTGTTTTCTTTTACTTTAGTATGGATAGTAGGCCTGAGAAAAGGCCCGGAAACAAGGGAGAGCAAGCACGACATGGGACCACGTGATGTAACGTCACACGCCACGGGGGGTTTCAGGTTAATGCTGTTTCCGGGTGCTCTGGCTGTTTTCACAGTTTTTGGTGGCCTTTTGGAGGCATACTGGGGGGAGATCAAGGTGCCTGGGAGAGGCCTGGGGCAGGAGGAGAGAGAGAGAGTGTGACCTGGGACCTCGCGGGTGATGTCACACACCGCGAGGTGGTCGCATTGGAAGCAGTCATACCTCTCAACTGTCCATGATTTTCAGGGACGTCCCTGATTTTGCCTCAAAATGTTACTCTGTCCCTCCTACAAATTGTGTTTCTGTGACCAAACAGCGGGGGTTATAAACACAAAATAATATCAAACATTAAAGTTACAAACTTGTTCTTCTTTAGAAAATGCATTTTACACTAAGTCCTTTATTCTACCAGATTCCTGAGCGAATATCTCCAATTTTGAGGAAGTGTCCCTGATTTTGGTCCTTTGTCCCTGATTTTTTTAATCCTTGTCCCTGATTTATGTGGCAGGAGGTTGAGAGATGTGGAAGCAGTGCCCTCACTTTTTGGTGGGGCTGTTTGCTGTGTTTTTGGTCCTTCCTCCCTTTTTGGGATTGTGTGCTGTGAGAGAACAGAGGATGGCAGAGGCATGAAAAAGGGGGTAGGTGACCAATTTTCAGTCCATATGGTGCGACCACTTCCTATGGTGGGGATGCTGACTGTGGGGCACCTTGGTCAGCCCAGGCAGGCAGGCAGGAAGGCCATGAAATTACAGCAGTTCTCAGGGAGGAAGCTTATGTGGAGGCCAACACGGTACAGCATTTCCAAGGGACAGCAGCAGGATGCTGCTAGAGGCATGAGGCCCAAAAAAAAAAGGGAGATCATAATAATAAAAAGGGGGAGGCACTGGAATAGATGCAAAGGGAATGATGGGGGTAGAGACAGGGACCAGCAAGGGGTTCAAAAAAAAAGGGGAAGGCGTTGGGGGGAGCACAAGCCAGAAGGCCTAAGGGGGCTGATGAAGAGACAAAAAAGGAGGGGGAGTGGCCCACATAGTGTCAGGTTTTCTCACAATGGGAACAGCAGGGAGCAACCAGAAGACCTGGCGACCTGACAAGCAGGATGGGGCCTTTACTGGTGGCCCGGTTGGTTTATGTGGGTGTGTGGTGTGAGGGACAAAGGGAAGGTACATATATACAATTGACCCTGTTTTCTTTTCCTATAGTTGTCTTCACAGAGCAAGGAAAAGAAGGACATGGCACCAAAGAAGAGCAGACCATCAAAGGAAGAGGCTTACAGGGCTATAATTGAACTGGCAGAAAAGGCCAACAGAATGTGGGAACTGGTGGAGGGGGAGGAACCAAGGAGACCAAGGGAGAAGAGAAAAGCAGGCCCAGGAAAAGGTGGCAGGGGGAAATGACCAGCCGAAGGGCCACGTAGTCCCACTAGGGTACCACCAGTGGTAGTGGGGCCCGCCAAGGTGGTTGATCCAGTACCCCTGCAGCCTATGGACCTGGTGATGCCGGTACCCCCCCCGATCAAGGTGGGATCTCCCTTGCTGAACCCAGACACAATTCCCAAAACGTGGCATTCCCTCCGCAAACCCTAGTATCTCACCCTCCTCCTCAACCACAGGGAGAAACAAGGGGACCTTTGGAAGATTCCAGACAGCACGGCCCAGACAAAGTTACAGGTAACACATCTGGTACCATGGGTGGCAGTATAAAAGAATATATAGGGCAAATTGTGGTGGTGCTGGGGACAGGAGGTCTAAGGCAGATAGAGTCGGCTCTGGCAGAGATTAGGATGGAGAAAGAGGTGCCAGAAAAGAATGAAAGGGGAGCCGAGAGAGAAGGAAATGGTACATGGGAGATAGGTGCACCAGGGATGAGGATAGGCGAGCATGTGCCACTGGCCACAAAGGAAAAGATATGGAAAGGGGAATATGTTGATATATTCACTTTGGTGAGCCAGGAGGTGGCAGCTAAGTACGAGGAAGCTGAGGGCATAGGTAAGAGTGAGATGGAAGTGGCTATAGTGCTTTTAGGAAAAAAAAAGAGGACGACAAGTTCACAAAAGGGAAGACTTGGGATGGGTGGTTCCTAGGCTTTGCCACTTTCTCAGCCATTGTCATGGAAAAAAGGCCAGAGCTAGGCATCCGCTCATCACTTATTCTTTGATAATATGGAGAGCAAAAGCAAAGGGCGGGGTTGGGGTTATACTATGAAGAATTTTTTCAGCTAAGAATGGCAACATTTGGGGACGTGAGATGGGACAGCAAGCAAATAGATTTGTGGACAGATTACATAACAGATCAGTCCACACCTGAAGGTGAGTGGGGCAAAAAGGGGTTCATGCCCCAGAGATGCTGCTGGGCTTACAACAGGGCCTTTTGCTTGTGGTCTCAATGTCGTTTCCGGCATGCTTGTTCCAAATGCGGGGGAGGGCACCCGGCAAACAAATGTAGAATGACATGGGCCCTGGGGGCACAAGGGCATGGGGGTCAAGGATTAGGTCAACAGTTTCTTCGAGATGGCCAGGGGTTTAAAGGGAAAACATGGAACAGGGGAGGTTGAGGTAGTGGGAATGTGAATAGAAGGGCCACTGAGAGAAGAAAGGTCAGGCAAAATGGGAGGGACTGGCCAGGGAGGAGTGGCAGGGGGCACAACAGGGAACAGTTTGGGATGGCCAGGACTCCCATCAACTTGAAGGCATGGACAGTTTGCCTGGACAGATATCCAGACATGAGCATACAGGATATGATTATAAGAGGGTTAAACACAGGGTTTTCACTGCAGTGCAGGGGATCCAGGCAAGCAAGGGAGGCAAGTAACCTGGGGTCAGTAAAAGGAAAGGAAAAGATGCTAAGACAGAAGATAGAGAAAGAAAAGGCAGCAGGTAGGGTAGAGGGCCCATTTAACGCACCTCCATTGCCGAACATGCGGATTTCACCTTTGGGTTTAGTACCCAAGAAACAACAAGGGGAGTACAGGGTGATCCACCACCTGTCCTATCCGGAAGGGGAGTCGGTGAATGATTTCATCAGTGAGGAGCATAGTGCGACACCAGAGGATGCAGTCTGGATAATCCGGGCCACAGAGGATGCATGGATGGCAAAAACGGACATTGAGTCCACTTTCAGACTGTTTCCGGTTAGGAGAGACGACTGGGATCTGTTGGGTTTTAAAAATGGGGGACAGTATTATTTTGACAAAGCAATGCCAATGGACTGTTCCATAGCATGTGCTACATTTGAGGTGTTCAGCACCTGCTTGCAGTGGATATTCCAGGAAACAACTGGTTATAAGACAGTCATCCATTATCTGGATGATTTTCTTTTCATTGGTAGGGGAGAAAGAGAGACACAGAGGATGCTGGGTAAGTTTCAGGAATTGTGCAGAGAGCTAGCGGTCCCACTGGCACCAGAAAAAACAGAGGGGCCCAGCAGGGTTATGGAGTTCCTGGGGATTGAGATAGATGCCCCGAACAAAGTATTTAGACTACCGCACAAAAAAGTAAGTAAATTGAAGGAGCCAATCCAAGTACTGTACACTCCAACAGGAGACGGGTACAGCTAAAGCTGATGCAGCAGGTACTAGGGCACCTGAACTTTGCATGCAGGGCCATCGGACCAGGAAGGGCATTCACAAAGAGGTTAGATAGGGCTACAACAGGGGTCACCAGACCACATCACTGGGTGGACCTGATGCAAGGCATTAGGGAGGATTTTAAAATCTGAGAAGAATTCTTTAAGGAATACAGTGGGTGTTCTTTCTGGCAAGAGGAGTGGCTATACAACACAGACCTCAACCTCTACACAGATGCTGCTGGGGGGGCTAGGAATGGGAGGTTACCTGAGGAGTAGATGGTTCACAGAACCCTGGCCTGCCAGTTGGGTGAGGGATGGGAAAGTGAGAGATATAACATTACTAGAGATCATGCCCAAATGGGCGTGTTCCTTGGTCTGGGGGGAGGAATTACGGGATCAGAAAGTGACATTTTGGTGTGACAACAGAGCAGTAGTGGGTGTTCTGAACAACAGGGGAGCCAGGTCAACACAGTCATGCAGGTATTACGACTTTTAGTTTTAAGGGCTTTGCAGCTGAACATGTCATTCAGAGCACAACACATGGAAGGGGTACACAATACCCTGGCTGACAGCCTTTCCCATCTGCAGCTGGACCATTTTCAGAGGCTGGCACCGGCAGTGGAAGAACAAAAAACATCCATACCAACGAACATCCAGGACATTGGCAAGAAGGAGCAGAACTGTTGTTTCGCAGCTCATGGGCGCCTTGGACTCTGATGGTCTACGATGGGGCCTGGCGAGTGTTTCAAACATTCAGGGCAGAGCACCAGATGGTGGTAAGTAGGCCACTCACTGAGGAAAAGTTGGGAATGTTCACCATGGAGCAGTGGCAGAAAGGCACAGCCCTCACCACAATGGGAGTTTATTTGGCAGGGATTAGCGTTATCTGCAGTATAAAAGGGTGGAAGGACCTGACAAAATCATTACTTATCAGAAGAATGATGCAAGGATGGAGCAGGTTGAAACGGGGCCTAGCAGATAGTAGAAGACCTATAGGGGAGCAGTGGCTAATAAAGCTGAAGGATGTACTCCTGGCAGTATGCAGATCAAAGGCCGGGGACCAGCTATTTCACACAATTTACGTGGTTATGTTCACAGGGGCCATGAGAGTGAGTGAGGTGGTAGGCCATGGGAGAGAAGTCAAGGAAGAGGGTTTAGAATGGGAAGATATAAGCTGGGGGGTGACAGAGATACGGATCAAGATTAGGATGTCAAAAACGGATCAAAAAGGGCAAGGTTGCATAGTGACGCTGAAAGGGCAATCAAAGGGTGCAATATGGCCGGTACAGGCTCTGTGGGCTTTCGCCACAGAGCATGGGAACAGGACTGAGAAATTATTTGTACATGGTGAAGGAAGAAGGGTCACTGGCTACCAAGTCACAGCATTACTCAAAAAGGGCATGCAATTCATGGGGGAAGACCCGGCTAATTATTCATCCCATTCCTTGCGGATTGGGGCTGCCTCACAATGGGCAGCAGCAGGAGAAACGGTGAATGAGATATTGTAAAAGGGATGCTGGCGATTGGCCAGTTATAAGAGATATATTAGAGCACTGAAGTAAAAAAAAAAAGTGAAGGTGGTGCTTCTGGCATGAACTGCAGAGCTGGGGGGCAAGAACTGTTAAAGGACTGGGAGGACAAAAATGGGGGGAGAATATGGGGATGACACTAAGAACATGTGTAAATAATGAATGTTGCTTGAATTCCATAGGCAGAGGGAGGATCACAGAAGTCTGGATCTGTGGCCATTCCTATATTTATTGGGCTGGAAAAGAGCAGAGAAGAAGGCTGGGGGAAATCAGCAGTACCAAGACGTGAAACAGTGTAGGTTGGTCTGGCATGGCATAAGGGGGACGAGATGGGCACAGCTGCTTCCCACCTTGAAAGAACTCAAGGGATGGCGGCCCAGTCCAGATCTAATTATTATATATCTAGGGGATAATGACCTTGCAGGCAGGCCATGGGTAGACACATACTTACAAATAAAAAGGGATCTAGGGGCAATACTACAGTGGTGCCCTTAGGTGTGCCTCACCTGGTCAGATATGATACCAAGGAGGTTTTGGAGGAAGGAGCACAGTCACAGAGTGGTGGAGAGGGCCAGGAGAAAGACAAATAGGAGGGCTGAGACATTGGTAAGGCAGATGGGAGGACAGGTGATACTGAGGGGGGTAGAAGAATGGGTAGAAGACTTCTACAGGTGAGACAGTGTGCACCTGTCAGACCTAGCCATAGACATGTTCAATACAGAAACAATGGGCTTTATAGAAGCTTGGAGGAAACATGTAAAAAACGGAAAACAAAAAAAAAAGAGGAAAGAAGGAAAGGATAAAAAGGATCTTCCCTGAGGTAAGGGAGAATGGTACCTTAGGTATGGGGGAAGCCAGCCATCCAACGCAAGCTGGAGACTGGCTAGTGGGGAAAAAGGAAGGGGAGGAGGAGGAGGAGGGGAGGAGGGAAGAAAAAAGGAATAACACAAGAAGAGGAAGAAGATGAAGGAGAAAGCGGTCTCGGTTTTCACCGTTACCTAACGAAAAAGGAGAAGAAGAAGACGGCACCCAGGTTTTCACCTGTGGGAGGGATAATCAGAGATTGATATATGGATGGAAATAAATGAAAATATGATAATAAAGAAATGGAAATGGAATATGGAAATATGAATATAAATAAATTAATTGCCAATCTGAGCACAACAACAAACAATGGTCTCTGTTTTTTTGTGATGGAAAAGGGGGGAATCCGGGACAATGGAGTTTGCCCTTTAAGGGGCAGATCAGGTTGTCCTGGTGCACCCCTTCCCTCCTACATAGAATGGTTGTGCTCAGAAGGGGAAGGGGAAAGAAAGGGGAGGGGCTAAGGGACAGAACAATGGGCAGGTAACAGGAAGGGGAGGGGTGAAGGGAGGTATATAAGGGATAGCACAAGGGGGCCTCAGCCACTTTTTGCTGGAGTTTTGATCCCTCCACCCACCCTACTAGGCAAAGCAAGAAGGAAAGACAGTCAATTTGGGACTGTATGGTGGGTCTGTCAAGGTGGATGACAGATGCGTCCGGTCGGACAGTTTGGACTGTCAAAGGTGGATGGCAGGTGATAATATGGTTATGGACTGCCAAAGGTGGATGGCAGGAGAAAAAGGGGGGAAAAAAGCCGGGGGGAGGATGAGGGGAGTGGGGGAAGAAAAAAGGAATAACACAAGAAGAAGAAGAAGATGAAGGAGAAAGAGGTCTTGGTTTTCACCATTACCTAACGAAAAAGGAGAAGAAGAAGAAGGCACCCAGGTTTTCACCTGGGGGAGGGATAATCAGAGATTGATATATGGATGGAAATAAATGACATTTTGAAAATATGATAAAGAAATGGAAATGGAATATGGAAATATGAATATAAATAAATTAATTGCCAATCTGAGCACAGCAACAAACAATGGTCTCTGTCTTTTTGTGAGGGAAAAGGGGAGAATCCGGTACAATGGAATAAATAGGGTTTTCAACTTTGATGCATATCTCAGGTATTTTTGGAATGTTTGCACCAAATTTTCAACATGGGGTTTTGGGACCCCCTCCTCATGAATTCTTTCACAATTATGATGTTAATCGGTCCCAAAGGTGATTTCGCAGTCACTGTGTGGAATCGCCTTTGGGACCAATCATCTAAGGGCAGTGGCAGTGTTCATGGGTGGGCTATCAAAAAGCCTATGTTACAAATTTAGTGGAAGCACTCGAAAAATGCCTGTTTTCCTAATGTCAGCTCTGCACAGTTGTTACGCCGCTAAGTAACTTCACAAATTCGCAATATTTTCATGCCAGGTTTTCAACATTGTCAGTTTTCTACACCTCCTTGTGAACAGTATAGCTGTCATTTTCCACATCCTGGCCGAAATGTCTTTCTACACTTCTGGTGCACAATACCGCGGTTGCTGTGGGAAATCAGTGTTCGGGGCAGATTATGAAAATGACAGTGACACTGTTCATGAGCAGAGGTCTTAAAATGCCTATGTTGAAAATTTGGTGATGATACTCCATAAAATGACTGTGTTACTAGCGTGCATTGTGCAGTTTGCACGCACGCTCATAACTTGGTGCATTTGTAATATTTTCACTCTGGATTTTCACCATTGGCATTTCTCCACACCTCTTGATGAAAGTACAGCTGTCCTTTACATATCCTGCCCAAAATGTTTTCGTATGTCCGCGCGCAGAATGATGCAGTTGCTGTGCAAAATCACTTTTTGGGACAGTTTGAGGAAATGACAGTGACACTGTACATGAGCAGAGGTGCTAAAATGCTTATGTTGAAAATTTGGTGCCCAGAGCTCCATAAATGACTGTGTTACAAGTGTCGTTGCTCATTTCCACGCACCCTTATAACTTTACAAATTTGCAATACTTACATGGCACATTTTCACCACTGCCATTTGTTACACCTCCTTATGAACAGTACAGCTGTCATTTTTCATATCCTGCCAAAAATGTGTTTCCGCACTGCACCACCAAAGCCAATGCCAGTGCGACAACATTCGGCATTGACAAATGCTTGCATGAACAGGTATTACTATTGTGGTAAGCCAATCCGGTGGTACGATTTGTTCCTGAATGGATTTCTTATATAACATTATCAAAGGGGTGGCAATACTTGGTGATATCAGTTTTAGCATTGTAGCTGATATATTATCAGGCCCTGTTGAAGCTGAATTTTTTAAAGGTTTGATCTTTTCAATAATTAATGTGGTGTCAAATTCCACTTGTACAGTGTCCCCTACAGGTATTGGAACTATAAATTCTGTATTATTTTGCATAAACTCTACCAAAATACTTATTAAAAGTTTCTGCAATTTTAGATGGTGTCTCTGTTTGGTTACCATTTTGTTTTAGTGCAGTAACTCCTGGATTAGTTCCCCTTAGTGAATTTATATACTGTAGAATTGTTTAACACTATCCTTATTTGCTGTACTTGCTAGCTCATGCTCCTTTCTAATTTTACGTCTCCTTATCAGCTATTTGCAGTCTTTTTTGACACTTTTTATATTTATCCCAGTACTCATCTATATTATTTTTCTTATATGTGTTGTATAGTCTCCTTTTTTCTTAAGTAGTTTTTTGATTTTATTATTTAACTAGCACAGTTTAACGCCCTTATTGTCATACTTCTTCACTTTCTTCAGATTAGTGTTACATAAGTTGTTTATCTCTCCCTTTATAATCTCCCACATTTCTACAGTAGTTTTGTCTGCAAATATAACTTCCCAGTCGATGGAATCCAAATCCTTTTGTATCTTTTCCATATTAATTTCTTTAAAACTAAATACGATTCTACATCCATTGATGCTTCCCCCAGACTGATATCTTCAGATACGGACTCTCTGTAGTCAGTTGTTCAACTAGGATTCTATCCATGATATTATATTAGGGTGAATTTCACATTTCATTAATTGGTTAATTATTTCTATATGTGAAACAGAGTCAAAAGCCTTTGAGTAGTCCAGGTATACTATATCAGCTGGGAGCCCTTTGTTTAGTGTTGCACTTACCGGTTCAAAGAATTGTATCAGGTTTGTTAAGCAAGATCTGCCACGGCTAAAATCATGCTGTGGGATGTCTGCTAGTTTTCTTTCCTCTATGTGTTGTTGTGTTAGCTCTCTCACTATTCCTTTCAAGATCTTACTCATCACAGAAGTCAGACTAATTGGACGATAATTTTCAACTACATTTTTATCCCCATTTCTATGCATGGGAGTCACATTTGCTATCTGCCACTCTCTCAATATATAGCCCTCCTGCAGAGACTTGTTGAATAACATACAGATTGGACCTGCATGTTCCATTGCCAGCTCTTTAAGTAATTTTGGATGAATTTCATCAGGGCCTGGGGACATATTTACTTTCAATTTGTTTATTTTATTTAGTTTTTGTTGACTGGGTAAGTGCACTAGACAAATTCTTCCCATTTTCAGGCATGACCTGGGGGAAGGGGATACAGATGAATGCCAACTGACTTTGAACCAGATTAAGCTGTTGGTGATATTTTTAGTGTAAGGGGGACATTTGACCAGGGCACTGGGGAAATTTCACTACTCTCCTGTAGTGGAACCTCTGACCATTAGCAAGATGGCCACTTGGTGTCAGGCGCCAAAGGGTGAGGATGTCTGTAAGGTGGGAGTGTTGGCCTCCTGTCCCGCTGACATAGTGCTAGAGGCTAATCAAGAGCAAACTGTTGCATTTGATTCTGAGGATGAATTTCATCGGCCTTTCTTATCTGAGGATTCGTTCACTACCGAACAGACGGAGCGGGCTTGCACCAACAAGTAAATATTGAAGCTAAGGTATCCAACAAGAAGGAGAGCATTCAGCTCTGAGTGTTACAAGTGAAAATAAACCTGCCCAAGCTTGGCAGAATGCAGCTGATTTCCCTGTCATCAGTGAGAACAGGCTTGTCAGTGCAGCAGATAATGCAGCATCATTAAAGGCCCCGACGGGGAGCAGTGAGTCATTTACAGCTTCAGCTATCATGTTATCCCCTTTAAAGACTGAAAATGTTATACAGGCTGGCAGTGAATGTGTTATAGCCAATGCGTGCCAAAAGCCTGACATTTCTCAGGGAAAGGGTGATATTTCCCCTGCTAATTCCAGTACTAATACCTTGCAAAACAAAACTGAAAGGCCTCCGTCAGCCGTAGCAGAACTTTTCACCTTGGAGCCAGGAGCACCGTTAAGCAGGATGGCTGCTTTTGTATTTAAAACACCAACTGAGGTTTTAGGTGAGAAACCTACTTCAGTCACTTATTAACGGAATGATGCTTCTCAATTTGGTGCTACCGAATTTTCCTTCAATAAATTGACTACGAATCTAAAAACCAGAACTGCAGATAAATCAATGACTAATACAGTTCCTATTGAGATGTCGGTTCCACAAATTAATGCAGCTAGTCTGCCTTATAGGTCCTGGTCACCAAAAAAGGCTCTAGTTGGGGTAGGATGGAAGCAGGCACCCACAGTATTTGGATTCCAGATCCTGACCGGGATACTGACTTACAATTTTCACAAAATTCGCCTGTATGGAAAGCTGGAACTAATCTTAATGCTATAAAAGGAGGCTTACATAAGGATGGAAAATCAGGGGAACCAAGGCCTGTACATTACCTTGTTAAACCACTCCTAGAGAACTTGATTAATCCTGACACTGAACTTAAGGCGCCAATTGTCACAGAACTGCAAGATGTTTCTTCAGACAAAGATATTATGGAATTTCCTAAACAGAAGCCCTTAATGTCTGAACTTTTTTCTAAAGCAAAGCGGGATGCAGCTCCCAGAAGAAATGCAGTTCGCATGTGATATAAAGGAGGCCTGGAGCAAAGGCCAGACAGATATCATGTAGGGAAAACTTTATTGAAAGATTATTTGCATTTTACACTGAAAGATGTATTTGTTTTTATAAATATCTCAGGAGAGGACAATTTCGACATTAGTTTTTGAACCCCTTATGCATTAGATCTTTTTTGGGAAAGTTATGGGCAGGAGAAGTTCTCTCCTGTATGGACCCCCTTTTTGGTTATTCCCTTGACTAAACCCTTAATAAATTGTGTTACCATAAGTTTAGGAATAAGCGGGTCCATGTAGAAGATATTACCTTCTGGATATCACAAAAATGTGATGTTTTGAGTGCTCCTGAACCAATTCTGGACTCAGAACAAATTTGGATGGGTGCCTGGAAACACAAGGTGAAACTGAAGCAAAGAGACTTGGGAATAGAACATGTTCCTAATTCTTTTTTGTTGGGTAGCAACAAAGGGGTGTGTTTCTATGGGGGTCAGCCCAGGGCATGTTATAAATGTGGCACAAGGACGCATCTCTCAAGTGTATGTGATCAGCCCAAGTGTGATAACTGTGGTGAAGCTGGCCATGTTACCATTCAATGTGCTAACCACACCAAGTGTGATTTATGTGAGGAATATGGGCACATTTTCAATGAATATCCTTGGGCTGCAAAGAATGAAGCTTGATGTATCAGCCCTGATCTCTTGATACAGCAGGCTCAGGATGCTGTACCCCCCCCAACAAGAAAAAGAAAAAGAACCCATCCAGCCTGTTTTCCACTCCAACCCCTCTTCCCCAGCTCATTTAGTAATTGAAACTTCAACCTCTGACACAAAGCTACCAGAGGAGGCTGCACTTCAGACTATATCTACTGATCTCAAGGTTTTAACTCCTGTATGTTATACTGATCCAGTACCTCTAGATAAGGATTCTGTAGTTCCTGCCCCCCCACCTTTGCCTCGCAGGAGATCTTTTAGGAACCTGCCCCAAACTCACCTACCCCTTCCATTTCTTTTGAGTCTAGTAACTCATGCGAAGCCTTATACACCCTATGGGGTGACTCAGAAATGGATCTTGGTGATTCAGACTCCCAGAAATCCAATTTGTCCTCTGTTGTACCACCAATAGAGGGTTATACAGGAAAGAAAAAGAAAAGATGGAAAACATAATGACATCACATAAAGGGATTACTAAATGCATTTCAAATGGGGATCTCGCAACATGCATAGTTTATTAAATACAGTCAAAAGACAGGCATTGTTCCTATATATTCATGAAGAAAGTATTACAATAAGTTTTTTACAGGAAACGTGGATGTATTCCATAGAACAATTGTCAATATTTAAAAAAGATTGGCCCTGGGGTCCTTCATTTTGGTCATTTGGTTCAGATAGTGCAGATGGGATTAGTATTTTATTTAGCTCCTTTGATTTTTCACTTTCTAAATTAATTGATCTTATATCAGGTAGGATTCTGATATTAGATGGGAAATGAAAAAATGTGGATTACAGATTTATTAACATTTATAATTCCCAATCTAAAGTTGATAGAGTTTCTTGTATGAATACAGTTCAACTGTACTTGGTAACATCAACTCCGATTCTTTGGGGAAGGGATTTTAACTGTAGCCTGATGAAATTCTCTCAAACCAATAAGAATATCTGCTGTGACTCCCATGCATTAGAGTCAATTATTAAAACTGCGGGGTTAGTTTACTGTAATTCACACCTTACTCAAGGTTCAAATGATACTTATATGAGAGGAAAGTTTCACACTACGATTGATTATATGTTAGTTTCCCCTTCAGTGCAGATCAGTTCCTTTCTCATCAGACCTATAGAATTCTCGGATCACTTGCTGTTAATTTGCTCATTTAAACCCACTGTTACTGTACCATCTAAACGATTGAGATGGAAATTGAACACCCTAGTTTTAAATGAGTCACAAGTTAAAATTAGTATTACAAAAATACTTCAGGTTCATTTATCAGTAGCATTTTTGTATTCAAATTTAGGAGAATGGTGGTTGGATACAAAATCAGATCTTAGTTATTGGTTTAAACACTATGGCGTTACTAGGAAGAATACAAATTTTTTAAATTATCTGTCTTTATGACAGCAGTTGCAAAGACTAATCACACTTTCATATGCTTCCACAATGGATTATAAGGAGCAAATAAACTGCATTAATGCTAAAATGAAACTTTTTCAGTATGATAGAGCAAAGACTATGCAAGCTGTACTCACTAATTGCATAAAGAAATTGCCTATAGGAGATCCTTTTCAGGCCTGTAAAGACATAAAAGAATCAATAATGATTGATTTTTGATAGATTCAGATGGCAATAGAGTAGTTACCGTAGATCAAATTGGTGACCTAATTGGATCACATTATCAAACACTAGAACCACAGTCATCCATTTTACAGTCAAAAATTGCTGAATATTTTAAAACCATTAAACTACCATCTTCATCACATGGGGTATTAAAATTATTGGAACCCATTTCTATTGAAGAATTAGAAAATGTTATTCAAAGTTTGAAAATCAATGTTTCGCCGGGGTTGGATGGGCTCCCCAATAAGTTTTATAAATGTTTTCAGACAGATTTAGTAAAATGTTTGCATCTGTTATTTCAATTCTTTTTGGACACTAATATAATGTTTCCCTCCTTTACTGATGGTTTACTTATACATCTGTTTAAGTCTGGGGACAGGCATAATATAAAAAATTGGAGACCTATCACCCTTTTAAGCTCTGATTACAAAATTTTCACCATAATATTAAATAATAGACTAAAGCATTTTGCTAAACAGGTTATCTCGCCTTATAAATATTGTGGGGTTCCAGGTGGAAGAATTCAATCAGAACTTATGTTACTCAGAGCTGTTACAGAACATTTAATTTTAACAGGCAAGAATGGGTGTCTTGTTTCTGCTGATTTAGAAAAAGCCTTTGATATGATTCATCTCCCTTACCTTTTTGCAACATTAGAAAGTTATGGAATCCCTTTGCAATTTCTCAAGCTCATTAGACTACTATAGGAGTTTAATTTGGTGTACTCCTATGTGAAAGGGAATAAAGGTAAGAGTATACAGTTACACACTGGTGTTCACCAGGGATGCCCCCTAAGCCCCCTTCTTTATGTTTTTTTTTCTCTGGACCTTCTCTTACATTCCCTTGTCAATTCACTTCGGCGGACTGGAATCATTGGTGAAGTACTCCAGCATCAATTGCACCTGCAGGCATATGAGGATGATATAATCTTGTATTTTGCAGATTTTAATCAAATAAGTGAGTTTCTGGTTGAATTCAAGAAGTTTGCAGCAGTTTCAAATGCTGCATTGAATTTTCAGAAAGCCAGAGGTTTATTTTTAGGGAATTCTGTATTGTTGGATATTGTTAAGGATAACATCAATATTTCAAGGAAACCACTGAAAATTTTAGGACTTCTTTTTGGTCCTCAGAATCTTGAAGTTGAAAACTGGGAGTTAGCATTAGGAAAAATAGAAAAACAAGTTAATAGACAGAAGCAATGGAAATTTTCTAAACTTAAATGCATATTTATATTAAAACAATATATTCTCCCCTGTTTACAATATATAGCCATGATTTTTCCATTACCACATCAACAAGAGATTAAAATTTACAGCATTCTTCTTCAAATGTTATGGGAGAATAGGCTAAACCCTGTCAAGCGATGCTACACCTGTTTAGATAAGAAGGCTGGGGGTCTCGGGATGATTGACCCAATAGTGTTCCTTAATACCCTATTCTTTATGACTACTATTAACAAGCATTTATCAATGCTGAATGTTGGCTTGCTGGCATTGGCAGTGGTAGTGCAGGAGGTAGAGAGATGCATGATAGGAATGGCAGTGAAGTATTGAACTGATGCCAACCCACCCCCACGCTGCAGAGACTGACAGGCATTGGGGTGTCCCTTTGGGTGTTGGCCATAGTGCTCATGCCATTTCACCTCTCCATATCCTGCAGACACTGACAAGTGTCGCGGTGTGCATTGGGGCCTTCCGACGTTACAAGGGTGCATGGGAAATATGCAACACATGCTTGGAACACTGCCATTGTATGGGCGTTCACCACCAAATTTTCAACATAGGCATTTTAGCACCTCTGCTCATGTTCAGTGTCACTGTTATTTCCTCAAAGTGTCCCAAGAAGTGATTTCGTACAGCGACCATGCTATTCTGCGCTGGAAGTGCAAAAACACATTTTGGGCAGGATATGTAAAATGATGGCTGTACTGTTCATCAAGAGGTGTGGAAAAATGGCAATGGTGAAAATCCAGAGTGAAAATATCACAGATGCACGGCGGTACGAGCATGCATGCAATCTGCCAACGCATGCTCATAACACAGTCGTTTTACGTAGTATCATCACCAAATTTTCAACATAGGCATTTTAGGACCTCTGCTCATGAACTGTGTCACTGTCATTTTCATAATCTGGCCCAAACACTGATTTCCCACAGCAACTGTACTATTGTGCACCAGAAGTGCGGAAACACATTTCGGGCAGGATGTGGAAAATGACAACTGTACTGTTCACAAGGAGGTGTACAAAAATGGCAATGCTAAAAATCCAGCATTAAAATATTGCGAATGCGTGAAGTTACAAGCCTGCATAGCAACTGCGCAATGCACGCTTGTAAAACAGGCATTTGTTGGATTTATTTTCACCAAATTTGGAACATAGGCTTTTTGAGAGGCCACCTCATGAACACTGTCACTGTCATTTTGTTAATGGGTCCCGAAAGGTGATTTCACGCAGTGACCATGAAATCACCTTTTGAGGCTGATTAGCAACATAACAGTGATAGAATTCATGAGGAGGGGCCCCAAAAACCCCATGTTGAAAATATGGTGCCAAAATTCCAACAAATGCCTGAGATATGCAGCAAAGTTGAAAAAACCCTATTCATTCCATTATACAGCTTACCGGCATTTCCTCAGTTTGCGGATGGCTTTGAAGAGTGCAGACGTGTTCCCAGTCCAAGGAAGATCATCGAGCCAGACTCCGGAGGTAAGTATGGGGTGAGGGGGTGAGGGGGTGTGAGGAGGCAGGGTGAGCAGTGGGTGGGTGCGGGTGTGGGGCAGGAGACTATGAGGGACCTTTTTTTTTACAGGGTAGAAAAATAACATCGCGGGACAGTTTTTCCTTTTCAGGTAACTCAGCACGCTGGGGTGGACTCCTGCATGCCACCTAACTGTTTAGGGGGTTGCTGCAGCTGACAGAGGATTGGGCACCCTCGTCGGCAGACAATGGGTTGCTGCAGCCGACGGGGATTGGGCACCCTCGTCCAGCAGACAATGGGGGTAAACTTATGCAGATGGGGATTGGGCACCCCATCAGCACACAACAGGGGAGGCAAGAGCTGAGGGGATGGGTTCCCCCTCGGCATCCTGAGAAATGCCAGGGGTGGATTTATGCCGACAGGGAATGGGTTCCCCATTGGCACAGAATGAAAATGGAGGGAGGCAAGAACCGAGGGGGATTTGGCACTCCCTCAGCATATCGGAAATGGGGGGCTGCTGCATGCTGATGGGGAGTGGGCTCCCCGTCGGCAAATTTCAGCAGCCACAGAAAGCCGGCTGGGGATTTCACACTCAAGTCAGCCATTAAGAAGTCATTACCATGCTGCTAATATGACATCACGCAGGAAGGGTCCACTGTGCCTGACGAGCTTTGCTCAGATTGCAGTGGACCTTTCCTTAGATGTGCTTGCCACATTAGCATGCATGGTGTGGCACTGGCATGCAGGCTGATTGGGGAATGAGGGATGCACCTACTGATGCGTGCCTTGCATTCACCCAACAGCAGCCGCGCCTCCAATTCTGTACTCTCCCAAGATGTTGACTTGTGCGCAAGCGCGGCAAGCCAACATAAAAATGGATTGATGCAGAGTGTAAGTATCGAGTGGGTGTCAGTTGATATGGGACTGGGTAGGTATTTTAAAGCCTGGCATAATCTAGCTCCTAAATTGAATCCTCACCTACATATTCCTGCTTATTTTAGATCATCTGTGCAAAAATTGTATAAATGGCAGATCACTAAGGACATGATATTAAATAATCATTCCTCTGTTTTATGCAAATTAATTATGACTACAATCCATCTGCAGGAACCTTGTTTTAAAAATTGTCTGACAGCCCAGAATCCCACAGTAATGGCTCAACTTAATAATCCTAGGTTATCCCTTCCCTGCCATTTGTGGGAAACACAGTGGTTGATAATGTATGGACATTTGAATGTGCAGGGCAATGCAAAATATAAAGCAAAAGAAGAGAGAATTTGCCCTTATATGGACTGTATTAGTACAGAAGAAACAATGGAACATTTTTTCTTATACTGCTCTTATTCCAGATTGTTATGGATTTATTTAGTGAAACTTTGGAAATTAAAATGGATTACTGCTCTTTCTTATGATATTTTAAGTTTTAGGTAATTATCCCTCGAGTTTGGCACAGTATAATATAAGTACATTGTCAATTTTTTTAAGTTAAGTGAGGTATTACTTATAGCAGGTGAGATGTCAATGGGTGCTCTATCAAAGTAAAATGTCTTATGAATGTTATAGTACACTGGTGATGGGAGAATTGTCAAAAATCTATTTGCAAGAAAAACAGTTATTTAATTCAGAGAAAGTTAAGAAATGGTGGAGGGGTTTTCTTCATTTCATTAAGTTTAAATAATACAATATGAATAAGCATTGATTTTTGTATGACTTACTTTAAGTTTAATTTTATCCCTGATTATTGAGAGCATTCAACATTTTGTATGTATTCTAGTTGTTGCAATCATTTATTCTTCCTTATTTTGTGTTGTACCTTATGTTTTATTTCAATAAAAACTCCCCTACTCTTTTTGAGAAGTGCCATGTGATCTTTAAAATCCACCTGAACTACAGCTAGAAGGGACCTTGGTTTTAACACCTCATCTGAAAGACAGCATCTCAGGAGTGCAGCACCCACCTCGTGTTGCACTACAGTGTCAGTATTGGGATATTAACCCAAATACCTGGTGTGGGGATAGAACCCACAGCCTTCTGATTTCTTCACTTCAGAGGCAAGTGTGCTACCTGCTGAGCCACTGACACTGACAATTACTTTATTCTCTCACAAATTTCACTGATAGTTATAGTTCTGATCTACCTGAGGTTTTTATTTGTGTCAGATTTGTGTGCATATGCATCTTTAATTAGTATTTGTATTGATTTTCACTTTTTTCACCTATACCCGGGACCCCAGTAGACATGTATGTGTATGTGCATGGAGGTGCACACACATACCGGGTACTGTCTCGGACCCTTTCACCCCAACCCTGGCTATTGCTACTGCACCCTTGTGCCTAAGCTTCCCACTGGATGTCCAATCGGTGGGAACAGAACTATAGAGGGTGCAGGCATCCACTCCAGGTGGGGAAAGCTGCCTTGTGGCTGCTCAATCCTGCTTCATCCCTCCCCCCATCCTGACTCCCCGATGACCAGAGGTCATTCCTGAACCCGGGTCATCAGTGCAGCAGGAGGTAAGGCATCCAGCACCTCAACCCTCAGCTCCGCTGGGCTGACTGTGTATATGCATCTTTACTGTAGATGAGGCAGTATAGCACAGTGCTTTAAGGCTCTGAGCTGCAAATTTGGAGACCTGGGTCTGAATCCCACAGCCCCCACTTGCATAATGTGTGACACTAAATAAATCACTTAACTTCCTTGTGCTGCCAGGTCACACCTGTAAACAAGTTTCATTTTAATGTGTCTATCCTGCTAAAAAAAAACAAAAAAAACTATATATACTAATAAAATACTATTTTAAGCAATCAGATACTTTTTCCTCTTCAGTAATAATGCTGTTACCCGCTTTAATATGGCCTATCTTATTTTGTCCTCCTTTCAGACTACCAATGCGGTTATAGAATTATTTTTTGTTGTCTAATGTTGATTTTGCCATTTTCTGCTTTTTGTCTGCTTTGGCTTTTTTGTTAATCTTTGGCTCTCCTTAGAGCTGTTCATGTGTTTCAGTCTTGCCTCTTCTGTCCCTGTTTCTTTGTATCTCCTATACACTTTTTTCTTATTTAGTGATATTTTGATGTTTCTATTAAACCATTTGGGAATTCTTATAATCGAGTTATATTTCTTTATTTCTAGAACATAATTTGTTATATGATAGTACATTTTTGATTTAATTAAGTCCCACATTTCTTCTAATGATCTGTTTGGTATTTCCTTAAACCAATCTCATGTATGGAGATACTTTTTCATGTTTTCATAATCCGACCAATTATAGCACTTAGTGTTGTGTTCCCTCCATATGTTGTATGTTTAAGATAGATAACTGTGAGGATCATGTTGTGGTCACTGTCTGCTAATGGCGCCAGGACTTTTACCATATTGATACTATATCTGAGGTTTGTTAATATTAAGTCCAAGATTTTGCCTTCCCTGGTGGGCTCTGTGACCAATTGATCCAGATTTTTAGGATATATTATGTATATGAACTGTTTTTCTTGGGCTGTTGTTCCAGCCTGTTTATGCCAGTCTATCCTAGGATAACTGAAGTCGCCAACAGGCATGCAATTGCCATATATGTCCATTTTGTCTATTTGTTCTATAAAATTATCATGTACTTCTTTGTTCTGGTTTGGGGGCATATAGCACACACCTATTGTTAATGTTGAGTTATGAGTTTCTGTCTCTGCCCACATTGTTTCTTCCTGATTTTTGTTTTCATTCGGAATTTGTACCACACTGGCTCTTAAACTATCTAGGACACATAAGGCTATTTCTCTGCCTTTTCTGTTTTCCCTGTCTTGATGAAACACTTGGTATCTCAGAACGTTAGTCCCTCAGCCATGCTTGCTGAACCATGTTTCAGTTACAGCACAAATGGAGATATTTTCTATTTTGAGGGTGTATGTTAGCTCATCCATTTTATTTTTTAAACTTCGGGGCCTGGGTATTCAGAATGGTTGCGCATGGCACAACACTGTTGCACCATGCGCAACCCACTGATGCACCCCGGCATGATATTCAAGCAGGGATTGTGCCTAGCACAAATCCCGATGTGCCGGAGCGCATCAGTAATGTATGTGGTGCAGGTGGGAGTGGCATGCTCATGCATACTCTGTACAGCCCGATATTCAGCCCGGGATGTACTGAGCCCATGCATGCACAACCCCTACTTGTGCAACACACAGGTGAGCCAAAAAAAAAGAAGCAATGGCTGGCCACCCACAGGTGAGCTGCCGTATTGCAGGGCGCAACACGGCAGCTGCCACCTGTGGGTGGCCACCCATGCTCCAGCAGCACCCCTTGTGGTGTCGCCCCCACATGCCCGATTGTGGGCATACATAGAAGTATATAAACATCCCATATCTCTGGTGGTCCAGTGGACTGCTTGCAGCCCGATCACAGGTTTAAGTATCAACATAATCATCCCATATCCCTGGTGGTCCAGTGGACTGCTTGCAGCCCGATCACAGACTTAAGTATCAACATAAGTGTCCCATATCCCTGGTGGTCCAGTGGACCACTTGCAGCCCAATCACGGGCATAAGTCATAATGTAAAAGTCCAATAACCCTGGTGGTCCAGTGGACTGCTCGAAGCCCCATGGGTGTCAGTAAAACATTAATGCCACAGCAGCAGACCCTGGTGGTCTTACGGTAGCCCCATCCCCACCAGCCCACTGAGCCCCACCGCCTCGCTCCCCCCCAGGTCAGCGGCGGGCGGCAGCTCCCCACCCACTTGCCGCCCTGCTGCCCGTTGACTGACTCCATACGGTAGGGCTATATGCTCATTGGTCCACAGTGTGAGCCAATGGGCATGCAGCCCATACCGTACTACACATCCCAGATATGTGAATGGATCCAGGCTCTGGTGTTCATCAACAGAAATTTCAGATTAGCTTTTGTAGTAGTTTTAGAGTTAGTTTTGGAATTTTCCTGCATTTCTGTCTGTTATAATGCCTGTTGTTACCTTGTAAAATAGCATTCCTCCACCCGCCCCTAGTTTAAAGATCTGCTCATTTGTCTGTTTAACATGCTGCCTAATAGTTTGCTTCCACTGCAATTTAAATGCAGGCCATCTTTGTAGAAGAGTCTGTTTTTTCCCCTGAAAATGCTCATATGTTTTTATGCTTATGTGTCCATTTTGCAGACACCATTTCCTCAAAACGTTGTTTATCCTTACTATTTATTTATTATTCCAGTGTGATGAATTGGAGACTGATAAAATGTCTGACAGTATTACCTCATATTTAACCTCTGACAAGTGTTTATGTATCAGTTTGTCGGTGTGGATAGCCCCAGTCAGATTCTTTGTGGTAATAGAGGTGCAAATGAGTCACAGACAAGTTGCATATCGGTAATAAATCTGGTTTATTACACCAAAAGAAAATCACAGTTGCCCTAAGCAGTTCTTACCATAAGACTCTGGGAGCTGGGCCTAGCATCCTCCAAAACCCCAAGGAGTGAAGAAGATCCCAAGGGAGAATACGTAATACATTACCTAATACACTGTAGATAATTACTATGGTAACCATTCTCAAGGAGCGGTGCTATATACATAAAATAAGCCCTATTGGCCAAAAGGCAAGTGGCCCCACAGTGTTATCTAGTCCTATACAATATGTGCTAAGTCAGCTACATCGTAGAACAATGAAGGCTTAGATGGTACATGGAAAACACAGGATGTAGTGTAATTATACATAAATCCAAAAGATGGCAGTGCCGACTATATAATATTATATCAGAAGATTACAAAGACACAGGTGTCTTGGCCTACTATGTGCAGTTTCCAGGCATAAAGAAAGTAAAGTAAAATACAAATCATTATGTACCCTAACACTTACTCTTGTATGGTAAGTGTCTATGCCCTATAAGTTAGAATAACATATGCATATAGTAGTATAGTTTGTTTAAGGTGTACAGATAGCATGCCAATTAGGGTGTAAGAACCTCTCATAACAAGTTTTAAGTTGTTTAAAATATCCTCTTCTGAGGAGATGTAGCAAAATATTATTTACAGGCAAAATTCCAGCTAAATCACCAATTTTGCACCGTGGAACATTTTACAAATTACTACCTTGGGACGGAATTTCGCCTTTTATAGTTGTAGCGGAACTTCATCTGTAACAGCAATTTCACCCATATTGTGCAGTGAAATTTCACCTATAAATTTTGCTTCTGCTGGTAAGTTTGACCTTAGCATTTAACTAAGCCAAAATTAGGAAGAAAGGCATGTCATATTACTTGCTTTCTGAAGCAGACTGCAGGTCACATGTGTGACTGTACTCAGACAAGAAGCTACTGAATCTACATCCTTTTCCTGCAGTTTGTAGGATAGAGACAGAGATTTATTTATGTATTTATTGTATAATTGGATTTACAACCTT
The DNA here is from genome assembly GCA_016271365.2 of Neoceratodus forsteri. Taxonomy (NCBI): domain Eukaryota; kingdom Metazoa; phylum Chordata; order Ceratodontiformes; family Ceratodontidae; genus Neoceratodus; species Neoceratodus forsteri. Next base: position 131,855,048 of record JADMNL010000022.1, read on the forward strand.
TGAGCCAGCAGCTTGTTTACAATGGTACCTCGTCACAGAGAGGACACACATGGTGAACATAGTTTACAGAGTACAGTCAAGACAGAGTAACAGATTTGTACATGTTTACAGAACACAGACATAGAGAGTCAACAAAGCATTACATAGGTTGCATGAACAGAGATACATAGTATTACATACAATTGCTTGAACACATGTGTAGATAAATAAACATTTCAAGTAGTGGCAGCAGGTACTGGCAGAGGAGAGAGGGCCTGGGTGGGGGATTGGGGGGTGGGATAGTGTTCAGCCCAGTGGGCCATGTTGATAGTGCCAGAAGAAACAGCAGAGATAGACAGTAGGAGAGACTGTGTGTGAGAGAGAGAGAGAGAGAGAGAAATGTATAGTTTGTGAATTGCAGTGAGAGTGAGAGTTTGTGTTGTGTTGTGTTGTGTGTGTGTATGTGTGTATATGTGTGTGTGTGTGTGTGTGTATGTGTGCGTATGTGTGTGTGTTGAACTTCTGTGCATCCCCTATTTCTTTATTTAACAAAAGTTTATCTTTCTCTTGTGTTCTATTTTCTCTGTTTATCTTGTGTGAGTGTGTGTGTGTGTGTGTGTGTGTGTGTGTGTGTGTTTCACTCCCCCCTTTTTTCATTCTTTCTTTAGTAGTTTAATAAAACTTGTTTTTTTAAGTAATGATGCAAGGGACTAATGGTAGTGGGTCTGACTCTGGACAGAGTGGAACAGAAGGAGGACACATTCACCATAACAGATGTGCATTTATAAGTGAGCCCCCCCCCAGCAGCCAGCAGCAGCAGGTGCTGGTCATTGGCCCTGAACCAGCAGGTGCCACTCACCCCCTGTCCACAGCACTGTCAGCAGGAGCAGCTTCCCCCTCCCCGTAGCAGGATGTGAACCTTGCCACAGCCACCCAGCAGCAGCAGTATTAAGGCTCAGAGCCCATTGCCCCCCCTAAGGAGGATCATGTGGCTCCTGCATCTACCAGGCCCCAGCCTCAGCATGATAATGTAGAGGAGAGACCCCGAGACATCCAGCACCCCCCCAAACCAAAGATCATCACCAGTTTGGGCATTTTTACCACAAAGGCTGATGATTTAAGTGTGGCTGTCTGCAGCCTTTGTGGAAAAAGAGTCACCTGCAGCACCACCATGTTTCACAGTAGCTCTCAAAACAGAGTGAGACAGCAGCAGCAGCAGCAGGCAGCACTGAGGTTCGGGAGTGTTCGGGGGTCTAGCAGCAGGATGCATCTGGAACAGCCAGATGCATCCCTCACCCGTGATGCATGTCTGAGGACCCGGAGACAAAGCTCTTGCCCTGAGCATCCTGCAGCCCCCCAAGTCAGGTGGTGGTCACCAGGGCAGACCTGGAGGATGTGTGCACTGAGGTGCAAAGTGTCCATCAGGACATTGATCAGCTTCACCAGGAGGTTGGGGTGACCTCCTAAAATTAATGGCAGACCAGAATAAGGTGTTGGACCTCCTGTTTGAGCTCTGTGGTGGCACAAGTGGCAGTGCACAGCAACAATGAATGGCCTCTGGCTGTGGTGGTGGACCAGTGTTGTTTTCTTTTTCTTCTCCTTTATTACTTTTTGTCACCCTTCTTGTTCTGCACTCCCTCCCTTAAAAAAGAACCCCTTCAAACAAAAGAAATTCAAAGAAACAACAAAAAAATCTTTTCTGTCCTCTTTAACTTCACAATCTATATCCTCTTGTTTATTTTATCTTTTCCCGTTGTTTATGTTCCCTCCATTTCCCATCCCCTTTCATATATGAATATGAGTAACTTTGTCCTCCTCCTGACCATGCAGGTCCCCACTCCCCAGTTCCTGCCTCCCCCTCCCCATCTCCTGTTGTAATTGTAGTACCATGCCCATAAATCATGTACCTTCCTACTTTTATCTTACTCCATTTTTCTTTATATGTTTCCTCCTTGCTCCTTCTATCCTATCCACAAATGTCAAGTATAAGCACTTTACTATGCCCAAACATATTTTCCAGAGCTATGTGATAGTGAATCTTGGCTCTGTTCATGTAAAACAGGGCCCTCAGGTAATGAAATGCTTCCCAAAAAATGTGACATCAAATTGAGACTGAAATGTGTTGTCAGTCCTGATGTTTTATGGTGCCCCACCAGCAACCAGACATTAAAATGCTGTTTTGGCCGCCGTTTACAATTGTCTTTAGGCCCTATCTTGTTTCTGCCAGTGCAGCACAGGCAGTAAATATCCAGAAATGTTGCAGAAAAAACAGTACATTAAATTGGAAGTGGAATCTGGTCTCGGCCATTATGTTTTAGGATGCCCCCCTCCACCACTACCACCCAGACCTTAAGTAGCTGTTTTAGGACCTGCTTACCCAATATTTCTGCCTAAAACTCACTGCTGCTGGCTCAAAACATGTCCAGAAATGTTTCCAAACAATTGCACAGTACATTGAGAGTGAAATCAGGTCTGAGACAAGCAGTTACAGGCTCACACCCACCCTGAGGACCCAAATGTGCTGTTTTCTGCATGGCTTAAAAGCTTTTTGGGCCTAAGTACGTGGCTGCATGTTCAAATCATGTCCCAAATGTCCAGAAATGTTTCCCAAAAAGTTGCACAGTACATTGAGAGTAAAATCAGGTTTGAGACACGCAGTTACAGGCTCACACCCACCCTTCGGACCCAAATGTGCTATATTCTGCACGGTTTAAATGCTTTTTGGGCCTAAGTGTGTGACTGCTAGGGATGGGTGGACCCCAGAAGGTTCTGACTCTTATTATCAGGACCAAGATCCATGTCAGAGTCCTGATTAGTTCTGATTATTCCTGATTCAAATCAGATCCTTAATGGTAATATCTGACAGCAATCATAAAAGCATTAAAAAATAGAAAATAAAGTATTTTTTCTTACGCAAGTGTGTTAGCCTGTTTCTGACTCAATTCTGTGTGCTCATCTGCTGGCTATATATTATCCACTTCTGTTCCTTACCCTCTGTGTGGCTGGGGCTTAGTATCATTCCCTCATTCTGCCCCAGTAATTATTCATCTCTCATCATCCCATCCTTTGATAACATTCCCCCAATATGCAGCAGACCCCTGAATTCCCATCCTGTCTGTTAAAACCCACACTTCACCAGCATGTCTCCTATATATGCCACCAACCAACCTGCCTCAGTATGCAAACCCCTGCAGCTTCACCTGCTGCTACTCACCCGGCCCAATGAATGCCCCTACCCCACCTCTCATCAGTTCATATCCACCATGCCGCAGAATTAATACTCTACCACCTTGCCCCAATGTTAGTAGCACTGCCCCCTCTTCCTATCTGTATTATCTACCCTGTGCCAGACTCAATATCACTACCCCATGTTCCATCTCCTGAAACCCATCTTATCCCAGAATGAACACCCTATTCCCTCCTACCATCTACTTGATACCTACCCACCCTGCCCCAGAATAAAATGAATGACCCCATCTGCTGATTCCCATCAACCCTGTCCTACAAAAATATAAAGAATACCCCTTCCCTTCTCATCCGTGCCTGATACTCTCCCAGTCCATAAATACTTAAACGACTACTTCCCATTGTACCCCTCCCATCTGCTGATACTCCAGTTAATAAATAAATAAAAGAATACCTCCCCCCCTCTCCCAGACCCCAAAAAACTTAAATGAATATCCTCTCCCATCTGCAGATATCCCAGGCAATAAATATGTAAATGAATACCCCCTCTCCCTTCCAGTCCCAGAAATAAATGAATATCCACTTCCTCTTCTGATACCCCCAGTCCATAAATAAGTAAATTAATACCCTCCTCTTCCTATCTGCCGATTTCCACCTTGCCAGGCACACACACTCACAAGATGAGACAGCCACAGAGATATTGTAAGTTGTTGCAGGGGTTAACACAAGGCAGATGATGAGACCCGACACTGCCACTATCGCTGCTGTTACCACCGCGCTGGACCGAGCACTCATAACAGCAGCCTGAACACCACAGAACTCTTTCTCCCTCTACCAGTATCTAGTGCTGTTTATTTATGTTTAGAATCCAAACCAAGCACTGTCCTTTCCTCTGTCTTTACCTTTGCTGCCGATTTCTTTCAAGTTCTGTGCTGAATACACTACAGACGAGACGTCTTTCTTTAGGCACACTGCTTCCGGCTTTTCCTCATCTCTCGAGGAGGTTGATGACTGCTGCACTTGCTGTCTCGACCTTTGAAGCATGCACACTTGAATATCTGCAAGAGGGAGCATGTAGCCCTATGGCGGGCACCAGACAACGTGGGAAGAGAAAATACAAAATACATTTTTTATATTTTTTGTCACTGTGGGATCAAGATGGATAGGGCATTGACATTATATTTCTTTTCATTACTACAAAAAAAATTAAGCTGTATGGGTGGACCCAGTACACTGTTGCCCAGTGTTCTTATTTACCCGTGTCTAACAGATGTTTTGAGATCTGGGGGGGTTCTGATTCTTGACGAGCCGGTCCTCCCGTCCCTAGAGGCTGCAAATTCAAATCATGTCCCACATGTCCAGAAATGTTTCCAAAACAATTGCACAGTACATTGAGAGTGAAATCAGGTTTGAGACATGCAGTTACAGGCTCACACCCACCCTGGGGACCCAAATGTGCTATTTTCTGCACGGTTTAAATGCTTTTTGGGCCTAAGTGTGTGGCTGCAAGTTCAAATCATGTCCCACATGTCCAGAAATGTTTCCAAAAGAATTGCACAGTACATTGAGTGTGAAATCAGGTTTGAGACATGCAGTTACAGGCTCACACCCACCCTGGGGACCCAAATGTGCTATTTTCTGCATGGTTTAAATACTTTTGGGGTCTAAGCGTGAGGCTGCAAGTTCAAATCATGTCCCACATGTCCAAAAATGTTTCCAAAAAAATTGCACAGTACATTGGGAGTGAAATCTGGTCCCAGCCATGATGTTCTATGGCATGGCGTCCCACTGCCACCCGGACCAAACGATGTTCTTTGGTCCACTTTTACAATTGTCTTTAGGCCCTATCTTGTTTCTGTCACTGTAGCACAGGCAGCAAATGTCTACAAATTTTGAAGGAAAAATGGTACTTTACATTGACACAGAAATCTGGTCTCAGCTATGATGTTTTAGGGCACCCCACCACCACCCAGACCAAACGATGGTCGTTGGTCCACTTTTACAATTGTCTTTAGGCCCGATCTTGTTTCTGCCACTGCAGCACTGGCAGTAAATGTCCAGAAATGTTGCAGAAAAAATGGTACATTACATTGGCACAGAAATCTGGTCTCAGTCATGATGTTTTAGGGCACCCCCCACCACCCCAGACATTAAATAACTGTTTTAGGGCCTGTTTATCAGATATTTCTGACTGAAACTCACTGCTACTGCTGCCAAACAGGGCCTGCAAGTCCAGAAATGTTTACCCAAAAATGAGACATCAAATTGAGACTGAAATGCACTGTCAGTCCTGATGTTTTATGTTGCCCCACCAGCAACCAGACATTAAAATGTTATTTTGGCTGCGGTTTACAATTGTCTTTAGCCCCTATCTTGTTTCTGCCACTGCAGCACAGGCTGTAAATATCCAGAAATGTTGCAGGAAAAATGGTACATTACATTGACACAGAAATATGGTCTCAACTATGATGTTTTATGGCGCCCCACCACCACCCGGACCAAATGATGTTCTTTGGTCCACTTTTACAATTGTCTTTAGGCCCTATCTTGTTTCTGCCACTGCAGCACAAGTAGTAAATGTCGAAAATGTTGCATGAAAAATGGTACATTACATTGACATAGAAATCTGGTCTTAGCCATGATGTGTTAGGGTGACCCCCACCACCCTAGACATTAAATAGCTGTTTTAGGGCCCCGTTGCCAAATATTTCTTCCTGAAACTCACTGCTGCTGGTGCCAAACAGGGCCTACAAGTCCAGAAATGTTTTCCCAAAAATGTGACATCAAATTGAGACTGAAATGTGCTGTCAGTCCTGATGTTTCATGGTACCCCACCACCTCAGGGGCCTGAAAATAGATGCTAACATGCAGAGAAAATTAATTCCTCCTGCAAAATGCTGCTGCTACTTTCAATTCTTTCCTGTTGCTGCTGCTGTGTTTCAATTAATTGACATAGAAATGCAGAATTATCATTTCCCTATCCCTGTGCTGCTGTATTGATTGTCTAGTTGTGTTGACTGACTGACTCTGTGGTAGTACCTTGCCTGGCGGTGGGGTAGTGAATGAAATTTTGAGGCACTGTAGCTTACTGCCTGCTGCTGTCTATGACTACTACTTTCCAAGTTGCCACAAGAACTACTATTCTGGATGGTTGATGCCTATTGGATTATCTTCACACAGTCTATACTGCTGCTACTGAACACATAAGTATCTGTCTTCATTTTTTTTTCTGAGCAAGGTAAGGGTGTTGGTGGGTTGGTATTATGGCATCTTGAGTTCTAATATACTTGTACTGCTCTTATATTATTTTGCAGTGTGCTGTGTATGACATCATCATGCCGGGCCGTGAAGGAGGAAGATGTAAGGATCCTCCCAATTTCCCAACACAGACGGTAAGTATTGGTATTTTCATGCAAGCGTGTATGTCTGTTACTGCCATTGTCATATGGTTGCCTGAGCTTGATAGTAATTGTGTTATTTTTTGCCTTTTTCAACATCAGGAATTCAGGCGAAGTTAAGTATTTTACCATCCTGCTGTTGCTGGCTGCAGAACCAGGTCTGAGGGATTTATTTCATTGTGTGATGGTTCCACTTTCACAGTCCTTGAGGTAAGTATGTCTTCATTTTTTATAGTTCTCTGATGGAGGGGCGATGGTCATGGGTGGTGGTGGGGAATTTTCAACAATCATCAAAATTTGTTCTTAATTTTTTTCTAATGTCAAGGTACGCAGTGCTGATAGGGGAAGGGAAATGCCTGCTAGTGCTATTAGTTTTCATCAGACTTCAGTCTGGATTGAAACACAGCATGTTCCCATGGAGAATGTCTTCAGCTGAATGACATCACATCACGGGGTATGGTAAGTATATTTTTTTCTCTGCTTCTTCTTCCAACTTGTTAGGTAAAAGCAGGTATGCAGATTGATTAGTATCCAACATTTTTTATCTTTGGTCTTGCTTAGGAAATTTTCCTCTGTTGAGGTTTCATTGTATGTCATATCTTGATGACTACATGATCAATCCAGGCCATGCAGAAGCTGTGTTGTGTCACTGGAAGACAGGGATGTTGCTTGAACTGCTATGTTGGCCACTGGACTGGTGTCTTTACCATTACCTTTAATGAGTAATCACCACTGCCACCTGCATACAGGGAGGAACTATATGCGAACACAGATGTTTGATATGGTGTTTAGTAAATAATTAGGGAGAGGGGTTAATGTCTTGTTTAATCAATGGTGATTGCATAGCTGCAGTAATCATGAACATTTTGAATCCATTCAAAAGTGAGGACAGCAGGACACTCACTCTGCCCTGCCACCCCCTGAGGAACCATTGTGGTTTTTGTATACCTTAATCTGGTACTGTAGCATAAGTAACCTTTTTGGGGGGATTTGATGTAAGTTGTTAAGCCTCTTCATGATTTCTTTTGTAATTAATGATGCACATCATTAAAGATGGCCACCATTCACCATTTTTCAAAATGTGTTCAACTTGTGGTGTTAACTATTGAATTAGCATGTTACATTCATATGCTACTTGTACTTATCTAGGAGCCAGGATTCTTGTACATGTCACAGATACTAAGTGGCAGAAACATTTTTTTCAGTTGCATGGAGTGTATGGGTGTGTCAGGTCAGATCAGGTGATGAGAGGGGGTGGTGGAGCAGTGTGGAATTTGCCATCCTGGGCACTTTTAAGGACATCAAGACAACATATATTGCTGTAAGATGATGATGTGTTGATATAGCCACATGAAAAATAAAATATTTTTTTTAAGAAAAACATTATAACTGTAATCATGCAATTGCAAAATATTTATGGTTATGGTAATTACATTGCTGCTGCTTTATGTGGGCTTGTGGCCTTGGGGGACTGGTAGTGAGGTGGTGAGGTGACCAATCAACAGGTTATGGCAAAGGGTGATGACATGAAACTTATACACACTGCAGGCTGCAGCACATGACAACATATTTCCATAACCAATCCAGTGGTAGATAGCAAAAAATAAGGCATAACATACACACCCAAGCAACCATACTGAGTTGAAAGTTGTTGTTGGGGGGTGGGCCTTGGAATAAACTCAGCCTTTTTCAACTTCCAATTCCACATCATCCAAGAAGCACCCCCTCACAGTCTTCAAGACTGGAGTTCTCAACAGGTGGGAATTCTCTCAACATTGCTGCCTCATCCACCTCGCTACCGGTGGCTGCTTTAGGCAAGGGATTGTCATCATCCTCGTCACTGTGATACAGTTCCTGTGGCAACCTCACTGACATCACTGTGTTGTGTGGAATGTGCCTTTTATTCATTTTGATGAATGTTAGCATGGACACATTCTTGGGTGACAAATTGATCCTACGGTCACTCACAATTGCCCCAGCTGCACTAAACACTTGTTCCACAGTGACACTGGATGGTGGGCAGCTCAGGTATTTCACAGCAACCAATGTTAGTGCTGGCCATTCAGTCATTTTACTGCTCCAGTACAGCAGTGGCTCATCATTAATGGTAAGGTGTTTGGGTCCCCCATGTAGGCCTCCACCATTCGTTCTGCCTTCCCGGAGTCCAGCTGCCTCATCTGTCTCCTCCTCCTCCTTTTCCTCCATATCTTCTACTCCTACCTGAAAGAGAACATCCCAAATGGGATTACTTGCTGTTTTCTGCTTTTCCTTGCCCATTTTCTGTGATTGGATTCCCTGTGAGCCACTGGTAGTGGTAGCAACACCCATTTTTGATGCAGTGCGTGCATTTTTCATTTGTGCAGCATATACCAATCTAATGAGGTTCTCTGTCAACTGTTGTACTCGCTGATGACCTCCTTCAATTATAGAGGGCAGGCCACATTTATAGCATGGATCCAGCATGGTTGTGATTGCAAACTCAGCTGACTGTATAATGGTAGATACATGGGTATTTGTGTCCAGTACATGGAGCATGTGATCTATTAGATCATAAGTGCCATGATCCCCACTTGCTTCTGTCTGATGTCGCACATTCACTAGTGTCTGCCTCAGCACACGTATGAGAGGTATGGACTGACTTATGCAAGCAGTGTACCCACTCACTGCCTGTGTAGCATGCTTGAATGGACAGAGAATGCGTAATAGTCCATCAATTTGGTACCACTGCTCTGTTGTTAGAGCGATGGACACTCCAGCACTGTCACGAGTGGTGTGCAGCAGCAGGTATTCTGACACAGCCTTATACTGTTCATAGAGCTGGTCAAGCATGTACAATGTGGAGTTCTACTTGGTGACAACATCAAGCTTCATATAGTGCTGAGGCAGATGGTTATTGCGCTGTAGCTCAGGTAGATGGTCATGGGCCTTGCAGAATGGGAAAAGTGGACACAGATGTGATGGGCAACAGTAACCATTTCCTTAATGTCCGCATGGTTCAGAAACTGCTGAACAACAAGATTAAGGCAGTGTGCCAGACAGAGCACTCTGAAAAAACCACCATCGCTAATGCACTTCACTACATTGGCGCTATTATTACCTGAGATGAATCCTGCTATGTGTGACTGTGTGTGCAGCCACCCATCAATCTTGTCCAGCAGAATATTAAAGCATTTTCGCAGGCGTGTGTGAACCTGTGACACTTGTCATAATCAGGGTTGCATGCTGCGAATCTCAGGTGTGTTGCTACCACCACAATTTTGCTTCACACATGTTTTGCCAGGCCCACAGTCAAGTACCGTGCTAGGCAGCTATGCCCAGTGTGCTGTTACGAACAGATACAAGCTTGCTGCTGCTTGTCCACTGGTTCAGATATCCTTGTTAAGATGGATACAGTGTGATGCACTATGCTTCAATGCATGTCTAATGTAATCAGCAACTCTACTGTTCAGCTCTGGCATGGCACGCTTACTAAAATAGGTTTGTGATGGAACTTGCCATTTGGGACAGGCATGGGCCATCAGCCTGCAGAAACCAGCATTCTCTATGAATGAGAATGGCAACAGATCGATGGCCAGCATTTCAGCAGTGGAGCATTTAACTTTCATGCAGCAGCAGCATGATTGGGGGGGGGGTACTTTGTCTGCCGCTCAAGGATGGTCTTCAGAGTGGGCTGCATCTTTGGGGCTGTCTGACCAGAATGCTGTACTTGTGGCAGCAATGATTTTGTTTTAAGAGTAACAATTGACTCTTGGCCAGGTGGTGTAGACTGCATGAAACCAGTTATTTTGGTTGCTTGTGGGTGTGGGTGTGGTGTACTTTTAAGACTCTTGGGACTAGGACTTGCACCGCTACTGCTATACCCACTACTAGAGAGAGCAAAGGATTGCTCACTCTCCTCCTCCACCACCGACCAACTTTGCCCTCCCTCCTCATGTTCTTGCTCTTCTACATGCACCTTGCTACAAACAGCTCTGGCATCCTTCTGGTGTTGCTGCCATCTCAGTGGGTGCTTGTTTTTCAGGTGGGTATGTTGGCCACCTGTGCCTATGTGGCTTCCCTTTTTCCCCTGACTAACATGGGCTTGACAAAGTTGGCATATTGTTGTGGTCTCATCAGCAGGATCTAGCACATAAAAGTCCCAAACTAGGGACTTTTGACCTCTGGACTTCAGATGTTTCTGGGACTGGGATGATTCAGAAACAGGTGTGGAAGTGTGTATTTTTTGAGCTGCTACCATGAATTCCATAAGACTACTTTTGGGAGGGGGATTACTTGACTACTTGGAGGTTTGCTTATAGGCTTAGTGACAGACTGACCCATCAAGGGCTGTATATGTAAATGGTCTACATCACCCCTGACCTTTTTTAACTCAGGCTCCCATGTGGGATCATCCCAGTCACCATCCTCAGCATCATCATCACCAATAACGATGATATCCTTGTCTTTCTCCTCATCCCCCCATCACTGTCTTCTTGGAAGATGAAACCTTTTTCTTTCTCTACAACTATCTCAGGGGGCTGACTGTCCTGGAACACTGTTCCTGTGCTGGTGTCAGTGCCTTCCTTCTTCTCACTGTCAGCATCCCCCACTAGCATGGCTGTAACAGTCTGAGCTTTAAAAAAAAAGACACAGGTATGCCTGACCCAGTTCGGCCACCAACTCCTTTGCTGGTTCCTGCCACACTACCAGGGCCCACATCAGAACTTGAAGGCAGTGATGCAGACATACCTGTGCTTTCACTGCTATGGGGAACTGGAACTGAAATTGCACTTTTTTGAGCAGACTTCTTAGCTCCCTCATCCCCCCTGCCAGGTTTCACCTTTCCCCTCTGTACTTGGCCGCTTCTTACCAGGTATTTTTTCTGGCTGCTGCTTTAAAGCTTTGTCTTTCTGTGGGAGTATTTGAAGAAAGGATGTATTACTAACTGTGTGAATAATACCTCACACGTGAATGATGACATCACATGCCTACAGTACTGATTTCCTTAACAGTTCAAACACAGTCAGGAGATGTAGCAGCACTTACAGTAGAACTAATACCATATATGGAAGGCAGCCTAGTCTAGTAAAAAACCAAAAGGTAACTTTTTCCCCCAAACAGGAAGGAATTAAAGAAACACACACAAGGAAAAAGGGCACGAGTGGCCCACTTTAAATACAGTTCACCTGTGTCTCTGGACAAATAAAGTACAGTAATGTGTTATTACCTAGTATCACAATTTGTTTGTTATGTGTGGGCAGAGACAACCATAAAACAGCAACAAAGGAAATTAGCACCACACAACATGTTAGTGGTCTGGATGGGAGGGATCAACAAAAAATCTCTTGAAAATGACTATTTTAATATATACTGTTTTATAATGCGCACATCAGGTGAGACACAAACAGTGCTATAACAGAGAAAGGGTAAAGTAAGTTAACTAAAACAGGAACACCGTGCAGTGTGCAGAGTCAAGCTCCAGCAATAACATACAGGGGAATAGTTCAACATGTGCAGTGCAACTGTAATAGACAAGTTCAAGTGATCGAGTAGAAGTACTTAATACAACTGTTGATTTTCAAAGTTTTAGTAACACAAGTTAACACTCCAGCTAACAGAACTAACTACAAAACAAATAAAAGAAAGGATCAGCTCTGTGTGTTCAAAACTTTAGAATTCACAATCAATTCACAACTAAAAGTGGAAGAATGGTATATATAACATAGCTAACGGTGGCAGAAACTCTCTCAAACAGGAGTAGGACAGAGAAGCTTTTCAGAGAAAACAAATTGCAAAATATAACAAATTAATAAGAAATAACAGCAAACAAATAAGTCACAATTGTGAGTAAATACCAGTCTGCTTGGCTAGAAATAGCCTGCACTGCTTTACACTCCTACCCTACCCCCACACAACTCTTTTAAAGACAGAGAGAAAAGTTAACCTAATTTAAACTATGTAGTATACAAAAATTCACAAAATTAGAAGATGTTCCCTAGTACCAGCACAGTAGCACTAGGGAAAAACTTTATATTTTGCAGCAATTAGCTCTCAAAAACAAGTTGTAGCTATTTTTTCAAAGGCTTTATTGGCTCTGATGCACCACAACACACTGCTCTCCCACTTGACAAGCAGCAGAATGAGCTGGAAACAAGCTACATGTGATCTTTGACTTATTTACCCACAATGCATTGCAAATGTCACCTTTATATCAAAATTTTGCTGGCAAAATCAAAAGTTTCACTGGTGAGATTCCACCACAAGATGAAATGTGGATCATCAATGGGTGAAATTGTTATGGTAAGTGAAATTTCGCCGTTACATGAAATCAAGAAAACAGGTGAAATTTTTGTTTTGCATAGGCAAAAAATGTCATGTAATTGCAGAATTATGCAAACTATTTTGCCAGGCGAAGTATTTCAATTTTGCACAACACTACTTCTGAGTACTTTTTTACATCATTTGTCCTGGCATGTACCACAACTGTGACTGTGTTATCTGGCTGTGTAATTACTCTTGGTAATATTTCATATATGACCTTCAGACCTGCACCTGGGAGGGACATACTTAGGACTTGTTCTTTTCTATTCATTGTGATAATTGAGTTTGTGTACTTTATCATGGAGTCACCTAAAATACAGACTTTTCTAGGATATGTATGTATGTATTGAAGTGTCCTGTTCCACAGTAGATTTGTTTTGTATTTCCTCTGTGTTCTGCTCTACTTGTGTCAAATTATTACTAGTACTAATTTCCTCTGAGGAATGTTCAATAGTTCCCAGTATTTCTGTTATCTCCCTTGTTTCATTTTCTGCATTGTTTAATAGGTGTAGTAGCAGTTCTTATCTACTTGAGACTGGTACATTCATTTCAATTTTCATGTTGTCTTCTAAGGTAGGAATTTCTTCTTCTGTCCTTTTAGTTTTGTAAGGTTGGTTAGATTCTCGGGCCTGACCATTATTTAAACACACTACGTTCTTTAGTTCTAGTCAGTTCCCATGTATCATCATATTCCCTTGCTCTTTTGTTAGCACCTGTTAATGTTCTCTCCTTGCATGGTGTACCATTTGTTATGACCTCTGCTGTTGCAGGGTGTTCATTTTTACTACTGAGGCATTTGAGTTGCAGTTCTAGTCCTATAATAATCATTAATGTATTTAGTTCCTTACACTGTTTGCACATAAATTGTACAAATTCCGTATTTTGAGCCATGCCTAACTTACCACACTGCATATACCTGGTGCCAATTACCCCATTTGATAGTGTGACATAATTGTCATCCATGTGTATAGTTTACTGTATGTGTTTCTGCTTGTAGAAAATGTACTGTATACTATGCTAGTATCCAAGTACTCACCGTTGTATGTTTGGCATTTTAGATTTCTGGCCCTTCTCCCCTTCCCCCCCGACTGACACTGACAGATGCTGCTGGCCTCTGCCCACTTCACCTCTGCTTCATGCTCAACTCCGCTCACTAGAGCCGAGCAATTTTTGCAGCACTCAGTAATGTTGTCACCTTGTCACTATGGCAATGCCCATAAATACCATCTTTTTGTGGTGTTAAGAATGGTAGTTTTATTCACTGGTGGCCTGTGGGTTAGTAATTCCATTACCGTAGCTACAGTACAAACCCTGGTGGTCCAGTGGTGTAAACTGGTCTGCCCTGGTTACATCCTATACTTTAATGTTTTATTTATTAAAAAGAGATCATTCTTGTAAAAAAGAAGCTGCTCTGTTGTTTGTAAATAAAAGGAAAATGTAGAGTGGCAGCTGAAGGCACCCAGTGTGTGCCTAAAGTAAGAGGAGCAGGGAGTATGAGTGACCGAGTCAGTGCCACAACAGAGCACAGCGCTCAGTGGAGGACTCCCCAGGTCTGCTTGAGGGCAGCCACTCATCACTCTAATACTGGTCAGAAGGCAGGCTTTAGCCTGCAGTAATCAAGACTGCTCTCTGAAAGTGCGAGAGGGAGAGGCACTAAAGCGATTAACCAGATGTTTTCCCTTGATTTAGTCGAGCAGGTGACAAGTACCGGAGAAAATAGACTTAGTGACTGGCTTATATAAACAAATATTAAATAAAGGAGCAGATTCTGCAGGGACTCTGTGGAAGTCCCACACAAGCTCAAAGAAGCAAACATTTTGTGCAGAGCTCACAAGGGAGCCATTTTGTGACAAACAGGTGTGATCTGATCTTGGGGAACCCACGGCTTCATAGAAATGAAATACAGTAAAAATACATATGTTTTAATAAAATAAAACCATGGAAGGGGCTAGAAGAGTCCTGGGGAGCAAATAAAAGTACACAGAAGTTTTTATAAACACAAGCAAAAATGGAGCAGTTTAAAGCAAGGCTCTGTTGAGAAAGTTGAATTCAGTCAGAAAACATTTGCTGTACATATGTACTTTTCAAAATCATGCTGCTCAGCTGTTCTTATTCAGAATTATACCACACTTGACAGATAAGTAGACTTAAGTGTCCTACACCACAGAATAATAGTTTTAGGTGGTAGGAATATGAAATAAGAGAGTTGATAGCTTTAGAAGAGAGAGTGGGTCCTTATGAACATAAATCTATGCAGTCTATTACACAGAAGGTGGAGCCAAGCATGGGACAAATTAAAATTCAATTTTTGTGTGTAAAAACTAATATGGTCAGTGTAATTAAAGGGGAATCAACTGTTTTCAATAGAAAGTGAAGATAAAATTGATTAGAAATAAGTATTTATTCATTTTAATAACAACACTATGTTAGTCTTAGCAACTAAGTTTTCCTGTGGGTCATTTTGTACAGAAACAAATTCTGCAGATAGCTAAAGATGACAGCTTTCCACCCATTATAGTGAAAACATGCTTAAAGTAAATGTTGCAGGTTTCCCAAATGCCTTTTACACACAGTATGCCATTGTCAGACATGCTTCAGATGTTGACACTGCAATTTTGGTTTGTAAAAAAAAATCTGTCATAGTCATTTTTTTATGTTTTATCATCATTTTGTCCTTCAGTTTTCTGTGTGTAGCCACACCCCCAGAATGACGTCATACCAGGGAACTGTCAATGTTTTACATGCAGCAACAAGAAATTCTGGGTAATTTACAACATTCACTTAAATGTGCCTTACTCAGAACTACAGTCCTGTATGTTGGTAGTGGTGAGCACTAATATGTAAATATCCATGGTTAGGCATTGTGGGTAAAATAAGATCCTGTTTTTTCAATTTCCTTACTGTGAGATGCTGTCCCATATTTCTGAAGTGGTGTCACCAATATAAGTTTTTGTATGTTTCTTTTTACAACAATGCATTGTGCATACCATATCTAGCTACAAGACTTCTATTCTGGGGGATGTAGTCTCCTATTTCTGCAGTGAGCACAGACATACAATACACTGTATGCTAATTTACACAGTGAGACATTGTGGGTGTAGTACATAGCTGATTTTTCTTTTTCAATTTAAAGTTTGTTCAGTATTATTCAAATACAGAGAGAGGCTCTCCTATTACATTCGTATGACCAGTGTACAAAGTGTCAGTATAAACTTGGAAAAGGATCCACTCTCCCCCTCTCCCTCCCCCATCCCACCCTCCATTCACACAGGGAGAATCTTTCTAGTAACAAAGTCCGTATTACCAGATGCAGAACTTGTATGCACTCTGAAGTGAATACAGAGTAACCAGAGGACCCCAGTGTTTGAGAAATTTCTGTGACTGGTTATGTAATCTAACAATAGTCTTCTCTAGACGAAGATTGGCCAACAATTCTTGCAACCATTCACTGTAAGAAGTTTCCATCTCTTCCTTCCAATGCCGCAAAATCAGTCTCTTAACCGACAATACAATAAGGTTATGTGATATTTTCTATTGCTATTAGTAACTGAAGAGAGATCTCCCAAGATACAAATTTCCACTGTAAGAAGCTCTGATAGACCCAGAAGGGGGTCAACCTTTTGTTTAATGGTGGCCCAAAGGGAGGCTACTTTGGGGCATTCCCAAAAGATGTGCAAAAGGTTACCCTCACTCTGCTGACATCTGGTACACACGGATGAGGAGAGCAAGCCTATTTTAGCCATCTTCTGGGGTGAATAATAAAGATTGTGCAGTAGTTTAAATTGTACCAGAAGAAGTCTGTCTTGTGTTACAAACTTGTGACAGGCCTTTCATAAAGAGGGCCAATGCAAGTCATATTCAGGAAAAAGTGTGGTCCAATAAGGGGATGCACCGAGACAAACTGGCCACTTCCAATTATGCAGTATCTCATACAATTTGGAAACAGCATGTGGGAGACCCACTTGGGGGATTAATTCCAAGAAGGGTGAGCTCAGGGATGTTGGTGGTGCGTTACCAAAGTATTTTATTATTAGGTGTCGTAGTTGGAATATTCTAAAGATTGCTGAATTTGAAATATGAAATTTGTCAAGGATTTCGGATGAAGTTAACCACTGGCCATCCGGTTTCTGAAGGGTGGAGAGGGAACGATTCCCCATCAGGGAGATCCATCTCAACTGTAGTGGCCTACCATCAATTATAAGATTGGGGTTACCTCACCAAGGTTGAGATGGGTCCAAGGTATGCTTATACTTTAGGAAGGAGCAGAGCTGCGAATGGATATGAGTGGATAATGCAACGGGAGTATTTTTAAGAGCGGGAGGTAGGGACCTTGGGTTAACATGTAATAATGCAGCAGGCAAAGCCCATGGGTTTGTATTAAGTTCCTCTCTATTTGGAGCCAAATGGGAGTATAGGCATGCAGCAATTGGGAATGTTCCCGCCTAAGCCATTGCAGGTACTTATTTACATGACTGGCCCAGTAGTAGAGTCCTAGATAGGGAAGACGCAATCCCCCTTTCAATTTCAATGTTGAGAGCTTGCCATAAGCTATGCGGGGTTTCTTTTCAGACCAGATAAAAGCTGAGAACATCCGATGTATTTTTTTAAACCACTTCAATGGTAACCAAGTGTTCGAAAGATTTAATGGGTAGAAAGGCCTCAGGAAAACATTCATCTTGATAACATTAATTTTACCCTAAAGGAATAGGGGGAGAAATGCCCATCTTTTGAGATCTTGTGCAATAGTGGATATTAAAGGATCTAAGTTTAATTTCTAAAATCTATTCAGCTCCCTGGCCAAATACAAGCCCAGATATTTCAATGTGTTGGGTTGCCAAGAGAAACCCACTGATATTGCCGCAGTCTTTAACGCCTTATGGTTCAAAGGGAAAACAACTGTCTTGTCCTCGTTTAACTTATAATTAGACATGGAGCTAAATTCTCTCAGTGTGATAAGTAGCGCCTGTATGAATATGTCGGGTTGAGATAATTGAAGGAGTAGGTTGTCCGCGTAGGCCAACACTTTGACAGTGTGTTGCTGAATATTTATGCCCTGGATTTCCATATTAGCCATAACCCTCCGGATAAATGGTTCCAAATAAATAGTAAATAACAGGGGGGATAAAGGACAACCTTGCCTGGTGCCAGCATGCAGCTTAAAGGAATCGGACAATACTCCGTTACAGACGACCCGTGCCGTGGGAGATTTGTATAGGACCCTTATCCACTTTATAAAAAGAGGGGGGAACCGGAATGCTGTGAGTGACTGAAACAAAAAATTCCAGTCAACCCTGTCAAATGCCTTCTCGGCATCCAGGGAGATAAGAACAGCTGGAAAATAGAGATCCCTGGAGGCCGAGAAGACATGTGAAAGGATTCTAAAGTGATCGACCGAAGATCTACCTTTCATGTAGCCTACCTGTTCTGAACCTATAATATCATGCAAGGCAAGACTCAAATGGTCTGCCAGGAGCTTCATTAAAATCTTAATGTCTTGATTGAGGAGAGAGAGATCGGTCTATAACTCTGGACCCGCTCGGGAGGTTTACCGCCCTTCAGTATTAAAGTTATTAATGCTTCAAACAGGGACTCATCCAGACCCTGGCCAGAAAGAACTTGCTGGAATAGCGAGAGCAATCCAGGTGCTAACTGAGACGCAAAGGTTTTATAGAAATTAGTGAAGAATCCATCCGGCCCGGGTGCCTTATCCAAGGGCAGGTCCTGAATAACCCAAAGTATCTCCTCTAAAGTAATGGGGGCAACTAAGGAGGACTTCTGTAGGTCCTAGAGTTGAGGTAACGTGATTTGAGAGAAACAGGAAAATAATTGGGAAGCAGAAGGAGGATTTTCCATGGGGCTATACAATTTTGCATAATAAGACTAAATTCCAAAGTTATATCCACAGGGGAGGTTATGAGAATATCACTCTGCTGCGAGCGGACTGCAGCTATCAATCTATGGGACTCCAGCTGTTTGAGCTTGAGGGCCAGAAGACACCCTGCTTTATCGACCTGATCTACCTGATAAGACTGAGTTTTCAAAACAGCAAACTAAGCTTTTTCTCTTAAGATATTCACTTACGAATCCTTGAGTTTCACTAGGGTTTCTCTGGCATGATCCGGGGTTTGGGGGGATAGCTCATGCTCGATGATCCTAATCTGGGACAATAAGCTTTTAAGCCATTCATTCTGTATTTTTTTCTTTTTGGATGCTAAGCCGATCAATAGACCTCGAAGATAGGCTTTCAGGGAGCACCATTCAATGTCTGGTTTCCCGGTGGAACCAAAATTAATATCCACAAAAGTGGAAATGTGCTCGGAAATATGAGTCTTATATTCTGGAATCCTTAACAATTGGTTGTGACCTTCCATCTCCTGCCTGAAATGGGCAATATGGATAAAGAAATCGAACAGAGCAACTGGTGAATGGTCAGAAAGCGGTCTTGCTAATATCTCTGAGTCTACCACAGCAGGGATTAAGGAGTGGGAGATCAATATGTAATCAATGTGGGAAGAGGAGTGGTGTACGGAGAAGGTAAATGTGAACCCTCTATCTGATGGGTGAAGAAAGCGCCAAATGTCCACTAATCCTGCGCTATCTAACTAATCCCGGAGAGCCCTTTGTGCTGGGGAGAGCCCTTTATGGGGCTTACCAGAGCAATCCATTTGAGGATCAATTACCAGATTGAAATCACCCCCAATTAATAAAGGGATTTGCAAAAACGGGGAGAGGATACTGAGAATGCATATGAAAAAACTGGAAGTGTCAGTATTAGGACCATAAATACTGCCCAAGATAACTTTCTTGGTATAGAGTTTACCTTTTACAAACACATAACGTCCATCAGGGTCTGCTATGGTTTGAGTGGGAACAAACGGTATGGCCCTGCACAACAGGATCATAACACCCCGACTTTGGGTGCTACCCTCTGTCACAAACACTGGCCCATCTGCTGTCTACAGAGCTGCGTAGTCTCAGAGTTCTGTAAATGAGTTTCTTGTAAAAACGCAATGTCCGCAGCAAGCAGATTTAGATGCTTAAGAATCTGATATTGTTTAATTTTGCACCTGGCCCCCCCGCACATTCCAAGAAATTACCCTCGTTGTCCCCACCGTATCGTGAAATAAAAAGGTTGTGATGTAAGACAAATAATAGGAAGAGAGACTTGCTCAGAATCCCTGTGTGAACTTACCCACCCAGATCCCCCCGAATTCCCTACAACATAGTCACATAAACTCTCAACAAGCTAAACATCAAAAACTTTCCCCAGCCCACCCTACCCCCCCACTTTACATTTCGCCTTTTGCATCATGCCCTAGAGCTTTTTCCCTTCTGCCCCAGCCACCCCACCAACCCTCAAATATAAAGGCATTAACCATAGCCAGAATCACTAACTGTACTTCAAAAGTAAAATGTTCCAACTGAAGGGAGCACTGATCTGTCCATCAGCATAGCTGCACGAAAGAAAGTGTATTTCTGCTCACAGTGATCATTTCCCTTCAAGAGCTCTTGAATAGATCTGGAAAGGTTTTCAGTTGTCCCAGATCAGACTCTGGATCCTCAAAAGACACCTAGGCATCAGAGATGAGAACTTTGAGCTTGGCCGGATATAACATCCGAAACTTGATGTCAGCCACTATTAATTTAACCACCATGGGGTGGAAGGCCATTCTCCTCTGGCGGACTGAGGCGGGTAGGTCTTGGGCAATTCTCAGGCGCTTTCCCTCCCACATGATGTCTTGAAGCTCTTTAGTCTTAAAGTGTTGCTTTTCCCTAAAGTTAAGGAAGCGACAAATGAGAGTTCGTGGAGGAGCCTCAGGGGATGGCTTGGGATGCAGAGCTCTATGGGCCCTTTCAATAGGGTAATTGGTCCCAAAGGGAGAAGGGCCAGCTAACTTCTCCACAAGCTTTTGTGTAAATTTAACTGGGTCATGCCCCTCTTCTCCCTCAGGGAAACCCACGATCACTACATTGTTCCTCCTGCTGTGCCCCTCAAGATCTTCCACCTTTTGCTCCAACTTGGTGAGGCACTGCCTACAGGCAGTTAGCTCAAGATCTAGCCTGTCTTGCCACTTTTCCAGCAAAAAGATTTGCCCTGAGTTGTCTGATACCCCTTGTGCCACCTCATCCAATTTCTGGGTGAGAGAGAGGTAAAGCCTGATGTCAGGGTGTGAAGATCCTCTTTGAAAGGTTTAAATTCCTCTAGGAACCACTGGAGAGTCAGCGGCTCATTTTCTGCAGAAGAAAAAGCAGGACTGGCACTGGTATCCGCTCCCTGGCTGGAACTAGAGGCCCGAGGCTTCTTTGGGGCCTTTTCGGGTGACACCGGTGGAGTGCGCTTTGGTATGTTTTTCTTCATATCCACCTCCATTCTGCACTTTCCCCGTATGCTGGCACTGTTCCAGCACCGAAATTTCATAATCTATACTAGCCGAATACCATAATACCAAACAAATCAGTGATTTTATGAAACAGGTGGCTGGAGCTCCACTGGAAAGCTACAACGCGGCACAATGCATCGCCGGAAGTCCACATAGCTGATTTTTCTATCTACAACTAATAACTGACAGTGTCTCTTTAATAACTTTGTTTTCCTGGTATGATGTCACAATTTGGGGTGCAGCACTAAGAAACAAAGGGGTGGGTTATGCAAATGAAGCAGAGCACCAAACTAGAAGGATTTTCTTTTCATGGAAAACAGCACTGTTTGGCAGCTTGAATGGTAGGAGACTGATTCACAGCAACTACAGTTTACTACTCCCATTTGCTAAGGAACCTTCAACATTTACTTTAAACTTAAAAAAGCTCTTATTTTGTGTGATAAAAGTAATGTTTTAAAATGGGACTCAAAGTTATAAAAAGTAAGCCTTAGAATGTTGAGTGGGGCAGTTGAATTTCAAAAGTGAGTATTTCATTGTGGCTTCTGCTGCTACACAAAGAATTTTGATTGCTGCTGAGCTTCTGGATAGGTCAGTGTCCACTCGGTGACCACAAATTAACATATGTGTAATCACCCTACAAATGGGGGTTCCTAAAATGTCTTTCTGGGCTTGCCTAATGCCCACTGCCAGGCTGGTGTTCTGTGCTAAACAGTTTAAAAGTGCTTGCATGTGAGTGCCCTGCTAGCCTCCATGCATGTCTCTTTAAGAGGTATCTATTTCATGGGTTATAATTAATCTGGGTGGGGGCCAAGTGGTTTTAGGCTCAAGTCCTACCCATGCTGCAATACAGCCACTTCATTCTGCCATTGCTAATTGCGCAGAGGAAGCCCTACTAGGATCTGTGATTGTTTACTGATTATCTGCGTTAATAATAATAATGTAGTAGTTTGTCTAACCTGCCTTCCTTTGTAGCATGGACTTTTCAGCTAAACACCACCATTTTGGTTCTGGACTGCCAGTTTGGACCAATCGGTACCTC
Source organism: Neoceratodus forsteri (assembly GCA_016271365.2). Taxonomy (NCBI): domain Eukaryota; kingdom Metazoa; phylum Chordata; order Ceratodontiformes; family Ceratodontidae; genus Neoceratodus; species Neoceratodus forsteri. Next base: position 131,877,331 of record JADMNL010000022.1, read on the forward strand.
AGGGGACCTTAAAATGGAGACTGTCCCCAGAGGTTTTATGGGAGTGAATTTCTGTAGGAATTGTAGTTTTTACTGTTTGGCACCTAAATGGACCTGGAGAGGAACCCTTGCTGTGACAGACAGCTGGATCAACCAACCAAACCTTTTGGATCACTGGAAAGCCCTAAGCTGCCTGCAGCAGTGAGTCAGTGTGTTGTTGAGTTGAGAGAGGAACAGCCTCGACTAATTCGAGCAGCTGCTTCTGCATGGTAGCGGGGAATTGGCGGGAAGGCTGTGTCTGGCCTGCCTGCTACCATCTTCTCATGTGAGGAAGTCTGCAATCTAATATTCAGATTTTATCCAGAATTGCTGTTACTTTGACTGGAATCCTGAATTCTGAAAGAATGAATTTCACCTGGTGTGAACCAAAGACTTGCTCCTGGAGCGATCGGCCTGTCAGGACTTTGAAAGGACCGCAGAACATACGGTTTGCGCAGAATCACTGTTTAATTGCAACCAGACTGTCATCCAAACTGTGGTATCTGGTATTTCTTACTACAATTGTGCTGAATTTATAGTGTGGGTCACAATCTGGTTCCTCACATCGTTGAATGTGTCACATTAACTGGAAGCTGCATCCAGCAACTAACCGGACTGCCATCAGAATTGTTCACCTGGTCTGGGCCTCACCATCTTGGCCTAGCTTTCCACTTACACCACAGAGATTCATCTGACGAAAGACCCGCTTAGGGATTCAGCTCCCTGCTCAACTCCATCGAACAGGATTCAACCACTACAGTGCTTCGTGTGGGCACTGCTTCCTCTGGCAAACCAGCAAACCATCCTGAAAGTCTTCATCTCATCAATCCTGCATCCTGGTCTGGGTAGCATGAGCAGATACCAGGGTAGTTCCCTGCAACAAAGCTGCAATCATTGTGTGTCATCTGATTTTATTGTTTTGACTGGTCATCACGAACTGAGCCATCCGGCTCCGGAATACATATTGTAGGTAAAAGTGCATGTTGTGTTTTTCTTTCCTAAGGGCCCCAACACCAGCTGCAATACAGGCTTATGCTGGGCAATGCTTCAGGCTTGCCTGCATAATAACTGGGTAGCCAGAGTGTGTATGACTGTGCTGGGGGGATTCTTAGGGCATGCATGTTTAACCTGACTAAATCAGAACTGAAATAAAACACTAGATTGCTGCCCTACCCTTATTCACATCCCTGAATAATTCAGATTCTATTCTTTCTGCATTTAACCTGGCTGAAGTGTACCTTTGTTGAGGGAATACTGTATTGCCATTGCATTGTTCTATTGCAGGTCTTGTTTTACAGGGGGTCTCCAGGGCCAGTGCAGCTGACCCAGCCTTGGTGGTAAGTGTGCCAACAGTGGAGTCCAATATTGTAGTCTGATGTTAATGGCGATTGTTTATCTGCTGACCAGTATAGGCCACTAGAGGGGTTAGAGATGGGTATCAGTGTCCCAGAGGGCTGTACCCAAAGCAGCTATGCTACCCTTAAACCAACCCTCCGTGTGAAGGCACCCATTCACAGAACTCAGGCCCCAACCTGCACCTTGCCATGCAGGCAGAGGTAGTATTCCTTGGGATAGCGCCACCTAGGGTTTACATCTTGGAGGCACCACTGGGATTTGCACCCTTTAGTGGTCAGAAGTGGGAACTGCAACCTTGATACTTAGAATTTGTCAGAAATGGAGGAGCTCACTATACCCAAGCTTAAGATTGCCCCCACAAGCTTGTTGTGCATTGCATGCTGGGGTGGAGTGAGGCTGAGGGGGTAGATCCCCAACATACCATATTATTGCTGGATATCCCTTTAGGGACCTCTAGTACTACTATTGTAGAGACTGTAGAACAAGTAAAATGCTTGGGGAAGACTGAAGTGAGGGGAAGGGACTCAGACCTGTTTGACCAGAAAATGGTGGCCCTCCTCTCCTGCAGCCTCCCTAAAGACCCTGAGAGAGTGCCCCCTATTATCCTGCCTGAGGAATCCCAGAAGGGGTGGCAAGTTATTCATTTACACAGTGACCCATCCTCTCCTGGGGAATCCCCGAAAGTAGAGGGGTTCAAGGACAAATTGCTCAGACTACTAGCTGCTGAAGGGTGAACTGCCAAAGAACTAGTGGAAATACTCAATATTTCTGAAGATACTACTCCTTTACAGCCCCCCCCAGCTGCTCCAGCTATCCCTAGAGTGTCCCCTGTGGTAACATCCCCTATTGTGATACTATTTGTGCACCTGGACTCTTATCGTAGGCTTAGGCTATTTTTGGTGTCTGTGGGGGAGGATGATTTGGAAACCTGTATGTACTATGTTACACCCCTAGTCCAGGAGTGGCAATGCTCTGAGGGAGAAAAGAGAAAGAGACTTATGGAGAGCTTAAGGGGCCCTACCCTCAAGGCTATCCATTTCCTTCAATTCACTAGCCCAAAAGCCACTGCAGCTGAGTACTCTCTGCGCTGAAAGGGGTGTTCAGCCACACAGAATCTGGGGAGGACCAGATGTGGAAGTTTAAACCCACCAAACAATGAAAAAATGAAAAACTGTCTGCTTTCATCACCAGAATTAAGAGGACCTTGCTGTGGGCCCATAAGAAAGGAGGGGTACCTGCCAGTGACCTGAATTGAGTCAGATTAGAACATATTTATGTATTTATTTATTTAAGAGATTTACCAGATAAGCATTCTGAGTGGGGACCGCTCGTTTCCAGATGCGACCTGGGGTTACATAGGTCAAAAATAGATACAGTTTAAAACCCAGTACATCAGTGTTACATAGGTCAAAAATAGCTACAGTAATCACAGTACATCTGGTGAGAATAGACAGCAGGTTCAATAGGCATTATACTTGAAAGGTATATGTGACAGCTAAATCTGTGGGTGGCAATTACATACATCTGAGAAGTGGGTAATCAGACGCAGTTTGAGAAGCCAGTGGGAGGCTGAGAGCCTGATGTCTGCTGGTAACTCATTCCATAGTTTGGGCAGTCGATGCATGAAGGCCATTTGGCCCTTAGAGGTGTGCATGAAAGGTACTTGAAGCTGTTTTGAATCTGATCCTCTGAGGGGGTAAGCTGGGGGTGGTTGGGTCAGCTGAGGTAGAGGGGGAGGGCATTTGACCAGTATTTGAAAATGAGATTAGTACAATGTAGTTTAGGCCAAGACTCTAGTGATGGGAAGGAGAGGGTGCTATACAGGTCACAGTGATGGGTGGAGGGAGGGCAGTCGAGAGCGTAACGGCAGAACGAGTGAAAGAGGGGGTTCAGGCTGGCCAAGGTAGATGGAGGGGCGGCGCTGTAGACCACGTCACCATAGTCAAAAATGGGGAGAATCATTTTTGAGGACTAGCTCCTCCTGACAGAGGTAGGAAGGTGCCTTTATACCCATACAAGTGTGCCTGGTTAGGGTGGAGTTTTCTATAGTGATTCGTTGTGGGCATGGAAATCAAGGTGCTGATCAAGCCAGACCCCTAGGTACCTGAAGGAGGTGCAGGAATCTAGTTTGGATCCATCCAGGGTGTGGAAGACAGAGGGGCTGCCAACCGGGATAGCTTAGGATGGGTGCCGAAAGTTATGGAGACAATTTTCTTAGCATTTAGGATAAAGGTTGGACCTATGCCAAGTTTGCACAACATCAAAATCTCATTGAAGAGATGCAACTGTGTCACCAGTAGAGGGGTCAGAGGTGTACGGTACTGCGTCATCCGCGTACATTTGTAATGCTGAGTTGGAGCAGACTTGTGGCAGATCGTTTAAGAAAATGGAGAAAAGTAGGGGACCCAGGACAGAACCCTGGGGGACCCCCATGTTCATAGGAAGTGAGGAGGAGATGTGAGGGCCAATTTTTACAGCTTGCACCCTGTCTGACAGACAGATGAGCTTGGAACCAGTTAGAGGCAGGCAGGGAGAGGCCCGCGTGTTGCAATTTTGAGAGAAGTTTGAGGGGACACAGTATCAAAAGGTTTTGCCAAGTCAATAAAATAGCAGAGGTGACGAGGCCCTTGTCCATACTCGAGGAAATGTCGTTAGTAAGCCTTCGCAAAGCTGTGATGGTGGAGTGATTTTTGTGAAAGCCCGACTGAAATGGAGTAAAGAAAGAAGTGGAGTCAAGGAACTGTGTTAGTTGGGTGAGTACGAGCTGCTCTTGAAGCTTGGCCAGAGCCGGTAGGAGAGAGATCGGGCAGTAATTGCCCAGCTCAGATGGATCACCCCCTTTTGGTAGTGGGATGATTACAGCTTCCTTCTAGGCAGCTGTAATTTTTGCTGTGGAGAAAGAGAGGTTTAGGAGGTCAGCTAGGGGGGTGGCTATTGCAGGGGCTGATAGGAAGAGGAGTTTGGATTCCAGACCTTGAGGGCACTTGCCTTTGTTTGGGTCAAGGGAGCGTGGAGCAGCAAAAACTTCTGCTGGGGAGACCAGTCGAAAGGAGAAGGAGGGCACACTTGAGGTCGGCGGAGGTATATCAGGATGGTTGTAGGCGGTTGCACGAGGCTGTTGGCAGTCTAGGAGAGTTTTGGCACTAGTAGAGAAGAAGGAGTTGAAGGGAGATGCAACTTCGCTGGGGGCTGATATGATGTTGCCCTGAAGGTTTAGGTGGGGGAGGGTGGCTGGGCCGGGGAGAGAACAGGGTTTTAACGGTTTTCCAGAATTTGGAGGATGACCCAGATTCGTGGTGAGAGCGTGAATCAAAATAGTTGTTTTTAGCCTGTCTTATGGCTTTAGTGCAATTGTTGCGAGGACGCGGTAATATTATAGAGATGTAGGGGAGTTTAGTCGCCTGTGATTTTTCCAGGCCTGGTCCCTTGCAATACATTTACCAATTATATTCACAGATATCCAGGGGAGGTGGTAATCCCTAACTCTTTTCTTTCTTGGGGGGGGCGTGATAGTCCCATATGGTAAGGAGCTGCTTTCTGAACCTCTCAAAAGCATGGTCGATTGAGGACTCTAGCTTGATAAAAGACCAGTTGGCAAGTGCGATGTCATTTAAGAGTGATTGGAGACAGAGGGATTTGTAAGCTTTTGTAAGGATTATCCTTGGAAGGAGGTGGTTTGTAGGCCTGTGCACTTTTCTAGTCATGTAGACCATGTGGTGATCACTGAAGGAGTCAGGAAGGATGCCAGCCTTGATTATTCTGTGTGGGTGTGAGGTGAGAGCCTGATCCAGGAGGGAGTGGTTGCTTGTTGTAGGCTTTAGGCACGTGGGTTGTTCTATTAGTTGGGAGAGGTTGAGGGCTTTGACACTGCTACGTATTTTTGCGTAGGCGGGTGCTAGGAAGTTATGATTTAGGTTGCCTAGGATATAGAGTTCACCTGTGACAGCCGTAGCTTTTAAGGCGGCTAGATGATTGATGATGGTATCACCAGGAGTAGTTGGGGTGGAATAAATACCTGCAGTGTATCCCGGTGAGGTATGTGGCAGCAGGAGTTTAATCAGCTTAGTTTCAATCTGGGGAGACAGGCTTGGGATTTGGACAGGGGTGTAGTTAAGTCTATTTGACATATACATGGCTATGCCACTGCCTTTCTTAGGTCCTAGGCAGTCCTGCCTGATTGCAGTATACCCCGGGATGGCTATTGAGGCATCTGCATGGTGAGGTTTGAGCCAAGTCTCGGATATGAAGCAGATGTCCGGCTTGAGGGTTTGGATGGTGACTTACAGCTCAGGTATTTTTTTCAGTAGGCTGCGGATGTTCAGATGGAGTAGGCTAAGTCCCTTTGGAAGAGTTGTGTGGTTGAGATTGGATGTCGGGCCAGGGTTTGTTTCAATATCACTCGCCATGAGAAGCAGCAGGGTGAAATATCTAGTAGCATTACACCATGCAAATCTTGGTTTGGGACTGGAACAAGACAGGTGTGTGGGTTGGGGAGGGTTACCAGCACCTAGGTTACTTAGGACTGGTAGGCTCATGGAGAAGGACAGGGGAATGACTGAGGGGCTTATGAACCACGAGAGGGTGGTTGTGTGGAATTTCCAGCCCTTGGGGTTAGGCAGGGGTGGGGAAGAGGGTGAAGGTGAGAGAAAAATTAGAGGATCAGGGTTGTTTCAATTCAGGATTCTCTTTACAGAGAGTGGACTGCTGCTCTGACCTTGGGATTACATCACAGAGCTGCTGCTGTTTGGTTTCAATTTAGGATTCTCTTTACAGAGAGTGGACTGCTGCTCTGACCTTGGGATTACATCACAGAGCTGCTGCTGTTTGGTTTCAATTCAGGATTCTCTTTACAGAGAGTGGACTGTTGCTCTGACCTTGGGATTACATCACGGAGCTGCTGCTGTTTGGTTTCAATTTAGGATTCTCTTTACATAGAGTGGACTGCTTCCCGACCTTGGGATTACATCACAGAGCTGCTGCTGTTTGGTTTCAATTTAGGAGCTAAACACTGGGTATAGTAAGGGGTGTTGAGTGGGAGGGGCATACTAGGAAAGGAACAGCAGCAAGTGAAGAGTGACTGCTCTCTCAGTGGAAGGAAGTAAATGCAAATCTAGGAGCTTTCATTATTACTTCTTCACATTGATATTGCATTGGGGAAAGGAGGGTAGGAGTTTGAAGAAGGTGTGCAATGGCTACTTAAAGCCTGTTTTTGAGTGTGGATAGGAAGGATAGGAATATAAAAGCAGTTGCTCAATATATCTAATGTGTGCAACAAAGGAGGTAATGGAAATAAAGAAAATGTTTTGCACTGATAGAGGAGGGAGAGAGGAGACTTGGGGGAGTGTTTGGTATCCTGCATCTGGAAGGGTGGGGGGTCGCTGGTGGGCAACGACAGCAATGGGTAGGGTGGTAGGCTGCAACAACTGTGGTGCACCAATCTTTCTAAAAATTGCCTGGAGTGTGGGAGGATGTTTAGTGTGCAACCACATAGAAAAACTTAGAAAGGAGATTGAGGGTCTGCAGGAGGAACTAAGACAGGCAAGGCAGATTTGGGGTGGGTTTAGCCCAATACTGGAGGTGGAAGAAGGGGAGATGAGGGAGGGTGATTTAAGCCAACAGTGGTGAGGAGAGAGTCAGAAGAAGGGAAGCAGAGACAAAGGGGCCCAGGCCAGGAAGAACAATTGCCGGGGAAACCAGGTCAGGAGACAAAAGACAAATGGAAGGAGGAGATAGGGATTTGTGAGGGTAGGCGAAGAAGTGGCAAAGTCATGGGTGAAAGGAGAGAACGAGGTTACTATGAAGAGAGGAGCGGACATTTGGAAGGGCCTTCAGAAAATAGTTGTGCACTGCTAGAGAGGAAGAAGATGGAGCAGGGAAATGATGAAATTAGAGGAGTAATTGATAAATGCCTGGACCAAACTGGAGCGGGGGAAGTTCTGCTGGGAGAATTGCAACAGGGGTAAAAGGGGGAAATAATGTGCAGAAGGAAGAAGAGGAGCTGGAAATGAGAGAGGGAGATGGATAGAAGCAAGCAGGGAGTAAGAGGGGTGGAATCTTAGTGCTGGGGGACTCAATAATAAGAGGAGTTAGGTGGGGTAGCAAGGAGGAGAGGCATAGTCGCATTTGGGTGGAGGCCATGCCAGATATGACAGCGGAAAGGGTAGGACAGTCTGTTCTGAAATATGCTAGAAGGGGTAGGGACAAGTCACATTTAATTATACATCTTGGGACAAACGACCTGGCTGACAAGACAGTAGCTACAGTCCAGAAGAGGTTTGAGGAACTAGCACAATTATGTGAGGGAGCAGGAAGATCAGTAACTTTTTCAGAGATACTTCGAGTGCCAAAGGCAAGCACAACAAGGAAGCTGAGAATAGAATTTAACAGATGGCTAAGAAACCTGGTGTTGTGCTAAAGGGTATGGGCTGTTGGGGGGGTGGGAGGACCTGGGAGGACAGTAGTCTCTATGCCAGGACAGACTACACTTGAATGAGGAGGGAAAGAAAGTGTTGAAACAGAGGATGGAGGAGTACATAGAGGAAGTTGGGAATTTAAACTAGGAGTGGGGGATGGCAGTTGGGGAAGAGATATACAGAGGCCACAGGTTGAGAAATCATATGAGCTTACCCCCCAGAACAGTGACAAAGGACAAATGGCAAGTACTGTTGGTGATGCTAGGAAAGGAGGGCAGGATGGGAGGGGGAAAAGGGTGGAAGGTGGTTACCCTTAATGCTAGGAGCCTTGGGAGGAAAACTGCAGAGTTACAGGTTCTCATGGCAGAGGGAGAGGTGGACATTGCAGCCATCACGGAAACATGGGCCACCCAATACAATGACTGGGACCTGTCTGTACCAGGGTACAGGTTATTTCGTAGAGACAGGGTGATTGGGAAAGGAGGGGGTGGCACTATATGTGAAGGAAGGACTGAAGTGTGTAAGGGAGGGAGGAAGGAGGAGGGTAGTACGGAGTCACTTTGGATGCAAATCCAGGATTCCAAGAATAAGATTCTTAGAATGGGAGTGGTGTACAGGCCACCATCTCAGACGGAGGAGTTAGACAGGGAACTTGCGGGACAGATCAGGAGAACCTGCATAAAGGGTACTGTGGTGATTGTGGGGGACTTCAACATGCCAGGAGTGGACTGGAGCACCCCAACAACCAGGAACAGAAGGGAGCAGGTACTGCTGGATGCCTTCCAGGACAGCTTCCTGCTGCAAATGGTCAGTGAACCTACCAGGTTAGGGAATACCCTTGACCTTGTGCTGGCAAATGGGGACTTTGTGAGAGAACTTATAGTGGAGGAACCGCTGTCAGGGTGCGACCACCACTCAGTATGGCTCACATTGGATATTGGCAAGGAAGGAGTGGAATCTGGCACAATAGTGCTGGACTTCAGGAGGGCGGACTTTGGGAGGATGGGGGAAGTGGTAAAAGGGTACCTGGCCAGAATTCAGTCTAGTATGGACACTAACCAGAGGTGGGAACTCATAAAGCTGGGGATAGTGGAGGCAACCAAAACCTGCTGCAAGCCCAGAGCAAGAAGGCTAGGGCTAAGAAACCGATCTGGTTGAGCAAGGAGGTCATGGAAAAGATAAGGAGGAAAAGAGCTGCCTTTAGGAAGTACAAGAAAACAGGAGGGAGGTCAGGGAGGTACTTGACAGAATCGAAGGAGGTGACAAGGGCAGTAAGGGGAGCCAAGCATCTACGGAACTCAAGCTGGCACAAGGCATTAAGAAGGGGGAGAAGGACTTCTTTAAGTACATCAGGGAGAAAAGGAGCTGTAAGGACCACATAGTAAGGATTAGGAAGGAGGGGGGTTTGGTGGAAGCAGGGTGCGATAAGGCGGAAGCACTACATAGAAACATAGAAACATAGAAACATAGAATTTGACGGCAGATAAGGACCGCTTGGCCCACCCAGTCTGCCCATTTCCTTACCTGATGGATAAGCTGCAGATCCTAGTTAACCAGCAACCTACTTCTTCCTACCCCCAACCCCTAGAATTGCCTTATGACTGTCCCATGCATGCTTGAATTCCACCACTGTTTGTGACTCCACAACCTCCTCTGGAAGGCCGTTCCATACATCCACAACCCTCTCTGTGAAAAAATAATTCCTTAAACTACCTCTGAGCCGCCCCCCTTCTATCTTCAAATTGTGCCCCCTTGTTCTTGCACACCTCTTTTTTTGAAAGATGCTACCCTCTTGGACTTTGTTGATTCCCTTGAGGTACTTGAAAGTTTCTATCATATCCCCCCCCTTTCCTCGAGGCTATATATATTAAGCTCCTTAAGTCTCTCTTCATATGTCTTCCGGTGCAGACCCTGCACCATTTCAGTTGCCCTCCTCTGGACAGCTTCCATCCTGTCTATGTCTTTTCGGATATTGGGTCTCAGAGAACTGCAGCATACTCCAGTTGAGCTCTCACTAGCTGTCTGTACAGAGGGATAATAACTTCCTGTTTTCTACTGGTGATGCTTCTCCCTATGCATCCCAGTATCCCCCCAGCCCTCCTTGCTGCCCTCTCACATTGCTTGCCCACCTTTAGGTCATCTGATATGACTGCCCCCAGGTCCCTTTCCATTTTTGTTGTTGTTAGTATCTCACCCCCCATTGTGTACTCTTCCCCTGGGTTTTTGTTTCCCAGGTGCATTACCTTGCACTTCTTAGCATTGAATCTAAGCTGCCATACATTTGACCATTCTCTCTAACCTTGCCAAATCCCTTCTCATCCTTTCACTCCACTTCATGCATCAACTCTGTTGCAGATCTTTGTGTCATCTGCAAGAGACATACTTTCCTTCAGTCCCTCTGCAATGTCACTTATAAAGACATTGAAGAGGACTGATCTAATACTGAACCTGCGGTACCCCACTACTAACCCCTTTTTCCAGAGTGGACTACATTTACTATTACTCTCTGTGTCCTATTCTCCAGCAATTCTTTACCAGGCTGTCATCTTGGGACCCACTCCCAGGCTGGCTAACTATATATTAATCTTTTGTGTGGGACTGTGTCAAATGCCTTGCTAAAGTCTAGGTAGGCCATGTCCATAGCCCCTCCTGATCAACTACTTTGGTAACAGCAGTCAAAGAAATCTATCAGATTTGTCTGGCATGACCTTCCGCTGTGAATCCATGCTGCCTTGGGTCCTGTGCCCTCTGGACTCTAGACATTTAACAATTCTTTTCCTTCAGAAGTGATTCCATCATTTTCCCTACCACTGAGGTTAAACTAACAGGCCTGTAGTTACCTGCTTCTGCCTTGCTCCCACTTTTTGTGAAGAGATCACATCTGCCCTCCTCCAGTCCTCGGGTACCACCCCATCCTCCCATGATTTGTTAAAGAGGGTAGTCAGTGGTGTCACTAGTTTTACCTTAGTTCTTTTAGAATTCTGGGATGAATCCCATCAGACCCCACTGCTTTGTCCACCTTCAGTTTTAAGAGTTCTTTCAGAACCCTTTCTTCTATAAATGGGCTGGTATCAACTTCTGTATCCAGAGTGTTTCTACTGTTTGTTTTAGGTACCTCCCCCTCTTCCTTTGTAAATACTGAGCAAAAATATTTGTTTAGTATCTCTGCCTTTTCACAGTCGCCCTCTGCCCACCCTCCTTCCCCTTTATTAAGCCTCACTATCCCTCCCTTGGTCTTCCTTCCCTCCCTGATGTACCTATAAAAGGTTTTATCCCCCTTCTTAACTGAGTTGGCTATCTTTTCCTCGGTTTGGGCCTTTGCTGTTCTGACTGCCTTCCCAGCTTCCTTTTGCTTTAACTGATACAGTTCTCTGTCCTGTTCCTTCTGTGATTCCTTGTACTTCTGGAATGCTTTCTTCTTCTCTTGAACCTTCACTGCCACTTCCTTTGAAAACCATAGTGGTTTCTTACTTCGTTTTGTTTTGTTTATTTGCTTTACACAAAGGCTTGATACCTCTGTGATGGCAGTTTTTATTATTCCCCATTGTTCTTCCACCCCTCCTTCCTGCCCATTTGCTAGTGCATTCATTAGGCACTCACCCATTTTGACAAAGTCAGCCCTCTTAAAATCCAGTACCTTTGTCTTTGTATGGCTTGACTCTATTGCTGTGTTTATTGTGAACCATACTGTTCGATGGTCGCTAGTTCACAGATGGCTACCCACGTCTACATCTGTGATCCTCTCTTCATCTCCATTTGAGAGAACCAGGTCTAAGATTGCTCCCTCTCGAGTGGGCTCCAATACTAGTTGTCTAAGGCATGCCCCCTGTAGGGCATCTAGAATAACTCCACTCTTAGAAGTGGCTGCTGCAACTGCACTCCAGTTAACATCTGGCATATTCAGATCACCCATCAGCAATATCCCTTTTCTGCCATTCTAAGTATACTTTCTATCATTTCCTTGTCCATTTCCTCCCCCTGAGAAGGGGGTCTGTATACAACCTCTGTGAGTACTGTGGTGCCATTGCCAGTCTCCAAATTTACCCACAGAGCTTCTTCTCCTCCCTGTTTACCCTTTTGTTCTGTTGCTTTGATTCCTTCCCTTCTGTAAAGAGCTACTCCTCCTCCTCTTTTACCCTCTCTGTCCCTCCTGTAGATAGTGTATCCTGGTATGTTTACATCCCAGTTATGGTTTTGTGTGTACCATGTTTCTGTGACTGCCACAATATCCAGATGTTCCTCCTCCATCAAGGCCACTAATTCAGGAAGCTTGTTACTCAGGCTATGGGCATTGGTACTCATTGCTCTCCATTTTTTGATGGGTTTACCTTCTGTTGCAGCATCCCCCACTGACCTTTCTTCCTTGGTCTTTTTCTCAGTTAGTACCCTGTTTTGTAGGGGGAGGCCGGGATTTTCCTGCTGTTTATCAGTGCCTCCCCCCCTTGACTAATTTAAAAGCTTGCCAATGAAGCATTTAAACTGATTGATCAAAAGATCTGTTCCCTTCCTGGACAGATGCAGACCATCCTGCCAGTATAGGCTGGTGTCCCTCCAGGTGAACCCCAGTCCCCAATGAAGCCAAACCCCTGTGCTCCACACCATTTTTTAAACCATTCATTAAGCTGCATGGTGCAAAGTACCCTCGCCTCACTCATGCCATTGACAGGCAGCACCTCTGAGAAGGATACTGTGTGTGCTACTTGTCTTAGCCCCCTCCCCAGTTCTACAATGTCCTTCTCCACTGCTCTAATCTCATGATGAGCCAAGTCATTTATCCCTAGGTGGACAATGACGTCCAGCTCAGACTCCCATGCAGCTGTTCCCATGATGTTGAGGATGCGCTTCCTGTCCCTCCAAGCCATGGCACCAGGAAGGCACCTTACTTCAGTACTTCTGCTCAGTATTTACTAAAGAGAAGAGGGGGGTGAAACCCAAGGTAGGAGAAATGGCAGAAGCAGGGTGGGAAGTGGTGACAGATGGGGAAATCATGGAGAGCAGAGTTCGAGAGGGTTTAAAGGCACTGAGGGTGGACAAGGCACCAGGCCCAGATGGCATCCACCCCAGAGTACTGAAGGAGCTGGTAGAGGTCCTTGCAGGACCTTTGGCAGACCTATTTAATGCCTCACTACATTTGGGGTGTGTACCTCAGGACTGGAGGATGGCTCATGTGGTGCCCCTCCACAAGAATGGCCCCAAGGATGAACCGGTAAACTACAGACCAGTGAGCCTCACATCCATTGTGGGTAAGCTAATGAAGACTATCCTGAAGGAGAGGCAGGTGGCCCTCCTAGAGGCCAAAGGACTACAGGACAGCAGACAGCATGGCTTCATATGTGGCAGATCCTGCCAAACCAACCTGGTCGAGTTCTATGACTGGGTAACTAGGTAACTAGACAGGGACCATGCAGTGGATGTCCTGTATCTGGACTTCAGTAAGGCATTCGACTCAGTGCCCATGGAAGGCTGGGAAGGAAGTTAGTAGGCACAGGGGCGGGTGCAAAGCTGGTGAGATGGGTAGGAAACTGGCTGCAGGAAGGCAACAGAAGGTGGTGGTGGGTGGGGAGCTCTCTCACACCCAAGGGCAGTGATGAGTGGTGTTCCACAGGGCTCGGTGTTGGGACCAGTGTTGTTTGGGATATTCATTGCAGACATATCATGGGACATCAAGAGCAAGATCAGTCTGTTTTCTGATGATACCAAGGTAGGCACAGTGGTGGATGACCTAGGGGGATGGCAGGGATTGCAGGATGATCTGGCAAAGCTTGAAACCTGGTCAGACACGTGGCAACTGGGCTTTAATGCCAAAAAGTGCAAGGTGCTGCATTTTGGGATGAAGAACCCAAGGAGGAGTTACCAGCTAAGGGGAGTGCAGCTAGCCCAGACAGAGGAGGTGAAGGATCTGGGTGTGCTCATTACAGGGTCAATGAACAACTCGGCACAATGTAGGAAGGCAGCTGAAAAGGCCAATAAAATACTGGGATGTATTGCAAGGGGTATATCCTCGAGGAGGGAGGAGGTGATTCTGCCACTGTATAGGTCATCAGTTAGACCACACCTGGAGTACTGCATGCAGTTCTGGTGTCCGTATCTGAAGAGGGACATTAAGTTACTGGAGGGGGTGCAGCGCAGAGCGACAAAGATGATCAAGGGGCTGGGGTACTTATCACAGAGAGGAGGTTGAAGGAGTTGAACATGTACTCACTGGAGGAGGAGAGACAGGGTGACATGATTGAAACCTTTAAATACATGAAAGGAATAAACAAGATAAGTTACAGAGGAGCTGTTCAAAGTAAGGGAGGGAGGGACACCAGGGGCCATGATATGAGACTGGAGCGAAGAAGGTTCAGGAGGGAGATGAGGAGACACTTTTTTACAGAGAGGGTGGTGGCTGGGTGGAATGCGTTACCTCCTGAAGTGGTATGCAGTAGAACAGTGGACTGCTTCAAACGAGGATGGGACAGGACAAGGGGGAGGGTTAATGAGGGGGAAGGGTGGAAGGGAGGGGCAGCTGCAGAATAGGGGGTGCTAGCTGCACATTCGAGCAGACTTGATAGACCTCTAGGCCTTTATCTGCTGGCAAATTTTTTATGTTCGTTTAAAGGCAAGTTTGAGGGGGACAGTGAGGTGAGGGGCATAGCCATGGTAAGCACTGCTAGTAGATAAAGGAACATGTTTGTTAAGTGGAGAAAATACTAGATCAGAGCTGTAGGTTGTAGTAGTGGCCACTACTGGTGAGACATGACAACCTGCAAACCTGAAACTAGGCTGATAGGTTTTGGCAGCGTCACCTGACCTTGCAGCTGCCTATAAATGTGAGAGCTGACCAAGGGTGGTGGTGGGGGCGGTGGGAAGCTGGCGCGCAGTGCGGCAGGGCCAGAACCACGGCAGAGCAGTACAGCGCAAGCCGCAGGGGCAAAGCTGTAGAAGGTGCCAAATTCAAAATCTGAACAAAGGAGCTGAGTCCAGGCTCCCTGCGAGCGTCATACCTTCTGACTTCGGGGGATGGGGTGGGGGTTCCGGCAGTCCAGTCCTGGGAGAGCGCAGCAGGCTCTCACAACCATGAGGAGGCTTAGGGGGAGAGCAACAGACCCATTACATGTCTTGAAATCCACCAGGTATTCCAGTGTGCTTATGCTGAAGCTGAAATTGCAAGATCAGACAGTGAATCCTCCTGAGTATTGCTGGCTCATGAAGGAAATTCTGGAAGCCAAGAATGATGAAGAGGGTTGGGAGACCTATGCCGGGGTTGCCTGTACCAGCCAAGCCCCTGACTGGCCTGAGGAGTGGAATGACGATTCTGAGCTTCAAAAAATGAGAGAGCTGCTTAAGGAGGTGAAAGAGATAAGAGCAAGTCAACAAGCCACCGAAGTGATTAAAGGTTCATCCTCCTGTTAGACATCCACGGAGTTCAGAGTTAAAGTTTCGCCCCGGGGGGGTTAGCGTTCATGTCATTGCCCCGAACTCTGGGTTGAAACCAAGTTGATGGAGGAAGTGAGAGAGCTGAGAGACCTGGTGGAGACTTCATTCGAGCCACTCATGTAACTGATCCCTGTAGAGGTCAGGAGGAGAGGGAAAGTGAGCCATGGCCCAAAGAGGACCCTCGGGGTTTTCCTAACCAATCTAAAGTGAGGGATGACCCCCTCCCTTCTAGAGACTCAAAGGAATCAATATTCTGTTATTGCTGTGGGGAGGATGGACACACTAGGCCAAGCTGCACTTTCCCTCAAAATTTGAGGAAAGTCACCTCCAGGTTGTTGGTTTTGGTCTGGCGGAGCAACATAAGACCTCACACCAGGCCTGCAAAAAGTCCTATTCTTCAAAGATTGCTATGGGGCAGACTGCTAAACCAACTTCACCCGATTGGTCTGAAGTGGTGGGCCCTTTAATGGAGACCACTGTGACTATGAACGGTATCTCTGCTTGGGCTGTGCTAGACTGCAGATCACAAGTAACCATTGTGTTTCAAGACTGGTATAACAAACACTTATCTGATGTGCCCCTACAACCTCTAGAAGGCCTGCATGTGTGGGGACTGAGTGAGAAGTCTTACCCCTACTTGGGATATGTGCAGCTCTGGCTGTCTTTTTTCCATGGTTGTAGCCTGAGTAGATTAGCAAGTAGAGACCCTGGCCTTGGTATGTCCACCCACAGGACTGTATGATGGTGTTCCCCTACTCATTGGTACCAATGCTCACATGTTTGGGAGGTTGGCTCAGTTGTGTCAAGAGAAACAGGGACAGCAAATTGGATGGGCATTCTAGATTCCAGCCTTGGTGAAATGAGGTTATGAACTAAGAAGACAGAATACAGAGATGGAGAAAGATAAGCCTGTGGGGATAGCGAGGAAGGAAGATCCTGACTCCTTGGTGCTACCTCCCAACGCTCAATGTACCATCCATGGTGAAGTGCACCTCAAGAAAGATGTAAAAAACAAAATCCTCATGCTGGATGCCCCAGAGGAGGGGAAGTTGCTGGAAGAATTATTGGTCAAGCCCAGTATTCTACCTGCTCAAGCCCATGCCTATGCCTGATGGGTGGTGATGCAAATCCAGAATGCGTCTGATCGAGAGGTTTGAGTAAACCAGGGATGTACCTTAGCTATGGTGCACTGCGCAGACACTGCAGTGCTGCCCAGCAAAAAATGCACAGGTGAGAGAGAGGAGGTGATCCAAGATCTGTTTAATTTTGGAGAGTCCCCATTGCCTGCTGAATGGAAGACCAGGATCAGTCAGAAGCTATCCCAGAGGAACCATGTGTTTTCTTTAAAAGAATGGGATGTGGGATGCATCACTGGGGCTGTGGATCATATTCAACTCCATGATGAGAGGCCATTCTGAGGGAGGTCACGCCGCCTTGCTCTGGCTAATATAGATGACATACGGAGGCACCTACAGGAGATGTTAGCAACTGGTATTATCCAGGAGTTGAGGAGCCCCTACACCTCCCTGATTGTAGTGGTACACAAGAAAAACAGATTAGTGAGAATGTGCGAAGACTATCAGAGTTTGAACAGGAGAACTGTACCGGACCAGTATACCGTGCTCCACATCCAGGATGCCCTTGATTGCCTGAATGGAAGCCAGTGGTTTACAGTGCTTGACCTGAGGAACAGGTATTATCAGATCCAGATGGACCCAGAGGACTGTGAGAAGACAGCATTCATTTGTCCTCTGGGATTCTAAGAGTTTATGCGGATGCCTCAAGGTATTTCAGGTGCACCTGCCACTTTCCAGCAGCTGATGGAACGTGCTGTGGGAGATATGAACTTATTGGAGTTTTTCATGTACCTGGATGATGTCATCATATTTAGGTGAACCTTAGAAGAGCATGAGGCTCGGTTGTTCAAAGTTCTTGACCATTTGGAGGATTTCGGTTTGAAACTGTCTATAGACAAGTGCCAGTTCTTTCAAACATCTGTGAATTACTTTGGGCATATAGTGTCAGCAGATGGAATTCAGACAGACCCCAGCAAAGTGGAGTCCCTGATCACCTGGCCTCAGCCAAACAATTTGAAAGAATTACAGCAATTCTTGGGGTTCTGTGACTATTACCACCGATTCATCAAGGACTACTCAAAAGTCATCCACCCTTTACCCAACCTTACCCAAGGCTATCCCCCTACTAACTGAAAGTACAAGAAAAGCTCCATCAAGGAGGAAGAGAAAGTATATTTCAGGATGAATGAGCCTTTTGGGACCCAGTGGACCTCTAAGTGTGAGTTTTCATTTTTCGAGACTATTCATCAACACACCCATGCACCGGTGCTTGCCTATGCTGACCCCTCCAAACCCTATGTTCTACATACAGATGCAAGCTTGAAGGGGTTAGGGGCTGTGCTATATCAAGAATATGAGGAGGGCCTGTAACCTGTGGCCTTTGCCAGCAGAAGTTTAACACCATCTGAGCGCAACTACCCAGTCCATAAACTTGAATTCCTTGCCCTGAAGTGGGCTGTGGTGGACCAGTTCCATGAATATCTCTATGGGGCTAAGATTCTAATGAAAACTGATAACAACCCATTGACTTGCGTACAAACCTCAGCAAAACTAGACATCACCGGGCACAAGTGGCTTTCTGCCCTGTCTACATATGACTATGCAGTGGAGTACCGACCTGGTTTGAACCATATGGACACAGATGCTCTCTCGAGATGACAGAACCCCACTGACAACTGGGTGAGATTGTCTGAACAATCCGTCAAAGCCTTGTGCCAAAAATTCAGTAAAAATGACCACCCGTCAGCAGACACTGTTGTTTGCTTGGTAGACTGCTTGGGGCCCCCCCGACACCTGTGTCCCCACAGCCTACTGCCATTTTACAGCATTAGACCGCAGTGCTTTACCTCAGTTTGACAATGACAGTACCCAGTGGGATCAATCCCAAGACCCAATGATCAAGCCTGAGCTTAACACCCTGAATGCTGGAAAAGATATATCCAAACTCCATTCCTCTTGATTCATAAACTGCTTTATTGTTCACGGAGGGCCCCAGCCTTTAGTTACATGACCAACTATTATATCGAGAGACAGTGAATCATTAAGGCCAACTAGACAAGAAGCAGTTGATGTTGCCCACAGCTTTCAAACAGTTAGTACTTCAATCCCTTCACAATCACATGGGACATCTAGGTTATGACTAGACACTTGACCTGGTTTGCTCCTGGTTCTACTGGCCAAAAATGGAGGCTGATGTTGAGACCCATATTCAAACATGCAGTCGTTGACTTCAAAGAAAAGTCTTGCCTCAAAAAGCTGCCCCACTGGTCAATATCTCCACCGATGCCCCCATGGAGTTGGTTTGCATCGACTTTTTGTGCCTGGAGCTTGACCAGAAAAACACTGGGAATGTGTTAGTTGTGACAAATCATGTTACATGTTATGCCCAGGCCTATCCCACAAAAAGATCAAAAGGTCTCCACCTTGGTCAAGGTGCTGGTATAAAAATTCTTTGTCCATTGTGGTGCACCCCAACAAATTAACTCTGATCAAGGAAGGGACTCTGAAAGCCAGTTGATAAAAGAGATACTCATCCTGTGGGGAGTGTGGAGGTCTAGAACCACTCCCTACCACCCTCAGGGGGATCCCCCAGCCTGAACATTTTAACAGGACCCTCCTGGACAAGTTGGGCATGCTTCACCCTAAAGATAAACATAGGTGGAGCCAACAGATCAGCAGCTTGGTACACACTTACAAGTGCACCAAAGGTGATGCTACCGGATTTTCCCCTTACTGTCTCATGTTCGGCCAGGAAGCTCAGATGCCTGTAGACATCTGTTTTGGAGTATACCCAGATAGTGTTTCTTGCTGAAAACTACTTGCAATATGTACAAAAACTAAAAGCTCAGTTAAACCACATGTATCAACTGGTACAAACTATGGCTGTGAAAAGAAACCTCGCCAACAAGGAGAGACATGACAGGCAGGTAAAGGCTCAGGAGTTGCTGCCTGGAGACCATGTGTTATTACGCAATTTGGAGCTGCATGGAAAACATAAAATTGCTGATAGGTGGTACCACCTTCCACACATAGTAGTCAGCAAACTGGATTACTTACCTGTGTATAAAGTGCATCCTGAAAATGACTCTCGAGCTGTTAAAACTATGCACAGGAACCACTTGCTGCCTATTGGCCAAGTAATTATTGATGCTGAACCGTCAGATGCTGCCAATGACTCGTGCTGCTGCTAAAAAGAGACAGAGTCAGCCTTCTTCAGTTGTTCAAGAATCAAGGACTTCCCCTCAGCAGGCCCAAAATAACAACGACTGTCAGTCTGAATCTGACAGCAGTGAGTGTGAGACTTCTTATTACCCTTCCTACGAACTGAGTCAACTGTTTCAAGGTAACCCTATATGTAATTATGGGAATGAAGCTGGGCCTTCTGGACTGCCTAACCCTAGAGCTTTCTTTTTAGAACCAATGCCCCCCAAGAGTGAGGTACAAAGTATAATGTCTGAAGTAGCGGATTCTTTTTGCTTTAGTAGAACTGTTTTAACTACCGAAGGAAGAACCTGATACTGAAAACTTCCCTAGTGACATACCAGAAACTATTGAACATAATGACCATAATGAACTTGACCTTTCTGTTACAAATGACCAGAGTGCACCCTCTGTTGTTGAAAGTGTCAGTCAAGTGCTTCAAGATGAAGATGTTTCAGAATTTTCCCTGGATGACAAATCTGGGCCTTCTACAGAGTACACTGATAAGCATAATATGGTGGAAACAGAATCAACAGAGCAAGGAGCCGATAATGTTCCCTTTCTGGAATCTTCACCTAGTGCAGAGGTACCCCTCCCTTCAGGAGAAGAGACTAATGCCAATGTTGATACCCCAGAGCCTGTTTTTGTTCCCCCAAGAAAGTCTGAAAGAGCTACTAAACCAGTAGTGCGTCTCAGCTAGGACTCCTATCGGAGACCTGTGGACCTCTCCTCAAATGTTGTCCAAAAAGGTGTCTATATCTCTGAAGGCTCACTGCCCAAACTGAGCCTTTCTGCTACTTCCAAGCTAATTATTCATCCTTTAGAACATGGTGCCCCTGCCCCATCTAGCCCTGAGTTAGCTGATAGTGATGGGCCGCTATCCATGTTATTTAGAGTGCAGGAAACAATAATAACTTGAATAAGTACAGTAATATGTGTGAATCATAGCTAAATTATAATGTGCATGGTAAATGCATAACTGTTGTCATTATAGAATATATAGAGTATATCATGAATAAACAAAGTAATGTTATAAGTTTACATTTACTGATGCATCAGTCTTTATTTTTGTCTTGTATAGTGATGAAACATATGTCTCATATAGCATAATGTTTTCCTATGAAGTTATTGTGAGCATAGACTTGACACAGATGCCAAGTTCTTTCCAGACAGGAAAGGGTGTAACCCCCCTATAAATGAGGGTTGCTAAAATGTCTTCCTGGGCTTACTTAATGCCCACTGCCAGACTGATGTTCTGTGCTAAACAGTTTAAAAGTGCTTGCATGTGAGTGCCCTGCTAGCCTCCGTGCATGTCTCTTTAAGAGGTATCTAGTTCGTGGGTTATAATTAATCTGGGTGGGGGATGAGTGGTTTCAGGCTTGAGTCCCGCCTAGGCTGCAATACAGCCACTTCATTCTGCCATCGCTAACTGTGCAGAGGAAGCCTTACTAGGGTCGATGACTGTTTGCTGATTATCTGCGTTAATAATGTAGTAGTTTGTCTAACCTACCTTCCTTTGTACCATGGACTTTTCAGCTAAACTCCACCATTTTGGTTCTGGACTGCCAGTTTGGAGCAATCGGTACCTTGGGGGACCTTAAAATGGAGACTGTCCCCAGACATTTTGTGGGAGTGAATTTCTGTAGGAATTGTAGTTTTCACTATTTGCACCTGAACGAATCTGAAGGGGGAGACCTTGCTGTGACAGACAGATGGATCAACCAGCCAAACCTTTTGGATCACTGGAAAAGCCCAGAGCTGCCTGCAGTAGTGAGTCAGTGTGTAGTTGGAGCTGAGAGAGCCAACAGCTCGAATAATTCAAGCAGCTGCTCCTGTGTGGTAGCGCGGGGAATTGGCGGGAAGGCTGTGTCTGGCCTGCCTGCTACCATCTTCTCGTGTGAGGAAGTCTGCAATCTCATATTCAGATTTTATCCAGAATTGCTGTTAGCTTGACTGGAATCCTGAATTCTGAAAGAATGAATTTCACCTGGTGTGGACCAAAGACTTGCTCCTTGAGCGATCAGCCTGTCAGGACTTTGAAAGAACCGCAGAGCATACGGTTTGCACAGAGACACTGTTTAATTGCAATCAGACTGTCATCTGAACTATGGTATCTTGTATTTCTTACTATAATTATGCTGAATTTATAGTGTGGGTCACGATCTGGTTCCCCACATCATTCAATGTGTCACACTAGCTGGAAGCTGCATCCAGCAACTAACCGGACTGCCATCAGAATTGTTCACCTGGTCTGGGCCTCACCATCTTGGCCTAGCTTGCTACTTACGCCACAGAGATTCATCCGATGAAAGACCCGCTTGGGGATTTGGCTCCCTGCACAACCCCATTGAACAGAATTAGACAACCACAGTGCATCATGTGGGCACTGCTTCCCCTGGCAAACCAGCAAGCCATCCTGAGTTCTTCAGCTCGTCAATCCTACATCCTGGTCTGGGTAGCGTGAGTAAACATCAGGGTAGCTCCCTGCAACAAAGCTCAAATCAAAGTGTGTCACCTGATTTAATTGTTTTGGTTGATCGTTACAAACTGAGCCATCCAGCTACCGAATACAAATTGGGGGTAAAAGTGCATGTTGTGTTTTTCTTTCCTAAGGGCCCCAACAACAACTGCAATGCCAGCCTACCCTGGGCAATGCTTCAAGCTAGCCTGCTTAACAACTGGGTACCCAGAGTGTGTGTGACTGTGCTAGAAGGAGTCTTAGGGCATGCATGTTTAACCTGACTAAATCAGAACTGAAATCAAAAACCAGATTGCTGCCCCAGCCTTGTTCACATCCCCTGAAAACTTCAGATTCCTATTCTTTCTGCATTTAACCTGGCTGAAGTGTACCTTTGTGGAGGGAATACTGTATTGCCATTGCATTGTTCTATTGCAGGTCTTGTTTTACAGGGGGACTCCAGGGCCAGTGCAGCTGATCCAGCCCTGGTGGTAAGTGTGCCAATAGTTGGTCCAATATTGTATTCTGATGTTAACAGTGATTGTTTATCTGCTGACCAGTATAGGCCACTAGAGGGGTTAGAGGGGGGTATCAGTGTCCCTGAGGGCTGTACCCATAGCAGCTACGCTACCCTTAAACCAACCCTTTGGGTGGAGGCACCCATTCACAGAATTCAGGCCCCTCAAACTGTACCTAGTCACGCAGGCAGGGGTAGCGTCCCTTGGGATAGCTCCACCTAGGGGCTACATATGCAAATGAGTTTTTCCCAGTGTTGGGTTAGGTAGGGCAGTAAGTGAGAACAGGGTGAGAATATAAAGCCAGTTGCTTCAAGTGCCTGATGATCCTGTTATGCCAAGTTTTCCTCACAGAAGAAAAGCTGCAACTTGAAGAATCCATTGTTTCTCCTGATTTCACCAAGAAACTGCTGATTCAAGAGGGCCTTCCATCAATCCTTCAACAATTATTCAGCAATTTCAACAAAAGAATTTCTTCAGAAATCCAAAGGAGTGTGATATTTTACAAAATCTTATTGATACAGCTTGGGGACTATTTTAAAAGCCCAGTGACATTGATTTTACAGAGAATTTACCTTAATCCTTCTGAATTTAAAGAGACTTTTGTCATCTGAAGGACTGAACAGTGCAAAGACTGAGGGAGGATAATGTTACAACTTTTAGTGTACCAGTATGCAATATGTTTTATGCCACTGTCATTCCTGAATGTTTTTACAATGGTTTTATGTGTAGAAATGTCTAGTGATTTCTAATTGTTCTTAAATATAGAGTATAGTAACTGAGTGATAGATACCAGAGTGGGTATTTGGCAGAAGGAGTCAATGGGCTGACTGAGGTAGGATAAGGCCTAGTAGTCACTGCATGCCCTTATGGTTTTAGTGTGAACAAGTTCATGGATTAAGGCCAGAGTGAGGGTGCTTATCCTCGGGCTCGCTTGTTTGGCAGCTGGAGGGCTGGTGGGTGGTGAGTACCTGCAGTCTCCAAGGGTGATGTAAATGTGCTGGAGGGCTGGTGGGCTGGTGCATGGTGAGTGTCTGCAGTCACCATGGAGAAGAGCACAAGAAGATTAGTGGGGTGGTGTTGCCCTACTCAGAAAGAGAAATAAGAAAGTTAGTGGGGTGGTGTGCCCTGCTGGGAAAGAAGTAAAGTGTATAACCGTACTGCTATTTTATGTGTATTTGTTGCTATTTATTCACGAGGTATGTTGTGTCATTCATGGCTGTTTTAGATATTTATTTCACCTTTTTCAGTAAAAATGTACCTTTTTCTTCAACAATCCAAGTGTCAGTGTCCTTACTTACAGATCCAGTGTCTCACACTCCTGCAGATCTCCAGACCAGTCCAGTGCAGCATTCCCTACCCTTGGCAGCTCTTAGCTACACCAGCTGGGGAGGAAAGGTACTGTACTCAGGTAGCACCCACCTGGGAAAGTGTTATCAAAAGGGAAGAAACAGAGAATCCTTGATGACACCTACTACTGTGTCGAATGGTCCCACCCATGACCAAGGTTACTGCAGTAGGGGTACGCCATCATCTTAACCCCACTCCCAGTCACTCACTTGGAGTTCTTTCATACCTGCTCTGGCTACTTCTCTGCACAGTTCTTGTGCAATGACTGCCTCAGAAGCCACCTCAGAACTTGCTGCTTCTTGTTCACTCATGGGTATAGTAGGGGCAGATATCAGGATGCCTTTAAAATCTCTTATACAGTATCTTGTTGTTTCACTGCTGTTCTCTTCAAACTTTTTCTTTCACTTTTTATTTATTTATTTATTTAAAATCTTGGAATTACAGCGTTTGAGACAGAGACTCATTTCCAAAGGCTCTATGTCAATACACAATACAGACATAGGTAAATACAATAGACAGTACGATGCAATATACAATGCCAGGGCAGTTTGATAGCAAGGTTACAGCATGAAACAGTATACTGAGATGTCTAATACAGAGTTGAGACTGTAGGCTATGGGCAACACAGTAAACAGTATGATACAGGGTACAGTGCCAGGGCACTTTGACTTCTGGTTACAGCATGACCATTTTACAAGGATGTCCTGACCAGTTTACAAGGATGTCTAATACACTGTTGTGGCTGTTGAAAGTGCATAAGATAAATCTAACAGTAAGAGGTCAGTTAGTGGCCAGAGAGTGAATCGGGGACAGTGCAAATGCCTACTATGCTTGGATGGAGCTGAGTAAACTGGGTAAGTTAGGGAAGGCAGGTAGTGCAAATTCTAGAGCAGTCTGTCAGGAGACTTTGTCCGAGTTCCTGAAGTAAGAATTGCAGGCCATTGACTGTGAAAGAGGTCATGTGGCTGTTCTGAGCAGCTGGCGAAGGCACTGGTGGTAGACTTAGAGTGTGCAGGTGCAGGTGCGGGTGGCAAGGAGGTGGGTCTTGAGTGCCTTTTTAAAGGGACCAAGTTTTTGATGGTTAGAGACCGATGGCAGGAGGGTTTTGAAGTAGGAGGCAGCCCTGACCAGAAAAGACCTCTGGGCGAGTGTGGTTCTGACTCTGGGAATGGCCAGTGTAGCTTTGGTCAAGCTGCTTGTGTATACTGTGGGGGGAAGAGGAGTTTAGGGAGGCAGATAGGCCTGGGGGAGTCAAGCCAAGGAGGGAATTTTTGGTCAAGAGGCACGACTTGTAGTGGACCCGTTCGTCAAAGTTCAGGATCTGAGCAATGGAATAGAGAGTGCATGTGTGTGTCATCCAAAATCCTTTGCTTCACTGGTTCTATGATAACTTTTATACATACCCAGAGATGGCTAATACTTGCTATTTTTACCAAGTAGCTAATTCAAGTGGGGGGGGGTCTCATCTCTGGCATCCTAACTACAGAAAAGGAGGGAGAAACACTAGTGGAGACTTCTCTGTTTCCTTCCTTTAATAAAGCCTAGTTAGTCAGCATGAAAAAGGAGGCTTACAATAAAGAAAAACAAGCAGAGTAGAAAACAGACATGCTGAGAGTGGTGCAGGACAAAAGCTGTGGTGTGGCAGTTTTCAGGGAAACCTTCTGGAGACTGTGGTGCTGCACCATCTGTGTGCACCTCTCTGGGCTGAAGGTGGAGGTTTCTACACTCCAGGCCAAGATGACCAGGATTTAGGGTCCTCCTTCTCCAACCAGGGACCACTGAATCCACCACCACCATTGCCTCAAAGGGTGCCAAAGAGGAGGAACAGATGGACTACAGTGGGCTCAGGAAGGGTGAGCGTGGTGGGTCAGGGGCATATCCCCCCCCCACGGTTCCACTACACAATTTCTACACTGCTTTCGTGGAGTGGAACTGTCCCTTGGAGGCATACATAAGAGTGACCAGGGAGGATATGGGGGACCTCCATAGTGGAGTTCCGGGGAGTGGCAGAGGACCTCAGAGGAGTAGGAAGCATCCCCTGGTGGAGGACTCTGTTGTGAGGGGGATAAATATTGAAGTAGAAAGGGAGAGGGAGGATAGGTGCCTACCCAGCACCACAGCTCGGAAGGATGGGCAGCAGATCATGAAGAATGGCATAGCAGGAGGACGGCAGGGAGAGCTGAATGTCATTATTCACCAAGGGACTAATGTCCTGACTAGGAATGGGGTGAGGACAGTGCAGGAGGAGTTCAGGGAGCTGGGGAGGGGTCTCAGGTAGATAGCATGCTGAATGACCTTTTCTGTGGCACTGCCTTTACGACATGGGAGAGAATAGGGTACTCTGTATCAGGAGCTTCAACCAGTGGTTGAAGGAGTGGTGCCAGGAGAAAGGATTCTGCTTCATTGTGGACTGGGGTCCCACCTGGAAGGATAAAGGCATATATAGGGGAGATTGCCTGCATCCATTCAGGAGGGGAACCACAGTCCTGGGTAAGCAGTTTGAATGCTACATTGGTGAGTATTTAAACTAGCCAAGGTGGGTAGCAGAAGGAAGCAGGGAGACATGAACTGCTTCCCAAAAGCAGAGGTAGTCACTAGGGAGAACCACAGGAGAAAAATCTCCAAGGGTACCTAATAAACAAAAAATAGTAGAAACGAAGTGGCACAGGACTGAGTGAAAAGGGGTAAGGAGGGAAGGCAAAGGAGAAAAGGGGGACTTGAAAAGCAGGGTGGCAGTGGGATTTGGAAGACTATGTGTACAAATGCTCATAGTCTGGGAAATAGACTCCTGGACATAGTGGACCTTATGGCAGAGGCTGACCTGGATATTGTCACCATTACTGAGTCATGGTGGAATGAGAACCATGAAGGTTATAGCCATAACAAGCTATACTCTATACTTTGTTCAGGAAGGACAGGGTAAATAAGAAAGGAGGAGGAGTAGCTCCTTATGTGAGGGATAACATAAAAGCAATAGAGTTGCAGGGAACACAGGGAGAGAAGGAGGTACTGTGGGTCACCCTGGAGACTGGGAAGGAAGCCACTATAATAACTGGTGACCCCCGTTATCAACCCATTTTTGAGTACTTTAAAAAGTCATATCAACCCGCAGGTTGATGCAAAAAAACTCATATTAACCCATTGGTTGATACAACTTTTATAGTCATGCACTGAAAAGCCTGCAGCAATCCAAATGGAGAACCATTTTCTTGCTGCCTACAGCAGCAACAGAGACAGAGACAAATATAGTGTTTCACAGGAATTTCACTAAACTGCCTTTTAACTACAGTACTGTATGGTCATGGGTTCAAGTCAGGTAAGGTAGATCACTTTTGTAGCAATGGAGAAAAACGAATAACACTTCAGTAAAAAAATGTTTTTCCAATTTATTTAAATAAAGGCGTTAGACAAGTCCTCCAGCTTTAATGTCTGTTGTTGCATCATCTCGATGGGTCGGGGTCATACCAGTCTGAAGTGAAAGTTCATGCAGCCTAGAGAACCAGTCAGGGGTAGTGGGGAAAGTATGTTTTTAGTTAGCATATTTTGATCTAGTAAATACTTACTTTGCACCATTTATTATAAAAAATAAAACATTTGTAGGGGGTTTATATACAGTTTTTTTTAAACACACCTTTGCTCTCGAGGTTTCTCTACTATCATACACCTTGGGTGTGTAAAAACTGCATATCAACCACCTACATATGCATTATTCTCTATATTCACACTGGTGTGATCTACAAGCCTCCAGCATGGGGGGATGAGGTTCTGGTGGAAGACATCCAAAAGATGGCAAATAATGGGGAGGTGCCAGTGGTGGAAGACTTCAACCTGCCAGATGAAGATTGGAGCATCCCAGCTGCAGCCTCAGCTAGGAGCAGGGGCATTCCTCAGGCAGCTAGTAAAGGAGCCCACTGATGAGGGCGCAATATAGGATCTTTTACTCACCAATGGGGCCATGGTTGCAGATGTCATTGTGCGTGGCCACCTGGGGACCAGTGTTCACTGAACAGTGTGGTTCAATACAAGAACCATGGCAGAAGTGAACCACACAAAGGAGAGGGTCCTGGACTGCAGGAGGGACAATTTTGCAAAGATGGGGAAATGCCTTAGTGATGCCCCTGTAATGGGGGGACTTCAGTTGGGTGGAGAAACAGTGGGTGAAAATAAAAATGGGATAGTTAAGACAACAAACCTTCATATCAGGTATGTAAGCAAAAGCAAGAGGAAAAGGGCCACTATGGTTCTCAAAAGAGGTGGCTGAGAAGTTACAGTAAGGGCAAAAAAGTCAACATTCAGGAGATATAAGGATACATAGAGGGAGGAGGATAGGGTGATGTATCAGGAGAAGCAGAGGGAGGCAAGGAAAGCAGTCAGGAGTGCAAAGGCACAAATGGAGGAGAAAATAGCAAAGGCAGTGAAAAAAGTGGACAAGATATTTTTCAGGTATGTAAGCGAAAGGAGAATGACCAAGGGAGGGATTGTAAGGCTAAGGAGGGAAAAGGATAGTGCACGGAAGGGGACAAGGAAAAAGCAGATATCCTGAATGAATACTTTTGTTCAGTGTTCACAGAGGAATGGGAAGGAGAAGGAGCACTGATAAGTATCAGGGGCATCAAAGGTAGGGAGGTGGACACTAGACCATTTTCAGAGGAGAGAGTCTTGAAGTCACTCATAAATCTCAAAGCGGAAAAGGCAATGGGGCCATGTGGGATACATCCAAGTATATTGAGGGAGCTCAGACAGATGCTGTTTGCACCTCTGACAGTGCTATTCAACCACTCACTGGAGACGGAGTGGTCCCGGAGGACAGGAGGAGGCGGATGTAGTCCCTCTTCACAAAACTGGCAGCAGAAAGGAGGCTGGCAATTGCTGGTCAGTCAGCCTGACTTTGGTGGTGGATAAATTAATATAATTACTGCTGAAGAAAAGGATTGCAGAATATCTTGAATCCAGTGACTTGCAAGATCAAAGGCAGTATGAATTTACTGGGAGAGGCCATGTCAGACAAATTTGATAGATTTATTTTGATTGGGTGATCAGAGAAGTAGAACAGGGTCAGGCAGTGGATGTGGCCAACCTAGATTTCAGTAACACTTTTGACTCCATTCCACAAAGGCGAAGCGTGAACAATCTGGCCAGCGTAATAGTGGGGCCAAAGTGGTGAATTGCATAAGAAATAGGTTGGCGGACAGGCATCAGAGGGTGGTGGTAAATGGAGTCCACTCTGAGGAAGAAAAGGTGACCAGAGAGGTGCCACAGGCATCAGTACTGGACCGGTTCTCTTTAACCCTTTGTCATTGGGTGCCCAGTTTTCTCAGGGTACTCCTCCCGCTTTAGCATGACTGCGGGTGCCGAATATATTCGGTTTGAAAGGGGAACTTTTTTCAATGCTGTTCAGCGCTTGTTTTCAGTGTGACAGCTTTAGTGTAACACATGGCCACATGTGATCTGGCAAATGCATGTCATGTGGCCATGTGTCATGCAACCTAGCATTTGTAGTGACATTTACAAAAGACTAGGTTGCAAGCTGTCACACAATTTACTGGCGGGATTCTTCTCAGAAAAGTCATCTTCACTGCAGCTCCGATCATTGAAGCAATCGGTTTCAAAAGTGGCACAGTCACATAATTACACAGCACATATGATCATTATATGCAGTAGAAGGTTGTGTACTCATTCAGAAGTAATAACTTCATTTATTTTGTATCAGAAAACGAGTTTTTGTTGTTTCTGACAGTCGAGCGTCTTAGTGCCTTCTGAAACACATGGTGGCATTAGCAATCGGTTCTGTCACTTAGCAAGCAGCTCCTTTCATGTAAACACTGTCCCCAACTCAATAAATAAACTGGGACATTACTAAAATTTGAGTTTTATGTGTTGCTGATAGTCGAATCTCACACCATTTACTGGCGGGATTCCTCACAGAAAAGTTCTCTTCACTCAAGCTCTGATCACTGAAGAAATCAGTTTGCAAAAGTGTCAAAGCTTCATTATACACAAGGGCCCAGATATTCAAACTGCGCCCAAAAAGTGCGCAATAGCAAGAGCAAGTACAAGTCTATTGCGCTCATGCACAAGAGATGTGATATCCAAAAACAGAGTAGGCCAAATTGCGCCTACAGCCGACGACTGAATATCGCACCACCTGCGCCATAGCGCAACTAGGGAGGGAAAGCTGAGCAGATCTGATGCGCTATAGCGCAACAAGAGATGTTCAGCTGAGCAGTCCAGAGGCACCATAGCGCAACCAGGGACGCCCCCCCCCCAGCAGCAGAGCAATGTAATTGCACAACCAGGGAGGTAGGGGCCCACCACCCATGCTACAGATGGGCACAGGAACACACAGCAGAACAGACATCATCCCCCCACATCCCAAGCACTGCACAACTGGGGGAAGGCTGGAATAACCACTGGCCCATGGAGACAAGCAAACAACCCATAGCCGGGCCATGGTGCCCCATCACCCCTACCGGCAAGCTGTGACTGGCACACAAGGAGGGCTGATCACCCTGTGCCACACCATCCCCCCCAATGCAGTGCACACCCTGCACCATGACCCCCAGACACTCCCCTATGAGCAGTGACCACCACTGCAGGAAACCCCATGCATGCCACCACCCCCACTGTGACACTGCAACCCTGTGCACCACAGAACCATGCAAGCCAGTCCCACCACAAGCACCCATCAGTGGGTGGCAGCACACAGCAATGCAAAAACAGCAGACACAGTACCACCATGCACAGTCCCCCCGAGGTACTGCTGAGAGACCAACCATGCATCAGCACAAGAGGTACCCCACATGGGACAGAGCGTGCCCTTGACACCACCACCAGTGGTGCAGCACCCTGCACAGTAGTCCAGTGACACACCCTGACCCACCACTGGCAACAACAGCCAGCACAGCCACCCACAGTGGTGCATGGAAGCATGCACCACACCAGATGCCATACAGTGTATGGACAGACACCCACCCATACCCAAGGGCACAACAACACAGGGGTGCAGTGGTGGGGCAACCAAGCCCCCATTGTGGGCCCATGTAAACTGTGTACACACAACCCGCAGTCCTCCATGGCACTGGAGTGCCAGCCACCCTGCGCAGGCACTGTGGACCTGTATACCACCAGCAGCCGCCCGGAGCACAAGTCACAGACAGTGGGGCACACCCCCTGCAACACACAAAAGGCACAGCATGGAGGTGGGACAAAGACTGTGGTGCCCACAGTGCCACCCGAGCCAGGAATGCAGCACACCAGTGACAGGAGGCAACCCAGCAAAGTGACGGGTACAGTGGCCGCCCTGCAGGGACTTCCACCACTGACATGCCAGTGGACCGTGAAGGCCACAGACATGCATGTGTGTCAGCTGCACAGGCCATGGACAGGCCGATGGGTGTGCCATGGACACAGAGCATGCACCATGGCCCACTGCACACAGTCAGCCAGTGCACAGGAACAACACACACACCACAGACACTGACTAATAGCTACCACCACACCATAGTCACCTCCACACTGACACACACACACATCCATGACCGCACCACCCCTGACCCATGCACACCACTGCAGTTGAGCACCTAGCCCGCTGCAAATCAGAGACCACAACAGTATTCATATCAAAATAAAAATCTATTGAAAAATATATAACCATCAACTATATACAATAACAACTATATACAATAAAACAGGGGAACTATATACAAGGTTGGGGGGCCACAAACAAGGTTGGGGTGGGTAGAGGGCAGGGGTGGACAAATGGGACGGGGAAGGAGGGCCTGAGGGTGGGTCCGGGGGGTAGGGGAAAGCTGCCAGCCATCCACACTAGCGGGAGTGCCTCTCCCTGCTTTGGCTCCTCCGGGCCCTGTGCCTCCTGAGAACCCCAGTCTCGTCTAAACGATGCAGGATTTCAAGTGATGCCCGTGTGACCACCAGGATCTCCCGCACTGCCTCCCATATCTCTTGAAGATGGGGGGTACCTAGGACAAGGGAGCACAGTCAATAGGTGTGAATGCACAATCCCATACAGCCCGCCCACTGTGCATGGCATACGGCCATGGGACATACCACTGTGATGGTGTGTGGCCACCCGCAGTGATCACATCCACAGGATCTGCCCACCCAGGCGCATAAAGCCATGTGGAACACTGCACACACCCACTGGCCCAGTCATGCACAGCACCACCGTGGCCGTTTAATGACCTGGCTATGTGGTGCAAAGGCAGTGGCACAACCATGTACCTGGTGCACACATGGACCACCATTGACGCAGTCCCAGACATGCATTGCCACTGGACAGTGTTGACTGTAACAAGTTTCGTGCATGACAGTGTTGTCGATGTATGGTGGCCATGCCCTGCTACCCACTCTGTCACACAGCATGCAATGGTAATCATGGATGTATGGCACTCACCCTCATCGGGCCGGTCAGGTGGGCAGTGATGGTCCTTGCCCCACCTGGCTGCACCGTCCTCCTCCCTCTGCCACTCCTCTCTTGCACGGCAGCATTCTTCCAGGCCTGTGGGGCAAACAAGGAGAGAAGAACATCAGTACAATCCCAAAGCAAAGTCCCCCTGCCCCCAGGTGTGTGCCCTCCCAACCAGCCAGACCCACCCAGCCCACACCCTGTGAACACCACCACTGCCAACCCCAGCTGGTCCCTCCCCTATGTGCTGGACACATACAACACTGTTACCCATATGGATGATAAAAGTATGTTGACAGAACCCCTACCTGGCCATGGCACTGTGCCCCTCCTGGCACGTACTCGCAGTCATGCCAGTAGCTCTGGCTCCCTCCTCCGCAGGTCCCCATAGCGGTGCCTGCACTGCTCCGTGCTCCTCCCCCATTCAGTGGCCTTCTCCATGGCAGTGGCCACCTCCTGCCACACCTGGGTCCTGGTCCTGTCCAGGGGTGCCTCCCCGAAGAGAGGCCCATGGTGTGGCTCCACAATTGCCACCAGATTGGCTAACTCTATCACAGACCACTGCGCTGCCCATCTGTGTGCCATTCTCTCAGTAATAGTAGGCAATATGGTGCTCTGCAGTGCGGCTCCCCATGTACAGATGCTGCGTGGTAGAGCGCTGCCATTCCCTATTGCGCTGTTACTGAACAGCACGATAGAGGTGCACCCATGCCTGATGCATGGTGCCTAGGGGGCAAAGGTCGGGCACAGGGTCAAGGGTCTCTGGTGCATGGCCAAGCACAGTGCCAGTGGAAGACAATGCGTGTGGCGCGATTGGCTGCCTGTGTGCGGCACCATAGTGCCTACCGCAGTTGGCCCATTGCGCCTATGATGGCCCAGTGCCACAGCACCATGTAGTGACCATCGCTATAGCACCACTGGCACAATGGTGGCCATGCCCTGCATTGCCTACCATGCACAGCACATCATCAGCATGGCAGATGCCTGCGTCAGCAACCCGGGCATGCGCAGTGAGGTGTGGACTACGCATGTCACAGAACTGCGCCATTGGCTCAGCACATTCAACACAATTGCGCAAAGCGCAACAGTGCAATATTCAGCTGTCATATGCAAATCATCTAATTAGCCATTCAATGGTGCAGCACTGCAATTTGCATTTACCTAAAGTTGCTCCTCGCCTCATTTGCATGGGTTGAGCTATAAAAGTGCAACATTGTGCTGCAGTGGCCATAGTCGGTTACTGCAGTCTATTGGTGAGTTGCATGCTGTTTGGGAGTGTGGACTGTGGATTCAGGGACATGCATGGGACTGCACAGTCACAGGTAACAACTGCCATTCTTACAGGCTACATAATGACTGAGCAGGTTGTTGGAGAGGAGGAATACAGTGGTGGGAGGAGGAGGAGGAGGAGGAGGCCTAACTTTACAAAGGCCGAAACCGAGGCCCTGTTTGAGGTCTACCTGGATCAGGAGCCACTTCTCAGTGGACGGAGGGGAACACCTCAGGCCCATGCTGCTGCATGGAAGGAGGTGACGCATGTTGTGAACCTACATGGCAGCCACCAGTGCTCCGTGAAGGAGTGTAAGAAAAGATGGGCATGGACAGGAGCAGGATAAAGAGAAGGTGGCTGCCATCAGGGCAGCACATGCTGCAACAGGTGGAGACAGTCAGAGGTGGTACAGCTGACCCCACAGGAGGAGAGGCTTGCTGGAAGCATGCAGTGCAGTGCCATTGAGGGTGTTCTGGTGATGGCTTCCAGATGGGTGGTGGCCCATCACTGCATGGTAAGTCATGATCTGTCTATGGGGGGGAGGCAGGGTAGGTCACACGTACTAACGCGACTTTACTTTCCCTTACAGATCCTGAGCATCTGCATGGGTCAGCGGTGGTGGGCCTGTCCACTGCGGACAGTCAGCTGGAGTTGGAGGAGGGACCATCCACCTCCACAGGTATACGTGGATCATTGGGACAGTGGGATCACCTGGCTGTCCACATTGATGTCATTGTAAAAGATGTGGAGGAAGCCCTGCCTGTGTCCCAGCGTGCTGGTGTCCATGGATGCCAGCATGCTGTGACTCTGGCCAGTGCAGAGTCCATCACCGGTGATGATGACACGACCGTCATGGGCATTGATACTTGTGTGCCATGGGATGGCCACACAGCAGGCAATTTGTGCCCATGGCTGTGGGGGGTGCCACCGTGGAGGCCTGCATGTCAGCACAGTCCCAGGCTGTGCCTGTCAGCACCAGTGGGGCAGCACTGGTGTCTGTTCAGGACAGTGGGACTGTTGTGGCCACTGCAGCAGCACCACTGAGCCCTGGGGAGCGGCAGCCAGAGAGGCAGCATCAGCAGTAGCCCAATGGACTTGGGGTAGAGGGTTCAGTGGCGGCATCTGTGCACCACCTGTGGACATGCCCAGACCTGGTCCTGGTGCACAGCACCACCCTCAAGGGGTGCTGATCATCGGGGCCGTGCACACCATGAGGGACAGGATGCCAAGGAGGCTGATGACCTCTTGGACGAGCACACCCGCCTACTGCAAGCATCAATCCAGCAGCAGATGTGGCTTGTGACGTCCGTGGATGCACTGCGTGTGGCTCCGGAGTGGGCAGAGGAGCGTCGCAGCAGGGACACCGCACTGATCCTAGCAGGGATGAACCATTTGCGGGTGGATGTGACCGCTGCCATTGGCAGGCATGTAGAGGCATTCATTGCTGTCATGGCCACAGTGGGCACACAGGCAGATGCCCATGCATTGCACACACCACACAGTGCACTATCCACCCCCCGGTCCCTGCATCATGCGACTCCCACCCTGTCGACGCCGGGTTCAGCTGTGGACATCCCGAGCACTCCTGGTGCAGGCATGTCTGTGCTGCAGACCCTGTGCGAGCATGGTCACGCTCATGCATTGGAAACCCCTGGGGACCATCGGTGACACCCTACAGGCCAGTGGTCAGCCTGTCAGTGCTGGCAGGTTCAAGCGGGCTGCCTAATGCATCCGTGGCAGCCGGGTACTGTGTCGCATGACTGACCTGTCTCCCAGCATGGCTACTGTCTGGTGCTGCCCTGTGTGCATTGTGTGTTTCAGTGGGCAGTGCACGGGTGGGTACCCAGCCCTGCATGCAGACATACAGTCCACCTGCACACCCTCCCGGCTGCTGCCGCAGTTGCATGTGCATGATGATGCCTGCATTGCACTGTACACCAATGTGCAATGGTGCTCAGCATCTGACACATGCACAAGGACAGGCAGTGGGCGTGGTGGCCTGTGAACATGTGTGTTGCTAGGGTTTGCGTTCTGGGTCGGTGTGCCTCCTGCCCTCTGTGCACATTTGTTGCTTTGTGTGTGTGTGTGTGTCCGTCAGTGTGGCATGTTAATCCTCACCCATCCCTGGTTGTGCGTGTGCTTCTGTGCCCTGCCACTTCCCTTGACGGCATGCACCCCTG
Organism: Neoceratodus forsteri; assembly: GCA_016271365.2. Lineage (NCBI taxonomy): Eukaryota > Metazoa > Chordata > Ceratodontiformes > Ceratodontidae > Neoceratodus > Neoceratodus forsteri. The sequence goes on from JADMNL010000022.1 coordinate 131,913,012, forward strand.
GTGTGTGTCCATGTGTGTTTGTGGGTTTTGCCTTAGCCACTGGTGGTCGTGCATGGCCCCATGACTTACCTGGGTTGGCTGAAGTGCTCCTCCATGATGGTGTCCCGGTGCAGCTGTGCCAGCCAGAGCAGTCGGGGGTCCCATCAGCCAAGGGGGGGGGCTGCCCATCACCATCATCACTGGAATCCCCATCGTCCCCATTGCTGCCCCCCTCTTCGACCTGTACAGCTATCCCACATTCATTGGCCATGTTGTGCAGGATGCAACAGGCCAGGAATAGCTCACAGGCCTTTGAGGGGCTGTACTGTAGGGCACCACCAGAGGTATCCAGGTAACGGAAATGTGCCTTCAGTAGCCCGAACACCCACTCAATGACATTATGTGTGGTGGCGTGTGCCTCATTGTAGCATTGCTGCGATGGGGTCGCGGGCCGCCGGTAGGGTGTGAGCAGCCAGGAGCGATTGGGTATCCACTGTCACCTGTGTGTAGAGGGTGGAGGTTAGTTTTGTGATCAGCATCGCCCTGCCCCAGGCCATGTAGGCCACTACTCATGCCACCTCTGGCCATGCCCCCCCCAGGCTCTATGATTGTCCATGTGGTTTGCATACTCACCCACTAGGTGTCCAGTGGGGATGTCCCCACTCTTGAATCTGTAGCACAGTGCCGACTGGTGCCAGATGAAAGAATCATGTGCTTCCCCAGGGTGCATGGCACAGACATTGATTATGCGCCCCCTGGCATCGCACACCACCTGGCAGTTGATGCTGGCATAGCCCTTGTAATTTATGTATGCGGCCCCCTCGGGGCCAGGTGGTGTGTGGATTGCCACATGGGTGCAGTCTATTGCCTCTAGCATGCCAGGCATACGTGCTACCCTGTGGAACTTCTGTATGTTTGCTGTGCACTCTGCCACTGTGCTGGGGAAATGGATGTACTCCGCAGCATGTGGCAGCAGTGCGCTGAGGAACTGGGTGAGGTGGCGTGATGTGGCCGACTGGGTTATGCCTGTGGTGTCCCCAGTTGGTCTCTGGAAAGTACCCGTGGTGAGCAAGCACATGCAGGCTGTTATCTTAGTCTCCACTGACAGGACATGGCTCCGGTGTGGGTGCCTGCATCACATAACTGCACAGCTCACAGAGCTGCCTCAGATTGCCCTATTCAGGCGGTACCAGCCCACAATCTCAGTATCAGTGTACAGCTCAAAGCTGGTGTGGGCTCGGTACTGCCTGTTGGGGGCATATTGCCGACAGGCCCTTCCACGGCCACGCCCCCCTGCCACCCACCTTCTCACCCCCTCATAATGGCCTCCATTTGGAAGGTGGCACTGGCCATGTCCCTGGCTTGTGTTCACCCCCTCTGGCAGCTGTTGCTGTATTCCCCCCGCTGTCCTGGCTGCTACTTCCCTGCACCGGGTACACCTGCCTGTGCTGGCCTCTGTGCTGTGTGGCTCCCCACACCTTCCCTGTGCCTGGCTGTTCAGAGTGCCATTTCCCAGGCCTGCCCTGTTTGTGCCTCCTGCCCTGTCTGTCTGCCTATGCTTCTGCCTCATGTGGCTTCCCTGTAGCGTTCTTGCGCCTCTCCCTTGCTCCTTTTTATTTTGGCTCATTGTTATGGCGCAACTTCTGCTTGTTCTCTATTGGCGTGATGGCGCAAGTCGTTGAATATCGCACTGCGCCATTTATGCGTGGTTCCTCCCCCTTCAGTTGTGCATGCCTTCATTATCATTGTGCTGTTGCTCAGCATGATTTTGGGGGTGCAACTGCCTCCTGCTGAATATCGCAGAATGGCGCAATTTCGGACTTGAGCTGGCGCAACCCTATTGAGCATGGCTCAACTCTTTTGAATATCTGGCCCAAAACATATTCTGTATAAATGGGTTGTGCATTTACTTTGAAGTAGTAATAGTGTTTCTTTCTCTCAGAAAATTTAGTTTTTGTTGTTTCTGATAGTCGAGTGTCTGAGTGCCATCTGCAACACATGGTGGTACCTGCTTTGGGGTTTGTAAATTCAGCAAGCAGCTCCTTTCATATAAACACTGTCCCCAACTAAAATTTATTTGGACGTTATAAAAATTGCAATTCAGGTGTGCTTGTTGATTGCATATTCTAGGATACACAGCACTATCTAGAGTTTATTTACCTAAGGGGGAAAACGTTCACAAATTGCTGAAAGTGAATTGTAGCTAGTGACAAACACTGTCAGCTTCTCTGGTATTTATCTTGTCTGGCATAAGCCTCACAGTTCTATTTCCAACTTATTTTCCTGACTGGAAAAACTCTCAGATATTGCAGAAAGTGACTTGTAGCTGGTAATAAAGTGCTAGTCTGGTATTTATATTGCCTGGCATAAACCAGGAGACACAGTTCTATTTCCGACTTATTTTCCTGACTGGAAAAACTCTCTGGTGTATTATTTTTTGGTGTAAGCCAGGAAACACAGTGCTCACTATACCTTATTTTATTGAAGGCTGATCAATAAATATTGAAACTTCCCCATTCCTACCATCTCATGTATCTGTTGATGAACCTCTGCTGACTGAACTGATAGTGGCACATTTTGTCTCTCTGCTAAAACACTGATTTGTAATCAGCTTTCATTTTCAGTCTATTCTTGATTTTTGTAAATTCTCTTTCACATTGACTTTGCCATGTCAAGAAAAAGGTTCACTGTCAGTCATGCATTAGATGAAATATTTGCAGACAGTGACTCTGCTGGGGTCACAAGTAGTGATTCAGACTCATTCTCATCAGAGTCAGACACTGAAGTTGTGTTAACAGAGAACAGCATAACTGAACAAGGCAGGGCCAATAACAGTAATGCATGCACTAGAGGTGTAAGAGGGTGAGGCAGGGCAAATAAATGCAGCCAAACTGTAAAAGGACCAGGCAGGACAAATATAACAGGAAGAGGCAGGGCATGCAAAAAAACCCACAGTTGTCACAAATGAAAGGGGGAAAGGCAGGGTCAATCATGATAAAGTCACAGAAAGCACGATGTGTCAAGGTAGGCCAAATAAAGATGACACAAATATAAGAGGTAGAGGCTGGCTAACCAAAAATTTCAGCAGTACAGAAAGTGGCATGGGACGAGGCAGGAAAACAATGTAAGAGGGCGAGGCACAGCACATTGTGTAGATGAACAAATAACAGTTGAAAGTTGTCCATCAGCATCTAATGAAGTGCAACAAATGGCATCAAGTGAAACAGTAGAAGTAACAGTTTTAGATACTGACATGCAAACTATTATGGAAGAAAGCACAGGAAGTGAGAAAGAACAGAGCTCAGAAAGTGAATGGGTACGGGACTCCACAAGTGAAGGAGAGTCAGTCTCAGTAGAAAGGAGGGGCGAGGTCACAGGAAACAAGACTAGGGGTGCAATAAGTATCAGAGGGAGAGGAAGAGGCCGTGGAAGAGGACGAGTCAGTGGACAAGCCCAGCGACATTTAGCTACAAATACTACTGGGTCAAATCACAGAAGTGCGGCAGAAATTTTGTGGCATGAAAGTGAACAGCAGGTAGAACCTATTGAGTTCTCAGGATCACCGGGTATCAATGTCCTTTGTCTGATAACTCTACACCACTGGATTGTTTTAAAATATTTTTTCTCAGTGCCAGACTTTGATGGTAATGATGGCATTATAAATTTAATTTGCACAGAAATGAACAATTATGCTGAACAATTTCTGATCAATGAAAGTCAGTTTGAATTCACTCATTCTTCTTCTTGGAAACCAGTCAGTCATTCTGAGATGTATGTGTTCCTTAGTATTTTCTTGTTGACTGGGCTGATGAAAAAAACACAACCATTTGATTACTGGTCCACTAACCTATTCCTCTCCACACCTATTGTGCACTTACTCATGAGCAGGGACAGGTTCTTAAACATACAAAAATTCCTACATTTTGTTGATAATGACATGTGCATGGAATCACCAGACAAGCTAAGGAAAATATGGAGTATATTAGATTTCTTACAGAACAAGTTTATGACAGCATATACCCCTGACTGATACATTAGTATTAATGAATCACTTCTTCTATTCAAAGGCTGTCTAGGATTTAAACAGTATACGCCCTTGGAATGGTGAAGATTTGACATAAAAACATATGAATTGTGTGAAAGCTATTCAAACAATGGTGGGATGGGAGGTTATGCATGGAATTTTATGGTGTACACTGGTAAAATGTACAAATGTCACAGTTGACAAGACCATGGCACACAGTGCTGAAGAAAACTTTGAACAGAATGCTCATCCAACTTCTTGTAATAATCTCGAGGTAACAGCAGAGGTCAGGAATAGTGCATTGACTACAATGACTGGGCAAACAAGACATGACATTGTAATAAAGTTATTGGGTGAACTTGCCAGTCAGGGGATATATTGTTCACAGACAGGTTCTACTCTAGCCCTAAGCTTGTTTGACACTTACAGAACCTCAAAACTGAGTTCTGTGGAACTGTCAACAAAGTCTGATTAGACTGCCACAACAGTTTCAAGAGGCACAGCTGGATGTTGGAGATCGTGTTTCACTTGTTGCAGAAGACTGTCCTAAAATGAGAGCCATCATGTGGCGTGCAAGACCCAAGAAAACTCAGACTGTATACATGTTGACCACTGTGCATCAGGGGTCCATGGTGTCATGTGACAACAAGCATGATGGAACCCCAAAGATCAAACCAGATGCTCTACTGCAGTACAATAATAAGATGGGAGGAGTGGATGTTAGTGACCAGATGTTCAAAAATTATGCATGTGCCGGAAAAACAAGAAAATGGTACAAAAAAATGTTTTTCCACTTAGTGGATATCTCAGTTTTCAACTCATTTGTGATCTACAAGCATAAGGGTGGTAAAGGCACTCACTATCAGTATGTTGCAAAGCTCACAGAACAGCTTGCCGAAGCTTACCTGTGTAATGCTACTGCAAATGTAAGATATGTGTCTAGTGCAGAAACTGAGGTATGCATTACTGGAAGGCTCTTTCCTGCTAAAATACCTCCCACACCAAAAAAGAAGAACCAGACCAGACTTTGCAGGGTTTGCTCGGCCAAGGCCTCACATGTCCTGACAGCCAGTGGATCTAAACGTAAGAGAGGATCATAGGGTGGAGCATCTGAGAGTCACTACTACTGTCCTGACTGTACTGTTTCACTTTTTGTTGAAGGTGCTTCAGATTATTCCATACAAAGAAGGATTACGGAATCCCAGACAAAGAATCATCTTCGACTTCAGAGTAATGCGAGAAAGCACAGTTCAGGACAGGGAAAAATTAAATTTTACTGACTTTTATCATATTCAGTGCCTTTACCACCTTGCATCAGTCCACAACCACAACACACATTTGCCTTGCATTTTATATTGTTTTGCCTACCTCTGCCCTTGCCACTTACAGTGCTGTTTCAGCCTATAACAGTTCCAAAATTTGCCTGATTTTCCCATAAATACACACAATACAGTGGTGTGATGAAGTGCAATGATACATAAATATCAGGAAATATAACTCTAATTTATTTACACAACATACAGACTATTAAATAAAACCTTCACATTACCTTCAGTTAACTTTTATTCTCAACCTTTGTCTCATGACATATAAATAGAACAAAAGGATGAAAATAGCTTTATTTCGGCTAAATATGCAAGATTTAGTTATTTAATTACCATTAACAGTGGAAAAACAAAATTAGTACTGGGTGTAGCTATTGATCCTAACATCAAACAGAGAAAATTTAATTAGGATATCTCATACACAACAAGCATTTGTCAATGCTGAATGTTTGCTTGCTGGTATTAGCATTAGAAATGCAGGAGTTTGACAGATGCAGAATAGGAATGGCAGTGAAGTATTGAAATTCACGCCAACCCTACCTCCATCCTATAGAAATGGTCCAGCATTGGGGTAAGAGTTTGGGTTGTCTTCCATGATGGTCATGCCATGTCACCTAACCCTATTCTGCAGACACTGACACTTGTTGAAGTATGCCTTGGGATGCTTGGCTTTACAGTCACACCATTCCATAAGGACATATGCTGAAATGGGTGCACCATAGGAGAATGGAGTGAAATCTGGAGCCGAAGAGTCCAAGGTATACCTCAATTCCTGTCGGTGGCTGGGGAGGTGGGATGGCATGAGCAGTACAGTCGGCAATCCAAAGGCACACCCCGATGCCTGTCAGTCTGTACAGGGCAGGACATTATGGTTAGAAACCCTAACGCCCCAGGCATTTGTTGGTATTTGCACTGCAAATTTTCAACATGGCCTTTTTCTGACCCCACCTCATGAAAGCATTTGGGACCTCTTCTCATGAAGAGTGGCAGTGTGATTTTGTCAATGTGTCCCGAACTTTGAGTTCCAACAGCGACCATGCCATTCTGTGCCACATGCATGAAAACTCAGATCAGGCAGGATGTGAAGAATGACAGCTGTACAATCCATAGGGAGGTGTGAAGAGATGGCAATGTTGAAAATCTGTAGTGGGAATAGTAAAACTGCTCACACTTCCAAGCATACATGGAAACCGCACAATGCCTGCGCGTAACACAGGCATTTTATGGACTTTAGTCACCAAATTTTCAACATAGGCATTTTAGGACCTCTGCTCATAAACAGTGTCACTGTGATTTTCTTAATGTCTCCAGAACAGTGATTTCCCACAGCGACCATGCTATTCTGCACCGGAAGTGCAAAAACACATTCTGGCCAGGATGTGAAAAATGACAGCTATACTATTCATAAGGAGGTGTGGAAAAATGGCAATGTTGAAAATCTGGAGTGAAGATATTACAAATTTGTGAAGTTAAGAGCGTGCATGGAAACTGTGCAATGCCTGTTCGTAACGCAGTCATTTTATGGACTTTCATCACAAATTTTCAGCATCGGCATTTTAGGACCTCTGCTCATGAACAGTGTCACTGTGATTTTCTTAATGTGTCCTGAACACTGATTTCCCACAGTGACCGCACTATTCTGCATCGGAACTGAGAAAACACATTTTGGCCAGGATGTGAAAGATGACAGCTATACTGTTAATAAGGAGGCATGGTAAAATGGCAATGTTGAAAATCTGGAGTGAAAATATTGCATATTCGCAAAGTTACGAGCGAGAGTAGCAACTGCGCTATGCACACTCGTGAAACAGTAATTTCTTGGAATTTTTCCACCAAATTTGCAACATAGACTTTTTGAGAGCCCACCTCATGAACACTGGCACTGTCATTTCGTTAACCAATCCTGAAAGGTGATTCCGTGCAGTGACCGCAAAATCACCTTTCGGGACCGAATAACGCCATGACAGTGCCTGAATTCAAGAGGAGGGGTCCCAATAAACGTATGTTGAAAATTTGGTGGTGATATTCCCAAAAATGACTGAGATATGCACCAAAGTTTAAAAAAAAATATTTTATGCCACTATACAGCTTACTGGCATTTCTTCAGTTCACAGTCGGCTTTGAAGAGTTCAGACGTGTTCCCAGTCCACTGAAGATCATCACGCTGTGCTCTGGAGGTACGTATGGGATGAGAGGGTGTGGGGAGTCAGGGTGCACAGAGGGTGAGCGCGAGTTGGAGCTCGGGGCCAACGGACTCGACGAGGGACCATTTTCTGGTTTGCAGATTAAAAAAAAACAAAAAACATTGCAGGACAGTTTTTTGTTTTAACAGGGGCATTTGGCACACTGGGGTGGGCTCCCAGCGTGCCACCCGACTTTTTTTTTTTGAGCGGGGCTGTAGATCAGCGGGGATTGGGCACCCCCGTCAGCAGAAAGTAATTGTTTTTTTTTTGAGGGGGGGACATTATGCCTATGGGGAGTGGGCTCCCCCATCAGCAAATTAAACTGGGCAGGGAGGGAACTGATGCCGTGGGGACTGGGACCCCTGTCAGCAAACAAAGACAGTTTGTTGGGGGGTGCATGATGCTGAAAGGGATTCGGCACCCCCTCGGCATTGGGGGCTGTGCAATATTGTTAGTGAACAAGGCGGCGGCTTGCCACCACATTCACAAACAATATTACACTAGGCAATGTTCTGCCCAGCAATGACAGGTCACTCCCTCATTGCAGTGGAATGGCTGACGCTGCAATGATGAGGTGGCCCCTGATTGCTATGGTGAAAATGTTACAAGTTGGTGACACTTTTGGAAACCAGTGTCATCAGCACACTGTGCCTCCATTGGTCCACCAGTGCCAAGATCAAAAATGGCTGTGCCTCCATTGGCTGCCACAGTGCCATGCCACCACAACCCACTTCTCTCCTAAGCTGCTGCATAATGCTTCCGCGCACAAGCAAACATAAAAAATATATAAGACTGTACTTTTAGGGTCCAAATTCCTGCAAAATTGCCAGCAGCAGGGGTTAAAATATTAAAAGTGACCAGCAGTTAAAGGGTTAATGTCTTTATTAGCAACATTGCACAGGAGCTAGAAGGGAAGATATGCCTTTTTGTAGATGGCACCAAGATCTGCTATAGGGTAGATAATCCAGGAGGGGTGGAAAAGCTGAACAGTAGGTCCCCCTCCTGGTCCATTTAGGCACCAAAGGGTGAAAACTACAATTCCTACAGAAATGTACTCCCACAAAACCCCTAGAGGCAGGCCATTTTAGAGCCCCCAAAGGTACTGATTGGTGCAGATTGGCAGTCTGGAACAAAGATGATTGTACATAACAGAGATGTCCATGCTGCAAAGGAAGGCAGGTTAGACAAACTACATTATCATCATTATTAAAACATAATCTGCAAACAATCATAGAGTCTAGTAGGGCTCCCTCTGTGCAATTGGTGATAGCAGAATGAAGTGGCTGTACTGCAGCCCGGGCAGGACTCTAGCCTAGAAACACTTGGCTCCCACCCAGATTAATTATAAACTACGAGATAGGCAGCTCTTAAAGAGAGAGGCACGGATGCAACGGGGTGCTCACATGCAAACACTTTTAAACCTGCTATGACACAGGACACCAGCCTGTCAGTGGGCATTTAGGCACACCCAAGGAAGACTTTTGGGAATCCCCATTTGTGGGGGGGTTACACTTTAATTAGCCACAACTCAGTCCATGTTAAAGTTAGGTATTCGACATTTGGCAGGCATATTGTCTGGGATCTTCCCTAAAGCATTCTAAGTTTGATGGCATTTGAATGAAGGGTGGAGAAATTATAGGGCTAAAGTTATAGCAGTTTATTATTCATGTGAACATTTCTGAAAATATTTCTTTGCTTAGAACTTAGACACTTTTGGAGGCAGATAATTGAAAATGTTGATGTATGCTCCTGGAAGATTCATAGAAACTGCAGAATAGAAACTGCAAGGTTTAGCTATAACCTGCCTCCTAACGACTTCCAAGGCCTTGCTTCCAAACCTGTTGTGTCAGCATGGCAGCATGGCGTCTAACGCTGGACCATAGTAGTCACCTTAAAGCCTAATATTTAGGTTAATTAACTTAACCACATTGGTAATATTCGGTTCTCTAGCTTTAAACTCAAAGAGGATTAAAATTCAGCAGTTTATGTAATTATGAAATATAATTTTAAAATTTCTGAAAGTTTGTAAGCTTATACCTCAGCTACCTTTAAAATTAGAGATGTGAAACTTGGCACACATACTGTATGTATGGGCATGGGTAATGTCACTATATCAAATTTGGTTCAATTTTCTACAAACACTTTCAGTTTACAAAGTTGTTAACTGCAATTTTAAAATTTCCAAAGGTTTGGAGGCTTATAACTCAGTCATTTTAGATGGAGATTTGACACATGGTACACATTTGTATGGGCATTAGGAGAGCTAACATTCCACATTTGGTGCAATTTGGACAAATACATTTTAAATTAGCTAGAAATAACCAAAATCACAATTTTGACAAAATCTTGCAAACGTTTTGTGGAAACTCTGCAAAATGTTATCGGAGTAAAATCAGCATTTCACCAGAATTCTGCTGACAAAAGAAAACACTTGCTCATTTCTAATGAACAGGGATCTAAGTAAGCTTGAGGAGTGGTCAAAAGTGTGGCAACTATGTTTCAATGTGAAGAAGTGTAAAATCATGCACTTGGGGTGCAGAAATCCAGGGGCAGAATACAAAATGGGTGGATTGGTACTGACAACCACCAAACAGGAAAGAGACCGGGGTAATCATATCTTGTGACCTAAAAGTGGCCAAACAGTGTGACAAGGCTGTGGGGAGAACCAGTGGGATACTAGGGTGCATAGGGATGGGTATCACCAGCAGAAAGAAGGAGGTGGTGATACCACTGTATAAGTCACAGGTGAGACCTCACCTGGAGTACTGTGTCCAGTTCTGAAGACCGCATCTGTGGAAGGACAGAGAATAGAGGCAGTCCAGAGGAGGACAACTAAAATGGTGCAGGGTCTATGAGGAGAAACTGAAGGACGTCAATATGTAAACCCTGAAGGAAAGGGGGTATGACTGAGACTTTTAAATACCTCATGGTATAAATAAGGTTCAAAGGAAGCCTTTTCAGAGAAAAGGATGTTCCAGAACAAGAGGTTATGCTATGAAGTTAGAGGGGTAGACTCAGGGGTGATGTGAGGAAGTACTTCTTCACAGAAAGAGTGGTGGATACCTGGAACAGCCTCCCAGTGGAGGTGGTGGGGACAAAAACTGTAATGGGATTCATGAAGGCATCAGATAGCCATAAGGGAACCTTAGTGGTTAGGAAAGGGAGGAGCCAGAGATAAAGTAGGGTCTGCGGTGTTACAGTAGGTAGGGAAAATAGGAAGACTATGTGGGCCAAGCGATCCTTATCTGCCGTCAAATTGTATGTGTCTATGTTTCAATGATTGTTAGGGGGTGAATAAAATGAGAAAAGGCACACAATGAGATAATCCACCATTTTCTTCCCCTCCTGGGCTAGAGAGCCTCCTGTCAGCTAGCCAGTCCATTGGCCATCTTGGATCCTCCTCTCAGTGTCAAGCAGAAACTGTCCAGATTATTTCTCTTATTCTCTTATTTTTATTATCCTTGATTGTAACCTAGTTCTCACACTGTGGCATGGACTAATTCTCTTTTTATACATGTAATAGTGAATGAAAATATAAAAGAATCTGATATGAAATTACACAAGCTAATATACCATTTTCAGTATATATATATATATATATATATATAATAGAGGCAAAAAACTCAGTTTAATGCATTAGTTAGGGTTGTTCCACAGCGACAAAGTGAGGAAATTCACTGTTAGGTTAGAAACCCCCCTTGGACCCCGCCCCACCCCTCAACTGGCATTGGGGTGCGCATTGGGATCATCAGCCCTAACTCTTACCCATGACATGTGTAAAGCAGCAGAAGTTTAGGAGAATGGGTGAGAGGTAGGACCCACGATCCCAATGCACACCCCAATACCGGGTTGGGGTGGGCGGGGTCCCGGGGGTTTTCAACCCTAACAGCGAATTTCCTCACTTTTTTCGCTGTGGAACAACCCTAACTAATGCATTAAACTGATTTTTTTGCCTCTAATTTCCCTTCTTTTTGAAAATGATAATGAGAAATAGTGAATGTAATGCAGCTGCAGGAGCGCATGATGTCTTGTGGCATAGTAACAGGAACAGCAACGCAAACAGAAATGCTAACAGTGGCGCACATGGTAACACAAGCGTGAATGAGAACAGAAAGGGTAACGCACATGGTGGCGTAGACGGGAACGGTCTGCCACGTGATGTGTTGTCACATAGTAACATGATGCCTGCAAACAGAAATGTCAATGGGCATGGTGACGCAAAGTGAAACAGAAATAGAAACAGTACTGTAGACACAAATGTCAAAAAATAACAAAAGCATAGCACAAATGGAAGCATAAGGATAAGCACATGGTGGCACAGATGTCAACGGTAGAGTGAAGCGGGTATGGAACCACAAGCGAAAGGGCAACAGTAACATTAATGTAAGCGATAGGCTGGTTTTCCCAAAACCTACATAGAGAAAGACAGTGAGTACAAATAATGTATGCATAATAATGAGTATCGACAGAAAATGAGAACTTGGAATGGTAAATACGTTATATCTCAGGAACCGTCTGACGTGAAAAAAAATTTAAAAGTCATATGATTTACAACTGTCCTGGCTAATTTGTATATTTTTTCCGCGAAAAGTCCCATTATCTACGCACCGCTTCGAGATACGGGCCCTAGGCGCGGCGAACGCCGAATGTTATCCTATGGGGAAAAAGAGAAGTTCGAGCGCCATAACTTTGCCTCCCTGTAATATTTTTTCACCAAACCATCTGAAAGGCACATCTGTGGGCTGTTGGCTGTCTTCCTCCAAATTTCAGGAAAAAAGACCAAACCGTTATTTTGCAGCAGGGATCCAAAGGATTTCTGTAATGCGTCGGGCACCATAATGTTATCCTATGGGAAAAACCATCAAATTTGGAGTGCCATAACTTTGCCGCCATGTAATATTTTTTCAATACAACACTGAAAGGCACATCTGTGAGATGTCAGCTCCGTTCCCTCCAAATTTCAGCCCAAAACTCCCAACGCTTCTTTTGCAGCGCAGTGTCAAGAATCGCTGTCACTTTCAGATGGAAAACTACTGTCGTGATTTGTGAAAGCTTTACTTAAAAACTTTCGTGAAGCACAAAGTACTTCATAGTACTTTTTCCAGAAATTTGAAAACATATTTCTGGGGTCTTTACCACAAAATAAAGACATGGCAAGCATCCTCAGGCTTCTACTAGGTGAATACAAAAGAATTAGGTTGTTAGAGGGTCCCAAATTTAAATGCCAACCATTTTTCTGATCACCAACTGAAAATAAAATGGCCTATTTGCAAAGTAACAGGCCCATTTGCGAAAGTAAAAGTGCGTTTGTGACAGTGTCGAACTTTTTGTTAACTTTTCCCATTGACTTATAATGGGAAACTGTTTTTTGAATAACTTTTGAACCGTTTAATATTTTTTCACGAAATCTTCGAAAGGCACATCGGGGACCCTGGCCACATGTTCCCTGAAGATTTCAGGCTGGCCGTGCAAACCATACGACCTGTAGATGCGACTGTAGAATTCCAGAAAAAGCGTAAACGCGCGCACAGATCACGCTTAATAACTCCGCAGATGTATATCCAACCAGTGCAAAACTTGGCAAATCCCAAGGCCTATGGTTCTTGATCATGTATTCCAAATTTCAGGCAAATCCGTCAAACAGTTGCAAAGTTATTAAGGTACAAAGATTTGGGGGTTTAATAAGAAATGGCTCCTCAACCCTAACTATGTAGCACGACCGTGCCACTATAATATATATATATATATATATATATATATATATATATATATAACGATAATAAAATATAAGCATAAGAAAAGCTTTCGTGCCTCATGATCTTTGTGTGGTAACTTATCCTTCATTTAGTTTGCTATTCTGTGGGTTTCTATGCACAGCACCTGCTTAACTGGCCAGACTACGGTCCAGGCTAGGCCTTTATTATTATTTTGGGTGCTAACAAAGGGCAGGATCTTCTTAGCACCAGCTGAACAGCAGTTTCATGGAAATCATCATGGTCAATGGCTCAGTGGGTAGTATGGTCACCTTTGAGGTGAGAAGATCAGATGGTCTTGGGTTCTAGTCCCACACAAGGTACTTGGGGTAATACCCATAAGTGACACTATAATATATTAGATGGGATGGGATGGGATGGGATGGGATGGGATGGGATGGGAGGTGCTGCACTGGTAAGGTCATCCTTCAGATGAGACATTAAACCGAGGTCCCTTCTGCCCATCTCTGGTCACTGTCCAGGTGGAAGTAAAAGATCCCATGGCTTTTATTGAAGAAGAGTGATGGCGTTCCCCATGTCATGGTTGACATTCCACTGTCCATAAAATAGTCCTGTAAAGCTGGCCTGTTGATGCAGTGGTTGGGTTTCCACTTGCAGCATGGTGACCTGGGTTCAGGAGCAGCTTCGGGTCACTGGAGGGCTGGCCGGGGGAGAAGGCTTGAGCACCCCATGGTTGCTCGCATTCTCCGGAGGGGGGAAGGCAGAGGCCAAGGCCCACAGTTTGCCTGACCATGTGCGGAGGCTTGGGGTACAGCAAGTCCTGTTACCAGGAGGGGCGGGCTGAGATGCATGGTGGATGACATCAAGGATGCGCACCACGCAAGGCGGGAAAGAGGAGGAAACACCAGTGTCAGTCTCCTAGGTGACGGAGACCCAGCAGAGACCCTGATTGCCTGCACCTGCCTGATATCCCTGGCAGATCCAACACCAGCTAGATGCTTGGGGTGATGCTGCCCCACCCTGTACCCACCTGGGGGGGTACAGCTATGGCTCGATGGGTCACTACCTGGGCAGAATCAGGGAGGTTGTAGAGTGGGGCGAGACTGCCATCTGTATCTTCTGAAGGAGTGGGGACTGGCACTGGAGGAAGGAGGTACAAAAACAGAAATTTCAAAAAAAAATAGTCCCTGTAACCCACCCTAAGGATGGACCTGGAAACAAGCTATCATAGTTTGTACTGTCTTTCCTGGTCAAAAACAAATGACAATATGAATTACAAATACGAACAAGATTCTAGCTGTTCTGGGTTGAGATGCAGTGAGTTTAAACTTCACCAGCAAAGGTGGTAGAAAGTTGGGAACTTTTTGCTATGTTTAGTGTAGTGCAATTTCCTAATTGCTGCCCCAACTTTGCATGACAGTTTTTTTTCTTTTTAAGTCTTTTAAAATGAACCCTACCCCCACCCCCACTGTGGTACACTGTGCCCACCCCTCTCATCATGCTAACACTTTAGAACAATGCACTCACATCCCCATGCTTTTGCACCCACCCAACCCCAGTTCAGGCAAAGTTAATCAGTTTTAGTATTTCACTCTGTATTAATATCAATAGACTAGCCCTTCCCAACCCTGTATATCACACAACAACACCATCTTTCCCCACCCTGTCCCTGTCTCCAAGATATACAATTAGTGATAACCTTACCTTATCACCCTCTAGCACCCAAACTCCTGTCTTTCCCCAGTGTCCCATGAAAATAAGGAATACTATGCTGCCAAACTTGGCAATACCTGTAAAGAAGAAAACATCCCATGCAGTTCAGTGTCCTACTACAGAAGGCATACATGATGACCTCACAGATACTGCAGTAATATCTAACTGAATCATAGAATCATAGAAATTTGTCAGCAGAAATGCATCCAAATGGCCCATCGAGTCTGCCATTTTCCTCCTCATACTCATCACCAATTTCACAGGCCCTCCCTTCCCCAACCAACCCCATATGTCTGACACATGCACTCTTGAATCCCTCCACCATTTCATCCCCACCACCTCCTCTGGTAGTTTGTTCCAGGCCTCCACCTCCTCTCTGTGAAGAATCACCCAATCACATTTCCTTTACATCTTCCTCCCTCCAATCCTAGGCTAGTTTAGCCAACTCCTTCCTTTTAAACAAGCTCCCTCCTTATCATTATTGATACCCTTTACATACTTAGAAGTTTTAATCATGTCCCCCCTCTCCCTTCTGGTCTCCAATGGGTACAGATCCAATTCCCTATACCTCTGCTCATATGGCTTCCCCTGTATACTGTGTGCCATCTTGGTTGCCCTTCTCTGAACTCTCTCAATCCCATCTATGTCCCTTCATGGATGCAGTCTCCAGTACTGGACCTTGCACTCTAGGTGTGGCCTCACCATAACTTTGTAAAGAGACATCAGAATCTCCTTTCTTTTTCTTGTTATGCCCCACGCAATGCATGCCAACATTTCATTCACCTTCCCCACAGCTTTGCTACAATGGCTGCCTACTTTAAGGTTGCTTGATAATATAATCCCCAAATCCCTCTCCTGCTCATTTATTTCCTTCCCACCTAGAGTGCAAGCTGCTGACAGGTTTTTGTACCCCAAGTGGCTCACCGCACACTTATTTGCATTGAATTTCAGTTGCCAAGTTTCCGACCACCCCTCCAGAATATTCAGGTCCCTCTTCATGGTCTCCACCCCCCTTTGGGTGTACACCCTAATGCAGATCTTTGTATCATCTGCAAATAGCCACACCCTTCCCTCCAGACTGTCCACTATATCACTGATGTAGATATTAAAAAGTAGGGGTCTCAGCATCAACCCTGGGCACACCACTCATCACCCCCCACCCCAGAGTGCACCCATTTACTACTACTCTCTGGCTTCTAACCACCTGTATGCTCTTCTGCTGAAAGTAATCCTTAGTTTCTTTTCCTTACTGTTAGCCAGGCTCGATCTGCACAACCCGCTGATTCCTTTCACTGCCGAACTTGCTGCAGCTATTTCAGGCTCTCTGAAGGATCAGCCTATCCTGAGTTTCTCCACTCCTCACAGGCACCTGGCTGATTTCTCGTTGAGTGCTAAACATCCTGTTTCAGCATTCAAAACTGGCTCTGCTCCTCACCAACTCTGATTGGCCATTTTTTTTAAATATATAAAAGAACACTCCAAGCTGCACGGACTGACTAGTGCAACGATCGGGGCACCAACACAACTCTTTTTTTTCTCCTTTACTGTAAAGAATAGCCAGCAGCAGTTATTACAGCATCCCCACACAATAAATCAGTTTATTTGGGCTGCAGGGAATCGAACCACCCAACACAGAGCTCCAACATGGTCCCCTGCTCATCTGCTGAAAGTAGTTATTTGTTATTTTCCTATGTTAATGAAATATTTCACAGATGGAATGGCTGCATGTAGTTACACTAAATTTGAGTAAAGTTATTGCTTTATTTTTTCACCGGTGAGGGATGACTATTTATGTTGCTCACCTTTTCCTAAAGTAAGATGTTGATCTGCCTTACTGGCCTGCTCTACAGTCCACAAAATTTGACTGACCAGTTGATGTTTAATAGAAAATCATAGAGTACCCGCTCAGAACAGCACTTCCAGAATAACACAAGGAAAGAGAGCGCTAGTCTGAACAGTGCTGCCATGGACTGCAAGAGGGGATTTACAGTGCTTGCAGTAAGTGCTCCAAAGGTTGCTGTCCATGGTGCAGCCACAAGACAAGGGAAGAAGGATTCGGTGGGCTGGCAGAGCTTGTCCTGTGGTGTGGAGGGCTGAGGCATAGAACAGCTCGTCAGATGGTAATAGAAACCAGGGTTCTAATACTGGTCTCCCTGCTTTTGCTGATCTGGTCTTCTATTTAATTTACAGGGGGCCATGGAAATGAGTATTCCATGGCCCCACAATTTCTTTCTTTCCCCTTGATCTGGTCCATCCCGGAGTTGGTATAATTTAGTAGGGAGTGTGGGGGGTTGGGTGGCAGAGCTCCCCACAAAAGGAAAAACAATGGCATTATTTTTGCAGGCAAAACTGTTGCCTGCACAGTTCTTGTTGGCACTATTTAGTTGTTCTTTTTTAGTTTTTTTGTTGACCAGGTAAGTGCACTAGACAAATTCTGCCTATTTTCAGGCATGACCCGGGGGAGGGGGATACAGATGAATGCCAACTGACCTTGAACCAGATTAAGCTGTTGGTGGTACTTTCAGTGCATGGGGGGAAATTTGGCTAGGGCACCAGGGAAATTTTCCTACTTGACTGTAGGGGGAACACTTGGCCTGTGAGATGACCACTTCCAGTGATCCTCTGGAGGAGATGGACATCTCTGGAGTGGGGAGCAAGCCTCACCTACCTCGGCTTACCTAGAGGCTCACCATGACATGATTCTTTACATTGATCTGCAGCAGCCTGGAGGTGAAACTCTATGAGTGTATCTTTCTACCAAGGATTTAAGCCATAACATTGATATCTCCCAGAATGTTTCCAGTGCTCTCTTACTTACTCAGACTGAAGCAGAAACTTGTCTCCTATGACAGCTCCAGCTTGAGAATATACGACATTCTACCATGGAAAAGGATTTGCAGGACAAACTTGCGCTGTTGCAAGCCGGAGCTCCTGCTGTCATAGTGTCTATGTGGCCTATCAAACCCGACCATGAGGCAGCACAACAAAGGCTAAGGCCCAGGCGGGGCCGGGTGAGTCACCCTCCAAGAATTTAGATGTTTTACCTTATATAGCACCTGTTAATTTGGACATTTCAGCTGGAATTTTATCCACTAACTTGAGTGGGTGCCCACAGCCAACTTTTCTTGAACTAAGCTCTGATGTTTCTTCTGTTCCCACGACTTCTGTGCCTGAGGTGTTGAACCCTCAGCAAACGACAATCCAAAAGGAAATCTGTGTATTTATTGCTTCCCCTCTTCCTCAGGAACCTCTGTCAAGAGACATGGGGTTTGTACTGAAGAATATTCCTGCTGGTGGCCTGAGTGTGGTAACATTATCCCCTGTGTCTCCAACAGTGATTTACCAGCATTCTCCCAGTTTACAAGATGGGGCTACTGTCTCTTCTTTTGGCTTTAAAGAGGTTACTTCTACTTCTGGGGTTAAAAATGATATAAATGTGCACAGGAATGCTTTGATCCTTGCTAACAGACATATTTATTTGGCACCTAGTGCTGTTAAACAGGATGTTCCATCTGTCTCTATATCTTCTGACCCTACTGTCAGGCAAACTACTGCTGAGGTGCTGCAAACTGCCTTTTTTCTTAACAAAGGGCAGAATACCCCAAATGAACTTTGGTCCCCACAGACTGCTCTGTGCGAGGCTGGATGGAAATGCTCCCCTGATGGTACTTGGCTCTCTGATCCTGAGTGGGATCCAAAATTGAATTTTTCACAGGACACTCCTACATGGTTTCCAAGATAACTTCCTAAAACCCAGTTTACTGTTTGCCCACCACCAGGGGCTAATTTCTCTGCCTCTTCTGCAGCTCCTTGCCCTTCTCCTCCGGTCCAGGGGGAACAGTTCAAAAAACCTGTTTCTACTGACTTACTGGCCATTCTGGGGACCCTTGCTACACAGAGGGGCATAGTAGTGGACCTGGACGACTATCTCCAGGACACTCCCCAACCACAGAAACCTCTCTTATCAGACTTATTCTCAAAAATCAAGAAAGAGGCTGCACCCAGGAGAAATGCAGTCAGGATCCGCTATAAAGAAGGTCTTGAAAATCGACCCGACAGACAGTATGTGGGAAAATGTTTGCTGAAAGACTCCTATTTCTCCCTGAGGGAGGTTTTTGCATTTATTAATATCTCTGGGGAGGATAACTATGATATAAATCTTCGTACCTCCTATGCCTTGGACCTCTTTTGGGAGAGGTATAATCAGGTGAAATTGCCTCCACGTGGACCCCTTTTTGTCATTCCCTTACTAAACCTTTGATTAAATTTGTCACCATCGTGTTTAGTAATGAGGAGTCCATGTGGACAACATCACCAATTGGATCTCCCAGAAATGCGATGTCTTAAGTAATCCAGAGGCAATTCTGGACTCAGAAATGTTCTTGACTGGGATTTGGAAATATAAAGTTAAGCTCTGGCAGGCTGATTCAGGTATCACTCATGTTCCTAATTCTTTTATGCTGGACAGGGACCAGGGTGTTTTTATGCCGGGCAGCCCCAAGCCTGCTATAAGTGTGGTTCCAGAACTCACATCTCCAGTTCTTGTGACAAGCCGTGCTGTGACAATTGGGGATATAGACCACATAAGCGTTTCAATGTGCATCTCACACGAATGTGATCTTTGTGATAAACTGGTCATGTCGTTGGTGAATGCCCTTGGGCTGCTAAAAACAAGGCCTCTTGCATGAATCCAGCCCTACTAATCCAACATGCACAGGATCTGGTACCTAGTTCTAGTTCTGAACACCCCTCCCCCAGGACTGTCCTCCCTCCATTCCTGTTCCTCTTCCCTGTGTCTGTTCCCTCTCTTCAGAAATTCCTCTGGAGGTCAGACCCTACACCCCACCCTCTCTACCCCTTGTGTGGAGACCTCAGAACAGTTTCCTTGGTCCGGTCTGTTATAGGGACTCTGAGCCCTTGGTGCACTCTGATGAGGTCCTTGTGCCCCTTCCTAGACGTTCCTCTAGGAACTTAAAAACAAAACCGTCTTCCTCCCATGGATCCATTGAATCTATGAACCCCTTTGAGGTTTTGGCCTCAAATGATGGACACTGACATGAATCAGAATGAGTCCGCCTCTTAGTCTCCTGAATCCCTTCATGCCCCTTCACATCCTGAATTAGTTGGTTACAGGAGTAAA
The DNA here is from genome assembly GCA_016271365.2 of Neoceratodus forsteri. NCBI lineage: Eukaryota > Metazoa > Chordata > Ceratodontiformes > Ceratodontidae > Neoceratodus > Neoceratodus forsteri. The sequence goes on from JADMNL010000022.1 coordinate 131,933,090, forward strand.
AAGAAAAAAAAAAGTGGAAAAAGATAGCTTGAAGCTGCTACCCCATTGAAGGTGGGATCAGTAAATATTCATAGTCTTTTGAATCCCTTAAAGCGCCAGGCTGTTTTTGATTCTATTCATAGTTCTGGGTTTGATATCTGCTTTCTTTGAGATATGTGGATGTTTTCCTGTGACCAGCTTACCTCTTTCCAGGAGGCATGGTTGTGGGGCCCTTCCTACTGGTTTTTTGGGCTAGACAGTGCCAATGGGGTGGGCATTTTGTTTAATGGGTTTTGTTTTTCTCTTCATAAACTTAATGATTTATATTCTGGTAGGGTCTTAATGCTGGATGGGTGTGGAATGACCTGGATTGTCACCTTATTAGTATCTAGAGCCCACAGTTATAGGCCAAGAGACTTTCTCTCCTCCATGCAGTACAGGCATATTTGGTCACTTCCTGTAATGTTTTTTTTCTGTGGGGATTTCAATTGCCCTTTTAAGACAAATGGGGGCACTTCAGAAAAAAGTTGTACTGTGATTCTAATGCTCTTTGCTATGTTATTGATTTGGCTGAACTGCTTGACTACAGTACATTTCTGAGAATCCGGGCCTAGCTTTACCTATATGAGGCATAACTATTTCACCATTATAGACCATATACTTGTACCTAACACTTTGCCACAATTTTCTTTCCATACTCAACCTACTGAATATTCTGACCATTTGTTTTTGTTGATTGTTTTTGGTAGCACTACCCGATTGAACCAATGGAGGTTCAACACTTATGTATTAACAGATCCCTTAGTTAGACCAGGGATTCTGGGGTTGATTAAGGCTTAGTGCTCTGTCAGTTTCCTCTACTCTGATCTCGGGGAAAGGTGGAGAGATTCTAAAGCTGAGTTTAAATCCTGGTTCCAGTTGTTGGGGAAAAAAACAGTGAATAATACATTTTTTAAATATCTGTCTTTACGCCAGCAATTGTTTAAGTTGTTTATTCTGGCTAATACCACCAATCAGGATTATTCTTCCCAGATTCAAAATTTGAAAAAAGAAATGCAGCTCTATCAATATGATAGGGCTCATACTCTAGAGGCCATATTACAAACTGGGACTCAAAAATCTCCAATTGGAGATCTGTTTGAAGTATGTAAAACTTTAAAACATACTGTCATGATGGACTCCTTGATAAACCAGCAAGGGAGGACAGTCCACTCGACTAAGGACATCCATAGAACTATTGAATCCTTTCTCCACTCCCATATTCCAATCAATCCACCTTCAGCAGAATCTATTCAAACCTATTTGGACACTATAAATATCCCCTAAATTTCTGCTGATACCCCTGCCATGCAAGGTCTAATTGGGCATGACAAAACTGAACTGATTATCAAGAATCAGAAAAATTGAGTTTCTCCAGGAATAGACGGCCTGCCATTTGATTTCTATAAATCGTTTTATCTGAGATTTCTTTTTCTTTGGCACTAGTCTTTGAATATTTTTTCACATCTCAGAAAATGCACCCTGCCTTCTTGGAAGGTCTACTATTTTTTTTATTTAAATCTGGTGATAAATCTCTTCTCCAAAACTGAGACCAGTTACAATCTTAAATTCCAATTGTAAGATTTTAGCCCAAATACTTAACAATAGGTTGAAACGCTATGCTGCTCAGGTTATCTCCCCATCAGTTTTGTGGCCTTCCCTCTTGGAAAATTCAGCATGCCTTTATGGTCATAAAGGATCTCATTGACTATTTGTCCTTAACTGGTAACACTGGCTGCATTCTCTCACTGATCAGGAAAAAGTCTTTGATAAGTACATGCTCCTTTCTGTTTTCCACCCTAGGCCTACAGGATCCCCAGCTGTCTGATTCAACAGCTTCAATTGTTGACTCTTCAACTATTGTCCATCCTGTTATTAGACACCAAATCACTGATGGGTTTTCAGTCCCTACCAGGATTGGTCAAGGCTACCCCCTTAGCCTGCTTCTTTATATATTTACCTTGGACCCCATTCTGAGGAAATTGATGATATCTCCTACATGGACAGGCATTACAGTAGATGGGTCTGTGAGGGAATTGTGGGTCCAGACTTATGCAGGTGTTGTCTGTCTCTTTTTACAGATTATACCCAGTTGCCTTGGATTCTTCTGGATATAGATGATTATCCCTCCTATCAAATTCAAAACTGAATGTTATTAAAGGTAGGGGTTTATTTGTTGGCACTGAGTCTCCTCTTCCCTTGAGTATAGAGGGTATTTATTTTTCTTCAGATCCCCTGAACATTTTGGGGAAAACCTTTGGGCCCCAAAACTTGCCATTATTTAACTGGGAGATTGTGTTGCAGAAGGTGGAATCTAAAGTTGTTAGATGGAGACATTGGAAAATGTCCAAAATCAAATGAGTCCAGATTATTAAACAATTTCTTATTCCCATATACTTTATGTAGCTATGATCTATCCTCCCCCTGGGCATCTGGATGTTAAGTTGTATAGCCTCTTTTTCCAAATGCTCTGGGGTAATAGACTAAACCCTATAAAACGGTGTTTTACTTTTCTATCAAGAGAAAAAGGTGGCTTCAGGCTGATTGATCCTGTTGTTTTTTTTTCACACTTTATTTATCTCCCAGACTGTTAAATGTGGGTTAGTCCCCTCACAGGACCCTCATAATGAGTGGACTCGATTTAATTTGTCCAAATATTTTCTAGCCTGGCAAGTAACCCCTCCCTAGGTACCTTCATATACCTGATTTATTTGGGCCTGTGGCATCTAAACTATATAAATAGGGCCTTTCAAAACAGTTGATACTACAGAGTTCTGGGCGTCAACTTTATCGTGCTGTTATGGCCATGGTCTCACCTACCGAACCCATTTTTAATAATTGTACTCCTCAACATACCAAAGCAGTGCTAGTACAGCTACTAAATCCTAGAATCCACCCCCCCCCCATGTGGAAATATTTGTGGCTGTCTGTTTATGGGAGGATTAATGTACGGGGCAAAGTAAAACATAAGGTTTTGGAGGAACATAATTGTCCTTATATGGATTGCATAGATTTGGAGGAAACCACACAGCACTACTTTTTTAAGTGTTCTTATGTTAAACCTTTATGGTCCTATCTTGCTCAGTCCTGGAATATGCAGTGGTTGACCCATATGTCTTATGAATTTCTTTTATTAGGTCAATATGGCCAATTAGGATCACTGTACCATCCAGACACCTTATCTGTTTTTTTTATGTTGCTTGAAGTATTATTTGTGGCAAAGTAGGTGTCAGTGGGTTCTACACCAAAAAATTGATGCCATATGACACTGTTCGTCTTTTAGTTTAGCAGGCTATGGTCAAGATCCGTGTTTCTGATGTTCTCACAATTCTTCAAAAAAGGTGTTTCATTGGTGGAAGGGTTTTAGCATGTTTATTAAATATAAATGAAGGTTTATAAATTTCTTTATGGTATGTAGTAATACCAATTTTTATGATGTTTGTTTCATGAACTTATGTTGTTTCCTTTTCTTTTGATTTCTTTTATGAATGAGTTTGGTTGTAAAGTTCATTTGTCTTTTTTTATGATTTCTGTACTTTATTTTTGTTATTTGACACTGTTTACGGATGTGTTTTTGATGTTATTGCAATAAAAATTTCACCTACTCTTTTCAAGATGTGCCATGGGATTTTTAATATCCACCTGAACAAGCAGATGGGACCTCGGTTTAACATCTCATCCGAGAGACAGCATCTGAGGAGTGCAGCACCCCCCCACATGCTGCATTACAGTGTCAGTACTGAGATATTAACTCAAGTGCCTAATGTGGGGATAGAGCCCACAATTTTCTGATCTGCCAGCCTCAAAGGCAAGTGTGCTACTTACTGAGCCACTGACACTGTTACTGATACTGACACTGACACTATTGTGACCTAGTGCCAATTGGAGCATGAGATGAAATGAAATGAAACTTTATTTATGGGTGCCTTTCTCAAACCAAGGCACCTTACAATATTAAAACAGTAGTCAATAAATAAATAAATAAAAGTCCATAAATAATTTATAAAACACTAAATCTATACAACACTAAATCTGAGCTCCAATTTACAATCAACTAATTAAAATGAATCATCTCCCATAAATAGGTCTTGAAGGCTTTTTTAAATTCCTCCACTGTCGCACACTGATGAAGCAGACGGGGTAGAGAATTCCAGAGGGTCAGAGCAACAAACATAAAAGCACGAGAACCTGATGACTTTAAAGAGGCCCTCAGAATCCCTAGCAACCCCTCGTCCGCTGAACGGAGAGATCGCCTGGGGCGGTAGGGAACCAAAAGTTCTTTCAGGTAGTCTGAACCCTGTCTGTGTAGGGCTTTGTAGGTCAAAAGACCTACTTTAAAGGTGATCCACCACTGAATCGGCAGCCAGTGCAGATCACATAATACTGGCGAGATATGACACGTACGACATGTACCCGTCAATAATTGGGCCACTAGCTGCAAGTGATGGATATCAACCCCAGGAAGCCCTAGATAAATGGAGTTGCAATAATCCAGGCGTGAGGTCACAAAAGCATGAACCAACGTAGGAAGGTCCGCTGACGGAACAAGGTGCTTAATCCTGGCAATGTTTCTGAGATGATAAAAGGAAAGTTTGACAACTGCAGACACCTGTGAATGCAGTGTCAGTTCGTTGTCAAAAATCACCCCCAGGTTCCACACCTATTCGGAGGTAGGGATCTGGATACCTCCCAGAAATAAACCTGAGGATAAACCAGCTCCCATCCCCTCTACCCTGTGACCTGGGTCCACAAGTAATACCTCTGTCTTCGAGTTCAAGTTTAGCCAGCTCAAACTCATCCAGTCTTGGATTTTGGTGAGGCAGCTATTAATGACTGAGAGCGCTCTATCCTGGTCAAGTGCAAAAGACAGGTAGAGCTAAGTATCATCTGCATAGCAGTGAAACTTCAGCCCATACCTTCCTACAATGTCTCTGAGGGGCAGCATATATACTGCGAACAACTTGGGGGACAACACCGAGCCCTGGGGTACCCCACATGACAGTGAGAGTGGGCAGGAAGAATTTAATCCAGACACCACTCTCTGAGTCCTATCAGTGAGGAAAGATCTTAACCAGCTGAGGACTGTACCTGACAGACCACAGATAAACTCCCGGCTTGCGAGAAGTACCCCATGGTCCATAGTATCAAAAGCTGATGAGAGATGAAGAAGAATGAGAATGGAATGATTCTTCTGATCTCTAGCCATTAGGAGATCATTGAGCATCCGAACCTGTGCTGTCTCAGTACTATGCCTCTTTTGAAAACCATACTGGAGGGGTTCATAGATGTCACGGATGGTTAAATGGTTCTCCAATTGTGCAGCCACCACCTTCTCAATAATCTTCCCAACAAAGGGAAGATTAGAGATCAGCCTGTAGTTAGCATGGCAGTCGGGGTCCAAGGTAGCTATCTTCAGGAGGGATGTCACCACTGCCTCCTTCAGGGAGCTAGGAAATACACCCGTATCCAAGGAGCACCAGACTATCCATGCTAGAACCAGGCCGATAGTCTCAAGACAACCCTTTATCAGGGAAGTCGGGCCTGGGTCTAAACTACATTATAAAGGGTGCATACTTTGGACAGTCCTCATGACATCAATGAACTCAGGCTGGTCAAAGGAACTCCAGGAGAGACCGGAGGGAGAACCAAACACCAATCAGAAACATCTCCAATACAGGGAGCAGGTTGGAGTGCTGCCCTAATGTCAGCCACCTTATCTGCAAAGAAGTGAGCAAGCTCATCACACTCTAATTGTGAAAAGGCTTTCTCAACCTGGAGACAGGCTGGGTTGCACAGTCTGTCAACAGTTCGAAAAAGCTGAGCTGGTCGGTTCTGAGCAGCAGCACTCTCTCTGGACAGGAATTCTGCCTTCTTATGAGAGATTGTGGAATGATAGAATTGATAATGTTCCATCAATCTAAGATGGTCGGCATCAAGGGCAGTTCTCCGCCAACAACGCACTAATCTTCATCCTTGTCAACGCTTCTCTCTCAAGGCCTCATCAAACTGTACAGATCGAGGTCGAAGGGGGAGAGGACGAACTCGGACAGGAGCAATTTGATCCAGAGCCAAGGAGATAGCCCTATAATAGGCCGGCACCAAGGCATCAGGATCATTGCTCAATTCAGAAAACTCCGATAGATTAAGTGCCGCTACCAGGCCTACAGAGCTAATATCTCGTAAACAGCATACCATCTCCACAGGGGTAGGCCTACGGGGGGGGGTTGCAAAAACTGAAGCCCACAGTGTAATGATCGGACCAACTGATGGGTTCCACCCCTACGTCAGTAGCCTCAATCCCCAGGAGGAAGACTAAATCCAAAGAGTGACCGCTTTTATGCATGGCAGAAGTAACCACTTGTGTGAGACCCAAAGATGTCATTAATTGGAGGAAATGTTGTCCAAACTGTGAGTATTCATCATCAATCCAGGCATTGAAGTCACCCAGGACCATCAGCCTGGGAGTCTAAAATGCCATGTCGATGATGAAGCCAGCTATTTCCTGTAGAAAATGTTTCTCATCCCCTGGTGGATGGTAGATGAGAACAATTCTACATCACACACCTGCCACAGCGGTACACTCAAAGGTTTCCGTCTCCTTAACTGGTACACTTGTGAGTCCCAGTTCGATCTTGAAACAGACCGCAACCCCACCCCCCCCGTGGTCCAACCTCGGGCGGTGTAACACTGAGTACCCAGCTGGAATTGCTGCCAGGAAGATGGTCACATTCAAAGCATTCTAAGATTTGTTTTGCCATTTAGTTGTTTTTAACCTCCGACGTCCAGGGGGATGGATACACCAACCCAGTCCCTAGCTCTCCCAAGCTGGCTCTCCACTTCTGTCAGCATGCACCCAGTATTGTGTTCTCCATGGTTTCCCCTCTCATAGCAGGGCTGGGAAAGGAGGGCATCCTCCTCCCTCAATACAGTAAGTCTGAAGCAGACTGTGTCAAATGCCGGTCATGGAACAGAGGGTCAGGCTTCATGAAGCTCCCCTGACACACACTTTTTTGCTTCTCTAGTTCCCCTGCCACTACTGTGGAGCATCAGATTTGTGCCTGAAGGAAACCCATATGACATTCCCGTGAGATCCTCCCATAATTTTCCTCCCAGACCTGCCCTACCCCTAGGCCTCCAATTGGGGGCAGCTGAGATCAGGCTGACAAGTCACCTGTCCCTGGAAGAAGGGCAGTCCCTCAGATGTGATCCTCTCCCTCCCCTCTTTACCACTGATGACTTGAGTCCATTCTTGAACATGGGTCAGCGGCATGGGAAAAGCTAAGGTGTGCAAGCTACCTCAGCCTTCTCCACTGAGTCGACTAAGCATGCTAAGATTTAAGGTCAATGAAACATAGAAACATAGACTTTGACAGCAGATAAGGACCACTAGGTCCATCTAGTCTGCCCATTTCCCTACCTACAGGATAGGCCGCAGATCCTAGTTAACCAACAGCCTATTTCTTCCTACCCCCCACAAGAATTGCCTTATGTCTGTCCCATGCATTCTTGAATTCTCCCGCAGTTTTAGACCCCACAACCTCCTCAGGAAGGCTGTTCCATGCATCCACTACCCTCTCTGTGAAATAATACTTCCTCATATTGCCCCTGAACCGCCCTTCTTCTATCTTTAAATTGTGTTCCCTTGTTCTTGCAAGTCTCTTTTTCTGAAAGATGCTACCCTCTTGGACTTTGTTGATTCCACTGAGGTGCCAAAAGTTTCTATCATGTCCCCCCTCCTTCTTTCCTCAAGGGTATACATATAAAGCTCCTTTAGTCTCTCCTCATACGGCTTCTCTTGCAGACCCTGCACCATTTTAGTTGCCCTCCTCTGGACTGCCTCTATCCTGTCTATGTCCTTGCTGAGATGGGGTCTCCAGAACTGGACACAGTACTCCAGATGGGGTCTCACCAACTGTCTGTACAGAGGGATAACAACTTCCTGTTTTCTGCTGCTGATGCCTCTCCCTATACATCCCAGTATACCCCAGCCATCCCTACTGCCTTCTCACATTGCTTGCTAACCTTAAGGTCATCTGATATGATTACACCCAGGTCCTTTCCTTTTTGTTGTTACTACCCCCCACCCATTGTGTATTCTTCCCCTGGGTTCTTGTTTCCCAGGCACATTATTTTGCACTTCTTTACTTTGAATCCTAGCTGCCATACTTCTGACCATTCCTCCAACCTTGCCAAGTCCCTTTTCATCCTTTCCACGCCTCTTTGTGTATCAATCCTGTTGCAGATCTTTGTGTCATCAGCAAAAAGGCATACTTTTCCTTCCAGTCCCTCTGAAATGTCACTGATGAAGATATTAAAAAGGACTGGACCCAATACTGAACCCTGCGGTACCCCACTAGTAAGCCCCTTTCTTCAGAGTGACTCCATTTACAATTACCTTCTGTGTCCTGTTGTTCAGCAAAAGTTTTACCAGGCTACCACCCTGGGTCCCACTCTCAGGCTGGTTAATTTGACTATTAATCTTTTGTGTGGGACTGTGTCAAATGCCTTGCTAAAGTCTAGGTAGGCCATGTCCACAGCCCTCCCTGGTCTCTACTTTGGTCACCCAGTCAAAGAAATCGATTAGATTCATCTGACATGACCTTTCCCCTGCGAACCCATGCTGCCTTGGGTTCTGTTCCTCCACTGGCCTCTAGGTACTCAACTATTCTTTCCTTCAGAAGTGATTCCATCACTTTCCTACCACAGAGGTCAGACTGACAGGTCTGTAGTTTCCTGCCTCTGTCTTGGTCCCACTTTTGTGAAGGGGAATCACATCCACCTTCCTCCAGTCCTCGGGTACCACACCATCCTCCCATGATTTATTAAAAAAGAGTAGCCAGTGGTTTCACTAGTTCCTCCCTTAATTCTTTTAGAATTCTGGGGTGAATTCCATCAGGACCCATTGCTTTGTCCACCTTCAGTTTTAGGAGTTCTTGCAGAACCCTTTCTTCTGTGAAAGGACTGGGATCGACCCCCCTATCAAGAGTGCTTCTGTTAAGTGGATTAGGCACTTCCCCCTCCTCTTTTGTGAATACTGAGCAGAAATATTCATTCAGTATTCCTGCTTTTTCACTGTCCCCCTCTGCCCACCCACTTCATTCTATTCAGCCTCACTATCCCTCCCTTTGTCTGTCTACGCTCGCTGATGTACCTATAAAAGGTTTTATCCCCTTCTTAACTGAGGTGGCTATCTTTTCCTCAGTTTGGGCCTTCATTCTGACTTCCTCCCTGCTTCCTTCTGCCTTAACTGGTACAGCTCTCTGTCCTGCTCCTTCTGTGTTTCTCATACTTGGAATGCTATCTTTTCTTCCTGACTTTCACAGCCATCTCTTTGAGAACCATAGTGGCTTTTTCTTTCATTTTGATTTGTTTATTTGCTTCACACAAGGCTTATTGCCTCTGTGATGGCAGTTTTGATAATTCCCCATTGTTGCTCCACACCTCCTTCTAGCCTGTTTGCTAGTGTTTTCTGAGGCACTCTCCCATCTTTGCCAAAGTCAGCCCTCCAAAGTGCAGTACCCCTTACTTTTGTATGGCTGACTTGTGCTGAGTTTAACGTGAACCACACTGTTTGATGGTCACTTGTCTCCAGATGGCTACCCACTTCTAGATCTGAGATCCTCTCCTGCCCCATTTGAGAGCGAGGTGTGGATTGCTCCCTCATGAGTGGGTTCTGAAACTAGCTGTCTAATGCCTACCACCTGTAGGGCATCAAGAATGGCCCTACTCTTGGATGTGGCTGCAGCAAATGTGTTCCAGTTAACATCTGGCATATTCAGGTCTCCCATCAACAGTATCTCCCCTTTCTCTGCCATTCTAAGAATGCCTTCTATCATATCCTTGTCCATTCCTTCCCCCTGACATGGGGGTCTGTACACAACCCCTGTGCGGATTGTAGTGCCCTTTCCAGTCTCCAAGGTGACCCACAGTGCCTCCTCTCCTCCCTGTTTACTCTTTTGTTCAGTTGCTTTTATCCCTTCCTTTACATAGAGAGCTACTCCTCCCCCTCTTCTCCCCTGCCTGTCTCTCCTGTAGGTTATGTACCCGGTATGTTAACATCCCAGTCATGTTTCTCTGTGTACCATGTTTCTGTGACTGCTACAATATCCAGGCATCCCTCTTCCATCAAGGCCACCAGCTCGAGAGCTTGTTGCCCAGACTACGACATTGGTACTCATTACCCTCCATTTCCTGATGGCCTTACTCCCTTTTGTCCCATCCCTGTCCTTCTTGCCTTTGTCACTCTCTCCATTTACCCCTGCCCTTCTCCCTATTGACACCTCTATGTCGGTGTTTGCTGCACTTACTACCATGATTATTTGGGGGGGCTAGGATTTTCCCGCTCCTTTCCAGTGCCTCCCCCCTTGGCTAGTTTAAAAGCTTGCCAATGAAGCATTTAAACCTATCACCTAGGATCCTGGTTCCCCTCCTGGACAGATGCAGCCCATCATGCCACTTTAATGGCACTATTAAAATTAAAACCTTGATCATAAAAAGTCCAGTATGCTGCTATTTGTTTTGATAGGAAGGTAATTTTACTATATGTGTCCCCGAATACCTTACATTTAGTAAACATAAGCTAAAATCTCAGGTCACCTCACAAAACATTTCCTCATATAACTTCAACATTATCACATGAAGATCTTTGAGGAATATTTACTACATCATGTAATTTAACCAGTAATAATTTGTTTGAACTTCATTAGGTTTACCAGATCATGAATTGGTATCTCCCACTACAACAGTCATTCATCTATATAAAATAACTTAAAAGGCCTAATAATTCTCTTAAAATATAAATAATTTCAACTGTAGTCTTGCACTGGAGAAACATTTATTTATTTATTTTATTTATTTAAACATTTGGTAGCTGGGAAAAGCACACAGAGCCAAAGGCTCTTTTCCAGGTGCAACCCGGGAAACATAAACATTGACCAGAACAATATTAACTTTATCAATTGGGTCAAGCATAACTGGTAGAAAATAAATATACCCCATCTTAAGTTTTCTCCTTTTCAGATACAGTCATATAGATACATGGATCATGTAGTGTAAAATAGGATAGGATAGGATAGGATAGGATAGGATAGGACAGGACAGGATAGGACAGGACAGGATAGGATTATAGTTTAGTATAGGATATCATAGCATAGTATAGTATAGCGTGTACAGTCGTTTGGTCCCCGGACATAATGCTGTGGTCATAAAACTGTGGTCATTACATCACAGGGACAAACTGAAACCGTCTATCTTGTCGTCGACAAGATTGATTTCCGGATGCAATGTCGCTGCATATTAGGGACGGACAAATTGTCACCACATTCAGATCAGATTCGCAGGTTGGCATATGAGTTGTGAGCTCAGATTTAATAGCAGCTGCTGAAGCCTGGAGGAGCAGGAGTGTCAACACACGCAGTCAGCTGAGCAACACATAGTCAGCTGAGCGGCCAAACTAGTAACTCGAACCATTGTGGTGTGACTGAGTGTGTGCAGTACTCGTTTCTAAGGAATCCTTATCTCCATAGCAGGACTGGGAGCCTGGCAGAGTTGCAAAACTTGCACGCACAGAAATGTTCTTTGAATAGGAAAGGAATAATAATTACTACGAGTCTAGGAAGCTAGGCAAAGATGTAAGGCAATACCAAGTAACCTTTCAGCGGTACAAAAAAATGATGGCATTGTATAAGAGAAGGGTCAGAGTTGGTGATGGCTTTAGTAAGAGCTTAGTTGCTGTCCTTGTTCAGGTACCTGCACAGCTATACCCCCCCCCACAAAAAAAATAACTATTCTTCATGGGCTCCCATTTTCCTAATTGTGATGAGGCAATTCTAGGATTTTGCTTTTGGGTCATAGGTACTCTCGTTTTGGGTTGGATTTTCTGGTTGTGTCAGCTCTCGTGGCACAGTCATAAAGGAGTTACAGATTTTGGGGTGCAGAGAGGGTTACTAACACACTGTAGCATAAGTTATTTTTTGGGGGGTTCTATACTAAATGGCCAAGTAAAAATAAGTGAGTATATATCTGGGACAAAAGGTCATACTGTGGAGCAGGTCATGTACTCTCCGGTATTTGGTTGCAGTAGATACATGTCGTCCGCTACCGCTTTACTGGTGACCACATATCATTTCAACTTTTTGTCAGCTGCAATGTGACAGTGGCAATTTATACTGTGACAAAACGATCGTATGCCTGGTATAGTATAACGTAGCATAGCATAGTGCAGTGTGGCATAGCACAGCACAGTATAGTATAGTATAGTATAGTATAGTATAGTATAGTATAGTATAGTATGCAGAAAAATATCAACACGTTTTTTGTAACTTTATGATAAATCTTTACATATGTAATTTAGGGATGATAATATCTGTGAATATATATGACATGAAAACCATAGCAGCATTCCAGCATGGGTGGGACAAAGCAAGGGCTGAAAAAAAAAGCATTTGACAAGAAAAATAAGGGGGTTAGGACCCAGGATCAGCAATAGGTCCTGGGTAACTCTGGGCAGACATGATAGACCCTTGATCTCCTTCTGCCATCACTTTCTATCTTTCTATGGTTCTGTGAAAATTTTTGTGGTGGTTGTGTCACAGGACATACAACTAGATAAATTAGATGTTTAAAATATGAACTCATTAGAGTGCACAGAAGTCTGAAATTGTGCTTCCAGTGGAATTTTGTGAAATTTCAAGAAATTCATTGTTGTTCTACGAAATTTCACATGTGGAGGAATATGCTTTTTTCAAGTGTTGACAAATCATGGAGAATGCAGAATTTGGCAAATTACTGCACAATTCACAGAACATAACAACATTCTACAGTTTCCACAGTTTTCCATAGAACATGTTTCTGCAATTTAACAAACAAAATCTTTAAAAAATCAAGTTGTACTGAGCAAAAGGATACACTGAAATCGGTTATACAACATCTTAGCTGAGTTATTTCATGTAAATAAACATACTTGAAATGATGCATTGTATGTGAAAACTGTTAAAATAAATGCTTGCATAATAAATACTGTATACTGATGGGGGCATTTATTAAGATCCATCCAGAACCTGCCAGCCCCTAATTTAAACAATGGATTTTATTTGCAGCTGTCTAGATGGCCCTAACGTTTATGTCTGTCTGGCCAAATTTGCACTAACATCAGATGTACATTCCACTTAAATCTATCTTTGGATGTAAATATATGCTTTTGGGTACACATTTGGCTGCAAATTCCAGTCAAGTATATTTTGAATATTTTGCTATTCTTTTAAGTGAAATCAATCTTCAGATGTATCATTTAATGTGTAGGTGCAATTCTGGATGCATTTTTGATGTAGACATCTTTTCTGATGTGTTTGACTTTGCCACATTTAAACATTTAAGTGTTTAAATTTCCATAACATGTCTTCTTTGTCACCAAATAGGTTCCAAAGATGGCCATCATGACAGCTTTTTAAAGGCTAACAGTAAATGTTTACTTTGGGTTTTGGTGCTGATGCCAGTCTGCAATACTATTCAGCCCGATGCAAAATGCCCAGCTATAAAGTTAAGGGGCTCATCAAGAATGGGAACATCATTATTGTTGAGTCTTCCACTTCAGTCCCACAGAGCTGACCAGGAATTGTTTTTAAAGACCACCTAAGCCCATTCATTGTGAATCGTAAGCATTGCCAGTTTTCAATTATGCTAATTTTATTAAACAATGCCTAGGTTTTCTATTTTAAATGCTGTATCGTCATACAATTATTGTACAGTAACATCTCCAGAGATCAAAATAGAATAATCTAATTTCTAAAATGGCTTCTACTATAGTTTTACGGCAGTACTGTTGTATCATTGCAATAAAGTGGAATAAACCAAACATATCAAATGTATAACCCTCCACCAATGTTTGGATGAGACAGAAACCAGACTATGACAATTTTACTGTGAACTGTGCATTTTTACTTCAGTTGAAAAGATTACTGTTACTGTGATTTGTTTCAAATTAGTATTACTGTAAGTAAACCACAAATCAGACAATAGAATTACTGCTAATAATAAATGTTCTAACACAAGGTAAACCCAATGATAAAACTGTATTCTGTTTGAAATTTTGATTGTTCATCAGCACGCTTATACTGGAGACGTAAGCTATGAAATGTTGACTTGTTTTAAACCTTCCAATATGGGTAGCCATTTGCGGTAACACCCTATGTGTGCAAGTATTATTGAGCGGATCAATATGAATGACTCAATAATACCGCCATAAGAAAGCAGTGGTGAAAAATGCGGCAATCAGGTTAGAGCTAGTGTGGCAGTGAGCTGCACTTCGCTAGAAAGATATGAGGAACAGTGTGGCCAAATACTGTAAGCTGGTCATTTGGTGTAGTGGCTAAGCCACAGTCAATAAAGTCAAAGGACCTGTGTTTGGGTCTTGGAGTGGGATACAATTTTTGTTTGTCCTGGAGGGTTTTTTTTTTACGTCTGCCCCCCTTGGAGTTGAGAATATTTAAGTTGGGGGTGTGGGGGGCAAGGATGCAGGGGGGGTTCAGTCTGCACATAAAATATGTCTTTTATTGGTTAATGCTTTGAAAATACTGACTGTTGCTGTTTGCAGTGGTCGATCTTTATTAGCCACTGTAGTGACTCTAGGGGCAGTGTTTTAGTCACTGTTATTGGTCTGCAACCAAAACTACTCATACTTATCACATTAAACTGCAGTTTGCACATCACTGGCACAATATTTAGTAAATTCTGACTGCATCCTGCCAGCATTTCATTCTGTATACATCCATTCTCAGTGCCTTGCCAATCTCTAACAAGCTGTGTCAGAGCCAACATGGCTGCTGTACATTAACATGAAACACAGTTTTATTTTTTTTTCTTTGTTACAGAAGTCCTTCAAGAAATGTAATGCTTTAATTGATATAGTCTACTTTAACTGGTTTTGTTGTTGAAGTGTGATGTGTTACATTGTAGGGGTGCAACTGCAGAGCTATTTTGTCCATTATGCATAGGTTTAGGTATAACATCACCTGGTTATTGATGTTTTGCAGGGCTTGACCCTAATGGTAAATCATGCATGCATCAATGTGTGACTACTATGATATTATACATGATGATATTCACAGCTTTACAGCAGCAACACAAACCTACTCCTCAGACACATTTGCAAATCTGTCTCCTTCAATTCTCATATAAAATATTACAATAGTCATACATCAATGTATGCACAATTTACTGTCAGAGGTCAATCCTGCAAAACATTGATAACCAGGTGCTGTTGAACCTAAACCTATACATACTGAAATAATAGCTCTGGGTTTGGACCCCAAAAATGTATCAATCACACTGTCCAGAGATGGTCCTGATATTCCCACCAGCCTACTCTGTTCTCAAGTCAGTGCTTCTGACTGCCTGTAACAGTTCTATCAGTAGGGGTGTCACAAATGTCTGTGCCCAGGTATCCAAGGGTTATTCTGCTTTGTGCATGCATTGGCAATTTGACCTCCTTGCCCTTCCCCACATGGTCCTTATAATAATAATCCTAGGGGCTGTGGCTCTTTGAAGTTTATTTATTCTATTTGTCATCTTGGAGTTACACTTTTGAGCTAAAAGCTCTTTTGTAAAGGTTCCACGTCAGGTAAGAGTCAAACAATTAGTACATACAGAATAAAAAACATAAGGTATAGACATAGTCAAGTACAACACATACTGTAATTTACAATCGTTAGTGAAATGTTAGGGTTACAGAGAGGAAAGAGCAATGCAAAAAGAAACTGTACTATATACAAGAAGCAAGTGCATTAGTTCATATGATGTACAGACAGTATTTATGACAGTTTTGATAAGTTACTGTATGAGCGCAGAGGTCACAGTACTAGAGAGACAGAGAGGGTAGATAGTGGAGCAGTCAGGGCTGACTAACACAAGGGGGAAAGGGGGAGAATGCTGGGGGTAGGGGTGGAAACAACATGGCGCAGACAGAGGTGTCCTTGTCAGTGATTATTGGGGAAGGTGAGCAAGGGGTGTTGGAAGGGTATGGTGAGAGTGGAGACAATTACGGGGGGGGGTGGAATGAGTAGTGACAGACGAGGTGAGGGTTGGGAAGAGAGGGAAGCATAAGGGGGTAAGAGGATATGGGGGAATGACTGAAGAAAAAGGGGAACGGTGAATAGGGGGCAGGGTGGTCAGGGAGTGGAGAGGCAGAAGGGGGTGATGGTACGTTAGAATCTGCAGTCACAGGAGCTGAGTAATATCAAGTGTTTGAGTAGGGATTTCTTGAAAGTTCTGATCTTAGACACATTTTTTTGCTTCTGGAGGTAGTTCACTGAGCCAGAGGGGTGCCTTGTAAGTGTAGGATCTCTGTGCAAGGGCTGTGTGATGGAAAGAGATGTGTAGAACATTTTGTGTTTTCCCTCTGGTCGGGCATGAGTTAGATGTAGGTTTAAGGAGGTCTGTAAAGGGTTAAGGAGTTAGACTGAGGAGAGCTTTTTTCCCTAGCAGGCAGTTCTGGTATTTAATCATCCTCTGAAGATTAAGTCACTTAGACTCAAAGTAAAGTTTGCAGGTGTGAGTGAGCCTGTGTGCTCCCATGTTGAGCCTACAAGACTTGTTGAGGTGGTTCTGACCCTTTTAGGGCTGTAACTGTTGTGTATACAATTAGCCCATAGTCTATGATAGAGATTATAGAGCTATTGATAGCCAGAGACAAGGCTGCAGGGGTCATATTGTGTCTGTATCTGTAGCGGAGACCAGTTCTGGTGTTGGCTATCTTTACAACATTGTCTATGTGCTGGTTAAAGGAGAGGGAGCTATCCAGCGTGATACCTAAATATTTAAAGGTACTGACCTGATCGAGTGGATCCTGCTTGTTGTTCAGGATGGTCAGCTGACTAGCTCTATTTCCTCTGGCTGTTAGCAAACAACATAACCTTAGTTTATTTGTAGCTCAGAAGAAGCTTGTTTTGAGTAATCCAGTCTTCTAATACTGCAAAGCTATTTTGGAGTTTGGATTTTAGTAGGTGCCGGTGTGGGCCACTGAAGAAGATAGCCACATCATATGCATATAGCAGGATGTTACCGGGGCAGGCCACGGGGAGTGAATTAAGGAAAATGCTGAATAGGAGTGGTCCCGGGATAGAACCCTGTGGAATACTAGTAGTCACCTGCCTTCTATCTGAGAATGTCCCATTGATTTTCACTTGTTGGGATCTGTTACCAAGGTAACTTTTAAACCACCCAACTGTGTTGGGAAATAACCCAGAAACACAGAGTTTATTGATTAGTTGTAAATGTTCTGGCTACAGTTAATAAACCATTCACAACACTCCAGTGTTTATCCAGTGTTTTAGGCATGAAGCATTTTGTGCATTAAGTTTCTGGATTGGCTGCCTCCTTCTGATCTCTCTTGTGCCATGCCACTGATGGAGGTTCAACTGTATCAAATAACTCATCTAAATTATAGTGAGCTGTCAATAGGGGATCCTGCAAAGTTGATCATGGGGGACCCCACCAGCATTGAGAAGGATGAGCTGTGGGTCAGGGTCACCTATTTCTTCTCAGATGAGGAGGAGAAGATGATCAAGGACACGGTGACAACCCAGCCAAGTATGAAATTCGACCAGATGGCAGATTCATGGGAAAAATACACAAATGCATCACCAACACAGGCTGCTAAAATACCTCAACAACAGCAAAAAATAAACTTTATAGAGACTTCCAATTCTCTAATAGCATGCTAGGCACACACCAATGCACACATGATCAAAAATATCCTAAGTGTACATATTTTGTATTTTCCCTATGCTTTTGTAGATACCCTATCGAAGTGGTCTCTATTCAAAATTGCAGGGGAAGAGAGGAACTGCCACAAGGAATCTGCTGACTCCATTGAGTAGACAGCTCAGTAGAGTGTGGACCACCAATAAAATTACTCCTGGAAAGGCTAAGCTGAGTGCCCACAGAGGATAACTTTGAGGGCTGAGCTTAGACACGTGAACCTCTCCTGATGTCAGTTTTCCTACCTGTTACCAAGTCCAGTCACAGTTCGAGACTAGTGTGCAGCTATGAAGTTTAGACATCTATGCTGCTACACAGGGGCTAATGTGTGACCAGACTCAAAAAAGTAATCGAGACTAGAATGGGAATTTCTTCTATGTTTTCTTGCATAAACATAAAACAGCGGCAATTAGCTGTGCATAGGTGGCACTTCCACTGGAGGGCAAAAAGTGTGTTCTGTCTAGGATAGCTGCAGCACTCATAATAGGCTGAATGATAACATCGGCAGTTTTTAAATAAAAAACGGCACATTGATTCATGGTTTCACTGCCTAACAAAAGTGGCATCCGCATGTTAGACTTTTCAGCACGGGTTGCACCTATCACTGTCAGGTAAGCATAAGTGAAATCAGCCAAGAAGATTAGTTAAGATTTCAGGAGATGAATCTCCCTTCTCCTTACATAGCCATGTGGGCTGTATATGTAAACGCACTCTGTTTCATGAACACAAACATACACAATAAAAAATAAAATAGGGACTGCTGCTACTTTTACAAAACTTGCTCACCCTAGCGCCGCCTCTGAAGAGTTATCAGTTGCCACTGTGGAGATTGCTGTTTTAAATTACAATGTCAGACACTGATTCTACTGATGTTTTTCTTTTGATTTTGCTAGTGTGTGTTGTAAAACATAGAACTTGTACATAAATAGTGTCATGTTTTACAAAACAGATAAAGAAGGCTTATGCACTGTGTTACAGGGGTGGTGCTCTTTCGACACTGGCTAAAAATCCAAATGTGGAGTGCATTCAGGGTAGACCATGACCATACAGTTCAACTGGGTAATTTAATGCACAAATGCAAATCCACAATGAAGGCAGTATTTAAAAAACCAAGTTCTATGTGTGAGACTTTGACATGTGATTACTATGAGAGTGATTCCTAGGCGAGAGTGCTAGCAACTGGACCGCACCAACATATGATAGGTAATAATAATGAATTGCTACTTAAAATACAATACACTTGAAGATAGTTTAATCTTTTATACTTTATATGCTCATTAATAAGACCATCCCTGTGTAGAGTCCAGATGTCTGTAGCACTCAGTGGTATTTGAAAGGTTTACACATAAACCGTCAGGTGTGTTAGTGTAATACAAGAAACTACCAATACAACCAGATCAAAACAGCCCTAGGACAGAAGGGGGCACTGACTTAAACAGTCAGATCAAAACAACCATAGCACAGAACATGGGGACCTCTATACAGCCACATGAAAACAATCCTAGTACAGACCCGGGGGGATGAAGAACCTACCTATACGACCTGATCAAATCAGCACCAGCACAGAACATGGGTGGGGGGGGGAGCTACCTATACAGCCAGATCAAAACAACCCTAGGAAAGAACATGGGGTGGGGATGAAGAATCTGCCTATACAGGCAAATCAAAACAGCTTTAGCAGAGAACACAAAGAGGGGAGAAGATGTGTCTGCTTTCATGACAACACTCAGTTACTCAACATCCACTAACTGTTAAGCAAAACATAAACATTCTTTTATAAGCATTCAAAAGCTGTGGATTCTGTTTCAGATCTTTTTTTTTTTTGCCATTATTTTTTTCCTATTACGTGTTGTAAGTGGCCCATATAAAAATAATGTGGTTCTGCATTCACTCACTCCTGGCACAGTGCTTTGCTGCTGCCCTGAGGTCCTGGGTTTAGAAGCATTACAGAATTCTGTCATACTTATCAAATTACTTTTGAGCTGCTCTGTGTGTAGTAAAAAAACTGTTTTGGAGGGGGTTTGAAGAATTACACCTGCCTTGTTCATGATATAGATTTAAAAAGGACATGTTGAAAATATAGGGGTTGGAATCTGGAAACATACCGGTAGAAAATCTATAAGAAAACACTGAAAAATTTCAATACTGCTTCATAACTTTCTTGTATTTTGAGATTTTAACCCCAAATTTTCAAGATAGTCTTCTTATTGCCATACCTCATGAACCCCCGTAGGTAAAAATGTTCAAATCTCAGCTGAAGCATCACTGTATGGCCCGAATACGGAAGGCAAAGCTGATCACCACAAGGAACTGCTAGATAGAAGCTGGGGTGATGGCAAAACGGTTCTGGGAGAACATAAAAAATCTCCTGTGGAAGGATGGAAAAAACACCCTCAGTTAATTAACATCAATGACTCTCCAACCTCGGACCCACTTCTCATTGCGTAGTCCTTCAACTCGCCTTCACTGATCTAAGCATGGTCCTTCCTCCTGACCACATACACCCAGCCAAGGATCCCTCCTGTAACAACTCAACCAGTAACTTCCACCAGGATTTTTACTTCAAGAGTAACTGTCAAGGAGGTGGCATTCTATGTAAAGAAAGTGCTTGGAAAGACCAGCATGGGGAGTGATGGAGTAGATATGAAGCTGGTATCTCTCACTGTTGATGTGCTCATCATACCCATAATGAAACTATTCAACAAATCCAAATCGCTGTCCCTGGCACAATTCCCAGAAATCTGGAAGCAAGCGCTGGTCACTTCCATCCACAAAAGTGGTGATAGGATCTGTGTTTCTAACTACAGGCCGATCTCAATCCCCCATCCAAGATCCTAGAGAAAATTGAGACAGATCAATTCACTGAATACCTCAACAAATATCAACTGCAAAGCCCCAACCAGCATAGGTTCAGGCAGGGGCACAGCACTACTACCACTCTGGTGAAGTACTCTGACCATATGCATCGAGCAATGGATGAAGGCAAATTGGCTAGGTCGGTGTTTATAGACTTAACTAAAGCCTTGACACCATTAACACACCCTCCTATTGGCCCATCTATGGAGTCTGGGGGTGGCTGCCAATGTTACGCACTGGTTCCAGGTCTACTTGTCTCTCAAATCTCAATGAGTCAAGAATGGACAAACTGTGTCAGGACCTAGGGTAGTCTTGCTGGGTGTACCTCAGGGGTCTATACTGGGATCCCTTTTCTTCAGCCTATATTTGTTAGTGCTTTTTTCCCTCCTTATGCTGGCTGTCCTCTGGAGGGCACCCACAGTCCCGTCCCCCGGTGTCTACCCTCCAGGACTGACCCAAACTCCCAGGGCTTGACCCCGGTGGAGTTCCTCAACCCACATCGTAGTCCAGATTCAGTTGGCCAGCACCATGGCTAGCCGGGAGTGGAGCCTGTGATGTACCCTCCACCATCGGCATTGCTTTTCCCTGGTTTTCTCTCACAAGAGTTGGGGCATACAATGATGATGGCAGAGGGGAGTGCACACATGTCTGCACGCACTCCCTCCAAGAGTCTGCCCCAACTCCTCCCCCTGCTACAGCGTGGCACCTTGTTCCCAGCCTCCACCAGGGGGAAGACAAGCACTGACTACTGAGGACCCCCCCCCCGAGAAGTAGAGCAGTCCTTTAGATGCTCCATCATTCTCCTCCCTGTTGACCCCTGGCAGCCGTGCTCATTCTGAACACGGGTCACCACATAAGCGCAAGGTGAGGCATCCAGTGCCTCAGCCCTCAGTGCCACCAGGCCAACTCTTCAGCCTATTTTTAAATAATCTCCCAAGTCTGTGACTCAAAATAATCCTTATGCAGATGATGCAGCCATCCTCAACAGCAACTCACGAATTGAGTCTCCAATCAGCATTTCAGCACTCTGTCAGCAAAGTAGAGGACTAGTTCTGTGAGCACAAGCTTCTGCTCAACTACAAAAGACCAAGACCATGCTCCTATCCAGCCCCCAGCTCAAGAAAAGGTTCCGCTCTATAGCCATCTCCAACAAAGTCCTAGCTCCTCTGGAACAAGTACACTCCTTCAAGTACCTGACGACACCCTATCCTTTGCTCAATGCATTTACCTGGTGGTCAAGGCAGTAAACTCCAAGCTGGGAGTGCTGTACAGGCACAGAAAATACCTTACCCCTTGCAGGCCTCTGCGTCTCAGTCACAAGCTCCATCCTATCAACCATTGATTATGGCCTAGTAGCCTATGGTGCAGCCACAGATTCCGTGCTCAGAGGGGTACATACAGCACTCAATAAGGCCTGCAGGCTTATCCTGGATGCTGATCGACCCCCAGCTCATACTTGCTCACTCTATGATCAGACTAACCTCCTGTCTCTAGGGGGCAGGATCAAATTCTTCACCTGCCTCCTAGGCAAAAAAGCACTTTTAGGGAAGGCACCCCATGTGTATCTGGCATCTTTGCCATGTCAGACTCCAAGCACAGCACCAGATGAAGAAAGCAGTGGGGCTCTCATGGTGCCATTTTGGAGCACTGATACTCGGGGCAGTGTGCATTTTCTACAGAGCATCACTAAGGTTCAATGAGGTCTCCGAGGTCATTCATAATTTCACCAGCCTTCTCAGCTTCAAATGCAGTCTCAAGCACCACCTTACCTCCAGCACTGTGTGCGTGTTTCCCTAAAGTATGACACACACCACCCCTGGTCACCCCTTTGAAGTACTGCTGTCCGCTCCTATAGATTATCCCAGGGCTCTACCTCAGTCTCCATTACTCAGCCTTGACTTCCTCCCTGCATAACCCCTCCTCTTCTCTCCCTCACCTCCCCGTCCAGCCCTCCTGTTCTGCTCCTCCACCCCTCCCTCCCTCTGTTTTCCTTCACCCCAGCTCATCAGCCCTCCCCTCCAGCTCACCACATGCAGACCACTCACCTCCCAGTTTGTACTGCCTGCCCTCCTAGCCCCCTCCTGCCCTGCAGTAGCATGACAAAGCCTCTCTCTGGAGGCAGCTCACAGCTCTCCCCAATCCCCCTGTCTTCTAGAAAGTGTACCATCAGTCCTCTGCAACCACTCCCAGCCCTCTTCCTGCACTATCTGTCCTCCCAGCCCCCTCACTCCCACCCCCATGGGCCATGACAATGCCCCTCAATCAAGGCCAGAGGCTGCTTTCTGTTCCTCCACCCCTCCCCTCACCAGGAGGATATTCCTATCGCCTCTTCTCTGCTTTGCCTCTGTGCCAGCATTTCAGGAGGCTCTTTCTGCACCCTCTAACCCTGGCCTGCCAAGCCCTTCTGTTGGGCCTCTACAACTGTGTTATTTTTCCATCAGTATTTATGACACTTCAAGATTGTAACAATGTCTATTTGTATTCTTATGTCTAGTACTCTGTACCACTACTGATTGTATGTCTGTTATCTGTCCCATGACTTGGAACCTTTGTAAAAGAGCTTTGGCTCAAAGATTATTTCCGAAACATACATACATACAGTGGCGTGAAAAAGTATTTGCCCCCTTCCTGATTTTCTCTATTATTGCATATTTGTCACACTGGATGTTTTCAGGTCTTTAGAGAAAATGTAATATTAGATAAAGGGAACCTGAGTGAACAAATAACATTTGTTTTTTTTTTTTAATTTCACTTATTTAATGAAAAAAAGTTAACCAACACCAACTGGCTCTGTGTGAAAAAGTAATTGCCCCTTACACTTAATAACTGGTTATGCCACATTTAGCTGCAATGACTGCAACCAAACACTTCCTATAATTCAATATCAGTCTTTCACATCGCTGTGGAGGAATATTAACCCATCTTCCTCGCAGAACTGCTTTAATTCAGTAACATTTGATAGGTTTTGAGCATGAACTGCTCGTTTCAGGTCCTGCCACAGCATCTCTATTGGGTTTAAGTCTGGACTTTGACTAGGCCACTCCAAAACTTTAATTTTACTTCTTTTTAGCCATTCTGATGTGGACTTGCTTTTGTGTTTTGGATCATTGTCTTGCTGCATGACCCAACTACGCTTCAGCTTCAGCTGACGGAAGGATGACTGCACATTCTCCTTAAGAATTTTCTGGTACAGAGCAGAATTCATGGTTCCTTTAATTATGGCAAGTCATCCAGGTCCTTAGGCAGCAAAGCATCCCACACCATCACACTACCACCACCATGTTTGTCTGTTGGTATGGTGTTCTTACTGTGGAATGCTGTGTTTGCTTCTGTGAGACATTATGGGATCCATGTTGTCCAAAAGTTCCACTTTGGACTCATCTGTCCATAGAACATTTTCCCAAAAGGCTTGTGGATCATCCAGGTGCTTCTTGGCAAATGAGAGATGAGCATTTATGTTCTTCTTGGTTAGCAGTGGTTTCCGCCTTGCTACTCTCACATGAAGCCCATTTTGCCCAGTCTCTTTCTGATTGTGGAGTCACGAACACTGACCTTAGCTGAGGCAAGAGAAGCCTGCAGTTCTTTGGATGTTGTTTTAGGATCCTTTGAGACTTCTTGGATGATTTTACCTCGCCCTTGGAGTAATTTTGGCAGGCCGCCCACTCCTGGGAAGGTTCACTACTGTTCAAGTGTTCTCCATTTGGAGATTATGGCTCTCACTGTGGTTCGATGGAGTCCCAGAGCCTTAGAAATAGCTTTGTAACCCTTTCCAGACTGATAGAGGGCAACAATTTTTTTCTGATCTTTTCAGGAACTTCCTTTGATCATGGCATAATGTGCTTGTTGAATCTTTGTGCTGGCAACGTGACTCTGATGGTAAGGGCCAAAATAAGTGAGGTTTATATTGAGCAGGGCTGGCTGTAATCAAGCCTGGCTGTGTTCAATCAGCTGACTCTAATTATCCCTTTAATTGGGTTGATTAAACTAGGGGCAATTACTTTTTCACACAGTGCCAGTTGGTGTTGGTTAACTTTTTTCATTAAATAAATGAAATAAGTAAAAAAAAAAAAGTGTTATTTGTTCACTCAGGTTCCCTTTATCTAATATTATATTTTGTCTAAAGACCTGAAAACATCCAGTGTGACAAATATGCAATAATAGAGAAAATCAGGAAGGGGGCAAATACTTTTTCACGCCACTGTACATACATACATACATAAATCAATCAACAAATAAATAAGTAAATAAATACAATTTATCACCACAAGTGTAAAAAGACAGTTTGCCCAGGACTCGAGAAGTTTCAAAGGCTTCAAGGCTGGCAAGGGGCAGGATGCCTGAATTATTAAGACTTCTTGTAAAGTTGTTCTGACAAGCCAGCTCCCCCTTTGCTAAGGAAGATGCGGCACTGCTGAGTGGTGGAGCTGGTAACAGGACAGCAAGGGGTTAACTTATAGACAGTTAGCTAACTTCAATGGAGCAGGTTGAATAGGGCAGCTTGGGTGTGCTGTCAAAGGAGACTGTTTTTTGTAGCAGAACTGGGATGAGGATTGCAAGGGGCTAACTTGCAGGCAGTCGACTAACTCCAGTTGGCAATGATGCTAATTCCCTTTCCTTTCTTTCTCCAGGTGCTGTAGCTGAGACTTGTTCCACACCTCCCACATCTGGGCTTGTTGCTCCATTTAATCATGTGTCTCATGTGACCTAATTTAGTTATACATTTGGGAACCAATGACCTAGCTGCAGAGGAGGTTAACGTAGTGCAAAGTAGGTTCAGATTGTTAGGGAGGATCTGCAGAGAAAAGGAAGTTTGCTGGCCTTCTCAGAAGTGATACCAGTACCAAGGGCCAGCACAGCGAGGAAAAGAAGAATAGAGGATTTTAATGACTGGCTGAGGAGATGGTGCAGGAGGAGATGTTTTTGTGTATTGGGACTGGGAGGAGACCCTGTCAAACAAAGCATTCTTTTCACCAGATAGGCTACACCTCATTAGGGAGGGTATGCGTGTACTCAGGGACAAACTGGGGAATATATTACAACTGCACTTAATTTAAACTACTGTGGGGGGGCAGTGTGCCTGGAGGCCCACAGATTCCAAAAGGAGGTCAGTGAACCTCCACCCCACAGTAATAGAAAAGAGTGGAGGGAGGAGGTGGAAGGGGCGAGAACACAGTTAGCAAAGGGAGGATGGGGTGAGGAACACATAACAAGGGTACATGGAGGAGTGCATACAGAGGTGATAAATGTGAATAGAAGAATACCTACCCATGATCCTTACCTTCCCCCATGCCTATCCCAGCCTCTCTTAAAGCTGTCCACTGTCTTCAACAAGATCACCTCTTCCGGCAGCACATTCCAAGTGTCCACCACCCTCTTTGACATGATGTACTTCCTGACCTCCCTCCTAAACCTCATGACAGATTTTGAGCACATATAATTTTGAGATGATGCATCATATTGTCATGAAATCTGTCACATTGTTAGAACACCTATCATCAGGAAATCTTGCCAAATTTAAGATCCCTGACCCAATAGATGGTTAAGGTATATGCAAATACAAATGTTCATGAAATTTTGAACAAACAATAAAATGACAACATTTGAGCACCTACAATTTTGAAACTGTCTTTTCTTATGATATTTGCACGTGTGTGGCCACTGACCGAAAAAGTACACCAATATTCAGTGCTCTAGATTTAACAGTGACTGAGTTATAACCAACTTACTAAATTTTAAAACTTCCATGAAATTACAACGAAATTCCACAAAATTTTGCAGAATTTTGTGAAATTTCATTGAAATTCCACAGATTCTGAATTTTCTTGTTCCACACAGTTCTAATGTCCACTTTGAAACACTCCGGGGAAGAACACAGTCATCTTATCCTGTCATTCCTCTCTCTCTCTCTCTCTCTCTCTTTCTTTCTCTCTCTCTCTTAATGATCCCAAAACACCTGCAGGGCTCCACCCGTGCAGCCTTAAAAATTAATGCTGTCCAACTTCTTCAGTTACATCATCCAACCACCACATATTGTACACTTCATTGTTTGAGTCACTCTATTTTGTTGTAAAATGATAATGTTGCAGTTACCCTGCAGTTCATCAGAATCTGTCTGAAAAGTAAGTTACTATACTGGCTTGTTTAGCTGTATCTATTTTTGGACCAGTTTATTTCCAGATGTGTCCTGGAAGAATATGGTACAGGAAAGTCATACCAGCTTAGTACAGAAAATACATGAAGATGTACAGTATTATGTGAGGGAACAGTATTAGTAGTGAGAAAAATGCTTGAGCCAAATAGCACAGGTTATAAAAATGTGCATAGAAACATATATATTTTAATGGCAGATAAGGACCGCTTTGCCCATCCAGTCTGCCCATTTCCCTAACTACTGGATAAGTTGCAGATCCTAGTTAACCAACAGCCTACTTCTTCCTAACCCCCACCAGAATTGTCTTATGTCTGTCCCATGTATTCTTGAATTCCACCACTGTTTATGACCCCACAACCTCCTCAGGAAGGCCATTCCATGTGTCCACCACCAACTCCATGAAAAAATACTTCTTCACATTGCCCCTGAGCCGTCCTCCCTCTGTCTTCAAATTTTGCCCCCTTGTTCTTGCACATCTATTTTTCTGAAAGATGCTACCCTTTTGGACGTTGTTGATTCCCTTGAGGTACTTGAAAGTTTCTATCGTGTCCCCCCTCTCCCTCCTTTCCTCGAGGGTATAAGCATATTAGCCCTTACTTTCTACACATGGCTTCTGTGCTGACCCACAGCATTTTAGTTGCCCTCCTCTAGACTGCCTCCATCCTGTCTATGTCCTTGTGGAGATGGGGTCTCCAGAACTGCACACAGTACTCCAGATGGGGTCTCACCAACGGTACAGAGGGATAACAACTTCCTGTTTTCTTCTGGTGATGCCTCTCCCTATCCATCCCAGTATCCCCCAGACCTCCTTACTGCCTTCTCACATTGCTTGCTAAAATTTAGGTCATCTGATATTACTACCCCCAAGACACTTTCCATTGTTGTTGTTGTTACTACATTGAGTACTCTTTCCCATGATTTTTGTTTCCCAGATGCATTACTTTGTATTATTTTACATTGAATCTAAGCTGCCATAGTTTTGACCATTCCTTCAACCTTGCCAATTCCCTTCTCATCCTTTCCCACCCCCTTGTGTATTAGCCCTGTTGCAGATCTTTGTATTGTCCACAAGAGCATACTTTTCCTTCAGTCCCTCTGCAATGTCATTTATAAATACATTAAAAGGACCAGTCTCAGTACTGAACCATGCGGTAGCCCACTAATAACCCCCTTTTCTTTGGAGTTGACTCAGTTTATTATTCCTCTCTGTATCCTGTTGTCCAGTCAATTTTTTACCCAAGCTACCACCCTGGGACCCACTCCTAGGCTGACTAACTTGTTTATGAATCTTTTCTGTGGTACTCCGTCAAATGCCTTTCTAAAGTCTAGGTAGGCCATGTCCACAGCCCATCCCTGGTCTACTACATTGGTCACTCTTTCAAAGAAATCTACTAGAGTCATCTGTCATGACCTACTCGCTGTGAATTCATGCTGCCTTGGGTAATGTGCACTGCTGTCCTCTAGGTACTAAATCATTCTTCCTTTCAAAAGTGATTCCATCATTTTCCCTACCACTGAGGTCAAACTAACAGGTCTATAGTTTTCTGACTCTGCATTGCTCCCACTTTAGTGAGGAGAATCACATCTGCCCTCCTCCAGTCCTCAGGTACTACACCATCCTCCCATGATTTGTTAAAAAGGGTAGTCAGTGGAGTCACTAGTTTTCCCCTTAGTTCTTTCAGAATTCTGGGGTGAATCCCATCGGGTTCCATTGCTTTGTCCACCTTCAGTTTTAGAAGTTCTTTCAGAACCCTTTTTGTGAATGGAATGGTAACGACCCCTCTTTTTTTATTTAGTTGTTTAACCAGGTATAGCACACTAAGCTGAAAGCTTTTTTACAGGAGCGACCTGGGAGCACAAGGAGGTTAAGTGACTTGCTCAGGGTCACACAGTATGCAAGTGGAAGCTGTGGGATTCAAACCCAGGTCTGGTCTGCTGGATGTCACCAAATTTGCAGCTCAGAGCCTTAGACCACTGAGCTATACTGCCTCCTCGAATCCAGAGTACTTCTATTGACTGGATTAGGTATCCCCCCCCTTCTCTTCTTTTGTGATTACTGAGCAGAAGTATTCATTCAGTATCCCTGCTTTTTCACTGTCACCCTTTGCCAACCAACCCTCCCCTTTATTAAGCCTCACTATCCCTCCCTCTGCCTTTATTTGCTCCCTAATGTACTTATAAAAGGTTTTAGCCTCTTTCTTAACCAAGTTGGCTATCTTTTCCTCAGATTGGTCCTTTGCTATTCAGACTGCCTTCTCCAGTTTCTTCTGCTTTAACTGGTACAGTTCTCTGTCCTGCTCCTTCTGTGTTTCCCTATACTTCCTGAATGCTATCTTTTTCTCCCTAACCTTCCCCACCGCCTCTTTTGAGAACCATAGTATTTTTTTTCCTTCATTTTGATTTGTTTATTTGCTTCACACAAAGGCTTGATGCTTCTGTGATGACAGTTTTGATGTTTCCCCATTGTTCCTCCACCCCTCCTTCTTGCTTGTTTATAAGTGCTTTTCTGAGGCACTCTCCCATTTTGCCAAAGTCAGCTGTCCTAAAGTCCAGTACCCTCACTTTTGTATGGCTTGACTCTATGGCTATGTTTATCATGAACCACACTGTTTGGTGGTTACTTGTTCCCAGATGGCTACCCATTTCTAAAGCTGAGATCCCCTCTCCATCCACATCTGAGAGTACCAGGTCTAAGATTGCTCCCTCTCAGGTGGGTTCCAACACTAGATGTCTGAGTCTTGCCCCCTGTAGGGCATCAAGAATGACCCTACTCTTGGATGTGGCTGCAGCAAAGGTGCTCCAGTAAACATATGGTATATTCAGGTCCCCCATCAACAATATCTCCCCTTTTTCTGCCATCTTAAAGATGCCTTCTATCATTTCCTTGTCCATTTCCTCCCCCCGAGATTGAGGTTTGTATACAACCACCGTGCAGAGGAAACTGTCCCCTGTCAGTTTCTTCTGGAACAACAACTACCACATACCCCCTGCCAGAACCATAAAAAAATGCCTACTCCTAAAGGGCCACCTTCAGCAGCTAAAGAACCACCTAAAGCAGTACAACTGGTTGGACCTGTATGAAACCACGGATGTGGGCACTGCACTAGATCCCTTTATCTCAAAATTCAATGCAGCCTGTGACAAACATGCTCCTGTCACAGGGAGAAAAACCCAGAGGACCTAGAAATCCTTGGATTACCCCAGAACTACTGGTGCAACTAAATGCAAGAGTCCAATTCTGGCAAACAGTGTGGGTACATGGTACACCAACTGACATCGAAAGGTATAAAAAGATCCACAGTGAGTGCATGAAGGCAGTTTTTGTGGCAAAAAGCAAAGTCTACAAGGAAGCTCTCACTAACACCTGAAATAGTAGCAAATCATTATTGGCAATCTAAACAATATCACTTTAAAGAACCCTGAAATAGCCCCAGGCATGAAAAATGTATAGAGCATTCCTACCTTGGACCCTCTGCTCATTGCTAGCTCTCTGAACCTCATCTTCTTGGATCTCAGTAGTGTGCTTCCGATGAACTTCTAGACCCTGCTCCAGGGGTCAGTGAAAAAACCCAGCATGACCAAATCAGCCACGCTTCCATTTCAAACTGGTCTCTGAAGCCAGTGCTAGAAAATACCTTGAAAAAGCCCTTGGCAAATCAAGGTACATTGGGGACTCTCTGGACCTAAAATTTGTTCGACTAACACTAGACAAAGTATTTGGTCCACTGACAAAGATAATTAATCTATCCGTCTGCCACTCCAAATTCCCCAAATCTGGAAAACTGCCACAGTCACCCTGGTACACAAAAGTGGTTACCAGTCTCTTCAAAACAACTACAGGCCAAGCTCTATACTCCCCCTTGGTCTCCAAGGCCCTTGAAAGGACTGTGGCTGACCAGCTGGTGGAGTACTTCAATCAGTATCAACTCCTATGTCCAGAACCACATGGTTTCCGTGCCAGCCTTAGCACCATCATGGCTCTCCTGGAATGTACTGGATTCATACATAGTGCTCTTGACAAAGGGCACATTGTAGGGGCAGGCTTTGTTGACCTAGCAAAGGCATTTGACATGTTCCATCATTCCCTCCTCCTTGAACAGCTCTCTGACATAGGGCTAGCTCTAGAAACCGTAGCATGGTTTTGTAGCTACCTTATCTTGTGATCACAGCAAGTAAAGATCAGGGACATCGTACCAGAAAGTCAACAGGTCAGATCTGGGGTACCACAAGGATCCGTACTCGGTCCTTTACTCTGCAGTGTCTTTTCTAATCAACCTTCTGGCTGCTCACAATAGCCACATGCTCCTCTATGCAGATGATGCAGTGATCTTTACTAGCAACTTTGACCCTGCACTTCTGGAATATGACCTCCAGAGTGACTTTGCAGCAGCTGAAAAATGGTTCTATGTGCAAAAACGGGGCATGAACTACAAAAAGACTAAGACCATGCTCTTCACCACTGCCCAAAACAAGCTAAAGGCTATCCCCTAGCAATTCAGAATGACTCTGGTAACACCCTGGACCTAGTCCCCCAATTCAAGTACTTGGCAATCACACTGGACAGTGCCCTGTCATACACACAGTACACTGACACCATGACTAAAGCCTTTAACACCAGGACTGGTATCCTCTACAGGCACAGACATTGCCTGACCTATGAAGCTCTGAACTTGGCAATTGACAGTTCACTCATCTCCTTTATTGACTATGGCCGAGCTGTCCATGGCTCACTACACGACACAGTGCTCCAATGCCTCTCAACAGCCTTAACAAAGGCTGCCTCCTTCTCACTAATGCCCTAAAACTCACCACACCTGTAGGCTTTATGCGATCAGACTGGCTTCAATTGAAAGACAGAATACTTTATCAAACCTGTCTACTCACATAAAGGTCACACTAAACTTACTTCCTTAGGGTTCTGAGCCTTCTATCACCACCTATACAGGCCAGGCACACAATGAGGCTCAACTACACAAGTATTCCATGTGCCCAGGTGCCACTAACTGTGGCCCAGTGATCCTTGCTCACTGGGCCCTCTGTCAACAAATGGTCTACCACCTGACATCGCTAGAGCCACAACCCTTGGTTCCTTTAAGCGCAAACTCCATCAGCACTTCATTGACAATACTACCTGTAGGTGCCCTCCACTAGTCTGCACCCACAGCTTTAGTCTGCCTCGCACTTCCTACTCCTGGCCCACTAGGTTAAGTCTTTGCCCAAGCACTTGTCTCCACCCCTACTCCTTGGCTTTTTCTTTCCTTTCCTCTGCCCTCCCTATCCCAGCTCCCACTGCCCTTCCTACCTCACCTAACAGTCTTCCTCTGCCTCTCTATCTCTCTTCTGCAGGATGCTGGCATACCATGCACAATGCCTTAGCATAATTTGTGAATTGCTTGTCATTGCAACCCATGTACTGTTGAATTTTTGCATTTACAAATCAAAAAGTCCCGCACTCCTCCACCTAATAAAGCGAGCTGCTCAGTATTCTTTGGTTCAAGTGCAATTTTATTAAGGTGCCAGTGCTCAAAACCATTTAACTAGTTACTTCTGAAACTGAATGGGTGTTTGAGCATGACTATAACAAATTACGCAGTGCTGAATAACAGCAGCTGCTTTATTTGAGTGGAGGAGCAGTGACTTTTTAATTTATAAATATACAGGTTTGACTCAGCACCCCAGCCTGGTGCATCCTTCTACTCTGTGACTTCATCGAATTTTTATGTACTCTGTGGGATGGATATTCAGACTGCACTGGGCAGTGGCACAAGCCTGGGTGCAGCTTAACTGGGCTGTGTCAGGGCCAGGACTTGGCCATATTCAACAGTGATGCACCATGGCTCAGCACCGTTGAATATGGCATGAATCGCTTGCATCTGCACTGGCAGTAGCACTGCATCAGCACAAGTCACAGAGAGGGAACACAGGGATGTGCCAGTGCAAGTGCAGTTGCACTAGGCATATCACCCGTGATATTCAGCCAGCAGCATGCAAATAGAGCCATAATCTATGCAAGGTGCAAATGGGGCCATTTGCATGTCATTATGGCCCCATTTGCATATGTTGCCCTGGGCGTCCCAGCGAAATGCACCTGGCACCCTGCCAGGCTGCTGTCATTGTGGTTTGGTTCCCTGGTGGGCTAGTGTAGCTCCCCCCTCCCTTATGCCTGATCGCAGGCAGTAGTACAAATATAATGAAACCTGGTGGTCTAGTGGTTCCCTCCACTGCCTAATCAGAGGCATCTGTATTAAAACAAACATTACCTGGTGGTCTAGTGGTCCACCCACTGCCCAATCGCATGCATCTGTATTATAATAACATTTCCGGTAGTCTAGCGGTCTCCCGTTGCCTGATCGTGGGCATCTGTATGATAAAAACATTTTCTGGTGGGGTCTAGCAGTTCCTGCTGCCCAATCATAGAGCAGTTGTAATGGCAGAACATAGCCTGGTGGTCCAGTGGTACCCCTCCCACCTTCTTACAGAGGGACTCCTAGCTGCCTGGCATTCCCCCATCACAGGCAGGCGGCAGCTCCCAGCCCACATCCCGCCTTGCGTTCATTCACATATCTGGTCCTGTGTAAGTTCAGTATGGCCTGCAAGCTCATTGGCCCACACTGTAGACAATAGGCATACAGATCTTTACTATGCGCTGTAATTCGGTGGGTGGCTGGGTGGTATGTGGGCAGGGTGCTGCCACCTGCCGATGATGGGGAGATGCCGGCTGGCTGGGGGTCCTCTGTGGGAGGGTGGGAGGGGGGGTACCACTGGACCACCAGGCTACATTTTTCCATTACAACTGCCCATGATCGGGCAGCGGTGGACAGCTAGACCACCAGGAAATGTTATTATAATACAGATGTCCATGATCAGGCAGTGGGAGGACCACTAGACCCCCAGGGAATGTGTTTTGTAATACAGATGCCTGTGAATGGGCAGCAGGGGGACCGCTAAACCACCAGGGTTAGCTAGTTATACAGAAAGCCCATGATCGGGCATATGGGGTGGGAGGGGTTCACTAAACTACCAAGGTAGTCCAGGTGCTTTTGGATGGTGTTCCTGTTGGGTGGGTGACCACCCATGGCCGGCTGCTGTTGTGTTGTGCCTTGCAATACAGCTGCCCACTTGTGGTGGCCAGCATTTGAGCCTCTATTTTATGGCTCAACTATGAGCACCAGTGTGCGGCACATGTAGGGGTTGTGCCAGCATATGTGCTGCACATCCCGGGCTGAATATTGGGATGTGCCACATATGCATGGGCATGCCCCCTGCATCTGCACTGGATCGGATTACATTGTGCCCCAGCGCATCAGGATTTACACTGTACTGGGCAGCCTTTTCAATATCCCGCTGTGGCACAATGTGGGGTTGCGCCAGTGCAACTCAGTTGCACCAAGCACATCCCCTTTGAATATCCCAGCCCATATGTATAATTTACTGTAACTATTTTGTGTCTTCTTGTGTTAATGTATCTGACGTGGAACCTCTCAAGGAGCATCCGCTCACAGGTGTAATTCAAGACTTCAATAAATAAATAAATAAATAAAAAAGATTGTGGTGCCATTTCCCATCTCCTGGGTCACCCACAGTGCCTCCTTTCTTCCCTGTTCACCCTTTAGTTCCATTGCTTTGATCCCTTCCCTTATGTAGAGAGCTCCTCTTCCTCCTCTTCTATCCACCTTGTTCCTCCTGTAGATTGTGTACCTTCGTAAGTTGACATTCCAGTCATGGTTCTCTGTGTACCATGCTTCTGTTACTGCCACAATATCCAGGCATCCCTCTTCCATCAAGACCACTAGCTCAGGGAGCTTGTTACCCAGACTATGGATGATGGCACTCATTTCCCTCCATTTTTTGTCGGCCTTACCCCTTTTAGCCCCATCCCTGTCCTTACTGCCTTTCCCTTTTTTTCCATTTACCCCTGCCTTCCCCCTATTGACTTCTCCATTTTGATGTTTACTTTACTAACTACCCTGTTTTTTGTTAGGGGGCTGGGATTTTCCTGCTCCTTTTCAGTGCCTCACCCTTGGCTAGTTTAAATGCTTCCCATTGAAGCATTTAAACCTATCACCTGAGATCCTGGTTCCCCTCCTGGACAGATGCAGACCACTGCGCCACTATAGGGCTGCATCACTCCAGGTTGACCCCAGTCCCCAATGAAGCCAAAACTGAGCTCTGCACCAGTTTTTCAACCACTGATTGAATCACATGGTGCAGAGCACCCTGCCTCACCCATGCCATATACAGGCAGCACCTCTGAGAAGTTTACTGGCATGCTACTTGTCAAAGGCCCTACCCAACTCCACAAACTGCCTCTGCATTGCTCTGATCCATTCCCAGCCAGGTCATTTGTTCTTAAGTGGACAACAATGTCAGCTCCCTCCCCATGCAGCTGCTCCATGATGTTATGGATTTGCTCCCTGTCCTCTAAGCCATGGTGCCAGGCAGGCACCTTACCTACATCTCCCCTCCTTCCCCCAGTTCTAACTCCCTAACTATTGAGTCCCCTACCAGGAGCTGTTTCCTTCCCCTGTAGGGTCCCATGCCACCATCCTGTGGATCTCCTTTGTGGAGGTTCCCAGCATCCTCCTTAGTCTCCACTGTGGGTGCCTCCATAGATGAATGATGCTCTGCCAGAATGGCACCTGCTTTGTGGAGAGGTACAGCTGGAGGGATGTGCCTCTGTTCCACCACCCTCACTTCCCTGGGCCACCATGGTCCAACCACTTCTCTTTCTTGGCAACCTCTGAGGCAGCAGCGTCAGCCCCGGTGTTCCATGGGTGGGAGAGGAGGTGCCCTGAATCCTGGCCAACTCAGGCTGGAGACGAGCAACCTCCTCCCTCAGTCCAGAAATGTGACTCAGATGGGACAACACTGCATCCTCCAGAATGTCTTCTGGAAGACTGACACTCCACAGGCACTGCACTGCAACACTCCCATCATGCCTTATTTGTGGCCCCTAGACTGTTGTTTTGTATGCTTACTCTTTCCTCTCTCGGTTTAGTTTTTGTTGTTTGTTTTTTCTCCCTGCTTTCCTGATGCCTCTGTGCCCTTACAGCTTCTGCCCTTCCTGTTCTGGGAAGGAAGTTCCTGTATTCCTCAGTAGTCTACTTCATACTTGCTCAAAGACTGACCTCCAGCAGCTAGGGGTGAAGAAGAGCTGCACCAATCAAGCAGAGTCAGCAAGGGGGTGTGGGAGACCTGCACTGATCAAATAGAGCCAAAAAGCACAATAACGCCAAGCACCAGTGATACTGTAAAAAAAAATAGAAAAACATATGCACAACAGCTAGTAAAGAGAGGGTAGATACTACCCACAGTGATACAGAGGGCTGATCAAGGTTTTGAGCTGAGTGCACTGACTAACTGAATGTCTGAGACTATATGATCATAAAGTACATCATGGCAAGGCAAGAGTTTAAAGTCAATGTTCTCAATATGGTGGGAGTATCTGAGGTGATTAGCTTGATTCACACATTCTTGAACTTTTCAACCTACAGGTTGGGGAAGCCATTTAAAGCAACAAGGGCAAGACTGTGATATATTTGAATTTCTGCTTTGTAAAATTTGTCACAGTAACAGTACTGACGGCATTAGATATTTGGACTGAATCCATTGACAGACCACATCTAAATACTTTTGCAAAGAAAGGAATGGTTTGTTGCAAACAGTCCATCCAGAGGTGAAGAAGGCTGTGTCATTATCATACATGTGTATATATGATGAGATGCAGGCAATAGGGATGTTGATTAGAAATGTGGAGAAGAGAAAAGGGATGTGGTCAGTTGGGCAACAGGCTTGATGTGTTCTAGCTGAGCTCATGAGGCACAGACTGAAAAACAGTAGAACGTATGTAAAACTGCTTAAATGTTAAGAAATCTACTATTTACCTCAGTCTCATGGCCCAGGACAACTGTTATGCAACAAAAGTGGTACCTGAAACTTCAGTTTGAGCTGATTTAAGCATCACAAGTTCAGCTCCCTCACCACAAGATCGACACCCACTCCCAGGCCTCAGCCTTGACTGAAACTAGCACTTTGTCTGACCTAGAAAGAGCCCTGGTTCAAACATGCAGACTGAGATGAAAGTTGGATTAATCAACCTCACAGCCCAGATCAGCCACATCTAGGCACAGTGACAGGATTATCAGAAACTTTGGCAGCACATGCAGCAAGAACTGATAAGCTAGAAAACCAGGTGGGGATCTGGAAGCTACTGTCCATTACATCAGGAAGGAGAGGAGCAATCTAAAGCAACCACACAGGACCTCTGTGCCGCCTCTGATGATCAAAAGAAATGGGCAAGGAGGTCAGACCTCCAGATAATAGGTTTGTCAGAAGGGAATCAAGGGTAAAAAGCCTGAAAAAGAACCCCATCACTGGTTGGTTATCCATCTCAAAATGGACTTGACTACTATGGACTTTGAAATAAAATGGACTCACAGGATTGGCTCCAAGCTGTGACTCAGTGAAAACCAATGCATTGTCTGATCAAGTATATCAGGTATACATAGAAACATAGGGCAGGATTTTCAAAGTGGTGAGAATGCCGCAAGACCCAGATGTGCAGAACATATGGCACATGGGGCTTGCAGCATTCCATGGATGGAGAGTGGGATATTCAATCCCATGTGCCAGATGCAGCAAGTTAGACCAACGTTTTGTGGTCTAGCTTGCAGCAGTCCTGGGGGCTATTATACGGAGCTTGGGCCAGATGTCTGTTTCAAGCTGCCATAAATCATGGAAACAGTCACAACTTCATCTGAGATTGTAGAATCAGGCACAGTTTTGGCAAAGAGGTTTGGCATATTGCCAGAACCTAAGTGCCATTGGGCAGACCATGTCACAAGCCCTGCGCCACACTTAGAAAATCTTGCCCTTAGAGTCTGACAGCAGATAAGGACCACTTGGCTCATTCAGCCTGTCCATTTTCCCTGCCTATCATTTCACTGCAGACCCCACTTGATCTTTGGCTCTCTCTCCCCTCTTGCTTTCCATTAAGTTTCCCTTATGCCTATCCCATGCATTCTAGAATCCCACCACTGTTTTTGGCCCCACCACCTCCATTGGAAGAACGTTCCAAGTATCTACCATTCTTTCCATAAAGAAGTGCTTCCATATTTTTTTATTAGTAGGGAAAACATATACAGAAACAAGCAGGTTTATACAGTTTGAGCTTATAACCCAATAGAACCGTTTACAGGTTATTTTCAGGTTTCCTACCTGTGGCTCTTTCTACAACCTCAGAGATTATATTTCAGAACTTTACTAGCTTGTACATGTTAGAAACATGTGTATAAGGGATCCCTGATTGCCTTGACATCATGGCCACTTCTCATCTAGGTTTGGGTTAATTGTATGTAGTCTGGCAGGAGTCATATAGTTCTATGAAGTATATTGAATTGGATTTGCTGTAATTTAGAGGAGCAACATTCATAATGTGGGTATGTTATTCTTTTTACCATTCATAATCTGTAATATCTGCCTGGATTGGTGGTAGTTCAGGTGGATGTTAAAGATCCCATGGCACTTATCGAAAAGAGTAGGGGTGTTTTTATTTAGAAAAAACATATATAATAACACTTGGTCAAGCAACAGAATTACAAACAAACAAATCAAAATATTAACTGCAGAAACTTTGAAATCATGCCTCTCCACAAATATCTTGTTACATTAGTAAACAAATTCAAGTTATACATTATTGATATTTTGGCTAAAGTTTTTATGTGCTTTCAATCTTCTTATAAATCCTTTCCACCATTTATGTAATGTCCCCGAAGTGACCCTTAAAGCATCTAAAGCATAGATTTTTTCCAATTCTTTTATGATTAAGCTGCCCACACAAGAATAAGGAATTTTCTTTTGATACAGAACCCATTGAATTCTCGCTTGCCATAGATAGTACCTCAGGCAACCTAAAAACAGTGTTAGAGTCTCTTCATGCAAACCTGTAGATATAAGTGTACTTTTCCCAAATATTAAAAACTCATATGACATCATATGCATCCACTTGTAACCCCATAAGTTAGCTAAGTAATCCCACAAACCTTTAGCATAAGTACAGTTTATAAAAAAATGCTCCATTGTTTCCTCAATATTTATACATTCCAGATAGGAACAAAGCCTTTCATGTAATGCCTTATATTTTGCATTCCCTCTAACATTTAACTTTCCATAGTAAATTAACCATTGCGTTTCCCAT
The DNA here is from genome assembly GCA_016271365.2 of Neoceratodus forsteri. Classification (NCBI taxonomy): domain Eukaryota; kingdom Metazoa; phylum Chordata; order Ceratodontiformes; family Ceratodontidae; genus Neoceratodus; species Neoceratodus forsteri. The sequence goes on from JADMNL010000022.1 coordinate 131,972,065, forward strand.
TGATTCTTAGGCATCCTAGGGTTGTTTAATTGTGCCAGTGCAAAGGGGATTAATGCTGAAGGACAGTTTTTAAATCCCGCCTCTTGAGGGTATAATTTTATCATCAAATGCTGATACAGCCCCCTAGTATTATGAGCCAGTACTAACTGCTTCTGCAATTTCCACTTATATATTTTCTGTGCATGAGTAAAATACTCGGAATGTACACATGATGATTAAGTTTTGGAGGTAACAAATGCCAACTCCTGTAGTATTTGCCCATTACTTTTAAATTCCATGTTGCCTCAGCTCTTAATTCTTCTTTCAAACCCTCTTTTATTGTGTTTGCTATAAAAAAAACATGTGCATAAACTACTGGGTCTATCATCCCTAACCCCCCTTGATTCTTTCTTAAATAAGTAAAACCCCTTCTAACTGGGTTTAGGCGATTACCCCAAAGCATCTGAAAAAATAAACTATAAACCTTAGTTTCAAATGCAACTGGTAGAGGGAATATCATTGCTACAAACTGTATTATGGGTAAAAGAAATTGTTTGATTATTTGCACTCTTTCTAATTTGGGTAATCGCCACTGCTTCCATCTTTTAACTTACTTTCGATTCTTTCAATCACTCCTTCCCAATTTTCCTTAGGTATATTCTGAGAACCAAATTTTATCCCAAGTATTCTTATTGAGGTCCTGGATATTTGAATTCCCTCCTGCCATGTCTCTTCAATTCCACTAGCCCTTATAAATAATCCCTATGTTTTCTTTATATTCAATTTTGCATTTGAAACTTTAGCAAAATCTGTAAAAGCAACCATAAGCGGGAAATCATAGCTGTATCTTTGAAACATATTACCAAGTCATCTACGTAAGCCTGTACTTTTAATTGTAAAGACTACCATCGTTGAACTCAATGCCCTCCCAATTTTGTGCAGCTAATACTTTTTTAAAAGGGATCTATCGCAAAGGTATATAGGAGGGGACTAAGTGGGCATCTCTGCCGTACCCTGTGGTTATATGAAAACCTTCTGCTATACAATCTTTCACGAAAGGAAATACAAACACTTTTTGTATAATTTCTCAATTAAATATAATTGGTATGGAATCCCATAGTGCCTCAAAGTAGAAAACAGAAATGGTAAATGTACCCTATCGAAGGCCTTATCCAAATCTCGGCAACCAAACATCCTGTGAAACCCTCTCTGAGAGATGATCAGTCACATCTCTTATCAACATGAGGGCAGACTGAATCCTTCTATCTGGCAATCCACAGTATTGATATGGTGAGATAACTTTTCCAGCATATTTAATTAGTCTTTTATTCAAAATGCTAGCAAATATTTTGTAATCAGAATTTAGGAGCGTAATCGGCCTCCAATTGGCAATGTTCTGTTTATCTCCAGCTTTAAATATATATGTCATTAATCCTTCCGTAAAGAAGGAAAAATTATATCTTTCTCAATAAAATACTGAAACAAAAGTCCCAGACATTGACTGAATTCTTCTGGAAAGCTTTTATACAGATCATTGGTGAGGCCGTCGATTCCTGGTGAAATGTTTGATTCTAAAGATTTGATAGTATTTAGTATTTCTGTTTGTGCAATGGGTTCCCATTTTCTGACCTTTTGACCTTATGACTTGGAACAGGTATCTGGTTTAAATAGTCAACTATATCTTTCTTTTTAATTTTTTCATATGGATTTAAAGCATGAAAATAATCTACTATTACCTTACGTAATTCCTCTACAGTAGTTACTAAACTCCCATCTGATTTCCTCAGCTCCTCCATTCTCATTGACTCCCTCAACTTTTTACACATTTCAAAGGGATCCCCTATTGGTGATTTTTTCACCCCATTAATCAAAATAACCTGCATTGTTTTGCTTCTATTATATTGGTACTCTCTCATCTTTTCTTTTAACACCACAATTTGATCTGAATAATCCCATTTTGATGTGTAAGCTATTGTTAATAGTCTCTGTAATTGCTGCCTTAGACCTAAATAGTGCAAAAAATTGTCATTTTTAATTGTACGTCCTTTAGTTTTAAACCAATTTCTTAACTCAGTTTTAGTCTCTTGCCACCATTCTCCTACATCAGAATATAAAAAAACTACTGATAATCTGGCCTTCAGAAGATTTTTAACCCTATTTGCATAAAAGGAACCTCTAAAGAGGAATTATTCAATTTCCATCTTGAATGCCTTTCTTCTAGTCTATCTGAGAAACTATACACACTTAATAAAAGGAATGATCTGAAAATTCACATGGAAATATTTCAAATAATTCCATTTACATTTTATGTGAAACAAGCATGTGCTCTATCAACTAGAAGGAATTCTCTTTTTAAATGAAAACTATTTTCTGTTTTTGCAGTGTCATTACAAATTATTAAACCAGCCTCTTTTATTATTTTTTTAGACAATTAGAATCACAGTATATTTTTCGTTATTATTTTTTGTGTAACTTCAGGATTTGGGCAATTGAAGTCCCCACCCATAAAATTCCAGCCGTTGTTAACAAAAGGGCTGTATCATATTTAGACAGTTCACTCTACCTGATTTAGTTTGGGGATTATAAATGTTAATGAAACGGAAGCTAAGACCTGACCATTTCCCATCCACAATTAAAACTCTTCCAGGAATCAGGTCGATTAAATTTTGTAACTGAAAAGAAAAGAATTAAACATAATCCCCTACCCCATCTGCAGTGTCCTCCCCGAAAGACCAAAAGAAGGGCCCCAAACCCACTCTCTTCTGAATGTTACCAGTTGTTCAATAGTGTACATCCAAGTTTCCTGTAAGAAACAAACTGAAAAGGGATAATCATGAATAAAGTGAAAAGTGATTGTCTCTTAGCTTTGTTCAATAAACTGTGAGCATTTAAAGAGCCCCAAATCAGCGCTTTCTTTTAAATGCTCAACCTCTTATTTTTTCTTTTTCTTTTTTTCCTTTGTAATTATTTAATGTCTGTGACCTGGTTGATAGTGAAGATTTTTGAGAATCAGAATCCTCTCCTCCAGCTTCCATATTCCCCCACGAGGAAAACAGGGCTGCATAAGAATTACTAGTCTCAATGTGCATTGCTGGGGGGGGGGTTGGGTTGTAAATTCCTAGTTGATCTTCTTTGTGGCAAAGCTAGCAAAGGTTCTTTTACTACTTTTGTGCTATCTACTTTTTCGGTAACATCCTCTGTAAAACAAACTGGGGAAAACTTAAAATGTTAGATGGATCAATGTTGGTACTTGACACACTCCCCACTTTTGAGTGCTGCTCTTGTTTTTCTACCTTATTTTCTGACAATGGTTTGTTTTTGCTGGCTACTACATTTTTAACTTCTCCTTTTAAACCTACTGATTCCATAACACCAGCTAAACTCACTTGAGTGTTAACTGAGGTAGGGTGACTCATTTGTGCAGGAAAAACATGTGTTGAGGCTTCCTGAGCTTTCTGAATAAAAACTTCAGAGCCAGAATTTGTTGTTGAGTTGTGAGCAGCCCAAGGGCAAACTTTAAAAACATGGCCTTTCGAATCACATAAGTCACAACACGATTGATTGTTGCAAAACATTGTTAAGTGACCCACCTCCCCACAATTATCACATCTGGGCTTATCTCACACACTAGAAAGATGTGTTCTTGCTCCACACTTATAGCATGCACGAGGCTCTCCACTGTAAAAACATACACCTCTATCTCTCCCTAATAAAAAGGAGTTTGGAATGTGTTCTATCCCTGCCTCAGTTTGCCTAAGCTTAATTTTATATTTCCATCTGCCAGTCCAAAAATGCTCTGAATCAAGAATTGGTTCTGGTTCACTTAAAACATCACACCTTTTCTTCAACCAAAAAGTAATATCTTCTACCCACACCCCCTCATTTCGAAACATGACAGTGATGAATTTAATTAAAGGCTTAGATAAAGGAATGACAATAAAAGGAGTCCAAATAGGTGAAAACTTGACTTGACCATATCTTATCCAGAACAAATCTAAAGCATGTTGTGTACGAAAGCTCACATCAAAATTGTCCTCCCCTGAAATATTTATAAAAGCGTAAACATCCTGAGGAAAAATGCAATGAATCTTTTAATAAAGTTTTTCCCACGTAATACCTATCAGGCCTAACCTCTAATCCACCTTTGTATCTTAATCTCACAGCATTCCATCTGGGGGCTGCCTCTCTGTGTGAATTTGTAAAAGTTCAGACATTAAGGGTTTCTGAACTGAAGGTGAAGCGGAGGGTACAGGATTCTCTAATGGGGACTTTAAAGGCAAAACTTGTTGGAGGGGTTCCTTTAGAGGAGCCAAAGAGGGTTTTAACAATTCAGCAGAACTACTCTGAGGTTCTAACATATCAATTTCATTATTATTGACTCCCCTAGTACTACTTTCTTTCTGCTGCACCACAGGAGCCCATACTGGGGAATGTTGAGACAGCGTTAATTGTGAAGTCCAATTTGGATCAGGCTTCCATATTCCAGTGTCTGTCTGCATCCAACCTGCCTCATTTAATGCTTTACTTGGTGACCATGAAGTTAGCTCCCTATCTTCTTTTAATAAAGAGGGTTTATTTATTTTCTCCGGTGCATTTAAATTAGAAATAATGTGTTTCTTACTACTATCAACCGGGAAAAAGAACTCAGTTACCCCTGTTTGCAAACCCTCATTTGTTTGATAAGTTACAGTTTGTGCAGTTACTGTATGAGCAGCAGATGATTCTTTTTGCGATAAATGTTTCAGAACAAAACCTGAAGTCTTATTTAAATTAGTATTTTCGTTGTTACCAAAAGCTGAGGTTGAATCAGTTTCAGTCATTTTCTGGTTCGAAGACTGTTCAAAAGACGTTGATGCAGGCTTAAGGCACTCTGCTTAAGCTTTGCAATAAACTGCCAGCCTGTTTTAAGGTTGAACTGTTGAGCTCTGCAACTTCTGCACTGCTGGAGCGTTTCACTTGATGCTCCGTTCTGTGAGACTGATTCCTGACTGCAGACCACCTGTGGAATTACTGCGGACTGCAGTCATTCTCATTCAGCTTGCAGTCAGTCTGGCAAGTATCAATCAGCTGTGCTACATTCTGCTGTGGGGAGCTTCAACAGCCGCCTCCGCCAGCATGTTTACTTTCCATGTCTTTTAATAATGTAACTGACACTGTACCTGAAGAAATACTGCTGACCTCTTCACAAAATGATTCACTGCTCGTTTTCTGCACTCTCTCCGTCATTCCAGACCCAAGTTTCACTCCATTGTTTCACGCCTCTAATCCTTTAAAAGTAGCAGAGTCATTCTGCATATTTAAACCGACAGACCGCATTTCTCTGGAGCTCAAACCACGATAAGGCAATAAAAGTTTTCCTTCTTCTATATCAACTGAAGATACCATATGTTTATGCTCTGTCACCTTTTGTAAGATAAGCTGGTCTTGTGAGGTGTCCTTAGACATTTTATCTTCTTTTTCAGCATGCTCCCATTTTGGAATTTTTCTCAGTAGCTCCTTACCAGTTTCCAACTCAGCCTTTGCCAAGACTGAAGCCTCTAGTCCTTCATGAGTGGGAGTCAAGGCCATCTCTCCCACTCCATTGTCCTCCTTCTCCTTCCATGCAACACTTCGAGTGGCCATCTTGAAAATGGCCAGTCCCCTACTGGCAGCAGACTGCAGCTGAGTAGGGGAATTTCCCCGGTGTCCTGGCCAAATTTCCTCATTCACTAAAAATACCACCAACAGCTTAATCTGGTTCAAGGTCAGTTGGCATTCATCTGTATCCCCTCCCCTTGGTCATGCCTGAAAATAGGCAGGATTTGTCTAGTGCACTTACCCAGTCAACAAAAGCTAAATTAAAAAAATAAATAAATAAAATAAAATATTAATTCCTAAATGTTGTTCCCATTTAACCTTTAACATAGAGAGGTTAAATCCTGATGTGGTTTGCAATAATTTATATATGGCTGATAAAGGTTTATTATCTCAGGCCTTATTTAACATTATATTTTCTAATGGTGAAGAGTCTGGGAAAATCCTGATTTCATAATCAAGTCATGAAGTGGCAAGTATCTAAAATGGTTTGTTGGGATGTTGTATTTGTTCTGTATTTAGTTGAATGATAACAAAAGGATGTCTTCATAAAGCTCTTGTACGATCCATATATCCAGCTCTTTCTATTTTTGAAAGCCTGTATCCATAATAGATGGCTAAAATCCAAAATTACAATATATAGGGATGTAGTAAGATATCATGTCTCTCCATCCTATAAATTTATCAATTTCTTTTCAACTCACATAAGTAGTGTGGGTAGTACCTAACCTATTCTGTGGTGACTTTTTTTATATATAATATTGTTCATATAATATACTTAATGGATTATGATACTTATGATGTGATTGTTCAATAGATAAACTTTTAGTGGGTTCTCTCTTAAACCAATTTGTGATCTCAGAAGCTTAGGACACCAAGTAATAATATTTAAAATTTGGTAATGTCCTCCCTCGTGTTTTTGGTAAAATGAGTTATTTTTTAAAGCTATGTTGTTTTTTTCTGTTCCTAATAAATTGCAAAATCTTTCAATCTAATTCCCTGAAGAACTTACCTGGTATTTTTATAGGTAATGTCTGGAAAAGGAATAACACATGGGGTAGTATATTCATTTGAACTGCATTGCCCAGGTCTATGAGTGTGAAGGAAATTTCATCCATTTTTCTAGATCATTCAGGAAGTTATGCATAAATGGTAGATAGTTTAAATCATATAATTGGTCTATATTCTTAGATAGTATTATCCCTAAATACTTGATTTTTTCTTTTATTACTTCCTGATATTGTATACTTAAATTTAAATTTGGTGCCAGATTTAAACATAACATTTCAGTTTTAATCATATTGGTTTTATACACAGAAGCTTCTCTGAACCTATTAGTGATATAACTGGTGGTAATGATTTTTCTGGGTTAGTTAAATATATAAGGGTATCATCAGCATATAAGCTAAGTTTATGCTCATCACTTCCAATTCTGATACACTGTATGTCCTTTTTTTTTTTGAATAGCCACTGCTAGTCACTCAACTATCAAAGGAAAAAGCAATAGGGACAGAGGGCAACTCTGTCTCATACCTCCCGATAATAGAAAAACTTTTGAAATATTACTGTTTGTTTGTATTTTAGCTGTGGGAGAGTCATACAATATTTTCAGGTTCAAAGTTCAAGTTCAAATTTATTGCGGAAAGCTCCATTGAGCAAGTTCATTCACAGAGAGGTCATTTTTTCCAGTTGAGAAAAAACAGGCTGAATCCAAAATTATATAACATTTGTAAAATGAAGTCCCATTCAACCCAATCAAATGCCTTTTTAGCATCCAAAGCAATTGTTAGACTTCTTGATCTTGACTTTTATCAGTTAAATTAATGAGTCTCCTTGCATTTGGTCCAAGTTTTCTGTCTTTAATAAAGCCATTCTGCTTGGGTTGAATGAAACTATGTATCACTTTCTCCAGTCACGCAGATAATATTTTTGCCAGTGTCTTCATGTCCATATTTAATAAAGAAATTGGTCTATATCAATAAATTAATTCAGGGTCCTTATCTTTTTTAATAAATACCACTATTTTAGCTTGGTAAAATGAAGTGGGTAGTTTTCCTAATGTAAAGGAATAGTTAAATTCATCCAGTAAGGGGCCTGCTATAAAATCTAAATATTGTTAATAGAAATCTGTGGAGAATCAGTCGATAACAGGGGATTTGTCTGATGTTAATTTTTTAATAGTGAGATGAATCTCCTTTATTGATATGGGCAAGTCTAACTTCTGAATGTCTGTTTGTGAGAGAGTGGTTACTTTTATATGATCAAAAAAATGATTTATTGATTGGGGAAATTTAAATCTTTCTATTGTATATAGTTTTTTTAAGAATTAAAACACAGGATAGATTTATTTGTACTTGTTCTGTGATTAGTTTGTCATTTTCATCTTAAACTGCCAGTATCATTCATAATTGTTTTTCTTACTGTAGCTGTAGGGCCAAAGTTTTGTTCAGTTTATCCCTGAGCATAGAATATTTAGTTTGTGTCTGTAAAATATTCCTTTCTGCTTGTACTGATGAAATTTTGTTGGATGTGTTCCTGCCTAATAAAAGTTCCTGAAAAACGTGTGGCTGTAGTGTAGACATATGGCTTTGTTCTAATCTATTTAATTTGTTTTCTATATTAACACATTTTTGCTTGACAGTCTTTTTAATATATGATCTATGCCTTGTTATTTCTCCTCTTACCACAGCCTTAAATACCTCCCTGATCTAATTGTGGGTGAAGTTTCTGCATTGATATTCTTTTGAAAATATTCTATTTTAACCATTTGTAAATGTTCTGAGAATTTTTTTATCTTTTAGATATGAACTATCCAAAGCCCAGGTCCATGACCTAGTGATATTAGTCATTTTTATTGAGAGCTGTATTGGTGCGTAATCTGAAATATGCATGTTACTATAATGTGTGCTCTTAATGTAGCTATTTTATACCTCTGAGGTAAGGAAAAAAATTGATCCTAGAACAGCACTGATGTATTTATAAAAAAAGAGTATGTTTGGGTAGTGGATGTGTAGTCCTCCAAGGGTCTTTTAACCCTAAGTCCTCCATAAAGTCCCTTAAGCTTTTTCTTACAGTGGCCATATTGTCTCTATGTGAGGATGATTTATCAATCCTAGAATTGATAGCTAGGTTGAAATCTCCACCTAGTATGTGTGGGCACTTAAAAGGTGCTACAGTATATTTAGAAAAAGGTCCATATAAAATGTGGGATCACTGCCATTAGGTCCATATATGTTAATTAAATTAAATGATATACATGTACTTAAGATTTCTATTATTATGTATCCTCCTGCTGGGTCACTAAATGTCTGTCCAAACTTAAATGTTGCATTATTTTTAATACAGATGGCTACCCCTCCTGATATGTTATTATAATTTGATACCTAACTGTTTCCTAATTTTTTTAGATAAAAAAGCCACATCAGACATTGTAAAGTGTGTTTCTTGCAACAAAACATTATTTGCTTCCTTCCTATCAATATACCTCAAAACCTGATTATCTTTAACACTGTTTCACAGACCCCAATGTTCCAAGTTAAAAATTCACAAGCCATTTCTGTTTATGTTCATAACAGTTTTTAGCAGACTCCGTTTCCTACTTTAATCAATTTCATGTCATCATCAATCTTTAACATGTTACTTTTTTATTATACTTTTGGAGTTGTGTTCTGACCTTAGTACATAGCATGTTGAGCTTTGTCTCCTACTGATATCCATCTTCCCTATATCACAGATCCCTAATGTTTCAAGTTAAAATTTCACAAGCCATTTCTGTTTATGTTCATAACAGTTTTTTTTAATCCACTCCAGCGCCAGTTATCAACCCAGTCATGGCCCCTGCCATCCCCACTCTCAGATTAGCTGTCCTCCCTGCCCCCTGGCTTGCCCCCCAGGGCGGGACCATGCCACTGGCCAAGGTGTCATGGACATGGGTTTGGAACGGGAGTCAGTCTGAGATCCATGAGGGACAGTGAGGCGGCTTCATGTAGGCACTGTGGTGGGATTTTCTGCTTAAGCTCCCTCTGGAGCTGGATGTGCAATGACACTGGCCAACATGGCCTGCTTAGCTCCCATGCCTGCTCCCCTTGAGGCGTCTGCACCCGACTCCCCCATGTACACACCCAGTCCTCCAGATGCTCCATCCTTCCCTGCCCCTGCTGACCCCCGGCAGCCCTCATTCATTCCTGAACATGGGTTGCCAGCATGGCATGAGGTGTGGCATCCAGTGCCTCAAACCTCAGTGCCACCGGGCAGGGCATGTTCATAACAGTTTTTAGCAGACTCTCTGTTTCCTACTTTAATCAATTTCATGTCATCATCAATCTTTAACACATTATTTGTTTATTATACTTTTGGGGTTGTGTTCCAACTTTAGTACATAGCATGTCGAGCTTTGTCTCCTACTGATATCCATCTTTCCTATTAAAATAAAACCCAACCCTATTATTCTATCAATATGTGTATTTAAATCAAATTAATTTTAATTGGGCACCCCTTCCCTCAGAACAACCTCACCTCCTTCCTCTCCCAAACCCTTTTATACCAATGTCGGACAGCCTATTTCCTCCTGGCCTGATATGTGCAGTAAGCTCCACTACTAGATTTACCTTTTTTTCTATTGTGAAATGGAGATGTTGGTTAATATATAATTTTTTAATGGGGAGAGACACAGTAAGCTGAATCTTGTTTACAGGTGCAACCTGGGAGCACAAGAAAATTAAGTGACTTGCTCAGGGTCACACCGTATTCAAGTGGGGGTTGTGGGATTCAAACCCAGGTTCCAGGTTTGCAGCTCAGGGCCTTAAACCACTGTGCTATACTGCCTCGTAAAATGTAAATAAACTTAAGTAATATAATGTAAATAAATGTAAAAATTAAAGAGGAAAAGAGAAGATGGTCTTAGTTCCACAACAATCCAGTGCACCTTAACATCAGTTGAAAAATACTTAAAAGACAAAAGAAAGATCCATCAAGAAAAGTAATCATATGAATCTTTAAACAAATATCTTAGGTTACCTTAAACCCAAATCTTACACAGCTTAACCTTTTAACTTTTTGTTTTGGAATCTTTCCCTTATATTCCCTATTTCCCTATTTCTCCTCTTTTTCACATCCCTTTACATCCTTTGTCCCTTTCAATTACTACCACTATTAATAGTTTCTCATATAATTCAAGTAGCGGGAGTCTCATTTAATGATACAAAAGAGTTTTTCAACTGCAAAATCTATTACAAAAACATATTCAGACCAGTATTAGAGTTAGGGTTTGGATTAAAGTCAGAAGGTGGGTTCTCTGAAGTGTGTTTGGTTGGATATTCCTTCTCAATCAAAACTTCATCTTCCTTAGGGTCAGTAAAATATCTCATTCTACCTTTCCCAAAAAATCTGAGTTTTGCAGGTGGTAACAATACATATATTATCCCCTTCTCCCTTAGAATGTTCATGATCAAATTAAACAATCTTCTGTCAACCAAGGTTTTGGTACTAAAATCAGGAAAAACTTGGAATTGTATTCCTTTGGCAAACATTCATTTGTCCATTCTGGCCTTCCGTAATACAAATTATTTATCCTGAAAATGATGTGGTTTGATATAGACAAACCATTGATAGTCAGAATTAGCAGATATTTTAGCAGCAAAACTTCTATGGGCCCAGTCTAGTTGGATTTTATTATCTGGATATGCTTGGCCTGCTGCTATGGTGAACAGTTCCTCAAAGTAGAGTATAGGGTCGCTGGAGCCTTCTGCATCTGCAGGTATGTTTCCCAACTTTAAATTACCCCTGCATGACGTATCTTCTTGTTCTTGTATTTTTTTGTAAGCATAGCCAACTGATTCATATGTAATGAAACCATAATTTGTATAGGTTTGAATTCTTCCACTGTGGCCCCAACTCAAATTTCAACCTCAGTTGCATGTGGTGTTAGTGCTTCTAATTTGGAGCTAATGCCTGTAACTGAGCATTAGTGACCTGACCCAGGAAGTGCAGAATTAAACTGATTGCTGCCAGCACTTCTTTTTCAAATGACGAGTGTTCCTTTTCTTTTTCTTTGGAAGTGCAGGTTTGTTTATAGTGGGATCTTACAACAGGCTTGCCATGCTGAATCTTGTTTTAGGATCACTATCCAGGCATTGTTTTTTATTGGTGTCTGCCTGTTGGATAGGAGTAGCCTGGATGCCTATAGGGGTTCCTGTTTGTTCTGTTTCTACCATATTAATGTAAGCCTCTTTGACTGTCAGCATATTTTGTGGTAGTAAAATTTCATGTGCTTCATCAATATTAAAAGGAGGGTTTTCATGATCTTTCTCCCACCCATGCATTTCAATCTCAGTTTGTTTATCCAGAAAAACAGCTTGTCTTACTGCAGTTTTAGATGAGGATTCAGTAGTAGAGCTGTCTTTCAGGTTTTGAGGTTATGGTGTCCCCCATTTCAAATCAGCTTTAGTACTGTTTGATGTTATGGTAATGGTCACTGTCTCTCTGTCATGCCCATCAAAATCCAGATGGTGTATATTACTTAAATCCATATCGTGTTCTCTTGTGTTCTCCTTAAAGACTGTCTCAGGTGAGTCATGGGCTGTTTGGTTTGCTTCCTTGCTGTCTTCCTCCTGTGAAGTCCCAGATTCTTTCTCAATAGACACAACCCCCAAGTCTCCATGTGTTTATTTTTTAGCCAGTTCCATTTTTTCAAAACCCTGCTCCTTTTCTCTTGCAGGTAAGGTTTGCAAGGGTTTACTGGGGGTTGCAGGTAACGGGGAGATAATCTCAGGTAATGTGGAGAATTTTTTTTTTTTTACCATAGGTGATAGGTGTACTTTTGAAATGGAGCAGGCAGTATCTGAAATGGCAGCTTCAGTTTCTGAACTAACTGTAGAGTTTGAAGCATTGGATGTGACTGTTTCAGTCAAACCAAATCAGTAATTTATTAAATATGAATTAATGTCCTTTTCATTTTAACCTCTGGTGGTGGGTTTGTCTGTGAACGTTTCGGGCCTAGTGTCTTTCTTTTGTTCTGGCTCAGCATGACAGAGGGTTGTTTTAAAAGGTGGTAAGAAAACAAGGTGGTAACACTACAAAACGGCTCCTTTAAATGTTTATCAGTTCAACTCCGCAGTGATTCTCTTTCATCTTTTCCTCTATTGCTCCATCTGTGCTTCCAATATTCCAATAATAAGGCAACACTTATGTCATTGAGTTATTTTTAAAGAATGTCCATTTCAAGTTTTGGTACAAGTGGTTTTTAGCTTGAAGGGCTAGAAGCTGCCACATCTATGCCTCCTTAAGCAGCCATCTTGGAACTCCTTTACTGAAGAAGTACTTCTTCACATCTATCCTAAATCCCCACCCCCAGCTTCATGGGGCACAGGGTCAAAATGCTGCATGGCATTCTGCCATGCTACTTAATTGCGTTGCATGATTTCCCATTAACTTTTGTTCTGTGAGGGGGTCTGCCCCCACACCCCCTGTAACAGAGGACTGCACCCCAGACCCCTACTGAAGATTCTAACTCCAGAGAGGTCCAACACGGAGAGTGCACAGGTCTGGGTTTCTCCTTAATGCCGTACGCTATTAAGCGTACGGCATTATGACCCGGTATGGCTTCATGGCATGTTCCCATATTCTTGTGAATCAATTTTTCTGATAAAGAATACCCTCCTTTACCTTATTTACTACTTGAAATATTTATAAGTCTCTAAAATATCACCCTTTCCCTCCTCTATTCCAAGATGTGCATATTGAGATCATTTAGTTTCACCTCATTGGGCTTTTGATGCAGCTCCTGCACCATATTAGTTATTGTCCTCTGGACAGCTTGTAATCTATCTACAGTATGTCCTTCCAATGATGTAGTCTCCAGATTTGGATACAGTACTCAAGGTGGGGTCTTACCAGTGATTTATACAGTGTCAACACCAGCTCCTTCCACTTGCTGGTGTTACTGTCATGCCCTTCTGCACCCTGGCATCCCACTAGCTCTCCCAACTTCTTTGTTGCACTGGCTGACTACTTTTAGGTAATCAGATATGATTACCCCATGTCCCTTTCCTCTTTGGTGATATTTATATGAACATATGAAGAAACCAACAGAATGAGACCATTTGATCTATCTAATCTGCTCATATTGCAGGGTCCACAGTTTAAGCTACTGGCCCTGTCCCCTCCCCAATCTTTCCATCCTTTCCAGCTGTCTCTCCTGTTACCCTTACTTTCCCCTTATGTCTACCCAAGCCTCTGTTGAAGCTGCCCATGGTCTTCAATGACAGCATCTCTTCCGGCAGCACATTCCAACTGGCCATCACCCTCTCTGTGAAGAAGTGCATCCTATCATCCCTCTTAAACCTCTTCCCTTCCAGCTTATGACTGTGTCCCCTTGTGTTTTGTCTGCTACATAGTGTAAAGAGACCTTCCTATCCAATCTCTTTATCCCATTCAAGTATTTGATGATCTCATTCATGTCCTCTCTCTCTCTCTCTCTCTCTCTCATCCAGACAGTACGTGTTCAGGATCCCCAGCCTCTTATCAAATGCTTTACTGTGCTACTCTGCAATCATCTTCATTGCCCTACTCTGGAGAGACTCCAGTAGGTTAATGCCTTTTTTAAGGTGTGGGCACCAGTATTGTACTCCATACTCTAAGTGTGACCACACCAGTGACATGTGCAAAGGCAGTATAATCTCGTATCTTCTTCTGCTGTCCCCTATGGCTATGCATCCCAACATCTTGTTTGCCCTTGCTGCTGCTTTCTTGCACTGTGCGGAGTACTGCAGGGCACAAGTATTCATCATTCCAGATCTTTTTCCTCCTCAGTTGCAGTTACCCAGACTACTCCCATGTAGTACTCCAACCTGGAATTCTTGGCTCCAATACACATAACTTTGCATATCTTGACGTTGAAGCCAAGGTGCCAAATCCTGGACCACCTCTTAAGATTTTTCAAAGCATCCTGTAGGTCCTTTCTCCCTTTGGCTATGTTTACCCTACCAAGGGCTTGATGTCATCTGTGAAAAGGCACATTTTGTTCTTAATGCCTCCCCAATATCATTGATGAAGACATTGAATAACACCAGTCCCAGCACTGAGCCCTGCAGGACCCCAAAGGTGACCTCCCTGGTGCTAGATAACTTTCTCTCCTTCCACCACCCTCTGGGTCATGTTTGTCAGCTAGTTTTGACCCATCTGATCATCATCTGCATCACTCTGAGACCCAGAAATTTCTTGATTAACTTCTTCTGGGGTGCAGAGTCAAACGTCTTGCTAAAGTCCAGATAAAGGATGTCCACCACGTGGCCCCTGTCTACTGTCATACTGACCCAGTCAAAGAAGTCAATCAGATTAATTTCACATGTTCTCCCTCCCATAAACCCATGCTGCCTCTCATCCTGGAGATCATACTCCTCTAGATACTCTACCAACCTTAAATATGGTCTCCATGATTTGCATATGATTGAGGTCCGACTGAAGAGCCTGTAATTCCCAGGGTCATTTTTGGAACCACTGTTATGGAGGGTCATCACATGTACCATTCTCCAGTTCTGTGGTACCATACTTGATTACAGTGACCATTGGAAAGGCATGCCAGTGATCCAGGAAACTGTATTGCCAGTTCCCTCAGTACCCTTGTGTGTATACCGTCTGGGCCTAGTGATTTATCCACCTTCACTGCTAACAGCCTCTCCTGTGACAGGGTGGCCCCTGTCATGGATGGGTGCCCTGGTCTACCCTTAACCCCCACCCCCATATGTGTTTGGGCAGCTTTAAAATAAATAAAATGTGCTTGATAAAATGCCTTGCTATACCTTTAGGAAAAGAAAATGACTAATGTGTCCAGCCTGCAGGCAATGGTAATAGGTATGGTTCAAGTACTTGATTTAAAGTTGTTTACATATCTATAGAAAATGCTGGCAACCTATGAATAAAGTGCAGCAGCTTTATAGCATTGATATTGCTGACTGATAAAGTGCACCATGTGTTTTATAAAGAGTTATATGTTGTATAAAAAACAGTGTTAGAAAATCCAGCCATAATTAAGGTGTTTACAGGACAGGTTGAATTATGTATAGTACAGTGTGCACATAAGCATATATACCTGAGGAACCAGGCTGAATATATATTATATAGGTATACATTTAGAAATGCATTTCATAACAGTTGACAATACAAAAATATGAAGAATAAGACAGCTGTATCATAAAAGCATGCAGATGTAAAATAAAGAGAGATCCAGACAAGAAGGAGCTTTAGCTTTTAACATGGAAAGACTCAATCTTTTCATTCTGAGAAATTGCTCAGTGGGTGAAAAGTTAACCCGTGTGCCTCTGTATTTAGAATTTATGGAAGGGAAACTTATTCTGGAAAGGGGCAAGTTGTTTAAGCTTTCAGAATAGCAGCACACATGTATTAAAACAGAATACTGACAAGCAAGGAATGAAACTGGTTGCTTGCTGCCGAAAAAAAGCAATATCCTGTAATTAATTCCTCCATATGTTTTCCATTTGTAAAGACATCTCTCCAGTGATAGAGAAAGAACTGAACCATTTAACTTTCACAGGCATTACAAGGTTGTATGATTTATAAGGGAAGCTCTTTATAAACAAAAATGTCTGAAAGAAAGCCAAGTGACCTGGGGAAATATTGAAATCAGGACCTGGCAGCTTTCTACTGAATTCTTTAGAGTGGAAAAGTTTGTCACTCTTAGAAACAGAAAGCCTTGTGTGTTAAATAAACAAGCATTTGTCAATGCCGAATGTTGCTTGCTTCTATGTGCTGTTTAGGTATTTGGAAGTCATTGGAGTGCAAATATTGAAAATTTGCGAACTTACGAGCGTGCGTAGGAACTGCTCAACGCACGCTCATAAAACAGTCATTTTTAGGAATTTTTTCACCAAATTTTCAACATAGCCATTTTAAGACCTCTGCTCATGAACAGTGTCACTGTGATTTTCTTAATGTGTCCCATACATTGAGTTCGCACACTGACTGTGCCATTATTGCACTACATGGTGGAAACACATTTGGGCAAGTTGTAAAAATGACAGCTGTACTGCTCATAAGGAGGTGTGTGTAAAATGGCAATGTTGCAAATCTGGGTAGAAAATATTGAAAATTCGTGAATTTCAAGCGAAGCTGGTAACCTACGACAGAAGACACTCGTAAAACAGTCATTTTTAGGAATTTTTTCACCAAATTTTCAACATAGCCATTTTAAGACCTCTGCTCATGAACAGTGTCACTGTGATTTTCTTAATGTGTCCCATACATTGATTTCGCACAACGACTGCGCCATTGTGCGCTACATGGGTGGAAACACATTTTGGGCGAGATGTGAAAAATGACAGCTGTACTACTCATAAGAAGGTGTGGTAAAATGGCAATGTTGAAAATCTGGAGTGAAAATATTGAAAATTCGCGAACCTACGAGCGTGCGTAGGAACTACATATAGCATGCGCTAAATAAAACAGTCATTTTTGAATTTTTCCACCAAATTTTCAACATAGCCATTTAAGACTCTGCTAATGAACAGTGTCACTGTGATTTTCTTAATGTGTCCGTTACATTGATTTCGAAGACACCCGACTGGCCATTGTGCGCTACATGGGTGGAAACACATTTTGGGCTAAAATGTGAAAAATGACAGCTGTACTACTCATAAGAAGGTGTGGTAAAATGGTAATGTTGAAAATCTGGAGTGAAAATATTGAAAATTAAGCGAACTTACAAGCGTGCATAGGAACTACATAAAACGCGCTCGAAAACAGTCATTTTTGAATTTTCACCAAATTTTCAAAATAGGCTTCTTGAGGCCCACCTTATGAACATTTGTAGTGTCATTTTGTTAATCGGTCCCGAAAGGTGATTTTGCGCAGTGACTGCGAAATCATCCTTCGGGCCCGAATAATGCCATGACTGTGACAGCATTCATGTGAAGGGATCCCAAAAACCCAATGTTGAAAATTTGGTGCAAAAATTCCAAAAAATGCCCAAGATATGCGGCAAAGTTGAAAAAACCCTATCTATTACATTATACAGCTTACCGGCATTTCCTCAGTTCACGGTCGGCTTTGAAGAGTGCAGATGTGTTCCCGGTCCATAGATGATGCGTCAGCCCGAGCTCTGGAGAGTAAGTATGGGGTGAGGGGTGTGGGGAGGCAGGGTTGAGTGGTGGGGTGCGGGTTGTGGGAGGGGGCAGGAGACTACGAGGTACTGTTTTTATTCACAGTTTTTTTTTTAAGAAGACGATGAGGACGTTTGCCACGCTGGGGTGGGCTCCCAGAGTGGCACCAGGAAAAGCTTTTGGGGGGGTGTGCAGCCTTGGAGCTGACGGGGGATTGGGCACCCCGTTGGCTATAGTTGTTGCCACGCTGGGGTGGGCTCCCAGCGTGGCAGCTGGATAACTGTTGAGGCGTGGAGCCGACAGGGGATTGGGCACCCCCTGCCATCCAGTGTGTGCTTGTACGTGTGATGGGGGAGAGCCTGCTCACTCAGCGGAGCTCTCCCTTTCAACTGTATGCCACTGCATTTTGGAGCTGTCATAGACAGCTGCAGCCCTCATTGGCGAATTGGGACCGCGCCTGCAAAACACACTGACTGCACTGGAAGAGGGGCTGACACACCTCCGGAAACTCGGATGATGGCACTATGTTTCTTGCACATGCATGCAAGCAACATGATAAACTAAGTGCTTGCTCTCCTCATTCTGCCGTCTCTCTCTCTCTCTCTCTCTCTCTCTCTCTCTCTCTCAAAAGCATACTCTGGAGTCTGATGCAGCAAACAGAACAGAGCAGGTGGCTACAGTTGATCTGATAAATTTCAGCCTCCTCTAGGATATTAAACTCTCCAGGCTAGTCTGGGGAAACTAAAGTCAATGCATTTTACCAGTCGACACTGTTAGGGTAGCAAGCATTAAAGAAACATGAAAAGGGAATCTATAAAAGGAGATAAATAATGCAAAAAGGACTAAATCAGGGGAAACATAACTCTAAGAAGAGAATAATATATGCTTCTTAAACTGTAGTTGGAACCCTTTATTTCTGTTAGGATAATTCTTAATGTTGTAGGTTTCTGGGGTATAAATTAATTTAAGAATAAGTATAAGCTATGCCAGAGAATACAAATGCTGCGTATAGCTTACCTGACTCTAGACTGCAAGTAATTGATTACTATAGAGGATCAGCACCCTCTGCAGTCTCCTTATCAACAAAATAACCTGCCGCCTGGTGGCACTGAGGGTTGAGGCGCTGGGCGCCACACCTCACGCCATGCTGGTGACCTGTGTTCGGAAATGGACATGGGCTGCCGGGGGTCGGCAGGGGCAATGAATGATACAGCGTCCGGAGGACTGCTATCCTTCCCTGGGGAGGGGTGATCTCAGCACTGGCACCTAAGTGCCTCCTAGTGGAGGCTGGGGGCAAGGTGTGCAGCGGGCGTGCATGGGGGAGTCGTGCAGGCGTCTCAAGGGAGCTGCAGGGAGCACATGCGCATTCCACCTCGGCTGACTTCATTGCACACACCCAACTCCAGAGGGAGGAAAAGGAAGAAAAAATCCTTGCCGCAGCACATGCATGAAGCTGCCTCACCATCCCTCATAGCTCTCAGGCTGACTCCAGTCCAGACTTGTGTCCGTGACACCTTGGCCAGTGGCACGGCCCCCCTGGGGGCAAGCCAGGGGCAGGAAGGACAGCTCATATGGGAGTAGGGACGGCGGGGGCCGTGACTGGGCTGAGAACTGGCGCTGGGGCAAAAAAAATAATAAATAACCTGTCACTCACTGAAATAAAGGAGGGACTAAAGACTTGATTACAATGCAATGAGGCATTGAGGGAGTTCTGTTAGCCCACAATAAACATTATGCTTAGTTATTTGATTTATATGTATGCTGGTTACTAATTTTTATATTCTGGTGTGCCTTCTTGTGTTAATGCCTTTAGGGAAAGATAGGATAACTATTGAATTATGTAAGGGGCAATTATGGGCGGATCACATGATTCCTGATATCACCCCCTAGAATGCTATAAAAGCTTTCCACTAGGGAAGAGTGTTAGAGAGGTGAATCTGTTTTGAATTGACAGTGAGAGAGGAGAGTCATCCTCAAACTGACTGACTGTGGGAAAAGGACTGAAAGGAAGAATGCTATTGCTAGGCATAATATTGGCCTTTCTAAGGCAATTAAATATGATTATTCCTTTGAAGAAGTATGCACTAATACCTGACTTTTAATTTCTGTAATAATCATTTTAAAAGAAAATAAAATGTTAAGTGCCAGAACAGCACTTTTTATACACTAAATCTACAAATCTACAAGTCTGCCTGGTAATTGTATCCTGTTATCAGATCCATATTCACACCTCCATCACTCTGTCCTCCTCTACCACCACATCTGTGTTCTCCTCCCACCTTAGTCCTCTACTCCCCCACTGAAGGCACTGGTCCATCCTCCTCCCTGGGGAAGATGCAACAGAAGTATTTGTTCAGTACCTCTGCTTTTTCTCCATTCCCTTCCAACTACTCATTCCCCTCTCTGAAGCCTAACAGCACCCCTGCTGTCCCTTCTCTTGCTTATACAAAGAAAAAAGGCCTTCTACCCCTTCTTAATTCCCTCAGCTACTGTATCGGTAGTTTCTTCTGTTCCTTAGCCTACTGGACTACCTTACTTGCCACAGTAGCCAACCTTAGATAATCCCCCATCCACCTTACTCTTGGTCTTTCTGAATTTCCTATACACTAACCTATTGTTCCTTACAGCCTGGCAACCACAGAACTAAAGCAGTTGAGTTCTTTTGCCCTTGAGGTTTTTCCACTTGAGCATAATCCACCCCTCTGTTGCAACCATTATTCCATCCCTTATGATGGACCAGTTTTGGTATGTAATTAAGTAAAAATGTATTTGTTTAGTGCCCAGTCCTGAAGGCTCTGGGTGCTATACAGGTAGGCATAACAACAAGTCAACATACAGTAATAAATGACATAAAGTGAAGAAAGATGAATAAACTAAAATACAATCTGAATAGCTTGAATTATTTAAAATAATCCAGCAGTTAGTAAGCAAGAGATACCATATGAAGTCTATTAATGCCTTTTTAAAAAGAAGCACCTTCAGCCCCTGCTTGAAAATCTGAAGTGAATTCCATAGCACTGGGCCCGCCACTTCTAAAGAATGGTCTCTGGAAGACTTTATGCAGGCACTAAGAACTACAAGGAGGCTCACGGTGGAAGAGAAGACGCAAGCGCACAGGGTAGAAAGGAGCCAGGATCAGGAGGTCTTTTAGGTAGCCAATACCCGATCCATGTAGGGCCTTATAGGTGAGCAAACCCACCTTAAATATGATCATCCCCCTAACTGGCAGCTAGTGCAGCTCACGCAGAATCAGGGTCACATGACAAGCCCTCAAATGGCCCGTTGGCAACCTGGCCACAGCATTTTGCTCTACCTGCAGGTGTCAGAGAACCCCTCCATTGATTCTGAGGTACACAGCATTGCAGTAGTCAAGCCACAAGGTCACAAATGCATGTACCAGTGATGGCAGGTCATCAGGCAGAATCAAGGCTTTAATCTGGACAACAGTCCTCAGATGGTTGAAACCATTTCTGCTGATGGATGACACCTGAGCATCACTTGTCAGTCCATCATCAAGGATGATGCCCAGATTAGTATACCTTGGTAGATGCCTTCAGGGGAGTGGGGCCAAGAAATAACCTTCTTCCCATCTCTGCAGCACCTACATTCTGCCAGTGACCAGGCTCAATCACCAGCACCTTTGTCTTATCAGGATTAAGTCTTAGCCATTCACACCAGATAGATCCAGTACCACCATTAGTTATTCTTGGGGCAACCCCCTTGAAGGTCAGTAATGGACCATCTACACAGGGGAAGGGCTAACGGGGGGATTGGGGTATTGAATGAAAACTTCACCGTTCAGTGATCTGACCAAATGACTGGATCAGTTCTTGAGGATGGTGACTTCAAGCCCCATTGAGAACACTAAATCCAAGATGTGACTGTGACAGTGGGTTGCAGAAGTAACAGCTTGTGTCAAGCCCAGTGAAATCATCAACTGGAGGAAGTCATAACCAAAGTGAGAATGTTCATCATTGACCCAGGAATTGAAGTCACCCAGAATCAATCATCTGGGTGACTCCAGTATCTTTTCAATGACAAAGTGTGCAACATCCTACAGAAATTCACCCTTGTGCCCCAGAGGCTGGTATATGAGGAGGATTCACTGGAGTCCAGTATGGTCCACCCCCATATCTTCTCTGAAGACCATCAGATGCCTCCTTAGTAATTTGCCATCTTCATGGTATGGTATGGTATGGTAACATTTTATTCATATATAATATGAACAGGATCAATCTCCACTGAGTAACAAAAACTCATTTACAAGGAGGTCCATAGAAACAAACAGTAGTTTCACATATAAAATAGATATGACAGCAGTTTACATACAAGTAAAATACAATTTGATCTTAACTTAACCAAATGTGTTGCAAATGACAATATAAAAAACTTAGATTACATACTTTTACTTTCTCCTAAAATAAGGACAACTCCAATAAATACACAGTCTATGACTCCCTATCACATTGTACCCAAAACTGATATTCGTTTAAATACATGATTGTAAATACTGGAGTATACAATGTATTCTTAGCTTCTGTGCAAACTTAAAGTGCAAGATTTACAGTACAAGCTTTAAAGTGCAAAATTAGAATACTAATATGTACAACATATTCTTGGCTTATGTACTAACTTGAACATGAAGTCCACCCTCGTAAAATCCAGGATTTTGGTCTTAGTGGGGTTGGTTTCCCTGCCCATATCCAACCATAACCACACTGTGCGATGGTCACTTCCACCCACCCAGGGGCTTCTTGACTTATGTCTTGTACATGCTCCCCTTTTGTTAGCATTAGATCAAGGATTGCACCCTCCGTGGTGGGTTCTGTGGCACCCTGAGTCATGAACCCACTCTGCGGCCCTTCCAGCCTCACTTGACTTCTGACACATGTTTTGGATGTTATGCTCCAGTCTACCCTGGGCAGGTTGAAATTCCCACTATTACTACCTCTCCTTTCCCTGCAGCTTCCAATATTTGTGAGCACAGTTCCCTGTCCCTTTCCTCTTCCTGGATGAGTGATCTGCAAACCACTCCAAACCTCACCCTTCTCTTTCTATTCAGTCAAAACCTCTTCTCCACTTTGTTCTCCACCTCTGAGTTTCTCTGCCCTTTCTGAACTGAAACCCAGCTGCCATTCCCTTGACCACTGAACCACCATGGGGGGAATGAACCACAACAAGGGCTTTCCACTTACATTACAGTGTGTTCTGCACATCAGGGGCTACTGATCATCACAGGCAGGATCAATGTGTCCATACCAGTGGACAGCGACTCTCTGTCTCTGTTTCTCTCTATTTCTCTCTCTTCCTCTCTTTGTCACTCCTTGTCAGGTTCAAACTGTCTCAGACACAAACCTGAACAAATCACAGTGCACATCTGTGAAGTGCTGGCTTGCATGGTGGCAAGCATTGACTTAATTTATGGCGGTCCCCATTTCCTCAACTTCCTGGCATGGCAGCCGGCCGGGTGGCACTGAGGGCTGAGGAACTGAACACCTTACCTCATGCCATGCCTGTGACCCAGGTTCAGGAACAGCTTCAGGTTGTCAGGGAGCTGGCTTGGGGGGGAGGATTGGAGCAGGATTGAGAAGCCAGAAGGCAGCTCTCTTTTCTTGAGGGGGAGTGGTTGCTGCCTTCCCTGTAGTCTTGCTGCCACCGGGTGGAGGCCTGGTGGTCAGCATACGTGCTGGGGTGACACGTAGAAAGTGGATACCTCAAGACATCTTTGAAAAAGCATCAGAGTGATGTGAAATGTTGACCATGCCCATTTTTGTGAAAGGGTGCACTTGCATTTATCCGTGTAGTTCATTTTTTGTCCGTATTTATCAAATAAATGGTTTATTGCCTCCTATCATTTTGGATCTTCTGTGTCCTTCCAGTTAGCTGAGCATTCCTCTTTGTTTGCAGTGTGCTTTTCCTTGGTTCCTGGGTGAGTGTTTTTGAGCTGCTGCCTCTCCATATGGACCTCGAGACATGGAGTGTGCATGACTTCACATGCGTGTGCGCATCTGAGGTAGGGGGATGGGTCACGGGTAGAAAATGGAAAAACACCATAAAATACATATTGGAAAAATACTGCCTGGCATGGCGACATCCACAGTCTATGTTCCTGTTAGCCAAGATCACATTGGGCAGCTCTCTGCTATCATGGGTGAGTCACCAATCAGGCAGGCTCCCAGCAGATGAACCAAGCTTGAATGTCTCTGCATCGGGTACAAAGATTATCTTTCATGATGCCCACTAGTCAGTCTAGCTGAGGAATGGGGTAGGCACAGGCAGCAACTCAAAGAACCTCACAGCTGGTGGGAAGGTTCCTTGATTCAGGTTCTGGTGATGAGAGAGACATTCCAGGAACTGCTTGCCTTCAGGGCAGCATGCTGAGCCAGTCTTAGTAAAGTTCGGCAATTCAGGGAAAATAGTGCAAATCATGCCAGAGAATGACAAGTTTCTTCACAAGGCAACAATGAAGTTCTCTTCTGGGCAGAGATTCTTTTTTATATATATATATATTTATTTTGCCTTTTCTGGTAGGGTCTCCTGTCAGGTTCAGCCCTGATCATGGCCCCCAGACTTCCACCTACCGTCCCTTGGCCGTCACTCTCCCGGTCACCCGTGGCTTGCTCCCCAGAAGGCGGGGCCACGGCCCTGGTCCCCATTATTTCCACTGCCGCAGGACCAGTATCTGGGTGGGAGAGCCGGCGATGGAGGCTAATTGAAGCCTGGAGAGGGCTTCAGGAGACGGAGGCCCCACCTTGGTTTTTCCCCCTGTAAACTGGGGTGGAGACATACAATGATGCCCAGCATCTGTACAGCCCCAGAGATCTTTTGATTATGCATCATCACAGGGCAGCAACCCGGTCTCCTCCAGGTGTCATACCTGTGTGATCACAGGCCCCTTTCCCCATGGAGAAGGAGAGCAATCCTAGGGACGCTCAATCCTTATCCCCCCAGCCGGACCTCCGAAGACCCGGGTCTGTTCCCAAACCCAGGTCAATGGCGTCACAAGTGGAAATCCAACCGCTGCACCGACAGGCCGGCATGGCAGAGATTATTCTGGCAGGTACACTGCAGGTACTTGCACCTATTAGGCTGGCTGACAATTAAGCAGCATCTTCAGATACAGGACTAGGTCTTTAACCAGAAAGCTTTATCACCTTCCATTCATGGGCAATAAAACTTAAGGATGGAATACTGAAGGAGAGACTGGTGGTATTTCTGGAGGGAAATTAACTTCAGGATGGGCGGCAGCACAGGTTCATCTCAGGGAGGTCTTGTCAGACCAGTCTAGTAGAATACTATGACTGGGTTACAAGAGAGCTGGATAAGGGTCACACTGTGGATGTCCTATACTTGAACTTCAGCAAGGTCTTTGATTCAGTGCCTCATGGGTGGCTAGGGGAGAAACTGACTTCAGGGGGGAGAAACTGTCAAATTGAATACGGAACCTGCTGAAGGAAAGGCAGCAATGGGGGGGACTCTCAGCACCTCGGCCAGTGATGAGTGGAGTACCTCAGAGCTCTGTGCTGGGGCCAGTACTGTTTGGACTATTCATTTTGGATATCTCACATGGAGTTGGGAGCAGGATTATTCTGTTTGCAGACAATACTAAAATGAGGCAGTAGTTGATGAAGTGGATGGGTAGAAACAACTACAAGGGTATCTAACAAAACTGGAGGAGTGGTCAGAGAGGTGGCAGCTTGGCTTCAATGCGAAGAAATGTAAGATTTTGAACTTCAGGACAAAGAACCCAGATAGGGACTACTGGTTGGTGGGGTGAGCTGGGGAACACTAAGGAAGAGAAGGACCTTGTGGTGTTGATATCGGGGAGCATGAACAACTGTGCTTAATGTAGGAAAGTCACAGCTAAGGCTAACAAGTTGCTGGGGTGTACTGCAAGGGGAATCTCAACCAGGCATAGAGAAATGATCCTGCCCCCTCTACAGGTCATTGGTCAGACTGCACTTGGAGTACTATGTGCAGTACTGGCATCCATATCTGAAGAAGGACATTAAACTGCTGGAGGGGGTGCAGCAGAGGGCAATACAAAAATGTTATGAGGGATGGAGGACAAAGCCTATGAGGACAGACTATGTGAGCTGAATATGTACACCCTGGAAGAGATGAAGGATGGTGGATATGATTGAAACATTCAAGTATTTGAAGGGGATAAACGAAGCCAGTGCTGATGGGTTGTTCAAGCTGAGGAAAGGTAGGGACACAAGGTGGCATGGGATGAGATTAGAGGCTGGAAGATATAGGAGAGAGATAAGGAGACATTACTTCATGGAGAGGGTGGTGTCAAAGTGGAACACCCTACCAGAGGGGTTTATATCATGTAAGATGATGGGACATTTTAAAAGGGCATGGGACAGGGAATGAGGGAGAGTCTGGGAGAATGGTGCTGAGAAATGGAGTTATAGTGCTGAGATCATCCTGAAGATGGGGGGGGGTTGGGGCACTTGCAATCTAGGGGGTGCTAGCTGCACACTCAAATAGACTTTGATAGACCATGAGGTCTGTTTCTGCTGGTGGTTTCATATCTTCATATGCCACTTCTGGTGCAGTGAGCTCCAGGTTCTTCTCTACAGCCCCAAGAATTTATTTTCAGAGACTAGACACTCTCACCAGAGATCAACTACCTCTTCCTCTCAGGGCTAGAAGTCTTCCTGTTCATTTCCTATGTCAATCTAGTGCTAGCAGTATTGAGCGCCTCAGATAGGATTCAGCAGCATTGCTTTTTACTGCTCCATGTGGCATCGAATAGCATAGAACTCACACCTGTTGCTCGTAGTGCTGTGCAAACCTAACTCACCCCCACTCAGGTGGGACTGTCTTCTTTAGTAACCACAATTCAACAGTATCTTCTCTTCAGAGACCATGCTTTGTTCAAATTGTTTCTCTGACCTACATGATGCTTTTAGTGTTTCAAGGATAGGGTGCTATATAAAATAAAATGCCTTGCCTTGCTGTGTCTGCATTCCTTGCCTGAGCAGTTTCTTCTACTGGTTTGGCCATTGAATGCAAAAAAGGTTTCAGAGAGCTCCATACTCCCCTGATGTCTCCCACTCTTTGATGCTCTTCAGAAGAGCTGCAGTTTATGGATATATCTTTTAGCATTAGAGCTATGGCCTGCTTATAGTGACTGTCTCTGGGTTCAACACACTGACATCCAAACTCCACAGCTATGGCTGAGACTTTTCCTTTCTGTACCTGGCAAAACTTTGGCAAAACTGTGCAGGTAGACCACTATGGTTTTTCCAGGATCCAATCAATTCTGAGAGTTTTTTTGATGAGGAAGATGGTGCATTGGAGGGCCATTCTCAAGTGAGGGGCACAGCCCTAGCATGCAGATGAACTATGGAGCTGGATTGTATTTGCTGAACTGACTTGGGGACCCCTGCACCTACTCTGGTGCCCAATTCTGGATAGCATAGCCTGACACCAAGATCCAACTCTGGTCTGATGAGGTGAGTGGAAGTGGGAGACAAACTGAGTTAAGCACACCAGCCTGGGAAACAGACTTTGTGGGTTTGCTGGAGGGGGGTTGATCTACCACTAAGACATCTTACTAGGTGAGTCGTCACTGTACAGGCAAGGGTATGAACTGCCTATTGCAACCCAATATTAGAATGCTTGCCTGTCTGCCATGTAGCAGTTTTGTATGTGCCTCAGCCTGTCTAAGGACCAATACATGAGCATGTTTGCATCTGGGTTCAGTACAGTTTGTTATGTTTGATATTTAGTGCTAAACGTGCCTCCATTTCCTCCATTAGTTGGCATGCAAACTCGTGAAAGTGTACTTACTGACTATTAATTCAAGTTGAGCTTGACCATACTTGCCTGCCAGCACATAAAGCCATTTGTCATGGTGCCATATGAGCCTGACTACGCCTGGGGGCCCCATGGTAGGAATATCCTTCTTGAATGTTTGCCACCTTAAATGATCACATGCTCAAGCAGCCAGCCTGGTGGACTTTGCAAGTGCTCTAGAGATGCAGAGCTCTGCAGCCACTGTATTCATACACTGCTTCCTAGACTGTCTTTGTCTCACTGTCTGAACAGCCCAGTATGACTTGGTAACTACTTTAGGAGTAGTGAGTAGTGTCAAAGTCCTGGATTTGTGCACCCATCATTCTGGGATTATTCCTCCAGACTCTCACCAACTGCATCAGGGGATGCAGGTCTCAGCAGGAGGAGGGCATATCTGGAACTCTGTTTGCATGCCTCCAGCCACTTTTTTTATCTGGACAGAGAGGACTACAACTCACTATTATTGCTGGGGTATACTTTGCATCTTGCTTGCAACTGCATCTTGACTAATGGTCAGTTGGATTGGCTGTCAAGGGGGCAGGGCATGCTACAGCCTTGAACTCCTGCATCTGAGCACACCTTCTACCAAGCACTGTGCACAGTACCTGATCATGTTAATGGGACATGCATGTCACTATGATTTCAGACTTTACCTGCTGGTTAGATGTTATACTTAGTTCCTTGGGGGGGTAGTAAGACCATTGGGTACAGGGCCTTTCTCTCTCTACCTCCCCGACTGTTATCTTGCTGCTGTTTGCAATGTTTGTTTTAAAATGTCTTTTTATTATTTAAAGTACCATTCATATCATATTTAACACCATTAGTTTGTAGGGGATTCTCTCCCAAACATGCACTAGCTTGGCATGCAGGGATGGAGGTAGGAACTGTTTGCCAATGTCCTATTGGCATATGTTTTTGTGGTGCAGTTGGTTGTTTGGCTAGGAGGATCATGGGAGGGAGGGAGAGGTAAATAAGTCAGAGAGGGTATAAGAGGGGGAAAAGTTTTATGTTACACTTTTGTGGTTCAGTAATTTATTTATTTATTTATTTATTTATTTATTTATTTATTTAACAAATCATAGGAATTACAACCCTTTGAGTCAATAACTCATTTACAAAGGCTCTGTGTCAAAATATCAGTACATACAGTGTGACAGCACAACAGTTTTAACACTCACAATACTTAAGGCAAATATAATGGTGAGTATCATACGTAGTGAAGTACAGGAGATAAAGTAGATTTTGTCCTATACAGGTTGTAGCTAAGAGTAGTGGTGGAGCCACAATGGTATAGTTATGGAGCAGGTGCAGCCTCAAGGAGGTGTTGTCAAGATGGCAGTATACAGTGACCAGATAGATAGTAGTCCCATACAGGTGGTAGCTAAGAGTAGTGGTAATACGCATTGATACAGTTCAAACAATTAGTAGTCAAACACTGGCATAGACAATGTAGTCCTAAAACAGGCACTTCAAGCAACTTGATATAAACAAGAGGCTGGTAGGCTGGGGAGTTGAACTGGTGCTGCCTTAAAGAAGACATTGTCATGGACCAGCCAGGGACAGTTCTGAAGTGGGCTAGGCCTGAGAACAGATCTAGCAGATGCACTGGCAGTTTTGCAAGGAAAGAATGTGATTTTTAAGGGCAGTCTTAAAGGATCCTATTTTGGAGATGGAGGTAATGGTAGGGGGGAGTTTGCTTTACCATGAGGGGGCTCTATAAGGGAAGGATCCTTGAGCTAGGGAGGCCCTTACCATGGGAATAGTCCACACGTGATTGTTGACAGTACAAGTGGCTACAGAGGGGGAGGACAAAAAGAAGGAGGCAGAGATGCCCAGTGGTGGTCAGCCCCAGGTGAATTTTCTTTGGTGAGGAAACAAGTTTGATATTGTAGTCTTTCCTCCAAGGTGAGAATATTTGTAAGGACATAGAGGGTACAGGAATTGTTATGTTTGTCTGCACCTAAGAGAAGTCGACACACTTTATTGATTGCCAGGTGGATTTTGTTTAGAGTGGTGTGGTCCGTGGCTGAGTAGATGGAGAGCATGTAGTCAACAAGTGAAAGGACTGATGAGGTGACAGCCAAGACTGAGGGCTTCAGGTGGTAAGCAGCCCTTGTGTCAGTAGGGTAGACCAATGAGGGCATTAAGGGCTGAGCATAGAATGTTAATATCGGTGTGGAAGGAGAGGGTGGTGTCAAAGGTAAGGCCCAGGTATTTATAGGTATGGACCTGTTCCAGTGGGAGGAGTGAGTGGGAAAGGATTTTTAGTTGTGCGTCATTGGTCTTGTTCTGTCGATGGGCAAAGAGCATGGACTTTGCTTTCTTGACATTGACAACGAGTCTGCAGTCTGTAAACCAGCTTTCAATCTGGTTGAAAGAGTCTTGGAAGGAGGACTGTAGGATTGCGGGGTTGGCATGTGAGGTGAAGAGGACCGCGTCGTCAGCATACAGCAGTATGTTACTGGAGCAAGATTTGGGTAGGTCATTTAGATAGATGCGGAAAAGCAGAGGGCTCAAAATGTAACCCTGGGGAACCCCAGAGCAGACAGGCAGGGTGGTAGAAAGGGTGTTGTTTATCTTGGTACATTGGGATCTAGCAGTGAGATAACTGGTGAACCAGGAGAGGGGACCTTGCAATAGACTGGTAAGGTGGAGTGTGTTTAGGAGGAGAGGGTTGGAGACCGTTTCGATAGGCCTTTGATAGGTCAACAAAGATGGCTCTGACAAGATGTTTTCTGTCCAGAGCAGAGTGAATGAAATTAGAGAATTCAGTGAGGGCTGTAGTTGTGCTGTGCCCAGATCTGAAGCCATGTTGCTCCCTGCATAGTAAATTGTGGGCAAGCAGGTACTCGGCGAGTTGGTCTGCCATGATTTTTTCAAGGGCTTTTGAAAGAGGGGGAGGATGGAGATGGGTCGATAATTGTTGGGGGAGGTGCTGTCTCCACTTTTTAATATTGGAGTAATAACAGTCTTCCAAGTGGTCAGGAACTGCCCCAGGCACAGGGAGTGGTTAAGGAGATCAGTTAGGGGGGAGAGGACTGTATCAAGGACCAGGTGAAGGATTCTCATGTCAAAAGAATCGTTTGCAGTAGTTGGAGCCACTGAGCACTTTGAAGAGGTAAGTTTTTGCCGCCTGCATAGTAATGACCCTGAGGTAGAATGGGGGATGCTAAATGTTGGGCTAGGTGATAGCTGGTATAGGGTCAAAGAAGTTGTTCGGGAAGACTGCGCTAAGGTCGGAAAAGATGGAGTTTAGGCAGTTGGCAATGGCCTAGGGGTCAGTGGAGGTGACACTATTGATGCAAAGCTGGGACTGGGGGAGGCAGAATTTACCATTAAGACATTAAGATCTTTAATGTTGTCCCAAATTTTCTGAGCACTCCCCCAGGAGGAGGCCAGGGTGGTTTTATAATATTCCATCTTGGCCATTCGTATGGTCCAAGTGCACTTATTACATGCAGCTTTGTAGGCCTGCCTGTCTGCTTGTGTGCCAGAGGCAACAGCTCTGTGCCAGAGATCATTTCTTTGTTTTAGTTGTTACAGCAGAGCAGGCTTGACCCAAGGGGCATTATGTTTCTTGGACTGTGTTTTTGTAAGAGGGGCATAAATATTACACGCTTTGTTGAATGAGCAGGTGAAGTAATCAACAGCCTCATCTATGGTTGGGGCCCGGGATATGGCAGACCAGTCCCAGTGAGCCAGGTACTTTCTGATACTTTTCAGGCCACCAGGCTGGAGGTGATGGTGAGCAGTTATGCTTGGCTGAGGTTTGTGTAGATGACATGACCAGGAGAAGAGGATGGGGGAGTGGTCACTCAAGGAGTAGGGTAGGACCATAGATCAGATTTTCTATGGGCACGGTTGGTAAGTAGTGTGTCTAGCAGGGTGCGAGAGCCATTTGTGGAATCCACCCTGGGGGGTTGGCATACCAGTTGGGCTACACTACAGAATGACTTTATACTAGCATCCAGGCAGTTGTTGTGGGGCACTATCGCCCCATCAGGCCTTCAATTCAAACCACTGTATAGGCATAAGAATCTGAACCTGGAATGTCATTGATCTGAAGAATGTGGTCAAGAGCAGGAGGGTGCTGGTGGTAGCAAAGAAATCTACAATACAATTCCTTCTGATGCAGGAAACTTACATGAGTGAGGCAGAATTTGAAAAAACAAGTGTCATTTTGGGGTGGTCAATGGGTAGTCTTCTGTTACAGTGTCATTGCCTGAAGTCTGCAGGTCCACAAGGTTTTTCCACATGTTCAGTTGCAGAGCCATTTGTGACTGGCTCCATGATTTATGGCAGCCTGTAACCATTTTTTGAGCCAGTTGCACCAAAATGTTATGCCAGGTTGGAACAGGCATAACATCCTCTGCGGTTGTGCCTGCACCCTTGCAGCAAATAAGATTTGGCATCAGTTTGGAAATTTTTCAGCGCCACAGACTGCGAAGTGGGCCTTAGTCCTGCAAGGGGCTGAAAATTCAGCTCCAGGTGTTTTCAACCTTGTACAGTATATTGTGAGCTCTGACATAATTTCTTATAATTGACAAATTTAGGCATAGGAACCCAACAAATATAATGCTGTAAATTATAAGTTCTTATGTCATTGCTGCCTCACAGTGGAAAAGCAGAGTTCAAAGTAAAATGCCATAGACTGTCAGCAGCATTGGATCAGGTATAGGTGAACCAGCATTTGACAAAAAAATTATAACAAATGAAATGCAAAAGTGTACTTACACTATAAGGCTATATTGGTATCTCTGGGCACTCTTGAACAATAAAAACTCCACAGCTTTGCATTCCTTGTGCATTTTATGCCCCCAGAAAATCTCACTGCCATTACAACTTTATTATGAGCACCTGGGTATACTTTATTCATCATTTATAACAGGTTCTTTATCTGCAGTTCTTAATGTATTGTACCATGCTGTAAGTGACATGGCAATTGACACTGAAATATTTGTATTGTTGTGCCTGCACGATCAGTGTTGCCCGGTTTAGCGACTGTCTAATTCTACTGGAATTTGAGTGAGGCTTCATAAATCTGCATAAATATAAACTTAATTTATCTTATGAAGCAGTAGTGCTATAATGTAGAAGAGTCAACTAATGAGTAATATAATAAATGCATTTATTTTTATTAGAATTCGACTTGTGGCTTTTGGCTGGTTGCAAGCTATGATTTTTTGCAATTGATGAAATCAATCGAAATCCAGACCTACTACCCAACATCACCCTGGGGTACCGTATTATTGACTCCTGCTATGCAGTGATAAAGGCTGTGGAAGGGACTCTATGGCTTTTAACTGGAGGGGAAGAGACAGTACCAAATTATTTCTGTCTGTTTCATTCCCAGCCTTCTGCAATTATTGGCGACTCATCATCAGTAAGGGTCATACCGATGGCTAGAATTTTGGGCATTTACCGTTATCCTCATGTAAGAAGTATTGTAACTAGAGCTACCATTTTATTTATTTATTTCATTTTTGTTCCCCGGGTTGGTGCACTAGACGATTTTGAGTACTGCTTCTCTGTCTCTTTCTACTTTGTCTGTCTATATGCCTGTTTGTTTCTGTTAGTGTCTCTCTGGCTGCATACAATATTGCATTTTCAGTATCTCTGTAGATTACATGTAGCCAAATGTGGTTCAACGTTCAGTGTTATATTTGGCTGTATTCCTACACCATGTACTTGATACCCAAGACTACACTGTAGTACAGCACTATGGAGTGCTAAACTGTTGAGGTGCCATCTTATAGATTAGTCTTTAAACCAATGTCCCTTATGTCCATCTCAGGGACTGTCCAGGTAGATGTTCAATATCCTATGGTACTTGTAAGGGTATTAGATTTTCCCTGGTATCTTGGTCAACATTTTCTCCCTTTCAATAAAGCAAGCCCATGAAACACCCTCACCAGGATACCCCTGAAAGAGAGCTTTTTCAGCATCTGGGTTATTCCTGGACACAAACTGCAAACATCTACTGACTCTGCTATCCATCTCCATCTAAAGGCATTACTATTGCAGTGCCACCACTTTCTGTTTTTTTTTAGTTTTTTTGCTCCTTCCTTGTTTCCTGGCCTACCTCTCCTTCCAGCTTGCTCAAGAACCCACCGACCCTCTCGCCCTGACCCCCTTCCACTCACCTCACATTGCAGCCATCCTAGGAATGGCCCGGCATATCCCTTCACCGGATGGGTCCCTTTCCTCCGAGGGGGAAGGCGCCAGAGGGGAAACCAACACACTCTCAATCAGTCCCCGTGCACTGCTGAGGTGGATTCCAGGGCATCAGGGCACTCAAGTTGGCAGGAGCTGGCAGCCATCATCTGGCCAACCAGGAACCTGTGTTTCCACTTTTTCTCCCCGGGAGGCATGGTGTGCCATGGGCGTCTAGGCTAATGCCGACATTCACCATGCCCTTGTGCAATGGGCCTCACTTGCACTGCTGCTCCCCCGCCCTCCACCAGGAGGCAGCAGACAGTGAGCCACATCCCCTTCCTCCCCCCAGAGAAGGTGAGCAGTTGCAGGACACTTAAGCCTTGTCCTCCTCCCAAACGGCTCTCCAGCAACCCGAGTCTGTTCCCAAACCCGGGTCACTGGCATCGCAAGCAGAAATCCAACCACTGTGCCATTGAGCTGGTAGCACTTTCTGTTTAATAGCTGTGCTCATGTCCTCAAGCCACCACCAGAGCCCCTCTGCCCAGATCCACAGCCTTCCAGCTGGGCTCCCCCCCCCCGCAGGGACCACAAGCTCCAACCGCTGAGCCAACTCGGCCCCCAGACTGACGGCCATCCTCAAGCCGCTGCCTGAGCACTTCTGCCCGGATCCACAGCCTTCCAGGTATGGCTTTAGCTGCCAGCCAATCAGAATGTGAACTCCTTTCCAGGACCTGCTCCAATTGGTCCGATGCTCACCATTGACTCTGCTCTCTCAAAATCGGCAATTTACAGGATTTAATGATAATTCAACTGAAATGTATGCTAAGTTACAACTTGTATAGAGTTATAAGTGCAAAGTGTTCAAAAAAGGGCTGTGATTACAGTTCTCTCTATGAAATTGTGCTGCTCCATTCTGGCTCAGACTTTTTTGGTGCCCAAACCAACTGCTCCCATTGATGTGTAAATTGGGCTCCCTGCTGGACTGATTGAGCCTCTTGCTTTCAGCCAGCATATTTAATCCTTCCCCTCTCTTCTCTCTTCAGCTGGGCCCCCCACCCCTGCAGGGACTGCAAGCTCCAACCACCAAGCCTAGTGGGCTCCTGGACCGGTGGCTCTCCTCAAGTGCCTGCCCGAGTCCTCCTGCCTGGATCACAGTCTTCCAGGTACGGCTCTAGCCGCCAGCCATTTGTGCCCTGCCCACCTCACCCTGCTTGACACTTATATTTACATCAACCACCATCACCTGATTCACATTTTTTTTCTATCTACCCAATTCCTCATTGGCTCCTTATATTTCTCTACCACTAGAGGCGTCAGCCAGCAATGTCCCCTACACAAGCTGCATCTCGCTGTCTCTACACATCCCCCCCCCACAGTTTTCTCTCACCTTCTCTTGCTTGCACTATTGAGTCCCGGCCAACTTTGAAATTATGGTACCTACCTTTGGTGCCGTCTCTTAATACTTCTCTCACTTTGTACTCAACCGCCGGGAGGCAAACCCAGTCTGGTAGTACCACTGACGGTAGATAACAGCTTGGTCTGCCCCACTGGAACACTGCACCACCCAGCTGCTACATTCTCCCTCACTGCCCTTTGCTCCCCTGTGCCACTGTCACCTCAGTGCCCATTCAGTCCTATTATCCTCCTTGTTAGTATCCTCTCCTATCAACCTGTTGCTCCCCAAAACTGCTAAACGCTACTCCATAGCTCATCCAAGGGAAGCAGGCTAGTACAGCTCCTTATTCTCTTGCTCCTTCTAGCATCTGGTGATATCCACCCAAACCCTGGCCCTGAATTTGCCAATCTGCCAGCTGGTGTCCACCCAGCCACTATTCCACCCTCACTACCAAATGGCCTTAAAATCATCCACCTAAACATAAGAAGCCTTGTTCCCAAAATCTCCCTTTTGCAACCCATGGCACATGCCTATGCCCCTGACATCATTGTGATCGCTGAAACTTGGCCATCCAAAAACATTCCAGACCATCCTATCTCTATCCCTGGCTTCACAGTATCAAGACAGGACAGGACCGGAAGAGGTGGCGGAGTGGCTACCTATACCTCCTCTTCCCTCCAGTTCACTCCCTCCTTCACTACCTCTGTTCAGTCATCCCACAAGGCTCTCCATTTAAAAGTCTCCCTTCCCCACACTGTCCCAATCTTCATCACTGGAGTTTACTACCACACTGGTCAGCCACATTCCAACATCATTGATGTGGTCACAAAGCTCTCCTCGTTGACTAGTGGTGGTCAACTATTCATCCTGGGAGATCTAAATCTAAACTGGCTGGCCCCATCTGCTAATATTCGTCCACCATCAAAGCCTTAAACCTCCACCAACTGATACTGGAACCCACTTGTCTAAACTTTAAATCACTAAACCACTCCCTGCTTGACCTTGTCCTTACCTCCCATCCCCATCATGTAGTGGCCTCGGGGCTACTACCAGACTCTATCAGTGACCACCACATGACCTTTGTAGTTTGTAAAATACATAGGACTAAACATCCAGCAAAAACTATCTTTACTAGACCCTTTGCAACACTTGACCTGCTATTATTGCTCCATGACCTCTCACAAGTGGACTGGTCCTCTCTTTTCACAGCAACCTCAGCTGACAAGGCCCTTGACTACTTTACTTTTAAGTTTCTTCAGATTTTGAATTCCCGCTCCTTAAAACCAGGGTCCATGGTGGGCACCTCCCCAGGGTCACTCCTGAGCTTCTGGCCTGCCAATGAGCTTGTGACCTTGCATGGCGTAAGGCCAAAGTCTCTAACTGCCTTTGTGATTACCAACGATACCGTGAACTTTGGAATGGCTGCACTAAAGTAATCCATAGTGCCAAAGCCAAGCACTTCAAGTCTAACTTCCAAACCAATATAAACAATCCTTCTAAATTCTGGAAGGTCATCCACTCCCTCTTCTTGCCATTCCCCAAACCCTCCGCCACCTACCCTCAGGCTAAATCATGCTGTCCTTTCTGAACCTATAGCTATTGCTGAATGCTTCAACTCCCACTTCGCAACCTGTGCCTCTTCTCTGCTAAGCACCCTCCCAAGTCCCTCCCCTGCTCCAATGGCCCCTTCTCATGCCTCACACACTGTCTCACCCTCCACTACCCTCCTCGGTATCCCATTGTAATCGCGATCACAAATCAGCAGACTCCAAAATAGTGATTGAGTTCAGCTACCAGTCAGTAATGGCTAACCTATACAAATAGCAATTTTGCCTGCTGCGCATGTACAATAATTGCGACTCACAAAACACTCAGAGGAGACTTAAACTTACAGCAACTACCACCTTACCTTTAGCTGTAATTGAGAAGAGATGTGCCTTGCTATTGGCTGGCAGAACAAGCCTTGACAGCTGTTGGATGGGTCGAGATCCCAAACGGTTAGTGGCTGGTGGGCATCATAGATGTAGCAAAACAAATGAACCCTATTTCCCCAAGAAAAAAGACATTTGGCTTCATAAATCCAGTAGTTAAGAGAGTTTCTCCAGCTTGCTATAAGTGCAGAGGATCACACTTGCACTCCGACCGCACCCACTGTAATTTCAGGAGTCACAGATACCCCTCAAATCACCCATTCTGAAGCTCCCGCTGTGCACTGCCAGCATAACTTACAGAACAATGCTTCTATGACATCTGCACAAGTTAATTTGAGAAAACAGGGTTGGTGCTCACTTGAAAAGAGGCAGCCTGCCCCAAACAACTTTGTTCTTGTTAGGTTGTATGCTCCTCATCCTCCTACAACATAGCAGTCACTATTATTACAGCACCGCTAATAAGTGCGGTGCTAATAAGACAATAAGCTATTATAGCTCTCGCTATTAAATAGTCGCCGATTTGGCGATCGTGATTTTTTAGTCATGATTTTCACATGGAACCCCCCTCTTCAAGCTATCTCCACCCCTCCTGCTCCTTTGCCCCTTCCTCCAAACCTCTTACACCACCCCCAGTTCTCCTTCTGTCCTGTCTCTCTGAACACTACCCTCCTAGCTCTCCTGGTACTAAACCCTACCAAAGGCTCCTCACCTGATGGCCTGGACCCTTGGGTCCTCTCTCTCTCTCTCTGCTCTTGCCATTGCCTACCTTCTCTCTCTGATACTAAACCTATCCTTTGAGACTGCCACTGTTCCCTCGGTTTGGAAACATGCAGTAGTCCTCCCCCTCCCGAATGGAGGTGACTCCTCCTCACCAGGGAACTATCAACCTATCTTTCTCCTGCCAACCTTAGCAAAGCTACAAGAACACATATACCTTAACCAACTCTCCTCTTTCCTCTCTGACTCCAGCTTCTTCACACCCTTCCATTCTGGCTTCAGGAAATCCCACTCTACCACTGCCTCTCTGCTGAGGCTAACTGAGACCATATCCTCTGGCTTTGACAAAGGGCACATAACCTCAGCTATATTTGTAGATCTGGCCAAAGCCTTTGACACTGTCTCATACCCCCTCCTCCTGCACAGCCTTTCAGCCGCTGGACTATCCCCTTCTGCCACTGGCTGGTTCAGCACCTACCTGTCCGGCAGGTCACAATCTGTGAGAATAGCTGATGCTACCTCTCCCCCCTTGCCTATAACCACTGGACTCCCCCAGGGCTCAGTGCTAGGCCCCATTCTGTTCTCTGTCTTTTTAAATGACATCCCCCTGGTTTGCTCTGCATCCAGCATCCATATGTATGCAGGATGATACAGTGCTGTTTACCTCTGGCAATTCTGTCTCTTATGTCACTACCAGGATCCACTAAAGTTCAACTCTGGTTTAGTTCTCATCAACTTTTCCTCAATGTCAAGAAGACAGTCTCCATTTCCTTTGGCACAAGGCAGAGACTCGCTAGGCTAAGTCACCTTCCCACTTTTTACACCCTTGATGGGACTGTTCTTGAAGACGCTCCCTCATTTAGGTATCTCAGCATCTGGCTGGACAGATACCTTGACTTCTCTGTACATATCAATGCCATACTGAAAAAACTAAGGCCCAAGCTCGGGGCCCTTTACAGAAACCGCAGCTGCATCCCGCTCGCTATCAGGCATGAGCTGGTACAGAAGATGATCATGGCCAATTTTGACTACTGCAACATAGTCTATGGTGCTGCCCCACAGTCCTACCTATCCAGACTGTACTCTCATTTCAATTCCTTCTGTTGTTTCACTCTTGATGCCCCTCCCTGCACCCACCATTGTGATCTCTATCGCTCCCTCAACTTCTTTCCCCTCCACTCCCGGTGTGCGCTACATGGTGCTAAGTTCATCTCTAAATTCTGGCTTGGATCTCTCCCATCTTATATCTCCTCTTCTCTTGGCACCCCTACCCACTCCACTTATTCCCTGAGATCCCAGGCTGACTCACGTACCCTCTCAGTCACCAGTAGAGCTACATCCTCTGGCCAAAAAGCCTTCTCCTACCACCTGCCTAAAGTGTGGAATGCACTCCCTCCTCAAATCCACCTCTCCTCCTCCTCCTCCCTATAATCTCTCAGCTCTGCCCTACACAATTACATTACACCTAGCTGCACCTGCTCCTGAGCCCCTCCTTACTCACATGCCTCCATCTCTCTCTCTTACTCTTTCTCTTCTTCACTCTCTTCTTCTCTTCCCCACCCCACCTGCACTTATACACTTGCAGTGTATAGCCCTGCTCTTAAGCAATGTCTTTGTTTTCTATGTGCACCTGCAGCTTATCATCATCTGTGTACTGCCTGTACTGTAACTGTATGCTTTTGTCTACCCTGAATCCTATGCTTTTGACCTTGTACTGCTTCTGTATGTATACATCTCCTATGAGAACCGCCAGTAATGTAATGTAACTGTTGAAATTGCCCACTATGTATCCAATGCCTTGAACCTGTTTTGAAATTGTATGTATGTATCCACCATCTGTAAACACATGTAGCTATGAATTCTCACTCTGTACATCCCATTCCCCATTTCCCCCAGGATGTACCATGAGATAAGCATTGAGTTGCTCAGTGTATCTTTCCTGGTGAAACAATTCAATAAACAAATAAAATAAATACAAAATTAGTACTGAGGAGCCACCATGGCTCAGCTAGCAGCATGTCCACAATTTGGACTAAGGTTATGTGTTCATGTGTCACAACAGGATTTAGGGTCATACCTCACATCTGGGCAGTTCAGGTCTATGGTAGTGGTGGGGGGTTGGGGAGAGGTTTCTGTAATGCCTTGGTGTGCCCTTTTAAAATTCTCCTATGAAAGGACTGGTCCAGTGGCATGGATAGGTGAGGCACTGTGCACCTTACCTCCTACCATGAAAGTGACTAGAGCTATGTGAAATATAAAATTCTGCTTGCAAAATTCAGGCAGAATGGCCATTCCAATTCTGTTGAATTCTGCTGAATGTTCACAAAAATTCAATGGAATTTTGCAAAGTTTAAAATTTCAATTATTTCATTATAATTTTAAAAGTCCATGTCCAAATAACACCAAATGTGGCATGTAAACAGTACCCCATGGCTTACAAAAGTGTACCAAATATTGGAGTTGTAGATTAAAAGGGGCAGAGTTATGGGTGGCCAAACATTTAATAAAAATTTAATTTTCAGTGATTTTGAGATAATTTTAAAATTTCTGATCCCAATTTCTCTACCATATCAGGATTTAGAGAAGATCACAGAATGTGAATATTCACCATGTTTTAAGTCTCAGCCTTCAATAGGAGCTGAGTTATAGGTAGCCAAATATTTTGCCAAAATTTGGATTTCTGCAATTTTAGTATAATTTTGATAGTATTTATTGAAATGTTACATAAATAGATAGGTATACAGGTTATCACTACATTAATATATGCACATAGTTTCAGGTTTCTATCTTTAAATGGGATTGAGTTATAGCCTGCAAACACATTGCCAAAATGTTAATTTTGGTTAGTTCTCTATAATTTTAAAACTGTATATCCAAATATAACCAGAGTTGAAACATTTAAACTACTATACCACACGGCCATTTCTGAAAAAAAAGTTATATTTGCAA
This sequence comes from Neoceratodus forsteri, assembly GCA_016271365.2. Lineage (NCBI taxonomy): Eukaryota > Metazoa > Chordata > Ceratodontiformes > Ceratodontidae > Neoceratodus > Neoceratodus forsteri. The sequence goes on from JADMNL010000022.1 coordinate 132,012,690, forward strand.
CTTTAAATGGGATCGAATCAAAAGTAGTCAAATTTTCAGAACATTTAACATTTTAATTTTGCAAGAATGTAAACTACAAATTTATAAATCCCTGAAATTTAAAACCAGAAAATGCAATACTATTAAATTTATCAGATTCTTAAACCTTACAAGGAGACTGTGTGTGCCAATGTTATTAATTGTTTGCTGCAAGAAATTGCAAAATAACATCTGTACTTAAAGTCAAATCCCATGAGTCTGTGGAAATTGTAGAATTTCATAAGAAAATTACATACAACTGGAATTTTCCTATTTCACTCAGCCTTATCTAGGGATTCTATTTAAAGGATGGGGTATAAGAGGCAGGTAGCGCAGGGGGTCACCAGGTTCTTGAGTTAGATGCACAGTTTCATCAAGAAATGGACAGCTGAGCTGGGTAGCACAACAGTGATAGACCCTCAGGTTGGAGCAAGAAAGCACAGTGTCAACAACTGTAACCTGAATGCAGGATATTTACGGATCACATCCAGTACATTTATGATCCGGGGAGCCTGGTGTACATGCAAGCCCAGGACTTAGAGGTACTCAAAAAAAATGTAGTGGGGGAAGACAAGTTCTTGGGTAGCAGGATGAAAGAATTCTTGCTATTCCAACAGGGTAGGTTGATAGGAAAAGGGGTAGGTGACTCACATTTTAATGGTGTTTATCACTGTAAAGAACAAAGTCGATATCAGTGGGATCTGTAGATCTACTGAGTCAATCTAGCTATGCCAAAAGAGAAGAGGGGAATAGTCACCCAGAGAGGAACAACAGGACTGCAAAAAGCTCAGCCCAGCTTATCAAATGAAGTAGTGATACATGCAATGTTAATGTTAAATTCTACCAGAAAAATTCTGGATGCATCATCTACAGTATATGCTATCATAAATATGTGAGTAAATGTTATTAATCATTTTTTTCTTCCGCAAAATTAAAACTGCTTAACCAATTTATCCAGTTGTGTTAGACACCATGATACACTGACTATGGCTATGCATGACAAATGTTAACTCTGTGCATGCAAGAGCAAAGAAGTTACAAACATCTACATTTTTGAAAGTTTTTACAAAGTTTTACAAATATTTACATAGTAACATTTTGAACCTGTGTAATTAAAAAATCTCTTATCTAATTCTCTCATTTTGATCATTCTATAAACATTACAAAAGGATTATCTGTACTATTTTACACATGTCTAGCTCCAAAAGTGCCTAAGTTATATGCAGATGAAATTGTTTCATGAAATTTCCTGAAAAAAATAAAATGACAGATTTTGAGCACATATAATTTTGAGACAATGCATCATATTGTCATGAAGTCTGGCATATTGTTAGAACACCTATCATCAAGAAATAATGCCAAATTTAAAATTCCTGACCCAATATTCAGTTAAGGTATATGCAGATAAAAATGTTCATGAAATTTTGCACAAACAATAAAATGACATTTGAGAACCTATAATTTGAAACAATCCATTCAATGTTCATGATATTTGGCAAATTCAGAGCTCTAGGTTGTACAGCAGCTGAGTTATGACCAAATAAATACATTTAAAAAATTCTATGAAATTCCACAAAATGTCATGGAAGTTTATGAAATTTCAATTAAATTCCCTGGCTTCAGAATCTTCCACTCCACACAACTCTACCAGTGACCCAAGTTTGGGAATAAGCCTGGGTGGACAGGGATGAGCTGAGGAGGGGAGATAACTGAACATCCACAGACAACTCTCCTCCCCTCAGTCCTTGGCTGCCACCACATAGAGGCCTGGGGTAGCACTGGCATGCACGTGAAATACATGGGAGGGGTTTTGGTTCCATATCATGTACACCTCCATGTGCACAAGCTTATATGCCACCATGGCAGAGGAACAGGGAGAAGAAAATAGAAAAAGATTGGCAAATGCTAGATGAAGCCTTGTCTGCCTTCCCTGGCCTGCACTGTTGCCTTGATCACTGAGCACATCACTGGATGAGAGTCTCTGAGTAGGAGGAGGATGGCCTTCTCCATCCCAGTCCCATGACAGGGGGCAATCCATTAGGGCATCATTAGGGATCAGATGAGTTCAGGGAAGGTGGGTGCCGGATGGTGGATGCAAGATCTGATTGCCCCACTGTGATGGCCATAAGGCAAAATAATTTATGGAAAAAAACACTCCTTTGAAAACAACAGTAATTGGATGTTTGAAATCTCATATTTTTTTATTTCAGATCAGCTATGGAGCATCCGTTTCAATCCTGAATGACAAACACCAGTTTCCTTCATTCTTACGTACTATTCCTAGTGATGATTTACAATCAAGGGGACTTGCCCAGTTGGTTCTGCATTTCAGTTGGACCTGGGTAGGGATATTAGCCTCTGACAGTGAGTATGGTGAGATGGGTAGTCATGCTATAAAAGACACACTCATCAAGCATGGAGCCTGCTTGGCATTTCAAGAAATAATACCAGCAGTCTACTCTAAAATAAGATTCATTCAAATTGCTAATGTCATTAAGCAATCATTAGCATCTGTGATCATTGTCTTCAGCAGTGACTCCATAATGCCTCCTCTAATTGAAGAGCTGTCGAGGCAGAACATCACTGGGAAAGTGTTGGTAGCAAGTGAGGCATGGTCCATTTCTCCAGCACTTTCTAAGAAAGAGTTCTATCATGTCTTATCTGGTATGATTGGATTTGCTGTCCCCAAAGGCATGATGCCAGGTTTCAAAGAACAGCTATACCATATTCATCCCTCAAAGTCTGTAGGTGATCTGTATGTCAAGCTTTTCTGGGAAAATGTCTTTGGCTGTAGAGTTTCAAACTTTGAGGATAATTATACAACAGCAAACAATGAAAATGATCATGCAGTCAAAATGTGCACAGGGAAAGAGAAACTGAACAACCTTGATATCTCTCTCTTTAATAGGGAAGACCTTAACTACAATGTGTACAAGTCAGTTTATGTAGTTGCACATGCATTAGGAGATCTATTTTCTTGTAGTGACTACAAAGGTCCTTCTGTGAATGGATCTTGTGCATTCCATTACAATTTTGAACCATGGCAGGTAAGTGAATGTTTCTTCATTAATGCATATTGTAAAAGGTCTAAAAAATCCTACTTCTTGTTTGGTCAGTTGGATGTCTCCTGATAAATAAGTGCACACTTGCAAACCAGAACTATTCTTTGTCTTTATTTTTTAAATCCTTTTATAAGCACAGTAGCTTTTCCCAGGGTGTGCAGTAGTTAAAAAATATTCTCATGCTTCTGCTTGCTCAAAGGAATTTGGCTTCTCCGCACTACCACCACCCATTTGTATGAATATGTTGCACAATGATCGCACACATCATGTCATGTTTTGCTACTTACCTGTACAATAAAATGCAATTCTCTAGTAATTTTTCAAATGTTGATAGCCTAATACATTTAAAAAACAAGACCGTACAGAGGTGTATTGCTGGACTTTTAGAATACCATTACATTTTTAATTACTATTTGCTTGATATTTAATTAAATGGAATTGTTTATTATCAGGTACAGATAATGCCAAGCAGAACTCAAGGGGGAGATGGGCCACCCTAAACATAAGTGGTTTGGTAGTGACAAAACAAAAACCAAACATGCTGGTTATCTTTGGCTTAATTTAAAGGAAGGCACTGTAAATAGAGTCAGCAGTACTGCAGACAGAAGATGTCTTTGGCTCATTATGTGATCATTATGGATGTGTTCCTTTTGTTGTTGTTGTTCCCCCCACTTCCCACACTTCGCCAGTCAGGATAGGATTTATTGGTATGTGTCTGCAAATAACAGACAACATTGCTAGTATTAGAGCAACTACAGCATAATCAGCCACCAAACCAGGAAGTGAAGCATACAGCTATGAGGATATGTTTCAGCTAAGTCAGTGGCTCCTCATGTAAGTATTTAGTTTTAAAAAGGCAGAACAACACTGTATCCTACTTTTTTTTGTGAACTATTGTTTTTATTCATGTACTTCATAATAACTATTCTACACGAGGTCATACAACAAACTATCAAATTGGATATCCAAGGGTTATACAAACATTAGAAATATACAATATATTATTTGCAAGAAACTTTGTTAATAGACCAGACGGGGTTCAAATTAGTGCCAAAAAGGAAGGGGAAATGTGGCCCTAACTCCCCACCCTGACTTCCCAATCAGCAAAAGGAAAACACATTAGGGTTGTGGATCTCCAGAGTCTTGGCGAATCAGTAGTGGGGTCTACTTTGCATGAAGAAAGGACATCATGTCTAGCACAGCTTTTTCAGTGAATGGAGTAAACATTAGAAGGAACAGGCCCCATCTCAGTTCGTCAAGTCTCCAGAGACTGAAAACCATGATGCTTTTTCATTTTTGCTGCTTGGTCGGTGGAGGTGGAGAGTTAGGGTTGTAAACCCAAACTCCACATTTCCCTACCTTTTTTGCATTAACATGAACCGTAACTGGTGAATTAACATAGTTTTTTGCAAAGAATTTCCTTTCTTTTTGGCTAGTGGAATTGTATCCTCATTTATAGAGGTCCTTTCAGAACCTGCATGAACCCATGGAGGACCCTTTGAGATCCACACCAAAGGAAGCACCATTTGCCTATGGAAGTGCAGGTCTGTTTCTGAAGAATACATGGGGCTGTGTGGTGGGCTGCAGAAGTGCAGGGCCCTCTGGTACCTACATTTGCATGTGGCTAGAGAATATAGATGCACAGTGCAAACAGTCCATCTGTCAGCTAAGGTACAGGTCCTCAGCCACCCATGAATGGAGAGCTGCAAGGCCCTATGCCAAGAGAAGAGCTGTTTTTACTATATGGTACCCTGTCTATTATGGACAGCCCTGAAGTTTTCATTCTGAGGCTGGGAGGAGGGTGTCTCATAACAGTGCCATCCCAGCATTCTCACACCTCATGTAGCTGGGTCACTGAGCTTGCCCTCAAACTTAGCTCACAATCATGGGGTAACAAAGCAAACCCATCAGGGTGAAGACCTGCACAATACACACATTTTCATATATATATATGGGATATGCAATGGGTCTGCTGGAAATATCACTGATATTTCCCCAGAGTGTAGTTTGACCTTATAACCTCTCTAGTAGTGGAGCCATGAGTGAGGCCATAAGGTCCAACTGTACAAGAGGAAATATCAGTGATATTTCCTGTAGACCAATTGCATACCTCATTTATGAAATGGGAAATGCCATTTTATTTAGTTTTTTTTCATTGTTTTAGTTGTTTTTTGATGCATATTTTAATCATTTTCTGATGCAGTATTGTCTCTGTATTTCCAGTGGGTAGAGATGCTAACGTGGTTGGTAGGGTCCCTACATGGTGCCATTGCTAACATGGCACTTGATTGGTCTGAGTTTTTTGTGGGCTAGCGGAGCAGGTTTTTTAAACATGGTGGTGGAGCTCACACTTAGTGAGGAAGTCAAATTGCAGCGTGGTAGCTTCTTTGTTTGTTTCATTTTGATTGGTCACAGTTTATTTTAAAAGTGTTCTGTATCTGGTTGATCATGCCTTTTGTTTGGAGATCCTTTGGGCAGCAGCGGATGCTTTTTCTGGTAGTGAGGCACTGTGAGGTATGTAGTGGATGTCGGGTCAGGGAAGAGAGAGAGAGAGATATTGACTGCTGTGTGTGATTTTGTTTGCTACTTGCTTTATTTTTTGTATAGAACCTGTAAAAGAGAGAAAAAAATGTACCTCTCAGTGTGAATGCAATTTCACTGAGGAGGTTCAGAGTCAGAGCTGTCCCATGAGTGAGTGAGTGAATTTGGGGTCTATACAGAGGGTGATCTCTCCAAGAGTCTGTATGTCATGCCAAAAAGATCTGGGGAGAAAGTGAAAGTGGTCTGTGAGCTGCAAGAGAGAAATGAAACTGCCAGTAGGAGCTGGCATGCAAGTGACTAGGTAAATTCTGATTGTGCTGCTAATGGTGCCAGCTCCCACCAATCAAAACCTTTATGAGGAGTTGTGGTCAAGTGTAGATTGTACCTCTGTATGACCTACTGTGAGGATAAATGACCTACAGTGAGGATAAATGTGATATTCTCACTGTAGGTCTCTCCAAAAATATTGCATATGTGTGTGTGTATATATATATATATATATATATAGAGAGAGAGAGAGAGAGAGATTATTTTAACCCTAGATTTTCAGAATAGTCATTTTATGACTCCTCTTATAAACATGGCATGTGGCATTAATACTATATAGTCAACAAAGGTCAATTTGCACCACAGATGTGAAAGCACTTCTTGCCCTGGATAAAAAATGACACCTGTTATGTTCATGAGGAGATGTGATAAAATGGTATGTTGAAAGAGTGAAGTTAAAATATTTAAAATTAGCCGTGTTATGAGTGAGAATTCTAATATTGTAATGTTCACTTATTGCTTGGGCATTTACCATATTAATACAACACATTGTCAGCACAGTCTTCCTATTAGCCCACCTCATGAACCCCATTTGGTGAAACATTTCAAATCCTCGATGAAATGTCTTTCTGCCCAGAGGTGCAAAAACACATTTCAGCTAGGACTTAAAAAATGAAAGCTGTCACATTCATGAGGTGATGTGAAAAATATGGCTATGTTGAAACATTGATATCAAAATATTGAACATTATTATTTTTGAGTGAGTGCAGAAAAATTCCAAGGTACACTCATAACTTTGCATTTTTTACATATTTTGACTTCAGATTTTCAATACAGCCATCTTATGATCCCACCTCATGAGCAAAAGTAGTGAACATTTTAAAATCCTACCCTTTTGCGAAATTGCCATTTTGGATAGATTTGCATAACTCCAGCACTGCTGGTGATGAGGTGGGGTTTCAAAAAGGCCATGTTTAAAATGACAAAGTTATGAATTAAAGTTAAAAATCCATTGAAATATATATATAATTGCACCTACCTGATTTTCTCATATTACAGTTGCTGGTTCCATATGCAAGATGTGTATTCAATCACAGAGTGGATCTATGCCCTGGAACATGTTCAGCTGAGTGACGGTGTGTGGAGGTGTGTGGGCTGGTTTGTGTTGAATGAGAGGTTGGAGATGGATGGGTAGGGTGTGTTGGGGGGTCAAATCAACAAGCACTGTTTTCTTTTTATAGGTAAAGAAACAAATTATTGAGGCGCAGTTTCTTTATTTCAGAGGAAATATTCTGACACTGGGGTCTGCACATCCCAGCATCAAATTATTGTTTGTAGGCAGGGGGTTGGCACCCCAGAGCCACCATGTATACATTGGGAATGGGAGTAGGTGACCTGGAGGGAAGTGGGTCAACAGAAGTGGTGCTGGGTGTGGCTATCCCAGTCCACTTTACTTACCACTGGGAAAGGGGTGTCAAACAACCTTAAGGTGGCACCCTGGTCCACTTAAAAAATAAATGACCTAGGTAGGTAAGTAGATAGATAAAAAGATAGATAGATAGAGAGAGAGACAGACAGATAGATATGACACCAGATAGAATATCAGACACAATATCACAGGATTTATTGGGAACAATTCTCAGATACAGTTCTCTTTAATATACAGAGGACTGTTTTTGAGAACTGTTGCCAGTGTTTGAAATTGTATCTGATATTATACCTGCTATAATGGAAGACTGTAAAAAAATATATTTGGCTTAAATGTATGCCTGCATGATCACAGATACAAGCCAGTGTCACTGAGAACCATGGCAGTATGGAACAAAACAAACAACAACAAAAAAAGAAACAGAACATATTGTTGAATACCTGCACAAAGAAAAATGTTGACTGAGTAAATATCATAAACCCTATCTTGTTTTGTAAAACATACAGTAAGATTACGGGTTCTACAATGCTGGTTCGATGACACTTTTGTCAACCGGCATCACATCGACAGGATTTATGTCAACTGCAAGTAGTAGTCGACATAAATTCCATTTGTCTCCCAGTCCTGTGTTTTCATTGGGGGGCTTTGCCCCAGAACCCCCCCATGCTGGGGGGCTCAACCCCTGTACCCCCGTACTTTAGATTCACAACTACAGTCAGAGTTGATTCTGGGTGGGATGCAGGATCAGGAGACAGTGTGCACCTGTTTCAGGTGCACCAACACAGCGACCTGTTGGCAAAGTGTTGATTTTGCCAACATTGCAGTATGTCACTGTGTTGGTGTCGCCATCAGGTTGGCATACCAAGATGACACTCTAGGTCCCCATTAATCCTTCTTTTTTTCTATTTTGCTGAGAGTTCATGATTGTTAATTCAGCACTGAATCATTTTTATTTAATTTGTTTAGTTTTGGACAAAATAATTATGCTGGCATCACGCATTTAATGTGTTTTGATTTCAATTGTGGCTATACTATTTGAATGGACAAATTTGCCACTGTTGTTAATTAATTGCACTCAATACATCCAAGTATGGCACACACATGTGTAACCACCCAGTCCCCTGTGGTTATTAGAATCCTATTAATATTAATGTTGGGAAGGCAGCAAGTAGCTGGTAGAGAACTCATTATGGGCTCCTTACATAATGACATCATTGTTTACTTAGCTAGCCTAACGGAAGAATGATTAGGTCATTTAGAACTCTCACAGCAACATAAGCCACACTTTGTGGTTAGCTGCTCTGGGGAGCATAGAATGCTCAATTCAGTGTAGTCAGTTCTGGACTGAGGAGGTGAGAGTGGCAGAAGGATTGCCAGTGGGCTATGAAGAGAGGGCCCAGGCTTTCTTAACCTAGTGGAGTGTCATTTCCAGCTTCTAGCTGAAGTGATGGAGACAAGACTACAGCAGGATTTCCTGATTTCTACTCCCTGTGAAGTGGAAGGAACTGTTTGTTCTCAGTGGACTCGAGGGACAATCCCCTGAATGTTCTGTGCTGTTTTCAGCTGCCTTGGATAGGACCTGAAAGATACTGTTTTGACCAGCTACCCAGGAGAGTGTTTTCCTTTTCTTTTTTCATTGTTCCATGCCCTGTGAATGGGACAATTTCTATGAGTACTGCTCTAGGAGACTAGATTTCCACATTTTCTAATGGGATTAGATAGTCTGGGGTGCATGTGCCCACAGATAAGCTGAATCACACCTGTCACTGCCTGTAGTCTCACCAATGTGAGTAAAGTGGGCAGCAGCGTTTTACAGATATTTATTGGGGAGTGTGCACACTAGTTAAAAAAGTGACCTGGGGTTACATAAAATGGGGGATTGTCTTGGGATATTTAATTTGGGGTGAGAGACATGCTGAGGGTATGTCCAGGATCTTCCTGTCTGGTGGTGGTGTCCCAAACAGAAGATCATTTTACCAGAAAGCAAATTGTGCTAATTAAAATGCCACCTGAAAGTCTTTTACTGCCCGAGTTATGTGGAAAACAAAGAGGAAGAATTTGCTGCTTGTGTGTTTGTTTTGAATCTGTGGACTGAGAAATAATTGCCCTTGTCTTCTGAAAAAAGCACATAAAAACTGTTAAAAGTTGCAAATTTCCAGAGAAAAGTATTTGTGGACTTATAAAACAATGTTTTCTAAGTGCTCAGAAAGTTTCAAGTGTGTACTGTGAAATTTGATGGAGTCGCTAAGGAAAATACACCAAGTACTGAGTGAAAATGCTTTAAAATGCTTACCCTGCTGAAATTTCAAGCCAAGGAAAAAAGTAGGAGTTTGCAGTTTAAATTTTGCCTTCTCAACAATCGCTGTGTGGGAGTGTGACAGAGAGAGAGCTCATTTGCATGGCATTGTGTAATTAGTCCCAGTGCACCAAAGCACTGCCTTTGTCTGAGTCTCTGCTTGTGGAACGTTCGTGGAGGAGCAGCCTGCAGTGCGCTAGCAGCGTGTAGTTTGTGCTGCAGAAAGGAAGAATTGCTTGCAGCAAAAGTGCTTCTGCAACAGCAGTTTTTCTGTCTTTTTTTGCAAATATCTGGGCTCAACCCATATTCCAACTGACTGGAGAGTGATCAAGGTGATTGTAATGATGATCGGTGGGAACCCCAGCCCATTTCACCCCAGAGGCCTTTTTCAAGTTGGCAGCAGGCCATATTCCATCAATGGTGCAAACCACCTACTGCTGTAAGTACCCTTTGCAAAAGAAATTGACTGTGGTGCTAAGGTCGGAAAACTGTCTAAGAACTTGAGCAAATGCAGCAAAGTACTTGAAAGAGACAGAGTTTTGTGAACTGTTAATCTTGGACTTTGTGTGTAAAAGTGCTGTTTTCAAAGAAAGTGAACTTTAAAATAAATGATTCCTCTGGTCCAAGTGCTTGTAAAGTAATGGATTGAGAAATAGTAAAACTTGTGCTTGAGAACATCAGTTGAAATGCAAACATCCAGGTAGAATCCTAACAATTTCTAACTGACTGTGATGCAAAGTTACAGTCACCATGTTGGGGTGTAGCCAGCTATGAAAACACAGGAACGCCATTTTAAAACAGAGTTTTCAAACCCAAAATAAAGTTTCTGATGGTTTCTTGTTAAGTTGTGGAATACAATTGCAGCAGCCAGGCAGCCTGTTTGTGAACTTTTTCCAGTGTGTTAAAATCAAATCTCAGAGTGCTTGCAAACATTAGTAATTCTGGGACTTGTGTGTTTAACTTACAGATCATGGTGCAGCAAACCACTCGCTACCCGCTACATGCTAGGGTGTGGGTAGCCCAACAAGAACAAGAACTAACCCAATCTGAGCAATTGTATGTCTGTTCAAGAGCACCCGCTGAGGTGGCTTTGCTGAACTATCCATGTAATGTGTGCATAGTATGCCTAAAACCAGGAAGAAATGTTCTGCCAATTCCCATTGCACAGACTGTAGAACGTGATTTGCGATGAGCATGACAGGTGGCACAAGGGTAGCTAAAGCAAAACGCATCTGTTTAGCACAACTTGGACATAGACAGGTGACCCTGTAGAATTGGAATAACAGCAACAGGCTGCTTGAAGTAAAAGTGACCCCATGGAGTTTGTAAAGGAGTTTCTGGACATTGTCTGCACCTATGCTTTGCAGGCCAGAGGAAGTGCAGTGTTCTATGTCACAGAGGATGAAATTGGATGCTGCCAGTGCAGGTTCCAGTAGATGCGTGGGTGGAAGGCCCAAGCCCAAACCTTGTCAGAGAGTCCAAGGTGGAGAAGCATGTCGTTGGGAGGATGCCTCTGTTGACAGTAGAGAATGGACAGTTGCAGTGGTTGGTTCAATCGCCCAGCTCCTGGGCAGATTGTGTGGAGAAAAGAAGCAACAAGGGCTTGGTGGGCCTGTGAGTTGCTATAGGCCTGGGCTTCATGAACCTCCCAATGTCCATGTGGAGGGAAGCTCAAGAAGTGTGTTCTTGCATGCATAGGTGGACTGCTCTTGCTCTGCACTAAGTGTTTGAGACTGGTTCAGCCAGGACTGGTCACCCCCAAGCCATGCTTCTGGTCATGAGTTAATTAAAAGCAGCAAAGAGAAGAGAATTTTGTGTAGATGAGCTGAGGCCAAGTATGGACAGTCACACCCTTTCTACCCTGGAAAGATATGGGAATAAATTGAGAAAGATATGCATGCCTTGTTGTGGAAGGAAGCTTGTGCCATCCTGCACCCTAGAGTAAACAAGTGGGTCTGAATTAAGGTGTGCAATGAGAGACCACAATTCTGGAGGTGTTTGCAGGATCTCGTTGATCAACTCTGTGAGAATAGTGGACAAAGCTGGCCAAGAGACATTTTATAATGTTCTCATGGTTTCTCCAGATGAGGTGACAGTCTATGCCCCTGACTCGAATGGTAGTACCTCAGAAATCAGCGCCATTCTTGAAAATGTGCCTGCTGCCAAAGTGATTTCAGCCATTACCAGCTCAGCCATCTGCTACCAAAGAGGCAGCAACCTTGGATGGAGGTGCTTTTCTTCTGGTAATCCAGGTTTGTCTGGTTTAGCATCCAGATTCATCAGCCCAGTGGGTTCGGAGAAGATTTCCAACCCAGGTCCAGTAGCAAGTTGTGGAAGCATCTGATCTGAAGATTTCATCTACCCAGCAGCCGAAGATCATCAGGCCGCAGCTCCAGAGAGGTGATGTTGACATCCTTTTGTCATCGACAACTGATAAGAGACCTTTTTCATTTTTGTTAACTGTTACCTGCAAGTTTAAAGACTCTTTGGGAAATTAATCTCCAACAGACTTTTCATCTAGACTACAGTGCTTGCAGGCCTTGTGCCTATTCCAGGACTGTGCTTCAGCAGACTCCAGCCTCGGAGAGACTCTTGTTGTAGTGCTTTGGCACTCTGGATTCTTTCTTATTTTTGGAAATGCAGGGATCCCTCCCCCAAATGTTTCACAACTGTTTTATGTTTTCCGTTTTTGTACTTTTGTAGAAAATTCTTTTAAAAATGATTTTTGGGTTTGTGCAATATCCAGTGGTAGGGCTTTGTCAGTGTTTTTGGCTTTACAGGTTGTAGTTGTGTGTAGAAATTTGTTTTGCAGTGTTTCCTTTTGCAGGTGTTCCTGGAAGAAGACAAGAAGACCTGAAGAGGATTGGTGGGACTCATTGGAGACCTCCTCTGTGTAGAGTTGTTAGGCTTGTGTAACTGTATGGTATAATGCCTAACCTTTTTTCATTTTTACAGGTGTGAGGTGTAAAATGGTTTAGTTTTTTGGGGGGGTTGGCACCTGGTAGGTAACATAGGTCAGATAAATTCCCCTAGAGGGTTCGGTGGAAGGCAGGTTGGTGGTCCTTATTCCGGATAGAGGGATCACCAATGCTGTTTGGTAGGACATGCTTCAGGCAGTTTCTTGAAGCCACTGAGGATCCATAGATAGTAGAGCAGCAGGATAGGAACTGAAGTTTCTTCGGTGGGCCTCTATCCTTTGGTGTAACCTGCCTATGCCTGGCATATGGTAGGGGAGGACTTGATCAACCCTTTCTATAGTGGGCATTGGAGGTAGGATGGCCTGGTGCCAGCTGAAGGAATGACTATGAACAGTCATTTACCTGGCAAGGGGTGAGTGGAACAACCCAGTCCCCAGGGAATACTAAAGCACTATCAGTATTAATGTTAGAAGGCAGCAGGCAGCTAGTAGAGAGATCATTAGGGGCTTCTTACATAATGACATCATTGTTTACTCAGCTAGCCTGAGGGAAGAATGATTAGGTCATTGAGAACCTCAGCAGCATATGCCACACTGTGGGACAGCAGCTCTGGGGAGCTTAGAATGCTCAGTTCAGTGTAATCAGTTGTGGAGTGAGGAGGTGAAAGTGACAGAAGGATCTGCCAGTGGGGTCTGAGGACCAGATTTCTCATCCTGGTGGAGTGTCATTTCCAGCTTCTAGTTGCAGTGGTGGAGACAAAGCAGGATTTCTACTTCCTGTGAAGTGGAAGGAACCGTTTGTTCTCAGTGCACTCAAAGGGTAATCCCCTGAATGTTCTGTGGCATTTTCAGCTGCCTTGGATAGGACCTGAAAGAGACTGTTTTGACCAGCTACCCAGGAGAATGTTTTCCTTTTCTTTTTTTGTTGTTCCATGCCCTGTCGATAGGACAACTTCTATGAGTATTGTTCTAGGAGACTAGATCTCCACATTTTCTAAGGGGATTAGATAATCTGGGGTGAGTGTGCCTATAGATAAAGCTGGATCACACCTGTCAGTGTACGTAGTCTCACCAATGTGAGTGAAGTAATGTTAAACTGTATACCCCAGTGAGTGCAGTTTATTTTCTGGTCACCCCAGTTTGTGACAAGTTAAAGTGTGAGATCTCTAGCATTTCAGTGGGGAATGAAGGTTTCAGTGGTGTAACCCTGAAGAATGGCAGAGACTATCATTTGGGGCCAAGGGTGAGAAGAATACCATCTAAGTGCTTACAAGGCAGGGCTTCCTGGTTCATAAAGGGCACCAGCAATTTTACTTGAGCGAGGGCCAAGCTGCAGGTTATGGTATATGACTGAGTTTCACATATTGCACCTAGGTTTGAGAAGAGTTCTGAGTCTATGGCTTAGATTCACTAAATGACACTCATGGGAAGAAAGATGTTTATGTGCATGGCCACGTGTCCACTAATGCACTTGTTGGGAATTTGGGAAGAAGACTGTTCTGTTGTTGTTCATGAACTGTACTGCATACAAAGAGAGTTCTTGAATGTGTTCCTGTCCAGCTTGCCTGACTCTTGGGAGTCCATTTCTGCTTTTGCTTTCCATTGTCGAATAAAGCCATACTGCACAATCCCAGTCACTGATAAGGACGTTCCAATTATTGCTTCAGGTTGTGTGGATTTACTGTGGTCCCCTCAGCAGGTTAGATCTAGTATATGCCTAGCAGCCTCCACCCAGGACCAGGGTTGTGTTATTTACACAGGGTTCATGTTGATTTGTTTCTGTACCCCCACCCCTCTTTTCCTCTAGAAAATGATCCAGGTATACATCCTAATGCCAAGGGTGGTACCTACCTTTTAGTAAAGTAAATTAGTATGCTGGTATATGGACACCAATGTTTTCCAGATATTTAATGGGAGGTGTGCACACCAGTTGAAAAAGTGGCCTAGGGGTTACACATGCAAAACAGCAAACTATATTTTATAAGTCTTCAGTCAGCAATAACTATTAAGAGCAACCTAATATGTTAGTTATTTGAATGTATGTATCATACTTAAGCATATATAATCAATACATCTTTCCTGGTGAAATGTTTGAAATAAATAAATGAATACTTAAATAACCAACCAAACAAATAAATAAATATAATCTGCCTTCTAGTGTGTAAATGTCAAATACCGCAGTTCTTCACTACAGAGCATACACCAGTTGTTCAAGATCAGTGGTTTTGAGATCCAATACATTTTTTGCATGTTACAGTATACTGTACAGAGAGCTTGTGAAGAGGGTACCCTAAAAGGTAATCTGTCAAATTCATGACAAAAAGCTACAGATCATTTGTGGTGCTTCCTGGTTGTCCATTTCCTTTACCCAATTATTTGTCGCAATATCCATTAAGATAATGTCAGCACAGGACATCAGAATACTGCCGCAGAAATCGCAATCATCATTTTCCATTACCACATGTAATTGATTAGATATATTCTTCCAGTTTGATAACATTTGCTTTAAATACCCAAATGACTGTATATAGATGTAAAACTCTCATCTAAGGTTGAGTCGCATGGCTAATAGACAGCAAGTGCTTAGTATGATATAATAAAATAAAACAAATAAAACAAAACAAATATTAAACTTAAATTATTTGTAATTCAACATATTGTTTACTGTGTTACATTGTGGGAGGCAACATATCAAGCATGAGTTTGCACTCAGGAGATGAATAGAACTCGATGACAGAAATGTATATTAATGTACACGTGAAATAAAAATAAGGACCTATACTCTTCCGCCTGTCACGACTACAATGCCCTAAACCACATGATCCAACAAGGCCAAAACAATAATACACTTTATATCATTCAATATGATCGAGTGTAATATAATAAACATTCACAATCATAATAAATATGACAATTCTTGAAATGCAAAAATAAAACAAAAAAAATCACAAATTGAAGCCATTACAAACAATTGCAGGTTAAAAAAAGAGAAAAATTAGATATGTGAAGACTGAGCTGGCGGTTCTTAGGTTGTCATATTTTAAAGTCCACTCTTTGGAACAACATTATTATCATAATACAAAAAAAATATGGTGGTCATTCTACTTCAGAAGAGGCTAGTGTAAGTCCTGGGCTGACTAGCCATGCTGCAAACAAATGTTTTCAAAATGGACTGCACTCCAAAAACTATGAGATGCTTATGAAAGCATTAGAAAGTTTAGTCTGCATTAAACAATATTTTGCACTTATAGTTTTGGCTTCATTTATTCAAATGCTATATCATGCCCTCACTGTGTATTACCTATATCTATTTGGTATCAGAATGGTCTGTTTTGTTGAACTGGATTACCCCTGGTTTCTGAAATGCAATCCCTTTTTTTCTGAAATGTTTGCTATCATGGTTGCTTTGCATTTCACCAAATCACCCTCCACCCCCCCAAAAAAAAAATTAGGCACATACACAAACTGAATATGTAACAGACATGATTGCTATAAAATCGAACTTTGCAAATTTTCAACAAGGACAACACAAAGTGAAATTTGATGGGATAAAAATTGATCTTTCTGAAGATAAACGTAAGAAGAAACATGTATCAACAATACACCTAAACTAAAAGAAGCACGATTGCTTTGAGAAAAAAAAGCACTCCCACATTCCTTGACAACGCACAACATGTTAGAGTGACAAAAAAGTCACCTCTGTCTTGGAACACTCACACTATTTTTATTCTTTCCCTGACTTCTGAAATACATACCCCCCCCACACCCAACCCACCATGTCAGCACCCATGCCCCCAGAAAGATAACAGTGACACTGGGGGGTGCCCAGTCCCCCAGTGCAAGAATCCTAGTCCCCTACTCCACTACCATGTATTTGGGGTTATTTGTTATATTTATTTTACTTTATTACCACCACATAACTCTTCCCCTCAGTACCCAGCACCCTACCATCCCCAAGAAACATAATAGTGACACTGGGGGTGCCCAGTCCTCTAGTGTCGCAACTGGTATCTTGGGCATCTCGGTCCTGTTTTTTTTATTATTATTTTATTTTAACCTGTAACAAGAAAACTGTACATTGATGTCTTTTGTGCTGTTTCAGACCCCCCTCACACACATGACCCTCCCACTCAACACCCAACCCCTCACCCCCAAACCCTTACATACCCATCGGGGTGCAGTGCCATAATTCTCTCTGGACTGCAGTCATGTCTTCACTCTTCAAAACCGGACCATGAACTGAAGAAACAGATATGCCATTCAATGTATTTCAATGGGGTTTTGAACATAATGGCATAACTTGTTAACATAGCAGACATCCTGATTCAACAATCTGGTCTCTATAGACTTTTAATTGTTGAACACCTATGAAAAGATACAAGAAGGATTTTTATCATGCTCTTAGATATAGGAAAGCTTTTTGTTAAGGTTAAAATGTAATTTATCCATAGTTCTCTCAATTGGCTTTCCAACAACAAATCCCAGTTTTGCAATATATTAATTTAATATGATTTGTTTACTTTGATGTTTGTATGCTAAAAGTTTATGATTGCTTTAGAATAGCACACCTCCATCCCCTTGAATAGTGTGTGACAGCATATTCACTTGTACAATAGCATTTTACTAAGTATAAGAAAAACAGCACTGTGCATGCATGGGCATTCCGTGCAGTTTTTTGAGTTACTGTGGTAACCACTTCCCTATTGTAGGGAGTGAGAGGTTGTACCCAGCACCCACAATACAGCAAAACATGCCAGAGTGAGAAGTAAGGGCCTTTGATAGGCTTTTTATATGACAGCAATTTTCAATGTATTTCTTTTTCTGTTTTTATTTAAACATTTGGTGACTGGGAAAGGCACACTGATCCTGAGCTCTTGTCCAGGTGTGACCCAGGGGAAGGGGAACATGGGATCAAGTATACATTTACAATAGTACGCAGGCAAAATAGTACAATCATGATAGCCATCCAGCATAATATAGTATACAAATGCAGCCAAACAAGAAGCATACAAATACAATAGTACAGGGAGTATAAAAGTACAGGAAGCATATTATACAAAAGAGCACTTCAGGCAGCAACTAATGACTTGCATGATAACTAGTACAAAAAACAGGTTTTACAAACATTAAGGTAAGGTAGGTATGGGGAGGAAAACAAAGAGCAATGTATTTGCAACTGGGAACCAACAGATAAGTGCTATGTAATGTTGTGGCAGCACGTAGAGAGGGGTAGAAGGCGTAGCATAGATTTCACAAAGAAATGAGGGGCGTTGCATAGGATGAGGAATCTGATTGTTCCACAGATAGTGGAGGCTATTGTGAAAAGCAGATTTGCTCATGTTGGAAGATGGGGTATGGAGAGAGAGAGAAGGAGCATGAGTCCCAAGTGGAAAGGGAATAAGTTGAGGAAGGGGCAGAAGAGAGGAGGGAAGAGATATAAGGGGGGAGCAGGTTGAACCAGAATTTAGAGATGAAGAGTAGTGGGTGAATAAGACGTCTGTGCAAGAGAGGTGGGAGGTCTAGGCAGGAGATTTGGGAGCAGTAGTGAGTCCTGTAAGGAAAGTTAGAGGAAAGCAGCAGAAGGTGTAGTAGAGAGAGTCACATTGAGAGAGTGAGGTGGAGGGTGCAGTACAGTAGGCAATGTCTGTGTTGTTTAAAAACTGGCATAATCATCTTTGTCAGAAATTCATAACATACTAGGAGGGGGAGGAGAGAGTCTCTTTCAGTAGAGGATTCTGGGCTTAGGCATAGTTTGGTTGGTGTGTAGTCAGTATGATTAGAAAAGTTTAGCTGTGGGTCTATCCAAACTCCAAGATATTTGGCTGGATTACTGCAATGCCCTTTATCTAGGGCTACCTGGAGTTGATATCTGCCACCTGCAGCTGGTGCAGAATGCAGCTGCCAGGTTAGTGACTGGGCTTCCTAGATCTAGTCATATTACACCTGTATTGTACGAGCAGCACTGGCTGCCAATTCAATGGTGGATCACCTTTAAGGTCAGTTTGCTGACCTATAGAGCCCTATACGGACTCAGACTGATTTACCTGCAAGAACTTCTTCACACCTATTGTCTTTGACAATCACTCCGCTCCACTGATGAGGGATTACTAGATATTCCCAGGGTCCATTTAAAGACATCTGGAATGTGTTCATTTGCATTTGCAGTCCCGACCCTGTGGAATTCTCTACCTTGAGGGGTTCGAGAGTGCCAGACCGTTGAGTGCTTCAAGACAGCACTGAACACTTATTTATTTAATCTAGCATTTTTTATTAGTTGAGGTCATTATTGTTTGTCTGTTACTGCTGCATTTTTAAATATTTATGGTTTTAACAATTTTTATTTATTGTATTGCTTTGATATTCTGAATTGTGCTTAAGATATAAAGATTATTATTATTATGTGTAAGAGTGGACCTCTTTTAGTGGGGTGCCATCTAGAGAGGTGATATTTGGGGTGTTGATTACTTTGGCTAGTTTTTGATGGGTTCTGAAGGTCATATAGGCAGTTTTAGTTGTATTTAGTTTAAGCTGTTTCGATTGGAACCGTGTTTGAACCGAGTGAGAATCTTGCTCGAGCATCGACTGGATAGCAGCTGGGTCTGGGCCGGATGAGAACGATATAGTATCATCCAGATACATATGGGTGAGGGAAGAAGAGCATGCATATGGGAGGTTATTTATAAATATAGAAAAGAGGATAGGGCTGAGTATGGATCCTTGAGAGACACCAGCCAGGGTAGGGAGGGAGAGAGAAGAGAAATTGATGATTTTAACTGACTGATGTCGGTCAATTAGATATGAGTCAAACCACTTAATGGCAGGAGGGGTGCGACCCACATCTTTGAGAGTGTTCAGTAGTAGAGGGTGGGCTACCAAGTCAAAGGCTTGAGCCAGATCAGTGAAGATCATGGCATTCAAGTGACCTTTATCTGTGGCAGATTGAATGTGGCCAGTGACTTAGAGAAGGGAGGATATAGTTAAGTGTTTTTTTCTAAAACCAGACTGCTAGGGGGATAGTCAGTTATTTGTGGTAAGGAAGTCAGTCAGTCTGGTTTGTTTGAAGTGTTCCTGTAAGTTTGCTAAGGCAGGGAGATGGGGCGTAGTTTCCAGGTGGTAGGGTCACCATCTTTGTGGAAAGGGATGACACAGGCTGATTTCCAGGCCTTCGGAACTATCCCTGATGAAAAGGACAAATTTATGATGTAAGTGAGAGAGAGATAGGGGGGGTCAAAAGACATAGGAGACTAGGATGTAGGCCTTCAGGACTAGATTTGAATGTGTTAAGGGATAGAAGGGTAAGCAGTACTTCATTTGTGGAAGCAGAGGCTAGAAGGAGTTTATTATTTGTCACATGCCTTGAGAGGTTTTTGAAGTAGGTGGTGAGGGTACAGTAAGGTCAGGGGAAGCACACATGGTAAAGAAGGTGTTGAGGGTATTGGCTACTTGTAAGAGTCCATTATTTCAGTGCCATTGTGCTTGAGAATAGGGTAGTTTGATTGAGGAGGAGGATTAACAGTGGAGTGTACTATGTTCCAGAAAAGAGTGTGAGATGTATTGAGTCAGTGTTTAAAGTAGTCTTCCTTCACACAACAAATGGCCTTAGTGCAAGCATTTCTTGAGGTATTATATGCATGTCTTGAGAATTGTGTGAGGGAGGCTTTGAAGGTGGACCAGGCTGTGTCATGAGTTTTACAGAGAGTGACTATAGGGGCTATAATCCAGGGGTGGTGGTGTTTCATAACCCTGGCTTTTCTTACAAGGCATGAGATCCCAGACACTGTTAAAATACCAGTGAAATAAGCTAAGGCAATATCACATTGGCTGCAAAATAAACTGGAACCCAACTGGCAAGATATAAGTCTGAATGGAGGGAATTGTATCTATAGAGCTTATGGGTGTGTTTCAATGTACTTAGGTGCAGATTTAGGTAGTTGAGTTTTTCAAATACAATAAGTGATGCAGTGGTCACTAAGGTCTGGGTCAAGGGCACCAGAAGCAGATATACGAGGAGGATGGGATGAAAGGTCTCAATCTAGGAGAGTGATTTGAGGAGCGAGAGTTATAGCGGGTTTGTTCTGTGATAAGCTGGACAAGATTTAGGGATTCTAGCTTGGATATTGTGGACTTAGATGAAGGAGACAGCCAGTCGAGGTTATAGTTCCCCAGTAATATAAGTTTGCAAGAATAGGCTAGAGGTGGCAGAGTGGAGATGCATGTAGTAAGAGCATCTTGACTGATCCAGAGGGATGTACAGACTACCCTGATAAAGGTGGGGAGAGTTTGGGGAAAGGAAATTTTAGCTAGTATCAGCTCATGGGATCTGATGCAGGATTCTTTTTTAATCACCAAGTAGGAGAGGTGCTGTCCTATAATCATGGCTATGCCCTCAACTCTTTTGCCTCAGTCATGGCAGATGATGTGTTAGCCTGGGAGGAAGATAGTAGAATCTGGGCTTTTGACAGATAACCAGGCCTCGATGAGGCATAGGATGTCAGGGGTGTTCTGGGTTATCCAGTCATTCAGCAGGTCCAGTTTAGGGAGGAGACTCCTGATGTTAATGGGCATGACCTTTAGGTCTTTGAGGGAAAATGGAAGTTTTTGAGGTGTTGAAGGGCCAGGATTACATTCTATATCTTCTGCTATTAGTAAAAGGAGAAAGAGGTACAAGATGGTAACGGGAACCATTCAACCATTGTTGGTATTGAGGGCATAAGGTTGTGCCTGGTGCATCGAATTAGAGTGATGCAGCAGCTTATGTGGGGAAGTAGAAGGTTTGGAGCAATCAAGTGATAGGATGGAGTAGAAGGGGGGAGTAAAGTAGGTGGGTAGGGGGTGAGGTGATGAAGCAAGGGAAGGGTTTTGGAAAAGTCTGCAGGGTGAGAGGATAGGTGGACCAGAAGGCTGTTGTTGGGAGTAAGAGAGAAAATATCAAAGGACACAGTAGGGAAGAAAATGTGATGAGAGCATGTTAAGAAGTAGAGGGGTTAGCAGAAGTGCTGGGAGCAGAGGTATCATGGGCAAAATAGTGCACTTTGAAACAAAATAAAACTTGGTATTACACTCCACTGGGCTTTGGGCTGAAGCTGATATGCAACAGAGGAGTAAAGGAGAATTAATGAGCAAGATTAACTCATTCAAGATATAGCCTTTTATAAGCAGGAGCTTGAATTTCTCACCCCTTTAAGGCAGAAGCTAGGTCTATGGATAGACCAACAATACAGTACAATGGTACGGGAGGAGAGGAAATACTGTATTTAATGAGTGCCAGGTGCAGGGGTGGGTGGGCAGGTGAAAATTCAACTTTGGCAGGCAGCAGATGGAGAGAAAATAGGAGAAAATACAGTCCAGCAGTTTGCAGTTTCTGGCCAGCAGAAAGTAAGAGGAGCAAAGCAGTTAATGGTGTACAGACCAGTGAGAGTGGCATCCTATGGGAGTGAGGACTGGAAGCCATGGCCAATCAGCTGCCTGGCAAGCAGTCCCAGTCCAGAGTATGAAAGCATACCTGAATTTGCTGTTGGTGTGGTGGGCAGGTGCTGGAGGAGCAGCCAAGTGGCTTTCCAGCAGCAGCCACTGCAGCAGAGAGGGGTCAGCCAATCAGGGCTGTCCTGGAATGGGGAGAATGGCAGGGGGCAGGATTAAAAATACAACAGAACAAAGGAGAGCTGATCACTAAATCAGGGGGTGGGGGTTGTAGCAAGACAAGAGATTCCACCAGAGAGGGAGGAGGCAGGAAGAGGAAAACAACTCAATAGGGGACAATTGACTTGGCGCCAATGATCTGGCCCTGTCTGTTGATTGCCACAAACTGATTGCCTGAGCCTCCAGGAGAGGGGCAAGCAGGAGAGACAGAGAAAGAAAAAATAAAATTACAGTTTTCTGGGGCAAGCAGAAAGAAAGGCATTAACTGTAAATACTATCAGTCACTATACAGCACAAATTAATCACCACAGTACATTAATAACATTTTAAAATTCAACTTTGGCAGGCAGTAGATGGAGAGAAAATAGGGAGAAAATACAGTCCAGAAGTTTGCAGTTATCAGTCAGCAGAAAGTAATAGAGGAGCAAAGCAGTTAATGGTGTACAGGTCAGTGAGAGTGTCATCCTATGGGAAGCAAGAACTGGAAGCCATGGCCAATCAGCTACCTGGCAAGCAGCCCTGGTCTGGAGCTTGAAAACATACCTGAATTTGCTGTTGGTGTGGCAGACAGAAGATGGAGGAGTGGTCAGCTGGTTTTCTAGCAGCAATCAGCAACTGCTGCAGCAAAGAGTGGTGGCCCATTTAGGGCTGTCCTGAATCTGCTGTTGATGTGGCAGGCAGGAGATGGAGGAGCAGCTGGTTGGCTTTCCAGCAACAGCAGCTGCAGATGCAGATGCAGTGAAAATGAACAATCTGCCAGGAATACTGTTTTTATTTTTTACTGTACCTACTCAGCTTCCTGAAAAAAAGATTGGAGAGGCCTACAGCATGCCCTCAGGAAATGCATGTCATAGTAAGAAACCCAGAATGAGATGGGAAGTCCTCATTAGAAGAACGAAGGCAGGATGGTGTTCAAGACCTAAAATATTACTACTTTGCAGCCCAATTACCCCATTCATTGATATCCTAGAAGAAAAAGAAGACAATGGTTAGACAGCAATCTTAGCAACCATGCCAACAAGTTACAGTATCTGCCCTGATCATCCACTCCAGCCCTCACTGAGTTAATCTCTAACCCTTGGTGCAAAGTTACACTAAAAAATTGGACTCGAGGACAAATCAAAATAAGGGTCTCTCACTTCTATTTCTTGCATTCCAAATTTCATCCCTGCTTCCCTAGATGTCACATTTCAGCAGTGAAGTAGAAAGGGACTAACCCTGGTGGCACAATTATGGCAGGGCAATACTTTTAAAGATTTCCAAACCCTCCACATGGAATTATACCTTCCTAACTGAGACTTTTTACACTTATATAGCCTCCTAAACCTAAACATAGAATAGATCAGACTCACCATGGTAACATCTCTCCACCAGATGATAGCCTGCTTTTGGGAATCAGGGCAACAAGGGGATAGATCCCATCAGATATCCAACGTATACTAACTTAAACTAATGACAAAGGATCATGGACTCACAACTATTGGCACTATCTGAAGTAAGTGGAAACAGGAAGACAGCTGTACCCTGTTGCCTAAGCAATGGGACTCTACCTGGGTAGGGGTTCATAAAACCACAGCCACTGCCTAATGGAGGGAATTTAAATGGAAAATAGTGACCTACTTTTTTCTTACACCAATGAAGTCTAAACATTTTTCCAGCTCTCACTCAGACAGTTGCTGGCATCTATGTGGGGGAAGGAACCCACTTACCATACCTTTTTGAGCTGCCCAATAATAGCACCTTACTGGGTTGAAGTAGGTAAATCAATACAGGGTATGATGAGACTCCCTGTCCATCCTTTATCCATCCTGGTCTGTCACCTAGAGGTGCTGATAAAGGGGACAAGAAATACCACTGTATAATGCTATCAGCAGCCCTTAAAGCACTTACCAGAAAGTGGTTCCTCACCACAACCTCATGAAACCACTGACTGGATGTTGATAAGTGAGCAGGAGAACGCAATGGAGGAAACTACATTAGTGAGAGTAAAAAAAAGGCAACTTTAATTTCAGATGACTTCAATTCATTATTATAAGGAAGAAATTACTGGAATTCTGACACTCAAACAATTTTTAGGAGATAGGGTGTTTATTAACACAAACAAAAATAATGCTAAGAACTATACACATACAATACTATTATTGCTTTCACTACAAGACATATCCATAGTTGAATGTTTTTACTGTTTTTAGGATGGCAGTGGGCAGAGCCCTGCAGACCTCTTACTATGAGAAAAGGACTACCACATTCCTTACAAATGAACAACATGTTGGAGTGACCATACAGTCACCACCGCATCTATGAAGCACTCTTTATTGGCAGTTATAACATGGGTTGTCAGGGACGACAAAGCCCATTGGTTTACAGTCCCTGCATATCCATGCATTAAGCAGCCCTGTTAATGCATGGTTTCATGAAGCATTTCAGGAAAAGTGGCTGTCGGCACTCATTCCATGCTTCAGATAGTAGCCAGTTCTGTAATTTAGGGATGTGCCAGGGAGTGGTAGTGGAGAATTCTGGCAGGATTCTCTCTCTCTCTGTCTCTCTCTAGCTGTGTCACTATCTTTTGTTTTGGCAGTGTCAGGATACCCTGACCCCCACCCCACCAACCTCAGGACACAGAGAATGAGACAGAGAGATAGAGACAGCTGAAGCTCTTTGTTGGCCTCTCCCTTTTCCACCATCCACCCATACATCATCGCTGTGAGAGACAGTACCAGGGAGAAAGGAAGAGAGAGAGAACGAGTGCCAGCAGTCCCTGTTGTGTTTGTAGCTTGGTGTAGGCCCCATCCTGACACACCGAGCGGTTTGTGTGCTCATTTCTCTCTCTGTCAGCCTGTCTAGGTTGTCCAGGCAGAGAACAAGCTGTCTCTGGTGTGTTGTGTGTCATTCAGGGCTAGGAGCATACATGTGTGAGAGAGAGAGAGAGAGAGAGAGAGAGCGAGAGAGGCACAGCGATCAGTTCCAGCATAGAGCCCTTTGATTCATGAGGCTCTGCTCCTCTGTCAGCTGATTCACTGTTTTTTTTTTCTTTCTTTTTTTGGCATGCAACTGGTGGTGGGAGGAGGTTGCATTTTTCAGTGGGGTGTGTGTCCGGAGTCGCATTGACAATGGCCATAATCTTTGCCAGAAAACTAGTGTAAAGCGCATTTCTTTCATAGCTATGCCCATAAGTCTGTTTAATTCACAAAGAAAAAAAAAAGATCCCTGAGGCTTCCCCATCCTTGGTCATACTCTGATCATCCAATGGATCCCTGAGACAGTGCAGCACAAGTTAGCCAGCTGCTCACTGCTGAATTTAGTGGCACATCCAATGATATGA
Organism: Neoceratodus forsteri; assembly: GCA_016271365.2. NCBI lineage: Eukaryota > Metazoa > Chordata > Ceratodontiformes > Ceratodontidae > Neoceratodus > Neoceratodus forsteri. The sequence continues at coordinate 132,038,181 of JADMNL010000022.1, forward strand.
ATTAATACACTATCTCCCTCTTGACCAGTGGTGGGAGGAGGAAGCATTTCCTAGGGGGGTCTGGAGTCAGATTGTTGACAATGACCACCAGCTTTGCCAGAAAACTAATGTAAAGCACATTTGTTGTGCAACTATGCCCGTAAGTCTATTTGATTCACACACAAAAAAAGAGATTCTGGCTTCTTCCCCATCCTCAGTCATACTCCGAACATCTGGTGGACACCTGAGACAGTGCAGCACAAGTTAGCCACCAGCTGCTCACTGCAGAATTTAGTGGCACATCCAATGATCTAGATTAACACACTCTCTCCCTCTCTCCCTCTCTCCTCACTTTATTCTCCTGATTTACCATTTGAAAAGTGATAACTGTTATAAAGGTTTTACAGACTTATACAATGATGTAAGTTCAGTATAGATGGTATTGGTGGGACTTCTGGATCTTTGAATCAGAATTTATTTTTGTTTTCAACTTCCTTATGCAGAAAAAATTAAGGAAGTGACTAGCAAAAAGCAAAAAAGACTATACTTTTCAAAGTGAGATAGTTAAAAACTTTTAAGTCTCCACTTACCCTACAACTACCACCACCACCACTTTTGTTAGACTTAGTTTCCAGTAACAAGTGATTTCAAGGTAAGCTGCTGGTTTATTTACTATTTTATTTTCAATGCACGTTACCATTACTACTGTACATGTACCTTTCTACAGCAAAGCTGCTGGCAATAGTAGCAAATGGTCAAGTCGCTCAAGCTCCTCAAAGCTGCAATTTACTAATGCTCACGTTGAAGTGTACTGTCTTTTGATTAAAACACACACACACGAAACAAAAGTTTTTTTTTAAGTGATGCTGTAGACCAGCTGTTTCCAGAGAGCATGTGGACTTTGTGCTGTACATAAAATGTGGATGGTACTGCCATTCCTATAACATGTACCATTGTTCTTCATCAGACCATCCAGCCAGCCCCTTCTATTGTCTTAAGCCAATTGTAGAAAGCTAAACTGTCCATTGCTCCTAAAGGGTAAATTAATCCATACAATTTTGGAAGCAGGTAGAAATTCGCTGGGGGAGCCCTTTAAGAGTAAGATCTACCTGACAGGTGTCTGGGGACATATTTCTTCACTGCAATTGTATACATTTTATTTAGGCCATCACTTGAAGAAGGGCAGTGTGAGGCCTATAAGCTTATAGCCAATAACATACAGTACTTTGTTAATCTGTTTAAAATTTATTTAGTCAGTTTTATGCCTTTTGGTAGGTACATGTCCCACAGGAGCAGTCTTTTCCTATTTTGGTCCAGGAACTTAGTCAGACTTTTAATTTCACTCCAGAATTGAGTTCCCCAGGTCTTATCACCCATCCATATTTCCGCAAAAAAAAAATTATATTTTTAACCCACATTTCTCATCTGCAGCACTATAGGGTCTTGCCAGAGTTTTATTTTTTTATCTCAAACAGTATAGTAAGTTTGTTAAAAAAATACTCTTTTCACTATCAAGAATGCCATAGGCAAAATATTACAATAATACATGAGCCGACTGATCAGAACAGCTGATAGCCAGTTGAACGAGTCTACAGCTATAAAAAAATGTGCCATTGCCATAAATCTTTACATATGATATTTTGTTACACGTTAAAGAACATGTACAGTATTACAAATAGAATAATAGATAGGTGAGGGTCTATTACAAGGAAGTAATACCATCGAGAGGTTCTGGGGACAAGGAAACCTCGAGAGCGAAGCTCGAGAGGTTCCCTGTCCCCAGAACCTCGAGGTGGTATTACTCCTGAGTGATAGACCCTCACCTATTTTGTAATTTTTGCAATATATGGAGCCCTGTTTTGTTTGCAGCAGTGCTGTGAATGTGGTGCTGTGAGGCCATGCTGCCGCTGCAGTGAGGATTCGCTCACTCGCACTGTGTCTGTGTACTTTCCGTCCCCGGTCTGCCTCTGCTCACCCGCCCACCCACAAACTCGGTCCGTGTCTGTTTCACTTGAAAAAAGGAAGTCTTACCTTGCTTCTTTAATCAGACAGTTGTGGGGAATAAAAAAAATGCTGCCCATAAAGCGAAGGGACGATATTCTCTCGCTTAGCAAGACACGGCCGCCATGTTTTTTTGAATGGTTCTGCCTGCCCACAGAGGAACCAGTTCCAATCAGGAGGTGCAGTTTTAGGAACGTCAGTATGCAGGGCTAGGAGGCTGCCTTGGGGATATCAGGAACTAGTGTATGCTATGGGAAGATCTTGTGGTTGCGCTCTTGAGGTTTGGTGATAATACCATCATTCAGAGCTCGAACAATAGTATTATGAGCTCTGAACGATAGTATTATCACTTGCCAACAGCAGTATTATCACTTTGGCTACTGCTGTATTACCGGGATTTTTTTGTATGGGATACTATGGTATTATTTAGGTATCTCCATATATTACATAAAAATAAATCTCCCCATGTTTCCTTTCTTTCCTTTCTCATTTGTTTGCCTTTTGAGCTGCTTATTTACTTCTACTATGCCTCATTTTATCACTTGAGTTGTCTAAACATGCATATCATGGTTATTCTAAAGTATTTGTTTTAATCACATTCTCACTTTGTAGAATAAATTAGTGTTTTGTACATGAAGCTACAAGTAATAGCATCAATCAATTGACTCGCTTCCATGTAGCCATGTACAGTATAGCACAATATATTGGAAGGGAAACACAGATTCTGCATCATGCAGATGCAATTTAAACAACTGTACAGTGTTTAATACATGATTACATGCAATCCAACATTACAAGATACATTCAGTAGGAAAAGCTAGCATATAGGGGTATGAAGGCACAATTTCCTAAAAAAGTAAGAAAGTATACAGATGGTATTAATATAAATTAAATATTTAATCTCCTGTGCTGGTGAATATTTAGCCAGCATTAACACAGTGTCCCTTACACAAAACTTTTAAACATTATATTTACCAGTCTTTACCAATTTCCTTTGCAGGGTTTGACTACAGTAACACATGTGTCTTTCTTATGATTACTACGCTGTGAGCAAATAGAACAATTCTGTTTTCAAAGAAATGGCCAGAGCTGTATGCTCCTGCAGGTGTGATCAGCTGTTCAAATCAGCTGGTTCATGCATCATCATTATATTTTGTCTATGGCATTCTTGATAGCGAAAGGTAATTTTTTTTCAGTTTTGTCATGCTGTTTGAGATAAATAATAATAAAAAACCTGGATCATGTTTCTTTTAGTTTTGGTGAATTACTATTGTATTACTGTAGTTTATACCACAAGCACATTTCAAATGTTACATACTCTGGCACTACATTGTTACATAGATACATAGATACATAAACAGTGTCGGCAGATAAGGGCCTATGGCCCACCCAGTCTGCCCATTTGAGCTTGTAAGTTCAGTTTATGTTTTCCTAGAAGTCTGTTGCCCCTTACCCCTGACCTCCAGAATTCCTTTATGTCTATCCCATGCATTCTTAAATCCCGTGATTGTTTCAGCCCCCACCACTTCTAGAACTTCTTGTTGTGATTCTGAACTCACTTATAGATGGTTTAATTCTTCCAGTTTGATAAATATGTATTCAATACGCTTTAATTCATAAATGATGCTTAAAATGTTTAATTTATTCATACCTGATAAAAGAAACTGCACTGTAAGATACTCAACAATGATAATGCACTTTTCTGTCTTGGGTTCGGCCACAGAGCTGCTTGGAAACTAACAGCTTATCTCAAGAAAAGCAGACATTTCATAAAATCTTTATGGACAAGATTTAATAATGTACTGCCTAAAGTTCTCATTCAGAGGTCAACTTAGAAATAACACAATACGTCTAGTGTACATAAACAGTAATCTCTCTTATGTCAGATTAAATATTATTTTGGTTGTGTAATTCATTTTATTGTGTCACTAATAACTGTGCTGATAAAATAATAGCCATTTAAAAAAAAATGGTATTGACTAAAGCTCTAGAAGAAAATAATATAAAAGCCGGCAAGGATGTTTTACAAATAATTATGTAAGTGAGCAGGGTAAATGCAAGATGATAATTTTAATATTATGCAATCTTGAAATGTCTAAACTTGTGAAACTTGATTATTAAGTTATAATATGTTTCCTCTTCATTCTGAATTTCTACTACCATCACAGGAAATTATATTAATGAAAGAACTGGATGTGACTGTTTTTTAAAAATATTGAGATTGTAAATTTATCCAACCAATGATAGTTCAAATATAGACTGACCATGCCATTAAAAAAATAAATCACTAAATATATGGCATAATATAAACGATAAAGTACTACATAAATATGAACTTTTGGAGCAAAATCAGGACTATAGAAAATGCATCATCAGATTACAAAAAGTAAATAAAAGGAGAAAGAAATTACAGTTTTTCCCCAGGATAAGCCATTGTCAAGCAGCTGTGTGACTGAACCTGAGATGGAAGAGTGCTTTCCTCAGCTGATCATGCTGCAATATGAGTGCTTTAATTAACCCCTTGTGAATACTTAGCTTGATTTAACACAATGAGTCTGATTCTAGAAGTGGCACAAAGTTGCCTTGAGCAGCATAACTAAGCCACCACTGAACTGTGACAATGACCCTGCCCTATTCTAGAAGTGGCAGGGTCTCCACAACAAAGTACTGTGACTTGCGACATGCTGCCAGGTACAGCAAACTGTAGAGGCACCTGGTAAGCGTCTAGCTGCACATGATCTGCTAACTGCCACCCCGCCCCTAGCTTGCCACAAGGGCATTCCAGGGGCGCCTACCCTGCCCCAAAATACCCCTAGGCAGATGCCCTGCAGGGTGGTGCTGCCATCCTCCCACCCATGCCCTGACCCCCAAGTCACTGGCCACAAATGCGTCAATCCGTCCATGGTCTCTGGTGCCCCATCATCATATTATAAATAAGCGACTCCAGTACCTGGTGGTCTAGTTCCCCAATCATCAATAAATAAAGAAACATCACCAGTACCTGGTAGTCTAGTGGCCCCGATCAATATTAAATAAATATAACTCCACTTCCCTGGTAGTCTAGTGGTTCCCCCCGCGTACCATCCACCAGCACCCTCCACCTGTCCCCAGCTGGCAACTGGTACAGCCACATCTCACCTCCATGGCCAGCCCGACTGGAGTATAGTATAAGCGCTACTGGAAAGATGTGCTCTGAAATTAATTTCTGAGCATGTCTTTACAGTAAGTGCTCATACAGAACACAGTTGGTGGCTGGCTGTGGAGATGAGAGGTGGGCTGTACCAGTGCCAGCTGGGGACTGGTGGATGAGTGCTGGTGAACTGCATGGCGGGGTTAGATCACTAGACTACCAGTGGAAGTGGAGTTATGTATTTATTTAATATTGACTTGTAAATAATTAGACTACCAGGAAATTGGGGATATTTATTTATTTATTTATTGATGATCAGGGAGGAACTAGACTACCAGGGTATTGAGGTCATTTATTTACATTATGATGATGGGTGTACTAGATCACCAGTGTATTGGGGATGTTCTTTATTTATTAATGATTGGGAGGCAACTAGACTACCAGGAAGGGGTAATTGCTGCATTTGTGGCCTGGGACTCATGGTTTGGGGTACGGGTGGGGTGGATAGCAGGGCCACCCTGTGGGGTTTGTGCCAGTGGATGTTTCAGGGTATGGGGGTATGGGTAGCCCTGTGGGGCCCCACTGAGGTATGATGGCATGTCGCAGGCCACTTTGTAGAATCACACATGTTACAACTGCTGGCATAAATTGCTACATGCACCATTCTACATGGCACAACTGCAGTTATGCCAGGCATAACCCTTCTAGAATCTGGCCCAATGTCCTTTACACAAACTCTAAAAAGGATCTTTTCTGATTCTTTTTCCTGGGTTTAACTACAATAATGTGTCTATCTTACTTGTGATAACTATGGTGCAGCAAACAGAACAGTTTTGTGGCACCCTTTCTGCTTAACAAAAAAATTTAATTAGCTAGGTAGAGAGGTAGGTATTGATAGATAGATAGATAGATAGATAGATAGATAGATAGATAGATAGATAGACAGACACAGACAGACAGAGAGACAGACAGGAAGGCAGACAGACAGAGAGACAGACAGACAGATAAATAGATATCAGATATGATTTCAGGTATCAGTAACAGTTGTTTAAAACAGTTCTCTGGCTATACTACTTGAATGGACCAATTGTTAATTAAGTGTACTCAGTACATCTATGTATATCTATATAACATGTAGATAACACACACACACACACACACACACACACACACACACACACACACACACACACACACACACACATATATATGAAAAAACATAATATATCATATAAGCCTTTGGTCAGCAACAGCAATTAATGGAAATATAACATGTTATTTGAAGGTATGCATCATACTTAAGCATATATCATCAGTATGTCTTTTGCTTTAAATGCCAAAATGACTGTATATACATGTAAACTCTCTGCCATTTGGTTTCAATGTGCTTGCAACACTGCCACAGTTCTGACTGCAACATAACCTAAAATCATGTAAATCCAATGACTAAATGCAGATGAAAAACTGTCAATAATTTCAATATCAGTTGGCTTAGATACGGCTGTTCATTTCTGTGTGGGAGTTACTGAGGTCACCCAGTCTTTTAGCTGGAGCTCCCAGTTCGAGCCAAGCTTTAGCGCTGATCTAAACCATGGAGTCAGAACACTGACAGCAGTGAGCCAAACCATGGATCCAAACACTGACAGCAGTGAGCCAAACCATAGATCCAAACACTGACAGCAGTGAGCCAAATCATGGATCCAAACACTGACAGCAGTGAGCCAAACCATGGATCCAAACACAGACAGCAGTGAGCCAAACCATGGATCCAAACACTGACAGCAGTGAGCCAAACCATGGATCCAAATGGTGACAGCCTGCAGGAGCCACTAGTTGTTCCTCAGGAGTTTTGCATGGAAATGTCTAGTGCACAGGGTGAACACAGACAATGACAATACATTTCTGCTCTGCTGTTTCATACCTTCACTTGCTCTGGCAACATTAGGGATGGAACATCAAGGTATTGCTGAAGTCATACAGTATATAACTGTGATGGAAAATTTTGGGTCTTCAAGGTGAGGCAACCAAGCATGAAACACATTGACTTGCCCACCCATACTAGGTCACATTGTGGGTTATTCTTATGTCTTAAGATTCAGGAATGTTCAAAACGTTTGTAAACAATAGTAATTTAAAATATGGTATTTATATTAGTGTTACTAGGGCATGGAAAATTGATAATAGGAAATATCTGCCATTGGGGAGGGTTGGATGGGCAACGTGGAGGGGAGGTGCAGGAAAGCACCCCAGTCTGCTTAAGAAAAAAAATAAATTAGCTAGGTAGAAAGAGAGAGTGAGACAGAAGAAGGGGAAGGGGCAGACAACCTTGAGGGGAGGAGGAAGTGGTGCCAGTGGTTGGTACCCTAGTCCACTTAAGAAAAAAAACAAATTAGCTAGGTACATAGATAAATAGATAGATAGATAGATAGATAGATAGATAGATAGATAGATAGATAGATAGATAGATAGATAGATAGATAGATGGTATACCATTAAAAAGGTGACTGAGATTGAGCAACTCAGATTTGAGTTACTCAATCTCAGCACATGTAAGAAAAGTGATCCTGAAAGGGTAGCGACTGGGAAGTGCAGGGCGAATGGAAGAGCAAAAGCATACCGGAAGGTATACAGAAAGTATGTGAGGGGTGGCAAGAGGAGAAGCTGCAGGGCTGGCTTACAATAATGGTGTAGTGATTAGGGAGGTTGGCTTTAGTGGGGAGGGTGCAGGGTTTGGGGCTGGGGAGAAGCACAATATTCTGTGCTCTTCTGTGCTGGTGTGTTTTTTTTTTTCTTCCTGGTTCTGCCCCCTTCCCAGCATGCACCCCTCTTGGAGTTTGTTATTTTAGTATGGGGGTGCAGGGGTGAAGCTCCCCAAGACAGCATAAACAGATAGATAGATAGATAGATAGATAGATAGATAGATAGATAGATAGATAGATAGACAGACAGACAGACAGACAGACAGACAGACAGATAGATTGATATTTTATTTATAAAGCACCCATTTCCGTAGACTCTGGGCACTGTACAAAACAGATCCATCACAAAATACATTTAAACAGCAGCTCAACATAATCTTAAATCCATCCATCCCATTAAAACCCACTCAATCATTATAAGCCAACTTAAACAGAAATGTTTTTAGTGTCTTCTTAAATACTTCTACTGATGGGGCCTCCCTTAAATAACCAGGGAAGGAATTTCATGGAGTTGGTGCAGCCACCGAAAACGCCCTATCCCCAGAATGCCATAACCTCACTCTGGGAACTCCAAGAAGGCCTACCCCAGTAGAACGAAGTGCCTGAGGTGGATGGTAGGGGGCAAGAAGATCTTGCAGGTAGACAGGTCCCCATTTGTGTAGGGTTTCATAGGTCAGGATGCCTATCTTGAAGATGATCCTCCACCTGACTGGCAGCCAGTGCAGTCCGCAGAGGACCGGGGTGATATGATCACTCCGTCTTGCCCCAGGCAATAATCTTGCCACTGCATTCTGCACCAGCTGTAGCCTGCAGAGGTTGCCCCCAGAAAACCCTAGGTATAGGGCATTACAATAGTCCAACTTGGACGTGACAAAAGCTTGCACAAGTCTGAGATCCTACATAGATACATAGACAGTGTCTGCAGATAAGGGTCTATGGCCCACCCAGTCTACCCATTTGAGCTTGTAAGTTCAGTTTCTGTTTTCCTAGAAGTCTGTTGCCCCTTACCCCTGACCTCCAGAATTCCTTTATGTCTATCCCATGCATTCTTAAATCCCGTGATTGTTTCAGCCCCCACCACTTCCTCTGGCAGGGTGTTCCACTTGTCCACCACCCGTTCTGTGAAGAAATTCTTCCTCATGTTTCCTCTGAATCATCCTCCCTCCAACTTCATCCCATGCCCTCTAGTCCTGGAACATCTTTTTCACTTAAAAATAGTGTATTCCTGCACCCTGTTCCTCCCTGTAAGATACTTGTATGTCTCTATCATATCCCCTCTCTCCCCTCCTCTCCTCCAGGGAGTACATGTTCAGTTCCTTCAACCTGTCTTCATAGGACTTGTGATGCAATCCATGCACCATCTTTGTTGCCCTCCTCTGAACCTTCTCTACCCTGTCTATGTTATTACGTAGGTATGGTCTCCAGAACTGTACGCTGTACTCCAGGTGGGGCCTAGTGTCTTGTATAGTGGAATTATGACCTCCCTTTTCCTGCTGGTGATGCCCCTACCTATACATCCCAGCATCCCATTTGCTTTACCTGCTACCTTGTCACACTGTTTCCCTACCTTGAGGTCATCAGAGAAGATAACCCCAAGATCCCTTTCCTGCTTGGTGCATGCTATATCCTCACCCCCCAACTGATATATTGTGCCAGGGTTTTTGTGCCCCATATGCATTATCTTGCATTTCTTTGCATTGAATTTCAATTGCCAAACCCCTGACCATTCCTCAAGTTTCTGCAGGTCCCTTCTCATTCTGTCTACACCCTCTGGTGTATTTACTCTGTTACAGAGCTTTGTGTCATCAGCGAACAGTGAAATTCTGCCTTCTAGGTCCTGAGCAATGTCACTGATGAAGATGTTGAATAGGACCAGTCCCAGCACTGATCCCTGTGGTACCCCACTGGTCACTCTTCCCTCTGTGGAGTGACAGCCATTTACCACCACCCTCTGTGTCCTGCCACCCAGCCAGTTACCTACCCACCACACTACAGTCCTGCCCACACCCATATTCCCTAGTTTGTGTAATAGTCTTCTATGTGGCACAGTGTCAAAGGCCTTGCTGAAGTCCAGATAGGCCATGTCCACTGCCCTCCCCTGATCCACCTCCCTAGTCACCCAGTCAAAAAATTCAATGAGGTTGGTCTGACATGACCTCCCCCTGGTGAAACCATGCTGCCTTTGGTCCTGTAGTCCAATGACAACCAGATATTCCACCAATCTCTCCTTCAGTAGTGCTTCCATGATCTTCCCCACTACCGAGGTGAGGCTGACTGGTCTGTAGTTCCCTGCTTCCTCTTTGTTCCCACTTTTGTATAAGGGGACTACATCTGCTGTCCTCCAGTCTTTGGGTACCTCCCCTGTTTCCAGTGATCAGCTAAACAGGATAGCCAGAGGTTCAGCCACCAACTCTCTTAGTTCTTTAGGACCCTGGGTGCACCCATCTGGCCCCATTGCTTTATCAACTCTTATTACTTCCAGTTCCTTCAGGACCCTTTCTCGTGTAAAGGGACTTGTGTCCATTTCTGCACCATTCTCACCCCTTGTACTCCCTTCAGACCCATTACCCTCCTCTTCCTCAGTAAAGACTGAGCAGAAATACCTGTTCAATATGTCAGCTTTACTGTTGTCATCCTCCACGCGGCCCCCATCCTCCCCCTTCAGTCTCACTATCCCTCCCTTTGTCTTTCTTTTTTCACTTATGTACCTGTGGTCCTCTGGTGGGATCAGGGCTTGGATTCATGCAATGTTCCATAGATGATAAAATCCACTCTTAACAACGGCTGACACCTGAGCACCAAGTGTCAGACCATCATCCAGGATCATGCCCAAATCCTTCACCTGTCTAGATGGAGAAAGCAGGACACCTCCCCTCACAACGCCGTCCACCCTCAATGAACTTGATGCACAGCAAGTACCTCTGTCTTGTCTGGGTTGAGCTTAAGCCAGTTTTGGGACATCCAAGCCTGGATGTCATTGAGGTAGCTGTTAAATACAGAGTTCTACACCCGGGTATTGGGTGCACAGGACAGGTACAGCTGGGTATCATCTGCATAGCAGTGAAAACCTAGCCCATACCACCTGATAATATCCCCTAGTGGCAGCATATATACCGTGAATAACAAAGAAGACAAGACTGAACCCTGCAGTATCCCACAGCACAGAGGCTTTGAGTTAAATGAGGCTAACCCTATAGTCACCCTCTGCACTTTGTCTGTCAGGTATGACCTTAACCAGTTGATGACATTACCAGACAAGCCACACAAGAACCGCAGGTGATCAGGTAACACCTCGTGTTCCACAGTGTCAAACACCACAGAGAAGTCCAGGAGAACCAAGATAGTCCGGTCTCTCCTGTCCCTCACCACCAGGAGATCATTAAGCACCCTCACCAGGGTGATCTCTGTACTATGCCCCACATGAAACCAAGACTGGTAAGGCTCATAAGCAGAGGAAGAGGCAAGATGTCTCTCCAGCTGAAAGGCCACCACTTTTTCAATAACCTTCCCTAAAAATGGGAGGTTTGAAACTGGCCTGTAATTGCTGAGGCAGTCTGGGTCCAAGGAAGGGTTTTTCAAGAGGGGTCTAACCAAGGCCCCTTTGAAAGCCATTGGGAAAACTCCACTCCTCAAGGAACTCCAGACAACCCCAGCAATCACAGGCCCCACCAGGTCCATCAGGACCAGTTGAAGGTAGTTTCCTTACTGTGAGTGCACTGTACATCACTGTTGTTATTTTTGGAAATGAGAAAGAAGGAAAGAAAGAAAGAAAGAAGAAAGAAAGAAAGAAAGAAAGAAAGAAAGAAAGAAAGAAAGAAAGAAAGAAAGAAGGAAAGAAAATCAGACTTTGGGAACAGTTCTCGGAAACGTTCTCTGTAATATACAGAGGACTGCTTGTGAGAAATGTTCCAGATGTTTGAAATCATTTCTGATACAGTATGTACCTCATATCCTAGAGGAAAACTGAAAAAAAATTACATTCTTTAGTTTAAATGCATGAATGCACGACCACAAAGAAAAGCTGGTGCCACTGAGAACCATGATAAGCATGCAACGGGCATTTAATGCGTTTGATTTAAATGGTGTCTATGCTACTTGGATGGACAACTTTTTCGCAGTTGTTAGTTAACTGTACTCAGTACATCTATGCATATCTCATGCACACAAAAGTATAATATATTTTATAAGTCTTCAATCAGCAATAGCAATTAACAGCATTCTAGCATGTTAGTTATTTGAAGATATGTATCATATGTAACATATGATTTTTTATTTCTTTCCTGGTGAACCTTTTGAAATAAATAAATACATACATACATAAATAAATATAGCCTGCCATCTAATGTATACATGTTAAACACTGTAATTCTTATTACATAACTTACACCAGTTGCTTGAGAGCACTGATTTTGATATTCAATACATTTTCTGTATACTACAGTATACTGTACAGATAAATGTGAAGAGGGTACCATCAAAAGTAACCTATCAAGTTTATACCAGGAAGTTGCAGATCATTTGGGCATCTTTTTGGCTGTGTATTTCACTTCCCTGATTTTTGTCACAGTATCCATTCAGCTAGTGTCAGCTTGGGACATCACATTACTGCCACATAAATCACAATCATCATTTTCCATTGCCCATCTCATTGCTCAGATGCATTCTTTGAGTTTGATAATATTTGTTTTAAATGCCACAATGACTTTGTGTAGATTTAAAGGGCAGGATTCATGAAACTCGTAGAGATCCCTCAGCTCGGGTAAACCTTGTGTGCAAGTGGGTTGCCACTTGTGGATCTTCTGGAGTTACTGCAGCTGGGTATTCCAAAAGGTGGAGCCAGATTACGATCAGCTCCATGGATTACGGCAGCATTCAGGTGCTGTTACAGGGACAGCACCACAGCTGTGGGAGGCTACTATGGACAATGGGACCCACCATAACACCCTCCACAACTGCTGTGGCAGTGAATTGGGAGCTCTACAGCTGCAGTGATTTCGGAGCACCACTGGGGTTGTAGAGTGGGACTTAGTGCAAAGCCGCGTTGTGAATCCTGCCCAAATTCTCTGACATTTGGACGTAATGTGCTTTATACTATCACTGAAATTCATTTATTGTTATATGTATTTACTGTGTTTATTTACTTAATGTGTTTGCAATGTTCTAATTATACAGCGCCCAGAGCCTCTGGGATTGGGCACCATAGAAATATCATTTGCCTTGCCTTGCAACACTGCCACTGTTATGACTGCCACATAACCTCAAATTAGTGTAAATCTAATGACTGAATGAAGATTAAAAAATATTAATGATTTCAATGCCAGTTAGCTTAGAGATAGTTTTTCACTTCTGCCTGGGAGTTATTGAGGTCAACCAGCCTGTCAGCTTAAGCACCTAGCTAAATATAAGCTTCAGTGCTGATCTAAACTGCGGAGATGAAACACAGACAGCACTAAGCTATACCATGCAGCTGAACCACTGATAGCATTCAGTCAAAACTGAGCTTGTTTAAATGCTGATGAGAGACAGATATTTTAAAAACACACACAACCCATGTTTTGAGAATACATCTTTAGTAAATTCAAACAAAACCATGTGCTATCTTCTTTAAAATCACATCATGTTTCTAAAATCAAAAGATGATAATTGTTTTCAGTTCACAAGAACCTAGCCAAAAACATACTTATAAGAAGATTTCTAAATAGGATGATTCTTCCTGTGCATGTGTGTCTGTGTGTGTGTGCATGCAAGTGTGTGTGTGTGTGTGTGTGTGTGTGTGTGTGTGTGTGTGTGTGTGCGTGTGTGTGTAATATCACCATTACTTTATAGTACACCACACTGAGGAGTGTGTGTAAAAGTGAAAGTGAAGTCCCCCTCTTCCCTTTCAGTTTTACTGGCACTCTTTCAAATCCATTTTTTAAAACTTAAATAGCTAAAGCTCTAAACAAGATATCAACTTCAACACCCCTCAGAAAATAATTTCACACCAAAACACATATCCACACCATTTTTGAAAATGTTAACTTTCATATTTTTTCTCTACACCAGAGTAAACCTGTGAAGTCTTCAATATACCAACACCAATAAAATCTCTGTTCACTCCATTCAGGTACATGGAAGCCCTTCTGCTCATGCCATACATTACCTGCAGCTCAACTGCGGTAATTTTCCTGATCTCCATTCAATAGCATTGAAACTGTTTTGCAGCAGCGGTACATCATCTCCAAACCTAACTGCAGAGCAGATTTGGAAATGGTAAAAACCCAATTTTTTTCAAATGCAGATATGTCTAAAAATACAAAACTCCCATACATCACCCCCCCACACACACACACACACTCACACATGCATGGAAACCTTTCCCCACTAACTTACACAACCAAGCAAAATTTCACAAATTACAGATTTATTGTTTTTATGTAGAGAGGAGAAAAATTTCAGAAAAAACAAACATTGAAATCCATTGAGAAATTACATTTTTTCACAGTTTAATATATCTAAACATACTTCAGTGACTTACATTAGACTTTCAAGAATTGTGGATTCTGCCATGGACAACAAAGGCGAGCAAAAATGCAGAAAAAAGACATTGAAATCCATTGGAAAATCAAATTTGTTGTCACAGTTTAATATCTCTGAACATACCTGATTGATTTACGTGAGACTTTCAAGAACTGTGGATTCTGCCATGGACAAGGACAACAAATCTTTAACATTTCATGTTAATCTGTAAAACCATCTTTCTTCAAGTAGCAAACAATGTATCAAGTTTAAGATAGAACTCGCCAGCCACCCAACTAGAGGGGAACTACCACACCCATATAATAAATTCAGTCTCATCCGATATAGTAGGAAAAAATTAATCATGTGAGACGCTACCATTGTTTGCAACCTCCTATAAAGTACCTAGACTAAAATATCCTTCAAAAGATTCAGCATTGCGCAGTTGCTATGCACACTCGTAACTTCATGAATGTGCAATATTTTCACTCCAGATTTTCAACATTGGCATTTTCCCATACCTCCTTATGAACAGTCCAATTGTCATTTTTCACATCCTGGCCGAAATGCATTTTCGCATTTCTGGCGCGGAATAGCACAGTCACTGTGGGAAATCAGTGTTTGGGACACATTCAGAAAATTGCAGTGACACTGTTCATGACCAGAGGTCCTAAAATGCCTATGTTGAAAATTTTGTGATGAAAGTCCATAAAATGACTGTGTTACGAGCGTGTGTTGTGCAGTTTCCATGCACCCTTGTAACTTTGCAAATTAGTAATATTTTCACGCCAGATTTTCAACACTGGCATTTTTCACACCTCCTTATGAAAAGTACAGCTGTCATTTTTCACATCCTGGCCAAATGTGTTTTCACACTTCTGGCACAGAATAATGCAGTAGCTTTGGGAAATCAGTGTTTGGGACAGATTAGGATCAAATGAGTCAGAGAGGTGGAGTAACCGAGCTCAACTGAGCTCTGTCAGGACTGCTGTAGACTTCATTGCGGGCAGAAAAAGGCATCAATGCAGGCAGGGGCCAGTACAAAAGGGTAGCCTGCAGCGGCAGGAGAAACAGAATGAGTGAGTGAGGGAGGGGGAGTGAGCGAGCTCAATGGAGCTCTCTCAGGACTGCTGCGGATTTCTTTGTGGGCAGAAAAAGGCACCAATGGAGCCAGGAGCCCAGTACAAAAGGGCAGCCTACAGCTCCAGGAGAAACAGAATGATCGAGTGAGAGGGGGTAGTGAGCGAGCTTAACAGAGCTATGTTGGGACTCCTATGGATTTCTTTGAGGGCAGAAAAAGGTGCCAACGCAGGCAGAAGGCCAATACTAAAGGGCAGCCTACAGCATCGGGAGAAACAGAACAAGTGAGTGAGAGAAGGGGAGTGAGCGAGCTCAACGGAGCTGTGTCGGGACTGCTGTGGATTTCTTTGTGGCCAGGAAAAGGCGCCAATGCAAGCAGAAGCCCAGTACAAAAGGACAGCCTTCAGCATCGGGAGAAATAGAACAAGCGAGCGAGAGAGGGGGAGTGAGCGAGGTCAATGGAGCTCTGCCAGTACTTTACAGTTGCCCACCCTCTCGCCCAGGGTCCTCTGTGGTCCTATATTGCAGCAGGGTCTCTGGAGTGGAGACAAAGCAATGATTGGATACTTTAGGATTGCTGTAATAATACAGATTTAGTTGTTCTGTTTCTTTCTCTAACTGAACTAAGTACTGAGCTATACTGTTATGATTGCTGTAATAATACGTATTTATTTGTTGTGTTTATTTCTCTAACTGAGCTAAGTAATACTTGGAGTGCAATAGGATTTCTAACTGGGCTAAGTGAAACTATATGAGAGCCGAGAACAAAAAGTATGGTAGCTGAGGGGTGAAAAACGGACAAGGAGGCTTTAGGACTGCTACAGTAATACAGTATCTAACAGATGAGATTTGAGACTGAATTTCCCCGGTCAGCAAGGGGTCTGTAGGCGGACTAGTGGGAGGGATGGGGGGAAGGAATTTGAATAACTAGGAGCCTAACAGTTGTAGTAGGGTACAGAACCTGGGAGTAAGATCCCGTAACATAAGATGGGGGCCAAAATGGGGCAGGTGCCACATAATAGGGAAGGCATCTTTGGAAGGGTGGAGGGGTGTACAGGGTGTGGGTCTGCCATGATCCTGGAATGGGCTTGGAGGATTGGGGGGATGTATGGTCTGTAGATGAATGGCTCCTTTGAGGGAGGAACTGTGGAGGTTAGGGAGGAGTGTAAGTGACAGGGCAGATGAGTATGGTACGCATCCTGAGGGGAGGAATAGGGGATGGCAAAGGGGGATGGAGGAAGAATAACTAGGGACTGAAACCAACCCCAGTATCAGAAGCAGCAACAGAAAACAGAAAAAGGGAGGGGGTGCCTAAGTCGAGGGTTGGGGCCTCCTGATGGGGGAAGAAGAGACCATGAGGAGTGCCGGGAGGAGAGAGCAAATGTCTGCAGATAGGGAAGGACCAGGGAGAGGGGAACTGATAGAGAAAAAGATGTAGGACAGGTATCGACTATGAAGAGAGTTGAACCGTTGCTATGGGACAGAGAGGGTGAGCAGGAACATACTGAAGGGGGGAGGCCAAGCAGGGCATAAGAGGGATGGCAACAGGTAGGGGAAGAGATAGTGAGGACAAAAGGGTAGAAGAGAGCTAGTAAGGAAGGAGGGGTACTGACTGAAGGAGAGAAGGCTACAGGAAGGGGGAAGGATGGGAGGGGCATCACTATCAGGGTAGAAGGGAATGGGGGCTCTAAATCGACAACAGCGGGGATAGGAGAGGGGTTGGAAATCAGCAGGGGAGGAGGGGAGGTCGACATAGGAAGCCCAGTAGGAAGTAGGCAGGCTGGGAAGGGGTTCAAGGGGGATAGGAGGAATAAGGCAGAGAAAAGGGGTGAGGCAGAAGTGGGTGTACAGATACAGACATCAAAGATGGTGCAGTTGGTGACGGTAAGGGACAGGGAAGAACGAATACTAGGGTGGTGGAAGGGGCATTAGAAGGGAAAGGGGGTAAGAGGTGGGGGTACGTATCCTGGGGGATTCTATGCTGAAACAGGAGAGATGGGGCAGAAAGGGGGAAAGGCACAGTCATAAATGGGTTGAAGCTGTCACCAGGTTGACTGCAGAGGGGCAGGGCAGGCACTGCTCAAGCATGCAACGAAGGGGATGAAGAAACCTTAGTTATTGTTGCATGTGGGTACAAATGACTTGGGGGGGACACTGTGGAAGTAGTGAGGGGAAGGTTTGAGTACTTGGGCAGGCAGTGTCAGGGGGTTGGGGAAGTTGGTGGCATTCTTGGAGGTGCTGCCGGTACCATGTGCAAGCATGGTGAGGAAGGGTAGGCTTGAGGCGTTAGAGTGGCTGAGGGATTGGTGCCACACAAAACATTATGGGTTAGTGACTAACTGGGGTAGGGTCTGGAGGGAATAGTGGCTTGTATGTGGGGGACAGGGTACACTCAAGCAGGAAGGGGAAGGGAGTATTAAAGGCAGCATTGCTGCTGGGCCACTGGTACTGAGGGTTGAGGCACTAGACATCACACCTCGTGCCACGCTGGCGACCTGGGTTCGGACGCAAGCACGGACCGCCAGGGGTTGGCAAGGGAAGTATAGGATTGAGCTTATGGAGGACTGCTTTCTTATCCCGGGGCGGGATCCAGGGACCCACCGCTCTGTAGCGCCCCTGTTGATGACCATGGGTGCTACTACAGTGGTGTAGTAAAGGGTGACAGATGTTGGCACACTGTGCCTAAGTGTCATTGCACGCTTGCACTCTGCAAAGGAGAGAAAAGCGGAAAATGGGCTTCGGTCAGGCAGCATCAGTTTCTGACCCCCACTGCCCGCCCCGATTGGGGCCTTCTCAGCTGGATCCTGCTGAGGTGGGTTGACCTGGAAAGCTCCTCACCACCCCACCATGGGGGTAATCCGTGGAGGTGAGCAGCTTGGCCTGATGTCGGGGGCAGGGCTATGAGGGGCTGGACGGGATGACCAAGCCGACCGTAGCCCAGTGAGAAAATATGTAAAAAAAAAAAAAAAAAAGGCAGGATTAGAGGGGTATATCTCTGCTAAGGTGGATTTAAACAAATGGGGGGGGTGCCCAAAAGACTGAGGTTGGTAGAAAGGTCCAGACAGGGGAAACTGAGGAGGTCACCACCCTAGATATAGGTAAAGGCGGAGGCATAGTAACCCTGGAAGGGTGCAGGCAGAGTGGTCTGAGTGTAATACAGAAGGCACTGCCACCCAGTAAGAATAAGGAGGAGAAAGGGTGTGGACTACCGGGAGGAGGGACACAGGTCAAGGAGGAGAAGAGTGAGGAGAAGGAGGGGTATGGGTGGAAGGTGGTCTGACTAAATGGATAGAGAACTGGTTACAAGGGAGGGTGCAGAGGTTGGTGGTAGTGGTGAGGTAGCTCTCAGAACCCAGAGTACTGACAAGCTGGGTGCCGCAGGGCTCACTGCTTGACCCAATGGTATTTAGGCTCTTTATCTCTGATATAGCACATGGAGTGGAGAGCAGAGTTAGTCTGTTTGCACATTATACCAAATCAAAAGCAAACAGTTATAGTAGCAGAGCCCCCCCCACTCACACACATACACACTCCCCAAAAAGTTGCTTAAAAGTTTGCAATTCATTCAAATCAATTCCATTTTCTTACTTACTTTGGGTTCAATGCCAACAAGAGTAAAATCATGTACCTATGGCATAGGAACCCCGGTTCTAGGTATAGGCTGGGGAGAGGTACTGATGCTCACTAGACATGAAAGGATCCTTGAGGTTATTATATCAGAGGACCTCAAGACGGCAGTATAGTGTGACAATGATATGGGCAGGGCAAATTGGATTCAGGGGTGCATAAGGAGTGGCATCTCCAGTAGTAGGAGGAGGGATGTTGTGTTGCTATTGTATCACTACCCGCTGTACCCCCAGCTGGAGTATTGTGTCCAGATTTAGAGTCCACACTTCAGAAAGTACATAAGGTAGAGGTTTTACAGAGGTGGGCAACTAAAATGGTTCAGAATTTTCTCAGGAATCCCTACAAGGAAAGGCTGAAGAATCTCAACATGTACACTCTGGAAGAGAGGAGGGTTAGAGGTGACATGATCAAGACCTACAAAGTACCTCACAGGGGTAAAGAGGGCACAATTGGGGAGTTTTCTTCAAATGAGGATGAGCACCCAAACCAAGGGGCATACAATGAAGCTGGGGGAGGAGGGCATTCAGGACAGATGTGAAGAAATATTTCTCTACTGAAAGGGTAGTAGATGCCTTGAACCGACTTCCAGAAGAAGTGGTGGAAGCTAAAATGGTAGGGGACATGAAGCATTCATAGGATAAATATAGGGGTATATTAGAAAAAGGGGAAGGAGGGGGTCAGAGGAAATCAATAGGGCTATGGAAGTGGAGTAGGCTCTAGTTCACTGCAGGAAAAATCCATTAAGCAAGCTTATTCACAAGGAGGTCCTGATGGACACAGGCAGAATAAGACATGCCGTAACATATACAGGCAGGAGTTACAAGTTGGTAGAGAACACCTGGGCAGACTGGGTGGGCTGAGTGGTCCTTTTCTGCTGACAAATTATATGTTTCAATGGCACCATGTGTTAATTCAAATGCAGTGTTTATTTAAAGTTGGGCCTAACATACATCCAGATGTAAGGTACAGTAAATTACCGAATTAGTAATGCCGCCCACTTACAGAACAATAAACAGAACCCAGTGCTTCGAGAAGCCTTTACTCTTCATAAGGCTGCTTAAAGAACTGGGGTTCTATTTGCAGTGCCCACACCAGTATGCTGATCTTAAAATCGACACTGCATCTGAATGAGTACTTGATTCTTGCTCACTCCAT
The DNA here is from genome assembly GCA_016271365.2 of Neoceratodus forsteri. Taxonomy (NCBI): domain Eukaryota; kingdom Metazoa; phylum Chordata; order Ceratodontiformes; family Ceratodontidae; genus Neoceratodus; species Neoceratodus forsteri. Next base: position 132,058,350 of record JADMNL010000022.1, read on the forward strand.
TTCATCCCCACTTTGAAACCTGGTTGTCTTCAACTAGTGTGGGTCTGGCAGCACCTCGTCTGTGTTGGAAGATGACCAATAAGCGGCACTGAAAGACGTCAGACTTCACAGACTGTGAAGGCAGCTACTCACAGACAGACATAAGGCTATCTTACTGGGGGATAGGAAGAAGAAAGGTGTTGATTAACTAGGATCTGCAGCTTATCCATCGGGTAGAGAAATGGGCAGACTAGGTGGGCCAAGCAGTCCTTATCTGCCATCAAATTCTGTTTCTATGTTTCTCACCCACCATCTAGCCAAGAGGAAGGCTGCAGCTGTAGCAACTGATGACTGTTGAGGTGTGGGGGTGGGGGAACAAAGGGGACAGACATTAGGATATAAAATCATAATGAACATTTTGAGACCTTCACCAACTTTCCAAAATGCTTTCCAGTAAAAGAAACTCTATGAAGTTTTTCAAATGGCAACACAATCTGGTGAGTCCTCTATCTGCCATCTGACACCAGGCATCAACCAGCATAAAATTGCCGAAAGAAGGCAGTGTGGCCATGTGGTTACTGAAATACTGAAGTTACAGATTTATAAGAACAAAAGAATATCACACATAAGCTGGCACATATACCTATAGCAACTGTCTCCTGCTTCTCAATAGTTATATTTATACCCTTGAGGTATTTGAATGTTTCTATCATATCCCCTTTCCCTCCTCTCTTCCAGTGAGTACACACTGAGGTCCCTTAATTTCTCCTAATAAGTCTTGTGTTGCAAGCTCTGTACCATCTCATTCTCCCTTCTGTGGACCATCTCCAGCCCGTTAATATCCTTACGAAGGTGCGACTTCCAGAACTGCACACAGTACTCTATGTGAAGTCTGACCATGGTTTTACATAATGGCATCACTACCTCCCTCCTTATGCTAGTGATACCCCTGCCTATGCACTTCAGCATGTCACTGAACCTCCCAGCTGCCTTACCACTTTGACATTTCAGGTCAAGTGAAATAAGAACCCCCAAGTCCCTTTCCTTCTCTGTGACTAGCAGCAATTCCCCCCCCGCCCATCCTGTACCTTTCCCCAGGGTTTCTGTATCCCAGGTGCATAATTTTGCACTTTTTGAATTGAACTTCAGTTGCCAGTCCTCAGACCATTTCTCAAGCTTCCCAGGTCCCTCCTCATTTTCTCCATCCCTCTGGGGAATCCATTGTGTTACACATCTTGGTGTCATCTGCAAACAGGCAGACCTTTCCCTTCAGCCCTTCTACAATGTCACTAATGAAGACATTGAACAAGACTGGCCCCAGGACCACTCCCTGCAGCTCCCCACTGGTCACCCCTCTCCCCAGACTGCACCCCATTTACCACCACTCTTTGCCTCCTGTCTATTACCCAGTTTCTAACCCAGTTTACCATCCTTTTCTCCATGCTCAGCCTACTCAGCTAGTTTATCAGCCTCCTATGTGGATGGTGTCAAGGCTTTGCTTACATCAAGGTAAGCATTGTCCACTGCCCCACCCTGATTTACTACCTTTGTCACCATGTCAAAGAGATCAACCAGATTTGTCTGACATGACCTCCCCACTGTGAATCCTTGTTGCTTATGGTCCTGGCCTCTGATGGCTTCTAGATGCCCCACTATCCTTTCTTTAACCAATGTCTCCGTGATCTTCCACACTATTGAAGTGAGGCTGACTGGCCTATAGTTCCCTGCCTCCTCCCTACTGCTGGATTTGTATAGATGGACCACGAGTGCCCTCCTACAATTCTCTGGTACCACCCCTGTGTTCAATGACTCAGTCAACATGGCTGCCAGAGATACTGCTATTTCCCATCACAGTTCTTTTAATATCCTTGGGTGTATGCCATTTGGTCCCATCGCTTTTTCCACCTTCAATTTACTCACCTTCTGCAGGATTCTTCTGCCTGTGAATGGACTATTGTCCACCTCTTCACGTCTTGGCAACTGCTGTACTGGTGTGGCCCTTGCCCCTTCCCTTTTCTGTAAATACTGAACAGAAAGACACAGTGGATGTCTTGGGGGGCACATGACAGTTCTTAGTCATGGTACTTTCACTTTCAAATACCTAAACAGCACATATAAGCAATCAGCATTTGGCTTTGACAAATGCTTGTTATAAATTGTTTTAGCTCCCTGGGACAGCTTGAGGAATTCAGTCATCTTCATATTGAAAATATGGGCAATTTGGAAATATTTTTAAAAGTATCTGCTAGCTCATATAGGTCCTTATAATACTTTCATGCCAAAAAACTGTTATTTTGGATTAAGTGTTCTCACTTAGAGTTGCCCCTCTCAATCCAAATCATGGAGCAAACGCTCTTCTGGTTTATTTTAATCCTGTAGTGGAACCAAATCTTAATATGCTGGAGATATTAAAACTGGGTTTGATTTTGCTTATTTGTTTATAATGGATATTTTTTCTAATGATCATTATACTTTTATTGATCCTCTTTTTGTAGTCTTCTGGATTAGACCATAAATGATTAAGTGAAGGCATGTTACCATAAACTAAATTGCATAGCTGAGCCTCCAGAATGTCATTGCTTTGTTAGGTCTTTGCCCATTTAAATGCTAAATTTTCTGAAAAGGTTAACTAATATGCAAAGAAGTCTGAACACGTAAGCCCTCCTTCCTTCCTCATTTGGCAATTTTATTTTTCTGCAGATGTCAAGGTTTCTTGTGGTTCCACATACTTTCCATCATAAAATCACATATTTTATTAAATCATAGGTCAACAGCTTCACATAGTGCAGTTTTCAAGTGATATAAAAAACATAGGGATTGCAACCATTTTGATTAATTGTACTTTCTCCTATAAATATGGGGATTGTCAGACTAGCAAATATATTTTTCCCTTTCTCACACATATCTGTGTAGATATACACACGAATTTAGATATTGTTTTGTCACTTTAAGCCCCTAATGTTCTGTATAATGTTTTATCACTGCTAGAAGTTGTTCTACTAATTGATATAACAAAAGCTCCTGTGGATCATTAAGAATCAGGACTACTGATTTTTTTTAATAATTCACAGCTTACCAGGCAAGTTTTGAAAATCTGTTCATTGCATTAATTTTGAAATCACTACAAGGATTTGACATCATTATGAGAAGGTTGTCTGAGTAAGCAATTAATTTAAAGGTATTTACTTTTACTTTAATCTCTTCAGTGTTGTAATTCCTTTTAACTCAGAGTAAAAATGTATCTAAACTCAAAATGAACAAAGATAGGGAAAGGAGACATCCCTGTCACACTAATCTGCCTAAAACAAAATCCCTAGTTTTACTAGGATTTGTTTTAATGTGAGATTTAAGATTGTAATACATGAAAAGTTAACTGTATTAGTAAATGTAACAGGAACGCCCCTCACCTGCAGTGGTGTAAACATATCCCCACTCCAACATGTTACAGGCCTTTCAGGCCTTGAATGCGGTCAGAATACTGCATGTTTTAGTATTTTATGAATATTAACTGTAACTTAAGAATTCCTGATTAAATTATTCTGAGTGGAATAAACCCATTTGATCAAATCCAATGAGTTCATGAATTATTTTACATTAGCAGATGATGAGCATTTTGGCAAGATGTCTGTGATCAATGTAAATTAAGCTTGCCAATTAAAGGGGAAGCTAGGTTGTCCCAGACCACTTCCAGAAATCAAGGAAGGAAGCCTGGGGCTGGGGGGAGGAGGGAGGAGCCAATGACATCACAAGGCAGGGGCAGGACAAGTGGCAATCATATGACAAGGAGCCCAGGGCCTGGTGGATTAGCCAGGGAAGGGACCAACAGGAGTTCTGATTGGTGTCCTAATGGGTTATTTAAGGGCAGCTCACAGGCAGCTAACCCTCTTTGCTGGGCTTTTTCTTCAGTTTCAGTACATTCATTGGCAAACAAGGTAAGGCACAATCTGTTTAACTAGTCCACTACAGGCTATGTGGTGGTAGCATGGCTAGGCTCAGTGGAAATTGTATGGTTTTAAAAGGGCCAGCCATGCAGACACAATATCGCTTTTTAGGAAGTATGTTAGCAACTGCTGTGTTTTTGTTGTTTAAGAAATTGTTTGCAATATTTGTGTGAGAAAGAATGTAGCAGCTGCTGTGGTTTTGTTACTTTAAGGAATTGTTTTCAGTATTTGTGTGAGAAGGAATGTAGCAGCTAGTGGTTTTGTTGCTTAAACTAGCCAGAGGCTAGAGCATGGCCTGGCTGCAAGCTGTAGGGCAAATCCTGTTGGGTGTTGTTTGGGTCATGGGTGAACCACATGGCAGCAGCATCACTGCAAAGATTTTTGCGCTTTGGTTTGGCTGTTTTAAAATGCACAGAGCAAGTTTTTCTGGGTCCACATGCTCAAGCGAGAGGACAGGAGGATGCCTCACTTCAGGTGTTGGGGGCACGGAATTTGGTCTGCCAGGTTGTGGGCAGACCACATGGCAGTGGGCAGCAGCTTGGGCTGCAAAGAGGGTTTTTTAAATAGGATGGTTGCTTGTGAATTTACTTCACTGTGGGGGCAGCGTTTTTTGGTAGACCACTGGTAGGGCCACAAGGCAGCAAACAGCAGCATGGTCTATAGCTTTAACTGCAATGGGAGAGCCCAGGGGTGTAATTTGCATTGTTTTATTAGTCATTTCATTTGGTTTCTGTTTGTGGAGCCAGAATGCTGGGGGGGCCTAGCTACTCGAGGGAATCGCAAACCGTGGGTTGGGCCACAGAGACCACGTGACTGGCGGGCAGCAATGGGAGGAGCAGAGCATTAGAATGGTGAGTGCCAGCCAGTGGATCGGGGCATAGGGCCTCTGGAGTGTTGAGCATCTGGGTAGATGGAGAGAGGCCTGCTCTTCCAGACTGCATGATGCAGCATTGCTTCAAGGTGGAAGGCCCAGGCAGGTCCTTGCGGTGGATATGGTGAAGAGGGAAGACAAGCAGGAGCTTGATGCAGCTCGTACTGATGGGGGTGTGATGACCTGGAAACAGAATCCAGGGGGACTACTGCACAGGACAGCGTATGAATTGTGCATGGCAGTACTTAGGCAGCTGCCCTAAGCTGGGGATGCACCAGGGCTTTCGGGGCACTGAGACGTTGGGCACAGAAGCAGGCACCAGTAGGGGAGAGGGGGGGTCCCTTGAATGGTTACAGGGGGACAGGGCTACATCGGACCATCTGGGGGTCAAACAACGTGCAGTAGGGATGTCTGGAGGCAGTGCAGCACTGCTGGAGAGGCCCATGCAGCAAGAGCTGGGAAGGGAAGTGGTCAAGCCCCCACCAGGCAGGGACTAGGGCTTAAAAGGCAGAACTGTTTCACTGTTTCCTGGGCATGCACGATGTGGCAGATGGGTTTGGGCCTTGGTACAGACACATCCATTGGTGGGGCACAGGTGGCAGGCACGAAGAGGTGAGACAGCCATGGAGGCAGGGGGCCTTGGAGGGGAACAAGAAGAAGTTCTGGCCTTTGAGGGCACTCCCCAGCCCCATATGGGGAGTCAGCAGCATACTGGGGGCCCAGGAGGAGGACCCACGAGGAGCTAGGTGGGGCTTAGGCCCAATGAAAAATCCACAATACGAGGCCAACGGTAGCAGGATGCCTGACTTCTTGCTGGCGGGACCTTTCCTTGGATGCACAAGCACCTGGAGCCAGGAAGGAGTCAGGAGGGCTACCAGGGATTATGAGAGGGCTAAGGTGGCCCAGGGCCCAAAGGGGGCACATCAGGCCACAGGAGCACAAGGCCTAGGGAGCGGAGCTGGAGGAGGTCCAAACACTGGGAACATGGGGCTGGGGGGGGCACAGCCAGGTGGGGTAGTCATCATCAGTCTCAGGCAACCCCAGCTAGAGGGCAAGCCCAGCTATGACCAGAGGCTTAGTGCCAGGGCGAGCCAACAGAGGAGGGCCGAAAGGAGTATGCTGATGTTTCTTTCTTATTCCACTCATAGCAATTTTGTAGAGATAATTTCCAAGAAAAAACAGAGGACCAGCAAGAGGATGATGGAGGAGGCTGCTAAACTGATGGGACAAATGTCAGAGCTCATGGTGGCAGCAAAACAGAAGGAAGAGGAGGAAGAGGTGCCGTGGAAACAGAAGGAGCAGGAGGAATGGGCGTGGATGGAGCAACCAACCAAGAAGCTCAGAGGAGTGAGGGTCAACCCTGAACCAGTGGTGGTTCCATGGTCAGAGCCGGAGCTGGATAATGGAAGCCCGGATTGGGGTAAGGACGTGGTGGATATCACCAAAGATGCTAACCTCAAGGAATACTTGGAAGGGCTGCTGGGGGACATGGGGGAGGCAGGGATAGACAAAATGGAGAAAGCTCTCCAGGACATATGAGGAAAGAAGTGGGTGGGGGACAGGGGCACAAGCCAGAGGCCAGGAACATAATGGACCCCCAGGACTCACGTTGGGTAACCATGTGTCATCCTCACTGAAGGAGTGGATATGGAAAGGGAGTTCATGGACATATTCAGATTGTGGACGAGGACACCGCAAGAAGTATGAGCAGAAGAAGTCTGTGGGAAAGTCTGAGATGGTAGTGGCACTCGCAGTGGTGGGCCACAAGACAGAGGAGGTAAAACAGAAAGGGAAAATCTTTGATAATTGGCTAGCGGGGTTCAGAATATATAGCGCCATAGTCCTGGAAAACAGGTTGGAACTGGCCATCCAACTACTGACCTACATGGCAACCATCAGGGATGCATACAAGGTCAAGTTGGGTTTCAGATGGTTTAAATACAATGAGGCCTTCCATAGGCACATAGCAGCAAGGGGAGACTTGAGGTGGGACAGTACCCATTCTGAGCTGTGGATGAAGACCATGTCCATGTCGGGCCAGGGGACTCCAACCAAGGGGGATGCCGGGAGGCAAACCACACCAGCCGCAGGCACAAAAACCTATTGGGGGTTCAACAAGGCATCCTGCAACTGGGCACACTGTAAGTTCAAGCATGTTTTCTCCAGATGCAGGGGAGCACACCCATTGACAACCTGCAGGAAAGGGGGAGAGGGGAGGACAGGGCAGTGGCCATCTGCAGGACCTTCCCTTTTGATGGAGCAGGGGAGAGGCCCCAATACAGTTGGGGGGCATAACAGGGGAGGACTTGGGACCACCTACGGTTATTAGACAGGAGCAGGAAACAGGGAGGTGAGGGTACTTGCTAACATGCACCCCCATTGTATGGGAGGTGGTGGAGGTGTAGACCTGGGAGTACTCAGACAGGAAGATGGGTGAGAGCTTCCAAGAGGGTCTCAGGGTAGGTTTTCTGCTGGGTTTCTATGGGCCATGAAAAGAGATTAGGGCCAAGAACCTGGGGTCAGTGAGAGGAAAGGAAGGGGTGGTCAGGGAAAAGATAGCAAAAGAGAAAAGGGCAGGGCGGGTGAAAGAGCCACTAGTGGTGCCCCCATGCCCCAAATTCTGGGTATCTCCCTTGGGGTGGTCCCCAAGAAGCAGGTAGGAGAGTACAGGCTGATTCACCATTTGTCGTACTCAGAAGTGCAATTGGTGAATGATGGAATTCCAGACCACCTTTGAGCAGTATCCTATGCCTCGTTAGATCAGGTGGTGGAACTGATCAGGGCAATATAGGGGGCCTGGTTGGTGAAAACGGACATAGAGTCCATGTTCCAGCTTTTGCCGGTCTGTCCAGACAACTGGAACATGCTGGGGTTACAGTTCAAGGGGGACTTATACATGAACAAGAGTATGCCTATGGGCTGCTCGACTTTTGAGGCTTTCATCTCATGGATCCAGTGGGTGTTCAGGGAGAAATATGGCCACAAAAGGGTTGTGCACTACCTAGATGACTTTCTGATCATTGTGGGGGGCTTTGCAGAGATGCAGGGCATGTTGGGGGACTTCACAGTGATATGCAAGTGGACTGGTATCCCGTTGGCACAGGGGAAGACTGAGGATCCAGCATGTAAGCTGGAATTCCTGGAGAGCCAGGTGGACATGGAACAAGGTTGTTTCTGGCTGCCAGGTGACAAGGTAGTCAAGGTACAAGGGCTACTGGCACAAGTAATAGGGAGGCGGAGGGTGCCGCTGGTACAAGTACAGCAGCTGCTGGGGCACCTTAATGTTGCATGCAAGGCAATCAGCCCAGGGAGGGCATTCGTGAGAAGGCTCAGGAGGGTGACTGGGAAGGCAAAGAAGCTGCACCTCTGGGTGGACATCTCAAAGGGCATACAGGGCGACCTCAAGGTTTGGGAGGAATTCCTAGACCAGTATAATGGGGTAATGTTCAGGCAGGTGAAATGGGAGCACAACACAGACCTAGAGCTATACACCAATGCCTCCGGGGTGCTGGGGATGGGGGGGGATATTTTAAAGGTTAATGGATGGTGGAGGCATGGCCAAGCCAATGGGGAGAAAGGCCTTTTGAGAGATCACTTTTTGGAAATATTCCCAATTTGGTCAACTATGGAGGTTTGGGAGAGCAGATGAGGGGAAAATGGATCATGCTGTGGTGCAACAATAAAGGAGTGGTGGAGGTCATCAACAGGCGGGGCAGGAAGACAGAGACAGTTGGCTGAGTAATGAGGAGATTAGTACTGTTGGGGCTGGAACTGAATGTGTCAGTCAAAGCACAGCATATTCCAGGGATCAAGAACGAAATGGCCGACAGTCTTTCCCACTTACAGCTCTACAGGTTCCAGAGTCTGGCACCACAAGCAGTGGCACGCAGGACCAGGTTCCAGGACTGTATGTGGGAGATTGGAGGTCCACTGCAAGGGCACTGTACCGGGGCTTCTGGGCAACCAGGACTCTGAGAGCATACGAAGGGGCTTGGGCCAGCTTCCAGGAGTTCAGAGCTAGACAGGGGTGGGACAGGACAGAGCCGGGTCCAGGACAAGCAGGTCAAGAGATTTGTGGTAGAAAATGGGGATGGTGCATATCATGATAATGGTTCAATTAGTGGGAGTGAGCTGGGTATGTCTGGACAGAGGATGGACAGGTCACCTTTGGAAGAAACCATACCTAAGGAATTTGTGGTGGAAGCCCTTGAGTTCATCTTGAAACAGAATTATTTTAAATTTGAGAACCAGTTTTAATTGCAGGAGTGTGGCACTGCCATGGGCGCAGCCATGGCACCCAGTCATGCCAACCTGTTTTTGGGACATTGGGAACACACGATCATATTCAACCGGGAAGTAAATCTATACTGCCCATTTACCAGGGTGCACAGCTCTGCCGGATCTCAGGACCCTGCCCCCGGATGGACAGCATCCCTGGAGTCACCGCCAGAGACCGCAAGCCCGGCCACAAAGCCTGAAAAGCTGATCCCTGCTCCTGACCAGGGCGCACAGCTCTGCTGGATCTCAGGACCCAGCCCCTGGACAGACGACATCCCTGGAGCTGCCACCCTAGACTGCAAGCTCAGCCACAAAGCCTGAAGAGGTACTGTTGCTGCTGAACCAATTGGAAAGCGAGCACTTCCTCTGGCTATGCTCCGATTGGTCACTTTCCACTCTCTGTCTTTTTGCCGCCTGACGCTGTTTAAACTGCATTTTTTGAATTTAATCAAAGCCTAAAAGACCTGTAATTACTGCTGAAAAGCAGAAATTGTTTAAACTGTTGCATTTAGAGCCAATTTATTGACTAAGAGTGATTACAGTCCTTTCCTGAATATCTGTCTGTCTCAACGTCCTTTGGTGCCTCTACCCCTTTGTCTTGCAAATTCTCCTGCTGTGACTGTCTGCCACACAGCCCTCAGCCTCCTCGTAAATTCTCCTGTCTCTCTCTCTCTCTCTCTCTCTCTCTCTCCCCTGCAGCTGATCCCTGCCCCTGACCAGGGTGCACAACTTTGCTGGATCTCAGGATCTGACTCCCGGATGGACGGTATCCTGGAGCCGCCACCCAAGACCGCAAGCCCGGCCTCAAAGCCTGAAGAGGTACTGCTGCTGCCCTGCTGGTGCTGTGCCCTGGCTCCTCACCAACCCCCCACCCACCTGCCCTATCTCGACTATTATATTTATAGCTGTAGCAAGTCACATGACCTGAAATTACTAATAGTCAACTTTTCCATTGGCTCCTTATAGTCTCTCACCACTAGGGGACACGGAAATGATTTGCTCCCCCTACAGCTATCTCAGCATTACCTTCACAGGCACCATAAACTATCTCCTGCCATTATGCAGCTGCTTAACCTGTGCTTGCTTTATCCACGCCACCTAATCTTGGTGTTATTGATCAGCGCCATCCTAGGGATGACAGGTACACCTGCTTCTCCATCAACATATCCGGCTGCTGTCCCTGAAGCTGCCACAGTAAACTACCTTGGAATGTTGCCACACACCCTGACACTGTGCCACACCAATTATCCACACTACCCCCACTACCATGTGCCTCTCTTACTTGCCTGCCTGACCTACTGATCACGCTGCTCAATATATCTTCAGCTGTTCCCTGTAGTGTACAACTACCTGGACACCATGCTCAATGCTACTTAGCAACCCATAATTACCACAAAGCCAGATTCCTCACTTTCCTGCTCCTCCTCCTGCTGGTTGGTGATGTCCATCCCAACCCTGGTCCCCCTTCAACGAGCTCCCCTCCCCTGCACACCCCCTGCTCCTAGCCCTCCTGAATGGCCTAAAATTTATCTACCCAAATGCCGGCAGCCTTACCAACAAACTACCGATGCTGCAGGTCATGGTCCTCTAATATAAACCTGATGTCATCATCGTCTTGGAAAGTTGGCTCTTAGGTCATATCATGGACCAAGAAGTCCTTATCCCTGGATTCACCATAACTCCTATGGACAGACAAAGAAGAGGTGGTGGAGTGGCGATCTATGTCTCCACCTCCCTACAGTACACAGTTGTGTTTAAAGTCACCTCTCTTTCATGTCATGAAGCTATCCTCCTCAACCTGAAGCTTCCCTACTGCTGCCCTCTATTTATCACAGCAGTATACTGCCGTCCGGGCCAACCCCTTCCCAAGTCACTGATCTGATCAGGAAACTAACAGCACTTGCCCATGCTGCAGAGCTGTACATACTGGTGACCCTAACATCAATTGGCTTTATAACACACTAGCCAAAACTCGTTCTGACATACAGTCACTAAACTTGACACAACTAATACAGGAACCTACTCGCATGAACTACCAAACTAATAACCATTTCCTACTGGACCTAGTCCTCATGTCACATCCCCAACAGGGTCAAGGCGGCTGGCCTCCTACCTGATGCATTAAGTGACCATCATTCCATATATATGGTGAACAAAATACATAGGCAAAAAATACCCCACAAAATCCTTCTAACCCGGACCTACTCCTCCCTTGACACTCTACCTCTTCATCATGACCTCACCAACAGTGACTGGTCCCCACTTGCCTCCTGCACCTCAATTGACACTGCACTCCAACTGTTCTGCGATAAGTTCCTTCACGTTTGGAACCAACACGCACTGCTGCTTAAAATTAAAGTTTGGGGCAACCACCTGCCCTGGGTAACCCCTGAGCTCCTGTCCTGTCAAAGAGCATGGGACACTGCCTGGCAAAAAATGCAAGACAACCTACTGCCCCATGGACCTTCAGCGATACAAGGAGCTTCTAAATAAGTGTACCAAAGCTATCCGACTGGCCAAAACTGTTCAATACCAGGCTAAATTCCACGTCAACACAAACAAACCTTCCAAATTCTGAAAAGTTGTCCAGTCCCTCTTTTCCCCTTCCACCAAGCCCCCCACTCCTACCCTTAGACTAAATATCTCAGACATGGGGGCTGAAACATTCATGGGATTTAAGAATGCATGGGATAGACATAAAGGAATTCTGGAGGTCAGGGGTAAGGGGCAACAGACTTCTTGGAAAACATAAACTGAACTTACACAAACTTAAATGGGCAGACTGGGTGGGCCATAGGCCCTTATCTGCCGACAGTGTCTATGTATCTATGTATCTCGGATCCTATGGCTGTCGCTGACTACTTTAACTTTCATTTCACCTCCTGCGCTGCAATGCTCAAAACTGCCCCCCTGATGCACAAGCACTTCTCCACAGGAACACCTCCACTTCCTGTTTCCCCTTCCTCTACTCCTCCAGCTCCCTCTACCCCTTCTTCTTCACACACATCTCTCCTGCTGCTGCCTTACAAGCCCTTCAGTCTATCAACCCTGCTAAAGGCTCCTCCCCAGATGGCCTGGTCCCTAAGCTCCTCTCTCTGTCTGTGCCTGCCATCACCTATCCTATATCTATCTTGCTAAATCTCTCCTTTGTCTCTTCCACTGTCCCTACAGCCTGGAAACACACTACAGCCCTACCACTCCCTAAATGAGGTGACCCCTCCTCCCCTAGTAACTACCACCCTATCTCTATCCTTCCTACCCTGGCTAAGCTACAGGAGCACATAGTACTCGAACAACTCTCCTCCTACATTACTGACTCCTCCTTTCTTACTCCATTCCAACCTGGCTTTAGGAAATGCCACTCCACCACCTCCTCACTGCTATGGTTGACTGGCACTATTGCCATGGGCATGGACAAAGGCCTCATAACCTCAGCTATTTTTATTGATCTGGCCAAGGCCTTTGACACAGTCTCCCACCCTTTACTCCTGTCCTGCCTCAGCACTGCTGGTCTCTCCCCTAATGCCATTGAATGGTTCAAGTCCTATCTGTCAGGCAGAACACAATCTGTCTCCATAGCTGATGCCATCTCCTCTCCCCTCCCCATTACCACAGGAGTCCCCCAGGGATCGGTGCTTGGGCCTTTCCTTTTTTCAATCTTCCTCAATGACCTCCCTCAGTTTTGTTTATCGTCTAACATACACATGTATGCACATGACACTGTTCTGTTCACAACTGGCAATTTGGTCAATGATGTCACTGCCAGGCTCCAGCTGGATTTTGAAAATGTACAACTCTGACTAAGTGAGCACCACCTCTTCCTAAACTCAAATAAAACAGTCTCCATGACTTTCGGTACTAGGCAGAGGTTGGCAAGGCTCCCCTACTTACCCATCTTTTACACCATTGATGGGACTGTATTAGATGACACCTCTTCCTTCCGCTACCTTGGAGTTTGGCTGGATAAGAACCTAAACTTCTCCATCCACATTGATGCCATTCTAAAGAAACTCTGGCCTAAGCTAGGGGCCCTCTATCGTAACAGGAGTAGCATTCCACGTCTGGTGAGGCATGAACTGGTACATAAAATGATACTGCCAACTTTTGATTATTGTGATGTTATATACGGAGCTGCCCCTCAATCCTCCTTATCCAGGCTTGAACCTCTCTTTAACTCCTTCTGCCAGTTTGCCCAGGATGCCCCTGCTCTGATACATTACTGCACTCTTTACCGCTCTCTAAATTTCCCCTTACTTATTGACAGGAGAACATAGCACATGGCAAAGTTTACCTCTGAATTCTGGCTAGGCTCACTCCCTTCTTACCTGTCCAACTCCTTATCTGCCCCCCCACCCCAACAAATACACCCTCTGATCTGACAACTCTAGCTCTCTGAATATACCCCACAGAAATACTACATCCGGCCAAATGGCATTCTCCCATTGCCTACCTAAGCTCTGGAACCAACTGCCATCCCAAATCTGCCACTCCTCATCAGTCTACTTTCTCTCTCTACATCCCTAGAAAACCACCTAGTGATGAATTGCAACTGCATCTAGCCCTGCAGGTTCCTGCTTAGCTGCTGGTCTATACCTCCTCCTTCCTCCAGCTGGGCCAAATATCTGCCCCCGTCCCAAACCCCTCTTGCAACCCTAGCACTTCTGCAGCCTAACACTTCTATCTCCCCTACTTTTCCACCCCGAGTATCTTTTGACTATACCCTTGTCAGCCACTCACAAATGTATCCTAATCTAGAAATTTACTAGTTATTGTTGGTGGTAACTGTACAGTCTGCCTATATGCTGCTAAGATGTATGTATCCTTTTGTACTACTTATTGTTCCCACTCCACTACCCCCAGGATGTACCGTGAGATGAGCATTGTTGCTCAGTGTAACTTTCCTGGTGAAACATTTCAATAAATAAATAAATATAAAACACTGGTTTAGATTAATTGATGATGTTCTGTGAATATGGCAAGGAGACACTGAGAAAATTCCAGAATTTCTACTATGGCTCAATGATAACGATTTTAATCTTCAGTTCACTTTTGAGATGATCAAAAAAAACACTTAATTTCCTAGATTTAACTCTTAGTGTTAGTGAGGACTTTAAGGTTATTAATACATCAGGCTATCGTAAACCCACAGCTACCAGTTCAGTCTTACTGCCCACCCCCAAAATCTTAAAGACTCCATCCCTTACAGTAAGCTATTAAGGATAAGAAGAAATTGCAGCTCTGAGGATTTATTTAATCTACAGGCAGATTAACTCATTTGTAGATGTATGGCAAGAGGATATAATCGTTTATTATTGGAAAAACTTAAAAGAAAAACTGAGTGCCCTTGATCAGGAGAAACTCATTACAGGGATGTCATCAAACACTATAACAGCACAGACATAGCCTTGCACCTTTATAACTGAGTTCATCCATAAAGCAGGTAAAATCAGTAACATCATTTACCATAATTGACAGATTTTGTATTCCGATGATGAAGTAGGTACAGCAGTGGGGGCTAGCCCCTGAGTATCCTTTAGCAGAGCACAGAATCTAGAAGATTTTATGGTACATAGCAGGTTACAACCCTTAAAAATGGAGAATAGAATTACCTGGCTACCTCAGAGACCATTTGGCTTCTACAAATGTTCTAGATGCAATGTTTGCAAATATAGTATGCCAGGTAAAACCTTTCAACATCCAATGGAGCCTAATATCAAAGTAGATATTAAACAGCTTATTATATGTGATACCAGCTATGTGATTTATGTACTGTGGTGTACTTGTAACTTGATTTATGTTGGAAAGACAGTTCACCCTTTAAAACAAAGAATTCAAGAACACATTAGATCAATATTTAATCAGAAACAGGACACACAAGTAGGGATGCATCTTTTTACACATCACTTTTCTAGACCAGAAGATGTTCAATTTATGGGTCTAGAATGAGTTCTTCCATTAATACAAGGAGGTGACAGATCAATTGTATTACTGGAAAAAGAATGTATGTGGATTTCTAAACTTAATTGTGTTAAACCAAATGGACTAAATGAAAGGTGGGATTTGAAACCTTTCCTGAAAATAAAATAAATGAATTAGATGAATGACTGGTGTTTGCCACCATGGGCATGCATAACTTCCCCTTCCTCCCTCTCCTCCTTTAGAAATCTTCATCTACCAGAAGTCTCACGACACAGAAAAATAGAAAAAAAACATTTCTTTGTTAAATCAAGAAATGGAAGTTACCAAAGATTGAGTGTCATCCAAGATAACCACTAGCCTTGTTTTATTTACATTTAATAGATGGATGAGCGCCATTGGCAGCCTCCTAGAAATTTAGAAATGACAATAATGGCAAAATGATAAAATTGCTAAAAATTACTTAAAATTGTTTAAAATTGCTGTCATATGTTGAGATTGTAAACAATGCTGAAGTGGTTCTTGTACTTTTTGTGTTTCTTGAGTCTCTGGTAGGATACAAATAGGTCATTTAAATTTTTCATATAGAAATAATGTAAATATTTTGTGCTTTAACACTTAGATGTTTTTTATATATTGATATGCACTTTCTCACCATGGTATACATTTAATTATATGCAAATATCATGTCATGTATTATTAATGAACTTATGTGAGGTCCGGTATAAAGGTTCAAAATGTGAGGTCCGGTATGAGGGTTCATGATAAACAGCTAAGAGGGGAGAAGTATAGAACAAGTTGAAGAGGGAAGTGGTTAAATCAGAGGGTGGTAGAAATATGGAATGGTCTCCCTAAACAGGTGATGGAAGTGACAAGTTTGTCCAGTTTTAAGAACTTATTAGATAAGTATATGGGAGCAGATAAATGGAGGTATGCCCACTGAGCTAGTGTCAGGTCCTTATATGGCTCTTGAAGCTTATGGACCTGAATTTATCTATGCCTATGAACCTATGTATTTAAATAGTGCCATTTCCCAGCTTAGACCACACCCCTGAGGAGACTCATGAGGAGTCAAGTGCTGGAGTAGAGTGACCCCTTTTGTTGCTGGTCCTCTGCTTAAAATAAATTGCACTTGCTTACATTGCACTTGTATTCTTGGAATACTTTTGGATTTGGAGCTGAGACCCAAATGACACCACTTTATGGATTCTGGCTAGATGCCACAGTGGACAGGATGGTCAAGAGGATGCTCGCTGGATCGCAGAAGGGGCAGGGGATCAGGAAGGATGGCAGGTGCCTGATTGGGGACCAACTGCTGGACAAGGTGTTGGGGGCCACATGGAGCATGTGCAGCTTGGCCCAGGAGTCCAACCTTTTCAGGGTAGTCTTTGCAGTAATGGCAGCTGGGGCATTCAGGGTGGGGGAGGTGGTGGCCCCCAAAAAAGGGCACCCAAACTCTCATTACAACAAGAAATGGTATGGGTAGAGGAGGGCACCATCTCCATCAGGTTGGCCAGGTCAAAAATGGACCAGAATTGGCGGGGGACCACAAAGACCTTGCACCGGAAGCCCGGGGTGCCAAGTTGTGTTGTGGCTGCATGGGAGGAGTATGAGAACCACAGGGGCAGTGCCAGAGGGACGATGTTCTGGCATGGGGACAGAATACCAGTCATGGCATTCCAGGTGGGGGCAGTAATGAGGAAGGCGCTAGCTTTTATAAGGGAAGAGCCAGATTAATTCACCTTGCACTGTTTCAGGATTGGTGAGGCCCTTAGAGGTGGCAAAAAGGGGGGGACACAGTGGAGGAACTGAAGGGAATCAGCCAATGGAGGTCAGACAGTTACAATCAATCAATCAATCAATCAATCAAGTCTTTATTTAACCAGGCGTTCATCGTTGAGCAGAAGCTCATTTGCAAGATGGACCTGGGTGGAGCATGAACAATTGTATATACAGGTCAACACAGGTATTTACAAGGCAATACAGATAATACTCTTTACAGAGAGGAAGAAAAAGAAGTTCATATGCATAGAATTATACAGATATTGTACAGATTACACGGTATTTACATACATAGAAGTGTCTATAGGAAGATAAAGCAGGTTATCTAAGGTTGCAGGAGGAAGTAACGGAAGAAAAAATAAAATAAAATATACACCAGGTGAGGTGAAGGTAGGGAAGAGAGGGAGCGAAGTAGGGGGAGAAAGGCTAGGAGGGCACGGTGCACAGAAAGGAGTTGGTAAAGCTGGAAGTAGAGAAGGTGGATGGAGAAAAGGAGTATGTGTGAGCCCCGGGATTGAATGCTATAAAGTACGGGGCATGGTAGGATGTCACAACCTAGGATAGTGAGTTACAAACAGTATGTCAGGTGCTAAAAAATGATGACTCACACTATTTTCTTTTGTCCCCGTGGTAGGTACCAGATGGAAGGTGTGGATCGAGGGGCATTCATTTGCATACTGGGCAGAATGGTTTACAGGCACCACAGGCAGAAGAACCCAACTGCACCCAGAGTCAAATTGCACCACAGTACAATGGAAAGGCATCAGGGGTATGAAATGGGCCAGCTGTTGCCTCTCCTGCAGGAATTGAAGAGGCAATAGGGCAGGCCAGATTGCTTAGTGGTACATTTAGGTGGCAATGACCTGCAAGGAATACCCTGGGGTAAGTTAGGGCAAAATATGTTGGGAGATTTTGAAACCATTCAAGGGTGGTGGCCAGACATGATCATCAGCTGATCCGAGATCAGATCCAGGAGGGTGTGGAGGGGAGCCAAGGGCATCAAGCTTATAGAGAAGATCAGGAAGTGACTCAACAGAAGGGTGGTGAGAGCAGTCATAGAGATGGGGGTACACATCCAGCACAGAGACATAATGTACAAGCAGGCTGCAATCTACAGATTAGATGGGGTGCACCTGACCTAGTTCAGGATGTGTCTATTCCTAAGGCCAATTAGTGAGCTAGAGGGGAGGATAGTCCAAAATGGCCTGAGGTTTTAACCCACATTGGAGGAGCCGCACCATCCAAGTGCAAGTGGGAGGTGGGGCAATGGAAGAAATAAAAGGGGGGAAGGAGCTAGAGGTGGGAGTGGGGGTAGGACCACGGGCTGGGGTAAGGAGCCCAGGTGTGGATTAAAAGGGGAAGGGGAAGTGGGAATAGGTCTTGGTGCTAGGGAACTGTCCTGGTTCTGGCGACAGAGGAGAGGGCCAGATTCAGTGTCCAGACTCAGAAGAATGGAAAAAAGATAACCAGGAGTAATATGAGGCCAGAAGGAGAAGAATGTTGATGACTAAATTATGTTATGATAAATGCATGTGATGGACATGGCAAATGGCAATTGAACTGTAGATGGATGGATTGTGCCAATAGTAATTAATACATATGTTTGCTGATGAGCATCCAAAGATTCCACATGGTGTGCTTATGGTTCATTTCTCGGGGGGGATCAATGGACAATTAAGCTTGCTAATTAAAGGGCAAGCCAAGTTATCCCAGGCCCTCCCTGAAATCAAGGTAGGAAGCCTGGGGCTAGGGGGGGAAGGGGGAGGGGCCATTGACATCACAAGGCAGGGGTGGGGACAAGGGTGGGTGTCATATGACAAGAAGCCCAGGGGCCTGGGGGATTGGCCAGGTGGAGGGGCCAATGGGGTCCTAATTGGAATCCTAATGGGTTATTTAAGGGCAGCTCACAGGCAGCTAGACCTCTTTTGCTGGGATTTTCCCACCCACCCTGTAAGGAGGGGGCATGGGGGGACAGGTTTTGGCACATAGTTTAGAGTGGGTAAGAATGGCTGATGCCCGAGGGGCCCTGGGTCATGGGGTCCATATATATGGAGCTGTGAAGAGGCAGCTGAGGGCCAGGGAACTAGGTGGATCCCCGCCCGGGGGGCATGGTGTGCCCAATGGATGAAAGGTATAACAAGGAGCACATGAGAAGGGTGCTAGTGGAGGAGAAGAGATAAAAAAGGCAGAAGAAATAAAAGGGGGGAGGGGGTAGGACCATGGACTGGGCCAAGGATCCCAGGCATGGATTGAAAGGGGGAAGGAGAATAGGTCTGGGTACTGGATACAGAATGTCCAGGCCTGAAAGGGGAGGCCCGGCTTCAACAGGGAACTGGCCTGGTTCTGGTGACAGAGGAGGGGGACAGATTCAGTGTCTAGACCCGGAAGAATGGAAGGAAGATAACAACCAAGAGGAAGATGAGGCCAGAAGGAGAAGAATGTTGAAGACTAAATTATGTTATGATACATGTATGTGATTTATGGATTTATTTGTCTGTTTTTGTTAACCAGGTAGGCACACTAGACAACAAGTGCCTATTTTCAGGTGTGACCCGGGAGGGTACAATACAGAAAAACATGGTACATAGTCATGGTAGCATACAGGCCCCCAGCACAGGTGGGCCAGAGAGAATTTAGTACAGAGAACATGGTGCAAAGACAGAGTGACATACTCACCCACACACAGGTGGGGCCAGAAGTACAGTATATAGACATGGTACAGAGGCAGAGCTAGCAAACATGATTACAACTACAACTCAAATATGTAAACCCAATAAGGTGACAAGGAGGTAGGAGACTACAGGTACAGATAACTAAGGAGGGGAGCAGGATCAGTGAACAAACCAGGTATGTGTCAGGAAACAGACAGGGAGGAGAGTAAACAGTGCTATAGGGCAGCATGGAACTAGTGGGTGAGGAGACAGGGAGGGACACAACCTGGGGGACAACCCCAGCGGAGTAAGGCTCAAACTGCAGGGAGAGAACTGCCCAATCCAGTTACATGCCCAGGGGGCAGGTCAAAAAATAATGTGGGGACTTCAAGATGTTACAAGGGAGGGAGCTAATGGGGACGCCTGTCAGGGAAGAGTGGGAAGTGCTATGGTGGGGAGAGGCAGAGGCTGAATACAGCTGGTGGGAGAGGAGTCGAGCAGCCACGACCGTGAGAAGTGCTAAAGTGAAGAGAGGCAGAGGCCTAATCATGCTTATGGGAGAAGAGTCAGGCGGCCGCTAATGCCAGCAGTTAGTTGGCACAAAGACAGATGGAGGCAGCTTTGAGGAACTTCCAGAGGGACGTTTTGAAGCCGGGGTGGGAAGGGGTGGCTCGGACTAGGGCAGGGAGGGAGTTCCAGAGTCTTGGGGCATAGGCGGAGAAGGCCCAATCACCAGTGAGGGAGCGGGTCCTAGGGATCTTGCAAACCAAAGTCAAGCTGGACCTAAGTTGATAGGCCGGGGTGCAGGGTTTGAAGGAAAGGGCAAGGGTTGGGGGGCAAGCAGTACGGGCTATATTATCCACCATATTACCGAGGACAAAGACACGGTGTTTATCAGGGGGAAGCACTCCAAACTGGTGTAGAGGGCACACTGATGGGTAAGGCGAGGAGCGGAGAGGGCGAAATGACATATGTTATTATAAGCCGTATCCCATTTAGCAAGATAGGCAATTGGGACCAGTGCAAAGGCAACAAGCCCATAGCAGAGCATGGGTAGGAGGATACCCCTGGCTATGGCGAGCCGAGCGGCCGGGGTGAGGCAGTCCTTGGCCCTGTAGGCCAGGCCAAGCTTACTGTTCATCGCTTTGCAGATGTTGCGGAGGTGCACTGTGAGATCAAGCTGAGGATCTAGGGTCACCTCTAGGTACCTAGCAGATTTCAGGGCAGGCAGGAGGGAGCCATTCCCCCCATATATGGCAAGGGGAGAGGGGTAAGATGCGGTTTTGGCCACCGACCCGAATAACATGGCATGGGTTTTGTTTAGATTAATGGTGAGCTTGTGTCCCATGAGCCAGTTAAGGATACACCCAAAGTCAGAGTTAAGTTGGGAGTTGATGGTAGAGATGTCCTGGGAGCTGGATAACAGTACCAGGTCATCTGCATAGAGTGTGGTAGACCCGAAGGTTGTAACAGAGGGGAGTTCATTTATATAGAGGGAGAACAGAATGGGGCTGAGTACGGACCCTTGGGGTACTCTGCATCTGACTGGGAAGAGGTCTAAAAGAGCTCGGTTAAAACAGGTGTGTTGTTGTCTCCCCAAGGTAGTTGGAGAACCAATCAAGGGCTCGGGGGCTAGCCCTAGAAGAGCGGAGTGAAGGAGATTGTGGTCGATCCAATCAAAGGCTTTAGAGAGGTTGACAAAGATGGCCCCAGTCAATTTGCCAACGTCTATAGCGGATCGGACCTCGGAGGTGACCACGGCAATAGCAGTGGCCGTACTATGCCCCTTCCTGAACACGTGCTGAGCAGGGGAGAGAACTGCATACTCCTGCAGGTAATGGGAGATTTGTCCAGCTATAGCCTTTTCAAGAAGCTTGATGGTAGCAGAGAGTATGGCAATGGGGCGGTAGTTGTTCATCTCCTTGGGGTCACCATGCTTAAACACTAGGACAACCTTGGCCACCTTCCACACATCAGGTATGATTCCAGAGGTGAGGGAAGAGTTAAAAATATGGGTAATCAGCCGGGAGGAGGGGCGCCCCCAGGCAAAGAAACTTAGGCTCAAGGTTATCATAACCCGCCCCAGAGTGGTGTGAGAGACCAGCAAGGAGAGCTTGAGTCTCTCTAACAGAGATTTGTTTCAGGTAAAAAGGAGGCCGGGGAGGGGGGCCTGAGGTTCAGGGGAGGAGTTTGGGATGGGAGTGGAGGCAGGCAGTTCAGAGAACAGACAGTTGAACGCTGAGGCTATGGTCTGGGGGTTGTTACAGTTGGCCCCCTACATTCATGTCGATGACCGAGTGCTTGGCGGACACACCGACCATATTTTTGATGTTTTGCCAGAAGCACCGGGGGTTGTAGGCCGATTGGAGCATGGCTGATTTGCAGAACTCACTCTGGGTGGCATATTGTGGCCTTGCAAGAGTTCCTGAGCCATCTGTACTCAAGGAGGTCATGTGTTTCACTGGAAATTTTGTAGTTGATCCAACTCTTGTCTCTCTGCTTCATGAGAGCGAGTAGTCCACCATGGAGCCACTTGGTGACAGTACCCCTCACCCTCCTTTTAGTGAGGGGAGCGTGCCTGTTCTGCAGGGGGATGAGAATCTCAAGGAAGTGGTCCAGTCCTATGGTAGGGTCGTTGGTGCTGAGAACCCTAGACCAGTCGGTACGACGTAGGTCATCCAAGTAGTCATGAAGGATAAGCTTGGAGTAATCCCTCATCTGAATCACTCTACTAGGAATTTGGGAGGCGGTGGATCCCCAGATGCAGTAGATGGGCGAGTGGTCCGATATGGCGTCCAGGAGGGTGCCAGATTGGATGATTTTATCAGTCAGTTGCACAGTAGCCAGTCAATAAGTGACCCCTTGTCCCCGGGAGGAGGTCCTAGTGGGTACTGTGATGGTCTGATTGAGGGACGAGGCCAGACAGAAGTGGCTCATAAAGTTTGGTATTAGGCCCCAGCCAGTTGAGGTTGAAATCCCCCAGGATAAGCACCTCATTAGACCCAACCTTGCCTTTAAGGTGGTCAAGTAGAGAGGAGAGTCCTGGTAAGCCTCCCTTAGGCGGATTGTAGGCACAGACCAGGTGCAACTTTTTTGTGTTACCGAGCAGTAGGATGGAGTGAATGAATTCACAACCTGTAGAGTCTGGAGGAGAAAGTGCCACAACGGATACATTTAGGTTCCACCTGAAGTATAGGAGTACACCCCCCCAAGTTTGCTGCCAGTCCTATCCAGTCTGATGAGGCTGTAACCCGGAATGGCACATGCGGTGTCAGGGACATCAGGCTTCAGCCATGTTTCCGTGATACCCATGATGTCAGGCCTGTACAGGGTTACCCATGCAGTCAGTTCCGCTTTGTTATGTAGGATACTGCGGATATTTAGATGAGCTATTTTTAGGCCTTTTTTAGACAGCCATGCTGGGGACGGCTTGGGGGGGTATGGAGTTGCTGGGGGACCAGGATAGGAGGGTGTGTTGGCTGGCTGCATGAGAGGATCCATAGCCTGGTCTATCTGGGCTAGAGGTAACCCTGGGCTTTAGGTGCAGTGTCCAGAGAACCAGTTCACAATAGGAGTAAACCTAACAGAGCCCAGGGCAACTGCAAGAGTGAAAAGGTGTCAAGGTGTCATAGGTGGGGCTGAGACTGGGGCAGTGGTTAAGGCAAGGAGAGGAGTCAAGGGACAGCTCTTCACCTGTGGTATAGTGCCTTAAAAAGAGCACAGGAAGCCAGAGTCACAAAATAATGTGCCTAGGAGACGCACATAAAGCAGTCAGCCAGGTACACACATAGAGAAAATGCCAGCAGCCCTCTAGTGGCGAACAGCTATAGCCTGCAGATGGTAAAGTGGGCTGATAGGATAAATCAGCCCACGTGATGAGAGCTATAAAGCTCCGTGTTGACCATGGGTGGTGGTGGGGGCTGTGGGGCAGCCAGCGAAGCCAGTGGGGCTAGTCCTACACAGCAGCTCGAGAGGAAAGACAGCGATGGAGTTCTCCGCATGGGTCCAAGACAAAGGCAGGTGCAAGGGCGAACACAGAGTCACAGGAATGCTCAGGTAAGCCATGACTCCTCTCAGTAGGGTGAAAAATGCACTGTGAAGAATGCCCTGGAGTAAGGAGGAGCGGAATTAGCAGAAATTACCTTGATCGGCTGGGGCTCGCTTGGGGTGGGGAGAGCAGCACGCTACTCTCGCAACAAGGAGGTCCTCAAACAACGGCAGCATCCTCTAGAGAGAAAAGCAATTAGGTGAGCCATTAATATACACCGAGGAGTGGGGGACAACAGAGAGACAGGCAGGGCAGTGGGGGCTGAGAGGGGTCACATTGCTGTGGAGGTTGTGTGAGAATAGCAAGTCAGGCGCTAATTATACTACAAAATTGTGGCAACAGGTTAGGATCCCTGCAACATGTGTTGCTTGCAAATGAACAGCTATGCTTAATACAAGAGCGTTTTCAACAGTTGAGGCAACAGGTTGTACTAAAGCAAACAGTATAGTAAATGAACAAAATCATCACATGGTATGGTAGCCCAATTTAAGGTAACAGATAGGAATGCTAAAAAATGCAGGCAAAAGGCACAAAATGGCTAAACAGAAACCAATCAGCATATATATGCCGATCGCAACTTTAAAGTTCAAAAGATGGCACCAGAGTCCTTGTCCTATGCAGCAGCTCGAGAGGAAAGACAGTGTGGCGTTCTCCGCATGTCTCCCAAGACAACGGCAGGTGCAAGGGTGAACACAGAGTCACAGGAATGCTCAGGTAAGCTGCGATTCCTCTCAGTAGGGTGAAAAATGCACTGTGAAGTATGCCCTGGAGTAAGGAGGAGCGGAATTAGCAGAATTTACCTTGATTGGCTGGGGCTCGCTTCAGGAGGTGGTGGAGAGCAGCAGCTGCTACCCTCGCGACTGGGAGGTCCCTCATGACAATTGAACTGTAGATGGATGGATTGTGCCAATAGTAATTAATAAATGTGGTTGCCGATGAGTATCCAAAGATTCCAAATAATGTGCTTCTGGTTCATTTTTACGGGGGGTTCAAGGGAAAACTTGTGATTGGATGGTTTTTATGTTTAGGAATCATTCTAATATCAGCATCCGTAAATTGATTGGACTTGAACTGTCTATTGAATTTGTTTAAACAATAACACGAAGATTACTTTAAGTTCTTGAAAAAATGTTAAATAAAATTCTATTAAAAACCCATCCTTCCCAGGTGTCTTGACTTTTCTCATATCTTCAGAAACATTTTTTCTTACTTGTTTTGGTAATGGATTGATAAGTTGTTCTTTGCCCTCTGCCTTTAACAATTCTGAGTAAGTACATTACAACAATATGCTTGATTGTCTTTAGCTGACAATTTGTCTGTGGGTCTATAAAGTTCTGATAGAAATCATAGAAACAGTTCACTATTTCTTCTTGCTTGGTTACAAAATTATGGTTACTGTTTTATACTGTTGTTATCTGCATTTGTTGTTTCTAGTATCGACCTTCAGGTTTTCATTCCAAAACTGAATTATGCCTTTCTTCAAAATTAACTCTTCCCCAACACCTCCTCTCCCCTTCCCATCACCCCTCAGTTGGCCACGCCTCTCCCTGATCCAGGTCTCCTTGCCTCCTATTCTCTCAACTTTGAACTCCTCTTTCACCTATTCCCCCTCTCCAGAATAAACCTTTTCCCTCCTCTAACCCTAGAAGTTAGCTTCTTACACTTTAGCAGTATCTGTTTCCTTCTCCTCATTCTCTCTGGTGACATCCACCCTAGTCCTAGCCACCTCTCCCACTTTTGGATCTTCCAAAAGGTCTTAAAGTATGTGACTTAAATGCTAGAAGCCTCCTACCAAAGCCTGAAGAAATCCAAGTCTTGGTCACCTAATACTCCTCAGACCTCCTTTGCATCACAGAAATCTGGGTCTCTTCACGAGCTCCTGACTCCCAGGTATCCATCCCAGCCTACATAGAAACATAGAATTTGATGGCAGATAAGGATCGCTTGACCCACCTAGTCTGCCCATTTTCCTACCTGATGGATAAGCTGCAGATTCTAGTTAATCAACAGCTTACTTCCTCCTACCCCCCACTAGAATTGCCTTATGCCTGTCCCATGCATTCTTGAATTCTCCCACTGTTCCTGACTCCACAACCTCCTCAGGAAGGCTGTTCCATGCATCCACAACCCTCTCTGTGAAAAAATACTTTCTAACATTACCTCTGAGCTGTCCCCTCTCTATCTTCAAATTGTGCCCCCTTGTTCTTGCACATCTCTTCTTCTGAAAGATGCTACCCTCTTGTTCTTTGTTAATTCCCTTGAGATACTTGAAAGTTTCTATCATGTTCCCCTCTCCCTCCTTTCCTCAAGGGTATACATATTAAGCTGCTTTAGTCTCTCCTCGTATGTCTTCTGGTACAGACCCTGCACCATTTTGTTGCCCTGCTCTGAACAGCCTGCACTCAGTCTATGTCTTTGCAGAGATGGGGTCTCCAGAATTGCATGCAGTACTCAGATGGGGTCTCACCAACTGTCTGTACAGAGGGATAACAACTTCCAGTTTTCTACTGTTGATGCCTCTCCCTTGCCATCCCAGTATCCCCCAGCCCTCCTTACTGCCTTCTCACATTGCTTGCCCACCTTTAGGTCTTCTGATATAATTACTCCTATGTCTTTTCGATTTTTGTTGTTGTTATTAACTCACCCCATTGTGTACTCTTCTGGTTTTTGTTTCCCAAATGCATTAACCTTGCACTTCTTTACATTGAATCTGAGCTGCCACATATTTGACCATTCCTCCAACCTTGCCAAGTCCCTTTTCATTCTTTCCACCTCACCTTGTATATCAGCCCTGTTGCAGATCTTTGTGTCATCTGCAAAGAAACATACCTTTCTTTCCAGGTGCTCTCCAATGTTACTTATAAAGCATTAAAGTGGACCAGTCCCAGTATCGAACCCTGCAGTACCCCGCTAGTTACCGTCTTTTCTTCACTGTGGACTCTGTTTACTATTACCCTTTGCATCCTGTTGTCCAGCCATTTTTTTATCCAGGCTACCACTTTGGGACCCACTCCAAGGCTGGCCAACTTGCATGTTAATCTTTTGTGTGAGACTGTGTCAAATGCCTTGATAAAATCTAGGTAGGCCATATCCACAGCCCCTCCCTGGTCTACTACTTTGGTCACCCAGTCAGAGAAATCTATTAGGTTCATCTGACATAACCTTCCTGTTGTGAAACCATTCTGCCTTGGGTCCTGTGCCCCACTGGCCTCTAGGTACTCAACAATTCTTTCCTTCAGAGTGATTCCATCATTTTCCCTACCATTGAGGTCAAACTAACTGGTCCGTAGTTTTCTGCCTCTGCTCTGCTCCACTTTTGTGAAGTGGAATCACATTTGCCCTCCTGCAGTCCTCAGGTACCACCCCATCCTCCATGATTTGTCAAAGAGAGTAGTCAGTGGTGTTACTAGTTCTTCCTTAGTTCTTTAGAATTCTTGGGTGAATCCCATCATGCCCCATTGCTTTGTCCACCCTCAGTTTCAAGAGTTCATTCAAACCCTTTCTTCTGTGAATGGACTGGTATTGACCCCCTATTCAGAGTTTCTCTCTTGTTTGGTTTAGGTGCCTCCCCTCCTCTTCTGTTGTGAATACTGAGCAGAAATATTCATTCAGTATCCTGCTTTTCACTGTCACCTTGCCGACATTCCTTCCCTTATTAAGTCTCTGCATCCCTCCTTGATCTTTCTTCACTCCCTAATGTACCTATACCTAAAAGGTTTTATCCCCTTCTTAACAGAGTTGGCTATCTTCTCCTCAGTTTGTGCCTTTCCTATCCTGACTGCCTTCCCGCCTCCTTCTGCTTTAACTGATAAATTTCTCTGTCCTGCTCCTTCTGTGTTTCCTTATATTTCCTGAATGCTGTCCTTTTCCTTCCTTCCTCTCCTTAACGTTCCTTCCACCTCTTTTGAGAACCATAGTGGTTTCTTCCTTCATTTTGTTTTGTTGATTTGCTTCACACAAAGGCTTGTTGCCTCTGTGATGGCTGTTTGAGTTTTCTCCATTGTTCCTCCACCCTCCTTCTTGCCCATTTGCTAGTGCTTTTCTGAGGCACTCCCTCATTTTCCCAAAGTCATCCTTCCTAAAGTTCAAAACTCTTGTTTTTGTATGGCTAGACTCTATTGCTGTGTTTATTGTGAACCACACTGTTTGGTGGTCACTTGTTCCCAGATGGCTGCCTACTTCTAAATCTGAGATCCTTTCTCCTTCCCCATACTACCACTACCGAATATATTGTCAAGACTGTGGAAAGCATGGAGGTGGCGTGGCTATTTATACCATGTCAAATCTATCATTGAAAACAAGGACTCTGATACTTTGATGTGTTTTCAAAATTCTCTTATTCTCTTTATTTAAGTTCAGGCTTTTCAAACTTAGTATATGCTCCCATAATTTTTACTTTTTAGTTATCATTTCTGGACTAGCTTTGTCCCTTCATCAGAACTTGCAAGGGCTGAAAGACAATCAAAATCACATTTACAAATAGTTATACTGTATTCCTTTATCATTATACATAATCATAAGCTCAAAAAAATATACATTTTTATCTTATTTTAGTCTGCAGGTGGAACATACCTGATATCAATCAATAAATATCAGTAGCACTCTCAATGAAGACTTGTGGTATCAATGTCTGAAAATAAAATTGTATTTCATTTATTACCACTAAGCTATAATATTTTCTACTTTTAAATATGCACTCTTTTCTTTATTTTCTAATCTCACAAAATGTTATCATTTTTTAAGAAAAAGGACAGTGCCTAAATGTGCAGTCTTTAGCTTAAATGTCAATCTTTATACTTCTAACTATTTACTTATTTTCAAAGAACTGTATTTCTGCAACTACTGTAGCGGGGGTGAGAATCTCACAACTTTATATCTAGTGACAAACTTATTTGTTGTATAGTGAACTAATCTTCCACATTCAAGCAAAGGTGTATATACTTATATGCTGAGGTTCTAATTCTGTCTTCTTGTGCGGGTAGGTAATCTTTTCAACAGTTGAATAAAAAGATCAAAAATATAATTCATCCTTTACACCTATGACATTTTCCTTTTGTCACAGAATTAGCTTCATCTGGACACATTTACCAGCTTATGCTCATTCAACCTCTGTGTTGCTTTTTAGTGACTAGCAAAGAATGAGTGCTCCAATATTTTGAATTTGTGCTGCAGCACTTTATCTCTATCTCTACTCATGTTTCAACTGCTTCTTTTGCAGCTGAAGAGGGAGGCCACTACTATATTGCACTATGTGACTAGTGTGATTATATCACCATGGTGGCACTTTCCTGCAGCTCAGTTTGTCGGAAACTGCTCCTTGCTTCAAAGGATGGGACTTCAGAGGAGCTGACTTTGATAAGATGGCCAACAGAGTTAAGCTAGCCCTGGCAAAAAGAAACACAGGTGAGGAGGTGGCAAAGTGGGCAAGCATTATGAATACAATACTTGAAGCAACATCCCATTGTGTTAGACAGAAAAAGGAAGTGCAAAAGAAGAAGGAAACCACTTTGGTTCTCAAATACAGTAGCAGAAAAGGTCAGAGCCAAAAGGCTGGCCTTCAGGAAATATAAGGAACACAGCGGGATGAAGATAGGAGGCATACCAAACTGCCCTAAGGGAAGCAGGTAAGGCAGTAAGGCAGGCAAAGTCCCAAACTGAGGAAACACTAGCACGAACAGTAAAAGAAGGTGACAAGACTTTCTATAGATACATTAGTGAAAGGAGAAAGTCCAGAGGGGGTATTGTTTAGCAATGGAGAAAGGGAGCATGTGACGAGGAGGACTGTAAAGGCATCTATCCTAAATAGATACTTTGCTCAGTATTTACTGAAGAGAAGGTAGCCAGGGCCACAGCTCAGCATCATGGACACAGGGGAGGAGGTGAGCACTACTCCTTCACAAAAGAAAGGGTCCTACAAGAGCTTGCTAAGCTCAGGGTGGATAAGGCAATGGGACCTGATGGCATACATCCCAGGGTACTAAGGAGCTAGGGAGGAACTAGCAGAGCCATTAGCAGAATTGTTTAGTGAGTCTTTGAGCACAGGAGAGGTCCCAGAAGACTGGAGAAGGGTTTATGTGATCCCGCTCCACAGAGTGGTAGCAGGAGGAGGCGGAACTACAGACCAGTCAGTCTTACCTCAGTAGTGGGCAAGATTATGAGGCACTCCTTAAGGAAAGGATAGTGCAACACCTGGATCTATAAGGCACAGGATCCAAGACAGCATGGGTTTACAAGGAAGGTCCTGTCAAGCTAATCTCATAGATTTCTTTGACTGGGTAACCAGAGTGGTGGACCAGGGGAGCAGTTGATGTCGCCTACTTGACTTCAGCAAAGCTTTGACACTGTTCCACATAGAAGATTGATAAATAAGCTAGGTAGGCTTGGGGTGGGACAGAAGTTGTCAACTGGGTGGCAAACTGGTTGACTGGCAGAAAACAGAGAGTGGTGGTAAGTGTTATACAGTCAGAAGAGATGCAAGTCACAAGTGAAATTTACCTCAGGATCAGTCCTGGGGCCAGTCCTATTCAACATCTTCATTAGTGACCTCGCAGATGGACTAGAGGGTAAGGTTTTCTGTTTGCAGATGAACACCAAGATCTGCAACAGAGTAGATGATCCAGATGGGGTGGGCAGAATGAGAAGAGATCTGGATAAACTAGCAAATGGTCAGAAGAGTGGCAACTGGGATTTAATGCAAAGAAGTGCAAAATCATGCACATAGGGAAGAGAAACCTTGAAGCCACTTATAGGCTGGGAGGGGAGTTGCTAGCAGTCACAAAGGAAGAAAGAGACTTGGGCATCATCATCACTGATGACCAAATCATCAATGAACCTCTAAAGCGTAGAGTAAGCTAGGGGGTGTTAGGGGTGTATTAGTAGGGTATCACTAAGTCATGCGAGGTAAGTAATACCTCTGGCAGACATGTAGTTAAGCCCCATCTGAGATACTGCGTGCAGTATTGGAGCCACCTTCACAGGACATTAACCAGGTGGGGGCGGTCAGAGAAGGGCAACCAAAATGGTGCAGGGACTGCATCAGAAGACATATGAGACAGATTAGCGGAGCTCAATATGTATACCCTGAGAGCAAAGGAGGAGAGAGGTGATATGATCAAGACATTTAAACACCTTAAGGGCATAAACAAGGTGAAAAGAGTCTAACATGTTTAAATATAGAAAAATAGCAGGACAAGAGGACACAGCATGAGATTAGAGGAGGCCAATTAAGGGGAATGTGGGAAATTCTTTTCACAGAAAGGGTGGTAGATGCATGGAATAGCTTACCACAAGAGTGGTGGCTATGAATACAGTGCAGGGCTTCAAACAGGCATGGGATAGGCATAAGGGAGCAATACAAATGATTATGAATAGATAGGTCACTGACAGAGCAAAGGCCGATGGCACATTTATAAGGTAGAAAAAGAAATGGGCAGACTGGATGGGCCTTGCGGTCCTTATCTGCCGTCAACTTCTATGTTTCTATGTTTCTAAAGGAAGCCAAACAGTCCCTCCCCTTGTAATCCTTTGTAGCACTTTTTGGGCATATCAAAGTCAGATCTGGAGAGACCTACCTAGTAGCAGTCTGGGCATTATGTAAATAGAAACTTAAGATCACAGAACAGGAAAGATCAGTATTACAGGATATAACTTGGAAATAGAGATATTTTAACATTATTGTATGGTGGGGGGAGTTTTAAACTAATACTGTGGGGGAAAAGCCTGCAATGATGATTAAGGTCACCTTTGCTAAATTACCTTCATGTATTTTTTTATATATAAAAAAGGGGATTTGAGAAATGGTTTATATTTATTTCTGGGACCTCAACTTTGAAATAAAATGGGCTAGATCTTACTCTGTAAATGAAATTAAAAGATTGTTTTCTGATGTGCTCAAGGTCACAATTTCTGACCTCCTGTGTTTATCATGTGTGTTGAAAATAACTACTGTATAAATAAAATAGTGTTATATATGTTATAACCACTAAATGGTTTGTCTAAAGTTGTCCATTCATGTCAGTTGCTACAACATTGCAGTTTTTTATATCTGTCTTACATCAGGAGTAATGAGTCAAAATGATTGTATTACATAGTTATATTTAACATTAATCATGTGCTGATTATTTTGTTATAAGGCTCCAATTTAGATTTTTATTCAATCCATATCTATTTCTGAAAGTTTTTAAGGAAAAAATCCACCAAGCTACCCTTCTTAATAACAGGGTTTCCCAGTTCCCTCTTCTTAGTGGTGTATTGACCTTCTCAACATCCATGAACTTCAGAGATGAGACTTGGTGTTGATACAAATTAAAATGTCTGGCAAATGTAGATTTTTCCTCAGAACATCTAATCTTACTTTTATGCTCTGAAATTCTTAATTTTAATGGTCTTGTGGTTTGTCCTATGTAATATGTTGTGCATGGACAAATTATGCAATAAATCACATGATGTGTATTGCAAGTAATGAAATCACGAATTTCAAATTCTCTGTCCTGCAAGTACTTTTTATGGATTTTAATTGTAGGCAGTTGTTGCAGTGGGTACAATTTCCATAGCTGTAGAAGCCTTTTAAGCCTCTATTTAACCAGATTGTAATGAGTGGTTCTGGTTTCCAATGTTGTGTCTTCACAGTGAAGTTTCTAATGTTTTTTGTTTTTCAAGCTGTTCTCCATGTTTTTTCTTTGAAGGCCCTGTTCCCATTTTCTGTTGACTGTAAAATGTTCCAGTTGTTGAAAATGATTTTTTTAATACTTAGGAAGAAATCAGAAAATGTTGTACTCGTAGTTAATTTTCCTATTTGATCTTGCTGCCTTTTGTCTTTTAGTAGCATTTCTCTACTTTAATCTTGGGTTTTGAATTTAGCTTCAATTAGAGTTCTTGTACTGTATCCTCTTTCCTTAAACTGTGATGTGAGCTCAGTTAGATTCTTCTCATACCATTCCGATGCGCTGCTAATTCTTTTAAGACAACAAATTTGGCAATATGGAATGCTCCTTTTAAGCTAGGGGATGGAAGCTTTGTGCATGCAATATGGTATTCTCTGTGTGTTTTCTGGAAATTTGAGGAAAAAGTATTTTACAGCCCAGGGATAGCAATGGGTACCACATCAGCATCCTCCTATGCAAACATCCTGATGGGGGAATTCAAAAAGAACTATATTTTTAATCAGGATAAAAAAAATTTTATGATCCAGCAACATATTAATACATTTCCAGAGGTTTTTCTTCCTGTTTTTCTTTTTGTTGTGATCTGAGAGATAATTTAGTGCTATTTAACAGAGGGAAAAGTTAGTATTAAGCAAGGTGACTTCTGAGACAAAACATATATTAAATCCTGGTAAAGACATTTTAGGGCCTTGAATAATGTGTGTATTGCTTTTCATTTGGGGGTGTCTCCTCAAGATACTGACTAAAATATTATTTTGTAGCGAACTGTTTTAAGAACTTAGATTTATATTTTTCCATGCTATTACCTTATTTTTAGATTTATCTAAATCTAGAAAAAAAACAGACATTTAAAATTATGGATCAGATCTATTGTTTTTCAATGTAACAACCACGGACTGTATTAGGAACGATTCTTGTAAAATAGCAATATCTGTTTCCTTAGATTGTAAATAGTTCAGCATACAAGTTCTTGTAATGGGTGAATTTACCCCATTTAAATGTCAGGTTAATATCTTTATACATGCAGACATAGCAACTTGGGAGAACAAACAGTCATAAAATACCCAACTATCATTCTCAGATTCCTAAATTAGGCTGCCTCATGGTTTTGTAACTGCAGATTTATTATTTTAGTTTTCTTTTTTGTAAAATACTTGATACTAGGGGGGCAATAGTCAATGGTTAGCTCCTGAAGTAACATGGTTAGTGTGGTCACTCATTTAGAGTCCATGGGCCCAATTCCAAGACAGTTATGCCAGGTGTAAATGCAGTACACCAGTCCAGATAGCACAAATCTCAAGTTATGGCAGCAATTTATGACATGCGTGATTCCAAAAGAACAGTTACAACACAACCTGCAACTGCTACAACAAACGCAAGATACAACACAGTTATGCCAAAATATACCTATGCCATTGTGCAATGCAGCCCATGATGGTGTAAGTCACCAGCACCAAGTAACTATTATTCCAGAACAGTTGGCATAAAGAACTACGGCAGAGGAAGATAATGCAAGCTAGAACAGGGAATAGCTGTCCTAAACAGTGCACAGGCCACAGCAACACCATCCCCAACTAGATTAGAGCATACCACACAACCAGTAGGCCCTGAACATGGATGAAAGGGCAAACAGTGGAACACCCAATCAAATGTGTTCAGGACAGAGAGCAGCAGCATGGCCAGACAAGCCATTAGAAAACGAATACCAGACGAGGTGCAACATGGACCACAGCAAGCAGCAACAAGAGCCCAACACTTAATGTGGGACAAGGCATCACCACGTAGAGCAGAGTAGCAATGGGATGTACACTAGGGAATAGTGCCATGATATGTGGGACAGTCTGGATGTAAGTACTTTGGACAACCTCGCAGTGGGACACACAGCACAGGTGGCAAGAGGGGTAGAACAGGGACAGCAGAGGCCTGTGAACACAGACACCACCACCACCCCCCCAGCAGCAGCATGGTGGCACCAGTAGCACTGGCAACTGCATGGCACCCATGCCAATGCCACCATGCTGCCAGGGAAGGTGAATGCAGCCGCTGGGTGTCATGCAACATGAGTGGTTGCACTGGAGTAGGAACAGTGCAGATGCACACTGAACAGCAGCTGTGAGGCTGGACCGTGACCATAGGAAGGCAACACAGGCACACACAGGGGACCACAGCATGCACGGGCAATGGGCAAGAGAGCACAGGAGGCAAAGGTCACACACAGGCCACAGAAACAACACCACAACAATGGCGCCACCAGGTACAATGCCCCTACCATGGCCACTGATACATGTAAACAGTGCAACCACAACAGGGACGCAGCACGGGGTGACACAGACCTGCAGACATATGGTGGTGAGATGCACCATTGCCTGTACCACTGGTGCCAACCACAGGGACCACCAGTTCCCTGGGTGGAAGGGAGCCATACAGGCCCAAGGCCGCCACACAGGCAGGATATGCATGGTGTGGTGGCATGTGGCCCTGGACCAGACATGGTGCTCTGCAGCACACAGAATACCATGTGGACACAACCACCAGTGTGCACACATGGCTGTGAGCTGCACACCCAGCACACAGAAACCAGATGCATGGTGGGGACACACAGAGGATTGCACAGGACCACCACATGTGTGCCCTCTCCTGCACAGTGACACACATGCACATAGCCATTCACACTTGGGACAGATGTGCAGAGTCAGGTGTGTCCAAAAAACATTTAATATGCAGTATAAAACAGGAACATGAACAGCAGCATGAAACACAGAAAACATCAAAACACACAACAGCAGAGGCCCCCCCAACACACCCCACCACACAGTCCACCCACGCTGGTCAAGGTGGCCCCACCAGACATGGCACCCCCCTATATAAAAGGCCCCATACACCATATATACAACCCCAGTCCAGCCAACAGCACAACACTGTCCCATGGCTTTGGCACTAACATTGCTGCAGCACATCCAGGAGGGCACCCAGGGAGCCATGCAGTCTGGCCATGTCCCCCATTATTGTGGACACCAGCTCTATGAGATGCTGGTCACCCACTGGTGGCTGACCCAGGTAAAGCACACCCCCCTGGCCAGGCTGACCCCCAGGAGCCCCAACACTGCCAGCCTGCCCACCCGGTGATGGCTGGACCAGGCCACCACTGCCCACCTGGTGAACAGGTTCATCAGCGCCTGCACAGCCAAGTCCCCAGACCACTCAACAGAAGGAGGCATTGCAATCTCCTGCAGCCCCTCTGCTGCCTTCTCCACCAGCGGCCCCACAGCAGTCACATCCTTGGCCACAGCCCCTTCAGCATCCTGCACTGTGACATCCACATCTGCTGGCTGGTCCTCCAGCTCCTGCTGCCCACCTCAACTGCCTCCTCCTCTGATAATGAGAAGGGATGAGCTTCACCCTCTGCAGGTGATGCTGAGTGCTGTGGTGGTAGGCCTCTGCGTCGGCCATCTTGACTTCTGCCATGGCCCTCAGCAGGGCCCTCTGGCAGGGCATCAGTCTACTGTGCACACCTGTAAGGACACAAAGGCTGAGGTAAGTGCTGGTCCGGGACATGTGGCATGCACACACATGCAACATACAGCCACTGCACTAGCCCCCATGGGCCACCACAGCATGGGCAAAACACATGGCACAGTGCATGCACCTACCAGAGCTCCAGTACAACATCTCTTGTCACAGTCCCACGCTGTGCTGCTGGTCACTGTCCCAGTGACTCATCTGTCCCTAGTCACCACATACTGCACCTGTGAGGAAGTAAAACACAGTGACATGTGCGCACCACTGCAGGCCATGGCCTGTGTGGCAGCATTACAACACTGTGTGGCAAGATGTTGGTATACCCACCTGCACCTGTGTCCTGGTCTGTCCTCATCTCTGCATCCCACCTCCACGCCACATCTATGAGCCTCTGCAGGAGCCCTGGGTCTTGCCATGCCAGGTCCTGCCAGTGGTGCTGTAGTTGATGGGCGGTGAGGGCATGCTACTGGCACAAGACATGCCTCTATGGCCCTCCATGCTCTGTCTCACTCTGCTGCGGTGTGCGTCCTGCACCCAGGTGAGAGGAGAGTCCTCCCCCATTGCTGCACCATGTTGACCAGCATGGTGTTCTCCATGGGTGTAAAATTGGGCACACATCTGCTGAAGCTCAGGCCCACACTCCACGGCATACTGACTTATGTTGGTGACCTGGCATGGGGTGTCGGGAACGTGCGGTACAGCTCTGCAAGGGAACATAGCATAGCACATGCATCAGTGCACAGAAGTGAGGCATCCATTCTGTCACCCCCCACATGCTGCTTATTGAGACCTGCAGTGGCAAGCATGGCGTTCAAGGCTGGGACACAGTGGTAATGGGTACGGCACTGCATCGTGTACGCTGCACCCAGGGTGTTACGTGGCAGGGCCATCCAGCACATGCATGCCCCTGAATCACATGCCTCTACTGGAAGGGGCACACACTGCCACCACACACCATAAGTGGCATGACAGGGCTGTGTGGTGCCTTGCATGCAGTGTGCAGTGGGCAGCCCTACAACTGCTACCTACACTGCACCACCCCACACTGCCACACACCAGTCACTGCCATCACCGCCATGCTTCCACTACCATGCACATGCTTGCCAGGTGCATGGACATTCCTACATGTCTGTGGCCTACACTGGGTCTGTGTGCAGTGGCCTAGTCCAGATGCATGGTGCCAGGCTGGCTTGTGGTGCCACATGGCATGGCACCTGCTCCCCATCAGCCCCGTAGCACACTACAGCATGGCTGTGTACAGTGTGGGTGGCAGCCATCATCACTACCCACCACCCTGCCATGTGGCTGCACAGCTGCCTGTGCAGTAGAATATGGCACTGCGCCTATACACCTGTGCCCAGGGTGCAGTCCCATGGCCCCCACATGCTGACAGTGTTACTCTGTGCAATGCATCTACCTTCCCTGTGCTCCCTTTGTGCATCTGTGGGTGGCACTGCAGACTACGGTGGCTCACCTGGATGGACAATTGGCAACATAGCATTAGCAACCAGTATAAACATTGACCTCAGCACATATGGTGGTATTACCCTGTCCACCTACCTTCCTCCTTACAGTGTGGGCTTCACCTAGACAAGTGGATTGGTAAAGCTATATTAGGAACATTAAGTAGTACAGGCAATTGTAAATGTGCAGGCTGTGCAGTGTCCAGAACTCACCTATAGTCTGAGTGTGTCTCCCCAGTGCAACAGAAGGGAACACATCATTAGCACACGTCTGTTGTACAGACTGTAGCATAAGGCCTGGGGGTAAAGTGTCCCAGTACTTACCAGTTTGCAGGGTGTGTCCCACCTGGGCTTACTTTCCACAGTTGCTGCAGCTGGTATCTACTGCTGCCAGAACCTCCACTCACACCTTGCATGTCTGGTCTGTGACCTAGCTTCCACCTATGTGCTCTCCTTGCACATGTCGCATGTATAGACCACACATGCATTGCAGGTTGCTGCTGCACAACTGGTTTCTGTGCTCCTGCAAACTTCAGATATACAACTATGGGATACACGTCTGACCTGTAGCATTACTCGCAGCCTACACATCTGCTGTGCATATGTGGTATGCGGCATGCCTCACACAGGCATTGGCCATGTGTGACATGCGAGATGACCTGTTACAGCAGTGGTAATGAGGGAGACCACATGGACCTTTACTGCATAATGGTTTACTTGTTGCTGGTGACATATGACATAGGTGACACAGTGCAGTACAACAGTATAGTCGTGACAGATTCTCACACATATCACATCCAGTGACTGGGCAATGCACACACACGTGACTCACAGCATTCCCCAGTGACACACCCATCCCGATGCACTTGCACCCCTCACATGCATCACACATCAGGACCCCCGCCCACCGGACTGCCACGCCCACCCCCATAGCTGCAGTATGCGCACGGTGGCACATTTGTCCATTGTCTGCTGCTACCGCCCAGTCCTTTTTCACTTTGCAGCCTCAGTGGTAGCACTGGGCCCACCCTGCCCCGATACATGTCCACTGGGCCACCACTGTCACCGCGTGCTACTGGCACTGCCGTCCTCTGGGGTCTTCTGCACCTCCCTGCTGTAGCACTGTTGCCAGTCCCATCCCCTCAGGTACACCGCTGTCCATGGCCTGCTACTGTGCCACCACCTGTGCTGCCTCCAGTCATGTGCCACTGGTCCTGTGCCCTGTGCCCAGCGCCTTCCACCCCAGGCCCCTGGCATCAGGTATTGCTGCTGCCTTCTCCATGCCACTCTGGCCACCTGTGGTGCCACCAGTGCTCGTCTAGTGGGCATTGGTAGTGGACATTACCCTGGCACTGTGGTGTCACCAGCACAGGGGGCTGTGGTGCCTGTGACATTGGATCTGCCTGTGGTGCCGGTGGTGGCGGTGGTGGGGTCACCTGCAGTGGTGCATCCAGTGGTGATGGTGGCGCTGGTGGGTGTTGCTTCACCAGGGGTGCCTGCAGTGGTGGTGGCACCATTGAGGAGGATGCTGCTGTTAGGCCCGCTGCACCTGGCAGTGGAAGTGTTGTTGTCATTGCTGTTGGCAGTGTCCTTGTTGGTGCTGGAGACAGCTGCACCTTCTGTGGCATCTGTGTGGTGGCATCACACATTGCAGAACCTTGTGGTTGCAGGCCTGTGTGTGTGACCTGTAGCAGGGCCAACAGTGCATCCACCTGCCTCATCTGCTGGGCCACTGACCCCTCAACAGCCATGGCCAAGTGGTTGATGGCACACATCTGTGCCTGCACACAGGCCTGTGTGGAGGCCATGGCCTCCACCGTATCGTCACTGACTGACTCTGTTGTGTGCATCCCGGGTTTGAGCACCCCTATCAGTGTGCCCATCTGCTGCTCCACTGCTGTATGGTGGGCATCCATGCTGAGCATTATGCAGCCCAGCATCTCACCCTGTTCCATGTGTGTGGTGACCAGTGTGTGGCAGTACCCTGCATAATCCATTACTAAGCAGAATACAATGGAATCATAATGTTTCCCTGGCTACTTACACTTGTATGGTAAGTGCCAATGTCCTACAAGCTAGTAGTGATTTGCCATTTTATATATATATATATATAAATATCATAAGGTTTGTCTAAGTTTACAGTGGGAGGCTAATTAGGCTGTAGGGACTGCGTGTAACACTGGTTAAAATTAATTCTCCGGTATGTTGTATTCTGACATTGTCTTGCCTTTCCTTTTCTTGTACTGTTGCCTTTGCTACATTGTAACCTCCCAGGTTGTGTCTGAAAAAAAGTCATCACACCAGATGAATCCATGTTAAGTCCTTCCTCTTACATACATTGCTCCTGCACAATATTTCATGTATGTGACTGTGCAAACTTTCCTTAGATTAATTATTAAATGCCACTTAAGTAAACCTCAGTAAATTATGGGTAACTTTGCTCAGAGCTGAGCTGAAATTACCATTGGGATTTCTTTTCTGAAATGACAACTCCAGACACCTAACCTAGTTCTATCAACAAGAGGTAGGAGGTGCTGCTAGAACTATACTTCTCTACTGGGACTAAAGAACTAGAACTCTACTACTGGGACTTTCAAGTTAGGATAAAAACAAACAAACAAAAAGAAAGAGTTGTGTATTTGTCTGAGTTGGTTGAAGTGAATTGTTGTCTGTGCAGTTATCTAGGTGTTTGACAGAGTTGGCTGAAGTGAATTGTTATCTGTGCAGTTATCTAGGTGTAAAAGGAGATGTAAATTAGGGGGAGTGGCTTAACCAGAAGGAAGTCAGGTGTTTAGGATTTAAAAAACTGCCCTAGATAGCTTCTGGCAGAGAAAAGGCAGAGAAAAGCAAGAGGAAGGAGGTGCTGTTAGAACTATACTTCTCTATTGGGACTATATTGCCCTGCTTCCCTCCCTCCACCCCTTCATACTTAGCCAGTTCTACTTTTGTAGTCACAGGATTTGACCGACAACAGGAACTTCCTGTTTGGGAGCAGGAAGGGAGTGATCACAGAGCCACAAAAGACTCACCATCCTAGAAGGAAAAGAGTAACTATCCATATAGAAACTTCCTGTCTCTGAACAGGAACATCAGAAGCTTTAAAGGCATGGGGGCAGTAGGTAAGTAGGGAGGGGAAAGTATAAATAAATAAACAGAGAAAAGAGTAAATATTCAAAACAACAATTAAGGGGCCAGAAATAAGACATGATCGGAGTGGTGCAGTGCAGTGGCTGTGGAGCAGCAGTCTTCCGGGAGACATACTAGAGGACGTGGTGCTGTCCCATCTGTAGGCACCTCTCAGAGCTGAGGGAGGAGGTTGCTTATGTCCAGTCTGAGTTGGCCAGGATTTGAGGGACCTCATCTCCCACCCAGGGACCACCAGGGCCACCACCATTGCCTCAGAGGTTGCCAAGAAAGATGAGCAGTTGGACCACAGTGGGCTCAGGGAGGGTGAGGGTGGTGGAACAGAGGGGCATCTCTCCAGTTGTACCTCTCCACAATTTGTATGCCAGTCTGGCAGAGTGTGGTTCCTCTATAGAGGCACCCACAGTGGACATCAAGGAGGATGTTGGGACCCTCCACAAATGATACCCACAGGAGGGTGGCATGGGACCCCACAGGGGAAGGAAACAACTCCTGGAGGACTCCATTGTTGGGAGGGTAAAACTGTGGGAGGGAGGGGAGAGGGAGGTAAGGTGCCTGCCAGACTACATGGCTTTGAGCGGCAGGGAGTGAATCCTCGGGATCACGGGAGCAGCTGCATGGGGGGAGAGAGCTGGAAGTCATTGTCCACCTAGGGACAAATGACCTGGCTAGGAAAGGGATCAGAACAGTGCAGAAGAAGTTTGTGGAGTTGGGGAGGGGCCTTAGACAAGTAACACACATGGTAACCTTCTCGGAGGTGCTACCTGTCTATGGCATGGGTGAGGCTAGGGTGAACTACAACATGGGATTCAATCAATGGTTGTAAAACTGGTGTAGAGCTCAGGGATTTGGCTTCATTGGGGACTG
This sequence comes from Neoceratodus forsteri, assembly GCA_016271365.2. Classification (NCBI taxonomy): domain Eukaryota; kingdom Metazoa; phylum Chordata; order Ceratodontiformes; family Ceratodontidae; genus Neoceratodus; species Neoceratodus forsteri. Next base: position 132,099,472 of record JADMNL010000022.1, read on the forward strand.
GGGGTCCACCTGGAGTGATGCAGGCCTATACTGGTGCTATGGTCTGCACCTGTCCAGGAGGGGAACCAGGATCCTAGGTGATAGGTTTAAATGCTTCATTGGCAAGCATTTAAACTAGCTAAGGGGGAGGCACTGGAAAGGAGCCGGGAAATCCTAGTCCCCCCCCCATAAAATCAGGGTAGTTAGTGAGGTAAACACCAAGATAGAGACATAAATAGGGAGAATGGCAGGGGTAAATGGAGAAAACGACAAGGGCAGTAAGGACAGGGATGGGGCAAAAAGGGGTAAGGTCATAAGAAATAAAGGGTAATGAGTACCAGTGCCCATAGTCTGGGCAATAAGCTCCCTGAACTTTTGGCCTTGTTGAAAGAGGGATGCCTGGATATCATGGCAGTCACAGAACATGGTACACAGAGAACCATGAATGGGATGTTAACATACCAGAGTACACAACCTACAGGAGAGACAGGGAGGGCAGAGGAGGGGGAGGAGCAGCTCTCTATGTAAGGGAAGGGATAAAAGCAATGGAACAAAAGAGTAAACAGGGAGAAGAGGAGGCACTGTGGGTCACCTTAGAGACCGGAAATGGCACCACAATCCACACAGGGGTTGTAAACAGACCTCCATCTCAGGTGGAGGGAATGGACAAGGATATGATGGAAGGCATCCTTAGGATGGCAGAGAAAGGGGAGATATTGTTGATGGGGGACCAGAATATGCCAGATGTTAACTGGAGCACCTTTGCTGCAGCCACATCTAAGAGCAGGGTCATTCTCAATGCTCTACAAGGGGCATGCGTTAGACAGCTAGTGTTGGAACCCACTCGGGAGGGAGCAATCTTAGACCTCATACTCTCAAAATGGGACAGTGAGATGATCTCAGATCTAGAAGTGGGTAGCCATCTGAGAACAAGTGACCACTAAACAGTGTGGTTCACGATAAACTCAGCTGCAGAGTCAAGCCATACAAAAGTAAGGGTACTGGACTTCAGGAGGGCTGACTTTGTCAAAATGGGAGAGTGCCTTAGAAAACCACTAGCAAACAGGCAAGAAGGAGGGATGGAGCAACAATGGGGAACATCAAAACTGCCATCACAGAGGCAACAAGCCTTTCTGTGAAGCAAATAAACAAATTAAAATGAAAGAAAAAGCCAATATAGTTCTCAAAAGAGGTGGCTGGTAAGGTTAGGGAGAAAAAGATAGCATTTAGGAAGTATAAGGAAACACAGAAGGCACAGGACAGAGAACTGTACCAGTTAAGGCAGAAGGAAGCAGGGAATGCAGTCAGAATAGCAAAGGCCCAAACTGAGGAAAAGATAGCCAACTCAGTTAAGAAGGGGGATAAAACCTTTTATAGGTACATTAGGGAGTGTAGAAAGACAAAGGGAGGGACAGTTAGGTTGAATAGAATGGATGGTGGGTGGGCAGAGAGGGACAGTGAAAAAGCAGAGATACTGAATGAATACTCAGTATTCACAAAAGAGGAGGAGGGGTAGGTACCTAATCCAATTACTAGAAGCACTCTGGAAGGGGGGTCGATCCCAGTTCTTTCACAGAAGAAAGGGTTTTGAAAGAACTCCTAAAACTGAAGGTGGACAAAGCAATGGGGCCTGATGGGATTCACCCCAGAATTCTAAAATAATTAAGGGGAGAACTAGTGTCACCACTGACTACCTTTTTTAACAAATCATGGGAGGATGGTGTAGTGCCTGAGGACTGGAGGAGGGTGGATGTGATTTCCCTTCACAAAGGTGGGAGCAAGACAGAGGCAGGAAACTATAGACCTGTCAGTTTGACCTATGTGGTAGGGGAAATGATGGAATCATTTCTGAAGGAAAGAATTGTTGAGTACCTAGAGGCCAGTTGGGCACAGGACCCAAGGCAGCATGGATTCACAGTGGAACATCATGTCAGAGAATCTAATCAATTTCTTTAACTGGGTGACCAAAGTATGAACCAAGGGAGGGCTGTGGACATAGCCTACCTAGACTTTAGCAAGGCATTTGACACAGTCCCACATAAAAGATTAATAAACAAATTAGCCAGCTTTGAGTGGGTCCCAGGAGTTTGGTAGCCTGGGTTAAACATTGACTGAACAACAGGACACAGAAGGTAATAGTAAATGGAGTCCATTCTGAAGAAAGGGGGTTACTAGTGGGGTACCGCAGGGTTCGGTACTAGTTCAAGTTCTTTTAATGTCTTTATAAGTGACATCACAGAGGGACTGGAAGGAAAAGTATGCCTCTTTGCAGATGACACAAAGATCTGCAACAGAGCTGATATACAAGGGGTGGAAAGGATGAGAAGGGACTTGGCAAGGTTGGAGGAATGGTCAAAGTATGGCAGCTTGGATTCAAGGCAAAGAGTGCATAATAATGCACCTGGAAAATAAAACCAGGGAAGCGCACAATGGGGGGAGGAGTAACAACAACAAAATGGAAAGGAACCTGGGGGTAATCATATCTGATGACCTTATGGTTAGCAAGCAATGTAGGAAAGGCAGTAGGGAGGGCTAGGGGATATGGGGATGTATAGGGAGAGGCATCACCATCAGAAAACAGGAAGTTGTTATCCCTCTGTACAGACAGTTAGTGAGAACCCATCTGGAGTACTGCATCCAGTTCTGGAGATCCCATCTCCGCAAGGACATAGACAGGATGGAGGCATTCCAGAGGAGGGTAAGTAAAATGGTACAGGATCTGCAAGAGAAGCCATACTAGGAGCGACTAAAGGAGCTTAATATGTATTCCCTTGAGGAATGGAGGGAGATGGGGGGGCATGATTAAAACTTTTAACTACCTCAGTGGAATCAACAAAGTCCAAGATGGTAGCATCTTTCGGAAAAAGAGATGCACAAGAACAAGAGGAGACAGTTGGAAGATAGAGGGGTTCCGGCTCAGGGGCAATGTGAGGAAGTATTTTTTTTTCACAGAGAGGGTGGTGAATGCATGGAACCACCTTCCTGAGGAGGTTGTGGGGTCTAAAACTGTGGGAGAATTCAAGAATGCATGGGACAGACATAAGGCAATTCTTGTGGGGGGTAGGAAGAAATAGGCTGTTGGTTAATTAGGATCTGCAACTTATCCAGTAGGTAAGGAAATGGGCAGACTAAGTGGGCCAAGTGGTCCTTATCTGCTGTCAAAGTATATGTTTCTGTTTCTAAGTTTCTATGCTATTGTTTCATTAAAACATACTGTATTTGTACATACCCACTGCACATCATTCTGTTATTTCTTTCACTTTATTTACAACTCATTTACATCCTGAAATCTGCTAATTGAATACATTCATATGTATATACATTTCATGTCTTATTTAACACTATCTGGAGAAAGATCAGTCCAGCCAACCTCGGTACAAAGAAAAAGGTTAAATAAGGGAAGAGCCACTACCAATCATAACTAAAAAGATCACTATGCACAGATTGGTAAATAAGCAATCCACTCACCAAATATATGTATATAATATAAATCTTTTTTTATTTCAATATATATATATATATATATAGTATATCTATATGAATAGGTGATGCAGTCAAATAATGCAGACATTTCGGATCAGACTCCTTCATCAGTGCTTGTCTGTACCACACCTTACAACCAATACAAATATATACATATAAGTCTTAGTAATTTATTATTCAAAAAACATATAAACATTTAGAACTATTTAATTAGGTCCACTAATAAATCTCTCCATATCAAAAGGAACCATCACCAGCTTGTGTATGCAGCATCTAATAATTAAGTAACAGAGAATTATAAATATACTACTGTTCATCTCAAAATAATTATTTAAATTGTAAATCAACAATGTTTAGAGAGCATTCTTGTGTACTCGACTTTTTAAATCATATTATTAACTCCTTTTGTTTTAGGTAATGCATCCAGTTTTCCAAAGACAAATAAGTAAAAACCTGTTTAGATATGTTATATCTCTTCCTTAAATATACATGTCTCTATCCATCCATTAATTCTGTTGCCTTGAATTTATAAAACATATGTATATATTTGTTATTGGTTGCAAGGTGTGGTACAGACAAGCACTGATGAAGGAGTCTGATCTGAAACATCTGCATTATTTGACTGTATTACCTATTCATATACACAATATATATAAATATATATATATATATTTGAAATAAAAAAATATTTATATTATATACATACATTTGGTGAGTGGGCTGCTTATTTACCAATCTGTGCTTATTTAACACTATCCCATTCCATATATCCCCCACCAAGTCCATAAACTTGTCTTGTTTCTTTGGCCCAGATGCATACTCGACAACCAGTCTTTCCATCCTTTCTTCTTTTCTGATATCAGATGTCTAACCTCACCCCCATTTCCAGACCCTGGGGTGACAACCCCATGAGGTTTCCTGATACAGCTGGATGTCAACCCAACCAGTGCCTAGCCTTTTACCACCCCATTCTCCCTATGCTGCCTAAGTCCTCTCCCATTACCTCATCCCCCTCCCAATCTCCTCCTTCTTCCTTCTATCTTCCTCCTTTAGAACTTCCTATGCAGCCAATACTCACCAATCCTTGTCAACCCTCCCCTACCTGTCATCTCATAATTCTCAGTTTTGTTTACCTCTTTCTGACTCCTATTGCCCTCTGTAGGCAACCTGTTTCTTTCCCAGACACATGCCTTCTTGATCGCTACCCTGTGTTGGCAACCCAAAACCAACCCCCGTACCACAATTTGTTTTGCCCTCTTTCCGTAATCCAAGTTAACTCCCTCACCTTATTCAGTCCAGTTGTCCTCTTCTGGTGACCCCTGAATTACCTTCTCCTTACCCTGCTTCTTCTTCTTCCATTTGTGCTCACAGCTGTCCTTGCCTTCAGTGGGTGAGTGGGTGGGTATGTTCAGAATCCAGCAAAAGAAGGGCTCTGCTCTGTCCAGCACTGCCTATATACCCCCTTCTAAGCCCTTTCCTTCTCATGCCTGCTGGCCAATCATCTTTCTTCTCCCCTCCTCTTCCCAGGAGTCCCTCTGCCACCTTCCTCCCAACTCCCTCCTCCATGCCTTGTACTAGCTCTGCCCTCCCCTCCCTCACCCCCCCCGCATTTCACTTCCAGAAACCCCTGACAGCCAAGGTTGCCTTAAATGGGCAGTCTCTTTGTCACTGGATTATTTTATGAAATGACAACCCAGACACATAATTTGTGTATGCAGTTGGCTATTGTGTTAAACATAACATATGTTTACACATCCACTTCTCATCATTCCATTATTTCTTTTACTTTATTTACAACTCATTTACATCCTAAAATCAGTTCATTGAATACATTCATATGTGTATGCATTTCATTTCTAATTTATAATTATCCCATTTCATATATCACTCACAAATCCATATCCTTATCCTTATTTCTTGGGCCTGGTGTGTACCCAACATCCAGTCTTTCCATCCTTTCTTATTTTCTGGGGATGGATGTCTAATCTGACCCCCAATTCCAGCCCCTGGGATGACAGCCCCATGTGGTGCCTGACATGACTGCATATCATCCCAGCCCATGTCTAGCCTTTTATCACCCCATACCCCTAAGTCCTCTCCCAGCACCTCTTACTCCTCCCCCTCTTCTTCCTCCTCCTCCTCAACTAGCCCATCTCCCACCTTCGCAACAGACAGTGGGCTTCCCCCCATTTCTTTCACCTTCTTCTCCCACTCTTCTAGTGCCTCCTCTAGTCGCAGATTGACTAAGGCAGTACCCACTTCTGATAAATGCAGCCATATTGTCTATAGTACACCACACATTCATGTGAAATGTCATTATGTGACACATATATACCCTCCCACACTTCTGTTGTAAATGGTAGCAACTTCCTATTTAATCTCTTCCTGACTCTCCCTCACTTGCTTTAATATCCCAAGCCTGTCTTCATACCCTTCTTGGTATTGCCTCCAGACACCCTAGCATCACCCCCAGCCATCATGATTTAAATACCTTCACGTCTCGCTTTACCTCCTGTAGCAACTCTGCCCATGGCCTTTCTCCTAAACCATTGCCCCGCAAATGCAGTAATAAAACACATGGCCTAGGCCACTTTAGCATAAGCCCCTCCCACAGTGGTAACAGCTGCATCCATCTCATTCCCCAAACCCATTTCCAGTGGACTCTGACTTTCTCTGCTGCCTGCCTCAGCTGTCTCCCAGCAGGCATCATTGCTTCTTGTCTCTCTGCCCACTACATGAATGAATGCCCCATGATACAAATGTTCATCCTATGTGCTACATCTAAGGGGAAAACAGACATGTTATTGCCTAATTTTTTGATATACTTTTTATAGCAGCTTGATTGTCATCTCCCCACCTCTTTTATCTCTGCCACTCACCCCCCTCAAATTTCTAGCTCTGAGGCTGCACCAATCCAAAATTAATGCAAGGAAAACCTACCTGCTTCTTCCCTAGAAAATCAATCCCTTCCTTTAATAACACTGTCAGCTGGTGACCAGGGTACCATCACCATGGACAAACAAGCTACCACCATTGTTGGCCCAATTTCCTGTGGTTTTCATGTCTTTACCACACAGCTGACCTAGCTTCGTCCTCTTCAACACTACCTTGACCCTTGACCTGTCTGGTTAATTTTGGACCTCCATAGCCAAATTACTATGCCCCATTCCACCCACTGCATGTCCCTCCCACTTCAGCCCACTGCCCCGCTTTTTTCCTAGTCACCACCTCACTGACCCTGAATGTGCTCCAGTGCATTATGACAAACACTGCCATGAACAAGCAAGCCTCATAAGCTGAACTGTACATACTCCGTGAAACTGTTTAGTAACCTGTTCCAACAATTCCGCTCACTACTGGAGTCCTAGTATCCGCTGTTCTTCCCTGTAGCCTCTGGTAACCCTAAACATTCTCCTTACTACCAGTGCACTACTGGTTCCCCCACTCCTGCAGATTACACACAAACCTCTTCCTGCTAGACATTTCCCCACAGTCAAATGTACCATCCCTTCTGCCCACATTTGCACCATGAATTTCATGACCTGACTTTCAGTTACTAGTTCACTTACCTCCATCCCAGGGTGTCATCAATACTCTTGGAATGCTTTCCATGCCCCTTTGTATGTCCTCAGTGTACTTGCTGACCAAGAGCTTTGAAACAGCAACTGGGTTCTTTCCATCCAGTCTCCCACAAATGAGATAGGACCAACATTCTCCTGGCAGCTGCCCTGGGGACCAATGACCTGAACCTGTCAAACTTGAGGATGGGAAAGGCTGTCAGCCATCACATTTTTAATGCCTTCAATGTGTCTTTCTTTGAAAGGCAGATTCAGCCTCAAGCTCACTAGAAGTAACTGCCTCACCACCCTTGTAGCCATCTCTGTGGACCCCCTCTATCTAGTCAACACCTCCACCAATGACCAAAAAACTATCCTCTGATTTCTCAGTTACTACCCTCAAATGGTCACCGCCCATATCTGCAAAGATTTCCAAGAGAAAGTGATGTCCCTCAGCAGGGGCCCTATTTCTCCCACTGTAGGGCCATTTGCCTGCTGTCCATTCCCCCCAAAGTATACCACTAGTCTTTAGTGCTCTTGCCGTATATACATAGCTCAAGAGTTGTATTGAATAATCCACTTCTCCTGCCAAATGTGACCTTGTTGTAATGCTCAAAAACTGCTCTCAGACCACCAGATCCTGATGTGCCTTTTGTAATATCCACACAGTAGTCATGACCCTGGGGTCTTACCTCTTGAGTTGAAAACTCTCCCAGCATAACCACCCTGCATAGAAAAATTTAAATGCCACGACAACTGTTGTACTATTGACAAATGTACTCCACTTGACTTTTACCTGTGCGATTAGTTCCCCTTAGCTTTCCCACCTTATTGGGTGGCAGCCAGAATACCACCGCCTCTGTATCAACCTCTATCCCCAAGAGTTCTAACTTGAATGCAGGTCCTTCTGTCTTTTCTTCTGCCAAAGGTAGCCCCAGAGTGCTACAAATCACCCGGAAGTCCAACAGCATTTCTGCTGCCCCCTCCTTCCCCTGGCCTATCAGCAAAATGCCATCTAAATAGTGTACCACTGCCTTGTGTTTGTATTTGTCCCTGAGTACCCATTGAAGCCAGGTACTAAATGTCTCAAAACTGGCACATGCCAACGAACACTCTATTGGCATTGCTTTATCAAAGTAATACCTGTGATGAGGACAGATAGTTCTTAGTGCTGTATCATTTTTTCAAATATAAAATGTATTACTGAATGTCTCTGCTGAAAATCTGATGCTCTAGGAGTGACCTCACTCACTCACCCATCCCCCACCAGGTTTCAGCTGAAAGATGAAAGCCATGAGAAACTGCTGAAAACAGCATGTGAGATCACACACACACACACACACCACACACACAGTTTTAGATACTAGGTGTTACATGGAAGGCCTTAATAAAGGATCCTGTTTGTCTGAGTTAATTACAGTCATAGTTGCTATATCATATCCATTTTATGACGTTGGAGGAAAAACCCAGGTTATTACATAGAAGTGCAAATCATAAAGATGCTTTCATGTCCTGGAAGGGGAAAGCTTATTATGAGATCAAAGTAGTGTGATTTGAAGGACATGAATTATGCTGAAGTTGCAGAAGTTTAATACTTTGAAAAGGCATCCTGTTTTTATATAAAATATACATTTTTATATATTCTGACAGAGGAGGAGCTAGATGACCTCACACAAAAGGGGTTGGAAAATACAGTTTACTTTAAGGAATAATTCTGTTTTACTTACACACTTTTACCTAGACTCTGGCCAAGAAACATCGGTGAGCACTGTAAACAAGTATTTAGAAAGAGATTCAAATCTAAGTACTGTAAGTAGGAATTTGCACTATTTAAACCTAGTTCTTTTAAAAGAATTGTATGTCTTATGATATAACAGTTATGTATTGTTGTGTTTTACATATTTGTATCTATTGTAGTAAAACTCTTTTTAGAGCATACTTGGTCTGTCTTTAAATTTCTTTTATTTGTAAGAAAAGTATACATGGTTATAGCAGACACTAAGTAAAAGCTTGAATGGTGAATACCAAACTGGAAAGAGAAGTGTTTTAAATCTGAGGTCTTTATTAAAGTGTTAAGGGTTCATCTCTGTATACCTGGTTAGGTGCCCATAGGCAAAGATATCTGGCCCCCCCCGAAGACAGAAATATTTGAGCCTGTGCATTGGGTATGCTAGCAAGAAGTTAACAGTTCGAATCCCTCCAAGACTTGAGACCAAAGGTTGATCCGAACTCACAAAACAGACAAGAGGGTTATCTTGTTCTGTTAAACTGTTCACAAGACTGCACTCAGAGGTTGGCACTTTGGGAGTAGAGGGCCTGATCTGCTGAGTGGGTTTGTGACAATACCCATCCTTGAATTTAAATCCCAGGAGGTCCTAGTCATCTGCCCTTATTGGCAATGACCACAAGGCAGCTTCGATGTCTGTCTTTGCCAGTCATTCCACATCTACTACTATAACCCTTTCCACCACCTGATCCAGCGTGGCGTACAACACCACCCATTCATCATCTGAAATTGTGTCACTCACTGATTCCCCTTACAGGTAAGAGGTGGTGAATCAGCTATATTCCCCTGTTTGTTTTTTTAGGTACTAACCCCAACGAGGACACTCTGAGCTCTGGGAAAGGGGGTGCTGTAAAGGGCACTCGACCCTGCCCCTCCACCTCCTTCTTTCTTCTTCTGGACCATCTCTTCTTTCCCTTTAACTAAGTCTAGATTGCTTGCCTTCATAGGTTTCCTCTCCCCCTCATAGTGCAGGCTAAACCATTGTGTAAACTCCTCCCTCAATATTCTCCTGTCCTTCCTGTCCATGTAACTGCCCATCCACTCCATCAGGATTTCTGACCTGATTGGTGTCCAAGCCATGCTGAAACCCTTCCTCTTCTTGTCTTCCCCCTCCCTTAATGAGTTACCTACCTCCAGTGCCTGACCCAAATGCCCCTCTTCCAGGAAAGAACCTCCCCTTGCCCCCTTGGCCCACCCCCCACCTCTTGCCCTTCCAAACCTCCCCCAAAAGGGCTGTCCCCTGTAATGCTAAGACCCTGCCCTGTCCCACATGGTCTGGACTATGATACCAGATGTCGGTCCACTCATTTTGAACAGACATGTCTGAATATACAGTTTGCTCAGCTGCCAATTGCTTTATTGTATTTCACACAGTTTTTGATCAGAGTACCTGTCCCCCTTTCATCCTTCAACCCTCCCCCCATTGTGGCCCATCATCATTCTAAGACACAAATCCATATGTGTGGTATCTCAGTGAACATCACCGTGAGATGCCATCCTTTGCATGAACTTTTCCTGATAATGTAGCCACCCATACCAACCCCTCCATTATTAATCCCTAATACCAGCCTTCCTCCCTAGCCATCCTCCCGCTGCTTACTAATGTGTTCCTATGTTCTTACACTACTTTAGACCATGGGTCCTCAGCCCAATCCCAAACCCACACAGCCTCTGGGGGGGACAGAGCAGGACTGCAGGAGCCCTAAAGACAATCGGAAATCCTCCTGGGAGCAGCACCTCTGTGTGGGGGTGTTATCCCGTCAACACTGCATGTCGACTGCCCCATCCACCGCACCCTCCCGTGCAGGGGATGTCCCTCAATTTATAGTTCCCTCCCCATCACATGACTAAGTGTCTACACTCCCTCTAGCAAGTTATATTCTCCTACCACTAGAGGGCTTGCATGCCTTCTCTGCACTGTTATCCCCCCACTCAAACTAACTTCTCCCTACTCCTTGCTCTCTCTCTCTCACCCCCTCTTTCTGTTATTGCACCACCTGGCCACTAGAAGAGACATTTCATCTACCTCCAACCTGCTGCTCCCTACCCACCTCTTGCCTAGTGTTTTTCCCCTTCATCCTTCCACCTTTGACTACTGTTTTCTCCTCTTCCCCCTCCTGGGTTTTGAACCTTGTACCCTCTGCACTGTAGTCTGGCACCCTACCTCTGTGCTATCCAGGCTGCCCTAACAACCTGTGTCTGCTGACCCCCTTTGTCCCTCTCCCACCCCTCTTGCACACTATGGCCCCCTCTTCCACCCTACTTACAACCTTCTTCCTCCTCATTATTCTTTTCCACATTGCCCCACCCTAAGCCACACCAGAACCCCTCCACCACACAAAACATCTCCATTCTACACTTGACTATTATCTTCTCAAGCATCCTCCCCTCGAGTCCCATCCCCCTGTGTCTCACCCGGCTATCTTGCATCCTTGCCACCCCTACCCTCTGTGCCCTACCCATTCTGCCTATCTCTCTTGACCCACCAGAACTCAGATTACCTTGACAGACCACTAAAAGTTCTATGCCAGCTGCTTTTCAGAACTCTCTCCCTGCTCCTTCTTATATCAGGAACATCCACCCCAACCCTGGCCCCCACTCCTCCCATCCTCATGCACTTGCACCAGACCTACGCATTGTTTCCATTAATATCTGCAGTCTTCCAAAAAATTCAATGATCTTCATGTCTGGATAGCCCAACACCAACCTGTTATCCTCACCCTAGTCAAAACCTGGCTATCCAATTCCACCCCAGACTCCTCCATCACAATTCCTGGATACTCACTCTACTGCAACAACAGAATTGGCAAGCGAGGGGGCAGCTGTGCTATCTACCTACAGGATTCCTACCAAGCACGTGCGCCCTCTCCCAGCTTGCGAATGGTGCCCGAGCCTTGTCTCTCAATATCTCCCTCAACCCATCGAGGGCCCCTCTAATATTCACAGCAGTTTACATCTCACCATGAGGCCAGAAACCTGCCTTCCAATCACTCACTGACTATTTCTTCCAGCTCCCCCAAGAAAGAGCTAATTACACTGGAAGACCTCAACATAAATTGGCTCTCCTCCTCAGCATCCCACTACAAAGATGCACTAGCAGCTCTTGACATTGCCCAACTAGTTACATACCCCACATGCCTCAATCACAATAATAGTTTCACCACCTTACTAGATCTAGTTATGTCTAACCACCCCCACAAGATCTCTGACATTACCGTCCTTCCCAAGACCCTTAGTGATCACTCCCCTATTCTCTGCACCTGGTCCTGTCTGGTAAAGAAGTCACCTCCAAAATTGTCCTCACCAGACTGCTCAGACCAGGAAAGCTAAGACCCCTGAAATCTTATCTCGCCCATTGTGACTGGTCCTCTCTGTATCAGTCCCAGGACCTTGATGCTACCCTTAACTACTTCATTAGCACCTTTAATGAAGCCTGTAATAGATTTGGTCCCTCACCTTCTTAAAGGGCATGACACCCCTTGGATCTCCTTATCCCTCCTTGACCTAATGCGATGTCATGATGATCTGTGGAAAAAAGCCCTTGATCCTGGTAGCCGAACTGACAGACAATACCGGGCTGCACAAAACAGGTGCACTTGGGCCATTTGAAAAGCTAAAGCTGAACACTTCAAAGCTGCTCTGACCTGATCCTGGGCTTCAGGATGCACATTTTGGGAAAATATGAAATCCCTTCATGGCAAACAACCCCCTCTGCCCACCTTAATATGAATGGGTCCATCACTAATGACATACAGCTGGTCACTGACACACTTAATACCTCCTTCTCCAACCTTAACTCTATCCTCCACTGACTTCTTCAACCCATCCACCTCCCTCATCCCCCTTGTCTCACCCTCCATTCTACTTCCATGTCCTCACCCTCTGGAGATCAACCCTACCTCCTCAAAGCCCTGAGTGGCTCTCAACATAGCAGCTATTCACTCAACCTTCAGATCCTGGGCTTGGCCTTAGATGATGTCCCTCCCCTTTCCAGCCTCCTAAACCTCTCACTCCACCTAGGTAAATTTCCCACTATCTGGAAAACGTCTGTCATTACCCCATCCACAAAACTGGCAACTGCCTCCCCCTGCAACTACCACCCAATATCCATCCTTCCCCCTCTCTCTAAGACCCTTGAACACATTGTCACAGACCAACTCACTGAGTACCTTTCTAAGTATGACCTCCTATCCCCTGTGCAACATGGGTTCAGAAAAGGCCACAGCACCTCTACTGCCCTTCTCGAATTCTCCAATTACATTCACTCTGCCCTGGACAATGACAGGTTGGCTGGTGCTGTCTTCCTGTATTTATCAAAGGCATTCGACATCGTTAACCACGCCCTCCTTTTTTCTACCCTCTCGCACCTTGATCTGGCCCAGGAAGCTACAGCCTGGTTTGCTGACTATGTATCGGGCTGCTCACAGAAAGTCAAAACTGCTACACCCTCACAAAACCTCTTCCTGTTCTCTCAGGTGTCCCACAAGGGTCCATTCTTGAGATCCTTCTGTTCAGTCTTTACCATAACTCCTTACCTAAGGCATGCCCTGGGAATATCCTCCTCTATGTGGATGATGTTGTCCTCTATACTTCCCACACTAACCCTGCCTCCTTAGAACTCTCCATCCAGAATGCTTTCACTGAGGCTGATCCTGGTTCACCAAGTATAAGCTTGTTATGAACAAAAAAAAGTCCAAAGTCATGCTTTTTGCCCACCATCAACATAGCCTCAAACACTCCCCTCTTCATGTCAGCACTTCCCTCTTGCTTCATCTTGAACAAGTATATACTTTTAAGTTCCTAGGAGTCACCTTTAACCCTGCCCTTACCTTTCACGACCACATCCACATCCTTTGTACTTCTGCTAACTCCTGTATCAGCCTACTCTATCGTCATCGGAACTGTCTCCCCCTGAAGCCCTCCAACTTGCCATCTCATCCTCAGTATTATCTATCATGGACTACGGCATTCTGATCTACAGTGCTGCCAATAATACCACCCTCCTAAAAGTAAAGATTGCCCTGAACAATGCCTGCCACCTTGTCCTTGGCTGCCCAAAATCCACCCACACCTGCACTCTTTACAGCCAAACTAAAAGGCTAGACTTTGATGACAGGTTAAAATACCAGATCTACCACTTAGCCAGAAACATATCCAATGGCCTAACTGCCTCCAGCCTCTCCCCCTTCCTACTACCTGCGCCTACCACCAGGACCACCTGGAGCTCGCTCAAACCAACCCTCCTTGTACTGTGGCAAAAAAACTCCCTTGACCAATGCTCTTTTTACTATAGAGCCCCCATTTGGTTCAACTCCCTCCCTTCCCCCCATAACCACATAATCTAGATCGCTTAGCACTAACATGGTTCCATGACTACCTCACTGGAAGATCACAAAGGGTAAAATGATCTGGTTCATGCTCCTCTTCACGGCCTATCTCACATGGAGTACACCAAGGTTCTATTCTTGGCCCAGTACTATTCTCGCTTTTTATCAATGAGCTCCCTAACTTCTGTGGTGGTGCGTCCGTGCAATTATATGCTGATGATGCAATCTTATACAGACTCATCTAACAATATAGACTGGCTTAACCAAAGCCTTAACTCTGATTTCAATGCTCTCGAGACTTGGTTCTCTGACAATCACCTAATTCTAAATGCGAAAAAAACAAAAGCTATGCTTTTCCATAACCCATCCCCCAAACCTACCAAACAGCTCCAGATCAGTACACAGTCAGGAGACCCCATAGAGGTGGTTAGTACTTTTACTAAATACCTTGGGATTCACTTAGATGCCTCCTTCTCAATGGAGCATGATGCAGCTCAGCTTACCATAAACAGTAAACCAGAAGCTCAGGTTATTATACCGCCTGGGCCTTCTTTTATCCAACACCTCCTGTAAAAAGATTGCATCAACATCCCGTCTCCCTATTTTGTTCTACTTCTACTTCTCTCCACCCAATCCTCTTCCTTGCACAGATGCGTCAACTCTATCATAGAATTGGACTTTTTGCCCTTGGAGCGGACTCCAGAAAACACCACTGTGAGGCCCTATATTCTCTTCAATGGCCTACCTATGACTCAGGGTTACAGTTTCACACCTTATGCCTTGTATTCAAACTTACCAAACTCTTTGATCCCCCTTGCCTAAGGAGAATCATTTACAAAAAAGCACCCACATGCACACTTAGATCTACTTCCTTACCCTTATTAGCAGTCCAGAAGATGCACCATCTATTAGGTAAGTGCTCATTTGCCTTTTCATCCCTCTGCTTGGGGTCCCTTCCCCAACTTGCTCCCCTGCCCCATATCCTCCTTCAAAAACACACCTCTCCTACTATTACCCCTCCTCTGCAATTGCTTTAAATAACCCTTATAGCATCATTTATGCCTAGTCTATGTTACTCTGATAGATGTCGCTTGTAATCCACCTGCTCTCGTGTTCCTGCTATGTACATAATGTATATTATTAGTTATCATGTTTATTAATATATGCTTGCTGCCTGATCTGTTTTAAGTTAGAAAATGGGCTAGATACACGAAGCTTCCTCATTGGCTGACAGCTACGGAAGTACATTAACTTTCAATAGGCGTAATAGACGTATAGTGCCAGATTTAGGGTGCCCCATTGCTTAAAAGAATATTCTTTTTGAACTGGCCAACCATATATTGTGATTTTATACTAAACTTGGCAGGATTCGTATCAACACCCAGCTCTATACCCACCTCGTGCTATACAAAAAAACCTCCATAATATTTCTTTCAAGTAAACCTAAAAAGTCCTTTCTTTCTGTTATTCCTCAAACCTTATGCTAATAACTAACTCCACTGCACAGAAGAGTCTCACACACAGTCCAGTACTTTCCCTTTCGAATGTAGAAATCTGTTCATTTTGAATTCCGCTCTAAGCTGCTCTGAGGTCCAGTCCAGCGCTGAAATTGCAGCTCAACTCGGTGTTGAAGGATTCTTCTCGATGGCTGCAGCTGCTGCATGATCCCCTCGCATTCAGCACCCACAACCTGCAAACAAATTAAATACAAAAGGCAAACCTTGCCTGTATTTTCGTGAATAACATTTTTTGTGCTATCACGTTCTACTATACTTCCAGTTCCACGCACGCATGACGTAACGGCTGATCTCCCTGACTTAATGACTCCACCACTAGGGTGATCAATGTTGCAACTTCTGGTGGGGGAATATGTCAAGACAGACGAAAACTGCATTTTTTAATGACAATGGAAGAACTGTATTAGCTCTCCCTGTGGTAGTGGGGAGGCAGCAAGATATTGGAACAGCAAGCAAGGAGAGACTACTTTACAACATAAACATTTTCATTTCATTTCACTCTGTTTTTTCAATTTCTATTTACATTTTATTAAATCTCACATAAACATGCCACAGGTAGCCCATTTTCTAAGCGCGTAATACCCTCCAGGGTGGGCGGTATAGGTAATACCGGACCTTCCAGGGCTATAAGGCCTCCGCCTGCAGCGTCGGGCCTCGTATGCCCTGGGCAGTCTGGCTGCAATACTACATACCCCTGTTCAAATAATATTAACTTCTTTCTACCTGGCTTTCCACTGTAATAATTTTGCAACATTGTTAAATTTCTCTGTATGCTCTATATTATTATTGTATTTATCTGTTGTACTGTGTTCACCATGGTCACCTGGGTCATCACTGAAAGAGGGACTGCATGGTCTTAGTGGACTTACCCAGTTACCAAAATTCTAATAAATAATAAATAAATAAATAAATAACTCTCAAAAATAAGCTTGGTCGGTTCATATCCCTGCTCTGAACCCACCTCCTCTCCTCTCACTCCTCCAACTGCCCCAACCCCCACCCCTCTGACAACAGACTCTGTCCTGCCTAGTCTCCATCAATCACCCTCTGTATCATGATAACTCCCACCTTTCTCTCTGTTCAAGTTTGACAATAGACCTCGTCCTGCCTACCTCCACCACCTATCCCTATTCAGTCCAAATCTCCCTGTAACCCTGTCTGTGCAATATCAACTATGTTATAATAATGCCAGTCACTTTTCTAACTCCATATCTTTTTTACATTGTTGCATCTACCTACTTGCATGCAAATTTTATACATTGTTGAACCTACCTACTTGTATATAAATTGTATACATTGTTCCACCTACCTGCTTGTATATACATTGTATATACTTATCTTATCCACTTGTTTGCAATATCCCCTCTATCATGTATCGTTCAAAATGTTTTATTCCATTACTGTATTTCCCACTATATGTCATGTCAAAATGACATGGAGCCTTTGAAAAGGAGTCTCTGACTCAAAGGATTGTAATTCTGATACCTTCAATAAATAAATAAATATTCTCTCCTCTGTAAAGGAACTTGTGTCTACCCACCCACCAAGTATCCCATATTCCTTCAACTGTGGACCACTTCCCTCCCCTTCAACAGTGAATACTGAACAAAAATCTTTGTTCAATATGTGTGCCTTCTTCTGGTTCTCCTCCTCATTCTCCCCCCCCCATAGAAACATAGAAATTTTTGGCAGATAAGGACCTCTAGGCCCATCTAGTCTGCCTGTAAGCCCTGCACTTGATTACAGCTTCTGACACTCCCTCTACTTTACCTTTATGGTTCAATTATGCCTGTCCTATGCATGTTTAAGTCCAGCCATAGTGCTTGCTCCCACCACCTCCTGTGGCAGATCATTCTATGCGCCCACCACCCTCTCTGTGAAGAAGAACTTCCTCATGTTACTGCTTAACCTGCTGTCTTCCAATTTCATGTCATGCCCCATCATTCTTGTACTCTTCCTGTATTGGAAGATGTCTCCCCCCTGTACCTTGTTTATGCCCTTGAGGTACTGTATATACTCACAAATAAGCTGATCCATAATAAGCAAACCCCCCCAAAAGCAGCTGTATTAAAGCAACAAGTATACAGACCCACATATAAGCCGAGTGTAATTTTTTTTATTTTGTTTGCAAGCACTCAGTTGTGAAAGACAGTACACATAACATACAACTCTGCTCAGTGCAATTTCTTTGATTTTCTTTGCAAGCACACACTTGTGAAAGACATGGTATACATAATACATAACCCCACTCAGTATTTCTCCTGATGGCATTTCAGTTCAACCTTGTTCTTTACGGAACACAGCACATAGCACTTGGCAATGAAGTAAAGAGAAATCAGTGAACATATCTAATGTACGGTAGTCCCAATCCAGCAATCCTTTCTAATCAGTTTCCTCATCCTCTTCTCCATCCAAAATCCCAAGAGACTGTAAATTCTCAGATAGGAACTTCTAGTTAGTGCATGATCAGTATAGTCCAGCTCCTCCTGTTCCTCTTCCTGTTCTCCGAACTGTCAGCCTCTGCATTGTCATACAGTGCATCATCTTCTATCCTGTCCATGGAATTGCTTATGCAGCATTTCAGAAATGATCTGCAGACCATATTGACAGGAATTGAGTCCCATGCTTCTATGACCCACTTATACACCAAATCCAGGTCAGCTTCTTGTCTGCAGCTTCAGTTACTGCTCCTTCACCAGAGCATATCCAATCACTCCACAGATGTCTGACCCTGTCTTTAAATGATAGACACACATCAGGGTATTGGAGTATGGATGTGAGACATCCCAGTATAACTCAGAGGTCTACCTTTGATTTCTTGGCTATTTTTTTAACACCATCGGTTAAATGCGCCTGAAACATGTCCCAGATAAGGAAGGAGTACTTAGAGCACAGCACCCCAGGACGTGAGCCCCAAACCCTTTGCAGCCAGATCTTCACCAGTTCCTCATCCATCCACCCTTTGGGATGGGGGTATACTAGCACCCTGGAGGGGAGAAGTCATATTTTTGGGTAATGTTTTCCTTTTGAAAATAACAAGTGGCCTTAATTTGTCACCATCAGCCATGCATGCTAGGACAACAGTAAAATGAGTCTTTTCATGCCCTGTTGAAAAGACTCAGAGTCTGTGGAGCAGTACTTGGGCTCATTTGCCATCCTAAGTGCCTGCATTCAGATGGCCAAGCATGTAATGATGTAGCCACTCTGGCAGCATGACAGTACCCATTCATTTAGATCTGACTAAGCATACTGAAAGCAGGTCGGTGACCATGACATGCTTTCTTGGTTTTAGGCATATCAAGTAATGCCTCTTTTTGTTTTCTCCACTCCTGCATTTGCTTCTCATTAATAGAGAAATGCCGGACAGCAGTAGAGTTATTGGAGCTCTCAGTTAATTCAATGGCATGAAGCTTAAAGGCTGCATCATAAGTGCTCCATTTTCTCTTGTTGCCAGTTACAGTACCGGTATTCATTTTGGCGTGAACAGTGGTAGTGAACTGTCATGGACACTGTGTATGTCTTTATGTGTACCATTTAATACTGAGCAGCTGAAACTGGGTGTGGGAACTGATTGGGACCTGCATGAGACAGGATCCAGACATGTTTTTTTTTCCTGAGGTGATTCAAGATGGCCGCTTGAGGGAATGGACATGTGGAAGCGAGCTCTGCACCTCTACGATCTAAAAGCATCATTCCTTAATACAAGCAGCCTTTGGCACTAAGTTTTAAAAACATTAGGCAAAGACTGACATATCGAAATTAGCCAAAAGGAATAAATTGCTAATGGATGTATCTGAGAGGAAAAAACTAGAAACCCAATAAAAGACAAAGCTCATTCAACTAGGAACAAAACCACAATAGATTGTGATTCTGCATCCACATCTGGGTTACCTGGAGTGATTACACCTCCTCTACTACGAACGAGGCTACAACAAAAAACACTGCAATTTTGTCCGGTGGCAGAACACGGACTCTTGAAAATACCAAATTTGCTGTCCCCTCTGGAGCGAACCCCATTACAATCTCAGGTTAACATGCCCAACGAGAAGGTGAGGAGAACCGGATTGAGGAACAATGGGAGGCGACAATTTTTTTCGACGCTAAGGAAAGGATTCCACAGACAACAAAACTCCTGACTCAAAGTGAGAGTTCTTTACTGATGGTGGCAGTGGCTTTACTGATACACTTTCAACCTGCTTAGGTAAGCCACATTTCTTATCCATCTCAAAATGAAGCAATGCAACAGCATACACGATACAAAGTATCAGATATTACGTCTCTAACTAAACCAAAAGTGACCTGTACAGATACAGAAACGCATTTGTCATTTTCAAAATCTGCAGCAGCTATATTAGAGAGTACAGGACAAAATGAGAATGAAAAGAATGTGAAAACCCAAAAAGAAGTTGCATATGGACTAGAGATGATCAATAAACTTAGGGAAGAGATTAAACAAGACATTAAACAGGGTTTTGATCTGGTCACAGAAGCTTTGGCAGAACTTACCTTATCTGTAAAATATTTGGGTTCAAAAATAGATTCTTTATCAAAATGGACAACTGAAGCAGAAAATAGAATTGGTCAGTTGGAAGATACAGTTTCCCCTTTACAAAAACAAATGTCAGAATGTAAATTACAACTCCAATTGTTGCAACAGAAATTAATTAATGAAGAAGACAGATCCAGACATAACAATCTGAGACTGATAAACATAATTGAAGGAGCTAAAGGAAAAGGGGATCTGACTCAGTTCTTTGAAAAACTTTTGTCACAAGCACTCGGCCTTAAATATCCAGATGAAAAAATCTCATTGGAAAGGGCTCATAGAGCTGGACTAAATCGCCATAATCACCTGAATCTCCCACGACAGTGACAAACAACTAGAACAGTCTATGTCAGAGTTCATAATTATCAAGATTGGGAGAGAATATTATAAAAAGCCAGGAATGAAAAAGGCCTTACCGCTGAAGGAATAAAATTCTCTGCTTTTCCTGATTTTTGTAGTGAAACAGTCACTTCAAGAAAAAGTTTTGATAGAGCATAAACTATTTTGAAAGAAATGAGGATCCGTTTTTGAATTCTACCACCAGCTAAGCTTCATTTTTTGGGCATGGTAAAATGCGTTATTTTACAGACTATATAAAAAAAAGCGGAATCTTTTCTTACAGCACAATTTCAGAAAGACTCAATTTTGGCAACATGCTCTCAGTCTGAAGAAATTTCAAATGACTAGGATGTATAGATTTAGTAATTAAAAATGTAAATAAATCATAATATAGAGTGCATTAAAATAATCTCTATGTGAACTAAATAGCTTTCGTCCTCCCCTTTTTTTGGAGGGGGGTTCATGAAGGGGCTTTGCTTTTAAGTGGAGAACCAAGTAATGAATATAGTAGTTAAATATGCCTAGTTATAGAGAATACTAAATTGAATAATAAATAAATTGAAAAACACTGAAGCACTCTTAATGCTATTTGCATCCAGACAGGATCAACCTGCTCTTCTCCTGAATATAGATACTGAGATAATCTGTGACTCAATGGAGTGCACCTACTTGTACCAGTGGCACGTGATTTGAGTGAGTGAATACTAGTGATTCAATCAGGGCAAAGTCAAAAGTTATTGAGTGGCTACTGGTATGTAGGAAAGGGTTAAGGAACTTGAGTAATAAAGGATGTAGGCATTGGTTTCTTAAGCTACTTCTGATCTGGCCACCTAGTATAACAGATAGAGTCTCTGCTTATGATCTACACAGACCTGAGTTTAATACTGGGTCTGTAGTCTTTGCTTTTGTTTTATCTTTTGCTTCGGGACTTTGCATTTTTCCTGCTGTTCCTCCTGCTGGACTTTGATTGATCCAGAGTCTGCCCTCTTCCCTGTGTTTCATCCTCTCTCCCAGCTGTTAGGTTTTTAAAGCATGGGGGTGTCGGGGCAGTAAGCAAAACTATAGCTGTTTCTTTGAGGCAAAGATAGATTGTCGCTGAATTTGCAGCACTCTGCAGTGCTGTTTGTCCTAATGACTGTCACCATTAAGACTTCTCTGATATTTTTGGCACTGCTTCTGCAGTCACATTTATCAAATGGAACCCTTGTACCAGATCATGGAAGCAATTGGCATTGGGCCATCATTCATGAACTAGGTGCAACTATTTTACACAAACTCAAAGGCCAGAATAGTCATTGATGGGCTTATATCTGACCCTTTTTATTTGTCAAGAGGCATAAGACAGTGGTGCCCCTTTTTTCTTTTTATTTTGGGCTGCCTCAGGTAAATATATTTAGCTTACCGGATTAAAAATGCTCTATTCTAAAGGTTAAAGGAGGAGCAGGCTTCACTCACTTCATTCACACACTCCAATACTCCTCGTCCATGGCTATCTAGATAGGAGTACTGAAGGGTAAACCTAGGCCAGACAATCTTTTATTCACCATTTTGACAATAACACATATTAAGAGGTCTGGACCAATAGTAAGGGCTAGGTTAGTTATTAAGGGGGAGGGGTGGGGGTTAAGGGTCAGTTTGGTAGGTGAAGGAAGAAAAATGAAAAATAAAATGGAATATCAGAACAAGACAGGTATAGTTCTCGGGGTTAAAATATGTAAAATATGTAAATAAGAAATGTATATATCTCTTTATTACTTTTTGTCATTGTTATTTATGGACTATATGATGTTTTTTGTATTTGCTAAAATTAGTCAATTAAAAATTGTAACATGGAATGTTAAGGGAATGAGGGACAGAGTAAAAGCTAAAAAAAATTTAATTATATGAATAATATATCAGCAAATGTATTAATGGTGCAAGAATCACACCTACTTCCAGTAGACTTCCTATTCCATGCTAATAAATAGGGATGGAGAATTAATGCTTCATATAGATCAAATTCAAAGGGGGATGGCAATTTTTTTTATGAACAATTTAGGAATTTCTATATTAAAGGAAAATATTGACCCCAATGGCAAATTCATATGCTGTGAAGTCCTAATAGAAGGTGTGATGTTTACTCTACTCAATATTTATGGTCCTAATGAAAATAATCCGGATTCCTATATTAATTTATTTTTATTAGCAGCTACATATAAATCACCGTTCATTATTGGTGGAGACTTTAATTTGGTTTTCAATCCAGCTTTAGATAAATCAAATTTAACAGTTTCCCCATTACAAACAGCTGCAAAAAAAAATGTTACAGTTTTTGAAAGATTATAATTTATTGGATCCATGGCGCCATATTTACCCTTCATTAAAACAATACTAATTTTCTTCTTCTGTTCATCGGACCTACCCCAGAATTGATTTCTTTCTAATATCAGAAACTTTATTATACCTAATTACTAAAATAGGGTGTAGAGCTGCACATATATCAGATCATGTCCCTGTTATCATGACCATACAACTTAAAGCACCTAAACAATATAACTCATTTAGGTTTAATAATTTCCTTCTTAATGATAGGCAGTTTATCCCTAAAATGACATTTGAAATAGAAACATTCTTTTTAGTAAATACATATAGTGATATACCAGCAATAATGATCTGGGATTCCTTTAAGGGCTATGTGAGAGGAATAAGCATTTCATATAATGCAAAAAAATTAAAAGGTAAAAAACAACAGCTTGTAATTTTAGAGAGATTTATATTACAGAAAGAAAATGGATATAATATTAATAAAAATCCTCATACTTTACAAGAAATTCTTGAACTCAAAAATGAATATAATAAAATTACTACCATGGAAGCAGAGCATCAACTTATAAATACCAGATCTAAATATTATGCACTGGGAGATAAACCAGATAAAATATTAAGCTGGCAGCTAAAAAAAGAGAAAGTTCATAATACCATAACTAAGATTAAGGATGAAACAGGGACTTTAATATCAGACCCAACAGATAAACAAAATGTGTTGAATATTTTAAAAAGCTTTATACTTCCGAGTTAATTACAGAAGACTTAAATATTGAACAATGTTTAATGAATATGGATATATTTTTCATTAAAGATAACCATAGAGATCAATTGGATCAACAGATTACCTTAACTGACATTGAGACAGCAATAAAAACATTTCCCTCTGGTAAGGCACCCGGTCCAGATGGAATACCAATGCATTTTTATAAAACATTTAGTCATCTAATTGTTCCTCATTTAAAAATCCTATATGAATATATGATTTGTAATAAAGTAATAAATCCATCTGCTTGTGAAGCAACTATATAATTATTCAAAAAAAGATAAAGATCCTATGTTGACTTCTTCATATTGACCAATTTCTTTAATTAATTCAGATGTTAAAATCTCGACAAAAGTTCTAGAAAGTAGGATGAATAAAATATTACCTCAAATTGTACATTCCGATCAAAATGGCTTTGTACAAAATTGACAACTCAGAACAAATGTAAGAACTCTAAATTTAATTGAAAAATTTAAAGAAAGCGACTATTCAATATTATCTTTAGATGCAGAAAAAGCATTTGACTGGGTTGAATGGAGATATACTGTATAAAAACTTTAATTAAAGCTATGAACTTTGGACCAAGATTTCAATCCTGGATAGACATATTGTACAATAATATTACGGCTAGAATTAAAACTAATAATGACATTTCAAATATGTTTTTTTTATATCGAGGAGTTAGACAGGGCTGTCCCCTTCCCCCCTCATATTTGCTTTGGTTATTGAACCATTGGCAAACTTAATTAGAACTAATAATAACATTAAGGGGTTATTGGTGGATAATGTAGAACACAAAATTAGCTTATATGCAGCTGACGCATTGATCTATTTGGATAATTTAAACAATTCTTATGAATAACTTAACCATATATTGAATGAATCTGGTAAATATTCCAGATATAAAATCAATTGGAATAAAACTGAATTAGTAGAATCAAAAAAATTCTGACCATTTAATAATATTGTAAATCCTAGAATTCGAAATGTTTCCAAACTAAAATGTCTTGGTGTATACTTGGACGATAGTAATGAGCACATTTTTCAAAATAATTTTGAACCTTTAATTAATAATACACAGCTTCAATTGGATAAATGGGAATCATTGCCACTAACATTGATCAGAAGGGTCAATGTTATTAAAATGAATACATTACCAAAGTTTTTATTTTTATTCCAGACACTTCTATTTTGATATAATAATATTTTCAAAAAAATGGAAAAATAATAAAACATTTTTTATGGAAAGGTAAAAGACCCAGACTTAAACTAGAAAAATTATATCTTTATAAATTTGAAGGTGGTCTGTCCTTATCAAGTTTCTTTCATTATTATTTAGTGGCAAATCTGTCAATAATATATGAATGATGTCAACAGGAACAGTATCAGGCTAAATGCCAATTAGAACTATCCCAAACTCCATTCAAATATATAAAACACATTTTATATGTTGAAGCCCCATTAAGAAGTAACCAGATTCATTTTACAACTCAAACTACTTGTAAAATATGGGATATCATTATGAAAAAATTGAATCAGGTAAATAGGATCTCTCCTAACACTCCAATTTTCTAAATCAAGATTTTCCACCTTCAGTAGAAGATAATGGTTTCAGATTATGGTATCAAAATGGAATACAAGAGATTAATTATCTTTATAATCATGATGGGCTGTTATCTTTCACGAAATCAAATTAAATTATATTATCCCAAACCATCATTTTACAGATACTTACAAATTAAAATTATTTGGAAAGAAAAGGTTTATTATATAACAAACCTAATTATAATGATCTAGAAAAACAATTAAAGATGAAACATAACACTAAAATAATTTCAAAAACATATGCTTTAATACAAAATAATAGAGTGAATATTTTGAACACATTAAAACAAAAATGGGAAAGTAAACTTAGATTTCAAATAACAGATACGAAATGGGCACAAATTATAAACATTAAAAGTATAGGATTGTGTTCCATAAGATTGATTCAAATTTATTTTAATATTATCCATATTACACACCGCATCAATTACATTTGATGAATCCACAGTCCCCAAATCAATGTCCCAGATGCAATAAAGAGAATGCTACTATAGAACATATGCTCATTATCTGTGAAAACTTAATGTCCTTTTGGCAAAAAGTTATTAAAGTCATTTTTAAATTGACAAATGTAAAACTTAAAAGGAATATGGAAAGGTTATTTTTAACTATTGGCTATCTACCTGATAAATTAAATCATAGCCAAAAAAGTTTAATAATGCTTTCGATTATAAATGCACATACATTTATTTTAATCAAGTGGAAAGATTGTACTCCACCAGAATATGAGAAGTGCTTAAATATAATGATTGATGTATATAAGATGGAGAAGATACAATATAGCTTTCATGCAAGTCCTACGAAATTTGATAAAATATGGCAAACTTTTGAAAATGTTGTATTCTCAAGAAATGGAGTATAAAGTATATTTAGAACCTTTTATTATTTATAAACTCCGTATGTAATCAAGAAATGCCTCAAGACTAATGTAATATACCTGTCTGATGAAATTTATATTTTACGTAATAAAATTAAATAAAAAAGACAGGATCCAGACATGAAGATTAGTGGTTAGAGATTTTTTTTGAGAGTAAGTTTTGACCTGTGTATAAGCCGAGACTCGTAAAGTGAGCATTGTATTTTGGGGTAAAAATGTCAGCTTATATGTGAGTATATATGGTACTTGAATATTTCTATCTTGTCCCATCTGTCCATTCTCTTCTCCAGTGAGTACATATTAAGGTCCCTTAATCTCTCCTCATAAGTTTTGTGGTGCAAGCCCTGTACCATCTTAGTCACCCTTCTCTGGATGGTCCCCAGCATATTAATGTGCTTTCAAAGGTGCAGTCACCAGAACTGCACACAGTACTCTATGTGAGGCCTGACCAGGGTTTTATATAATGGCATCACTTCCTCTCATCTTCTGCTGGTGATACCCCTGCCTATGCACCCCAGCATGCCACTGGCCTTCCTTACTGTCCTTGTACTCTGCATTGACATTTTCAGGTAATCTGAAATAATAACCCTCAGGTCCCTTTCTTTCTTGGTGACTGTCAGCAACTTTCCCCATCCTATAGCTCTGGGTTTCTATGCCCCAGGTGCAGAATTTTGCACTTCTTTGAATTAAATCTCAATGGCCACTCTTCAGACCATTTCTCAGGCTTCCCCAGGTCCTTCCTCATTTTATCCACCCTTCTGGAGTATCCACCCTCTTACAGATCTTGGTGTCATCTGCAAACAGGCAGACATTTCCTTCCAACCCCTCTGTAATGTCACTAAGGAAGACATTGAACAGGACTGACCCAAGGACTGATCCCTGCTGGTCACTCCCATCTTCCCAGATTGTACCCCTTTTATAACCACCCTCTGCCTCCTGTCCATTAGCCACTTCCTAACCCAGTTTACCACTTTGACTCCCATGCCAAGACTACCCATCTTATTAACCAGCATCTATGTGGGACTCTGTTACAGGCTTTGCTGAAATTGAGGTAGGTGATGTCCACCCCCCCATTTACGTCTTTCATCACCCAGTCAAAGAAATCTATCAGATTTATCTGACATAACCTACCTGCTGTGAAACCATGCTGCCTAGTGTTCTGGGCACTGATGACTTCCAGATGTCCCACTATTCTTTCTTTATAGCAGTGCCTCCATGATCTTCCCCACAATGGAGGTGAGGCTGACCAGCCTATAGTTCCCCACCTCCTACCTACTGCTGGATTTGTGTAGAGGGACCACATGTATCCTCCTGCAATGCTCTGGCACCCCATCAGTATCGAATGATTTGGTGAACAAGGCTGCCAGAGGTTCTGATAGCTCTCTTTGCAGATCCCTTAATATCATCTGGTGTATGCTGTCTGGCCCCATCAGTTTGTCCACCTTCAATTTAGTGAGCTACTGCAAGACTCTCTCTCTCTTTCTCCTGTGAATGGACTGCTGTCCACCTCCCACCCCACCCGCATCTCTTCCTTGGCTGTGGTGCCTGTCCCTCCCCCTCTTCCATGAATGCTGAACAGAAGTATTTATTCAGTATTTGTGCCATATCCATGTCTCCATCCTTGCACTCCCTTCTCTATTCTTTGAGCCTAACAATCCCCCATTTTCCTTTTGCTGATGTACCTTTACAATGTCTTGTCCCCTTTCTTTACTGTCTGTGATAATTCTTCCTCAGTTCATAGCTTTGCTCTCCTTACTGCCCTCCCTGCTTCCATTAGACACTCTAGGTACACCTCCCTGTATTCCTCTCTTTGGTGCTCCTTATATTTCCTGAACCCTGACCTTTCATCACCTATTTTGTCAGCCACCTCTTTTCAGAACCTCTTGCCTTTTGATATCAATCTGATGCATTGGCTTGGCACTTCCACAATGGCTCCTTTTAGGTACCCCACTGCTCTTTCACTCCCCAACCACATTTTCTCCAGTGATATTTTGATACCTTTCCCATTTCAACGAAGTCTATTCCTGTCTTGTTCTTCCTCATTTCACTGACATATGTGAAAATGTTCTTGCTTCACAGTTTTCACTAAGTTCTCCTATGTGAGTGCTTTAGCATCTCTGATCTCCCTTGCTGCTTCTTTCCTTTTATTCCTGTACTCCTCCTTATTCTGTTCCCTCTGCATTGTTTTGTACTTTTTCAATGCTGATCTTTTTGTCCTTACTACTTCTGCTACTTCCTGGGAGAAACATAGCAGTCTCCTCCTCCTTTTATTCTTTGATACTTGTTTTATGCAGACTTACAGCATCCTTTTTTGCCCACCTTTCCCACACCCCCTCCCCAGTTTTCATCTGCTAACCCCTTCCTCATTTTCCCAAAGGCCACTCTCCTCCACTCCCCTGAAATCCAGGACTTTTGTTTTAGTGTGACATGCTTCTTGTGCTATTCTTACCATGAAGTGAACTGTTTTGTGATCACTAGTACTAAGGTGATCCTCCACTGTGACACTGGTTATAGTGTCTTTGTTTGACAGTACCTTTTCTAGTATAGCCCCCTCCCATGTAGGTTCCTGTACATCATCATAAAACTCTTCTTCTTCAGTAGCATACACTTAAAACCTGCCTGCAGGCAGCAGTCCCCCCACTTTGTTCATGACAGTGTTTCATTGGGGAAGTGCCTGCCCAGCACAGAGAAACAGGCCCCATATACAAATCATAAGATTATGAGTACAATGAAGTCTGTCTGCTTCCACTACTTTCCCTCTCAGGGGATCCATGACTGCTTCTGGTTTCCTTGGGGATTAACCAAACTATATCATCTGGGAGTCCATGTAGCAACTTTGACTGGACTACATGCAAAATACTCTTTCCCTCATGCAATAGCAGCCCCAGGACCTCATGTGCTGAAGATCAATTCCCACTGAGTCTCTCATTATGAGATCTGACAAGGTGGGTATAATTACTCAACCTAGGGCCCCTTAACCTCTTCCAGTTTGTCCCTTTGCTCATCCTTGATCCAGCTGGCAGCTGTTGAATAGGCAACTCTCATTCTGTGTGGGC
Organism: Neoceratodus forsteri; assembly: GCA_016271365.2. Lineage (NCBI taxonomy): Eukaryota > Metazoa > Chordata > Ceratodontiformes > Ceratodontidae > Neoceratodus > Neoceratodus forsteri. The sequence continues at coordinate 132,128,614 of JADMNL010000022.1, forward strand.
AGGGCAGAAATCAAAAATAAATGAAAATTCTATGACTTCCAAGACAATCTGAACCACTTACGGCTCAACTACTGGTGACTAGTTAACGTTCATGTTCAAACATACCCTAATGATCTACATTCAATGCTTAGCTGAACCTGATGCAATAAAGCTACATTATCATCCCAAGGAAAGTGACTGCATTTGAAAGTCGGGCTCCTTATTACCTTCTCTTCATCCTTTCATTGCTAGTGCCATGGCCACCATTTACAGTTCATTCCCTGATTGCATGGCCTTTCAGGTAATGGTCTCCATGCCTCCCCCATTGCCAACTCCATGCAGTCCTTCCTGCAATTTTCTTGCCTTGCCCTTGCATCTGATATACAGTCCAGTCCGCTTATAATGGACACATCTGTGTAGCATTGAGTAGCCCATTTTACTGAGTAGATGTTGCACTCAAAATTAATAAAAAACAGAAAAGGCTTCATTTTTATAAAGTATGAAGTTGAGGAGCGTATGCGATTAAAAGAAAACTTTATTTCATACATTTAAAATGTTCACCCTGTTCACCCCTTTCACCCTGGTAAGTATACTGTACTGTAGTCGAGCACTGGTATGTAATTTCAGCCCCTTTTATGAAACAGTTTTACTTGTTCTGAGAGAAGAAGTCTGGCATCATCTTTTTATGAGCTTGCATATGGAGATACAGAGCCCATATTTTCTCAGCTGTTGTCAGAGCTCCCCAGTTAGGCTTAAACTTTGGGTGCTGCTCCATTGCTTATCATAAAGTAAGCAAGGGAGCTTTTACATCGTGTGCTGTAACTTTAATTTCTTCTTGTTCTTCCTCATCCTCTTCTTCTAGGTCCTGTGTATCATCAGGGCTCATGGTTTCCAGAACCTGTGCAATATTGCAGTGTTGAGCTCTACCTTTTCAATCACTGACATTGTCTTTCATTTGGAAGTCATTTTCACACAAAAGCACAGCAGCACAACAGACTGAGAACGATGTGTGAATGAAGTGCAGAGCAGCAAGCGACTTAAGAAACACATGTACAACTGCAATGTGCTTGAACTGAAATTAAGGCCAGTTAAACTATAACACCTCAGCACTTATGTTAATTGCTTTCACCCTTCGCTAGCTCACTGAATGCCTGAAATAGACAGCATGTAATTAATGGTATAAGCAGAGGTAATTACACTGCAGTTAACATGTATGGCAAATGGATTTCAAAAAATGCCCACAATAAATGATTGCCCGTTATAGCTGCGGGCAGTATATAACTGGAGTTGACTGTACTACATTCTCCTCTGGCCTTGTTATGTGGCCAGATTCCACAATGTCTTATGATCTTCCTGCAAGCCACAATTTAAACCAGAGTGGACAAACACCCCCACCATTGTCTCACTCCCACAAAATGTGGCGCCTCAATCGACATCAGATGCCAACCCATGTGAGTTTAAATCAGGGGCCAGCATCTGCTACCCCGATCTGAATATTGTCCACATTTTCAGTTTCCAGGTCTTGACCCTGGAAGACTCCCCCAACTGCCAAAACCCAACTGTTTCCTAGACAGTATGTTCCCCAGCTATGAAACCAAAAGTCTGGCTGTGTCTGCTGATATCAACACCAATAATGGCTCATGCATTATCTCCTTGCTCCTGAACCACATCACTCATTGAATCCACCACTGCTGTTTTTTCTCTTTATATTTTTTTGTTTAACCTCCGTAACCACCTGATTGTCCTTGTTCACCACAAAAAAACTCTTCCATAGCCAATTGGAAAACATTGTCCTTGCTATTATTTCCCTCAGCCAAATCTCTTGTTCTGCCCCAAATCAATCACACATCCAATCTCCCTTTCACTGCCAATCACTTACAGTATGCTGGACTACTGGTGCCTAAAATGTTCATTCAAATGCCAGCAGTGGCTCACCTTCCCTCTCCCCTGCTGGCCTCTGCACCATCGGTGCTATCCTCACTCCCCCTTCCTCAAACTATCCCCAATGAAGAGGAAAACCTTCCCAATCACAGCTGCCACATTTATTTCCCTCCTACAAACTTACTGCACTGCTCCAACCTCTGTTCTCTGAATTTAATTTAATCTTTTTTTAAAACACTTACACAGCCAAAACCAGAGACTTGCAGCACAAAAAAAGTCCACATTAAACCTTGCTGTAAATCACCAAACCTCATAATTTTCTTCCAAAACCAAGCCAACTTGCCAGTCCCAATCTTACTGCTGAACAATTCACACCAGAAAAACTAATTTTACCTGTTTTCTGTGCTCCACATATCCTTGAACAATCGTAGTTACCAACTGATGAGCTAGATCTGATAATAAGTTCAGAATCCAGCAATTGAAGGGCTCTGCTCTTTCAAGCACCTACCTGTATACCCCCTTCTAAGCCCTCCCTTTCTCTTGCATGCTGGCCAACAATATTTCATCTCCCCTCCCCATGAATCACTCTTTCTATTCCCCTTCCCCCAGCCCCCTCCTTTTTGTCTTATACTAGTTCTGCCCTCCCCTCCCCAAGCCCCATGCATTTCACTTCCAGAACCCCTGACAATCAAGCCTGCCCTTAAATGGGCAACCCCTTTTGTACCCAGTTCTTTAGTAAAAAGCTGAGGTAGCCTTAAACTTTAGATCAGCATATGATCATTGAGTCATAAAACAGAGTCTGATTATTTAACAAATCTTTCAGTCTTACAAAAATAAGATGATTGATTTGATCTGTTACTTCTGAAGCATATGTTGAAATGGATTAAACTTCTTCCTTAGAAGCCAAAGTTCTTTTGAGTAATCCTGTTGTGCTGAAGGGTATACTGGGTATACTTTTTGTTATTAATGAATGCTTGTTGGAATCTAATTTTGTAATTGGACTTTCAAAAATTTCCTGATCACTGATCTGAGATTTGTTGTATTCACCCCAGGTTTCCTAATTCTATGTGAGCTGGCTATTACAGGTAGGTTATTACCAGATCCCAACAAATATTTGAAAAGTTATATTAGTACTCCTGGCAGAGTCTCTTTAAGGTCCCATTCTTCCTTTGTTCCTCAAGATCTGTACATTTTTCCTGTAAGACCTGTTTTCTAGATCAACTTGCTTTAAGTTTAAGCTTTGTGACATCTTTACGTAAGTCTTTAATTTCTTTAAACAGAGACTGAGTTTTGTCTACTAATTGAGAATGTCTGTTTTCCAAGTCTGTTGCACATTTTAGCATCTTTTCCAAGGATGATTCAGATTTCACCATTGACAGTTGAATACTGGTTTGATTTTCTGGCACTTGATTTAATTTCTCCAGTTTCACTTGGATTCCTTAGATATTTTTGCATAAGAATGTTAGCCCATCCAGGGAGATTAGCTTCCTGCACTCCTTTCTCCTTGCATCCATTTAAGGTGCTACTTGAGGGACTTGGTTCTTGATTGTTGACTTGACTATTAGTAGTTTGTCCCTTTTTATCTATTTTAGCTATTGTGTTTTGACATTCTCTGAGTCCTGGTCCCTTCGTCCCTCTTTTCTGTTCCTTAAATGATTTCTTTAATCTTTGCAGGCAGTCTCCTTTACAGGGGGAAGGGTACCTTTAACGCTGGTGGCACTTTTCTGAAATGTTTCTGTAGGCATACTAGCACCAGTTTCTTGCTTCATTCTCATGGAATTTAACATTGTCTGTAAGGATATAATTTTTGATCTAGTTTGTCTAATTTCAGTTCTGTCCACTTCATGGAGTGGAAGAAATGGCAACAACAAACCAGGGTAGGAACCTAGGAGTCATCATAACAGAGAGCCTCAATGTGTCTAGTCAGTGTGGTAAAGTAGTGGGTAAGGCAAGCAGGATTCTGGGGTGCACTGGGAGAGGAATAACAAGTAGAAAGAGGGAAGTAATTTTTCCCCTGTATAGGTCACTGGTAAGGCCAGTGCAGGGAAGAGCTACCAAAATGGTCCAGAGCATGCATCAAAAAAATATGAGGAAAGGCTCAGAGAATTAAATATGTACTCAATGGAGGTAAGAAGGACAGGCGGGAGTCATGACAGAAACATTCAAGTATTCCAGAGGAATAAATAAGGTAGGGGAGACAGCAGAAAATAATGAGCACTTGGATAAGGGGTCACAATATACTGCTAGAAAGGGGAAGACCCAGAGGCAATGTGAAGAAGTACTTTTTCAGAGAGGGCAGGTGAACCCTGGAACAGGCTACCAGAGGAAGTGGGGGGGGCCAAAAACATGGAGGCATTCAATAATGCATGGGATAGACACAAGGGACTAGTGATTCTAGGACAGAAGGGGAGAATGGAAACAGGTCCGTCAGGATCTGACAGAAGGAGGCAAGACATTTCTTAACCCTAAACTAGGGCAAACTGGAAGGACCTGAAGGTCCTTTTCTGCTGAAAACTGCTATGTAACTATATAACTATATGGGCGTTTGTGCCACTTTTTGCTGTACTTTTTAGTTTTGCTCTTTGTTTGCAATATTAGCACTTTTGGCCCCTTTCACTTACTGCTGCCTATGTTCACCCACCTCCACATTCAGGCACACTTTAAAGCAAAGTTCTAACTAGATTTTGTAGATCTCCCCAAGTGCATTTAAGCAATAAGCCATGGGGTGGTGTGGGTTATAGAGTTTACACGGCTGGAGTGGTTTGCCCAAGCGCGCAGTGGGTAAATCCTTGCCAGCCATGGTAAATCCCCCAATAACCCTCATCCTCAGAGTGGCTTATTGCTATTATACCAAGGTTAATTTTTTACTATAAAAAAATACACCTTTTAAAGAGGTGGCTTTGTGTTTTTATTTTTATTCCATTTATTCCTGGGCTGCAGATGATTAGGAGGTGGATGAGCTTTTATATTTTCTCATCAGCCAGTGATTATCATAGGATTTACACCGGTGGTAAACTGCCAGTCTGACCATTTCATTGGCTGTTCACTTATGTCCATGGTATAATACATAATAATGTCTATAGATTCAATATAAACACAAATGCAAACTGCACAAAAGTTACTCATAGAAACAGAAACATAGAAGTTGTCTGCAGATGGGAACCATATGATCCATCAAGTCTGCCCTTGGTTTCCAAACTTTCCAACCCCCCCCTTACTTAGCTGCCTGCTTGAGTATCCCATATTGTCTGTCCCGTGCCCACTTGAATTCCTCCACCGTGTTGGCTCCCACCACCCCCTCTGGCAGGCTATTCCATGGTTCCTCAATGCACTCTGTGAAGAAGAATTTCCTCATATTGCTCCTGAACTTTCCTCCCTTAAGTCTAAGGTCATGCCCTCCAGTCCTGTTGTAGTATTTTAACTGAAAGAGGTTCTGCACATGCACCCAGTTGTTGCCTTTAAGGTATTTAAATGTTTTGATCATGTCCCCATGACCCCTGCATTGCTCTTGGGAGCATAATTTGAGGTTATCTAGTCTTACCTTGTATGGTTTCTGATGCAAGCCTTGAACTATCTTTGCTGTTCTTCCCTGTACCATCTCCAGCCTATCTACATCCTTCCTGAGGTGTGGCCTCCAGAATTGGACACAGTACTCCAGGTGAGGCCTTACCAGGAACTGATACAGGGGCATGATTATTTCTTGCCTTCTGCTTGTGATGCCCCTCCCTATGCATCCCAGGATGCCACTAGCTTTTAGTGCTGCCTTTTCACATTGTTTACTGACCTTGAGGTCATCTGATATGATCACCCCCAGGTCTTGCTCCTGCCTAGTAGCCACCAGCTGTTCTTCTCCGTTTCCCAGTTTCCCCGGGTTATGTTTTCCAAGATACATGACCTTGCATTTCTTGGCATTGAATTGCAATTACCAGGTCCTGGACCACTTCTTCAGTTTTGGGAGATCAGCTTCAATGCTATGCTGTCCCTCTGGTGTGTCCACCCTGTTGCCGATTTTGGTGTCATCTGCAAACAGGGACACCTTTCCTTTCAGTCCATCTGCAATGTTGCTGATAAATATGTTGAAGAGGATTAGCCCCAGAACCAAGCCCTGTGGGACCCCATTAGTCACCCTCCCCTCTTCTGACAGAGTGCCATTCACTAATACTCTCCGAGTTCTCCCACGTATCCTGCTTCTGACCCAATTCATTACCTCGGGCCCGACTCCCATGTTCTCCAGTTTTTTGACTAGTTTCCTGTGTGGAACAGAGTCAAAAGCTTTGCTAAAGTCCAGGTAAGCCACATCCACTGCCCCACTCTGATCCACTGTTTTAGTCACCCAATTCAAAAAATCAACCAGGTTTGTCTGGCAGGACCTCCCTGCCATGAAACCATGTTGATTTTTCTCAAGCTTACCAGTTTGCTCCAAAAAAAGCTACAATTCTTTCCTTCAGCAGAGACTCAACCAGTTTTCCACAACTGAAGTTACGACTAACCGGATGGTAGTTTCCTGGCTGTTCCTTGCTTCCACTCTTGTGGAGAGGTACTACTGTTGCTCTCTTCCAATCCTCCAACACCTCTCCAGTCCTCAACAATTTGTTGAAAAGCAGTGCTGGGGGGCTGCCAGTTCTCTTCCACTCAGACAAAACCAATCAGATTATCTAATATCAAATACTGTACACTGTTTTCTTCTCTGGATACAGAAGCTAGAGGTCTGTTAGCCTTCTCTTCTTAGCTCCTTATAGATTTAATTTTATTTTGTTTACTTATTGCTACTTATTAGAGCATAGTAGCATACTGCTGCAAAGTAATTTCAACTTTAAATATAGCTGCATGCTGGGTTCAGCTATGTCAATGGCATACTGTTTTGCTTTGCAGCCTCATCAGTATCACACCACTGTCAGTGGTTCTATTTGTCAGTGCTCTGTCAGCTTCAAATATTCCCAATGAAGGCTGTTCACTGCCCAACAAATTCACCACTTTCAGACTTGCATTTGTTCTCTGTGCACTGTTGGTTTATCTGTTTGCTTATTGACCTTTCACTCACTCTGTTTCCAGTAATGACAAACTCCAAGCTCAAACAGCTGCCTCTGTGATGCACATACAGTGTAGTGACATGTTGCCTCTTTTACTGCAACCTTTGTAATGGAGTTATTGTTTCATGTCTTTACCAAGAGTGCTTGCACACGAGTTTGGTTTCATCTTGCAAGATGCACAAAGAACTCACACAAAAAATAAATGAATATATAAAAAGAGGTTCCCTGTGGTGTCAGGGTTTCAGTGTTCCTTTCATGTGCACTCCCCTCTGTGCTCCAATACCTTAGTGTAAAACTGTGTGACCCTCACACAACTGTTGGCTGTTTTAATGGTACTCAGGGGTGGAAGCAGGCTCCTGACTGCTAACTGCAACTGCTCAACAAGAATACTCTGTATTGGTAAACTGAAAAATTTTATAAAGCTTCAGAAATTGTCACATTTTATAACTGTGTAGCAAACATTACTGCCCAGTTTCTGTAGAGGCATCACTACGTAATTTCGACAATCACTAGCCCGAAGCCCGGAAGCCAGAGACGAAGATCCCGATACCAGAAATCCTGACAGTGGGATTTTGCCTGCAGCAGAGTTAGTAAATGTAAATACAAGACATGTGGGGGGGGCAAAGCCCCTCACATTGGAGGGTGCATGGGTTGAAGACCCCCAAAACATGTAAAAACAGTCCACCACAGGCAAGATCCCACTGTCGGGATTTCGGTGTCAGGAACTTTGTCTCGGGCTTCCGGGTGTTAGGCTAGCGAGTGTCAGCATTATATAGTATATCAACTGTAGATTGCATGACACCATCCACTAGCATCTGCCCATGTGCACTAGCAGTTCTCGCCTTCCTTCCATCCTCCCTCCTCCAGTGAATTGTTTGTGGATATGGTACAAAAACAAAACAATACAGTCTTCCATTAAATAGGATTTAGGGACCTGTTGATAAAAACACATAGGCTAATCACAAATACCAAGGTTCTTTTCCCCCTCCAGCAAGACTAAGCAAACAAACAGGCATCAGCACAAGAGTCCAGTTTGACAAGTAAATTGCACTGCCTGATGTTCTCTGCAGAAAACAACACACAGCTACGTTTTTAATTATTTTATCCACTTATGTTTGTATGTAAACCTTTGAATAATATGTCTGTTTGCATAGCTTTAGTAGCAAGCAATATAGTCCCATTCCACAGTGTCTTATATATAGATACATCGACACTGATGGCAGAGAAAGGCTCTTGGCCAATCTAGTTTGCTCAGTCTACTTAACTGCTTTGCCTTGCCTTAGCAATCTCCCTCTTTGTTACTGTCCCCCTTACTAAACTAAACCCATCTGCCTGCCTCATCCCTACTTGAATATGCTGATTGGTTTGATCTGTACCACCTACTCTGGCAGCTTTTTCCACTTGTTCCCCACCATGTCCCCCCTTGTTCCATGAAGAAGTTCTTGCAGTCATGCTTTCTGAGTCTTTCCTCTGTTACATCTCATCCATGTATTTGAACTTATAGGTGCTAGGAAACAATCTTTAAACCTCTAGATGCCCTCTAGTTTTCCTTTTAGTGTCCATGTGTCTATCCAATATTCTGATATGTTTTTTACCTTTTTTGTTAAACCAATTAAGTAATAAGCAATGTACAGTAGTTAGATTGACAGTCTGCTAATCACCACCTTGGGGTGTAATATGTTACGAGGTGAAGCTGAGTGCCATATTGCCACAAGGGGTGATTAACTGACTGTTAATCTAACCGCTGTACATACCTTACTGATATTATTATAATTAGGACTTTTAAAAAGTAATTGTGTTACCATCTGTTTTGAAATAATAATTAAAAGCTAGTATTTTAAGTTCAAATAGTCCCTCTGCAATTGTTCTGCAGATGCTGGAATGCTGCAGAGCTATCAACAATGCAGGCTGTGAAGTGGTATTCATGGTAGCCCTCTCTCTTCCCTGCGAGCCACCGTCATGCTGATTTTATAAGGCAGTATCTACTTAATATGGGTTCTTAAACTAGATTTTATAGCATAGTATCTACTTACTATGAGTTCCTTTTTTTAAATATCATCTTTTTTCATTTTAAACAGACAGTTGACACATGCCCTATAGCAATATACATTACACATTTTTGATAATAGGATACATACGCAAGACAGAGAGTAATCCACAGCTCCCAAGAGAAATTGGAAAACATCCTTGGTATTTTTTCTCCCTCCCCATAAACACAGCATTGGGAGAGAGCTTGAATACAATGTTCCAACCACATGGAATCTCCTCAGCTTTATCTAGTTAAAGCAAGGCCATAGGATCTCCATTCCAAGGTGGGGGTCTAGTCCTTCAGTGAGGCCTCCCTCACTTGGCAAGGAAGAACTCTTAGGGGAAATAATGGACATTTGAAGGTCCCTATCTGGGGATTTTTGTGGTGTATAGGAGAAGGGGAGGATTAGAATCAGGGAATAAAGTCTTTGTCTTTGAGCATATAGTATAGTGTCCAGATGGTCCATCTTGAGGTGCACTTTTCTTGTTAATCATTAAGTTTGTGTGTGATTGTCTCCATTTGGTATATCTGGATAACAGTGGCCCACCAATCTGTCATAGAGGGTGTACTAGGGGTAAGCCAGGATTTAGTAATTGTCTTTTTGAACACTGTTATTAGTATGCTCAGCAGGTATCAGGAATTAGGGTCCTTGAATTCTCTCAGGTTTTGTAGCAGAATACACAGATTTGCTTTTAATGGTACCTGTCTCTCAAATATTTCCTGCTGCTCAAACAGATCTGGGACAAAAAAGATTTTAGTTTTGGGCAAAGCCCTGTTATATGTATATGATGGACTTGGGCCTCTCCACATTGCCTCTGGCACACAGCAGCCCCACTAAAGATGAAGTAATTGGTGACCACTGGGGTTCTAAAGTACCTGGGGAGATGCTTCCATGCATACTCCCCTCCATTGGTCTGAGCTAGTAACCCTGTCTGAGTTCTGACAAGAGTGTTGTCAATCTTTCTTTGTGATAGGGAATCCCAGTTCCTTCTGCCACTGCTGCTGTACACTAGCAGTAAGGTCCACATGAGTGATTAAAATAGACTGGTACAAAGCATAAATTAGGTGACCCAGACCTGGCCTGTAAATCATGCTGACCAGACAGGAAATCAATGATGGATGTAGTTCAGGATTACTCACTTCCCTGGGCAGGGAATTATAATAGTGTCTTAGCTGTAGGAATCTATAGAAGTCCCATCTTGGGAGCCCAAATCCTGCTGTACCTCCTTGAAGGACTTAAAGGCACCTAATTTTAGTAATTGGTGGAAATATTTAAGGCCATATTGTTCCCATTCTTGAAACTTGTGGTCCAGAATAGCAGGCTGAAAACCTGCTAGACTTGAAATTGGAGTTAGTATGGTGGAAAAAGGAGCAAGGTAGAGTGATTTCCTAATTGAGGGCCACACTTTTGTATGATACCTAATCCAAGGGTTAGTAGTGAACATACTATGGAGATCAGCAAGAAGATGATAAAGAGCTTAAACATAGTTGTGGTTTGGGACCATAGAAAGTTTGTTCTCTGATCAGTGAGAGGAAGATGTGGAGATCTGTCAAGCCATTAGATGGGTAAGCTGGGATGCCCAGTAGTTAAACTGGAGATTGGTGAGGGCAAGTCCTCCTTTTGCCTTTGGTAGGGTTAGGACTTCCAGGTGTACCTATGGCTTCCGCTCAATCCAGATAAATCTAGAAATGACATGGCTCCAGTTCTGGAAGATGGACTGTGGTAAAGGGATGGGGACATTTTGAAATAAGTAAAGTGCACTAGGTAAGGTCACCATTCAGATTAATTCTATTTTTCTGGACAGGCTTACGGGCAGTGTATTCCACTGAGTCAGATCATTCTTTAGCTGGGTTGTAAAGGGGAAATAATTGTCTTTAAGTGCTGAAGATGGGCTTCATGCTAGATAGACCCCCAGATACTTTAGTTTATTATGACCTTATTTCTATGGAAATAAGATTATAATATTTGGGGATGCTGATACTGGAATGTAAGGGACTCTGTGTTGGTGGCATTAAGATTGTAACCTGAGACCAGATTGAATTCCTGCAAGATTGTTTTACCACTGGGAGGATTTCTCAGGGTCTCTGAGGTACACTAAGACATCATCTGCATACAATGCAATACCATGTTCGGTGCCACCAAGGGGTATCCTTTGCAGATTCCCAACTTCACGTATCTGCTGAGCCAATGGCTCCGTAGACCGCAAAGCAAAGAGGGGAGAGGACATAACCCTGTTGGGTACCTCTCATTAAAGGAAAATATGAAGAATGGTGGCCAATAATCTTTACACCAGCTTTGGGAGCAATATAGATGTTTTGCAACATCTAAATTAATGTGTTTGGAATCCCCAACTTTTTGTTCCAAATATAAGAAGGGCCAAGAGACCTGATCGGATACTTTTTCCATGTCAAGACTTATTAAGGCTGAAGGTTTTTTTTTCTAGTTTCCTTTTCCTGTATGATATGTAGTGTTCACTTAATATTGTCCTTTCTGGTGCGGGTACAGACAAATCCTTTGTGGTCTTTCTCTATCAACTGTGGTAAGAAGGAGTCTAACCTGTGGGCAAGGATACTCATAAAGAACTTATAGCCCACATTAAGGACAGAAATTGGTCAGTAAGATCCACATAACTGTGGGTTCTTGTTTGGTTTCAGTATTACTGAAATAGAGGCATTGGTCTAGGAAGGAGGAACTGAGTCCCCCTCTAGTTCTGAGTTAAATACAGCAACAGAGTTGGGGATTATTTGTTCTTTATTAATTGTATGTGTAACCACCCAGTCCCCTGGGGTTACAAGAATCCTATCGGTATTATATTTAAGAAGGCAGCAGACAGCTGGTAGGGAGTTCATTAGGGGCTCCTTACATAATGTCATCAGTGTTTACTCAGCTAGCCTGAGGGGAGAATGATTAAGTCATTTAAAACTCTCGCAGCAGCATAAGCCACACTGTGTGGATAACTGCTCTGGGGAGCTTAGAATTCTGAGTTTGGTTTGAGTTGGAGTTCAGAGTAGAGTGTTGTGGAGTGAGGAGGTGAGAGTGGAAGAAGGACTGCCAGGGGGCTCTGACAGAGGTCCCAGGATTTCTCACCCTAGTCGAGTGTCTTTTCCAGCTTCCAGTTGAAGCGATGGAGACAAAGGGTACAGCGGGTGTTCCTGATTTTTTCTCCCTGGGAAGTGAAAGGATCTGCCTGTTCTCTGTGGCCTCAAGGGGCAATCTCCTGAATGTTCTGAGGTGTTTTCAGCTGCCTTAGTATAGGACCTGAAATAAATTGTGTGGACCAGCTTTCCAGAAGAGTGCCTTTCCTGTTTCTTTTTGGATGCTCCATACCCAGTGGATGGAACAAGTTCTGTGAGTACTGAAAAGGAGACTAGATCTCCAAATGTTCTTAGGGGAGTGGATAGCCTGGGGAGTGTGCGCCCATAGGGCTGGATAGCACCTGTCAGTGCCCTTAGTCTCACCAGTGTGAGTGAAGAAAGTTAAACTGTAGACCCCAGTGAGTGCAGTTTATTTTCTGTGTATCAACCCCAGTGTTGTGACAAGTAACATATGGGACCTCTAGAATTTCAGTGGGGAATGGGGGTTTCAATGGTGTAACCCTGAAGAATGGTAGAGTTTGTTGGTTGGGGCCAAGAGTGGGAGGAACGCCATCTAAGCACTTACAAGGCAGGGCTTCCTGGTTCATAAAGGGCATCAGTATTTTTACCTGAGTGAGTGGCCATGCTGCAGGTTAAAGTGTGTAGCTGAGTTTTCACATATTGCACCTATGACCAAGAATAGTTCTGAGTGTGTGGCTTAGATTCATTAAAATATACTCATGGGAAATGAGGATGTTCCTGTGCATGGCCCAGTGTCCACATATGCACTTTTGGGAGTTTGGGAAGAGGATACTTCTGTTTTGTTTATGAACTGTACTGCAATGCAAGGAATGTTCTTGGATTTTGTACCTGTCCAGCCTGGACCAACCCTTGGGGGGATCCACTTCAGCTTTTACTTACCATCTGTTGAATAAAGCCATATCGCACAATCCCAGTCACTGTTATGGGCATTGAAATTTATTGCTTCTGGTTGTGTGGATTTATTGGGGCCCACTCAGCAGGTTAGATCAAGCATGTGCCTAGCAGCCTCCACCCAGGACCTGGGTTGTGTTATTTACACAGGGTTCAAGTTGTTTGTTTCTGTACCCCCACCCCTCTCTTCCTCTAGAAAATTAATCAGTTATACATCCTTACACCAAGGTTGGTACCTACCTTTCAGTAAAGTAAATGATTTGCCAGTATATGGGCACCAGTGTTTCCTGATATTTAATAGGGGTGTGTGCAAACTAGTTAAATAAATGGCCATGAGGGTTACATATAGAATTCTGCTCTGCATCCATCCAGTCCAGGGGATTTCAGTATTTTTGACTGCATATGGCAGTTGCCACCTCCATCTCGGATATAGGCTGCATAAGCTGTTTCCCCTGAGGTTGTGTGAATTGTGGAAGTATAAGGGTTTGTAAATATACATTTATGTCCACCTGGGATATTATGTTATTGGGAGTATATAATGCTGAGTAGAAGGTATTAAATCCATCAACTATATGGTGTAGCTTAACGAGTGGGCTCCCGTCTACTGGGTGTATTATAGAAGTTATGATGGAGTTCTTTTGCTTACAAATTTGTTATGCAAGAAGAAAGGTAGCCCTCGGCCCCCACCTCATAATATTTTTGCCTTAAGAAAGTTAAGACAATCTCTGTTTACTGAGTACATAACCTGTCCAGGTCAACCTTGGTTTGCTGCAGCAATGGGAGGACTGACCTGTCATCCTGTTTGTGTGCCATTTGCAGGAAGTGTAGGGTGTCTTCCAGCTGTTGTTTTTCCCTGCATTTCCTGGTTTGGGTTATGGTATACTGTGCAAAATGATCTCTTAAGACAGTCTTCACTGTGTCCCAATAAATTGCTGGGAGATATCCTCTGGAGGATTGTTGTTCTGTATTTACTCTATTTTTGGAGTTAAAAAGTCCTTGAACTGTGAGGTATTTTAAGCGCTAGGATGGGATATTCAGAAATGCGCCAGAGGCAGGTGCAAGACTGAGCAGCACAAGTCCACTGTGCCATTGTGCACTGAGCGTGATATTCAAAGGTTGCACATGACAGCAAGCACCAGCACAATATGGCTGAATATTGCACGGATGCACCATAGCGCAACCAGGGCTGAGCCAGGAAACAAGCCAACAAGCACAACAGCACAACCAGGGATGGGCCAGGGAGCAAGCCAAGAAGTTCAACAGTGCAACCAAGGATGCACAAGGGGCAGAGGTGCATGCACCAGTACACATATGGACCGGCACCAAGCACAGCAAGGAGCAAGCCACTGGAGTGAGATCTCCCACCACCAGGGTGCCAAGAGTGCCAGGAGTGAGACATGTCAAGCACATGACAAAACACTGCCCAGTGCACATGGAGAAGCAGCAGACCCCCAACCACACACACCACAGTGGTGCACAGAGGCAGGGTGGCACCAATGGCTACTGGTGAACAGCCACCGGCAATCCCCCACAGGAAGGCACCGGCCATGACACCTGGACCACAGTCGGCAACACACAGGCAAACAGCACACATTGCACACGCCACCCAACCTGAACAGCAAGCCCATGGCCACCCCAGGGCACAGCCACCGACCAATGGTGAACACCACCAGGCACAACCCCGTGGTCACTGCAGGTGCACCACATGGCCACCATGCACACCACTACAGCATGGATCCACACGCCAGCCGCAAAGCAAACATGGGCACAGATGGTTAACTATAGAGAAATGTATTAAAATGTATATTAAACATCTATTTACAAAAATATACAATGGGCAGGGACAGGGAACAAGAAATGGGGAAGCCATGTACAATATGGGAGCCAGGTAAGGGAGGAAGGAGACAGTGGTCAGGACAAGACAAGTGGCCAAGAGAGGCAAGGTAGGGGACAGGGAGGTCAGGGTTGGGGCCAATGGGCCCTATGGGTGCTCACCTCACTGGAGTCTGGCGCTGTTGCTCAAGCAGCATCCTCCGCAGCAGCCTCACCACCTGCAGCATGGCAGTAGTGATATGAAGTATCTGTCACAGGAGCTGGGTGTTCACTGTCATCTGTCAGACACCTAGGACAAAGGAGGGTACATGGTATGAGTACATGTCTAGAATACCCTAGCCCACCAACCGTGTGCAGCAGACAGTTGTGACATGCACCTCTGGGATGGCACCCAGCCACCCACAGTGTGTGTGCCCACATGTGCCGCTAAACCGGTAAACCACAGCCATGCAGAACACTGCACACAAACACCACCCATGGGCCACACACCACCACCATGGCAGGCAGGTGACATGGTCAAGCAGCAGGATGGCAGTGGCACAGCTGGCAGCTGGATGCACCCACAGCCCACCTGTGGCAGTCACACACATGTGTGATAGCCACAGCACAGTGCAACAGACACTGTGGGCAGTGTACAACTTCAATGACCATATGCACAGGGGCTGAGGCCCACCCACACCCTGCTGCCCACCTGGCACAAAATCATAGCATGTAACAGTGCCTATCTGCATGCTGCAGTGCACCTTGCACGGGTCCCATTGCACCGACCATGCAGCCTGCAGCCTGCGGTCAAGCACCTGCGGTGGTCTGCCCTGGCCCACTCGCAGCACCAGCCAGTTGGGCTCTCCTCCTGTCCGCAAGGCCTAGGAAGGGAACATAGAGAGAAACACATCAGTACCTGGTAACACAATATGCCCCCCCCGCATAGCATGCACCCCGGACCTGCACAGCTGCAGCAGGGTGGCACAGCCCCAGCACTGCCCCCACAGCATGTTGTGCCAACCTGCTGGCCCCACATAACACTGGCTGGGCACAGACATGAGTGAGGCACACTTACCTGGCCATGTCACGGCATCCCTCTGGATCCATGCCTGCAGTGCCCATAGCCTGTCTGGGTCCCTCTATTGCAGGTCCCCATAGCGGTGGTGGCATTGTTCACTGGTGTGCTGTACACCAGTGGCCTCCTCCAGCCCATCAGCAGCCTCCTGCCACACCTCCAGCCGTGGCCTATTCAGGGGCACCTGCCCAAACAGGCTGCCTCATTGTGGCTCCACCAGGGCCACAAGGTTAATGAGTTTGATCTGGGTCCAGTTAGGGGCCCTGGCACTGCTGCAGTGTGGCATTGCTGTATCACAGTAGATAAATCCAAAATGGCACCCAGTAGCATACGAGCCACACGTGCTGTGGATGCGCACCTCGCACAGAGATGCACTGCCATCAGCAATTGTGCAGCCCCAGACATGCACAATATGGGCATGGCCACAATGGCACATGCTACAGAGCTCCATGAGGGGCAAAGGGCAACCCTGGGGTCAGGGGTCAGCATGCACACTGTGCTCAGCTCGCTATTCAAACATGCATGGTGCACAATGGGGCTATGTGAGCCAGGCAATGCGAACAGCACCAGGTGCCATGGGGCTAATGGTGCCCAGATGCCATTGAGCCAAATGGCACCCATACACCATCAGCCCCATGGTGCTACAGCGCCATCAGCCCCATGGTGCCTGGCGCCATTACCCTATAGTGCCCAGGCGCCATAGGCCAAACAGCCTCAGTGCCATATGTCCAACAGTGGCCAGGCACCGTGTGCATATTGCACAGTGTGTGTAGGCTGTGCCGGTGGTGTAGGCACCGGTAGTGCGCATGCATACCTCCTGGCCTACTGCGCACATCACGACCTGAGCATGCGCAAGTCCATTGCGCCATGCACAATAACGTGATATTCAGCCGGCATATGCAGATTAGTTCATTAGCCTATCCACAGTGCAATAGAGGCATTTGCATCGCATTACAGTTCGCATCCCCACATTTGCATGTGATGCGCTATAAAGGCACCACGGGACAGCACAGGACAGGGACTCTTATTGCATCCTTCAGAGGTAAGATGTGACGCTGTGGGGGTGACGGGACAGTGGATTGGGAGGGAGGTGTGGGTAGTTGCAGTCACTGACCAAATATCATGTTCCACAGGGCACAGCATGACTGATCGCGATGAAGGTGAGGAGCGTGGGCCAGCAAGGAAGCGTAGGCCCAACTTTATGAGGGCTGAGACTGATACCCTGTTTGAAGTGTACCTCAACTAGAAGCCTCTATTGAGTGGTTTGACAGGCACCCCACAGGCCAGGTCCACTGCATGGGATGGTGTGGCCAGAGCTGTGAATCTGCAGCGCAGCCATCAAAGGTCTGTGCAGAAGTGCAAATAGAAGGTCGGTACAGACTGGCAATGGATTAAGAAGAAGGTGGAAGCCATCTGGGTCACACGTGCAGCCAGGGTGGTGAAAAGCTTGACTTGCCACAGCTGATGCCACAGGAGGAGTTGGTGGTGGCCACTATGTGGCACAGCGCCATTGAGGGGGTGCCTGGTGGTGACTTCCAGACAGGTGGCAGCCCATCACTGCATGGCAGGTACAGCAGCATCTGGGGCAGGGGGCCAGGGTGTGTGCCAGTGGCACTAATGCCACTGTATTCCCTTTCAGTTCCAGAGCACCTGCATGCAGTGGCAGGGGTGGGGTGTCCACCTTGGGGGTGGTCCTGGACCCAGAGGACCAATCTTCCACCTCCACCAGTGTCTGGGGCCCGGATCGCATGCAGCCCAACACCGCTGTATGCCTGGATGGATGTGGCATGGTTGCAGACGAGGCCCTGGCTGTGTTTCAGCATGATGACAGCCATGGTGTACAGTATGCCAAGACACAGATCGGGGCGGAGTCCGACACCAATGATGATGAGACCATCATCCTGGATAGCAGTGTTGCCTTTGAGGGGGAGGCACCCATACCACTCACCCACAACGGCAGCAAAGACGGTGCCCTGGAGGTGGATGTACACCCACCAGCCACCACCCCCAGTATCGCCGTGGATGCCAGCAGTGTGGGGCCAGCTGATGGTGGTGGCAGTGGTGGTGCAACCACACCAGCACTGCTCAGTGCACAGTGGCTGTAGGGGCAGCAGCAGCAGTTGGACTGGGACGAAGGGGGGCTGGGTGCACCACCCGCTGATGGTGCACCGCTGAATGAGCAGCCCCAAGACGGCCCCGCTGTGCAGTGCCCACCTGCATGGGGGGGCTGGGCAGCGAGGTCGAATTCCACCCATGAGTTGGCATATTTCCCAGGCACCCGAGGGCACTGACCCCTTGGCTGAGCACACCCGTCTGCTTCGGGCCTCTGTGGAGCAACAGGTGCTGCTTGTGGCAGAGTGCATGTACTCTGCGCAGATCTGCGCCATGCTACAGAGCTGCAACAGGGACTTTGCACAGCTCCTGGCTGACAACACTCAAATGCAGGAGGACATGACTGCAGCTCTGGATCGGCTTAGTGCTGCAGTCACAGCCAGCATAGCACCTCTGTACACCTTGGTGCATGGCTGTCCACCGCAGACCCCACGCAGTGCATTCTCCACCCCCTCGGTCATGGCATCAAGTGACCCCATCTGTGTCGATGCGGACATGTTCAGAGCCTGCAGACCCCTGCGAGGACTCAGTCGCGTTCCCACAGTAACACCCCGGGGGACCATCACAGACACCCCCTGTGGCAGTTGCACAGCCTGAGACTGCTTGGTGGTCTTAGCAGGACTGTCCACATGTCAGTAGCATCCATGCGACCATGCGGCAGTCCTGAACCACCCACCTCCCTGTCCGCTGTCTGCTGCTGCCCTGTGTGCACATTGGTGTGGCATGTGCATGTGCATTCCATGGATGTGGCACCTGTGGTTGACGCTGCACACAGGTCATGTGCACACCTGCCCGGCTACTGGCCACTGTGGCATGTGCATGATGATGCCAGTACAGCACCGACTGCAACTGTGCACCAGTGCTCAGCATCTGACACACGCCTGGTGCCAGCCTCTGGGCATGAGCCTGATGGTGCCTGTGTGCATATGCATGTGTGTGGGGGTGTGTGGGGGTGTGTGTAGGTGGGGTGTGCAGTGCTGTGCTGTGTGTTTCCATGGAGTCCCAACCCATGCCTGTCCATGCTCCCCTCTAGCCATTCCTGTCACAGGGCCCACCCATACATGCCTGTATGCTGTGCCATAGTCCCCAGTACATGCATGTGGACATGTTCACCTACCTGCATGCACCATAGTGCTCCTCTGTAATCATGTCCTGGTGCAACTGGGCCATCCTCTGCAGCTGGGGCTCCTGTCAACCTGGGGGGCTGCCCACCACCACCTGGCCTGGTGGCCACATTGTCCCCACTGTTGTTCCCCTCTTTGACCTCAACAGCTATCCTACAGTCAGTGGCCATGTTGTGTAGTATACAGCAGGCCAGGAATAGGCTGCAGGCCTTTGAGGGGCTGTATTGTAGGGCACCACCAGACCTGTCCAGGCAATGGAAACGTGCCTTCAGCAGCCCAAACACATGCTTGATGATGTTCTGTGTGCTAGCATGTGCCTCATTGTACAGCTCCTGCGCTGGGGTCAATGGGCACCAGTATGAGGTGAGCAGCCAGGGCTGGAGTGGGTAGCCACTGTCACCAGTGTGTAAAGATATATAGTTAGCATGGTGGACTGTGTTGCTGCACACCCCAGCCTTCTCTGTAGTGCCCCTACCCTAGCAGCCCCCACACCTTACCCTGTTGTGCCAGGCTGCCTGTTTTCACAGCATACTCACCTACTAGGTGACCAATGGGGATATCTCCACTCTCAAACCTGTGGCACACTGCTGACCTGTGCCAGATGAACGCATTGTGTGCTCCACCATGGTGTGTGGCACAGACATTGATTATGCACCCCCTGGCATCGCACACCACCTGGCAGTTGACACTGGGGTAGCCCTTTCTGTTCTCTGTATGCTACCCCTTCTGGGAAAGGTGGTGTGCGGATGCCAACATGGGTGCAGTTGATGGTCCCTAGCACACCAGGCATACGTGCCACCCTGTGGAACTCCTGCATGTTCGCTGTACATTCTGCCTGTGTGCTGGGGAAATGGATGTATTCCACAGCATGTGGCAGCAGTGCATTGAGGAATTGTGTTAGGAGCCGTGATGTGGCCAACTGGGTTATGCCTGTGGCATCTCTTGTTGGTCTCTGGAAGGTACCCATGGCAAGCAGGCACATGTCAGCCTTGACTTTCATCTCCACCAACAGGGTGTGGCTCCATCTTGTGGGTGCCTGCATCTCCTCACTGCACAGCTCACAGAGCTGCCTCAGAATTGCCCTGTTCAGGCAGTACCAGACCACAATCTCTGTATCACTGTATTGTTTGAAGGTGGTGTGGGCACAGTACCACCTGTTCTGGGTGTACCACTGACGGGCCCTTCTACAGCCACACCACTCTGCCTCCTGCCTCTTCACACCCTTCATTACTGCCTCCATCTGGAAGATGGCACTGGCCATGGCCTCAGCGGCACTGGCCATGGCCTCAGCTGTCCTGCCCCCCTGGGCGGCTGTCTTCCCAGGCACCCTGGCTGTGTGCTGCTGGAGTGCCTCTTGTGCTAGGTGCACACCTGTGTCTAGTGTTCCAGCTGGCAGCCTGTGGGCTGTGGCCTCCACCTCCCACCTGTCTGGGCACCTGTGCTGCCCCTTCTGTGCTGGGTGTCACAGGCACATGCTCTGGCTGTTGCCTCTGCACCTGTCTCACACACACACACACACACACACACACTCACTGACACACACCCACTCTCTCACTCCGTTCCACTCCCTGACTGCCTCTGTCTCTGTCTTGCACCCACCTGCTGTTCAGCCTGCCCACTCTATCCCCCTCTCTACAGCTCCCCTCTGGCACAAGCCTCCTTTCCCTGCTTGCTTCCTCTTTTTGGGGCTCAAGTTTGCTCCTCGCAATTCCCATTTGCTCCACGCTTGCGCCGTTTGTCTGGTGTTGAATATTGCACTGTGCTGCATATTCATGGCTATGCCCTCTGCACTTGCACATGCATGCATTACCAATGCGAATTGGCACATGGTGACTTGTGCTGTGCAGTTGCTGCCACTGAATATCGCTCTCCAGTGCATTATCGCAGTTGCACTGGCACAACCCTGTTGCGCAATGCGCAACTGCTTTGAATATCCCACCCCTAGTGTACTGACTGGAAACTGTCTGCAATTAATTGTAACTTTCAGATGTAGTCAGCTATCACTTCTTATATCTCAAGTATTTATTCTTGTCTGTCTGCTAATTAGATGATTTTCCACCTGGCAGTACTGGGGTGATGTGTGGAGCAGCACTCTATCTGGAGAGGGAAAAAAAAGTCAGTTCTGTTCCTCCCACCACATCAACACTGAGACCACACTGACTATGACATCACTAGTAACCAATGTGAACCATTTCTCACTGCCTGGTTTCAATTTCACATGAAGCAACAGGGACTGGCTCTCCCTGGTTACTAGTGATGTCACAATTTCCTGCATTTTCATTGGCAGCTTGTGAAAGTCACAGCTCAGGCTGCAAGGATTGTGATTGTGGTGTCTCAAGGTGGAGGAACAGAACTGACTTTTTTCTCCTCCAGACAGAGTGCTACCCACACTTCACCCTAGTACTGCCAGGTGGAAAATCTTCTAATTAGCAAACAGAAATAAAAAATACTTCAGATACTGGAAATAATAGCTGACTGCATCTGAAAATGACTATTAATTGCAAGCAATACACTAGCTCTTTAAGTAGTATGGGTTTAATGGCCAAAAGGTATGTCGCTTTTGCAAACCAATGTCCCAGAGACTAATCACCAGAGCAAGGTTGGAGTGTGTAATATCTCCCAGTCAGGAGTCCACCAGACATTGTAGGTTTTCTATTGGGATATAGCAGTGATCAATTCTTGAGCATGTCTGGTGGACAGCTCAGTAGTGGGAATAATTTCTACAACGAGGATGAATGTGTCACCTTGTATCAGCCCAACCCACCTCTCCAAGAAATCTCCTTAAGTATTTGTGCACCGCAGTTTGTCATGAAGGTTTAGGATTAGAGGAATCCAAGGATGGATTTGAGGTAACATTAAGGTCTCCACTAATAAAAGCACTCCTTTAGTGAGCTGAACTACTTCTCTAAGAGTGCCTTCATTTGTGGAATTGCCAGGCAAGAGGTAAAATAAGCATTGGCCAGGGTGATGTCCTTATTATTAATAGTTCCCTGAACTATCATCAAACGGCCATCAGGGTACTCCCAGGTAAGTTTAGGGTGAAAGAGGGTGTGAGGCGGGACCAGGATAGCCATCCCCCTCCTCTACCTGCTCCAGTTAGTAAAGGAGTACACCTCACCACAGCCAAATATGGACAGTTTGATATGCTCTGCACTAGACATGTGAGATTCCTGTAGTGTAGATAGATAATGTCAGCCCTTGTTATTTTAAGATAGGACATCAGGCAGGACCATTTAATTGGTGATGAAAGTCCATTTACATTTAGGGAGAATAATTTCAAATGTGGACAGAACATTTTTTAATCAATTGGGTGCTGCAGTGACTCCCCCACCCACCTAGCATCCCTATTTGGTGTTTTTAAAACATGCTGACCATTACTCAAATAAAAACATTTAGAAGTCTCCGGGAAGGGGAGGAAGGGGGTTTCTATATAGGGTTTTTGAGTGGGGAAGGGGGATGAATGGGACCATTTTTTTTTTATAAAAAACTTTATTGGATTGACCTATGATTCTGGTTCACTTATGTGCAATTGTTACTCACCTATAGATATTTTGCCTAGTCATAGGTTTACTTATTACTGGTCTGTGTATTACTTACCACTTATCCTTTCCATGTTCATGGTTTTCCTCTTTCTAATCAAGCTCAATAAAATGTATTCAATTTGAAACAAAAACACATTTAGAAACATATAAAGAACAAAAAACAGCCTATGAATAGATACAAACAAAGGGGGGGTAAGGAAAAGGGTTAATCATTACCAAGTACAAAACCAGATCTGTAATCCAATAATGATTTGAAAAAGAGCAGATACTTATCTAAGCCTGAGCCACATTTACTGTTCCATATCAGGCAGCAAACGAACATCACTCCCTCCCTGTGCAACCTGCTGAATGCCTGCAGACCATTGTGAGCAATAAGAACTCCCCTTCTCTCCAAGCAGCCAAATGGTATGTCCCAGCTGCAATGCCCTGATGCCAGAGGAGTGTGACATCATGAGCTTAGAGGAGATGTGAGGTTTAATCATGGAAGAGAGGCCTGCTACTGGAAAACAAATGGAGACCGAGGAGTCATCATGGCAAGACAGGCCTCTGCTGGGCAACAGATGGGGTGGAGGGTTGTTGTTTCCTTAGAATTTTGACTCTGAGCCTTGATAGTGGTGGTGTTCCCATTAACCTTCCATCCACAGCGATTGAGATAATTTTGTAGCAAGAGTGGATTTTGTTGCAGGTTGCCACTGGGGAACTTCTATATTCTGTTCCTTTAGCTCCTTCATCACTGCAGTTGCAGAATCAAATAATAGGGTGCCATCAGGAAAAAAAAGATAGTCATTTGGGTGGGGTACAGGGTTCTGAAGTGCAGCTTTTCATTTTTTAAGGTTTTTAAGGTTTTCAATATTGGGAGGTATACCTTTTGTTTTGCCATTATCTCAGTGGCATAGCCATTCTTAAAATATAAGTGATGCTCAAGTTGAAAAACGGACCTCTTCCACCAGGCTGTGTGCAGAATTATCTCTTTTTCTTGAAATCACAGCATCCAGACCAGGATTGTTCAGGGTCTGGCACATGGGGTTGGCTTAGGCCCCAGTGTCCTTAGTGCCCTGTCAGTTTCAAGTGTTAAGCCATTGGGAGGGTTAAGGTGGTCCTGAAGAGATTTTGAAGAAAGAAAATAATGTCCATACCCTCTATCCCCTCAGGCAAGCAGGAGATCCGAATGTTATTCCTTCAGTTGCAGCTCTCTGCATTCTTCACCCTTTCCTGTAGAGTTTTTGATGCTGTGTTGGAGCTATAGGATGGCCCGTTTTGTAAAACCTATGTGATGGTCCAGTTCGGTAAGTTGTGCCTCAAAATTGTCTTGTCATTTCTCTAGCTTTCCTATGTACATTCTGAGAGCTGTAGTTGTAAATCCCATTTCTTTTCTAAAATCTCTGATTTCAGAGAGCATTTGAACTAGCTGTTTCTGCAGGCCTGTTATTCCTAGCCTTTCAGATTTGGCATGGCTGCTCCATGATGACAGTGAGGCCTGGGAGCTTTCACTTTCAGAGTCTTGGTCAGACAATCTCCCTGCATCCGAAGACTCTGACAATAGGTTTTTGCTTAATCCCCTTCATTGTGGCATAATTACACCTTCTGATGAACAAGTATGTGAATTTAATTATAGTTAGCTGTATTTAAAAAAAGTTGAAAAGTAGTTACCGAATGGAGCTTTCCCAGCTAGCATGCAATCCAGATCATGACATCACCGGAAGTCTAATATGGGTTCTTAAACTAGATTTTATAAGGCAGTCACTACTTAATAAGGATTCGTAAACTACATAATCATATGTACAGCTGTATGGAATTTGACTGACAAAAAAGCAGTCTAAATGCCATTTTTAAATGTCTTAAAACTCAGGACATTGACTATGGACATCTGAGGTTTCGCTGTGAGATCTGAATGCAAAGTTGACCCCCATGCAGCTGTTTCATTGTTACATTTAGAAAAGACATTCAGACTGCTCATTTTGTAAATCAGATTGCATGCAGCTGTAGAGATGTGCATGTAGTTTTAGAAGTCATAACAAAAAACATACTGTCAAAATCTGAAACTGTAAATTAAGTTTTCACAGCAGATGATTGCTGTGCATTCACTGTCATTCGTAGACTGTCAGCAACTCACACACAAACAAAATATCTTATTTCCCAGCCTATAGTTAGTTTCTACTGATTTACACTCCTTCAGATAGGATGGCAGCTTACCATAATGATAATAGCAATGGTGGGGGGCATGGGGAACAAATCAAAGCTTTAACAGCAGTTGTCATACATTAACAGTTTAAATTATTTATGCTGTCTGGTCCCACTGAGATGTCACCTTCTTTACTTGTGAACTTTATTAGGGATCTGATCCCTTAACAGGAAACAAAAAAAAAAACAACATTGAAAGTTTCAGAAAAATAGCTAGGACTTCATTCATAGCTGTGATTGAAAACCTACATGGTGAGCTGGCTGTACGTGGTAGGGTAACATGGTTTAATGTAATCCTACTAGAACCCTGCTAACCAGTCAGTTTGCTTTATACATTGCTGCATTATAATACTAATCTATTTGTTGCCTTTGTAACTACTCTGAATCCCTGTTCCTCAGAAATTTCTGTTCTTTCTTCTCATACTGTCTGAACATTTTATGAAATCAGTAACATCAGGACAGGCCATTCATATGAATAGCATGGAATGGTATAACTTATGTCATTGCATGTCTTAGGAATATGAAAAGAAAGAGTAGTAGTTGGTGTGAAGAGTGGAAATCTACGTTGATCCTGAAGGTACCCAAAATTAGATAATGTATTTATCAAAAATTGATCAACGCATATACGAATACATAACTGCATGGAAAATAAAGTGGGACGACAGGTAACTACGTACAGCAAAACTGGTTCCTATCATCTTTAAGAGGAGTTCATTAATGTGCACCCTATTTATCACATGTTGGTACTTGTATGTCTAAATCATGTCATCCCTTTCTCTCCTCTATTCATGGGTTGACATGTTTAAGTCTTACAGCCTTTCCTCATACATTATTTCTCCAAGACCATTGATCATATTAGTTGAGCTGTGCTGTACTGTCTCCACTGTGTTACAGTTTTTCTTCATGTATGGACTCCAGTACTATGCGTAGTATTCTAGGTGCTATTACATCATTGACCAGAAGAATGGGGTGGATCACCCCATTACTTCCACTGCTCATCTCCCTCCCTATGCATCCCATCACCCTGTTTGCTTTGCCTACTGTTTGTTGTTAGAAGGAAAAAAAATATCCCACCACTGCCATGTAGGCACTGTGTAACCATGGACATGTCAGTTTAACTGCCATGTGTTTAACCTGTCTGCAATTTGTTTACAGAGAGCCTGAGAAAAATTGCTTCAGGTGTGGATTTGTCTGTGGCCACAGCCCTCCTGAAACCTGAGCTAGCAGATCATGGAAGGTGAACAGGTAGACTCCCACTAAGGGAGGGGCTAGGTAGACAAGAGAGTGTTCCTTGGGGGGAGGTCTTGTGACTGGAGGAGCAAGAGAGTACTTACCCAGGAGCACAGCTGTGCACAGCCTTCTTGCTCTTTCACTTTTGCTGGAATTGGGAACAATTGAGTATCCATCAGTAACTCAGTCTCTCTTCAGATGTTTCTGGTAAAATTTTGCTTCAGGTAGACATGGGAGGAGGGTGTGTGTGTGTGTGTGTGTGTGTGTGTGTGTCCATTGCACATTCATATAAATCATTGATTTTATTAGTTCTTCATATGGTTGCCTGCCTGTTACATTTTTTTGGCTAATTGGGGCTGTTGAGCAAGCAACCCACCCCTCCACCTCCACTTAGCTAGCCATGACTCCTTTGCTCTAAGGTCAAGCTGTCTTTCTCATCCCATGTGCTTCACAATTCCAGGTTTTGGAGTCACATGTAGTTGTCTCAGTTTGACTTGCAATTGTCAGTGTTTTTTTTTTTTTTATTATTATTATTATTTATATCCATCTGACCACTTGCAGGAAATAAAGGATTTGTAACTAAATAATGTGACCTTACTTTTGGGTAAATGGCAAATCTACAAATATTGTATCTCTTTAATTGGCCAAATTTTGTGAAGGCGTTAAGGTTAGAGGGTTATCTGGAAATTCAGGAGCTGTAACTTGCAACATTGTGTGCATGCTTGTGGTATTAAAGGACCAAGCTGGAAACATAGTATCTGTAACAGGCAAAATGTTGCTTTTCCCTTTGTGTAGAGGGTTAAGCTTAAAATGTAGGATCTGTAACAGGCAACATTTTGAGTTTGTTTAGGTCTCCACTGTATGCATGCTGGTATGTAGAAGGCTACATTCTAGGGTCTAAAAAAAGTGTTCCCAAGACTGTTAATGGTATTTTTAGTAAATGTTTTAAAAAAATCAGCACTGGCTTGCATTTTTCAGAATTTACAAGCTGAACTGCAGTGTTTTATGGACATTTGCCTTGTCTGGGGAGGGGCTGCTTGAACTACAGGCTTTTGTCTTGGCTGCAGAGTCGCAAGTCTCCCTCCATGCTTGGCTTGCTTCTTTTGTTCTGGAGCCATGCAGTGTTACACCATAGTCTTTGTTGGTGGAGGGGGTGTAGGACAATGAAGGGTTTTCACAAAATTCAGATAATGTGTTCTTGTAGCCAGTAAGTTCCTCTGGTGAGCAACAATATACATTATGCATGCAGGCTGAGAGTGCCAGTACACCAGTTTTGCTATAAAGACCAAAACTGGTTGAAAAAACATTTTCTCATTAATTGGCAAAGTTTGTCTCAGTCTTTAGGATTGCAACCCATCCTGGGTCATTGGGGTCCAGCTTGGGGGGGGAAGAAGGCTTGAGCATCCCACAAAATGCTCTCCTCCTCCATGGGAGGAGGGATACTGGGCTACTGTTGTACCCAAAACTAGTACTGCTGCTGGTGCAAGCATGGGCAGTGGTCTCAAGCTCACTGAGCTGGGAGGTAAGGATGCTGTTAGGCACTTGGCTGAAGCATGCATCAGCACGCTGCTAGCCTAGACATATGTCTTTCCCACTGGCGCCCTCTGGGGTCAGGAACTAAATGGGAAAATACAAAAATCCTTGGTGTTGAGCAGCTTGATGCTGTGATCCTGGTATGCCGGGACCCAACAAGGAGTGCTGGGTGGGGCTACTGGTATGCTGGGACCCTGCAAACAATGGAGGTGTTATCCCTGGAGCTGACCAGGAAAAGTAAAAATTTTTTAAAAAGTACTGTAAACCCACTGTACCCAAGAACAAATGTCATAGCACCTACTGATTTTGACATAGATCCAGACGATTTGATTCTTAAACTGGAGATTTAAGTATACTGCGTACTGTAGATGTTTAAAGATGTTAGGGTTTGTTATATCCAGTTTTAACAAAGTGTATCATGCAACACACACCTCATTACAGTATTTGCATATTTTTATATGATTGGTTTTAAGGATAATTTATTTATGTAAAATTAGTGGTCAAGAATTGCTCACTGAGCCAAGGCTCATTTCTAGGTCTGATTCAGGGAAAGGATACAAGAGGCAAAAATACAGGCAGGTGCCAAATACTGTGGACATCAGTGTGGTGCAAATAAACATAAAATAGTGTACAGTGCACCTGCAGTTATCCACCACTCTATTGTCCACCACCCTTCTTTTGGCCAGCCTGACCTCCTTTGCTGTTCTCTCTCTTTGGAAATCCCCTCTATTATCCTCCACCCTCTCTATCTGCCATCCACCATCACTTTCTAGTGTACAGGCTGTATCGTTCTCTGGATATTCTCCCTCTATTATCCACCATATCACTGGCATTGAAGCAGTGCATTATGATCCCAATCTATTGGTTGTTGTAATTGTCTTCTGAAGAAATATTTTACAGTGCAATGCTGAGGACTATGTCACCCTTGAGAATGGCTGTGAGGTTTTTAACAAGATCATTGATAAAGAGATTACTGAATCTGTCAGGGGTAATGAAAAGGAAGAGTTCATGTTAAGAACAAGAGTGGATTTTAACATTGTTTTGCTTTTCTGGGGCATGGACCAGTACAGCTAAGCCTCTACTTGTACATCTTGACTAATGCAGGTCTTTCATGGCAGTCAATGAAATTAAAAAAAAAGCCTCTACTTTAGCAAGCTCTAGTCCTCATGATAATCTCCTTCATTGTTGCAGATGGCCACGTATGATTAAAAGCTCTTTAAGAGCTACACTTAACTGGCACCTGGCAGTGCAATGTATGGATTCCAAAAAGATTCAATGTGAGTCATTGTCACCTCATTGTTAGGGATCCCAGCTAGTGTCCAAGCTGTGATCAGTGGTGGGATACTGTTAAGTCACTAGCTTCCAGTGTTCTGAGCTTGTGGGTTTGATTCTCAAAGGTCAGCTCAAGCTGCTCCAATGGCAGCTTGCACCAGCTTCTGATGCACCGGGGATCCTGTGCCCGATTTACTATCGGGTAAGGCAGCAAAGTCCAGCAGCTTGCAGCAAAGGTAGCCATGTGCCAGAGAGAGGGCGATCCCAAGTTTTCCACAAGCTGCTTGTGCTGTCGGGCAGCACTTAGGCCTGTGTAAAATATACAGTCCATGGTAGTCTAGTGGCCCTAGAACTCCTGTTAATATAAGTACCAAAGTCCCAGTGATCTAGCAAACCCACCAGCACCAATCTCCTTACTAATAATGTATTTATTTCCTGGTGGTTTAGCAGACCTCCCCAGCCACCATCTGCTTGACTAATAAAGTATGTATTCCCTTTTGGTCTAGTGGACTCCCTTAGACCTGATCTGCCTGAATAATAAAGTATTTGTTCCTCTTGGTCTAGATGCCCCAGCCCCAATCTGCCTAAATACTAAAGTATTTATGTGTAGTCCCTCCCCACCCTGATCCACCTGAAAAATTATGTATTTCTTCCCTGGTGGTCTAGTGACTACTGACCCCCACCCCTGGAGGCATTGCCTCACAACACCACTTCCTCCAACCATTCCCAAACCAGAAACTGGCACTGCCCTCCTCTCACCATCATGCACAGCCACTGACTAAACTGCAAGAAACACATACTGCATATAGTACATGCTCATTGACTTACATAACTGTCAATCAATGAGTACCTACTGTATACAGTATGCACTCCATGCAGTTCAGTCAGTAGCTGGTCATGGTGATGAGAGGAGGGCTGTGCTAGTGACTGGCAAGAGAATATATGGGGGAGAGAGGTGGTGGGGCACTGCCCCGGGGTTGAGGAGGTGAGGGTCCATTAGACCACCAAGGTAGGAATACATTATTATTTGGGTGGATCAGGGTGGGGAGGCCACTAGATCACCAGGGAATAAATATCTTAGAATTCAGGCAGATTGGGGCTGAGGGTCCGCTATACCACCAGGGATAGAGATGAGTTTAAGTAGCAGGGGTCAGGGTTGTGGGGACCGGTAGCCACCAAGGATGAGAATTAATTTATTTCAGTGAGGAACAGGGGTGGGAGGACCACTAGCCACCAGGGACAGTAATTCATTTATTTCAATCGGGATCAGGGAGAGGCAGCCGTGACACATTGGCACACTAATCCTCAGAGAACACATATCTACATACCCATATACTAACCCTGGCTGGTTTAAGGTATAGAAATTGCCCTCTGGGAGGTTTAGAAATCCCATTAATCAGGATATGGCAGCTTGCAGCTGCAGCAAGCCCCCTAGCACCATGCTGAAGCCCACTTTGTGCCACAAAGATGGCGCAAACCCCCTTTGGTGCATGCAGCCTGCGATTGATGCAGGCTGTATTTGAGAATCACTCCCAGCAAAATCTTTTGGTGCAAGTGGCACTTTACACCATTCCTTGTGGTGCAAGCCCCTTGCACCATTCCAGGTGCTTTGAGAATCACCCCCTGTGTCTCCATGTACTGTATGCGGTGATATGCCCCACTTTATTAAGGCTAGTGTCCCTCATTTTCCAACAGTTTTTTTGTTAGTCTTTGGTAACTGGGTATAGCCCACTAGACACAAGTGCCTATTTTCAGGGGCTGACCTGAGAGCACTGAGTTGGTTAAGTGACTTGCTCAGAGTCACACAGTATGCAAGCAGAGGTTGTGGGATCAAACCCTGGTCTGTTGGATGTACCAGGTTTCATTCACAGCTCATTACTCCAAACTCTAGGCATACTAGGTAACTATACTTGAGTAACATTGCTTGTTCGCTGACAGAATGTTAAGAGGTATATAGTGTCTGCCATGCAGGTTGTGGGTTTTATCCAGCCTTCCCATAGTCACTCCCTCTCCTTTCTCCCTGGACTTGACTGCAGTCTGATAAGAGAGGAAGACTGGGATCAAAAAAAGTGACATGACAATGATGCAAAGTGACTTAAGGTTAACTGATAATTAATGAGACATGGACTAAGCTAGATTTTAATTGCCATGCTGTGGTTTTTAAGAATTTCTTTACCAAGCTCCACACAAATGAAGAAACTGAATAGTTAATACCTAATCATTGCCATATGTGCTAATTTTCCCATATTTTATTAATGCAAAACAACACACACACCCTTTTTCTGCCACCCTCTATTATCCACAAGCTGATGCCAAAGCTGGCAGATAATATAGGGTGCACTGCATGTAGCAAACAGTGTAAAACTGATAAAAATAAACAACATAATGTAACATAATTAAACTACAAGAGTGATATGTACAAAAGGAGTGTAAAATAACAAAGGTGCAAATGAGGTACACAATGGATGTGGTACAGAAATGTGGGCCTGACAACAACTGAATCAAAGGTAAAAATTAGAATAATGATAAACCTGGCATGGGATGATATCCAGCTGAGATTCTTACTTAATCCTATATGCTATAGAATATGACGACTAAAATTACCAAAAGAAAAATTCCCTTACAGCTACCTGCATTGCCACTTCACTTTAAATGATTTTTAGACTGTTACTCCCTGAAGATGACTTTCACCAACTTTTCAGTTCCACCGATGTTTCCAAATAGGTATTCCAGGTGAACATCTGTCCACAATTTATTATGACATGCTATGATGTGAACATGCCATGTGGATATTGTACAAAAAATACATAAATACCATAATGTAATGAATGCATACTGCAGCGCATGACCACAAACCACTACTAATTCTATGCAATGAACTACACTCTATAAACAGCACAACCTGTTCTCCTATACTATTAGTACAGTGCTGTGCTGCAGCTCCATAAAACACATTTTACATGGCACTAAGTGTGGTCCTTTCATAATGGAGTGCCCAGTGTAAGTCCCCCCATTATGGGGCTTACCTATTGGGGATATGGACCCTGTTTCCCCGAGTGCTGTAGTCCAAGGAGCCCTGTCGGGATTCAGGCCAGTGCTCCTCCTTGGTTCTTTGCAGCAGTTGCCACTGGCTGCTCCTGCTCCTCTGAAGGTGTGAACTGCATCGTTTGACTGGATAGCAGTGCCCAAGTGACTGTAGTGTTGATGACAGGCACCAGAAACATTTGTGTCAAGTGATCTTGCAATCATTTGAAGGACTAACGGTCCAGAGGGTGAGCAGTCAGCATTATCCATATTGGGGGTACATCATCATTCAAATAGAATTTCTCCAAAGTGTTGCTGGAGTTCACGCCCCTATGGAAACCCTTGCCTTGGTGTCCCCAAATACCAGAATGAAACATGAGATACCATGGTGATTGGAACCAACACCAACATGTTTCAATCACTGGCCCAGTTATGCTAAGAGATGGAGGGTCCACAGTACATCCACAGTCTAGGGATGCACCCCCTGATCCACACACTCTATAAGAAAGGCCTCTGCCAGTATGCTAGAAACCAAAGATGAGCATGTAGGAGTGATTCACAGAAATAAATACCCAGCCATTGCCCGCCCCGGAGCAGACTGTTATGTGATGGGAGAAATCGAATTGAAATCACCAGCCAGCACCTCACTTTCACTGTAGACATGCCCACTGATGGAGCACAACCTTATAGCCCACTTGTGAAGAAATGGGTGTTGCTGGGCCCCTGTACCTCCACCAGAGTTCAGAAGATTCATGTACTATAGAGGAATGGGACTGATAAGGAAGTGATTGTTTGAAAGGGATGTGCTTTAGCTCATGTATACCAAGTGCAGGTGGTACGAATTATGGTCCCAGACCAAGTCACTTTTGCAAGGCTTGACCATAATTTGTTTACCTTCAGAGACTCTCCACTACCAGAACAGTACAAGTGATGAGTGAGACAGAAGTTAACTGAGAAGGTCAATGTCTTTTCCACCAGCCAGCTTAATGTCAGATGCGCTTGACGAGAAGATCATCATATATGCCTGAATTTTGAGACAGATCCCAACGTCTAGCCCCAGCTGATGTGGAAGACGTTCGAAAACACATACAGGAATTGCTAGCTGCTGATATTATCTCTGAATCAAGAGGCCCTTATGCATCCCCCACTGGGGTAGTCTGCAGGAAAACTGAGGCCATTCATTTGTGCATTGATTATTGGACTTTAAACAAGTGTACTATAACAGATCAATACACCATGCCTTGTGTGGATGATGCTCTTGCTTGCCTCACCTGCAGTAAATGGTTTTCTGTCCTGGATCTTAAGTAGGTATTATCAACGTCCCATGGTTGAAAAGGACAAAGATGAAACAGCTTTCATTTACCCTGTGGAGTTTTATTAATTTGAAAGGATGCCAAAGACAAATCAGGGCACTGGCAACTTTCCAGCAGTTAATGGAAAAGCTGTAGGGAACATGGACTTACTACAAGTCCTGGTCTACTTGGATGGCTTGATTGTCTTCAGACACACCTTAGAGGAACATGAAGAATGCTTGATGAAAGTCCTGGATTTGAGAATTTGGACTTAAAGTGTCAATCAACAAATGTCAGCTCTGCCAACCCTCTGCAAAATACATTTGACATATCATCTCTGCAGAAGGATTCAAAACTGAACCTGCAAAGTCAAGGCCCTCACCACCTGGCCTAGGTCCCATAATCTGAAAACTCCAAAATCCTTCCTAGGTTTCTCGATTATTATTGGAAATTTGTTCAGGATTTCTCCAGGGTGATCCGACTGATTATGAATTTCACACAGGGGGATGGGAATGGGCTGGTGGTAGTCTTATATCAAGAGTACCCAGAAGGACTGAGGCCAGTTGCATTTACAAGTCCGAGCCTGACAACTGCCAAAAAGAACTACCCAGTGCATAAGCTAGAAATTTTAGATTTAGAATTGGCTGTTACCAGTCAGTTCCATTACTACCTCTATGGGGCCAGATTTACAGTACAAACTGACAACAATCCATTTACTGTAGCTATGTTAACACCACTGTAAATCTGAATGCGACAGTACACAGCTGGTTGTCCGCCCTTTCTACATATGACTAAATACTGGAGTATTGGCGAGGCTTAAACAGCATAGATGCGGATGCCTTGTCTTGCCACACTCATCCCTCAAATGGGAGCCTATGGACTTGAATGGCCCCTGCAACTGTGAAAGCCTCATGTGCCAAATTTGTGACAATAGATAACTAGGCACCTGTCATTCACACCACTGCCATTGACACAATGGGGGCCCACCCTGATGCTATACCTGAAGCTTACTACAACATTGCAGATTTTGATTTTAGTCATTTTCCCCAGTCAAACATGTGAGGGCAATGACAGTTGCAGTGACAAGACCCTGGACTGAGAGGTAAGGTTGCAGGTTTGGAAAATGGAAAGGGCCAAGACCACGTGTCCCATGACCATCCTGATGCTCCAGTTTTGCTTAGGGACTGGAACAAGTTGTCCTTGAAAGATGGATTTCCTTTTCAGACTGTCCAAGACTCCAAAACAGTGCTTCTTTGCAATCAGCTGGTACTATTGTGGAAGTACTGCAAAGTTGTCCTTAGATTCCTGCACGATGATATGGGACACTCAGATTACAGTGTACTCTGAACTTTGTGCGTGGGTGATTCTTTTGGCCATGAATGGTATCCAATCTGCAAAAGCACTACAAGAATTGTGCTAGGTGCATCTAGCAACAGACCTTGCATGGAAGACAACACCTCTAGTGAACATCAAAACCAGTGAATGTTTCAAGCTGGTATATATGGATTTTCTGTCACTGGAAACAGACAGTGAAGGGTTCTGCAACATTCTGGTCATCATGGACTACTGCTCCAGGTATTCCCAGGCCTACCCAACAAAAAACCTGAAGGCCAGAACCATTCTTCAGAAACTCAAGGAGTTAGTGACTCATTATGGTACCCCAGTATATCCACTCTGATCAATGGCCTGATTTTCAGAGCTGTCTGGTAAAAAAAAAATTGCATCTTGTGGAATCCAGCAATCTCTCACCACCCCTACCACCCTTGATGGGACCCACAACCTGAAAGATTTAATCATACATTATTAAACTTGTTAGGCACATTGCACCCTGACAAGGAAAAAAAACGAGCCAGGACATCCCCAAGTTGGTCCGCACTTATAATTGTAAAAGGAATTGTTCCACAGATGCGTCCTCTTATCTTTTAATGTTTGACCAAGAAGCTGTCTGCCTGTTGACTTAGCTTTTGGAGTGTCTGCTGACAGAGCCACATAAGAGTCCTATCTGGAATACACTAAACATCTCAAATCTCAACTTCAGGAATCCTATTAATTGTCCCCAGAAGCTGCTGGCAAAGTCAGTGCTGCCAATAAACTCAGGTATGACCAAAAAGTGTGTCATCAGGTATTACAAGTTGGGGATAGAGTTCTCCTCAGAAATATTGGCCTGCATGGAAAACACAAGACAGCTGACCACTGGTTGTCTGAGTCTTATGTTGTTTTGGAAAAGCTAACCGTTTTACCAGTGTACCGCATCTGTCAAGAATGCGGCAGAGGGATTGTAAAAAGTATCCACTGTGACCATCTCGTTCCCACTGGTAAGCTTGAGCCCATTCCAGATACTATAACATGTCTTGGGCTGAGATCTACCAAAACCTGACTGTGTAATCAATCCAAAGAAAAGATGGCACTTACCTTCCTTGACCCAGCTTTGGGCATTGACATGGTTCCATCACCTGCCCCAGCTGACAGTGCAAACAGTGAGAAGATTGATGTAATATACTGGTGTCAACCTCCTGCAGATGTACTAAAGGCAATATTGATAACTATGTAATGGCCCCAAGCAAGTCACAAAGAGTCAGACCCCTTACATTGTTTGAATTCAGAGGCAGATCCCCTTGCAATAAGAGTAACACCAGCTGAAGGACTGGAAGTATCATCTGGGGACATGGATGTGGAAGCACTGGTGGAGGAATTTGTAGCAAAGACTGATTGGATGCCTGCTAGCTCCTGTGTTGGATGAGTGCCTTAAGAGGGTAGTGCACTCCCTATTCCTAAGGTAGTACCTCGAAATTGCAGTAGAGCATGTAAACAATTTTGCAAGTGATGGATTAGCTGATGGGGCCGATGGCACTGCCCCAACCTCCTCCCTCTCCAAATTAGACACTCTTATCAACTCTTTCTGCCATGTTGCCTCCTCTCTTCTTACCCATCACTGCCTTCCCTATGCTCCACTCTCCCTTGCCCCACTATCTCATAGGAGCACTATCCACTGTGCCTCCCTAATTGCTTAGTCTTGCTTCCCCTTTCTCATTTCTCAAAAGACTCCTCAGACTCCTCCCAACTCCCCAGTGCCCCCAGTGCTCATAACCCCCCACCTCCCCCCTCTGACTCTGTGCACACCCTTGTGCTTTCTTTCAAATCCTTCCTTTCTGCAATTACAGGTCTCTGCTGTCCTGAGCTGGTTACCCTCCTGATCTCAAACTCAACCCCTGCTTGCTTCAGACCCCTCAAAAGAGGCCTCAAAGTGTGTTAAGCTAAACTATTATGCTAATGTATTCTTGCATTTTAATAATTGTGCCTTACATTGTATACATTGTGCCTAACCATATTGTTCTCTTGTATATTTCTGTAAATTTAGGTAAATAACATATAGTGAAACTTCATTTTACCACTGAGTTACTTTAACCGGGTCATCAGCATCTATGCTGTTTAAGCCTCGCCAATACTCCAGTGTGCCTTTCCCAGTCATCAATTTTAAATAAATAACAAAATTAATAAACCACCCATGAAGTAAACATAAGGCCTCCCTGGTGCATCCTCTGAGATACCCATCCAAGCAGTGCATAAGTATATGATACCTAGTATCTGTTCCATGCCCATTTCTGAACGTTACTGTACTGAATTGTACATTGGGCTATGCCTATCTGAGTTAAAACTAATGCCTAATGGATAGTGAGGATGCTGGTATCTAGTTAGAGACTGTACAATAATGGGGATATGTTCAAAATGCCTTACAAACTAGGAATTGAATGTCTAGTTAAAAAGGTTCCTAGAAGTATAATGTATTTCAGACTGCTTATTTGAACTCTGAGACTATGTGGACATTAAGGTAGTGTCTTGTCGAGGGTACCAAGCTTCTGGATTGGAGAGAGTGTAAGCTCCCACATTATGGGGCTTACCTGTTGGGGCTAGAGCACCTGTTTCCACTGGTGCTGTTGTCCAAGAAGCCCAGGTGGGATTCATGCCAGGGCTCCCCCTTGGTTCTTTGCAGCAGCAGCTTCCAGCTCCTTGGCCACTAAAATGAGAATCAGAGCTGAGGCCTTATAGTCTCCTGTGCTGGTGGGTGCATAGGGCATTTTTCATCACTAGTCAGGGGTTATTTTCATGGCCAGCTGCTGCCGGTGATCATGGTGGCTGTAGGAGTGAATAAGCGCTACAGCGCATGTGTAACTGAACTTAAAGAGACTGCAGTTCCATAATATGTTTGGCCAGATCAGCCATGAATTGGGGGCATTCCTAGCTTCAGGGCAGGTAGCAGAGCCAAGATTTGAACTGTGGGCACCGTCAGCATTGCATTGCAGTATCCCAGTCCCTGCACAGGCAAGGGGACTGAGAATTGTTCTTCTGAATTGTGCATGTGCATCCACATTAAGGAGGATGGAGCACATGACCGCCTCATCTTTTGGGAGCCCTGAAGGACAAATAAGGCTCCTTACCAGCAACTTGGGCTATGTCAGTTTATTAACAGTCCTGAAATGGACTTATGCTAAGGTCTAGAAGTCTTCAAAAGGGTGGCAGCATATTGTGAACATATATGGCATCTCCAAGGGATTTCTCAGCTGAAAGGGTTGCTGGCAAGGGTCAAAGTTGAACTACCATTTGCTTGGGAGTGGGCTGATGAATCAGAATGGGCACTAGATGCTAATATAAAAAGGGCTGTGCTTAGGGATTGGAGAGGAGTTCAGACAGAGCTGAGAGGAGGAAGAGGGTGCAGGCTGGTAGAGGGGTGGCCTGTGATATAGGCACTGGGGAAAGGGCACTTACAATATTGGTGACCCCTTCCCCAGCACATTTCAGGGATGCCTAGGCAGGGTGGAGTGGCTGGATATGGGGGTAGGCGAATATAGCCACTTGCTGATGCTATATGTATGCCTGGGGGGGAGCAAGTGTGCACAGTAGGGGATGGGAGGGTTTGTGCCGTGGTGGTTGCTGAGCTGACCCCGTGGCAAGGTGGGTGGGTTGTCGGCTCTGGTCGGCAGAGTATGTGGTTTGAATCCAGGTGCTGGTGTGTTTTTGTTGCACCAGGCCCAAATCTTTGTGTTTTTTTTTTTTATGTTTTCATTCCCCCCGACATGCATCCTCCTGGAGTTGAGAATCTTTTAGTAGTGGGGTGTGGGGTGAAGCCCCCCATGTGTGGGGGTGGGGGCACAGCCTCCCCACAGAAAACATTAAAAGTAAGTCCCTGTGCCATTTTCCTGTGTGCTGGGGTGTCACAGTGGTGAAAAAATTTTTGTCACTGTGATTTCGTGATAATGGTGATCACCTGTAGGCTTTCGCTGTTATCACATAGAACCGGTAGAGGATAGATGCCAAACCCATAGGCAAGCTATGGGGATGAAGATCACCACCAGAAAACAAAGTTTCAAGGCAGGGCAACATGCTCTCTTGCTTTTCCAACTGGAATGTTATCTAAACTGCTTTCCTGTTTCCTAGCCAGGAAGCAACCTAACTGGTCTGGTGTAAGTCTGAAAAGAAACCTACCCTGATTTAGGTTCCAGCAGAACCAGTTGAGCAAGTATGACATCCAGGGGAACCACTAACTTGTGTGAAGTCTTGGGCTGGTCAACTGCTTCAGAGGCAGTGGCTATCCTTCCCCTGCAGCCAGGTGGGGTGTCTGATCTCTCCATTTGGGGGGTCTTGAGCAAAGTCTTTGTGTGCAAAAGATGACGAAAGGCCCAAGGGGCAAAGTCAATGAAAGGCCCATTAAGGGTGATGGAATCAATGTCTACCTTTCAGCCTGCATCTTCTGTTCATTGAGAGGCTGCCTTCTGTATTTGTAATGACACAGCCAATCAGTATCCTTCAAGAGAACCCCCTGAACTCTTCAAAACTATGAGTACCTCAGGGCTGCAGCCCCAAGGAGTTAATTTAAAGTAGTTACTTCGATAGTTAGAATGGGGGGTGAAGTCCTGGGAAGGACTTTGTAATTTTCAGGAGAAGCCTAGGCAGAAGATTAAAAAAACCATTCGTCCCACCCTTTTGTGGAAAATAAATAGGGGTCCCTTTAAATAGTTCTTCTTTTCAAGTTCCAAATTAGTGTTTCCACTGTATAAACAAGTGCACCAACCCTGCAATAACTGGTTAACCAGCAACCTAGTGAGGTACCCACCGCAATTGACAAATATATCTCTCATTGCCACTGGGGCGGGAAGCCAGGTGCACCCTTGGAGGGGATGGGGACAGTGTGTGGGAAAAATAAAGTGGAAATTGTCCATGTAGTTCTCACTTCTCCCATTTGTTCATATGATCATTTGTTTTCTTTACCCCTCCCTTCTTATAAATCAGAGGTTAATGCTGACAATGTGAATGCACTAGAAATTAAGGAACAATTAATCTTCTCTGATCACAACCTTATTTTTTTTAAGTACTGTAATTTACTGGTTAAATTAACCTGTAGGGCTGAAGTTAGGGATCACCAAAAAGCTGATTTTGATGAAATAATATATAAATTGAATGACTGTAATTGGAATTCTGATGATGACACAGTGGAAACATTGTGGTTAAAAATTAAGGAGTATTTTTTAACACTTGACCTTGACCTTGTTCCTTTTGAAAAATAAACAGGGTAGAGTTCCCATCTGGTATACGAATAAAATACATAAACAGAGTATTACGGAAAAAACAAGCATATCAAGCCATGAAGAGGGAAAATAGCCCATATAATGCATATGCTTATAAAAAGCAGTTAAGAAATACAAAAAGAGCAATAAGGAAACAAAAATCAGATCTTGAATTTAAATTTGCTCACACAAGGGGCAATGGTAAAACATGTTTTGCCTATATTAACAACACAGCCAATAATAGAGAGGTTGGCCCTATTAAAACACAAGATGAAGAGATAAGGGAGCCACAACAAATGTCTAAGGCTTTTAGTAAATACTTCTGTAATGTGTATCACAAGACAACCACACCTGTATCGTGTCAGGATCATGCAAGTACAGTCACTCACTATCCTACTATAATGTCAAAAAGTGGAATAACAGATAGGTTGAACAAACCTGATATTTCTAAATCTGCAGGACCTCATCAACTCCATCTGAAAATTCTGAAAGAAATAAAGGTCTGGCTAGTTGAATCCTTGTATAAACTATTATCCACGTCCTTGATATATGGGGAGGTTCCCAGGGACTGGAAAGAGGCCGAGGTGGTACCAATTTATAAAAAGAGGGACAGGTCTGATTTGGGGAATTATTATAGACCGATAAGCCTTACCTCAATTTTGGGAAAGATTTTGGAGTCCTTATTAATGGATAGGTTGGAAAAGGATCTGGAAAACAAAAACATTAAAGATACTACCCAACATGGATTAAAAAAAAATAGATCATGTCTGACAAACTTGCTTATATCCTATAACAGGGTCAGTGATATGTTGGACAACAAAAATCCAGTGGACATCATCTATTTGGACTTTCAGAATGCATTTCATAAGGTCCAACATTAACTTTTGATAAATAAAATGATGGAACTGGGTATTAATAAATATATTGTTAGTTGGGTAAGGAATTGGTTACATAATAGTACCCAGAAAGTTAGACTGAGAGGTTATCTTTCTGAACAGAGATCAGTCGGCAGTGAGGTGCCCCAGGGATCTGTCCTGGGGACAGTTTTGTTCAATCTATTTGTTTCTGACATGAATGAAACACTAAAGAATTATTGCGTTAAATTTGCTGATGATTTAAAATTGTGTGCCTATGTAGGGAATGTGCAAAAGGTGATTGGACTGCAGCATGATTTGATACAATTGCAGAGATGGGAGGATCAAAATGAAATGTAATTTAATGTAAACAAATGTGTCATCCTGCATCTAGGGGCTAAGAACACACAGGAGAAATATTATCTTAATAATCAAGTTTTGAAATCAGTCACCCAGGAAAAGGATCTGGGTATTCTAATTAATAAGGACGTTACCTTCTCAGCCCATTGTAACGAAATGGTAACTAAAACAAATAGAATTGTTAGTATAATCCAGAGATTATTTGCATCAAGACATAGAGCTTGTATTATGCCTTTGTAAAGAGCATTGGTTTGGCCACATTTGGATTATTGCAGTCCCCTGTGGACTCCCTATTTGAGGAAAGATGTAAATGCCATTGAGAGAGTTCAGTGAAGAGCAACCAGGATGATTAGAGGAATGTCTGATGTGCCATATGAAAATAGACTGCAGTTCTTGAATTTGTATAGCTTAGAGAAGAGATGATTGAGAGGGGACTTGCTTTATATGTTTAGAATTTCTAAAGATTCCGGGATGTTGAAGGAACTGGTTATAAGTTACTCAGTTCCTAACTTTAATCTTAGGAGTCATAATGAATAAATTAACATATCCACATAACAACAAAAGTAGGCATTTTTTCAGTCATAGAATTGTGGGTGTATGGAATAAACTTCCCTCTGAGATTGTGAATTCTGATACCACTGATGTCTTTAAAAGTAAACTTGATGAGTATCTGCTATAAGGGCAGGGAAATAAACCCCTTGACTAGGGGAGTCAGACATAATAGACTATGAAGTCTTATGCCTGATGTAATTTCCAAGTATAGTTCCAAGTATAGTGCATTTTACAATTTGTGTTCATAGTCTTTGCATAGTGTTCTCTTCTATTGTGTGGGAAGGAGTTAAAGGTATGGGGGAAGGAAAAGAATAATTGTTCCTGGAAGAAGGTTAGGTCACCATCAGTAGTCTTATTTTACCCCTGTCCCAGGTGTAGGCATCTCTTTTCTTTGTACCCTGTCAGTGTTCTGTTCCCAAAAGAACACAAGCCAGTCTCCAGATAGGTCAGTTGGTGAGAAGGTGCTGACCGAGCATGTACAGACTCCCAGCTTCCATGCAGTCTAAAGAGCAATGGCTTGATAATGACATTTAAAGCAGCAGCAGTACTAGTTAGATGGCAAAAAATGCCATGCTACCTTTTTTTAGCATTAATATATTCAAGCTATTCTTAGATTCTTCACTCTGATATTTTAATTTCATTCAGCTCTTTCTAAGATGTTGTTAAATTAGTAATGTTGTAATGTGTGTTTATCTACAATAAAGACGGCAGACCCCAGCATCTTTTGAAAATTCTCCCTGGAGGTTACACTTTAACTGCATCCATGGTTATTTTTTCATAATGCAGATAAGTGAGGCTACTGAGAGGACATGTCTTTGATGACTAACAGCTCACTACCACCCTTATCTGCTTATATCCATGATGGTGGATCTGCTAAAGGAGCAAGAACTTTTAACAACTTCAGTATATTGTTTATCTTGCCTCAGGAGTGAAATAATGCAA
Source organism: Neoceratodus forsteri (assembly GCA_016271365.2). Lineage (NCBI taxonomy): Eukaryota > Metazoa > Chordata > Ceratodontiformes > Ceratodontidae > Neoceratodus > Neoceratodus forsteri. The sequence goes on from JADMNL010000022.1 coordinate 132,171,009, forward strand.
CAAAAAATAAATAAAAATCAGATATATTGATTCTTTTGTTTGTCCTAGCTGCTAGCTGGGTTATTTACATTTTTGTTAACTAATACTGCTGCTCTAAATGACCCCTAAAGGGATGTAAATAGCTTTCATGAGTGATGAGGTCATTTGCATGGAAACAGTTGAATATTGTATTGATTTCCAAAAACACAAACTGCCTTGTGTCACCCAAACAGCTACACTGCAGCTAAGAATTTGTATTGAATGTCGACTGTTCCATATGTCATTCTCACTGACAGGCCTGCAGGGGGCTTGAGTACTGTGATAGTACTGTAGTTAGTGTCTTTATTGCAATGCACAAGCAGGGAGAAATATTGAAAGATACTTTATGTAAGCACTGTGTGCTCGCTGATTGTTTTTAATATACAATCCTGTTCCCATTATATTACTTAGAGATGACAGAAGGTGGGGGGTCACGTGATGCAGTACAGCTAGAGGCAGCGTTTTCACGGAGCTCCCGCTATCCACCCATTTCTAAACTATTTTCAACCTACAAAATCGACATCTAAAGTCCTGAATTACATCTGGAGTAGGGATAACACTCCTCTGTACTTGGCAGCATTTTGTCTTGTGCATATTAAAGCTCTCGGAAGACATTTGAGATGGAAACGGAGATGAAGCCTGCTGACGTGAAGCATATTCCACCACCACACCTGAGAAATCTTCTAAAAAAATCTAAAAACCTGAATTCGGGGTCCACAGCCAATCTACCCCCTTCCAATGTTTCACCAGCTCCTCTTACCGAGGATCGTTTCTTGCAAGAGCTCATACCGTTTAAAGAAACACTGGATGACATTTCTACTGAGCTGATATCGCTAAGGGGAGATCTCAGCATCCTAACCACCAGAATGGGAGATTTGGAGGCAAGAACTTCCTCTTTGGAGACCTGGAGGGAGAAGATAGACCCAGAGATTATTCATCTCAGACAGCAGGTCAGTAAACTGCAACTCAAAATGGAGGACTTAGAAGGAAGGAGCCGAAGGAACAACCTGGTGATCCTGGGCCTCCCTGAGACCGAGGAGGGCCCTGATATCAATCTTTTTCTCCAGATGTTTCTAAGCAAAGTTGCTGGACCTTCCCCTATCAACCCACAATACCATATTGAACATGCTCATCACTCTTTCAGACTGAAACCTACAGTCGGAGCACCACCTAGGCCCTTCATTATCAAATTTCTAAGCTTCTTGGAAAAACAGCATGCATTATTAAAGGCAAGAGAACTGCAAGCAATTTTATGGAGTGGTTTCAAGCTACGTATTACTCAAAATCTTCCCTATGAGATGAGGCAAAAATGCTCAGCGTTCCATTCTACAGTCAGCAAGTTGATCGCAGCAGGTATTCGCTACAAAATGAACTACCCTGCCAAGCTACAAGTAGCCATCGATGGTTCTTGGTACTCCTATGAATCCCCAGAGAAAGCGGCATCAGATCTCTCTCTCAAGTTACCCAACTTGTTCAAACCGGGCTGAACTTCTGATGCAGTGCCAAGAAGTTACCTCCTGTTGCAAGCTGCATTTCTGGACTCTCACCTTTTGTTGTTGATTTCTCTCTTCTTTTCTCGTCTGGTTTCTCTGGTGGCTGCGGGGGTGGCTGTGGGGTGGACCGTTGTAGGGCTTGGTGAGCCCAGCCTGCGTGATGGCTCATGAGGCCCACTGATTAGCGGGGGGGGGAACTTGGGGTGTGGTGGTGATTTCTACACGATGCAGGACCGGTCGGACCACTTGGTCCCTTTAGTACCGATTGTTCCCCTGGTTCCTCCCGTGCTTCCCTGGCTCAGGTAATTAGGTTTAGTGAACTTTTATAAGTAATTTAGACAGGAGAGGCCACTAAGCAATCCTCATATATCCATAGACAAGTGTTGATGTTGGAGTTGGAGAGGCCTTTCGAGAAGGGGTGATAGACTAGGCCGAAAATAGGCAGTGTGGACTGTGGGCCGCTGTTGTGAACATGCCAGAGGGGTATTGCAAGACGTTAATATGGCTGTGTTTGATGCCTAACAAACTCCTATATTTGGAAGCAGAATCCCTTGCCATGAACGGTTTTTGATTGCGGCGAAGCCTGAAGCCAGCCCCTTGGGCTGGAGGGGCTGACTGTGACTCTCATCACTGCCATTGGGGTTTCAGGATCTACACCCCAAGCATACCCAGCCTTAAACTCGAGCGTGTTGTGTAGCACGGCCATTTTCTTGAGGGGTTAGGGGGATTAGATGGTAGTTGGTCGGTGAGTTTCATGTGGTGACCCAGTCAGTTAGCATTCCGGCCAGAGACCATCTTTCTCATGGTGGAGACTGGAATCCAGAGGGCCCCGGTTGGTCCTCACTCTCAGTTGAGGTCTGGTTGCATCGAACCCAGAAGTAATGGTGCACCCTACGAATAGATTTATTAAGCATATTACACTTGTACTATTTCACTCCTTCTCAAGTTATGAGTGTATAGCATGGCTATGATTCAGATAATTTCGAGACTCCGGTCAGGTTCTCAATTTCTCAGGTCTTTTTGTAGGACTCATTTAGACTCCTCGGGGGGGGGAGCTCCGTGGGAGAGCCGGCCCTGGAAGGACTGCTAAATGCACCAAGAAGAGGGAGGAGAGCAGCCCAGATGGGGGATATTTTAATCAGGAAGTTCTCAGCGCTCACAAGGTGAAAACTCTAGACTTAAGTAGTCGGTACTTCCCTATGGTACTGTTTCAGTTATTTCCTGGATCTCCCACCTTGTGGATGCTTGTGGGCTTTGTTCTCCAACTCCGAGTATCATTACTCTCAGTTTCTTTCAGGAGGCAGCCGGAGATCATTTGTATATAGTTTGAGGGATGGGGAGGGGGATAGGGTTCTCCTTCTTAGTTCTAAACCTGGTAAAGGCAGTAGTATCACGTTTGGAATCTACACTGCTCCAGCTTCTCTCTACTGGTTTTGGTGGGGTGGAGGGGCGGGATACGGTTGGATGATTGTTCACGGGGGGAGGGCAGGATGTGCCTTCTAGGGTGGCCTATTTTTTCATGTTTCTATATCCTACTGTTGCTTTGTTTAATTGACAATGAGTGTTACAGCACTTAAAATTGCTACATGGAATGTAAGAGGTGTCAGAGACCTCACTAAAAGGTACCAGGTTATCAAAAACTGTGCTCTACAGAATGTGGATATTCTTTTGATGCAAGAAACCCATTTGCTCTCATCAGAAGTCAATGGGCTTCACCGGCAGGGTTACGTCCAGGTTTTTGCTTCAGGTGGGTCATCCTATAGTAGGGGGGTTGCCATTCTGGTTAAGAAGCAAATTTCCTTTCTGGCAGAAGAGCTTGTACCGGACCACGAGGGAAGATTCATTATTGTGAAAGGCTCAATCTATAATGTGAAGATAACATTAGGGGCGATCTATGCCCCAGTAGTTGGGGACCCAGATTTTCTCATGGCCTTGGCTGAAAAGCTGAGTGGTCTCTTACCCTCAATGTTAATAATCGGGGGGTATTGGAATATAGCTCCCTCTCAAGATCTGGATAAATCCTATAGACCCCTGAAACCACTCTCCTCTTCACAGCTGGCCTTGAGGAACTTTATGGACCTACTAGGCTTGTGTGACCCTTGGCGCCTACTTAATCCCACAAGACAACTCTTTTCTTATTACTCCCAGGTACACAAGACGTGGTCCAGAATCGACCTAATTCTAGTCAGCAATAACCTCTTGTCTGGGGTATTCCAGTCTGGTATTGAGCCCATTGTGGTGTCAGACCATTCGGTGGTGTGGATTCTGGTCTCCCCGAACCTGCAGGTGCAAAGAGACACCTCCTGGAAACTAAACACCCAGCTTTTAAAGGACAAGCGTACAGTTTCCCATATTAGATCTCTAATCTCCTCATTTGTGGAGACCAACTCAGGTTCAATTGAGAGGGAGGACCTGTTTTGGTGCTCCCTTAAATGCTTCATCAGGGGCGAATTTATCAAACTTGCATCCAGAAGGAAAAAGCAGAGGGAGGCTAGGATCATGTCATTGTTGAATCAAATTAGATTGGCAGAGAATAAATTATCCTCCTCATCTTCCCAAGCTGATCTAGAAGCCCTAATGAAACTTAGAAATGAGTATTCAGACTAGATAAGAGATAAGGCAGAGTATGCCTTCCTCAAAACTAAGGCCCATTATCTCGATCAAGGGGAGAAATCGGGTAAGATGCTAGCTCTCCGCTTGAGGGAGGTAGAGGGATCGAGATGGATTCCCTCATTATTATCCTCCGATGGTTCCCTTAAAACCTCTCCCAGGGATATTTCATGAGTTTTTGTCATTTTATAAGGAACTTTATGGCAGTGGTTCCTTTCACCTCTCTCATTCCCTTGTGGACCAGTTTCTGGAGGGCCTTCCCCTTCCTTCCCTGAAAAATCACCTAGGAGAGGTTCTGATTACTCCTATCACAGTAGCGGAGATGGAGGAGGTGATCAGGGAATTTACTCCAGACAAAGCTCCGGGGCCTGACGGTTTCCCTTCCAATTTTTATAACGTTTTTGGGAAAGAACTTGCCCCCCTCCTCACAAAATTGTTTGAGTACATGTTTATCTCTGACACCCTGGATCCTTCCCTGCTGGAAGCCACTATTGTCTTGATACTGAAACCAGACAAGTGTCCGATGGATCCTGCTAGTTATCGACCAATCTCACTACTAAATTATGACATTAAAATTCTAACGAAAATCCTGTCCCTTAGACTCAAATGGGTCTGGCTTAATTTGCTAAGTCCTGAACAAGTAGGGTTTGTACAGGGTAGATCCTCAATTGACCACTTGCACACTCTCTCACATATTTTTCAGGCTGCCCAGGACTCCCAAGTTCCTATGGCTTTGGTATCATTAGATGCGGAGAAAGCCTTTGATAGAGTCCACTGGGAATTTCTCTGGATTATATTGGAGAGAATGGGCTTCCCAGAGGTCTTTATTCAATGGATCAAATCAGTCTACCAATCCCCTACTGCCAGAATTTATTGTAATGGTTTTTTTTTTCTCGATTCCCATTGTTTACTGGCACTCGGCAGGGTTGTCCCCTGTCACCTTTCTTGTTTAATTTATACTTGGAACCTCTCCTTCTCAGTATCAAAAACTCTCCACTGGTCACGGAATGTGTCATTCAGCAGCTGTCTCTGGTTCTTTCGGCCTATGCTCATGATATCCTTTTACATTTGACTAACCTTGAATCGTCTGTAACACACATACTACATATTATTGCCCAGTTTGGTCAAGTGGCTAACTACAAGCTGAATTTAGCTAAATCAATCATATTCCCACTGAACGTTAATACACTTCAGGTTAAGTTCTCCCAGTTTGGCATGAAATGGGCCCCTTCGTCCTTCAAATACTTAGGTATTTACCTCACCAAGGACCTTGAAATTTTTAGGAAATTTAACCTAGACGACCTATTGTCTAAAATACAACATGAGCTTCAGAGATGGTCTGCTCTCCCTCTATCTTTGTGGGGTCGAATTAACATTGTTAAGATGAATGTGTTGCCTCAGGTTTTTTACCCACTTAGCCTAATGAACATCTATCTACCGATGTCCTATTTTCATCATTTTCACAGGTCTATCTCTAAGTTCATCTGGCAGGGTAAGCAGCCCAGGAAAGCCTTTTTAAAACTTAATTTACTTAAAGAAAAGGGGGGGGCTTCGTCTTCCCAATTTTATGCTATACTACTGGGCAAGCCACATGTCGAAAATTGGGAGGTGGTTCGACCCGAGGGTGGATGAATATCTACCAATTTGGCTACAACTCAAGAAAAAGATCTTAACCGAGTTTGGTCTCCCCCCATCTAGAATTCTCTACTATAACTTATCCACACTGCCTCCACTTCTACAAGGGGGCGTAATTGATACCTCCATTAAGGTGTTAAATCAATGCTGCCATTTTTTTCAATCTTTCTCCTATTGAAGACACTACCCAACCTCTTACCCTAAATTTAAACATTAAGAACAGCGGTCTCCCGCTTTCCTTAGACTGGCTTCCTCAGCTGAGGGATTGCTGTGTGGGCAACTTATTCCTGAATAATTCTTTTCTATCCTCCGGGGAGGTTCTGACCCAATATAATATCCCTCAGAAGCATATTTTTAAAGTCTTCCAGTTAGACATCTAGTGGCATCCAGCTTTGGGTCCAATCCCACACCGTCTCAAATTTAGCCCTTTCATGATCAGATACAGGAACAGGCAAGCAAGGCCCATAGTATTTCCAAGCATTACTCCTTTCTATTGAACACTAAATTCCCTGATCCCTTGATTGGCTCCAAATGTTGGTCCTCTCTTCTGCCAGAAACCCCCCTGGTTTGTGATCAGATTTGGGCAGACACGTATCGGTATCTCTCTCTCAGGATAGGCATAGACTCACTCAATACCATATATTGAATAACATGTATTACACCCCAGTCAAGTTGGTTAAATTAGATAGACTACCTTCAACTCTTTGCACAAGGTGTGGCATGGTGGAAGGGAACCTGGTACATATTTTTGGGCATTGTGAAAAAATGGCTCCGTTATGACGGACCATCCAGTCTAACCTAGACCCTCTCTTGGGCCTAGGCAATTTATTTACTATAGAAGAATGTATTTTAGGGATGTTTTCCAATATACAGGTTATGGAGCATAGATTCCATATGGCTTTAATTTCTATAGTTGTTAAAAGATTGGTTCTTAGGCACTGGATGGACCAATTGGTTATCTCGTATGCAGAATGGATCAGTGAAATTTCTCTCTGGTTTTTGACTGAAAGGTTAATAGCTAGCTCTCGGAATTGCTTGGCTTCATTTGAGCAGAAATGGGGCAAATTGTACGCTCTTTATTTGAACTAATGTCTTGATGAATACACCTCTAGCTACCTGGGTAGCTGGTAAACCATAATGCATGTTACATGTGGTAAGATTAGCTCTTTCCTTTTGAAGAAGGCACATCCTGGGTGGGGAGGATGGGGTTAAGGGATGGGTTGGGGAAGAGGGGTTTCTCAATGTGTTACCAGAATCAGGGATTCCTGCAGAATGCCGAAAATTGTCACACTGTAGCCATCAAGTATTTTATGCCATCTGTCATAGTGTGTAATCCCTGTATTATTTGCTCAGGCATCATACCTTTCTATAAAATAATAAAGAAATATAATTTCAAAAAACAAAAACAAAAGAGGGATAACAGAAGGTGCATTGCACAATGCAAAGCTCGATTTTTGAAGCTGGATCCCAATGAGTTTTATGGAATGTGTTGAATAATTTATTAATGACAATATAACCTGTGGTCAATATATTTCTTGATCTTACCGAGATCAATTTCTTCATAAAATTTGACATTTTACAAAGATACAGTAGCCGAGACTTGTTCCTGCCAGACAGGGCATTTAAATTTCTTTACATTCATGTGTATTATTAAATCAGTATTGAATTAGTTTATAACCACTTGAAACTTCTCTTCTACTTCTGGGCCCACATATTCAAATGGTGGGGAGTTGCGTGGGTCATCCAAATGTGCAGCCCAAATAGTTGGGCCAGTGCAACTGAATGCTATATTCAAACACAATGCATGATCTCAATGGGTCACATATCCTGTTTGAGTATGGAACCTGGGCAGGCAGCGCAAATGGTGTGGTGGTGGACACTGTGCCCAGTGCAACCCAGGGATGGGCTGCATATAGGCTATGGGGGCTACACTAGTGCATCCTAGATGCAGTGCACCCACAAGGATCATACTCAGCCAGACTATGTGAATTTAGTTCAATTCAATTCAATTGTATTTTTTTACCAGGAAAATACACCGTTGAGATAGTAATTTACAATGTGGTCCTGGGAGGACAACACAAAGTACAAAGAAGGTGCAAATACAATTTACAAGGCACAGAGCTGAAATACAATTTAAAATATTGACATAACAACTTCACAGTAAATACAGACATATCAATTTCACAGTAAATAGACCATGAACAGGCCTATGCATCAGTGCAACATTACTGTCTGAAATGTCTAGGAGACAAAACAGGAGGCAAGAAAGGTAGAGACTGACTGAGGATACATAAGATTGGAAGGGAGAGGGGAGATGGGGAGAAAATGACTGACAGAGGAGGAACAGAATGTAAGAGATGGGAAAGGGAGAGGGGGTAGGGTACATCTGACAAGGAGAGGGGAGTTGGAGAACTAGGACTAGGGGGAAGAAAGGAGAGGGATAAGAAGGGGTAGTGCAGCAGGGAATGCCAAGGCAAAAAAAAGTGTGTAAGTGCTTTTGTGGTCTCATAGAGAGAAGGGATTAGGAGTAACTTTGGCAGTTCTCCTTTAACAGGGGCTTTAAAAGTGATTTGAAGGTGGGTAGTTTTACGAGGTGGGTCAGCTTTAAGGTCTTTTGAAGGGAGTTCCACAGAGTGGGGAGTGAGTGACTGATAGAGGAGTAGCCAAACCAGGATCTAATCCTGAGTATATCAAGTTGTACAGAGGCATATTTTTTAAGTTTGTGCGAACATGGTTTGAACTTGAAAATGTCGAAGATATTTTCAGGAGTGTTTTAATAAAGAGTCTAAAAGGTCCAGGTGGTGGAATTGTGCCACCTTCTGACTGCTAATGAAGTCCATACTATCTTTGTCATAGAGCAAGCAGTGGTGAGTTTTATACAGAGAGTCAGTCATGAATTTTAAGGCCCTATGGTATAATACATCCAGTTTAACAAGAGCAGTGCTGGGGCAGTCACTGTATAGAATATCTGCATAGACTAAGAGAAGTAGGAATGTAGATTGTACTATCTTTGATTTTGCGTGGCCAGTGAGTAACCACTTGATGCGGAAAAATAATCCCAGTCTCTGTTTTAATTTTTTGGAGAGCTCATCCACATGAGGGATAAAGGAGAGAATACAGTTCAGCCAAAAACCTAGGTATTTAAATGTTACCACTTTTCCCAGAGATTCACCCTGCTTAGTTGTAATTCCAATGTGGGCAGTATAGTCCGGGACTATTGTAGCCTTAGACAGCGGCGAGATAACCATTATTTTGATTTTCTTAGCATTAAGGAGCAATTTCATCTGGATCAGGTTTTGCTATAGTTTGTCGAGTTCTTTTTGGAGACCTGTGAATGCAGATTCAGAAGACGAACGAGCAACATAAAGAACAGTGTCATCTGCAAAAAATGAATACTGGCAGAGCTGATGTTATGGTCAATGTTGTTGATGTAGATTGAGAATAGTAAGGGGTCTAAGATTGAGCCTTGGGGGACCCCTTGGAGGAGGGTTTTGCTGGCTGAGAGGTCACCTTGTGATTTTACCAGTTGTAGTCTACTGACAAGATAGCAGGAGAACCAATGTAAAGCAATGTCGTCTAGTCCAATGTTTTGCAACAGGGACAATAAAAGATCGTGGTCCACCATATCAAATGCTTTGCTTAAGTCAAGAAATAGTGCAGATATGTGATTTTTTGTGTAAAGTGAAGTTTTCCAGTCATTAGTGACTTTACATAGTGCAGTGACTGTACTGTGGTCCGGTCTAAAACCAGACTGGAGGGGATTTAAGACATTATGGCATTCTAAGAAGTCTCTTAGCTGGGAATTTACCAGTTTTTTGGGAAGCTTTGTCAGGGTGGGTAGTAAGGAAATGCTTCTGTAGTTATTTAAGTCACATGGGTAGCCTGATTTGAACAAAGGGATAACATGGGCTGTTTTCCACAGAGTGGGGAGTGCTCTCTCACTAAGGGACAAATTGAAAAGGTGGATAATTGGTGGTGCTAGGTGGTAATAGCCTAGCTTCAGTAGGACAGAATCTATTAGATCAGCCCCTGCACTTTTGCGAGCATCTAAGGAGGTTAGTAAATCTTCTATCTGTTCTAGAGTGACAGGAGAGAAGCTAAATTTAGCAGGTCTGAAGGGGACAGTAGTGGGGGGCCATGGAGAACTATTACCTGAATGCTGCTTTAGAAGATTGCTTAAGGGTGAGGAATCAAAAGCAAGGCCTGCTGTGGCAAAGTGGTTATTGAAGGCTTCTAGGATATCCTGTTTAGTTGTGAATGTGGTATTTCCAAGGGAGATTTTGGAAGGTAAAGAGGACGAGAAAGTATATCCTTCCATTTCTTTCAGGATTTGCCAGAATTTGACACTGTTATTTCTGGATGACGGGTGTTTTGAAAGAATTTGGCTTTTTCCAATCTGATCAGTTTAGTGCAGTCATTCCTAACCTTTCTGAATGCTGCCCAGTCAGAATCTAACTTAGTTTTCCTAGCCTTTCTCCATAGGGCCTCCCTAAATCGTAAGGCTATTTTTAGCATGTCGTTGAACCATGGGCAGGATTTTTTCCAAGATCTGCTCTTAACAGAGGCTGCATGGGAGCTAATTACATTCAGAATTAGCTCTTTGAAGATTGCAAAGGCTTTGGAGACAGATGGGACAAGGTAGAAAGCCTGCCACATAATTCTTCTAAGATGAGCTAGAAATGCAGAGGAGTTAAATTTGTAGAAGCTTCTTTTGTAGGTGTACCAGGGTGCAGAGGTGGTTTTTGTCATGGACCTTACACAGGCAGTCACCCTATAGTCACTTACATCATTGACAAATACTCCTACTTGTGAGATTCTATGAGGTTTGTTAGAAAGGATTAAGTCTAATAGTGTGCCACGTGCAGGCCTTTTGGAGTTTGGATGGGTCACTTCCGAGATCAGCAGGTGCAGACCATATTCATTGCAGAGGTCTCTCAAGAGTGTGGATGAGGCAGTGTTCTAATCTAGGTTAAGGTCATCCATGATGATTGTTTCAGTGTCAACGTGGTTTAGCAAGTTCTGCAGGTGGTGTAGCAATTTAAGGCCACCAGATAGAGGTCTGTAGCAGCCTACGATGCAAATGGATTCTCTTGCCGATATGGAGATTTTGAGGACAAGACATTCAAACTCCTTGGTTACAGAGGAGTCAATCGGTGAGGCCGAAAATTTGTCTGAGACATATGTTGCAATCCCCACTCCCCTGGTAGGTCTGTCAGCTCTAAAAATGTTATAAGAGGGGATGTTGATGCAATGATCTGGGGTGGCACATTTCAGCCATGATTCGTAAATGACCAACATGTTCGGTTTTGCGTGCAGCATCCAAGCCTGTACCAGATCGATCTTTTTCAAGAGACTACATATATTGATCTGCATGAAGCTGATATCTTTTAATTGGGTTAGGTAAGCTGGGGCGGTGACAGGGGTGAAGGGCCTTGGATTTAGTCCACATTGTCCAAGCACAGGAGTTACAAGAGGAGTAGCCTTAAAAGTCCATGTGTTATTGCCTTGAATAAGAGTTGTCTTGAATGCTTGTGATAGGTAGAATTAGGCTTTGTTGCCTTGGTGTCATTGAGATAATGAGAAAGGGATAGAGCATACAAGGCAACGCGTGCTGGTATGTGCCTAGTAGGCATGCATGGAGCAAATGGCCCCACGCATGCTCATTATGGGTCCATTTGCATGACTAGCTGGGCAAGGATGCACCTGGAATGTCATTCCCCAACCCCATCTAATCCCTGGCAATGGGCTGTGCACCATCCTGCAGGTCCATAGCAGGGCATCCCCTCCCTGCCTGAACCCCCACGGATGCACATAGCACGTGCATACCCAGTACCATACAGTAGCAGCCTCTCCCAGCCCAGAACCCCAAACTCCAGTAGTGGATGCCCACCCCATACCAGCAACATATAACTTGATCCTGCACCTGAGCCAGGATCCCTTTATGGGAAGAGCAACCCTGCTGCAGGTCTCCGGTGGAACTTCTGTGTCCCTTCCAACCCATTGCAACTGTGCAGGGACTCACCCACCAAGCCCTGATCCCTGTGCACTGTAGACACACACACACCCCACCCAGCCCTGACCCCTGTTGGTAACCATAGCACACCTCCCCATGACTCAGCCTGGAATGCAGGTTCTGGCATACACCCACCAACATCCCTGGTAGTCCAGTGTACCCACCCCCCCAGCCAGGAACCCCAACAGTAACTAAGTGGAGGCCTACCTCCATTCTATAGTGCAGAAGACACTCCCCCACCCCACCTGTTCCAGAGATTGGCACAGCCCTCCACTCCCATCCATGGCCAGCCGCCAATTGACAGGCACCAGGGAGTTGTCATAATATAGGCTAATGCCCATTGGTCTCTGGAATCAACCACTGGGTGATGTCCTATATTACGTTAGCTCCCCGGTGCATGTTAGTCAGCAGCTGGCCGTGAATGGGAGATGTGGGCTGTGCCAGTTGCCAGCAAAGGTAGGGTTAGGGGAGTGCCTTCTGCACTATGGAATGGTGGTAAGTGTAACCCCTAGGTGGCACTATCCCAAGGGCTACTATCCCTGCCTGCTTGGCTAGTAGCAGGTTAAGGGGCCTGAGTTCTGAAATGGGTGCCTCCACCCAGAGGTCAGGGTTGGTAGTGGTCAAGCTAACCTGGGCACAGCCCTCCGGGACACTGTAACCCCTCCCTCTAGAGGCTGAACACTGTACAATAATCACTTTCACAATACCCCTGGTACACCACACAAGTACCCACACTGTTTGCACTTACCACCAGGGCTGGTTCCTCTGGCTCAACCCTGGGGACCCCCTGTAAAACAAGGTTAAGCACAGCAAATAGCAACAGTACAGTACTTTGAGCACAAACTGGAACCACAGTCAGATTACATGCATAAAAAGTTAGATCTGATTTATTCAAGGGACTTGAACAAGGGAGGGGCAAAATCAGGTTAATTAGCTTAAAGGTTATATCAATCAAGCAGTTATGCATGCGGTTTGAGTCCCCCACAGTCCACCTCTGGGTACCCAGGTAGAGAAGAGATGGGCTAGCCAAGACAGTTGCCAGGGTTGCAGCCGGTTGGGGCCCTGTGATGGAAAACACAACATGCACAGTACACAATATTTGTAATCCGGAGCCAGAGGGCTCAGTTCGTAAAGGAAATGAAACAACAAGACAATCAGATGACACACTCAGATTAAACTGTTGTAGGTAGCTACCCTGGTATTTACTCATGATACCCAAGACTGGACACAGACTGGACGAAAATTGAGACTGCAGGTGGCTGATCTGGACTGCTAGGAGAAGCAGGGCCCACACAAGTCGCAGAGGCGTCATTCCTGTTCAAGCATGGAGCAGGGGGCTGATCCCCAGGCAGGTCTCTCGTCGATGGCTTCTTTGTGCAGTGGGTAGTCTGGCTGAGCCAGTCTGGCAAAGCCTAGACCGCATGGAGACAAGTTCGGAAGCAGTCCATTTTGGGCTGGATACAGCTTCCAGCAAGCAGAACACAGTTCACACAGTGGGGAACTAACTCACAACCCACTAGCAGCTCATAGCACATTTACATGTACGGGAGTTCTACTGTACCAGGCAAAGCGCTCCCCGGGCACAATCGCAAAGTCTCTGCACACACTGGGAGCTTAGGGGTAGCTGGAACTCCTGACAGGTCGATCGCATTCAGCAAAAATATTCAGTCTTCTTCAGGTTGAGCCTGGCCCACTTCAGTAGCTTACTTTAGTCACACAAACTTGGATTTAGTCCAAAATAATTATCTTCTCTGCTTCTCAGGAGCAGCACACCAGCATGCAAGCCAAAAACTTAGCCTTTTCAGAGTTATTCCATGCGAATCCACTCAGGATTGGTGCTCAGAAACACTTCAGCTCCTTATTGCTCAGTTTCCAGCTTAGTTCTAACTGAAAACTGCAAGCAGCCCGGGACTTCCCCAAGATCCAAATGATTTGGTTGGCTGATTTGGCTGTCAGTCAAAGCAAGAGCTCCCCCTTCAGTTGTAAAAAAGGTGCAAAAAAGCTCCAAACTAAAGTTCCTACAGATTTTGTATTCAGACAGCTCCTGTAGTCCTGCTATATTTTAGGTCCTGCCACTACTGTTTGGTCCAATTTGCAGTCCCGGACCAAGATAGTAGAGACAAACAAAACAGTCCTTGCTACAAAGAAAGCAGGTTAGACAAACTACATTATCATTATCACTCTAAATGATTTTCAGTAAATAGTTATGTCTTTCAGCAGAGCTCCCTCTCAGATTACTTAAGCTGCAATTAGGCAGCTCTGACAGAGACAGCACACAGAGGCTATACAAGCTCTGGTAATCACATTTAAACTGCTAAAACGCAGGACACCAGCCTGGCAGTGAGCATTTAGGCAAGCTCAAGGAAGACTTTTTAGGAACCCCCATTTGTAGGGAGGTTAGATGCTTCTCTGCCTGGGAAAACTCAGCGTCCGCTTCAAGTCTGTACCATCATAACATTGAAAATGCAACATATGCAAGATATTTATACCATTAGTATGCTATACAAGTACTATCTGATTCATCAATTGGCATAACTTGTCACTTTACTATACATTTCAATGTACTCCACTATATAATTTCCATTCTGACAATACATTATGCATATTTCACACATGTAAATTGAACATTACTAAACAGAATCATGTAATAACTTCTTGTACTCTAAACAATGCAAGAGGGGGCCCTTCCCTATCAGCTAACTTGGGGCTGGATGGGGAAGGGGCACCATGCTGAGAGGGCAGGACAAGTAACCTGGAATGGGCCGGCAAGCTCAATTTGGGCAGTGAGCTCTGAGAAACATAAACATCTTTGTGGACTACATTGAGAGGCAAATCCACTGGCCTCCTGGGGGGAATCGTAACTTAACTGCACCACTGGCTTGACAGCTCTGCCAGTCTTTCTGGGGTGAACAACCACAGTCTCTGTACTTTCAGTAATGGTCTTGGAGCTTTCATCACTTGTGAGGGGTGCCCCTGCATGAAGGGGAATGTCCAACCTGGGAGCACCATCAGCCCCTTGCTCTGTAGTCTCTGTTTCTACAACACTTGTCTCATTTTGAAGACACTCTGGCACTGAAGGGGGGTTGTCAGCACTCTCATAGTGTTCCTCAAGTTCTGGCATGTCACCAGAAAGACTCATACTATCAGGTTCACCTTCAGGCAAATCATACAGTTCCTCTATACATAAAGACTCAGCATCCTCAGACATGATACTTTGCATTTCACCTTCAGGGAGCATTGTCTCCAAGGATGATGCCGGGGCGTTAGGCAGTCCAGAAGGCCCAGCTTCATCCCCATAATTCAACGTAGGATTTCCACGAAACAACTGACTCAGTTCATATATGGGGTAATAGGCATTATCACACTCACTGTCATCCGAGTTAGACTGGCAGTCACTATAATTTTGGGCCTGCTGCTGGGGAAGTCTTAAATCAGCAACCACGGGGGCAGGCTGACTGTTTCTTTCTTGCAGCAGCACGAGTCACTGGTCCAGGGGAATCAATCTTGGTGGGTTCAGCCTCAATTATAACTTGACCAATAGGAAGCAAGTGGTTACGTGCGTGGTCTTGACAGCTTTGGAGTTATTCTCTGGGCGCACTTGTACACTAGCAAATCATCCAACTTTCCAACTACGACATGGGAAGATGGTGCCATCGATCAGCAATTTTGTGTTTACCATGCAATCCTAAATTTCACAACAACACACAGTCTTCAGGCCTAAGCTCTTGAGCCTTTACTTTTCTATCATGTCTTTCTTTGTTGGCTAGCTTTCTTTTGGCAGCCATTGTCTGGGCCAGTTGTTAGGCATGGTTCAATTGTGCTTTAAGTTTTTGTACATATTGCAGGTAATCTTCAGCTCGGATCCCATCGGGAGAAACCCCAAAACAGACATCAACAGGCAGCCAGGCCTCTCTCCCAAACATGAGGCAGCAGGGAGTGAACCCGGCAGCATTATTCTTTGTGCAATTGTTTGCGTGTACCAAGGTGCTAATCTGCTGGCTGCATTTATGCTTATCATTTGGGTGAATGGTGCCTAGCATGTCTAGTAGGGTGCGGTTAAAGTGTTCAGGTTGAGGATCACCATGCAGGTGATAAGGGGTGGTTCTTGACTTTCATAGCCCCCTTAGAGACAGCATTTCTTTGATTAGCTGACTCTCAAAGTCCCAGCCCTGATCAGAGTGAATTCGCTGGAGGGCACCATAGTGGACGAAGAAATTTTCCACTATCACCTTGGCCACGGTAGATGCTTTTTGATCTTTGGTGGGAAAAGTTTGTGCATACTGTGTGAAATGGTCCATAACCACTAACACATTGCCAATGTTTCACTGATCAGGCTCTAAACTCAAGAAGTCTATGCAGACTAGTTCCATTAGTGTGCTGTTAGTAATGTTGACAAGAGGGGCAGCCCTCTGAGGCAGGGCTTTTCTCTGCAGGCAGCAACTACAAGTCCTTACATGGTGCTCAACATTGGCCCCCATCTTGGGCCAGTAGAATTGAGATTGTACTAGGTCAAGGGTCCGGTCGATACCGAGGTGGCCCATATGATTGTGGAGGGACCTCAGTACCAAATGTTTGAAGGCTGTGGGCAGGACCAATTGTTGCTTGTCTATTTGGCCACACCGATCTACAGTCTCTCTATACAACAACTGATTAAGCAGCTTCAACCTAGGGCATTCTTTAAACAATAAAGCAGTTCTCAGATCAGAGGAACACAACTTGTACACATCTTTTCCTGCATGAAGGACATCAAGTGCTGGCTGAATCATAGGATCTTGGGATTGAGCTCATTGAATGCTGTCATTATCAAACTGAAGTAGTGCACTAATACCTAGAGCAGAGAAGTGGCAATACGCAGCCAGTATGCAGCTTTCAGAGGGGCCCAAGCAATCTACTAAGCAGTCCGCTGTGTCCATAGACATCTGTTCATTTCTATCAAACTTTTGGCACGATGCTCGGAAGTCAGGTTCAGACAGCCTGACCCAGTCGCTCTTGGAAATATGCCTCTGAAATAGGTGTCAGCATCAATATGATTCAGGCCTGGTCTGTATTCGACAGCATAATCATATGTTGACAATGCAGAAAGCCACCGGTGCCCCATGGCATCTAACTTAGCTGAAGTCTGTACATAGGTCAATGGGTTATTATCAGTCCTCACCAATATTTTTGCCCCATAGAGGTAATCATGAAACTGGTCAACAATGGCCCATTTTAACGCAAGGAACTCCAACTTGTGCACAGGGTAGTTTCGCTCTGACGGGGTCAAGCTCCTACTGGTAAATGCCACTGGTCTCAAACCATCCTCATGGTCTTGATACAGTACAGCTCCTAGACCCTGCAGACTGGCGTCAGTATGCAGCACATAGGGTTTGGTGGGATCAGCATAAGCAAGGATGGGGGCGTGGATGAGCTGGTATATGACTTTGTGGAAAGCTGCTTCACAGTCAGGCATCCAATGGGACCTGAAAAGTTCACCTGGGTGGAAATATGCTTTGTCTGGTTCTTTGATGAACCCTTTTTTGTATTTCCGATTGGTAGGAGATTAACCCTGGGTAAGATTCAAGAGTGTCCGAATCACTTTGGAATAGTCCTTTATGAATCGGCGGGAGTAGCCACAGAATCCCAGGAAACATTGTAGTTCTTTCAAATTGTGGGGCTGGGGCCAAGTAGTCAAGGCTTCAACTTCAACTTTACTAGGATCAGTCTCTATCCCCTCTGTAGACACTATGTGCCCCACATACTTCACAGAGGTTTGGAAAAACTGGCACTTGTTGATGGACAGCTTGAGGCCGAAATCTTCCAGTCAGTCTAGTACTTTGAACAGTCAACTCTCATGTTCCTCTAGGGAGCTCCCAAACACAATGACATTCGTCCAAGTACACCAGGCATTCCAGCAAATTCATGTATCCCACCGCTCATTCCATCAGTCGCTGGAAGGTGGCTGGGGCACCCGATATCCCCTGTGGCATTCTCAGGAATTCATAGAACCCCAAAGGACAGATGAAGGCTGTCTTCTCATGGACCTCCGGAGCCATCGGAATCTGGTAATATCCACTGCAAAGATCCAACACCGAGAACCATTTGCTCCCATTCAAACAATTCAGAACATCTTGTATATGGGGCATGGTGTATTGATCGGGGATCGTCCACCGATTCAGAGTTCAGTAATCAACACACATTCTCACAGATCTGTTCTTCTTATACACAACCACAATGGGAGAAGCATATGGCCTCCTGGATTCTTGTATCACACCAGCCGTGAGCATTTCCTGCAAGTGTCTTCTCACATCGTCTATGTCTGCAGTGGCTAGGCATCGAGACCTCTCTCAAAATGGCCATTCATCGTGCAGGCGTATGTGATGCTCCACAACCTGGACACATCCCATGTCCCATTTCTTCAATGAAAACACTTGATTTCTCTGGGCAAGTTTCTGGCTAATTCTAGTCTTCCATTCAGCTGGCAATGGGGAGTCACCAAAATCAAACAAGTCGGAGTCACTCTATCTGTCTTGCCAGGGTGCTTGTTGCTGGGCAACACTGCAGTGTCTGCGCAGTGTACTGTAGCTAGGGTGCATCCTCTGTTCACCCGGATCTCCCAATCTGACACATCATGAATCTGGACCATCACTCATCATGCATAGGCATGAGCATGAGCTGGCAAGATGCTGGGCTTAACCAATAATCCTTCCGGCAATTTTCAATCGCCTGGCACGTCCAGCATCAGTATTTTGTTCTTGACATCTTTGCAGAGGTGGACCTCCCCTTGAACTGTACACTGGGCATTAGGGGCCAGTACCATTGAATCAGGATCCTTCTTCCACACGACCCCTACCGGTTCATCCTGGTCCACTCCCTTGGTGTTCTGTTGCAAATCATAGGCCCTCTTGATCAGATCAGGAATTCTTAGGGCCCTCCCAGTCCGTTGTCCTTGTTTCTCGTGACAGAGTTGTGCCAGTCTCCCAAACATATGGGCGTTGGTCCCGAACAACAGGGGAACCCCATCACAGTCCAGTAGGGGACACACTAAGGCCAGTGTCTCTTGACTTGCTCCTCTACACCAGTTACAGCTGCAGGAAATGACAACCAGAGGCTGACATATCCTAGGTAGGGATAAGACTTGTTGCTCAGCCCCCACACATGTAGGCCTTCCAGGGATTGTAAGGGCACAGCAGATAAGTGTTTGTCATACCAGTCCTTAAATACAATGGTCACTTGCGACCCACTGTCCAGCACAGCCCAAGTAGAAATACCATTCACAGCCACTGTAGTCTCCATTGAAGTGTCCACTATTTTGGACCAGTCTGGAGGGACAGCAGCAGGGGCCTGGAGAGATGATTTAGCCACATAGGAATTTGAGTTACTACTACTTGAACCCTCACTGCAGTCATTTTGGGTATTCCTTCACTGCTGATGTGTTCTCCGAAGCTCTCCTTGAAGCCTGTATACAACTTTATCTAGGTCTTTTGTGGACCAGCATTCTCTCTTCATGTGCCCATCCTTCCCACATTTATGGCAAAATATGTTTTCTGGGGTTTGGGGTGGCTGAGGCATCACACTGGGAGCTGGGGTGGTGGCACTACCAACTGAAAACCTTGGTGCCATCTCTGTCTGCTTTGTGGTGAACATTTGGAGACATCTCATCAATTCTCTTACTTCCATAGTCAAGGCATCAAGTTTCGAGCTGCTGTCAGCAGGAGACGCCTGGGTGGACACCCCCACCCCCATAGCAGATGCAGTTAGATAAGGGTCAGTGCCTGTACTTGCAGGAGTAGTCTTCATAAAGAGGCTGTTTTTTGTTTCCCTGAACTCCCTCAGCAGTTCATCCCATGGCAGCACACCCTCATTGGTCCCCACTTTGAAGGGCCTTCAGATGCCGTGATCACTTGGGCTGTGCTCACCCTAGAATTACAATCCCCTCTTCATCTTCAGCCTCCTGGAGTTCTTTTATCAAGTCACAATAGTCCAGTGGGTTACCCCTTCTATCTGGAAGCCTTAATTGAAGAAGTTGAAATTTAGAATGTTTTGCATGTTGCAGTATGTGCCCCAATCTCACATGGTTTAAGTCATTGGCAGCTACCTCACCTTATCGATAAGCCTTTTGCAGCACTCTTTCCAGATGAGTAACATATGCAGACAAACTTTCCCCTGGCCATTGTTTTGTACCTCAAAATTTCCACATCAAGTTCTCCCCTGACTCATTGCTCCCAAAATTGCCTTCAAGTGTAGATAGGTACTTCTGGGCAGATGCATCAGGGTTTGTGGACCTCAGAAATTTAAAGGCCTCTAGGGCAGGACCCCACAAACTTTCTATGATCCTTTTCCATTTCTCAGCTTCTGCACACACTACCATTCAGGTAGCAAAGGGGCAACACAATCTATCCAGGTCTCCCAATCATCCTCCCCTTGGGGGGTGGGGAGGGTGCTGGAGAAGATTTTCAACCATCAGTAAGAGTCGTGACTAATGGCAGGTACAGACATAGGAGCCAGCATTGGCATGGGCACAGAAGGAGGGCAATAATGGGTGCTGGAGTGGAGGATGTTAGGAGAGGAACACCCCAGGTGGCAGGAATAGTTTCTTAAGTCCTCCACAGTTTTCCTTTCTCCAGCAACAACTTAGCAAATTTCTCCTCAAAAGTCTCAGATAGTGGGGGGCTCATTCTCTCCAGGGTCTTTGCTGTCTTTAGTTATCACTCTCCAGGCAGTGAGGGCTCCTTCGGGGGTGATAGTCTGTGGCACTTTGGAACTGTCTACTGGGTCCTTACACTTTACTAACGCCATGAACCTTTGTACGAGCCAATTAGCCTGTCAACTCACCACCACAGGGTTTTGTAAACATTTAACCTTGGAAAGTACACCCTCTACAGTGTCCTTATTGGTACCCAGTGGAATATCCAGGATAAGTATAGCATTTTGGGGGTCAATCTCCTGCCCAGTACACCACCCCACCAACTGGTGTACAGCCACTTCTGTTGGGGTAGCCATTTATGTTTGACAATAATTCGTAGTTTCAGCCACTAGAAGACACAAAATCCCAGCGGTGAGCCTCCAAGATGTAACCCCTAGGTGGCGCTATCCCAAGGGCTACTACCTCTGCCTGCTTGGCTAGTAGCAGGTTAACGGGCCTGAGTTCTGAAATGGGTGCCTCCACCCAGAGGTCAGGCTTGGTAGTGGTCAAGCTAACCTGGGAACAGCCCTCTGGGACATTGTAACCCCCCTCTTTCCTCTCTAGTGGCCTGAATACTGTACAATAATCACTTTCACAATACCCCTGGTACACCACACAAGTACCCACACTGTTTGCACTTACCACCAGGGCTGGTTCCTCTGGCTCGACCCTGGGGACCCCTGTAAAACAAGGTTAAGCACAGCAAATAGCAACCGTACAGTACTTTGAGCACAAACTGGAACCACAGTCAGATTACATGCAGAAAAAGTTAGATCTGATTTATTCAAGGGACTTGAACAAGGGAGGGACAAAATCAGGTTAGTTAGCTTAAAGGTTATATCAATCAAGCAGTTATGCATGCGCTTTGAGTCCCCCACACAGTCCACCTCTGGGTACTCAGGTAGAGAAGAGATAGGCTAGCCAGGACAGTTGCTGGGGTTGTAGCTGGTTGGGGCCCTGTAATGGAAAACACAACATGCACAGTACACAATATTTGTAATCCGGAACCAGAGGGCTCAGTTCGTAAAGGAAATGAAACAAGACAATCAGATGACACACTCAGATTAAGCTGTTGTTGTAGGGAGCTACCATGGTATTTGCTCACAATACCCAAGACTGGACACAGGCTGGATGAAAATCTAGACTGCAGGTGGTTGATTTGGATTGCCAGGAGAAGCAGGGCCCACACAAGTCGCAGAGGCGTCGTTCCCTAAGGTGGAGCAGGGGCTGATCCTCAGAGCAGGTCTTCGCCAATGGCTTCTCTGGGCAGTGGGTAGTCTGGCTGGGCCAGTCTGGCAAAGCCCAGACCACATGGAGACAAGTTCGAAGCAGTCCATTTGGGCTGGATGCAGCTCCAGCAAGCAGAACACAGTTCACACAGTGGGAACTAACTCACAACCCACTAGCAGCCTATAGCACATTTACATGTACAGGAATTCTAACAGGCTGGCAAGCGCCCCGGCACAATCTAAAAGTCTCAAAACAATTGGAGCTTAGGGGTAGCTGGAACTCCTGACAGGCTGATCGCATTCAGCAAAAATATTTGGTCTTCTTCAGGTTGAGCCTGGCCCACTTCAGTAGCTTACTTTAGTCATACAAACTTGAATTTAGTCCAAAATAATTCTCTTATCTCCCTCTCAGGAGCAGCACACAGGCATGCAGGCCAAAAACTTAGCCTTTTCAGAGTTCTCCCATGTGAATCCACTCAGGATTGCTGCTCAGAAACACTTCAGCTCCTTCTTGCTCAGCTTCCAGCTTAGTTCTAACTGAAAACTGCAAACAGCCCGGGACTTCCCCAAGATCCAAAAGATTTGGTTGGCTGATTTGGCTGTCAGTCAAAACAAGAGCTCCACCTTCAGTTGTAAAAAAGGCACAAAAAATCTCCAAACTAAATTTCCTACAGATTTTTAATTCAGACAGCTTCTGTAGTCTGGCTACATTTTAGGTCCCACCAGTACTGTTTGGTCCACTTTGCAGTCCAGGACCAAGATACTGGAGACAAACAAAACAGTCCTTGCTACAAAGAAAGCAGGTTAGACAAACTATTTTATCATTATCACTCTAAATGATTTTCAGTAAATAGTTACATCTTGCAACAGAGTTCCCTCTCAGATTGCTTAAGCTGCAATTAAGCAGCTCTTAAAGACACAGTACACAGAGGCTATACAAGCTTTGGTAATCACATTTAAACTGCTAAAATGCAGGACACCAGCCTGACAGTGAGCATTTAGGCAAGCTCAAGTAAGACTTTTTGGGAACCCCCATTTGTAGGGGGGTTACAGAAAGCCTCTACTTAGTTACTGTTAGGGATCCTGGTTGGGTGGGGTAGCCACTGGACTACCAGGAAATGCGGTGGGTTTACGCCAGGACCTGCATTTGGACCTGGGGCAGTGGAGAACACTAGCTCACCTGGACTAATGGGACTTGACAGCTACTGGACATCGGGGACTGAGGCTGGGGTGTTATGGCTTCGGATGGGGGTCAGTCTAGGGTGGGGGGGCACTGGACTACCAGGGTGGTACAGTGCTGGAAACCTTATCAATTCAGGATAGGGACTGGGAAGGGGGTTGGCACTTGACTGCTGGGACTGGCAGGCAGCAGTGCACTTGTGTGCACTTCTGACACCTGCCTGTGGGTGGCTGGCTGGGTTAGGCCAGCTTTTCATGGCCTAACTATGGTCTGCATGGTTCTGGACTTCGAGGGGCATATTCCCAATGAATTTGCTGCAGCCAGCATATGCATGGAAACACCCCCTCCACTTGTGCAGCATAAATAATTTCGCACAACACCCATTCCCTTCTGGGCAGCACATCTTGCCCCTCGAATATCACCCCTTCAGTACATTGTTGGAGTTGCGTGCCTCATCTTCCTTTTCTGCTGGGATGCGCCAAGCATCTCCCTTTGAATATGGGGGCTCTGCACTTTATATGAAATATAATTATCCATATAATATGATATCCCAGCTATAAATGCTCAACACACTGACTTATATAATTGTCAAAATGTTTAAACTGATCAGTCTTGGATCTGTCCCACCATATTTTCAGAGGACATCCATCTGCACTGACAGCATTTGAAGTTCAGACACAGTTGTGTCAGAAAAACTGGCATTTGCAGCAAATGAATGATGCATACATTTTTCCTGATGTAAGCTGAAGCAAATTGCAGCCTTTGTCATAGACACAGTGTGCACTTTGAAAATGTGGCAGGTGAATCTGGATGCAATTGGTCAGACGTTAATGCAGGTGAACAATGCCACTGCATCCACAACAGACCTGTTTGAAAATTCTGGCCTCTTTATTCAAGTGTGGTGAAAAACATTTAACCTTTTTGTAAACATGCTGTATATATTTTTTTTAATTCTAGCTATTTCACTTTATGAAGAATATCCATTTACAAATGAATGCCAATGAAGAACTGTTTTTTGATGTTAATGGCAATCCACCGACTAGATATGATATCATAAACTGGCAAACTGATGCTGAAAATGCCGTAGTATTTGTTAACGTTGGAGTCTTTGAGAATCAAGATCTTTTCATCAATGAAAGCCTCATACTGTGGAATGAAGGCAAAACCCAGGTAACTAAAAATCCCATCCATTTATCTTGAATATTGCAGTATTTATACTATCAGATGTCTGTTGGTTGGTCTGTCTGTCAAAGACTGGCAGAACTTTGTGCAGCAGTGGTTCCTGTATTGCTGCCCTTCCTCTACTTACCAGGTTCAGTCCTACTGGCCAAGTCTTGCCTGTCTCCATCCCAGTTTGAACCTGGACTGGCCAGGTGTTGGCAGCTGGTTCCAGGAGTCCATTTCCATGGCTCAGTGATGATGGTAGAGGGGCCGGGGGAACCTGACTATTTAAGGAGAGCCATCCAAGTGGGTCCAAAAAATGGAAACTGGCAGAACCTTGCAAAGCAGCATTTCCTGTATTGCCACCCTTCCTCCACTTCCTAGCTTCAGTCCTGCTAGCCAAATCTTGCCTGACTCCATCCCAGTTTGAACCTGGACTGGCTAGATAGCAGCAGCTGGTTTCAGGAGCTGTATTGGTGAATCCGTGACAGCAGAGGTGGACAAGTGACATATACCAACATACTATATACTAACATATTAACATACTTAAATGCCAGCAGAGTAGGCCTCATGGTCTATCGAGTCTGCTTGAGAGTCAATACCCTTATATGGTATGATTACCACACCCTGGCCCCCAATGATCCCCTGTCCCCACCAGAGTTCCCTCCCAGAAATGACATTCCTCAGCTTATCCTCCTCTTGTACCTGTCCCAGCCTCTCTCAAATCCTTCCACCAAAGATACCCCCACCAGCTCCCTGGGTAATGCATTCCAAGGCTTCAGAACCCTCTCAGTGAAGTATCGCCTCCTTCTCCCCCCCCGAGTCTCCCACCCTCAAGCTTCCAACTGTGCCCCCTGGTGGCACCTCTCACCTTCCTCTGAAAGATCCCATTTGGGCCTACCCCATTTACCCCTTTTAGATACTTGAAGACCTTAATCATATCCCTACAGTATCTCTCCTCTCCTCCAGTGAAAACAGGCTGAGCTCCTCTAGTTTCTTCTCACATGACAAATCATCCAGACCCCATATCATCTTGGTTGCCCTCCTCTGGATGCGCTCCAGGAGTGCAATGTCTTTCCTTAAGTCCGGACACCAAAACTGCATGCAGTATTCAAGGTGTGTTCTAGCCAGGCAATTATATAGTGGCAGAATAACATCACTACTTCTTGAGGTAATCTCCCTGGCGATGCAACTCAGCATTTTATTTGCCTTGGCTACCGCCCTCCTACATTGCTCAGAATTATTCGTTTTGGCATTCATGACCACCCCAAATCCCTTTCCTCACTTGAAGCCTGCAGTGCTACACCTCCCAGGGTGTACACATGGCCTGGGTTCCTACGCCCCGGGTGAAGCACCTTGCACTTCCCTGTGTTAAATTTCAGTTTCCAAGTGCATGCCCATCTCTCCAGAGCATCCAGGTTCCCCTGCAGAGCAACCCTACCCTCTTCCCATCCACCACCACCCCCAGCTTAGAGTCATCTGCAAAGAGGTGCATTTTGCTCCTGATACCTTCCATGATGTCAGAGATGTAAGTGTTAAACAGGAGCAGTCCTAGAACTGATCCCTGCAGGACCACACTAATAAGCCCCCAGGAGGACAAACTTCCCCTACCACCACCTGCTGAGTACATCCAGATAGCAAGTTCCCAATCCACTTGACCATCAGGGCCCCCACCCCATCCTCCCCAGCTTATCCAGCAGACCAGAGTGAGGTACCGAATCAAACACCTTGCTGAAGTCCAGAATGAAGACATTCACCAGTCTACCCTGATCAAGTGCCATCATCGCCCAATCATAGAACTCCACAAGGTTTGTCTGACATGATCTGCCCAGGATGAAGCCATGCTGGTGATCATCCATGTGCCTCCATTCCGCCAAGGGCCTTGAGGATGTTGGCTGCACATTTAATAAGTGCGGTGTTTGTACCATGCTTTTGTCTGAACCCATACTGGGTGCCTACCAACAGCTGATTTATTTCCAGGTAATCATGCAGCTGATTATAGACAAGCCAGTCCTGGATTTTGGCAAGGTTGCAAAGGAACGATTTTGGCCTGTAGTTTCCGATTGGTTCCTTGGTGCCCTCCTTATGTTTAGGGACTACATATGCCTCTTTCCATTTGGCTGGAACAACTTCTTTGATTAGGGACCTATTTATTAGTCATATAATGGGAGAGACTATGGCTGGGGCAGCAGCCTTTAGTAATCTAGGTACTAAGTCATCTGGAACTGCAGTACCTCTGCCCATTATTTTCTTTAGGAGAGGAGTACTTTTCATGTGATCTTTCTTAGGTGGAATTCCAGGTGCTGGAGTACTGGGCTAATAGGGGCATGATTGGTCGGGCACCCGGGTGGGGAAGTTTGCTTTGTATTTATTCATATCAGTAAAAAAGCTGTTGAAGGCATTGGCTGCCTCCTGGCCGTCATCAATAGTTTGGCCATTGATGTTGATTCTGCCTTGTGAGGGTTTGCTGCTGCCTTTCACCAGATGTGTGATTTTCTTTCAGAAACACCTAGGGTCAGTTAAGATGTCCTGTTGGAGATTCTTAATGTATTCCCTCTTTGCTACTTTAGCACTTGTTTTACTTTGGTTCCTGGGCATGCTGCAGACAACCCAGTCAGAGCCAGCCAAGAAGAGTTAGCCAGTCTTCTTGAATTTGACCCAGGCCTTTTCTCTCTGTGTCACAAGCATCTTGAGCTCAGGGGTGAACCATTTATGGCACTGCCCCTTGACCCTGAGCTTCTGGGGGGGGCATGCTTATTAGTGGCAGACATGAAGCAATACTGGAAGAATTCCAGAGCTTTGTCTATGGTTGGCAGATGCAGTATAGGACTCCAGTCAAGGCTGTATAGGTCAGACTGGAGAGTGGGTGCTAAGAACTTAGAGAAACCCCTTGCGGTGAACACCCTATGTGGGATTTTGGAAAATCGGGTCTTCCATATGCAGAATATGGGCAAGTGATCACTCAAGGCATCCGAGAATATGCCAGCTGATTGCATGTTATTTGGGGTTGGAAACCAGCACCCAGTCGATAATGGAGTGATTGCCCATTTTGCTATTGAGCCTAGTGGGTGCCGTAATGACCTGGGTTTTGTGCGTGTCCAATAGGGATGACTTGTACCCCTGATCTGGGACCACTGTCCATTTAAGATTAAAGTCCCCCAACATGATTAATTCAGTGTCGGCATGTTCAGACAACATTTTTGTTAGGGTATCTGTAGCCTGGTAGCTACCCTTGGAGGATTATACAGGCATCCCAGCAACAAGGAATTAACGTTCCCAAGGGTTATCTTAACAAATATAGCTTCACAACTGAGACAGTCTATTGTTGGTAGTGAGGCAAGTGATACACACAGGGTATCCCTTGTGAAGATTAGTATCCCTTCCCCTTTATTTTCCTCCCTGTCTTTTCTAACGACAGAGTATCCCAGGAGTTCAAACCCATGCATTAAAAATGCTTGTTTTCAGCCATGTTTCTATCACAGCTAACATGTCAGGATTATATAGGTCTATCAACCTCTAAACCTCATGGAGTTTGGGCCACAGGTTACAGACATTCTTGTGAACCAGCCGTAGGCCCGTTGGAGATGCCCAGTTATGACTGTGTGAGTTTCCAGTACTGAGGTTGGGCACAGGGGGACCAGTGTTTGGTTGCATTATGAACCTGTTTAGTTTCAGGTGGCTTATTTACTCTCAGGATAGCCACACCCACCTGATTCACAGTTGGCTTGGTATATGTTAAATTGACAGTATGTGTTCACAGCCTGGTGTAACACCAGTTTCCTAAAGCCTGCTCTGCTGTCTACTATTTTGTCCCTCTATTTAATGTACAACAGCACAGAAACAAGTATTGTTTCCACCCTAGTCTCACCACTTGTTTTGTGTACTGCTTTGTCCCTCTATTTCACTTACAACAGCATTCAAACAAACATAGTTTCCACTCTAGTCTTACCACTCATTTTTTACACTCCCTTCCAAGCCTATCTCACTGACCTCCAGTTTTGATTGGCCTATTGCTGCTCCACCTCCCTTCCATTATGTCTCCAGCTGAGCATTTAATAGTCAGTTGAGGCGGAGTGAGTGGGAGGGAAAATGTCAATACTATACTCAAAAGTCAAAGTGCAGCAAAGTCACAGTTTGGCAGGAGCAGGTCTCCAGATGCAGAAGTATTTTAAAATCCCATACTCATGTGCTACACCACTGAACTGGGTTCGAATGAGCCTGGGTCGTCCAGGGTCGGCAGGGGAGGAGAAAAATGGAGCGTCCGGAGGACTGCTCTCCTTCTCCAGGGAGGGAGGTGGGTTGCCATCAGTGCTCTAGCGGCCTCTGGCGGCAGCTGGGGGTGGCTGTAGAGCACTGGCAGGGACATGGAGGGAATGTGCTGAGGGCAGACACTTGGCTTGAGTGCATGCAGACGCATGCTGCACGCTCGGGGCCTTAGAGGGCCTTATTGCATGACTAATCGTTGGGGAGAAAAAAGTGGAAAATTATGGGCACTAGTCACGGCAGCATGATGGCCATCTCTCAGAGGGACTTGATCGAGGCTGAGGGCATGTGGCATTACTGGATCCTGATCTGGGGGTTGAGCTAAGGGGAGAGCTCCCCTCCACCCCGCCATGGGGAATAAGCCAAGGGGGCAGCTCGGGCCCGAATGTGGAGCTGGAGAGTAGTCCCAGGAGATGGCAGCCTGAATACCCAGAGGATGCCAGACATGTAGAGGTAAGGCAGACTGGTGGCCCCTAGGGAGAAAAAAGTATAACCAACAAAAAAATTCCATACTCAAAAGACACGGTTCAGCAGGAGCGGGTCTCCTGATTCAGAAAAAGAGGACAATTTAGGTACAATCTGCTGTATCGGGTTTCCCGAAAGGAGGCAAGTGAACTGGATTGGTCCCAGTCTGATGACAAAAAGTCTGAAATTGTTTAAAATAAATCCCAGTGCAGGGGTAGGACAATGGTGATTCAGCTGTGGCTGCCCTGCAACCCTGATGATTCTGATGGTTTTCTGCTGTTGCTATCTCTCACTAAGAAAGCATTCAGTTTTATAAGCAACATTTGTCTTTGTGCTTTTCAAATTTTGGTGCAGTCCCTGCCACAACCATTAATTGGCTGAGAGCTAGAATCCTAACTGCTGCGCTGACTCCCCGGAACAGAAATTTCAATATCTTACTCAAATAATATCTATCTGTCTATTTATACCACCTGAATGTTCTAAGAAAGATCGGAGGCAGTCTCTGAGTTTTGTCATTCCCTGCCTCAGAACAGAAAGCAAACCATAACTGGAGATTTCAATTTAAATTGGGGAAGTAGGCAGGCAGACAGGGCAATGAAGTTATTTGAAGATTTGGGTCTTTATTAACTAATTACTGTTTCAATAAAAGCATTTTGAAACTAAAACACATAAAAATAAATCAGCAAATTTAACTTAAAACTAACAAAATGTTTTAAAAATCACAAAGCAGCCTCGCTTCAGCTTCCCTCCACTCCCTCGTGAGTCACTTCCCAGAGAGCAACTTTATCCTTGAAAATGTGAACTCATTCTAATTATAACTCTCCATATGAGACAATTCTTAACTGGGTGGGGGTTTCCAACCGTCCACAATTAGTGGCTTCTGGTATCTTTTCTGCCTGTTTGAGTGACAACTGTGCAGCTGCAGACCATCAGCTGATCACCAGCCCCAAGTCATAAAATCCTTGTTGTCTATTGTTCCCAACCACCTACCGATTAAGGGCCCATTGTAGAAAAAAATACATTTAAATAATTTTCTCTCCCTTGTGTCTAGTGAACCCCACATCCCATCCCATCCCCATCCTTTTAAAACATCTTTCCCTCATTCCCTGATGTCTAGTGAACCCCCAGCCCCCCACTCTGGCAGGTAGTCTCCACCATCTCGCTCCCCACTCCTCCTCTCCTCTGTGACAGCCACCACTGAGCTATCAGCGTTAGTGCTTGTACAAGCAACGCGCTCATTCATCCAGCTCAATGGATGGCCAGTTGTAGAGGAGAGAGGAAGGCTGTGTTGGTCACCCAGTCACAGTCAGGATGGGTGGAGAGGGGCGGGTGGGGGTTACCTGCCAGGGTAGGGGGACCATTAGACACCAGGGAATGAGGGAAACATGTTTTAAAATGGGATCGAGGATAGAGAGGGGAGCCACAAGGCACCAGGGAGGGAAAGTTATTTAAATGTTTGTTTTTTTTTCTACAATGGGCCCTCAATTGGTGGGTGGGGGTCCCAATAGACTCCAGGGATTTTATGACTTAGGGATGGTGAACGGCAGGTGGTAGGGGTCCACTAGAGACCAGTGATTTTATTTTTATATGGGGCCAGCAATTGGTGGGGGGGGGTACGAGACACCAGGTATTTTTTTTTTATAAGGGGCCAGCAATTGATGGTTGGAGGGTACCACAGTGCACCATGTATTTTACATGGGTCCAGCAATCAGCAGGTGGGGGGCCACTAGATACCAGGAATAGGATTTTTATATGTGACTGGCAATCAGTTGGTGGGGCAGAACCAAATTTTGTTTACATGGCGCTGGGGAGTGGTGGAGGGGTGAATTGGGCAGCTATCAGTGGATTAATGGGTTAATATATTAAACTGTGGGGGATTAGCAGAGCTGACCACTGGCAGTGATCAGTTCTTTAGAATTCTTCCCCACACAGTTTAATTCATTAACCCAGTGTTCAACATTTATTTCATCGTTTAAAGCGAATTTTATAAAGTCGCCAAAATAATTTCCAAATTTTCACACAAGTGAATGTCCACTTTGGCAGATATTTCACGGTCATAATTTATTTTGCACATCTCTATTAACTGGTCATGATCAAGAGACAATGATAATTTTAATCCTATTTCCTTGCTTGTTTCGCTTGTTAAGATTCTAGAAAAACTGGTGTCTGACCAGACAGTTGATTTTTTCAGTAAATGTAATATTTGGTCTGACTCTCACAATGTTTTTTGAGTGATTCATAATATGGAGATTGCCTTGGTGAGGGTCACAAATCAATTTTGAATTTTGGATGAGGGACTCATTGTGGCCCCTGTATTTGTGGACCACACCAAGTTTTGACTTGGTAGGCTAAAAGGTGTTGATTGGTACTTTGGCTAACCTGAACTTCTACAGTGATGCATTATTGTGATCCTCAAATTATTTTAAAGGCAGGTCTCATAAAACTTTAATAGAGGGCATTCACTCAGTTGATTGTCAGATATTAAATGGTTTACTCTAAGGATCCATCCTTGGCCTACTATTAATTACATTGGGCCCTATGCACCAGTAGGCTCATGTTACACACAGAATGCATGTAACCCACACCCTCAGAATAGCACCTGTGGACAAGTGCACACTGGCCATTATTCACTAATGGCAGCCAGATGTCCATGGCTCCACACACCCATGGCCACAGGGCAGCTGCAGGTGGAGTAGCAGGCCCAGCCGGGCATCCAGTCGGATTCCCAACATGGATCCCACAGCAGATCCTTTGAGCTACTGCGTGGGTCTGGGTGAACGAATGACCTCTCCAGGCACCCAGACCCACAACAAAAGGCCCCACCATGCAGTGGGCATACCCACCAGCCCTTCTGGTGCATGGACAGGTTACCGGCAGTCGGACCCCGCCCCCATCCCGCAGGCCGCCCCCCAACACAGATGTCCCCAAACCCCACTCCTGCACATCCCCAAGACCCCTACAACACACCCAGCACCCCCCAAGAACCACAAGTGGTCCATGAAGCCCCCTGCCCCCCATGCACACAAACTCCCATTCTGTGCCAGGCCATGGGCCACCCCCCAGTACCCCCACCACCACATCCATGAGCAGTGCCCCTCAACCACCACTGCACCGACACCCCCCACCCTGTCTGTGCCACAGGGTGGGGGGAATGACCACCTCTCAGTCTGCAGGGTCCTGGACACCACCAGGTGATGGGGGGTCTGCCAGAAAATTGGGGGATTGGATGCCTTGTCCGGGGGTGCTGTAAGTTCTCACCTGCCCAGATGCTCCAGCCCTCACCATCATCTTTGTGGGCTGGGACAGCATAGTGGATAGTTGCCTGAGTCCTCCGTTTCTGGTGGGGCACTTGCAAGGGGGTGCATAGTGGGTTATGGCAGGGTCTCCACTGCCTTAAGCTGCCCTCTCCTCCGTACCCCTGTGGCCAGCACTATGTGCCATAGTGCATAGTGCGTAATGCTGGCCTGCCCCTTGTGCATTGCTATCTGAGCAGCCAGGGAATTGGGCACATAGGTGCTGTGCACCCCCCCCTTGGTGCATCCCACATAGGGGCGCAAAGGGTGTGGAGTGGCAACATGCCCCAGATATGCGTAGGTAGCCTCTCTGCTCCAGTGGTGCATAGAACCCTATTATTTGTTAATTCCGTCCAGAAAGTTGCTCTTGTATTGATCACATTTTACATGCAGACAATGCAGTATTATACTGCAAGGGTGGAGATGTATTAACCCTCAATGTTAAATTGAAGGAAACTTTTTGATGACTTCATACTTAATTCACTGATCATAGATTACTGCTCAACTCAAAAAAGAATAAATGAATGCTCTTTGCTGTGCCACATAAGGACAATGACATTGACTTTAGGATTGTGGTTAACAAGGGGAAGAAATCTAAAAGATTTCTGAATTTATTTACCAGTTTCCCTTGATTGCAGTCTTTCTTTTGAGACACGTCTCATGTCTCATAAAGAAGATATGCCCAAGGCTGGGTATGTTGTAGACAATAAAACAGTCCCTTGTCCCAGAACCTGGACTACATTTGGCAAAACGATTTTTGTTCACACTACTTAATTATGGCTCCTTGATTTATACTTTGGTGGCTGAAGAAAGTATAAGCTCAGTTAAGAACTACATATCCCAATGTGTTAAAATGTGTTACCAGCCTCCCCAGAAGAATACACCATTGTATACTATAGCAGAATATGGGGTGTTTTTCACTTGAAAACAGATTTTTCTACAGATTTTCCCTGTTTTTGTATCAAATAAATTATGGATTTATGCCATAGTGTAGCTGAACTGTATCCAAAATATGTAAATATGTTTGATATAAGGTTTCAAAGTAAGTTTACCATTTCTAACTACTAAGCAGGGTCAGAACTCTCTGCAGTCTAGAGCAATTAAACTTTACAACAGCTAACCATCTTCAGTTACTGACTAAATAAGATGTCTGCTTTCAAAACCAAACATAAGACTAATGCCCTCAGCAGATCAAAATGTAATTGTTTCTGATGCATTCATTGTATCTTCTGAAACTGCTCGTATTTGATTCTGTTGTCATTTGTATTTATTATATATGTATTTTTTGTAACAAACTATTGTAGTTGCACATAAAAATGGGCATTTTGATCATGTGCTTCCAGTATGAAATGAAACATAGAAACATAGACGTTTCTACCTTATAAATGTGCCATAGACCTTTGCTCTGTCAATGGCCTATCTATTCATACTCATCCATATTGCTCCCTTATGCCTATCCCATGCCTGTTTGAAGCCTTGCACTGTATTCATATCCACCACTTCGTGAGGTAGGCCGTTCCATGCATCCACCACCCTTCCTGTGAAAAAGAACTTCCTCACATTACCCTTTAATCGGCCTCCCTCTAATCTCATGCTGTGTCCTCTTGTCCTGCTATTTTTCTTATACTGAAACATGTTAGACTCTTCCACCTTGTTAATGCCCTTAAGGTGTTTGAATGTTACAATCATATCACCTCTCTCCCTTCTTTGCTCTAGGGTATACATATTGAGTTCAGTTAATCTGTCCTCATATGTTTTCTGATGCAGTCCCTGCACCATTTTGGTGGCCCTTCTCTGGACTGCCTCAATTTGGTTAATGTCCTTGTGAAGGTGTGGCCTCCAGTACTGCACGTAGTACTCCAGATGGGGCCTATCCAGTGTCTTGTAAAATGGAAATATCACCTCCCTCTTCTGACTTGTGATACCCCTACTAATACACCCCAATGTCCCTCTAGCCTTACCTACTGCTTTAGAGGTCTTCTTGGATGATTTCAGGTCATTGGTGATGATGACACCCAAGTCTCTTTCTTCCCTTGTGACTGCCAGCAACTCCTCCCAGCTTATAGGTGGCTTCAGGGTTTCCCTTCCCTATGTGCATGATCTTGCACTTCATTGCGTTAAACCCCAGTTGCCACTCTTCTGACTATTTTGCTAGTTTATCCAGCTCTCTCTTCATTCTGCCCACCACATCTGGATCATCTACTCTGTTGCAGATCCTGGTGTCATCTGCAAACAGACAAACCTTACCCTCCAGTCCATCTGCAATGTCACTGATGAAGATATTGAAGAGGACTGGCCCCAGGACTGATCCCTGAGGTACCCCACTTGTGACTTGCATCTCTTCTGACTTTGTACCTTTTACCTCCACTCTCTGTTTTCTGCCCGTCAAACAGTTTGCCACCCAGTTGACCAAAGTTTGACCCACCCCGAGCCTACCCAGCTTATTAATCAATCTTCTATGTGGAACAGTGTCGAAAGCTTTGCAGAAGTCAAGGTAGGCAACATCAACTGTTCCCCCTTGGTCCACCATTCTGGTTACCCAGTCAAAGAAATCTATGAAATTAGTTTAACAGGACCTTCCTTTTGTAAACCAATTCTGTCTTGGATCCTGTGCTCCTATGGATTCCAGGTGTTCCACTATCCTTTCCTTAAGGAGTGTCTCCATAATCTTTGCCCACTACTGAGGTAAGACTGACTGATCTGTAGTTCCCTGCCTCTTACCTACTACCACTCTTGTGGAGTGGGATCACATGAGCCCTTCTCCAGTCTTCTGGGACCTCTCCTGTGCTCAGAGACTCACTAAACAGTTCTGATAATGGCTCTGCTAGTTCACCTCCTTTAGTACCCTGGGATGTATACCATCTGGTCCCATTGCCTTGTCCACCCTGAGCTTATCGAGCTCTTGCAGGACCCTTTCTTTTGTGAAGGGACCAGTACACCTCCCTCCCCTTGTGTCCATGGTGCAGAGCTGTGGGCCCTGCCCTACCTTCTCTTCAGTAAATACTGAGCAGAAGTATCTATTTAGGATAGATGCTTTTACATGGTCCTCCTCCTCACACACACCCTTATACCCTTTGATCTTAGCAATACCCCCTCTGGACTTTCTCCTTTCACTAATGTATCTATAGAAAGTCTTGTCACCTTCTTTTACTGTTTGTGCTAGTGTTTCCTCAGTTTGGGCCTTTGCCTGCCTTACTGCCTTCCCTGCTTCCCTTAGGGAAGTTTGGTTAGCCTCCCTATCTTCATCCTGCTGCATTCTCTTATATTTCCTGAAGGCCAGTCTTTTGGCACTGACCTTTTCTGCTGCTGTGTTTGAGAACCAAAGAGGTTTCCTTCTTCTTTTGCACTTCCTTTTCTCACTAACACAATGGGATGTTGCTTCAAGTATTGCATCTTTAATTCTTGCCACTTTGCCTGTACCTCTTCACCTGTATTTCTTTTTGCCAGGGCTAGCTTAACTCTGTTGGCCATCTTATCAAAGTCAGCTCCTCTGAAGTCCCCTATTTTTGCCTTGGAATGGGATAATTTGGTTGTAGTGGCCAAACTGAACCATACCATGTGATGGTCACTGGCACCCAGGTAACCTGTCTACCTGGAGATCTGTGATCCTTTCCCTGTTAGTCAGTACTAGATCTAGGATAGCCCTGTCTCTTGTGGGTTGTTGTACCAGTTGTTTGAGGCACTCCCCCTGCAGGGAAGCCACCATATGTTTAGTTCTGGCAGATGTCCCTGCTGGTATTGACCAATCTGTATCTAGCATGTTGAAGTCTCCCATTATGGGAACCTCCCCTTTAGCTGCCATGTTTTGTATATCGTCTAACAGTAATGTGTCCATGTCCTCCCCCTGGTCTGGAGGCATGTACACAACCCCAGTTCATATGGCTGTCCCATTTCCTGTTTCCTGGATGACCTACTGTTCTTCTGGCTCCTTATGTGAATTCTGAATTTCTGTAGCTTTGATATTTTGATTGACATAAAGGGCCACTCCACCCCTTTTTGCACCTCGGTCTCTTCTGAACAGTACATAGCCAGGTACTGAAGTCTCCCAAGTGTGGTTACTGGTAAACAATGTCTCGCTAATAGCTACTATGTCCAGTTTAGTCTCTGTCATTATTGCCTGCAGGTCTGGGATCTTGTTTCCCAGACTGTGAGCATTTGTGTACCTGATTTTCCATTGGTCAGATTTCAGTGTGTTAGTTGTTGGGCAAGGTCCGGCATTTCCCCTGTGCATCATATGGGGAGCCGGACCTTTTTCTTTCTCTCTATCTATCTATCTATCTATCTATCTATCTATCTATCTATCTATCTATCTATCTATCTATCTATCTATCTATCTATCTCTATCTCTGTCTGTATCATCTACCTCTGTCTCTGTCAGTCTGCCTGTCTGCCCATCCATCTATCCATCTACCTATCTATCTATTTCTATCTTTCTTTCTTTCTTTCTATCTATCTATCTATCTATCTATCTATCTATCTATCTATCTATCTGTCTATCTCTCTCTCTCTCTCTCTCTCTCTCTGTCTGTCTGTCTCTGTTTATGTCCATCTACCTTTGTCTCTGTCTGTCTGTGTCTGTCTGTCTCTATCTATCTATCTATCTATCTATCTATCTATCTATCTATCTATCTATCTATCTATCTCTATCTCTCTACCTGTCTCTGCCTGTCTATATCATCTACCTCTGTCTCTGTCTGTCTGCCTGCCTGTCTATCCATCTCTCTATCTATCTATCTATACTATATTCCATTGGGAAATTACATTGAAGATGGATAAATGTAGAGTCATGCAGAGTCATGCATGTTGTTAGGGATAATCAAATACACAAATATATCTTTGTAGGTTTCTTTTGGATGTGTCAATAACTGAAAGAGATTTGGGGATGCAAGTACAGTATCTAGCAATATGGGAACTACAGACCAGACTAATGAAGCTAGAGCAAAAACTAATTGAATAATATGGGCCATAAAGAACATTAGATCAAGAAATAACAAAGTCTGGTCAGAGGTGGTATGGCTGTAGCCAAGGTCACTGGTGGAACATGGCACTGCCTGCCATGTCCAAGATGGCCGCTGCAGTTATCTGTGCATGCATGATGACTCGTACATGTGCACTGAGCTCTGAGTCATTCATGCACAGAAATAGATAAATACAATATTGGAGAAAGTCCTGAACCAGTACATAGATCCCAGCAGGCCCCAGCACACATGTCGCTACTTTGTGGGTGAGGTTCCTTTACCCACCACATGGTGCGGCATCTGCACCAAAATACTGCTTCATCCCTACCCAGGCCAGGGTGGGTGCTGCATGCTGCAGCACAGTTCCCATCAGCCTTTTCCCATTAAACCGCCTGACTGAGTTCACTCCTGAACTCCACTCACTAGCATGGTAAGGCAGCATGTTCCTCAGAGTTGCAATGGACATCCCTGCAAACAACGTTACTTAATAAATTCTTTGTTATTCGGTCCTGAAAGTTGATTTTGCACAGTGGCTGCAAAATCACCTTCCAGACCTGATTAACAAAATGACAGTGTCAGTTTTCATGAGGTGGGTCTCAAAAGACCATGTTGAAAATTTGGTGAAAAATTCTAACATTTATTTATTTTATTTGAACATTTGGTAAGTGGAAAAGACACACTGAGACAAGGCTAATTTCCAGGTGCAATCTGGGGGAGGAGGGCACAGGCATGTTACAAGCATAAAGCAGTCATCAATTTGTACAGAAACTCAGAAGCATACCACTACAAGAATGCAATGCAATTAATTCACACACTTCATAATGGAATAAGATTATGTTCAAAAACACAGAATCATGTCATAGTATCATAGTATCATAGTAAAAGCCAGCAGAATAGGCCCCATGGTCTATCATGTCTGCTCGGAAGCCAGCCCACTACTGGGAGCTCGCTCCACAACCCCCCCAGCCCCAGAGGTGGTCTTCCTGGCTTCAGTATCCCCTGTACCTGTCCCAAACCTTCTTGAATCCCTCCACTGTGTTCTTTCCACCAGACTCCTGGGTAGTGCATTCCATGTTTCCACCACCCTCTCAGTGAGGAAGTGTCTCCCGCGCCCCCTGCACATCCCTCCAGTTTCCACTTGTGCCCTTGGTAGTTCCCCTCTCTTTAGTCTGAACACTTCCTGGCTCTGCCCTTATTTATCCCCTTACATACTTGAAGACCTTTATCATGTCCCCCCATCCTCCTCTCTTCCGATGCATACAGTTTAAGTTCTTCAGTCTCTCCCTTAGGCCTAAACCCATGCCCTGAATTATCCTGGTCACCCTCCTCTGGACCCTATCCAGCAGCTCTATGTCTTTCTTAAGGTGGGGTCTCCAGAACTGCACACAGTACTCAAGATGCGGCCTAACCTGGGTATTTTACAGAGGGAGGATCACCTTCCTCCTCCTGTAGGTAATCCCCCTGGTTAGACAGCCTAGTATGCTGTTTGATTTTGCTGCAGCTCTTCAACAATTTTCAGGGTTGTTCATTTTGCTGTCCACCACTACCCCTAGGTCCCTCTCCCCCGATGTGGCTTGCAGTGTAACCCCCCCAGGGTGTATGCATGGCCGGGTTTCTGACCCCCAGATTCAGCACCCTACATTTTCCCTGCATTGAACTTCAATCCCCACTTCCTTAACCACCCCCCAGAGCATCCAGATCCCCCTGGAGAGCCTCTCTCCCCTCTCTTTACCATCTGCCAGTACTCCCAGTTTTGAGTCATATGCAAATAGATGCAGCCTACTCCTAACATCTCTCCCTATGTCCAAGACATAGGAATTGAACAGGAGTGGTCCCAGGACCAAACCCTTGGGAACCCCACTGATGACCCTTCTGGGGGAGGAGACTATCCCTCCAACCACCACTTTCTGTATTCATCTTGTAAGCCAAATGTCCACCCACCTGAGCAACTGCCTCCCCACTCCCATCCCCTCCAGCTTTGTTACAGGCCATTATTGGGTACCAAATTGAACGCCTTACTGAAATCCAGATAGAGGACGTCCACCAGCCTATGTCTCTCCAGGGCACCCATCACTGAGTCAATAAAACTCCACCTGGTTGGTATGGCATGACCTCCCTGGAACAAAACCATACTGCCTGTCATCCCGGTGCCCCAACCTTTCCAGCTGCCCCCAAGTCTCTCCTTGATAATGCCCACCATAACCTTGCCTACCACAGATGTTAGGTTAACATGCCTATAATTCCCCATCTCCTCTCTGGAACCCCCCTTTGTGGATAGGCACCACATGAGCCATCTTTCAATCTTGAGGCACCCACCCTGACATCAGAAAGATGTTGAAGAGTGAGGCCAGTGGAGCTACCAACACATCCACCAGTTCCTTCAGTGCTCTTGGATGCAGCCCATCTGGCCCTGGTGCCTTCTCAGTCTTTAGCGACTGGAAGGCCTCTTTCACCCTATCTACTGTGTTTTTACCCTCCCATCCCACCTCCACATGCACCCACCCCTTCCCCTCTAGAGTGAACCATCTCCTGCCCTAGCCTCTTCCAATCTTTCAGTCTCTAACTGACCTCCCAGTTCAGTGGGCTTCCCCTCCCTCCCATTGGGATGGAAAGATCTCCTGTCTCCCCCGGTAAAAACTGAGCAAAGTACTCATTTAGTACCTCTGTTTGTCCCCCAGCTTCCTGCTCCCATCCCTCCCCAGTCATAACAGGATATACAATACAGAGTATAATGGATAGGGAAGTGTGTGTTATGAATATTTTTTTTTTCACACCTGAGGTATGTGATGACACATAAACCTCAAGAGAGAAGTTCGAGAGGATTATGCAGTCATTACACACCGAGGGGGAGAAAAACATATTCATATACACATACCTCCTTATCCATTATTTTTTATAATTGCTGGTAATTGTTAAATATGTATGGTCACATAAATAAAACAAGACAATTGCTAACATTTTGCTAATTTATTGTGAAACACCAAGTTTAAGTTTAAGAGAAACTACATTTACATCAGGCGGACTTTTATTTTATTTTTGCTTGTAACTGTAGAAGTAAACTGCAGAAGAACTTATATGCTCATGAGGGCTTCTCTATGTCAGCAAACGAGACAAGCGCTAATTGATAACACAGCACTAAAATGGTTAACTTGAAAAAACACAACTAATATTTTGCCTAAATTACAGTTTTGCAACTTAAAAAGTCATATTTTCTATATAAGACTTTGTTCCGTTGTAGGGCTGATAGAGGAGCAGAGTTGTCATGGCAATGTGGGTCAAGGGTTGCTATGGAGATCTGTGGAGTTGAAACTAAATAATAAGGTTAGGGATCGTGTGAAAATTTAAAGTTTAAAACAGGTTTTTTCGCTGAGAAATATCATCTTCTTGAGAATTAAGATACAGACACATCTATGGAATGACTGGTGAAACAGCTGCTCGCATGAAACCCTCTGAGAATAGATGAGCATGACAGAATGTTGTTTTATTATGAAAACTGATGGTCATAGGGAGAAAGACTGTGGGCAGCACTCGAGATGTGTTGAGAGTGGACTACTGCTATGTTCCTTTAACACTGTGAATTAGATTCTGTGAAAATGTCATAATAACCCAATTTCAGGTTATTATGGTATTTTTCTGATCTAGTAAAACAGGTTATTAAAGGGGGTCAGCAGTAATTATAAAACAATAATAATACAAAACAGTATGGTAGTTACAATGCAGGTGAGATGCAGTTAACGTTCTCAAGTGGGAAAATGTGAAGGCAAGGAAGAAAGCTTTAGTGTAGGGATTGGGAACCATGGAGGCAGGAGCATACGGGGGGTTGGAAGTGAATGAAGTTGCTGTTTGAAAGAGTAAAGTGAGAGGGAGTTTCTTATCAAGAGAGACAGTTTATTCCATAAGAAAGGAAGCTGGTAGGAAAAAGCAGATTTGCTAGAGGTGGAGGAAGGTAGTGGGAGTGAGAAGGTCTGGGTATCCCTGTATCTAAGGCCATATGGGGATGGATCTGTAAGGGATAGGCTCATGAAGAGTCAGAAGGCAATGAGCTGAACCAGTATTTTTCTTTATTTAGTGATTCAGAAAAGACTTTCAAGCGCAAGCTCTTTTACAAAGGTTCCATGTCATAGATTGCAAAACAAAGTACAATAGGAGAAAGCAAAGGTACATCACAATGAACATTACAGCTTATATTCAGAACTTAAAGAATAACTCAAAACATAGGTACAAGTTAAAATAACAAGAAAAACACTTTATGAGGGTGGGGAAGGAAATAAGCAGCCTCAAAGTGCCTTGTCAGTAGTTCAGAGGGGCAGGGATAGCTGGCAGTGGGGTGAAGGAAGGAGGTATGCAAGAAGTAGGTACTGTGGTGGAGGTGAAGGGTGGGGGAAGAAGGGGATAAGGTATAGGGAGAAATGGGGATGAGGGAGGCTGATTG
The DNA here is from genome assembly GCA_016271365.2 of Neoceratodus forsteri. Lineage (NCBI taxonomy): Eukaryota > Metazoa > Chordata > Ceratodontiformes > Ceratodontidae > Neoceratodus > Neoceratodus forsteri. Next base: position 132,212,421 of record JADMNL010000022.1, read on the forward strand.
GAGAAGACATGCTAGAGTAAATATGGGGTGTGAGGGAGCATGGTCAGGCAGCTTGCATTAGTAGTGACTGTTGGGGAAACTCATGGGACTGGGAGTTGGAGGGGGGATGGTGGGATGGCGGGTGCTGAAGGAGGATAACGTGAATTGATTGCTGAGGCAAGTCATGAGAAGAGACAGAGGGATAGGGTTACCTGAGGCCAGCCTAGTGCTTGCTGGGGGGCAGAGAGAGCAGGTGTGGCTGAACTTAGGGGCAGGTGCACTTAGAGAGTGTTATTAGGTGCTGTTTGAGATCAGTTTTGAATTGGGCCATACAGTTGGTGGCCAACAGGTGCCCAGGGAGTTCATTCATCCACAGGGGGGCCTCACAGCCAAATGCACATTGCTCAAGTGAGGTGTGATGGAAGTGGATAGCCAAGGCATCTCTAGTCCTCCCCCTGGTGACCTGTAATGAGTTGGTCACCTTGATCAAATTGCCTACACAAGGCAGTGTTTTACCCTGTACAGCCTTCTTCCCTAGGATGCAAGTCTGGAATTTGACCCTGTTTCTTAATGACAGCCAATGTATGCATTCGTACAGAGTACAGGTGCGCGTGCCATGCTCAGCATCCAGGGTGAGTCTGCAAGCTTTGTTGAGCACAGTCTGAACCCTCTTGAGTGCTGTATCTGTTGCCACCCTGTAGACCACCAGTCCTTAGTCAGTAGTAGATATGATGGGGCTATGGACAGAGAGGCAGAGAGCCCCTGTAGAGATGTATTGCCTGTGCTTGTGCAGGACACCTATCTTCGTATTGACTGTCTTGACCAGAGAGTCAATATGGTGTTCAAACTTGAGGGTATCATCTATTATGACCCCTAGACACTTGAGCAAGTGGACTTGTTCCAGCAGCTCACTGCATCAGTTGGAGATGATATGGGGATGGTGCTTATTTTTGTTGTGGGGGCTGGATATAAGCATGGCCCTGGTCTTCTTGTAGCTTGGTAGCAACTTATGACTACAGAACCAGTCCTTGAGTTTGGAGAAGGAGTTCTGCAGCTCAGATTGTAGTGCAGCCTGAGATGTGCTGCTGCTCAGGAGCACAGCATCGTCTGCATATAGTATGGGTTTAGTGTTGCAGGCTGTGGGAAGGTCATATAAGAAGAGGCTGAAGAGTAGGGCCCCAGTATTGATTCCTGGGGTACCCCTAATTATACCTCTCTTGTGCTAGATGCTGTTTGCCCAATTTTGACACATTGATTTCTCCATGTCAGGCAATCTTGGAACCAGCAAAGGGCAATGGGCACCACACCCATGTTTTGCAGCTGTGTCGGTAACAAGGGGTGGTTGATTGTTTTGAAGGCTTTGGTGAGGTCAATAAAGACAGACCACACCAGTCTGCCTTCATCCAGGGCCTTATGTGCATAGTCCATGTAGTCCAGCAGGGCAGTGCTGGTACTGTGATTTTGTCTGAAGCTATGCTGGTTGGGGCATAGTAGATTATATTTATTGAGATAGTCAATGAGTTGAACTGCCACAATCTTTTCAAGTGCCTTGGACAGGGGTCAGAGGATCGAGATGGGTCTGTAGTTGGCTACCAGAGACTAGTTGCCTCCTTTATGCACTGGCATAACTAAGGCCTACTTCCAAACCACCCGGGAATTGGGCAAGGGCCAAGGACTTATTGTACAGCATGGTAATGGGCACTATAAGAATATCCAGGGTGAGAGATAGAAGTTCCATGTCTATCCCGTCACTTCCCAGACTGGTCTTACCTAGTACTTTCTTGACCATAGTTAGGGCCTCCTTCACTATCACCCTTTTAATGTAGAAGGTCAGATGAGAACACTCAGTACATACGTTGTTGGAAACTAGGTTGAAAACAGGCAGGTGATAGCACTAGGGTAAGATCATTGAAGGCCTTACTGAAGGCTTCTACAATAGCTAGAGGGTCTGTAGTAGGGGTGTTACTGATACTGAGCAGCTGAGGGTGCTTCTTGTCCTCCTTTCCAAGGATGCTTTTGATGTCATCCCAGAATCTTTTCCCCATTACCCCAAGAATTGCTAAGCTGGGCCTTATGATAGTTGGCTTTGGCGAGCCGGATTAGCTTGGTACAGTGGTTCCTGGTCGTTCTGTAACACTGGTAGTCATGCTTGCTACCTGTGTTTCTGGACTTCTTCCAGAGTATGTTCCTTTTTTCAGGTGGGAGAAGAGCTCCCCATCAAGCTAGCCATTTGCCTGCCACTGAATTTTTCTTTTCGTGAGCAGGGCACAGATGTCACAGATGGAGCTAAAGCCCTTAGTGAAGTAACTGATGGCCTGATCAAGGGTAGGCACCAGGTCAATAGGAATCCAGTCATGTAGGGCAAGGGCTGATTTGAGGGCTCCAAGTTTACCCTTCCTCATGACCCTGCATTCAATGAGGATGGGTGAGCTTTTGGTAAATTTATTAGACCACAGGAAGGTGATTGGGGAGTGGTCACTTAGCATGTCCAGGAGAACCTTGATCTCAGAGATCAGGGATGGTGAGCTTGCTAGGACCCAGTCTAGGAGGGTACTGTTTCCTGTCTTGTGGCTTTCTTGGGGGTAGGCAGATCGTGGCAAGGATGAGAGTTTTGCCATTCTGACCGACCTGTGCCTTTATCACTATCATCTCATGGTCCTCAGCCACCCTCGTTCCAGGGATAAGGAAGCACTGCAGAGAGTCCCTGGCATAGATGAGGCATCCCTACCTGTCTTGCCTATTCTGTCAATTCTGTATACTTGAAACCTTTAAGGGCAACTTCTTTGCCTTTGATCCTACTGATCAACCAGGTCTCCATTAGGCAGAGGATGTCATGGGTATGGCTGGCCATCCATGTCTGTAGTTGGTCAAATTTTGCAGTTAAATTGCAGATGTTCAGTGAGGCTATTTTTTGGCCTGTAACCATTTTAACACCAGGGCCTGTTGAAGTGGGTGGTCCTGGGTTCGAGTGAATGTTGCCAGAGAGAAGCAGGAGCATTTATTTAGTTAATTATTAATTTATTTGTACAATCGAATATACAACCTTTGAGCCAGGGGCTCATTTACAAAGGTACCTCATCACACAGTGGACATACAGAAAATACTGGACATTGAGTGACATAGAGGTACACAGTTGAAATTCATACAATACGTAGTTAAACATTTCATGGTGTAAACATTAGCACATGCAGATACATCAGATGGCAAGGTACCAGAGGGAGATTATTGAGGGGGCATGATGTGGCAGTTTAGCCCAGCAGACTTTGTCAGGTGCAAAAGTTGGTAGCAGAGCACCAGTTAGAGACAGGTGCAACTGCAGGCATTAAATAGTTGGTTAGGAAGGGCGGCTTTGAAGGCACTGATTTTGGGAGCACGGGAGATGGATGCAGGAAGGGAGTTAAACCAGGATGGAACTCTGTAGCAGAAGGACCTCTGAGCCCAGGCGGTCCTAGTTCTGGGAACCAGAAGAGTGGTTTTGTTGGTGGTATGGGTTGAGACAGTGGACAGGGTATGAAGGATGGAGGCACGGCAGTCACCCTGGGTGGGGAGAGCCCAAGAAGAATTTTCTTAGTTAGGAGGCAGGTTTGGTAGCAGAGTCGCTCGACGAGGTTAAGGAGATTGGCCTTATTGTAGAGTTGACATGTGTGAGTGAGCCTGGGGACACTGATTATTAGTCTGCAGGCCTTATTTAGGGTGAGGTGAATTTTGTTGGGGGCAGTGGTGTCCGCAGCACCATAAATGGGCAGGCCATAATCCACAAGTGACAGTACTGAGATCATAATGGCAAGTCAGAGGGCATCAAGTGGGAGGCAGTCCTTGTGACAGTAGAGGATGCCAAGCCGTGTGCTAGTGGCAGATGCAAGGGCATTAATGTGGGTGTGAAAGGTGAGGGCTGAGTCTAAGGTAACCTCAAGGTATTTGTAGGAGTAGACTTGTTCAATAGGTTGTAAGGTGCTAGGGAGGATGCAGAGAGGGTTATTACAAGTTTTGTTTTGGGGGTGGGTGAAGAGCATTGTCTTGGTTTTTTTGAGATTAATGATGAGTCTACATTCCCTAAACCAGGTTTTAGCATCATTGAAGGAGTGTTGAAGAGAGTCCTGGAGGGAGGATGGGATTCTGTGGGAGGCGAAAATGACAGCATCGTCTCCATACAGAAGCATATTGCCAGAGCAGGCACTAGGCAGGGTGTTTAGATAGAGACTAAAAAGTAAAGGACCCAGGATTGAGCCCTGGGGAAACCCAGAGTGGATGGGATGGGTTTCTGAGAGTGTCCCTTTGACTTTGACACACTGGGAGTGAGCTGATAGGTAGCTCGAGCACCAGGCAAGGGGACCAGTGGAGAAACCAGTGTGGTAGAGGACGTCAAGTAGAAGGGGGTGGGAGACAGTGTTGAATGCCTTTGAGAGGTCAATGAACACTGCACTGGCTAGGGAGCCAGCATCTAGGGAGGAGTGCAGGAAGTTGGAGAATTCCATTAATGCAGTACCAGTACTATGACCGGCATGGAAGCCATGTTGCTCTGGACACATATTGTTATACTTAACCAGATATTCAGTGATTTGAATGGCCACCACTTTTTCTAGGGCTTTGTAGAGGGAGGCAGGATGGAGATCGGTCAGTAATTGCTAGGGGAGGATCTGCCACCCACTTTATGGATAGGCGTGACTATAGCTGTTTTCCATGCAGTTGGGAATTGCCCCAGACAGAGGAACCAGTTAAGTAGACCAGTTAGTGGGGTGAGGTCTTCATCCAGAACCAGCCAGAGTATTTTAGGGTCCAGGGAATCCCTGCTGGGACTGTTGCTTTTTAATGCTTTAAGTAGGAGAGGTCTGGCTTTCTGGGTGGATATCTTGTGTAGGTGGAACCAGGGGCACTGTAGGACTGGGATGGTTGATCAGGGGTTGGATTGAAGAAGTTACTAGGGAGGACTGAGCTAAGGTCTGTAAAGGAAGAATTAAGGCTGTTGGCAATGCAGGCTGGGTCGGTGGAGGTGGAGCCATCAATAGTGAGCTGGGATGGGGGGATGCAAGATTTCCTGTCTAGCTCTTTAATATTGTCCCAGAAGGTCCGGGCATTCCCCCAAGATGAGGTGAGGGTGGTCTGGTAGTGGTCTGCCTTAGTTTTATGGATGGCCCAGGTGCACCTGTTCTGTGCAGTATTATAGGCCTGTCTATCAGCTGCCCGGCCCGTATCAGTGGCTAAGTGCATAAGGTTATTCCTCACTCTGAGCATTTGAAGTAGGGCAGGGGTTATCGAAGGTGTGTTAAGTTTGTTGGAACGGAATGTGGTGAGGAGTGCAAAGAGGTCACAGACCTTAGTAAAGGCTTGTGAGAGGATGGTGAGGGTGGCATCAATGTCAGGTCCATGATGAATGGGGGACCAATTAATCTGAGCAAGATACTGTTTGAGTTTAGTCAGCCCTCCAGGGAGAAGGCACCTGTGTTGGGTGGTTTGGGTTACAGGTTAGGGGCTGGGGCAGACCAGAGGAATAGGATAGGGGAGTGGTCACTTAAGGAGTCAGGGAAGACCTGAATGTCCTGAATTTTCAGAGAGCGTTTGGTGATAATGACGTCCAGGAGGGTGCAAGTTCCTCTAGTTGGGTTAATTCTGGTGAGTTGGGAGACGAGTTGTGTCAGGTCTTGGGCAGTGAAGATGTCCGTTATTGAGGAGGTGGTGGAACTGAGCCAGTTCACATTGAGGTCTCCCATTAGTACTTGATCAACCTTATGGGGGAGGGTGGTGACATAATCTGTAAGAAACGTCAATGCTGGATTCTGGTTCCTTGAGGGAACATAGGAGACTGTGAGATACAGTGGGCCCCTGGAGGGGTCAGGGGTGAGTTTGAGGGTAAGGGTCTGGGCACCATTCACAAGCAAATGGGGCGGGGAGAGCCTTGCCAATGATGGTGTCAAGAGTATAAATCACACAACCACCACCACGTTTACCTGCTCGGTCCTCCTGGTATAAGGTGTAGCCTGGGAGGGAGACAGAGGAGTCAGGGGTGGACTTGGACAGCCAGGTTTCAACTAGGGCAACAATGTCAGGTTGATATCGCATGACCCAGCACTGGAGAGCAGCACATTTTTTCAACAGGCTGCATACTTTCAAAGAGGCAATGTGGAGGCCAGCCAGCCTAGTAGGTGGGATGGAGGGGTCAGGGCCTAGGTTAGGGTGGATATTCCAAGAAAGGAGTAGTAGTAGAACCAAGGTTCTGACCATGAGGTGGCAGCATGTTAACTTTTTGGGTGTGCATTGAAAAGAGGAGGAGGCCTTGGGGGCATAAGGGATGGGCAGGGTACAAAGGGTTGGGAAGGCATGGATGAGGTGAGTCCACGGGGAGTTTGTGTTGGCGGTGAGGGGGGGACTGCTAGAGGGTGGGTGCTGGTGTCCAGGGTACATGGGCTGTGTGGGGGGTCAGGCTAGGGAGGGGAGAGATGGAAGTGTGGTCACAGAAGGGGCTGGGGTAGGGTCAGGCTGAAGGGAATTAGGCACTAGCAAGGTTATAAGGGGGAGACATTTTATGAGGAGGTGAACAAACATGGTGCCTATGGTAGCAGTAAAGGCAGATAGTATAAGTATCTTGACTGCCCGTCAGAAAGCGCGGATACCACTTTGGAGTAGTGGTAGGGTCACGGGCTTTGGTGTATAAGGTGCAAGGTTCAAAACCCTTCTGGGGTGGGTAGCCTTGGACCTGGGTGAGATAGCATACCAAACACTGAGGGGGCTTTGAGAGGGCAGGGTTAAAGGCAGAAAAGGGGTGGAAATAGTGACTCCTAATGGTCACTGGGTGTAAAAAAGGCCTGTGTGGAGATCAGAGGATTGGGCGGGGAGGTCAGTGGGTGGCCTAGTCAGGGTGTAGGGAGGGTGGGAGTAAGGTGTGGCCAAGCAAGGATAGGAGTAAGGGAGAGGAGTAGTAGAGGTGGATACAGAGGTTACTAGGAAGTAGGAGGAAAGGAGTTCAGGTAGAAAAAATAGGGGACAGGCAGAAAGTCCCTCTAGTGGCTAGCAGGTATAACCTGCAAATGGAAATGTGGGGACTTAGAATCAGAACAGCAGGAAGTGATGTCAAAGAAAGGTGCCAATAAATTAAGTGTCGACCTTGGGTAAGAGGGTGGTGCAGTCGACGCACAGCATTAATAGGCTAACACCCCCATACAAGATGCAGCTGGATGAGAGAGGTATGCTTTACCTCCTAAGGCACTCGCGATGTTCCTCTCACCCAGGAGGGAGATCTGTTGTCAGGCCGGCGTCTGTGTGACCTTTCCACCCACTTCTTCTACAAACTGCCAACAGCCTCTTAAAGCTGTACTGCCTGTTCATTACCCACCAAGTATAGTGGTTAACTATACAGCCTCACTTTGGTACCAGTGTGTCAGGCTTGATGACTGAAACAAGCTGCCATGTACCCTTTCTGGCAGAAAGGTTTATGCTAAATTCTGGTCGTACCTTCCACTGCCTACACTTCAGGTGGTTGGACACTGGTTTAATTGTTAGGGTATAGCTAACCGTTTCTACCCCTATGCTAGGGGAGGACATATGACCACCCATTTTTGGAGGGTAAGGCCGAGTGAGTTGTTGCCCACAGACAAATGAGGCAATTTCTGAAGGTGCATTTGGCAGCAATGCACTACCCAGTAGTGGTTCAGAAGGGAGTAGCAGCTGCCCAGCTAGGCATCTGGTGCTGGCTGTACCAAGCCAGGTAGCAAGGAGCAGAAGGAGATAGCACCCCTTGATAGGGGACATGGTAGCTTGATTCAGTCATCAAGCCTGACACACTGGTGCCATAAAAAATGGCACAAATTCGTAGGGAACTGGCAACAGTTTTGCGAGCTAAAGTTCTTTAAATTTGATGGACTGTATCTGACTAAGGAGGGAGTCAGTGCATTGGGGCAGAAGTTTGATGTCTTTGCAGAATATTTAAACTAGCAAATGGGCAGAGGGGTGCAGCACCCCATACATCGAATGGGAAGAACACCCCTCCCCCCTCAGCTAGTGGTCAAACAGGAGTTCAGCATGTTTGCAGTTCATTTGCATCACCAGGTAAGGAAAAAGGTCCAGCTCTCCATACGACACACAGGGAAAACGCCAGACCTTACAAAACAACTAACATACCGAAATCTTGCCAATGGAAAATCATGTTCACAAATGCTCACAGTCTGGGAAACAAGATCCCAGACCTGCAGGCAATAGCGGCAGAGGCTAAACTGGACATAGTAGCAATTAGCGAGATGTGGTTTACCAGTAACCACACTTGGGAGACTTCAGTACCTGGCTATCTACTGTTCAGAAGAGACTGAGGTGCAAAAGGGGGTGGAGGGTCTCTGTATGTCAATGAAAATATCAAAACTACAGAAATTCAGAATACACATAAGGAACCAGAAGAACTGTGGGTCACCCTGGAAACAGGAAATGGGACAGCCATAAGGACTGGGGTTGTCTACAGGCCCCCAGACCAGGGGGAGGACAAATACACATTGCTGTTAGAAGATACACAAAACATGACAGCTAAAGGGGAGGTTCTGATAATGGGAGACTTCAACATGCCAGATACAGATTGGTCAGTACCAGCAGGAACATCTGCCAGAACTAGACACATGGTGGATTCCCTGCAGGGGGAGGGCCTCAAACGACTGGTACAACAACCCACAAGAGACAGGGCTATCCTAGATCTAGTACTGACTAACAGGGAAATGATCACAGATCTCCAGGTAACAGGTCACCTGGGTGCCAGTGACCATCACATGGTATGGTTCAGTTTGGCCACTACAACCAAATTATCCAATTCCAAGGCAAAGATATGGGACTTCAGAGGAGCTGACTTTGATAAGATGGCCATCAGAGTTAAGCTAGCCCTGGCAAAAAGAAATACAGGTGAAGGGGTAGAGGCAAAGTGGGCAAGCATTAAAGATGCAATACTTGAAACAACATCCCCTTGTGTTAGAGAGAAAAGGAAGTGCAAAAGAAGAAGAAAACCACTTTGGTTTTCAAAAACAGTAGCAGAAAAGTTCAGAGCCAAAGGCTGGCCTTCAGGAAATATAAGGGGAACGCAGCGGGATGAAGATAGAGAGTCATACCAAACTTCCCTAAGGAAAGCAGGATAGGCAGTAAGGCAGGCAAAGGCCCAAACTGAGGAAACACTAGCACAGACAGTAAAAGAAGGTGACAGCACTTTCTATAGATACATTAGTGAAAGGAGAAAGTCCAGAGGGGGTATTGCTAAGATCAAAGGAGATAAGGGTGTGTGGGAGGAGGAGGACCATGTAAAAGCATCTATCCTAAATAGATACTTCTGCTCAGTATTTACTGAAGAGAAGGTAGGACAGGGTTCACAGCTCAGCATCATGGACACAGAGGGGAGGGAGGTTAGCACTAGTCCCTTCACAAAAGAAAGGGTCCTATAAGAGCTTGATAAGCTCAGGGTGGACAAGGCAATGGGACCTGATGGCATACATCCCAGGGTACTAAAGGAGCTAAGGGTGGAACTAGCAAAGCCATTATCAGAACTGTTTAGTGCGTCTCTGAGCACAGGAGAGGTCCCAGAAGACTGAAGAAGGGCTCATGTGATCCCACTCCACAAGAGTGGTAGCAGGGAGGAGGCAGGGAACTATAGACCAGTCAGTCTTACCTCAGTAGTGGGCAAGATTATGGAGGCACTCCTTAAGGAAAGGATAGTGAAACACCTGGAATCCATAGGAGCACGGGATCCAAGACAGCACTGGTTTACAAAAGGAAGGTCCTATCAAACTAATCTCATGACTGGGTAACCAAAGTGGTGGACCAAGGGGGAACAGTTGATGTCGCCTACATTGACTTCAGCAATGCTTTCGATACTGCTTCACATAGAAGATTTATTAATAATCTGGGTAGGCTCGGGGTGGGTCAGAAGTTGGTCAACTTGGTGGCAAACTGTTTGACGGACAGAAAACAGAGAGTGGTGGTAAACGGTATGCAGTCAGAAGAGATGCAAGTCACAAAAGGGGTACCTCAGGGATCAGTCCTGGGGCCAGTCCTCTTCAATATCTTCATCAGTGACATTGCAGATGGACTAGAGGGCAAGGTTTGTCTGTTTGCAGATGACTCCAAGATCTGCAACAGAGTAGATGATCCAGATGGGTGGGCAGAATGAGAAAGAGATCTGGATAAACTAGCAAAATGGTCAGAAGAGTGGCAACTAGGGTTTAATACAGAAGTGCAAGATCATGCACATAGGGAAGAGAAACCACAGAAGCCACCTGTGGGTTGGGAGGAGTTGCTGGCAGCCAAGGCGTGAAGAAAGAGACTTGGGGCATCATCATCTCTGACAACCTGAAATCATCCAAGCAGACCACTAAAGCAGTAGGTAAGGCTAGGGGGATGTTTGTGTGTATTAGTAGGGGTATCACAAGTCGGAAGAGGGAGGTAATAATCCCTCTTTACAAGACACTGGTTAGGCCCCATCTTGAGTACTGTTGCAGTACTGGAGGCCACACCTTCACAAGGACATTAACCAAATTGAGGAAGTCCAGGAAGGGCAAACAAAATGGTGCAGGGACTGGATCAGAAAACATATGTATACCCTAGAGCAAAGGAGGGAGAGAGGTGATATGATCGAAACATCAAACACCTTAAGGGCATTAACAAGGTGAAAAGTCTAACATGTTTCAATATAAGAAAAATAGCAGGACAAGAGGACACAGCATGAAATTAGAGGGTGGTCGATTAAGAGGTAATGATGAGGAGTTAGTTTTCACAGAAAGGGTGGTGGATGCATGGAATGGCCTACCTCAGGAAGTAGTGGATATGAATACAGTGCAGGGCTTCAAAACAGGCATGAGATAGGCATAAGGGAGCAATACAGATGAGTATGAATAGATAGGCCATTGACAGAGCAAAGGCTGATGGCATATTTATATGGTCGAAAAAGAAATGGGCAGACTGGATGGGCCTTGCGGTCCTTATCTGCCGTTAACTTCTATGTTTCTGTGTTTCTAAGGCAAGGTGCCACAAGGTCTGAGAGAGCAAGAACAGGGCTAATTAAAACACAATACCAGAATAAAAAGATAAAAAAGAGGGGGGTTGAGTTCAGAACCTGAGCTCAGATCGCTGCTGGGTCGTAAGAGGGAACACTCTACAGGCATTTAGATTAAATCAGCATAACTTGAACTCTAAAATGCTAGCAAAACAGTATTAACAGAAATCAAAACTAAATAAAATATAATTCAAGCATTAACAGTGCAGAGTTATATGGAGCCAATCGGAGTTCTCCTGGGGCTAACTGCAGTCAATGGGTCACTGCAGTAATAGATGCCAGATTTAAGCCATTGTCCTCAGGTAAAAAAGGAAAATCAGGCTCCTAGGGCTCCTTTCCTGGAGGTAATCGGTCCCCGAGGGTGAGCCTGTACCTGGGTTTCTGTGAGGGGCTGGTGGCTTCAGTATTTGGCTATAAATATAAGAGAGTGGACGTATCATTAATGGGAGAGAGATGTTAGACTGAGAGAGGTGTAAAGGGAACAGTTGTGAGTTCTGGGACAGGCAGAAAGCATTTACAAGGGTGTCCAGTCTGGAGAGTGTTGAGGCAGGGGCAGTGCTGTAAACCACATCAGCGTAGTTAAAAATGGGTGCAATCATATTTTTTAGGATTTCGCCTCTGACTAGCAAAGGGAAGTTGCCTCTGTTGCGGTAGAGCATACCGAGCTTGGATCATAATTTGGAGTTAATGGCTTCCATGTGGGAAGAAAAAGTCAAGTGTGGCTCCAGCCATATGCCTAGGTATTTGTATGATGTCACTGAGTTGAGGGGTGTCCGATCCAAAGAGGTGATGACATGGGAGGTGGGACTCTGGCTAGTTTTTCTACAGTCCCTAACATCATAGACAATGTTTCAGAGGAGTTTACTTTAAGCATTAAGGATGCAATACTTGAAGCAACATCCCATTGTGTTAGAGAGAAAAGGAAGTGCAAAAGAAGAAAGAAACCACTTTGGTTCTTAAAAACAGTAGCAGAACAGGTCAGACCCAAAAGGCAGGCCTTCAGGATTTATAAGGTAATGCAACGGGATGAAGATAGGATTTGGCTTCATTGGGGACTGGGGTTCCACCTGGAGGGATACCAGCCTATACTGGCAGGATGGTCTGCATCTGTCCAGGATGGGTACAAGTCCTCTGGGTGATCAGTTTAAATGCTTCATTGACAAGCTTTTAAACTAGTCAAAGGGGAGGTACTGATAAGCACCAGGGAATTCCCAGCCTCCCCCTGCAAAACAGGGTACTAAATGAGGTAAAGACCAAGGTAGAAAGGTCAGTAGGGAGCAGGACAGGGGTAAATGGAGAAAGCAAAGTCAATGAGGACAGAGATGATGCTACAAGAGGTAAAGCCATCAAAAAATGGGCAGCAATGAGTACCAATGCCCGTAGTCTGGGTAACAATTTTTTCCTGAATTAGTGGCCTTGATGGAGGAGGAACATCTGGATATTGTGGCAGTCACAGAAACATGGTACACACAGAACCATGACTGGGACGTAAACATATCAGGATACACTATCTACAGGAGGGACAGGGAGTGTAAAAGAGGAGGAGGAAGAGTAGCTCTCTACATAAGGGAAGGAATCAAAGCAAGAGAACAAAAGGGTAAACAGGGAGAAGAGGAAGCACTGTGGGTTAATTTGGAGACAGCCAATGGCACCACAACCCGCACAGGGGTTGTATACAGACCCCCCATTTCAGGGGGAGGAAATAGACAAGGAAATGATAAAAGGCATCCTTGGGATGGCAGAGAAAAGGAGAGTTATTGCTGATGGGAGATCCAAATATGCCAGATGTTAACTGGAGTGCATTTGCAGCAGCCACTTATAAGAGTGGGGTCATTCTAGATGCCCTACAGGGGCATGTCTAGACAACTAGTATTGGAACCTCTCGAGAGGAGCAATCTTAGACCTGGTACTGTCAAATGGAGGTGGGTGAGAGGATCACAGATTTAGAAGTGGGTAGCCATCTGGAAACTAGACCATCGAACAGTATGGTTCATGATAAACACAGCAGTAGAGTCAAGCCATACAAAGGCAAAGGTACTGGACTTCAGGAGGGCTGACTTTGCCAAAATGGGTGAGTGCCTAAGGAATGCACTAGCAAATAGGCAGGTAGGAGGGGTGGAAGAACAATGGGGAATAATAAAAATTGCCATCACAGAGGCAACAAGCCTTTGTGTGAATCAAATAAACAAAACAAAGCTAATAAACAAAACAAAACAAAACAATGTAAGAAACCACTATGATTCTCAAAGGAGGTGGCAGGGAAGTTTAGGGAGAAAAAGAAAGCATTCAGGAAGTACAAGGAATCACAGAAGGAGCAGGACAGAGAATTCTGTCAGTTAAAGCAAAAGGAAGCAGGAAAGGCAGTCAGAACAGCAAAGGCCCAAACCGAGGAAAAGAGAGTCAACTCAGTTAAGAAGGGTGATATAACCTTTTATAGGTACATCAGGGAGCGAAGGAAGACCAAGGGAGGGATAGTGAGGCTTAACGAAAGGGATGGGAGGGGTGGGCAGAGTGTGACTGTGAAAAGGCAGAGATACTAAACAAATATTTTTGCTCAGTATTCACAAATGAAGAGGAAGAGGTACTTAAACCAAACAATAGAAACATGCTGGATACTGGGGTTGATACCAGCCCATTCACAGAAGAAAGGGTTCTGAAAAGAACCTCTAAAACTGAAGGTGGACAAAACAATGGGTCTGTGGGATTCATCCCAGAATTCTAAAAGAACTAAGTGTAGAACTAGTGACACCACTGACTACCCTCTTTAATAAATCATGGGAGGATGGGGTGGTACCTGAGGACTGGAGGAGGGCAGATGTTTTTCCACTTCACAAAAGTGGGAGCAGGACAGAAGCAGGAAACTACAGACCTGTTAGTTTAACCTCAGTGATTGGGAAAATAATGGAATCACTTCTGAAGGAAAGAATTGTTGAGTACCTAGAGGCCAGAGGGGCACAGGACCCTAGGCAGCAGGGATTCACAGCAGGAAGGTCACGTTAGACAAATCTAATAGATTTCTTTGACTGGGTGGCCAAAGTAGTAGATCAGGGAGGGGCTGTGGACATGGTCTACCTAGACTTTAGCAAGGCATTTGACACAGTCCCACACAAAAGATTAATATGCAAGTTGGCCAGCCTGGAAGTGGGTCCCAAAATGATAGCCTGGGTAAAGAATTGCCTGGAGAACAGGACATAGAGGGTAATAGTAAATGGAGTCCACTCAGAAGAAATGGGGGTTACTAGTGGGGTGCCGCAGGGTTCAGTACAAGGACTGCTCCTCTTAATGTCTTGTAAGGACATTGCAGAGGGACTGATATGAAAAGAATGTCTTTCATGGATGACACAAAGATCTGCAACAGAGTTGATACACAAAGTAGGGTGGAAAGGATGAGAAGGGACTTGGCAAGGTGGGAGGAATGGTCAAATGTATGGCAGCTTAGATTCAATGCTAAGAAATGCAAAGTAATGCACCTCAGAAACAAAAACCCAGGGGAAGAGTACACAATGGGGGTGAGATACTAACAACAATAAAAATGGAAAGGGACCTGGGGGTAGTCATATCAGATGACATAAAGGTGAGCAAGCAAATGAGAGGGCAGTAAGGAGGGAGAAGCGATACTGGGATGCAGGGAAGACGATCACCAGTAGAAAACAGGAAGTTGTTATCCCTCTGTACAGACAGCTGGTGAGACCCCATCTGAGTACTGTGTGCACTGTGAGACCCTCATTCCACAAAGACATAGACAGGATGGTGCAGGCCAGACAAGGGCAGCTAAAATGGTGCAGGGTCTGCAACCAGAAGACATATCAAGAGAGAGACTTAAGGAGCTTAATATGTTTAGCCCTCGAGGAGTAGCGAGAGGGGAACATGATAGAAACTTTCAAGTACCTCAGTGGAATCAACAAAGTCCAAGAGGGTAGTATCTTTCAGAAAAAGAGGTGTGCAAGAACAAGGGAGCACAATTTGAAGCTAGAGGTGGGATGGCTCAGAGTTAATGTGAGGAAGTATTATTTAATGGAGAGTGTTGTGGATGCATGGAACAGCCTTCCTGAGGAAGTTGTGGAGCCAAAAACAGTGGTGGAATTCAAGAATGCATGGGACAGTCGTAAGGTAATTCTAGGTGGAGGGGTTGGAAGAAGTAGACTGTTGGTTAGCTAAGTTCTGCAGCTTATCCATTAGGTAGGGAAATGGGCAGACTGGGTGGGCCAAGCGGTTCTTATCTGCTGACAAATTCTATGTTTCTATGTTTCATACCAAACTTCCCTAAGGGAAGCAGGGAAGGCAGTAAGGCAGGAAAATGCCCAAACTGAGGAAAGACTAACACGAACAGCAAAAGAAGGTGACAAGATTTTTGACAGATACATTAGTGAAAGGAGAAAGTCCAGAGGGGGTATTGCTAAGATCAAAGGGGATAAGGGGGCATGTGAGGAGAAGGACCATGTAAAAGCATCTGTTTTAAATAGATACTTCTGCTCAGTATTTCCTGAAGAGAAGGTAGGGGCAATCAGTCTTTCCTCAGTAGCGGGCTACATTATGGCAGCACTCCTTAAGGAAAGGATAGTGCAACACCTGGAATCCATAGGTGCACAGGATCCAAGACAGCATGGGTTTACAACAGGAAGGTCCTGTCAGACTACTGTCATAGATTTCTTTGACTGGGTAACCAGAGTGGTGGGCAAAGAGGGAGCAGTTGATGGGCACGGGGTCATAATGTCACAAGACATTATGCCGCATGACAAAATTGCATTGCCAATACAGCGTGATTGCTGCCATGCAGCATATCTTTTTTTCTGTGGGGGTTTCTGCCCCCATTTCTGAATCTCCCACTGGTGATTCTCAGCTCCGGGTTACCAGGAGTGCACAATGTTGTAAAAAATAAAATATCTTGGACTGGGAATTCATCCAGTCCCAGACGTATGTGGGTTCATGCTGCTGTGGTTCAGTCTAGTGAGCCATGGCAGCTGCTCAGGTGAACCCACCGTCCCCCGCAGAGGTCTTATCCTCTGCCTGAGATTGAGGGAATAGCAATACTCAGACACAGCAGTATATGTGGTATTGTGACTCATTCGCTGTCATGACAGCGCTGTTTTGGGTTAGCTATAATGTCATACGCTATTAAGCGTATAACATTATGACCCGGTAGGCAGTAGATGTCACCTACCTTGATTTCAGCGTAGCTTTCAATACTGTTCCACATTGAAGATTTATTAATAAGCTGGGTCGGCTTGGGGTGGTTAAGAAGTTGGTCAACTGGGTGGTAAACTGGTTGACGGGCAGAAAACAGAGTGGTGGTAAATGGTATACAGTCAGAAGAGATGCAAGTCACAAGTGGGGTACCTCAGGGATCAGTCCTGGGGCCAGTCCTCTTCAATATCTTCATCAGTGACATTGCAGATGGACTGGAGGGCAAGGTTTGTCTGTTTGCAGATGACACCAAGACCTGCAACAGAGTAGATGTTCTAGATGGGGTGGACAGAATGAGAAGAGATCTGGATAAACTGGCTAAATGGTCAGAAGAGTGGCAACTGGGGTTTAATGCAAAGAAGTGCACGATCATGCACATAGGGAAGAGAAACCCTGACATCACCTATAGGCTGGGAGGAGAGTTGCTGGCAGTCACAAGGGAAGAAAGAGACTTGGGCATCATCATCAAAGATGACCTGAAATCATCCAAGCAGACCACTAAAGCAGTAGGTAAGGCTAGGGGATGTTGGGGTGTATTAGAAGGCGTATCACAAGTCATAAGAGGGAGGTAACAACCCCTCTGGTTAGGCCCCATCTGGAGTACAGCATACAATACTGGAGGCTGCACCTTCACAAGAACATTAACCAAATTGAGGCAGTCCAGAGAAGGGCAACCAAAATGGTACAGGAACTGCATCAGAAAACATATGAGGACAGATTAACGGAGCTCAATATGTATACCCGAGAAAAGGAGGAAGAGAGGTGATATGATCAGAAACATTCAAACACCTTAAGGGTATTAACAAGGTGGAAGAGTCTAATATGTTTCAATATAAGAAAATAGCAAGATGAGAGGACACAGCATGAGATTAGAGGAGGCCATTTAAGGGGTAATGTGAGGAAGTTCTTTCTCACAGAAAGGGTGATGGATGCATGGAACGGCCTACCTCAGGAAGTTGTGGATATCAATACAGTACAGGGCTTCAAACAGGCATGGGATAGGCATAAAGGAGCAATACAGATGAGTATGAATAGATATGCCATAGACAGAGCAAAGGCCAATGGCACATTCATAAGGTAGTAAAAGAAATGGTCAGACTGGATGGGCCTTGCAGTCATTATCTGCAGTCAATTTCTATGTTTATATGATTCTATGTAAGCAGATTTGTTTGGAACCAGGTCTGCTTATTGCAAAAGTCACTTTGAAGGTTGGATTGGACATAATTTAAAACAGGCCCAGAGGGACAGATTATGGTGTCATCCACACACATATGTATCTGGGAACTGTGGCACACAAAGGGGAGCTCATTAACAAATACTGAGAAAATGATAGGGCCGAGGATGGACCCTTGGGGTATACCAGCTAGAATGGGGAGAGGGAAAGAGGATGAGTTTCCTATTTTATGGACTAAAGTCTGTTACTTAAGCAGGAGTTGATTCATTGGACTGTAGGGGGAGCTAAGCCTACTGCCTTGAGTTTGATAAGGAGGTGAGGGTGGGAGACTGAACTGAAGGTCTTAGCCAGGTCAATGAGCACTACTGTTGTTAGATGTCCTTGGTCAGAGCCTGAATGAATGTGTTCAGTGACATGCAGCAGGGAAGAGATTATGGAGTGTTGTTTTCTGAAGCCTGATTGGTAGGGGGAAAGGAAATTGGTGTAGGTAAGAAACCCAGCTAGTTTGGTCAGGACTAGAGATTCCTAAATTTTGGCAAGGGCAGGTAGAAGAGAGATCAACCTATACTTACCGGGCACTGAGGGGTCACCACATTTGTGTAGAGGGATTACACTTGCCAATTTTCAGGCTTGTGGGAAAATATCAAAGAAGAAGAGCAGGTTTAAAATGTGGGTAAGAGGTGATACTATTTCCAGGGCAGATAAAAAAGCAGATTAGGATGAATCCCATTGAGAAAGGACTTGGTGATGTTGAAGGAGAGGAAGCGATCCAGGGCTTCTTGAAGGGAGATGGATGCAAACAAGAAGGTGTTGTTGCATGAGTTGGGGGTGTTGTGGGAGGTGATGTAGGATGGTCGGGGAGTGCACAAGAGGTGAAGAATTGATTTAGTGTGATGGCAATTCTGGTAGTGTCTGGGTTAATTTAGCCATCTTGCTTCATGGTTAGAGTACTGAATTGAGTGGGGGGGTCAAGTAAGGAGTGTGCCACCTTGCAGAAGGAGGAAGGGTGTGCATTTTGCAGATGCAGTCTAAAGTAGTCTGCCTCATTGCAGGCATTTCTGAGGGAGTTATAGACTTGCCTGCCTTGTGGGGTCTGAAGGGATTTGAAATGAGACCATACTTGTCACAGGCTTTTCACTGGGCAATAAGTGGGGCAGAGACCCAAGGATGGTGGTGGCTCTTACTCTGGATTTAATTTGGGAGCAATGGTGGTCCCACACCTTGGAGAAGATGTGTAGGAATTGAGACAGTGCTGTGTCTACTTCTGCAGCTCAAAAGACATGTTGCCAGTCTGCGTTTCCAAGGTCGAACAGGAGGGTGGAGCTGTCAAGTGAATTTAATAGGCATATTGTTATGTACTTTGGAGCAGATTTTGGTAGTTGGCTTTTCCTGATGCAGTTCATGATGCAGTGGTCACTAAAGGCATTTTCTAAAACACCGGCAGTGACTGTTCTGTGGGAGGACAGGACTCAGTCAATAAGTGAGTGGTTTGAGGAATGGAGGCTGTAACAGGTGGGCTCTGAGATTAACCGGATGAAGCTGAGAGACTCAATTTTGGAGGTATATATTTTGGAGGAGGGGGATAGCCAGTCAAGGTTGTAGTCAACCAGTAGTATTAACTCACCTTTTGCCTCGAGTTGGGGTAGGGCAGTGAGGCAGAAAATACATGCATCATGGCAGAGTGGCAAAGTTATGAACATAACTTTAAAAAAGTCATTGAAATACTTTTATGTGGCACTTACTTGTTATCACATCAGGATATAGACATCCTGACAGTGAACACCCACAGCAACAAATTTGCCAGGCTGAGATTGTTCACTGTGGTAGTCTGCTGTGATCAACACCACAACTCCATGTATTGCGCCTCCCTCAACCAAATCTGACTCAGTGTTGTTATTTAAAGATGGGGTGCGGGTGAGGACCCCTGCAGAAAAACCTTTTTTCCTGCCTGGAACTATGCCAAATGCTGGCATTGTTCCCATCACTGTTGGAGGTGTTGATATTGAAGGTGTTGATATCTTGATATGGAACCCACTTACCTTTATTCCTTAGTTCATGGTTCAGCTTTGAAGAGTGCAGACATGCTTTGGTCCACAGAGGATGGCAGCATATGACCTCTGATGGTAACTATAGTGTAAGAGGGTGTGTGGGGCAGTGGGTACTCAGTGGGAGGGATGGGATGGGGAGGGGGATGGCGAGGACAACAAGGGACGGTTTTTTTTTTTTCAGGTTTAAAAAAGACAAAGACATTATGGGATGGTTTTTCTTTTGCAGGAACACAGCAACTAAATTAAACTATTTTGTGACACTGGGGGTGGGCTCCCCAGAGATCCACAATGCTATGGGGGATCTTGTACGTGCTGACACAGGGATTGGGGCCACTGATGTTGGCAACTACTAATAAAACAATTGGCTGTGGGTTGGGGGGAATCCGACACTAGGGGTGGGTTTTAAAAAAAAAGAAAAATAGATGTTGGGGGACTTTTTCTTTTTTTCAGGATGAAAGCACATAAATTATTTCAGGACACTGGAGGTGGGCTGTCCAGTATCCTACAGTGCTGGGGTGGTGTCTTGTAAATGCCGACATGGAGATTGGGGCCCCTGATGTCAGCAACACCTAATAAAACATGGGGCTGTGGGGCGTGGGAATCCAACACTGGGGTGGGCATCCTGGTGTTGGATTAATAAATAGGCAAATAAATAATACACTGCCACCAGGGATTGGGGACTCCAGGGGCAGATAAAATTTATTAAGGAAAGCACAGTCAAGATGGCTGCTGGAGCTGTTTGTGCATGGACAGACAACTCTGTTAGCCATCTTTGACATAGCAGCCAGTGCCGAATTCCACCTGCGACTAGCGGACAAAATAATGCAGTGAACACACAGTGATTGACATTCACCTCCAGTATTTACAAGTCTGGCCAGAATCCAATAGGCTCCCGCTTACTTACTGTGCTCACAAGATGCCTGCAGGGCTATGCCCACTGCAAATGTAAAAATGTATTAATTCCTCTTAATAGCACCTATGTACGTCCACATATAGAATATGCCTCACAACTGTGGAACTCATTCAGAAAAGGTGTAAAGGATTAGCTAGGAAAGGTCCAGCCAGCCCAGTGGCATAGAGGTTGAGGTGCTGGTGCCTTACCTGACCCACGCTGGCGAACCGGGTTCAGGAATGGGTCAGCAGGGAGGAGATGGATACAGCATCTGGAGGACTGCTCTCCTCTCCTGGGGTGGGTTAGGGGAGTGCGTCGCTCTGCAGTGACCTCCAGTGGAGACTGGGGGAAAACGCAGTAGCAATCAAGGAGAGAACACTACCAGAAAAATGGAAACTAGCTCCGCACTCGACCGGATGATGGCCGCCTGGTGGTCGATGCCATCAGTGTCCTGGGAACCTCCATTCCTCAGCAGTACCCCAAGGCCAAGTATCACGCTTGCCTGCCCTCACAGGTGCCTTTCCTCAGAGGAGGGGGCCAGCCTGTGAAGGGTTACATCTAGGTTACTCCTGGGGATGTCTACACATGTGAGGATGGGGCATGGGAATAGGATGAATCAGAGGTGCCTTGGCACAGCCTGAAGGAGTGGCCGAGAGTGGTAGCACAGAGGGGGGAAAAGAGATAACACAAAAAAAAAAAAAAGAAAAGGTCCAGAGGAAATTCACTGAGAATATAGATGGCATGGAGCACAAAGGCTTTCAGAATAGATTACATCTGCTTGATCCCTTGTCCCTAGAGACCAGACATTTATATGCAGATGTACTTTTAATGTATGATGTAATGCACAATCCATTTCTCTTATTTGAATTAGGAATTTCCTTTAAACAGGGTGACAGAAATATCAGGAGACACCCTTTGTAGATTAGAGGAATCAGATTTAAACATATTAAAAGAAAATATCTTTATACTATTCGAGTGGTGAACCCTTGGAACTCTTTATTTATTTATTTATTTGTTTGTTTGTTTGTTTGTTTATTGAAAGCAATTTACCAAGAAATACATACTGAGCCATAAAGCTCATTTCCAGATGTGGCCTGGGAAAATAGGGATGGGAATAAATACATACAGTGAAGCCCGGCTGGAGGAAGTGCCGTGTCACAGGTATTCTGCATGACAAAAGGGATTAACTGGGACTTCCAGTGATGTCATGGTAATGGTGGCTGGCTGACTTCAGCTGCTTCATAAACTGACCCAATAATCTAGAGCAATCTTCCTTCATAAGCCATCAGACTCAATTCCTTATAACAGATATTTGTTCTGCACATGTCTGGGAAACTGCAGAGGTCTAAAGGAGGTAAAAATTCCTCCCAGCAAACAAAGATGAAGCAGCTTACAATCAACACCAAGATGGATGGCTTTGTGGCCTTGGCATCGCATGGCGGCTCACCCTCAGAGTCCTTCATCAACCCCAATATGGAAGACAATGAATCAACTACAAAACAGATAATGCCTTGAAGAAAATCCTCTGGACCATCAATAAAATAGAGTCCTCTATTGCAGACTTGCATATGGACATTAAGAGCATTAATAGCAAAGTACTTTCCAATGAGAAAAAAATATCACAAGTTGCAGAATCCCAGGAATTAAATGATTGGGTCTTACTTTACTTGATGCAGAGGGATAGACAAGTGCACTCATGGATAGAAGATGCCAAAAATCTTGCATGAAGGAATGACTTCAGGATACATGGGGTAAAAGAGGGAGAAAAAGAATGTTACCTGACACCAGCAGATTTGATCAGATATGTACTTACCTCGACTCTGTCTATGCCATCTGATTTGCCCTTTGAGAGCACATGGGTGCATCGCTGCCAGGGCCTGACCTGCAGATCCAGAAACAAAACCTCAGTCATTGGTGGTACAGATGCTCAATTACCAAACCAAAGAGCACATCCTCATGGAAATCTGGAGATACGTAGATTTGAAATTTGCAAGTCAACCTATTTTTTTTTTATCACAACTTTTCTAATGAACTTGAAGCCAAACACCAACAGGTGAGAGCTGTAATCTGAGAATTGTGAGACATAAAGAATATAAAGGCCCAGCTTAACTTCCCCGTGAAATTGAAAGCACACTTGGACAATGGAATCAAACTGTTTAACACTTTAGTGGACGCATCTTCCTTTCTTAAACAGCAACAAATATCATTCCTGTTATAATACATAATGATCAAAAAAGGTTTAGTTAAAGGTACAAATTTATGCGAGGGATTAGGTGAAATACAACCTGCCTTTACCTTTGTATCTGAAATAGACCAATATACCATTGTAATAGCCTTGGACATATCCAAAGCATTCAATTTAGTTAATTGGGAATTTACATTTCCTACATTGGAGATATGGGGTTCCAGATTTTATTATTAAATCTATCCAATCACTGAGCAAACATCCAACAGCTGCATTTACAATTAATCAATACAAATCTGATCCAATTAAAATATTTAATGGTGTAAGACAGGGCTGTCCCCTGTCCCCTATCTTATTTATATTAACATTAGAACCACTGTTGAACCATATTAGATAGAACAATAAAATAACAAACGGGAGAAAAGAAGTTTAACATTTCTGACTAAATGTCTATGCAGATGACATTATGCTTATAATCTCCAACCCAAAAGAAACATATTCAGAATTAACACAAGAATTTAATATATATTCTGCTTTCTCTAATTTTACTTTAAACAAAGCCAAATCCATGATTGCATGCTTAAATAACATAAACAAAGAGACAGAACAAATCATTTTATAAATGAAAATACAAGATTCAATAAAATATCTTTGGATTGAGTTAACAAATAATATAAATACAACAATACAATTAAATTTAAAAACTTACATGGAAAAGGTTGCTAATATGCTCATGAATTAGCAAGACAAATCTCTATCCCTCTGGGGAAGAATCAAAACACTTAAGATGATGGTTATGCTCCATCTTATGTACTTATTTCAAGCCATTCAAGGTGAAATCTCAATTACTTGGTTAGAACAAATGAGAAGAATATTTAGGAAATTCATATGGCGAGGTGGAGTTCCATGAATTGCTTGGAATAAACTAAGTCTGTTGAGGAAAGAAGGGGGGATGAGATGTCCTGACCCTATTAGTTATTACTGGGCTGCAATAATGAAACAAACAATCACCTGGATAAACCAAAGTAAAAAAGAATTAGAGTTCACTCGCCCCAGTCAAATAATAACAGCCAAAATGGTAAAATACAAGGAAACCAAGTAAGAGTTTCAGGACATCATGGCATTCCCACAATTATTTGAAAGATGTCAAAACTTAATTATTGTAGCTATACAAAAGGCATGCAAATATATTATAAAAATGTTCCCACAAAACAATTTTCAACTATGCACCAGCATAAATGGAAATCCAAAAATATGGAATATTTATAATGCTAATCTGATGACAAATTCAGATTTGAACAAACTAGACAAAAAATGATTGGTTAGATTGTATACAAGAGGAGACATTCATAGATATTGGAACAGTTATAAACAATTGTCTAGATCAAGCCATTACACAGCCTTGGATTAAATATAATCTGCTCAAAAATAAAGTTGCCACATTCATTTGGAAAAAGACAAATAAAATAGGGTATGATGTATTGGATCTATCTAAGATCATGAACCCCACCACTAATAAAAGAAAGAAGATTAGCATTATTTCCTTTTTCTATGCAAACATTGCTAACAAAAATATGAATAAAAATGAAAAACATATGTATATGGTAAAATTTAAATGGCAAAAAGAAACCCTAGATAAATGGGAAATTAACCAATGGAAAAATATATGCATTAAAGTAAACAGACTTTATATTAACGCAACAAAAAACCTCCAACAAATCTATCTAATACAAAATCATAGACAGAGCATATATAACGACTAACAAACTAAATCATATGGACATAAACTATCCTAATTTATGCTGGCACAACTGTAAGGAAAACAAAAAGAAAATAGATAACTTGCATTTACTGTGGGAATGTAAAGAAATGTTGGCATGGTGGAAACAAACAAAAACTGAATTAGAGAAATTTCTTTGTAACCCCCTTGTTACCCGGGGTTACTAGAATCCCAGTAATACCTAGTGGTAGGCAGGGAAGGCAGCTTGTGAAACTCCAGTTAAATGGGTTTCACACTGTCTCACTCTGTTCTCAGTCACAGCTGAGACTTGAGAGATGACATCACCATAGAACTGTCACAGCTGCATAAGCCACATTGGAATCTGCAGCTCAGGGAGTCAGTTAGAACTTTAGGAGTTTTCAAAGCCATTCTCCTGTTTACCTCCAAACAGGAAGGAGTTGTCTGTTTACCTTCTGTTGAAGAAGGAAGTGTGTTCCTGTTTTACCTTTTTGAAAGTGGTGGAGACCGCTGTCCGGTCTCAGTGCCCCAGAGGTGGAAGAAAAGTCCCCTGTGTGGGTTCAGGGCAATCCCTATTTCCACTATAGGAAAAGCTGCCTGTTTTCAGTTCTGTTCTTGTATAACAGTAAAAGGAAGTGGTACTTTGCCTGTGGGGCACCTGCAACAAGAGGGTGAGTGTTTTGCTCCAGTTGAAGGGGCAAACCAATTGTTTTCTTCAGTTTGGGAATTATGAAGAAAAGCTGGGATGTGGACTGCTATTTGGGAGGACTATTTTAGTAGGACAAACAAATGGAGCAGTCAAAAAGTCTAAAGTTTTAATGGATTTCAAGTAATGCTGTAGAGGGGGTGCTTCAGGTCATCCACCATTCAATCTACATTTTAAAGTTCTAAGTTTTCTGTTTGTCCAAAGAAATGGCCGGGCATGGGCTGTGGGAGCTGGAGGTGGGAAAACCCCCCATCTTTAGTAACCAGGTCCACCTCTATGGATTTCTTCTGTGAATTGCTACTTGCCTCATGCACTTGGCCAGTGATGAGGTGGGTACCCAGACGTGGGTCACAACTTGAAAATCTCTCTAGGAGTCGCAGACTCTAAGTGGTGTGGGGAGCCACAGGATGGGAAAATTACTCCTTGTTTGATGGGAGTCTCCTTGTTTGATGGGAGTTCGATTGGAAGTACGAAAACAAATCTCTCTAGGAGTCGCAGACTCTAAGTGGTGTGGGGAGCCACAGTTTGGGAGTCACCTTGTTTGATGGGAGTCTTTCCAAGTAAAGTTTGGGTTCATTCTTTAAATGGACCGTCAATCAAGTGGCCGGCAGGGGAGCCGGGCCAGTCGGGCTGTGTATCCAAAGCGCATGCAAAGTCCGGGCTGAGTGTCTGGTGGGTCCAAAGCCAGACCATAGTAGAAATGTGTTCATTCTTCAAGTGGACCACTTTTTAATCTCTAATCTGCACATACAGTGAATGTAGCCCCTTGGGGGACCATCAATGCTTTGTTTATGTTCAGCTAGTTTGAATAAAGCCACACTGAAAAATCCCAATCCTGGTTCTGGACATTACAGTTCTTGCCTCATGTAGTTGGATTTATTTGGGTGCCCCTGTGCAGAGTAGCCAAACCTAGGTCCCTTGTGCCAGGTAACCTCATCCTCCCCGAACCCAGGTCCTCACCAGGTATTGCTGCCAACGCCAACAGCATGCCACCTGTCATTTTAGTAAAAAGGCAGGGGTAAGGGGTTACATCTTAATATACAAACACCATTAGATCCAAAAATATTTATTCTTAATTACTTTAATCTTTTAAATGTTGGACAGAAAGAAAAGAAAATCCTATCTTTGGCTACAATGACCACCAAAAGAATAATACTGGCAAATTGGAACTCCACCAAGCTATCTGGTTTTGATATAAATAAATGGTGTAGCACCTTTAAAATGACTATATTATGAGAAACTGATGGAAGAATTTTTTTGAAGAACACACTGGAGGAAAAACTGCCTGGCTGGAAATCTTTAAGATATTTCCTCCTCCATTACAGATATGAGTTAAAGGAACATCTCTTAACAATACCCTTGGTCGGCTCTCGAACGTATAGCTAAGGGGTGTCACGTGAGGTGGCTAAATAACCTACCAGCTCACTTTTCCAGCTGCAGGTTATACAAAGTTAACACTAGTGGCCACTGCTGCATATCTATCACAATTGTCTTACATAATGTTATCTCTGCTACTGACAATCCTCCTGACTTCCAGGACCCTTCTACAAGCTAATCAACCCTCTCTAGAGGCACCCAAACCACACTACCTCTACCTTCCCATTCATCACTATTCCACCAATGTTGACCTCAGACCCTGTCCCTCTCATATCCCACTTACAAGCCATTCTGAAAATGCTGGCTTATTCCCACATGTTCACACCACAACCCTACTCCCTCTCATGCTAGACATTGTACCTTAGCACTTCACCCCCAAACTCTCAACCCCACCACTGACAAGACCCCATAACCATCCCCCATACTTCCTCACCCTCCTAGCATGTGTCATTCCCAAACTCCCAGTTCCCACCTCCAGCGATAAAAACCCCACATCCTACCAATCCCAACATCACTCATCCAAACTCTGCAGGCTGGCCCTGCTGTGGCGCACCCTCCTACTCCTATTAATATCTGGCAATATCCACCCCAACCCACAAACACACTGCGCCAAGGCATCTCCAAAACACCCTAGAGGTAATCTACTGCTAGCTACTCTAAATATATGCAGCCTTTCAAAAAACTTACCTCTCTTCAAGGCTGGATTGCCCAACATACACCGGACATTCTTGCCCTCTCGGAGACCTGGCTCTCAGACAGAATACCCAATGATGCAGTCTCCCTCAGTAATTATTCTCTCTTCAGGGCCGTAGGACCTGCAAGAGAGGCAGTAGCTAATGCAATTTATGTCAAATCCTCTCTCCATGCCACCATAGTTCACACCCCGTGCCACAGTGTGCGCCCAGACATTCTTGGTCAAACTCAGCCCTGGGTTCCAAATGCTCACATCATCTCAACCTATACCCCCTGCCAGAAACCAAAAACTCGCCTTTGACTCTATCCTCCACACTATCTCCCACCTACCAAATACTAGCGAAATCATCTTAATGGGTGACTTCAATGTCAACTGGCTATCCCCAGCCTCATCCAGCTTCAAGGACACCGCTCTGGCATCTGATCTTGCCCAACTCGTCATCTCTCCAACCAGAAGGGACACTAGATCTGGGACCTCCACCGTTTTAGACCTTATTTTTACCAACAGGCCTACAAACCTCTCCCAGGTCACGGTGCTCCCGGTTCTATTTGACCACTCCCCGTGACCTGCTTGTGGTCAGGTAATTGCCCCGTGCCCCCAAAAATCTCCATGCAGAAGGTTAATAAGAGGAGGCCTACAGAAACTCAAAGCACACCTAACTACCAGCAACTGGCTCCCCCATTTACACAACGCAGTCAGTGACCTAGCTCTCGCCCACTTCATAACCACACTATTCAACAAAGCCTGTGACTTATTTGCTCCCCTTACCAAGCAAGTTGTGAAAACCAGAATCACCCCTGGATCACTCCTCACTACTGAACCTGCTCCAACAGAGGGACAACCTCTGGTATAAGGCCCTAGACTCTCAGCGCACTCAGGACAGACAGTTATATCGTGGCCTTACGTAATAAATGCACTGGGCTATACAACAGGCAAAGGCCACTTACTATAACAAACCTAACCACCTCTTGGGGAGGCGGCAAAAATTCTGGAGCAACATAAGTGAACTCAGTGGGAGATCCGCTCCCCTCCCTTCCCAACTCATCATAAATGGCGATGTCACCCAAGATCCTTACACCATTGCAGAAGCCCGGCACTCCACCTTCTTCGGATCTCTCCCATATCCTCCCCTAATTTCTTCCACCCTGCTCCCCCACCCCCTCAGACACACCGGTAACTTAGACCCATTACCTTTCAGGCTGAGAGTCATCTCCTGCCGTGAGGCAAAACATTACATTTCCAAAGCTATCACCAATTCTCGTCACAGCAATGATTTACTTGATCTTAAACTTATCCGGCTGACACTAGATGTCATACTACCCCACCTTACTAAAATTCTCAACCTCTCTCTCTGCCTCGGACAGTTTCCATCAACCTGGAAGAGGGCCATAATCACCCCCATTCTGAAGAGTGGTGACCCTACGCACTCAAGCAACTATAGACCGATCTCAATATTCGCCCCCCTCTCTCCAAAGCTCTGGAAAAAATAGTCTCAGACCAGTTAACAGAACACCTAACGAAACATAAACTCCTCTGCCAGGCCCAGCATGGTTTCTGGACAGGCCCTAGCACGGTCACTGCTCTCACTGAATTCACCTCTTTCATCCATGAGGCACTGGACCCAGGTTCTATCCGCTGGAGCAATCTTTGTGGATCTGACCAAGGCATTTGACACGGTCGAGTCACGATCTCTGCTGATCCGTGTCCTCCCTAAGCTAAATGTGGTCCCAGAGACTATGGCCTGGTTCAAAGACTACCTCTCAGGCCGGTCTCAACAAGTCCAAGTAAAATACCATCTCCTCCTGAAAGATGTGCACTCTGGAGTCCCACAGGGTTCTGTTCTCGGCCCTCTTCTTTTCACCCTCTTTCTAAACTCCTTC
The DNA here is from genome assembly GCA_016271365.2 of Neoceratodus forsteri. Lineage (NCBI taxonomy): Eukaryota > Metazoa > Chordata > Ceratodontiformes > Ceratodontidae > Neoceratodus > Neoceratodus forsteri. The sequence goes on from JADMNL010000022.1 coordinate 132,241,286, forward strand.
CCAAGGCCTGCAGTGGTCATCTACTTCTCTATGCTGATGATGAAGTACTATACTGAAACACCCACAGCCAAGCACCTCCAACTGGCCCTTCAGGGTTTTTTCAGGGAGCTTGAGACATGGTTTAATGAACACCGCCTTATCATCAACTATAAAAAAAACTAAAGCCATGATCTTTGTGCACTGGCAAAGCCCTCACAGGCAGTCGATCCTTCTAATCAAAAACTCACAAGGCACCCCCCCTTGAACACGTAACAAACTTCAAATATCTGGGCATCACACTAGATACCTCCCTCTCCTACCATAATCACATTCAACACCTCTCCTCAGCTGTCAATGCCAGAGTGGGCATACTCTACAGACTCAAACACTGCCTACCCGCACAGGCCATGCGTTTAGCTGTCTCCTCGTCAATCCTCTCCCCAGTTGACTACGGGATAATGATATATGGATCAGCTGAACCCACCGCTCTACATAGTATTAACACTGCCCTGAATAAAGCTTGCCGACTAGTCACCAGCAGTAACCAGGCTAACCATACCTGTGACCTATCACGATTTGGCTGGCTGGTTAAACTTCCAACAAAGACTAAAGTTCACACCTGCATTCTCTAAAAAAATACATCTCCAGCTTGCCCCACATAGCCTCCTCTTAATCAGCCCTGTCCCCACAGAAGAAACACATGGCTCGCAGCAAACTCCTCATTCCAGGTCCCCACTGTAGAACATCTCTAGGCCAAAGATCTTTCCGGTATCATGCTCCCCTTTGGCTAAATGCTGTACCTCCCAGCTCTCTCAGACCCACAGCATTTCAATATTCAAAAGCGGGCCTCAAGTTCACCTACTTGAGACTGCAAACTGCGACTGTGGCTAATCTCCCTTCCCTCCTCGTGCCCCCTTCCCCCCACAACTGACACAGGGTCCTCCCTGACCCTATGAATCCACTTCCTACCTATCTCTAACTAATGGAATCCTGACAGCTGCATACCACTGTCTCTGGTAAACTAAGTTAAAGCCTGGACTGCACTGCCAGTACTGTTTATGAATGCTGACTGTTAATTGTATGTTTCTCCCTGACTTCTGCTTGAACTATGTATGATTCCTTGTATTTTTGTAATCCCTCCACCCTCTGTAACCTCTGTATTTTGTACTCCCTCCACCCTCTGTAACTGACGTGGAGCCTTTGTAAGACTCTATGACTCAAGGGATTGTAATATTATGCAATAAATAAATAAGTAAAACACCTATAGGGTACATCAGGTACCTAATACAGGGTGGGGAGGGTGAGAGCAGGATATGTTTTCAGACACATCTTTTAGTTGTTTTTTGTTTTTGTTTATTTACAAGAATATTTCAATGTGATTATGTATATCTAATGTATTTTCAAACCTTGTATGCATTAATTCATTAATTACATACCCTAAAATAAAAAGAAGATGAAAAAAAAGAGCAAACTACAGTATCTGTATCTGATCAGACATCTAAGGTCCTGGAACAAAAACTTCTCAAGAGGAACCTAGGGAATAGCTTCAAGAGGGTACACCCAGAACTCTCAGGGATCGCTCCCCCAGAAGTTGATACCTGAACTCATCAAACTATTGAAGAAAATAGACATATACTAGGAGATAGGATTGGGTTTGGAATCAAGTAATCACCTGGTAACAGGGTGACTGGTGAGCATTCCTCAGGGAATAAACTTTACTCGCAGGTAAGGTGGTTTCCCAGGGGTGGGAGGAAATGTTTGAAGTTATAATATAAAATAACAAACTTTATTGTAAATAGTGACTGATTTTCTCTTAATTTTGGCTTCTCATGGAGAGATTGTGCTCATGTGTCCTTCTGTCGAAGAGGAATGGATGGCCTGTTGGGTGGGGGGTGGCTGGGACGGAATCAGAAAAATCCCCAAATGCATAACATATAGCATATTGGGAGCTGTTCTCTGTTGCCTTGGACTTTTCCCCTATGAATTAACAATACCTAGTTCATCCTGTATAGCCAACCCTGTCCTCACTCACAGTCTAATGTAGAATACAGAATAGGCAGGGGTACTGGTTATATAAGAAATAGCTCTTGAAAGGAAGAGGTTCAATCCAGAGTTAAAGGCATGAAGTAAAAAGGCTTTAGATATACAATATTTTAAGAATGGGTTTGTGGCAGATTCAGACTCCTTTTTGGAGGGGGACATGGAGGGGCAAGTACCCTTTTGGGAGAGGTTAATACAGATTTGGAGACTTGTAAGTTAAACATTTTGGAGGGAAAGAAATAATAATGGGAAGAAGTGAAGTCAATGAGCAGCACCCCATAATTTCCATCCATTAGGGCAGCTGTGGCTTACTGAGGCTAGCTTGAGTACAACTACTTTAAATGCTGACCCCTTAGTTTGGTCCATTTGGCCTGTTTACCACGATGCTGTTACTAAGTGTGTTTCTATCAGTGGTAGGTTGTGACATCTTAACCTGGTACCATGCATTACATCACAAGAGGTTTCTCTTGAGTTGCAGCTACATAGTACTGATGTACTTTTGGACATTTAATATTCACCTAAGAAGTATTCAACTGGACATTACTTATTCTAGTGTACACTGCTCACTTATACAGCAGTGTGTGTATTATAAACCAGTTGGAAAGTTTTATTAAATTAAGTTGTTAATAAGTTGTTTTTATTAGTGATCCAAAGTTGGATTACACAAGGTTGTTGAGTTTACCTTACAGAAAGATGTTTGAATGTTTTTCTAAACAGGCTCATATCACTAGCTGGCTATTAGTCTGTCAGGGAATGAAATATATAGACCATTGATGGGTGCAGGGACTAATATTGGGGACAATGTATTTCACCCCACAAAAGAAATTATACTAAATGTGGAGGGGGATACAAATAGTTTCATATGATGTAAAAGGGGTGCATTCACCAATTAAGGGAACAAGACTATTGGGGGAACTGAAGACATTAAACGGTGAGATTGCATTTCTTCCAGAAATGCACCTACCAATGAACAAACATTTGAAGTTATGATGGGGATGGATGGGTGGGTAGGGTGGACACTGCCTCATCAACCATGGGGGGAGGGCCAGGGTGGCTATTTCAGTTAGGAGGGGTTGTCCATTACAGGTTCATTCAGTGGAAGCAGTATATTTTCTTAGACTGACTGGGGAAATTCAAGGGGAAGGTATTCAGAGTACTAATAGCTATGCACCTAATGAAAATACTGCTATATTTTTAAAATATGTTTTCCATCAAATAGTAGCTTAACGCAGAGACAAGTAATTGTAGGGGGGAATTTTAATGCAGTTATGCAACCAAGCGTAGATAGATCCTCTGGCTCCACAACAATTAAGGAACAGGCATCTAGAACTTTAAACTCACTGATGGAAGAAATGGGGCTTAGTGATATTTGAAGAGAACAAGATTTCTCTTTCTACTCAGCCTCTCAGGGGTCTGATTCCAGGATTGACTTTTTTCTCACACAAAAAACATATATGCACCATACTGTGAATTCCAAGATACACAATATTCCTTTATCAGACCACTCTCCTGTCTCCCTCCAACACAAATTAACACACAAAGACAGACAAACCTTATGGAGACTTTATGTCTCCCTGTTAAATGATAAATGCTTCATAGAGAAACTAGCAGATACCTTAAGGGAAGTGCACTCATTTAATTTGCAACAGGGATGTTCTGTTTTGTCCACTTGGGAGGCTATAAAAGTGGTGACCAGAGGGGAAATTATTGGATATGCCTCAGCTAACAAAAAGTTAACTAATTTAATGTATAATAGATTGTTAACAAAAATAAAGGGACTAGAACAAGCCCATAAACAAAATCCCAGTCAGGACTCAGTGATTCAAGAGTTAAGCAAGGTGAGGGATGAACTCCACCCAATAGAAAATCAAAAGGCAGAAGGTCAGCTAAGATTTATCAGTCATAAGTATCATCATGATACAGGTAGCCAGGCAGTCAAGTTACTGGCTTTCCAGCTTTGCAGGGTCCAGGCAGATAGAACTGTACCACATATAATTTATAAACAAGATCCTATTAAACCATGGATCAAACCTAAGGATATGGCACATCAATTCCAGCAGTTTTATCAAAAATTATATGCATAGGAAACCAAAGATATAGAAATAATTTCTGAAGCTAAATCCTTTTTATAAGCATTAAGCATACCTAAGTTGCCTCTTGCAGCTGCACAGGAATTAAATGTCCCCATTACAGATCAAAAGGTTAGATACATTATTAAATCCCTATCCTCTGGAAAAAAAAAACCAGTCCCAATGGATTTAGCCAAGAGTTTTATAAGAAACTCATAAATGCTATCACTCCAATACTAACTCAAGTGTTTAATGAAATGCCTTGAAGAGGACAAAATTCCTAATACCTGGAGGGAAGCAATGATTAATGTGATACCTAAACAGGGGAAAGCCAAAAACATTTGTGAGGCATACAGACCCATTTATCTATTAAACAAAGATTTAATGATCTTCTCTAAAATTCTCTCTATAAAGCTTCAAAAATATATGGAATATTTAATACACCCAGACTAGACAGGATTCAGACTGAATAGACATATTTCAGACAATACAGAAAATTCCTGAATGTCCTTACTTACAGATCCCTACTGGGTCTGCTCAGCTGACCAATTTTTAGACATGGAAAAGGCATTTGTTTGCCTAAACTGTGATTTTCTAAGGACTGTAATGGACCACATGGGTCTGGGGAATAAAGTTTTGCAGTGTGTAAATTTGTGCTACACACATCCTACAGCTAAGGTTAGGGTCAATGGTACACTTTCTGCACCTTTGAAAATGAGAGAGAACCAGGCAGGGTGCCCTTTGTCACCACTATTGTTTGCTTTCAGCCTAGAGCCTTTTGTGGCAGTGGCTAGGGCAACACAGGAAGTCAAGGGATTACTGTGGGAAAGTATCATTGCAAAATCTCAATGTATGCAGATGAAGCTTTGCTGTTTATAGATAACCCCGGAAGGTAAATTCCACACCTGTTACGTTACTAGCTAGAAGAAGCCAGAAGGTGAAGGAAGGAAACATATTCAATTCAGTGCTTCAGAGTAACTGGTAACTGGTATTTTTCTTTTAAACTTAGATTGTAGGCTTGTAGTGACGCTATACTTTCTTTCTGTGTTGTCTTTACTTATAATTGTTTTGGGCTGTTGAAAATTTAAAAAATAGTGGTGGTGTAATTCTGTGCTGTCTTTAATTGCTGCAAATTTGCCCCCCACCCCTTCCCCAACTCTTAATTATATGCCCTGATAAATCTGATTGACAGGAGCTAAACACAGGGTATAGTAAGAGGTGTAAGTAGGAGGGCATAAGGGAAGAGACCACCCTCAGCACGACAAGTTTTTGACTCATTTATTTATTTATTGGTTTCTTTTTCCTTAAAAAATATATATCTGAGGATCAGTTACAGGATTTTTAGTACTGTAAATAAATAAAAAGAGAACTAAGAGAGCTTCAGTAGCAGATAAGTAGTGGAATTGCAGTATAATGTGGGGAGTGGTGCAATGCAGTGGCTGTGGGGCAGCCATATTCAGGCAGACCTTCTGGACACTGAGGTGCTGCCCTATCTGCATGCATCTCTCGGGACTGCGGGATGAGGTAGCCAGACTCAGAGCGGAAGTAAACTGGGTCAGGAGTACCATCACCTCTGTCCAGGAACCACCCAGTCCAATGCAGCTGCCTCAAAGGATGCCGAGAACGAGGAGCACTTGGATGACAGTGGGCTCAGGGAGGTTAGAGCAGTCAGGCAGAGGCACATCCCAGATCCTATTCCTCTCAAGAACTCATATGCCACACTGGCAAATGAGGACAACCAAATAGAGGTACCCAGGAAGTGGAAGGAAAGGATGTGGAGGTTAGGCAAGGAGGTGACCTCAGTGGGGAAAGCAGTGGACCCCAGAGGAGGAGGAAGTGAATCCGGGTGAGGGACTCCATCATAAGAGGGATCCAGCTAGGAACACAGGAGGGGGAGGACAGGGAGGTGAGGTGCCTACCAGGTGCCATGGCATGGAGGGATGGAAGGAAGATACTGGGGATCACTGGGAAGGCAAGACAGGAGGGTGAGCTGGATGTCATTATCCACCTAGGTACTAATGACTTGGCAAATGGGGAGCCAAAGGAAGTTCAGGAAGAGTTTAGGAAACTGGGAGGGTCTCAAGCAAGTAGCTACTTCTGTCACTTTCTCAGAAGTACTACCTGTGAGGAGCAAGGGAGAGCATAGGAGTGCATGCAACAGGAACTTTAACTCATGGTTGAAGAACTGGTGCTGTGAGGAAGGTTTGGATTCATTGGTGACTGGGGACCCATCTGGAGGGATGGAGGTTTGTTCAAGCCTGACGGCCTGCATCCATCCTGGAGGGAATCAAGCACTCAATGATAAGTTTAAATGCTACATTGACAAGCATTTAAACTAGCAAAGGGGGGTGGCAGGCCAGCAAGGATGATACCTACTTGCTCACCCCCCACAGCTAGTAATGGAACCAGTGAACCAGAGGAGTGGCTATCTCTGCAAAGCAATGTGCAAAAGATGGAGATTAGTGTCCAAAAGGTGGATAAGCAGAAAAGGGGCAAAATTCAGCAGAAGGGCAGACAGCAAGGAGAACCAGGGATAAATGACAACCAAGGAAGGGGCTGGAGTAGAACAGTGAAGCAGTCTAGGGAGGTCAAATCATGGAAAGCCATGTGTGCAAATGCCAGGAGCCTTAGCAACAAGATGGAAGATCTGGAGGCTGTCATGGTACAGTCAGACCTGGACATTGTGGCCATCACTGAAACCTGGTGTAATGATAACCATGACTGGAGATGGCCATACCTGGCTACAACATATTCAGAAGAGACAGAGCAGGCAGGAAGGGAGGAGGTGGCACTGTATGTGAAAAATGACATAAGAGCCACACAGATCCAGGAGGAACAAAATGGGGAGAGATACTGTGGGTTAAGCTGGAAAGGAAAATGGGGCCAGCCATCCGCACAGGTGTGGTCTATAGACCACCAGCCCAGGAGGAAGAAACAGATAGGGAGCTGATGCTAGCCATCCAAAGGATGGCAGACAAGGGTGAGGTAGTACTGGTTGGAGACTTCAATATACCAGACGTGGACTGGAGCATCCCAGCAGCAGCATCAACTAGGAGCAGATTTATCCTGGACTCCCTTCAGAGTGCCTTCCTCAAGCAACTGGTCATGGAACCAACTCGGCAGAAGGCAATACTGGACCTTGTGCTCACAAACAGGGACAGTGTGATGGGGGTAACAGTGGGGAGCACCTGGGTAACAGTGACCACCAGTCATTGTGGTTTGAAATCACAGAAAGAGCAGAACCAAACCACACAAAAACACGATCCTGGATTTTAGGGGCAGACTTTGGGAAAATGGGGAGATGCTTGAAAGAGGCATTAAGGGAATGGGACAGGAATCAGGAATTGAGGAACAGTGGGCAGTATTTAAAATGGGGATTATAAGAACAACAGAATTATGCATTAAGCAGGTTAGCAAGAGGAAAAGAAGAGGAGACCATTATGGTTTTCCAAGAGGTAGCAAAGAAAGAAAGCCAAAAGATTGCATTCAGGCAATACAAAAGACACAGGCAGAAGGGGATAGGGAGAAGTACCAGGAGAAACAAAGGGAGGCAGGGAAGTCAGTAAGGGAAGCCAAAGCTCAGACAGAAGAACACATTGCAAAATCAGTGGTTAAAGGGGACAAAACCTTTACAGGTACATAAGTGAAAAAGAAGAACAAAGGAGGGATAGTGAGACTGAAGGGGAGGATGGGAGCCGTGGAGGATGACAACAGTAAAGCTGACATATTGAACAGGTATTTCTGCTCAGTCTTTACTAAGGAAGAGGGGTAATGGGTCTGAAGGGAGTACAAGGGGTGAGAATGGTGCAGAAATGGACACAAGTCCCTTTACCGAGAACGGTCCTGAAGGAACTGGAAGTAATAAGAGCTGATAAAGCAATGGGGCCAGATGGGGTGCACTCCTGGGTCCTTAAAGAACTAAGAGAGGTGGTGGCTTGAACCTCTGGCTGATCCTGTTCAGCCAATCACTAGAAACAGGGAGGTACCCAAAGACTGGAGGACAGCAGATGTAGTCCCTTATACAAAAGTGGGAACAAAGAGGAAGCAGGGAACTACAGACCAGTCAGCCTCACCTCGGTAGTGGGAAAGATCATGGAAGCACTACTGAAGGAGAGATTGGTGGAACATCTGGTTGTCAATGGACTACAGGACCCAAGGCAGCATGGTTTCACCAGGGGAGGTCATGTCAGACCAACCTCACTGAATTTTTTGACTGGGTGACTAGGGAGGTGGATCAGGGAGGGCAGTGGACATGGCCTATCTGGACTTCAGCAAGGCCTTTGACACTGTGCCACATAGAAGACTATTACACAAACTGGGGAATATGGGTGTGGGCAGGACAGTAGTGTGGTGGGTAGGTAACTGGCTGGGTGGCAGGACACAGAGGGTGGTGGTAAATGGCTGTCACTCCACAGAGGGAAGAGTGACCAGTGAGGTACCACAGGGATCAGTGCTGGGACCGGTCCTATTCAACATCTTCATCAGTGACATTGCACAGGATATAGAAGGCAGAATTTCACTGTTACGCTGATGACACAAAGCTCTGTAACAGAGTAGACACACCAGAGGGTGGAGACAGAATGAGAAGGACCTGCAGAAACTTGAAGAATGGTCAAGGGTTTGGCAGTTGAAATTCAATGCAAAGAAGTGCAAGATAATGCATATGGGGCACAAAAACCCTGGCACAATATATCAGTTGGGGGGTGAGGATATAGCATGCACCAAGCAGGAAAGGGATCTTGGGGTTGTCATCTCTGATGACCTCAAGGTAGGAAAACAGTGTGACAAGGCATCAGGTAAAGCAAATAGAATGCTGGGATGTATAGGCAGGGGCATCACCAGCAGGAAAAGGGAGGTCATAATTCCGCTATACAAGACACTAGTGAGGCCCCACCTGGAGTACAGTGTACAGTTCTGGAGACCATACCTACGTAAGGACATAGACAGGGTAGAGAAGGTTCAGAGGAGGGCAACAAAGATGGTGCATGGGTTGCATCACAAGTCCTATGAAGACAGGTTGAAGGAACTGAACATGTACTCCCTGGAGGAGAGGAGGGAGAGGGATATGATAGAGACATACAAGTATCTTACAGGGAGGAACAGGGTGCAGGAAAACACTATTTTAAGCGAAAAGATGTTTCAGGACTAGAGGGCATGGGATGAAGTTGGAGGGAGGGCCGATTCAGAGGAAACATGAGAAAGAATTTCTTCACAGAACGGGTGGTGGACAAGTGGAACACCCTGCCAGAGGAAGTGGTGGGGCTGGAAACAATCACGGATTTAAGAATGCATGGGATAGACATAAAGGAATTCTAGAGGTCAGGGGTAAGTGGAAATAGACTTCTAGGAAAACAAACTGAACTTACAAGCTCAAATGGGCAGACTAGGTGGGCCATAGGCCCTTATCTGCCGACACTGTCTATGTATCTATATGAAAAATTGTCAGGATTCAAGATTAATATGGACAAATCTGAAGTTGCGATAGTTGGAGGTTCCATCGTCCTGAGTTTTAAAACCCAGATCACCTTTAAATGGATTCAGAACAACGTTTTTTTTACTTGGGTGTATGGATACCAACAAACCTCTCAAATCCATATAAATATAATGATGGAACCTTGATACAACAGACTATCACAGATCTGAAGAGATGGGGTCTCTCACTTTCCCCCTCTACTAGAATAGATTCCATAAAAATGAATGTTTTGCCCTGACTATAGTTACTTTTCACCATTTCAAATACCTGTCCTTCAGATAGAGCTTGTCACAAATAAATAGGAAACTCACACATTTCATATGGGCTGGTAGAAACCCTAGGATCAGGAGGGCAGTTCTGCTTGAGGTAAAACAGAAGGAAGGCTGGGGTCTTCCAGGCCTTCATGATTATTACAAGGTGGTCCAACTAACAGCATTGGTCAAAATGCTTAGCTCAGAACATTGAAGTAATTGGTGTGGGTAGGAGGAAGGAGCTCACACTACCCTACCCTTGGCTTTGCTTCCATGGTTGCTTCTTTTGAAAGATTTAAGGGACCTTAAAACAGGTAGAGCAAACTTACCTTATTCATGTGGCTACAGGTTAGAGCAAACTGGAGTCTACCCTCCTATGTATGGCACTTTACACCCCTATGGTATTGTCCAAACATCCCAATACAAGGAAAGGATCCTTGTTTCAAAACATGGGCAAGACTGTGTTTTAAATTCCTTCACCAATTTGAACAAGGGGAAATAATTCAGAATTATTTATTTTTGCAACTTGAGTATGCCTTACCTAAAAAAACAACTTTTATAGATACCTACAATGTCACCATTATATTCAAGAACATGTAGGGATAGCTTCTCTGACCACCTCAGTACATGAATGGATCTATATAATATACCACAAGGGTAAGATAGCAGACACCAAGAATTCGATCTCTCAGTTTTATCACCTCCTCCAGGAAAGAAAAGGCCTATTAGCAGCCCAGAATATTCAAGATAGATGGGAAAGGGAATATGGTCAGAATGTTTTGCAACAAAAGTGGAAAAGAATATGGCAAAACACTCATAAAACTGTCAGGTCTTTAGTGTGGAGATAGTTTTGTTGGAAGGTTTCTGGTTGCTTTTTCATCACACCTAAACTTTCCAAACACTATGCTACCTTTCCTTTAGAGGCCTGCTGGAGAGTATGCAGGCTAGCAGGCACACACTATCACATATTTTGGAGTTGCTCCAGAATCCAGACCTTTTGGAGACAGGTAAAAGATAACATAAAAGCCATACTAGGACTGATGCAAGATCTCACATTCATACACATGGTCTAGGGTGTACCTCAAAAGAAACTGTCATTGCAGCTATGGAATATTTGTTTTTCGTCCGCACCATATGAACATACAAAGAATCCAGCAGAAGAAGGCGATTTGGTCTATTAAGTCTGCTTGTATTGCAGGGTTCACAGTGCAAGCTAATATCTCTGCCCTCCCTCCCCATTCCTCCCATCCTCATTACCCATTATTCTTACATTTCCCCGATGCCTATCCCAGCCTATTTTAAAGCTGGCTACTGTCTTCTATGAGATGAACTCTTCCAGCAGCATATTCTAAGTGTTCACCATCCTCTTTATGAAGAAAAGCATCCTGACCTCCCTCCTAAACCTCCCACCTTCCAGCTTAAGATTGTGCCCACTTGTGCTATGGTTTCCACTCAGCTTAAAGAGACTTTCCTTATCAACCTCATTCATCCCTTTCAAGTACTTGAAGATCCCAATCATGCCCCTTCCTTACTTCCAGGGAGTATGTGTTCAGTGCCCTCAGCTTCTCCTCATATGCCTTACTCTGCTGACCCACTAGCATCTTTGTAGCCCTCCTCTGAACCTTTTCTAGTAGATTAATGTCCTTTTTAACACAGAAACATAGAAACAAAGAATTTGATGGCAGATAAGGACTGCTTGGCCCACTTAGTCTGCCCATTTCCCTACCTAATAGAGAAGCTGCAGATCCTAGTTAACCAGCAGCCTATTTCTTCCTACCCCCCCACTAGAATTGCCTTATGTCTGTCCCTTGTATTCTTGAATTCCACAACAGTTTTTGACTCCACCACCTCCTCAGGAAGGTTGTTCCATGTATCCACAATGCTCTCTCTGTAAAAAAAAAATACTTCCTCACGTCACCTTTGAGCCTTCCCCCTCTATCTTCAAATTGTGCCCCCTTGTTCTTGCACATCTCTTTTTCTGAAAGATGCTACCCTCTTGGACTTTGTTGATTCCTTTGAGGTACTTGAAAGTTTGTATCATGCCCCCCCCCAAGGGTATACATATTAAGGTCCTTTAATCTCTCTTCATATGTCTTCTGATGTTTTTGAGGTGTGGGTACCAGTACTAAACTCCATACTGTATATGCGACCTTACCAGTGCCCTTTGCAAGGGTGGTATAACCTCCTCTCTTCTACTGATCCCCTAGATATGCATCCCAGCATCTTGTTTGCCTTTGCTGCTGCTGCTTTCTTGCACTGGCTAGAGTCATTCAGGTCACTAGTAATCATCACGCTGGGTTCTTCTTCTCCTCGATGCAGATACTCATACTCCACCATGACAGCCCTTTAGTTATAACCCAGAATTGGTTAACTCCTAAAGTTTGTCATTGACCAGTGGTTTTATAATCTGAAAGCCATTATGAGTATGGATACAATCATAGCTAAATTAAGGTTTCAAGTAGATAAATATAACTCTAGATGGCTCCTTATTTTAATTACTCACCCATACCTCCTTCCTTTCCATTTACCCCCACTCTTCCCCTTGCCCTATCCCTCTGTCTTCCTCTCCCCTGTGTCTTTCCCCACTGGATCAACCTTAAAACCAACCTACTACCACTACCTCCCAGCCTCTTAGACAAAGCCACTTCTTTTGGCTGCCTCTCTCCCACCAGTCTCCCCTTCCCTCACCTTGACTCCTCCTCCTCCTCCTCATACTCTTTATCTCCTTCGCTACGTATAAACACTGTCCTTTACCCTAGTTGAATGCTCTTGATGCTGTACTATCACCATTGGTACTATGAATGACATTGTAACCTTATTGTATACTAGCTACCTACTACCTACTAGGAGGAAGTAGGCTGAAGGTTAACTAGGACCTGCAGCTTATCCGTTAGGTAGGTAAATGGGCAGACTAGTGGGCCAAGCAGTCCTTATCTGTTGTCAAATTCTATGTTTCTATTCGAGTATTACTAACATACTAAAATGCTAGCAGAATAAGCCTAATGGTCTTTTATTTCTGCTCTTTTGGTCAGCCCTCACGCTGGGAGCTGACCTTGCTGCCCCCCCTCATCCTCTCTGGCGTCTCCCTTCCCAGTCCCGCATATTCCCATTGCACAGGACTTTGCATCCAGAAACCTTCCCCTGTATCTGTCCCATCCCCCTCTTGAACCCCTCCACCGTCTCTGCCTCCACCAGCTCCCTGGGCAACACATTCCATGGCTCCACCACCCTCTCAGTGAAGTAGAACCTCCTCCTTTCTCTCCTGAATCTCCCCCCCTCCAGCTTCCACTAATGCCCTCTAGTTGTCCCCCTCCTTCCTTCGGAGCACCTTGACTGCTTCTCCCCTATTTAACCCCTACATGTACTTGAAGACCTCTATCATGTCCCCCCGGTCCCTTCTCTCTTCCAATGTGTACATATTTAGCTCTTCGAGCCTCTCCCCATAGGTCCTGTCCCCCAAGCCCCAGATCATTTTGGTTGCCCTCCTCTGGACCCTCTCCAGGAGTTCAATGTCCCTCTTTAAGTGTGGCCTCCAAAACTGCAGCAGTACTCAGTGCGGCCTCACCAAGCAGTTATCTGGAAGTGTCACTTCCTCCTTCTGGAGGTGATCCTAGCGATGTATCCCAGCATCCTGTTGGCCTTGGCTGCTGCCCTCCTACAAGTCTCAGAGTTGTTCATCTTGACATCCACCACCACCCCAGGTCCCTGTCAGCCATTGAGACTTGTAGCAATTCCCCCCAGGGTATACTCTTGGCCCAGGTTTCTGGCTCCCAGATGCAGTACCTTGCATTTCCCTGCATTAAACCTCAGCTTCACTTTCTAGACCACCTTTTCAGAGCTCTCAGGTCCCCTGTGGGGCCACCCTCCCTTCCTCCCCATCCACCACTGCCCTCAGTTTTGAGTCATCTGAAAAGAGATTCATCTCACTCCTGATACCCTTCCTTATGTCAGAGACATAGGCATTGAACAGGAGGGGCCCAAGGACTGATCCCTGAGGGACCCCACTAATGACCCTCCTTGGGGATGAGACTATCCCACCAACCACGACCCTCTGGGTCCGGTCCTGGAGCCAATTTCCTATCCATCTGATCATCTGGTTCCCCACCCCCATTTCTCCCAGCTTATTCAACAGGCCCTGTGAGGAACAGAGTCAAACGCCTTGCTGAAGTCAAGATACAGGATGTCCACCAGTCTACCCAGGTCCAAGGCTCTTGTCACCCAGTCATAGAACTCCACAAGGTTTGTCTGACATGATTTCCCTGGGACAAATCCATGCTGTCTATCATCCAGGCACCCTGACTTCTCCATGTCCCCCCCCAGCCTCTCCTTGACAGTGCCCTCCATCACCTTGCCCACCACCGATGTCAGGCTGATGGGCCTGTAGTTCCCTGCCTCCTCTCTTGATCCCCCCTTGTGGATAGGCACTATATGCACCACCTTCCAGTCCTGGGGCACCCACCCTGTCTTCAGAGAGACGCTGAAGAGCTCTGCCAGGGGTTTCGCCAGGACATCCGCCAGTTCCTTCAGCACTCTGGGATGTAATTTATCTGGCCCCAGTGCTTTTTCTGTCTTAAGGGACCTGAGGGCCTCCCTCACTCTCTCTGCCATGATTTTCACCTCTGCTACCTTGTCCCCTGCCTTGCCTTCCCCCCTCCTGCCAGTGATGGCCCTTCTTCTCCCCAGACCCGATGATCGGCAAGGGTCCCTTTCCCTCAGTTTCATCATCTCCTCCCATGTATGGTGCAGCCCCCCCCATTTTCCTTGGTGAAAACTGAGGTGAAGTACTCATTTAGTACCTCAGCCTGCTCCCCCGGATCTTGTGCCCATCCCTCCCCTGTTTTAATCCTGCTAATCTGCCCCTTCACCCTTCGTTTTTCCCCAATGTATCTAAAGAACCTCTAATTACCTCTCCTAATTTCCCTGGCCAGGTTCTACTCCTTCCTTGCCTTAGCCATCCTCACCACCCTAGTGGCCCTTCTGGCTATCCGCTAGTACTCCCCTCTATCTCTTTCACTCCTTGAGCACTTGAAGTGCCTATAAGCTGCCTTCTTTCCCCTCACCACCTCCTGAACCTCCCTGGTCCACCAGCAGGGTTTACAGGTCCTACCACATTTTTGTCTTACTCTTGCACAGGTGCTGGTAGCATCCTGCACCCCCCCTCCTGATGATTTACCACCTACTGACAATATCCATGTCTGGCCCAATCCCATCCAAATGCTCCTTAAGGATCCTTCCCATTTCCTTGAAATCTGCCCCTCTGAAGTCAGTTACCTCCGTCTTTGTGCAGCCTTCTACCCCTCCTAGGTCCAGGCAGAACCAGAAAGTGGCATGGTCACTCCCCGCCAATGGGTCCCTTACCTCCAGGCCCCCAATCTAGTCACTGTCTGCCAGGACCACATCCAGTATCTGCGCCTCCCTGGTCAGTTCCCCCACCTGCTGAGTTAAGAACGTATCCTGAAAGTCATCCAACAACCTCTGTTCCCTGGCCACTGAGGATGTCATAGTCTCCTAGTCCATTCCTGGCATGTTTAAGTCCCCCAACACCACCATCCTTCCCCTGCCCAATTTTCAGTGTCTCCCCACATCTGCCACCAGACTCTCCTCCAGCTCCTCTGACAGTGCAGGGGGTCTATACACCACTCCTATTTTTACTCTCTTGCCCCCATTTGTTATTAAGGTGACCCAAATCGCCTCCACAGCTCTCTCCACCTCCTCCACTCCTCCTATGCCAATGCAGTTTTTGACTATTATTGATACCCCTCCTCCCCTTCCCTCCCCCCTGTCCTTCCTGAACATGGTGTAACCCTCCAGGTTCAGGTCCCAGTCATGCCCTGTGGTGGCTCAGGTCTCAGTCACCACTGCCACATCCACCTCTCCCTCAGTTAGCATCACCTGGAGCTCAGGCATTTATTGCCCAAGTTCCTGGCATTTAAGGACTACCTTCCACCCTTTCCATATACTTCCATTTCCCTGCTCACATTCCCATGGGATGCCATCTTCCCCGTCAGCGCCTTACCAGTCAGCCTTTTCCGCATTCCTCCAGCTCCCGAGTGGAGACCGAGCCTCTCCTTTATCGGACCCCCCTTCTCTCCCATCCCTCCCCCTTCACAAGTTTAAACCCCACCTTTCACCAAAGAACCCCTCTATATGAACTGTTTGTTATTGTTGTCATTGTCACTGTCTGATGTGGAACCTTTGTAAAAGAGCTCTGAGCTCAAAGTTATGATCCGAATCCCTAATAAATAAATAAAGTAAATAAATAAATAAATTACGTGGAGGACACCGGAAATAGGTCTGTGCTGGAGCAACTCCTCATCATAAGGGTGGGAATGCACTTCCTTATGGGATTTTACACTTATCAGTTAGGTCTTATTTCTTATCAGTTGAAATGATGTGTCTTATCAACCTGCAGATAAATCTTAGCAATTGCATTTATCTGGATAATCATGTTAGTAAATAATGAACATTGAGCAATAAAGAAAGGAATTTTAGACATTATAATTTGATTTCTTTATGTTATAATGGATTGCAAAATGTGTTTATTACAATAATTTAAAACAGTTGAATGTTTGTATTATTGAGTATATGTTACAACATAATATAAAAAGGACAGCATTATTCTGGTTTCTGGGTCAAAAAGACTAGGCATATAAAGGTTTTGGCATGCTGAGTCATCTGCAATTTCCTTTCCAGATTTCCATCCTGGATATACAGAGATGGCTTGGAAATCTTAAACAAAACTGGATAGTCCTGCAAGAAAACTGACACAGTGATTATTTTATTTGAATGAATCATTTTATTTACCTGCATTTTAACCTTTTTAGGACTAGGCATGGCGTACTTAGATGGACCTTGAAAATAGCTGTTCAACACAAATTTCTGGATTTATGAGATGTTTTTGGTTTTTGAATATTGATGTATTACAACCTATGTATATATTGAACTTACAATAAAGTTACAAGTTAAAACAAAAAGGGATTAACTCCCATTTAAATTGCTTTGTTTGCCACAATAACTCTATTGTAGAATTTTGCAGTGTTGGGCTTCATTCTGTTGGGCTTCACTGTAATATAAGCAAAGCACCAAAGGAAGTAATTATAAGTAAAACCAACACAGAATTTAAGAAGAAACTAGACACATATATCCAGTCTGGGAGTTTTTTTAGATATTTAAAGGATTAATAAATAGGAGCTCATGTGGGCAATTGCCTTCCTGCATCTCGCATGTCTTAGTATGAATCATGGTATGAACCTATCTATCTACAGTGAAGCCCATCAGCATGAAGCCCAACTCTACGAGAGCCTACAAGCTTGTTGAAGCATAGCTATGCATAGAACTGTTCCTCTACAATTCCACCTGCTAACTCCTTATGCAGACGATGATGTATAATTTCAACATTTGGAAAGAATGATGTCAAGGTTAGAGCGTTGCTGGTGCAAGTCCACCCTTGATGCCGACCACCTTAGATTAATGGACCATTATCAAGTCTATCAATCTGCAATCATCCGTAAGAAGGCAGAATTCCTGTACGGGGAGATTGCGGCTGCTCAGAATCAACCAGCTCAGCTTTTCTGAACTGTGGATAGACTGTGCAACCCAGCCTGTCTACATGTTCGGAAAGCTTTTTTGCAATTAGAGTGCAATGAGCTTGCTCGATTCTTTGCAAATAAGGTGGCTGACATCAGGGTGGTACTCCAGCCAGAACACTCTTTAAGTGTTGCTTTTGATCAGTATGGGGTCGCTGTACCTCAGCCTTCCTGGAGTACCTTCAGTCGACCAGAGTTCATGGATGTCATGTGGATTATTCAGGGTGTGCACCCTACGTACTGTAGTTTCGACCCTGGACCAACTTCCCTAATTTTGGGTTGTATTGATGTCATCGGTCCGGTCCTTGCACAAATATTCTGGTGCTCCTTGGAATCTGGAGAGTTTCCTAGCTCCCTGAAGGAGGCGGTGGTGACACTACTCTTGAAGAAAGCTACCTTGGACCCTGTCTGCAATGCTAACTACAGACCTATCTCTAACCTTCCCTTTTTAGGGAAGGTAATTGAGAAAGTAGTGGCAGCTCAGCTGGAAAACCATTTGACCATCCATGACATATATGAACCACTCCAGTCCAGTTTCATAGAGATGTAGTACTGAGACAGTGCTGGTTCAGGTGCTCAATGATCTCCTGATGGCGAGAGTTGGAAGAACCATACCATCTTGGTTCTTCTGGATCTCTCTTCAGCTTTGACACCATGGACCATGGGTGTTGATAGGACATCTGAGGCATATCTGTGGACTGTCGTGGACAGTCCTCAGGTGGTTTACGTCTTTCCGCATGGGTAGAACACAGAGAGTGGTGTCTGGGGTTTATTCATCAGGCACAACTCCTATGTTATGTGGGGTGCCTCAGGGTTCAGTTCTGTCACACATGTTGTTTGTGGTGTACATGCTACCCCTCTGAGACATTGTAAGAAGGCATGGGCTGAGGTTTCACTGCTATACAGATGATACCCACCTCTACCTTTCATTTGCAGCCAACCAGGATGGAGCTCTCTTGGTCTTTAATAACTGTCTGAAAGAAACCCAATAGTGAATGGATTACAGCTGGCTGAAGTTGAACTCAGAAAAAACTGAGGCATAGGTTGTGGACCCACGTCGCTGGATAGGGGGGTCGGGAGTTAGTGCGCCCTCTGGAATTTTTCTTGGTGGCGTTTCACTCCCGACCTCTGAATGGGTGCGTAATCTGGGGGTAATTTTTGATGATGGGCTGATCCTACATTCTCAGGTGTCATCTTCATCAAAAAGTCCTTTTACATCTAAGGAATATCACCAGGATTAGGCATCT
This sequence comes from Neoceratodus forsteri, assembly GCA_016271365.2. Taxonomy (NCBI): domain Eukaryota; kingdom Metazoa; phylum Chordata; order Ceratodontiformes; family Ceratodontidae; genus Neoceratodus; species Neoceratodus forsteri. The sequence goes on from JADMNL010000022.1 coordinate 132,259,931, forward strand.
GGTTCCTTCTGATGACTTTCCTACTCTGGTCCACGCCTTTGTGTCCTCGTGCTTGGATTATTGCAACTCCCTCTACCTAGGGCTTTCTGGGGTAGAAATCCGTCGTTTGCAGCTGGTGCAGAACATGGCGGCCCGGCTATTGACAGGATCTGCTCGATCCTGTCATATTTCACCGGTGCTGCGCAAACTGCTCTGGCTGCCAGTACAGTGGTGCATCACCTTTAAAGTTGGTTTACTGACTTTCAAAGCCCTACATGGACAGGGCCCAGACTATCTGCAAGAGCTCCTGGTCTCTTACTGCCCTGGTCAATCACTCTGCTTGGCCAACAAGGGGTTGCTAGAGATCCAAAAGGTGAATTTGAAATCATCTGGTGCAAGAGCCTTTGTGTATGCAGCCCCCACCCTTTGGAATTCTCTACCCTGTCAGTTGTGGGAGTGCACAACTGTGGAGGGATTTAAGCAAGGCTTAAAAACCTTTTTGTGGCACCAAGCCTTCTCAGCTAATTGACTGATTTGTTTTTCTGATTTATTGTCATCTGATTTTAATTGAACTGATGTCTGTATGATTTTGATTTGATTTTATATTGTTATGTGCCTTGGCTTTGGAGAAGGAGCGTTATAAATAAAATGTATTATTATTTATGATTATTATTATAAGTAACACCAATCATTACAATTAGTTGTGACTGAAGACATCACAGAAAAATAGAAATATATACGGTAGCAGCCACAAAAAGATTAATGGTCCCTTGAGTCTGCTCAAGATCCCTACCTGTAAAACACCAAACTTATAATTGTAGGGATAAGTCATGAGTAGTAATGAAAGCTCTGCACCATTGTCCATATGCCCCACCCCACATTTGTCATCGTAAAGAAGTGCTTTCATCAATCCTTTTTGAATCTCCCATGCAAGCTTTAGTGAATTCCCTCTTATCCCAGTATTTGAACTCTAGGATAATAGTCCCTTGGCATCGACTATACTTTTCCAATGCCGGTACTTGTATGTCTCCATCGTTTCACCTCTTTCCCTTCTTTTCTCTATAGTATACATGTTTAAGTCCTCCAGCTTCTCCTCATATGTCAGTTCCCCAAGACCATGATCCATCTATGTTGTCATGTGCTGTACAGCTTTCCCTTTGTTGCAGTCCTTTCTCAGGTGTGGGCTCAAGTTTTAGGTTTTATTGATCAACCTCAATGGGCAAACATCATGATTATTACAACATGGTTAAAAGCAATCAGACAATGTACATTAAAAGCAACGTTTGCAATTAAAATCACATAAACATAAACTGAGGCATCTAATCTCTTTTGGTTTTGGTTACATCTTTCCATGTGACAATATGCAGATGGTTGACAAGGAGACTTCACCTTAGATTAGCCTTTAAGGTATTTTGCTTCTGATTCTAAACATTTGTATTTTATTCTGAGAACTGAGGCCAGGAATTTTGATATAATTTCTGCATCTTCAAAATACTTTGGATGCAGCAGTATAAAGATAGGGTCATAATTAACATTTGCATAGGCTGATAACATTTTTAGCAAATGTTGATTTCTTGGTTTAGAGTATAATGGGCTGAATCACGTGTTGTATTGTTTTTTTGAAACCTCTTGTTACAGGGACAAAGACTATTTATATGAGATTTCTTAGATGATACTATTTTGTTATAATACATGTGTTTGGGTGCCATAAGTTCAAACCTTGTCTATGTTAAAGGTATTCTGAATTCTAGTTTTAATAGGATAATCAGGTATTTTTGTAAAGAATACATCATTTTACTTTCCTTGAGCCATGGGGCACATTTTTTTCTGATTGTCTCCATATCAGTTGTTTTTTTTTTGTGTTAAATTAAATAATTTGTTTTTAATTTGATTTCTGTATTGTACCACCCTTTGCAAACTGTGTGAGAGGCCTTTCGGCACCATGCAATTCTGCTTAAAGTTGGACCAGCATAACATTCTGTGGTGATTTGCATATGCAGCCCATGATGCTTTGCATTGTGGGGGCATGTGTGATTTTGTATTTTCTTGAAACTTGGCTTCCCAGCCAAATGCCCTTTGGGGTAACCCTTGCCTCAGTGTTTGCGCACAGAGGTTCTTTACATTTATATTTCTATTGAAATCTTTTCATAGGTGTTACATTTTGATTTTTCACCTGTATATTTTCTTGAGAGTTTAGCCATTTGGATTTTATTTATTTTATTTTTGATTTTATTTATTAAACTCTAGGATTACAAGTACCTTTGAGCAGGAACTAATCATTTACAAAGATTCCACGTCGGAGGATGGGGGTAACATACAACAATGGTAACAGTCATAACATACAGATTACTTGTACATAAATAGTTCAGTCAATGTGTTGAAGTAGAACAACACTAGCTAGCATATATCAGAACTTATGGTAAAACAGTATACTTGGTAGGAAGAAGTCAGGAGGAAGCTGGCTGGAAGGTGCCTTTGTCAGACAGGAATGAAAAGAGCGAGTGGGACAGGGGACAGTGGCCAGAGGTATGAGTGAGTCCATAAATAGGGGATGGGTGGGTGAGGGGGGCAAGGGAGAGGGGAGGGGCTGGTGCCACAAATGCAAGGCTGTGATGGCTGATGAAAGTTCCAACTAGGGTAGAGGGTGATGACCATAGCTTAGGGGAGGCAGTCACAATGTGTGGTAGAGGGGAGGAATAGACACAGTTGTCTTTTAAAGGGGCTTAGCATTGCAGCAGCAAGAGTTTCTTTGTTAAGGGTATTGAACCACTGAGGAGCCCTGTGCATGAAGGATCTCTGACCCAGCGAGGTCCATTGCCTGGGTCTGGAACATCTGGAATTGAGAACTGCATGTTGGCTGGGTGCTGCTGTTGGTAGTAAGGAGTCTCGCCACACCTGGAGGCATGAGTCCGAGAAGAAGTTTTTTGGCAATCAGACAGGTCTGGTATTGTATTCTACTAATCAGAGGTAGCCATCCAGCCTTGGTGTAAAGGTCACAGGTGTGTGTTAGGCAGTCAGCCCCTATAAGAAGTCAACAGGCCTGGTTAAGTGTCACAGATATCCTCCTAAGGGCAGTAGTGGAGGCAGAGCCATAGATGACTAGACAGTAGTCAGCAATGGAGGTAACAGAGCTGTGGATAGCCAGTCTAAGGGCTTCAGAAGTCACACAGTGTTTGTACTTGTGGAACAGGCCAAGGCGTATGTTGGCAGATTTTGCAACCTTCCCAATGTGCTGGGAGTAAGAGATTGAGCTGTCCAGGGTGATGCCGAGGTATTTGAACTCGTGAACCTGATCAAGTGAGGTCTCATCTTGATTCTTGATGGTGAGGGGTAGGTGTTTATACTTGCTACATGCATTGCAGAAAGACATTATCTTAGTTTTACTATAATTCATGACAAGTCTGTAAGAGCCAAACCATTTTTCCACCAGGCTGAAATCATGTTGCAGTTGACTCTCAAGAAGGTTAAAGTCTCAGTTGCTAGAGAAGAGGACCACATCATCTGCGTAGAGTAGTATCCTCTGTTGGCAGATGCCAGAGAGGTTGTTAAGGAAGAGAGAAAAGAGTAATAGGCCCAGTATTGACCCCTGAGGGATGCCCGAGAGGACTGGCTTTTCAACTGAGGAGACTCCAGCAATTTTAACACTTTGAACTCTCTTCCCAAGGTAGCTAGCAAACCAGGGCAGTGCATCCTTGGAGAGCCCAAGAGCAATCAGTTGTCTGAGTAGGAGGGGGTGGTTAACTGTATCAAAGGCCTTTGTCAGGTCAATGAATATGCCTTCCCCCACAAAGTCCTTGGTCCAAGGCGTCATGGATACAACCAGTGAATTCCAACAATGCCGTGGGTCGTGGCCATTTAATCCTTCATTAGTCCATTTTAATTTTTCTGTCAAGTATATTTTTGGGAGATCATTATTTATGTTATTAATTATCTTCAAACAATATGTTATAAATCTTAGTTTCTTGAAAGCATTTATAGGAATTCTACCCTTATCATTGCAGTAGAGGTTGAATTTGGGACATTTAGGTGAGCTTTGTAATAATAAGATAAAGTTTTCTCCATGTTGTTGTAGTCATGAGAACCCCAAATGTTCACTCCATAAAGAAAGATTGAATTCATTTTTGACTCTCCTGCTTCAAGAGCAGGTAAGACAGTGTTTCTCCATATTGTGGCTGAATTTTAATAAAGTTTTGGCTACCAATTTTGTTTTTATATGTTGGTCTTTAGTACGTTGTGCCCAACTTGTAGAAGAAACAAAGTTTATACCTAGATAGCAATCTTCTTTTACTATTTCAATTTTTTCGGCTCACAGAAGGAATTTAACTTTGCTAGAGTTATTTGAATTGTGCCCAAATATCTTAGCCTTAGTTTTCTTTTTTTATTTATTTTAAGTTTTAAAAATTCACATTTTTGCTGAATTATATAAATGTTTCTCTGAGGGCTCACAAAAAAGCACATCATTAGCACAGGTTTGTTGTTGTTTGTATGAAAGGTTTGTTTATTAATTCTAGGAGAATCATATATAACTGATTTTTCAAATTCCAGTAGATTATTAACGTATATGTTAAATAGCGTGGGGGCAAGGAGGCACCCCCTGTTGTACCCCTCTATTAGCAGTGAACAGTTTTCTTAGTTTATCCTTATTATTATACCTGATAACAGTAGAAGTTTCAGTATATAATAAACATTTACGTAAAAGTAAAGAATGATCAATACTATTTTCATTAGAATTTCCCAATGCATTTCTGTATTTATTGAGTCAAACACTGAAGTAAAATCAATGTATAAAGTGAAGAATTTCATTTTTCTAAGATGAACATATTTTTGTATAAGATGTGAAAAGGAAAAAATATCATCAGTGGTTACATATGAAATTTGCCAGCAGATAAAAGCCTAACGGTCTATCAAGTCTGCTTGAATGTGCAGCTCACATCCTTATTTTGCAGCTGCTCCTCCCTCCCACCCTTCCCCTCCATTGACCCTCTCTTTGCCCTGTCCCAGACCCTTTGAAGCAGTCCATTGTTCTACAAGATACCACTTCTGTCGGTAATGCATTATACCCAGCTACCACCTTCTTTGCAAAAAAGGTGTCTCCTCGTCTCCCTCCTGAACAATCCTCCCTCCAGTCTCATGTCATTGCCCCAGGTGTCCCTCCCCTCCCTTACTTTGAACAGCCCCTCTGTACCTGTCTTATTTATTCCTTTCATATATTTAAAGGTTTCAATCATGTCCCCCATCCCTCCTCTCCTCTTGCAAGTACATGTTCAGCTTCCTGAGCCTCCTTTCGTATGGCAAGTCCCCCAGACCCTTGATCATCCTTATCACCCTGTGCTGCATCCCCTCTAGTAACTTAATGTCCCTCTTCAGATAAGGGGCCCAGTACTGCATGCAGTACTCATGATGCAGTCTAACTAATGACCTATACCATGGCAGAATCACCTCTCCCCCTCCTCGAGGAGATACCCCTTGCAATGCAACCCAGCATTTTGTTGTCCTTTGCAGCTGCCTTCCTACATTTTGCAGAGTTGTTCATTGACCCTGTAATGAGCACCCCCAGATCCTTCTCCTCATCTGTCTTGGCTAGCTGCACTCCCCCCAGCTGGTAATTCCTCCTTGAGTTCTTCACCCCAAAATGCAGCACCTTACACTTTTTGGCATTAAACCCCAGTTGCCAAGTGTCTGACCTTGTTTCCAGCTTTTCCAGATCATTCTGCAACCCCGACCATCCCCCTAGGTCATCCACCACCACTCCCATCTTGGTGTCATCAGCAAACAGACTGATCTTGCACATGATATCCAATGATATATTTGCAATGAATATCCCAAACAACATTGGTCCCATCACTGAGCCCTGTGGAACACCACTTGTCACTACCCTTGGGGATGAGAGAGCCCCACCCACCACCATAATCTATTGCCTTCCCTGAAGCCAGTTCCCTACCCATCTCACCAGCTTTGCACCCGCTCCTGTGCCTTCTAACTTACTTCCCAGACTCCTATGTGCCACCGAGTCAAATGCCTTACTGAAGTCCAGATAGAGAACATCCACTGCATGGCCCCTGTCCAACTGCCTAGTTACCCAGTCATAGAACTCCACCAGGATGGTTTGTCAGGATCTGCCATTTATGAAGCCATGCTGTTTGCTGTTCTATAGTTCTTTGGCCTCCAGGATGGCCACCAGCCTCTCCTTCGGGATAGTCTCCATCAGCTTACCCATGATGGATGTGAGGCTCACTGGTCTGTGGTTACCCAGTTCATACTTGGGGCCTATCTTGTGGAGGGGCACCACATGAGCCATCCTCCAATCCTGAGGTACACACCCCAAGTGTAGTGAGGCATTAAATAGGTCTGCCAAAGTTCCCACAAGGACTTTTCCAGCTCTTTCAGTACCCTGGGGTGGATGCCATCTGGGCCTGGTGCCTTGTACACCCTCAGTGCCCTCAAACCCTCCAGAACTCTGCCCTCCATGATTTCCCTGTCTGTCACCCCTCCCTCCCTCCATTTCTTCCATTCCTTCCCCCTTGGGTATCACCCCCCTCTTCTCTTTAGTAAATACCAAGCAGAAGTAATCATTTAGTGATTCTACCTTATCGCCCCCGGCTGTCACCCAGCCACCCAGCCACTCTCCTTCCTAATCCTTACTATGTGGTCCTTACAGTTCCTTTTCTCCCTAATGTACCTAAAGAAATCCTTCTCACAATTCTTAATGCCTTGTGCCAGCCTGAGCTCTGTAGATGACGTGGCTCCCCTTACTGCCCTTGTCACCTCCATAGATTCCTTCAGGTACTCCTCCCTGTCCTCCCCCTTCCTGTTTTCTTGTACCTCCTAAAGGCAGCTTTTTTCCTCCTTACCTTTTCCATGACCTCCTTGCTCACCCAGTTCAGTTTCTTAGCCCTAGTCTTCTTGCTCTGGGCCTTGCTGCAGGTTCTGGTTGCCTCCACTATCCCCAACTTTATGAGCTCCCACCTCTGGTTAGTGTCCATGCTAGGTTGAATTTTGGCTAGGTACCCTTTTACCACTTTTACCACTTTCCCCATCTTCCCAAAGTCAGCCCTCCTGAAGTTCAGCACCCTTGTGCCAGATTCTGCTCCTTCCTTGCCCTGTCTGAATCCTGCTTGGAGGGGTGATAATAATGAAATTGTGTCTAACCACTTGGTTAATCTGTCAAATAATATCCTGGAAAAGATCTTAAAATTTATGTCCTGCAAACTTATTGGGCAAAAATTAGATTGGCTATAGATAGCTCCTTTTTTATGTATTAGGACAAATATATTTTTCAGTTGAACAAATACTAAAAAAGTGGGTTATTATGGGAATCAAAAAATCTTTATATTCTTTATAAATCTTGGGAGGGATATAATCAGGGCATGGAGCCTTATTATTACATTTTTTTTTCATTTTAAAATTACAGCTTCAACCTCTTCTTCTGTAAATAATATTGAAATCTGAAGGGTACTCTAGTTTTCAAGTATTTCTGAATCCACTTCTATTGAATCAATTTTAGAGAAAATTGTTTTGAAATGTTCAACCCATGTTTCTCTATATATACAGCCAAGGGTGGTTAATACTCATCAACTTGATCAGGGTGGCTCCCTCTTCTCCTCAAGTCGCAGTACCAAATCTGCTTGATGGCAAAGAAATCAGTACTAGGACTCATGCCTGAATCTACCAGCAGCCTCTTCAAAGCTGCACAATCCACAAAAAGTATAAGGAGTGCAACAAAAGGAGGTCTCCGTGTGCCATTTAAGCATACCAAGTTAGCTCAGAAATCACTGTCCTTCAGAGGAAACAGGTGGTTCAATGAGCTACATATAACCCTCACTGAATGTACCAAACTCAGTTACTTCAAACAAGGGCTATAGTCTTACCTGGAGCATAATGTGACCTGCGACTGCTGTCCCTCACTAATGACCAGGATTACTCTCTGCCCAATTTCTCCACACTACCTCCATACTATCTACCTGCCGGTATCTCCCTTTTTTCTTCCTGATGGCATTGCCCAGTTTCCGCATGACCTCCTTACTATCTCCCCGACTGTATTGCCCACTACCCCTTCCCCACCTCCACTGACCCTGTCCCTCATCACTCCTGTCTCACCTCACCTTCTCTCACCTATGTATCACTACATGAATCTCACTCTTTCTCAGCCCCTTGGATGCCAAATGCCCCTACCTAATGGACTCTATTCCCCCTTTATCCTACCACACCTCCCTTTAACAACCCCTGGTGTTACTCTAAACAAAGCCTCCTTTGGCTGCTAAATCTACTCTACCATTATCTAGAAAATTGCTGGCCTCTAGTTGTATCATGTAACCACTTAAACACTGTGCCGCACCTCAGTGTGCAGGGGTCATCCTCTTGTTAGCACTTCTTAGCAACAAAATCTCCAGTGTATCTTGTCTATCTTATTTGTACTTATACCCTTGTGTAAAACTAATGTCTATGTAACCTCCAACCTTTTTGTAAACTGACCTGTATATGGTGCCATACACAAAGCTAACTGTATTCATGTCCTTTTATCTTTACTCTGACTTGGAACCTTTGCAAACGAGCCCATTTTGGCTCTAAGGTATTAATCTGAAACTGAAATAAATGAATAAATAAATAAACAAACAAAAACAAACAAACAAACTCCTTTTGCAACCACTTTTTCTTGCATTACTTGGAACATTTCTAGTCACTGGTTATGCTGGAATTCCAATGGTTTTGCCTCTAGGAATGTGACATATCGTGTTCTGGCTTTATATAGATTAGTCAAATTATTTCTTGAAAGATGATTTTTTTTAGTCCACTTTATTAATTTTTTAGATCTTTCTTTGCTTTTTTACACAAGGTTTTAAACCACTAATTATTTGTTGGTTGACTTTCCATTTTATCATTGACATAAATTTTATTTTTATCTCTTCAATCAGTTGGTCTAATTTTTGTTCAGAAACTTGGGCAGAAGTTAATTGAAAGTTATCCTGAGAATTGAAATTTGACTGCCAGTTGTATAAAGTATGTATCAACCTTCCATTTAATTTTGTGCATGTAAATATTTGTTTACCCACTATGCTAAGTGTAGAAATAGAATTTATAATTTCCTCATTAAAATAGATTTATTACCTGTTATTACCTTCAGTTCTAATGGGGAATGGTCACTCTCTGTTCTCATTTTAATATTCAGACTTCAGAATAATTTATAACTATCTGGATTGCATAATATGTAGTCGATGACTCTCTGTCCATTAGAAGAAAAATAGGTGGTGTGTCTTTTGAGATCACCAGGGATTCTGCCATTCAATAAAAGCAAGGTGTTTTCTTCAATTAGTTTATGTAATTGTTTTCCATTTTCATTTCTTTGTTTGTCAAGACTCTGCCTCTCTCTACACTCATCTAAATCCATCTGTGTCTCCAATAAATTTAAATTATCATTATTTGCAATTCTAGCTTGAATGTCTCCAGCTGCTAAAATAGTACTATGGTGAAAGTTGTTTAAATATGAAGTCTATATCCCTTGATAAGTTATTCCATATATTTTGTAGCTGCTTTATGGGTGGGATATAAACATTTATGACTGTAAATAGGTGACGTTCCAATTTTTTAACTATTGTTAATTTGCTGGTTGGTCTACCACATTTCTTTAACTTAAATGATGGAGAAAAAGTCATATGGAAACTGTTTATATTAACTGCCTCCATTGATCAAGTTTCTTGAAAAATAATCACATCTAAATTTACAATAAATGCTTTCCAGTCCTGATCTGTGATTTTACCCAAGAGACCTGCTATATTCAAAGACAGGACATTCACATTACTAGGAGATTCTCCTAATGTACTATTTTCCCTAGGAGACACATTATCATTTTGGTTCAGTCAGTCCTTTCTTCCACTCAAGGATTAACTCTCATAATGTCAGTTAAAGTCAAACATATGTGTTATAAAAATGCCAGCATGGTCAACTTTATGATCTCTTAACAATTGTTGAAATATTTCAGGTGTTGTACAAATGAAGTTTATCTGACCTCCCCTCCCTGAAGGATTGACTCTTTCAACCTTTTTTACATTTTGCTTATTACAATTCAGTTCCAGAACACTTAATAGCAATGTTAGGAAAAATGTTGTTGAGAGGTCATTATTTTATTTTGAAGTCTTTCTAAGCCAACTATTGAGAGAGTTAATGTTTTATTTGAATCTCCTATTTGCGTGCTTGGTGTATCAGATTGAAAATTCCATTTTAGGATGGAGAGTTTAAAAAAAAAAATTCCAAATCCACCTAATCTTTTGATTCCCTCCTATTAGGAACTTTTTTGTTAATGGTTTGCCAGGTAACTGGAGGCAAACTTCTAGGCCTATAAATTTAAGTCTCTGTTGTTTGGCCCAGATTCTCTTAGCTAGTTCCAAGTCAGGAACCATGAAATTGTTACATTGTCACATATATCTCAATAAATCATTAGTATTTTTTCTTTAGCTTGTGGTATACTTATCTCTGCTGTGAAGAGATATTCAAATAATTCCCTGAGACAGTCTGGGGTTTCATTATTTTTTTAAAGGCCCCCTGTCCTCAGAATTACCTCATGTCCTCTGAGTTTCAGAGGTTCCTGTTTTTCCCCTTCTCTTAGTTTTTCTGAAGATTCCAGCTTACAGGGACATTTTGGGTCTTTTTCTGCCTAATCTATGGATTTATCTTTTGTTATGATGTTAGTTGTGTTTTTTTTTATCACATGAATCTGAGGAACTAGTGGAACTATTATGGAGTCCATCTTCAATTTAGTTTGAGGTTTTATTTTTGTTTTAGTCACGCACTGTGTTGGTCTTTTTCTTTTTTTTATTTATTCCTTTTATTTCCATTTAGTATATTTAGAATTTGTTTGCTTCACTTTGCCTTTCTCTTTGGGTGTCTCTGGTATATGGATTGTTGAGAATGAGAGTTCTTGTGTTGCCATTTGTTGTTTAATACTCTCTATTTTTGTGTCCATATTTTCCATCTGAGTACATACTATGTTTGTGAAGCCTTCCATTCTATTTCTTAAATCATTTAATGCCTCCATTAATACTATGTTGGCCATTACTGGATGCACTAATGCTTTTATTATATATTTTGATAGGCTATTAGGACATTGAGCCAGAATATCTGTTTCCAGTTCTATTTGTTTTACTTTCTTGACTAAATTTTGTAACACTATATTCAGAGAACCTGCCAGTATTGATTGATTATTTATAGCCCATTCCTGATATGCTAAAGATCTTAATTTTGAAAAGAGCTCCAATAGGCTAAAATGCTCCAGTTATGTTTCATGGGCTCCCTGACTTGTTTGCAGGTTGCTCATATTAGATTTTGAGCTGATATTGTATTGCCAGCTGAAGATCCTGAATTTACTTCACGGATCTCTGGTTTAGTATTATGTGATGTTTTCACTGAAAAAATCAGTTACGTCTTTCTGGGAGACCTCTTGGCCAATATTTTTCTATTTTGCTTTTTTCTTTTTCTTTTGTGTTGGATTAGCATCTATGACTTCTATATTTATGTTTCCTTTATCACATTGAATATTTTGCTACTCCTGAATTTCTAGCTTAGTATGGGAGCTGACTTTATTTTCATCTTCAGTCTCCATATTCTTTTTTGCCATTTCTGCATAAGAAAGTAGCTTTTTTGTTTCTGCTGGAGTTGAAGTAGTAATTTATAACACTTCTTTATTTGCACTCCCATTTTTCTTTTTCTGCTTAGTTAAGACCACGTTCCCACTTCTGCTGTACATATTGAAGAGCAAACATTTGAGTATGTATTAATTTGTTATTGACAATATACTGTACAAGAAAAAAATATGTGATCCATATTCAATATGAAATAAACAATAATCAAAACAAAAAAGCCTTTCCATAGGGACAGCGCCTTCTCACAAATTCCTCAAGGGGATCTTCCAGATTGTCCAACCAATTTCAATCTTGCTATGAGTTCATGGATATTTCAGCAAAAGATGAAAAAGCAAAAGGAAATCGAGGTCCATGTGAGACCACTCTATGCTTATGTGAATAAAATCTGTGAGTCTATAAGTTCATAGTTCTTTTTTTGTTGTTGTTGGTGCTTTCTCCTAGAGTCCCCACCTGCCATCTGACATCCCCCCTGCGTTTACCAGGAATGAGATCCCATCCCCCTTTAGCCTCCATGACTTACCCCTCATTGAAGGGGTGGGAAGACCCTCAACCCACCAGACCAGATCTAGTTTGGGAGAGACTCTCCTGGCGGTGCTGTGAGGGGGACAATCATCATCCATTGTGAGGATTCCCATTTTTCTTTTTTCTCCTGTATTTGTGGAGAAGGGTGTGTAATGATACTAGTGGAGGGAGTGCACATGCATCTACATGAGCTCCTCCAGGCATTTTCCCTGTCTCTGCCCCTCTTCTGCAGCATCAGCATACTGCTACCAGCCTCTGCTAGGGGCCAGTCAAATGCCAACCACTGGCATCACCCCTTCTTGGAGAAGGAGAGCAGTCCCTTGGATGCTCAATCCTTCTCTGACCTTGCCAACCTTCAGCAGCCCATGTTTATTCCTGAACACTGGTCACCAGTGTAGCATGCAGTAAGGCATCCAGCACCTCAGCTGTCAGTACCACCAGACTGGCTTTAAGTTCATAGTTCTTCAAGATGAGTCCCTGAAACATTAAATAAAAATGTCACCAGTTCTTTAATTCCAATTAGTCCTGCAAGTGGCATGTTGATCTTTTACTCCTTTTTGCTATCAGGATACAGATTTTTTTTTAGATTAGAGTCCTTCCAGAGTAAGCAGGCCAAGGTTTGATTTCAGAGCCGAGGGATGAATTGCCATGGAGTTGCCTTGGATTTTTTCTCAGGAAAGGCTAAACGTAGAAAATCAGGAGGAACTGTGAAATTTGATTAAAAATGAGGGATCAGGAAAGTTTAACAAAATCTGACAAATATTACAAGATAAGGTGCCAGCAATATCAATAATAATAACAAGACTAGGCCATGTACGATATTCAAAATTAAGAACTACCTTACAGCATAATTAGTGTATATTACACTTTTGTATGTGGCTATGCATTGTTAAAAAATATACCTAAAAATGTCTCAGTAAGGATGATGTTACCATGGTTTCAATTAAAAAAAAAGAAAATAACACTTACATTCCTGGCTTCTTGTCAGTTTCTTAACTATGATCCAACCCTCTGGGCTAAACACAGTGACTTCTCAAGTATGGGCTTACACCCTTTCATTATCCTTGATAACCAGAGAGCTTGCAGCTGTTGCCCAGGTCAGACTAGACTCCTGTCTCTTCCATCTCAAAGAGCACATTGAGAAGTTGTGACCAGTTTTAATTCTGATTTGGGATTAAACAAAGTAGAAAACAAAATGAGAGTAGCAATTTACTCAGCCAGCTTGTTCCTGCACAGTCCACAAAGGAATGGTAGGTCAGAGCTGTAACACCAGCGCATGTGCTATATTCTCTAGCTCAGAAGTCATGTGATCACATGATCACCGGATCTTCATGGCACTAAATTTAAACTAATTTTAAACTTTATATTCAACTTTGCGTTAAACTTTATTTTAAAATTATTATAAAGCCTTCTAAATCTTTAACATCCCTCATTAAGAGTATCCTGTTACATTTAAAATATCTAACAGCGATAGTAGTAAACTAGTACTCAGTTGTGAGAAAGAATGCTAAAAAACTTTTCTATGTTCAATTGAAAGAAAAGTGAAATCTTCCTGCAGCAGTTCAGACACCCAATGAAAACAAAAATTGGAACCAAGAGAGGAAAATGACATGCCCTTGTAAGAGAAACAATGGTAACCTTATCAATGAGGCAGTGGTATACAATCATGAACCACCCAAAATCAATCGACCAAAACCATGCTAAACTCCAGGACACCAATGGAGCCAAATACAAGAGAGAAGCTCTGAATAATGACTCAAAAATGCAAGAACACAAAATTGCAAGCTGTAGTCAGTGAGCACAGTTTATAAAAGGTAGCTTCCTAAATATTAAACCCTGTGAACTCTAAAAAAAATCAATTACAGGTAATACAACTAAAAATCTTAAACTTCATTCCTTAATGTAGAGTAGAGTAAGTCCTCTGTATCTTCACCATCTTCACTGTTGGATAGCATACACTTCAACTCTCCAATCCAGCACCAAGGCTTTTAATGATTCAATGACGGGCCACAATTCTTCTTCAGTCATCTTCCATTGCTCCCGTTCAGCTGTAGCAAACCTCTGCAGGGTTGTTTGCCACTCAGCAGCTGGCAGAGTCAGCTCTTCCACCACAAGGACTCCTCCTTCTTGTAGGATGGGGACACAATGGATAAGCGGGTATCATGGTTCCAAGTGGCTGCACAAGAAATATGGGAAAGGGCAGTGACCCTCAAATTATTAAGGTAACAGTGGCACAGTCGTGTCAGCCAGGATGCAACACAGTAATGCTGCAGTATATCACAGAATGCTGTGCTATGCTGCAGGGACCAGTGTAATTCAATGGCAATTAAACCCTTTAGTCATGCAGTATTTTGTAATATGTCATTACTGCACGTTACTACATTTCATCATGGCTGACTCCACTGTATAGCTGTTTTTAAAACTGAATATGCCTTCACTATCCCTGCTTTTGCAGCTCCATTCAGCTCACAAAGCATGCAGCAGCCATCTTGGATGTCAATTGGGGCTGTAGTACCTTGTACAGTATTCCCAGTGTGGCCTCACAAGTAACCTGTACATATTCAGAGTCATGCTGAAACTTGATACTTGGCATCGCTTTTCATCAGCTGAACTCTAGATTTCTATTTCCCATATCTTCTTTGTCAGTGTTGGCAGGAGATCCTTCATCATCTCTTGGCCTTTCAATATTTAATTTACATTCTGATACATAAGCTGCACCATACTTTCTGCAGTTTTGACCCAGGAATAGCACAGCTGCTGGTGGGTTGTTGGGAGGCCCTAGGTTCAGTACATATTTAAGTACTGTTTTACTATTCTTTAAATGGGGGGGGGATCCTGTGGTCTTCAAGAGGGTTGCAAGACCATTCCTTATGAAACCATATTTTGACCTGCACTCTTTTACAAACTGATCAGGTTGGTTCCACCATACTTAACATGATCCCATGAGCACTTTCATTTCATAAATGGTGGTTGGTGATAGAGGTGAGTGGGTTTAGCCTTTTGCCAAACCCAGAACCATAATACTAAAATTTGGGTACTGGGTGAAAAGGGTGGGATCAGGACACTGCCTATGGTGTGGGGAACAGGAGGTGACTTTAATTTTTAGATTGGTTTATAACACAGTGTGAATGCCTTCATTCATGATGGCAGCCAGCCATAGATGCAGTTTGGTTGTGCCATTCAATTGCTGCAGTACAAAAATGATGAAGTGTGGGTGGGGGGTGATGGTAGGACTGAGGTGCTGATTTTAGGGTGTGGAATAGGGTGACATTTAATTATCAGAGTTGGACTGGGGAAGAAGATGGGAATCAGGGCATATTCAAAGGTGGGAATTGTAATTCCAGTGTCACAATAATAATAATAATAATAATGCATTTATTCATAAGGTGCCTTATCTATTGCCAAGGCGCCTAACAATATAAAAACAGATCAAGATCATACAAACATCAATTCAGTTAAAATCACATAACAGTAAATCAGAAAAAACAAAACATTCAATTGGCTAAGAAGGTTTGATGCCATAAAAAAGGTTTTTAAGCCCTGCTTAAATCCCCCCACAATTGTGCAATCCCATAACCAATGGAGTGGAGAATTCCAAAGGGTGGGGGCTGCATATGCAAAGACTCTTGCACCAGATGATTTCAAATTCACCCTTGGGATCTCTAGCAACCCTTCATCAGCTGAGCGGAGTGATCGACCAGGGCAGTAGGTGACCAGGAGCTCTTTCAGATAGTCTGGGCCCTGTCCATGTAGGGCTTTAAAAGTCAGTAAACCAACTTTAAAGGTGATTCACCACTGTACTGGCAGCCAGTGCAGTTCATGCAGTACCAGAGAAATATGACAGGATCAAACAGATCCTATCAAAAGCCACTCCGCCGTGTCCTGCACCAGCTGCAAGTGACAGATTTCTACCCCAGAAAGCCCTCGGTAGAGAGAGTTGCAATAATCCAAGTGCAAGGACACAAAGGTGTGGACCAGAGAAGGATGGTCATCAGACAGAACCAGATGCCTAACCCTGGTGATAGTCCAAAGATGATAAAAGGATGTTTTGATGACAGCCATCACCTGAGAATGCAGGGTCAGTCCATCATCAAAAATTACCCCCAGGTTATGCACCCATTCAGAGGTCAGGAGTGAGATGCCACCAAGAAAAATTCCAGAGGGTGCACCAACACCCGACCCCCCTATCTGACGACCTGGATCCACAACCAATACCTCAGCTTTTTCTGAGTTCAACTTCAGCCAGATGGAATCCATCCACTCCTGGATTTCATTCAGACAGTTATTAAAGACCAAGATAGCTCAATCCTGGTCAGGTGCAAAAGAAAGGTAGAGCTGGGCATCATCTGCATAGCAGTGAAACCTCAGCCCATACCTTCTTACAATGTCTCCAAGGGGTAGCATATGCACTGTGAACGACATGGGTGACAACACTGAACCCTGAGGCACCCCACATGACAGAGGAATTGGGCCTGAAGAATAAACCCCAGACATAGCTCTCTGTGTTCTACCAGTGAAAAAAGATGCAAACCATATGAGGACTGTTCCCGACAGTCCACAGACATGCCTCAGGTGTCCTATCAACAGCACATGGTCCACGGTATCAAAAGCTGAAGAGAGATCCAGAAGAGCCAAGATGGTACAGTTCTTCCAATCTCTCACCATCAGAAGATCATTGAGCACCCGAACCAGAGCTGTCTCGGTACTATGTCTCTTATGAAAACCAGACTCGAGTGGTTCATAGATGTCATGGATGGTCAAATGGTTTTCCAGTTGAGCTGCCACTACTTTCTCAATCACCTTCCCTTAAAAGGGAAGGTTAGAGATAGGTCTGTAGTTTGCATGACAGTCGGGGTCCAAGGTAGCTTTCTTTAAGAGTGGTGTCACCACTGCCTCTTTCAGGGAGCTAGGAAACTCCAGATTCCAGGGAGCACCAGACTATCCACACAAGGACCAGAATGATGACATCAATGCAACCCAAAATTAGGGAAGTTGGTCCAGGGTCCAAACTACAGCTTGTAGGGTGCACACTCTGGATAATCCACATGGCACCCATGAACTCCGGTCAACTGAAGGTACTCCAGGAAGGCTGAGGTACAGTGACCCCGTACTGATCAAAAGCAACACTCATAGAGTGTGCTGGCTGGAATGCCACCCTTATGTCAGCTACCTTATTTGCAAAGAATTGAGCAAGCTCCTCGCACTCTAATTGTGAAAATGCTTTCTGAACATGTAAACAGGCTGGGTTGCATAGTCTGTCCACAGTTCAAAAAAGCTGGGCTGGTCGATTCTGAGCAGCTGCAATCTCCCTGGACAGGAATTCTGCCTTCTTATGGGTGATTGCAGATTGATAGACTTGATAATGGTCCATCAATCTAAGATGGTCGGTATCAAGAGTGGACTTGCGCCAGCAATGCTCTAACCTTCATCCTAGTCTCTGCAACTCCCTCAAAGTCCCATCAATCCAGTGGGACCTGGGGCAAAGGGAGAGAGGGCAAACACGGACTGGAGAAATGGAATCCAGAGCTGCAGAGACGGCTAAATTATAAGCCATCATGAGGGTCTCTGGGTCATTGCTTGCCAATGAGAGGGACGAGAGATCAAGTGCTGCTGCTTTGCCATGAGAACTTATATCCCATAAAGGGCAGTACCTTACCATCTCCATAGGAGTTGGCCTATGGGGGGGGTGCTAAAACTAAACCCCATGGTGTAATGATCAGACCACCCAACTGGTTCCATCCCCAAGTCAGATGTTTCGATCCCTAGGAGAAAGATTAAGGTTGGGGTTTGGGGAGTAGGGTTGGTCAGCTATCTCTAGAGTGGAGTAAGAGGGGTTCATTTTAATGTTCATTGGGAGGGTGTGGGGAGGCTTTTAGTGTTTCCTTTTTCTTTCTTTCCTTTAGCCATTTACCAAATATTATTTCCAGAATACAAATAGTCCCTTATTTGGGATGGGCTTACAAAAACTTAGAAGCCTTACTATTTTGTGGCATTTGGGAAATACTATTTGGCCCTTGAACCCTCCCACTGGTAAAAAGATGCTGCATCTCAGCTAGGCTACACTGGGTATGTAAAATGGAAAATAAAAATCTGAAAAGGAAAATACCATCAAATCAAATGCAACTTTTCAGGGTGTATAAGCATTTAAGGGAAAAGAAACACATAATATGTTTCAATGGGTGAAGATTCAAGGGAATTATATAGAAGACCTATTTACTTAATAGAATATAATATGCAGTAATTCTTGATAGGGATGTGCAAAATTTAAACTTCCACTGGCAGAATTCAGGTAATTTATGAGTATACGTTTGCAAAATGTAATTGAATTTTCATAAAACATTTGTAGAATTTTGCAAAATAGAATTTTAAGTTATTTCCTTCTTCTTTTAAAAATGTCACTATATTTGACATGTTTGCAGTTCCATATTTAATAGAAATACAAAATCACACATTCCCCATAATGCAATGCATCATGGGCTGCATATGCAAATCACCACAGAATATTATACTGGTTCAACTTTAAGCAGAAATGCATGGTGCCGAAAGGCCTCTCACACAGTTTGCAAAGGGTGCCAACAGAAGACACACACATGTGTTTCATCCTACCAGTACTCATCATTGTGCCTTGTCTGTTTGACACCCCAGTGGAATGAACCAGCAACCCTAAAATGGTGTATCATATTTCATATATATGTTTGTTAAGCTGCATATCTATAGTGATGAAAGGGGTCAAGTTATAAGCCAACATTTTGATTTTTTTTTTCATTAAATTCTGCAAGTATGTAAATTGCAAAATTATAAGCAGCTGTAACTGTAAAATTAGACAGCACAATGTCTTGATGTTTGGCAGGTTCATAAATTCTAAAAGGAGGCTATCATGCCAAATGTTTAAATCTCTTGCTTAAAGCATGCACCTTATAAGCAGCCAACAACTGCAAAATACATAAGTAGCTAAAGTTGATTTCTTATGTTTTGATGAAAATTGTGGAATTCTGTGATAATTCTGTGAAAGCCATATCCATGAAATCTGCCTAACCTTATAGCTAACCTTCCTCATGGAAAAGGAAAAGGTTGGGTAGAGTGGACATCAGGTTGGATTCATAGAGGACTATATAGTAAAAGTCACAGGAGAGTTGGAGGGGTATTGCAGGAACATGATGCCAGAGCAGATAAGGTGATTTGTCTGCCTGTAATATAGGCAAATACATGTGGTCCACAGCCAAGCACTGCAGTCACAGGAAGGAAGTGATGGTTTTCTGCATTGTTATAGCACGTACATACTCTGAGGATATGAGTAGGTATTTATTAAATTAGGAATGTTCCTATGTGAAAAAACATCCAGATTGATCTTATCTAAGTTCCTCATGATCCTAAAGCCTTACTGAAAGTAGACAATCAAACGTTTGATAAAATTCAGTTGAAAGGGGGAGAAAGTTATTTTTCCTGCCAGCTAGAGGTCATTTTATAACACGGAATGTCTGGATATTCAGGATAGGCTGCAGATGTGCAGCAAAGCGAGTACTGGTCATGTGAAGAGACAAGGCTGTCGGGGGGGGTAGTGAAACTAAATATTAGTGGTGCAATGTTGTAATCAGCATCGGTCAACAGAACCACCTAGTGGCCTTAGTTATTATTGCAGCACTTAGTTAGTTTGCACTACTGGGCTAATATTTCAGCATGTTGATAGTGTTGTGTGCACCTGTTACTTTATGGCAGTACTCAGTACCCAGTTACCTTCTGTATGTTGACAGCTGAGGAGTGTGCAGTAAATTAAAGTGTTGAATGCAAGCAAAGGCATTTGTCTTTATTTCCAGACTATCAAAATACTACACTGGCAACAAGGATCAGGACCCAAGATGGAGAAACACTGTCTTTGGACCAGACTTACAAACTGAACAAGAAGGAAGTGAAAGAGTTGAAAATAGTTGTAAACACCTCTTAAAGTTGCATAATTGCGCTGCCCAGCCACTCCAGTTTATCCACTTTTGATTCAGATGCTGCACCCAGCTCCTAGGACCACAGTGGATCAAATGGGCTCAAAGATTTGAAAATGACACCACTTCAATGAATAGTGCCAAGGATGTGAGACTAAAGACCTTCTTTGCATTTTGCTAGAGAGAGTGCATAACGATATGAGACATTGTCAACAAATGAAGACAAATATGCAGATGTGAAACAAAACTTCACCAACTATTTTTCTCCCACAAAGAATGTACAATACAAAATATATGTGTTTTGGAAAGTTTCACATCATCCTAATGAGAATCTAGATGCATTTCAGACCAGACTATGCATGTTAGCCAAGAACTGCGAATTTGATGGCATGGAGAAATAAATAAAAGCACAGATTTTAGAAAACTGCTCTTCCTCTAGATTGCATCACAGAACATTAAGAGAATCAGTAATGTCTTTAACCAAGCTCCTCGACCATGGTAGAGTACATGAAACCTCTGACATGCAGGCTTCATTCATTGAGAAAAGGATGACCAGTGAAGAAACTGCTGTTAATAAGATCAGTCTCAAGAAATTCCAAGCTGGTTCCCACTTGCACACCACAGAAGCAGGACACAATCACTCAGTACAGAAACTGTGCTGATTCATAGCCACATCAGAAAGCATGTCCAATGAAAGGCAAAGACTGCAGAGCACTTGGCAAGCCAAATCATTTTGCCAGAAAATGCCAATCAAAGCTGCAGCAAGCAGGGCATTATAAGGCTACCGATAATAAAAATCAAAGGTACAACTCACGATGCAGGGATAATCAAATCAAATCACACCACAAGTTCAAGAAGCTAAATCAGACTCATCTAGCAGTGATGAGACCTAAGTATTTGTAGTCAACAGCAACAAGCATACTAACCAACCACAAGTGCAGGTACAAATCCATGGTATGAAGATGACTGCACTTATTGATTTTGGGGTTGCAGTGAACATTATAAATGAAACGGTGTACAACACAATGAAAGTATGCCTGGAACTCCAGCCAAACAGCACAAAGGTATAGTCCTATGGCTTAAATGAAGCATTTGCAGTCTAAAGAAAATTTGCCAGTTTCATAGAGTCAAAACACAAAATCACACATGGGACATTATATGTTGTCCGAGGAAACTTCTAAGCTTCCAAACAGCTTCAGAAATGGGGCTAATCAAAACTGTTAATGTAATACCACCTCTAACAGACACGTGCACTGTGGCAGATCAACTTGTGGACCTTTATCCTAACCTCTTTCATGGCTCTGGCAAGCTTAAAACTTGTAAGTGAACCTTTACATCAATCTTGAAGTAAAACATATGAGTAATCCAGACTGCAGAGTTCCTTTCCATGTGCAAAAGAAAGTTGAAGCAGAACACAAGTTCCTTGAGACAGAAGACATTACTGAAGAGGTGATGGCACCAACACCCTGGGCCTCACTGATAGTTACACTCCCAAAACCTAAAGATCTTGACAAAGTGAAGATTTGTGCTGACATGCCACAGGCCAACACAGCCATTTTAAGTGAGTGCTGCATCACCCCAACCATGGATAATGTAATCCATGAGTTAAATGGAGCAACAGTATTTTTAAAGATTGATCTTAAAGCAGGATACCATCAACTGGAGCTGCATCCAGACAGCAGGTATATCATTACTTTTTCTACCCACATGGGACTCAGAATGTACAAGTGACTACATTGAGGGTATCATCAGCTGCAGAAGTATTTCTGATTGTTATACATCAAGTATTGCAAGGCATTACTGGATAAAGAACATAAGTAATGATGTCATTGTGTATGGGATGAATCAACAGCAATATGATAGAAACCTTACAGCAGTTTTCCAGAGATTAAGGGAAGGTGGACTTATACTCTATTGCCCTAAATGTGTGTTCATTAAAACCAGACTAGAATTCTATGACTTCATTTTCTCTGCCAGTGGAGTATTAGCTGACCTAATGAAAGTAGAAGCTGTCCAGAGAGCCAGTAATTCAAGATGCTATTGAAATTCAAAGCCTTCTTGGAATTGTTACTTATTGTTCTCACTTCATTCCAAACATTGCAACAGTGACAGCACCACTGAGAGAGCTAACAAGAAAGGACCCCAAATGATGTTGGGGTAAGAAGCAAGAAACAGCACTAAGGATGCTCAAACAAAGCCTTACAAGTGAAACAACTATGGAATATTTCAACACAAACAGAGAAACAGAGACAATTCTTGAGGACTAGGTGCCATCTTCCTACAAAAAGACAACTCAAAGCAATACCTCATAGCATACACCAGCAGGTCTCTCAGTAATGCTTAAAGGCAATATTCTCAGACTGATCATGAAGTTCTAGCTATAGTATGGAGTTGTGAATATTTTCACCTTTACAGTTGTGATAATCCATTCACACTGGTCACCAACCACAAACCACTGGAGCTGATAAAAGATCTAAACCTCCTGCATGCACTGAACTGTGGGGATTATAGCTAAAGCCTTATAACTTCAAGGTCCAGTAGAGAAAAGGAAAAGACAATCCAGCTTACTACATGTCACACCATCCAATTCCAGAAAAGATGACTGAAAGCTCAAGAGCAGCAAAAGTAGCTGAAGAATATGTCAATTTTCTAGCACAGTACACTACAACTAAAATGATGACACTGGAAGAAATACAGCAAGAGACGTTGAAGGATCCAATTCTTCAAACAGTTAAAGCACTAATACAAGTGGGAAATTGTACACCATTAATATGCTCTACATGAATGAAGTAAAGCTGTATGAATGAGTTTGCAATGAACTCACTGTTTTACTAGGCAGTGATATAATCCTGCGAAGATCCAGACTAATCATACCCCTTATGCATTGACACAAGGTATTATTATCAATGGCCCATGAAGGACAACAGGGGACAATGAAGACAAAGAGACTCTTTCATGGCAAAATATGATTTCTGAACATATACCAGAGTGCTAAAAACATGGTCAGAAGCTGTTTAGCATGTCAGGCCACAATGCCTGTCACAAAATCTGAGCAATTGCAGATGTCTGAACTACCAGAAGCAGCATGGCAGAATGTTTGTGTGGACTTTTATAGACCTTTACCCACTGAAGAATACCTCCTGGTCATTGTAGATGAGTACTCGAGATATCCTGCTGTAGAGATCATTAGATCCACTTCAGCCAATGCTGTCATAGCAGAGATGGACCATGTTTTTGCTCTGTTTGGCAATCTCAAAATTGTGAAGATGGAAAATAGCCCACCATTCAACAGAGATCAGTTTAGCAAATTTACAAAATATTAGGGATTTCAACAGAGGAAAATTATCACTCTCTGGCCGCAGGTCAACACTGCTGCAGAGATATTTATGAGGACTATAGGAAAATTGCTGAAAGCAGTTGTGTTGCAAGGTATACCGTAGAATAAGGAATTCTGCTAGCTTCTCAGAGACTGCCTTTCCACACCACACAGCACCGCAGAACCATTCCACACAGAACTGCTGTTCAATCACAAAATGTAAACTAAGATCACTGCTTCTGTGACTGCAAGAGACACAGTACCTGATAGGGTCATATGATGCAGAGATCATGTTGCCAAAGCTAAGATGAAAACATACTCAGACAGATGTCACCATATGACACCTACTACAATTGCACCTGGAGTTACTGTGTTGTATCAGCATCAGAGGACCAACAAGCTCTCTACCCCATACAACACCAAGCCTTATACAGTCACACAGGTGAAAGGTTCAATGGTGACAGTTGCAAGAGATGGACACTCAGTGACCTGAAACTCTTCATTCTTCAAGAAACTCCAACCTCCCCATGATACTGCCTCAATCCCACAGTAAGAGGATGATGCAGAGCCTGTGCGACCAACCATCAATGCTCAACTCCAGAGGTACCCAACCAGATGTAACAGACAACCATAGGCCTACTTTAAAGATGATAAACAGAAGGACATATGTTTTACAAAAAAAAGAGAGATCACATTTTTCTTTCATTAGTACCCATAGTTATATTTGTAACTGTAATGTATTACTATTATTACTATTATTATTAATATTATTACTAGCATTACTAAGAACTCTCTTTGACAAAGCTGGAATTAGAAAAATGAAACTCAACCACATGTGATAGTGATAACAAAATCAGAATTATTAGTAATACCTTTTGTTTTAGACAGTATCAGTTACAAAGGAAACATGTCACTTTTGATCTAAAGTAAAGGACGGATGTAATGGTGTAATCAGTATCAGTTAACAGAACCACCTAGTGGACTTAGTTATTATTGTAGCACTTAATTACTTTTGCATAGAGATGTCCAAAACTTTTCACATAATTTCTGCATTACATTAAATTTTTCACGTAGGCGAAACATAATTTCACCTCTGATTTTGCTTTCATGTAAGGTGAAATTTCACCGATTTTGCTGTCACATAAGGAGAAATTTCACCAAATTACGCTAAATTTAACCTATGTTTTCCAATTTCACCAGAAAATTTGCAATGCATTGTGGGTAAATAGCTGAAATATCACATGCAGGCTGTTTCCTGCACGGTATATTGTCTGTTGAGTCAGAGAGCAGTTCAGTGTGGTGCATCACAGCCAATAAACCCTTCAAAAACCTCTTTATTTGTGATTTTTGAGTGGTAATTGCTCCCAGAATCTCAATTTAGTTCCTAGTGCTGCTAGTGAACCTTTCTTTGTTTTGGTATCTTTGGATAATACTTCATTAAACTTTGGTAGTGTTTTCAATTTTCTCTGTTCCTGTTTCTGTGAGGGAGTTGAGTTGGGAAGGGTTGACCATGTGGGGTGTGTGTGTTTATGTAAAAGTAGAACAGGCTATTTCCTAATATCTGACAGATTTCTCACAAGTTGTAAGTGAGTTTCTGTAATTTCTTTTAAGTCTTAAAGGGGCACTGTGAGCTTTGCCCCTCAGTTTACTTTCAATTCACAAATGATGATCTGTGGACACAAACAAGCATTAAGTATGCTCTGGAATGGCCTGCATCAAAGTAAAAGTGATCAGTTTAGCTGATTTCTAATATTTTGCATTTCTTTCTTCATATTAGTCCCAAGTGAACACCTCCATCCCCCGGAAGCAGATGCCATGCCGTGAATGCACCGGGAATGCTCATCTACTGTGCACTCTGTGCTGAGGTGCACCTTTTAGCAAACACATCACAGCTGACATGTAATACAGCACAACTGATAAAATTAAAGTGCTGCTGGTATGTACGACAAAAAAATGAGCACTGGATTAGCTGCAAAATCCTACTGAAGTC
Organism: Neoceratodus forsteri; assembly: GCA_016271365.2. NCBI lineage: Eukaryota > Metazoa > Chordata > Ceratodontiformes > Ceratodontidae > Neoceratodus > Neoceratodus forsteri. The sequence goes on from JADMNL010000022.1 coordinate 132,285,305, forward strand.
TGGTGCTGAAATCCTGTGCATGAGCACTAGTGGCACATTCTCGTGCATGTGCGTGATCTTTCCTCTGACCGCAAGTGCGCCTGGGCAGGATTTTGGCACCAGACTTCAGTAGGATTTTGTACCTAATTCAGCACTCATTTTATTGTTGTACATACCAGTAGCACTTTAATTTTATCAGATGTGCTGTATTACATGTCTTCTGTGATGTGTTTGCTAAAAGGTGCAGGTCAGCACAGAGTGCACAGTAGATGCGCATTCTCGGCATGGCATCTGCTTCCGGGGGATGGAGGCTTTCACTCATGATGAATATGAAGAAAGAAATGCAAAATATTAGAAATCAAGTAAATTGATCACTTTTACTTTGATGTAGGACCATTCCAGAGCATACTTAGTGCTTGTTGGTGTCCACAGATCATCATTTGTGAATTGACAGTAAACTGAGAGACAAAGCTGAAAGTGCCCCTTTAACATTTTTGTTGGTGTGCTATTTATTTGTTATATTTTTCTTACATGTTGACCCTTTTTGGGGTAACTTTATCTAAATTGTTACTCATTCTGAGTAGTTCTATTCCTGTTTCCCTTTGCTTAATCACTTTTGTGCTTTATTTTTTACTGGAAGTATTCGTGTACATTGACCACTTGACTTGTTCATATCCAGGTACACTGAATTGTTGAGTTGCTCAGAGAAATTAAAATTGTAATCTAACCTCTGCATTGCAGCGTTCCTGTTTTCTATTTAATTTGCTTACCATATTAATCCTGTCCTCCCTATTACACCACTGGTGTTTACTACCTGACCTGTAACATATAAAAAACTACACAGTTTTCAAGAGAGTGGTAGTCCCTGCATAATTGTTGGAAGGGACTTTGTTTGTGAGCCAAACACCATGTTTTGGTCCTGGTGGAAAGCGTACAACTTTCAACAGCATGACTGATACCTGATTTCTGTCTGAATTTACCGTAACATTTTTGAGAAACATTTCTGGACTTCAGGGCCATGTTAGGCAGTGGCTTCACCAAGATGAGGCCTGAAAACCATTTGAAACAGTACAGAAAACAGCAGATTTGAGTCCTGGTGGTGGATGTGAACCCTCTAACTGCATGACTGACACCTGATTTCTGTTTGAATTTACTGTAACATTTTTTGGTTAACATTTCTGGACTTCTGGGCCATGTTAGGCAATGGTAACACCAAGATTGGTCCTGAAACCATTGGCAAACTGTGGGCCAAACACTATGTTTTGGTCAGGGTGGAAGGCGTGCAATATTTAACAGCATGACTGAGACCTGATTTCATTCTGAATATACTGTAACAATTTTTGGGAAACATTTCTGGACTTGTGGAGCATGTTAGGCAGTGTCATCACCAAGGTTAGGCTTGAAAACCATTTGAAACTGTGCAGAAAACAGCAGATTTGGGTCCTGGTGGCGAATGTGAACCATTTAACTGTATGACTGACACCTGATTTCTGTCTGAAGTGACTGTAACATTTTTGGGAGAACATTACTGGACTTCTGGGCCATGTTAAGCAGTGGCAAGACCAAGATTAGGCCTGAAACCATTGGTAAACAGTGGGCCAAACACCATGTTTTGGTCTGGGTGGAAGACGTGCAACACATATTAGCACGACTGAGACCTGATTTCAGACTGAATCTACTATAACATTTTTTGGGAAAAACATTTTGGGAATTCTGGCCTTCTGGGACATGTTGATGGTGCCGGCACCAGATGTGTTACATCTTTATAATGTTGCAGACATCAATATATGACGCAACATTACACAGCATTCTGAAACAGTTTTTTTAATAGGCACAATACTTGACATTTGTGGACAGGAGGAGGAAACATGTTAAAGAGCAGGTGATGCCTTCAACATAACTTTAACAAAACATAACAATAGCCAACTATTCAGTTGCATTCCCCATATATGGAGTTTGCAAAGGAAAGGTTGGCACATGTCGAAGGCAGTCAGCCATTAGAGCCCTGTGCGCAGAGTCAACATTTTTTAAATTCAAATACCTCATGAGAGTTGCTTCAACTCAAAGTATGAAGTAATCACCACCACAAGCACATATTTATAAAGTGTTCTTTCTTTATTACAGTGTGGCATGTAAACAATGCAAAAAATGCTCCCATATAACAGAGATAAAAAATGCCCGCTCCCTCAAGGAACCGTACTTTATGATACATGTAAGGAATGATGGTGCCTTAGGGGAGCAGGCCATTTTAACTTGTTTATGTGGAAGCATTTTTACATCGTTTACTTGCCAGACTAGAGAATCTAATACAGAAGAAGCACTTTATGGACATGTGCTGTGGTGAGTACTTCTAACTTTGAGTTGAAGCAACTCACACGAGGTAAATGAATTCCAAAAAATATGCACTAGTCTGTGCACAAAGCCCAGATGACCAACAGCCTTTGGCAGGAGCCAGCCTTTCACTTGCAAACTTTGTATATATGGAATGAAACTGCATTACGATCATTATGTTGTTAAAAGGAATCTTGTAGGTGGAACCATCTATAAGAACTAACACACATCACAAATAATAAGGATAAGGATTTATAAGGGGAGGGTACATGGACAAGGTATAGAATAAGCTAACAAATGACAGGCAGGATTATGAGGACAAGGGTAATACAACAATGAGCAGGGAGAAGTAATAGACAGAGAAGAAGAAAAGAGATTGAATTCTGTATGGAGCATAAGACAGTAACAAACACAACAGCAATGGTCAAACAAATGATTTTACATACAAAATAAAGAAACAAGAGGACTTAAGGAATGGCTGTAGATTAAAGAGGACATAATATATATTTTTTTTGTTTTTATTTTTTTTCCGTGGGGGAACATACAAACAACAGAATATAGGATAGAAAAATGAAAACAAAAAAGACAAATTAATTTGTGCTGTCACAGTAAGTGCCAGTGGAGCCACCACGGAATTCAGCCAGGATGCCCATGATTCTGTCAACATCAAACTGCAGTTTAGAAATCTCCCTCCAGGCATCATTAGATTCCTTTCTGAAATCATTTAACTTCTGTCAGAGATGCTGGATGTCAGACAGGACAGCTGATAGGTCTGCTTGTGTCACTGGCACTGCTGGTGGGGTGGGGGCTGCCTGTGCTGCTGCTGCTGGCTCTGGACGGGGGGGCCTGGAGGGTCTTGATGTTACTGACTGCTGCTGTTTTCTGGTATGTGACCCAGCTGAGGATGTTTAACTGGGCTAGCCAGATCTCCATCTTACTCACCCCCTTCAGTACTCATACTCACACTGCTCCCCACAGCTGAAGTTGATGTTGCCACCACCTTCCTCAGTTTGAGGTCCCATTGTAGTGGGTGGTGGTGGTGCACCATGTGGCTACACTGGCCGGTTGTTCCAAAGTGGGAACCACACTTTCCTCGATGCACTTCAGGCCCTCATAGATTGCAGGTGACCACTGGGTCACCTATCAATATTGTGTAAAAAAAAATCCCAGACAGGAGAACTTTTGAGATGATGGCCCGGGGGGGGGTGCAGATGATGCCCCAGGCACTGACTCCTCTGGCACAGTCTCCTGCTGCCAGGGCAGAGGAACAGCATCATCCTGGTGCTGGGAAGGGGGCACTGTCTCCTGTTGGTGCTGCAGTGGAGGGGCCATGGTCACCTCCTGCTGCTGGGGAGGGGAAACAGTTTGCTGCTGAGTGCTGGTGCTGTGGCCAAATGCCCCTGCTGCTCTGGCATTTCATTTTTAATGGTAGCTTGAAATGCATGTACAGGTACCCCACTGCCTCTACCCTTCTGCATTATGCCACAAACACCACCAATTCAAACAAAATAAAAAAAAATTAAAAGAAACAGAGATAGAGACTCTGAGAGAGCTGGGCGGGGGTGGGTACACACACACACACACACACACACACACACACACACACACACACACCACACCGCACACACACAAACACAATCAACAGCTACTAAAATATGAAATAGAACAAAGAGGTAGCATGTGAGGTTGGCGCCTGAAAGATGGAAGCGACACAATGTGGGCCAAAGCTCAAAAGATTAGGGGCAGGGAGGGCACGGATGTGTGGTTGGTGACCTAGCAACAGGATGTTGCTATACATACATGCATGCAGGGGGAGTGAGCATGGCGAGTGTGGTCTGGGAGGGGTGGAGGGATGTATGGGGTGGAGCTGCGGTCAGCTGCTGATCTGCATCATGGCATTGGGGCTTGGCCTCCACTTGTGGTGTGTGGGGTTCCAGGTTTGGGTCTGGGTCCAGGCGCTACTGCATTTTTGTTGTGCCCAGCCAAAACTTGTCATTATTTTGCTTTACACCCTCTGACATGCACTCCTGAAGTTGAGAATCCTGTTAGGGGGTGAAGTCCCATGTGGGGGGGTGTTGGAAGGTCAGCCCCACAGAAAGCTAAAGTATTGAAATCCCGGCACTGTCCTTCCATGCACCAAGGATGTCAGTGTGGCGAAATTGTTTTCACCTCCCTGACATCACGATAATGAGACTCACTGTTCGGCACTCGCTATTATTATACAGAACTCGACAAAGACAAACAAGGAAAACTTAGAAAAAATAGCACAAATTAAGTACTTTTTGAGTAAAAGTGTGCTCTGCAGTCACGGGGAGTATTGATGCTGCCTAATTCCTTGAGATACATAGCACAGGAAATTAACCACTCACTTTCTGCCAGTTTAGACTCAACCATGAGATCACCAACAGAGCGAAAAGCCCAATTTTGCCTAATTTTGCCTCAGAAGTGCAAAGTAAAATTCAAGGCAAAATTTGGTGGTGAAATTTCTCTGAAAGACCATAATTACGTGAAATATTTTACTGGGTGAAAATGTCAATTTCACCACAGTTTTGCCAGTGAAATAAAATTTCACTGCATCTCTATTTTTGCAGCATTTTGATAGTGCACCTGTTGCTTTATAACAGTACTCAGTAACACAGTTGTCTTCTGTATGTTCACAGCTGAGGAGTGTGCAGTGAATAAAAGTGCTGAATGCAAGCCAAGGCATTTGTCTTTGTTTCCAAATAAGAGTATCAAACTACTATAAGCAGTTGAGGCAGCTAGTGCAGAGGATGCCAGTGTCAGAAGTTAGATGCATGGGGTTCACCGAGGAAAGGACAGATCTGTTAGGTAGCACATAAATAATAGACATTCAGTTGGAGAAAGGAAGGATAGGGGCAATAGTTCTGACTTGAAAACAGACATCACACCCAGCAAAATTGACTACCCTTAGTGCATAATGTAGCTCAAAATACAGGACTTAGAGACACTCAGAGAGATCCAGTGGAGAAGAAAATGACTGGGGCACCACGAAAGAGGAACTGTAGCTATTCTAATAGGATAGCTTTGACAGGAAAGCAGTAAAAGGCACACTTTTTAAGAAAGTACATTACTATAAAGACTCACATTTATTTGTGCTTTGAAGTATACATATTCTATTGATTAAATAAAACAATGTGTCTGCTTTTGGGTCAAAGTGTTGCAGACAGTTTCCCTGGCTTTAACATATTTATATCAGATGCTTCAAGGTCACTGTGGCCAGCTGGTCCTGTATTTAAACAGCTTTCTTTAAATGTTTTCATTGTCTCCCTTTTCTGGTTTTGAGCTTTGCCCATTATCTGATTGTGGAAACCCAAGAGGGTTGCACTAGCCAATGGGCTAGCTACTGCAGTCAATGCTTCAGCAACACACTCTGGGCTAGATTCCAGGCATGTATTTGGGCAATACTTATCTAAAGGCACAAAAGCAATAAAACTGCCTGGTGAAGAGGTTGAAGCTTCTATTTTTCACATTTTATCTTGCTTTACATTTCTTTGGCAGTTTGCAGGGACAAAAAGGTCATATACATTACTAGAGATTTAGACTCGAGGAACCAAAGTTGCAGATTCCAGCAGGTATCACCACTCTTAAACAGCAAGTGTTTATTATCATATCAGGGGTAAATGGAGAAAGTGATAAATGCAATAAGGACAGGGATGGGGCAAAAAGGGGTAAGGCCATCAAGAAATGGAGGGTAATGAGTACCAATGCCCTTAGTCTGGGCAATAAGCTCCCTGAACTGGTGGCCTTGATGGAAGAGGGATGCCTGGATATTTTAGCAGTCACAGAAACATGGCACACAGAGAACCATGACTGGGATGTTAACATACCAGGGTACACAACCTACTAGGAGAGACAGGAAGGGAGAAGAGGAGGCAGAGTAGCTTTCTATGTAAGGAAGGATACAAGCAACTGAACAAATGAGTAAACAGGGAGGAGAGGAGGCACTGTGAGTCACCTTAGAGACTGGACATGGCACCACAGTCCACACAGGGTTTGAATACAGACCCCCATGTCAGGGGGAGGGAATGAACAAGAATATGATAGAAGGCATACTTAGGATGGCAGAGAAAGGGAGATACAGTTGATGGGGACCTTAATATGCCGGATGTCAACTGGAGCACCTTTCTGCAGCCAGATCCAAAAGCAGGGCCATTCTCGATGTCCTTCTTGTGGCATGCCTCAGACAGCTAGTTTTGGAACCTACTCATGAGGGAGCAATCTTAGACCTCATACTGTCAAATGGGGACAGTGAGAGATCTCAGATCTAGAAGTGGGTAGCCATTTGGGAACAAGTGACCACCAAAAGTGTGGTTCACGATAAACTCAGCTACACAGTTAAGCCATACAAAAGTGAGGGTTCTGGACTCAGGACAGCTGACTTTGGCAAGATGGGAAAGCATCTAGAAAAGCACTAGCAAACAGGCTAGAAGGAGGGTGGAGCAACAATGGGGAATATCAAAACTGCCATCACAGAGGCAGCAAGCCTTTGTGTGAAGCAAATACACAAATCAAAATGAAAGAAAAAGCCACTATGGTTCTTCAAAAGAGGTGGCGAAGGTTAGGGAAAAGATAGCATTTGGGAAGGATAGAGAAACACAGAAGGAGCAGGACAGAGAATTGTACCAGTTACGGCAGAAGGAAGCAGGGAGGATAGTCAGAATAGCAAAGGCCCAAACTGAAGAAAAGATAGCCAACTCAGTTAAGAAGGGGGCAAAACCTTTATAGGAATATAGGAGCATAGAAAGATAAAGGAGGGATAGTGAGGCTGAATAGAATGGACAGTGGTGGGCAGAGGGACAGTGAAAAGTAGGATACTGAATGAATACTTCGTTCAGTATTCACAAAAGAGGAGGTGGGAGAGGTGCCTAATCCAATTAACCGAAGCACTCTGGATAGGGGGGTCAATCCCAGTCCTTTCACAGAAGAAAGGGTTCTGAAAGAACTCCTAAAACTGAAGGTGGACAAAGCAATGGGGCCAGATGGAATTCACCCAGAATTCTAAAAGAATTAAGCAGAGAACTAGTGACACCACTGACTGCACTTTTTAACAAATCATGGGAGGATGGTGTGGTGCCTGAGGACTGGAGAAGGCAGATGTGATTCCCCTCATAAAAGTGGGACCAAGACAGAGGCAGGAAACTACAGACCTGTCAATTTGACCTCTGTGGTAGGGAAAGTGATGGAATCACTTCTGAAGGAAAGAATTGTTGAGTACCTAGAGGCTAGTGGGCACATGACCCAAGGCAGCATAGGTTCACGGTGGGAAGGTCATGTCAGATGAATCTAATTGATTTCTTTGACTGGGCGACCAAAGTAGTAGACCAGGGAGGGCTGTGGACATGGCCTACCTAGACTTTAGCAAGGCATTTGACACAGTCCCACAAAAGATTAATAGTCAGATTAACCAACCTGGGAGTGGGTCCCAGGGTGGTATCCTGGAAAACATTGGCTGGACAATAGGATACAGAAGGTAATTGTAAATGGAGTCCACTCTGAAGAAAAGGGGTTACTAGTAGGTTACTATAGGGTCTGAGTACTGGGTCCAGTCCTTTTAATGTCTTTGTATGTGACATTGCAGAGGGACTGAAGGAAAATATGCCTCTTTGCAGATAACACAAAGATCTGCAACAGGGTTGATACACAAGGATGCGTGGAAAGGATGAGAAGGGACTTGACAAGGTTGGAGGAATGGTCAGAAGTATGGCAGCTTGGATTCAATGCAAAGAAGTGCAAAGTAATGCACCTGGGAAACAAAAACCCAGGGGAAGATTACACAATTGGGGGGTAGTAACAACAACAAAATGGAAAGGGACCTGGGGTAATCATATCAGATGACCTTAAGGTGGGCAAGCATGTGAGAAGGCAGGTAGGGAGGGCTGGGGATACTTGGATGTATAGGAGAGGCATCACCAGCAGAAAACAGGAAGTTGTTATCCCCTGTAGAGACAGTTGGTGGGACCCGATCTGGAGTACTGCATCCAGTTCTGGAGACCCCATCTCCACAAGGACATAAACAGGATGGAGGCAGTTCAGAGGAGGGCAACTAAAATGGTGCAGGGTCTGCAAGAGAAGCCATACAAGGAGATACTAAAGGAGCTTAATATGTATACTCTTGAGGAAAGGAAGGAGAGGGGGGACATGATACAAACATTTAAATACCTCAGTGGAATCAACAAAGTCCAAGAGGGTAGCATCTTTCAGAAAAAGAGATGTGCAAGAACAAGGGGACACAATTGGAGATAGAGGGGGGACGGCTCAGGGGCAATGTGAGGAAGTATGTTTTCACAGAGAGGGTGGTGGATGCATGGAACAGCCTTCCTGAGGAGGTTGTTGGGTCTAAAACTGTTGGAGAATTCAAGAATGCATGGGACAGACATAAGGCAATTTTTGTGGGGGGTAGGAAGAAATAGGCTGTTGGTTAAATAGGATCTGCAGCTTATCCTCTAGGTAGGGAAATGGGCAGACTAGGTGGGCCAAGAGGTCATTATCTGCCATCAAAGTCTATGTTTCTATGTTTCTATATGTATCTTAAAGAATGACAGTCTGGACCCTTAGGGTGAAAGAAACGTCTAATGTATTTCTTTTGAAAAAGATAAAAAAATATATTTTGTTTCTCCTTGAAATACACAGGGCTCCTAAGTAGTTGGCAGTTTCTGACATCACAAAACCAGAATTCTACTGAATTATTTTTACTAGCAGTGTGAAAAGCAAAGGGCAAAATGATCTTGAAGATATGGTGTACCAGAATTGTAGCCTTCTCATGGCTAGCGATAAGGGTTTCTATCCCATGTGCCAATTGCTGCAAGCTAGACCAACTTTTTGTGGTCTAGCTTGTGGCTATCCTGCAGCATTTTTTGTGGAGCTTGCACCAGATAGTTGGAACAAATTGTTGTAAATCATTGAAACTGTCACAACTACATTTAAGATTGTGAAACTAGGTGCAGTTGCGGCAAAGGGGTCAGAACCTAAGTGTCGTGGCACAGGGCTTGGCACAACCCTGTGCCACACTTTTGAAAATCTAGCCTCCGTATTTTTTTCTAAAGTTTAATACAATAAAATAGTCGGCAAACTTAACTGTATTACTCTACAAGTAATACATGATGCTATTCTAAGATGGTTGGGTTACACATTCTGTAACAATATGAAAATAAATCATTCCTTTTTCGTGTTGTTCTTTTCATAGATTCCCCAGTCTGTTTGTAGTGAAAGTTGTTCTGTTGGCTACAGGAAAGCCTCAAGGCGAGGGCAGTCCATCTGCTGTTTTGACTGTATCCCATGTTCAGATGGAGAGGTCGCAAATGAAACAGGTGAGTCCAAGCTCCATTTAGATTTCAACAGTATGCCACTATGCAAATGTGTGGCAGTGCCTGATTCAATACACAGATTTCTTACTACTATCTCAACTGTTCTTAATTCCGGGACTTACAATCTAGGCAAGTAAGTGACTGAAGGTACCTTAGGCTGCTACCCGAGCCTAATTAATTGGTAGAGCACCAGGGCGGTGTTCCAGGGCCCTGGGTTCAATTCCCAGTTATGGCACCTTATTTGTTTCTCATTTAAATTAGAGTTTAAAATGTTTAGCAGTTGGTGGAAAAGTATGCTAATAACTAATTACCATCTAAATTGTTCCTAGTTACAGGATTTGTAGTCTGAGAAAGAAAAGGAGCACAGAAGCTCAGTCTAACCCAGTGAGTCTATTAATTCAGCAGGCAGAGCAGGAGGGGACCCCAGGACATGGATTCAGTTCTGTCTCAGGTCACATAATTTTTGTCTCATATACATTTGTGTTTCAGATGCTCAGGGTTTGCACACAGCCATGGTATAAAATACTACCATTTATGCAGAGAATACTGGATGGGCAACTGCACAACCAGTGTGTTCTGTAACAGAGGGGTTCTGATTATCTGTGACATCAAGACTGAAACTCAAGAAGGTCCATAGAACACACTGGTTGTGCATAAGGTTGCATATAGAGTATTTTTTATAGTATATAGCAAAAAAAAACCCTGCAAAGAGCCCTTCCATCAAGTTGTTGAACTCCCCACTGTCCCATCGTGGTTACTTCACTCACTCTCCATTGTGCATTGTGTGAAATGTGTGCATGGTGATTATTTTGCTTTCAAAATTAAACTGACTCGTGTAGTCTCTAAAGGTTTCAGAATGCTGTTGTACCACAGAAGGATAAAATTATGTTCCATGACCTTTGAATTGTGGTACAACAGCATTATAGTGTATGGTGGACCCTGTTTTCATTGAATTCCAAATATGCCTGTGCTGCAGTAGTGACATAATTTTGTTGTTTTGCTGCAATAATGATGGCACAACTTAGAATGCTGCCACTCAACTGCTTTCCTCTACATAATCAAGTTATTAGCTGCTTTTTTACTTCAACCTACAGAAAAAAGCTTACATACACTGAATCAGTAGATTGAGCCCACCATCAACCCTCAAGTGTTTCCCTCAACTCCCAGTTCATGAAATGGAAGTAGAACATATGAAATGGGCAAGGATACCCACACATTATAAAAGATACTGTATGAACATCACTACAACCACAAGTCTGTGTCTTCATCTCGAGATTTCTATAGCAACCAATGAACATTTTGAACTTTCTCTCAAGGTTCCTTGTTGGAATGAAAACCTCTTGATGCACACTCAAGCTTGTTGTGTACAGCTGCCCATACATTATCCTCTATTTGAAAGAGATAGATTTCAATATGGAACAATGCTCTACTATACACTATATGGGCCCAATTCTAGATGGTTGGATGGTTGGTGTAAGTCCCAACCAAGCTCAACTATGCCAACCACAACTGTGACAACTGCGCCCTATCCTAGAAGGGGCAGGGTCTCTCAGCAAAGTCCTGTAACTTGCGACATGAGGCCAGGTACGCTGAACAGAGGGCTTACCTGCCGAGCATGTCACAACCCACATTCGCAGATCACAAATGCACCCCCCTGCCCAGCAAGCCACAAAAGCCACCCTGTAGGGCTGCACACACACCCTGCCCCTCCCAAGCATTCAGTAAGTGCCCTGCAGGGCTGGCCATTAACTGGCCCCCAAACCCCCTGTAAGTGCCCCTGATAGACTGACCACACTAACTGGCCCCAAAGCCCCATAGATAGCGGCCCTGCAGGGAGGGAGCAGTCAATCATCTCACCCATGCCCCAATCCCTGAGACACCCACTCCAGGCAGCCCTGGTAGTCTAGTGGCCTCGTTCTCACCACCCAGCCATGTTAGCCCACTAGCACCCCCATCCCGAGATGGAGACTGGCACAGCTCACCTCACTTCACGGCCAGTCGGCACAGAGTTATGTAGGAGCTTACTGGAAAGACGCACCAGATATTAATTTCTGAGCGTGTCTTTCTAGTAGTGCTCCTACATAACTCAGTCGGTGGCTGGCCATGGAGGTGAGAGGTGGGCTGTGCCAGTCGCCGGCTGGGGATGGGTGGGGGGTGCTGGGTGGGCTGGCACAGCTGGGTGGGTGAGTGGGGTCCACTAGACTACCAGGGCATGTCAGGGTGTATGCTGCATTTGCAGCGGGTGACTTAGGGTCTGGGCATGGGTAGGGGGGTTGACTGTGCCACCCTGTGGGGCATATCTATGGAGGTTTCAGGGACAGTTGGGGCAGCCCTGTGGGGCTGTTACTGTGTGGGGTTATGGGGGCATGTACAGTACGGGATGGGGCAGGGGTGTTGATGGCCATTGGGGTACCAAGTGGCAGGTCTGGGCATGGGAGGGAGGGACTATAGACCAGGTTCTACAAGGCCCTGAGGATGTATATGTGTTACACCAGCTAAATGCAGGTGTAACTTACGTTGCAGGTTCTCCTCCGGGTTCTTGTAGAATCCAAACATTGGGAACTTAGTTGCTGCCCTTCTGGAATGGGGCGCACAACTGCTGCGTAAACCCCCAGCACCATGTCACGGGGTTTATGGTGCAACCGCTGGCATAATAGTTTGGCGCACAAGTGGCCTGTGACATGTCGCAGGCCACTTTGTAGAATTGCACAAGTCATGAGTGCTAGCATAAGTTGATACTGCACCATTCTACTTGAAAAGTGCTGTTACACCAGGCATAACTTTTCTAGAATGGAGCCTATGTATGTAAACACACATACAGTGCCATATACATACAGTATGTGTGTAAACATACTTAAAAAATAATGTCACCATCACCTGCCCAACTCCATACTTTTGACACCCTCTGACTCCCTCGCCCACGGTGTCTCATGCTTGTGATATTCTCTGGTAGAACAATGTATCATAAAAAACTGAACCCCTAACCATTACATCCCTAGAAGTCCTATGGATCCTATTGGTCCTGTGGATTTCACACCCTACCTCAAAGGATGACAGAGTGGTGGACCAGTTGGACTATGGTGGGCTCAAGGAGGAAAGTGGTACTGGGATCTGGAAGGCTAGCAGGAGTGGGTCAAAGGCAGATTCCTCAACCACACCACTAAGACATTCCACACTGTTCTGGCAGATCAGGACTGCCAAGAAGGAGCAACTGAGGTAGTGGACAGTGAGGATGTGGGAGTCCTCCTAATGAAGTCCCAGGTGGGAGGAAGGAGAACCACATAGAAGGAAGAAGCAACTTGTTGTGGGGACTTCTTGTCAGGGGATAGAGTTAGGGAAGGAACTGGGGTAGAGAGGGAGAGAAACTGCCTACCTAGCACAATGACTCAGAGGGATGGGAAGCATATCCAATGGATTGTGTGGGAATAGGAAAGAAGGGGGGGCTGGATGTCATTGCCCACCTGGGGACAAATAACCTAGCTATGGATGGGACAGCAGCAGTGCAGGATCAGTTTAGGAAACTGGGAAAGTGTCTTAGGCAGGTAGTACACACTGTAACCTTTACGGAGATGCTGCCTGTCTACTGCAGGGGAAGAGAGAGGGAGCTCTGCACTATGTTCTTCAACTCATAGTTAACGGGATGGTGCAGACAGGAGGGGTACAGCTAAATTGGGGACTGGGGTTCCAGCTGGAGGGATAAGAGCTTACACTGGGGGGATGGCCTGCATCCATCCAGGAGGGGAACAGCCATTCTCAGTGAATGGTTTAAATATTACTTTGATAGACATTTCAACTAGCCAAGGGGGCAGCAGAAGACAAAAGGGAGGCAGTAACTGCCCCTCCCAACAAGCTGAGATAGAGACTGAGAGAGATCCCTAGAGGACAAACTACCGCTGGGATGCAACACAACCAAATTAGTCGGGGGTTAGCAAAGGAGGAAAAGGGAAGAGGAGCAGTTAAACTAAAAAGGTGAAGAAGGGGGAACAGTTGGAAAAAGGGGGCAGTGACAAGAAAAGGGCTACCAAAATCTGGAAAGTCATGTGTACCAATGCCAGAAGGCTGGGAAATAAGATCCTAGCCTGGAGGTCATTATGGTGGAGGCAGACCTGGCTGTTGTGGCTATTACTAAATCATGACGCACTGGCAAGCATTTCTTGGAAATTGTCAAGGCAGGCTACATGATGTTTAGAAAGGACAGGGTAGGAAGGAAAGGAAGGGGGAGTAGTGCTTTATGTGAAGAAAAACATAAAAGTGACGGAGGTACAGGGAATTCAAAGGAGGTGGCAGTAAAAGTAAAGGCAAATAGAGTGGCATTCAGAAGGTATAAGGAGACTTAGAGAGAAGAGAATAGTGAAGTGTATTTGGGGAAGTGGACAGAGGCAGGCAAAACTATAAGGAGTGCAAAGTTGAAAACTGATGAAAGAATAGCCCAGCAGTATCAAAGGGGACAAGACACTTTTCAGGTACTGTATGTTAACAAGAAAAGGAAGACAACTGGAGGGATTGTATGGTTAAGTAGTAGTGGTACTGTATTATTTTATTCATGGAACGTGAACAGGTATGCAATCCTGTTGAGCCAATTTGCATTTGCAAGGGACACCTTTATGTAATGACTTGTACTATTTTGTAGATACTATTTAGATGTATTATCAGAACAACTTCTTAGAAAACTATATACAGAATATAATATGGAACTTTTTCAAAGTAACATAGTGCATGCAACATACTCCAAATCAACTGATCCAGTGGAAAAGCTATGCTCATGTAGTTTACAAGAAATGGAAGATTTACATCATGTTATGTTGACTTACCCATAATACACTAAGCCAAGGATACATTGGCAATACCCATTATGGGAAACAATCCATACTCTGGATAAAAAATGCTTTGCTTAGTTTAATGTTTACGGCAGAAAATGATCTGATAATAAATAAAGTTGTGGGCTATTTGAAAGCCATTTCTATTATTCACATGAAATATAAGAAGAAATAATCCATAATGCTAGCTAATAGTGAATATAATGCATTGATTTTTAGACATGTGGCCTGTATTATAGAATAATTATGTTAAGTTAGTTTTTAAGGAAAAGCTATATTTGTATTAGGATTCTATAGCAAATTTTATTAAGGTATAAATCAAACTCATTTTTAACATTGTATATTGATAGAAACATAGACTTTGACAACAGGTGAGGACTGCATAGCCCATCTAGTCTGACCATTTCCCTACCTAGAGGATAAGCTGCAGATCCTAGTTAACCAGCACCCTATTTCTTCCTACCCTCCACAAGAATTGCCTTATGTCTGTCCCATGTATTCTTGAATTCTCCCACAGTTTGAGATCCCACAACTGCCTCAGGAAGGTTGTTCCATGTGTCCACCACCCACTCGGTGAAAATATACTTTCTCACATTGCCCCTGAGCCATCCCCCCTCTATCTTCAAATTGTGTCCCCTTGTTCTTGCACATCTCTTTTTCTGAAAGATGCTACCCTCTTGGACTTTGTTGATTTTGCTGTACTTAAAAGTTTCTATCATGTCCCCTCCCTTTCCTCAAGGGTATACATATTAAGCTCCTTTAGTCCCTCCTCATATGGCTTCTCTTGCAGACCCTGCACCATTTTAGTTGTCATCCTCTGGACTGCCTCCATCCTGTTATGTCCTTGTGGAGATGGGGTTCCAGAACTGGAGTACTCCAGATGGGGTCTCACCAACTGTCTGTACAGAGGGATAACATCTTCTGTTTTTGCGGGTGATGCCTCCCAATACATCCCAGCATCCACCCAGCTCTCTATTGCCTTCTTACATTGCTTGCTAACCTTAAAGTCATCTGATATGATTACCCCAGGTCCCTTTCCATTTTGCTGTTGTTACAACCTCCCCACCATTGTGTAATCATCCCCTGGTTTTCAGGTGACATTATTTTGCACTTCTTGCATTGAACTGAGCTGCCATACTTCTGACCATTCCTCCAATCTCACCAAGTCCTTTCTCATCTTTTCCATGCCATCCTATTGATATATTGTAACTGGAATTTGTGTGTTGTA
Source organism: Neoceratodus forsteri (assembly GCA_016271365.2). Classification (NCBI taxonomy): domain Eukaryota; kingdom Metazoa; phylum Chordata; order Ceratodontiformes; family Ceratodontidae; genus Neoceratodus; species Neoceratodus forsteri. The sequence continues at coordinate 132,300,985 of JADMNL010000022.1, forward strand.
CTATGGATGTAAATGTCGCAACACAACAGCTAATAAACATGAATTGAATTGAATTGACTTTGTTTTATGGGTAACATTTACAGAAGTCAATACAATAAAGTGCATATTATACAGTCATGCAGCATATTCAGTACAAGCATAGTTGTTTACATACATACATACAATACATGGTTAAGGGAGTGGACTGTATGGAAGAGAACCAAGAAAATCAAACATCTTAAATTTTCTGCCAAGTGTTCACAGTAGAGAGGGAAGGTGAGGGACCACAAAAGGTACAAAGAGCTTTGAGGAGAGGGAAGTGACATCAGTCCCTTTTCTGAAGAGAGGGTCAGGAAAGCACTCATGAATCTGTTGGTGGACAAATGCCATGGGGCCAGACGGGGTGCATCCAAGAGTGCTGAATGAACTCAGGGAGGTACTGGCTGCTTCCCTGACAGACTTGTTGAACAATTCACTGGACACTGGCATGGTCTTGGAGGACAGGAGAAGCACAGACATAGTCCCACTTCACAAAAAGGGGTAGAAAGGAGGAGGAGGACTATTATTGGCATGCTAGCCTGACTTCAGTGGTAAGGAAATTAATGGAAACACTACCAAAGTAAAGGACTGCAGAATACCTAGAACTCAATAGATTGCAGGACCTGAAGCAGCATGGTTTCACAGAGAGAAGGTTGTGCCAAACAAATCTGATAGATTGTTTTGGCTTGGTAACCAAGGTGTTGGAACAGAAAAGGGTGATGGATGTGGCCTACCTAGACTTCAGCAAGGCCTTCAGCACTGTTCCACATATGAGACTGGTAAACAAGTCAGGTAGCATGAAGATGGACAATAAGGTGGTTACCTGCGTAAGAAACTGGTTACGGGACAGGAGGCAAAGGGTGGTGGTAAATGGAGTTTACTCCGAGGAGAGGAGAGGAGAGGAGAGGGACCAGTGGGGAAACTCAGTGGGTCAGTACTGGGGTCAGTGCTCTTTAATATCTTTGTTAGTAACTTAAGAGAGGAGTTGGAAGGGAAGGTCTACCTCTCTGTGGATGACACCAAGATCTGCAAAAAAGTGGACACTCTGGGGGGAGAAGGGCATTGCAAAGAATGGTAAGCGATTTAAAATGACTGGATGAGTGCTTAAACATTTGGCAGCTGTGGTTTCATGCAAAAAAGTGTAAAATAATGCATTTTGGCTACAGAAACCTGGGAGTGGAGTATATAATGGGGGGGGATACTTGGAAAGATCATGCAGGAAAGGGATATGGGGTGATCATATCAGTTCACCTAAAGGTGTCCAGAAAATGTGACAAGGTAATTGGGAGAGCTAGTTGGATGCTGCAGTGTATAGGTAGAAGTATCACCAGCAGAAAGAGGGGAGTGGTTTTGCCCCATACAGATCATTGGTAAGACCCAACCTGGAGATCTGTGTGCAGTTTTGGAGACCACATCTCAGGAAATACATAGACAGAGTAGATGCAGTCCAGAGGAGGGCTACCAAGATGGTGCAGGATCTGCACCAAAAGCCTATGAGGTGAAGCTAAAGGAGCTCAATATGTACACCCTGGAGGAAAGGAAGGAGGGGGGATATGACAGAGACCTTTAAATTTATTTATTTATTTGTTTGAATTTTGGTAACTGGGTAGGACCACTGAGACAATTACCATCCCTTTTTCAGTGTCAACCTGGGTTAGACAATAAGATAAGTACAGAGCATTTACATTAGATTCAGGAAAAGTCAAATTACAGGAGAAATACAGAATATACAAAAATTAGGTTATAAAAAGAAGAAGAAGAAGAACTACTTATTTACAAGATTTACATCACATAGCTATACACTTATATTGAACTATCAGCATGCCATGGAAGTTAGGTAAAAAAGTGCAAATCAATATACAGCAGAGAGATAATCACACAATAGTTTATAACTAAGGTATAAGGAGGAGTTTAAACCGCAGACTTCGTACTGATCAGTAACCAGCCTTCAGTCACAGGGTGAACAGTCAGCAATGGAAGCAAGTGCAATTGGCAGAAGAGGTAAGGAATGGAAAGAGATTGGACTGGAACCTAGGAAATGAGGTACAGGACAGGGCAGGGAAGGGGAGTGAGTTCCAATCATTTACAGCAGTAAAGGAGAAGGCCTTGCACACTACATCCAGCCTCAGATTAGGTCTTTGGAGAAGAGGGAAGGATACCTATGAGGGATGAATAAGGTACAGTTGTGGGTATTTTGTTAGAAAAAAGGGTGCTCTAGAACAAGAGGTCATGATATGAATTTGGAGGGGAGTAGGCAAAGGAGAGATGGGGGGATACTTCTTCACAGAAAGGATGTTGGATGCTTTTAACAGCTTTCCAATAGAAGCAATGGGGTGAAAACAGTGGTAAGATTCTAAAAAGCCTGGGGTAGGCACAAGGGAACCATAAAGGAAAGGAGGGAGGCAGAAGAGACAATGCCATAGACCACTGAGAGTCCACAGCAAAAGCAATCATAATGAAAATAGACAGATTGGATGGGCCAAGTGGCCCTTACCTGCCATCAGTTTCTATGTTTCTATGTTATTACCTAGCCCTGGCTGCCCTTGTGCAGCCATCAATGCTCCAGTTCCTTATGGTAATGTATCCCCTGGCATGTCTAAGCAACTGATGCAGCAGTCCATACTCCTATCACCACAAATACCTGTATACCATACTAGGCACTTGAGTCCAGTGGGCCTTTCACAGTTACCAAAGGAAAATAAATGTCTGGTGTAAACTATGGTATGTCACAAAACTGTTACACCCATTACACTGGCAGTAGTTGGGAGGGCTGTATGAGTATCTTTTTCTGAATATTCGGTATTCTGCAGCCAAATATTCAAGTATTCAATATTCACTAGCCCATTTAAAACAAAGTAAAAAAAAAGCCTTTCTCCTCTCTCCTGCCTAAAACGCAGTAGTATTATGTAACCCCAGTCTCCTCAATCTTTCTCAGCAGCCTAATGCCACCCTCCTGTCCCCAAGCATCAACAAGTACATTTATTTTTATTTAATTTGAACAGTAGACCTACATTCTTGAATAGCTGAGGAGCATGCAGTCCAAGAATCTTAATAGCCTCTGGCTTGGAAGCTACAGTGAAGATCCATTGGTATCATAACCATGAATCTTTATGAATAGTGCAGGGGGGTTGCAGGCATGAGATTGGCACTTAGTCTTGCCACAGCATTTTAGCACCAGTCCTTTGCATGTGTGCTTTGGGCTCCAGATGCTGCCGACCAGTAGAGCTGGGGAGTAACTGGATTGGCATTGAGTTATGATGCGTAGGGACAGTCTGATGGCCCAGGAGGGCAGACTAGAGAACCACACTGCCTTGCAAGTCTGAGGCCAACATGAACTGTAACACTGCAATCCTGAACAGGATTGCACACAGCTGTAGTGGAATTCAGTATCAAGGGGTAAAAGTGACAGGAGGAGGAGGGCACTGGGAGAAATCTAAAAATTGAGGTGATAAGTATAAAAATGATATCATACCCTGCTCAGTTGGCAGGTGTTTCACCTGCAGATATACTTATTGGGGAAGCATCATGGTACTCAACTCAGGCAAAAAGTTTAACACCTGCTATATTTGTACCTGTATAGTACCTGTACCTTCCCATCTTGGTGCACTGCATAATCAGCATACAGTGTGAAATCAGTTACTTCATGTAAGCATGCCACAATCTCAGGAAGGGTGGGCAGTTTTGCACAACACCTGTGTAGTGCCTCGGCAAAAGATGACACCAACCCAGTGTGCTGCCACATCAGTGCCCCACCCACTCTTTTCTATTAATTCTTGGCTTGGATCCAGTAGCAGAAAAGAATAAGAGAATGCATAAAAATGTGCCAGATAGGGTCCATTGAAATGTATCTTCCACCAGCAAAATCTGGTGAAATTCCACCAAGGCTGTCTTCTACTTAAGGGGAAATTGGGAGAGCATGAGGGGGCAGTTTATAATATTGGTAAGTGTGGGCAGGACATCATCAAGGCGAAGCAGTAATGAATTTCAGATCAAGCGAATCCCCACATGATCTGGTTCGGCCAAGAACTTTAAGTATATATTTTTTTAGCTTCTCTTTCTGTTGCCACTTTAAAATAAAACAGTGGATGTGCCTGTTTATTTTCTGGTTTGTAGCAGTGTTCTGTGTCAGTGGTGACATCAAAGAAGTTTACAGGTAGCACATGAATAAGCAGTATTGAAATTATTGGCAATGGTCAAGGGATCGAGGATAATGGTGCTATCCATGATGAGCATGGATGGTGCCATTTTTGAGTCTTTCCCTGTTTCTTCTGCAAGGTTAGCTCAAAAACTTCTACTATCCTTTCATGAGTTGGCTAATGTGCTTCTGTAGTAGCTGGCTTTTTCAGAATGAATAGCTCTGGTACAGGCATTCCTAGCTGTCTTGTATGCCTGAATATCAACTTGTTAGCCCAAGGCCCTTGCCCAAAACCACAGATGATCCAGTGTTTTCATTTGCTCTGTGCTTTTAGTGGCTCAAGGTGCCCCCAGGTCAATACCCTGCTATTGATAGTTTTAGCTGGGGGTTTGATGAATTTGTTTGGCCACTGGCATATGATGGGAGAATGATCACTAATAGAATCGGGAAGGACTTCTGTATTAGTGATGTGATCAGGCTCATTAGTAAACACCCAGTCCAACAGTGTACTGGTCCCTGTTCTGCAATTTATCCTAGTAGGTGACTGAACTAGTTGCTAGATGTTAGCAGCAGTCAGGGCATCCTTATAGTTATTTGCACTAGGCGAGAGACAATTCACATTGAAGTCACCAATGGTATGACTTCAGAACTATATCCTATGTTGGGATGCAATCCAGAAGGAGGTTTAGTCCCAGTGTTGTCAGCTTGGGGGGTATATAAATGGATGCCATGGTTAGTGCCTTGTTGTGGGCACCAAGCAATATCTTGGCATCAAGGAAATGGATGTCAGCCCCAGAGCTGGGCAGAGACAGGGCATGTTCCATTAGAGATTCTTTTAAGTATAGCGCACAGCCACCACCTTTTTAGGACTACCTATCTTGTCTGAAGACTGCGTATCCTGGTATTGCAATGGCAGTATCAGGTATCTTAGTATCAGGGATCTTAGGAGATAGCCACATCTCAAGTACTGATAAGATGTCCAGGTTGTGCTCGGTGACACAGGTGGCAAGGGCACCAAATTTAGACAGTAGGCTACAGATGTTGATGCTTGCCAGTGTGAGTGACCTGGAGCTATTTTTGCTATTGAACTAAGATGAGGTGGGCCAGGGTTAGGATGTTTGTTGCCCAAATAAGGAGAAGTAGTAGTATTCGTTGTTTACTAGTTCCTTGAGGTACTTGCTTCAAGTAAGTGTAACCTTCTTTCTGAGGGTTGGTTGTAGATTTTCAGATGTAGTGGCCTGATGCTAGACAGTAACAGTGTCATGCAGTGATAAGTGGATATTCTCAGCGGGGCATGAGACTAACCAGGTGTGATTTAACATACTGGAATTAATATCCATACTATTTATTGCAGTGCCAGTAGTTACTGATGCGTAAGCATACACTGTTTTCATTAGTGAGAACTAAGGGAGGATGGAGGGAGCACACACTGCCAGTGCCTGTAAGGGAGGTCAGCATGTAGAAGGTTAATAGCTAAGGCAAGAGGATGGTTGGCACCATTATGTTATATAGCAGTGGACTGAGTGCACAACTAAGTGTTTAGAGACTAGGATCTAAAAAGGAGGTGGCTATACCTGTGAGTACTAATTACAGTGGGTGCTTCTAAAGTAAGAGTTTTGTTCCTAGCATGGACAATGTAATAACTAGCAGTAGGGAAGCATGGCATATATTAACTGAAGGGCAGAAGAAGAGAGTGGGCAGAGTGTAACAGGGGCAAGGAAATAGTGTGGTCCTTTAAGACCGCTGGGCTATCTAGGGTTTGGAGTTAAATGAGAGGGTGGGAAGAAAAGAAGGGAGCAGCTTAGGTCAATTTAATAGAGGCCAGGGCAGAAGTGGGCAAGCGGCAGAAAATTCACATGGAGTGGAAAAGCGAAGCAGCAGAGAAAAGCTGAGCAGTAAGTCTATTGCTGCATGAAGCTGCCAGTTATGGTTAGGCAGAGTTGCAGTCCAGCCAATAGCAGGCAGTGCTGTGGCTGCAAAAGCCAATGGAAATCAAGGGCTAGGATTCTGAGAGGAGCATACCTGGTTCTGTGGGTAGGCAGGTGGGTGGGTCCTGGTGAGTGGCTGACCAGAGAAGAGCTCTAAGCTGCAGCCACAGGATGGCTCTTGAATGCCTGGGCAAGGTGCTTCCTGGAAGAGGTAGAGGAATTAGGGATTAGATCTATTATAGCACACCTCACAGGGCACCAATTTACTTAAGTGGTAGGTGGGTCGAGCTGGGAGGCACAAAGAAAACAAAAGGAATTGAGAGAGATAGAGAGATCAAGCTGAAAGAAAGGGAAATACAGAGGGAAAGTGCAGGCTGGGGGTGTGTCTGGCCTTTGGTGCCAGAGACACTTAGCTCAGTGAAGCTGAGGGGTGTGCAGGTTTAGAAGTGGGGATAGAGGCAGACAGAAAGGAAGAAAACATATAAAAAAATAAGTGTGGCAAGGAGAAGCTAAGTCCAGCAGCTGAGGGCAGCAAGGATTAAAAGAAAAACTAAAAAGACAGAGGGAGGCAGCAAGTGGGTAGGCAAGCACAGGCTGCCCCAAAAGAGAATAAAAGAGATGAACCAATGGAGGAGTGAGAGACATTGAAATCAAAGCTATAGATTAATTAGTACACCAGTGGCAAGGTGCAAGACATTGAAATCAGAGCTATAGATTTTAGTACACCAGCAGAAGGGTGAAAGACATTGAAATCAGAGCTATAGATTTTAGTATACCAGCGAAGGAGTGAAAGACATTGAAATCAGAGCTATAGATTTTAGTACACCAGCAGTGGGGTGAAAGACATTGAAATCAGAGCTATAGATTTTAGTACATCAGCGGAGGAGTGAAAGACATTGAAATCAGAGCTATAGATTTTAATACACCAGCAGAGGAGTGAAAGACATTGAAATACGAGCTATAGATTTTAGTACACCAGCAGGGGGAGAAAGACATTGAAATCGGAGCTATAGATTTTAGTACAGTGTAAATTTGCAAACTAAATGGATCAATTCCTAATTCATAAACACTAAAATACGACAGTTTACATTAGCAGAGATCAGCAACACAGCTATACCATCTAGTAATATGAATAAAATACAGTGCTATCTTATGAAAACATAACCAGACAGGCCCTGTATAACATTCTATTGCAAATTCACACAGCGAGGAGAGGTGAGGCAGCACAGAAAATCTGAGCAGCAAGTCTATGACTATATGAAGCTGCCAGGTGTGGTGAGACAGAGGTGCAGTCCAGCCAATAGTAGACAGTGCTGTGGCTGCAAAAGCCAATGGAAATCACAGGCTGGGATCCTGAGTTGAGTGTACCTGGTTCTGTGGGCAGGCAGGTGGGCAGGTCCTGGTGAGCGGCCAACCAAAGAAGAGCTCAAAGCCACAGCCACTGGATGGCTCTTGAATGCCTGGGCAGGGCACTTTCTGGAAGAGGAAGAAGGATTAGGGGTTTGATCTATTATAGCACACTCCCTAGGGCAAAACTTTACTTAAGTGGTGGGCAGGTTAAGCAAGGGAGGGCACAAAGAAAACAAAAGGGAGCTGAGAGAGAGAGAGAGATCAAGCTGAAAGAAAGGCAATATAGAGGGAAAATACAAGCAGGGGGGAGAGTGTCTCGCCTTTGGCACCATAGACACTCAGCTCAGTGAAGCCAGGGGCAGGCAGGTTTAGAAGTGGGGACAGAGGCAGGCAGAAAGGAAGAAAGAAATATCAAAAAGTAAGTATTGCAAGGAGAGGCTAAGCCCGTAGCTGAGGGCAGCAGCAAGAAAAACTGAAAGACAGAGGCAGGCAACTAGTGGGTAGGCAAGCACAGACTGCCAAAAAGAGATTAAAAAAGATGAGCCAGTGGAGGAGTGAAAAACATTGAAATCAGAGCTATAGATTTTAGTACAATGTAAATTTGCAAACTAAACAGATCAAATCTTAATTTGTAAACACTGTAAAATATGACAGTTTACATTAGGAGAGATCAGAAACACAGCTATAACATCTAATAATGTGAAAAAAAAACAGTGCTGTCTTATGAAAACATAACCAGACAAGCCCTGTATAACATTCTATTGCAAATTCACATGGAGAGGAGAGGGGAGGCAAAGCAGCAGAGAAAAGCTGAGCAGCAAAAGTCTATGGCTGTATGAAGCTGCCAATTACAATTAGGCAGAGGTGCAGTCCAGCCAATAGCAGGCAGTGCCATGGTTGTAAAAGCCAATGGAAATCACGGGCTAGGATCCAGAAAGGAGCGTACCTAGTTCTGTGGGTAGGCAGGTGGGTGGGTTCCAGTGAGCGGTGAACCAGAGAAGAGCTCCGAGCTACTGCCGCTGGATGGCTGTTAAATTCCCTGGCAGGGCACTTCCTGGTTCTGTGAGCAGGCTGGCCAGCGGGTCCCAGTGAGCGGTGAACCAGAGAAGAGCTCCGAGCCACAGCCTTTGGATGGCTCCTATATCCCTGGGCATTGCGCTTCCTATTTCTGTGGGCAGGTAGGTGGGCAGGTCCCAGTGAGCAGTTGACCAGAGAAGAGCTCCGAGTCACAGCCACTGGATGGCTCTTGACTCCCCAGGTAGGGCGCCTCCTGGTTCTGTGGGAAGGCAGATAGGTCCCGGTGAGCAGCTGACTGGAGAAGAGCTCTGAGCCGCAGCTGCTGCATTGCTCTTGAATGCCTGGGCAGGGCGCTACCTGGTTCTGGGGACAGGCAGGTGGGTGGGTACCAGTGAGAGGCTGACCAGAGAAGAGTTCTGAGCTGCAGTCACTGGGTGGCAGTAGAATGCCCAGGCACAGCACTTTCTGGTTCTGTAGGCAGGCAGGCAAGTGGGTCGTGGTGAGTGGCTGACCAGAGAAGAGTTCCAAACCACAGCTGTTAGATGGCTCTTGAATGCCCGGGCAGGGTGCTTCCTGGAAGAGGGAGAGGGATTAGGCCTTAGCTCTATAATTTGTTAACATTTTTGTTATGGTAACATACTTGGTGTTAGCTTGGGTGCAACTGGCAGTTTTAAGGTTCTGTTTTCTAAAGTCCTCATTACTGTCATTTACACCTTCTTGTATTTTTATGCAGTCAGATTTACTGATAGTGGAAGCACTTCTACTCTTCTTTAGGCCTGGGGAAATTAAATTTTCTGACAGCTGGCAATTTGCAAATATTGGGCTTGTGCTTCTCCTTCTGTTTCCCAATGATAAATGTAGTTGAAGCTAGACACAATGATGGGCCCAGGCAAGGCAATTGTTAGCACACCTGCAACAGCACAGAGAGAGCCTACTAACTTTCTGCCTATGGTGACAGGTACCACATCTTCATAGCCCACTGTTGTCATGGAAACGTCTGCCCACCAAAAAGTGTCAGAAATGCTCATGAAATGAGAGGTGTCCTCATCTGCTTCTGCAAAGTATACAGTACTGGAAAACAAGATGACACCAATAAAGAGGAACAATACTAAATGAACTAATTCTCTCATGTTGTCTTTAAGAGTCTAACCTAAAATCTGCAGCCCTTTGGAATGCCTGGAAAGTTTAAAGATTCTGAAGACACACACCAGCCTGACAACTCAAAGAATCGCCAGAGACATTTCTTGTTGACCTTGCTGACTATCCTCCTGCTTTTCAGCCACCTCAGTTCCTAGGGTGATGGAATAAAGTATGATTGCCACAATATCAATCATGTTTATAAGGTTGAGTGAAGAAACTAGCTTTGCTTGGACAGGCAAAAAACCTTACTAGGATCTCAAAGGAAAACCAAATGATGCAGAGTGTCTCAGCAATAAAGATGGAATCCGTGAAATGTAATAATTTATATCTTGTGCTGTTGTTAAACGGATGAAACTTACCTCCACTTATATTATATATATATATATATATATATATATATATATATATATATATATATATATATATTTGTACAATAGGGAGAGTGATAAATGAGTGTTATAAAACATGTATTCTCACTGTGGTGACATCACCACAAGTGATAAATCATGTTGTGACATCACGACTAGTGATAAATCATGTCATGACATCACCACTGTGAGAAATATTCACTGCTGCCTGCAGTCAACTCCAGTTACCATGACAAAACATTCTCAGGTGTTTCCTATACTCTGACTCACTCCCAACCCATTGCTATGATACACTCATCTTGACTGCAGCCAGAATTCTAAAGCAGAGAGTTTCACAAAACAATTTAATTCTCACTGCTGCCAGCAGCCAACTCAGTTACCATGGCAAAACATTCTCAGATGTTTCCTATACTCTGTCTCACTCCCAGCCCATTGCTGTGATACTCTCACCTTGACTGCAGCCAGAATTCTAAAGCACGCAGCTTCATAAAGCAGTCTTTTTCACTGCTGCCTGAAGCTAACTTACTTAGCATTGCAAAAAACACTCAGCTTTTCCCACAGAGTTTGTAACACTGCCAGCCCATTCAGAAAATCTCACACACAGAAACAGCAAACACAGAAACAGCAACAGAACACAAAAATCATAACAATACTTCTGAAATTCGTGAGTATCCAGAGCTCACTCTGCAGGAGTGAAGATAGTTTCCATATCACACTCCTACCAATCATTTATCCACTCTCTCTTTTTCTCTCTCTCTCTCTCTATATATATATATATATGTATATCTTTTTTGAAAGAAGCATCATTGTAACTGATCCTGTTGCTATAATTCTGGCTGATCCAGAACTCTCCAGATACTCAAACAGAAGCCACATTTGCCTCTGGAATTCATTTGCTGGTAAAGGGCACTCCTATTCTTTGGTAAAACCTTCATCCTCTCTGAACATTTCCATAGGTTAATTGCCAAGCTCATAATACCTCATTTCTTCAGAGGATATATCTAAGGTCACATTAGTAGGCCTTGTTAGCCTGACACCAGACTGGTAATAGTACAAAATGGCGTAAAAACTGGATCTGTTTCTGTCTGAGGAATACTAATTTCTTAGTGCTGAAACTATCTCAATCTCTTTTTAGAGTCCCCTAATAAATGTTTCAGGGAACTGTGCTAAGGTTTTGATTTGGGTCTCAAACCTAAGCCTGGAGATGTTCATGACCACAGGTTCACAACATTCATGGTCAGTTTCTGGGTCACAGGTGTCTTGTGGGTGACCTGGCAAAGTTGCTGCTTCATCTGTTAGGTCTCTCTAGTAGCAACTGTCAACTTTTTAATGGGTTTTAAGGTGGGTCCTCTGGATGACGTTTAGGTAGAGAACTTTGATTACTTGCAACAGTTCACCTTTGTAACATCATTTTCATCTGCAAGCTACCGTAACTGTTATCCATTGAGTCGCTAGATGGGAAAGTTATTTCAGTGAGAAGCGTTGCTGGAATTAAAACATTGTGTAGTGCATAAGTAATGTTGCAGAATGGACAATTTTTATAACCTGTTAACTTGGTTATTGACTTGTCCAAAGGTCTTAAGGGTGGAGTGTTATGCAGCTGTACTGCCAGAGCAAGAAAGCTTTCCTGGGCATTGGCACAAAGTCTGGAGGACTTTATTAGATAACAGTTCTGTTGCATTTTGCAGAGACTGCATATTTGAATATTTGAATAGAGCAAAGAATTAGTGATTCCTAGTTTAAGTGAAACAGAGCTTGTGATTTTGCATTGGGATCACTGAACTAACACCTTGATGGTTTTGGTTTTGATAATGGATGATAGAATACTGAGGGCCAGATATTCAAAACTTTGCTCTGGGGCTAAAGTAGCACTGCCTGGCAGGCAAAGATAGCCCGGAGCACAAGCAAGCTATATTCAAAAGGAATAGTCTAGGACAAACAAGCTCTGAATATAGCATAGGAATGAGGTTGACAAACTGGGCTGGAGCGCAGGAAACGTAGTCCTGGAATAAGACAGCTCTAGATACAGCAACCTGGAAGTGCAGACCACAACAGCAACACAGTGCACAGTGGCGTGAAGGTAGGTAGAAGCGACCTATGTGGCCAATGTGTGTTTCCAGTAATCACGTGGACCTAAGGTACAGCTGCAGGGGCCTTAGGAAAGTACAGTGTGCAAAACAGTATAATATTCCTGAGCCATTCAAGTGGAGCTAGCATGCAGCGGGATTAGCGCCAGATCTGTTGTTTGTCTGGTGCAAACACGCTTGCCTGGTGCTAAACTTTGCCATATTCAAAAGTGACATGCAAATGATCATACTTAGGTAGTCTCTGGGCAAACAGCCACATTAGCATCCCATTATGCCCTGATTTGCATGCAGTTTGCCCAGCATTACTGCAGGGTCCCACAGCTCCACCTGTAGGTCAGTATGGAAGTATTGTGGCTGGCCAGGTCCGACCGCAGCTCCACCTGTAGGTCAGTCAGGCAGTGCATGATGATAGCTGCAGGCTACATGTGAACAGTACAGCATAGCATAGCATATCATATCCCAGAGGACAACACAGCATAGGTACAGGTGGTGGTGGTGCTGCATGCAACCATCACACTGTAGGTCATGCTACAGTGCACAGCAGACACTACAGTAGCAAGGGGGCTGGTCGTGTGAGGGACACAGCAATGCCTATGATATGTAGGGCAGTGATGACCACTGCACTGTACACAGCGACAGGCCCAGCTTGCAGGTGATTACTGACAGTGGACAGTACGGTTACGCTGTTGTGTGATCCACAGATGCTGCACCTGTGGCATGGGATGCCCACAGTGACATATACATGGCCAGCTGTGTGTGCTGTGGCATCTGTACAGTTGTGCAGTATGTGGCTGTGGGGGCACGTAAGAGCCGACAGGCACACAGTTGGTGGGGTATTCCCACTACTGGCCCATGTGCACTGCATGATGTGTCCCAGCCTTGTGGCCACACCTGGGCTGTGGTGAGGTCTGGCCACCCACCCTCCCCATAATGGCCACCATACCCACAGTGCTGCATGTGTGTGATGGCATCTGTTCTTCACCACAGACATATGGTCTGCAGGTGTGTGCTGTATGGCCACACTACCATGATGTCCCCTGTGGGTCAGATCACCCGTTACTGCCTGTGCTTGGCAGGGACTGTTGGCACTGTTGGCATCATGGTGGTGCCATAAAATTCCATCAACTACATTGTGTAGTATGCTATTGCATAATAAAGCAAATTTCAGTCAATTTCATGCTTTGTGAACATTTACAGTAATAGGGCCAGATATTCAAAACTTTGCCCAGGGGCTAAAATAGCACTGCCCTGTGTGCTAAATTAGTCAGGATCCAATAGCCTGCTATAATCAAAAGGGATATCCCTTGTGCTAAACCTTCTGAATATAGCATGCTAAGGAAGCCGGGCAAACTGGGCTGGGAGTGCAGTGCAAAAATAGTCCAGGTATAAGACAGCTCTGGATATAGCAACCAAGAAGTGCAAACCACAACAACATCCCAGTTCACAGCGACGTGAAGGAAAGAAGGAAGGTAGAGGTGAACTATGCAGCCAATGTGTGTGCTAGCAAAGAAGTGGAGTTAGTAAAGCTGCAAGTAGCAGAGCATGTGAAATTATATTGTGCAAAGTTTCTGAAATGTTTGTACAGCAGAAACACATTTGCGCAGGTTTGGCTTGGAGTTAAGCTATTTGCCTGGTGCAATCATGTTTGCCCAAGGTAAAACTTTGCTATACTGAAAAGTGACATGCAAATGAGCCTACTTAGGTAGTCCAGATTAGCATCTCATTATGACCTGATTTGCATGCAGTTTGCCTAGTGCATTACAGGGTCCCACAGCCCCACCTGTAGGTTGGTCCAGAAGTATAGGGGCTGGCTGGGTCTGCCCACAGCTCCACCTGTAGGTCAGTCTGGAAGTACAAGGGCTGGCTGGATCTGCCCACAGCTCCACCTGCAGGTCAGTCTGGCAGTGCATGGTGGTAGCTGCAGGCTATAGTTGTATAGTACAGCATAGAATATTGTGCCCCAGGGAACTACACAGTACAGGCACAGGTGGTGGTGCTACATGCAATTGTCAAACTGTAGTTGATGCTACAGTGTACAGCAGACACTACAGTATCAAGGTGGCCAGCAGTGTGAGGGACACAGTAACGCCTATGGTGTGTAGTATAGGGCAGTGATGACCATTGCACTGTACACAGTTACAGGCCCAAATTGTAGGTGTTTACTGACAGTGGACATTACTGTTATGCTATTGTGTGACCCACAGATGCTGTACCACTTGCATGGGATGCTCACAGTGACATATTCAAGGCTGGTTGTGTGTGCTGTGGTGTCTGTACAGATGTGCGGTATGTGGCTGAGGGGGGCACATGCCATCAGACAGGCACACTGGTGCTGGGGGATTCCCAACACTGGCCCATGTGCACTGCATGGCTTGTCCCAACCTTGTGGCCACACCTAGTCAGTGGAGTAGCCTGGCCACTTGTACACCCTCCCCTCAACACTCTCCATGCCCACAGTGCTGCATGTGTGTGCTGGCGTCTGTTGGTGTCCACTGAAGGGTGATCTGCAGATGTGTGCTGTATGGCCACGCTGCCATGGTGTCCACTGGGAGCTTGGTCACCACTTACTGCCTGGCATGGCTGTGACTGGTGGCAGATGATGGCATCATAGGGATGCCATCAGTGAACAGCATGTTTCTTCTATGTCTGGCTTATTTCTATGTCTCATACTTATTGGTTAGGATAGCGCAAAAGTCACACAAAGCCACAAGTCATGCAAAGCTGGTTTGCCCAGAGTTAAGACTACCTTTTCTTGGGTGGCAATTTGCACCATGCAAAGTGTTGAGCTAAGTTGTGCAAAAACACTTTGCGCAGCACTATTAGTTGAATATAGCATTGCACCTGTATTCATGTACATGCCCTCTCAGTTTTCCCCTTACATACATTATAATTTTGCCCAGAACTAATGCAGTTTGCGTGCGCTATTTGACCTTTTGAATGTAATGGACCCGCGCTAACCCTGCTCAAAGAGTTTGCACCCAGCACAAAGTTTTGCATATTTGGCCCCTAGTGTCTGAATACTCAGCTTGCCTTATGCAAAATTAACCAAATCTATCATTGTAGAAAGTTTCTCTTTTTTTCCAAATTTCCTCCCCTGACTCCATGCATAAACCAAGGATTTATTTGTATTATATTTTGTATAGCAGGCTAAGCATGTGTTTTTTTTCCTTCATAATAATCCTCAAAGGTAAAATGTCAAGGCTTACAACTATCTCTGCAATCTGGCATTGAAGTGCATGTCAAAGGATCGGACTCTCTACTTTGCACTTGTGTCCCCCGTTACTTGGAAACAGAGAATCCAATTTAAAGGAGACATGCCCAATTAAATACTGCAGTCAGCAGTTTCAGCAGCAATACATGTCTTCGATGTTTCTATGTTAGAGTGTGGCCTGGGACCTGTTCAGGTGAGTGAGGGTGTGTGGGGAGTGTGGGCGGGGTGTGTGGGGTGGTGGATGCTTAGTGGGAGGTCAGGGTGGGAGTCAGATCAGCTAGAGACCCTTTTATTTTTTACAGGTGTGAAATAAGAAAGACATTGAGGGATGTTTTCTTTACTGCAGCTCAAACTAAATACATGAGGTCAATCCAAGGGTGGGGTGCCACTAGACACTAGGGAGTGTGGGCGGGGGTGTGGGGTGGTGGGTGCTTAGTGGGACATCAGGGTGGGACTCAGCTCAGTGAGAGACCCTTTTATTTTTTACAGGTGTGAAATAAAAAAGACATTGAGAGATGTTTTCTTTACTTCAGCTCAAACTAAATATGGGATGGCAATCCAAGGGTGGGGTACCACTAGACACCAGAGAAAAAATTTAAAAGTATGGGATGGCAATTGGAGGGGTGTGGGGTGCCACTAGACACCAGGGAAAAATGGAAATGTTACAGGGATGATGATTGGAGGGGTGGAGCCACTACACACCAGGGAAAGATAAGTACATTACATGGTCAGTAATCAGAGTGTGGGGGTGCCACTAGACTCCAGAGAAAGAAAGACATATAATCAGGATGGTGATCAGAGGGTGGGAGTTGCCACTAGACACCAGGGAAAAAAAAGCAGTTATGCCTTGTTAAACGTTCTATGTTATTTTGTAGAACTTTACGACATTTAATGTTTGTGCTGTTTTATGCATCCTCTTCATATTTTTTTTTGAGTGGTTTACATGTTATTCTAGCAGTACTCATTAAGATTGTCCCTTAAGTGTAAATATTAAGCAAGTTATGGTGTGTTTAAGTGTAAATGTATAAAAGAAAAAAAAAAAACAATTAAGTCCAAAATAGTTTTCTGTAGGATGGGATCCTTTTTCATATGAACAAAAAAGGCCATATGAAACAAGTGGAAGCGAGTCAGAAAAAGGATGTGAAAATGAAAAATAAACACATATGGGAGTAATTTTTACAAAAATAAAATGCAGAATCCGACTAACAGGGTCCCTATGAGCAAGATACATGTATTGGTTTCCATCAATCATGTCATTTTTGTGGGTTTTGAAATTAAAATAAAAAGGAAAACAAAATGGCAGCATACGAATCAGGATTTTTTTCATAAGAAAAAGGATTAGCCCCCATATGAAACAGAATGTTGATTCCTATGGCCAAATTCTTTTTTCTTTCAAAACTTCTATCCTGAAGTACTTATTGAGCATGCTCATAACCCAAAATGTTAAAAATTAATAACTCTGGAATGGATTATTTTTTTTTCACCAAACCAGTGAAAGCCACTACTGTGGGCCAGGCCCTTTCTACCGTGAAAATGTCAGACCAAACTTCCAAACTGTCTGGGTGCTAGGGGCTGACAAAAAAAGCCAAAACACCTTGAAAAGAACATTTTGTTTGTTATCCTGATCTCAGAATCTGCACATTTGACTAGAAAGAAACTTGGCATGTCAGAAATTTGACCCACAAGACCACGCGAGCAAACTTTTGTGAACATCCATTAAACAGTTGTGAAGTTACTAAAGTACACAAATTGAGGTTTAACATTAAACACCCTACTCAACCCTAAGTATAGTGGCACAAGCATGCCACTAAGATGTTTTATAAGGCGAACTGAGCCTGGATTGTCTTGAATGGTATACACAGAAGAAATTTACGTATATAACAGGGTTACGTAACAGGTACCTGTTGAATACATGATTTATTTTTACAAGAGCTGTTTGACATTGGGTAACCTCACGAGAGGCATAAGCAACGAGTGATGTGCCCATGGTCAAATACCTCAAGTGAAAATAAATCATGTATTCCACAAGGTCCCTTTTATGTATTTCATTTATGCAATGGGGATCCTTTAGGGTAGTGCAGGGAGTTTTGTTTTAAATTGTTTATTTAATTTTTAATGTAAACTTACATGGACTTTTTGTGATGTTCCAGGTGTATCTCCACCTAGCATACTGGTAGCCAAGTGGGTGCTATGGATGCTGCAACTTATATTACGGCCAGTACATATTGAAAAGTTTGATGCACAGTTCTTTTGTTTTTGCTTTTTTTTTGGGGGGGGGCATTTGTTTGACAAAAAAGTGAATGAAAATTGAATTTTCTGCCATTTTTTGCTGATTATAAAAAAATCTTAAAGGTATCTACAGTATAAATGAAACACCTCTCATTTTTTTAGGGATTTTTGTACTGAACAACTTTTGTGCTCAAAGTACCATGCTATCATTTTTCGTTTTAAAGTTATTTGTATTTGTTTGTTGAAAAAGTGCAAAAAATTGAATTTTCTGGTGTATTTTGATAATTATAAAAACTATAAATGTGTATATGTGTGTGTGTGTGTGTGTGTGTCTATGTGAGTCTCTCTCTCTCTCTCTCTCTCTCTATATATATATATATATATATACTTTGTATATATATATATATATATATATATATTATATATACACACATGTACTATAAATTAAACACCACTTATTTTTAGATATTTTTGTGCTGAACAAATTTTGTGCTCATAGTACCATGCTATCATTTTTCACTTTAAAGTTAACTTATGTACATTTGTTTGTCAAAAAGTAATATATATATATGTACATATGTATGTATATAGATATATATCTTTGTTTTTACTAATTATAAAAAACTAAAGGTATATATACATGAAACAGCACTCATTTTGTAGATATTTGTGTGCTGGCTACATTTTGTGTTCACAGTACCATGCTATCATTTTTCACTTTAAAGCTATTCACATTTATATGTCAAAAAGTAAATAAAAAACTTTGATTGGCAGATGTTGTTTATTCAACATATGTTGAATAAATCTAAGATTCTAAAATTTATTCAACATCTTTGAAAATAAATGGATTTATTTAATAGCTTCTGAGTCCACACCTATAGCATATATATATATATATATATATATATACATATATATATATATATATATATATATATATATATATATATATATATATATATATATATATATATATATATATATATATATATATATATATATATGTGTGTATATATATATATATATATATATATATATATATATATATATACACATATATATATATATATTATTATAAGGTGCAATTGCACCCTTATAGTTAGGGTTGAGTAGGCAGTTTAATGTTAAACCACAAATTTTGCACTTTAATAGCTTTGCAACCATTCAATGGATGTGCACAAAATTTGGAATTCACAGTCTCAGATGGCAATGTCTTGATTTGCAAAGTTGCATTTTGATTGGATTTGTGGGTTTTGCACAGCGAAGGGTCAAAAAATGTGTTTTTTGCTTTTTTGGGCAAATGTCAGAGTCATTGTTTGACACTGCACTGTGTGCACACCATTTGGAATTGTAGCCTGACATTTTCAGCATAGTAGGAGGTTATCCTATGGAACAATCCAGCACTGGCTTTGTGAACAAATGTTAATTTGTTCCAAAGCTATTAAATGATAAAATGTGTGGTTCTGAGCATTTTTAGTTCAGTCTTTGGGATAGATGCACAGTTTTGATCAAGGATTCCTGGTTGTGAAGGGCTCACAATCAAGGACTGAAAAAAAGGGTTGGTAATGCTCGAAAAAACCCTTTTCGAAAGAAAATTCCTGTTCATCGGCTGCCATTTTGTTTTCTCGCTTAACTGGGGGGAGAAAACAAAATCTCGGAACTTGTCCCAGGGACATTTTTTGTTAAACCAAGACATGGGTGTGGCTTAGGGGGATGTCCCATGCTTGCCCATGGCTTTGATTTTGTGTATTTATTTAAAAAGGCAGTTTTAAAATTATAAATCCCTCTTAGTGATCCTTTTTCATAGCGATCCTTTTTGTGAGGATTGGCTGAGAAAAGGATCCTGAGAAAGAGATTTTAAACTCCAAAATAATCATTTCTAAATAAAGTACAACAAAACCAAAGGCATTGGTGGGTACAAGACATCCCCCTAAGACAAATCCATGCCTTGGTTTTATATACTTTGTTTAATTTTAGTGGCTACTTGTCACATCTCCCTGGTGTCCAGCAGTACTACTTCCATTCTCCATTACCCCACTTATTTAAATGTATATGTGGCTACTTGCCATGTCTCTGTGGTGTCCAGTGGTACCCCCCATCCTCCATTGCCCCAGTTATCATTGGTGGCAGTGGGTTCCCTATCTGTGCCAATTCATTTTATTTTTCCTGTAAAAGGTAGAAAACCATCCCTCATTGTCTTTTGTGGCCGTTTCATCTGTAAAGAAGAAAACCGTCCATTGCCGATCAAACCTGTACCCCCCATCTAACCCCCCACTATTCACCCACCTCCCCACACACTCTTGACATCTCCCCAGACTGCCACTCACCTCAGGAGGTCCCTGGTTTGACACCTGCTTCTGCAATCAAAGATATATCTTACTGCTGGAACCAGCTACTGCAGGCTGAACTAAGGTAAATGTGGTGCTATGTATTTTAGTGGGGGAGGGGGTTCAACCTTTGGCCATAACTCAGACATTTATTAACATTTTGGCCCAAAATTTTCAACGTGGTCTTTTGGGAGCCCCACCATCAGAACAATATGACTGTCATTAGGCAACTCTCACCAGAATGCTGATTTCATGGTTAGTTGGTGAAATCACCTTTCTGGTGGGATTTGCATAATGACAGCCACATTGTTCATCAAGTTGGGTCATAAGAAGGCTATGTTAAAAATCTGGGGTCAAGATGTAGAAAAATGACTGCCTTATGGGCATGTGGAGTAATCTCGCTACGCATGCTCATAACTTAGTAGATTTTTAATATTTTCACCCCATATTTTCAACATACTCTTTTTATTACCTCATCTTATGAGTGTCACAGCTGTCATTCATCAAATCCTGTCCAAAACTTGATTTTGCACCTGTGGCATAGATTGGTGTTGCGGTTGTGCAGAATTATGTTTTGGCAGGAATTTCAAAGTTTTCTGTGCTATATACATGTGGTGAGGTCATAAAAAGGCTATGTTAAAATTAGAGTTCAAATAAGGATAGTGTTATACTATCTCAATGGAGGGATGGGCGCAGGGGTCCAAATGACACTGTGCTCCACTGTAACATATAGATATTGTTGTTCTATCTCAGTGGAGAGATGGGAGTGCAGGGTCCAAAGGACCCTGCATTCCCACTGTAATATGAAGATACGCTATACTATATCAATGGAGGGACGGGAGTGCAGGGTCCAAAGGACACTGTAACATATAGATATTGTTGTTCTATCTCAGTGGAGAGATGGGAGTGCAGGGTCCAAAGGACACTGTGCTCCCACTGTAATATGAAGATACTGCTATACTATGTCAATGGAGGGATGGGAGTGCAGGGTCCAAGGGACCCTGCCCCCCTAAATAGGATACTATTATACTATCTCAAAAGTAAGGAAATGAATTGCAAAAAACTTTGTTAATGCATCAGATAGGGTCAAAGCAACAAAAGTGGGGAAATGTGGCATTAAGGTTTTCAACTCTAACACCCCATTGCTTACCCTGTACAGACCCACTGGTGCAGGGTAGAGTCTGTCTTGGTGCCTGTGAATCCTAACGCACACCCCATTCAGCTATGCTGTACCCATGCCACCTAATTTTGTACTGGAATGGGGTGTGTATTAGGGTTCACGGGCCCCAAGACAGACCCGCCCCCCCCCACCAGTGGGTCTGTGCAGGGTGGGCAATGGGGTGTTAGAGTTGAAAACCTTAATGCCACATTTCCCTACTTTTGTCCCTTTGACCCTAACTGATGCATTAACAAAGTTTTTTGCAATTTATATGTATTTATAACATGGCTTGCATGAAGGAGAGCAGCCAACTGGTCAAACAGCATCAGGTGACCATGGATTAAATTCCTTTTTTAATCCACACTTGGGTGAGCTGCACTTCTTCCCTCAAAGCAAGTGATGTGATTATCCCCCAAAATCATATCCCTACCCACAGATGCAGTAGTGTGGTGATGCAGAAAATGTTGCTGATAACTGTAATTTGAGTAGAAATGGAAAGATTTTCAGTAAGTAATTCTATACATATTTACATGTGATCATTAGCAGTGATGTGCCTACATTTTTTTTTGTTTACTTACCTTGTATTTTGCCTACTGCTAGTTGAAAAGAATCCAACAGAATCCTTGCATTATGAAATCAACAACTCTCTACTGGCAAGGCTATTTTCATACCCATAATGCAGTGTTTGCAACTCATGGAAGTAATGTATTCTCATAAATGGTAAAAAGCAAGTAAAACTGATGTTCTAACATGTTGTATTGATTACTATAGGAAATGAGCTGTGTTATTTTGCTTGCCTGTGTTTTGAACACCAAAAAGTATTAAAGTATGTAGGTCATTACAATATAAATAAACAACACTCTGCTCATATACTCCAGGAAGCAAATTAATATGTCAGAAAAAAAAGTGTTAGATGCAGTTATTCTTGTATTGATTATAAATTAAAATAAATTTTTATAGAATTGTGTAGTCTACAACAGATTTGTCAGTGTACATTTCTATTTTCTATATGCAGTGTTTCATTTGGTTTATATGTTATTGTTAGTAATAATGTGTTTATCATGCTTTTGTACTTCACAGAAAGATCTAACTGAACCATGAAATGTTTATTCTCAGTCTATATGTGAACTATTTTTTCAGATAGAAGGATGCACAATAAAAAATAGTCTTTTTCAGCCTTAAAATCACCCTTTCTGAGTATTATTTCTATCCTTCATGCAAACCATGTTATAAGAGCAATAACCCACTCCAGGGTGTGGGGTTATAGGCGTTTATTCCACACCTGGGGCACTGCGAGGACACTCAGCCTGCAGCCTCATGCCTCACAATGCACTCCAGGCACGGATTAATTGCCTATAACCCCACACCCACATCCTGTCATGGGTTATTGCTAATCTATATATATATATATATATGTGTGTGTGTTTCTTTTATGTTGTATACTATCATTTTGTCTTTTTTGATAAAAAATTAAAAAAATCCCATACTCTACTGTACTTAAGTAAGTACCATCGGTGTTTAACTTCCACTGAGACAATGACCAGAGATGAGCAGAAAGGAACTCACTTCAGTGTCACTTCTGAAGGACTGATACTCAACAGTGCAGCACCTCCTCATACTGAACTACAATGTTAGTTATAGATATTATCCCAAATGCCAGATGTGGGATTAGAACCCATGACCTCTCTGATATTATGGCCCAAGAGGCAAATATAGTACCTACTGAGCCATAGGCACTATTGTTCCAATATGTATTAATATTGGTCAAGACTGTTATTGTTCTAGTCTGACTTATCTGGTTATATGAAGAGGCTGATCCTTTGGTGGCATGTCTTGGGATCATGTGTGAGTAATAGTGGTGTCCCACAGGGGTCAATACTAACTAGTTTTTCAGTATTTATATGCTGCCTCTTGGGGATATTATTTACTGGTAAGCATTGACTTTTGTCTGTATGTGGATGACACCAAGCTGTACTCATCCCTCCCTCCTGAACTTGAAGTAGCAGTGTGACAAATGTGCATGTACCTAAATGAGATTTTTAAACAGATGGCCAACAGTTGGCTGAATCTAACCTGCAAAAAGAGGTTTTAGTGGTTGGTTCATAGAGGGCTGAAGTGGGGAATGCCAAAAACCAACAGGTACCCATTATTGATCTGCTATGTCTGGAGAGGGTCACTGTAGTTCAAAACATAAGAATAATGTTAAACAGTTATCTATCTTGTAAGACTGAGGTGTAACTTTACTAAGGAGTGAGATTAACAGTCTCCATAGTGCTGCCCAGTATTCATCCACTGGGGTATCAAACAGACGAGGCATACTGATGAGTCCTGGTAGGACGAAACACATGTCTATGTCTTCTGTTAGCACCCTTTGCAAACTGGGTAAGAGGCCTTTTGGCACCATGCGATTCTGCTTAAAGTTGGACCAGCATACCATTCTGTGGTGATTTGCATATGCAGCCCATGATGCTTTGCATTGTGGGGCATGTGTGATTTTTGTATTTTCTTGAAACTTGGCTTCCCAGCCAAATGCCCTTTGGGGTAACCCTTGCCTCAGCATTTGCGCACATAGGTTCTTTGTCTTTTAAATAGTTTTTTATTTTAATGGGTTCACCACAATATATCCAAGGCACACTGCCTTAAGGGTAGCTGGTCCATCCCACTGGGGTATCAAACAAATGAGGCATATTGATGAGTCCTGGTATGACAAAACATGTGTCTATGTCTTCTGTTGCCATCCTTTGCAAACTGTGTGAGAAGCCTTTTGGCACCATGCGATTCTGCTTAAAGTTGGACCAGTATAACATTTTGTGGTGATTTTTCAAATGCAGCCCATGATGCTTTGTATTGTGGGGGCATGTGTGATTTTGTGTTTTCATTATCTTTGCCTTTGAAATAGCTTGCAACCCTGGTTGATATATCATACAGTTATCAGATCAAAGCCTGGCTACTATAATGCCCATTATGTGGGCCTTACTTTGAAGATGACTAAATATTTGCAATGTGCACAGAATAAAACAGTAAACATTTGGAGAGACTGGAGGAGCTCAACCTGTTCTCACTGGAGGAGAGGATAGATGGAGGGAAATGATTGTGGTCTTCAGGTACCTGAAAGGGGTCCTTGAAGTAAACCTGAATGGGGTCTTG
This sequence comes from Neoceratodus forsteri, assembly GCA_016271365.2. Classification (NCBI taxonomy): domain Eukaryota; kingdom Metazoa; phylum Chordata; order Ceratodontiformes; family Ceratodontidae; genus Neoceratodus; species Neoceratodus forsteri. Next base: position 132,325,101 of record JADMNL010000022.1, read on the forward strand.
CAGAGGAATGAGGGAAGGGCCACCAGGGGGCAGAGTTGGAGGTTGGTGGGTGGGAGAGAAGGAGGTGATGCTTCATTGAGAGGGTGGTGTAATCATGGAATGCGCTGCCTGAGAAGCTGGTTGAGGTATCTATGGTGGAAGGGTTCTAGAGAGGCTTGGACAGGTACAGGAGGAGAGTGAAGCTGAGGAATGACATCTCTGGGGAGGAACTCTGGGGGGGAGGGGGATCATGGGGGGCCTGGAGGGTGGTAACGGTACCAATTAAGGGTACTGACTCTTGAGCAGACTTGATAGACCATGGGGCTTGCTCTGCTGGCATTTTAGTATGTTAGTATGTTTCTGTTGTGAATTGGTGCAACCACAACCAGCCTGTGCTGAGGTCATGGCCCTGGCTGCCAGTTAGGCCTAAAGTGGATTTCAAGATTCTGATGTTAACATATGAGACCAATAATGGATTAAACCCAGGATACCTCATGGACACATTCACCACGTATGCAACTGGTTTATCACGTGCTCCTCAACTGCTAGTATCTCACTGGTTGAAAATTCTGAATAGCAAAAAAAAAAAATCTTAAAAATGCATTTTCTGTCTAAGAAACTGCTTATGTTTGCTGTTCCAGACAGTGTCACACTTTTCGGCACCCTTTTTGCATTTTGTTTTGTACAGGCTACATATAGAGGTCTGGAAGAGTGCTGAGGTCCTTGCATAGGGTTTCAGACCTATGCAAGACTGGATTTGATCTGAGTTGCACCCAACGAATTTGGGAGTGGCAAGATGGCTGTAATGCTGCTCCTCTCCCTGCTCTGTTACATGTTGTTTAGTGTTTGAACGCTTTTAGCTTAAAACTTGTCATTTGCTCGCAGGTTTAAATTTGTTTAATGAAATGCATGTTATTTTTGCTCACTCCAAAACTTATAGGTTTAAGAGCAGTGCTCACTGTTGAACAGTCATGTTTGCTGACAGCTAAGTTTGTTGCCATTTTTCAGTCTAAGCACTGGGTTGGAGTGGTCGGAGATTTTCCAGCCCATTCTTACCCAGGTGCTGGTGATATCCTGCTGGCGAAATCCCTCTTATAAAGTGATTGCTAGTAACTGTTTGTGCCGGCTCGCTGGAAAAATTTTTTGTGCAGGGAATGGTGTACTTAGTTGGAGTACTGACACTCCACACCACGACGCTCTGAGCTATTGCTTAACTAAAATACCGCGCTAAAAGTGTAAACTTTTAATATTTAAAACTTGATTTCATTCTAGCCATGCATAGTGTAATGTTACAATTTTTAGTACATTTAATTGAGCTATTTTGTGATTGTTACAGATCAGCTTCAACAAAGTTGGTGTATTGCACCTGCAAGCTTTGTACTGTTTTATTGCTTTTTTGCTGATGGAGCGCCAGATAGTCAAAACTTCGCTCCCGGGCTAAATTAGTACTGCCAGGTGGGCAAAGTTAGCCTGCAGCACAAGGCAAGCTATATTCAAAAGGAATAGCCCAGGGCAAACAGCCTCTAAAAATAGCACTGGAATGAAGCTGAGCAAACTGGACTGGGAGTGCAGGGCAAACGTAGCCCTGGAATAAGATAGCTCTGAATATAGCAACCAGGAAGTGCAGACCACAACACCAACACAGTGCACAGTGACGTGAAGGTAGGTAGAGGTGACCTATGTGGCCAAAGTGTGACCCAGCAAATGCGTGGACCCAGTACAGCTGCAGGGAGCAGCCTATGGGAAAGTACAGTGTGCAAAACAGTATAACATTCCCCGAACTGTTTGCGTGGAGCTAACACATTTGTGCAGGATTGGCATGGAGCTAAGCTGTTTGCCAGGTGCAAACCCATTTGCCTGGTGCTAAACTTTGCCATATTCAAAAGTGACATGCAAATGAGCCTACTTAGGTAGTCCCTGGGCAAACAGCTACATTATCATCCCATTATGCCCTGATTTGCATGCAGTTTGCCCAGCATTACTGCAGGGTCCCACAGCGCCACCTGTAGGTCAGTATGGAAGTACAGGGGCTGGCCAGGTCCGACCGCAGCTCCACCTGTAGGTCAGTCAGGCAGTGCATGATGATAGCTGCAGGCTACATGTGAACAGTACAGAATAGCATAGCATATCGTATCCCAGGGGACAACACAGCATAGGTACATGTGGTGGTGGTGCTGCATGCAACCGTCACACTGTAGGTCATGCTACAGTGCACAGCAGACACTACAGTAGCAAGGGGTCTGGTAGTGTGAGGGACACAGCAATGCCTATGGTACGCAGGCCAGTGATGACCACTGCACTGTACACAGTGACAAGCCCAGCTTACAGGTGATTACTGACAGTGGACAGTACTGTTATGCTGTTGTGTGATCCACTGATGCTGCACCTGTGGCATGGGATGCTCACAGTGACATATACGTGACCGGCTGTGTGTGCTGTGGCATCTGTACAGTAGTGCAGTATGTGGCTGGGGGGGCACGCAAGCTCTGAGAGGCAGACAGGTAGTGGGGTATTCAGACTACTGGCCCATGTGCAGTGTGTGATGTGTTCCAGCCTTGTGGCCACACCTGGGGTATGGTGAGGTCTGTACACCCTCCCCTCAATGGCCACCATGCCTACAGTGCTGCATGTGTGTGCTACCATCTGTTGGTCACCTCAGATGTATGGTCTGCAGGTGTGTGCTGTATGGCCACACTACCATGATGTCTCCTGTGGGTCAGATCACCCCTTACTGCCTGTGCTTGGCTGGGACTGGTGGCAGCTGTTGGCATCATAGTGGTGCCATCAGTGAACAGCATGTGTCCTCCATGTCTGGCATTTTCTAAGTGCCATAATCATATGTTAGGGTTGTGCAAGCCACACAAATTCTGCATAAACACCGTGCAAAGCAACATTGTGGTGCAAAGCTGTTTTGCCCAGGGTTAAGACCAGCTTTTCCTGGGCAGTAATGTTTTCTGCACTAAGGGTCGCGCTAAGTCACGCTAAACACCTTAGCACGGCGCTAGTCACTGAATATCTCATAGCGCCTGTATTCATGTTCACTTTGCCCCTTGCATATAATTATGATTTGCCCAATGCTAATGAAGTTTGTGTGCGCTATTTGGCCTTTTGAATATGGTAGACCCATGCTAATACCACGCTAAACTCACGAATGGTTTGCGCACTGTGCAAAGCTTTGAATATCTCGGCTGGAGAGTCTGCAATAGTAGCGGTGGGAAAACTGGCATTTGGTTTTATTTGCTGCTTTTTTATACCTCTGCAAAGTTAATAACTCAAGTTTGAAGGTTCAAAATACAGAGTTTTTATGTGACAGAACTCAGGTGTGATACAGACAGGTGATTTCTCACAAACATTCATTTGTACCACTTCAGTTACCCACTGAAATACAAATGATCAACTCTTTATGAGAACAGAATGTTAGAGTGTAACCTAATCTATCTAAACACAAACCAAGTGGGTTAGTAGTTCACTTGGAGTAAAGACAATAAGCCCAACAGATTGCTCTGCCTGGGAAGCTACTACAGACAATTAAGGACTTTGTTGCTGCACCAAAGGCTGGACAGGAGTGATGTCCATCACTCACTAATAGAAAAGAAATATCTTCACTGTTCTTCATTGTTTTCAGTTACTGCAGATCACATGTACAGATGCTGATTTAAAAAACCACTAGCCCAAACAGCATTATATGTTTAGGAAACACTAATCATGACACAGGGAATTGAAGTCGTGTGTTATTGTAAATCTGTAAAACATTGGCATTTGATCTTTAAGGACCCTTGCTGGTTCTCCAGTGTACGTATCAGATGAACCATGCCTAGGGAGGTGGACCAGAACTCTGGTCAATTAACTGAGCTGTAGCATCCTTAAAATGTGTGCTGAAAGGACATTGTGGAAATCATTTGTGAGTACAGGCATTGACCTGTATTGATGCCTTTAATTAATTCTACAACAGGTTTTAAAGGATCTCAGTAACTTAAGAGGCATGAAACTATGGAGCCACAGAAAAAGCCTCCCCATCTGGAGAACTAATGGTTTGAGGAGATTTAAAACTCCCAGGTGCTTGTGGAGAATTTGGACTCCCGAGATGTAATACAAGTCAGGGCTGAGTTTATGGGATGGCAAAACCACAAGTATTGACTTCTAGCTAAACTCTGGCTTGAACTTCTTTTTCCTCATTTCCTTATGTATCAACTTTGTTTAATAGGGGTCACACAGGAGTATAAAAGGGAACCTTTTGTTGTTTGCTGGTCACCGATGAATCCTGTTCCTGGGACTCTCGCATACGTTCAAATTAAGTACAATCATCTATTTGCTCCTGTGGGAGGTGATAGTTATGGACCATGCCTGAGTGGTGTAAAACATGGCTAAATGCAGCTACAGTACCTTGAGTTTTTGTCTGATGCAAACAAAACCATTAAGGGTCCATATATGCTATTTCAAGCTGAGTTTGAGTGCTGGCTTATTTACCCCTGGTGAGAGTGAGTGAGGGTGAACAACTATAGTGGATCAGTGCTTTTGGACATGGTAAAACACCACCAGTTAAAGCAGTAAGAGTATTGATGAAAACCCGCAAGTGTGTTGCTTAATAGAGTTTAACAGAGCTGGAACTTTAATTTAACTTGATTAATTATCGAGTCAAGTTTTCTGTGTTAACTCCACTGAAGACTTTTGTTTAAATTTAGTTTAACGTTATATACAAACTGATTGCAAAGAACAGCTGATATGACTCTAAAGACTGACCTTTGTGTAAAGATTGCCTGAGGTGCAGCCAATTTTTAAAATGTGTTCCAGGTGTGATCTGTGGGCCTTCATGAAGGACCTTGTAGGGGCATTGCTGGGGGTTTCACTTTGTATTTTTAGCTTTGTCAGCCTTGTTGACCCTGCTCCTGATTTTAGGGTGCAGCTAGGCTTTTCTGAGTACTATCGAACTAACTGGGATGGTTTTTTGAACCGAGGATATATTAATGCTCAGAACTTGGTGTTTTTGCCATTAATGGCTCATGTCTATGAAAGGAGGGCAATGTCTGACATGCTCGAAATATTTATTTGTTCGTATGTGTCTATTTGGATCTGGATTGTTTGTATATTGTTTGTATAGTTATTTCTCCAATTTTTTATAGCTTTTATGTGCTTCTAAGTAACCACTCTGTCTAAGCTTTTTTAGCATCCCAAATGGGATGTCTGGATGCAAAACATTCCGGAACATCTGTGGAGAATTTAGGGGAGCCTTCTGGGAATACCTGAAGAAGCTTACCCACTTATGGTTGTTAATTTCTATAGTAAGTGGCTGTCAATGAGCAGTAATGCAGGGAGACATACTTAACTCAGGTTATTGGACCTATTTCTGATTACTGGTTCATCACGTGTAGAGACGTGACCCAATATGTAACTATTAGTCCAGGTCTTTTGACCCAGTTTCTGAGTCCTGGAGTATAAAGTGGCAAATAGTGCTTGACCTAGTTCCCATATAAGAGGAATATGGGGTAGCATGTGCTGTGGGATACCCCTGTTGAGATGTATGGCTGAGCCAAAGCCAGTAGTACATGACGATTCCATCTAGGTGTTGAGATAGTGACCTATTAACTCATATATGGGTTTGGATATCCTCAGGTGTTGATAGATAGTTTTTGTTTTAGGACCAGTTTTCTATGGGTCTAGCTTGTCCCCAGCTGAGCACAATGATGGGCCCCTGAATGAGGAATGTACAATACAGAGTGACAAGCAGTTCATAGGGATAGGCTGGGTAGGCCAACTTCTAGAAATACTATAGTTTGCCTGTGGGTGGCTAGGTTTAATTTTAAAGGAAAAAGTATTTTAAAAAGAAAGAGGTTAAGATTGATTCTTTATAAACAGTAATTTACAGAACCTGTGCTTAATAGTATAATAATAACTGGGGACCGCTTTTTCCCATAGGGACAGCGGATTATAATTTCTTATTATAACCCATGGGTTAAAACAGGTCTGGGCATGTGCAAAAGGTGCAGTTCCACTCCTCCTCATGAGACAGCATATCATAGTTCACTGCCATTTGGAATCTGCGGTACGTTAATTAAAAATATAAACAAAATAATGAGAACACCCGCTTTACAAACTGGCTACATTATGAGAGGTTTTATGATGGCAATATTTTAAAAGAGCTGCAGACCGCGTGAAAGCGAAGAACTGCAGTGCCATGGGGATGTGTTTATTTTATATAAGTGCTGAGGTGAAAGCGTTCCTCAGCAATTATATAAAATAAAAGCTGGGGAGGTCTGTAAAACTCAAATGTTAGACACCCCCTCAGTGTGGGATGCCTGTACAAACCCCTCGAGCTTCGCTCTCGGGTTTTATGTGGCATCCCACACCTTGGGGGCATCTAACATTCTTGTTATAACCACCTCCCCAGCCATTATTGTATATTTTATGATTAACTTGACTCCCGATTAATGGATTGATGTTCGATGAATGATGGTTCTTTTGAGTTCTATGGGTACTGTATAATGCAGGGTTTAGTGTATTCTTTTTTACTGAATTGTACACAATTTTAAAATGTGTATGTTGTAATGGTTTAAATAACTGCTCAACAATAAACTTGAAACTTGAATATGGTGTTTCCCAACCAAACAAAGAAATAATGGAATGAGTGCTACTATCACAGGTGTGCATAACAGCAGGGATAGAATGTCATAAGTTTTCAAATTGCCCCCATCAAATCTGTACTGCTGAAGCTCCTAGAGATATTTATCCATGTCCAAATCTCAGACCACCATCTCCAAAACCAAATTCTAACTCATGTCCTGGCATGCTTTCATCATCCCCAGAATTATTTCTGCCCCATTTTTCTTCAAGGTTACAGGCTGTGTTTAAAAGGCTTCTGAAAAGGGTCACATTGTTTATAAGAATTTATCTGGACCGGACCAAAGCCTTAAGTCTCTTTGATCATCTGCTCATCCTCAAAAAACCATGAGGGTTGGGAGTAGACTACCTTACAAAATTATGGATTATGAAATACCCAAGTAGAGCTGCAAAGGATGACTTTGGCACCAGCTTCTCTGAATTTGATCCCCTTAAAGAGAACATTTCTTTGGGTGATTTCCTTGGCCCCATGTTTTACTCAGTGTTCATTAATAGCCCTTGCACTCAGTCTCTCTAATCAAAGTACACATTATTGTATCTCAGTGGCCACACATGTGTCTATGGCCCACATTAAGAACTGTTTATAGGGACAGAAACTGACTCAGCTGTATCACAAGAATGCACATAATGAGACAGTGCTTACCACCTCTTCTGGACTATGGAGATGTGGTGTTCTACTCTGCCATAAAGCCACGATCCTTCCCCAGGTTGGAAGATCTGTAGAAGATGTTCTATGTGTTTACCCATAAGAGTGACTCAGGGATACACCACTTAATATCATTCATCCAACTCAGCTGGCCAAGCTCCACTGTCACAGGGACCATTGCTGTTATACACTGCTTTATATGTGCATCCATTGCCCAACACCCACATCCCATACAACCATCTTCACTCTATTTTCTAAGATTAATCACATGTAGTAGATGATGTAGCTAGCCCCACACATACTGAAAATAATTCAACAGATGAGCCTTCTATTTATTCCCAGCAAAATGCAACAGCCTACCAGTCCTGCTTTGAGAAACTGCTAATCTTCTACATTTTGAAGACTGCTGCTTGAGCAGCTCAATGACCATGTAGATACCCTGCCAACTGAACCATCTCCTTTTACCCCTCCCATATTTACTGCATGTTATCATATACAAGCATCTATCTCACTTTCAACTACTAGTAGTGTCTATGTAAACAAGCAGCTGCATCCTTCATCATCAGTGGTATTCTTTCCCTACCTGTTATATGAGTAATCCTTCTCCATTATTGCTGTGAACTTCTGCAAAACAATCAATTCCTCAAAATGTTGTAATGTGCTATTATGATTTTAAATCCAATGCCCACAATGTCTGGAAATGTGCTATTCGGGTTGTTAAATCTAATACCCACCTCCTCCCCTCCCTCCCTTCCCCTTTTTACCCAAGGCCAAGCTACAGGTATGGTGTCATGTTTCCACAAGGGCAGAGGACATCGGGACAGATTTTCTAAAGTGGAAAAATTGTGCACGTGAGAGTAAAAAGATATGCAAGTGAAAGTTTGTGCAACCACAGTTTTTTCTGCAGGTGCTAAATTTTCAAAACGGTTGCCTTTTGCAGCCTTTCCCACAATTTACAGAAGCTTGAGCATTTTCTTTTGTACAACTGTGGACAAATAATATGCCTGGTATTACCAGGCATAGCATTTTATTCACAGCCATAGGAAAAAAGTAAAATGCCCCTTGTGAACAAAAAGTGCTACAAATAGCATTTTGGCAGGTGTGGGGATTTTTACCTGCACCAGGGAATTGTGCAAAGGGACTTAGTCCCTGGAACATGACAGGTCGTTTAAAGACTGAGCCCCCAGATATATGTAACACTGAACCTGTGGCAATGAAATTGGTTTTTCCATTACTGCATCATTTAGATGCCCGCTAGGTCACATTTTCATGGTCTAGCGTTTGTCAATGCTAGGACCTCTTGCATGCATCTTGTAGAAGCTTGTGACCAAACTTAACTGCAAGCTGCTGCAAAATCAACCAAGTGCCATAAGACGGCAGTTAATGAAAATTCATGTGCCGATATGGCATTTGAACATGGCACAACCACAGCACAGATAGCTCAACCATGGAAAATGCTGTAGGCACTGTGCCTGCATTTAAAACATATGCCTCATTCCTTATATCAGAGCTGTGGGGCTAACATGTCTGTGCACAGTAAATTTGCTGCCAGCCCAATGGAAAGGGAAAGTAGGTCCATATTAGAATGCAGCGAAGTTTTACTCCATGGGCAAATATGCTCAAAGTTGCCAAATTTGCCTCTGCAGAGCACTTTGCATAATTTTTCCAAATTAACTGAAATATATATATACCACTAAGGATCCAGATGATACTCATCTCTGTCTGCAACCCTTGGTGAACCAGAGGCTCAGAAAATCAGATCTTCTTAATCCCACACTGCAAAACTACTCAAGGACAAAGATCTTTCATCTATAGAGCCCCACTCTGGCTTAACTCACTGCATAATGACATCTCTTCTTCAGCCACATTGGGCTCTTTCAAACAAAAATTCTGACAACATCTAACAGTAAACAACGGCTGTGACTGCTACCAATAAACTTTTCAGGCCACCTCCCTCCATCTCCATCTAGCACTTAGAAACTGCCCAACCTGATAGCTCTTACCTCCACTGTCTCATCTACTCCTTCTCTCTCATCCCTCCCTCCCCCCGATCCCCCATCTCCCTACCATCTACTTTCCACCTCCTCACTCTTTTCTCCACTCTTCATTCTCCCCAGCTCACTGGCTATCTTCTTCCATTTATCATACTGGACGTGGCCTCTCTGGCTGAATCACTGTAATGTACTGTCCTAATTGTCTCTCAAACTGTATGTAGCCTTTTTCCTGGCATACATTGTACAATGCCATAAGTATTAGTTACTCTTGTTATTGATCTCTCAATGCTGTCTGTTTTCATTCCCTTAGCAGTATTCAATGTAAATATGTGTAATCCTTTTGATGTGGAACATATGTAAAAGAGCTCTAGCTCAAAGATGTTCAAATCCGAGATCTAATAAATTACAAAAAAAAAATATATATATAGTATATTTATAAACTAAAATCTCTGATGTCTCGTGGCACCCCCCACCCAGCTGATGAACAGCCCAATAATAAAAAAGTCTCCAAATCCCTGATGTCTAGTGGACCCCCCAACCCATGGATTGCCTGCCCCAATAGTAAAAAACATCTCCAAAACCTGGTGTCCAGTGGACCTCCCACCCCGCTGATCAATGGCCCAAAAAATAAATTGAAAAAATTCCAGATCCCTGGTGTCTAGTGGACTCCCCACCATGCCAATCACCAGCTGCAATAAAAAAAAGTCTCCAAATCCCTGGTGTCTATTGAAATCCCCCCATCCCACTACCCCATCAGCTAGTGTCCTCCCACCACCAGTCCACTTGACCCCAAGTGGGCCTCTAGCACAGCCCTCCACTCACCTCTGCATCCAGCAGCCCAGCTGACCTGCTCTGAATGAATGAGTGCATGCTTATACAAGAATGTGCTCATTCATTCAGTCAGTCAGCCAGCTTGTTAGGTATCCAGTGATAATCGTGGCTGTAGAATAGTGACTTAAAAAAAAACACGACTACAAAATAGCAAGGACATGAAGGGTGACTAGAAACAACAGCGAATTAGCCATAATAGTGAACAAAATTGACATTCAGATTACAATTATCGTGACTGTCAAATTAGCGATCAGAATCGCCGAAGTGCGCCAGCCACAGCACCTCCACCTTGAAAACCCCTCTCAATCCTGAGATGCAACAGATCCCCAAAGAGAAGAAACTTCTAATATAAATTAAGCAAGCTCAGAATTACCTGCACAGTTGAGTAGCAGCCCCTGAAAAGGCAGAAATAATATGGTCACATTTAAGTTGCAAACCTCTGATTAATCTAAAAGATTCTCTCTCTCTCTCTCTCTCTCACGCTCTCTCTCTCTCTCGGGCAACAGTGGAAAACACACACAAGGCTCAGCTGTTTCATTTTATTACAGCCAGAAGTATGCTGCCACACTGTGCTCTGTTATACTTACCAGAGTTTCCGACATTTCATACAGCCGCTGCGTTCTGCTGCACAGAGGGATTGGGTGCTAGGTGATTTTCATATTTGTTTTACCACTCCAAGCATACGGGTACACAAACTGGTGGATATCTGCCCAGGTAAAGTATTATTGCTAGACATGGGCTGATAAATGTTTATTGCCCTCAAACTAAAGCTTTACATGTGGATCTTTTAAAGCAAGTCCAGCCGTACCTATATACTAAATGCCATGTACTATTGGTATCCTCAGCTGTAATCATGCATCAGTTGGTGCTATTTTCACACTTTAGTGACATGTGCTGCGCTATAATGCTGGGTCACCAACTTGCTAGTCGCCATTTTGTATTCACCGTTGTTTCAGGCGCTGTTATGCGGTGGAGATTTTAACATGGAACCGCTTGTCATTGTACGGGACATTTTTCATGGGGCTAGAGAAGGGAGGGGCATGCTCTGGTCTTTCTTGGAGGGGGCCGGGATGAGGGGAATGGTTTTGTGGACCCCAGGAGGGGTCCACAATGCCAAACACCAGAGCAGTCCTCCCGCCCTTCTCTAGTCCTCTGAAAAAAATCCTGTACAATAATGAGCTGGCTGACTGAATAAATGAGCATGTGCTTGAACAAGCACTGCTGGCTGCATAGCTATTTAGTGACCTGTCTGGGAATAAATCTCCCTGTTTAAAATTTTTGGAGCAGCTACTTGACGCTGCCAGCAGTGCTGAACTAACCTGTTTGTGAATAAATATCTGTGTTTTCACTACTGAAACTACTTGTCTTGACATAGCCAGCAGTGCTGCCTGTACTGGACTGTTTGGGAATATATTTACCTGTATTTTCTGTACTGAAAGTACTGGACTTCAACACAGCTAGCAGTTGTTTACTGACCTGTTTGAGAATACATTTACATGTATTTTCACTACTTAAAGTACTGGACTCAGTGCAGCTAGCAGTTGTTTACTGACCTGTTTTGGAATATTTTTACCTGTGTTTTCACTGCATAAACTACGTGACTCTACACAGCTAGCAGTTCTTTACTGACCTGTTTCAGAATGTATTTACCTGTATTTTCATTACTTAAACTACCTGACATGATGCTGCCATCTGTTGTTTACTGACCAGTATGGCAATAAAATGTAAATCTCTCTGTCTATTTTGGCACAGTTACTTGATGCAGTCATGCAGCTGGTAGAGTGCTGTGACCTGTTCGGGAATAAATAATTTACCTGTATTTTCACTACTTAAACTGCCTGACTTGATGCAGCCAACAATTGTTTACTGACCTGTTTCGGAATATACTTGCCTATGTTTTCATTACTGAAAGTACTGGACTCATGGGCCTGGTGGTGCTGAGGGTTGAGGTGCTAGACACCACACTTCACACCCCACCAGTGACCCAGGTTCGGGAGCAGACTTGGGCTGCCGGGGGTTGGTAGGGGGAAGGGAGGATTTAGCATCTGGAGGGCAACTCTCCTCTCCTGGGGTGGGTTCTGAGGGATTCTCCTGTGTGTGGTGGCTCCTAGTCATGGTTGGGGGCGTGTCACAGCACGGTGGGACAGCCAAGGGGATGACATTGGCTGGCAATTGCTGGAGAGGGCGGGTGTGCATCCTCCGTGCACTGTTACCATTGCATTGCTGCACCCTTGGGGGTGTAACTAAGAAAAAAAAACAGCCTACTGGTAGGCAAAGGTGGGACCAGTGCTCATCCCCACGTCCAATGCCAGGCTTCCCAGCACCCGCATCCAGTTCTCCCTTTGAATCCCTGGTCACTCTACTAGATTATAGCTAGAGCGCCAGGAGAAGTTTCGGTGGTCCCGCCCCAGTGAGGAGCTCAGAGCCAGGAGGTTGTGCAGCCAGGAGAGGAGGAGCAGAGAAAGGGCCCAATTGGAGTGTCAGGTAGCTGGAGGTTTCAGGTGGATGGGAGAAGCTGCATTGAGTGTCCATGCCAGTGAGAGTCTGGTAGGCAGGGAAATAAACAGAGTAAAAAAAAAAAAAAAAGTACTGGAGTCAATGCAGCCAGAAGTTGTTTACTGACTTGCTTCAGAATATATTTAACTGTATTTCCACTACTTAAACTACCTGACTTGACGCAGCCAGCAATGGTTTACTGAACTGTTTTGGAAAATATTTACCTGTATTTTCACTACTTAAACTACAAGATGTGATGCAGCTAGCAGTTGTTTATTGACCTGATTGTGAATAAATGTAACTGTATTTTCAGTACTTAAAGTACCAGATACGACACAACTAGCAGTTGTTTACTTACCTGTTTTGGAATATATTTACCTGTATTTTCACTTAAACTACCTCACTCAATGCAGCCAGCAGTTGTTTACTGACCTGTTTGGGAATAAATTTATCTGTATTTTCACTACTTAAACTACCTGACTCGATGCAGCTACAGTTGTTTACTGACCTGTGAGAAAATAAATTTACCTGTATTTTCACTACTTAAAGGTTTCCATGTCAATTGAGCTATTCAATATAGGCTAATGTGAAAGTGGCGACACAATAAAAGCGATTGTAATTTAAGCGAGTCCACATTATAGTGACACATATAAAAGCTAATACCCATTGTTACAACTGAAATACAGACATGTAAGTAACTCATCTACCCATACACACCCTTACTACAAATCTGTTGCACACCTGACATACCACAAGGGTATCCCATCACTTTCTCTATTTCTTTCAGGGGCTCAGCCCCCCACACCCCTGCACCCCCAGTTCTAATATTCTTACACCATGCTGCAATTCGCTAGTGGGGTATCCCTCATGTCCTCTGTGCGCTGTTCTTGTCCTGTCACAGTTAGTGCTGTCGCCCTTGTTGAGTCATCCAAATGACTTCACAATTTTGCACTCGTCCTTCTATCATGATACCATTTAAAGTACTAGAGACAACCCAGATAACAGTTGTTTACGGACCTGTTTCAGAATTTATTTACCTGTATTTTCACTACTTAAACTACCTGACTTGATGCAGCAAGTAGTTGTTTATGGATCTGTTTCAGAATATATTGACCTGTATTTTCACAACTTAAACTACCCGACTAGACACAGCTTGTAGTTGTTTACTGACCTATTTGGCAATAAATTTTCCTGAATTTTCACTGTTTAAAGTACTGGACTTGACACAGCTAGCAGTTATTTATTGACCTCTGTGGAAATAAATAATCTTTGTGTTTTTCTGCTTAAGCCGCTTGACTTGAGACAGCCTGCACTGCTGTAGTTACTGACTTTTTTGGGAAAAAAAGATGCAATCACCAATTGGTGTAAAATGTTTTTTTAGTTAGGAACATTTATAAAATTCATTATGGAAAGACAGGAAGCATGTGTGTTGGACCCTTTGCACAAAATCATGAGCAATAAAGAAACCAGTGTAAGCACTTGTAGGGCAATCCACAGAACCATGGCAACAGTACAGAAAATTGAGGACATAGTAGGAGTAACCCATCATAGTCCTCTGAGGATGAGCATAAGGGCCATCATAGTGTGGCAGCCAGTCATGAATAGAGTGATGCATGATGATGATGAGGAGGAGGAGGATAAGACAGATGGGACTGAGAGGGAAATCAGTGGAACAGATCCTGACTTTGTTGTAGATAAAGCAGCAGTCAGTTTGTCAAGTAGCAGTAGTTCTGGGGAATGGGATGAAGAGGAGGACTACAGGGCCAGAACAAAAACAAAAGAAACTTGTAGGAAGGATGATGCGGTGGTGGAGATACAAAAATAGCAAATTTAATGGGGTATAAGGAGACACCCACGCAGGCAGAGGAAAATCAGAGGATAAACAGTGGACAGGCTTCCAGAGGAGTAGAAACAAGAGCAGCTTTCACTGCTCCCTGCTATCAGTGCTGCCCTCTGAGAGACTGGTTCAGTGCTTATTATTTGTTCAGAACCTTATTACTGTTTCCTGCTCTTCAGAGCAGATTTAACAGTTAAATTGTATGTGCTGCATGTTATTTCAGTCTTTTCTAGGATAGCATTTAACAGTCAAATGGCTGTAGTTTGAAACCCATTTTAAAGACTGCTTTTAATTCAGTTTTTACCACATTTAACCCTGCTTTACAACAACTGCTGAATCTATTTGTATGGTAATTCCTTAGACTGCATTTAGACTAACTTTACACTACATTTAATTCTAGTTTCTAATTTCTGCTGAATCTATTTATATTTTAAATTCTGTATACCCTCCCACATCTTTTACTGTGACTCTGTCTACATTTACATTCTTTTGACTCTGTTTGCCCAATTTTCCATTCGCTTGTTCTAAGAGTTGGTCATTAGAGGCATCACAATATCTTCCCTTATTGTTCCCCCTTTTGTCTATCGATTATTTTCAGCCTCTCTGCTGAAACTGTTTCTGTTAGCGCATTCCCAGCCCCTCTGCTGAAATGTTCTATCTAATATTTATACAAGAAATAGTTAACCTAAGCCTGCCTTTGTATCTTACATGTCTGGCATTTAGTAGGCTCATGCATGCACTGGTCTTCCTCCTCTATTAGTTGCCACTTACCTCTATTACTGGCTCCATATTTAAACATAACAGGACTATGCCCATAAGAACCATGCTTTCTTAGACCTGCCATTGCTACCTTTACGGAAGTCTTCATAGGATCTTGCTCCCTCAACACTTTCTTTCTCAAGCTGAGCTCCCCTGTTTCAAGTTAAACCTCTCCAGGGACATACCCACAAGGAATATTTAACCTAATTCTGTCTTTGCATCTTACAAGTTTGGCATTTAGTAGGCTCTTGCACATGATGGTCTTCCTCCTCTATTAATTGCCAGCTTCTATCCTGCCTCTAGCTGTTCCATCTTTCCCACTGACCAGTATCCTTCAGATTCCCTCTAAGAATGTAATCATGATGGAATGGAATTTGTGTATCACCAAGCCTTCCTTTTTAGATGTGCTTACACTGCTGATCCTTATCCCCCCCCCGCGCTGGACTCTTGCTATATTAAGTCACCGACTGTAACCTGCCCACTCCCCTACATCCTTCCACCCTACTTCTCCCATTCCAGTACTGATTCTTTAGCTATCAAGGCATTTCCTGTTATCCAGATACCTGTCAGTAATATTAATGTCCCATATGTCCTCTCCACTAGGGTGGTCTGACATGCCTCCTTCACCCTCATAAATTATACCAACCAGCAGATTACACAAGATTCCTTTACCTAGTCCAAATGAGAATGGTCCTGTTCCTCAAATTCCTATTGTGTGCCCTTATGAAACTATTTCTCCTACTGTTACTATGCTCAGTGAATGTGAAGCTGAACACAGGTCCTCAGGCACCCATCTTAGCTCCTTCTGACCTGGCCCAGGCTAAAGCTTTGAGCTTTATACACATAAACACTTGCAGTCTCCCACAAAAATAGTACGCCATCCAGGCCTGGGTCTGTCTGACTTATCTAGATGTTTTAGTTATCTCTGAAAAATAGCTAAAATTTCTTACTCCTAATCAGGTCTTAAATATCCCCTCATATAATGTGTTCAGGGCTTACAGATCTTCTAGATATGGTGGGGTCACAATATATGTGCAAGATAAATTCTCGGTCTCACTCATCAATTCTGTATCTGTTCACAGAGAATTTGAATGCCTTATTATTAAGGTTAGTAGCTCCCCAGAGTCGTTAATTATTTTTGGTTGCTACAGGCCCCCTCGGGGGCGAGGGCTTAAATTGCTACAACGTCTCCAATCCTTGCTCGGTCCCCAAACCTCAAAATTGATAATTATGGTTGACTTGAATCTGGATTGGTTCTCTCCTTGTTCATCACCCCCAAAAGCTCTCTGTGATATGCTCAGGCTTTACCAGCTAATCACAGAGGCCACACATATTAATTCCAAAAAACCCACAAAGATTACTTTACTCTATCTCATCCTGGTTAACAAACCTCACAATTTTACCAGTACAGAATTTTTTTTTACTGAATGATATAAGCGATCATAATGCCATCACTTGTGAGAGAAACGTGCCCAAACCCATCTCCTCTTCAACCTCTCTCTAAAAAAGAGTTGCTGCAACTTCAACTCTGCTCACTTCTTGTCAGATCTCAGTAACATCAGCTGGCAAGACTTTAACCTCGCTCCCTCAGTGGATTTAGCTTACACTATATTCAATACCCGGTTACTACACGTTATCAATAAACTCACCCCACTTCTCAAAATCAGAACTAGGAAAAAATCCTGCCCCTGGTTCAACGATTCTCTTAAGTCAGCCATGCACAAAAAAGATACCCTCTGTAAAAGTCACTCAAAACTAGATTACGAGCCAATTGGACAGTTTTTAAAACCTCCAGGAAGCTCTGCACAAAGTTAATCTAAGCTGAAAAAGCAAAACACTTTCAGACAGCCCTGGACTCATCCTCTAACAACCTGAATAAATTCTGGAAGACCCTCAGAGACATAACCCTCCCCATAAAGATCTCCACTGACAACATTATAACCACTAGCAAAAAGGACATCTTTAACCTTCTAAATAATTACTTTGCTACCGTGGGTCTTGCCTTCGACTCATCTCTTGCCAGTACATTATGCTTCTCTCTTCTTAACTCAGTCACCTTTCCTTCCCCCATCAAGGCCCCATCACACACAAAGTCTTTCAGTTTTAGTCCAATCACCTTTAAAAAGGTGGAAGACCTTCTGCTAGCACTTGACATCACTAAGAGTGCTGGGGCAGACCAAATTAACTCATATCTCTTGAAACTTGGTTTCCAAGTGCTGACCGCCCTATCACTCATCTCTTTAAGAAATCTAGAAACATAGAAACTGATGGCAGATAAGGACCGAAAGGCCCATCCAGTCTGGCCATTTCTTTTTCTACCTTATAAATGTGCCATTGGCCTTTGCTCTGTTAATGGCCTATCTATTCATACTCATCTGTATTGCTCCCTTATGCCTATCCCATGCCTGTTTGAAACCCTGCACTGTATTCATATCCACCACTTCATGAGGTAGGCCATTCCATGCATCCACCACCTTTTCTGTGAAAATGAACTTCCTCACATTACCCCTTAATTGGCCTCCCTCTAATCTCATGCCATGTCCTCTTGTCCTGCTATTTTTCTGATATTGAAACATGTTAGACTCTTTCACCTTGTTAATGCCCTTAAGGAGTTTGATTGTTCCGATTATGTCGCCTCTCTTCCTTCTTTGCTCTAGGGTATACATATTGAGCTCCATTAATCTGTCCTCATATGTTTTCTGATGCAGTCCCTGCACCATTTTGGTTGCCTTTCTCTGGAATGCCTAAATTTGGTTAATGTTCTTGTGAAGGTGTGGCCTCCAGTACTGCATGCAGTACTCCAGATGGGGCCTAACCAGTGTCTTGTAAAGAGGGATTGTTACCTCCGTCTTCCAACTTGTGATAAACCTACTAATACACCCCAACATCCCCCTAGCCTTACCTACTACTTTAGTGGTCTGCCTGGATGATTTCAGGTCATCAGTGATGATGATGCCCAAGTCTCTTCCTTCCCTTGTGACTGCCAGCAACTTCCCTCCCAGCCTATGGGTGGCTTCAGGGTTTCTCTTCCCTATCTGCATGATCTTGCACTTCTTTGCATTAAACCCCAGTTGCCACTCTTCCAACCATTTTGCTAGTTTATCCAGATCTCTTCTCATTCTGCCCACACTATCTGGATCATCTACTCTGTTGCAGATCTTGTTGTTATCTGCAAACAGACAAGCCTTACCCTCCGGTCCATCTGCAATGTCACTGATGAAATCTCTCACCAAAGGAGTCCTCCTCCATGAGTGAAAAGTAGCACACATCGTTCCTCTTTTTAAATCAGGAGGCCCAAGTAACCTAAACAATTACAGACCCATATCCCTAATACCAATCCTCTCCAAATTACTCAAAAAATTAATTAACTCCCAAATCAGACAATACCTTGAAACTCACAACATGTTAGATCCAATACAGTCTGGCTTCAGACCCAAACACAGCACCATAACCGCTTTAGCAAAAGTAATCAAAGACTGCCAATCAGCGCCCGACATCAAGAACCATATCTGTGCTCTATTTCTAGATTTAAGTAAAGCATTCAACACGGTAGATCATGATCTCCTTCTTCACATGCTGCAGAACATAGGCCTAAATGACACCTCCCTCAGATGGTTTACTTCTTACCTAGCTGGCCGACAGCAACAGGTTAAAGCTCAGTGCAAGCTCTCCCTACTAAAAACTCTTATGAGAGGAGTCCCCCAGAGTTCTATTCTTTGGCCTATCCTATTTGTGATCAGTTCTATGTGATAATGGCAACTGCCTAAAGGTGATCACCATTATCACGAAGTCAGAGTGGTGAAAACATTTTTGGCACTCTGACACCCTCGGCGCATGGAACATCGGCTCCAGGGACTTAGATTGTAATGCTTTCTGTGGGGGAGAACACCCCCACACCATCCTACTAAAGGATTCTCAGCTCCAAGGGGTGCATGTTGGGGGTGTGTGAAATAATGGTTTGGGCCAGGCGCAATAAAATCACACCAGCGCCTGGACCCAAACCCGTTCCTCACCCACCCCAGCCACAGGCCAACCTCCAGTGCCATGGTGCAGCTCGGCAACCACCACAGTGCCACCCTCTACATCCCCTCTGCCCCCTTCCAGCTCATGCTTGTCATGCTCACCGCCCCCCCGCATACGCGTGTACATATAGTGACATCCTGTAGCCCTCTTCACCTACCACCACATCCGGTCACTCTACCCTCCCCATTGTCATTTGGGATTTCACCCTGAAGGCATCGCCGTTATGGATGGTGCCCTTCTACATGCACCCACATCACAGTCTACCTTTGCGATCTACTGTAATGACACTGACCTTAACATCTCCTCAGCAAATATATACTTCTTTGTAGATGACACCGTACCGTACATTGCTAAACCACCCCTGGAACTGGCCTGGTCAGACCTTCAACAAGAATTCTGCCTATTGCAGCACAACATACTGCACCTCAAACTGCTTTTCAACACCAAAGAAAACAAAGTCATGTTCCTTTACCCCCAGGCTAACTCCACAGTTACCCATCCTCAAGATGCTAGGCCCCAAGTCACAACCCTCATTGGTGAACCTCTACAGCCAGTAGATAAATTCAAATACCTCGGTTCTGGATCGATAATAGGCTCTCTTTCATACTACACATCGAAGATTTAGCAAAAAAAAAAACACCTAGACAAAGATTAGGAATTTTCTACAGAATCAAGCACCTTCTCACTGTAGGGGCAAAAATAAGGCCTGTTCAAACAACTTTCCCTCAACTCCTAGACTACGCCAATCTTTTCTACAGTCATTGTCCCATCACCTGTCTTCTAAATTGGACACCCTGTACCACAGAGCCCTCAGAGTCATCATTAACACACCATACAACACCCATCATTGCACCCTCTATGCCCAACTTGGCTGGCATTCCTTAAAAATGAGGAGAACAAAAAATGTGTTAACCTGGATCTACAGAGCCATATTGGGTAAGCTCTCCCAGTATATTTCTAATCTCCTAGTTTGCTCCCAGGATCCTATTCCCTTAGACAATACTCTTGCTTCTCATTTGACATCCCCAGAGTCAGAACTCGGCATGGTATCTCTTCTTTAAGTTTTTTGCTTCCTTCCATCTGAATAGTATCCAAAATTGCTAAAACTACAACAAATTGTTAGCATGTCTACCTTCAAAATGCTGCTTCATCATCTGTTAAAAGAAACTTGCAACTGTTTCTGCAAGTCATAGAACTCTAGCATGCTCATTGGTTGCTTCATCTGCCTCCCTATCCTTCTAGGTTAGACTGGAGTCCTTCATGAGCTTTATCTCCTCTTACTTTTCTAGGTTGGACTTGAGTCCTCAGTGACCCTCATCTAGTCTTACACTCCTGCCCTTACCTCACCCCACCCCCTCTTGACTTCCTCTCAAGCACCACTTAGTTACTTGGTATCTTTATTTGCCTTCTGTCCTCTCCTCCTTTCTCCTCCCCTATTAAATTGTTGCCCCCATTCTTTCTTTTCTTCCCCCTGTTTTTCTACCTCTCTAAGCTGTATATATTGTACATATTGTTTATTGAATATTTCATGTTGCATATTGTTTATTGTATATTTTATATTTTCTATTCTGGTTTCCTTGTATCTATTTATTGTATATTAGTTTCCTATCTTTGTTCTTTTTGAGTGTCAGTTTTATGTGCTTTATCCACCCAGGACCACTTTGTAAATGAATTTATCTCAGTGGTGCTTTTCCTGGTTACATAAAGATTGATTGACTGATTGATTAACAGTTAAGCCAGTCAGAGGTGTTTTGCCTCAAAATTTGCAGATGGAGGACATCGACAGGCCTCAAAGAGATACTGGCACTACTTGTGACTGTGGCAGTGAACAGCTTCCCATAAACAGCAGTGCAACAAAATCTTTGAAATTCACAGTGTGGGACTTTTTCATATAAGATAAATCATCTGGCAGCCATGTGGTTTGCAAATTATCCAAAACAAAATTAAGTCATGATAAAGTGGGTTCTTGGATGGGAACATCAACAGGGATAGGACATATGACCAAGTCTCACATTTATCAGTATCAAAAAGCACAAAAGGTGCATGCAGAAATTGTTGCAGTGCTACAGTCTTCTGAGGAAGATGAGGATGTGAATGATAACCAACGTGAGGAAGTAAATGATGAGGAGGGGAAGATAAAAGTCTGTCTTCCAGTCAGAGCACATCTTCAATTTTTCATTTCTTTAACCCTTTAACTCCATCATCACTACCACCACAGCCTACTATGAGTCTTTTACCATCTATTACTATCACCCCGACATCTGGTGGTAAAGGTCCAGGGAAGCAGCCCCCCAAAAATTAGGTGCTATCAGGTGTGGTGGCCAACAAATTTCTTTGAAAGACTGTTTCAAGCATGCGCAGGAATATAAGCCTAACAAGCCTGAGACAAGGTGATTAACAAAAGCAATTGTGGAGATGATGGCTATAGACTTGCTCCCATTTTCCTTTGTGGCTAACCCAGGTTTTAAGGCAGCAATGAATATCGTAGTTCCAAAGTACCAGATGCCCCAGCTGGACCTGTTTCCCATCATTTGTCATCCCAGTCTTGTAAGATGCTGTTTGTAAAAGTGTGTCTGATGCTGTCAAAGGTTCAGTGGGCAAAAAAAGTTCTTGTCACCACAGATACTGTAGGTGGACCAGTGGCCAGGCAACTGACTATATGGCTGTGACTGCCCATTGGGTAAACTTTCCTCCCTCCTCCTCATCCTCATCATCATCATGTAGTGGCACTATCAGTAGCAGAAGCAGCAGCAACAGCAAAATGCAATGAACTTTCACTGTTCAGAGGCAGGCATCATTAGGCACTTGCAGTTTTGAAAAAGACCACAACATGAAACATCTTCTGGTGGGCATTCAAGAGAAGTTTGCTGAGTGGCTGACTCAAAAGTTCTTGCAATCTGGGTTTATGGTGTCTGGCAACTCTTCCAATATACTGAAAGCAGTAAAGCTTGGTAACTGTACACATGTACCATGCTTTGCATACATTATAAACTCTGTGGTAAAAATCTTCATTGATTAAGACAGAAATGTTCAGAATTTGATTGCTTCTACTCACACAATGTGCACCCACTTTAACAATCCTGTTAAAGCTTTACAGTTGTTGCAACAGATTCAGAATGAAAAAAAGTCTCCTTCTCCACCAGATGATACAAGAAATTCCAACCCAGTGGAATTCCACTTACTGCTGTATATGGTGCAGAGAATACTTGAACAATAGAAACCCATCCATCAGAATGCAGTCCGATTTGGCATTAGGAAAGAAGATGTGAATATCAGCCCCAATCAGTGGCATCTGATGGAGAATCTTTGTTGTGTCCTTAAACCCTTTGAGGAGGCTACCTGAGTAGTAGGCATCAATAATGCTGATCTAAGCCAGATACAGTGCAGCCCTCTTATAATGGATATGTTTGTGTAAGCAGATTTTGTACATCATAAGGGGGTGTCCGATACATCCAAAAATCTTAAAATATGAATCTCTTCAACCACAGCTCAAGTATGGGAGTTAAAATGAGAACATTCCCACCCTCTGCCAACCACAGGCATGGGGAAGTGTTGTTTGTAGCTAATTGGGAACTGAGCTGTAAACAAGATTGGAAAGATTTTGCTGTGTACCTGTGCTCTTTGTGATCAGGGCGCTGAGCAGTAAACATGATGGGTAAGATTTTGCTTTACAGAACCTGCACTGATTAGTGTATTAGGTGTCAGGTATAGGTAGCAAGTGAAGTGAGTGATGTCGTTATATTGCTAGACAAACCAGCTGACTAATCAAATGAATATTAACAGGCAATTTGCAGCATGTAACAGGGGTACAGATGAGCTCAGAGTGTCCACTATACAGGGGCTGCAGAGTATGGTGTAAAAGGGATTTTTACCATTACTGGCATAGCTTTGGGCTTTTGACAAGGCAGATATGTCCATTATAAGCAAGTGTCTGCTATAAGTGTGTCTGTTATAAGTGAATTCCACTGTACTACCTTTAATTTCACTTCTCAGGCTGACACACTGGAGTGTCTCAAGTCACAGTGTCTCGAGAAAGATGACGTCAATGCTGCATCTCTTGCCAGAAAAACACTAAACACCTTCATGGGTGACAAGAGCATTATCAATCTTTGCAAAGCCGAGCATTACATTTTGGCCTCACTTTTGGATCTTCAGTTTAAGGACACAATTGAATCATTCTTCACACCACATGAGTTTAAGAACCTGGAGTGTTATTGTGAGCTATTAATTGAGAAAGTGTTAGCATGTATAGTGGAGAAAATTAATAAATCATCATTGCCCTTTCGGCCACCTTTGAATTCTGCACTAAACCTGCTTGAGAGAGAGGGAGTACAATCTGACATTGCTGCTGATAGTACCACCACTACTGATGCTTTTGGCCATCAAACACCAACCAGAACTGCTGCTACTACTGGCGCGATTATTGCTACACCACAAGAAGAGGAACTACTGTGGAACATGCTTTCAGACATTGGTCTGATAAAGGCAGCTGGAAAGGCTCAGTTGGCTATTGTGTTACCAGAAGTCCCTGGTACAAAAATGGTGAACAATTATATGGAGGAGACTATGCATGTCGGCGCAGGGGATGGAACATTATTCTACTGGCAACAGAAGAAATCCATCTGACTTTCTTTAACTGAGATTGCAATTGAATACCTCAGTTGCCAACCTGCCAGTACATATTCAAAGAGAATTTTCAGTGCCACTGGAGCAAAAGTGACTGACAAAAGAAGCTGTCCAAAATTTTAGCAGGATGAGAGCACCCGGGTGGCATGTCACACAGATGATGATGATGATAATGGTGTGGGATTCTGTTGCCACTAGCCTTTCCACCTGTCTTTTCTCCAGTGGGTCCTCCTGTCTCCTCCTGCTCTGCCCAGTTCCAGATGGGGATTTATTTTTTTTATTTTTGCTGCAATGTACATACACCTTCCTTTCCTATTTTTGTGCTGCACCCAAGGACATGTTCAAGGCTTTGATCTAAAATGAGTCATCCTCCAGATAGACGCTTTTCATCCTAACCTGAAAAATGAAAATAAAATAGTAACATTTAAAAAAATTGTGTTTCCACATACTGATTTAGCTTTACCATCATGAGAATAAAAACATAAAATTCCTGTTCACTGTAACCCTTCAAGTTCAAGTCCAGTCTCCCTGGACCACTCCCTCGTACAAATGAAATCCATCCCATCTTCCATTCTTAGATCCTAAACCCCACAGTTGGCATCACAAGAAAAATTTCTGGTTGTAGACTACGTTTTTTTTTTTTTTACTATTATTTTGAGTAAATAAGATAATGAATATATCCTGGATACTCTCTTTTCTAATTTCCAACAAGTGTGCTCTGACTCTACTAACTCCCATCATCCTTCAACCAGATGCCCAAGTATGCCAGTACCTCCTCCTCCTTCACTTCCCCTTACACACATCCCTCTCACACCCTTCTCCTTCACGATATCACATAGGTAATTTCCCCCAACACTTTGGGCAGGATTTTCAAAACACTTAGATTGCCACAATTCCCAGTAGACCGATAATACAGCACATGGGGCTTATGGTGATTTCACCAGATTTTCTATCACATGCAGCAACTGCCAAAAGTTAGACCAGCTTCTTCTAGTCCAGCTTGCAGTAATCCCAAGGGCCTGTGTAACAGGGATTAGCTCAGTGGGGGAGGGGGATAACCCTTTGGGCCATAATAACCAGATTTAGAAAGAACTAGAAGTCATGGATGATCTACGAGTAATATATCTTCCTTGACCTATATAGCTTTCTATATTTTTTCAACGCTATGTTATAAAATCTATTGGGACTGGGTATGGTTACAATACAATACATAACCAGTTTCTACCTGGTTCTGCTTGAGTTAAAAATCCACATAGTTTGCATGTTTGGAAAAGTACATATAGTACTAAGATTTTAAGAATGGTAAGTTTTGTAAAGATTTGCTGCATTGAGACAGTATCCTATGCACCAAAACTTTGCAAACCATACCATGCTTAATTTCTTAGTACTACTGTACTACATCCCAAACATAAAAACAAAAATATTCTTCCTTGGACTTCCTAAATAGAACCAGATAGAACTTAATTATGTATTGTAGAACCTGTTTCCATCCAGTAGAAAAAGTGGTTTTACTTGGCAGAATCTGATTATATTTGGTAGAACCTGGTTATAGCTAGTAGAACCTTGTTTTACCTGATAGAACCCAATTTGAAAGAACCCAAGGTAGATTTCAATTTTACTTGGATCTACCTGGTTGAACCAGGTACAACTTGTTTGGGTTCTACTCGGAAAGTTTATGAGATATAACTTTTAGAGGTTCTCATCTCTAATCATGTATATATTTTTTAATTAAAACATTTTCAGAAAAGTATAGAAAAGCATAAATATTGTTTGGATAGTTACTAAAAGGTGTTGCTAAATAGTGATGCTGACAAACATTAATGGTGAAAACTTTGGTGCTTACTTTTGTACTCTATTGTCTGGTGTCTCTTTTCTCTGGTCTCATAAGATGATTTTTCTCTATTTTATGTTTGGCATTAGCACTTTTTTGTATAATTGAAATAGTAAACTGAGTGCTTCTTTTAATATTACTTTTTCCAGGACTATAGAAGTAGTCACACATGTTTTTGAACAACTGTTGTTGAACAACCCTTCTCTTGTGACAACACTAAACCAGGAAGTAAGACATTAACCTCTGACTTCACCAAACAATGAGTGGCTAAAAAATAGCTTGGAATAATCATGAAAATTTGGAGATATATATATATATATATATATATATATATATATATATATATATATTTTTCCCCGTCTTTTTTCCATCTGGTCACTGCTTGCAGGGCCTCTCTCAGGCATCTTGACTTGTTCCTGCCTACCTGAGGTCCCCCCATCCTGAACCTCCTGGTGGTACCCCTTCCCTTGCACCCACCTTGCAGCAAGGCATCCCAAACTTAACCGCCCCAGGGTGGGGCTCCCACTCTATCTTCAGCACTCTTAGAGGTCGGAACTGCTGCAGGTGAGGCTTGGGGAGGCGGGAATTAGGAGGCTGGGAGGGTTGGATCCAGTGGAGCGATCAGGTGCTGTCACCTACCCCACAGAGCAGGGTTTTTCTTTGTTCTGTCATGTGCTAACCCCTCCCAGATGCATGGACATGCAATAACATCCAGTGCAGATGTGCACGCTCCCACACATGTCTGCAGGGTTGTCCGCCAGCACCTCCTCCCAACTTCTGCAAGAGCTCCCAAAGTGCAGTGCACCCTGCCTCCATAAGGTGGCACCAGCACTGGGATACACTGCCTGCCCTCCCCCTAGGAGAGGAGAGCCATCGTCAGATGTTCAATCCTCTCTTCCCCAGCCAAACCCCAGAGACCCAAGCTCACTCTTAAACTGGGGTTGCCAAAATGGTGTGAGGTGTGGTGTCCAGTGCCTCAACCCTCAGTGCCACTGGGCCGGCTGAGATAGCTGTATTAAAAGGAGCATTCCTTTGACCTCATCCTAAATGGCCACCTAATTCCTTATCTCCACCTCATTCAATCACCAATCTTAAATCAACCATAGTGATAAAATCAGATGTGAACAGCAAGAGCTTGATACATGATGACCCATTCTTCAGTAGGTTTCTGTTTTTTTTTAAATCAGACTTAACTCTTCTGTGCTCCCTTTGGGTGATGTTCTGTTGACTTGCAGCTTGCTGTCTCAACTGATTCCAACAGCGCATGGTGATAGCAATCTCCATGGAGCATGCTAAGGCAATGCCCAGCCAGTTACTAGTAGAAATAAAGGACATGAAATCAGCCACGGTTCAAAACATGAAGGCAGTTGCTAACCTGAAGAGCCAGCTAACTGCCACTGAGCAATGCAGCAAATCGGAAGTGCCAGTCATAGACTGTAAGCATGGCTCTAAGAACAAAAGCAGAAAAGCCTTGCCCTCCCATAAAAGTAGATGATCTTGAGAACTGGGAATGGAAAAACGATCTTCATTTTGTTAGTTTCCAAGAAAAGAGAGAACATAAGGATACAGTTACTTTTTGTGCCATATCCTGCCTACTGTCCTCAAATTGCCAGGATCCCAGATTTGAAACCAAATGGGTACACTGTCCATAGCCATACTATTTAAAAGAGGTGAGAAACCAAGGCCCATCCTGGAGCAATTTTTGTACTTTGAAGTTAAGAAGTATTTATTAAGGCAAGCTCATGAACTGGGGACTTTGGAGAGGCAAGGCTGCCCCATCATGACCTTCCAAGATTTCTCCTGCAACCTTACTTCATAGAAACATAGAATCTGATGGCAGTTAAGGACCACTTGGCTGAACCAGTCTGCCCATTTCCCTACCTATTTCATAAACTCCAAATCCTATTTGATTGGCAACTTATCTTCTCTTCCCTACCACGAGGGTTGCCTTCTGTCTGTCCCATGTGTTCTTGAATTCACCTGTTGTTTTTGCCCCTACAGCCTCTTCAGGGAGGCTGTTCCATGTATCTACCACCATAAAAAAATACTTCCTCATGTTGCCCTGAGTCTTCCCCCCTCTAGCCTCATATTGTGACTCCTTGTTCTTAAACATCTCTTTGTCTGCAAGATGCTGCCCTCCTGACCCCTGTTAATCTCCTTGAAGTACTTTTTAATGTCTCTATCATATCCCCCTCTCCCTCCTTTCCTTCAGGGTATACATATTAGGTCCCTCAGTCTCTCCTCATACAGTTTCTGGTGCTGTCCATGCACCATTTTAATTGCCCTGCTCTGGACTGCCTCCACCCTGTCTATGACCTTATGGTGATGTGGTCTCCAGAACTGAACACACTACTCCAGATGAGGAGTCACCATCTGTTTGTACAGTGGCATCATCACCCCCTGTTTCTACTGGTGTACCTCCCCCTATGCACCCCAGCATCCCACCGGCTTTCCTCACTGCCTCCTCATATTGTTTGGCTGCCTTTAGATCATCTGTTATGACTACCCCCAGGTCCCTTTCTAGTTTGGTTTTCATCAGTACCTCCCTCTTCCATCATGTATTCCTCTCCTAGGTTTCTGTTCCCCAAGTGCTTTATTTTGCACTTGTTTGCATTGAATCTAAGCTGCCACACTCTTGACCACCCTCCAACTTGTCTAAGTCTCTTCTCATTTTCTCCAACCCTCCCCGGAGTGTTAATCCCATTGCAGATATTAGTGTTGTCTGCAAAGAGGCATACCTTTCCTTCTAGTCCCTCCACAATGTTGCTTATGAAGACATTAAAGAGGACCAGCCCCAGCACTGAGCCTGTGTTGGGCTGTATTGAAGAATGTTTGGTGCCATATCCACCCTCATCAGGTTCAGAGTGACCAGAGAAAGTAAAAGGACAGTGGTGGATACTATTGTGGCCCATGAGGTGGTATCTGTATTCTTCACTGTGATGTTTGTGATAGCTGGGCAGGCGACTTGGAGACCTGGCTCAAGTTTTCAGTGATCCCAATCATTGGTGACATGAGGCACAAAGGCATGTTGGCAGGCCTACAGGGAGGACCAGCAGATCATGCATTGACTTAGGGTGCCCTTCACCTTGTGGTACCCTTCTGGTGTATCTAAAGAGGTTACACACCTAACTCACATTACTACAAGAAACTAGACTACTAATCTCTGAAGTCCAAAGGCCCTAAAGGAAATGGTTGTGGATGGCGCTCCACAGCACTGCCTCGCTGTTCGGAAAATGAGGAGTCTCAATAATATTCTATAAATCTTTCCCATTGAATGTCACACAAGTGAACAAGGACACAGAAGGAAGATGGCTGCTAGTAACATTTGATATGCCAAGTGTCTTCATAGTGGTTAGTAACATACACACACTCAATATGAATTCTCTGTTATTTTTTTTTCACACTTTTGTTGAATGACTAGCACAGTTCAAGCAGGTTAATGCCCAGGCAGGGACTTCAACTTCACTTTGGACTGCACTGGACCACAGTTACAGAAAACCTGAACTATACTCCAAGGCAGTACAGGCAGTCAAACTCTGGCTTAAAGACCAGGCAATGGCTATTATCTGGCACTTGCTTAAACCCCAGGTGTGGGAATACTCCTGCTACTTGGCAGTTCACAAATCCTACAGCCAGATTGATATATGACTGGCTTCCTTGTAAAGACTGCCCTTAGTAACAGTAGACTACATTGCCCCACTCCTCATATCTGATCATGCCCCCATGCAGATCACCCTTTTATGGGGCCTGCAACTACCCCACTCACCAACCTGGCATCAAGATGTGTTGCTACTCCATGACTTACATTTCAGAACCTGGGTCTGTGCACAGGCAGAAGATTACATTCACATCAATGACAGAGGGAGAAGTTTGTATAATCCCTTTGGGAATTTCATAAACCATGGTGAAAGGCCAGATTATTGACTATGCATCACACTGCATAAAGGAGTGAGTTAAAGAGCTTGCTGACCTCAAGTCCAAGCTTTGAAGACATGAAGCTGATTTTAAAATTGTCCAGTAGAAAGATCTTGCGTCCCCATACATGAATTGATCCTACAGCTACAGCTAGAGATCAACATGCTCACATCCAGGAAAGCAGGTTTGGCAATTGTGTGTCTCCACCACAAACTTTGGGGGTGGGAGTAAAGCAAAGTACTGCACTTTCATACCACCTTCAGAAAAAACAGGCAGAACGACATGTAACAGGCTGAGAAATTACTCAGGTAATGTTTGTGCAAAGGCAGAAGACATACATCAAGTGATGTAATCCTTTTATGCACAATTATACAGCTCTAACCACCCACCTGACCAGTTCATATTTATGCATTCCTGGCTCCACTTCAGTTGCCCTGTGTTCTCGAGGAACAGGCAGTAGCTCTGGAGGCTCCCTGATTGCTAACTGAAATTGAAGCCTCCCTCAAAGCCCTTGACCCCTGTTATGCCCCCAGTGGTGATGGATACCCAGTGGAATCTTTTCCAGTTGCTTTCTCCTGTAGTCTTCACTGTTCTACAGAGGCTGTACACTGAAATGGGGAATAAGTCCCTCTACACCCCACTATGAAAACAGCCACCGTCTCTGTGCTTTCCAAGAAGGGTGCAGACCACACTCTTCTAGTGAGCTACCATGCTATCTCCCTTATAATAGTGGATAGAAGGCCCACCCACCAGTGCAGCAATTGCACTACTGCTCATGACATTAGTGTCCCAGGCTTGCAAGTGAACTTGGGGTATAGAAGTTAGAACAAGGGAAAGAGGATTGAGCATCCAAAGCACTGCTCTCCTCCTCCAGAGGAAGGGCTTGCAGAGTCTGGTGTTTTTCTGACCCCTAGTGGAAGCTATGGGAAAGGTGCCCAGGCTTACCTAGGAGGCAAGGATAGGCATGGCAGATGGTGTGTAGGTGTGCACTGTTACATGAGGTCCTTGCACACTTATTGGTACCCCCAAAGGTACACCATAGACAGCTAGTAATTAAGCATATGATATATTAACATATAGGGCTAAGGGCATCTACCACACAAGAGAAGATGTCAGGATATGTAATCATATTATTGTTATACACTTTACTTTTCTAATACATATATATTTTCTATGTATTTTTCACTTCTAAGATTTTAGGACTTCTGTGTCCTGTAATGGATATAATACGTAAGTCGGCATTGTCACCTTTTGGTGATATGTAATATTACACTGCATTATGTAACATGTAAGAAACTGTACTCTTCTGTTTTACAAACTGATGACTACTACAAAATTGTATAATGTTATCTTGGACCATGGAGCCACCTCTAATTTAGCCAATATGGCTCATCTCTGTAACTAGAAATGTTTCTATCTTACAGTAACCATAGTAATTATCATAGGTATATAATGTGAGACACTGAGTCTTATACCCGGAGACTCCAAGAGACACAAAAAAAACCTCGAGGTATAGGGAACGCTTAGAATTGGCTCCCGGTTTGTATTGGTAAGAACTGCTTAGAGCAACTGTGATTTATCCCTTTGGTAGTAATAAACACATTTATTACTCTTATGCAACTTGTCTGTGATTTCTTGCATTCCCAATATTGCCAAGAACCTGAGAGTGAGGTTTAGACCTCCTGACAAATTGACGACCGCGGGCAGGACATATTTAGTGTTTGTAAAGTTTCATTTGTTGCTTAAAACTTTTTCCCTCCCAATGGGGATAGTAGGTGTGCATACCCACATCACCTGTCCTGTTTTACAACCACTTTGTAATAACTTGCAAAGTCTGGCTGCTTTTCCTTGGGAGTGGTCGATGCCAACTCGACCCACTCCACAGCAGTTTTGAACTGTAAGCTTACAAAGCAATATACAGTAGCTCACCCATGTGTAAAGTGCTCCAGCTGTGGATCAAAACACAGCATGGTGCCTTTTTCACAGTTTGATTTTTTGTTTCCTCCCACACAATGGTCACCGTATCAAATATCTGTGCAGAATTGAGATTCGATGTCTCAAACTTCCTTGCCTCCCATGGAGGATGGTCTGACTTCACATGGGATGCAAGACAATCTGAAAACCCTATACTGGGGATTTCAACCCAGTACTGCGAGAGGAGACAAACAGCCAGTAAGCATCATGCCAAATGGCTGTTGGTCATGGTTTTCTATGCTGGAAGCCTCCAAAGTGAGGTTTCGAACCCTTGAACTGCAGATCACATCTCTTAAGCAAGAGATGGGTCTACAGGAAATGGAATGTGTTAGATTGCAGCAGAACTTGGAATCTGAACTCCAAACTCTGCTAAATGAAAAGGATTCACTATTGCATCATTCAGCCCAGGAAAGTGATCAAGAATCTGTTATGTTGAAGCAGGTGTGTGAACATTTGAGACAGGATAAGAGTCAGGCTTTGAATATGAATGACTTGTTAAGTAGAGAGAATGAACAGTTGAACCAGGATATGGGAGAGCTACAGGATGAGAAAAACCAGGAAAGAATTGACTTAGAATTGGCTACTAGGTACAATCGCAAATTGAGCATCGAGTATAGAGTGTTGCAGAAACAAATGCAGGATGAGGTTGATATGGATGTTGCAAGTGTGAGTCATGTTGAATGTGAATCCAAGATGATGAAACTGCACCATCAGTGAGAGGTTCTGGCTGGACATGATAAGGCAATGGGAGGCGTGGCAACTGCCTTAACAGTGTCATCCAAAGGGGAGGTCTAAGATGATCATATCTCCCAGTACAATGCCCAGTCACACCCCTATTATGGCCCAGAGACCCTACCCAATCATCCACAACATGGCGGGTACTCACTCCACCCACACCATGTCATACGTCGTCGACATCATGACACACATCATGGGAGACGCCAACATGCCAGCCCCCATGATGGGAGGAGCAGACACAGGCCTGGTCCCGACGGCACCACCAGTAGCTGTTATTAATGTGGCAGACAGGCAAGAGATAGAAACAATGATTGAAAATGCAATTGGTAATGTGCCTATCCCTGAGAGAAATAAGCAGTTCCTTAAAACCCAGATTAGGCAGCTTCTGCAAGAGGCTGGCACCCAGGAAGGCATGGTTCACACTGTGGCTGAAGCTGCAGCCCGGGCCACCCTGGACGGCACCCAAGTAAACCAACCCCAGCCTGATCTACACAATAATCCCCTGCAAATGGCCTATTCTGTTCAGCAGATAGCTGACAGTATCAGTCGGATGAGCCTGTCGGACAACCTTACCTGCCACTTGGAAAAGGTGAGTTCCAAATGTGAGATGCTTAGTCTCACCACAGACTATCAGGTCCAAATCCTATGCCAGACCATCAATCCTGGACTGTAGGCCAAACTCCCTGATGCTATCCTCCAGGATGGGGATGCCACCTTTGATGAGGTCGCAGCTGAACTCATTTCTGCACACAGCTCAGGTGTAGTAGGAGTGATGCTTGCATACCATGTAAAACAGAATGCAAAGGAAAGTCCAATGACTTACCACCAGAGACTCTAGATGGCCTACCGAGCAGGAAAACAACTTTCCCAAGAAGCTGCAGATGTGGATCTTATAGAATATAAGAACTTGTTCATTAGGAACATGATTCCTGCAGTGAGGGAAAAGGTAGAGACAACCACCTATCCCACCATGGAAAAGTTTTCTGATATTCTTCAGAAAACCGAGAGAGTTTAGCAGCTTTACAGCCATGATCTGGGCTCTGGTTCCAAGAAAGTAGCTGCTGTGGAGCCTACCACTGAGGCCGTGATGCACTACATGGTGGAGGGACAGAGCCAACACAAACAGCCCCTCCCCACCAACAACCAACACCCTCAACAGACCAAACAACAACAACCCCAGCAGCAGCAACAACAGGGGGGTTGGAACCAGAATTATCATAAAAACAAGAAGCACAAGAATAAGGGCAAACAACAACAGCAAAGAGCAGAGCCTTCATATAGGGAGATAGGTGAAGAGAACCAAAAGTTCAGAGCGCTCCTGGGGCAAGTACTATCTGTAGAGGATGCTGTTTCTGCTCAGTCCCTTGCTGCTGTACAACTGGGAACCCAGGCCTCAACAGGCCATGGTGATAACGGAAGTACAGGCCCTTAGGCCCATACAGGCCTGAACCCAGAAGCACCTCCCTATATAACATCGGTGCAACATAGAGAGACATGGTTCAAAGGAGCCAGGCCCAACCCCTTCATGCTTCCTCCAATACAGATTGACAATTACAGGCCCAAGTCCAGATTGTAAACAAGCTGGTCTTGGATACAAACGGAAGGCTCTGCACTGAGGCCAAGGTCGGGGGCTGCCAACTTACAGTGTTACTGGATACAGGTGCGGCTGTGTCTGTATTACATGATGACCACCAGGAGACATCTCCGTGGTCCACCGGATGGCAGACCAACATGTTGGGAGTAGATGGTACTAGGCTGCCTGCATACCGCTCTCTAACACTGCTGGTAGAGCTAGGCCATTTAAAGGCCTCACACACCTTCCAACTGATGGTACTACATGACCACCCTAGAATCATTGGGACTGACTTTCTTGTACCACACAGCTATGTGGTAGGCCTGGCTAACATGCTATTGATCCAAATACAGGGTCAATACCATACTATTTTGATCCCTGAGTCACACGTGGTGGCAAAAAAATCTGCCATTGACAAAGAGTGTGACGTCATAGATTTGTTCAAGAACCACAAGCTTTTTCCAAAGCTCCTTCCCATTCTACAAAGACGTTTGGTAGCATTTGCTACCAACAAGCATGACTGTGGCAGAATGCACACTGTCATTGAAGTGCCAGGCCCAGCACATGAGAGGCAAAGGCAATATGCTTTCCCATCTGAGGCATTGCCTTCTCTTAGGAAAACAAAAATATCTCTCCTAAACCAAGGTGTAATCAGACATGTGTCTCCACTGCTAACTCCCCAGAGTGGCCTGTGAAGAAACCCACAGGTGCCTGGATACTTACTATTGACTAGAGAAAACTGAATCAGGTCACTCACAGTTGCGCTTCGACTGTGGCCTCAGCACCAGATGTGCTTCGACTACTGACCACTGACCAAAAATGGTTCAGTGCCCTGGACATCTCCAATGGTTTTGGTCACTGCCATTGTCCCTAAAGAGTCAATAAAAGTTTGCCTTCACCTTTGAAGGTAGACAGTACATGTGTAACAGCCCATCCCTGTTACATCTACACATGATGTATGCCCTTGAAGGTTTCTCTACACCCCAGTGTCTCTTGCAGTACGTGGATGACCTGCTGCTGGCGACAGCCATGCAGGAACAGCACCTAGACCTCCTGGATGAACTACTGACTCTTATCCAGACAGCAGGCCTCAAATGTAACCCAGCAAAAGCACAGCTATGTCAGAAAGTGGTTCTCTTACTGGGCCTGAGAATAACTGACCAAGGCTGCAGCCCTACCTGGAAAAAGATACAAGGATTGCAAGATTTACCCTTGCCAACTGGTGTAGCAACTCTTAGAAGGTTTCTAGGTATGGTGAACTATTCTAGAGATTTTAATTGTGATTTTGCTCTGAAGGCTGCTCCTCTGTATGAGTTACTGAAGAAAGACGTACCCTGGAATTGGGGTCCCTTACACACCCAAGCTGTGACATCTCTGAAACAGGCATTGGCCTCAGCTCCAGCTCTGGTAAACCCCAATCCAGCCTTCCCATTCCATCTGGAATGTGCCACCTCTGACATTGCTATGTCAGCAGTGTTGGCCCAGAAGATTCATGGCACCCTGTGACCCACTGCATATGCATCACAGCTCTTGACCCCAGTCAAACAGAAGTACAGCCTTTGTGAAAGGAACCTCCTGGCCACCTATTGGGCTGTCAAGCACATTCTGTATATCATTGGGTACTCTCCATTGATTCTCAACAACAACCACACCCCAATCACCTTTTTGCTGTCAGATAGGGTGAAGGATGGGTCAGTCTCTAACGCCAGGTTTACACACTGGTTACTTCTTCTCCAGGATAGAGACATACAGGTACACCCAATCAAAATGCCATCCATGCTGGCGCATGGACTCCTTTTCCAAGGAGAACCCCATGACTGCACACTTCAGCCACCTAATCTTCCAGATCCAGGTCCTTTCCTCCCTGCCATGCCACAGGTACTGGAAAATACCTCCTTGTGCTGTATCTTTACAGATGGTTCAGCCTCCTACTACCAGGGTGAACAAATTGCAGGGATGGGAATCTTAGTGGTTTACCCTTATGGTAACACTGTCAAAATCTCTAAGAACTGTAGTGTAGCATCCTCACAGTATGCTGAGATGGCTGCGATTGCCTGTGCCCTCGAGTTCATCCAGCGTGGGACCGAGAATACCATAATTTTCACAGACTCTAATTGGGTTTGTTGCTCTCTTACAGAATTCCATCCTTTCTGGCATTCGAATTTTTCCTCTCTTTTTATGGCAGTCCAGTGAAATACAAAGAGCTGGTAATATACATACATTCACTGGCACAGAAATTTGCACACAAACTCTATGTACATAAGGTCAAAGCTCATTCCATACATGATCCCTACCATGCTTTCAATGACACAGCAGATACCCTTGCCAAGGAAGGGGCCTGAGAGGGGGACACCTGGATGATGGATCATCCAGAAGCCAATGCAACTGTACACATTTCAGCTATCAGAAAGAAACCTGAACCCTTTTCCCCCTTGGACTTCTCTGCAGCCCAACATGCTGATACTGAACTCAAAGAAGTGTTCAGATTCCTTGACAAAGGCACAGAAGGAAAACTTCCCACACACAACCCTTACCAAAGGCATGAAGGTAAGTTATGCTTGTCACCAGATGACAAGCTCATCTGGTTCCAACCAAATGACACCACCACTAAATTGTGGATGGTCCCCAGACACCTCAGATCTGAATTATTGCACCAAGTTCATGACAACCCCATAGGTGGACACCAGGGAGTGGAAAATACCCTCCAAAGACTTAAGACCACTGCCTGGTGGCCTAGTATCACCAAAGATATCAAACAGTACATAGACAATTGTCTTGTTTGTGCACTAAAAAACGCTACCCCCACCAAATGAAATGCCAAACTTCTACCACAAAGACATTCTGGCCCTTAGCATGTCAAACAAATTGATTTTATTGGCCCTCTGACCAATACCAGCAGAAACAAGAAGTATGCTCTTGTGGTAACTGACTTATTCTCTAAGTGGGTTGAAGCTTTCCCCACTAAGACGTGTACTGTGAAAACTACTGCCAAAATCCTGGTAGAACAGATTTTCTCTAGGTGGGGCCTACCTCTTAAGGTAGACTCGGACAAATGAATCCATTTTACAGCTGAGTTGATGAAAGAATCCCTTGAACTCCTCGGAGTTCAGCAGAAGTTCTACATACCTTACCACCCTCAATCTTCAGGTCAAGTAGAAAAAGCCAACAGACGGATTAAGCAAATGCTTTCCAAATTCATTGAGGACAATCCCAAGACCTGGGATTCCCTGTTGCCATCACTCCTTATGGTAATCAGAGGCATACCCTCAGCCACCACCCAGCTGACACCATTTGAGGTGATGACTGGAAGACAGACGAGATTACCTGAACACCTGTTGTTTGACCTACATACCCCCACTGCAGACCATGCGTTTGTAGGCCAATATGCGGAAAAACTCATACAAGACCTCATACACACACACACACACACACACACACACACACACTTGTATGCTACCAATTGCATGGGCAAGGCCCAGCAACAGTCCAAAATACAGTTCAACAAACACACACAAGAAGTGGACTGGCAAGTTGCAGACCAGGTCATGGTCCTCAGATTTGCACATACCACCCATTTCTTCTCCAACAAGTGGGAAGGTCCATACCTCTCTGTCAACAACCTCAGTCCAGCAGTCTATCAGGTCAGACTCTTGCAAAACAACAAACTGACTGACAAATGGTTGCATGCAAACCAGCTGAAACTGTATAAAGGAGTATAATTACTTTTCCTCACCCCATCGGGCGGAATAGTATTAACCTACTAATGTTTGATTTCCTTTTCAGATGCAGACAAGATGGCTATTTTGTTCCTTTTTCTCCTCATCTCAGGAGCTATCTCCTGCATCCAAGGCATGGTACCAAACCTCCTGCCTCACCTTGATCCTCCATCATCTGCCCCAGAGCGAGTATCCATCAAAATACCTTATAGTTTGGTTACTGTCCAGGAAGGTTCTCATGCTTACCTCACTGACTCAGTTGTGGCTCCTGATAAATTTTCCCTACAAACTGAGTGGCAAACCACATCACAAGAACAAATTCTCCCTGTGGCCAAACTCTTCAAGGGAACTTTCAAGGGCTGGCCCAATGCTAAATTATCCCCTGATGGTTCTCTGTCCTTGGTACAGACTGCTCTTAGACATTCTGGTTTATACAACATTACTGCCTTAATTGATCCATCCTATTGTACTTCTTTGCCTAAGGACTCTGCTTGGAAATTTTGTGCTGTATGCAACATGGCATCTGCAGCCATGTATCTCTCTGTGTTACCACCCACTCATAAACAGCTTTTGGAGTGTCTAAAGCACACTCCTGACCCTCGCAGTGGTCTAATAGCCATTGCTCTACATGGTACACTGATTAACAATATACAAAGTATGCATATACATGTTTTGTTTAACTTGACTTACTGGAACATGAAATAATTTGGTATGTGTTATAATACTAACACTTCAGCATTTTACAGTACTTTATTACTTGATAGTTTAGCAGCTTTTCAGATTCATACTCAAGACCCTATTGGCGGGGTACATACTACTGAACATAGAGGCAACTTCAGGAGAAAACCCAGTCCTGATGATCAAAGTCATAAACGTAATAGATGTGAAGTTGACAGTTCTGATGTCACTGGTGCAACAGGTACTGCCACAGGTCTTTTTGGTAGGACTATATCTGGAACCAGGCAGACACTGCTGCTATCCAATCTCATGCAGCTAAATTTCAAACTGGTTTGGTAAATAATATTTTGCCTCCTCTATTGCATGGTATGGATGGCTTTAGTCAGGAAGAAAGATACACTGTATACAACATGCACGACATTGCTAAGGCATTTACAGACTGTAAAGAGAAGATTAACACACTTATACAACAGAATAACAAAGAAACAGATAAACAATACATTGCACGTGAGATATTATGCTCAGCCTATGGCTCATACATCATTACTACCATCAACATTCTCTTCCCTGATCAAGAATCTGGAAGAATCCCCAATATCATACATGACAGACGTATTTCTAAATGGTATTGTCCACACTGTAAAACATCTGGCTGTATTGCTATGTGTTTGCAACAAACCTTAACTATTCTCCTTTCTACAGCTAGAAACTTGGGTTTTGTGACCAGACACCTGAACAATTATCCCTGTTTTACTTCTAAGAAATGTTCTTTAAGAGATACAATGTTTGTTTCTTTTACTGTCTCTTTACCCTGTTTTGATCCCACTACAGCCTTATTCGACAAGTTGGCTACTGTACATTCAGCTGGGCACCTTGATGACAACACCTACAGAGAACGCTGGGACTTGCCTCCTCTACTTGTCTTCCATCCTTTCTTGGATGCTTGGGTCGCTCTGCACACCAATTTCTGTGTAAAGAAACAATATATTTACTTGTGTCACTGTGATGTATTTAATGTTATTAAACCTGTATGTGGTTATTCTCCTGACAGTATTGATTAGTACTTTTCCATGGATGATGACATCAACACAAATGACACAGACTCCTTTGACTCAACATTGGCTCCAGATAAACTTGAACAGTCCTATCGAGATGAGGTTCATCACTTGTCAACATGGATTTCAAGACTACCTACAGCTACTCAGTACAGTTGCAAAAGTGGCTCCTCCCCACTGTTAAGATGCAGAACAATTCTGACAGGGAGTACTGTGTAGTCACCAATTGCAGGTGCTACACCTACAGTACAGAGACATGTGTTATTGATTTTCTAAACTTTACTTCATCCCCCATCAGAAGGCTGTCATTGGCCATACCATTATTACTCCCATACCCCTTATGGATGCGGACGTCATCGATGGTAACCCCAATTGTCTGCTTACACTTTCTCAATACTTACCATATTTTAATGTACACATAGATCCACTGTCACTTGCATTAAAATCACTTTTAGAAAGAAAATACACTCACCTCATCCACATCAGCAATAATATTACCAAAGCAAATAAGGCTATCATTTCGTTAATTAACGATGGTGATATGAATTATGCATTAACTAACACCTGGTTAGAGATTACTTTTAAAGGTTTTGTTGTTATACAATCAGTTTTTTTATCTTTTTTCTGGTTATCATGCTATGCTGCCTACAGTGCACACTGTGCCAACACTGTGAGCAGTTGGAGTTCCTTTATAATGCTCATGTGTCAGGTTTGTAAACGACACCTGCTTCCTGGCCTTTCCATATTTTTCCTGTGTTGCCCTGAGAGGCAACAAGGGGGGAATTTTACATGAGGTCCCTGCACCTTTATTGGTACCCCCAGAGGTACACCGTTGACATCTAGTAATTAGGCATATGTTATACTAACATATAGGGCTAAGGGCATGTACCATACATAAGCAGATGCCAGGATATGTGTGCATATTATAGTTATACAATACACTTTACTTTTCTAATACATATATATTTTCTATGTATTTTTTACTTCTAAGATGTTAGGACTTCTGTGTCCTGTAATGGATATAACATGTAAGTCGGCATTGCCACCTTTTGGTGATTTGTACCATTACACTGCATTATGTAACATGTAAGAAACTGTACTCTTCTGTTTTACAAACTGATGACTACTACAAAATTGTATAATGTTATCATGGACCATGAAGCCACCTCTAGTTTAGCCAATAGGGCTCATCTCTGTAACTAGAAATGTTTCTATCTTACAGTAACCATAGTAATTATCATAGGTATATAATGTGAGATACTGAGTCTTATATCCCGGAGACCCCAAGAGACACAAAGAAACCTTGAGGTATAGGGAATGCTTGGCATTGGCTCCCTGTCCATATTGGTAAGAACTGCTTAGAGCAACTGTGATTTATCCCCGTTGGCAGTAATTAACAT
Source organism: Neoceratodus forsteri (assembly GCA_016271365.2). Taxonomy (NCBI): domain Eukaryota; kingdom Metazoa; phylum Chordata; order Ceratodontiformes; family Ceratodontidae; genus Neoceratodus; species Neoceratodus forsteri. Next base: position 132,365,787 of record JADMNL010000022.1, read on the forward strand.
GTTTAGTACTCTTATGCAACTTGTCTTTGATTTCTTGCATTCCCAATATTGCCAAGAACTTGAGAGTGAAGTTTAAACCTCCTGACAGCATGGTGCACATCATAGCATTATGGCACACCACGCCACTCAGGGGAACCAGAAAATGGGAAACAGCTACTGGCAGCAGGATAGCACCAGAACACCTGGAGGTCCTGCACCCAAGCAGCTGGGCTTGACAGACCAGGAACTGGATCCAGCCCCTGATGGGGCATTGGGGGCACCCTGTCAATCCTACCAGGAGGGTCAAGCCCTGGGGGGAAGACTGACTGGCAGGTAAGTACTGGTTGACATTAGGATAACGGGGCTTGGGTATCCTGGAAGAAGGGGACTGTCCAGTAAGGGGAAAGAAACAGAATTAAAAAAAACTATGGACAAAAAAGTGTATGCCAAAGCTCTGGCCATATGGCTCAGCTTCCTCCTTCTGGCTTGGATCCACTTGGCTCAAGACAGATTTGTACATGGCCATCTAAGTTCTGACCATCTGTAGCCCCTTTTGAACAGCACGTAAATGACCCACTATGCTTCTTCTCCCCCTCAGCAGTACAGATAGACTTGGAAAATGCTTTCAACTTGGTGAAATGGGGGTACCTGTACAAAGTTTGTGAGGATATAAAAAACATAGAATCATAGAAAAAATGAAGGCAGAAGGAGACCAAGGGTCTATCTAGTCTTCTCGTGTGTTCCTTGGAACTTCCCAGATTCCAGGACCCAACTCCCTTGTGCCAAATGCGTTCTTCTGCTCCTTTTGCCTTTGTTTGTGCTTTAATCTTGTCCCACCCCAGTTTGAATGATGTCATGGACTTTTCTTCCACTTCTGCAACTGGCAGTTTATTCGATGGCTCCACGACTCTTTCTGTAAAAGTGTTTCCTGAGCTCATTCTTGAAGCTCCCCCCATCAACTTCCACTTGTGCCCTCTACTGTGAGAGTCAGAGACTTTGTTGAACAGGTCTGAGGATGGCACCTTATTTATTCCCCTCAGGAACCTGTATGTTCAATAATGTCAATTCCAGTTTAATTCAATTCAGGTTTATTAGATAGCAATTTGAGATAAATTATCTAATTTACAAATGTGTTCAGTCATGGTACAAAACTATGACACTACATGACATACAATTTTATACCAACATACACCTACTCATGCAAATATAAAATACTGGATGCTATGCACGATTGGGGTGGTGGTACATGAAAAAGTTGCATACTCAGTCCCCGTAGCTGTGCACCTGCAGACAGGAGCATGCATGCTGGTATTCACAACTGGTGCCCACCTCTCCATGGCACCACCTCCACGGGGTGCAGAACCCTGCAGGGCAGCTGGGGCAGGGTCATGGTCCCGGGCAGACATCCAATGAGATGCTTGACCTAGGACCCACAGTGGATCCCTAATTCAATGAGGCATGAGACTGGGGTAGTGCATTCCTACCACAGGCACCCGGACCCATGCAGCATGCCCTTAATGGCCAGTGTGCACTCTGGCCCAGTCCTTGGCTCCCAGCTGCTACACTGGTGCACTGATGAACCCCAGTGTGTGGAATACACCCACAGCTCACAACCCTGTAACAGCAGCTGTGCCCTGCCCCACTGAGGCCATACCCCTGAGCCCCCATAGGAGGGCTGTGTCACAGTCTGGCACCCCCCTTGGCACCCCCCAGCCAGCAACATAACTTCCTGGTACTGCCACTCCCATGCTGTGTTTGGCACTCACCCATCCCACTGCTCCTGCCCTCTCCATCTGTCTAGTGGGCAGGAGCAGCAGGGAGGGCCCTGTCCTAGTCCCCCCATGTTTGGAGGGTGCTGACCGTGGGGGCACACAGTGGGTTATGGCAGGGTCTTCCCTGGTGTAGCCATAACTCTGCCATGCCCCCAGTGTGCAGCACATCATGGCTTTGTGCATGCCACATAGTGTTGGTATGCCCCCCGACACTCCCTGCCTGCCTCCAGCATGTTGCTGTCTGGGAGGCTGGGGAATCAAGTGCATAACTGCTGCTCATCCCCTTTCTGAATACCTCATTGGTACCCCTCCATGTCATTCATGCATATGATGCCAATGGCCTGGCTTCCACGGGTGCATTGGCATCATGTATAGCGCCCACCATTAGGATAATCATCAGCAAGTAGTTAAAACGTTGGAATTTAACCATAACAATTGCAATGCTTGTTATATGACAGCCTGACAACCTCATTGACCACTCCCCTATGAAGTGTACCTGGTCTAACAATTTCCCCAAGAGTTCACCCAAGGTGTACAAAAACCGTTGCCTGAGGCCTGGGCTACTTGAACATTTCAATCGGTATGTGACACAACTGGATTGGTCACCGTGGCTGGGGATATTGATGGTAATGAGGCACCTAACTACTTCATTATGGTTTTCAACCGTGCATATGATATTTTTGCACCATACAAAGTTAAAACAATTAAGGAAACCTCCAATACCTGGCTCTCCACCTCCCTTATTGAACTTATGAAGAACAGAGGCAATCTTTGGCATATAGCAAAAGTAGCTGGTACACCTGCTGCATTTAATAGCTATGAGGCAGCCAGAAATGCCTGCACCAGATTTATCCACCAGGCAAAAGCCTCCTACAATAAGGATCTACTAAACAAAACCTGGGGTTCTGGAAGAGACTTCTTGTGCTCTCTTAAATCTTTAATGCTCAAAACCCCCAAGACTCCCTCAGATCTACTAGTGACTGCAAAGGGGCCCGTAGAAAAACCCATCAAAATTGCCAATGAGCTCAACAGCGCATTCACTGACCTTTCAAGTGTACTCCCTGGTGACTACCTTAAGGATATGCATGTTCAGCATTGCCCAACTGCCCCTCAAAATCCCCCAAGGAAAGATGTACCACCCTTTTACTTTAGACATGTCGCCAAATCTGAAACCATCGGACATATTAAAAGGGCACTTGGTAAAACCAAGATGGGAGCCGATCTGCTTGACATGAAGCTAGTTGGTCTTCTCCTTAACGGAATTGCTGGTCCTCTTACCATGGTGTTTAATGCCTCTCTAAAATCAGGAGTATTTCCAAATGCATGGAAGTCAGCTAACATAAGGCCTGTCTTTAAAGCGGGGGATAAAACCGAAACATCCAACTACAGACCTATATCCATCCTTCCTCCTCTTTCAAAAGTACTCAAAAGAATGGTCTCAGAGCTGCTTACTGAATACATTGATAACCATAACCTACTCTGCCCGCAACAGCATGGCTTAGATAAAAAGCACTCCGCACTCACAGCACTTGTTGATTATTCATACCAACTATGTGATGCCTTAGATAATGGTCAGGCAGTTGTATCAGTCTTCATTGACCTTACAAAGTCCTTAGACTCTGTTAATCACAACCTCCCTAAGTTTCCTTCTATCTACAGGTCTATCTCTGGGTATGGTACTATGGTTTGGTAGCTACCTCTCTAATACATCACAACAAGCCAAAATTGGTGATACCCTATCCGCAGCTAAGGAGGCACTTCTCGGGGTTCTGCAGAGGTCAATTCTTGGTCCTCCACTCTTCAGCCTTTTCATCAACTCTGCCCCAATCGCTTGCTCAGTAAGCACAGTTCTCTATGCTGATGATGCAGTGATCTCAGTCACTGGTAAAGACCACCAATTCGTTACAACTGAACTCCAAAGCAGCTTCCATAAAGTTGAATCTTGGTTTATGGAAAACAAGCTACATTAAACATAAAAAAAACCCAGAGTATACTCTTCACTACCTCCCAAAGCAAAAGTAAAGATCTGCCACTGCTTTTTCATAACCAAAAGGGTGAGATTCTAGACCAAGTATCTAATTTCAAATATTTCGGCTTTACCTTTGATGACACACTCACTTTCTCAAGCCACATTGACTGTGTTATCAAGACTGCAAATATAAAACTTGGTGTACTTTACTGTCACAGACATTCAATGACACCTAATGCACTCAAACTAGCCACCAGTAGCTCAATACTGTCTACCATTGACTATGGGTTGCCTATATATGGGGCGGGCATAAAAACTGCTCTTAACAGGATCAGCACACTCCTCAATAAGGCCTGTCATCTTACTTTGGGGGCTACCCTCAACACCCACACCTGCTCACTCTACATTGAAACTGGGTGTATCCCACTCCATCTTAGAGGGCAATGCCAAACCTGCCTACTTTTATAAAAGTACTGCTTGAATTGACATCCCCCACACTGGGCGGACACTTTAAGCTGGCCATCCCAATGAAATCTACCTGAAGTGTGGTTGCTGACAAGATGGTTATTCCCTTCAAAAGGACAAAACTTGCCCAGAACTCCATCCTGTATCAAGGACCTAAATAGTACAATGAACTACCTGCTGACCTCTCTAAAACTACCAAGATTAGTACTTTCAAGACTGGGCTCAAATCTCTGCTTTACTCTAAAATAACTTGTACGTGTCTGCACTAATGTGATAGTACCTCATTCCCAGTTTCCCATTACCTACCCCCTCTACATCTTTCTATGTACAGTACCACTTTTGGTTCCTTAACCCACTCCACTATCCCCAATTACCTGATGATGGCCTCACTTGGTTGAAAGCTCCACCTCTCTCCCTCTTCAGACGATGCCACCTCTGGCTAACCCCCCAACCCCCTCTTATCTAATCAGTCTTGCTGTTAATATGTATTAATTTGATGTGTATGAGTTCAAATGTTACTACTACTGCCTGTGTATATGCTTCAATTTTTTTTCCTCTGTAAACCTTGTATTTTTGTAAAGTTTGTCCAACACTGACATGGAATCTTTGAAAATGAGTCCTTGACTCAAAGGTATTAATCCTAAACTGAAATAACCAGCCAATTATCTTTCACCATATTTGGATCTGCCTTTCCTAACCTGGAACATAATCCGAGATGTAGATCTCAAACCATATTTGTGAAAAACTCTTGATTGTAGTGTACACAACAAGAATGAAGGTAAGAGAAAAAGAAGATCTGTATAATGAACTTATGCATAAATGTATTCCAATGAAAATCTATATGGTCTGTCAGAGAAGTCAGGTCAGCTATAGTATACAAAGTACATCCATGAGTATTATAAGGCAAATTTGTAGTAAACCATATTGCGCTATTATATAATGAATCAAGTGTTCCTAATAAGTACTTGTGCCATTTTTATAAACAAAATCACCATAATCCAAAATAAGTAAAAATCAATCAATCAATCACTCAATCAATCAAAGTATTTATTTAACCAGGTGATCACCATTGAGCAAGCTCATTTTCGAGGTGGACCTGGGTTTGTCAACAAGGAACAAGGGACAATATACATGGGATGCAACACACAAGAAAATAATAAAAATAAAGTGAGGTACAATATTACAGTATATACAAAGTATCAGCAGGTAGCATTGACAGTAGTAGACTTCTGTTAGCACCCTTTGCAAACTGTGTGAGAGGCCTTTCGGCACCATGCAATTCTGCTTAAAGTTGGACCAGCATAACATTCTGTGGTGATTTGCATATGCAGCCCAGGATGCTTTGCATTGTGGGGGCATGTGTGATTTTGTATTTTCTTGAAACTTGGCTTCCCAGCCAAATGCCCTTTGGGGTAACCCTTGCCTCAGTGTTTGCGCACAGAGGTTCTTTGTCTTTATTGACAGTAGTATATGTTTGTAACAGAAGATACAGCTAGTTTTGGGTAGGACACAAAAATAAAGATGTAACTAACAATTTCCCTACTGACAAATTAAATAAAACTTTGTTACTGTATAAAAAACCAATAAACCCTTTTAATTTGTTAGAAATGTTCTTGATATGTGTGTTAAAAATTAAATGATCATAAAGTTTCAAGCCCAAGTATTAATAAAAATTAACCTGACCAATAATAGCTCCAGAAGTAGTGAAAATATCCCTAGAAATAATCTCTTTATTGTTTTTCCTTTCAGACAACATCCTCTGAGATTTCTTTTAGTGCAGGAGGAACCTTAGTTCCATTATCTCTCACTGGACGCCAAGAAAATCTTTCTGTAATATGTCACTAGCTAAGTTTGTATCTTCTCTTGATGTGTACATAATTGTATTGTTTGCGTAAAGATATATGCTAGTATCAGGTGAGCAATGCCTTGGAAGATCATTTATATATATTAGAAACAACAGGGGGCCAAGTACTGAACCTTGTGGTACCCCGGTGTTCAACATTGCAGTATCTGAACAAGCTCCACCCACCCTAACACACTGCAGCCTCCATATAGGGTATGAACTAAACCAAGACAAAGCTGTGAGGCCCACTCCAGCTGTTTTTAAGTGGTTAAGTAAAATTGTACAGTGTAAAAACATAGAAACATAGAAATTGTTGGTAGATATGGACCTCTAGGTTCATCCAGTCTGCACACAGGCCCTATACATTGTATGTGGCCACTGACCCTATGTGATCAATGGCTTGTCATCACTCCCTCCCCTCTCAGGCTTCCCTTGTTCCTGTCCCAAGCATGCTTAAAGCCCTCCACTGAGCTTGCCCCCACTACCTCCTGTGGTAGACTATCCCATGTGTCGACTACTCTTTCTGTGTAGAAAAACTTCCTCACATTACCTCTTAATCTGCCCCTTTCCAATTTCGTATTGTACCCGCTTGTTCTAGTACTTTTTCTATATTGGAAAAGCTCCTCCACCTGCACCTTTTTCATGCCCTTGAGGAATTTTAAAATTTCAACCATGTCCCCCTGCTGTCTCCTCTCCTCCAGTGAGTACATATTGAGGTCCCTTAGTCTCTCCCCATATGTTTTGTGGTGTAAGCCCTGCATGTGCTATGTTACCTTTCTCTGAATGGTCTCCATCTTATCTATGTCCTTGCACTAGTGTGGTCTCCAGAACTGCATGTAGCACTCCTGGCAAGGCCTTACTAATGTTTTATACAATGGCATCACCACCTCCCACCTCCTGCTAGTGATACCCCTGCCTATGCACCCCAGCATACAACTGGCCCTTCCCGCCACTTTGTACACTGCTTTGATACCTTAAGGTCATCAGAGATGATAACCCCTAGGTTCCTTTCCTCTTCGGTGACAGCCAGCTCTTCCCCTCCCCAACCTGTAGCTCTCTCCAGGATTACCTCTACCCATGTGCATTATTTTGGACTTTTTACATTAAACCTCAGTTGCCACATCTCTGATCAACTTTCAAGCTTCTTCAGGTCTCTCTTCATTTTCTGCACCCCTCCTGGAGTATCCACCCTGTTGCAGATCTTGGTGTCATCAACAAATAGGCAAACATTTCCTTCCAACCCATCTGCAATGTCACTAACAAAAACATTGAACAGGACTGGTCCTAGTAATGATCCCTGTAGTACCCCACTGGTCACCCCACTCTCCCCAGATTGTACTCCATTTATCACCACCCTCTGTCTCCTGTCTGTTAACCAGTTCCTAACCCAGTTCACCACCTTGTCTCTCATGCCCAGACTGCCCATCTTGTTAATCAGCCTTCTATGTGGGATAGTGTTGAAGGCTTTGCTGAAATCCAGGTAGGCGATGCCTACTGCCCCTCCCTGATTAAGTGCTCTAGTCACCCAATCAAAAAAAAGTATTAGATTTGTTTGACATGATCTTTCTGCTGTGAGTCCATGTTGCCTCAGATCCTGAGCACCATTGGATCCCAAATGTGCCACTATCCGTTCTTTCAGGAGTGTCTCCATGATCTTTCTCACCACTGAGGTGAGGTTCACTGGCCTGCAGTTCCCCACCTCCTCCGTACTGCTGCTTTTGTGCAGTGGAACTACATGTGCCCTCCTCCAGTCCTCTGGAATGACACCCGTGTTGAGTGACTTTGTGAACAGGGCCACCAGAGTCACTGCTAGTTCCCTTCACACCTCCTTTAATATCCTTGGGTGGATGCCATCTGGCCCCATGGCCTTATCCACCTTCAGCTTTATGATTTCTTCCAGAACTCTCTTCACTGTGAATAGACTGGTGTTCACCTCTCCCCCATTACTTCTGTAACCCAAACTGTGGTCCTTGATATGCCCCCTCCTTAGTGAATATTGAGCAGAAGTATCTGTTCAATATTTCTGCCTTGTTCAGATCTCCCTCCTTAAACTCTCCCTTCCCCCTTTGAGTCTCATAACCCCTCCCCATTTTTTCTTCTTTCACTGATGTACCTATAAAATGCCTTACCCCCTTTGTTTACAGACTGTGTTAAGCTCTCTTCTGTCTGCACCTTTGCCCTCCTAACAGCCTTCCCTGCTTGCCTTAGACATTCAAGGTACACCTCACTGTCCTCCTCCCTTTGGCTCCCCTTATATTTCCTGAAACTCAGCCTTTTAGCCCTGACTTTGTCCCTCACCTCTTTGGAGAACCATAGTGGTTTCCTACTTCTTTTCCCTTTAGCCACTATTCTAACGTATTGGTTTGTTATATCCACTATGGCTCCTTTCAGTTTCTCTCATTGTTTTTCCACCCCCCTCTACTATCTATCTCTCCCTTCCCCATGACTGCTTGTATACATTTACCCATTCCAGTGAAATCTGCACTCCTGAAATCTAGTACTCTTGCCCTTGTATAGCTTGATTGAGTCCATGTCTCAATGCTGAACCTCTCTGCTGTGCAGCATTCCGGTCTATCTATGCCTATGTACCTGGTTTCTGTGGCATAGTACATAGTGTACTGTGTTGAAAGCCTTCAACAAATAAAAATAGAAGCTAGACTACAGTTTCTGTTGAAGTCAGTCAATACAAAATCCACAACTTTTGAAATTACATAAGTGGTGTTATTTCCTTTCTTAAAGCTAGACCGTAGCTGTGATATAACTTATATTTAGTGAAATATAGAAACAACTGCTTATGTAGTAGTTTTTCAAACATCTTCACACATGTCCGCTATTTTCCTTCTTGTCCCCAGTGAGAACATATTTCTTGAATTAGGATATGTACTGTAACACCTTGGCGCCTATGCACTAATGGGTGGAAAGTATAAGCCAGAGGTGCATAACTTTGCCTACGTAGCTCATGCCCACAGACAGGTGCGCACATGTCAGTATGCACTATTGCCAATCACCTGTCCATGCCTCTGCCCCTCCCCAGGGTTATGACTGTGCAGGGCATATGAGGCACAATAGTGGGCCCAGGCAGGCAGACAATGGGATGCCTATCCTGGGTTCTGGTGTAGATCCATTGCACTGGAAGATGTGGGACCGGGTGCAGACATAGCACGCAAGCACCCGGGGACAGAGCAGAGGGTGCCATTGTCCAGTGGTCCCCCCACTAGTTACTCCCATGGCACCATGGCCACAAGACACACAGCTGCAACCCCCAGGAGGGCACCCTCCCGGTCCTGGCATCTGGGTGCAACCCACCCACCCCCAACAGTAACACCACTCCCATCCTGTATGGCAGCCCACCCCTCACACACACCTGCCCTGTCTCATTATGTGGAATGCCTCCCCAAACACACAGAAGTAAGCCCTCTCCCCATCTGTGAGATGTACCCCCCCAGCATACATCACAACCCCATCCCATTATTCATTGTAAACCCTGCCCAAACCAGTGCTCCAATGTGAGGTACCCAGCCCAGTACATAACTGCTTGACCACCTCCTGACCACATCCCAGCCTCCTACTATTCATTGGTGTTCAGTGGGCCCCCCTATTTCTCTGACAACACCACCTGTTCTCCTCCATACCTGCATGTCAATGTTGTGGCTCTGGACGGCCAGTGGTATAGCCCTCCATACACCTTCATGGCTGCTGGCCATCCAACTGATGCTGGAAGAGCATTGCCTATTTATAGCTGTGCACTCCCAGCATCAGTTGGATGGCTGACAGCTGTGGAGGGTGTGCAGATGGCTGTGCCATTAGCCATGAAGGGTGGCGGAACCAACATGGAGGTACTAGGGTTGGGTGGTGGTGTTGTCAGTGCCTCAGTGGGTGGGGGGCCACTAAACACCAATGAATGAATGACAGGGGGGTTAGATGGGGTCATGGGGTGGTCAGCCAGTTACGTATTGGGCTGGATAACTCATGATGGGGTGCTGGTTGGGGAGAGGTTTACAATTAATATGGGGAAAGGGCTGTGATGTGTGATGGGGGTTACTTCATACAGACAGACATGGGCTGTGATGTCTACTGGGGATGGCTAGCATATGGTATGGGAGCATGGGTTTTGTTGGGGTTGGTGGTATGCAACCATCTTTCTGGCCAGGTGGAGTTTTGTGTGTGCACCACTCGTACAACAGTTATAGTAGGGTGCCAATCCAACTTTATCTTACTCTTGCACTGCCCATCTCTTGCCTCAGGCTCAGGGCCTAACCATGGCCCACATAAACATATACAGTCTCTTGTACAATCTCCTTGAGCTAGAGGCCTGGGTGTATACCAATAATCCTAACATCTTAGTCTTATCTGAAACCTGGTTGAAACCCTCTGTTACTGATCTAAGCTGCTCCCTTCCAGGGTATAACCTTCTCCGAGCTGCCTGACCCTCTTGCAAGATGGGGGGAAGGCTTGAATTATACTATAAATCACACCTGAATGTCTCTCTGGTACCCACCCACCCTCTCAACAACTGTGAGGTTCTTCACTTGATCCTACTTCTTGGTGGTGCCAAAAACTTGCACATCTTCTGCGTATATATTCCACCCATAAACAGCAAAACTGGCTTAGAGGAGATCACTGAGCTGATTCCTAGGGTATCGAACAAAAATGAGGTAATCTGCCTTGGTAACTTTAACCTCAACTGGCAGGGTCCTGACTACTCAGTCCTTACTTCCTCTATCAGCAAGGCCAACCTTATACAACTAATTGAGTCTCCAACTAGGATCTCTCAGAATGGTTCTAGTTGTACCTTAATTGACTGGATCCTCACTAATCAGAAAGACCTCTACTCCTCTGCTGGTGTTCTTCTTGACTCCATCAGTGATCACTGCCCAGTTTTTTGTGTTAGAGGCACCCCTACTCCTTCAAATCTCCCCAGTGTACTTTATTTTTCTGACTTCTTGAAGTTTGACCAGGCTATGTTTCTTCATGATCTTAACCATGTTGACTGGTCTCCCATCTTTACTACCTCTGACATCAATCTTGCCACCAACTATTCCAATACAACCCTACTAGCTTTGCAGAGCAAGTACATCCCAATCTCAACACAAAGAGTCAGGGGGAAAATGATTAAGTGGCTGAGGCGGCCACTTCTGAAATTGCTTAAATATCGTGACAAACTTTGGTCAAAATGGAAATCCTCCTCTTGCCAAGCTGACCTAGATGCATACCACTTCCTGCGCAACACGGGCAAGAAGAAGGTTCGTATTGCTAAGAGTAACTACTACTGTGAACTTCTCAAATCCTCGTCCATTAACCCCAAAAGTTATTGGTCTCAAATTAAAGAGATAATGGGTAGTACTTTAAGTCACAAATTCACAATGACTTAATAATTAATGACTCACTCTGTAACAATCCTAACACCATTGCCAATGCCTTTAATGAGAGTTTTATGATGGTTCCCATCACCCCTCCTCTCACATCCTATGGATCACAATCCCTTCTGTCTCCTCAGGCTCCACATGATGCACCTCCTTCTTTGATTCTCTCCCCTGTCACCCGTCCTGAGGTCTTAAAACTTCTGAGCAACATTCCTATGCACAGCAGTACTGGGCTGGATGGGCTAGAACCATATATCCTTAGGCTAGCTGCCCCATTTCTTACCACTCCTGTAACTCATCTTTTCAGCCTTTCCATTTGCTCCTCTATGGTGCCTTCTGCATGGAAATCTGCTAAGACTATTCCACTTTTTAAGAAAGGGGACACAAGTTACTGTCTAATTACCCTCCCATTGCACTTCTGCCTATAATCTGCAAGATACTTGAGAAATTAATACACCGCCAGATATCTGCTCACTTACTCCAATTCAACCTCCAGTCCCCTGTCCAGCATGATTTTAGGGCTGGTCATAGTACCACCACTGCTCTTACTGTTTGTACCAGCAAGGTAAAATCCATCATGGACAAAGGTATCCTTACTGGTGCTGTGTTCATTGACCTCTCAAAGGCCTTCAATCTAGTAAATCACACTTTGCTCCTGAATAAACTATATGTGGTTGGTGCCTCTAGGTCCACAGTGTCCTGGATCCATAGCTACCATGACAATAGGTCACAGTCTGTCCTCTTTGGCAAGGTTCTCATATCTCCTTCCCCTGTCTCCTGTGGAGTCCCTCTGGGCTCCATCCTAGGGCCTTTGCTCTTCTTTGTATTTGTCAATGATATTCCAACCTCTAATCCTCTTTGCGACTCTGTTATGTATGCTGATGACTTGGTCCTTTACACTGCCTCCAGTTTAGTCAAGGTCATCAATGATCACCTATCATCTGTATTCCAAGAACTCCAATCCTGGTTCTCCTCCAACTCCTTCTTACTCAATTTACCAAAAAACCCAGGTCATGCTTTTTGGATCCTCTAAAAAACTCCCTACTGTGTCGTCAGAGGTTCAAGTGCTTTGCCTTGATGGGTTAACAACCTCCCTACTGTCTCCTTTAAATATCTGGGGGTGTTGCTTAATCCTGCACTTAACTTCTCTGCTCATATAAATGAGGTATGCAAATCAGTCAATATCAAGATTGGAGCTTCATATCGTGTGCATCACTCATTAACTCCAGCTGCTAGGATCTCTGTAGCTCAAGGAGTCCTTCTCCCCACTCTACTTTATGCTCTCCCTCTCCTTTCCCATACAAAAGCCATTGGCCTTCACAAAAGGGACGTTGCTTATAACAACATTTGCAGATTTGCCCTATCAGCACCTCGCCTATTACACCACTGCTTGCTTTACTCTGCCTTGCACCGGCTGTCACCTATCTCCAGACGTTCCTATTCTCTGGGTTATTTCATTGACTCCTTAATCAGATATCCTCATCCTGCCTCACTTGGGTCTATGCTCTCCCCCTTGCCTCAGTCCCATGCTCTGAGGTCCTCTGATGCACAGCTGCTCTCCATCCCATACTGTTCCACTGAAGTGGGGGAACAAGCTTTCTCTCATTTTGCTCTGAAATTTTGGAACTCTCTGTCTTCCCATCTAAGGTGCTCCTTATCTCACTCCTTCTTCAAAACTGCACTTTTTTCTCACCTATACTCACTTGATACTTGTGTCTGCACCTAGCCTTGTTTGTTCTTCTGCTTCTTCTCTTTTTCTTCATTGCTGCTATATATTATAATACTTACTGGCATTGTGCTTGCCTATACTTACTCTGCCCAACCCTGTGTGGATGGTTTTATGGGTTATTTATGTTTGATGTATACTTTTCAGTTGAATGTTTCACTTACTCTTATTATTGTTGGAAAATTGTTAAGCTTTGCTTTGTACTGTTTCTATGCTACCTATGACTGATTGTATTATGTAATTTCCTGGGCCGTGCCTAAAAATGGCAGGGTTACTGCCCAGTGTACATACCTGGTTATCAAAAGCTAATAAATAATAAATGAATAAATATACTGCACCCTCCTATGTCCCCCAGTGAGCAGCACTATGCACCTCTGTGAATGGTACCTAGCGTGGGCATGCCTCTGTCCTCTGCCAGACTGCCCTGGCACATAGCTGCCTGCATGGCCAAGGACGCGGGGGCACACCTGGGCAGCACACCTTTGGTGGATAAGAACCATTTACACAGACGACACAAGTTAGAATCCTCACTAATTACACCATGTCACACTTTTCCCACTTACCAAAGGCAACTTCCCATTTTCACTCTTCCCTTTTGTCCTGGCTATAGAGACATTAGCAGCAGCTATTCCACAGAACCTAGATATCCAAGGGATACAAATAGAGGGAAAGCAACACAAAATACTGCTCTACGCTAATGATACTGTCCCTTCTGGACTAATTCTCATCTTCCTCCTTTGTCCCCTTATTTTTTTTAATTTTGATTATCGAAAAAAACAGTTGGTTACAGTGCATACATTCCAATCTTCATGTTTCATACAACTTGGAAAGATTACATTTCTAGTGCAACAGGAGGAATACTTTATCACCTAAGTTGAAATATCCTTCTTTTGAGATGACACTGGGGCTATAACTTTTATAAAACCATAGAAACCATAAAATAAAGCCAAATAGTATATGCTGGAGATCTTTTATCCTTCCATTTTAATAGTTTATTTTTAAAGGCTGTCAATATGCCTAATCTGATGAATCTCAGCCAAATAGGAGGTACAGAACCAATGAGGCCACCATTACAAAAAAAGCATCCACAGAGGTTGTTTAGACAGTGCAATACCAGCTATTCTGGAAAAGGTTTTCAACATTCTTCTCCACCAGTCATCTAGCGCTGGGCATGTAATCTGCACATGCCCCAAAATACTGATTTTATTAGGACATTTGGGGCATTTAGTTGAGCAGTTTGAGTTCATGAGGCTCAATCTATGAGGGGTATAATATTATTCTATGTAACGTAGTTTGGTTGATTTATTACCTAATTTGTTTATGATAAAAATTCTTGACCATTGTCTTGTTGAAATTTTAGTTTTCAGTTTCTCCTCCCATTTCAATTTTACTTGGTTCAGATTATCCCACATTGCATGTTATAACAATATATGGGTTAGCAATAATTTAAATAGATTTGGTGTTGGTCAGTATCATCACCCCCAGACATAAATAGACTTCATGGCAGTCTCAGGATTGTGCATCAATCAATCAATCAAAGTCCACAGAGTTGTCCATCAACAGTCTCTGCATTCCCAAGTTTTTCAAATTGCATGGGCTTCAAAGGGCACCAGACTACATCAAATACCTGGGTATATAAATCGCACCAAGACTGTTAGCAGATCATAAAGTAGAATGCAATGTTTGAAGTGTACTACAACCGTCCTTTGCTGGGAAAATCAATGTGTTCAAGGTGGGGACATTCCCCAAGCTATTCCAACTCATCTCACACCTGCAGGTGACTATCTCCAATCAGAAGCATGAGACAATAGACAAGATGGTTAGTAATTTCCTATAGGAAGGTAATCAGCCCTAATACAGCCATCACAAACTTGGGTCCACCAGCATAAAGCAGGATGGGGACTCCCCTGGTTCAAAAGAAACTGCTGGGCATTTCAGGCAGCACAAACAGTGACATGGTTTATAATCCCAAAGTATCTGTTCAATGACTAGTTGTGGAAACTAGTTCATCTAGGCAGAGTCCCCTCTGCAGTGTGGCTGTATAATATACCTGGCAAAGCACTGAAACAACACACTGCAATTGGTGAATCTATCCAAGTTTGACTGCAACTTCAGAAATGGCTGGGTATGGCACTGTCTCAACCTGGACCAGTACCCCACTGGGGAAACTTGCCCTTACAAATTGGGAGCCCCACAATCTCTTGGCCCCTGTGGAAGAAGAAAAGAATACACAGCCTAGCTAACCTGTCATACTTCAAACCAATGACCTGGACTACTTCCAGAATCTTCAAGCCCAATATGGCCTCCCTCAGGTTAATGTCTGATGTTTCCTGGTATGCCCAGGACACAGGACTTAAAAAAACTTGGAAAGGTATCTACAATGTAGTCCCAGCACCTTTTTAGTGCTGGATACAGCTGCCCATGGGGAAAAACAGGAAGAATTTATTCCCTTATTAGTGATAGTACCCCTGACTAAACTACAAGGACCTGAATCAAATGGTCCCTAGCTCTTTCTCAGCACAAGACTAATTAAGACAGGGGCTCTTACAGGAGGCTTGCTCACACTGCACTCAGGAACCACAGGGGCAGACTAATTGAAAACAAACTACTAAACATGTGGTATTTTACTTCAGTTGCTATCTATGTTACTTAAGTGCATCCCCATAATAATGACTGGTGATGCAGTGTGTCAGGAGAAAATCTGCTATACAGCATGCAGGCCTGACCCCAGCTGCAGCAGTGATGGACACAAACTAGGCTCCTCATCAGTAAGGTGCTGAGGCATTCAGTACCACATTCTGCAATTCTTCTCCTCCTAGGAGTAGACAAGGACACCCCACACCTCAACCACTTTGAGATGAAGTTGTTCATGTAGGCTGGCTTTCAGACCAAACACCTGTTTCTGTGATGATTCCCTCCAATCAGGAATTTACAGCATGCTTCATGCAGCTGGCACAGTTTGAACATCTTTCTCGACTAGCTTCTGGAATAAGTCATTCCATAGTGATACATATGGGTCCACTTTTCACAATTCCTGAAACAACTAGTGCACCCCCCTGCTGACCCACCCTTTACCTCCAGCAGTCATAGATTAACTTGGGGTCCTCTTTTAGTGTAAGAATTCTCCTTATGTACCTGGAAACTACTGATATCATCCTTCTGATCTTGTCTCCTTGCTTTGCCTTTTTGCAAGACTCCACCTTCCCTGTGTTGGGGATATGTTAAGTTGGACTGTACTTCCTTGATGATACTTGAACACTCAATTTCATATAGGTATCAACTTTGTATATACAGTTGTTACAGTTATTGGTTCATTGTTTACATATTCATGATGCACTTCATCAAATCTGAGCCAATATACTGTATACAAACCATGTCAAGTCTAGTTATGAGCTTGCCATATTCTGTATAATCTTGCATTAATCACAGACACTGCATGTTCACACTGCACCTTTGAATGCTATCCTGAACTTACTTCTAGTTTTTCACTCAATATGGCAATTGAATATATGCTAACAATGCATAATTGTATGTAGTTGCTCAAACTTTAGTTTTTCAATAAACAGTTGACAAAAAAGGAGCATCCTTTTAATTATTTCAAATATAAAAATAAGCTACGCAAAAGATTCAATACAATAAAAAATATAAGTCCAAAGTTTCATGGTAACATTCATTTCCTCATTAAATCCCTGGCAAGCATGAAAACCTAACATCGTACATTAAGAATCAAAAACCCAAGTGGAAAGACTGCTACTCCAATTTATTGTACAATTTACTGCAAATCATATTTTTGTATCTTAATACCTCCTCTGAGACCACCCTTACTGTTGTAAGAGTGGTCTCGTAATACATTCTTAGGATATGAGAACCAAGCCCAAGGTATGTGACACTGATGCCCAGTGGATGTACATGATGCCACTCTTATAACCGTAAGAGTGGTGTCAAAGTCAGTATTAACATATTATTGATTGAGGGTGATCAATAAAATAAGAGCATTTTTCAACAATTCCCCCTTTAAGTCCATTTCCTGAGCAGCTGTGCAAGAGACATTCTTCAAACAATAAGTGTGTCTCACGTGCAGGGGAAAATGAGTGCTATGATTGGTCAGGACTGCTCCCTTCCTATATAAGAACATAAAATGCAAAGTAACTGTTTGACTGTCCAATGATGAGGTTGGTTTTGTTACTTTTCTTTTTGTTTCTAATGGACTTACAGTAGTGTCATAATCCAGTATAAACCACTCCTTTATACAAATTTACAAAAAAGATAGTCTAGAGGTTAGATCACTGAGCTGTGAACCTAGATACCCAACCAGACCTCAGTGTGAATCCCACAGCAAACACTTGAATACAGTGTGACTCTTAACAAGTCCCTGAATCCTTCTTTACTCATGGGAGGCTCCTAGAAATGAATTTCAGCTCAGTGTGTCTTTTCATTCCAAAAATTCTAAAATAAAAAAAGGTTTTTTAAATGTATTCTTTTTTTCATACTTTTTTTTCTTTCTTGTTCATCCAGTGGGCAGATGCATCAGTCTGGCCCCCAGCCCCTTGTTATGCAGAAACCAGCTCTGGGGTAAATAAATCAGATTCTTGTATGTTTACAGTGTCAGCCAAAGAAACAACCACACAAGCAATGATAATTTATTACAATACTCATGCCAAGCATGTGACAGAGAAACTCACAAAGAAGTTGGGTTCTCGCTAGTCTCCAGAAGAAAGTACAAAGTCTCAGTGAGGAGCTGGGTTACACAAGATTGTATACCATAGGTAACATCATAGCAACAGAGATAACCTTATGCAGTAGTTACAGATATGAGAAACATAATGTGTTGGTTCTATATTATAAACAAGGCAGTTTTTCTTGGATAATTACTTAGAAGACAGAATTACTGAGTATAATGTGAAACAAAGGATATGTCTGTGTTAGCATGAACTTAGACAAAGAGAAATGCTGACAGACCCAACTACATGTGGCATACTAACCTAAGTACAAAACACGTACTACGTATGATTATATGAGAATGTAAGTATATAAGTGTACAAATTAATTACTAATGATCCATAAGAGTCATCTTATCAGTAATTAGGTGGTGTATATAAAGATATAAGACAAACACAATCTAGGTAAATACATTATTTATTTATTTTTTGTTGACCGGGTAAGTGCACTAGACAAATTCTGCCTATTTTCAGGCATGACCTGGGGGAAGGGATACAGATGAATGCCAATTGACCTTGAACCAGATTAAGCTGTTGGTGGTATTTTTAGTGAATGAGGGAAATTTGGCCAGGACACCGGGGAAATTCCCCTACTCTTTTTCGATAAGTACCAAGGGATCTTTAACATCCACCTGAACTACCACCAATCCAGGTAGATGGGACCTCGGTTTAACGTCTCATCCAAAAGACGGCACCTCAGAAGTGCAGCACCCCTCTCATGCTGCACTACAGTGTCAGTTTTGGGATATTAACCCAGGTGCCAGATGTGGGAACTGAACCCACAGCCCTCTGATCTCCCGGCCTCAGAGGTGAGTGTGCTGTCTTCTGAGCCACTGACACTGTTATATTATAGTGGAGCATAATGAATCATACATGATATAATCCTATAAAGATGTAAACATTAGCATATATTATAGGCAAAGCACATTCCTAGCAATCATGCTTATAAGCTGAATGCCTATATGTACATGTTAGTGCAAAATAGCAGTATCACAGTATAATAGACCAGGAATACAGTGTAAGGTGTAAGTGGGATGATAGGGTGGCATAAACCATGTGCAACAGTCCCCTCTTTGTTGCCCTAACTGCAAAAGTGGCAACACAACAAAAATACAATGCTTAGTCATCATTCGTGTACAAGGTCAAGGCACGAGGCTGATAGAGGAATTTTTACTGGTCATGTTGGTGTTACAGGCTTTTCATTAAACAACACAATGTAATTATAAGGGAAAATATTAGTAAACTTTTTATTACTATAAAATTTGAAATGTAAACTTCACAATGGGGTTTTCCAGTATCAAAATAATTGTATCACTAATATGTCTCAGGTGTGAATCTCTCCTGTTGGGAAGAGATTGTAGAGGCAAACTTAAGTTGCCTGTGTGGATATTAAAATAGGTAACTAGCGAGACAGAGCATCAAGATACTTAGGACTAGACTCAGTAGAATCTGGCTCTGGGATGGGAACAGATGTAATCACAATACGACCTATAACAATGTTGTTTTGGGGAAAAAAATGGAAATTAGGAAAGTTCACTTTGCATAACTTTAGTCCACATCAGAAAAATGTATTGCTGGTCACCACGCAATGCTCCACATCAGCAGAATATATCACCTTGGAGGATGGCATTTTTCAGTTGGTAAGTCGTCAGGACACAAAGTATCATTGTCAACAAGCTGTAAACTATGAACAATTCCAGGGATAAATCCAGAGTTTCTTCACGTGTCAGATGAAGATTCATAGTTCAAATTAGATGCATTTAGGTTTTCCAAAGGTAGATACAAATGTTCAGGAGGCTGCAGTATTTGCAGAGGCCTCAGCAGGGAGTGTAGTTAATTCCTTTTATTAGATAGATAGATAAATACTTTATTTGTTCAGTCAAAGACCTTTACAACATATAAAAAAACACCTGTATACATATAAAATCTTCACAATAGTCAAAGTACACAGTACATCCATAGAAAGGAAAACTCTATACATAAACATAAGTATAGAATCCACTCAAAAACAATTCCATATCATGTTTAAAGTGCATAAGGTCATTTCCTGGAAACAATAAAGGGAGGCAGTATAGCGCAGTGGTTTAAGGCTCTGAGCAGCAAATCTGTTGACATCCAGCAGACAAGACCTGGGTTTGAATCCCACAGCCTACACTTGCATACTGTGTGACCCTGAGCAAGTCACTTAGCTTTCCTGTGCTCCCAGATTGCTCCTGTAAAAAAGTTTTCAGCTTAGTGTGCTACTCCTGGTTAAACTAAAAACATGTATTGTGCAACTTGGAAGTACAAGGCAGCTAGACTGGATTAGGTCTTACAATATTTCTTTCTTTTCAAGGCAATACTCTTTAGATAGGCAGCTACTTGATTTATAATATATTTGTCCTGGGTGGTAAACATGATATTCAGCAAGATCTTACTCTCAACTAACTGTACTGAATCCCAAATTGGCTGGTGCCAATAAGCTCTTTGCTTATTATACCATGAACTATTAAGTATTACATGGTTGAAATCCTTAATTTCCAAACAAGAACATTCACAGAATCTATCCTCCACATTTTTCTTTTTAAGAAGCGAGCTGTCATAATATTACCATAGTAATATTACCATAGTATCTAGTGTACCAATATCTTTTAACTTGGTCTGTGATAACATCTGGACAATATCTATACTCATGTTTCAGATCTTGAGCTACTAGTCAAGGTGAAGTCTTTATTTTTGGTGCCATTAAGAGATCATATTCTTTATGGACATTCACCACTTTATTCCTTATATATTTGGGTATTATAAACTGATTTGGATCCCTTTTGATGTAATTTGTTCAATATGTCCAAATCAAAATGTTTCAATAATGTTTTATATCCTTTAACCAATCTGATGTATAGCAACCTCTTTTTCCCACTCCAGTTTCTCCATGAAACAGAATGAGGATAACCCACCTCTATCCATTCTTGTTAGTTTAATCCAATCAATCAATCTTCTAATTGCTATTAATGCATTTGATGTAACCATCCCAAGTTCCACTCTCACTAATACGTTTGCAGCAGAAGGACCAAGTCCCATTGCATTTTTATAAAGTTTATTTACTAGAACTTCTGTAGATTATTTTTTATCCAAACTCCAGATTTCACTCTGATAAGTTATTTGTGGAAAGTGTTTTGCTTTTATTGCTCATATTAAAGGTAGTATAGTATTTCCCTCATATTTAAAATTGAATATTTCTAATGATCCTGCTGTTTGTTTTACTTTTGTCTTAAGCTTTTGAATATGTTTTTGCCACTTTCCATTGTAGGGGGTTCATTAGATTGTGCATGTAATTTTACAATGGAATAGCAACAGTATTGTGGAAGATGATCACATGGCTGCACAAAGTGTAAAAACTTATGACAGTATTCAGTTTGTAGGAGATGCCAGCCAGGCTTGGAAAATAAGCACAGAAGAAAATGGATTTCTTGCTTGTAGATCAAATAAAGAAGAGTCTTCTTGCTGAAGTTAAGGGGTTGCCCCAACCCTAGGCTTGGCTTCATAGTATGCACAGCAATGAGCTTGATTGTAGAATCTGAACTGGCTTGACCTTTTATGGTTTATTTGAGAGTTCACAACATGAAGCCTAATTTCAATTATTAGGCCAGTATTCACAGTTGGTAAAACAAGTTGGAAGATGTCACGTCTGCATAGAAGGTGATGATCCTTCCAAGTGTGACAGCAAACATTCAGAGTCAGTCATGATTCCAAGACCGCACAGTGAAAAAACAAAGGAGGTAGTTTCAACCTTTCAAGATAAGAGTTCCCATAAACATGACCAATAGAATAGTTGATTGCCAGACAATCAGAGATGGATGTTGCCAGATAAAAATGTGGTAATAACACTGTGAGAGTCACAAACATGACTTCCTGGATTGTACAGGAATAAGTTTTGAAACATGGAGCAACACTGGTGTGTGGTGACATACCCAACATTCCTTGCCATTGGCAAGGGAATAGTGCTAGATTCAAATAAACATTTGTTAACACATGCAATAAAAGTGCATTTGGGGCAATACCACTGACCCATATGTCTAGTATGTACAGTATGAGATCAGGGATATGTCCTAATTCCAGATCCCAGAAGAGATAACCAAAGTGTTGTAAGAACATAATAGCCATAGATAGTGCAAAAGGCTTCCCTATCTATGTGATGTTCGCCTGCTTCCTTAATGCAAGAAGAAATTAATTCATTAATATTAGCTTTTGTCATGTCAAATCCTCTTCTGAATATCCTTCATATTGTAAATGTAAATTGTTCTTCATGAGCAAGACCATGTATACCTTTACGATAGGGAAGTATGATATTACATTTTATACTATCATGACCCTTTAACGTATGTGTCTGAATAGAATATATCAGCCCTATTTCAAATAGATATATTAGATACAAATAGGCCTGAGGCTAAACCTGTTTTTAAAAAAAAAAGAAGAAGAAGAAAACACCCAGAGTGTTTGGGTAGGTCTACAGTTCTTAGATGTACCACTAAGGGTCAGGATGTGAAAATCCTGTGTGTGTATGGTGCTATCAGTCCCTATATAGAGGTTATTATTGAGTACCTGGTATGTCGCCAAGGTATTCAACAACATAATTACTTTTTTTTTTAAATGGGAAATGTTTGTTGTGAAACATTAAACAAATCATTCCAAGTTTGAAAGGATAAGATTTAAAATCACTGGGATGTGCATGAACTGCACATTATTAACTAGGGTACCTGGTTTGGAAGTGGCTATTAGACCACTGGATGGGCCAGGGTCCTATTTTGAGCACTCAACATTAGGTGTCACAAATTCTGTGGCATCATAGGGTAAAACCATGTCTAATGGATTTTATTGCCAATAAATTTTGGATGCAAAATTCTGATTATCAATAAAATGTAAACGGGGTCTAGATCACATCTAGCTGCTAGGAATGATCCAAAGCAACAATCATAACATTCAGTAGGGCCACACTACCCTCCTGGACAATGAACATGTATTCTAGGACTTCAGTGTGAACCTCACAGGATGCAATTAGATCATATGGGTTTTTGAAGATCTCTGCCTCAACAAGCTGCAGCCACATACAAGAGCAGGGTTATTCTTGATGCCCTACAGGGGGCATGCCTCAGATAGCTAGTGGTGGAATCCACTCGGGAGGGAGCAGTCTTAGACCTGGTACTGTCAAACAGGAATGTAGAAAGCATCTCAGATTTAGAAGGTAGACATCCGGGAACAAGCGACCACTAAACATTGTGGTTCCCGATAAACATAGCCATAAGTCAAGCCATACAAAAGTAAGAGTATTAGACTTTAGGAGGGCTGACTTTGGAAAATAATGAGAGTGTCTTCAAGCACTAACAAATGGGCAAGAAGGAGAGGTGGAGGAACAATGGAGAGAAATCAGAACAGCCATCACAGAGACAAGCCTTTCTGTGAAGCAAATCAACAAAACAAAATGAAGGAAAAAATACTATGGCTCTCAAAGAGGTTGTGGGAAGGTTAAGAGAAAAGGTGGCATTCAGTAAGTATAAGGAAACATAGAGGAGCAGGTCAGAGAACTGTACCAGTTAAAGCAAAAGGAATCAGGAAGACAGTCAGAATAGCAAAGGCCCAAACTGAGGAAAAGACAGCCAACTCAGTTAAGAAGGGGGATAAAGCCTTCTATAGGTACATTAGGGAGTGAAGAAAGGCCAATGGAGCAATAGTGAGGCTTAATAAAGGGAAGGGAAGGGATGATGGGCAGACGGTGACAGTGAAAAATCAGGGATACTGAATTAATACTTCTGCTCAGTATTCACAAAAGAAGAGGAGATGGAGGTACCCAAATAAAAGAATAGAAACACTCTGGATAGGGAGGTTGATACCAGTCCATTAACAGTAGAAAGGGTTCTGAAAGAACTCTTAAAACTGCAGGTGAACAAAGCGATGGGGCCTGACGGGTTCGCCATAGAATTTTAGAAGAACTAAGGTAGAACTACTGACACCACTGACTACCCTTTTAAACAAATCATGTGAGGATTGTGTGGTACCCGAGGACTGGAGGAGGGCAGATGTGATTCCCCTTCACAAAAGTGGGAGCAAGACAGAGGAAGGAAACTACAGACCTGTTAGTTTGACCTCAGTGGTAGGGAAAATGATGTAATCACTTCTGAAGAAAAGAATTGTTGAGTTCCTAGAGGCCAGTGGGGCACAGGACCCAAGGCAGCATGGATTCACAGAATGAAGGTGATGTCAGACAAATCTAATAGATTCCTTTTACTGGGTGACCACAGTATTAGACCAAGGAGGGGCTGTGAACATGGCCTACCTAGACTTCCACAAGGCATTTCACACAGTCCCACAAAAAAGATTAATGAACAAGTTAGCCAGTCTTGGAATGGGTCCCAAGGTGGTAGCCTGGGAAGAAAATTGGCTGGACAACAGGACACAGAGGTAATAGTAAACAGAGTCCACTCTGATGAAAGAGGGTTAATAGCAGGGTACATGAGTGTTCAGTACTGGGACTGGTCCTCCTTAAAGTTTTTATAAGTGACATTGCAGAGGGACTAGAAGGAAAGTATGTATTTTTGCAGATGACATAAAGATCTGCAACAGGGTCGATACAGAAAGTGGGATAGAAAGGATGTGAAGGGACTTGGCAAGGTTGGAAGAAAGGTCAAATGTATGGCAGTTTAGATTCAATGCAAAGAAGTGCAAAATAATGCACCTGGAAAACAAAAACCATGGGGAAGAGTACACAATGGGGTGGTGGGTGAGATACTAACAACAAAAATGGAAAGGGACTGGGCAAGGAATGTGAGAAGGCAGTAAGGAGGGCTGGTGGGCAGGATACTTGGATGCATAAGGAAAGGCATCACTAGTAGAAAACAGGAAGTTGTTATCCATCTGTATAGATAGTTGGTGAAACCCCATCTAGAGTACTGTGTGCAGTTCTAGAGACCCTATCTCTGCAAGAACATAGACAGGATGGAGGCTGCCCATAGGAGGGCAACTAAAATGGTGCAGGTTCTGCACCAGAAGACATGCAAAGAGAGACTGAAGGAGCTTAATATGTATATCCTTGAGGCAAGGAGGGAGAGGGGGGACATGATAGGAACTTTCAAGTACCTAAAGGGACTCAACAAAGTCCAAGAGGGTAGCATCTTTCAGAAAAGAGATGTGCAAGAACAAGGGGGCCCAAGTTGAAGATATAGGGAGAATGATTCAGAAATAATGTGAGAAAGTATTTTTCATGGAGAGGTTGTGGATACATGGAACAGCCTCCTGAGGAGGTACAGTACAAGTCACGTTAAACTGTTCTTTCAATGAGTTGCTGTAGCATTTCTGACTTGAGTTGCATAAGTGTTGCTGGATCCAGCACAAAGCCTTGCACAAACTATTTCTCTTTTTAACTTTATCTTTTTATTGATATTGTATATATAAAGAGAACACACAATCCATACAGCAGGAAAATATCCTCCATATAAGGTACAAAACATCACTTTAACAGTCACAATATATAGGTTAAACAAATTAGAGAGGTCTTCATACACATATTAATATTAAGCCTTAAACCTAGAAAGGTTGTAAGTAGGAAATGGAGGAGTTACAATCAGTTAGGCAGCTATTGATTCAGAAAGGGTTCATCATATGTAAAATAATTACTAGTGAAGGCTTTAAATTGGCACTCAACAAGTTGCATAAAGTGATAAATATAAAACTACAGTCAATATTCAATAACAGGTGGATGGGAATATGAGAAAAATGTATAGGGAAAAATAGAAGATAACAGGGAGGAAAGAACGAAAAACAGAAAAAAGAAAGATGGGTCAGAGGGGAGAAAAGAGAGATATCTGTGCATGGGAGCAGTAATAACCCTAATATAAGAGAAAAATAAGAAAAAAGGGTTGAATAACCATAAATTAGGCTCTAGAAGAACCAGAAGATTCAATATGCTTGAAGTAATCCTGCCAAAATCTGTCATATATAGTGAGTCGATTATGAATAACATGAGATAATTGATCTAGGGAAGCATACTGGGAAAAACTTTGAAGAACATCTGAGGGATGGAACAAAGGCTATTTCCATTTCATAAGAATCAGGTGTTTAATCAGGAGAAATGGTATGTTTAACCATCTAAAATGTGCATGTAAAAGGGGAGAGTTATTTGAGATGATAATAGGAATAGTTTGGGGTCTAAGGGAAGTCTTTGTCCTATTACTCTAGAGGCAAGTAAATAGACTGCACCAAAGCTTATTAATGGGTGCACATGACCACTATATGTTAAGTAAATCCTCGTTGGGTGACTTACAGCACCAGCAGTTATTACTGTTTACTAGACCAATACAATGAAGAAAAGTGGGAGTTCCGCATCTTAGGTGTAGTTTTTTACTTTGTGTTAAGGAACCACGGGCATCTTTAAACGATTGAGTATGAGGCGTCAGCAATTGCTCCATTGTGCGCTTGTAATATTATAGTTAAGGAGATTACTCCATTTATTTTTGGCTGGTATAGATAGGTCAGGTAAATTGTCTGTAATGTCTTTGTAGATGGAGCTGTTCAATTTTGCAGACAGACTGGTCAGTGGACGATCGTTTGATCTAGAAGAGTATGTTTATACACAAAATGGGAAACAGGATTATAAGCCACCTGAATTTGGACATACTTCCAGAAGTCTTGTTTAGGAAGCTTCTAAATACCCTGTAAGTCTGAGAATGATCTAAGAGTAGTGAATTCTGGTCCAAGATGTCGTCTAAGAAAAAAAAATTGCTTTGCTTCTCCATGTACAGCAATAGATTGGGTGGTTTTCTAGGGTGAATAATGGGTTGCCCCATAAAGGGACATACAGCCAAGGTGCTGGGTTAGATTTCAAGAATTTGTGGATTAGTTTCCAGTAAAGAACAGAAGATGATATAGTTGGGTGTAATTTTAGCTTAGAGGAAAGAGGATTAAAGATGAAGGAAGTAGGAACTCTTCCAGGACACAATGCGGATTTCATTGCCACCCAAAGTCGGGAGTGAGATGAGGGTTTCTGAAACCATTTAATGGTCTGGGCCATTCAAAAAGTCCACAGGTAGCCTTTGAACCAAGGGAGTCCGAATCTACCCTTTTTCCATTGTGCATGATGCGTGTTACGGCTGAATCTCGATAATTTCCCATCCCAGATAAAGTTGCCAATTAATTTATCAAATTTAGAAAGAAAGGAGGATGGTAAGTTTAAGGGAATATTGGCAAAGAGGTAGAGAATCTTGGGTGATATGGACATCTTGATGGCTGCAATTTTCCATGAAAGAGAGATTAAGAAGCTCCCACCTGTCAAGGATCATTTTCATACTATCTATTAAGAGATTAAAGTTGATGTCCCATATTTTTTCTAAGTTATAAGTTATTTTGATTCCTAGGTATGTTATACCCTGTGGTGACCAGTGGAATCAAGGGTAGGTTCATGGATGGTTTACAGTGGTCATTAAGGGGCAGTGTTTCTGATTTACCATACATCAAAGTAAGGCCAAAAATGTTAGTAAATTTATTAGGTAGATCGACCAGCAAGGGTACAGCTTCATTTAGGTTTTCTAGTAATATTAGGAGGTTGTCCACATAGGAGAGAGAAACATATCTTGAGTTGCACACAGGGATGGCCTTAATGCCAGTGGACTGATGCAAACAAGCAGTCATGGGCTCTGTGGCTAAAATAAACAGAGATGGTGATAAAGGACATCCTTGCCTGGTTCCCCTTGCCAGTTGAAAGTGTGAGGAGAGGGTAGAGTTAGTAAGAACCTTTGCCACAGAGGAGGTATACAATAATTTGATTAGGGAGCAAAAGGTATGAGAGAAACCAAAGTGAGATAAAACTTGATAGAGATAGTCTCAATTTAAAGAATCAAAAGCCTTTTTGAAATCAATGGCTATGGCTGCTGCTGGTGATTTAAGGGGTTTGGCTTTATAAATGAAATAAAAGTAAATAAGGAACGTAAATGGTCAGAACCAGATCTATTCTTAATAAAAACCCACTTGCGATCAATGAGTCAGCTTGGGAATAAGGGATTCAAGTCTAGAAGTTAGTAGTTAAGCAAATATCTTCCTGTCTGTGTTTAACAGGAGATTGGCCTATAACTGGCAGGGAGTGTGAGGTCTTTATCTTTCTTAGGAATTAAGGTTATGACTGCTTCAGTACAAGTTGGGGGAAGCTTGCCATTATTGGAAGCTTCTTGTAAGACATCAAGAAGTATGGGGCATAAAGTGTCAGAGAGCATTTTATAGAAGTTTTTATCATACAATATTTTTATTGATGGTTTAGGTTTTACCACATACATCAGTACAGCTGCCAGCAGGCCATAAAATACAGATAAGTACCAGTCCAAACATTAGATAAAACCTTGTTCAAAAACTTTTAACTCTTCTAGTTGTATAATCACTAGGTCATAGCATAAGTTAACTTAATATATCCCTAAGCTGGGAAAAACATAAGTTGTTGTAGGTTAGGAGAGCTCTTTCTGGAAATAAAATACCCATTAACAGCAAACTATCATAACAAAAACAACAAAAAAAACAGTCTGTCAGCATTCATCCTGCCTTTACATTACATAGCAAGATGCATTTTATAGAAGTTGAAAGATAATCCATCACCCCCAAGGATTTACCAGACTTCGGAGATGACAGAGCATTCTGAATTTCTTGAAGAAAAAAGGGTTCATCTAGGGAATTTGTTTCAAGGAGGGAGAGATAAGGAAGACGTAGAGTTTTAAGGAACTGTTGTATTTGTAAGGTAGATGGGGGATTTGTATTTGAATATAAATCTTGGTAAAAGGATTTCATAATACGGTTTATGGATGGGGTTATCAGAATGAATTGTACCCTGAGCATCTTTTAGACTTACAATATGTCTCTCCATTTGTTGTGCTTTAAACTGGTAAGAAAGAAGTTTCCCAATTTTATCGCCATGCTCCCAAAATTTGGGTTTAAGTTTAAACAGGGCCAATTCAGGTTTAAGGGAGATTAAGTCATTTATTTTGATTCTAAGTTGAAGAATTTCAAGATGAAGTTGGGAGTCTGGTTAGTGTTTATTTGAATTAAAGTTTAGATTCTCTTTGGTCTTAAGAGATTTTTCCATTTCAGCCAGTTATTGTTCTCTTACCTTTTTCCTGTGGCAGCATAGCTGTTAAATGTCCTGTGGATAATAATCTTTAGAGCTTCCCATATGGTGGACATAGTAGAGTTGGTGGGATTATTGTGAGAGAGAAGTCCTGAATCTGTGCTTAATCATGGGTAAAAGTCGAGATCTTGGAGAAGAAGAGGTCCAGGCACCAGAAAGAAGATTTAACTGAAGGGCCCTCTACAGAAGTTGGAATTTGACAGGGGAGTGGTCTGAGATTATGATGGGGGAGATGATGAGTCAGTAGTTTTATCTATTATAACATGGGAGACTAACCAGTAGTCAATTCTGCTGTATGTCTTATGTGGGGAAGAATAGAAAGTAAAATCTCAGTCACGGAGACGAAGGAGATGCCATACATCAGCTAAACTGAGATCCTTCATCAATAATGAAAGGGCTTTAATGCTTCTAGGGTGGGCATCTGTAGCTAGGTTACTCCTATCAATACTGGCTCTAAAGCTAAACTGAAATCACCCCCAATAATAACTGGTGTATTATCAGTGATAAAGGATAGTATCTGCTGAGCCAGATTGTGGAAAAACTCTGGGGAGTCAGAGTTGGGTGCATAGACATTGACAAGCAGGAGAGGACCAGAGCTGGTGTTTAATTTAACCATCACCCATCTGCCTGCAATGTCAGAAAGGGAGTTTAAAAGGGACCTTTTAAGATTCTTTTAAATAAGAATAGCTACTCCTTTTATTAGAGGTATAGGATGATTCTACATTTGACCGACCCAGTCTTTTCTAAGGATGTGATCATCCTCTGCTAGTAATTTTGTTTCCTGAAGGAAAGCGATTTGTGCTTTATGTTTTTGAGATATGAGAGGATTTGCTTTCACTTACAGTGAGAATTATGTCTCTTCACATTCCATGTGTATAAAAGTATGTCACTCGTAATGTCAGTAATAAGGAAGGGGAGTAATCACTGGAATGGAAAGGGACATATAAATAAAGCAGAGGATGATCAGAATATAATAAAGAAAGCATTTGTATATGAGGAGAATGGCAGGAACATTCAAGTCGAAAAAGTAAGGTATATAGATCATGAGTAGCACAGAAATCTTTCTATATTAGGATAGAAAAAAGAGAGCAGGAGAGTCATGGATATCAACAACAGCATTAACACACTAACAAACAGAAGTAAAACTTTATATGGGTGTGATTAGATAAGAGTCAGCTGACTAGCTAAGAGGCTCTCTCATCACACTCTGGGGTGTCAGGAGAAGGAAGAGACCAAGGGGGACCAGTTCTAACTGTCAGTCCAATCCTAAGTCTAATCTCAGTAGTTTAATATAGTAAATATTACTAACAAGCTAAATTGAAGGGAGCTATACCAAAAGAGACAGGGGACTGTAATAACCTCAGCTTATACAAAGCTAATAAGACAAGAAAGAGGATAGATCTGAACAACAGAACATATTTGTAAACAGTAATAGCATCAATGTGTAAAATATGCCAACTCGTAATAACTGTGAGTTAAAGAACCTTATACGAGATGCCAGTACTGCCTAGACAAGGAGAAAGGAATTTAGGGGATGAGGCAATTGGTAATTGAGCAAATACAAAGGAAAAACTGAATTATTACTATGCTAGAGTAACTCTGAGTATAATTCAAAATACTACAGGATGAATACACATTAAATATAACTGTGAGGAAAAAGGAGGGATGGAAAATGTAAGCCCCCATGACACAAGCCAAATGTAAACCAGAGGTATATGAGGAAGTATTGGCTTCGGTAGTAACTGTGGACAAAGGGTATTGTATCAATATGGACTAGCTCCATTTACTCAAACATAAGTTTCATAATTCATAAGTTTCATAAGTTTTTCAAGTCAGAGGACAGTGTCCATAATGCTTGCCTCATATTTAATTTAATAGTTATATATATAATCATCTATCATTACTAAATCCAAATTTGTTTTGAAAGCATCCATACTTGTACTATCCACAACGTTTGTAGGGAGACTATTCCATATTGCAATTGATCTTATGCTAAACCAATTTTTTCTCCTTAATGAATACCATTTACCAATCAGTAACTGTTTATTGTGTCTACGGTTGCTTTGTCTAAGTTTGGATTTAAATAATCCTGTTCCATTTAGGAGTATAGAATCTTGTAGTAAACCATATATAAGGCATAAGTCTCCCCTAAGCCTTCTATATTTCAGGGAATACAATTTCAGATCCTTAAGTCTATATCCATAATCTTTTCCTTTCATTCCTGTTATTGCCCTACTAAATCATCTCTGCACTCCTTCAAGGTTATTAATTTCTTCCTTGGTATATGGGGACCACACTTGGACACAATACTCAATGTGGGGTCGCACCAGAGCATTGTACAACGACAGCATAACCTCTCTAGTCCTACTTGCCACATGTCTAAATATACAATTTAAAATCTGATTTGCCTTTTTAATTTGTTTGGAACAATGAAGTTTAAATTTCATATCTGGGGTGATGATAAGCCCAAGATCCCTTTCTTCCAAGGTCTGTTGTAATACCTGGTTTGCCAGTTTATATGTAAATTTAGGATTACGTTTACCCATATGCATCACCTTGCACTTATCATTGTTTAATACCAATTTCTTTTCTTTGGCCCAGATAGTAACTTCATCCAAGAAGTCTTGCAGGGTATTGTTTTCGTTACTATTGTTAACAATAGAACTTATGCGGCAATCATCGGTGAATTTAAGTAACCAAATCTCATTTAAATTTGATTCTAGGGATGAAATATAAATATTGAATAGGCATGGCCCCAAAACCGATCCCTGGGGAACACCACTTGTCACACTAGCCCAATCTGACAGCTCTCCATTTATGGCCACTCTCTGCCTCCTATCATTGCCTAAATAAGTATTATATGGGGTGATTAGGTCTTAAAATAGGCCAAGTGAGCCCCAAAACAGAGTGGACTACACAACAGTGAATCTCCATAGTGTCTATAGGCTTCGAGTAAAATGAGGTGCATAGTGAGGATAAAATTCAGCAGTCCTTTGCAACAGTACACCAAAAATAGCCTATCTCTGTAAATACTGGTGATAATTTCATACTGTGGAGAAAACATAATAAATATTAGAATAATGGTACATATGGAAGGAGACAGGTTGAATATATTTCACACTGGTTCATATGAACTTGTCATGGGAAGGAAAGGAGATATTGCCTTATAGTTATATAATGTAATTCACCCATAAAAGGTGTGAGAATCAGGATGCATACTGATTAATAATGCTTTGCTATATAGTCTGAAGACTGTAATCATAACGCCTGGCCAAACTGGAAAGTAGAGAGAAATACAGATATGAAGAGCTTGTTTAATGTAGTAATAATATTTAAACTGATGCTGAAATGAAGAACTAAGGAAGGATTAATAACATACCATAGTACCCTTGAAAACCTTGGGCTAAAAGGTTATCCAATGCAACGATGGAGTTAATTAAGTGCACCGTGATGTACAGCCTTTGCCATCCACACCTGCTGGGAGCAAGAGCATCCAGATTGCAAAGACTGTAGACTGGGTGGCTAGGTAAAAAGATGTACTGGCACTCCACTTTCAGTATCCTGGCAAAACCTACTAGGACTAAACAGCCAGAGAAAATCATGTCACCATGGATTTGTTGACGGAGTTAGGGCTATTGAGGTTTCTGCTTTTGGCTTTTGCCCTCCGTTTCCTTTTGGGCAGCTCTGAAGTTTTAAGGTGGGAGCTTGCTACAACATTTGCCCATGAAGAATCAGCAGAGACACTACCCTGAAACACCGGGCAAAAATTAGAGAGGAGATCATCTGCAGTTTGCTGGGATAATTCCTCCTGCGAGGAATGCATGTCATCCTTCAGGGGGGTGAACTTATTACTAAGAGGAATAGAGGGGTTAACTTGCAAATGAGAAACTGCAGCTTGGGATGTTTGGGTGAGACCTCATTAGTGCAGCATAAGTGATCAGAAGAGGGTGGTCCAGACAGAAGTTTCTGTAGCAGCCGAGCAGAATGTCTTGGAACAGAAACAGACGTGGTGTTGCTGCATGGTGCTGTGAGCTCTGTCGAACTTTCTTTGTGCTCCTGTGCAACATTATCTTCCCTCCGTGTGGGCACCAACATTTTGTTCAGGTTGTCATCTGTGGCTGGGCCTTCTAAGATAGTATTACAATATGAAACATCTAAGTAGTTGGCTAAAGCTTCAGGTGCGTCAAAATCTTTGAAGGAAGAACCAGAAAATAGGTGTAAAGTTGAGGGGTACAGCAGAGTGAATTTGATGCTTCTTTGATAGAGAATTTGTTTTAATGGGTTGTAAGCTCTCCTTCTGGTAGTTAGATCATTCAAAATGTCTCTGTATATGAAAATCTTAGAATCCTGCCAGATTAGATTCCCCACTTCTCTGACTCTTTTCAGTATCAGTTCTGTGTGTAAGTAATTCAAAAAATGGGCAATGATGAGCCTAGGCCACTGATCTTGGGAAGGCCTGGAGCCCAAAGTATGGTGAGATTGCTTAATGACTAACGTTAGCTCAGGAGGACGTTTTAGCATTGCTGGCAGAACATGAAACAAAAGCGCAGCTATGTCTCCTAATTCTGAATCTTCAGGGAAGCCAAAAGGCTGTAAATTGTTCTGATGATTGCAGTTTTCAATATCATCGAATTTGGCTTGTAAGGATTTAATAGTTTGGTCTTGGTTACGGTTAGTGGTCTGTAAGTCATGAATGGTAGCTGAATTGTGGGTTGTTGCATTCTCAGTCACAGATTACCTGGTCAAAGGTTTCAAGTGTGGTCATATTCTGTTGAGTGGAAGCTTTTA
The DNA here is from genome assembly GCA_016271365.2 of Neoceratodus forsteri. NCBI lineage: Eukaryota > Metazoa > Chordata > Ceratodontiformes > Ceratodontidae > Neoceratodus > Neoceratodus forsteri. Next base: position 132,399,544 of record JADMNL010000022.1, read on the forward strand.
GATCATAATCTCTGCCATTAATTTAGAAAACATCACTTCCACTCTGGCAAGCGAGTTTTGTTGTGAGTGATGATCTGCCATAGCACTGATGGATGAGGCCTAGTATGTTGCAGTACAATGTTGAATATCTGGATAGCTTTAGATGATGGATCAAAAATAACTTACAATCTGTATCAAGCAGTATGTTTGCAGGAAAATCTCTGGCATTGGCACTGAAAAAGGGTCTGGTGAAGGCTAGATGAGGTTAGATTACAGTCATTCCTGCAGAGATTCTGAGTTATGCTGCCATCTTCTGCCGGTCAGGCCATGCCCCCACAAACTGTCTCTTAAAAGTTAAAATGCAGCTTTGCATTGCACTGTAACTGGACTGCAGTTGCAATCCAACTGAGTTGCAAACATTCTACAAACATGGCTCTTAAGCTGGTTAAGCATTGAAAAATAATGCAATATGAGTTGGCAGTGCATTGCCAACTGAAAAACAATGCTTAACCAACTCATTGATGGAACAGTTTAAAGTGACTTGCACTGTAGTGGAGTCAAAAACAGGGGAATTCAGAATGCATGGGACAGACATCAGGCAATTCTAGTGATGGGTAGGAGGAAGTAAGCTGTTGGTTAACTAGGATCTGCAACTTATCCATTAGGTAGGGATATGGGCAGACTAGGTGGACCAAGCGGTCCTTATCTGCCATCAAATTCTATGTTTCTGTATTTCTAAGCTGTTTAGGTTTAGGTCACTAGTTCTTATCTGCAGTACGATGTGCAGTTTGGGCTTGTAAGAAGACCCATATTTCTAAAAAGAAAAATAAACATAAAGCAAGCATCTCTCTCTCTCTGGAACCTAAAAAAAGAGAAAAGAAAAATAGTTATTTTAGTGCTATTCTTTACATTGGGATATGGGAAAATACTTTAATCTCCTTTAAACAGTTTCAACTGACTGGCATGTAGCCATATGTCAGTGAGTTACTTGTTTTGGGGTACTGTAGCAAGTTGGTAGAGTGCTGGACTGTGTTTGTTTACAATGGAATAGGGCCTGTTGTTGGTCCTTGTCCATACAGAGTGCATCAACTAAGTGTATCTTTTGGATGTCTTGTTTGAGTTGTATTTATCTACTAATGCACCATCAGCAGTGAAAGTACACAGGTCCAAATGTAGGTGTTCTGGTAGTTCCAGGGACTGTCCGGTCATGACTTTAAATGGGGTACACTGTGTACTTATGGAAGGTGTCCCTCTAATTGCCATAAGGAGTAAAGGCAATAATGAATCCCATTCTTTGGTGTTTCCTGAACAAATTTAGATGACATAACTTTGACCTGCCTGTTAGCCCATTCCACCTGTTGTGATGACTGTGGGTGGTAAGGAATATGAAACGTTTGTTTTACCCCTAACAAATCTGGAGTTTCCTGCATTACTTCAGCTATAAAGCTGGCTCCCTGTAATCAGAATCTATCTTTAGAGGTAATCTTTTGAAAGATGGCAGCTGCTGTGAGCCAGTCAGATCACTAGCCCTGAGTTTTTTTTTTTTTATGTTTGCTTGCACGCATGTGCAAGAAACATTATGTGACAACTTAGGAGAGAAGTGGGTTGTGGAGGCGTGGCACTGTAGCAGCCAAGGGAGGCACAGCATTTGGGGGCTTGGCAGTGGTGGGCCAATGGAGGCACAGTGTGCTGATGACACTGGCTTCCAAAAGTGCCACCAAGTTGCAACGTTTTTGCCACAGCAATCATGGGTCGCCTCATCATTGCAGTGTCAGCTGACCCGCTGCAAAGAGGGAGCGACCCCTCATTGCTGTGCGGAACTTGCCGACTGTAATATTGTTTGTGAACATGCGGACGGCTTGCCGCCTGTTCACAAACAATATTACATAGTCCCCAGGACCGAGGGGGTGCCCAATCCCTCTGCAGCATGTGCCCCACAACAGTGTTTTTGCTGACGGAGGCCCCAATCCCTGTCGGCTTCAATCTCCTCCCGTTAAAGTTGCCAATGGGGAGCCCACTCCCCATTGGCATTATGTCCCCATCCCAGTTTCATTTGCTGAAAGGTGCCCAATCCCATTGGCTGCACCCCCAAAAATATCAGGGCATGCTGGAAGCCCACCCAGCACGCCCAATACCCCTGTAAAGAAAGTCCTGCAATTTTTTTTCTTTTTTAAACCTGTAAAAAAAATGGTCCTCATGGTCTCCCTGCCCTCTACAACCCGCACCCACCCACTGCTCACCCTGCCTCCCCACACACACCTCACCACATACTTACCTCCAGAGCCCAGCGACAATCTTCGTGGACCAGGAACACGCCTGCATTCTTCAAAGCCAACCACGAACTGAGGAAATGCTGGTAAGCTGTATAATGGCATAAATAGGGTTTTGTCAACTTTTTGCATATCTCAGGCATTTTTGGAGTTTTGGCACCAAATTTCCAACATGGGGTTTTGGGGCCCTCCTCATGGATTCAGTCACTGTCATGGCGTTAATCGGTCCCGAAGGTGATTTCACAGTCACTGCACAGAATCACCTTTCAGGACAGATTAACAAAATAACAGTGCTAGTGTTCATGAGGTGGGCTCTCAAAAAGCCCATGTTGCAAATTTGGTGGAAAAAATTCCCAAAATTACTGTTTTATGAGTGTGCATTGTGCAGTTGCTACGTACACTCGTAACTTCACAAATTTGCAATATTTTCAGTCCAGATTTTCAACATTGTCATTTTTCCACACCTCCTTATGAACAATATAGCTGTCATTTTTCACATCCTGGGTGAAATGTGTTTTCACACTTCTGGCGCAGAATAGCACGGTGCTGTGGGAAATCCGTGTTTGGGACACATTACGAAAATGACAGTGGCACTGTTCATTAGCAGAAGTCCTAAAATGCCTATGTTGAAAATTTGGTGACAAAAGTCTATAAAATGACTGTGCTACAAGCATGCATTATGCAGTTTACACACACGCTAGTAACTTCGCACATTTGTAATATTTTCAGTCCAGATTTTCAGCATTGCCATTTATCCACATCTCCTTATGAACAGTATAGCTATCATTTTTCACATCCTGGCCAAAATATGTTTTCACACTGTGACACATTACAAAAATCTCAGTGACATTGTTCATTAGCAAAGGTCCTAAAATGCCTATGTTTAAAATTTGGTGATGAAAGTCCATAAAATGACTGTGTTATGAGCGTGTGTTGCGCAGTTTCCACGCACGCTCATACCTTTGCACATTTGTAATATTTTCACTCCACATTTTCAACATTTCCATTTTTCCTCACCTCCTTATGAACAGTACAGCTGTCATTTTTGATATGCTGGCTGAAATGTGTTTTTGCACTTTCGGCACAGAATATTGTGGTTGCTGTGTGAAATCAGTGTTCGGGACACATTAAGAAAAATGAGCACAGGTCGTAATGTGTATGTTGAAAATCTGGTGATGAAAGCCCGTAAATGACTGTGTTATGGGCATGTGTTGTGCAGTTTCTACATATGCCTGAATGTCAAGCTTTTTAATATTCCCACTGCAGATTTTCAGCATTGTCATCTCTTCACACCTCCCTATGGATGGTACAGCTGCTACTTTCACATCCTGCCTGATCTGTGTTTTTGTACATGTGGTGCAGAATGGCACTGTCACTCTAGGAACTCAATGTTTGGGACACATTGATGAAAACACACTGCCACTCTTCATGAGAAGAGGTCCTAAATGCTTTCATGATGTGGGGTCACAAAAGGCCATGTTCATAATTTGTAATGTAAATACCAACAAATGCCCAAGGCATTAGGGTTTCTAACCATAATGTCCTACCTGTACAAGATGGGCAGGCATCGAGGTGTGCCTTTGGATTGCTTACTACTGCTCATGCCATCCACCCCACCCCCAGCCACCGACAGGCATCAAGGTGTACCTTGGACTCTTTTGGCCCCAAATCTCACCCCATTCTCCTATGCTGCACCCATTTCAGCATATGTCCTTACGGAATGGGGTAACTGTAAAGCCAAACCCTAAGGCACACCTCAACACGTGTTGGTGTCTACAGAATAGGTGAGGTGACATTGCATGACTTTTCATAGGGCGCCTAACCCAAACACTTACCCCAATGCCTGTCCATGTCTACAGGTTGGAGGTGGGGTTGGTGAACTTCAATTCTTCACTGCCATTCCTATTCTGCATCTCTCTAACTCCTGCATTTCCAATGCTAATACCTGCAAGCAAACATTCGGTATTGACAAATGCTTGTCATTTTTTTGTAACTCATTATTCTTTTGCCGTTTTAGCAGATTATAAGTTTGTAGTTAGGGTCAAAGAAGTGAGGAAGATTAGGGGTTAAAGTGCTTTTTCTGGCTGCTTTTCTTTGGTGTTTGGATACTCCGATAGCTGGGATCTTGGATGGCCATCTCGCAGTGTGGGATGCTGCATTTTTTGGTTCGGTTTGAGACCTAGCATTTATATAGGTGCTATTTTTGTGGTATTTTTGGCCTGCCCTTATTTTACACAATTTTTTTTAGGTGCTCATACATTATAGTGAGCACTTCCATTTGTTGCCTGTGATGGCTTTTGTAGTCACAGGCAGCTTTTCTGGGGGCCACTGGTGGAGCCGAGGGGCTCTTTTGTAGTCCATTGTAGCCCACTGTTTCTTTTTTTGGGGGCAAGCAAACGTTGTCACTAGGGGAGCCTGTCTGCTATAGATATTGTTGGAAGTGGTGGTGTCTGTCATTTGGATGGGAGCTTACATCCAGATTGAGAATCTATATGATCCAGGACTGAGGACTGTAGGAGGTTGTGAGTGCTGGCAGTTTTTTGTTTTTCCTATTACAGGAATCTTTTCAAAATCTCAATATTTTGCATCGGTGTAGGATTTGAACTTTGGTGATTGAGCTCCTGGTTTGGAGTTGGGCTATTTCACTGCTGGAGCCTTTGGTGGAAGGCGTAGGCTTCAGTAGTGAGGGGGTTTGGTTGTTTGGCTGTTGGAGGATGGTTGGGGAAATTGCACCTCAACTCGCTGAGTTATCAGGGGGCCACTTCAGCATTGTCCCTTCCCAGTGGGCTTTAATTTGCACCATTAAACTACAACTGACTCTGCCTGTTGTCTGCTGTGGTTGTGAAAGTGGTAGATCATCTCCCTCCACAGTAGCTGCCTGTCTACAGCAGGACTTTGACAATGTCCAACTCTGGTTTTGTTCTCATCAGCTATTCCTAAACTCCAAGAAAACGGTCTCCCTAACATTTGGCACGAGGGCAAAACTCTCCCACCTCCCCACCTCCCACACTTTCCACACACTAGATGGCTCCCCCTTGGAGTTTTGTGCTTCCTTCAGATACCTTGGGGTCTGGTTAGACCAGCATCTTGACTTCACCATGCAAATTGATGCTATACATAAGAAGCTGCACCCCATGTTGGGTGCGTTATACCATAATAAAAGTTGCATTCCAATGCCTACACACCTGGCAATCATTCAAAAAATGATCCTCCAATACTGGACTATGGGGATGTAGTTACTGTGTAGCCCTAAGTCCTCGCTGGCTAGACTACATCCTCTCTTCCACTCTTTCTGCCATTTCTCCCTGGACTGCCCTCCACTTACCCATCACTGTAACCTCTACTGCTCCTTAGACCTCCTATCTCTCCACAATCAGAGACTGATACACTGTGTTAGAACTACTGCAAAAGTCTGGTCCCAGTCACTCCCCTCCTACCTTGCAGATGCCATAGCAGTGTTGCCCCCACCGGCCTACTCACTCAGGAACATTGATTCCTGGCTTCTTCATCCCCACAAGGCCACCACATCTGGCCAGGCTGCTTTCAGCTACCGGATACCAAACTTGTGAAATTCCTTGCCAGTTGATATTTGGCACTCCACCAGGACACCTCACCTCAATGCACTACCAAGACACACTCGCCACTACTTGCCCATGCAACTTGCACTGCTGAAGCCCAAGCAGGCATGTCGTCTGGCTGACCATTCTCATCAGTATATTTACTCCTGCTGTTAACTACTCTGTATAAATGTATGCTGCTGTTCTCTGCAAAATTTATGTATTCTAACTATTTCACCTGTATATTGTTTTTTTTACTTCCAATGTCAGCTAATCTGTATATAAGAATGCTGTTATTAATGCTGGTCATATGAATGTATCAAAAATGTTTTGTAATATGTATCCTCCCTATCCTCACACACCCAGGGTGCATCTGGAATCAAGTAGTACCCTGCTCAGTATGCTTTCCTGGTAAAACTCTTAAATAAATAAATCACCTGTAACAAGGCAGAATTCCTGTCCAGGGAGATTGTTGCAGCTCAGAATCGACCAGTTCAGCTTTTCTGAACTGTAAACAGACTATGCAATCCAGCCTGTCTACAAGTTTGGATAGCCTTTTCTCACTAACAATATAAGACGTTTGCTTAGTTCTTTGCTGATAAGTTTGCTGGCATCAGATCGGACATCCATTTGGCTAGCTCTATGGGGGGGTAGTGGCTGGTTGAATGTTGCTATACTTCGGTTTTGCTGGATGGAGTTTGATTGGCTAGGGGTTGAGGATGTCATAAGAATTCTCAGGGATATGCGTCCAACCAGTTGTAGTTTGGATCCGGACCCTACTCACCTTTTATTAGGCTGTCATGATGTCATCAGCCCAGTCCTTGTGGAGATAGTCTGATGTTCATTGGAGACAGGTGAGTTTCCCTGCTCCCTAAAGGAAGCAGTAGTGACTCTCCTTCTCAAAAAAACTTCTCTTGACCCAGACTGCCCCACCAACTACCATCCAATCTCTAATCTTCCCTTTGAGGGGAAGGTTATTGAGAAGGTCATGGTGCTACAGTTGGAGAACAATCTTACCATCCATGACAGCTACAATCCTCTCCAGTCCAGATTTCATAAAAGGCATAGTACCAAGACTGTTCTGATTAGGGTGCTCAATGATCTCCTGATTGTAAGAGACCAGAGATCCCGCACCATCTTGGTATTTCTTGATTTCTCTTCAACCTTTAACACCATGGACCATGGGGTGTTGCTGGACCACCTGCATGCTATCTGTGGGCTGTCTGGTACAGTCCTCAGATGTTGTTGTTCATTCCCCACTGGTAGATCTCAGAGTGTGGTCTCAAGGAGTTATTCCTCTGAGGCATTCCTCTGTCTTGTGGGTACAGCAGGGCTCCTTGCTATCCCCCATGCTGTTCACGGTGTATATGTTGCCGTAGAGACATTGTGAGATGGTATAGGCTGAGGTTTCACTGTTATGCAGATGATTCACAGCTCTACCTGTCTTTTGCACCTGACCAGAATAGTACACTCTCAGTCTTTAATAACTGCCTGGTAGAAATCCAGGACTGGATGAACACTGGCTGGCTGAAACTTAATTTGGACAAGATTGAGATGGTGGCGGTGGACCCTGGTCACTGGACTGAGGGGTCGGGGACAGGGTGTCCCTCTGGATTTTGGCTTGGAAGGTCTCAGTTACTGACCTCTGATTAGGTGCGAAATCTGAGTATAATTCTTGATAACGGTTTGACACTTCATTCTTAGATGTCAGCCATCAAGTCCTCTTTTTTCCATCTGAGGAATATTGCCCAAATGAAGTGCCTCATTCCATTTAGTAATTTGTCTACTCTGATCCATACCTTTGTAGTTTCACACCTTAACTACTGTAACTCCTTCTACATAGGGCTGCCTGGGGTTGATATCCATTGCCTGCAGCTGGTGCAGAATGCGGTGGCAAGGCTGTTGTCTGGAACATCTTGATCCAGTCATATTACACCTGTGCTGCGTCAACTGCACTGGCTGCCAGTTCAGAGGCAGATCACCTTTAAGGTCAGCTTGCTTACCTAAAAAGCCCTACATGGACAGGGACTGAGCTACCTGCAAATTCTCCTGCATCCCTACTTTCCTCTCCAGCTGCTCCACTTGACCAAGGAGGGATTGCTGGAGATTCTCAGGGTACATCTAAAACATCTGGAGCTAGGGCATTTTCGTTTGCGGCCCTATCCTGTGGAATACTTTGCCTTGTTGAGTACAACTGTGCCTGACAGTAGAGAGTTAAGACTGCTCTTAAGACCTATTTCAGATGGCATTTGGTGCTGTTTTGTGACTATCTTATGACATTGCGGTTTACTAACTTATTGTATTTTAATATTTAATTGCTTTAATTGTTGTTTTGTTGTGTAGCACTCTGATACACTGTTGAAGAGTGCGAAATAAATAAAGTTTATTATTATTTAATCCCACCTGGTACATAGCTGGTTTACCAAGACATTTGCAGTCACTTTGGCTGTGTTGCTCTTTGTTGGGATAACCTCGACCCACTTTGAAAATAGGTTGGTGATCACTAGTGCAAACTTACTGTTGTTTTTAGTGATTGGTATGGGGCCAATGTAGTCAACCTGGATGTTTTTCTTGGGACCTGAGTGCCTCTGAGGTAACAATCTAGCATTTTTCCTAGCTGGTATAGGATTGTTCTATGCAGAGATCTGACAGTTACTGATGTAGTGTTCTACATCATTTCTCATGTGTGGCTGCCAGAGAGAGGATTTTAGTCTGTCTAAGGTTCTATTGACTCCCTGGTGTTCACCAGTTGGAGTATCAATTACTTGGTAGATAAAATCTACCCTCAGGTGTTCAGGAACTACCCATAACTTTTCAGGAGTTTTACAGCAGTGATACCAAATGAGTAGGCCATGACTGAATAGGTAAAGGTCATTTTTCACTTTCTTATAAGTGCTTATTTATGGAAGTTCTTCCTATCAAGGAACCTATACACTGCCCTCAAATGAGGGTCATTATTTTGTGCGAACATTAGATCCAAGGGCTCAAAAGGAGTTGGTTCTTTATTAAAGGCAGACACAGATAGTGTAGCTGGGACAAATGGAGCTTTCATTTCCCATGTCAGTGTTGGTGACTCAGCAGTTAGCACATTCACCTCTGAGGCCAGGAAATCAGAAAGTTGTGGGTTCTTTACCCACACCAGGCACTTGGGTTAATATCCCAATACTGACACTGTAGTGCAGTATGTGGGGGGTGCTGCCCTCCTGAGGTGCCATCTTTTAGGCAAGATGTTAAACTGAGGTCCCATTTGCCTGTTCTGGTGGTTGTTCAGGTGAATGTTAAAGATCCCATGGCACTTCTCAAAAAGAGTAATGGAATTTCCCGTGTTCTGGCCAAATTTCCTTCATTTACTAGAAATACCACCAACAACTTACTCTGGCTCAGTTTCAGTTTGTTACCATCTGTATCCCCACCAGCAGGTAGCCCTTAAAAAAGGGACTTCTAGTCTCAGTGGACTTACCCAGTCAAAAAAATTCAATATTAATAATAATGTGTCCTCTCCTTGAGCATTGTCTTTTGCCAGTGAAACAGCATGGTTGTTGTAAGGAGCATAACGTTCATGTTTACAATATGCTTAATCCTTATGAATGTACAGTTTGTATTTAAACTGTTTGGTTAGTGTTGTGATGTACAGAAACAAGTCTTTGTATTTCACAGGGGTACCATCAAAGTATTGAGATGTGTTTTCTCCTAAAGGGTAGAAATTCAGTCAGAGAGGAACAGACACAATTATAATCTGTAATAAGATGGTTTCTACAGTGCCTTTCTGCAATTACAGAGTACAAGACTGCTTGTTAAACTGTGCAGCACTTAACCCTCTCATGAAGTGTTATCAGAAGCAAGCTGTTTCCTTCTCAAGGATTCTCCAGCTCTGTAAGCCATCCACAAACAGTTGTGGTAATTATAAGGAGACCTCACCTCCTGCTTTACATTGTTTGCCAGGCATGTTTTAACAATGTCTGGATACTTTACATAAATGATGATGCACCTGCTAGCAATGCAATCTGTCATCACTAGGATGCAAAATAAGAATTCCAAACCCTGCTATCTGACCCTTGTTGGTATGTATGGCTGAGTCATCAGTCAAAACATGACACACTGTGGTGTTATTTAACAATTTCTGAAGTTCTGTCACCTAGGGCCCTGGGACAGGTAGATCAAGGGGTTGGAGTGAACAACCATGGATCTCTCCTGTCAATTATAGGCCATGGGCCAACAAGGATGGAGTTTTGATAGGAAGGACAGTTATGTCATGATCCTGTAAAAGGAGAGACCAGTGTGTAAGCCTGGCATTGGAGACAGAGTCACATTTTACTCTGTCTGACAACAGAAAGTTAGTGGGAAAATGATTGGAATGCAGCACAATGGGTGCATAGCCAATGATGTACTCAAAGTATCTTACTGCCTATTATATAGCAAAAAGGTTCCTTTCACAAAGGTTGTATTTCATCTCCACTGGGGAGAGCATCGGTGATGCATAAGCAATGAAGAACAGGGAGGCAGTATAGCGCAGACATTTAAGGCTCTGAGCTGCAAATCTGGAGACCTGGGTTTGAATTCCACAGCCCATATTTGGTGATACTGTGTGACCCTGAGCAAGTTACTTAACTTCCTCATGCTCCCAGGTTGCACCTGTAAAAAGCTTTCAGCTTAGTGTGTCTCACCTGGTTAAACAATTGAAAAAATTACAATATCTTGCACCTTCTTGCCAAAGGTGCCTGCTATTGTCTGTGCTAAACCCAAACTGTTCCTGGCTTGTGCCTGCTACTGCAGCTACAGTATTGAATGATCCAGGTGACACTGGTGGAGGAGGTCCTGCATCATGTACAGACAGTGCTGGCCCTGTCGTGCACAGTGGAGAAAAGTGGTGCAAGTTAAACATAGTTCCCCAGCAATGGTTTGTGATTCAGTAGCCATCTTGGGTGGAGAAAATGGTACTGAACAGCTGGCAGCACAGGTTCAGAAATCAAACCTGTATCCCCCCCCCCCAATGTGGCCTGTGATGCTGAAAATATCACAGCCATGGGGGCTTACAGAATCAGCGTTGTCCCTCCTCCTTCAAATGCATAGTGGGTTTCACCAGCAGGTTTCTTTATGGTAGCAACATTGTTTTTAAAGTGACAGCTTGAGTTATTAGTGGGCTGCATGTGCCCAATATCATCAGCACATTCAGTCCTCTCAGGAGGGCTGGTGTTAAATTACAGGAAGAACCATTACATTTCACATAATTAAAGCAATGTGTTCCTTAGCCAAGGACTTTCTAGCAGTGTAATTATTGCCAACTACTGACTTCATAATATGAAGCTGTGTACCAGCCTCATTCAAAAGTTCATCAATCTCATTCTTCTGTTCTTCAGAAACACTGGTCTTACTGATAACATTATTAATTATGCCTATAGGTTGGAAGGGGAGTTGCTGGCAGTCACAAGGGATGAAAAAGACTTGGGCATCATCACAGATGACCTGAAATCATCCAACAGACCACTAAACCAGTAGATAAGGGTAGGGGGATGTTGGGGTGTATTAGTAGGGGTATCACAAGTCATAAGAGGGAGGTAATATTCCCTTTTTACAAGTCACTGGATAGGCCCCATCTGGAGTACTGCATGCACTACTGGAGGCCACTCCTTCACAAGAACATTAACCAAATGAGACAGTCCAGTGAAGGGCAACCAAATGATGTAGGGACTGCATCAGAAAACATATGAGGACAAATTAATGGAGCTCAATATGTATACCCTAGAGCAAAGGAGGGAAAGAGGTGATATGAATGAAACATTCAGACACCTTAAGGGCATTAACAAGGTGAAAGAGTCTAACATGTTTCAATGTAATAAGAATAGCAGGACGAGAGGACACAGTATGAGATAAGAGGGAGGTCAGTTAAGGGGTAATGTGAGGAAGTTCCTTTTTACAAAAAGGGTGATGGATGCATGGAATGGCCTACCTCAGGAAGTTGTGGATATGAATACAGTGCAGGGCTTTAAACAGGCATGGGATGAGGCATAAGGAGCAATACAGGGAAGTATGAATAGATAGGCCATTGACAGAACAAAGACCGATGGTACATTCATAAGGTAGAAAAAGAAATGGGCAGACTGGATGGGCCTTGCGGTCTTTATCTGCCATCAAATTCTATGTTTCTGTTTCCATGTTTCTATCCCAAAAACCTCTGGTATGTTTTGTGTAGTTAAGGCAGCAATCACAGGTCCCTGTGATTGGATGATCAGACCTCCATGATGTGGTGGTCAGTAATTTTGGATTACCTCATGGGCACCACCATCTTTGGCTACTGTATTATGACCATCATCACAAGACCATGAACGGCCATCTTGGGGATGGCATGGGGACTGAATGTGATGACATTTGTGTTCCCCTTTTTGAGACTCTAACAATTCTCCATTTTGTGACTCACAGAAAAGTGAGTGGCTAGCCTTTGTTCTAATCCACCCACTGCATTCTGCAGAGTGTTCAAAATCAAACTCATCAGCAACAGAATAGGCAAGGTCTATGGGTATTACAGGCACCCTGCCAGTACCTCTGGCTGATGGTGCAAGTTCATCATTTCTGACTTGCAATTTATATGCTCAACCTCAGAACTGCTGTCACACAAATTATACATAACCTGTTTCTCCAAGTTCCCGCATACGGTGGTAATTTGAGCATTTTTCCTACCCCTACATTCTAGCTTCTCACATAACATGAGTAAGCACACTGTTAAGTACCTTAACTTCAGATTGCAAGGCTTTCTCATTGTGTAAAATGTGCCTTTTATCAAGAGACACTCTATCACATTTCATTTTCAAAGCATCCACTTCTCGTCTACTGTTATAATCATATAACAATGACTCATGCTGCTTAGTCAAGGTCTGGTGTTGAAATACCAGCTTGTTAACTATCTCAGCAGACTTAGCATTCATCACACTCATCTCTTATCTGTATGTAGTGTAATCTGATTTCAGAGCAGCACAATGTCTCATAAAAAATTCTAAGCAAGCGAATAGTGTAACTAGCAAATTTTCAGGAATATTTTCCTTGGTACCATGTTTCAGTGCACTATAGTGTTCAAAAACTGCCCTTATGGGTTTTGTTTTGTGTTTTGCCACAGTGGCAAAATCCTCCAGACCACCATAGGTAGCTTGGTATTGTGAGGCATCCAGCCTCAACGTGTACAGATTGTTTCAGACATGTCAATATAAAATGAGAAACCCTTTATCTGTCTGTAGATTAGGGACTGTGTTTGCTATGAAAGTTCCTAAGAGAACACAGACAGCCTTTGGTATATGTGGACTCCTAAATGAGTATAGACCCACTAGGATTTGAAACCACAATTGTAAAAGTCTGTCTGTTCAGATCTCTTTACAGCTGTCTGTTCCCACAGAGAAAGAGAGAAAAAAAGAAAAAAGAAACAGCTCAATATGCAGAGCTGAATATCTGGTAAGAGGTCTGTTTTGTCTGTTCCCGGTAACAAAAGCAGACTGAAGAGGTTAATACAGAAGGTGCTATCAGCTGTTTGTCACTGGGGATTTCTCACCCAATGTGTACATTTGCACAGGAAATTAAACTGTAACTTTGACTAACACCCAGACATTTGCCACAGTCACCATGAATGTTACCCAGAAACCAGCTCTGGGGTAAATAAATCATATTCTTGTATGTCTACAGTGTCAGCCAAAGAAACAAGCACACAAACAGAAGTAATAATGATAATTTATTACAATACTCATGCCAAGCATGTGACAGAGAAAATCACAAGACAGTTGGGTTCTCGCTAGTCTCCAGAAGAATGTACAGAATCTCTGTGAGGAGCTGGCTTACACAAGGTTATATACAATAGATAACAACATGGCAACAGAGATAACCTCATAGTTATGGATATGAGAAATAAAATGTGTTTGTTCTAGATTATAAACAAGATGGTCTTCCTGTGATAATTACTTAGAAGACATAATTACTATGGGTATAATGTGAGACAAAGGATATGTCTCTGTCAGCATGAACTTAGACAAAGAGAAATGCTGACAGACTAAACTACATGTGGCATACTAGCCTAAGTACAAAATACATACTACATATGATTATTTGAGAATATAAGTGTATAAGTGTGTACAGTAATTACTGACGATCTGTAAGAGTCATCTTATCAGTAATTAGGTAGATTATATGTAGAATATACATAAAAGACAAACAAAGTCTAGGTAAATGCATTATAGTGCGGTATAAAGAATCATGCCTGATATAGTCCTATAAAGATGTAAACATTAGCATATACTGTATTAGCAGCAAAGCACATTCCTGGTCCTCATGCTTATACAATGAGTGCATAAATCTACATGATAGTGCAAAATAGCAGTATCACAGTACAATAGACCAGGAATACAGTGTAAGGTGTATGTGGGACGATTGGGGGCATAACCCAGGTGCAACACCCTCCAGGCTGGAGCTCCTTCTCCATTTGCTATGTGCCTGGTCAGGCTCTCCCCATGAGTTCCCTCTTGTGTAAGAGCTGGAGGGAGGGGATGGCCACCCTCCTCCCCCCGGACACAAAATCCAAGGCAAACTGGCTTGCACAACAAGGGGTAGTGGGTGCAGAGACAACTGAGATGGGATTCGTGAAGGCCCCCTGACATGCCATTTTCCACATTTTCTGGTCCCACCACTACTGCAGAGCATCAGACTTGTGCATGGAGGGGCACCCATCTGATGTTCCCAACAGTACCTTCCATATATTGTTTCCCTCACCTGTTCTACCCCAGGCTTCCACTTGGGTGCAGCCTAACTGGGATAACATGCTTTCTATCCTGGGAGAGGAGAGGAGTATCTCAGATGCTCAATCCTCTTCCTCACCAGCTGACCCCTGATGACTCGAGTGTATTGCTGAACCCAAGTCACCAGCATGGGAAAAGATAAGGCGCATGTCGCCTCACCCCTCTTCGCCACTGGGCTGGTCTCCAAATTTATTTTCTATAGGAGATAAATATAACTGCTTGCACTGGATTTTGATTTCAGTAGATTCTGCACCAAAGTGTTGCCTATGAACAGTGGCAACAGCAAATGCCATAAAATGTTTACTTGTGATTTTCATATCAAGGACAACTTTTTAGTGATAAGAAATGTTATTGTTTTTTTCTTAGGTATGACTAATTGTCTAAAATGCTCTGAAGATCATTGGCCTAACATGAAAAAAGACACATGTATCATGAAAACAGTGGAGTTTCTTTCTTACGAAGATCCCCTAGGTTTAACACTGGCTTCAGCAATGACTTTTCTCCTCTTCATCAATTTCTTTGTCTACATGATTTTTATTAGATGTCGTCACACTCCTGTTGTCCGTGCAAACAATCGGCAACTCAGCTACCTTCTTCTCTTAGCTCTCATGCTTTGCTTTCTGTGTTCAGTGATATTCATTGGCCACCCCATGGGCGCGACCTGTATACTACGACAGGCTATGTTTGGTGCAACCTTTGCTCTCTGTGTTTCATGTGTGCTGGCAAAAACAATCATGGTTGTTATTGCATTTAATGCTACAAAGCCCAACAGTAACTTGAGAAAGTGGGTTGGGTACAAGTTGCCATCCTGTATTGTATCTTTTGGTGTATTATTTCAATTTGTCAATTGCATTACTTGGTTGGCAACTTTCCCACCATCTGTGGAATATAACATGAAAACAATAACAGGGAAAATCCTAATTGAATGCACCGATGGATCACCAGTTGCCTTCTGGTGCATGCTGGGATATATTGGCCTTTTAGCCAGTGTTAGTCTTGTGGTGGCCTTTCTTGCCAGGAAATTGCCTGATACCTTTAACGAGGCAAAATATATCACTTTTAGTATGCTGGTTTTTGTCAGTGTTTGGGTTTCTTTCATCCCGGCTTACCTCAGCACAAAAGGAAAATACATGGTGGCCTTGGAGGTCTTTGCAATCCTTTCATCAAGTGCTGGCTTGTTAGTTTGCATATTCTTTCCCAAGTGCTATGTCATCATTTTCCGACCTGATCTGAACACAAGGAAAAACATTGCTCCCAAGCAGAGCTAAATCAAAATGTGTTCTATCTGACACAATACTGTTTATAAAGTTCAGCATTAAATGATATTTTTTAACAAATGTTGACATTAGTAATTAAAATTTAAATGAACTAATTAGCAAACAGCAGTCATATAAAATGGTTTAAGTTGTTAAATAGAAATGTAAATCTACAGAACAAATGTAATTTAAGAACTTGTCTGCTCTTTTCTTTCCTCATTAATCTGCCATTAATCTATATTATTTCCTTGCTGTGACATAGTAATGTATATTTAAAACATATAATACCCTAACATTGTAATAAAGAACTGGATTCTCAAAAAGTGGTTTATATTTGCATTGATTTTCTAATGCAGTTGTTGCATTTCATCCACAGAAAATGGCCCATTTGTCAAAAATGTAGTGTGTGTATCAGTATATGATGCGTGCATATATTTTCTTGCTGTAAAGCAGGAACTGTACAACCACTGCAAATGCTCAAAATATTTAAAAATACCAATCAAATATTTTGGACCACTTATTTTACATGCAGAAACAACTCACAATCAGGAGCTGCACCTGTATCACTATCTGAAAATCCAAGGCCTAGATATTTAAAGTTAGATGGGCCTTTAGGTCCAGCATATGCACTGAAAAAGAAATGCCAGCAGCCAAAAATAAAGGTTAAACAACAAAGCAAATATCTGGTCATAAAAACAATATATTTAACATGCAGGTACACAGAGACATCAAAGCCAGATTGAACCAAGAAACAACAATAAACCCTGACTAGACTGGCATATATAACACTTCCTCAGGGCACTGCCTCTCCTGTTCCTGCATCTAGCCCCCCCCTGCTCTCTTTATAATGCATGACAGAGTGTGTCGTGCTGGATTAATGCCACACCTGTGGGTTTGGGCTGGGGCAGCAGGCCGAGTGCGTTCAATGCCCCAGGCATGGCGTTATCCCAGCACAACACACACCCTGGAGTGCATTATTCCTATTATGCAATGGCTTGTTGTTATATATAAAATAAAAAAATAACTTTAAAGAATGTTTTTATTAGTGTGGAAAAATATTTTTGTTTCTTAAGAGGAGATGCAAAAAAGAGAGCAGCCATAATGATGAAACTAAACCTGTGCCGTTATGCTGGGATAACACAATGGGTCCAGCCCCAAACTGAACAATCGTAGTCCAAGATTCTTTCTTGCCATTGTATAATCTCCAACAATGAACACCCTACACTTCTGCAACCATCATTACCATAGTCCTGTAAATATCCCTCCACTGTTTCTGTAATTTGTACCTTACCATGCTCTTGCAATTAGATTCCTTATCTATTCCAGCAACTAGCATCCTCATCAACTTGTGCAACTCTTCCTCCTACCTACTGCAACTACCCAAACCCTACTCCTGCAGCTATCCACCTCCTCACACTCTTGAAAATATCCTTCCCTACTAATACAACTAACCCCTCCCTACTCCTGCAACTAGCTCCCTCCCTACCTATTCAGCTAGCCCCTCACCTCCCATACTCCTGCAGCTATCCCCTCCCGACTCATGCAACTATCACCCCCCCATCTCATGCAACTAAACCTCTTCCTTATTCAAGGCAATTCTCTTCTTCCACTTTCATACAGTCAGCCTAATACTCTTGTAACTACTGCTGCCTACTACTTTTGTAAGTAACTTCTTCTTTACTCCTATAACTATCAGTATCCAGTGATAATGGTGACTTCAAATGAATAACTTTGTTATGAGCCACTCATTTGCAGCACCTGACATGTGAGCTACCCTATAAGGGCAGCAATGGACAGGTACAGAGAGGGTAGGGATCAGGGAGGGTTGTGGTACTGTAGGACAGTGACCGGAAGAGGAGGGATAAGGAAGAGGGTTTGTGTGGTGCAGTGTGGCATGCTGCTGCCAAGCTGGCTGTGGTGTGGTGGTGAGGTGGCTAACTGTGGCACAGCAGATACAGGGTTTGGTGCTAGGAAGGGTAACGTTTTGTGCTTTTGCCGTGATTTTTTTTAGGGTACTGTGTCCCCTTCTTGACGCACCCCCTGGAGTTGGTAATGTATATTCGGGGGTGCGGTAACCCCTCACATAGCTATTGTTTTGGTTGTCGGCTGTGTTGTCGCCAATAAGTGTACATTGTCATTTTGCTTTTCGGTGATTGTACATTCGCTGTGATAGCCATCACTGTTTTGAGATTGCTATCATGACATGGATCCATAAGTATCCCCCTCTCACACTCCTGCAATAATCCTCCTTCCTCTCTACTACTCCTGCAATGGTGCCCATCCCTTACTCATGCAACTGTCCCACTGCCCTATTCCTGCCAATATTTCACCTACCCTTACTTACTGTATACAACTAACCTCTCCACTACCTCTGCGACTACCCCTTTCTCATGCATTTAGCCTCCCTTCTCTAATCCTGCTACAATCCCCACCACTACTTATGGAATTAGCCCACACCTCCTTCTACCACTATACCCTCCCTTATTCTTGCAATTATATCCTCTTCTACTGATGCACCAAATGTTCTCCCCTACTGCTACAACTATCCCTCCCTACTAATGCAATCAACACCCTCACCTACTTCTGCAACTCAACTCTCCTGTACTCATGCAAGTTACCACTCCCCTACTTTAGAAACAATACCTTTCCACAACTCCTACAACTTCCTCCACTATTCATAGAAATAATCATCTTCCTTCAGCTTCAAAAGCCCCATACCATACTCATGCAACTAGCCCCTCCTCTATTACTGCAGCTATCTCCCTTCCCTGCTCCTTCAGCTATCCCCATACCCAATTCATGCAACTAACCCCATTCTCCAACTCCTGCATCTAGCTCTTCCTATAATCATGCAACTACAGTAACTCCCTCCCCTACTTCTTCAACTGTTCTCAGCTGTACAAATGCAACATACTCTTCCAGTACTCCTAGATCTATCCTCCTCTCCTACTCATGCCATTAACCCACTCCCATGCTCCTACAACTATCCTCCTCCTATTCACATGCAATTAACTGCTTCCCTACTCCTGCAACTAGCCTCAGTCTCCTATTGCTGGAACTATAGCCAATCCTTGCTTGTGCAGCTATTACCACCTTCCAACTCCTATAACTACTCCACTCCCTTACTCTTGCATCTAACCAACAACCTTACTCATGCAACTATTTACACTCTCTAATCCTGCAATTATCACCATTCCCTATTCATGCACTAGCCCACTTCCATACTTCTGCAACTATCATTCTTCCCCTACTCATGCAATTAGCTACCTACCTTGCTTCTATAAATAGCACCCTCTCCATCTCTAATATTTAATATCCTGAAGTAATCCTAAAACTAGCCCACTCAGATACTAAAATCATTAGTCTGTCTCCCCTACTTCTGCAACTAGTCCCCCTCTCCTACTCTTGCAACAAGTCCCCTTCCATATTAATGCAACTAGTCCTCTCACATGCTCCTGTAATGAGCCCTCTGTCTTAATCTAGCAACTTTATCAGTGACAGTGGCTCATCAGGTTGTACACTCACGTCTCAGGCCAGAAGATCAGAAGGGTGTGTTCTAGCGCCACACCAGGAACTTGGGGTAACATCTCAATACTGACACTGTAGTGCAGCATTGGGGGTGCACTCCTGAGATGCTGTCTTTTGGTACTTCAATGAAAGAGTTGTAGACACCTGAAGCAGAATTCAAGCAGAAATAATGGAGACGAAAACAGTAGCGGACTTCAAGTATACATGTGGTAGACAAAGAAGAATGTTAGTAAGTATGAAGGGAAGACAGAGGGTTGCCAGAGACCAGTTAGGATCTGCAGGAACAGATGAAGCAGGGACCACCTGGAAAGACTGAATGGGTCAAGCAGTCCTTTTTGCTGACAAATTATTTATTTCTGTGCTTTTAGATGCTAAACTGGGGTCCCATCTGCCTGTTCTTGTGGTTGTTCAAGTGAATGTTAAAGATCCCATGGCACATCTTGAAAAGAGTAGGAGGATTTTATTAACAAAAATATTAATACAGATCAAAAGACAAAAATGCATTAATCAAATACCATAGTACTGTGTGTAACAACTGCAGTATGTTACATAACCCACAGACAGTAAAAAGACTAAGGCAATATAAGAAAAATACAATAGCATCACATAAAAGTATGATTTTTTTTTATATCATACATATTGTGCTATCCTCATTCATGGTAAATTATAAAAATCCATGAGAAGCCCTTCTAAAACTGTTGTACAGTATTTCCTGTAAGGTACTACATACATTGTTATATGTGTTTCTCATAGCTGAATAAATCATATTAATAAAAAAATTGGTGGTATATCTTTTTGTTGTATTTGCAAACACAACTGGCTTGCCATAAATATTGTTTACAGTATGAAAAACAAACTTGCAAGGTGGAAGAATGAAACATATGCCATTTGTTATGATAGACCCTAGCACCAATGTCTGATAACCCATAATTCTACATAATGATTCCACACTTGACTTAATTGTACCCCAAATTGCCTGTCATAGGGGCAATCTGTTAATAAATGAGTTTGTGTTTCCAGTTATACTTGACAGCTTTCCCTGGGCAGTATCTTTCTTTCATTTTTATGTTTATGTAAGTCTTTTACTGGTATTTTATCTTAAATCCCCAACCAGACTATGTCTCACATTTAGTTGGTATATGTGGATTACTCAGTTATTTAGTCAGCTACCAAGATCGTGTTTTCAGAACATTATTTTAACAATAATAGGATTAAAAGAACTTCAATTACATGAGAATATCTTTGCCTTCTACTACTAGACCGAACAGCTGTCATGGGCAATGTTGATATTTTGATCTTTCTTATGGTCATAAACATGTAATAGAACTCACATGACAATGATCTTTTAGTCGACTCACCTACTTTCCAGTTTGCCACTTCCCATCCAAGGCAAAAGACGATCCGTTACTAACGAAACCAATCTTTTTTTTCACTTCCATTAAGACTAATGTGATATTATAGTATTATAGGGACACAGCTGTGCCTCTGTAGTTAGGGTTCAGTAGCATGTTTAATGTTAAACCTCAAATTTTGCGTTAATAACTTTGCAACCAATCAATGGATTTGCACAAAATTTGGCATGCGCTGTCCTATAGGGCAGATCTCTAGTACATGGCAAGGTTTGTTCCAGTTGGATGTATGGATTCTGAGATTCAGATAGTGCAAAAACCTTAAAATTTGTTCATTATTGCAGTTTTTTCCTCATCATCTTGTGCCCAGATGGTGTGGAATTATGGTGTGATTTTTTAATGGTAGAAACAGCATGGGTCACAGAATTGTCTTGTAGTTGTTTGGTTTACAAATATTAATCTATTTCAAAGTTTTTCAATTTTTAAGTTCCCCATTGTTTACAATTGGAATATCACTCTCCAGGGTAGGATAGAGAAATGCTATGAAAAAGAAATTTGGCCTGACAAAAAAGGATCCTTTTTCATGAGGTGCCAATCCTTTTTTGACAAAAAAAAAATTCCTTTTCCATGAGCTGTCATCTTGTTTTCTTTTTCTTTTGACACAACAGTCATACCACTGTCAAGTGATATCTTTTACAGACATTGAAACGTATCTTGCTCATTGGGAGCTAATTAGATTTACTCAGTTTTTTATAGCTCCCATTGCCTCTGAATGTTATTTTATTTAACTATTTAAATCCTTTTTTGTCACTTGCTAAGATCCTTTTTCTTGAATCCTTTTTTGTTCAAACAGAAGAGGATCACAAGTCATGAAAAAAAAGGATTTGGAACACACAGAAAAAAAGCCTTTTCCCAGCCTTTCTCCATAATTTTCTATTTTCATAGTGTAGTGGTCCCTCCCTCCTCCCCAGTCACCGATCCCATATGTAATGTTCATATTCCATAGTGTAATGGTCCCTCCCCCCTCCCTAGTCACTGATCCCATATATAATATTCATTTTCTTTTTTTTACTAAGCCAAGTCCTCCCTGTTACCCTCCCACCTTACAGCACTAGATGAGACATGGTATTTGTATTTTTCTCCCTGTTCCTGAGACCTCAGTATGTGGTCACACATGCTTGTGGAGGCACACATGCATCCCATGACTCTGGTGATGGCACCATCTTCCCTCCTCCCAACCTCACGTCTAGGTTCCCCCAGCCTGGCACTGTCACCTAGCCTCCACCTGGTGGCAGCCAAGAGTCAGGGAAACCTCTCATCCCTCCCTGGAGAGGAAAACTGCCTAATGGCTGCTAAATTCTGACTCCTCACCCTCCCCCCAGCTGACCCCTTGTGGCTCTAACTCACTCCTGAACCCAGGTCATTGGCATGGCATGAGGCATGATGTCTAGTGTCTCAACCCTCTGCACCATTGGACCAGCTATGTAATATTAATTTTCCATAGTGTAGTGGTCCCTCCCACCTCCTCAGTCACTAATCCCATATGTAATATTTATTTTCCAAAGTGTAGTGATCTCTCCCCTCTCCCCAGTCACTGATCCTATATGTAATATTGATTTTCAGTAATGTTGTGGTACCTTTCCTTTTCCAGTCACTGATCCCATATATAGTAGTTTTCTGTAGTGTAGCAGTCCCTTCCCACCCTCTGATCACTGTTCCCAATTTTCCTGGTGTCTAGTGGCACCCCCACCCATCATTCACCATTCTCCATTTCCTTGGTGTCTAATAGCACCGCCTACCCACTGATTGCCATTACCTATTTATCTTGTGTTTAGTGGCACCCCCAATGTGCTCATTGCTGTCCCCTTCCCATTTTCATATTCTCTGCTGTCTAGAGGCACCCCACCCTCCCAATGCAGCCACAATCTGTAATAACGAAAACAATCCCTTGATTTTTTTAACAAGTAAAAGAAAAAAAAGGTCCCTGCCGATCAGCCCCTCACCCCACCTCCCACTCATCACCCACCAACCCACACACCCCAGTACATCCCTACACACCATCACTCACCTGAACAGGTCCCAGGTTCAAGACCCACAATCTGATCAAGGACATGTCTTTCTGCTGGAACCAGTGACTGCACTATATGAAACTAAGGTAAATATGGTTCAATGTATTTCAATTGGACTTTCAACTTTTATGCATAACATAGTCATTTTTTGAGATTTTGACCCCAAATTTTCATCATGGCCTTTGGGGGACCCCACCTCATGAACAATATGACTGTCATATTGCAACTCCTGCCTGAAAGGTGATTTCATGGTCAGTTGGCAAAATCACCTTTTGGACAAGAGTTGACCATTTTTCCTGGCTTTGTTCATAAGGTGGGCTCATAAGAAGGCTATGTTGAAAAACTTGGGTCAAAATTATTAAATATAGCAAAATTCTAACCATTCATTGCTGTTTCATTATGCATGCTCATAACTTTGGAATTTCTTAATACTTTCACCTCAGAATTTCAACATAGTCTTCTTATTAACCCCACCTCATGTATGTCACAGCTGTCATTTTTAAAATCCAGACCAAAATGTGTTTTTGTACCTGTGGCATGGAATGGCATTGCAGCTGCACAGATCTTGTTTTGATGGATATTTGAAATTTTTCTGTACCAAGTACATGAAGTGGGGTAATAAGATGGCTATGCTGACAATTTGGTCACTGTTGCCCTATAAATGGAATCACAGGGCTCAGAGGGCCATGTACTTCAGCAGCTGCATACATACATGCCTTTTTGGAGGGATGGGAGTGCAGAACTATTTCTGCCCTGTCCCTAGACAAAGCCATTGGCTCAGACGGCCTATCCATCAGCTTTTTTAAGGCACTTGCTCAAGATCTAGTGGACCACCTTACACACATGTTCAGTGAAGCCAATGACAAATCAGAACTTGACTTCCCACTTCAAGAGGCCACTATTACCCTCTTCCTTAAACCTGACAAAGACACAGCCCAAATGGAAAGTTACAGACCTATCTCCCTCCTGAACACAGATGTCAAACTCCTGGCCAGAATCCTTGCCTTCCATCTAACCCCAATCTGTTGACTTTTTATTGGACCCCAACAGGTGGGATTCATGCAGATCAGACTCACCACCGATCAACTGCTGAAGCTTGCTCACATCCTGGCTGCCTCCAAGGATTACCCCACTCTGGCAGTCCTACTGTCCCTGGACAACACAAATGTGTTCGATAGGGTGGCAAAGTCTTTCTTGTTTCAAACAATGACAGAGTTCAGTCTCCCCAAGGCCTTCATCAGATGAATAAAACTGCCGTACTCCCACCTCATGGCAAGAATCCTCTGCTGCAGTGTGCTTTTGGGATAGGTGCTGGAATGGGGGGGCCACTGGGGCCATGGCCCAACCACTTTCATAAGTGGTCCTATCAGTTTTTGCAATTGTGTCAATGTATTTAATAGTGGAGAATTTACTCCTTACATCCTTGGCCCTGCCACTTTTCAAACCATTCCGGCACCTGTGGCTTTTGGCCCCCCTCACACTGCATAAGAGAACCAGACAGGATGCCCTTTCACCACTACTTAAATTATACCTTGAGCCTCTTATGGGTTGGATTCTGGAGGATCAAAGTATCCTAGGAGTTGAAGTGGATAATTGCAGGTACAAAATTTCCACCTATACTCATGATGTGCTACTGCACCTAGAAAACCAGACCACTCCATACCTCCCACTCTGAGTATACTGCATGACTTACAGCAGGTAGCGGGTATAAACTTAACCTAAGCAAAACATGCATACTGGCCCTTAACCAGCTTATATTCAAAGCACAAACAACTCAATGGGAGGGCACCTGGTGCATGAGCTCCATCAAATATCTAGGCATACACATCTCTCAATCCAAATGCTGCATGGTGGCACAAAACCTGAACTCTTTCTGCTCCCACATCCAGCAGGACTTGACCCACTGGTCCACTCTCCCTCTCACCCTCTTGGTGTGCATTAACATCAACAAAATGAACATACTCCTCAGGCTACTATACTCCATCAGTATAACTGAATGTTTCCTTCCCAATGCTTGGTTAACCAAATTAAATTAAAGACAGCCTTCTTGGACTCCCTCTGGGACCACATTTGTAGCACCTTATATGTGAGCTACACTATAAGGGCAGCAATGGACAGGTACAGTGAGGGTAAGGATCAGTGAGGGAGGGTTGTGGTACTGTAGGACAGTGACTGGAAGAGGAGGGATAGGGAAGAGGATTTGTGTGGTGCAGTGTGGCATGCTACTGCCAAGCTAGCTATGTGGTGTGGTGGTGAGGGTGGCCAACTATGGCACAGCAGATACAGGGTTCAGTGCTAGGGAGGGGTAATGTTTTGTGCTTTTGCCGTGAATTTTTTTGGTGGGTACTGTGTCCCCCTACTTGACATGCACCGCCCCTGGAGTTGGTAATGTATATTCAGGGTGGTGCGGGGCAAAGCACAGAGCACACCATAAACACTCTGCTTACAGAGACAAGGGTGGCCTTCAGTTGTCAGACTTCCAGCTCTACTACCTGGTGGCACACACCACCCACTTTCTCTGGTGGAAAAACCAGGAGGCACCCCAGACCCCTTTGGGATACCTCCCCCAGAGGAAGTACATGGAACTTGACCTTTGCAAAACAGCGGGCATAAGTATGCAGACACTCACCTCAGTACCCTTTAATGCCCTTCCAGCACCCTTGAAGACCACACCCTTAGGTACAGCCCCACAACATCCTGGGTACTCACCCCAGGCTTGACCCTTTCCAACCACTGTCCAGGAACCCTAACTTCAAAATAATGCATAAAACCCTTCCCTTACACTGGCACGCCAGTGCAGCAGCAAGGCATCTGTCTCCAGTGCTAAAATCCTGAGTTTGGGGATGGACTTGGGAGTCAGAAGGCTGGCTAGGGAGAAGCATTGAACATCCCATGGACTGCTGTCCTTCTCCTGGGGAAGGGGGAAGAGTGTCTGGTGCAATGCAGACCTCTGGCAGGGGATGGGGGTATCGCTGTGGCAGGTGCCACCCATATGTGTTTACAGTACTTATTTTCAGCCACCAAATACAACAAACTGGTGACAAGCATGGTGAAAATTTTCATAGCTCCAGCTCATTGAATTGTACCATTTTGTGACTTTCTGCATTGGAGGCAAGTAAGATATTTGGAACTGTGCTATATCATGGAAACTTCAGCCAGCTTTGAGATTTTTTCAGGAATGGGCTGGGATACATGGTCCAGACAGTTTGATCAGTGGTTATTACTTAATCCTGCCATACAATCAGCAAATGATCAGCTACCAGGTGAGCTTATTCGAGCTGCTTTTTGTATTTACTTGGGGAGTGAAACCTTCAAACTTTTATGCAGTCTGTGTGCACCGGACCAGCTGGAGGATTTGTCATATCAAGAGCTACAGGCTTAATTGAATGCACAATACAGTTCAACAACTTTCCCAAGGGCTGAACGTTATAAATTATACAGTTATCAGCAGAAACTGGGTCAGCCATTACAATCTTATATGGCTGAGACCAAACACTTAGCTCTCACATGTGAGTGGAGCAGGGGGCATCTTGAATCTAATTTAGCTGATAAGTTTGTTATGGGGTTGAATAATGAACATTGTATTCAACAATTACTTTCTGTAAGTGTCAAGAAGTCTGTGGATGAACTTTTACAGATGGCACCCATGTATGAGGCTGCAGAAAATGATGCACATGCTAACATGAACACTAAAAATGAGGTACTAGTAATTGCAGTAAACCCCAAATTGAAACAGCTCAAACCTAAGTCTAAGCCACATTTTTCAAAGAAAAGTCAACCACTCCACTCAAGCTGCATGACCAGTACAAATGTGCATCATGTGGGTCTTCTCAGCATAGCAGGGACCAGTGCAAATTCAGAGAGGTTCAGTGGCATGCCTGTAAACATCTGGGTCATATGGTCAAGGTTTGAAGAAGCAGGAGAACTGCAGTGGTGAGTTCAGAGAGTACAGACAGTGCAGTGGTTCCTATTGCACCACAAATGCAGACTAAAGATGCTCTTCCTTTCTATGTGTTACTTCAATTTCCACAACTGAGGTGTCAGTTGCATTTAATGGTAGATTCTGCTTCCCCAGTTACTTTCATTAACCATCAGACATGGTCTGATCTTGATAAGCCACCATTGTCTCCTTGTAATAAGTTGCTGTATGCATTTGAAGGTCAACCAATTCAGCCACTGGACTCATTTACCACTTTAATACGCAGAGCTAATTCTCTTGGTAAACCTTTAACATTTCTGGTTTCAAAAAAGGGTGTTACCATTTTGGGCAGAGATTCCTGGGTTCTTCTAAACATTCATATTGATCAGGCAGATTTTGACCTACTTGCTCCTGTCCAGGTACCACAAAGCAGTAACCTGTTCAAGCTTGGGGAGATTTCAGACATGTATCCAGAGCAGTGGAAAGGCCTGGGATGCTGCACAACTGCTAAAGCCAAGCTGGTTACAGAACCTAATGCAGTTCCTAAGTTTTGTAAACCATGGAAACTTCCTTTTGCTTTAAAACTGGTGGTTGGGGCAGAACTGGACAGGCTGGAAAAAGCAGGTGTGCTGGAAAAGGTTTCAAGTTCAGATTGGGCTACTCCAGTTGTGTTGGTATCTAAACCACGAGGTAAGGTACAAATATGTGGAGATTTTAAAGTGACACTTAATCCAGTACTTAGCACAGATGTATTTCCTTTACCCTTACCAAAGAACTTTTTCACAGACTGAATGGTGGTGTGGGGTTCTCTAAACTGGACCTCACTGATGCATACCTTCAAGTGGAGTTGGACACAGACTCTCAGAAATTGGCAGTGATTAATACACACCAAGGACTGTACAAGTACAAATGGTTATGTTTTGGCCTTAGTTCTGCACCAGCTATTTTTCAAAAAGTGATTGTGCAAACAGTGGGTGATATACCAGGTGTTGCTTATTATTTGGATGACATCATTATCATGGGCAAGACAGAAGCAGAACATTTACTTAACTTACAAAAGACTTTAGGGAGATTGCAACACAGTGGATTCAGACTCAGGAGAGAAAAATGCCAATTTTGTCAACCAAGTGTCACGTACTTAGGTTACACTATTGACAAAGACAGAATTCATCCAAATGATGAAAAGGTGCAAGCCATTGTGCACATGCCTGAACCGCAGAATGTTTCAGAGTTGCACTCATTCTTAGGTATGGTGTGCTACTATGACCATTTCATACCTGGCTTAGCCACTAAATGTGCTATCCTAAATGAACTGTTACATGAAGGTACTCTGTGGAAGTGGACTAAGGGCCACAGTAAGGCAGTTCAAACCATCAAGCTCTCTCTAACCAATGTGAATAATTTAACTCATTGTGACCCTAACTTACCTATCACATTGGCCTGTGAAGCTAGTCCTGTGGGTATAGGAGCTGTCCTTTTCCATATAGATCCAGAAGGAGTGGAGAAGCCGATAGCCAATGCTTCATGCAAACTCACTGCAGCTGAAAGAAATTATGCCCAGATTAGAGAGAGACATTAGCGATTGTGTTTGGAGTCCTGAAATGTCAGCAGTACTTGCTAGGTCACAAGTTTCACCTGAAGATGGATCACAAGCCACTAGTAACAATTTTCA
The DNA here is from genome assembly GCA_016271365.2 of Neoceratodus forsteri. Lineage (NCBI taxonomy): Eukaryota > Metazoa > Chordata > Ceratodontiformes > Ceratodontidae > Neoceratodus > Neoceratodus forsteri. The sequence continues at coordinate 132,427,911 of JADMNL010000022.1, forward strand.
GTACAGAAAAAGGAATTCCAGAAAGAGCTGCTAGCCGACTTCAGTGATGGGCATTCATTTTGTCAGCCTATAATTTCGAGGTTACATACCAACCAACTGACCAGCATGAAAATGCGGATGCTTTGTCGAGGTTACCAATATCCAAAGAAATGGAGTTCGATATGGGAATTAAAGAGGAGCCATTAGTATGCCAGGTGGGGCCAGATAGTTTTCCAGTGCAATTCAAAGATATGGAGGACTGTACCATTGTGTGTGCAATGGAGCTACAACAGTTAGATCACCTTCCAGTACTAGCCAAGGACATTGCAAAAGTGACTAGTCAAGATGTAATTTTGAAACAGGTGTATCAGAATATACTTGAGGGTTTTCCACCAAGCACTACTTGTTTGGCTGCACTACAACCCTACTATACAAAGAGACAGCAGTTGTCCATTGCTGAGGGTGTTTTCTGTGGGATTGTGTGTCATAATTCCCCGATGTTATCACTCAAATGTGTTGACTCTTTTGCATGGGGCCATCCAGGCATTGCTACAATTAAATTCCTGGTCAGACTTCATGTATGGTGGCCTTCCATTGATAGATGTTCAGAAAATGAAGAAAGCCAGCCACTCAATCTTTTCTTAAGAGCTGATTTTTTTTTAATTTTTGAAGTATTTCTTATCAACGATCCCCTGTGCTTGCCCAACATTTCAAACAGATCGGGCTTCCTCAGGGGCCAGGATCTATCATAAATACATAATTACAGTTTTAATTTCTAAAATAAAAAATAATTTTTATCATTAATTTTTCAAAAACATTTTTTTTCCGAGACAAACCAATGTTGCATTTTTGCACTCCTTATCACAATCTATGAACTACTTGCATTTTTCTTTATGATGGTAAAAAAATAACTTCATTATTAGTATGTATAACTTTCATCAAAACAAGACTGTGAATGACCACCATCTACAACTAAATTTCACCTTAGGCACTTAATTGTAACTGAGCCATCTAATTACCTGTGATTCTGGAGTTGATTTTCCAGTGGTATGTATCCTCTCAGTTTCGAAAATGAGCTTTTCCAATTAGTTTTTCCTATGCAAGCATAATATTTTCCGTGTTTAATATTATTACTTTTTTATCAGGCAAATTTTGCCTTCTCATTACATCTCATATATAATCAGAAGCAAATTTCTCATTGCTAAGGATTCAGTTAACAGTAACCTACATTTTTAAGACAACCATCTCCGATTACACATTTACTTGCCTACTATAAGTAATGCAATGTTCTAACTTATTGATGTCTCTTAAGTTTTCTTTCTCAATTCATTGTACTTATTTTATGTTCTTTACACTATCCTGTTCTATCTGTACAAATACTGCTCTCTTGGTTCCATTTGCAACCATACAGTTCTAAAAGCCCAAATGCTCTATAGGCAGTTTACCACATTCTTTCATATGTTTGCTGAAAATGAATGTTTTCCTTGCTTCTGACAGTTAAAACATTTAGTAAACAGACATACAGCATACCCTAATTCAGGCTTGAAAAGACTGAAGGCCCTGAACCTTACACCTGCTTCAAATAGTGAAAACATTTCATAAACAGACATATACCCCAATTCAGGCATGAAAAGAGTATAGGCCTAGAACCTTACACTTGCTACAGACAGTTAAAGCATTTAGTTAACAGACACATACCCCAATTTTGGCTTGAAAGGAGTGTAGGCCCTGGGGTTGTCTTTCAAATATCATTTACATCATCATAGCGGATTACTGGAGCTGAATGTAGTAATCGGTATATATGCTGGAAACTTACTCCATTCTGCTGTAGATTGTAATCTAGACACTTTCTTGTTTAGAAGTTAATTGTTACCTTTTCTGCTTCCCTCTGGCTGTGTCTCAGCTTCTATCATGTTATGCACATATAGTGCTGGGACAGAGGGCAGCACCAGTGTAGCATCCAACCATTGACCGCCACCTCATAAGGAAGTAGCCAGAAGGTGCTGCCCCTGGAGCCAGTCACTAGTGGTTGCTATGCAACAAAAGTGAGTATAGTTATCGTCCCATACTGAGATGGACCTATAGGACAGCCTGTGCACGCTTAGTGCCCCCTGTCTCAGTTATTTTTAGTGCAGTGACTCAGATTCATTAGTGGCTGTCACTTAGGCAGTATCAAGCCCACAGAAATGATACCTTTAAAATCAGTACATTATTTCTCAGGTTTATTACCTACTTTCTCCAACTCTTTTTCTGCTTGTGGTAATGCTGAGCTCAGTGGGAAAGGGGTGGAGGCGAGTGTTTGCAAGCCCCATAAGGTGAGCATGCAAGCTGTATGTTTGGCAGCTGGCAAATGTAAGCTAGGAGGTCAAGGAGGTCATCATCAGTTTACAGCACTTTAGTGCAATGGCAAACTCATATGGGCTGTCATTTAAGCACTGTGAAGCCCACAGAAAATATACCTTTGAAGGCTATAAATTGTTTCTCAGGTGTATTTAACTGTTTCCTGCAACTCTTTTGCTGTTTGTGAAAATAATGAGCTCAATGGGAGGGGAGAGGGGGTTTGTACAGCCTATAAGGTGAGCCTGCAATTTGGATAGTGGTGGTTAGTAAAAGGTGGCTAGGAGATCAGGGAGGTCATTTTCAGTTTTCAACACTTTGACTCATTGTTTGGAATTTCTTTCCTATTTGTTTAATTCACCACTGTTAGCTGCGGTAGATAGGCTGCCTATTTGTGTTGAGTGTTAGTGATTTCACCAACAGGCTGTAACTGTACCTCAGTCCCACAATGAACTGTATAGCATATTAACAGGAAGGGGACCCACCGACTCTCCTTTATTCTCGCTAAATGGCCTATGTAACGTAACGGGCATTACACGTAGGTGGAAAGACTTCCGAACTTTTGGAAAAGATCTTTTGAAAGAGATCAATCTCTGCTGGACATTAATCAACAGGGTATTCTGACGAAGCATTTCAGCACTTACAACACTACTGTATGAATAAAACTTGCTGTTGGCATTCTATCACACACATTGATAATATATAAGGGTGACTCTGATATTGTAGTTAGTTGTTGTGCGATGGATAGTTTTGCAGAGATAGGTACTAGTTTGAATACTAGACAAACGACATTTACTGTAGCTTCTGAGAAGCAGAACAGAAAAGGTTATATTCAGCTATAGGAGCAGACAGGAATTTAGAGGTAGGCACTAATAATAAACTCTTTTTAAATAAACTTGCCTTGCCTTTGCCACTATTAATAAAGAGCTACAATATAAACTGGAACAATTAAAGAAAAAAGACAATAAATTAGAGTGGCATGGCATAACCCTAAAAGAATATTTACATTATAAAAGGATACCTCGAGGCTTAAGTACTGATAAACCCCAACATTGGTGTGGAATCTAAAATCCTGGATGAAAAGTGGGAGGGCATTAGAAACACATGCTCAATAGATTTTATGTCTGCTTTGAATGAGACATCCATTGAAGGTAGAAGTCAGATTGCAGAAGAAATTAACAAAGTGCAATATCTACTGAAATTAAAAACAGAGGAAGAACAGTTCAAAACTTCTTAGAGGAAATGAAGCAAAGATTATATACTTTTGAAGAAGAATGCAAGAAAACAAAATAAAAAAATTCAAAAGAGAAACCAATGACTACAGACTAAATAGAGTATATAATTGGAAAATTACACCCAATATAGAGGGCAAAGAGAGGAGACAGACTCTGACAGCTCTGGTAGTTATGCCACCAAATCTGACAGAATCCCATACACTTATGGGTGACAAAAACCTTTTTTAGAGCACGAGAACCCAGAACAGGGTCCATTGAATATACAGCCAGAAAACAGACCACCCAGATACCACACCAGAGCACAGGGTCCAGTACAGGAAGACACTTACAGCTATCAGAATCCAAGAGGCAGAGAGAGAGAGGAGGTAGAGGCAGAGGGAGAAGAGGGGGCTGGGGGACGGGGAGGGAATGGAGGATACCAGAAGAAGAGAAGCTAGTGGTCTTTAATTTACGTAATCGAGAACTTACAGAAGTAGAAATGATGGTATTGAACAAAGGATTATCTTTCGCACCATACGAACATCCAAATCACCTTGAATTAATGTCAGACTTACAAAAAGTTTTTAGGAATGTTAGACTCAAGGAACAATTTCATCTAGAGGTCCCACAAGATTCTACAGTCTGGAATATCAGAGCTGCCACAAAATACAAATCACAATACAATCCACCGAAAGGAAGAAACCATAGTGTGGAGGCTTTTGTTTCCTCCGTCACTATGGATGTAAAGGAATTCTTTAAAAGTGGAAAATATTGTGAGCCCTCTTATAATCTTACCAGACAGGAAACAGAGGCCGTTAAAAATCTAGAAAGGGACACAAGTATAGTTATAAAGGAAGCAGACAGAGGGGGTGGAATAGTTATCATGTCAAGGGATAAATACATCAATATGTGTAATGACTTACTTTCAGTACAAAAAACTTTGAATTATTGCCAGGGGACCCAACACCATGAATTAGAGCTAGCATAAGAGAAATACTGGATGAGGCAGTTGGCCTGAACCATCTTAAGCAATGGCAAAAAGATTTGTTAGAAATGCCATACCCTAAAGTACCAGTATTTTATACAATTCCTAAAATGCACAAGGATGTATAAAATCCCCCAGGAAGGCCTATTGTTTCTGGCAATGATTCAATCCTGGAGCCACTTTCAGGTTTTGTTAACTATTTTACACAACCTGGGGCCCCTACTATGGAGAGCTACATCAAAGATACAAGTGATGTACTAAGGTTAATTCAACAAATTAATAATGAAGAGAATGACATGAATTTCATTCTGTGTAGCATGGATGTGAAGGATCTCTATATGTCAATTCCACACCAGGAGGGACTAGACAGCTTAGGAGTTGGACTACTTAGAAGTACAATAGAGGGTATGCCCCCCCATTAGTACACTACAGTAACTGGCAGGAATGGTTCTTTATGAGAACTATTTTAGATTTGATGGTAAATATTTCAGGCAGAAAAAAGGAACAGTGATGGGTAGCATACTAGCACCAACGTATGCAAATCTACTATACATGGACCATTTTGAAACACAATATATTCTCAATCCCAGGTACAACCCATTTTTCAGATACCTTAAGTACTATAAACGTTACATAGATGACATTTTGATTTTCTGGATGGGAACTATGGAGCAACTTGAAGAATTCCATAGTAACATGAATACACTAACAGAAAACCTCAACCACCATGACTGCTAGCAGGGAGGAAGTTGCCTACTTAGATTTGATGATCTACAAACATAATTTTTATTTTTATTTTAGTCTTTGGTAAGCGGGTAAGGCCCACTAGGCACAAGTGCCTGTTTTCAGGGGTGACCTGGGAGCACTGGGCGGTTAAGTGACTTGCTTAGAGTCACACAGTATGCAAGTGGAGGTTGCGAGAATCAAACTCAGGTCTGGTCTGCTGGATGTATCAAGTTCATCCACACCTCGTTCCTCTAACCTCTAGGCTATACTGCCAGCCCAATAATGGTAAACTGAGCACAACAATTTATAGAAAAGAAACAGATAGAAATACACTGCTTCATGCTAGCAGTTTTCATCTGGAAAGTCTAATTGAGAGTATTCCCTTCTCACAGATGTTACGGGTAAAACGCAACTGCAGCCAAAAAGAAATAAAAGAACATGAATATAATACCATGGCAAACAGATTTGTATCCAGAAGGTATAAAAACAAAGTAGTGCAGAAATCTATAAATAAAGCAAGACAAACAGAGGAAAGACAAGCACAAGCAGTGACACAAGAAATGAACAGGATGGTGTGTTCCCTAGGGTACTCAAATCTCACAAAACCCATTACGAACATCATACGATCACATTGGGATATACTGCAGCCATCAGAAGTATCAGAATTTAAGTGGTTACTTATTACTGCTTCTAAAAAGGTTCATACTCTTAAAGACAAACTAGTACATTCAGAACTAACATCCACAGCACTACCCAGAGGGCACCAGCTTCTGCTGGGGCCCGTAGAACTGGATATGTTCCAGTGTGGTCATTGCTCACACTGTGGAAATACCTCTAAAAAAACAGAAATTATCCACTCTTGTGGTAACAATAAATACCAGATTCAAGGACATATAACTTGTGACACTGACCATGTTATTTATATGCTAACTTGTCCATGCTCCAAAATATATGTGGGCAAAACCACTAGGCCCCTCAAACAGTGGATTAGTGATCACAAGAGTAGAATATGCAACAAATATGAAAGCAGTCCTGTTAGCAATGCATTTTGTCACTGCTAACCACACAGCAGCATCTCTTAAATTCTGGGGCATTGAAAAAGTTGATGAGCCTTTGAGAGGTGGTAGCTGGAATAAAATGCATGAAAGAAGGGAAATGTACTGGATATTCACATTGAATGTGACTGAAGATAGACTAGGTATAAATGAGGATAAAACTGGGCAGCATGCTGGTGAAATCACTAAACTCAACACCAATAGGCAGCCTAACGCCCCAGCTAACAGTGGTGAATTAAACAAAGAGGAATGAAATTCCAAACAATGAGTCAAAGTGTTGCAAACTGAAAATGACCTCCTGACCTCCTAGCCACCTTTACTAACCACCACTATCCAACTTGCAGGCTCACCTTATTGGCTGTATAAACCCCTCCCTCCCATTGAGCTCATTATTATCACACACAGCAAAAGAGTTGCAGGAAACAGCTAAATACACCTGAGAAACAATTTATAGCCTTCAAAGATATCTTTTCTGTGGGCTTCACAGTTCTTAAATGACAGCCCATATGAGTTTGTTATTGCACTAAAGTGCTGTAAACTGAAGATGACCTCCTTGACCTCCTAGCTAACATTTGCCAGCTGCCAAACATACAGCTTGCAGGCTCATCTTATGGGGCTGGCAAACACTCCCCACCACCCCTGTCCCACTGAGCTCATCATTACCACAAACAGAAAAAGAGTTGGAGAAAGTAGGTAATACACCTGAGAAACAATTTACTGATTTTAAAAGTATCATTTCTGTGGGCTTGATATTGCCTTAGTGACAGCCACTAAGGAATCTGAGTCACTGCACTAAACATAGCTGAGACAGGGGGTGCTAAACATGCACAGACAGTCCCATAGGTCTGCCTCAGTATGGGAAGAGAACTGTGCTCACATTTGTTGCATAGCAACCACTAGTGACTGGCTCCAGGGGCAGCACCTTCTGGCTACTTCCTTATGAGGTGACAGTCGGTGGTTGGATGATACACTGGTGCTGCTCTCTGTCCCACCACTATATAAGCAGGAACCTTTCAACGAAGTGAGCATAACATGATAGAAGCTGAGACACAGTCAGAAGGAAGCAGAAAAGGTAACAATTAACTTCTAAACAAGAAAATGTCTAGATTACTATCGACAGCAGAATGAAGTTAGTTTCAAGCATATATACCAATTACTACTTTCAGCTCCAGTAATCCGCTGTGATAACGTAAATGATATTTGAAAGACAACCCCAGGGCCTACACTCCTTTCAAGCCAGAATTGGGGTATGTGTCTGTTTACTAAATGCTTTAACTGTCTGTAGCGATTGTAAGGTTTAAGGCCTACACTCTTTTCAAACCTGAATTGGGGTATGTGTCTGCTTATAAAATGCTGTAACTGTCTGAAGCAAGTGTAAGGTTCTAGGCCTACACTCTTTTCATGCCTGAATTGGGGTATATGTCTGTTTATGAAATGTTTTCACTATTTGAAGCAGGTGTAAGGTTCAGGACCTTCAGTCTTTTCAAGCCTGAATTAGGGTATGCTGTATGTCTGTTTACTAAATGTTTTAACCGTCAGAAGCAAGGGAAACATTCATTTTCAGCAAACACATGAAAGAGTGTGGTAAACCGCCTATAGAGCATTTTGGCTTTTAGAACTGTGTAGCTGCAAATGGAACCAAGAGAGCAATATTTGTACAGATAGAACAGGATAGTGTAAAGAACACAAAATAAGTACAATGAATTGAGAAAACTTAAGAGACATCAATAAGTTAGAACATTGCATTACTTATAGTAGGCAAGTAAATGTGTAATCGGAGATGGTTGTCCTAAAAATGGGTTACTGTTAAATGAATCCTTAGCAATGAGAAATCCGCTTCTGATTATATATGAGATGTAATGAGAAGGCAACATTTGTCTGATAAAAAGCAATAATATTAAACACTGAAAATATTATGCTTGCATAGGAAAAACTAATTGGAAAAGCTCATTTTGGAAACTGAGAGGATACATACCACTGGAAAATCAACTCCAGAATCACAGGTAATTAGGTGGGTCAGTTAATTACGTGCCTAAGGTGAAATTTAGTTGTAGATGGTGGTCATTCACAGCCTTGTTTTGATGAAAGTTATAAATACTAATAATGAAGTTATTTTTTACCATCATAAAGAAAAATGCAAGTAGTTCATAGATTGTGATAAGGAGTGCAAAAATGCAACAGTGGTTTGTCTCGGAAAAAAAATGCTTTTGAAAATTTAATGGTAAAAATTATTTTTTATTTTAGAAATTAAAACTGTAATTATGTATTTATGATAGATCCTGGCCCCTGAGGAAGCCCGATGTGTTTGAAATGTTGGGCAAGCACAGGGGATCGTTGATTCTAAGAAATACTTTGAAAAATAAGAAACATCAGCTCTTAAGAAAAGATTGAGTGGCTGGCTTTCTTCATTTTCTGAACATTGGATTAGCGTTACTCCAGCCCCACAATGAACTTTATAGCATATTAACAGGAAGCGGACCCACCGACTCTCCTTTGTTCTTCCTTTGATAGAGACATGTACCAGATTGTGCAAAGATGTGATGGTTGTGCTGTATCGATAGGAAATCTGGCAAGAGCTCCAGTTCACCATTGGGAATGACCCGAAAAACCCTGACAAAGATTGCATATTGATTTTGCAGGACCTTATTTAAATTCCATGTGGTTACTTTTAACTGATGTTATAGTAAATGACCACAAACTCATCAAATGTCTTCAACAACTTCTGAGAGTACCATTAAAGTGTTGAAATCTATCTTTGCTACCCATAGTTTTCAGCAAGTGATGGTCTCGGATAACGGACCACAGTTCACATCTGTTGAATTCCAAGCATTTTATTTATTTATTTATTGAATTTTGTTGACCGGGTAGGCCCACTGGGCCCCGGAGGTCCCTTTTTCAGGGGCGACCCAGGGGTAAAAAATAACATACAGGTAAACAGAACAGTAAAAGCAGGTAAGCAGAGCTGTAAAAATAACATACAGGTAAACAGACAGTACAAGTAGGTATGCAGAGCTGTAAACTTATGAATACCAAATGGTTTAACAGTGATAACACACATAAGGCAAATTCCATACTGTATAACTGTGAAAGACTTAATGGCATTTACAATACGGAAGGTGGAGAGGGAGGAGGGGCCGTGGCATAAGGTCAGTTCCTTATGCATTGGCAAGTGCTCCTGGCAAGCAGGTGTGCTTTGAGCTTAGACCGGAAGCAGGGGCTCGACCCTGCCTCCTGTACCTCCAGTGGGAGTTTGTTCCAGTGGGAAGGTGCAGTAAAAGCAAAGGACCTGAACTCAGCTTTAGTCTTTGTTTTGGGGACCACAAGGAGGTTTTGTCCTGAGGAACGGAGACTCCTCAGGTTGGTTTTGACACTAACTAGTCCTTTGAGACTAGGGGGAGGTAAGGGCCCCAGAAGCTTAAAAGTGAGACATAGTGTGGGGTAGATGAGGCGGGCTTCCAATGACGGCCAGCTGAGCTTGGATCGAGCCTCACAGTGGTGTGTCCTAGGGTGTGATGTTGCAAATTGGACAATCTTATTGTATAAGGTCTGGAGCCTGCCAAGTTCCATAGAGGCCATGCCTTGAAGAACAGGTGCCGCATAAGTGAGCTTGGGGAGAAGGACGCTAGTTGAGATGGCAACTCTGGCTTCAGGGATAATCTGGTCCTTTATTCTGTAGAGGATACCGAGTTTTCCATGTATGGCTTTGGTGAGTTGGTCAACATGATTTTTTAGGGTGAAGCCTTGGTCCAAGGTTAGCCCTAGGTATTTAGTGGAGGTAACCACCTCAAGTTTATCACCCCCTCTGGACTGCAGCTGAAGGAGCAGCGACCTCTCGGTTCCCAAGGATCAGGGCCCGAACAACATCGCTTTAGTTTTACTGGTATTTCATACCATTTTATTCCGAGTGAGCCAGTCCTCCATCTGAAGAATGTCCTCTTGGAGGGCATTCTCCAGTTCTCCTAAGTTAGGGAAGGCTCAGAAAATGACAGCATCGTCTGCGTGTTGGATAGCGCTGCTGCTCCATAATGTAAGTGCAGATCGTTTATAAACAAAGTGAAGAGAAGGACCAAGTATTGACCCTGAGGTACTCCTACTTTGAGTGGTGCAGACTGGGAGACATAGTCCTTCCACTTGACCTCTGTCCGCCTGTAAGGTAATTGCAAACTATCTCTAGGGCATTGCGCCCATGCCAAGAGCGCACATTTTTTGTAAAAGGAGGTTGTGGTTTACCAAGTCAAACGCTTTAGACAGGTCCATGAAGACCGCACCTGTGCTGACCCCTGAGTCATTATTGCCCAGGATATCAGCCGAAAATTTGGTTAGTGCAGTGTCCGTCCCATGCTTGGCTCTGAAGCCGTGCTGCGATGAAGAGATTATCTGGTGTGTTTCCAGATATTCGGCGTGGTTGATATACAAGCTTCTCTTGTAATTTCGCTTATGGACAATAGGAGATAGGCCTGTAGTTCCCAATAGGCTCAGTGGACCCTCCCTTGTGAATGGGGATCACTAGGGCCTGCTTCCATGGCTCAGGGACAGACCCTCCATAAAGGACCCGTTTATCAGCCAGGTTAGGGCTTGTCTAAAGATGGGGCGCTCCTTGAGGATTCGAGTCTGGATCCCATCAGGGCCCCGTGCCTCTCTCCCGCAGGGATTTAAGGATGAGCAGAACCTCCCTTTCCTAACCAGAACAGACATGAAACAGAGAAGGGTCTAGTTCAAGGGGCAGGTGCCTATTAGGTTAGTTTTGTTATCTAAGGGACCCACCTTATACGCATCAGGTTTGTGAAGAAACTGTTTAGGGCCTCTGCGATGAGAGGCGTATCTTGATACTTTGCCCGTTCAGCAGGATAGGGCGGTTGTTGATTTCAGTACCTCCTTTTAGGAGTTCGTTAATGTGACCAGAAGTATCTAGGGTTTCCCATGTTAGCTTTTTTGGAGATTGGTGATATATTCCTTCTTGGCTTTCTTTATGGCCAGTTTGCATTGGTTTCTGAGGGCCCTGTAGCTAGCAAAGTCCACTGGAAACTTAGATTTCCTGAACTTTTTCCATGCTTTGTCCCGAGTAGACATCAGAGCTTTTAGGGGGGGTGAGATCCACTTATAACAGCTACCTTTGACCCTATAGGTTTTCATAGGGGCAACGAGGTCAGTGACTTTAGTGAGGGTGGTTTGGAAAAATTTTACAGCTTCCTCCAGGTTAGGTAGGTGCCTAATGGGGTTCCAGTCAGTGCTATTTAGGTAGCCTATGAACTGGTCAGGGTGGAATTTGGGTAGTCTCTGGTAGTAAAAGATCTAGGAGGGACTTTAATAGCATTATTCTTCCAAATGACAAATATAGGCGAATGGTCGCTCAAGGCATCTCCCAGGATCCCGGCCAGCTTTGCATTACTAGGGGATGAGGTCAGGACCCAGTCTATTATAGAGTGCCTACCTGATTTATGGTTCATTCTGGTCAGTAGGGTAATAATTTGAGTGAGGTGGGAGTCGTGTAGGTTTCGTTGATGGCAGACTTCCCTTCCTGTCCCCAGTTTAAATTGAAGTCACCTAGAAGGATAGTCTCGGATGCAGTGTCAACTACTGGGCTCTTCAGGAGCTCATCCAGAGAGCCGAGAGCATTGGATGGTGGGCTGTATATGCAGCCAATAGTGAGGTGTTTAGCCCCACCTGTTTTGAGCCGAACGAATATAGCTTCAGCGTTCAGGGACAGGTCAAGGGCTGCCTGATGAGGGAGAAGAGATATTGTCCTTAACATAAATTAGCACACCGCACTCCTCTTTTGGAGGGTCTATCCTTCTGAAAAGGACATATCCGGAGATTGCTACTTCATGATCCAGAATGTGGGTTTTAGCCAAGTCTCCGAGACCGCTAATAGATCCAGATTATAGACTGCCAGCCATGCCTGTACCTCTGAGATCTTCGGTCTCAGGCTGCAGATATTCATATGCACCAACCTCAGACCCTTGGCTCCGTCCAAAGCCTTATCAGGGGAGGAGATAGACATTTGCTGTCTCTGGGCCAGGGTTTGGTTGGATATCTCCTGCCATTAGTAGAAGGGCAGCTAGTGAGCTCAGGAGAGTGAGGGTTGGAAGGGGTATGGACAGGATGACCTGACTAGGGGTTGGGCCCTACTGAAGAGAAGAACCCTGTAGAGGACCCCTTTCTTAGAGAATTCATGTGCTGCCAGGAGAAGGAAATTGCACCTTGGGGAGGGACACGTTAGTGTCCGATCCTCCTCTCTCGACCCCCATGGGTGTCGGGGGCAGAAGGCAGTTTTAGTGAGGAGTCAGCCCCAAGTTGACCCAGTATGTAAATTGTTGCCAGGATAATGCCCCTGTTCCAGTAGGGAGGAGGCATGACGTGGCTTATCTGTGCTTCTCGCCTTGACAGCAAGAGCAGGGCCTGGAGGCCAAGGGTTAGTTACAGGCGATAGAGCCTATGTCAAATCCCAGGCACCCGCACTTCCACTGTTAGTGCTAGAAGCAAGTCGTGTAGTCTGATTCATAGGAGCAACTAAACCAAGAGCAGTTCACTTCCCAATTAACAGGATCCCAGAAAGAAAGTACTAGCCATAGGTCATTAGGTGAAGAAACAACTAAGTCAGGCCACCACCAGGGGTACAACAAGGAATTCCTGCCCGGGGGAAGAGTAAAACTGGCAGGAGACACTTGGTGGCTGGGTTGCTTGCGAACCTATGGCAGCACTTTGTCTTGTCACAGAAGAGAGCAGGATTAGAACTTACAACACAGTACCACCTAGAATGTGTAGGGTCAGCAATATCAATGACTAACATTTAGGCAGCTAATACAGAGCTAAATTATTATGTAATATTTACCACAGGCTTCAGTTATAAGTCCTGAGGCTACGTTATGTTTTACCAACAAGAAGGTATCCAACATATTTTCTCACCTCCCTGCCATCCAAGTTCAACTGGAGAAGTGGAATGCCTGGTTCTGAACTTTTAAAGAGTATGGACAAAGCTAATCCTACTACACCGACAGCAATACAAATAGCTCTTTGAACTTTCTTGCTATGTATTGAACAACACCACATTGTGTCATGGGAATATCCCTGAAGAATTATTGTTTTGACGTCAGATTCGAACTCAATTGGACCTTCTTCACCTCTAGGCAGAAAGTCAGAAACTGAAATGCTTCCTAAGACCAGATCCTTCAAACCCAATGATCTTGTGTGGGTCAGAATGTATGCAAGCCCAAAGAGATGGATAAAAGGTGTGGAAGAAAAAAAGTTTGGAAATGTTGTCTATACTGTTTGACTGACTAACCAAAGGAGAGAGAAAAAACATGTAGACCAATTACGTACTAGAACTGAGACAGAACAAAAAAAGGATTCCCAGAGTTGGGATAGTTATCCAGCATTATTTCTTCCAGAACAAGAACAGGAAGAGATAGTGGAACCACAGCAATTGAGACAAGATGTGGCTGATGCTAATCAGATTCCAGTGCAACAGCCTCAAGTCCTACTACATTGGTCAGGACGTATAAGATGTCTATCAAAGAGGATGGACTTGTAGAGATATTGCCTCATGACATTACTGACTAAAGGGACATTGCAATAATAACTTTAATAGCTTCATACTATTTTCTGAATTATTGACTTACTTACTTTCTAGTAAAGTCAGGTGGGATTGTTATGTGTAGTACAGCTTTAAGAAATATTAGAAGTACAGCTTTATGAATGCATTTACTGTTATACTTCCTTGTGTGTTGAGATAAGTGTTCCCCCTGTATCTCAGCTGAATGGAAGTAAACAGAGAAGGCCTAATTTTCTGTGGTGCATGTTTTTCTTTCTACCAAGACTCTAGTGTGGTTAAAGTACTTATTTTAGGCCACCAAATACAACAGAGAGTAACCTACAAATTAATTTAGTCTGATGGTCTAAGACCTAGGCAGTTCAAGATTAATCATAATCTTTATTATACCCCAGTTTAGCTCTTCAAGATGGGTAAATTTGCTATCAACCTTTGCACCAGTTGCAAGCATGACAGAGGCATTCTCAAACATATCCTGTGGGATTTCCCTAAGGCCAGACTGCTATGGGAAGAAGTTCGAGCCAGCATTAACCCCCTATTGGAGTTGGAGATAGCCTTTACCCCCCCCCAAATCTGTCTCTTAGGTCTCAATCTCAACATTATCTTGGGCCAGAGGAAGTTCCATATTTCTCATCTCTTACATGATCAAGAAACTAATCCTTAAATACTGATTGGACAACCTACTTTCCTCATATGAACAATGGCACAGCATGATGCTAGAAGCATTACACATTAAAAAGATGATTTGCTACATGAGACACTTGCCCGATGGATACCTTGGCAGATGGGGTATACTTCACACTCTTATCGAATGTTTAACCCCCAACCCCCGAGACTACAGTCTGATATTCAGGCATCTTGGTATATGAGATTTCTCACACACAGACCCACTAAAACAAGCACATACTACAATGAATGACTTTCAGGGCTTTAGCAACTCGCTATCTCAGCCCTGCCCCCAGTTGGGGACAGGAGACATGTCATTCTGTATTGCAGTACAGATTGTTAGCTTTTCTTACTGTTATGTGTTTTAGATTTTCTGTATCATGGTAAAATGTATTTCTTCAATAAAGAGTACTATTTTTTCAACTTAATAAACTTTATTGGATTTTACAAATAGAGAGAAAACAATACCATAGCCAACAATATGGGGGGAAGGTAGTAAAAACAACAAAAAAGGAAAGGGACCTGGAGGTAATCATATCAGATGACCTTAAGGTTAGCAAGCAATGTGAGAAGGCAGTAGGGAGGGCTGGGAGTATACTGGGATGCATAGGGAGAGGCATCAGCAGCAGAAAACAGGAAGTTGTTATCCCTCTGTATAGACAGCTGGTGAGACCCCATCTGGAGTACTGCGTCCAGTTCTGGAGACCCCATCTCCGCAAGGACATAGACAGGATAGAGGCAGTCCAGAGGAGGGCAACTAAAATGGTGCAGGGTCTGCAAGAGAAGCCGTATGAGGAGAGACTAAAGGAGCTTAATATGTATACCCTTGAGGAAAGAAGGGAAAGGGGGGCATGATAGAAACTTTTAAGTACCTCAGTGGAATCAACAAAGTCCAAGAGGGTAGCATCTTTCAGAAAAAAAGATGTGCAAGACCAAGGGGACACAATTTAAAGATGGGGGGGCGGTTCAAGGGCAATGTGAGGAAGTATTATTTCACAGAGAGGGTAGTGGATGCTTGGAACAGCCTTCCTGAGGAGGTTGTGGGGTCTAAAACTGTGGGAGAATTCAAGAATGCATGGGACAGACATAAGGCAATTTTTGTGGGGGGGTAGGAAGAAATAGGCTATTGGTTAACTAGGATCTGCTGCCTATCTTGAAGGTAGGGAAATGGGAAGACTAGATGGGCCAAGTGGTCCTTATCTGCTGTCAAAGTCTATGTTTCTATGTTTCTATGTTTCAATATACAAAAATTGAAACAATGTTATACAAGGATGAATATACAATATCAAAAACACCATGGTCACTGAGATAATAAAATATGAAAGAGGGACAAATAAGAAAGCCCCAATAAAAAAAACACAAGTGAATCCAGGTCCAAGAACTCCCTCCTACCTTCCCCCACCCCTACTACCCCTGCTTCCATGCAGACATCCCCTATGTCTATACTACCAACCTACATTGATTAAAAGTAGGGTCATAAAAGGTGTGCATAACACTTCTCAAAGTCACCATGTCACTAACAAAATTCAAAGTACAGGGAAGAGACACGCTAAAGGTTTCAGCTTCTAGAAACTAAAGAGAACAAAGGACCCCAGAGGACCTGGAATTTTTGAAGGGTCTGACTTGTCATAGCTATGGCCCTCTCTGCATGTAAGACTTGTAAAAGTATGTGGACCCACTCTGTTTTAGAAGGCACATTGAGGTCTTTCCAGTGTCTCATTAATAATATCTTGGTCACCCCTGCAATACAAGCCATATAGTACTTCTGTGCTTTAACAAGAATTGAGGAGTAAATGCCCAAAATGCAAATCTCTGCCATAAAAAATTGGGAGCTACTCAAAAGGGGTGAGAAAACCCCTGAACTGTACACCAATAGGCTGCAACTGCTGAGCATGTCCAAAGCATGTTGTCTAAGGTACTGACTTCATATGAACACCTTGGGCAAGTTGGGCTCATAAGTCGACCCATTCTGTGTAATCTAGACAGGGTAAAATAAAGATTATATCAGATATTAAAATGAAGAAGACACAAATTTTTCCAGATGTCCTTCCACATTTCCAAAGCATAATTTAGATGAAGGGCCTGTTCCCAATTCTATGTTGTAGGCGATACCTTAGCCCAAATTAACCTGCCTAAGCTTCTATATAGCCCAGAAGTAGGTCTGGGTTGAATAGCTAAGATAGAGAATTCTGCAAACAATGAGCCAGCTTTATCATGCCATGGAGGAGAGCCCAGCAGCTGCAATACACAATGACATAACTGAATGTATTGAAAGAATGTGGAGACTAGAAGCTGAACTCCAGATGTGAAGTCTTTGAATGAAAGAAATATTTAATTTCTTATTAGGTTCTTCATGCATACAGCTATTTTTTCCCTGGAAAAAATGTCGTGGATATGGACAAAAGGAAGTTACTGTATTCATCGCCTGGACAAAAGAAAGTCACCGTATTCGTCGCCTATACTAAAAACAGTCACAGTGATTAAAAGCGGCTTAAAACAAAAAACAAGTGTGTATTTTAAAACAATTTATGTGCTCATTAAATGTTTGTATTAAAGTGCACAGTGTTTAAAAAGAATTTAAAACAAAAAACAGCTGGAAACATCTGCTCCAATATATTAATATCAGCCATTTCGAAATATGTCATGATACTGACAGGATATGTTTGGCCTCCGAGTAGTGCTTGAAGGTGTACAAAGAATTTCCTGTACACCTCTTCACTTCGTCCAGGCAATAGTGCATACACACAAGGTCGGTTAACACCTTGCACAAGTGCATGCACAGTATATAACTGGCCATCTTGATGAGGTTTAACATTAAAAGTTCCATCACAAAACCAGTGATGTTGGTCCCTGAGCACCTTTAGGTCCGACTCACAAGCAAAAATGACAAATTTGTCATCTTGCACCCTTATAAATTCTTCACCACTGACAGTCTGTGCAAACTGTGATATGTCAGTATCAAGCAGACAACATAATTGTCTGTGTCTATGCACATCTCACCTTAGTGTTTCCTGACTGGTTAATAAATCTACATGTCTGACATCAACTTCTTGTAGAGCTTGCAGAACCACATTTCAGATACACTCCTCTGATTCCTCTGCTTTACACTTCATTGAGCTACATGCTTTTATAACTTGAGCCTGACCATGTTAGGAAGCATGGTTATGCTATGTGGGAGCTTTCGAGATACTGTCCCCCATGGTGTGCATGCGAGCCCTGCATGTTCGCACCTCGCATCACCAGATAATTTTCTCATCCGCTCCATCATTCTCCTTAGCATAAATAAAGCTGTCAAAGCATTGCTTCTGCTTCTCTTTCTGGGAGCTGACAAACTCCATGGCAGTACAGATAGTAAATGGGAGTTCACTGTCTGGCTCACCTTATATAGAGCAATGAAGTCAAAACAGTTACAATGCATGAATGAAAAATTTAGGTTGCCATTGGCAAGCAGATATAAAAATCTGGCAATCCAGTTCCTCTGATGTCAGAGATGTGCAATGAGGCCGACGAACATGAGTAAGGCATGTGACAGGAACAAGGCAGAACTACAGACGGGAGCCAGTTTTCATCTACAGAACTACAGAGAAGAGGGTAGACATAGAGTAAATCAGTTTGTAAATAATTATATTTTTATATCTCCCATTTACGATTTGCATTTAGGACGAGGGCTTAGGAACAAGCCTGTAAGAGTTCGGTCACAAGGGTTTAGTCGTGGGTTTGGTCGCGAAGAGCACTATCTTCCCACAAATACTGTAACTGAGATGACATTTAACTCATGATTTAATGTCCACTATCATTTAACAGTGCCAATTTTAAGTGTGACATTTCCATTGCCTCTGTACTAACAGTTTCCTATCTATTAAAATGTTAGAGTTGTTAAAGAGAGGTTGGTTAAGATCTGTTCTGTAAGTTAGATGTAGAGCCTGACAGAATTGTGAATGCATCTTCAGGGACCATCCTATGGGGGTAAATCTTAAACCAACCAGGAGCCTGGCATAAAGTGTATATGATAACAAATGCAGTGACGCACTGTGTTATTCTGCAAGCATAGCTGCTATTTGTTGCCAGTCTGGAATGTAATTCTTGTTTTCCAATGACTGCGCCATTGAAAGTATTTGGAGCCGTGTATGGTAAAATAATTAACTACATGTAGTAACCAAACACCACATAATTCTCTCGGTCTACACAATTTATAAAGTGCCCTACAGGGAGTCTTCCCTAATCAAATGAATTTGGACCATATTGACTGTAGTTTAGTAAAGTAGGTCTGGGGTAACACCCCTAAACAAAATAAAGCAGCTCCATAAGTGGTGTTGCTAGCACCATCTGTAATTCCATTAATATGCCTGGGGTGTATATCATCTGGTCCCATCACTTTATACACCCTCAGTTTTGTGAGTTCCTCAGGACTCTTCTGTAAAAGACTGATTTACCTCCCCCCACCATTGTTTCTGCTGCCTAGTTGTAGTCCCTGTCCTCCCTCTATCGTGAATACTGAACAGAAGTATTCATTCAGTATCAGTGCTTTTTCTAGGTCACCTTCTATACACACACATACCTTCCTCCCCTTTTAGCCTTACAATCTATCCCCTGACCTTCCTTCTATTGCTAATATATCTATAAAATGTCCTGTCGTCCTGTTCCCCTCTTTACCATTTGAGCTGATCTGTCTTCTGTTTCTGCCTTTGCGCTCCTAAGAGTTTTCCTGGTCTCCCTCTGTTTTTCTATGTACACCACCCTATCCTCATCCTTCTGAGTCTCCTTGCATTTTCTGAAAGCCCCCTTTTCCCCCTCACTTTCTCTGTTACCTCCTTTGTGAACCGTAGTGGTTTGTTACTTCTTTTTCTCTTGTTACTCAGCCTAATAACCAGGTTTCTACCTTTAAATATCTTTTTATTACCTTGGACACCTCTCTTAGCTACCATGAGCACATCCATCTCCTCTCCACAACTGTCAACAACAGGATTGGCATTCTCTACTGACACAAGCACTGTCTCACCCCTGATGCCCTACATCTAGCAGTCTCCTCATCAATACTCTCTCTTATTGACTATGGCATTCTACTCTATGGTACTGCTGACAATTCCTCTCTACACTGAATTAGAGTTACACTTAACAAAGCCTGCTGGATGGTCCTTGGCTGTGACTGCAACATCCACACTTGCACCCTTTACAGTCTCTCTGACTGGCTTAATTTGAACAACAGAATCTGGCACCAAACCTACCTGCTTGCTAAAAGAATCTCCAATTATATCTTCCCCGGGACTCTCCTCTCTGTTAATACTAGCCACTACCCTCAAAACTTCTAGACTTTCCTACAAGGCCCCCTTTCAGACTCCATGGGGTTGTACCTCCCTCTTCCAGAGATCCTTCAAATACAGAGCCCCACAGTGGTTGAACTCCCTATGAATGACAGCGCTGTCATTCATGGAGCAAGTATAGTAACTGTACGTGCTCCATAGACTGCTCAGTTGGTGGCTGGCCATGGTGGTCAGAAGTGGGCCATGCTAGTCACTGGAGGGGTATTGGGGGAGGCTCACACTGTTGGGTGTTGGGTGGGGGCCACTGGATTATCAGGGTAACAAGGGGCATGATGGGTGTGTGTTGTACCGGTGGGGATGGAATGTGTGTGCCGGGTGCGGGATGTGGGCATCAGGGCTGGGTTGAGGGTGTTCAGTTATCCCATAGGGCTTCACATCTGGCAATATTGGGATGGAGGGGTAGATGACAGCCCACACTGTGCAGTGTGGTGTCTATTGTGGGGACTGTGGGCATGGGAGGGGAGCTGAATTGGGGCAGAGGCAAGCATGGCAGGGATTTCTGGTGCATCTGCCTCCCTCTTGTCCCATGACTTGTGGCATTTGTGGTCACTGCACCATCTGTTTGACCTATGCCACAACTCGCATGGTGCAGACCCTAGACCAGGTCCGATGCTGAATTGGGTCCAGGATGTAGTGATGGTTGGCACAAGCTGCAATTGTCGCAGCTTGCAACCTACCTTTGTGAATCCGGCCCCCTGCATCTTGTATTCCTGCATAATTGTTTAGAGCTAGCTTGATTTCTCTACCAACCTGTGATGTATTAGTTGCACTGATACCTACTGTTGTGCATTACTGTTCCATCTTGTCTATATATTTGTTCTGTGACGTGGAACCTTTGTAAAAGAGTTCCTAACTCAATGGTATGTCCAATTATTCTCAATAAATTAAAAAATAAATAAAATAATGCACTGCTTTGTCACCTCCACTATTGTCTCTTTCAGGTGTGTCCACTGCTCCTCAACCCCTCCTCCTGGATCTCTTCTTGCCAGAGCTTCTTTGATCCCTCTCCTCATCCTAGCAAAGTCTGCCTTCCTGAAATCCAGGACCCTTGCCTTTGTGTGGTTCTCCTGCAGCACTGTAATGATGCTGAACCACACTGTATGGTGGTCACTGGACCCTGGGTGCCCATCTACCCTGACTTCCTTGATCCTGTCTCCAGTGGTCAACTCAGGGTCTAAAATCACCTTGTCACCAGTGGGCTCCTAAACCAACTGCCCAAGGACTGCCCCCTGCAAGGATTCTGTGATGTCTCAGCTCCTAGCTGAGCCAGCTGCTGGGATGGTCCAGTGCACATCTGGCATGTAAAAATCACCAAGCAGAAGTACCTCCCCTTTGCCTCCATCCCATGCATTTCCTCCACAATTGCCCTGTCTACCTAATCCTTGTATGCTGGAGGCCTATAGATAATGCCTGTGTGAATTTCTGTGCCATTTCCTGGCTCAGATGCGCCCACAGTGCCTCGGCCTCCTCCTGTCTACCCTGCACTGCCATTGCTTTAATATTTTCTCTGATATAGAGGCCTACCCCCTTTTTCCCCCTCCCTATCCCTTCTGTGTAGAGCATACCCTAGTACATTTACCTCCCAGTCATGATTTCCAGTGTACCATGTATTGGTAATTGCTATTATGTCCAGGTTCACCTCTGTCATCAAGGCTGCCAGGTCTGGGATTTTGTTTACCAGACTGTGATCATTTGTTTACATGGCTGTCCATGTGTCGCAGCCTGTGCCCCTGGTATTTCTACCTTTGCCTTTCTGCTCCCTCCTTATACCACTGGTATATTTCTCTTGCTGACTCCTTCCCTTCCTCAGCTTTATCTCTTGTGACAAGCTCAGGGATATCTGTCCATGTTTCTCAGCCTGTTCCCCTTGTATGTCTATATCTTCCCTTCCTCTCCCCCTTTCCAACCCTGGTTTCTTTCTTTTGCTGCTTCTCTACCTCTGCCATCCCCCTATAATGAGCTCAGGATGATCTGACAACAACATTTCCTCCTGTTCCACCCTGCTAGCTACTCTGATCTGTGGGGGTGGGCTGTGTAACTCTACTTGCTCCCATCTGCCCTCCCCGGTGAGTTTAAAATGCTTGGCAAGGAAGCATTCAAACTTTTCATTGATGACCGTGGTCCCCTTCCCAGACAGATGTAGACTGTCCCCCTTATACAGGCCCCAATCCCTCCAGGTGGGTCTCCAGTCCCCAATGAAGCCAAAACCATTATCTCTGGAAGCACCAAGGGAGAGCGACAATGAAAATGCTGACCTCCCACACAGTGATGGCACAATACCAATGCAGGTATTGTGCTGCCCATTCAACAAGTGTTTTCTGTGGGGGTCTGTGCCCCAATGCGGGGTCTCGGCCCTGCCTCAAACAGCATTGTCGCTCAGGTCAGAAGGATTGGTCCAGGGAGGGTAGAACACTGCGGGCAAAGCGAAACATGAAAAAGGACCATTATAGCAATTGTCGCTGTAATGGTCTTTTTTTGCGTTTTGCTGTAGGGGTGTCGACCAGAAGGGGTGCACCGTTGTCTTCACACCAGCCCCTTGACCATGAGTTGAACTTGCTGATGCAGAAATTTCGAGACCATCCCCAGCCATGGACTGACAGCACATCTGAGAATGTTACTGAGGTTGCTTCCCCCAATGGCACCTACCCAACTTCCTGAAGTCCTCCTGCACTTGCTGTATGCTCACCTCCTCTCTTTCTAGGTCATTTGCCCCAGATGGACCATGACATCCAGTTCCCCTCCTTGCTACTGCTGTAGCTATCCTCTGCCCCCCACCAAGCTGTGCCTCCTGGAAGGCACTTGACCTTCCTCTTCTCCCTGATACCTGTACCCAGATCCATTCCATGGACAACTGAGTCCCCCACTAGCAGTTAACTGACACAAGAGAGTAGGTTGAGCAACAGTTGCCACCAGCTGACTGGCATTTTCTCTTAATTCAGGATGGCAAGTTGGTGGCTTCATTCGTGCACCTACATCAGACGATGCCATGAATTACATTGCAGTTGCTGATGGTGGGCTGTCAGATGTCATCACTTGTTGGCTTCCTGAGGAGTTCAGTTGGTATAACTTTTGCTTCTCTCACAAATATTTTGACTCTTCTTCAGCAACAAGCTGAAACAAATGCTTTTTCTTTTCCTCTCGGGAACATTTTAACTGTTCATATTCTTTTAACAGCTGCTCAGTTTGTTCCGCATTCTGTGCAAATTCAATGTACATACTCACCATAAACTGACTATTATTATCAATTTCCATGCCTTCCTTGTTTAAAATGTCTTTCATTGATTGGGTTTCAGGTTTACAGGTAGGGGTGAAGCCTGTTCCCCTACACAGTCAGCAGCTTCTCTGTCCTCCTCCCAGGCAGCCATTTTGGCTACAAGCCCGATGGCCAGAGGTTCCCTCTACAGGAGAGTGGTGGATTTTCCCAGTGTTATAGCTAAATTTTCACCCCCTTATGAAAAATACCACCAATAGCTTAATTTGGTTCTGTTTCAGTTGGTTACCATATATACCTCCTGCTCCCTCAGGTTGAGGTTGAAGATATGAAGAATTTCCTAGACCTCTGTAGGATATGCTGCAAAAAATAGGCCCCACCCTTAAAATATTTCCAGTTTAAGCAATGATTAATGTACTCTATATTTCTGAGTTACCTAAATCAGGGTAATTACTAGGCTAAAACCTGCAAGAGAACTGCAATCCATCCCTCCAGTAGGTGGTGACAGAAGAGAAGTACAGCAGTGGCACTGCCAGGCAGAAAAAGGCTATGTGAAGTTCTGTTTCCAATGTACAAGCAGCAGGCTAGAAAAGCTCTGTACTTCAATGTTTATTTTTATTAATTGCAGGTAAGATTGCAAGTTATACGATAATTGAATAAGTACAGGAACTGTTCCGTAACAGACTGATGCAAGTGTAGAAGTCTAGGTTAAGCTTTCTAGTTTGTTAAAAGCTTAAGTAACTTAAGAGGCCTTGTCAGCATTGCAGCACCCATTAGTAGTTTAGAACAACTACTGTATCTGTAATACTAATAGAGCAGAACTGTTAAACCCTGAGTCTAAGGGGGGATGTGTGATGACTGTACCAAAACATGATTGGTGCTTTGGAACTTTACCTGAACTGGCCAGCATACTGTATGTTTGTTACCAATTAGAGTTACATAGAGAATAATTGATGGGTGAGGGGTTATAATGAGGATTTTACACTCCCCGAGGGGTGGAATGCCACATAAACCCAAAGAGCAAAGCTTGAGGGGATTTATTCAATCATCCTACCCAGAGGATGTGTGTAAAATCCAAGTTTTAAACCCCCTATCAGTCCTTAATTTTGTATAATTGCTTGAGATCATTTTTTTGCCACAGCAGTTATACAAAATAAATGGGTTTGTTTCAAGCTGCACTCTTTTGGGATTTCAGTGTGCGGTCCATAGTGGCTAGTAGTGTTTTTTTTTTATTACAATATTATTATTTTCCCACTGCAATGTAGATTCTGTGCCCAGTGATCTTTTTGTTAAAAAAAAGAGAAAAGACGTATTGCTGACTGCTTGTGTCAGGGAACTGGAGCAGGTGCAGATGGCAGGGAATGGCATAGAAAAGAGAAATATCTTGGTAGGCACATGCAAAGAAGTAGGGAAACCAGACTCATTTTGGTTTCCCCTTGGGAAAAAATGGTCACCAGTTATTATAGAGAGAAATATATAGAGTTCCACTGAGCTAGCAGCAAGCTATGCATAAGTCTTCAGACCTCTAATACTCATTTAAAACTTATGAACCTAATCATGTTACAGTTATTTTAAAGTACAGCAATGGCACTGGCATGCAGAAAAAGGTTATGAGAAGTTTTGTTTGCAATGTATGAAATGCAGGCTAGAAAAACTCTTCAATGTTTATTTTTATTAATTGCATACCTAATAAACAAACTTATAACCTCATTTGGGTGTAAATCATTAAAAGTGTGCAGCACCTCTTTTGCTGGTCAACAGAAAAAAAAAATAGTCCCCTCTACTTCTCAAGCATCTTGCCGCACTCTTCTATACTTACAACTACATCCTCTTGTACTCCAGCAACAAACTCCCTACTTATGCAGACAGCTGTCACCTCCCTTACTCAAGTAATGAGTCCCCTGCTCCCCTACTCGTTCAACTAGCTTCACACCCTTCTCAGTGCACCTAGCCTTTTTTCTACTCCTGGAACTAACCCTTTCTTCTACAACTGTAACTATCCCCCCCAACTCATGCCACTATGTCCCTCCTACGCTTGCAACTATACCCCTTCCCTACTGCAATAACTAGCCCCATACCATACTACTACAACAACTAGCAACATCCCATACTACAGCAACTACCCCCTCCTCTACTACAGCAACAAGCCCACTCCCATACGACAGCAACTAGGCCCTCCCTTACTACAGCAAACTGCCCCCAGTTTTGTGAATAGCCCCTTCTTCCCTAGTTCATAAACTACCTCCCCTCCCTGATTCTTGCATCTACCCCCTCCCTTACTCATGCAAGAAGCCTCTCATACCTACACCTGTAACTGGCTCCTTCTGCACATCTATAACTAGTCCTGTCCCCTAGTTTTGCATCTAACCCTGTCCCCATACCAATAACTATAATTCTCCACCATTTCTGCACATATTCCTCCACTAATGCTGCATAAGGGTTCCCCTCCCCTAGTCATGCAATTTGCACCTCCCCTGCTTTGGCAGCTAGTCCCTATATTACTACTGAAGCACAGCTCCTCCACTCCTTCAGCTCCAAGCCCCCACATTACAGCACCTAGCCCCTTCCCTATTACAGCAACTAGCCCCCTTCCTTACCCCTGCAATTAGCCCCATCTCCTATTTTTGCAACTAGCTCTTCCTCTACTCATGCACCTAGCTCATCTCCTTTACTCCTGCACCTGCTTCCCTCTCCATCTCCTGCAACAAGCCCCCTCCCCTGCAGTACTTCTGCAAGTAGCCAACTCCATTGATCCAGCAATTAGCCCTCCCCCCTACAGATGCAAGTAGCCCCCTCGCCTACTCCTGCAATTATCTTCCACCCTTAGTTTTGTAACTTATTTCCTCCTCTAATACAGCAAGTTGTTCCCTCTTTGCCTGCCTTCTTCCTTTCTTCCAATGTTCCTGTGTTCCTCTTCCCTTTTCCTTTTTATTTCTTTTTTGGCACCTGTCCCAGGAACTGCCTCCAGTCCCTGACCACAGGATACTGTTCAATTCTGCTATATTGTCCAACATATTACCATTCGTTGTAGTTACTACTCTAACAAATACTGCTGTGTTTACCTCATAAACATTTTATAAGGCTGGTCCTTCTAGCTTTCTGCAACCTTTTTGTACAGTACTTGTGCATAATTATGGACTCTTTGTTGGATGTGGTATGTATAAAAGAGATTTGGTTGAGAGATGACTGGCTCTGGGCTTGAGGAATTCATTCTGCTGGGTTACTCCATGGTGCATTGCCCTAGGATGGAGTGCAGAGGAGGTGGGGAGGCCATCTGTTTTGATCTGCCCAGAGATTGATGGTTTATCCCACAGAGGTGACAAGGTCATCCAAATGTGTGACAGTGAAAGGTAGGCAAGATATCTTTTGAAAGATCGTTCTCATAGACTGAACTTAGGAGTATGGAAATTAATTCTTGTAGGAACTAGAGGGCATCATGGCCGACCTGGTGGTGGCATAGCCCAAATTTCTTGTGTTGAATAATTTCAACACCTAAGTCAATAAAGAGGCATCTCTTTTTGGAATGCAGTTCATTCAAATGGTGTCTTTACTGGTTCCCATATAGGCAACTGTCACTGGTACTCACCAACACAGTCATGCTTTGGACCTGGTTTTCTCATTAGGTCTTGACTTCCGTAATGTCAAGGTTGATCTAATGATTTGGGCTCATCATCACACCATGCAGTTCCATTCCAGGGTTTCAATTTAATCACCTTCCAAAGTTGACATGGTCAGTTACCGTCTAGTTCAGAATTTTTATTTTCCCCAATTGTTTAACCAGGAGTGGCACACTAAGCTGGCTTGCTTACAGGTGCAACCTGGGAGCACAGGAGGTTAAGTGACTTGCTCAGGGTCACACAGTATGCAAGTGGGGCTGAGGGATTCAAACCCAGATCTCCAGATTTGCAGCTCAGAGCCTTAAACCGCTGCACTTTACTGCCTCAAATTTGCAATCTCATTGTCTCCTGCTGGTACATAACACTTCAGGCATGGAGAGGGACTGTGTTAAAGAAGCCATGAGAGCTGTGGAGGGTTAAAACCTGGTTCTAACAGCTGTCTGCAACTCCCTGGCACCACTCCATTTCAACCCTTGATTTTCCGATGCAGGTCATTATGGTTCAATTACCTGAGGAAATTGAAGACTAAAGGGAAAAGGTTTGAGCATTGTTGGTGGAAGTCTAGGTCTGATGAGGATAGATTGGTGCTGAGGGTTCACTGTGATGAGTATCAGCGAAATCACTCTAAAAAGTCAGTATTCTTGATAGGGTGATTGTTGCTGGAAAGAA
Source organism: Neoceratodus forsteri (assembly GCA_016271365.2). Lineage (NCBI taxonomy): Eukaryota > Metazoa > Chordata > Ceratodontiformes > Ceratodontidae > Neoceratodus > Neoceratodus forsteri. Next base: position 132,455,240 of record JADMNL010000022.1, read on the forward strand.
CCAACCAGCTCAACTCTTCAACACTGCAAACAGATTATTAAATTCAACCTGTTTGCAGTTCTGCCGAGTCTTTCCACATAAAAGTGTGATAAGTTTAATATATATTTTCTAGACAAAGTGTCCACTCTTCAAGCTAGGATATCCTCGAGTGGTCTGTCATAGGCCAGCAGTGTCCATTCTATGGTGGGCAGAGGCACTTGTCTTTGTGAGAACAGTGTGAGCCAGTATTGGTGGATGATATCTTCCAGGTGATCTTGGGACTGTGACCTATGTACTGTATATTAGATACAGGACCAAACTGGCTTCTTGTCAGAAACTGCAGTGCCCTTGGTCAGATTTTTGTTGGGTGCTCCTTAGGGATGAAGGGGTTCTTTCCTCTCTGAAAAAGGTGGTGGTGAATCCTTTACTCAAATTACAATCACTGGACCCGGTTGATATCCCAGATTATAGGCCTGTTTAAACCATCCCATTTTGGGAAAGTTGACTGAGAAGGTGGTAGTAGTGCACATGGAGCACCACCTGGAGAAATATGACATATACAAGCCTTGCCAGTCTGTTTCTTGCCATTGCCATAGTACATAGGCTGCTGTGGTCAAGGTGTACTGTGATCTCCTCTAGCAAGTGATAGCAGGAGTCATTTCATCCTTGTTCTGTTTCACCTTTCTTTGTGTTTGAGTTGGTGGACAATAGGGTGCTGTTGGTTTGATTGAGGGACTCGTGGTCTCTCAGGAATGGTGTGATGGTGGTTTGAGTCCTAATTATCCATCAGGGTGCAGCAGGTGACATTGGGTTCTTTCATCTTGAGCAGTGTTGTGCCCAGTTTTGGTGTACCTCAAGGATCAATCCTGGCCCCTATGTTAGTTGCTGTTCAGAAGCTTCTGCAGGGGGCGATCATTAGACTCTGTGAATCTTGTTTTCATTGCTATTCTGATAATACTCAGCAGTACATGTCTTGTGTACAGTGCACCTGGCAGGGTGCTGCAGTCTAAGGGTTGAGTGAGTTCCTTAAGTAAATTCAGGACTGGATGGATACCTCCTGGCTTAGACTTAATATGCTAAAGATGGACTACCCTTTTTAACAAATCATAAGAGAATGGGGTGGTACCTGAGGACTGGAGGAAGATGGAAGTGATTCCTCTTCACACAAGTGAGAGCAAGACAGAGGCAGGAAACTACAGACCTGTCTGTTTGACCTTTGTGGTAGGGAAAGTGATGGAATCACTTCTGAAGGAAAGAATTGTTGAGTACCTAGAGGCCAGTGGGGCACAGGACCCAAGGCAGCATGTGTTCCAGAGTTGGGGTCAATTCCACAAAGTCAACTCCAATTCAATTCCCTCTTCACATCAATTCCTTCAATTCAATTCCCTCTCCAGATCAATACTTTCAATTCAGATTCAATTCCAATTCCATCCAATTCCTTTAGTTCCAATTCCAATGTCAATTCCAAATCAATCTAGTCAATTCCAAATCCAGCCATGTATATATTCAGTTCCATTTCAATGTTGTCATTCCAAATCCAATTCTACCTCTAGTCAATGAAAGTTTATAATTTTGTATTAAAAGATAAGGGACACTCACACAACATATACTTTTTTATTTTAATTTTTATTACCACTTCTAACAGCAATGATGATAAGTTACATTTATTACGGTACAATGTGCATGTGCACATCCAAGAAATACAAAAGAAAATAAACTATAGACAAACAATGTTGTACTGTATTATGTATTGCCTCAAAAAGAAAGTATCCAGTTATGCATATAGCCATAAAGATTATCATCACTAATCAATTCTGTTACACCTGATCATCAGAAGCTCTTCAAATTTTGCATCACTTAGGTTGCACCACTCAGGCCTGAAAACTTTGTCTGCCACACTAAAGAGTCTTTCTACAGGTGCAGATGAAGAAGGTATGGCTAGATGCTTGCAGGCTAGTTGTGCTAAGTGGGGGAACTCCATCTTTTTTTCCAGCTAATAAGCCAGAGGATCAGAATCTTCTGGCAGACAGGGTTGACGCAAGTAGTTCAATATTTCAGAAGAGGCTTCTGAGGTGGCGATACTGCTGCAGATTTCAGTGGAGCAGTTGGTCATATATGAAAAGAGTTTGATGCATGTCTCTGGTGGAGGGGATGTAGCCATGTCAGCAACTCTTGGTAGCAGGGAGGTGACCTTGTTAGTCAGCAGTTCCCTCATGCTGTGTACTTCTTCATCCTTGCACCAGTCCAATTTGAAACGAGGATCCAGACATGTAGCCATCTTGAAACACTCCATCTCCTCAAACTTTGCAAGGCGTGTCTCCAAGTATGACTGCCTGGTTACCACCATTTTGTTGTTATAAGTTTCACCGATGAGTGCTATCGCATGACGTAAACCTCAGACACGTGTGATGACATAGCTGGCAGTGATTATCTGGTCTCCCTGGACCTTCTCAGTGACCTCTTCAAAGGGCTCTAGTATTTCACAAAGTTCCCCAATGATTTTCAATTCATATGGTGTGAGCTTCCATGGGGCATGAAGCTTGGATAGGACCACTGCAGGAACTTTCAAAATTGACCTCAGCATCTTCAGCTGGCTATTCCTCCTTGTGGCATTTGAAATTTGCAATTTGTAGTTTCCCTCCAGTAACTCTGTTGCTATGGTGGATTTATGGCAATTAGATATTTATTTATTTATTTATTTAAGAATCAGTTTACAACCTTTGAGCCAGAGGCTCGTTTACAAAGGTACTTCGTCACATAAAGACATACATACATACATACATATTATTCTGGACACCTTTGTCATCACCTGCCTTAAAGGGCCAGCCTGATCCAGGGCATCATGAACAACCAGCTGTAGAGTATGCGCGAAACTGGGGCTACGCTTGGGTGGAAAATAATCCAGTTTATCACTCACACTCACCACTTCAATATCAACAGCCTCATCTTAGTCTTCATCACCATCTTGGACATCTAATGGTGGGAATATTTTTTATTTGTTTTATTTTTTAGTTGTTTAACCAGGTACCACACTAAGCTGAAAGTTTTTACAGGGAGCACAGAGAAGTTAAGTGACTTGCTCAGGGTCACACAGTATGTAAGTGGAAGCTGTGGGATTCAAACCCAGGTCTGGTCTGCTGGATGTCACCAGATTTGCTGCTCAGAGCCTTAAACCACTGTGCTATACTGCCTCCCTAATATGGTGAATGCCTTCACCATGTTGGCAGCATTGTCAGTCACTATGCCTGAAACTTTGTCAGCCATGTTGTTGACTTCAGTAGTCTCCTTATACATTGTGTAGATGTTCTCTGCAGTATGCATGCCCTTAAAATGCTGACAAGCCAACATGACACTTTCTAGTGTGTAGTCCACAATGAAGTGACCCATGATGCCAATAAAGGACCTCATATCTCTATTTGACCACAGATCTATGGTGAGGTAGATGTACTGGGCTTGCTGCATTTGACTCCTTAGTTGATCTTGGACACTGGAGGTGCATTCAGGAAGTAGCTTCTGGCTGAAGTGTTTCTTGCTGGGCATGGTGAAGCATGGTTCCACTGTGCTAAGGATGTCACGAAAGGCTGTGCTGTCTACAACAGACAGGGGCATGAGATCATTAGAAATGAAGCTGACAATGTTGTTGGTAAGCTTTACTTGGCAAGAATCTGTGGCCTCCCACCTCTTAGCATCGGAGGTCTGTCCAGATTGATCAACAAACTCCCCAAGGATGTCAGGGTGCTTTTTCTGAAAATCCACAGAGAAAAAAATATCACATTTATGTACATAACACACTGAACACCAAATCTAGCAAAATAACTGGTATTCAATTACCAGGTGAAGCTTAGCATTTACAGTAGTAGTGCCAAATTTGTCAAGCAATTTTGTGAGATTCCCTATTTATACTTCACAAAATTTAGGGAAACAATCCTCTAAAATTATTTTTGTTATATCTACAGAAAGAGTCCAGTTCCTATTACAGTACTGAAGTGCCATCTGGCAGATTTTCAACTACTTTATCAGATGAGACAATCCTCTCTGGGTAGCAGTGAACACACTAACAAACAAAACAAAATCCCTAACTAAAGGTTTCACAATTCTCAATACAGATTTTTAAAAATTCTTAAAAATCCTTTGACTAATTCAGTGCTACTATTGCAATCATCACTTTACAATAATGAACCCTAGATTCAAGATGGAATATCTTGTTCTCTGTATTTAACCTGGCAAGATAAGGTAGGATACAAATAATAATACTAAATCATTCAGTGAGACCTGCTTAGTACACAGGCACCATAACGTATGATGCTTGCAACCTATGTAAAAATTGTAATCAGGCAAGAGCTACCCATTGAAATACAGCTTTCCCTTGAGGAGTGGATACACTTAACCAATTTATTACAAAAACTATTAATGCATTATGGAGATTGAGTAGTTTTAGTGAACCTTTATACTTGGTTTTTACTTGGTATAGAACAGTAGAAGACCATTGGTCCATATAAACTGTTCCCCACCTCAGTGGGTACACATTGACCTGCTCCCCAAGAGATATTTATCAATCTTTCCCTTAAATTCCTTTAAAGTTTTACTATTCACCTCTTCTGCAGGCAACGTATTCCACACTCTCTCTGCTCTATTTACAAATGAATAGTGTATACCATTCTTTGTAACAGTTTTCAATTTAATCTGCTTTTCATGGCTTCTCATCCCTTTTGGCTTCTCCTGCATCTTCACCCCCATTTCACTTGTCAGTTCGTTGTCATTTATTATTCTAAACATCTTTAAATCTCTTCTTTCCCTTCTTTGTTCCAATGTAAATAATCCTGTCCTTTTTAATCTTTCACTATACTCATATCTATTTAGATTTCCAGTCATCTTAGTATATTTCCTCTGCACTCCTTCTACTCTCCCTATCTCTTTCTTTGTGTATGGGCTCCATAACTGGGACCCAAATCCACATACAGTCTAACATAAGACCTATATATTGGTACCATACATTCCACTGATTTATTCATAAAGCTACGTTTTATGTTTCTCACCATGTTATTTGCTTTTTGTATGGCCACTGTCCGTTGTTTACTATATTTAAGTTCTTTGTCAATTATTATCCCACAATCTCTTTCCTCCTCAACTTCTTTAATTCTTTTCCATCTAATATATACCTATTTTTCCCTATTCCCCTTTCCTAGGTACATTACTCCTGGTTTCTCTAAACTAAATTTCATTTTATTCTTTCTAGCCCAGACTTCTATTTTTTGTAAATCCTGTTTTAGCCTTTGCTGCTGCTCTATTGTTCTTACTGGTCCTCCTACCTTAATATTGTCTGCAAATTTTTCTACTTGATTAGTAACCCCCTGATGTAAGTCACTAATATATAAAGAAAACAATACAGGCCCCAACACAGATCCCTGACGGACCCCACTTTTCACTTTAATGGACCTAGATGGTTCACCTGGTATTCTTACTTTCTGAGTCTTATCACTCAACCAATTCCTTATCCATCAGTACAATTCAGCTATCCAATCCCATTCTATTTAATTTCTCAAAGTGTCATGGGGCACCTTGTCGAAGGCTTTCTGAAAATCTAAAAATATTATATCTATCGGTGTATTATTGATTAATTCCTCTTTAATGTTTTCATAGAAGAATAAATGGTTTGTACCACATGCTCTATTTTTTTTTCAATTCATGCTGTTTTTTATCCCTATTACCCAATAAGTTCAAATTTTCCTCTTTTTAATTTCAACATACTGTCAGTGACTTTTCCCAGGATTGATGTCGGGCTTACTGGCCTATAATTTGTCACTATCGATCTCTTTCCCTTTTTAAATAAGTGCACAACAAAAGCCTGCCTCCAAGCTTCAAGCACTTCTCCTGTTCTAAAGGAGTCATTAATATCCACACAAAGGCTTCTGATATTAATAGTAGCACCTCTTTTAATATATATTGGATGCAATAAATCAGGTCTAGCATATCTGTGTACCTTTACCTTATTCATTATTCTTTCCACTTCTTCCTTCGTATTTACTATTTCTAGGTTTTGTTGATTTTTGTTTACTTTCACATTCTTTACAGCTTTCCCTTCCTCAAAGACTGATCCAAAAAATTAATTTAATACATTAGCCATCTCACCAGAATCCTTAATTTCCCTACCATCAATGTTTAATGGCCCTATGCCTTGTTTATCTTTCCTCTGTTGATTTATATATGTATAAAAACTTTTCTCATTGTCCTTTCTATAGGCCAACTCAGCTTCTAATTTCCTTCTTTCTTTCTTTATATTCTGTTTCACTTTCCTTAAACAATTTCTATAATACCGTACCATGTCCTCTGTTCCTTATATTTTCATTCTTTTGAATGCTTTCTTTTTCTTTAGGCAAGCTTTTATTACCTTATTAGTACACCATAATGGTTTTATACCTCTTTTATGATAGAGTTTCTTATGTGGTACATACTCTTTTTCCAAATTTAATAACTTTTTGTTCATTTCTTTCCACGTTTACCCCACTTTTTTATCTCTTGAACTCTGTTTCACATTCCATTTTTTTAATTGTTCTTTAATTCTTTGGAAATCTGCTTTATTGCAATTTTTTGCAACTGTTTTTCCTTTTATACATATAACTTTATTTTTAATATTAAAGATTACCATAGCATGATCACTATTCCCCAACTGTTCTCTTATATTTATACCTTTAATAACATATGTTCTATTTGTTAACAGTAAATCCAACATATTCTCTCCTCTAGTTGGGTTATATATTAACTGTTTCAACCCTACTGTTTCTAACTGTTGCACAAAATTTCCACTATTAACACTCTTACTGCTACCTTTTTCCCCAACAGATATCAGGATAATTAAACTCTCTTGCTATAATGACATCTCCTTCCATTGTTATCTGTCCAATTTCCTTATTTATTGTTTTATATATTTCTTATTACTATTCGGTGGCCTATAATATATTCCAAATAAAATCTTTTTATCTACCACCCCATACTTGAATCCATAATGATTATATTCTTTCATTTTCACTTTCTTTCTATAAACTGTTATTTACTTATTTCCTCTTTAATATAAATAGCTACTCCCCACCCCTTTCTATTCATTCTGGATCTGGACTACAATTTATATCCCTCAATACCCATATTCCATTGCATTTCTGGGTCCCACCAAGTTTTAGTTACCATACACATGTCTATATTTTCCCTAACCAACTTTACTTCCAATTCAGCCTTCTTTTCAATATTTAAACTCCTTACATTAAGTAACCATATAGACATTTCCCCATTTTCCTTTACTTTGTATCTGTTCTGATTTTTCTCTTTTTTTCTTTGACTTGGACTTATTTTCCCCCTCTCCCTTTATCTTTTAGTTTACATTACTATCTACCACCAATTTAATGTACATCCCTAGTTTTCTACTACCTTTCTTACTTAAATGTAGTCCATCTCTACAAAAATATGATTGTTCATAAATATATTTCTCCCAATGTTTTATACAACCCAAATTGTTGTATAATGTCCACTGTCTAAGCCATTTTTTTTATCTTGTTACTTTCTATCCTAGTTTCTTTTTGCACTGGCAAAACTTCTGAAAAAATATATCTTGCATTGTAACTTCTCTGATTCCATCTTTATTTCTTCAAATTCTTTCTGTATATCTCCTAATTATTGGTTTTTGATATTATTCACCCAAGTGCAAAATCAAAACTGCTGATTCATATTTTTCTTTAATAATATCCCCTAACATTCCTTTTACATCTCTTATCTTTGCCCCTGTAAAATAATTTATTATAATCTCTTTATTGTCCTTGGATGTTTATCTACCCGTATATTTCAGTATTGAATCTCCTAATATATAAAAATATGTTTTTCCCTTGTTACCTGCTTCATTTGTTCCTTATAATTATCTGCCTCAACAGTTTGTCTCCCTCTATTAAGCTGTTCCTTCCCAGTATTTAAATTAATGTTAACCTTTTCATTGATAGAATCAATTTGTCCTGCTCCATTATTCTGTCCAACATCAGTCTTTGTTCCCTCCACATTGCCTCCCCTTTGACTCTCATTTCCTTTAACCCTAAATTTATTGCTCCATCTTAATCACCCCCTACCTTTTTTCACACTCCTTTCTCCCATCAAAAGATGTATTCTTTGGGACTCTGTCTCTGTCACCTAATACATTTGCTATCTCAACTAAATCACCTACCCTACTTACTGTTTCATTACAATTAGCTTCTAAACTTTTTCATATATGTCCCTTCACACCCTCATCATCTAATGTAATTAAAGGATCAAAACTATTTGAACACTCTATTGCAGTGTTACCACCTGTCCTGAGTTTCGCAGGACAGTCCTGATTTGGGCAGCTGAGTCCTGCAATAAAACATGAAAAATACTACATGTCCTGATTTTATAGTAGAAGAAATATTTTTTAACTTTCCACTAAATGTTGCAGAAAACCATAATACCTTAACTAAAATATATTAAAATGATATGAAACCATAGAAGCAACCAAGAAACTACAATACTTAACCTTCATTCTGATTATATAGAGAAAACAAGTCTGTTGCACTAGTCAAGGTTACATACTGTCCTTGCAAAATCATGTTTCAGAAAGAAATGTCCCACTTTGGGCTTCTTAAAAGGTGGTAACCTTACTCATTGGCCTTCTTCTTACAGCTTTTTTTGGGGGGGGGCTTTTCTTTCTACTACAACTCAGTCTCCATCCTTTTCTTTTTCTCTCCTTTTTCTTGACTCCCCTTCATTTAAATCTTCATAAGTCTGGGCCATCTGTAGTTCTTTTTTATTTACCTGCACCTTTTATTTGCATATTTTTAATTCTTGTTTCACTTCCTCCAACTTGTCTTGTAACACTTTAATCTTGTTACATTGTTCATAAGTGTATATTAACAGTTCATTTGCTACATCCATGTTGATCATTCTACATATTAAGCATCTTAAACCCAATGTACCATCCTCTATCCTTACAATATTAGTATCCATTCTCTATTTGTCTTCTTAGTTCTCTGTTTCTTCCTTGTTTTAACTGCACCTCTTATTGTACAGGAAGTACAGCAGGTGGAATCCTTTAAATGGTTATACCTATGATTTCTGTATTTCAGAGCCTTTACCAGCTTAACAATCACTCCTACCTGCTTTGATACCCCTATCCAATGCTCCATAAATGAACAGTGCCTACTTCCGAACTTCTCTGTCGAACACTGTCAGATGCCACTGGCCTCTGCCCATGTTGCCCCTGCTCCACATTCGACTCCACTTGCAAGAGCCAAGGTTTTAAAGGTGCTCACTGCTCACATAGCTTATTGCTATAGCAATGGTTTCGACTGTGAAAGTGCGTTCGTTGGACTTGGGGGTAGTCTTTCCTTAAAAGATCAGAATCAGACTATATCCCAATGGCAGCTCAATGCTTCTCCAAAACATCCCAGGTGTTTGTCCCAGTTACAGAGACCCTTGAGAAGTGGGAGTCCCTGTATGGCTGAAAACAACCACACTCCTCAAGTCAGATGTCCAAAAAGTACTGCTGCCTGTCCCTGCAGTGTTTCTAAAACTCTAAAAAGTTCAAGTGCACAGCAGTTTCTCACTTTTAGTGGTAGCCCTCTAACAGAGCTTACTATTGCCCCTTCTCACTCTACTGGCTCACAAGAGCTGAGATTTTAAAGGTGCCCACCACTCACATTACTCATTGCTATAGCAACAGTTTTGACCATGGAAGTGCGTTCAGCTGGCTTGGGGATAGTCTGCCCTTAAAAGACCAGACTATACCCCAATGGCAGCTCAAATGCTTCTCCAAAACACTCAAGGTGTTTGTCCCAGTTACAGAGACCCTCAAGAAGCGGGAGTCCCTGTAATGCCGAAAACAACCACACTCCTTAAGTCAGACATCCAAAAAGTACTGCTGCCTGCCCCTGCAGCATTTCTAAATCTCTAAAAAGTTCAAGTGTACAGTGGTTTCTCACTTTTAGCAGTAGCCCTCTCAAGGAGCTTACTATCACCCCTTCTATTAGTTCATCAATTATATTATCTTTTACACAAATGTGCACTAAATATTTTCTACCTACATCATAAAATTCACTAATTAAGCATAGACACATCAAACATTAATATGATACATTTATCCATCTAAGAAATATAGACATGCAAGATATGGATTGTCACATAATATACTTATTTTGAGGTGTCTTATGAAGTTGGAAGTAGCTTTTGTTGAACCAGAGACAGATGTTCCGCAATGTTTACATATAGTACAATGGTTTCCCACTTTGCTACCTTCACTTGGCTCATCAAATTGATCAAAGACTGAGGTCTTCCTTGACATTGTGGCACTTAAAGTAAAGACAATAATGTTTAAATCGTCAGAAAAAGTTTGTGGTCAAAAAGCAAGCAAAATTGTCTTTATTCCATTCCTCAGTTCCTCATCCAGTCCAGGGTCAATCACACGATCAGAGTTCTCCATTCCAGTCCAGGTCCAAAATCCAAGCAATTCTTCAAAACCTCTCCAACACAGCCAACTATTCTCCAAATCCTAACACTCCCAATCACCCTCCTTGTTTTTCCAAAAATGTACTCAACAAAGACAGAGTGTAAGGCTGGGTCTTAAATAGAGCTGTAGGGCAGGATGGTCCATTCTAATTAATTGAGAACAGGAGTTAACATTCACATCACAACTGTCATCCTAATAGACACACTTGAAAAGATGACGACAACAAGCACTTTATCAATAAATGTGGCTATTAGTGATCTGCCTATCTCAGGCTCCTCTTCCTTGTGGAAACTCAAGCTGTAATCAGCGAATCAGTCATGACACCTGTTGTTGTGATTGTGTGAATTACAGGTGTGTTGGATATTGAGCCAGGCTACACTGGCAATACTATTCCTCAAGTTTTTGAAAGCAATTCAGTCCATTCACTAAAAAATGGCAATTCCAGTTCAGTTCCAAAGCTTTGAGATTTTTCTCAATTTAAATTCATTACCAATTCCACACTTGATCACACTTGAATTGGAATTGACCTCTGAATTTCAATTCAATTCAGAATTGACCTCATTGGGTTCACAGTGGGAAGGTCATGTCAGATGAATCTAATTGATTTATTTGACTGAGTGACCAAAGTAGTAGACCAGGGCGGGGCTGTGGACATGACCTACCTAGACCAAGCAAGGCATTTGACACAGTCCCACACAAAAGATTAATAATCAAATTAACCAGCCTAGGAGTGGGTCCCAGGGTGGTAGCCAGGGTAAACATTGGCTGGACAACAGGACACAAAAGGTAACTGTAAATGGAGTCCACTCTGAAGAAAGAGGGGTTACTAGTGGGTATCACAGGGCTCAATACTGGGTCCACTCCTTTTTAATGTCTTTATAAGTGACATTGCAGAGGGACTGGGAGGAAAAGTATGCCTCTTTGCAGATGATACAAAGATCTGCAACAGGGTTGCTACCCAAGGAGGTGTGGAAAGGATGAGAAGGGACTTGGCAAGAATGGAGGAATGGTCAAAGTATTGCAGCTTGGTTTCAATGCAAAGAAGTGCAAAAAAAACAGGGGAAGAGTACACAATGGGAGGAGAGGAAGTAACAACAACACAAATGGAAAGGGACCTGGGGGTAATCATATCAGATGACCTTAAGGTTGGCAAGCAATGTGAGAAGTCAGTAGGGAGGGCTGGGGGAATACTGGGATGTATAGGGACAGGCATCACCAGCAGAAAACAAGAAGTTGTTATCCCTCTGTACAGACAGCTGATGAGACCCCATCTAGAGTACTGAATCCAGTTCTGGAGACCCCATCTCCACAACATCATAGGATGGAGACAATCCAGAGGAGCACAACTAAAATGGTGCAGGATCTGTAAGAGAAGCCATATGAGGAGAGACTAAAGGAGCTTAATATGTCCACCCTTGAGGAAAGAAGGGAGAGGGGGGACAGGATAGAAACTTCTAAGTACCTCAGTGGAATCAACAAAGTCCAAGAGGGTAGCATTTTTCAGAAAAAGAGATGCACAAGAACAAGGGGACACAATTTGAAGATAGAGGGGGGGATGGCTCAGTGGCAATCTGAGGAAGTATTTTTTCACAGAGAGGGTCCTGGATGCATAGAACAGCCTTCCTGAGGAGGTTGTGGGGTCTAAAACTGTGGGAGAATTCAAGAATGCATTTAACAGACACAAGGCAATTCTTGTGGGGGGGTAGGAGTTTCAAGTTTATTATTGTCACACATAAATGTATAAAATCCAAAAGATTTTTAACATTCCATCTAAAATTACATAAATATCATTGATACACAAATACAACTTAAGAAATCTAAATTCCACACGCTAACAAAAATTTTGCAATACCAAACATTACATTTACTTTCTCTAATTTTAAAATTTCTTTCTGAACGACAAAAGAAGTTCCGGAAATACCTAATACAAAAAGTGGAGACAGCCATCTCTTTTTCACTTTCTCCCAGTTATGACTCTTAAACATAACATGAAGCATTCTAGGGAGTTACTTATCATTACAATCGCATTCCTTAATCACAGCATAATTTTGTTTAACAGAAGTTGTATCTAAGCCTAACACGTCCATTCTTAGTTTACATAAAATGTTTCTGTGCAAAGCCTTTTCACAGAACATAAGATATGACTCCATACCCCACTGTTGTTTAAGTGAAGAATAAACACCAAATTAACAATGTCATGTACTGATTCAAAATCCTTAGCACTAGTTATATCTTTTATTCTTGACATGGCATTATCTATATATTGTGTAATATTATATTCCACTGTTGGATAGATGAGACCTTCTATACCTGCAGCTTTGATTTTGTCATTTAATCTTGAGAACCAAACATTCTTAACATTTTGTGTTTGTAGACGATTAATAAAATCATTCCAACAAAGTTTAGGTAACCTTTCCTCATTCATGCCTTGAATTTTACTCCCAAATTTAATTGCTTTAGCTAACAATCTTTTCTTTAGGGGTAATATACCAGATTCTAAATGTAAAAAGGCAGACGGACAATCCCTCAGCAGGTTCAATATAAGTTTAAAGAATCTGTTCTGAGCAGCTTCAATATTATCATATTTATCAAGGGAAATCCCCCAAATTTCCTTGCTGTATAACAATTGACAGATTGTTTTTGCCTCAAAGGTTGATAATAAAGATTTAAAACTATTTCCAGCAAATTTGTTTGCGAATGCCAAAATGGCACTTGTGGTTTTATAGGAATTATTTTTAATTTCCCTCAAATGAGTGGACCAAGAGTGATTTTTCTCAAATGTCACTTCTAAATATTTATATGACTGAACTACATCCAGATTAACACCATTTATATTCCATGCTTTTCTCTTATCATATGTTCTACCTACTACCATAATCTGTGTCTTCCTAATATTCAACTCTAGATCCAACTCCTTTAAAAATGACATTATACTAGTAATACATTTTTTCAGGTGTAAAAGGTGTTCTTGATAAGAGAATAGCATCATCTGCATATAATAACAACGTTATATCTTCATTATCGGCCCTGGGCACAAAAGTGTCAACATTCTTTAGTCCAGAAAACAAGAATTCAATATATAAATTAAATAAAATTGGAGCTAACAGACACCCTTGTTTTACACCCTTAGAGATTTTTGTCTGATCAGAGAGAGCTCCATCCCTAGTATAACGTATTCTTGCAGTAGTATTAAGATGTAACATTTTTAAAATGCCCAATAAGTGCAGATCACTATGCATTTTATTTAAGATATCCCAAAGAGTAGCTCTATTAATGAAATCAAATGCAGCTTTTATGTCAATAAAACATAGATATAATGTAGTTCTCTTAACTTCCACATAAACATCTATGATATAATTCAACATAAAAATTAAATCCAAAGTACCATACTGTTTTTGAAAACCACATTGCCATTTGGATACTAATTCATTTTCAGCTATCCAACTCTCTAATCTATTTAAAATTAATCTAGTGTAAATTTTTTGTACAAATCGGTAGAAGTGTAATCGGTTTATAATTCCTGGGGTCTTGTTTGTCTCCTTTATTTAATAGAGGTATAGTTATACCTTGGTTCCAACCATCTGATAATACCAAACATTGACATACAGCACACACCTGTGGACCACACTTCTGTGGACACCAACAGATGCCAGCACACACATGCAGCACTGTGGGCATGGATGATGTTGAGGGGAGAGTGTATAGGTGGCCAGGCTGTGCCATAGACCAGGTGTGGCCACAAGGCTGGGACACATCATGCAGTGCACATGGGCCAGTATTAGGAATACCCCAACACCAGTGTGCCTTTTGAATAATATCTGCCCCCCCAGCCATATACCACACAGCTGTACAACTGCCACAGCACACAAAGCTGGACATGTATATGTCACTGTGAGCATCCCATGCCAGAGGTGCAGCATCTGTGGGTCTCACAACAGCGTAACAGTAATGTCCACTGTCAGTAGACACCTGCAGGTTGGGACTCTCACTGTGTATAGTGCAGTCATCATCACTGCCCTACACACCATAGGCATTGCTGTGTCCACACACCATTGCCCCCCTTGCTACTGTAGTGTCTGCTGTGCACTGTAGCAAGACCTACAGTGTGACAGTTGCATGCAGCACCACCACCATCTGTGCCTCTGCTGTGTTGTCCCAGTATAGCTGCAGGCAGCAGCACATGTGGAAGTGGTGTTCAAAACTGTATAATACTCCCCAAGCTGTTTGCGCAGAGTTAACACATTTGCGTGGGTTTAGCGCAGGACTAAACAGTTAGCCCGGTGCAAACTGCATGCAAATCAGGGCATAATGAGATGCTAATCTGGATGTTTGCCTACAGATTACATAAATAGGCTCATTTGCATGTCACTTTTGAATATGGCAAAGTTTAGTGCCGGGCAAGCGTGTTTGCACCGGGCTAACAGTTTAGCCCTGTGCTAAACCTGCACAAACATGTTAGCACTGCGAAAACAGTTTGGGGAATATTTTACAGTTTTGCACACTGTACTTTCACATATGCTGCTGCCTGCAGCTGTACTGGGGTCATGCATTTGCTGGCACACACATTGGCCACATAGTTCACCTCTACCTACCTTCACATCGCTGTGCACTGTGTTGCTGTTGTGGTTTGCACTTCCTGGTTGCCATATTCAGAGCTGTCTTATTCCAGGGCTAAGTTTGCCCTACACTCTCAGCCCAGTTTGCCCGGCCTCATTCCCAAGCTATATTCAGAAGCTGTTTGCCCCGGGCAATTCCTTTTGAATATGGCTTGCTTTGTGCTCTGGGCTAAGTTTGCCCACTGGGCAGTGCTAATTTAGCCCCATGGGCAATGTTTTGAATGTCTGGCCCTATGTATTTTAATAAAATCTATCATATGGTATAGGGAAACATCTATTATAAAATAGTTTATTACGCTGCCCTCTTTGGCTGAAGAAAATGTAATTTCCCCCCCAGTCCTTTCTTACATGCCCATTTAATCCTCTTAGATTATTTTTTCCTAAAAACTGTATCAACTGCTTGCCATTACTCGTAACTATTTTATCTTTTGAATGCCTTATTGGAATAATAAAGGTATCATCCAAACCCCATTAATTTTTTTTCTTTCTTCTATCAAGTTTCCTGTACGTACATTAAAATCCCCTGCCAGAATAAATTCAATGCCTGGGTAGTGAACTCTTATAGAGTCAATAACATCCCCTAGATTATCCAAAACAAACCGATAGTACTTCTGCTTTATATTTGGGTTTATATAAATATTAAACAATGCAATATGCTTAGACCCAAACTTCAGAATTAAATACATAAAGGAATCACTGTACATGCTAGATTCAATACAACTTAGAACAGTTGAGTTGTGAATAAAAATAACCAGGCCGCCCTTACTCCTACCAAATCTACTTTGCCTGTTGGCAGGGACATGCCACATTTTATAACCATCCAGTAAAAAGTCATCAGGTCTATCCATCCAGGTTTCCTGGAATAATAGAATTGGAAATTGGGTTATCCATTCCAGAACACATTTATCCTCTATTTTAAACTTTAATCCCACCACATTCCATGATAACATGGATGGGTGACTTTCAAGGTCCAAATTACTAAGTCAGTTGTTACTATCATCTAAATTTAGAGTACTCACCTAAGAATCATTTAATGTGGCTGCATTATCCATTTTTGAGAGATCTGCACTAAAACTAGAATCCAATTCCAAAACTACTTTATTATTGATTCTATGCCCTAATTTCTTTCTTCCTCTAATATACACTGGAAATTCAGAATCTGCCTCCAGGCTAATTTCATTTTCAGATGGTTTCATATAGGCCGTAATTCTTGATTGTTTACACAATTTGTTTTCTTTAATCTTGCCTAATAATCTCAAATGTATGCTTTTTTTTCCCCTTCGAGTACTTTTATCTGCCACTCTTCTCCAATTGTAGAGTCCAATTCTATGCCTATTTCCTGAAGATTAACTTTTTCTTTCAGCATATCTAATCTTAGATCAGCTTTTTTTAATACTACACAAATCCATCCATTGTAAGGGCTTAAATTGTACCTGTACACAGAGACAAAATCCTGCCAACCAAATTTGTGGCCCATGAACCCTTTTATTAGATTATAAATTGTTAATTTCAGGCTATAGAGGTTTTCATTTCTTCCCTTTGGGACACCATTAAAAAACAGAGTGGGTAGCATAACACCCTCCCTAATTAACCTATCTTTCCAATTTACTTCAGTAGTAGTTTTAGCCACGTTTACATTTTTTCCCTTATTCTTATTAGAAGTAACATTATTCTGTATGATAGGCTGTTCCGACACATGACTACATCTTTCTATTACTTTCAGTTTACCTTTACATACTGTTTTTTCTTTCAGGCTCCTTACAACAGTCCTTTCAGATGGTATTTGATAACCACTTTGTATTTTATAATTCTTTCCCAACTGCTGTTTTCTCTGTTTTAAATCTTGAATTAGCTGATTGATTTCTTTGGCCTCCTTTATTGTCAATCTCTGTTGTTATAGTTTTTACTGATTTTGGTTTTGAGCTTTCGATTATCTTTTTGTCTCCTATTTTTCTTTCATCCAGAAATATCCTATTCCTTTTTTGTCCTTTTTTTTTTCTTTTTGAAACAATAGCCATATTTCTCCCACTACCCGTGGTTTGATCATCCTTTATAACACTGTCATTTTCCATAATGGGGATTATTTTTTCTTGCCTAAAAGGAGATTTCACAAAGTATTCCACCAGTGATTTCATCATAGTACTCATCTCCACAAGCTGTATATTGCCAAAGCAAATTTCTTTTTTAATTTCGTTAAGCATAATATTGAGATCACTCTCCCTCTCTCAACTTAGCGGATTACTATTACTTACTGTCTGTGTCCCAACTTCATAAGATAGTTTCTCCAAAAGAGGGGAATTCATAGCAGATCCCTTATATACTACTTTATTTTTTGATTCATTAAAATGTCTTTATGCCCTTGTTTTATATATTTTATTTTATTTTTTAATTTTTATTTAGTAAACTCTAGGATTACCAGTACCTTTGAGCAGGGACTGCTCATTTACAAAGGTTCCATGTCAAAGGATGTAGGGAATGACAATACAAAGGAAGCAATATATATATATATATATATATATATATATATATATATTATATTTCAAAGTTGAATTAAGCATGGCATGTACAGTGGTTTGTAGAGAAAAACAGCAATAGCCAGTATGAGTAAGTTTTGATGGTGAACTGCATATGGAGTGGAGAGAGGTAGGAAGGAATGAGCAGGCAACGCCATTGTCAGGTAGAAGTGGTGGGTGGCATGAGATTGGTCATGGTGACTCAGGCCTAGTGTCAACTGAGAGGGGAAGGGTGGGTAAAGGGAGGAGTGCAGGGGGGTGACAAAATAGGGACGGGGCAGGAACCCAGATCACCACTGTCACTGACACAATGTGAAGACCATTCTTTAGGAGAGGCAGTCATACTACATGGTTGAGGCAATGGAGCATCGTAGTTCCCTTTTAAAGGGACCAAGAGTCATAGTTGTAAATGCTTCTTTGTTAAGGGTATTGTAGTACTGAGGTGCCCTGTGTGAGAATGATCTCTGCCCCACAGTGATCCAGCACCTGGGGACCTGGAACATCTGTTGCAGAGCTCTCCATGTAGATTAGGTGCTGCTGTGGGCAATAAAGAGTTTTGCAATTCCAGGTGGCATGTGCCCAAGGAGAATTTTTTTGTGAGTCTGGTACTGTATTCTGCTATGGACAGGTAGCCATCCAGCCTGGGCATATAGGTCACAGGTGTGAGTTAGGCAGGTGACACATATAAAGAGCCTACAGGCTTTGTTGAGAGTCACAGATATCCTTTGGGGAGCAGTAGGGGAGGCAGAGCCATAGATGGCAAGACCATAGTCAATGATGGAGGTGACAGAGCTATAGATAGCCAGCCTAAGGGCTTCAGTGGTCAGGCAATGCTTGTGGAGCAGGCCAATCTGTATATTGGCAGCTGTTGCTACATTACCTATATGATGTGAATATGAAAGTGAGCAGTCCAGGGTGATGCCAAGGTATTTGAACTCAGGAACATGCTCAAGTGATGCCCCTGCATGGTTCTAGATGTTGAGGAGCAGAGTTTTGTACTTGCTCTGTGGGTTGTAGAATGTCATACTCTTAGTTTTGCTAAAGTTCAGAACCAGTTTATGTGAGTGGAACCAATCTTGAACACACCTGAAGTCACTTTTAAGATGACTCTCTAGCAGGCTAGTATCACGGTTCCTTGAAAATAGTACTGCATCATCTGCATAAAGTAATATTCTCTGTTGGCAGACACTAGGGAAACCATTAAGAAAGTGAAAAAAAGAGTAGTGATCCTAATATTGACCCTTGGAGGACACCTGAGAGGACTGACTTTTCATCTGAGGTGACTCCAGTGATCCTGACACTTTGGGCCCTGTCCCCTAGGTAACTATCAAACCAGCTCACTGCATGTTTTGAGAGGCCAAGGGCAGACAGTTGATCGAGAAGTAGCGGGTGGTTAATGATGTCAAAGGCCTTCATTAGATCAATGAATACCGCACCACCACACATGCCTTGGTCGATGGTGTCACGAATGAAACTGGTGAACTCCAGCAGTGCCGTGATGGTACTATGCTCTTTCTGGAAACTATGTTGTTCATGGCGTGATAAAGGAATTAAAATCTCTCAAAAAGGATCCACTTTCACATTCATCACTATCTATAATTAGGTCACCTTCAGAAATATTTTGGTAAATATCCACAGCTTCTGGTGATAACACAAATAGATCCTGAGCATTGCCATTTTTATCATCGGTACTAGAATCATAGTCACAGTTTCCACACTTCATGTCCAAATCAATTTTCTCATTAATAACAATATTTTTATTCACTGTTACAACATTTTGTGCCAGTCTCTTATTACCTCTTAACCCTGACTTCTCCTTATTAACTATGTTAACCGATTTCTCCCTCAATGCTTCTATACTTTTGTCTTTCCCAAGCTCTTCTCCAGTCAAATTTTCATGTAGAATTATATCTGAATAAGAGAGCTCAGGACCAAACTTAGGAAGCATCAAATTCTCAATACTTTTTGGAAAGTCACTTTCTCTGAAGTTTCTAATTTCTTCTAATAAAGGGTGCTCACTGGGGCAGGTCTTTTTACTGCTTAAACTAAGATCAGGGGATGACGTAGACCTGGGGACAAAACCTCTATTTACAATCTTATTACCTCTTAATTCTATTTGATCTGAAACAGGTCTAATAAAGTGCGTTATTTTGGAAATATCAGGCAGAATAGTATTCTTTAGCCCTTTTTTTTGACAGTTTTGTTATTTTACCTGGTTTAATAGGCTTTTTCTTACTATAGGTTTTCATTTTTTTTTGTCATTATCAATTGGTCATGAAGAAACAACTGAATTAAATACTAACTTCTTAATACTGACAATACACACAGAAAAAAAAACACACACACACACAGGAAAACACAATCAGTGTAATACATGAACAAATGGAATTAAGTCCAAAAAGTCCACGAAAGACAGCGATTCACAACTCAAAGCACAGGTGACCAAATATCCAGGTGTACAAAGAGTTCAAAAAAGGTCAGATCTTCATGTAATCCCTTCAGATGGAACCACAAGAGATGTAGCTATAACTGTTAGTGCAGGACGGCTAAACCATATAGTCTTGCTATCGACCAACTTTTGTAAGTTGCTATGTCGCTGCTTCCCTCACTGCCTGCTGAAGCAGAAAGCACAAAAGGATTTTAAAATATATAATTATACCCTCTATACCTCTATAATACACTATAATGTCACACACTTACAAGCAACAGTGCATAGATATCAAACTGTATACTTAATATAAAAAATAAAATACCAAGCACAATAGATAATTAAAAATCTACTAAACCATAGCAAAATGCCACATAAACGTAGTGCAACAAATTTTTGTATAAAATTAAAAGGACTGTAGTCTGAAGAAAATCTAAATCTCTAAACATCAACTAAATACAATCCAAATAAAAATGAAAGAATATAGACTTACAAAGCACAGAAATACAAAAACATAGTTCCACGGATCTCCTGGATTCAAATTGCAATGCCCAAAAGACACTCGAGGATCCAGCACGCTGAAGCCCCACAACAAACAATCCTTCAGCACTGCTTCGATATGATATGGCCAAATTTCTTATTGAAAGTTTACCACAATAAGAAATCCCGATAACCAGAAGAGTTGAAATGAAGCAGGCTAATAAAGGGAAAAAACCCCGGCATACGAACTATACGGAAGAGGCAAGCAGGAAAAAAACAAAAGGAGGAAATGAACCAGGCAATAACTCACAACCAACTGAAAGGATCTCTACTCACCTAAGAGACCTACACCAAATATACCCAGGAGAACTCATGCCTAATTTAAGAAAACACGTGCCTAATTAGGATAAATTATCAAAAGGCAGGAGTCAATTTGTAACCCAATTTATAATCCAATTAAGAATCCCGGCACAGAAACACAGTCAGAAGCTACCTGATATAATATTTCACACTGATTGAAATCAGACAGATACCTATGATAAGCCAATAGAGCAATTAAACTTGTGACAAGGTACCTTTGTAAATGAGCCTATGGCTCAAAGGCTTTCCAAACTGCTGTTTAAATAAAATAAAAATAAAATAAGGAGACGTACAGATATTTAAGCTACAAACATCGAATGAATGACTGATTTAAAATTGCTAAATAATCTGATGTTATATACTGTAGAACTAATTTATTTCACTTTCATTTTATTTTCACTATATTTGCTGAACGATGCATAAATGTGAATATAAGATGAAAGTGAAATAATGCAGACACGTAAATAACATTATGTTTGGCTTACCGTGCCATCATTTGTACAAGGCATGTATACTGAAGAAGCAAAACTACTGCTTATCTTTATAAGACAGGTGTACTGAACTGTATTAGCCAAACAAAGGTTAGAGTTAGTAAAAAGATTAAAAACATGGCAGAAATACTGCAACTTTGCAAATTCATTAAAAAATTGTGCTCACTCTGCGACCTATAATCGTATTTGTTTACTTGCTGTTACATGTACAATCTATCTACTCTGGTTCAGCAATGCTATCAGTAGTGTCAAGACAGAATAGAAAATATTTAAAACATGGAAAAAATTACTGTACTTAGCAAATTTGGTAAAAACATTCTGATCACTCTACTCTGCTCACTATACTCTCATTTGCTTAAAGGTGCACAGCAGTTGCTATGTGCTTCTGCAGAGCAAATCAGCAAACTGATCACTGAATTAAAGCCTCATTTCTGCTGCTGTCATCACCCTTTCTGAATTCAAATACACCATTAGCCAAAATGATTACTGAATAAACCATTTGTGCTGCTGACGTCACCCTCCACTCATCAGATTCAAACTCGATGCCCCATCCTTTGTAAAACTAAAACTTGTGTCTGCCCCGTTAAGAACTCTAGCTTGTTTTGGTGTGTGCTGCTCCCCTCTCCCCATGTCGTGCCATCAGTCAACCACTCTGAAATGACAAATAATAAACTGATTACAATGGCAAGTACAGTGTGTTTTTTTTGTTACATAAATGTAGTGCAGTTATGGGCCATGTCGGGAAGCGTGAATAAGCAGGACTTGTCCAGTGGCTGAAGCATGGATATTAATAAACACTAATACCTGGCAAGTGTCCAGAGTGTGAAAATTTTGGCAAGTGAAATATTTTAGTTCTACAGTAATACTCTATTAGTTACACATAAACACACATACATACATGTACACACCCATAGAAAAAAAATAAAATAGCAGAAGTACAAAAAATACAAAAAGAAGCAGAACTAAAAATGTTCATGAACATAAAAAACATAAATAATAATTATATCATTGCCCTTATCCTTGGATCATAATCTTTAGTCTTTCAGCCTCCTTTTTTAAGTCAGGCAAATGTCGAACTTTGATGCTTAAAGAGCAGTGCTATGCACTAGCTTTTTAAAATGGATTTTACAATTTATAAATACTCAGTCCACAAACTAAAGCCTCACTAAAGCCTCACAAGCTCAGGCTCTCGAACTCTCAGCACTTCAGAACTTTGCACTTCAGCTTAAACAGCCGGCAAACGTCAAACAGCACACAGCACACAGTTTTTGATATATCTGCCCTTTAATCACTTGGGAACTCCAGTCACGTCTGCAGTCTCTCCTTCAGACAACAGATAAACAGCAGACATCAATCGGTTGGGCTTTTATAGCAATACGAATAAATAAGCAGGTGTTCGGGTATTCAAATATTCAGATCTGCAAATATGTGATTCCTCTGAATTCAAAAGCACTCCGCAGCACTTTTCTCCAACACCCCTACCCACGGCTGGCTGTCCTACTTCCAACACTCCAACCTGTGAATAGAGAGAGAGAGAGAAGACAGCAGCAGATGGATCACACCAAGACAAAAGAGACCGCACAAGTCAGTCCAGAAAGAATTGTACACTTAGACAGGTATGGTATGTAAAACAGGTGGCATACCTTTTCTAGAACAAAATAATGCATTGTACAATTCCTGCGTCACTCGTTTTTCCTCCACAATGGGTTAGTGTGCAGCGGCCATCTTTTTGGGGTAGGAAGAAACAGGCTGTTGGTTAACTAGGATCTGCAGCTTATCCTGTAGGTTGGGAATGGGCAGACTAGGTGGGCCAAGTGGTCCTTATCTGCCCTCAAAGCCTATGTTTCTATGTTTCTATGTTTCTATGTTATGGAGGGGTTGTTGGTGGAACCAGGTCAGTATAGTTCAGCAATGAGAAACGGTGGCACTGCCCTTCCATCCTTAGATAACATCATGCTTGGAACTATGGATAGAGTGAGGAATATGTGGGTCATTGTGGATTACAAACTGATCTTAGAAAATGTGCTTTAAAAAATGAAAAATCTGGTTGGCTGCCATAGGTACATTAACTTTCTGTGACAGCCCTCGTAAAAACAAGTGCCAGGCATTCTACTTCCTCATTGGCTCAAACTACCCACAAATCACTTTTAAATCATCACTATTTTTTCTCTTGCTTCTCGAGCAATACTGGCCCCAATGACTTATACTTCATTAACATCTACTACTTGTGCACAACCTCAGCTGACATCATCTTTTTTTGTTGCTTATTTAATTACAGTAGCCTATTATACAGTGCTTCATGAATATGGATACCGCAACTGTCTCCAAAAGCCGACTGTACCATCTCGCCTTCATCTTACAGTTGGCTGCTCACTCACTCCTGAAAAGAAAGTACTTACATTTGTAGGAAATGGCCAAGTGAGGCAGACCACCTCCCCCAGTGAAAGAAGTACCCCACACAATCTATCTGACTTTTTAAAAAATTAAAAATAGAAAAATGCCAAAATAAAAGCTGTCAAACTGATTGGCTTCACAGAACCACCTGTCAGCATTTTTAAATGTGCAGCGCGCGCCTCTCCCTGCTTTCTGTACCTGACTGCCACAATCAATGAGTGGGTGCTCCATTAATAGGAGCAGTAGAGCTTTTCATCTTTGTTTTCTTTCTCCTGCATTCTCCTCTCACTTGTACTGACAGGACTTTGAAAAAAATCAAACCAATGGGTGACAGAAGTAAACAAGAGAATGTGGGTAGGGGGTTGGGGATGACTGAAACTGCACAGTACCCGAAGTAGAGGGACTGCTTTACCCAAAAAGGAGAAA
The DNA here is from genome assembly GCA_016271365.2 of Neoceratodus forsteri. Classification (NCBI taxonomy): domain Eukaryota; kingdom Metazoa; phylum Chordata; order Ceratodontiformes; family Ceratodontidae; genus Neoceratodus; species Neoceratodus forsteri. Next base: position 132,479,422 of record JADMNL010000022.1, read on the forward strand.
CAAATGAACTGTGGTAATTTTTATAGAATTGTTTTTATTTTTTTTGTAATGCTATGAAAAATGACATAGTTAGCCCATTTTTTAAGCACAATAATATCCTCCAGGGTGGGCTGTATGTGGAATACCAGACCTTCCAGGGGCTATAAGGCCTGATGCCACACAATCAGGTATTGCCCAGTACTTCCCACCCTGTCAGGTATTATTGCTTGCTTAGAGCACCAGTTGTCAGCTGTTGTCTGCAGTGGCCATTTTCATCTTTGAAACATCTCCTGGATCAAGCCCTTTCTTGAACCTGATGAATTGGTGTCCCTCATGCATGCCCTGGCTACATCTTGACTAGATTACTGCAGTGTTCTGTACCTAATGTTATCTATAAGGTTGGTGTGCTATTTAAAGCTTGTACAGAATGTGGCAACCTTGGTGGTTGCTGGAAGCTATTATTCTGAGCATGACATGCCAATTCTCCATGCTCTGAGATGGTTGTCTTGGTGGTGGCACATCAACTTTAAGGTATGCTTATTAATCTACAAGTCTCTGTATGGTCTGGATCCAGGCTACCTAAAAGATCTCCTGATTCCATACACTCCTGGCTGCCCACTTTGGTCAGCAGAAATAAGTCTCATCATGATACAACATCTAGGATTAAGCCTTTGGGGGATTGGGCACTCAGTGTAGCTGCTTCAGTTTTGTGGAACACCCTGTCCCAGAGGTAAGAGTCCATTAGAGTGATCTTTTTAAATCTTATCTTAATGCTCACTTGTTTACTTTGAGTTTTGGTTCATGCACTGTCTTTTTAACATCTTTTGTAGTATTATATCATTTTAAATCTGTTGTTTTATATTCAGAGTTCTGTTGTTCAGACTTTAAGGCAGCCTGAGCCCCTGGGATTGAGTGCCATATAAATAGAATTGCCATGCCTGGCTGTTCTTATTTTTTTTTTGTATTTGTACTTATTGTACCAGGAAAAAGGGTCCAATGAGCAATAATCATTTTCAAGGTGGGCCTGGTTATTATGATCATGAAAAGCCTCATGAAGTTCAGGAAATTTATAAACAGAGTATATTATGGCTACTGAACAAAGACATCATAAAAACATAATAAGATTAACAAGTGTACAAATTCAGTGCCTAGAGTACATTGTAAAGAGACAAGTAATGCAGTATAGTGAAAAAAATAAATACAAACATAATACATATGCTAAGGTAAGGGAACACATACAAACTGCACAAGGAAAATTCTGTCGCATACAAGGATCAAGACTGAATTCAGCAATTGCACACATTGTGATGGAAACTTGGTTCACAGGAAACAATGAATGGGACATGGCCTTTCCTGGATTCAACATGTACAGGAGGGACAGAAAGGGAAAAAAAGGAGGGGAGTAGCACTGTACATCCAGGAGGAAATCAAAACCACAGAAATCCAGGGGACCCTAGGTGACACTGAAGCACTGTGGGTAACAGCGGAGATAGGGAACGGGGTAGCCATTAGGCTAGGAGTTATCTACAGGCTTCCATTGCAGTGGGAAGATGGGGGAAAAGAAACACTAGAAATCATGCATAAAATGGCAGACAAGAGTGAAACAATTATTTTAGGGGACTTTAACTTACTAGACATTAACTGGGGTTCGCAGACAGCATCGACAACAAGAGGCAGGGAATTTGTAATGGCCCTATAGGGGACAGGGCTGAAGCAACTTGTTGATTCACCAACCAGAGGTGGAGCTGTCTTGTACTTGGTTCTTAACAACAGTGACAGAGTAGAAAGGATTATGGTAGGGTGCCATCTTGACAAAATTGACCATTGTATGTCTGGTTTCCAAATTAAAACAACTATGGATACCAGCCATTCCAAGATCAGTGTTTTGGACTTCAGAATGGCAGACTTTTCCAAAATGAGAACCAGCCTAGCAGAGAACCTCAGGCACAGGAGGGAAGGGGTGGAGGAAATGTTGGAGAACCTCAAAGGAGCTAACAAGGAGGTAACCAAGCAGTGCACTAGGAGGATCAGCAAGGTAAATAAAAAGAGGAAACCTCTCCAGTTCTCCAAAGAGGTGACAACTACAGTAAAGTAGAAAATAAAGGCCTACAAGGCATATAAGGCATCAAACAAGGATGAAAACAGGAAAACCTACATGGTTGCACAGAGGGAAGCAGGAATAGTAATAAGAAAAGCTAATACTCACACCAAGCTAAGGACAACACAGGGTATTAGAGGGGGAGACAAAACCTTTTTTAAGTACATAAGAGAAAGGAGAAAGTCTAAAGGAGGAATACTAAGGCTAGCAGTTTGGGGAGGGGAACTAGTAGAGAAGAACAGTGAGAAGGCACAAGTCCTAAATAAATATTTCTGTTCTGTGTTCACTAGGGACAACTTTGGGGATGGCCCAGACCTGCAAAGAAGTTGCACCAAGGGACCAGGGATAGACTTAAGCCCCTTCACAGAGGGACAAGTCTTGGAAGTCCAAAATAAATTAAAGGTGGCAAGGTCATGGGGCCATATGAGATTCACCCAAGAGTTCTCAAGGAACTGGAGAGTGTGATAGCAGTGCTCCTGGTGGAGCTCTTCACCAAATCACTGGAAAGTGTGACAGTGCCTGAAGACTGGAAGAGGGTGACAGTGGTCCCACTTCACAAATCAGGGAGCAGGGAGGGGGCTGGAAATTGCCATCCAGAAAGCCTCACATCGGCAATAGGAAAACTGTTGGAGACACTGCTTAAGCAAAGAATAGAAACACATATGGAATCCAGCGAGCAACAGGAACCAAAACATCACGGTTTCATGGCTGGAAGGTCAAGCCAGATAAACCTGGTCAACTTTTTTGACTGGTTAACAAAGGAAGTGGACCAAGCGGAAGTGGTGGATATGATCTGTCTTGACTTTAGCAAGGCCTTCAACTAGGTTCAACACAGAAGGCTGGCAAAGAAGCTGGACCACATCAATATAGGTAAGGAAGAAGTAAGTTGGTGGAGCAACTGGCTGAAGCAAAGAACACAGTGGATGCAAATAAATGGAGTGGAATCAATGGAGATGGAAGTGACTAGTGGTGTGCCTCAGGGGTCAGTGCTGGGGCCCCTGCTCTTCAATGTGTTCATAGCTAACATCAGTAATAGATTGAAAGGGATGGTGTGTCTGTTTTTGCAGATGACACCAAGATCTGCAACATAGTGGACACCCCAGAAGGACTAAAGGGAATAGAATCAGACCTGAGGAAACTAAGGGAGTGGTCAGATGCCTGGCAGTTGAAGTTCAATGCCAAAAAGTGCAAGGTCATGCACTTAGGCAAAGGAAACCCTAAGGTGGGATACTACCTGGGAGGGGAACAGCTGGCATGTACCAACCAGGACCGAGACCTAGGAGTCATTATATCAGCTAACATTAAGGTGGGGAAGCAATGTGAAAAGGCAGCTCTAAAGGCCAGTGGTATGCTGGGCTGCATAGGGAGGGGAATCATGAGTCACCAAAGAGAGGTAGTGCTGCCACTTTACAGGGTGCTGCTGCACCCCCACCTTCTGAACTGTGTACAGTTTTGGAGGCTGCACCATAGGAAATACATCAATAGGATTGAAAGGGTGCAGAGGAGAGTCACAAAAATGATTCAGGTTCTGCATCATATGGCATATGAAGATAGGATGAGGGAGCTCAACATGTACTCGCTGGAGCAGAGGACAGAGAGGGGAGACATGATTGAGACATTCAAGTATATCAAGGGTATAAATAAGGTAGGGGTACAGAAGCTCCTTCAGGAGAAGAAAAGAGTCAGAACTACAGGAGACAATATGAGGTTCAAGGGTGGGCAATTCAGGAGCAATGTTAGGGAAGTTCTTCTTCATTGAGAGGGTAGTTAACCCATGGAATTGCCTGCCCCAGGAAATGGTGGAGGCCAAAATGGTAAACAGGTTCAAAAATGCCTGGGACAGGCACAAAGGTATCATTTTATAGAAAAGATAGAAGTGTGTGTGTGTGGGGGGGTAGTTACCCATATCAGGCAGACTAGATGGACCTTGCAGTCCCCTTCTGCTGTCAATTTCTGTTTCTGTGTTTGACACCATGATGTCCATGAACTTTCTGAAGTATTAGGAGTGCAATAAGGCACAGCCAGAAAGTGTGATTATAGGTCAGTAATCACACACCACTCAAGGGTGCTGTTAGGCACAAGGCACTTGCATCAAATGCCCTTAAATTCCCAAGAAAGGTGCATAATTATTGACCACACTCACACACACACACACACACACACACACACTGACATGCCTGATCACTCTCATGACGTGTAAGAAAAATCATAGCAACTGATTTCTCTTAGACATTTTATAAAGTTACAGTAACTTTTATTTTATAGCTCAAGTCCTGTAAAACTGAAAACATTTTCTCTCAAGGACCTCAGGGTTCCTGTGAAGTGTCCCTCGTTCACTGCGAGACAAAACAGCAACATGGTAGAGCAATGATTTCCCAGTGCATTACAAGACACTGCAGTTGCCAGTGTGAGTTTTCAGTTATTTCTGTTATTTTAAATTTTGAGATGACACAGCACCTTCTGTGTCCTCAACACCAAAGTGCCACTATTGCTTTTGAACACTGCAAATGACATGCTCAAGCAGCATTCAGTGTGACTCCAGCAGCATGAGAGTCAGATCAGGATTTGTGCTGTGAAGTAACTGACACCTTGAAACAAAATTTGGTCAGATCCACCACGGCTACATAATGAAGTTACTGAATAGGGTTGTCAGAACTAGTTCATCAAAGATTCGAACCCTCCTCGAACCCTGGTGTTCGAGTTCTGACTTAGAACTCGACACTAAAAGGTTCACAAAAGGGTTCGAATCTGAGACCCAGCATGTGTGTGGAGAGGGGCGAGGAGGCACGTCCCAGCAGGCAGCCCCGAAGGGCGGGTGTAGGGGTATGTGTGGGGACTGGAGGAGGCATGTCCCAGCAGCAGCAGGCAAGTGGCAGCCCCGATGTGGTGGGGGGTGCAGCAGCAGCAGTGTTTTTGGGGGGGGTTGAACTTGCCATTGCCAGCCTTGCCAGATCCACCACGAGTTGTCTGTTTGCACTTGCGTAACATACTTACGTACGTACGCTCGAGTGAAGTCATCCTCCTCACCACCTGACCAATACTATGTGGTCAGGTGGGGGTCGAGTAAGCTGCATGAGCCACGGGATCTGTGGGGGTATTTAGGCAGATGCAAGATGAGAAAGAGCGCCATTTGCTGAGGATTTCAGGAAGCAGCAGCAGCAGCCTACTTAACTGTAGCGTACCGCTACTCTACTACCGCAGCCAGGCATTCTTGCCTGATACTATACTTATAGGCCAGGGCCCAGGTCGGTGTGGCCGCAATTGGACTGCAGCACTTGCTAGTTGCTGCAGTGCTATTTAAAAAATTCCATCATCCATTTTTCTGTGAGACCGAGAACAAGAGAAAGGCTGAAAAAAAGGCTCAGTAAATTAACGGTTGGGTGGGAGTGGGACTAAGGGGAGGTTCAGGTGGTGGGATTAATGAAGAATTGGGAAGGGATTGGGGAATAGGGAGGGATTGAGACCGAGATCAATCAATATCAGGACTCAGGAGAGAGAATAAAAAAATTAAAAGAAAAACCTTTGTGAAATGTGATTGTGATTATTTGAAACTGCAGCACTGCACAGTGGTGCACACTCAGCAGCTGCCAGCAACAAGCATATAACAAGGGGGAAAAAAGGCAAATAAATCTGTACCCTACCCAGTGTAGTGTGTGTCACAGAGAGAAGCCCAGTGGCCAGTTGTGTGGTGGCATTAACCTTACATGACAGAAGCGTAGAAATATAATTCTCATTCCCTGAGTTGTGTGTTGGTTATGTATGTGACTCCGTCTCCTGTGGTCAGCCCATCAACCTGCTGCTGTGCGCCCCTTGACTGCTATGTGTATGCCTATGCCCAGCAGCCCAATCATTCTGTAAGCCTTGAACCTGGGATCCTTTAGCTGCAAACCACCATATTCTTTAATTACTTTCAGTCTACTGCATCACAGTGTCACACAACCAAAATAAAATTTTGGAGTTGTAACCAGCGATCATAGATCACATTGCTTTCTTACACAGGAATTGTTTGGGTGTGGGTGTGTTCACTGCAGTATACTGGTAGTACTGGTACTGTCTGTTATGGCTGACACCAACATAGATGAAGCATCTGGTGATGGTGTTGGAGTAGGTGTTGATGGTAGTGGTAATCCTGGTGCTAGCAGAAATAACCAAAATGCTTCAGGTGATAAAAATTCAAGAAACAGCAAAAGAGCAACAGTGAAGTGTGGCAAAGGGGGACCTTTTAAGAAAACCTGTCAGCTACTGGGGTCACACGGAGAGGCACCATAATGTATCCCTGTGACTAGTAGCAATAATGCAAGTGACAGTGAGTCCCTCTCTGACTCAGACAGTAGCTCTTTGTCTCAGTCCAACACTGTTGTGTCTCGCAACGAATCATTACTTCCTCAACAAAGTGAAATGAGCAAGTCTGCTGACAATGAATCATTTAGTGCACTTGCAAATACATCCAGCACTGTTGGCAATGAAAAGGACATATCCATTGAATCCACCACTTCTGTGTTGGCCAGCAATGAAAATCCATCAGAGTCTTCAGCCCACTTTTCTAGCACCAAGAAGCATGTCCTGGGTTCTGTTAGGACAGGTGAAAAGACACAAACAGTCTTTAGCTATCTTCCTAGCACTCAAATAAAATCTGCCACATCTGAGGTGTGGAATTATTTCTCTGTCAGTAAAACTGATCCATGCAGAGCAATTTGTTCCCTCTGTAAACAGAGTGTAAGCCGTGGTAAAGTTGCGTCATGCCTTGGCACTACAGCTCTTAAACGCCATCTGAAAAGCATTCAGTTTTGCTTGATCATCCAAAACCCATGTCCTCCATCTTCCAGACAGCATGTGAGGAGGGTCAGGAATCTGAAATGGATACTGAATTGTCTGAACTTGATGCAGGCAGAACCACTGCCAGCCCTAGGATCACTGTTACCACCAATGCCAGCACCATTAGTACCAGCTGCACATCCAGTGATGGCAATGAATGTATAAGTCCTAGTCCACCATCTCTGCGTCCATCTGCCCATTGAAGCACGGTGTATAATAAACCAGCAGGGACATGTTGTAAACAGCTAACACTGTCTCAGGCATTTGAAAGGAAGAATACCTTTACTAGAAATCAAAGACCCTTCATCTTAATCACCGAATTGGTGAACTGTTAGCCGAAGCCCTTCTCCCATACTCTTTGGTAGATCATGAGGATTTTAGGGAGCTCATGACATTAGCAGAGCCTCATTACAATGTTCCTCATCGAAGGTACTTTTCCTATGTTGAAATACCAAACATTTATCAGGCTTTAAAAGCTACAGTGATGCTTGCACTTAAAACTGCGGAGGGTGGGGTTATTCATGTCACAACAGATATGTGGACCAGCTCTCAAAACATAGATGACATGTCCCTTACCACTCATTGGGTCACGTTTTCTTGTGCTTCTTCAAAAACAAAGACACGCCATAAGATGGCGCTGCTGCATATAAAGAAGTTTGGGCAAAGTCATACTGCTGCAAACATCTTGCAGGAACTAAATGACCTCCTTGACGAATGGGTTTATTCTCACGGTCTAAAATGTGGCTTCATAGTAAGTGACAATGGAGCCAACATATTGAAAGTGGTACAGGATGGAGGATTTCTGCATGCTTCTTGCTTTGCACATTGCTTACATTTAATTGTCACGGGATTTCTCAGCAATGAAACACAAGTGGATGGTATGATTGCTGTTTGCAAAAAAATTGTGACTCACTTTTCACATTCAACCAAGGCTATATGGACATTGTCCGAATTGCAAAAAAACCCACAAGCTGCCTGAGCAAAAGCTGATTCAAAATGTTTCCACTCGTTGGAACTCAACGCTTTATATGCTGCAGTGCCTCTTGGAGCAAAAGCAAGCTGTACATGAGTATTGCTCCAGTTACATTATTGGAGATGACATTATGCTGTCTGTGCTGCAGTGGAAATTAATGGAGAAAGTGTGCTGCATCCTAGCTCCTTTTGAGACAGCTACAAGGGACATGTCTTCTGAAGGCGCATCTGTGAGTCAGGTTATCCCACTCATAATGCTCATTTCACATCATCTTAGTGTTCTAAATCTACAAATAGAAAAAGACAGATCTGAAGCGCAGACAACATGTCGCCTGCATCATGGGAAACTCGTAAAGAGAATGAGCGAGCGCTTCAGAACCAATGACAAATTAGTTGCAATGACGAAATCAAAACACTACATCCCTGCAACTCTCTTAGATCCCAGGTTCAAGGCTATACATCTTCCAAAAACAGATGATATAGAGCAGTACAAATGTATGTTGCTAGATGAGCTGCAGCACTCACAGGAGTCAAACACAGAGACGCACAGTACCCTCAGGTTGTCATCACCACAACATGCAGGTTCATCTTCACAAAGGGATACAGAACTGGAAAAGTCACCAAACATTAACAGTAGTTGTTCCACAACTGCCACTTCTTCAACCCTTAGTAGCAAGCTAAATCTCTGGCAAAACCTTTCCCAAATTGCTGCCATACCAGCTTCTGCTGATTCCTCTTCTGAGCGGTCTCTGTCCATCATGGTAGACAGTTACCTGCAAGAACTGCCTATTCCTATTGATGCATGCCCTTTTGAATACTGGAGATCAAAAAAGTCAATTTGGACAGAGCTGTATGATGAAGCCTATAAATATCTTGGTTGTCCTGCAATAAGTGTCTCTTCAGAACACATGTTTAGTAACAGCTGGCAATATTGTGACAGACACCAGAAATAGGTTGCTGCCAGAAAATGTACACACGTTAACTTTGATTAAAGTTAATAAGTCAAGATTTTCGTATCCCTACAAGAGTAAACAAACTGATCCTGAAGTGATTGATGTTGTGGATGTTGATGGTGATGACAACTCAGATGGTGGTGGCTAGTAAATACTGTGTGGGACAGAGTCTCTCTGCACCAAAAAGGAAACTTTTACAGACTGTGATGACTTTGGTTGTCTCTCTCCTTTCTCGATCTATTACCTTGGACTATATATCCCCCAAAACTTTCACCATTTCATGGCAAACTGCTTTGTAGCTAGGGTCTAAACTAAAGTCAACAAGTTTTATATACAGGGCAATTTTAACATCAGTGGGAACAGGCCCAAATTTGGCATAAAAGGGACACTGTCAAGTCAATCCTTTCTGTATCGTATTATTTATAGTTAAAGTGCAAACATATATTTTTGTATTTACCTTCTGTGACTTTGTGGTGCATCAGTATGGGCTGGGACTGGGGACGGTCTATTTTTCAAATTTAAAGAGGACAAAACAATGAGTTCTAATTGGTAGCTGTTTATTATTTTTTCAATTACAGAAATGTTAGCCATAAACCAAAAATGGATGCTAGTACATGGGTGAGGGTTGTGGGTTGGTTTTAACATGGGTGTAAGGATGGTATGGGTGCTACTGCACAGATGAGGGTAGGTGGAAGAAAAGTGGAATTGGTGATGGGGTGAAAGGTGGGTGTTTTTTAGTCCTTTCATTTACAGATTCGTGATCGGCTGGGACTGGTGAGGAAAAAATGATGACAGACTGAACCTACTGTGTACATATAATATATATATATATATATATATATATATATATATATTTTTATTATTAAATACATTGCAAACTGCTGCCACCTCGCACAATTGTCCTGTCCCCTTTAAAAAAAGAATAAAGGAATGAGAAATGAAAGAAAATCTGCATCAGCAGTTTTCACAGAATGTGACATATCATAAAGTGTTTTTGCTTTACAAGTAGTCATAATTTGATACATAATGGGGTTGACTGACGCTGTCCCTTAAACATCACATGCCAACTGCTGCAGCTACATTAAATGTTCCTTAAGTTAGTATGTGGTGAGGAAACCACTTTTTTTATTTATGTGACTGAAATACAGATTTTATTGAAGTAACAGCTGCACAAATGCTTCATCTTAGAAAGTTGTATGTATTCCTTCAATTTGCCAACAAAAATGTTGGTATATGTATGCATAATAATAGTCTAGCACCCCCCCGAACTGTTAAATATTAAATATACAGTCCCATATCCCTGGTAGTCTAGCGACCCCCCCGAGCAACATAAACTATGTAGACCCAATCCCTAGTAGTCAAGTGGCCACCCACCCAGCCATGCCAGTCAACCCAGCACCCCCACCCATCCCCAGCCAGTGACTGGCACAGCCCACCTCTCACCACCATGGCCAGCCACCGACTGAGTCCCGTATCAGTGAGTACTGAACAGAAGTGCTCAGATATTAATATCTGAGCATGTCTGTTCAGCACGTGCTGATACTGGACTTAGTGTCTGGCCATGGTTGTGAAAGGTGGGCAGTGCCAGTAGCTGGCTGGGGACTGATGGGGGGTGCAAGGTGGGCTGGCATGGCTGGGTGGGGGGCCACTTGACTACCATGGATTGGGTGTACATAGTTTATGTTGCTTGGGGGGCGGCTAGACTACCAGAGATACAGAACTTTATATTTATTATTTAACAGTTTGGGGCCACTAGACTACCAGGGATACTGGACTGTATAGTGTTTAAAGCATCCCTCGATGTTTTCTTGGAGGTCTTGTACCTGAAAGAAAGGAAACGGTCCCTCGTAGTCTCCCCACCCCCCCCACAACCTGCACCCACCCACTGTGCACCCAGCCTCCCCACACACCCCCCTTACCCCAAACTTACCTCCGGAGATTGGCGCGATGATCTTCACTGGACCGGGAATACGTCTGCACTCTTCAAAGTCGACCGCGAACTGAGGAAATGCCGGTAAGCTGTACTATGTAATGAATAGGGTTTTTTTCAACTTTAGTGCATATCTCGGGCATTTTTGGGAATTGTTTCACCAAATTTTCAACATGGGGTTTTTGGGACCCCTCCTCATGAATTCTTGAACTGTCATGGCATTAATCGGCCCCGAAAGGTTGTTTTGCGGTCACTGCATAGAATCACCCTTCGAGGCCGATTAATGAAATAACAGTGCCAATGTTCATGAGGTGGGCTCTCAAAAAGCCTATGTTGCAAATTTGGTGGGAAAAATCCAAAAAACGACTGTTTTATGACCGTGCATTGCACTGTTGCTATGCACGCTCGTAACTTCATGAATTTGCAATATTTTCATGCCAGATTTTCAACATTGGCATTTTCTTACACCTCCTTGTGAGCTGTATAGCTGTCATTTTTTTACATCCTGACCGAAATGTGTTTTCGCACTTCTGGCGCAGAATAGCACGGTCGCTGTGGGAAATCACTGTTCAGGACAGATTAAGAAAATGACAATGATACTATTCATGAGCAGAGGTCCTAAAATACCTATGTTGAAAATTTGGTCCCGATATTCCATAAAATGACTGTGTTACGAGTGTGCACTGCGCAGTTGGCATGCACGCTCATAACTTCGCGAATTTATAATATTTTCACTCCATATTTTCAACATTGCCATTTTTCCAGACCTACTTATGAACAGTATAGCTGTCATTTTTCCCATCCTGGCAGAAATGTGTTTTCGCACTTCCAGCACAGAATAGAGCGGTCGCTGTAGGAAATCACTGTTCGGGACAGATTAAGAAAATTACAATGATACTGTTCATGAGCAGAGGTCCTAAAATGCCTATGTGAAAAATCTGGTGATGATAGCCTATCAATTGACAGTGCTACAAGTGTGCATTGCGCACTTTCCACGTACACTTGTAACTTCGCAGATTTGTAATATTGTCACATCAGATTTTCAACCTTGGCATTTTGTCACACCTCCTCAGAAGCAGTACAGCTGTCATTTTTCAAATCCTGACTGAAATGTGTTTTCACAGTTCCGGTGCAGAATAACGTGGTGACTGTGGGAAACCAGTGTTCGGGACAGATTAAGAAAATGACAGTGGCACTGTTCATGAGCAGAGGTCTTAAAATCCCTATGTTGAAAATTTGGTGACGAAACTCCATAACATAACTGCGTTACAAGCGTGTGTTGAACTGTTTCCATGCACCCTTGTAACGTTGCAAATTTGTAATATTGTCATGCCACATTTTCAACAGTGGCATTTTTCACACCTCCTTATGGACACCACAGCTGTCATTTTTCACATCCTGGCTAAAATATGTTTTTGCACTCCCGACGGAGAATAGCACGGTCACTCTAGGAAATCAGTGTTTGGGACAGATTAAGATTGACGAGTGAGAGAGGCGAGTGACCAAGCTCAACTGAGCTCTGTCAGAACTGCTGCAGATTTGTTTGTGGGCAGACAAAGGCCCCAACACAAGAGTCCAGTACAAAAGAGCAGCCTGCAGCACTGGGAGAAACACAACGAGAGAGTGACTGAGGGAGGGGGAGTGAGCGAACTCACAGAAGTGCTGTCAGGACTGCTGCGGATTTCTTTGTGGGCAGAAAAAGGTGCCAATGCAGGCAGGAGCACCATACAAAAGGGCAGCTTGCAGCGCCAGGACAAACAGAATGAGCACATGAGAGTGAGGGAGACTGAGCGACCTCAAATGAGCTCTATTGGGACAGCTGCAGATTTATTTGTGGACAGACAAAGGTGCCAACGCAGCCAGGAGCCCCATACAAAAGCGCAGTCTGCAGCGCCAAGAGAAACAGAATGAGCAAGTGACAGAGTGCTAGTGAGCGATCTCAAAGTAGCTCTGTTGTGAGTGCTGCAGATTTCTTTGTGGGCAAAAAATGCAGCAACACAGGCAGGAGCCCAGTACAAAAGGCCAGCTTGCAGCACCGGCAGAAATGGAATGTGAGTGACAGAGGGGGATTGAGCGAGCTCAATGGAGCTGTGTCAGGACTCCTTCAGATTTCTTTCTGGCCAGAAAAAGCCACCAATGCAGGCAGGAGACCAGTACAAAAGGGCAGCCTGCAGCGCCAGGAGACACAGAACGAGTGACTGAGGGAGTGGGAGTCAGTAAGCTCAACGGAGCTCTGTTGGGACTGCTGCGGATTTCTTTGTGGGCAGAAAAAGGTGCCAGCACAGGCAGGAACCCAGTACAAAAGGGCAGCCTGCAGCACCAGGAGAAACACAATGGGTGAGTGGGGGGGGAGTGAGTGAGCTCAACAGAGCTCTATCGTGACTGCTGCAGATTTCTTTGTGGGTAGAAAAAGGCGGCAACACAGGCAGGAACCCAGTACAAAAGGGCAGCCTGCAGCGCCAGGAGGCACAGAACGAGCGACTGAGGGAGGGGGAGTCAATGAGCTCAACGCAGCTCTGTTGGGACTGCTGAAGATTTGTTTGTGGGCAGAAAAAGGCAGTAAGGCACGCAGGGGCACAGTACAAAAGGGCACCCTGCAGTGGCAGGAAAACCAGAATGAGAGAATGAGCGAGTTCAGCGGAGCTGTATTGTAACTGCTGCAAGTTTCTTTGTGGGCATAAGAAGGCAGCAATACAGGCAAGAGCCCAGTAGACAAGGGCAGCCTGCAGCACTGGAAGAAATGGAATGAGTGAGTGGGAGAGGGGGAGTGAGTCACCTTATTTTTGCATAGAAATAATATTGAGGACCCGAGGAGGGTAAGAGTCCAGACAAAAATGCAGATGTACAGTACACAGCATAGGAAGCATCCAGAAAACCCAAATCAACACTTCTGCCAATATTTTTTGTAACTGTAGCAGAAAGTTAGCTTTCTGAAATAACTTTTATCGTTGCACTGCTGCTTTAATAAGGCACTCCAAGTTTTGCTCACAGCCATTATCCCAGCACAAAGTTGAAACTGAATAGAGTGGACAACTTGTTCAGGGTGAAAGGGTTTGCTTCCAAGTAAACAACATCCCTGTAGTCCACCAGGGGAGGTTTTGAATGTTCCATCACTTGTTTCCTAATGTGGAGCTGCAGACAACTCTTCACTGTGTCTTTGGGTGGAGGAGATCTTCAGTGTGGCAGAAGTTGGTCCTAGCCACCATCTGGTTCCAGCCTGTTGTCTTGGAACCGGTTCTGAACTGTGTGGAATTCCCAATCTAGGAGCTCTTCAATGGAGATGATGATGGGACCAGATGCATAAATGATGGTATCATCTGCATACATACGAATACTGCAGGAGGTAACTGATTATAGGAGGTTGTTAATGGACTCTGAGGGTACCAGCAGGGGAGATTACACAGTATCACCAAGTTTTACTAACTGCAGACTGTCTGATAGGTAGGAGCTAAACCAGGCAAGCAAGGTATAACATAGAAACATAGACTCTGATGGCAGATAAGGACCACTTGGCCCACCTAGTCTGCCCATTTCCATACCTATTGGATAAGCTGCAGATCCTAGTTAACAAACAGCCTACTTCCTCCCACCCCCACTATAATTGCCTTATGTCTGTCCCATGCATTCTTGAATTCCCCCACTGTTTTTGACCCAACAACCTCCTCAGGAAGGCCGTTCCATGCATCCACCACCCTCTCTGTGAAAAAATACTTCCTCACGTTGCCCCTGAGCCGTCTCTCCTCTATCTTCAAATTGTGCCCCCTTGTTCATGCACAACTCAAAGATGCTACCCTCTTGGACTTTATTGAGTCCCTAAAGGTACTTGAAAGTTTCTACCTTGTCCCCCCTCTCCCGCCTTAATTTGATGGTATACATATTAATCTCATTTAGTCTCTCTTTGTATGGCTTCTGGTGCAGACCCATCATTCATGAATATTCTTAATAAGATGTCAAATATGTTCTCTCACTTAGAATCAGTCCTCTAACCCTTTGTTCTTGTAAAGCAAGCACACATCTAGTGTGCCATCTGAGGAGCTTAGTCACAGTAGGACCAGCCTGTTATCTTGGAACCAGTTCTGAACTGTGTGGAATTCTCGAACTAGGGGCTCTTCAATGAAATTGATGGTGGGACCAGATGTGCCACCTGAGGAGCTTAGTAAGAGATAGCAGAGGCTGCTAGCTTGTTCAGAAGGAGGCCATGATCCATGGTGTCAAAGGACTTGACTAGGTTTATGAAGATGGCCACTGTGCCCATTCCCCTGTCTGTGTTGGTGTGAATGAAGTCTTTGACTCAGAGAAGGGAGGTAGCTGTGGAGTGGTTTGGTCAGAACCCTGCTTTGTAAGGTATCAGAAAACCTGAGCTGGAGTAGAATTCGGTGAACTACCTGCTCACTAGTTGCACCAGGACATTGGACAGGATTGACAGGAGGGAGAGCAGGTGAAAGTTGGAGGGTACGTCTGCTGGGCCACGTCTGTGGACAGGACCGCCACTGAAAGTTTAGTTGGGGGGTGAAGGATCGAGATGACAGAGACAGGTTGAAGGGGTGTGCAATAGGGACTGCTATAGCTGAAGTGCCTGTTCTAAGTAATCTGGAGAGATGCCATCTGCTCCGGAGCTGGAAGATATGTTGAGACTCATTAGTTCTTTCTTCTTGGGCTGGGATTGCCTGAAGGGTGAAGGGACCAGTTGAGTAGTGGAGAATATACTGTGCATCTTTACAGACTGGTATCAGGGCATTTGGTCCTTCTGTGAAATATTAGTTTAGTCTGTTTACAGCTAGTGCTGCATTAGGGATGGACTAATCTCTACCGGTGGATGATGAGGAGTTTAGGAGGTTGTGGATTGTCCATCAGAATTTGAATTGATCCTAACGCGAGGTTGAGAGCTTGTTATGGAAGTAGTCCATTTTGACCAGCTGTATGAGTCTGATGCACCATCTGCATTGTATTTCTGGATTTAAGCAAGGCGTTTGATACTGTTGACCATGATCTACTCATTGCCTCCTTCCAAAACATTGGCCTGGACTCCCTATCCCTGAGATGGTTCTTGAACTATCTTAAAGGATAGCAATAGCAAATTAAGGCAGGAGGGGAGCTCTCATCACTGAAATCTGTTCTGAGGGTGTACCACAAGGCTCGATACTGGGTCCATTGCTCTTTACAATATACATAAACAGAATTGACGTTGACGTCAAAGCTGCTAACATTCACCTTTTTGCCAATGATACGGTACTTTACATTGAAAGGTCCTTCCCGGAATCAACTTGCAGGGATCTGCAACATGAATATAACCTGCTACTATGATAACTCCTACAATAGAAATTGCTCCTGAATGCAGAGAAAATAAAGGCAATGCTTTTTTCTCACTTTACAAATGCTAATAACCTTTTAATTCAAGGTAACTTGCCTCAGATTCATACGCTCCTTGGCAAACCACTGGACCATGTCACAAAATTCAAATACCTGCGGGTCTGGATGGACCAAAAGCTTTTCTTCAATGATCATGTTGATGAGCTGATAAAGAAGTTGAGGCAGAGGCTTGACTTCTTTTACAGGATCAAAAACCTACTAACACTGGAGGCAAAAAAGAGACTGGTCCAAACCACTTTCCTCACCTTATTGGATTATGCAGACTTTCTGTATAGCCAGATCACTGACACTGCTCTGGCCAAACTTGTCGAGCTATACCATAGAGCTCTGAAATTCATTACTGGACTTCCTTATTCTACTCATCACTGCTCCCTATATGCTGCAGTAGGTTGGTCTTCCCTGTTGGGTACAGAAGACAGAAAAATGCAGCCCTCTAGTCCTACAGGACAATTACTAAATTACTGCCACAATATATCTTGGACTGTCTTCCTCTAAATGTGGTAGGTAAGTATGCCCTAAGGAGTTCTACTTACATCTTGCTTGCAGTACCTAAGTTCAAGTTTCACCTTGGTAGGTCTGCCATTACTCATGTTCTACCCGCACCATGGAACAACCTGCAAAAAACCTTGCAACTGGCATTCCCAATCAAACTTCCGAGCATTATATTCTCGTTCATTCAAGGAATCCCGTAACTGCTTCCCCTGATGTCACAGCCTCCCAGCGTCCCCCCTTCCCCCAGATTCAGTTTCTAGCCCTGTCAGGAGCATTCCATTCCTGGTACTCCTGTCCCACTACTCAGTATGTCTGTGTCTATTCGTACCCACCTGATAGTTCCAGTCAATCTAAGTTGGAGCCTCGCTCGCTGAGTCATCCTGGCATCTACTAATATTACACTTCCTGGCACGTCACCCTCTGCCCCTGTTCCTGGTGTATTGCCCCAGGCTTTATAACCAGTGCCACCTGCCCCTGGTGCTCTAAAGCCCCTCAGGCACCCTTGCACTTATGCTTTCACTCCTGAGTTCCTCCCCTTCCTCACCATGCCCCTCCTTGCACTATGTACAGTACTCAATACTTGAATCCAAGCCTGCTCCATGAAAACTCTGTATATATGGTTGTATAGATTTACTCTCTATCTTTTGTAGCACAAGTTCTATAGCACATGGTATTTAGCTCTGTGTCTTATTTTATAAATGTACTCCAGTGCTGTTATTAACCTCTTGTGTGTAATCCCTATTCTATGTAATGACTCTGTAAGTTAGTATTCCTCTTTATGTATTGTTTATATATCTTGCCCAGGTCCATCTCAAAAATGAGCTTGCTTAATGGTGTTTGCCTGGCTAAATAAAGATTTTGATTGATTGATTGATTGAGCTGCAACAGTTTCCATGTTTTATGTATAACCACCATGCCACTTTTGGCAAGTTGGCACCCCAAAAAACAGAACTAGCACCCACATATAGCACAGCATTTACTTTTAGCAGAAATACTCAGACTGGTACCACCCCTAGATTTAGGGTGTATACCAGGCTCATTGTCTAAGGAACAGGGTGGGGTACAATTACAGTGCATGCCACTATGGATGGACAGTTTTGTGTTCATATTTAATGTCTGCCAAAAGCGATGTCCACAGTTGCCGGATGAGGCAGAGCTTAAACACGAGCTACCTCATTAGATGCATGCGCGTTAGTCAAGATGAGAGGCATCGCAAAAATACAGCCCATTTCATGTTTCTTACTCTAGCGACTAGTACTGTACAGTAATGCATTTTTTTTTTTATTCAGCACTGAAGGTGCGGACTTGTGTGTTCTGGTACATGGGGGTACAATACTGTGTTGTGTTTTTCGTGCATAGGTGCTTATTTACATTCAGCATTCATTTTCTCTGGGCTGTGACATAGTGTTCATTGGTGCGGATATTTTTTTCATTTGTGAAAAGTGCTTTGTGTGGTTTAAAAATAGTTTCTTCATTTGTAGGGGGCATATGACATATGGCTGGTTTTCACTCTGATTGGAAGAACTGTGTGATTTTAGCTTGCTTACTTTCAGCCGTGACATATTTTTTCCATGCAGCCTCAGTGCGCTGCAGCAATTCTCAATCAGGCACTACATCGGCCCTTTGTGTCATCACAAGTCACCATACAGTGAGCACCTGCTTGACATCAGCACATGAGACACTTGGCATTTCCATATCGCCATCATCATCTGCTTCATAACTGCAGTCTGCATTATCTGTGGAACAGGTGGGTTTCAAAACATCAAGAACCCTGGCCGCATAATAGAAACATAGAATTTGATGGCAGATAAGGACCGCTTGGCCCACCCAGTCTGCCCATTTCCCTACCTATTGGATAAGCTGCAGATCCTAGTTAACCAACAGACTACTTCCTCCTACCCCCCACTAGAATTGCCTTATGTCTGTCCATGCATTCTTGATTTCCCTTAATGTTTTTGACTCCACGGCCTCCTCAGGAAGGCTGTTCCATGCATCTACAACCCTCTGTTTTTGAAGAAATGCTTCTTCTGATTACATCTGAGTCATCTCCCCTCTATCTTCAAATTGTGCCCCCTTGTTCTTGCACATCTCTTTTTCTGAAAGATTTTACACTCTTGGACTTTGTTGATTCCCTTGAGGTACTTGAACGTTTCCATCATGTTCCCACTCTCCCTCCTCTCCTCGAGGCTATACTTATTAAGCTCCTTTAGTCTTTCTTCATATGTCTTCTGGTGCAGACCCTGCACCATTTAGGTTGCCCTCCTCTGGACAGTCTCCACTCTGTCTATGTCTTTGCAGAGATCAGGTCTCCAGAACTGCACTCAGTACTCCAGATGTGGTCTTACCAACTGTCTGTACAGAGGGATAACAACTTCTGGTTTTGTACTGGTGATGCCTCTCCCTATGCATCCCAGTATCTCCCCAGCCCTCCTTACTGCCTTCCCACATTGCTTGCCCACCTTTCGGTCCTCTAATATGACTACCCCCAGGTCCCTTTCCATTTTTATATTTGCTTGCATGCATGTGCAAGAAACATAGTGCCACCATCTGAGTTTTCGTAGGTGTGCCTCATCCACTTCCAATGCCCGGCTCCCTTTTGCAGGTATGGCTGCACTGTGCCAATGAATGTCTCAGCTGTCTATGACAGCCATTCAAATGCAGTGGCGTACAGTTCTAAGGAAAACACTGCCACAATCAGTGGTAGTAACGTGTAGGCAATTTGCATACTACCATTGGCAGTATGCAAATTGCCTACACATCAGCACTGCATCTGAACGGTCATATACAATTCACTGTCCCACGCTTCCCCACCGAGGAACACCTATGTAGCATGCTGGGAGACCACCCCAGCATGTTCATGCACTCCTCTCCACCCCCACACACTGTATGACCAACGGGGGTTCCCAATCCCACATCGGCTCCACTGTCCCCTCTCCAGACCCATTTCCAGGTGCCACGCTGGGAGCCCCCCCCCCGGTGTGGCAAAAGTTGGTATGGCCAATGGGGATGCCCAATCCCCCGTCAACTCCACTGTACCCCCTCCAAAGAAAACAGACTTGTAGGTGCCGCCCCACTTTGCGTATGAACCCTATTGCAGATCTTTGTGTCATCTGCAAAGAGACATACTTTTCCTTCCAGTCCATGCCTGGAAGGTCAATGGATATATGTGAGTTTTTGCATGTAAGTTTGATGCCATAGTACTTGCTATGCACTCCATTCATGCTTTGGCAGTGCAGTTGAGCTAAGCACAGGACACTTTGCACACAGTTCTCTGTGTGTTGGTCCTGTTTTCCAAAAACAAAATCTGAATGAAGCACAAGAATAAAGCAATTAGGTGATAACTGACCTAGAATGAGTTTCAATGGCAATCTGAATGAGAGAAAGGAAGTGATTCAAACTGACATCAGTTGCAGAATTCTATTCTGTCTATGTGATAGTCCTGTTCTTTGAGTCAAAATCCAAAATGAAGCACAAGAATAAAACAAATTAGGTGCTAACACACCTTTAATTAGCCTCAGTTGAAAGGCAGAATGAGAGCAAAGAATGTCTTCAAACCGCAATCAATAGCATCATTGTACTATGTCTGATTAATATACACCCTTTAATCATCAACCACAGCTTCCAACCTGTGAAATAACTGTGACAAACAGTGAGATAGGGAAATACAGTGTTATAAATGCACACCAGATATGAACAACTTTGTGTATCAACAAGCAGTATGTGAGGTGCTGAAAATCGATACAGAAACAGCTACATAAAGACAAATTGCATTATATCCTTTATAAGCATGACATGGAAGATCTATGACTGCAACTTCAGTATGTAACAAAAGAAACAAAAGAAAAAAGGATTCTCTACTGGCTAATGGTGATGTGCTGTCAGATCTGGACATGACACAGGGTGCACTGCAGGAATGCTGAATGCCAATAAACACAACTGCAGAAGCACTTACAATTTTACAGTAGCGTGTGTACAGTCGCTGCACGTGGCACCACATCAGTGCAGCACAAACACCCCATGACAAGTGCACTGTATCAAACCGGGTATTGTGTGTGGTGCAGTGCCACCAGCATGTCCACACATGCACATTGATTCATTCAACTATTGAATGCCCATTCCCAAGGGCACCACCGGTTATGGTGAGCAGATGGCCTGTGCAGCCCATGAGATTCATCCAGCTCAGGCAGTGTTGTGCAATGCCAGGTGCATTAAAAACAAGACCACAATTATTGCTGATCTTGTTGGTATGGTGGACCTGGCTTGCATTACCGAGACCTGGCTGAATGATAATTCTGGCCCCATTTTGGAGGCTATGACTCCAGCCAGGTACTCGGTGTTACACTGCCCAAGATTGGATCGTGGGGGGGAGGGGTTGCGGTCTGTTTCAAGACCGAACTTGGCCTCATGGAGGTACTAGTGGAGAGGGTTGAGTCCTTTGAGTGTATAGTTGTAGCAGGTGTAGGTATTCGAATCGCCCTCATTTACCATCCACCCGGTGATGAGAAGCGATTCCTTCCGGAAGTGGCGGACTTCATCGTCGATATGGCATTTGAAAGGCTATATTGATGGTTCTGGGTGATTTCAATGCCTGGGTCGATGATGAACTCTCGCAATTTGGTCAACACTTCCTCCAGTTAATGACAACGCTGGGCCTTATACAGGTGGTTTCCTCTGCTACACATAAATGTGGACACTCTTTGGACTTAATCTTCCTTCTAGGGTCGAGGCATCCAATGTGGGGGTGGAACCCATCTGGTGGTCAGATCATTACACCGTGGGGTTTAGTTTTTGCTCCCCTTCTAGAAGGCCTTCCCCTACAGAGTTGGTTAGATACCACCCTTTGTGGGATATAGATCCCCAAGACCTTGCAGCGGTACTTGACCTCTCGTCTCCCGCATTGGCAAGCAGTGATCCAGAGACCCTCGTGTTGGCCTATAACATAGCCATTGCTGGGGCTCTGAATCTCATTGCTCCAGTTCATGTTCACCCCCTCTCCCTCTGCCCCAAGTCCCCTTGGTTTGATGGGACATTGAGGGCGATGCGGAGACAGGGACGAAGGTTAGAGCACTGCTGGCAAAGGTCTACCCTTGATGTCGACCACCTTAGATTGATGGATCATTATTTGGTCTATCAATCTGCAATCACCGGTAAGAAGGCAGAGTTCCTGTCCAGGGAGATAGCAGTTGCTCAGAATCAACCAGCTCAGCTGTTTCGAACTGTGGGCAAACTGTGCAGTCCAGCCTGTCTTCAAGTTCGGAAAATTTTTCGCAATTGGAGTGCAATGAGCTTGCTCGGTTCTTTGTAAATAAGGTGGCCGACATTAGGGCTGAGTTTTTGCCATCACACTCTATGGGGGTTGCTGTGAACCAGGGTGAGATCACAGTGTCTTGGCTTTCCTGGAGTTCCTTCAGTCAGCTGGAGTTCATTGATGTCATGAGGATCATCCAGCATATGTGCCCTACGTGCTGTAGTTTGGACCCTGGACCAACCTCCCTAATGTTGGGTTGTATTGACATCATTGGTCCAGTCCTTGTGCAGATAGTCAGGTGCTCCCTGGAATTGGGTGAGTTTCCTAGCTCCCTGAAAGAGGCGGTGGTGACACCCCTCTTGAAGAAAGTTACTGCAGACCCTGACTGTCTGGAAAACTACAGACCTATCTCTAACCTTCCCTTTATTGGCAAGGTGATTGAGAAAGTAGTGGCTGCACAACTGGAAGTCCATTTGACCATCCATGATGTCTATGAACCCCTCCAGTCCGGTTTTCGTAAAAGACATCTTGATGGCTAGAGATCGGAAGAGTGGCTCCATTTTGGTTCTCCTCGATCTTTCTTCAGCCTTTGACACTGTAGATCACATGGTGTTGATAGAATGCCTGAGGCTGCTCTGTGGAATATTTGGAACTGTCTTAAGATGGTTCTCATCATTCCTCACTGGAAGATCACAAAGAGTTGTGTCCTGGGTTTTTTACTCGGATTCAACTGCTTTGTCTTGTGGGGTGTCCCAGGGTTCAGTATTGTCACCTATGTTATTTGCAGTGTATATGCTACCCATCAGAGACATTGTAAGGAAGTATGGGCAGAGGTTTCACTGTTATGCAGATGATACCCAGCTCTATCTTTCTTTTGCCCCCGACCAGATTGGAGCTCTGTCAGTCTTTAATAGCTGTCTAACCGAAATCCAGGAGTGGATGAATTCTAGCTGGCTGAGGTTGAATTCTGATTAGACTGAGGTACTGGTTGTGGACCTGGGTCATCGGATAGGGGGGTCGGATGTCGATGCACCTTCTGGAATTTTTCTGGGAGGTGTTTCTCTCCCAACCTCTGAACGGGTGCGGAACCTGGGGGTGGTTCTTGATGATGGGCTGACATTGCACTCACAGGTGTCGGCAGTCGTTAAGACTTCCTTTTACCATCTTAGGAACATTGCCAGGATCCGGCATCTTGTTCCGTCTGCTGACCTACCAATGTTAGTTCATGCCTTTGTGTCATTGCACTTGGATTGTTGCAACTCCCTTTACCTAGTGCTTTCTGGGGTTGAAATCCGTCACCTGCAGCTAGTGCAGAATGCTGCAGCCCGGCTTTTGACGGATTCTAGCAGATCCTGTCACATTACTCTGGTGCTGCACGAACTACACTGGCTTCCAATTCGGTGGTGGATCACCTTTAAAGTTGGCTTGCTGACTTTCAAAGCTCTACATGATATGGGCCCAGGCTATCTGAAAGAACTTCTGGTTCCTTATCACCCAAATCGATCACTCTGCTCAGCTGATGAGGGGTTGCTAGAGGTTCCAAGGGTACATTTGAAATCTTCGGGTGCTCGGGCATTTGCGTATGTAGCCCCCATCCTTTGGAACTCTCTACCCTGTCGGTTGCGGGAGTGCACTTCTGTGGAGGGCTTTAAGAGAGGTCTGAAGACTTTTTTATGGGAAACTGCATTTTTAGAACACCGATTGTTATGATTGTTTTGTTTTAATTGTATGTTTTAATGTTTTTTTTCTTTTACTGTTCTGATTTGTTATTTATGTATGGCACCTTGGTAATCTAAAGGTGCCTTATAAATAAAATTATTATTATTACTGTTATTATTATTCTATTCTCGCATTACCTTTGCACTGCCGAGTGAGTGGTATGGTAACTGAATGTGTATTGTAGCAAGAGAATTTTTAAGAATGGGTAGGCTCAGTTGGAGTCAGTCACTTTTTATAGTCTTCACAATCCATTTAACCATCTTGGGTCCGGGTGCTCAAATGGGGCTGCATCCAGCACAAGCTGTGGCAAACTGCAGCTTGCGCCAAAGCCCTGTGCACCAGGGACCCTGCACCAGATTCTGGTACAGGAAGTGTCCTGGTACCTAAGTCCCTACAGTTGCGACACCCTCACCCATGCGGCAAACACATGGTGCACTGGAGGGTTAGCTGCAAGCAACATGCAGCACCAGCTGGATGTCTTCAAGCCCCAGCTGATGTCATACCCCCATATGGCATACAAGTGATGATCGCATACAAGTCAGGATGTGCCCCCGATGTGCCCCGTAGCATGTCTATACATAGTTCCCCCCAGCCTGGATCCTGGTGCCCATGCCAGTACCAAGAAACCTGCCACCAACCCTCCCACTAGCGACCCGTGACCCCCACCCAGGCAGGCAGCTCCTCTCCACAGCCCCAGACAGAGCAGTAGATTGTCACAGCCCTCTGCACACCTCCACGGCTGGTCCCTAACTGGGTCACTATTTTTACTTTATGGAGGAGAGCTACCTGCCTGGGTGAGGGCTACGGGCCACCTGTGGGAGGGCCGGTGACATGCGCTTGATACCAGTGGGCGCACCAGGATCAGGGCTGGGGGGGCACCATGTATAGACATGTTACAGGCACATCAGGGGCACATCGGGGATTGGGAAGGTGACCTTGTACTGTATGATCTATGGGGCATGACATGGATGGGGGTCCAGTTGCAGTGAGGCCCATGTGGGGCACATTAGGGTTGGGGAGGTGGTACATGCAGCACCACTGACAGGACAGCTCTCCCAGGGGACCTATTTTTAAGTCCACTTGGATCAGCCCTGGCTGGTCTAAGGGTACTTAGAAAACTGTCTCCAGGGTGCAGTTTGTGAATACTATTTTCAGGCTACAGCAGCTTGCATCTGCTGCAGTGCCCCTTGTGCCTTGTCGCAGCCAATCTCTGGATGCAGGGATAGTGCAAGTCCCATTTGGGGCAGGCAGCCTGCCATTGACACAGGCTGCCTTTGTGAATAGTTCCAGGATGTACTGTTTGGCACAAGCACCTTGCGCCATACCAGAGCCTTTGAGAATCAGACCCTTAGTCTCCACCACCATGTATGTCAACTTTCCACCCAGCCTCCCATGTGGCACTGAAACAAAGGCCTTGCTGAAGTACAAATATATTTTTAGGTATTTTTTTATTTATTGATTGAGAAATCAGGATTACAATGTTTGAGCTAAAAGCTCCTTTCCGAAGTATCCTTGTCATACATAGAAATGTGGGGGGAGACAAGTACTGGAGGAAAGAGGTGAACATTCGTGGCTAGAAAGCACTGTCATTAGAAAAACATTTCAGTACATAGAGTATACAGTATCATAAGACAAGCAATCAACAACACAAATTCAAGCAATTGGTGCTACAGAACTAAGGGATCACATCCCAAAGCAAGGAGATACAGTGCTAATGTCAATAAGTACAGGCAATGGATTCATCTAGCAGAGGTTAGTGGGTGGTGACTTAATAATATGGGGTGAGATAGTAGAGGCAGCACTAGGATTGTGCCTAAATCTATGTTGGTGTGGACCTAGGAGATAAGTAGGGGACAGCGACAGGGCCGACAGGGTAGTAACTGTGGGCACAGTAGAGGGAATTAAATGGGTAAGGGAACTTGAGAGAGTTAGAGGAGGAAGAGAGGGTGGTGTGGCATTGAGGCCTCAGTAGTAAGTGTTCACCAGGGGAGGTCCAGGCAATAGGAGAGAAAGAATCTGCCAAGCACAAAGTACAGCAGAAGCATTGCACGGGAAGCAAGATTGATTTTCTTAGTTCAGTTTTGAAGTGGCTAAGGCATGAGAGGCTGGTAGAAGATAAAAGAAGTTCATTTAACTGAGTGGGAGCCCTTACAGTGAATGCTCATCGTCCCTGTTCTGTTTTTCTAAAAGGCACAGCTAGGG
Organism: Neoceratodus forsteri; assembly: GCA_016271365.2. Lineage (NCBI taxonomy): Eukaryota > Metazoa > Chordata > Ceratodontiformes > Ceratodontidae > Neoceratodus > Neoceratodus forsteri. The sequence continues at coordinate 132,505,200 of JADMNL010000022.1, forward strand.
CATGTCCAGAGACACTTCTAGTGGCATTCTCAGCCAGGGCTGGACAGAATACAGCCTGTAAGGAAGGGGTTGCAAGTCCAAGGAGGGCCTTCTTCCATAGAATGCAGAAGTGAAGCTTAATCTAGTCTTGGAGAGGGAGCCATTTTTTCCTAATAAAAAAGGACGCATGTATGCATAAGGCGATCAGCACCAAGAACGAATCTACAGGCTTTACTGAGGGAAGTATGTACTCTGCATAGTCCGGTGTTGGAGGTAGCACCATATTACATGTTTCCATAGTCAAGGATTGGTAGAACACTCCCTCTAACCACCGGGAGCCTAGTCTCAGTTGTAAGGCAAAACCGGACACAATGGCGTGCATCTAACTTACTACTGACGGCAGCAGTGAGGTTGAGTATGTCTTTGTCGAAGCAAAAGGATTTGTCAATAGTGATTCCTGGATATTGGAATGCAGACACTTACTTGAGGATGGAGAGAGAAACTTGTAGTTTATTGTTGGTGCTTTTGTTAGCCTCCGCTTTTGTCGGTAGGCAAAGAGCATAGTTTTACTCTTTTATTTTATTTATTTATCAAGTCTAGGATTACAAATACCTTTGAGCCTTGGCTCTTTTACAAAGGTTCCACGTCAGAGAAATATAAATTATGGGGAACATCAAGACAGACATTACAACAATGTGGACATTGCAAACAGAGTACAGATTGATACAATTCAAGGGTAGCATTGTAAGCAAGGCAGCCATGGCATTTGTCAGAAGAAAATAGACAGCAACAGATAAGAATTGCAGAGTCATAGCAAGAGGGGAGAAGGGAGGGAAGGAGAAGGAATGTAGGAAGGGTGGGAAGAGGGTGAAAAGTGCAGCATTGGTTATACCAAGTTGTGAGAGTAGAATCCAGTGAGGAGGGGAGGGGGGAACCACTGGAGCAGGCAAGGAAGTGGAGAAACAAGGTTAAGTTGGGCAGTCACAGGAGCTGTTGGTAGTGAGATAGTCCTGAAGCCTAGTTTTAAACATACCAATTATTGGGGCAGAGGAGATGGTGGAGCTGAGGCCATTGGACCAGAGTGGTGCTCGATAAGCAAAAGAGAGTTGTCCCTGTGAAATGTGACAGTGGGGGACTTTTAGTAGATGTAGCGTGGATGTCCGAAGGCACCATTTGTTAATTCGTTGTTGTAACAGAGTTGAGACCCCAGAAGGTGCAAGACCAAGGTAGATTTTTTTTGCCATGGAGCAGGTGAGAAACTTTATGCGGTTTGATAGTTGGAGCCAGCCGGTCTGAGTGTACAGGTCACATGTGTGGGTGAGATGGTGAGCACCAGTGATGAAACGACATGCCTTATTTAAGGTAGTTGAGAGGCGTCTAAGGGTTGTGGTTGTGGCCGAGCCATAAATGATGAGATCATAGTCTATTACAGAGATCACAGAGCTCAGGACTGCAACCTTCAAAGCTTCTGGCATGAGGTGTGGTCTGTGTTTGTAGAGGAGACCAAGCCGTGTATTAGCAGCTCTAGCTACGTTATCTACATGAGGTCCATAGGAGAGATTAGGGTCAAGCTGTATCCCTATGTATTTGAAGGTCCCCACCTGATCTAGAGTGTTCCCCCTGGGTGGTGGAGATAGCCAAGTGGTGTAGCTTGTGTGGGTTATGAGAGTTGCAGAAGAGCATAGATTTGTTTTTCCTGTCATTGAGGACAAGTCTATGATTAAGAAACCATGTCTCTACAGAACCGAAACCAAGTTGAAGGTTGTGTTGAAGAGTTGCAGGATCTTTATGAGTGCCACAGAAATCAGAAAATGCTACAGCAGAAGTCAAGGAGCCCTGCTGCAGAAATCAGAAAATGTTGCCACAGTGCACTAGGGGCCCTGGATATAGGATTGCAGAGCTATAAAGCACAATAGAAAGTCACATTTACGCTTTTTTGCTCATTCTATGCTCGTACCTACAGGTCGCACTGTTTGTGCAACCAGTCCAAAACCTACAGGGAACATGCAGCCGGGGTCCCCGATGTGCCTTTTGAAGATTTCATGAAAAAATATTAAATGGTTCAAGTTATTCAAAAACCAGTTTCCCATTATAGTCAATGGGAAAAGTTAACAAAATATTCAACAGCATCACAAATGCAGTTTTTAGTGTAACAAATGACCCCTGTAGTGTTGTGAGTCAGTCATTTTTTTTTTCCTACTGATGACAGAAATGTTTGGCATTTAAATTTGGGACCCTCTAGTGATACAATTATTTTTGTGTTCACCTATTCAAGCCTAGAGGATGCTAGCCATGTCCTTTTTGGGGGGGTTAAACACCCCAGAAATATGATTTTCAAATTTTTGTAAACTGTATTGTCACAAAGTAGTGTCGCACTTGTGACACTTTTGTAATTTTTTTTGCAAAAGTGTTGTGATTTGCTATTCTACTTTGCGACACTATGCACCCAAAAATAGGAAATCTTTGCCATCCTGCTGCAAAAGAACAGTTTGGTATTTTTGGCTGAAATTTGGAGGAAATAAAGCTATGATCCCACAGATGTGCCCTTTCATGGTTTGGTGACAAAATATTAGAGGGTTGTAAAGTTACAGTATTCCAAAGCTGACTATTTGTTTACATTGACTAACATTACGGCGTGTGCCGAGCCTTTCGAGGCCCACTTCTCGGAAACTCTTCAAGATAAGGACTTTTCATTGGAAAAATGCTTAGACCCCCACTGAGAGGCCAAGCACAAAACTAGCAAGGAAAGTCACAAATTATAAGGAATTTTAATTCTTTTTCTACATCATAGGGTTCCTGAGATATCAGCAATTTAGTATTCCAAGTGTTCATTTTCTGCTCCGAGGCCCATTATTATGCATACATTCTTTGTATTCACTGTGTTTCTCTATGCAGCTTTTGGGGGAAAAAAGGGTGTGTGCTTCCGTTACTGTTACAGTTAGCGTTTCCACTTGCTTTTCTATAACCATTTGCATTAGCATTCCCTTCAACGCCACCGTGTGTTACTCTTTGCATTTTCATTTGCACTTGCATTTGCATTACTGTTACCATTTACATTTCTATTGCTGTTTCTGTTTGTGTTTCATTTAGCATCACTGTGTGCATTACCATGTGCATTTGTGTAAGTGCTTCCATTTGAGCTTGTGTTTCCTTCGGCATCATCATTGCTGTTACCGTTAGCATTTGAGTTTCCAATTGTGGTACCGTGACTGTGTGCATTACCATGTGCATTTCTGTATGTGCTTGCATTTCCATTGGTGTTACTGTTCACTTTGGCATCATCGTTGCTGTTACTGTAACTGTTTGCATTTCCAGTTACATTACCATTGCTGTTTGCGTCTTCGTCACCATTTGCGTTTCTGTTGCCCTTAGTATTTGCATTTTTGGTTGCATTTCTATTGGTGATTGTGTTGCTGTTTCCTTCTGCAGCACCGTTGCCTTAGCTGTTTGCTTTTCTGTTTGTGTTTGTGTTACAGTTTCCAATTTTCTTACCATTTGCATTTCCGCTGGCATTACAGTTTGCGTTAATGTTTTCGTTAACGTTTGTGTTTCTGTTGCTGTTCGCATTTGCGTTATCATTTCTGTTTTCATTAACATTTGTGCTTGCATTTCTTTTGCTGTTTTCATTACCATTTATGTTTGCATCACCATGTGCATTACCGTTTTGCTTGTGTTTGCATTACCGTTAGTGTTACTATGTGACAAAAAATCACATTATATTCACTATTTATAGTGCTCATTCTCAAAAGGAAGGGAAATTCATGGCAAAAAAACTCAGTTTAATGCATCAATTAGGGTTGTTGCACAGCGACAAAAGCGAGGAAATTCGGGGTTAGGGTTGCCACCCCTTGCATCCCAAGCCCACCCTGTCCCCACCAACAGGCAGCAGGGTGTGCGTTGGAGTTGTCGGTCTTAACTCTCACCCCTTCTCATGTGTAAACAAGCTGAGGTGGTGCAGTATAGAAGAATAGGGTGAGAGTTAGGACCCGATGACCCCCCAACACACCCGACTCTGTTGAGTGAAGTTCTTCTCGAATTTCCTCACTTTTGTCACTGTGAAATAACCATAACAGTGCATTAGAGTTTTTGCCATGGAGATATATATATATATATATATATATATATATAAAGTGTGTATATATATATATATATATATATATATATATATATATATATATGTAATCATTCAACTTAATGTGTGTTTATGTACATGTTTATTTTGCAAGTGCTGCTTGCCTGGCCCACAATAATATCTGTTATTACCTAATTGTTTCAGTTTATTTACAGTCTTAACTCTGTATATTTTATTTTTGTAACTGTACGCTATACTCTGTAGGTATTCCTTTCTCCTTTCCCCAGAATGCACCTGGAAATGAGCTATTATGGTTCAGTGTGTCTTTCCTGGTGAAACAGTTCAAAATAAATGACAAATAAATAAGGTCTGCTCTGTGCTCCTGTGGGGCATGCAATCAGCCATGCGCAGTGACACTGTACACTGTCACTATGTGCTGTGCTGCCATGGCCCAGTTCAGACAGTGCACTCCGGCTGGAGTGCACTATCAGTCTGAATATTGCCCCCGAGCCTGCTGGCATTATAAGCTCCTCAGTGAATCTATTTCCAATGTACAAATGACCTGCTGCAGGGTTTTAAATAAGCTGAAAAAAAACAGATTAGAAGTTTGACACATAAAAGTGCTAATCAGTTATGAAAATGCATTGCACTTCTCCAGCTTGATTAGCAAAAGTTTAACAAATTATATCATTTTATTAATATTGCGTACAGTGTCATGAACTCACTCAAAAATGGTTAGCAGTTTACTGCTAAGTATTTCTGAAAATGGTTAGCATTACCCTCTGTTTTGCTATGCTATACCAGCTATTTAATACCCTGAGCTGTAAATATGCAGAACCATATGACTCATTGGTAAGTACACAGGCTTTTCTTCTTTTTTGCCAATTATTTAACCGGGGAGACACACTAAGCTGAAAGCTTGTTTACAGGTGCAAATTGGGAAGCACAAGGATGTTAAGTGACTTGCTCAGAGTCACTCAGTATGCAAGTGGGGGCTGCGGGATTTAAACCCAGATCTCTAGCTCAGAGACTTAAACCACTGCACTATACTGCCTCTGACCTGTCACCACTGCCTTTGACTGACAGCTACCTCCACAAAACTTACTGGGACCTCAGTGTTCACCTACTGATTGCCCCCTGTGGTGGGGTTAGTTGAGGGAAGGCTATTCTCCACCCCCCTCCACACAGGAGGCTCTAATCTAGGTCTTTGGCCAGGGTTATGATGATGAAGTGTGTCATGGTGCCCTGATAGATCATACCTTTTTCACCATTTGGTCCACATGATCCACAGCTTGGCAGCACATCTGCATGGATGTGTTGAGGCACACTTCATGCTGCATGGCATCACAGCTCCCTCCCTTCTGCATCACACTTGGCCAGAACTGATACCAGGCCTCCACTTGGTATCAGTCATGCAGCGGAGTGGTGAACCACCCTCCATCATGAGAGAAGAAAAGTACAGTGGGCACTCAATCTTCTCCCTCCCTGGTCTACCACCAGTAACCCGGGTGCACTTCCAACCTCGGGTCCTCAACATGGGGGCAAGTAATGCTAACACAGAGACAATGAGCTGGCACCAGACTTTTTTTTTGTTACATATGCAAAGCTTTCTGGTTGTGTTCTACAGAATAGACATTTTATTTGATGTAAGCAATAAAATCTGATAGTGTGCTCCATTTTGGTGATAATAATCTCACTTCTCAGGTGCATTTAATAGCACTTTGCTGTGCCTTATGCCTGACGGTGCACCTGAGACATGAGATTATATCACCATGCTGCACCTGTCATGTGTTATTGCTTACAAATGATGGTATTTAAACATAAATCAGAGTTTAGGTATTCCTTAGTAAGACCACAATATTTTGAGAATATTAATCAAGTGAAAGGAGTATACAGTGCAATTTCTCCAAATAACAATTGTATTAACAATAATGGAAATGTGAGTTAGATATTTCCCACCCATTTCATAAGAGCAATAACACAAGATGGGTGTGTGTTCATTGCAGAATATACACACACCTAGTGTGTCTGTTATGCACTCAGCTGCACCTCATGCCTAACAACCACTGTAGGCATTCATATGTTCTCCAATGAACACACACCCTGTAATGAATTATTAAAATAAAAGCATCACAGCTGGCCCAGTAGCATGGAGGGCTGAGGCATCACTGCCTTACCTCCTATCACACTGCGGCGACCCATGTTAGTGGTGCAAGCAGGCCACCGGGGGTCACCTGGGGATTGAGAGGATTGAACATTTCAGGGACAGTTCTCCTTTCCCACAGAGGGTGGGAAATATGGACCAGCATTTGCCTGACTCCTAGCTGGTGGTGGGCATGCAGTGTCCCTCAAACAAAGGGGCAGAGGTAGAGCAGCCGTCAGACATGCAGCATGTGGATACATGCTCTGAGTGTCATTGGTCGCATTGTATGCTCCCCTCTGCATAAGACAGAAATGGTTCCACAGCCTTGAAGAATGATGATTGTCCCCCCACAGTGCCTCCCTGAGAAGGCACCTCCCAAGCTGGATCCATTGCAGTGGGTTGAGGAACTCCCCAGCCCCTATCACAAAGGGTAAGTCAAGGAGGTGATAGGAAAGGGAGTCTGATCCTTGGAGGACAGTGTTTGGGAGACGTCAGATGTAGCTGACAAGGGGGACTGAGGGAAAAAACATAAATAAAAACATCACAATTAAGACATCATTTAGCTGGCTCATTGGAGCTGAGTAATATTACCTCACTCTTGTATGCTGATAACCTGGGTTGCGACACAAGCCTGGACATCAGGAGTGGAGGCCAACAGAAAGGGAGTTCAGATCATCCATCAAATTCTTTTTTTTTGGGGGGGAGGACATGTGCTTCACCGCTTCTACCACTTCTACAGCAGTTCCAGGTGGAGGGTTGCAATGATTTTCTTGGTGACATGTGTGACCACAAACCTCCAGATGTCCATGCCTAAGGACGCTGCTCCAGCCACATGCATTAGTGGGAGGTGGGTCAGAGAGAAAACAGAAAAATGCCTTTCCCAGCCAGCTGCATGATGGCTGCAATCCCACCACACCACAGTTCCTAGAGTGCAGCACTCATGCCCCCTGCCTGTACCTCCATAGGAATCAGAGACTGTTACACCTCTACACGTCCCCCTTAGCTGAAATAAGCCAGAACACTCTGGACACATTTAATGTAGGATCTAGATGGTGGTAGCTGGTAGAAGGTGGGAGACTGGTGGGCATCAGGAATACGCACAGCACATAGAAGTGGTGGTTTGGGAGGCTAGGTAGGTAGAAAAAAGGGATGTGGTGCTGCCATTGTATCACTCACGGGTGAGACCCCTGCATGGAGTAAAGTGTATAGTTCTGAGACCAAACATCTGAAACAATGATAGGCTGGAAGTGGTATAGAGGAGGGCTGATGTCAACTTGGCAAGTCTCCATAGACACCAGAACTGTAGGCGGAGGGGTGGCACTTACCCTGTCTTTTTTTTTGCCACAACTTTATTGCCCTTTCAGTGCACTCTGGCTCTTAGATTCTGCTTCGCCTCACTTAACTTGTCTGTCTCTCACAATCCACAAATGTCACAGTGCATGTCTTTGCCCTTTGAAGCTTGTCCATGCTGTGCCCCACAGGCTGTCACACAAAAGAGGTTGCTCTCTCACAAGTACCTGCTGGCCCTACCCTTAAATAGCTCCCAAGTCTAAGTAGTCTTTAACAGTGCTATCACAACTACAGTGAAAATCACCAACTACTTCGCACTTTATCCCTTTTTAAAGCAGTTTCTGCTTTGGGAGGGAGGGGGGGAGTAGCTATAGGTGTTAGAATTTGTTCTCAGTCATTAGCGCCACCAGAATTGCCACTGTCTATTGCAAAGCAGCTTTGCACACTGCATAGCTTAATTTTTGTAAGGCTTTTCACACTTATATGTTGTTTGAGCACAGCTGTTTGTTTCTTTCCATATTTGATTATTCAATCTCAGCACCCTCTCATTCTCCTCCTATGAGTGCGGGCTCTCTTCTGCCTTTTCACGATTTGGTATTTACATTCTGATGTGTGACAGTTTAGTAAAAAAGTAATGATGCATCAGATTTACACTGTTAATACACCAATTGCAGTGGAAATCATAACAGCATTTCCTGCCACAGTGTACTCTCCTTTGTCTAACAGCTGAATGATTCTAATAGCTCGGGGTGGCTGTGACGTGGTTCCTGTGTCATGGCTAAAAAGTCAAACGAGGAGGAGCCGTGGACAGGACTGTCAGAAGCCGCAGTTTTCAATTGAGCTGTGACCTGCTCAAGATGTCAACAAACAGAGGCCCAGATATTCAAACTGCACTCAAAATGAGCGCAACAGCAGGAGCAAGCACAAACCAGTTGCGCAAATGCGCAACAGGTGTGATATTCAAACACGGAGCAGAACAAATTGCGCAAGCAACCAACGTCTGAATATCGCACATACTGCGCCATAGCGCAACCAGGAAGGAGAAGCTGAGCCGAAATGTTGCGCTATGGAGCAACCAGGGCAGCCCAGCTGAGCATTCCAGAGGTGCCACAGCACAAGTAGAACCCCCCCCCAGAGCAATGGAACTGCACATCCAGGGAGGCAGGCTGGGGCCCACCGCCAGCCATGCCACACATGGGCACAGGAACACACTGCAGAACCCACACCACACCTGCACACCCCAAGCACAGCATCACTGGGGGTGTGACGGATGATCTACTGGCCCATGGGGACAAGCCAACACAGCATAGCGGAGCTATGACACCCCAGCACAACCACTGGCATGCTGAGAGTGCCACACACAGGGGGTTGACAACCACAGTGCACAGCAGCCCCCCGTACACACAGCACACCCTGCACTGTGACCCCAAGACACCACCTATGTGCAGTGACTGGCACTGCAGGAAACCATGCATCCCCCCAGCGCACGGCAACCCTGTGCAGCACAGAAGCCTACAAGCCAGACACACCCTGTGCACCCAGCAGTGGTGGCAGAGATAGCAAGACCAACAGAAAGTCACTGCCATGCTGGAGATACCTCCCCATGCACACACACGCACACACACGCACACACACACCCAGGACCATACCACCCCAGATGGCATGTACACCCCTGCAACTGAACACCCATAGCCAGCTGCAAATCAGAGACCAACACAGTATTCATATCAAAATAGAAATGTATATTTAAAATATTAAATAACAAAACCAAGAGAAACTATTTACAAGGGGGGGGACGGGTAAAAGGTAGGGTTGTTCAAGGGGCAGGGATTAAAAACTTGGAGAGGGAAGGCAGGGTGGTAGGGATGGGAGAAGTGGGAAGGGTTATGTGGGCTATGGCCCAGCTGGCTGCTGGTCCTCCCCCTGCTGGTGCACCGTCCTGTGCCGCCTTCGCCGAGCTCCATGGCACCGGATGGCTTGCAGGATCTCCTGGTTCTCAAGTCCAACTTGGGTGAAGTGCCGAAGATCACGTGCCATCCTCCTGAGAACCTCGAGGCCTAGGAAAATGGGAACACAGTCAATGGCTGTGACTGACCACAACCCTGAACACCACCCAACCTGCAAGCCATATCCAATGTCCCACACCTGTGATGGCATGCACCCACCCACAGTGAACATGCACATGGCCATCACAAACAGGTGGCACCAGCTATGTGCACCACTGCACACACACACACTGCCCATGTCCATCACAGCACAAACAAGGCTGTCCAGTGACGTGGCAACATGGTGCAATGCCAGTTACACAGTTATGTGCCCAGTGCATGCCTGGACCACCAGTGACGCATACACAGACGTGCTATGATACTGGACAGTGATGCATGTCACCTGTGTCGTGCATACATACATAGATACATAGACAGTGTCGTCAGATAAGGGCCTATGGCCAACCTAGTCTGTCCTTTTGAGCTTGTAAGTTCACTTTGTTTTCCTAGAAGTCTGTTGCCCCTTACCCCTGACCTCCAGAATTCCTTCATGTCTGTCCCGTGCATTCTGAAATCCCGTGATTGTTTCAGCCCCCACCACTTCCTCTGGCAGGGTGTTCCACTTGTCCACCACCCGCTCTGTGAAGAAATCCTTTTCCATGTGTCCTCTGAATTGTCGCCCTTCCAACTTCATCCCATGCCCTCTAGTCCTGGAACATCTTTTTCACTTCAAAATAGTGTGTCCTGCACCCTGATCCCCCCTGTAAGATACCTGTATGTCTCTATCATATCCCCTCTCTCCCCCCTCTCCTCCAGGGAGTACATGTTCAGTTCCTTCAACCTGTCGTCATAGGACCCGTGATGCAAGCCATGCACCATCTTTGCTGCCCTCCTCTGAACCTTCCCTGTCCACTCTACGTCCTTACGTAGGTATGGTCTCCAGAAATGTACACTGTACTCCAGGTGGGGCCTCACTAGTGTCTTGTATAGTGGAATTATGACCTCCCTGTCCTGCATGGTTGTATTGTGCAGGGCTCAGTGGACTCCCCCCCCCCAGCATGCAATAGCATCCATGAAGTCATGATACTCACATTGCTCAAGCAGCTGAGTCTGCTGCTGTTGCTCTTGCTGCCATTGCTGCTGCTGCTGTTGTTGCGGCTGCTGCTGCTGCATCCGGGGGGCGACTCCTGCTGCCACCGGGGCCCTGGCACGGCCCTCCTCACCCCGGCCCTGCATCCTCACATCCCAGCCTGTGGGAGACATATGTTGAGACAAACATCAGTGTGACTCAAAAGCAGAGTGCCCCCTGCCCCAGTGAGAGTGCCTGCCCACACAGCCATACCCATCCATCACACAGCTGCACACACTGACACAGCCAACCGTGTCCGAGCCGTCACCTATGCACAGCCACCAAAGCACACACACACCCCTACAGAGAATACAGGTGCATAGATGGTACACTCACCTGGCCTCGACACCACGCCCCACCTGGCACATGCCCGCAGCCTTGCCAACATGTCTGGCTCCCTCCGGCGGAGGTCACTGTACCGGTGCCGGCACTGCTCAGCAGACCGGCGCCATCCAGTGACTCCCACCAGGTCAGTGGCCACTTGCTGCCACACCTCTGTTCTTGCTATGGTGAGGGGGCCTCACCATAGAGTGCCTCATACTGGGGCTCTACTAGGGCCACCAGGTTGGCCACCTCCAGTGGGCTCCAACTCACAGCCCTCCTCCTAGCCATGTTAGCCAGTTTACAGCAGGCAATATGGCGCCCTGCTGCACCACAACACCATGTGGAGATGTTGCACAGTAGACCACCACAGGCTCCAATCGCGCTGTTCGAACAGCGCCGTCACTTCACATAGCGCTGTCACCAGACAGCGCAATAGGGATGTACACATGGCAGGTGAACAGCGGCAGGGGGCAAAGGGCATACACAAGGTCATGAGCAACGACACAAGGCTACGCACGGCGCCATCTGACGTATAGGTATCCTGCGCTACCGACCAGCTGCGTACCAGTGCCAAAGTGGACTATTGCGCAGTAATGCCACAGCGCCATATAGTGGCCAGTGCTGTAGTGCCACTGGCACAATGGTGGCCATGGCCTGAATTGCCTATCGCGCTCAGCACGTCAGCAGCGCCACAGACACATTCGTAAGCTATCTGGGCATGCGCGATGCAGTGTACCACACAGACACAGATCTGCGCCATTGGCTCAGCCGACTGTTTCTTGTGCGCCAGCGCGAGATTCGCGATATTCAGCCGACATATGCAAATCATCTGATCAGCCATTCAAGGCGCGAGTGGCGCAATTTGCATGTCATTAAAGTTGCTCCACTCCCAATTTGCGTTGTTGCGCTATAAATGTGCGACAGTGGGCTGTGCTGGCCAGATTCGGTTACTGCAGGTGAGGTGAGTTACATGCTGTGTGATGTTCAGGACAATGCTCATGGGGAAATGCTGTAGACTGCACAGTGACAGGTGTCCACTTCCACCCATATAGATCACCATGACCGAGCAGAGCCAAGGTGAGGGTGAGGACGGTGGGCGTAGGAGGAGGCCCAACTTCACAGCGGCAGGGATGGAGGCCCTCTTCCAGGCCTACCTGGAAGATGAGCCACTATTGAGCGGATGGAGGGGCACCCCTCAGTCCCATGCGGCTGCATGGGAGGGGGTAGCTCGGGCCGTTAACCTGCACAGAAGCGACCAGCGCTCCATGCAGGAATGCAAGAAAAAGATGGGGACTGACTGCAGGAGGTTGAAGGAGAAGGTGGCAGCCTTCAGGGCGGCACGTACCGGCACTGGCGGGGGCCTGCCAGTGGTGTTGCAGCTGACCCCACATGAGGAGACACTGGTCGCAGCCATGCAGCCGAGCACCATTGCGGGCATACCAGGCAGAGGATTCCAGACAGGTGGAAGCCCATCACTGCACGGTATGACATAGTGGTGGTGTTTGGGGGGGTGGTGGCAGTTGTTCACATGCACTCACATGTACTCTCTTTCTGTTACAGATCCTGTTTGTCTTCAGGAGACGGTGGTGGTGGGTCCAGACAGTGATGCGGACCTGCTGGACATGGAGGAGGGACCGTCCACCTCCACCACCAGCCAGCAGGAACTGCAGCAGCATGCACGCTGGGCCAACAACTCTGGTGTCAGTGATACGGGTGCAGGGGGTGCACAGCCTGTGTCTCAGCAGTCTGGCATGCAAGCATGCCAGCATGCTGTGACCATGGCAGTAGCACGTACCTGCACCATTGATGATAGAAGGCCTGCAATGGGCAGTGATAGGTGTGTGTCCTATGACAGACACACGGCAGGCCAACACGTGCCCCTGGGCCTTTCTGGTTCAAACCTGTGTACCAGCATGCTGGCACAGTCCCAGGCTGTGCCTGTCAGCACCGGTGGGGCAGCACCGGTGGCTGTGCAGGTGTCTGGCACTGTTGCCAGCACGGCGGTGGAACAGGTGGACCTGGGGGCACAGCGGTTGGAGGGGCAGCAGCAGCAGTCGCACACCAGGTCTGGGGGTACAGTGTCAAGCAGTGGCACATGTCCACCGCCCTTTGATCCGCCCATACCTGGTCCTGGTGAACAGCGCCCACCCTCAAGGGGTGATGTGCATCAGGACCGTCCACACCCTGGGGGTCATGATGCCATTGGGGCCCAGTACCCATTGGATGCACACACCCACCTGCTGCAGGAATCAGTACAGCTGCAGGGGCGGGTTGCAAGGTCCGTGGAGGCACTGTCTGTGTCCGTGGAGCGGCACAGCAGGGAGTGTGCTCGGGACCGAGCCGAGCTGATCCGTATGCGGACGGATGTGACCGCCGCCATTGACAGGCTGACCCAGGCAGTGGTCTCTGTCATGGATGCATTGGGCACACTGTCAGGTGCCCCTGTACCACACACCCCACACAGTGCACTCTCCACTCCCCGTTCCCGGCGTCGTGCGACACCAGGCCTGTAAATGCCGGGTTCTGCTGTGGGCATCCCGGGCACCCCTGGTGCAGGTTTGTTCAGCGTGCTGCAGACCCCTGTGCGGGCAAGGTCACGTTCGACAAGGTGGGACCCTGGTGGTGCAACAGTGCCACCCCATGTGGCCCCTGCTCAGCCTGCCCGTGCTGTTGGGTCATGGCGGGGCCGCACACGCATCCGTGGTGGCTGTGGGACAGTGCTACATGACTGAGCTGTCTCCCAGTGCAGGCTCTGTCTGGTGCTGCCCTGTGTGCAATGTGTCATGGTGGGCAGTGCACTGCTGGGTGCTCTGCTCACCACGCACCATGGACCACCTGCACACCCTCCCAACTGCTGTCCACAGGTGCGTGTGCATGATGATGCCTGCATTGCACTGTACACCAAGGTGCAAGGGTGCCCAGGTTCTGACACACGTACTTGGACAGTACGGGTGGTGGGGGTGGTCGGTGGTGCTGTGTGTTAGCAATGTCGGTTCTGCAGTGCTGTGCATCTGCCCATGTACGCTCTGCCTGGTGTGTGTGTGTGTCCATATGAGTGCTCACCCCTCCTGATGGTGTGTTGGTATGCCTGGACCCTTCCACTTCCTGACCTTCATGCACCTGGTGTGTTCCCCTGTGTGCCTGTGGTTTGCGATGGACAGTGTTGGTTGCACATGTCCCCTTGACTTACCTGTGTTGTGTGTAGTGCTCCTCTGTGATGGTGTCCCAGTGCAGCTGGGCCTGCTGGATCAGTCGGGGGTCCCTCTGTCCTAGGGGGGGCTGCTCATCACCATCATCACCGGCGCCACCAGCGTCCCCAACGCTGTCCCCCTGTTCGACCTGTACGGCTATCCCATGGTCTTTGGCCATGTTGTGCAGGATGCAACAGGCCAGGAATATCCCACAGGCCTTCTGGGGGCTGTACTGTAGGGCACCACTGGAGGTGTCTAGGCATCGGAAGCGTGCCTTGAGCATACCAAACACCCGCTCTATGATGTTACGTGTTGCGGCATGTGCCTCATTATAGCATAGCTGCGCTGGGGTCGTGGGGCACCGGTACGGTGTGAGCAGCCAGGGACGGAGTGGGTATCCGTAGTCACCTGTGTGGAGATAGTGGAGAGCAGTGTCATGTTCAGGTCTATATTGGCTATCTCCCTGTGTGCCACTACCATGGCAGCTGTGTCATTCCCACCCTTGCCCAGAGTTTGCATTCCATACATGTGTACTCACCCACTAGATGTCCTGTGGGGATGTCCCCACTCTCAAATCAATGGCACAGTGCAGACTGATACCATATGAAGGCATCATGTGCTCCGCCAGGGTGTGTGGCACAGACATTGATTATGCGCCCAGTGGCATCACACACCACCTGGCAGGTGACACTGGAGAATCCCTTTCGGTTACGATATGCGTGGCCATCGGGGCCAGGTGGTGTGCGGATGGCCACATGGGTGCAGTCTATGGCCCCTAGCACATCAGGCATACGTATACCCTGTGGAACTCCTGCATGTTTGTTGTACGCTCTGCCACGGTGCTGGGGAATGGATGTACTCCCGCAGCATGTGGCAACAGTGCGCTGAGGAATTGGGTGAGGATGCGTGACATGGCCGACTGTGTGATGCCTGTGGTGTCCCCTGTCGGCCTCTGGAAGGTGCCCGTGGCAAGCAGGCACATGCAGGCTGTCACCTTGGTCTCCACCGACAGAGCGTGACTCCGTCGTGAGGGTGCCTGCATCACATCAGTGCACAGCTCACAGAGCCATCTCAGTATTGCCCTGTTCAGGCGGTACCAGCCCACGATCTCTACATCTGTGTACAGCTCAAAGCTGATGCGCAGACGCAGTACCGCTTGTCGGGGCATACCGCCAGCGGGGCCCTCCACGGCCATCGCCCTGCAGCATGGATTCTCACTTTCATTACAGCTTCCATGTGGAAGCTGGCATCGTCCATCTCCCTGGCTTCTGCCCCCGCTGCTGTTGCTGTGTTACCCCGCTGTCCTCACTGCTACTTCCACTGCACCGGGCACCCCCGCTGGCCTCTACAAACTATGGGAAACACTTTCCTTGCCTGCCCTTTTCAGTCTGTCTGTCTGTCTCTGTCTGTCTCTCTCTCTCCCCACTTGACATCCCTGGTAAGCGTTCTTGCGCCGCTTCCTTGAACCTTTTGTTGGCTCATTTCCGCTAGTGTGCAGTTTCGGCTGTGCCGCTATTGCGTGCATTGAAGTCTTTGAATATCGCATTGCGGTCTTTATGCATGGATCCGCCTCGTCGGTTGTGCATGCCTTCATTTTCATTGCGCTATTGCTCAGCATGTTTTCGGGGCGCAACTGCCTTCCTTCTGAATATCGCGAATGGCGCAGTTTTGGACTTGCGTATGAGCAACCCTGTTGCGCATGGCGCACCCTTTTGAATATCTGGGTCAGAATGTTTACCTTGACTGACTACAGTAATATGTATATCAAGCACAATCACTAGAAAAGGTTACAAACAAAATACTTCACACAGACAAGGTTTTGAAATGCATTTTATTGCATTTCACCTTTAAGGACCATGGTGGTGCAGTGCACCTTCTGATCAAAGTGCTGTCTATTAAGGAAGTAGATTTGAGGGAGATAAGTTAGATCGATCAGTGAAAATGAGAATGTAGCACTTAAAGGAAAGGTCTTGGAGAAGTTAATGTGAGTAAACAACCTATTAGAATATGTACTATACCATCCTGCCTGCTGCATAGTGATAGTAACCCATCTTAAGATGCTGATAACCACAGTTTGTGAACAAGATCAGGGCATCATAAGTTGGACCAGGGAAGTGGAGGTTAAACTGTCAGACTGGGGGCATCCTGTGGGGAAGGAGAATTAATGGACCTGGCACAATCCCGGCCCCTAACACTGGCTGTGGGGCAGGGAACTGAAAACTTCTGATTCAGAGCCGGAGGCACAACAGATGTTGACATTCAGTGTGCAAACTTGTGCACAGTGACATTATTCACAACACTGTATGTTTGGTCCTAAAAGGAACAACACACAAGAAACAAAAGAAACCCAGGCTTACCAGATGAGACCTTACC
Organism: Neoceratodus forsteri; assembly: GCA_016271365.2. NCBI lineage: Eukaryota > Metazoa > Chordata > Ceratodontiformes > Ceratodontidae > Neoceratodus > Neoceratodus forsteri. The sequence goes on from JADMNL010000022.1 coordinate 132,521,686, forward strand.
CCTTGCAGGCCATGCAGCTGCAACCTAATCATAGCCATATCTGGATCATGTGAGGCAGGTCAAGCTACCTATGCACAATTCCACCATGAGGGATAAGCCGTGGTGGATAAAATGGGATTATAAGGTCCAGAAGAAGTGATCGGGCTGGTTAGTTCAGGATGAAAAGAGACATGTAGACAGGGGAGTACAGGAATAAGCTATCAATAAAAGATATGTGGCATAAGATAGGATAGTAGGACAAAAACATTTATTACATAATTTTTACATTCACAGGTACCTTTGATACCAGGGCCAACAGTGTACATATCAGAACACAAACTGGATCGAGTAAAGGGATGCGGTCCATCAATTTATATATCAGATTTGCTTGTAAATATAAAAACATAGACTTTGATGGCAGATAAGGCCTGCTTGCCCCACCAAGTCTGCCCATTTCCCTACCTACAGGATAAGCTGCAGATCCTAGTTAACCAACAGCCTATTTCTTCCTACTCCCCACAAGAATTGCCTTATGTCTGTCCCACGCATTCTTGGTAAAGAAACATTAGCAAAATCAAGCATGACAGGATGTCCTTCAGGAGCACATCAGGATCTACCAGTTAGACTGGCCCTGAATCCAACAAAATTAGATGCTGTAATTAGGGTTGTCAGAACTAGTTCATCAAAGATTCGAACCCTCCTCGAACCCTGATGTTCGAGTTCTAACTTCGAACTCAAACACTAAAAGGTTCACAAAAGGGTTCGAATCTGAGTCTCAGCGTGTGTGTGGGAGAGGAGGGCAGAGGAGGCACATCCCAGCAGGCAGCCCCGAAGGGGGGGGTGTAGGGGTATGTGTGGGGACTGAGGAGGCATGTCCCAGGCAGCAGCAGGCAAGTGGCAGCCCCGATGTGGTCGCGGGGATGCAGCAGCAGCAGCAGTGTTGCTCGGGGGGTTGAACTTATTTGCCATCCACCACAAGTTGTCTGTTTGCGCTTGCATGACGTACTTACATATGTACGCTCAAGTGAAGTCATCCTCCTCCTCACCACCTGACCAATACTATGTGGTCAGGTGGGGGTCAAGTAAGCTGCGCGAGCCATGGGATCTGTGGGGGTATTTATAGGCAGAATGATGTAAGCCGAGACAGAGCGCCATTGCTGAGGATTCAGGAGGCAGCAGCAGCCTACTTAACTGTAACATTAGTGGTTAGCGTACCATTACTCTACTACTGCAGCCAGGCATTCTCTTGCCCAGGTCGGTGTGGCTGCAATTGGACTGCAGCAAGTAATTGATAGTTGTTGCAGTGCTATTTAAAGAATTCCATCATCCATTTTCCTGTGAGACTGAGAACGAGAGAAAGGCTGAAAAAAAGGCTCAAAATTAACGGTCGGGTGGGAGTGGGACTAAGGGGAGGTTCAGGTGGAGGGATTAATCAAGAATTGGGAAGGGATTGGGGAATAGGGAGGGATTGACATCAATCAATATCAGGAGAACTCAGGTGAGAATAAAAATATAAGAAGTGAAGAACCTTTGTGAAATGTGATTGTGATTATTTGAAACTGCAGCACTGCACAGTGGTGCACACTCAGCAGCTGCCAGCAACAAGCATATAACAAGGGGGGCACAAAAAGGCAAATAAATCTGTACCCTACCTAGTGTGTGTTACAGAGAGAAGCCCAGAGGCCAGTTGTGTGGTGGCATTAACCTTACATGACAGAAATGTAGAAATATAATTCTCACTCCCTGAGTTGTGTGTGTGACTCCATCTCCTGTGGTCAGCCTATCACCCTGCTGCTGTGTGCCCCTGGACTGCACTGTACCCTACCCAGTGTGTGTTACAGAGAGAGAAGCCCAGTGGTCAGTTGTGTGGTGGCATTAACCTTACATGACAGAAATGTAGAAATATAATTCTCACTCCCTGAGTTCTGTGTGTGACTCCGTCTCCTGTGGTCAGCCCATCACACTGCTACTGTGTGCCCCTTGACTGCACTGTACCCTACCCAGTGTGTGTTACAGAGAGAAACCCAGTGGCCAGTTGTGTGGTGGTATTAACCTTACATGACAGAAATGTAGAAATATAATTCTCATTCCCTGAGTTGTGTGTGTGACTCCGTCTCCTGCGGTCAGCCCATCACCCTGCTGCTGTGTGCCCCTTGACTGCACTGTACCCTACCCAGTGTGTGTTACAGAGAGAAGCCCAGTGGCCAGTTGTGTGGTGGCATTAACCTTACATGACAGAAATGTAGAAATATAATTCTCATTCCCTGAGTTGTGTGTTGGTTATGTATGTGACTCCATCTCCTGTGGTCAGCCCATCACCCTGCAGCTGTGTGCCCCTGGACTGCACTGTACCCTACCCAGTGTGTGTGTTACAGAGAGAAGCCTAGTGGCCAGTTGTGTGGTGGCATTAATCTTACATGACAGAAACATAGAAATATAATTATCATTCCCTGGGTTGTGTGTGTGACTCCGTCTCCTGTGGTCAGCCCATCACACTGCTGTTGTGTGCCCCTTGACTGCACTGTACCCTACCCAGTGTGTGTTACAGAGAGAAGCCCAGTGGCCAGTTGTGTGGTGGCATTAACCTTACATGACAGAAATGTAGAAATATAATTCTCATTCCTGAGTTGTGTGTGTGACTCCGTCTCCTGTGGTCAGCCCATCACCCTGCTGCTGTGTGCACCTTGACTGCACAGTACCCTACCCAGTGTGTGTTACTGAGAGAAGCCCAGTGGCCAGTTGTGTGGTGGCATTAACCTTACATGACAGAAATGTAGAAATATAATTCTCATTCCCTGAGTTGTGTGTTGGTTATGTATGTGACTCCATCTCCTGTGGTCAGCCCATCACCCTGCAGCTGTGTGCCCCTGGACTGCACTGTACCCTACCCAGTGTGTGTTACAGAGAGAAGCCCAGTGGCCAGTTGTGTGGTGGCATTAATCTTACATGACAGAAACATAGAAATATAATTATCATTCCCTGGGTTGAGTATGTGACTCCTTCTCCTGCGGTCAGCCCATCACCCTGCTGCTGTGCGCCCCTTGACTGCTATGTGTATGCCTATGCTCAGCAGCCCAATCATTCTGTAAGCCTTGAACCTGGGATCTTTTAGTTGCAAACTGTGATATTCTTCAATTACTTTCAGTCCACGGTATCACAGTGTCACACAACCAAAATAAAATTTTGGAATTGTAATCAGCGATCACAGATCACATTGCTTTCGTACACAGGAATTGTTTGGGTGTAGGTGTGTTCACTGCAGTATACTGGTAGTACTGGTACTGTCTGTTATGGCTGATGCCAACATAGATGAAACATCTAGTGCTGGTGTTGGAGCAGGTGTTGGTGGTAGTGGTAATCCTGGTGCTAGCAGAAATAACCAAAATGTTTCACATGATAAAAATTCAACAAACAGCAAAAGAGCAACAGTGAAGTGTGGTAAAGGGGGACCTTTTAAGAAAACCTGTACAGCTGCTGGGGTCACACGGAGAGTAACCATAAGGTATGCCATTCATGCTGTTGAGATCCCTGTGACTAGCAGCAATAATGCAAGTGACAGTGAGTCCCTGTCTGACTCAAACAGTAGCTCTTTGTCTCAGTCTGACACTGCTGTGTCTCGCAATGAATCATTACTTCCTCAAGAAAGTGAAATTAGCAAGTCTGCTGACAATGAATCAGGTAGTGCACTTGCAAATACATCCAGCACTGTTGGCAATGAAAAGGACATATCCATTGAATCCACCACTTCTGTGCTGGCCAGCAATGAAAATCCATCAGAGTCTTCTGCCCACTCTTCTAGCACCAAGGAGCATGTCCTGGGTTCTGTTAGGACAGGTGAAAAGACACAAACAGTCTTTAGCTATCTTCCTAGCACTTGAACAAAATCTGTCACATCTGAGGTGTGGAATTATTTCTTTGTCAGTAAAACTGATCCATGCAGAGCAATTTGTTCCCTGTGTAAACAGAGTGTAAGCCGTGGCAAAGTTGTGTCATGCCTTGGCACTACGGCTCTTAAACGCCATCTGAAAAAGCATTCAGTTTTGCTTGATCATCCAAAACCCATGTCCTCTATCTTTCAGACCGCACGTGAGAAGGGTCAGGAATCTGAAATGGATACTGAATTGTCTGAACTTGATGCAGGCAGGATCACTGCCAGCCCTAGGATCACTGTTACCACCAATGCCAGCACCATTAGTACCAGCTGCACATCCAGTGATGGCACTGAATGTATAAGTCCTAGTCCACCATCTCTGCATCCATCTGCCCATCGAAGCACGGTGTATAATAAACCAGCAGGGACATGTTGTAAACAGCTAACACTGTCTCAGGCATTTGAAAGGAAGAATACCATTACTAGAAATCATCCAAAGACCCTTCATCTTAATCACCGAATTGGTGAACTGTTAGCGGAGCCCTTCTCCCATACTCTTTGGTAGATCATGAGGATTTTAGGGAACTCATGACATTAGCAGAGCCCTCACATAATGTTCCTCATCGAAGGTACTTTTCCTATGTTGAAATACCAAACATTTATCAGGCTTTAAAAGCGACAGTGATGCTTGCACTTAAAACTGTGGAGGGTGGGGTTATTCATGTCACAACAGATATGTGGACCAGCACTCAGAACATAGATTATGTGTCCCTTACCGCTCATTAGGTCACGTTTTCTTGTGCTTCTTCAAAAACAGACACCCCAAAAGATGGCGCTGCTGCATATAAAGAAGTTTGGGCAAAGTCATACTGCTGCAAACATCTTGCAGGAACTAAATGACCTCCTTGATGAATGGGTTTATTCTCACGGTCTAAAATGTGGCTTCATAGTAAGTGACAATGGAGCCAACATCTTGAAGGCAGTACAGCATGGAAGATTTCTGCATGCTTCTTGCTTTGCACATTGCTTACACTTAATTGTCACGGGATTTCTCAGCAACGAAACACAAGTGGATGGTATGATTGCTGTTTGCAAAAAAATTGTGACTCACTTTTCACAGTCAACCAAGGCTATACAGACATTGTCCAAACTGCAAAAATAACACAAGCTGCCCCAGCAAAAGCTGATTCAAAATGTTTCCACTCGTTGGAACTCAACGCTTTATGTGCTGCAGTGCCTCTTGGAGCAAAAGCAAGCTGTACATGAGTATTGCTCCAGTTACATTATTGGAGATGGCATTATGCTGTCTGTGCTGCAGTGGAAATTAATGGAGACAGTGTGCTGTATCCTAGCTCCTTTTGAGACAGCTACAAGGGACATGTCTTCTGAAGGCGCATCTGTGAGTCAGGTTATCCCACTCATAATGCTCATTTCACATCATCTTAGTGTTCTAAATCTACAAATAGAAAAAGACAGCTCTGAAGCGTAGACAACATGTCACCTGTATCGTAGGAATCCCGTAAAGAAAATGAGCGAGCGCTTCAAAACCAAGGACAAATTAGTTGCAATGACGAAATCAAAACACTACATCCCTGCAACTCTCTTAGATCCCAGGTTCAAGGCTATACATCTTCCAAAAACAGATGGTATAGAGCAGTACAAATGTATGTTGCTAGATGAGCTGCAGCACTCACAGGAGTCAAACACAGAGACGCACAGTACCCTCAGGTTGTCATCACCACAACATGCAGGTTCATCTTCACAAAGGGATACAGAACTGGAAAAGTCACCAAACATTAACAGTAGTTGTTCCACAACTGCCACTTCTTCAACCCTTAGTAGCAAGCTAACTCTCTGGCAAAACCTTTCCCAAATTGCTGCCATACCAGCTTCTGCAGATTCCTCTTGTGAGCGGTCTCTGTCCATCATGGTAGACAGTTACCTGCAAGAACTGCCTATTCCTATTGACGTATGCCCTTTTGAATACTGGAGATCAAAAAAGTCAATTTGGACAGAGCTATATGATGAAGCCTGTAAATATCTTGGTTGTCCTGCAACAAGTGTCTCTTCAGAACGCATGTTTAGTACAGCTGGCAATACTGTGACAGACACCAGAAATAGGTTGCTGCCAGAAAATGTACACACGTTAACTTTTATTAAAGCTAATAAGTCAAGATTTTCATATCCCTACAAGAGTATACAAACTGATCCTGAAGTGATTGGTGTTGTGGATGTTGATGATGATGACAACTCAGATGGTGGTGGCTGGTAAATACTGTGTGGGACAGAGTCTCTCTGCACCAAAAAGGAAACTTTTACAGACTGTGATGACTTTGGTTGTCTCTCTCCTTTCTCGATCTACTACCTTGGACTATATACCCCCTGAAAACTTTCACCATTTCATGGCAAACTGCTTTGTAGCTAGGGTCTAAACTAAAGTCAACAAGTTTTATATACAGGGGCAGTTTTAACATCAGTGGGAACAGGCCCAAATTTGGCATAAAAGGGACACTATCACGTCAGTCCTTTCTGTATCATATTATTTATAGTTAAAGTGCAAACATATAGTTTTGGATTTACCTTCTGTGACTTTGTGGTGCATCAGTATGGGCTGGGACCGGAGACAGTCTATTTTTTAATTTTAAAGAGGACAAAACAATGAGTTCTAATTGGTAGCTGTTTATTATTTTTTCAATTACAGAAATGTTAGCTAGAAACCAAAAATGGATGCTAGTACATGGGTGAGGGTTGTGGTGATTTTAACATGGGTGTAAGGGTGGTATGAGTGCTACTGCAGAGATGAAGGTGGTGGAAGAAAAGTGGAATGGGTGATGGGGTGAAAGGTGGGTGTTGTTTTAGTCCTTTCATTTACAGATTCGTGATCGGCTGGGGATGATGAGGAAAAAATGATGACAAACCGAACCTACTGTGTACATATATATATATATATATATATATATATATATATATATATATATATATATACACACACATATATATATACATATATATATATATTTTTTTTCTTATTAAATACATTGCAAACTGCTGCCACCTAGAATAATTGTCCTGTCCCCTTTAAAAAAAGAATAAAGGAATCAGAAATAAAAGAAAATCTGCATCAGCAGTTTTCACAGAATGTGACCTATCATAAAGTGTTTTTGCTTTACAAGTAGTGATAATTTGATACATAATGGGGTTGACAGACGCTGCCACTTAAACATCACATGCCAACTGCTGCAGCTACATTAAATGTTCCTTAAGTTAGTATGTGGTGAGGAAACCACTTTTTTTATTTATGTGACTGAAATACAGATTTTATTGAAGTATCAGCTGCACAAATGCATCATCTTAGAAAGTTGTATGTATTACTTCAATTTGCCAACACAAATGTTTGTATATGTATGCATTGTCTTAGAAAATTGCATGCATTTTTTTGCCAGCAACAATGACTGGCATATTTTGTTTATTCAAATGTCTTGACTGACTACGTTATGACATAATATGTTTTGCAACAGTTCCACATGCTATTGCTGTAGTATCTTGGCTTGACTTTGTTATAAAAGCTTTCTTTTAAACATAGCAACTTTTGATTTACTCATTTAAAGCAGAAAGCAGCAAATAGCTGAGATTAGGTAATATCAGTTATTTTTTCTCATAATTCATGACGATGAGTATATATAACTGAGTACATAAATGGCTAATGTGCCTCTTTCTTTAACTAAAGAACTATGATGCAGCTGCAGCAGGAAAACTTTTAACATATGAGTGGGTGGGTGGGCCTGTTACGTATTAAGTTGCTGGCCTTAGCAAACAGAAGAAACCATAGATAAACCTAATTGTATTCCTATCAATGTCACACATGATAATTTCTCCCCCCCTTATATTGAACAGTTTTTCCTTTACATGTATTTTCTTACTATCTTCATTACTGGCAGCACAATAAAAAAATAGGGTTTGAGTTCTAAAAAGTTCTAAAAAAGATTAGAACCCTAGAACTTTTTCAAAGGTTCTAGACTAGAACCCAGAACTTCAGAGGGTTCTGAAAACTCTAGCTGTAATTGGTATGTCTACAATTAAATGTTCATCACAAGAGTTTTCTTTAAATTAAAATGTGCAGTAGCAATATGCAACACTATTTTTATTGTTAATATCTGTGGCAGATTTTCATGAGCATGATGTATAACACAAAAAAATATGTGACTAACAAAATAAACTGGTACCCCCCAGCCCATTCTGGACCTCGTTCTGAACAATGGGGACAGAATCACAGATGTCCAGGTGGATGGTAAGCTAGGATCCAGTGACTGCCACATAGTGTGGTTTAGCATGGGGACAGAGACACAACGTAGCCACACTAAGGCAAAGGTCTTACATTTTAGGAAGGTGGATTTTGCTACAATGGGGACGTGTATTGAGCAGGAATGTGGGGGGGGGGAGTTGAGGAGCAGTGGGAACACCTGAAGAGAGACATGGAGGAGGTGATGAGCCAATGCATAAAGGTGATAAACAAAGGCAAGAAAAGGTGAAACCATTATGGTTCTTGAGGGAGATAGCAGACAAAGTAAGGTCCAAAAGCGACGGTTTCAGGAAGTATAAGGAGACTCAAAAAAGAGGCAGGGATGTATACCTAAAGAATCGGAGAGAAGTAGAGAAGGCTGTAAGAAGTGCAAATGCACAGACCAGAGAAAGATAAGCACAGACAGTTAAAAAAGGGGACAAGACATTCTATAGGTACATCAGTGAAAGGAGGAAAACCAGGGGAGATACAGGGGACTGTAATGAGGGGGACCTGGAGAAAGCAGAAATACTCAACAAGTACTTCTGTTCAGTATTCACTAGAGAGGGGGAAGGTCAGAGACCACAGATGGCTAATAGATATGAAGGTGGGGCAGTAAACACTAGTGTATTCACAGCAGAGAGAGATAGTCCTGGGGTAGTTCACAAAGCTGAAGGTGGACAAAGCAATGGGGCTGGATGGAATACACCTGAGGATATTAAGGGAGCTACAAAGAGAGCTAGCAGTACCTCTGGCAGCTTTGCTCGCAGAGTCACTCAACACAGGAGTGGTTCCAGAGGACTGGAAGAGGGCGCATGTAGTCCTTCCACACAAAAGCTGTAATAGGGAGGAGTTGGGGAACTATAGACCAGTCAGCCTCACCTTAGCACTGGTTAAGATCATGAAGGCACTGCTTAAAGAAAGAATAGTGGCACACTTGGAGTCCAACAGTGCCCTTGATCCGAGGCAACATGAATTCACAGCAGGGAAGTTGTGTCATACAAATCTGATAGATTTATTTTGCCTGGGTGATGAAGGAAGTGAATCTAGGAAGGGGTGGTAGACGTCTCCTACATCGACTTCAGTAAGGCCTTTGACACTGTCCTGCATAATAGACTGATTAACAACGTGCAGCCTGAGCATGGGGCAGTATATTGATGCCTACAATGTATGATGACTGAAAAATGTTTCAGTGAAACACAAATTTTCCACTTTGTACTAATATAACATGCTTGTGTACAATATGTTGTACAATGTAAATATGACAGTTGAAAAATGGTTTCTAGTACATAATCAAAATAAGATTGCTGCTTATTGTTGACAATTGTGCTTTGATTTGCCAAGAAACAAAGAGATTTATAATAAAAGTATCAGTTGTTGTGTTTCTTTGGTGAAGGCAGTCCTGCTAGATTCAAATAAGACGATCACATAGAGCAGAAATGAATGCATGCTATACTATTAAATGCAATAACCACATGGATTGATTAGAAACAATTGATACTGAGATTTTTTTGGAAGTTTACAAATAATGATACTGTGTGTATATTATAATAGGTAAAATGTACATGATTTTTACAGAAAAAATATTGACAATAACATGGTATCATGATAATATACTTAAATATTGAGAATAACATGGCATCATGATAATGCACTTCCACAATGGAAGTCATATACTACATAGTATATTTTAAGAATTACTCGTACAATAATAGCATGCTTCTTGAGCACATGTACTGCTGTCATTGCAGTATAACAATAATATACATCACACAGTATATTAGAACAATAATATGTTAAGAATACATGCCTTACCATACTTGCAGTATAATAATAATATACTGCAACGTATACTTGCATCATAGAGTAACAGCATGGTTAATACATTTTAAGCATACTAAACATATATCAGTAATATGCCTTTAGCGTGCTAGTGATGTACTGATCTCTATATTTGTAGTATATTCCACATACAGGGCTAGTATGATAACAATGTACTGTAAAGTATATTTCCAGCACTGATGCAATGCAATGCATGAATAATACATTGTAAGCATGATAAACATGTATTGCTACTATGCCTTTAGTGTGCCAGTGATATACTGATCTCTATACTTCTAGTGAGCTCCACTTATAGGGCTAACATATTATCAGTATGATAATGCATTTGAATAATATATTCTACCTATAATAATGACACATGGGTACATTTTAAGTATATTGGGGCGATTCATGAAAATGCACGCAAGAGGCACATATCAGAATACACTGTTCCCCACCCAAGGGAGTTCCATGAGGGGGCTGCATTCACAGACACTGGCCCCCAACCTTCTCCCTTATGTGGACCCACTCCCTCTGGTGCACAGGTCTGTGGGGGGCAGGTGAGTGTGGAGCATTGATCTTGGCAGACTGCCAATCGGCTGCCCAGGCAGGGACCTGCAGTGGATCCCTTGCACACTTCTGGCACAGTGTTGCCATCTGGCATGCACTGTGCCAATTGAGCCATGGAGGTGGTTCTCCCCGTCCACCAGATCCCGACCTCCAGAAGTGCCCTGACAGCAGGAGCTCATTGTTGGGGGGGCCGTTGTCCCCTGCCATGCTCACCACATCCAAAGGTTTATGGCTGCCTCCCAGATACAGAGCATGAATCCCCTGTGCACAGCACTCTGTGAGGTTGTGCATGCCAAGGAGTGCTGGCTCGCCCCCTGGCTGCCCCTGCATGGAGCTCCGTGATCAGCCAGGGGGTTGGGTGTGTAGGGGTGGTGCATCCATTACATGAATGCAGCAGAAGGGGTGTAGTGGGCACTGCCAGCTGCATGGTGGCTATGCGCCTGACTTGCATGGTGTGTAACCACCCCAGTCATTCATGAATAGGCCCTTGGGCAGTATACTTACAGTAAACATCATGGCCGCTATTCACAAATGGTGGGGTATATGTGTGATTTGCATGTATTCCCTGAGGCGCAACTCTGCACATGTGGGAGATCCACCTGGGGACTGCACTCACAAGCAGCGGTCTCTGCCTGGCTCCATTATGCAGCCCCACCCCCCAGTGTGCAGCTATGAGGGAGCAGTCTGGTGTGGGGCCACAGACTCTGCCAATCAGCCAATCAGCTGTCCAGACCGTGACCTCTAGTGGATCCCTTGCATCAGTCGATCGCATGTTGCCAATGGGTGCACAGGTGAACAGTCGGCTGAGGTGTGGGAGACCCCATATGCCACTTGCCCTCCCTCCCAAAGGTGCCCCACAGGCAGGGACATCCACAGTGAAGGGTTCATTGACCCCCACCATCCCCGCCACACTCAGCGGCAGCACATAATGGATACGGCTGCCTTCAGAAGGCATAGCCATTGCCCCCTCCCCACTCAAGGCACCCATGCTGTTGTGCACAGTAAGGAGTGCTAACACACCACCATGCCTATCCCCAGTCCACCCTCATGCCGGGCTGTGCATTCGGCTAGTGAGTCGGGCACATGGGGGGGTGTACCGGGATCCTGCATGGCATGCAGGAGGCATTGTGTGTGCAGCCAGGTGTGGGTGGGCTATCCACCAGGTTTATGTGGCATGTAACTCATCTGCACCATTAGTGAATAGGGCCCCAAATGCATAAAAGTGCATTTTTAGTGTATTGGTCATATACTGCTACTATACTGGTACAGTTTTATCATATTGATCATATACTGCTACTATACTGTTCTGATACCATTAACAACATTCATTGCTAAAAGAATGTCAATCATATATTGCTAAAAGAATGTCAATCATATACTGAAAACATATTGAATAGGTGGGGGAGTGAGAGAGAAAACAAACTGCAACTGCTATATCCATATACTAATATTATACTGTGAGCATTCATAACAGTATACTATGAGGTATTACTAAGTATACTATTACAATACCAAAGTATACTGTTTTGGGCCAAATTAGGACAAAATCAGTATAACAAGTATGAAATCAGAATAAAATTAGTAGGAACAAGTACAAACTTAGTATAAAAACAAATCTATTCTTGATGTGTACTGAATATACTATGTTCACAAGTATACTAAAACACTACTTGTATATTTAATCTACTAAAATTTCAGTATACTTAAATATTCAAAAAGTATACTACTTTTTCGTACGAGGGCAAATATGGCAGCTATTGGGTGGGGTAGCAGCTTCCGAGGATAGGAGGACCCTTGAAAAGGACAAACTGTTAAAAGAATGATGCAAGGGTGGCAGAGGATGAGAGGAAGAGGACCAGACGAGAGTCAACCGATATCGGAGAAGTTACTGGAGAAGTTAATTGGCGTACTGCCACAGATCTATTACTCACAAAATGTAGCAACACTATTCTGTGTCATATTTGCAACCCTTTTCCATGGGGCTTTTCAGGTTGGGGAGGTACTGGGACAGGGAAAAGGGAAGGAAAAAGGGGGATTGCAGTGGGAAGAGACACAATGGCAGGGGGAGTTGATTACCCTGCATGTTCACTGAACCAAAATGGATCAGGTGAGGTGGGGTCATTTATCACTTTAAAAAGGCATGAAAAGGTGTCAATGTGCCCGACACAGGCTTTATTTGTGTACACAACAATTAGGCCAATAGATAATGTTCCATTTTTTTTGCACTGGGATGGGACCTGGATGACAGGAGGCAACTGGCAGTGATATTAAAGAAAGGAATCAATGCAGTGGGGGAAAAGCCAGGTAGGTATTCATCACAATCCTTCAGGATAGGTGCTGCACCTGAGACAGCAGCAAAAGGGGAATCAGAGGAAGAAGTGAAAAAGTAGGGAGATGTCAAAAATTGAATAACGAACACATATACTGTCTTTTCCAGGGTGATGAAAAAATGTCGGTCCAGTGGAAGAAAGTGTGTGTGTGGGGGGGGGGGAGTGAGTGGGGTGTACATCAAAAACCCAACTCACCGGTATTGTTTTTATTAATTTCAGGTATGGAAGAAAGACTGGATGCATGGATCTGCAGGCATTCTTATGTATATTGGGCAGTTCGCAGAGTGTTAATAAAGGTGGGGGGAAGGCATTTGCATCATGACTATCACAACTTGTGGACTTTGTGGAAAGGCCTGAGGAGGAGGATGCAATGGCCGCAGTTGCTCCTGTTACTGTAGGAGACTTGGACAGTGAACTCAGAACAGCACCTTATCATAATACACCTGGGGGACAACAACCTCAGAACCAGGACTTGGTTGGATATTTTCTTCCAGATCAAAAAAGATACAAAAATCATTAAGGACTGGTGGCCAAATGCAAAGCTGATTTGGTCAGAAATAGTGCCACACAGAGTGTGGTGGTATGCCTGGCAGCAAAAGACTATAGAGGGAGCAAGGAGGCTTATGCATAAAACAGTGGGAGAATGGTTCAAGAGTATAGGGTGGCTGCAATAAGGCACAGAGCCATTGAAAAAAAATGCTTTCCTTTACAGGTCAGTTGGGGGGCACTTGTTGGGTTTAGGTAACAATTTATTTACTCTAGAATTAGGACTTACAACAGAGGCATGTAAAGCAGTTATGGGTAGGAATTAAAAAAAAAGGGTAGAAAAAGGGGGAAGCCCACCTTCCAACACAACCTGGAGGTGATCTGATGGGGAAAAGGAAAGAGAAAACCAGTAAAGAAGCTGGAAAGGGGGGGTTAGGAACCCAGACTGGGTGTACACCAGGGCTGGAAAAGGAGAACTGCTTTGGGGGTTATGCCCAGAGAAGCTACTAAGGAGGGGCATGGATCTACATCCGTACCCAGACAAAAGGGGGAATAAAGAAGAAAAGTACCCCAGATTTACGTCTGAGAGAAAAGGTTGAGGAATGAATTGTAAATAAAATGTGATGGAAACAATATGTTGGGTTTGGATGATAACATGATATGATTATGATGTGAAGATATGTTCATGGAAATGGGACCAAACCCAGGGCTGATGTGAATTGTATTTGGGGCTGCTGTGCTGCATTGGTTGTTGCTTTACTTCCAGCAGCCACTTTGCGGCTGCTCCCTGCCCGCCCCAATACCCTCCTACCCTTAGCTAGCATTACTTAAATAGGGAAAGTGTGTCACGTCTTACTGTCTTAGGTGGGTTCAGAAAAACCTGTCTCCCTTGAATCCCACCTGCAGCTTATTTTTCTCCACCACTAGATGGTGCTGTTTCATTAAGCCATGTTCTCTCGACCTCTGCAAGCCCAACTGCCTGATTCTCTATATTGTTTCTAACTCTTTGATTCTCTGTATTGTTTATAACTTTCTCAGCTTGAGTCAGTCACCCATTAACTCTGACTGTCCATTCCTCCTGTCCCTAACATCTTACCTCCCTCCTGCTCACTCTGCCTCAGTTAAATTTCTTGTTTTTGCCTATACATTTTGTGTCTGCTTAGGGCTCCCCCTTTTGTAATCACTTTCTGTGCTCACTGACCTAAAACACCATAATCCAGCACAAGCTTAGGATGAGTAGACTGACCATGTGCCTTCTACCATGTGCACTACTGGGCATTGACGTGATAACCCTCTTTGTCAGGACTTCCATGCTCCGCTCTGATGCTCACTCCTCGGAATTTTACTACTCCAACATGCTAGCTGAGGCTTCAATGCAGCCCATATCCCCAGTGCTCCACAGCTTCAAACTTGGTGGGTTAGCCCTAAAACATGCCTTGAGCAGGAAAATTACCTCACCTGGGGCAACCTCCTGTGCCACTATGCTGGCCACTTTATGGATCATACTGTTATCTCTCTCACTCACCGGGGACATTGAACCTAACCCTGGTCCTATCTCAATTTCCTCAACATCAAATTCCTGCTCAGCTCATCTATTTACTCAGGCTCCTGGTACCTCTCTGGCCCACATTAACATCTGGAGTCTCCTGTGCAATCTTTTAGAGCTTGAGGCATGGGTGCATGTCAACAAACCCAATATCCTTGTCATATCTGAAACTTGATTGAAACCCTCTGCCTCAGACCTTAGTTGCTCTCTTTCTGGATATAACCTGCTCAGGGTCGACTGTCCTTCCTCCAAAAGGGTTGGAGGGCTGGCACTTTATTATAAACTTCACCTCAATATCTATCTAATATTCATGCCTTCTCTAAATGACTATGAAGTTCTTCACTCACTCCTACTCCTGAGTGGAGCCAAGAAGTTACTTCTCTTCTGCATATACAATCCACCTAAAAACTGCAAGCTTGAACTTGAAGAGATTATAGACGTCATTCCCTCAGTGTCAAAAAGCAGCAAGGTTATTTGCTTGGGTGATATTAATCTTGATTGGCTAGGCACAGACTTCTCTCTCCTTACCTCAGCTATCAGTAAGGCCTATCTTCTGCAATTTATTGAGACCCTGACGAGGATATCGCAGAACACCATGCATTGCACTCTGATTGACTGGATCCTCACAAATCACAAGGACTATTACTACTTGGCTGGTGTTCATCCTGATTCCGTTAGTGATCACTGTCCTGTCTTCTGAGAGGGGGTCCCCTCCTCCTGTAAATCCACTCAAAATTATATCCTTTACAGACTTCTTCAACATTGACTTGGCTTTTTTCTGTACTGATCTAAGCAGTGTAGACTGGTTGCCACTTTTCTCCACCACTGATATTAACTTTGCGACGAACTACTTCAACTCTACCTTACTGGCCCTACAGTGCAGACACATCCCAATCTCAACTCATAGGGTCAAAGGGAAGGTGAACAAGTGGTTGAAAAGGCTTCTTCTGGCATTGCTTAAATGCTGTGACAAACTATAGTCAAAATGGAAATCTTCCATGCTGCAACCTGACTTTGACCCATATAGTTCGCTGTGTAATACTTGCAAGCTGGAGGTTGACCTCGCCAAGAGCAAATATTATTATGATCACCTTAAATCCTCTGCCACCAACCCTAAAAGCTACTGGTCTCAAATTAAAATGGTACTGGGTAACCCTAAACCACAGATTCCCTGTGACATGCCAATCAACGAAATTCATTGTTACAATCCCAACACCATTGCTAATGCCTTTAACCCCATCATCTCCTTTGTTCCTAATGTCCCCCCCCCCGCCTGCATATCACAGCCTTCCACTTCTTTTCTTGTTCCTGGTGTAGCCCCTCCTCCTCTTACTCTTTCCCATGTGCCTTGTTCTGAAGTCTTAAAGTTGTTGAAATCAGTCCCTGCTTATGGCAGTCCTGGCCCTGACGGAACTGAACTCAGGATCCTCAGACTTGCTGCCCCTATCCTAGCAAGTCCAATTGCTCACCAGTTCAACCTATCTATCTGCACTTCCACAGTGCCACAAGCTTGGAAATCTGCAAAGACAATCCCTGTCTTCAAGAAAGGTGATCCTAAAATCCTAACAAACTAATTATCTGCTTATCTATTTCCTCCCCACACTCAGTAAGATCCTGGAGAAACTAATCCACCACCAGATCTCAGCCCACCTACTCCAATTTAATTTCCAGTCCCCCATTCAGCATGGTTTCAGGGCTGGGCAAAGCACCACCATGGCTCTCACCATTTTTAATAGTGAGGAAAAATACTATATGGATAAGGGCTTTCTGACTGGGGCAGTATTCATCGACCTCTCCAGAGCTTTTGATCTGGAGAACCATTCATGTCTCCTGCATAAACTGGAGGTCCTTGGTGCCACTAGACCCACACTTTCCTTGTTCTGTACCTATCTTGGCAAAAGGTCACAATCTGTCTCCTTTGGCAAGGTTCTATCGTCTCCTGCTTCCATCTCCTATGGAGTCCCCCAAGGGTCTATTCCTGGGCCCTTACTATTTTCCATATTTGTTAACGATATTCACACCTCTATCCCCCACTGCCAGTCCATAATATATGCTGATGATTTAGTCCACTACTCCACCTCAAGCTCAATTGAAGTCATTAATGATCATCTGACATCTGCTTTCATCCAACTCCAATCCTGGTTTGCCTCCAACTTCCTCTTACTCAATCTACCTAAGACTCAGGCTATGCTTTTTGGGTCCTCTAGAAAAGTCCATACCAGTTCCCCAGGTTACCTGTTGTCTGCCTTGATGGGTCTTCGGTCTCTACTACCGACTCCTTTACATACCTGGGAGTAAGGTTAGACCCCTTTCTTGAATTCTCCTTCCATATAAGTGACATTTGCAAAGTGCTAAATTCCAAGATTGGTGCTGCTTACTGCATTCACCACTCCATAACCCCTGAGGCCAGGATATCTGTAGAGAGAGGGGTCTTGCTCAGGAGTCTGCTGTATGCTCTCGCTCTTCTCTCCCAGGCTAATGTTGGCATCCTACATAAGTGGGACATCACTTATAACAATGTGTGAAGATTTGCTGTCTCGGCCCCTCGTCTTACACACCATTGTTTACTCTACTCCTCCTTGCACTGGCTGTTGCCCAGCGCCCATTGCACTTACTCTCTAGGATGCTTCTTTGACTCCTTGTTAAGGTCTCCCTGGCCTGACTCTCTTGCATCCATGCTTTTCTCTGTGCATTGCTCCAGCTCTCTGTGGTCGTCTGATGCTCAACTACTTGCAGTCCCTTTCTGTTCCACCAAATTGGGGGAACAAACTTTCTCTCACTTTGCTCCCAAATTCTGAAATTCCCTGCCTTTTTACCTTAAGTGATCCTCATCTCATGTCTCCTTTAAAACTACACTTTTTTCTCACCTCCAAGCACTTGATACATGTAACTGCAATATACCTGCCTGAGTCACTTCTCCTGCTCTTCCTTACTGTATTTCTTTCTCTCATTCTCAAGTTTTTCCATGTGTTGCTATCAATTAACTCCTCATACCTGAGGAAAGGGTTGTGTAGATTTATTTTATTTTATCTAGGGATGTTCTGTTAATTTGTTATTCCTTAGCTTTCCATGTGTGGAATCTGCTTATGGAATCTGCTCATTACTGTAATGTCTTTGATTGCATGTTACCTGACTGTTTATGCCTGTAGTTGCACTCTCCTGAGTCAATCCTGAAAACAGGCAGGGTTTTTGCCTAGTGTACTTACTCGGTCATCAAAAGCAAATAAATCAATAAATAAAACAGAAAGAATTTATGCTGTAAATATAGGAAGACTTGGAATAAATATTTAATTGCCGACTGAGCAACCAACCAAAAACATGTGTGGCATCATTTTCATTGAGGAGGAGTTCCAGGGACAAGCATCACTGCATCACTGGTCAAGGTCAATGTTTTCCCCTGAGGCCACTGGGAGGGATGATGTAAGGGTAAGAAAAAAGGGGGAAAAAGAGTGCTGCTAGTTTGTGCAATCAGTTCAAATACTGGCAATAGGAAGGGCATTCTCATCCTTGGCAATGGCCACATTGTGCCATGCAGGAAGTGCTGGATACTGGAGGGATGAACAAAAGCAAACATGTACAAATGGAGGTAAAAGAAAGGAAAAGCAGAGCAACCCCCTCAGTGGAACAAGTAGCATCATGAAACAAGAAGGGTTACCAGTGTCTGTGAGTCTTAATAAGGGTACCTAATGGATGGGGTAGGAGAGCACCAGTATAACAATTTTAAAAGGGAGAAAGAAAAAAACTCAAGAACTAGTATGTATAGTGCCTTCAGAATGTATTCACCCCCCTTGGATGTTATCGCATTTTGTGATGTTGCAAACTCAAATTAAAATACATTTATATGGGATTTTTTGTCACGTATCTGCACAAATTATTCTATATTGTCAAAGAGGAATGAAAGTTTTGGACTTTTTTGTGCATGTAATTTAAAATAAAAACCTGAAATGTCTTGATTTGATAAGTATTCACCCCCTTTGCTATGACACTCCAAATTGAGCTCAGGTGCATCCAATTGCCTTGTGAGATCACTCTAAACCTTGAATGGAGTCCACCTGTGGTCTGTTCAAATGGTTGACATGATTTCAGAGGAAGTACACCTGTCTATATAAGGTCCCACTGTTGACAGTGTATGTCAGAGCAGAAACTCTACCTTGAAGATCAAGGAGCTGTCCGTAGAACTCCGTGATAGAATTGTGAGGAGGCATAGATCTGGGAAGAGGTATAAAAACATTTCTAGGGTGTTGAAAGTTCCCAGGAGCACAGTCAAGTCCATCATTAGGAAATGGAAAGATTACAGAACCACCGAGACTCTTCCTAGAGCAGCCGGTCCTCCCAAACTGAGCAACCGGGCAAGAAGGACCTTGGTTAGGGAAGTGACCAAGAACCCAATGACCACCCTGACAGAACTACAGTGTTACATGGCTGAGATGGGAGAACCTGTCCAGAGGACAACAATCTCTGCAGCACTTCACAGATGTAGCCCCTATGGGAGAGTGGCTAGATGGAAGCCACTCCTGAGAAAAGGCCACATAATAGCATGCCTGGAGTTCACAAGAAGGCATGTGGCAGACTCTGAGACCATGTGACAAAATATTCTCTGGTCTGATGAAACAAAAATTGAACTCTTTGGCCTGAATGCAAAACGCTATGCCTGGAGCAAACCTAACACAGCTCATCACCCATGTAACACCTTCCCTACCATGATGCATGGTGGTGGCAGTGCCATATTATGGGGATGCTTTTCAGTGGCAGGGACTGGGGCACTTGTCAGCATAGAAGGAACAATGAATAGAGCCAAATATAAGCACATGCTTGAGAAGAACCTGCATCAGTCTGCAATAGACCTTGGACTGGGGCAAAGATTTATGTTCCAACAGGGCAACTACCCCAAACATACAGCCAAAGCAACACTGGAGTGGCTTCAGAACAAGAAGGTGAATGTTCTTGAGTGGCCCAGCCAAAGCCCAGACTTGAATCCGATTGAGAATCTGTGGAAAGACTTAAAGATTGCTGTTTGCCGATGCTCACCATCCTACTTGACAGAGCTTGAGCAAATCTGCAAGGAAGAATGGGCGAAAATCCCCAAATCCAGATGTGCAAAGCTGATACAGACATACCCAAATAGACTCAAAGCTGTAATTGCTGCCAAAGGCGCTTCTACAAAGTATTGACTCAGGGGGGTGAATACTTAAGTAAACAAGATATTTCAGTTTTTAATGTTTCATAAGTTTTTGTTACACAATAAAACTATTTTTGCCCCTTTAAATTGTTGAGTATGCTGTGTGAATCAAAGGGGATAAAAGTCATTTCAATGCATTAAAAATGCGGGTAGTAACACAACAAAATGTGACAAAATCCAAGGGGGTGAATACTTTTTGAAGGCACTGTAAACATTTCTTAAGGAGCAAATGTCCATTTGCAAAGCAAGAGGTCCAAGTCAGCAAGGAAAGGAGTGAGCAAAAAAGACATGACCCTTTAAGAGTTGTGAAATGCAGTCCAAGGACAAACAAGTGTTTGGTTCTGATTGTAGGGCTGGAGTCACACGTAGAACAGGGTTAGCTCACTACACTCATCGGTATAAAGACTTGACATTTTCTTGGTGGTGACAGACTAAGTTTCAGCCTTTTTCTGTTGCAGTCACCTCGTTGCAGAGGAGAGCTGCAGATTCCTTGGGATAGGTCCAAACTCTCAGCTCTTCTGAGCAGGCTAGAGTGCTGCAAGGTAAGGGAGTGAGTTTAGAAAGCTGTTGGGTATGTGTAGTGCTGGGGACAGAATCTGCAGCAGAGGTTGTTTTCCGAGGGACTTGTGGTTCAAAGTTGGCAGAAGAGGAGAGGTGATGCAGAGGATCATATCTACTTCCAGGTGAACATCTCACAGATACTATGCTGCAAGGCAAAACTGCACAACAGGAACAGCATGTGTGAGAACAGCTACAGGGTATACAATGCTGCATAGTGTGCAGTGGTACTGGTAACCCTGTAGCTGTTTCCTGGAGAGCTCTGCTACAGAGAGTAAGAGCTCTGCTGGAAGGGGGTCTGCTGATCAGCTGCCGTTGCTCAGGAAGTTGAGACATTGGCACTGCAGGACATTGGAGCAGCTGTGGACTGGGGTTCTATTCCCCATCCCAGATCAGGTCAGTTAATTTTATTTTTTATTGTGTTGTGCTGCCCCTGCCCAACTTTCACCCTCTCCCTTAGAGGGTGGGTTGGAGTGCAGTCCCCATAATGGGGGGTTTGGGTGGCAGTCCCTCCCACAGAAAACAAGGTTTTTTCTTGTCTTCTTATTTGGTCACTGTTTTAATAGCATGGTGTAGTGCTACGCTGTTTCTGGCATGCAACAAGATGATCCCGTGCCGAGCTAGTGGAGGGGATCTCTGAGTGTATTTGTTATTTTTCTTGCTGTTGCATGTCTCCTCCATCACCATGTAGTGATCAAAGGATTTACTTCTTGTAGTCCATTATATAGTTGAGGGGGCCCTGCCAAGGCCTCAGCCTGGTGGTGTAAGGCCTGCTTGGTGTACTTCACCGAAGACCAAGATCTTCTGATGAAGGAATTGACCAATTTGAAGGAGTAGAATGAACTGTGAACCCCATTCCATATAATCCTTAAGATGGCCAGGTAGTGGAGGCAGAAAGGAACTTGTAGGCTCATTAGCGCATGCCTGGCTTTGCTATATGCCTTACTGTTCAGTGAAAGCCTGCAAGATGCCTGGGAAGGTCTGATTCCAGTGCACTGCCATGATAAAGGCCCTTATTCATGGGCTGGCCAGTTGCATGATTTGTTCTTTAACAGGAAACTGCAGGAACTTGACAAGATTGGTCAAGGACATTGACTGGACTTGGATGGAGGGGCCTAGGAGCAGTCTGAATGCTCTGTCTCAAGCAGGGTTGGGCATTGGTAGCAGAGGATAATGAGGAGCACATTTAGAAGAAAAACTGTGGAGTTCTTTATTTCCACTCCCTCTAGGAAACTGATGATATGTAATATTATTACGATGGCCTCGGTTTTCAAAATCTTCCAGGTGAAGCCAGAGTTGTCAGATGATCTGGTCCTGCTTCCTCAGATGGGCCTCCATGTGAGTAGTTTTTAGATCCTGCAGATCAATTTGTTGTTTGGTGTGTGACAGTCTTTGTGAGAGTGATGTAATGTCTGCTCTGGTATGTTGGTTAGCTGCCTTCAGTTTGCTGATTTCTGTGAGTAATTGTGAGAACATCTGCCTTATCTCTTGCAGGCTGTCCAAGGTGAAGGAGGACAACTCCAAGGTGGGAAGTGTCATCATGCCCAAGCTGCATGGCAAAGGCTGATCAGGACACTGAGGTTAATCATAAAGAAAAAAAAACACTGTCAAATAGACATCGAGCAGGAGATACTGGAAAAGGGGTATTAAAATGGGTTATTATTGATGTGAGGAGCCATAGCTGAGTGATTAAGTGAGACAGATAGTGACTGATTTACCCAGATAGAAGAGTTCTAGATTAATTAGGCTGCCATTCTTTCAGCTGCCAAGCCACATTCCCCAATATCTACATCCTTATTTGATGAATGCTTTATAATAATAATTATTCCACCTTTATACCTTACTATATATTATAGTTTTTTTTGTATTATCTTTTTCCCCCTTACTCACTTGGACCTGCTCCTCCTTCAGGCCACCTAGTTCCACCAGCGATCCCCCCCCCACAACTCCCCCCCAGAACCTCCTACCTCATATTGCAGCCTCCCTACTGGTTAGCCCAGCTTATCCCTTCGTCAGTTGGGTATCCCTCCTCCGAGGGAGAGGGCACCAGCTGGGGCAGGCCAGCACACTATTACTCTCTTGCCCAGGCACTGCTGAGATGGATGTTGCTCTACAGAGAGTGCTTGAGGGCATCATCGGGGTCGGCCGCCATCATCCGGCTGATTCCAATGCAGTTTCCACTTTTCTGGTGTTTCCCGCATCAATGTCCCTCTGCAGTGCTCCTGGTGTCCACTAGGGGCCACTGCAGAGTGACATGCTACCCTAACCCACCCCAGGAGAGGAGAGCAGCCCAGTGGAAGCTCAATCCACTTCTTCCCCTGCTGAGCCCCGGCGTTCCTGGTATATTATAGTTTTTAACAGTTATAAATATCTATATTCCTCCTTAGTTGAAAAATATGGAGGGACAGAATATTTTTAACAGTCTAAGTTCTGATATTACAGAATACAAAATTATAAAAATATTCTGATAATTCTTATGGGTGATATGAGTGCAAGAACAGGAAACCTTCAAGAACAAAACTTGCCCAGCTCGTTGGTTGATAATACATTGGGCAATACAGTGTTCTTTGACATAAGTAAGGCTTTCGACATCGTCGATCATGGCCTGATCCTTTCCTCCCTGAGGGCGATAGGACTGGACTCACTATCCTTGCATTGGTTTGCTGACTACCTCCCTGACTGGTGGCAGCAAGTCAAGGCAGAAGGTGAACTTTCTCCCCTTAAACCTCTGCAAAGAGGGGTTCCCCAGAGATCGATTCTTGGTCACCTACTGTTTGCAATTTACATAAACAACATTGACACCAACATAAATAAGGCCAATAGCCATCTGTTCACAGATGACACAGTTCTTTATCTAGTTCATCCTTTGCCAGAAGCTGCCTGTGGAGACCTATAATCTGAATTCAATCTACTTCAGAGCCAACTCCTAAACAAAAACCTGCTGTTAAATGCCAAAAAAACTAAGGCAATGCTATTTTCTCCACTTCTCCATGCTGCAAACCTGGCCAGTGCTGGCTCTATTCCACAGATCACAACAATCCTGGGAGAAGACGTAGAATTTACATAGATACAAAGATACATAGACAGTGTCAGCAGACAAGGGCCTATGGCCCACCCAGTCTGCCCATTTGAGCTTGTAAGTTCAGTTTATGTTTTCTTAGAAGTCTGTTGCCCCTTACTCTTGACCTCCAGAATTCCTTTATGTCTATCCTATGCATTCTTAAATCCCGTGATTGTTTCAGCCCCCACCACTTCCTCTGGCAGGGTGTTCCACTTGTCCACCACCCGTTCTGTGAAGAAATTCCTCCTCACGTTTCCTCTGAATCGTCCTCCCTCCAACTTCATCCCATGCCCTCTAGTCCTGGAACATCTTTTTCGCTTAAAAATAGTGTATTCCTGCACCCTGTTCCTCCCTGTAAGATACTTGTATGTCTCTATCATATCCCCTCTCTTCCTCCTCTCCTCCAGGGAGTACATATTCAGTTCCTTCAATCTGTCTTCATAGGACTTGTGATGCAATCCATGCACCATCTTTGTTGCCCTCCTCTGAACCTTCTCTACCCTGTCTTTGTCCTTACATAGGTATGGTCTCCAGAACTGTACAATGTGCTCCAGGTGGGGCCTCACTAGTGTCTTTTATAGTGGAATTATGACCTCCCTTTTCCTGCTGGTGATGCCCCTGCCTATACATCCCAGCATCCTATTTGCTTTACCTGCTGCCTTGTCACACTGTTTCCCTACATTGAGGTCATCAGAGATGATAACCCCAAGATCCCTTCCTGCTTGGTGCATGCTATATCCTCACCCCCAAATGATATATTGTGCCAGGGTTTTGTGCCCCATATGCATTATCTTGCACTTCTTTGCATTGAATTTCAACTGCCAAACCCTGACCATTCTTCAAGTTTCTGCAGGTCCCTTCTCATTCTGTCTACACCCTCTGGTGTGCCTACTCTGTTACAGAGCTTTGTGTCATCAGCGAACAGTGAAATTCTGCCTTCTAGGTCCTGCGTAATGTCAGTGATGAAGATGTTGAATAGGACCAGTCCCAGCACTTGATCCCTGTAGTACCCCACTGGTCACTCTTCCCTCTGTGGAGTGACAGCAATTTATCACCACCCTCTGTGTCCTGCCACCCAGCCAGTTACCTACCCACAACACTACTGTCCTCCCACACCCATATTCCCCAGTTTGTGTAATAGTCTTCTGTGTGGCACAGTGTCAAAGGCCTTGCTGAAGTCCAGATAGGCCATATCCACTGCCCTCCCCAATCCACCTCCCTAGTCACCCAGTCAAAAAATTAAACGAGGTTGGTCTAACATGACCTCCCCCTGGTGAAACCATGCTGCCTTGGGTCCTGTAGTCCATTGACAACCAGATGTTACACCAATCTCTCCTTCAGTAGGGCTTCCATGATCTGCCCCACTACCGAGGTGAGGCTGACTGGTCTGTAGTTCCCTGCTTCCTCTTTGTTCCCACTTTTGTATAAGGGGACTACATCTGCTGTCCTCCAGTCTTTGGGTACCTCCCCTGTTTCCAGTGATCAGCTAAACAGGATAGCCAGAGATTCAGCCACCACCTCTCTTAGTTCTTAAACGATCCTGGGGTGCATCCCATATGGCCCCATTGCTTTATCAACTCTTATTACTTCCAGTTCCTTCAGGACCCTTTCTCATGTAAAGGGACTTGTGTCCATTTCTGCACCATTCTCACCCCTTGTACTCCCTTCAGACCCATTACCCTCCTCTTCCTCAGTAAAGACTGAGCAGAAATACCTGTTCAATATGTCAGTTTTACTGTTGTCATCCTCCATGACCACCATCCTCCCCTTCAGTTTCACTATCCTCCCTTTGTCTTTCTTTTTTCACTTATGTACCTGTAAAGGTTTTGTCCCTCTACCACTGATTTTGCAATGTGTTCTTCTGTCTGAGCTTTGGCTTCCCTTACTGACCTCCCTGCCTCCTTTTGCTTCTCCTGGTACTTCTCCCTATCTTCTTCTGCCTGTGTCTTTTTGTATTGCCTGAATGCAATCTTTTTGACTTTCACTTTCTTTGCCACCTCTTTGGAAAACCATAATGGTCTCCTCTTCCTTTTCCTCTTGCTAACCTGCTTAATGCATAATTCTGTTGTTCTTGTAATCCCTATTTTAAATACAGCTCACTGTTCCTCAACCCCTGATTCCTGTCCCATTCCCCTTAATGCCTCTTTCAAGTATCTCCCCATTTTCCCAAAGTCTGCCCCCCTAAAATCCAGGATACATGTTTTTGTGTGGTTTGGTTCTGCTCTTTCTGTGATTTCAAACCACAATGACTGGTGGTCACTGTTCCCCAGGTGCTCCCCCACTGTTACCCCCATCACATTGTCCCTGTTTGTGAGCACAAGGTCCAGTATTGCCTTCTACCGAGTTGGTTCCATGACCAGTTGCTTGTCAACAAATTCAAGTACTTGGGAGTGTGGCTGAACCATAGACTTTCCTTTATGGACCATATCAAAGATCTGCTAAAGAAATTGAGGTAAAGGCTTGGACTATTTTTCAGGATTAATAACTTCCTTACTAGAGATGCCAAGTGATGGCTGGTACAAACAACGTTTCTCTCCTTGGTCGACTATGCTGACATTCTTTATAATCACTGGCCTGTCTTTCATCTTGCTAAATTGGATACATTGTATCACAGGGCACTGAGATTCATTACTGGCCTACATTTTTCCACCCATCATTGCTCCCTTTATGCTGCCATGGGGTGGCCCTTCCTTCAGTACAGGAGAAACAGAAATGCTGCACTCTGGATGTTCAAAGTTATTATCAAAAAACTACCCCTATGTGTCTCTGATTGTCTTCTGCTATGCCAGCATGGGAACTATGCACTGAGAAGCTACTCCTTTATTTTCTTAAAGGTACCTAAGCTAAAAACATGCTTTGGGAGAATGGCTATAAGTTTTGCGCTGCTGTCTCTAAAGCTTAGTACCCAGTCAGTCTATTCTCCTTCAAGACACTATATGACCATTCGGTCAAGGAAATTTGCTTCTGCTTCCCCCAATCCTAAACTTCCCTGCACTTATAGCGTACCATGATGGTGTTATCTTCTCTGCTACCCCTGACCTTGTGGCCTCTCCTTCACATTTCTGTAATACCTAATTGTGCTCCCTGACCGCCAGTCCTGTGTCCTCTCCGAGGCTTCATCTGTCCCTCATCTATCCCCTACCACAGTGCCTGTACCCTATCTCACCTCACCTACCACACCCCCCCTTCTACCCTGTTACACCGTTTGTTTGTTTTTCTTTTTTCAACTCACTGTCTATCTTGTTTCTTATGGCCTTGTATGTAATACCATACCTAACAATTGTCCTTGTTAGTGCTTGCAACTACTGTTACTAGACTCATTATACACCACACAGAAATTGAGCCACTGTTTCCAAACTGTTCTCCACTTATGACTACGTTTAACTGTTGTATCTCTGTTTTGTCTAATATTACTGATGTGTTATATTGTGACTGTTCATATATTGTATATCCTGTGTTCCAGTGCTAACCAGGTTCATGTTGTAAATGAGCCATGCTCAATGGCGTTCACCTGGATAAATAAAGATTTGATTGATCGACTCCACTTTGAAGCTCCAAGCATGCTTACTATAATAATAGCATCAGAGAATTTACTTACATTAAATAAATGGTAGACTAAGGGATGACTTGTCAGGCCAAATCATGAACCCGCACATGGGGGGGGGGGTTCATTGGTAGATTTGGTGCTACTAGATGTATTCTCTTTCAATAAAGATCTACTGTTTAAATATGATAGAAACTTGGGACAGCAATTTCCATCTAGTTGCTATAATTATGGTACTGGAAAATACTACCCCCTTTAAAAGTAATTTAAAATACAAAACGTACATCACTGCAAATATGCAAATTAGAAAAAAAAAGGATGTGGAAGTACTATTCAGGGCAGGTGGTGTCTGACCTGTTGTGGCAACTGCCTGAAACAATATATCATTCAGAATTAACCAAAGATTGTGAATTGGATGACTCTAATAATTCTAACTGTATATCACATGCTATGAGAAATTAATTGTGAAAATATTGGAAGAACTGGGGATTATGGAGCGGTGCACCAAAAGGAAATGAGGTTGGCCATTCAAAATGGTTTGACAACATTGCATAAAGCTGAGGAAGGGCTGCACTATATTGGGCAGACTAATAACTGAAAATAGAATGGTTAGAGGACTGGGTAGAAAGAGAATATTTGCTCTCAGTATTCCAAGCAGGCTTCTGTTTGTGTTTTAGTACTATAGATCATCTCTTTACTCTTAAATATTTAAAAGATAAATATGTTTTTTTTATAAAACATAATGGCTACATCTTGTATATATAGGTATCATAGGTGCTTTGGACAACCTTAATCATGATAAACTATGGGGTGTAATGGAGGAAAGAAGTATAGGTGCAAGGTGATTAAATATTTTAAAGAGTTCACATCATGAAACAAAATCCAGGTTAAGAGTGAGTCAGGAAGGGAACTTGTGAGACCTCAGTTTAGTCTGAAAGGGTGTGAAACAGGGATGTATATTAGTACCTATAATGTTTACTATACTGTATATACTGAAATATTGCTCAAAGTTTTAAATGGTCTAGATAAACACCCACCTAAAATATTGGACAAAAATATAAGTATACTCTTATATGCAGACGATGCCATACTGATATACAGAACAAAAAATAGTATAGTAAGAGCACTAAGAGAAGTTACAGACCAACTGAACTTGTTAGACCTTGAATTAAATATCCAAAAGACTGAAATAATGCGTAAGGACACAACCAAAATAAAAGATGCAAAAACATGGGTGACAGCTAATCTGAATATTGAAGAGTAAACCAAAAAAAAAACACAGCCTATATTGGAGCTGTGATAGATAAAAGCACACAATGGGAAACATACATAAAGCAGTTAAACAGGCAGTTAATCCAACAGTAAAAGATATCTTGTGATTTGGCAGACTATGGATCATGGATCAGACTGTTTTTTTAGTGATGAGACAAATGTTCATCGCCAAAGTAAACATGCAACTATTGTATGGTGCTGAGGTTTGGGCAAATGACATTAAGGTCAAAGACTTACTATCAATGGAACACTATGCATACAGTATCTATTAGGTCTTCTGGGACACATTCTAACCTCTATTTTGAGAGTAGGAGTGGAAATGCTGTATCTCCAAGTTAAACTAACTGCAAGAGCAATTTCTTATTTTGGGAAAAAAATCATAGAAGTGAATAATGAAAGGATTCCAAAAATGTGGTGGCTGGAATTTTTCAAAACACTCAAAAATGAACTGTTGGTTTAACTGTTTGAATAGTAAGCTAAAATGAAAGTATATACCATGTAATTCTGCTTAAAGTTGGACCAGCATAACATTCTGTGTTGATTTGCATATGCAGCCCATGATGCTTTGCATTGTGGGAGCATGTGTGATTTTGTATTTTCTTGAAACTTGGCTTCCCAGCCAAATGCCCTTTGGGGTAACCCTTGCCTCAGTGTTTGCACACAGAGGTTCTTTGTCAATGAAAGTATATGAACTGTATATGGTTCCCATTTACATTAGCTAATACAAACAATTATACATCTCAGGGTAAAGAAAGAATGATATTAAATGCCTGTTCCTCTTACCTAAATAAAATAGCTGATTTGTCGAATTAATAGTCTTATGTTAGGATTCAATACACATGAGGGCCTGATGGTATATCTGACATTATGTGAAAATATATCACATTAAGGGTTTTGGCCTAGTTACACCTATGACTTGTCAATAATAAAAATTATAACTGGAATTTTGGACCTTGTCAGATACAGTGGATTATTGTTTCTGCAATGACTCTGTATGACTAACAGTTGCTCATTAATTCTATGGTGTCTACTTTTTGCCAAAGAAAGACATTTCTGGATAGCACCCATATTGGTAAATATGTACACAGACGATTATTTTATCTGCAGAACTTGTCAATAGCAAGAGTTCAAGAACATTGTTTGCATTGGCTAGCTTTTCACATAAATCATTTTTAAGGTTAGCTAGAATGTGTATGTCTAGATACAGTAGATGTGGTCTAAGGATTTTATATGTAATGCATTTTGAGTCACTTTGCTACATATGATAAACTCTGTTTTTAATATATGTTTTTGACAACAAAATTGAACTTAATCTAGGGAATGTGGTGTTAGGGTTTCCAAACCTAACTCTCTCCAGCAGGAAAAGGACAATACCACACAAGCAACCATAGACAGCCATCATCAGCTAAGACAAACAACATACAATTGTGTCCAGATCAGATCACACAAATGCAACATCCCCGATTTGCAACCTTTGTGGATTTGTGTCTGTGATACACACACCATAAGACATGCTCACTCACTTCTTGCTACAAATAGAAATCCACAATACTCATATCACAACATTACTTCTGTGTGCAGAAGCACATGCCCCCTAGAGCCAGAGACAAAAAAAAATCCAAATTACATGAGTTTTTTTTTGTTTGCAAAATTGCAGGATCCTAAGGGGGGCAGCATTTCTGTAGCCGCAGGCACTCATGTAGACTGGATGACATACACACTGCTGTGGCTGCAGAAGCACAGGCCCCTATGGGATCTACTCTTTTGCAGCCACAGGTGTAAGATATATACACTGACCTTCTGCTGTAGAAGCATGGGCCACACCAAATCCATATCATTATTGCAAAAGTACTTCTGTCTGCCTGAGGAGTCTGTGCCTCTTTAGTCACAGGTGTAAGACATATACAGTGACCTCTGACTGTGGGGTTTGTACTTTTGTAGCTGCATATAGAAATCCATAATACCCAAATTGTAAAAATACTTTTTTCTGCATAAGCACAGTCAGCTGTGGGGCTAGTGCATCTGCAGCCATAGGTGTTTATGCACACTGTAAGGCATACACACTCACAGCCTTGAGAGCACAAATCCATGAAGTTAGCGCATTAATGCTACTTCATTTGTGACATATGGAAACAGTTGTCTGGTGTTTGCCTTACCAGAGTATGGCTATATGTGGTTGCTTCTGCATTATTGTCTTTTTGCTCCTGGGGAGGGGGTAGTGCTAGATCCTTAATGCCACTTTATCCTTCTTTTATGGTGGTAAGTTAAATCCTAACTGGTGCATTAAAGCCTTTTTTTTTTTTTGCAAAGAATTTCATTTCTTTTTGAGATAGTGGAATTATATTCTTATTCACACAGATTCCTCCTGGACTTTCGTGAACTGATGCAGCAATGCAGGGCCCTCTGAGCCCAGCACCAATGGAAGAGTCTATCTGTGCAGCAGCAGATTCAAAGAATATGTGGGGTTATCTGTTGTTCAGTGGAAGTGCAGGGAACTCTGGCCTCTGTGATTCCATGTGGGCACAGGTACAGACACAGAAGACAAAGAGTCCACCTGCCTGTAAAACAACAGAATCCTCTGACATCCATGGGTACAGAGATGCAGGGTCTTATGCCAAGAGAACATTTCTCTTCACTTTATGGTACTTGGGCACATATGGCAAACCCTGTACCTTACCATGCTAGAGTGTGGTACTGCATGGCAGCACCATTTCCCCTAGCCATCCACCTGGCTCACCAAGCTTGCCCTCAAACTCAGCTTAGTGGCAAAGGATCACAAAGCACTACCCACTGGGCCAAAGTCTGACACTGCACATAACATTTCTTAATAATTTATTTTTTATTTGACCCCAGATATTCAATATAAATATTTTATGGCTCCCCTTAGAAAGACAACATGTGACATTTATGCAATATTGTCTGAAACTTGATTTCATGCCACAAGTGCAAAAACACATTTCTGCTAGGATTTGCAAAATGGCACTAGTCACATTGTGGTGTGGAAACATGGCTTTGTTAAATGTTTAGAGTCAAACTACTTAAAATTACCAAAGTAATTATGTACCATGGAAAATATTCAGTGTATTCATAATGTTGATGTTTTTAATATTTTGACCACATATTTTGAATAAATTCTTCATATGACCCCAGCTCATGAACCTGGTAGGTGAACATTTTAAAATGTCACTTGAAAGTTGATTTTACAGAGGATCATTGAC
The DNA here is from genome assembly GCA_016271365.2 of Neoceratodus forsteri. Lineage (NCBI taxonomy): Eukaryota > Metazoa > Chordata > Ceratodontiformes > Ceratodontidae > Neoceratodus > Neoceratodus forsteri. The sequence goes on from JADMNL010000022.1 coordinate 132,553,400, forward strand.
CATTTCTCTCTTGCTCTAAAGACTAACAGGAACTGGTTTCCCAGACTGTGCTATACATTAAGCTTGCCAGTCCTCTTTGCTGCCATAGGCTATTGCTAATCCAGTTATCTTGCAGAGTGTGGGTGGTGCTGCACTCCTTATCTGACAGTAGCACCATAAATCCTGATGAGGAAGGCCCCATCTTTGCCAGAGTGCTTAGAATGCATCTACCTCTACTCACCCAGGCTATGTAGATCTTGAAGCATTGTTATACCAGCTTTTTCCAATGAGGGACAAAGAAGTGTGGTTTTATTTACTTGAATGGCAGGGTTACCCCCACGAGGGGGGGGGTGGCTGAGGGCGATGAGTATGGCTGGTAGTGGGTGACTCTCTAACCGTATGTGTAATTTTTTCTATTTAATGAAAGAGGGCTTTATTGTGGGGTGGTCTCTAATATTATATGGAAGTAAGGAGTACAGCTGAGAGAAAGGGGGATATGCCCCTAAAATGTCCACATGCAGCCTGGATGAGCAGTGGGAGAAGTCTAAATAAGAGAGGCAGACTGTTCAGTCTCACTGGTTGTTTTAAACATTTCAGTCAATTCGGCCATTTTATTTTTTGATTTCTGTGTATTTTCTGTGAGTTGCTCTTGTGAGTATCTGTCTAGCTACTTCAGTCCTAATTTGCACAGGACTAATACGTGTGAGGGGTGACAAGGGACTCCAGCAGGTGCCAAGTAAAGCACTTTGGGTGCTTCTAAAAGATTTCATCTCTGCACACTGTGATGCCGTTTCATGATGCAACAACTTTTTGCATGCCACCAGCCACTCTGCAGTGAACTTCAATTACAAAGCTTCTCATCCATCTGTGACCAGAACTATTTGTTGTGTGAGATTTTTTTTTCCATGTTTGTACCATTTTACAAGTTACTTGGCTTATATATGCAATTGGAGTCATGTAGCAGTACCATTAATGAGAGACCTTGAAATATAGATGCTGCTAGCTGCTTTAAGAAAAAGCACCAGAAGATAACAAAAGCCTCTGTCAATTAAAACGCTGGAAATAGTGACAGATGTATATTTAGAAGAACTCATTTTTGCTGCTACAAAAAAAAAGAACTTAATGAAACAGTAGCCTAAGTAGACACTTTTGAACCTAGAGAATGGTTCATGCATTTTCAACATTTAGTTTTTTTTTCACTGCCACCGAGAAATTGAAACCTTCTATATGTTAGTCAATGATTTGGAACACAAAGACTTGCTTAATGCACTTAAAAAGCAGGTTATTTTGGTGCTATTAATTACTTTGTTAAATGAACATCTTGAATTGCTTGTTTACACATATTTGAAAAGTACCTAATGAATGCTGCACTATATGTGTTTAACTACTGCACAATTATTTGGAGGTTTGAGAGTGATTACTAAGTAAATCTCAGTTGTGAATCCCCCACCCTTTGCTGAAACACAGATTCTTTCTGTGGCTTTCATTCTCCAAATCATACACTTTGTCTTGGAGAGCATGCATGGGGCACCCTTTTGCTTAGACTGCAGCCTGTAGTTTTTGGACTGCAAGAGCTTATCTACCAGCTTGAAGCTGTGTGAGCTGGTGCCAGGCAACCATTTTAATGAGGGCTTGAGAGGTTAGAACTGAAGCCACCTTAGCCTCTTCCATTTCTTTCAGCAAGCACGTAAACATTCCCTCAATCACCCTGTAGTCCAGCATTTTCTTCCCACAGGCTGCATGTAGAGTCTGAAGGAGGGAAAGCTGGCCAAATTGATATAAGAGGCAGATATTCATGGCCAGGAGTCAATTTTGAGATATTTTTTTGAAACTATTCATACCACTCAAACAACAGAGTTATAAGCTATCATTTTATAATGGTTTTGTAGAATAAACATTATTTAACACAGATGCTATGTGATAGAGGGCTGAGTGGTGGAGAATAGTACATTTTGGCTACCATCTTGTTGTGGGTCAGACCACACCCCATCAAACATGACACATTTGAATAAGTCAAGTTCATGGAAGGCTATTGATAGGCATTATTATAGAAACATAAAACTGTCAGCAAAAAAGGACACCATGGTCCATCCAGTCTGCCCAAATGCCCCCTCTAGGAAGACCTCCACCCTCCATTCTCTGCCTGCCCCCCGGTTGGTTAGACCCATGTGTGTATCCCAAGATCTTTTAAATTTTTCCACTCTATCTACTACCACCACCCATGTGCAGAAACGCAGAAGTTTCCCAGCTTACTCTCCCCCAGAAAGAAGTCTGCTGGAAGTCTGTTCCATAGCCCCACCACCATCTCAGTAAAGAATTTCCCCATGATGTCACCTCTGAATCTGTCCTCCTCCAGTTTAAATGCATGCCCCTAGTGGATTTGTTATCACTCATTCTGAAGATGTTGTCAACCCTCACTCTGTTTTAACCTTCAAGTACTTGAATGTTTTAATCATATCCTTCCCTTTCCTTCCTCTTCTTCAGTGTGTACCGGCCTAGCTCCCCTACCCTTTCTTTGTATGACTTATCCTGCAGCCCTTTCACCATTTTGGTTGCCCTTCTCTGGACCCTCTGCAGCCTGCCCTTGTCCCCTTGCAAGTACATCCTCCAGAACTGGACCCCATATTCCGGGTGTGGTCTGACCATGGTTTTGTGTAGTGGCATGATCATATCCCTTCTCTTGCTTGTAAAGCCCCTCCCTATGCATGCCAACATTCTAAGTGCTTTCCCTGCTGCCCTACTGCACTGACTCCTGACTTTCAGGTTGTCTGAAATAGTGATCCTCAGGTCTCTTTCCTGATCTGTTACCCCCAGTTCTCACCCCTCAGCCAGTATTTTGCTAGTGAGTTTTCACATCCTATGGCCCTATGCACTAATGGGTGGAGTGGCTATGTTCAGCGTATCTGTGGTGTGTAGCCACTCCACACCCACTGTGCCCCCACATAGGATGCACAAAAGGGGGGCATGCAGATACAATACACCTGATCCCCATGGCAATTGACCACACTGAGCAGGGGGTGAGCTGGGGCATGCCTGCACTGTGCGACATGCACAATGGCACATAGTGCTGGATGCAGAGGTACAGAGGATGGTGCAGGATATGACAGGGAGAACACTGCTGTAAGACCCCTGGGCACCCTGTGCACAGAGCTAGACACCACCTGGATGGGGCAGATAGCACATTGCCATTGGAACCACTGCAGCCAGACCTCTCCATGGCCACCTGGTGCCACTCAGCAACACATCAGTGCACAGCCCCTGCTGGTTGCCCCCCATACCCACACACTGCATAGGGTCACCAGCCCATAAATGCTGCACCTCACAGGGCACTGCCTGCCAACCTCTACCACCAGTCATCCCTGGCATGTGGTTGGGTACACTGCCCCCCAGCACTGCCAAAAGACCCCCACCCAGCCTCAGTGACCAGCTCCAGGACTGCACCACAGGAGGGCTGGCAGATCTGCCCTTCTCTCACCACCACAGCTGCTGGCCATAGGTCTTCTGCAGGGCATGCTGCCAACTCATGCCCCACTGTGTAGGAGATCCACTCTGTGTCCAAGTCTAGGCATCCACCCTGTGGAGTCCTGAGCACTGGGGGGGGCAGGGTTGTGGACAATTGGTGGCTGTTAATGAATACTGGCCAGTGCACACCTGTCCATGAGTATGCAGCTTCATGGGTGGGGTACACACTGATTCTGCGTACCTCTGCCCCCATTGTGCATAGGTGCCAACATGCATAATTCTGTGTTGTTTTGCATTGAATTGCAGTTGCCACCTTTCTGACCACTCCTCCAGCCTTGACTCATACTTTTAATCCCCCTCCATTGTATCAGTCCTATTACAGATCTTCATGTCATCTGCAAACAGACACACCTTCTCATATAGACCCTCTGTAATGTCACCAATATATATATATGTTGAAAACTATGGGTCCCAGCATGGACCACTGGAGAGCCCCAGGTAGTGAGATGCCCAACAGCTTATGAATTATGTATTGGTAATTATTCTAAATTTGTAACAGTTTCTCTTGACTCACCTTGGTTATTTCTATGGCCCTTGAGACTTCCCTGGACATACCTTGAGGGGTCAGTCTAGGTTCTTGGCATACAAGTGGTACCTGAAAAATACGTGCTCATGGTTCCTCCACCTGGAGTTGTGATTAGGAATACCTATGAGTAACTGATAGGGTAACAACCCTCAGGAAAGTATATTATCTGCCTCCCAATACTTTCCACACACAATAACAATTCCCACCTTTTGCAATCAGACACAGTACCAGTATATAACATTAACAAATAACAGTTTTTATTTTATGGAAAGGGGAGAAAAGTGAGAAAAAATAATTAAACACATTAACAACTGTTAACACAGCTTCATCCCACACAGCCCCCACCTCCCCCACCCACAGGTGCACCCTGCTTCCCAAATAGCAGCTGCCTAACAGTCTATACAGTCTCTTCAGTGGATACCACACTACCAAGAAGCAGACAATGGGGATCTTTCATTGGGTCCAAAACCTTTTAACAGGTGCACAAACCTTAACTTTCTGTGTGAGTGAAGCGTTGATCTTACACTACCTGTGAAGTCTAACTTTCTTGACACAGCCACAGGTTCAAATCTCAACAGCAAGTCCCAAATCCTTGGTAGCAACTTCACTCAGCTGCAGGCTTAAATCTCAGAAGCAACTTCCAAAGTCTCGGTAGCAACTGCTCTTTAAGCAGCAAATTCACACAGATGCAAGTTCAAATCTCAGCAATAATTTGCAAATTCTTAACAGCAAATTCCAATTTCAGAAGCAAATTCTCTCAGCCACAGGCTCAGATCTCAGTAGCAGCCTCTTAATTCTCAGAAGCACGTTCCACTCTCAGCAGAAACTTGACTCAGCTGCTGGTTCAAATCTTACCCAGGGAATCTCTCACTCAGCTCAAGCCATATCCCTGGGGCTACTTAGTTCTCCAGGCTCGTGCAGCTTGTCTGATCCTGTGGCCAAAGATGCCTTTGGGCAAGCACACAGGTCTAAAGGACTAGCATGTCCACATTGTAGTCTACCCATTCACAGGCTGCTCACTACAGAATTCCCCTTTGGTGAACGGAACAGTCCCTCGTATCAGTTTTACAGCAGTCCCTGCTGATTGGCTGCAGCAGTTGTCCCACAGAACAAATTAATACACATCTCTCTCACTTGACACCCTATTGGTCCTTCATTTAGTTGTCAAGCAATGCCCCTGTATTTTCTCCCAAGAGTCCTTTCTAGTCTTATAAGCCATCTGCAAATTCTGCCCACTTGACTGGCTTTATCAAGAGACAAAGGTGATGAATATGGCTGCAGAATACACAGTCACTTTAGTCACAGTGTCCCAGACATTTAAAGTCCCTTGCAGCCACACTATATATTTTAAACAATTATTTCCCCCATGGATCCATAGCAGCCCCTCCACAGTGTCCTCTGCCTGCATGGGTACTAATTAACAACTCCTCCACTGCCAGTCACTGCTGCCAAAACACTGTTCCCATTGGCAGCAGGAAGGCTCATTAATATTCACAATGCCTCTATAAATTATTTATGTCAGGACCCAAATGCCCATTGGCACTCTCAAAAAAAATGTTTTATAATTCCTCAGGTGCCTTATCCATATTACCAAGCCCTGTTTTGCCCATTATGGGGTCCAGGAGCACTGGAGAAGCTATGGTCTTGCACAGTGGTGGTGAGAAAATGGATGCGTGAAACTGTGCACCTGCATGGACTGCTGGCTTGCATGTTCATGTGGATGCAGCATGGTGGTTCCACATTTTCACTACTCCAGTTCCCCCTTCAACAGGGAAAACACATTGGGGGATAGAAGGAGAGTCAGAGGCTGTACAGAACCCAGGACTGTGGTGGTGAGTACTACTGGGGGAACTAGAAGTCACCTCCAGGTAAGCCCAACAGTGTTGGGGGGGTTACAGTTGTCATCATTATGGATAGAATGAAGTATTATAATTCTAAAGAAAAAATAAATTTTAACAGCGCAGTTTATCACTGTGCTTTCTGAATGGCATCTCAGTGATATTTAAGGAATAGGCAGGGGAAAGAAAGTTGTTGTTCTGAAAATGAATGTAGCAACCAGAGGAAGGGCTGATCAGTTATTATACTGCAGAACCAAAAGATAACATGTTAAAATTCCACCATGTTGCTATTTATTGCTCTGACATTCAGCAAGTTACTTAATGTGCTGGGGATTAAATCTGCCCCAACCTGTAAAATGTGGAACAAGTGGGGCCCACATTAAAACAAGGTGCTGTATCTCAGATGCACTGTCCTGGGTACATTTTATTATCTTCCAACACTTTCATGGGCATAGCTGGCAAAAGCAAGAAACATTTGGTACTGCTAGATAGGTGACTGAAATGTTTGCAGTAGTCATAAAATAAATGACAAGTGCAAAACTATACAGTTAATAATTACTGTTTAGTAATATCAAAAAAAAGTTGAAAACTATTTTTATTATATTTTTTAGAGTCATGTAATTTTATGTATCAGTACAACAAATTAGTATTGATGCAGTCTACTAATACAAAAAAAGAGTATTAACACTCTATACAATATTTCCATTTTTTGACTGTCACAACTAAATACGTGTATTGATAATATAATGAAAAAGCAGCTTCAGATAGTATCAATAGAACTAGAATAATATCAACAACTCATAAAATAACACTATCAACAGAGCTCATTCTTAATTGCATGACTTCAAGCTAATTTCAAAAAAAGTTTCTAACTCCAATAGTTCCAAATTTAATCTTTGTTAAAGGCAATTTCTTTAAAATAGGATTACTTTGGAATCATTGGTTAAAGACGAGGGGTCAGAGGTAAGAGCACTGTTGAAAGAGATCCAGGGTCCCAGAGGACAAACTAGCTTTAAGTATTCACTATGAAGAAAACCAAAGGGCAAGCACCCCTATAAAGAGAATATTTATGTCCAGGACAAGTACTGCTGCAAAGAACCAAATGGCTGAGCTCTTCCGGGCTGTGGAAAGGTTTTTGCATTCAGCCTGTCTGCAATTAATAAAGGCTAGTTCATCTATGAGATGGAAAGAGTTTGTTCAATCCTTCTCAGACTTGGCAAACTTTTTTCAAGGTTGGATCTCCCTAAGAGGATTCTGGCGATCTGAAAGGACTGAACCTTCGTCACACAGAAAAGTTCATCTTTTCTGGGGAGACTTTGGGCCCATTATGAAGAAAGAGGTTTGTAAGGTGATCTTGGAGATGCGGCTGGCTTTTGTGAACTGGACCCAGGCCCAACATGGCTACTAGTGAACTGTGTAGGGTTACTGGGTCCAGCATTCACTTGTATTATCCTGTGCTCCTTGTCAAATGGGGGTCTTTCAGTTGCACTGAAATATACACTAGTTATGCTGCTACTGAGAAAAAACATCTATGGACCCAGACATTGCAGCCAATTATTGAACTGTCTCTATGTTGCCCTTTTTGTAATAGGTTATCAAGAAGATTGTGATGCTGCAACATGATATTCACCAGGCAATCTATGACATCCATAAGCCCCTCCAGTCTGAGTTTAGGTCAAGGCACAGTACTGAGACTTCCAGTTCTGGCAGCAAGAAATATGTATGCATAAGGGCTGAGCTCCACTGGGATTGAGATTAACACCTCCCTGCATCGTGATTTCTACAATAACTAGAAACTTTTGTAATAATTTGGAGATCATTGTAACAAAGGATGGTAGTCTTGATTAAGTGAAATTGCCATATTCTTACCAGAGCGGCGACTCTACAGAGTTTCTATTATTGTACTTCTCCAAATATGGCATCCGAATATTCTGGATACATTTCTCAGTGTACTAATGTGGCCCTTCTAGTGGAGATCAGGGCTTTCTGGGATGAGTCTAGATCACTGTATCAAGAGCTTAGATCCTCCATCTCTATTTTTTAAATGAAACTCAAGTTTTGGAGAAACAAGTTTCAGAGAATGATGGATGGATTGATAGGTTGGAGAGACTTTTTGCTCATATGCTTCATAATACTCAAGCCCTGAACAACAACTACAATGATTTGGAGAATCACTCTTGGTGAAATAACATTCACCTTTATGAAATTCCAGAGGGTGCTGAGGGGAAAGTGTATTTTCTAACTTTTATTCAAGATGCTGTTTGTTCAATTTTGGACATTGATGACCTTGCTTCTGTCCCGATCAAAAGAGTGCACCAGTCTTTAATGGCTCCAGCTCTCAGCCCAGCAGCTTGACCCTTCTCATATATTGTCCATTTTTATAATTATGCTGTGAAACATGCCCTTTTAATTCGAGTCTGGAGGAAAAAGCAAATCACAAATCAGGTGCAATGGATTACCATAGATAATGATTACTTGCCCTCTCTCCAGTGTCATAGGTGAGCTTTTGCCCCTTTATTTCAGATCCTGCTTCAGAAAAACATTAAATTCCATATTCCATACTCTGCTCAGTTAAAGATTTTTTTTCCAGACAGTGCCAGTACTTTTGAAGACTATGATTCAGCCCTGCATGCTTTATAAGAACATCAGTTAATTACAGATGAAGCGGTGGAGCTCCAGGACAGCAGGTGAAAGAGAGCCCTTCAGAAAGAGACCTGGGCAAAAGTCTCACCTGCAGGTAAGAAGAAATGCAAAGAGCAAACTCTGAATGAAATAAAATCACTTCTTCAATAGTTTCAATGGGACCCTATGGACTGATCAGCAAGGGGATGTGATTACTTTCTTATGCCTCACATGCTGACTCAGGAGCTTTATGTCACATTTTCCTGCTTTTAAATTTCATGGCCCCAGTAATTGAAGAAGTGAGTGGACACCCTCATCATCTCCTACTAGATGTTTATATTTTCTCTGTTTGAGCTTTCTCCTGTTCTGGCAAAAATATAATTTGACTGCTCAAACTGTTTGCTGAAGATACACTCAAACTTCCGTACAGCTTCATGACATATGTGATGTCTTTTTGATGAGGTACTTTCTTCAAATTCTGCTTTTAAGTGCATTCAAGTCGGACTGTATACCACTACACTTTTTGATTTTGCTTGTTACTTTGGAGCTATGATAATTAAGTTGGAGGTCTACTACTAGATCTTTAAACAAACTGCTTTGCTCCTGCATTGTTGGGTTTTACTATTAAGTTCATCTGTTCTGCTCAACATGGTGCCAACTTGTTAGAGGGAAATGGGAGAATATCCTTATACTACTCTGATTGTAATGATCCCCTTTGGTTATTGTTTCTTTTTTAAGGGGTGTTGACTGCAGTGCTCGATTTGATGCAGCCTTGCTCAGTACATGCATTTATGCACAGTGCTTCTGTTTTTAGATGGACTTGTTAGCGTAGTGAGTATTTCTTCAGGATATTTTGTAGTGTTATGCTTGGCATTAGTTATTTGAATGGAAATCTTATCTGGGAATTCTTTTCTTTTCAGAAAGATGATTATTGCTTAATGAACAATTTCTTCCTGATTTTGGGGGTTTCCTCCTCAGTTGTGAGTTTCAACTCACTCCATAATATCCTGCATGATATTAGCCAGGCATTTGCAGTGTTATGGGAGGTTTTCTTTTTTATTCAAACTTTTACTTTTGTTTTGACTTAAGAAGCCCATATGTTTTATTTGATACGCCTGCCCCCTGTCTGGTCTTCCTTATTTATATGGGCACCTTTAGGAAATGATTCAGTATGTATTTTAGAGGGAGTTTTGCACTCATTGGTGCCTGACTAGGGTTTTTATAGTTAATAAAAATCTATCACTCTCCAGGATGAGGGTTGGGGAGTTGAGCATTATTTTTATATATGTTACATGTTGCTAAGCAACCTCCTTTGTGAATTTAATTGTTCTCTTTACTTCAACACGTATTCACTGTTTAATACCCAGTTTGTGCTTTCGCTAAGGGCTTATGTTGGTCCCCACTTCTTATTTCCTCTGACCCCTTGGTCCAGTTCTCCCTTAATTTTTCTAACTCACTCTTCTTTTCACTTCCATTTTATTTTTCTTTTGATGTTATTTTTTCTTGTCCTTTGTTTTAGATTTTTTCTCTTCTTTTCAGTGTTCTCCTCGTCCCCCCTTGCCTATGTCTCACTGTCTTCCTTTTCTAACTTTCTAACTTGATAGCTTGTTGTTGTTTTTGATTGTTACCTCAGTCCTGGCCGGGACCCCTGATTGCCTTTAATGTGTGACTTCTTTGAGGTTCTAATACATATTGTTTATTTTGGACCTTTTACGGCCAAGGATAAATTCACAAGGAGATTTTCTATTCCTCACTTCCTTTCTTCTTTTCTTATAGGGCTTATTCCACCTATAAGAGGGCTACACTTTTTGGGTATCTCTGGGAAAGAGCTCCCTATCTGGGGACATTTCATCTCTCTTCACCCTACTTTTTGCTGCTGGTACCATCTGAGGTAGGGGGAAAAGGGGTATGTGTTTTTTTTTTTTTTGGACTCCCCACCTTGGAAGTGCAGGTATGAGCTCTGATTATTGTAAATAGATATGTTGATGTTGCTTAGAATGTTCTTTGTTTCCTTCTTTATTATGTTTTTCTTAGTTTTCAGACCGAGGAAATCAGTAGAGCACTGAGTTTGGTCCAAGTTATATTTTAGATTCCATGTACTGATAGTACATTTTTTTGGGATGGGCTATGGATAATACCACAATTTTCTGCTCGTATAATCTCAATGGTCTCATGAACCCAGTGAAACACAGTAAAATACTTAGTTACCGGAGGATATCTTGCACAGACTTCATCTTTTTGCAAGAAATGCATCTCTCTCCTCAGGAACACACATAATTGGGTTGTTGTGGGTTTGATGCTTCAGCTTTTGCTTCATATAAAAAAGGCTGGAGAAGACAGTTGCCATTTTAATCCCTGCTCTGGTTCCTTTTGAGCAGTTGAATAAAGTATTGGATTAAGATGGTAGGTTTGTTTTTATGAAAGGCAGTTACCTCAGGCAGGTGCTTACTTTAGCATCCATTTATGTTCCCCAGGGGTTGGAATTTCAGGTTTATCAAACCATTTTGCTTACTTTACAACAATGGGCAGAAGGAGAGGTGGTATGTGGTGGTGATTTTAATTTTTTGCTCCATCACCAGTTGGATTCCACATCCACAGTTTTGAAGTGAGAATATGACATCTCTATGAAAGTTGCTAGATTACTGGGAGCATTAAAATATGGTAATGCTTGTGTCACTTACATGGATCATAAAAGGTATATATCTCTTATTCACCCCCCACATAAAATCTACTCTTTGATTGATTTTTTCCCTAGTGAAACTCTAAATTGTGTTCAAAAGTGATGGGTAGGAGATATGGTCTTGTCTGATCATGCCCCTCTTTTCCTTGGCATGAGGTTGGGAGGATTTCACCATAATACTTTTTGAAGACTTAACTTGTTTTTGCTACAGGACCAAGAAGTGCAACAAATAATTAAAGAAGCTTATGACCAAGCACTATTAGATAATGATTACCCAAGTACTTCCCTGGCCCTTTTGTGGGATACAGTGAAGGCTATTATACAGGGAAATTTATATCCTTGGCAGTCTATAAAATACAGAAGAATGAGGCACAGAGATCAGAAATAAGTCAACAGATTTCAAGGTTGGAGGCTCAGTAACACATTTCATTTGATAAACAGAGGGCCAAGACCTTTGTAACTTTTAAGAATGAAATTAATATTATATTGGATTATTATCCTACTTGCTCACCCCCCACAGGTATCAGTGGAACCAGTGAACCAGAGGAGTGGCTATCTCTGCAAAGCAGTGTGCAAAAGATGGAGATTAGTGCCCAAGAGGTGGATAGGCAGAAAAGGGGCAAAATTCAGCAGAAGGGTAGACAGCAAGGAGAACCAGGGATAAAGGACAACCAAGGAAGGGGCTGGAGTAGAACAGTGAAATAGTCTAGGGAGGTCAAATCATGGAAAGCCATGTGTGCAAATGCCAGGAGCCTTAACAACAAGATGGAAGATCTGGAGGCTGTCATGGTGCAGTCAGACCTGGACATTGTGGCAATCACTGAAACCTGGTGTAATGATAACCATGACTGGGAGCTGGCCATACCTGGCTACAACATATTCAGAAGAGACAGAGCAGGCAGGAAGGGAGGAGGAGAGGCACTGTATGTGAAAAATGACATAAGGGCCATAGAGATCCAGGAGGACCAAAATGGGGGAGAGATACTGTGGGTTAAGCTGGAAAGGAAAATGGGAACAGCCATCCACACAAGTGTGGTCTATAGACCACCAGCCCAGGAGGAAGAAACAGATAGGGAGCTGATGCTAGCCATCCAAAGGATGGCAGACAAGGGTGAGGTAGTATTGGTTGGAGACTTCAATATTCCAGATGTGGACTGGAGCATCCCAGCAGCAGCATCAACTAGGAGCAGATTTATCCTGGACTCTCTTCAGGGTGCCTTCCTCAAGCAACTGGTCATGGAACCAACTCAGCAGAAGGTAATACTGGACCTTGTGCTCACAAACAGGGACAGTGTGATGGGGGTAACAGTGGGGGAGCACCTGGGGAACAGTGACCACCAGTCATTGTGGTTTGAAATCACAGAAAGAGCAGAACCAAACCACACAAAAACATGTATCCTGGATTTTAGGGGGGCAGACTTTGGGAAAATGGGGAGATACTTGAAAGAGGCATTAAGGGAATGGGACAGGAATCAGGGATTGAGGAACAGTGGGCAGTATTTAAAATGGGGATTACAAGAACAACAGAATTATGCATTAAGCAGGTTAGCAAAAGGAAAAGGAAGAGGAGACCATTATGATTTTCCAAAAGGTAGCAAAGAAAGTGAAAGCCAAAAGATTGCATTCAGGCAATACAAAAGACATAGGCAGAAGGGGATAGGAGAAGTACCAGGAGAAGCAAAGGGAGGCAGAGAGGTCAGTAAGGGAAGCTAAAGCTCAGACAGAAGAACACATTGCAAAATCAGTGAGTAGAGGGAACAAAACCTTTTACAGGTACATAAGTGAAAAAAGAAAGACAAAGGGAGGGATAGTGAGACTGAAGGGGAGGATGGGGGCCGCATGGAGGATGACAGCAGTAAAGCTGACATATTGAACAGGTATTTCTGCTCAGTCTTTACTGAGGAAGAGGAGGGTAATGGGTCTGAAGGGAGTACAAGGGGTGAGAATGGTGCAGAAATGGACACAAGTCCCTTTACACGAGAAAGGGTCCTGAAGGAACTGGAAGTAATAAGAGTTGATAAAGCAATGGGGCCAGGAGAGGTACACCCCAGGGTCATTTAAGAACTAAGAGAGGTGGTGGCTGAACCTCTGGCTATCCTGTTTAGCTGATTACTGGAAACAGGGGAGGTACCCAAAGACTGGAGCACAGCAGATGTAGTCCCCTTATACAAAAGCGGGAACAAAGAGGAAGCAGGGAACTACAGACCAATCAGTCTCACCTCGGTAGTGGGGAAGATCATGGAAGCACTACTGAAGGAGAGATTGGTGTAACATCTGGTTGTCAATGGACTACAGGACCCAAGGCAGCATGGTTTCACCAGGGGGAAGTCATGTCAGACCAACCTATTTGAATTTTTTGACTGGGTGACTAGGGAGGTGGATTGGGGAGGGCAGTGGACATGGCCTATCTGGACTTCAGCAAGGCCTTTGACACTGTGCCACATAGAAGACTATTACATAAACTGGGGAATATGGGTGTTGGAGGACAGTAGTGTGGTGGGTAGGTAACTGGCTGGGTGGCAGGACACAGAGGGTGGTGGTAAATGGCTGTCACTCCACAGAGGGAAGAGTGACCAGTGGGGTACCACAGGGATCAGTGCTGGGACCAGTCCTATTCAACATCTTCATCACTGACATTGCACAGGACCTAGAAGGCAGAATTTCACTGTTTGCTGATGACACAAAGCTCTGTAACAGAGTAGACACACCGGAGGGTGTAGACAGAATGAGAAGGGACCTGCAGAAACTTGAAGAATGGTCAGGGGTTTGGCAGTTGAAATTCAATGCAAAGAAGTGCAAGATAATGCATATGAGGCACAAAAACCCTGGCACAATATATCAGTTCGGGCTGAGGATATAGCATGCACCAAGCAGGAAAGGATCTTGGGGTTATCATCTCTGATGACCTCAAGGTAGGAAACAGTGTGACAAGGCAGCAGGTAAAGCAAATAGGATGCTGGGATGTACAGGCAGGGGCATCACCAGCAGGAAAGGGAGGTCATAATTCCACTATACAAGACACTAGTGAGGCCCCACCTGGAGTACAGTGTACAGTTCTGGAGACCATACCTCACGTAAGGACAAAGACAGGGTAGAGAAGGTTCAGAGGAGGGCAACAAAGATGGTGCATGGATTGCATCACAAGTCCTATGAAGACAGCTTGAAGGAACTGAACATGTACTCCCTGGAGGTGAGGAGGGAGAGAGGGGATATGATAGAGACATACAAGTATCTCACAGGTAGGAACAGGGTGCAGGAATACACTATTTTTAAGCGAAAAAGATGTTCCAGGACTAGAGGGCATGGGATGAAGTTGGAGGGAGGACAATTCAGAGGAAACATGAGGAAGAATTTCTTCACAGAACGGGTGGTGGACAAGTGGAACACCCTGCCAGAGGAAGTGGTGGGGGCTGAATCAATCACGGGACTTAAGAATGCATGGGATAGACATAAAGGAATTGTGGAGGTCAGGGGTCAGGGGCAACAGATTTCTAGGAAAACATAAACTGAACTTACAAGCTCTAATGGGCAGACTGGGTGGGCCATAGGCCCTTATCTGCCGACACTGTCTATGTATCTATGTATTATGTTGAACAAAAACTTTTATTTTTAGAGCAAAAGTATTACGAGGGTAGCCCCAGAACATCTAGACATCTGGCAGGTGAACTGAGGATTCAGAAGGCTAAGGCAAGTATTTTAACTATAAAACATCCAGTAGCTTGTCAATTATTTCATTCTACCCCAGAAATTACTGAGGCCTTTAAGGTATATTATACTGACCTTTACACTCCAGGTCCCACTTCGGACTTAGCTCAAGTAACCCAATATTTAAACAATTTATCTCTTCCATTGTTATCCTCCCAGGTAAAGCAGACTTTGATGAGTCCCATGTCACCAACAGGGGTCTTAGCAGAAATTGCTTACCTTATGTCTATTAAATGTCCTGGGGCTGACAGGTTGATCAAGGAATTTTATAAACAACATAGGGATACGATCTCCCCTTTGTTAGTAAGGGTTTGTCAGGCAGCCATGACACAGGAAGCTACTATTTTTCATTCTTGGTCCCAGGAAATTACTTCTGTGATACCCAAACCTGGAAAGGACACTACTGCCTGTGCTTCTTACAGGCCCATATCCATTCTTAATACAAATGATAAGATACTTACTTCTATAATAGCTCAACGGTTGCAACAGGAGATACCTGCTTGTCCCTGGTCATCAGGCTCAAGATAACTTAAGAAGGATGGTACATATTCCAGATCATTTACAGACGTTACAACAACCAGCATTTCTTCTTAGTCTGGACACAGAAAAGGCCTTTGATAAGGTCTGATGGGCCTTTCTGTGGGTATCCTTAACCAGGTTTGGGTTTTCAGAAGATTTTGTTCATTTTTATTTAAGTAATATCATAAACTGGTTGGTTACATCAGGCTAATGGTCATGTTTCTCCATCTTTCACCTTAGGGAGAGGCACTCATCAGGGTTGCCCCCGTCTCTATTTGTGTTTGTATTATATATTCACCCTCTGTCACAAGGTATACAGGAGAACCCTGCTACTGAGGGGTGGTTCTAGGAGGTATGGGATTGTATAAGTTAGCGTTGTATGCAGATAACGTCTTACTATATTTAACTAGTGCTGATACTTCACTGCTGGCAGTATTTGATCATATATCTACTTTTAAGAAGCTTTCAGGTTATACTTTAAATACTGCCAAGACAGAAGTGTTAAATTTTAATTATGTGGTCCCCTTAGAATTTCAAAAACTTTAGCCAATGAGGAGGTTTCTCCCATATCTGTGATATCTGGGAGTCCATATATCTGTTAATATTGCCCAGCTGTATCAGTTAAATTATCCCTCTCTCCTTACATGCTTAAAAAGGCACAGCACTGCAGCAGTTTTTGCTAGAGTGCATAATGAACTAATCAGGGTGAGGGACAGAGGAGAAGGGTCAGTTCTTGTTCTCCTCCATCTCTGCTCAGCATCAGAAACAGTAGATCATGGACAGCTGTTGGATTATCTGAAGGAGTATGAGGGACTCAGTGGCACTGTCAAATGATGGATTCAGTCCTACCATTATACTACGTTGCAAGGATAGTGACTTTAATATCCTGACAGTTCAAATCCTGAGTGTCAGGAGCCCAAGATGAACTTTCCAACACTCGGACTCCCGACACTTGGAATTTTCCCATAGGAGAGTTGAGAATCTTAAATAAGGTGGGTTTGGGGTGTGAAGCCCCCGATAACCCTTGCTACGGGAGAATTCTGAGTGTCAGAAGTCTGAGTGATGGGAAGTTCATCTCGAGTTCCTGACACTCAGTGATTTGAATTGCCAGGTGCTAAATATGAGCCAGCCTGTGGCTGGTTGCAGGGGCTACTGAAAAAGTGATGGTTAAAAATGTAGGATCATTCCAGAAGGAGAGACTAACTCTTCAGGTTCAGGTGCCAGGTGTATTTCGTAGTGTCTTTTAACATCCAAGGAACATCAGCTGGATTAGCTGCATTGTCTTACCCAAGGATCTACCGACACTGGTGCATATGTTTGTGCCATCTCAGCTCAATTACTGTAATGCTCTCTACCTTGGGGCAAATAGTGGTATCCTGCATTGCCTGCAACTGATGAACAGCACAGTGACTTGGCTGCTGGCAGGTTTGACTAGGTCATGCCATGTGACTCTGGGCAATTGTGAACTGCACTCACAGCCATTGACATTGCATATTACCTTCAAAGTTGGTTTACTAACATTCAAGGTGCAATACAGGTCGGGTCATGTTTACATGTGTAACAGCTCAGTCCCCTGGGGTTACTAGAAGCCACTCAGCGCCAGTGCTAAGTAGGGAAAAGCAGCTTGTGAATAACAAATTAAATGGGTTTTCACCTACTCACTCTCTTGTTTACTTGGCCTCAGCTAAGATGAGAGAGATGAGCTCATTTAGAACTCTCACAGCAGCATAAGTCACAACAACTGTGACTAGGGAGTTTTTAGAATCTTGGGCTGGTAGTTTGTGTAGTCAGTAGTTCTGTGAGCCAGTGGAGGGAGATGAAGCTGCAGTTTGAAGTGTGAGGAGAGCCTATTTTCTCACCCTAGTCCTGGTAATCTTCAGCCAGCCAAGAGAAGTGGTAGAAACTGTTGTCTATTGCAAGATGTACTGATTTTCATCCCTGAAGGGGATGACATGGACTGCTAGTGAAATGAATGATAGGGGCAATCCTTTTTTTGACCCAGGACAATTTGAAGCTGCCTGTAATGTGCTAACAGTAAATAAGATCTGACTTTGTGCTGCCAAAAGAAAGTACCTGTGTTGTAGTATTTCTCTGAAGAAGAGGGGAATGTACACCTGTTCTGTTCAAAAGTTTGAGACTGTTGGCTGACAAGTGTGAGGTTCAGATGTATGACTAATTCACTTTATTCAGGACTTTAGTTCTCACACTACCAGCCTAGTGTTGTTTTATTTAAATGCTGGATGTGAAAGTTCATTCAATGATGCATTACCCAAGTGTGTTCAAGATGTTTAAGGTGTAACTCTGAAAGAATGGCTGAGTATGGATTTAGGAGCAAAGTGGGCAGCCCACCATCTGGAGTAATCATTTCAGGACTACAGGTTCAGTAAGGGTGCCTGGTTACTTTAGACATAGTGGCCAAAGTCTGAAGAGGATGTTACCCCTGAAGTGGGATATGCTAGTTATTAGCTTTATGCTTGTTCAGCTGTAGCCAGTGCCACTAGAAGCATTTCCAGCTGTGGCCAGTGCCACTCAAAGAAATGGAATTCTCCTATGAAATATGGGAATGAAAGGTGAAAGAGTTATGTTATTAAATGTGTGTTCAGTTGTGGCCAATGCTATTAGAAGAAATGTTCATGTTGTGTCTAGTGCCACTGAGAGAGTGTTTAAAAGTCCTATGCCATATGGGAATGCCTGTGCAAGATGTACATTGTCCCATGAAATATAGGAATACGTAGCATTTCTGTCAGATTTCAGTCTCTTTTTATTCTGAAAATTCCTTTTGCCACAATGTGTAAACATTTGGGGTCCACTGTTGTTTTAGAGAACATATTTTGGAATAACGTCACACTGTAGAACCCCAGCTATGGTTTGGACAGTTAAGTTTTTGCTTTCTGTGTGGATTTACTGGGTACCCCTCCAGAAGTATAGGTCTAGCATAGCCATAGCAAAACGCTCTCCTCAAGACTTGGCTTTCTAAATACCTAATTGGTCATAATTTGCTTATGTACACCCCCTTCCCTTTCGACCTGTAGAAGTTATGATCCTGGTATACATTCCCAAAGCTAGGGATGGTACCATTGCTACATGTGTTCCTAAAGTAGTCTGTGCCCAGTGAAGGGTACCAGTGGTTGCTAACTGTGTAAAGTAGTATGTGTGTATGGGGGGGTTACACATGTATGAACTCCTGTCTCCTCACCCAGCTCTCCTGTCAGTGCCCATGGGCAGGCTTACGTACTTGGGGGACACAAGCCTTTAAACTGTCCACCCTGTGCTCTGGAATCTGTTACCAATGGCTCTGAAGGAGGTCCCCACTTTGGAGGCCTTTAAGAGGGACCTGAAAACATACAATGGGCAGACTGGATGGGTCTAGCATGTATTATCTGCTGACAATTTCTGTGTTTCTATGTTTCTGTGTTTGCTTACTCAATGAAGATTTAAATACTAGTTACTGCATCTGTATTTTTTTTGATAATTGGTGATGCAATTACTTACTGTATATATTTATTTATTTTTATTTATTTGTTTATTATTTCTGTATTTATAGTATTTATTGAAATATGTTTGTTATAGGAAATGTTCTTAGACTAGCTCTGTAGTTACGACATGTTCAATTTTTATTTCTGTAAAGTGCCCAGAACCTCCAGGGAAGGGTACTATATAAATAAAGGTACTTCTTCTACATTAGATCTAGAGACTTATTTTTTTATGAAAAGTTGGAGTCAGCTAAGTTGATTTATTGAAAATATATTGTTAAAGTAATCATGTATCAATATAAACATAAAATGGTTCACTATATTTTTAAAATCTTGTTGTTTTTAACAACATTTTATAATATAGTACATAATTTTTATAGACACATAGTGACACAGGAAAACTGTATCCTTAGAATATATTTATGCTGATCAGACTCCAAGCTTTCTTAAAAAAAAAATACGAGTTTCTATAAGGAGTAACAGTTCAAATGTTATTACTTTCAAAATATGAATTTAAGGATTATAAAATATCCTAAAATATTATTTTTGGATATGGGTGGAAGATACTAGTGGCTTTTCTATCTAAGAATAAACACTTTCTTTTCCAGATTTTTGTCTAGGTATTTTATTTATTTTTTCTTTGATATACTTCACTGATTTTAAGGAGACCATTTTCACAAATGTGCCATGAGGCAGTAACACTTTTATAGACATCAATTATATGGCTAAACTTTGTGAAAGAACTGCATATCTTAAGCAATTTAAAAACTTCCAAATCAATTATTTTTTTTTATAAACTAAACAAAATAGGTAAAAAATGTGTGTTTTCTTTCAGTGCTGTTTATATTTTTGCTAACTCCTGACAGCATTATCTAAAAAATGTTTTCCACCATACTGCTGCTTTAATCATTGGCTATTATGTTGCCATTACACATGAGATTAAAGGCAGGGGTAGTACTGCATATCCTCTCTAATAATAGATGTACTTATTTTGCATGCACACACATATATACATATATATATATATATATATATATATATATATATATATATATAAATCACACATGCCCCATGGGGCATGTGTGATTTATATTATTGAAACTTGGCTTCCCTGCCAAATGCCCATTGGGGTAACCATTGCCTCAGTGCTTAAGCACAGAGGTTCTTTGTCTTATATGTGTGTGTATATATATATATATATATATATATATAGAGAGAGAGAGAGAGAGAGAGAGAGATCTATCAATATATATGTATAGATAGATAGATAGATAGATAGATAGATAGATATAAAATGTCTGCTTATTGTTTAAAGAGGCTTTGATATGGGAATGAGGTTTAATTAAACTCTATGTGTAATTGTGGTTGAAGGAGATGGTCTAGAGTAAAGACAGAAATGTTTTTTCCTGACAATTGCCAGTTTCTTCTGCAATAAGCTAATTGTACAGTAAAGCAAGACATGATTACAGACTTTTAACTCATATAATATGTGACTTCATAATAAAGTAATGCATATTTTTTATGTTCATACTTCAATGTATTTGCATCCAGATGCAAGCAAGTGGATTACTGTTTTTTTTTTAATTAGCATCCTATTATTTGACCATTAATATTGAAGTTCTTAGTCATGAACCACCCAGCTAAATCAGACATGTGCTTAAATTATAGTAGCAAACTTTATAGATTAATTAGCTTGCCTCCCAAAAGGTCAGTGAAAAGTAATGGCTAGTAAAATACAGTAATATGTCTAATTGAGTATCTTACCTCAATGACATCCAATATCTCCTATAAAAGTCCAATATCCGAGAGTGTAAACGGTTCTGTATGTGGCACAACAAGCTCAATGCTAAAACACAAACATATGGTTCCATTTTCTTTTACAGGAAACAAGTACTGTAAATGGTGAGTAGAAATTAAAATCCCAAGACAGACTGAGTAACTTGCAATATATGGACCTCAGCTGATGATTTCTAAAAGTGCAGGTATGTGTGAAAATAAAGTGAAATGTATTTTACAAGAACAATGCAATATTTTAAGTTAGCACATACAACCATGATGTGTGTCTGTCTACATGAGTTTTTGATCTTGTGCTGACTGTAGTGGTTAACCTTTTGTCTTCATACTGGGCATCATAGTACAGTATTATATAACTAGAGCTCATTATTATACTTTTGGCTGTATGCTATAGTAAAAAGGGTGAAATTTATATTTCAAAAGATTTATAAAAATCTGTTTACATAGTTTACGAACAGCATACAGTTTCATCTATCAGCTTACAACTTACAAAAATAATAAATGAAATCCGCTATAGTAGAGAGATACACTTTCTTCCTAAAGACAAACAGTTTTCACATCATGATGAAAAGACTAAAAGCTTCTCTAGAATTGATTTTTTTTTAAACAGAAATTAAAATATTATTGAAACCCAAATCCATTTCATTATTATTCATGACCATGGTATGGTTTCTATTTTTGTAATAACTGAGACATCACCCACACATCAAAGTAGACACTGGAGCTAAACTAATAAACTTTTGAAAGAACATAAAGAAAGAACATTACTTTATTGAAAAAAGGACCATAACAAGTGCATTCTGTTTTCATAGTTTTGATGGAAGCTTGCCTATTGTGCAGTTGTGGTATGCCTTCAACACAATCTTACATGGTCATATAACGTCCTACCATTCCTGGATAGAGATGCTGTAAAGTAAAACTTCACCTACAAATCTTGCATGAAGTGCTGAAAATTAACACTTCATGAAATGTGTGAATTTCAGACTGATCAGCCAAAAATTGCTTTATGTGTATTGTGTGAATTTTGCAGCAAAATTTGATGTTTTTTGACGTAAAGTGAGAAATTCATAGGTGAAGCGTGAAATTCACAGGTAAAATTTTGTACTTCATGGTACAATTCATGGGCCATGAATTTCATGGATTGTGTGAAATTCACTCTGCTAATTCTGTGAAATTTGCAAATTAATTCATGAGCAAATTTTGCAGACTTCGCACATCTCTATTCCTGGATATTTTAATAGAAAAAAATTAAGGAACAAGAGACTGATTAAATGTAAAAAATCTGGAGTACTTAGTTAGAGAAGATCACTCCATATATTTTTAAGAATTGTAGGAATTTAAACACAAAAGTAGAAAAGAGAAAATCAGGAAGTAGACCATATTATGAAAAGATCAAATTGCAACTGCTGCTGACTGGGGGACAAAACAGAGAAACTACTTGTTAATGCTTTAAATTGTAACCAGGGAAAAAGACTCATAGTGCCATTAGAATGCTTCCCTCCACTTTCTGAGGGACTGACTTTTCTCCCACAGGGTGAGACAAGAACTACAGGGGCAGCTTTGGTCTCCCAGGAAACAGGAGGCCCCACCTCACCCTGACCAGTTGCAGGCCTAACTGGCCAGTAATTGGTCTCCTCCTTTCATGGTCCTCTCCCATGAGAGACTGAGGGTCTCACATCCCTCAGGGGAGAACTGGGCACCCTTCAGGGGGCTTAGTTCTCACCTAGACAATGATGAATTTTGATGTTTGACACAGGGAAGATATGAAAATTATGTACCTATTGAAATTCTTGATCTTCCTGTGTATCTTCACCATTCATCAATGGCACCTGCTCAACTTTTCCTCTGGCCTCAGTCCCTGGGTGATGCCCATCCCTGCTTTCCCTCCCCCTCCTTAAGGTCAATTGTGGGTGGGGTCCCACTGGTACCTCTGTGTCCTCTGTTACCTTTCTAAGTGACAGAAGGCTAATCCTGTGAGGAAGGGCAAGTAGGGCTTCCTGCTATGGCCTTAGGGACTCCACGTGGGTCCTTCTCTTCCCAGCCTGGTGGGGTCCTTCAGGACTTGGTCCGGTCCTATGGGTTGTGACTGACTTCTAGTAGTGGGGGATCTCTCCTAGGTGGGTAGGGGAGGAGAGGGCCCACAGGAACTCTCCTTTTCCCTCCTAACATAATTTTTCCTCCTCCTCCTCCTCCCTTTTTTGGTGGGGGTTGGACTTATCCTGGACAAGATTCCCTCTGAACCCTGTGGGTTCTCCCTCTGGGGACAGTGGTAACCAGAGGGGGTACTGTCCTTAGTGGCTGTCACCACCCTGTATTGCAGTGGGGGGAGGAGAGATCTTGTCTACACCTTCTCTTCAGGAGGAATTGATGTCTGAGACTGTCCATCTAATATGCTGCTCTCACCTTTTTGGGTTGGGATGTACTCAATTCTGAGTCTCCATCAGAACTGCTGTTCATCTCCTCTAGCTGGAGGTTCTGGGTGCCTGACCCTGCTTTGGTTCAGCCAAAATCTGTAGTCCCCATGGGACAGCAACTGGCTCAGTGACCACCCGGATGTCAAATAACATCTTTTTTCCCAGAATTCTTTCTGGGTATAGAATGTGGTGGGGTCTCTCTCTTCTCCCTCCATATTTCTTTCTCTTTACTTTACCTTTCTCTCTTCTGTCTCTGTCCAGTTGGATGACTAGGGGCTGGGGCCAAAGCCCACACCCTCAGGTCCTCCTCTTCTGTCTGACTTAATCCTTTTTCAGTTTTTCATCCTTTCCTTTAGCTATTCATTGGGCTCCCTTGTCTCACCTTTGTCTTTCCTCTATATATCTATCTGTTTTCCTCTCTCTCTCCTGTGAACAGAACTGGGGTGGAGGACGAGCCAGAAACCAATGCTGGCCAACCCACTAGTACCACGTAATGTGTTGGCCTTGAGGGATGTGCCATCTCCAGTGCTGGCTCCTCCCCTAAAAAAAAAGCTCCTGTGGGGTGCTTTGCCTCCAGTTGTCACCCAGACAGTGATGTATGGTGACTACACACAGGAAGATCAAGAATTATGATAAGTATGTAATTTTCATTTTTTAGATAACACTTTATTTTAAGTGTCCCTTACTACGCTTTAACTACTGTATAACTAGGCTGTAACTGTAGGTGTTCTGTACGGTTTCAGCTGTCTATCAAACATTTATTTAGAAGTTAATCACACAGAAAAATGTTAAAGTGTAATAAGAATGGTAACTAAAATATGAATGCAATTCAACTTCAGTCTGCTACAGTTATATGCACTGACTGGCAACACTTTAGATGATTTTTCATGTCTGTATTTCAGTTTTTCATGAACATATAAGTCAGTAAACATGCAGTCTAATATTATGAATTGATATGTGACTGTACACAAAAATATTTAATTTGTGTAATTACTAATTGGCACTATAACAATATTGTGGCTAAGAAATAATGGCACTGTTTTCACAGTTAACACCTAGTTAACATGTATTTGCAGTTGCTCACACTTACATATACCAAATGACAGTACTGTAGCGATGATGGGGAAGTAAAAGAGCCACACCAGGGGCTTGGTGCTCAGTGACACAGAGCAATCACTGAATAACTAAAGTCATGGCACTCCTACACATTATAATGAAAAGGCATAAAAGCCCAGTACTTAACCAGTTCCAGTTTTCTATTAAACTCCTTTTGTAATCCTCCCCAGCTCCCCATTAGGCTAAAATAAAAAATTTGTAGGAGTATTTGAAATTTATGCTTTTTTATTGGTGTTCATTATAAACCTTGTGTAGTTTACATGTATGGTGTACTGCAATTTTGAAACTGCATTTAGATTTGCACATCATTCTATTTCTAAAAGTTTGTCTCTTTATATAGCTATAAAAATTATAAATATTTAAATAAATAACTATTTCTCCTATTTTAGAGTGACTTTCTGTTTTTCTTTGTCTAATATCTTTCTCCTACTTCTTCTCCATTCCCCTTCCCCCTTCCCCTTCCTTAGACCTCTTATTTCAGGGGCATATGAGATTCATAGATTCATGCTTGTTTCAAGTTCAAGTATGTTTTCTGTCATCTTTGTCACCATGGTACTTAGTATCTTGAGCACTGCTTTGAGAGTAACAGACTTATAGGATTGTTTTTGTGGTAAAAAGTTTTGAAGATATGAAGAAAACTTTATCAAAGTATGAATACCATATTTCACCATTTTTAAGCCACCCCTGTTTAGAAGCTGCCCCAAAATTGAAGCCGCACCTAAAAAAAGTTTATTAATAGAAGCAGCCCCTGATTTCAGTCATACTTCTAAAGGTATTAGAAATGGTGTCCCTGTTTACCAGGGTACTTAAAAAAATTACATTGGCTACAAGTGTCCCTGTTTGAATCTGCAGTTTTAATAACCCTCAGTAGCTCTATGACCATAGAAGAGTCTTTATCCAGCTATCAGCAACAGATTGCTAATGTTCATTGCCCTCCACAATTACTCTGATTTTACCCACATGCTCCTGTCTTTCACTCTGTTGATATACATCATGCCATGCCACAGAAAATGTGAAGTGATGAGAAATATGATTGTACCTGTTTGGGAAGCTGGTTAGAAAAAGGTTCTCACAGTTGGTGTTCTCTGAGTGGCTGTCAGTTTGATCAAAACTAGGAAACTGTTAAAGGCTGGGAGTTAGGAATGGTCATGCATGTGGTTTCAGCATTTTGACTCAAAGGGTCACATCATGAACAGGCTGGCAACAACAATATACCAACAGTGCTATTCTAAATAATCTTTTTTTAATATATTCATTTCTATACGTGATAATCAGTTCAGAAGTGCAGAGTTGTTTATACATTTGGTACCACTGGTTGTGGCTTACTAATTGAAGCCACCCTCATTTAGTAGCCACTTCCATTTAGAAGCCATGGCTTAATAGAGAAAAATGCAATAGAAGCCATGCTGAAATATGGTATACTGAAATTTAACCATATAGCTACTAATGCCGTTGCAACCCTAGATCTCAGAAATAATTAATTATTAATTCAGATGAAGAAGATGACTGTGTCATGTGTGTTTTTTATATTCTGTGTTTAAATGTTTGTAGAAATAGACACTGTGGTTTTCAAATGCCCTATTAGCACTTTATTGGTTCATATGAATCATGTGACCATATGGATTGGGTATTTAAACAAAGTGTTCACAAGAGGGAACTATCTTCATCAAAAAACAAGATTGTTTGAAATATTAGAAGCTGTGTTGGAAATCTCCTGGCCTGTACACTGTTGTGGTGGTCAAACTTTAGAACTGATTAAATACTGGACTTTCATACATTTTCTTTATAATGTGTAGGAGTGCTATGACTTTAGTTATACTGGTACTCTAGCAGTGATGCAAGTTCTCATTCAGAAATCAGTTCCTCATGAACTTGTTGCTTACTAAACTTGCAGTCTAACATTGGACCCTGTTCACATAGGTGGCAGGCAATGTATCAAATGTGCATGCCCAGGCCTGGTGATTAATAGCAGCCATCCAATCAAATGGTCTGACAAGGAGCAGACTGGATCCTGCACTGTGTGTGGAGTGAGGAATTGTGGGTTATGGGTGGTCTTCCCATTACTGCTGTTTTCCAGTAAAGGGACCTACTGGTCTGCAAATATTTATTGCTTTGCCTCCAAACCTCATGGTATAGTAAGAGCGAGAGTGATGAGGTAGCTTGATGTGAAGGATGGTGCTATGGCAGTCACACTGTTCAACCAGTGGGAAAGGCATGTAATGGCTAAGTAAGGGTCTCTACCTGTGTATCCTTCACCACCCACCACCATGCCACACAGCAGATAGGTGATACAGCTTGGTGTGTAGCCATGCTCCACCCCCAGCCACCCACCTGAGCCATAGCAGGCCAGGAGTGTGGGTGTAGAAGAGGTGTGGGTCAATGCCACAGAAGCAGCACATTTCTTAATAACTAAAGCACTGTTACAAGCCAATAAGTAATTATGTAAATTATCTTTATTGTATAAGTAAATAATGTAGTTGTATAGCAATTACAAATATTAGACTACATGTTTATTAAGCAGTAAGTGCTTAAAGGAATCATTTCTGAAGGAAAAGATACATCAGAACTACTGCATTGAGATACAATGTAACTATATAATAGTTACACCCTTCTTCATATGCTTTACTTTAAGTGTCAGTTTCTGCGTGCTTACTTTGCAAATACATGTTAGTTAGGAATTAACTATGGAAACAATGCCACAGAAGTAGAACATTCATTAGTAACTACAGCACTGTTACACATTTCTTCTTACACTTTAAGTGTCAGTTTCTGGGTACTTACTTTGCAAATACATGTTAGTCATTAATTTGACTTATGAGGACAGACTTGAGGAGCTCTGCCTGTTTTCATTGGAGGAGAGGAGAGACAGGGGGGACATGATTGAGGTCTTCAAGTACCTCAAGGGAATGTAAACATGGAGGGGATCTTTAGACTAAAGCAGGGAGGTATCACCAGAGGGCATGGTTTGAAGTCGGAAGGTGGAAGGGTGAGGGGGGAAAAGAGGAGGAGGTTTTTCACTGAGAGGGTGGTGGACCCTTGGAATGCACTGCCTGGTGAGCTGGTTCAGAGATCCACAGTGGAGGGCTTCAAGAGAGGGTAGGACAGACACAGAAAGTGGATGTATCAGATGATGGCCTGTCCTGGGGGGGTGGGGATGGATGATAGGAGTTTCTGGAGCACAAGGGATGGGAGGGTCTCGGCACCCAACTAAGGATCTAGGTTCGAGCAGACATGATAGACCGTAAGGCCTAATCTGCTGGCAAATAGTGTGTTAGTATGTTAGTATTAATGGTCAAAACAATGCCACAGAAGCTGCACAATCCTTAGTAACTAAAGAACTTTAAAAGCAAATAAGTAATTATCTAATTTAATGTTTTTTTTTATTGTATAGCAAATTACAATATTAGATTTCATGTTTATTTTTAGTTCTTTTTTTTGGTTGCACAGTATACAAGTGGTGACTCTGGGATTCAAACCCAGTTCTCTAGGTTTGCAGGTCAGTGCTTTTAACCACTATGCATTGCAGCAGTAAGTTCATGATGGGATGGTTTCTGAAAGATAATTTTAAGTGTCACTAACTACACTGTAAGTACTGTACAACTACACTGTAATTATTCTATTATGTAATTGTAAACTAGTGTTACAATGTGTGTTGTGTACGTACATGCCATTAAATGTGCTGCTTCTGTGAGACTGACACACTCATCTTCTGCACCAATATCCTAGTCCTGCTGATGCCCAGGTGCGTGACTGGGGGTGGGGCATGGCTACCTTCAGATGAGAGTCCTTCTTT
Organism: Neoceratodus forsteri; assembly: GCA_016271365.2. Classification (NCBI taxonomy): domain Eukaryota; kingdom Metazoa; phylum Chordata; order Ceratodontiformes; family Ceratodontidae; genus Neoceratodus; species Neoceratodus forsteri. Next base: position 132,581,381 of record JADMNL010000022.1, read on the forward strand.
ACCTATAACTAAACTGTCCTGTTGTACAATGCTGAACAGTCATAATATTGACTAATTGTGTATCATGTATATTGCACCCACACTTTAGCTGCTACTCTATTGTATTTCATCTGCATTCTTGCACTTAGCTGTGCCTAGCTGTATGCAATATAATCAGTGTATTCTATTTCTTGTACCTTTTCTTGGTAATGTAAGTGTATTGTCCGTATTAAGTATATACCATCTTTATGGCCCGGGTCATACCTGAAAATGGTCCACTGGATCAGTGCACCTTTCTGGTAACCAAATGTATATAGAAATATATATATATATATATATATAAAATCACCAATCTGCTGAGTGGAGTAATGGTGGGTGGTGCCAGACACACATGCAGGGACTTTTCCATAGCCATTACATGCACGTCTTCACCACCATGCCCTCAAGCCCTCATGGTATAATCAGGGGGATGTTGTAGCTTGGTGTGAGTGATGGTGCCATGGCCTCATTCAGCTAGTAGGAAGGGCATATAATGGCTATGGAAGCATCCTGGCATGTGTATCTGGCATCACCCACCCTCACTCCACACAACAGATCAGTGATATTTATTTATTTATTTGTCTGTCTTTTTGTTTGTTTACCAGGTAGATGCACTGGTTCAGTGGACCATTTTCAGGCATGACCTGAGCCATAAAGATGGTACATAGTTAATACAGACAATATACTAAAATTAACAGAGAAAGGTGCAGGAAATCAAATACATTGAATATATTGAGTACAGCTAGGTACAATTAAGTGCAAGAATACAGTTGAAATACAATACAGTAGCAACTAAAGTGTGGGTACAATATACATGACGTACAATCAGTCAGTCTTATGACTGTTTAGCACTTTACAATGGGATAGTTAAGTCTTAGGTACAGAAGAATTAGGAGTCTCATTGATGAGTAGCCATGCCTCACCCCAGCCATCCACATGGGCAGCAGCAGGACAAGGGTGTGGGTGCAGTAGAGGTGTGGGTCAATCTCACAGAAGCAGAACAATTAAACTTATGTGTGTACACAACATGCATTGTGAAACTAGTTAACAACTATATAGTAGTGCAGTTACAGTGTGGTTATACATTAGTTACAGTGCAGTTAGTGACACTTAAAACTATCCTTCAGAAATCATTCTCCCATGAAATTACTGCAGTATAGCATAGTGGATAAAAGTACTGACCTGCAAACCTGGAGAACTGGGTTTGAATCCCACCACTTGTATACTGTGCAACCCGCCAAAAAAGAAGGACAAAAATAAACATGCAATCTAACATTGTAAATTACTATACAATAAAAAATCATTAATGTACATAATTACTTACTGACCTTTTTTAATTCTTTTTGTTACCGGGCTCTCCTAGCCCCGCTAACAGGCTCACCAGGCACTGGCAGCTTCCCCCTCATACTTGTTCTTACCCCATGAGTGGGTCCACTGAAGCAGACTGTAGTGGCCAGATGGGACAGCACCAGAGCTGGCTCATTAATGGAGGCCAACATATTTTTTTGCTGTAAGTCCCTCTGGGGATGGGGACATGAAATGATGACCCACATCCACCCTGCCCAAGTATGACATGGTGCCAACTGCGGTGGTACTCCCAGCTTCCACCAAAGGTCTGGAGTGCATTTGACACTCGACCCCCTCCCCGGATTAGGAGAGCATTATGGCAAATGCTTCATCCTACTCCCCTCGGCCAGCCTTCTGACTCCAGGATCTGTTCCCGAACATGGATTTTCGGTATCATAGATGACAGCCATGCCTCTGCATCAGCAGGACTACTTAGTGACTTTTAACAGTGCTGTAGTTAGTAAGGAACATGCTGCTTCTGTGACATTGTTTCCGCATTTAATGCCTAACTGGCATTGTTTCCACAGTCAATTCCTAACTAACATGTATTTGCAAAGTAAGTACACAGAAACTGATGCTTAAAATAAAGCAGACAAAAAAGGGTGTAACTACTATACGCTTACTTTGAATGTCAATGCTGTAGTTCTGATGTATGCTTTCCTTCAGAAAGTATTTCACATGCCATTACTGCTTAATAAACATGCAATCTAATATTCTTAATTGCTACACAACTGCATTGTTTGATTATACAATAAAATTAATTTACATAATTACTTATTGGCATGTAACAGTGCGGTAGTTATTAAGAAATGTGCTGCTTCTGTTGCATTAAAACTCACCTTTTCTGCACCCACACTCTTGGCCTGCTACAAACCAGGTGGGTGGCTGGGGGTGAGGCATGGCTACATATCATGCTTTATCACTGATCTGATATGTGGAGTGGTAGTGGTTGGGGAAGGATACACAGGTAGGGGTCCTTCCAGGTGTGTAGGTATACAAATTGCATGAAGTGGTAGTTACACATGCAACCACAACCATCTCTGTCTTTTTGCACAAATTGATTTATGCCAGAAGTGTAACTATACATGTAACAGCTGTTGCAAAGTTCAACAGAAAAACTGATTAATGTTGGAAGTGCAACTACACATGTAACAGCTGTTGCAAAGTGCAACATGCATAGTTACATTTGCCAGACAGAATTGATTTGAGGCAGAAGGGAGGCAGCAGTAATTGTAGTAACTACCACTTCATGCAAATTGTGTAACTACACCAAACCACAAATGTGAAACTAGTTAAATACTACATTGTAGTTTCATGTAACTACAAAAAAGTTACATGGTAGCTACATTGTAGTTATACAGTAGTTTCAGTGCAGTTAAGAACACTTTAAATAAAGTGTAACCATATTTTCTTAGCTAAACTCTTGCTATGACATGGGACTGGGACTTTTCCCATCAAAAGATCACGAATTACAGTATATAATCAAATTTTTACAAGAGGAATGTGGAAGCATGAATCTGAGAAATATCCTTCATGTTCAAAAAAAGTCTCCAATTAAGATTAGAGCCATTTTTTCATACCTTTTATTTTCTCTTTAGAAGAGGCCCTATTGTGTTTTTTATTTCTCATCTAAAGAATCCCATGAATATACCAATAAATAAAAACCCAGGACAAACCTTAGGCACAATTCATTTAAAAAAAGGAGGAAACCTGTTGGATATGACTTTTTCTAAAGAGTATCATACAAGTCAGGAGGTAAATAGCAATCTAAAATAGCATAAAAAAGTATAGGTCAAAAGTTTCACTGGTTCAATGCACTGCTGCTTTTAAACAGATATCTGATTTGAACAGTTTAAAGAAAAAAATTTGCATGACAAAAAGTGTAATTACTTCAGTTATTATACTGTTAGGAATAAATTTAAGCAAATATGCTCTCTCAAGGAAATTAAGCATACTACAAATGTATGTGGACTAGTTGAAAAGGAGGTACAAGTAAGTGGACAAACTATTAAGAAGCTTCTTGCCCTATTCTATAAAACTCTTTCCAAAAATAAAAGTACACCTTGTAAAAAGGTTGAGAAAGTATGGATTAAAGAATCTTCCAAAAGTTATGAAGATCAGAAAGGTATTTTTAGAGGTATAAAACAAGTAAATGGTTCAGGTCAATAACTGCTAAAATTTAATAGCACGGTCGAACATAGAGCAATCAAAACTGTGTGGTAAAAGACCACATCAGAGAAAAACAGTGAGGCAAACAATCTTGCAACAGAGTGTTCCCAAACACCACAAATCACACAGCGCATAACAAAGAATATAATTTTTAATGTGTAGGGCTATGTCCCCAGCACTCCGCAAGTGGGAGCTTCATCCCCTGCACCTCTCATGTAAATATAATCAACTCTGGGGGATTCACCCTTGGAGAAGTAGACAAAATCAGAACAGCAAAGGTTGGACACAAGAGAAAACAAAAACACTAAACAGAACATATAAAATGGAAAAAAAACTACACATTCAGCTCAGGGGGAGGACTCTAACTCCCGATGCTCTGATCTGTACTGCTTCCCTGAACTGTGGCTCTGTCCTCTGAGACATGACAGCAGAATGTTGATTCTAGTCACAGTTGTGTACTTGCAGTACTCAGCCTGAGTGAACACAGCTACAGGTAACTGCTGTAATGTTTAGTACTATTATTTCCCTGTAGTTGTATTCACTCCTGCTGTTTTTCCTAAATGTTTTTTTATCATGCTCATATTGCTGCGATTTTCTGACTGGATACCCAAATAAATTATATATATTTTTTTTATTATTCTTTTGATTTTTGCTCCTCTGCAGAGCGAGCCCAACAACCCCTGGCCACCGGCACCCACACCCCCTGACCAGGTCTGAAGCAGGTAATCGCTCCAAGTGCACAGGGATGGCCACACCCTGGCAAAGGTGCCTCTCATGTCTGGGGGTGTGGAGCAAGGCCACATAGATTGCCCCACCATTTTCCACTGACTTTTCTTCCCTGGGGAGCTGGACATGCAATGGCATCATGCACCTCTGTGCTGATGTTAGCCGTGCTCCCCACCCCTTGCTGTGCACACAGCTGTAGTGTGGCTGGCCTCTGCAAGTCACCACTACAGTGCAATGCAGTGCCTCTACCCTCCCCTAGAGGAAGGACAGCAGTCACGGGATGCTCAATCCTTCCTCCCCCCTGCCAACCCCCGACAGCCTGAGTCTATTCCCAATCCCGGGTCACTGGTGTGGTGCGTGTGTGGCATCCAGCACCTCAATCTTCAGTGCCACAGGGCAGGCCAAATAAATTATTTATTTATGCAAAAAAATAGATCAGTCCAACAAACAAATCTTGAATAGATCCAGTCATTTTATCCAAAACAAAGGGCCAGTCATTTTATCCAAAATAAATAAAACTATGAATGACAAATGTGTCATGGACATGGGAATCAGGGAACTCTATTCCATAATCGATAGGTCTTGTCATCTTATAAAGCCCTGGAAGGAACATATGTACAACAGAAATTGTGTTAAATATTTTCAAAATAAATATATCATTATCACTAAGATTAGTGATTTTAAACAATATCCCTAGGTAAGGTCAGGATAATAAAGAAGGAAAAAATTGTGGCTTTGGGCAAAGTGGCCTTTAAGAGACTCATTCTTTGATTCTGGAATTCCCTTGAGATCCCCATCTTTGATAATAAAATACGGTGATATACATTCAAAAAATATTATCATGTAAAAAATGTTGGCATGGTGTCGATGTCATTGACAACATTGCAGAGACAGCATGGGAGGAGAATATTTACCTTCTACCTCCTTTGCTCCATTGCTACAAATTTACATGTATTCCTTGTCCTAGCACTAACATACTAATATACTAGACATCAGTAGATAAGGCCTATTGGTCTATCAAGTCTGCTCGTGCTTCAGCACCCTTACTGGGTACCATAGCCCTCTATCTGTCTCTTCTCTATCCATCTTCCGAAGACTTATATATTGTTATACAAAACTGACTATTTACATAATATTACATATTCAAAGTTATTCTCTTTTATATGTTTGTATTCATTAATACGATGTTTGATTATTATACTTTAACTTATTGTCCTTTATCCAGTGGATAAATATTATATAAATGTAAGAAGACAACAGTTAATGAAGTAAAATGGAATTATTTAACAGTACAGCAGTCTTCCATGCTTATTGATACTATTTTTGAAAATTGCAAATTACATGTAAACTCAATAAAATCTAAAAAAACCAAGTCCACCGTGCCTAAAAAATCATCATATTCACCGTTATAAAAAGAGTTGCTGGATATGTAATAGTATTTGACCACCTGTGTGTCATTAGTAGCCACTGTGGTTACCAAGTCTAAGACACCTCTAAACTACAGTAGCCTGGAACTTAAATCAAAGTCTTTCCTCTTTTGAGCATAGGGCAAATGAATCCAGTATAAAAATCTCAAGAGGGTCTGTGTATGAGAAGAGCCATAACATTCTTTGCAGACACAAAAACTTTCTTCTTAATAGCAATGGGTCATTAACAAATAGGGTTCCTAGAATAATTATAATAGTAGAGTACTTAATAATGTAAACTTAGTATGTCTTCTTAACATATTCAAGACTGCCAAGGTCTAGCATAGGAACATTGATTCATAAGTTGATACTATATAATTGTGATAATGTTTGGAATCTCAGTTAACAGAAACTGGTCCAGTGATTTATATTTCAAATATTTTAAATAATTTCATTTGATGTTAAAAATTCAGCTTCCCATAAAACAGAGAACCCTTGATTGTCAGTACCCTTGAGAACTCTTTTTGTTGGTCAGTATCATGTAGTTTGTGCTTCACAATTGCATATAATTTAACTAATATATTATTATTTACATAGAAACTGAAACTGATGCCAGATAAGGGCTGCTTGGCCCATCCCGCCTGCCCATTTCTATTGTGATTGCTTTTGCTGCAAACTTTCCTTGATCTACAGCATTGTCTCTTCTACCCTGTCCTTTCCATTATGATTCTTTTGTGACTATCCCACACATTCTTGAATCCCACCACTGTTTTCACCTCACTGCCTGCACTGGAAGACTGCTCCAGGCATATACCACCCTTTCTGTGAAGAAGTATTTTCCCACATTTCTCCTGAACCTACCCCTCTCCAACTTCATATCATGACCCAGTGGGCTTACCGGGTCAACAAAATTCAATAAATAAATAATGACACCTTGTTCTAGAACACCCTTTCTCTAAAGAATACTTCCCAGTTGTACTTTCTTTATCCTTGTTAGGTATTTAATGGAGCTAATGGAGACTATCCTGAAGGAGAGGCTGGTGGCCCTCCTAGAGGCCAAAGGACTACAGGACAGCAGACAGCATTGCTTCATATGTGGCAGATCCTGCCAAACCAACCTGGTCAAGTTCTATGACTGGGTAACTAGGCAACTGGACAGGGGCCATGCAGTGGATGTCCTGTATCTGGACTTCAGTAAGTCATTCGACTCAGTGCCATATGGAAGGCTGGGAAGGAAGTTAGTAGGCACATGGGCAGGTGCAAAGCTGGTGAAATGGGTAGGAAACTGGCTGCAGGGAAGGCAACAGAGGGTGGTGGTGGGTGGGGAGCGCTCACACCCAAGGGCAGTGATGGCGGTGTTCCACAGGGCTCAGTGTTTGGACCAGTGTTGTTTGGGATATTCATTGCAGACATATCATGGGACATCAAGAGCAAGATCAGTATGTTTGCTGATGATACCAAGGTAGGCGCGGTGGTGGATGACCTAGGGGGATGGCAGCGGTTGCAGGATGATCTGGTAAAGCTTGAAACCTGGTCAGACACCTGGCAACTGGGCTTTAATGCCAAAAAGTTCAAGGTGCTGCATTTTGGGATGAAGAACCCAAGGAGGAGTTACCAGCTAGGGGGAGTGCAGCTAGCCCAGACAGAGGAGGAGAAGGATCTGTGTGGGTTCATTACAGGGTCAATGAACAACTCGGCACAATGTAGGAAGGAAGCTGCAAAGGCCAAAAAAATGCTGGGTAATATTGCAAGGGGTATATCCTCGTGGAGGGTGGAGGTGATTCTGCCACTGTATAGGTCATTAGTTAGACCACACCTGGAGTACTGCGTGCAGTACTGGCATCCGTATCTGAAGAGGGACATTAAGTTACTGGAGGGGGTGCAGCGCAGAGCAACAAAGATGATCAAGGGGCTGGGGGACTTATCATACGGGAGGAGGTTGAAGGAGTTGAACATGTATTCACTGGAGGAAAGGAGAGACAGGGGTGACATGATTGAAACCTTTAAATACATGAAAGGAATAAACAAGACAGATACAGAGGGGCAGTTCAAAGTAAATGAGAAGAGGGCCACCAGGGGCCATGGTATGAGACTGGAGCGAGGAAGGTTCAGGAGGGAGATGAGGAGACACTTTTTTCAGAGAGGGTGGTGGCTGGGTGGAATGCGTTACCTGCCGAAGTGGTATGCAGTAGAACAATGGGCTGCTTTAAATGAGGATGGGACAGGACAAGGGGGAGGGTTAATGAAGGGGAAGGGTGGAAGGGAGGGGCAGCTGCAGAATAAGGGGTGCTAGTTGCACATTCAAGCAGACTTGATAGACCTCTAGTCCTTTATCTCCTGGCAAATTTCGTATGTTCGTATTTAAAGGTCTTCATCATATCCCCCTCTCCCTTATTTCCTCCAAGGTGTACATATTTAGTTTCTTTTGCCTGTCTGAAAAATAGATATATTCCAATCCAATGTTTTAGCATCTTATCTAACCAAGAGAACTAGTTTGTTTATTTAATTGATTATATGACCCTGCCCAACACATATTAGAAAATCTTGTATCCTTTATGTTCATAATATTACTCCAGTATGTCAAACTTTGTAATGAGCAGTGCTTAACAGAGATAACAAACTAGTCTCTACCATTAGAAATTCCATCAATATATTAGGATATTAAGGATGAGACCTAGTGTCAATCTTAAGAAGTGGTTCTGGGCAATATCCAATAAGAATTTCCACACATCTGTTCCCAAATATCATTATCCCTGATGCTGCCTTGATAGTACTTTTTCAACTGCTTCACAGTGAGGTGTGTGTGTGTGTGTCTGTGTGTGTGTGCATGTGTGCGTGTGTGTACATATGAATTAGCAATTTAAACAACCTGATTATTAATATACTGTCCTCTTTTTACAGTACTTATTAATGGCACAAATTCTGGCCTTTGAGACGAGAATTTGAGGCTGTAGATTAGGCAGTTTTATAGTACACAATTCAAAGTCCATTGCAGACCAAGGTGAGTGAAAAAATACCTGTGCCATCTACATACATTGGAATACTAATTTTTCACCATTCAATGCTATATGTAAATGTATGCACTGCCTTTAGTGCTACAGTCAGACTGTATGAACTTGGCATTATTCTACGGTGAAACTGCTGTTGTGAATTAAATAGTTTTCTGTGCCGTATGATTTCATGTGATGACTTCCCCTACATTTGGTTTGCCTTCCCCTGGATTTTTGTGGAGAGCACTCAGTTAACTGGTTCAACATGCCCTTTATTGTTATATGGGCTTGCTCATCTACCCATGTACCATGTTTATCCAGATCAAATTTTGGGAAAAATCTCTAAAGAAACATACAAAGGATTATTGGCATATACACAGCTGGATCACTACTGACCCCTTTTGAAAGTTGGGATAATAATACCAAGTAACCATGATTGAAGTAATATTAGAAAGTTACTAATATAATAAAAAAATGGGTTAAAATCTGTACCCACCATGACTTATTCATCAAGAAAATTTTGGCTGGTATGCCATCAAAACCAGGGCTTTATTATTCTTTTAGTTGCTAATAAAGGGAAGCCTCTCGTTAGCATTAAGACAGCCACAGGATAGCTGCTTCTATTTTGAGCTCCATTTGCTAGTCTCGGAAATGTATACCAGCAAGATTGTGAAGAACTAGATGCACAGTTGAAAACTGTGCAATCAAAACAGCATGTATGGTTTGGAGTTTATTTATATTAGTGAGGTTTTTGACTGCATGCTTTTGGGATCTCGGTGCAGTGTGCTTTTAGACCGAGTGGGTTTTCACTGCATGTTTCTTTGGGCAATCCTTTGTGAAAAACCTTGCATATCTTTTTTGCTGTTAAATATCTAAAGTTTTATATACTACATAACTGATTAGAGAAAGACTTGCTCTTTGTCCTCAACTGAGCAGTGTACCTCCCCAAGAATTAAACCTTTGGAAAAGTATTTCAGGCTTGAAATAGACATAGAGGGTGGGGTCATAAATGTGTGCTCTGACTTGCTTAGTCATGTACCAACTGATGCCCCGCTCCAGCTTACTGGTGATATCCACCATTGCTTGCTCTGCTCTGCCCTTTCACTTCCCTCTCTTGATGCCAGGTGCCTTTCCCATTGTACCTCCTTTATATCTAACTACTGGTTTGGTTCCCTTCCCTCCTACCTTACAACTCTCTTATCCTGTCCCTCAATGTCCTACTACCCTCTACAGAATAATACTTCTCATTCTCACATTATGCCTTCTAGAAAATCTACTGTTGGTTAGTCTGCTTTCTCATACCATTTTCCTAAACTCTTGTTCCCCCTACCCTTGTCAATTCACTCTGTTCTTTTTTTTTGCTTGCTCTTTAAAGTCTGTCTTTCATAAGTATTTTTCTACCTCCTGCAAAAGTCCATAACTCTTTCCCCTCCCCCCAATAGGTTTGCCTTGGCATTCTGTTCCTTTTTTTTTCTCTTTTGCATGCATCTGTTATACTGTGGCATTCAATTTTAAATGATGCTCCTTCCTAGATTATATTTGCTGTATTTGATTTTCCACAACTGCTACCCAGGACACATTTGGAAATTAGCTGTTAGCAGCTTAGTATGTCTTTTCTGGTGAAACTTTTGAAATAAATAAGTAAATTAATAGAAACATACATACATAGATACTGTACATACATCAATCAATCAATCAATAAATAAACACCAGTAGTAAAAAAAGGTCATGTGAGCTATGATAAAACAGCTCTGCTATCTGGAGAAAGGTAAATTACCTTTCAGTGCCTCTTTCAACCAAGAAGATAAAATCACTTTGCTAAAACTAGGAGGCAGTATAATGCAGTGGTTTATGGCTCTGAACTGCAAACTTAGAGACCTAGGTTTGAATCCCACAGTCCCCACTTGCATACTGTGTGACCCAGAGCAAGTCACTTAACTTCCTTATGCATCCAAGTTGCACCTGTAAACAAGCTTCCAGCTTAGTGTGTCTCTCCTGATTAAAAAACACAAAACAAAACAAGAACATCCTAAACCTAAAGGCCTTCCTTCCCTAGCTGCAGAGTTTGCCACTATACTCACAGCTGAAGTCTACAAATTTCTTTAGGTTTTTATGAAGGACACAGCACAAGCAATTCTAATGTCTGCAGTAAGTCCAACTTCGCCCAACAGCACAGTCAGGAACTGAAGTGTAGTTCTTGAGGGAAATAAAACGCAACCTACTTTTAACCCTGCATTGAAAACTAGTATGGCAATAGGACACAAGCACACTACTGAGTCACTGAGTGAGTCACTTGAAAAAGTGATACAGCTGGCCCAGTGGTGCTGAGGGCTGAGGTACTGACTGCCTTATCTTGCATCACAACAGTGACATGGGTTCGGGAATGGCCTTGGGTCATTGGAGAGCTGGCACGGGGGAGAAGAGGGGAAAAGCAGGGTTGAGCAGCCAAAAGGCAACTTGTCTCTCCTGGGGTGGTTGTTACCCCCCCCATAGTTCTACTTCCACTGGGTGGCGGCCCAGTGAGTAGCATAGGTTGGAGGACATGGTTAGCAGCAGAAGGACACCTCAAGGATTGGCATGTGCGTGCCTCCACATGTGCGTGCACGCCTCAGGATGAGGTGAAAACGGAGGTAAAAAAACTGAATAAAATCAATATAGCAAAAAAAGTGATACAGTGGCCTCAGTCAATTGACGGAAGGTTTCAGGCTTTGCATGAAAAACTGGACTTCCTCTAAAATGACCCAAAAATCATCAAAGAAACAAGCATTTTAAATAGAACTACGCACATTTAAAGTGTGTAATAGGAGGTTTTCAACTGTATTAGCTGGATTGTAATTGCTACTAGTAATGTAAAGTGCTTACAGTTCTCTTTCCTGCTCTTTATGCACCCCCCCCAACCAAGCACTCTGCCTTGGCTCCGAAAAGTCTAACTTTCCTTTGTCCTGCTAAACTGCTCACACTATAGCTATCCTACCTCTATGCTATTTAAACCCTGCCATTTTTTCTTCTCTCCACCTGCCTGCCCTTGAACAGGGCTGCTTCAGCTCCCCCATGGTCAGCCAGCACCCAGACAGCCACCGACTGAGACTAGGACACCAGCCTGCAGTTCCTTGGAAGGTACGGCAACGGCGCTTCCAGCAAACCCCCTCTGATTGGCCAGGACTTTTCCCCTGATTTGCCACCTGCTTTGTCACTTTTTACAAATAGATTTTAGAGATAGAACTATGTACATTTAAAATGGCTAGTTTTCTATTAGTAGGCTATATAGACCTGCCACTAGAGGAATTCTTGTTCTTTCATTTAGAAAAAAAAAAGTCTACCCTGTGAAAGACACTGTTTCTTTACTTGCTATATATCTTCTTTCCCACCCTGGAGATCCTCTCGAACCGGGTAAGATTTCTCTAAACCCTGAATCATACTTTAATCATGCACCTCCACCGTTCTCTACCCATATTCTATTTCTTCTTTCCTGTCTTCCTCCCCTACTGCACTCCCCAAAAGCCTGCTTTCCCTCCCTCCCCCACAGTTTCCACATTCCTACATCCTTCCTCCACATTGGCACACTGCACACTGGTCACTGCCCCTTGCCCATAGTCCATCCTACCACCATGAAACTGTCCTACACCCACACTGGTCCTAGCCCTCCACTCTGGTCCCCCCTGTCTATGCTTACCCTCACCCACTATTGTCAATGCTCGGCAGCTTCCCCAGATGCCAGCAGGCAAAGACATTCCCTTAAAGAAATACACTGCAGCTCCTTGAGGCTAGTCCTCCTCCTTCTCCTAATGCTGTCAGGCAACGTGCACCCAAACCCTGGCCCATTCTGCTCTAAAGCCACTAATCTGAGCAAGCCTTCGGGTGCCCTCTCATTCATATCAATCAACATCTGCAGCTTCCTTCCTAAAATGGATGCCCTACAGGCCTTCACCAGCCAACACTGCTCTGACATCCTGGCAGTTGTCGAAACCAGACTCATGCCATCAGTACCAGACCATGAAATCAGCCTTCCTGGCTACAATGTCTTTAGGCTGGATCACCTCTTCAAAAGAGGTGGGGGCTGCGATCTCTACCTAAAAGACTCCATACAAGGGCACTACATCATTACCTCAATCCAACCCACAACTGCTCAGATACTGCCAGTGAGAATCCTCCTTGGTGCCCAAAACAAAGCCTTCACTGTTGCCACCATCTACATCCCTCCCAAAGAACAGGGACCTGGTCTAACAGCTGTTCTTGACTTTGTAAAGTCACTCCCACCAGACACTGAATCCATCCTCCTAGGTGACTTCAACATCAACTGGCCTGTGGCTGATGCTGGTGCACACAGGGATACCATTGCTGCAGCGAACCTCACACAAATGGTTGACTCACCAACCAGGAAAAATTACAGGACCGGCACCAGCACACTCTTGTACTGGATCCTTACCAGTCACCCATCGTGGATATGTAACACTAATGTCCTCCCTGACTCTCTCAGCGATCACTCCCCCTGTTAGCTGCACTTGGTCAAATAAATTAATCAAACAACCACCAAAAACAATCACCAGCAGGATTCTACCCAGTGGTCACCTTCCTCAACTCAAATCCCACCTCCTCCACCAAGACTGGTCCCCTATCTTCAATGCAACCAACATAAACACTACCCTTGACCACTTCATAAACATCTTCACTGTGTCCTGTGACACATATGCTCCTATTAAAAAAATGCAAAGTCAGATCACTGAGTAACCCTTGGCTCACAGATGACCTCCTCAGGATGCTAATATCAAGAGACCACCTATGGGAGCTGGCCAGAAACTCTGGAAGGCAAAACGACATCCAAAACTACAAACATACCCGCAATGACTGCACCAAAACCATCGGGCAAGCATGCCCTCACAAACTCCTGGGGCATTGGTAGAGAATTCTGGAAGAACATAAAGGAACTCACTGGAAATCCACCCAAAACCCCCCATCAATACTCAACATCAACGGAACCACAACTCTCAACCCAAAAACCATTGCAGCTACCTTTAACAAAGCCTTTACCGACCTCAGCACTATCCTACCTCCGGACTACTCAAAGATGGTGTAGCCCCCCTATCTGCAATGGACACTACTCCCACCAGCTCCCCCTGCTTCTACTTCAAAGCAGTCAAGGCTCACCAAGTACACAAATACGCTACCATAGCCCTTGGTAAATCAAGATTCAGTAATGACTCCCTCAATCTTAAAATCCTGTCTCTCACACTGGATGAAGTGCTTAGTCCTCTGACCAGAATTTTCAACCTCTTCCTCAGCCTTAGCCAGTTCCTGGACAGATGGAAATCTGCCTCTGTCACCCCAGTCCATAAAAGTGGTGACAAAACTGCCCATGATAACTACAGACCTATCTCCCTACTACCCCCACTCTCCAAGGCACTAGAATGCATCATCTCGGACCAGCTCAGAGAATACCTGGATACGTACAACATCCTGTGCAAGCAACAACACAGGTTCCACAAAGATCACAGCACCTCCACAGCCCTACTTGAATTCACTGGCACAATCCACAATGCACTTGATTCCGGTGAACTACTAGGCTCAATCTACATTGACTTAACTAAAGCCTTCAATACTGTCAATCACCGCCTCCTACTTGTCCAGCTTCAGAACACTGGGCTGTCAACTGACACCATTGGCTGATTTAAGAGCTACCTTGAAGAACGGTCCCAAATAGTAAGAATCACTGATACACTCTCGGACCCTAGACCGGTCCGCTCGGGAGTCCCCCAGGGCTCCATTCTGGGAGCCCTCCTCTTCAGCCTATTCTTAAACTCACTACCGGACAGCTGCCAAGAACAAATAATTCTCTACGCCGACAATGCTGTGATCCTCACCTCAGACCCTGATCCAAAACAATTACAAAATAAACTTCAGTGGGCCTTCTTCTCCATTGAATCCTGGTTCCTAAATCATAAACTGCTTCTCAATCAGAAAAAAACAAGTCTATGGTCTTTTGCATCCCCCACAACAAAGACAAACAACGCCACCTCTCCATTGCAACCAAACAAGGAGCCATCCTAGAGCAAACACAATCGTTCAAGTACCTTGGCATCACCCTTGATCCCCACCTCTCATATGCTGTCCATATTAGCAATGTGGCAAAGTCTGCCAATGTGAGGTTAGGCATATTATTCTGGCACAGGAAACACCTAACTCCAGAAGCACTGTCAGTGGCTGTCTAGAGCTCCATTGTCAGCATCATAGACTATGGTCTTATCATATATGGGTCTGCAACTACCACTGCTCTCAAACGTATCGTGACCTCCCTGAATAAGGCCTGTCGTCTCATCACTGGCTCACATCGCCATACCCACACATGTGACCTTTATTCACAATCTGGATGGCTTCAACTGGACAAACACATAAAATACCAAACCTGCATCACGGCCAAGAAAATCATAATGAGACTTGCCTCACCTGGTATCTGTGCCCTTCTTAAGCCTAGACATAGGAATGTCACTACAGGGAGATCCAATTCCCATCTACCACCTATCCCATGATGTCCCACGACCCAAGGACAAAGATCATTTGCCTATCGGGCATCCAAATGGATCAACTCTCTTAGCAGTGACATAGTGACTGCTCCAACACTCGGCCTTTTCAAGTCCAAGCTGTGCCTCTCACTGCTTGTATCCTGCGATTGCCCATCTTAACATTTCTATCATTCTAGCTGCACATGCCCCAGCACCCAGCACTTACAATCAGTCTTTGCATCCCTAACACCTTACCTGGCATATTCCCTTGACAAGACCCCCTGGCTGTACTGTCTCCCACCCTCGCCCACCTCCCCACCGTATCTCCACTCCTGCCCCTGCCCCACCCACCTACCATGCTCCCCTTACCCCTGCACCTCCTACCTCCCTTGATCTCCTATCCTCACTTCTACCCCCATCGACCCCCCTCCTCCCCTTGTCTTGGTCATAGCTCAAGTCTTTGTACTGGTTATTACATGTCTGTAAGTCAGTGACATTACGTTTGTAACTAAAAATGATGACTGTTGCACACGCTGACGTGGAACCTTTGTAAAAGAGCCTCAGCTCAAAGGTATTGTAATCCTAGATTGAAATAAATAAATAAATTTGTCAATGATGAATATTTGATGCTTGTTAAACATTTTTTTGTTTTTTTATGTTTTGACCCCAACTTTTGAAAGACTTGTTTTAGGATTCATCTTATAGGCATGACATGTACCATTTATAGTACATTGACTGAAATGTAATTTCTCACCAGAGGTACAAAAACACACCTCATGCAGGATTTAAAAATGATGCATGTCATGGTTATGAGATAATGTGCAAAAATTGCTATATTGAAAGTTTGAGGTCAAAATAATAAACAATTACAAACTTTACAAGCCTGTGTTCATAAAATCCAACATAGGCTCATAACATTACTGTTTCTTAAAAATGTTTCCCCAAATTTTCAACATAGCCTACTTATGACCCCACCTCATTAAGAAGTGCAGAGAAAATGTTCAACTCCTGCCCAAAAGATTATTTCATGCAGTGACTGCAAAATCACTTTTTGGGACGCAAAATCACATTTTGGCAAGGATTTGAAAACTGACACCTATTGCATTCATAAGGTGCTGTGAAGAAATGGCTATTTTGAAAATTTCAGGGCAAATATAGAAAATTACCACAGTTATGAGCCTGCATTCACAAACATCAAAGTAGGCTCACAACTGTATTGTATTTAACAGATGTACCCCAATTGTTGAACATAGCCTTCCTGTGACAGCACCTCATGAACAATTATAGAATCATAGAAAAAATTCAAGCTTAGAGGTCAGATGATCCCTTAGTAACTTGCCACTAGATCATTGGAGGTACTCATAATTTTTATCTCCCATGTAGCTATCTAAGCTGTTCTTAAAAACATCCATCATTTTACTATGAACCACAGATTCAGGTAAGGAGTTCCACCATTCCACAACTCACTGGGTGAATCACCTACTTCTTTTGCTTGTTTTATTTATTTCTCCTCTTATTTTTAAGTTATGGGTACGTGTACTTTGTGTTTCTATATGATCAGAGAGTCCAAAAGTTTCTCACATATATCAATCTTGTGTGGCTTTAAATACCAAACATAAGTCCCCCCCAAGCTGTCTATAGTTCATCGAATACATTCCCAGGTCTCTCAATCTCTCTCTCCATAGTTCTTATGATGGACAGAGGAAACTAACTTAGTTGCCCGGTTATACTTTATTTTAAGAGTCCTTAACTACACTGAAACTACTGAATAACCACAAATGTAACTACTGTGTAACTTCTGTGTAGTTACATGTAACTACAATGTAGTAGTTAACTAGTTTCAAATTTGTGGTTTAGTGTAGTTACACAATTTGCATTACCTGGTAGTTACCGCAATTACTGTTGCAACAGGTGTTACATGTGTAGTTACACTTCCAGCATACATCAAATTTCCTGTTGTACTTTGCAGCAGCAGTTACATGTGTAGTTACACTTCCAGCAAAAACTCAATTTATGCCAAAAGAGAGACAGTTGTGGTTTCATGTGTAACTATGACATCATGCAATTTATATAACTACACACCAGGAAGGGGCCCTACCTGTGTATCATTCACCACCCACTACCACTCCACACAGCAGATCAGTGGTAAAGTACATGCTATGTAGCCATGCCCCACTCCCAGCTACCAACCTGGGCCATAGCAGGCCAGGAGTTTGGGTACAGAAGAGATGTGGGTCAATGTCACAGAAGCATCACATTTCTTAGTAACTACAGCTTTGTTACAATCCAATAAGTAATTATGTAAATTATTTTGATAGTATAAGTAACCAATGTAGCTGTATAGCAATAAAGAATATTAGATTGCATGTTTATTAAGCAGTAAGTGCATGAGGGACTGATTTCTGAAGGAAAGCATACATCAGAACTACAGCATTGACATTCAATGTAAGTGTTTAGCAGTTACATCCTTCTTCATATGCTTTAAGTGTCAGTTTCTGTGTACTTACTTTGCAAATACATGTTAGTTAGTCATTAACAGTGGAAACAATGCCACAGAGCCAGTACATTCCTTAGTAACTACAGAATTGTTACATCTTCTTCTTACACTTTAAGTATCTGTTTCTGTAAACTTACTTTGCAAGTACATGTTAGTTAGTCATTAACTGTGGAAACAATGCTACAGAAGCAGCACATGCCATAGTAACTACACAACTGTTACACCTTCTTCTTACACTTTCTTTGAAGTATCTGTTTCTGCATACTTACTTTGTAAGTACATGTTAGTTAGGCATTAACTGTGGAAACAGTGCCACAGAAGTAGCACATTTCCTAGTAACTACTGCACTGTTAAAAGTCAATAAGTAATCAGGTAAATGAATGATTCTGTATTGCATAGCAATTTACAATGGTAGATTGTATGTTTATTTTTAGTTCATATTTTTTTTGTTGTTTGCACAGTATACAAGTGATGGCTCAGGGATTTGAATCAAGTTCTCCAAGTTTGAGGGCAGTGCTTTTAACCATTATGCTATACAGCAGTAGCTTCATGAGGGAGTGATTTCTGAAGGATAATTTTAAGTGTCACTAACTACACTGTAACTACTGTTTAACTACAGAGTAACTGCACTACATAGTAGTTAACTAGTTTCACAATGCTTATTGTACACTTACATAACTTTAAATGTGTTGCTCCTGTAAGATTGACCCATACCTCTACTGCACCTACACCCCTGTCCTGCTGGCGCCCAGGTGAGTAGCTGGGGTGGAGCATGGGCTACCCTTCGATGACAGTTCTAATTCTTCTGTACCAAAGACTAAACTATCCCATTGTACAATGCTGAACAGTCATGATAAATCTGATTATAATCTGAATATACATCATGTATATTGTATTTCAACTGTATTCTTGGGTTCCATGTCATAACTTTGATAGCAGAAAGGCAATTGCCATTAGGGTGAGTGTACATCACTAAAAATCAGTTTTGGTGATGTACACTCCTGGCATACAGCAAAAAGGTGCCAGAGACTTTTTTTTTATTTGGGGGACTGTGCTCCCTGCATCCCCCTACTAAAGGATTCTCAACTTCACTGGGGTGTATGTCGGGGGGGTGCAAAACCAGACAAAACAAATTATGGCCATTAGCAACACAATGAACACACACCCGGAACGGAACCCAGCACCATCGCAACCCTAGCCTGCCACCCATCCCACCACAACACAGGGCCGGCTCAGCAGCCCACCACTGCAGAACACCTCACAAACCCTTCCTTCCCTTCTGCCTATCGCATGCTCTCTCCACCTATGCACATGAACATATAGCGACATCATGTTGCTATATTTGCAGACCCACCATCTGGTAGCCCTCCCTGCCTGGTAGCCCTGTGCACAGGCACCATGATTGAGCCACCCTTTTTGAAAGCGCTCAATCGCGATCACCATAATCACAGGCTACCCATTTTTGCAGTTAATTGCACCTAGCTATGCTCAGTATATTCAATGTATTCTACTTCTTGTACCTTTCTCTTTTAATGTAAGTGTATTGTCTATATTACCTATGTACCATCTTTATGGCTTGGGTCATGCCTGACAATGGTCCACTGAATCTGTGCACCTACCTGTTAAACAAACAAACAAACAGTCAGAAAGACAGACAGACAAACAAACAAACAATACATAAATATCACTGATCTGCTGAGTGAAGTTATGGTGGGTGATGCCAGATACACATGCCAGAGCACTTCCTTAGCCATTACATTTCCTTACCTCTAGATGAATGAGGCTATGGCACCATCATTCACACCAAACTACCACAGCCCCTGACTATACTATGAGGGTTGGGGCATAGTGGTGAAGGCGTGCATGTAACGACTAAGGAGGAGTCCCTGCATATGTATCTTGTACCACCCACCATTACTCCACACAGCAGATATTTGTTTTCCAGGGAGGCTATAAGAGAGGTGGGGGTGGTGGACCTACTGGCAGGGAGTGACCACCAATATGTGTAGTTCATGTTCAACATGTGTAGGGAGGTGGTTGGTGCAGGAATGTGGGTGGCTGACTTTAGTAGGATGGGTGGAATCTTAGGAGAGTACCTGGCAGCAATTCACTCACACTGGGATGCAAACAAGAAATGGTGGAAAAAAAACTACATTGGGGCTTGTGGAGGCTGTTGGGACCTGTACCAAACTGCAGATCAAGAAGGAAGATCTAAGAAATCAAGCTGGATAAGTAGGGGAGGTTTAAATAAGGTGTTGGTAAAAAAAGAAGCATTCTGTACATATAAGAATTCTGGGAGTGGGGAAGATAGGGATGAGTATGTGAAGAAGTCCAAAGAAGTTACCAAAGGTGTTAGAGCAACCAAGGCCTTCAGGGAACTGAGGCTGGCTCAGGGAATCAAAGACAGGGAAAAGGACTTCTTCTGACACATTACAGAAAGAAGGAGCTAAAAGGATCAGATAGTGTGGATCAAGAAGGGTGGAGTGGGGAAAGAAAGGAACAGAACAGGCAGAAGCACTAAATGAGCACTTCTGTTCCATATTAATGAGGGAGAAGGGCAGGCAGCTTCCACGGGGGAGGGTGGGGAAGGTGGGCAGTGGGGAGGGGGTGACAGATGGGGTAATCAGTGAGGGCAGTTATTAGATGGTCTGAGGGCTCTGAGGATGGATAAGACACCAGGATCAGACAGCATACATACCAAGGTGTTGAGGGAACTGGTGGAGGTACTAGCAGGGCCACTTGTGGACCTATTCAGTACCTCCCTGGACACAAGGTGTGTGCCATGGGACTGAAGGATGGCCAATGTGGTACTTCTCCTTAACAGTGACCCTAAGGATGAACCAGGCAATTACAGGCCTGTAATCCTGACATCTATCATGGGGAAGCTGATGGAGACAATCCTGAAGGAGAAACTGGTGACATTTCTGGAGGATAATGGACTTCTTGGCAGTTATCAGCATGGGTTTGTCTTGGGAAGGCCTTGTCAGACTAACCTGGTTGAGTACTATGAATGGGTACTGAGGTAACTGGACAAAGGTCATGCAGTGGATGTAATATTTTTGGACTTCAGCAAGGCCTTTGATTCAGTGCCACATGGGAGGTTGGAGGGGGATTGAGATATGCGGGGGTTTGGACTAAGATGGTTAACTGGATCAAAAACTGGCTTCAAGGAAGACAGCAGATAGCAGTGGTTGGGGGGTGCTATCTTCTCCAAGGGCAGTTACAAGCAGGGTGCCGCAGTATCGGTACTGGGGTAGGTGTTGTTTGGGATTTTTATAGCAGACATCTTGCATTGCATCAGGAAAAGATAAGCCTCTTTGCTGGTGTTACCAAGTTGAGGGCAGTGGTGAGTGCCATAGAGGGATGGCAGGAACTTCAGAATGACCTGATTAAACTGGAAAAGTTGTTGGAAGAGTGGCAGCTGAGATTCAGTGCTAAAAAGTGCAGGGTGATATACTTTGGAGGGAAGAACCCAGGGAGGAGATATCTGCTGGGTTGAGTACAGCTAGGTACCACTGAGGAGGAAAAGGATCTAGGGGTGGTTGTAAATGGGAAAATGAACATCTCAGGGCAGTGCAGGACTGCAGCAGCAGAGGCCAACAGGATGCTGAGGTGTACTGGGAGAAGAATCTCCTCCAGGAATAGGGAGGTGATCCAGCCTCTCTACAGGTCACTGGTCAGACCACACCTGGATTACTGCATGCAGTACTGGTGCCCATATCCAAAGAAGGATATCGGACTACTAGAAGGGGTACAGCACAGAACAAGTAAGATGATACAGGGATTGTGGGAAAGACCATATGAAAAGAGGCTGTGTGATTTGAATATACTCCCTGTAGGAGAGGAGAGATTTGGGGGGGGATATAATGGAGAGCTTCAAGTACTTAAAGAGGACTAACAAGACAGGAACAGAAGGGATATTTAACTTAAGCAGGAGGAGGGACACACAAGGCCATAGTCTTAGATTGGAGGGAGGTAGTTATAGGATGGAAATGAGAAGACATAGAAACGTAGATGCTGATGGCAGATAAGGACCGCAAGGCCCATCCAGTCTGCCATTTTTTCTGCCTTATGAATGTGCCATAGGCCTGTACTCTGTCAATGATCTATCTATTCATATTCATCTGTATTGCTCCCATATGCCTGTCCCATGCCTGTTTGAAGCCCTGCACTGCATTCATATCCACCACTTTTTCACAGAGAAGGTTGTGGCAAAATGGAACTCTCTACCAGAGGAGCTGGTATCCTCAAGATAGTGGGGGTTTCAGAAGGAGATGGGACAGGGTGAGATGGGGGTTATTGTGAAGGGAGATGAGGGAAGGGAAGCTGCAAGGTAGTTGTGTTAGCTGCACATTCAAGCAGACAAATTTCCTATGTTTAGATGTTCCTAGGTGCACTGATCCAATAGACTGTTTTCAGACACAACCCGGGCCATAAAGATGGTACATAGATAATACACTTACAATAACAAAGAAAGGTACAGGGACTAGAATACACTGAATCAGTGGTGCAAGTGGTTGACAAGAAGTACAGGAACTCAGGCACTGGCAAATATGAAATGCAGAATGATGATCCTCAATCTGAAGGATAAGTGTGTCAAGACACATTTATCTGTTTCGACACTAGTAGATTCAGTTAGAGATATTAAAGTATTTACAGGAAAATAGCATTGTTGTAGAAGTCAAATGTTGTTCTGGAAACCCTGATTTCAGGTCACAGACACAAAAACTGTCATTATGTTGCTGGTTTAAGAATTTCATTTCCAGTGTCAGTGGGAAGTAGTACAGGAACTCAGTTCCTGCTGCAAAAAAGGTACAGGAACCGAGTTCCTGTGCATTCCTGCTCACTTTCATCACTGCACTGAATGTATTGAGTATAGCTAGGTACAACTAAGTGCAAGAATACAGTTGAAATACAATAGAGTAGCAGCTAAAGTGCGGGTGCAATATACATGATGCACAGTCAGTCTTATGACTGTTCATCATTGTACAACAGTACAGTTTATTTATAGGTAAATAAGAGCCCCTCCAGTTACCGTTGTCCTGAGAGGTAGATCCCACAAGGTTCAGGGAGAAATCCTGTACAGGACAAGTCCTACCCCCTATAAAAATGTGTGTGGGGGCAAATTATATAAGGAAGGAGAAAGAGAGTCCCCATGGTTCCTCTCCTTTCTACCCCACCTAGGGGAGATCCCCCAACACAGGATCAGACCATGTCCAGGAGGACTGCCTCCCCAGCTGAAAAGAAAAGGACCTTAAGGGAGCCCCCAAGGCCAAGACAAGAAGCCCTACTTGCCCTCCCTCCCGGGGTGGGCCATCTGTCGCTTAGGGAGACAAAAGAGGGCCCGGAGGTACCAGTAGGACCCAGCCCACAACTGGCCTCAAGGAGGGGGAAGGGAAGCAGGGAAGGGGCATCGCCCAGGGACTAAGGCCAAGAGGGGAAGCTGCCAGTGATGAATGGTGAAGACAAACAAGAAGATCAAGAATTACAATAGGTACGTAATTTTCATATCTTCCCTGTGTCAATCTTCACCATTCATCACTGTCTGGGTGAGTACCAATTCCCCCAAAGGTGGAACCAGCACTTCCCTGAGGGACATGAGTCTCTCAGTCCCTTGTGGAGGAGGACCACATAAGGAGGAGCCCCATTATAGGCCAGTTAGGCCTGCAACTGATCAGTGGGAGGTGTGGTCTCCCATTGCCTGTGAGATGGAAATCGCCCCTGTAGTTCCCACCTTGACATGTGGAAGAAAGGGTTAGTCCCCTGCAGAACAGAGGCAGCATGCTACACCATGCCAAGGGAGGCAACCTTGATAGACAAAGCCACACTGTCCACCTAATGCAGATCACTGTCATCGCTAGCCTTAGAGCTACCTCATTCTAGTCATAAGACACCCTTGCCTGGTGCCTTGTGAGTTCTAGGCCCTGCACAGAGAGGGCAATGGCCTGTCTGGTTGCCTTCATATCAGGCAGCAATGTTAGCACGTAACCTAACATTAACCACAGATGCCTGCTGTAGGCAGCATGGTGTGCCTGATGAGTGGCAAAGCTGAGCATTACATGAGCTGAAAAGAACACTATCCATCTCCAGTGGTCAAACTCCACAGAGTCCACATCTGGGGACCGGTTGCACATCTGGCGTCTATGCCCAGAAGGGATATCCAGTACCCTCACTTCCGAAGTGGGATGAGACAAGGTCCCTGGAGACCCCTGGTGTGCATAATACCTGTGCTGGCAGTCCATAAGGACTGGAGTTGGGACAGATGGGTACTGACAGGTGTGAGATTATGCTTCCTGGAAGGGAATCAGCCAGGAAAGGATGACCAAGTGGTCCACACTGAATTCATTAAGAAAGACCACATCATCCAGTCAGTATTGCATCTTGTGATGTGGGAGAGGTGCAGATCGCCTACCAGCCTGGATAGGAAGTGCTGATACTCTATCTGATCAGCGTCTGAGGACAGATGGACAGAGGTATCCTTTTCCTTGAAGGAGGAAGATGAGGAGTCTGATGAATCTGAAAAGTCCAAGTCCAGCTACTGTGGGGGAGACAGGCAAAAGACCTGTTCATCCATAGCCCTGACGTACCTGAGGAAGGTGGCAGCAGTGGCTTTGAACTTCTCCCAGTTCAGGGGCCCTGAAAGACCTATGTGCCCTTGAAAATGGGGGTAGGCTGTAGAGGTAATGTGGAGACACACTTCACCTTATCTGAGTGACCTCTGCCAAGGCTAGGGGACCTCGCTGGTAATCTTGGACCTCCTGGGGATCCGCTGGTCTGTGCAGTTAGTGGCCACTCAACCAGCTCAAAGCAGTCAGGACTGAGCCCTGAATGGGAAACTTCCCTGTGAGGAGACTGGGGCTGCATAGAACAAGATAGGCAGACTCCAACCCCACCCAATAAGGCCTCCCTTGAAGGGGATGAGGGAGAGAACAAAGGCTCAGCACTGTGACACATCCCTGAACCCCCTAGGGTCCCCGGGAAAGGTCGCTGACCCATGTCCTGCCCCCTCAGTCCCATCGTTTCTAAGGTTAATCTCATTCTCACTCCCAAAGCTAGGGTCTGCTCCAATCCTGCAGGCCTCCTGAGGGAGGCTGCCAAAGAGTGAGTCTCTTTTCTGGCCCAGGAGGAGAACAGCACCAGGACCAACAGCTCTCTGGGCCCCCAAGATCCAAACCACCATCTCCTCAGATGGAGGGTCACTATTAGCAGGCATGCTCCTGACATCACCACTGGCATGGGAGCCAGCACCTGTCATAATTGTTGGTGCCAAGGGAAAGAATGCCTGGATGGGTACAGAGTAACTGGGCATTGGAGAACCCTCTGACACTGAGGAGTTGAGCAGCCAGTCCAGATTGGTCTTCCAAGCATCTGGCTCAGGAGAAAAGGAGATCCAGAAGACCTACAGACAAGCAGTCCCAGAGGTTTTCCCACCTGCGGTGCCACTTGTGATGCAGCAGGAGGGCCCAGTACCCCTCACAGTGCCAATCATCAGAGCCACAAATGGCCCCAGGATGGACTTCCAGCCATGCGTCATGCAGAGTAGCAGCTTCTCTGCACAGCTCCAGCCACGCGACCATTAAAAGTCTCCTCACTGTATAAACACTAACCCTCCGGTATCTCAGTCAATGTTTAAAAACATCGAAAGACCTAAAGAAGAACTGAATACACCACCCATCCCATTATATGGACTTGGAGCAAAAATGCAACCGAAGCGAACTCCGCCTGTTACACCCGAAAAGGCGCCAAAGAAGCCTAGGGCCTCGGACTCTAGCCAGAACCTAAGTACCTCCACCACTACGGGGGACAGTGAGCCACTCACCCTTCACAGATTCCTTGAAGGATTCAAGCCATTTTGCGATAATCTGCGCAAACTTACCTTGGACCTTGCTACCATGACATTGCAGCTGAGTGAAGTTTCTCAATGGGCCTCCGATAACTCAGCAAGGCACTTTTAACTTGAGAAGAAACAAGATAAGCTCGACCCCGAGCTCAGTGCCTGCAGACAGTGGCTGGCAAAGCTGGAACTAAAGGTGGAGGACCTTGAAGGGCATAGTCGCTGGAATAATGTTATTATAGTTGGGCTCTCCAGAGGGGAAGAAGGGCATGATACAATATTATTTATGCAGAAGCTGATACAAAAGCTGGCAGGCCCTTCACCCTTTGGCAATAAATATATTATAGAAAGGGCTTACAATGCTCTCGGTGCCAAGCCAGCACCTGGTGCCCCTCCACGCCAACTAATTTTCCGCTTCTTAAATTTTCTGGAAAAGCAACACTTCCTTCAGAAATGTAAAGAGCTTCAAGAAATTAAGTGGGAAGGCAAAAACCTGAGAATAACCCAGGATCTGCCTACTTCTGTGCTCCTGAAGAGAATGACATTCCATTCAATGGTAACTAAGTTAATTGCTGTCGGTATTAAATTCAGAATGGCATACCCTGCCAGACTTCACATTCTAATTGCAGGAGTCTGGACCCCTTTTGAGGATTCCGAAGTTGCAGCTCCACAGCTTGAGCTCGCCTTTCCTGACCTCTTCAAGAGTCCCTGATGGGATACTGGGAAGATTTCTGTTGGTAATACAGATATGTAAGAGTGAAGGGGAAGTATTTAAATGGGAATGTACTTTCTGAATCCAAATATTCTGGTTATACTCATTTTTATAAGAATACAGAAGCACCCAGCTTTATTGAGCTCCTTAAATATATCCCACGTTGATGGGGTGAAAGTAATCAGCCCTCAGGCAACATTTGCATTGGCCCTAGGTTCGCCCCGCTACATGTGTTGCAGCTTATACCACCGATAAACTTTCCCTGTTGCTTAACATCTTGTTTCAAGAAGGAAAATGCTGACTCTGGTGGATAGTGCTGTCCTTCGTTGGAATCTCCTAATGGCATAAACCTGGACTGAGAGGATGGAATGTACAGTGCTAGAATAGGAGAATTGTTTTAATTTCTCCTCAGCAGATCCCTGGAGAATCGGGGGAGCAATATCTCTTACCCTTCCTCTCATTTTCTTTTAGTAACCTCCAACTTTAGGCCCCGAACTGTCTTGACTACCAAAATGAGTCCTATTTTGCAGTTTTTCTTTATAATACATCATCGCCACGAGAAGGAGCTCAATACAACTGATGGGCACTAATCTGAAACATCTCTTTAGCAGTGAACAACTGAGTGCTGATTTGGATTTTTTCTTTTTTTTTTTCCTTATTCCTGCAGATGGACAATGTAAGTGGCACTATGTCAGTGGAAACATCAGGTCAGGGGAGCTGGTGAACACTCATAATAAGAGGAAACGTGAGCGAAAGAGAGAGCCATGGATTAGGAGTGTTTAAATCTTAATGCTAGTTGTGATGCAGGTTATAATGACAGAATACCTTTGCTTTTTTTTTGACTCTTCACATGTGGGAGGGAGCTTTCTATGTTATTGATAGTTGCGAATATAAACCTACTGATACAGATACCTGTATATGTTATTTTAATCCTGGGCATATGCCTCTGTTACACTAAATAATGATAATTGATCTGTTAAATGTTCAGAGAATAAGTTAGAAGTATTAGAATTTCAGCTGGATACTAAAGACTCAAGTTTATAGTTCCCAAACACCTTTGATGTAAAAGAACACTAGTTGATTTTTGGACACACTTAATATGTTTATGCATCTACCTAGTCAGGAATAGTATGGGGTCTTGTTGTGTTAGACCCTAGAAGGACTTTTGAGATTTTTATTCTTAATTGTTTTAGATTAATGAGGGTGGCTGGAAGGATGGGGATGGTTGTGGGGCATGAGGCAAAAGGTGAAGCACAGGAGAATGGGGAGGGGAAGGGTGGGATTATAGTTCATTGTCTACACCAGATATAATAGGGGATCAGTTAACCTTTGGGGGGTTGGGGGAGGATTTCTTCACACAGGAACTGTCATCTGGGGAAATTAATGGATACGGACTATTTACATCCATCAGCATGTAAACCTCTATGGCAGGTACAGTGAGAATTCTCACATAGAATGTCAGAGGGCCAAGACGCAAACTTAAGCAGTACCAGCTTCTTAAACATCTTAACTTGTTGGCTGCGAATATTGTTATGATGCAGGAATCCCGCTCGTTAAATTCAGAGGCAGACAAATTATGCAGGCAACAAATAGGTCAGTCCTTCTTGGCTGAGGGCAGTACCCAAAGTCGAAGGGTTATGATTTTAATTTGTAGATCTATACCATTTACTCCCAATTTAATTATACCAGACCCAGAAGGGCGTTACATTACCATCAAGGGGAAACTTTACACCAGAGACATCGTACTTGCTAGCATATATGGCCTTAATACTGACTCACCCAGTTCTTTTATGCATTTACTAAATACTCGTATGCCCTATTTAAACATACCTTTAATTATAGGAGGGGATTTCAAACTGGTTGTTGATCCACAGATAGATCACTCAGGTAGGTCACTTAAAGGACTCTCCCAAGCCCAACGAGCACTCTGGGAATTGTTAGAAGGGTCAGGTCTGATAGATATTTGGAGTGTCTTTCACCCAGTGGTTAAAGAGTTTACATTTACCTCACAGGTCCACCATACGTCTTCAAGTATTGACTACCTATTAATTTCCCAGAACTTGATTACCGGTGTGTCGGATTTTAATATAGTTAGTTTAGATTTTTTTGTTGACCGGGTAAGTGCACTAGACAAATCCTGCCTATTTTCAGGCACAACTCAGGGGAGGGGAAGACAGATGAATGCCAACTGACCTTGAACCAGATTAAGCTGTTGGTGGTATTTTTATTGAATGAGGGAAATTTGGCCAGGACACCGGGGAAATTCCCCTACTCTTTCCGATATGAAGCATGGGATCTTTAACATCCTCCTGAACTACCACCAATTCAGGCAGATGGGACCTCGGTTTAACGTCTCATCTGAAAGACGTCACCTCGGAAGTGCAGCACCCCTCTCATGCTGCACCACAGTGTCAATACTGGGCCATTAACCCAAGTGCCAGATGTGGGAACTGAACCCACAGCCCTCTGATCTCCTGGCCACAGAGGTGAGTGTTCTACCTACTGAGCCACTGACACCGGGCCCACTATCTGACCACTCCCCAGTGTCGTGCTTGATCTCCCTTGTATTTCTTCCCATGAAGGGTGGGCGATGGAAGGTCAACAACCAATTGCTTAGAAATCCAGAAAATGTTAAATATATAGCTGAACGCATCACAGTTTTCTCCAAAATCAATACTAATTCAACAGGAAGACCTGATATTGAATGGTGTGCCCTAAAAGCCTACCTTCATGGCCTTCTGATTGGATTGGCATCCAAAATGAAAAAGATGCAAGAGGAGAAACTTAAATCCCTATTACCTCAAATTCGGTCTTTGAAACACACTCTATCACCCCAGCCTTCTGATTTAGTAAAACAAGATTTAGTAAAGTTAAAAGATGCTTATCTGAATTTACTAAGACAGAAGCTGAATTCTCCTTCCTCAAAACGAAAGCCCTTTATTTGGATCAGGGAGAAAAGGCAGGGCGTCTCCTGGCTTTCAAACTTAAGCAACTTGAATTGAATGGGTTCATTGCCTTGATCTGCTCCATGGAAGATGACACCTTAAAAATATCCTTGTCAGATATTGTTTCTGAATTCAGAAAATATTTCATAATGTTATATAGTCCGATGGAGGAACCTCCGTCATTATCTAAACTGGACTTTTTCTTAACACATCTCTCATTGCCTTCTATTTCGAATATACATAAAGCTGCTCTTGTCTCTTCCATCACTTCAGAGGAAATAGATTTATTAAAGATCTCCCGATAGACAAGACACTGGGTCTTGATAGTTTCTTGGCAAATATTTATAAAATGTTTGCCCCACAGCTGGTTCCATCACTTCTGGCCTTATTTCGACATATTCTTTTGGGGCAAGATTCAGATAAGTCTCTGTTTGAGGCCTTAATTACCCTAATACCCAAAGAGGGTAAACCTCCTGATAGAATGCAAAGTTACAGACTGATTTCCCTTCTGAACCAAGATTTCAAGATTCTTACAAAACTTCTTGCAGATCAGTTAGGCCCGATATTGCCGGATATCATAGGCCCAGAACAGGTGGGATTTATGAAGGCAAGATCCTCGGTAGACCATCTCAGAACCCTGTTGCATGTCTTTTTGGCTACCAGGGATGCTGACTTTCATGCTGTGCTTATCTCCCTGGATTCCAAGAAGGTACTTGACAGGGTTGATTGGAACTTTTTATTTCAATCGCTTCAAGCTTTTGGATTTCCCCCCTTGTTTGTACAGTAGACTAAGGCATTGTACAAATCTCCAAGTGCACGTGTTGCTTGTAATGGGTCACTGTCCGATCCTTTTACACTTTATGCCGGAACCAGACAGGGTTGTCCACTATCCCCCTTATTGTTTAACATCTATTTAGAACCTCTTATTCACAGGATTACAGCAGATCCAGATGTCCAGGGTATAGTGGTTCACCATCAGACTGTCAAAGTCTCAGCCTATGAGGACGACTTGCTCCTACAGCTGTCCCACCCTAAGACACCAATGCCTGCCCTGATTACAATCTTGGAAGAATTTAGCTCTATGTCTAACTACAAATTAAATAAAGATAAGACTGTGGTCTTCCCTCTAAATTACAAAGCGATAAAGATAGATGCTTTAGTTGTAGGTTTCTCTTGGCAGACTAAATCCTTGAAATACCTGGGAGTTAACTTGTCAAGAGACCCCAGTAGATTCAAAAAATAAAATCTGGATCCACTAGTTGCTGTTATTAGGCAATATCTTCAAAGACGGACGTTAGTCCCCCTCTCTCTTTGGGGGAAAATCAATATAGTTAAAATGAATATTTTTCCATGGTTATTCTACCCAATTAATCTTTCAAATGTCTGGATCCCCTTGGTGTGGTTTAAATGGATGCATAAGATGATTACAGATTTCATCTGGGCAGCTAGGAAGCTTCAGATAAGTTAAAACAAGCTCTCAGCCCCCAAAGAGAAAGGAAGACTCCGTCTCCCGCACATTGGACTGTATTATTGGGCCAGTCATGTAAGCAAGTACTTGAAATGGCCCACAACTGAGCACCCTTCAACATTATATTCTTTTACTCCCATATGGCTCAAAATAGAATGTACCCTTATAAAGGCAAATGGGCTATCTCCCAGGGTGCTTTTACATACTAGGTTAAAATCCTTACCCCCTCACTTAAAGGCAGCCCTATAGTGATATTTATAAGAGTTCACTCACAGCTATGTTCCTTCTTGAAATATGAGCATATTCTAGATCCCTCTCAACCATGGTGGGGGAACCCAAATCTCACTATTGAAGGTGAACCTCTACAATTGAAATGGATCTCCCAGCTGGGAGATCACCCACTTAGCTTTTTTATTCAGGAAGATGTCTCTTGGTTACCTGTCCTGAGATTATACATAAAGCCCAAATTCCAAATTCTGTTATTTTTAAAATATTTCAATTACGACACCTGATGGTAAAATCTTTTGGCTCTGTGCCACCGATACCCTCAAGTTTTATCCTACTGGACAGAACTGATTCCTATGGCAGGCCTACCTCATGCTGGATCTAAGATGTATGGGATATTACATAACTGGAAATGGCCAGATTGTTTTGGCCCGACTCAATTTTGGGCTTCTCTTTTTCCTCATCAGGAAATTAATTGGCCTTCTTTGTGGTCGAATTGTCATAAATATGTTAGACAAGACAAGCTCCGGCTAATTCAGTTCAAAGTCCTGCATAACTTCTATTATTCACCCCAGAAATTACCTAAGCTGGGACTCCTGTCATCTGCTATCTGTACTCGTTGCCAGCAGGAAGAGGGGAATTTACTACACATATTCTAGAAATGTCCCAAAGTAGCCCCCCCATGGCATGCAATTCAACAGAGGGCTGATCCTTTATTAGGTTTGTACAATCTTTTCTCTCCCAAGATATGTATATTGGGGGATTTTTCCTCTGCCACAGTTAATAACAGAACATTTCATATAACTCTTATAGCTATGTCAGTTAAAAGTCTGGTTTTGTGTCATTGGAAAGACACGATTGACATTGCTTATAGTGAGTGGCTACAAGAGTTGCTGGCAAATCTGCATTTGGAAAATATGATTGCTAATTTACATGATCAATCCTAGAAATTTCAGAAGATCTGGGGCCCTTTGCTGACATTGTATTCCCTACAATCACCATAGAGGTCCACCATCTTTTTATTTTTCCAGCTGATATTTTATCTTGTGCGAGGAAATGGGGAAGGGGAGGGTGGAGAAGGGAGGGTGAGAGAGTTGATCTAACTCCTGTTATATAATCCTGTTTCATCTGCATGTATGCTAACTGGATCTTCTCTCTGTAACTGTATAAAAATAAATGAAGTTTGAATTGAAAAACAAAATGGCCCCAAGATACAGAACAGCAATGGTGGGCAGCACGCATGGGCCATGACTCCGGAGGAGCCTGCACCTCTGAGGAGCTGACTGCCTGTGCCTTGCTCACAGCCTGGCCCCCAAGCTGCCCGTACCAATCCTCCAGCAATGCAGAAGAGACCTCCTCCTCCCTGGCAAGGCTAGAAGAAGTGGAGGCCCCCCTCCTCACAGGTCTGTTTAGAATCAGGAGGGACTCCAAAGGAAGGGTGGAGAGACCTGGGCTTGGAGTGCCTCATACAACACTGCCCTCTGAAAGTCAGTGGATCATGGCTGACTTTCCATGCACAGTGCTCCAGTGCTCCACGGTCCATGGAGAAGCAAGCATTGCAACAATCGATATCATGAGACAGACCCAGGCAGGTGAGGTATTGGTCATACTGGTCCATGATGGACATCTACCAGTGCTGGGACACCAAGGAGGAGGAGCTGGCAACCATTTCTGGCTGACCAGTGAGCACCATATAACTGGTCTGAAGAGTGGTACCACCTTTGGTGCTGGCTTCTCCCCCTACTAGAAAAAAACTCACACTCTGGTGCTGTACCTCCGACTGTCACCCAGACAGTGATAAATGGTGAAGACTGACACAGGGAAGATCGTTAGTACTGTGCTGTAGTTACATAATTCACATGAAGTGGTAGTTACTGCAATTACTGTTGCCTCCCTTCTGCCTCAAATCAATTATTTCTGGCAAATGTAACTATGTATGTCACACTTTGCTACAGATGTTACATGTGTAGTTACACTTCCAGCTTAAATCCATTTTTCTGTGGCACTTTGCTACAGTTGTTACATGTGTAGTTACACTTCCAGCATAAATCAGTTTGTGCCAGTAGAGAAATGGTTGTGGTTGCAAGTGTAACTACCACTTCATGCAAACTGTATAACTACACACTATTCAAATGTGAAAGTAATTAACAAATGCATAATATTTACAGTGCAATAATAGTGTAGTTACTTCATACAAATGTGTGTCTAACTACATAATGCACAAATATGAAACTAAATGCCAACTGCATTATAGTTGAGTGTAACTACACAGTACTTACATAGCAGTTACATTGTAGGTTTACAGTAATTACAGTGTAGTTAAAGACACTTAAAGTGTTACCAGCTGCCCATCTCTGAATGCCCTCTATAAG
Source organism: Neoceratodus forsteri (assembly GCA_016271365.2). NCBI lineage: Eukaryota > Metazoa > Chordata > Ceratodontiformes > Ceratodontidae > Neoceratodus > Neoceratodus forsteri. Next base: position 132,614,587 of record JADMNL010000022.1, read on the forward strand.
GGATTTATCTCTCATTGTCCCAGTGGCACAAAAGGGTGTGTAGTAGTCAATCTTCATTGGTGATCTCACCAGGGCTGTGTACAAGGGCATTATTACCTCTGGATGTCTGCTTTTGGTATTCTTTTTAATACATCATAATATTTTATTTCCCTGTTTTAGCTTGTGTCTGGTATTTATGTCAAAGGTTACCTTATTGTCCACTATTACTCCTAGATCCCTGTCATTTGTTGTTGTATGTAGGTATATGCCATTCAGTTGATACTAAAATTCCTGATTGTTTTTCTCCATGTGCATTACCTTACATTTTTCCAAGCTAAATTGGAGCGTATTACTATTTGACCATAATGCTATAGAAATGAGGTTGTCATGTAGATCACATGCTACTTTCTATTGTTAACAAATGCACCTATTTTGCTGTCAAAAGCATACTTTCCAATCTAGACACACCCAGTTACCATCATGGTAGCAATATATATGTTGAAAAGAGTAGGACACAACATGGAGCCCTTAGGAGCCCTACTCATTACCTCCTTCCAATCTGATGTAAATCCTTTGATTCCTACTCGTTGATGTCTGTCAGTCAACCATGGTTTCACCAATGCCATTATGTTCATCAGCATCTGAAGAGAGATAAGCTATTTGACCAATACATCATGTGTCATTGAGTCAAACACTTTTGCGTATTCTAAAAAGATTATGCCTATAGGCAAACCTCTGTCTAACACTGCATCTATGGGTTCAAAAAAACTAAGCAGGTTATTTAAACATGATCTGACACTAGTGAATCCACATTGATTTATATCCAAATGCCCTAGATCTTTCATATGTTTACCATACATACTTGAATCAGGCCCTCCAATAGTTTACTCATGATAGATGTGAGACTAATTGGTCGATAATTTCTGACTACTTTTTTGTCCCCTGTTTTGTAAATAGGTGTAATGTTTGCCTCTCTCCACTCCTTTAAGGTATTACCTCCCTAATGGATGCATTTAACAGCATGGTAACTGGGCCTACCAGAACATCCTTCAGTTCCTTTAAAAAGTTCTAATTTATTCCATCAGACCCTGCTGATGAATTGCTCCTTAATTTAATAAGTCGAGCTATGACTTATTTTTTGGAAAAAAAGTATTTCTAAATTATCCTGACAATTCTGTATGTTCACAATTGGGGTATCATTATGAGTTTTTGGTTGGCAAATACTATGAAAATATTGATTAAATTCATCTGCTATATATTGCTCATTATTTAAAATTCACAGTTGTATTTCTAAAGATCCAATTCCAACTTGTCTTCCTTTTAATGATCATATATAATTATAAAAATATTTTATATTGTCATTGACACAGTGGCCATATGTAATTCAGCCTATTGCCTTGCCCGTCTTATGAGTCTTTTTGTGCAGTTCACTTCTTTTTTGTAAGAGACCCAGTTTTCATTAGTTGAATTATTTTTATACCTTGCATATTTCCTTTTCCTTCTTGTAATACTATTTTTAATATTTCTTCCCCACCATGTGGGTATTCTGCCTTTTGCATTATATTTTTTAACTTTTGGGACCCATCGTTATTGACAAAATTGTATTCTGTTATTAATTTTGAAACAGATATTGTCCATGTCTGCACCTGTCAAATTCTGTTTCCAGTTCCATGATGCTAAATAGTGTTTTATTGATTTGTAGTCAGCCTTACGATAATTTCTTATTTCCATTTTCCCCTTAATGTTAACTTCATTATGATTAATATTTATATACCCAGTGTTATGGTCACTGCCACCTATTGGGTCACAAATCTGTAAACTAATTGTATCATGCTGAATATTCATTAGGAATAAGTCCAAAGTGTTTCCACCTCTTGTTTGGACCCTTTTGTGTGACACAATCAATGAAATTATTTCTAAATTGGATTTCCCTTGTGGTGTTTCCCAGTCAATTGTTGGGTAATAAAAATCCCCGTTAAAATAAAGTCCACTGTGATTTCAAAATTGTTTAGGGCCACAAGAAATGCATTATTTTCTTCATTACTCAAACTTGGAGGTCTGTACATTACACCTACTGTGATGTTCTTATTGGCTGTTTGAATATTGGTCCAAAGTAATTCCACATTCCTTGACATTTTATTTCCAGCTGTACAAGCATCAGTTTTTATTTTCTTAGTGATATATAATGCACTTCCACCCCTTGTTTGTTTTCTCTGTTTTTTTAAAAAACAATTGTAACCCTGTATATCCATATCCCATTTCCAATCCTGAAACCAAGTTTCAGTAACAGTGCATATGTGTATCTGTTTTGAAATCAGTATCTTTTTTAACTCATCCATTTTATTTCCAAGACTTCTAGCACTAGTTAAAAAATCCCTAAATCACTGTCTTTGGTACTGTTCCTCCTAGTTAACTTACTGTGAAAATTTTGCATTTTGGATTTATTTCTATTAGGGTTCTGGTGGATATTTTTGGCCCCCAAATGAAGTTCTCTGTCCCCCATCCAACCTAGTTTAATGATTTTAGTATGCTATCAGAAAATATCTTGCCCAACAAGTCACTCCTCCTCTATTCAAATGCAGCTTATCATGACTAAATAGATGTATTTGATATACAAAATGTCCCCAGGTAGTAATACATTTAATTCCCTTCATTAAACACCACTCCCATAACCAGTTACTACGTTTTTTTTTTTTGATTTTAGTATTAATTGTATTGTTCGTTCTTGGTACTGGTAACATTTCAGAGATAATCAGTTCTCATTGACTATCTCTGATCCATCTATTGTTTTCCCTATAGGCATTAAAGATGTTTTCTGCCAGCCAAAAAATTTTAAACATCATTGGCCCAATATGTATTACAACAAGAGAGCTCTGTGGTACATTCCCCATCAAGTCCCCTACAATGCCATTCATATATCTCACCCCTGCCCCCGGGTAACAACTGCTGACCACATTTGCTAATTTTAATGGTGACGTGGTCTGTGTACCTGATTATGGAGTCACCTACAATGTACACGTTCCTATTTTAGTTTCTAGTCCCAGAGGTTCTTCTTCAAGGTGATAAATGTCACTAATATGATCTGTTGCACCTCTCATTTCTTGAGCTATGTCTAGAATATCACTAGTTTGGACTCAATATCTTCCATTAATTCTTCAAGAGCAGTAAAGCAATTATCTGCAGGGACAATATATTCCATGACCTTTCTCCCTTTTTTAGTTCTAGTAACTTTAACACTTGAAATTTCGTCCTCATCCTTCAGATCTCTTTGTCTTTTCTCTCCATGACATGTATTGCCCAGCTTTAGCTGGCCACAAAGTCCAGTCAATTGCTGGGTTCCCAGTGTGTCCCTTTTTAAGCACTTTATTTCCAGTTCTAGCCCAATGAATCTGATACTTAATTCTCTTAAATCCACACACTGATCACACATAAAGTGTGTCTGGTTGCTAGTTTGTGTGAGACTAAATTTATGACATGAGGAGCATTTTAAACCCACCTCCCCACATGTAGTAATTATGTACATGCTATCCATTTATAACTATTAGCACAATAAGTCCCTGTAATAGTGATAGCTTTGAGTTTTACCATTGACTGATATGGGAAATAATCTCACTTGTATTCTTCCTGGTCCTTATCCACTTTTCTGTCATGTTCGACTCCACTTACTGGAGCCAAGCACTAAATAGGTCATTTTTAGCTATGTCACCTGTTGCCTTGGTGATGCACACCCCACTTCCTGGTTACTTTCCTGTGCAGGCCAACAATGCTGCGCAAGCTGCCTTTAGAAAGACAGTGTGGCGGCACTCAGACGATCCAAATTATCTCTCTGAAATGCCTAGTATAGGTGTCTGTTGGTTCCTGGTCCTCTTGCAAAACTGGAGGAATGGGAGCACCTTGAACCAAAGGTGCTACCCTGCCCAGTTAAAAATACATCCTGCTGTACAGCAAATGCAGGGCTTACTGTGTCCAAACACACTGCCTTCCCCTGCAGCACTTCAGAAAGCAATTAAATTAAAAATACTCCCTGGAGCCGAGTGCTAAATAGGGCAATTTTAGTTATGTCACCTGTTGCCTTGCTGATGCACACCTCACTTCCTGGTTACCTCCCTGTGCAGGCCGACAATGCTGAGCAAGCTGCCTTTAAACTCACAGCATGGCTGCACTCAAAGGATCCAAGTTATCACTCCAAAACACCAAATATAGGTTTCTGCCAGGTTCTGGTTTGCTCACAAAATGGAAGGAATGGGAGCACCTCAAACCACAGCTACTATCTTGCCCAGTTAAAAATACATCCTGCTGTACAACAAATGCAGGGCTTACTGTTTCCAAACACACTGCCTTCCCCTGCAGCACTTCAGAAAGCAATTAAATTAAAAATGCTCCCTGGAGCTGAACACTAAATAGGGCAATTTTAGCTATGTCACCTGTTGTCTTGCTGATGCACACCTCACTTCCTGGTTACCTCCCTGTGCAGGCTGACAATGCAGAGCAAGCTGCCTTTAAACTCACAGCATGGCTGCACTCAGAGGATCCAAGTTATCACTCCAAAACACCAAGTATAGGTGTCTGCTGGCTCCTGATCTTCTCACAAAATGTGAGGAATAGGAGCACCTTGAACCACAGATACTACCTTGCCCAGTTAAAAATTCACCTTGCTGTACAGCAAATGCAGGACTTACTGTGATAATAGTGGAGAAAATGTTTGGCTCCTGCCCAAAAGGTGATTTCACTCAGTGACTGCAAAATCACCTTACGAGATGTGAAAACACATTTTTATTTATTTACAGTATGTAAGTCTTTGGCAACCAGGTAAGTGTGCTGATCCAGGGGACCATTTTCAGGCACAACCCAGGCCACACGGTGGCAGTACAAGCATATAGTACAATAAATACAAGCAGTAAATATACAGACATCAGTGATGTGCAAAATGAAATACACAGGAGCAGCAACTGAGAGGCCACTAAACAGGTCATATAGTAGCAAACATATAGAAAACAATAGTTAAAATAACAAGTGCAAAAATTGGTTGAAATGGGATACTTTAGAAACTAGCTGTACATCAAGTATAGCAGAAATAGTGATGAGTAATAAATAGGTGCAGGACTTTAGAAACACAAACAAAACAGTCAGGTATGTGAGCAGTGTATGGACAAGGACAGGTACCATAGCATAGAGTGTGGGGTGATTAGCCAGGTGAGCAAACACATTTGGCCTCATCAAACAACTAGGATTTGAGATGAACCTTGAAAGTAGGATGTGTTTCCTGAAAGTGGATGGGCACAGGAAGACTGTTCCAAAGTGTAGGAACAGCTACAGATAATGCTTTTTCCCCCATAGCGGTGGAGACTTTAGGGATCTCCAAAGGGGGGCCATGGATGCACGCAAGCATCTTGAGGGTGCTCTGTACTTGAGGAGGGACATATATGGGAAGGTTTCACCATGCCTGATAGTGTTGTCTAGAATGCAGCCAAGTGCACAGTCAAACCTGTGGTGGAGTGGTAGCCAGCCTAGGGACTGGCAAAGGTGGCAGTGATGGGCAGAGTAAGGGGCTAGGAGGTCAAAATGACAGATATTGATGTACGTTGAGGAGAGGAATGCATGCATGGTTGAGAATGCTCATGAGAAAATGGGAGAGCAATAGTCCAGGATAGGTAGTAAGTTGCCTTGGGCAATGGCTGCACAAGCTTCCCTAGTCAGGAAAGGCCTGACCCGGTAAGCTGCTCCAAGTTTCTGGTTAAGATGTTGGATAACAGAGGTGATATGATTGTTATTAGATAGTGACAGGTCAAGAATTACCCCCAGGTACTTGAAAGTTTTTATATTGTCAAGTATGATGCTATCCGGTGCAGTAATTGAAAGAAAGTGCCCTGTCTTGACAACCTTAAAAAGGAAGGGTTTAGATGCAAACAGCAAGGATTTAGTTTTTTTTGTCCAGGATTTTAAAAATGATGCTGTCACTTTCATGAGGTGCTGTGAAGAAATAGCTATTTTGAAAATTTGGGAGACAAATATTAAAAATTATCAAAGTTACAAGCCTACATTCACAAACTGCAATGTAGGCTTGTAACAGTGTTGGTTTTAAATATTTTTACACCAGATTTTCAACATAGCCTTCTTCTGACCCCACCTCATGAACAATGGTGGAGAAAATTTTCAACTCCTGCACAAAAGGTGATTTTGACAGCATCACCTTTCGGGACAGATTTACCTAACATCACTTGCATTGTTCATGAGGAGGTGTCCCAAAAAAGGTATTTTGAAAATGCGGGACAGAAATATTGAAAAATGCCCAAGTTATGCTACTAAGTTCAAAAGTCCGTTGTAATACATTGAACCACATACTTGATTTCCTCAGTTCATGGTCCAGCATTGAAAAATGAAGATGTATCTGTGGTCCTGAGAAGATGAAGGTGTTGGACCCCTGTGGGGGTAAGTAAGGGCTTGGGGAGGTGTGGGGTGGTGGGCACTGAGTGGAAGGGTGGCATGGGGGGCACCTTATGGCACAACATACATTGATTGATGGTTTTCTTTTTGACAGGCTTAAAACAAACAAAAAAAACATGGAGGGATGGACTGCTTTCTGACACTGGGATTGGGCACCCCAGTGATGGCACCTTTGGGAATGGTGGTGGGAGACACAGAAGCAAGGGGGATATCAAGAGATGTGTAGTGGGGTTCAGCACCCTGCTCCACTAAAATGAAATATAAATGCACATGGGAAGAGTGGGTGGGTGGGACAGGCACTTGGAGGGGAAGGGGAGAATGAAATGATAGTGGGGGTGACACCCCACTCTGCTGAAATAAATAAAGATGGGAAAGGTTGTGTGGGCAAGCAACATGGATGGGAGGGGGAGAAAGAAGCTGTAGTGGGGGTGGGCTCCTCGCTCCACTTAGATTACAAAAAATATTTTGTAATACCTGAAGTCAGCTACATATGTTTGTAAGTTCAATGGTCTATGCAGCCACTATGATGTAATGCTTGTGCAACTGTGTTACTTGGTTTTGTCCATTCACACTGTCTATTCCAGAGGAATTACCACCCTGTAGGGGTACCAAAGACTAGGAACCCTTAAAGAGTGTTCCACCCCTAGAAGTGCCGCAGGACAATTCCCTTAGCTAAAGTTACCTTAGGAAGCATCCCCAAAAGAAGTAGTAGTATGAATTCACATTAGCAATCAGTATCTGAGAGGTATAGTAGTAGATTAGGCTCCAGGCAGCTTGATAATGTAATGAGATGCACAGGTTAGCAATGTCATGAGTATGATGGGTTACACTGGAGATTTACAGGGCCTCCTAAGAAGAGATGGAACTGTAAGCAGGGACACCATTCATCTCCATCCAACAGCAGAACCTACCTAAAAGAGCTAGGGAAAACTAACTGTGGCTAACTACCTTTTATGACCTGAGCCACGGAGGAGAGGAAAAAAAACCTTTGAGGAGGAAATCTCAGGGGATCCAAGGCCTAGGTTGCCTCCAGGTTTGGGATGTTTTGTTTAGTGGTGGCTCTGCTGCTGCAATTTAGAAACCCAATTAAAAAGGAGTGGAAATTTTCCAATTTGGAGGAAAGATCTCACTCGATCCCTCTAATGGGAATGCTGTGGAAGGTTGTGCGAGTGCTCTGAAACATCAGAGTCAACCAAGGCAACAGGAGGAGAGCAACGACTGCTGAGGCACTCACCTGGCCTACCCACCTTAAAACCAAACCAAGTGAACCAGAGGCAGTTGTAGGGAGAACACAGTGAAGGTGCCTTGCTAATAGAATACTAGAGCCAAAGAAGATTGCTGTAACCACCCTTCATGACTAGTCTTAAATTCTACACCAACAGCTATCATTGAGTCTCAAATGGCTTAAGCCAGGCCCAGAGAGTGGACATTCCCAGCTATGGACCAGTTGAGAAGGATCCCACCCCAAGTCAGGCACATTCAAGATGTGGACTTGATATGTGCAGAGTGAGTCTGTCGTCTTCAGGGAGGCCCTGCACCATGAAATGTTTATGGCTGGCATGACCCAGAAAATTGATGAGGAGCTGAATGAAGTGTTGAGTGGTGGGACCCTCACACAGGTCAGACATGGTAGTAGTGACCATTGAGCAAATGAATTGTATAAGCAATGAGTGGACCTGCACATAGGTCAGTAAGCAGAGTAAGCAAATGGTTGGACCTGGACGGGGGTTGAAGGAGCAGCAAATATGAATAGTGGGGAAAGACAGCCAGGCCATCAAGGAAGCCAATGAAAGGTGACAAAATACTCGGAGGACTTTAGTAGTGAAAGCAGAATTCGAACATTAGTTAGTATAACACATGGGGCCATGGCTCCTCATCTACACCTCCAGTCTCCCTCCATAGGAACATCAAGAAGTGATGTGAAGGCACCATGACCCTCATGCAGGTATGAAAACTAGTTTACAGCATCAGAGGTAGCTTAGCTAACCTACAGAGTAAAATAACAATGTGCAAACGTAATAAAGAAGCATCAGTATTGAGTTATTATGAGTTAGAAGTAGCAATTCGAATGAACATAGACTGCAGAGAGGCAACACTCTGAAAGCAGCAAATTGGCTAGCAGTGCAGTGAAGACAGCAGCAATGAGGTACATGGTATATGTTCATAAAGCAGGATTGAACTGTATGGTTTAGGGTTCAGAGTGAGCCTGAACCAGGTGAAAACAATTAAGGTGCATAGTATGGAGAGCAGCAGCGAGGAAGCAGCTTGAGCTGAAACACACTGCGATGCACATAGGAGGGTCCCCTACAGGTCCTCAGGGCAGCAGCGAGGCCACGCCCCCACCCCTGGAACATCCAAAAAGCAGCAAGCTCTTGTGCGATGCACATAGAAGGGTCCCCTACAGGTCCTGAGGGCAGCAGCAAGGTCACCCCCAACCCCAGAAACATCCAAAAAGCAGCAAGGTATGGACTTGGTGTGATCAGCAGAGCAATGCCACATTCAAGCCGGCTGGGCAAAAGTGTTGGATTGGCGCCATTTTTACTTTTTAAATTCGGAGTGCGCAACGGGACTGCCTGTCAGCATACAAGTGTTGATAGTCTCCCGATGCTCAGGTCAACTGTAATTTAGCAGCATTTGCAGTCTCTGGCTGTTACCTTAAGTGAATTTCAGCAGGACACTGTAATTTAGCAGGACTGATGTTACTTTAAGTTAATCTTAGCAGGGCATGTGTTTTCAGAGTGTAGTTGTACTTCTACTGCTCAGCATAACGCTACGGCAGTCTTCGGCTGGTACTTTAAATTAAATTCAGCTGAGTGTGTTTTAGAGTATCTCATGTTCTATTATGCTAATATAACAGGTAACAGCAGTCTTGTGTTTTATTCTACCTATAGCAAGTGTAAGAGATACGGCTACCTTAAGTGCTTACTTTTAACTGCCCTTAGGTGCTCATGTTGAACTGCTGTTAGAAACTATTGCAACCCCACCCACCTGGTCACCCATTCTATGTAAAAACTAGAGCTGAATGTGCATATTTAATCCTACCTCCTCTCCTGTTTCCCACAGCTCTTGTGTGACGCACATAGGAGGGACCCCAACAGTTCCTGAGGACAGCAGTGAGGTCACCCCCCAACCCCCAGAGCATCCAAAAAGAAGCAAGGTATGGACTTGACACGATCAGCAGAGCAAGGCCACATTCAAGCTGGCTGGCCAAATGTGTCTGACCCTGCTGACATGGAGCATCAGTTCCCCACTGCCCCCACCACCACCCTTGGTGGACGTGCCCTTTTATAGAGGAAACAGAAAGCTTTTTAACCAATCAGTCAAGTTCTCCATCTGCAGCCTATGTAAAATCACCACTAGAGGCAGCTCTAACATCATCTGCTGAGAGCAGAGAGAATCTCTCCCTCTCCTAAAGAGGCAGAAAAAAAACTAAAGCCATGATGTATTTTAAGGCTGCAGCAAAAAACTTTTCTTGACTCATTTTTCTACTGGCTCTAGTAGCCCTTCCCCATCTGGCCAGAATTACAGATGGCACAACACCGAAACCCACATCTGGAGACTTGCCTCCATGTAATAGTGCCTTGCATTACAAATACGGGACAGTGGAGCAACAAATATTTATATCCAGGTTCCTCTGGATGTCTACGTCCCACTCCAAAATGATGAAGTGGCCTCCAGCAACACCAGAGGTCGCCAGGGCCCTTATGTGCTCTTATAACTCAAAAAACACTCTCAAAATGTATGTATTTATTTAGTTTTTGTTGACCGGGTAAGTGCACTAGACAAATCCTGCCTATTTTCAGGCATGACCTGGGGAAGGGGGATACAGATGAATGCCAACTGACCTTGAAACAGATTAAGCTGTTCTTGGTATTTTTAGTGAATGAGGAAAATTTGGCCAGGGCACCGGGGAAATTCCCCTACTCTTTTCGAGTAGACAGGTGGCACTGTGTCTACAGGATTCCTCTCAGTTCGATGGAGGAGGACAGTGGAGGAGGCTGTGTTGTGGCTGGTAAGCCTGAAAAAGTCGATGGGGAATATGGTATGGCTGGGATGCACCTGCAAGGTAGCCAGTGCATCGTTCCTCAAAACCCATGGTGTGTGCTGTAGTGCTACCGGGTGGAGGATCCACTGAAAATGGAGAGTTATTGTACTGTCATGCTGTGTCGACACCTGAAGATGTAAGGAGTCCTGAAGGAGGTTTTAACCCTCTGTGTGGGGATAGTGGTACAGCTGGGATGCACCCATGCGGTGGCCATCTTAGTGTACTGAAATCCCCACAGGCAGATTTTAAGATGCACAACATGGAAGTTTGTGGTGGTATGACAAAGGGAAGCATCCTGGTGTTTTTGGAGGAAACCTCGGTCTCGGGAGAGAAAACTGATGACCAAATTATGATGATATGTGAGTCTCAAGCCCCATCGCAGGAGTCTGCAGTCTTTCATGATTTACTAGAACGGAAACGACAGCTTACGGAAACAGCTATTGCTGAGTTTTCAAAATTACAAGCTGAAGAAGATCACAAAAGAAAATTGCCTGTTTTGGACTCCCCTTCAGGCTTACCAGGTGCTGTGCCTAAAGTTTTTAAAAGTTTCATGACTACAGATGAAACTTTGCCACAGGTTTCTAAACCTGTGATTGGTAAACCCTGGTCCCCACAACAAGCTCTTCAAGAGGTGGGCTGGACACAAACAGATACGGGAGGCTGGATAGCTGACCCGTTAATTCCTCTGCCTGGAACGAGCGAGGAAGGTGGGAGAAAGGCTGAATTTTCTTTACAGGATGATGTATTTAGCTAAGGGCATGATTGTTTTACAACTTCCCCTGTAGGAACTTTAAACTCTCCTTTATGTTTGACTCCTCAAACCGTGTTACTTGATTCACAAATGGATGTTTCTGTGTTACCAGAGGCTAGTTTAATGCAAGCTGTTACTTCTGAGGCTTTGAATAAAACGCAGGTTTTAGACTCAGAATTTAATCCAATACAAGATAAGCCTATTATTTCTCAACACCCTGCTACATTCGCTAGATTATTTAAAATACCTGTTTCTTTGGCATAATGTAGGAATGCAGTATGGTTACAGTTTTTAGGTCCTATGGATGGTATGCCTGATCGTTTCTATATAGGGAAGGTGTTAATTAAGCAAATGCTGGGATTTTCCCCTGGTGAGGTATACGCCCTTATACACACCCCAGGGGACAATAATTATGATATTAGTTTTCGTACACCTGATTTGTTAAATAAATTTTGGATGCGATATGCTTTGTTAAAAACTAATCCAGCTTGGTTACATTTCCAGGCTATCCCTCTCACCAAACAAACATTTAAAGTAATAACTGTTCTTTTTCATAATGAGGGAGGGAATGTTGAAGATATAACTTCCTGGATAGAAAGGAAATGTACTGCTCAGGGGAATCCTGAACCTATACTAGACGATGAAGGGTTTTGGAATGGAGGGTGGAGATATAAGGTTAAGTTATTTCAATCGGATGAAGGTTTACATTTACCTAGCTGTATCTGTTTGAGACGTGATAAAGGTTTTATATTTTATCCTGGACAACCCAGGCATTGCTATAAATGCGGCTCAACTAGACACCTAAATAAAATGTGTGAAGTCATTAAATGTGCATAATGTGGAGAACAGGGGCATGTTCTTTTTGACTGTCATCACCCTAGTAAATGTTCACCTTGTGGAGAAGCCCTTTAGCTGCTCAAAACAAATTTGGAGACTATAGTAGCCAAGATTTTTACATTAATACTGTGGTTAGAGCTGCCTTAAGGCATCAAACCTCTCCCCCACCCCCTGAACGGCCTCATACACATATTTCTGTTGGTCATGAATATGCCCTGACCCAAAAGGAACCTCAGCCTAAAACAAGTTCTGATGCTCTCGAATCTGTGCCAGTGACTGCAAACCTTGTTCCTCGGGTAGAGGTTTCTGGTAATGCTTTAGCTTTAATGCCTCCACCTCTCCTGCCTGAAGAAGCTTTTACTCTGGTAACTTCAAGAAGACGCAGCCTTCATTCTGGTAATACCAGAACAGTGATTCCTGATCCCCTACGACATCCACCCATAATCCCTTTATTGTACTACAGGATGATACAGGTACTGAATCTGACTTGGTTTCTGTACATTCCTCACAACAAGATGCTACTTCTGATATAGATCAAAATTTACCACAAGGTGGTTTGGTTAAAAAGAAAAAGAATAGACTGGGAATGAGAAAAGGGAATAAGAAAAAATAGTACAATTAAAATGTGCTTAAGAATATGGATGTTTTTCTTTTTTTCCTTTCCTTTTTGATGTTAGCAGCATACAATTTTTTGGTAGCCTCTTTGAATGTAAACAGTATGTTATCTGAGAGGAAACGGGTGCTGATTTTGTCCCTTTTTGAGAATAAAGACTATTATGTGGTGTTTTTACAGGCTACTAGATTGCATTCAAAACTTGATGTTGAATTAGCAACTGCTAGATGGAAATGGTGGATTACTCATTGGTCAGTGGGTGAAGACCTTTGTAGTGGAATAGGTATTGCCCTTAATAATCCCACGGCAAGAGTATTACAATTAGTAAATCTATCTCCTGGTCAGGTGTTGTTATTGGATGTAGTGATTAACGGCCCACAGTGTCATTTTGTAAATGTTTATGCACCTCAGACTAAAGTTGAATGTATTGAGATATTTAATTTATTTCAACCCTATTTGTTCACCTCCAAGTATGTTTTTCTGGGTGGTGATTTTAATTGTAGTAGATATAGGACAGATAGAGGATGTCGAACCACTAAAATATTTTGTGATACTACATGCCTGAATAATTTATTGGCTCAAACGGGCCTTAATGAGGTTATGGCTCTTAAAGGGTCTCCAGCAAAAACATTTTTCCAAGGCAATAAATCTACACAGATAGATTTTTGGTTTCTTTCAGATTCCCTATGGGTTATAGATACTAGAACAGTACCTGTTACTGCATCTGGCCATGCCATTATAGCAGTTACAGTGGCAAGTCATCTGCCTATGCATCATGGTCCAGGATACTGGAGGTTGAATTTGGCCTTATTACTTCTCCCTACAATAGAAGAAGGTTTTCTAAATATTTTAAAAGCCAGGAAATCTGTTGTGTGTCTCTATGATACTTATTGTGAATGGCGGATCAACACAAAAACTGATATTAAATGTTTTTTTCAATCTATAGGGAGACTATATAGAAAATATAAAACTGATACTTATTTGGAGTATAGAAAAGAATTTTTGGATTTACATTTTCGTGCAGCTAATGGTGAGATCTCAGTCCTTCCTAGGTTACATGAAATAAGAGAACAGATGAATAATTTTCAATATGACCATGCAAAATCTTTGGATAATGAACGTCGTTTTGGTGCCCAGGGTACAAAGGCCTTTTTGAATTCGTTTCAATTTAGTACTTCCCAAAGACATCAGAAACATATGACAGGGCTTAATGATAAGGCAGGAGTATGGTGTACAGATCCCAGAAAGGTTATGAATATTGTTGATGTACATGTGCAGAATCTTTTCAGAGTTGTTGAACCCCGAGTCACAAACATGACATTAGGTTGGGACGCATTAATTTGTCCCAAATTTCAGATTCAGGGGTATCCACCTTAGTAGCATCTATCACAACACTAGAGGTTACTACAGTTCTGGCACAAACAAGAACTGGTACAGCCCCAGGGATCAATGGTATACCGTATGAAATCTATAAAATAATTTTTCTACAATTTTTGGAAGAATTCACTGAAGTTTTGAATGAAATTCTAAAAACAGGAATATTGCCTCACAGCATGAATGAGGGGTTAGTAGTCTTTATGTATAACAAATGAGATAGAGGGGATTTATTTAACTGGAGACCCATTACTCTACTAAATACGGATTTTCAACTGTTTACCAAAATACTAAACAATAGACTATTTCTTAATGCGCATTTCCTTTTACACTCTGCACAAACACGTTCCACTCCACATAGGAATATAACTGATAGTTTAATACTTTTGTGTTAACTTTTTCAAAGAGGATCTGCAGGGGAACTTACAGGTCTGATTTTAAGTCTGGACCAGGCAAAGGCTTTTGAAAATGTAAGACATCAATATCTATGGGACTGTTTAGCTGGGTATGGTACCGCATATCTTTATAAAATGGATACAAATTTGTTATGCTAACGCTACTGCTCAGGCATTTTGTAATGGATGGATAGGGAAGAAATATCACGAATTACAAGGTATGCATCAGGGTTGTCCCCTTAGTGCTCTTTTATATTTAGTCACTGTTGATCCCTTATTTCGACAGGTGTATGGTCACGATAGTATACGAGGACTTTCTTTTTCAAGTACAGATCCCGAAGTTAAATGTGTCGCATATGCTGATGATTTATGCTTCTTGATTGGGGATCTCCCCCTGCACTTGTTTTAAAAAGGGTTTTGCAAGGTTTTTTTTTATATACTGATGCACAAGTTAATTATGAAAAATGTAATTGCATACCACTGGGGATAGAGCCAGTACATTTTACACTGGTTATTGGTATACCAGTGATTAAAGGTACTTGTAAAATTTTAGGCCTTCTTTTTGGAGCAGGAGATCTAGCATATTTAAACTGGAAATTTAAACTACAAGAAGCAAAAACTAAGGTAGGCTTATGGAATACATGGCGACTGTCAAAATTGAAATGGATTCAAATGGTTAAGACTTTTTTAATTACCCAGATTTTTATATGTTAGTGCAGTATTTAGTCTTCCTTTAGTTTGGAGACACAGTTATATGGCTGTTTCTTTTCTTGCAATTGGGGCAGTAGACTGAATCCTATAAAAAGAGTTTTGTTGTTTAGGGGAAAAAAACATGGGGGACTAAAAATTTTACATCCCATAGTTTTCTTTTTTACTATGTTTCTATATACAAATTTAAAACATTTATTTACAGAAAGAGACACACAATGGAAATCATGGCTTCAGGATACTATAGGTGATTTATGTCTTTTTTGGCCTGAATATGAGACATTCCCAAGACAACGGTCCATAAATCATCTTCCAAAATCTCTTAAATCATGTTTTGGGAAAATTAAATTATGGAGTATTTCAAGGCATACTTTCCTGCACTTTAGTAGGAACCAACTTTATGCTTATATATTACAGAAATATTTCCAAGATTCAGCCTCATTTGGTTGTTATGCATCTCAAATAAAACTCTCAATCGGCAATATGTTAATCTTATCCCGCATCCCACCTTGTATGTGGGATGTGCTATGGTTATCATTAAAGGGTAAATTAAATGTTCATGCTAATTTAAAGCATAAACAGATCACTGATCGTTGTTTCCCTAGGGAAACTTGTTTTGAATTGGTTGCGACTATGGAACACTTATTTTTGGAATGTCCCTTTATAATAGAATTTTGGAGTATTGTTTTAAAAAAATGGTCTACTTTCACTTTGTACCCTTTAACGTTAGAAATGTTGTGTACAGGGATTTTACCAGTAACTACTTTTCAACATGATAAAGTAACATTGTGGTTGTTTTTGCTTTGTTTTAAGTATTATATTTGGCATGTGAGATGTTGTTTCACTATACAATAACAATATTTTTCACAAGACGCTTTATTTGGTATGGTTGCTAATGCAATTTTAAGATTAAAAAAGCAAGATTATGAGGAATTTCCTCTATCTATTTGTCAATCTAGATGGGACTCTATAGATTGGTTGTAACCTTCCTGGGTTAAATCTAGTATAACCTAGTAAGAATATTTTGAATTTTGCTTTGGGTGATTTAACACTGTTTGAAAAATCCTTGGTTTGTTCATTATGATAATAAAAATTCCCCTACGCTTTTGGGGGGAAGGGGTACTCAGCAATTTAATGCTCTGTTTCAGGACTCTATTGACAGAAGTTTTGTGTTGTATATATGATAAATTTCTTACTTGTGAACAGTTTTATATTATCGTGCATGTGATTTTATTTTCAAAATCCCCCTACTCCTTTTGTGGAGAACGAGGTGTTTAGCTTTAATACTCAGTCTTTAAGATTCTAATGTTTGTGATTTTTTTTGTGTTGTCTATATGACTGAAATACATATCTTGTTTATTGTTTGCATTATGATTTTGTGTGTTATAACACTATTATGCATTTGGTTTGCTTTCTAGTATTAATAAAAAATTCCCCTACTCTTTTGGACAAGTGCCACAGGATCTTTAACATCCACCTGAACTACCATCAATCCAGGCAGATGGGACCTCGGTTTAATGTTTCATCCAAAAGATGGCACCTCAGAAGTGCAGCTCCCCTCTCACGCTGCACTTGCAGTTTCAGTACTGGGATATTAACCCAAGTGCCAGATGTGGGAGCTGAACCCACAGCCCTCTGATGTCCCGGCCTCAGAGGTAAGTGTGCTACCTACTGAGCCACTGACACTTATCACAGCATCACAAATCAGTCAGTCCAGGATCATAAAAAAAATGGAGGAGACACTACCTCTTGAGGATAGCCACCATCCTATTACTGATCTTGGGGAACTTATACCCCAACCCTGGACCCTATGGCAATAATAACCACCGTCATATAGATGCCTAAAAATTGCATCAAGCAATATAGGGAGTCTTCTGCCAAAACTTCCTTAATTCCAAGCCTGGGTTGCAGTCCATCAACCAGACATCATCACGCTCACAGAAACATGGCTGTCACAAAAAACTCCCAACTCCTGCATCTCACTAGAAGGTTACACCACCTTCCGGCAAGATATATTAAACAAGAGAGGGGTGGGTGTCTTGTCTATCTCCATAGCAAAATAAGTGGCCAGATTATCCCAAATAGTGTTAACACAAAAGATGCCCAAATTCTTACTATCAAGCTATCAATTGGCCGACAAGGTAAAACAATGTCCTTGACTATTGTCTACATACCCCCTGGTAAACAAGCCTTAGGGCCTTAAACACTGTAACAAGCTAAACAAAGACTGGGAGCAGATCATCGTAGGAGACTTTAACACAAACTGGCTAGCACAAGACACTGTAAACACAAGGGACAAAATCCTTGGCCTCTATCTTACACAGATGGTTATGCAGGCTACAAGGCCAAACCACCGCACCAGCACAAACACACTTATTGACTGGCTTTTTGCAACCAACTCCAAGCATATCAAAAGTGTCTCTGTCCTGCTCGACACCTTAAGAGATCACTCACCAGTAGTCTGAACCTGGACAAACAGGGGCCCTATTGACCCCCCGCAGGTCACTAAAAACCAATATCTCAAGAAGGGGCAATTGAGCAATTTCAAAAAATACCTGAAGAATGCAGACTGGTCCCCCTTAGATGGCTGCAACAATGCCAATAAAGCTCTAAACTACTTCATAACTGTATTCAGCAATGCTTGCGACCTATTTGTCCCAGTCAGAACTGTCAAAATAAAAGGGGCCATTAATCTCTGGCTCACAGGACAGTTCATTGTCCAGATGAAACAACGAGACAATTTCTGGCATATTGCCAGAGAGACAGGCAGGCAAACTGACATCACAGCCTACAAATTGGCTAGGAATAATTGCACCAGGATAGTGAGGAAGGCCAAAGCTTCCTATCACAAAGAACAACTGGAGAAAAGTTGGGGAAATGGCAGTGAGTTTTGGAAAAACATTAGGTCTCTATCTGGTAAAGAATCCAGAGCCCCACCAAATATAATAGTCACAGCAGCAGGCACTTTACAGCAACCTCTAGACCTGGCTAATGCCTTTAACAAGGCCTTTACGGACCTCAGCTCTGTACTCCCCCCCCTGAATTTCTCCAGTCCTCACCAGCCATGGATCCCATAGACACAAACCCTCCACCATCATGTAGAAATGGATAACCACCTTTCTACTTCAGGCAAATCAAGAGGCAACAGACTGTGAAATATGTCAAAAGGATTCTAAACAAAACCAGGATTGGTAGTGACTCACTAGACATGAAACTGCTAGCGCTCACCCTGGAAGAACTTGCTGTCCCATTAACCAAACTGTTCAACACCTCCTTGTGAACTGGAATCTTCCCAGACAGGTGGAAAACTGCCCTGGTCACCCCTGTGTTTAAGAGTGGGGACAGAACTAATATGGGGAACTATCGCCCTATCTCAATACTTCCACCTCTCTCTAAAGCTTTGGAAAGGGTCATCTCTGATCAGCTCACTGACTGTCTAAACAAGTACTATCTGCTTTGCCCTCACCAACATGGTTTTCATCAAAAGCACAGCACCATCACCGCCCTTATCAACTTTACCTCCCACACATATGAAGCCCTTGATTCAGGAAAAATTGTGGGGTCCATATTTATTGACCTCACAAAATTCTTCAACACTGTCAACCACCAAATCCTGCTAAGACACCTCTGGACTCTGGGTCTGTCAGTAGGTACCATCTCCTGGTTCAACAGCTACCTATCACAGAGGATGCAGAGTGTTAGGATAAGGGGTGTTACCTCTGATCCCAGAAAGGTAACACTAGGGGTCCCACAGAGCTCGATCCTATGGCCACTTCTCTTCAGTCTCTTCATAAATTCCCTTCCTAAAGCCTGTCCTGCTAAAATGCTGATGTGTGCAGATGATGCAGTGATATCAGTCCCAGGCAGCAATACCTATGAAATCTCTAAAAACCTGCAGTGCAGCTTTGCCTTGCTAGAGACATGGTTCTCACAAAACCAACTCCTACTGAACTATAAAAAAACTAAAACAATGCACCCAACCATGCCACATTCCAAAATGAATGTTGAACCCTTGACTATCTTTAGCTAGAAAGGGGATAGCATCAATCAAGTCTACACCTTCAAATACCTCGGAGTACATATTGATGACACACTCTCCTTTGTGCACCATATTGACCACGCAGTCAAAACTGGCAATATTAAGCTAGGCATCCTATATAGGCATAGGCAAGCCATGACACACGAGGCTCTTAAACTAGTCACTCAAAGCTCTATCCTGTCTATCATTGACTACGTACTAGTAATTTATGGTGCTGCCACCGACTCAGCCTTAAATAGAATTAAACAACTAGTCAACAGGGCCTGTTGCCTGGTCCTTGGTGCCAAACAGTGTACCCATACATGCACCCTTTACTCCTCTACAGAGTGGATCCAGCTTCACCTCAGGACAAGGTATCAGGCATGCATAATGGGAAAAAAAGCCCTACTAGGTCTCACACCTGACTCTACTGCCACACTGTTCCAGTGACACCCCTCAACAAAAGTCACTAGAGGAACGGCAAAGGGAGTGCTCCATGTCGCATTCAAAAGAACATGCTTTGCTCAGTGGTCACTCTTCTACCGCAGCCCCACATGGCTTAACAAACTCCCCTCTACCACACTGGAACACACAAAAATAGATCCTTTTAAAAAAGACCTGTTAACCATTTTGGCAGAAGACAACCAGTGTGTCTGCAACCACTAGTCACTGATGGCCATGATATACCCCCTTCCTACCCCCACACTTCTCCTGCGCTCTAGCACCTCCTTGATAAAGCCTCTGGGTGGCTGTCCCCCTCTCCTGCTCCACCCCTCACCCCTTTCCAACATATGACAAAGCCCCCTCAGGACACTTCTCCCTAAATTCAGGCTTGACTACTTGGGGCCTTATTTTAAGACTTAACAATATAAATTAAACCACTTACCAAATGCACTTCTAGTACCTGTACAACTTAAGAAATGCAATAGACTACTTGCCTGCATGTACAGCCTGTCAGTATTCTGTTATCAGCAATTACTATCAGCAATGCCTACCAAACTACCTATATTCTTGACTCTTCCACTAATGAAAGGTAACCTTGTAAATTGTATTGTCTGTTTGTTATACCTGACATGGAACCTTTGTAAAAGAGTCTGTTGGCTCAAATGTGTTAATCTGCAAATGAAATAAATAAAATAAATAAATAATGATTGCAGTTGCAATGTGAGTAAATGGGAGCAAGTAGCATGTGCTCTGGATTAGCAAATACAAGGAGTTTAAAAACAGAAGCTCCCAAAGAAAGCAAAACAAAAGACACACAAATGCAGAAGTACAGGGAACAAACAACACAAACAGCACACAGCCAGAGCTGACAAACTGTTAGTAACTTCCAACTGAAGGAAGGGTTAAAAGGTCAGGTTAGTTGATATCTTGAAGGTGGAAGACTAGGTTTGCTGGCAAAGGCACCTAGCTTCACCTGAGCTCTTTTCTTCTAGGTTGCTTGAAAGGACATAGCAAATAACCTTACCAGAGCAAGGGAAATGATTAAGGCTTCTTTTGGCTGGGCAGATTTACTGTGTGTTATCATTTTCTTTTGTACTCATTTTCTTTTGTACTCACAGGGAGTGTTACTGTTTGTTGCTAACATTTTATTGCTCAATTTTTCTCTGATTCAAATTGTTGTTGCTGGGTATACCTTCTGCTGCATTATTACAGGGTGTGCCTACAGGTGTGTGCTTACAGATTACTGCTGTAATATTCTGATTCAAATTGTCTTTTGCAAGGTGTAACTTCTGTTAGTGCTTTATTTTTCTTTGTAGCAAAGTGTTTCTTACAGGGTATATCTTCTGTGAAATTATTACAGGTGGTGCTTTACAGGTTTTACAGTTTTATCTGTCATTAGGATAAGCTTTCAGGGCTATTGAATTTGTTGCTGGCTGATTGTTTCTGCTATTACCTCCTTGTTACTTTCATCCATGGTTCTTCTTTTTCAGCAGGGAAGGGCCCAGCCACCCACCCAATCCCCAACCACCCCACACTATACTCCTTTCTTTTGTAGGGTAGCACAGTCATGACATTTCCTGCAGCAAAGCAGGAAGGGGCAGACCAGAGGGTTATCCACACAGTGACCTCATTTAACAAGTAATTTAACTTGTTATATGAAAACAAACAAACAAAACACAAAATCAAATGTTGTCTTTCATTTTCCTCCTTCTAATTACTCTGACCAGGTTATAAACCCAGCAACTTATCTGGAATGGATATTATTAACTGCAGGCACAGCAGGACACTTTTAAAAAGGGCAGTTTTACAGGATCTAGGACACTGTCCTACATGCTGGACCATTAGAGATCTATGGGCTGAGCTCTAGGCAGCACGGGCAGAGATTGAGCACCTCAAATCGCATATTCAGGAGGAAATATATTATAAGAAATGCCAGCCATTTCCACAACATCCAACTGAAGCACCTTGATTGCAGAGGGTAGTTGGTCCTGGAGGTTGGCAGATGGTTAGGAGGGGCAAATCTGGTGCCCTATCACTTAGTGATCTCCAGCATATCTCCTCCACAAACCATATAAACCTACAAACAGGTATCTGCTTCTATCTCCAAAATCAAACAAAGGGGCAGAGGACACTGCAGAGGGAGACACTGCAGCACAGGAGCTAGCACAACAAAACTCTCCCAAAACAGGAACCAAAAAAGCAAAAAAGAAATCCAAAAAACTTCTGATCATAGGAGACTCCATAATTCGGGGAGTTAATACCTATCTCCAGCCAGGGGTAATTTTCAGATGTCTCCCAGGTACATCAGCATGGAGAGACACTGACCACATTGCTAAAATTGTACAGGAAGCAGGAGAAAACATTGACATCCTGGTACACATAGGGACTAACGATCTTGCCAGTCAGTCAGTTGTGGAGACCAAGGAACACCTGACCATGCTGGGTGAAAAACTATCATCCATTTCATCCGACATCTCCTTCTCTGAGATCCTGCCAGTCTGGAAGAGGGGGGCAGATGGATAGAAGGTCAGAGAAGGGGAGATAGAGGAGATGAACATGTGGCTTAATGGCTGCTACCAGGAAAAAGGACATACATTTGTAGGGAACTGGCAACAGTTTTGGAAGTGAAAGTTTTTTTAAATTTGATGGACTGGTATCTGTCTAAGGAGGGAGTCAGTGTATTGGGGAAGAAGTTTGACATATTTGTAGAATATTTAAACAAGCAAATGTGGAGAGGGGTGCAGCGCCCAATATGTCGAATGGGAAAAACACCCCTCTCCCCTCAGCTAGTGGTCAAAGATAAGTTCAGTATGACTGTAGTTCATTTGCATCACCAGGTGAGGAAAAAGGTCCACTTCCCCATATGATGCACTGGGGAAATGCCAGACCTCACCAAACAACTAACACATCAAAATCTCGCCAATGGAAAATCATGTATACAAATGCTCACAGTCTGGGAAACAAGATCCCAGACCTGAAAGCAATAATGACATAGGCTAAACTGGACATAGTAGACATGGTTTACCAGTAACCACACTTGGGAAACTTCAGTACCTGGCTATGTACTGTTTATAAGAAACCGAGGTGCAAAAGGAGGTGGGGGTGGAGTGGCTCTTTATGTCAATGAAAATATAAAAGCCACAGAAATTCAGAATACACATAAGGAGCCAGAAGAACTGTGGTCACCCTGGAAACAGGAAATGGGACAGCCATATGAACTGGGGTTGTGTACAGGCCTCCAGACCAGGGGGAAGACATAGACACATTACTGTTAGAAGATATACAAAGCATGACAGCTGAAAAGGAGGTTCTGATAATGGGAGACTTCAACATGCCAGATACCCGATTGGTCAATACCAGCAGGAACATCTGCCAGAATTAGACACATAGTGGATTCCCTGCTGGGGGAGGAGACCTCAAACAACTAGTACAACAACCCACAAAAGACAGAACTATCCTAGATCTAGTACTGACTAGCAGGGAAAGGATTACAGATCTCCAGGTAGAAGGTCACCTGGGGGACAGTGACCATCACATGGTATGGTTCAATGGGGCCACTAGAACTAAATCATCCCATTCCAAGGCAAACATATGGGACTTCAACGGAGCTGACTTTGATAAGATGGCCAACAGAGTCAAGCTAGCCCTGGAAAAAAGAAATACAGGTAAATGGGGTACAGGCAAAGTGGGCAAGCATTAAGGATGCAGTACTTAAAGCAACATCCCATTGTGTTAGAGAGAAAAGGAAGTGCAAAAGAAAAAGGAAACCACTTTGGTTCTCAAAGCCAGTAGCAGAAAAAGTCAGAGCCAAAACATTGGCCTTAAAGAAATGTAAGAGAATACCGCAGGATAAAGTTAGGGAGGCATACCAAACTTCCCTAAGGGAAGCAGGGAATGCACTAAGGCAGACAAATGCCCAAACTGAGGAAACACTAGTATGAATAGTAAAAGAAGGTGACAAGACATTCTATAGATATATTAGTGAAAGGAGAAAGTCTAGAGGGGGTATTGCTAAGATCAAAGGGGATAAGGGAGCATGTGTGGAGGAGGACCATGAAAAAGCATCTATCCTAAATAGATACTTCTTCTCAGTATTTACTGAAGAGAAGGTAGGGCAGGGCCCATAGCTCAGTACCATAGACACGGGGGGGTGTACACTAGGTTCTTCACAAAAGAAAGGGTCCTACAAGAGCTCAATATGCTCAGGGTGGACAAGACAATGGGACTTGATGGCATACATTGCAGAATACTAAAGGAGCTAATGGTTGAACTAGCAGAGCCATTATCAGAACTGTTTAGTGAGTCTCTGAGCACAGGAGAGGTCCCAGAAGACTGGAAAAGGGCTCATGTGATCCTGCTCCACAAGAGTGATAGCAGGGAGGAGGCAGAGAACTAAAGACCTGTCAGTCTTACCTCAACAGTGGGCAAGATTATGGAGGCACTCCTTAAGGAAAGGACAGTGCTATACCTTGAATCCATAAGAGCACACAATCCAAGACAGTATGGGTTTACAACAGTAATGTCCTGTCAAACTAATCACAAAAATTTCTTTGACTGGGTAACCAGAGTGGTGGACCAGGGGGGGGAGCAGTTGATGTCGCCTACCTTGACTTCAGCAAAGCTTTTGATACGGTTCCACATAGAAGATTGATTAATAAGTTGGGTAGGCTTGGGGTGGGTCAGAAGTTGGTCAACTGGGTGGAAAACTGGTTGACAGGCAGAAAACAGAGAGTGGTGGTAAATGGCATACAGTCAGAAGAGATGCAAATCACAAGTGGGGTACCTCA
Source organism: Neoceratodus forsteri (assembly GCA_016271365.2). Classification (NCBI taxonomy): domain Eukaryota; kingdom Metazoa; phylum Chordata; order Ceratodontiformes; family Ceratodontidae; genus Neoceratodus; species Neoceratodus forsteri. The sequence continues at coordinate 132,638,982 of JADMNL010000022.1, forward strand.
GGGATCAGTCCTGGGGCCAGTTCTCTTCAATATCTTCATCAGTGACATTGCAGATGGACTGGGAAGGTAAGGTTTGTCTGTTTGCAGATGACACCAAGATCTGCAATGGAGTAGATGATCCTGATGAGGTGGGCAGAATGAGAAGTGATCTGGATAAACTGGTAAAGTGGTCAGAAGAATGACAACTGGGCTTTAACACAAAGAAGTGCAAGATCATGCACATATGGAAGAGACACCCAGAAGCCACCTATAGGCTGGGAAGGGAGTTGCTGGCAGTCACAAGGGAAGAAAGAGACTTGGGCATCATCATCACCGATGACCTGAAATCATCCAAGCAGACCACTAAAGCAGTAGGTAAGGCTAAGGGGATGTTGGGGTGTATTAGTAGGGGTATCACAAGTTGCAAGAGGGAGGTAATAATCCCTCTTTACAAGACACTGGTTAGGCCCCATCTGGAGTACTGCGTGCAGTACTGGAGGCCACACCTTCACAAGAACATTAAGTTGAGACAGTCAAGAGAAGGGAAACCAAAATATTGCATGGACTGCATCAGAAAACATATGAGGACAGATTAATGGAGCTCCATAAGTATACCCTAGAGTAAAGGAGGGAGAAAGATGATATAATCAAAACATTCAAACACCTTAAGGGCATTAACAAGGTGAAAGAGTCTAACATGTTTCAATATAAGAAAAATAGCAGAACAAGAGGACACGGCATGAGATTAGAGGGAGGTCGATTGAGGGGTAATGTGAGGGAGTTCTTTTTCACAGAAAGGGTGGTGGATGCATGGAATGGCCTACCTCATTAAGTGGTGAATATGAATACAGTGCATGTCTTCAAACAAGCATGGGATAGTCATAAGGGAGCAATATAGATGAGTATGAATAGGCCATTGACAGAGCAAAAGCCGATGGCACATTCATAAGGTAGAAAAAGAAATGGGCAGACTGGATGGGCCTTGTGATCCTTATCTGCTGTGAACTCCTATGTTTCTAGAGGCAAACAATACAAACCAAATGCAGGAGAACAGACAACAGAAGTCCAGCAGAAATGAGCAGAGCCAAAACACAGCAAGGTGGGAGGGGGGAGGCCCCAGCAGACTGCAAAGGACAGACTGACAGAGCCTCTGGCTGCAAAGAAAAAGTGCTTGAAAGAGAGGCTCAGAGGAATTGCTTATGTAGCACAGGAAGGGGGAGTAGCTGGCTACTTGTCTATTGACCCGCAGGCATAGCCTTCCAATAGAAGAAAAAAAGCTGAACTCTGGAAACTAGATACTTTTTAAAAATATGGCTTTAAAGTACTGTAATTGCACTCTGAAAATGGATCCATGGCACTCTGCATGCAAGAATGCATATTCACAAATGCTCATACTCAGTATCACAGCTCCACTTTAGAGCTAAAGTACATATTAAGCTAGCCCTCATTTCAAAAAACACAAAGTAAGTTCCCAAGTTCAACATTCTTTCTTCTACCTAAAACAATAGTTAGCTGAACTCAGGAACAGTGGTCCAACTCCATGCTGGTGCCAAGAACAAAGACAGGCAGCTGTGTTGAAAGACAAGGTGGTTAGTGTTGACAGCCAATCAGCTGCTTTTGCTGACCGGCTTCATGCAAATCAAAGGGCCAAATCCCTCTGATTGGAGTGGCTTGGTCCTTTGAAATACACAAAGGTTATGCACAGTAAGCAGGGAGTTATGTCAGCTGGAGTGTGGGTGGTCATTGGCCTGCACTGCCAAGTCCCCGCTATCTTCAACTGCAATGGGCTCAGCAATGATACACTCATCTTATCCCCTTTTGTGTAGAAAAATATTTGGTTCACACAAGCACATCAAACATAAAAATTGCATGAATGGATAAGGAAATGGCATACAACATCAAAATAATTACATCAACAAACAAAATCATGGGGTAAGATGCTACCAATGATGCTCTAATTAGAGAAAATTTTACAATGAAGTGTAAATTGAAATGTTAGAAAATCAAGTCCATTATACAAATTTCTGTTTGGTGGGGCTATCTAATTGTCTTGGCTCTGAGTTCCAAAGCATTTGTGACATGATTATGGAGATACATGATAATGTCTACGAGCTCATAGATGGCAATCTCCCTTCCTTTATTATAAAAGTGTACCTGGTTATAAAAAAGAAACAGGGTAAACATCAAGTAACTGGCGGTGATCCAACTATTTTGGAGACCTCTGGTGACTCCAACTCTCCAAATTCAAGTCTGTCATCATGGTATCTTTTGCCTTTAAATCCTACTGGGAATCAATTGTCTGATTATCCAGGCTAAAAGGCACATTAACTTTTAAGACAAATAATTTTTTTTCCTTTTCCCTGACTGCATTTGCAACTCAACAGCATCACCATCAATTCCTTGCCCTGTATCATGAAGAGCTGGAAATAGGTGTAGACTTCTAGGGCTCGATTTTCAAAAGTCAAACGATGATGGAGGATGCCTACACCAAATGGGGATCACACAAATGGCACGTTGAATTATAGTTTGCAGAAATCCCAATTTTTAAATGTCAACTGTGGTGAAATCTGGATGCCATGTGGCAAATCCCCCCTGCACCACCTTTGTGGCAAAAGTGCCCATGTGCCAAGTTGCAAGGGGGCTTGCACCATGACAGATCTGCACCAGCTCCTTGTGTGCTATTTAATAAACCCCACTGTGGTCACAACAGGGGGCTGGCTTTGGACTAGCCAGGAGGTGGTCTAAGGCCAGGTGCCACTTCCAGGCAGCTCAGTTATTGGGGGCTGTGAGGAATGAACAGGGAGCAGAAGAAGCAAAGAGGTCCTGGGGGTGATAGGGGCATGTTGGCAGTGTGTGTGGGATGAGGAGGAAACCTATGGGGGTGCCCTGCACTACTACAGAAAGCCTGTTTGACTGAGTACAACAGGCTTTCAGAAAGGGACCAGAACCTGACCTCAGTAGTATACTGCCCTGGCACCTGCCCCATAGGTGGAACTGGCTCCAACACCACTGGTGGGCAGCAGTGGCTGCAGGTTGTGGAGTGCAAGTGATGGCTGGGAATAGTCATTGAGCACTGCAATAGTCTCCTAGAATCAGGCCCGCCACATAGAGGCAGACTGCTGCCCACCTATGGTGTTGGGGTTAGTGGCATCTATAGGGCAGATGCCATGGCTGTATACTCCTGAGGCCAGGTCTCTGTCCCTTTCTGCCACTCCCCTGTACCCAGACTAATTGGCTTTATGTAGTATTGTGGGGCACCTCTGCAGTGTGCCACCTCATCCCCTACACATTGCCACCATATCCCCCTCACTCCCAATGCCACCTCCTGTGCTTCTTGTGCCCTCAGTTACTGTCTTGCAGCCATGTGCAAACCCCCACCTTCGCACCCCTTCTAGTTTTGTTCCAAGTGATTTTTCTTTGTACGGTTTATGTATCCTCCTCAGTGGACCACTGCTTGTGTCGGCCAACTTTTGCTGAACTCTGGGGTTGTTCGGGATCTTGCAGCACTGTGTGCATCCCGGCGGATCACTGGAGCTGACCTGGAGTCTTCATCCTGTCACAATCCCCACTCTTTTCCACTGTTTTGCCCCATTATCCCAAGGCCTCAGAAGTAGTAGTGCATGTGTGTGAAAGCACGCATGTTGATGGCAGCTCTGGTCTATAGCGACTTCCCCCCTCCCCCAGTCTAATGCCAGGGCTTCTCATGCATGATGCTGCCACCTGGCATCCACCAGGAGGCAGCCAAACTCCAAGAAGCCCCTCTGAAGCCTCCCGAGGAAGAGAGTTGCCAGTCGGCAGCTTGATCAGCTCCTTGCCCCAACCCCGGCCCCTGGTCCCCCGAGCCCGAACTTGAACCCTGGTCTCTGGCATGGTGCAAGGTGTAGCATCCAGCCCCTCAACCCTCAGCACCATTGGGCCTGCCTCTCCAAGTGTAGGGGGGGAGATGGATACTTCCATCAAACCCCGCAGGTGTGCCACTTCTTCAGCAGATCATGGGTCTTGGGTGCAGGGACACTTATTTTTTCGAAAATACAGTGCAGGTTCCCTGACACACCCCAAGATTGCTGTAGCTCTAATTCACTGCAACTTGCAGTGATCTAAGGGCTTGTAGAAAACTGAGCCCCTAAAGTTTAGCCCCAGCCAAGCATCACATAAAAACAAGGGTAACCAGCACATTGTTTTTTGACTTGGACTGAGTTACTGCATTCATTACAGCACAATATGAAATGCACTACAACAGAAATGAGGACACAGAATCACGTACTCTTTCCATGTAGATGATTGTGATGATAAATTAATACAAAGGTAACTTTTATTTCTTACACTCATCTAAGTACTATTAGGCTTTACTTTCTTAGAGTCTAGTTATGAAAATAGATAAGTAAAAGTGGTTAACAATGTATTACTAAAGAGATACCTGTTTAATATTAAATATAAATGTATAATGCTTTGATTTAAAAATGTTTTATTTCCAATTATAGGTAACAACAATGCACAGGAAATGTTTGTGATGAATCTCATGCTTTTCTTGTTTAGGTAATAGCTTGGCTAATGTATTTCTAATTTGGGGGAGCATCACCCAGCTCATTGGATACTTGTTCTTTGTTTCTGAGTATAGTTATAAATGGAAAGAATACAGTGGCTCAAGCAGTGAAATACTCTTACTGTTTTGGTTATTATTATTTCTGACTACCTAACTTAAGCAGAAAATGTATTCCTTTTTGAGAATCAGACAGTGGTTTGTTAGCGTATTTTGCTCTTGAGGGAGACAATACTCAATAATCATTATCCCAGATGTGTTTTTCAGGGCAGAAGTCCCTGGCCAGGATAGTAGAATCTGAGGCCCACATATTCAAAAGTGCATGGCACAAAATGGAGATGCATGGCGCAGCCCAGAAAATGCGTGGAAGAGCGATATTCAAAAGAGTGACATGCGCCACACATGTCAGAATGCGCGATCATGCAGATATAATGGATGCAGCCCAGAAAAAGGGTCAGGCACCTGAATACACCATGCATGTGTATATTCAGCCAAAATGAGTGGTGCATGTGTTGCGCATCTCACATTTGTGCTGCACAATATTAAGCAAGCAAAGGGTTGCCCTGCATCAGCCAGTCACCCACTGGCAGGTTGCTAAACTGAAAACAGGCAATCCTGACACAGCCCTTGCAAGTTCTCCAGGACATGTTCCAGGCACCCATACAAAGCAGTCATGCCAAGATGGTAGTACCCAAAACCACAGCTGCACTGTGCCTGCTCACCAGGTACCTGCCAGATACCAGTAGGTGACACCATCGGCACCTCCCAGTCAGCCACCTCCCTCACCACACTCAGGTTGGGGATGCCCAGTTGCCACATGCTAGTGAGGCACTCACCAGCACACCAGTGGAGCAGACAGCTACAATGCAGCACATGTACCAGGTGTCATGACCTGCATCCATGTAGCTATCAGAGTTCCACCCAGTGGTGGCATGTGTCCACAGTGAAATCTGTGACAACGGTGAATGGAATGCATGGCAGTGATGGTGGAAGCATGTCATGGGTTAGGGACTGCCCAGTGGCACACTCCCGTGGTGGAACACCATAGGTGCACACAGCATGCCCTTGCCAGACCCACGCCTCCAGAAACCACATATATGTCACCAATGCAATCCATGCAGTGTGACAATGCCACAAGGGCCCTGGGAATGAGTCACTGTGGTGTTCTGGTGGTGGACATTGCACAACTGTAGGCAGCGCAGGGCAGGGGTGGCACCACTTGTAGCCTGTAGGTGGCAGGGGCATGCCTCAAGGACACCATACCCTTCCAGTGTTGTGTATGCAGACACCTAGGGTACGTACATGGCCATGGGTAGTAGCACTGCATACCTCTCAACTGTCACACATTATGGGTATGTCATTCATGTTGCCTCTTAGACTCCCTTCTGTCTCACATTGAAAGGATGAAATTACACACTGAACACTGAGACTTGTATGCAGAATTGTATAAAATTATATGATGCTAGGTTATCAGTATAGAAACATAGACACATAAACTTTGATGGCAGATAAGGTCCGCTTGGCCCACCTAGTCTGCCCATTTCCCTACCTACTGAATAAGTTGCAGATCCTAGTTTACCAACTGCCTATTTCTTCCTACCCCCCAAGAATTGCCTTATGTCTGTCCCATGCATTCTTGAATTCTCCCACAGTTTTAAACCCCACAACCTCCTTTGGAAAGCTGTTCCATATGTCCACCATCCTCTCTGTGAAAAAATACTTCCTCACATTGCTCCTGAGCTGTTTACCCTCTATCTTCAAATTGTGTCCCCTTGTTCTTACACGTCTTTTTCTGAAAGATGTTACCCTCTTGGACTTTGTTGGTTCCACTGAGGTACTTAAAGTTTCAATCATGACCCCCCTCTCCCTCCTTTCCTCAAGGGTTTACATATGAAGCTCCTTTAGGCTCTCCTCATTTGGCTTCTCTTGCAGATGCTGCACCATTTTAGTTGCCCTCCTCTGGACTGCCTCCATCCTGTTTACGTCCTTGTGGAGATGGAGTCTTCAGAACTGGATGCAGTACTCCAGATGGGGTCTCACCAACTGTCTGTACAGAAAGCACACATTTGAAACATTAGTGCACATTATTTCCACAGTATTCAGTGCCTGCACTGTCTTGTTTGATGATGTGTCACACATTTAGTCTGGTTGTCTCATGTCTTGGCACACATTTGGATGATGAAGGGTTGGGAGGTATGTAGCATTGTACTTAGGCCAGTTCAGTCTGCCCACACCCAAACATGCCTTCTCACCTGTCTGCTAGGCTGCAGCACCTCCTGATCACCTTTGCGGAGTGGTGGTGCTGCTCAACAATGCTGGAACTGTGTATGCCAATGGTATACAAATGGCTTGAATACATTCTAGTAATAAGATGCAAATTTGCTGTTTGGGTGCTGACTGTGCAGTGAGGCCATTTGCATATCCTGGCTGAATATTGCAGCTCTGCACACCATGCAAGTGGCTTCCAGTCACACAGTTCCATATGCTCCTCACTGGTCTCTGGTCACCTGCCATGCCATACATCTCCCACTGCATGATCAAGCATGTTTGGGATATTCAACTCCACATGCACAATCGCATTTTATGGTGCATCTTCTGAACATCCCAATGTTTTGTGCCAGTGCAGTTGAGATGCATGGCATATTTACTTGCGTGAAGCAGCCTGCCACTTTTGAAAATGGGGCCCAGAATTTTTTTGTAATTTTGATTTTTAAACAGGATTGGCCAGAAGTGCTGCTGCCTCTTCCCTATTGGACAAAGGTTTCATTGGACTTGTACACCATGGCTGAGCTGGATCCGTGGAACTCCCTACCAGGTAAAAGCAGCCCTGGTTCCCAGTAGGTAGCACCTGGTCCTTGCAACACCACACACTCAATTTTTGCAGCCGCTAGACCACCTCCACCCCAGACTTCCTTTAAATGCTCATAAACTACTCCCAACTATGTTGTGGTTGGCTGAACACCTCAAACTAATCCTTAGTTCTACCATCTCTGGCCCAACTCTGGTCAGACTAACAGCTCCCAGGAAGTCCCACTACATACCACAACCATGCTACACTTAAAAGGTACAGGAATAGTACAAATTTGCTTGGCACTTTTGCTGCGTTATGGTCCATCACCAGCCCTCACTACTTCAGGGTCTCTAATGACCTCAAATCAATGCCCTATCCTCAACTAGCATCATACCCCTCCTTGTCTAGAGTTTTTACAGCATCCATGTCTCCAGTTACTAGCCCTGTGATGTAAAACAGCCCTAACTCCAAATTGAATCAGACACAAGTGAAAATTATCTTTCTTGAGTACCCCCCGATGCAGAGCCACCTCTGTACTATGCTGCCATCCAGGGACATTGAAATAAACCCTGGGCCAAATTCAGGCCGCACCACTAACACCCCCTGTAGAAGTGTACCAAACTCCCTGAGACAGCTGCCCACTTGGACCAACACCCCAGGCCTCAAAATAGCTCACATTGAATATCCAAAGCATCAGAGGTAAAATGCCTGCGCTTGAAGCATGAACCCAACTTCACAAACCTGACATCCTATGCATATCTGAAACCTGGCTAAAATCTGACATCAAATCTCACAAGGTCATCTTTCCTGGATTATCCATCTTTGGGATGGCACGGGCTCATGGAAAATGTGGGGGTGTAGTAATCTATGCCAGGACTGAACAGACTGCTGACTAAATGGATGACTTGGCTGAGCATATATTCATCACCATCACTCTTGGTGGGTCCAAGAAACTAGTGTTAGGTTGCATTTATCTGCCTCTCAGACACTCATCTGCATATGATGAGGTTATCACCAGCCTGGACAACATCCCCAGACATGACACAGTGGTATGTGATGACTTTAACCTTAGCTGGCTTGGCTCACAAAATGTGCAGTACCATTCTGCTCTGGCAGACATTAATTTTGTGCATATCATAGAGCAACCCACTAGACTGAGCCTGAAGTCTAGGAGACACATGCTTCTCGACTGGATGATAACCAGCACACCAGCTAACATCAAAGCTGCTGGTATCTTCCCTGACTCCCTGAGTGATCACTCACCCACCTACTGTGTCTGGAACAGCTCTGCACCCCATCCACCTCCCAAAATAATCAAAACCAGGGATCCGACCAAGTTCAACGAAGAAGAATTCAACAGCTGCCTAGTCTCCATCGACTGATCACTAATTAACACCCTCTATGATATAAATCAGGCCCTTGACTATCTTATCTCAATGTTCACAGCCACTCTTGACTCTCCCTTGCCCCATATAAAACCAGAAGATCCAGAGGCTTCCCTGCTCCTTGGCTAACTAATGACCTGAGGAGTCTTATGTGCACATGTGATCAAGCCTGGAAGACCTTTAAGAAATATGGGGTGCATACTGATTGGATTATTTATCTTCGGCTCTGCAATTTATGCAACAATAAAATAAAGGTCTCCAAAAGATACTATTTTATGTCTTTACAAGAAACAAACCTTACCTCCCCTAAAATCTTCCAGCACCAGATGAATACCCTACTAAAAGGTAGAGAATGCATTGTTCCCCAAACCATGATCGCTAATGGAGCTACTCTCACAACACCTCTGGACTTTGCCACTGAAATAAATAACTTCTTTACAGACCTTACTTCCAACAAACACAATCTTCCGCCCTCTTTCTCATACTACAGTACCAATCAACATCAACATGAGACCAATCATCCCTCCTTTCATATAAAAACTACCACAAATTTTGAGGTCCTAAAGTTGCTCAAAAGATTCAAAAGTGATAGCTCTCCAGGCTTTGACATCATGCCCCCTAAATTCCTCCACATTGGGGCATTAGTGCTTTCCCTGCCCATCTTGATGCTAATCAATCAATCGTTTATCACCCACTCTATCCCTGACAAATGGAAAACAGCTGTAGTTGTACCTGTCCACAAACCTGGCCAGGCAGATGCAGCCCAAAACTACAGACCAATTTCTATCTTCTGCCCTATTGCAAAAATTCAGGAATGAATCCTCTACGACCAGTTGTAATCATTCCTTAAACAAACAAACATCTTCACAGACTGTCAGCATGCTTTCCATAAACACCATGGAACTGCCTCTGCCCTCCTTCGCGACACCTCTGACTTGTTCAATAACATGGATCTAGCCCAAGCCACAGGCGCAGTCTTTGTACACCTAACTAAAGCATTTGACCTTGTTAAGCACCTCCTGCTTATAGCTAAACTTCACTGCATCAAACTGAATAATAAATCCCTAGCGTGGTTTTCAAATTACCTAGCAAATCATTCTCAATGTGTCAAATGGGCAAACACACTATCCCCCTAGCACCAATCACTGACGGGGTACTGCAAGGGTCCATACTTGGTCCCATACTATATTCCATATTCATCAATGACCTGCCTCTTAACTATGGTAGTACATCAGTACAACTCTACGTGCATGATTCAATACTCTACAGATCTTCCAAGGATATTCGTACCCTGACCGCAAATCTTGAGCTAGACTTCCATGCCCTAGAATCTTGGTTCTTATATAACCAACTGGTTCTCAATGGGAAAAAAAAAAATATGCTCTTTCATTACTCCTCCTTCAAAACCCCATATGACACACCCTTCCTCTTAAAACTTCCTGAGGCACTCGACTGGAAAATGTCTCATCGTTCAAATACCTGGGACTCACACTTGATGAGAACCTAGTGCTTGAAGCACACTTAAACAACACCATCAAAACCACTAATCAGAAACTTGAGCTGCACTACCACTCAGCACCCTACCTCTTAAAGCACGCCAGAGTGATTACTACCTCTGCCACCCTACTCCCTGGTCTATTATGATGATGTCATTGACAGTGTTTTTTTTTTCTCTCATACCCCAGGAAAATATTGGGTGGGGGTTCGTGGGGGGGGGTTGTGTTTTTTTTTTCTCCTCTCCCCCTCCTATGGATTCAATTGGGCTGGATTCTCCAACAGGATTCACATGAGGGATAAGGGAACTGAGGGGATATTAAAGATCACGCGATGGAGTTAGCGCCAGAGGATTGAGGGGTGCTTTGTTTTCATACCCCCCGGATGTTTTCTCATTACATAAAGAGAGGGCATGGGCTAGGGACTACCTTGAGAGGGGGAGCCATCTGACCCTTCCACTTCTTGTGGTGTGTTTTTCCCTCTAGGGGGGAAAAAGTTGTTCCCCCCACAGTACACCAGGGGGCCGACTGAGCTAAAAATTTTTGGTGCAGTCGACGACCCAGGTTGCTATAGATAATACTTGCGACAACTGTTTGTTGTTGCACTCCCACAGGGGAGGTAGACCCTGCACCATTGGTGCTGGGCCCACAAGCCTTTGGATTAAGAGTGCATTTGAGTGACTGTGATGTCTGATGTTCTACCTATTTTCTTCTTTCTCTTCTTCTCTGTTCTTTTTTTACTTTTGGGAGAGTACCTCGTTGTGTGCTTGGGTTCCATTGTTTTCTGGTTGGATGTAAGATCAGTAAGAATGTTGCAGTTTGGCTTACAAACAAGGTATGGCTGATTTGATTATAGGCTTCTTGAATGTTAAAGGGATTAATAATGTGATTAAGCGTGCAAAGATATTGGCAGAATTTAATAGGGAAAGGTGTGATATTGCTTGCCTGCAGGAGAGGAAGCTTACCCTGAGAGAGCATATGAAATTACGCAGAGAATGGGTGGGCACGGTTCACTCTGATGAGCACCCACAACTCAAAAGAGGAGGGGTGGCAATCCTATTTCACAGGGGCCTTCCATTTCAGATTCAAAAGGTGACCAAATCAGGGTATGGCCACCAACTGACAGTCTTGGGGATTTACAAAGTGCGAATGATCCATTTGGTGGGAGTTTATGCCCCCACTCCACCCTCGGGAGAGTTTTTCCTGTCTCTTTTTGATTCGGTCGCCGGCTTACCTCCTGGTCAGGTTATTTTAATGGGGGATTGGAACTGTGTCGAGGATGTGAGTATGGATAGGAGTGCTACCAAAACCCCAGGGTCCAAGTCGTGCTCCCGGTTACTCCGTAACCTGATTGTGGAAGCTGGATTAATAGACCCATGGTGACTGTGTAATCCTTCTGCAAAAGACTTTCCTTTTTTTTCTCCTGTCTCAAATACATACTCAAGATTAGACAGATTCTATACTCAGAGAAATGTTGCGCATTCCTTTAGAGATGTATCTATCCTCCCCATAACCATTTCTGATCATGACATGATTAAAGCAAAGCTCGCCTGGGATGCTGATGGGGGGGTATTATGGAGGTTTGACCCAGGATTAATTAATGATAAACAATACACCGAGTCGACGAGGAGAGTTATCCAATGTTACCTTAAAGAAAATACTGAGGCAGTCTCGAGACCTACATTCCTGTGGGATGCTCTGAAGGCAGTAGTGAGAGGTCATACGATTGCCTTTGCTTCCCACTGAAATAAACAGTTTCAGGTTCACATTAAAGAGGCTCTTGCCTCTATTGCAGACCTAGAGGCAGTCCATAAACATACTGGATCCTAGATGGTGTTGAAGAAATTAAGGGAAGCAAGGGAGACATACAATTCCTTATTACAAAGGTGGGTGGAGAATTCCCTTAGATATGCTGGGCAACATTACTATGAGAGGGGAGAGAGGGCCGGAAAATTGCTGGTGCTCAGACTCCATAAACAGGCAGCTAATAGGTATGTGGCTAGGGTTAGCTTGGATTATCCTAACCTTCCCTGCAGGACCCTCCCTGGTGAAATCGCACAGGAGTTTGCAAAGTTTTACGAACAACTATATAAGAAAGAACAAACACCAGATCACAATAGAAAAATTAAGGAGTTTCTGCAGGAGGTGAAGCTCCCTGTATTATCTGAGGTCCAAAGGGCAGCCATAGAGGCTTCCCTTATGGAAACAGAGGTGCGAGCTGCCATTAAATCCCTGGGTTCTGGGAGGGCCCCCGGACAGGACGGGTTCACTTCTGAATTTTATAAGCAGTTTCAGGAAGACTTGGTTCCTTTGCTTACTAGAGTTTGCAAGGTGGCCCAGGAATCAGGTGCCTTGCCGGATACATGGGAGGTGGCCATTATCTCAGTTTTGCCGAAGGCTTGGAAGGACCCCACCTCCTGTGCAGGGTATAGACCCATCTCATTACTTAACCAAGATGTTAAGATTTTTGCAAAGATTATCAGCATGAGGTTGTAAGGAGTGGTCCACACCCTTGTCCACCCAGACCAAACTGGGTTCATTCCTGGGAGACATATTCAGGACAATATTAGGTTACTCCTCAATGTAATCTCCTCTACGCAGCTCCCCAATGATTCCCCTCTTTCAGCGATATTATCGCTGGATGCAGAGAAAGCCTTCGATCGCTTAAATTGGGAATATTTGGATTCAGTATTGGGGGTATTTGGGTTTGGAGAGAGATTTTGTGCCTGGATCTCTAACTTATACATCAAGCCGAGAGCCAGAGTCTGGGTGAATGGTATGATCTCTGGGCAATTCGGGATTGAGTGAGGTACCAGGCAGGGCTGCCCTCTCTCCCCTCTTCTGTTCACCCTCAGTTTGGAACCCATGGCTGCTTATATCTGGCAATCGGACCTTTTTCCGGGTTTGCAAATTAGGGGGGTCGAGGTTAAGGTCTTGCTTTACGCAGATGGTACCTTACTATATATTTCAGATCCGGTAGAAGCGGTACCTAAGATTTTCAATTTTTTTCTGAATTTGGCTCCCTCTCAGATTATAAGGTTAACCCAGACAAGTCCGAGCTGTACCCACTGGGAGGGGCTAAGAATCAGCCCCTACCAGTGGTGCAGCAAATTAAATAATGCAGGATGGGTTTTAGACATCTGGGGATATGGGTTCCTAAGGATTTTAAGGCCTTATACAACGTGAACCATCTAAAGATTTTGGAGGATGTCAGGGAGGATTGTAACCGGTGGAAGGAACTTCCTCTCTCTATTTCTGGCAGGGAAGAGTCTATTCACATGAATATTCTTCCCCGGCTATTGTTTGTACTGGGAGCCATCCATTTGAAGCCCCCCCAGGAATTTCTGGCATGATGTAAGGTCTACGCTCTCCAGATTCCTGTGGTCTGGGCGGAAATCCCGAGTGAAGTGGAAGATAATGGTCACCCCAAGGGAGAGGGGTGGTTTTGGTATCCCAGACATCCAGAAATATTTTTGGGCATCACAATTATTACCTCTTGTGACCATGACCTGTGACCCCCCACCTAGGTGGGTCCAGATTGAGATGGCTGACTCCCCTCTGGTAAATATCTCAAATTTAATTTTCTTAGACGCACCTACAGTAGGTTGGGTCAGTTGGATTTCGGAAACCCTTTCACAAGATTGACTTCACAGGTGTGGAAAGATATGAACCTAAAATTAGGCATTAGTCTAAAGCTTAATCCAAGCACGACCATCCAGAGCTGCTTGGATTTTGGCCCACTAAGATGGGATATGGGCTTCCACCATTGGGCAAGAATGAGGCTGGTTAATCTAGGCCAGCTTTTTAATCAGAATTCATTTAAATCATTTCAGCAACTAAAAATGGAATTTAACCTCCAAAATAAGGATTTTTCTGTTATCTTCAGATTAGACATTATGTCCATATAAACGAACAACAAATTGAGATGGGCACAGTGTCTGGGGGCAACCCAATACTTCAGTCCATCTCTCTCCTGACCAGACAGTCAGCCCATGAAAAGAAAATAATCTCCAGGTTGGTCACAGGGATGAATCAGGCTGAAAGAGATTTTTTACAACTGGTTAAGGAGAAATGGCACGGGGAGATGGGGATGGTCTTGTCGGATGCTAATTGGAACTCTATTTAGAGGTCCATTCACACTACGACATTCTCCTTTTTCTGGCGAGAATTTAGTTGGAAAGTAGCCATTAGATTTTTTAGAGTTCCTGTGATGACAAAACATTTTGGATTGCACCACTCCGATCCTTGTTGGAGACACTGTTGGTTGATTGGCACCCACTTCCATATATTTTGGGAATGCGATGTTATACGAGAGTTCTGGAGGGAAATAATAGATAAATTTAATAATATTTTTGAACTAACACTACCAGGTTCTCCGCAGCACTGGTTATTAGGATTGCCGCCCCCCCCCCATTTGGTTTCTAGATCCGCTCGTTTCCTGTTTGGAATCCTTGTGGCAGCAGCTCTTAAAACTACCACTCTCTCATGGCTCACCCCAGATAAGCCTACTCTCAAAACATGTATTGGTATCTGTACCAGGATAATAGATATGGAATATTTGACAGCCAAATTAAGATTGTCTGTAGACAAGTTCAAAACGAGATGGCTTCCTTTCCTGCACTTCATGGCCGCGCAAGAGGGGAGGCCAATAATGGACTTGCTCGCTAAATAAGCTTAAACTGTATTGGGTCCCTCATAGTCACTATGTTAACTTTTTGTCTGACATTGCTTTTATCCTGTACAATATGAACAGGGGGATCTGCTATGTGGCATCTATTAGGGGGAATGAGTATGCCCTGGTGACCAGTAGGGGGGCATGCCGGGACCTCCGTATCAACTGCGCTTTTGTCTGTTTTGTTGCTTGTTTGTCTGTTCTCTTTAACTCTCTCTTTTACTCCTTCCTTGTCTTCATCTTCTTGTATGTGATCTTTTGATCTCAGACAGTACTCTCCCACCTTTTGTGTTGTGTTTCTACTCTATTCTTTAAATAATAACTCCTACTACCCTTCGTATGCTTTTATCTCATACTTTACTAATCCTTCTCGGATTTCCGACTACTGTTTCCCTTTCCTTTCCTTTATTTCTAGTGTCAGATTTATATCTCTCTATCTTTTCTTATAGACATTGATGGTTATTATGGCATTTAATGACTGTGGAATTGCACTGTCAATATGTCTACTTCCATTTGTACCTCCTTTGAAAATACTTCTCAATAAATTGCTATTTCAAAAAAAAAAAAAAAAGAAGAAAAGAGTTCAGAGAGAATTCCATGACATCTAATCTGGACTTGGGGAAAAAAAATAAAGCAATTGAACCCATTTAATGATTTTGGGAGGGAAACTGAAAGCTTCCAAAATACATAGATACATAGACAGTGTCGGCAGATAAGGGCCTATGGCCCACCCAGTCTGCCCATTTGAGCTCGTAAATTCAGTTTATGTTTTCCTAGAAGTCTGTTGCCCCTTACCCCTGACTTACAGAATTCCTTTATGTCTATCCCATGCATTCTTAAATCCCGTGATTGTTTCAGCCACCACCACTTCCTCTGGAAGGGTGTTCCACTTGACCACCACCCGTTCTGTGAAGAAATTCTTCCTCATGTTTCCTCTGAATCGTCCTCCCTCCAACTTCATCCCATGCCCTCTAGTCCTGAAACATCTTTTTCACTTAAAAAAAGTGTATTCCTGCACCCTGTTCCTCCCTGTAAGATACTTGTATGTCTCTATCATATCCCCTCTCTCCCTCCTCTCCTCCAGGAAGTACATGTTCAGTTCCTTCAACCTGTCTTCATAGGACCTGTGATGCAATCCATGCACCATCCTTGTTGCCTCCTCTGAACCTTCTCTACCCTGTCTATGTCGTTACGTAGGTATGGTCTCCAGAACTGTACACTGTACTCCAGGTGGGGCCTCACTAGTGTCTTGTATAGTGGAATTATGACCTCCCTTTTCTTGCTGGTGATGCCCCTGCCTATACATCCCAGCATCCTATTTGCTTTACTTGCTGCCTTGTCGCACTGTTTCCCACCTTGAGGTCATCAGAGATGATAACCTCAAGATCCCTTTCCTGCTTGGTGCATGCTATATCCTCACCCCCAACTGATATATTGTGCCAGGGTTTTGTGCCCATATGCATTATCTTGCACTTCCTTGCATTGAATTTCAACTGCCAAACCCCTGACCATTCTTCAAGTTTCTGCAGGTCCCTTCTCATTCTGTCTACACCCTCTGATGTGTCTACTCTGTTACAGAGCTTTGTGTCATCAGCGAACAGTGAAATTCTGCCTTCTAGGTCCTGTGCAATGTCACTGATGAAGATGTTGAATAGGACCGGTCCCAGCACTGATCCCTGTGGTACCCCACTGGTCACTCTTCCCTCTGTGGAGTGACAGCCATTTACCACCACCCTCTGTGTCCTGCCACCCAGCCAGTTACCTACCCACCACACTACTGTCCTGCCCACACCCATATTCCCCAGTTTGTGTAATATTCTTATATGTGGCACAGTGTCAAAGGCCTTGCTGAAGTCCAGATAGGCCATGTCCACTGCCCTCCCTTGATCCACCTCCCTAGTCACCCAGTCAAAAAATTCAACGAGGTTGGTCTGACATAACCTCTCCCTGGTGAAACCATGCTGCCTTGGGTCCTGTAGTCCATTGACAACCAGATGTTCCACCAATCTCTCCTTCAGTAGTGCTTCCATGATCTTCCCCACTACTGAGGTGAGGCTGACTGGTCTGTAGTTCCCTGCTTCCTCTTTGTTCCCACTTTGTGTAAGGGACTACATCTGCTGTCCTCCAGTCTTTGGGTACCTCCTGTTTCCAGTGATTGAAACAGGATAACGAGAGGTTCAGCCACCACCTCTCTTAGTTCTTTAAGGACCCTGGGGTGCACTCCATCTGGCCCCATTGCTTTATCAACTCTTATTACTTCCAGTTCCTTCAGGACCCTTTCTCGTAAAGGGACTTGTGTCCATTTCTGCACCATTCTCACCCCTTGTACTCCTTTCAGACCCATTACCCTCCTCTTCCTCAGTAAAGACTGAGCAGAAATACCTGTTCAATATGTCAGCTTTTACTGTTGTCATCCTCCACGCGGCCCCCATCCTCCCCTTCAGTCTCACTATCCCTCCCTTTGCCTTTCTTTTTTCACTTATGTACCTGTAAAAGGTTTTGTCCCCTCTACCCACTGATTTTGCAATGTGTTCTTCTGTCTGAGCTTTAGCTTCCTTTACTGACCTCCCTGCCTCCCTTTGCTTCTCCTGGTACTTCTCCCTATCCCCTTCTGCCTGTGTCTTTTTGTATTGCCTGAATGCAATCTTTTTGGCTTTCACTTTGTTTGCTACCTCTTTGGAAAACCATAACAGTCTCCTCTTCCTTTTCCTCTTGCTAACCTGCTTAATGCATAATTTTGTTGTTCTTGTAATCCCCATTTTAAATACAGCCCTCTGTTCCTCAACCCTTGATTCCTGTCCCATTCCCCTTAATGCCTCTTTCAAGTATTGCCCCATTTTCCCAAAGTCTGCCTCCCTAAAATCCAGGATATGTGTTTTTGTGTGGTTTGGTTCTGCTCTTTCTGTGATTTCAAACCACAATGACTGGTGGTCACTGTTCCCCAGGTGCTCCCCCACTGTTACCCCATCACACTATCCCTGTTTGTGAGCACAAGGTCCAGTATTGCCTTCTGCTGAGTTGGTTCCATGACCAGTTGCTTGAGGAAGGCACCCTGAAGGAGTCCAGGATAAATCTGCTCCTAGTTGATGCTGCTGCTGGGATGCTCCAGTCCACATCTGGAATATTGAAGTCTTCTACCAGTACTACCTCATTTCCTTGTCTGCCATCCTTGGATGGCTAGCATCAGCTCCTCATCTGTTTCTTCCTGTGCTGGTGGTCTATAGACCACACCCAGCGGATGGCTGTCCCCATTTTCCTTTCCAGCTTAACCAACAGTATCTCTCCCCCATTCTGTTCCTCCTGGATCTCTGTGGCCCTTATGTCATTTTTCACATACAGTGCCACTCCTCCTCCTCCTCCCTTCCAGCCTGCTCTGCCTCTTCTGAATATGTTGTAGCCAGGTATGGCCATCTCCTAGTCGTGGTTATCATTACACCAGATTTCAGTGATGGCCAAAATAGGAAATAAAAAAGCCAATGAAACCCTATCAAATGCCTTCTTGGCATCAGGGGCACCAATACAGAAGGAAAGTTACAGTCCCTTAATTCTGAGAGGAGATGAAAGAGTTTATGGCTATGAACTGAAATCAACTACCCCTGCATAAACCCTGTCTGTTCCCACCCAATAAGGGGTTGCCAGAGCCAGGCAAACCTACTGGCCAAAACATGGGCTAATATTTTAGTATCTACATTCAGTAACAATATTGGCCTATAGTTAGCCATGTCCATAGGGTCTTTCTCTAGCTTAGGAATTCAAGGTAATGTGGGCATCCAAGAACTGGTGGGGGGGGGATGATTGACTCTATAGCAAAAGTTAAAAAAATCTGCCAAATGAGGTGCAATCTCTACTTTAAAATCTATATAAAAATTTGATGAAAAGCTCTCAGGCTTGGTTGCTTTATCCAGAGATAATGCAGAACTAGCCTGTTCCACCTCTGCTGTAGTTGTTATCTCCTTAAGACCCTTACCTTGATTAGTATCAACTTGGAGCAATTAGCTTCTTTCAAAAAGGAAATAATCTCTTGCTCTTGGGAAGGAGTTGGAGGGGTTGCAGTGCTCATAGTAATTCTTAAACTCACTCGCTATCTGATGGGGTGCAGTTAACACCTCATTTCCAGGACTAGTCCTAATACTAGGTACTAGTTGAGCCATTTCTTCATGTTTAAAATGCAATGCCAAGAGCCCACTGTCCTTTTCACCATAGTATTCATAATTAGATGTCGTCCTAAATAAAGCACATTCTGTCTTTTCTCTATTCAGATATGCTTACCTAGCTCATTGCTGATGTAATTATACACATTCCTGTTCTGAGGAAGACTTAGAGATATTCCATTCTAATTGTCTTAATGTACTTAAAAGTTCTTGTAGTTGTTTTTGTTTTCTCTTTTTCCAAACAGATGCGAGCCAAATTAGTTCACCATGGATTAGTTCACCAACCTGTCTCTGCTGACTACGTGGAGGGGGGATTATTTAAAAAAAGGTCCAGTATAGCCTGTTTAATCCTGTTACAACACCAATCATCTTTTAATAAGAATTTTTTTAATTCTCCAGTACCTATCCCTTACTTCCATTGAAGATAGATTTAGGAAAATAGAAACTGGTGCATGATCAGAGAGCACTGCACTTAAGAGTTCACAGGATTGTGTACCCTGGATAAAGCTATCACTTAACAACACATAATCAATCCCGGAATAAGAAGCACATACTGTATAATAAAAGGTATATTTCCTCTCATTAGAGTGCAAAATTCTCCATATATCCACAAGCCCATTCATTGGTTCATAGGTTCATAGAAGTGTACGAGCAATGAAGGCATATGTAAGGATGCCCATTGTATGCTCGCCACCCATATGTCCTATGGGTGGAAATCAAATTTTTTGTTTCCCATATGTTTATCCAATCTTTGCTTAAAGGTATTTAAATTATCACTATTAACAATGCTTACAGGTAAGTTATTCCACAAACCCACAACTCTTTGTGTGAAAAATAGACTCCTTCTATTGTATATACATTTTTCTCCAATAAGTTTATACCCATGACTCTTAGTTGATTTGACATTGAAGGCAGTAGTAAGTCCAACTGTGGTTCTTAAATAATCATTTTTTAAGGTTTGATATACCGATATTAAGTCACCCCTTATTTGTCTGTATTTTACAGAAAATAGGTTAAGTTTTTTTAATCTATCTTCGTAACTATTACTATGTAAAGATGGTATTTTTTTAGTGAATTTACACTGAACACCCTCAGCGACTTTTAAACCCCTTATAGAAGTTAGTGCACAAAATTGAGAGCAGTATTCCAAGTGGGGACATACCAGACTGGTGTAGAGTGGCATATTAACCTTGGAGTCTCTACTTTTGATATTTCTTAAAATAGAACCAATTATTTTATTACATTTTTTAACTTTAATTATACAATTTTTTTCAAAAGTTAAATTATCTGAGATTATGACACCCAAATACTTTTCTTCCAAAATACTTTTTAGATAAACATTGTTTAAGGAATAATTGAAGGGGATGTTATTTTTGCCCAAATGTAAGACTTTATATTTGTCAACATTAAAAAACATACCAAAAGCCTTTGCCCAGTTTGATAGGTTGTTTAAATGATTTTGTATGGAGCATTTATCATGAAAGGTGCTTACCAAACTACCCATTTTACAGTCATTAGCATATCTTGTGACCCATATCTTATCAGTAGAAGGCAGTGTAGAGACCATAATATTAAACAGTATCTGACCCAGGACGGAGCCCTGGGGAACACCACTAGTCACCACACCTGTCACAGACAGGTGACCCTTGACTGATACCTGTTGAGTTCTGTTTTCCAACCATGACTGTATCCAGTTTATAATATTAGGTTGCAACTTAATTTTGACCAATTCTTGTAGTAAGACTTTATGTGATACTTTATCAAAAGCTTTGGAAAAATCCAAAAATATTACATCTACCAGAATACCCAAGTCCAAGGCAGCGCTTACTGGTTCAAAAAAATGTAGTAGGTTGGTCAAAACTGATATTTCAGTCACAAAACCGCGTTGAAAGATATCTACTATTTTATTTCTTTCTAAATTATCTATAATATGGGCTTTAAGCAATCTTTCCATAATTTTGCCTATGATGGAAGTCAAGGTTTATGGGCCGATAATTGTTAGGGTCATGTCTGGATCCACCTCTTATATATAGGGTGTAACTATAGCCTCCTCCAAGCCTGAACAACTTTACCTTCTCTGATTGATGAATTAAATAACATGGCTAGAGGACCAGAAATTGAATGACTAATTTTTTATAAAAATCTGGGTGGAATACCATCAGGACCAGGAGAGCTGTTTGATTTTAAAGATTTAATTTGTTTTGCAACCTCCATTTTTGTAAAAACAGGAAAACTAGAATTATTTACTAGAAGAGTCGTATTTGCAGCTTCCTTAGTTTTGAAAACTTTTAGAAATGTCTCATTTAGAATTGTAGCAGTAGTTGTTCAATCTAAAATAGGTATATCATTGATGTTAAAGGGTCCAATTGTATGATTTCTTTCTTCCATGGAACCAATATAATTATAAAATTGTTTTTTGTTGTCTTTAACTTTAGTAGCTAAGTTGAATTCAATTTTAGATCTAGATGATTTAATCATGTGTTTTAATTTTTTGGCTGCAATTTTGTATTTTTCCAGGAGACTGTTGGAATTAACTTTTTTATATTTTCTATATAGTTTTCTTTTTTTTCTTTTGTAATTGTTTCTTAATTTTTGAGGACCAGCAAAGAGGGACACTTTTATTGTTGCAGTACTTCTTTCTATAAGGAACCCAATTTGAGAGACAAATATTGATTTTGTTATTAATTAAATCCCAAATTTGTAATAAATTTAGGTTGTTTAGTTCTGTCTCCCAATTCCATTTAGATAAAAAATCATTTATTTTTTAATAGTTTGCTTTATTAAAGTTTTTGATTTTAGTAATGCCATTTGTGCTTGGAAAGTCTGCTATGTATTTATAATTGACCATGCAAAGATCACTATCACCCATAGGAGGAAGTATTTTGATATTATCAATTTTCTCATTAACATTGGTGAGTACAATGTCAAGGATATTGTTACCACGGGTAGGTTTATTAACTATTTGTTCTAGGTTAGATTCAAGAAAAGTATCCATAAACATCTTTTCAGTATTTGAAGCTGATGTATAATTGTCCCAGTTGACAGCTGGAAGATTGAAATCACCCATCAGTATATACGGAGTATCAATGTGTACCTCAGATATTTCTTCTATTAAACTTTGATTTTCATCATTAGTTAAACTAGGAGATCTATATATTAGCCCAATTACTAGTGGACTATGGGGGGGGGGACATTTTGACCCATAAGCTCTCATTATTACTTGTTTTAGTTTTAATTGTGTTTGCTTTCAAGTGTTCATCAATGTATAGTACAACACCTCCTCCCTTTTTATTTTCATTTCGGTTTTTGTAAAACTTATTATATCCCTTTATGTCAGTGTTCAGTCTTCATCCTTATACCAAGTTTCAGTAACTCCACAAATTGATATTTTTTGTGCTTGAAGGATGTAAGTAAGTTCTTCTCTTTTTGCTGCAGACTTCTGGCATTAGTTAATATAATATTTATATTTGGTTTAGAAATGACACCAGTAGTGTTCGTTTGGGGAATTTACGGTTGATTATGGATGCAGGGTTTGAAGAATAGTTGAAAATTGAGGTTCAAGAGTTGTATCTAGAACATACAACTCCCCCTTGTTGAAGTTTAAACAACTATTGATAAAATGCACTATGCTTTCACCCAATAGCCTACTACCCTCCTGCTGAGATGGAGTCTGTCCCAACAATAGAGGTTTGATTTCCATAAAGTCCTCCCAGTGAGTTATATACATTGTATATCTTGTTTAAGACACCAACATCTCAACCAATTATTTATTTCTCTCATTTTACATTGTTGGGAAAGATTTGTTCTTGGAATAGACAAGATTTCAGATAGGACTACCTTACATCCTAAATCCAATAATTTGTTTGTCAATGCAACATAATCTTCTTTTAGTTTTTGAGAAGAATCCTTTAGAACATTGTTGGCTCCTATGTGAACTATTACCAAAGGTTTAAAACCTGAGTTCTGTAAGATGTTGCTGGACATCTCTGTGATGTCAGTAATGACAGCATCCCTGAAGCTTGAAAGAGTTCTATTTGTGTTGTTAGGGTTGCAAATGATTCTATCAATATGTTTGATGATAGAGTCTCCTAACACTAAAACCTGTCTTTTTTTGTAAACATCATCTTGATTTAGATCCTAGTTGTCACAAATTTCTAGTGAAATCAAGGGATTTACATCAACTTGGTCATGTTTTTTGGCCTCTCTGGTGTCAGTAATATTTTGTAGATTGCTGGGGAAAAGAGGTGAAGAATTAAACTCTGCATTTGAAAGATTCATATTTGTTATAGTAAATATTGGGTTTTCTATATTTTCAAAATTTTCAGAAATGGGGACACTTATTGTTTCTGGATCATGGCCTATATCCAAGTTATATGTTAAGGGATCAAAGTAATTAAAAGTAGAATCCGTAAATTGGTCTGCTCTTCTGCCCTTTTTTTGGAATTTTTTGAATTTGTAAAGTGTACCAATCTTCATCTGCATGATCAAATGGATCTTCTTCCCTTATTATCTTAACACTAACTTTTTTCTTTTCTTTTTGTGCAGTGGGTATTTCAATAGGTTCTTGACAAGTGGTGATAATTTAATTTGCCTTCTGCCATTTTGATAATGGTCTAAGTTTTTTTCCATGATGTTTGGGCTTTTTGCCTACCACATGTACTTTGGTGGGTTGGGAAATATCACAAATTTGATTTTTAAATCTACTAGACATTTCCTGTTGGCTGGTCTCTAGAAAGCTTAACCTATTGTTAAACAATTCCAATTCGGCAGTTAAATCATGGTTAACTTTACATTTAACACAGGTAAAGGGCAAGGTGAAGTTGTTTATCTCAGATATTAAGTACATATTACAGGACTGACATCTGCAACCAAAGCACTCTTTGTTTATTTGAATAATATCTTCCATATTTTTACATAGTAAGTTTAACTCCAAGATGGTATATTACAGTTTATGAAGGTATTTGACTTCTCAAGCTGTCTGTTGAACAAAATACAGTAAAGCTTAAAACAAGGTACAATAGAGTATAGGAATAGTATTGATTGTCTGGAAAACACAAAGTCACCTTCCACCTTCTTCCGCCTACGGACGCCGACAGACACCGCTGGCCTCTGCCTGTATCGGCTCCGCTCCACGCTCGACTCCGCTTGCTGGAGCCAACAGTTATGTAGCGCTATCGCGCTGATGTCACCAATTGCTATAGTGATCAAAGGAGACAACAAAGCAAAACAGTGGGGCTGGGCAATGCATATAGCTCGCCTTCATAAAGGCGAGTTAGCCAACACCAAAAGCAGCTACAAAGGGCTGCCTTTTGAGCACTAAGGAGCAATGCCTGCCCAGTTTTCCAAGCCCTCTAAAAGGGGGTTTAAAAAAAGCCTCTACACTGATTTCCCTGTCAAAACAGTCCTTGACTTTAAACAGTAGGCAGTACCTGTTAGTAATGCAGAGAGACTAGGAGGTGAGCTAAAAAGCTCTCTGGAGCCTACAGTTTTATAACCCTATCGTGTTGACATCACCAGTTGCTATGGTGATCAAAGGAGACAACAAAGCAAAACAGTGGGGCCAGGCAATGTATATAGCTCGCCTTTATAAAGGCGAGTTAGACAACATCAAAAGCAGCTGCAAAGGGCTGCCTTTTGAGCACTGAGGAGCAATGCCTGTCCAGTTTTCCAAACCCTCTAAATGGGGGTTTAAAAAATGCTTCTACACTAATTTCCCTGTCAAAACAGTCCTTGAATTTAAACAGTAGGCAGTACCTGTTAGCAATGCAGAGAGACTAGGAGATGAGCAAAAAAGCTGTCTGGAAACCACAGTTTTATAGCCCTATCACGCTGACATCACCAGTTGCTATGGTGATCAAAGGAGACAACAAAGCAAAACATTCATGTACATAAACTCCTTAACTGCTCTTTGAACTGAGGACAAGCTTTTCATAATGCTGCCTGATCTGTCTAATGTGTCATCCAGGGTTAAATTCCAGTCTCCTAATACCAATTTAGGCAAATCCAAGAATTCCGTAAGTATTCCACCAAGAATACTAATAAAGGAGCCTGACTCCAAATTTGGACCACATACATTTCCTAGTAAAAATTTGTATTTTCCCACTTAAGTCACCAAACATAGATAACTTCCTTCAGGATCAGCCACTACCCTTGACACTAAAAGAGTTAATTGCGTCTTTATTAATAGTAACACACCCACCCTCCTTTTACTCTTACCACCACCATTAACCTGACCAACCCACATAAAGCTACAAAAATGAGTATTTTTGGTTTCAAAGTGTGAATCTTGTAACAATGCCACATCTGGTTTTAAGCATGCTAAATGTTTCAGTATTGGTATCCTTTTTGTAGGTGAGTTACCCCCCCCCCGATGTTCCATGGATTCAAAGTTAAATTAGGGATTGCCATTCTGCAAAACCTAAACATTTGAAAATGCTATGAGACACAGCATCTCTGATTCTAATAAGAGGAAAAGGAAAATAATACCTGAAATTCTGTAATGTCTTACACTAGTTATAATCAATAACAATGCTGGCCACCAGTGAAATCTATTGGCAAACATGAGACTGTGAAAAATAATGAATACCAATTCAAACACACTCAAAATTGGAAACAAATATATCAAGAAAACAGACAAACATCAACATCTGCAAGTTAGTCTTCTCCCAAGGGGGGTGGAGAGGTGGGGAAAACACTCCAATAAGTGACTCCACATCACTCTGTAACTGCATGTCTGTGGTGGATCGGTGTTTGGGACAGCATCCAGCTACCACAACCCCCAGAAACATTATATGGGTCTCATAAATGTACATGCAGCTAAAAAAGGGGAAGAAATACATCTTTAGGAGGGAGAAAGTAAAGGGAAGAAAGGGAGAGGATTGCATAAAAAAATAAAACAGAGATAAAGGCTGAGATGTCAAACCAGACAACTACAGTGTAATTCTAATGCATAACTTCTGCTAGCTCCCAATAGTTTCTTATATTGCTAAAACATTTCAACCAATAACCTCAACCCCCCAAAAAAAAGAATTTACAGTGAAAAAGAACACACCCCCCCAAAAAAGGGGGGGAGCTGGGGAATTTACCCAGCTTCACTAATATCCTAGAAACATCTAAAGATAACATCTGGGGTCCCTCAGTAATGTTGTATGCACATTACAAAAACAGCAACAAAAAGCCCCCAACTAAAATAAGAGAAATAAGTGAATAGAGGAAAAAAACTGTTCAAGAAAGCCCTGCCACAAACAAACATCCAGATATTCCCCACCCCCCCACACTCAAAATATAGTTATGGAAAGGTAAAATATTTTCACTGAGCACCTAGTGGGGGTTGCTTCTGTGATCCATTGAGGAATAAATAAATCTACTTCATCCTTAAATGAAATGACAGAGTTTAACCTCCACTCTGAAAAAGAACAAAAGTTTATCAGAATCATTCTATAATCAGTCACAGTCCAAGGGTGGTGGGACGAAACTCTTATACACCAGAAAAAGAAGGAAATAAAATTGCAGTTACTGTAGGAGCCTGGGGAAAGAAAAGGTGATAAATGGAAACCAAAAATGCCTCTTAGATACGCAACTGCAGAGCCAGGTCCAGTGCTGCAACAAAGTCAAAATGTAATCCGTAATGAACAACCAAAACCATTAAATAGTAAATATCCTTTCCTCTCAAGAGAAGCAGTTCACTTACTATGTGCTGTGATGTATGAAAGTCATGGGAGTCTGGACCTCCATTGACTTAAACAAAAAGACACCACCTCCCTTTTGCCACAAAAGTCTGTTCACAACTCTAGTAAAATTGAAAGTATAGCATACAGCAGATCTCACCAAAACCCCATTGTTCCACAAGATTCAAATTCTCTTCCCAGAAAAGTCCCATATTGATCAAGTCTTCTGAGAACCCACAGTATTGCAATTAAGATGGGGGAAAAGGGATGGCATTTCCTTCCTTGCTTGTTCGGCAGATGCAAATTCTAACACATCCTGCTGAGTGCTAACAAAAAGTCTGGCCAGATACCTTAGAAAGAATTGAATCCCTGCATTATACAAAACCCTGCTAATATTATAAAATGCCCTTTGTTTTTCTCTAACCAGAGGCATCATGTTGCTAAATATGAAAAGGGCTTATCCTGCCATTGCAGCTAGTGCTTGGGCTTAATACATTGCTGGATCCATTCATTTTCCAGAAAATGTTGGCAGCACAATATAATTGTCCTCAGTTTACTGTTCAGAGGAGGCTGGGGTCTCAAGGATCAGTGGGCATGTTCTATTAAATAGACAACACAAGATGGAGGGGGTCTAGCTACATCCTGAGGGAGCCATTGAATAAAGTAGAGCATATCAGCCCCCTCAGCTGATTCTGGTATCCCAACCAACACCAGGTTATTTCAATGACTTCTCACCTCCAAATCACCAATTTTAATCTCCATTTTAGTAATCCATTTCTGGTGCTCATGGATTTCCCAGATCTCCCTTGCCTGAGCATCCTCCACCAAAACTGATTCTAGTCTCGGCATCTCTCAACCATGGAAGAAACATTTCAAGGGTAGGTTTCAACAATTGTAAGTCCGCTATGTCTTTTGTGAGGGTTATTTTAATGCCAGCCATGTCTGATATTATGTTATCAAGCTTGTCAGGTTCTGTACCTGTATCGGGGGAGTCAGAAGTTGGATGTTTCCAAAATGGCAGCAGCCTGGATTGTTGCACAATATTCAAATCCAGGATCTTTGCTGTTTCTTCATTTATTGGAAGTTCCATTGCCATTGATGGACTTGCTCGCAGATCAACCAATTCTGTCATCACTAAGTAACAAAGCAAAGAAAGAGATAAGCTATTTATAATATCAAAAATATACTTTTATTCCTGATAGGGAAGTGGAGCTGATGTCACTGCATTTATTTAGGCTGAAAGTATCATGTGACCCTTGGCCGATACAATTTTTGATATGCGGTGGGTTACGGTTTCACCAATGTCATAAAATCTATTTTTTGCATTAATTATTGCTAGACTGAGAACATTTTATTTTGTCCTTCTTCCAGTTATCTCCCAATAAAAGAGTATCATGAAACAGTAGAATACCTAGGTCAGATGTAACATATGTAACATGCAACCCAACTACTGTTCCTGTTATTGTCATAATTCTATTCCACAAATTTTTTAAAGCTGTTCATGTCATGAGCATATGTAACAATGAACCCACACTGGCTACACATCTATGGCATTTGTCTGACAGATTGTTATTACATTTATGAAGTTTAGCTGGAGTGTAATATATTCTATGGAAAATATTAAACTGAATTTATTTAGGCTTATTTTTTGAGACCTCTAAAATTGTTGACATGATTGTTTTCCATTGTTGTTCCAACTCATAATCTTTTTGCTATGCATCCCAAAGACTAATTATGGCACTACTTTCTTTTGTTCAAAAACTTTTTCTATTTTACCAGTAAGTTCTTTGTCTGAGATTTTGTTAATTAAAGCATTTCATATTAGTGAGAATAATAATTCCTTAAGATTCCCTACTTTTATTCTAATAAAGTCTCTCATTTGGAGAAATGCCAGGTCATGTCCATGTTCAAAATAATACAGAAGTTTGAACTCTGGGAATTAAAAAAAATAACCATTTTATAATGGTGTCTCAGCTGATACACTCTAGTCTCTACCCACTTGTGAATAAAGATACTATTTTTTAAAGTTGGGATTTTATTAATAAATTTGATATATGTAAATGAAAATACATCTGTTCTCTCTTCTAAAAGAGATTAAGACTCCTTCCATATATGAACTGGTAATGTGTAGTGGATAAGCAAAAATAAAATTAAGTATTATTTATCAGCTCCAGATTTAGGGCTCCTGAATGGTGTTTAAATGGGGATGAATCCCTTTCTTTCACTACCCAAACAGGTACCTCATCTAATTTGAGCCATTTACTAATTTGATCAATTTGCACTGCAAAGTAATACCAAAGCATGTTTGGGAGTCCCAAGCCTCTATTATCTGCTGGTGCATTCAACTTTTGAAGAGAAAATCTTGGCCTTTTGTCTTGCCATATAAAAATTCTGATTCTTCCCTGTAACTCAGTTTTTTTTTTGTAATCCAGATAGAAATAGTTTGAAAGGGGGAAAAACAATCTTGTCAGGATAATCATTTTTATGTTTTCCTATCCTATGAGAGTTAAAGGGAGTAATATCCATTTGTTTAGATCTTTATACATTTTTTCTAGTAGTGGTCTTAATTAAGTTTAAATAATTCAGATCTGTCTTGTGTGATTATAACCCCCAGATACCTGAATTTAGGGCATATAGGTATATTATTATAGAAAGAAACATTTTAATTTAAAAAATGCTTGCAAACTGGGAGCACAATTTTCAGGTGGCACACTATGATGCTAGATGCCTGCTCCAAAGGTGTATGATGCAAATGCCACCTTGTACCATAGTTTGCAACATTTCTGATATTCAAATGCCAGCCGTGGTGAAATCATGATGCCATGTGGCAAAGATACCCTGCGTTACCCTTGAGCAAAAGGCCCTATGCACCAAGTTGCAAGGGGGTTTTCACCATGGTTGGGCTTCATCAACCCCTTGCATGCTATTCTAAAAGACCCACTGTAGTTGTTACAGTGAAGGTGCCTTTAGACCTGCCAGAAGTTGATCTACAGGCCATGTGCAGCAACCTGGCAGGAAGTGATTGGGGGGGGCTGCAAGGATGGGACTGGGGGCATATTGAGCTCGAGGGTGTCCTAAGAGTTGACAGGGGCATAGTGGCGCTGTGCTCAGGGTTGAAGTGGCACCCAGTGAGGTTGCCCAGTGCTATTAGATGCTTCCAATTTGCCTGGGTGAAGGGATCTGGCAGACAAGGTTTAGGACCAGACCTTTGGAAGAAGATAACCCATGGCACCTGCCCCATAAATGCCACTAACCCCAGCACCATTAGCATGCAGCAGCCTACCTCCACATGGGGGAGCTAGTACAAAGTGACTGCTGTGTTGCTAGGAGACCATTCCTAGCCACCAGTGGCACCCCACCTCCTGCAGCTTCTGCTGACTACCAACTGTGCTGTGGTCAGTGGCACCTATGAAGCAGGTACAAGGACTGTATCCTTCATATGAACAGGTCATAGAACCCGTCTGCCAGTCCTCCTTAACCTGAGCAAATTGGCTATCTCTAAAACCACAGGGCACCCTCACATAGTGCCACTTCAACTCTCTGCACATTGTGGCCATGCCTCTGTCATGCCTTAGGACACCCTGTGCTCCTTATACCCACAGGCTCCCTTCTGGCAGGTGTATTTACCCCATCAATCACACCTATGTGGCCAGTTGCATGTTCTGCCAGGTGAGGGGGTTGATGGAGCCTGTTGCCTAGCTCCACAAGTACCTCACCTGTCTGGCGCAACTCTGTGGATGATGGAAATCTTCAGTCTTGGATGCAGGACCCTCATTTTTGTAAAATAAGGTACAGGGGCTCTGTCGCACCCCAAGATTGATGAATCCCTAGATTGCTACACATTGCAGCCATCTAAGGGCTCTTTTGAAAATTTAGCCCCTGTAGTATATCTATTTTGGCCTGCTTTATCTTATATCCTGAGACCTAAGAGAAAATGCCACTGATTTGAATAAGGGTATTATAGAAGAGGTAGTGTCCTTTAAACAGATAAGAACATCACCAGCATATAAATAAATTACATGTCTCTTTCCATTAATTCAGGTCTACAGTGTAAATATTGTATATATCTATGGAAATGCCTATATATATTTTTTGTTCCTTTTTGCTGTTGATGATGTTCTACACCTTCTTGCTCTTACTGTTAATCTTATTGTTAACTGTAATGTCTCCTAAATTTTGCATTGTTTGGTATTGCTGTAACCTCTGTGTCCTATTACTATTTTTGTTTAATGCCCAGGTCCATCTTGAAAATTAGCTCGCTCAATGATGATCACCCGGTTAAATAAAGATTTTTGATTTGATTTGAATACAAAACCTTTTATTTCATTGCTTAGCCTAATTATTTGTACCAAGGGCTCTACAAATATAGCAAAAAGGAGTGGAGAAGGAGGACATTCCTGTCTAGTACCACTCTGCAACTCAACAGAGAGAGATAACTGATCATTTGTCCTGATTCTAGCTTTTGATGTTTTGTGTATTAGGGCAATTAATTTTCAAAATGTTTTCTCCAAACTTTCATAAGACTCTTAGATGGAATACCCAGTTGTCCTTATCAAATGCTTTTTCATCATCTTGAGGTGTTAGGGTAGCATTTTTTTGACATAACTTTTTCCACTATATTTAGAGTCCTCCTGATATTATCTTCCAATTGCCTACCTCCAATGAAGCCTGTTTGGTTGGGATGTATAATTTTAGGTATGAATTTATGAAGTCTTTTAGCAAGAATGTTTTTGAATGTTTTATAATCCATATTTAATAGTGATATAAGTCTATAAAAGCCATACATTTTTTGTGTTTTTTTCTGGTTTAAAAACTAGTGAAATAATGACTTCATTGAAGGTCTAAGTTAAAAAAAATTTATGAAGATTATGTAACAGCGGGAGCAATTTCTCTTTAAATTGTTTAAAATATTCACCTCCAAAGCCATCTGGGCCTTGTGATTTACCATTACTGTAACTAGATTGGAGATTGACTCCAATATATCCTGATGAATGAACTCAGAATGCAAGAGAATTCGGTTTTCTTCACCCGATTGCTTTAAATTTAAATTCTCTAAGTAACAATTTTTGTTTGTTCAATTTTGGGTCTTTAGGTGTATAAAGTTGTTCATGCAATTTAAAGAAGATATCATTTATGACCTTTGGTTCATGTTTTATGACCTTGATCTTCTTTTACTGAATTAATTGTATTATTTGCTTTCTTACACTGCATTTGAAATGCTAACAGCCAGTCTGGATTTTCTCCCAGAAAATAATGCTGAGCCTGAACTCTCATCATTGCCCCATTTGTATGTGCTTTTATAATATGATTAAATTTATATCTTAGCACTAGAACTGTGGCTGAATCTTCCTCTGAGGCTGATGAGATACAATGTGCTTCAGCAAGGACTAACTCTTGCTCTATATGATTCAGTTCCTGAGCTCAATTTTCTTTTTCTGGGTCACATACAGTATGATATATAAATTTCTCTTAGATAAGTTTTTAATGTCTCATATACGATTCTTAAGGGTAAGTTATAAGAGGAGGGGTTAGCCCAGAACTCTATAATCTATTTGTTCATCAAGTTAATAAAAATCTTGCCATTTAATAATCTTGGATCACAAGTCCTATTTTTTTTTTCCATTTTGTATGTCTATATGCAAAATTGTGTTAAGTGGGGCATTATCCAACATACTTATAGGCTCATATTTGATATCGTTGATATTAAGCAAAATGTGTTTAGAAATTAGACAAATGTCTGTACCTGAGTGAGGTATATGTGCGATTTAATAATAACAGTATGTTTCCTGACTTGAATATTTTTTTCTAATAGGATCTATTAAATTGAAATCTTTCATTAAGTTCATAGCTGTTGCAACAGCATTCTGCTTTCTCTCTGCAGTTCAGTCCCTGGACTTATATCACCATGTAAATTAAAATCACCTGCTATGATATGGGGTGCTGGAAGCTCAGTTAAACCTGTGAGAAATGTAAACAAAATGTGGATTGTCATCATGAAGAGCATATTTGATGGCAATAGTAAACGTTAGAGAGTAATATTTAATATTTATAATGGAATATATACCTTCAGTATCAGAGTAGAAGTCTCTTATTGTGGCATTCATTAAATTTCTTATTAATATTGCTGTGCCCCTGGCTTTGGAAGAAAATGTTGCATATATCCCTTTACCCTAAATACATTTTTGAAGAATCTGAAATCTTTTGTTTCTAGGAAAGTGTGTTTCTTGTATCAAGAGTATATCAACTGATTTTCTTTTACACATATTACTTTTTCTAATTTTTATACAGTCCCATGCTTCCTTCATATTCCATAATTAAAAATTTAACTTAGCCACCACTTATATATATTTTTATTTTCTTTTTACTGATTGTTCTGAGACAGGGAAGGCCCTCAATTATTCTTACTTCAATCAAAACCATTTTTAAAAAAGTTAATAAAACAAAAAGAGAAAATCGAATTCCCAATATTTGCTTAAATATCCTTAACTGTACCCTTCTTACACCCCCCCACACACTTAAACATTACCAGTCAAGGCCCATGGGAAACTGAAAAAGGAAAAAAGGACAGCAACTCCAAAGGACAGCTACCTCTCACCTATTCATTCTTCCCAAAGTTATCCTTTTACTGTCATTGTCCCTCCTCTTTCCCAGTTCCAGATATATAGTAACCATTGGACACCAAGAGAAAGCTGGTAGTCAGTGTTCAAACTGGAGAGCAACAAGGACTAAATGTATCTCCAGCCATGATGGGGGAAAATATGTGGGGCGTGGCCTAGTTGGAGAGAATGATGGGCGTCTAGACAGAGAGCTCCACATGGATGCGCGCTTTACCCTGATTATCCTGCAGCAAAACATTTAAAACAATGCTCTATCTTCCTGGCAAAATTGACCTGATGCCCTCTACAAGTAAATTGGGCAAGAAACAGACTAAATTGTGCTTCAGCTCCTTGCAACAAAAAGCTGCCATACTGGGCCTGGACAGGCTGACAGAGCAACTACATCCTTGGCCTAATTCTGAGAAGCACTGCATAGGGACAGCACAAATATTGGCTGACTCCTCAACAGGATATCATACACTAGAGGGCTTGATCCACAACCTGAAGTGCAATCTGGGCACTAGAATGCAATCTGGTTTTGCAAATCTCAGCACCCAAATGCAACATTTGCAGCAGACTGTCGACAATATCTCAGAAACTGTAGAAACTCACAAAAGCTGGATTAATGAGTTATAATCCTGACTGAGCATGCAAGAAGATAATTCCTCCAGCATGTCCACTGACCTATGACAAGCTCTGCAAGAAATTGCTACCATTAAAGAAAATCTTGATGACCATGAGAATTGTGAAAGAAGAAATAATATTCACATTCACATTATAGGCTTCTGGAGGGTCAGGAGAGCAGGGATTGTGCCTCATTTATGCAAAAGTGGCTATCTCAAACATTATCATTACCTCCTGAGCAGCTTCTCAACATCCAATGGGCATATCACTCTCCAGGCACAAAACCATTGCCAGATCAATGTCAGAGAGATCTGCTCATGTAGTTTCTG
Source organism: Neoceratodus forsteri (assembly GCA_016271365.2). NCBI lineage: Eukaryota > Metazoa > Chordata > Ceratodontiformes > Ceratodontidae > Neoceratodus > Neoceratodus forsteri. The sequence goes on from JADMNL010000022.1 coordinate 132,673,209, forward strand.
TGCTTCCAGGATAGACTGAAAGTCCTGGAAGTGGCACGGAAGTGCAACCCGATTATGCTGCATGGCTCCCAAGCAAACATCTTCCCAGACTTCTCTAGGCCTCTCCAAACCTGAAGACAGGCCTACAACACGGTTAAAAAAATTCTACATGAACTCAGCTGTCCCTTTACTCTGGCCTATCCTGCTTGACTGATTGTAAGGCCACCGGGAGAAAAACAGCAGTTTCACAGACTCTAAAGCAGCACTTGATTTTGTTCATACCCTGAAAAGAGGCACATGGGGAACTGAGGAGCAGCACAAGAAGATGATTACTGATGGCAATCTCAGATGAGTACATTGGTTTATTTTTTAGAACTAAAGAGAGGGCTTTGAGGTGGGGAGGGTTTTGGGGGTTAAGACACTAAATGGTCCATAACACTCAGGTGTGTGGCCTATCAGGGTGGGACCAGGTGTGCTCACACCCCCCCCTGAGTATATCCGCCTCAGGTCTTTATCTATTCTGTGCAATTATGAGGATTTGTGCTAAGCACCGCTGGAGTTAGAGACTGCCAACAGTATATCAAGCTCTAGATATTGTGAGTGGAGATTAGTGCCTGAAAACCTGGGTTCTATCCATCCCCCCCTTGTCATGTGGAACAAAGCCTAGATTTATCAACCGTGTCACTATAATCTTACCGTCATGAGGGATGAGATTTTCAATCCTATGGGGAGAGGCCACTTTAATTAAATAACTGAGCCAGCAAAGCTGATTTTTCATTCAACACATGAAAGGGACTATTTTGCACATGTTTAAAAACAGAAGGGCAGGAATTTATATCACAATAATTTGATTAAAATGGGAAATCAGGGGTTGGGATATGAATATGTTTCTCTTGTGGTGGGGGGGGAGGGAGGTAGGGTGCCCAGCCAGTGCTACATTGCCTCACTGAGTTGGAAGGGGTAAGAGATTTATTTTCCAGGGAGGTTTTAAAGGATATAGCAGTTCTCACAAAACTGAGACTAGCATTCTATTAAGGGGGGACAGCCATACCATCATTCAGGACTGAGGTTTGAGTGTTTCCCCTTTTAATACATCCCTGTACTACTGGAACACACAGTGCTGTGTGCATTGGTTTGGAGGGGCTCCCCTCTGTCCCTTCTCCTAAGTCCCTATGCAGCAACAAGCGGGAAGTTGTATTTCCTTTCAGCAGAATAAGGCAGTACGAGTGGATCCCCAGCTCACTTCATGAGTGATAGAGGGTGATGGGGACTATCGTACAACTGTTAGGGGGTAGAAATGGTTGGGGTTTAATAGTTACACTGTTAATCTTTTTTTGGGGGAAAGCTCTGGGATTTGTTAGTTGGGGATGAGTTGGTTTGTTTAAAGAAGGGGGAGTTGGGTTTGGTTTAATTGTTAAGTTTAAAGTTAAAAAGGCTGGAAAATGCAGTTACTATTATATAGCTCAATTATTATCTGTACTTCTAAAAAGAGGAGAAACATTATATTTGAGGTAGAAGGCTTACAGTAGATAGATAGAATCACTTCGATTTCATGGAATGTCAATGGCTTAAAAACTGTGGTCAAAAGAAAGCAAATTTGGTCCCAAATAAGAAAATTAAAGGGCGATATCATCCTACTACAAGAATTACATTGTAAAAGGGAAGAGGCAGACTGTTTAGCTCTGTCATGGGTGGGGTACCTTAATTTTTGCTCCATTCTCCTCCAAGGGAAGAGGAGTGGCCATTTGGATCTGTTCCAACCTTCCCCATAAAATAATTTGAACTATCTTGGTCCCTCAGGGGGAGGTATGTTATCACATTTCTCACCATTGGTGGCTGGAACTATACAGCAGTCTCAGTGTATTGGCCCCGATTATGACTCCCCTGATTTCTTCACATGCCTAGGTATAATCCTGGACCCTTTAGGGGACAATCTGGCTATGGGAGGGGATTTTAATACATACTTGAACCCGGCACATGACCATTCCAGGGGAACAGTTAAAAAGACTCCATGCAGCACCCACACTCTAAGGGGTCTTGTTGAGGAGACAGCTCTGATGGAGACTTGGAGAACATGCCACCCTGAGGAGAGGAAGTACTCATTCTTTTCACATGCCCACCAAATATATACAAGACTAAACTATGTATTTATGTCACCATGCCTCATAGATGAGTCTCCCCTCTCTACCAACTATGGTCCTATGATTATTTCAGATCATGCCCCACTGGTGGTCTCTGTGGACGTGTTGGGTCCCTCCCTCTCTTTCCCCACCACTCAATGGAGAATGGATCCAATGATTGTTTTAGATAAACTATACTGTGCCCAAATAAATGAAAAAAAATCAACCACTTTATTAGTGATAATTATGGGAAAGGAACACATATTAACTATGTGTGGGATGCACTAAAAGTTTTTATAAGTGGGAGAGACCATTTCATAAGTAACACACAAAAGGAAGCAATTGAACACAATGAAAGAAAACCTAGTTCAGCAATTTAAGTTGGTGGAGAGGGAGGCAATGGGTGGAAACCCCTCTATATATGCCTAAAGAATTTAGGAAATTAAAGGGACAGATCAACCAATTAACCAATAGGAGAATTGAAAGGGAGTTGCTATTGACCAGATCCAGGGCCCATTTTGAAGGGAATAAGGCTGGGAAATAGTTGGTAGGACAGGCAAACAAAAGGCAAGCGAAGAGAACCATTCTTAAAATGGAGGACACCTCTGGAAAGGTTACATATGACCAAGTTGCAATCAACAATATCTTTAAGGAGTATTACACCTCCCTATATACCTCTCAAACCCCAGAGAGCTCTGACCTGACAACTTTTTTGGACACAGTATCCCTCTCCTCCTCTTCCTCCTTGAAACTCCAACAAACTCAAACAAATGTCCCAATCACAATGGATAAAATTAAGGAAGTGGTGTGGCAGGTAAAAAAAGGCAAGGGCACCGGGCCTGATGGGATCCCATTGGAGTTTTACAAACTTATCTGGGACTCCCTGGGTAGTCTTATGTCAGAAATGACTCAGCAAGCCCTAGATGAGGGTTTCCTCCCCCAGTCCCTTACACTAGCTACCATGTCTGTTCTACCTAAAACCAAGAAGGACCCAGTGAAATGCGGTTCATACCAACCCATTTCATTATTAAACACTGACTATAAAATCTTGGCAAAAGTTCTAGCCACAAGATTGGAACCCCTCCCGCTGTACTTGATCCATCAGGACCAGGTGGATTTGTGCAGGGATGCTAAGTGAAGTATAACCTTAGGAGGTTCATAAATGTCATCCAAGGTTGGACTAAGGGAATGGGGAAAGGCAAGTAAGGTCTCATTGCTCTAAACACAGAGAAAGTCTTTGACTGGTCGAATGGTCATTCATGTTTGCCATTTTTGAAAAGTTTGGGCTAGGGAACAATATCATAAAATGGTTGAGGGCACTATACTTGTCTCACAAAGCCCAAATTTTGACTAATAATACTATATCTCCCCACTATAAACTGAACCGAGGGACAAGGTAGAGATGCCCATTCTCCCCCTTGCTGTATGTACTCTCCATGGAAGCCCTTGCAATTAAAATTATGGAAAATAATAAAATTAAATGATTCATAGTGGGGTGGCTGAACATGTCATATCATTGTTTGCAGATGATATCTTGTTATTTCTGAAGGACCCGAGGGAGGCCCTCCCAGAACTGAGTTGGATTTTTTAAACTTATAGTCCATTGTCTGGACACAAGATACATTAGGATAAATGTGAGTGGCTCTCCTGGGCAAAAGCAAGGGCCCTATTAAAATAGCAAACACTAATATAAACCCCTCCATGCATATTAAATACCTGGGAGGGATACTCCCAAGCAAGCTGTCACTGATAATTAAAGTGAATTATGACCCACTAGTCAAAATAATCAAGGACGACTGTTTCAGATGGTGGGCCTTTCCTCTCACTCTGTTAGGCAGGGTGAATCTTATCAAGATGAACATCCTCCCTCAAATTCTGTATATATATCAGTCTCTACCTTTTAGCTTACCCTAGAAACACATAAAATCCCTAGAGGGAGCTGTAATCCAATTGCTTTGGCAGGGATACAACCCAGGATTGCAAAACAAAATTTATGGAAACTGGAGAAGAAAGGTGGCCTAGGGTTACCAAACATTAATTTATACTACATAGCAGCTCAGATAGCACATATCCAAAATTTAAGAAAAGAGATGGGGAGCAGCTTGGTGCAGTATGGAAAATGGGGTTGGTCTCCCAATATACAACTCTGTGTTGGTGGATTCACTCTTAGGTATCTTGATAGATAGGATTGTCAACCCTTGTACCAGATCAACATACAGGACCTGGAGGTCAGACCACTTTCTTCAGGATGAGCCCCCAAGTCTCTCCCCCAATTCCACCCTGTAAGCATTGCTGTGGGAGGGCCAGCCACTTCCAAAGGCACTTGGACAGGGTCTCTAAAACTGGTACAAGCATGATTTATATAAGCTTCATCAGCTAAGAAAAGAGGACAAGATAGTTACTTTCCAGGAGCTCTGGGAAGATTTTAACTTGGATGCGTCCCAATATTTTACATACCTGAAACTTAGAAAAAAACTGGTGACATAATTGGGGAGTAGGGACAGGGAGATTAAGCAGGAACTCTGAACCTTGGAGGAGCTCTTTAAAAAATCCTGTAGCATCTCCTCATTCAAACCTCCTGCCTGTCTCTCTAAAAGAGGTGGAAGACCTACTGCTGCAACTGGACACCAGGAAGGGAGCAGAGTCCGACTTCATAGAGCCATATTATCTGAAATGTGCCTACCATGTACTTGCGGTGCCAATCACCCACCTATTCAACATATCACTCTCCCAGGGTAGCCTCCCCCTCAACAGAAAATACCCCATGTCATCCCTCTATTTAAAGGAGGTGACCCCTGTGATCGAAATAATTACAGACCGATCTCCCTCCTCCCCATCCTGTTTAAATTGCTAGAAAAAATAGTGCGTGGCCAGCTAGGGATATACTTAGAATCCAGAAGCCTATTAAACCCAGTTCAGTCTGGATTCAGAGCAAATCACAGTACCATAATAGCCCTAAGGTGATCAATGATTGGTTCCTAGACCTTGACAAGATGAAACATGTCTGTGCTGTTTTCTAGGATCTTAGTAAGTCGATCACAGCCTGCTTCTTTCCTCCCTAAGCACCTTAGGCCTGGACCATAAATCTTGTGTGCTGGTTTGCAGACTACCTTGGAGAACGGAAATAGCAGGTTAAAGCTGAAGGTTGTTACACAAGGTCCCTGTACCCTAATTGAAACCTCAGAGGTACACAGTAGACAGTTAACGCTTAGGTATAGGTTATACTAATACATAGGGTTAAGGGCATCTACCGTACAAGAGTAGATGTCAGGATATGAATGCATATTGTTGTAATCCACTTTGCTTGATAATGCACATACATTTTACCATGTATTTTCTGTCTATTTCTTACTTGTCAGATGCAAAGACACCTTTCCTTGAAGTAATAATAATAATATGTAAGACAGCAAAGCCATCTTTTGGTGATTTGTACTACTACACTTAGTTATGTACGACTCTGTATAAAAGCTCTTTTGTTCTCAAACTGATGACTTTACAGAATTGTATAATGTTATCTTGGACTGTGGGGCCACCTCTAATTTAGCCAATAGGGCTCATCTCTGTAACTAGAAATGTTTCTATCTTTTGGTAACCATAGTAATTATCGTAGGTATATAATGTAATGCACAGGCTTTACACCTCAGAGACCCGAGAAGTCCCAAGAGACTACAGAGAAACCTTGAGGTGTAGGGAACGCTTAGCACTGGCTCCAGGTTCGTATTGGTAAGAAATGCTGAGGGCAACTGTGATTTATCCCTTTGGTAGTAATAAACTTGTTTATTACTCTAATGCAATGTGTTTGTGATTAATTGCATTCCCAATATCGTCAAGAATCTGAAAGTCAGGTTTAGACCTCTTAACATGGTGATCTTTCTCTATTAAAACTTATGCTGAGGGGTGTGCCCCAGGGCTCTATCCTTGGTCCCCTCATCTTTGCAGTCTACATTAACAACATCAATGACCCCATCCAAAAAGCACACATCCACTTATTCGGGGACGACACTGTACTGTACTTGAGTCATCCCATGTCGGAAGCAGCCTGTGAAGACCAACACGCTGAATTTAACCTTCTACAATACCGGCTCATAAACAAAAAGCTTTTGCTCAATATGAAAAAGACAAAAGCCATGCTCTTCTCCCCCTCCTTGCATGCGGCAATTCCTATTGGGGGGAGCTATCCCACAAATTACCACTGTTCTTGGAGAAACACTAGAGTATGTAGCTAAATTCAAATATCTAGGAGTTTGGCTAAATCATAAACTTTCCATCACCGACCATCTCGAAAAACTACAGAAGAAACTAAGGCAAAGATTAGAACTATTCTACAGAATTAACCACCTGCTCACAAAGGAGGCCAAGATTCAACTGGTTTAAGCTACCTTCCTATCTTTAATAGATTACACAGACCTGATCTACAGCCACTGCACTGCCTCGGCACTGGCTAAGCTGGACATCCTCTACCACAGAGCTATAGAGTTCATTACTTGTCTTCCACTTTCCACACACCACTGCTCCCTGTACTCATCATTAGGCTGGACTTACCTTCACTATAGAAGGAATAGAAACACAGCCCTATGGGTCTTCAGAGCAGTGACCAACAAGTTCCCATCATATGTCTCAGTTTGTATTCCCCGGTGTGAGTTAGGCACCTACGCTCTAAGGAGCTATTCCCTAATTGCCCTCCAAGTTCCAAGGATCAAAACTCATTTCTGTAAAGCTGCTCTAAGGTTCTCTTTACCCACATTGCGGAATGGCTTACAAAGGAACTTGAACCTGAGTTGCCCTGTTAGCCTGAATATCTTCAAAGTGCTCTATGATTGCTACATGAAAGCACCTTGCAAATGTTTTCTTCACTGCTAGCCCATTAATTCCACAACTCCCCCTTTCCATCCTGAGGCTCACCATGTTTCTACCTCTGGCTCTCACTCTTTCTCTGTTAACTCTTCCTACTGCACCCACCCTTCCCTGTCCACTCCAGCCTGGCTAAAGTCCCACCCCATCCATAGTAATGTCCCAATTATGTACCCCTCCTCCGTCATTATCATAATAAATAAGTACACGACAGCCATTGCCACTTTCTGTGGTTTTAGCTCAATTTTCCCGCCAGTCATCGGTAATATACCCCTCCTCTTCTTTACCTCTCTAATCTGCTACCCCATACACAGCCTCTTTCCCCTATATGTGTAGTTGCCGGCTGCCTAGCTCAAAAAATCTCTGCTTATAACCCCCCCCCGCCTATGGCTGATCGTACATCTGCTGACTTCTTCAATTGTAAAATAATGCTGTTTTTTTATTTATTTCAACCTTGTGTTGTACTGTATACACTGTATATACTTTTTTCCTTGTATATTATTGCTTTCTGTATACCTGTTTCTGTACTGTACTTTTGATGTATTCATGACCAGTTCCACCTTGCAAATGAGCCTTGCTCAATGGTGCCCACCTGGATAAATAAAGATTTTGATTGATTGATTGATTGAAACCTCTGACCAGATGTTACAGGCTCTTGCTTGAGGCCCTGCTGGATCCATTAGTAACTGTTAGAAGGAGGTGGGAGGCAGACCTCTACCCAGAAGGTCTTATGGGGGGTGCTGTTCTCTTATTTTGAAAAATGCTCAGTGAACAACAGACTGAGAGCAATCCAGTATAACATCTTCATAAGAGCATAGTTCACTCCATCTCTAGCCAACAATATAGACCCCCTTTCCTTATAGTATTGCCCTAAATGTCAAATACATATGGGCACCTTCTACCACATGTTGTGGTGATGCTCAAAGGTCCAGGGATTTTGGTCCAGAATTGTCCACATCTTGGCCAGGACTCTGAGTTTTTCCCCAACAGTGGACCCAGTGGGGATTCTGTTGGGACTCCCAGACCACAAAGGTGAGGCCCATTAGAGGGTGAACAAGCTGTGGAGATTGGGACTGGTGGTTACTCTGAGAGAGCTTGCAATACACTGGAAAACTGGCAAGTCCCCAACTGTTGCTTCCTGGCTGAACTCTCTCTTAGCAACAATGAAGTTGGAGAAGACCCAAAATACAGTCAGAGAACAAGTAGATAAATACAAAGAGATCTGGCTCCCTCTGGAGAGAGCAATAGGAGAATCCTGGTTCCCACTTATTTGATATTGTAGACCCAGTTGTCCCATTGACATTACCACTCAACTGCATGTCCGAAATATATAATCTGATGCCAACTTGTTTTTTTTAGTAAAATCTGATTTAATGGGAAAATAATCTTCCTCTGTAAACTATTCTTTAAGCTAAACAACTACAAGTCAGAGTTTTCTGAGCTCAATAATGCATGAACTTCATAACAGAAATGATTGAAGAGTATAGTATGTCAAATATAAATGTCATTTGTGAAGCATTTTACTTTAAATTGCATCCAGATGTGATGTGGTGATCCTGTAACTATGTGCTTTCCAGATATAAAATAAAATGTACAAAAAAGGGGGGAGGGGAATCTATAAGGTTACCTATGAAAAGTGTTCTCCTCGACCCATTTTCTTTTTTTCTCCTAGCTTCATCCTGTTCTCATTTATCTATTTTATCATGTTTAAGCTAAGGCATAGCTACCAAATTCGGACCATTAAATTTCCCTAGGGAAGAGTGCGATGCTGTGAGGTTGTAGTAGAGGTTTCGGGTGAAATTTCTTCTTGAGGAAGTATGTTTTGAGTTATTCCTGAGGTTTCTACTTATTCAGATCTTGCTAGGTCAGTAGGTCCAGAGGTAGCCTCTGAAGATGAAGAGTGCCATTTTGAAGATCCTCCTGTGTCATTAATTAAAGTTGCTCTGATGACTCTTTCTCCTCTGTTGGAGCTAAAAATCTCCTAAGCCAGCCTTGTAAATAGACTTTTAATTTTTCTGGAGGGATCATAAATAATTTGATACCATGCTGCATTAGCAGAACCTTTGCATCTGCAAAGGTTTTTCATTTCCCAAGGACCTCGGAGGGATCTGGATACACTTGTATAGTAATATTTGCTATGTGTAGACCCCTTTCCAGTCTTGGTTTTCTGAGTATAGCTTCCTTAGTTTGAAAATGGTAAGGTTTAACTAATACAGACCATTGCTGTTTTCTGTGATAATTTGGATTTCTATCTTCCCTGTATGCTCTATCCAATTCCACTTCATTATCAAGATACAATCTTCCAACACTTCTGTTTATAAATTTTCATAAAACAGGACAGACTGTGTTCCCTTCATTTCCTCATAGGCTCCTTCAAGTGTAATATTATACCATCCGGACCTGGTTTATATCTTGGGATTTAATAATGATATTTTTCTGCAGAGACACCAATTTATCTTCAGCTCAACTCATTCTGTTTTCTAATTCAGTTGTTCTTAAAGAGAGGGCATCAAGTTTTTTTACTAAGCTGAAGACAGAGCTAGTCAAGACAGAAATAAACATATTTATTTTATGAAAGCCCTGTCTCAATTCATTCAAGATGGCATCTTGAGACTGTCACATTTTCATCCTCTATGGGCTCCTGTGGTCCAACTTTATCCACTTCAAGATTTTTTTGTATTTGTAGATGAGCTAGGCATTTTGGTATACACTAATGCATTTCTGCATTACAATTAGATTCCATGTTAGTTTTTAAGTAAGGCTGTGATAACTATTGTCACTCTCCTGACTGTTTGATAATACAAATTTCCAGAGGATGAACAGTGTTCTCTTTATTTATGTCAGGATTTGTTAGGATGTAATTAATCCCACAATACTCCTATCAGGAGTATACAAATTAGTAGAGACAAGCTTAGTTTCAGGCTTGCTAAGGTCTCTGGTTAAAGATCCACTGTACAGAGGATCCTGAATGCTGGCTTCAGTCACTTTGCTATCTTTATAGACCTTCCCTGTAATATAGAAGCTTCAAAGTTAGAAATTCTTGCCTCAACTTCAAAACATTTTGAGGACTCACTTGTGACTGAGTTACAAATATTAAAAGTAGTTAGGAAGTCTTTTTCATCATTAGTTTTCTCTGTATTTGCCCTTTTCTGACTTTTTAATCAGAGCTGCCCTCATAGCCATATCTGTATATAAAAGGGTAGAGCTTAATTTAGAGATTTGTTTAGAAATCTTTCCTTTTATTCCTGTACTGGTAATTAATTCTAACTGTTTAAATTTAATTGATGCCACTGAAGCAGCTGCTAAAAGATTTTTCCCAGTTCCTCCCTGACCTTTCTGTACGATGCTACTTGGGTTCAGTCCAATATCTAGATTCTTCCCACTCTGCCTCAGATCTCTGCATCTATTGACACTCCCCCCACTCCTGGCTACTCACTTGGAGTTCTTTGTCACCTGCTCTAGCTAGTTTTCTGCACAGTTCCTGTGCATTGACTGTCACAGAAGCCATCTTGGAACTTATTGCTTTTTCATGCGCAGTTACGGCAGGTACACATCTCTGGATGCCTTTAAAAGCTCTTAAATATTGTTGCTTTGCTGCAGTTCTCTTCATTCTTTTTCTTTCACTTTTAACCAAAGCCTTAGTTTCACTGGTTCTATGATAACTTTTAGACACACACAGAGATGGCTAGTAGCTGTTATTTTAATTAGTAGCTGCTTCGAGCAGGGGTGTCCCATCTCTACCATCCTAACTGCACAAAAAGAGGGAGAAACACTAGTGGAGAGGTCTCTTTTGCCTTCCTTTACTAAAGCTTAGTTAGTAATCACTAAACAAGTTGTTTAAAGTAAATAAAAAGCAAGCAGGGTAGATAACAGACATACTGGGAGTGGTACAGTGCAATGGTTGTAGGACGGCAGTTTTCAGGGAAATATTCTGGAGATTGCAGTGATGCTCCATCTACATGCAGCTCTCTGGACTGAGAGTGGTGGTCACTAGACTCCAGGCTGAGCTGATCAGATTCAGAGAGCCTCCTCCCCCACTCAGAGACCACCAAGTCTCCCACCATTGCCTCAAAGGGTGCCAAAGAGAAGGAGTAGCTATAGTTGCATCAGGAAGGGTGAGGGTAGTAGGTCAGAGGCACCTACCCTCTATGGTCTGATGGTACAATTCCTATGCCACTCTGGCTAAGTACAGTAGGACTGTTCCATAGAAGCCCCCATAGTAATGACTAGGGATGATGTGGCAGCGGACCACAGAGGAGGAGAAAGCAACCCCTAGTGGGGGACTCCATCATGCAGGGGGGCATATTTGGAGGTAGAAAGCCAGGAGGAGAGTGAGGTTAGGTGTCTACCAGGCACCATGTCTTGGAGGGATGGACAGCAGATCATGAGAATCACTAGGGCATCAGGACAGGAGGGGTACCTGGATGTCATTGCCCATGTAGGGACTATTGACCTGACTATGGACAAGGTGAGGACAGTTCAGGAGGAGTTCATAGAGCTGGGGAAGGGTCTTAGGGAGATAGCATTCTCAGTGACCTTTTCTGAGGTACTGCCTGTCTACTATAGCGGGGAGGATAGGATACTCCATACCAGAAGCGTTAAACAATTGTTGATGTAGTGGTGCGGGTGGGAGCAATTCAGCTTCACTGGGGTCCTACCTGAAGTGATAAAGGTCTATAAAGGGGAAATGGCCTGCATCCATCTGGGAGGAAATCACAGACCTCAGTGAGTGGTTTAAATGCTGCATTAGTGAGCATGGAGACTAGCTCAGGGGGGTCACTGAAGGAAGCAGAAAGACATACTGTCTCCCTCCAAAAACCAAAACAGCCAGTATGGAGAACCTTGAGGGAGAAAAATCCTCAAGGTTACCAGATAACAAAAAAAATAAAAGCAAAGTGGTAGAAATGAAGTGGGACAGGCCTGTGGAAAGAGGGGGTAAGGGAGGAAGGCAGAGGAGAAAAGGGGGAATTGAAAAGTAGGGTGGCAGCAGGATTTGGAAGGCTATGTGTGCAATTGCTCATACTCTGGGAAATAAATTCCTGGACCTAGTGGCCTTTATGGCAGAGGCTGACCTGGACAGTATTGCCATTACCGAGTCATGGTACAATAAGAACCATGACTGGGATATAACCATACCAGGATATACTTTGTTTAGAAAGGGCAGGGTAAGTAATAGAGGGAGAGGAGTAGCTGTTTATGTGAGGGATTTCATAAAAGCACAGAGATACAGAGAATACAGCAAGAGGTGATGGTACTGTGGGTCACTCCTGCACAGGGAAGGAGAAGTATAAGGTTCTGGTGGAAGACATCCAAAAGATGGCTAATAATAGGAGGTGCTGTTGGTGGGGAACTACAGTCTGTCAGATGTAGATTGGAGCATCCCAGCTATAGCTTCTGCTAAGAGCAGGGACATACTAGACTGTCTGCAGGGGACATTCCTCAGGCAACTACTAAAGGAGCCCACTCATGAGGAAGCAATATTAGATCTTGTACTCACAAAAGGGAAAGTGTTGCAGACATCAGGGTGGGTGGCCACCTGGGGACCAGAGATCACCAGATGGTGTGGTTCAATGTAAGAACCATGGCAGAAGTGAACCACACAAAGACAATGGTCCTGGACTACAGGAGGGCCAATTTTGCAAAGATGGTGGAAATGCCTCAGGGATGCCCTGGTAGGGGGGAGGATGTGTGTGAAGTGGAGAAACAGTGAACAAAAATAAAAATGGGCATAGTGAAGGCAACGCATCTCTGCATTAGAGAGGTAAGCAAAAGTAAGAAGAAAAAGAGGCCACTATGGTTCTCAAAAGAGGCAGCTAAGAAAGTAATGGCAAAACAGTTAACATTCAGGAGATATAAGAAGACACAAAGGGAGAAGGATAGGTTGGTGTATCAGAAGAAGCAGAGAGAGGTAGAGAAAACAGTCAGGAGTGCAAGGATGCAAACTGAGGAGAAAATAGCACAGGCAGTGTGAAAAAAGTTAAATTTTTTCAGGTACTGTATGTAGATGAAAGAAGAAATACCAAGGGAGGGACTGTAAGGCTAAGGAGGGAAGTGGGTAGTGTGTGGAAGGGCACAAGAAAAAACAGTCATCCTGAATGAATACTTTTGTTCTATGTTCACGGAGGAAAGGGAACAAGAGGGACCACATATAAGTATTAAGGGCATTGAAGGTAGGGATGTAGACACTAGTCCATTTACAGAGGAGAGAATCCTGAAAGCTCTGACAAATCTGAAAGTGGAAAATACAATGGGGAAAGAAGGGATACATCCAAGAATATTGAGGGAGCTCAGAGAGGTGCTGGCTGCTCCTCTAACAGTCCTATTCAACCACTTACTGGAGACAAGACTGGTCCAAAATAACTGTAGGAGTGTGGATGTATCTCCACTTCACATAATTAGTAGCAGGGAGGAAACTGGCAATTACAGGTCAGTCAGCCTGACTTTGTTGGTGGGGAGATTAAAGGAAGCACTACTGAGGAAAAGGATTGAGGAATACCTTAAATCTGGTGACTTGCAAGATTTGAAACAGCATAGATTCACTGAGAGGAGGTCATGTCAAACAAATCTGATAGAATGTATTTGATTGGGTGACCAGAGAAGTAGATCAAGGTAAAGCACTGGATGTGGCCTACCTAGATCTCTGTAAGGCCTTCGACTCTGCTCCACATAGGATACTCATGAACAAGCTGGCCAGTGGAGGAGTGGGGCCAAAGGTGGTGGACTAGGTAAGAATTTTGTTGGGGGATAGGCATCAAAAGGTGGTGTAAATGAAGTCCACTCCAAGCAAGGAAATGTGATCAGCTGTGTACCACAGGGATCAGTACTAGGACCGGTCCTTTTAAATATCATTATTAGCAACAAAAATGAGGGGTTATAACGGAAGGTATGTCTTTTTGCAGATAACACTAAGATCTGAATTTGAATACATACTACAGCAGGGGTGAAAAAGATAAGCAGGGATCTAAGGAAGCTTGATGAGTGGTCAAGAATGGGACAACTAAATTTCATGTGAAGGGAGATCACGTGATGTCTTCAGCCTGAGCAGACGTTCTCCGACTCGGTTCCCCACAAACTCTCCAAAAATACTAAAGTAGTAAGGCTTTACCTAAGATTGGTTACTTGAAAATCACTACTATTTGCCTGAAGCTAAGGGGGTTTGAGAGAGGCAAACTGAAGCAGCTTTTAATATCTAAGGGGGTGAAAATGGACGCTGAAATGCGGCAGGTACTGCTGGCCCAGACACCGGTGCAGACACCAGACAAATTGGTGAAGTGAACCAAAACACAGACCGCAATCCCTAATAGGGCAGCAGTGTCAGCTAGCAACTCTGTTCCTCTGTCAAAAGACACATTTTTGGTGGAAATGGCTAGCATTAAATACTTTTTTAAAGAATTTTCCCTGGACCTGAAGAATATTCAGGTGGAATTGAGAGAAACGAACAAGAAAATCTCAGATGTTTCTGCCCGTACATCCTCACTAGAAAATTGGCAGACAAGATTAGAGCCATAAGTGGTAACATTAAGGCAGAGGCTGAATAAAGCAGAGAGTAAACTAGAAGACCTGGAGGGGAGAAATAGGAGGAATAATATTGTTGTGTTTGGGCTGCCTCAAGAAGCTGAAGGGTCAGCCATAATTCAGTTCACACAGAAGCTTTTAGTCAAGATAGCGGGTCCTCCACCACAATCCACAGTGTACCAAGTAGAATGGGGTCACTGCTCACTGAAACCTCAACCTCCCCCAGAGGCTAAGCCTAGGCCATTCATTATTCAGCTCTTAAGCTACATTGACTGACAGCATATCCTAGGGAAAGTTAAAGAGCTGCAAGAGATTAAATGGGAAGATGCCTAGCTTAGATTCTCTGAAGATCTGCCAGTTAGTATCAGACAGAAGCGGGCAGCCTATCATAGTTGCATTAAAATGCTGATAGTGGCTGGAATTCGATTCCAGATGATTTACCTGGCTAAATTGATGGTGCAGCATCAGGGTAATTGGAGAAGCTTTGAAGACGCAAACCTGGCAGCTGAAGAATTACCCACTATGAATCCTGATTTTTTTACTCATCATTGAGTATACGAAGGAAGGATCAACAGTATGGCTACTTTGCATAGTGGCATTTGCCGAGGAGAGAGTTTTTTTGTAATCTGATTAAATTAAGCACACCTCTACTTGGACCCCCTGTCTAATATGGCCAAGCAGCTGAAAGCCCCTTCCCCTTCCCTTCCACCCCTTTTCTTTTTTTTTATTTTATTTTATTCTGTGTAGATTCATGATGTCAGAGAATTCATTAACACGCAACAAAGACTAGCCCAAATCTAATATGTGGAATTGCTCCCAGTCAATTTTAAACTGGCTCTTTTTGAGTTGAAACATGGGCGAACATTATGGCTGACAGTGCAAAATACCACAAGACTTTTTTTTCCCTTTCTGTGCAAGACCTGCATGGCACTTTTTTTTTGGTCACCTTTGACATCTCGATGGTGGGACAATATCTGGACATTGAGAGAGGGAAAGCTTAGCAGTTTAACTACTATTTCATTATGGACTTTATAAGGATCCTCATGCTAATTACCAGTATATAAATCAAAGATGAAATGGCCTGTATTATACTTCACTGAAGACGCAAAAGATTTTCTATGGGCTGCATAACCGTTTGGTTTCAATGAGCTGAGGGTTAAGCTCTAAATACGATGGGAATAGTTGTTTGAGTTCATTAAGGGGGGATTGGGAACTGGGTGATAAGGGAGAGGTTAATTTGATTATAAAAGCCTCAAAAGTCTGCTAAACAAATAAATAAATATACAGATTGGGGCTTACTGTTGGAAGGGTTGTCACAATTCTGAATTTAAAAGCTGATAGGAATATGGGACTTTACAGAGACGTATTCATTACAAAAGGTGGAGCAGGGGAGGAAGAACATTCCTTAATTAAAATGTTCAATGTTACGTTTTTTTGGGTGGGGGATGAGTTGGGATATGCTAATCCGGGTGGAACATCGCGTCTTGGCAAAGGGGGACTGAGCATACGCAATCAATGGGGTATTTTGGGATCAAGATAGCTATTTTGTTGGTTTGGTTACACAATGCTCAAGAGGGTACATTTTGGGGGTCTTTTTTCAAGATGGTGATGGGAGTGGGGATGGGATTGGGAAAATACTCTTTGGGAGGGAGGGTACTGCCACAAATATTATAAGTGAAGTAGTAATATCACTCAATGGTGTCATTGATCTTCACAAAGGTGAAACATAATAATATTACAGACAACTAAAAATGTCAGGGTATAATTTTTGTGCATGGAACACTAAAGGGGCACAAACCCAGGCAAAACGTATGGAAATACTGATACATTTCCGTAATATACAAGCAGATATGGTTTTCTTGCAAGAAACACTTCTTCTGTCCACTCAAGTGCATTACTTTTATAGGCTTGGGGTGGGACAAGTCTTTGGGTCTGATTTTAATTCACATAAAAGAGGTACTGCAATTCTAATTGCTAGTAAAATCCCATTTCGGTTATTACAAGAGATCTCAGACACGGAAGGCTGCTATGTGCTTTTACGGGCAGTATTAGGTCATACTGAGGTCATTCTTGACTCTATTTATGGCCCAAATTCTGACGATCCAAAATTGTTTATAGATCTTATGTCTATGTTAGCTCCATTGTCTACGATTCCAATAATTGTGAGAGGGGATTGGAACCAAGTGTTGTCAAATAGCATTGATAGAACAGGACCCCCTAAAATGTCATTTTCTCCAGGTCAAAAAGCCCAGATGGAACTAATGCACTTAGTAGGGTTAGCAGACCCCTGGCAAATTATGTATCCAACCAGGAAAGAATATTCATTTCATTCACCTATTCACAATACATTTTCTCGTATTGACTACTTTCTGGTCAGCAGTGACTGCCTTCCTGGCTTTGCAACAGTTTTCTACTCCTCAACAACTATATCAGACCACCAAATGGTTCAATTATTTATAGATTTTGCCACAAATATTCAGCAAGATAAACTTTGGTGGGTTAATAACCAGATTATAAAATCAGAAGATCAAATACAATAAATACAATCCTTCATTTCTAATTTTATGGCAGATAACTCTCCATCATGCCCAAAACAGATATCTTATGGTGTGCACTTAAATGCGCTCTAAAGGGAGAGTTAATACGTTTGGCAGTCAAATGTAAAAAGCGAAGAGATCAAGCCCTTTCTTCTTTAATTGACCAGATTGCATTGGCGGAAATGAATCTTTCAGCCTGTCCCCTGATGCAGATTGGGAAAAAGCTGAATCCCTTCGAGCTCAGTACAATCAATTGCTGGCTGAAAAGCCAGAATTTCTTATGCTCAAATCTAAAATAACTTATTTTGATCAGGAGGAGAGAGCAGGGAAACTTTTAGCACTTAGAATAAGAGCCCAGGTCTCTGATAGAGTAGTAACCTCCCTCCAATCACCTACTGGCACAGTTTTGATATCACCCAAAGACATTTGTGAAAATTTTAAACTCTACTGTGAGAGTTTATACACTCCCACTAACTTCTCCTTTTCCCAACAAATGTTGGATTTATACGTCACTGATGTTAAATTGCAAACACTTACAGAGGCACAGTCCTCTATATTAAAGGCCCAACAGCAAGAAGAGAGGTATTAGAAGCTATTGATTTGCTTACACTGGACAAATCTCCTGGTCCAGACAGGTTTTCATCTAACTTTTATAAGGCCCTAAAAGATATACTAGCACCTACTCTTTTAAATTCCTTTCAAAATTTTTATGAAAATGGTATTTCAGACAAATCCTTAACTCAAGCCATTATTGTAGTGTTGCCCAAACCTGGGAAGGATCCCTCAGTTCTACATAATTATAGGCCTATTTCACTCATTAATGTGGATCTAAAAATTTTGGCCAAGATTTTGGCATTAAGGCTGGGCCAGGTCTGGGACTCTAATTAGTGCAGAACAGGTAGGATTTGTTAAGGGACGACTTTCATCAGATCATCTCAGGAAGTTGGCTTATTTATTTTCTGTGTCCAAGGATTCTTCCACACCAGCAGCTTTAGTTTCCTTGGATGCAAAAAAAGCTTTTGACAAAGTATCCTGGGAATACTTGTTTTCCCTACTTTCCAGATATGGTATCCCACCAGAGTTTCTCACTTAGGTCAAAATAGTGTATTCCTCTCCTTCTGCATGAGTCCATTGTAATGGAATACTCCCCACACCCTTTAACTTGAGTCAAGGCACTCATCAAGGATGTCCCCTCTAACCATATTAATTCAATTTATTTCTTGAACCCCTTATTAGGAAACTTAATTCTTCACCCTCAATATCAGGGATCACAATAGGGAAATCAGAATATAAACTTTCCGTATACACGGATGATATCTTATTACATATCTCATCTCCTTCGCAATCCCTCCCAGCTAGACTTGAATTAATATTGCAGTTTAGTTTGATTTCCAATTACAAATTGAATCTGGACAAATCGGAAGCATTTCCTCTTAATCAGTATTTTCAGAAAGCAGAAATAATTAGATTGGGCCTACAGTGGAAACCAGATAAACTTAAATATTTGGGAATTTTCCTTCATCCCTCTCCTAAAATAATGAAAAAGCTCAACTTTGACTGTACCCTAAATCACATACAAGATGATATTAATCATTGGTCTTTATTACCATTATTGCTTTGGGGTCATATGAGTATAATAAAAATGAATGTGTTACCCATTTATTATACCCGTTGCAAATGTACAATTGGAACTTATCCAAATCTTGGTTCACACAGGTACATAGGGGATACATGATGGGCATGAGTGTGATATGGCAAATATTGTCACTCCTGCAGAGTGAGATATCCAGGCTCACGATGCAGGAGTGACAATATTTGCCATAGCACACAATCTGCCCATCACGTATTCAGTATATACAATAGGACCAAGAGTTTCAGAAGTTTTGTTATGCTGTCTTGTGTTCTATTCCTGTTAATGTGTTTGCTTATTCTGTGTGTGAGCTTTTCTGAATGGGATGGCAGTGTTATAAACTCTGACAGACACATGAGTGTGTTTTGCAATGCTAAATGAGTTAGTTTTAGATAGGAATGAGAAACATATTTTTGTGAAGCTGTATTGTTTAGCAGTCTGGCTGTGGTTAAACATATCACAGTAATTGTAATGAACTGAGAGGCAGAGTGTCAGAACAGCTGATACTGTTTTCATTGGTAATTAAGTTAGCTGCAAGCAGAGTGCAGAGTGTTCTGTGAAATTGTGCTCCTTAGGATTCTGGCTGCAGTGAAGTTGAAATTGTCACAGTGATTGAAATGGGTGAGAATCAGAGTTTGAGGAACAAGTGAGAGTGTGTTTCAGTGGTAGTTGAGTTAGCTGCAGGCAGTAGTTTAGACTGTTTTGTGAAGCTGTGCTGTTTGGAATTCTGTCTGCATCAAGTTGAGAGCATCACAGTATTGAGTTGGAAGTTGGGGGGGGTGGATAGGTGTGTTTTGTAATGCTCACTGAGTTAGCTGTAGGCAGCAGTGAGACCTCTCAGGTAGTTCTGCATTTGTGTCTATGGTAATAGCACAGGTGTTTCTTTCATGCTGAGGGGAAAGCTGCCTAGGGTGATGATATCAGGGACCTTTTGTGACCTGTGTGTGTAAATGTCTCATATCATTACAGTAGAGCAGAGGGTAAAAATATCACACTGCAGTAGGTGGTACACTGTTTTATCTCACTCATTTACCACTCACCCTTATTGTATATATAAAATTATTAATGCTTTTTTGTGGGCTTGGAAAAAATCAAGAAGAGGATATTGTAATCTTACATGGGCTAAAAATGATGGTGATCTTCAGGCCCCCAATCTATATTTATATTACCTTGCAATACACTTTACTAGGCCCAGATATTGGATACCCCCATCAGAGCACACATCTGATTCTATGTACTTCCCTCTCTGGCTTGGAATTGAGAAATCCTTGTATGCACTCTATGATATGGGTGTTTCTGAATAAGAAAAATCTTCCAAATAAATTCAAAGGATTGCCGCTTGATACTGTTTTGGCTACACATTAACAACTTAACACCCTACTAAGGACTAATGAGTATAAGGATGTAACACAACCTCTTTTCAATAATCCTAATTTGTTAATCTCTGGTAAACCAATAAAACTTAATACCTTCTGGCCCAATATGGGGATTGTAAGAGTAGAGGAGTTAATTATTAATCAGAAAGTGATACAATTCCAGGAAGCCAATAGCCAATATCATTGGTCCACTACTCACGTTTTTAAGTATTTGCAGATTAGTCACATATTAATGCAGTATTTTGGTACTGGGAGGTGGACTACCCCCCCTTCTAACTGTATTAACCCCATATCTTAAATCGGTTCTGTCTACTCACTTAATTTCATGCACTTACAAGTTCCTACAGACCATGAATGCTGGATTGCAAGGACAGAGATTTTACTGGTGGGATCAATCTCTTCCATCTTCTGATCCCCCTAGACGTTGGTTAAGAATTTGGAAACACCTATACAGATATATTAAGTGGGGCAGGTATAAATACATGCAATTTCAAATTGTACATAACATGTACTATTCTCCAGTTAAATTATCTAAGATGGGTTTCCTGCAGACTAATCTTTGTACCAAGTGTTCTCGAGCTCAAAGAGATTTGTTGCATATGTTATGGTCATGTGATAAAGTTTCTCCATTATGGAACAGTATTAGGTCCCGATTGGATCCGCTATTAGCCCTTTCGGACAAATGTACCCCTGAAATTTGTATTTTAGGAGATTACACGACTCTCCAAGGCAAAACCCAAAGAGCACATATAGCGTTGATATCTGTTTGTGCCAAAAAAGTATTACTTAGACATTGGGTAGATGCCCTTACACCAATTTATACTGAATGATATAAAGAAGTCATGTTTGCTATACAGGCAGAATGGGTTATTGTGGGATTAACCCAAAGACTGGGAAAATACAAAAAGCTTTGGGATCCCTTTTATAACCTGTTACTAATCCAACTCAATAGAGTAATGGTTAATTCTAATGCCCCTCTATGATCTAACCTACACTTTTAATAGGATTTTCCATTGATATGTATTCATAACTGTCAAGGATAATATTTGTGGCAGCGGGGGATAGGGAAGGAAGGGGGATAGGAGGGGAGGGTAAGGGTGGATGGGGCAAAGGGGGGGTTACAGACATTTAAATGTGATTACACAGTATTGTATGGGGATTGGAAGATCTGTTCAACAAACATACATATAATATTGTATGGTCTCCTGTATGTGAGATGTCTGTACCTATGAAAAATTAATAAAGTATAAATGAAAAAATGTCATGTGAAGAAGTGCAAAATTATGCACTTGGGGCACAGAAATACAGGGTTAGAGTACAATATAGGGGAAATGGTACTGCTGAACACCAAACAGGAAAGAGACCTGGGAGAATCATATTTGTGGCCAAACCCTGTGACATGGCTGTGGGAAGAGCCAATGGAATGCTAGGCTACGTAGGGAAGGGTATCACCAGTAGAAAGAGGGAAGTGGTGATATCACTGGAGTTCTGTGCCCAGTTCTAGAGACCACATATCTGGAAGGACATAAAAAGAATTGAGGCAGTCCACAGGATGGCAACTAAAATTGTGCAGGGTCTACATCAAAAGCCCTATGAGGAGAAACTGAAGGACTTCAAGATGTACACCCTGGAAGAAAGGAGGGAGGGGGGGATGTGTTTGAGACTTACGTACCTCAAGGGTATAAATAATGTTCAAGAGGGAAGCCTTTTTCAGAGAAAAAGATGTTCCAGGACAAGAGTTCATGCTATGAAGCTAGAGGGGGTAGACTCAGGGGAGTTGTGAGGAACTCCTTCTTCACGGAAAGCATGAGGGTTGCCTGGAACAGATTCCCACCAGAGGTGTGGGGGCCAAAACTGTAATGACAATATGAATTACTAATATGAAAAAGATTCTAGCTATTCTGGGTTAAAGGGGCACTGTCAGCTTTACCCCATTGTTTTTGTTAATAGCCATGCAATGTGCCTTCTGGCACACACCAAAGTAAATTGTAATGCAGAATAACCTCATATACATAAAAGTGGAAAAAAAGTACCTGTTTTATAAATATTTAACTTAGTGGTCTTTTAGTCAGGCCATCTATAAGTCGACCGACACCAGAAGCATAACCCCCATTGAGGACAGGCACCAGGACTGAACGGACTCATGAAGTGGCATTTTATGCCAAGCCTACTTTAGTTACATGCTGCCCTTATAAACTACTAAATCACAAAGGGCTCCAGGAACTTTAAACTTAAAACCGAGCCCTGTGTGGCTCGCAATTCACTTTAAAAACTGGTGCTGTAATCCTGCGCATGCACAATGGCGGCATGCTCTTGCACATGCGCGGGATCTCCACACATCTTCACTCCTTGCATGTGCTGGATTATAGCACCAGTTTTTAAAAAGTGGACTGCGAGCCACACAGGGCTCGGTTTTAAATTTAAAGTACCAGAAGCCATTCGCGATTTAGTAGTTTATAAGGGCAGCATGTAACTAAAGTAGGCTTGGCATAAAATGCCACTTCGTGAGTGCACTCAGTCCTGGCGCGTGTCCTCTATGGGGGTTATGCTTCTGGTGTCAGTTGACTTACAGATGGCCCGACTAAAAGACCACTATGTTAAATATTTATAAACAGGTACTTTTTTTGACTTTTATGTATATGGGTTTATTCTGCATTACAAATTACTTCAGTGTGTGCCAGAAGGCACACTGCATGGCTATTAACAAAAACGAGGGTGTAAAGCTGACAGTGCTCCTTTAAGATGCAGTGAGATTAAATTTCACCAGCAAAGGTAGTGGAAAGTTTGTGCTATGTGTAGTGTAGTTCATGTTTATAATTGCCACCACAACTGAGCTTTTCTTAAGTTTTTTTGAAATGAAGATGCCCCACCCCCACTGTGATATACTGCGCCCATACCTCTCATTATCCTAACCCTTTAGAACAATGTAGTCCCATCCCCACCCTTTAGCACCCACCCACCCCCAGTTCAGGCAAAGTTAGTCAATTTCAATGGTTTACTCTGCATTAATCGCAACAGAATAGCCCTTCCCTAACATTGTGTAGCAAACACCACCACCCTCTTTCCCCACACTGTCCCTGTTCCCAAGATATAAAATTAGTGATTTCCCCACCCTACCACCCTCTAGCACCCAAACTCCCCTCCTTCTCCCCAGTGCCCAATGGAAATGAAGAATACTATGCTGTAAGACTTGGTAATGCCTGTACAGAAGGAAATATCCCCATGCAGTTCAGTGTCCTGTTACAGAAGGCATAAATGATAACATCTCAGATACTGTAGTAACATCTGATTGAATATTTATTTTCTTATAAAAATGGGATTGTTCACAGATGTAATGGCTGCATGTAGTTACCCTAAATTTGTGTAGTTAAGTTATTCCTTTCTTCTTCCCCAATAGGAGAGGACAATTATTGTTGTTTGCCTTTACCTATCGTAAGATGTTGATCTGCTTCCTTTGCCTGAGCTACAGTCCACAAAATGTAACTGACCAGTTGAAAGTCAATAGAAAATTATAACATGACAGGAAGATGGTCACATTTAAAGCATTCTAAGATTGTTTTTTTGCCATGTAGGTGTTTTACCTTCTATGTCCAGGAGGATGGATACAGCAGCCTTGTCCCCAGTTCTTTGAGGCATGCTCTCCACCTCCAACAGCATGTGCTCAGTACTGAGTTCTCCACAAGTTCCCCTCTCATGGCAGATCTGGTTAAGGAGGGCATCCCCCCAGTACAATAAGTCAGAGGTGGACTCAGTTACAGACTGAGTGATGACACAGGAGTGGAATCAGCTGGGTCTGGCTTCATGAAGTCCCCCCCGACACACCATTTTCTGCTTTTCTGGTTCCCTTGCTCCTTCTGCAGAGCATTAGACTTGTGCATGGAGGTGTACCAATATGATGCTCCCTGCTGGTCCCTCCAGTATTTTTGCCTCTCAGACCTTCTCTAGCTCTTGATCTCCACCTGGGAGCAACCAAGGCAGGGCTGACAAGCATCCCTCCCTAGGTGAGGAGAGCAGTCCCTCAGGCTCTTAGTCCTCTCCCTTCCCTGCCTACTCCAGCAACCTGAGTCCATTCCAGACAATTTCTTTTTTTTAGATTGCATATGCTTTATTTATTTTTCAAAAAGGAAATGAAAGAGACCCCATACAATTTCAATGTTATCTCATGAAGATCCTTGACAAATATTTACAACATCACGTTATCTAACCCGTAAGAATTCACTTGAACTATATTAGGTTTAGCATATCAAGGATTGGTATCTCCCACTATAACAATCATGCATCTCTGTAAAATAATTTAAAAAGTCAAACAATTCTCTTAAAATAGAAGGAATTGCAACTGCAGTGTTGCACTGGGGAGACATATCCATTAATTAAAATAATATTAACTTTATCAATTTTGTCAAGCATAACTGGTAGAAAATAAATATATCCCATCTTAATGTTTCTTCTTTTCAGGTAGATTCTTAAAGATACATTGGTCATTTAGTATAGTATGGGGTGGGTTGAAATGCATATTATACAATGGCAAGAAAGAATCCTGGGCTCTGATTGGTCAGTTGGCCATCACAGCAGGGATGTTATCCTGGCATAACATCCCTGCTGTTCACAGGTCTACTGTCATCATTATGGCTGCTATGGATGATGATCCTCATGAGCCCTTTTTTCCATCTCCTCTTAAGAAACAAAAATATTTTTCCACACTGATAAAAACATTCTTTAAAATTATTTTTTTATTTTATATATAACAACAAGCCATTGTATAATAGGAATAATGCCCTCCAGGGTGGGTGTTATGCTGGGATAACATCCCTTCTCGGGTGTTGGACGCCCTCGGCTGGTGGCCTCTGGCCCAACCACCCGAGGTGGGATGTTATCCCAGCATAACACCCACCCTGTCGGGCATTATTCCTTTAGTATAGCACAGCAGAGCACAACATAGGATCAAATAGGATAGGACAAGAGAGGATAGTATAGTATTGTGGGATAGTATAGTACAGTACAGTACAGTACAGTATCCAGAAAAATATCAGCAAGGGTGATGTAACTTTATAATAAATCTTTGTTTATGTAACTTAGGTATGATAATATCTCAGAGTTTATATGATATGAAACTTTGTGGTGATTGTATCACTGAACATATAACTAGATAAAGTAGATGTTTGAAACCTGCACACACTAGAGAGCACAGGAGTCTGAAATTGTGCTTCCTGTGGAATTATGAGAAATGTCAGAAATTACATGTAGTTCTGTGGAATTCTGCATGAGGAGGAATATGCCTTTTTCCATTGTTACAAATCATGGAGAATGCAGAATTTAGCCAGTTACTGCACAATTCCAGAGAACATAGCAACATTCTACTGTTTCCATAGTTTTTCCATTGAACATTTTTCTGCAATTTAACAAACAAAATAATTAAAAAAATCAAGTTACATTGGGTAAAAAGGATATACTGAAATAGTTGAGTTCTTTTGTCTAAATGGATGTAGCTGAAATAATGCATTGTATGTGAAAATTGTCATAGTAAATGTTTGCATAATGCTGTACTGAATACCGATAGGGGGCATTTATTAAGATCGATCCAGGATCTGCCAGCCCCTATTTAAAAAAAGGATTTTTATCTGCATCTGTCTAGATGGCCCAGTGTTTATGTCTGACTGGCAAAATTTGCACTAAGATTGGCTGCAAATTCTACTTGAATCTATCTTTGGATGAACATTTATGCAAGTACATTTTGAATGATTAGCTTTTTTATTTTGCTGCAAATTCATCTTTTTAGATGCAGATATATTTTCTGACATGTTTGACTTTGCCACACTTGAGAATTCAAGTGTTTAAATTTCCATTAACATATCTTCTTTGTCACCAAATAGGTTTCAAAGGTGGGCATCATGTCAGCATGTTTAAAAGCTAGTAGTAGATGTTTACTTTTCTTTTTGATACTAATGCCAATCTGCAATACTGTTCAACCTGGATGCAAACTACCCAGCAATAAAGTTAAGGGGCTCATCAGGAATGGGGACATCATTGCTGCCGGAGTCTTCCCACTTCAAAACCACAGAGCTGACCTGGAATATTTTTTCAGAACCCGCCCTAAGTCCATCCAGTGTGAATCGTAAGCATTGACAGTTTCAACTATTATTACAAATTTTCTTAAAGTCTAAATATGGTTTTCTACTTTGAAATACTGCAACATGCATAGAATAAATGTACAGTACCAACTCTGCTGTGATCAAAATAGAATAATTCAGTTTCACAAATGACTTCTGCTACAGTTTTTGTGCCAGCACTGTTGTATCATTCAATGAAGTGGCACAAACCAAACATTTCAAATATATAACCGTCCACTAATGATTGGATGAGACAGAAAAGGCCAGATTATGATAATTTTACTGTGAACTGTGTGTTTTTTAATTCAGTTGAGAAGATTATTGTTACAATGATGGTTACAAATTAGTATTTCTATAAATAAACCCCAAATCAGACAATAGAATTACTGCTAATAACAAATGGAAAACATTTGAACTAAAATAGCCCTTTTTAGGGCTGTGGGTGGAGCCAACAGCCATTTTGAGATCAATCGTAGCTTCTAAAAATGGCTGATCATGGAACCTTCTGTTGAACTTTTGGAAGTATCCTTATGAAAGTCCAATGTAGCTTGAAACCCTCTGCCATGGTCGACCACTACAAAATAACAGCTGCTCAATTTCTACTGTTACTAGTGCATTCTGAAGCATGAAATGCACATGCACAACTCGCATGCATGTGCAGTTCTGCTGGCGCCATCATGTTGTGAATGGCAAAATGCCATTCATTGCAACTACACATGCATGAGTGCCACATATATGCAGTTGCATAGCCACCACCAGCACCAGCAACAACGAAGACTGTATCACATCCTCCCACTGCTGCTGTCTTCCCTGCTCCCTCCTTTCCCATCTCTGCACTGACATCGGGGTCCCCAATCCCAGTGTCAGCATTATGAAGCCTCCCAACTCATGGTGCACATTAGGAGCTCACCCCAGTGTGCCAAATGTTATCCATCCCCCCCGCACCAACATTGGGGAGCCCAATCCCCATGCCAGCATTATGTGCACCCCCCACTCATTTAGCACACTGGGAGCCTACCCCAGTGTGCCCAAATGTATTTTTTTCTCCCTCCAACTGACATCTGGGTGCCCAATCCCTGGGTCAGCATCATGTACCCACCCACCCTACTTGTCTAGCACACTGGGAGCCCACTCCAGTATGCTCAAATGTATGTTTTTTTTCCCTGTAAATAAAGAAAACCGTCTCCAATTTTTTTTATCTGTAAAAAAGAAAATGGTCCCTCATCATCACCCCAGTCCCCCTAGACCATCCCCATCCTCCCACTGAGCACCCACCTCCCTGCATGCCCCTTATCCCAATCTTACCTCCAGAGGTCAGCACTGTCATCTTCTCTGGACTGGGACATGTCTGCACTCTTCAAAGCTGAACAACAAACTAAAGAATCAAAGGTTATTTATTTAAATTTTGTAACTGGGTAGGCCCACTGAGAATTTGACAGTCCCTTTTTCAGAGGGATGCTATAATGGCATGCAATTTGGTTTTCAACTTATGTTGATGAATCAGCCATTTTGTTTTGGAATTATGGCCCCAAATTTTCAACATGGCGTTCTTGGGACCCCAACTCATGAAAACTCTCACTGTCATTTAGTTATTAAGTCCCTAAGGATGATTTCACTATCACTGTGTGGAATCACCTTTCGGGACTGATTCATGAAATGGCAGTGCCATTGTTCATGAGGTGGGGTCCCAAAAAGCCTGTGTTGCAAATTTGGTGAAAAAATTCCAAAAAATGACTGTTACAAGTATGCATTGCACAGTTTCTATGCATGCTCCTAACTTTTCCAATTTTTAATAATTTCACTCCACATTTTCAACATTGCCATTTTTGCACACCTCCTTGTTAACAGTACATCTGTCATTTTTCACATCCTGCTCAAAATATGTTTTCACACCTGTGACACAGAATGGCACATTTGCTCTGCAAAATCACCTTTCAGGACAAGTGAACAAAATGACACTGGCACTCTTCATGAGGGGGGGTCCCAAAAAGACCATGTTGAAAATCTGGTTCAACACCTCCACAAAATGATCAAGTTACACACAGGTATTCAATAATTTCTATGCACAAGTGTAACTTTGGTTACTTGGCAGCTCTTCACAGCCCTTTCGGCTCTGGCTTGAGTTTGTTTCAAAGGTGTCCAAATCATATACAGTCAGATAATGCAATCAGTACAAAGCCATATAATAAAACAATATCATTTACAATTACAAACCAACTTATTTGCAAACAAATGTGATGCATAATTTTCAAAAATGTTTCAAGTATTTAAACTGCAGCTCTCAAGTGGAATCAAATTCCAAATCTTTGCTACTCTATCAGACAAAGACTTTTGTCCTTTGTTTGTTCTCCCATATGGTACCTGAAGTCTTTCACATGCCATGTTCATAGTAATAAATATATTTGAGACATGATTGAACCCCAACAGAGGTATGGCCCCAAATGTTTTTTTTAATATAATAGCAAGATTGCAATCAATTCAAAAATAAAGTTGCAGCCAACTGAGTGCAGTACATAAATGACACCCAAGACAATCCCTTTTTCAGTTTAGAGCAAATCTACAGGCATTATTCACAGCAACATTAATTTTGTCCAAAATGGTATTACAAGCTGCAAAACAGACAAGTAATCCATAGTCGACAAAAGTAAGAATCAGACTATTCACCAGTAGTTTTTTAACTTCACCAATGAAATTATTCTTATTTCAGTAAAGAGAACCAATCCATTTGTTGATACGCATCACAGCATAGTCAACATGGCATGTGAAAGACAACTGCAACCTCCCCCTCCCCAAGACTGGGGACTTATGAGAGCGCTGCCTGCCACTCATCCCATTGGACCCACCAGTTATGGGTCCCATCTGTCCACCTTTGCCTCTTGCCAGCCCCTGTTATTTAACCCTTGTTAGGGGACCAGAGGAGCTTTTTCTAAAAGAAATGAAATCACATGTTATGGCAAAAAAGTAAAGCACTGCCACCGCACCAGTTACATTGCAAATGAGTGAGTTTGCTGGCACGCACGCACAGAGCAGCACTATGGCACTCTAAATGTGAAAGCTGCTCCAGAGGTTCAGAACAGCTAATTGGGGTCTAAAGGCACACAGAAGGGACAAGAGGAACTCTAATATAAACTTTCTTATGTGCATAAAGGTGCCTGTGCCTTTAAGTTTTACTGTAGCTGCCAGAGTTTTCAGAGCCCACCTGCTGCCTGGGGGACATTCAAATGAAGACAGTGACAAGCAGAGGAAGCCTACTGAATGCCCCACTCTGTTGTCTGACAATCAGACAGAGGGGCTAGTAATGGACCTTGGGAGAAAGAAAATGCAATATAGTATTGTTGGGCTGCAAAAGGACTGCAAAGTGGGACTGTTGTATAATTTGTATTTATAGCAGCCATATTAGATCCTTTGACCCCTGTATTAACCAACTAGATTTCTAGGAAACTTGAAGGACTTCAGCTATGGCTCCTGGATAAGGGGCATGGATAATATATTAGTGCCCAAACAGGCTACCAATGAAACATCAAAAGGACTTACTGGACCTGAATGCAGAACAAGTTACAAATGGTGCAAGGTGACTTGCACCAAACCCGATAGAGCAAGTCACACCTTGCGAGATGTGTTACTCTACCCGCTATTCCAAAAGGTGGCCTGCAACATGGTGCAAACTTCCTGTGACAAAGGCAGGCTACGTCACTGGCAATGCCAGAAACCCCATGCAATATGGCACAAGGGGGTTTCTAGCATCAGTTATGGCAGTATTCCTAGTGTGCAACTGATGGAAAGGCAACTCACAATTCCAAGAAGGACCCCAGCAGACAATGGCGTAACTAAAGTTAGACTAGCTATTAGTTGGTCTAATCATACCCTACGTCCACCAGGGTTGCACCTCCATGCCTGGCACCCCTACAGCCAACCCCCCCCATAATTCCACATAGGTTCCCACCCCACTCCCATTGGCAGGGCCAACCTCTGTGGCAGCTGGCACCTCCGTGCCCCAATCCCCAAGCAGTGCCCTTCAGGGCAGTACATGTCCCCTGCCTGCCATGCAACTCAAGGTTGTCTGGTGGCACCCCATCCCTTTCCCAGCTCTGTTGGGCATTACTGTGATGTCCTGGTGTGGGGTTTGGGGGGGCTGTGACATGCACAGCATGCACCCTGTGGGTAGGCATTGCTGCAGCTTGCAGCATCCAGGTCAGGTGCTCCCTTCCTGTGGCACAACCCTGGAGCTACTGCAAGTTGCAGGGCATAGGTGCCAGAGACCCTGCTCTGTTCTGGAATCTGGCTCAGGGTCCCCGGCATAGAGGTGTATGTTGAAACTCACAGCTGTCAGCAAGTTGCACCATATATCTTGGAATCAGGCCCAGTGAGTATTAATTTCAAAGTTAGACAAGTGTGTTCTGCCAGTCTGAAGGAGTTTTACTTTCTTCAGACCCCAGGGACAGTTGCAGCTTGGAACAGTTCTCCAGCAGCTCTGCAGGATTGAGGAGGGTGTACAGCCAGTGACCAGAACAGGAGC
Organism: Neoceratodus forsteri; assembly: GCA_016271365.2. Classification (NCBI taxonomy): domain Eukaryota; kingdom Metazoa; phylum Chordata; order Ceratodontiformes; family Ceratodontidae; genus Neoceratodus; species Neoceratodus forsteri. Next base: position 132,703,840 of record JADMNL010000022.1, read on the forward strand.
TTCAACAGACAAAGACTAGGGATCTGCTTAACTCTCCAGAACCTGGAAGCCCCAGAGTGAGAGTGACAAAGTCATAATAACTCCCTCAGTATCCTTTGAATGCCTGAAGACTGCCAGATGGATCACACTGAGAGTTGCCAGAGATGGAATTCTGCCAGATACTGAAGTATTTGCCTGAGGCCTGAACAACCACTGGGGGAGAAATCTGCTGAGCTCATGGAACCTGGAAGAGACAGAAAATACTGCTGAAATCCTGCTACTTTCAAGAGTTCTGAGTTCAACCAAGTAGAGACAGAGACTGCATCTTATTCTGGCTGCCTCAAAGCCAGGTAAGGGGTCAACTAACCCTAATCAAGTGAGGGGAATCAAGGAAAATGGAGCCACAAATGCATGCATGAGTGCTTTGGCACTCTTGACCTATTTGGGGGAGTTGGACCATGGAGTTACTTCTGGGGTCTGGGCTCCTTGTGTACCAGGAAGCCACTGTGCAGTGCTCCTGTATCTAGGGTGTAATTAGGAAGAAATGCTAGACTCTTTGGCCAAGTCAGAAGGAGACAAGCTGCTAGACTCTTTGCTCAAGACAGAAGGTGACAAGCTGCCAGATCCTCCTGCCAGACATCTACCCTGCTCTACTGTCATAGGCCCCCAGCTCAACTGGCTGAATCCCTATTATGAACCAGACCCTGTGTCCTGTCATCAGAACTGTGAGTAAACTCAGGGCCTGCCCTGACATTGAAAACTTAGACAGATCTTGTTCAGGTTTACAGTTTCTAAGCTTTAAAGTGCACCAACAAAAGCCAACAGGTAGCAACATTTCAGGCCTGCTCCTTTACCTGGCTACCCAGACAGACAGACTGTAGGGACAGTGATACCAATGGGTAGGTGGGCTTATATGTTGTTGGCGGTGGGCACTGTCAGTGTTGTTTATGCCAGTTGTTACCAGTTTATCCAATAGTTAAATTGCCATTCGTATTCTATGCATTCCCACTACCCCTTTCCCTATTAATACTATTTTGTTGTTTAAAACTGTCTGTGAGCATATTATTAACAACAGCTTTTAATTGGTACTGGGTCAATACAGCGCTACCTGAACAGTGTGACAATAACCACGCAGCAGATAGTGCTAATTCTTGTACAGCGACAGGGTTTTATCAGCATTCAGGATTAACCGCTACCCCTGTAACTGTACACTCTGATGTGGGAGTGTTAAAGTGACTGCTTGTACAGTGCCTGGTTGAGCCGATTCTGTGGTGGAGTGGCTAAGGCACCAACACCTGGCTGCATAGAGGACCTGGGGGCCATGGTTTGGTTCCCCCCAGGTCTCATAGTGTTGTATTTCTGTTTTTATTTTAAAATGAATTCCCCCCATACCAAGCTTTGCCCCATCTCCAAAGTCCACACCCCCTTAGAGTTAATTATTTTCAGTCCATGGGGTGTGGGAGATGAAGCCCCCCAACCCCAGAAAACAAGACAGTGGTATTTTTCTCAATGGTGTGCACTGTTTCTGTTCTGGCCAGTGTTTTTCCCAACCTTATTTCAGTGCACACCATTTTGCCTGTGGCATTATTTGCCACACAGTTTCATCTGTGGCATTATGACCCCATGCCCTTTTAATTGCATGCAATGTAGAGTATTTCTGTGGTTTATGATATTTCATGTGTGAGTAAGTCTGATGGGAGGTGGATAGGTACAGCACCCTGGAGGTTATGCCCTATAAATATCTGGCCCACTCTGTTTACTCTGGGTGGAGGCATTGTACTATTATTTTCTCTTCCAGGAAAATAACCCCCAATCACTATCAGAACAGAGACCAGTCCTCTCTACCTGTATTGTGGTCATTAGGCAGGGGTAGTAGCTTGTTGGTACACAGTGCCTGGGTTGCACAACAACGGATCTAAAAAGACCCCCAAGAACTTGAATGATTGGACCTGCTCAATACCTTCACCACTTGGAATAATAATAATAGTCAGAGTTGAGCATTTTCCAAGACCATACCTATGACCAAATAACATAGTCTTGTTTTTTTTCTTTTTTGAATTAATAAACAAGCCATTTTGCTCACACCAATCCCAGATTAACTTAAAATCAGATTGCAATAATGCTACATTTTATCAAAGTTTACACTGAAGTTAAAATAACAGTATTTGAAACCTTAAAATATGTATAGCAGTTTCTACATCACTGGCACAATATTTACTAAATCTGACTGCACCCTGCCAGTATTCTCTTCTGTGTGCATCCCTTCCCAGTGCCATGCCAATTTCTGGAAATGAATGCTGTCCAACTTCTTCAGTTACATCATGCAGTCACAACATACTGTACATTTCATTTTTGGATACATACTGTGTTGTTGTAAGATTATAATGGTGCATTTAAAGTAAGTTCTTCAGAATCTGTCTGAAAAGTAGTGTAAGTTACTGGACTGTACTGTTCTGTTCAGCTGTATCTCTTCTTGTGCTAGTTTATTTCGAGATGTGTCCTGGGAGAACATGGTACACAGAAGTCATACCAACGTAGTACATAAAATGCATCAATATGTAATATGTAAGAGAATAGTATAAGTAGTAAGAAAAATACATGAGCCAAATAGTATAGGCTATAAAAACTGTATGTGTACAGATCAAGAAGAACCAAAAAGTGCAATGACACCAAGCATCAGTGATAATGTAAAAACAAACTCTGGCCACAGCCGATAAGGCTGCAACTGAGGAATTTGGGGTAAAAATACTGAATATGTGTTTTTAATATTTTTTCACCAAATTTTCAACATAGCCTTGTTAAGACCATGCATTATGAAGACAAGCAGAGAAAATGTTCAGCTCCTAGCCTAAAGGTGATTTTGTGCAGGGACTGCAAAATCACCTTTTGGGATGTAAAAATAACATTTTGGCCAGGATTTTAAAACTGACAGCTATCACATTAATGAGATGCTGTACCTGGTAAACAAAAACAAAATAAAAAAAATATGGCTATGATATAAGTCTGGGGTAAAAATATTGAAAATTATCAAAGTTACGAGCCTGCATTTGTAAAATTCAATGTAGGCTCATAACTTTGTCATCTTTAAATATTTTTACACCAAGGCCCAGATATTCAAAAGGGTTGCACCATGTGCAATAGGGTTGCACCAGCACAAGTCCAAAAATGCATCATTCTGTGATATTCAGTGGGAGGCAGTTGCACCCCCCAAATCACGCTGAGCAATAGCGCAATGATAATGAATGTATGCGCAACTGAAGGGGGAGGAACCATGCATAAATGGCGCAGTGCGATATTCAGCTACATGCGCCATGTGCAGTAGGGGAGCAAGCAGAAGTTGCGTGATAGTGGAAATGAGCCAAAATAAAAAGGAACAAGGGAGAGGAGCAAGAACGCTACAGAGATGGCACACGTTGCTGAACTATAGCTAGCCACACAGGCAACACACACACACAGGGCAGGACAGAGAAAGGGCACCTGGAACCCACAGGCACAGGGAAGGTGTGGGGAGCCACAGCCACATCCACAGTGCAGAAGAAGGAAGTGCCACACAGCACTGAGGCCACCACAGTAAGGTGCAGGGGAAGTAACAGCCAGGACAGCAGGGGGAACACAGAAACAGCTGCCAGGGGGGTGAACACAAGCCAGAGACATGGCCAGAGCCACCATCCAGATGGAGGCAGTAATGAGGGAGGTGAGAAGGCAGGCAGCAGGGGGCGCAGCCATGGAAGCGCCCATCAGCAGTATGCCTCCAACAGACAGTACTGAGCCTGCACCAGCTTCGAGCTGTACAGTGATACTGAGATTGTGGGCCAGAACTGCCTGAATCACCACGTCACCATTGTCACCAAGCTAAACGAGCCTCTGGAAGTTGTAACCAAATTTAAATATCTAGGTATCTGGATCGACAATAAATTATCTTTCAGTGACCACATCGAAGATATCTTTAGAAGGTTAAAAGCAAGGTTAGGTTTCTTCTACAGAAATAGGCCCCTTTTCCCCCTTGAAACTCGAAACAAGCTTGTACAGGCCACTTTTCTCCCCCTACTCGACTATGGCGATGTAATCTATTCCTCCACCACTCTTGCAAATCTAAGTAAACTGGACATCCTTTATTGCCGTATACGGTTCATTACCAACTCCTCACTGTTCACACCACTGTGACTTATATGCAGCTGTTGGTTGGACATCCCTTATTACTAGATGCCTGCTCCATGCTGGGCTATGGACTCTTAAACTGCTCCTGCAGAAATTGCCAAGCTATCTCTTTTCCCTTATTAGTATCTCACATAGTGCATACTCGTTAAGAAAATCTGACTTTATTATGCTTGACATACCAAGGACGCGGACTTCCTTTGGTAAACGTGATATTGCATATGCCCTTCCCTCCATTTGGAACCAATTACAAACCGTACTGAAACTAACTAGCACAGTTTCAATAAACTTCTACAAATCGCTAAGTTCAGCCAAAATAAAAGACACCTGTAACTGTCATTAAGTCTCTTCCTTCCCCATGTGTGCCATATTTATCCACTGGTAAGGTATAATTGATTTGTCATATTAACTGCTTTCCCTTCCTCTTCTACTCCTGGCTTTATCTTTGCTTACTCTCCACTGCTACTCTATCAAATCTCTCCTCCCTCCCATATCAGTTGTAGACTGTTGTTGTTCTAGCTGCCAAAATACTGTATATTTGATTTGATTTGATTTGATTAAATCAAATCACACCAGTCATCATGTTTCATTTATCAGTATGCGACCTATAAGTCGCTTCCCTGTCTCATATCATTGTTTACCACCTGCGGTCACCCTATGTGGTACCCTTGTATGTATATCCAGCCTGTATCATGTAACGTGTATTTCATGTATATACTGTTATTACCTATCTGTGTTTGTACTTTAAGTGTTTATGTCACAGGACCTCCTTGTGAATGAGCTTGCTCAATGGAGTTTTCCTGCAATAAACTTGAACTTGAACTTGAACTTGAATCAGGCAATTCTGAGGTGGCTCTGTGAGCTGTGCAGTGATGTAATGCAGGCACCCACATGATGGAGCCATGCTCTGTCAGTGGAGACTAAAGTGACAGCTTGCACGAGCTTGCTCACCATGGGTACCTTCCAGAGACCAACAGGGGACACCACAGGCATAACCCAGTTGGCTGCATCATGCCACTTCACCCAATTCCTCAGTGCACTGCTGCCACATGCTGCAGAGTACATCTATTTCCCCAGCACAGTGGCGGAGCACACAGAAAACATACAGGAGTTCCACAGGGTAGCATGTATGCCAGGCATGCTAGGCACAATAGGCTGCACCCATGTGGCTATCTGCACACCACCTGGCCCTGAGAGGGCCGCATATACTAATCGCAAGGGCTATGCTAGCATCAACTGCCAGGTGGTGTGCGATGCCAGGGGGCGCATAATCAATGTCTGTGCCATGCACCCTGGGGGAGCACATGATGCCTTCATCTGGCACCAGTTGGCACTGTGCCACAGATTCGAGAGTGGGGACATCCCCACTGGCCACTTAGTGGGTGAGTATGCAAACCACACGGACAAACTTAGGGCTTGGGAGGGGCATAGTTAGAGGTGACTTGGGTAGTGGCCTACATGGCCCGGGGCAGGGCGATGCTGATCACCAAACTAACCTCCACCCTCTACACACAGGTGACAGTGGATACCCACTCCATCCCTGGCTGCTCACACCATACCGGCAGCCCGTGACCCCATTTCAGCAATGCTACAATGAGGCACATGCCACCTCTTGTAATGTCATCAAGTGGGTGTTTGGTATGCTGAAGGTACATTTCCATTGCCTGAACACCTCTGGCGGTGCCCTACAGTACAGTCCTTTCAAAGGTCTGTGGGCTATTCCTGGCCTGTTGCATCCTGCACAACATGGCCAACGAATGTGGGATAGCCGTACAGGTCAAAGAGGGGGACAGCGATGGGGATGATGAGGACACCGGTGACAATGGTGATGGGCAGCCCCCCCCTTGGGCGATGGGACCTCCAACCTCCGACTGCTCAGGCTGGCACAGCTGCACCAGAACACCATCATGAAGGAGCACTTCAGCCAACCTAGGTAAGTCACGTGGCCATGTGCAACCACCAGTGGCAAAGGCACAACCCACAAACACACATGGACACACACCAGGGTGCATGCCATCAAGGGAAGTGGCCAGGCATGGAATCACACACACTGCCAGGGATGTGTGAGGTCTTACATGGCATGTGGTCAAACACACACACACACACCCCTCACCAGACATGCATAAAAGGGTAGGAGGCATGCTGACCCAGAATGCCACCCCTAGCTACACACATGTCCACAGACCACCACACCCACTGCCTGTCATTGTGCATGTGTCAGACACTGGGCACAATTGCACATTGGTGTACAGCACAATGCAGGCATCATCATGTACATGCAACTGTGGACAGCAGCTGGGAGGGTGTGCAGATGGACTGTGTGTGTGCGTGCATGCAGGGCCGGGTACCCACCCATGCATTGCCCACTGAATGACACAATTCACACAGGGCAGCATCAGACAGTAGCCACACTGGGAGACAGGTCAGTCACATGCCACAGTGCCCTGGCTGCCACGGATGCATGGCGGCCCCACCGAGACCCGTCAGCAGTGACAGGCTGACCACAGGCCTCATGGGGTGGCACCGATGGTCCCCCAGGGGTTTCACTGCATGAATGCAACCATGCTCGCACAGGGGTCTGCAGCACACCAAACATGCCTGTGCCAGGCATGCTCAGGATGCCCACAGCTGAACCTGGTGTCGACAAGGATCATGTCGCATGATGCCGGGAACTGGGGGTAGACATTGCACTGCACGGTGTCTGCAACACATGGGCAAATAACTGTGTGCCCCCTGTGGCCATGGCAGATGTGATTGTCTGTGTCAGCCTGTCAATGGCAGTGGTCACTTTCTCCCACATCCAGTCTATCCCCTGCCAGGAGCAGAGCGGTTTCTCTGCTGCAATGCTCCTCTGCCTGGTTCAAAGCCACACTCAGTGCATCCACCACCATCACAAGCCACATCTGCTGATTGACTGATGCTTGCAGTATGCGGGTGTGCTCATCCAAGAGGTCATCTGCCTGATTGGCATGTTGTCCTTCAGGGAGTTCATGGCCCTGATGCTAATGACCCCTTGAGGGTGGGCACTGCACACCAGGGCCAGGCCTGGGCATGTCCACAGGTGGTGCACTGATGCTGCCCCCTGACACTGTACCCCCAAGCCCATTGGCTGACTGCTGATGCTGCCCCTCTGGCTGCCGCTCACCAGGGCTCAATGGTGCCACCGCAGTGACCACAACAGTCCCACTGTCCTGTACACACACCAGTGCTGCCCCACCAGTGCTGACAGGCACAGGCTCGGACTGTGATGAAACGCAGGCCTCCATGGTGGCACCACCCACAGCCATGGCCGTGATGTTACCTGCTGTGTGGCCATCCTGTGGCACACACGTGTCACTGCCCATGGCGTTAGTGACATCGTCATTGGTGATGGATCCAGCACCAGCCCGAGTCTCAGCATGCTGGCATCCATGGACGCTGGCATGCTGGGACACTGGCAGGGTCTCCTCACCTACTCCATCAACATCAGTCTGGATGTCCAGGTGGGCCCACTGTTGCCCTGAGCCACGTATTCCTGTGGAGGTGGATGGGCTCTCCTCCATCTCCATCTGACCGGCCTCAGTGGAGAAGTCCACCACCACTGACCCATGCAGACACTCAGGAGCTGTAAGGGAAAACAAAGTCGCGTTACTGCATGTAACCTACCCTGTCCCCCCCAATAGATAGACCATGACCTACCATGCAGTGACGGGCTACCACCCATCTGGAATCCACCACCTGGAACACCCTCAATGGCACAACACTCTATGCTGCCAGCAACCCTCTCCTCCTGTGGGGTCAGGCATAGCACCTCAGGTTGTCCCCCACCTGTCACAGACCATGCTGTCCTGATGGCAGACACCTTCTCCTTAATCCTCTACCTGTCTGTGCCCATCTTCTTCTTGCACTCCTGCACGGAGCGCTGGTGGCTGCCATGCAGGTTTACAGCACGTGCCACCTCCTCCCATGCAGCAGCACAGGCCTGTGGTGTTCCCTGGCATCCGCTGAGAAGTGGCTCCTGGTTTAGGTAGGCCTCGAACAGGGCATCTATCTCGGCATTCATAAAATTTGGCCTCCTCTTCCTCCCATGACTCTGTTCCTCTTCCTCCACAACACACTAGGTCATGATTCAGCCAGTGAGAATGACAGGTGTTACCTGTGACTATGCAGTCCCATGCATGTCCCAAAATCCACAGTCCACACTCCCAAACAGCATGCAACTCACCAATAGACTGCAGTAACCGACTATAGCCAGTGCAGCCCAATGTCACACTTTTATAGTGCAACCCATACAAATGAGGCGAGGTGCATCTTTAAGTGGACGCAAATGCAGTGACTGCGCCATTGAATGGCTGATTAGCTGATTTGCATATGCTGCAATTGTGTTGAATGTGCTGAGCCAAGGGTGCAGTTCTGTGACATGCGCAGTACACACCTAACTGCGCATGCCCGGGTTGATGATGCAGGTGCCTGCCACGCTGCTGATGTGCTGTGCATGGGAGACAATGCAGGGCATGTCCACCTTTGTGCCAGTGGCACTACAGTGCTGTTCACCTATATGGCACTGTGGCACTGGGGCGTCATAGGCACTGTGGGGCAACAGCATGGTAGGCTGCTACAGGAGGTGGCACACAGACGACACCCAATCGCACTACATGCATTGGATTCCAATCTCACCATGGCTGTCCATGCGCCAGAGACCCATGACCCTGTGCCCGACCTTTGCCCCCTGGGCACCATGCATCAGGCATGGGTGCACCACTATAGTACTGTTCAGTGACAGCACAATAGGGAATGGCAGCGCTGTACTGCTCAGCATCTGCACATGGCAGAACCATGCTGCTGAGCTCCATTTTGACTTAACTGAGCAGCAGAAATGACGTGGAAGTGAGCTGTGCAGTGGAGCCAGGTGGAGCTGGCAAACCTGGTTGCCATTGTAGAGCCACATGCTGGCCCACTATTTGGGGAGGCACCCCTAGACAGGGCCAGGAGTCAGGTGTGGCAGGACGTGGCCGACGCCCTGGAGGAGGCCACCGATATGGGGCGGATGGCAGAGCAGTGTCATCACCAATATGGGGACCTGAGGCAGAGTGACCCAGACCTGTTTGCCCACCTGTGGGCACGTGCCAGGAGGGGCACAGCGCCACAGCCAGGTAGGTGCAACATCCATACACTTTTATCTTCCATAGGGTATCATGGTTGCATGTGTCTGGCACATGGGGGGGCTGTCCGGTGTTGACCCTTGTGGTGTTATCAGGGTGTGGGGTGGGTTGGCCTGGCTGTGTGGGATTGCACACACATAGGGGCAGGGGGACTTTGCTACAGGATTGTACTGATGTTCCTCTCCCCATGTTTGCACCTTAGGCCCAGAAGAGCACAGGCTGGTGAGGGAGAGGAGGTGCCAGCAGGAGGACCATCAGGCAATGAGGGGCTAAGGTCTGCAGAGGCACAGGTACCAGCCTGATGATGGTGAGTGCCTTATATCCATGACTACTATTGCATGCTGTGTAACACGGTAGACAGCGGGGCATGGCCACCATCCATTGACACCACTGCTATGCACTCAACTTGTTACAGTCAGCACTGTCCAGTGGCACTGCTTGTCTGGGAGTGCATCAATGGTGGTCCATGCATGCACCAGGCACATGGCTGTGCCACTGCCTTCACACCACATAGCCAAGTCACTGTACGGCCACGGTGGTGCTGTGCAGGACATGGGCGGTGGGTGTGTGCAGTGGTCAACATGGCTGTGACTGCCTGGGTAGGCAGGTTTTGTGGACACAGTCACTGTGGGTGGTCACACACCATCACATGGGTGTGGCACATGGCTGTATGCCATGCACAATGGGTTTGCTGCAGGGGACTGGACAGTCACACGTATTGACTCTGTTCCCTTGTCCTAGGTGGACAATGCTGGATGGCCCTGGAACGGGCCATACAAGAGATTCTTCAGCTGGCACAGGTGTCCCTGGCAGCACTGGAGAGATTGGAGTGACATGGGGTCCGGTGGAGGAGAACCTGGAGGCACCACAGGAGTGGACAGCAGGGCAGAGAATAGGCCCTCCATCACCCCCTGACACCCATACCCCCTGGACCCACCCTCACACCCCTTCTTCCCTCTCCCATTTGTACACCCCTGCCCCATGCCCGCCCCCACCTGGTTTGTGGCCCTTCCCCCCACCCTTGTATATATTTGTAAATATGTTTCAGAGTCCTTATATTTTAATACATACATTTTGTTATAACAACTCAACTCTGATTTGCAGCGGGCTAAAAGTGCTCCACTGCAGTGGTGTGCATGGCATCAGGGGTGGTGCATGCGTGTGTGACTGCGTGTGTGTGTGTGTGTGTGTGTGTGTGTGTGTGCAGAGGTGAACTGCCTATGGTGTGGGCAGGGGGAATCAGTCACTGTCTGTGTTTTGTGTGTTGTACTCTGTGCACTGGATGCCTGTGTGCAGTGGTCCATGGGGCCTGCACTGTGTGCATGGCACCCCTGTCAGACCATCCATGGCCTGTGCAGCTAACACCCTTGCATGTCTGTAATATGCATGGTCTGCTGGTGTGTCAGTGGTGGCTGCTATGGCCAGTGCTGGGATGGGATGTGTCCTTGGGAGGGTGTGCAGGGTGCTGTACCACTGGAGGTGGGGTCCGGGGCATGCCCTGTCACATGTGGGGTACCTCTTGTGCTGACGCATGGTCAGTCTCTCAGCTGTACCTCAGGGGGGATGTGCAGGGTGGCATTGTGTATGCATCTGTTGCATCACTGTGTGCTGCCACCTGCTGCAGGGTGTCCATGGTGGGGCTGCCTTGCATGGCCCCATGGCGCACAGGGTTGCATTGTCACAGTGGGGGTGGTGGCATGCATGGGATGTCCTGCACTGTTGGATGCTACTCCTGGGCAGGGTGTATGGGGATCATGGTGCAGGGTGTGCTCTGCATTTGTGGGATGGTGTGGTACGGGGTGGTCGGCCATCCTTTTGTGCCAGTCACAGCTTGCCAGGGGGTGTGATGGTGCACCATGGCCCAGCTGTGGGTTGGTTGCTGGTCTTCATGGGCCAGTGGTTATTCCAGCCCTCCCCCAGTTGTGCAGTGCATGGGGTGTGGGGGGACGATGCCTTTTCTGCTGTGTGTTCCTCTGCCCATCTGTGGCATGGGAGGTGGGCTCTTGCAACCCTGGTTGTGCTGTTGCATTGCTGCCCTGTTGCTGGGGGGGCATCCCTGATTGCACTATGGCGCATCTGGACTGCTTAGCTGAACATCCCTTGTTGTGCTATGGCGCGTCAGATATGCTCAGCTTCACCTCCCTAGTTGTGCTATGGCACAGGTGGTGTGGTATTCAGTTGTCGGCCTTAGGCGCATCTTGGCCTGTGCAGTTTTTGAATATCATGCTTCTTGCGCATGGGCACAGTGGACTTGCGCTTGCTCCTGCTGTTGCACACTTTTTGGGTGCAGTTTGAATATCTGGGCCCAAATGTTCAACATAGCCTTCTTATGATCCCACCTTCTGAACAAGGGCAGAGAAAATTTTCAACTCCTTCCCGAAAGATGATTTCATGCAGGGACCACAAAATCGCCTTTTGGGATGTGAAAAAAACATTTTGGCCAGGACTTGAAAAATGACAGCTGTCACATTCATGATCTACTGGAAAGATATGGCTATGTTGTAAATTTGGGGTAAAAATATGTAAAATTACCAAAGTTATAAGCCTGCATTCATAAAATTCTATGTAGGCTCATACCCTTGTTGATTTTTAATATTTTTACACCAAATGTTCAAAAATGTTCAACAAAGCCTTTTTATGACTCATCCTCATGAACAAGGGCAGATAAAATTTTGAACTCCTGCCTGAAAGATGATTTTGGGCAGGGAAAAATAAATCACCTTTTTGGGACAGATTTGCCTAATGATAGTGCCATTGTTCATATGGCAGGTCCCAAAGAAGGCATGTTGAAAATTTTGGCCAAAAATATGAAAAAATGCCAAAGATATGCCACTAAGTTCAAAACCACATTGAAATACATTGAAGCGCGTACCTGTTTCTTTAGTTTGCAGTCTGGCTTTGATGAGTGAAGATGTATCTGGGGTCCAGAGAGGATTTTATCATTGGACCTACGATGGGTAATTCTGTCTTTTGGATGAGACATTAAACCAAGGTCCCATCTGCCTGGATTGGTGGTAGCTCAGGTGGATGTTAAAGATCCCATGGCACTTATCGAAAAGAGTAGGTGAATTTCCCCAGTGTCCTGGCCAAATTTCCCTCATTCACTCAAAATACCACCAACAGCTTAATCTGGTTTAAGGTCAGTTGGCATTCATCTGTAACCCCCTCCCCCGGGTCTTGCCTGAAAATAGGCAGGATTTGTCTAATGCAATTACCCAGTCAACAAAAATAAAAAAATAATTAAGGGCTTGGGGGTGCAGGGTGGTGGGTGCTGAGTGGGAGGGTTGGGAACAGTTATTGCTTCAAAAGACATTGATGGATGGTTTTCCCTTTACGGGGTTTAAAAAAACACACCAGATTCCTCATTGTGACACTGGGGAATTGGGCAACCCCAGTGTCACTGTTATGTTTCTGGGGGGGATGGGTGCTAAGAGTGAGGATCAGGTGGTGAGTTATCTTTAATTTACAAAGAAAAAAATATATAAAAGGCAATAACTATGCATAAGCATTACCGGGGATCACAGAAAACAAAAAAAAAACACTGAGAATTCCTGATCATGACACTGGGGGATTTTGCACCCTCAACGTCACCGTTATGTTTCTGAGGGGAGTGCTGAGAGAGAGGATCAGATGGAGGAAGTGCTACATTCAATATAGACAATGAGTGGAGTGCTTCATGGACACAGAGATGATTGTGGGGCAACTCCAACATGTTGTTTGGTGAGAAGGAAATCCCTGAGTCCTTTTCTCATTGCAAGTGGTCTGCAGGGCTACGCCCACTGCCATCCTAAAAATGGCAAAACACACATACTGCAGCATGTGAAGAGAGGGCAGATACTACTAACGGTGGTAAAGATGGCTGATCAGGGTCTTAAACTGAGTGCATTGACTAACTGAACATGCCTGAGACTGTATGTTCATATAGTGCATCACAATGGAGCAAGAGTTTAAAGTCAATGTTCTCTATATGGTGGGAGAATCTGAGGTGATTATCTAGCTTGATTCACAGATATTTAAACTTTTTAACCTATAGGATGGGAAAGCCATTTAAAGCAACAAGGGCAAAACTGTGATACATCTGAATTTCTGCTTTGTATCAATTGTCACAGTATCAATACTGATGACATTAGGTATTTAGATTGGAACCATTGATGGACAACATCCAAATACTTTTGTAAAAGAAAGGAAAGGTTTGTTGCAAACAGTCCATCCAGAGGTGAAGAAGGCTGTGATATTGCCATACATGTATATGCATGATGAGATGCAGGCAGAAGGGTTATCGATTGAAAATGTGGACAAGAGAAATGGGATGTTATCAGTTGGGCAACACGGTGGATGAGCTCTAGCTGAGCTCTCAATGGCACAGAGTGAAAAACAGCAGAAAATATGTAAAACTGCCAAGACTGCAAGGAATCTACTATTTACCTTAGCCTCACACCCCATGACAACAGGCAAGCAACAAAAGTGGCACCTGAAACTTCAATTTGAGCTGATTGAAGTACCACAAGATCAGCTCCCTCACTATGAGATCCACATCCGATTCCAGGCCTCAGCCATGACTGAAACTAATGGTTTGTCCAAGATAGAAAGAGCCTGGTTGGGGTATTTGCTATTCTGGCTAACATGCAGACCAAAATGAAGGTTGGTTTCACCAATCTCACAGCCCAGATCAGCCACATCTAAGCATAGTGACAAGATTATAGGAAACTTTGGCAGCACATGCAGCAAGAACTGATGAACTAGAAAAGCAGGTGGGAGAGCTGGAGGATACTGTCAGTGATATCAGGAGGGAGAGAAATGATCTAAATGCAAACATGGAGGACTTCCATGCCCCTCTGATGAACAAGAGAACGGGGCAAAGAGGTCAGACCTCTGGATGATAGGTTTGTCAAAAGGGAATCAAGGGAAAAGAGCCTGAAAAAAAACTCCATCACTGGTTGGTTATCCATATCAGAATGGACTTGGCAGCTGTGGACTTTAAAGTAAAATGGGCTAACAGGATTGGCTCCAAGCCATGACCCAGTGAAAAAACAAGATACTGTCTGATCAAGTATATTAGGTACACATAGAAACACAGAATTTGACAGCAGATAAGGGTCTTTTGGCTCATCCAGTCTGCCCATGTTTCCCTGCCTATCATTTTACTGCAGACCCAACTTGATCTTTATCTCTCTCTCCTCTTGCTTTCCACCAAGTTTCCTTTATTTATTTATTTGAAAAGTTTTACCAGGAAGGACATCATGAGCTGCAATAGCTCTTTTCCAGATGTGCCCTAGGGGGAGGGGGAATACAAAAGTGAATTCAGTAAACATAACATTTCAGATTAAATACAGAAAATACAGTACGCTCCATCAGTTGGGAGAAGGGTAAGGATAATACAGTGGCATACAGCTAACATTTAGAACATTACGTTGTTGTGGTACAAAAAGACGATCATATATGCACTCACAGAGCAGGTTGTAATTCCAGATAACCAGTACAAGACTCGCTTTGGCTTTAATTTAAAACACGTTTTGCCTATTCCATGCATTCTTGAATTACGTAATTGTTTTTGCCTCCATCACTCCCATATAAAGATTATTCCAGGTATCTACCACTCTTTCTATGAAGAAATACTTCCTCACATCTCTTCTGAATCCCCCCCAGCTTCATTCCACATCCCTGTTCTTGAGCAGCAATTTTTCAGAAAAATACTCCCCTCCTGTACCTGATTTACTCTGTGAGACATTTATAAGTCTGTATCATATCTACCCTCCTTCCACTATTCCAGGATGTGCATATTGAGATCCTTTAGTCTCTTCTCATAGGACTTTTGATGCAGTCCCTTCACCATTTTAGTTGTCCTCCTCTGGGCACCCTGTACTCTGTCTAGGTCCTTCTGAAGGTGTGGGCCTCAATTCTCAAAGGTTGCTGCAGGGCTTTATGAAGTCCTGCATCAAACCCTGTGCTGCCCTGAACACAGTGCCTCACCATGCACCCAATTCTCATGAGTCACATGCATTTGCGACACTTTACCATTTTTATGGTGGCTGCACCAAATATATGGTGCAAACCCTGTAAAAAGATCCCTGAACATAAACCAGCAAAAGTTGGTCTAACTAGGGGCATGTGGTGCATGGGATCAAGAATCCTGATTGCTAGCCAAGGACTGCCACAAGCCCCTTGCATTGTATGATCAGTGTACCTGGAGCTTGCGACATTCAATCCCTTTTGAGAATCAGGCTTGTGGTCTCCAGACCTGGATACAGTATTATAGGTGGGACCTCACTTGGGATCTATACAGTGTCACCACCACTTACCTCCTTCTTCTGGTGATACCGTTCCCTATACTCCGCAGCATCCTACTGCCCCTCCCAGTTTCCTTATTGCACTGCCTGGCCATTTATAGGTCATCAGATATGATTACCCCATGCCCCTTTCCAGTTTGGTGTCAATCATATAAACAAATGAAGAAGCCAGCAGAATATGGCTATTTAGTCTATCTAGTCTACTCATATCGCAGGGTGTACTGCTTAAGTTATTGACCCTGCCCCCTCCCCAATCTTCCTAATCTTTCCATCCTTTCCAACAGCCTCTTCCATTACCCTTACATTCCCCTTTTCCCAACCTCTCTTGAAGCTGCTTATGGTCTTCAATGAAACCATCTCTTCCAGCAGTGCATTCCAGCTGACCACTACCCTCTCCATGAAGAAGTGCTTCCTAAACTCCTCCTGAACCTCCTCTTCTCCAGCTTAAGACTTTGTCTCATCGTATTTTGTCTGCCTCTTAGCTTAAAGAGACCCTCCTTATCCACCCTATTTTCTCTTTCAAGTTCTTGAAGGTCTCAATCATGTCCAGTCTCTCCCTCCTCTCCTTCAGAGAGTACATGTTCAGGGCCCTCAACCTCTCATCAAATGCTTTACCGTGCTGCCCTGAGATCATCTTCTTTGCCCTTCTCTGGACCATCTCCAGTAGGTTAATGTCCTTTTGAAGGTGTGGGCACCAGTACTGTACTCCATACTCTAGATGTGGCCTGACCAGTGACCTGTACGAGGGCAGTATAATCTCCTGTTGCATACTGCTGATCCTTCTGGCTAGGCATCCCAACATTTTGTTTGCCATTGCTGCTGCTTTCTTGCACTGCATGGAGTGGTGCAGGTTTCTAGTGATCATCACTCCCACATCTTTTTCTGCCTCAGTTTCAGATACCCATACCCCTCCCAGATAATACTCTCTACAGGCATTATTTGCTTCAATGTGCATAACCTTCCATTTCTTGATGTTAAAGCCAAGCTGCCAAATCCTGGACCACTTCTTAAGCTTTTTCAGATCATCCTGTAGGTCCTTTATCCCTTTGGCTATTTCCACTATCCCACAAATCTTGGTGTCATCTTGGAAAAGGCACATTTTGGCCTTAATGCCTTCCTCAATATTATTGATGAAGACACTGAACAATTCCAGTCCCAACACAAGCCCTGCAGGACCCCAAAGGTGATTATACTAGTGCTAGATAACTCTTCCCCCACCCTCTGGGTCCTGTTTCTCATCCAGTTTTTCTCTATCTGGTCATCATTTCTGCAACCCTGAGAGCCACCAACTTCCTGATCATCCTGTTGTGGGATATAGAGTCAGAGACCTTGCTGAAGTCCTGATAAAGGATGTCCACTGCTTGATCCCTGTCCACTGTCTTGGTGACCCAGCCAAAGAAGTCAATTGGATTAATTTCACATGATCTTCCTCCCATAAACATTCGCTGCCTCTCATCCTGGAGACCATAGTCCTTTAGACACTCTTTCCTTAAGTATGGCCTCTATGAGCTTGCACATGACTGAGGTCAGACTGACTGGCACGTAATTCCCTGGATCATCCTTGGGATTGCTATTTTGGAGGGGCGCCATAAGTGCCATTCTACAGTCCTGTGGTACCACACCTGACTCCAGTGAACTATTAGACAAGCATGCCAATGGCCCTGTAAACTCCTCTGCCAGTTCCTTCAGTATCCTTGTGTGTATGCCATGTGAGCCTGGTGATTTGTCCACCTTCAATGCTAGCAGCCCCTCCATCACTCTATCTTCCTCTCCCACTGCATCCATGCTTCTCTCCCACCCTGCTCCTCTTCTCCTCGCTGTAAGCACCTTGTCCATCCTTCTCCATCTGGAAGATAGAACAGGAGTGTTTGTTCATTACCTCTGCTTTTTTCCAGTTCCCCTCCACCCACTTGTTCCTCTCTCTGATGCCTAACAATCTAATCCTTCTTGCCCCTTTTCTTGCTTAAATAATGAAAAAAGGCCTTCTACTGCTTCTTGAGTCCCTCAAGTATCTGCAGTTGCTTCCATGCCTTAGCCCACTGGACTACCACACTTGCCACACTAGCCAGCCTTAGGTAATGTGCCCAATCCACCTCCCTTTTGGTCTTTCTGTATTTCCTTTGTATTAACCAATTGTCCCTTACTGCCTGGGCAACCTCAGAACTGAAACATCTGAGTGTATTGGTCCTTTAGTTTTTTTCCTTGAACCTAATACAACCCTCTGTGTCAACCATTATTCCATCTCTATTTATGGACCACTGTTTGCCCACCCTCATTTCTGCTCTGATGCCCATCAAGATCCTCCTTAATACTTCACCCATATTCATGAAGTCCACCCTCATAAAATCCAGGATTTTGATCTTAGTGGGGATGTTTTATCTGCCCATATCCAGCTGGTACTACACTGTGTGATGGTCACTCTCACCCACCCAGTGGCTCCTTGACTGTTATTTCTTGTACATGCTCCCCATTCATGAGCACTAGATCAAGAATTGCCCCCTCCATGGTGGGTTCTGTAAGTAAGTAAGTAAAAGTAAGTAAAAATGTATTTTTTAAGCGCTTTTCAAAACCAAAGCGCTGTACAAATAAAACAATTAAAATACATACATATAGCATAAGATAACAACAATAATAATATAATCACAATAAAATCAGTCTCCATATGCCTGTTTAAATAAATAGGTTTTTAGTTCTAACTTAAAACTCTCAATGGTCAGGCAGCTTCGTATCCGGCGAGGTAGAGAATTCCACAGGGTAGGGGCAGCATAAGAAAATGCCGAGCTCCAGAAGTTTTTAAGTGAACCCTGGGAACCTCTAGCAATCCCTCATCGGTGGAGCGGAGTGAGCAAGAGGGACAGTAGGGAATAAGGAGATCTTGAAGATACTGAGGTCCCTATTCATGTAGGGCTTTGTAGGTCGGTAGCCCGACCTTAAAGATGATCCGCCACTGAACCGGCAGTCAGTGCAGTTCGCGCAGCACAGGCATAATATGACTTCTCATAGATGTCCCAGTCAAAAGCCTGGCTGCTGCATTCTGCAATCGCTGCAAGCAGCGGATCTCAACCCCTGGTAGCCCTAGGTACAGGGCATTGCAGTAATCAAGGCGAGAGGTAACAAAGGCATGGACCAATACTGGAAGGTCAGCCGGAGGAACTAGATGTTTCACCCGAGTGATATTCCTAAGATGATAAAAGGAAGATTTGACAATGGATGACACCTGAAATTTCAGGGTCAAACCATCGTCAATAATAACGCCCAGGTTACGCAGCCAGTCTGAGGTTGAGAGCTGGGCACCATCGATCCATATGCCCGAAGGAAGCCCAGCCCTACAACCCGCCTCAAGGTGACCTGGGTCCACCACCAACACCTCAGTCTTATCCGGGTTTAACCTTAGCCAGCTGGGACTCATCCAATCCTTGATCTCGGATAGACGGCTGTTAAGTATAGAGATTGCATCTTCCTGTCTGGGACTAAAAGACAAATACAGCTGGGTATCATCTGCATAGCAGTGAAAACCCAAGCTGTATTGCCTAATAATGTCTCCAAATGGCAGCATATAGACAGCGAACAACATGGGTGCTAAAATGGAGCCCTGCGGAACCCCACAGGGCAAGAGGAAGGTATCAGAGGAATAAATTCCGGTGATAACCTTCTGTCTCCGCCCCGTGAGAAAAGATTGAAACCACTGCAGAACTGTACCAGACAGTCTGCAGTAGAACCGCAGGCATTCCAAAAGCACACCATGGTCCACAGTGTCGAATGCTCCAGAGAGATCAAGAAGGACTAGAATAGTACAAGCCTTTCGATCTCTCGCTATCAGGAGATCATTTAGAACCCGGACCAGGGCAGTCTCAGTACTATGTCTTTTCCTAAATCCTGATTGGAGAGTATCATAGACATTGTGATTTGTAATATGGTCATCCAGTTGCAGTGCAACCACGTTTTCAATAACCTTGCCCAAAAGGGCAGGTTAGAGACAGGTCTGTAGTTAGCTGGGCAGTTCGGGTTCAATGAAGGTTTTTTTAGGAGTGGTCGAACTACCGCCCCTTTAGGGGATCAGGAAAGATCCCCTGCTCCAGAGATTTCCAAACAATTTCAGCAATGGTCGGACAGATAGTATCTACGCAACTTAATAATAGAGGCGTAGGGCCCGGATCCAAACTACAACTGGTTGGACATACAGTCTGGACAATCCTCACAATATCCATGAATTCCGGCCTACCAAAGTCAAACCAGGTAACACAGGTGTTTGTTTCCCCCTGCCAATCACTGCAAACCCTTGAAGAGTGAGCCTGGCCGATATCCAACCTAATGCTGGCAATCTTATCAGCGAAAAACCGAGCAAGCTCATCACACTTTATTTGTGAAAAATCTCTTCCAGACTGTAGACAGAGTGGATTGCACAGTCAGTCAACAGTCTGAAAGAGTTGGGCTGGTCGGTTCCATGCAGCAGCAATCTCCCTGGACAGGAATTCTGCCTTCTTACGGGTTATTGCCGATTGATAGATAATATAATGATCCATCAATCTAAGTTTGTCAGCATCCAAGCCAGATTTCCGACAGGCCCTCTCTAGCCTTCGCCCTACTCTCCTCAGTTCCTTCAAAGACTCATCAAACCATGGAGTCTTTGGACACTGGGTGAGTGACACCTTGAGTCAAGAATCTACTCTGTCTCCCTTCCAGGATCACCTGACTTCTTGCACATGTTGTGGATATCATGCTCCAATCTTCTTTAGGCGGGTTAAAATTCCACACTATTACTACCTCTCCTTTCCCTGCAGCTTCCAATATCTGTGAGCTCAGTTCCCCGTCCCTTTCCTCTTCCTGGTTAAGTGGTTTGTAAACCACCCCAAACTCATGTTTCCCTCTCTATTCAGTCAATTCCTCGTCTCCAATTTTGTACTCCACCTCTGGGTTCCTCGGTGCTGTTAATTATTTTCCACTTTTTTGCATTGAAACCCAGATGCCATGCCCTTGACCACTGCGACACCATGTGGGGACTGAATCACAACAAGGGCCTGCCACTCACATCTCAGTGTGTTCCACACCCAAGGGACCACTGATCATCACAGGCAGGATCAAGGTGTTCATACCAGTGGACAATGACTGCCTCTGTCTGTCTGTCTGTCTCTCTCTCTCTTTTTCACTCCTTCTCAGGTAGCATCGTGCAAAATTTGAAAATTTCACTCCGTGAAATATTTCATGTAAGTTATGCATTTTGCAAAATATTTCGCTGGGCAAGATGTGCAATTTCACCTCCCAGATCAAGTAAAGTTTCACCCTGCCATTGGATGTGGAATTTCAAAAATCAGAAACAGGCAGGCAAATCGTAAGTGCATAAAAAACACTTGGAAGCATCTTCATTTTGTTAGAACTCAAAAATAGTAAGGCAAAATAGAGAAAATAAATGTTAGCATAAGATTAGCATGTCTCAGCCTAGCATGGCATGGTGTCAGCCTCCCAGCTGAACACCCTGAAGGTCTTATACCTTCCCTTGCCTGTCAGCAACTGACCACTCTATCTAACCCCGGGTGACAAGCTTAAATACATTTCTAAGAGTGGCATCACCATCAGGAGACCATGTAATTGTCTGTCTCCCTGCAATTTCTTCTTTTATACATTACTAAAGTCCCTTTACAATCTGCTATCTGCTATGGACTAACAGACTGCATCATGACACATAACATTTTCTAGACATATATTACTCAGAAGTTTGCTGACTTCTTAATTAGGATCTGTGTCCTCATAATGGGGTTAAGCCCCTCCCTTGGACAGTGACCTCACATCTTCGGATCATTATCAATTCTTACACTAGGGCCGCTGCTGCCCTATAGGGCTCAGTTCCATAGGAGGCTTCCCCTTGAAACAGCAGAGTCCACATTTGTCTGTGAACTAGGACCATTGGAAAAAGTTGCTACATTGGGGCTCCTCCCATTCACTAGAGACCTACTTATTGAGCAGGGTTAGTTCCTAGTTATACAACATGACAATATGCTGACAAGATATATTGTAGTAGCTTGTACTAGTTTGGCTGGGTGTGTTCTGTTGGAGTTTTGTCCCCAGTTAATATTATAAAGTTTCCAGACTGTGAGTACCAGCTGTATAACAACATCCAACGCAGCACCACAGATAATGGAACCTTTATATACAGTACATATAAAGCAGCATTGTGTAGCCCTGCTGTGGTTTCTGGAATAGCAAAGGGGAAGGGAAGAATGAGGGCCCACTCCTCTTCTCCCTCCTCCTGCTAACTCAGTAACTGCAGAACACTTACTCTACTATTATTTTCTCCCATTTAGTGTGATTATTATCTTTTTCATATTCTCTCACATAACAAACTCGCCTGCCTTCAAAGGCTCCTAATTTTTAAAGAGCACTTTAACTAGTTTTCTTCCTTTATGGGGGGGTTAAACCGAAGGCAGGGGTCACCCTGTCACACTCCTGCAAACTGGAGAAATTTGCTGCTTGCGGGTGAAATTTGAAGTGGCCACTGGCCAAAGTTCTCACTGGTGTATAGTGGTTCCCTTGCCCCCCTGGCCACTTATTGGCCCATATTGTTCTCTTTGGCATCTAGTGGTCCCCTTCCCGGTTGATCACTGGCCATAATTGAATAAGGCCCCCCCAAGTTGCCCTGGTCCGCTCATGTCCCTTCAAAAAAATCAAATCAACACTGCCTGGTGTCTAGTGGTCCCCACCATGGCCGTTAACTGGTCCAAATTATTCCCCCTGGTGTCAAGTGGTCCCCCCCGGCCAATCACTGGAAATAATTGAATTAACCCCCCTCCCCCCAGTTACCCTGGCTCCCTCATTTCCTTCTATTAAAAAAAAAAAACAATAATTGGACCCACATGCCCTGGTGTCTAGTGGAGTCCCCTCCTCCCCTGGCCAATTACCAGGCCTTTAATTGAATAAACCAAGCTCCCCCCAAAGTTAACTCATTATTTTCCCTGGACACCTAATCCTGAAAAAAAAATTCAATCCCCCACTCCCTGGTGTCTAATGGAACCTCCCCATCCTGTCATCATGAGCTAGCTCCTACCATGCTAACCCCCCCAGTACCCCAATCAGGCCATTGGTGCAGTTCTCCACTCACCTCCACGGCCGGCAGTCCAAATGAGTGCTTCAGTGAAAGAACATGTGCTTGTACAAGCACATACTCATTCATTGAAGTGCTTAGTCAGGCTGCCAGCCTTGAAGGTGAGTGGAGGGCTGTTGCGGTGGTCCGACCAGGGTACTTGGGGGAAGACCAGGGAGGGTGCTAGCTCATGATGACAAGATGGGGTTGGGGTTCCACTAGACACCAGGGAGTGGGGACTGAATTTCTTTTTTAGGATTGGGTGTCTGTGGAAAATAATGAGTTAACTGGGGGGGGCTTAATTTATTCACTTAATGGCCTGGTGATTGGCCAGGGGAAGGGGGACTACTAGACACCAGGGAGAATGACTAATTTTTTTCAAAATTTGGGCAGGTGATCAGCTGGGGGGGAGAGAGGGACTAATAGACACCACCATTACCAGTGGCCGGAGGGTGAAATTGCTGGCAAAATTGCACCGCAATTTCGCAAAACATTTTGCACAGTGAAATTGCCTATTTTGCCGCAATTTTGACAGCAAACTTTAATTTTGCTGTATCTCTATTCTCAAGCTCATACTGGCTCAGATACAAATCTGGACAAATCACAGTGCACATCTACTGACTTGCAGGTTGGCAAGCACTAACTTTGTTTACTACTGTCCCCATCTCATCAACGTCATGCCATGGTGACATCCACAGCCTATGTCCCTGTTAACCAAGATCACATCAGGTAGATCTCTGCCATTATGAATGAGTTCACAATTCAGGCAGGCTCCCAGTATATGACCCAAACTTGAATGCCTCTACAGAAGGTACAAAGGCTACCTTTCATGATGCCCACCAGCCAGCCTGGATGAGGAATATGGACAGGCACAGGCAGTGACTCAAAGAACCTCAAAACTGGTGGATGGCTCCTTGAGTCAAGTTCTGTTAATAATGGAGGCATTCCAGGAACTGCTTGCATTTGGGGCAGCATTCTGAAACAGTCTTAGTAAGGTCTGGTAATTCAAGGGCAACAGTGCAAATCATGCCAGAGAATGACTGGTTTCTTTACAAGACAACAATGAAGTTCTCTTCTGGGCAGAGATTATTCAGACAGATATCCTGCAGTTACTCACACCAATTAGGCGGACTGTCAATTAAGCAGCGTCTTTAAATACAGGACTAGGGCTTTAACCAGAAAGCTTTTTGCCCTTCTATTCATGGGTAATGGAGTTTGCCACTTCTGGTGCAGTGAACTTCAGTCTCTTATCTATGGCCCCTGTATTTTTTGTTTTCATTTAAAGTGACTATCTCACGAGGGATCAACTACCTCTTCCTATCAGGGCTGGAACTCTTCCTGTTCATTTCCTGTGTCCGCTGGTGCTAGCAGTACTGAGCAGCTCAAACAGGATTCAGCAAAATAGCTTTTTACTGCCTTACATGTCATCAAACAGCATTGTACTCACACCTGCTGTGCCTAGTGCTTTGCAAACCTAACCCACCCCCACTCAAGTGCGGCTGTCTTCTTCAGTGACCATATTTCAGCAGTCTCTTCTAGTCAGAGACCATGCTTTATTGAAATTGTTTCGCTGACCTGCATAGTGTTCTAAACATTTTAAGGATCAGGTGCTATGTAAAATAAAATGTCTTGGCTTGTTGTGTCTGCATTCACTGCCTGAGCAGCTTCTTCTGCTAGTCTGGCCATCAAGTGCAAAAGATTTCAAAGAGCTTGATACTCCACTGATGTCTCCCACTCTTCAGTGCTCTTCAGGAAGTGTATGGATATGTCTTTTAGTGTCAGGACTGTTCTTACTGACTCTCTCTGGAGAGTAGGTTCTAGGTCACCTCTTTTTCCAATGACTTGTTTTTTTTCTACAGCAGGTGTTGTTACACCAACAAGGGAAGAGTCCTGAATGCCACCAAAGCCCATGCGTCTGTCCAGACTTGTGGGGGTTATGTCTCAGTATACCAAGACTTCAGCTGAGAGGTGCAAGTTGAGCGCCAAAAGTTCAACAGACTGAAGTCCAAACTCCACAACCATGGCTGGGACTTTGCCTTTCTGTAACTGGCAAAACTCTGGATTAACTGTCCAGGTAGACCACCACAGATTTTCAAGGACCCAATCAATTCTGAGAGATTTGCAGATGAGGACGATGCGGCACAGGAGAGCTGTTCTTAAGTGAGGGGCATAGACCCAGCTTGCAGATGAACAAGGAAGCTGGATTTTATTTGCTGAACTGACTTGGAGACCCCTGTACTCACCTTGTTCCCTGTTCTGGATAGCATAGCCTGACAAAAGGATCACACTCTGCTCTGATGAGGGGAGCATGAGACAAAGTGAGGTAAGCACACCAGCCTTGGAAATAAGCTTTGAGGCGGTTGCTTTGGGTGACCCTGGTCTATCACTAAGATAGCTTATTAGGTGAGTGGTCACTGTACAGGCAAGGATCTGAACTGCCTATTGTAACCCAATACAGTCCTCCTTTAAAATGCTTGCCTGTCTGCCATGTAGCAACTTAAGCATATGTGCCTCAACCTGTCTATTGACCAATACATGAGCATGTTTGCTTCTGGGTTCAGTATAGTTTGCTGTGTTTATTTAGTGCATTGAGTACCCCATTCCTTTATTATTTGGTGTTCAAACTGGGTGAACACTGTATTGATTGACTGTTAATTCAAGTTGAGCAGGACCATATTTGCCTACCAACACGTGAAGTCATTGGTCATGGCGCCATTGTGAGCTTGACTTTCTGGGGGCCCCACAGCTGGCATGCCATTCTTGAATGTTTGCCACCTCAAATGTTCACATGCTCATGCAGCCAGCCTCAATGACTCTGAAAATGCTCTGGTGAAACAGAGCTTTGCAGCTGATATATTCATACACTGCTTCCAAGACTGTCTTTGTCTCATTCTCTGAATAGCCTAGCATGGCTATGTAATTACTTTGGGGACAGGGAGCACTGCCAAAGCCCTGGATTTGTGTAGCCCAGAATACAGGGATCATTCACCAAGACCCCCCAGCTGCATCAGTGAATGCAGGTCCCAGCTGGTGGGGTGTATCTGGAACTCTGTTTGTATACCTCCAGCCACTTCTTTCATCTGGACAAAGGGGATGACCTGTCATTAACATTGCTGGTGTATACTTTGTGTCTTCCCTCAAACTGCATCTCAGCTTATGGTCAGTTGGTTTAACCATCAAGGGGGCAGAGCATGCTACAGTCTTGAACTCCAGCATCTGAGCACACCTTTTACCAAGTGTTGGGTGCAGTACCTAATCAAGTTAACAGGACATGCCTGTCATGATGATTTCACACTTTGCATGCTGATTAGATGTTATACTTACTTCCTAGCCAGGGAGGCATTTGTAAGATCACTGGGTGCATGGACATTTTCTCTCTACCTCCATGGCTGTTATTTTGTTGCTGTTTACAATATATTTTACAACAGTTCTTTTTTATTATTCAAAGTACCATTTATACGCTATATAATGCCATTAGTCTGCAGGGGATTCTCTCCCAGGCATGTACTAGCTTGACATGCAAGGATGGGATTGGGAACTGCTTGCCGTTGTTCTGTTGGCATGTGCTCTTGGGGTGGAGTTGATTGTTCAGATTGGGGGATCATGAGAGGGTGAGGGAGGTATGGAGGCAGGGAGTGTATAAGGGGAAAATGTTTTATATTACACTGTTATGTCTGGGTATTGTCTTACTGTATATGATTTTATGCTAGCATCCAGAAAATTTGTGTGTGGCACTATAGCCCCATCAGACCTTAAATTTAAATGACTATATAACTAAAGACATAAGAAGTTGAACATGGTATATCATTAGTCTGAAGATTGTGGTCAAGAGCAGGAGGGTGCTAGGGGTGTTAAAATCTACAACACAAATCTTTCTGATGCAGGAAACATATGAGTGGGACAGAACTTGAAAAAACTAGTGTAATTTGGGGTGTCAGTGGGTAGCCTTTTGTTTCAGTTGCAAGGCCAGAGGTCACTAGGTCTGTAAGACTTTTTGGCATTTGCCATATTCAATAGCAGAGCCATTTGTGATGGGCTCCATGATTCATGGGAGCCTGTGGCCATTTTTTAATGCAGATGCACCAAAATGTTATGCCTATTGGACAAGGCATAACATTCTCCACGGCTGTGGCTGCCACCCATACAACAAATAAGACTTGACGGCAGTGTAGAGATTTTTTCTGTCCCAGAGGTTGTCTCCAAGTTTCAAATAAATAAAAAAAAATAAAAATAAAAAAAGAGGCTGTGGAGTGGAACTTAGTCTCACAACGGGCTAAAAATCCTTCCCATGTTTTTTCAACCTTAAATATTGCAAGCTCTGACATCGTTTCCTATAACTCACTAGTTAGTGTGTTTGAACCCAACAAATACAAGGCTATAAATATTAAGTTCCTATGTCACAGCTGCCTCACACTGGAAAAGCAGAGCTGAAAGTAAAATGCAGTGGACTGTGTAAGGTAAAAGTTATCTTCACCCTCGAACAGAAGAGACCTACAATAAAATAAAGAACAAGTAAGTTTTCATTATAACACAGAACCGTGTCTCTCCCACAGCTTCCTGAAGTAACCAAAAAGATATACCAAACCATAGTTTTTATACAGATTTTACAGCAGGAACGAACACCATATCAGAGGTTCCCATCAGATAATTATAGGACAGTTTCTCAAGTATGTGACTACAGTCATGCAAGCAGCTCATGCTGTATTTTTCCATTTGCAGTCCTACCTGTGCTATATGCACTTATAGTATCTTATAATGGTTCCTATACTACAGTATATACACATTCACATTTCATATATGCCTTCACATTTCATTACAACCCCCTCTGATCCTATTTTTAAAATCATAGAAATCTTTGACTACTTGAGAAATATTTTGTCATTTTCATTAATACCTTAATTCATTTGTACAGACAATAAGTACAACTTAAAATGATCAATTGTCCCAAGACTAATATTAAAATTATTATTAACATGAGGCTCATTCCTAATACCTCTACAGACCACTCCCACCATGATATTACAGGGATCCATCGTGATTCTATTAAAGTATCCTTGGCAGATTGTGTTTGTTTTAACACCAACGATTCAGTTTGCTGTGTGTATTTTAAAGCAGCTGTCAAAAGGTGCGTAAAGTGTGGTATCACAATATGTGGTGGAACAATTAAGTGACTTATAAGCACAGCAGTCCCATTAAACCAAACATCAGTAACATGTGTTACATTAGTAGCATGACACATGGGTCTAGAATACAAGGTTGTATTCATAACATTCCATGTCCTGATGTTGCAGGCCCAAATATTCCATGGTTCTCCGGCCAGGATACACCATGATTGGTTCCATTGTTTGATTCAAACTTGATCCATGGCATCTTGCAGGCTGAAAGGATATTCACTCTTCATCCATGGGTGTGCCATCACTTGTTCTCCACAAATATAAGTGGCTTTAACAGATACAGTTCTTGATATTTAGCAATTCGTACCCACTAGTTCCAGGGATTACAGTGTCTCCAGGTATTTTGAATTGTATAATAGAATTGTCGTTATTAACCTCTAAATTTTTCAATCGCCACCCAAAGGTTGAAGGTGCAAAGGATACTGGTACTGCTAATATCATGGGTAAGAGATAGGGAGCTTTCACACCCAGCTTTCCCATCATGATGGGAAAGGTTATAACCAAGGAGCGAGCTTTTAGCACTGATCCCTCTCTCCCAGTTTGAATAATTAGTCAAGAGATATTATGGGAGGTTATCCCCCAAGGTAAGACCCCTGCCTCTACCATTAGTCCATTGTGAGCAAACCATAGTAATGGTAATATTTTGCAAAGTGCCTCTCATAGTGTGGTTTAACAATTTGTTCCATGAGGATGTGATGACAAAATTGTTCAACACTTCTCCAAAAGCATTCCATTTATTTGTTCATTGTTTCCAACTAATTTTATAGAAGCAGCCAGTGGTCCTGTCATTATTCCTTTCAGAGTTCCCTCCATATTCCTAATATGGCCTTTAAGTACCATAGAATATATGCCATTGGCTACTCCCATAAAACCACTGAACCAAGATCCTAAATCCCACCCTGTTTGGCTACCTCTCCCATTTCTTTAGTGATACAATTTTAATGTACTATTATACAAAGATTGCTATACCTTTACTGAGGATTCATCTTTACATTTATCAGGCATTTTAGGAAAAGATACATGCATTATTACATTATTCAATTCCATCCTAGCAGGAAACTAAATAGGTTCATACATTTCCTCAGTAATTACACCATAAGAGGGTGGAGGAAAGGGTCCTCCCCATCCATGTTTTATGCAGGTGATATTCCACACCACATTTCTTGTTAACTGATATGCATTGCATTGTGGGCTAATAGCAAGCTGGAGGTATATTTGGGTCCACTGTGGGTCATGGGGAAGAGTCAGAAACAATGATATCTCAACCACTGAGAAATCAGTGCTGCTGTTTAGGAAGGCATCCATGTTATTTTCATACCCGTGGTCAAAGGCCCTCTATTTTCACAAATTGTTATTTTTAATTGCTCTTTCTCTGACCCACTCAACCATTTGCAGCCATCTTGTAAGGCAAGTATAGGTCTGGCTACTGTATTATCATTATTAGATAAACATACTTTGTCAACTGTAATCTATCTGGGTGTGCCGACATCTAAGTCTTGCTGCACCGACATCCAAGTCTTGTTATTATGGCCATATATTAAGTAGTAGTTAAGGGCCATGTGCCCATCATGGATATGAGTGGTTTCTCAGTAGCACCCATGTAGAGTGCTGATTATTGAGCACTGCACTTTTGAGCTACTCAATAATAGCGCTCTACAAGAGTGCGAGTGGTGCAATATGGCACAATATCCTTTATAGCAAGTACAGCAAGGAGCTGTAGTTGCTATTGCAGGTTATATTATCCTTTGAGGCTGATTCTGAGACACTGAGCTGCTTACATAGCATAGTGCTGTACACCACCACTTGCAATACAAGCAGCCCTGGATTCGGGTCCAGCAAGAGACAGAATAACAGAATCCAATAACTTGGCCCATGGTCCCTTTGGAGTTGATAATTTAAGTTTGGGGTGTGTAGGAGGTTTGCCCCCTGCAAAGGGTGGGCAAAGGGGGCACAGCCCCCCTGCATAAAAAAATATATCTGTACTTTTTTGTTAAGTATTGTAGTGGCCTTTGGTATTTGCGACAGTCGAAACAATATCCGTCACTCTTCTGACCGCAGGGTCAAGTTTATTCACTCTACGTGATAGGTGGTCTTTCCGACTCACCTTTAACACATAGCATAGGTTCCTCCCCAGACTTTGAGGGGCACACGTCGTTGCACACATCATTTCTGATGTCATCAGCTGCACAATTACTCTTTACACATCTCGGTGTATTAAATATCTCAGCAGGGTGAGAAGATTTGGTCACTTCCCTGCCTTTCCTAAAGAAAGTCTCAGTTTTACATGCTTCAACCTCTACATTTAGGCATATACAGTAGCTTTTACTATTAACCAAGTAATAATAGTACATACTAATAATGTCCAAAAATACATCGGAAATTTCATCATACAGTCTGTTAAAATGCCTTTATCTTTCTTCTTTTTCTTGGGTTTCCAGGATCCATCATCAGGTTCTACCTGTAAAGAAAATGATCAAGTGCAGCATCAGTCGTCCTTTTTCTTAATATCTAATTCTCATTGGTACAATTTACAATGATCTGAATGTACCCACAGAGTGATTTTTTTTTAACTCTCTGTTTGTCCTTGGTGACTTTAACCACTTGGAGGCCCAATTTGTCCACCACTTGGTAGGGACCTGTTCAATTAGCTTGCCATGGGCCTGCATGAGCAAAAGTTTTCACCATGACCTGATCACCTGTTTCCAATTCCTGATAGGGTACTAACCCTGTTTGGTGATCTTGGTTACACTGATGGTTTTGAGTCATTCTCCTGGCTGCATCAGGCAGATACTGATTCAGTTGCTTCTGCACCTGTGTCAGAAACACGTCTGCCAGTATACTATCCTTGACCAGGGTAGTGAGGTCTCAATCTGAGGGGAAGTATAGTCTCATGTCTCTTCCCGTCATCAACTGATACAGAGAATAACCTGTGATTTTACTCTGCTTACTCTATATAGTCATTAATATGCCAGGGAGGTGAGCCACTTAATCCTTTCCTGCTTCCGAGGCCAACTTCTTTAGTCCCTCTTTGAGTGTTTGGTTCATCCTTTCTGCAATCCCCGATGACTGGAGATGATATGGAACATGCAGCCTTTGTTCTATCCCCAACAGTGCACACAAAGCTTTAACCACCTCTGCAGTAAAGTGTGCCCCTATCACTTTTTAATGTTTTGGAAAAGCCCCATCTGGAAAATACCTGTTCCAATAGCACCTTTGTCACCTGTCTCACAGTATCCCATTGTGCTGGGAAAGCATCTACCCATTTGGAGAAGATGTCTACAACTACCAGCATGTATCTCATCCCTTCCAGAGCTGTTGGTAGAGGATCCACAAAATCAATTTGCAAGGATCCCCAGGGTCCATCCACTAATGGTACCCTTCCCATGGGGGCCCTCCCCCCAGGGACATTTGGATTAATTTGGGCACAAATTAAACTTGTTTGTAATGTCTGTTTGATCATTTTACTCATCTGTGGCTACCAATATTTTTGGGCCGCTACTTGACATGTCCTATGGGTCCCACATTGTCCTCCAACCCTGTGATTTTCCATAACAATATCCTTCCTGTGACTGATTTTTCCATCTTCACAATACAGGGTCTCCTGCTTGCACCTACTGTAATGATGGCACCCTTTGTAGTGATGTCACTCATTTCTCATGACACTGGTCAAAGTCATGCTGTTACCACAACTGTTCCTGCTCCTCACACTCTATCCCTTTCCACCTGACTCCTTTCATTGCTGCTTGCTTAGCTAGTTCATCTGCCTTAGAATTATGTTTAGCTTCTTCACTGCTGTCAGATTTCTGATGGGCTTTGACTTTGACCAAACATACCCAGAGAGGAATCTCTTCTCCTCTCCTTTTTTTTTTTTTTTTTGTTAATGCATATAGATATGTCACTTTGTTATGGCTATTAAGAAGAAAAAGCTTAAACATAGTTTAAAGATAAATCTTTTTCATAAACTTAGTACCAGAAGATGATAATCATTACAATTAGTTTTTTAATAAACAATTTAAAACTGATTTTCATAGACTCAGAAAACAAACCGGTTAGGCTAGCTAGACGACAGCAAAGACTAACTGCTGCTTTTCTGTATGTAGCCCAAAATACAGACATGTTACTGAGCTGTTGCAACAAACACATGCACTCCTTTATCTAATTAACCATGAGTGCATCACTGTCTCGGCTAGGAATACTTGTGGAGCAGTTTGTGAAGAAGTTACCCCATGACATAATCAAAGCTAGCTTGAAAAGTGAATTACACATTTTTTTTATTGCTTTAGATTCAAAGAAACCTTTACTGGTGAAACATTTAAGGCACAGGCCTCTAGTTTATGAGGCTTAATTACAGCATATTCTTGTTGTAAACTGCAGTGATGTTCTCCCAACAGACAAAAGGCAAACATTTCCTTTTATTTTATGGCACAACTAACTTTTGCTCAACTTTTTTTTTGTATCATCTATTATAAGCCCCCTTCATGCTCTGAAGTTGCCTCTCCTTTGGGCTGTCATGACCCACAGACATTTATCCTACTATCTCCCTCCAGCCACCTTACCTCAGATCTGTATCCATCCTCAGTATAGCCTGGCGTAACCCTTTACTGGGCGGGTCCCTCTCCTTCAAGGGGGAAGGCACTGGCGGGGAGAGGACTGGCACACTATTTTTTCCTTTGGTCCTGGGTGCTGCTGAGGATTTCCATGGCTTCATGGGAGTATTCAGAGGTGTTCTAGGCTGGCAGCCATCATCTGGCCAGTCCCCAGAGTGTTTCTTCCATTTTCTGTTGTGTTCTTCTTATTGTGATCCCTCTGCAGTACTCCTGGTCTCCACTGGGGACCGCTGCAGAGCTACCATGCACATGCAACCCACCCCAGGGGAGAAGAGCAGTCCTATGAATGCTCAATCCTTCCCCTTCCCCTGCCTACCCCGGTGCTCGAGTCCGTTCCCGAACTCGGGTAGCCGGTGTGCTGTGAGGTAATGCTCAATAAATGAAGCAAATATATACAGTTTGCACTGTAAAATACCTTGTATTTAAGGCTATCATGAAATAAAATGTATGGCAATTTAGTCTGCAAGTCATTATATATATATATATATATATATATATATTTATTTATTTATTTATTTATTTACTTATACAATAGGGGTGGGTGATAAACATTGCAAATAAACACATGTATTTGCACCCCAGTGAGATAAATGATTGATGATGTAAACACTGTGGAGATATTTACATTTACACACCCAGTGTCTACGTCAGCAACTGATATTCTTACTCTGGTTACGTCAGCAGCACCACCTGCCCGATCAAACTGCTGGTCAGTACAAGTAATCTCTAAAAACAGCACATATCACCAAAATATGCAAAAATATCTCCTTCTGACACAATCACAGCAAAAACAAGTGACGTCCTGAATATGTACCTCCAACTCTGTTACCCAGTATTCCGACTCGCACCAGTGACACAGATACCAAGATAAACATATAGAATCCCCAAACCAGAAACATTTTACCAGAAGTTCCCCCAGTTGTTTCAACATATTATTATCAGAAGTACCTTCTATATCTTTTCCATATTACTCAGCATTCCTCCAAATGCAAAACTATCTGTAAATTGAAAGTAATCCACCCAGACAGCTGGAGAAAGAAACCACATGAAACAGAGCGCTAAAACTGTGACATGCCATATGCAGCACCACAGTCCATGAAAAATAAACCAAACAGAACTCAGCAAATAATGGTAAACACATTGTTACCATTAAAATAAAAACTTTTCCATGCAATCCAGTTCAGAAGAACGCCAACCAAACTCTCGTCCACTCAACAGTAACAGCCAATCATGTCTCACAAGCAAACACAACATAACCAGTCATACACGACAACCAAGACAAACAACCAATCACATAACAGAACCATAACACACTGAAGCTTCTCACCAATCAGAGTACAACAGTCACTCCCATTCACAACACAAAGCAGAATCCCACAAAATGAAGCATACTAAACCGACTACAAAGACAAATAAAACTTGCATGAATGTGTCCCCTATTGCATAAATTGCACTTATGATGTGCGGATTGTGAGATATGGAAAATATTCTCAATCCTGCATCATGAGGCATAGCAATCTCACTCTCTAGAAGGGAAAATATTTTCCATATCCCACTCCTGCCCTTCATGTATAATATATATATATATATTATCCTATATGTGTATATATATATTACTATCTCAAGCAGCATTAAGACATATTTTTTATGCAAACCAAAGGTAGTTTACATTCTTTTATTTGGTGGGTTTGGCTGACTGCACACCAGCCTCATTTTTTTTCTTTAAGGTTAGAAAATCTTGCTATAGCATTTGGTTTTGCAACAGGTAGCAGCACCAAGTCAATACAGATTTTGATTTACTTTACTGCTTTAAGCCATACATGTAACACATTGCTTTGCTGTGGATGTGTGTGTGTGTGGGGGTAGAAAGAAAAAAAGTTAAGAAAAGAATGCTGGCATATAGAAAGTCCACATTAAAGTTAGGTCTGGCATGCTGTAATTCTATTGTTGAAGATTTTAATTTTCAGCATGCCAGTGTTTACTTTTTATTGTCTAACCATTATCATTTAGCATTGCTCTTGGCAATCTGTCACATTTTGGTGTCCCCTTAGCTATTATTTTAGAGATTGATACTATCTTGTTTCTTACATAAGTAACATGTTGAGTTTGCAAATAGACTACAACTGCTGAAGCCACTGGAAAAGTTTTGTTTTTCATCTTTAACATTTTTACTTTACTTTTTCCACCTTTCTGCACATACCGAAGCCTGTCATTTTTTTAATTGAACACTGGGTATAAACCTTGATGTTTTGCCATTTGATAAGGTGAAGGCAGTGTAGTTGCAGACTGAAACTCTCATTCCACCCTTTTCCCTCTTTCTCATATGTACTGTATGTCCTGACTCATAATCCACTTTTGGGTGGAGGGTTGGAGTCTTTGCATTATAGGGTGATGGGGCTGTGGCTACAACCATTATTTCTCTCTCAGCCTTTATTTTTTCTTTGATCTCCTGCTGTTTTTTAAGCTGCCTATTTTCTTCTCTCAGAACTAGGGTAGTATCTACCTGCAGCTTTCTTTCGCTACGCTGTGAGATTAATTCACATTTTAGCAATGAGACCTGTTTTTTGGCTTCAACTGCTTGACACCGTTCAGCTAGCATGTCAGCTTGCAACTTACAGTAGCGAGCTTCCATATCTTGCTGATATTTTATTAGACCCTGTAAACAGTTTGATAACTTTTCCTTTTTATCTTTACACGCTTCATTTCTAGTAGTAGTTGTGTCTCTATGATAACACCAGAGGGCAGTATTCTGGGGAGCACATGGTGGATAACACCCCTCTTTGCAATATTTTTCTATGTACTCGTGCACAGGTTCCATCGCTATGTGTCACATACACATACAAACACAATACTTATACTATAGTGCTATTACTTTATCCGGGGAGCAGGTTTTTCAACACACCTCTCCCCTCCCCTCACATCTGGATGATCAGGCTGACGTAGTGGGAGCTTATGAAACTGGAAAGTCCCCTGTACTTTCCCATGTTATAATTCCCTTATTTAAGAAGGTGCTTACCAGTTCCACTTTAGTTGTACTGCCGACTTCAAAGGCTCCAAATCTGCTGCAAGGCTGGCCAAAGCTTGAGCAACTGGGTGGAAACACCAAATGTAAGGTAAAAGTTGTTATCTTCACCTTCGAACAGAAGAGACCTAAAATGACATGAAGAACAAGTAAGTTTTTATTGTAACACAGAACCATGCCTCTCACATGGCTTCCTGCAGTACCCAGAAAGATATAGCAAACCACAGTTTTTACATAGTTTTTACATCAGGAATGGACACCATATCAGAGGTTTCCAACAGATAATTATAGGGCAGTTTCTCAGGTATGTGACTACAGTCATGCAAGCAGCTTGTGCTGTATTTTTTCATTTGCAGCCCTACCTGTGCTACGTGCACTTACAGTCTCTCATAATGGTTCCTATACTACAGTATATACACATTCACATTTCATATACACCTTCACATGTCATTACTGTCAGCAGCACTATATCAGGTACAGGTGAGACAGCAGTTGAAAAAAATGATAACAAATAAAATACACCCAAAATGTACTTACAGTATAAAGCTATATTTTGTCTAAGGACACTGCTGAACAATAAAAACTCTAGGGCTGGGATAGTCAAAGGGTTTGTACCTGGCGCAACCCCCAATGTGCCCCAGTGTGATATTCAAAAGGGCAGGTTGCACAGCGCAACCCCTGATGCACAGGGGAGCATTGGTAATGTATGCAGCGCAGATGCAGGGGGTATGCCCATGCATATGTGGCACATCCAGATATTCAGCCTGGGTTGTGTGGCGCATATGCTGGAGTAACTCCTACATGTGCTGCACTTAGGTGCCCAAAGTTGAGCCGAAAACAACAGGTTCAAATGCTGGACACCCACAGGTGGGCCGCTGTATTGCAAGGTGCAGCACAACAGCTGCCAGCTGTGGGTGGCCACCCACCCAGCAGGAACACTGTCCACAAGCACCAGGACCTCCTTGGTAGTCTAGTGCCCCCCCCATATGCCCGATCACAGGCATCTGGAAATCTAATAGAGGTACCTGGTGGTCTAGCAGTCCCCTGTGTATGCACGATCATGGACTGTTGTACAATGAATGAGTTACCTGGTGGACTAGCGGTCCCCCCATATGCCTGATCATGGGCAGTTGTAAAATGATAGAAATACTTGGTGGTCTAGTGGAATCCCCCCCGTATACCCGATCCTGGGCAGTTGTCAAAAGTAAGAGTTACCTGGTGGTCTAGTGGTACCCCCTCCCCACCACCCACAGAGGTCCCTAGCCACCTTGAAACTCCCAAGTCATCGGGGAGGAAGCAGCCCACTCTCATACCACCCGGCCGCTTGATGACTGACAGCATACCGTATGATCTGTACTCCTATTGGTCCATAGTGTGGACCAATGGGCTTCACAGACCATACTGTACTACCTGGACCAGATTAGTGAATGTTCATTCACATATCTGGTCCTGTGCAGTACAGAATGGTCTGCAAGCCCATTGGTCCACATTGTGGACCAAAAGGTGTACAGATCATACTGTACGCTGTTATTTGGCTGGCAGCCCAGTGGTATGCGGGTGGGGTGCTGCTACCCGCCAATTATGGGGGGAGGTGCTGGGTGGCTGGGGGCCCTGAGTGGGTGAGAAGGGGGCACCACTAGACCACCAGGTAGCACTTACTTTTGACAATTGTCCATGATCTGGCATATGGGGGGGGTTCCACTAGACCACCAAGTATTTCTATCATTTTACAACTGCCCATGAGCCAGCATATGGGGGGGGTCCCCTAGACCACCAGGTAATTCTATTATTTTACAACTGCCCATGATTGGGCTTATGGGGAGGACTGCTAGACCACCAGGTACTTCTTTCATTTTACAATAGCCCACGATTGGGTGTCCGGGAGGGGAGGGGGTATAATTGCCCACCAAGGACCCATCCTTTACGTCAGCTGCTAGATCGGGCACCAGGTGCATTCCATGGAGCCACCCTGTGCAACGCATGCAAATGGGGCCATAATGACAAGCAACTGGCCCCATTTGCCCCTTGCATATATTATGGCCTCATTTGCATGCCTCCGACTGAATATTGCAAGTGATGTACCTAGCGCAACTGCACTTGTGCTGGTGCATCCCCGTGCTCCCTCTCTGTGGCTTGCGTTGACTCAGTGCCACTGTACCGTGTGCAGTATGTGTGCTGACCTTGCCATATTCAATGGTGTTGAGCCATGGCACATCACCATTGAATATCACCTGGTCCTGGTCTTGGCCCCAGCACAGCCCAGTTGCACTGTGCCCAGGCTTACACCACTGCCTGGCGCAGTCTGAATATCCAGCCCTAGGGCTTTGCACTCCTTGTTTATTAATGTCCCTAGAACACCTCAGTACCATTACAACTTTATTATGAGCATTTGGTTATACTTTATTCCTCATTTATAACAGGACTTTTTTATCTGCAGTTCTGCTTAATCTATTGCACTGTGCTGCAAGTGACATGGCAAATTTACACTGACTTATTTTTAGTTTTGTGCCGGTAAGATCAGTGTTGCCCTGATTAATGACTGTCTAACTCTACTAGAATTTGAAAGATGATTATTAAATCTACATAAAAATAAACTTAATTTATTTCATAAAACAATAGTAATATAATGTAGAAGATTCAGCTAAAAAACTAATATAATAAATTATTTGTCTTTACTAGAATCCGACTTGTGGCCTTCGGTTGGATGCAAGCTATGATTTTTGCAATTGATGAAATCAATCATAATCCAAACCTACTACCCAACATCACCTTGGGGTACCAAATTATTGATTCCTGCTATGCTGTGATAAAGGCCGTGGAAGGGACTCTGTGGCTATTAACTGGAGGGGAAGAGACAGTACCAAATTATATCTGTCAGTTTCATTCCCAGCCTTCTGCAATTATTGGAGACTCATCATCAGTAAGGGTCATCCCGATGGCTAGAATTTTGGGCCTTTACCGTTATCCTCATGTAAGAAGCGTCGTAAATCAATATACCATTTTGATTTTGAGTACCGTCTCTCTATACTTTGCTTGCCTATATGTTTATGTGTTTGTTTGTTTGTTTGCTTACTTGTTTGTTTGTGTGTGTGTGTGTCTGGCTGCATACAATAATGCACATTCAGTATCACAGTAGATTGTGCTTGGCCCAATGTGGCTGGAAGTACAGTGTTGTTTGGCTCTATTCCCACACCATGAACTTGTGCAAATGGCTCAAGGCTAACACATTAGTTCAGCACTATGGAGTGCTAAACTGTTGAGGTGCCATCCTTTAGATGTGCCTTAAAACTAAAGTCTGTTATGTCCATCCTGGGGACTGTTGAGGTAGATGTTGAATATCCTATGGCACTTGTAAGGGTAATGGATTTTTACCTGGTATTGTGGTCAAAATTTTCTCCCTTTCAATAAAGCAAACCCATGCCCCCCCCCCAACCTGGATGCTCCTGGAAATAAGCTTTTTCAGCAACTGCGTTGTTCCTGGACACAAATTGTAAATATCTACTGACTCTGCTATCCATCTCTATCTAAAGGCATTATTATTGCAGTGCCACCCCTTTCTGCTGAATAGCTGTGCTTGCATATATTAGTCCTGAGGTGCCAGCATGTCTTAGCTAGTTGCAGATCCAGAATTTGACCTAAGGTTGTGTCCTTATATGTCACAACATGATTTAGGGTCATACTCAAATCCAGGTAGCTCACTTCTATGGTGGTGGTGGGGGGGGAAGGGGTGCTGTAATGCCTTGGTGTTCTTCTTTAAAAAATTTTCTTTGAAAGGACCAGTTCAGTGGCATGGAGAGGTGAGGCACTGTGCTCCTTACCTCCTGCCATGCTAGAGACCCAAGTTCGGGATTGAGTCTGGTTGGCTAGGGGTCAGCAATAGGGGTTGAGAGGATTGAGTGTCCACAGACAGCTCTCCTCTCCTGGGGTGGGGAAGCATGCTGATTCAGTCCTTGGCTGCCATCAGGTGGAGGCTTGGGGTAGCATCAGCATGCAAGTGACATACATGAGACTGGTTGTGGTGCCATAGTGAATACACCTCAACATGCACATGCTTATGTGCCTCCATGGTAGGGGAACCAGGGGAAGAAAATGGAAAAATGCTGGCACAGGCCACATTAAGCCCTATCTGCCTTCCCTTGTCCTGCACTGCCCCTCTGTGATGATCATCAGGTAAAACCATTTATGGAAAAAAACTCTCCTTTGAAAGCAACAGTAACTGGATGTTTGAAATCTCACTTTTTTTTTCAGATCAGCTATGCAGCATCAGTTTCAATGCTGAGTGACAAACACCAGTTTCCTTCATTCTTACGTACTATTCCTAGTGATGATTTACAATCAAGGGGACTTGCCCAGTTGGTATTGCATTTCAATTGGACCTGGGTAGGGATATTAGCCTCTGACAATGAGTATGGTGAGATGGGTAGTCATGTTATAAAAGACACACTCATCAGGCATGGAGCTTGCTTGGCTTTCCAAGAAATAATACCAGCAGTCTATTCTAAAATACGATTCATTCAAATTGTTAATGTCATTAAGCTATCATTAGCATCTGTGATCATTGTCTTCAGCAGTGACTCTGTAATGCCTCCTCTAATTGAAGAGCTGTCGAGGCAGAACATTACTGGGAAAGTGCTGGTAGCAAGTGAGGCATGGTCCACTTCCCCAGCACTTTCTAAGAAAGAGTTCTTTACCATCTTATGTGGTACCATTGGATTTGCTGTCCCCAAAGGCATGATGCCAGGCTTCAAAGAACAGCTATACCATATTCATCCCTCTAACTCTATAGGTGACCATTATGTCAAGCTTTTTTGGGAAAAAGTCTTTGGCTGTCGAGTTTCAAGCTTTGATGATAATTATACAGCAGCAAACTATGAAAGTGATCATGTAGTCAAGATGTGCACAGGGAAAGAGAAACTGAATGATCTTACTATCTCTCTTTTTAATACAGAAGACTTTAACTACAATGTGTACAAGTCAGTTTATGTAGCTGCACATGCATTAGGAGATCTTGTTTCTTGTACTGACTACAAAGGTCCTTTTGCAAATGGGACTTGTGCATCCCGTTATTATTTTGAACCATGGCAGGTAAGTGAAGGTTTCTTCATTAATACATATTTTAAAAGGTCTAAAAAACATCCTTCTTCTTGCTTAGTCATTTGGATGCGTAATTCTCCCAATAATTAAGCACAAGCCTGCAAACTAGAACTCTTCTTTGTCTTTATTTTTTGAACACTTTTATAAGCACAATAGCTCTGCCTAGCGTGTGCGGTAGTTAGAGAATATTCTCATCTTCTGCTTACTTAAAGGAATTTGGCTTTTCCTAACTACCAGCACCCATAGGCATGAATATACTGCTTAAAGATCACACACACCATGTCATGTTTTATTGATTACTTCTACAATACAGTGCAATACTCTAATCATCTTTAAAATATTGACAGCCTTATAGATTTAAAAATCAAGAAAGCACAGAGGTGTATTGCTGGTCTTGTAGAAAACCATAACATTTTTAATTACTATTTGATTGCTATTTAATTAAATGAAATTGTTTGTTATCAGATACAGTTAATAACATGCAGAACTCAATGTAGGAGATGGGACACCCTAAACTTCAATGGCTTAGTAGTGACAAAACCAAAACCAAACATGCCAGTTATCATTGCCTTAATTTCAAGGAAAGCACTGTAAATAGAATCAGCTGTACTGTAGACAGAAGATGTCTCTGGCTCATTACATGATCCTGATGGATGTCTTCCTTTTGTTGTTGTTCTTCCCCCCACCACACTTCTCCAGTCTAGATAGGATTTACTGGTATGGTCTGCCAATAACAGACAACCTTGCTGGCATTAAAGCAATTATAACATAAACAGCCACCAAACCAGGAAGTGAAGCATACAGCTGTGAGGGTATTTTTCAGATAAGTCAGTGGCTCCTTGTGTAAGTATTTAGTTATAAAATGGCAGAACACTGTACCCTACTTTTTGCAAAACATAGTTTTTATTCATGTACTGTACTTCATAATAACTATTCCACAAGATGCAATACAACAAACTATCAAATTTGATATCCATGGGTTACACAAACATCATAAATATACATTAAATTATTTGCAAACAAATATCTTAATGAACCAGTTAGGTTTCAAGTTCATGCCAAAAAGGTAGGGAAATGAGGCATCAGTGGTTTCAATCTTAACTCCCCACCCCCACTGCCCAAGCAGCAAAAGGAAACAGCAATAGGCTTTTGGTTCTCTGGAGTCTTGGTGAATTAATGGTGGTGTCTTCTTTGCATGAAGAACGGATATCATGTCTGGCATAGTTTGTTGTGAGAATGTAGTGGGCATTAGAAGGGAGGCCCCACCCTGATTCGCCAAGACTCCAGAGACTCAAAATCCAAATGATTTTTTTTCCTTTACTGCTTGGGAGTGGGGTTCAAAAGTTAGGGTTAGAAACCCTAACTCAAGATTTCTATAAATTTTTGGCAATATGAGCCCTAACTGGTGCATTAACATATTTTGTTTGCAAAGAATTTCCTTTCTTTTTGAGACAGTGGAATTGTATCATCATTTACAGAAGTCCTTTTAAAACCTGCGTGAACAGAT
The DNA here is from genome assembly GCA_016271365.2 of Neoceratodus forsteri. Classification (NCBI taxonomy): domain Eukaryota; kingdom Metazoa; phylum Chordata; order Ceratodontiformes; family Ceratodontidae; genus Neoceratodus; species Neoceratodus forsteri. Next base: position 132,745,881 of record JADMNL010000022.1, read on the forward strand.
ACAACATGGAGAGCCCTTTGAGAACTGTACCAAAGAAAGACGCTATCTGCATATGGAAGTATAGGCCTGTTTCTGAAGAATTCAAGGAGCTGTCTGGTGGGCTGCAGAAGTGCAGGGCCCTCTGGTCCATGCATCTGCATGCTGCTTGAGATACAGATACACAGGACAAACAGTCCATCTGTCAACTAAGGTAGAGGACCTCAGCAACCCATGGGTGCAGAGCTGCGAGGCCCTATGCCAAGAGAAGAGCTGTTTTCACTATATGGTATTGAGGCTGTTATAGGCAACCCTGAAGCTTTCATTCCAAGGCTGGGAGTGGGTTTGTCACATACAGTTACATTTCAGCACCCTCACACCTCATGTTGCTGGGTCACTGAGCTTGCCCCTGAATTCAGCTCACCATCATAGGATCACAGAGCATATCCTCTGGGGTGAAGACTGGAATTACACACAAATTTTCTTGATAATTATATATATTTTTTCTTTTATTTTGACCCCAGATTTTCAAAATAGTCATTTTGTTACTCCCTTTATAAAAATGACTCTTAGCTTTAATAGTAAATTATCTGAGAGGTCATTTTACACCACAGGTCTGAACGCACATCTTGACCCAGGATTTAAAAGAATTACACCACTTACGTTTTTGAGGTGATGTGGAAAAATGACTGTTGAAAGTTTAGAGTTAAAATATTGAAAATTAGTGACATTATGAGTGAACGTTGTAATATAGCAATGTTCACTCATAACTTGGACATTTTACTGTAATCCATACACCAAATTTTAAGCATAGCCTTTTTATTACCCTACATTATGAACCCGGTAGGTGAAAATTTTCAAATCCCCACCGAAATGTTATTCTGCCCACATGTGAAAAAACACATCTTGGCTAGGATTTGAAAAATGGCAGATGTCAAATTCATTAAGAGGGTCTGAAAACATGGTTATGTTTAAAATTTGTGGTCAAAATATTGAAAATTACTATTTATGAGAGAGCATTCAAAGATTTCAAGGTACACTCATAACTTTGCCTTTTTTACATATCTTTACTCCAGATTTTTATCAGAGCCTTCTTATGAACCCACCTCATGAGCAAGGGTAGTAAAAATTATTGCATAATTGCACCAGTGCTGATCATGAGGTGGGGTCTCAAAAAGGCCATGTTGAAAAATGATGTAAAAATAATTGAAACTGACAAAGTTCAAAATCTATTGAAATACATTAAACTACCTGATTTTCTCATATCACAGATGCTAGTTCCATAAGCAAAATGTGTCTTTGATCACAGAGTAGATCTATGCCCTGGGACATGTTCAGGTGAGTGAGAGTATGTGGTTTGGTTGGTGGGGAGTGGGAGATTGGGATTGGGTGGGTAGGGTGTGTGTAGAAGTATCAAATCAGCAAGGCACTGTTTTGTTTTTTTATGGCGTAAAAAATAATTATTGAGGCACAGATTTCTATATTCCAGAGGAAATAATCTGACACTTGAGATTTGGCATCCCAGTGTTGTGTTTCTGTTCAGATTCACAGGTTGGGTACCCTTATGCTCCCATGTATACACTGGGAATTTGTGTGGGTGATCTTGAGGGAAGGGGGTCAACAGAAGTGGTACTGGGGTGGATACCCCAGTCTACTTTCTTTACCATTGGGAAGGGGGCCCATACAACCTAGGAAGGGAAGAAGTAGAGGGTACCCCAGTCTGCTTCAGAAAAAAAATAATTTCCAGTAGCTAGGTAGGTAGGTAGACAGATAGGTAGATATATAGATAGATAGATAGATAGATAGATAGATAGATAGATAGATAGATAGGTAGATAGACAGACCGATAGATCGGTACAACATTAGATGGGATATCAGATAAGATATCAGTTAGCATTTCAGATATCAGGAATAGTTCTTGGAAACAGTTGTCTGTAATATTTTGAGGACTGTTTCTGAGAACTGTTCCCAATGTTTGAAATCATAGTTGATATCCTATAAAGGAAAACTGAAAAAAAATATTTTTTATATTATTTGGGTTAAATGTATGACTGCATGATCACATAAATTAGGCAGTATCACTAAGAACCATGACAGTATGGAACAAAACAAACAACCAAAAGAAAGAAACAGAACTCTTTTTTGAATACATGTGACAAGCAAAAATGCTTACTGAATAAATATCATAAACCCTATCTCATTTTCTAAAACATATAGCAAGTTTACACTCTAGGTCCCAATTAATTCTTATTTCTTCCTACTTTGCTGTGAGCTAATTCTTGTTGATTCAGAATTTGACCATTTTTATTTCATTTGTTTACTGTTGGACAAAATAATTATGCTGGCATCACATATTTAAAATGGTTTGATTGGAATTGTGGCTGTACTACTTGAATAGACAAATTTCTTGCAATTGTTAAGTAACTGCTCTCAATTAGAGCTATGTGTAATATAAAATTCCACCTGCAGAATGCCCATGAAATGACAGTTCTGATTCTGTGGAATTCTGTGGATTTTTGCGAAAATTCTGTGGACATTTTCAAAAGTTTTAATTTCAGTTATCTCAATATACTTCTAAATGAACATGTCAAAATGTCACCAAATTCGGAACATAAACAGTACTCTATGGCTTACAAGAGTATACCAAATGTCAGAGTTGTAAAATCAAAGGGGCATAGTTATGGTGGTCAAACATTTAATCAAAATTTAATGTTCAGGTATTTTTAAAATAATGTTAACATTTCTTATCAAAATTTCTCCACAATATCAAGATCTAGAGAAGCACCTAAAATGCATATATGTACCATGTTTTAATCTCAGGCTTCAATGGGAGCTGAGTCATAGGTCATCAGATATTTTGCCAAAATTTGGATTTCTGTTATTTTAATATAGTTTTGATAGTATTCATTGACATGCTACAAAAATTGACAGGTACACAGGTTATCAATACATTTTTATATGCACATAGTTTATGATTTCTAGCTTTAAATGGGACTGAGTTATAGTCTGCCAAACATGTTGCCAAAATTTTAATTTTGATTAGTTTCCTCTAATTTTAAAACTAGATATCCAGGTTTAACCAAAGTTGAAACATTTAAACTACTGTGCTCTATGATCATTTCTGAAAAAGTTCATATTTGCAGCTTTAAAAGGGATTGAATTAAAAATGAACAAACTTTCATTACATTTAAAAGTTTAATTTTGCAAGAATCTAAACTACAAATTTATAAACTCTTGAAACGTTAAAACTAGGGAATGCAATACCATTACATTTGGTAGATTCTTAGACCTTATAAGAAGACTGTGTGTGCTGATTTAATTAATTGCTTACTGAAAGAAATTGCAAATTGTACAAGGGGTCCCACAATCAAGCATTCTCATTGGTTGACTAGCACATTTTACTCTTGGTAAATCCTACGTTATACCAATGGGAAGAAGTGCCAGTCAGCTGCATCTCACTAAAAGTGAAAAAAAATGTTAAAAAATCATTCCGAACCACCATCTTGATTTCCTCGATAAACATTCATGTACCAACTGTCCCTGTAGCTGTGAAACACAACAATTGAAAGAACAACTTGGTCAATCAAGACATCACCCAACAAGATTTTCATAACTCATTCACGTAAACCAACCACCGTACCCACCTAACTTGTAGCTTTCTCTCCAGTCCACTTCCACTTCCTCTAAGCTCCATCCCCACTCTCTCTTCACTGCTGTGCCACTCTCTATCTGTTATCCCATAATTCATAATTAAAAAAAGAAAAAGAAATGCCAATGTTGCCAAAGCTTTACAATAAATTCCCCTCAGCACCATTGTGGACACATTCCCAGAAGCTGTACACAAAACCATGATCTCAGTCGCAGCACTGAAGACATCCCCCTGTCTGCCTGTTTGAGCCCCACAGCTGCTCACAATGCATTCCAAAAGCTGGGAGAGACAAACTCTAAAAATAAATTGAAGCCTTTCTCTTTCTCTGTAATGGGAGCAGCAATGGACAACACTTAACCTTCACACTGTGCTCTCTCCCTCGGGGAACAGAAACTTAAAAAAAACTGAAGCTTTGCAGTCTCTCTATTTCTCTCTCTCACTCTGTGAGTTGCACCCAGGTGACCTCTCACTAGCTCTCCATCACAGTCCTGTCTTTCTCTCTCTCTTGTGTACAAAGTCTGTAAACATTCACATCATGCCACATTGAGTCACAACCCAAAACAAAAAACCTTCAAACTTAAAAGCCAAATATATCTGTGTCTGTGTGTTTCTCTGTTTGGGGGGGACAAGGTAGCAAGGGATGACACCCATTCTACCTAGCAATGAGGGGCTATTTAACTAACAGGAGAAGGTTGCTATACTAAAAAATCAATATAATCAATAAAAAGGCATAAAAAAACAAATATAAACTATTTATTAACTCTTTTTTTATCCTTTTCCTCCAAACCCTTTTATAATCACAATAAACCCCTTGAGGGTATGGGTTATGGGGGGATTTACCATGGCTGGTGAGGATCTGACCACTTGACCTGCGGCCTCATGGCCAAACCACACCAGCTGTGGTAAATCCCCCCCATAACCCACACCCTCTTGTGGTTTATTACTTAAATAACATCTGTACTTAAAGTCAAATCCCATGACTCTTTGTAAAAAATTGTAGAATTTCATGAAACATTCCTTAAAACTGGAATTTTGTAATTTCACTTAGCATTATCTGGGGGATTCTAATTAAAGCTGCACCATCAGAGAATTTTTCAATATATGAAGGTGCACTTACCCGGTCGACTTAGTATGCTGGTCATCCCCATATCACCCCCTTTGACTTTCAGGTGACTTTTCCTTCTGTTTTTGTGACAGAATTTGGTTAAAAAATAACATTTTTAGTGCAGCTCACTCCACCTCCTTTTTTCACCTATGCCACAAGTTGACTGGTGTGCATGTTCACGCTAATGATTGGAATGTGGATGGAGGGCAGATGCATGCTCACTTCCCATTGTTTCATTCAATATCCTTCCACCGCTGTGCCTTTTTGTTTTGGAGTTGACCACTGTGTTATCGCTTCTTGTGCTGACAGAGGTAGAACACATCTACCTTGGAGCACATCACCTTCAATCTCAAGAATGGCAAGTTTCTCTGTAAATCTGTCTTCCTCTGTTGTTCACTGCATTTTTTCTTTCTCTTCTATTCTCATTTTATTCTCCTGGCTGCCACATTTTACTATCAGCAGTACATTCTAGTCTTACTTGTGCGAAGCTTTGTCTTTATTCCTACCTATTCCCTGATGCCAAATAAGCACCATGAGTTATAGTTCTGCAGGTAATCATAAGGTGTGCAACTGGATGCTCTAAATACTTCATATTTCCCCCCCACTATTTTCCTGAAATGGACAAAAGAAACATAGTTGGTGTAACTGCTTGTGGCATCCACATTGCACTGACCCAGGGACACACATTCCAGCTACAGTTTTTGGTATTTACAGACTATAGGCTACATTGGACTGTGTGTTTAGGGCTGCTACAGATGTGCAGAGTTTTTTGTTTCTTACTTTCTTTGCATGCCATGCAGCAGAATCACATTCTCAGGTTGTGTGCAACATCACTGAAATGTGGAGCAACAGGCACACTCTGCCACTGTAAAGCCACATTATGAACATGTTGTTTCAAAAGATGTGTAGATTTTATTAGGATACTCAAGTCCTAGTGGTCTTTCATACATATGGTGGTGGAGAGCTACCGACTATTGGGAAGGTCTTTTATTTTTTTCTCTTTGGTTGAGTTGTGTTACTGAATTACTGTAGTGTGATGCCCTCCACCCCCCAACAAAAAATTATATTCAGACTGAGATATAAAAAAATAGTTACAGTGCATATTTTGCACTATGACAGCTGTCAGCAACAATTTCCTTTTTTCCTTCCTTTATGCCAATGAATTGAAGCAACCTCCACCCCATAAAGCCAATTTTTCTGCCATATACAATGCCAGTGATCACAGATGATAACCACCAACTTCCCACCCAATACAAGTTCGGAGTACAGCACAGGGTTGAAATGTGTGCAATAAGTGCCTCGGCAGAACATGGCTCCAACTTATAACACCACTTACACATCTCATTTTCATCCCCTTTTGCACTCAACACTGTCAAGTCAGATACAGATTGTAACATGATCTGTCCTGGAGTGTTTTGTCTATTGTGCCAAGTGATGAACCGCACCGGCCTTTTTGTGTATGTTTGTTCAACACTAGCAAACATTCATGCACACCAAAAACATGGTGATCGTGGTCATATTTATAAAGCCTCACTGTGAACGCACTTTTATCTAGCTACTGCTAGCTTTTGGAAGACAGAAATCTTGCTTGTAGAGCAGAAAGCAACTAACTAAAACAGCTATTATTTTCTTACTAATTTAACACTTCTGTCTCAGCAGGAGTCAGTGCCTGTTGAGATTAAGCAAATTGGCACGTTATTAGAAGTAGAGGGGGTCTCATTTAGGGTAAAAAAAAGAAAAGAAAGAAAGTCAGTGTGTGTTTCTGTGTTGGGAAGGGTACTGTATCAACTTACTTTGCTAAATCAGTAGGAGGGGAGAGAGAGAGGTTAATTGGGGTGTGGCTTAGGCAGTATAAAAGCAGATGATTCCAATTATAACTTCCTGCTGTTAGCTTTTGGAAGACAGAAAGCTTGCTTGTAGAGCAGAAAGTAGCTAACTAAAAAAGCTACAGTTTTTTTTTACTAATTGCCCTCCATCCCACCCCACACCTTCCCACCCTAAGCCAGTTCTACTTTTATAGTCACTGGATTTGACTGACAACAGGAACTTCCTGCTTGGCAGTAGGAAGGGAAGGATCATAGAAAAAGATTAGTTTTGTCAATCCTAAAGAAAAAAAAGTAGCTCTCCCCCCCAGCTGCTGGTGGTCTGACTCTAAGCAAGGAAGAAGGAGGCTACTGAATAATACAGGAAGTTACTGTCCCAGAACAGGAAGGGTGAGAGTTGTAAGGAGAGGAGAGAGTAAGCATACAGAGAAACAGGAGAGGAGACACAAAATAAGAAATGATGGGAGTGGTACAGTGCAATGGTTGTGGGGCAGCAGTGTTCTAGGAGACATTCTGGAGGTTGCAATGTTGCCCTATTTGCAGGAACCTCTCTGGTCTGAGGATGAGGTTGCCCATCTCCATGATGACCTGGCTAGGATTCGTGAAACCTCATCACCCACCCATGGACCACTAGGGCCACTGCTGCTGCCTCAGAGGTTGCCAAGAAAGAGAAGCGGCTGGACCAAGGTGCATTCAGGGAGGGAGAGGGTGGTGGAAAAGAGGTTCATCCCTCCAGCTGTAACTCTCCACAATTCATAAACTGTTCTGGTGGATAGTGGTTCTTCTATGGAGTCACCTGCAGTGGAGACTAAGGAGGATGCTGGGAACCTCCAAAAAGGAGGCCCACAGGAGGGTGGCATGGGACTCCACAGGGGAAGGAAACAACTCCTGATGAAGTACTCAATCATTAGGAGGGTAGAAGTAGGGGAGGAAGGGGAGAGGGAGGTAAGGAGCCTACCTGGCACCATGGCTTGGAGTGACAGGAAGTGAATCCTCAGGATTGTGGGACCAGCTGCATGAGTGAGGGAGCTGGATGTCATTGTTCACATAGGGACAAATGACCTGGCTAGGAATGTGATCAGAGCAGTTCAAGAGGAGTTTGTAGAGTTGGGGAGGGGCCTTAGACTAGTAAGGCATACTGTAACCATCTTGGAGGTGCTGCCTGTCTATGACAAGGGTGAGGTTAGGGCACTCCTCACCATGGAATTCAATGAATGGTTGAAAAACTGGTGTGGTGCTCAGGGTTTTGGCTACATTGGAGACTGGGGAGCCACCTGGAGGGATGCAGGCCTACACTGGTGTGATGGTCTGCATCTGTCTGGGGGGATCCAGGATCCAAGGTGATAGGTTTAAATGCTTCATTGGCAAGCATTTAAACTAGCCAAGGGGGAGGCATTGAAAAGGAGCAGGGAAATCCCAGCCTCCCCCCACTAAATATGGTAATTAGTGAGGTAAACTCCAAGGTAGATGTCATTAGGGAGCAGGACAGAGCTAAATGCAAAAAAGGCAAAGGCAGTAAGGACAGGGTAAGGCCATCAAAAATTAGAGTGTGATGAGTACCAGTGCCCATAGTCTGTGCAACAAGCTCCTTGAACTAGTGACCTTGATGGAAGAGGGATACCTGGATATTGAGGCAGTCACAGAAACATGGTACACAGAGAACCATGACTCTGATGTCCACATACCAGGATACACAATCTACAGGAGGTACAGCAAGGGTAAAAGAGAAGGAGGAGGAGGAGGAGGAGTAGCTCTCTATATAAGGGAAGGGATCAAAGCAACAGGACTAAATAGTAAATAGGGAGCAGATGAGGCACTCTGGGTCACTCTGGAGACAAGGAATGGCACCGCAATCTGCATGGGGGTTGTATACAGACCACCATCTCATGGGGAGGGAATGGACAAGGAAATGATAGAAGGCACCCTTAGAATGGCATAAAAAGGGGAGATATTGTTGATGGGGGACTTGAATATGCCAGATGTTAACTGGAGCACCTTTGCTGCAGGCACATCCAAGAGCAGGGTCATTCTTGATGCCCTACAAGAGGCATATCTCAAACAGCTGGTATTGGAACACACTCAAGAGGGAGCAATCTTAGACCTGGTGTTCTCAAATGGGGTTGGAGAAAGATTCTGATTTAGAAGTGGGTAGCCATCTGGGAACAAGAGACCACCAAACAGTGTGGTTCATGATAAACACTGCCATAGAATAAAGCCATGCAAAAACAAGAGTATTGGACTATAGGATGGCTGACTTTGGGAAAATGAAAGAGTGACTCAGAAAAGCACTAGCAAACAGGCAAGAAGGAGGGGTGGAGGAACAATGGGGAGTACTCAAAACAGTCATCACAGAGGCAACAAGCCTTTGTGTGAAGCAAATCAACAAAACACAAAGAAGGAAGAAAATGCTATGGTTCTCAAAAGAGGTGCCAGGGAAGGTTAAGGAGTAAAGGATAGCATTCTGGAAATATAAGGAAACACAGAAGGAGCAGGGCAGAGAACTTTATCAGTTAAATCAGAAAGAGGAAGGGAAGGTAGTCAGAATAGCAAAGGCCCAAACTGAGGAAAGGATAGCCACCTCTGTTAAGAAGGGGGATAAGACCTTTTATAGGTACATTAGGGAGCAAAGAAAGACCAAGGGAGGGATACTGAAGCTTAATAAAGGGGAGGGAATGTGGGCAGAGGGTGACAGTGAAAAAGCAGGGATACTGAACAAATATTTCTGCTCAGTATTCACAAAGGAAGAGTAGGGGGAGGTACCTAAACCAAACAAGAAAAACACTCTGGAGACGGAGGTAGATACCAGTCTATTTACAGAAGAAAGGGTTCTGAAAGAACTAGTAAAATTGAAGGTAGACAAAGTAATGGGGCCTGTTGGGATCCACCAAAGAATTCTAAAAGAACTAAGGGTAGAACTAGTGTCACCGTTGACTACTGTCTTTAACAAATCATGGGAGGATGGGGTAATACCTGAGGACTGGAGGAAGGTGGATGTGATTCCTCTTCACAAAAGTGGGAGCAAGGCAGAGGCAGGAAACTACAGATCAGTTAGCTTGACCTCTGTGGTAGGTAAAATGATGGAATCACTTCGGAAGGAAAGAATTTTTGAGCACCAAGAGGCCAGTGGGGCACAGGACCAAAAGCAGCCTGGATTCACAGTGAGAAGGTCCCATCAGATGAATCTAATAGATTTATTTGACTTGGTAACCAAAGTAGTAAACCAGGGAGGGGCTGTGGACCTGGCCTACCTAGATTTTACCAAGGCATTTCATACAGTCCCACACAAAAGATTAATAAACAAGTTAGCCAGCCTTGGAGCGGGTCCCAAGGTGGTAGCCTAGATAAAAAACTGGCTGGACATCAGGATGCAAAGGGAAGTAGTAAACGGAGTCCACAGTGAAGAAAGGAGGATTACTAGTGGGGTACCGCAGGGTTCAGTACTGGGACAGGTCCTTTTTAATGTCTTTACAGGTGACATTGCAGAGAAACTGGAAGGAAAAGTATGTCTCTTTGGAGACAATGCAAAGATCTGTAACATCGTTGATACACAAGATGGAGTGGAAATTATGAGAAGGGACTTGGTAAGGTTGGAGGAATGGTGAAATGTATGGCAGCTTAGATTCAATGCAAAGAAGTGCAAGGTAATACACCTGGGAAACAAAAACCCAGGGGAAGAGTACACAATGGGGGTTGAGATACTAACAACAATAAAAATCGAAAGGGACCTGGGGGTGATTATATCAGATGACCTAAAGGTGGGCAAGCAATGTGAGAAGGCAGTAAGGAAGGCTGAGGTGATACTTGGATGCTTATAGAGAGGCATCAACAGTAGAAAACAGGAAGTTGTTATCCCTCTGTACAGACAGTTGGTGAGACCCTATCTGGAGTACTGTGTGCAGTTCTGGAGACCCCATCTCCGCAAAGACATAAACAGTGTGGAGGCTGTCCAGACGAGGCAACCAAAATGGTGCAGGGTCTGCAACAGAAGACATATGAAGAGAGACTAAAGGAGCTTAATATGTATACCCTTAAGGAAAGAAGGGAGAGGGTGCACATGATAGAAACTTTCAAGTACCTCAAGGGAATCAACAAAGTCCAAGAGGGTAGTATCTTTCAGAAAAAGAAATGTGCAAGAACAAGGGGGCACAATTTGAAGATAGACGGGGGACGGCTCAGAGGTAATTTTAGGAAGTATTTTTTCATGGAGAGGGTTGTTGATACATGGAACAGCCTTTCTGAGGAGGTCATGGAGTCAAGAACAGTGGGGGAATACAAGAATGCATGGGACAGACATAAGGCAATTCTAGTGGGGGTAGGAGGAAGTAGGCTGTTGATTAACTAGGATCTGCAGCTTATCCATTAGATAGGAAAATGGGCAGACTAGGTGGGCCAAACGGTCCTTATCTGCCATCAAATTCTATGTTTCTATAAAAAATTAAGTTGCCACTTCCCAACAGGCTGCACAGGACAGGGACATGGGAAGTAATATTATTTGTCTCATTAACAAATACATTGACCGGGAAGTCTTCCCGTTGGAGTACACCAACTATTTTTCCTGTTTGCTTTTATTATGTTGATTGCGCACATGCTCAAGAAACATATTGCAACAGCTTTCTTGAGAAGCAGGTTGTGGAGGTACAGCACTGTTGTGGCCAATGCCCCCACAGCCTTTAAAGGCTTGGCCCACTTCACCCAATGCTGTGGCACGCTGCTGCTGACACTAGTTCAGCCAGCGTGCCACAACCTTCTAAAAAAGTATCCGCTGCAATCAGCTGTGCCCCGAGATTTATGTTGCCGATGGGGAGCCCTCTCCCGTCAGCATTATGTGACCCCCCTGCTTTTGTTGTGTGCCAACGGGGTGTCCAATCCCCGTCAGCATAATCTCTCCCCCTTTTGTTGTGTGCCGAGGTGGGTGCACAATCCTCCATTGGCTACAGCTGGCCCCCCAAAAAAGACTCCCTTAGCACGCTGGGGTGCCCCTATAAAATAAAAAACAGTCCCGCAATGTCTTTTTTTTCCCAAACCCTTAAAGATGGAAATGGTCCCTCGGCGGTCTCTCTAGCCCCCCCATCCCACAACCTGCACCCACCCACTGTGCACCATGCTTCCCCACACACACACCCTCACCCCATACTTACCTCTGGAGTCTGGCACAATGAACTTTGGTGGACTGGGAACAGGTCTGCACTCTTCAAAGCCGACCACAAACTGAGGAAATGCTGGTAAGCTGTATAATAGAATAAATAGGGTTTTTCCAACTTTGATGCACATCTCGGCATTTTTGGGGATTTTGGCACCAAATTTTCAACATGGGGCTTTTGGGACCCCTCCTCATGAGTTCTATCACTGTCATGGCATGACATCAGCCCCAAAAGGTGATTTCCGGCGGGTCATCAAGCAGAATTTGCTTTGGGGACCACTTAATGAAATGACAGTGCCAGTGTTCATAAGGTGTGCTCAAAAGCCTATGTTGTAAATTTGCAGGAAAAATCAAAAATTACTTTACGAGCGCGGTTGTTGCAAGTTACTACGCGACGTTCATAACCGCAAATTTGTAAATATTTTCAACCCAGATTTTCAACATTGGAATTTTTTCAGACCTCCTTGTGAATAGTACAGCTGTTATTTTTCACACCCTGGCCGAAATGTGTTTTCACACTTCCGGCTCAGAATAGCGTGGTTGCTGTGGCAAATCAGTGTTTGGGACAGATTAAAAAAATGACAGTGACACTGTTCATGAGCAGAGGTCCTAAAATGCCTATGTTGAAAATCTGGTGATGATACTCCATAAAATGAGTATGTTATGAATGTGCATTGTGCAGTTTCCATGCACGCTCATACCTTCCAAACGTTGCAATATTTTCACTCCAGATTTTCTGCATTGCCATTTTTCCACACATCCTTAAGAACAGTGCAGCTGACATTTTTCGTATCCTGGCCAAAATGTGTTTTCGCTCTTCCAGTGTACAATAGCGTGGTCACTGTGGAAAATCAGTGTTCAGGACATATTAAGAAAATCACACTGACACTGTTCATTAGCAGAGGTCCTAAAATGCCTATGTTGAAAATTTTGTGATGAAACTACATAAAATGATTGTGTTACAAGTGTGTGTTGTGCAGGTTCCATGCAGCCTTCTAAATTTGCAAATTAGTAATATTTTCATGCCAGATTTTCAACACTGGCATTTGTTCACACCTCCTTATGAATAGTACAGGTGTCATTTTTCACATCCTGGCCAAAATGTGTTTCCACGCTTCTGGCGCAGAATACAGCAGTCACTGTCAGAAATCAGTGTTTGGGACAGATTAGGAGCATGCGACGGGGGGGGGGAGACTGATTGAGCTCAACTGAGCTCTGTTGGGACTGCTGCAGTTTTCTTTGTGGGCAGGAAAAGGTGACAAAGCAGGCAGGAGCCCAGTACAGAAGGGCAGCCTGCAGCACCAGGAGACACAGAACGAGCGAGTGAGGGAGGGGTAGTGAGTGAGCTCAACGATGCTCTGTTGTGACTGCTGCAGATTTCTTTGTGGGCATGAAAAGGCAGCAATGCATGCAGGGGCTGAGTACAGAAGGGCAGTCTGCAGCGGTGGGAGAAACAGAACAAGCGAGTGAGAGAGTAGGAGTGAGCGAGCTCAATGGAGCTCTATTGTGACTGCTGCGGATTTCTTTGTGGGCAGAAAACAGGCAGGAGCCCAGTACAAAAGGGCAGCCTGCAGTGTCAGCAGAAACAGAATGAGCGAGTGAGACGGGGAAGTGAGTGAGGCCAACAAAGCTGTGTTGGGACTGCTGCAGATTTCTTTGTGGGCAGGAAAAGGCAGCAATGCAGGCAGGAGCTGGTACAAAAGGCCAGCTTGCAGCGCCAGCAGAAACGGAACAAGTGAGTGAGATGGGGGAGTGAACAAGCTCAACTGAGCTGTGTCTGGACTAGTGCAGATGTGTTTGTGGGCAGAAAAAGTTGCCAATGCAGGCAGGAACCCAGTAGAAAAAGGGCAGCCAACAACAGTGGGAGACACAGAATGAGCAACTGAGGGTGGGGGAGTGAATGATCTCAATGGAGCTCTGTTGGGACTGCTACAGATTTCTTTGTGGGCAGAAAAAGGCAGCAATGCATGCAGGGCCCAGTACAAAAGGGCAGCCTGCAGCGGCTGGAGAAACAGAATAAACGAGGGGAGTGAGTGAGTGAGCTCAAAGGAGCTCTATCGTGATTGCTCCTGATTTCTTTGTGGGCAGAAAAAAGTGTAAATGCAGGCAGGAGCCCAGTACAAAAGGGCAGCCTGCAGCAGTGACAGAAACAGAATGAGCAAGTGAGATGGGGAGTTGAGTGAGGCCAATGGAGCTCTGTCAAGACTGCTGCAGATTTCTTTGTGGGCAGAAAAAATACCAACAGAGGCAGAAGTCCAGAACAAAAAGGCAGCCGGCAGCACCAGGAGAAACAGAAAGAGCGAGTGAGATGAGGGAGTGGGTGACCTCAACGGAGCTCTATTGGGACAGCTGCAGATTTCTTTGTGGGCAGAAAAAGGTGCCAACACAGGCGGGTACCCACTACAAAAGGGTAGCCTGCAGCACTAGGAGAGACAGAATGAGTGAGTGAGAAAGAGGGAGTGAGTGAGCTCAACAGAGGTCTATCATGACTGCTGTGGATTTTTTTGTGGGCAGAAAAAGGTGGCAACACAGGCAGGAGCCCAGTACAAAAGGCCAGCCTGCAGCTCTGGCAGAAATGGAATGAGCGAGTGAGACAGGGGGAGTGAGCGACCTCAACGGAGCTGTGTCAGGACTGTTCAGCATGTCTTTGTGGGAGAACAAAGCTGATAAAGCAGGCAGGAACCCAGTACAAAAGAGCAGTCTGCAGCAGTGGGAGACACAGATTGAGCAAGTGAGGAAGGGGAAGTGAGTGAGCTCAATGGAGCTCTGTTGGGTCTGCTGTGGGTTTCCTTGTGGGCATAAAAAAGCAGCAATGCATGCAGGGGCCCAGTACAAATGGGCAGCCTGCAGCAGCGGGAGAAACAGAATGAATGAGTGAGAGAGGGGGAGTGAGTGAGTGAGCTCAACGGAGCTGTGTCATGACTGCTGCTGATGTCTTTATGGCCAGAAGAAGGCGGCAGTACAGGCAGGAGCCCCATACAAAAGGGCAGCCTGCAGCACCAACAGAAACGGAATAAGCGAGTGAAAGAGGGGGAGTTAGCGAGCTCAACAGAGCTCTGTCAGGATTGCGGCAGAAATCTTGGTGGGTAGAAAAAGGTGCCAACAGAGACAGGAGACCACTACAAAATGGCAGCTGGCAGCACCAGGAGAAACAGAATGAGCGAGTGAGACAGGTGGAGTGAGTGACCTCAACTGAGCTCTGTTGGGACAGCTGCAGATTTCTTTGAGGGCAGAAAAAGGTGCCAACGTAGGCAGAAGTCCAGTACAAAAGAGCAGCCTGCAGCACTGGGAGAAACACAATGAGCGAGTGAGAGGGGGGAGTGAGCGAGTGCAACAGAGCTCTATCATGACTGCTGTGGATTCCTTTGTGGGCAGAAAAAGGCGGCAATGCAGGCAGGAGCCCAGTACAAAAGGGCAGCCTGCAGCGCCAACAGAAACAGAACTAGCGAGTGAGACAGGGGGAGTGAGTGAGGGCAACAGACCTCTGTTGGGACTGCTGCAGATTTCTTTGTGGGCAGAAAAAAATACCAACAGAGGCAAAAGCCCAGTATGAAAGGGCAGCAGGCAGCACCAGGAGAAACAGAATGAGCGAGTCCTAACAACCAATGACTGGACCATTCCCACAAATAAGTTGTGTTGTGACTGTGCACTCGGTGAATGCAGTCTCCTTGCCATTGTGCCAGGGGCACGGTTATGGCAGCTTTTACAATAGTCCACCGTGCACGGAGGCAACATCATTGGCAGTTTGAGCACATTTTAGTTCATATTGTGTTGCTGCCTGATCAGTTATGTGCATGATACTTGCTGGCACTTCTGCAACTGCATGTCACTGCGAGACTTGAAATAGAAAACGCTCTGTAACATTGATTGAGTGTGCCTTTCTGCATCCTGTGCTGTGGATGCATAGCATTTTGCTTTGCTGGTCAATACAGCAAATGTTCCCTATACTTTTTTCCCAATTTGAATATTTCGGTGCTCAGCGAATCACATGTATCGGCACATCAATTTACTCTACCTTTGGATTATTGTACCATTCTGTGTGATTAAATTGATATTTGCTGAGTAATTTCTGATTTTTCCATGATGAGAACATTTAATTCCTTTCTGCAGGCTCTGCACCTTAAAAATGCCTCAAGCTTGGTTACAGAGTGCCACAAGCATTCATGCTCGAGCATACTGTGGGATCTCAATATGTATTCCCCATATCATTGGAAAGAGAGAGGGTAGATATGATAGAAACTTTCCATTTGCAGATGGAAACATTTTTCAAAAATTATTGCAACAAGTAGGGGCAATGTTCTACAAATCAAGGGAAGGCGGTTGCAGTACAGCTCAGAAATTCAATTTCCGGTTGTGGCTTAGGCATTCCCAGCACACTATATTACAGGATATCATTTTGTATTGCAGGATACTGTTACCTCTGGTAATGCATCCCACCCTTATTTCCCACCTGAACCTTACCCCCAATCTCAATTTGTTTCCTCAGATGTTCCTCCCTCTTCCTCTGTCTGAAATGCCCTTCCGTGGCTGTCTGATTTATCCTCCTCTTGTACTTAAAGGTTTTGATCATGTCCCCCCATCCCCCTTTCCTCTAGAGTGTACATGTTCAACACCCTCAGCCTATTTTCATACTTCAAGTCCACTTACCCCTTCCTTATCTCTGTTGCCCTGCACTGCCGCCTACATTCTACCAATGTCCTTGTTCAGGTACAGCCACCAGGACTGCACAGAGTACGCCATGTGTGGTCTAACCACTGACCTATACAGTGGCAGGATCACCTCACCTCTCCTGGAGGATATGCCTCTGTCAATAGAACCCAACATCCTGCTGTTAGCCTTTGCAGCTGCCTTTCTATACTGTGTTGAGTTGTTCACTGCTGCCATTGTGATCACCCCCAGATCCTCCTCCTCCCTCTTGACCAGCTAACCTCCCCACCTCCCAGCTGGTAGCTGCTCCATGGTTATTTTGCTCAGAAATGTAGAACCCCACATTTCTAACCATAGAACACCAGCTGCTAAGTGTCTGACCAGGCCTCCAAGTTTGCATGATCATCATGCAACCACTGCCACCCATCTAGGTCATCTGCTACTGCTCTCATCTTGTGTCATCTGCAAACACTGATCTCGCTCTTGATGCCAGTTGAAATGTCTGTTATGAAGATCCCAAACAACACTTGCCCCATCACAGATATGTGTGCCACCTTGCTTGTCATTGCCCTGTCCTGAGGCTTTGAACAGATTTGCCAGGGGTTCTGTCTGGACTTCTTTTAGGTCCCTTTTCATGCCTTAACATGTATTCCATCTGACCCTGGTGTTTCATCCACCCTCGGCGCCTTTGAGCCATGCAGTACCATGATCACTGGATTTCCCTGTTCGTTCCCTCTTACCCTCCATGACCCTATGTGCCTTTTTTTCTGTGTGGTCATGCCCCTGCTCAGCATTGGCTCTTACCGCTCACAGCAAAGCATACATTGCTGTCCCACATAAGAGGATGCTTAAGAAGATGATTAGTCTTGGCATCGCAGACAACGTGGGACAATGATTTTGTAACTAAGCAATGTGCATGAGGCAAAGTGTTGCACTATACTCATGATACTTGCTATGTATCCAGATTAAGTTCAACCAGGATATGCCATATGATAGTGCATATATAGATTTCAAAGTGTTTCATCACTTCAAATTCAGGTTCACATTTATCATAGGATATACTCCACTGAGCAAGCTCACTCAAAAAGATGTCCTGGTTTACATTATCAAAAACCTATGTAATCAGTTGTGAACAAAAATAGCTCGAATAAACAGGGGGTACAATGGAGTAAGATCACAACAGACTAATGTATTGGCAGTTTGAGGGCTATAAGGGAAGTCCTCATAGTATGAGGGCAATATGTTCACATCGGGTAGGTTGTTCCTGGTCATATCGTGTTAAAGGTTGAAAACATACAATTTATACACAACAAGTCATAGTACAAAGAGAGAGGCATTGGTAATACTGTTGAATTGCTGACAGTATTGACATTCTGTTAAGACAGGTAGCTAATTGCATTCCATGTAAAAAAAAAAAAGAAAAAGTGCTTCTGTCATTACCAAATGGTCCGTATAAGTTGAAATGCATGCAACATATTTTAACATACAATTCGCTGGGCTGCCTGCTCAAGACTAATTTTGAATGAGTAAGGAAAAATGGCACTTTTTTTTTGTTTTCTGTTTTTGCAGTAAATTATGAAATATATTGTGCTTGTGTTCCCTATTTTGGAATGCCTATAGTGTTCAATCATCATTTGCACTGTTTATTCTTCTAAACTGACGACGTTTTGCACTCTCTGATCCTTGCATTCCTTTTATGACGCCACATTCTACACTTGGCGGGTGTCATTTAATGGCTTGGCCAAGGTATTTACAATGCCATGCAAATGCTTACATACATCAGAATACAGAACTTTGGCCATCCCACTGGCTCAGCACTTGGATTTTCGCTTGCAATGCCGGTGATCCTGGTTCATGAATGGACTCAGGTGCTTGAGGCCCAGCTGGGGACAGAAAGCTAGAGCATTGTTTGACTGCTCACCTTCTCTCATTGGGGTTGATCTGGCACTCTGTGCTTACCAACACCTGGCAGAGGCTGGGGGAATGGCAGCATGCTGGGGTCCCACTGACTAAGGGGAGCATGGTGAATGTCATCTTATGCCTTCACATTGTGGCACACAGTGCCCCCAAGGAGCTAGGCTGAAAATGTTCTCCATGGCACAGCAGATAACAGTTGCTGGCTCCCATTGCAAATGAGTCCCCAGTGTGGCCCAGATCCACCTCAGCAGTACCAGCAAATGAGTCCTCTGCGTGGCCCAGATCCACCTCAGCAGCACCAGAGCCAAGTAGTGTGTGCTGGCTGGCCTCTACCAGCGCCTGTCTCCCTCATAGTAGAAGGATCCACCCAGGATCCACCCAGCAAAGGGTTACAACCATGTTACCTGGGGAGCTGCAAATGTGAGGTGTTGGTGGCTGGCATTGGGGCAGGGGTGCCAGTGGAGCCCTAGGTGGCCTGAAGAAGTTGCCAACCGGGAGGAAGGTAAGGCGGAAAAAAAAAATACTGAACTGTGACTTGCACTACTTTAGTTGATGAGCTGGCACTACTGTTAACTGTCAGTTGATATTTAACATCATCAGTCTAATCATGTTATGTGACTGTCATTACTCCATAGAATTTATTATCCAGTGGCATTTCCGATATCAAACTCCTGGATTAATCTGTTTCAGAAACTGTTGTCTCACTGGTTCATGGACAGCATGAGCAAGGGAATGAACTACCAGCAAGTACACATGCACATGGAACATGGGCACATGGCCATGCAAGTGGAAGAGGTAGTGGTCGTGGATGTGGCTGCACTAGAGGTACTGATCGTGCAACCTCAGCAGATAATCAAGCAGCCACTATGATAAGACTACACGCAGTTTCCCATGTTCAGATTAGAGGAAATTCTTTGACGGTACTGTGTCAATTTTCTGTTTCCTTATAGAGTGCTAACATTTGTCTATGCACAATCTTTATGGAATCATCTATATTTTGTGTGTGGTGGTGGCATCATAGTGATAATTCTTGTCATTCCATTGGTAGTTCATTGTGCTTTTTTTCATTTATTTTATCCACAAACTTAGAGTCCCTGTTACTGTTGCATTTTTCTAGAAGCACATTAACACGATGGACATAACTGACCTTCGGAACTTGTGCATCAATATGGCCCTGCAGAGTCCTGGACTGGTGTTCGATGTTTTAGGTGGCTCACGGCCTGATCCAGAAGCAGCAACAAGACTAAGTAATAATGATGCACCACAATAATGCGTGTGGAACAACTGCCACTTGATACCAATGGCCATGAAGAGTATATGTTTTGGATATCGACATGGCAACTGCATATCTCAGATGGAAGTATGTACATTAAGCCTCTGTACATAGCTGCCTTTCAGGTTGTGGGTCAGCATCGCTATCTATTATACTGGAGACTGTGTCAGGGTTAATTTCAGATATTTATCTATGTGTTACCCTGACCCACTAGGTATATAAAGTAAGGATCAAAGTAAAAAAAAAATGTGTCATATTGTTTGACCAAGCCCAGATTCAACAAATCGCAGTTTAAAACATTCAGTGACAGTGTAGATTACTAGTTATGTGTTGGGCCTCTGCTATTAGCATATAATTCAAGTTACGCTATTAAATCCAATCGCTTGATCCTTTACTTTTTTTGAATTTTGTTCAGTTATGGTGCACCCCTGCTTAAAAAAATGTGGGGGAGGGTTGCAAAGCCTCCCATGTCAAATTACTAAATAAAACCAATGATGTATTCCAAAATCATATACAGTACGTCAAGCTTCCAAGGCATACAACATAATCTTCACTATCACCAAAACCTGTATAATAGTGAACCGGGTGTCCCCAAATTAGAAAAAAGGGGTGGTTCAAAAGTTAATAAATGTGTGCCAATTTTCCCTATCCCTCCCCACCAGGAACGAACCCTGCTGTGTGGCCACCAGAGTGTGATTGAAAGATTGCATTTGGCAATTGATGCTGATCGGTTGTCCTTACCAGTCTCCCCATTATCAAAATATTTTTCATATGCCACAGATATTACATTCTCTATGGTGTAGCATGTCTTACATGGTGCAACAGTGAAGCACCCAACTGTTTTTGCCTATACCTCCTCCCATGGGAGACCATTCCAAGCATACACCACTATTTTTTTTTTATTTAGTTTTTTAACCAGGTATAGCACACTAAGCTGAAAACTTTTTTACAGGAGTGACCTCAGAGCACAAGGAGGTTAAGTGACTTGCTCAGGGTCACACAGTATGCAAGTGGAAGTTGTGAGATTCAAACCCAGGTCTGGTCTTCTGGATGTCACCAGATTTGTAGCTCAGAGCCTTAGACCACTGCACTATACTGCCTCCTAAAGAGTATTCTGGACAATGTGGAATTAGGTGATACATAGGGCTTGAAACTGGGCTGTTGGACAGAAGGCAGGTGTGCAGTGGTACATAGCATCCAATCAGTGAACAGTGACTATTGCAGTGAGATGTTAACTACTCAAGTCTCCACTTAAACCTCTGTCCCAGCAAAACATCTGTAATTCAATGGTGGCCATCATGGATTCATAACTGGAAAGTTTTGTCAAATGAATCTGATATTTTTTTAATTGTGCTACTAGGGAAGTGAATTAAGCTAACAATAGCATACAACGAGGTGTGGGTTATGTGCTGATAAGAGCATGCCTAGGTGTGTACTAAGGCATGAGGCGCTTGCGCCGAGTGCCTTATGCACTCTAGGGCTGGTCATTAGCACGTGAACCCACACCTCGAGTGTGTTAATATGCTTATAAATGGGCTAAATGAAACTGAGGAGCTGTTTTTAAAGTTTAACTTTTTTTTTATTGATTTGTCATTAAAGTTGAAAAATTGAGAGGATTTCACAGTTTAGAGAAAAAAATAGTGCCATATTACTTTTTGTTACAATAGTGTTAAACAAGTTTGTTTTATTGATTTTTTAAATGTCAAACTGTTGAACATGTTTTATTAAGCAAGACAGGTGCTTTTAAACTGTTTGTAACTTTAACTGAACATTTTTTTAACTTGAAATGTATAGGACGTTTTAGTACATTTTAGTACTATTCGTTTTATTTGGACAGATTAATGAATTTAACATTTTGCATCACACATTGCTGTATTGTAAAGGGAGAGTTTTTTGTTATAGCTTTAAACTTCTGGATGATTGGGAGGGTTCCAGATTCTGATTGCGTGTTTTCGGTGCAGCAAGTGGTGTTATTTCCATTTTCGGCATGCATGGAGGAGCTATGCATGGATGAGCTGCAGGATGGCTGAATGTGTTCTTCATCTTCGGGTGTACTTTGTGGCGGAGTTTCTGTGTTTTGAAGGTGCTGAAAGGTATTTTGTGTGTTATGCTGTACTTAACATGGTGCTGGCATATTCTGACATTTTTTGGGGCAACTTCTACTTCGTGTGGACTAGGCGACAAAGAGTTTTCTGATTTTTTTTGTACACGCGCCAATCTGCTACTGCTTTAAAAAATAACTCGCACATAATTACCGCTTTGCCCATAGTGAAGATTTTTGGTTTTGAGGTCGTTTTTCTCACAGGTTCTGGTGATTTTAATCGTACTGCTGTCTGGTTTGTTGTCAGCGACTATTTCAAGCATTTCGTTGAATGAGCTGTGGCAGTGAGCTTTTTGTTTACTGTTTAGAAAGGTCAGTGAGTCAGTTGTGAGGTGCCTTTGATGTGGATAGTAGTGCCAGTTGGCTAGTATATCATCTGATATGGACATGGCTCAGATGATGTACTAATCAATCAGATTGCTGGATTTTGGAAGCCCATTTTATATAGAGTGGCGGTAGACATCACATACTGTACATAGATTTCAGCAATGCCTTCGATATCACCCAACACAGAAGGCTATTTATTAAGAGTATCCTGGACAATGTGGAATTAGGTGATACATAGGGCTTGAAACTGGGCTGTTGGACAGAAGGCAGGTGTGCAGTGGTACATAGCATCCAATCAGTGAACAGAGAAGTGACCAGACAAGTAAGGCAGAGATCAGTTCTGGGAATTGTCCAGCTTAATGTCTAAAACAGTGACATTGCAGGGAGTATGGAAGGCAATGTCTGTCTATTTTCATATGACACTGCATTCTGCAACACAGTGGATACTCCAGAAGGTGTGCAGAAACTTTAGAGACCTGTAGAAGCTTTAAGTTTGGTTGAAGGTGTGTAAACTGAGGTTTAATGCAAAAAAGTGTAACATAATGAACATGGGTAGATGGAAACCTGGGGAGAGCTACAGGATGTGGTTTGACCTATTGACTCTAACCAAAGTGCACAGTGGCTGCTGGGAGGGTCAGTACCATGCTGTCTGTGGTGCAAATAAAGAGGTATTACTAGCAGGAGATGGACCTGCAGGAGAATGGCAACAAAGCTGGTGCATGGCTTGCATCACTAAACATATGAGGGGAGACTAGAATACCTCAATATCTACTCAGGGTAGTAGGTGAAAGAAAGTGTGGACATGCCAGAAACTTTCAAGTATCTCAAGGCCATAAACAATGTGCAGTTTGGGGATCTTTTCCAATGTTGAAAAGATATGGGCCATGATATGAAATAAGGGCAGATAGATTCAGAGGTAACACGAGAAAGAGTTTCTACACAGAGGATTGTGCATGCACAAAACGGTCTGCCACATGATTTGGTAAGTGCAAGCATGGTGGTGGGGTTTACATATGGCAGGGATAGGCACAAGTGAACCTTGGGTGGTGGGTCCGATGGAAAATGATTTACCATTTAGGGCCAGTTCCCACGCACAAGTATAGTGCCCACCAGCATAGTAGATGTGCTTGGTGGTCCTTCTTGCCTGCCAGTTTGTATGTGTCTAACTTCATTTCATGACCCCAGATTCATCCAGAAAATGTTTTTGAGTATTGCTGCTCTTTTATACCTGTTCATACTCCTGTGGCACTTTAGTGTTTATATCTTGCCCTTCCATCTTGCTCTGATATTCGTTGGGATCCTATCTTACTTCACAAAGCCTCTCCTTATGAGGTTTTTCATGTCATAACTGCACCTTCTTGTATCAACCAGTCTGTCAATGTCCTTTCCCATCACTGGTTTCTATAACTGGTCACATCAATGTATTTGAGGTTTCACCAAGGATCTGTACTCTCACACAACAACCTCCTTTTTTCTGCCGGCAATAATAGTCCAAATGCACCCCAACATCCAGTTATCTTTCCCAAGTTCTGTTGTCCATTGTTCAGTCCACATTTCTGTCACTTGTTATGCTTTCTCATATGTCATGTTCCTGTCTGGTGCCTGCCATTGACCACGCACCCCCTTTAGGTATAGCTCACGTTCATTTCTATGCCCCAATTGCATTACTATCTATTACTGGCATTATAGCAAAGTTGCCACACTTCTGACCACTACTCTGAACTTCTTATATCAGCTCTCATTTTTCCTATTCCCATATGTGTCCATTCTCATTTTTCCTATTCCCATATGTGGAGCAAGCTATGTTACAGATGTTCCTGATACATGCCTACATTCAAAGAAGCCAGAAGAAGAAGGTCATTTGGTCTATCAAGTCTGCCCATATTGCAGGCTCCACAGATTCAGCTTATGTCCCTGCCCTCTATCCCCACTCCTCCCATCCTTCGGACCTATGATCCTTACCCTTCCCCTATACCTATCCCAGCCTCTCTTAAACCTACTCAGTGTCTTCAACAAGATGACCTCTTCCGGCAGTGCATTCCAATTTTCCACCACCCTTGCAGGGAAGAAGTGTTTCCTAACCTCCCTGCTAAACCTTCCACACTCCAGCGTAAAACTGTGCCCCCTCATGTTATGGTTGCCACTCAGCTTAAAGAGATTCTCCTTATGAACCTTATGTATCACTTTCAAGTATTTTAAGGTCCCAATCATGTCCCCTCTCTCTCTCTCATGTCTTCCATGGAGTACATGTTCAGTGCCCTCAACCTCTCCTCGTAGGCCTTACTCTGTTGACAGGCTATCATCTTTGTACATTTGAACAAACATACATACATACATAGGAACATGCATACAACATGCAAGCAGAAATAGGCCTCACAGTCTATTGAGTCTGCCCGATTGCACAGCTAGTCTCTTAACTTGCAGCTGCCCCACTCTCCCCTTCCCACCTCATAACTACCCCCCTCCCAACTCTGTCCCACATTTTCTTAAATCCTCCCACAGTTTTACACAATACCATCTCCTCTGGCAGAGTGTTCCACTTATCTACCACCATTTCTGTGAAAAATTGTCTCCTGATTTCACTCCTGAATCTCCACCCCTCCAATATCTTCTGATGCCCTATCGTGTCCCTCCCCCGTCTGATGTGAAGAATCCATTCTGTATTAATTATATTAATACCCTTTAGGTACTTAAAGATTTCACGTCATATCCCCTTATCCCTCCTCTCTTCCAGGGAATACATTTGCATGCCTCCCAGCCTCTTCTTGTAGGATTCACCCTCAAGTCCCTGTATCACCTTGGTTGCCTTACACTGCACTCCCCCCAGCAATCTAATGTCCCTCTTCAGGAATGCACACCAGTACTGTATGCAGTATTCCAGGTGCAGCCTGACCATTGACCTGTACAGGGGTAGTATCACTTCTCTAAGCCTGGAGGAGATTCCTGTTGCTATGCACCTCAACATCTTGCTTGGCATTGCAGCTGCCTTCCTGCGCTGAGCGGAGTGGTTCATACTTCTCATTATTAGTACCCCTAGATCTTTTTCCTCCTGTGTGCTTATCAATTGTACTCCTCCCAACTGATATTTCCTCCCCTGGTTCTTTGTTCCGAAGTGCATTACCTTGCACTTCTTGGCATTGAACCCCAATTGGCATGTCTCTGACCTTTCCTGTAGTTTGGTCAGGTCCTCCTGCAACCCCCTTGACCCCTCTATGTCATCCACTACTGCACAGATCTTAGTATCGTCTGCAACCAGACTGATCCTACTACAGATCTTGTTTCAGATATCGGATATGAATATCACAAAAAGCACCCGTCCCAGTATTGAACTCTGGATTGCCCTACTCGTAACGTCCATTGGTGATGAGAGTTCCCCACCACCATTTGTTGCTTACCCCTCAGCCAGTTGGTGATCCAGTTGGCCATTTTTGTCCCCACACCAGTGTATTCGAGTTTTCCCCCCAGCATCCCATGCCACGCTGAGTCAAAGGCCTTGCTGTAATCCAACTATAAGATGTCTATTGCTTGACCCCTATCCATTTCCCTGGTAACCCAGTTGTAGTACTCGACTATGTTTGTCTGGCAGTATCTGCCCAATACAAAACAGTGCTGTTGGCTGTCTTAGAGCCCATTGTCCTCCAGAAAGGTTATCAGTCTCTCCTTTAGTATTGACTCTATGAATTACCCCACAATTGCAGGGAGACTCACCGTTCAGTAGTTGCCTGGATCATCATTCGGGCAGCTTTTATGAATGGGCACTACATGGGCCATCCTCCAGTCCTGTAGCATGCATCCTATGTCCAGTAATGTACTGAACAGGTTTGCCAGTGGTCCCACCTGGATCTCCACCAGCTCCCTAAGTTCCTTGTGGTGAATGCCATCTGGACCCAGAGCATTGTCTGCCATCACTGCCCTTAGTCCCTCCAGCACCCAGTCCTCCGTAATTCAAATATCATTTGCCCACACACACCCTCTGCCCATTCCCCCTTCCCATGGGGTTTCTGCCCCCTCTTTCCTTCATGAACCTCTCCTCATAGGCCCTAATTACAAACAACCTAGATTGCTTAGGAAATCAAATGCAAACAAAGGACAGTGACAGCTTTAATATTACGCTCATTGATTTACAACCACCTATTAGTAAAACAACATGTAATTCTTTAAACTCTAAATGTGGGCATAAGCTGGGACAAACAAACACTGATACTTCAACAGTAGTAAATAAAAAAACTTTATATGAATCAAAAATTAACTGTATTTTATCAATAAATGAGTGCTCAGGATCCCTAGTTACAGATCATCATGTACCCGACCCTCCTTCCACTTTAACTAGGATTTTAGTTACATCTATGGATACCGCTGAATCAAATTTTCAGGACTTGCCACATCAAGTTTATGTATTAGGAGACTCTATTATTAAACATATAGATAGGGCAATCTGCAATCCAGATAAGGCCACAAGAACATGCTCCAATTTTAGAGGAGCAAAGATTGCCGACATTACAAATATGGTCAATGATATACTAATGGATGTAGGAAGTAACCCCTTGGTTATTATCAATGTAGGCACAAAAGATATAAATCAAAATAATATCCTACAGATTAAAAGAGATTTTGTGACTTTAAACAATTTACTTGTAGAGCGGTGATGCACTACATGCTTTTCAGAAATTTTGCCAGTACCAAGGGCAACAGACAAAATTTGTAAAATTAAAGAAATCAATGAATGGCTGAGGAAGTGGTGTTATGGACAGGGAATATGTTGCATTACACGTTGGGAAAACTTTGATGGTAGGGAATCCCTCTTCAGTTGGGATGGATTGTACCTCAGCAGGAGGGGAAGTGTCCGTCTGGGTAAAACATTGAGTACCATCATTACCAATCATTTAAACTAAATAACATGGGGGAGAATTGGACTATTCCAAATTCTCTTGATGGAGGAAAGAATATTGGAATTGGCAAAGTGTTTAATTTTCTGTCCTTTAACTCAAGATCTTTAAATTCCGTAAAAATGGCTGAACTTTCAATAAAATGCATCCAATTAGATTTAAGTATCATTGCTGTTACCAAAACCTGGTGGGATCAGTCTTCTCTGTGTATGCAAGATATTCCAGGTTATAACCTTTTTCATAAAGATAGAGTAGATAGTAAAGGTGGCGGAGTTTGTCTTTTTGTTAAAGATGATATTTCTGCATATGAAATCACTACAAATAGTATGACAGAATCAATATGGATTTCTATCCAACCTATTGACCATCCCAAAATTAATATAGGAGTGTGTTATAGACTACCATCAGCAGATATTCAATATACAACTGAATTATTGAACTTGATATTGGAATTCTCTCAAAAAAACAATACTTTATTTTTTGGGGACTTCTACATGCCCAGTATAAATTGGAAATTAAATACAAGTAACACTAACCATGAGAGGTTATTTATGAATACAATCACTGACCTAGGTTTGGACCAACTGGTAAATGAGCCTACACGAGGTAATAATATACTGGATCTAGTCATTGTTAATTAAGGTTTTAATATTTCTGAGACTCAAATTATGTCATCAATTGGCAATAGCAATCATAATTCTATATTTGCTAGTTTACAATTACAAACACTTAAAATTAAAAACAACTTTCAATGTAGGAATTACAATAAAGCTAACTTTACTGTGATAAACCAGGAATTATCACACATTGATTGGTCCAAATTTAAAAACAAAGGAGTAAATGAAATATATACATGTCTTATAAATATTATTCATGAACTAGAGGATAAATATATTCCCCTATGGTCAAATTGTAATAAAAAAGGTAAAATACCTGTCTGGTTCAACAATACTATTAAAAAATAAAATTAAAACTAGAGAATATTTATTTAAAAAATTAAAGACAAATTCTAACATATTACTTAGACAGATACAGAACTGCTCTTGCAACATTAAAAAAATCAATCAAAGCTGCAAAATTAAAACTTGAATTTAAATCAGCACACTCAAAAAACAACCTGAAATCCTTATTTTCTTATATGAATGGAAATAGAGTCAATAATAGAAATATAGGACCACTCTGTAATAATGGAATCACTATAAATACAA
The DNA here is from genome assembly GCA_016271365.2 of Neoceratodus forsteri. NCBI lineage: Eukaryota > Metazoa > Chordata > Ceratodontiformes > Ceratodontidae > Neoceratodus > Neoceratodus forsteri. The sequence continues at coordinate 132,773,933 of JADMNL010000022.1, forward strand.
AGATATGGCAGATCACTTCAATAGGTACTTTTGTTCAGTCTTTAATCAATCAGGAAATTCTGTAATCAATACTAATAGTAATGATTCCTGTATTCCATTATTTGAACTAAAAGAAATTAAAAATTCACTATCTAAATTTAAAAGATCAACTGGTTCCGAACTGGACAATATTAATGCTATACTTCTTTTGGAAACACTGGATTCAATCATTATTCCTTTACAAATATTATTTAATTAATCTTTATTGGATTGTAAGATGCCTGAAGTATGGCGTACTGCTTTGGTTACACCAATTTATAAAAAAGGGCCAAAATCTGATGTTCAAAACTATCGTCCAATTAGTCTAACCTCTATTTTGGGGAAAAGAATGGAACAATTAATTAAAGATAGGTTGGAAAATGAATTGGAAAAATTGAACATTCAGGATTTATCTCAGCATGGATTCAAAGCCGGTTTCTTATGTACAACAAATCTCATATCATTCTACCAACATGTTGCTAAATTATTGGATAGCAATGTAGCTACTGATGTAGTGCTACTAGATTTTAGTAAAGCATTTGATCATATATCACATTCCTTACTAATAAATAAATTACATAATTTTAAAATCCCACTTTGTTTAGTAAACTGGATATCTGAATGGCTGTATAATCGTACTCAATCAGTTAAAATAAATGGAGCACTTTCAACATCTGGAGCAGTTACAAGTGGGCCTCCACAAGGTTTCATTTTGGGCCTGATTTTGTTCAACTTTTTCATTCATGATATGGTAATAGAATCTAAAAATTACTTATCCAAGTTTGCTGATGATACTAAACTGGGTGAAAGAGTTGATAACATAGAAAAATTTTAAATTCTAGAACAAGACTTGTATACAATTGAACAATGGGCTAAAAATATGTAATGTTATTTAGCATCACTAAATGCAAGATCTTGCATTTTGGTAAAAATAATACATTACACAACTACTATTTAAATAACCAGTTATTGGAATCATCCAGTTGTGAAAGAGACTTGGGTATATTAATAAATAATAAACTGACATCAGATGACCATTGTAGTAAAGCAGTTAGATCCGCTAATATTGTAATAAGACAAATTAAAAAAAAACTTTCATTAGTAAATCAGAACATAATTTGATCCCACCGTATAGAGCATATGTCAGACCACACCTGGATTTATGGTTCTCCCTTATGGAGTCCTTATACAAAAATTACATAAATCGCTTGGAACAGATACAAAGAAGATTGACTAAATCTATTTCAAGATTAAAACATAAGTGTTATGAGACCAGGTTACAACAAACTTGTCTCTACCCCTTAACATTAAGAAGAGAAAGGGGAGATTTACTTCTAATGTATAAACTGGTTCACAATCCTAAGTTACTTAGTATATGTGGATTGGAATTTGCAGAAAAAAGAACTGTAGGAAGATTACACTCTAATCAACTAAAAGTAGAATGGGCCAATAACAACAAATATGATAACTTTTTCAATATAAGGGCAGCAAAATCATGGAATTCTTTACCACCTGCAGTTGTAGATTCAGCTAACTTTGAGATTTTCAAAACTAGGCTCAATCTCTGGTTATTGGCCTAATAATAATAATAATAATAATAATAATAATAATAATAATAATAATAATATTTAACCAAGTGTCCCACTATTGAGGGAGAACAATCTAGATGGGCCTTGAGCCTTCTCTTGTCCTACTTTATCCAGTAAATCCAGTAAATGAACACAGAGCAGAAGTTCTCATTCAGTGGCTCTGCCCATACTGGGTCACAATGTTGCATACTTAATAGTTTACATTATAGCTGACCTGCAATAGCACTGTCCATGACAGCGAATGGTGCAATACCTCGTAAACTGCTGTACGCGGTATTGCCATTCACACACTCCCAGGCAGAGGATAAGACCTCTGCTGGGAGTGGGTTCTGCCTAGCAGCTGCCGTGGCTCACTAGATGGCGCCACAGCAGCAGGAACTCAGGCGCTGCGTCTGGACTAGGTTTGATTCCCGGTCCCAGACATTTTATTTTTTTTCGCAGATTGTGTGCTCCCCGAGTTGGACCCCCCGGAGTCAAGAATCTTTAGTGGTGGGGGTCTGGGATGTGCTGTCCCCCATGATGGGGGGTGTGGAGGGCAGAACCCTCCACAGAAAAAAGAGTTATGATGCATGGCATAAATTGCGCTGTATTGGCAGTGCAATTTAGCCATGCGGTATAATGTCTTGCAACATTATGACCCCGTGCTGCCTCTGTCTGGTCCTCCCCCTTCTCCACCCACCCCCATCTTTGTTAAACCTCAAAATATGGTATTCGATTCTTCTTCTTCTTCTCTCACCAATGTATCTGAGGAAGTCCTTTTCCCAGTTCATGATTCCCTGTGCCAGTCTCAGCTCACTGAAAGCCTTGGCTGCTCTGACTAGCCTGGTAGCCTCCACGGATTGCTTCATGTACTCGTCTTTGTCCTCTTTCCCTCCTGATTTCCTAAGCCTCCAGAATGCTTTTCCCTCTGCTCTCACCCCTTCTATTACCTCTCAAGTCAGCCAGCTCAGTTTCTTTGCTCTCCCCTTCTTGCCCCATGTCCTGGTGAAGGTTTCAGTAGCCTCTGACAGCCCTTTCTTAATAATATTCCATTTTTTGCTGTCACTCATGCATGCCTGAATTCCCAGTCGATGCCTAACCAAAATAACCCACATCCTTTTAATGTCCACTCCCTTAAAATTGATCACCCTGGTACCCGTTCCTCCTGTTACCCTTCCCATATTGAGTGTGAACCACACTATATTATGGTCTCTCCTATCCAGGGGGTCCTCCATTCCCAGATCCCTGATAACCTACCTGATTGTTATTACCAGGTCCAGAGTCCTACCCTCCCTAGTAGGCCCATGGACCAATTGCACCAGGAAGCTTTCCTAAAATACATCTAGTAATCTCTGCAGCTTTGCACAAGTGGTGGTAGGGGTGTTCCACTCTACCACAGGGAGGTTGAATTCCCCCACCACTACAGTGTCCCCCTTCTTACAGACTCTTCTAATTTTCTCGGCCATCTCCCTATTCAGGTCATCCCCCCAAGCTAGTGGCCTGTACACTACACCCACCCTCATTGTCTTTTTTTTATAGTCTTAAAACTGCATCCATAGTACCTCTGCCCTGCCCTCCATCCCCTTCTCTCTCATACATCGTATGTCCTCCCTTATATAAATTGCCACTCACCCACCTTCCTCCAGACATATTCTTTCAGAGTATCCTGCACCCTGGGATCATCATATCCCAGTCCTGGTTCTGGGTGGCACATGTTTCTGTCATGGCTGCAATATCTTCCCTCCCTACAGCCAATGTAGGCCTCCTCTGGACCTTCTCCATCAGGTTAATGTCCTTTTTGAGGTGTGGGCACCAGTACTAAACTTCATACTCTACAGTCAGCCTTACCATTGCCTTGTACAAGGGCACTACAACCTCCTCTTTCCTACTACTGATCCCTCTAGCTATGCATACCAGCATCTTGTTTGCATTTGCTGCTACTTTCTTGCACTGCATGGAGTGCTTCAGGTCACTAGTGATCATCACTCCCAGGTCCTTCTCCTCCTCTTATGCAGATACTCGGACTCCACATCTGTGTTCCCACCTGCACCTTTTTTCTGATAGCTGTTGCATCATAGCAAAATGTTATTCCAAACATTGCATAATGCCAACCACTTCCAGAAATGTGTAGCTCTAGACTTCTATTCATTTTTCCAGTCAGTCCATGGTATAGTAATCATATTTCATTAAATTATTTATATATAGCACCTTTTGCTCACCACTCGTTATCAAATAGAATGCATTTTTCAGTCGATTAGCATTTTCATGCATGAAACTGCAGATCAATTTTTCCAGGTTAATGTAATAAACTGATCTTGTTAACATCTGCTAGAAAGCGTCATTGTTCACACATTGCAGATTGCTCTGTCTCTCCACAGTGCCTGGCCACCTTTTGGTGGTCAGATATGATTATCCCCATGGTTCCACGTCCCCATGTCCCCACAATCACAGTCATAAGCCCCTAGAGTCCATCTCCTCCACACTCACTAGCAGTTTTGCGGCAGCTGAGGGCTGGTTCATGTCCAGAAAACTCCTCGTAAATGGGAAAAAGACAAAAGCCATGCTCTTTGGAACCAAACCTTTCCTAAATAAAGCTGCCAAAACAAATTCCACACTCACAGTATGTCCTCCTGCAAGCCCCCCCCCACTAGAGCAGGTAACCTCTTTCGAATATCTCGGTGTCACTTTTGACCCATCGAGCACCTCCTGTGATCACACAACCCAGACCATAGCTAAGATCCATCAGAAGCTAGGTGCGGCCTACCAAGCTTTCCCCTTGCTATCCCCTGAAGCCCACCTTACCATTGCACAAGGCAATCTTCTTCCCCTCCTGGATTATTGCTCCTCCATCCACTCACACCTGTCCAAAAAGGAACTTTCCCATATCACCACAACTTATAATTCCATTGGATGCTTCATTCTCAAAGCCCCTTCATTAACCCATCATTGCTCACTCTACCAACCCCTTGGGTGGCTCCCCCTCCAGGCACACTTTGACTATGCCACAGGCTGTCTGATAGACAGCTCCCTCAAAAATTATAAACTTTCCCCCTATGCTCCCCTTCTTATACATAAAACAGCAACCAGACCTACTAGGGTATCCTCCTTTCCAAACCTTGAGGTTCCACATGTCTCCATAGTCATGGGCAATAATGCTTTCTCTGTCTCTGCCCCCTCCCTCTGGAACAGTTTTCTGGCACTTGTTCGTACATCATTGTCCCATGAGTCTTTCAAATCTAACTTGAAGGCCTGGCTACTGGAAGCATCCTCCTGCAAATGCTCACCAAGTAAAGCAGACACCCAAAAGCCACCATAATCTTCTGCCATGAACAAGGTCAGCACAAACACCCTCTATTTCTCCCCACCCCTGTCCCTCCCTCTATAGAGCCAAAATCCACATGGTGCCCACCACAATGCCCTGCTCAACCCTCTCTCTTAGGTCATCTTGCATGGCACCTTAGACAAATGCTAGTTGTCCATCTTTTGAACCTACCTTAGTACTGTTGCCTGTATGGCTCACGGTACCTTAATTTACCATGATTGTATACCACAGGTAATCAACAGATGTCTCAACATCCATCTTGGTGTTTTGTGCAGTGTAATTTCAAATGTTTGTAAAGTGTAACCATAAGCATATACTGTGTATACTTCTACTGTATGTCTCATGCCACCACGTTGTGGCCCAGGCCATGACTGAAAATGGTCCTCTGCACCTACCTGGTTACCAAAAACATAAATATATATATATATATATATATCGCCATACCCCTTTCCAGCCATTCACTTGTGAATTGGTAATCCTAGATTGCCATCTGTTATCCATATCTTTCCAGTACATTTTTTTTCCAGGACAGATACACTCAGCACCAGGGTCACACAATATGCAAGTAGGAGCTGTTGGATTAAAAGCCAGGTCTCCATGTTTGCAGCTCAGAACCTATATAGTAATGTGTCTATATTGTTTGCAATTGTTACAGGAGATGAATCAACTGGTGTTGGATCCTGCAGCTATAACAATGTCTGCACCTACCGACAAGATATCTTTGGTTTTCCACCTGATCCAGATGTTAATCGCTCCAGAAGACATACATGATATTGACACTACATAGTATGGTGACCTAGTCATCTTGGGAGGAGGGTCAGGGTTCTGGTACCAAGCTGTTGCATCTGGCACATGCGCGATGTCTACCCAGATCCATCCAGACAGCACACAGGGTTTTGGCCACATCAGATTGTATAATTCGATGTGATATGCCACCACAAACTGAGGAAACATGACAACAATGTTAACGCCCTTCTGTTTAACTGCTAATGATCAATCTAACACTGTTGGTTGATGGGCTTATATCGATCTTTAACCACTACTATTATGGCACATTGGAATACCACAAAGAAAGACTCTGTTTTTCTATGCATTGACTGTTGGATAATTTGAAAGCAATGTCTCTGCTGACTGGCTAAGGTGCAAAATATATTTTTGCCGTTGAGGCTGTACTGTTTTATGTTCACTATGTATGACTGAAATGTCACTTTGAATGGACTGTTATTATTTATTCCTGCCTTTTGCTGCTGAAATAGTTTGCAGTCAAAAATCAATTAAAATTGTGTTTCCTACCCAAGTTGTCTCTGCTTGCTTCTACTTCAATTACACATTTTTTAACCTGTACACAGTTGTAGGTAAACTCCTGTGAGGTAACACTATAACAGTAAAAAGTCTAAGTAAAGTACTCAGAGACTCCGTGCATAATGTGGAAAATCAAAGTTTTTTTGTGGTTGTCTGCCCATTAATAACCTTCTCCCAAGCACATCTACCTTATCATGTGGTCTTCCGTGGGTCACAGCACAGTGGAGAAGGTTGGTCACTGACAGACAGCCACAAATTGCATTTGGATGTACACATTTAGTTTGGAATCTGTGACCGCTTTATTTTAATGTTTTTTTCTGTTGAAGATTGCCTGGCGGCCTTGTTCATGCCAGCTAGCCATGTTCTTATAATGGAAACATGATGATGGTCTTGGTTTGATATACAAAGTGCATGACAGAGACCATGGTTTTTATCAAGAGCTCTTGTGCATGCACCCTGTTTTTATCCACAGTACATGACTGTGCAACACACTTGAACCCAGTGCCATGTATAGTACTCGTGAGCATCTGGTGACCTTGAAATAGCTGCAGTCACTCAAACAAGGAACATGGAAAGCAAATAATGTAATGTTAATATACATAGTTACATAGTACACAAGAAAGACAGGGCACAAAGGGTTGACTGGTTTCACACTATAACAAATAGTGTATGGAAATAAATATTAATACAGGGGTGATGAGTAGACACTGTGTGTCACACTGGATTCTTGGAACTTGCAACACTGCGCCAACAGGTGTTGCCTAAGAACACCATGCGCATGTGCCAGAAATGGGAATAACAGACAATCAGCAATATCAAACAAATGTCAAACAACTGATGTTTACTGGTACACCCATGGATATGGCTAACTCCAGGAGAATGGATAGCAGCTAGTAGTGCAATCAACTCAGAATAGCCAATATTAATCCTGTTAGGCAGAAATGAAGAAATAATCACAGAAGTTTCAGTGGGCGGCAATCCATGATCCATTGACCACTTTACTGCATGGTTCACGGTGAAGACACTACAACAGTAAAGCTACACAAAAGCAAGCAGCTTAGACATCATCCAGGTATAATGTGTGAATATGGAAGATGGTACTAATGCTGTACGGAATCACTCACAAGGGTTGAGCAATGGTGATTGCGAATAATGTGGGAGTACCTCAAGGGTGCACTAACTGAGGGAACAAGTGCTGGAGTCAAGCACATTAACAAAGAAATAAGAGAAAGAAAAATATCATTGTTTTCCAGAGCAGTCTTGGGTGTGGTTTCTCATGAAAAAAAAATGTTGTTCAAAAAATACAAGTCGACATAGAGTCAGGAAGACAGGGAATTGTATTTTGCAAAGCTTTGTGAGGCTGTATAGGAATTCAGACATGTAAATTCACACACAGAGGAAGGAATCTCCTAGACATTGATGTTTGTGGCCAACACCTTCTTAAGGCAAATAAGTGAAACAAGAAAGACCAAGGGAGTGATAGTGAGGCCACATAAAGTATGAGGGCTAGATGGCATAGGGACACCAATAATAAACAGAGATTCTGAATGAGTACTTCAGCTAAGCATTCATGAATGATGGAGAGGGGTTAAAGCAAAAACAAGTATCAAACAGAGACACACATACAGGAGGGGTGTGCACCAGGCCAATCACAGAATTGAGAGCACAATGGGAACTCTGGCACTTGAAGGTGGGCAAGCCGACATGGGCAGATAGAATATGTCACTGAATTCCAACTGAACTCCGGTTGGTGGTACTGACAACACTGGTTGTGCCCTTCAATAAATTGTTTGGATAAAAAGTAGTACCGGAGTAATGGAGGAGGGACAACTTAATAACTTGCACAATAACGGAAGGATGCTGTAAGTGGTAAACTATAGGTTGGGTCCCTTCAACCATAGTGATGATAAGATGGTGGATTCTCTGTTAGAGGACAGCAATGTGGAATACATAGAAATGGGCATGTATTTAATGGACCAAAAGCACCCAGTATTCACAATATGAAGGTTGAGTCAAACAAATCTACTATATTTTGTTTCCATGTGACAAAGGTTACAGTTCAGGGATGGGCAGTGGGAATTGCCTGAATGCATTTTACCATTTCTGCAGGGGAGCCACACAATGGCAACTGCTGTGTATAACAAGAGTACAGACTTTGCACCGGAGGGTAGCTAGCAAAAAGAAGACATGGAGAAAAAGGTAGCACCTAAAAGGAGTGATAGTGTTGCTGTCAAATCAGTTCATTAGGCTGTTACAGATGAACAAACAAAAGACCAAACCACTATTCTCAAGGGATATGTCAGTCAAACTTATGGAATAGCGAGTGCAATTAAAGCTATTCCTGGCATGGCAAGAGGATAAAGCCAAGCCAAGTTATATATAGATGGACAGAGTGTGTCCGGGAAGGCACTTAATGTTGAATCATTCTGAAAATTTGTACCATGAAGGCACAGGCTGTAGAAAGGTTCATGAATACTACAAAACGATGTGTCACCCATTCTGATGGGTACATTAGTAAATAAATAAAGGACAGGTGCATGAAATTTGGGTTTAAAGGAGCAGGAGTGTGTTACAAGGATGGAGTCAGTGAGGCGTTTTTATTAATGCATGATGACTTTAGCTCTGTACACAGTGGTGGCTGCAGTTTATATGATCTCCAGGATTCATTTATCATTTCACCTGAACAATGTCAATGTGTTTGCACCAAATATTGATGTTCTACACAAAAACTGTTCACAAATACAGTGAAGCCCATCAGAATGAAGTATGGTGTGATAGGTTTACTGCAGGACAAAAGGGCTTAACTCACATTGCAACTGCATTGTTTACTGCAGTAACCATACTGCAGAATACTGCAGTGCTGGGCTTCACCCTAGTGTGCTTCACTGTATATTCACCTCATGTGATTCCTGTAATGGGACATCACACTCATGTCCTTCAATGGGGGTACCGTTTTTACTCTTGTTTAAACAGATGCAGAAAACATGCCAATTATTGGCCAATACGGACCTCAAGCCACATCCGTTCTTCCCATTTACCCTACCTGTGTTAGTGCCACATCACTTTAAGTGGTCATTCTCCTTTGTTCCAACCCCACACCCATCCCTATGGTTTCCATGTGACTATTCCTTGCATGGTGAATACCTTCCAATGTGCATTTCACCATGTGATCCTTTCTCTTGCCCTCTGGGACCTCTGCAGTGCTCATTAAGTCACTAAACAGGATCTACACTGGCACTGTATTCTCCACCAAAGCTTCATTGGGGATCCTGTGATATCTTCCATACAGACCAGTTGTTTTGACATTGTCTTATGATTAATGGCTGCTGTTTACCACCATCCTCTCAGTAAATAAGGTGTCTAGCTGTGAGTCATGTCCCTCTATCTATTCCTTAAGAACTGAGTAGAAGTACCTACTTTGGATTTCACCCTGCACTAGGTCCCTATCTATGTGCACACTGTTTCATCTGGCCCATATCAAACGCATCTTGGAGTCTTCCAGCATCATTCATGAACACAGTCATATGCGTGCTGGGGCACAGGCATGTCACACTCCCAAACAGCAGCAGTGGTGTGTGTATGCACAGTCATTTCTACAAAGCTGACACTTTGAAGGGCTCTCATAAATTAATTTTCTTTGATTCCTGTTTGTATATTATTTTATTCCACAAAGTACCATTGTTTAACATAAAAATTTTTTTTACAAATTTACAAATGTTTATTTTTACACATTATCCATGGCTGAAATAACACAGAGCAACATTTACATACACAAACATCATTCACAAGGTTTGGCATTCCCAGAAAAAAGAGACATGGCCACTCTAACTCCCTATATGTCCTGACTGTGTCCTACACTCTTAGTAAACACTGTTCCTTTATTGCAGTTATAAAGTGATAATATGATGTGGCAACACAATAAGTGCAGTATGCCCTTTTTTCTGCATTTTTTTTATTGAGATCTAATGATTAAAACAACAATTACATAACTATAGGCTATAGTTTGTAACATTAAAAAGACAATCATGAATATTAGGGTCAGTATATATACATTGTAATGGTGTGTTACAACATATGTTAACTATTCATTTTTTCTGGCTCCATATAATACAACCATCTATATTTCTTTCAGTTAAACTGGTACACAATAAGCATTGTTGAACTTTAGATGCATACATTAAACACGTGAGGGCAGACAGTATACCTAAATTACAAGGTTGTACATATAACATATGTCATGTATAACTAAACAAAAATTTCAGGCCATGTGTATTTTGACACATTGGTGCTTTGAAGCAAGGAATATGACATTAGTCTACCAGCTTAAAATGTATACAACTCAATGCATGCCTTTGTTCATGTTGACACACAGAGTAATGTACATGCATACATTTTGCAACGTGCATCAATCAGCGTAGTCAGGAGTAGGGTGTAGTGATGTAACCTAAAGCATTATAATTACTGGTGACCATATTTATCAACCTGATTATCAGCATCTTCAAAGTCCATCATAACCAGTAATCCAGTTATTATGGAGTTCGACGCAGTAATAAGCTGCAATCAGGTTATTGCTGTGTTCCAAACAACTTTCACTTTCCTTTACTTTACACACTGACTGTAGTGTTGCCAAGTGCTGTTTGCTCTTACTTTTCTACAGTGTCCAGTGAAAGAAGATGCTAAATGGAGAGCGAGGATAGAGAGCGTGACTTGGAGTCCTTTGAACACTAGAAACAAGCATTAATGAGTATTCATATAGCAATGCTTGCTCCCTCTTGCATGAAGTATTCACTGGTCTCATAGTCAATCATTCTCCTTGTGCTAGACAAAGAAGCTTAAGGAACACAGTTGACATGTTTTTTTGTACTGAACAGTACTCTTTTGCTGTAATTTGTACAATATTGGCTAGAAGACCAAACACCGCTTGGTCACACTACAGTATGTGGAAAAATTGCAAGAAAATGAAACTTATGTAACATCAAGCCCAAGCAAATATAAAAAATAAAGAATAAGCAAGTTTATATTGATGGATTTTTTGTGCTCACTCAGTGAGTGATGAACACATAAACCATGCATGCTTCACTCTCGTTGTTTATGTGTCATCACTCACCACTGTTGATCAAAATAAAAAACATGGTATACACTTGCCTATCCATTATTCTCTATACCTTACAGGTTCCAATGTATGTTATGCACCAACGAAACTCTAAAATCAGGCTAGTACCCAATTACCATTGTTTGATCTTTCAAGACATAATCAACATATGCCTTTCATAGACTAGAAAAATAAATCCATCACTTCCATTTCATCAAGGCTAAGTGTGTGCACGACTGGAGAACATGTATGCATAGCTAGAATAAAACTGTTTTGGATGGATGGTGGTTTACTCATCCCTTATAATAGAACTAGGATAAAATCAATGCAATGTTATTCAGCACCTGACCATGGAACCAAGGATTGTACTTGAACATATTAATGGCAAGCAATACACACATGGGCAATATACCTGCCTGTAACATAGGTGTAAGAGAGGGGAAAGGAGTCAGTGGGTCACATACATGAGATGGCAAGGAAAGGACAAGTTCAGCAACTGGTGGATTTCCATGAGCTGGACATGGACCTGAACACTAAGGCAACTGCATCCACAAGAAGCAAAATGATCCAGTGACCACCCAATACTTCATGTTGGGGCACAAGGCGGAAGAAACATAGAAAACCACAAAGCTTCTCAAAATGGGTAGCAGACAAGGTCAGGGCTAGAAGGGTGAGATTCATGACATATATACTGTCATAAAGAGAGAAAGTGAGAGTGTGGTGTACATGGAGTGTCTGAGTGACTTGATGAAGGCAGTTCACGAGGCAAGGGCAGGGACAACTGAGGTTCAAGTGCCAGTATGGATAAAAGGGGTAAGAAACATCCTGCAGGTACATCGTATGGGTACATCACTAAAACCCAGAAACTGGTGGGAAAGGTGGCATGCTCAAGGGAGACAAAGATGAGTGTGTGGATGAAGACCACAACAACAGCACAATACATAACCATTACTTTTAATCAGTGTACCCTGAATAGGAGGAAGATCATGGACAATGGCTGGGCAACAGGGTTTATGGGGGGGGGGTATGCGGGCACAATTCCGTGTGCAGTGGTGAAACTGCTTGAAAAGCTCACAAAAAATGAAGTTGGACACAGCCATGTGATCAGCTGACATACAGCAGAGGATATTAAGATAGCTGCACAGGTAACTAGCAGTGCATCAGGCATCAGTGCATGTTCACCAAGTCATTAAACATGGGAGAGGTTATACGGCAAAGGAGAAGTGCAACTGTAATCCCACCACACCATGACTGCAATGGGGATGAGGCAAAGAACTATTGGCTATCAAGCCTCACCTCTGTTGTAGGGAAAATAATGGTGGCACAGCTGAAAGACATATTAGTGGCACAGTTGCAATCCTACCGTGGCCATGATCTGAGGAAACATGGATTCACAGCAAGTAGGAATACTCAAACAAATCTGATTGTTTTTTTTTCCAAGTTAAACAAGGAATTGGATCATGTGTGTTTGGGGGGGGGCATAGTTGACATTGCATTCCTTGATCTCAGCAAGGACTTTGCCAGTGCCTCACATAAGAGGCTGTTAAAATGCATGTGCTGGCAGGACCGGGTTCATAATTTCTAAAACTGACTGAAGGACAGGTGGCAGAGGGTTCTGGTAAATGGTGTCCCATCCATAGAGAAGTGCATGACCCACAGGTCAACTCCAGGGTTCTTCCTTGAGCTAGTCTTGCTCAATGCCTAGATCAGTTACATTGCATGGTGTCTGGATGGGACAAACTACCTGTTTGCAGGTGACATCAAGGTCAGCCAAAGGTTGGATAAGCCGGATTTAGTGGAGAAAATAAGGAGGCACCTGTATTTGCACAGAGAATGGTTGGAGGCATTGCCATTGTGGTTCAATGCCAAGAAGTGTAAAATAATGCACCCTTGTCAAGGGGACTCTGTGGAGAGCCGCAGAATGTGGGTTGGGGGGGCTGAAATTCAATATAGTGGAGGGGTTTAAACATGACTGGGACAAACACAGTGGAACCTTGGCTGGGAAGGTAGTGACGAAAAGCCATTGATCAGTTTGGGTGAGTGGACACATACATGTATCTTGTGTAAGGGCAGACTGGATGTGCCTTGCGGTTGTTATCTGCTGACAATTCCTATATTTCTATAACCCTCACAAACCATAAACCAAATGTGTTGCAGTTGTGTTTTGTGAACAGGAACATGTCTACAGCTAGTTTGTCACATAAGTTTTGCGTAACGGCACAGTATGTTGCATTCAACGTAATTTCTCTTTTTTTTGGTTTATAATAAAATTTTCTAACAGTATGTAACAGCAGTACACCAATGAGAAGCATGTGTAAACTTGAATACAGAAAGTGCAGTGAAGGGGCCAGTTTGTCGCAGTTCCTAGGTATGCATGTTGGGATTCAGCTCTCTGCGTTCGCTTTAGCATCCAACATGGAGGTTCTTATTTACAGGATGGCTCGATACTATGGTATGGTTTTAATTGAAAAGTCAATAAATTGATATATAAAATATGTGCCCACCTCCATTCACACACACATGCAGACACACACATACATGCACACACACACACACACACACATATACACCACGCACACTGACTGACACACAGACACTCAATGTATGAACAAGATTATATCAAGGAGTATTAGGCATTGACAGAGTATTATATTGCATACTTGATGCGACTCTAAGGTATGAAATGTATCAACAATTTAGCCAACACTGCAACAAAACAGAGTCGCAAAGACTAACACGTAGAGAAACACAGACGCAAACACACATATAAGGCAGGAGTTGCAGACATATCTTGATTTTTTGGATTAAAAGTATTATAATGCCTACTTGAAACATCTGGTTACTGATATGCCACTATTCCAGTTAGAGAGACATTAATTCCCTGTTGTGAAAGGTAATCTTGAGTTGAACATTTGAGACACTGATTGCACTTCAGTATGTCAGAGTGATAATCACATGTAGTGTACCAGATGGGTGCTTAGCAGTTTGTTACAGCTCCAATAATGGGACATGCAACAGGGGGTACCCAAGCATGGAGTCAACAAGAGCCATTGTCAAGCCATTGTCTATCACTGATTTGACATACAATGCTGCCTGCTAAGTTGTGTTGTGCATTTTCTAAGGAACTGTGTTGATGTGAATACTTGGAATTGCAAGCCTAACTTGGCACTGACTGTAGCCAGCATTTCAAGGTCAATAAGCCAAGACATAGATCAGTTATGACTGCCTGCTTGTATGTATACTGCCATGATCAAGCTGCCTGCTGAATCTCCTTTCATAAGCACTGCAGAACTGCATAATTTATCCCTCTACATGTGGTGGTGTAGGTGTGGCTGTTTAGGATATTATTCCGTGCTGGTGCATATGACTATGTTCACCAGTTGCATATATTTCTTCACTATATACATGCAAGAATAAGCAGAATAAGTCCATTTATGCCATGAATTATACTTGTAATAGCATATTTGATGACTAATGTCACTGACCTTGTACTAACAACCCACATTCCTTTCGTCACCACCCACCCATAGCCAAATGTACGTGGGTTCAAAGTATGAATGTATCCTTGTAGTTGTCAGGCACTGAATCATCTTCATCTTGAGCAATGCATATGGCAGTGCATTTGATGAGTCTAACAACTAATACATATAAACATGCATCTGAAATGTACACCAGAATAGCACTACTGAGAAACATAGATACATAGAAATGGTCAGCAGAGAATGGCTGCTAGGTCCATGTAGTCAGCCACTAACCCTAGATTTCTGTGGACCTTCTAACCATGGCTGATCAAAGTCCACCTCCCTCTGCTTCCTCTGCCAAGGTTACCTCATGCCTGTCCTGTCCACCGTACCCACTCCCACCATCACTTGCGGCAGGCTATTACGTGCATTGACCACAGCTCTGTGAAAATAAATGTACTGACATTTACACTTGACTTGCAAGCTCAAATTGCATAGTGTGTCCCCATGTTCTTGTGCTCAACCAACACTGCAGCATGTTTCTGCCCCGCACCTTGTTTACTGCATTGAGTTGCTTGAAGATTTCCATCATGTCAACCCTAGTCTGTCATCTCCTGCAGTGAGTACATAATGAGGTCATTTAGTCTCTCCTCATACACTTTCTGGTACAATCCCTAAACCCGCTGTGTTTCCATCCTCGGAACCATATTTACCCTGTCGATGTCCTTCCTGAAGGTATGACTTACAAAACTTGACATGTACTGCAAGTGAAGCCTTACCAGTGTGATGTACAAGACATCTCCTGCCCCCAAATTCTGTTTATGATGCCCTTGCTCATGCACCACAGCATGCCAATGACCTTCCACAACACGTTTTTACTCAGCTGGGGCAACTTTAGATAGTCTGAAATGTTCCCTCTCCTCTAGTCTCTTTTTACATAGGTCATTGCCCCCCCAACCCCACAGCTGCCCAATCTTGTAGTTCTCACCATGTGTTCTCACTTCCCACATGCATGAGGTTTGCACTTCTCAGAAATGAACATCAGTTACTATGCCACCAACTATTTATCAGGCATCAGCATATCACGCCTCATTGTCTATACCATGTCTGGTGTATCCATCCTATTGCAGATGTTGGTGTCATCGGCAAACAGGCATAACTTTGCCTCTGTCACTTCAGCAAAGTCACTAATAAAGACATTGAATAATACTGGCCAAAGGAATGATACATGGGGTACACCAGCTGGTCACTCCCCTCTCCCCAGATACAATAACAGTTACCGAAAGCCTCTGACACCAGTCTGGTTCCCAGTTTATAAACCAGTTAACCACTGTATTCCCAAAACCCAGAGAACCCATTTTGTTCACAAGTATTCTATGTGGAACAATGTTGAAGGCCTTTATGAAAGCAAGGTAGGCTACAACTACTCTCCCACTGGTTTAACATGTTGTAATGTCTTGAAACTGATCCATTAGATCACTGCACACTTCCTGCCCCTGTGGCGAGGTATGCAGAGCTCTCTTGTGCGGAAACTGGTTTAGTTGCCTGGCTCAAGGGTGAACCACAATGCTACGGTCTCTCCCTATCCAACAGGCACAGTTGTTGCTTTGATTCTTTGCTTTATTCACAGGGCCACACCGCCACACTTTTCACTACACTGTATCTCCTACATAGATCATAACCAGATTCAGTTCCATCCCAGCAATGCTAGGCAGCACACCAGTCGTCAGTTAATGTCACTCTATCTAGATCTGCTTCTGTCATCAATTGTGCTTGGTCTGAGACTGCTCTGGGACTGCATTTCCCAGGCTTTGGGGGGTGTAACCATGGTCTTCCATGCTTTGTTCAGTCCCTGCATCAGTCCCTCTTGGTTTCCCCTCTGGATTCTTCCCCACACCCCCATTTCCCTTTTCAAAGTGCCTTCATGCCCATACAGTTTCCCATGTATCTGGTACTGGGTTTGCATTCAATGTTTTACCCTCTTATCCCTGGTTTCTAGCTACAGGTCTTTTTGTAATCTCTTTGCTGCCTGCACTAAGTCGTGTGGGTTTGCAGTGTGATGTCACTGCTGGCTAGCTGCAACCCACATGTATAGTGTTAATGATTGCCAATGAAATAATGAAGTAGTGAAAACATCCACTAAAAACTCAGGTGGACATGCTGGAAAAATGAGGGCCATGTTTTCCACACAGTATCACATCCACACAGGTGTGTCACCAGTCGTCAGTGTAGCCCAACCTCATTATGTGCACCAGCCCATCAGCAAAGCATTGAAGTTTATGGTGCAGAGATCTCTAGCATCCTCATTGCCAAGGACAGTGCAGTAGCTATTTTTTGTGGTTGTTATAGCATAGGTGCCATGGGTGTGAAAAATCTTCCTACTCGCTTCAATTGACACCTCATTCTGTCTTCTGCTAATGTTGTATCAGAACAGTTTGAGAGCACGGTGCCATCTTCAAGTTGTCATATTTCCCCTTCCACAACACTATGCAATCACACTGAGAAAGACACAACAGTGAACTGGAGCCATTACTGATGCTTGCATCTCTGCACTGTCCATCTTACACTATAGGAACATTTGCACATACAAAATTTGTAAATAGGTAAAGGCCTGTTGGTCTGTCAAGTCTTCTTCAGTGTTCAGCTTGCACAACTGATTCTGCAGCTGTCACTCCCTCCCACCCTCCGCCTACCTTGACCCTTCACCCTGCCATCCCAGCACCCTTTGAAGCAGCCCACCATTCGACTGGATACCACTTCTGTTGGAATTGCATTGCACCCAGCTACCACCCTCTCTGTAAAAAAGTGTCTCCTCATTTCCCTCCTAAACCTTCCTCTTTCCAGTATAATGTCATGTCCCTAGGTGTCACTACTCTCCCTTACTTTGAACAGCACCTCAGTATCTGTCTTGTTTATTCATTTCATGTACTTAAAGGTTATAATCATATCCCTCCTGTCCCTCCTCTCCTTCAACGAGTACATCAATCAATCAATCAAAATCTTTATTTAACCATGTGATCATAATTGAGCAAGCTCATTTTCAAGATGGACCTGGACATAAAACAATAAGACAATAAAGGACAACGAGGTCACAGCAGCACCAGTCAACGAGAGCGGAGCTGGGGTCAGGACAATTAACAATACAATGACAATCAAGGAAGAAAGATTCTGAGAACATAGCAATAGAACCACCACATAACAGCTGCATAAATAGTTACATATAGACCCTGTCAATGAGCAGGGGTAAACGTGAAAGGATACATGCTAGTTAAGGGTGAATTATCCTACAAGATGGCAACACTCACCATGCGAACACTGATATGTTAAACTAGGATGGTATACTGAGAAGGGTAGGAGGGGTTGGGGGAGGACAGGATAGTAATCGGTCAGCAATTACCCTTAGATGGTATGAGTTGAAGCAAAGAAGATGAAGAAGGCAGAATGGCAAGGGGACAATATCAGCAGAATTTTGATACTTGGTATGAGACTAGGCTCAGGGAGGACATCAAAAACTAGCGAAATGGCAGATAGCAATGGAAATCGTTACAGGCTTCCTTGAAATAGCGATTGTAACTTGATTGAATGCTGCTAGACTGAATGGGCAGAACAGTTTTAGAGTTTCTTGCAACTTAAACCATGATCTGACCTTGGGCACAGTCAGAGAAATATACTGAGCACTTCTCAGCCCATACTTAGGTGAGATTCTCAGTGACAGACAATCTGAGATATAAGAGGGTAACCTCTATGTGATGGCACTATAGGTCCACACAGCAGCTTTTATCTATCATCTAAAGCTTAGGGAAGACCAACCCACAGTTGTATATAGAGTGCAGTGGTGAGTTGAATAAGGGAGATCCATGATGAACCTTAGGGCTCGGTGATAGGGTGTGTCCAGTTTAGTTAGCGTGATGGTAGGACCTTAACTATATAGAAAGTAGGTGTAGTCAATCAAGGAAAGGAACGTGGTTTGCACCAATCTCTTCTTTGCATCCTTGGTGAGAAAGTGCTTAATCCTGTAAAAAAGATTAAGGGCCCGATTCTCAAAGCCCTGTGTCTGACGCAAGGTGCTTGCACCAAACAGATATGGTGCACGGTGCATCTTGTGTCCAGTGCTGCCTCCATGCAATTCTCAAAGTTTGTCTGCATCGACCGCAGGCTGCCTGCCCCAAACAGGGCTTGCACCAGTCCTGTGCCCTGCACTGCCCTGCGACATGATGATAGGTGGACTACGCTGATGCAAGATGCAGCTTGCTAATCACAGGCAGCACCCAGTGGGAGAAATTCTAAGTCCCCTTAGACCAGCCAGAGCTGGCGTAAGGGGACTTAGAACATTGCTCCCCTGGATGAGCTGTCCTATGGGTAATGTGACATATTCTACCTCCCCAACCCCACCGTGCCCCACAAGTGCCACATAGTGGACCCCCCATTCCAGGTTGTGCCCCCAGAGGGCATCCAGGGCAGGAGCACCCACCCGATTCTCTATGTGCTCCACAGCATGTAGGTAGTGCCCCTCTCCAGATCCCAGTGCCCCAGTTCGTACCAGGACAGATGCCACCTACCCTCCCACCAGTGCCCATGCTGCCCACCCATGCAGGTTGTGTCCTCGCATCCCCAGATGGAGCAGGGGACCGACAAAGGCCTCCGCACACCTCCACTGCCAGTCCCGAATTGGATGGACTGTGCAGTCAACTGTCTAAGGGGCTAGCGGTGAACCCTCCCATGCCCCATGCAGTTGCCACATGGCTGGGGTTGCCGCAGGCATTGGGTCTTAGGTGACAGGACCCCTCCTGTACCAGAATCTGGTGCAGGGTCCCTGGCACAAGGGGCTTTGGGGCCAGCTGCTGTTTGCCGCAGCTTGCGCCAAATGCAGCCTGTACAATAATCGGGCCCCAAGTCTCTTTCTGAGTTTTTTCAACAGCTCCTCAATGTGATCAATGAATGTATTTAATTTTTGTTTACCAGGTAGGTGCACTAGCCATGGCAATGACTATTTTCAGGCACGACCCGGGAGGGTACAGTACATCAATGCATACAAAAACATAACATGACAGGTACAACATACTCTACAATAGCAATTATTTCAAATGATAATGAGGCAGTACAAGCAGGAGTACATTTTGTGTAGGGGAGAAAACAATAATAGAGAGAAGCCAGGCTACTCAAGTACATAAGCATTTACAGGATAGTTATAAAATGCAATACAAGGTCCAGATGACAATAACACATTTAGCAAACAGCAGTTAGGTATAAGGGCATAGGCTGTGTATTCAGTTGAGACATAAGTGCCTTGACAACAGGACTAGATAGGCAAGATAAGTTTAGGGTTCCGCTTGCAGCATTGGGTGGTGAGACAGCGAAAGTTTGTGGTCAATCCAGACCCCTAGATATTTAAATTTGTTTATGAATTCCAAAGGTTCACCAAGTAAGGTGGTAATCTGAGGAAGCATTCCATTAGTAGATGGATTTGTTGCATGAGGATAGTGGTGAAAAAAGCATTGCCTTAGTTTTTTTGGCATTGATAAGTAATTTCTGATTTAGGAGTTGTAGCTGCAATTGATTGAATTCCTGCTGTAGATCACTACAGTCTGCTCCATGGATAGGTCTGCTAATATAAAGCACAGTATCATCTGCAAAGAGGTGAATGTTAGCGTCTTTGTTACTAGTATCGATTCTGTTGATGTAAATTGTGAAAAGCAGGGGGCCCAATATAGACCCCTGCTGTACACCTCTCAAAAGTGGTTTTAGTGGAGATAGTTCCCCTTCTGCTTTTATCTGTTGGAATTGGCTAGCGAGGTAGTTAGGTAGGTACATGTTCAACTCCATCAGCCTCTGCTTGCATGATAAGTCCCCCAGCACCAGGATAATCTTTGTCACCCTTCGCTGCACCCCTTCCAGTAACTTAATGTGCTTCCTCAGATACTGCACCAGTATTGCACGCAGCACTCCAGCAGTGGTCTAATTAATGATCTATACAGCGGCAGAATCACCTCCTCCCTGCTGGAGGATATACCCCTTGCAATGCAACCCAGCATATTGTTAGCCTTTGCAGCTACCTTCCTACAATGTGCTGAGTTGTTTATTGACCCCGCAATGAGCACTCCCAGATCCTTCTCCCCCTCTGTCTCTGCTAGCTGCACTCCCCCCCCCCAGCTGGTAACTCCCACTTGTGTTTTTCATCCCAAAATGCAACACCTTGCACTTTTTAGCATAACGCAGCCAGTATAACATAGTGGTTTAAGGCTCAGAGCTGCAAACATGGAGACTTGGGTTTGAAACCCACATCCCCACTTGCATACTGTGTGACCCTAAGCAAGTCACTTAACTTCTTCTGCTCCCAGGTCACAGCTGTAAACAATCTTTCAGCTTAGTGTGTCTCTCCTGGTTAAACAAACGAACTAAAAAAAAACAACAGTCGCCAGATGTCCAACCAGGTTTCCATCTTTGCCAAGTTATAATGCAAACCGTGCCATCACCCTAGGTCGTCCACCACCACTTCCATCTTGGTGTCATCAGCAAACAGACTGGTCTTGCTCTTGATGCGCCATAACATGTCTGTAATTAATATCCCAAACAACACTGGCCCCTACACTGAGCCTGGAGGAACACCACTCGTCAATACCCTTTGGAGATGAGAGCTCCCCACCCATCACCACCCGCTGTTGCCTTCCCCGAAGCCAGTTCCCCACCCATCTCACAAGCTTTGCACCTGCATATGTGCCTTGGGAGCTACTTCCCTGCCTCCCATGTGGCACATAGTCGAATGCCTTAATGAAGTCCAGGTACAGGATGTCCGCTGCATGGCCCCATCCAATTGCATAGTGACACAGTCATAAAACTCAAATAGGTCAGTTTTGCAGGATCTCCACTTACAAAGCCATGGTGTCTGCTGTCATGTAGCCCTTTGGCATCCAGGAAGGCCACCAGCCTCTCCTTCAGGATAGTCTCCATCAGCTTACTCATGATGGATGTGAAGCTCACTGGTCTGTAGTTCCCAAGTTCATTCTTAGGACCATTCTTGTGAAGGGTCACCACATGAGCCATCCTACAATCTTGAGGTACACACGCCTAGTGTAGGGAGACATTGAACAGGTCTGCCAAAGGTCCTACCAGTACCTTTACCAGCTGTATCAGTGTCTATCATAGTCTGAGAGCAACAGCTGTGGTTCTCTGATGAACCTGACTTTCCTGACTGCCACCCACAGTCCAGGTGTGAAGCCACCAGCCCCTCATAGAAATGCCGGTAGTCTGAGAGCCACAGTCATGGTTCTTTGAAGAACCCGACCTGCCAGACTGCCACCCACAGTCCAGGTGTGAAGCCACCAGCCCCTCACAGAAGCGCAGGTAGTCTGAGAGCCACAGCCATGGTTCTTTGATGAACCTGACCTGCCACACTTCCACCCGCAGTCCAGGTATGAAGCCACCAGCCCCTCACAGAAACACAGGTACGGACGTGCCCTCAGAGACTGATTATCTCCAGGAAGGGAGCCCTAGCTGTCAATTTTTGCTTTCTTTACATGAAGACAGTTGTCTTTGGGTTTAATTCTAGAGTATTTTACTGCTGTGGCCCACTGGCTGCAGTCAGCCCCAGGAGCACTCTGATTGGCTCCATATAGCTCTGCACTGTTAATGTTTGATTATATTGCGCTAGATTATGTTTTCTGTTAGAACTGTTTTGCTTGTAATTTATAGCTGAAGTTTTCTGATTTAATGTAAATGCCTGTATTGTATTCCTCATAAGACCAATAACGATCTCAGCTCAGGCCTTTGAAACCCCTCTTCACCTTTTTACATTAGTATTGTGTTTTAAATAGCTCTGTTATTGCTCACTCTGATTTGGAGGCACCTTGCTTAACATTTTGGTCTGCAACACCCCCTGGTTTAAGCTAGCCTGCATTTCTTTTTAGCTCCACGAGCAGTCCTACCCCCTCTGACTTTCTTATTTAATTCTCCTCTGCCTTCTCCTTCCAGGTAGTCTGAGAGCCACAGCCGTGGTTCTCTGATGAACCCGACCTGCCAGACTGTCACCCGCAGTCCAGGTGTGAAGCCACTAGACCCTCACAGAAACACAGGTACAGACTTGCCCTCAGGGACTGATTACCTCCAGGAAGGGAGCCCTAGCTGCCAATTTTTTCACCCACCAATGCACCCACCCCATCCCACCCCCGGTCCTGATTAAATACACATAAACCCCACCTTGGCTTTCTAGCTCACTCCTACTGGCTATTGCCAGCCATGCCTCATTGGTTATCTAGGCCTTAATTTTCACTGGTCCCTCATCCTCCCACAGGAATCACTCATTTCCCTGGCCCTCTCAAGGAACTGTTGAAAATCTTGTGTTTATTAATGGTAAAAGGAAATATCTCCACGTTAAGAATGCTATCTGCGCCTATCCTTCTCTATAGTTGCCTTATATTACTAAGTTATGCTCTACCCAAAATTTTGCAACCTGGACAAAGGCCAGTTTTCCCTCCTCTATCATCTACCAAGATATAGCCTCCCACATTAGACCATGGCATCCTACATCAGGGATGTCTCCTCTGTGATCATGCTCCTCCTCTCACCAGGTTATAACTATAGAACACATACAATTCCCAAGGATGGTATCGGCCCTATCAGTTGTCTATATTTTGTCCCTAGCAAATAGCAATCCTGCCCTTAACACAGCCACCGCTAAACCAATGTACTGTAGGAGGAGTAACAAAAGACTATTTAGCAGGCTAAGACACTACCTTAAAAAACTACTACTGCTTCTCCTACTCTGTTCGGGAAATGTTGAATTAAACCCAGGCCCACCTATTTCTCTGGATGCCCCTGCTGATCTCCCTCAATATAAAGGGATTAGCTTTCTCCATATCAAGGTCCATAGTTTGTTAAAGAAGACTGACTCTATACAGACCTGGGCTCTACATGCATCTCCTGATTTCTTCATGATAACTGAATCCTGGCTCACACCCTCAACCCCGGACAAATCTATCAATGTACCCAGATATATCATCTACCTCTGTGATAGACCGACTAGAGGGGGAGGGGTTGCAATATATGTCAAAAACAAATTCACAGTCACAATCATTGACTGTACCTCAAAGGCTAAGGAATTTGAATGCCTGGCTCTAAAATTATCACTTTCCAGCGAGAAATCACTCCTTATGGCAGCATGCTACCGACTGCCGTCTGGTGGCTGGGCACTTCTGCCACACCTTCAAAACCTTCTTGACTCTGTTAATACTGAGTGTATTCTAATGGGGGATTTCAATCTAAATTGGAATGATGACAGCTCTAAGAAATTGAAGGATCTATGTGATGTTAATGCTCTGTTACAAATGGCGACTGCTATAACCAGACCTAACAGAAAAAACCCTGAGCGCAGCACCCTCCCCTGCTAGTAAACAAACCTTATGCTAGTAAACAAACCTCAGAATATCTCACATACTGGAGTATTCTTCAACGATATAAGTGAACATTGCTCTACTGCCTGCATCAGACTTCCTTCCCAAATAAAAACAGCCTCCAAATTCAAACTGAAAAGATGCCTGAAAATGTTCTGCCAGTGCACTTTCCTGAAAGATCTAAGCAACATTTGTTGGCAGGATTTCTATCTAGCCACCACCTTTAATGAGGCATTTAACATCTTTCACAGCCTCTTACTGGGGCTAATAGACAAACACGCCCCACTAAGACTGATCAAATCAAAAAATAAAACTCCTGGCTGGTTCTCTCCCATCCTGAAGAAAGCACTTAGGGATAGGGACTACTGGTGGAAAAAAGCGAGGAAATTCCACCTGAAGGTCGATTGGTTAGCATTCTGTACCACTAGGAATGCTTGTACCAAGCTAATTAGGTCAGAAAAAGCTAGGTACTTCCAAAGAGAACTAGAAGACAATAAAAACAACTCTGTCAAATTTTGGAACATCCTCAAAGAAGTCGAAGGTCAGTCCACTGCAACACCCCTTCCAAATAAAATTGTGTCTGATGGTACCTCCTATATGGACAAAGCTGATATACTAGAGAAGTTTAATGATCACTTTGCCACTGCAGGACTTGCCTTTGACACCTCACTTATCAGCAAACTTAGCCTGGCAAGAGACTACACTGTTGGCTTCACTGATAACCACAACCATAACCAACCCATCCCACCCCCTTCAGCTTCCTCACAATTACGTTCAAGCAAGTGGAGTACCTCCTCCTTTCTCTGGATACAAAAAAGAGTCGGGTGCAGATAATATTGAACCTTACTTCCTAAAACTTGGCCACACCTATCTGACCACCCCATTGCACACTTATTCAAAGCCTCTCTGATTCAAGGTGAGCTACCTGTCTCGTGGAAAACTGCCCGCATCCTACCATTATTCAAGACTGGGGATCTGAGTAATCCGAACAATTACTGGCCTATTTCTATACTATCCGTCCTCTCTGAATTACCTGAAAAAATTGTCAACATCCAACTTAGAGAACATTTGGATTCTCAAAAGTTGCTAAATCTGGCTCATTCCAGCTTCAGAGCCAAACACAGTACAGTATCGGCTCTTGCCAAAGTAACTACAGACTGGCAAATGGCCTTGGACTCTAAGAAGCATGTATTTACCCTCTTCCTTGATCTAAGTAAGGCTTTCGATACTATGGATCATACCATCATGCTTACTCACTGAGTAACATCGGACTTGATAGTTCTGCCATTAAATGGTTCACCAGCTACCTAACCAATAGGTTACAACAAGTCAAAGCCATAGGAGATCTGTCTCCACAAAAATCCTAGTTACAAGGAGTCCCACAAGGCTCCATCCTGGGCCCTATCCTCTTTGCAAAATACATCAATGATCTGGACTCGCAGCTGGGCACAGCAAATGTGCACTTATTTGCAAATGATACTGTACTCTATACTACAAATTCATCCTTGGATTTGGCCCATGAGTACTTACAGAAAGACTTTGTCACCCTCCAATACAACCTTATCACTCATAGTCTCCTCCTCAATTCCAAAAAGACTAAAGCAATGATTCTCTCACCAAAGTCTACTTCTGAATGTCCACATATCACACAGATCCAAACACTCTTAGATGAACCCCTTGAAGTAGTTGATACCTTTAAATACCTAGGGCTCTGGCTGGATAACAAGTTCAACTTTCTGTGCCACTTAAATGAAACCTCAAAGAAACTAAGACAGCAATTAGGTTTATTCTATCACATTAAACACTTACTTACATTAGAAGCCAGAATGAGACCAGTGCAAACTACATTCCTACCTATACTGGACTACGCTGACTTCCTTTACAGTCATTGCCCATCAACAATGCTAAACAAACTGGACACCCTTTACCACCAGGCTTTACGTTTTTTCCTAAATCTATCCCATGGTACACATCACTGTCATTTATACCAGGTTTGGGATGGACCTCACTCTCAACTGGAAGAAAAGAAATGCTCTCCTCTGTTTTTTTAGAGCATTATCTGATAACCTCCCTGCAAACATCTCAAACCTCTTCAAATGGGCTAAAGGTTACTATGGCCTGAGATGCTTCTCCATAATCTACTTCCAGATTCCTAGAGTGAAAACTACCCTTGGCTCAGCAGCAATCAACTTCTCACTTCCATCACTTTGGAACACTATGCAAGACTCATTTAAATTAACCTCCCTTCCAAGCATTTTCACATTCTAAGCTCTATTAACAGATTATCTGACGGAATCATGCAACTGTTTCAGATGCCTATGACCCCTAAGCCCCGGGTGCCACTCTCAAATCCTACCCCTAAGTATCTCATCCACCCCACATTCCTAACAACAGAAACCTAGGACCTACAAGCCTAGTTCCCTTAATCCGAGATGGCCCTACCTATTCTCTACCTTTTACCTATTCTGGCCTCCCTCTTGGCTGCCTATTCTTTCACCCCAATTTCTACCCTATTCCTTAATACCTCCTTATTTTTTATCATTTAGGTATGAGATCTTACTTAGCAGAGACTATATGGGATTGTTGTCTCTTCTCATTCTAGTAAAGCTAATCATTAGGTACCTTTGCATGTTAATTATGTTGACCGGTATGTACAGGCCCATATTGACTGGCACCTTCACAATGTTTTTTCTTTCTTTTTTTTGCACTGCTACCCACCATAATTGTAATCTTATGAAGTGTACTGCATTGTATTAATGCCCAGGACCACCTTGAAAATGAGCTTGCTCAATGGTGTTTATGCCTGGTTAAATAAAGTGATTGATTGATTGATTGTGGTGGATGACATCACAGTCTGGTGCCTTGCCCACCCTCAGTGCTCTCAAACCATCCAAAACCCTGCCCTCTATTTCCCCATATGTCACCCCCCCATTCCATCCCTCCGCCCTTGGGTATCATCCCCACCCTCTTCTCCTTAGTAAATAAAGAGCATAAGTAATCATTTAGCACTTTGACCTTATCATGTCCTGCTTTCATCCACCCCAACCCACTCTTTCTGGGCAAAGGATCACAGTTAGGTGTGCATGTTGGCAGTCAGCAATCTGTGTTCCCTTTTACACCCAGCAGTGATGCCCTGCATCACAAGATTGCTGGGTATGTGCAGGCACAGTGGCACTGATGGTTTAGGCACTGAACGCCTCACCTCACGCAACGCCTGTGACCCAGGGTCGGGAGTGATCTCTGGTTGCCATGGTGCCAGCACAATTGGGGGAGCAGTATCAAGCGTAGGCTCTCCTCTCCTCTACTGAATAAGGGGTGGGGTTGCCCACCCGTAGTTCTACTGTCACTAAATGGAGTTTCAGTGATGGCGTGACTGTAAGGGAGGGGCATCCAAACTGGCATATGCACACATGCATACACAAGCATGGGCTAGGTCGGGGGGGTGGGGGGTTGGTGTATGTGTCTGGAGAAAACACACAAAAACCCAGAAATTAAATATGAAAAAAAAAGTTGCCAGAGTATGGTGGTATGGATTTCATTAGAAGTTCAATAAATTAATATATTCAAGATGTGCCCACCAGACACATACACACACACACACACACACACACACACACACACACACACACACACACACACACATATACGGACACCAACGTGCAGACACACAAAGAGAGAATAACACAATATCTTGGAGTATTAGGCACTTTGTAGTGTTATATTGCTACCTCAATCAATCAATCAATCAATCAATCAAATCTTTATTTATTCAGGCGATCATCATTGAGCAAGGCTCATTTACAAGATGGACCTGATAAGGTCAAGGTTCGAGTTGATGCACAGCAATTACATCACATACTTATGAGACAGTTATACATACAGAAAAAAGAAAATGTTATTTATAACACAATAATATACAGAGAATTCACATGTTAAAGCTTGACAAGAGAAAGTTAAATTAACATCTACAATATGTACAGTACATATATATCACACTTGCTGTGACTAAGTTAGTAAATGTATCAACAATGTGCTTATACTATACAAAAACAGAGTCACACAGACAAACACACAGAGAAACACACATGCAAACACACAGAGGATAAGAGTGGCAGACATACCTTGATTTTTGGATGAAATGTATTATATTGCCTACTTGAAACTACTGGTTAGTAGTATACCACTATTCCAGTTAAAGATAAATTACTTCCCTATAGTGAAAGCAAGTCTTGATGTGAATATCTGAGACACTGATTGCACTTCAGTAAGTGAGAGTGATAATCACTTGTAGTGTACCAAATGGCCTGCAGTGTTTAGCAGTTCATTACAGATCCAATAACGGGCCATGGCGAGAAGGGATATCCCAGCATGGAGTCAATGAGAGCCATTATCAAGCCATTGTCACTGATTTGACATACAATGCTGGCTGCTTAGCTGTATCATGTGCTTTCTGAAGCACTGTGTTGATTGAATGTTTTGTATTGTAAGCCTAACTTGGCACTGTGTGTAGCCAGCACTGCAATGTCAATAAACCAAAACAGATTTCAGTTATGACTGTCTGCCTCTGTGTATACTGCATGGCTCAAGCTGCCTGCTGACCATCCTTTCCCAATCACTGTGGAACAGCATGTTTTATCCCTCTACATGTGGTAGTACACTTGTTGTAGCTGTTTTAAAAATGATTCTGTTCGGATGCATATCTCGTATGTTCACTGATTTCAGCGACCACATTCCTCATCATACATATGCAAGACTAAGCAGAATAAGGCCATTTATAACAGGAATTAAAATTGTAATATTATCCTCGCTGACCAACATCATTGATCTTGTATCACCAACCCCCTTCCTTTACACATCCCTCCCACCCAGAATGGCACACCATCTAATGAGTTTAACGCATGTGCATCCCTTGAAAATGAAGCGCATCAAACCTTCTTCAACAAGAGCAATGCAAATGTCAGTGCAATGGATGAGGCCAGCACTAACTAGATAAAAACATGCACCTGAATATTGCCCCAAAACTGCACTTCATAGAAACATAGACACATAAAAATGGTCAGCAGCTAAGGACTAATAGGCCTGTTGATTCAGCCCATAACCCTACACTTTTGGGCTTCTGACACTGCCTGGTCAACGGCCTCCTCCCTCTGATCCATATCTCTGGTGTACCCTTATGCCTGACTCAGTCATGTTTGCATCCTTCCACCTTCCTCATTCCCACCACCTCCGGTGACAGGACATTTCATGCATATCCACCACCTTTTCAGTGAAGAAAAGCTGACTCACATTTCCCTTGCACTTGCACACATCTAATTGCATAGCATGCCACCTTGTTCATGTACTCATCTGATACTGGATCATGTGTCACCCCTTCGCCCTGTTCATACCCCTGAGTTATTAAAATGTTCCCATCATGTCAGCCCTGTTCATCCTCTCCTGCAGTGAGTAAATATTGAGATAATTTCATCTCTCTACATATGTTTTCTAGTTCAATCCCTAAACGCCACTTTTTGACATCCTACCAGCCACTTTTACCCCCTTGAGGTCCTTCAGAAGGTATGGATTCCAGAGTGTCACACAGGTGAGGCCTTAGAAGTGTTTGACACAATTTAATGACTAAATCCTGCCTTGTGCTAGTAATGCCTCTACCTATGCAACCCAACATGTCATTTGCCTTCCACACCACCTACTTACTCTGTTTGGACACCTTTAGTTAGAAACACAGAAACATAGAAGTTGACGGTCAATAAGAACAGCATGGCTGATACAGTCTGACCATTTTTTTCTACCTTATGAACATGCCAGAGGCCTGTAATCTCATCTGTATTGCTCCCTTCTGCCTATCTTATGGTTGTTTGAAGCCCTGTATTCATATCCACCACTTCCCGAGGTAGACAATTATGTGCATCCATTACCCTTTCTTTGAAAAAGAACATCCTCACATTACCCCTTGATCGGCCTCTCTCGAATGTCATGCTGTGTCCTATTGTCCTACTATTTTTCTTATATTGAAACATGTTAGACTCTTTAACATTGTTAATGCCCTTAAGATGTTTGAATGCTTCGATCATCTTCTTGTAGCCCATGTTCTTGTAGTTGGAACAAGTTGCTGCTTTGAAACAACTGAGAGCTGTGTAGGAGATACTATACTGGACTAGAAATCTGCAACAAATCTCACTCTTGTTCAGATCTGAGGGAGGTGTGCCTTACTTTAATTCTTACATTGGTATTGCTTTATGTTTAATTATTTATTTAGTTTTTAATAAAGAAGGGGGTTTGCAAAACTGCTTATCTTGTGAGTAACTTCAGAAGGAATGAAATACTGCATATTTGGTTTTCCCTCCTGGTTAGCTGGACTGTCTACTAGTATTCTGTTACAGATTGCATTAAACTTTTTTTAAATAATTTACTAGTGGCTGAGGAGTTGTCATAGCAAAGCCTGCAGTTTGTGTATTTGAATCCAGACAGATCCTCAGGTGGGGGAAATAGTGTTCCCCTGATTCCTTTCAGAGCACACAACACCAGGTTGTATTGGGTCCTGTGTTGGGCTGAACTGCTTGATTTTTCTCTGATTTTTTTTTTGCTTTGTTGGATATTTTCTCTGTTAACTCATTGTGCAGGTTGCCTTTCTGAAAATAAGGTCAACAGGTCAACACTCATTGTAGTGGTGGGTCAGAGCTTGTAGTTGATTGTATCTGGAGGACACGGCTTAGGCCCAAACTTCCCTGCCCCTCATCCCACCACAACCTTGGCATCACTTCCTTCATAACTTGGATTCTGACATAATTTTCTCAAGGGTCATATATCCTGTTCCTGGACTTAGGGGTGGTGAGAGTGTGATGCACATTTATTTTCTTTATAGTTATGGATTAATGCTTGGATTCATGTTATGGATTAATGCTTGGATTCATTTTATGAATAGTCCCCCACCATGTGAGAGGTGATATTGGGGGAGTATACAACATCTTTTAATATACTGACGATCTGCTGGATTGTTGCACGTGAGAGGTGCTGCACTGAACTTTAAAATATAAACTGTGTTTTCTTTTTCAGTTATTAGTTTGGGTTTAGTATCCAGTAGCATTTGATAACATTGACATTGTGTTTTTTGGATAATTTGATGTTACTTTATTAATATATTTTCTGTTACCTGGGTTATTTTTGGGTTGGGGTTTAATTTGTGATTGGGTGAGTTTTATTTAATATTTTTGTTATATTGTCTGTTTTATTCTGCTCCCCCTCTGTGAGAGAGAGTGGAGAGTGTTTTTATTTATAGGTTTGATATTTATAGATTTTTGTTTTATTTTTGTTTTCTTTATATTTGATTTGATTAATTAAAATGTGTTGGACAGGCGTAGAGATGGTTGGGCATTATTCCCCCACTAGGCTCAGGGAATTACGTCCTTTTGAATGCCCACCACTGTCATCCGATACCTATTTTAGATGTTGTGCGTTGGGCATCTTGAGGAAGCGTGGACAAAGGTGGAGAGCCAGGCCTGGTGGGGGACAGGAAGGGGGAGGACGGATTGGGGTTTTGGGGTCCAGGAGATGCCCTGGGGTGAAATGGGGTCAGGATAGAGATTACTCTTGTCTTGTCCCCATGCCCAAGGGTTCTGAAGTAATTGGACAGGTGCCGAGGTCTTCCCCAACAGCTCATCCCACCTTGCCAGTGTTATGCAATGCCAGATCAATTAAGAACAAGACAGCTATTATTGCTGATCTTATTGGATCATCCGATCTGACTTGCATCACCGAGACCTGGCTGGATGAAAATCCAGGCCCTGTATTGGCCTCGTCAACTCCAGCCAGGTTCTCTGTGATACACCGTCCAAGGCTGGATGGTTGGGGTGGAGGTGTGGCCATTATGTTTAAATCTGAGCTGGGCCTTGTGGATGTGCCATGGGGAAACACCAGTTCCTTTGAATACATCCTGGGAGAGGGTGCAGGCTGTGGGGTTCTCCTCATCTACCATCCACCAGGTGACGGTGGAGTATTCCTGCAGGAGATAGCAGACTTCATCGTTGACCTGGTGCTGAGGTTTCCCAGACTGATACTTCTGGGTGACTTCAATACCTGGGTCGACAATGAACTCTTTCATTTTGGTCAAAATCTCCTCCAACTGACGAATATGCTGGGCCTGACACAGGTCGTTACCTCCTCTACCCATATAGGGGGTCATTCACTGGATCTGGTCTTTCTCCTGGGTATGGAGATCACTGATTTGGGGGTGGAACCTGTCAGTTGGTCTGACCATTACACCATAAGGTTCAGCTTCAGGGCCCCCTCTAATAGGTCTGCCCCTACGGAGATGGTTCAGTACCACCCTTTAAGGGGTGTTAACCCCAATGACCTAATGGCACTGCTGGATCTATCGAGCTTGTCGGGTGAATGCATGAGTCCAGATGATCTTGTATTAGCCTATAATAAGGCTGTGGGAGATGCTCTGGACAAAATTGCTCCTGTTCGTGTTCAGCCTCTCACCCTCCATCCAAGGAGCCCATGGTTTGATGGCTCCTTGAAGGGGTTAAGGCGAGTTGGCCGAAGGCTGGAGAGAGCCTGGCGGAAGTCAGGCCTTGATGCTGACAGGCTTAGATTGATGGCACATTATGATAGCTATCAATCAGAAATCACTCGTAAGAAGGCAGAATTCCTGTCCAGAGAGATTTCTGCTGCACAAAATCGACCTGCTCAGCTTTTCCGGACTGTGGACAGACTGTGCAATCCAGTCTGTCTTCAGCCCAGAGAAGCTTTTTCTCAGCTAAGATGCGAGGAGTTCACTCGTTTTTTTGCGAATAGGGTTGCCGGGATCAGGTCCGGCATTGGTCCAACCTCTCCTATGGGGGATTGCGGTGGTTGACTAGAAGTGGCTTGCCCTCGGTCTGTCTGGTTAGATTTTCACTGGCCGGAATTTGGGGACATTGTGAAGATCATCCAAACAATGCGACCAACTAGCTGTAGTTTGGATCCGGCTCCTACACCGCTTTTAGTAGGTTGTGTAGAAGTCAACTACCCAATCCTTTCAGACATTGTCTGGAAATCTTTGGGGGGGGGGTTTCTACTTTATGAGGAAGTGTAGTTTGACCACTCTTAAAAAATCCTCCTTGGACCCGGATTGTCTAGCTAACTACTGGCCTATCTCTAACCTGCCATTTGTTGATATGGTTATTGAAAAGGCAGTTGCGTTGCAATTGAATGATCACCTTATATCTCACAATGTCTATGATACTCTCCAGTCTGGTTTCAGGAGAAGGCATAGTACAGAGAGTGCCCTTGTCCGGGTATTGAGCGACCTCCTTATGGCCAGAGATCGAAAGGCACATACCATTCTGGTCCTTCTCGATCTATCTGCTGCATTTGACACTGTAGACCATAGAGTGCTATTGGAGCACTTGCAGGTCTTTTGTGGGCTGTCTGGTACAGTCCTCAAATGGTTTCGTTCTTACCTCACCGTCAGGTTTCAGAGAGTTGTCACCGGAATTTATTCCTCTGGCACTCAATCCCTGTCTTGTGGGGTACCACAGGGCTCCATTTTAGCTCCCATGTTGTTTGCAGTGTATATGCTGCCATTGGGAGAAATCATCAGGTGATACAGTCTGGGTTTTCACTGCTATGCAGATGATACTCAGCTGTATTTGTCCTTTCTCCCCAGTCAGGGTGATGCACTCTCTGTACTTAATAACTGCCTCGATGAGATCAGACTTTGGATGAGTTCGAGCTGGTTGAGACTCAGTCCAGACAAGACTGAGGTATTGGTTGTGGATCCAGGTCATCCAGGGATTGGTGTGGGAGCTGAACAACCATCAGGATTATTACTTGGTGGAGTACCACTCTCTACCTCTGAACAGGTGCGAAATCTGGGCGTTATTTTTGATGATGGTCTAACCCTGAAATCTCAGGTGTCAGCTGTTGTCAAATCCTCTTTTTACCATCTGAGGAATATCACCCGGGTGAAACATCTGATTCCCCCGGGTGACCTTCCAACATTGGTCCATGCCTTTGTCACTACTCATCTGGACTACTGCAACTCCTTCTACCTAGGGCTACCAGGGGTTGATATCCGCCACCTCCAGCTAGTGCAGAATGCAGCAGCCAGGCTTTTGACTGGGACTTCTAGGACCAGTCATATTACGCCTGTGCTCTGTGAACTGCACTGGCTGCCTGTTTGGTGGTGGATCACCTTTAAGGTTGGTTTACTAACCTTTAAAGCTCTACATGATCAGGGACCCAGTTACCTGAAGGATCTCCTGATTCCCTACTGCCCCCTCAGTCCTCTCTGTTCCACCAATGAGGGATTGCTAGAGATTCCCAGGGTTTGATTGAAGTCATCAGGATCCTGTGCCTTTGTTTTTTCAGCACCAACCTTGTGGAATTCTCTATCTCATTGGTTGAGAGAATGTCCAACCGTCGATAATTTTAAGGTTGCCCTAAAAACATATCTTTTTAATTTAGCATACTCTTGTTAGTTGTGGCTGACTTTTAAATGTTTGGATTTTATTAATTTTAATGTTTTTGTACAGTGCCTTGGTCTTGAAAGGTGCTTTATAAATAAAATTGAATTGAATTGAATTGAACTGTCATATCCATACCAGCACAGCACACTGCATTGATGATAAAAGCACAAACACTATTTAAAAAAAAAGGGAAAAATAATTTATTCAGAATAAACTAGAAAGAAGACAGACATGTGGGGAGTAGTGCAATGCACATACTGTGGGGCAGAAGTGTTCTGGGAGACTTTCTGGAGGCTGAGATGCTGTCCTATTTGCAGGCAACTCTCTGCTGTGAGGGAGGAGGTTGCCCATCTCCACGCCAAACTGGACAGGAGTACAGGAACCTCCCCCACCCAGAGAACACCACAGCCACCATCTCTGCCTCAGAGGTTGCCAAGAAGGATCAGTGGTTGGACCACAGTGGGTTCAGGGAGGGTGAGGGTGGTAGAATAGAGGCACATCCCTTCAGATGTACAGCTCCACAATCCATGTGTCATTCTGGTGGACCATAGTTCCCCTATGGAGGCACCCACATGGTGGAAACTGAGGAGGTTGCTGGCAACCATCACAAGGGAGGCCCACAGGAAGGTGGCACAGTACACCACAGGGAAAGGAAGCAGCTCCTGGTGGGGGACTCAATTATTGGGAGGATAGAACTGGGGGGGCAGAGGAAAGTGGAGTAAGGTGCCTGCCTGGTGCCATGACTTGGAGGGACAGGAAGTGAATTTGGAGGACCACGAGAGCAGCTGCATGGGAGATGGAGCTGGATGTCATTGTCCACATAGGGACAAATGACTTGGCTGGGCATGGGAGTAGACCAGTGCAGGAGGAGTTTGTGGAGTTGGGGAGGTGCCTTAGACAAGTAGCTCATTCAGCATCCTTCTCGGATATGCTGTCTATCTATGGCATGAGTGAGGCAAGGGTACTCTGCATGATGCACTTCAATAAATGGTTGAAAAAACTGGTGTGGAACACAGGGTTTTGGCTTCATTGGGGACTGTGGTTCCACCTGGAGGGATACCCACCTATACTGGCACAATGGTCTGTATCTGTTCGGGAAGAGAACCAGTCTCCTAAATGATTGGTTTAAATGCTTCATTGGCAAGCTTTTAAACTAGCCAAGGGGGGAAGCACTGATAAGAAGCAGGGAATTCCCAGCCTCCCCCTACAAAATAGGGTACTTTGTGAGGAAAAACCCAAGGCAGAAAGGTCAGTAAGGAGCAGGACAGGGGTAAATGGAGAAGGCAAAGTCAGTAAGGGCAGGGATGGGGCTACAAGAGGTAAAGCCATCAAAAAAATTGAGACTAATGAGTACCAATGCCCATAGTCTGGGTAACAAGCTTCCTGAACTAGTGGCCTTGATGGAAAAGGAACATCTGGATATCGTGGCAGTCACAGAAACATGGTACACATAGAACCATGACTGGGATGTAAACATACCAGTGTACACTATCTACAGGAGGGACAGGGAGGGTAAAATAAGAGGAAGAGTAGCTCTTTACCTAAGAGAAAGAAGCAAAGCAAATGAACAAAAGGGTAAACGGGGAAGAGAGGAAGCACTGTGGGTCAACATGGAGACAGGCAATGGCACCACAATCCGCACAGGGGTTGTATACAGACCCCCATTTCAGAGAGAGGAAATGGACAAGGAAATTATTAAAGATATCCTTAGAATGGCAGGCAAAGATGAGATATTGTTGATGGGGGACTTGAATATGCCAGATGTTAACTGGAGTGCATTTGCTGCAGCCACATCCAAGAGTGGGGTTATTCTAGATGCCCTGCAGGAGGCATGCTTTAGACAGCTAGTACTGGAACCCACTCGGAAGGGAGCAATCTTAGACTTGGTACACTCAAATGGAGAGAGAGAGAGAGGATCACAGATTCTGAAGTGGGTAGCCACCTGGGAACTAGTAACCATCAAACAGTATGGTTCATGATAAACACACAGTAGAATCAAGCCATACAAAGCCAAAGGTACTGGACTTTAGAAGGTCTGACTTTGCCAAAATGGGTGAATGAAACATAGAAACATAGACTTTGATGGCAGATAAGGACCGCTAGGCCCATCTAGTCTGCCCATTTCCCTACCTACAGGATAGGCCGCAGATCCTAGTTAACCAACAGCCTATATCTTCCTGCCCCCCACAAGAATTGCCTTATGTCTGTCCCATGCATTCTTGAATTCTCCCACAGTTTTAGACCCCACAACTTCCTCAGGAAGGCTGTTCCATGCATCCACTACTCCTCTGTGAAATACTTCCTCACATTGGCCCTGAACCGCCTCCTTCTATCTTTAAATTGTGTCCCTTGTTTTTGCAAGTCTCTTTTCTGAAAGATGCTACCCTCTTGGACTTT
Source organism: Neoceratodus forsteri (assembly GCA_016271365.2). Classification (NCBI taxonomy): domain Eukaryota; kingdom Metazoa; phylum Chordata; order Ceratodontiformes; family Ceratodontidae; genus Neoceratodus; species Neoceratodus forsteri. Next base: position 132,810,930 of record JADMNL010000022.1, read on the forward strand.
GTTGATTCCCTTGAGGTACTTGAAAGTTTCTATCATGTCCCCTCTCCCTTCTTTCCTCAAGGGTATACATATTAAGCTCCTTTAGTCTCTCCTCACACTGCTTCTTTTGCAGACCCTGCACCATTTTAGTTGCCCTTCTCTGGACTGCCTTTATCCTGTCTATGTCCTTGCGGAGATGGGGTCTCCAGAACTGGACACAGTATTCCAGATAGGGTCTCACCAACTGTCTGTACAGAGGGATAACAACTTCCTGTTTTCTGCTGCTGATGCCTCTCCCTGTACATCCCAGTATACCCCCGGCCCTCCCTACTACCTTCTCACATTGCTTGCTAACCTTAAGGTCATCTGATATGATTACCCCCAGGTCTCTTTCCTGTTTTGTTGTTGCTACTACCTTCCCACCCATTGTGTATTCTTCCCCTGGGTTCTTGTTTCCCAGGTGCATTATTTTGCACTTTTTTGCATTGAATCCTAGCTGCCATATGTCTGACCATTCCTCCAACCTTGTCAAGTCCCTTTTCATCCTTTCCATGCCTCCTTGTGTATCAACCCTGTTGCAGATCTTTGTGTCATCTGCAAAAGGCATACTTTTCCTTCCAGTCCCTCTGCAATGTCACTGATGAAGACATTAAAAGGACTGGACCCAATACTGAACCCTGTGGTACCCCACTAGTAACCACCCTTTCTTCAGAGTGGACTCCATTTACAATTACCTTCTGTGTCCTGTTGTCCAGCCAATGTTTATCTGGCTACCACCCTGGGACCCACTCACAGGCTGGTTAATTTGACTAATAATCTTTGTGTGGACTGTGTCAAATGCCTTGCTAAAGTCTAGGTAGGCTATGTCCACAGCCCCTCCCTGGTCTACTACTTTGGTCACCCAGTCAAAGAAATCTATTAGATTCGCCTGACATGACCTTCCTGCTGTAGAACCCATGCTTGCCTTGGATCCTGTGCTCCACTGACCACTAGGTACTCAACTATTCTTTCCTTCAGAAGTGACTCCATCACTTTCCCTACCACAGAGGTCAGACTGACAGGTCTGTAGTTTCCTGCCTCTGTCTTGGTCTCACTTTTGTGAGGGAATCACATCTGCCTTCCTCCAGTCCACGGGTACCACACCATCCTCCCATGATTTATTAAAAAGAGTAGCCAGTGGTTTCACTAGTTCCTTCCTTAATTCTTTTAGAATTCTGGGGTGAATTCCATCAGGACCCATTGCTTTGTCCACCTTCAGTTTTAGGAGTTCTTGCAGAACCCTTTCTTCTGTGAAAGGACTGGGATCGACCACCCTATCAAGACTTGGATAATGCCTAAGGAATGCACTAGAAAATGGTCAGGAAGGAGGGGTGGAAGAACAATGGGGAATAATCAACACTGCCATCACATATTTATTTATTTGCTTTTGTTAACTGGGTAAGCACACTAGACACCAGGTGCCTATTTTCAGGTGTGACCTGGGATGGTTACAGGTGAGAACTTCATACATAAATAGTAGAGGATACAAAATACAGAGAAGAGATAGGCATTTCAGGGCAAGCATTCCCCGGGAGAGCTACAGGTGAGAACTTCATACGTGAACAGTAGAGGGTACAAAATTAATAGACGAGATAGGCAATTCAGGGCAAGCATTTACCGGGAGAGTTACAGGTGGGAACTTTGTACATGGGCAGTAGAGGATTCAAAAAATACATAGGAGAGACAGGCATGAAGGTGGTACAAATGTTACATGCAGCGAACAACTGGGGTTATAGAGGAAGGCACATAGGGAATAAGCAGGGTAAGGCTATTCTAGTGGCAGTGCAAGGTTGGGAGGAGTTCACTCGGGAACAGTTGAGGAGAAAGGTAGACAAACCCCTAACTTATGAGGCGTTTCGCCCTGTCTTTTAGGACGGAGGAGCGAGCAAAGCAAAACAAAAGGGGTGGGACAAGGACAGAGGAGCAGAATGGAAGCTGGGACAATAGTAAGTGCCTGCGAAGGGAAGGTTGGCCCCATTACAGGGGGTCGGGGCAGGGATTTCTAAGTGGGGAGTGGAGAAGAAGTGCAGGTGGGGCTGAGGCTAAGACCCCCTCCAAACAGACTGGGGGGCAGTGGAGAGGGCTACGGGGGGCAGGGACAGGGGAAAGAGGGTTTCAGGAAGCACCAGAGGGAAGCTTTGAAGCTGGGATGGGAGGAGGGGGCCCTAACTTGCTCAGGGAGCGAGTTCCAAAGTTTGGGGGCATAGACATGGAAGGATGGATCTCCTGCAGTGGTCCTGGTCCTTGGAATCACGCATTCCTGGGATGTCCCAGATCTTAGGTGGTAGGATGGTGGACCGAGTTTGAGGGGAAGGGCTAGGGCTGGGGGGGTGTTGTAACAAAGAATGTTGTCAACGAAATTACCTAGAATGAAGGAACGGTGCTTCTCTGGAGGAAGCCAATCCAGGCGGTTGTAAAGGTCACAGCGGTGAGTAAGGGGAAGGGCAGAGAGTGCAAAGTGGCAAACATTATTGTAAGCTGTGTCCCATTTTGAAAGGCTGGATTTGGGAACTGGGGCAAAAGTTATGAGACCGTAGCATAGTGAGGGGAGGAGGACTCCCCTGGCGAGGGCCAAGCGTGCGGCGGGGGTAAGACAGTTATTCGCTCGATAGGCAAGACCAAGTTTACAGTTAGTGGCCTTGCAGACATTGCAGATGTGTAAGGTAAGGTCCAGCTGCAGGTCAAGGGTATGCAACAAGCCTTTGTGTGAAGCAAATAAACAACAAAAAATGATGTAAAAAAACCACTATGGTTCTCAAAGGAGGTGGTAGGGAAGGTTAGGGAGAAAAAGATAGCATTCAGGAAGTACAAGGAATCACAGAAGGAACAGGACAGAGAATTATATCAGTTAAAGCAGAAGGAAGCAGGGAAGGCAGTCAGAAGAGCAAAGGCCCAAACCGAGGAAAAGATAGCCAACTCAGATAAGAAGGGGGATAAAACCTTTTATAGGTACATCAGGGAGTGAAGGAAGTCCAAAAGAGGGATAGTGAGGCTTAATAAATGGGAGGGGGGCAGAGGGTGACTGTGAAAAGGCAGAGATACTAAACAAATATTTTTGCTTAGTATTCACAAATGAAGAGGGGGAGGTATCTAATGCAAACAACAGAAACACTCTGGATAGGGGGGTCAATACCAGTACATTCACAGAAGAAAGAGTTCTGAAAGAACTTTTAAAACTGAAGGTGGACAAAGCAATGGGGCCTGACGGGATTCATCTCAGAATTCTAAAAGAACTAAGGGTAGAACTAGTGACAGCACTAACTACCCTCTTTAACATATCATGGAAGGATGGGATGGTACCCGAGGATTGGAGGAGGGCAGATATTATTCCACTTAACAAAACTGGGAGCAGAGCAGAGGCAGGAAACTGTAGACCTGTTAGTCTGACCTCAGTTATAGGGAAAATGATGGAATCACTCTGAAGAAAATAATGGTTGAGTTCCTAGAGGCCAGAGGGACACAGGACCCAAGGCATCATGAGTTCTCAGTGGGAAGGTCATGTCAGATGGATCTAATAGATTTATTTGGCTGGGTGACCAAAGTAGTAGATCAGGGAGGGCCAGTGGACATGGCCTACCTAGACTGTAGCAAGGCATTTGACACAGTCCCACACTAAAGATTAATATAGAAGTTAGCCAGCCTTGGAGTGGGGCTCAAGATGATAGCCTGGGTAAAAAATTGGCTGGACAATAGGACACAGAGGGTAATAGTAAACGGAGTCCACTCTGAAGAAAGGGGGGTTACTAGCAGGGTACCGCAGGGTTCAGTACTGGGACTGGTCCTCTCCAATGTCTTTATAAGTGGCATTGCAAAGGGAATGGAAGGAAAAGTATGTCTCTTCGCAGATGACACAAAGATCTGCAACAGGGTTGATACACAAGGTGGGGTGGAAAGGATGAAAAGGGACTTGGCAGGTTGGAGGAATGGTCAAATGTATGGCAGTTTAGATTCAATGCTAAGAAGTGCAAAGTAATGCACCTGGGAAACAAAAACCTAGGGGAAGAGTACACGGGGGGGTGAGATACTAACAACAACAAATACGGAAAGGGTCCTGGGGGTAGTCATATCAGATGACCTACAGGTGGGCAAGCAATGTGAGAAGGCAGTAAGGAGGGCTGGGGGGATACTGGGATGCATAGGGAGAGGCATCACTACTAGAAAACAGGAAGTTGTTATCCCTCTGTAATGACAACTGTGAGACCCCATCTGGAGTACTGCATGCAGTTCTGGAGACCTCATCTCCGCAAGGACATAGGCAGAATGGAGGCTGTCCAGAAGAGGGCAACTAAAATGGTGCTGGGTCAGCACCAGAAGACTTACAAAGACAGTCTTAATGAGCTTAATATGTATACCCTCAAGGAAAGGAGTGAGAGGGGGAACATGATAGAAACTTTCAAGTACCTCAAGGGAATCAACAAAGTTCAAGAGGGTAGTATCTTTCAGAAAAAGAGGTGAGCAAGAACAAGGGGGCACAATATGAAGACAGAGGGTGGATGGCTCAGAGGTAATCTGAGGAAGTATTTTTTCATGGCCAGCATTGTGGATGCATGGGACAGTCTTCTTGAGGAGGTTGAGGAGTCAAAAACAGGGGAGAAATTCAAGAATGCATGGGACAGACATAAGGCAATCCTAGGGGGTGGGGGTAGGAGGAAGTAAGCTGTTTGTTAACTAGGCTCTCCAGTTTATCCATTAGGTAGGGAAACAGGCAGACTGGGTGGGCCAAGTGGTCCTTATCAGCCATCAAATTCTGTGTTTCTGTATCACCTCTCACCTTTCTTTGCTCTAAGGTATAATTATTGAGCTCCATTAATCTGTCCTCATATGTTTTCTGATGCAGTCCCTCACCATTTTGGTTGCCCTTCTCTGGACTGCCTCCATTTTGTCAATGTCCCTGTGCAGGAATGGCCTCCAGTACTGCATGCAGTACTCCAGATGGGGCCTAATGAGTAAATTGTAAAGAGGGATTATTACCTCCCTCTTATGATTTGTGATAACCCTACTAACACATCCCAACATCCCTCTAGCCTTACCTACTGGTATAGTGGTCTGCTTGGATGATTTCAGGTCATCTGTGATGAAAGTTCCTCAAGTCTCTTTCTTCCCTTGTGATTGCCAGCAACTCCCCTGCCAACATGTAGGTGGCTTCAGGGTTTCTCTTCCCTATGTGCGGGAGGTGCATAACAAGCAAGAGAAAAGATATGTAGATGCCACCATACTCAGCTGGAGTACTGTGTCCAATTCTGGAGTTCACCACTCCCGAAGGACATTGGCAAAATATAGGCTATCCATAGAAGGGCAAGAAAGATGATTCATGTACTGCACCAGAAGTCCTACATGGGAAGAAGGTAGTGAGGAGATATGCTACAGAGTTTCAAGTACCTTCGTGAAAATAACAGGGTATAGGTGAAAAGCACATTTCAGATAAAACTATGCACATAAACAAGGGTGCATAACATGATGTTGAATGGTGCAAGGATCGTGGGGCAATGTTAGGAAGTACTTTTCCACTGAACGGGTGGAGATGTGTAACAGCATTCCAAACGGACACAGGCAAAACACACACATATACCCATAAATAGAAGGTTACGTCATATCAGGACAAAACATGTATAGTGGCACATCATGACAGCTGTAATGATGGTTAGAAACTGACTGAGCACTGCAGTTTGCATGATTCAAGACTGACCTCAGACAGTTGCTGAAACATGAATGAACGGATCAGCTGCTGCCTGTAATCTTCAAGTGTGTTTATGTATCTCACCCGTATGTTCATCCCTGTCCCAAACTCACTTAATTGTTGTCTTCCCCCCCCAAATGACGAGGTACCTTTGTAAACGAGTCCATGACTCAAAGGTTGTAAAACTGATTTCTCCAATAAATAAATAAAATAAAATAAATAAATGTTCATGGCAGGCATTGCTTGTAAGGTGCAGGATCAAAGACAATGAAATGGGTACTTTCAATCCAGCATGAAACATTCAATAAGGAACAATCAAGGATGTGATAGGTGCCCAGCAGGTGCTGTACTGTGCAATGCCAGTGAAAGAGATGTATTTTTGCAAGGTATGCAGAACCCCCCTGAACACTTAAAAATAAAATCAGCTAATCATAGTTATTAATATGAAAGGAAAACCTTTATTTATTTTTTTAGAAAGTTTTAACAGGAAGGAGATACTGAGCAGCAAGCATGTTTCCAGATGCATGTGTAGTTACTTGGGTTTATGCAGTATCAAATGAGTTACTCGGTATAGGTGACCAAGTGGCCTCACAAATATGCACAGATGGTTCAAGAATTCACTAACACCAGCGTGCACAAATCAGAGAAACCAAGGTGTACGCCAGAACCCATGCACACACATGAAAAAATAAAACTGACTAATCATAGTTATTAGTAATAAAGGCAGGCCTTTTTTTATTTATGTTGTTTTACTGGGAAGGACATACTGAGCAGCAAGTTCATTTCCAGATGTTTTGGGGGGTGGGCATGGAATGGGAGTTACAGTGGAGGATGGCCAAATAAAAAATGGGACTGAGCATCCACACAGACAGGAAAATGGAAGTGCCGCACATATTGATTTTCCATTTTTTAAACATGTTGGATGATACATTAAAAACAGCCATAGAGTTGTGAATGACTGGTGTTTGCTCAAATCACATGCATAACACAGGACAACAGAGTATGACTGCATGCAACTGATGAGGTGTCTGACTCAGTAGTCAGTAGCCAGGACACTGCTTTGTGCACACGTGTAGAAGCCCAACAATGCAAGAACTGAAGGACAGTACATAACAGGTACTATCATAAGCTATGCCTTTAGTAGCTCTCCCTTTCTGTTTATGTTGGCAATTATAAACTAAATGTTATTTTTTTTTTTTTGAAAGGGGAAAAAACACAGGAAAATGTGAGACCTGGTGAAAGGATAGTTGGCATCACTGAACTAATTCACTGTCAGGTCATATCGCTACCTAGGATGGGCCTCCCTAATGAGCTATGCGATACCACAACACTCAGTAGACCTAATTTTATTGTGTTTTTAAGGATTTTGCTTTGTCCCATGAATCTTGCACCACTACAATTCTCACATTTCACCTGCAGGCTCTGGCTACAAAATATTCCACCAAATCCACCCTTTATATTTGATTTTACATGGGTTATTTATTGTAATCTGGAAGGAATCAATCTTTTCTTCTACTTTCTTATTTCCTTCTTCAATGGTTTTTGAGAGTTTTCATAGTTGGGCCATAATTAGATTTATCCAATTGGGGGTGGAGGGGCAGCCTTCTCATTTATCCTTTTTGATAGGTCAGAGTGCCTTGACCCCTTGGGATTAATTGATGCAATAAGCGTTGATGATTTAGTAGTTAATTCTTCCCCATCTGTCAATCTTGTAACATCTTCTGTTATATTTGGCCCCTTAACCACATCTTCAAGGGAAATACACATGGCAGCTCAGTTTAGCTGTAAAAACACATTTCTGTTTGCACACCCAGGCTATGGAGAGGTTGAAATGCATTTTGTAGTAGCTTGAAGTCCACCCACCATTCTCAGCAGGCAGTTAATGGTGTCGCTGTTCTGTAGCATTCCCTATTCTCTTGTCTGCAACTTTTTCTTTTGGAATTTTCATTGTGCTTTCAATATTTTCAACAGCTGTGAACCATCTTTTTTTTTCACACTAGCCATTACCTGTTCTTTGTCTTCTGTTCTTAAAAACATAGCTATAATTGGTTGGGGTGGACATTGTGCATAAAAATGTGGTTGAAACACTATATGAAACCCGTCCAGTTCACACATTACATTTGCTGTGCCTGTATATGTGAAAGACACTGTTATTTTTAACAAAAAGTCAGCTTAGCAAAGAGTTTTTCCATACAATTGGTTTTGTACAGAATGGGCATTGCTGTTTCTAGGTTTAGATACTGTCAGTATCCTTGCAAATGGCATCATGCATGGCAGCAGACTAACAACTGTCAGGGAAGATCACAGTTCTTAAAACTTTGGAGTTATTTAGAATATCTTAGTCACTGCTATTTCTGGGTTTAGGTACTGTCAAGATCCTTACAAATGACACTATGCACGCCAGCAAACTATAGCCTGTCACAGAATATACCAGGTGAAATCATTCGCTATGATTGACATGGATACCATAAAAAAGAGAAGATCTGTGTAGGACGTTTGGTTTGATTACCAGGCCTGATTTTGTGACTTCACGATGTGTTTCCATTACAAAAGTGCTGCACAAATCTGAACAGGAAAATACCAGTTGAAACTATTTATTTCTGGATTTCAGCTATGAAAAAACAGAACACAACGCAGAGCTAGAAGTCAGCATTACAGCATCAGGAAACCAGACCCGCTGGATCAACTAGTTGCATTTCAGGTGTGGAACAGAGGAAAGAGAGGAAAGGGGCCACCAGCATACACACAAACTGCACCAAAGAAGGCAGCAGGTGATTGGCAGAAAATGCTGTGTTACGGATGTGAGAAATAAAACTAAATAAGATTGGTCATCAGGAGCAATTATGCTGACTGTCAAAAACAGGGGGCACAACAACAACTTTTCTTAGACATTTCACACAACAATGAATTGAGTGGTAGTAATATAGAAAATAAGGATCAAGGGTTACAAATGTACAGTTTCAGGATATCTGTCTGGGGATATCTTTAGCTGCACAACCTACCTAGTTGGAAACTAACTAAAGTAGTTATGCTTACCGACTCAACAAGCATTCACAAAAAACAGCAGAAACTTAGGACGAGATGTCAATATTGATAAGCCGGTGAGATATGGGCGCTGGAATGCGTGATCACTCAGAGTGGAACCGTGCTGGTGCACACTATGTGGGTGGTCTGAAATGCATGGAGTGTCGTGGGCAGTACTACAGCCACAAAGACTTTTGAATGGTCCAGAAGAATGGTCATTAAGCGGCGAAAATAAAAATATTGCAAACCCACGGCGGCCAACCTTGGAGAAAAGTTAATGTACAAACAATGGACAGAGGGACATTTTAGTAATTGCTGGGAAATTAACATACATGAACTTTGAGCAGGTTAAAGCTGACAGTGCAGCTTTAACTCAAAGCTCTTGCTAAGTCACAAGAAGACCAACATTATGTTATTTGCTTCCTCCAATAATAAGCACAGTCTCACCAACCAAAAATCCTGAATAACCAAAATGCTGCATTAGAAATGGTCCAAGGCTTTAAATACCTATAGGTCATGGTAGACAGCTTCCTCACCATCTCATAACACATAGACCAAGTAGAAAAGTCTGCATATTCCAAAATTGGCCAACTCTTTAGGTACAAACACTGCCTAACTGACAAGGACCTAAAACTCACTGTTAACCGCTCAGTCCTATCAGTAACTGACTATGGACTGGTTGTGTATGGTGCAGCAACCAACACATTCCTAAAGAGGATCAAACTAGTGCTAAACAAAGCATATAGGCTGGTCTTAGGAGCACATGGCCTTATTCATACCTGCAAGCTCTATTATTATCCCAGGTGGCTCAATCGTGTGCCTGATTGCAAAGAAGTTCACCTTTGGCCTAACGCTCATTGGGGTCCAGCACCTCCTTTGCCCAACTGACAATCCCAGACAAACAAGGGGAGCAACAAGTAAGCTGTTTAAAGTTCATTTCATCTGCACCTCTTAAGGACAACAGTCTTTTGAGAACTGGTCACCCAATTGGCTAAACTCCCTCCATGATGACTTAATGGCAGAATCTAAACTTTGCTCCTTCAAATCAAAACTATGCTCTCACATTGCTACACTCAGTGGGTGTGACTGTAGCTCCTATCTCCTTCAGAGCTACACTGGCATTTCTACACAACCTCAGCACTTAACCACTACCCATAACCTCTATCCCATATCCCCTCTTCTTGCCCCCTTATGCTACATTCTTTCCAATCCTTTCGCACCCCTTCCCCTAACCTATTTGTCCCACCTCGCACCCTGTCTCCTAGTTACATCTATCCCTTCCAGGTACCCTGCCACCATCCAGCAAACCTTTGACAAGGCCCCACAGGCTGCTCCCCAGAATCATCCCTATTGCCTCCCAAGTCCACCTACCTACTGGTAGGGTTCTCACTGCCCTCGCCTCCTACTGCTTCCTAGCCTCCTATCTTGTCAAAACTGCTTTACCACTTTGTTCTACACTATGTTTAACTAATTTCTGTATCTTGTTTGTTATCCCATGAATGAAAAAGTGAATGTAATTACTGTATTTTTGTAACCATTGATCTGATGTCTGCATTTGGTGCTGAAATATTGTTTACCACATAGCGTGGAACCTCTGTAAACGAGCTGCTAGCTTAAAGGTGTTATAATCTGAGACAATAATAAATAAATACAAATAAATAAAATAAATGTAGCCCTGTGCTAATTTTTTCATATTGTAACATTGCAAAAAACCACACCTCTTTCATCTGCCACCCTCTATTATCCACCAAAATGTTGCGCACCAAAGTTGGCAGATAATAGAGGGTGCACTGTATGCAGCAAGCAGTATAAAACTGAGAAAAGAAAATGTACAGCTCAAAGTAACATTATTGAACTGCATGAGTGATATGTAGAAAAGGCGCGTAAGATAAAAAAGGTGCAAATGAGGTACACAGTACCTGTACATGGGGAGGACAACAACTGAATCAAAGACAAAAATTAGAATAATGATAAACCTGGCATGCAGATATCCAGCTTAGGTTCTTACTTAACCTTACGTGATATAGAATATGAGAGAAATGTATCATTAAGAATATAGTTGAAACCCAAGTTTTCCCATTGTTTGACTTGTGGTGTACTGTACGATTAGTAAAGTAAGATTACAGAAGTCTGACATGTTATACAATAGATTGGTAAGATTAACCCTTCCTGTCCTAGGCACACCCACCACTGTTTGATGTACTCTGAACTAGGCTGGGTTTCATTACCCAAAAGCAGGCAACTCCACAAAGTAATATTTGCTTATAAAAGTGTAACAGGTAGTAGCTACGATTACTTAGCTGTAAGAATAAAAATGTGGACTGTAAATTGAACTCTTAGGAAGGCAGCATATAGAGTGCTTGTTGTTTCAAAATTTAGAACCCAACATTCTGGATATTTTTTTACTTGTATGATTCCTTTGATCAGGAATAATCTTCCTCCCTAGTTTTGTTTGGTTAATAACAAACCTCCTTCTTTGAAAGTAATCAAACAATGGTTTATGAGTACTGCAACTGCACAACTCAAGTCTTGCTGCATCCACTAATGTTTTAGTATGTATTGTACTGATATATAATTCATGTAATGCTGTTGTTGTCATTGTTGTTGTTGTCGCCATCATTTACGTAAATGGATGTTGTCTTGTAATTGTATTTATTATGTGTTGCTATGGGTCACCATTTTAAATGAGCTTTGCTCAATGGTCTAACCCTTTAATAAGAATGAAAAAAAAACACAATATGAAGAATAAAATTGCCCCCCAAAAATTCCCTTACATCTACCTGCACTGCCACTTCATTTTAAATGAATTTTAGACTGCAACTCCCTGGAGATGATCCGCACTGACTTTTCAGCTCCACCAATGTTTCCATGTAAGTGTTCCAGGTGAACATCTGTCAACAATTTATTATGACATACTATGATAAAAACATGCTATGTGGGTATTGTACAAATAAATACCATAATGTAATGAATACATTCTGCAGCACATGACCACAAAACAGTACTGACTCTATGCAATGAACTACACTCCATACACAACACAACCTGTTCTCCTGTGCTATTAGTACAGTGTTGTGTTGAAGCTCCATAAAGCACATTTTACATGACACTAAGTGTGATTCTTTCATAATGGAGTGCCCAGTGTAAGCCCCCCCCCCATTATGGGGCTTAGCTGTTAAGGCTACAGCTCCTGTTTCCCTTGCTACTCTTGCTCAAGGAGTCCTGGTGAGATTCAGGCCAGTGCCACCCCCCCTTGGTTCTTAGCAGCAGCTGCTACCTGCTCTTCCTGCTCCATAGCCACTAAAGTGGGGATCAGGGGTGAGGTCTTATAGTGTCCTAGCTGGGTGCATAGTGCTTGTTTCTGCCTCTGTTGTGGCTCCATGGGTAATCATGGTGGCCACATGAGAGTAATCACAATGGCACATTCTTTGGTTAACTTAAAGGAACTGTGGCTCCATAGTATTTTTGGATCAATTGGCCATGAATTGAAGGAATTTATGGCTTCAGGGCAGGCAGCAGAGCTGGGATATGAACAGTGGGCATGTTGGGTGTATCATTGCAGTGTTTCCAGTCTCTGGACAGGTGGGGGACTGGGAAACATTATTCTGAAGTGCACAGGTACAGCTACATCAAGGAGGATGATATGAATGGCTGTCTCCTCTTCTGGGAGCCACATTGGACAAACCGGGATCCTTACCAGCAAATTGGGTATTTTCCTGGCCCCAGAGCAGGTAACAGTGCCAGGTCAGACAATTAACAGCCCTGAAATGGGTGTAATCTAAGGTCTGGGAGGCTGCAAAAGGACAGCAACATATTGTAAACAAATATGGTAGCCTCCAGGGATCTCCCAGCAAAAGGGCTGCTGGAAAGGATCAAAGTGCAACTACCATTTGCCCGTGCATCAGCTGGCCAGTCAAAATGGGAGCTGGGGCTAAAGTAAAAAGGGATATGCTCAGGGGCCAGTGAGGAGTGCAGATGGAGCTGAGAGGAAGTAGAGGGGTGGAGACTGGTAGAGGAGGACTGCCATGGGCTAGCTGAAGGGGAGACGTTCACCTCCAGAAAACAAAGTTCCAAGGCAAGGCAACCTGATCTCCTGCTTCCCCAGCAATTATGTTATCTAACCTGCTCTCCTGTTTCCCAGTCAGGAAGCAACCTAACTGGTCTAGTGTGAGTCTAAAAAGAAATCCATCCTGATTTAAGTTCCAGCAGAACCAGTTGACCAAATAAGACATCCAAGGGAACCACTAGCCTGGGTGGTGCCCTGGTCTGGTTGAGTGCTCCAGAGATGGTGGCTACCCTTCACCTGCAGCCAGGGTGGCAGTGTCTGACCCCTCAGTGTGGAGGGGTCTGGAGCACCATCACCGTGCACAGAAGACAGCAAATGACCAAAGAGGTGAAGACATTGAAAGGCCTGAGGGGTGAAGATGCTACAAGGACCATTAAGGGTGATGGAAACAATGTCTCCCATTAAGCCTTTCAGCCTGCATCTTCCATTCTTTGAGAGGCTGCCTCCTGTATTTGGAGTAGCACAGCCAAGCAGTATCCTACAAGACCACCCCTGAAGCCTTCAAAATTGTGAGCACCTCAGGGCTGCGGCCATGAGGAGCTAGTTGAAAGTAATTTGTTAGTTAGTTAGATAGTTATAAAGGGGTGTGAAGTACTGGTCAGGACTTTGCAAACTTCAGAAAATTCCCAGGCAGAAAATTAAAAAGGCCATGCAGCCCACCTTTTTTATGGAAAATAAATATGGCCCCTTACAATAGATCTTCTTTTTAAGTTCCAAATTGTTGCTTCCACAGTATCTTCAAATGCAGCAATCCTGCAACAACTGGTTAGTTACCAGCAAAATGTTGAGGTACCCACCACAACCAACAAATATCTCTCTCGTGGCCATTGGGGGGGGGAGTTAGGTGCACACACAGTAGTGGAACAAGGACTGCATGTGGGAACAGTGAAGTAGAAATTGTCCATGTAGTACCCACTGTCTCCTATTTTTCTTATGACCTTTTGTTTTTCCTTACCCCACCCTTCTACTAAATCAGAAGTTAGTGCATTTTATAATTAGTGTTCACTGTGTTCATGGTCTTTGCATAGTGTTCACTTCTATTATGTGGGGAAAGAGTTAAAGATAGGTGGAAGAGGAAAGAATAATTGTTCTTGGGGGGGGAGGTTATGGAACCATTGGTAGCTTGTAATACCCCTGCAACAGGTGGAGGCACCTAACTCTTTTCTTTGTACCCTTTCAGTGTACTGTACTCAAAAGAAACCAGACCTGCCTCCAGATAAGTTGGTTGGTAAGGGGGTGCCAGCCCACCACATACAGACCCCCCGTACATTATGGAGGCTCCACTGGGATTCTCTTACACACCACATCGATAATCCTGGAAGCTGATCTCAGGTAAAAAAACACATAGTCTCCCCCAAAAAGAAATACTTGGCAAAGGCAGAATGGCATGCCAAGATTTGGAAGACTGGTGCCGGATTGTGCTGAGGGGGAGCAATTGGACTGGAATAAGGCCACATTAGTGACCATGATTCCCAAAGGGTTCAATAGGTCCAAAATTCTTGATTAATTGCCTTGCTCAAAAGAGAGTCTGAAATTAGCATTGTCTAGTTACCCAACTCTTTTCACCCATAGGGGAGTGGTTCCATCTGGATGTTAGTTACTCATATCAGTGCCAAGAAAAAACTCATGTGTCTCTTGGATGCAGATGATCTGAAAGCAAATTTTGACTGGTGATTGAGAGCAGAAGGGAAGGCCCACAAAGAATTTCATTAACTGTACAAGTCTGACAGTGTCTCCCCACCTGATTAAGGTTTGATTTGGTTTGCTGCTTAGGAGCCTGGTTGAGGAACAAGATTATACCTAAGGTTGAAGCCTTCTGTAGGCGAAAACCTAAGCCATGTGGAGAAGATGATTTAGAAACATGGATGGGTCAACCTACTCCCATGGTGCAAGGTCTCCACTTTCCCAAAGATGTGAAAAAAATGTATGTTATGGGAGAATTTGAGACAATCTGCTATGGATGGCATTGGCACTCTTCATGCTACACGACCTGATGCTACTGACCAAATGCATTTCAGTACCCAGAAGGGAATGTGTAGGAGCACTGACAGTGGTGCACAAATCCTGAGAAAGGTGCAGAAGATGGTGTGAACAGAAGGTGAAATGCTATCTGACTATATGACATGTTTCAAACAATTAATGCAACAAGCCTACCATAAGGGAGCCGTGACTGTCACATACATGAATAGACTGTGGCTGGAGAAAGCCCTCAAGGGAGTTGAACACTTAGAAATGCTTTTGATGAAGCTGCATTTGGAAGAACAGCTAAATAATCCCCCTTCATATGGTGAACTAGTACATGAAGTCTGAGAGAAAGACAACTGAGGTGCACTGAAAGGATCAATGGTAGCACCTCTAAGAAAAAAGAGACCCCTCTTGAAAATGCCTAGTACAAGCAAGACACCAGTGAAATGGAGGACTTCAAAAGACAAGTGAAGCCAGTCTGGTGGTGCTGACGGTTGAGGTTCTGGACACCACACTTCATGCCATACTGGCGACCTGTGTTCGGGAGTGGACTTGGGTTGCTCTGGGGTCAGCCAGGGTGATGAAGGATTGACCATCCATGGACAGCTCTCCTTTCTTGGGGAGGGAGGACTAGTACTGTGCACTGTAGACTGACACCCAGCAGTGTCTAGATGTCAGCACAGACAAACATCCATGCATGGGGAGGACCATGTCCAGGGCACAAGTCTGCCTCCATGGAGACAGTTGTCCCACCCATTGCACATATGTTGGCTTGGGCAAAAATAGGAGGAAAATGGCTGGGAACTGGCAGGAACCATGATAGCTCAGAATGTCCCTCCTTGATGCCACCCCCAACTTCTGGATTTGTGCTCCGGGAAGGGGGAGTAAGCTGGCACTCCTCACCCTGGCCCCACCATGAAGGGGAAACCATGGGGGTCGGTGAAGGACTGACTGGAGCCAGAGGAAGAAGCCCTCTGAGGTAGGGTCAGAGCCACCTGTTGACTCCATGGAGAAGCTGAAAATTTGTAAATAAAAAAAAAAAAGAAAAGACAAGTGAAAAAATTGACTAAACAGGTGGACGCACTATGGGCTACCAGAGAAGAAACTCAGTGGTGAAGGGGCCTTTCCATTCTGAGCAGGTCAGAAATACTATTCTGGTTGAAATTCTACCCACCAGAAACTGAAAAAACAACTACCATATGTACTGAGGGCCTTTTCTGCTACCAACGTGGGGAATATGGGCACTGCAAGAGATACTGCAAGAAACCCCAAAACTCTTCTTTGGTAGTGCAAAAGGTGTTAAAAGAGAAACATATGCGGCTCCGTGCATGAAAAGGAGTTACCAATGGATCCTAAAGTTTGTAATGCAGTACATATGCAAGATTTTGAGTATAATACAGTCACTGATATGAGCTTTTTAAGTAGCCTACATAGAGAGATACATAAGATAACATTAATGGAATCAGATGATTTCATTTAAAAAAAATACACTTTCATTAGTCAAAATGCATGAAAATGTGTGCACTAATTTGTGACATGGCTGCCCATGTGTGTGAAATAGTCTCTCAGTGTCCTTTAACCAGTCTTTTCTGGCAATAAAAGTATTTTTGTAACTAATTCCATGTTCTGCTTTCATTTATCACACTTCCTTATTGCGCTACCTTGATTTCCAACCTCCTGCAGAGGCCCTAAAGATGTAGTCTTGCATGTAACCATTAATGTCCCCTTTTGTTACCTCTGAACTTTTGTAGTAATCTGCACTTTGATGCAATTTGTGTTTTATTTTTGTCACCAGGTTACTTTCTGTATTTGTTTAGAGTATTACAGTGCATTGCCCTGTTTCTTTTAGTACACGGCATGTTCACGAACTGCCCCCTTTGCTCACTTGATCCTTTCCTGTCCCCCACCACTGGATGTTCACGCATGGCAGCAGGTGTCCAGGGCAGCTGCTTGTGAAAACATTTGGGCACTTATATCAGCGTGAGATTGTGGGAGGCCATGGGGGATTTAAAAGACAATTCCTTATAATTTCTAGCCCTTTCCTGCGACTGAATGTCTTGTCCTGAATAGCTCTTGTCCTTCTGTGTGACCCTTATTATATCACTATCCTCACTACAGCAGGTAAATACCGATCATGCCTGCTGCCAAAAATACTTTATTTTATTTTTTTTACTAGTTTTGATAATGTAAATGAGCTGTTGGCTGGTAGGGTTCATTAATAGTGCAGATGGACCCCACCCTGGATTTCACTTTTTGCCTTCTTGATTTGGTATAAGGGGTGACATTTCAATTAAAATGTGAATTTGGGACCTTAAACTTCTTTATAACCCTGTTCACCATGAGGTCTTCTTGAAGGAGTTGATAAGTAGGTTGTATAGAGCAACTTTCTAAGTTACTATGCTTTATTTTAAATGCTCTTTTTATGTTGGGACTGTATTTAACTTGCTGCTGTTACAGTCAGTTTAGGGGAGGGATGGGGATTGAGTGGAGTGTCTGGGATTAGAACTCTGCACTATTTGGTTATTAGGGAGGGTTTGGTACCTGTATTTAATCTGTGGCTCTTTATTTTTGGGATACTGATATTTATTTTGGTTTTTGGTTCCAATGCTCTGTTTTAAATGTGCTTTTCATATGTTGGGATGGTATTTTACATACTGCTGTTACAATTGTTTTTGTGATATCTGATTTTTATTGTGGTTTTGGTATTTTAAAAAAAAACATTTTCTGCATTTACCTGAGCACTACCAGTACAACCCACTAAAACTCCTGATTGTGCACTTCTTCCTACCAAAGAGTTGTATGAGCACTGTACCTCAGTACATCCCCCAACTGTGAAACACTGCCCCTTAGAATGTGAAACACTTCACCAAATCTATTACTCAGAATCTCAGACCACTGTTGAAATGGGTGCCTCTGTGTTCACAAAGTTTGCAGTTAAATAAATAATACATTTTTCATATGAACTGCTATGTATTTTTGCTTTACAATGTTGCTGAATGTTTGACAAACCCTCTCAATGTGTAACAAGGGGCTTTTGTGAGTAAAATGAGGAACTGTTCCTCATGATGCAGTGCAACTGAGAGGTGTGGATTGAGCAGATGTGCATGTTAGTTTGGTGCGCCCAAATTAGGCAACCACAAATTGTATTCTTTTTACCTTATTTGATTCTCCTTTGGGTCCCCACCTGTTGTCATCTATCGTTTAGCCTCCCGCCCAGCCTCACATCCTTACAACAGGCAGCTAACCTCTTCTTCCCACACAGTTTACCCTCCATGGCAGGGCATCGAGGAGCCCCTCCCCTTGCTCAAACTCACCTTGACTAGGATTCAGATTCTGTGGGGTGCCATTCAGAGTCGGGGCCTGTGACGGGTGGCTGTCATCATCCTGCTTGACCTGGGACCTCATTTTTCCTTGTCCTGTGTTTCCCCCTGGCTAGAGCATGAAATGTTGGCAATGGCCGTGCAGTGCACGCTTCCTCCCATGGCACACTGGCTGATCACCAGCATGTTAGTAGGTAAAGCACAGATGTCTCAGCCCTCCATGCCACTGGGCTGGTGGCAACCACAAATTTAGGTGAAGTGGTAGGTTTGCCTGACACAGTCTTGACGTTGGTTGGGATGGGCTATTGCATTGCATAATGTGTTTGTTAGTGGCTTCTTTATTAGTGGGGTGCACCACTTCTGTTTTGTCATTATGCATCACAGGGCACCCACAGCATATTTTGTTAATCTGGTTGCCAAACCATGTGTTCACTGATTATTTTTTTTTTTTTGGGGTGCACTATTTGGTCTGTGTGTATCAGGCCTGATTACAGTTTTTGACTGAGTTACTGTGGTATGTTTTGTGGTAGGCCTCCGTTTTTGGTAGGCAGACATCTGGAAGCATGCTTCCATTTTGTTTGCAGATGACTAGATGCGTGCCTCCATTTTGCATGCAGGTGGGTGTATGCTTCCCTTCATTTTGTTTGTAGATGGGTGGATGCGTGCCTTCATTTTGTTTTCAGATTTGTGTATTATTGCTTCCATTTTGAATTGCAGATGGGTGGATACATGCCCCAATTTTGTTTGCAAATTTGTGTATGATTGCCTCCATTTTGATTTGCAGATGGGTGGATGCATGCCTCATTTTGTTTATAGACGAATGGCTGCATACCTTAATTTTGTCTGCAGCTGTGTGCATGCATGGCTTCCTTTTGTTACCAGATGGGTGTATGCTTGCTGCCATTTTGTTGGCAGACCTGTGGATGCCTAGATTCAGTATTTTACTTTTTTTTCCTTTTGGAAGATGAGATGATGTATGGCTCGTATTGCGTTTATTATGTTTTTCTCTTTTTTTGCCTTCACTTAAGTGATTTAGTAATTTGAACAGCTTTGTTAGTAAATGTGTGATTGTTTGAACAGTGGATTAGGATTTTTGTATTTGAAAACAAAAGCATGAACACAATGAATTTATTTCATTTTTTTACCTTGGACGCCACCACCATGGTAACCCTACCTGCTATTTTGGTTTAAATATCAAAATCACCAAACAACCCCAGCTATACACTTAACAGATAGCTTGTATTAGGCTGGTGATCTTGGCAAAACTCATTTTGTGTGTGACTATGTCCACAACCCCCTCCTCAGCACAAAAAAACAAACAGTTATGCATATTACACATGTATTTGCTACACCATTACACAACTACCTGGTCATGCACAATTGGGTTGTACACATAAGTAGGCAACAACTAATGTTGGTGGGGTGGCTGGTTTGTGTGCTGTGATTCAGATGGTGTTTGGGTGATGCTGCTGCGTTAGCTAACTTGTCTAGCGCTGCTTGCAGTATTCTATTTTTTGCACAATTAAAGTGTTTATTATTGTGCCTTTGTGGATTTTCTGGTTGCATCACACAGCAACCATAGCATGTTGTTAATCATAGCACAAAACCATACGGTCACTGTTTTTGGAGGGATGCAGCTTAATGTTAAAAAGTACTCTCCCCGTGCTGCTTGTTGTGGTGCCCTAATTAGGATACATTATTCTCTGGGCCATATTGGTCAGCCATATCATACATGTGTGCTGTGGGTTTACAGCCATATCATACATGTGTGTGGTGTGTGTGGTGGGTTTACAGCCATATCATACATGTATGTGGTGGGTTTACAGCCATATCACACATGTGTGTGGTGGGTTTACAGCCATATCATACATGTGTGTGGTGGGTTTATAGCCATATCATACATGTGTGTGGTGGGTTTACAGCCACATCACACATGTGTGCGGAGGGTTTACAGCCATATCATACATGTGTGTGGTGGGTTTACAGCCATATCATACATGTGTGTGTGGGTTTACAACCACATCATACATGTGTGTGGTGGGTTTACAGCCACATCACACATGTGTGCGGTGGGTTTACAGCCATATCACACATGTGTGCGGTGGGTTTATAGCCATATCATACATGTGTGTGTTGGGTTTACAGCCACATCACACATGTGTGTGGTGGGTTTACAGCCACATCACACATGTGTGTGGTGGGTTTACAGCCACATCACACATGTGTGTGGTGGGTTTACACAACTTTGCCTAGCAATAAAAAAAAACTTACTGTGAAAACCAACTATACTGTTTTCTGTGTGTGTTGTCTGTCTTCAGTTTACATGGACAGTCCATTATTCAGGTGATATGGACTGATGATGCCCTGATTAGAATATTTACTTTAATGATGAACTTCTGTGAAAGATTCAATCAGGTATTTAGCTGCATGCTTCCATACTGTCTGCAGATGGGTGGTGGTGTGCCTCCATGTTGCCTATAGATTAGTGGTGACATGCCTCCATGTTGTGTGCAGACAGGTAGTGGTGTGCCTGTGGTGCTTTTATGTCCCCCGTTACACATGCAGCCCTGCTTTTATGTCCCCTGTTACACATGCAGCCCCACTTTTATGTACCCTGTTACACATGCAGCCCTGCTTTTATGTTACCTGTTACACGTGCAGCCCTGCTTTTATGTCCCCTGTCACATGTGCAGCCCTGTTTTTATGTTCCCTGTTACACATGCAGCCCTGCTTTTATGTCCCCCATTACATGTGCAACTTTGTGGAGGCTTCTTCTCAGACCCAGAAACTGGAGTTATCCCACAACACACTACATTTTAATAAGATGAGTCAAAGCATTAAGAAATGCTTATAATAATCGTTATATTAAAGAGTTTACAAAATGACACAAATGTCACACTTTGGTAGCCCTTTTTCATGTTATAGACCCACAGGGAAATGCCAGCAGGACCCAGTGAGGTAGTGAACTGGAGACCTGAACCAAAAATGCTCCATGAAACAGACACAACCTGCTACAAGTACTGACCACAGTATCCCTTTGGGACTGATAGGACTGTCTGCCAAGTTCTCCACCAGGACAGAAGATGTGAACTGCATTGCTTTACAGCAGCTAACTTACATGCTCCCCTAAGGAGACTTAGAGCCCAGGGTCACTGCTACAAATAGGTTAAACCTGAACTAAAGGCACTGATGTTCAAATGTGACAAAACCTGGGTCAGGCACAGGAAGTCGGGCCTCCCTGAAGATTGGATACTCTATAGGACCCTAAGGAGCCAATGTAAGCAAAAGGCAAAGACTGCAAAGAGGGAGTATGTTAAGAACCTTCAACAGGTAAGCCTAACTGACCCGAGGTACTTCTGGATCCATATTAATGGACTAGAGAAATAATTCAGAATAGCAGTTTTCTAGGAATCTGGTGATTTGATCCTTTCTTGCTGCCTTGGATGTTGCTGAGGTGCCACACACTATGCAGTTGAGGAGTTGAACTGTGGGAGCAGGAGCTGTACAACACTATTTTTCTGTCTATTACAGGTATACCACCGTTGCCTCACCTGTTGGCAAGTGTACAGCCTTTCCAGCCATTCTTGTACATCTGGCACTAGGCAGTGTCATTGCTCTGCTCTGCAGTCTTCCATTGGAGCTTAGCATGTGGTAGCGGTGGAACAGCCCACTCCTGTGGGTGTGTGTTGCAGAAAGTGCTCTGAGCACCTAGACTGGATAATGCACTGCCATTTTTTGCAAATCTCTATGATAAGAACTACACCTTCGACTATATACTCAGAGACTATGCAAACTGATGGTTGACAACTAAACTTGTTACCCCAAACAGTTGTGCCAAGTTTGCTGAAGTTGTTGAAGTTGAAGTCGAAGGCTAATTGAGCAAGCTGAAATAATTCGAACAGGTTTAATGTTCCGTGGTTAATCCTTGTCTTTGGGACATCACTTTAGTATTAAGAGGCTTCACAACAGTTTCAATACTTACAGAATTAATTTGAACCTACAGAGAATGTAGCCTAAGGTAGCCTCTCTGCTATTATTCTGTCTGGATCTGTAGTTTTTATTTATTTCTTTTTCTTTTCAATTCAACTTTTACTCAACCTTTCCAGGCTCAAAATATGAAATGTGCTAGTTAGTGTACTTTTTGTATCTTAGTACTTTTTCATTGTGCTTTTATTGTATGCAGTACTTTTATGTTGTACATATGTTTTAACTGATGGTACTGTCAATAGGAGGTTTTAATATTGTCATATTGTGATATTTTCTATAACTGTGACCAAATGCTTCAATAGGTTTCGTTAACAACCTTCTCAACAAATTTACTTCTATTCAGTCTAGGCATGCCCCTAAGATCACCAGAAGAGTCAGATGTAAACCAGCTAGATGGCTACAAAGGACCTCTTAACTGAGCTATGTGAGAAGGACAAGCTATGGAAGTGCTTTAAACAAACTGGGCAGCTGACTGACTTTAACACCTATAGGGCTCGCAGAAATCTCTGTAAAGGAAAATAAGGTCAGGCAAAAGTAAGTACTGCAGGACCTGCATGTAAGTTTGATGTTGGACTCCAGGAAATTCTGGGCTCATATCAAGACCTTTCTAGGAGTCCTTGGGGTGTAGGACTCCCAGTCCTACACCCCAAAGGACATGATACTAAAGGGGCTCACTGTAATAACCCGAAGACTATAGCAAATGCTTTAAACCAGATGCCCTTGGATCTGTCCCTGTATACCTTCACTTTCCCCATTGCAGGCCTCTCACCCTTAGTCCAGAGGGTTACATAGGACATAGATACATAGATACATAGACAGTGTCAGCAGATAAGGGCCTATGGCCCACCCAGTCTGCCCATTTGAGCTTATAAGTTCAGTTTGTTTTCCTAGAAGTCTGTTGCACCTTACCCCTGACCTCCAGAATTCTTTTATGTCTATCCCATGCATTCTTAAATCCCGTGATTGCTTCAGCCCCCACCACTTCCTCTGGCAGGGTGTTCCACTTGTCCACCACCCATTCTGTGAAGAAATTCTTTCTCATGTTTCCTCTGAATCGTCCTCCCTCCAACTTCATCCCATGCCCTCAAGTCCTGGAACATCTTTTTCGCTTAAAAATAGTGTTTTCCTGCACCCTGTTCCTCCCTGTAAGATACTTGTATGTCTCTATCATATCCCCTCTCTCCCTCCTCTCCTCCAGGGAGTACATGTTCAGTTCCTTCAACCTGTCTTCATAGGACTTGTGATGCAATCCATGCACCATCTTTGTTGCCCTCCTCTGAACCTTCTGTACCCTGTCTATGTTCTTACGTAGGTATGGTCTCCAGAACTGTACACTGTACTCCAGGTGGGGCCTCACTAGTGTCTTGTATAGCAGAATTATGACCTCCCTTTTTCCTGCTGGTAATGCCCCTGCCTGTACATCCCAGCATTCTAGTTGCTTTACCTGCTGCCTTGTCACACTGTTTCCCTACCTTGAGGTCATCAGAGATGATAACCCCAAGATCCCTTTCCTGCTTGGTGCATGCTATATCCTCACCCCCCAAATGATATATTGTGCCAGGGTTTTTGTGCCCCATATGCATTATCTTGCACTTCTTTGCATTGAATTTCAACTGCCAAACCCCGGACCATTCTTCAAGTTTCTGCAGGTTGCTTCTCATTCTGTCTACACCCTCTGGTGTGTCTACTCTGTTACAGAGCTTTGTGTCATCAGAGAACAGTGAAATTCTGCCTTCTAGGTCCTGCGCCATGTCACTGATGAAGATGTTGAATAGGACTGGCCCCAGCACTGATCCATGTGGTACCCCACTGGTCACTCTTCCCCTCTGTGGAGTGACAGCCATTTACCACCACCCTCTGTGTCCTGCCACCCAGCCAGTTACCTACCCACCACACTACTGTCCTGCCCACACCCATATTCCCCAGTTTGTGTAATAGTCTTCTATGTGGCACAGTGTCAAAGGCCTTGCTGAAGTCCAGATAGGCCATGTCCACTGCCCTCCCTGATCCACCTCCCTAGTCACCCAGTCAAAAAATTCAATGAGGTTGGTCTGACATGACCTCCCCCTGGGGAAACCATGCTGCCTTGGGTCCTGTAGTCCATTGACAACCAGATGTTCCACCAATCTCTTCTTCAGTAGTGCTTCCATGATCTTCCCCACTACCGAGGTGAGGCTGACTGGTCTGTAGTTCCCTGCTTCCTCTTTGTTCCCACTTTTGTATAAGGGGACTACATCTGCTGTCCTCCAGTCTTTGGGTACCTCCCCTGTTTCCAGTGATCCAGACATCTGGTTCCTCTACATCCCCCCAAATATCTCTGCATACCTCACCTTACTACTTTAAGGCTATAACTGCACAAGAGGTCTTTAAACTCCTTATATCTATATCTGACAATACTACTGTAGGGTCAGACCTCCTTGAACCTTGCCTGCTCAGACTTGCTGCTGCCTATATAGCCTCTCCATTTGTGAAAATATATACATTATCCCTGTCTAGTGGCACTGTTCCGGTCCTTTGGAAAATGGCTCAAATAACTCCTGTCTTCAAAAAAGGGGACAGAAAATATATCAACAATTACCGACCTATAGATATTCTCTCAGTCTTGTCCAAATTACTTGAGAAGGTTGTTGCCATCCAAACACTGTATTTCCTTACAAAATGGGGTATTCTATCCAATGCTCAGCATGGATTCCAGAAAAATCATAGCACGTCCACTGCGCTGCTAAAATTTACCTCCGATATTTTCTCAAAAATGGATCCTGGTAGACTTAGTGGTGCCATTTTCATAGACCTTACTAAGGACATTGACCTTGTGGACCACCCCCTACCTCTATCCTGCCTGCACAGGCTGGGTTTCTCCACTCCGGTTGTACACTGGTTTAGCAGCTATTTATCTGACAGATCACAAGCAGTTAAATTCAACTCAGCTATATCTGAGGTGGTATCAATAGATGTGGGTGCGCCTCAAGACTCCATCCTGGGGTCTCTCCTCTTCTGTCTCTTTTTGTAAATAATGTCCCTAGTGCACTGCAAAACTGCATCTCTCTTGTATGCAGATGATCTTGTTATTTATACCAGTGATAAAGTGGAGAATTTAAACTCTTCCCTCTAAACTGATTTCAAAAATGTTCAGAACTGGCTCTATGAGCTTAAACTGGTTCTAAATGCAAAGAAAACAAAGGTCATGCTTCTAGGCTTGGCCCCTAAACTCCAAAACTATCCCACATCTTTTAATTATCTTGGGGTCTTGTGCGATCAATCCTTTGATCTTTATCCTGCACTTCAATCCATCTGCAAGACAATAAACTGCAAACTGGGTGCCGCGTACAAGTCTGGTTACATGGTAATGCCATCTGCTAAACAGGCCATTGCCATGGGAATACTACTACCTTCCCTAACCTATTGTGCCACTGTCCTAGCTTGTGCTCAGAAAACTGCCCTCCAGAAATGGGATGTCTCGTACAACAACATATGTTGATATGCATCCTCCTCCTCATGACTAAACCAACTCTGTCAGCTTTATGATGATCTGGGATGGCTCTCCCCTTCTGCATCAAGGCAATATTATCTTGGTTCCCTTACTGACTCTATTGTTAGGCTCAAAACCCCAAAATATCTGGCAAAGCTGCTAATTCCACATACAGTCTCTCACAGACTGTGATCTGCTGACAAATCTCTACTCAATGTTCCCAGATGCTATATGACTAAAGGCAGTGGGGCTTTCATGTAAGTAGCTCCTCAGTTTTGGAATACACTTCCCCAGAACTCAAATTGGCTGGGTCCCATCAGTGCTTAAAAAATGAACTTTGTTGTCATCTATTGCGTGCAGGCCCCTGCACTTGCTTTCACTCTACCTGATAGTTTGGTACACTTGTCTGCCCTAATGCCCTCTTATCCTTTTCCTATTTTCTGCATGAGCCCTGACCTCTTTCCCTAGGTCTTTTAGGCTTGCCTGCCTGGTAAAACCTTTTCTTCTCCCCATAACCCTCTCTCCCCTCCTGTATCTCCACTCTAGCTCCTTTCAGCCACTATCCCTCAGTCCTGCCTTTCTCTTGCTTGGCCTTCTACCTTTTCACCTTTCCTCCTGTATATATCCTCCCTTACTCCTGCTATTCTACCTTTCTTGCCTTACCTTCTTCTCCCTATGCTACCATACTGTCTCCTTCCTGCCCTCCTCCTCTTCTTTTTATCCTATAGATTTTATTGCAGAGTTAGGTCTGACAGCCATTTTTCTCCTATTGCTGTATTTTGCTTGTATCACCTTATGTTTTATCCCTACAATATTTACTACTTGGTCTGCTTCTTGTTTACTATTGTTTACTATTATGTTTTAGAAAATGGTTAAAGAAAACCCCTTACCTGATTGGCTGACATACGTTTCTAGGTGGGCATCTATCAGACAATAGATGCTCACCTAAAAATGAGAGCCAGGCCACAGTGCCCCTTTATCCACTGAATTATCATAGCACCCACTCTGCTTCCCTATTGGCCAAAGCGTTAATGAAAAATTTCAAACTCACTGCCATTTGCATAACCCGCTTAGCGAGACGGTAAATCAACATTCCCTCCCATGAAAGCTGTCAGCCGTCTGCCAATGTCCAAAGAAAAAAAATTCACATCAGAAGTGCCCCTCTTCCTAAAACATACAAAGTTCTCTCATGAAGTTCTCAAATAAAGTAAACTGCAGTTTCACTCTTGGCTCATGTCAGCTAATCCCCACAGTAGCTGCTCTGCATTACCCACCCCTAGCCCTTCCTCCTACCGCAACACAGTGCCAACCAAATAAAAATAATAAACATGAGCGGTGGTGAGCATCATTTTCTTTACCAGCTGAGCAAAAAAGTAAATAACGGTCACGATCGAAAAGCACCAACACATCCCCTAGTACCAGCAGCTTGTATTTAGAATAATAAGCAGGAACTACTACTAAGGCATCCATAGCTGTCGCTGCTCCGCCTGCATATAAAAGGCCCAACATATCAGAAGGACTAATGCTGTGGTATTACCTGGCTCTCAGTCTTGTCACACATTAGTGTCACAGCCACTCCAGCCTGCCACAGTTCTCCAGGGCCTCCACTGCCGCCTCCCTCTCCTCATGCCCCCCCAAAAAAGTTGGACATTTTTGAAGAATGAAACTGTCACTGCATTGGAACGTCCTTCTAAAATCCAGCAGCAGCAGTATTAATGTACTGGCAACTATCCATGCTGCACCCTTCTGATCATTAAAAAAAAAAAATTCTCTCCACATACTGGAGCACCTGCAGCTAGACAAATGACAACTCGATGGATGGAAGAAGGAGGGGTGCATCTCACTGCATTAAATCCGTGCTGTTCCCCAGGAAAAACTACAACTCCCATAAAACCATGCGTGCTGCCAAGTATTGAAGCACTGGGACTATTTAACAACAAGAGTGTTTTTTTTTTTATTTTTCTTTACATTTATTAAACTTTTTTTTATAAAATTGAATTTAATTTTCATAATGTTAACTTATACCCATTTTTTAAGTGTAATAATACCCTCCAGGATGGGCGGAATGGGCAGTACTGGACTTCCCGGGGCTATAAGGCCCTCCACCTGCAGCGTTGAGCTTCATTACACCCCTGGGTGGTCCAGTATTGCCCAATACCACCCACCCTGTTGGGTATTATTACTTGCTCAGTTCCCTATATTTGTAACATTTGCAAAATTTTTTCACTGCTAGAGAATCTATAATGCTGCCCTCTCCGTCTGCTACTTTGTATTTTCCTTTACAGTTCTTGCATCTATGTACATTGCTCTCTTCCTTGAAAAAGTATTTGTTTGCTTCTTACCTTACCTTATTGAAATGTACTTGTACATGTTCATTATGTTGTACTCTCCTGGGCTGTGCATTAAAATATTTATTATGTTGGCTAGTGCACTTACTTGGTAAACAAAAACTAACTAAATAAATAAATAATCTCAGTAAATCAATAACATTGTAGTAATTATTTAGTGTTGTTTTAAACTTTGATTAGATTAGATTAGATCAGATTAGATTAGATTAGATTAGATTAGATGAGCACATTCCTAGTCATTGATTTTATAGAACACAGATCAACTCTTGACATGGATAAAATATATTGAACACAGCGAGTGAATCAGTTAATCAGTGGTAATTTTATGAGGTCACATTTTAGCTTTTCAGTTTAAATAGGAGACTCCCTAAGTTCCTTAATTAGGTCCTAATTAACAATAGTAGCTAGTATACCAATCACTTGATAATTATTCTGTTAGGCTTGTTAGACTCTGATGTCGTGCTTGTTTTCTACTGTACAATTACTAATTACTAATTTGCCCCTTGTGGCAATCTTGTGAGTGGTTCACTGGGGCCCTATTAAGGGTAATTACAAGACACCCCTTTAAATTTTGCAATTCATTGCTGTTATTTAGATCACTGCTATGCTACTGAGGGCACTTACAGCACATGCTTTGAGTGGCACATCTTTTGAACTAAGTGTTTGAACTCAATGCTTATAGCATGTGTTTTGTGCTGTTTTTGATATAATTTTCATTACAAAAATGCAACATCGGCTGTTTCTCATGAAAAACTAGTAGTATAGGTTCGCTAGCTATTTGAATTGGAAAGGCTGTCGCTTATAAGTTGCTCAGTGAACCACTCAGTTTATTGTCCCACCACAAGAGAATTTTTAATAGGAAGTATATGTTGGATACTGCTGATTTCTTTAAGTTTTTTCTTTTCTTCTCTTTTTCATATTTTAAATTAGGCAAAAATTCATAGAGTTGCTATAGTGTTCAAATTGGTTTGATGACATTATAACATTATAACATCCTACACTATTTAGTTCTGATAATTTTTGGCTTCGACTTGTTTTGGTGTTATAGCATTGTTCTTGGTTTTAACCCCAATAGTTAGTGCTTCCACCTGTGGCTAATATTTAACTAACTTGAATTTGATTTTTGAAGTCTGGAGTGTATTTTTTGAGAAGTATCCACATAAACTGGCCTTTATGTTCCTGTCTTGGCAAATAAACAGTGAGTGTGCACTGGAAACTCTGCATTGCATTGTGGCATAAGAGAACTATTACAAAGGCTGCAGCAGGAAGTCTCTTTTTTTCAGTAAGAAGTGCCTCTCTTGTGATTATTTGCTCTTCACATCTTTGAGAAATAAGGACTGGTTCATCCAAGTCTGCACTGTCTGGTTATTTGAATTTTTATTGCACCCTAGGAAGTGTGGACCAGTGAGAAATGGATGTTAACATTCTGAACATCCTTATATTTATCTACTGTGTATTTGAGTTTCCTTTGACTTTATTTGAAAGGCGTAGTTGTTATTTTTAGAAAGTGCCAAGTACTAAACACTGTTATTTAAAATCTGTTTTTTTAAAATGGAAACAAGGTTATCTGAGAAGTGTTTGTTAAATCGTTGAACATGGTCAAAAAAATTAAAAACTATGCCAAAAAAGAAGCCTGATTCTAAGGAAACAACAATAATTAATTATATTAAAGGTCCTGAGAAACAACTAGTAGCAACTATATTGTATATAGATTGTTACCCCTTCCCTAGGTCACCCCTGAAAAAGGGATCTTGTCTCAGTGGGTGCACCTGGTTATCAAAATTCAAACAAATAAACTATCCTGGAGGCTGTTTTAAACAGCCAGAGCTCTCATCCACTATGTGCTTCTTCCTCTACTATAACAAGCATGAATGAAGGATTGAAACAACCATAGAAAGACATCCACCCACTTATGGGTGCAATAAATAAATTAGAATGTGAACAGGATAATGAAAGATGTTTGCAATGTAAGTCCATAGAAAATGGATCATTTATAAATAAAAAGGAGGAAGCAAATAATCTAACAGCAGTGAAAACAAAGGTGAACCAGGTTGAAGTGGTGTTGGAAGTCCACCATGATGTTCCAGACACTGGCAGTAAAAATACTATTATGAATATTAATGTAGCACAGGAGGGTACAATTCAAAATACATATTTACAAGAATTTGATGATTGTATAACACCCTATGCTAAGAAAATAGCATTGGACCCCAACAAAGTGTCCTCCAGATATTCCCCATTTATGGGCATCAGAAATACTGTAGAACAAAGTGCTCAAGATCTTGAAATAATTGAATTAATAAATGGCTGTCTAGGGAAAGAATTAAGTAACATCAGGAAAAACAATTAAAACGGGTAATACATTACTAAAATAATTAATTAATTTAATTATTGACAGTTTTGGGACACCACAGCCTGGTAAAACAGAAACCATAACAACTAAAAATAATGGTCCTAAAGATAGGGTAAAATTTATCCATTCTAACAAATCAAATGAGCTAAAAGGAAATACAGCATCATTAGTTAGTTCAACAAAAAAGGAACAAATAATTAAAGAAATTACAAATGAGATTGGAGACAAAGAACTAATAGAACAAAACAGATTACTAAAATAAATGAGATTTAAAAAAAAGGAGCCAACCAAGTTGTTTTCAATAACTCAAAGCATGTACAAAAAAAATTACAAATACATCCTATAAAGTTAAAACAAATGGGAATAAAAAGGAACAAAGGACAAAAAAAGAATGTGACTCAAGAGATACCATGAATAAAGAGGATTCAATCATTATAGATCACAGGGTAAAAAGGAATAATATACACTTAGGTCAAACTGATATGAGTAGACAGAGTAGTTCAATTCACACATGTCATAACGACAGAGTAGAGCTAACTGAGAAAATAAAAAAATGCAAGCGATGAACATGGTAAAGAGGACTGGAAGGCCCAACAGTCTTCTTTAAGGGTATCCCCAAAACAAGATTTGAATCCAGAGAGACATTAAAAATTGCTGTGTATAATATCTAGAAAGGAATTTGGGGCAATAAATTTGCTTGGTCAGATATCCGGTCAGTATACAGATACAGAGCAGAACCTGAAAAAGGTTGGGCATGTTTAGTTACCAGAACAAAAGAACAAAGGCAGGCACTGCTGCAACATCAAACAGAATTTGAAAAGATAGGTTTAAAAGCTGAAGCCTCAATTTTATCATTTATAAAAAGTAATGAAGACGCTAACAAACAAAAGGTCATGGTAAAAGCACAACCATTAAAAAAATATGCAAAAGCAACAAAGAAGAATAACTAAGTACCTTAAATAATTAGAAACTGTCCATGTCCTGATGTCTAGCCCTGAAGGAAATTACAATAAGGATTTGTACATAAGAGGGAGAAAATGTCAAAGACCCAAAGTAAATAACAGTATTATTGTAGTAGAATCCTCCCTGGGGTACATAGAAACTGAATCCACTGTACTAGTAAGTAACAAAAATGTAGAATCAAATGCATCCAAAAATGCATTGATGTGCAAGTTGATAACAGCTTAAGTCATTCGGGTGATGTGGACACTGACTGACTTTTTAGTTTAAGTAAAAAGGACATTTTAAAATTATTAAGCTAGAATATTGCCAGAATGGCAAAAAAAAAAAAAAAAAGATTCTGTTTGCTTAGATTTCCTGAAAAAATTCCCAATTATCCTACTACAGGATGCTTGGAGTATGAATCAGGATTCCTGTTTTTTGGAAGGCTATCAAACTTGGAACAGTAATACATCAAAAGCTACAAATTATGGCCAGGCATCCTGTGGTATTTGTACATTAATTGATATCTCTTTGGATTTAAGGGTACAAACTATATTTAGTATTATTTCAAAGTCATTATTGTGTCTAGAACTAAGTACAGGACATAAAATATGTGGTATCTTGATAAATGCATATTTAAATCATGTAGCAATAAAAGAAAACTGACTTAAAGAGTCTGAACACTCTGTTAGCTAGCATTAGAGCACATTATGGAGATGTTTTAGTGATTCTGGGAGGTGATCTGAATCTGAGATTAGGGGAGACACCAGAAGACTCAGTTACAACATGGTCTTTGGATGATGCATTAGACATACCAATTAGAAGTTCAAAGGACAAGTAAATAAATAAAGATGGACAGTAATTTTTAAAACTTCTTAAAGAACATAATCTCAGAATAGTTAATGGGCATTTTAAAGGTGATTCACCTGGAGAATGGACCTTTCCAACAAGAAAAGGTGGTAGTGTTCTTGTTTTTTTTTTTTGTTATTGATTATACTCATCTGGCAAAATTTGTGTTTTTCATATGTTGCAGTTTTGGGACAGTGATCACTTCCCAATCATAATGGAAATAATTTGGGGGCTCCCGTGTATATGTAATAATTTGGATAAAAAAATTAGAGGCTGATATCCGTATGGTAATTAAAAATGGTAAGAAGATTAAGTGGAATCCCTACACTGAACAAATTTTATTAAATAAAATACAGAATAAGACAAGGACCAAAAATGCATTCATCAAACAATTGGAAAAGGATATTCTTGTAAGTGACTCAGGTGATATCCCTCTTACTGACAAAAAGTGTATAAATATTGTCTCCAACTTGGAAAGAAAAATCATTAAAGTTTTGACATCACATAGGGTTATGGGGAATAGTGCTATAGCAGGAGACAAATGATATGATAGTGAATGTCAAAGGGCAAAAAACACTGTATAAACAAGGAAGAATAATGTGTAAAACACTGAGTTTTTCTGCTAGAATAGGTTTCTTTAATCTAAGAGCGGAATATTGAAATCTTAGTGATAAAAAAATCAAATTATAAAAAATACTTGTGGGAAATCTTACAAAATGCCTTAATAGAGAAAGATGATAAAACTTTCTGGACTCTTGTCAAAAAGGGAGAAAATAAAAAATAGAACAAATATTGAAGCAAAGATCACCCCAACTGCATGGTTAGCCCACTTTAAATATATTTTCAAAACTGATTTGCGTTCTGATTTAAAAATAAACTCCACGGCCCATTTTCCAGTATCTAACCTGCATGTCCTTGAAAATACTAACAAATTGACAGATTTTTCAGTACATGAGGTAAGAATAGCAATAAATACACAAAAGAGGAATAAAGACACTGGTCTGGATAAACTATCAGCCAAAGTCTATCAAATTGACATTCAGTGGTGGGTTGAATTGTTATGTTTTTATTATAATTATTTGTGTAAAATAGAACACTATCCAGAACACTGGTTAACATCTATTATAGTTCCATGGCATAAAAAGGGTCCAAAAAATGATCCAGCATAATACAGTCCAATCTCCCTATTCCATATTATATAATTATGTCCCATCTTTTATTGACTAGACTAGAACTCTGGGTAGAGGACAATGAAGTGTTATCTATGTTTCAGGCTGGTTTTAGGCATGGGCAGTCAACATGTGACCATATGTTAACATTATATCACATTTTGGACAAATATGTAGTACAAAAAGTATATGTGGCTTTCACAGATATCCATGCTGCATTTGACAGCAAGAATAGAATATTTTGTGGTCTATCATGGAAGCTAATGGGCTAACTATGAAATTACTCTTGCTAATAAATAAACTACACTTAAATACCACGTTTCAGGTTAGCTATGGAAAAGATGGTGCACTTACTCTTCCAGCCCATGTTGACTTGGGGATAAAATGGTGTTGTATTTTATCCCCAACTTTATTCAACATATATATTGAGACTTTAATTTAAGACACTTGTGACACTTTTCCCCACACGTTAATAAAATACCAATAAAATTACTATTATAAGCAGACAACATGGTGGTTTTGGCACAAACACCATTGGGTCCTCAGCGGGGCTTAAATTCAATTAAAAATTATTCACTAAAACTAGAATTAAAAATTAATTTACAAAAAAACTAAAATGATCCTTTTTGGATCAAATAAAAAAGGTACTAAAGGTAGTGTAGGGACTGTTGAAGGACAGAAGGTAGAAGTGGTAAATGAATATAAGTATCTGGGTGTCATTTTCAGTAAGAGTATTTCCTGGAAGAAACATATTCAATATATTGCCTCTATGGCAAAAAATCAGTGTTACCAATAAATAGATTTGCTGAGAAATTTGGAGGCCAGTCACATACGGCACAAAAAAGATGTAACAAAGTAAAAGTTAATGCTCAGATGCTGTATGTGGCAGAGGTTTGGGTGTCATGGATAATGTCCAAGAACTGAAAAAAATCGAAACCTTTACCTCAAAATATTGCTAGGACTCCCAGTGCAATTATTCATGCAGAGATGGGTACTCTGGACATTAAGACTAAAATAATTAAACAGTATATGTCATTTTTATGTTGGCTTGTACATGTGCAAGCAAAACATCTTGTGACAGTGCGGGTCTTGGGGGTGCGGCTGCTCTTGGGTGAATGCAGGGCATGCATCAGTAGGTGCGTCCCTCATTCTCTAATCAGCCTGCATGCTACCACCACACCATGCATTCATAATGGAGCAAGCACATCAAAGCAAAGGTCCGCTGCAATCCGAGCAAAGCTCGTCATACACAGCGGTCCTTGCTTGCCGTGCTCGCCGCCATTATGACCATGCTCGGCGAGTGGGTGGCCACCTCACATTTTCCGATATTGGGGGTGCAACCTCCTGTCAGCAACTCCTGCGTTTCTTCACAGGGAGCCCACCCCTGGCCGGCATCCCCTACACAATGTGGAATGCCGAGGGTGCCCAATCCCCCGGTTCACGCCCCTTTCTTTTCCCACCGATGGGGAGCCTATTCCCATTGGCATCACCTCAACTGTTGAATGCTGAGCGGGTGCCCAACTCTCGCTCATGCTCCCCTTTCTTTGTTTGCTGGCGGGGTGCAATCCCCACTGGCATTATCCTCCCATGTTGTGTGCTGATGAGGGCACCCAATTCCCGTCAGCTACTGACACTCCCCCACAAATCCCACTTAGGTGGCATGCTAGGAGCCCACCCCAGTATGCCAAAAGCCCTGTAATGCAAAAACTGTCCCGCAACAGTTTTTCTTTTTTTTCCACCCACAAAATGAAAACTGTCCCTTGTAGTCTAGATGCCCCCACCCGCACTCCACCCCTACACACCCTGCCTCCTCACCCCTACCCCATACTTACCTCCAGACTCTGGCATAACGATCTTTTGTGGACCGGGAACACGTCTGCACTCTTCAAAGCCGACCGTGATCTGAGGAAATGCCGGTAACTGTATAATGCAATGAACAGGGTTTTTTTCAACTTTGCTGCATATCTCAGGCATTTCTTGGAATTTTGGGACCACATTTTCAACATGGGGTTTTTGGGGTCCCTCCTCATGAATTCTGTCACTGTCATGGCGTTAATCGGCCTTGGAAGGTGATTTTGCAGTCACTGCACGAAATCACCTTTTGGGACCCACTAATGAAATGACAGTGCCAGTGTTCATGAGGTGACCTCTCAAAAAGCCTATGTTTCAGATTTGGTGGAAAAAAATTCAACAAATGCCAGTTTTACAAGCATGCGTTGTGCAGTTACTACACAGGCTTGTAACTTCGCGCATTCGCAATATTTTCAGCAACTGGCATTTTTGTGCACCTCCTTGTGAACAGTACAGCTGTCATTTTCCACATCCTGCCCGAAATGTGTTTCCACACTTCCAGTGCACAATTGCACAGTCACTGTGGGAAATCGGTGTTTGGACCAGATTATGAAAATGACAGTGACACAGTTCATGAGCAGAGCTCCTAGAATGCCTATGTTGAAAGTTTGGAGCTGATACTCCATCAAATGACTGTGTTATGAGTGTGCATTGGAAGATTGCACGCATGCTCATACCGTTGTGCATTTGTGATATTTTCACTCTGGATTTTCACCATTGCCATTTTTACACACCTTTTGATGAACAGTGCAGCTGTCACTTCACATATCCTGCCCAAAATGTGTTTCCCTACTTCTGGTGCAGAATAGCATGGTCGCTGTGCAAAATCACTTCTTGGGACACTTTGAGGAAATGACAGTGACACTGTACATGAGCAGAGGTGCTAAAATGCCTATGTTGAAAATTTGGTGCCGAACACCCACAAACTGGCAGTGCTGAAAGTGTGCCTTGCATATTTCCCACGCACCCTTGCAACTCTGCAAATTTCATATGTTTGTATGCCACATTTTCAGCACTGGCATTTAATTACACCTCTTTATAAACTGTGCAGCTGTCATTTTTCACATCCTGCCCAGCATGTTTTCCCGCACTGTACTAATAAACACCCAACGGGACACCCTAATGCCTCTCACTCTGCAGGGTGGGGATAGGTTGGCATCAGTTCAATACTTGACTGCCACTCCTATGCTGCATCTCTCTAACTCCTGCACTGCCAATGGCAGCAAGACAACATTCGGCATTGACAAATGCTTGTTAATAATAGTATCTCACAAATGCCCTGACAACTTACTATATCACTGTTGCCAAGAGGTGTTAAATAAACTATGTAAATCATCTTGGACTGGTGAACTTAGTAGTGCAATAAATAAAGCTGGGTTAGAAAGTGACTATGTATTTACAGGCTCAGGGACTCTTACTAACTTCATTTCTGCTGCAAAACAAAGAATTGTAGAAATTGCAAGCCAAGAGCACCCAGCACTTTTTCATAAGTCTAGTTGTTACAATATACTTAATTCTGTAAAAAGAATGTGGGACGAGGAAAAGTATTTGACATAGTGTGATAATGTAGTGCATAGGAAGGCATTAGCAAGAATCAGGAGAGGTCTATTACAGAATATATGGAAATCCGGCCCTGACAGATTTAACTCACTATGTATTTGTTCAGAGAATACACTATTAGACTTACTATAACTCATTTAATATTTTAATTTGATACACTATTGGAGGAAAGAACCAGATACCTCCTCGTTGTATACAGTGGTCCACTAAACCTAGAGAAGCGTTCCTTAACACTCTTATGTCCTTGAATGATTCAGTGTGCATATATGCCTTGGGAAATTTTGCACAGAATATTATTAGGAGAATTAATTTACCAGTATACTAAATTATATTATATGTATGTTGTATCCATGTGGTTTGTAATTTATTTATCTTGTGACATATGTATGTATTTTATTCTGTCTACAGCTATGTATTTGAATTTTGATTTTAACTCTCATGTTTTTAATGAATATGTTTGTATGTGAACTTCTGTGAATACATACTTGTAAATAAACATGACTTGACTAGTGAAAGGTAGTGGTAAACCCCTTCAAGGCCCAATAGACTGTAACAACCAAACACTGTGCAATAGCCAGGAGGCTGCCAATGCCTTCAACAGGTTTTTTACAGACCCTGAAATCTACAATGTGGAACCCCCGACCCTGAACTATGGAGCAGCCATGTCCCCGAGAAATTAAACCCTTAGCACCCACAATTTCACCTAAGGGTAGTACACCCAAAACAAGTACTCCATCTATTAAAGAGCATTAAGGGAAAAGGCTCAGCAGGCCCCAGTGGCCTGGTCCCTAGATTGCTCAGTGCTGCTGCCCCTGCAATAACCTTACCCATTACATGGCTCATCAACAGGTCCCTGCTGGAAGGAGTTGTGCTTAGCAAATGGAAACAAGCTTATGCGGTACCCATCCACAAGGGAGGCCCCAGGGAGCCTATTGCTAACTACTGGCCTATTTCACTATTGACATACAGAAACAGATTAGTTGACATATTGGTCCTTGCAGAAAAACATCCAGAAGCAAATGGTTTGAAACCTTTTATTGGACCAACATAGATGTTACAGATACTATTTTCTTTTTGTAACATCTGTGTTGGTCCAATAAAAAGTATCAAAACCATTTGCTTCTGGATCTAACTCCTTAGTGTGCATCCTAGACAAACTCTGATAGCATCTAGTCTACCGCCAACTCTGAGACAATATGGAAGCAAACCAGTTGATGGTGAGCACCCAGCACTGATTCAGACAAAAACATGGGACTGACACAGCTGTCATCAAATTCCCCACTGATGTCCTTAAGGCCCTGGACAAGGGCACCCTCACTGGGGCTGTATTTATTGATATGACTAAGGCCTTTGATTTGGTGGATCACAACCTGTTGGTTTCCAAACTGAGACATCTTGGCCTTGATCAGCACTCACTAACCTGGTTCAACAGCTACCTATCCAACCACTCCCAGCAGGTCAAGTGGAGAGGTACCATATCTGGATCACTCCCTATCAGGGATGGGGTACCTTAGAGCTCTATCCTGGGATCCCTCCTGTTCTCTCTGTTCACAAATGATCTCAGCAATTACTGTGGGGAGCTCTGTGATCCAGTACACCAATGATGCAGTACTTT
This sequence comes from Neoceratodus forsteri, assembly GCA_016271365.2. Lineage (NCBI taxonomy): Eukaryota > Metazoa > Chordata > Ceratodontiformes > Ceratodontidae > Neoceratodus > Neoceratodus forsteri. The sequence continues at coordinate 132,849,143 of JADMNL010000022.1, forward strand.
ACAGATCCTCAAACTGCACAGCAGACCTAGGACCTTTAGTGGAAGCAGATTTTGCAATCCTAGAAAGATGTCTCTTGGATAACAAGCTGATACTAAATGCCAAAAAAACAAAAGTGATTATGTTAGGACCAAGAGCCCTAGGACCTGATAGAAGCTCCCTACTCCCTCTTGTTGTCATATCAGGCTCACCCTTAGAGGTAATGGAGTCTTTCAAGTATCTGAGCTTTGTGCTGGACCAAGGTTTTACCCTGAACCCTCCACATAGATCTGATCACCAAAACAATTCACCAAAAACTAGGACTACTCTACTAGCTGAATTCCCAAATGATCCCTGAACCAGGACTACCATAGTAAATATCACCCTCCTTTCCATCCTAACTTATGCAGCTCCAGTCATGCATTCAATTGTAAAACACTAACATAGCAGGATGCAGATGCTATACAATAAGATTGCTTGCTTCAACACTATGTCCCACCCAAGATGCCATCACTATAAAGTACTGGCCTCTCTAAACTGGACTTCCCTTAGTCACCAGATACAATACCATCTCCTATGCAATGCATATAAATTAATTAATGATAACCCCCCCCCCCCAGTAAGCCTCACTGGCCTGCTGGCTCCCAAGTGCTCAGGTAGACAGCTCTACAGCTCTGAAAGGAAACTACTGGAAAAACTCAAGGTAAGGACTATGACTGGTAGCAAATCCTTCACCCATGCTGCACCTGTACTCTGGAACAAGCCCCCTGCCCACCTATAGGAAACCAGCTCCCTGGGAGCCTTCCACAAAGGGCTTCAAAAGCACCTGCTAGACAGCAGCAAATGATCTAGCACATGATCAGATGTAAGCCAAAATAAATATAGCCTATCCCAAATATAATTGCTTCTGCAGAATCCTCTTCAAAATCTGAGGTGAGAATCCCAAGTGTGGTATTATGTTGTCTCCCTTACCCATGTGACCTGTACTAATTCCCCTCCAGGTTAGAAGTTTAGTCCTAATGTGATTGGGAAATGAACTGTCTGTTGATGAATGTACAACTCCTTGATGTGCAATTTATTAATTGTAAGCTAAAGTGACATATTCTGTTTTGTACTGTACCTTGCAAAATGTTTGTACTTTATGTAACTAATTCTGGGTTGTCCCTGAAAAAGTGACCTTCGGGGCCCAGTGGGCCTACCCAGTTAACAAAATTGAAATAAATAATTAAATAAGTAAAAAATGAATAAATGTTTGTAGAAGTATAATATATTTCAGACAGCATAGTTGAACTGTATGACTATATCGACGTTAAGGCAGTGTCATGTTGAGGGCACCAATCTTCTGAAGTGGGGTGAGTGTAGGCTTCCCCCCATTATGGGGCTTATCTTATAGAGCTACAGCACCTGTTTGCCCCAAAGCTGTTGTCCAAGGACACCTGGAGGTCAGGGTTCCCCCTTGGTTCTTTGTGGCAGTTGTCTCTGGCTCCTCCTGCTACTCAGCCAGTAAAATGGGAACCGGGGCCAAGGTCTTATAGTTTCCAGTGCCAGTAGGTTCACATGGCATATTTCTGCCCCATAGGGGTTCCAGAGTCAGGGGATATTTTCAGGGCTGGTTACTGCTGGTAATCATGGTGGCCTCACAAGAATAAGCACTACAGCCATGCGTGGATAAACGTAAAGGAGCCACTACTCCATAATATGTTTGGCTGGATTGGCTGTGAATGCAGGGTATTCACAGCTTCAATGCAGGCAGCAGAGCCAGGATTTGGACTGTGGGCACTGTCAGGCATAGCACTGCAGCATTCCCCATCTCTGGACAGGCAGGGAGATCAGGAATTCTTTTTCTGAAGTGTGCATGTGCACCCATATCAAGAAGGATGGTTCAAATGGCTGCCTCTTCTTTGAGGAGCCCCGTAGGTTAAACAGGGCTCCTTACCATTAAATTGAGCCAAATCAGATAATTAATAGCCTTTTAATGTACTTAATCTATGGTCTGGGAGGCTGCAAAGAGGATGGCAGCACATTGTAAACAAATATGGCAGCTTCCAGGGATCTTCCAGCTGAAAGAGCTGCTGGAAAAGGTCAAAGTTGAACTACCAATTCCCTGGAAATAGGCTGGCAAATTAAAATGAGAGCTCGGGTGCTAATATAAAAAGGGCTGTGCTCAGGGCTTGGAGAGGAGTTCAGATGGAGCTCAGAGGAGGAATAGGGGGTGGAGTTTGGTAGAGGAGGGCTGCAACAGCTATAGACTAGCTGTGGGGGAGATGTTCACCTCCAGAAAACAAACATTCAAGACAGGAAAACCTGCCCTCCTGCTTTCCCAGTTAGGAAGTTATCTAACCTGCTCTCCTGTTTCCCAGCCTGGAAGCAACCTAACCGATCTAGTGTGAGTCTGAAAAGAAGCCCACTCCAGTTTAAGTTCCAGCTGAACCAGTTGACCAAGTAACCACTAACTTGTGTGGAACCTTGTTCTAGTTGAGTGCCCCAGAGGAGGTGGCTATGCTTCACCTGCAGCCAGAGTGTGGCGTCTGATATCTCCATGTGGAGGGGTCTGGATCAAAGTTTCAATGTGCAGATGATGACAAAAGGCCCAAGTGGCTAAGATGATGAAAGGCCTGAGGTATGAGAAACAGAGAAAGGCCCAAGGGGTGAAGACATTGAAAGTCCCATTAAGGGTGATGAAAACAGTATCTCCTTTGAAGCAATTCTGCCTGCATCTTCCACTCTTTGAGAAGCTGCCTTCTGTACATAGAGTGGCACAGCCAAGCAGTATCCTTCATGAGCACCCATTGAACTCTTCAAAACTGTGAGTACCCCAGGGCTGTGGCCCTGAGGAGTTCATTGAAAATAGTTACTTAGTTAGATAGACAGAAAAGGGGGGTGAAGTTTTGCGCAGGACTTTATAATCTTCAGGAAAAGCCCAGGCAGAAGATTAAAAAGGACATCCAACCCACCCTTTGGTGGAATAAAGGGGCCCCTTATAATAGTTATTCTTTTCAAGTTCCATAATGTTGTTTCCACAGTATCTTCAAGTGCACAAATCCTGCAACAGCTGGTTAACTACCAGCAACTTGGTGAGGTATGCACTGCAGCCAACAAATATTTCTCTTTTATGGCTGTGGGGGGGGGGGGAGGAGCAGGGTTTACCCCCACAGGTGGGGCGGGGACTGTGTGTGTGTGGGAAAAGTGAAGTGGAAATTGTCTATGTAGTTCCCACTGTCTCCCACTTTTTTTCCTGTGCCTTTTTGGTTTTTCTTATCCTTTTCTTCCCTTCTAATAAATCACAGGTTAGTGCATTTTACAATTTGTATTCTTGGTCTTTATATAGTGTTCTCTTCTATTGTGTAGGAAGGAGTTAAAGGTGTCTCCTAGGGAAAAGAATAATTGTTCCTCAGGGGAGGTTAGGGCATCATTGGTGACCTTATTATACCCCTGCTCCAGGTGGAAGCACCTAACTCTTTTCTTTGCACCTTGTCAGTGTACTGTATCAGAAAGAACCCAGGCCAGCCTCCAGATAGGTCGGATGGTGAGGGGATGTCACTGAGCACATACAGTCCCCTGCCGACATACCCCAGCATCCATGCAGTCCAAGGAGCAATGGCTTGATACTGACGTTTAAAGCAGCAGTACTAGTTAGATGGCAAAAAATAATGTCATCCTACCTTTTTTAGCAGTAATATATTCCTGCTATTCTTAGATTCTTCATTAGGGTGTTATAATTTCATTCAGCTATTTTTTAAGATGGTGTTAAATTACAAATGTTGTCATTTGTGTGCATCTACAATAAAAATGGTAGCCCCCAGCATCTTTTACAAATCTCCTCCATGGAGGTTACACTTTAACAACATCCACTGTTTTGTGTTTCTTTTTTTCATAATACAGATGTCAGGCTGTTGAGTGGACATGTCTTTGATGACTAATAGCTCAGTACGACCCTTACCTGTTATATCCATGATGCTGGTTCAGGTAATGGAGCAAGAACATTTAAGAATTTCAACATATCCTTTATCTTGCCTCAGGAGTGAAATAATGCTAAAATAAAACAGATATATTAATTATTTTCCTTGTCCTAGCTGCCAGCTGGATTATCTACAATTTTGTTACTTAGCACTGTTGCTTTAAAAAGCGCATAATGGGGTGTAAATAACTTTAGAGGTCTTGCATGAAATATGGGTTCATTTCAATGGAAACAATGGTGTTTGCCCTTAAAAGGCAGACTAAATTGTCCAGGTGAACCTACCAGGAAAGAGGGCATGTACAAGGGAGACACAGAAGTAAGGGATTAGGGGGGAGGAAGAGAAGGAAAGAAGGGGGAGTGGTCAGAAAGTGGTGACTCACAAGAAAGGGGCAGGTCAAAGAAATGTGACATCACAAAAGGGGAGGGGATTGTGAAGAGGTAACAAAAGTAGATTAGTGGAAAAAGAAAGGAAAAAGAGGGCTTGGGGGTTCTTAAGGGGCTGCAGCGGGGCAGGCAGTCCTCTGTTACTTTGCTACTCTCCAGCTTTCATGGTTTTCATGGGAGCAGCACTTCAGATCAGCTAGTGATTACAGGTTTAAAAAAAGATATATATATATTTTATTTTGCTTGCTTAAAGGCTATCGCCTAACATCGTAAGCACCCAGAAGGTTTTAACTTTCTACAACAGAGTCATGAGCCCACGGTCGAGGAAAGGATCAACGTCCTAGCTGAAATGAGGAAGCACATGTCAGGTAGGCCAAGTTCAGCTGGAGAGGGGGCTGGGACAAGGCATTTCCAGGCTCAGGGATGATTCAGGGGGCAGCATGCTGGAGCGCCAAGAATGGACGCAACTACTGAGCATATTGTATCCTTTTCTGTTGTGTGCAAATCTGTTCTGCAAGCTCGTTTGCCTGGTATGCCAGTGGGGGAAGGTAGCCATATATCTATTCCTTTACCAGTCTTCTGTAGCCATGTCAATGATGGTTTATACTGTTGTCCACTAAAGTAAGATGTTTCTGTATGACACGGTTAGGTTTGCTAGGAGTGCAGTTTTTTACACTTGGTCTGTTTTTGTCTCTTCGTAGTAACTAGGGCATGCACTGTTATGAGTGACCATGTAAAAGGCCTCGCACAGCAGCTGGGGCCACTATTCTGGTTCCTGGTTTGATTACCATCAGTAGGTGGTAGCAGGAGCAGAGTAGCTGCAGTAAGACAGGGTACAATTATGCACAAGGAAAAGAGAGTTTATGTCCAACGAACCCCTGAAAAGGAAAATGGCAGGCCGCAGGAGGCAGTATACTGATGACATCTTGGAGGACGCCATGCCATGTGGCCCCTCGGGCATCCCAGCAAGAGTATTTGGGTCATGTGACAGGAACGGGGGTCTTTTCAATGGGGATTGGTCCTTGGTCATACAAGAGGTTATGCGTGAATGAAAGAAAAGCTCATAGGAGCATGGTGTTTTTGGCTATGAGGGAAAGTGAGCTGAGGCAGCAGGCCACATGACAACACCAGTTTGGGTGGCATCACACCACGTGGGACCTGATGGTGACCCTCTTGGGACTGGGGGCAGACAACAAAGGAAATGTGATGGCGAGTGGTGTTCCAATTACAAGAGGTAGCCGTGAGTTGGGACAAGGTTTGAGGAGCATTGTTGTCGGGTACCGTGACACTATGGGGTGGTGAGCAGAAACAGCAGGCCACACGCTGACACTATTGTGGATGAGGTCACCCCAGCGTTTTCTTATGGTGATTGCCATGGCTCAAGGGGCAGCGAGCAAAAGCAACAGGCCGGACCACACTGGGAGGTTGCTTGGAGCAGGGGCAGAGCATTAGGGAGCATTGTGATAGGTGACTACAGCACAGGGGCAGCAAACCGAAGCAGCAGGCCATATGCCGACACCATATTGGATGACATTACACCATGTGGCCTTTGAGGGGGACAGACAATAAGGGAAGCGGGCCTAGGACTGGGGCCGTGTTTCATACAAGGGTTACTGGGAGCAGGGGAGGAGTCTTGTTTTGGCCAGTGCACCAGGAAGTGCACCAGGGGGAGTTTTTTGTTTGCCCCCACAGCATGAGGGGTAGAGAGACAAAGCAGAAGGCCGTGATGCACCGGGAGGGATCCAATGGGGCAGGGGGAGACAATACAAGGCCAAATAGGCTACAACTGGTAGGGGGATGGGAAAAAGGGGTTGGACTCCATAACACGCCATGAAGAGTAAGAATAAGAGGGACAACCAGGCCAAAAAAAACAACAGGGAGAGGGAAGGAGGTATCCTGTAGCAGGCCTGCTAGGCAGTGAGTGGGAGTATGAGGCAGCAGGCTAGCATGCCTGGCCTCATGATAGAAATGAGAGACAAAGGGAGGAAGGAATCACTGAATGAACACTCTGGGGTGGGGGGGACAGCCATACCTGAGAAGCGTGAGGCCCAGCAATGAGGCCACATATAAAAAACAAAAAATAAAATAAAATAAAATACCTTATCTTGGAGTTTGAGGACAGGGGGCCAGCAGCGGGGGGAAAACAATGCACACAGATGGAATGAACAGAGGTATAGAAGATCCATAAGATTCACATGGCTATTCCTTTTACATCAGTTTTTTACTACTTAGGAACCAGTGAAGATGATGTCCCCGAAGAAGAGCAAGCTGACTAAGAAAGAAGCTTATAAAGCAATCATTGAGCTAGTGGAATGGGCCAATAAAGTATGGGAATTGGTGGAGGATATAGAGACCCAGGGTGCAGGAGAAAAACGGAAAGGGGACGAGATAAGAGATAGTGGCAGGGGATGCAGGCTGGCAAAGGACAAAGTGGAACCTCGGGCACCAGCTCAGTCACCCAGCCCCAAAAGACAGCCATGTAGACCAGCTAGCCTGGAAAGGCTGAAGCCTGTCATCCCCACACCGCAGTCCACCATTGCAGTGACCCCGTGACCCCTGATGCTGTTCCTGTGCCTCCTACCCTATCACCACCAACCCTGCCCACACTGCCAGGACCACTGCCTACAACAATGGATCTCACAGGGGTATGCCTCCCTAACAGCGGCATTTCTATGGTGACATGCATCAATATCAACTACAGCACCATGCCGCCGTAGAAGTGCCGCTGGAAGGGGCAACCACTTCCGCCAACTTGCACCCGCTCCCTGAACTAACTCGGACCTGGAGTTAGATTCCATTAGTTCTGGTGGTGCTTGGGGCAAAGCTTCTCGTGTGGGAGGTTCAGGAAGCAAATCCCCCCATATGTAAAAACTGATCCCGAACAATGCGGCTCCATGCCGATGGCAATTTGCGGTCGACATGCAGCCCGTCACTGTAATGCTGGTCACAAACTTTTTTGTCGCACCGGCATATACACCCCCCCCACCACAAGAGGGCAGGCACTGGGATCAGTGAGAACCCAGCCAGGCCCATCAACAGGTAATGTAGGAGGGAACGTAAGCAGTAGTATAAAAGAATACATCAAACAAATGAACACATCTATTGGACAGGATGGCATGGGGCAGTTAGAGAAGGCCTTAGGCGACATAAAAGCTGGGAAGGAGGCAAAAGGGGGAGCCTTAGGTCCATCAGAGGGAGGAGCTTTACAAGGGGGAACAAGGGACATAGGGTCCCTAGGCATGAGAGTAGGTGAACATGTCCCCCTGGCAACAAAGGAGAAGATATGGAAAGGGGAATATGTGGCTGTCATTGCTTTGGTAAGCATGGAGGCAGTGATAACATATGATGAGAAAGAAAGCATAGGTAAATCCAAAATGGCAGCAGCAGTAGTGCTGCTGAGGAAGAAAGAAGAAGACAAGTTCACCAAGGGGAAAATATGGGAGAGTTGATTTGTGGATTTTGCCACATATTTAGTGATAGTCATGGAGAAGAAGCTGGAACTGGAAATCCCCCTGATTACATATCAGCTGATCATATGGAGGGCAAAAGCTAAAAGGGGTTTTGGGTAGCTGTATTATGATGAGTTTTCCAGACAGAGAATGGCCACCTATGGGGATGTCAAGTGGGATACAAAACAGATCTGTGGACAGACTGTGTCGTGTCACAGACAAGTCCACACCTGACTGGGAAGGGGGTAAGAAGGCTATGCTGCTGCAGAAATGCTGTTGGGGTTTCAACCGGGAGTTTTGTTCCTGGCCACAGTGTAGGTTTTGGCATACCTGCTCAAAGTGCAGGGGGAACCACCCAGCCTCGAGATGCAGGACAAATTGGGCTGCAGGGAGACAACACAGTGGGGGACAGGGCAACACCAAACAGCCCTTTCGGTGGGGGCAGGGGGGCTTGGGGACAGGCATGAGGCAGAGGTTTTAGAGGGATGGGAAGTTACAGTAGGGGAGGGCAATATTTTTGAACCAAGAACTACAAGGACGGGAAGAGAAGGACACATATTTAGTATGGCACACACACCGATCAACATCAAGATGTGGAAGCAAGCTTTAGAGGGCACATGGATAAAGAAGTGACAGCACAACTGCTCACAGGTTTCAAAGGAGGTTTCAGCCTACACTGTCAGGGACCCGGGGATATACCACAAAAGCAAAAACCTAGGATCAGTGAGGGAAAAGAGAATATTCTGAGACACAAGTTACAGAAAGAAAAGAATGCAGGGCTAATAGAGGGCCTCTTCTGGTCCCCCCCAACTTAAGGATATCCCCCCATGGTTTAGTACCCAGGAAACAACCTGGAGAGTTCAGGGTGATACACCACCTGTCTTTCCCAGAATGGAAATCGGTGAATGACTATATTGAAGAAAGACACTCCCGGGTGACATATGCCACACTGGAGAAGCAGTACAGATTATTAGGGTTACGCCACGGGCATGGCTAGCAAACACTGACATCGAGGCAGCTTTTCAGACTCCTTCCAGTATGGCCGCCAGATTGGGGTAGATGGGGAGTATTATTTCAACAAAGCCATGTCCATGGGTTGCTCAATGACATGTGCCTCCTTTGAACTCCTCAGCACCTGCCTGCAAGGGATATTTTAGAGGAGGACAGGCTGCAAGCCAGTGCTTTATTATTTAGACAATTTCATGCTCATAGGGAGTGGCAAGGAGGAAACAGAAGCAATGCTCAGGAAGTTTCGGGGGCTGTGTAAAGAACTAGGAGTTCCTTTGGCACCGGATAAGACAAAGGGCCCGAGCAGAGACATAGAAACATAGAATCTGATGGCAGATAAGGACCACTTGGCCCACCTAGTCTGCTCATTTCTCTACCGGATGGATGAGCTGCAGACTCTAGTTAATCAACAGCTTACTTCCTCCAACCCCCCACTAGAATTGCTTTATGCCTGTCCCATGCATTCTTGAATTCTCCCACTGTTCCTGACTCCGCAACCTCCTCAGAAAGGCTGTTCCATGCATCCACAACCCTCTCTGTGAAAAAATACTTTCTAACATTACCTCTGAGCCATCTTCCCATCCTCAAATTGTGCCCCCTTGTTCTTGCACATCTCTTCTTCTGAACGATGCTACCCTCTTGTACTTTGTTAATTCCCTTGAGATACTTGAAAGTTTCTATCATGTCCCTCCTCACTCCTTTCCTCAAGGGTATACATATTAAGCTGCTTTAGCCTCTCCTCATATGTCTTCTGGTGCAGACCCTGCAACCTTTTGGTTGCCCTCTTCTGAACAGCCTCCACTCTGTCTATGTCTTTGTTGAGATGGGGTCTCCAGATTTGCATGCAGTACTCCAGATGGGGTCTCACCAACTGTCTGTACAGAGGGATAACAATTTCTTGTTTTCTACTGTTGATGCCTCTCCCTATGCATCCCAGTATCCCCCCAGCCCTCCTTACTGCCTTCTCACTTTGCTTGTCCACCTTTAGGTCATCTGATATAATTACTCCTAGGTCACTTTCGATTTTTGTTGTTATTAACTCACGCCTCATTGTGTACTCTTCCCCTCGGTTTTTGTTTCCCAGATGCATTACCTTACACTTCTTTGCATTGAATCTGAGCTGCCACATATTTGACCATTCCTCCAACCTTGCCAAGTCCCAACTATTGAGAACTATCGAGTTTCTGGGCATTGAGATAGATGCCCAAGAAGAGGTATTCAGGTTACTGCAGAAGAAGGTAGCTAAGCTAAGAGAGTTGTTACAAGACCACAGGGCCGAGTGGCAGAAGCAGCTTAGGCAGGTACAGCAACTGATAGGACACCTCAATTTTGCTTGCCGGGCCATCAACCCAAGGAGGCCCTTCACAAAGCATTTGGTGCACACAACACATGGAATGACCAGACCTACACCACTGGGTAGATATCACAAGGACAACAGGGAGGATTTGAAAATCTGGGAGGTGTTCCTGAAGATGTTCAATGGCATGTCTTCCTGGCAAGATGAATGGATATTTAATAATGACGTACAGCTATATACAGACACTGCAGTGGGTTTAGGCATGGGGGTCTATTACAGAGGGAAGTGGGTCTCAGAAGCATGGCCAGAGAAATGGGTAAAACAAGGACTAACCAGAGACATTGCATTGCTGGAAATCATGCCAATATGAGCATGCAGGCTAGTATAGGGGGAAGAATTGCAAAACCAGAAAGTAGCCTTCTGGTGTGACAACAAGGCTGTCGTGGATGTATTCAGTAATAAGAAGACCTCATGCAGGCCTGTTTCAAGGGTACTGAGGCAGGGTCTGAAGCTCAACATGTCCTTTAGGGCTAGGCACACAGAAGGTGTCCAAAACACAGTAGCTGACAGCCTCTTCCGTCTACAGCTGGACAAGTTCTGAGCCATAGCACTGAAAGCAGAGGCACAAAAGACACCCATCCTAGAGGACATTTGAAAAGTTGGTTGGAAGGAGCTGAAGTACTATTTTACAACTCCTGGTCCCCCAGGACCCTCAGAGCCTACGAAGGGGCTTAGGGAGCATTCCAAGCTTTCAGGGACCTGCAAAACATGGAGATAAGTGGGCAGATCATGGATGAACAGGTGGAAAAATACATAGTGTACCAGTGGGAAAGAGGGGTAGCACACGCGACAATGGGAGTACACCTATTGGCCATCAGCATAGTTTGTAACTTGAAAGGATGGCGGGACCCAACAAAAACCATGTTGGTCAGATGAATGATCCAAGGGTGGGGACGTTTAAGAACCAAAGAGAGAGAGATGAGAGGAGACCAGTGTCAGAAAGGCTCCTTGCAGGATTAGGACAGGCAACACCAGCAGTATATAAATCAGTGGAAGAGGGCCTGCTATTTCAAGCCATCTTCACAACAGTGTATCACAAGGCTGTTAGGGAGAGTGAAGCAGTAGGGCATGACAAAGGCAATAAAGGGGCAGTTTGGATATGGAGGATATAACATGGCAGGCGGACACAATTTCTCCATGGATCAGGAGATCAAAGACATCAAGAAGGTAATGACTCCTTGATCCACCTCGTGAGAAAACAGAAGCAACCATTTTCCCAGTACAGGCTCTGTGGGTTTATGCTGCAGTGCCGCATAAAAAACAAGGGCAGAGATGGAAGAGAATTGCAAGTTACCAGATAATAGCAGTTCTGAAAAAGAGCATTTTTTCTGGAAAAGGACCCAAGACACTACTCAATTCACTCATTTAGAATTGGGGTGGCATCACAGCTGGCAACAGCAGGGGGATCAAATGGACAGGTACAAGGGGTCTGACGTTGGAAATCTGAATGTTATAAACAATATATACAATATATACAGCCTCTGAACAAATAAATATTAACTATTTCTCCTTTTATTTCAAGGTTAAGTGGGGGGGAGACACTAGACAGGAGAAGGGAGGGGGAATAATGGGAACCAAAGGGGAGGGGTTTTGAAGTCATGAGGCGCAAGGTCCACTCAACAGGGTCATAGACCAAGGAGAGCAGATCAGCAGCAGGTTAATCGTATGTATTTTGGCTTTTTGGCAGGATCAGGTCAAAGACTGGAGGTATGGATATGTGGGAACTTGTATATTTACTGGGCGGAGAGGAGAATGTCCAAGAAAGTAGGGGTCAGGCATCTGTACCAATCCCCCAGACAGTACAGGGTGTCCTGGCAAGACATCAGGGGAATGAAGTGGGCCCAGCTGCTTCCAACACTGAGAGACATGAGGGAGAGATGCCCACCACCAGACATGATAATACTAGACATAGGAAGAAATGACATCGGGTCCAGACCTTGGCTGGACATTTTTCTGCAGATCAAGTATGACATAGAGACAATAAAGAAATGGTGGCCACAGGTAACCCTGACATGGTCAGATATAGTGGTCCCCAGAATGGAGGCATGCTCACTGTCACGTAGCAACTGAGAGAGAGAGAAGAAAAATGAACAGGAGACTAGGCACATGGTTTTAACTAATGGAGACAGGGTCATCAGGAGAGGTACAGATGAAAAGGAGAATGAATATTACAGACCAGACAGGTACATTTATCAGACCTGGGAGTAGAGCTATTTAACACAGAAACCATGGGGAGTATCAAAGAGTGGAGAAGGCAGATAAGCCAGTAACGGAGGAGCTTTTGGGGGAAGGCCCATCATCCAAAGCAAGCTGGAGACAAGCTATGGGGAAAGAGGATATTAAATTTTTAAAAGGGGAGGGGAGGTGCGGGAAGGGGAGAGGGAAGGGAAGAAGAACACACAAAATAGAACAACAATAACATAAAAAGAAAAAATGGTAATGGGTTTATACCATCACCTCCAAATAAGAAGAAGAAGGTCTCCCAGATTCTAGGTCTGGGAGTGAGAAGATGCGGAAGATATGACTTTAAAAAGGATGATAAAAATGTTTGAATTATTGTATAAAGCAGTGGACATAAGTGTATATAAATGGAGCTATAAAATGCTACAAAGAAAAGGAAGATTGAGTATTGTGACCAATTATATTTTGGAAATGGAAATGATATAAAGAACAAACATGGCTGACATAATTGTATGTACCAAGTAATGAATTAATTGCTGATTTGAGCACCTACCACTCGACGTATCTGTCTCTTTATTGGGGGAAGTCTGGGACAATGGAGTCTGCCTTTAAAATGCAGACTAAATTGTCCAGGTGAACCTACCAGGAAAGAGGGCCTGTACAAGGGAGACACAGAAGTGGGGGCGGGGGGTGGGGAGGAAGAGAAGGACAGAAGGTGGAGTGATCAGAAAGTGGTGACTCCCAAGAAAGGGGTGGGTCAAAAAAATGTGACATCACAAAAGGGGAGGAGATTGGGAAGGGGTCATGAATGCAGATTAGTGGAAAAAGAATGGAAAAGGAGGGGCTTGGGGGGTTTAAGGGGCTGCAGAGAGGCAGGCAGCCCTCTGTTACTTTGTTACTCTCCAGCTTTCACCCACCCACTCTCCTAAAGAGACAACAGGAAGGCATAAAGGAAGATAAAATGAGGAACCCCTGCCAAAGGTGGATGGCAGGGATAAAATAGGACACCGGTAGGCGATTTGGGCACAGCCAAAGGTGGATGGCTGGGGGGACAAAGGGGGAAAGAGGGTATTAAAATTTTAAAAGGGGATGGGAGGGGAGGTGCAGAGGGAGAGGGGAAGAAGACCACACAAAACAGAACAACAACATTAAAAGAAAAATGGTGATGGGTTTACACTGTTACCTCCAAATAATAAGAAGTAGGGCTCCCAGATTCTACGTCTGGGGGTGAGAAGATGAGGAAGAGATGACTTTAGAAAGGATGATAAAAATGTTTGAATTATTGTATAAAGCAGTGGACGTAAGTGTATATAAATGGATCTATAAAATGTTACAAAGAAGAGGAAGATTGAGTATTGTGACCAAGTATGTTTTGGAAGTGGAAATCACGCAAAGAACAAACATGGGTGACATAATTATATGTACTAAGTAATGAATTAATTGCTGATGTGAGCACCCACCACTCAATGTATCTGTCTCTTTCTTGGGGGAAGTCCGGGACAATTGAATATGATATTGTTTTCCAAATGCACAAACTGCCTTGGGTTACCCAAAGAGCTACATTGCTCCTGGACATTTGTATTGAATGTTGACTGCTCCATATGTCATTCTCATTGAAAGGCCTTTAGGGGGCTTGAATACTGCGACAGTACTGTAACTAATGTCATTATTGCACTGCACACACATGGAGAAATATTGAAAGATCCTTTATACAAACCCTGTGTGCTATCTGATGTTTGTATTATACCATCTTTTGCGCATTATCTTACTTAGAGTTAACAGAAGGGACGTTGCACAACACAAAGCTCCACTTTTAAATCTGGGCCCCAATGAGTTTTATGGAACGTGTTAAATAATTTACTAATGACAATATGAATTTTGGTCAGTATATTTCTTGATCATACCAGGATCAATTCTACATAAAATATAACATTTACAGAGGTATCAGATAGCTGAGACTTGTTCCTGCCTAACAGGGTATTTAAATGTATCTTTATATGTATTATTAAATCAGTATTGAATTAGTTTATAACCACTTGACCACCCTCTTCCATTTCTGCACTATGTATGAAATATAATTATCCATATAATATGACATCCCAGCTATAAATGCTCAACACACTGGTTGTATATACGGGGCAAGATTTTTAAACTGATCAATTTTGGATCCGTCCCACCATATTTTCAAAGAGGTTGTCCATTTGCACTTACAGCATCTGAAGCTCAGACAAAGTTGTATCAGAAAAACTGGCATTTGCAGCAAACAAATGATGCATGCATAAGTTTTCCTGATGCAAACTGAAACAAATTGCAACCTTAGTTATACACACAGTGCACCTTTTGAAAATATGGCAGGTGAGTCTGGATGCAATTGGTCATACGTGGATGCAGGTGGACAATGCCACTGCATCCACAACAGACCAGTTTGAAAATCCTGGCCTTTTGATTCAAGCATGATGAAAAACATTTAACCTTTCTTTAAACATGCTGTATACTTTTTTTTCTTTCTAGCTATTTCACTCTATGAAGAATATCAATTTACAAATGAATGCCAATGAAAATCTATTTTTTGATGTGAATGGCAATCCACCAACTAGATATGATATCATAAACTGGCAAACTGATGCAGAAAATCCTATAGCATTTGTTAAGGTTGGAGTCTTTGAGACTCAAGATCTTTTCATCAATGAAAGCCTCATATTGTGGAATGAAGGCAAAACCCAGGTAACTAAAAATCCCATCCATTTATCTGGAATTCTGCAGTGTTTATATTATCTACCAGATATCTGTCTACCTGTCTATCAAAAACTGGCAGAACGTTGCACAGCAGGGGTTTTTGTATTGTTGCTCTCTCTCCTCTTACCAGGTTCAGTCCTGTTAGCCAAGTCGTGCTTGGCTCCATCGCAGTTTGAACCTGGACTGGACAGGTGGCAGCAGCTGGTTCCAGGAGTCCATGTCAATGGATCAGTGATGACAGTAGAGGAGCCTGAGCAACCTGACTATTTGAGGAGTCACTCAAGCAGCTCCAAAGCATGGAATCCAGCAGAACATTGTACAGAAGCAGCTAATGTATTGCCCCCCATCCACTTACTAGCCTTAGTCCTGCTGGTTGAACCCTGCCTGACTCGATTCCAGTTTGAACCAAAACTGGCCAAGTAACATCAACTGGTTTCAGGAGCCATGTTGGTGGGTCAGTGATGGCAGCAAAAGAAGGTGGGACAAAGTGACTATATGAGCCAATCAAGTGGCTCTCTGAGGAGTGGCTCCTGTTAGAGTGGAGGGAAGCTGCAGTGAGGCCACTTTGTGATAAAAAAAAATATTAAGTATTAAGCAAGATTTTCTTAATTTTTTAATGTATTTTAATTTCAAAATAGTTTTATTTTTCTAAATTTTCCTTGTTTAAGTGGTTACTCTATTCATTTGCCACAGCAATGTGCCCATCCTCAATAGACAGGTGTTTTCATCTTAGACCATAAGTAACTGGTACATTGTTCTGTTCTGAAAACTTTTCACAAAGTTTTCTAAGTAATGCTAACTTAAAAGGGGGAGGGCATTTATTCTATGTCCCAAAAATCTTCCAGTCTCTGAATATTTAAATCAAATGTTTATATATATATATATATATATATATATATACACATATATACATATATATATATTCATTGCAAAAAAACTCCATTAATGTATCAGTTATGGTTGATAGCACAGCCACAAAAGTGTGGAAATTCAGTGTTAGGGTTACCACTCCTACCACCCCACCCCCACACCTCCCACCCTCCACACACCAACAAACGTGGGGTGTGCCGTTGGGTCATTAGGCCCAACTGTCACCTTATTCCATATGTAAACAAGCTGATGTGCTACAGTATAGGAGGATGGGGTGAGAGTTAAGTCTAATGACCCCATGGCACACCCTGACATTTGTTGGTGTGTGGAGGGTGAGGGTGTGGGTAGAGTGGTAGGGGTGGTTAACCTAACATCAAATTTCCAAACTTTTGTCAGTGTGCTATCAACCCTAACTGATGCATTAACAGAGTTTGTTACAATGAATTTCCCTTCTTTCTGAGAAAGTGTAATGTAATTTGTAAGTGGTTTTGAGATCACTGGCCCTCTGGGGCCTGTGCTCCAACCCAAGTCATAAGTGTAGAGACATAGTGCCTGAGGGCCCTGTGCTCCCAGTATTGCAAGATGGTATCCATGAGTGGGAGCACGGGTCCTCTGGGTCCTGTGTTCTGACCCACCTAAAGCATTGAGGCATTGCGCAGGAGTGCCCTGTGCTTTCAGTTCTGTATAGTCATATCCATAGGTAGGAGTGCAACACTTTTGTCAAAGCACCATTGATTTATATAGCACAGCTAATGCAAAAGCAATGTGATGCTTCAGCAAAAGTGATGCGAAATTTTGTGAAAGTGAATGATGCTTTTATGACAGTAACGGTAGTTCTGAAAAAGTATGGTATATTTTCACGAAAGCAATGCTATTTTCACAAAAGTATGGTATACTTCTGCAAAAGTAATGGTAATTTCAAGAAAGTATGGTATGCTTTTGCAAAAGCAATAGTACTTTCAGGAAACCTTGACATGCTTTCATGAAAGCAATGATGCTTTTGAGAAAGTATGGAGTACTATTGCAAAAGTAATGCAGAATGTGTGAAAATACCCATGTTAAAATATTTTTACAATTACTCTTCTTTTTGAGAAAGTGAAATGTTATTCAGGTTAGCAAAATGGAATCCATAGGTGGGAGCACGGGCCCTCCTGGCCCTGCACTCTCACACACCCATAGGTATGTCTTCATGTTTGCCTCAGGTGCCATGGTGGATATGTCTTTGCCTCAGAAGCAAAGGGTCATAGGTCTGATTCCCAGTGAGGATATTTATTTCTTTCCAGGTCATGCCTGAAAACAGGCATGCCATTGCCTAATGCACTTAACCAATTACCAAAAGCTAATAAATAAATATTTTTAAAATGATATCCATTGATGACAGTGCAGGTTCTCTGGGCCCTGCACTCCCACCCTCCCATAACTATCACCTCAGGTTTGTAAAATGATATTCATTAATGGTAGCATGGGCCCTTTGGGCCCAGCGCACCCACCTACCCATGAATCTAGAGACATAGGTTAGAAGAGTTCACTGCTCTCAGTTTAGCATAAATAGTATGCAAAGGTTGAAGCATGGGCCCCTCTAGGACCTGTAGTCCATATTACACATTACTACAGACACATATGGCAAGCCTAGAGATCTTCCAAGTAACCCTTGCAATGCTTTTTTCACAATATCTCATTAACCATAGCAATTGCGGAAAACATTCTTCCACAGTTGTATTCATGACCTAGCCACCTCCACATGCGCTTAGTAAAGATGTACTAAGCTGCGCTTAGCGAAAAATCCATATCTTGAACTGTTTTTGAGACCCAGGTGCCTCAATGTCATCCTGTAGGAAATTTCACAACTTCAGAGTGCAATAACTATGGAACTGGTGTAAGTGTTTTCACCAATCTAGCAAAAAGGCACATCTCTGGGACAATGGTTTGCCACCCTGCAAATTTCAGCCCAAGAGCCCTAACCGTTGTTTTGCTATAAGTGGCAAAAAAACATCTTTTGGGGGTCTGTATATCCATTGGTTAACATGGGGTGGTAGCGCACAAGATCCGCGGACTTTCGCAGAAGTTCCCAAGATGTTCACGGTAATTTACGTGAAAGTGCCTGGATCTTCCACGAAAGATCCACCTGCAAAATGATGGGAACATTTTTAAAAACATATTTCCAGGCATCATTTATGAAAACGTATGCCAGGGTCATGTTCCTGTGTTGGTGTTTAACTAGGGGAAGTATTTTTTGAACTACATCATTTTTTCCTAACTGGCAAAATGGCAGCAGCACAAAACTAAAAACACAAAGCTCAAAACATAATTTTTTGCTTTTGCGAAAGCTTTTGTGGTGCACATATATTTTTTCCATTGGCTATAATGGGGCATGAAAAAGTTTAATAACTTTTGAACAGATCAATATTTTTTCACCAGCCCTTCAAAAGCCACTTCCTTGACCCAGTTCCCATATCCCTGAAAACTTCAGTGCAGATTGACAAACCATTCATGCTGTGGAGACAAGCAAAGAATTTGCAAAGTTGAGGATTTTTCACACTTTTTCACACTTGGCAGTTCTGCAACTGAAAATCCTACAGGAACAAAACATTCTTTATCCAGAGATCTATAGTACAATGCATGCACAACTACATGCAAATCAGACAAACAGTTGCCAACTTTTTAAAGTGCAAAATTTGAGGTTTAACATAGAAGTGGCTGCACGTCCCTCATTATACTGGCTCTACCGAGCCAGTATAACATATATTCAATGCAAAAAACTTCATTAATGTATCAGCTAGGGTTGATAGCACAGCAACATAAGTTTGGAAATTCGATGTTAGGGTTGCTACCCCTACCCCCACCATCACCCTTCACATACCAACAGACATCAAGGTGTGCCATGGGGTCATCAGGCCCAACTCTCACCCCATTCCATGTGTAAGCAGGCCGACATGCTACAGTATAGAGGAATGGGTTGAGAGTTAGGCCTGATGACCCTATGGCACACCTCGATATCTGTTGGTGTGCGCAGGGTGGGGGTTGATTGGGGGTGGAAGGAGTGGCAACTGTAACATCAAATGTCCAAACATTTTTCACTGTGCTATCAACCCTAACTTGCATTAACAACATTTTTGCAATGAATGTCCTTTCTTTTTGAGAAAGTGTGATGTAACTGGTAATTTTAACAGTTTGCCGAAGCACGGGCCCTCTGGGCCCTGTGCTGCCTTCAAGCTGATCATTTTTGCACAATGAAACATAGAAACATGGACTTTGATGGCAGATAAGAACCGCTAGACCCATCTAGTCTGCCCATTTCCCTACCTACAGGATAGGCTGCAGATCCTAGTTAACTGACAGCCTATTTCTTCCTGGCCCCCACAAGAATATACATAATGGTATCAGTATGTGGGATCATGGGCCCTCTGGGTCCTGCACTTCTACTTATGCATAACTACAAAGCCATACAGCAGCCCTCTAGTACTGAAAAGGAATCCTTGTAACAGTAATTTGGCAATATCTCAGTAACCGTAGCAACTATGAAAACATAGAAACAGAGAAACATAGAATTTGATGGCAGATTAGGACCACTTGGCCAGGTTGGCCCACCCAGTCTGCCCATTTCCCTACCTAATGGATAAGCTGCAGATCCTAGTGAACCAGCATCCTACTTCTTCCTACCCCCAACCCCTAGAATTGCCTTATGACTGTCCCATGCATTCTTGAATTCCACCACTGTTTTTGACTTTTGACTCCACAACCTCCTCAGGAAGGCTGTTCCATGCATCCACAACCCTCTCCATGAAAAAATACTTCCTCACATTACCTCTGAGCTGCCCCCCCATCTTCAAATTGTGCCCTCTTGTTCTTCCACACTCTTTACTGAAATATGCTACCCTCTTGGATTTTGTTGATTCCCTTGAGGTACCTGAAAATTTCTATCATGTCCCCCTTCCTCCATTCCTCAAGGCTATACATATTAAGCTCCCTAAGTCTCTCTTTGTATGTCTTCTGGTGCAGACCCTGCATCATTTTAGTTGCCCTCCTCTGGACTGTCTCCATCCTCTCTATGTCTTTGCAGAGATTGGGTCTCCAGAACTGCACTCAGTACTCCAGATGGGATTTCACCAGCTGTCTGTACAGAGGGATAACAACTTCCTGTTTTCTACTGTTGATGCCTCTCCCTATGCATCCCAGTATCCCCCCAGCCCTCCTTACTGCCCTCTTACATTGCTTGCCCACCTTTAGGTCATCTGATATGACTACCCCCAGGTCCCTTTCCACTTTTGTTGCTGTTAGTATCTCACCCCCCATTGTGTACTCTTTTCCTAGGTTTTTGTTTCCCAGGTGCATTACTTTACACTTCTTAGCATTGACTCTAAGCTGCCATACATTTGGTCATTCTTCCAACCTTGTCAAGTCCCTTCTCATCCTTTCCACCCCACCTTGTGTATCAACTATGTTGCAGGTCTTTGTGTCGTCTGCAAAGAGACATACTTTTCCTTCCAGTCCCTCTGCAATGTCACTTATAAAGACATTAAAAAGGACCAGTCCTAGTACTGAACCCTGTGGTATCCCACTAGTAACCCCCCTTTCTTCACAGTGGACTAGGTTTACTATTACCCTCTGTGTCCTGTTCTCCAGTCAATTCTTTACCCAGGCTACCATCTTGGGACCCAGTCCCAGGCTTGCCAACTTGTATAATAATCTTTTGTGTGGGACTGTGTCAAATGCCTTGATAAAGTCTGGGAAGGCCATGTCCAAGGCCCCTCCCTGATCTGCTACTTTGATCACCCAGTAAAATAAATCTATTAGATTCATCTGACATGACCTTCCCACTGTGAATCCATGCTGCCTTGGGTCCTGTGCCCCTCTGGCCTCTAGGTACTCAACAATTATTTCCTTCAGAAGTGATTCCATCATTTTCATAATCACTGAGGTTAAACTAACAGGTCTATAGTTTCCTGCTTCTGCACTGCTCCCACTTTTGTGAAGTGGAATAACATCTGCTCTCCTCCAGTCCTCAGGTACCACCCCATCCTCCAATGATTTTTTTTAAAGAGGGTAGTCAGTGGTGTCACTAGTTCAACCCTCAGTTCTTTAAGAATTTAGGGATGAATCCCATCAGATCACATTGCCTTGTCCACCTTCAGTTTTAAGAGTTCTTTCAGAACCCTTTCTTCTGTGAATGAGCTGGTATCAACCCCCGTATCCAGAGTGTTTCTATTGTTTGGTTTCGGTACCTCCCTCTTTTCATTTATGAATACTGATCAAAAATATTTTTTTAGTATCTCTGCCTTTTCACAGTCACCCTCTGCCCACCCCCTCTCCTTCATTAAGCCTCACTATCCCTCCCTTGGTCTTCCTTCACTCCCTAATGTACCTATAAAAGGTTTTGTCCCCCCTAATTGAGTTGGCTATCTTTTCCTCAGTTTGGGCCTTTGTTGTTCTGACTGCCTTCCCTGCTTCCTTTTGCTTTAACTGATACAATTCTCTGTCCTGATCCTCCTGTGATTCCTTGTACTTCCTGAATGCTTTCTTCTTCTCCCTAATCTTCCCTGCCACCTCCTTTGAGAACCATAGTGGTTTCTTATATCATTTTGTTTTGTTTATTTGCTTCACACTAAGGCTTGTTGCCTCTGTGATGGCAGTTTTAATTATTCCCCATTGTTCTTCCACACCTCCTTCCTGCCCATTTGCTAGTGCATTCCTTAGGCACTCACCCATTTTGGCCAAGTCAGCCCTCCAGAAGTCCAGTACCTTTGCCTTTGTATGGCTTGACTCTACTGCTGTGTTTATCATGAACCATACTGTTCGATGGTCACTAGTTCTCAAATGGCTACCCACTTCTAAATCTGTGATCCTCTTGTCATCTCAATTTGAGAGTACCAGGTGTAAGATTGCTCCCTCTCAACTGGTTTCCAATACTATTTGTCTAAGGCATGCCCTCTGTAGGGCATCTAGAATGACCTCACTCTTTGAAGCAGCTGCTGCAAATGCACTCCAGTTAACATCTGGCATGTTCAGATCCTCCATCAGCAATATCTCCCCTTTTTCTTCCATTCTAAGGATACTTTATATCATTTACTTCTCCATTTCCTCCCCCTGAGATGGGGCTCTATATACAACCCCTGTGGGGATTGTGGTGCCATTGCCTGTCTCCAAATTGACCCACAGTGCATCCTCTCCTCCCTGTTTACCCTTTTGTTCTGTTGCTTTCATTCCTTCCCTTATGTAGAGAGCTACTCCTCCTCCTCTTTTACCCTCCCTGTCCCTCCTCTAGATAGTGTATCCTGGTATGTTTATGTCCCAGTCATGGTTCTGTGTGTACTATGTTTCCATGACTGTCACAATATCCAGATGTTCCTCCTCCCCTGCAGTTGTAATCATGACTTTGAAACCTCCACTCAGGCTTAGTGCCACCTAGAGCAAAAATTCCATATCTGGAATTATTTTTGAGATACAGGTGCCAAAAAGCACCCTGGGTGCCACGATGTTAGCCTTTGGGAAATTTCTCAACTTTGTAACAGCATAACTTTGGAACCATTTTATATTTGTTTTTAACAAACCTCCAAAAGGCACATCTGTGGGGCCAGGATTTGCCACCGTGCAAATTTCAGCCCAAAAGCTCAAACCATTTAAGTGCAGTGGGATGGCAAAAAAATGTTTTTTTTTGTTGCAGCAGTAGTGTCAAAAATTGTGACACTTTCGCAATAATTTGTAAAAGAACAGGCAAAACAGTGTCGCAGTTTACAAATGTGACACATCCGTTCCTTAACAATTTGCGAAACTGCGGGGGTTCTGATTGTGGAAAAGGCATTTCTGTGGGGTTTTATTCAAAAAAAGTCTGCATTTTGTTCCTCAGGCTCCGATTAGATAAACACAACTGTCAATGTTTACCCTCTGTAGGGGCAGCCAAATTTAAACTATAGCCATTTTTGTCCATCACTAACTGAAAAGACACATGACAGTATAAAGGCCATTTGTAACAGTAAAATGTAGTGATGGCAGCTTTCAAGAGGCACATGTATTTTTTCCAATTGATTATACTAGAAAAAATTCAAATTTGAATAGCTTTTGAACTGATTAATATTTTTTCACCAAATCTTCAAAAGGCACATCAGTGACCCAGACTGCATCTTCTTTGAAGATTTCAGATCAGATGGACAAACCATTTAGGCTGTAGCCCTAAGCAAAAAAAGTTGCCATAGCAACAATTGCTAACACTTGTTTGGAGTCTTCTGAAGCCACTGAGTCACTTGCTTTCAACGCTCTACACTCGGCAGCTTCTTTTTACCAAGAAATGAAGAAAGTAAGATAAAAGATGTTTTTTTATACTTAACAGTGCTCTTTGTTTAAAACTTGTACAATATTGTTTAATGACTGAACACCGCTCAGTCACGCTACAGTCAATGGGGAAAGTAAAAGAGAGAGAGAGAGAGAGGCCGGTGAGGTGCGAGTATCATAGGTGCCACATCAGACAACCATGAATACCTGCTTTGAGTGTGTCACCGGATTTTGGGTTATTATTGCTTTTGAAGCAACAATAACCTGAAATATGGTTATTATGGTCTTTAATAGGCTTAGTAATCGAGCTGATAAAATGGTCACTACAGTAATTGTATATATATATATATATATATATATATATATATATATATATATATATATATATATGTTATAGTGCACCGCTTACCTGTATAGTTAGGGTAAAAGGTAACTTCAATGTTAAACTGGAATTGCTATACCTTAATAACTTTGGATCTGTTCAAAAGATTTGCATGAATCTAGGCATGCATGCTCTCTAAGAGCATGTCTCTTGACTTGCCACATGTCATGTGAATCTGTTGTGCTGTTTCTGAGATCTGGAGTGTTGCAAAAACAGAAAATTCTGTGTTTTGCCATTTCTTTGTCCACCTGGATCTCAGAAATGGTTTTAGTTTGTGGTCTGAAATGTTCAGGGTAGACAGTGTTTGGGTCCTAGATGTGCCTTCTGAAGTTTTAGTGAACAAATGTTACTCTGTTCAAAAAATATTAAAGTTTATTTTTCCCCATTATTTCCTATGGGAAAAGTTAAGTCTTCTACATGAAACTGACATTTTTGAACATTTTATCAATGTGCTAAAGTATTGTTGTGAAAGTTTCAAGAACTTGAGAAAAAAATTGGTCTGGTTGTTCAAAAGGTTTTCCAATTTTTTCGCAAATTTGAAGAATGTGTGACAGTACTGTTGCTCAAATTTCTGAAATTTGTGAAACTTTGGCAAAGGTACTTTTGAAAATTTTAAGACTTTTTTTCACAATAACTATATCAAATACTGCTGTAAGGAAGGCAGACTGGCTCAGCCTGCTAGAGACTAACTTCTGGAGATGGAGATACAGGGTTCAAATAGCATAGTGGTTTCTTTTTTTGGGGGGGTTTCCTTAAATTTAATTACATGTCATTGTAGTGAAATTACCCATTTATAGGAACACTGTCAGCTTTGGGGCCAGTTTTAGGGACACTGTCAGCATTGAGGCCACTTTTGAAAAACTGACAGTGACAGTGCCTGCTGCTATGTTTTGGATTGCATAAAATCTATCAGGCAGTAACACCATATACAAACAGCATACCCTGAAGTGGCATATTTGTTCAAAAATAACATTGTTGTCAGCCCACCAGAAATATGCACTTCACTCGTACCTGAGCCACAGTCGCGCAGAGTTACAGAGCAACTCCTGCATGAGTGAATTCTTTTTCGGTGTCATGCTTGTACAAATATGATTATCCTTCACTTGTTGAAAATGACAGTACAACAAAGTAAGTCCCATTACAAATCGAGCACTGGAAATTGTATTATTTTAAATAAAAAAAAACTAAAGTTGTGATTCGGATCATGTGCAAAACTGAAGCCATGATTTTGACCATGCACATTACTGGCTTAGTAATGCACATGCTCCAAACCTTGGCTTCAGTTTTTTAAATCTAAAATAATACCAGTACTGTTGCTTGAGGACTTACTGTGGTGTACTGTCATTTTTTTAAGAATGGAAAGATAAGCATATTTGTGCAGGAATGACCCCGAATAGAAATTAAGACATACACATGTTTCTCCGCAGTTCCTCAGGAATGTGCCTGGGGGATATGCAGAGCACATACTTTGGGCAGTCCAACAACAATGTAATTTTTCACAAAGCATGGCATTTTAGCTTATGCTCTGTGAATATGGGGTTAGTGATAAATTTTAAAATGCAAAAACTTGCAGCAGGCACTGTGTCTGTCAGCCTGTCAAGGTCAGCCCCAAGGCTGACAGTGTCCCTAAAATTGGATGCAAGGCTCACAGGGCTGGATATTCAAAAGGGCTGCACCATGTGCAATAGAGTTGCACCTGCACAAGTCCAAAATTGTGCCATTCTGTGATATTCAGCAGGAGGCAGTTGCACCCCCCAAGTCATGCTGAGCAACAGCACAATGCTAATGAAGGCATGCTCAACAGGAGGGGGAGGAACCATGCATAAGCTGCCCAGCCCGTTATTCAGCTGAGCTGTGCAGAGTTGTGCAGGTGCAACCCCCTACCTGTGCCTGCAGAACTTTGAGGCAAAATAAAAGGATTAAGTCAAGGGCCACCCACAGGTGAGCAGCTGCATTGCAGGGTGCAACACAGCAGCTGCCACCTGTGGCAGGCCTCCACTTGTTCCATGGGCCCCAGAGGCCCAACCATGGGCATAATAGTAACCCCCGTAGCCCGATCGTGGGTGGGAGCACCCCGACTGGCCGATGTGGGCATAACATAAATGAACCCCCGACTGGCCGATCAGGCAGAATGGAGTTCACCTCTCAACTAGCCCGATATGGGCAGATCAGAGTTCCCCCCAAAGACCAATATCCCTGGTGGTCCAGTGGACCGTGGAGCCGATTGCAGGCATAAGAGTCAAACCCACCCCCCAAAGTCCAATTTCCTAGTGGTCCAATGGTCCCCACCCCACCCACCCATGGAGTCCCCTCACCAGCTGGCAGGTGGCAGCACCCCACCCACCTGCCACCCTGCCACCCGCTGACTGATAGGTAGGGCTGCACGCCCATTGGTTCAGAGCAAGAGCCAATGGGCATGCAGCCCATACTGTACAAGGCAATCCAGATACGTGAATGAATTAATTCATTGGACCACCAGGTAAATTGGACTTTGGGGGAGTGGATTTGACTCTTATGCCCGTGATTGGGCTTCACGGTCCACTGGACCACCAGGGATATTGGTCTTTGGGGGGTGAACTCCGTTCTTCCCATGATCGGGCTAGTGGGGGGGTGAACTCCATTTTGCCCACAATCAGGCTAGTCAGGGAGGTGAACTCGGGGTGAACTCCATTCTGCCCGCAATCGGGCTAGTTGGGGGAGTTCTTTTACATTATACTTGATCGGGCCAGTGGGAGGAGATTTACATCATACGCGCGATCGGGCTGCAGCGGGCGTCGGTACCCGATGGCTGCTGCCTGGCAGGGCACCAGGTGCTAGTCAACAGGGATCGGAGCACCTGCATGCTAATGGCATACAAATGGGGTGGCAATTAGATGCAAATGGCCCCCCCGTGCACGTTGCATAAATTATGGCCCCATTTGCATGTCACCTTTTGAATATCAGAAATCTGCACATGGCGCAATGGAACTTATGCCACCGTATCTGAATGCTCCACTCTGACCACTTTTGGTGGTGCAAGTTCCACTGCGCCTTCCACAGTGGCTGTGGCCGGGGGGCGATATGCAAAGGAGTTGCTCAATAGCACAACTACGTTGAATATCACCTCGGCCACACCCCTGCGCAACTTTTTTGAGCAGCTCAAGGGCTTGCACCACAGAATGGCGCAGTTTGAATATCCAGTCCACAGTGTCCTTATACATGGGTAATTTGCTTTGAACAACATGTAATTACATAAAAAAAAAATACCCATTGTAGGGATTGAGTTCTGCACCTTCAACACCAGCGATCAATGTCCAGCAGACTGAGCCAAACAGTTGCTTTCCATGTAACAGTATTTGATATAGTTAACATGAGACATTCTTCAAATTTTAAAAAGTTCCTTTGCCAAAGTTTTGCAAGTTTTAGAAACATCACAGAACATGTTTTACAACTAACTACATGTTTTGCACAGAGGTTGTAGATATGTAACCCACTTATCTATACAAACATTTGCAGCCGTTTAAAGAAATGCAATAAAAAAGTCACCTTTATTTGGCAAAGCTACCTAAATTTCCAAAAAAAAAAATAATATTAGAAGCATTCCCCCCCAGGCCAAAACTAACACAACAAGCATTTGTCAATGCCAAAAGATCACTGCTGGTATTGCTGTTGTACATGCCTCCCATATTTTTCCATGTAGATTCCTCTGCCTTGCATTTTAAGGGTGGGCATTACAGTTGGAAATGCTAACTCCCTGGGTGTTTGTTGGTATTTTTGCTCCAAATTTTCAACATGAGCTTTTTGGGTCCCCACCTCTTGAACAGTGGCAGTATCACTTTGTTACTCAATCCCAAGAGGTGATTTTGCACAGCGAGCATGCCCTTCGGTGCCACAGGTGCAAAAACACATTTTAAACAGGATATGGAAAATGACAGCTGCACTGTTCATGAGGAGGTATGAAGAAATCGCAATGTTCAAAATCTGGAGTGAAAATATGAAAAAGTGGTGAAGTTACAAGTGTGTGTAGAAACTGCATAAAGCACACTCATAACAGAGTCATTTTTGGAATGTTTTCACCAAATTTTAAACATGGCCTTTTTGGGACCTCCCCTCATGAACAGCGGCACTGGAATTTCATTAATCTATGCCAAAAATGATTCCACATAGCAACTGTGCTATTCTACTCCACAGGTGAAAAAACATATTCCAGAAAGGATGCAAAAAAATGACAGCTGTACTGTTCATAAGGGCGTGTGAAAAATGGCAATGTTGGAAATTTGGAGTGAAAATCTTAAAACTTGATGATGTTATGAGCATGCATTGAAACTGCGCAATGGATGCTCATAACACAATCATTTTTGGGGGGTTTTTCACCAAAATTGCAACTAGGGCTTTTTGAAATGCCACTTCATAAACAGTTGCACTGTTGTTTTGTTAATTGGTCCCAAAAGGTGATTCAATGTAGCAACCACGAAATCACCTTTCAGGACTGAGAAGCAAAATGACAGTGACTGGGTTCAAGAGGTTGGTTCCCAAGAACCCCATGTTCAATATTTGGGACCAAAACAACCAAAAATGGCTGAGACATCAACCTCAGTTGAAACCCCCATTGATTGGCTTTATAGGGCTTACTGTGATTTTCTTCAGTTTGCAGTCAGCTTTTGAAGAGTGCAGACGTGTTCCCAGTCCACTGAAGATCATTTTTCCCTACCTCTGGAGGTAAGTATGGGTGAGGGGGGTGCGGGGAGGTAGGGTGTGCAGAGGGAGGGTGTGGGTTGAGGGAGAGGGGCCAGTGGGAATGACTAGGGACTGTTTTCTTTTTCTTCAGGTTAAAAAAAGTGACATTGTGAGACTTTTTTTTCAGGTAAACTAATCATAATGCAGATTTCAGTACACTGAGGTCAGCTCCCAGTAGGTCAGAATACTAGGGGGTGGGCCAATTCTGACTCAGAGATTGGGCACTCTGAGGTCGGCTAACACTATAGTGGTATGGGGACTGGTGCATTTGACACCAGGATTGGTCATCCCAGTGTCAGAAACACCATCAGAGGTAGTTTTTGGCACACTGGGGTGGAGTCCTAGTGTGCCACATTAAAGGGGGAAGGGATACATGCTAACATAGGGATTGAGCATCCCAATGTCGGGAGGCTGGGGGGATCCTCTAGCATGATTGATTGTACTTAGAGTAAAAGTGCCTTCTGGCATTGAATACTCCCAGCCTGTATGGAGCATAAGCTGTGGCCTTCTCCACATGGGTGAGAGAAAATAAGGAAACAGGGAGACAGTGGAATGCAGAGAAGGCAGGCAAGGAAAGTGCTTCCTCCCACTTTTCAAGAATGGATCACTGGGGTGGTGAGGGGGAGCAGAGACATCACTTTGCAAACAGCTGTTTGCTCTGTGGTGACCAGCAGATGAAAGGAAAAAGCTACTATATGATTGGTGTGGCTATTTCTTTTATAGTGCAGACCACTTCAGGAAAAACAACATCAGGACCAGCCTGGCTGATGATTGTTGTGATACTGTCAAGGCCCTTGCAGAGCACTCTGCATTGGACAGACAGTGTCACACCCCTCAAAAGTCACTATTCCAAGGAATTCATAGCGCATGCATGAACTCAAAAAGTACACCTCAGTGATCATTCACACATCACTCACAACTGTTAGTACACTTTCTCTATTATTTCTCTCTTTTTCATACAGAAATGAAAAGACATTGGCAAGAGAATGAGATATAACATTTAGTGGAAGTAGTTAAGGATCTCGCTGACCCTGGTATTATAATAAAAACTTCTAACTAGCCACTGACAGAGATATGGGAAGCAGTGAGCCCCCACATTGAAAATAAGCACAAGATTCAAAGAGACACCCTTTCTTGCAAAAAAAAAAAATGGCAACTGTTAAGGCAAAAGTCCAGGAGGGTAGCATCTTTCAGAAAAAGAGATGTGTAAGAACAAGGGAGCACAATTTAAAGTTAGAGGGGGGACGGCTCAGGGGTAATGTGAGGAAATTATTTTTTAGGGAGAGAGTGGTGGACGCATGGAACCGCCTTCCTGGAGAGGTTGTGGAGTCTAAACCAGTGGGGGTATTCAAACACACATGGGACACCCCAACCACTGTTTCTCCCATTTCTACATTGTTCCAGTCACCCCAAAACATAACAAAGAGCAATCTTATCCTTTGCTATCACAATCACAGTCATTTTGGCACCAAGTAAATGCTAGGTCCCATAAATCCCCTCTGTGGAATTTTTATGTTCTGGACCCATCTGACATGACAGTGGCAATTTGCCAACTGTGTTAAACCTGAGTAAGTTGGGGTAAAAGGGGTAGTTACCTTGGCTATGGGGTGGGAAAAAGTTGCGAATTCTGCTTTTGCGGAACTTCTGAGAAATTTCAGAAATTTCGTGAGTGCGAACTTCGCCATTGAAGTAAAATAGGATTTTCCACGGATTTTCTGCACGAGTTCTGTGGAATTTTTATATGAACTGCAGAAAAATGCATATAAACTGCAGAATTTATTCTTTACGCAGTTTAATGAACTGTCAGTGAATGAATGTCTGCATGTACAACCCTGCAGTTATTCACTGACAGTTCAGTGGGTAGTGGAGGAGAGGGGAGTGCTGTGCTGATGGCCTGCTCAGGGGCAGGGTGGGGAAGGGAGTCACGTGGTGGCAGATTAACTGTCAGGGTGGTGTTTGCAGGGGTCTAACAGATACCAGGGAATTGAGATAATTTTTTTACAAGGGATCTGGGATGGGGAGTTCCACTAGACACCAGGGAATACTAGGACTAGAGGGGGATGAGTTGGTGGACTGCCGGCTGTTTATTTGTGGACTAAGGAATCCAGGATAGGGAGGAGGTCTGCTAGACATCAGGGAAATAAAATGTTTTGGGAGCATGATCGGTGGGTGGGGGGGCACTAGAAACCATGAGGGTCCAAGAAAGGGATTGGAGGTCTTTACTGGGACCACTGATCAGTGTGGGGGGGGTACATTAATGAGTTAAACTGCATTTAAAAAAAGTCTCAGAAATTATCATTTAAAGTGATCCTTTTTGCAGATTTTTTCCCACAGTTTAATATATTATCCTGCAGTTTTTTATATATTTTCTGCAGTTTTAAGGTGGAATTTCCGTGAAAGTCCAAAAATAATTTCCGAACTTTTGCGTATGCGAAATTTGCACTTTCACCAAAATTCCACCGGTGGAAATTAATTTTTGCACATCCCTAACCTCGGCACAGGTGGGCAACTCACATACCTTAAAAATAGGCATGCAATTTGGTGGCATCAACACCAGAAGGCAGCTAATGCAAGTGGTTCTGGTACATCCCATTCAGAGGGCAACGTTAACAAAAAACACCCAGCACCACTACAGGGACATGGAGGTGCAGGTGAAGAGGAGGAGGAGGAGGACATTGTTGTGGTACTGGATGATGAGGATTCTGGGAGTGGGCAAAGTAGCAGTCCAAGCATCCGGAGTACCACCCCAACCCAAAATGAAATTGCTACCCCAGTTAAGAAAAAAACCAAAAGCCACTGAGATGTGTCGTGCATGGCCACAGGCTTTGAGTACCACTGGCAGTACCCCAGCAAGCAGCACCCCCTATCTGGAACAACAATGAGAAAAGCTGTTTGACACACCACTAGGTGTATTACTGATGGCAGCAGTATCGAGAAAAGTTCATCTGGCGCTGTTTTCCTCTTTTTGGATAAGCAAATAAAATTCCCACCTAATCATGTTACAGCATGAGAGTTGAATGCAGCATGTGCAGAGATGATTGCTCTGGATTTGTTGCCATACTCCTTTGCATAGAATGTGGGATTTAGGTGGTTTGTGGCCTGTGCCTTGCTGAAATGGCAGGTGCCATCACATACATATTTTTCAAAGTGTGCCATCCCTGAACTGTACAGTACTGTATGTGACATGGTACGTCATGCCCCTCAGCATTCCTCAACACAGTATGTCCATCTGAGCATGGACATGTGGACCAGTGGCAAAACATCTGGTAGCTCTTACCTGTGCATTGCAGCACACTGGGCACAGGTACCTGGAGCAGCGGGTGATTGGGGAAGAGGCAAGAATTGCACTAGAACAAACTGTGGTGGTAACAACATGCCTGGTGTCAGGCAACATGCACTGACCATGAAGAGTATCCTCGGGTCACACATTGAAGAAAAGATGCTGGAAGCCATTCTAACTGAGATTGATCAGTGGCTCCACTCTTATGCATTGAAAGCTGGAGTCATTGTCAGTGTTAATGGCTCAAATGTGCAGAAATGCATCACTGATGGGAGATTTGTCAGGGTGCCATGCCTGGCACATTACCTTAACCTTGTGGTTCAGGCTTTCATTAACCATCAGGATATAAAAGAAGTTTTTCACAGACATTTGACAATAACACAAAATATTAATAAACAAGTTAGCTACCCTGGGAGTGGGTCCCAGGTTGATAGCCTGGTGAACCAATTGGCTGACCAACAGGATGCAGAGGGTAATAGTAAATGGAGTACACTCTGAAGAAAGGGTGGTTACTAGTGGGGTACCACAGGGTTCAGTATGGGGACTGGTCCGCTTTAATGTCTTTATAGGAGACATTGCAGAGGGGCTGGAAGGAAAAGTATGCCTCTTTGCAGACAATATAAAAATCTGCAACAGGGTTGATACATGGGGGGGGGGTTGAAATGATGAGAAAGAACTTGGCAAGGTTGGAGGAATGGCCAAAAATATGGCAGCTTAGATTCAATGCAAAAAATTTCAAATTAATGCACCTGCTAAACAAAAACCCAGGGGAAGAGTACACAAAGGGTGGGGAGGCACTAACAACAGCAAAAATGGAAAGAGACCCAAGGATAGTCATATCAGATGACCTTAAGGTAGGCAAACAATGTGAGAAGGTAGTAAGGAGGGCTGGAGAGATACTGGGATGCATCGGGAGAGGCATCACCATTAGAAAACAGGAAGTTGTTATCCCTCTGAACAGACAGTTGTTAAGACCCCATTTACAGTACTGTGTGCAGTTCTGGAGACCCCATCTCTGTAAGGACATAGACAGGATGGAAGCAGCCCAGAGGAGGGCAACTAAAATTGTGTAGGGTCTGCAACAGAAGCAATATGAAGAGAGACAGAAAAAGCTTAATATGTATACCCTTGAGGAAAGGAAGGAGAGGGGAGCATGATAGAAACATTCAAGTACCTCAAGGGAATCAACAAAGTCCAAGAAGGGAGCCTCTTTGAGAGAAAGAGAAGTGCAAGAACAAGGGGGCACAGTTTGAAGATTGGAGGGGTGGCTCAGGGACAATGTCAGAAAGTATTTTTTCAGGGAGAGGGTGGTGGACACATGAACCGCCTTTCTGAGGAGGTCATGGTGTCAAAAACAGTGGGAGAATTCAAGAATGCATGGGACAGACAGAAGACAATTATAGTGAAGGGTAGGAGGAAGTAGACTGTTGGTTAACTAGAATCTGCAGCTTACCCAATACATAGGGAATGGGCAGACTAGTTGGGCCAAGTGGTCCATATCTGCTGTTGAAGTCTATGTTTCTATGTTTTGACTCTAGCCCAATGCATCTGTGCCCACTTTGAAGGTTCAGCAAAAGCACATGACCATCCCCATAATCTGCAGGTAAAGAACAAGTACCTCGGTACCGTTTAAAGTTTGATGTTGACACCCAGTGGAACTCCACCTTGTACATGGTAGAGCATCTATACCAGCAGTACAAGACTATATCTGAGTATCTTCTAATTCATGTGAGTCATGGCACAGTGGGGCATCCATGTGTCTCACAAGAGAGAAGTGGCACCTAATGGATGTGCTCATCTTGATTCTGAGACCCTTTCATCATGCAACACAAGCAGTGTGTGGGGACAATGCCTGCATCAGTAAGTCCATTTCTTTGCTACAAGTGCTGAGGCAGACACTGCTGAACATGCAGCAACAGCAGAGGCAGGAGGTTCAAAGCAATTTTCTCATTAATGGAACACACGTTGTCCACATTAGACTCCAACACCAACATGAAGTATATTATGCAGTCTGAGAAGTTTGCAAATGCAACAGTGTTTGACCCATGTTACAAACATGGGCTTGCAGCCATATTACAAGGTGGGCATTATGAGTTGCAGAGGCTGACAGAACTACTCACTCGGAGGATAAGCAGTGCACAGTTGCTACTATGGGCACAGGCATCAAAGAAAGATGATGGTACTGCACAGTGATCCAGTGTTACTGTCGCCCATTTCTCTTCATATCAGCAGGGGTGTCAAACTGCAGAAAAGCAATGCAAGGTAAAGAAACCTCTGCTGAATCCCATTTGGCCTTCCCTCAGTCAGGTGGGAGTCGCAGACATGGAGGAAACTGAGGAGGAGGAGGAGGATGAGGATCACGCTGCATGTCTTCAACTCTCAAAACTCATGGTAGATGCATATTTCACAGATACAAAGAACCTTACCATTGAAGATGAGCCACTACTATCCTGGGGCACTAAGGTCAATGACTGGCCAACACTAATAGCAGTTGCCCTGAAATATGTTAGCTGCCCATCCTCCAGTGTCAGCGTTGAGTGGGTGTTCAGTTCAGCAGCTGCCATTGTGCATGAAAGGCACACAAGTCTATCTCCTAAAAAAGTTGGCATGCTGACATTTATCAAATGAATGAGGCTTACATATCTTCAATAAGAGTAATGTCCGTGGTAACAGCACCAATAGACAGTGATGATGATGAGGAGGAGAAAAGTGCTTTAGACAGACCAGGATGTACCTCAGCATTATCTTGCAACATTGAAGTGGATGAAGCAAAGACGGAGAGGGAATTCCCATATGGTGACACTTCCAATATTGAAGACTGTGAGGGATGCTTCATGTAGGATGTGGAAGAATAATGAACTCCACTATTTATTTTCTCCTTCTCCCTCCATGTCCCCAGCCACTCACAACAATGTACTCCTGGATGTCAACTTAATAACAATAATAATGTAAATAGTATATGTGTATACTAACTGTCAGAATCTGATTGATAGCTGGAAATGACATAACGCCCCGGCCCTTCCATGTGCTCTGGAAATGACACAATGTTCCTTCCCATTCCACTTCCCATGTGCACCCGAAATGACACAATGTCCCACCCCGCTCTCAACCCCTACCCCCTGTGCCAGATATGATGCAATGTCCCATCCCATCCCCTTTCCATTTCCATGTGAGCTGGATATATTGTGATGCTGCTATGGGCAGAGTGAATGTTAGCTTGTCTGGACTTGCCCAAGACTTATGAGAAGAGGTGTACTTATAAAACCATGTAACACTGTGCCTCCATAGTGTATCTTTTTAATGTTTTGCACCTGTTCATGTGGATTGCCTGAGGAAAACAGTGAAATGGATGAACCTGGCCAATGTTGTTCTACATCATCTGCTAGTGCCACATCAGAGGATCCTGTTATGACTGAATTTATCAAATCATTCATGAGACATGGCTTACATGATAATCATGAGTGTGGTAAAGGGACACTGTCAGCCTGTATTTCATCATATTGTTTCTAGTCAAAAATCTACATTTTATGATTGCTTACCTTCTCTAAAATTCATTCATGTTGCTGTTTATTTTGTCTGTCTCCTTGTTTAGCAGAACTGAATTGCATGCTAATGTATATTTATAAACAACCTTGTTTTGTTTACAGTCCTGGATCTGTTCTTACTGCACACTTCCTGAGCATTACCGACACATGCAAACAGTGCAGTCACTCATGAGGCAGTAGCCTCCTAAACTCTCACTGCATCATGAGGGGCTAGAATGTGTTGGGGTGTTCCCAAGTCCAGGAAAGATGCAGTTGGAGCTGATCAAGAAATGTAAACAAACCAATGTTTGTGTGGTAACACCAGTATGGTGGCCAGTCTGTTTTTTTTACTTTTTAAAGAAAAAATAGTCAGACTCAACTACCAGCTACATCAGCAATCTTTACAGAATGTTGGCAATCATAAAATGTGTATTTTTTAAACTGGGGACATTTTGAGACTTAAGGGGGTTGACAGGGTCCCTTCAATATTGATGAACAGTGGAAAGAAACTAGATCAGATGCTTCTCGAAATACCAGATGTTGATAAATGCCCTGAAGAAAAGTCTGATATGGTCATGACAGCAATTCAAATGCCACCCGAAAATACTATCATGTTAGATCTGAGAAAGGGTATTCTAATTCAGCTACTGCAGCACTTGATGGCTCATGACTTGAAGATAACCCTTGAGGGATGCACCATAGACCACCCCTCGCAGATAAGACAAAGCTGTTTATATGAACCAGAGGAGGAGTACTGGGAACGTGTTTTTCCTGAAGTGTGTGAAAGGTTGTGCCCACGACGGATCAAACAACTAGTCAAATCAACAGCATGGAAACTCAGGTGCACAGCATCCTATTTTGATACAATACAAGAAATAAATGACACTTTGTCAGAATTTAAAGAGATGCCACATATTGCTAAGGGATTTGACACACTGTATGAACAATTGAGTGTAACACTATGGAGTGCTGTTGAAGAAGTGGTTTCATCAGGAAAT
Organism: Neoceratodus forsteri; assembly: GCA_016271365.2. Lineage (NCBI taxonomy): Eukaryota > Metazoa > Chordata > Ceratodontiformes > Ceratodontidae > Neoceratodus > Neoceratodus forsteri. The sequence goes on from JADMNL010000022.1 coordinate 132,885,229, forward strand.
TGTAAAAAATATTTTAAAACCCCACTAAAAAAAAGGAAGCCCTATGCTATATTATACAAACTTGCATGATATTGGGAGTTCTGCCAAAGAACACAGTGCTACATGGAGAGAGCTGTTAAGCTGGGTAACCTGTGGGGAAAAAACTAAAGAATGTTTGAAAAGCAGAAAATAGAGAATCTTTTACAGATTTTGATAACAATGCAAATTTCAAACCATGCTGCTCAAACTCCAAGTAACCCTGTAAACTGTGAAAAACTTCAGTTAATACAGATTTTAATGAGTGACATTAAAAAAGAAGTACACTGGTGGGAAATAATGAACATGAGCAGGCGCCTTAAAAATGATGTGTTAGAAACTGTTCAAAGTCTGCTGCCACTAATATTTGAAAAATTGAATGTGTTTTCTTATGGCCAAGTACTGTGACCTACATTGTTGATATTTTTGTTATAGTTTCAAATGTCAAAGACAGGAAGATGTTTGCAATGTGGTTGAATTTGCATCCATTTTTTTAGTTACACAGCAAAACAAGGTCTGTCTTTTCTTGTTGTAATATTTATAATGCAATATAGAATCAAATTATCACAATGGCTAGCACAAGATCTGTGCTGTTATATAATGAGATGTATACATTGCGTAGTCTTTCATAATAAAATGTTCACATCTGAAAAAAACACCTGTGTCCAGGCCATAGTACTAAACAGCCATCATGGTTAAGAAATAATTGAAAAAAATGTATCGTGACCCTCATGCACCTGGTAGCTTAGGAGGTGTTCAGAGACTACATGATGCTGCTGCTGCAAAAAAGGGTAAAATAATTACTCGCACTCAGGTATCACAGTGGCTGTCTTTTCAAGATGCCTACACTATGCACAAACCTATGAGGAAACAATTTCTTAGAGACAGAGTGGTTGTTAACAACATTGATGCACAATGGCAGGCTGATTTGGTTGATATGGCTAGTCTTTACAAAGGCAATGATGGCTTCCGGTTTATTCTAACAGTTATTGATATCCTATCAAAATACGCATGGACCAAAATGTTAAAAAAAATCAGGAAGAGATGTGACAGAGGCTTTCAAAATGATACTCAGAGAGGGCAGCAAGCCTGAAAAATTACAAGCAGATGAAAGGACTGAATTTCTTAATGTTAATTTTTAATTATTTTTAAAAGAACAAAACATACATCATTTTATGGCATCAAATGATGTTAAGGCTTGAAATGTGGAAAAATTTAACCATACATTGAAAACAAAAATGTGGAGATATTTTACAGCATCTAACACATAGGTGCATAGATGTATTACAAGTTTTAACAATGGCCTACAATCGGAACCATCACTGGTCCATCAAAATGAGGCCCACCAATGTGACAGCTGCCAATTCTTTAGATGTCTGGAAAATTCTATCTAGTGATCTTACACTCAAAGTAAAAAAGCCTTTTAAATGTCATGTGGGTGATCACGTGTGTATTTCTATAGTTAAGAAAACATTTGAAAAAGGCTATGAGCAAAACTTTACAAGTGAGATATTTATTATTTCTGAACGTATACCTAAGCCTATACCAGTTTACAAATTAAAAGATTATGATGAAGAAAAAATAAGAGGTACTTTTTATGAGCAAGAATTGGTAAAAATTGAAGACACTGCAAAATTGAGTATACAGGGTTAAAAAAACAGTATGACAGAAAAGACAAGGGAAGGCAAAACTGGTTTTAGTGAAATGGTTAGGATGGCCATCAAAATTTAACAGCAGAGTAGAACTGTAAACTCACCTATCTGACCTTAAAGGATGATTCCATTCAAAAGATGGCCACTGAGCTGGGTGTGCCGATTAGAAATCAACATTAGTGTGTCTCCAGTTTATGTGGTTTCTGTATTTTTTAAAGAGTTTGAGAATGTTTTAAGTCACTAGAAATGAAGGACAGGACGTTAGGATTTTTAGGTTACTTAGACAGGGACTTGCAGTGAATTAGACAGGAGATCTGTGTGTCATCAGGAGCAAAGATACACCCGAGTGTGCACAAGGGCAGCAGGCTCTGCCCTGAGGATGCTCGGATCGTGGGGCACTAGGGGAGCCAAGTAGCTGCATGCCCTTATTATAAAAGTTTAAGCTGAGAAAAGAAGTTTGAAATTGAAGGAATTTTTAAATGTTAACCTTTTCCTCCATTTTGTGCCCAAAATGAAGAATAATCCATGGAGTGTGGAGAATGGAGGAAGAAGAGCAAAGTAGAGTGGAGTAGTGTGGAGTCGGAGCTTGAGGTGAGAAATTACCAAAGCATCAGTGAAGAGAGGCAGCCACGGGAACGACTGTATCTGGTTGCAGTATCCAACTGGGGTGAGAGATCAGTCAAACTGGAGAGAGGAAATGCATCAACCTCTTTCCATGAACAGACTGGCTGGAGGAAGGAGATACATGGAAGTGTCTATTGGAGTGAAGGGAGTGATCAGCACAGCAGGAAGGCCTCCCTAGAGTGGAATGGAATGGAATGAGTGGGTGAGGAACTCTTGGCCCGGATGAAGGGATGAATGCTACTGTTGCTGAAGGGTAGGGTAGGGGTTCATTTCCCTAGGTGAAGCAGGGAGCCCTCTGAAGGGTGGATTTACCTGGACCACTGAGGAAAAGAAAAAATTTAGGAAATGTTGAGGGGCCCATTGAAGTAAACATTCTTCGCTCAAGTTATTGTTCTTCAATCTTTCTTATTATTTCTCATCCCCCTGTGTTTTGCTTGATTTGAAGCTTGTTCAAGGGGTTTATTCTTTGTTACACATCTGTAAATGCATTTATTTTATGTCAATAATCAGCATTTTTTTTAAATGATATTGTTTTATTTATGTTGCATTTTTAATTCTTTGGTGTATACACATACAATTCAATAAAGATTGTTGCTTGTGCACCCTTGTATATAGTCTTATTTTTTCACAGGGTTAATTTATTTGTACTTGTTTAGATCCTAAGTTGCATCCTAAAAGACATACACAGTGGGCGAGATATTCAGACTGTGTCAGACTGGAGTGCAAGCCTGGGCACAGCACAACTTGGTTAAGCCAGGGCATAGTCCAGGCAATATTCAATGGTGCTGTGCCATGGCTCAGCACCATTGAATATGGCACTGAGGGTGCACGCACTGCTCATGTTACAGTGGCACTACACCAGTGCATGTGGCAGCAGGGTAGCAGGAGGCTGCGCCAGCACAACTGTGGTTGCAGTAGGCACAGCAAGAGTGATATTTAGCCATGTGCATGCAAATGAGGCCATTATGCATGCAAGGTACAAATGGGTCCATTTGCATGTCATTATGGCCCCATTTGCATGCAGTGTGCTGTTCCCTGGCCACTTGCACCTGGCTCCCTGCCAGGCTACAGCCATCGGGGACTAACACCTCCCTGCCCCTCGGTGGGCAAGGCAACCCGTAGCCCGATCACGGGCATAGCAATATAATAACCCTGGTGGTCCAGTGGACCCTCTCCCTGCTCGATCGTGGGCATGTATAGGAATGAACCGTGGTGGTCCTGTGGACCCTACCCTGTCACCTGATCATGGGCTTTTAGTAGAATACACCCTGGTGGTCTGGTGGACCCAATCTCCTGCTTGATTGTGAGCAAATGTAAATGACAACCCTTGTGGTCCAGTGAACCTGATCTCCTGCCATGACATTGGCAAAAGTAAGTAAGATCCCTGGTGGTCTAGTGGTACCCCCCTTCCCACCTGTCCACCGAGCCCCACCACCCTGCACCCACCCAGTCAGCGGTGGGAGGCAGCTACCCACCACAAGCCACCCAGTCGCCCGCCAACTGACAGCATGCAGTACTGTTGTATGCCTATTGGTCCACCATGTGGGCAAATGGGCATTCAGATTGTACTGTACTACACAGTCCCGAATTGTGAATGGTTCATTCACATTTTGGGACTGTGTAGTACAGTATGGTCTGCACACCCATTGACACACGTGGTGGACCAATAGGCATACAGCTGTACTGTATGCTGTCAGTAGGTGGGTGGCTGGACAGCTTGCGGAAGGGGGCTGCCACCCACTGCTGACTGGGGGGCAGGGTGGCAGGGCTCAGTGGTCAGGTGGGGAGGGGGGTACTGCTGGACCACCAGGGATCTTATTTATATTTGCCAAGATTGGGCAGGAGATCAGGTCCACTGGACCACCAGGGATATTATATTCATATGCCTGCGATCGGGCAGGGGTTCAGGTCCACTGGACCACCAGAGTGTATCTTACTATAGGCCCTTGATCAGGCAGAGGATAGTGGTCCACTGGACCATCAGGGTGTGTTTGACTACATGCCCATGATTGGGTAAGGACGGTGGTCCTCTGGACCACCGGGCATCTGTATTATACATGCCCATGATCGGGCAGAGGATAGCAGTCCACTGGAAAACCAGGGTTATGTTCTTCATATGTGTGCGATCGGGCAGGGGATAGGGACCACTGGACCACCAGGGTTAAATTATAACTACATGCGAGATTGGGCGAGGGGGGCATGATGCCCGGACTGTGTCCCAGGAGGTCGGGTGGCCACCCACAGCAGGCGGCTGCCGTGTTGCACCCAGCAATACGGCAGCATGCCTGTAGGTGTCCCTAGACTTGTTCCTGGTTTTAACAGGCACATTTTTGCTCCCCACTGTGCAGCTCAAGGGGTGTTTGTGCCTGCATATGCGCCGCATATCCCAGGCTAAACATCAGGATGTGATGCATGTGCATGGGCACACCTCCCACACTTGCGCTGCATACATTACTGGTGCGGCCTGGCGCATCAGGGGTTGCACAGAGCAACCAACCCCTTTGAATATCTTGCCAGGGCACCTTGGTGCATTGCGCATGGTGCAACCCTGTTGCACCAGGTGCAACCCCTTTGAATATCCCACCCAGTATGTTAGCGAACACAGTGCTGCTAAAAACTTGGAACAAGGTCTAACTACTGCCTCTACAAAAAATTATGTTAATGTCATTACAGGCCCAACATTATTCTTTACAAGAAAGACAAGAAGTTTTAAGTAATATATAAGGTATTCTGCAAACCAAGAAATATGGCGAACAAGACTTACAGGCAGCAGTTAAACCCTGTTCCAAGTTGTTAGCAGTGCTGTGTTCACTAACATACTGTGTATGTCTTTTTAGGATGCAACTTAGGAACCAATCAAGTACAAATAAATTAACCCTGTGAAAAATTAATAATATATACAAGGGTGCACAAGCAATAATCTTTATTGAATTGTATGTGTATACACCAGAGAATTAAAAAGGTAGCATATACAAAACAATATAATTAAAAAAAAATGCTGATTATTGACATAAAATAAATGTATTTACAGATGTGTAATAAAGAATAAACCCTCTGAACAAGCTCCAAGTCAAGTGAAATGTAGGGGGATGAGAAATAAAAGGAAAGACTGAAGAACAATAACATGAGCAAAGAGTGTTTACTTCAAAAGGCCCCCTAACATTTCCTATATTTTTTCTTGAATTTTAAAGCCTAAATTGGGGGCCAAAGAACCTAGAAGAGAACCATTACCCACTAAACAATATTTCCACTGAGGAGACGGTCTGAGGGGGCTTTATCCAAATTGAGGGGGAGACACTCCAAGTGTTTTGGAGTCAAATGCTGAACAGAAAATCTGCTGGGAAGGCTCCAGTGATAACATCTAAAGAGAAGACGGGACACTTTTAAGAACGCTATAGTTTATGGACAATTGGTCCAAATCAACTGGTAAAGTAAAATCTTATCTTCATTGTTGACATTTTAATTGGAGGATTACTGCTAACTGAACTTTTGACAGAAAGCACGATAATTTGTTAGATAACTGAACATTGATACTAATCAGCCCAGTGAGAAGGGGCTGAAGAGTAGTCTAACTTTATTCAGCAGTGGTGGTAGTGCTGCAGATGAAACATATCAGAACTGCACCTGGAGACCTTTTTATTTATCACAAAGAAATAACATTTAAAAGATATTTTGTTGCTACTTGTGTTGGGCTGGTGTGAAGGAGGGTGGAGGAAGGGTAGTGGAAATTTTAATGGGGGTAAGGGATATATTGGGAGGATTGGGTGGGATATTAGGATTGTGAGAGTGAAATAGAGAGAAGAGGATTTGTATTTGGCTGAGTGGGAAGGGTGTTTGGTCGAGTGAGTAAGGGTTGAGAGTAAGTAGTTTGGTGATGAGATTGTAACAGTGGGGTGAGTGTGAGGGTTTTAGTAATGTGCCTGGGAGAAATTAGTATGGTCAGGCAGTACTCCCCTCAAGACTGAGAAACCTTCATCTTTTTGGCTGCCCCCTGCTTCCTCCTGAAATATATGGTAGATACCGGGCACTGGGCATAACTAGGAGGCAGAAGGGGATGTCTCGAGGGGGATGGGAGAGGGGTGGGCAGATAGAGACAGCAGGGACCAGGAGACACCCTGGGGCCAAATGGGCACAGGACCAAGATCCTCCTTGCCTTATGCCCATACCCAAGGTCTCTGAGGTAATCAGGCAGGTGGTGCTGTCATCCCTGCATTCTTGTCCCTCTTGAATGGTGTTATGCAATGCCAGGTCTATTAAAAATAAGACTGCAGTGGTGGTAGATCTTGCAGCCTCTGCACACCTGGCTTACATCACCAAGACCTGGCTGGATGATAATACAAGTCCCATTTTGGCATCTGCAGTTCCAGTTGGGTTCTCGTTGATACACCACCTGAGAGTGGATTGTGTGGGCAGGGGGCTCGCAGTCTATTTTAGGCAGGAATTGGATATCGGGTTGTTGCCAGTGGGGACTACCAGCTCCTTCGAGTGTATAGTGGGTGCGGGTGCAGGTTTCAGAATCCTTCTTATCTACCGTCCACCAGGTGATTGGAGGGTTTTCCCGAAGGAGGTAGTGGACTTCATCACTGAGAAGGTATTGGAGGCCCCCAGATAGTTGATTCTGGGGGGATTCAGGTGGCTTCAATGCCTGGGCTGATGATGAACTACCAGTTTTTGGACAAAACCTCCTCCAACTGATGGATTCATTGGGCCTGACAAGGGTTATTACCACCACAACACATGGGGGGCACTCATTGGACTTGGTGTTCCACCTGGGAATGAAAATCTCTGATATGGAGGTGGATCCTATTGGGTAGACTCACCATCATACCCTGAGATTCAGTTTTGAGGCCCTCTGTAGTAGGCCAGCTACCAAGGAAATGGTACAGTATTGTCCCTTAAGAGGAGTTACCTCCGAAGGCCAAATGATGGTACTGGACCTTTCAGGAATTCCAATAGATAGTACTGACTCAGGGTCCCTTGTGCTAGTCAATAACAGGGCAGTGACCGAGGCCCTGGATGTCATTGCTCCTGTACGTGTTCACCCTCTTACCCTTCACCCATGGTTTAATGGGACACTATGGGTGTTGAAGAGGCAAGGGCGAAGGTTGGAGAGACTCTGGTGGAAAACTCACCAGGAAGTGGACAGACTTAGGCTGGTAGACCTTTATAACATGTACCAATCAACAATTTCCCATAAGAAGGCAGAGTTCCTGTTCAGGGAAATTGCTGCAGTGAACAATAGACCAGCTCAGCTCTTCCAGACTGTGGACAGACTGTGCAATCCAGCCTGTCTGCTTTCATGTCAAGCATTGCCACAAGAAAAGTATGAAGAGTTTGTGTAGTTTTTCACTAATAAGGTGTCCTTTATCAGGGCAGAGATCAGCCAGTGCTCCCCATTGGACCTTATATTGACCAACCGGGTGGTACAAATGTCCAGGTGACCTGGTCTACTTTCAGCCAACTGGCAGTCATGGATATAGTGAGGATCATCTAGACTTTGCGGCCAACTTGCTGTAGTTTGGATCTAGGCCCAACCCACCTTCTTGTAGGGTGTGTTGAGGTCATTGGCCTGGTCCTAGCTGGGATAGTAAGGGTTTCATTGGAGAGAGGGATCTTTCCAGAACCCTTAAAGGAGGCAGTGGTACTGCCCCTCCTGAAAAAGCCCTCCCTTGACCCAGACTGCCCAGCTAACTACAGACTGGTCTTGAACTTACCTTTTACAGGTAAAGCTATTGACAAAGTGGTCACTTTGCAGCTGGATGATCATTTATCCATCTTCAATATCAATGACTCTCTCTAGTCGGGCTTCAGAAAAAGGCATAATACTGAGACTGCAATGGTTTGGGTACTAAATGATCTTCTGGTGGCTAGAGATTGGACGGCCCATTCCATCTTGGTTCTCCTTGATCTTTCATCTGCATTTGACACTGTGGACCATGGGGTGCTGCTCAAGCATCTGTAGGTTTTCTGTGAACTGAGTGGGCGGTCCTCAGCTGGTTTCAATCTTTCCTTAAAGGCAGATCTCAGAGTGTGGTGTTGGGGATTTATTTCTTGGCCACTTGCTGTCTGCCCTGTGGGCTACTGCAGGGCTCAGTGCTATTCCCCATGTTGTTTGCACTGTACAGGCTGCCTTTAGGGGACATTATAAGATGGTAAGGGTTGAGTTTTCACTGCTATGCAGATGATTTTCATCTGTGCATGTCTTTTGTGCTTGATCAGGAATTAGCTACTGTCTCGGTGTTTAACAACTGCTTATCATAGATAAAGGAATGGATGAGTGCAAGCTGGCTGAGGTTAAACCTGGGAAAGACAGAGGTATTTGTAGTGGACCCCAATCACAGGATGGCCAGGATGTGGATGAGAAAATCCTTTGGTTTACAACTTGGAAGTGCCCCACTTAATGCCCCAGGCCAGGTGCAGAACCTAGGAGTGATATTTGCTGAAGGTCTGACCGTAAAGGCTCAGGTGTCAGCTGTAGTCAAATCTTCCTTTTACCATTTAAGGACTATCACCATGGTGAAGCACCTGGTCCCATCCAAAGATCTGCCTACCTCGGTCCACACCTTTGTCACCACTCATCTTGATTATTGCAATGCCCTCTACCTAGGGCTACTGGGGGTGGATATCCTTCAAATGCAGCTAGTGCAGAACGCAATGGACAGGCTGTTGACTGGAACCCCTAGATCTAGCCAAATAAGACCTGTGCTGCATGAACTGCACTGGCTGCCGGTACAGTGGCAGATCACTTTTACGGTCACATTGCTGACCTACTAAGCCCTAAATGACCAGGGACCCCTGTACCTGCAAGATCTCCTTTTTCCCTACTGTTCCTCCCGCTCACTCTGATCCTCTGATGAGGGATTGCTGGAGATTCCCAGGGTACGCCTTAGAACATCTGGAGGAAGATCATTTGCCTTTATGGCTCCTACCCTGTGGAATTCTCTACCTTGTCGAATACGACATTGTCTGACCATAGAAGGTTTTAAAAACACCCTTAAGGCATATTTGTTTCAACAGGCCTTTGATGGAACCTGGGAAGAATAACAGTTGAACCATGTAAGATTTTAGATTTCTAACTGATGTATTAATATTTTTTTAAGATTGTATGTATGTTGTTTTATGTATATTGTAAAGGTGCCCTAAGCTTGGGAAGGGTGCCTAGTACAAATAAAGTTTGCTTGCTTGCATACAGCTGAAAATTTAAAAATTATAAAGGTGCTCCCATATTTTGCATTACATCAGTTGAGAGAAGACATTATTGTTAAAACAATGTCTGAGAATGGGTTTTACATTACATTGCCCAGCAATGCATCTTTTGAAATGTTTCCCAAAAATACTATTTTAGAACATCTGTGAAACTGGTGAAACCTATCAATTTAGTAAGGGTGTGGGAAGTTGGCTTGTCAGAAATACCTCTTAACCACTTTGTCTAGCTATTTTATTCCTACTTTCTAGGACTTTTAGTCTCTTACCCGACCCTCCAACTTGCCAAAATATAAAGTTTTACCACTTCTCTCTTGCAGGCATTGAACCCTGCACCCTCACTGTTTTAGTTAGCAGTTCCACCACTCAGCTAGCACACCTGTCTATTATTTGTGCAGGATTTCAAACTCTAAAACCCTCTAACCCTCAGACACTGCTAAATTGTTGTCTGATTGTTACTGCAGACCTTGAGCCCTGCTCCCTGCTGCTACAGCCACTGTCTGGGGTCCTTCCTGCTACCCTGGGCAAGTCTTGAACCTAGTGCCCTGTGCACCTCAGGCACCAGCTCAGCCACTGTACCAAAGTGGCAACTACACTTAGAGGTGACCTCTCACTACTATCTCCCCCTCTATCATCCTAGTTCCCCCATCTTTCTTCACTTCAGCTCTCTCACCCTTACCAATTATGCATGTGCACCTCCTGCCTACCTGCCTCTCTCTTCTCCTCCTCCTCCTTTTGCCTTCCACCAACCCTATTGTCCCTGTTAACCCTCAGCCTCACTACTCTAGTGCTCCTACCTGCCCTCCTGCCCTCCCCTCCTCCTATACCACTGCTCCTCCCCCTCCCTCCTCCTCCACACCCCATGTCCTCTCCACCTCACCCCCATCCAGACATTACCTTTCCTCCCTCCTGCTCCTTGGGCATCTGATCACTCAAGCCTTCTCAGCCTGTGCTGCCCTACCCACCCCTGTGCTACAAAACCCCCTTCTCTTCCTATAGCTCCCAGCGTAACTCTCCTTCTGCCACCCTCTGGCCAGAGCAGTTCTCCTCCTTCTGCTCCTGACAGGGAACATACATCCCAACCCAGGCCCTGCCCCTCCCACCCACCTACTTGGCCCACTGGTCTCTAAATAGCATCCATGAAAATATGCAACCTACTGAAAAATTTGATGCCCTCCAGTGCTGGGCCATGGCTCATCAACCAGACATCATAGCCCTGGTTGAAACCTGGCTGTCAAAATCCATCCCTGACTCATTTGTCTCCCTCCCAGGTTATACCTTATACCGGGAGGACTGAGTAGGCAAACGAGGGGGAGGCTGTGCAATCTACACTAGGGACACAATATTTGGACATGCGCTCCCCACCCCTGCCCTTGTAAATGGGGCCCAGGCTCTTACCCTCAAACTCACCCCAGACCCCTCTAGGGGCCCTCTCTATCTCACCACTGCCTACGTTTCCCCAAAGAACCACCACCCAGCCCTGGTATCTTTAACTGACTATCTGGCCTCCCTCCACCATAAGGCGGAACAAATCCTAGTTGGGGACCTTAACGTAAATTGGCTCAGCACCTCCTCTTCCACGATCCGAGACTCATTTGCCGCCCAAGACCTGATGCAACTCATCACCCAGCCCACTAGAATAAACCCAAAGAGAGGAACCAGAACTCTTCTGGATGTAATTATCACCAACCGACCCCAAAAAATCCAAAACATCCAGGTCCTACCAGATTCCCTAAGTGACCACTCCCCTATCCTATTTCATTGGGCAGTCCCCAATCCCAAACCCAAAGCCCAGACCACCCTCAGCAGGTGCCTTTGCCCTGGTGGGCTACAAAAACTTAAACAATTCCTCACCCAGATAAACTGGTCCCCCATTCATCGTGCATCCGACATTGACACTGCCCTTGCCTTCTTCTCACACACCTTCAACATGGCCTGTGATCTCTTTGCACCCTTCACCAAAAACCGATCCAAAAAGCAGAATGCACCCTGGGTTAGCCCTGCCCTTCTACAATTGCTAAGAAATCAGGATAACCTCTGGCACCTTGTCACTGAAACGGGTCAGCTGTCTGATATGCGAGCTTACAATGCAGCCCGGAATAAGTGCTCTTGGGCTGTCCGGAAAGCCAAGGCCGACCATTACTAGGACACCCTTACCTCCTCCTGGGGTTCGGCCTGGACTTTCTGGGATAATATTAAACAGCTAAATGGAAAATCATGCTCCCCTGCCCCATCCCAGCTCACTAGTGATGGCACTACCTCCACCGATCCTGCCATCATAGCTAACTGACTCAACACCGCTTTCACTGACCTTAGCTCAGTCCTCCCTTGTAATTTCTTTGACCCTTCCCCAACCAACCTCCCCCTGTCCTCCACCACCCCAGCTTCCACCTGCACAAGGTTTCTGCCCAGGAAGCCAGACCCATCCTAATCAAAGCTTTGAATAGCAACAGTCCTGGCAGTGACTCACTGGACCCCAGTATCCTCAGGCTGGTGCTAGATGAAGTTCTTGCCCCACTCACCAGCCTAATTAACCAATTGCTCTGCCTGGGACAATTTACCACTGCTTGGAAAACAGCCATAATCACGCCCATTCATAAAGGGGGCGACAGGTCGTCGGCCAACAACTACAGGCCGATCTCCATCCCCCCCTCTAAAGCCCTGGAGAAAGTGGTGGCCATTCAAATCACTGAATATCTGGCTAAGCATAGCATCTTATGCCCAGAGCAACATGGCTTCCGTGCTGGTCACAGTACCAGCACTGAGCTAATTGAATTCTCCAACTTCCTACACTCCTCCTTGGATACCAGCTCCCTAGCTGGTGCAGTGTTCATCGACCTCTCAAAGGCTTTTGACACCATCTCCCATCCTCTTCTGCTGAATGCTCTCTGCCACACTGGTCTCTCGGCTGGCCCCCTAGCATGTTGCACGAGCTATCTAGCTGCTCGATCACAGTGTGTTAAAATCAATGGGATACTCTCTCATACCCATCCCATACACTCTGGGGTCCCCCAAGGCTCCATCCTGGGCCCCCTTCTCTTCTCACTCTATCTGAACACCCTGCCCAGTGCATGCCCTGGCAAAATTCTTCTGTATGCAGATGATGCTGTCATTTTTGCCACCCACCGCAATCCCGCCTCCCTTCAGGACACCCTACAGCAGTCTTTCAATGATGCCGAAGCCTGGTTTAAGGAGCGCAGACTCGTCTTTAATCTTAAAAAAAAACAAAGCTATGCTCTTTTTCCACCCCCTAAACAAAGCTAGCAACCACCCACTCCATATCCTTCCTAGTACCAAACAGACACTGGAACAAGTCTGCTCCTAGAAATACCTTGGGGTTACCTTCGACTCAGCCCTCACATTCCATGACCACATTGATGCCCTAACATCCACCACTAACACACGGCTTGGCATCCTTTTCCACCATAGAACCTGCCTTCCCCCAAATGCACTCTGGCTCGCTGTTACGTCTTCCGTATTGTCTCTTGTAGACTATGGCCTACCAGTCTATGGTGCTACCAACACGACTGCACTCAAAAAAATTCACTTAACCCTGAATAAAGCCTGCAGACTGATTACTGGTGCCCCCAGGCTCACACACACCTGTCAGCTGTATGACCAGGCTAAACTCCTTACCCTGGATGAACGGCTCTGATATCAAACCTGCCTCCTCACAAAAAAAACCCTACTCAGGCTCTCCTCTCCTGGGGTGACGGCATCCATCCACCAGATCCCACCCACTATTGCAACACAGTCATCCAACAAGACCACTCTAATGGTTCCCAGATCAAGAACCAGCCGTGGCCAGAGGTCCTTCTGCTACAGAGCCCCATCCTGTTAACTCTCTACCTGCCCCCATCACCAATGCCACCACCATCTCCAAGTTCAAAACCAGCCTTCGAAACCAACTCATCAACACTCGTAGCTGCTCCTGTCTCTGAAGGCAGCCTCGACTTCGACTTCTCATGACAACGCCCTCCGGGCGGCTCTCCACCTAGCCCACCCCACTACCTCTTCCCAGTACACCGTACCTATGTCTAACCTGGCCAGTGCCTGCTGTTTTTATGGTATGCCAATTAGATTGCTCAATTTTTGATACCAACTTGTGTAACACCAGTCTCAATTACTTGTACCCTGTAACCTAAATGTATTTTGTCTGACCTCAGTGTGACGTGGCGCCTCTGATGAATGCCTATTTTTAGCAAACCTGTGCTATGTAACCTAAAACTCTAAGTATGTCTTTAATGTGATGAGGTACCTTTGGAAACGAGCCTCTGGCTCAAAGGTTGTAAACTGATTTCACAAATAAACAAAATACAATACCCAAGGGCTTGGGATAATATTACACAACAAGATGGAAGACTCCAAGCAGGAGAAACCTCTAAGCCATTATTATCATTATCAATTCCCAGAGGTTATTATCATGATGTTGTTGATGTCACAGCAGCCATCAATGAGGCACTGGAACAGGCACCACTAGGCATGTTTTTAGAATATGACAGTTAGGAACAGAAATCAAAATTACACAACATCAGCAGTTGAGCATTTATTGCTTGCCATAATCTGGCCCGTATTTTGGGGGTACCACGTGATATACCACAACTACGAACAAGCACAGGACCATATTATGCTGACATCAATTGGGGGTTTTACACACTGTATCTGTAAACAGACATTGCTAAGCACCAAAGAGTCGATGATAGTTAAGTACCCCTACTTTTACTGTGGAAATATCTGGTAAGACTAATGCAATCATAACCATCCATTATTAAAAGTTGGATAATATACCAATCAGTAAACAACAGTTTGACCCCATAACTATTGTGATAAAGAATGATCAAGAAAAAATGTGTTATTCTTGTTTGGCAAGGTGATTATGAAGCTTCATTTCCAGCCTATTATAGGAGCCTTCTGAATGACAACCATGTCACTGACGTTACATAATGACCTAAACCTTTCTGTAACCTCTTACAAAGCATAAGCCAGGCATGTCTTATCTGGTTTTCATGGTGCCCCTGTTATGTATGGTACTGGTATAGGTGGTATATTTAGAACTTTATTTAGGAAAGCTGTACCACTATTACAAAAAGGCTTCTAGACAGTAAAACCACACCTTAAAACAGCTGCTAAAAATATTGTAAAAGATGTCATGGGAAATGATGTGCATTTCTTCATGACTCCAGATGCAAAACAGCAGCAGGATGGGGCAGGAATGGTTGTTTTCAAGAGGCCCAATAAGAAGAGGAGAATGGTCCTACTAGGGGCCTATGAAAGTGTTATTAAAAGGTGGCCTGTTCAAAAGAAAAGAACAGTTGTGAAACATAAGCGCAAGGAGAGAAAACCTCATAAAACTAATAGTCAAAGAGACTTATTTAAAGCCATGGTTCTGGTACACTGCATGTCTCAAGAATGTGGAAAGTTAGAATTAGACTTTTTCATGTTACCACCAACCCAAACCAGTATAGAAAAAAACCTGTATATTGAGATCTCACCCTTGTAAACTATAAGTGATAATGCACCCTTGGAATTTTATGTGGCTGGCAATGGTGAAGATTACATCAACCTAAACAACACCTTGTTATACCTTTTGTGTACAATCATTAAGGTTGATGGTAGCAACATTGATGATGTGGTTAGAATAAGTTTAATTAACTACCCCCTGGCAACCATCTTTAGCCAGGTGATACAGTGGTGAGTGACTGGCTGATTAGCCAGAGTAATAACTACTACCCCTACAGAGCAATCATTGAGTCACTGTTTAATTACAGTGATGACACCCTGTCAACACAATTTTCATCAGGATTATTTTATAAGGACACACCAGGGAAGCATGAGGATACTGCTCTTAATGGTCCCAATGAGAGTTTTAAAACGCGTGCAACTTTTACAGTACAGAGTTGCAGTGTACCTGCTTGGACCAATTTATGTAGACCTCTTCCTCCAGGAAAAACTGCTCCTGAATGATGTGAATGTTAAAATTAAACTTGTTTATAAAAAGAATGAATTTTGTTTAATTAGTGGAGACGTAGATGAAGATTATAAACTACATATTAAATCTGCATCTATTTATGTAAAAAGGGTAAATGTTTCACCAGCTGTACATATTGGCCATGCTCAGGCTTTACAGGCTGCTAATGCAAAGTACCCTATTGATCATGTTAGCATGAAAGTGTTTAGCATACCGTATCTGGGGGCAGCCATGTGTGTAACCAAGATAATCTGTTTCTGGTGCAGATACCAAAGTTACTGATGATAGGGGAGGACACAGAAGGAGTACTGCATGCATTAGGATAGTGGTGCATCATATAGAAAAACTAAAATCCAAGCAAACTGAAAACAGAGCACACACCAACCTTAATAAAAGCAAGGGCACTGGTCTCCACGTCAAAAGTATTTATAACATCAGATAAAAAAACACCAGTATCCTGATGTGTTTCAGATAGTACACATCCTTTATGAAAGGTTAAAACACATAGTGAAGGCATGGCAGTTAAAAACAAAATTCAAATTGCATCACCCATGATGTTAAACCCTATTAAAATTCGGATTGGTTATGCAGTTAATACATCTGACCAGAATCTAAAACAAATCCTAATTAACCTTATTTAAAGTGCAAGCTCCCATATTCAACTATACGTGTAAAATATATGAAGTAGCGGAGGAAAAGAAAAGGGGGAGGCAGTATTTATAGAACAATAGAAACTAAAAAGATGAAAGGATCAGATT
Source organism: Neoceratodus forsteri (assembly GCA_016271365.2). Taxonomy (NCBI): domain Eukaryota; kingdom Metazoa; phylum Chordata; order Ceratodontiformes; family Ceratodontidae; genus Neoceratodus; species Neoceratodus forsteri. The sequence continues at coordinate 132,901,449 of JADMNL010000022.1, forward strand.
AGCCAGAAAAACAGCTATATATATTATATCTAAACCTCAACTAGATAACTTGGCAAAGTGAATTTGAATGCCAGGCAGAAAATCAGAAATGACTAGTCCATACTAAAGTCTGCCATGCTATCAAATAGAGGAGTACAATATCTCAAAATGCATACATCTAGTACATGGGACACAGTGAGGAATATGGCTCAGATCACCTACAAATACTTTACTGTATACAGTACACTGATAACTAAAGTGCACAACAATCACTAAGACTGTAAAAATAGAAAAAATATATTTACCTTGAGGGAGGGACCTATTCGTCTAGGTACAGCACAATATATCAGATCATTAGCTTACATTACATAATCAAAAACAGAACTGACCACTGATTTATTTCTTTTTTTACCTTAAAAATAGCTTTAACTCAAATCTGTAGTTGAGATCAGGTTCCTCAGAGGCATTCAAGCTGATTATCCAGAAGGCCTCTCTAATTAACAACAAATCATTAAAATTACCTTGCCTAGGTCTGATAGTAACTTTATCAGTACCCTGAAATGTGAACACATGTGATGTTTCATCTTCAGATATTTCTACATTTGTGGCTGTACCATACATAGTGTTTCTTCTAGTTATTGCTCTTACATGTTCACTTACTTGCACTTTAAGGCTTCTTTTTGTTTTGCCAATATGAAAGAAGCCACAATTACATAACTGCTCTATAAATAATCCCTTCACTATTGCATGTGATGAGTTGCCTTATGTCATAGTTTCTCTCTGTGCCTACACTATGGAATTGTTTGCCTTCTATAATACGACTACACATACTGCATCTTTTACAGGCAAAACACCCTACCACAGATTTACTAAGCCAGGTATTGACACCATTTCTACCATCCACAAAATGACTGTGGGTAAGTTTATCTCCCAATGTCTGTGCTCTCCTATATGCCATTCTTGGTGGAATCAACGCAATATCATTTAGTGCTGGATCACTGCTCATGACTCCCCAGTGGTGGCTGACTATCTTTTCTATCCCCCCCAGCACGTATGGAGTAGGTAGTGACAAAGCTAAAGCATTTTTCATTGCTCACATCCCTCCCCCTGGCTTGTTTTCTAAGGAGTTAATTTCTATCTTGTTCTACCACATGGTCCCATCCTGCTCTGATATCATCTATTTTACAACTCCTCTCTACAAGCCTGCTACTTACTTCCTTGGCACCATTTTCTAAATTAAGTTGGTTACCACAGTTTCTTCTCATTCTCAGAAACTGCCCCATTGGTATATTTCTTATTGCATATTTGGGGTGACAACTAGTGGCTCTAAGCAGGGTATTACCATCAGTTTCTTTCCTGTAGAGGTCTTTCAATATTACCCCCTTCCCCTCTGTAAATTTTTAGACCTAGAAAGTTGATTTCCTTTTTTGATGCCTTATATGTCAATTTCAAATTCCTGTCTGTCCCTTCTAGATACTGAATGAACAATTGTAACTCTGCAATGCTCCCTCTCCAAATGAATAATAAATCATCAATGTATCTTTTCCAATTAGACAGCTGTTCAGAAAATGGATTACTACGTTTGACCAGTACAAATTTGTTCTCCCACTTACCCATGTATTTTTTCACAATCCCGGGGCACATGTGGCCCCTATCGTGGTCCCCTTAACCTATAAATAAAATGTATTATCAGACAAGAAGATATTATATTTTGAAACAAACTCCAAAAGTTTAAGAAAGGAACTAGTAAAAGGATTCACATCCCCCCAGTTTACCAAACATTAGCTGCTGTGAATAAAGGCCCCTCATGTGGCACATTTAAATATAAATCTTCTACACCCATTGTGACCAAAAAACAGTCTTCCTCAAGTAGTTTCAGACAATCCAGCATTCTTAATATTTCATTTGTGTCCTTCAAGTACAATGGAAGTTTATTAACAAATGGGACCAAATGGGAGTCCACAAATTGTGTGATACTTTCAGTGAGGACCCTATCCCCCAGATGCGTGGTTAGATAATGATTTATGCATCTTCAGCAGCAGGTAAAAGGTGGCTCTGATAGGTGTCTTAGTTATGAGGAAGTCCCTTTCTTTTTCAGTAATTTCCACCCTTCTGAAGGCTTCTTGAATGCATTCGTCCACTGCAAACTTAAAGTCCACTGTTGGATCTCTCCCCAGGTTCTGATGAAATGTCTCATTATCAAGTTGTCTTTTAGTTTCATGTACATAATCACTTTTATTCATTACAACCACACTGCCTCCCTTGTCCACTTTTTAAATAATTAAACCAGTTCTCCCTTGTAAGGCCTCAATGGCGGATCTCGCTTCTCTTGATAGGTTGTTAAATTTAGGTCTCGGTGATCAGGAAACAACTTTTCCAAGTAATTTTCCACTAGTTGTTTAAACACCCCAAGTGCTGGACTTGGGGCAGGATTAAAGGTGGCAGAAGGCCTAAATTTAGAAATTTCAGCATTTATTTGTGTTTCATTACTGGTCCCCATATTATAGTCATTCAATATTTTTTTTTGTGGAAAAAAGACTTAAGGCTGAAGTTCCTGCATGCCATATTGAGGTTCACTATTGTCTGGAATTTATCAACACACGTAGTTGGGGCAAAATGTAATTCCTTACTTAAAACTTGCATCTCAGCTGAAGAAAGTTCAGTATTAGAGAGGTGTATTACCTGTGAGCTGATCAGTTCTAGGATTACCATCTTATACCTCTGCCTCGGTAGTTCCTCCGGTTCTGGCGACAATGGTAGCTTCCCCTGCCTCATCCTCCTGTTCCTTCTCTGACCTCTCCATGTTCTCTTGTGTCTTGCATATGATAATCTCTCTCTCTCTGTTCTGCAGCCTCAGATTTCTCCATGGTTTGTATGGGGGGGGTTCTGTGTCTCATCGTTCCCCATGAAAATGGCATTGATTCTTTTGTTTCTCCCCATCTGACTTGCTCATTTTGTTGAACTCAAATGAAACATGTCCATTATGATTTAGGATTCTCCTAGGGTTCTTCCTCCAATTGTATACCCAATCCCATTCAAAATCATTTTTATCTCGTACAAATTTCACCTGTTTCACTTCCTTCAGCTCACTGTCTAGTTACCATATGGATTCTTTCAATGTTTGATTAAGGGTGTCAAAATCAGTGTTCGTTCGGTACTTCATAAACTCTCTCTCTTGTTTCCTGATTTCAGATTTTATTACCACTTCTATTTCTTTACTATACTTAATAATGAGGTTAATCAGTTTGAAGCCTGCATCTGTTAAAATCTCATACCAAGCCTGAATAAATGCTTCATTCTCCTGACTGCATGCAGGATTCTTATTCAGTCTCAGTCCTCTAGGTATGCATTTCACTGCCGCATAGGCTTTCATGTTGGTATAATTCCAGTAAACTGTCCTCCACTGAAGTGTAAGGTGTTCAAGCTCTCAGAAAGCCACCAGCAGACTCTGTTCCCCTGGTGTCTGATTACATGGCTCTGTATTTTCATTAAGAAAAGGATTGCTCACTGCTGCTGCATCAAGAAGCTCGCTCATGAACCCACGTGGTTCCTGGTTCTCCTCTGCGAACACAAAAGTCAAGTGACATCTTATCCAAAAAGATTTAAATTAATAACTCAGCTGGGACCTGTATTGTGCTCCTAGAGTAGGTTTTATGCTGGGGGGACAAAAGGAAGCTCTCCTACCATGACATGTGATGTAACCCCCCCAAATCATAGCAGGACACAGAAGGAGTATCCACTAGGATAGTGGTGCATCATGCATCATATCAAAAAACTCTCTCTCTCTCTCTCTCTCTCTCTCTCTCTCTATATATATATATATATATATATATATATATATATATATATATATTATGTATCAAAAATAGATAGATAACTTGGCAAAGTGAATTTGAATGCCAAAGGCAGAAAATCAAAATGGCTAATCCATACTAAATTCTGTCATGCTATCAAATAGAAAAGTAAAGCATCTCTAAATAAATACATCTAGTACGTGGGTCACAGTGAGGAATGAGGCTCAAATCACCTACAAATACTTTACTATATACACTGCTTACTAAAATGCAAAACAATCACAAAGAATTAAAAATAGAAAGATACATTTACCTTAAGGAAGGGGACCTAGTCATCTAGGTACAACACAATATATCAGATCATTAGCTTATATTACATAAAAACAGAACTGACCCCTGATTTATTTCTTTTTTTGCCTTAAGAATAGCTTTAACTCAAATCCGTAGTTGAGACTAGGTTCCCTAGAGGCATTCAAGCTGATTATCCAGAAGGCCTCTCTGATTAACAACAAATCATTACAGTTACCTCCCCTAGGTCTGACAGTAACTTTATCTATACCCTAAAATGTGAACACATGTGATGTTTCATCTTCAGATCTGTCTACATGTGTGGCTGTAGCAAATGTAGTGTCTCTTCTACAGCAGAGAGTTGCAGTGTAGAACTACTTGGACCAATTCATGCTGACTTCTTCCAGGAAAAGCTGCTCCTGAATGGCATGGATGTTAAAACTAAACTTGTTTGTAACAAGAACACATGTTGTTTAATTAGTGGTAATGCAGATGAAGATTATAAACTAAAAATGAAATCTGCATCTATTTATGTAAAAAAGATAAAAGTTTCACCAGCTGTGCCTATTGGCCGTGCTCAGGCTTTACAAGCTGCTAATGCAAAGTACCCTATTGATCGTGTTATCATGAAAGTGTTTAGCATACTGTATCTGGGGACAGCCATGTGTGTAACCAAGATGATCTGTTTCTGGGGCAGATACCAAAATTGTTGGTGATAAGCTTGGTTGATAATCATGCTTTCAGTGGTGTATACAATAAAAATGCTTTCGATTTTAAACATTTTAACATTAACTTTACAGCTCTGTATGTAGATCGTGAACAACTTCCTGCTAAACCACTGCAACCTAACTTTACATTTGGTAATGCCATCAGAGAATATATCAAGTTGGCACATGCTAGTGGCAAGACTGTGTAGGTTTTTGTCAGGAGTACACATTATTGGCTTTCACAGCTGTCATTCTTCACATCCCACCCGATCTGTGTTTTTGGTCATGTGGCGCAGAATGGCACTGTCACTGTTGGAAATCAATGTTCATGACACATAGACATAATCACAGTGCCACTCTTCATAGGTAGGATCACAAAAAGGCCATGTTGAAAATTTGTAGTATAAATACCAACAAATGCCTGAGGCATTGCAGTTTCTAACCATAACGTCCTACCCTCTACAGACTGACAGACATCGGGGTGTGCCTTTGCATTGCCGACTGTACTGCTCATGCCATTCCACCCCCACCTCCAGCCACTGACAGGCATTGAGGTGTACCTTGCACTCTTTGGCCTCGGACTTCACCCCATTCTCCTAAGCTGCACCCATTTCAGCATATGTCCTTATGGAATGCGGTGACTGTAAAGCCAAACACCCTAAGGCACACCTCAACACATGTCACTGTCTGCAGAATAGAGTGATGTGACATGGCATGCCCATCATGGCCGACCCAAACACTAATCCCAATGCCTGTCCATCTCTACAGAATGGAGGTGGGGTTGGCATGAACTTCAATACTTCACTGCCATTCCTATTCTGCATCTGTCTAACTCCTGCATGTCCAATACTAATACCAGCAAGCAAATATTCGGCATTGAGAAATGCTTGTTTAAAAGGGGGTTTTCATATTTTGGCCACAGATGATGGTGTGTGGGTTTCAGATATTGGTGCTGTAGAAACACCTGTCAGAACCTTTGAGAGGTTGTTCTTAGCACTCTGAATGAAAGACCTGTTTTGGATGTTAGGCACCACTGATTCAGGAGTGTTAATTTCTGCTAAATCTCTGATAAAATGTTTGCACCTCCTAGGTTTTTTGCATCAGATGTGTATCTTTGTGAAGTAACAGCCTTGACTAAGTCATACATATGAGACCCTTTAACAGGCACACCATGATATATAAATTCACCATGATCACTTCCGCCTGTAACACTAGTAGACATTTTCAGTTTGTTTAACAGTATTTCAGTGTGTTTCTGGTATGCACAGAAACATCTTGTAATATGTCATTGTAAATATTGTTGGTGCCAGCTGGCTGTGCTGTGCTATCTTGTGGTTGCATTAGCTCATCTGCTGTCAAAGATAATCACAGGTTTGCTACATCTTTTTCACCTTGGTGTACAACTGTGAAGTAGCATTGCAATGCACTCCCATATACCTTAGCCTTCTCATATTCAGAGAGGTCAGTCCTTTGAAGAGCATCCCACATTTCAGCATCTAGTAATTGTTCCACAACCTTTCTCGGTGGCTGTTCGGGGGTGGATGACCTCTTAGCAAGTTCAGCTGTTGTTGTAGTACTAAATACATTTTTTTGTGCATAATCCATGTCTATTCACCTGCTTGTTAGAAGACTGGTTAAAAAGGGTATAGCAATGCTAAGCAAGGTGCCCATAAATCCCCCAGACTGTGTCACAAGTTTTTTTTATGTTTAACAGACAGCTTTCTTTTATTTAATTTTTTGATAATGTCATGTCTCCTCTTCAGCATCTTAATCTGTTAACTTGTGAGAGGCATTGTCCCTTTAATAGCATTGAGTACTCCCTCAGCAATTGCCGCTATTAAATCATAAGAGGTTGAACAGAATGTAGCTTTTCTTTGCTGTAGTGGCCCCTTCACCAGCAGCTTAAGTAATGCAAGGTTTCTTTTCAGACATGACGGCATGTGTCAGTACTAAGAACATCTCTTTGCAATGAACAATTAGCACATCTCTTATTTTTGTGGGACTCTTCTTTTCATGGTGTCTGCAACAGGTAAATCAGGGGATAACTAGCCAGACCTTAAGCTGTAAGATTCAGGTGTTGAGGCTTTTAAGTTGACCAAAAGATAAACCATAGGCCTTGTGAGTTGCATCCTCAAAGGCCTCTTCAAAAAGTGATCTTCCTAGGATACATCTGGTGAGCCAATATACTAACCTGTAGCTTATCTCTGGGATTTTTAAATAACACCACATAATTTGCTTTTAAATTTATGATCAAGCTTTTTTTACCCTGGACAAACAAATTTTGTGTGACATACATTATACTAACATTTCTGTGATGGTAGTACTGAGTGGAACATTTTTGAATTTCACAGTTTTCAGATGCCGTTTACATTAATCTATAATGAAAATTTGAGACTTCAATATTCCAGACTTGGACTGGAGCATCCCAGCAGCAGCATCAACTAGGAGCAGATTTATCCTGGACTCCCTTCAGGGTGCCTTCCTCAAGCAACTGGTCATGGAATCAACTCGGCAGAAGGCAATACTGGACCTTGTGCTCACAAACAGGGACAGTGTGATGGGGGTAACAGTGGGGGAGCACCTGGGAAACAGTGACCACCAGTCATTGTGGTTTGAAATCACAGAAAGAGCAGAACCAAACCACACAAAAACACGTATCTTGGATTTTAGGGGGGCAGACTTTGGGAAAATGGGGAGATACTTGAAAGAGGCATTAAGGGGAATGGGACAGGAATCAGGGGTTGAGGAACAGTGGGCAGTATTTAAAATGGGGATTACAAGAACAACAGAATTATGCATTAAGCAGGTTAGCAAGAGGAAAAGGAAGAGGAGACCATTATGGTTTTCCAAAGAGGTAGCAAAGAAAGTGAAAGCCAAAAAGACTGCATTCAGGCAATACAAAAAGACACAGGCAGAAGGGGATAGGGAGAAGTACCAGGAGAAGCAAAGGGAGGCAGGGAGGTCAGTAAGGGAAGCCAAAGCTCAGACAGAAGAACACATTGCAAAATCAGTGGGTAGATGGGACAAAACCTTTTACAGGTACATAAGTGAAAAAAGAAAGACAAAGGGAGGGATAGTGAGACTGAAGGGGGAGGATGGGAGCTGCGTGGAGGATGACAACAGTAAAGCTGACATATTGAACAGGTATTTCTGCTCAGTCTTTACTGAAGAGGAGGAGGGTAATGGGTCTGAAGGGAGTACAAGGGGTGAGAATGGTGCAGAAGTAGACACAAGTCCCTTTACACGAGAGAAAGGGTCCTATAGGAACTGGAAGTAATAAGAGTTGATAAAGCAATGGGGCCAGATGGGGTGCACCCCAGGGTCCTTAAAGAACTAAGAGAGGTGGTAGCTGAACCTCTGGCTATCCTGTTTAGCCAATCACTGGAAACAAGGGAGGTACCCAAAGACTGGAGGACAGCAGATGTAGTCCCCTTATACAAAAGTGGGAACAAAGAGGAAGCAGGGAACTACAGACCAGTCAGCCTCACCTCGGTAGTGGGGAAGATCATGGAAGCACTACTGAAGGAGAGATTGGTGGAACATCTGGTTGTCAATGGACTACAGGACCCAAGGCAGCATGGTTTCACCAGGGGGAGGTCATGTCAGACCAACCTCGTTGAATTTTTTGACTGGGTGACTAGGGAGGTGGATCAGGGGAGGGCAGTAGACATGGCCTATTTGGACTTTAGCAAGGCCTTTGACACTGTGCCACATAGAAGACTATTACACAAACTGGGGAATATGGGTGTGGGCAGGACAGTAGTGTGGTGGGTAGGTAACTGGCTGGGTGTCAGGACACAGAGGGTGGTGGTAAATGGCTGTCACTCCACAGAGGGAAGAGTGACCAGTGGGGTACCACAGGGATCAGTGCTGGGACCGGTCCTATTCAACATCTTCATCAGTGACATTGCACAGGACCTAGAAGGCAGAATTTCACTGTTCGCTGATGACACAAAGCTCTGTAACAGAGTAGACACACCAGAGGGTGTAGACAGAATGAGAAGCAACCTGCAGAAACTTGAAGAATGGTCAGGGGTTTGGCAGTTGAAATTCAATGCAAAGAAGTGCAAGATAATGCATATGGGGCACAAAAACCCTGGCACAATATATCAGTTGGGGGGTGAGGATATAGCATGCACCAAGCAGGAAAGGGATCTTGGGGTTGTCATCTCTGATGACCTCAAGGTAGGGAAACAGCGTGACAAGGCAGCAGGTAAAGCAAATATGATGCTGGGATGTATAGGCACGGGCATCACCAGCAGGAAAAGGGAGGTCATAATTCCACTATACAAGACACTAGTGAGGCCCCACCTGGAGTACAGTGTACAGTTCTGGAGACCATACCTACGTAAGGACATAGGGTAGAAAAGGTTCAGAGGAGGGCAACAAAGATGGTGCAGGATTGCATCACAAGTCCTATGAAGACAGGTTGAAGGAACTGAACATGTACTTCCTGGAGGAGAGGAGGAGAGAGGGGATATGATAGAGACATACAAGTATCTTACAGGGAGGAACAGGGTGCAGGAAAACTATTTTTAAGCAAAAATGATGTTCCAGGACTAGAGGGCATGGGATGAAGTTGGAGGGAGGACGATTCAGAGGAAACATGAGAAGAATTTCTTCACCGAACGGGTGGTGGACAAGTGGAACACCCTGCCAGAGGAAGTGGTGGGGGCTGAAACAATCACGGGATTTAAGAATGCATGGGATAGACATAAAGGAATTCTGGAGGTCAGGGGTAAGGGGCAACAGACTTCTAGGAAAACAAACTGAACTTACAAGCTCAAATGGGCAGACTGGGTGGGCCATAGGCCCTTATCTGCTGACACTGTCTATGTATCTATGTATCTATGTAAAAGATTTACTTTCTGGTAATAGATCATCATCTTGTAGAGTGCTAGGAATGCCCTCTATAAATTTCAACTGAGGAAATGTGCTGCATAAGTCTGTATACAATGGTTGCCAGCAACTAAAACACCAGATGATATTTTCTGGAAATTTGGTTAAAGCACTGAGACCTGCATCCAGCATGCTTTTAATAATGTAACTATTTCCAGAGTTTGATGGCCCTGCCAAAATACAGGAAAATGAGTGCTCCAAGCATATCTCCATACCATGGTCAGAAGCCATAAGGCAGTACCTTAAAATCCTCAGTTAAAACCATTTTGTTGTATACACCCTGAAAGTTTATTTTTCTGGCCGGTTTTCAATAGTGATGCTTTTTTTTTCTGCACAGTTTTTTTCAACCCTGTACTGACTGACTGTAAACCAACACCTTCATTCACACCTCTGTCCTTGACAAAATGGACAACTAGTGTTTTGAGGCAGCTGTAATCAACCTTTTCATTATTTGTCACATGAAGCGTAATTCCTTTACAGTTCATTCAATTTTTGCCATTGGTTAGTTTGTAACCATAAGTTTTAGGACCACCTGATACAAACTCCACAATGTGTTCATTAGGCAATAGTTCATTGGTCGATCACTGAAAGACTCACCCAGTGGTGGATCCAAATCACCTGGCCTGCTATCAAATATGACAAAGTCTGTGTCATGGTACTGACAGCAGTCCTGTAGACTTTCAAGGAAACTGTACAGTTTAAGTCTGGTGCAGGCTGTGGTAAAGGCTGCTACAACATCATTAATGTTGGTAGCATTAGCATAGTGTTTTTCAGCACATTTCCAGCATTCCTATGCTGTCTCATCATTGATAAAATACAGACTACATATGTTGTAGTGATCTGTGAAAAGATACTAAAACAGTTCTTCAGCATCTTTGACAATGGCAGTGTTCATCAAATTGGGGTGCTGACCAAATTTTCCCCACAATGAATTCAAAATGGCTTCAAAATCTATCTTTGTACAGAGTTGTATGCTATATTTCTGACTCTAAAACAACACCCTCCTTAGCATAATACTGATTGATATATGCATTACATTCTTCATCAACAGTACACCAAGCTAGATACCCTGAAGCTTCATGTTTCCCCTTTAGGTGTAATTTAATATACTCTGTGAAAAACAGTCAGATTTCTCTGGGTAGTGCCCTACGTCATACACCTCTGCAACCTTGTAACCCCTCTCTAATGTCAGATTTAATTCCTTGGAACATCATGTACCCTCCAGAGATCACTGATCATCTAAATGGGTTTAAGACTGTGACTGTGGTGCTGTCTCAGCACATGTGTGATGCAATGTAAACATCAGCTTTCCACCTATCCTGCTGGGCAGTATAGGCAAAAAGAGTACACAGGGTGGATACACTTTATGTTTAATAAGTCCAAAATAATGTCTTAGGTCCCTAAAATTCTCATATTTGACTACTGGGATCCTATAGGATATGTATTGGTCTTGTTCACATAGGGATACAAACTGGTAAAATCATAATAATGGATTTTCTCATCTTGGTTATGCATGGTAATATAAATGCAGAGCATTTGTGCACCCCCCCATAAAGTCATTCAAGGAGGTCCATTGGATATGGAAAACAGATTGCTCTGAAAAAAGCACGCACCTGTGGTTTGTCACACACCAGCTGTTTCAATTCATGCTCCCACATAACCCTAACATGCACATTTTTCATGTCTGAGATGGTTTAATTTCTTGATGGTTAGGTAATATAAATGTCTGTAGATTGTGTTAAGCACTGGGTTCAACAGGTCTTCAGAGTAACACACCTGACAGCCATGATAAAAGCAGCCTTAAAACCTCAAAGGTTGTGGGGACACCAACTATTACAGAATAATCATCAAGAAAATAAGGACCTACCTGTACTTCCCCACCATTCGTTACATGCTGCATGGAAATGTTTTCTTGTTTACTGATGTACATGAACCATCGTCTGGCCAGTGTGGAGTAACGTTTACACTGGCAGAGATAGTTGTCAGTGGGTATAATCCCTATGGTGTTTGACTCTATATATTTAAACCAAAACAAGGCCATGCAAACTGATGCTATAGTGATGTACTGAAAGGGGTCAATTTGGCCCATTTCCTATGCATCATCTTGAAACATCTGCTCAACACCATCTTGAAACATTTCACAGTCCTGCTTTAGAATATCCACATCTGACTTACAGTAATGATATAATTCCTTTTTAAAGTCAAATAACACAATCTTTATGCATTTCAAACCAATCTAAAACCTTTTTTTTTCCATCAGCCACCATGTACTCTACACTATAATCTTTGTGATGTGCCATAGTTCCTACATAATTCTGATTTTCCAGTTAATTAAAAAAGTGCAGAAAGTAGCCTTTTACTCCCTCAGAACCCATAGCCTGTGGCATTGCTGTGAGCCTCACTGGAAGGAAATTTAAGCTGTCTATAAAAACTGGATATTTAATAATTTTACAGTTATGGACATCAATTTACTTCACTGAGACACTAACTCCACTTGCATTTTTTTCTTTTACAAGCTGGTTTATGATGAAGTGACTGTCATACCCCTTTGAATTGTGAGCTATGAAAGTGTACCCCTGAAATCCTTTTTGGATAACCTTTTTTACAAATTGTGCAACACAGTCAGTGCCTTCAAACTCCCACTTTCGACCTCTGTCAAGGGCGTAGATGTAATTTGGAATATGTCTAGAGTCGGCTGGGTTGACATCTTGCATGCATTCAAAATCATAAAATATATAACTAGCTGAACAAGGTGGTGATTTTAAAGGCTGGATGTAGCATAAGTGAGTTTCAAAAGGGTGTACAGCTGTAAGACAGTTATGGCACTTTGAATGAAACAGATATGGTGCTCACTCTGAGGTTTTCTGCATGATGTGCACAATTTAGATAAATGACAATCGGGGTAAGCCAGTTTATGCCATCTGTAGCAGGCTGTTGAGCTGCAGTATTTATGACAATCAAGGCACTGCACCACCTCACTTTGTACTTTACTACAGGCAAATGATCTGCATGAATAGCACATGTTAGAGCATGTATGTGAACCTTCATGTGTGAAATGTTACAATGCTCACATACATTTTTGGCCCCCCAAAAAACTTTCAGCTTTTTAATATCATAATAATGGTTTTCATGTTATAGGATGAATATGGATTTTGCCCATTTATTAGGAGATGTAACAAATCTCTGCCATGCACCAGCTTTGTTCATAAAAAAAAAATATGGTCACATCTAGCTCTGCCTCCGATAGATGTATATGGCTCAAATCTACCATTATTTGTTCTGACAGCCCTGTTCTGCTCTGTAAATCTCTAGCTTTTGCTAATATCTGTTGGTCAACAACTGTGGGTTTAGCAAAGCCACTAAGCTCCTGGAGAAGCATAAGGCATTATTTTGATTCACTACATTAACTAGATGCCTTGCTTTCTGTTTGACAATATGGCTAGATAAACACTTCTCACATCTCTGGAAGCTCCCCCATGCACATTTCTCACAACAGTGACTACCAACATTAAAGTCTCATTAGCACACACCTCCACAATGCTATTTAATAAATTTGCAATATGCTCTAAAAATTCATCAGCATTTAACTCTTGGGGATTTCTACATAATGAAAACACAGGATCATTCAAACTATAACAATCCAGGTGCAGCTGTACAAAATCATTACTAACCAAAATAGACCTTATTCTGTCCAACAACTGCTGCACAGCTGTATGGATTACAGAATAGTATTGATCTATGGATGTTATACTGTCTAGATTGGCAAAGCCAAACTGCTGGTAATACTCAACACCATTAACATTATTTCTGGGTACTTCATATTCATTTGTTAATTCTAAATAGACAGGCTCTGCTGGACTATTTTCCATTAACTGCTGGCCTTCCTGACTACAAATGTCTTCTTCATGGCTTGGTGTGGCACCACCTCCTATCAGAATGTCTTCAGGGTTGTTATTTTATGCAGGACTTATACAATAATCACTGTCTTTATTTTTTTTTTATTTCATAGTCAGATTTACAACCTTTGAGTCATAGATTCCTTTGCAAAGGCTCCATATGATACCAAATTAGACAAATTACATTATAGAGTAGACAATTATAGCACATACAGTTTAGAGAAAAAAGCATTCAAATGTTAGGTAGTCCCAGTGTTTACAGAATATAAAGCTACTGATACAATCTAAAGTTAGAAAATAAAGCATTCTAGAGTTTGGTAGACTCAGCATTTACAGAGTATGAGGCTATTAATACATTATAGGGTAACAAGCTGACCCAGCATTAATGGAGTGAAAACCAAGCCACAGAGCTTAGCCAAGGACAGGATGGTCCCAAGGTAGCCCAAAATAGGGGAAAAATGTAGGGTGCAGACAATGTACTACTACTAGATGCAGCTACAGGGTTCAAGTTCAAGGAGTAGGTTCATTAGGTTGGGTTTGAAGAGGTCAAGCTTGGGTTCAAGTGAAATGGAGGCTGGGAGGCCATTTAGCCAAGGGGGGGCATGATGGAGAAAGGACCTTTGTCCCATGGACATCCTGCAGTGGGGGAACAAGGAGGAAGGACTTGGTGGAGCTTCAAGAGCCCTACAAAGAGGGGTGGTTGGATAAGGGAGTGAAGGCCCGGGTGGGCTTGCCTCTGTTAAATTTCCTTGGCTAATCTGTAGAGCTGTGTGCACATCAGAATAATCACATTGTCCCCACTCACATTTTTCACACATACTGCACTCAGTTTCACATTCACTACTTTGGCACTCAGGAGATTGGTGAAATGGGAAACTCACTCAACAGTCACACACACAGCATGGTGTGGTAGACCCAGATACCATGAGGTTATGTGGTGGTGCTCCATGTTTTCTCAGGGGTATAGGATGCTGCTGCATGCTGCATGCTGTTATGGGTAACCAACATTTTTTTAGCTTTTCTAATTCTACACCTAATATACTAATTCACCATATTATGCCTACTGCTTCTAATGACCCGCCCACATTGTATAATTTTATCTATCATTTTGTCACAGTCATTTTGTGTAGTAGAAATGTTTGTACCACTACAGGCTAATTTTTTAATTAGTGTTTGAGTGCCTATCATTTCTGTTTTATAAACAACAGCCAGCATGTATCTTTATAGTTTGAAATCTCATATTATGATGACTTTGTTTCTGTGATGCTGACCCCCTTAAATGTGTTATTAAAAATATCAAATGTCAGATTACAATCAGAGGGCAACATCACATGTGAAGAAACCACCACAGGTATGCAAAAAGGGTCTAAATTATAACTATATGTATATACAAGGGTACCACCAGATGAGTTTTGCTCATGTGGTGACACTTTTTGGGGTGTCAAAGTTGCAGGCATAATTACAGAGTTAGCTTTACTCATGCACACAGCAGGTGATTTAATGTGTGACAGCTCTATAGATACACTATCAGGGATGCAGGTTAATACTACAGGTGTTTGTGTTTGCTTATTGTTATGTTTGCAACAACACTTACCCCCAACACCTATATGGCAACGGTGTTCACATTTTTCACTTCCGTTTGTGTTGGGTGATTGATCTGTCCATAAAGATTCACGGGGTAGGGCTGAAGAAATTTTCACACATCCTCCAATCCTTTTGTTTGCTGTTGTGGGTGCAGACACTGAAGGAAGTGGTGGTCTTGTCTTGTCATGAAGACTCGTTTTCTGTCCGAATTACCTTGAATGCGTGTGGTGGCCTCTTGCATATTTTGGAAATACTGTTTCTAGAGGCTTAATATTGATATCACCTAGGAAAAATTAAATATAAAACATAAATATTTATAAAATGGGCAAAGGATTTCAAGCAATCTGATTGGTTGTTAGCTGTGCATCAGATGTGTCTAATGCACAGCTAAAACTAGAACCCCCATTTAGAATACACAGGCCCATTTTATAAGTGCAATAAGCCATTCCAGGGATGTGCATTAGATAGTTCTAATATGTGGCTAGGGGACTGGACTGTGGCCTCTTGCCTCACTATGTCCCCCTAGCCATGCATTAGAACTGTCTAATGCATACCCTATCGTGTCTTATTGCTTACATAACCCATGTAATGTGTATTGCTTTATAATAGTGCTGTCTTCCTGCAAGCTGATTATATATCAGGCACATTTCGGGTCAGATATACATTTCTTTATTGTATTTTGTTCTGTTTTAGTTGATTGGTACTCTCCATAAAACCACACAAAATGTCAGTGCCAGTGTAACCCCCTTGTTTCCAGGGGTTATTAGAATCCCACTTAGAATCAGTGGTGGGCAGGGAGATGCAGCTTGTGATATGCCAGTTAAATGGATTTCACACTGTCATACTCTGTTTTCAGTCTCAGCTGAGCTGGAGTGATGATATCACCTTAGAATTTTCACAGCAGCATACGCCACAATGGAATGCTAGCTGCTGGGGTTAGCAGTAGAATGTTGATGAGCTTCATCAGTCAGTTCAAGAGAGTCTGTAGTGTGAGGAGTGCTGCAGGAGGCAGCTCCTAAGACTTAGTTCTGACAGAGAGCTACCTCTCGAGATTGGGTAGTGTGTTCTCACCCTAGAGAAGAACACAGAAGACCAGTGTGTGAAGTGGTAGAGACTGTTCCTAGAGGGTTTTCCAGTGCCCCATCCCCAGAGGGATGGGGGAATTCCAGGATTTAGGGGCAATCCCCTGGTCTAGCCTGGACATGGTGAAGCTGCCTGAGATTCATTTGTTCTATGAGTACCCAAGAATTTCATGAGGAAGAAGCCCTGGGGCACCTGCATTCCAGGGGTGAGTTTTCTCTGAGAAAGAGACTAGGTCACCAAGACTGTGTTTCTGTTAAAAGTGTCTGCCTACTCTGGGGTCCAGAGGGAGACTGGCCAAGTACAGTACTTTTAGTTCATGTCTGATTTAAAAACATCTGCAAAAGTGGGGGTCTAGAATAAGGACATAGCCATATATACAGAACTTTTAATTCCACAACACCTCCGTGGTGTGAGAAGTAGATTGTTAAAAGTGAGATACATTTCAAGAGAGCATCTACAAGAGTGTTTCAGTGAAAGGTGTTGTAACCAAATGAATGGTCAAATATGAATTTGGAGGCAAAAGGTGGGAGACCCCCCATCTGGAGTAAACATGTTTACTTCTCCAGGTTCAGTTTGGGCACCTTTGTTTTCTTTCAGTGCACTTGGCCAGTGCCTGAAGAAAATAACCAGATGTGGGATTTTGGACTTTCTGTGAGCCAGAGGGTGCTCAGAGGTGGTAGGGAACCACCAATAATTCCTCATGAAATATGGCAAAGTGTCTTAGTACTAGCTGGGGTGCCAAGTCAATGGAAAGCAGGGAAGTGTACCAGTTTGGGTCATGTGTGCCAAGATCCATTCTGATCCTGAGGGTTCGCTGTGTGTGTGTGCTCTGTTCCTCAGTAATCTGCATTACCAGTGGAAGTATCACTGTGGGGGTCCATCTTTGCTTTGTTTATTCTCTGTGTTATGTGAATAAAAGCCACACTCTATAATCACAACCCGGTTTGGACAGTACAGTTATTGCTTCCAGTGTCTGGATTTACTTGGGTGCCCCTGACCAGAAGTACAAACCTACCATAGTGCTGAGTAAACATTTTTTCCCAGGGACCTAGGTTGATGGCCATGCTAAATGGTCTCCCCAGGTGTGAGCCAGGTAGTTGCCACACTTGGTTTGCCTGTCTGAGGATGGCAGGCTATGAAGTAGAAGTATGGTTTCATAGACATTTTCATAGTGACAACCCCCATCCTTCTCAATGCCGACATGTGTGAGAGGAGCAGCCCTGCTAGTTGAACAAGGGGGGCTGGCAGGGGAAGGTTACAAAATGGAGGCACCACTGAGGATTTGTTTGAATTTGGGAGAGAACAAGAGATGTTTGCTCAGGTTGTGGCTAGTGTTTTGCCTGTCTAGCAGCTGGTAGCGTGGTAGCCCAAAATATCAGAAGCTTTGCACATTAGGGATTGACCAGAGTAGTACCATCCATATGTGCTGCTGTATGCCTGCTGTTCATGTGCTGCTGTGATTGTGCCAACCTTTACCAAGGAGCTGTAAAAACAGATTGTGTGTGCCCCTTGTCCTGCATCAAAAAGAACATTCGCCAGCTTTAATTTTCGAGTTGTGACAGAAAAAAGTATTGAGAACTGTGGGAAAGAAAGAATAATTTGTGCCATGAAAGCTTAAAATGCTTGCTGTGTGAACTGGGGGAGTCGCTAGAGAAATTTCCATGAGAAATTGTTAAAAATTGTGTTCCCACCATGGAGTTACAGTTGAAAAGAAAAAAAAAGTTGTTTTACAGTTTAAATTTTGCCTGCTCGATGATCGCCATGGAAGAGAAAAGCACAAGAAGAGAGAGGCTCATTTGCATGGCATCAAGTGATTGGTGAGACTGCAATCAGTCCTGCCCCAAAGCCAGCTTCAGAGTGCTGTCCAGTGTTCAAGAGGGAGACAGTGAGTGGTGTGCAAGCTGGCTAGCCAGAAGGAGCATTGCGGTGACTGTAAATGTTATAAAAGTTAAAATATCAGACTTTTCTGTGTTAAACTGGGCTCAACCCATATTCCGATCGACTGGGGAGGAAGCGTGGTATAACAGTTGGCAAGACTGCCAGCCATTTCAACCCAGAGGGCTCCAGGATCGGCTGTAGGCTTAAATTTCCATCAAAAAGCCAGTTACTGATTCAGTGAGTACCATTCAGCAAAACTGAGCTCACACTGTGTGTGATTTTTCTAAAGCCAGGTGGATCTGTGTGTAAACAGTGTGATTTTTTTATGCAAAGAAGGACTGTGTAAAATAAATCAAACCCAAGCAAGAATTCTGAGCATTAGACTGTGAGCATGATTATGGATTCAGCAACAGTGTAATTTTCTGTGCAAACAAAGAGACTGTGAGTTGTATGAGGGGCTGCAACAATCAGGCAATTCTGTTCATGAAATACTGTAGCTTTAGTGACTTTAAGCAAGTAAAATGATTGAAAGCTAATGTAAAGTCCTAGAAATAGAGAATATTGGTTGGGCAACAATGCACAACCAGTATATTCTGCCACAGAGGTGTTCTGATTCCATCTGACCTTGAGAGCGAAGCTTGAGAGGTCCATGGGAATCAGAACCCTGAAATGGCAAAACATACTGGTTGTGCATAGAGTTGCTCATCCTGTATTTTTTATAGTGTAGTAATATGTGAAATATGTGTTTGTGAGTACTTTTTCTTTTAAAATGAAACTGACTCATGCAGTCTCTAGAGGTTCTAGAATGCTGTTCTACAACAGTAGGGTAGAATCACATTCCATGACCTTTGAACTGTGGTACAACAGCATTTTGAAAGGGATGGAATTCTATACAGAACAACACTCCACTATACATTATAATCATATAAATGTGCTGAGGAAGCAAAACAGTGCAGTCTGTGCAGTTTGACTAAAATTTATCAGTATGCAGTAAATTGGTTGTGCAGAGGCTTGAGTCTGATGCAGAATGTTGATGCACCTGGGGTGCTGCCGCCACTATTACAGGGTGGGGTAGTAATGTAAACACAACTGCTGGGAGCCATTTTGTGAGACTGTTCAAAGTAAAGTGAACTCAGTGATAATAGTGAATTTTTGTGTGTTTTCTACAGTTCTGGCTTTGGGATCATCTCACTACATGGATCATTCTCAGGCTATGGTAGTGGAAAAGGTTACCAAGCTGAAAGAAATAGAGAAATGTTTCTACAGTGGAAGTTTGCCTCTTCATGTTGCGATTCCTGGATACCCTGTGAGAGCATGCATAATGTGCCTCAAGGCTGGAAGGAACATTTTCATGATTCCTCACTGTTCTGGGTGCTTAGAGAAGCAAGGCCTAACTAGTGCACCCAAGATTCATTTGACTCCCATGTGGACTAAGCATCAAGATCCTGCAAGTAGCAGCACACAGCACCAGGTGAAACCTGTTGGGGGAGGCCCAGCAGAATGTTGCACAAAGGAAGAGGGTGTGGATGTACTGGCAGAGCAGATTCCTCATGATGTCTCTATGCCCGTGTCACAGATGGACAGTGTGGAGGGAGAATCAGTGGATCCATGGAGAAAGGGTCCAAGTCCCAGCCTCACTGGAGAGGATGAGGTTCAAGAGACCCTAGATTGGGAGGTGTCTACCTCTGAACCCAGTGGAGATTGAACAGTCTCAGGAGTGAGGATGACTTCTCGCTCCTGGGCCCAGGTCCTAAGTGAAGATGAGGAGAAGGAGGGAGCTATGTATCCTTATGATGAAGGTGCTAGTCCACAGCCTCAGGCTCTTGCTCAGAGGAACCAGAGGAAGAAGTTGGTGACTCCACAGCCCTGCCCCAGAAGGAGGGGTCAGGGACCCATTCTACATAGCATTGAGTATGTGACACTGGCAGATCCAGGACAGGCTGCCCCCAAGCCATGCTGGTGGTCATGAACTGACCAAGAGTAGTAAGGAGGAAAGACTGGTTTGTAGTAAGGCAGATGAGATCAATGGAAGGTCCTTTCCTACCTTTCCTCAGAGAGTCTGGGAGGAAATTGAGAAAAACATGAGAGCCTGGCTAGTGGAAGAAGCAACCAAAAACTTGTATCCAGGTGCAACTCGATATGTCAGAGACAAAGTGGTCAAAGACAGACTCCAGTTTTGGAAGTTGGGCAGGACACTGTTCATAGACACTGTATGATTTATGGACAAAAAGGGAAACAAGACTTTCCATAACATGAATTATGAGCGCCCAGATGGGATAATAATTCTTGCATCTAACCCATTGTGGTACTACCCTCAATGTAACCAGCTTCCTGCTAATGTGCCCATGCCTACCAAATAGAAAGCAGAGCAGTGGTAGCCAGTGCTGCCATCCAGCCATTGCCATATCCATGTTGTTCCACCAGTCTGGTGTTCCAGGATCCAAAGGTGCATCCAGATTCATCAGCCTTGCAGAGTGCCTTCCAGTTTCATCACCTGGCCTTCCAGATGACATCAGCAGAGAAGACATCAGCCTAGATGACCTCAACCCAGCTGTTTCCTGATTCATCACCTGGGATTTCTGATGACATCAGTCCAGTTGTTCCTTTCCTGTTCCAATCTTCCATCTCCTAGATGACATCAGCTCAAGATGACATCAACCCAGCAGTTTTCAGGTGTGCCATCCTGTCATTTCTGGAAGATTTACTCCCAGCTGTATCTGAAAAATACTGCCAGGGAGAGTCTTCGGCTGGAGATCCAGTTGCTGTTCCATTTTGTTATTCCTCAAAGGACTGGTAAGTGGAGACTTTTCTTACTTTATTGACATTGCAATGCACATCCTTCACCTGGCAGATTACAGACTGTTGAACTGTCCACAAAGACTCTCCCCTTTGGGATTTACAGTATTTTAAGAACTGTGTTTCACCAGACTCTGGTCCAGGAGAGTCTCTTTCATGGACCTTGCCTTCGGGCACTATTTGTCACTAGTTGGGACATTTAGGGCATTCCATCCCACAAAGGGTGTATTGTACATAATGTTGATATTTTCTACTGTTTTCTACTTTTCTACTTTTTCTAAAAAATATTTTTAGAATTCTCCAGTGTTTTGATGGTAAGGGTTATGATCATGTACTGTGTTTGCAGATTTGAGTGTGTTTTGTCTTTTCTCTTTCAAGTGTATCCTGATGAAGACAGAAGAGAAGACAACAAGAGAACTGGAGGGACTTATCGGAGTTCCTCATGTGCTTTAAAGTGTTGTGTTTAAAGTACTGTGTAGTTGTTAACATGTGTTAACTTTTCCTTCCACGGGTGTAGTTGTGGGGGAATGTGGGAGTGTAATGCTTGGGTATAGTGCTAGCTCCTTGGTTTGGTTTGCAGGTGTCCAGGGATGGGGGGAGGTTCCCCTGTTTTGGGTAAGTTTGTTTTTGGTCAGATAGGTTTTCCCTAGAGGGCTAGGGGGATAGAAAGGCTGTGGTCCTGACCTGCAGTAAGGGCCACAGTGCCGGTCTATTAGGACTATGCTCTGGACAGTTCTTCCAGGGCCACAGGTTACCATAGTAAGATTGTAGTGTAGGGGCTGATGCATCAGCCAATGGCCTCTGGGCCCTTAGTGCTGTCTGCCTGTGCCTGGCACATGGTAGGGGAGAAGGTAGTGCTTCCTTCCCGTAGTCAACACATAGGGTAGGATGGTCTGTTGCTAGGTAGGTAATGAGTGGAGATAGTCATTTCCTGGCTGAGGGTGAGTGTAACTCCCTTGTTCCCAGGGGTTACTAGAATCCCACTTAGAATCAGTGGCAGGCAGAGGCAGCTTGTGAGGTGACAGTTTAATGGATTTCATACTGTCACACTCTGTTTTCAGTCTCAGCTGAGCTGGAGTGATGATGTCACCTTAGAATTTTTGCAGCAGCATAAGCCACAATGGAATGCTAGCTGCAGGAGTTAGCAGCAGAATGTTGGTGAAATTCAGTAGTCAGTTTGAGAGAGAGTCTGTAGAGTGAGGAGTGCTGCAGAAGGCAGCTCCTTAGACTTAGCTCTGACACAGAGCTACCTCTGGAGATTGGGTAGTGTGTTCTCACCCTAGAGAAGAACACAGAAGACCAGCATGTGAAGTGGTAGAGACTATTCCTAGAGGGTTTTCCAGTTCCCCATCCCTGGAGGGATGGGGTGGGAATTCCAGGATTCAGGGGCAATCCCCTGGTCCAGGCTGGAGGTGGTGAAGCTGCCTGAGATTCATTTGTTCATTGAGTACCCCAGACTTTCATGAGAATGAAGTCCTGGGGCAGCTGCATTCCAGAGGTGAGTTTTGTCTGTCAAAGAGACCAAGTCACCAAGACTGTGTTTCTGTTAAAAGTGTCTGCCTACTGTGGGGTCTGGAAGGAGACTTGCCAAGTACAGTATTTTTGTTTGTGTCTGATTTAAAAGCATCAGCAAAAGTGGGGGTCTAGAGTAAAGACATAGCCATATTCAGAACTTTTAATTTCATGACACCTCCATGGTGTGAGAAGTAAAATGTTAAATGTGAAATATATTTCAAGAAAGCATCTACAAGAGTGTTTCAGAGAAAGGTGTTGTAACCAGATGAATGGCTGAGTATGAATTTGAAAGTAAAAGGTGGGAAACCCCCCCCCCCATCTGGAGTAACCATCTTTACCTCTCCAGGTTCAGTTTAGGCACCTTTGTTTTTTCTCAGTGCACTTGGCCAGTGCCTGAAGAAAGTACTCAGGCATGGGATTTTGGACTTTCTGTGAGCCAGAGAGTGCTCAGAGGTGGTAGGGAACCACCAATAATTCCTCATGAAATATGGGAACATGTCCTAGTACTGGCCAGGGTGCCAAGTCAAGGGAAAGAAGGGAAGTGTACCAGTTTGGGCCGTGTGTGCAAAGATCCATTCAGAACCTGAGGGTTCGCTCTGTGTGTGTGTGTGCTCTGTTCCTCAGTAATCTGCATTACCAGTGGAAGTATCACTGTGGGGGTCCATCTTTGCTTTGTTTATTCTCTGTGGTATGTGAATAAAAGCCACACTCTAGAATCACAACCTGGTTTGGACAGTACAGTTATTGCTTCCAGTGTCTGGATATACTTGGGTGCCCCTGACCAGAAGTACAAACGTAGCATAATGCTGAGCAAATGTTTTCCCCCAGGGACCCAGATTGATGGCCATGCTAAATGGTCCTCCCAGATGTGAGCCAGGTAGTTACCACACTTGGTTTGCCTGTCTGAGGATGGCAGGTTACGAAGTAGAAGTTCGGGTTCATAGACATATTCATAGTGACAACCCCCCTCCCTCTTGATGTCACCATGTGTGAGAGGAGCAGCCCTGCTAGTTGAACAAGGGGGGACGAGTGGGGGGAGGTTACATCTGCATATTAAATAATTTGCAGCATTAAACCACCCTGAATTTAAAACCATTAAAACAGGAAGGAGGAGGGGGTAGTCAGGGAGAAAAACATTGTCACAGATGAAATTCTTAATGTATGTTGTAGAAACATAAGGCTATATAGTATCATTTTTCTTAAAAGAAAGCACACTAAATTCAAAAACAAGAACAGCACAGTAGCTAATTTACAATATTCAACACATTTTCCCATTATTAACCTGCATTGCAAAAAACTGCAAACACTTCTGTTAATATAGTACAAAAAATGTGGTTAATTTAACTGCAGCATACCTTTTGTTTGCTCATTCATTCCTGGTCTAGTGTTGCATGAAGGTCCTGGTTGCTCCATTTCTATTTGAAAAAATTAAAACAGTTTATAAGTCACCATTAATTATGCACTGCTGTTAATTTGTTTTTTTACTGTGTTACGTATTAAAGAGCTGACTTTAGCAGCCTTTTATGTTTTAGCTGAAAATCTTTCTACAAAGTACAGACCTTTACTAGATCAGTTTGAAAGAGGTATAAACCCTTGGTTTACAGTATACAGTGATAGTTTTAAATGCACAAAAGGTCAAGCATAACATCTTTATTTTATTGATAGTCCTGTACACATCTGTAACTTTGACTATGGTTCTCTGTACAATATCAGCAAAACATTTTACACTAAATACATAACTATACAGTACATACTATACATAGCCTGCCGCCTAGCCACAGGGTGCCCTGGAACCACCGACACCTACACTCTCTATAGCCAAACTAAATGGCTGAACTTTGAAGACAAGCTAAAGTACCAGGCCTGTCTTCTTGCCAGAAAGTTATCTGATGGCCTTACTGCTCCCAGCCTCTTCCCCCCCCCTCATCCAACCAGCCCCCTCTACTGTGGCCACTTGTAGCTCACACAGGCCTGCCATACTAGTCCCTCACCTTAAAACATTGCTAGGTCAGTGCTCTTTCTCATATAGAACCCCATCTTGGCTAAACTTCCTTCCCTGCTCTGTCACCCAGAAACCCAAAGTTGGTCACTTCAAATCCCTACTCTGCAACCACCTCCTCACAACCCGCTCCTGCAACTGCCCCAGCCTCCTCCACCCACCCCCTCCCCCTCTGAAAATGGACCAAGGTCCAGCTTGAATGTCTTCTTGACTTAACCACCTCTGGAGCTAACTGTTTCTCCCATTGCTAGAATTTCAGTGTTATACTATATGTATTAGCATGTTGCATTATCACCTATTTTGTATGATTTTGTCACCAAGCTGTTGTATTCTCTGTATATTATCTGTAAAGTTTTCTCCTTCTCTGACGTGGATCCTTTGTAAATGAGTCTCTGACTCAAAGGATTGTAATTCTGATACTGTTCAATAAATGAAAAAATTAAATAAGAAAAAACATATCACCTCCAAGTGTATGCAGCACTAGCAAAAATCTATGACTATACAATTGCCTCATATACCCACAATTATAACATTTAAATGCTAATAAAATGTTTGATATACTTAATTTGACCTACCATGTAAAGCTGCATGAGGCACTGCAGGACGACTGCATGATATAGACAAGGCCAGCAAACCTACATTATAAAAAGTTAGGTTATAGTTTAATACGCTTCATTTTATCCACTTAAAATATTAAAAACTATATGCTAAGTGCACTTACCATCATCTCCTTGTGAGCCTTTTAATTCTAAGACAAGATCATGAAAGCCAATCTGAGAAAACTGTTTTGCAAACAAAGTAGCCATTTTAAAGTCTAGGTCAGAACACTTTTAAACAAGTTGAAACTATTCAAAAGTCTTACTGATGCTGGTTTGCTGGCTCTAAACAGGCTGCTGTGAGCTAATGCGCTGACTTTTATGAGGTACAAGTGGTCATCTGAACATGACCTAAGCAGGGCAGAAACATAGAACAGTGTAACATAGACCAATAATGGCCTAGAAGACTCACTGGTTTGTAATCATTATATTTAAATCCTTTTTTGGGGGGGAGTGGGAGGCAGTCTTGGCCATAAGAAGCAGAACTATATTTTAGATGGAAATGCATTAAAACAAAACCTGAAATAAAACTTTAATATGATACAAAACTTCTAACAGATATACATGTTAAAGCAGAAACTATGTGAAACAGAAACAGATGAAATAATTCAAACATCCTTCCATTGAAATGAATAGGACCTTTGTTTTAAATGGGCAAAAACATAAGGAGGTGTTCTTCTAAAACGTAATTATTTGATATACAAACTAGACTTCAATATGCATAATTTCAGGCTTTTCATAAAACTACAAACTTATTGCTATGCACAGTTTTAACTGAAAACAGTGTCTTGACCAGTAGAAGCAGAAATATATTTTAGATGAAAATGCATTACATCAGTTATAACCTGAAATAAAACTATGATATGATACACCACTTTTAACAGATATACATATTAAAGCAAACAGTATGTGAAACAGAAACAGATGAAATAATTAAAAAAAATCCTTTCATTGAAATAAATTGGGCCTTTGTTTTAAATTGGTAAAAACATAAGGAGGTTTTGTTCTGAAACTTATTTAAGACACAAAACAGGCTTGAATATGCATAATATCAGACTTTCAATCAAGCTACCAAAATAATGTTATACTTTAAACCAATAAAGGGGTTTGCTGACATTGGTTTTTATTCATTCTAGTAAAATAGTAAAAGATTTACACTATCAGTGCCCAGGTTAATTGAACTGCATCTGACCTTTAAAAATCTTTTACTGTGGAAAAAACAACTGGACTCAAAGAAAGCAAATTTGACATGTTTGGAATGCATCTATCCCATCCATTAAACCATTTTAGAAAATGGGCAGGACACTATAAGCTCTCTGATTGACTGAGAGCCATAGCAGGGGTCTACATTAAGTTACAATAGACGCCTGCCTCGAAATAAGTTCAAATTCAGAGTGCCCCATTACTGAGTTTATCCATGGGCACCCAGAATGTTCATAGTCAGCAGTCACCATTTGTTGCCCCTTGCTTAGCGACAGATGAGACCCCCCTTCCCCACCACCCAGCCCCGCTCAGTACTATTGGCAGAGAGACACAGCAAGTGAACCAACAGTGTTTTAACATTTAAAAAGAAAAAAAACACAGGTTTTGTAATAGAAAGTAGTAGCGCTGACACATTGCATGTTCGGCGCTTCTCCAACACAGCCCAGCTCAAGTTCACTAGACAACCGCTTGCCCAATACACAAAAATTACAGTAACATAGAACACTTTTTTTTTCTTTTTAAATGAAAATCAATTCCCTGACCTGCAGTTACTAGGTCATACTCCTCTCCATCAGCCAGACATGTACAGTACAGCCTCCTTTACATAACTCTCATATTTTGCTTAACACCGTGAAGTAGAAATTCACACTTCTCCCCCAATGGACCGCCTTTAAACAACCACATAGACTGATGCAGTAAACTGTAAAACAAATTTCACACAGCTGCTGTTATATATCAAACTTCCAAGTCTCCACTTCCTGGTTTTGCGATACGGGGTCATGCAAGGTTACGTGACAAACATGAACAGCCTTCCAACCCGGGCTTTGTACCGAGGGGGGGAGCTTACATGAAAGGAAAGTGCCATTTTTTAAACTAAGCACAAAAATCCATGCCAACCAACAAAACTGTTAAAGTTTACAAGAACCTCCATCTCTTGATGTGGTATTGGAAGGGGGAGAGGATAAGTAGAAGGGGATGGCTGGGAGGGCAACAGGAGATGGAACAGCACAAAATGTGAGGGACTATTTCATTAAAAATATATATTTTTTTAGTCTTTGTGTTTATTTAGAAACAAATTTCTTCTT
This sequence comes from Neoceratodus forsteri, assembly GCA_016271365.2. Lineage (NCBI taxonomy): Eukaryota > Metazoa > Chordata > Ceratodontiformes > Ceratodontidae > Neoceratodus > Neoceratodus forsteri. The sequence continues at coordinate 132,928,751 of JADMNL010000022.1, forward strand.
TTTTCTTACTGCTTAATTAAAATTTACAGAGATGTCCATTTTCTAAGCACAATAATACCCTCCAGGGTGGGCAGTATGGGCAATACCAGACCTTCCAGGAGCTATAAGGCTCTCTGTCTGTGGCATCAGGCCTCATTACACCCATGGGCGGTCCGGTGTTGCCCAATACTGCCCACCCTGTTGGGTATTATTGCTTGCTTACCATAAACTGCATATTTCCCATCTCATAAAAAAATCTTCTGTAAAAAGTTGCTTTTGGATGGCCTGCAAAATTAAAGGCCTGGGTTCTCCATAATTAAAGGCCACTGATTTTGTTCCATATCTTGGGAGCCATCTTACTGTAGCTGTATCTATCCCTTATCTTAAAACTATCTCAACTAAAACTACATTTTATGGTCCATCAACCCTAAAGGCTAAACAGGCAATCTTCAGCTTCAGCTGACTCAGCATGATAGAGTCACATATAGGTTACTCAGGAGGCATCTTCTGCTAAAACCATCTTAGACTGTCTGCATACATATGCTGTTCTTGTAAATGCAATGTCTTTTGGTAAAATCAATTTGCCCCTTTTGTATAAGTGTAGGGCTATATCCATTTCTTTCAACAGCACTCCGTAATGTTGCACTAAATTGTTCATACAGTGTGTCAAGTCCTTTAGCAATACATGGCATCTCTTTAAATTCTGACAGAGTGTCATTTATTGCTTGTATTGTATCAAAATAGGATGCTGTGCACCCAAGTCATGTAGAGGTTACTCAGGGGGATCATCTGCTAAAACCATCTTAGACTGCCTGTATAAATATACTGTTCTTATAAATCCAATGTCTTTTGGTAAAATCAATTTACCAATTAAATAGACTACTGTGCACCCCAGTTTCCATGCAGTCTACTTTTGGCCCTTCTGACATGTCCTGGGCAAGCCCAGACAAGTCAACCTTCACTCCACCCATAGCAGCATCACAATATGGAAGGGGGGCTGTGTCATATCTTGCACACGTGGGAGTGAGAAGGGGTTGGGGTGGTTGGTGCTGAGTCGTATCTAGTGCACACAGGGAGGGAGGGTGAGGGACATTGCGTCATTTCTGGCACACATAGGAAGTGGAAGGGGCAGGGACATTGCATCATTTCCAGAACATGCAGAAGGGACAGGACATTACATCATTTACAGTCATCAACCAAATTTTGACAGTTAGTATACACATACACTACTAATGAATCACATTCAGTGCTGAGATATACATCAACAATTGTTAATTAGTGCTGCTTCTTAATTGCATCAAATTGAATAGCTGTAAACAATGCACAATGCTACTTATGAATTACTGAACAGAACACCTGCTCTAGCCAGCAAGACACACCACAGCCATACAGCAGTGCTCTCAACACCTCAGCCTTCTTCTCCTCCTAGTATCTCTTGTGTGTAGACACCTTGGATCTTCCTCCGACACAGGCCAAAACAGCAGGGCACAGCACTTCCACCACCTCAGTGGTACCAGTATGTAGTAGGCAGTTGATTGTGATAAAAAGAACCACCTCCTCTACCTCCTTTGTACTCCCTAAGCTGATTCAGCCATGTCCTTCTCACAATAACATCACGTAAGAAGCAGCATTGGCTTGGCTACCACTTCCAATCATCATAGTGACTGATGATTCATTGCCACCAATGTGATAAACAGAAGTGCCTCCTGTACCGCCTCAAAACTCTCCTCTTGATAGATGTATCCTGGTCCTCCTCCTCCATTAGGCCACTGACTGAAGTCTGCAGGCATCATCACGTGTAACCACACTTCATCAAGGGCTTTCTTCATCTGCTGTTGGTAAGACACCTGCACTGCTTTTCAGACACAGCAGCCCTTCTATAAGACTACAGAAAATCAGTCCATGAGACTCAATGCAGCATTAAAATGTTTTCCTGTAATATCTTCTTCATGCAGGTTTGGCTGGTTCTACTACGGAACACAAAAAGCAAAACAGAATTGCACAGCCAGCAGTAGTACTCTGATGGCAAGTACCATTGTGATTTAATGTTTTCCTTTACTTTGATTTAATTTCCTCTCATTTCTTTTATTTTCCTTTCTTTTCCTTTTGTTTCTGCTCCTTTACTTTACTTTTCTTTCCACGACTTTCATTCACAAAAATCCTTTCTTGTTTTCCAGGTGCTTTCTGTGGACTGACATCATTTGCTTGGTGAAGCAAGCACACTGTTGTAACAAATTCAGGCACAAGAAATAGCTTTAGGGATAAGGAAGAACAGTAGAATCAGTCATTTAGAAATGAAATTAACTTATCAATTATGGTACAGAAACAAGTCCCCACACCCACACCCAAAAAAAGAAAAATACTTACCTTCATGGTTGGACAATGTTGTGTATGAGTCAAACAATAGCATCTATGTTATAGCAGTCCAGCAGTATAATGTCATATATCTGCATTTGGCATAAATAACTGAAAATCAATGAAAGAGAAGTATGAATATATTGGACTTCAACCAGTAGCAATAACCCCCCTCCCTTACAATGAAAACAAAACAAAGGTACATACCTGTGCACTATGTCTACATGCCATCATGAACCCCCAATGAGCAATCCCCCCAAACCCAAACAAAAAAATGACTTACCTTCATGGTTGGCCAGTGTTGTGCATGATTCAGACTACAGCATCTATGTTGTAGCTGTCCAGCAGTATTATGTCATATGCACAAATAACTGAAAATCAATGACAGAAAATTATGGACAGATTAGACTTCAAACAGTAACAATAACTCCCTACCATTATAATAAAAAGAAAATAAAGGTACTTATCTGTGCAGTTTGTCTATATGCCATCATGAATCCAGGAACATAATGAGCAAGAGGTTGTTTCTCTGACTTTGTAACAAAAACAGCAGCATCAATACACCCTCTACATGTGGCAATAGATTTGACTAAAAGGAAGTGATTTCTCTCTGGGGCCAGAACTTCACATTTCTGGCAAAGTGGTGGTGGTGATGGTGGTGGCAGGCCTAAAAATGCTTAGTACAATAAATATGTTTAGATTCTTTTGCAAGCTTCTCATATTATTTGCACCTCCTTCTCTGGTGTGTGTAGCAACAGTATTTGACTGAAAAGAACTGGTGTGGCAGGCCCAAAATTGTTTAGTACGATAAATATGTTTAGGTTCTCTTACAAGCTTCACAAATGCTTTGTACTGCCTTCTCTGGTGTGTGTGGCAACAGTATTTGACTGAAAGTATGTGTTTTCTTCTTGGGGACACAACTTCACATTTCTGGCAAAAGTGCTGCTGGTGGTGGTCACGGTGGTGGGGTGGCAGGCCCAGAAATGCTTAGTATGATAAATATGTTTAGGTTCTCTTGCAAGCTTCACATATGCTTTGCAACACCTTCCCAGGTGTGTGTTGCAACAGTGTTTACATAGAAACATAGAAGTTGATGGCAGATAAGGACCGCAAGGCCCATCCAGTCTGCCCATTTCTTTTTCTACCTTATGAATGTGCCATTGGTCTTTGCTCTGTCAATGACCTATTTATTCATACTCATCTGTATTGCTCCCTTATGCCTATCCCATGCCTGTTTGAATCCCTGCACTGTATTCATATCCACCAATTCCTGAGGTAGGCTATTGCATGCATCCACCACCCTTTCTGTGAAAAAGAACTTCCTCACATTACCCCTTAATCAGCCTTCCTCTAATCTCATGCTGTGTCCTCTTGCCCTGTTATTTTTCTTATATTGAAACATGTTAGACTCTTTCAGCTTGTTAATGCCCTTAAGGTGTTTGAATGTTTTGATCATATCACCTCTCTGCTTCCTTTGCTCTAGGGTTTACATATTGAGCTCTGTTAATCTGTCCTCATATGTTTTCTGATGCAGTCCCTAAACCATTTTGGTTGCCCTTCTTTGAACTGCCTCAATTTGGTTAATGTTCTTGTGAAGGTGTGGCCTCCAGAACTACATGCAGTACTCCAGATGGGGCATAACCAGTGTCTTGTAAAGAGGGATTATTACCTCCATCTTACGACTTGTGATACCCCTACTAATGCAGCCCAACATCCCCCTAGCCTTACCTACTGCTTTAGTGGTCTGCTTGGATGACTTCAGGTCATTGGTGATGATGATGCCCAAGTCTCTTTCTTCCCTTGTGATTGCCAGCAACTCCCCTCCCAGGCTATAGGTGGCTATAGGGTTTCTCTTCCCTATGTGCATGATCTTGCACTTCTTTGAGTTAAACCCCAGTTTACCACTCTTCTGGCCATTTTGCCAGTTTATCCAGATCTCTTTTCATTCTACCCACCCCATCTGGATAATCTATTCTGTTGCCGATCTTGGTGTCATCTGCAAACAGACAAACCTTACCCTCCAGTCCATCTGCAATGTCACTGATGAATATATTGAAGAGGACTGGCACCAGGACTGATCCCTGAGGTACCCCACTTGTGACTTGCATCTCTTCTGACTGTATACCATTAATCATGACTCTCTGTTTTCTGTTCATCAACCTGTTTGCCACCCAGTTGACAAACTTCTGACCCACCCCAAGCCTACCCAGCTTATTAATCTTCTATGTGGACCAGTATTGAAAGTTTTGCTGAAGTCAAGGTAGGTGACATCAACTGCTCCCCCTTGGTCCACCACTCTGATTACCCAGTCAAAGAAATCTATGAGATTAGTTTGACTGGACCTTCCTGTTGTAAACCCATGCTGTCTTGGATCCTGTGCTTCTATGAATTCCAGGTGTTGCACTATCCTTTCCTTAAGGAGTGCCTCCATAATCTTGCCCACTACTGAGGTAAGACTAACTGGTCTGTAGTTCCCTGCCTCCTTCTTGCTACCACTCTTGTGGAGCAGGATCACTTGAGCCCTTCCCCAGACTTTTGGGACAGCTCCTGTGCTCAGAGACTCACTAAACAGTTCTGATAATGACTCTGCTAGTTCCACACTTAGCTGCTTTAGTACCCTGGGATGTATGCCATCAGGTTCCATTGCTTTGTCCACCCTGAGCTTATCGAGCTCTTGTAGGACCCTTTCTTTTATGAAGAGACTACTGCACACCTCCCTCCCCCCTGTGTCCATTGGGCTGAGCTGTGGTCCTTGCTCTACCTTCTTTTCAGTAAATACTGAGCAAAAGTATCTATTTAGGATAGATGCTTTTACATGATCTTCCTCCTCACAGGACCCTTATCCCCTTTGATCTTGACTGAAAGGATTTGTTTTCTCTCTGGAGACACAACTTCACATTTCTGGCAAAGTGTTGGTGGTGGTGGAGTGGTAGGCCCAAAAATGCTTAGTACAATAAATATGTTTAGGTTGTCTATCAAGCTTCACATATGCTTTGCACCACCTTCTCTGCTATGAACAGCAACTGCATTTGACTGAAAGGATGTATTTTCCCTCTGGGGACACAAGTTTACATTTCTGACAAAGTGCTGGTGGTGGGGGGGTTGCAGGTCCAAAAATGCTTAGTAGGATAAATATGTTTAGGTTCTCTTGCAAGCTTCACATATGCTTTGCACAGCCTTCTCTGGTGTCTGTGGCAATAGTATTTAACTGAAATGAACTGGGTGGCAGGCCCCAAAATGTCTAGTAAGATAAATATGTTTAGGTTCTCTTACAAGCTTCACATATGCTTTGCACCACTTTCTCTGGTATGTGTGGCAACAGTGTTTGACTGAAAGGATGCCTTTTCTCTCTGGGGACACAACTTCACATTTCTGGCAAAGTGTTGGTGGTGGTGGTGGTGCTGCTGTGAATGACCAAAAATGCTTTGTAAAATAAATATGTTTAGATTCTTTTGCAAGCTTCACATATACTTTGCACCTCCTTCTCTGGTGTGTGTGGCAACAGCATTTTGACTGAAAGAATATGTTTTCTCTCTGGATACACAACTTCACATTTCTCACAAAGTGCTGGTGGTGGCAGGGTGGCAGGCCCAAAAATGCTTAGTACAATAAATATGTTTAGGTTTTCTTGCAAGCTTCACATATGCTTTGCACCACATTTTCTGGTGTGTGTGGCAATAACATTTCACTGAAAGGATGCATTATCTCCCTGAGGACACAACTTCACATTTCTGGCAACGTGCTGGTGGTGGTGGTGTTGAGGGGGTGGAAGGCCCCAAAATGCTTAGTACCTTATGTATGTTTTGGTTCTCTTGCAAGCTTCACATATGCTTTGCATCACCTTCTCTGGTGTGTGTGGTAACAGTATTCGACTGGAAGGAGCTTGGGTGTCTGGCCCAAAAATGCTTAGTACGATAAACATATTTAGAGTCTCTAACAAGCTTCACATATTTTTTGCGCCACCTTCTGTGGTATGTGCAGTGATAGTATTTGACTGAAATTATGCGTTTTCTTCTTGGGGACACAACTTCACATTTTTGGCAAAGTGCTGGTGGGCTGGTAGGCCCAAAAATGCTTAGTATGATAAATATGTTTAGGTTCTCTTGCAAGCTTCACATATGCTTTGCACAGCCTTCTCTGGTGTCTGTGGCAACAGTAGTTCACTGAAAGGATGCATTTTCTCTCTGGAGACACAACTTCACATTTCTGCAAAGTGCTGGTGGTGGTGGGTTGGTAGGTCAAAAAATGCTTAGTAAGATAATTATGTTTAGGTTCTCTTGCAAGCTTCAAATATGCTTTGCATCGACTTCTCTGGTGTGTGTGGCAACAGTATTTGACTGAAAGGATGTGTTTTCTCTCTGGAGACACAACTTCATATTTCTGGCAAAGTTCTGGTGGTGGTGGCGGTTGGTTGGCAGACTCAAAAATGATTAGTAAGATATATATTTTTAGGTTTCCTTGCAGCCTTCTCCTATGTTTTACACCACCTTCTTTGGTGTGTGCAGCAACAGTATTTGACTGTAGGGATGCATTTTCTGTCTGGGGACACAACTTCACATTTCTGGCACAGTGCTAGTGGTGGTGGTGGGGAGAGTGGCAGGCCCCAAGATGCTTAGTATGATAAATATGCCTAGGTTCTCTTGCAAGCTTCACATATGCTTTGCATCACCTTCTCTGGTGCATGTGGCAGCAGTATTTGACTGAAAGGAACTGGGGTGGCAGCCTGGCAGGCCCAAAAATGCTTAGTACGATAAATATGTTTAGGTTCTCTTAAAAGCTTCACATATGCTGTGCATATGTTGGGCAACAGCATTGACTGTATGGATGTGTTTTCTCTCTGAGGACACAATTTCACATTTCTGGAAAAGTGTTGGTGGTGGTGGTGGTGGTGGTGGGGTGACAGACCCAAAAATGTTTAGTATGATAAATATGTTTAGGTTCTCTTGCAAGCTCCACATATGCTTTGTACCACCTTCTCTGCTGTGTGCAGCAACAGTATTTGACTGAAAGAATGTGTTTTCTCTCTGGGGACACAACTTCACATTCTGGCAAAGTGCTGCTGGTGGTGGTGCTGGGTTTGTAGGTCCAAAAATGCTTAGTACGATAAATATGTATAGGTTCTCTTACACGATTCACATATGCATTGCATCAACTTCTCAGGTGTGTGTTGCAACAGTATTTCAGTAAGTGAAGCAATTAATGTCTGGGGACACAACTTCACATTTCTGGCAAACACAATAAACATGTTAAGTGCTTAAATATAAAATGCACACCTGTTTCATAAAAAGCTTGAATTCACTTGAATACATGTCCCTGTGTCATGATTAGTGTTTCCTAAAAATAGCATGCTGTTTGGTTTTCTGGTTTTCTTTAAATCAGCATCTGTTAATGTGTTCTGCAGTATTTTTTTATTGGTCTTTGGTAACTGGGTAAGGCCCACGTGCCTATTTTCAGGGGCGATCTGGGAGCACTGGGTGGTTAAGAGAGTTGCTCAGAGTCACACAATATGCAAGTGGAGGTTGTGAGAATCAAACCCAGGTCTGGTCTGCTGGATGTTTCAAGCTTGTTCACACCTTGTTCCTCTAACCTTTTGACAATACTTCCCACACAAAGCAACTGAAACAGTGAAGACGTTTCTGTCCCTGTCAGTGAGCAATGACATCATACCTGTCCTGGCTGATGCTTCACCAATTAAATCCCTGATTGACCGAATAAGCTGTTGCATTTCCTAGTTAGAGCAGTTTGTGGAGCTAATTATTTTCACTCAGAGTTTTCTACTAACCCAGCTGGCCTGTGTTTAGAGAGTTATGCTCAAAATCTATCTTTCTGTTCTCATAAAAAGTTGATCATTTGGGGTGCAGTGCTGAATTTTAGTGGCATGAATAAATGTCTATGAGAAATGATCTTGTCTGTTTCACAGATGTCAGTTCTCTGTCATCAAAACTCTGCATTCTATTCTGGCTATATAACACAGGGTTGTTTAATGGATATAAAATAAAGCTTCAGTCCGATAATTCCTAGAAGTAGTGTGTCTTTGATATAGCCTCAATAAATAGGCTCATGTGAGAACAATTTTATTTTTGTCAGATTGACAAACATGTGTCTACCACACTGCTATTTCAGGAACAAGTACTGTTTGAAATCACAAAATTCAGTTCTTTGTGGGATTCTGTGTGAAAATACATCATGTATGTGTATAACTAGAAATACTATATGGCATCCTGATGCCTCTGTCTCCTGCCTCTCAGTTGAGGCTCCTGCACCCCACTTCCTCTGTCCCCCACTCCCACATTCAGGGCCAATGCACACTGTTGTCCCCCTTTTCCTGTCTCAACAGACAGGGCTGTTGTGCTCTGCTAAACCCTAGAGTCCCAGGACCACTGCTTTCACAGTTTGGGCTGCTGCACCATGCTGCACCAGGCCACCAAAGGTGGGGCTTTTGCTGCACCCCATTACCCACTTTCATCACCCCAAATTGGCAGGGTTGCTGCACCATGTGCACACCATCACACAGTCAGGGCTGCTGTACCCTGATTCTCCACTGTGTTCTGTACCACAGTGAAGGCTTCTGCATCATACTGTCCTCTGTCCTCTGACACCACTGTGCCCTGCTGCACCATACAGCTTCCTGCCCCCACAGTTAGAGATGTTGCATCAAACTGCTCCCTGCTGCTAGTCAGATCCTTTGGTATACTTCCCAAAACTACCTGATAGAAAATACAAAAAAATGCTTTCATCTTGTGCTATAGGGTGGGAGACCGAGGGTAGCAGGTTGCAGCAGCCTAAACTGTTTGTTCAGGAGACAGCAAGGTGCAGCAGCCCTGACTGTGTTTGGAAGATAGTGGACAGCAGGTTGCAGCAGCCTCATATGAGAGAGGAGGCAGGAGGCTTTTGGGACAGGGGAAAGGGGGAAGCAGAGAGTTGCTGCCTCAACTGTTGAGCAGGAGACAGTGGCATGAGGATGCCATGTAGTATTTCTAATTATACACATACATGATGTATTTTCACACAGAAACCCTCAAAGAATTAAATTTTATGAGTTCATACAGTACATGTTCTTGAAATTGCAGATTGTGGCAGATATAGGTTCATCAATCCGACATATAAACACCATTGTTATCATATGAACATATTTATTGAGGTTACATCAAAGACACGCTACTTCTATGAACTCCCAGCAGCAGAACTCCCTTCCTGAGCTGGGGAGGGGGCTGCAGTCCCTTTTGAAAAAAAATAGCCTGTTAAGGCATGGGCTCCTTATTGGTGCTCCAGCACCAGCTAGTCTGGACTAAGCCTAGTCTGGAAACTGTCTCTCCATCACAAAAAGAAATGTAAAGAAAATGAAAGAAAAAGACAGTAAGAACTCAGAAAAAAGAAGTATACACTAAAAAATTGTATAAAGTCAGAAACTACAGCAAAGAAAGATAATGATTAAAACTAAAAAGGAGTAAAATATTCAACTTAAATTCTAAAGAATCAGAAATATAAAATGCTCTGTCTCATCTGACTCAATCAGACTGTCTCTACTCTCCTTCAGCTGCAACTGCTGAAATGAAATGGAAACATTCACTTCCTGCCTGCCTGGAGTCTCACATGTGATATGCAGAAAGTGAATCATGACAAACCATGTTTTTCATTAACTTCGAAGTTGCTAACAAAGTTAAAGTTGTCTTCAAAGTTAACCAGCAAAGTTTTGGGACCAGATTAAGAAAATTACCTTTGAAGTTACTAAAAAAAAGTCAAAGTTAACTGACAAAGTTTTCCAGTGAAGTTTTAGCACCAGAGATGTCATTTATGAGAAGTGTTTTGCAGGGTGAATTGATGACTTTGTGAGACCTTTGCTGGTGGATTTAAACTTCACAACATCTCTACACCTGTCCTGCCATGGAGGAAAAAGGAAAAAGGTTTGGTAGAGTGGAAATCAGGTTGCATTCATATAAGACGATATTGTAAAAGTAGCAGGAGAGTCAGAGTGGCATTGCAGAACCATGATGCTAGTGTACATAAAGTGATTTATCTGCCTGCAATACAGGCAAATATGTGTGGTCCACAGCCAAGCACTGCAGCCACAGGGAGGAGCTGATAGCTGTCTGCATTGTGATGGGGCATACAAAGTCTAAGGATATGAGTAGGGATTGATTAAATTAGGAATGTTCAAATGTAGAAAGATATCCAGATGGATATTCTCCAAGTTCCTCTTGGTCCTGAAGCCTGTGAGGAACAAAAGCTACTGAAAGTGGACAAGCAAACATTTGTTAAGATTCAATTGAAAGAGAGTGATGTGTTGCATAGCAGAAGAATAATAGACACCCAGTTGAAAAAGGAAGCATAAGGTGCAACAATTCTGACTTGAAAACAGAAGTCACACCCCGCAAAATTGACTACCCTTAGTGCATAATGTAGTTGAAAGTACAGGACTTAGCGACACTCAGAATTACCTAGTGGGGAGGAAAATGACTACGGTATCATGAAGGAGGAATTCCAGCTATTCTAATAAGATAGCTCAGGCAGGAAAAGAAGTAGATGGTGCACTTTTTTTTGAAAGTGGATTACTATGAAGACATCCATTTATTTGGGCTTTGAAGGATACATATGCTATTGTTTGTTGAAAAAATATTTCTGCTTTATTTATCAAGGTGTGGCAGGCAGTTTTCAGCTTTAACATATTTGTATCAGTGGCTTCAGGATGACTGTGGCTAGCTGTTCGTGTGTTCAGACAGCTCTATTTTCCATTTTTTGGTTGGCTTGTGCGCATGTGTAAGCAACATCTTGTGCTAGTAGCAGATTTCAGAAGTGCGTCAGTGTCGGTAAATGCAGGGCACGCTTTAGTAGGTGCGTCCCTCATTCCTCAATGAGCCAGCATGCTAGCACTGACAGAAATTGTATGTAAAGTGGACACAACTTGTAAAAAAAGTACCACTGCAATCAAAGACAAGCTCATCATGCAGCAGCACAGATAACACAACTTCCTTATGTCTTTCCTGGTGAAACATTTAAACAAACATGGCAGCAGCTGCCACTGTCTGCCACACAATCTCCAGAAAGTCAACTATGGAGGTGCCCAATACCCCCCTCTCTGCATGTCTAACAACCCCCAGATTGTGTGGCACACTGGGAGCCCACCCCAGTATGCCTCCTTTTAATGGAAAGCTGGCCGTGTTGGCATGTTTCTGTCCTTGCTTCACCCCCATTTTGTGGTACATTGGGAGCCCACCCCAGTGTGGCCAACGTCACCCCACTCAAAAGTCAGGAGGCACACTGGGAGATCACCCCAGTGTGCCCAACATTTGTTTTCTTTCACCTGTAAAGAAAGAAAACCGTCCACAGTGTTCATTTTTTTTTCTGTACCTGAAACAAAGAAAATGGTCCCTTGCTGCCAGCGGTGTCCCGTCCCTCAACCCACACCCACCGTCTGCACAACCCACCTCCCCACACACACCCACACCCCATGCTTAACTCTAAAGGTCCAGTGCTGTGATCTTCTGTGGAGCAGGAACGTGTCTGCACTCGTCAAAGCCAACCACAAACTGAAGAAATGCCAGTAAGCTGTATAATGGCATAAATGGGGGGGTGGTCAACTTAGGTGGATATCTCAGCCATTGTTTTGAATTTTGCCTCCAAATGTTCTACATAGGGTTCTTGGGACCCCACCTCATGAACACATGCACTGTCAGCTCATTATTTGGTCCTGAAAGCTCATGGCATGAATCACCTTTTGGGACCAATCAGTAAAACAACAATTCCACTGTTCATGAGGTGGGGTCCCAAAAAGCCTATCTTGCAAATTTGGTGGAAACATTCCAAAAAAATGAGTGTGTTTTATGAGTGTGCATTGCTCAGTTTCCACACATGCTCATAATTTCAACAATTTTTAATATTTTCACTCCAGATTTTCAACATTGCCATTTTTTAACACCTACTTATGAACCGTACAGCTGTTATTTTTCATATCTTGCCCAAAATGTGTTTTCAAGCATGTGGCACACAATGGCGTGGTTGCTGTGTGTAATCAATGTTCAGGACACATTAACAAAATCACAGTGATACTATTCATGAGCAGAGGTCCCAAAATGTCTATGTTGAAAATCTGGTTAAAAAAATTCCCACAATAATTGTATTACGGGCGTGCATTGCGCAGTTTCTATGCACGCTCGTGACTTCACCAATTTTTAATAGTTTCACTCCAGATTTTCAACATTGCCATTTTTTTACACCTCCTTATGAACAGTACAGCTGTCATCTTTCACATCCTACCTGAAATGTGTTTTTGCACCTGTGGTGCCAAATGGCACAGTCACTGTGCAAAATCAGCTTTGGGCTAACAAACTCATTATGCCACTCTTCATGTGGTGGGGTCACAAAAAGCCCATGTTGAAAATTTGGAGTGAAAATAGCAACAAAAACCCAGGGTGTTAGGGTTTCCAACTGTATTGCCCCACCTTCTACAGACTGACAGGTGACTTGGGATTGTCGGCTGCAATGTTCATGCCATTCCACCACCACCCTGCAGCCAGTGACAGGCATCGAGGTGTGCCTTGAACTCTTCGGCCCCAAAGTTTGCCCCATTTTCCTATACTGCACCCATCTCAGAGTATTTCCTTATGGAATGGGTTGAGCATACAGCCCAAAGCCCCGAAGGCACACCTCGGCACTTGTTGGTGTCTGCAGAATAGGGTGAGGTGAAATGGCATGAATGTTATGACAGATGACCCAAAGGCACACCCCAATGCTTGTCAGTCCCTGTAGGGTGGGGGTAGGGTCAGCATCAGTTCACTTCTTCACTTCCATTCCTATTATGCATATCTCTAACTCCTGCACTACCAATGCCAATGCCAGCAAGTCAAGATTCGGCATTGACAAATGCTTGTTTTCATTGCTTCTCTTTCCTGGTTTTCATCTTTGCACATTATCTGTTTAAAAAGCAATGAAAAAGTAAGCACTGAGCAAACCATGGATGGTGCTACACATAATGGAAAACTAAAAAGATAAAAACTGAGCATCCATCAATGCAGGACAAAAGTAAGCACAATGAAATAATTTGCAAAATCATTTACTGTGTACCACAGCAATGCGATAAGAACATGTAGCTGGACTGGCTCAAGGACAAACACTTACCTTTCACCCAGTTACCTACTAGGTTTCATCAGAGTTGATGAAGCCCAGTAGGTAACTGGGTGAAATGTAAGTATTTGTCCGCAAGCCAGTCCAGCTACATGTTTTTTTCGCATTGCAGTGGTACACAGTAAATGTTTTTGCACATTATTTCATTGTTCTTACATTATCTGTTTGTGAAAACTCAAGAGGGTTGAAAAAGTCAGTGGACCAGCCACTGTAGTCAGTGCTGCAGCAACACACTCTGGGCTGGATTCCATACACGTATTTGAGTGACACTTATCTAAAAACACAAGTCTAACAAAACTGCTCACTCAAGAGGTTAAAACTTTAGTTTTTCTCTTATCTTATTTTACATTTCTTTGGTAGTTTTCAGAGACAAAAAAGTCATACACAGTACTGATGATTTAAACCTGAGGAACCAAAGTTACAGCAGCTTGCAGATATCAACACTCTTAAAGAGCAAGTGCTTAGTACAGATGTACTGTATATCTTAAAGAATGAAGGTGTGTACTCTTTAAATGGCTTTTTAATCATTTTGTTTGCTTTTATTTGCTTCTTTAATTATCTTTTCATTATTTTATAGGAGGAATGGGAATGCCTGACACTGGGACCCACAGATGAGACCAGGGAGAATGGGCAGGTCCTCCAAGCTGGAGCCCCAGGGAATGGGGGAAGGGACCCAGGATGAAGGGGAAGCTTCTCCTACTGGGGGACTCTACTGTCTGGGGTGTGAAATTAGGGACACCTAGCAAGAGGGAGAGGGAGATCAAGTGCCTCCCAGGAAGTGCAGCATGGAGGCATAGGAAGCAAATCCATAGGATTGCTAGAGTGATAGCCAGGAGGGAGGAGCTGGATGTCTCATTCCACCTGGGGACCAATAACCTTGTGAGGAGAAGCGTATAGTTAGTCAGAGTCCAGGAGGATTTCAGGAAGCTGGGGGGGGCATGAAACATGTAGCACATTCCATCTCATTCTTAGAGGTGCTACCTGTCCAAGGCATGGGGGAGGCCATGGCACTCCACATCTGAACATTTAACTCCTGGTTGAAGGATTGGTGTGGATGGGAAGGATTTGGAGGGACTGGGGCCCAACCTGGGCAGATGAAACTTTGTATCAGGAGGCCATTGAGACAAATCATTTGCAAGAAGGTCCAGGAAGACATAGATACATAACAGATAAGACTAGTATCATACTGGAAAAACAAAATACAGTGCTTACAGATTCTTGTACTGATAAAACTAAAACAAAAAAACAGCTCAGATACAAAACTGACACAGTGAACACTCAAAGCTTGCACAGATGCTGAGACAGCAAATTACAAGGGAGATTGAGAAAGGATGATAAAGGAATGGAAGAGCACAATACAAGGGACCTAGGCAGTTCAAGACAACTCAAAGTTTGAGGCACAAAAGGACTAGAGTCCACAGGAGGAAGGAGTACTATTGAGAGGATGCATGGGCTGAGGGGACAGGAAAGTGGATAGGAAACAGAGCATGAGCGGTGGAGCAGGGAGGGAAGAAACAGAAGGAACTGTAGACCATACAAGCTAAGGGGATAGGACAGAAAGGGGAACAAAATTAGAGGAGGTAGGAAAGGAGAAAGGGATTAAGTGCTAGAAAAGAGCCAAAGGGTGATGTTCAAGGATCTGCAAGGTGACTCAGGCACAGCAGTTGCATTTTTCCCTCAGTGTGAGTCTAAGCATGGACCTGAATGTATTCAAGCAAATGGCATGATTTAGTTTTAGTGATTTTTGAAGGGAGTTCCATAGTAAGGGTAATGCATGACTTGTTGATAATGCACCAAACCAGGTTCTAATCCTGGGGATGTCAAAAGTTGTGTAAGAGAGTTCTAAGAGTATAACACAGGGAGCATGTGTAAACATGGAGCAAATGTAAGGGGAGAGTTTGACAGTCAGGGTTCTGTAGACCCAGAGGGATGCATTCTGTAGACTCTTGATATTAAGAGATGACCAGCCAATCTGCTGGTAAAAGGAACAGTCGTATGTTTTGAAGGGGACATTTGAGACAAATCTTAGAGCCCTGTGATAAAGTGTGTCCAAAGTAGATAAGGCTGTCTTCTGTCTGTG
This sequence comes from Neoceratodus forsteri, assembly GCA_016271365.2. Classification (NCBI taxonomy): domain Eukaryota; kingdom Metazoa; phylum Chordata; order Ceratodontiformes; family Ceratodontidae; genus Neoceratodus; species Neoceratodus forsteri. The sequence continues at coordinate 132,944,286 of JADMNL010000022.1, forward strand.
ACTGTACAGGAAGTCAGCATAGTTGAGTAGCAGGGGAAAGGTTGTTTGGACAAGTCTGAGTTTGGTGTCGGTAAAAAAAGCCAGACCTTTGTTGTAATTTTTTAGCGGTGTCTTCAATATGTGTGACAAAGGGTAGCTTGGCTTCTGGCTAGCTTACAGTCCAGCCAGAAGCCAATATATTTAAATTTCTCAACAGTTGAGACAATTGAATCCCTGTCTCCATACCAAACCATACCAAGTGGTGATTGGAGGGAAGAGGGAGAGTGCAAGGAGGGGATCTGGACAAGGCAGAAGGCTGAAGGCTTCCAGATCTGGAAATAAGGTTCTGGACCTGTAAGCCTTGATGACAGATGCAGCCCTTGACATACAGTAACAGCAAAAATAGAGACATGGTATTCTGCTAATAACAGCTGGGATGTCAATGTACCAGACTACACACTTTTCAGAAGGGACACAGAAGGTAACAAGCATTTGTCAATGCTGAATGTTGTCTCGCTGGCATTGGCATTGATAGTGCCAGAGCTAGAGATGCATAATAGGAATGGAAGTGAAGTATTGAAGTGATGCAAACCCCACCCCCACCCTGTAGAGAGTGACAGGCATTGGGTGTGCCTTTGGGTCATCAGCTATAACGCTCATGCCATTGTACCTCACCCTACCTTGTAGACACTGACAAGTGTTGTGGTGTGCTTTGGGGTCTTTGGGCATTATACTTAACCCATTCCATAAGGCAATATGCTGACATGGCTGCAGTATAGGAGAATGGGGTGAATTTTGTGGCAGAACAATGCAAAGCACACCATGATGCCCGTCAGTGGCTGCAGGGTGGGGGTGTGGGTGGAAAGGCATGAGCATTACATCCAATGATCCCAAGTCACACCCCTGGTGCCTGTCAGTCTGTACTGGGTGGGGTGCTACAGTTGAAAACCCGAACACCATAGGAGTGTGGTGGTATTTTCACTCCAAATTTTCAACGTCGGCTGTTTGTGAACCCACCTCATGAAAAGCGGCACAATCAGTTTGTTAGCTGAAAGGTGGTTTTGCACAGCGGCTATGCCATTTGGCAACACAGGGATAAAAACATATTTTGGGCAGTGTGTGGAGAATGAGAAGGTGTGAAAAATGGCAACGCTGAAAATCTGGAGTGAAAATATGAAAAATTGGTGCAGTCATGAGCATGCATGGGAACTGCGCAACACATGTCCGTAACCCAATTATTTTTGGGAGTCTGTTACCCACATTTTTAACATAGGCATCTTGGGACTTCCCCTCATGACAGTGGCACTGTGATTTTGTTCATCTTTCCCAAAAGTTCCCATAGCGACCACGTCATTGTGTGCCAGAGGTGCGGAAACTCATTTTGGGCAGGATGTGAAAAATGACAGTTGTACTGTTCATAGGGAGGTGTGAAAAAATGCTAGTGTTGAACATTCGGCATGTAAATATTGCAAATTTGCTACAGTGTTACCATCATTTCCTCAAACTGTCCCAAAAAGTGCTTTCGCACAGTGACCACGCTATTCTGTGCTGGATGTGCAAAAACACATTTTGGGCAGAATATGCTGTACGGTTCATCAGGAGGTGTGGAAAAATGGCAATGTTGAAAATCTGGAGTAAAAATATTACAAATTCACGACGTTACGAGTGTGCATGGAAACAGCGCAATGCATGCTCATAAAACAGCCATTGTTGGAGAGTTTTGTCACCAAATTTGCAACATAGGCTTTTAAAGAGTCCCCCTCATGAATAGTGGCACTGTCATTTTGTTACTCAGTCCTTAAAGGTGATTTAGCACAGTGACCGCAAAATCACCTTTCAGGACTAAATAGAGCCATGACAGTGACTGAATTCATGAGGACGGGTCCCATTAACCCATGTTGAAATTTCTGCAAAAATTCCAAAAAATGCCCGAGATATGCACCAAAGTTGAAAACCTCCTATTTATGCCATTATACAGCTTACCAGCATTTCTTCAGTTCGCAGTCGGCTTTGAAAAGTGCAGACATGTTCCCGGTCCACTGAAAATTGTCATGCCAGACTCTGGAAGTAAGTATGGGGTGAAGTTGTGTGTCAGGAAGCAGGGTGCACAGAGGGTGGGTGCAGGTTGGGGAAGGGACAGAGAGATGGTGAGGGTCCATTTTCTTTTTTCACAGCTTTAAAAAAAATTAAAACCATCGCGGGACGGTTTTTGCTTTGCAGGGCATTTGACACTCTGGGGTGGGCTCCCAGCATGCCACCTAAGTCTTTTTCTGTGGGGATTCTGTAGCTGACGGGGGATTGGACATCCCCATCATCACATACTGGGGGGGACATGAGCTGAGGGGGATTGGGCACCCCTTGGCAAGTAACAACAGTGGGGCAGGGATGCATTATGTTGACAGAGAGTGGGCTCCCTCTTTGGCAAAATAAAAGGGGACGGGGATAAACACTGATGGGGATGGGCCCCCCATCAGCAAAGAAAAACTGTTTGGTGGCGCATAATGGTGAGCGGGATTGGGCACCCCCTCGGCATACATTCTAAATGGGAGGGGGCACATTATGCTGATGGGGAATGGGCTCCCCATCGGCATTGTGACAGGCAGTGATGGCAGTCACTGCCACCATGTTGCCTGCACGTTGGGAGGCTTGTTGAGGTTACGCTGCATGAGAGCTTCGCTCTCTTTGCAGCGGACCTTTTCTTTGTTCTGGTGGCCACATTAGAGATGCGTGAGGTCACTGCCTGCTGCTGGCTGATTGGGGAATGAGGGATGCACCTTCTGATGCATGCCTTGCATTTACCCAACAGTGACTGCACCTCCAAATGTGCTATTACTGCAATATGTTGGCTGCACATGAGCAAGCCAACATAAAAAGGGAAGGGGGCCTACGTATGTCAGAAAAGGCATAAAGGCTACAGAAGTACAGGGAAGGCAGGGGGCGGCTGAGGCAATGTGGGTCACCCTTGATCCAGGAAATGGCACAGCAATACATACAAGGGTGATCCACAGACCTCCAGCACAGAGGGAGGAAGTGGACTGGGTACTAGTGGAGGAAATAAACGACATGGCAGCTAATGGTGAAATCTTGTTGATGGGGGATTTCAATATGCCAGATGTGGATTGGACCACCCAGGCAGCTACTTCAGCCTGAAGCGCAGCCATCCTGGAATCCCTGTAGGAGGGTTGGACTCAGACAGCTGGTGCATGAGCCAATCAGGGACTACATATGCGTAAAGATATAAACAAGGTGGAGGCTATCCAGAGAGAAGCATATCGCAAAACCAGAAGTAGCGCTACACGTACTTCCAGTTTCAGACTGCTCAAAAGCACTTGCACTAGTGAGTGCCCCTCAGACTAAACAACCACTGTGATTGAGTTACTGATATACTATGCTATGAAACAACCAAATGCAAACTTGTATGTTTTTGTATTGAGCACTGTGTAATTGAATATTATTTAGAGAGGGGTGCCTTCTTGCTGGAGGCAAGCTCCTTGATTTTTACTGGCACTGAATTCTGGGACACTGGAGGACTGTTTCACCTCCCACTTCCTGGTCCCACAATTTTGAAGCCTTACAGGCTTTTACTCTGCACAAAACTATCTGCAGGACTACAAATCCTGACACCACTAATCAAAAGCCTTCTTAAAGGCTGATTTAAGCACTAAACAAATAAAATCTCCATATCGCGAAACCAGAAGTAGTGCTACACATACTTCCGGTTTCAGACTGCTCAAAAGCGTTCGCACTAGCGAGCGCCCCTCAGACTAAGCAACCACTGTGATTGAGTTACTGATATACTATGCTATGAAACAACCAAATGCAAACTTGTATGTTTTTGTATTGAGCACTGTGTAATTGAATATTATTTCGAGAGGGTTACCTTCTTGCTGGAGGTAAGCTCCTTGATTTTTACTGGCACTGAATTCTGGGACACTGGAGGACTGTTTCACCTCCCACTTCCTGGTCCCATGATTTTGAACCCTTACAGGCTTTTACTCTGCACAAAACTATCTGCAGGACTACAAATCCTGACACCACTAATCAAAAGCCTTCTTAAAGGCTGATTTAAGCACTAAGCAATTAAAATCTCCATATCATGAAACTGGAAGTAGCGCTACATGTACTTCTGGTTTCAGACTGCTCAAAAGTGCTCGCACTAGTGAGCGGGGCGAGCGTGCATGGGACCGCGCACAGAGATGAGCGCAGAGACACACACATTGGTGCGTGTCTTCCGTGTCTCCCGGGAAAAACGGGAAAGGGGACTGCCATCCACCCTGAGTGAAACCAGGTAATTCTACCTTAACACAATACCAAATTATAAGTTTTTTCTCTATACCCTGAATGATAACTTGGGGCAAACTCTAATACTATCTAACACAATGAAGAAAGCAAACAAAATGTGTCTAGCATGCCTCATGTACACCACAGGAAAACAAACACCTAGTTTTGTTTGTGACAGATGTCTATTGGTAGAAAACTTCAGGATGAAATCAAATGCCTACTACCTAAAGATAATTTGCAACCTGGAATAAAAGCACTTGAGGAATATATAGATCAGATGTCTTTGCTAGTTGAAAACAATGTATCCACCACTCAAATCTCTGAAGACCCACCACACCTTGATAAATCACTAAATAAATTCATCTTCTCCAACTTAGCAGAATCACCAGTCATTTCCTCAACCCCCTCAAACAATAAACCCAATGAAAACTGGACTTAAGTCCCCCATAAAAAGCATAAAACAAAAACCAAAAATCTGCATACAGAAAACCAAGAACTGGTCTTGCAAAATTCATTTGGTACCTTAAATTCTAAAGAAACTGATGGACATAGATTAGACAAGGCTGAAACTTTCTTAGCTACACCAACCCCCCCCCCATGTGTCAAACATAATTTTCAATCAAATTCACAACACAAAAACAATACACCTGAAAAAAACAATATAAAAATAAAAGAAACATCCCTCATGGGCAATACAGTAATAAAACAAAAACAGGTCATTGTATTAGGAGACTGTATCATTAAATACCTTGATAGACCAATATGCAATCCCAATAAACAGCAAAGAATGCGTTCGAGTTTCAGAGGGGCCAGAATAGCAGATATAACAAGACTGGCAAAACCAATATTAGCCAAAACAGAAAAAAACCCTCTGGTGATAATTCATGCAGGCACTAATGACACTAAAGAGTCTAATCTTACACAAATCAAGTAGGATATTGTAGCACTAAACAACAGCCTAAGCAAACATGGATGCTCAGTATGTATCTCAGAGGTGCTACCTATCCCCAGAGCCACCGAATATACCACCAAATAAATCAAAGCCTTAAATGAATGGTTACGAAAATGGTGTTACAAACAAAACATTAAATGTCTAACCCACTGGGAAGAATTTGAAAACCGACCATCCCTATACTGCTGGGATGGGCTACACCTCAGTAGAAGAGGGAGTACAATACTTGGACAAGAAATGAATGCCTACATAAATACCCATTTAAACTAAAAAGAAAAAAGGGGGGAGTCTGGGAATTCATCCCAATCTCTAGTTAATAAAGCAAACACACCACTAAATCATAACCTTAAGATACTCAGTTTCAATGCAAGATCCATGACTATTCCCAAACATGCCGAACTGGAAATACTAACACACACTCTAGAATTAGCAATAATAGCTATAACTGAAACTTGGGGTAACTCAGAAAAAATATGGACAACAGAAATACCAGGCTACAAACATTTTTTCAAAAGCAGAAATAATAAAAAAAAGAGGAGGAGATTTCAGTCTGTACATAAGAGATGATCTAAAACCCTACCAAAAAGACTCCAACCCCTGTTTAGAAAATATGTGGGTATACATTCAAGTCACATGTTCTTACAAAATACTGATCGGGACCTGCTATAGACCACCAGCCTCTGACCTAGAAACCACCAGACTGATTACTGAGGAAATACAGCAATTCTCTGATAAAAATTACACATTAATACTAGGAGATTTCAATCTGCCAACTATCAACTAGAATACATTAACTGGACTAAATCAACATGACAAACTATTCCTGCCTGCAGTAACCGACCAAGGTTTAAAACAGAAAGTGAGGGAGCCAACTAGGGAAAAGAACATATTAGATCTTGTCATCACCAACCTAGAAACCCCAATATCTGATATAACAATACTGCTGCCAATTGGAAATAGTGACCACATGACTATATATTTCCCAATTCAGCTACCCTCACAACCTAAAATAAACAATATTAAAGTAAAGCAATACCACAAAGCAAATTTTGACCTTATTGAGCAAGATCTGGGAACAACCAACTGGGAGCAGATTCTACCCCCCTTAAAAACAAACGAAGTATGGGAAACAGTAAAACAAAAATTCTACAACTTGACAAACAACATATCCCCGAGAGACTTAAATATAACAATAAAGGAAAATTCCTCAATGGTTTAATAAACACATAAAAACTCTAGTAACCCATAAAAAGAAACTTTTTTTCAAGCTTAAAAAGTCATCAGTATCTCAAACAGATAGAATATTAAAATCTGATAGACAAACAGTAAAGGAACTTAAAAAACATATAACAATAGCCAAACGCAACCTTGAATTCAAGATAGTGTATACAAAGGATTCCCGGAAAACTCTATATTCTTACTTAAACAAAAAAAAGAACTGTAATAACCAAATTGGACCTTTGATTGTAAATTCACAAACCATTACCTCAGATATCGAAACAGCCACTGAGCTAAATAATTACTTTTCCACCGTCTATACACATAAATCAGAAATCATAACTGTACCCCCTATTACTGACACAAATACAGAAAATATTTCGGAAGAAGAAATAAAGAAAGCAATAAACATTCTTAAAAAACACACAAGCCCAGGACCAGATGGAATCAGTTCCAGATTCCTACTGGAAACAAAAGACGAGATCATTCAGCCATTAACAATACTATTCAATAAATCATTGAATGAATCATCAGTACCAAATGAATGGCGCACAGCAATAGTTACACCAATTTTCAAGAAAGGTTCCCACTCAAAGACTGAAAACTACAGACCCATAAGCCTGACGTCCATCCCATGTATACTTATGGAAAAAATCATCAAGACCAAAATAGAACATGAACTAACACTATTAAAAATAACCGACATATATCAGCATGGCTTCAAACAGGGTTTTTCTTGTGTAACAAACCTCATTTCTTTTTATGAACACATTAGTTATCATTTAGACAACAACATACCTATGGACGTCATATTACTTGACTATAGCAAGGTGTTCGATAAAGTCTCTCACCCTCTACTGATTAAAAAACATCAAAATAGGGCTGTCACCCATAGTAACTTCCTGGATAAACCAGTGGCTGAACAACAGAACTCAGAGAGTCATGGTCAACATTGTAATGTCTAGGGATAGGGGAGTGAACAGTGGGGTCCCCCAGGGCTCTGTGCTCGGGTCTGTGCTCTTCAACTTATTTATAGGAGATATGTACATATCAAGTAACAACAAAATGGTGAAATTTGCTGATGACACCAAAATTGGGGGAAAAGCTACTAACCAAACCAAAGACTCTGGCCTACAATCAGAAGTGTTGTTAATTGAACAATGGGCATCCATAAACGAGATGTACTTTAATGTCTCTAAATGTGCAACTCTCCACCTGGGAAAAAACAATCCATTGCAAACATATTATTTAAATAACATGGCTATTAAAATATCTTCAGTAGAAAAAGACTTAGGTATCCTGGTTAATAACAACTTGTCCTCCACATCACACTGCACCAAAATAACCAACCAAGCAAAAGTCACTCTCAGAAGGATCAATAAAACTTTCATAAACAAAACTGAACAATGTCTACTCCCACTCTACAAATCTCATGTTAGACCATTCTTGGACTACTGTTCCCCCTTTTGGAACCCTTATTTAACTTCTGACATCAATAAGATCGAAAGTATCCAACACAAGACAACAAAATTATTACCCCACCTTTCTAAACTCAATTATACTATTAAATTAGAACAAACAGGTTTACACACACTATCTCAAAGAAGACTTAGAGGGGACCTACTATTATTATTCAAAATCACAGCAAACACTGAACAGATGTAAAACTGTGGCCTCAAATATTCCACTAGAAAACAGCTGCAAGACTACACAATAGACAACTGGAGATTATGAGAGCTAAAACCAACAAAAGAATGAGTTTTTTCACTATAAGAGCACCCAGAATATTGAACAAATTACCTCAGGAAATAGTTGACTCGCCTAACGTACTTACGTTCAAAAATAAACTCGATAAATGGTTAACAAACTAGGGACTTACTCAATGATCCACAAATGTAGAGGACAACCCCGATGGGCAAGACACATTCTTTTGTCCCACACCACCAAAGTACCAAAGTACCAAAGCAAGAAAGATGGTGCATGGTTATCCAAAATTCTAATAAATAAATAAATACTGTAGATAAATGATTTGCCCCACAAAACATATGAGGAGAGACAAAGAGACCTCAATATGTACTCAAGGGAGGAGATGAGAGGAAGGGGCAACATTATAGAAACTTTTAAGTACCTCAAGGGCATAAACAAGGTGCAGGTGGGGGATCTTTTCCAATGTAGAAAAGATACCAGAATGAGGGGGCACAATATGAAATTTCAGGGGGTAGATTAAGAGGTAATGTGAAGAAGGTTTTCTACACTGATAGGAAGGCGAATGCTTGGAATAGTCGGCCACAACAGGTGGTGGGGGCAGGCACAGTGGAGGGGTATAAACACACCTGGGACAAGCACACAGGAACCTTGAACAGTAAGGAAGTGATGAAAAGCTATTGACTACTTAGGGTGAGTGGACGCATACATGTATAGGGCCTACGGGCAGACTGGATGGCCTAGTGGTTGTTATCTGCTGACAATTTCTATGTTTCTATTTTGCCAACTACTAATAAAAAAGAATCCAATGGAATTCTTGTATTTTGATGTCAGAAATATGTTACTGGCAAGGCTGGCAGTGTATTTCAATAAGAAACTGTAAACCTGAGTTCAGATTTTTATGTTGTCTTGTACGTGCAGTGCAGATAACATATTGTGGTTGCTTCAGTTGAGAAGCAAGTTTTGGAGATGCAGTCATGGTGCAGCCAATGGTGCCACTACTTTTTGAGGCTGGGCTCTGTGGTGCCAATGGCATAGCACGCTTTCTATGACAGCAGTTGAACAAATGTTCCACAACCTTCTAAAGAATTAGCCGCTGCAATCAGGGAGTGCAACGCAGCAGTCCCTGATTGCAGCAGCCAATTACTACTTGCCTGCTCTGGGCAAGCAACATGGCAGCAGCTTCCCCATCAGCTTCTCACCTTTTATCTGTGAAAGCCAATGGGGTGCCCAATCCCCATCAGCATGATGTACCTCTTCCATTTCTTGTGTGCTGAGGGGGTGCCCAGTCCCCCTCTGCTCATGTGACCCCTGTTTCCACTCACCAATGGGGGTGCCCAATCCCAATTGGCATGTCCCATCTTACATAGATACATAGACAGTGTCAGCAGATAAGGGCCTATGGCCCACCCAGTCTGCCCATTTGAGCTTGTAAGTTCAGTTTGTTTTCCTAGAAGTCTGTTGCACCTTACCCCTGACCTCCAGAATTCCTTTATGTCTATCCCATGCATTCTTAAATCTCGTGATTGTTTCAGCCCCCACCACTTCCTCTGGCAGGGTGTTCCACTTGTCCACCACCCGTTCTGTGAAGAAATTCTTTCTCATGTTTCCTCTAAATCGTCCTCCCTCCAACTTTATCACATGCCTCTAGTCCTGGAACATCTTTTTCGCTTAAAAATAGTGTTTTCCTGCACCCTGTTCCTCCCTGTAAGATACCTGTATGTCTCTATCATATCCCCTCTCTCCCTCCTCTCCTCCAGGGAGTACATGTTCAGTTCCTTCAACCTGTCTTCATAGGACTTGTGATGCAATCCATGCACCATCTTTGTTGCCCTCCTCTGAACCTTCTCTACCCTGTCTATGTCCTTATGTAGGTATGGTCTCCGGAATTGTACACTGTACTCAGGTGGGAGCCTCACTAGTGTCTTGTATAGCGGAATTATGACCTCCTTTCCTGCTGGTAATGCCCCTGCCTATACATCCCAGCATCCTATTTGCTTTACCTGCTGCCTTGTCACACTGTTTCCACCTTGAGGTCATCAGAGATGATAACCCAAGATCCCTTTCCTGCTTGGTGCATGCTATATCCTCACCCCCAACTGATAAATTGTGCCAGGGTTTTTGTGCCCCATATGCATTATCTTGCACTTCTTTGCATTGAATTTCAACTGCCAAACCCTTACCATTCTTCAAGTTTCTGCAGGTCGCTTCTCATTCTGTCTACACCCTCTGGTGTGTCTACTCTGTTACAGAGCTTTGTGTCATCAGCGAACAGTGAAATTCTGCCTTCTAGGTCCTGCGCCATGTCACTGATGATGTTGAATAGGACCGGTCCCAGCACTGATCCCTGTGGTACCCCACTGGTCACTCTTCCCTCTGTGGAGTGACAGCCATTTACCACCACCCTCTGTGTCCTGCCACTCAGCCAGTTACCTACCCACCACACTACTGTCCTGCCCACACCCATATTCCCCAGTTTGTGTAATAGTCTTCTGTGTGGCACAGTGTCAAAGGCCTTGCTGAAGTCCAGATAGGCCATGTCCACTGCCCTCCCCTGATCCACCTCCCTAGTCACCCAGTCAAAAAATTCAATGAGGTTGGTCTGACATGACCTTCCCCTGGTGAAACCATGCTGCCTTGGGTCCTGTAGTCCATTGACAACCAGATGTTCCACCAATCTCTCCTTCAGTAGTGCTTCCATGATCATCCCCACTACCGAGGTGAGGCTGACTGGTCTGTAGTTCCCTTGAGGTAATTTGCAGATGGGGTGCCCAATCCCCATCGGCATACTGTATCCCCCACCATGTCTAGTGTGCCGAGGGGGTTCCTAATCCACCTCAGCTCATGCAACCCCCCCACCTTGTTATGGTCAGTAGGGGTAGCCAATCACCCGATGGCTACAGGCCACCCAAACATTTAGGTGGCATGCTGGAAGCTCACCCCAGCATGCCAATTGCACCTGTAAAAACCAAAACCATCCTGCAATGTTTTTTTTTTTAACATGTAAACCAGAAAATGGTCCCTGATCGAGTCTGGTGGCCCCTTCCCCAACTCGCACCCACCTTCTGTGCACCCTACCTCCTCAAACCCCTCTCACCCATACTTACCTCAGGAGCCCAGCAAGACGATCTTCGGTGGACTGGGAACATGTCTGCACTCTTCAAAGCTTACCACGAATGAAGAATTGTTGGTAAGCTGTATAGTGGAATAAATACGGTTTTTCCAACTTTGGTGCATATTTCAGTCATTTTTTGGAATTTTGGCACCAAATTTTCAACATGGGGTTATTGGGACCCCACCCCCATGCATTCAGTCATTGTCGTGGAGTAGAGCCGGTCCTCAAAGGTGATTTCACTCACTGTGTGTGCAATCACCTTTGGGACCATTATAAACTGACAGTGCCACTGTTCATGAGGTGGGCTCTCAAAAAGCCTATGTTGCAAATTTGGTGAAACAAATATAATAAATGACTGTTTTATGAGCGTGCATTGCGCAGTTTCCACACACGCTCATAACTCCGCAAATCTGTAATATTTTCACTCCAGATTTTCAACATTGGCATTTTTCCACACCTCCTTATGAGCAGTACATATGTTATTTTTCACATCCTGTCCGAAAAGTGTTTTCGCACTACTGGCACAGAATAGCGTGGTCACTGTGGGAAATCAGTGTTTGGGACAGATTAAGAAAATCATAGTGATGCTGTTCATGAGCAGAGGTCCTAAAATGCCTATGTTGAAAATTTGGTGACAAAAGTCCACAAAAATGAGTATGTTACAAGTGTGCATTGTGCAGTTTCCACATGCGTTGTGTAGTTTCTACATGCACTCATAACTTTGAAATTTTTTAATATTTTCACTCAGCATTTACAACATTGTCAGTTTTGCACACCTCCTTATGAACTGTACAGCTGTCATTTTTCACATCCTGCCCGAAATGTGTTTTCACACAACTGGTGCACAATGGTGCGGTTGATGTGGGAAATCAATGATCAGGACAGACAAAGAAAATCATAGTGACAGTGTTCATAAGCAGAGATCCCAAAATGCCTATGTTGAAAATTTGGTAAAATAATTCCACTAAATGACTGTGTTAAGAGTGTGCATTAATAATTTAGTGACAAAAGTCCACAAAATGAGTATGTTACAAGCGTGTGTTGCGCAGTTTCCACATGCACTCATAACTTTGAGATTTTGTAATATGTTCACTCAACATTTACAACATTGTCAGTTTTACACACCTCCTTATGAACTGTACAGCTGTCATTTTCCACATCCTGCCTGAAATGTGTTTTCGCACAACTGGCGCACAACTGTCCGGTCAATGTGGGAAATAATCAAACAGGACAGATGAAGAAAATCATAGTGACAGTGTTCATGAGCAGAGGTCCCAAAATGCCTATGTTGAAAATTTGGTGAAATAATCCCACTAAATGACTGTGTTGCGAGTGTGCATTGAGCAGTTTCTGTGTATGTTCATAAATTCAAGCATTTTTAATATTTTCACTCAAGATTTTTAACACTGCCATCTCGTCACACCACCTATGAATGGTACAGTTGTCATTTTTCACATCCTGCCTGAATGGTCTTTTCCCACATCTGGGGCAGAATGACGCAGTCGCTGTGAGAAATCAATGTTCAGCACAGATTAACAAAATCACAGTGTGACTATTTATGAACGAGCAGAGGTCCCAAAAATGTTCATGAGGTGGGGGTCACAAAAATGCCATGTTGCAAATTTGTAGTGCAAATACCAACAAACAGCCAGGGCATTATGGTTTCTAACCATAACGTCCCACCCTGTACAGACTGACAGGCGTCAAAGACATGCCTTTGCATTGCCAGCTATCATGCTCACACCATACCAACCCCCCCCACCCTCAAGCCACTGACAGGCATTGAGGTGTGCCTTGGACTCTTCTGTCCCACAGTTCACCCCATTCTCTTGTGCTGCACCCATTTCAGCATATGTCTTTATGAAATTGGGTGACTGTAAAGTCGAACACCCCGAGGCACACCTCAGCACTTGTCGGTGTCTGCGGGATAGGGTGAGGTGAAATACCATGAGCGCAATGGCTGATTGGGGTGAGTATAAGGCCCAAGGACCCCAAGGCACAATGCAATATTTGTTGCACTGCAGGGGTAGGGTGAGCTGAAATGCCATGAACCTTATGGCCAATGCCCAAAGGCACACCTCAGTGCCTGTCAGTAGGGTGATGTGGGGTTGACATCACTTTCATACTTCACTGCCATTCCTATTATGCAACTGTCCAATTCCTGCACTACTGATGCTAATGTCAGCAAGACTACATTCATCATTGACAAATACTTGTTTAATGAGAAATAACACTTTCTGACACCAAAGTAATACATATTTAGCAGGAACATTTTTTTTTTGATAATATGTGATATTCCATGATAATTTAGCAGGTGACATTTTCTTCATAACACAATTTTGCTTGAGAAGAAGAAAAGGAAAACTGTTTTAAAAATTGTAAAATAATACAGATGTACCACAATAGTGCAAACATATAAAAGGCACATTTTGCTATTAAAAGATGTATCAATTTCTTTTGAAAAAGATAGAAAAATATATTTAGTTTCTGACTGAACTACATGGGGCTCCTAAGTAGCTGGCAGTTTCTGACATTACATATCAGAATTCTACAAAATTCTTTTTATTAGCAGTGTGAAAAGCAAAGGGTAAAGTAGTCTTGAAAATATGGTGCAACATTCTCCTGGCCTGCAAGTGGGATTTTCTATTCCGTGCAGAAATTGCCACAAACTAGACCAACTATTTTTGGCCTAGCTTGCAACAATGTTGAGGGAATTGTTTTACAGAGTTTGTGCCAGATATGTGGTGGAAGTTGTCGTAAATCATGAAAACTATTGCAACTGTGCCCCAGATTGTAAAATTGGGTGTAGTTGTGGCAAAACGGTACAGCACACCATCAGAACCTAAGTATTATGGTACAGAGCTTGGCACATTGAAAATCCAGCACCAGGATTGTTTTCTAAAATTTAATTAAGTAAAATAGTCAGCAAACTTAACTGCATCTCTGGAAGTAATACATGATGCTATTCCAAGATGGCTGGGTTACACTTTCTGTACAATATATGAAAATAAACCATCTCATACTTTTGTTCCTGCTTTCTGTAGATTCCCCAGTCTGTTTGTAGTGAAAGTTGCTCTATTGGCTATAGGCGAGCATCAAGGCAGGGGCAGCCCATCTGCTGTTTTGACTGCATCCCATGTTCAGATGGAGAGGTTGCAAATGAAACAGGTGAGTCCAAGCTCTATTCAAATTTCAAAAGTATATCACTCAACAAATGTGTAGCAGTGGTTAATACACAGATTTCTTACTATCATCTCAACTGCTCTTAATTGTAAGACTTGCAATCTGAAAAAATAAGTGACTGCAGGAACCTCAGGCTGCTTTGTGAGCCTGATAACTCACTGGTAGAGTGCCAGGTAGGTTTTCCAAGGGCCCTGGTTCAACTCCCAGTCATGTCACCTTATTTGTTTCACATTAACTTTAATGTTTAAAATGTACAGCAGTTGCTGAACTACTACATTCGTTACTATTTACCCTCTGAATGGTTCCTAGTTACAGGATATGCATTCTGAGAAAGAAAGGAGGCACAAAAGCTCAGTCTAACCAAGTAAGCCTGCTAACTCAGTAGGCAGAGCACAAAGATGGTACTTCCAGTGCTTGAGTCCAGTTCTGTCTCAGGTTACATAATTTTTGTCAATGAATATTTGTGTTTCAAATGCTCAGGGTATGCACACAGCAGTGGTGTACAATACTACCACATATGCAGAGCATACTGGATGGGCAACTATGCACAACCAGTGTGTTCTACTGCAGAGGGGTTCTGATTACCTCTGACACCAAGACGGAAATATGAGAGGTCCATAGGAATCAGAACCCCTTAACTGGCAGGACACACTGGTTGTGAATAAAATTGAATATCTAGTATTTTTTTATAGTGTATGGCAAAAAAACCTGAAGTGCCCCACCATCAAGTTCATGAACTCCCCACTCTCCCATCACAGTTACTTCACTTACTCTCCATTGTGCATTGTGTGAAATATTCATACAGCAGTTATTTTACTTTCAAAATAAAACTGATTCATGCAGTCTCTACATAGATACATAGACAGTGTCAGCAGATAAGGGCCTATGGCTAACCCAGTCTGCCCATTTGAGCTTGTAAGTTCAGTTTGTTTTCCTAGAAGTCTGTTGCCCCTTACCCCTGACCTCCAGAATTCCTTTATGTCTATCCCATGCATTCTTAAATCCCGTGATTGTTTCAGCCCCCACCGCTTCCTCTGGCAGGGTGTTCCACTTGTCCACCACCCGTTCTGTGAAGAAATCTTTCTCATGTTTCCTCTGAATCGTCCTCCTCCAACTTCATCCCATGCCCTCTAGTCCTGGAACATCTTTTCGCTTAAAAATAGTGTTTTCCTGCACCTGTTCCTCCCTGTAAGATGCCTGTATGTCTCTATCATATCCCCTCTCTCCTCCTCCTCCAGGGAGTACATGTTCAGTTCCTTCAACCTGTCTTCATAGGACTTGTGATGCAATCCATGCACCATCTTGTTGCCCTCCTCTGAACCTTCTCTACCCTGTCTATGTCCTTACGTAGGTATGGTCTCAGAACTGTACACTGTACTCCAGGTGGGGCCTCACTAGTGTCTTGTATAGTGGAATTATGACCTCCCTTTTCCTGCTGGTGATGCCCCTGCCTATACTTCCCAGCATCCTATTTGCTTTACCTGCTGCCTTGTCACACTGTTTCCCTACCTTGAGGTCATCCAGAGATGACAACCCAAGATCCTTCCTGCTGGTGCATGCTATATCCTCACCCCCAACTGATATATTGTGCCAGGGTTTTGTTACTTATATGCATTATCTTGCACTTCTTTGCATTGGTTCAACTGCCAAACCCTGACCATTCTTCAAGTTTCTGCAGGTCGCTTCTCATTCTGTCTACACACTCTGGTGTGTCTACTCTGTTACAGAGCTTTGTGTCATCAGCAAACAGTGAAATTCTGCTTTCTAGGTCCTGCACAATGTCACTGATGAAGATGTTGAATAGGAGCGGTCCCAGCACTGATCCCTGTGGTACCTTCACTGGTCACTCTTCCCTCTGTGGAGTGACAGCCATTACCACCACCCTCTGTGTCCTGACACCCAGCCAGTTACCTACCCACCACACTACTGTCCTGCCCACACCCATATTCCCCAGTTTGTGAATAGTCTTCTATGTGGCACAGTGTCAAAGGCCTTCTTGAAGTCCAGATAGGCCATGTCCACTGCCCTCCCTGATCCACCTCCCTAGTCACCCAATCAAAAATTCAATGAGGTTGGTCTGACATGACTCCCCTGGTGAAACCATGCTGCCTTGGGTCCTGTAGTCCATTGACAACTAGATGTTCCACAATCTCTCTTTCAGTAGTGCTTCCATGATCTTCCCACTACTGAGGTGAGGCTGACTGGTCTATAGTTCCCTGCTTCCTCTTTGTTCCCACTTTTGTATAAGGGACTACATCTGCTGTCCTCCAATCTTTGGGTACCTCCCCTGTTTCCAGTGATTGGCTAAACAGGATAGCCAGAGGTTCAGCCACCACCTCTCTTAGTTCTTTAAGGACCCTGGGGTGCACCCCATCTGGCCCCATTGCTTTATCAACTCTTATTACTTCCAGTTCTGTCAGGACCCTTTCTCGTGTAAAGGGACTTGTGTCCATTTCTGCACCATTCTCACCCCTTGTACTACCTTCAGACCCATTACCCTCCTCTTTCTCAGTAAAGACTGAGTAGAAATACCTGTTCAATATGTCAGCTTTACTGTTGTCATCCTCCACGCGCCCCATCCTCCCCTTCAGTCTCACTATCCCTCCCTTTGTCTTTCTTTTTCCTTATGTACCTGTAAAAGGTTTGTCCCTCTACCCACTGATTTTGCAATGTGTTCTTCTGTCTGAGCTTTGGCTTCCCTTACTGACCTCCCTGCTTCCTTTGCTTCTCCTGGTACTTCTCCCTATCCTTCTGCCTGTGTCTTTTGTATTGCCTGAATGCAATCTTTTGGCTTTCACTTTCTTTGCTAACTCTTTGGAAACCATAATGGTGTCTCTTCCTTTTCCTCTTGCTAACCTGCTTAATGCATAATTCTGTTGTTCTGTAATCCCCATTTTAAATACTGCCCACTGTTCCTCAACCCCGATTCCTGTCCCATTCCCTTAATGCTTCTTTCAAGTATTTCCCCATTTTCCCAAAGTCTGCCCCCAAAAATCCATGATACGTGTTTTGTGTGGTTTGTTCTGCTCTTTCTGTGATTTAAACCACAATGACTGGTGGTCACTGTTTCCCAGGTGCTCCCCACTGTTACCCCCTCACACTGTCCCTGTTTGTGAGCACAAGTTCCAGTATTGCCTACTGCCGAGTTGGTTCCATGACCAGTTGCTTGAGGAAGGCACCCTGAAGGGAGTCCAGGATAAATCTACTCCTAGTTGATGCTGCTGCTGGGATACTCCAGTCCACATCTGGAATTTTGAAGTCTCCAACCAGTACTACCTCACCCTTGTCTGCCATCCTTTGGATGGCTAGCATCAGCTCCCTTTCTGTTTCTTCCTCCTGGGCTGGTGGTCTATAGACCACACCATGTGGATGGCTGTCCCCATTTTCCTTTCCAGCTTAACCCACAGTATCTCTCCCCCATTTTGTTCCTCCTGGATCTCTGTGGCCCTTATGTCATTTTTCACATACAGTGCCACTCCTCCTCCCTTCCTGCCTGCTCTGTCTCTTCTGAATATGTTGTAGCTAGGTATGGCCATCTCCCAGTCATGGTTATCATTACACCAGGTTTCAGTGATGGCCACAATGTCCAGGTCTGACTGTACCATGACAGCCTCCAGATCTTCCATCTTGTTGCTAAGGCTCCTGGCATTTGCACACATGGCTTTCCATGATTTGACCTCCTAGACTGTTTCACTGTTCTACTCCAGCCCCTTCCTTGGTTGTCATTTATCCTGGTTCTCCTTGCTGTCTGCCCTTCTGCTGAATTTTGCCCTTTTCTGCTTATCCACCTCTTGGGCACTAATCTCCATCTTTGCACACTGCTTTGCAGAGATAGCTACTCTCTGGTTCACTGGTTCCACTGCTAGCTGTGGGGGTGAGCAAGTAGGTACCATCCTTGCTGGCCTCACCCCTTTGCTAGTTTAAATGCTTGTCAATGTAGCATTTAAACTTATCATTGAGTGCTTGGATTCCCCTCCAGGATGGATGCAGGCCGTCAGGCTTGAACAAACCTCCATCCCTCCAGGTGGGTCCCCAGTCACCAATGAATCCAAACCCTTCCTCACAGCACCAGTTCTTCAACCATGAGTTAAAGTTCCTGGTGCATGCACTCCTATGCTCTCCCTTGCCTCTCACAGGTAGTACTTCTGAGAAAGTGACAGAAGTAGCTACTTGCTTGAGACCCATCCCCAGTTTCCTAAACTCTTCCTGAACTTCCTTTGGCTCCCCATTTGCCAGGTCATTAGTATCTAGGTGGATAATGACATCCAGCTCACCCTCCCATCTTGCCTTCCCAGTGATCCCCAGGATCTTCCTTCCATCCCTCCATGCCGTGGCACCTGGTAGGCACCTCACCTTCCTGTCCTCCCCCTCCTGTGTTCCTACCTGGATCCCTCTTATGATGGAGTCCCCCACCAGGATTCACTTCCTCCTCCTCTGGGGTCCACTGCTTTCCCCGCTGAGGTCACCTCCTTGGCTAACCTCCACATCCTTTCCTTCTACTTCTCTGGGTACCTCTATTTGGTTGTCCTCATTTTCCAGTGTGGCATATGAGTTCTTGAGTGGAATTGGATCTGGGATGTGCCTCTGCCTGACTACTCTAACCCTCCCTGAGCCCACTGTCATCCAAGTGCTCCTCATTCTCGGCATCCTTTGAGGCAGTTGCATTGGACTGGGTGGTCTCTGGATAGGGGTGATGGTACTCCTGACCCAGTTTACTTCCGCTCTGAGTCTGGCTACCTCATCCTGCAGTCCAGAGAGATGCATGCATCTAGAGTTTTCAGAATGTTGTTGTACCACAGAAGGGTACAATCACATTCCATGACCTTTGAATTGTGGTACAACAGCATTATAGTGTATGGTAGACCTTGTTATGCATGTAATTCCAAATATGCTTTTTGTGCTGCAGTAGTGACATCATTGTGTTGTTGTGCTGCAGTAGTGATGTCACTACTGCAGTGCAACAACTTAGAATGCTGCCACACAGCTGCTTTCCTCTATATAATCAAGCTAGAAGCTACTTTATAAACTTGAACTTACAGAAAAAAGCTGCAGCACACTAAATCAGTAATTTGAGCTCTCATCAGCAACCTTCAAATTCCTCCCCCAACATCCAGATCATGAAATGGAAGTGGAGTATCTGAAATAGGAAATGATACCCATACACTGTAAAAGATAATGTATAAGCATCCATACACACACAGGCCTGTGCCTTTGTCTCATGTTTTCTATGTCATCCAGTGAACTTCTCAAACATTGTTCTTAAGGTTGCTGGTTACCATAAAAGTCTCCTGATGCAGACACAGGCTTCTTGTGTATAGCTACCCAAACATTATCCTCTATTTGAAAGGGTTGGAGTTCAATACAGAACAATGCTCTACTATAAACTATATGTGTGTTTACATATGGCACAGTGTCATACACATGCAGTACATCTGTCTACATATACTTTAAAAAATAATGTCACCACCACCCTCCTAACCCATACTTTAGGATACCCCCCTGGCCTACTGCCTAAGGTGTATCATGTGTCCTTTGATAGTCTCTCTAAGAGTACAGTGGATCATAAACCTGAACCTCCAAATCATCACGTCCCTAGAAGTCCTGTGAATTCCTACTGGTCCTGTGGATTCCTACGCCACAGCCTCAATGGATGCCAGAAGGGAGGAGCAGTTGGACTATGGTGGGATCAAGGAGGCCAGTGGTGCTGGGATCTGGAAGGCTGTGAGGAATGGGTCACAGGTACATTCGTTTACCGGTACCACTAAGAAAGTCCTACACTGTTTTGGCAGAGTGGGACTGCCAAGAAGAGGTTGCTGAGGTTGTGGGCAAAGAGGATGTCAGGATTCTCCGAAATGGAGTGTCCAGGAGGAAGGAAGGAAGAAGGACCCAGAGAAGGAAGAATGAAGTTTCTGGTGGGGGACTCTCTTTTCAGAGGGATAGAGTAGGTGGAAGGAAAGTGGGTAGGGAAGGTATAAAGTGCCTACCTAGTGCAATGGCTCAGAGGGATGGAATTGTATCTAATGGATCGTGAGAGAAATAGGAAGAAAAGGGTAGCTGAATGTCATTGTCCACCTGGGAATGAATAATCTAGCTATGAAAGGTACAGCAGCAGTGCAGGAGCAGTTTAAGGAATTAAGGAAGGGTCTTGTGCAGGTAGCACACATGGTAGCCTTTACAGATGAGCTGCCTGTCTGCTGTAGGTGGAACAAGAGAGAGCTCTGTACTAAGGCCTTCAACTCATGGTTGAAAGAGTGGTGCAAAGAGGAGGGGTATGGCTACATTGGGTACTGGGGTTCCACCTTGAGGGATCAGTGTTTATACTGGATGGGGGATGGCCTGCATTCATCCAGGAGGGAAACAGCAGTCCTCAGTGGATGGTTTGCATGTTACTTCAATGAACATTTAAACTTGCTTGGGGGGAGCGGAAGACAAAGGTGAAGCAGTAGCTGCAGCCTTTCACAGGCTGAGTTAGAGAGTAGAGAGATCATGGGAGGAGAGAGCCCACCAGGTTGCATAACAATAAAGGTAGCAGTGGGTTAGCAAAGGAGGATGGGGAAGAGAAGCAGTCAAAATAAAAAGGTGAAGGAGAACTGCTGGAAAAAGGGGGAAGTGACATGTAAAGGGCTAACAAATTTGGAAAGCCACGTGTGCCAATGCTAGAAGTCTGGAACATAAGATCCAAGACCTGGATGCTATCATGGCAGAGGCAGACATTCATACTGTGGCCGTTACCGAATTGTGGTGCACTGATAACTATGTCTGGGAAATGGTCATACCAGATTACATGATGTTTAGAAGGACAGGGTGGAAAGGAAAGGAGGGGAAGTGAGGCTTTATGTTAAGGAAAACATAAAAGTGATGGAGGTATAGGGAATTCAAAGGGAGGGCAAGGTGTTGTAGGTCATCCTACAGTCAGAAAATTGAGCCGCTGTTTGGATAGCAGTGGTATACAGGCATCTGACACAGGGAGAATACTTAGATAAAGAAATGTTAGAAGCAATTGGCTTAATGGCTGGAAAGGGGGAGGTGGTGCTGGTCGGGGAATTTAATGTGCCAGATGTAGATTGGAGTCTTGCTGCTGTAGCATCAGCTAGAAGTAAACACATCCTCGAATCCCTGCATGGGACATTCCTCTGGCAGTTAGTCAGTGACTTGGGTGGGCCAATACTAGGCTTGTTGCTTACTTACGGGGACAGTATTTCAGACACCAGATTAGGAAGTCATCTGGGGACCAGTGATCATAACACAGTGTGTTCACTATGTGAACAGCAGTGGCATCCAACCACAAAAGGGTGATGGTCCTGGATTTCAGAAGGACTAAATTTACAAAGATGGGAGATTCCCCTCTGAAAAGACCTGGTGGGAGAAATGTCTTGGGTAGGGGGGAAGGCAAATGGGCCAGATCAAACAAGGACATAGTAAAGGTAAAAAAAACTGTATGTCAAGCAAGTGAGCAAAAGTAGAAGGATGAAGAGACTGTTATGGTTCTTGAAGGAGGTGGCAGTAAAAAAAGGTGAAGGCAAAAAGAGGGGAATCCAGAAAGTATAAGGAGACCAAAAGGGAGGATGATAAAGAAGAGTATCTGGGGAAATGGGGGCTGGCAAAGCAGTAAGAAGTGCAAAGTTGCAAACTGAGAAAAGAATAGCCCAGGTAGTATCAAAAGTGGACAACTTATTTTCCAGGTATGTTAGTGAGAAAAGGAAGACAAAGGGAGGGATTGTAGAGTTAAGGGATGGAGACTATACAAAGGAGGATCAAGAAAAGGCAGATATCTTAAATAAATGCTTCTGCTCACTGTTCACAGTAGAAGGGGAAAGTGAGGGGCAATGAAAAGGTACAAAAAGCTTTCAAATCCATTTTCTGAAGAGAGTGTCAGGAAAGCACTCCCTAATCTGAGTGTGGACAAAACCATGGGGGCAGACAGGGTGTATCCAAGAGTGCTGAAGGAACTCACTGAGGTACTGTCTGAACCCCTGGCAGACTTGTTCAACAGTTCACAGGTCCTGGAAGACTGAAGAAGACAGACGTAGCAGACAGAGAGTGGAGGTAAAAGGTATACAGTCAGAAGAGATGCAAGTCACAAGTGGGGTACCTCAGGGATCAGTCCTGGGGCCAGTCCTCTTCAATATCTTCATCAGTGACATTGCAGATGGACTGGAGGGTAAGGTTTGTCTGTTTGCAGATGAAGCAAAAATCTGCAACGGAGTAGATGATCCAGATGGGGTGGGCAAAATGAGAAGAGATCTGGATAAACTAGCAAAATGGTCAGAAGGTGCCAACTAGGGTTTAACGCAAAGAAGTGCAAGATCATGCATATAGGGAAGAGAAACCCTGAAGCCACCTATATGCTGGGAGGGGAGTTGCTGGCAGTCACAAGGGAAGAAAGAGACTTGGGCATCATCATCATCACCGATGACCTGAAATCATCCAAGCAGACCACTAAAACAGTAGGTAAGGTTAGGGGGATGTTGGGGTGTATTAGTAGGGGTATCACAAGTCGTAAGAGGGAGGTAATAATCTATCTTTACAAGACACTGGTTAGGCCCCATCTGGAGTACTGCATGCAGTACTGGAGACTGCACCTTCACAAGGACATTCACCAAATTGAGGCAGTCCAGAGAAAGGCAACCAAAATGGAGCAGGGACTGCATCAGAAAACATATGAGGACAGATTGGTTGCAAATGGCAGGAGCCTGGGGAACAAAATGGGAGACCTGGAGGCCACCATGATAGAGGAGAACCTAGACATTGTAGCACTGAGTGAAACTTGGTGGAACGAGCACCATGCCAGGGAGACGGTGATCCCAGGGTATCATTTGTTTAGGAAGGATCGGGAGGGGAAGAGAGGGAGGAGTGGCATTGTATGTCAGAGAAGGGATTGGGGCTATGGAAGGGCAGGATGAGGAGGGGAAAACAGAGATAATATGGGTCACCCTAGATAGGGGACAGGGGAAAAACCTGTGCATTTGGGTAGTCTATAGGCCTCCTCTGCGGGGGGGGCGGGGATAGACACTTTGAAGAATCCGTAGCGAGGATGGCATGGAAAGGGGAAATTGTGCTAGTTGGGGACTTAAACCTTCCGAACATCAACTGGGAGGCCCAGACAGCAATCTCCGCAAGGAGCAGGGGTATCTTAGAGGCTCTTCAGGGCATATTCCTGCAGCAAAGACTCAGTGATCCCACTAGGGGTTCAAACCTGTTGGATGTGGTCCTAACAAATGGGGACAGGGAAGAGGAGGTGGAGGTGGGGGAAGAACTTTTCACCAGTGACCACAGGGCAATTAGGTTCAGGGTGAGAGTGGGCAGGGTGAGGGTTAGGACAAGAACCAAGGTAATAGATTTCAGGAAGGCTGATTTTCATGGAATGAGGAAGGTAGTTAGGGAAGAAATGTTGAGGATAGGGGATATGCACGGGGTGGAGGAATTATGGGCAGCCATCAAGAGAGGGGTATTTAAAGCCATGGACTCACGTATAAGAAGGGTAAGAAAGAATAGAAGACAGAAAAGACCTCTATGGTGCACTAGAGAGGTAGCGTTAGGGGTCAAGGAGAAGACTAGAGCATTCAAGAGGTACAGGAGGACACAAAAGGATGAGGACAGGGAAACCTACAGGGAAAAAGAAAGGAGGCAGGGCAAAAGATAAGGAGGACTAAGGAGGCCACTGAGGAGAGGAGATAATAGTGAAGCAGGCAAGGAGGAGGGGACAAAACCTTCTTTAGGTACGTTGGAGAAAGGAGGAGAACACAGCATGGGATTGGGAGGAGAAGGGGGAAAGTGGAACATTACTGGAAGGGGATTTTGAAAGAGCAGAGGCATTAAATAGCTATTTTGCCTCAATCTTTACGGAAGAAAGAGAGGGCAGGGAACCAGAACGGGCTGGGGAGGATGACAGCCACAGGCAGGTGGGTGTGGCTGAATTCACAGCTGAAGGAGTAAGGGTAGACTTAGGGTGGACAAGGCAATGGGGCCTGATGGAATACACCCAAGCGTTCTCAAGGAGGTGAAGGATGAACTGGTGCCACATCTGGTGAGGCTGTTTAACTTGTCCTTGGTCATAGAGGTTGTGCCAATGGACTGGAAGAGGGCAGAGGTGGTTGCACTACATAAGGGGGGGAGGAAGGACGAGGTCAAAAACTACCATCCCATTAGTCTTACCTCGGTGGTGGGGAAGGTAATGGAAACACTACTTAAGATCAGGTTGATAGAATACTTGGAGATGAATGGCAAGCAGGATGACAGACAGCATGGCTTCAGCAAGGGAAGGTCCTGTCAGACTAACCTGATAGAGTATTTTGATGGGCTGACATACACAGTGGACCAGGGAGGAGTGGTGGGCGTGGCCTATCTGGATTTCAATAAGGCCTTCAATATCGTTCTGTATGGTGGAATGGTGTAAAAGCTGGACAGACTAGGGGTGGACCTCAGGATCACAAGGAGGGTGGAAAACTGGTAGAAGGGAAGGAGTCAGATGGTGGTAGTAAATGAGACACATTCCAGGGAATGGGTGGTGACCAGTGGGGTGCCACAAGGGTCAGTGCTAGGACCAATACTTTTTAACATTTATGTTAGTTCAGTGCTAGCTCTGCAAACTTCCCCTTGATTTTTAATCCGATCTCTCCTCCCCCTCCCAGGCCTCCTTTAAATACACACAGTCTCCACCCACTCCTATCTGATGTTTCAATTTATTTGGTTACTTACTGTCAACAACTGCAATTCTTCCCATCCCCTTTTTGCAACTAAGCCTTCTAGCAGCCTTATCTCATTCTGTCTTGCTGAGGCATACTATTTTGGTACTTTAGGTTTGCTTATTGCTGACTAGCATATCCTGTCCTGCTGACTAGCATATTCTGTCTTGCTAAGGCACTGTTTTACTTGAAACATCCCTTTTACTGAAAAAAACAAACTACTGAACTGTGACTGATTTGCCAAAAAACTGTTAATTGTCTAAAAATGTTCCCAGCAACCAAGTGTTACAGCCCCTTCGTGACTTTGTAGCTCTTTCCAGACTGCAATGTGCCAAGGAAATTGCAGTACTTTCAGTTGCTAATTGAGCTGTTTTCGCTCAGACTGCTAGCCTTTGTGTTGCCCCACTATTAATTAGAGCTACTATCTCCTTTCTCTAGCCGAGGGCGGTATACATTTATCCCAAGGTAACTCCATTTTAAACTTCCCCAAACAAGTCGTATACGGAACGATGACCCCTGGGACCTATATAATCTTCCATTGGCCCACTCCACTCTTCACAGGCACCTCTATCAGCACCCACTGTAGAAATATATATCTTGCAATCCAGACATTTTCCGTCCTCCTGTCCATTCTCCTTCCCTTAACGAGGAACCCACATCAAATAAATTTTGTTCAGAGACGTGCCACTGTCAGGGCTACTCTTAGATCCCTTTTAGTGCATACTGACCCCTATCATACCACAGCAGTAACTACCCATACAACAAATTTGGGGACCTAAAGACTCTGGTTAGCAGCTCCCACGATAGTACACTCCACTTTTTGAATAAGCTACCATGGCAGGTCTCGACTGGCTTTACTTACTAGCCTGCATTTCCCTGATACCTAATATTAGTGGACCCCCTGACAGATCTGACTCTAATAAAGGGACATGCCCTACACCACTAGGACAGTCACATAATAAGACTATGTATTCATTATGCTGCCCCAGGATGGCCCTAATTCAGTCAAATTTTGTTGAATCCACTCGAAGGGGGGACTGCAAACAACTTGACTATGCATGGCCCCAATCCCCAGCCACCCATATGCTGCCTAGTCGGGTGTTACTCTGCATGGACCTTAGTCTACATGCTGGCAGGGCAACACAAGAGGTCAACTTGGTCCCTGGATCCCTGCAATCTAACCTACACAAAATGCAACAAGGCCCATGCTTTTAAATATCTCCTTGCCAATCTGAGAAGTATCGTGCTCCTCCTACTACTGTGCTCAGGAGACGTTGAGCTCAATCCTGGCCCCACAAAATTGATTTTATCTCCAACTGAAATTATTACCCTAAAAGGAATCAGTTTTCTGCATGCCAGTGTCTGCAGCCTTCCACAGAAATTGGATTCTGTCCAGGCCTGGATTATCCACACTGCCCCAGACATACTTGTGATCTTGGAATCCTGGCTTCGGGCATCCACACTAGACAGTGAGGTTAATATCCCCAACTACCTCCTCTTCAGAGCAGATAGAAAGACTGGGGAGGAGGAGTAGTCATTTATGTTAAAAACAAATTTACGGTATCTATATTAGATGCTACTTCCATTGCAGGGGGCTTTGAATGCCTGTCTCTCAGGGTCGAGCCATCCTAATCTGTGGCACTCCACATAATAGGTTGCTATAGACCCCCAGCAGCAGGACCACAGCTCCTGGCTCATCTGTTTTCACAAATGGACATGACACCTCTGGAAACAATTATATTAGGTGACCTTAACTATAACTGGATATCAAACGGATCGCTACCCCTAAAATAATTCTGCGACTCCCATGGGTTCACCCAAATGATTACAGAACCAACACGCATCAACAAGAAAATCCAATGAAAAGCACACTTCTGGACATCCTTCATGTCAACAAACCACACTACTTTTCCCATGCCAGTATCCTTCCAGAAGATGTTAGTGACCACTGTCTCATAGCTGGCATAAGAACCATCTCGAACCCACTATCTACATCAAAGTTTTCTACTAAAAGATCCAGATGGAACTTTGACCCTCTGGCCTACATACAAGAACTAAAAAACTCCTTGCTCTGGCAGACTTTCTACCTGGCTAAATCAGTGGGTGATGCCTATAATGTTCTCCATGAAATCATAGCCAGTGCCCTAAACAACCATGCTCCTCTAGTTAAAGCACAAATAAAAACCAGAACCTGCTGTTGGTTTTCACCAGATCTGAAGAATGCTTTACTCAGAAGAGACCGGCTATGGAAAAAGGCCTGGAAATTGCAGGTCGATGCAGACTGGTGTCTCTTTAGGACATCTAGAAATGCCTGCAAGAAAATGGTCAGAGAGGCCAAGGCCAATTATTGTCAAAATGAATTACTATCCGCATCCAACAGCCCAATCAAATTCTGGTCCAGCATAAAGGAACTGTCTGGACTATCCCCAAGTAGTGCACTACCCTCCAAAATCACCATCGACAATGTCACTATCAGTGATAAATCTGAAATTCTTCAAGCCTTCAACAACCACTTCGTCACTGCAGGCATGGCATTTGATAATGCACCAGTAAGTAGTCTCCATCCACAGCTCACCACCCAGCCTCCAGACCAAAGTAACAAAGATACAATCTTCTCCTTTTCCCCAACCACCATAAAAGAAGTTGAAGACCTTATGCTATGGCTAAATACCAGAAAAAGTGCAGGAGCCGACTTCTTTGACCCATACTTTCTGAAAAAAGCATACCACATACTTGCCCCACCTATATCACACTTATTCAACCTGTCCCTAGCCCAGTGCTCTATCCCTGCAGAATGGAAAACCATTCATGTTATCCCCCTATTTAAAGCAGGGAACCCATGCGACCTGAACAATTATAGGCCAATCACTCTTCTACCTATACTCTCAAAAATGCTGGAAAAAGTTGTGGATTTACAGCTGAGATTGTTTCTAGACAACTCTACACTGCTTAACCCCATGCAGTCTGGCTTTAGAGCAAAGCATAGCACTGTTACGGTGCTGGCCAAAGTCACTAATGACTGGCAATGGGACCTTGACAACAAAAAATTTGTTTGTGCTGTGTTTTTAGACCTCAGCAAGGCCTTTGATACCGTTGACCACTGCCTACTTCTCTCCACCTTAAAAACCACAGGTATGGATTCAGCCTCACTGAACTGGTTCCAGGATTATCTCTCTGATAGGCAGCAACAAATTAAGGCCAAAGGTGAGCTCTCTCCTCTCAAACCAATAAAAAGAGGAGTCCAACAGGGTTCCATACTGGGCCCTCTACTGTTCATCATCTACATTAAAAACTTGGACCTAGGCATTACAGAAGCCAGTATCCACTTGTTTGCCGATGATACGGTGCTCTATCTAAACTGTGACTCCTCTGGAGCTGCATGCACAGATCTAAAAACTGAATTCAATACGCTGCAGCATCAGCTTCTCAGCAAAAAGCTACTGCTATATGCAGTTGTACTACCACTACCCCAGCATCCAACACCCTACATATATCCACCTTACTTGGAGAGAAACTTGAATTTGTTGATAACTTCAAATACCTTGGAGTCTGGATAGATAACAGGCTTGACTATTCTGTCCATATTGAAGAGCTACTTAAAAAGCTAAGACAGAGGCTCTGACTATTTTTTAGAATAAAACATTACCTAAACAGTGATTCCAAAAAAAGGTTAATTCAGGCCTCATTCCTATCCCTCATTGATTATGCTGATTTTCTCTACTGCCATTGTTCAAGTCATCTCTTACATAAGCTGGACACCCTGTATCACAGGTCCATAAGATTTATTACTGACCTTCCCTCCAACACCCATCATTGCTCCTTTATATGGCAGTCAACTGGACATCATTGCAACACAGAAGAAATAGGAATGCTGTTATCTGGATATTCAAAGCGTTAACAGGCAACTACCGACCTATATCACTGATTGCTTTACCCAAATTACAACCAGGCCATACACCTTAAGGATCAGTAAACTCATCACATTAAGGTCCCCAATGCCTGCACCCGGTATGGGAGGGCTGCTTTCAGCTATTCCTTAGCAGTTGCTCTCCAAAAATCCATGAAGCTAGATAGCCTACTACCTCTGGTATCCTTCAAAAGATGTTTTCCGCTTCTTTTCCAGAGCTCTGCAGTTGCTTTTATAAAGCATAATCCCTACCTATCTGACCCAACTAAACCTCCTTTTCTATCCATTATATTAACTCAATTTCTTTCTTCCGAATCACCTATTATATTCTCATAAAAACTAGTTAGACCATATAACTTATATTTTAGGACTGCTATACCTTTGTCCTCTTTTTCCTACAGGCTAAATGGTTCTATTGTTACTTGTATATATGTAAATTGTTGTATATAATCATTTCATGCCATTGTATTGCTATTTATTCTATTCTTGTCTATGTAATAATATTTGTATCCTCATTTGTATGACCACTCAGGTCCATCTTGTAAATGAGCTTTGCTCAATGATGTTCACCTGAATAAATAAAGATTTTGATTGATTGATTGATTGATTGATATGCAAAACAAACTAAGGCCATGTTCTTTACCCCATCTAGCACTAGGGCCTACTCTGCTGCTGCTGGTACCCTTCCTCCCATAACTGCCCTTCCAGCCACAAACCTAGTTCCTCCCCTCCCCTTCCCTCCCTATTTTAATCAAATTCACTAGTCATATGAAGACATATGAAGAGAGACTAAAGGAGCTTAAAATGTATAGCCTCATGGAAAGGAGGGAAAGGGTGGACATGACAGAAATGTTGAAGTACCTCAAGGGAATTAAAGTCCAAGAGGGTAGCATCTTTCAAAAAAAGAGGTGTGCAAGAACAAGGGGGCACAATTTGAAGATAGAGGGGGGGCAGCTCAGAGGTAATGAAAGGAAGTATTCTTTCACAGAGAGGGTTGTGGATGCATGGAATGGAGGTTGTGGAGTCAAAAAACAGTGATTGAATTCAAGCATGCATGGAACAGCCATAAGGCAATTCTAGGGGGTTGGGGTGGAAAGAAGTAGGCTGCTGGTTAACTAGGATCTGCAGCTTATCCATTAGGTAGGGAAATGGGCAGACTGGGTGGGCCAAGCGGTCCTTTTCTGCCATCAAATTCTATGTTTCTATGGCTGGACAACAAACTCTTCTTTGCGGAGCACACAGAAGAATTGATGAAAAAGCTTAGGCAGAGGCTTGGTCTCTTCTTCAGAATTAAACACCTTCTGACCACAGATGCAAGAAGACAGCTTGTTCAATCAACTTTCCTCTCATTAATCAACTGCGTCGAAATTATCTATGGCCAATACTCCATCACACACCTTGCAAAACTGGATGTCCTGTACCACAGAGTGCTAAGATTTATAACTGGTTTCCCATCCTCCACACATCACTGCTCTTTATATGCAGCCATAGGGTGGCTTTCCCTTCAATATACAGCAGGTGGTGTAGAAATGGTGTAGAAATGCAGCACTCTGGACATTCCAAGCCCTTACCAACAAACTCCCAGATTACATTGTTGTCTGGATCCCCCTGAGCTCAATCAGTAGCTACGCACTAAGAAGCCACTCGCTAATTTCTATGAAAATCCCCAGGATCAGTACCCACTTTGGCAGGGCTGCCATAAGCCGCGCTTTACCTATGCTCTGGAACAGGGTACAACGATCTTTGAGACTCAGCTCTCCTGTCAGTTTTGCCCTGTATAGGATCATTTATGACAAAACGTTCGACGAAATCTGTAAGTGTTTCCATAGTTCCTAGCTGTCCTGCTAATGGTTCACACCGTATACTTACCACATCCAGCCACGAACCTAGTTCCTCCCCTTTCTATTTTAATCAAGTCCACTAGTCAGCTGCCATAGTGGCCTTTGGCACCCAAGGCACCACTTCTCCCATATTACTCTCCTCCCACCGTTTAAGTGGAACATACAGACCTAATTAGGGGTCCCTATGCAGCCCAGGACCCTCACCCAAGTGTGGTAAATGGTCACTGAGGGCTGAAATGCAAAGAATTGTACCCTCTGATGGAGGATCGACTAAGAATGACTAAACATACCACCTCAACTTCTGCATACATGGAGTCTGTATATACCACAGCAAAGCTGAGTGATGCATGTATGTTCCTACAAGAACACTTGGAATGTATATCGTGCACCTACCACTTTTCTGTAAATTTGTTTGTAACTCTTTGCAAATGTTGTACTTTGTATTCTCAATCTATGTATGTATAACTGTCTTGGACAACAGCAGGTCCATCTTGTAAATGAGCTTGCTCAATGATGATCACCTGGATAAATAAAGATTTGATTTGATTTGATTAGTGACCTAGCAGAGGATCTGGAGAGATGGGTTTGCCTGTTCACAGACAATACAAAGGTCTGTAATAGGATGGATTCACCTAGTGGGGTGCAAGCCATGAGGTGGAACCTGGAGAGACTGGAAAGGTGGTCTGACACCTGGAAATTGAAGTTTAATGCAAAAAAAGTGCTCGCTAGTGCACCTGGGGAGGAGGAATAGGAGGAAAACTTACTCCCTTGGGAGGTTGGTAATTAAGGTGAAGGTCACGGAAAGGGACCTGGGGATTATGGTATTGTGTGACCTCAAGGTGAGCAGCCAGTGTAGCAGGGTGATGGGAAAGGTAAATGGAATGTTGGCCTGCATTGCAAGGGATTTAAATAGCAGGAAGAGGGAGGTGCTAATGCTGTTATACAGAACCATGGTCAGGCCACATCTGGAGTATGGGGTGCAGTTCTGGAGGCCTCTCCTATGAAGAGATGTTGAGTTGATGGAAGGGGTACAGAGAAGGGCAGCCAAAATGGTACGAGGGATGCAGGATGTACCCTATGAGAGAAGATTGAGAGGGCTGAATTTGTACCCTCTGGAGACTGGGTGGGGACATGATTGAGACCTTTAAGTATCTGAAGGGAATAAATAAGGTGGAGGGTGATAACTTGTTCAAATTGAAGAAGGGGGCGAACACGAGGGGACATAGCCTCAGACTGGAAGGTGGGCAATAGAGAGGCAATGTCATGGGGCAGTTTTTCATGGAGAAGGTGGTGGGGGTCTGAAACAAGCTGCTGGAGGAGGTAGTGGCAATCACATTTCTGTGTATCTGTGATTAACAGAGCTCAATACGTATACCCTAGAGTAAAGGAGGGAGAGAGGTGATATGATTGAAACATTCAAACACCTTAAGAGCATTAACAAGGTGAAAGAGTCTAACATGTTTCAATATAAGAAAAATAGCAGGACAAGAGGACACAGCATGAGATTAGAGGGAGGCCGATTAAAGGGTAATGTGAGGAAGTTCTTTTTCACAGAAAGAGTGGTGGCTGCATGGAACGGCCTACCTCAGGAAGTGGTGGATATGAATACAGTGCAGGGCTTCAAACAGGCATGGTATAGGCATAAGGGAGCAATACAGATAAATATGAATAAATATGCCATTGACACAGCAAAGGCCGATGGCACATTCATAAGGTAGAAAAAGAAATGGGCAGACTGGATGGGCCTTGAGGTCATTATCTGCTGTCAACCTCTATGTTTCTATGTTTACTACTTCACAAAAGAGGTAGCAAGGAGGATGTGAGCAATTATGGGGCTGTCAGCCTGACTTCAGTGGTAGGGAAGTTAATGGAAACACTATTAAAGAGAAGGATTGTGGAATACCTGGAATCCAATGGACTGCAAGACCTGAGGCAGCACGGTTTCACAGAGGGAAGGTTGTGCCATACAAGTCTGATAGATGTTTTTGACTGGGTAACCAAGATATTGGATCAGAGAGGGGTGGTAGACATGGCATACCTAGACTTCAGTAAGGTCTTCAACACCATTCAACATATGAGACTGGTAAACCAGTTAGGCAGCATGGAGATGGGCAATAAGGTGGTTACCTGGATAGGAAACCGATTAGCAGATAGGACACAGAGGGGGTGGTGGTAAATAGAGTTCTCTCTGAGGAGGAGAGTGTCATAGTGATAGGTTATAATACCAATTGTGACAATAGACACTTGGACCTGCCTCGGGCCTTACCACAACAATTTTCAAACATTCATATAAATAATCATAAAATTTGCCTTATCCAATATTGGAAAGTCTTTTTTAACAATTCATTTTCTTGTACCTTGTCCCTATTTCAATGTTGTGTTAGCTTCCCAGGCTTGAACCCTCCACACCTATAGTGTGAATTTGTCAATAGCTTAACCCAATGCTGGTCCAGGACATTCAAGGCAGGCATGGCTTCAGGCTTTCAACCTAGTAGCAGTTTTAAAACAGCAAAATGACTTAGTTAACCTGGCAAAGATCCATACAACTCGAACATTTTAGAAAATCTGGATGGACTTAGCAGGATTTGGGGTACATCTTTCAGACACAAAATTGCAACAAGGATCAGCTACAAAAAAATTAATTGCTAAAAAATACTTTTTCCAATACTGGATGGGGAAAGCCTATGGTTTAAGTACTGGACATACTGACTAAAGTAATATTTTGAAGCTTCTGTTAAAGCCAAGCATGGACGGAGACTTACTGTTAATTTCATCAGCCAGAACAAGTCTACAACCCTGTTTGATAACAAATGAATCTGAGATCTTGAGTTTAAAAGGAAATGAAATGAAAAATAGAAAGTCATAAAATCTAGTTACCAAAAAGAACTTTGCTGTTCACAAGGAAGTCCTTTTCTACAGCCAACTGAGACAATGAAATAATATATTGTTATACTTTTGAACTGTTAGTATCTTGTTACATGATTTTTCTGCCAAAATCCTAATAAGTTTATTTTGCTAGTTTATGATGAATTAATGCCAGAGGAGTCCAACTTCACAGATTTGAGGGTCAGCTTGGGTGTTGTGTGCCTTACAATGGCATCCAGATTAATTAGATTTCAAACATGATAGATATATTTTCAATATAAGGGCCATAGTTTATAAAATGATTTAAATAACTTATTTTTTTATAGAGATCTTAAAAAGGCATACGGACAATTATTCACAGTTTAATTTGCCACAGACAATATTTTGCGATCAATTCAGCAATGTTACATTCATCGCAAGCTGAATTGGATGTGGGCATAATGTAGGCACCTTGGCAAGTTACCGACGACATTTCCACACTATGTACATTGCAGGTTGCTGTAACTCCGATACTAGCACATCGCAAACTGAGGCATCTTTTATCTTCACGCACCAAACAGAAAGGCAATATTTTACTTCCTCTTACCTTCCCTCACTTTGGCATGCTTTAAGACCTGATTTTCCAGTGACAGCCCAAAACAAACTCACACATTTCACCATGCTGTACATGCTATGTTGTTGATCGTAGTGTGGGGCAATATACATCACAGAAAAAAATAACTATTAACCTTAGTCTGAGTAAGTTACTCACATTCCTGATCATTATGCCCTCATGTAAAAATAGCAAATACTGCCAAATAAAGTTTTCCACTCCATTTAATTCTTCTATTTATTTTAAGATATATTAGCATCCTCTTTTTGAATAAAGATTTTTTAGGTAAGATAGATTTAAGTTATATTGGTGCCAGAAATAAATTTGCATCATTTTTTTGAATAAAGATTTTTTAGATGAGATAAGATTTAAGTTGTAATGGCCAGAGATATATTTGTATCATTTTTGGGTACTAATAAAGGTTTCTTGTATCCTCTGCTAATAAGGATCTGCCATGTTATTCTGTCGACCACTAGCCCACTCCATTTTCTGCTCTGCAACATTTATAACAGTTACATTTTGTCCCTGGAACGTTTTTACTGCTGCTAATTGCTGCAACTTTTTGTCCGGGGGCCAAAAGTCCATGCACGCTTAAAAATGCTTACAGATTCTTGATTTACATTTCTTGCAGTTGAAAAGGATATGGGCCAGATATTCGAAACTTTGCCCGAGGGCTAAATTAGCACTGCCCGGTGTGCAAACTTAGCCCGGAGCAAAAAGCAAGCTATATTCAAAAGGAATATCTGGGTGCAAAACCAGCTGAATGTAGCAAGCAAAGGAAGCCAGGCAAAAAAGGCCAGGAGTGCAGGGCAAAAAAAGCCTGAGAATAAGACAGTACTGAATATAGTAACAGGGAGGTGCACACCGCTACTGCAGCTCATTAGACCCTGGAGAAAACCAGTGTTGTAGGTGGAGAACATCATGTGTGATTGCAAAGAGATGTCTGACATCTACTGCAAACAACAATGTAAGCCACACACTGCAGAACTGTGCTATGCTAAAATAAGGTTTGCCCAGGGCTAACCTGATTTCACAGTGCTAACACATTAGCCCAGTGCAAACTGGCTAGCCCGGGGCAAATGGCAGCTATATTCAAAGTTACCATGCAGATTACTCTACTTAGGTAATCCGTGGGCAAACAGGTATATTTGCATCTCATTAGGTGCTGCTTAGCATACATTACCATGCAGTTTGCCCAGTGCTACTGCATGGAGCACAAAGCTCCCCTGTTTGGTTGGAATGGAAGTACAGGCTGGACGCTGCAGGCCAAGGCATGCCCACAGCATCCCCTCTTGGTTAGAATAGAAGTACAGGCTGGAAGCAGCAGGAACTGTGTGCTGCCAGGTACAGTCACTGCATACATACTGTACCTCACAACCCCTTGCCTCCTGAATCAGGGACAAGGCATAAAAGAAATCAGGGACAAAGGCCCAAATCCAGGGACACAGTTTCAAAATTGGCGATATCCACTCAGGAAGCTGGCAGAATAAGGAGAGCTGGTGCATAATATACTTACAGAAGAATAAGACGCCTGCAACTTTATTGGTTGCCATAAGGTTATACTTACAATAACCACTGTTTAGTCACAGGAGCACAACTTGTAGGAGGGACAGAGTAAGCTTTTGAGGTGAAATCAGGGACAGTTGAGGGGTATGCTGTTCTGTCACATAAACACATGTATTATGAGGGACAGAGGAACATGTGGACGCTAAATTAGGGACCTCCCTGAAAAGCAGGGACAGTCAGCCAAGTCTTACACACAAGTGACCCTGGTAGTCTAGTAGTCCCCCCACCCACCAGCATCATTCATGCCTCATTCACTGTAAAATAAAGAATACTTTCCCTGGTAGTGTAGTGGCCCCCAACCCCTGCACGAATCCTGAGCCATTCACTGTAACGTAATGAGAAGTTTCTGGTAGCCTAGTGGTCCCCCACCCTCAGAATGAATCCCAACCTGCTCACCATACATATGATGAGTTTCAGTAGTCAGTGTTCTCACCCCTGCATGAATCCCGAAAATACTTCATATATGTTACAGGAACGGGTTGGGATTCATGCAGGGGGTGAGGAGACCACTAGACTACCAGGGAAAATACTCTTAATGTTACTGTGGACAGGTTGGGATCTGTAAAGGGGGGGACCACTAGACTACCAGGGAGATTAGTGTACTACCACGGCTACAAGGGTCCATGATGTGGGGAGGGGCACCACCACAATACCGCCAGCTTTTTTTTGGCAGTATTTAGTGCCCCACTTCAGGTCGCGCTAATGCCTGTAGCACGGCACTATACCTTTGAATGTGCCGTGCATCTGGCATTCATGGGCACTCCCCTATCCCCGCCTCTGCATACTATTATCTATTAGCGTCAGTGCTACCACACAGTGCTGGTGCTAATAAGGCTTTCAATATTGCAGCCTCATGCAAATCCAGCACTATTCCAGCGCTACGGATTTGTACTAGGCACAAAGGTTTGAATATCTGGCCCTAAGTCTCTTACTTAGCTACCATTTTCACAAAGTTTATAAAGCTGAAAAACTTGCTTCTGAGGATGAATCTCTTTGTCTGACCTTAATGAGGCATGAGTTCATGCTGTTTGCAGCTTGTTGAGGAAACCTTTTTTGATGAAGCGACATCTCATAACTTTCAGGCAACTAATTAAGAGTCATATATCTGGACTGGTCATGACTCCTGCTCTCATTTAAGACTAAACAGTCTTTTTTAAACATAGTAGTTTTAACACCACAATGTTTTGCAAATAAAAAGGCTTGCATAAGCACTGCAGTCTTTATACTCAGTCATCTCATAGACCCCTGAATTTCTTATTAGGTGGTGTAGTTTGGTTTATATACTGTAGGATTTAAAACAGCTTTGCAATTGGTAAAAGTTCCTTCATCCCCATTAACAGTAATACTCTTTCCAAAGACAAGTCTTCATTTTTTTTCTCTCAAAGATGGCTTGATACCAGTCTGTAGCACTACTGTAAAACTTAAAGTCATCCTGGTATGTGATTACCATAGGAACCTCTTTCAGTCCTTATTCTGATAAACTTGCTTAGCAGATATCCAAATAGCCTCTAGTGTGCAGGCAACATTGCAGTTTAAAGAGGCATAGCCTAGCTAAAGATGGTACACCCCCCTTAAGCTTCACATAAGCAGAATAAAGTGCAAACAAATTGTTCCTCTTTTGTTCAGGCAATCTTTCTACTTGCTTTAGAAAACGCATGTAGATAGCATGATGACCAGATGTCTATAATATGCCTCCCTTAACTTAATAATTAAGCCCATATAAAAAATATAAAATAGTAATTTAAATAATGTAAATAATAATCATATAAAAATATAATTAAATATTTTAACAGCTAAGTTTTTTCCCACATTTCCGCCCTTTTGAATTAAAAATGTACACCAAAAATGCTTTTTGTAATTTAAAACTGCAGTCCTACCATATGGGTATATAGTTTAAGCATTATAGGGAAAATGAAAGACAAAACACAAAGTTGCATCATCATGTGGCACTTATGACATCACCAGCGCATGACATCATCACACATGATATAATCGGATGTGACATCATTGGTTGTGACATCACTAGATGACATCATTTGAGATCTACTTTTAGGCATAGAAATATGTATAGAACTACATGAAAAAACATGATTACAACTACGTACCCCTTTTTATGGCTGCAGTAGGTGGAACCTGCAGAAGTATTGCTTTGAGAAAAGGACTCACTGCATAATTACCTTCCAAACAACATGGTAGAGAGCACTATTTTTCTCTGGCTCAAGTTCCTCCCAGAAAGTCATCAAAGGAGGCAGGGCTTTGTCTAGGGGCATGACCAGGACACATAGATGGACAGGTTTGGGGGGGGAGGGAAAGCAGGTGCCACCCACTAAAGGCAGGCTGGTTTTCCC
This sequence comes from Neoceratodus forsteri, assembly GCA_016271365.2. NCBI lineage: Eukaryota > Metazoa > Chordata > Ceratodontiformes > Ceratodontidae > Neoceratodus > Neoceratodus forsteri. The sequence goes on from JADMNL010000022.1 coordinate 132,982,522, forward strand.
AGGGTGAAGGAAACTTGCATCCAGGAATAGGGAGGAGAGACCTCATCATTTCTACCTTTTCTACGTTGCAAGAACAGCCTCAGAGGGAACATCGAGGTTTTTGGCAAAGAAGATACAGAAAGCAGATCTTGCATCTGCCTGTATCATAATGTGATGTAAAGCTAAGTCTGATGTTCATTGTAACCAGCTTAATGTTCCCCTTTCAATAATGATGTACTAAATTATCACCTTATTTTGTCACATGAATATCCGTATTGTCTGAACTTCTTATCCGAAAACAGTGTCTTTACAATACAGACAAATGCTGTATTCAAAGTATAAAAAGCGAAAGCACCAAATTGCTCTGCCTTTTAAATGCAGTGGGCCAAAATTGTAACTATAAAAAGAAATAAAAAATATTTTTTTCACTTCAGTTAGGCATCCAATGTCAAAACGAATATTTTTAGCATCTTGCCATACATTGCAGTGTGGTAAATTACTAAACAACGTGTAGTACAGGACAGTCTGTGTGTAAAATTAGCACTGTGCTTCATGCCACATGAATGGTGGGGGGACAAAAATGCTGAAATAAATGAAAAAATCTATCAAGGGTGATGGTTTTCTCAAATAACAGTAAAACCACAGTTACTGACACAGGCAGTATCATTAATTTGCAGGGGTCATCGCAAATGGCAGCATGAAAAGAAAAAGCAAAAATATATACCTGTATCACTTCTGTTAGGAAATATAGGGAGACTCAACAGTTTTATAGTGAGTTAGTTCATCTTGACTTATTTGCTGCATATGCATCTCAGTTGCTAAGGGGTCCTGACCATGTTCACCCTTCCTCAAGGCAAGCTAGCTACAGGATGTCTAGCAAAAACACAGATGGGAAGATCATGCCATTGGCAAGAATCTCTCTAAATAGCCTTTTTTGGCAAATTGAAATGTCCTCCAAAGTTTTAGATTTGGCTTGCCTCTGGCTTGAGAGAAGTTAAAGGAAAACTCCACCCAATTTGTGTGTCTGTGATTTCTCTAAATTTGCTAAAAAAAACTATCCTGCACATTCTGGGTCCCTCTATAGGAGACATCAATAAAGTAAACAAATACTACACACACACACACACACACACAGCAGAACATGAGAGACACCTTGTCGTTTCTATCTTTCCTAAAAGGAAAAAAAAACTTACTGTACCTAATTTGGCATAGAAATGTAAATGTTAGTCCTGTAAAGGACATCATAAAAATAATCTGATTTGTGAAGAAGTTGGTAGTAAATACACAGGAGAATCACTTATTTTGAGTTGATCCATGTAACAAGGAAATATTTTGGTTATGATATATCAGTAGCAGTAATGTAGTGAGCTAGTTAGCTATTAGCAGTCGCTTTCAGTCCATAGATCCAGACTATATGGGTCTGGTTTCTTAGCAGTAATTTAAGATTGCTCATCTCCAGCAACCTCAGAAGCAAATGTTGGGTGTGATACATCCAACACTGTAACACTGTATAGGCACTAAAACAAAGATCTTGCTTATGCTGATATCCTTTTCATGGAAAGTGAATTTGACACTGGCATGCGAGGTTCACCTAATGTGAATTACTGGGAAAGGAATTTAAAGTCATTTGCATCTCAGATAGAAAGTCTGGTAGTTTTCCTATAGATCCTGGCATCTGACATTTACCGTTATTGTGCAAAGTGACTGAAGGCTTGGGGATGTTAGCATATGCACAGGTTTTGTGCTTTGAAGTTTAATACATACAGTGTGCTAATGTCATGGGCAGAGGAAGAGGATGGAGTCTGTAGGAAAAGAAACTTTATACAAAATAATTTATTACTCAGTTGTGTGAGTGAAGCATATCTAAGCACTGACAGTCACAAAAATTAAATCTACAAACACAGTATGAACATTATTAAACCTCAGTATGAGTGAAGTATATCTGAACACTAATGAGTAAACAGCCCTGCACTCAGCAGGGGAAGGGGTACCCTGTAACAAAAAAAAAACACTACCTAGAGGTTTAAAGTAATCCACACTAATGTTTACCAGATATTTGCTCTATGTAATGGTCACAGCAAACATTACAGGAAATTTTGTCCACAATGATCTTTCCCTGGACAAGTGGGGCATGTAGTGTTTGTTTTGACCATTAAATGGAGAAAATATTAAACATTATTGTGGATCTTCATTCATTAAGTAACCTGAACTAGGGTTGATCTGTGACTTTAAGCCTCCACATATCTGAACACTGGTTATGTCACAGAAAGGAAATCTAGAATGCAATTGGCAGTATGACCCAAATTAAATATCAGTCAATCAAAAAACTGTATTTAACCAGGCAAGAAATATCATTGAGCAAGCTCATTTGCAAGATGGTCCTGGACAAAGTAACATACAATTAAGTACAGAGAACAATACATATGATACAGAGCCATTAACATAAATGTACAACATTATTACAAATGGAAGGAGAACATTAATGTACAGTTGTAAAGGTAAAATGATGCATTAAGTATAAGGAAATAGGAAAAGGGTTGGGGAAGGGGAGGTGTAGGCAGGATAAGTGATTAGCTTAAAGAGGATGCTATAGTAGCAAGAAATCTCTCTTGTATGAGTGGAGCATATCAGAACACTGTGTAGGTCACAGAAATGAAATCTACACACAAACTACAAACATTACTATTAAGCTTCATGTGAGTGAAGCATATCTGAATACTAATGAGTAAACAGACCTGCACTCGTGGGGGAAGGGGGTTACCCTGTGACAAAAAAAAACAGTACCTGGAGGTTTAAAGTCAAGGTACAACCTAAGGTGTATAATTTTTTGCACAGATTAGTGACCTCTGTGTGTCAAAGGCCACAATTACTGCTAAACATTGAAAACAGACAACAGACAATATAAGCATAAAACGTGGACATGGAGAAATTAATGTAATTTTCAGGATAGAGTATTGGGTTGCTTACTGTACTGCTGTTTCCTTATGTTTGCCTATGCGCATGCACAACAAACATTATGTGACAGCTTAGCAGAGAAGCGGGGTTTTGGAGGTGTGGTACTGAGGCTGCCAATGCCCCCACTGCATTTAGAGGCTTGGCCTTCTTTCTCCAAAGCGGTGGCACGCTGATGCTGACACTAGTTCAGCAAGCTTGCCACCAACTTGAAATGATTTAGCTCCTGCAATGAGGGTAGCATCCCCTCATTGCAGAGCGTGCCTTGCCTGGTGTCTCTTTTCAATAAACATGGTGGCTATAACCGTCTGCCTCTTACAGTCCCCAGAAAAACTGACATAAGGGGTTCCCAATCCCCCTGTTGGCATGCCCCCTTCCCAGTTCATTTGCCAATGGGGTAGCCCAATCCCCATTGGCATGATGTTCCCCTTCCCCATTTGTTGTGTGCTGAGGGGGTGCCCAATCCCCCTCAACTGATGCACCCTTCCCCAAAGCACATGGTATGGCCAATGGGAGTGCCCAATCCCCATCAGCTCCAGCCCCCCAACAAGCCCTCAGGCAGCACACTGATAGCTCACCCCAGTGTGCTTATGCACTCCCCCCACACAATGTATGGCTGACAGGAGTGCCCAAACCCCATCAGCTCCATGACCCCCCAACAGACTTTCAGGTGGCATGCTGGGAGCTCACCATGGCTTGCCAAAAGTCCTGCACTGTCTTTTTTGTAAGACCTGTAAAAAAAGAAAACAGTCCCTTATTGTGTCTTTTGCCCCCTTCCCCAACACACAACCACCCTCTACACTCCTCAACTCCCCACAACCCCCGTGACCCCATACTTACCTCCAGAGCCCAGTGTGATGATCTTCAGTGGACCAGGAACACATCTGCACTCTTCAAAGCTGACCACGAACTGAAGAAATGCTGATAAGCTGTATAATGGCATAAATGTTTTTTTCAACTTTGGTGTATTTCTTGACCAATTTTGTGAATTTTGGCACCACATTTTCAACATGGGTTTCTTGGGACCCCACCTCATGAATTCAGTCACCGTCATCTCGTTATTCAGTCCCAAAAGGTGATTTTGTGGTCGCTGCATGTACTCATCTTTTGGGACCAATTAACCAAATGACAGTGCCACTGTTCATGAGGTGGGCTTCCAAAAAGCCTATGCTGCAAATTTGGTGAAAAAATACAAAACAATGCCTGTGTTAAAAGCATGCATTGTGCAGTTTCTACGTACGCTCGTAACTTCAAGAATTTTTAATATTTTTACTCCAGATTTTCAACATTGCCATTTTTTCATACCTCCTTATGCACCGTACAGCTGTCATTTTCCACATCCTGCCCAAAATGCATTTTCACACATCTGCCGCATTATCGCATGGCTGCTGTGGGAAGTCAATGTTTGGGACAGATTAAGAAAATCACAGTGGCATTGTTCATGAGCGGATGTCCCAAAATGCCTATGTTGAACATTTGGTGACAGAATTCCACAAAATAACTATGTTACGAGCATGCGTTGTGTTGTTTCTATACACAGTTGTAGCTTCAATAATTTTTTATATTTTCATTTCAGATTTTCAGCATTGTCATTTTTGCACACCTCCTTATGAACAGTACAGCTGTCATTTTTCATATCCTACCCAAAATGTGGTTTTGCACATCTGGAGCACAATAAGCACAGCCGCTGTGTGAAATCAATGTTTGAGTCAGAGTAAGAAAATCACAGTGCCACTGTTCATCAGCGTAGGTCCCAAAATGTCTATGTTGAAATTCTGGTGTAACAAATCCCAAAAATAATTGCATTATGGGTGTGTGTTGCACAGTTTCTATGCAAGCTCATGACTTCATCAATTGTTTTAAATTTTCACTCCAGATTTTCAACATTACCATTTGTTTACACCTCCTCGGTTTCTCCATGCCTCCTTAACAATTCCACACAACTTCACTAACTTCATTATGCAGCCATGATGGATCTGACCAGATTTTGTTTTAACTGCAGTAACAATTTTTCACATTGCCCCAGATTCCTCCCTTTTCCCTCACAAAAAGACAGAGACCATTGTTGTTGTGCTCAGATTGGCAATTAATTTATTTACATATCATAATTCCATGTTCCATTTTATCATTTATTATTATTATATCTCTCACAATTTCATTTATTTCCATCCATATATCAATCTCTGATCATCCCTCTTTCTTCCTTTTTTTGCTCCCCCCAGGTGAAAGCCTGGGTATCTTCTTCTTCTCCTTTTCTGTTAGGTAACGGTGAAAACCAAGACTGCTTTTCTCCTTCAGTTTCTTCCTCTTTTTGTCTTAATCCTTTTTCTTTTTCCCCCTCCTCCCCTTTTTCCCCTTTTTCTGCCATCCACCTTTAGCAGTCCAATAACCATATTATTTTCTGCCATCCACCTTTGGCAATCCAATAATCATCCTATCGGACAAATCTGTCATCCACCATTGACAGACCTACCATACAGTCCCTTTTTGACTGTGTTCCCCTCTTGCTCTATATTGTAGGGTGGGTGGGAGGATCAAAACTCCAGCAAAAGTGGCTGAACCACTCCTGTGTTGCCCATTATGCACCTCCACTTGCCCCTCCCCTTTCTGTTGCTTGTCTATTGTTCTGTCCCCTGGCCCTCCCCTTCCTTTCCCCCTTCCCTTCTGAGCACACCATCTTGATGAAAAGGGAAGGGGTGCACCAGGACAACCTGGTCTGCCCCTTAAAGGGCAAACTCCATTGTCCTGGATTCACCCCTTTTCCCTCACAAAAAGATAGAGGCCACTGTTGTTGTACTCAGATTGGCAATTAATTTATTTATATATCATAATTCCATGTTACATTTTATCATTATATCTCTCACAATTTCATTTATTTCCATCCATATATCAATCTCTGATAATCCCTCTTTCTTCCTCTTTTTGCTCCCCCTGGTGAAAACCTGAGTGCCTTCTTCTTCTTCTTCTTCTTCTCCTTCTTCTCCTTTTCTGTTAGGTAATGGTGAAAACCGAGACCACTTTTCTCCTTCAGTTTCTTCCTCTTTTCATCTTATTCCTTTTTCCTTTCCTCCTCCCCTCCTTCCCCCCTTTTTCCTCATTAGCCAATATCCAGCTTGCATTGGATGACTGGCTTTCCCCTTCCTTAGGGTATTTTCCCCCATACCTCAGGGAACCTCCTTCCCAGTCCTCCTCTTTTTTTTATCCTCCATTTCTTGCATGCCTCCTCCATGCTTCTATAAGACCCATTATCTGTTGTATTGTCTCTAAGTCCCTTTTTACCTGCATGTATGTGTCCACCCATGGTTTACCCCCAAGGTCATTACCCCCTAAATGTATAATAATTAAATCTGGGATGGGTCACCGCTCCTTCAGTTCTTTCAGGGTAGGAAGCAGTTGTGCCCATCTCATCCCCCGGATGCCACGCCACACCAATCTACATTGTTTCTCATCTTGGTAAAGCTGCTTTCCCCCAGCCTTTTTCTCAGCTCTCCTTTCTACCCAATAAATATAAGAGTGGCCACAGATCCAGACTTCCATGATCTTCTCTCTTCCTATAGGGTTTAAGCAAAATAACTGTCTTATATATGGTCTTAGTTTTGTTTGCATAATATCCCCACTCCCCATCCCACCCCCATGTGGCTCCAGATCTGCAAGAAAAAACATAGGTGATACATTAATCTTCATACTGCAGTATTTGAATGTATCTCTTATAACTGGCAGACTGCCAGTGCCCCTTTTCCAAAATATTATTCACCAGCTCACCTGCTGCTGCCCACTGTGAGGCAGCCCCTATTCATAAGGAGTGGGATGACTAATTAATTGGATCCTCCCCAGGAATTGCATGCCTTTTTACATTCGCTTGCGCGCATGCACAAGGAACGTCTTGGGAGAATGGGACACTTTGGAGGTGTGCCTCTCCTGAGCAATCCCCTGCTCCCTTGAGCTGGCGTGGTGGTCCTGTACCAATTTGCACCAGTGCTGTGTATGACAGGGGTGGTCTTCTCTTCAAAGAAAACCACCACTGTGTGCTTGCACCACATCACATCCTCCCAAAACTTTGCTGCCATGCTGGGAGCCCACCCCAGCGTGGCAAACTTCCTGCATCATCTGCTGACGGGGGTGCCCAATCCCCCATCGGCTCTATGGCCCCCCCAGCCATCCTTCTGCCATGCTGGGAGCCCACCCCAGTGTGACAAATGTCCTGCATCATCAAAGCACAAAAAAAAAAACCCTGTAAATTAAAAACTGTCCCACGCAGTCTCCCCACCCCCATCCGACAACCCGCACCCACCCACTGCGAACCCTGCCTCTCCACACCCCCCCTACCCCATACTTACCTCCAGAGCTTGGCGCGATGATCATTGCTGGGCTGGAAACACGTCTGCACTCTTCAAAGCCGACTGCGAACTGAGGAAATGCCGGTAAGCTGTATAATGGGCTAGATGTTTTTTTTTCAACTTTGTTGCATATCTCAGGCATTTTTGGGAATTTTTGCACCAAATTTTCAACATGAGGTTTTTGGGACCCCTTCTCATGAATTCTGTCACTGTCATGGCATTATTCGGGCCCGAAGGATGATTTCACAGTCATTGCACGAAATCACCTTTCAGGCCCAATTAATGAAACAACAGTGCCAGCGTTCATAAGGTGGGCTCTCAAAAAGCCTATTTTGAAAATTTGGTGGACAAATTCCTAAAAATAACTGTTTTATGAGCATGCGTTGTGCAGTTCCTATGCACGCTCGTAAGTTTGCAAATTTTCTATATTTTCACTCCAGATTTTCAACAATGCCATTTTACGACACCTCTTCATGAGCAGTACAGCTGTCATTTTTCACATCCTGCCCAAAACATGTTTCCGCCCATGTAGCACACAATGGCGCAGTTGGTGTGCGAACTCAATGTATGGAACACATTAAGAAAATCAGTGGCACTCTTCATGAGCAGAGGTCTTAAAATGCCTGTGTTGAAAATTTGGTGAAAAAATTCCTAAAAATGAATGTTTTACGAGTGTATGTTGCGCAGTTCATACACAGGCTCATAAGTTTGTGAATTTTCAATATTTTCACTCCAGATTTTCAACATTGCCATTTTACCACACCTCCTTATGAGCAGTACAGCTGTCATTTTTCACATCCTGCCCAAAACGTGTTTCCGCCCATGTAGTGCACAATGGCACAGTCGGTGTGTGAAATCAATGTATGGGATATATTAAGAAAATCACAGTGACACTGTTCATTAGCAGAGGTCTTAAAATGGCTACGTTGAAAATTTGGTGACAAAATTCCTAAAAATGACTGTTTTACGAGTTCCTACGCGCACTCATAAGTTTGCAAATTTTCAATATTTTCACTCCAGATTTTCAACATTGCCATTTTACCACACCTCCTTATGAGTAGTATAACTGTCATTTTTCACATCCTGCCCAAAACTTGTTTCCATCCATGTAGCGCATAATGGCGTAGTCGGTGTGCAAAATCAATGTATGGGACAAATTAAGAAAATCACAGTGACACTCTTCATTAGCGGAAGTCTTAGAATGGCTATGTTGGTAATTTGGTGAAAAAATTCCTAAAAATGACTGTTTTACGAGCGTGCGTTGCGCAGTTCCTACGCAGGCTCATAAGTTTCCGAATTTTCAATATTTGCACTCCAATGAGTTCCAAATACCTAAACAGCACATAGAAGCAAGCAACATTTGGCATTGACAAATGCTTGTACTTCTTTATCACTGATTTTTTTAAGCCATGTCCAAGTGCCAAATACCACTGCAAATACCTGCAAGTGAACATTCGGCATTGACAAATGCTTGTTTGAGTAATGCTGTGACTTGATAACTTGTGACCCTTTTTCCATCCCCATGCATAAATAATCTCCCCGTCCTATTCCAGTGCTCTGCAGCAAAAGCCCACAAAGCCTGCACTGGTCACACTGCGCCCCCTACATGTTTCCTCAATGTCACCATGCAACCCTGTCCCTTTCGATCTGTCTTTGACCTCATAATCAAGATCTGTATCTCCTTCATCCCCTGGCTTACATCTTCCCATTCCAAGCTCCCCTCCTTGTCTTTCCTGCCATGTCCTACCACCTCACTCACACTCATGGCCCCTGCAAACATTATGACATAAATCATGTGGAATAGCTGGGCCTCAGCCTTTGATCTACATATTGCCAGTAATACATCTGTTAGTTTCGTGAGCCACTGCTCCCCTATTGGTCTTCTCTTATCCACCGTCCTTTATTTTAGCATACCCCAGCCCTGCATCATTCTTGTAATGAACATTGATTTTGTCAGGTCTTTCCATCCTTTTAAACTGCAAATAACACTAATCCCTGCCAAATAGACTCCCATTGTGGTGTGGGCTGTTCCTTTTTGCCATTGCTTCACAGTGAACTTTCCCAATTGTTCTTCTGTGAGTGGCCTACTTACCTCCATATGGTGTGTTGCCCTGAAATGTTTTAAACACTTGCCAGTCCCCATCACAGGCCTTCAAAGTCCATGGTGCCCATGAACTGCAATACAACAGTTCTGCTCCTTCTTGCCAATGTCCCAGATGTTCATTGGTATGGGCATTTTTTGTTCCTCTGCTGTTGGTGCCAGCCTCCAGAAATGATCCAACTGCAGATAGGAAAGGCTGTCAGCCAGGGTATTGTGTACCCCTTCTATGTGTTTCACTCTGAATGACATGTTCAACTTCAAGGCCCTTTGCACCAAACGTCACAAAACTTGCATGACCGTTTCTGACCTGGATCCCCTGTTGTTTAGGACCTCTACCAATGCTCTATTGTCACACCAGAATGTCACTTTCTGATGCCACAATTCTTCACCTCAAACCAGGGTGCATGCCCAGATGGGCATGATCTCTAGCAATTTTATATCTTTTACCTTACCATCATTCACCCAGTCTGATGGCCACAGTTCCACAAACCATCTGCCCCTCAGATAGCCCCCCATACCTAGGCCTCCGGCTGCATCTGTGTAAAAAGCGAGGTCTGTGTTATACACCCATTCCTCCTGCCAGAAGGAGCAACCATTATATTCCCTGAGGAATTCCTCCCATACTTTAAAATCCTCCTTGACTCCTTTTGTCATGTCTACCCAATGGTGTGGTCTGGTCACTCCAGCTGTAGCTGATGCTAACCTTTTGGTGAAAGCCCTCCCATGTCCAATAGCTCTGCAGGCAAAGTTCAGGTGCCCCAATACCTGTTGTACTTGTTTTAGTTGTACCCTTCTCCTGCTGGTATGTACTTGGATCAACTCTTTCAGTTTTTCCATTTTTTTGTCCGGCAGCCTGAATATTTCCCCTGGAGCATCTATCTCAATATCCAGAAATTCTAGCACCCTGCTGGGCCCTTCTGTTTTTTCTGGTGCCAGTGGCACCCCTAATTCCTTGCACAGTTCTTGAAATTTGACCAACATTTTTTGTGTCTCCTTTTTCCCACTACTGAAAAAAAGGAAATCATCCAAATAGTGAATGACCTTTCTATAACCAGTTCTTTCTTGAAATATCCACTGCAAACAGGTGCTGAGTGCTTCAAATGTTGCACATGTTATAGAACATCCCATAGGCATGGATTTGTCAAAATAGTACTGTCCCCCAATTTTAAAACCCAAAAGGCCCCAGTATTCCCTCCTAACTTGCAGCAATCTGAGCGCGGATTTGATATCTGTTTTTGCCATCCGTGCATCATTGGTAGCCCGGAATATCCAGACTGCATCTTCTAGTGTAGCATATGTCACTCTACTATAATCTTCCCCTATAAAATCATTCACCAAATCGCCTTCTAGAAGGGATAGGTGGTGAATTACCCTGTATTCTCCTTTTGTTTTTTGGGGACCAACCCCAGTGGAAAGACCCTCATGTTCTGCAATGGGGGGTATCAAATGGTCCTTCTACTCTCCCCACTGCCATTTCCTTCTTTCTTCTTAACATTTCTTCTCTTCCTTTTACCGAACCCAGGTTGTTCGCCTCCCTCACTGGTCTGGGGCCTTCGCTTTGCAATGAAAAACCTGTGCAAAAACCTTTTTCAATCATCTCTGCCACTTTTCTATTCAGGTACCTGTCCAGCCAACCTTTCCATGTCTATATCCTGATGGGGGTTCTGGCCACCTTAAATTGCTCACTGCCTTTCTTCCCTTCACCTCTCCCAGATTTTCTCTTTCCACTCAGTGCTTGGCATTGCTGGTCAGTGATTTTTACTCCCTCTATTCGTATGCCCCCATACCCCTTCCCTGTTCCATGCCTGTCCATTATACCCCTGTCCCTCTCGAAAAGATTGTTGACCTGAACCTTGACCCCCAGATCCTTGGGCTGTCTGGACCCATGTCATTCTGCATCTGCTTGCCGGATGTGTTAGCCCATATTTCGAACATGCGTGCCGAAAACTACATTGTGGCTAGGAACAAAATTCCCTATTGTAAGCCCAGCAACACCTCTGGGATGTAGCTCCTTTCCTCCCCCACTCCCCTTCAAGTGTGGACTGATCAGTTACATAATCCGTCCATAAGTCCAGCTGCTTCACTTCCCATCTTACATCCCCATATGTGGCCATTCTCTGCTGAAAAAATTAATCGTAGTATATCCACCCCAACCCACCCTTCGCCTTTGCCCGCCTTATCATTAGGGAGTATGTGATAAGTGGGATGCCCACCTCCAGTTTCTGTTCCAATACAATGGCTGAGAATGTGGCAAAACCCACAAACCACCCATCCCAAGTTTTCCCTTTTGTGAATTTGTCTTCCTCCTTCTTCCCTAACAAAACTACTGCTGCTGCCATTTCACTCTTTCCTATGTTCTCTGTCTCTTCATATTTTGCAGCCACATCTCGGTTAACTAAAGCGAATATATCCACATACTCTCCTTTCCATATTTTTTCTTTTATGGACAGCGGCACATGTTCGCCTACCCTCATCCCAGGGGTACCTATCTCCCTTGTTCCTTTTCCCTCTTTCTCTGTACTTACTTCCTTCCTTCTCTTTTGGTACTTATTTTCCTGTCCTAATCTCTGCCAGTGCTGACTCCATTTGTGCTAAACCTCCTGTCCGAAGTGCTGACACAATTTGACTTATATACTCCTTGATACTGTCACCCAATGAGCCGAGTGTGTTACCTGTGTCCTTGTCCATTCCTTGTTGCCTGCCATCTTCCTGGTGCCCCATTATGGTCCCCTGTAGTTGAGGGGGTGGTTGCACCATTAGCAGTTGTGGAGGAACCATTATGCTCTGGCGATCCAGTCTGGGATACCCTGTGGGGACCCTGACTTGCTCTTGGAGAGGTACTGATGGTACCACGTTGATAGGTTGCAGAGGTACAGGATCAGCCACCCTGGAGAGTCTCCCAGTCAGAGGCTGTACTATGGTTGGACTGTGTAGCCCTCCAGCCGACCGCTTCCCTCTGCCCCCTTTACCCTTCCCCGCTTTCCTTTTCTCCCTGGATCTCCCTGGTTCCTCTCCTTCCACCAGTTCCCACATTTTGTTGGCTTTTTCTGCCAAATCGACTGTAGCCCTGTAAGTGTCTTCCTTTGAAGGCCTGTTCTTCTTTGGTGCCATGTCCTCCATTCCTTTCAAACTGAGAAAACAACTGAAGGAAGGAAAAACAAATTCCATTGTTTAATTTATGTCTAAAGCTGCCCTTCTTATGACCAGGCCCTTGTTCAAACAGTCACTTAATGATCCAGAGACGTGTCTCTCCTTTTTTTTTATGTGTGGCTCCACCTCTGCCTAGGCCTTCCTTCATCGCAATGTTCACAACAGGCTCCTTCCAGGTGACCACATCGTTCATCCGGTCTCCCCTGCTGTCTGTCCCTGCCTTCCCTTCCATTGTCCACCAGGCCCACTATCTCTTCCCCTGCCCCACCCCATGGGCCTCTGGGCAGTCGAGGCCTTCACGTGCCTCAGGCACTGCCTCTTGTGGGCTTCCAGGTCTCAGCCTCATTCCCCTCTTAAGCCTCAGGATGATAAGAGCCCTCTTGTGCTTTGGGCGCCACCTCCGGCATTGTTCACGGCCTAAACCAGAAAACTTCTCCCCCCGCTCATACTCTTGCATGCCTCTGGCTATTGCCCCTGCAGGGCACATGGTACCTCATGGCCTTGTGACCTCACTCTGAACCCCCCTTTGTCCCCTTGTGTCCTCCAGCTGCCTTTCCAACAAGGTTCCTTAGGGGCTGTGCCTCCCCCTACCCTCCGTGCCCTCACAAGTCTCTGGTTGCCTTCCACAGACCTCCTGCAACCATGCCTGCTTGTGCTGTCCCCTCTCCCCCCCAATGCGCATTGTCCCCTTGGTTAATGAAGGTAACCCTGCTACCAGCTTGCCAGAGAGGAAAGCCCAGCCCCAAATGCGTGCTGTCTCCTTTTCGGCTGATGGTCCTGTTACCCCTTGTAGGCCAGCCCCCTTTTGGCTGGGCCATGTGGTCCTGCAGGTGTGTGATGTCATGCCATATGCTTGTGCCATGCTAGTCTGGACCCTCTCCTTTTTCCTGACCTCAGGCCACAAATGACCTGCCTTGTCCTTCCTTTTCCGGTCCTGAGCCTCTCCCTCCCCCATCACTCCTTATCCATCCCTTTGCTTCCATTTAGTAGATCCCCACTTGCTTTGCAGACTCCCCGTGGCATGTGATGTCACGCCACATGGCCGCCCGCATCATCCCTTGCTGTCCTTTTTCTCTAGGCCCTTTACCAATCAGGCCTACTATGCGCTGCCAATTCCCTCTGATTTAAGCTCCCCATCCCCATACCCAACCGATCCATTGCAAGCCATGTGCTACCTCTTTTTTTGGTTAGGGAAACCTTTCTGCACGGCCATTAATTCAATAAGGCCAGCCTAATGCAAAGCGATCCTCCTCCCTCTTAGGCATTCCCTTGGCCACCCTTCAGCCTGCAAAACTCCCAATCAGCTGCCCCTACTAGCGCTTCCTTTTTCTGCCTCAAAAAGGCCCCTGTAGCTGTGTTTTTCGATTTTGGCATCAGAAAACTGCTCTTTCACAGGCAAAGCCCTTCAGTCTCAGCCCCTTGCCTGCAGCTCTTCCTCACTGCTTCTCTACATGCTCCTATAACTGCTACCGGAAAACACAATATAACTATGCCTCTACAATGAAATTCAGCCACTGCTATAGGCAAACATGATAAAACTATGCCTCTACAATGAAATTCAGCCTCCTGCTGAAGACTTCCTCTATTCCACCACCTTACCATTTAAAATCATTGCAGTACTGCAGCTCTTCACATCTGCTTCCACAAAAACATTATTTTTTGTTCTTTGAAATATTCCAAACTACCTTAAACTATGCATCTTCTTACATTACCAACTACCCAGCTTTTCAGAACTGCTAGCTCTTGTAATTATGATATATATTATTCTGTGGTATATTATGTATATTATATATTTATATATATATATATATATATATATATATATATATATATAATATTTTTTCTTTAAAACATTCTCCTCCATATTATTTGTTTCTTACCTCTTTATCTTAGTGCACAAACCTTCCAAATTAATCTGCCAATCCGACGTGCTGCAGTTCCAATTAGCTCGATCAAAACTCCAGGAAAAGTGGCTGAACCACTCCTTGCCCACAAATAAGTGTTGCCCATTATGTACCTCCACTTACCCCTCCCCTTCCTGTTGCTTGGCCATTGTTCTATCTCCTGGCCCTCCCCTTCCTTCCCTCCCCCCTCTCCTTCTGAGCAGACCATCTTGATGATAATGGAAGGGGTGCACCAGGACAACCTAGTCTGCCCTTAAAGGGCAAACTCCATTGTTTTAACATTTTATAAGTACAACACATTTTCTTTATTCATCATGTTCAAAGATCAGTATTACAATTAACATTTTAACTTGACTCTTGTTCATTTTTTTCACTTTTACATGATCGTGTACTTATTAATCTTTAGTATAACAGTACATGTAAAGCTAGCAGGCTACTTTTGTTATATAGAGGATAATGTAACAGGAATAGTTAACAACCACATTGTATTCGCATTGAGAGGTTACCATGGTCTGTAAACCTCGAGAGTGCAGCTCGAGAGGTTTGGAATAACCATGGTAACCTCGAGATGTGAATGCAATGCAGTTGTTAACTGTTCCCAATACATTGTCTTATGTAGTATTTGGGGAACCAATTTAAAATAAGCACCTCTGATAAAATAGAGTAACACACTTGGGCCCAGATATTCAAAAGGGTTGCGCCATTAGCAACAGAGATGAGCTTGAGCAAGTCCAAAAATGTGTCATTGTGCAATATACAGCGGGAGACAGCTGCGCCCCCCAAATCACAATGTGCAAGAGCACAATGGTAATGAATGCATGAGCAACTGAAGGGGGAGGAACCATGAATAAATGGCACAGTGCAATATTCAACAGCATGCGCCATGCGCAATAGTGGAGCAAGCAGAAGTTGCGTGATAGCAGAAATGATCCAAAATAAAAAGGAACAAGAGAGAGAGGTACAAGAGTGCTACAGGGAAGCCAGAGGTGGGAGTGAGGTGACAGCAACTAGGCAGAGGGTAGCAGTGAGCAGGACTGGGCAGGAGCAGGACAAAGCACACCTGGAAACTACCAGGAACAGGACAGGAGTGGGGAGCCTGTGCCACTGTGCAGGAGTCAAAGGGAAGTGCCACAGTGGACTGAGGGCAGTGACAGTGGGCAGGACAGCCAAATCTTGGAGGTGTTCCTGGTGCAGAAGGAGTAGCATAAAGGAAAGAGGGGGAATTGGGAATACAGCTGCCAGGGGGGGAACACAAGCCAGGGACATGGCCAGTGCCACCATTCAGATGGAGGCAGTAATGAGGGATGTGAAAAGGCAGGCAACAGGGGGGTGGCTGTGGAAAGGACCGTCAGCGGTATGTCCCCAACAGGCTGTACCGAGCCAGCACCAGCTTTGAGCACTACAGTGACACTTTGATAGTGGACCGGGACTGCCTGAACCAGGTGATCCTGAGGCAGCTCTGTGAGCAGTGCAGTGATGAGATGCAGGCACCCACACGACGGAGCCATGCTCTGTCAGTGGAGACAAAGGTGACAGCTGTCATGTGCCTGCTCACCACGGGTACCTTCCAGAGACCAACAGGCATAACCCAGTCAGCTGCATCACGCCTACTCATACAATTCCTCAGAGCACTGCTGCCACATGCTATAGAGTACATCCATTTCCCCAGCACACAGGCAGAGCACACAGCACACATACAAGAGTTCCACAGGGTAGCACGTATGCCTGGCGTGCTCGGGGTCATTGACTGCACCCATGTTGCTATCCAAATGCCACCTGGCCTAGAAGGTGCTGCATACATTAATCGGAAGGGCTATGCAAGCATCAACTGCCAGGTGGTGTGCGATGTTAGGGGGTGCATAACCAATGTCTGTGCCACACACCCTGGGGGAGAACATAATGCCTTCATCTGGCACCAGTCTGCACTGTGCCATAGGTTCGAGAGTGGGAACGAGAGTGGGGACATCCCCACTGGCTACCTAGTGGGTGAGTATGCAAATCATGCAGAAAGATATGGATCATGGGAGGGGCATAGTCAGAGGTGACATGGGTACCAGCCAAGATGGCCCATGGCAGGGCGAAGCTGATCACCAAACTAATGTCCACCCTCTACACACAGGTGACAGTGGATATCCACTCTGGCCCTGGCTGCTCACACCATACCGGCAGCCTGCGACCCCATCACAGCAATGGTACAATGAGGCACATGCCACCACATGCAATGTCATAGAGCGGGTGTTCAGGATGCTGAAGGCACTTTTCCATTGCCTGGACACATCTGGCGGTGCCCTACAGTACAGCCTCTCAAAGGTCTGTGGGCTATTCCTGGCCTGTTGCATCCTGCACAACATGGCCAATGACTGTGGGATAGCTGTAGAGGTCAAAGAGGGGGACAGTGATGGGGACAATGAGGACACTGGTGCAGATGGTGATGGGCAGCACCCCCTTGGTCGAAGGGACCCCCGGCTGATACGGATGTCACAGCTGCACCGGGACACCTTCACAGAGGAGCACATCAACCAACCCAGGTAAGTCATGAGGCCATGTGCAACCACCAATGGCAAGTACACAACCCACAAACACGCGTGGACAAACCACAAGGGTGCATGTCGTAAAGGGAATTGGCTGAGCATGGAACTACACTCACCGACAGGGATGGGCAAGGCCTAACATGGAACGCAGTCACACACACACACACCACAAGACATGCACAAAGGGTAGGAGGCATGCCGACCCCAACCGACACCTCTAGCCACACACACGTCCACAGACCACCATGCCCAGTGCCTGTCATTGTGCGTGTCTCAGACACTGGGCACCATTGCACAGTGGCAGACAGTGCAATGCAGGCATCATCATGCATATGCCACAGTGACCAGCAGCCGGGAGGGTGTGCACATGGAGTGTGTGTGTGTGTGCAGGGCCAGGTACCCCACCCATGCATTGCACATTGAACAACACACTGCATACAGGGCAGCTTCAGACAGTAGCCATAGTGGGAGACAGGTCAGTCACACGGCACAGTGCCACGGCCACCACGGATGCATGGGCAGCCCCGCTGAGACCCGCCAGCTGTGACAAGCTGACCATTGGCCTCATGGTGTGGCACCTATGGTCCTCCAGGGGTCCCTCTGTGGGAATGCAACCGTTCTCGAGCAGGGGTCTGCAGCTCACCAAACATGCCTGCGCCAGGCTTGCTAGGGATGCCCACATCTGACAAGGAGGGTGTCACATGATTCCGGGAATGGGAGGTGGATATGGCACTGCTTGGTGTCTGTGACACATGGGCAAATAACTGTGTGCCCATTGTGGCCATGACAACTGTGAATGCCTGTGTCTGCCTGTCAGTGGCGGCAGTCACATCCTCCCGCAGCCGGTCCATCCCTGCCAGGAGCAGACCAGTGTCCCTGCTGCACTGCTCCTCTGCCTGGCGCAGGACCACACTGAGTGCATCCACCACCATCACAAGCCACAACTGCTGATCCACTGATTCATGGAGTATGCGGGTGTGACCATCTAAGAGGTCATCTGCCTGTTTGGCATACTGTCCCTCATGGTGTTTGTGGCCATGCTGGGCAGCACCCCTTGAGGTTGGGCACTGCACACCAGGTCCATGCCTGGGCATGTCCACAGGCAGTGCACAGACACTGTCCCCCCATTGCCATTGGCTGACTGCTGACACTGCTCCTCTGGCTGCCACTCTCCAGGGCTCAACAGTGCCACCGCAGAGGCTGCAACAGCCCCACTGTCCTGGACGCACACCAGTGCTGCCTCACTGGGGCAGACAGGCACAGGCTGGGACTGTGATGTCACGTAGGCCTCCACAGCGGCACCACCCACGGCTATGTCCGTGCTGTTATCTGCTGTGTGGCCATCCTGCAACCCACTCATATCACTGTCCATGATATGAGCTCCATCATCATCATCAGTGACAGATCTGGCAACAGTCCGAGTCTCAGCATGCTGGCATCCAAGGACACTGTCATGCTGGGACATGGGCAGGGCCTCCTCCACACCAGCTCCACCAACATCAGTCCAGACAGCCCGAGGGGCCCACTGTCATCCTGACCCTTGGACACCCATGGAGGTGGATGGGCCCTCCCTCTGTGTCCAGGGTACCGCCCTCAGTGGAAGAGCCCACCACCACTGACCCATGTAGATGCTCAGGAGCTGTAAGGGAACACAGTAGCATTAATGTATCTGCCCTACCCTGTGACATTCCCCCCACCCCCCCACAGTGACAGATCAGGACCTACCATGCAATGAGGGGTTACTACCCATCTGGAAGCCACCACCTGGAACTCCCTCAAGGCACAACACCAGATGTTGCCAGCAACCTGCTCTTCATGTGGTGTCAGGCGTTGCACAGCCGGAATTCCCCCACCAGTCACAGCCCATGCTGCCCTGATGGCAGCCACCTTATCTTTAATCCTCCTCCTGTCCATGCCCACCTTCTTCTTGCACTCCTGCATGGGTGACTGGTGGCTGCCATGCTGGTTGATGGCACGTGCTACCTCACCCCATGCCGCAGCACGGGGCCTGTGTTCTCCGCTGTCAGCTGAGCAGTGATTCCTGGTCACGGCAGGCCTCAAACAGGGCATCTGAGTCTGCCTTGGTAAACTTGAGCCTTCTCCATCTCCCATGTCTGTTCCTCCTCCTCCACCTCGCATTCAGTCATCATTGATCCTGCGGGAATGACAGGTGTTACCTCTGACTGTGCAGTCCCATGCATCTCCCACACACCACAGTCCAAACTGGCAAACAGCATGCAACTCAACACAATAGACTGCAATACCAGACTATGGCCTCTGCATCCCCATGTTGCATTTATATAGTGCAACGCATGGAAATGAGGCAAGGCTCAATTTTAAGTGGATGCTAATGCAATAGCTGCACCAGTGACTTGCTGATGAGCTGATTTGCATATGCAGCTGAATATCACGCTGTTGCACCTTGCACAATTGTGCTGAATGTGCTCAGGCAAAGGCGCAGCTCTGTGACATGCGCAATAGACACTGAACGGTGCATGCTCGGGGTGCTGACACTGACATCTGCTGCGCTGCTGACATGCTGAGTGTGGGATGCAGTGCAGGGCATGGCCACCATTGTGCGGTGCTAGTGTGCTGTTCACATGTATGGCACTCTTGCACTGGGGTGCCATAGGCACCGTGGTGTAACAGTGCTGTAGGCCACTACAGGAAGTGCCACACAGATGTCCTACCACGCTACATGTGGTGAGTACCAATCATGCTGTGGCAATCCATGCGTGAGGGACCCTGACCCTGTGCTGACCTTTGCCCCTAGGCGCCATACGTCTACATGGGTGCACCTCTATCGTGCTGTTCAGTGACAGCACGATGGGGGGGTGGAAGTGCAGTACCATGTAGCATCTGCATGTGGCGGACATGCACTACGGAGCACCATTTTGTTACTCAGTGCTTGGAAGATGGCATGGAGATGGGCACCAATCTGGAGCCAGGTCAAACTGGCCAACCTCATGTCCCTGGTTGAGCCCCATACTGCTACACTCTTTGAGGAGGCACCCCTGGACAGGGCCAGGAGTGCCATGTGGGAGGAGGTGGTGGTGGCCCTGGAGGAGGCGAATGGGATCCAGCACACAGCAGAGCAGTGTAGGCACCTGTATGGGGACCTCCAGCGGAGGGACTCGGACAGGCTTGCCCACCTACAGGCATGTGCCAGGAGGGGCATTGTTCCACCAATAGGTAGGTGCACCATCCATACACTGGTTCCATCCATATGGGTATCACGGTGGGCATATGTCCAGGACACGAGGGGGGTCCATCCAGTGTGGGCCATGGTGGTGGTGGTATAGGGGTGGGGGCAGATGGGTTTGGCTGTGTGGGATTGCACACACCCAGGGGTGGGGGTCCTTAGCTACTGGATTGTACTGATGTCCCTCTCTCCATGTTTGCACCCTAGGCACTGAGGAGCTCCAGCATGCCAGGGAGGGGCAGCTGCAGTGTGAGGTGAGGCAAGATGCCAGGGCACCCATACCAGCCCAGCACCAGGACCAGTCTGATGATGGTGAGTGCCTTACATCCAGGATCTTTTGTGCATGCTGTGTAGTAGGACGGGCAGCGGGGCATGGCCACCATTCATTGACACCACTGCCATACATGCAACATGGTACAGTCAGCACTGTCCAGTGGCACTGCATATCTGGGAGTGCACCAATGGTAGTCCATGCATGCAACAGGTACATGGCTGTGCCACTGCCATCACACCGCAAGGCCATGTCACTGTACGGCCATGGTGGTGCTGTTCGGGACTTGGGCGGTGGGTGTATGCAGTGGTCCACACAGCTGTGTGCACCTGGGTGGGCAGGTCTTGTGGACATGTTCACTGTGGGTGGTCGCACACCATCACAGGGGTATGTCCCATGGCTATATGCCATGCACAATGGGTCGGCTGCAGGGAGCTGTGCATTCACATCTATTGATTCTGCTCCCTTGCCCTAGGTGGACAGAGGATGGTATATGTGAAGCGTGTGCTGCAGGAGCTCTTGCAGGTGGCCAGGGCCTCTCTGGTCATCCTCGAAAGGATGGAGTGACATGGTGTGAGGTGACATCATGCCAGAAGGCACCACAGGAGTGGGGAGTGGGGCTCCCAATGAAGATGGACCCCAGTTACATCTTGGCTAGCACCAGGGAGCCACCCTCACACCCCTCCTTCCCTTTCCCATTTGTTCACCCCTGCCCCTTACCCACCTACACCGTTTGTGTCCCTTAACCCTTTCAAATGTATATATTTGTACATAGTTTTGTTACCACTTTTATAATATATTTGTTTAGTTATGTCTACTGTTGTGGTCTCTGATTTGCAGTGGGCTAATGATGCTCAGCTACAGTGGCATGCATGGTGTCAGGGGTGGTGCTATCATGGGGGCGTGTGTGTGTGTCCATAGGGGAGGCAAGTGTGGTGTGCGCGTAGCTGTCAGTCACTGTCTGTGGTTTGTGTGTTGTTCCCTGTGCAATGGATGACTGTGTGCAGTGGTACACAGTGCATGCACTGTGTCCATGGTGCACCTGTCAGACCATCCATGGCCTGTGCTGCTGCCACCCTTGCATGTCTGTGATCTGCACAGTCCACTGGCATGTCAGTGGTGGCTACCCATGCTGGACTGCCACTGTACCCAACGTGATGCTGTGTTGCCTCCTGTCACTGGTGTGGTGCACATCTGCCTCAGGTGGCACTGTTGCATCCACTGTTGTTGTCCCACCTCGATGCTGTCACCTGTGCCTGTTGCAGGGGGATGTGCTCCACTGTCTGTCACTTGTGCTCCAACTGCTGCTGGTGGCATACAGCATCATGGTGCCTGCACAGGGTTGCTGGCACTCCTGTGCTGTGGAGATATTCTGACCGTGTGTACATGGTTGCCGTGCTCACACGCCGGGGACTTGGTTGACACGCTACTGTGTCCCTGTGTTGGTGTGCCCTTGGGTATTGGTGGTTATTTGTCTGTGCACTGTGTTGCATCCTGTGTGGCACATGGTTCCATGCAACACTGTGGGTGTCTGCACTGGCTGTTGTGGCCAGTGCTGGGATGAGGTGTTTCCTTGGGAGGATGGGCAGGGAGCTGTGACACTGGTGGTGGGTTCCAGGGAATGTCACATGTGTGGTACCTCATGTGCTGATGCATGGTCGGCCTCACAGCTTTACCTGGGGGGGGGACGTGCTTGGTGGCACTGTGTCTGCAGCCATTGCTTCACTGTCTGATGCTGCTTCCCGCTGTTGGGTGCTCATGGTGGGGCTGCCTTGCATGGTTCTGTGGTGCACAGGGTTGTATTGTCACAGTGGGGGTGGTGGCATGCTTGGGGTGTCCTGCACTATTGGGTGCTACTCCTGGGCAGGGTGTATGGGGATCATAGTGCAGGGTGTGCTCTGCATTGGTGGGTTGGTGTGGCATGGGGTGGATGGGCATCCATGTGTGACAGTCCCAGCTTGCAAGTGGGTGTGCTGGTGCACTGTGCCACAGCAATGGGCTTCTTGCAGGTGTCCCTGGGCCATTGGTTCTTCCTGCTCTCCTCCAGTTGTGCGGTGCATGGGGTGTGTGGGGTGATGTCTGTTCTTCTGAGTGCTCCTCTGCCCATCCCTACCACGGGTGGTGGGCCCCTGCATCCTGTCCCTGCGCATCCCTGGTTGTGCTGTTGCACTGCTGCCCTGCTCCACTAGGCGTCCCTGGTTTTGCTATTACACATCTGACCTGCACCACTGCACATCCCTGGTTGCACTATGGCACAGTTGGCATGATATTCAGTTGTAATTTATATGATCTTGGACTCAAGTAGTGTTTGAATATCAATGGTATTGGTGATGGGTGCAGTGGACTTGCGCTTGCTCCTGCTGTTGTGCACTTTTATGGCACAGTTTGAATATCTGGGCTCTAATGTACAGGGCAAATAAAATGCTTACCCTGGAGTGAAGACGTGAACACAGAGGTGTCAAAGTGGCAGAAAAAAAGATTTCTTAAAAACAAATGACCAGACCTTGTTCTCTTACAATTTTTATAGACTCCTGTACTACTCATATTTAAAATAGGAAAAACAATCAAAGATAAAAACAACACTGTCCCATGTGATTTGAAATTTAAGGCTGAATCCAGGGGCCAAATGGGTGAGCGTAATAAGTGCGCCATCTGGAAGTGCCACTGGAAAAGGTCATTCGCCAAAGAGCTGTTTTTGGAGCACTCTTCTCAAACACCAGATACCTGATAAAAAAAGGAAATAAGAAAAAAAATTAAGCAAGTGAGGAACCGCTGTTTTAGTTTGAGAGCTGCTGAGTACTGTGAAAGGCTGCAATGCGCTGGTATGGTGGAATGTTTATCTTGGCAGCATTCTTTTATGTTATGCCATCGATGTGACGTACCATTGATGGGTTAACAACTTAATTACGTCACAAAGATAGCATAATAACATGGGGAAAAGATGAAAATCACCACATAACAACATTCTACCATACATTATATTTTATAAATTCTGCCCCCCCCCCAACCATGTGCTGAATTTACTACTTATCTGGGCACTTGCAACCTTTACTAGTATTTATCAGGATATCATTCCATGACTGGAAGTTATATTTTTGGTAGTATGTGAATTTTAGTTTAAGGTCCATCTGTAGTTTACCTTTAGTAATCATAGTTACATTTGGATTCTTTAATGAAATGACAAAAGTTTTCTGCTGTTTTGTTACCTTATTGTACTTTCAGTAAATCAAAATCAGATTCTTTACTAATGTTTTTTTTATCAAAATTAAAACAAAATCAAGCTTATTTAACATTTGTTCTTTGTGTTTTTAAGATGCATGTGGTGTTTTGTACTAGTGTACATACATTTGACCATTACTAGGGTTTGGGTGCCCTGGTAACCTGAAGGTCAGTTACCCCACAGTGAAGGCATATTTTAAAATCATGTTTTTCAATGGAAAGAACATGTTACAATTTTTGTCTAATTTAGTTTTACAAGTATGTTTAGTTAACTTGCTGTTTAAATTAGAAAAAGTAATTTTTTTTCTGAATTTACCTTATTTTTCATCATTTTCATTTTTCATTATCAACCTTAGTTTTTATCAACTGCATATGCTTCTTTAAAACTCCTTTGTTTTATTTTTTCATGGTAACGCCTTCTGTTAGTCCCCCCCCCCCATAACTGGAACAAATAATTTCTGAATTATAAATGATTCCCTCCATCGCTATGTTTAATCTGCAGTTAGCTTTTAAAGTGACAGGCTCCGTTTTGGGATTTATGTTCTAAGAAAAACATGCATTACCTTAGTGCACATACCTAGGCAAGGTGTGGAATAGATCTTTAAATCCGTATCACTACCACGGGTTAGGCACAAACAATACAGTTTTATTAGGCACCTTTTCAATTAACTCTAACAGACAATTCCTTTACATTATCTGAAACTGTTGTAGTGCACTCACTCACTCACTCATTCACTCAGTCACTCACTCACTCACCACCTGACACACCTGAGTAATAGTTTGTTTAGACTGCAAGGCCTGGGTGTCATTTTTATTCTGTAAGGGTGTCCCCTTATTTGTGACCACATAATTTTATTGGCTAGACTTATATACACATCCAGTTGTAAATGTATGTCTAACCCAAGACCTGGGAGATTTCAAACCTTGCATCACATACTGGATGCTATATATTTTGTTTTATCTGGAGTTTCAAGGCAAGTGCCTATACTTTTCAAACTTTCTTTGTGGTTTGGAACATTTTGTAGCCCTCTTTTAAAAATTGTGTAACACTATGCATTGATTGGAAAATGCACAGCCTAGTCATAACACAGAACTACTTATTTACAAGTCTGCTGTTTTAACTGGCACCTTAAATTTACTTTTTTGTCTTATTTAGGGCACCTCTTTTTCATGATCCATGATGGCCTATTCACTTACAGTCTAATGCTTTATCAGAAACAGGATGGGACTGAGAAAAACAGGATTTACTTTCTTTTATGAAGAAAGTTAGGCCTCTGTTTTAATTACAGATTTATCACATCTTGTGCTGGCAAACCACAAAAGCTTACTTCTCAATCTAGCTAATCTTTAGAATGACCAACACTAGATACATCAATACAATAGAACCTGAAGAATTCAGGTTAATCATTATATCATTTTTCTCTGAAAGTAGCATGCATTTTACTGTTTAGAAATGTTATGACTCTTTTTGAATGAATAGGCCTTTTTACCTGTGACCACAAGGTTTTCTGGACAAAGTACAAAATAGGTTTACACTTCTTTAGAAGATTATTTCCAATCAATAAATCATTGCCTGCTTTGTTTGTAACATACACTAGATGTGTAATCACCATTTTACTGATTTTTTAATAAAATTTTTTCAAGATCTTCTGAGTTTCCTCTCCATGACATACAATCTGTAAGTTGTTAGGAAGGGTTTTTAGCATCTTTGAGTCACCTAAGGCCTCAGTCAACTTATTACAGATACTTTTGATATCAGAGTTGCTTCAGCTCCTGAATCAAGCAAAGCCTTATGATTTACAGGGCCAGATGATCAAAACTTTGCCCTGGGGCTCAATTAGCACTGCCCGGTGGGCAAACTTAGCATAAAGCACAAAGCAAGCTATATGCAAAAGAAATAGCCTGGGGCAAGCAGCTTCTGAATATAGCATGGGAATGAGGCTGGGCAAACTGGGCTAGGAGTGCAGGGGAAACGTAGCCCTGGAATAAGACAGCTCTGAATATAGCAACCCGGAAGTGCGAACCACAACAGCAACACAGTGCACAGCGACGTGAAGGTACAGTAGGTAGAGGTGAACTATGTGGCCAATGTGTGTGCAAGCAAATGTGTGGACCCAGTACAGCTGCAGGCAGCAGCAGATGTGAAAAAACAGTGTTCAAAACTGTATAATATTCCCCAAACAGTTAGCGCCGCGCTAACACATTTGAGCGGCTTTAGCATGGAGCTCAGCTGTTAGCCCAGTGCAAACACATTTGCCCAGTGCTAAACTTTGCCATATTCAAAAGAGACATGCAAATGAGCCTACTTAGGTAGTCTCTGGGCAAACATCCAGATTAGCATCTCATTATGCCCTGATTTACATGCAGTTTGCCCAGCGTTACTGCTGGGTCTCACAACTTTTCCTGTAAATCAGTCTGGAACTACAGGGACTGGCCAAATCTGGCTGCAGCTCCACCTGTAGGTCAGTCTGATAGTGCGTGATGGTAGCTGCAGGCTACATGTATGCAGTACAGCATAGCATTGTGTACCCCTTGGGACAACACAGCATAGGCACAGGCGGTGGTGGTGCTGCATGCAGCTGTCACACTGTAGGGCATGCAGCAGTGCACAGTCAACACCGCAGTAGCAAGGGTGCCAGTAGCGTGAGGGACACAGCAATGCCTATGGTGTGTAGGGTAGTGATGACCACTGCACTGTACCCACTGACAAGCCCACCTTGCAGTTGTGTTCTGCCAGTGGGCATTACTGTCACACTATTGTGTGACCCACAGATGCTGCACCTGTGGCATGGGATGCTCATAGTGACATAGACATGGCTGGCTGTGTGTGCTGTGGTGTATGTGCAGGTGTGTGGTATGTGATGGGGGACATGTACGATCGGACTGGCACACTGATATTGGAGTATTCCCAATACTGGCCCATGTGCACTGCTTGCTGTGTCTCAGCCTTGTGGCTGTACCCAGTCTGCGGTGAGACTGGCCATCCATACACCCTTCCCTCAACACCCACCATGCCTGCAGTGCTGCATGTGTGTGCTGGCATCTGTTGGTCACCACAGATGTATGGTCTGCAGGTGTATGCTGTATGGCAACACTACCATGGGTGCCCCCGGGGGCCAAGTCACCACATACTGCCTGGCATGGCTGGGACTGGTGGCAGCAGTTGGCATCATTGTGGTGCCATCAGTGAGCAGCATGTTTCCTCCGTGTATGACTTTTCCTCTGTGTCATAGTCATATGCTAGGGCCACGCAAGGACATGTTAATGCCGCATTAATGCTACACAAGGTCACGATGTCACTCAAAGCTGTCTGCTCAGAGTTAAGACCAGCTTTTCCTGGGCAGTAATTTGTACCGAGCAATGGGTCACGCTAAGTCACACTAAACACCTTAGAGTGGCGCTAGTCACTAAATAATTCGTAGTGCCTGTATTCATGTTCAGTTTGCCCCCTTCATATACTATGGTTTGTCCAGTGCTAATGCGGTTTGTGTGTGCTATTTGGCCTTTTGAATATAGCAGACCCGCCCTAATCCCACGCTAAATCCACACAAAGGGTTTGCGCACTGCTCAAAGCTTTGAATATCTGGGCCAGACTGTTTTAAATGTTTATGTCAAAGTAAAATCTTTTTGCTTTCCCTTTGGGAATTAAGTTGCCCAGGCAGAATATGATTTTCTTTCCTGGCAACATAGCAGTTTCACTATAACATCTTGCACTGTGGCTTTAACTAACTCTGGATACCTTTTGAGGATGGCTACACAAAGAGATAGCATTTTCAACTTTACCTAGCATTTCACTTTCAAATCTCATTTCAATCTCATTATCCTTTTTAACAATAGCGGTTTCTTTTACCATGTCAGCAACAGAGTGAACAGGATCTGCAAGTCCTATAGCACTACTAGTCCATCCAGCACTAGGTAAAGTTGAAAAAGGATTTTGCACTGGAAAATAAAGAACAGGAGGTGACTGAGCTAAACAAAGTAATCTGTGAAGATGAGCCCTTAACTCTTCCATCTGTTGTTTTGTCTTCCTATTTCCTTTTCAATTTTTTTTTGCCTTTTCATATGGTATCTTGATCATTTCATTTAGACTTGGAAAGCTACGCCTATACCTGTTTTGAGGTGCCCTATCATTTTGCCGATCATAGTCAGTATAGTGGTGCCCCTTATGATTAGTTTTGTCACCTCTGTATTTACCATGTTCACTGTAATACCCTCCGCCTTAGTTCCTCCGCCTTTGGGAGAAACTCCAGTGCTGGCATTGATATAAGTCTTGATAAGGCTGCTGAGCCACAGCTAGGTTTAACTCGGGCTTTGACCATTAGGTAATTTCTCTCCCCCCTTAGCTAGAGTATTACAGGTTATGGCCTCAAACACCTTAGTTTGAGGTACAGAGGAATTCTCCTGTAGCCTGGTCTTGTGCTTTTTCATGTATTTTCAAAAAATGTCTCATTCTGAATTAGAATTTGAATCACTGTTGCAGGGGTATCTGTTTTGCTCTCAGGTAATTCATTTTCTGAGTTAGATGATTTTCTTGATGAAATACAGTACTAGAATCAGCCTTACAGTCTAACCTCTTAAATGTTTTTATTTTTTCCTTAACTTGATTTTACTCTTTAAACTTTTATATTTTTCCCTTAATTTAACCAAATCTTTGTTACCCTGTTCATAAGCATTTGCTAAATCAACATTGTCTTTTTCCAAATTCAAACATCATCTTTGCCATTGTCTAGCTTCAAATAAATCACTGTAAATCCTCGTAATCCTGTTTACTTTTCTTGTAACAATTTCTGCAATATTTTAACCCAACTTGTAAGTTTACCACATTCAAAAGATTTATTTTCCAAAATTGTTTTCAGTTTTTCTATCCTTTCATTTTTACCTTTAATAAATGTCAGCTGTGCTGGAGTATAAATTACTGTCTCTGTGTTAGGCATGTTTGCATTTACAGTTAAGGTTGTCATGGCATTGCAATAGTGACTATCAACTTTAACAACAATAATAATACAAACAACAATTAAGTAGCAATTACCTTTTACACAACAATTTGAAACCAAAGAACTAAGGGGGGGATACTCAGTGCTGGCCGGGTGCATGCACAGAACAGTGCGTAACACAAAACAGATGCACTGTCCGGCACTGGTGCAATATTCAAACAGGATGCACAATCAGTACAGATTGCACATTCTGAATGAATATAGGACCTTGGACATGCAGCACAAAGCAAGCGACTGCTATGGTGGGCACAGTGCACCCAGGGTCTGGGATGCACAATGCCAATGGGGAATGCGTGGCACACACCTGGATGCACCATTCCCCCAAAGGCACTATTGAACCACAGCATGCTAATGAGTCCATTGGGCATGCATGGCACAAAGGGGCCTCATGCTTGTCCTTTATGGCCTCATTAACATAGCTTCACATGGCTCAATGTGCTGGGCTTGCCCCCCACCAGCCCCAGTCACAGCCAACAGGACCAGACCCCTGCCTGTCTCAACAGTTCAGTGAACCCCCCCCAGCTCAAGCCCTGACCAAGTATGCAATCACACTCAACACCCTTTGCCATTGTGAAGTGTCCTCTCATCCTGGTACACTGGGCCCCATTCCAATAGGATATGTAACCCTTTCCATAGTGTAGAGTCCCCTCACCTTGTCCACCAACACCTATCCCCAATGGTACAATGCTCCCCATATGAATATTCTCCACTAATCCCTGTCCATATACTGCTCCTGGTTCGAACAAGCTCCTCCATCCCCATCCATACCATAATTCCCATAGAAATACATCCCCATTTGTATCATAAGTTGCGTTTGAATAATCTCCTATCAAAGTTAATATCATAATTTCCATTTAAATAATACTCCATCCCCATTCATATTATACCCCATCGACGATGATGTTTCCATAGTGTAGTGGCCCCCCACCCTGGTAGGCAGGACTCACCTGTACCACCCATGCCAGCGACTGGCACAGTGCACCAAACCCTGCCACAGACAGCTATTGACTGATCTGCTAGCGAACATGTACTGTACATAGTATGGGTCCATTTGAGCTGATAAATGGGCTTGTACTATGTACAGTATGGGTTCACTAGCAGGTCTGTTGGCAGGTGGCCATGGCAGGGTGTGGTAGCCTGTGCCAGTCACCAAAACAGGTTATGCAGGGAGGTACAAGGGGGTCCTGCCTACCAGGGTTAGGGGCCACTACACTATGGAAACATCATCACCGGTGGAGTATGATATGAATGGGGATGGGAGGATTATTTGAATGGGAATTATGATATGAAAGGGGATGGGGAGAATATTCTAATGGGGATTATGGTACAGATGGGGATGGGGAGCATGTTCAAATGGGGAGCAGTATATGGATGGGAATTGGTGGTGAATATTCATATGGGGAGCATTGTACCACTGGGGATCTGTGTTGGGGACAGGGTAGGGGGACCCTACACTATGGAAACATTACATTTCCCAATGGAACATGGATAAGGGAACTAGGTTAGGGGACACTACACAGTTACAAGGGGTGTTGGGTGTCATTGCATAATTGGACAGTGGTTGGACTGGGGGAGCACCCTTTACTATGGCAGCTGGGGATATGGTTGTCCGACATGGGCATTGGGGAATGAGATGTGGGCCTTACAATATGATGAGATATGGTTTGGTGGGGGTTTACCATGTGTACTGGGTTTGGGGTGAGGGGGACCACTGTTCAGTTTGGGTGTTATGTACCATACAATGGGGGTTCGGGCATGGGGGGGTTCCAATGGACTACTGTACAGACAGACTGCAGTGCACCTGCCTGCACTTCCATAGCCCACCTGCAGGTGGGTGGCTGGGAGGGATAGGACTGCTTTTTACAGACAATCTTTGTGCAGCACAGTTCTAGCACTTGGAAG
Source organism: Neoceratodus forsteri (assembly GCA_016271365.2). Classification (NCBI taxonomy): domain Eukaryota; kingdom Metazoa; phylum Chordata; order Ceratodontiformes; family Ceratodontidae; genus Neoceratodus; species Neoceratodus forsteri. The sequence goes on from JADMNL010000022.1 coordinate 133,013,064, forward strand.
GAGTATTTCCTATGAATATGCCCATGCACAGCACATTCATGGGAACGCCTCCTCTTCTTGCACTACATACATTATTTGGGGACCGTGGCCCATTCTTCTTTGGGTGGTGCAACTCTCCCCCTTTGAAAATCACACTTTGTAGCAGTGTGTGGGATGCATGGCACATCTCTGTTGTCTGCCAGGATGTACTGCTCATCTTCTCTGAATATGGGGGCACAAATATTTTCTTATGATGCTTCAATAGTTTTTTCTTCTTGCAGCTTGTACTGTTAGTTAGGAATCTATCTTGCTTACATTCATTCTTCAGTTCCTTTCTTTTGTTTAAGGTAACTTTAGATTCAGAGAAAAGAAAAATATAATAATTTTATTTCTGCAGTTCAGTAACTTTTCAAGTAATAATAATTTCTATTTTTCATGCACACCAGGGTGTGGGCTTTTATTCACTAACAATTATTCATCCCGGATGAGCCCACAGTATGTCATAGCAATAAGTTATAATACATATTTTTGAAACAGGCACTTGGACCTGCTTTGAACATTACCACAAACATTTTCAAACAGTCATATAAATAATTATAAAATTTAAATCTGGTATTATTCCTATTGTCCAGGTTCTAGATAATGGTAAAAATGTTTCTCCCACATCAAGAAGTATGAAACATAAATGTCATTAATACCTGTATATAGGTTCTAAATATCACTAATTCATATAAAATGTCTTGTAAACATAATAAAAGCTGTGACATCAAACAGCAGAGGTTTTGAAAATCAAATAAAACAGAGAAATAAAACAACATTTGCAGTTTAGATAACTTTTGAAAACAGTACAATTGTTTTTTGTAAACATATTTGAAATGGCTTTTTTAATTATTACTTTGACTTTTTTTATAACTTGTTCAAATATCTTTTCTCATACAAAATTGTTTGTCTTTTAATTAAACTTAACCTTAACTTATATATCCAAGATTTTGTATTTAAAAGTAGGTTAACTCTGTTACCTCCCCAGCTAAGCTGAATCAAAATATTAAAATTAAAATAATTAGAATAATACTTAAACTTCCAGTTATTTGTAGAAACATGGTCTTCTTTCCTTTTAACTTTAAAAATCTTTTATGAGAATTTCCAATTCTGGATGATAAAAGTTTTTTGATAGCTGGCTTTGCTGTAGTCCTTGTCTTGTTTTTCCTTTCTCACCCTCAAACATGTGACTTTTGCCTCCTCTGGCATCAATTCAGCAGTGCAGACTGGCTCCTCCTGGCTTAGATGTCATGAATTATCAAAATTCACTTGTTAGGATTTTGGTGGATCAGTGACATTGCGCAGGACCTAGAAGGCAGAATTTCACTGTTCGCTGATGACACAAAGCTCTGTAACAGAGTAGACACACCAGAGGGTGTAGACAGAATGAGAAGCGACCTGCAGAAACTTGAAGAATGGTCAGGGGTTTAGCAGTTGAAATTCAATGCAAAGAAGTGCAAGATAATGCATATAGGGCACAAAAACCCTGGCACAATATATCAGTTGGGGGGTGAGGATATAGCATGCACCAAGCAGGAAAGGGATCTTGGGGTTGTCATCTCTGATGACCTCAAGGTAGGGAAACAGTGTGACAAGGCAGCAGGTAAAGCAAATAGGATGCTGGGATGTATAGACAGGGGCATCACCAACAGGAAAAGGGAGGTCATAATCCCACTATACAAGACACTAGTGAGGCCCCACCTGGAGTACAGTGTACAGTTCTGGAGACCATACCTACGTAAGGACATAGACAGGGTAGAAAAGGTTCAGAGGAGGGCAACAAAGATGGTGCATGGATTGCATCATAAGTCCTATGAAGACAGGTTGAAGGAACTGAACATGTACTCCCTGGAGGAGAGGAGGGAGAGAGGGGATATGATAGAGACATACAAGTATCTTACAGGGAGGAACAGGTGCAGGAAAACACTATTTTTAAGTGAAAAGATGTTCCAGGACTAGAGGCATGGGATGAAGTTGAGGAGGACAATTCAGAGGAAACAAGAGAAAGAATTTCTTCACAGAACGGGTGGTGGACAAGTGGAACACCCTGCCAGAGGAAGTGGTGGGGGCTGAAACAATCACGGGATTTAAGAATGCATGGGATAGACATAAAGGAATTCTGGAGGTCAGGGGTTAGGGGCAACAGACTTCTAGGAAAACAAACTGAACTTACAAGCTCAAATGGGCAGACTGGGTGGGCCATAGGCCCTTATCTGCCGACACTGTCTATGTATCTATGGTGGGGAAATCAGGCAACAAGACATCAACACTTCAAAAGCACAAGAGTAGGTTCTTTCATTATCTCAGTTGGCTGTAGAAAAGGATTTCCTTGTGGATCGCAAAGTTCGTTTTGGTAACTGGATTTTATGACTGTTTCTGCTTTTCAGTTCATTTCCACTTAAACTCAGGACCTCAGGCTCATCTGTTGTCAAACAGCACTGTAGCCTTGCTCTGGCTGATGAGATTAACAGTTAGTGTCTGACCATGCTTGGCTTTAGCAGAAGTTTCAAAACATTAGTTCAATCAGGATGTCCAGTACTCAAACCATAGGCTTTTCCCCATTCAATATAGGAAAAAGTATTTTTTTTAGCAATTAATGTTCTTGTAGCTGATCCTTGTTGTAATTTTGTGTCAGCTTTCCAGGTTTGGAACCCTCTACACCTATGGTGTAATGAGTTAATGGCTTAACCATTGCTGGTCCAGAACAACCAAGGCAGACGTGGTTTCAGGCTTTTGGCCTAGTAGCAGTTTTAAAGCAACAACATTACTTAGTTAACCTGGTGTAGATCCACAAAACTTAAAGATTTCAGAAATTTGGGGTGAACATAGCAGGATTTGGATATATCTTTCAAACTCAGAGTGACATCAGTGCCAGTTTTGATTGGTCCTTGTCGATAATGGAGGTGTGGTTCTACAAGCCTCTGAAGAACTATTTTTTTAAGAAAGTCTCCTACTTCAGAACAAATTTTTTATTTAAAAACATTTTTCTCTCTTGCACCCAGAGGCATCTTAAAACAAAGATGAAATGTATAAGTTATTGTCCAGCTTGACATCTGGATTAATTAGATACCAAACATGATAGATATATTTTCAATGTAAGGTCCATAGTAAATAAAATATTTCATAAAACTTGTTTTTTTTATAGATATTTTAATGCTTACAGATTCTTGATTTATATTTCTTACAGTTCAAAAGGATATGTCTCTTTCTTAGCTACCATTTTCACAAAGTTTATAAAGTTTAAAACTTTCTTCTAAGGATTAATCTCTGTCTGAGCTTAATAATGCATGACATCATGCTGTTTGCAGCTTGTTGAAGAAACTTTTTAGATGAAGCAACATCTCATGGCTTTCAGGCACCTAATTAAGAGTCATTTTTTTTTTTTTGTCTTTGGTAACCAGGTAAGGCCCACTAGGCACAAGTGCCTGTTTTCAGGGGCAACCTGGGAGCACTGGGTGGTTAAGTGATTTGCTCAGAGTCACACAGTATGCAAGTGGAGGTTATGAGAATCAAACTCAGATCTGGTCTGCTGGATGTACCAAGCTCATTCACACCTCGTTCCTCCCATCTCTAGGCTATACTGCCATATCTTTAGGCTATACTGCTATATCTGAACTGGTCATGACCCCTGTTCTCATTTAAGACTAAACATCCTTTTTTTATTTATAGTAGTTTTAACACCACAATGTTTTGCAAATAACAGTACATAAATGCTGCAGTCTTGAAACTGAGTCATGTTACAGACCCCTAAATGTCTTGTTAGGTGGTGTAATTTGGTATATATAGGATTTAAAATTGCTTTGCAATTGGTAAAGGTTTCTTCATTCTCATTAATATTAATACTCTTTCCAAAGACGTCTGCAATTTTTTTCCTCTCTAAGATTGCTTGGTACCAGTCTGTAACACCGTTGTAAATCTTAATGTCATCCTGGTATGTGATTACCATAGGAACCTCTCTCAGTCTTTATCTTGGTAAGCTTGTTTAGCAGATATCCAAATAGCCTCTAGACTGCAGGTAATATTGGTAGTTTACTCATTTGGTGGAGGTGATTGTGGGGGAATGGTTCTCTGAGGCACCCCACCTTCCTGACATCATGGGTTTGTATACAACTGATAGGTTATCTGGTTTGTATACACCTGATAGGTTGTCTGATGCACATGGGACTGAAAATGAGGACGTCCCTTCAGAGGGTCGCTGGTCACTTCTAATCAGTTCGATGTTTTCCAAAGCTGTATCTGAAATGAGAAAAAGTTATATTGCCCCCTACTTGTACCCTGAATAATAGTAGTGTGATGTCTCTGTTGATATTTTTAAGGTATAATCTTTAATTGTGAGATGCTGTACAGATGTGTTATGTAAATGCAGACTTAGTATGACATATGAAAGTGTCTATAGTGTACATGGCAGTGTCCTATTGTATCATGTGAGTCTTTGAGAGAGAGGCGTGGAGTGCCTCAGAGAGCCATTCCCCCACAATCACCGTTACCAGGTGAGTAAACTACCATTGTGGGGGATGGTCTCTGAGGCACTCCACCTTCCTGACATCATGGGTTAGTCAAAAAGCAGTGATCAGTGTTTAGGGTGGGTGAGACATCATATTGGTATTGTGTCCTATGCTTGCTGCCAGTAATACTGCCTTTGCAAAATTTGTCTTGTTGTCTTGAGACACGTCCATTCTATAGTGTCATGTGAATGTATGTATTGTTGACCAGGTGGCAGCTGTGCAAATCTCTTCTGCGATGGCCATGTTCCTTTCTGCCAATGAGGTAGCAACAGCTCTGGTTGAGTGGGCTCTTACTGATGTTGGAACATGCATGTTATTTGCTTTGAAAGCCTCTGATATGGCTTTTCTAAGGTAACCTGCTATGGATGCTTTGGACGCTGGAAGTCCTTTTCCGCATCCTTGCATGATGATGAAGAGTCTGTCTGGCTTTCTGATATCAGCTGTTCCATTGATGTAGGTTGTTAGCAGGTGGTTCATTCCTAGCAGTTTTAGTTGTGGATCAGCTTGTACCTCTTCTGGCAGTAGTTGGCCAGGAATCTCGATAGCTTGGTTGAGATGGTACTTAGAGGCAATTTTGGGTCTGAATGAGGAAATCAGTCTTATAGATATCCTGTCATGGTAGAACTGAAGGAATGGTTCTTTGTGCGACAGCGCTTGTAATTCTCCTACTCTTCTGGCTGATGCGATGGCCATTAGAAAGATGGCTTTAAGTTGGAGCCATTTTAAGTGTATGGAGTCTATGGGTTCAAATAGTGGTTTGGTCATAGCTGTTAGTACCAAGGGAAGGTCCCATGGTGCCAGCAGTGGTTTATAAGTGGGGCGTATGTTAGCTGCTGCTTTCAGAAAGTGTACTATATCTTGGTGTGCTCCCAGAGTCATGCCTTTTATCTGTCCTCTGGCTGCCCCATGGTGGCAACTTGGACTTTCAGAGATGATATGGAGAGGCCTAGTTGTAGTCCCTCCTGTAAGAATAGCAGAATCTGAGGAATGGTGCATGTCGTGGAGTCTATTTTGTGGTGCGTACACCATTTACTGAATATGTCCCACTGGCGTTGGTAAGTGGTGATTGTGGATTGTTGATGTGAAGAGGCCATAGTGTGAATGATGGAAGGATGGTGTCCTGCTTTTAGCAATCACGCCCTTTCAGGAGCCATGCTGTCAGTTGTAGTTGCTGAGGGTTTGGATGTGTGATAGGACCTTGTGTGAGTAGGTCTAGTTGTAGTGGTAGTTTCCAGGGATCTGCTAGTGCCATTGATACTACTGTTGCAAACCATGCGTCCCTTGGCCAGTTGGGTGTTATCAATATGACACACGCTCTGGAGATGTGAATCTTCTTTAGTACTTGAGCAATCAGTGGAATTGGAGGAAAGATGTAGGCTATGTGGAATGTCCAAGTGGTTGACAGTGCGTCGACCCCTAGTGTCATGTGGTCCTTGAAGTGTGACCAGTATTTTATACATTGATGGTTCTTGTGCAATGCCATGATGTCTATCTCTATTGGACCCCATCTCTGGTTGATTTGGTGAAACACTTGTGGATGAAGTTTCCACTTTCTAGGATGAATCATTTGTCGGCTGAGCCAGTCTGCCGTGATGTTGAGTTTGCCTGCTAGGTGAATTGCTGATATTGATTTTAGATGTCTTTGTGACCATGTCATTAGTCTTGATGTCACTGACATCATTGCTTTGCTTCTTGTGCCTCCCTGTTTGTTTATGTACAAAACCGTGATCTGATTGTCTCACTTTATTTGAGCATGTTTGTATTGGGCTAGTTTGGAGAAATGCAGTAAGGACTTGAGTACTGCTTTCAGTTCTAGAACATTGATGGTTTGTTTTGACTCTGATAGTGACCATTTTCCTTCTGCCGTATGTTTGCCCAGTATGGCTCCCCAGCTGGACAGGCCTGCATCAATTTCTATTATTATGTCTGGAGTGATGTCTAGCGGCATGCCTTGTGTGAGTTTGTGTCTGCTTGTCCACCATCTGAGGCTTGAGTACACCAGGGGTGGTAGTGTGACCTGTTTTGCTAGGTTGAGGTTGTGGGTGTTTCCTTGAGTTATAAACAAGGTCATAAGAGGTCTGGCATGCCATCTGGCCCAGGGAACCATGTCTTTGGTGGAGGACATCAGGCCTAACATTTGAGATATGTGCCACAGAGTGGTATGTTTCACTGTACGTAGTCTGTGTGCGGTTGAGATTATTGTCTGAACTCTGGACTGGGATGGTGTAACTAGTCCTCTTTCTGTGTCTATAAGAGTTCCCAGGTGTTCTATGGTGTGACTGGAAGTTAGTTGGCTTTTCTTGTGATTGAGTACCCATCCGTGTTGCTGTAGAGATTGCACCACTGTGTGCGTCTCCCTTAGAGATTGTTGTAGCGATCTTGCCCTGATTAGCCAGTCGTCCAGATATGGAATGACGTGTACTCCCTGTTGGCGGAGTTTTGCTGTGAGGACTATGAAACCTTTGTGAATACCCTTGGGGCTGATGACAGTCCAAATGGTAGTACTTTGTATTGGAAGTGTTGTCTCAGAATGCAGAATTGGAGGAATCGGTAATGTGAGGGTCTCATCGGCACATGGAGGTAAGCGTCCTTTAGGTAGATGGATGTGAGGAAGTCTCCTTGGCTGAGTACTTTGAGTGTGGACCATATGGTTTACATTTTGAAAGGTATGTATCTCACAGACTTGTTGATGTATTTTAGATCCAGTACTGGTCGATATCCTCCCATCTTTTTTGGAACCATGAAGAATATGGAATATATGCCTGTGCCTTGTTCATGTCTGGGCATGGGAACAATGGCATTGTTGTCTCTTAGTTCACATATAGCTGAAGTAATGTGCGTTGTTGTGTATTTGTTCTTGGTAGAGGGAGACAGGATCACTCTGTGCTCTCCTGGCATCTTTGTGAATGGTATTGTGTAGCTGCTTCTTATTATTTCCAGCACCCATTTGTCTGTGGTGGTATTTTCCCAATGGTCTATGAATAGTTGCAGTCGTACTCCCACTGGGGTGTGGTGTAGCATGTGAGAGGAGTAGTCAAGACTGTGATGTGTTGCGGTGGTGGAAGTTCCTTCTGCCTCTTTGTGTTGTACCCCTGCCTCTGTATCTGTTGAAGTGGTATGGTGTGGAATAGTTCTGTCTGAAGCTGGTTCCTTGAAAGATGTGTCCTCCACGTCTCTTGTCCCAAAAGGAATGGTATCTGCCTCTGGGATGAGATGGTAGGTATGTGGATCTGTTTTGTTCTCTAGACAGAATCTTGCCTTCCTTTTTTCCCTTGAGATATTTCTCGAGTGCTTGCCCGAAAACCATGTTGCCCTTAAACAGCAGTCGTTGCAGAGTGGACTTCAATTCTTTGTCTGCATCCCATAGTTTCATCCATAGAGATCTGCGAGATCTGTTAGTGATGGCCGCTAATCGTGCATTTATTTTAAGGGAGTCTACTGCCATGTCTGCCAGGTATTTGGTTGAGAGTATGGCATTGTCTAAGAGATTAGATGCGTGTGATTTCGCAGGGATGGTTTTTTTGTAATTCTTGAAGCCAGATTAGCTGTGCGCGTGTAGCGTATATTGCAGTGGTGGCTGCTCTGCTTCCCAAGCCTGCTAATTCAGATGTTTTCTTTAAGTTGTCTTCCAGTTTTCTGTCAATAGGATCTCGGAGGCCTGAGGCGGACTCAGTGGGTACCACAGTCTTTTTATTGAGGGCTGCTATTTGTGGGTCCACAGTGGGTGGTGTACACCAAAGCAGTAGCTTCTCTTCCTGAAGGGGGTACATCCTGTCCCAGGATTTTCTCTCTGGAATTCTAGCTGGTTCTGAGGCAGACCGTTCTTTTAGAGCAATCTCTTCTATGGCCTCACATACGGGGAAGGTGTCTGTTTGTTTTGCAGTGGGTTGGAGAGACGGGAGCAGTCTCGATGTGGGTGAAGGGGTTATCGTATTAAATCCCACCATTTCCATTATGTAGTGTACTAGTGTTGGGATTTGGCCAGGAAAGCTCCACTTAACCATGAGTGTTTGTGGTTCTTTCTCTGATACTCCCTCTTCCTCATTGGAGGATGCATTGGCATCAGCTGTCGGTGTTGTGGGTTCATTTACTAGGTCAGCTGCATATCTAGAAAGGGAGTTGGTGTTCCTTTTCTTAGCAGGTGGTGATTATATTTGTTTTTGCTTGGACAGCTCTGTTAACTGCTGTAACACAGCTGATAAAACTTCTTGCTGTGCTTGCATGAGTTCGTTGTTTTGGAGTAGTGCTTGTGTGGTAACTGATTGTTGGCTATGATCCTGACTAGTAGACGGGAAGGGTGAAGTCCTCCTCCTCCTCCGCTTCCTGGTCAGCATTGTGTAATGTGGATTCCTCTACACAGGAGGCACAAAGTCTGCCTGTTTGGTGGTGTGGTAGTGGTACACTGCATTGCCTGCAGCTCTTTGCTTTTGGCATGGTGACCTGGTAAGTAAATAGAAATAACATACTTAGAGTGTAGTACCCCCTCTGTTGGTTTTGTAATTTTGTAACTGTAGTGTAAAACAACAGTAGAAAGCTTGTTTGTACTTGTGCTGCTCATGGACAGTTATTGTGTGCCCTTATGGAGCCTCTATGTGGTCAAGTCAGTGTGCTGGCCATTTAGTGCTCCTATGTCTTTAAGATATCTGTTGCTGAGGAGCAGTGTGACACTGAGGTATGAAATGGGCATACCTGCACTGCTTCTAAGTGTGGAAATAGCAGTGGTAAGCATGTAATCGAGGCTGTGAGAACCTCCTTGGGAATGGTGCTTATGCATTTGTAATCAGATGTCTAAGTCTGGTTTTCCGACTGCTGAATTGTGATAAGTAGGGTTTTGAGGTCCACGTATGCTGTGCTAGTGGTACACGCCTCGCTCTGTGCAGTAACCTGATAATAGTCCATGTCATGGAAACATAACTGGAGCAGTATGGAATGTCTTGCGAGATAAGGGAGCCAATGGGAATGCTCGCTTCACGTAGTCATCGGGAATCAGGAAGAGAAGTAGCTGTACATGGAAGCGTGAGCGTGGGAGAGCCATAAAATAACTTTATGGCTGCTCCATTTTGAAATGCCGTACTTGTAGCCAGCGGTACCTTGATAAGAGCATGGGCTAAACAGGAGAGGCATCTTTTGATGTGCTGCCCAGAAGTTGCCACAGAGTGGGTACTTGAGGTGTGCAGGTAAGGAGTCGCAGAGTGATTCAGTTGCTGCTGATATGTGTGCTCATATGCATCTGGGACCACTGCATTAGGGATACCTAGAGTGCAAATTTCAGTACAGCCACAGCAGGAGTGCCTGTTAAATTTAGTGAAGTGCCCAAGTGGAAGCATGCAAATCGTTATCTGGAACCGCTAAGTGGGGGTAACCAGAGCATTGCAAGCTATATATAGAGCATGGATTTTGGATATGTTCAGCGTCTGGCATCGCTAAATTAGGGGTGGCCAGAGCACTGCATTCAGTGAGGCATACTGTAGCTGTGTAGTTGCTGTGAGTCAGAGTGGAGCTGTAGAAGTGATGCAAATTGCACTGTATAGTGTAAGCTGCTGTTATAGCAATCCTGTGATACACATGGTTGTGTGTGTAGCTAAGGGTGTAAGAACAGTAATGGTGTGTAATAGCAATGATTGTGGCCTGATTTAATTAAGTTCAGGATGCCTAATAGTATGTGGTGATGTAGGCTCCTGAATACTGAAATAACTGCAGATCTTAACTGACATAGTATATAGACACAAAAACAGCTGTGCTATGCTATTCAATTTACTTAGTAGGGGTAACAGATATATAATGAAACTGTTTCCTACCTTTGTACGCATGGTTGTAAAGGTCATTGGTGTGGAGCTCTGGAATAGTGTGACAACCTTCTACAGATGCACAATTTGAATTGATTAGAAGTGACCAGTGACCCTCTGAAGGGACGTCCTCATTTTCAGTCACATGTGCATCAGACAACCTATCAGGTGTATACAAACCAGACAACCTATCAGGTATATACAAACTCATGATATCAGGAAGGTAGAGTGCCTTAGAGACCATCCCCCACAATGCTGTTTAAAGAGGCCTATCCTAGCTAGAGATGGCACATCCCCTTAAGTTTCACTTAAGCAGAATAAAGTAGAAAAAAGTGTCCCTCTTTTTCCAGGCAGTCTTCCTCCTTGCTTTAGAATGATGTAGGCCAATGAGGGTCTACAGCAAAAGCAATCACAATGAAAATGGGCAGATTGGATCTGCCAAGTGGACCTTATCTGCAAAGGTGTCTATGTTACCCCCTAGTCCTGGTTGCCCACGTGTAGCCATCAATGATCCAATTCTTTACTGTAATGTATCCCATAGTATATCTGGGTAACTGGTGTAGCAATCTATAACCCCTTCCACAAGAAATGCCTGTATACCATAGTAGGCACTTGTGTCTAGAGGGCCTTTATCTAGTTACCAAAATTGTGATAACTCTGATCCTCTGGGCACAGAGTAGTGTTAGGAAAGAGGGTGAATGGCTGTCAAAGTAGAGGGTTGTGCCAGTCATTTATTGGGAGATTTATTTATTTACAATGGTCAAATTAAATAAAAATAAATGTAACTGTTTGTGCTTAGATGGGGAGGAGGGTGGCATTGGGCTGCTGAAAGAGGGTGGGGGATGGGCTTACATTTATTTTACTGAGTTTCAGGTTGGGGAAGAGGTTTTTGTTTATTTTTTATTTAATTTATTTATTTTATTTTTTAGGCAGCTGAATATGAATAGTCCCCTACTGGGGAAAGGCTTTTGAATATTCGGAAGCCCGAGTATTCGTGATATTTAGGGAACAATATTCAGCCCCTGCACAGCCCTAATAGTTGGTACTGTGAATCACAATGGGTGCCTTTTGAATGCCAGTGCTACCATTTGCTGTGCTCCAGTACATTTTGATGTGCACTGGCACAGAAAGGCTCTCCAGCTACCTTTAGGCTACAGGGCCTACCATTATATATAAAATACACAAATAACAAGAAGAGAAATATGGCCAAAGAATAGTAGACACACATTCTTGAATAGTTGAGGAACGTACAGTCCAAGAACCTTAACAACCTCTGACTTGAAAGCTACAATCAAGGTCCTTTACATCATAACCATGAACTTTTAGGCACAGCACAGGGGACTGCAAGAAAGAGACCGGCACTTAATCATAACACAACTTTTTAGCAGCAATCCTTTGCATGTGTGAATCAAGCTCTAGATGCTGCCAATCAGCAGAGATGGGGACTAACACAAATGGCTTTGAGTTATGGTGCAGATGGACACAGTCTGGTGGTCTAGGAGGACAGAATAGAGAACAAAATCACCATACAAGTCAGAGACCAACAAGAACTGCAATCCTGGAACAGGATTGCCCCTGGCTGTAGTGGAATCCAAGCATCAGATGGATAAGAGTGACAGGAGGTGGATGGCACAGGGAGAAATCAGAAAATGAAGAGATGATAAGGACAACAAGCATTTGTCAATGCCGAATGCTTGCTGGTATTGGCACTGGCATTGGTAGTGCAGGAGTTAGAGAGATGCATAATAGGAATGGCAGTGAAGTAATAAACTGAAGCCGACCTCACCCCCACCCTCTAGAGAGTGACAGGCATTGAAGTGTGCCTTTAGGATGTGGGTCATAAGGCTCACAACCTGTTCACTTCACCCTACCACGCAGACACAGATAAGTGTTGTGGTGTGCCTTGGGATCTTCGGGCCTTACGCTCACCCCCCTTCCATAAGGAAATACACTGAGATGGGTGCAGTATCGGAGAATGGGGTGAATTTTGGGGCTGAAGAGTCCAAGACACACCTCGATGCCTGCCACTGGCTGCAGGGTGGGGGTGGAGGTGGAATGGAGTGAGCATTACAGCCAACAATGCCAGGTCACACCCCTGACACCTGTCAGTCTCTACAGAGTGGGGCGTTATGGTTGGAAACCCTAACGCCTCAGGCATTTGTTGGTATTTTCACTCCAAATTTTCAGCCTAGGCTTTCTGTAACCCCACCTCATGAACAGTGACACTATGAGTTTGTTAGCCAAAAGGTGATTTTGCACAGCATGTGTGCCATTTGGTGCCACAAATGTGAAAACACATTTTGGGCAGGATGTGAAAAAAGACAGCTGTACTGTTCGTGAGGTGGTGTAAAAATGGCAATGTTGAAAATCTGGAGTGAAAATATGAAAAATTGGTGAAGTCATGAGTGTGCATAGAAATGGCGCAACACACACCCATAACGTAATTATTTGGGGGAATTCTTTTAACCAAATTTTCAACATAGGCATTTTGGGAGCTCCAATAATGAACAGTGTCACTGTGATTTTGTTAATCTGTCCCAAACATTGATTTCCCACAGCAAAGTGCCATTGTCCTCCAAATGTGTGAAAACATATTTTGGGCAGGATGTGAAAAATGGCAACTGTACAGTTCATTAGGAGGTGTGCAAAAATGGCAATGTTGAAAATCTGGAGTGAAAATATGAAAAATTGGTGAAGTCACTAGCATGTGTAGAAACTGAGAAATGCATGCCCGTAAGACAATTATTTGGGGGATATTTTTAACCAAATTTTCCACATCGGCATTTTGGGACCTCCGCTCATGAACAGTGTCACTGTGATTTTGTTAATGTGTCCTGAACATTGATTTTGCACTGCGACCATGCCATTGAGCACCATTATGCGCCACATGCATAAAAACACATTTTGGGCAGGATGTGAAAAATGACAGCTGTACTGTTCATAAGGAGGTGTGAAAAAATGGCAATGTTGAAAATCTGGAGTAAAAATATTTAAAATTGTTGAAGTTACAAGTGTGCATGGAAACTGGGCAATGCACACTTGTAACATTAACTTTTTGGAATTTTTCAAACAAATTTGCAAGATAGGCTTTTCGGGACCCTACCTTATGAACAGTGGAACTGTAGTTTCCTTAGTCGGTCCCAAAAGGCGATTCCACGCAGTGACTGCAAAATTACCTTTTGCAGTCAAGTGCCTGTGTTCATGAGGTGGGGTCCCAAGAACCGCATGTTGAAAATTTGGAGGCAAAATGCAAAAAAAAATGGCTGAGATATCCACCTCAGTTGACCCCCTCCCCATTTATGCCACATGCAGCTTACATTCATTTTTTCAGTTTGCGGTCAGCTTTGAAGCATGCAGACGTGTTCCTGCTCCACTGAAGATTGTGGCACTGACCTCTGGAGGTAAGTATGGGGTGAGGAGTGTTGTGAGGAGGTGAGGTGTGCAGAGGGTGGGTGCAGGTTGGGGGAGGGCACCGCTGACAGTGAGGGAACATTTTCTTTGTTTCAGATACTGAAAAAAAATCACTGCAGACAGTTTTCTTTTTTCACAGGTGTAACAAAACAAATGTTTGGCACACTGCGGTGCGCTCCCATTGTGCCCCATTACTTTCAGGTGGGTGATGTTGGACACACTGGGGTGGGCTGCCAGTGTGCCACACAAAGAGGGCGGGGGCAGGAACATGCCAATGCGGTTGGCTTTCCATGACTCTGAGGCACACTTGGTGGGCTCCCAGTATGCCACACAATCTGGGAGGGTGTTTGACATGCTGACATGGGGATTGGGTACCCCTGAAGTCAGCTTTCTGGGGATTGTTTGACAGATGGTGACAAGTGCTGCCACCATGTTTCTTGAAATGTTTCACCTGAAAAGGCACATCAGGAGGTGTGTTATCTGTGCTGCTGCATGATGAGCTTGTCTTTGATTGCAGTGGCACTTTTTTTACAAGTTGTGTCCACTTTGCATAATGCTTGTGTCAGAGCTAGCATGCTGGTTTATTGGGGAATGAGGGGCGCATCTACTAAAGTGTGCCCTGCAGTTGCTCACACTGACACACCTCTGAAATGTGCTACTAGCACAAGATGTTGCTTGCTTATGCACCGCAAGCCAACATAAAAATTATACCATTCCCTGCTCTCGTGGAAGGTGATTCAGCGGCAGTTATTCTTACTGGGGGGAAGCATTGTGGTACTTAACACAGGCAAAAGGTTTAACACCTGCTATAGTTGTACCTGCATAGTACTTGTACCTACCCAACTTGGTGCACTGCATCACAAGCATACACTGTGAAATCAGTTACTTCATGGAAGCAAGCCACAATCTTGGAAAAGGTAAGCAGTTTTGCACAACACATGTGTAATGCCTCAGCAAAAGATGACACCAACCCAGTGTGCTGCCACATCTGTGATCTACCAACTCTTTTATGTTCATTCTTGTCTTCATTCCAGTATCAGAAAAGAATGAGAGTTAGAATACTTCCAGGATCATAGTACACCCTGCATACAAAGAAGCAGCAGAATGTTAATTGCCTGTCTGGTTTTAAAGTATGCCAGCATCCTACTGGGTATAACTCTATTCTTATTTCTATGCAAGTCTAGCACTTCTGGATTTTTAACTTCTAAAAAGTCATTGATTTTCTTATTGCTGTTCTTTCTCCCTTATCTTTTCCCTCCAAATTTATTCAACAGGCCTATGGTTTTTACAGCCCCTCATGCAACAATCTCATTATCCACTTTCTAAACAAAACACAAAAAAAAAACCACAAAGGAGCTCACACTAAGACCGAGTGCCATGGAAAACTAAAAGTCAAAAACACAAATCCAGGCACTCACCACCACAAAATAACTTCTTGGCCCAGAAGGGAAACATTTTAAAAGGATTTATTGAATTGTCTGACACTTTTCTGGTCCCACTGGACCCTTTATTAAAGGCTAAAAGGGTCCAGTGGGACCAGAAATGCAATTGGGCATAGATGAAGGAGAGCGAATATTTAAGGGGAGAGAATTCCAGAGTTTAGGAAAGCAGAAAGAGAAGACTGATTAGCTAGCTAGAGTTTTTCGAGGAGGGAGTTTGAGGGAGCAAAACCCAGAGTTTTGGAAGGAGTAGGAGGAGGGGGTGGAAAGAGAGAGAGAGAGAGTGGGGAGTCAAGATACGGAGGAAGAGATGATAGCCAGAATTCTGAGGTAAAGCAGGCACAGTGGGACCAATGGTGGTCTTTCAGGGAGGGGAGGGAGAGAGGCGAGTAGAGAGTACAATGATGGGTGTGGGTAGGGGAGTTAAGAGCAAAGTGACAGCTAGACTAGAAGAAAGGATCCAGTCTAGCCAAGGTGAACTTGGAGGCAGCACCATAGAAGAGGTCTCCATAATCAAAGAGGGGGAGAATCATCTTGGCGAGGATGTCTCAGTGGGCAGGGAAGGGGATACAGCTTTTATGTCTAAAGAAGTTTAGGATGGAGTTTTTTTGTGAATAGCATCTATGTGCTGGGAAAATGTAGGTGAAAAGAGATGTGCAAGAACAAGGGGGCACAATTTGAAAATAGAGGGGGATGGCTCAGAGGTAATGTGAGAAAGTATTTCTTCACAAAGAGGGTTGTAGATGCATGGAACAGCCTTCTTGAGGAGGTCTTAGAGTCAGAAACAGTGGGGAAATTCAAGAATGCATGGTACAGACATAAGGCAATTCTAGTGGGGGTAGGAGGAAGTAGGCTGTTGGTTAACTAGGATCTGTAGCTTATCCCTTAGGTAGGGAAATGGGCAGACTAGGTGGGCAGTGTGGTCCTTATCTGCCATTAAATTCTATGTTTCTATGTTTCTATGGCCATGCCAGAAGTCTAGATACTTGAATGAGGGAACATTGTCAGTAGGGAGGAAGGAGGAGAGGGCCATGAATTTGAAGACCTCAGGTCTTCTGCCAAAGCACATTGAGACCATCTTTTTGCCATAAAGAGATAACTGATTAGACTTGAACCATTTTTGGACTGAGACAAAATCAGGTTGGAACTTGTCCATCAGCTTGGCTGCCGATGAACCAGAGACAAAGAGGACTGTGTCATCTGCGTACATGTGTATGGATGCAGAAGAGCATGGAAAGGGAAGTTCATTTTAAAATATGGAAAATAATAATTGCCCAAGTATGGAGCTTTGATGGACACCAGTGGTGATAGGGCGGGGGGTGGCACCATCAGTGCTCACAGATTGAGTTCTACTGGAGAGGTAGGAGCTGAACCAATGTGTTGCAGGTGCAGAAAGACCAGCAGAACTGAGATTATGGATTAGGAGTGAATAAGAGACTTTATCGAATTTTTTAACAAGATCAAAGAAAATGGTGGCAGTGAGAAGGCCCTGTTCCAAAGCTATGTGTATGGACTCTGTTAGCCTGATGAAGGGAGGAAATGGTAGAGTGGAGTGGAGTTCTTGAAAGCCAGACTGGAAAGGGGTGAAGAAGGAAGAGGAGTCTAGGAAGGGAGAGGGTTGAGACAGAACAATGTGTTCTTAGAGTTTGGAGAGGGTATAGAGGAGGGACAGAGGGTGGAAGTTCCCTGAAGAGGAGGGGTTACCACCTTTGTTAAGGGGGATGACAGTAGTGTGCTTCCAAGATGCTGGAACAGATGCCATAGAAAAGAAGAGGTTTAGTAAAGAGGCAATAGGAGAGGCAATGGCTGGGGCAGAGAGGTGTAGGAGTTTAGGATCAAGGCCATCAGTGCTGGTGCTTTGAATAGGGTTGGTGGCTAGCAGGGCTTTCAGAGAGGAGGATGGGGAAATGGGAGAGAAGAGGAAAGGAAGAGAAGTGGTGGAATAGAGAGAGGAGGAGGAGATGGGGCAGGGAAGAGGGTTGAGAGGAGAAAGAGGACAGATTGGTGGAAGTGCAAGTGGTGAAGTAAGTGTTGAAAGCAGCGGCCACAACTGGAGGGTCAGAGACTGTTGAGACCCCCACATTTAGTGCAGGGGGAGCAGACTGGGTCGAGGAAAGAGAAGGCATGAATAACTTTCCAGAACTTCGAGGGGTAACTCAAATTCCTCTGGAAAGATGGTGAGAAAAATCTAGCTTTGACTAACCTAGTAACCCTGATACATAAATTCCTCAGGGTATGATATCTGAGTAGGTCAGCAGGGGAACCAGAGATCATAAAAGATTTCCATGTCAGGTCATGGGCATGCTGGCAAGCCATAAGTTCCACTGAGAGCCAGAGGAGGTGGGAGTCTCTGACCCTGGTTTTGTGCAAGGGGGCATGCTGATCCCAAATCTATATGAATTTGGTATGGAAATATGCAAGGGCTAAGTTAACATCAGTGGCACTGGAGATAGGTGACCAGTTTGTGGACTGCAGATCTGCATGGAGGGAGGATAGGTCTAGAGACTGGAAGGATCAGATGTGGATAATTTTTGGTGGTGATTTAGGGTGATGGATTTACCCACATAGTATACCATGTGATGGCCGCTGTGAACATTAGGGTGGGTACCTGCTCGGTGATGCAGTGTGGACAGTTGGTGAGGACTCAGTCCACGAAAGAGTGGTTATGAGAGTTCAGATTAAGATGGGTTGGGGTGGCAATGAGTTGAGTAAGTTGCAGGGATTTAACATTTTGACAACATGTAGCATTTGGAGGTGACAACCAATTGATTTTGAAGTCTCTGAGGATGAGGAGATCTCCAGCAGGGGCTAGAGCAATTACGGTAGTCAGGAGCTCAGAGATCAGTGTGGTGGATAGGCCTATGCAACAGTATATGCCTGCAACATAGATTGGGAGAGAGAAAGGGATGGAGAGTGAGTACTAGGAGTTCATAAGCAGCAGGAGTGGAGACAGATAGCACTGTGGAGAACTGAATAGAGGAGGAGAGGTAGATCGCAATACCACCACCATTTTTTAGGCAGTCTTGGCAGGTGAGAGTGAACCCTGGGATAGTGATGGCCACGTCCAGAATATTGGGGAGAACAGGATTCAGAAACAATAAGGACATCAGGTAGGAGAGAGGTAATAAGAGGCTGAAGAAGGTCAGTTTTTGGAAGGAGACTGTGGGTATTGATATGAGCCACCCAGAGACCTTTGGGAAGTTCAGAGGGGAGGGCATGGTCTGGGCTGGGGGTTGGGCTCAATGTCACCAGACAAAAGGAGTAGGAGGGGAAGTAAGTGACTGATTGAGAAAATGGGGCACCAGAGGTGGAGAGAAGATAAGCAGGGAGGAGAAGGTGGGAGTGGAAGAAAAGAGAGTCTAAAGTGCATGAAATGGAGCTCAGGAGAAGACAGATGGGAGTAGAGAGGCACCTGGGTGCAAAGGGGAGTGGGAAAGAGGAGGGAGGGTGGCAGAAGGAGGAAAGAGTAGAGGATGGAGGCAGGTTTGTGAGGGAGAGTGTTAGATGAAGAGGTAAATGGTGGATTAGGGCAGAGATGGGGGAAGGGGTGTGCGGAAGCAGGTAGAAAGACAGTAGAAGGACAAATGGAGAGAGGCTGGAGAGATGCATAGTGGGGTGATGGAGGAGGGAAGAAGTAGAGAGAGGAAAAGAAAGATATTGCCAGCTGATGAAAGGAAGAGGAGCAATGACAGTAGCAGGGCTGTATCTACTACTTCCTGTCTCCCACCCAAACTCACTCACCCCCTTTTTTCTTGTCCCCTCTCACTTACTCTCCCGCTCACCACCTTTCCCTCCTCTCTAGCCTCCTTTTGGCACCTAATGATCACCCTCTCCCTGGAAGTTTCCTTAACCTCGAAATTGTCTACTCGCTTGAACCTGTTATAGCTTGTTTTTCTATGAAACTTAAAAACGTTACTGCCTTAAACTGTTAATAGCAAATTTATGATGTAACTTTCCTGTCTGGTTTTACCTGTAATGTGTATCGTGCTTTGTTAAATGTTCTTTGTGACATGGAACCTTTGTAAAAGAGCCCTGGCTCAAAGGTATTAATTCCTAGACTAATAAACTAAACTAAACTAAACTAAAGGAAGAGGGTGGAGACAGGAAACGGGATATTTATGTATTTAGTTTTTGTTGACTGAATCATGCACTAGAAAAATTCTGTCTATTTTCAGGCACAACCTGGGGGAAGGGAATACAGATGAATGCCAACTAACCTTACACCAGATTAAGCTGTTGGTGGTATTTTTAGTGAATGGTGGGAAACTTGGCCAGGGCACTGGGGAAAATTTCCCTTCTCTTTTCTAGAAGTGCGATGGGATCTTTAGCATCCACCAGAACTACCACCAGAACAGGCAGATAGGACTTTGGTTAAACATCTCATCTAAAAGATAGCACATCAGGAGTGCAGCACTCCCCTCATGCTTCACTACAGTGTCAGTATTGGGATTAAACCCAAGTGCCTAGTGTGGGGACAGAACCCACAGCCTTCTGATCTTCTGGACTCAGAGGCAAGTGTGCTATCTACTGACACTGCTATATCTATCACCATATAATTACTGATAGAGGAGCAATGACAGTAGCAGTGATGTTCTTAGGACCCTGAAGGAAGAGAAAGAACAGACAGGAGGGGTATACCAAATGTGAATAGGGATTACCAAGAGTGAGTGAGGAGGGGGGAAGGGCTGAGGTACTAGCAGAATGCACCAGGTGGAGAAACTATCTGGCTGAGTGGCTTAGAGAACGTGGTTTTGGGCTTTGAAATGGGCTAGACACCATCACTGAGGATTCGAATCCCAAGGGGGAGAAAGGCTGAGAGAACAAGAGTAGAGAGAGGGTTCTACAAGGGCAGTTACAACAGGTGGAGGGGGAAGAAAGTAATATTGGCTTTGGAACGGGAGGCAATACAATTTCATTTGGAGTAGTGTGGAGGGATAACACAGCATCCCATTGTGGTTTAGCAGAATAAGATGCTCAGGGACATAAGACGAGATAGGCTACCAATGATCATTTGACAACCCATCTATTAATCAAATGATAGCCCAGGGAGGGGGGTGGAGGGAGGGCAGCCACCACGATAGCAGTGGTTGGTAGTCTCAGCAGAGCACACCCTGCTCCCAAGTCATAGGTACCTTGCTGTTTATTTCACCAGCTTGCTGCTGAAGTAACGGAGGCCCTCAATGAAGCTTAGAGGGGCAGCTGTCTGTGGAGAGGAGAATGGAAAATATATTAAGAGGTCAGAAATGCACTAAGGTGAGATCAGGGTGGAAATGGGACAAGAAGGGGGATGGAAGGGATAATGGCAACTGCAAACAGCAAGAACAGAATAGAGTACCCTCACAAACCCATCTTGTGCAGACAACAGGTAAAATAACACAATAACGCTCCCACTGTAAGCACACAGTCCCAGCACTATACAAGCACAATGACTTAAAGTAATTGGCTCAGAACATGACCTTGTCCAGTCCCACAACAGCAGAAAACATTTGGGAAAATCAATCAGTCACTCTCCTCCAACTAATAGTCAGAAACCCTCAATGAAATACTTTTGCATTCTCAGTAGCGCACACCCTGCTCCCAAGTCATAGGTACATTGCTGTTTATTTCACCGGCTTGCTGTTGTAGTATCAGAGGATGTCACTGTGGCTTAGTTTATTACAGTAAACAACAACTTAACACTAAAAGTGTATGTCCATGTTTCACCACATTTGGTAGAGTTACTTTACTAAGGCCCATACATAAATGTACTGATGTTCGGTTCCCTAACTTTAAAGATGACTGAATTATAAGCCTCCGAACTTTCAGAAATTTTAAAATTACATTTCACAATTATGTAAACTGCAGAATTTTAAGCCCATCTCAGTTTAAAACTAAAGAATGGAATATCACTAATGCTGTTAGGTTATTTGACCCTAAATATTAGGATTAAAAGCAATACCCATGGCCCAGCAGCAGAGCATCATGCTGCCATGCTGACAAACTGGGTTCAGAAGTGATCCCAAGATGTCATATCAGGAGGCAGGCAATGGCTTAAACTTACAACTTACATAACTTTTACTTCTCTCTTTAGCAGTTTCTATGACTCTTCCAAGAAAGTATGCGTCTAACTTTCCAATTATCTAGCCTCAGAGGTGGCTATGTTGTAAGCACAGAAATATTTTCAGAAATGTTAACATGAATATTAAATTGACAGATTTTCAGCCCCTATAATTTCTCCACCCTTCATCCAAATGTTATGAAACTTGGCATGCTGTTAGGTCACATAGCACACAATATGCAACACATATTTCAGACTTTTACTTGTAATGCAATCTGAGTTATGGCCCATTAGAAGAGTTTGGAAAAGAATTTCCAAACATTTTGTCCAGAAGCAAATGATTTGATACCTTTTAATGTCAGAACAAAGGCTTATAATATCACTTTTTATAATAATGCACTTGGATTCACCTCGGGCCTTACCCAAAAAATGATTTCATAAATTACCAAAAATAATAAATATTCACATGTGATATTATCCTATGCTCTCCAGATTCAAAATGATGGTGAAAAACACTGCTGCCACAATTTGGATTATATAAGAGATAAATATATTTTATTCACGTATGTACAAGTCCTAAATATTCGTAACTAGCATAAATATCAAACATAACAAAAGTAATGTAAACAACAGTACTGTAAACAAAACAGATTTAAAAAAATCAAGTAACTCATATAAAACAAATAAAACAATTAAATCTTAGCAAATAAGCAATGTAAATGAGTAAACACTATTCAGCATAATAAATGACAATTTATACTATTTCTTTAGCATACTTATAAATAGCATGACATTTTCCTTTTTACTATGAGAACTTGCAATTCATTACACTAGGGTTTCAGATTATCTTGGCAGGATACTTGCTTAAACTTTATAGTATGAAAAAGGTATTTTCTTTAGATTTAAATCCAAACTTAACCATACACCTAAGGTTTGAAGCTAAAATGCACCATCACCCCAGATAGCACAATAAGAACTAAAAGTAGAATAAAGGAATACTTATGTTTTAGTTATCTGTAGATGTGGTCTTCTACTTTTTAGCTTTCAAAGTCTTGGTGAGGACTTTTGGTTTTGGATGACAAATGTCCTTGATGGTGAGTTTGGCTTTAGTCTGCCGTCTTTTTCCCTTGAATCTGGAACTGTAAAGTCTTTTGACATCAATGAAGCAATGCAGGCTGGACCCTTCTTGCTTGACATCACAAATCATCAAAAGTCACTTCAGGATTTAGTAGGAAAAAATCAGACTTGATTTCAGCAGTTTAGCACAGTCTGTAGCAAGATCTCTCCCTGTGGACAGCAATGTTGCTTTGGGTAACTGGACTCTGTGGCTCTTTTCTGTTTCAGTTAATTTCTGCTTTTGAACCTGCAACTCTGGACTCACTGTTATTCAACAGCACCGCAGACTTGCTGGCTGATAAATTCTGAAGTCAGTCTCTTGTTTAGGCTTGTAACAGAAATTCCAAAACATTACTTTTAGTCCAAATTCTCAGTATGCAAAACATAGGCCTTGCTTGATCCAATACTGGAAGAAAGTCATTTCTGTAACAGTCAATTGCAGCTGGACCTGTGGCAGAGTTGTGCAGGCTTTCATGCTGGTTTAGAACTTCTTGCGGTGGCAACGTTAAAGCCCAAGTAATGTTCCCAGCAGGTGTGGCTTCAGGCTTTGGGCCTAATATAATTCCAAGATCATCCAAAATTGTCAGCACATTGAACACAGGCCTTCACACACCAAAGAATTAAGCAGTTCTGGGCTGGCCTTGCCAGCATTCCATTTATGTCCCACTTACTGGGCAACATCGCCATCAAGTTATGCTTGGTCTGAGCACTCTTTGAGGGTGTTACTGTTAGCCCCTCCTAAGTCATTTTTTATCAATATGACCTCATCCAGAAAAACTACTTTTGTTATAAACAGCTTTTCTTTCTTGCATCTATATGCACTTTTGAGGAGCACCTAGCTGAGGTCACCTATATGTTAAACCAGCTCAAAGCCACTGGTGCCAAGTTGTCCTTACCAAAGGGGCAATGGTTCAGAGATTGGGTAAACTATCTTGGGCATGAGGTTGGTCCTGATGGGCTTCATCCTCAGCATGCCAAAGTTGAGGCCATCCAAAAAATTGGCTCACCTAAAACTTCGAAAGAGTTACACAGTTTTCTAGGGATCTGTAACTGCTCAAGACAGTTTATCCAGAACTATGCAGAAATTACCTATCCTCTCACCAGGCTGCTGAAAAAGTAAGAACTCTGGGTGTGGGGGGGGGAGCAAGAGACAGCCATGCAAGCTTCAAAAGATAGTCTGAGTCAAGCACTATGTCTTGCTTACCCACAAATGGATAAGGATTTTTATCTAGAGGTAGGACATATGAGTAGCAGCATCAGTGCAGTGTTATATCAGAAACATGATTCAGACAAACGTGTTATTGCTTATGTGAGTAAGACCTTGAGTGATGTTAAGAAAATGTTTTTGGATTGTGAAAAGGCATTGTTTTCCACTGTATGGGCAGCACAATGGTTCAAAACTTACATCTCTGGTAAGAAAATTGTTGTATAGACTGGTCACCAACCCGTTACCCTTCTGGGGAGCCAGAAGCTTAAGGATGGTAATGTGTCTAGCAGAAAAATTGTGTCCTGGACCTTAGCACTCCAGGACCTACCCCTAAAGGTTAGGTATGCAATGAACAAAAGGAATGCAGTAGCTCAAGGGTTAGCAGACCTGGAAATGCATGACTGTACTGTAGATGAACTTCCAGTACAAGACCTGACCTATCTCCTGAGTGGGATATGGCGTACCAACATAACAGGCACCACCACTATAATGAAAATGTGTGTGAAAATTTGCCTAGCACCTCTGTTGATAGTTGTTCATTCAGGCAAGGTGAAGACTGATGTTCTGGTTTAGGAGTGGTATGGCAGGATAATGTACCATGTACTCCTATCAAGTACAAACTCGGTCCTAAGTCTAACCAATATGCAAAATTGGAAGCCACCTATATAGCAGTACAGACTGCAGTACAACATAAGTTACAAGACATTGTAATTTGTATTGACTCTGATTATGTTAGGCAGGACTTCCTTACACATTTACCAGAGTGGAAGGTGAATGGTATGATCAGTTCAAGAGGCAGTAAGGTGATGCATGCAGACCTTATCTTAGGCATAGATCAGTTGATTCAGGAACATAAGTTGGTTGTCTATTGGAAAAAGGTAAAAGGACACTCCAAAGTTCAGAGACCAGACAAAACCGGAAATGACCTATCAGATCCTCTGAATAAGGAGGGTGCTTTAAGTGGAGAAAAATGGAACTTTGTCCTTCCTGTCCAGGCTAAGGTAGATATGGTTACCCACAGACAAAAGTAGCAGGAGCAGGAAAATAAGGTTGTACACTTGTATAGTGAAAAACCTGACTTTGATTTAGTAAAAATGCAACAAGAGGATGAAGTGGTAGGAAAAATTTATCATTTCATTAAGTATCCCACTAAAAGCATGATTTCTGACAATGACCTACAGGATAGCCAGGACCTAAGAGCCATGTATAACCAGAAAGACAATTACCAATTAAGGAATGATCTCTTGGTAAGGACTGGCAAAACCCCACACAAGGTCCAATGGGTGGTTCCTTTAGGTCACAGGGGAATTATGTTACAACATGCCCATGATGAACCATCAGGAGCACATAGGGGGGATAGAAGAACTTATGAAACCTTGAAACAGATAGCCTACTGGCTCTACATGTATGATGATGTTGCAGGGTATGTGCAAGGGTGTTTAACCTGTTGCAAGTTCCAATCAGCCACTCCCAGACATAGAGCACCACTACAGTCAAAAGGCATCACTATGCCTTGGTCAGACATCCAGATTGAATTGGTCCTGTTACCAGATTTTCAAGGGGTAACCAATACCTTTTGACAGTTACTTGTCTGTTCACAAAATGGGTCAAGTGTATACCTGCTTGAAATAACATTGCCTAAACCACTGCTTTCTTATTAATAAACCATATATTTAGTCAATGGGGATTACCATTAAGAGTAGAATCTGATAGAGGTCTTCAATTCACAGGAGAGGTAATAGAGAAAGTGTGGAAAATTCTAGAAGTACAGAGGAAACTATATGTGTCCCACCATCCACAGTCATCTGGACAGGTGGGACACACTAATCAAACAATTTTGTATATTTTGAAAAAATATATCAGTTTTTCAGGAAAAGATTGAGATGTAAAGTTACCACTGGTATTAATGGCCATACGGGCTACTCCTAGTAAGTCTACAGGTGTTCCTCCTTTTGAAATGATGACAGAACGATAGATTGTGTTACCTTTACATCTCCTGTATACCACAGGAAATGTAAATTCAGCACATGCCACTACCACACATGAATATGTAATCCATTTAAAACAGCATTTGCAAGAAACATTTGCATTTGCTCAGAGAAAGTTAGAGAAAAGTGCTGAAGCTTCTAAGTCATATTATGACAGGAAAACTAGCCCAAAAGAGTATCAAATTGGTGATAAAGTGTTTTACTTTAACTACAGTAGAGATAAAGCCAAGGTCAAAAAGTTTCTTCCGAGTTGGCAAGGACCCTTTGTGATCACTGACAAAATCTCACCTGTAGCCTACCAAATTGAACTAAAGCATAAAAGCACTGGAGAGGTAGTACCTAAATGGGTTCATATTAATCAGTTGAGGCAATATCGAGAATGCAATAAAACATGGGAAAATGTTCTAAATGAATCTATAAGTGGTGATCAAGAATTAGAGTCTAGCTAAAAGGTTAATTGTAATGCTGATTTTTTTAAGTTAATTAACAAAGAGAATTTGTTTGTAAAAGGTTCAAAACAGTTCAAAAATGTTATTTTAAAAGTGTACATAGTTGTAATCATGTTTAATCATGTTAGTTCATGTAGTACTGTACACACATCTATGTAAAATAGTATATTTCCACTGATGTTATCTAGTGATGTCACATATATGATGTCACATCCTATGAAGTCATATGTGGTGATGTCATAAGTTGCTGCATGATGATGTTTTGTTTTCCCTGCAATGCTTAAAACTATATACCCATATATAGTAAAATTATTGTTTTGAATTACAAAATGAATTTTTGAGGTGCATTTTAATTCAAAAGGGGGAATGTAGGAACAGAACTAATCTGAGTTAAATATTTCATTATAATATTATTATATTTTTCATTATTATTCTATATCCTTATATTGGCTTAATTATTAAGTCCTATAAATGTTTCTTATCAAATTAATGTCTAAATGAATCTTTAAAACAAGGGCAATGCAGTTTAAGGCTTGAATACTAAAACAGAATGATGATGCCATGAAAAGGGGATACAGCATACATGGTCAACTTCAGAAAAAAAAGTGCTTCTAGGATAGTCTGTTTAAATTGAATGACCTCTTCCAATTAGTAGCAGAAGAGCTTGAAACTTGACATAATTTAAAACCTTGTTTTTCAGTACCAGCCAGAGCACATCTCAGAGGTTAACATAGATTTAGACTGGCTTTAAGAAATTAAGACTTTTATTTATAGAAAAGATACAAAAACTCTGATACAGTTCAAAATCATACAGGTTATTGGAAATACATTTACCTGTCCAGTGAATAAGTTTAAAACCCATCAACAAAGAATATTGTGAGCTATTTACAAAAATGTGTAGCCTCAGAACTGTTTAAGATATATTGACAATTTTGTTGTCTCTAATAAGCTGACCTTGCCACCTTCTTAGTGCAATGAGGGTAAAGTGTTTATTTAATACAAACAACCAGTTGGGTGGATTATAAGCCTCTGGACAACCACATGAGGTCATGGTTCACTTACTTTGAACAAAGGAGATCACAGTTTTAAAGAAGTTTTATTAAATATACACAGTTCTAATAACAGCAGATATGCCAAAGTAACATCATTTTAAACAGAAAAAAATGTACTTCTGAAATCTGTAAATACATTTTAGATATCTATAAAAGAAAAAGTTTTATTTAGGATTGACACCATCATGTTTGGTCTCAAATGAATCCTCTACTTATGAACATACGAACATATGAAATTTGCCAGCAGATAAAGGCCTAGAGGTCTATCAAGTCTGCTCAAATGTGCAGCTAGCACCCCTTATTCTGCAGCTGCCCCTCCCTTCCACCCTTCCCCTCATTAACCCTCCCTTGTCCTGTCCCATCCTCATTTGAAGCAGTGCACTGTCTCACTGCATACCACTTCAGCAGGTAACGATTTCACCCAGCCACCACCCTCTCTGTAAAAAGCTGCCTCCTCATCTCCCACCTGAACCTTCCTTGCTCCAGTTTCATATCATGGCCCCTGGTGGCCCTCCCCTTCCTTATTTTGAACAGCCCCTCTGTACCCGTCTTGTTTATTCCTTTCATGTATTTAAAGGTTTCAATCATGTCACCCCTGTCTCTCCTCTCCTCCAATGAGTACATGTTCAGCTTCTTCAACCTCCTCTCATATGATAAGTCCCCTAGCCCCTTGATCATCTTTGTCATTCTGCGCTGCACCCCCTCCAGTAACTTAATGTCCCTCTTCAGATACGGGCGCCACTACTGCATGCAGTACTCCAGGTGTGGTCTAACTAATGACCTATACAGTGGCAGAATCACCTCCTCCCTCCTCAAGGATATACCCCTTGCAATACAACCCAGCATTTTGTTGGCCTTTGCAGCTGGCTTCCTACATTGTGCCGAGTTGTTCATTGACCCTGTAATGAACACACCCAGATTCTTCTCCTCCTCTGTCTGGGCTAGCTGCACCCCCCAGCTGGTAACTCCTCCTTGGGTTCTTCATCCCAAAATGCAGCACCTTGCACTTTTTGGCATTAAAGCCCAGTTGCCAGGTGTCTGACAAGGTCTCAAGCTTTTCCAGATCATCTTGCAACCCCTGCCATCCCCCTAGGTTATCCAGTACCACACCTACCTTGGTATCATCAGCAAACAGTCTGATCTTGCTCTTGATGTTCCATGATATGTCTGCAATGAATATCCCAAACAACACTGGTCCCAACACTGAGCCCTGTGGAACATCGCTCAACACTGCACTTGGGTGTGAGAGCTCCCCACCCACCACCACCCTCTGTTGCCTTCACTGCAGCTGGTTTCCTACCCATTCCACCAGCTTTGCACCTGCCCCTGTGCCTACTAACTTCCTTCCCAGCCTTTCATGTGGCACTGAGTCAAATGCCCTACTGAAGTCCAGATACAGGACATCCACTGCATGGCCCCTGTCCAGTTGCCTAGTTACCCAGTCATAGAACTCGACCAGGTTGGTTTGGCAGGATCTGCCACATATGAAGCCATGCTGTCTGCTGTCCTGTAGTCCTTTGGCCTCTAGGAGGGCCACCAGCCTCTCCTTCAGGATAGTCTCCATTAGCTTACCCATGATGGATGTGAGACTCACCAGTCTGTAGTTTCTCGGTTCATTTTTGGGGCCACTCTTGTGGAGGGGCACCACATGAGCCATCCTCCAGTCCGTAGGTACACACCCTGAATGTAGTGAGGCATTAAATAGGTCTGCTAAAGGTCCTGCAAGGACCTCTGCCAGCTCCTTCAGTACCCTGGGGTGGATGCCATCTGGGCCTGGCGCCTTGTCCACCCTCAGTGACTTCAAACCCTCTCAAACTCTGCTCTCCATGATTTCCCCATCTGTTACCACCTCCCTCCCGCTTCTGCCATTTTTCCCACCTTGGGTGTCACCCCCTCTTCTCTTTAGTAAATACTGAGCAGAAGTACTCATTTAGTGCTTCCGCCTTATCACACCCTGCTTCCACCCAACCCCCCTCCTTCCTAATCCTTACTATGTGGTCCTTACAGCTCCTTTTCTCCCTGATGTACTTAAATAAGTCCTTCTCCCCCTTCTTAATGCCTTGTGCCAGCCTGAGTTCTGTAGATGCTTTGGATCCCCTTGCTGTCCTTGTCACCTCCTTCGATTCTGTCAAGTACTCCTCCCTGTCCTCCCCCTTCCTGTTTTCTTGTACTTCCTAAAGGTAGCTCTTTTTCTTCTTACCTTTTCCATGACCTCCTTGCTCAACCAGATCAGTTTCTTAGCCCTATCCTTCTTGCTCTGGGCTTTGCAGCAAGCTTTGATTGCCTCCACTATCCCCAGCTTTATGAGCTCCCACCTCTGGTTAGTGTCCATACTAGATTGAATTCTGGCCAGGTACCCTTTTACCACTTCTCCCATCCTCCCAAAGTTGACCCTCCTGAAGTCCAGCACTATTGTGCCAGATTCCACTCCTTCCTTGCCCATATCCAGTGTGAGCCATGCTGAGCCGTGGTCAGTCCCTGACAGCTGTTCCTCTGCTGTAAGTTCTCTCACAAAGTCCCCATTTGCCAGCACAAGGTCAAGGGTATTTCCTAACCTGGTTGGTTCACTTACCATTTGCAGCAGGACGCTGTCCTGGAAGGCATCCAGCAGTACCTGCTCCCTTCTGTTCCTGGTTGTAGGGGTGCTCCAGTCCACTCCTGGCATGTTGAAGTCCCCCACAATCACCACACTACCCTTCTTGCAGGTCCTCCTGATCTGTCCCGCTAGTTCCCTGTCTAACCCTCCATCTGAGATGGTGGCCTGTACACCACTCCCATTCTAAGAATCCTATTCTTGGAATCCTGGATTTGCATCCAAAGTGACTCCATACTACCCTCCTCCCCTTCCTCCCTTACACACTTCAGTCCTTCCTTCACATATAGTGTCACCCCCCACCTTTTCCAATCACCCTGTCCCTATGAAATAATCTGTACCCTGGTACAGACAGGTCCCAGTCATTGTACTGGGTGGCTCATCTTTCCATGATGGCTGCAATGTCCACCTCTCCCTCTGTCATGAGAACCTGTAACTCTGCAGTTTTCCTCCCAAGGCTCCTAGCATTAAAGGTAACCACCTTCCACCCTTTTCCCTTTTTTTACTTAAGTTGCATCTAAAAATATGAATTTCATATAATACAGAAGTGCACATAGATGCAAGAAAGAAAAATTGTTTTATACCAAAGTAGTTTTTCTGGATGAGGTCATATTGATAAAAAAAAATGGCTTAGGAGGGGCTAACAGTAACACCCTCAAAGAGTGCTCAGACCAATCATAAGTTGATGGTGATGTCACCCATAAGTGGGACATAAATGGGATGTTGGCAAAGCCAGCCCAGATTTGCTTAATTCTTTGGTGTGTGAAGACCTGTGTTCAATGTCCTTACAATTTTGGATGAGCTTGGACTTATTCTAAACTAAAAGCCTGAAAGTCTGCAAAACTCTGCCACAGGTCCAGCTGCTGCAACTGACTGATTCAGAAAGGACTTTCTTCCAGTATTGGATCAAGCAAGGCCTATGTTTTGCATACTGGGAGTTTGGACTAAAAGTAATGTTTTGGAATTTCTGCTAAAAGCCTGAACAAGAGATTAACTTTGGAATTTACCAGCCAGCAAGTCTGCAGTGCTGTTGAATAGCAGAGAGTCCAGAGTTGCAGGTTCAAAAGCAGAAATGAACTGAAACAGAAGAGTCACAGAGTCCAGTTACCCAAAACAACATTTCTGTCCACAGGGAGAGATCTTTCTACAGACTGTGCTGAACTGCTGAAATCTTGCTGTCTAATTTCTCCCACTGAATTCTGAAGTGACTTTTGATGATTTGTGACATCAAGCAACAAGGATTCAGCCTGCATTGCTTAACTGATGTCAAAAGACTCTACAGTTCCAGGTGCAAGGGGAAAAGACAGTAGACTAAAGCCAAACTCACCAGCAAGGACATTTGTCATCCAAAACCAAAAGTCCTCACCAAGACTTTGAAAGCTAAAAAGTAGAAGACCACATCTACAGATAACAAAAACATAAGTACTAGTTTATTCTACTTTTAGTACTTATTTTGCTATCTGGGGGGTGATAACAGTGCATTTTAGCTTCAAACCTTAGGTTTATGGTTAAGCTTAAATCTAAAGAAAATATCCTTTTCATACTATAAAGTTGGAGCAAGTGTCATACCAAGATAATCTGAAACCCTAGTGTAATGAATTGCAAGTTTTCATAGCAAAAAGGAAAAGGTCATGTTATTTATAAGTATGCTAAAGAAATAGTATAAACTGTCATTTATTGTGCTGAATAGTGCTTACTCATTTACATTGCTTATTGCTAAAATTTGTTTAGTTTGTTTTATATGATTTACTTGATTTTATGAAATCTGTTTTGTTTACATTACAATTTGTTTACATTACTTTTATTGTGCTAGATATGTATGCTAGTTATGAATATTTAGGACTTGTACATATGTATTATTTTGTATCAGGAACTTAATCATTTCTACCCTACCATAAAGCTTACCCTGGAGTATTCTACCACCAATGTTAATTTTCTGGACACCATGGTCACCATTGAGGATAGAACCTTACATACATTATTTACAGGAAGCCAACAGACAGACAAAGATACCTGCACAAGAAAAGTAATGTAAACAAATTGCAATGTAAACAAAACAGATTTCAGAAAATCAAGTAAATCATACCAAAGTAAAAATCTGTCATGTACAGTCAAGCACTTTGATGTCATTGTATTTGTTCAAATGAGGATGACAGAGATACACATTTGGCTATGTTGAAAAACACCTTTATTGAGCAGGGACACTCTTCCAGAGAAATTGACAGGATAACAGAACATGCAACGCAAGTACCAAGACAACAACTACTTCAATATAAAAAAGACAGCTACAGACAGAATACCCATAGTAGTCACATATCATCCAGACCACGAACTTCTGTGTAAGATTATTAAAGACCTCCACCCAATATTTAGTGAGGATGAAACCCTTCATTATATTTTTAAGTAACTCCCACTACTATCTTTTAAACAATCACCAAATTTAGCCAGCCTAATTAATTATTAGGAGCAAACTTTCACCAGAACAGAATACAATGTCACACAATGGCACACCATCCTGCAATCAACGCACCTGTAAGACTTGTGAGCTCATTTCAACCGCAGACTGTGTGGTTACATCACAAAACAGACAATTCAGGGTGCATGGGAGTTATACATGCACATCACAACATGTTGTTCTTTTCATTCCGTACAAGAGATGTCCACAAACAGGCTATGTTGGAGAGACAAGCCAACAGCTCCGCACTAGGATGAACTAGCATAGACATACTATTAGAGGAAAAATGACTGAAAAACCAGTTGGACACCACTTCTCCTAGCCTGACCACTCAAAATCAGATATGTCAGTAATGGTCTTAAAAGGAAATCTCAAAAACACACAACAGAGATGAGCTTTTGAGATTAAACTTATTTTACATCTCAATATGGTAGCAGATGGGAAGCATCTTGATCTGGGTTTCATGGGACATTACAGAAACTGACATCCACAGACTTCTTCTTCTTCAGACTGGTGTATTATAAGACTTCAGCTTGTCTGTGTGGGTGCTTGTGTGTATGTATCTGTGTGGGTGGGTGTTGTGAGGTACGTGATATAACAGGTGTGAGGCTTGCTGTCACATTGAGGTAGGCCTCTATTTAGATACATGGAGTTACAATTTGTTACTACTCTTACTTCACACACATAATGAATATTTATTCCTCCTTACTTTTTATCATTGCCTGAGAGTGGGGTGGATTCCATTACACCATATTCAGATTACCTAGCCTGTTACTGTACATACAGGAGTGTTATCATAGACTGTCACATATTTTTTAACTGTGTACATATTGGGGTGTGAGATCTCATTTTCATGGTGGTCCTGGACAGATCTTTTTGCATTAGTCTAATATTGTAGTGATTTGTGGAAGTGTAGGTATGTTAGACCTCTGGTCTTACACACATACTTTATATTTACTTCTAGTTACCTTATCCTGGGGAGAGTGGCAGGTTTATTTCATTGTAGTTGTATCCAGAATCCTTTAAAATGTGTGTGGGTGTGCATGTGTGTAAGTAAGTGTGTGTGTGTGTGTGTGTGTGTGTGTGTGTAAACATCTCCTTAAAGCTAGTTATCCCCCCCCTCCTCCCACACACATTATGGGGATGTGGGGTTGGGTGGGGTTGTTTGAGTGAAGAGGAGTAGGAGAATTTGCATTTTTATCTCTTTTTCAGATTCCTTAGACACTTCTGGTACATCAAGTTGTTACATACTCAGTGTATAATGACATCAGTACATATCAGGCAACATGGACTTAATCCCTTGGTGGTCCACGACTAGAGTTTTTTGTTTGACACTAATACTGTCAATTTATATTTAAACTATCATTTCTAAAGTCCTGTCACTACACTAGAGGTTTTTTGAAATTTATGGGACATGATATCTAGCTGAAGTGTACAGCCAGGTGACAGGTCCAGCTAAGTTTCACACATCATAGAGTGTACATTGATGTTTTTAAGACTACTTTACTGGTAATATCTTGTCTATAATGCATGCATTGAAACTTCTTGGAAGTTCTAAGACAATCTTAGTATGTCTTTAATCTGGGTGGAGGTTGCTTTTCAGTAATCACATCCTTATACATACTGTGATACTGTGACACCCATAGCTTGATTTAGGAGTCATCTGCTCCAGCAGTGTTATCTTATGTCAATTAAATTTATATGCAGTAGGAATCTTTGTATGTCTGTTCCACCAAGTACCTTTGACCCTGGGACACTACTGGCTGAAGGTATTATGGTGCTGTTAAACTTCTCTGACATCATTTTCTGTGTTTTTCAAATGAGTATTTTAAACCAATGGGGATTTTTTTCTGGGTTTTTTTTTTGCATGATCTAGTTGTTAAAAAGTATTGTATTTTTTAAACAACTGCCATTAGCTTCTGAAGAAGGACTGGTTGGTCTGAAAGCTAGAGCACTTTGTTCTTGTTGTTGCATCTATGTTGGTCCATTAAAAGGTATCAAATCATTTGCTTCTGGATCTGTTCTTGCAAGGACCAATATGGCAACTACTAAATCTAGATTTCAAAATGGAAGATACTGGAATTCACCATAAAATATGGCAGTTACATAACATCAAGAAGAAATTGGCACAGCTAGACAGTGACATCTATTTTCTAACCCAGTGCAAGAGGAGAAACATAATCCCTAAAGGTCTTACTATTTGGGACCCATTAAAAAATACAGGCAACTCTTTATATGCAGAACAACTCTGTCGTAGGACCTCTGAGAAATTGAGAATTCACAGTATTTACATGTCATATGCTAAATAAGTTATTCTGAGCAAAGAGTTTGCTGAAATTGTTACCACTCTGGAAAGGATGTCTGGGGAACCTATTCAGGGCATCTTGAGAGAGATACACACTAACTACCAAGGGACCTTAAGAAAAGCCATGCTTATTTAAAATAGGAAATTGGATGCCCTTCAACATACCTTACTTCCTAACAACCATGACAAACATAATGGAATCACTGAACAACAACCCAATACAGATGAGCACTTTTCAGTTGTTAATTTGTCCAACCACACACTGACTACTGGAGAACTAAATGTACTTTCAAAGGGCCTCACTTTCTGCCCACCAAAACCACTGGATAATATACAGTTTTGTGGTGAACTGAAAGAATACTTCCGTAGATTGAGACTTAAAGAATTCTTTCATGGCAAGGAAGAAATCATTGGTAACAAAGACATCACAATCAGTAATAAGTTAATGGATAAGAACAAGAAATCTGAATTTACCCCCTCAAGTGTGCGTAACAAAAAACTAGACAATTACATTCATTGTTTCTGCCAAATCAGTGGTCAGATCCTTACTGGGCAAAAACAGGCCCATTGTAACCTTTCTCCACTGGAACAGAGAGCTATAAGGACACTGAAATTGAACCACAACATTGTCATCAAAAAAGCTGATAAAGACTCTGCAGTGGTGATTTTAAACAGAGAGGATTATTTTAAGGAAGCTAATAGACAGCTAACAGATCTTACATACTACAGAGAACTGGAGAGTGACCCAACTACAAGATATAAAGATGAACAAAGTGCCTTAATTAAAACTTTTCTGGACCATGTCAGGAACAAACTAACTGACCTCATTCCTGCTGAACCCAGGCCAGGGACATTCTACATGCTGCCTAAAATACATAAACCTTGCAATCCTGGAAGACCCATAGTCTCTGGTAATGGTACCTTGACTGAGGGGATTTCAGCATTTGTAGAGAATATTTTGAAACTGCAGGTTATGGAAAGAGACAGTTATGTCCAGGACACTACACACTTTTTGTATGTACTTTCTGGATATAAGGATTTACCACCTGATATCATTTTAGTGACAATGGATGTAAGATCCCTCTACACTAATATTCCACACACAGATGGCATTACAGTATGCCTTAAATACATATAAGAGAAAGGACCGGAACAAAACATTAACCCTTGAAGTGGTGGGGAAACTTATGGAATTCATTTTGACACATAACTTAAACTCCAATGGTAAACATTGTGTTCAAACTATAGGAACAGCAATGGGCACCAAAATGGCTCCACAGTATGCTGACCTCTTTATGGCAGACTTGGAGGAGGATTTTTTTAAGGCAGTGTCCCCATAAACCACTAGCTTATTTCCGTTACATTGATAATTTGTTTATCATCTGGATGGAGGGCACAGATGCTCTTAAATATTTTCATCATAAACTTTATAATCTCCACTCTACCATAAAGCTTACCTTGGAGTATTCCTCCACCAATGTTAATTTTCTGGACATCAAGGTCACCATTAGGGATGGAATCTTACATACATGTATTTACAGGAAGCCAACAGACAGACAGAGATACCTGCACAAGAAAAGTAATCACCCAAACCATACAAAAAAAATCTGTCATGTACAGTCAAGCACTTCAATGTCATCGTATTTGTTCAAATGAGGACGACAGAGATACACATTTGGCTATGTTGAAAAACACCTTTATTGAGCAGGGACACTCTTCCAGAGAAATTGACAGGATAACAGAACGTGCAACACAAGTACCAAGACAACAGCTACTTCCATATAAAGAAAAGACAGCTACAGACAGAATACCTTTAGTAGTCACATATCATCCAGACCTTGAACTTCTGCGTAAGATTATTAAAGACCTCCACTCAACATTTAGTGAGGATGAAACCCTTCAATGTATTTTTAAGGAACTCCCACTACTGTCTTTTAAACAACCACCAACTTTAGCCAGCCTAATTATTAGGAGCAAACTTTCACCAGAACAGAATACCATGTCACACAAAGGCACACGACCCTGCAATCAACACACCTGTAAGACTTGTGAGCTCATTTCCACCTTGGACTGTGTGGTTAAATCACAAAACAGACAATTCAAGGTACATGGGAGTTATACATGCACATCACAACATGTTGTTTATTTCATTCAGTGCAAGAGATGTCCACAAACAGGTTATGTTAGAGAGACAAGCCAACAGCTCTGCACTAGGATGAACTTGCACAGACATACTAGTAGAGGAAAGATGACTGAAAAACCAGTGGGGCACCACTTCTCCCAGCCTGACCACTCAATGTTGAATATGTCAGTAATGGTCTTAAAAGGAAATCTCGAAAACACACAACAGAGACGAGCTTTTGAGAATAAACTTATTTTACATCTCAAAATGGTAGCAAATGGGATGAATCTTGATCTGGGTTTCATGGGACATTACAGAAACTGACATCCACAGACCTCTTCTTCTTCAGACAGGCATATTATAGGACTTCAGCTTGTGTGGGATGTGGGTGCTTGTGTGTATGTATCTGTGTGGGTATGTGTTGTGAGGTTTGTGATACAACAGGTGTGAGGCTTGCTGTCACATTGAGGTAGACCTCTATTTAGATACATGGAGTTACAGTGTGTTACTACTCTTATTTCACACACATGAATATTAATTCCTCCTTACTTTTTATCCTTGTCTGGGAGTGGGGTGGATTCCGTTACACCATATTCAGATTACCTAACCTGTTACTGTGCATACAGGAGTGTTATCATAGACTGCCACATATTTTTTTAGCTCTGTACATATTGGGGTGTGAGATCTCATTTTCATGTGGGTCCTGGACAGATCTTTCTACATTAAGCTAATGTTGTAGTGATTTGTGGAAATGTAGGTATGTTAGACCTCTGGTCTTACACATATACTTTATATTTACTTCTAGTTACCTTATCTTGGGGAGAATGACAGGTTTATTTCATTGTAGTTGTATCCAGAATCCTTGGAAATGTGTGTGTGTGTGTACATCTTCTTAAAGCTAGTTATCCGCCCTCCCTCCACACACATTATGGGGATGTGGGGTGGGGCAGGGATTATTGTTTGTGTGAAGAGGAGTAGGAGAGAAATTACATTTTTATCTTTTTTCAGATTCCTTAGACACTTCTGGTACATCAAGTTATTACATGCTGAGTGTATATTGACATTAGTACATATCAGGCAACATGGACTTAATCCCTTGGTAGTCCATGACTAGAGTTGTTTGTTTGACACTAATACTGTCAATTTATATTTAAACTATCATTTATAAAGTCCTGTCACTACACTAGAGGTTTTTTGAAATTTGTGGGGCATGATATCTAGCTGGAGAGTACAGCAGAGTGACAGGTCCAGCTAAGTTTCACACATCATAGAGTGTGCACTGATGTTTTTAAGACTACTTTACTGGTAATATCTTGTCTATAATGCATACATTGAATCTTTTGGGGAGTTCTAAGACAATCTTAATATGTCTTTAATCTGGGTGGAGGTTGCTTTTCAGTAATCACATCCTTATACTACTGTTACACCCATAGCTTGATTTAGGAGTCATCTGCTCCAGCAGTGTTTTCTTATGTCAATTAAATTTATATGCAGTAGGATTCTTTGTATGTCTGTTTCACCAAGCACCTTTGACCCTGGGACACTACTGGCTGAAGGTATTATAGTGCTGTTAAACTTCTCTGACATCATTTTGTGTATTTTTCGAATGCGTATTTTAAACCAGTGGGAATTTTTTTCTGTTTTTTTTTCTGCATGGTCTAGCTGTTAAAACGTATTGTATTTTCTAAACAACTGCCATTAGCTTCTGAAGAAGGACTGGTTGCTCTGAAAGCTAGATCACTTTGTTCTTGTTGTTACGTCTATATTGGTCCATTAAAAGGTATCAAATCATTTGCTTCTGGATCTGTTCTTGCAAGGACAGATACAGCAACTACTAAATCTAGATTCAAACATTTTGTGAAATTTCACAAATTTTCATGGAAATTCTGAGAATTCAGAATTTGCTCATTTCACCCAGTTCTAGTGTCAAACTATGATACAATATATCTATAGCAACCATGTATGTCAATACAGAAAATGACTACATACTGTAAATTGGGAAAACATAAGGAATATTATCATTAGCGAATGTATTATAAGTAAAAAAGAAGGTTACGCTTGGTATAACAAATAATGTAAAGATGCTAAGAGGAAGCTCAATGGGCAGTTAAGAACTCTTAAGGATAATCCAAGCATAGACAACAACAAAACTATGGATAAATTAAGGAAAGACTACAAGTTGGTGTTGAAAAGGAACAAAAATAGGTATCAAGTTTAATTATGGATAGAACTAGAAGAGGCTGTAAGTTCAAAAAATGTAAAACAATTCTGGAACATAGTTAATAAGGGCACAAAAATCTATAGGGAAGTAATGAATACACATATAGAACCTGATGTATGGATACAACATTTTAAGAATCTATTTTACCTGAATGATCAAGAATACCAAGACAAAATGAAGGAGAATAAACTGGACGTTTTGGACATCCTGACATTTAGTTCCATTACTCGAGAAGAAGTTGAAGAAGCTTTAAGCTCCTTTAAAAAACACAAAGCTCCTGGTCCTGATGGGGTTCCTCCTGATGTTATTTGCTTTACAGCCCCCCAATGGATTCCTTTTTTGGTAACTTTATTTAATATGATTTGGAAGCACAAAATAATTCCAGAAAGCTGGAAAATGAATATTATAGTACCGTTATTTTAAAAAGGCGATAAGAGTAGATCCAAATGCTATAGATTCATTAGCTTAATAGACTGTATTGAAAAACTGTTTACAAGAATAATCAACCATAGATTGACTTTATGGGTGAAAGAAAAATGAATTATAGATATGGCTCATGCTGGATTTAAAGCTGGCCAATCTACAATGGATCAATATTTTACAATAATACATTTAATATTTAAATATAACAAGGTAAAAAAATAA
Source organism: Neoceratodus forsteri (assembly GCA_016271365.2). Lineage (NCBI taxonomy): Eukaryota > Metazoa > Chordata > Ceratodontiformes > Ceratodontidae > Neoceratodus > Neoceratodus forsteri. The sequence goes on from JADMNL010000022.1 coordinate 133,052,413, forward strand.
AAACTATATTGCACATTTATCGATTTGAAAACAACTTTTGACAGACTAAATCGAAACAAACTTTGGGAAAGACTGGAGGGTTTAGGATTGGATAAATCCATTTTGAGTATTAAGATATATTTATCAGAACAATTACACTAGTGTTAGATATTCCATAAATAGTCACTTAACTGAATGGTTTGAATCCAATATAGGGATCAAACAGGGCTGTACACCTTCACCTATACTATTCAACTTATATTTTCAAACTGTATTATGCAATATGTATGCACCAGAATATCAAAAAATCCTCCCACAAGCACACACTTGATTGAGAGCTGGAACAGCACAAAGAAGCCTGAATAGGTAAAGACTATCTCTTTCCTGGATTGTTACTTGAAGGGGGTTTTATTTCTATCCCCACATAGCTGCTGATGGGTTTTCGTCACACCATAGGACACACTCTGCATCAGGGATTCCAGCAGGAGCAATGGGACACTTTAAGGGCTCTAACTACCCTGTTTTGAATGCTGTGTGGACTTTTAATGCTCTGCCGCTTAGTGACTGTTACTAGTATCTCTTTAATGGGGATTGGGGCTTGTAATTGCTACAGTTTGGAATCTAGGATACTGGTGAATACTATAATTTCTTTGTAGCCTGTCTCCTACCTGCTAGGTCACCATTGCAGTCAAGACTATCTCACGCATGCGCATTGCAGGCCATTTCCTGATTCCCAGTCTATGTCTGTACAGTTCAGTTCCCTCTAGGCCCCTAGCCTCCCACTGCATAATAATTAACCTGCTTTGTTCTTCCCCCTTACAGGCCTCTGTACACCCCCCCCCAGCAGAAATCCTCCCACATGCACACACACGCTCCATCAGGAGCTGGAACAGCACAAAGAGACCTGAATAAGTAAAGACTATCTCCTTCCTGGTTTGTTACTTGAGGGGTGTTAGCCCATTGACACACTGCACACATCGACTGCCCCGCCCCCCAACCACCCTCCCACCCAAGCTGGGCCCTTAATTTATGCTGTTTTCCTGTCACATAACTTCCTGCAGCTCGTGGAACTAAGTCCCCACTTTCCCACTTGTATCTTATATTTTCTAACCTCCAGAGGGAGCTCCTTTTCATACATCCATAACCCTCCCTATACTTCCTCAGCCTCTTCTGCTCCTAGGCTCTCTTGACCACCCAGCCACTCTGCTATCCTATATCTTTCTCAGTACCTCTCTGCACCTCCTCTGTCTCCCAACCTCCTGCTACACTACCCCCTCTCTGTTCCTCTGCACCTCCCCCTTTTACACACACACACCCCCCTGCTGTTAGCAGTGCCTGGTGCGGCCACCATGAGTCTCTATTTCTACCCCCTTCTAAGCTCCATTGCCAGTCTCTCCCAGCCATTCTCTTAGCCCAACCAACCTCTCTCCCTGGTCTGACACCACTTCCCCCAGGAGCTTCAAACCTTGTATCTCTGACCCTGGAGGCAGTGACACTACCACTACCCCATAGCAGCAGCCACCCTCACTGAAGGACCAATTCTTCCCTTATACTTCCAACAGCATATAACAATGGGCATTCCAGGTCTCACTCTTAGTCTGCTTATCTTATGCTCTCCATACTGGCCCTGCACTTGCCTAGCCCAGCACCAACTCCCACTGCCCTGTGGCCCACCCCTTCCAACCACCCCTAGCAGCCACCCCCACCCTGGATCAACATACAACTCCATGGCATCCCCACCAATCTGTTCTCCCACCCCACCCCCCGGGTCTGGCTGTTCTCACCCCATCTTAGCCTTTTCTACCATTAACACTGTTCCCATCCCCTTCACCACCTCTAGTGGATACTCACATCAGTACCAGTGCAACAGCCCCAGTCATCACGGACAGCTATGTAGACTAATCACACTACTTCTACTACTCTCAAGAAACATCCACCCCAACCCCGGACCTGGGCCATCTACCCCCCTGCCCCCCACTGGGTATGGCCTCTGCATTACCTCAATGAACATCTGCAGTCTCCCAAAGAAATCAGCAGCTCTCTAGTTCTGGGTCATTCAACACCAGCCTGACATTATCGCTATTGTGGAGACCTGGCTCTCTGCATCAGATCCCAACTCTGCTGTCTCCCTCCCTGGTTTCTCCCTGTTCAGAGAGGACCGCATTGATAAACATAGAGGTGGCTGCACTGTCTATATGCGTGACTCCCTCCTATGCCATGCTCTCCCAGCCTCTAAGCTCGACTGCGGTGCACAAGCCATCACCTTAAAAATCACCCCTGGCCCAGGCAGGGGCCCTCTCTTTCTCACAGTCACCTATATAGCTCAAAGGAACCAGGGACCTGCAGTTCACTCCCTTACTGACTACCTTTCCACCCTGCCACACAAAGCAGAGCAGCTCATCCTAGGTGATCTCAGTGTCAACTGGCTCAGCACCTTTGCCTCTCCCATAAGGGACTCATTCGCTTCCCTCGACTTAACACAACTAGTCACCCTGCCAACCAGACTTAACCCATTTAGTGGTACCAGCACCCTCCTTGACATAACTCTCTCAAACCGCTCCCACAAAGTCAGGGATGTTAATGTCCTTGCCAACTCACTCAGCAATCACTCCCCTATTCTCTGTCACTGGACTTACGCCGCACTAAAACCCATGTCCCAAACCACCTCCTGTCACTGCTTTCACTCTGTGGGCCTCAGGAAACTGAGACTATACATAGCACAGCTTGACTGGTCCCCTATCCGACTTGCGGCGGATATTAACACTGCGCTGGCCTACGTCACCTGAACCTTCTGAAAGGCCTGTGATCTTTTCACCCCCATTATCAGTACCCCCTCCTAAAAACATGATGCCCTATGGATCACTCCCTCCCTTATTCAACAACTGAAGGTACGTGACAATCTCTGGCATATTGCGGCTGAGTCTGGCAAACTGGCTGATAGACAAGTGTATAATGCAGCCCGCAACAAATGCACCTGGGCCATAAGACAAGCTAAGGCCAATTACTACCAAACCACCCTGTTCTCCACTTCAGGCTCACCACATGCTTTCTGGGACAATATGAAGGAACTCAATGGGTAAGCTCGCTCCCCCCCCCACCACCATCCCAGATTCTCATCAATGATGTTATTACCACTGACCCTCCCTTATTGCCAATTGCCTCAATATGACTTTCACCAACCTAAGCTCACTCCTCCATAGCCACTTCTTTGACCCAATCCCAACCTCGATCCCCCCCACCCTGAACCACCCCCCTTTTCACCTTTGCACCATAACTCCCCATGATGCCAGGCCTCACCTGCAAAAGCCCTCTCCAGCAGCAACACTAGCTCTGATCCCATTGACTCCAGGATCCTCCACCTAGTACTGTACTGGATATCTTGCTAGCCCCTCTCACTGACCTGTTAAACTGATCTCTTTGACTCAGTCAATTTCCAAGTGCTTGGAAAATAGCTGAGATAACTCCAGTTCATAAGAGTGGAGATCGTACGGTGCCTAACAATTACAGACCAATCTCCATCCTCCCTCTACTCTCTAAAGCACTGGAAAAAATTTTGTCCATCCAACTCATGGAGTACTTGGCCAAATATGGCTTACTGTGTCCAGAAAAACATTGTTTCCACCCTGGACACAGCACAATGTTGGCCCTCCTAGAATTCTCACAGCACTTTCATTCCGCCCTCAACACTGGGAACCTAATCAGAGCAGTGTTCGTCAACCTTTCCAAGGCCTTTGACACCATGTGTCACCCTCTCCTACTTGACTCCCTCTACCAACTGGGCTTCTCACCTGGCCTTCTTGCCTGGTTCTCCAGCTATCTCCATGCCAGATTACAATAGGTCAAGATAAACGGCACCCTTTCTACTATTCAGTCTCTTTCTCAACACCCTTCCCAGCTCCTGCCCAGGCCGTATGCTCCTCTATGCCGATGATGTGGTTCTCCTCACCTCCCACCCTGATTCCCCCACCCTCCAGGATACCCTTCAACATATGTTCAACCAAGCCGAAAAATGTTTTTTTTGATGAATGTCTGGTCTTGAACCTCAAAAAAATGAAAAGTATGCTCTTTTCCCACCACCAAAACAAAGCCCAAAATGCCCCCTCCTCATCCTACCCAGCAACCTACACCCTCTTGAATGGGTATCAACTTACAAATATATGGGCATCACTTTTGACTCAGCTCTCACCATCCACACCCACCTCCACACCCTGTCCTCTGCCATAAATTCTCACCTTGTACTCCTTTATTGCCATAGAGACTGCCTTCCCCAAAACACCTTCAGGCTGGATATCACCTCCTCCATCTTATCTCTTGTTGACTACAGTCTTCCCATCTATGCCGTGGCTGACACCACCTCATCAAAGTCCACACCTCAATCAATAAGGCTTGTAGGCCCCTGACCAGCACCCCTAGCCAAACTCACACCTGCTAGCTCTATGCCTCCTCTAACCTACTTATCCTTGATGAGCGACTCCACTACCAAACCTGTACACCGGCCAAAAAATCCCTCCTAAGGCTCTCCACCCCCAGGGGTTACTGCTCTCATGCACCTAGCTTCCCATTTGGCCTCTACACAAAACTCAGCCAAGGCCACTTTCCAAGTGTTTGGAACCAGGACCTCTCTTACAACAAGGTCCTACCACTACAGAGCCCCCTCTTGGTTAAACTCCCTTCCACACCGTGTCTCTAGCATTTACAAAATTGGTCCATTCAAAATCACCCTTTGTAACCATCTTTTTGACTCCTGCATCTGTAATTGCCCCGACTGCCCCTGTAAAATGGCTCCTGCCCATAACTGACAATGTCCTTTGGACTGCCTCCCTCAAACCTTCCCCCACTATTTCCTGCACCCCCCCCACCCTCACTCCTAGGTACACCTCCCAGGAATATCCAATCCTGCATCTTATTATTTTGTAACTCTTACTCGAATGCCTGTGTTTCTTGTGCTGCACTTGTATCATCTCCACTGTTGTACTTCACTGTCAATTTTTGTCCACCCTCCCTGCAATGAGGTGCCTTTGTTAATGAGTCTCTGACTCAAAGGTTGTAAATCCAAATTTCTAAATAAATAAATAAATAAATATGTCACAAATAGGAAGTACACCCTGCCCATACCTGTCTTTTGCCGATGACATGGCACTAATTTCTACTAGCTATATAGGAATTAAAAGAATGCTAGGAAAATATGTTGTAAGTAATGGTGTTTGGAGGCAATAAGAAAACTTATAACTATATAGTTAATAAACATACTTTAGAGGTGGTAAAAGAATTCTCTTACATTGGATTAATTTTATCACAGGACAGCACATGGAGTAGACACCTTAAAGAAGCAGAAAGCAAGGAAAACAGATTTATGCCAATTTTGAATTCATTCACTTACAAATTTGAAGGACGTCCAATAAAGGATATACAAAGAGTTACGAATGCCAAGATGAGGAGACAGCTACTTTATGGGGCAGAAATATGGGGCTCAAGTGACAAAATCAAAATGGAAACCATCTTAAGTAAATTTAATAACAAAAATATTGGGCTTACCTAATAGCACCCCATCCGCCATGGTAAGAGCAGAATTGGGACAATTCCCAATAGACTGTCAAATTAAGCACAGACAAGCAAATTATTGAATCAAGGCATATAAGATGAGTAACACAATTACCAAGATTATGTATAGAGGAGGCTATAGTATACTCAAAACAAAATATAACATTGCCATGTATGCTAACAATAGAGAAAGTGATAAGACCTTCTGGTTTATTGGAAAGTATTTCAGATAGTTTGAGATTGCCATTTCAGCAACTTAAATTAAATATTTGAGAAAGAATTAGCTATATCTATATGCAAAAGGACTTGGCCCTTTGTAAACAATACAAGGTATGCAGACGGATGTCAAGGAATAAAAGATCACATAAGTTAGAAGTATATTTGCAACTCATACTTCATCTGGAGTATAGGAAGCTATTAACTAGGTATAAATTTAAATGCATCACAAGCAACTGGAAATTAAACTTCTTTAACAAAAATAGACATGGGGGGATTTTATGTAATTGTGTAAGGACACAGATAACCTCAAACATCTAGTAATACTATATCCACTTTATGATAAATTTAGGAAACAATTATTGGGGAATATTTTAGGCTCTTTAGAGCTTGAACCTGAATTTCTTGTGGTACGCCTCCTGAAATCCCATTGTATAGAGACATTAAAAGCTGTAGCCTCCTTCCTTAGAATTATTCAACAGTAGAAGTTGCATTTGAAAAAAGAATGTATGACCCAATTATTGAACCAAAGTTATTTATGGCTAGATTGTTAGTTCAATATTTTAGGATCTGCATCTTTTCTACATAACACATGCAAAATTTTAGCAGAATTTGGTAATAACTGGAAATCTGTAATTCTTGCTTGATATCTCAAATACAGATGGTATGCAGGACGCAATGTATGTATGCTATAATATTATTAATAATCGACCTTGAGACATGTATACAGTATGTATTATGGAAGTTTTTCATTATGTTTTAACATTGTGTGTATTATGATTGTAATGACTTATACAGTATTTAAGTCAATCAATAAACTTTTACTTACTTACTAACATACTGTAAATTAATCAAAGTATTAGGAAATTTCATACACACATTATAGACTGTAGACAGAAACATAAGTTTCAGCTAAAAAAATTTGCAATTTATAAAATAGAACTTCAGTATGAAGATGGGGTGGGGCAAGACATTTCTTTAAGTATTCTAAAAGCTAAAGGTTATTATGCTCCACAGGGTAAGAAACAAAGGAGCCGATTTTCAAATAGCGATGCAATCATGTCCTGCATCAAACTCTTTCTTTGTTGCAACTGTGCCATTCCCATTGAGGTTCCATGTCTTAACAGCGATCACCAAATGGCCATCACTGTTTGGGCCAGTGTACATTGCTGAAAATAAATAACGGTGATGTACACTCATGGTGACTTCAAAGGTGGGTATGGGCTATAACATTTGCGGGGGGACTGTGCCCCCTGCACCCCCTAATTAAAGATTCTCAAATCCAGGGGGGTGCATGTCAGAGGGGAGTGTAAAACTTAAAAAAGTGAAAAACTCGGCCCTGAAGCAAAAAGCAATGCCTGCCCCAGAACTGAACCCAGCACCATCCCATCCCCATCCAGCCACCCTCACCACCACACCACATGGTCAGCTCAGCAGCCAACTACCACATTACCTCCAACATACCCTCCCTCCCCTTTCACCCCTTGTGTGATGTGGTACCCCCGCCATGGGTGTATAGTTTCTGTTGCCCTCCTATGCTCACTATGGTATCTTGTCATTATCCTGCCAGGTAGCTCAGAACACAGGTGCTGTGATTGAGTCATCTATTTTGCAGTCTCTCAATCATGGTCACTATGTTCACAGGCTACCCCCATTTGCAAAACTGCACCTAACTTTACAGTATTGGGTAGAGTGATGACAGTTTGCCTGCTTTACATCAATTTACTACAGATCTCAGGCACAAGTCCCGTTAAAATAGTCCCTGTTACTGATGCAAGTTAGACCATAAAAAGATGGTCTAGTAAGCATCAATTGCCACAAAAGATAGACAATCCATTTAGTTTGCCACAAGCACAGTGTACCAATCTTGGGTGCACTTGGGATTCCAAAAGTCATGAGCACTTGAAATACTTCCCATAGGCTTCAGTATTTTATAGGGAAAAACCCTTCTGCTGAGCAGCTCCATGCGTCAATGAAGTCAATCCACCACCTAGAGTTTAACCCAAAAGAGGTGAGCTTCCATACAACCTTTGCAGCATTCATAGTAAGGTTAGATCACCGATCCCACCTTAAAAAGGTGTAAAAGAAACATATCTCTCAACTGCACATGGGCAGCAAACGTGAAGGTATAGCAATACAGTTTTCAGCACCTCTCAGATCCAGTAATTCAGTCCTGCTATACGATCGCCCCCTATCCTGCTGAAAACAAGAAATCAGAAATACATAATATCAACTTGGCAACTAAGAGTGTGATTTTCTAGGTGCATCATCCCTTTGCTCTGACAATGTAGTAGCAACATTTTATACAAAATCTATGGGGAGCTTCTGAACTGAGTTGGAGGTATGCATAACTGAAACATCATCAACAGTGAAAGGGGTTTCTTTAATTTTACCCCTCAGCAGGTACTGTAGCTAATCCACATCAAAGAACACATGCATGTTCTCCTCCAGCCTCGTTCCATTATTGAAAAAGTCCCACAAATCTCTAGCACCTCCTTTTTGAATGCCAGAAAATGCCTTTTACTCTACTATGATGCAAAACAAACATCAGGGAACATTATGAGTTTTATGTAAACAATAATACCCAACAGAATGGGCTTTATTGGGAAATACCAGACCACCTAGGGGTGTAATGAAGCCCGACACCGCAGGCGGAGGCCCTTATATTTCCTGGAAGGACCAATATTTCCCAATAAAGCCCACCCTGAAGGGTATTATTGCACTTAGAAAATAGGCTACATGTTGTAGTTTTTATGTAATAAATGAAGTGTCAAGAAAGTAAAAAGAAATTTGTAGAAATGATTGTAAGGCTGTTTTTTTCCCCCATAAAATAGTTCCTACACTAGTATGTCAGTAGAGGGCACTGCAGTCATTTACTGTTGCTTCTCCTACATTCCCCCAACAGTTGGTTTGCATGGGAAAGTGTACTGTCCCCTCCACACACAGCATGTGTTCCTTTTTTTTTGTTATTTAGTGACATCGGTGCCCCCGTTAGTATGGGATGGAATTTCTGAAAAAGAAGAGCAGCAGCAGAGAAGAGGTATTTTTTTTTAAACATTGAAGTGGCTTTTCTGTTTAAATAATTTCAGGTTGTTTTTTACCCCACCAAAGACCCTGGAAGCACCTTTTTATATGAGTGTGGGGCTGCTAGCCCCATTTGGACTTATATATAATGATCCCACTCCCTTTTTACTTGCCCTCCTCTCTGTGGCTTTGTATGCATTTTTAGCTGGCATATAGTCTGTTTGCATTGTCTAATTTTTTTGGCCAGGGTGTTCGGTCTGGAATCTATAGTGGGCTCTCAGCTTTCATGCCCATTAACAATATAGGCAAATTGTCGCCTTCTGTGGGATGTGTCCCCTACCTGCTCCTCCTCCTTTATGCAGACAAGGTATACGGGGGCAGAAATTTGCTTATATATTGTTCCTGGGGTTGTTTTTTCTTGATGTTTGGGGGGTTATATTCTTGTTATTGATTGACGTCATCTGTTACTTTTTTGGTTTTGTTTAGCACAGGATTTGTTTGTCTTCAGGGTGAGCTCTCTTTTCATGGTCAAGTATAATTTTTTTGATATACTGATGTTGCCACAACTGCATCCTGATTTTTATTCTCTGGTCCCTAATCAAATGTTTGATCATGGGATATGGTTAGTGGTATATTTTTCATTATGGTAGTGTCTCAGCTGAGTTGCGTCTCTTGGAACATTAAAGGGGGTAATTCCCCCACGAAGTGCTCTTGAATACTTAAACATTTAGCTACCTTTAAGCCTGACTTGGCTTTCCTTCAAGAAACACATTTGCGGGCTTCTAATGCTTTTTTTTTCTCCAGCTTTGGATGGGTTCATCTTTTGGGGTGGGTAACAGTTCTCGTATGTCTGGGGTACTAATCTTGCTTTGCAAACATCTTCCTTTGCACATTTTGAATGAATATCAGGATCCAGAAGGCCATTATATTTTGCTACATCAATCAATCAATCAATCAAAATCTTTATTTAATCAGGCGAACATCATTGAGCATAGCTCATTTACAAGATGGACCTGAGTGGTCTAGACATGCAATCATCCTATCTCTTTATTAAATAAGGATATAAAAGGCTGGCCCGCTGGCACAGCGGTTAGATTTCCACTTGTGATGCCAATGACCAGGGTTCAGGAACAGACCCAGGAAGTCGGATGGCTGGCCAGGGGAGAAGGACTGAGCATGCTGGGGACTGCTCTCCTTCTCTGGGGGGAGGGAGTGTAAGAGTGCCCTGCACTTGATGGACCTCTGGCAGAGCTCAAGGGTACTGCAATGACTGGTGCTAATACATTGGGGGTTGGGGCAAATGCTGGATGTCATTGCATGTTCCCACCCCCGGGGAAGAAAGCAAAGGAAAATGCCAGCTCCTGGCATGGTGGCCCCCATTCTACTTGCTGTCCACTGCCTCTGAAGCACACTGGGGGGGGTCCCACTCTTATGGCCCCGACCCATGGAGTAATCCAGGGCTTGCTCATGATATCCTAAGGGAGTGGGAAGCCCCTTCAGTGGCCCCACCCAGGTGGCAAGCCTGGGCATGGGGGCAGCAAAATGGACTGGGGGCCTGAAGGATAAAGGGAGCTAGGTCAAAAAACATGTGTATGTAAAAATTCTGTCCCATATATTGTCAGACAGGCTGACTCCAGTTTGGCAACCCTTATTTGGCAGGGAGCAAACAGGATTTATACAAGGATGCTTGGTTTAAGATCATATGAGGCAGATACTTCATTTGCTTTTGGCCTCCAGGAGGTCCAACACCCTGTGGTCTTGGTCTCCCTGGATGCCAAAAAAGCTTTCAATAGGATTTCTTGGTCAGTTTTATTTAAGAGACTGTCTGCATTTGGTTTCCATGATAGCTTTACGAAATGGGTTCAGTTATTATATAAATCCCCTACTGCCCACATTTTTTGCAATGAGTCTTAGCTGACCCCTTTGCTCTTCAAAGAGCAAGGTTGTCCCTTATCCCCTTTTTTGTTCAACTTTTACTTACAACCCTTACAAGACACTTTGTACAACACTCCACCATTACTTAAATCCACATAGGCCCCTTTACATATAAATTATCAACTTGTGCAAGTGACATTTTACTTTATCTTTTGAACCCTTCAATTCTGTTACCCACTGCAATACATACCCTTTCTGAATTCAGCCAGCTATCCGCTACAATCTGAACTGGTCTAAAACAGTTATGTTAACCCTTAATTTGGTGACCTATAAGAAGGCTATCCCATTAGACCTCCATTCATGTTGATCTGCTACTGGTTTAAAATATTTGGGGGTCCACTTAGCTCAGGGGGTTGAGAAACTGAATGCTCTCAATTTGCTGCCCCTAACAATTACCATCAAGACAGATCTTCAACGTTGGCTACTTCTCTTGTTATCTTTATAGGGCAAAATTTCAGTTATCCGTATTAATGTGTTGCTTAGGATTTTGTACCCTTAAACATGTTAGATATGCCTTTACCCCAGACCTGGTTTACTCAATTCCATAGGATGATCACAAAGTTTCAATGGAATGGTAAAAAAAACCTGTGTAGATTGCTGTATAATAAATTTTTTTTGGTGAAATGCCATGATGGGCTCCAACTCCAGAACTTTTATTGGTACTACTTGGCCTCACAATCCAGTAAACTTTTGTTCTGGAGGCTCCCAGCTATGGGCAAAGAAACAAATCTAGTTAAAACACTGTGGAAGGAGGTTGAGACTACTATTGTTCCCACCATGACTTTTCTGCTCAAGTTCTCCCCTTTTTGTCATGGTTGAATCTCCCTCGGAGGCTTTGGGATACTCCTATCAGGTGATTAGTGCATATATATTCTCAGCTATGTCACTTTCTTGGGTATGTCCCTCAACAAGACCCCGAGAAACTACTATGCTTGAACCCTAACTTGAAAATTGCCAGCAAACCTATACCCCTAACTTTCATGAGGCATGTAAACCTTCATATGTTATCTGATATACTTTAAGGGGACAGGATAATGACCATTGATGACTTTGGAACTATTCTTTTCTTGTTTTTATTCTTTTTTGGTAACCGGGTACGGTTAACTAGGCAGAAGTGTCTGTTTTCAGGGGCAACCCGGGAGCACTGGGGAGGTTAAGTGATTTGCTCAGAGACACACAGTATGCAGGTGGATTGTGGGAATCAAACCCAGGTTTGTCTGCAGGATGTAACGAGCTCATTAACAGCTCATTACTCTAACCTCTTGGCTATCCTGCCAGCCCCACTACATTTTCTATACTTCACTTTGTAGGTCAGTCATTTGCCTTTTTTTCAGCTTAAACACTCAGTCCAGGATTTTCTAGGTCCTATGGCAGATAGTGTGTGGGAGTTCATGATATGCATTATAGCTCCAGAGGGGGGGTTTGCAGAGTCTGGTGTTTGCCTGACCCCTAGTGGAAGCAAGGTGAAAGGTGCCCCAGGACTGCCTGGAAGGCAAGTGGAGACATGGCAGATGGTGTTTGAGAGTGCATGGTGAACATCATCACATCACTGCGCACTATGCTATTCAGGGGAACCAGAAAATGGGAAACAGCTGCCAGCAGCAGGATGGCACCAGGACACCCAGAGGTCCTGCATCCAACCATTTGGGCTCAACAAACTAGGAACTGGATCCAGTCCCTGACAAGGGCATTGAAGGTACCCTGTCAGCCCTGCTGGGGGGTACAAGCCCTGGGGGGGACAGACTTGCAGGTAAATACTGGTGGACATTAGGTTAATGGAGCTTGGGTGTTCTGAAAGATGGGAGCTGTCCAGTAAGGGGGCAGAAACAGAACTGAAAAAAGCAGTGGATAGCAAATTGTGTGCCAAAGCTCTGGCCAAGTCTGTACACAAACCTTAGAACTCACAACATAAATGTTTTTTTATGTGGCTTGACTTCCTTCTTCCAGCTTGGATCCACCTGGTGCAAGTTGGATTTGTCCATGGCCATCTAAATTCAGACCATCTGCGGTCCCTTTTGGATATCATGTAAATGGCCTGCAATGCTGCTCCTCCCCACCTCAACAGTAGAGATAGACTTGGAAAAGCTTTTCAACTTGGTGAAGTGGGGGTACCTGTACAAAGTTCTTGAGAATATGAGCTTTGGCACTTAGTTTGTAGTCAAGATAAGAGCCCTTTACTCACACCCCCAAGATATAATCCTCACTAATTCCACAATATCTCTGCCTTTCCCATTGGTCAAAGGCACCTGCCCACTTTCACCGCTCCTCTTTGACCTGGCAATAGAGCTCCTGGCAGCAGCTATCCAGCAGAACATAGACATCCAAGGGATATAAATGGGGTAAAGTAACATAAATCTAGCAACACAGATATTGATGGCAGATAAGGAGCGCTTGGTCCACCTAGTCTGCCCATATTCCCTACCTTCTATAACACCGCAGACCATACATGATCTCCAGCTTTACCCCCTCTTTCCCTACCTCTAAGGTTCCCTTATGCCTATGCCATACATTCTATAAGCTTGTTACCATTTTTGCCCCCACCACCTCTGCTGGAAGGCTGTTCCACCACTCTTTCTATGCAGACATACAGTACTTCCTCATTTCTCCCCTGCTCCACCCCCCCGAGCTTCATAGCACATTTATAAGTGTGTTTTTATCTGTGTTTATTTCTATTGCTTTCTATTGTATGGCACCCAGAGCCCCTGGGATTGGGTTCCCTATCAAATACGTTTTACTTACTTACTACATCCATTTGTTCTTCAGCATCTTTTTCTCTGAAAAAATGCTTTCCTCATGAACTTTACTTATACCCCTGAGGAATTTGAATGTTTCTATCGTATCCTCCCTCTCCCTCCTTTCCTCCAGGCTGTACACATTGAGGTCCTTCTGTTTCTTCTCATAGTGCTTGTGATATAGACCCTGAACCATTTTGGTTGCCTCTTCTGGACCACCTCAACCTTGTTTATGTCCTTAAAGAGATGTTGTCTTCAGAACTGGACACAGTACTCTAGGTGAGGTCTCACCAGTGATCTATACAGAGGTAATGCCACCTTTTACTTTCTGCTGTTGATACCACTCCTAGCATCCCACTAGCTCTCCTCACTGCCTTGTCACACTGTCAGGCCACCTTTAGGTCATCAGGTATGATTACTCCAAGATTCTTTTCTTGTTTAGTGGTGATTAACACAACCCCCCAATTTTGTAGGCTGTCCCTGGGTTTGTGTGCATCAAGTGCATGATTTTGCACTTCTTTGCATTGAAACCTCGCTGCCACACCCTTGACCACTCCTCTAACTTTCCTAGATCACTATTCAGTTTTTCCATGCCTCCCGGGGTGTCTACCCTATTACATATTTTAGTATCATTTGCAAAGAGGCATACCTTCTATTCTAGCACCTCTGCAATGTCGCTAATAAAGACATTAAAGAGGACCAGACACAGTACTGATCCATAAGGCACCCCACTTGTCACCTACCCTTTCCTGAAGTGAACTCCATTTACCACCACCCTCTGTCCCCTGTCCCTCAACTAATTTTTCACCCAGTTTATCACCTTAGGACCCACTCCTAGGCTTTCCAGACTGTTTGCAAGCATCCTTTTGTGGAACGGTGTTGAATGCCTTACTGAAATCTTGGTAAGCCACATCTTCCGCTCCACCTATATCCAATTCCCCGGTCACCCAGTCAAAGAAATCTATCAGATTTGGTTGACATGATCTCCGCACAGTGAATCCATGCTTCTTTGGATCCTGAAGATTATTGGATTCCAGATATTTCAGAATCCTCTCCTTCAGTAGTGATTCCATTACTTTCCCCATCACTGAAGTCAGGCTGACTGACCTGCAGTCGCCAGCCTCCTCTTTGCTTCAACTTTTGTTAAGGGGGACTACATCTGACCTCCTCAAGTCCTCTGGAACCACTCCCGTCCCCACTAAGTGGTTGAACAAGGCTGTCAGAGGTAGGGCCAGCACCTCTCTGAGCTCTCTCAATATCCTAGGATGCACCCCTTCTGGCCTCATTGCCTTGTCAACTTTCAGATTTGTGAGCTCTCTCAGAATTTTATCCTCTGTAAATTAACTCATGTCTAACTCCCTTCCTTTGATGCTCCTGACCGTTATCTGTTGTCCCTCTCCTTCCCCTTCCTCTGTGAACACTGAACCAAAGTACTTGTTCAAGAGGTCCACTTTTTTCTGGTCCCCCCTCCACACACACCCCTTCCTTCCTTCCTTCCTTCCTTCCTTCCTTCCTTCCTTCCTTCCTTCCTTCCTTCCTTCCTTCCTTCCTTCCTTCCTTCGCCTTGCTATCCCTCCCCTGGACTTTCTCTTTTTGCTTACATATCTGAAAAATACATTGTCCCCTTTCTGCACCGTCTGGGCTAGTTTCTCCTCCATCAGCACCTTTGTGCTCCTAATTGCATTCCCTGCTTCCCTCTGTGTCTCCTGATACACCTCTCTATCTTCCTCTCTCTGTCTCCCTATACCTCCAGTCTCCTGAATGCAACTTTTTTGTCCTTACCTTTCCAGTCACCTCTTTTGAGAACCATAGTGGTCTTTTTTTCCTCCTTCTTTTGCTTACTTGTCTGACACAAATGTTTGTTGCCTTCTCTATTCCTTCTTCTAGATTTTCTCACCGATGCTCCACCCCCCAAGTCCTCTGCCCTCCCAACCAGGGCATCATAGAGACATTCCCCCATCTTTTTAAAATTGGCTGTCCTGAAGTCCAGGATCCTTGCCTTTGTGTGGTTTGATCCTGCCACAATACTTACATTGAACTACACTGTACGGTGATCACTGGTCCCCCGTTGGCCACCAACTGTGACATCTGCAGCAATATCCCCATTGGTGAGTACAAGGTCCATTCCTTCAAACATGTGGTGAAGCTCCAGGCATGTAGTACCCTATCCTTCCCCCTGTTGTAGACAGGTGGCACCTCAGAAAAGGTCACTGAGTGTGCTACCTGCCTAAGATCTCTCTCCAATTCCCTGAACTCTTCCCTTACTGTACTTTACTGTACTAGCCTTGTCCCAAGCCAGGTCATTGGTTCCAATGTAGACCATGACATCCAGCTCTCCCTCCCATCCTGCTTCCTAACGATCCTCAGGATCCATTCCCCATCACTCCAAGCAGTGACACCAGGTAGGCACCTAACCTCCCTCCCTTCCTGTCCTCAGTCTATCCCTCTAACAATTGAGTCCCCCACCAGAAGTTGCCTCCTCCTTCTCTGAGGCCTCTACCACCCACCTTGGGGTCTCCACTATGGAAGGCCCCCACATCCTCCTTGGTCAGTACTGCAGGTGCTTCCACGGGACAGTCCTGCCCTGCCAGAGCTGTGTAGGAATTCTGTAGTGGTACTATGTGGTAGATGTGTCTCTGATTCACCACTCTTCCTCTTCCTGAGCCCACCGTAGTCAAGCCACTTTTTGTCATTGGCACCCTTTGAGGTCACAGCGGCAGACGTGGCAGTACCTGGGTAGGGACAGAGGCACCCCAAATCCTAGACAACTCGGCCTGGAGTCCAGCAACTTTCCTCCTCAGCCCAGAGAGGTTCAAGCAGATGGGATAGCACTGCAGTCTTCAGAAGGCCTCCCTGATGACTGCCGCCCCACATCCACTGCACTGCACCACTCCCAGCATAACAATATGCTGTCTTGCCTGCTTTTCTGTTTTGCCTCCTTTAGACCCTTTTTACTCTTTGCACATCTATTGCTTGATCCTAAGTCATAATACAAAATACTGCTCTACGCTGATGATGCTGGTCCTTTTGGACTAATCATTCTTCTCCTCCTCCATCTCCTCCGTTGCCTTCCTCCTATCCATATTGAGAGCCTTCATGGCAGTCTCAGGATTGTGCATCAATCAAAGACCACAGTGTAATCCTTGAGCAGTCTCTGCAAGCCCCAAGTCTTCCAGCTGCATGGGCTTTGATGGGCACCAGATTACATCACATACCTGGGCATAAAATCACACCAAGACTGTTACCAGATCTTAAAGTAGAATACTGTACAATAGGTGGAGTCTGCTACAGCTGTCCTTGGCTGGGAAAATCAAGGTGCTCAAGATGGGGACAGTTCCCAGGTGATTCCAACTCATCTTACACCTGCAGGTGACTATCTCCAACCAGAGGCTTGAGACGGTAGACAAGATGCCTAGTAGTTTCCCATAAGAAGGTAATCAGTCCCGGTATAGCCATCACAATTTTAGGTCCCACTGGCATAAAGGGGGATGGGGATTCCCCTGGTTCAAGAGAAACTGCTGGGCATTTCAGACAGGACAAACAATGAAGTGTTCTATAAGTCCTAAGCATCCACTCTATGACTAGATACGGAACTAGCTCATCTGGGCAGTATCCCCCCTGCAATGTCACTGTATAATACACCTGACAAAGCACTGAAACAGCACCCCACAATTAGCAGATCTATTGAGGCATGGGTGCAGCTTCAGAAATGACTGGGTATAGAGTTGTCCCATCCAAGACTAGCCCCCCCCGGGGAAACTTGGCCCTAAGTATTGAATCCCCACAATCCCTTGGCCTCTGTGGCAGAAGAAAGGAATACACAGCCTAGCTGATCTGTTCATCCCTCAAACCAAGGACCTGCACTCCTTCCAGAACCTGCAATCTTGATATGGCCTCCCTCAGGTTAACTTCTGATGTTTCCTTCAGATCAGGTATGCCCTGGACTCAGCACTTAAAAAACTTAGAGAGGCATCCTTGGTGTTGTGTCAGCACCCTCTTTGGTGCTAATGCAACTGCCCAAGGGTAAAGTAGGAATAATTAATTCCCATATTAGTGATAATAGCCCTGATGAAACTACATGGACCAGGATCAAATGGGCCCTAACTCTTTCTCTGCACATGGCTGATGTGGATTGGGACTCTTGCTGGAGGCTAGCTAGCACTGGACTCAGGAACCCCAAGGGCAGACTAATTCAAAACACACTACTGTACTACACATGGGATACAGTACTGCAATGGTTGTCTAAGTTGCTAAAGTGTACCCCAGCAATAACAGCTGGAGATGTGATGTATCAGGAGCAGACCTGCTACACATCATGCTCAAGAGTTGGAATGGTGCACACAAGATGGGTTGCTAGTCCTGTATTACAGATATCCAGAAGCTGGCATCACTGGACACCCCCAGAGGAAGGCTTGTAGCTGAAACACTGTGGCAGTGTGAGTGAACTGGGTGAATTTATGTGACTTTTCAACTTGGAATAAAATTTACTTTGATTTTTTCACAAAGTTGTTTCATGTGAAATCTGTGCAATGTGATTAGAGTGATGCCAGCTTCTGGATATCTACATAATGTACTTTGTAGGCTCTCACCTACAAAGTACATTGACTTTGTCCTTGGTTGCTTCACTGGTAAGGTCCTCAACACGGGTACCCCTCCAGGGGTGGCAAGCTTGCTGGCCCAAACTGCCCCCTCATCATATCACCTTAGGTCTCAGGGGTCTGCCACACTCAAGGTACCTCTGACTAGGACCAAGATGGGTGAAAGGGACTTTGCAGCATGTGCCCCTAAACTTTGGAATACCTTCCCAACCCAGGTCCGTGCTGCCCCCTCGCAGGGCAGCCTGCGCTCTTCCCTATGGAGCCATCTTAAAAGTTCATCGCCCTGCAGATGTCAAAAACCCCCATGACATATGCTTAGCACTTGCACCCATACAAAACTGCCGGCCCTTAAAATGTAGTATTTCTGTACTGCCCCAAACTTGATGCAAGATGTGTAATCTTACCTGTAGTCTCTTGATGTGTAACCTGTTCCTAATTATGTGATGTGTAATCTTACTTGTAGTCTCATGATGTGTGACCTGTTCTTAATTATGTACCATGTTGTCTCAAGTGTGTAAGTATGTAATTTCCTGTACTCTCCTGGGTTATACCTGAAAATAGGCAAATTGCTTGTCTAGTGTACTTACCTGGTTAACAAAAGCTAAATAAATAAATAAACATCATGCTGGCCTGCCCCAACTGCAGCAGCACTGGAGTACTGGACACAGACTAGGCTGCTTGTCAGCAAGGTGCTGAGGCATTCAGTACCAGATTCTCCAATTCTTCTCCTCCTAGGAGTAGACAAGCACACACTACACCTCAACCACACTGAGTAGAAACTGCTCTTGTGGACTAGTTTAGAAGCCAAACACCTGTTTCTGCAATGATGGCATACATCCAAAATTCCCTCCATGCAGGAACTTACAGCATGCCTCATGTAGCTGGTGCAGTTTGAACGTCTTTCTCACCTAGCTTCATGAATAAGTGACTCTATACTGAAACAAATGGGTCCCCTTTTCACAATTCCTGAAATGACCAGGGCAGGGCCCCCCTGCTGTACCACCCTCTAACTCCAGCAGACATAGGTTAACTCATAGTCTTCTCTTAGGCCCAGAAATCTCCTCATGCATCTGGAGAGTACTGACATCATCCCTCTGACTATGTCCCCTTACTTCGCCTTTTTCCAAGACACCACCTTTCCTCTTCTGCGGTTATGTTGGTGTGACCCCCCTACAAATGGGGGTTCCTGAAAAGTCTTCGTTGAGCTGGCCTAAATGCTCACTGCCAGGCTGGTGTCCTGCGTTTTAGCAGTTTTAATGTACTGCCAGAGAGTGCCTGTATAGCCTCCATGTGCTGTCTCTTTAAGAGCTGCCTAGATTGTAGTTATAATTAATCTGGGATGGGGCTGAGTGTTTCTTGCTTGAGTCCCACCCGGACTGCCTGATAATTGCTCCGTTACTGCCGTCACTAATTGCACAGAGGGAACCCTGTTAGAAGGTGTAACTGTTTGCTGGTTATTTATTAGAGTGGTAAAGAAATTGTAGTTTGTCTAACCTGCTTTCTTTGCAGCATGGACTGTTCTGTTCATCACCACCATTTTGGTCCTGGACTGCGGAACTGGACCAATCAGTACTTTTGGGACTCTAAAATGGAGCCTGCCTACAGGGGCGTGGTAGGGGCAAAACTTGTAGGAATTGTAGTTGTGGGCTTTTGGTGCCTAATCGAACCTGGAGGGGGAGCCCTTGTTGTGACTGACAGACGGATCAGCCAACCAAACCTTTTGGATTCTGGGGAAAGTCCCAGCCTACATGCTGTTTTGAGTCAGATCTGAGTTGGGAAGTTAAGAAGCAACAGCTCGAGACAGTCGAGCAGCGGTCTGCGTAGTTTTGCACAGGAGAATTGTGGATAGGCTTAAGTTTAGCCTGCTTGTATGCCTCCTGCACCTGAGAGGGGGAAGAGAATTATTTCAGACTGAACCCAAGTTTGTGAGAATGAAATAAGTCACTGAACTGTGACCAGGCTCATATCTGAAGAAGACCGAAGATTTGCTGAATGCCATCAACCAGTCAGGATTTCTAGCCACCTCTGAACTCCCGGTTTGTGTAGAGACTCTGTAATTGCGTCTGGGGAGCCACTGGTCTGGTACAGTTGAATTTTCCTTACATGTACATGTGCATGTGCTAAGTGCTGATAGTGGGTCATGATTTGGTTCCCCATTGTGTGCCTGAATTGTGTATTGCTTGCTGGAGGCTTCATCCATCTCCATGGACTGAAATACGTATTTCATCTCCGATCAGTCTGGGCCTTGCCCCACTGGCCTAGCCAGACTACCCGCTGCACAGAGAAAGCCACTGACAAGAGACCTGCCTAGGGATCAGGCCCCTGCTCCACGCCTGAACAGGAATGATGCCTCGGCGATTTGTGTGGGCCCTGCTTCTCCTGGCACTCCAGATCAACAACCTGCAGTCTTGATTTTCATCCTGCCTGTGTCCAGTGTTGGGTATCATGAGTAAACATCAGGTTAGCTCCCTGTAACAACAGCTTAATCTAAAGTGTGTCATCTGATTGTCTTGATCCCTTTTCTTTCACAAACTGAGCCCTCTGACTCCAGATTACAAACATTGTGTGTTGTGCATGTGGTTTTCTTCCATCACAGGGCCTCAATCAGCTGTGATGCGGCCTACCCCGGGCAACGATCCTGGCTAGCCCACCTACCTCCTACCTGGGTACCCAGTGTGAGTGTGACTGTGTAGGGATTCTGAAGTGCATGCACGACTACCTGATTGATATAGCCTTTAAGCGAACTAACCTGATTACACCCCTCCCTTGTTCAGGTCCCCTGAATAAATCAGATCTGACTTTTTCTGAACTTTACCTGACTGTGGTTCCAGTTTGTGCTAAAAGTACTGTACTGCTGCTATTTGCTGTGTATAATCTTGTTTTACAGGGGGTCCCCAGGGTTGAGACAGAAGAACCAGCCCTGGTGGTAAGTGCAGTCAGTGTGGGTACTTGTATGGTGTACCAGGGGTATTGTGAAAGTGATTATTGTACAGTGTTCAGGCCACTAGAAGGGAACGAGGGGGGGATTACAGTGTCCCAGAGGGCAGTGCCCAGGTTAGCTTGACCACTAATGACCCTAATCTCCCAGTGGAGGCACCCATTTCAGAACTCAGGCCCCTTAACCTACAACTAGCCACGCAGGCATGGGTAGTACGCCTCGGGATAGCGCCACCTAGGGGTTACATTAAGCTGGACTGCTACTTCCTTGATGATATTAACTATTCAATTTCATATAGGTACCTACTCTGTATATACAGTAGAGTTATTGTTTGATTGTATACATATTCTTGATACATCTCATAAAAGCTATTCCTATATATTCAGACCAAGTCAAGTCTAGTTATGAGCTTGCCACATTCTGTGTAATCTTACATTAATCACATATACTGCATGTTCAAATTGCACCCTTTGAATGCCATCCTTGACTTGCTTCTGTTTTTCACTTGATATGGCAGCTGATTATATACTAACAAAACATAATGGTATGTTTTTGCTCAAACTTTAGTTTTCCAAGAAACCGTTTTCAAAAAAGGAGTATTCCTTTATTAATTTCAAATGTGAAAATAAGCAATGCAAGAGACCCAAAATCGGGAAAATGTTATCTTACAAGAAATAAGGTTATCTTACAAGGTAAAAATGTTATCTTATAAGAAATAAGGGGCAACATAAAACTGGGAGAATATGAAGGCTATAACTGGGAAACCCAACAAAGCGCCACCTACTATGCTGAATCTAAATGGGTAAATAACACAAGACCCAATGCTCATCACCAATATGTTCAACAAGACCTTCACTGACCTAAGTGGAGTGCTCCTCGCAGAGTACCTAAACCCAGTTAGAGGTAGCCAAAGCAATGCACCAAGTCCTAGCCCCCACAACCATATGCCCCCATTCTATCTGAAGACAATCAATATCTGAAGCTAAAAAACACCCCCAGCAGGTTCTGGGCAAAACCAGGCACAGTAGCAAAGGCCTGGACCTCAAATTAATCTCGCTCACCATAGACGTTATTCTGGCTCCTCTAACGTGAATTCTGAATCTCTCACCCAGCACTGGACAGTTCCCAAAGCTCTGGAAAGCCACAGTAGTTACCCCAGTTTTAAAAAATTGGGACAGAATGGTACAAATTAACTACCAGCCAATTTCCATCTTACCTCCAATTTCTAAAGCCTTTGAACTTGTTGTCTACAATCAACTAGTTGACCACCTAGAAAAATACCATCTACAATGTAAGAAACAACACAGTTTTAGAAAACAACATAACACAACAACAGCTCTTGTTGAATTCACAAGCTTTACACATGACACCCTTGACCAGGGGCACATAGTGGGGGCTACATTCATTGACCTCACTAAGGCCTTCGACTTGGTCAGTCACGATCTACTACTAAATCAGCTAGGGGATACAACCGTGTCCTCCACTTCACTAAACTGGGTTTGAAGGTATCTCTCCGGGAGAGTCCAGCAGGTTAAGATCAGTAGCACTCTGACTGCCAGCCAAAATGTAAACACTGGTGTTCCTCAAGGGTTCATCCTGGGCCCCTTGCCTTTCAGTATCTTTTTAAGTCACCTCCCCTGAGTATGTCAGGACAACATGATGATGCCTATGATGCTGTCCTCTTCACAAGCCATCCAGACCCGGCTACACTTCAACATAGACTGCAGAGTAACTTCAAACTAGTTGAAGACTGGTTCACCAATTCCCAACTGCTGCTTAACTACAAAGAAACTAAAACAATATTGTTTGTCTCCACACATAGCAAGCATAGGATCTTCCAACTATCCATCCACAATAAACTAAATGAAACCCTTGAGATTGTTACTTCTGGAAGCTCCCTTACCCACACCTGTGACATTTATTCCCTCACGGATTAGTTGGACTTGGAATACCGCATACGTTATCAGCACCCTCTTTTTGCCTAGAAGGCTACCTTTGGCCTCACCCCTCCTGCGGTCCAAGCCTTACTAAGCCCAGCTGCGCCCACTAGGCTGACCCATGAGACACATAGCAACCCCAGTCAAAGTTCCATTCTGCTGCACCACACAAGGGCAATGATCCATTGGATACTGTGCTTCATACCTGCTCAACTCCCTCCCTCACGATCTACTAGCTGAATCTAAAATTTGGCCTTTTAAATCTAAACTACGCACCCTCCTCTCCAGCCAAATGACATGCTCTTGTTCCCACTGATGTGCACCAGTGGCTCAGACTGGCATTGATCCCATCATCACTTAACCTCCCACTGGATTTTGACTCCTTTTCTAAGCATGCTACCCTTGTTGTCCCCTCTTATCCATGGAATCCCTCCTTACCTGAGCTGTCTCCCCCCCCCCGTCAACTGCCATGTCCCCCCTGCTCCTGCACTTCCTTCCCCACCTGCACATCCCCTTACTGCCCACACCTTTTGTACCTTGTCCCTTCTGATATAATCCTGACAAAGCCACCACTGGCTGCCTATACTTCTCCACAAATTACTGCTGAAACCCAGGACTGTATGGTCCTAAGTTGATACTCTGAATTTACCAAAGCGCTGTACTGCACTCATGTAGTGCTGTTGTTACTTAACACCTTTTTACTGTAACAGCAACCTGCTAACCAATGGCTTCTTATGTATCTACTGTATTTGATGTCCTGACTGAATGTAATCACCTGTAACCTATGTAATGTATTTGTATTATTTTTTGTTTGACATGGAACCTTTGTAAATGAGCCCTTGGCTCAAAGGTATTAATCCGAAACTGTATAAATAAATAATAATAAAAAAAAATAAACAGTATAGGTCAAATGTTTAATGGTAACATTAATTTCTTCATTAATTCCTTGGCAAGCATGAAAACCTAACAGTGTACATTAAGAAACAAAAACCTAAGTGGAAAGACTGCTACTCTAACTTATTGCACGATTTGCTGTAAATCATATTTTTGTATGTTAATACCACATCAGAGACCCCACTTACGGTTATAAGAGTGGTCTCATATGCATTCTTAGGGTATGAGAACCAAAACCCAAGGTAAGTGATTCTGATACTCTAAGGATGTACATGAAGCCACTCTTAAAACCATAAAAGCGGTGACACAGGCAGTATTAACATATTATTGATTGAGGTCAATAAATAATATTCTGTATTAACGTTTTTCACTATTTGTCTGTATAGGCCAATTTCCAGAGTAGATGAGCATGAGCCACTCTTTGCAGAATAAGAGTGCCTCTTGTGCAGAGGAAAAAGAGTGCTCTGATTGGCCAGGGGTGTTCCCTCATTCTATAATGAGAGTATCAAATTCAAAGTAACTGTTTGACTGTCCGATGATGAGGCTGGTTTGTGTTACTTATCATTTTGTTTCTGCTGGACTTACAGTAGTGCCACAATCCAGCATAAACTACTCTTTTGTGGAATGCAGAAGTTTGCAAAAAGTATTTTAAATAATAGTGCTGTACGTTGGGTGGTACTCTAATAGGAGTTGGAAGTATAGACTAGAGGTTAGAGCACTGAGCTGTGGACATGGATACCCAGCCAGCCAGCCCTAAGTTTAATCCCATAGCCAGCACTTGAGCATGGTGTGACCCTCAACAAGTCATTGAACCCCTCTTTAGTCACTGAAAGCTCCTAGAAATGAGCTTCAGCTCAATGTACATTTCCATTCCAAAAATTCTAAAACAAAAAAGTTTCCCAAATTCATTAAAATTTCTTTTTTCGTACAGGTTTTTTCTTGCTCCTTCATCTGGGGATGGATGCATCAGCCTGGTCCCCAGCCCCTCCAGGCTGACTCTCAACCTATCTTGGCTATGCACCCAGTCAGGTTCTCCTCATGAGTTCCCCTCTTGTGGCAAGGCGGGGGGGGGACAGACACCCCCCCACCCAGTACACCAAATCCAAGAAAGACTGGGTCACACACCAAGTTGCAGTGTGGGCACAGAGGCAGCTGGCCCAGGCTTCATGAAGTAAGCCAACATACCACTTCCACATTTTCTAGTCCCACCACCACTGCAGAACATCAGACTCGTGTATGGAGGTACACCATTCTGATGGTCCCCACAGTCCCTCCAGTACATTGCTTACCTCACCTGCTCTAAAACTAGGCCTCCACCTGAGGGCAGCCTAGGTTCAGATAACATGCCTTCCCATCGCAAGAGAGGAGAGGAGAGCAGTTCCTCAAACACTCAGTCCTCTCCCTTCCTAGCTGACCTCCGATGACCCAAATCCATTCCTGAACCTGAGTCACCAGCATAGGAAAAGGTAAGGTGCATGGTGCCTCACCCCTCTTCACCAGTAGGCCGGCCTCCAAATTTATTATGTATAGGAGATAAATATAACTGCTTGCACTGGATTTTGATTTCAGTAGATTCTGCACCAAAGTGTTGCTTATGAACAGTGGCAACAGCAAATGCCATAAAACATTTACTCATATGGTTTTATTATCAAAGGCAAATTTTTAGTGATAAGAAATGTTATTGTTTTTTCTTAGGTATGAATAATTGTCTAAAATGCCCTGAAGACCATTGGCCCAACATGAGAAAAGACAAGTGCATCATCAAAACAGAGGAGTTTCTTTCTTATGAAGATCCCGTCAGTTTAACATTGACTTCAACACTGACTTTTTTCCTCTTCATCAATTTCTTTGTCTATGTGATCTTTATTAGATTTCGTCATACTCCTGTTGTCCGTGCAAACAATCAGCAACTCAGCTACCTTCTTCTCTTTGCTCTCACGCTTTGCTTTCTGTGTTCAGCAATATTCATTGGCCAACCCACAGGTGTGTCCTGTATGCTACGACAGGCTATGTTTGGTGTAATATTTGCTCTCTGTGTTTCATGTGTGCTGGCAAAAACAATCATTGTTGTTATTGCATTTAATGCTACAATGCCCAACAGTAACTTAAAGAAGTGGGTGGGGTACAAGCTGTCATCATGTATTGTATTTTCTGGCGTATTATTTCAATTGATCACTTGCATTTCTTGGTTGGCAACACATCCACCATCTGTGGAATATAACATGAAAACAATAATGGGGAAAATCCTAATTGAATGCAGAGATGGATCCCCAGTTGCCTTCTGGTGCATGTTGGGATATATTGGCCTTTTAGCCAATGTTAGTCTTGTGGTGGCCTTTCTTGCCAGGAAATTGCCTGATACCTTTAACGAGGCAAAATACATTACTTTTAGTATGCTGGTGTTTATCAGTGTTTGGGTTTCTTTCATCCCAGCTTACCTCAGTACAAAAGGAAAATACATGGTGGCCTTGGAGGTCTTCGCCATCCTTTCATCAAGTGCTGGCTTGTTAGTTTGCATATTCTTTCCCAAGTGTTACATCATCATTTTCCGACCTGATCTGAACACAAGGAAAAACATTGCTAACAAGAAGAGCTAAATCAAAGTTAGTTCTATTGGCTCAATAATGGTTATAAAGTTGTGAATTAGCTGATATGTTTCAACAAAACTTGGCTTTAGAAACGAAAATTTAAGTGATGTAATTAGCAAACAGAAGTCATAAAACATTGGTTTAAGTTGTTAAATAGAAAAGTGAATTTACAGAACAAACACAATTTAAGATGGTGTCTGCTCTTTTCTTCCCTCATTGATCTGCCATTAATCTATTATTTCCCTTGCAATGGTGTAATAATATATTTTTAAAACATGTAATACCATAAAATTATAATAAAGAACTGGATTCCCAAAAAGTGGTTTATGTTTTGACTCCTTTTTCAAATGCAGTCATCACAATTCACTCACAGAAAATGACTCATTTGCCAAAAAATATGACACCTGCATCAGTATATGATGCGTGAATGTTTTTGGTTCCTGCTGTAAAGCACGTACAACTGTCACAAATTCATCAAAATGTTTAACAATACCAATTAAGTATTCTGGCCTACTTATTTTGATGCCAGCACAACTCAAGATCAGGAACAGCACCCATATTGGCCAGCCGCCTCTGCAGCAGCAAGGGGCCCGCTTGCAGCACCGACATCCCGGGTTTGGTGATAGACTCAGGAGTCGAAGGACCAGCTAGGAGGAGAAGGACTGAGCATCCCAGGTACTGCTCTCTTTCTCTGGGGGAAAGGAGGAAGAGTGTTTGGTGCAATGAAAACCTCTGGCGGAGGATAGGGAGATACCACTGCGGCCAGCACCACACATTGGGGGGGGGCGGATGCTGGCATCATTGCTCGTTCCCTCCCGGGGTGAAAAACTCTACAAAAAAAAATGCTGGCCCGCTGGTGATGGCTCATCTTCTCCACCGCCACTCCCACTGCAGGCCAAGGTCCGCCGGGGGGGGGGCAGCTCCCGTGGCCACACTCTGTTGGGTAAGCCAAGACTAGTGATCAGGTACCTTGAGGAGGGGGTGCCCGTATGGTGGCCCCACCCAAGGGGGTAAGCCTGGGACTAGGGGTGCTGCAAGTGAGCAGGGTGTCTGGATCCTCTGGTCCCAGAGGGGAGGAGCTGGAAGGGGGAAAACAGGAACAGCTCCTATATCAATATCTGAAAATTCAAGCACTAGTAATTTAAAGTTAGATAGGATTCTAGGTCCATTATATGCAATGCAAAAAAAAAGTACCAGGAAAACCCCACTGCAGCAAGAAAGAAAGAAAGAAAGAAAGAAAGAAAGAAAGAAAAAGAGTGAACCAGGAAAACCTGAAGTTTAAACAGCAAAGATAATAATCAGTTGTAAAAAGCTATATATTTCTTGTTAACTAAAGGTACAATGTGACAGTAAAGCCAGACTGAGGAGAGAAACACCAATAAACCTGGACTAGATTAACATATATAGAAAGTACTTTCTCAGGGGGCCACCTCCTTGTCCTCTTCTCCAACAATAAACACCCTACCCTTCTCCTAAAACTGTCATTATCATAGTCCTGCAACTTATCCCCCTCCACTAATCCTGTAACTTGCACCCTAACATCCTCTTACAACTAGATTCCTCCTCTACTCAAGCAACTAACCTCCTCCCCTACTCATGCAACTAACCTCCCCTAACCTACGCAACTTTCCCCCACCCTACTCCTGCAACTATCCTCTTCTCCCCTCTCCTGAACTGTCCCCTGCTAGTACAATTGACCCCCTTCTCCATCAGCTAGCTGCATCCCCTCATACCTCTCAACTTTTTGTCTCCCAAATGTGGAACATTGCCTGTCAAAATGTGAAACAAATGGGCAAAATGTGGAACACTTAAGCAAATCTTTACCTAAGAAGCTCAAAACACTGTTAAAATATTGCATTTGTGTTCAGAAAGTCTGTTATTAATCGAATAATATTTTTTTTGCATCATTTCTATGCAGTTTTGCTTTAAAATGTTGACTTTGAATGTGGAACAAGTCCTCACAATGTGGAACAGGTAGCTTTGGTGAAGTAAAATGAGGAACGTTCCTCGTAATGTGGTGCAGTTGAGAGGTATGCATCCCCTGCTTGTTCAACTAAACCCTCACACCCCTCTACTTCTACAGCTATCCCCTTCCACTACTCATGCAATTATCACCCACCCCTACTCATGCATCTATGCCCTTTCCTTCCTCATGCAACTAAATTCATTCCTTATTCCAGGCAATTCGTCCTCTGCCACAGTTATGCAATTAACCTAATACAATACTCCTGCAACAATCACCCTCTACTTCTTTTGCATCTAACCCCTTCTCTACTCCTACAACTATTCCACTCTCACACTCCTGCAACAATCCTCTTCCTCTTCCACTACTCCTGCAACTGTGCTCATCCCTTACTCATGCAACTATCCCACTTCCCTATTCATCTCACTGTTTTCCCTGTCCCTGCTTATACAACTAATCACTCCACTACTCCTGCAACTATTCCCTACCCTTCTCATGCATTTAGCCTCCTTCCCTAATCCTGTTACTATCCCTCCCTCCCTATTTATGCAATAACCCATGCCTCTCCTTCTGCCACTATACTCCCCTATTCTTGCAACCATCCCCCTACTCATGCACCAAACACTCTCCCCTACAGCTACAACTATCCCCTCACTACTAATGCAATGAACACCCTCAGCTCCTTCTGCAACTCCACACTCCTCTATTCATGCAAGTTACCCTTCCCCATAGTTAGTAACTATCCCTTCTCCAACTCCTGCATCTTCCCCTTCCCATACTCATGGAAATAATCCTCTTCCCTTCAGTTGCACCAAGCCCCAATCCTTATTCATTCAACTACCCCATCTCTACTCCTGCAACTATTTCCCTTCCCTGCTCCTGCAACTATCCCCTACCCTATTCATGCAACTAACCCCCTCCCTACTTCTGCAACTATTTCTGGCCTTACAAATACAACTAACACCTCCAGTACTCCTGCAACTATACTTCTTTCCTACTCATGTCATTAACCCCTTCGCATACTCCTCCAACTGTCTTCCTGCTCTTTACATGCAATTAATCACTTCCCTACTCCTCCGACTAGTCTCCCTCTTCTAATACTGGAACTATAGCCCTCCCCTGCACATGCAACTGTCCCCCTTTCCAACTCATACAACTATTTCCCTGACCTATGCATGCATCTAACCACCTCCATTACCATGCAACTATTCCCCT
Source organism: Neoceratodus forsteri (assembly GCA_016271365.2). NCBI lineage: Eukaryota > Metazoa > Chordata > Ceratodontiformes > Ceratodontidae > Neoceratodus > Neoceratodus forsteri. The sequence continues at coordinate 133,081,973 of JADMNL010000022.1, forward strand.
TCTCTTCTTCTGCAACTACCTTCTCCCTTACTTCTGCAGTTATCGACATTCTCTACTCATGCACTCACCCCCTTCCATACTCCTGCAACTATTCCCCCTTCCCTACTCACGCAACTAGCTCCCTACTTACGTCTATAAATAGCCCCTCACCTACTGTAATATTCAACCTGCTCACCTAATCCTAAAACTAGTTATCTCTGTTACTGCAGCAACATGCCCCTTCCCCTCCATTTGCAACTAGCCCCCTTCTCCTACTCTAGCAACTAGTCCCCTTCCATACTCATGTGACTTGTCCCCTCACATACTCCAGTGACTTACTCTCTGTCTTACTTTAGCAACTCTGTCAGTGTCATTGGCTTATCAGGTTGCACAGTCACTTCTGAAGCCAGATTATCAGAAGGTTGTGGGTTGAAGCTCCACTTTGGGTACATGGGGTAAAATCCTCACACTGACAATTTAGTGCAGCATGGGGTGGGTGCTGCCCTCCTGAGGTGCTGCCTTTTGGTAATTCACTGAAAGAGTTGTAGCCACCTGAAGCAGACTCCTATCAGAAGTGATGGAGGTAAAAAAGTATGGTGCTTCAAGCATACATGGGACAGACATATGGTAATATTAGTAAGTAGGCAGGGAGGACAGAATGTTGCCAAACACCAATCAGGGTCTGCAGAGACAATTGAAGCAGAGACCATCTGAACATATTTGATGGGTCTAGCTGAGCAATCCTTTCTGCTGGCAAATTCTCCATTACATTTCTTCTAGACATTAAACTGGGATCCTACCTGCCTGTTCTTGTAGTTGTTCAAGTGGATGTTAAAGATATCTGGCACATCTTAAAAAGTGTAGGAGATTTTATTGAATACAAGCAAATACAAAGGAAAAGTCAAAGGAGACATTTGTACAACCACAAATTCAAAACAGAAAATAGCAACTGAACTCAGAAAAAGGAAAACTGTCATGCCATTTATACATAGAATCAACAAGCATTTGTCAATGCCGAATGTTTGCTTGCTGGCATTGGCAGTGGTAATGTAGAAGTTACAGAGCTGCATAATAGGAATGGCAGTGAAGTACTGAACTGAAGCCAACCCCACCACCACCCTGCAGAGAGTGACAGGCATTGGGGTGTGCATTTGGGTCATCAGGCATAACGGCCTCGCCATTTCACCACACCCCACCCTGCAGACACTGGACAAGTGTCACGTGTTCCTGTGGTCTTTGGCCCTTATGTGCACCCCATTTCATTAGGAAATGCGGTGAGATGGGTGTGATATAGGAGAAAGGGGTGAACTTTGGGGCTGAAGAGTCCAAGGCATACCTCGATGCCTCTCACTTGCTGCAGGGTGTGGAATGATATGAGCATTACAGGCAAGAATCCCAAGTCACACCCCTGATGCCTGTCATTCTCTACAGGGTTGGGCGTTATGGTTGGAAACCCTAATACCTCAGGCATTCATTGGTATTTTCACTCCAAATTTTCAACATGTTTTTTTTGTGACCCCACCTCATGAACAGGGGGAATATCAGTTTGTTAGCAGTGCTTTATGCACAGCTAGTACGGCATTTAGCTCCAGGTGCAAAACATTCGAACAGGATGTAAAAAATGACAGCTGTACTGTTCATTGGGAGGTGTAAAAAATGGCAATGTTGCAAATCTGCAGTAAAAATATTAAAAAAAATGGTGAACTCATGAGCGTACATAGAAACTGTGCAACGCACACCCGTAATATAATTAGGTTGGGGATATTTTACAGCAGATTGTCAACTCAGACATTTTGGTGCCTCCGATCATGAACAGTGTCACTGTGATTTTCTTTATCTGTGCCGAACAATGATTTCCCACAGCGACCATGCATCTCAGCGTTGAAAGTGTGAAAACACACTTCAGCCATGTCGTGAAAAATGACAGCTGTACTGTTCATAAGGAAGCGTGAAAAATGCCACTGGTAAAAATCTGGACTGAAAATATTACAAAGTCATGAACTTACGAGGGTGCGTGGAAACTGCGCATTGCTCACTCGTAACACAGTCATTTTATGGACTTTTGTCACCAAATTTTCAACATAGCCATTTTAAGACCTCTGCTCATGAACAGTGTAACTGTGATTTTCTTAATCTGTCCTAAACATTGCTTTCGTACACCAACAGCACCATTGTGCGTTACATGTGCGAAAACACATTTTGGGCGACATATGAAAAATGGCAACTGTACTGTTCATAAGGAAGTGTAATCAAAAAGGCAATGTTGAAAATCTGGAGTGAAAATATTAAATTTGCAAACTTACGAGCATGCATAGGAACAGCGCAATGCACGCTTGTAAAACAGTCATTTTTAAGAATTTTTTCACCAAATTTTCAACATAGCCATTTTAAGACCTCTGCTCATGAACAGTGTCACTGTGATTTTCTTAATGTGTCCCATACATTGATTTTGCACATACTGCGCCATTGTGCACTACATGGGTGGGAACACATTTTGGGCAAGATGTGAAAAATGACAGCTATACTGTTCATAAGGAGGTGTGGTAAAATTGCAATGTTGAAAATCTGGAGTGAAAATATTGAAAATTCATGAACTTACGAGTGTGTGTCGGAACTGCGCAATGCACACTTGTAAAACAGTCATTTTTAGGAATTTTTTCACCAAATTTTCAACATAGCCATTTTAAGACCTTTGCTCATGAACAGTGTCACTGTGACTTTCTTAATTTGTCCCATACATTGATTTCGCACACCGACTGTGCCATTGTGCGCTACATGGGTGGAAACACATTTTGGGTGAGATGTGAAAAATGACAGCTATACTACTCATAAGAAGGTGTGGTAAAATGGCAATGTTGGAAATCTGGAGTGAAAATATTGAAAATTCGTGAACTTACGAGCGTGCATAGGAGCTGTGCAATGCACGCTCGTAAAACAGTCATTTTTAGGAATTTTTTCACCAAATTTTCAACATAGCCATTTTAACACCTGAGCTCATGAATAGTGTCACTGTGATTTTCTTAATTTGTCCCATACATTGATCTCGTACACCGACTGCGCCATTGTGTGCTACATGGGCAGAACCATGTTTTGGGTGACATGTGAAAAATGACAGCTGCACTGCTCATAAGAAGGTGTGATAAAATGGCAATGTTGGAAATCTGGAGTGAAAATATTGAAAATTCGCAACCTTACGAGTGTGCGTAGGAACTGCGCAATGCACCTCGTAAAACAGTCATTTTTAGGAATTTTTTCACCAAATTTTCAACATAGCCATTTTAAGACCTCTGCTCATGAACAGTGTCACTGTGATTTTCTTAATTTGTCCCATACATTGATTACGCACACCGACTGCGCCATTCTGCGCTACATGGGTGGAAACACATTTTGGGTGAGATGTGAAAAATGACAGCTGTACTACTCATAAGAAGGTGTGGTAAAATGGCAATGCTGAAAATCTGGAGTGAAAATAGTGAAATTTCACTAACTTACGAGCCTGCGTGGGAACTATGCAACGACCAGAAACAGTCATTTTTTGATTTATACAAATTTAATATGGTTTTTGGGATCCCTTCTCATGAATGATGTCACTGTCATGGTAGTATCAGGCCCTGAAGGGTGATTTTGCAGTCACTGCGTGAAATCACCTTCAGGCCAGAATAACGCCATGACAGTGACATAATTCATGAGAAGGGGTCCCAAAAACCCCATGTTGAAAATTTGGTGCAAAAATTCCCAAAAATGCCCGAGATATGCAATAAAGTTGAAACATCCCCCATGTAACCCATTATACAGCTTACCCGCATTTCCTCAGTTCGCGGTCGGCTTTGAAGAGTGCAGACGTGTTCCCGGTCCACCCAAGATCGCCGCGCTGGAGTCCGGAGGTCATAGGGTGGGGGTGGGGAGGCTGGAAGCAGTGGTGGGTGGGTTGTGGGAGGGGTTGGGAGACGAGTCGGGACAGTTTTTATTTTATAGGTCTAAAAAACAAAAAGACATCGTGGATGTTTGCCACGCTGGGGTGGGCCTCAGCGTGGCACAAGGACTTGGGGGTATTCAGCTGACGGGGATTGGGCACCCCATCGGCAAAACAAAAAAAATTAGCAGATTGCTTCACACTGTGGGGCCTCAGCGTGGCACAAGGACTTGGGGCATTCAGCCGCGGGATTGGGCACCCCGCCAGCCAAAGGACTACAGTGCTTTGCCACGCTGGGGTGGGCTCCCAGCGTGGCACCCTACAACTGGGGTGGGGATGCAGTTCACGACGGGATTGGGCACCTGTCGGCTATACAGCACGTGGGGCGCTGCACTTTGTTCAGGTGGGAGCTGCGCCGTGAGCAGCCGATATCTTATCGCTGCTCACCAAGCCGTAGCTCCCACTCTCAATCAGAGGTTACTGCATTTTGGAGCGGCCATAGACAGCTCCAAAATGCACTGGCTTACAGGGGCCGCGCCTGCCAGCCCACTGACTGAATTGGAGGAGGAGGTGACACACCTCCAAAATCTCCGATGAAGGCACTATGTTTCTTGCACATGCGTGCAAGCAAACATAAAATGAAGAAAAAAGGAGAGAAAAAAAAACAGAACAAGTTCATGAAAATGCAAACAAAGGAAGCCAACAATAAAACAAAAATACAGAGATGTTATCAATTCATGGCATAAGTAACACTACATACATTTGCAACTGAACTGGTAAGACAGGGAAGAGAGAGAACGAAAGTCCCCTTCATAATGAAAGTATTATACCTCAAGAATCTAAGACAAACATTTTCAGAATTTCCTGCAGGATTCCACAGGGAGGCTATAGCCTATTCCTCTCTTTAAGGTACAATCCTCTGAAATTGGGGGGAATCTTTGCTTAATGTCAACCACTGTATATGTGGACTGTTGAAAAGTAAATTGGCAATGTACTTGCCATATGAAGAATTTGATGGCTGAAAACCAGACTGTAAAAGAGCTCTGATAGTTGTTCAATCATACGGGCCTAAAATTAACAAGAATCAATTCTTCACATGTTATGAAAGAAAACAAAGGTTTTTTTTTTCATACAAGTGCAGCTCTCTCCCAAAAATCCTTGATAAAGGTGCATTCAAAGAATAGATGGCTTTGGGTTTCTAACTGTAAGGTACACCCATGTCTAGGGTAATATTAATCCTCCAAACTTATTTTTTTATTATTTTTTACTCCCAGCCTTCAAAGGGTGCAACCCACATTCTTGGTGGTATGCATCTATCTGTGAGTAAGCATAATGTGTCTTTCTCAAACATAGCCTGCTGAGGAAGGTGATAAGGAAGGTACACTAAAAGCTGAAACCATTACATGCTGATACAGTTCTTTTCTGCTGATTGTGGGCAATGATGTAAATCCCAATTTTCACTGCCTCACCTTACCAATGTATGATTCAACATAGTCTTGGTATGAGGAAATAACAACTGATTAGGGCCACATGTACATACTGTGGCTCCATGATGGAAAAAAGGAGATGCCCATTCCAAAAACTAAAACACCCAGTGATACAGAGGTTATCTAAATACCCAGAATACTATGCAGAAAAATATGATACAGAAAGTTCACCTGGATTAAGCATGCAATGGACCAATACGATATATTACTTTTCACTGGGTTGAGCCTGCTTCCCCCACAGCATATGAAAAAAAATATATATATAATTTTGCCTCAGTTGATATTTGGGGGGTGTAGCTGAGGAAAGTAATGTTAGGAAGTATGAAACACAGAAACATAGACTTTGATGGCAGATAAGGACTGCTTGACCCACCCAGTCTGCCCATTTCCCTACCTACAGGATAAGCAACAGATCCTAGTTAACCAACAGCCTATTTCTTTCTACCCCCCACAAGAATTGCCTTATGTCTGTCCCATGCATTCTTGAGTTTTCCAACAGTTTTAGACCCACAACCTCCTCAGGAAGGCTGTTCCATACGTCCACCACCCTCTCTGTGAAAAAATACTTCCTCACATTGCCCCGAGCCATCCCTCCTCTATCTTCAAAATGTGTTTCCTTGTTCTTGCACATCTCTTTTTCTGAAAGATGCTACCCTCTTGGACTTTGTTGATTACACTGCGGTACTTAAATGTTTCTTTCATGTCCTCTCTCTCCCTCCTTTCCTCAAGGGTATACGTATTAAGCTCCTTTAGTCTCTCCTCATATGGCTTCTTTTGCAGACCCTGCACCATTTTAGTTGCCCTCCTCTGGATTGCCTCCATCCTGTCTATGTTATTGCGGAGATGAGATCTCCAGAACTGGATGCAGTACTCCAGATGGGGTCTCACCAACGGTCTGTACAGTGGGATAACAACTTCCTGTTTTCTGCTGGTGATGCCTCTCCCTATACATCCCAGTATCCCCCAGCCCTCCCTACTGCCTTCTCACATTGCTTGCCAACCTTAAGATCATCTGATAAGATTACCCCCCGGTCCCTTTCCATTTTTGTTGTTGTTACTACCTCCCCATTGTGTATTCCTCCCCTAGGTTTTTGTTCTCAGGTGCATTATTTTGCACTTCTTGCATTGAATCCAAGCTGGCATACTTCGACCATTCCTCAACCTTGCCAAGTCCCTTCTCATCCTTTCCATGCCTCCTTGTGTATCAACCCTGCTGCAGATCTTTGTGTCATCTGCAAAGCGGCATACTTTCCCTTACAGTTCCTCTGCAATGTCACTTATAAAGACATTAAAAAGGACTGGACCCAGTATTGAACCCTGCGGTACCCCACTAGTAACCCCTCTTTCTTCAGAGTGGACTCTGTTTACAATTACCTTCTGTGTCCTGTTGTCCAGCCAATGTTTTACCCAGGCTACGACCCTGGATCCCACTCCCAGGCTGGTTAATTTGTTTATTAATCTTTTGTGTGGGACTGTCAAATGCCTTGCTGAAGTCTAGGTAGGCCATGTCCACAGCCCCTCCCTGGTCTACTACTTTGTTCACCCAGTCAAAGAAATCAATTAGATTCATCTGGCATGACATTCCTTCTGTGAAAACATGCTGCCTTGGGTCCTGCGCCCCACTGGACTCTAGGTACTCAACAATTCTTTCCTTCAGAAGTGATGTCATCACTTTCCCTACCACAGTGGTCAAACTTACAGGTCTGTAGTTTCCTGTCGCTGTCTTGCTCTCACTTTTGTGAAGGGGAATCACATCTGCCTTCCTCCAGTCCTCAGGTACCACACCATCCTCCCATGGTTTGTTAAAAAGGGTAGTCAGTAGTGTCACTAGTTCTCCCGTTAATTCTTTTAGAATTCTAGGGTGAATCTCATCAGGCCCCATTGCTTTGTCCACCTTTAGTTTTAGGAGTTCTTTCAGAACCCTTACTTCTGTGAAAGGACTGGGATTGACCCCCCTATCCAGAGTGCTTCAGTTAATTGGATTAGGTACCCCCCCATCTCTTTTGTGAATACCGAGCAGAAGTATTCATTCAGTATCCCTGCTTTTTCACTATCCCTGTCTACCCACCCGCCATCCATTCTATTCAGCCTCACTATCCCTCCCTTTGTCTTTCTTCACTCCCTGATATACCTATAAAAGGTTTTATCCCCTTCTTAACTGAGTTGGCTATCTTTTCCTCAGTTTGGGCCTTTGCTATTCTGACTTCCCTCCCTGCTTCCTTTTGCCTTAACTGGTACAGTTCTCTGTCATACTCCTTCTGTGTTTCCTTATACTTCCTAAATACTATATTTTTCTCCAAAACCTTCCCTTCCACCTCTTTTGAGAACCATAGTGGTGTTTTCTTTCATTTTGATTTGCTTATTTGCTTCACACAAAGGCTTGTTGACTCTGTGATGGCAGTTTTGATGTTTCCTCGTTGTTGTTCCACCCCTCCTTCTTGCCTGTTTGCTAGTGTTTTTTCTAAGGCACTCTCCCATCTTGCCGAAGTCAGCCCTCCTGAAGTCCAGTACCCTCACTTTTATATGGCTTGACTATGTAGCTGAGTTTATCGTGAACCACACTGTTTGGTGTTCACTTGTTCCCAGATAGCTACCCACTTCTAGATCTGAGATCCTCTCACTGTCCCTATTTGAGAGTATGAGGTCTAAGATTGCTCCCTCACTAAGGGGTTCCAAAACTTGCTGTCTGAGGCATGCTCCCTGTAGGACATTGAGAATGGCCCTGCTCTTGGATGTGGCTGCAGCAAAGGTGCTCCAGTTAACATGCGGCATATTCAGGTCCCACATCAACAGTATCTCCCCTTTCTCTGCCATCTTAATGATGCCTTCTATCATATCCTTGTCCATTCCCTCCCCATGAGATGTGGGTCTGTATACAAACCCTGCGCAGATTGTGGTGTCATTTCCAGTCTCTAAGGTGACCCACAGTGCCTCCTCTCCTTCCTGTTTACTGTTTTGTTTTGTTGCTTTTATCCCCTTCCTTACATAGAGAGCTACTCCTCCATCTCTTCTCCCCTTCCTGTCTCTCCTGTAGTTGTGTACCCTGGTATGTTAACATCCCAGTCATGGTTCTCTGTGTACCATGTTTCTGTGACTGCTACAATATCCAGGCATCCCTCTTCCATCAAGGCCACCAGCTCAGGGAGCTTGCTGCCCAAACTACTGGCATTGGTACTTATTACCCTCCATTTCTTGATGGCCTTACCCCTTTTTGCCCCATCCCTGTCCTTATTGCTTTTGTCATTTTCTCCATTTACCACTGCCCTTCTCCCTATCAACATCTCTATCTTGGTGTTTTCCTCGCTTACTACCCTGACATTTTTTTTGGGGGGGGGGCTAGGATTTCCCTGCTTCTTTACAGTGCCTCCCCACTTGACTAGTTTAAATGCTTGCCAATGAAGCATTTAAACCTATCACCTAGGATCCTGGTTCCACTCCTGGACTTGATTATGTGAACTCTGTTTTTCTTAGACAGTTGCCATGATTGCATTCTATCTACTCTGGCTTCCTCATCTTCCAATTTTTTTGTCCCAATTAAGTTCAACATCATCCAATCTTCCGAAATCCACTCATAATATTTTGATAGGTTCCTTGGCTAACGGTGTTCCCACTGTTCTAAAAGGAGCATGGCCACTTTCAATGTAAAAACCTGTCCTATGCATTTGTCATAATTTATGCAGAACTTGGATGCTTTGGAAAAAAACTCAACTGTATTTAGGGCCACTATGCTGGAGGATTCATATTTCAAAGTCATCAGCATATGCTAAAACTCTCGGGGCAATGAGACCACTGGATGTGGTGATTTCTTTTATGGTCCCATTCTGGTTACTGCATCTTATAACGGGATCAATATCGATAATGAAGAGCAGGAGGTGCAATGGGACCCCCTCTCATATTCCTGTGAGCACTGGTCTTCTCTCTCCATCCAACCATTCATTTTCAGTATTACTGAGACAGCCTAATAACATTTTGAGATCCAGTCAACAAATTTCCTTGGGATTCCATTCTTTAACAATAACTGTACAAGTGTATTTATGAAAGATCTCATCATAAGCCCTCTCTTTGTCAAGGGAGAAAATGAAGCCACTGAGTGCACCTTTTTTTTATTTGTTCAAAATTATATCTTAACAGGTGCAGGTATTCGTGGATTTTCTGACCTAGAAATATTTAAATCTGAGAGAGGTCAGTTACAGAGCTTAATACCACGCTCAGTTGTTTACTCACACTTCTTATTAAAATGTTGACATTTATATTAAAAAGACTGATTTGTCTCTAGTTTTATAAGTTTAACTTGCCACCTTTTTTGAAAATGAAAATGATTACCACCTCCTTCATGCTGGTGAGGAAATCCCCGCCTAATACATGATGATTAAAGACCCTTGGTAAGTCCTGACAGATGAAACCCTGCATTTCCTTGTACCACTAGGTAATATAACCATCATTTCCAGGGGCTGTACCAGAGCTTAGAGATCTATTGGCTACCTGAACTTCCTCCATTGTTATATCCCCCAGAAGATTACTCCCAAGTGCTTCACCCAACAGAGGGCAATTGACATTCTCCCACAAGTGAGGGAGGTCTGGGTACTCAGCACTATCCTCCTCCTCTAAACATTACTTAACAAATGTGTTTACTTCAGACAAAATATCTGACTTATCCAGCAAGTGAACAGCAGTGGTGTTCCTGACAGACGTCATCATCCTGTGCTGGATCCACCTGGCACAACTCTCAAATGGCATCCGAGATGATAGCTTACCTTGTGTGTCATAGCATTGTTCACCCAGTAGTTATGAGGCCTGATCATATTGGAAAGCCTTCATGCCTTGATTTTAGAAATCTCAGTGTCATGCCATTCCCTTTTTCATATGCATAAGACAACAAGCTATATATTTGTTGCTTTGGGGTAAGGTATTTGTGGTAGCTGTCTCTAGTTTTATCTCTCCCCAGCTGTTGTAGAAGAGATTTTGCTTCCTTTTTCAGATCATCCCACCATGAGGAAATTGAGCAATATAGTACATACACTGAGCTGTGCAATCATCCCCAGTTAGTTGTATGAGGGAAGATGTTACATCCATAGAGTTTTACAAACTGTTATTAACGTTCCAGAGCCACGTTCCCCCTGCTGTGGTGTTACCAGTCAGTGGTCTTTAACCTAACAAAGCACGGTCTGAGGTTTCCAAAGAGATAACAGTGTCTGTATGTATACATAGCAGCTTTGATACAAAGCAACAGTCTATACAAGTGGCAAATTGGCCTCTGTTAACGGTCTCACCCCTGTGTTATGGTACTGTTTATAGGCATCCTGAATGCCAGCAGTGTTGATCATGTCCTTCAAGAAGTGCTCATTGCCCATTTTGCTACCTGGATCTCTATCATATCTCTGGGACAGACGTACATTAAAATCACCTCCAATAATGATACTTTTGATACGCACAGAAAAGGTTGTAGGATTTTAAAGAACTCAATCCTCCTGCTCTTAGTCTGCAGTGGGGCATAGACATTAATTATCCTACATGGAACATGTGAAAGACTGGTATCTGTGATCAGTAATCTGCCTGGGTCAATGACTTGAATTCTGGCAGCTGAAAGGTCGAAATTCTAATTTATTTAGTTGTTTTTTTTTTAACCAGGTAAGCATACTAGGCAATTGAGTGCCTATTTTCAGGTGTGACCCAGGAGGTTACAACCAGCTTCCATACAGTAGCTATACATTGTGTTGCAAAAATATAGGAAATGCATAATTTGCAGTTCAGTCACTGTGATTCTACAGTATGTAGTACATAAACACTTAGGGAAAGGAGTAAGTAATTTTAAACAAAACACATCACGGAAAGGGGAACAGTTTAGGAGCAGTATTTATAAACACAGAGGTTACATTAATTTGGTGAATGGGAACAATGCTGGCAAATCAACAAATTATCATATGAAATGAATGACAAGTAGGGAAATGGTTCTGGTACCATTGCAGGAGCAGTGTGCCAGATCAAGGAGATATTTATGATAATTTAGATGGAAAGCATGTACAGAGGAGCAGCACTGAATGTCCGGAGGACTGGAGTTCCACAACTTTGGGGCTGAATAATCAAAGGACACTTCACCTGCACAAGTTCTAACCCTAGGGACAGCAAGCAGGGCATTTTCACTTGACCTCAAGGGGTAGCCATTTCTCACTGTCTGAAAAGAGGGATCAAGGGGTAGAGGCTGACCATTTTGTATTATGCAAGAGATCACACCTCTAAGATTCTGCTCATGCAAGAAAGACTTGGGGGGGCAATCCAACTTGTCATAGAGGGAGCAGTGATGAGTGTGTCTGTTAGACATTGATGCAAAACAACAAATACTAATGTATGTGACATCCCATTTAAGGAAAGTAGCTTTACAAGCTGCTAAGTTCAATGGGGCATTATAGAGAAGCTTGGGTATGAGCATCCACCAGGCAATGGCAAGGCATGTGCCTGTGGAGTCAGGTCTTGAGCCACTCTATAAGAGTTCACAAAGTGGCAGACACTCATGACATGGGATACATAGTCAAGCATGGGGAAAAGTGTGACTCAGAGGTATGTGAAGGAGGAGGTATGGTAACCAAGGTACCATCTTGGTATGCTTGATAGAGAGAGAATGGATATGCTCTAAGTTTGAGGGACCTGCCAAATAGCATGTGTTGCATTTTAATGATGTTAAGAACTAGTTTGTTTTCAGATAACCAGGTGTACACTGATTGTAGGTCAGCTATTAGGTACTAGTTGATTTGATCTATATTGCTGGAGCAGGAATAAAGAACCAGCTCAACAGTGTAGAGGATAACAGAGCAGTGGGTCAGACTTTCAGTTATGGAGTTGATGTGTAAGACAAATGGCAATTGGCTTAGAATGGAGCTTTTGGGAACACCCGCCAGAGTTGGTGTAGGGTCAGAGAGGAAGGACTCATATATAATCCTCTGGGTTCTGTTTAACAGGCGTATACAGAATTGGGGGGAGAAGATTGTGAGATATCAGGCTGGCTAGTTTGCTAGTTAGCAGAAATTGATCAACCACATCAAAAGCTTTTATCAGGTCAACAAAGATGGCACCTGTGTCTCTTCCAGTGTCCATTACTGAGGAGATACTACTGGTAAGGTGAGGTGAGGTAACAGATGCCTACAACTGAGCAAGTGTCCTTACCCATGGACCAAAATGAGGCACCTCCATCCCAAAACTTTTGAGTCTGTTGGATATCAAAGATGGAATGAAGTTGGGTATTCTGAAGTATGAAAACAGAGAAATAAAAGGACCGTAACAAAGCAAAAGTACTACAGTACATCTTTTTGGGTTCTTTATACTCTTCATATTCAGTGAAGCACATTCCAGCAACATCTCAGTTAGAAGTGAGAGAGTGAGAAAGAAAGAAAGAGTCCAAAACCCATCATGGTACATCATTACTTATGGATCTTGTCTGCTGCCCAGAATATGATCTGCCTCTTTTCATTGATGAAGATGGTTCTAATTCCCCATTTTCAGGTTCAGACACTAATGTTTTTTTGTGAGGAGGGAACAGACAAAGCTTTTAATTCATCAAGCTCCTTTCCCTTATCCGAACCACCTCAGTTTCTTTTGTGCATAAGTAATTTGTATTTATTCTGTAGTTTTACAGGATCTTTCCTTAAAACCTTTGATTTTGGTTACTGACTCTTTTGTTTAAGCTTCCTTTGCACCAAGGTCATACCATTTTTTAGTGGTTTTCTGGGGGCATGACCTTCTAGGAGGATTGCAGTACAATGAGTTCCTTAGCCTGAACTAATATTGTGGAAGTGCCCATTCAGTCTTCCAGTGATCCTGTCACAATTGTATCCTGAGGTAGAGATGTCCCAAAATTTAATTCCATACTTGTGTCCTCAGGTACAGTTGCAGCCATAGACATGGTCAGATATTTCCTGAAATTTTTGTGATATCACTGGAGAAATTCCCTGCCTGCCTGGAGTACCACTGTGAGTCACCAGAAAGAATCTCTTTAGATACAGCATATCGCAAAATGTTAGGAAATATCTGAACGTATTTGTGGCTGCAACTGTGGGCTAGGGTAGAACTGGAGGATTGTCAGTGACCGTTCAGGAAGTAAGGGTGGTGCTGCAGATATTTCTGTGATGTCTTCAGCTGTGGGCGGGGGTTGTTCTGTATCTGTACTTTGGGTGGAGGAAGTTAAGGGGGGAGCTGTGGCAGCCATCCTTTGAGCCTATATCAGTAAATCATCCTGATGAATATGTGTTCTTCCATTATTTTTATTTATTTATTTGAACAATTGGTTTTACAACCTTTGAGCCAAGGGCTCATTTATAAAGGTACCTCATCGCAGAGAGAGCAACAGTGGCACAAGATTGCAGAATGTTGACATACAGAGTTACACAGTTTGTATACAGACATTGTTACATATATTTTGCATAGTTCATACACAGTAGTTACATATCTTCAGTTTAGGAGGCCCCTGATATAAAGATAACTGGCAGAAGAGGGATTGAAGGTACCAGGTGGGAGGAGGGGGAGGAAGGGAGGGAGGTGGAAGGAGGCAGTCTGGAGGATTTTGTCGATAAAAGTGCACTTGGTAGTATGCGAGCAACCTGTTAGTGACAAGTACAGCAGCAGGTATTGAACAGGTGGTTCCGAAGAGCAGTTTTGAACGAGGTGATTTTGGGACTGTTAGAGATGGTTACTGGGAGATTGTTAAACCAGGAGTGGGCCCTGTAGAAAAAGGATCTCTGAGCTAGGGAGGTCCTGGTTCTGAGTACCAGTAGGGTGGCCTTGTTCAAGATGTGGGTGGAGATTGTGGGGGAGGTACAGTATGTGGTACAGTATGCTGGAGGGAGACAGAGACCTTGGGGGGGGGGTGCCCAAGCAGAATTTTCTTGGCTCTTAGACAGGTTTGGTATTGGAGTCGTTCTTCCAGGTTGGAAGAGATTAGCAGTGGAATAGAGATGACAGGTGTGGGTGAGTCTAGGGGCACTGGTCAGTAGTCTATAGGCCTTGTTCAGAGTGAGTCGGATCTTATTGATTGCCATATTATCAGCGGCTCCACATACTAGTAGGCCATAATCCACTAGGGACAGGACTGAGGATGTGATGGCCAGCCGGAGAGCATTGGGTGGAAGGCAGTCCTTATGGCAGTATAGCAGGCCGATCCGGGTGTTGGTGGCTGACGTGAGGGTGTTGATGTGGGTGTGAAAAGTGAGGGCAGTGTTGAAAGTAATCTCTAGATATTTGTAGGTGTGTACTTGCTGGAGCAGGTGTTAAGTGCTGGGGAGGATATGGAGGGGGTCATTTCTTGCCTTGTTTTGATGGTGGGAGAAAAGCATCAACTTGGTCTTTTTGAGATCAATGACAAGTCTATGCTCCTTGAACCAACTTTCTGCTTGGTTGAAGGTGTGTTTGAGAGAGTCCTGGAGGGAGGTAGATTTTCATTGAGAGGCATAAAGAATGGCATAATCTGTATATAGAAGAATTTTGCCAGAACAGGCACTAGGCAGGGTGTTTAGGTAGAAACTAAAAGTAGGGGGCCCAGGATGGAGCCCTTGGGGGATCCTGGAGCTCATGGGCATGACCTATAGGCATGACCTCTCTCTCCCCATAAAGGTTAAATTTCAAGATGTTTTCACACTATAAGCTCATGTGGCCAAAATCTGAGCAGAGGCCACAATGCATCTGGTCACTGGCATTGCTTAAGTATGCAGGGGAGCCACACTTATAGGAGGTCTTCAGTTGGTCTGGATAAGAGATGATGCCCATCTTGGTAGATGAAGCAACTGTTGGGCAAGTGACATACACCAGTGTCTGACTGATGGAGATGTGGTTTATGTCTCCAGCTCCCCTGTCCATATGTAGGTTCAGGTTCAGGACAGCTTTGAACTTCACAATGCTGATGTGCCAAAATAGATTATCTGATTCATTCACCCCCTTATTTCAGAAAAGTGCAATAATATTTCTGCATGTGGCTTAGTTAATAGAATGGCTAAAATAAGAAAACCACAGTGGTTATTTTTCAATCTAAATATTTTTCTCTAAAATCTATCAAGGAGTTGTGGGGTCTGGAAATTGATGTTATACACTGGCTCACCCAAAATGAGAATAAGTGCATAAATTATTTGTGCAAAAATCACTTAGAGTCCTTTAGCAGGGTTTGGGATGCAAAAATCCTGTCAGGTACAGAACGCTTGCAGCATTCCTGTGTCAAGCAGGCTCTGATCAAGATTTTAACAGGTCTGTCACAGTAAATCATGGAGGCAGACTATGTTCATTTCCTGTTACCCAGTCAGATACATGTGATGTACTGAGTTGAGTGTCAATGTTAGTATGCATATCTAAACTCTGGATATGCAACTGCACATTCAGGACAAGTCCACTTGCAGACCCCTGTCCCTCCCTGTCTTTTGTGTGCTTCCCTTGTGACACTTCATTTTGTTCAATATTTTGGCTTAAAGAGGATGGTATGGTGGAACCAGGTGATGGGTCACTGGGTTTCAATATAGCAATCTAACCTGCTATAAAGGCTTCCCTCATGTTTTGTAGCATCCCTGTAGGATACGTCCTTTGGCAGAGGGGGTTTCACCCCCAGTTCAACTCTCTCCAACATGGTTCAGATTTGTTTCAGTCTCAGGACTTAGTGTAGACTCCTGTGGCATGATATTCAAAACTGTGCCTGGTGAGCAAAGTGATTGCACCCCATTTGCTTGAGGTTTGTGCTGGAGTGCAATATTCAAAGGGGGCAACTACACATGCTAACAGGACTAGCACATGCAAAAAAAAAAATAATGTATGCAGTAGGCAAAGAGGGGCAGCAATATGAATATTAGTGCAGTGCAGTATTCAGCGCTGCAGTGCTGTGTGAGGGAATAGAGAAAGCCAGCTTGCACTGTGCATTTACCTCCAAGAAGAAGCCCAACTTAGTTTGGGTAATCCTAGTGGCTGGCTGAGCCACTGCAGCCAACAATCACGTTGGCAGTTGGGGGAGCACACATGCTCCCTGGTAGCTAGTGGCACACTCTAAACATTGTTCCAGTTTGAATCATATTCTGCCTTGGTATCCAGTCATCCCCCCCCCAACATCCTCTGATACACATCCCCAGTGAAAGTAAAAATGTCCTTGGTGCCTAGTGGTCCCCCCCACTCTACAATCACTGTCCTTGAAATGAAAAAATATCTGGTGCCTAGTGGTCCCATGCACCCTCTGATCACCATCCTGTATACTGAAAAAAATGTATCTGATGTCCAGTGATCCCCCAACCTCTGATCACCATCCCATATAATGAAAAAAATGTCCCTGGTGTCCAGTGCCCCCCCAACCTTTCAATCATCATCCTGTATAATGAAAACATTTTACTTGTGTCCAGTGGTCCCCTGCCCTCTGATCACCCTTCTGTTAAGTTACACAAATTATCCTGGTATCCAGTGGTCCCTCTCTGCCCTCCAACCACCAGCCACATACTATAACTCTTATTCCCTGGCATCCAGTGGCACTTTCCACCCATTGATCCCCATTCCCATACCAGTAGAAGTTTTCCTGGGTGTCTAGCAGCCTACCACACTGTGAACATTGAACAACCCAACCACCAGCCCTTTTCCTAATCACAGGTACCGGGGAGTCTATGCAATGACTGGTACAGCTCTCTTCTCACTGCCTAGCCGGCCACCATATATAATGATAGAAAATTAACATTGCTTGTACTTTAAAGGGAGCACGTATACTGCCTACAAAGGACAGTACACATGCTCCCTTTACAGTACAGGGGTTACAGGGGCAATCTTGTGCCACAAACTTGATGTTATTTTATGAACATGTCAGTAAGATCTTAGATCAAAGTGAGCCAGTGGATGTTACCCTATGTTAGTAGAGCGTTTGACTCTGTGCCACCTTGGGCAGTAGTAGAAAAACTAACAATAGTAGGAATCAACAAAGGGATTACTGCATGGATAGAAAACTGGCTAAGGGAAAGAACACAATGCATCTCAATAAAGGGGTATTTATCTACTGAAGGGAAAGTCACAACTGGGGTCCCCCAAGGATCGGTTTTGGGACTGATTTTGTTCCAGTTATTTATATCCAACCTAGACAATGATGTTGTGAACCATATTGTTAAGACAATGCTAAATTATTAGGCCCCTGCAAAACCATGAAACAAACTCTATTCAAAATTACCTGTACTCAACATTCGTCTGGACACAAAAGTGGGGGATGTCACTAAACATCAGTAAATGTAGCATCATACACATATTGAAAAACAATTCCTGATTTGACTATGCTTTAAACGATGTTACGTTGAAATCAAAAATCATTGACAAGGACCTTGGTATGGTTATTGACTCAGATTTTACATTTAAAGAGCAATGTATAAACATAGTATCAAAAGCCAGTCGAACAGTAGGTGCAAAAAAAAGAAACATATAAAGCCGATCACCAAACATATTTCTCCGCCTGCACAGGTCTTACATGAGACCTCAGTTGGACTACTGCAGTCAGGTCTGGAGTCCTTACTTAAGGAGGGATGCAGATACAGTAGGTTGGAAAAAGTGCAGCGTAGATAATACCAAGTCCATCAATGGTCTAACATCATTACCATATGAGTTAAGACTAAAACTACTAAATCTGCACAGTCCGGAGACAAGAAGAAAAGGGGAGAGTGTGATATTAATGCCACATACTAGGGAAGGTTCTTATTTCCTTTTATTCTAAAAGTCTGTTGCAACAGCATCCTCTCTATTTCTACTGTATCCTTTATTTTCTTGACTACCACATATACAGGTAGGCCACCGGTATATTGTTTCCTTGCTATCCCTGTTGCTTTTATTTCCCAGTATGTAAGCCTAGCACTCTCCTATTGTCACAAGGAAAACTCCTGTTTGCTGCTTTCATGTCTCTCAGAGATGAAAAAAAGGTGGAAACAGCTGGGTAGCACAGTATCCTGTGTACAAACATGGCTTAGGAGCATCTAGGATTGTTTAGAGAAAAAAACACTATGCCGTGTCTTGTTAGTTGAAACCAAAAGGAATAGGGCTATCAAAAAACTCTGCAAGGTTAAGAAACCTCTGCCTGGGTTTATGTTCTAATTCTTTTAGGGTTTGTTTAGAGTAGCTATATTGCAAAACTTGGCCACATGACGAGTATGCAGAGTGTCCCTCTCGACTATTTCTCGAACTCTCCTCCTCGAATGACACGAGTGCCTGTCTGCTCATATGTCTGCAAGCCAACGGCGTGCAACAGTTCCTGCTTTTGTTTTTGTTCTTTAACGCTGTGCTGCCACAAATGTGCAAAAGTTTACCCCCTCTTTACATGCAGGATAAGTTTATTTTGCAGTTGCGAGGAAAGAAAGTCTTTTAGGCATGCAAAGATTTCCTTTATTTCTTTAATGGGAGCAGCCCCATGCTACCTCTGTCTTAGGCTGCGAATAGCAATAACAACACAGAAAATGCACATTGCAAGAAGGACCCTTGTGGTATATTCAGACCTGTAGTATGTATTAAATGTATTGTTTTTCTTTCTGTTTTACCTGTTAAAAAGGTTTTGTTCTGCAGTGTCTATGGCCCCAGCTTACTCTTCTGTCCTGCTCAGTTCCTTGCCCTATGGAGCCAGCCGGCCCATTTCTCTTAGAATTATAGTCCAGGTATTAGAGTAGGTGGAGCCTACACTGGGACCTTATCTATTTCTGTTGATTTTAAGAGTATTATTTGGTACTACTGCAGCCACGTAAATTGTAACAATAGAATAAAGGGCATTGTGAGCTTGTTATGTAAAAATAATATTTGTATCATACTTTATTTGTGCTGAATCATAAAAGGGGATAGAGTTATCCTCATCACATGTCTAGACAGGTATATAAGGAGAGTTACTTCATTGTCTAAGAGTGAGCTGTAGGGAAAAGTAGTAGGCTGCCCTAAAAGTGGTAACACTAGTTGTCTTCTAGTGTTAATAGAATGTGCTTTACATAATGATTGCCCTCTTATTATTTTCTGTTTATCTGCCATATAAATATGCTTTAAAAGTAATTTTATTTGTGTTTGTAAGGAATAAAATACTTTGCTGCATCTGAGCCTAGCTGTTGTTGGTGTCCTCCTTTATCCCACATCCTTGCAGAGATGTCTTGTTGCATTACAACATTCTAAATGACCTACACCTAATGGATGAATTAAATCTGGAATTTAAAAACATTAGTTCAGTGACTAGGGGACACCCACTGCAGGTAGTCACACCCCAATTTAGAATGAATAAAAGAAAACATCTTAAAGCAGCAGTGCAATATAAAAAAAAATGTGCTTTTTCAACAGTTTATTCCATGTGCTCTGCTGAACATTTACCTGTTACTCTTTTCCACTGGCATTGTACTATCATCCCATAATTTGCTCAGTTATCCTTTGTTTTTGTTTACATTTCTGCCACCAGCCATGTTGAAATGGAACCCCCTCTGCTGTCAACAGTACATGTGTATGACTTGTAGTACTACACAGGGACATCGGGAATGTTAAGCACAGAGTCCTACTGCAGTAACCAAAGGACGTGATGTGACATGAAGGGGGAACACAGCTAAAAATAAGGCAGCTGCCATATTTATTATGGCACCACAACAACTGAAATCAATTTTAAATACCTAAAAAAGTAAAGACTGCTACAAAAAAAATATTTACAGATATGGACACCTCATCTATGGCTGCATAATTACAACCAAAGAAAATAATTTTGATAATCATTTCCTGATTATGTTGCACTGCTGCTTTAATGCACAAATTACTTTTAACTTACAGAACAAATTACCAGAACACAAAATTGTTAGTAGAAATAAGGATATTTTTAAGAGTCAGTCATCTTAGACAAATATATAAATGAGGGAGGAAATATTTACTTTTACATTATGGTTTAAAGGCGCTATTTATGGGCCCAACAGCTTTTTTACTCCTAACATTATTAGTGACATTAGGGACGCGTGCTCTATGTCATCTCATATGGCTACCAGCTGAGACAGTGAGAGGAGAGCTGTGCTGGCAGCTATATGGACTCCCAGGGTGGATTGGTCAGTGCCCACAGTAGAGGGGCTGCTAGACTCCAGGAGAAACTTCTGCTGGTACAGGGATGGAGATCAGTGAGTGCGAGGTACTAGACACTGGGAAATAAGTGTTATAGTACAGGCCAGCAATGGGAGGGTGGGGAATACTGGACACCATGGAAATGTGTGTCTTTTAATGGAATGACAACCGGAAGATGGGGGAACTACTGGACAGGAAGGATGGTGGTCACAGGGTGGGGGGACCACTGGACACCAAGGCATGTATTATTTCAATGGGGATGGGCTATCAGAGGGTGGGGAGACCATCAAGCACCAGGGAACAAGTGAACTTTACCAGGGATGGGGACTGGAAGGTGGGGAGTGCCATTAGACATAAAGGAATATGTCCACTTTCACAGGACTGAGCAATCAGGGTGGGAGCCATGCTGGTCACAGGGGCACAAACCTGACACTGTCTGCATGCAAGTGTGACCATAATGGGCATGCAAATGGCATTTTAATGCATTTCATGCCCAATGGTCTCATTTGCATAGTGCTATCAAAATATCATGCTGGGAGCTGCCGGCACCATCAGATCTGGAGGCACTGTTCCCTTCACTGCAATGATCCATGTTGGGGCAGTGCTATTTGACTCAGCACTGTGTCAACACACCCTTGTACTCACTTGGATAGTGCCAAGGTGCTATCCATCTGAATATAGCATCCTAGGGTGGCAGGCAATGGGCAAGCAGAGCACAGAGCACTGGGATGCATAGGGAGAGGCATCACCAGTAGAAAACAGGAAGTTATTATCCCTCTGTACAGACAGCTGGTGAGACCACATCTGGAGTACTGCGTGCAGTTCTGGAGACCCAATCTCTGCAAAGACATAGACAGGATGGAAGCTGTCCAGAGGAGGGCAACTAAAATGGTGCAGGGTCTGCACCGGAAGACATATGAAGAGAGACTTAAGGAGCTTAATATGTATAGCCTCAAGGAAAGGAGGGAGATGGGGGACATGATAGAAACATTCAAGTACCTCAAGGGAATCAACAAAGTCCAAGAGGGTAGCATCTTTCAAAAAGAGGTGTGCAAGAACAAGGGGGCACAATTTGAAGATAGAGGTGGGATGGCTCAGAGGTAATTTAAGGAAGTATTTTTTCACAGAGAGGGTTGTGGATGCGTGGAACGGCCTTCCGGAGGAGGTTGTAGAGTCAAAATCAGTGGTGGAATTCAAGCATGCATGGGACAGTCATAAGGCCATTCTTGGGGATGGGGTTAGGAAGAAGTAGGCTGCTGGTTAACTAGGATCTGCAGCTTATCCAGTAGGTAGGGAAATGGGCAGACTGGGTGGGCCAAGTGGTCCTTATCTGCCATCAAATTCTATGTTTCTATGTTTCTATAATCCTTTGCACTCTTCTTTGCCTATTTTTCAATATCTAGCCCCTGGTTTGTAATATTCAAAACCATGGTAACAGGGAGTGAAATAGGTGCAGGCTCTATGTTCCCTAATATTACTGAGCAGTCTTGCATGAATGGTACTGTAAACAATATTGTTTCCATGGGGATAACATTCATATACTCCATGCCACTGTTTTACTCATTATCTATTATATCTACTATTATCTATTATATTGGGAGTTGAGACGCGTGTAGAAGCAAGGTTTCTCATTTCGGTATTGTTGCAGGAACTAGATGTAAGTTAAGTGCTGGAGACCAGTGCTGCACTCATGGCTGTAACGACATGAGGCTCAGGAGTATCAGAGTTTGTTAATACAGCAGCATCTGCAGACTGGCAGCTGTCAGTCACACTTCAGGAGGACAGGGGCAGATTGTCTGGGACAGAAGAGTCTCCTCGCACACCCTTTACTGTATTGGATGTGGAAACAGACATTTTTGTAATGTACTAATGGGTTTCAAGAAGTTACCTGTCTGGCAGGATTAATAATGTCTGCTGCACAAGGAGGCAGCCCAGCAAGCCATTCTTTCTCATCTGGAGTTTTTGTCAGTTCTAAGAAAGGTAGGGCTCTCTCCACAGACTAGCTGCTGTCTCTGGACACTGGCAGCATCAGGGCAGGAGGCCTCTCCTAAGATCCAGGCTGTTCTCCACCTTATGGTCACTCGATGTCCCATTCGATGCAAGATCTTGCACTGTCAGCTCAGCCTTTGACAAGTTCTGACAATCCATGGATGCTGGCATTTCCTGACTGCTGCATTCTCCTGTTAATGCTGCCAAGGCAGCACCCTCCTCCACAAGCAATTACAGTAACAGTGTTCAGCATTTCTTCTTTCCTACTATCAGTACAGCATCAGCAGGAGAGATCTCTGCTGGAACTTCAGGTACTTATAAATTCAGGCTGTGTACAGTAGCTGTCACCACATTAGTTACCATTGGTTCAGCAAGGACTGGGAATACTTCAGGCTCTGGCTATTCCATTTCTATCTCATTTTGATCAAAAGCAGTTTCTGAAAGCACAGAAGCAGGTTTATGGAGCAAGAAGGTAGGAACAGATTCACCTCCTCCTCCATCTGAGGTGGTCATCTTGGCAATTTGCCAAAGTGACCAGCAGTTCCCCCTGCTGGCAAGAGTAGAGAAATTGTTAACAAAGTATTGAAAACAGAGAGCAAGAGTAGGGGATTGTTTTATTGGCAAAACCAAAAACAGTAAAAGAAATGAAATAAATTATACAAAAGAATCAAATAAAAAATCAAATACACAAAAAATGACAGTAGCTAAAAAATCCAATATGAAAAACAAAAAACAGGGCTATATACCCTTATCCCACCCAGTAAACATATTTTCAGACAGACTGAAAATGTGATCTGGCCAAATAAGAAAATTCCAAGTGATATCGATTATGGTAGTATGGTAGTGCTACAATAGTTAGGGTTGAGTAGCACTTTTAAGGTTAAAGGGTCAAATGTTGCACCTTAATAACTTTGTCACTATTTAACAGATTTGCCTGAAATGTGGTATGCATAATTGGGCATGGTAGATCTTGGTATCTGCCAAGATTCGTACCGATCAGATATACGGCTGTGGAGTTATTAAGCGACAACCAGTTGCGCAATTCCACTTGTTTGCGATTTTTTTTGCTCTCTTCCACAGGTCGCACGGTTTGTGCGACTGGTCCGAAAACTTCAGAGACCGTGCGGCCGGGGTCCTTGATGTGCCTTTTGAAGATTTTGTGAAAAAATATTGAACGGTTCAAAAGTTATTCAAAAAACAAGTTCCCATTATAAGTCAATGGGAAAAGCTAACAAAATATTCAGCACTTTTGCAAATGCACTTTTTAGTGTCGCAAATGGCCCTAGTAGTGTCACAAATCCACCATTTTGTTTTCAGTTGGTGATCAGAAAAATGCTTGGCATTTAAATTTGGGACCCTCTAGGGACACAATTATTTTTGTGTTCACCTAGTCTGACCATGAGGATGCTAGCCATGTCTTCATTTTGGGGTTTAACACCCCAGAAATACGTTTTTCAAATTTCTGGAAACGGTAGTGTCGCAAAGTAGTGTCGCAAGCACGACACTTTCGCAAGTTTTTGTGAAAAGTGTCACAAATTGTGACACTACTTTTCAGGCTATGGCCCAAATGACAGGAATTCTTTGCCACCCTGCTACAAGCAAACAGTTTGGTCTTTGGGGCTGAAATTTGGAAGGAAGGTAGCCAACACTTCACAGATGTGCCTTTTCATGGTTTGGTAAAAAAATATTGCACAGCTGCAAAGTTATTGTACTCCGAAGTTGGCATTTTTTCTCATAGACTAACATGGTGGCGTACGCCACACCTTTCAGGGCTCGTATCTTGAAAACGATGCGAGATACAGATTTTTTGTTGCAAGGGGCATAGCCCTATGGGCTATGTAAGAGCAAAAACCTAGCCAGGAAAATCAAGATTTTTGCAACATTAAACTTTTTTTTCTACGTCATGCGGTTGCTGAGATATTAGCAATTAACTACTTCCAATGCTCGTTTTAATCTTCGATCCTCATTACAATGCATACATTCTTTGTACACACTGTGTTTCTGTATGCATCTGTTTGGCAAAAACAGGGTATGTGCTTCCGTTACTGTTACAGTAACTGTTTCCACTTGTGTTTATGTCCCTGTTTGCATTACCGTTCCCGTGTACGCCGCCATGTGCTTTACCCATTGCGTTGTCATTCGCGCTTGTGTTTTCGTTACTGTCACCATTTGCGTGTCCACTACTGTTTCTGTTTGTGTTTTTGTTTGCGTCACCGTGCACATTGCCATTTGCATTTCCAGCAGCCCTTTCGTTTGCGTTTCTCTTTCCTTTTGTGTCTTCCTTGCCATTACTGTTACCATTTGCGTTTGCAATTGCGTTACTGTGTGAGTGCACATTCAGATTTGTGTTTCCATATGCACTTGCATTTCCTTTTGCACTTCTGTTTCCTTTGCTGTAAGTGTTGCTGTTACCATTACCATTTGTGTTTACAATTACGGTATTACATTCGCGCTGCTTCGGTTTATGCCTGTAGATGCGCTTCTGTTCTCTGCTTTCTGTTTTTCTTTCCTTTGGCATTATTCTTCATGTTAACTTTACCATTTGCATTTACAATTGCAGTACCGTGCCTGTGCGTGTAATGGTTTGCATTTACGTGTGCGCCTGCATTCGCATTTCCATTCCCCTTTGCGTTCTTTTTGCTATGACATGTAACATTTCCATTTAAAATACCACTGCCATCACTGTTTGTGTTACCAGTTGTGTTTTCATATGTGCTTCAATGTCTGTTTGCGTCACTGTTCGCTTCGGCGTCACTTTGCGCTTGTGTTTGTATTAACGATTCCTTTACCATTTACGTTTGCGTTACCATGTGCGCCACTGTTTGCACTTCTGTTTGCATTGCTGTTCCTGTTACTATGTCACAAGACATCACGTGGTGAAAGCGCAGGGCCGCTCCTGCCACCACATTACATTCACTATTTATTATCATCATTCTCAAAAAGAAGGAGATGAGGAAAACTCATTTACTGTATTACTTAGGTTTTGCCATAGTGACAAAGTGAGAATTGTTAGGTTGAAAGCCACTTGATCTCTCAGCCCACCCCTCAACCAGCATCAGGGTGTGTGTTGGTTGTGGTCCCAACTCACCCCATTCTCCTATACCTCTGCTTCTTCACACATGTGATGGGGAGAGTTAGCTGGTGACCCCAACGCCGCACCCTGATGCCAGTTGGGGGTGGCTTGGGGATCCAAGGGGGCTTTTCAACCCTAACACCGAATTTCCTCGCTTTTGTCACTGTGGAACAACCCTAATTAATGCATCAAATGGAGTTTTTTGCCTCTAATAAATATATATATATACAGTATATATATGTATATATATTATGGTAGCACAGTAGTGCTACCATAGTTAGGGTTGAGTAGCACTTTTAAGGTTAAAGGGTGAAATTTTGCACCTTAATAACTTTGCCACTGTACAATGGATTTGCCTGACATTTGGTATGCTTGATTGGGCATGGTAGATCTTGGGATCTGCTCACTTTCATACTGGTTGGATATACGGCTGCAGAGTTATTAAGTGACAACCAAAAGCACAATTATGTTTTTTTGCCAATTCTTTGCTCTCATCTACAGGTCGCACGGTTTGTGCGACTGGTCCGAAAGCTTCAGGGAACATCTGGCCAGAGTCCCCGATGTGCCTTTTGAAGATTTCGTGAAAAAATATTGAATGGTTCAAAAGTTATTCAAAAAACAAGTTCCCATTATAAGTCAATGGGAAAAGTTAACAAAAAGTTTGACAGTGTAGCAAATGCACTTTTTAGTGTCCCAAATGGCCCTAGTAGTGTCGCAAATCCACCATTTTGTTTTCAGTTGGCGATCAGAAAAATGCTTGGCATTTAAAATTGGGACCATCTAGGGACACAATTATTTTTGTGTTTACCTAGTCGAGCCCTGAGGATGCTAGGCATGTCTTTATTTTGGGGTTAAACACCCCAGAAATATGTTTTTCAAATTTCTGGAAAAAGCAGTGTGCAAAGTAGTGTCGCACATGTGACATTTTTGCAAATTTTTGCGAAAGCTTTCACAAATCATGACACTGCTTTTTCAGACTATGGCCAAAATGACAGCAGTTCTTTGTCACCCTACTGCAAAAGAATGGTTTGGTCTTTTGAGCTGAAATTTGGAAGGATGGCAGCCAACATCTGACATATGTGCCTTATGGCAGTTTGGTGAAAAAATATTGACCGGCTGCAAAGTTACAGTACTTTGAAGTTGGCATTTTTTCCCATAGACTAATATGGTGACATATGCGGCACATTTCGGGGCTTGTATCTCGAAAATGGTGCGAGATACAGAATTTTTATCTCGACAATGCAAAAACATAGCCAGGAAAATCATGAATCATGTGAATTTTTTTTTTCTATGTCGTCCGGTTACTGAGATATAAGCAATTTAGTATTCCAACACCTCATTTTCAGCTCAGAGGCCCATTATTATGAATACATTCTTTGTACACACTGTGTTTCTCTATGCAGCTGTTGGGGGGAAAACACGGTATGTGCTTCTGTTAATGTTACAGTTACTGTTTCCACTTGTGTTTACGAACCCGTTTGCATTACAATTCCCGTGTGCATCACCGTGTGCATTACGCATTGCCTTCTCGTTTACGTACGCACTTGCGTTCGTGTTTCCGGTTCTCTTTACTTTGACGTTATTTCTACTGTTAACATTACCATTTGCGCTTCCAATTGCCATACTCTGACCAGCAACGTCACAGTTTGTGTTTCCATACATGCTTGCATTTCCTGTTGCGTTTCTGTTTCCTTTGACATTACTGTTGCTGTTACCATTACCATTTACATTTACAATTGCAGTAACGTGACCGTACGTGTTATGGTTTGCATTTCTGTATGTGCTTGCATTCCCGTTTCCATTTCTGTTTCCTTTGGCATTATTCTTCATGTTAACTTTACCAGTTGCATTTACAATTGCGGTACCATGCCCGTGCACATTATGGTTTGTGTTTCCATACACACTTCCGTTCCTGTTTCTGTTTCTGTTTCCTTTGGCATTATTCTTCATGTTAACTTGACCATTTGTGTTAACAATTGTGGTACTGTGCCCGTGCGCAATATGTTTTGCGTTTCTGTATGCACGTCTGTTCCCGTTTCCATTTGTGTTTCCTTTGGTGTTATTCTTCATGTTAACTTTACCATTTGCATTTACAATTGTGGTACCATGCCCATGTGCATTACGGTTTGCATTTACATGCGCGCTTGCGTTCGCGTTTCCGTTTCTGTTCCCTTTGGCATTCTTTTTGCTGTAACACTTAACATTTGAGTTTAAAATGCTGGTGCCATCACTGTGTACATTACCAGTTGTGTTTTCATACATGCTTGCATGTCCGTTTGCGTCACTGTTCGCTTCAGCATCACTTTGCGCTTGCGTTTCTATTAACGTTTGCTTTGCCACTTACATTTGTATTACCATATGCATAACTGTTGCCACTTGCGTTTGCATTGCTGTTCCTCTTACTATGTGACAAGACGGGCCCCATGCTCCCGCCACCGCATTACATTCACTATTTATCATCCTCATTCTCAAAAAGAAGGGAAATTAAATGCAAAAAAATCCTTTTAATGCATCGGTTAGGGTTGTTCCACAGTGACAAAAGTGAGGAAATTTGTGGGTCCTAACTCTCACCCCATTCTCTTATTACCTCAGCTTCTTTAGACATGTGATGGGTGAGAGTTAGGGGCCGAGGACCCAACGCCAGCACCAAATGCTGATTGGGGTGAGCTGGTGGGTCCAAAGAGGCTTTCAACCCTAACTCCGAATTTCCTCACCTTTGTCATTGTGGAACAACCCTAACTGATGCATTAAACAGAGTTTTTTGCCATATATATATATATATATAATTTATCTCATATTGAACTTTATAAAACTGATCTGGTGGTGTAGACATCTGCTACTGAAGTGTCCATTTACAGCAAACTTGCCATGTGGCCCATTTTATATAGGCAAATAGAACATATAATGTGCTGCTATGCCATTTATGCCATTAGTTGTCTAGTTGCCTTAAAATCAAAGTATCATATGTGATATGAGAAAAACAGGGTTCATTCCATTTATGGGCAAGCAAGTTCCAGACGTTTGTTATGTAGGAAGAGAAAAAAAAGATGTTGCATTGTTTCTTGTTCCATGACACAGCAGGGTTGCAAGCAATCCCTATCAGTAAGAGCTTTATCTCTCTGGTTATCCCTGACATTTCGTTTTTCATCACTGCAAAGCTATATAACATCTTTCATTTTCTTTGGGATATTCTATCAATACTAACCTTTAAAATACTGTGCTGAAAGACTCGAGTACTGCTTGGAAACACAGGGACTACACAGATATGATCATGTAAGATTAAAGTATAGAGAGATATCCTGACTGCTGTTTGACGGTAATGGGCAAATAAAACTACAGTTCCTTTGAACGAAACATTTTTTTCTCAGTGTCCTTATTGACAGGGGTGAGTGCTGCATTTTCTTAAATGAACAAATTAAAGTATAGAGCTATTTTCTATTCAGGAACTGAATCTGTAACTGAGATAAAATCTATAGCCCAATTTTATAGAAACAGCTTTTGAGCAAGCAAGAGGGGGGTATGAAGGGGGCTTGAGATAATTTAATTATTCCCAGATTTAACTGATAAAGTAAGGGAGCACACCTGTCCATGAACTGAGAGTCCATGGAAAAGGAGCTTTAACAAGAATGGGATTTATATTTATAGTAAAAAAAAAAAACAAGCAAATAAGACCACTGGATTTACCATTCTCAGTCCATCATCCCTAACTGGTCAGTATGTATGGCTATGCTTCACCAGATTCAAATGACTACCCCATAAAAATAACAAGTATTTGTCAATGCCCAATGTTGCTTGCTTATATGTGCTGTTTAGGTATTTGGAAGTAAAAGTACCATGCCTAAGAACTAAGAAGTAAGACCCCCCCCCCAAGACTTCCATTGTATTATTACAGCAAGCATAACAGTATAGCTCAGTACTTAGCTCAGTTAGAGAAATAATCATAACAACTAAATCTGTATTATTACAGCAATTCTGAAAGTATCCAATCATTGCTTTGTATCCACTCCAGAGACCCTGCTGCCATATAGTACCACAGAGTACCATGGGCGGAAGGGTGTGGAACTCTAAAGTCCCACCAGAGCTCCATTGAGCTTGCTCACTCCCCCTCTCTCACTGACTCATTCTATTTCTCCTGATGCTGCAGGCTGCCCTTTTGTACAGGGCACCTGCTTGCGTTGGTGCCTTTTTCTGCCCACAAGGAAATCCGCAGCAGTCCCAACAGAGCTCTGATAAGCTCTCTCACTCTGCGTCTTTCAGTCCCTCATTCTGTTTCTCTCGGAGTTGCATACTGCCCATTTTGTACTGGGCTTCTGCCTGCGTTGGCACCTTTTTTTGCCCAAAAAGAAATCTGCAGCAGTCCCGACAAAACTCTGTTGAGCTCACCTCACTCCCCCTCTGTCACTCAGTTGTTCTGTTTCTCCCGACACTGCAGGCTTCCCTTTTGTACTGGGTTCCTGCTTGCACTGGCGCCTTTTTCTGCCCACAAAGAAATCTGCAGCAGTCCTGACACAGCTCCATTAAGCTCGCTCACTGCCTCTCTCTAACTTGCTTATTCTGTTTCTCCCGACGCTGGAGGTTAACCTTTTGTACTGGGCTCCTGCCTGTGTTGGTACTTTTTCCACCCACAAAGAACTCTGCAGCAATCCTGACGCAGCTCTGTTAAGCTTGTTCACTCCTCCTGTCTCACTCGCTCATTCTGTTTCTCCCGGCGCTGCAGGCTGCCCTTTTGTACTGTGCTCCAGCCTGCACTGGCTCCTTTTTCTGCCCACAAAGAAGTTCACAACTGTCCCGACAGAGCTGCATTGAGGTCGCTCACTCCCACTCTCTCATTCACTCATTCTGTTTCTCTTGGTGCTGAAGGCTGCCCATTTGTACTGGGTTCCAGCCTGCGCTGGTATCGTTTTCATTACACAAAGAAATCTGCAGCAGGCCCGACAGAGCTCTGCTGAGCTCGCTCACTCTCCCTCTCTCACCCTCTCTCACTGCTCATTCCATTTCAACCAGCAGTGTAGGATGTCCTTTTGTACTGGGCTCCTGCCTGCATTGGCACCTTTTTCTACCCACAAAGAAATCTGCAGCAGTCCCAATACAGCTTTGTTGAGTTCGGTCACTCCCCCTCTCGCACTCGCTCATTTTGTTTCTCTCACTGCTGCAGGTTGCCCTTTTGTACTGGGTCCCTGCCTGCAATGATGCCTTTTTCTGCCCACAAAGAAATCTGTAGCAGTCCAGACAGAGCTCCATTGAGCTCGCTCACTCCCCCACTCTCACTCGCTCATTCTGTTTCCCCCTCTGTCACTCACTTATTCTGTTTCTCCCGATGCTGCAGACTGCCCTTGTGTACTGGGCTCCTGCCTGCAATGGTACCTTTTTCTGCCCACGAAGAAATCCACAGCAGTCCTGATAGAGCTCTGTTGAGCTCGCTCACTCTCCCTCCCTCACTCGTTCCTTCTGTTTCTCCCAGCGCTGCAGGCTGCCCTTTTGTACTTGGTCCCTGCCTGCATTTACGCCTTTTTCTGCCCATGGAGAAATCTGCAGCAGTCCCAACAGAGTTCCATTGAGCTCGCTCACTCCCCCTCTGTCACTCAGATGTGCTATTTCTCCCAGAGCTGCAGGCTGCCCTTTTGTACTGGGCTCCTGCTTGCGTTGGTGCCATTTCTGACAACAAAGAAATCCACAGCAGTCCTGATACAGCTCCGTTGAGCTTGCTCACTCCCCCTCTGTCAATCACTTGCTTTATTTCTCCCGACGCTGCAGGCTGCCCTCTTGTACTGGGCTCCTGCTTGCATTGGCACCTTTTTCTGCCCACAAAGAAATCTGCAGCAGTCCTGACAGAACTCCATTAAGCTCGCTTGCTCACTCCCCCTTTCTCACTCACTCATTCTGTTTCTCCTGGAGCTGCAGGCTGCCCTTTTGTACTGGGCTTCTACCTGTGTTATTACCTTTTTCTGCCCACAAAGAAATCTGTAGCTGTCCCGACAGCTCTGTTGAGCTTGCTCACTCCCCCTCTCTCACTCACTCATTCTGTTTCTCCTAGCCCTGCAAGCTACCCTTTACTACTGGTCTCCTATCTCCATTGGCACCTTTTTATGCCCACAAAGAAATTTGCAGGAGTCCCGACAGAGCTCAATTGAGCTTGCTCACTCCCACCTCTGTCACTCGCTCATTCCATTTCTCCCAGTGCTGCAGGCTGCACTTTAGTATTTGGCTCCAGAATGTGTTGGTGCCTTTTCCTACCCACAAAGAAATCTGCAGCAGTCCCGAAAGAACTCCATTGAGTTCGCTCACTCCCTCTCTCTCACTCGGCTGTTCTGTTTCTCCCAATGCTGCAGGCTGCCCTTTTGTACTGGGTTCCTGCTTGCATTGGCTCCTTTTTCTGCCCACAAAGAAATCCACAGAAGTCCTGCCACAGCTCCATTAAGCTTGCTCACTGCCCCTCTCTCACTCGCTCATTCTGTCTCTCCCAACCCTGCAGGTTTCCATTTTGTACTTGGCTCCTGCCTGTGTTGGTACCTTTTCTGCCCACAATGAAATCTGCAGCAGTCCTGACACAACTCTGTTGAGCTTGTTCACTCCCCCTCTCTCACTAGCTCACTCTGTTTCTCCCAGCGCTGCTGGCTGCCTTTTTGTACTGGGCTTCTGCCTGCATTGGCACCTTTTTCTTCCCACAAAGAAGTTCACAGCTGTCCCGACAGAGCTACATTGAGGTCGCTCACTCCCCCTCTCTCACTCAGTCATTCTGTTTCTCCTGGTGCTGCAGGCTGGTTTTGTACTGGGCTCCAGCCTGCATTGGCACCATTTTCTTCCCAAAAAGAAATCTGCAGCAGGCCCAACAGAGCTCTACTGAGGTCACTCACTAACCCTCTCTTACTCGCTCGTTCCGTTTCAACTGGCAGTGTAGGATGTCCTTTTGTACTGGGCTCCTGCCTGCATTGGTGCCTTTTTCTGCCCACAAAGAAATCTGCAGCATTCCCAATAGAGCTCTGTTGAGCTCGATCACTCCACCCCTCACGTGCTCATTCTGTTTCTCTCGCAGCTGCAGGCTGCCCTTTTGTGCTTGGTCCCTGCCTGCATCGACGCCTTT
Source organism: Neoceratodus forsteri (assembly GCA_016271365.2). Classification (NCBI taxonomy): domain Eukaryota; kingdom Metazoa; phylum Chordata; order Ceratodontiformes; family Ceratodontidae; genus Neoceratodus; species Neoceratodus forsteri. Next base: position 133,114,528 of record JADMNL010000022.1, read on the forward strand.
TTCTGCCCACAAAGAAATCTGCAACAGTGCCAACAGATCTCTGTTGAGCTCGCTTACTCCCTCACTCTCACTTGCTCATTCTGTTTCCCCCTCTCTCACTCACTCATTCAGTTTCTCCCAATACTGCAGACTGCCCTTTTGTACTGGGCTCCTGCTGCAATGGAACCTTTTTCTGCCCACAAAGAAATCTGCAACAGTCCCGACAGAGCTCCGTTAAGCTCGCTTACTCCCCCTGTCTCACTCACTCATTCTGTTTCTCCCAGAGCTGCAGGCTGTACTTTTGTACTGGGCTCCTGCCAGCATTGGTACCTTTTTCTGCCCACAAAGAAATCTGCAGCAGTCCCAACACAGCTCCATTGAACTCACTCGCTCCCCCTCTTTCACTCACTCACTCTGTTTCTCCCGGCACTGCACGCTGCCATTTTGTACTGGGCTCCTGCCCGCATTGGTGCCTTTTGTCTGCCCACAAAGAAATCTGCAGCAGTCCCGATGGAGCTCTGTTGAGCTTGATCACTTCCCCTCTCTCACTCGCTCGATCTGTTTCTCTCACCGCTGCAGGCTGCCCTTTTGTACTGGGTCCCTGCCTGCAATGATGCCTTTTTCTGCCCACAAAGAAATCTGCAGCAGTCCCGAAAGAACTCTGTTGAGCTCACTCACTCTCCCTCTGTCACTCGGATGTGCTATGTCTCCAGACTCTGCAGGCTGCCCTTTTGTACAGGGCTCCTGCCTGTGTTCGTACCATGTTCTGCCCACAAAGAAATCTGCAGCAGTCCCAACACAGCTCTGTTGAGCTCGTTCACTCCCCCTCTCTCATTCGCTCATTCTGTTTGTCTCACTACTGCAGGTTGCCCTTTTGTATTGTACTCTAGCCTGCGTTGGCACCTTTTTCTGCCCACAAAGAAGTTCACAGCTGTCCTGACAGAGCTGCATTGAGGTTGCTCCCTCCCCCTCTCTCACTTGCTCATTCTTTTTCTCCTGGCGCTGCAGGCTGCTCTTTTGTACTGGGCTCCAGCCTGCATTGGTGCAGTTTTCTGCCCACAAAGAAATCTGCAGCAGGCCCAACAGAGCTCTGCTGAGCTCGCCCCCTCTCTCTCTCTATCACTTGCTCATTCCATTTCAACTGGCAGTGTAGGATGTCCTTTCCAACTGGGTTCCTGTCTGCATGGGCACCTTTTTCTGCCCACAAATCAATCTGCAGCAGTCCCAATAGAGCTCTGCTGAGCTCGATCACCCCCCCTCACTTGCTCATTCTGTTTTTCTCACAGCTGCAGGCTGCCCTTTTGTACTGGGTCCGTGCCTGCATTGACGTCTTTTTCTGCCCACAAAGAAACCTGCAGCAGTAACGACAGAGCTCTGTTAAGCTCGCTCACTCCCCCCCTCTCTCACTCGCTCATTCTGTTTCCCCCTCTCTCACTCACTCGTTCTGTTCCTCCCGATGCTGCAGGCTGTTCTTTTGTACTGGACTCCTGCCTGCAATCCCAGAGGGAAGTGAAGTGTTCAAATAGTCACTATATAGTGTGATTTCAGTGTTACAGTAGCAGTGAACACTTCCTGCACACTTCATTTCATAATGCAGCCCATCAGTGTTTAATCAGTGCATCTTCAGGTCTCTGTTGGTGTACATGCAGTGCTGACACAGTGTGTGTGAATTAAGTTAATTAGCACTGCAATCACACTGCAAAAGTACTGCAATTAGCAGTGTTTTGTCATCAACACTGCCTGAAGTAGTGTTGGTGTAGCAATACTGGCTGAAGCAGTGTTGTGTCAGCAACACTGCCTGAAGCAGTGTTGCACTGCTTTTTCAGTGTGTGCAAATCATGTTAATTAGCACTGCATCAACACCTGTAGTGCACTTCAGTGTGCAGTGTGATTTTAGCAGTACTCCTGTCAGCAGTGCTGCAGTTCTGTTTCAGTGTGTTAGCCTGCATTAAAGATGGCATCACATAAAATTCAACAAAAACACAAGTATTCATCTGCAAGTATCTACAACCTCAGCAGAAGAAACTTTGCTTAAGAGTTCCTAAGTGAGAAAGTTGTCTGTGAATTCCAAAGAAGATGGAGATCTTGGGGGCTATGTCTATAGGAGGTACTAAAGTCTGTTACCCCATGTTTGACTCAAAGTCACAAGGAAGGGGGTAGACATTCAGTTAAAGAATGACCACCAATGGTTCTGGTTTGCAGAAAATGGATTTGTGAAAAATGGATGGTTCTGGTCTACAAAAAATGGTATGGGAGCCTCCCTGATATGCAGGGCCTCACCAGTATTTCCAGGTTTATCTTCAAAAGGAGAAGAGAGCCTCTTCAGATTGGGAGCACAAACATGGTGAGGAAAATAATTTCCGGTATCAAGCGGCTGTTCCGAGTGAAGTGTGTGTGTGTGTGTATGTGTGTGTGTGTGTGTGTGTTATATCTATAATGGGATTATCAATCACATTGGACAAACAACATTAGGTGACTGTGTATATGTCAGAGTGCGACCACACACCTACACTTTTACTCCCCTCCAAAACAATTTTCCCATTTTATAAGACAGATTACCCACTGTGGGGTACGCGGTCGCGCAATGATATACGCATGGCTTAGGTGGTTGATGCACTCGGCCTGCGGCCGCATGTATAACAACACACACCAAGGTGTGCGTATATGAGAGTGTGACCTCACACTCGACAGTGGGTTATCTATTACACATACACACACATATATGAGACAGTACTTGTTGCAAAACAAAAACACTACATTAATGCAGGCATTAGAATGCATAGTGCCCAAAGCAAGAAAACAAAAAACAGGGTTTAAACCTCACGAGTCTTGGCAAATTGGTTGTGTGGTGTTCCCTGGAGTTCCCAACCTTAATGCCCATCCCATAGCCTCCTTTCTAAACACAAGGAACAGCTCCAACCCAGTGTCTCCCACTGTAGCCATTCATACCTGTAAAACAAGAACAGCAATGGGCTCAGCAAGGATCTGCAGCTTGTTATGAACTACTACATGACAAACAAGGTAGGGTAAACAAAAAAACAATACTTATCTGATACATATGGTCAGTGTTCTCCTACTCCTGGTCAATGTCCTGCCAGACCTGTAGATATAAAAAGGTAAAATGGGTCAGTATGAAAAATAAAAATACTGATCAGCTAGGTCAGTTGGGAAGGTTCTGTAGAGGTTAAAATAAAAAAAGTGGGTTGGGGGGAGGGATACCAGGCCTGTACCACACCATCAACCTGGCTTTTAGAATGGACTCGGTCACTCAGGGGATGTCATGGTTGGGGGAGGGAGGAAGACTCCTTGTCCCTGTGTACTTAGAACTAATCTTTTTTGGGGGGTAGGAGGTCATGTTGCTCCACACATCAACCAACACAGGACAGGATAAAGATGCCAAGGGACAGATATTCAAGGCACAATGAATGCTTCCCTGATGGTGTAGTGGATCCCCCCTCCCTTTTCCCAATTTGCCTGTAGAATACATAGGAACGTAGGTATGTGACAGCAGAAAGGGACCGCAAGCCCACCTAGTCTGCCCAGTTTGCCTAGATATCCACTAGGCCTTTTCTGTAGTCCTCCCCCATGCCAGTTGCCCTCTGTGCTTATCCCATGCCCTTGTGAATCCTCCCACCATTTCCCTCAGCAGCCCATTCCAGTTGTCCACCACCCTCTCAGTGAAGAAGTACTTCCTACTCCTTCCTCTAAATTCCCCCCCAAATGATTTGGAATTTCCAACGACCACTCCAGCAGGCCAACTGTGACCATCTCTAGGCAGATATCCTCAGCCACAACCAGTCCAGAAACTCCCTGCAGCTGGCACCAGAGCAACAGGCAATAGAAGTTGCAATAGCCTGCAGTGCACATTTGAGCTTCCACAATCTCTGATCAGATGTTTTCCACTTCTGCTCTTCTCCAGGGGATAAGTCAGTCCATGACAGAACTTAGCCCAGGGAGTACTGTGGGGCCAGTAACAAAAGATGAGTGCCTATATAAACTCTTAACATGCACTGTAGGACAATTTCCCACTGCAAAGGACTCCAGCATCTGCTGCAAATGAAGAGGACAGTACAGAATCAAGCAAAACCAGTTCATCATAATCCACTATACTACAGCACACAGCAGGCAAACCAAAATGGCTCCACATGCAATGTGTTCATTGGCACCAGACCCACACTTGTGTGGGACCCTTGACACAAGCCAGCCAGTGGGTATTGTGGTAAGGAAGGACAAAACCTTTTACATGCAGATCCATCAGGGAGAAAAGGAAGGCAAGGGGAGATATTGAGTGTCTGAAAATGGTGGATGGAGGGAGGGAGGGAAGGAGGGTAAAAGATGACCACCAAAAAGCAGAAATACTGAAGAAATACTTCAGTTCGGTTTTTACAAAGGAGGGGGCAGGAAATGGGTCAGCATTAAGTAATAAGAATGGAGAGATCACAGAAAAGGACACAGGTTCCTTTTCAAAAGAAAGAATCCTCATGGAACTGGCAGCAATAAGGCTATGGGCCAGATAGATGCACCCCTGGACACTGAGGGAGCTAAGGGAGGTGTTAGTAGGGCCTCCGACTACCCTGTTCACACTGTCTTTGTAAACTGGTGAAATGCCCAGGGATTGGAGGAGGGCTGATGTGGTCCCACTATGCAAAAGTGTTAACAGGGAGGATGCAGGAACTACATACTGGTCAGCCTGACCACAACAGTGGGAAAAGTAATGGAAATACTGCTGAAGGAAAGAATAGTGGAATACCTGGCTGCCAATGGTCTACAGGGGAAGTGGGGGAAGGGAACACTGTTTAACTAGGAGTAGCACACTAAGCTGAAGCTTGTTTCCAGATGCAACCTGGAACACAAGGAAGTTAAGTAACTTGCTCAGGATCACACAGTATGCACTTAGACAGCTGTTGGATTCAAACCCAGGTCTCCAGATCTGTAGCTCAGAGCCTTTAACCAATGTGCTATACTGCCTCCAGTATCCAAGGCAGTTTGGTTTTATGGGAGAGAGGTTGTGCCCGACAAACTTAACTGAGTTTTTTGACTGGGTAACAAGGAAGGTGGATGGGGGAGTATGTGGCCTACCCAGATTTCAGCAAGACCTTTGACACTTTGCCACGTAGAAGGCTGGTAAATGAGCTGGAAGGCTTAGGGATGGGTCAGAAAATAACAAGGTTGGTGGAGAACTGGTTGAAAGACTGAAACTAGAAGGTGGTGGTAAGGCAAATGGGGTGTATTCCAGGGTGGGAGTGGTGTGCCTCAGGGGTCGGTGCTGGGACCCATCCTTTTTTAATACCTATAGCAACAATTAGCCCAGTTGTAATCAGGGGAGGAGAGCTGTTCTTTCTGGACTGGGGCTTGTCACTGGAAGGAGTCGGGGCAGGCATTCTGGGGATGGGATCACATCGGTGATCGACAAGGAAGGTCTTGTTGGCGGGGGACAGGCCATGCATACCGGGGCCTCATCGGCCACAACTTTGCAAACTAGTGACTCAGGAAGGAGCGGCCAATCAGCGAATAGGGCGTGAACCTTTGACTGTGTGACTGGGCCATAAAAGGCAAATAGTCCAGTCGCAATCAGAGGAGGAGAGTTGTTCTTTGTTCCACACCACCCACCCTGGCCCTGACCTCTATTAAATGGTCGGTGAGGGTGGAGCCTTGGAGGAGGGCAAGTCGAGATTGGGTGAATTGGAGCACTAGGAAGCCGGGTGGTTGTTATTGATTGGGGAAAAGGGTCCTGTACACTGTGCTGCTTGGGCAACATTTGACTACTACCAGGAAGGGGCATAATGAAGCAGACTATATAAATGACTGTATGTCAACTACATCTGTGGGAGTAGACTAACTGTGTGTGACTTGATTACTGCTGGGGCCTCTGAGCTGGCTAGTGTTGTGGTGGGCTAATTTTGCTTATGAACTGTCTACTGCTAGGGTTAGAAAACTGGCTACTGTCAAGAAAGAGGAGGGAAAATTGCTGTAATTGGAAGGGGCAAACCGCTTGAGTATTAGTGTAACACTGACTGAATTATTTCTGTTAGAGGGCCACATTGCTCACCTAAAATGAGGGTAGACTTGGGGGTGGCCAAAGCGGGCACCTTCGGTAGAGTGATTGGGTGTACAGGGTGCAGGGGGCAATAATATTAAATTGGCATGGAGGTTCAGAGGGTGCCCAGTGTGTTTTCAGTTGGCAGGTCTTAGGGAGGAAGTAGAGGGGATCAGAAGGCAGCTGGAAGGTGGAAGGGGTGGGGAGGAAAGGTGTGGAAAGGACCTCATGAGAGTAGACGAGGCCAATATGGCATAACCCAGGGAACAGGTGGACAAGGATCATATGGTTACTCTGGAAGGATGGGGCATGAAACAAGCAATGTATGGAAATCACTTCATAGGGAGGTGGCTGACCAGAAGGAGGGGGGACAGGAGAGAGCAAGTCGGCGGCAAGCATCACACTTACTAATTGATTCACTCTGCTATAGCCAGGAGATGAGTAGGAGAGGCTGACAGGAGGAAGGGAGCAGGCAGACAGAGAGGGTTTGGTCAGTAAGCTGGCGGGGATGGGGCAGGAGAGAGAGCCAGATCCACAGAAGGGGAGGGGGGGAAGAGACATTAGCCTAGGTGGGAGGGATGGGGGAGGGGGGGAGTGCAGAGTGAATCCAGGGTGGGAGGAGGGAGGACTAGAGTCGGGCAAGCATCCAAGTTAGGGAAGTCAGCCAAGAATAAGGAGTACTCTAGATAGACCAGCTTCAGGGTGGGAGAAATCAGATGTGGTGGAGAGGAGAGAGGGGAAAGATGGGGATAGGGAGAAACACAGCAGATGGGATGAAGGATGCAGAACGTGGGGAGGGGAGGGAGGAAGCAGTAGAAGGGAGCAGGGTGGGGGATCAAGGATACCAGCCCAGAAAGAGAGTCTGGAGAGATATGGGGGGGCAATCTGTGCCAACCAGGAGGTTGGGGGTGAGGAGAAAGCTGGGAGCTACAGGTAGAAGTATGAGCATGGTAGGGCAACCACAGGCTTGTGATCCCCAGGCTGAGGGGGCCAAGAGAAGTAAGCTGGGGGTTGATGACAGAAGGAAGAGCCTGGACGGAATCAAACGGGCCAGTAAAGTGGGGGTGAAGATGATCCTGCTGGGTGACTCCATGTCATGGGGCATCCAGTGGGAGGGGGCAGGGGAGGGAAAAAGCAGCCCAGTCAAGGCTAAATGTATCCCAGGCCTATCCGTACACAAGGCCAAATTCCAGCTACACTCAATAGTATTGGAATGCGGGGAATCCCCAGACTTCCTAAAACATCTGGGAACAACTGACTTAGAGGAAAACAGTGAACTAGAAATCCAGGCGAGATTCTGGGAACTGGCCAGGGTTTACCACTCTATAGGAAGTGCAATCTCTTTCTTTGAGATTCTGCCAGTACCTAGGACATCTGGGGAGACCAAACATAAACTTAGAAGTGTGAATGAGTGGCTCAGGGACTGGCGCAGGGTAGAATGGTATGGGCTGGTGGAGGACTGGTGGATACATGGGAGGACAAGGGGTTATATGCCAGGGATAGGCTACACCTCAACTTGGAGGGGAGGGAGATCTTGAAACTAAAACTTACTGGATTCATAGTCAAGAGGTAGAGTTTAAACTTGTAAAGGGGGGGTTAAGTAAAAGAATGGATCCAGGAAGGCTGCTCGAGGCTCCATGTCTAGGGCATGAAAAGAAGACAGGTGACTGTGATGTAAATCCATCCAGAGCTGTGCAAGAAAGGACATATAGGGACTGCTCAGGGCTGAGATGACTGGAGAAGGGAGAGGGGTCGGGGTGGAGGACAGCCCTGATCAATGCTAGGAGCATGGGCAACAAAATGCCCAAGCTCCAGGTGATGCTGGTTGAGGGATCAGTGGATGTGGCAGCAATTATTGAGACATGGGCCACTCAGAAAAATGACTGGGACTTAAATTTGGTGGGCTACAAAATATTCAGGAAGGATAGAGGAGAGGGAGAGGAGGGGGTGTAGCACTGATAGTCAAAAAATACATAATGGTTAGTGGAGTGGAGGAGGCTGGGGGGGTGGAGGAGATCTGGGTAACCCACAAATGAGGGAGTAAAGATTGAAAATAAGGTGGTGTACAGACCCCCACAACGATGGAAGAGGCCCTGGAGGACAAACTAGTTGAGAACATCATGGGCACTGGGACTGGGTGGAACGGGTACGGTGGCGACTGCTGGGTGATCTTAATATGCCGGGGACAGACTGGGACACTATGGCATCCTCTGCGGCCAGGGAACAGAGACTGATGGATGTATTCCGGGCTGCCTTCCTGGTCCAGCAGGTGGGGGAACCTACTAGGGAGAAGCAGATACTGGATGTTGTCCTAGCAGACAGTGACCAGATAAAGGGCCTGGAGGTGTGCAGCCTGCTGGCATGTGGTGATCACACTACGGTCTGGTTTCTGCTGTATCTGGGGGGGAGGATAACCATTCTAATACAGTAGTAGTGGACTTCAGGGGGGCGGGCTTCGTGGGCATGGGCAGGATTCTACAGGGGAGCTTGGACAAGATTAGGCCAGACATGGATGCTGGCAGCTTGTGGGAGGCCATTAAGAAGGAGTGGTGCAGGAGACTACTAACTCCTGTACAAAGGAAAGGCGTAAGCATGGTAGAGCCAACAAGCCATGCTGGTGGACCAGGGAGATGCAGGAGGCGGTGAGGGATAAAAAGGCTGCCTATGCAGGTTTTAAGCGCTCTAGGGGGGATAGGGAGAGGGGTATGAGTTGATGGCTAGAAGAGTCACCACATTGGTGAGGGGAGCTAAGGTGAGGAGGGAGCAAAACCTGGCTAGGGATATCCGGAAGGGGGAAAAGGGATTCTATAGATACACAAGGCAGAAGAGAAAAGGGAGGGCACAGATCAGCATGATTAGGACTGAGGAGGGATGGACTCAGGAGGCGGGAGAATCAGGCAGAGGTGCTAAATGAGTATTTTGCCTTGATATTTACAGGGGGAGGCATGGGATCCCTCCAGTCCAAAGGGAGGGAAGGGGAGCCAGCAGAGTCGAGAGGCCAGATGGAGTCTAGAGGACTGAAAGAAGTTGGGTACAGGCTGGGCCAAGTCTAGAGGGGGATGGGTGGTTAAATGAGGGGTGGGGCTGGGAGGAGAAATTACAGTGGAAAGGGTGATGAAGGCCCTTCGGACACTAAAAACTGATAAGGCACCGGGACCGGATAGGCTGCATCTGAGTGTTATGAAGGAATTGGCGGATGAGCTACCAGCACTCTAACATCTCTCTGCTGACAGAATGGGTGCTTCAAGACTGGATGGTGGCTCATGTGGTGCCTGTCCACAAATGGGGTGTCTAGAGAGGAGATGGGGAATTATAGGCCTGTCAGCCTAATGTGTGTGGTGGGCAAAGTAATGGAGGGCATTATCAAGACTAGGCTCAGGAGGCAGTTGGAAAGATTGGGGTAACTGGATAACAAACAGTATGATTTCATCCCGGGGAGATTGTGTTAGACCAACCCCATAGATTTTTATGACTGGGACCCTGGACCGGCACAGACTGGAGTCCTATACCTGGATTTCAGTAAGGCGTTTGATTTGGTACCCCAAAATGGGCTGCTAATAAAGCTGGGGGAATGGGGTGAGAGGACAGTTGCTCAGATGGGTAGAAAACTGGCTAACAGGGTGAATACAGAGGGCAGTGGTGGGTAGTCTCCTCCCCCAAGAAGGTCACCAGTGGGGTTCCCCAAGGTTCAGTACTGGAGCCACTCCTGTTTAATGCCTATGTCTTGGATATGGGGATGGCGGTTAAGAGTAGGATGAGTCTCTTTGTGGATGACTTAAAACTGGGGGCATTGGCGGACAGGGACGAAGTGAGAGAGACAGTCCAGAGGGACCTGGATACCCTGGAGGGGTGGTCAAGGAGGTGGGGACTGAGGTTGAATGCAGGGAAATGTAGGGGGCTGCACCAGAGGGTCAGAAACCGGGGCCATATATACACCTGGGGGGGTCATAATGCAAGCCACAATGAGTGAGAGGGATCGAGGGGTGGTGGTAGATGTCAAAATGAATAACACTGAAAATTGCAGAAGAACTGTGGCCAAAGCAAACTGGATACTTCATAGCCAGGGGGATTACATCCAGGAGGAGGGAGGTGCTCCTCCCTCTGTATAATGCCTTGGTCAGACCACATCTCAAGTACTGCATGCAGTTCTGGAGATCTCACCTCAAGAAGGACATAACACTGCTGGAGAGTGTCCAGAGGAAGGCAACCAGGATGCTTCAGAGAATGGGAGGAAGGCCCTATGAGGAAAGGCTGGAAGAGCTTGGGCTGTACTCACTAGAGGAGAGGCAAGACAGGAGGGACATGATGGGGTCTTCAAATATGTAAAAAGAGATGTTCAGACTAAAGAAGGTGGTAACAACCAGGTGACATGAGTGGAAGCTAGAGGGGGGAAATTATGGGGGGATGCAGGAGACATTATTTAATTGAGAGGGTGGCAGAGCCCTAGAATGCACTGTTCAGGACTCTGGTGGAGGAGGGCACAGTGGAGGGCTTCAAGAGGGAGTGGGACAGGTACAAGGGTAAACTGAAGCAGAGGATGACCCTCTCTGGGGCTGGGTGGGAAAGAAAACACCCATTAGGAGGCTGGCTACCGAGCAGACACAACAGACCATCAGGCCTATTATGCTGGCTTTTAGTATGTTAGATATAGTGGAGGAACTGCAGGGGAAAGTGTGCCTATTTGTAGAGGATACGAAGATCTGCAATAGGGTAGACACCCTGATAGGGGAGGTGGAGGCAGTGAGGGAGGGCCTAAAGATTCTGGAGAAGTGGTCGGAAACTTGGCAGCTGAAATTTAATGCCAAAAAGTGCACAGTAATGCACCTGGGTGTAATAACCCGCAAACCATTTACACACGGGGGGGAGGGGCTAATGGAACTCAGCAGAAGAGAGATCTGGGCGATTATAATTTCAATTATTCTTAAGGCAGAGAACCAGTACAGCACAGTGTTGGGCAAAGGGAGGGTTATAAAACAGAAAGAGGGAGATGCTGATGCACCTTTATAAATCCATGGTGAGGCCTCACCTGGAGTATGAGATTTAGTTCTGGAGGCCTCACCTACACAAGGACATAAGACAGGATTGAAAGGGTTCAGACATGGGCAACCAAGATGGTGCACACTATGCATAGGAAGCCCTATGAGGAGAGGTGGAGGGAATCGGATCTGTACCTGCTGGAGACTAGTAAGGTGAGAGTGGGAAGCTTATTTGCAAGGAAAATAAGTGCTACAACTAGGGATCATAAACCAAGATTAGAAGAAGGAAGGTTTAGGGGCAACGTGAGGGGGCATTACATCACTGAGAAGGCGGTGGAGTCCTGGAACAGACTACCGGAAGAGGTGGTGTGTGCAAAAATGGTGAAAGGATTCAAGGGGGCATGGGACAGACACCAGGAGCTGACCAGTGGGCAGAGTGGGGTGTCTCTTGACAAAGATGATGACTGGTGGGGGGGGTAAGGGGCAGACTCAATTAGCCAAAATTGTCCTTTTCTGTCACCAGATTTCTATGATTCTAAGGCAGTTAAGTAATTAGGACTTAGCTGCTCCATCAGAGTAGGGGAGTCCAGAATTGGGGTGTCCTTGGTTCGGGGTATTCTGGTAGGACCTGAAAGGGAAGAACAGAGAAGGTTGAAGGGACACAAAGGGTCGGAGGTGCTAGAGGAGAGATTAGAGTGTTAGAATTAAACAATGATACTCATCTGATTGGTATGTTTGGCCAGACCTGTAGAAATAAAGGGAAAAATACATCAGTATGGGGAAGTTATAGTAGCAAGAGTAGAGAGATACAAAAAGGGTATATAGCACAAGAGTAAAGGAAGAGGAGTTTTAGAGGAAAAGACAAACTAGGGCAAAGTAAGGAAACTAGAAATGGAATAAAAAATGCATACAGCTAAGAACAGAGAATAAAGTGGTATTTGGGACTTGGCAAAAACCGCCCTTAGTGCCCCTAGGTGACCTGCAGGTAGCCAATAAATTTAAGTAGTAGTCCAAATGGGCAGGTGGGAATGAATTTGGGCTAGTGGCCCCTATATTATTTAAAAAAGGGGACACTGGTGGTTCAGGAGTCTTTGAGTTGTCCCAGGAGGCCAGTGGTTTGAAAGGTATGCTGGTGATGTAATGGGTCACTCCCTCAAGGACAGTAGCAATTTTTTTCTTTTTATATTATATTTCCCTGGAACCTAGTGTGTGTGTGTGTGTGGGGGGGGTCCTTGGGCCCAGACTCTATGTACCAGGCAGGAGGCTGTTCAGAAAACTGCTGACCAGAAGTGCTGCAGCTGTTGCTAGGCAGCCAGTTTAGTGCTACTGAACTACAGTGACAGTAATGGCAGGCACTTTCATCTGCCAGCACAGAGGAGGGCAGCTAAAATAGCGAAGGGTCTGCACCAGAAGCCATACAAAGAGAGATGAGCTGAATATGTATGCCCTTGAGGAAAATGGGCAGGGGGACAGGATAGAAAATTTCAAGCACCTCAAAACAAAGTCCAAGAGAGTAGCATCTTTCATAAAAAGAAATGCGCAAGAACAAGAGGCAAAATTTGAAGATAGAGGGGATGGCTCAGGAGCAACATGAGGAAGTATTTTGTCACAGAGAGGGTGGTGAACGCATGGAATGGCCTTCCTGAGGAGGTTGTGGGGTCAAAAATAGTGGGTGACTTCAAGAATACATGGGACAGACACGAACCAATTTTATTGGTGGGTAGGAGGAAGTCAGCTGTTGGATAACTAGGATCTGCAGCTTATCCACTAGGTAGGGAAATGGGCCGACTGAGTGGGCCAAGCAGTCCTTATCTGCCATCAAGGTCTATGTATCTATGATTCAGCCCACAGAGTTCAGGCTGTAGCCTGCTCCATGTGTGTGGGAATGAAGATGGGATATTTTTTTTGGGGGGAGGAGGCTAGAGCAAATATGCCTCCCTCTACCCATCAGCCACAAAGCGGCATGTGAAGAGCCCCCATGGGGCAGGTTAAGAGGGTCTGGACGGTGGGCAGCCAGCAGTAGGTGGCAGGAACCTTTAGCTAAGCCACATGGTGGCAGACTGTAGATGCCCTGAGGGGGCCTGGTAGAAAGGGACTGGGGGAGCAAATGCACAAGATAGGTGCCACAAAGGAAAATCCACAGTGCAGCTAAAGGGCAATGCCTGAAATTGACTTAAAAGTAGCTGTAGGTGGGAGGCAAACAGGGGAAATCAGTGGGCTGACTGAGGGGACCATGAAAGTAGCAAGCACTGCATGCAATAGAGCTGCACAGCAGCTAATGCCAAAGTACCAGGGGCTAACAAAAGGATTTGGGGGAGGAAAAGAACAGCATAAGGTCCAGGACAGCTCACAATTAAAAACACAGAGCAGTAAAGAGAAATACCCTGATGGGTTATAAATATTAAGTAAATTTATGCAATGGGAGTGGACATAAATGGAGTGTGATAAATCCATTTTATCTGAGCATGTATGTTTATACATGCAGAATCTTACATTTGCTGTATACATATATTTATTACGGTCATCCTTGATTAATGTGCATAGTGGACTGCGTCACACATCCCTATCCCTCACCCCTTGTTTGGTGCTGCTTACTGGTATCTTGCTTTTAGTTTTGTTTCTTCCAGGTTGACCGTCCCTCAGCCACGCCACCTGCCATTTAGTCACACTTCTCCCCATTCTTCCCACTGTCATACAGGGATCATTTGTTTCTGTTTAACAGTTTTAGTTTTTTGCTTTTTTACCAAACCTTTTTCAACTGGCTGCTCCAAGCTGCACTCCAGCTGTCACACTCCTCTGCATGCTGCTGCCATGTCCTCGCCACACCTCTCGATATACAAAACAGACTTTTTTTTACTGCTTCCTCAAAAACTGATAAGCCCTCACTCTTACTCTTCCACTCTGATTTTCCAAACTTGGTACAACTGCCACTAGAGCTCCCCCAGCACTTAGAAACTGTCAGATATTTTTTTCCTTAAACTGCATGCTCGCAAACCCCACTGCTGATGAGCCCTCACTCTAGGTCACACTTCTGCTCTGGTTTTCAGACCTCGCTACAACTGCAACCATAGACCCCTGTGAAGTCCTTTTCTGCAAACTCTAAATGGTCTCTTATGGCCCTTATGGCCCTCCCTCTTCCCTGCTTATTTACTGATATTTTCTAAGTCTATATACCACACATGTTTTAAGCCTCCACCCACCACCATTTTTCACTCCTGACCTCCAACACTATAATGCTGTTAGTCTGTTCCAGGTGTCTACTACCCTTTCAGTGAAGCAATAATTCCTCACATCCATCTTACCCCCACCATAAGCTTCATCACATGCCCCATGGTCCTTTTTTCCTATTTGAAGGAGCCCTCCCAGCACCCTGTTCATCCTTGTAAGGTACTTGTGGGTCTCCATCATGTCCCCTCTCTTTCAGGATTTATATGTTGAGATCCCAGTCTCCTCACAGGGTTTTTGCAACAGCCCATGTACAGTTTTAGTTGCCCTTTATACTGCCTCCACCCTAAGGCCTTTCTAAGGTACAGCCTCCAAACCTGGACACAGTACTCTAAGTCAGATCTCACTAATAAGTATCCACTAGGTAGGGAAATGGGAAAAATACATAATGGTCAGTGGAGTGGAGGAGGCTGTGGGGGGGGTGGAGGAGATCTGGGTAACCCTACAAATGAGGGGAGGTAAAAGATTGAAAATAGGGGTGGTGAACAGACTTGGATTACTTGCAACACCATCACCTCCCTCCTCCTGCTGAAGATACCCCTCCCTATGCAGCCCCCAGCATCCTCCTAGCCCTACCCACTGCTTTGTCACACAGCCCAGCAACTTTAAAGAGACTCACCAAGGTAACTGAGTCGTCCCCTGCACCATACCTATCGGTGCCTTGCTGCCAGAGGACCCCAAGAAAGTTAATATGTCCCCAAATTTTTAAGTCGTTAAAAAGTTCTGTCCCTCGACCATTCCACAGTTACAAGGAGGGAGGAAGAGGCCCCCAGCTGAGTAGGAATCAACTGCTGGTGGGGGATTTAATTAGGGGGATAGACTTGCGAGCAGGGTGGGGTAAAGGAGAGAGAGGTGAAATACCTGAGAGGTACTTTGGCTTGGAGGGATGAGAGCAGATACAGTGGATCATTAGACAGCAGGAGATGAGAGGGAGCTAGATGTCATTATCCACCTGGGGAAAAATGACCTAGCAAGGGATGGGGTAGGGGTAGTGCAGGGAAATTTCAGGGATAGGGAGAGGGCTCTCAAGCATGCATGGTGGCTTTTGCCAAAGGTAGCCTATATACATCTGGGGAGAAGATAGTACTCTCCACACCGGCTTTCAGCAGTTGGTTAAAGGCATGGTGCGGGGTGGGTCTCAGTACTAGGAGTGGGCCACTTCAATGTCTTCATAAGTGAAATTGCAGAAGAACTGAATGGGAAAGTATGTCTTTTTGCAGATGCCACCAAAACCTGTTATAGGGTGGACACTCAGGAGGGTATGGAGAAAGGGTTCACCCATGCTGGTGTGACAGCCATGTTGCTGATGCCGATTACAGCGCAGGCCACATTACTACACCAGGCATAATGTATCCCAGGAGTTACACCACCAAAGCACCCTCCTGGGAAACAGTCACCATTGGGCCCCCTTCCCTAATTATCCCACAGGTCCAGGTTCTTAATTTACCTGTTCTCCAGTCCTACCCCACCCTACAATCACCCTGCAGATATACAGTAGATTGTTACTATCCCTGATGTCCAGTGGTTCCCATTTATTTATTTATTCATTCATTTGTTTACCAAGTAGGTGAACTGGTCTGAGAACCATTTTCGCCATGACCTGGGCCATTGAAGATGGCACAGGAATACAAGCAAGTACAAAGGAGGCTGGGACAAGGCATACAATAGACAGTAATAAAAATATACAGGATATTTATACGAAGATATATATAAACTTGCAGCACAATGGATAAATAACATTTATGACAATAGCAGGCACAGTAGTAGCCAAGTTGTAATACAAATTAGGCATGATCTGAGATGAGTAAAGGAAAAAGTGCATCATGGCAGTGTAGGTATGGACCAAGAATGAAAAAGAGGGAAGGGAAGTAGAGGGACGATAATAAGTTGGGAGGGCATGAGCAAGGAGTGGAGGACAGTAGGTGAAATCCAATGAGAGAGTAGAAGATTCCTGGAGAGTCACTGGTGCTAAGTGGAGTGGGCAGGTTGTTTCAAAGGAAAGGGGCTGCAGATGAGAATGCACATTTACCCATACAGGTGGAGACTAGGGGGCACACACGCATGGGGTCAGCAGTGAGGCAGAGCTCTTGAACAAACACTTTTGGCCAAAGGAGGTGGGATTGCGGAGAGGTAGCTGAGTTTTGGATGGCCTTATTGACTGTGCTGGCCAGGAGATAGGTCTGTTGGGCTGATGGGGGAAGCCAACCCAGGGCCTGATAGAGTGAGCAGTGGTGTGTTGAGTGAAAGCCCTTGCCCCCTGTATATCCAAAGTCCCCACCATGACCCAGTTAGTTCTTACAGCAAATACTACCCCCTGGTCCCCAGGCTTACTATATATTTGACACCCTTCCACATTTGGCACAGACCATCCTCTCAGCTCCTTGATCGGGTACAAAATGGATGATAGTTCACAATCATGTGCTAACTGTACACAGCTGTTTATACAGTAGGCACATGAGTGCAAAACTGGCATTCTGTCCTCAGTTGGTCACAGAGGTTAGCAGAGTGTCTCTGCCAAATGCCACTGTGGGGAGAGTGTATAAACATATGGTGGGGGCCATGAATGGTGGGAGCAATGAGACTGGGTAGGCAGGTAGGTATTGGCAGTTTTCAATGTATGGAATGGACAGCAGCACCACTGAACACCAAGAGAAGTGTGATATTACTGATGGTGGGAGCTCAAAGGGGCAGAGGTAGGAGGCAGAGGTGATAATACCTGGTTTAGGGAGGCAACATCTTTTATAGCCATTCACCAACTGGTTAGAGACTCACTAATTATGCTATTCAAGATACCATTTTGTGATCCTACCCTGTTTTTGGGGTGCAAAGTGTTGTTTGAGAGTCACTTACTCATTTAGCGATCGCAGATGCTCTTTGAATGTTCTGGTCTATGTGAACAATAACAGTCCATTACCAGTAAGATAAAGACAAATGAACAAATAAAAATATGGAATGGAGAGCTGTTCTCCATGAGGTTGATAATGTAATTTATCTTAATAATGAATTAGAGTACAGAGTATAATGAGATTAATACTGGTAGAGAGGTACCAAATCCCGAAATGTCAAAATAACGCAGTACCATTGTGCTATCAGAGTACCGGTATTTGTGGGAGCCAACACAAATCTCAAAATTTTGTGATACCATTGTATTATCAGTGTATGTGTGAAAGACAGAGAAAATGGTAAAAAATGCCATAGGGATACCATGCTGCCAGTGCACTACAAATGCACAGAGGAAAATCTATATATCACCTACCACTGTGATACCAGAGTACCACTGGATAGTACCATTGTGGATTTTTCAGCTGACCGCAGTATTGCCATTGCTATACCACTGTAATGCCATTGTAACAAATTTAGTAAGGGTAACCAGATTACTGAGACAATGCAGTGCTAAAGAAGTGTGATAACAATTATAAAGTGCTGCCAGTACTACTACAGTGTGCAGCAAAAATTAGTGAAGGAAATACAGTGCTAAAGAAGTGTGCATGAAAATCTAATAATTATTTGCAGTGTTCTTACAGTCTGCATCAAAAAATAAGAAAGACTGAGCAGTACTACTCAGGGGCATCATTTAGGGGTCACCAGAGGTCACATTCGTGACCCCTATGAAAATTTTGCGACCCCTGCCAGCCCCTTTGCCTTGCCATGGCTTCTATTGGACTCTTGGGCAGGGTGCTGCTTGCTGGCCAGCCAAATTTAAAAAAAAAAAGTCTTTTTTTTTTCCTCCCCGAGTGTCCACCTCTGCCCTGCTTGCCTGCCGGCCGTAGGCACATTAAATGCACACTGTGACTGGGAAGCAACAACAACACAGTGACTGCCCTTTTTAAAACTCCAAGTCCCGGTGTGCATATCTTTGAGTTGAGGATGTTGGTACTACCGCAATTGACTAGGAGGAAGGCCAGTGGGTGGGACAAGTAGTCACGACATGGTGCTGTGGTAGACGAGGAACATCACGAAAAGTGGGAGAAGTGAACCTGTCTAAGTGCGAGCAGACAACAGGCCAAGTATCCCTTCAGAGGTGGGCCACGGGACAGGCGGGAAAGTAGTGCACTTCTTCAACTTCGTGTAACTTGTTTGGGAAATCGAAATCTTAAATTCAGCCAGCTTCAAAAACATTGTGAAAGTAGTCGGCCATGCTGGTCACATGGGTCAGGCAGTCACCAGTGAGTCGGTTGGCCAGGCGGTCACAGACGCACACACATCGCCAGTCAGAGGAGTCAACGTGGAGAAGGACTGAAGGAGAAGAACAAGACAGTACAAGCAGGTAGGCAAAGAAGGCAACAATAATTTAGGAGGAGTACGGGGCACCTACAGTGTTTCAGGGCCAGGCAGGGAAAGAAGTGCACAGCCACACTGGGCATATGTAACTGAACTTCTCCGGTCAGGTCACATAGCTGGAAATGTGCAGAAAAGCCAAAGGGCACTGTAGTCTGTGTTCAGTACTTCCTGATAAGAAGCAGAAGGCTTACCATTTTTATGTTTGCTTGCACACATGTGCAAGAAACATAGTGCCATCATCCGAGTTTTCGGAGGTGTGGCAGCCCTCTTCCAATTCAGGTAGTGTGTTTGCAGGCACGGCCGCAGTTCTCCAATGCTTGCTCGAGCTGTCTATGACCAGTCCAAAATTCAGTGGAGTACAGTTGAAAGGGGGAGCTACGCTTCAGTGAGCAGTGATAAGATATCACTTGCTCATGCACGCTCCCCCTACACACACACACACAAACACACACAGGCACCCAAACTGCTATTTCAGGCTACATCCTCTACCACCCACCACCACCGTTTCCTTGTAACTACTGACAGTATGTAGAAATTGATCACCCTTTACCATCAGCTTATACTAATGAGTATCTTCTTTATAAGCAAGCGCACTGGCAATGTGATGTGCAGTGTGTGGGTTCACCTAAATACAATATCCATACATACCACATGTCCACGCATTGGACTGTCATTACACTTTGAGCAGATAGCTTAGATGTATAAGTTGGCATGGTTGGTTGCTACCAACATGCAGAAACACTGAACTTGACCCATGCAATAAACTGCAGACAGACTGTTCCAGATACAGTGATAATATGCTCACTTAGCTGCTCCGCTCTCAGTCTTCACCTGAAGCTGTTTCAGTAAGTATGCCAGCTTAAATCTGCTCACTGACCTCATGTTGGGCTCCACTGTCCCGAACAATATCACAAACCTGAGCCTGAAAACTACCCCCATGCATGCAGGCTGCTGAGTTTAACAAAATATTCTCAGCCTAAACTGTATTTTATGGGATCGAACTGGAGACTTGGTCACTGGCTCGCTTGATCTGTACAGTGACTATTTGACCAAAACAGATAAGCAAAACAAAATGTCAACTTTTGTTGTAGAGAGGTAAAAACAAATTCAGCACTGTCCCTGCTAAATAGAACCAATTAAAAGGATTATGAGTCTGCATTTTGATTATAGTACCTGTGTGTTTTTCTAATAGAAATTGAATTCTGCTTCAGAAGCACTGTAGTATTGGTTGGTCTGAAAAACACTTAGTCGATAAAGGTGGGTAAAATTGCTGCTTTTAAATGAAGAGGTGCCCCCCCCCCAGCTGTCACTCTGTGCCACATCACAGAATCTTTCAGACAGAAAAATAATTGGCCGTTTTCCTTGTTTTGCTTGGGAACTGGAAAATCCCGGGGAATTATTATGCCATTAGAAATCTTGGACAATCTTTGCAAAATTGTGAGGCAGCTCTAGGGCAAATTAGTTTCAGCACAGTTCTCCACTAGCTACCTATGCACAAAACAAACTGAACCTTTTCATACAGAAAGCAGTCGATTCACTATATGTCTATAGCTCACTATTTGTTTTATTTTTAATCAGAGGTGTATGCGTAAAAACGAATTCAACACTAAAGACCAAATAAGGTCTGAATGGTCAGGAAAGAGTTCGCTTACCCGATAGTATTAAACCAACTTCTTAGAAAAAGCATCTATCACGTCATTTAATCTGCATTTCTAGAACATTGTTATTCCTTTATGAGTTTATAAACAGTGTGATTGTATGAAGTGTTGTGATCGCACTACTCATCTCAGCAGTACATTGCTTAGGGACTGCAAGATCTAATAGTTTTTGTACAACAAAAAGTTGCCAGTTCTACCAAATCTTGTTCAAAAGAAAGGATTCATTTTAAAAGGTATGTATTTCTCTGGAAGCTTCATAAGCTTTTTGAAAGACCTCTGCATGCCTCATGCTAGCCTGCTAATGCTGCATAATGAATTACAGGTGACTTCTAATTAAAAAATGTCTAAATTAATGTCACCTAAGACAGTCCAATGGGTCAGCCAGCCAGATACTTCCCTATGCTTTTTCTATCTACCTTTTTGGTCAACATTCACTTTCTCCTGGTCTCCCTCTCTGTCTTTCTGGTTATCTCATATGCCACTTATCCTCTGTTATTCTTTACCTGTCTACCTCTGTCATTCTCTCTCTCTCAGGCTAGAGATGGTGGCAGACCCCTCCCCCAGAGCCGACACTGCCCTGCAAGTGTGAATGAGCCGATCAGATATAAGTGGCCCACAGCAAGCATTTGTAGGACACATTTCAACTTGGCCTTGATTGTGCAGAGGGAGGAAGTCTGGAAGTGGTTGCTGGTCTATGTATTAGTTTTAGACTGCCGTGTTCCTCCTATCCTGCCTGGTCTAGGCAGGATAGGAGGATAGGATAGGATTTTGACATTGCTCCCCTTCTACGTTTCACTGCTCGCTACTTGTTTTTATTGTATTGCTTCACCTAATTTCCCCAAAAGTCTCTAAATGCCTAACCTCAGCATCCCTCGATATCTCATACACCTTTTTTTTTTACTTTGCACATTTGACCGAGCACCAAATTCATTCTGCCAATAAGAGTTAATGAACAGGCAACAGGCACTCAGAGATCCCAGGATCGCACTCTGCCATCAGTAGTACCCCGGAATTCATTGTGTGCTTAGGATGGAAACCTCTGGAATGACACCAGTCATGCTTTTGATCAGAAGATGAAATGAGATAAGGCAAAGATATTTATAATGTCTATAAATTTTATTAGAGGCAATATCAGTTAATCAGGTCACTAGTGTGCTTTGATAACGATCCATCAATGAAAAGGACTCATAAGCCTTTCCTTTAATCTTTCTTTCTCCGTTCAGAACAACACAAAGTCAGATACTGCAGTGCGTCCTCATAGTTGAAATCCTCTCTGCATCACTGCGGCTGATGCTTCTCTTTGAAGTCTCTCTATAGCCATTCTATAGTATGATGACCAGAACTGGATGCCACACGCCACCTGATGCCTACACAAGAATCAATGCAGTGTTACTATATATTCTGATCTACTTATAATATTTCTCTTAATACAGGAAAAGATTTCATTGGCATTCTTTGCTACAACTTTGCTTTGTGATTCTCATTTTAGTTTCCTTTTTAAACTGCTAACCAAATCTTTTCCCTTCTCTACTGACCTGATTAAACTGTATTGCGTTTAACAAAGTTTACACACATAAATATGTTTGCTTTTTCTCCACGGAGAATGACAGAAGTGACAGCAGTCTGTGTGTCTCTGTTCACTCCTGTGCTGTGTGTGTGCGAGGGAGAGAAGGAAGAGAGGGAGAGAGTGATTGATCTTCCCGCTAGCAATTAACTTCTGTCTCTTCACTCCTGTGCTGTGAGTGAAAGAGAGAGAGAGAGAGAGAGAGAGAGAGAGAGAGATGGGAGAGAGAGTGATTGATCTCCCTGCCAGCAGCTGTCAGCACTGTGGGGAGCAAGAGAGAGAGAGAGACAGTAAGACACACACAGTGAGGATTGTAACATGTAGTGGCCATTCAGCATGCTGCAAACAGCCATGGGACTGAATGGTTTCTGCATTGATCAATATCTTACTCACCTTTATTGTTCACTCTAAAACAAAATAAGCCCCTCTCCGTCATCACCACCACCACAAAAAAAAAAAAAGAAAAACAATTCGAGTCAAAATCAAAAGCCATTCCAGCACATGACCCTTGCACTAAAACAATCAACAAATCATTTATTTGAATGTGGTTAGTATGCCTGGAACAACTATACACTATCATCCATGTTATACTGTGTTGCACCTTGTGACCCTGCATATTCAACCCTAGCATAAGTCCTGCATAGTATGGCATGGCTCTGATTGAAAGATCACACTGTGACCCCCCCCAAAAAAAAACATGGATGTAGAGAGCATTTTGCATACTGAGGGATTATATACATTTTATAGTACTTTGTTTCCACTTTCCTTCTGGGTAGTTCCCTGAGTGCCACCAATTATTTATTTCTGTGTTTTTTTTATTTATTCATTTTTTTAATGTACCCAGGGAAGCACAGCTGAGAGTCTTGGTGTGCTATTGTGGCATGCTATAATATAGCATCTTAGATGCACCAGATGTGTAGTGGGGCTAATCAGGAAAAGGCACAATAAAAAAAAAACTGTACATGTTACATAAAGCAAGTAAAGGCATCGGGAGTTATTTAGAGTGCTTGTAAGCTAAAACTTTTTTGAAATGTATTGCTTCACCTCATTTCCCAGAAAGTCACCAAATGCCTAGCCATTGTGTGTCCCCCAATCTAAATAATCGCCCAACTAACTACTTGGAGCAGAGCGGTCTGCCATGCCCGCTGCTTTGATCTGTAGAACACTCATAAAAAAACGGCATCAAACCTGCCCCTCAGCGCTCACCACACCACTCCACCACCCCAAAAAAAATACCACACACACACACACACACACATGACTGCCATGCATGTGCAGTTACTTTTGCATGGTCCACTCAGCTTGCTCTACTTTTTAAGGGCTGCAGACCTCTTGGTTTGAAAAAGCAGTCCTTCATTTTGCTTTTAGCAACACCACAGATGCATGTTCACTCTTCAAAACCCAACCGCAAACTCAAGAAACAGGTATGCCCTTCAAATGCCTGATAAAATAAAGTACAAATCCAAAACTCACTGATCTACCGATCCATCACAGGTCATGCAGCTCTGCTCACACCTGGGGATTTATTTCATTATTATAGAGCAAGCATGCAGTTGCAGCTCTGTCTTAAGCTTTTAATGTTGCTCACAAACAGAAACATCAGCAGCGCAGTGCTGCATGAGCCGTAATGATCAACAGATTGCCACTTCCATACAAAACAAAGAAGATAAAAATATATCTGGCCTGACCAAGCAGTGGTTCTGATATATAAATTAAACTATAAGTGCAAGGGGCACGGTGGGGGGTGGAGAGAAAAGCTGATAAAGGCAAGGCAGCTCAGCAGCAGCGGTAATTAGCATTTAATTTATTACATTTAACTTGTTTGCCTACAGTGACAAAACAAATCTAAGCACAATGGCATTTACTTAAAAAAGCAAAATGTGATGATTGTATGCTTAGATTCATAATCAAATTGTGTAATAAACTAAATGCCAATAATAAGAGTCCCCAACATCCTGAATGCCAGGGGCTGCTGAGGGGGCTTGCAAGACAGCAACTCCCCCCCCAAGCCACCAGGACAATGGAGCTGCCGGAATTCAAAGGAGGACAGGGCAAAGGATTTCAGGATTGGTGTCCTCCCTCTGTGGTTAAGCTTTTCAAAAGTCATCCCTTTCCTTTTGTTTAAAGTCCACTGGAGAGGGCACTCAGACTGTTCCAGGACAAAAGTATGCCACGTGAGAATAAAGAGACTGCAGCAGCAATAAAAGCCACTACTTACAGGAATGGGGCAGTTGGAGTGAGAGCGGGGAAATACAGGGATCTTCTGAGAAAGTAAATCCCCCCCACCCAGCTTGTACACAACACTGGGCAGTATATCACCAAGAGTACTATGTTTTGACAGAAACTACTCCCATGTTCCTGTGTCCTCCAGATGCAGCAAGTGACTAACTAAAAAGTTATTCATCACTTGTACAGTAAGTTGCCCTGGGCAGCTGGGACTGGGTTCTCTGAACTGAAGGAGATGGCCGGCAGCATGTCCAGGATGTGGCCGTAACTAGAGGTCACAGGCGGTATGTCACAAAGAGAAACAATAGAAGTAAACTTACCCGGTTACCAAAAGCTAATAAATAAATAAGTGACCAGTGGAGGAGCCTGAGTCACAAAAACAAGACTAAGGAGTCCTGTGGCCACAGCCTTAGGCAAATAAATGCAAAGGTGCCGCCCTATCCAGAAAACACAAACTTCTTTCAACACCCTGTTTAACACAGGATCACCCTCGGCTCTACTGAAAATGCTGCTGCAAGTCAATACTGTTCAGTATCTGTTGTTCCTTTCAGATAAATTCCAACAAAACATGCCATATCAACATGGAAAATTGGGACAGAGTCTTAAAACATTCTCATGCCAGCAGTTCCCTGTACTCTCTTCCTCTGTCCTCCTACTCTTAAATTATCACATCAGTGACAAAGGTTGCTAGTAAGATGATTGTCTTGCAGATGTATCTGAGTGTGGAATTTCACAATTTTCTTTTTGTGACGGAAGATGGGAAGCCCTAAAGGAAATAAAAAAAGATACCAGACTAGGGAAAGGAGACAAGCATATGCGTCCATCTCCTCCACTGGATCCAACTCTCCGACACTTGAAAAGGCACCAATTGGCAGGCAGGGGGAAGATATGTAAAGATGAAAAGAAACATGAAAATCCCCTGTGAGGGCAGTTCCACTTGAGAGCCTGTAATTATGCAGCAAAGCCTTTTGTGCTGTTTATGATGTTTTACATACCAATCCTCTGCCCTCACCCCACCCCCAATCCCTTCAATTACCGGAACCCCAAATGAGGAAGCACCCCACATGCCATCATCAGTTTTGGCCAAAGACTGCCTCTGGGCTTCAGTAAGTCAAGCACTAATTAACATTAAATAACAAAAAATGACATACTGGTAAGCAGTGAAGGGAAGGCAGAGCTTTAAAAAATTGATTAGTTTGCTTTCAAATTAACTCACATTAATTTGTAACAGGTATTTGTCAAGAAATATCATTGCCATATTTTGATAATAGCTGTGAGTGAAGCTTTTTGTTGGAGCAATTCCACGTTCAGTGCAATCGGCTTATTTTTGTAGGGGTTTTCCTGCACTGCCACAGCTCTGGTCTCGGCTAAGAAGAGTCAGAGAACAAGAAGCGGATTCTTTACTGGAGTGAAGTACTATACATATATGTGTGTATATATATATATATATATATATATATATATAATATATACACACACACATATACACATGTATTGTGCAATCGAATCGGACCTCCTCTGTGTCGAGTAATCCCGTGCACATTCAGAGGCTCTGCCCTTTTGTCCGGGAGTGCAGATTATATGCTGGTTACACTCTTTATAGGGATCAGTAGTCACATTAAGATTACATTCATGAATAAATTATAATAATGCTAGTAGTCCAGCTGTGCACCTTTGTCACAGAACAATGTTCGAGACCTGTGAAACCTGAGTAGCAAGAGATAAAAAACAAAACAACAAGAAATTGAAAAAGAAATATGCAGCTTCCGCATACAACGTTTGTGCCACTATACCAAAAGCGCTTAATGTGCATAAATTTATTTAAAAACAACATTTGTAAACACTGTAAGCCCCAGGTAAGGGTAAAGACATATTCAACACATTTTCATAATTATAGTGCACTTGTTCCCCCGTGGGGAACATGCCTAATTGGAGTACTGTCAATCAATCAATTAATCAATCAATCATGCTTTATTTCTACAGTGCCTTTCAAATACCAAGGCACTGGCATTATTATTAATTTATTGAAATATTGAGGAATGTAATATCGATGTGGCCACTGGTCCTTATAAAGAGTCTGGACAGAATCTGAAGCTTCATCCCCAGATGAAGGAGCTGAGGCTTCAAATGCACATGGGGATTATCGGCCACAGAGGAGACACCATTGAGCATTATGTGTATGTATAAGCAACTTTAACTTTTGTTTATTACTTTGAATCCTGACTGCAGTTCTCACTTTTTCGTTACAGAGCACAGATTAAGCACTGTTTGCCATGACAGCCTAATCACATACTGTCCAGAACTGCTGGGGTAAATGGGGTTATTTAGTAATAAGGCAATGTGACTAGGAAAGAACAATATAAACAAGAAGACAGATAAGGTAGAACAGAAGGAACGCAATCTAGAATTTGTCACCTAACAGAGATACAGTACAATGGAAGAGGTGTCAGACAGATAGAAAGGTATTAAACCTGGGTGTATTAAAGTGCAAATAGTTTGATGAACTGAGCAAACTTTTGCAATACTCGTATCTAGTCAAGACAATAGTTAGTCAAATTTGAGAGACAGAGACCAAAAAGTATAAACAAGGACTTCAGGGGTTAAAGGGCTGTGACTATCTTCCACCGCCCACCTCTGCACCAAGGACTTTAAAAGCTATTCTTAAAACTAATTAGCTGTAGGAGACCCGCTCCTGCTGTCTGGATACCAGTGAGGCATTGACTGAGATTGTTTGGGTAATTAAGG
The DNA here is from genome assembly GCA_016271365.2 of Neoceratodus forsteri. Lineage (NCBI taxonomy): Eukaryota > Metazoa > Chordata > Ceratodontiformes > Ceratodontidae > Neoceratodus > Neoceratodus forsteri. Next base: position 133,141,219 of record JADMNL010000022.1, read on the forward strand.
AGCCTACCACAAGGCGCAGAAAAAAGGTGCCATGTTTGAAAATTGAATTGGATTTTAGCTCTTTAAAAGTGGTGGGCCTTCCAACACCTTGATTGTGTCTGCAGAGCCAGCAAGGACTTCAGGAGTTAAAGAGCTGAGCTGCGGCAATCTTCTGTCACCCACCCCTACATCAAGGAATTCCAAAGCTATACTTCAATTTAATTAACTGTGGGAGATCCAGCTACCAAAGGCACTGACTGAGACTTTTTGTAAATATGTTTGAATTTACTGCCTGCCCCCCCCCCCCCGAAAAAAAAAACGGCATCTATAGGCCACGGAAAACCGGGATTGTAAAAATGATTGATATTCTGCTTTCAACAAAATGAAGGGGAGAGGCATCTTTGTTTTTTCATACAGTAGTGGGACCCAAACCTTGTTTCCATATATTGCATCACTCCAAGAACTATTACTGCGATGTGTTCCATTTTTCCTTGGATGCAAACTTAATTGAGACTGCTATTTTAGTCAGCCTATTGAGGACCTTAAAATGCAAATACATACAGTATATTAGATTGCGATGTCCTCCCAGGGAAATACATCAAAGCTTCCTTGCTAAACAGAAGCATTGTGGATGTTTGCTTTGGGCACCCTGATTGATCTGGGGTTAAAGTGGCAGTTTGAGATTTCATTGTTCCTGTAAGAACCCTGGTTTTAACGGGTTTTGCTTTTTCACTAATTTGTCATATAGTAAATACCCCTAGAATGCATTGCCATTCTCTATACGTTGATCTGTAGATCATGTAAATAAATTTCAGTATGGATACGTAATTATAATATATCCACACTGTCTCTGTTTTTTGTTTATATGTGTAACTAAAGCCCTTATGTGCAGCTTGAATGTCTTCATCCATGGTTAAAAAGAGGCACTATTAAAGGATGCAAGACCATTGACAAATTCCTGGACATGTTCCCCTGGAAGGACATAGCAATATGAATGCGCATTTTTAGGTACCGAATCAACTGGCTAAATTAGCAGTCTCAAGAAAGCTTGACTCCAAGGGAAAACCAGAACACATCGCAGTAATGGTTCATGGACTGGTGCAATATATGTTAACTATGTTTGAGTCCCATCACTGTATGGGAAAACAATCTGTCTGTATTTCTTCTGAATCTAGAAATAACATATGCTATTATACCTCTTTTTGAAATTTAAACCATGTTTTAGAGATGTTTTGTGCTGTTTAAAGTAATTTGTGTATTTATATTGAGGGTCACTTTCATTATAGGCATGGGAAATGATGTGATTATGTTATATATCTTAGGTATTTAAACAGGACATACAAGTTTGTAGATTGACTGATCTGGTATAAAATGCCTAAATCAGTGAAATTCTTTGTTTTTACCAGCCTACAGGCAGTCAAAATTCCAGAATGTTACCAGGTTTTCCAGTAAAAACCGAACACCAGTGGTATTGAATATCCTGACATTATAGGGCTCAAATACTAACATACTAACATACTATTTGCCAGCAGATTAGGCCTTATGGTCTATCGAGTCTGCTCGAACCTAGATCCTTAGTTGGGTGCTGAGACCCTCCCATCCCTTGTTCTCTAAAAACCCCTATCATCCATCCCCACCCCCCCGGGACAGGCCATCATCTGATACATCCATTTTCTGTGTCTGTCCCACCCTCTCTTGAAGCCCTCCACTGTGGATCTTCTGAACCAGCTCACCAGGCAGTGCATTCCAAGGGTCCAACACCCTCTCAAGAACCTCCTCCTCTTTCCCCCTCACCCTTCCACCTTCCAACTTCAAACCATGCCCTCTGGTGATACCTCCTGCTTTAGTCTAAAGATCCCTCCATGTTTACCCTATTTATTCCCTTTGAGGTACTTGAAGACCTCAATCAAGTCCCCCTGTCTTCCTCTCCTCCAATGAAAACAGGCAGAGCTCCTCAAGTCTGTCCTCATAAGTCAAATCCCTAGCCTAGTATCATCTTTGTTGCCCTCCTCTGTACCCTCTCCAGGAGCTGTATGTCCCTCTTCAAATGTGGTTCCAGTACATATACACAGTACTCAAGGTGTGGTCTAACCAGTCCATTGTACAGCGGCAGAATCACTTCCTGCTCCTAGAGGTGATCCCCTCACGATGCATCCCAACATCCTGTTTGCCTTGCTAGCTGCTCTCCTGCACTGCTCAGAGTTATTCATACATGTATCCACCACATGACCCCAGGTCTTTTTCCCCTATTGAGGCCTCCAGCACCTCCCTCCCAGGGTGTACCTGTGTTTAAGGTTTCCCCGACCAAGATGCAACACCTTGCACTTGGTGATATTGAAATTAATTCCATGTGTGAGCCTAGCTTCCAGGGTGTCCAGGTCCTTGCAGGGCCACCTCCCCTCTTCTCCCTCAACTACTGCTCCCATCTTGGAGTCATCCGTGAAGAGACTCATTTAACACCCTATACCCTCCCTGATGTCCGATATGTATGCATTAAACAGGATCGGACCCAGACCGAGCCCTGTGGTACCCACACAACCTCTCTAGGGTTTGAGAGCTCCCCACAGACCACTACTCTCTGAGTGCGTCCCAGCTAGCCAGTTTTCAATCCATCTGACCATCAAAGGGCCTACTCCTAACCCCATCAGTTTCTCCACCAGACCATTGTGGGGACAGAGTCAAACGCCTTGCTGAAGTCCAAGAATAATACATCCACAGGCTTACCCTGTCCAGTTCTGATGTTACCCATTCATAGAACTCCACAAGGTTGGTTTGACATGATCTACCTGGCACAAACCCATGTTGCCAACCATCCAGACCTCCCACCTCCAAGTACACCCCCAATCGTTCCTTTAGTATACTTCCATAATTTTCCCACCACTGAGGTCAAACTGATGGGTCTATAATTACCTGGTACTTCCCTCGACCCCCTTATGGATTGGTACCACATGTGCCTCGCTCAATCCCTAGGTACCTCCCTGTCTCAAGTGACTCCGCTGAAAAGCTCCGCCAGGGGTGCAGCCAGTATGTCCGCCAATTCTAGCAGTACTTTTGGATGAATGCCATCTGGCCCAGGAGATTTGTCTTTCTTTAGGCCTTGAGGGCTAACCACACTCCTTGGTGGAGATAGCATCATCCATCCCTCCCTTACTGGTCTTTTTATCCTTATCCAGATGTGACCCCTCTGGGTACCTTTCCTCCTCTTGCTCCATTTCTGTTGCTCCCCTGATCCCACCCTCGCCGTCATCCCTTCATGCCTTGTTTAGTAGATATCCCATCCCCCCCCTAGTGAACACAGAGGCAAAGTACTTAAATACCTCTTCCTGGTCCCTCGCCTCTTCCACCCACCTCCTTCTGATCTCAATCTGCTGAGATGGCCTCAGTTTTTCCACTCCCCAACAAACGCAAATGGAAGAACCCTTTTCCTCTATGTATCCCTGTGCCAGCCATGCCTTACTGACTTGCTCCTCACCACAATGGGTGACTTTTCTAGATGCAAGCTGGTACATTTCCTATCCCTATCCCTCTGTTGTTTTATATTTTTGTAGGTCGCCTCTTTCTCTGACTGCTACCTGACCTCACTGGACCACCAGCATGGTTTACGTGACCTGCTCCTCACGCTTCAACTTAGCGCAGATCCTGACTGCCCTGGCGAAGTCCCCCGTTTATGACCTCCCATCTCCTTCCACACTTGCCATTGAGGTAATCCCTTCAAGTGATCCTGAGAATATTTCATGCCCATAAAGTCTGCCCACCTGAAGTCCACTGCCAGTGTCCTAGATCTCACCCCACCCCCCATGCTTATTTGAAACCAGACAGTATTGTGGTCACTCCCAGTCAGGGGTCCTGTACAGCTATGTCCCTTACCAGATCCCCATCTGCCAGAACCACATCCAGGACATGCCCTCCCTTGTGGGCTCAATCACATGCTGTGTTAAGAACACATTCTGGAAGCCATCCAGCAGCCTCTGCTCCCTGGCCACCTTAGAGGACATGGTTCCCAGTTTGTACCTGGCATATTAAGGTCCCCATCAACACCCACTTTCTCTTTTGGACCACACTGGGCAATGATGTTGTCCAACAAACCATCCTCTAGAACATCACTCATCCTGGGCCCATGCTACCCCAGCTTGACCTTATCTCTGCTGGGGCCTGAAGGTGACCCATAAGGCTCCACGCTTCCCTGCCTCTTCTACCATAGCAATTTCTATATCATCTCTAATGAACATAGCCACCCACCCTCTGACCCTCCTTTCTATCCTTCCTAAGCATAGTGTACCCTGTAATATTTAGGTCCCAGTCGTGGCTTTTGTTGGCCCACATCTCCGTGACCGCCCGCCACATCTACCCCCCTCGAACAGCATGGCCTGGAACTCCGGCAACTGTTTCTAAGCTCCTGGCATTTACTAACACCGGCCCCCACCTCATCCCTGATCCTCTTGTCAACCCCACCCAGATTCCTATACTTCCATCCTCCTGCCCTCCTGAAACCTCCACCTCCAGTCTGTTTCCTTCCTCTTGGGCTTGATGGCTACTCCCTCATCTGGAGGAGAGGGCTTGGTCAGCCCCTCCCTCATCCCTTCCCCCTTACAAGTTTAAACCCCACCTTGCTTGTATGTAGTCAGCCATCCCCTGTTTAAGGACTCCTTCCCTAATGGGGCAAGATGAAACCTGTCCTGGCATATAGTCCCTTATCCTCCCAACTCCCATTCCAGTTCCCTAACACCCCAACCCATTCTCTTCACCCCACTTCCTGAGCCTAGTCATTAACCTCTGTGAGCTTCTTTTTTCCACTGAGGCCTTGGTACTGGCAATATCTCCAAAAGGAATGTTGCATCCATTATCCCGACAGACTCTGGCAAGTTCTTGGAACCTTGCTTGGATTTCAAAATGCTATTCCTCTAGATCATTAGTTCTCAAATGCACCAGGAAACCGGTTTCTCCACATCCCTAACCATTTCATACACCATGAACTTTGCTCTGTGCACTGTCAGCCCAGATACTCACTACCTTCACCTGGCTATGGCATCTACCCCCTGTCCCTCCCAATGGATACCCCTAATCATCGAGTCTCCCAGTAACAGAACCTTAACACCGCCATCATCCTTATAGTTACCTCCACTACGCCCTCTCAGCCCCCCTTCCCCTTTATTCATGATCTTAATCTCATGGAAGTCTTCCTGCCTTATTAGAGACCCTCGACACCCCTCCCTTTCTGCCTCCTTGCTATTTTGCCCTAACTCAAACCCCTCTGAATAGGTGTCCCTTTAACCTCTCTTATCTGAACCATTTATCCTGGCCTGATGGTTTCCCTTCCCCACCACCATCCTCCCCTTGTAATAGTACCCCGCCAGAGGTCTCTGTGGGTCCCCTGAGCTAGGGCCCCATCCTGGTGCACAGACCTCCCAGCTGAAGGGGGCCTCCTCTCACCTCCTTGTCTCCCAGTTTTCCAATCATGCTCTCTCTCATGTCTGAAATAAAGTTGTACTCCCATTTGCTTAATATATATGTTTCCTTCTCCCTCTGGGACTATGTCTATCCTTTCATAGCTGGTCTGTGATGCCCTGTGGTATCCGACTCCCTCCCGGCCTCTGTATAAGTTTCCTTCATTTCCGCCAACCCCTTCCTCCCTCTAGGTTGCTTAGTAGCTCAAATTGATGCTGACACTCTATATCAGCCTCCATCAAGTAACCCGAGTTTCCCCTGACTGCATCTCTAAACTGACCCCTTCTTCCTCTCTTGCACTGTTCACATTAGAGCTCCCTTCCCACAGTTCTGCTGTTTTAGGGCTTCCGCACAACAGCCCCTCCTGACTCTTCCTCCAGTCTCTTTGTATTCAGAGTGTTCATCCATACGCTTCCCCTTAGCATCAACTTCCTATCTAAGGTCCTCTGTCCCAATATCCCTCCTGCTTGCTGTAACATAACGCCCTGTAATTTCAGAGCATTGCCCCAGCCTCCCTCAGCCCCACCCTTCTGCTGCCCATATCCACACCCCTTATCCTTGTACACCTCCAGCTCCCACAGCTTACTCCTTAACCAATATACCTCACTCCTGATACAAGATAGCTGTCTACAGAGTGAGCAGCCTCCCTCTCTCCAGGCCCAATTTAGAATTATTGCCATCCCACAGCCTGTGCAGCCTACAACCCTTCCAAAGATGCCAATTTGATTAATTGTAAAATTGATAATTGTGTAGGTCATCAGACTTAATTTTTTACAGCCTAAAACACTATTCTGCATACATTGTTCAAGAAAAGACAGAATTGAAAACATGTTTTATTTTTTTCAGCAGTATTAAAAGCAGGGCCCCTACCTAGCAAGTTTGAGTAAACTATGCAGACTGGTAAAATCAGATATAAAGCAGGTCTTGGTTCAAAGCTCTTTCTACTGATTTATTTATTTTCTAAACAAGGAAAAGGGTTGGTTTCGTTAGTTATGTCACTTCAGGAATAACATTCAGCCTTCTTTCCAAATGTACTCTGATATTATTGCTTAACACTGCCTACATTTCTGTGGAGAGATGTTTGAAAATATGTTCCCATGGTTTAGGTATAGTGAGAAGTTCAAGATGTTCCAAGACAGTTAATGATGACTTTATTATTACTTCTTAAGACAATTTAAACATGCAGTCTTATTCTGCCATGTGTTCAAAATCCTGGTGGGAATGAGTTTGACAACACTGAGATCAATATGCCCGCGGGTGTGTAGGTGTATGTGTGTGGTTACAGTACATCTTTTTCTGAATATGTCTAATACAGTCTAGCATGATTCACTGAAATGACAAGGCAATGCAATACATGTTTAAAAATTAAAGAAAGAAAACTAATGGTTGCAAAATACTGCTCCATGCTGGCTTTTGCTAAGGAAAATAAGCTCATAAAACATATGTCATGGAATTTGAGTCTTGTAACGGACACGGATCTCTTTACTTCTACAAGAACCAGTTGCACAATGCAGCACTGAATATCAGGAGACCTACCAGCTTCCTGTCCCAATGGGTCTCCAGCTCAAGAAACTGCTTCTTCTCAAACATGACAATTTGGATGTAGGGGTAATTTATTTGGGGGTCTGTTACTGCGAAATTATCAATAAACCCTACCGAGTAATTAATGCATAAACAAACGGCTGTCTACAGAGCTTTAGATAAACCAGTTACAACAGCATGCAGCGCTCCTTGTATAGATATGAATATACCACTACTCGGTGAAATTGTTTAATAGCCAGGAAGTCAAATCGGGTTTACAGCAGTCACTCAGAGATCTCGGCAATTAAAACAGCACATCTACATGCAATAAAATACACAATGGATTATTTTATATTCAAGAGTTAAGGTTCCTGATACTATAAACAATGTGATAAACACTAGTCTCAAAAAATATTTATTGATCATATTTATTTTGGGGTCAGTATTTATTTGTAAGAAATTGTTAGTGCCAGTAGGTACTTTCCCTCATTGCTTAATATAAAACACTGCCTTCAATCAAATTTAACCCCCCTTTGTACAGGGTACAATATAGATGTCTATCCAAATGAACACACACACACACACACACACACACACACAATCTCTCTCCCTCTCTCTCTCTCTCTCTTTTGAACCTCTCTTTCTACATATATGTATTGCACCAAAAAACTTTTAATTATCATCTTGATTATTTCTAGTTGCAGGACATGCAATACCAGGGAAAGGAAGTATGTCTGGAAACCCCAGTTCCTACCAAAAACATTTAATTGTTACATGAGAACTGGCCAATGTGGATTGCACCAGTATGACATACAGAAATTACTTGCTTACCTTTTGCAATAGCAGACCTCCACTGCTGCAGTTCCACTCGTTGTAAACTGGGCTGATTTTGAGAAAACGAAAGGTTGTGTAGCACTCAAATGATTTAACAAAAATGTTGGTACAGTTTTTTGTAATAATTCCTAGCTAATCTTACTTCATAATGGGTCCTCCATTCTTTGTTACCACGCATCCAACAAATCAGACTGGCTGTTACATAATTAATCTGTGATCACACCAGCAAGCTATATAAAACAAAAGGTGACCTTTCTGAATAGTGGGTGACCTTCGCCAGTGTGGTTCCACAAATGTAATGTAAAATAAAATATGGCAGATAGAGCTGATTTTGAAAAAACACAGAAGGATTTGTAGCACATAAATGGACTAACAAAATCCAAAGGTGCACTCTTTGTAATAATAGGAAATGCTAGTTAATCTTATTTTTTAACAGGTTTACTGCTTAGTGTTGCTACACATCTAATAGGGATTTTACATCAGGCTTTCTGTTTACTGTTGTTCCTCTCCTAATAAACTGGGCCGTTTTATACAACGTTGTATAACAAGAGTTTGAAATTTGGGGTAATAAAGCAACGTGAAGGGGTCGTTGACCTTTTGCAATGATTGATGACCTCCAATGTGAAAAAGCAGCTCTGGGCAGAATAAATATAAAACTTAGCCCTATTTCTTTTAAACATAGTAATGGGCTGCTCAATAACATCTTGTTTTAATACAAGAAGTTGGAATTTGGGAAAATGAAATCAGGTAAAGCAGTCATGGACCCTCTTGTAATGATTGGTGATCCCCGATGTGAAATCAGTTCTGGACAGAATAAATAAATACAATATTCAGCCCTTTTGCAACAAGGCTCATACATATTGCCTCTGTGTCACTTGTAGTGTCTACTGTTGTGGTTTCTAAAGCTGATTTTTGAGTACATATAAAACAATTTTATTACAAAAAATGTTTTTCAAAATTAAAGGAATATTGTTAATTAATCAGCTTAAGAGGAAAAATGCTTAAAGCACAATTTCTCTGTCAAACTCACTGTTTGTATAATTGATTAATACTGGTGTATGGAATTTCATTAATTATGCGGGGTATTTAAAGAGTGATGTTTGATGATTGACTCCACCCCCTGAGGAAGACCCACATGGTTGGGTTGATATGTAGGGGTGTTAGTCCTGGTATTGACATGCTGATTCAAAACAAAATACTCAGCTTCTGATTTATCTCACATACTCTGTGTGTGCCCACTTCCTTCCTTGTTTACTAATGATTCTCTCCATATGCCTGCACCCTGCTCTCCTCACCACCTTGCCTGCTCCCTCCGCTTATCAGGTATACCACCATGTCCTCCTCCTCACCCTCTGCCATTTTCTTAGAGGACCATGGCAATCTCTTTTCCTTCTGCTTTACTCACTTCTGTTATGCAGAGGTTATTTGCTTTAGTTATAATCCTCCTTATTTTTGCCCACTGTGCCTCCAACCTCTCTGGCAGTACCCCTTCAAAGAAGTTTCTGAGACAGTCCCCTATTTCTTTAACATGAGACCTTCCAAAATCCAGGCCCTCATCTTCATGTGGTTAACCTCTGTTCCTGTCTTGATGTTAAACCACACTGTACAGTGATCACTGGTATCCAAGGGGCTGCCCACTGTGATGTCTACACTGCTGACCCTGTTTGTAGGTGCCAAGTCCAGCACTGCCCCGTCCCTAGTGGGTTCTTTGACTAGCTGCCTGAGAAAAGCTCCTGCAGAGAGCCAAGGATGGCCCTACTCCTTGCAGAACCAGCTGTTGGAAGGTTCCACTCCACATCTGGCAGACTGAAGTCACCAGCTAGCAGCGCCTCCCCCTTACTGGCCATTCTTATTATGGCTTCCCCAAGTGTCATATCCTACTCCTCACCTGGTGCTGGAGGACTGTACACTACAGATTTTGGCCCTGGAGCTTAGTAAGCCTAAATAAATTGAACCCAGTGGCAAAATGCAAGTTTCACACATTTTCATTGTGGTTCAGTAAGCCAAAGCAAGTTAGATGCAAGCTCCAGTCAGAATGTCAGTGTGTCACTGTTATTTTTTAATAGCTTTGATTTTTATATTAGATACATACTAACATTGCACTGTGAACCAGTGATCAGATTCATGTTAGGCCAATAAAAAATAACACTGCCGCACTGACATTCTGACCAGAGCTTGTGTCTAATTTACTTGTCTTACTAAACAAACTGAAAATGTGGTGACTTTGCAGAAATAAGGTTCCCCAGAAATAAGGTTTGGAAATCAGTGACTGGGGATCGAACCTGTGTGGCCAGGACTAGGGGGCAAACGTGCTCTCCATGAACCCTTGTAAGTTCATGAATTTGTAATATCTTCAGTCCAGATTTTTGCCATTGGCATTTTTCTGCACTTTCTTATGAACAGTACAGCTATCATTTTTCACACCATAGCCGAAATGTGTTTTTGCCCTTCCAGCACAGAAATGCGTGGTCGCTGTGGAAAATCACTATTCAGGACAGATTAAGAAAATCATAGTGACACTGCCCATGAGCGGAGGTCCCAAAATGCCTGTGCTGGCAATCTGCTGTAAAAAATTCCCAAACTACTTACATTACGGGTGTGCATTGCGCAGTTTCTATGCACGCTCCTGTCTTCACCAGTTTTTTTAATATTTCCACTGCAGATTTTCAACATTGCCATTTTTACACCTCCCCATGAACAGTACAGCTGTCATTTTTCACATCCTGTTCGAAATGTGTTTTCGCACCTGTGGTGCCAAATGGCGTAGTCACTGTGCAAAATCAACTTTCGGCTAACAAACTGATATTGCCACTGTTCATAAGGTGGGGTCACAAAAAACCCATGTTGAAAATTTGGAGTGCAAATACCAAATACCCTGAGGCGTTAGGGTTTCCGACCATGACACCCCAACCTGTAGACACTGACAGGCATCAGGGGTGTGACTTGGGATTGTTGCCTGTAATGCTCATGCCATTCCACACCCACCCACACCCTACAGCCAGTGAGAGGCATCAAGGTGTGCCTTGGACTCTTCGGCCCCAAAGTTCACCCAGTTCTCCTATACTGCACCCATCTCACCATATTCCTGATGGAACGGGGTGAGCATAAGGGCCAAAGACCGCAAGGCACACCGTGATACTTGTCGGTTTGCAGGGTACGGTGTGGTGAAATAGTGTAGCTGTTATGCATGACGACCCAAAGGCACGCCCCAGTGCCTGTCAGTCTCTGCACGGTGGTGGTGAGGTTGGCTTCAGTTCAATACTTCACTGCCATTCCTATTATGCAGCTCTCTAACTCCTACACTACCAATGCCAATGCCAGCAAGCAAACATTCGGCATTGACAAATGCTTGTTGATTTTAAACATTCATGTCTGCCAGACTGCCCCTTCTGTATTACAGCTGATCCCCAAACTGATTGCTGGGTTAATCTCAGCAGGCTAATCAGCACTACTTTTCTCAGTTCATGATCCACAGAGCAGAGTGGAGCGATTGCACCCCAGTGAAACCATGAGAGTCTGTAAGTTTATCTTCATTATTATTGCCATGAACTATTCATTTATGAAGCCTGTGTATTAAAACGGGAAGGACTGCTGTCTGCTCTGCAAGCGCTCCAACCATCTGCCTTTGAGGTGATGGTAGTTAAGTAGCGTTCACTTCTGAAGTCATGTCTGGGTTTTTTTGTGTGTGTGTGAAGATAAACTCCATTTAGTTTTAAGTGAAGTGACTCGGCAACTGCTGCAGTTTATTTTCCGAATTATCTTCTTTCTGCAGTCATAATATTTTAAAGGGCTCTTCCTTTTAAAGACAAGTTCAGGATTTGACACTTGTTGAAACACAAAAAACATAGTTTCCCATCTTAGTAAAGCTGCTTCTACAGAGGAATAAATGAAATATGTATCGGGTTGGAGGAATTGGCATGCTGTGGTCAGTTCAGCAGGCAGAGTGGCCTGGTTTTAGTGGACTCCACACTAAAGAGACTGTGGCACCAGTCCAGTTCTAGCTGTAGTTCCTGGAATCCTGTTTATACAGTACATTTCTCTTATTCTTTATTACTTAGGAAATATGTATAGCAACATGAACCTTGTCACTGGGACTTTCATCAGCTCATGCTGCTTGTCTGCATGTGATGTCATAATCTCCTGCCTGTGGCATCATATTCGTCCATGGAACCATTTACGATTCATAAAGAAGATTATGACATTGCGTATAAGACAGGCAGCAGTAGTAGATGAAGTCTGAGGGACAGGGATCCTATTTTCAAGCAGCTATCCTTAGTAATACAGAGCATGTGGAAATAAAGTAATAGATAAAAACATGTAAAAAAAGCAGACTTGCTTAAAAACAATATGTTTTCAAACTTATCCCGAACATGTCACAGGCTTTTTATTGTTGGATCAATTTACTCTGCAGGTAATGCTGTAATGGTTGTCCAAAATTATAGATGTGTCTGCTGTCAGGTGTGTTATATTTCAAACAAATATTCTACGAATTTAATCAAGCTCAGCTGTATGACCAGTATTTGGCTCTGTGCACGGTTTCTTCGTAAGTAAGTCTGGTAAAAGTATAAAATGCTAAATGTTGCAAGTAAAATGTCGTTTTGTTTACCTTGCCCCCAGTTCTTTATGACTAACCATCAAGACTCGACATGCGCTGCATGGAAACTGTGGTTTTCCATCTGGGGCCCTTTAATCTGAGCTTTAAACTAGCTTACACGATAAACTACAACTTATAGCATGCAGTGTGTTAAACGCTTTGCTGTGCTAGTCCTTCTCTCCCCTCTCACAGCTGTATTCTTCATGGTAACAAGAGAGACTGCGAGCTATACTTTACTATCCAATTCATACCCATTTTTAAATTACTTGGTAACTAGCGCTATGTCACATTGACAAATGCCACCCTCTCTGGCCTCGCCCACACCTTGGCCCCACCCACATCGTAACCTCCACCTTGCTACCCCTATGATTTTGCTGAAATGATGTCCCTGGTATTACTGCGGTGTGCAGCAAAAATTAGTGAAGGAAATACAGTGCTAAAGAAGTGTGCATGAAAATCTAATAATTATTTGCAGTGCTCTTACAGTCTGCATCAAAAAATAAGAAAGACTGAACAGTGGTACAACAGTGTAGCAGAAAGTCAATGCAGTGTATTAACAGTGCACTGATGAAAAGCAGTGCTTTGTCAGTCTGGACTGAATAACACTGAAATGAGACTCAAGATGGAAGTGTGCAATCCACTTCCCTCTGGGAGCCCTGATAGAGCTCTGTTGTGCTCGATCACTCATCCCTCTCACTAGCTCGATCTGTTTCTCTCACTGATGCATGCTGCCCTTTTGTACTGGGTCCCTGCCTGCATTGACACCTTTTTCTGAAATCTGCAGCAGTCTCGACAGAGCTCCCTTGAGCTCACTCACTCTCTCTCCCTCACTCGCTCATTCCATTTCTCCCAGCTCTGCAGGCTGCCCTTTTATACTGGCTCCTGCTTGCATTGGCACCTTCTTCTTCCTACAAAGAAATCTGCAGCAGTCCCGATAGCGCTCCGTAGAGCTCGCTCACTCCCCCTCTGTCACTCAGAAGTCCTATTTCTCCTGACGCTGCCGGCTGCCCTTTTGTACTGGGCTCCTGCTTGCATTGGCACCTTTTTCTGCCCACAAAAAAATTTGCAGCAGTACCGACACAGCTCCATTAAGCTTGCTCACTGTCCCTCTCTCACTTGCTCATTCTATTTCTCCTGATGCTGCAGGTTGCCCTTTTGTACTGTGCTCCTGCCTGCATTGGTACCCTTTTCTGCCCACAGTGAAATCTGCAGCAGTCCCGACAGAGCTCTGTTGAGCTCATTTACTCCCCTCTCTCACTTGCTCGTTCTGTTTCTCCTTACGTTGCAGATTGCCCTTTTGTACTGGTCTCCTACTTCCTTTGGCACCATTTTCTGCCCACAAAGAAATCTGCAGCAGTCCCAACAGAGCTCCATTGAGCTTGCTCACTCCCCCTCTGTCACTTGCTCATTCCGTTTCTCCTTGCGCTGTGAACTGCCCTTTTGTACTGGGTTCCTGCTTGCATTGGCACCGTTTTCTGCCCACAAAGAAGTTCACAGTTGTCCTTACAGAGCTGCGTTGAGGCTGCTCACTCCTCACTAGCTCATTCTGTTTTTCCTAGTGCTGCAGGCTGCCTTTTTGTACTGGACCCCAGCCTGCATTGGCGCTGTTTTCTGCCCACAAAGAAATCAGCAGCAGGCCCGACAGAGCTCTGCTGAGCTGGCTCACTCTCCCTCTCTCACTCGCTCATTCCATTTCAGCCGGCAGTGTAGGATATCCTTTCGTACTGGGCTCGTGCCTTCATTGGCACCTTTTTCTGCCCACAAAGCAATCTTCAGCAGTCCCTTTAGAGCTCTGTTGAGCTTGATCACTCCCCCTCTCTTACTTGCTCATTCTGTTTCTCTCACCGCTGTAGGTTGCCCTTTTGTACTGGGTCCCTGCTTGCATTGATGCCTTTTTCTGCCCACAAATCCACAGCAGTCCCAACACAGCTCTGTTGAACTCACTCACTCCCCCTCTCTCACTCACTTGAGGGTATCAAACAGGCTAAAGAATATGACTCAGGAGGTAGTGATAAACCACAGTCACTCAAGTGGATGGGAGAGTGACCACTGGAGTATCACAGGGATCAGTACTGGGTCCTGTCCTCTTCAGTGTCTTCATAAGTGACATGGCTGCAGAACTGGACATGAAGGTGTCTCTTTGTGAATGACACAAACATCTTCAACAGGGTGGACATACAGGAAGGGGTGAACTGTGCTTTATCCTTTAGAGGGCTACTAGCATCTGACCTCTTCTTGGCACAGCAGTTCGCACACAATTTGTTCTTTCTAAATGAGTACCTCTTCCACCAGGTTAACTTATCATCATACCAATTAATCTTTAGCATCCATCTTCAGCTGTCCTGCTCAGTCTCAACTTTGTAGGTCAAGTCTCTTTTGCTATGCAACCTGAGGGCTGTCCTGGCCTACCATATGTTTTTCATTTTCCAGCTTTCTGCACCTACCAAAGTGTGGTTTTCTGCTACCTAAGGCCCCAGGAGTCCAAGTGGGTTTGAGAGAGAGCTTAGTGGCTGAAACAGGGTTGAACTGACATACCACAGTCTGTGCAGCCATGGACGGAGGTATCCCTGTTGCAACTCCACTGCTTCCTGCCCTTTCATATGGCACTGAGGCTTATGTTGCAGTCCCCCTGCACAAGTGTTCCCACTGCAGCTGCACCTCAAACTGCCACTACCTGACACTTGGGCCCTAATTGGCTTCTCCCTCACTGGCACCCATCATCCAATTAAACCCTCCTGCTCCCACCCCCTGTGTGCTATCCACCCCACGCCCTCTGTTTCCTGTTATGGCACACAGTATCCAACGAAACCCTCCCACTCCCTCCCTCCATCCCTCTCTGTGCTGTCCACCATACACCCCACTGGAGCTGGCATCCAATGAAACCCTCCTACTCCCTCCCTCTGTGAGCTGCCCAGCCCGCACCCTCCTTTACCCATCCCTCCACTCAAATCCTCCAACTCCCTCCCTCCTTCTGTGTGCTTTTCCATCCTGCATCTTCCATTCCCCTAACAGACCTTGCATCCAATTAAACCATCCCTCTCCCCCCCCTCTGCATGCTGTCCACCCCACACCTTCCATTCCTTGTCCCAGCACCCAGCATCCAGTTACATTATGTGCTATCTGCCCCCCACCCCACCCTCTATTCCCCTGACCCAGCACCCTGCATCCAGTTAAACCCTCCCACTCCCTCACTCTGTGTGCTGTCCTTCTAATGCCCTCCATTCCCTGTCCCATCACTCAGCATCCAATTAAACCCTCCCACTACCTGCCTCTGTATGCTGTCATATTTAATCATATGTCATATGCTTGTTTAAGATGTGTCTCTGATTCTGGTACTTTTTTCCTGATTTTTTTTTTTTTATGCCTTGTTCCAGTGTCCCTGATTTATGAAGCAAGAGGTTAAAATACATCAATCAATCAATCAATCAATCAAATCTTTATTTAATCAGGCGAACATCATTGAGCATAGCTCATTTACAAGATGGACCTGAGTGGTCAAGAAGTGCAAGTGTTATTACATAGACAAAGGTATCATAAACAGTAATACAATGACAGGTGTAACAAAAAACAGTAATACAGTGGCATGAGTGCTAGTATATAACAATATACATATGTACAAGGCATTAACACTTTTAATCTGTGAGACAATAGGCAGTTGGCACATCAGAAATTAATATGTAGATTATAGGACTTAGCAGGCATTTTGAGGGTCATGCAGCGGGGTGTCATCAGAGTTGTACAGTTGGGGGCACTAATAGTTAAAATCTTAATCAAGCTAGGTGGTCTGGGGGCATGTCGCCACCCCCCAAAACATTTTGAGATTTTTACCTTAAAATGGTGTTTTTTCCTGCATTTTAATTGACATTTTACAGCTGAACTTGAGCTACCCTTGCCAACCCAAAAATTGATATTAAAATACCTTTTTCTGAAAAGTTCCAAAACACCTTTGAACTGCCCCACGTTAAGAGGGACATACCACATTTCACCACTCAGAATTGCTCTTTTCCACACCCATAACATATGGAAAAGGTTCTAGACAGACAGAGAAGGTGCTGCAAAGTCAGACTTTAAAGTAGAAATTCAGAATACCCTGATGCTGATTTGCTGAACAACATTTCACTTTGTACAAAATAAAAATGGCACTAGTTTCCAGTGTTTGGAGATAGTATCTCCTAGTAATGCCAGATGGAAAATAAATTCAGAGGGAAAATGTGTGGAAAAACAAGCAAGCAGGCCAGCTACCTTTACCAGTGTGTCTGGTGAAATAAATGTACTAGCTGCCTGCATTTTAATGAAAGACACAATTCAGATCAAAGGCAATGCCAGCAGCTATTTAGCATGACTGAAGAATCCTTGTCCATAGCCAGGTCTATGATGACTGGGTCCTCACTATATGCCCTACTCCAGTAAACGAGCATTTGTCAATGTCGAACATTCGCTCACAGGTATTTGCATTGGTGTTTGGCATTTATGCAGGCCCCCCCCAGTTGTATCCATGTCCCTTTATCATCCATATCCCAGTAGAGTACCTCTCTGTAACTCCACTTGCATTGTATCAACATTTCACCCTCATGCTTCTTAAGTGTCTGTCTTAGGAACCCTAACACCCTGGGTGTGCTCAAGGGTATGAACCTGCGTGGTAACTGCTCATCCCATGCTCGTAACACATTCATTCAGTGGAATTATTTCACCATATTTTTAACATAGGCATTTTGTCACCTCTGGTCATAAACACTGTCACTCTGCTTTTCTTACTGTGTACCGAACACTGATTTCCCACAGCAATCACACTATTCTGCGCTGGAAGTGTGAAAGCACATTTCAGCCAGGATGTGCAAAATGACAGCTGTACTGTTCATAAGGAGGTGTGGGGAAAATGCAAATGTTGAAAATCTGGAGTGAAAATATGACAAATTTGTGAAGTTAGAAGTGTGCATGGAAGCTGTGCAAGGCACACTTGTAAAGCAGTCATGTTTTGGAATTTTTGCACTGAATTTTCAACATAGGCATTTTAGGATGTCTGCTCATGAAGAGTGCACTGAGGTTTTCTTACTCTGTACCGAACATGATTTCCCACAGCTGCCACGCTATTGTACACCAGAAGTGTGAAAACACATTTCAGCCAGGATGTGATAAATGACAGCTGTACTGGTCATAAGGAGATATGGGAAATGGCAATGTTGAAAATCTGGAGTGGAAATATTAGAAATTTACAAAGTTATGAGTGTGCGTAGAAACTGTGCAATGTACGCTCGGAACACAGCCATTTTATGGACTTTTGTGAACAAATTTTCAATATAGGCAGTTTAGAACCTCTGCTCATGAACTGTGTCACTGTAATTGTCTTACTCTGTAGCGAACACTGATTTCCAACAGTAACCACTTACCCCCCATAACAGTGACAAAGGACAAATGGCAAGTACTATTGGTGATGCTAGTAAAGGAGGGCAGGATGGGAGGGGGGAAAAAGGGTGGAAGGTGGTTACCCTTAATGCTAGGAGCCTTGGGAGGAAAACTGCAGAGTTACAGATGCTCATGGCAGAGGTAGAGGTGGACATTGCAGCCATCACAGAAACATGGGCCACCCAATACAATGACTGGGACCTGTCTGTACCAGGGTACAGGTTATTTCATAGGGATAGGGTGATTAGGAAAGGAGGGGGTGTGGCACTATATGTGAAGGAATGACTGAAGTGTGTAAGGGAGGAAGGGGAGGAGGGTAGTATGGAGTCACTTTGGATGTAAATCCAGGATTCCAAGAATAGGATTCTTAGAATGGGAGTGGTGTACAGGCCACCATCTCAGACTGAGGAGTTAGACAGGGAACTAGCAGGACAGATCAGGAGGACCTGCGAGAAGGGTAGTGTGGTGATTGTGGGGGACTTCAACATGCCAGGAGTGGACTGGAGTACCCCAACAGCCAGGAACAGAAGGGAGCAGGTACTGCTGGATGCCTTCCAGGACAGTTTCCTGCTGCAAATGGTCACTGAACCAACCAGGTTAGGGAATAACCTTGATCTTGTGCTGGCAAATGGGGACTTTGTTTTGTGAGAGAACTTACAGTGGAGGAACTGCTGTCAGGGAATGACCACCACTCAGTATGGCTCACATTGGATATGGGCAAGGAAGGAGTGGAATCTGGCACAAGAGTGCTGGACTTCAGGAGGGCTGACTTTGGGAGGATGGGGGAAGTGGTAAAAGGGTACCTGGCCAGAATTCAATCTAGTATGGACACTAACCAGAGGTGGGAGCTCATAAAGCTGGGGATAGTGGAGGCAACCAAAACCTGATGCAAGGCCCAGAGCAAGAAGTCTAGGGCTAAGAAACTGAGCTGATTGAGCAAGAAGGTCATGGAAAAGGTAAGAAGAAAAAGAGCTGCCTTTAGGAAGTACAAGAAAACAGGGAGGGGGGGAGGACAGGGAGGAGTACTTGACAGAACCGAAGCAGGTGACAAGAGCAGTAAGGAGAGCCAAAGCATCTACGGAACTCAGGCTGGCACAAGGCATTAAGAAGGGGGAGAAGGACTTCTTTAGGTACATCAGGGAGAAAAGGAGCTGTAAGGACCACATAGTAAGGATTAGGAAGGAGAGCGGTTGGGTGGAAGCAGGGTGCGATAAGGTAGAAGCACTAAATGAGTATTTCTGCTCAGTATTTACTAAAGAGAAGAGGGGGATGACACCCAAGGGGGGAGAAATGGCAGAAACAGGGGGGAAGGGGTGACAGATGGGGAAATCATGGAGGGCAGAGTTTGAGAGGGTTTGAAGGCACTGATGGTGGACAAGGTGCCAGGCCCAGATGGCATCCACCCCAGGGTACTGAAGGAGCTGGCAGAGGTCCTTGCAGGACCTTTGGCAGACCTATTTAATGCCTCACTACATTAGGGGTGTGTACCTCAGGACTGGAGGATGGCTCATGTGGTGCCCTTCCACAAGACTGGTCCCAAGGATGAACCGGAAAACTACAGACCAGTGAGCCTCACATCCATCATGGGTAAGCTAATGGAGACTATCCTGAAGAAGAGGCTGGTGACCCTCCTAGAGGCCAAAGGACTACAGGACAGCAGACAGCATGGCTTCATATGGGGCAGATCCTGTCAAACCAACCTGGTGGAGTTCTATGACTGGGTAACTAGGCAACTGGACAGGGGCCATGCAGTGGATGTCCTGTATCTAGACTTCAGTAAGGCATTCGACTCAGTGCCGCATGGAAGGCTGGGAAGTAAGTTAGTAGGCACAGGGGCCGGTGCAAAGCTGGTGAGATGGGTAGCAAACTGTCTTCAGGGAAGGCAACAGAGGGTGGTGGTGGTGGGTGGGGAGCTCTCACACCCAAGGGTAGTGACGAGTGGTGTTCCACAGGGCTTGGTGTTGGGACCAGTGTTGTTTGGGATATTCACTGCAGACATATCATAGGACATCAAGAGCGAGATCAGTCTGTTTGTTGATGATGCCAAGGTAGGAGCAGTGGTGGATGACCTAGGGGGATGGCAGGGGTTGCAGGATGATCTGGCAAAGCTTGAAACCTGGTCAGACACCTGCCAACTGGAGTTTAATGCCAAAAAGTGCAAAGTGCTGCATTTTGGGATGAAGAACCCAAGGAGGAGTTACCAGCTGGGGGGAGTGCAGTTAGCCCAGACAGAGGAGGAGAAGGATCTGGGGGTGCTCATTACAGGGTCAATGAACAACTTGGCACAGTGTAGGAAGGCAACTGCAAAGGCCAACAAAATGCTGGGTTGTATTGCAAGGGGTATATCCTCGAGAAGGGAGGAGGTGATTCTGCCACTGTATAGGTCATTAGTTAGACTGCACCTGGAGTACTGCACGCAGTACTGGTGCCCGTATCTGAAGAGGGACATTAGGTTACTGGAGGGGGTGCAGCGCAGGGTGACAAAGATGATCAAGGGGCTGGGGGACTTATCATACGAGAGGAGGTTGAGGGAGTTGAACATGTACTCACTGGAGGAGAGGAGGGATGGAGGGACATGATTAAAACCTTTAAGAACGTGAAAGGAATAAACAAGACAGGTACAGAGGGGCTGTTCAAAGTAAGGGAAGGGAGGGACACCAGGGGCCATGTTATGAGACTGGAGAGAGGAAAGTTCAGGAGGGAGATGAGGAGACACTTTTTTACAGAGAAGGTGGTGGCTGGGTGGAATGCGTTACCTGCAGAAGTGGTATCCAGTAGAATAGTGGACTGCTTTAAAAGGGGATGGGATAGGACAAGTGGGAGGGTCAATGAAGGGGAAGGGTGGAAGGGAGGGGCAGCTGCAGAATAAGGGGTGCTAGTTGCACATTCCAGCAGACTTGATAGACCTCTAGGCCTTTATCTGCTGGCAAATTTTGTATGTTCTTATTTTGCGCCAGAAGCACAAAAACACATTTTGGGCAGTATGTGAAAAATGACAGCTGCACTGTTCATAAGGAGGTGTGGAAACATGCCTATGTTGAAAATCTGGAGTGAAAATATTACAAATTTGCAAACTTATCAGTGTGCATGGAAACTGCCTAATGCACGCTCATGAAACAATAATTTTTTGGAATTTTTTCACCAGATTTGCAACATAGGCTGTTTGAGAGCCCACCTCATGAACACCAACACTGTCATTTTGTTAATCGGTCCTGAAAGGTGATTCTGCACAGTGGCTGCAAAATCATCTTTTGGGACTGAATAACACAATGACAATGATTGAATTCACGTAGAGGGGTCACAATAACCCCATGTTGAAAATGTGGTGCCAAAATTTCCCAAAATGGCCGAGATATGCACCAAAGTTTAAAAAACCCTGTTTATGCCATTATGCAGCTTGCCGGCATTTCTTCAGTCCGTGGTTGGCTTTGAAGAGTGCAGACGTGTCCCGGTCCACCAAATATCATTGCGCGGGGCTCCAGAGGTAAGTATGGGGTGAGTGGGGTGTGGGGAGGTGGGTGCAGAGGGTGGGTGCTGATTGGCGGGGGGGGGCCAAAGACTCACCGAGGGACTGTTTTCTTGTTTTACAGGATTTAAGAAAAAAAAAAGAAAATGAAAGCTTTTGGCATGCTGGGGTGGGCTCCCAGCATGCCACCTAGGTGAGGGTGTGTGTGTGTGGGGAGGTGGGAGCACAGAGGGTGGGTGCGGGTTGGCAAGCAGGGGCAAGGGACCAAAAAAAAAGGATGCTGCTGGCACGCTGGGGTGCGCTCCTAGTGTGCCACCTAGATATTTGCTGGGAAGGGGGTCTGGAGCCGGTGGGGACTGGGCACCTACTCCAGCCATACAGTGTGTGTTTGTGTGTGTGTGTGTGTGTGTGTTTGTGTAAGCAAGAGCATGCTGGGGTGGGCCTCAGTGTGCCAACTGTTTTTTGGGGTGTATGCAGCAGCCGGTTAGATTGGGCACCTACACACAGTGGGATGAGGGGTGCATGAGCTGAGAGGGATTGGGTACTCCCCTCGGCACACAAGGTGGGGGCCGGGGAGAACAGGAAGGCGGAGGACATTAACAGAAGGAGGAAGCGGGAGGCCTTTGAAGCCGAGCTGTGCATGAAAGCAGTTCTGCTGATGTGTATGCTAATTGCATACACCACCGCTGATTGCAGTGGAACTTTTGTTAGAAGTGAAGATCAACACAGCTGAACTGCTGTCATACACAGCTTGGCATGCATTGGTCCTCTAGGGTCGCACCTGCTGCACTGAGCACTGCATTGGGGAGGAGGGTCACACACCTCCAAAAGGCACACTGTTGTAAGACGTTCCTTGCACATGCGCACAAGTGAAGGTAAAAATTAGCACTTACGTTATAAGCATCAATGCAGCTATGCATGCCAGTCCCTAGCTCAGTTACAAGCTCATCCTCCAAAACCGCATTTCTCTGTGCTGTGCACCTTTAATATACATGCAGAAATAATTCACTTAAGCTTTCAGTCTTTTTAAACTCAAACACCTCCTCTATGAAATCAATCCATTCTTATCCCTACTAACAGCCAGGAAGACCAGTACCAGACAGGCTTAGTTCTGGCTAGTCAAAAGAACACCACCTCTTCCATGGGCATCTCTGAAGAATTCAATTGCCCAAAAATGACAAACTTGACCCCCACCTTCACTTATCTCCAATCTCGCTGGCTTGCTCACTCAATAAAGGGCACGGCTGGGGGGACAGGTACAGTTCTTCTGCTCACTGTCAGATTCCACCATAAGTGCTCAGCGGCAGCACCCATCAGTCATTAACTCAGGGTGAGTGCTATGCAACCTGTGTCAGTGCTCAGTGTCTCTCTTAAAATCTGATCATGTTTTGAGTCTACAGCTGTTTCCAAACTAACAGCATCTGCCATTTTTATTCTGGTCTCTCACCTCCCGCTGCACACAAAATGAGTTAGTTTTATTAAAATTATAAATGGTGACACCCCAGAGGGAAGTGGAGTGTACACTTCCATCTTCAGTCTTATTTCAGTGTTATTTCAGTCCAGACTGACAAAGCACTGCTTTTCATCAGTGCACTGTTAATACACTGCACTGACTTTCTGCTACACTGTTGTAACACTGCTCAATCTTTCTCATGTTTTGATGTACACTGTAAGAGCACTGCAAATAATTACCAGATTTTCATGCACACTTCTTTAGCACTGTATTTCCTTCACTAATTTTTGCTGCACACTGCAGTAGCACTGCTCAATCTTTCTTATTTTTTGATGCAGACTGTAAGAGCACTGCAAATAATTATTAGATTTTCATGCACAGTTCTTTAGCACTGTATTTCCTTCACAAATGTTTGCTGCACACTGCAGTAGCACTTGCAACACTTTATAATTTTATCACGCTTCTTTAGCACTTCATTGTCTCAGCAATCTAGTTACCCTTACTGAATTTGTCACAATGGCATTACAGTGGTATAGCAATGGCAATACTGTGGTCAGCTGAAAAATCCACAATAGTACTACCCAGTGGTACTCTGGTATCACAGTGGTAGGTGATATATAGGTTTTCCTCTGTGCATTGGCAGTGCACTGGCAGAATGGTATCCCTAATGGCATTTTTTACCATTTTCTCTGTATCTTACACTTACACTGGTAATACAATGGTATCACGAAATTTTGAGATTTTTGTCAGCTCCCACAAATACTGGTACACTGGTAGCACAATGGTACTGCGTTATTTTGACATTTCAGTATTTGGTACCTCTCACAGCAACCCTAGACTCATGTGGTAGCACAGTGGTACCAGTATTAATCTCATCATATTCTGTACTCTAACACATTGTTAAGATGAATTACATTATCAACCTCATGGAGAACAGCTCTCAATTCCATATTTGTATTTGTTCACTTGTCTTTATCTTACTGGTAATGGACTGTTATTGTTCACATAGACCAGAACATTAAAAGTGCATTTGCGATCGCTAAATGGGAAAGTGACTCTCAAACAACACTTTGCACCCCAAAAACAGGGTAGGATCACAAAACGATATCTTGAATAGCATAATTAGTGAGTCTCGACCAGTTGGTAAATGACTCTAAAAGCTGTTGCCTCCCTAGACCAGGTAGTATCACCTCTGCCTCCTACCACTGCCCCTTTGAGCTCCCACCATCAGTAATATCACACTTCCCTTGGTGTTCAGTGGTGCTGCTGTCCATTCCATACATTGGAAACTGCCAATAACTACCTGCTCACCCAGTCCCACCACTCACACCATTCATTGCCCCCAATATATGTTTATGGACTCTCCCCACAGTGGCAATTGGCACAGACACTCTGCTAACCTCTGTGACCAACTGAGGACAGAACGCCAGTTTTGCTCTCATGTGCCAATTGTATGAACAGCTGTGTACAATTAGCACATGATTGTGAACTATCATCCATTTTGCGCCTGATCAAGGAGCTGAGAGGATGGTCTGTGCCAAATGTGGAAGGGGTGTCAAATATATAAGGCTGGGGACCAGAGGGTAGTATTTGCTGTAAGAACTAACTGGGTCATGGTGGGGACTTTGGATATACAGGGGCAAGAACTTTCACCAACACACACCACTGCTCACTCTATCAGGCCCTGGGCTGGTTTCCCATCAGCCCAACAGACCTATCTCCTGGCCAGCACAGTCAATAAGGCCATTCAAAACCGAGTTACCTCTCTGCAATCCCACCTTCTTTGGCCAAAAGTGTTTGTTCCAGAGCTCTGCCTCACTGCTGGCCCCATGCTTGACTGCCCCCTAGTCTCCACCATATGGGTAAATGTGCATTCTCATCTGCAGCCCCTTTCCTTTGGAATAACCTTCCCTCTCCACTTAAGCACCACTGACTCTGCAGGACTCTTCCACTCTCTCCTTGGATCTCACCTTCTGTCCTCCACTACTTGCTCCTGCCCTCCCAACTTATTATCGTCCCTCTACTTCCCTTCCCTCCTTTTCCTTCTTAGTCCATACCTACACTGCCATGATGCACTTTTTCCTTTACTCATCTCAGATCATGCCTAATTTGTATTACAACTTGGCTACTACTGTGCCTGCTATTGTCATGAATGTTATTTATCCATTGAGCTGCAAGTTTATATATATCTTCATATAAATATCCTGTATATTTGTATTACTATCTATTGTATGCATTGTCCCAGCCTCCTTTGTATTTGCTTTTATTCCTGTGCCATCCTCTATGGCCCAGGTCATGCCTGAAAATGGTTCTCGGACCAGTGCACCTACTCGTTATACAAATGAATGAGTAAATAAATAAATGGAAACCACTGAACATCAGGGATAGTAACAATCTACTGTATACCTGTGGGGTGATTGTAGGATGGGGTAGGATTGGAGAACAGGTATATTAAGAACCTGGACCTGTGGGATAATTAGGTGAGGGGACCCAATGGAGACTGTTTCCCAGGAGGGTTCTTTGGTGGTGTAACTGCCAGGATACATTTTGCCTGGTGCTGTAATGTGGCCTGTGCTGTAATCGGCATCAGCAACATGGCTGTCACACCAGCATGGGTGAACCCTTTCTCCACACCCTCCTGAGTGTCAACCCTATAACAGGTTTTGGTGGCATCTGCAAATGACATACTTCCCATTCAGTTCTTCTGCAATTTACTTACGAAGACACTGAAGAGGCCCACTCCTAGTACTGAGCCCCGCCTGCACCATGCCTTAACCAACTGTTGAAAGCCGTGTGGAGAGTCCTATGTTCTCCCAAGATGTATATAGGCAACCTTTGGCAAAAGCCACCATGCTGTTTCTTGAGGACCCTCCCACTATCCCTGAAATTTCTGCACTACCCCTACCCCTGCTCTGCATAGGTCATTTGTCCCTGGGTGGACAATGACATCTAGCTCCCTCCTCATCTCCTGCTGCCTAATGATCCACTGTAGCTGCTTTCATCCCTCCAAGCCAAAGTATCTCTCAGGTATTTCACCTCCCTCTCCCTTTACCCCACCCTGTTCACAAGTCTATCCCCTAATTAAGTCCGCCACCAGCAGTTGCTTTTTTCCTACTCAGCTGGGGGGCCTCATCCTCCTCCTTGTAACTGTGAAATGGTCCATGGACAGTGCTTTCCTTGGGGAAGGTTTCTCCAGGGACCTAAAGGGTGGTTCAGCTGCAGGGAGAGTGGTTGGCTGGGTAGGGCCCATTTCAGATGCAGGGAGAGTGGTTATTAAACAAAGCAGGTGAACTGAAACTCTGACAAACAAACCGGCACAGGGGCAGAAAATGCAAGCCCCATTGGAAAGAGCACAGTGAGGCTACAATAGATCATCTACCGGAGAAGTCTCAGGTCAGGGAACTACAGCTGAAGAGAACATAGAGAAGAGGTAGGCATCAGAAAATGATGCATGGGGCAGTGGACAGACATGGACTTATGAAGGCATGCATGGGAACCACGGATGCCAATGTTGGGGGTGCTAAGGCCAGCTTAGTAGGTGGACATTGACCTGTAGACAGAGTGCACAACACACAGGGGATCTCTGCATCCCTGCATGCTGGATAGCAGGAAGTGTAACATGGAGCATGGCCCCACTTCAGCACAGTAGCTGATAGGGGGCACAGGACACTGTGGACACAGAACTTGAATGTGACCACAGTGCAAGCACAGCTTGAAGCACTGGGACTGTGGGCAGACAGTGGCACTACAGTACTGGTACAAACCACCACAGACAGTAGCAACTGCCACAGGTGTGGCCCATGGAGTGTGATGTGCATGCAATTACACCCGAATGCCTGAGCTGGAACCAAAGCCGGTCAGTGTTGCACAGTCCTTTGGCATAATGGAGGACAGCGTGGAAGCCATGGAGGGGCCAGAGTGCTCAACTGCAACCCCAACAACATGGACAATCTGTGAGGTGGTACCATCCAGGAAGGGAAAGTCCAAGCTAAATGTGAATGGCTTCCTCCTGGTCCATGAATGGACCTGCAATGAGACAGTGTACTGTTTTTTTAACATATCATATTTTTCACCTACTGCAGCACACACTCCAGCTTGGGGCATCCAGCAACCAGCTCCACCCACCTGGAGAGCTGGGTGCTCAAACTGCACCCAGGAGGATCAGGAATGACCATCATGCCATCTTGCTGAGAGCTCCCCCTGCCTCTACTAGCTAGGACAGCCCCAGACCCTCCTCAACAGGACTCCACCAAAGTCCTCCAGGTGGCTCAGAGCACAGCCATCAAGCTGAAAAGTCATGCCCAGACATTTTCCTTCTATTGGCCCCAGTAGCATGGATGTGCAATGACATCCAGGAGCAACATACCAACATCTGCCATGCTCCCCATCTAGTGTCACTGACATTAGTAGTGCCTCTGAGCATCCCCAGGGGGCTGCTACAGCACAGTGAAATTCCCCAGCCCACCCCAGGACTGGGAAAGCAGTCTGTGGATGTTCGATCCCAGTCCTCCCCTGCCGACCCCAATGGCCCAGGCTCAATCCTGAACCTGGGTCACTGGCATGTTACAATGTATGGCATCCAGCACCCAACCCTCAGCACCACTGGGATGGCATGAGACAGTGTAATGGTGCTGCCAGCACCATAAGTCCAAGTCCTGCCTCAGCCAGGCCATCACACTGCTCCAGGATGGCCAGCACCACCTAAAGAAAAAGAATGAGCACAGTCATGCTCTGGAGGTGACAGATGCTCTACCAGCACAGGTGTTGGCAGGCATCAAGTAGAAGGCACACAGCACTGTGGCTAGCCCCGCATAGCTACTGCAGAGTGAAGCAACTGCAATGACCACTGAGCTGTGCAACAGTTGCCAGCAAGAGGACCGTGGCAGATTGTGAACAGGACCCACCACATGGACTCTCTAACCAGAACCAGTGACACTGGCTGACCTCACTATCCTCAAGCAGCTACAGACGATGACTGGATGGCCATGGTACAGCAGGATCACTGGCAGCACCACCCACCAGGTCCTTCTCACTCATCACAGAGGACAAGATCAGGGACCTAGCATAGGCACCTCTTCTGGATGGATGGATGGTACATTCAAGACTGTGCTACACCTGTTCACCATTGTACACCATCCATGCACCCATGGGGATGGGCCCTAACAACCCCATTATGTCATTGGTGTATAAACCGATGACGCACAAAGAGCCTGCAATGTTACTGCACCTTGTTCCAGGAGCTGAATAAATATGCCAGTATACAGTCCTGCAACCTCAAACCACCTACAATCATCACTGACTTTGAGTAGGCTGTGATCAATGCCTGTAAGATAGAATTTCCACAAACCTCAAACAAGGGACACCTGTTCCACTTTTGGCAGATTGTGTGGTGGAAAGTCTAGAGCTTGGCCTTGCTCCACAATACAGAAGTGACCCATGACTTCAGCCTGAAGATCCATGAACCTCGTGGCTCTCGCCCATCTCCTGGCACAGGACATTCCAGCAGCATCTCAGCCTCCTGAAGTCAACCATTCTGCCCAATGCCACAAACATTCTTCTATTGTTTCGAAAGCAGACACATGTGCTGGGCAGGATATGGTTGTACAGTATGTGTACTACAGTTGCCAACGATACTTACTTCCCATGTTTCCACTCAGCTGTGATTGGTTGTAAGATCTCAACATGCTTAAGTATGCTGTGACCCAAAGCAATGCCCAGACCTGGCACTGCCAACTCCATGCCCTGCTCGAAAGGGTATAGGGTCTATGACAATGCTAGCAGAACTCCACAGGGAACAGCAATGGATCTATGTCACCAGGGAAGGCATTTGTTGTGACTGCCATGGACACCCACCCAAAAAGAGCTATGAGGAGTGAATAAGGATGGTACTAGCATCCAAGGACAGGGCAAGCTGCTGAAGTTCCTCTGTGGCATGGCATCCAACACCACCCTGTAGGGTTCCCATGGTGACTTGGCACCTGACAGTTGTAGACTCACAGACACATCATGCATAGCCACCAGGTTGCCACTTTGGCCCCTACTGTTGAATAACATTTCACCCCACATTTAACATGCACCCTAACCTGGTGGTGATGTCTCATCACAACACTGCTAGTTATCTCCAAGCAGCCCACTGCACCCCTGCCACATCTGCACTGTGTGTCACATGTCACACAGGTCTGAAGCTGTGTGAGTGCCCACCAATCCTTCCAGCTGTGCAACTGTGTGGTAACAGCATTCCCACTATGGGCCCTCTGTGGAACCCCCCCACAACACACCTGGCAGCCTTCATGCCACAGTGGGCTCCTGTGTCACAGCCCCCCAAACACCTCCAGTCTTTTTCTGCGTGGAAGGCTCATGTGGCCCACTGGTATAGCATGACACGACCACCCGCGCACATTGCATGGTTATGCAATGGCATGCTGCTCTGTGTCCTGACATCCACATGGTGTTGCTGTTGACAATTTCTGGTGCAGCTATCCATGCTCGCTGTGCCGCTTCTGCTGTGTGCCTGTAGAAACATGTATGCACTCAACCAACAGGCATGGTATTTCAATTCCTTCATGCATGCCCAGTTGGTTGGCTGTCAGCTGACATAATCATACATGCAGGATGCACGGACAATCCGCCATGCTGCCTGGGATGGCTGGTCAACACACTGGGGCATGTACGGCTATTTATTTCATCCTTATCTCACGGATGGTGAGACAGTCATCCCTACCAGGGGGTCCGTGATCAGGTCAGTGTTCCTTGGAGGGTGCACCATAGGGGTGGGTGTTTTCACATTGTCTGTGCTGTTCAGTAGTGTCTCAGGTCCTGCATGGGAGGCATAGGTTGGGATCGGTGCTCATGTGTTTGAGGAGGTCCACTACAGCACACAGCATCCCACCTTCTGGCCTGACAGTGTCAGGCACTGTCCTGCGGTCAGGCCATAGTGTGCTGCTGGGGCTGTTGTTGTTGTGTGTGGGATGGGCATGTCAGACTAATAAGCTGCTAGATTATAAAAGGGTACCTAGCAGGGCAGGGTTTTCTATGTGCAAACAGAGTGGTCAGTGGTGCTATGGGCAACTGGTATCTGGGCAAGATGGGAGTGTGGTGGGTCCAGATACAGAAAGAGTTGTTTTCTAGAGGGTGCTGGTCCAGCCTCTAAGGAGGGTGCTTGGTTTGGTGAGACTGGGAGGTTGGTCCAGCTGCAGGGAGGTGGTCTACTGAGGTGGGGAGGCAGGCCTGGAGGGTTTATCTGCAGAGGGATCTGCATCTGAGGGTAGGAAGGATGGCCCCAGCAGCCAGCCACAGGCGGGGTGATAGTTAATGGGGAGAGGCTGGATTTGGGGGCTTTGTAGGGTGGACTAGCTGCAGGCAAGGTACACAACTCTGGGAGAGGTCTATTGGGATGTTGATATGGTTGTCCAGCTGGGTGGTCATCTGGGCAGGGGGGTGTTCAAGATGTGAGTGGTCATGGAGGACAGACCCAAAGGGCTGTACTTGGGAACCCTCACTGAAGTCAAATACCAAATTTAGTATTATAGGTATCTATTAATTTGCTTTCAAAGACTACTTTTAGTCATTTTAATAATCTTTAATCATCATTCAAAATACAACTTGTTAAGAATACTAAATTCTAAGAAGTATTTCTGCAGACTAGTTGTTCAAGAGTGTTATTGCTAAATGAGATTAGAAATAGATCTGCAATGCTCTTAAAAGTACATTTTTTTTAATACAACTGAATCATAAATGAAGATTACAGTCAGCAGAGTAGTTTTACTATTTAAATTAGCCAATCACGTTGGTACATTACTCGTAGGCATTAGCAGTTCTACTTCAAGCAAGGAGGACAGATAAATACAACTAGCAACACTAATGAATTTTAGAGAAGGTGATCAATCATAAATGTGGGTTTTACCTGGAATAATAAGGTGCAAAACAAGTTGGCAGTGTCTTTATTAAAAGTCTATTCTAAAACTACTTTTCCCATAAGTCTACTTCAGTCAGAGACCTACATTTCCCAGCTCTCTTCCTGTCTGTATTTAGTCTGATGAAACTGCACGAGTGGTCTGTGGTCTCCATATTTGAACATCTGAGGTTTCCTATCTCAAGATTTACATGCTAAGTGTAAGAGCATGTTTAAAAAGTACATCTTTTAACTCCCTAAATGTTAACTATAGTAGTGAAATTATCACCAGGTGTTTTTTTTTTTTTCAAATGAAATGCTGTGCAAGTTTCACTTTCAATGTTTTGTCTCTGAAAACATTTTCTCTCTGAACTCTTTACAAACTTTTGAACTCACATTTTATTTTCAATCAACCCCTTAAAGTGTTTAGATGTATTGCGCCTAGATTACTTGTTATCTGTGAAATTCTTGCTGATTTAGTTTTACGAAGTAGTGTTGGTGGGGGCAGGAATGAACAGCAGGACTTTATTGTATACCTGAGCAAATCTAGAATGCATAGAGAAAGATTGCAGCTTTTAATTTGAGAAAATCTGGAGTTACCCTAAAGGAAGAATTATTTACTGCAGATATTTGAGTGTGTTTGTGGGGGAACTGTTTTTTTATGTTTAATATTTGTCTTTAACAGTTTTATGTGTTAATCCATTTTGTAATCTGGGATCAGTGCATTTTTTTCTTTTTGTTAAAGACTGCATTACTTATATTTTACGCTTATTTTGTTTTTGTTGACTGGCTAGTGCACTAGACAGATTTTGCCTATTTTCAGGGGTACAACCCAGAGGGAGAGGAATACAGATGAAAGCCAACTGACCTTGAACCAGATTGCTTGGTTGTTGGTATATTTTAGTGAATTGGGAGGGGTGGATCTGGCCAGGCACTGGAGAAATTTCCTGCTTTTTCAAGAAGTGCCATGGATCTTTAACATCCACCTGAACTACCATCAGAATAGGCAGATGGGACCTTGGGTTTATCATGTCTCATCTGAAAGACAGTGCCTCAGGAGTGCAGCCACTCCCTCATGCTGCACTACAGCATCAGTATTGGATATTATCATGTGCCTGGTATGGGAATAGAACCCACTGCCTCGATCTCTCAGCCTCGAGTGCAAGTGTGCTACCTGCTGAGCCACTGACACTTCAAATGCATATATGTTAGTTTTTTTAAGTACTATGTTGAAGTATGGGGTCCATGGTTGAGGAAGGGTGATTGGGGGGGTCTGGGTGGGAGGTTCTGTTCTGATGGTGGGTGTGTCCAGTTTTTGAAAGGGTGTCCAGCTCTGGGGAAGTACCCAACCTGCAGAGGGGAGGAGGTTGGTCTGTGGGTGGGAATGAACCCAGGGGTCTAGCTGCAGGGAAGATTGTCTGCTGGGGAGGCTAGTCCAGGGCATGAAAGAGTGATCCAGCAGCAGTGAGTGGGTAGTTGGTGGTGGTGGTGGTGGGGCTAGTTCAAGGTTGGAAGTGAGGTTCAGCTGCAGGGTGGGTGGTTGATGGTGAGTCTGGTATGGGGCTTCTGGTGGATCTAGCTGTAGATTGAGTGGTTACGTGGGGACTGTTGGTCCAGGCTTGAGAGGACATCAGATATGTGGTCTGCTTGTAGAGTGGAGGTTTGGGGTGGTGCTCCAGCTACATGGAGGTTATATAGAATGTAGTTGGAGGCTGGGCTAGATGTAGGAGGTGGTTGGCTGGGCAGGCTGACCCAGAGCCTGTGTGTGGTGCTCTCTAGCCCCAGTGCCTGTTATGTGTGAGCGTCAGTTAGAAGGGCTATCCAGCTGTATGGAAGATAGTCTGTGCCTGGAAGGGTGACCCAGCAGAGAGGAGGGTGGTTGACTATTTTGGGGTGAGGCCAAGAGATTGATTTGCCTAAGAGGGATCCAGTAGAGTGGTAAATTAATTAGAAACTGATTAAATAGTGTGCCCTTCAGCTTAACAGTAGCACCATGACCGCAGCTGAGGTGACCTTAGTTCAGGAATCGAGCATGGCTAGGGGCCTCTGGGGAGGAGGAGGATCAACTGTTATACAAGAGGCTCTCTTCTTGGGAAGGAGGACAGCCAGTTTCAGCTGTAGTACTGCTAACTGAGTGACCACAAGGCAGTGTGGGAGCAGCCCATGGGTGGAAGACTCTTGACTGTGCGGTGCCACACACATGTCTGTGCATGTGTCTGTGCACCCTTGCTGCTTATCTCCTAGGGAATGGAAGAACATGTAAAAGCATCCTGACTACCTCAGCAGCTGCTCCACATATTGGAGTCATTCTGTGGTGGAACAAATCCTGCAGATGCCAGAGTGATGGTGTTGTGGTAGCTGGAACAGAAGGGGGGCACTAGAAATGCAGGTTGGAAAACGAGTAGTAGTTGGTGTTGAAGGTGGTGTTAGAGAGTGATGGCAGCGTCACTTATTACAGTGACGGACAGTGAGCAGCTCAGCTCAGTACTGGCTTAGATTCTTCTTCTAGTGTCTTCATATGACATTGCAGAAAAATCTGCAAAGAAGGGAATGCCTTTTGCAGACAGTACCAAAATTTGTAGGTGGGTATTAAGAAGGGAGCAGAGATGCACATGTCTCCTGGAGAAACTCAAAAGTGGCTTTCAGATTGGGGTGTAGTTCTAATGACAAAGTGCAGAATTGTGCACCTAGGGTATAGGAAACCTCAGAGAGTTTGGGCAGGATTTATAACGCGCTTGGGACTAAGTCCCACTTTACAACCCCAGTGGTGCTCTGAAATCGCAGCAGCTGCAGAGCACCCATCCACAGCCTCAGCAGTTGTGCAGGGTGTTACAGTGGGTCCCATTGTCCGTAGCAGCCTCCTGCAGCTGCGGTGCTGTCCCTTGTAACAGCACCTGAATGCTGCCGTAATCCTTGGAGCTGATCGTAATCTGGCTCCACCTTTGGGAATACCCACAGCTGTGGTAACTGAAGATCCACAAGTGGCAACCCACTTGCGCACAAGGCTTACCCAGAGCTGCGGGACTCTTCACTAGTTTCAGAATCCTTGCCCTTTAAATCTACACAAAGTCATTGTGGCATTTAAACCAAATGTTATCACACTCAAAGAATGTATGAGCAATGAAATGGGCAATGGAAAATGATGATTGTGATTTATGTGGCAGTAATGTAATGTTCCATGCTGACGCTCACCAATGGATACTGTGACAAAAATCAGGAAGTGAAATACACAGCCAGGAAGCTGCCCAAATGATCTGCAACTTTCTGGTATAAACTTGATATGTTACTTTTAATGGTACCCTCTTCACAAGCTATCTGTACACTATACTGTAGTATGCAGAAAATGTATTGAATATCAAAATCAGTGCTCTCAAGCAACTGGTGTAAGTTCTGTAATAAGAACTACAGTGTTTAACATGTATACATTAGATGGCAGGCTATATTTATTGTATTTATGGATTTATTTATTTCAAAAGGTTCACCAGGAAAGAAATAAAAATTATATGTTACGTATGATACATATCTTCAAATAACTAACATGCTAGAATGCTGTTAATTGCTATCGCTGATTGAAGGCTTATAAAATATAGTATGCTTTGTGTGCATGAGTTATGCATAGATGTATTGAGTACAGTTAACTAACAACTGTGAAAAAATTGTCCATCCAAGTAGCATAGACACCATTTAAGTCAAACACATTAAATACCTGTTGCATGCTATCATGGTTCTCAGTGGCACCAGCTTTTCTTTGTGGTTGTGCACTCATACATTTAACCTAAAGAATATCATTTTTTTTCAGTTTTCCTCTATAGGATATGAGGTACATACTGTATCAGAAATGATTTCAAACATCTGGAACGTTTCTTACAAGCAGTCCTCTGTATATTACAGAGAACATTTCAGAGAACTGTTCCCAATATCTGATTTTCTTTCTTTCTTTCTTTCTTTCTTTCTTTCTTTCTTTCTTTCTTTCTTTCTTTCTTTCTCTCTTTCTCTCTTTCCTTCTTTCTCATTGCCAAAAATAACAACAGCAATGTACATTCACAATAAGGAAACTACCTTCAACTGGACCTGATGGACCTGGTGGGGCCTGTGATTGTTGGAGTTGTCTGGAGTTCCTTGAGGAGTGGAGTCTTCCCAATGGCCTTCAAAGGGCCTTGGTTAGACCCCTCTTGAAAAAACCTTCCTTGGACCCGGACTGCCTCAGCAATTACTGGCCAGTTTCAAACCTCCCATTTTTAGGGAAGGTTATTGAAAAAGTGGTGGCCTTTCAGCTGGAGAGACATCTTGCCTCTTCCTCTGCCTATGAGCCTTACCAGTCTGGGTTTCATGCGGGGCATAGTACAGAGACCACCCTGGTGAGCGTGCTTAATGATCTCCTGGTGGCGAGGGACAGGAGAGACCAGACTATCATGGTCCTCCTGAACCTCTTTGCGGTGTTTCACACTGTGGAAAATGAGGTATTACTTAATCACCTGCGGTTCTAGTGTGGCTTGTCTGGTGATGTCATCAACTGGTTAAAGTCATACTTGACAGGCAGAGTGCAGAGGTTGATGATGGGGTTAGCCTCATCTAACCCAAAGCCTCTGTGCTGTGGGGTACTGCAGGGTTCAGTCTTGACTCCTTTGTTGTTCACGGTATATATGTTGCCACTAGGGGACATTATCAGGTGGTATGGGCTGGGTTTTCACTGCTATGCAGATCATACCCAGCTATACCTGTCCTGTGCACCCAAAACCCGGGTGTCGGATACTGTATTTAACAGCTGCCTCAATGAGATCCAGGCTTGGATGTCCCAAAACTGGCTTAAGCTCAACCCAGACAAGACAGAGGTACTTGTTGTGGATCCAGTTCATTGGGGATGGAGGGCGTTGTGACGGGAGGTGTCTCCCTTTCTCCATCTAGACAAGTGAAGGATTTGAGCATGATCCTGGATGATGGCCTGACACTTGGTACTCAGGTGTTGGCCATCATCAAGAGTGGATTTTATCGTCTATGGAACATTGCACGAATCCAAGCCCTGATCCCACCAGAGGATCTGACCACACTTGTGCATGCTTTTGTCACTTCCAAGTTGGACTATTGTAATGCCCTATACCTAGGGTTATCTGGGGGCAATCTCCGCAGGCTACAGCTGGTGCAGAATGCAGCGGCAAGATTATTGCCTGGGGCAAGACGGAGTGATCATATCTCTGCGGACTGCACTGGCTGCCAGTCAGGTAGAGGACTGTCTTCAAGATAGGGATCCTGACCTATAAAACCCTACACGAATGGGGACCTGTCTATCTGGAAGATCTTCTTGCCCCCTACCATGCACCTCGGGCACTTCGTTCTACTGGGGGAGGCCTCCTTGGAGTTCCCAGAGTGAGGTTATGGCATTCTGGGGATAGGGCGTTTTCAGTGGCTGCACCTACTCTGTGGAATTCCTTCCCTGGTTATTTAAGGGAGGGCCCCATCAGTAGAAGTATTTAAGAAGACACTAAAAACGTATCTGTTTAAGTTGGCTTATAATGATTGAGTGGGTTTTAATGGGTTGGATGGATTTAAGATTATGTTGAGCTGCTGTTTAAATGTATTTTGTTATGGATCTGTTCTGTACAGCACCCAGAGTCTACGGAAATGGGAAATTTATAAATAAAATGTCTATCTATCTATCTATCTATCTATCTATCTATCTATCTATCTATCATCTCTCTCTCTATATATATATCTCATCTCTATCTATCTATCTATCTATCTCTTTCTCTAGCTATCTATCTGTCTCTATCTATCTATCTCTCTCTCTATCTATCTAATCTTTCTCTATCATCTATCTATCTATCTATCTATCTATCTATCTATCTCTCTCTCTCTCTCTATCTATCTATCTATCTCTATCTATCTATCTATCTATCTATCTATCTATCTATCTATCTATCTATCTATCTCTCTATCTATCTATCTATCTATCTATCTATTCTCTATCTATCTATCTGTCTATCTGTTTATGCCCTCATGGGAGCTTCACCCTGCACCCCATTCTAAAATAATAAACTCCAGGAGGAGTGCTTGTTGGGAGGGGGGGAGAACCAGGAAGAGAAAACACACAAGCACAGAAAAGCACAGAATACTGTGCTCCTCCCCAGCCCCATTCCCTGTACCCTCCCCACTAGAGCCAACCTCTCTAATCACCACACCACTATTGTAAGTCAGCTCTGCAGTTTCTCCTCTCGCCACCCCTCACATACTTTCCGTATACCTTCCCGTATGCTTTTGGTCTTCCATTCGCCCTGCACTTCACAGTCACTACCCTTTCAGGATCACTCTCCTTACATGTGCTGAGATTGAGTAACTCAAATCTGAGTTGCTCAATCTCAGTCACCCTTTTAATGGTATACCATCCATCTATCTATCTACAGTATCTATCTATCTATGTACCTAGCTAATTTGTTTTTTCTTAAGTGGACCAGGGTACCAAACCCTGGCACCACTTCCTCCTCCCCTCAAGGTTGTCTTCCTCCCCTCTTCTGTCTCACTCTCTCTCTCTCTCTCTCTCTCTCTGTACCTTGCTAATTTAATTTTTTTCTTAAGCAGACTGGGGTGCCTTCCTGCACTTCCCCTCTAGGTTGCCCGTCCAACTCTCCCCAATGGCAGATATTTCCTATTATCAATTTTCCATGTCCTAGTAACACTACTATAAATACAATATTTTAAATTGCTATTGTTTACAAATATTTTGAACATTCCTGAGTCTTAAGACATAAGAATAATCCACAATGTGACCTAGTATGGGTGGGCAAGTCAGTGTGTTTCATGCTTGTTGCCTCAACTTGCAGACCCCAAATTTTCCATCACAGTTATATACTGTAAGACTTCAGCAATACCTTGATTTTCCATCCCTAATGTTGTCAGAGCAAGTGAAGGTATGAAACAGCAGAGCAGAAATGTATTGCCATTGTCTGTGTTCACCCTGTGCCCTAGACATTTCCATGCAAAACTCCTGAGGAACAACTAGTGGCTCCTACAGGCTGTCAGTGTTTGGATCCATGGTTTGGCTCACTGCTGTCAGTGTTTTGACTCCATGGTTTAGATCAGTGCTAAAGCTTGGCTCGAACTGGGAGCTCCAGCTGAAAGACTGGGTGACCTCAGTAACTCTGAGACAGAAATGAACAGCCATATCTAAGCCAACTGACATTGAAATTATTGACAGTTTTTCATCTGCATTTAGTCATTAGATTTACATGATTTTAGGTTATGTGGTAGTCAGAACTGTGGCAGTGTTGCAAGCACACATTGAAACCAAATGGCAGAGAGTTTACATGTATATACAGTTATTTTGGCATTTAAAGCAAAATACGTACTGATAATATATGCTTAAGTGTGATGTATATCTTCAAATAACATGTTAGATTTCCATTAATTGCTGTTGCTGACCAAAGGGTTATAAAATATATTATGTTTTTTTCATGCAGTATATGTGTTTGTGTGTGTGTGTGTGTGTGTGTGTGTGTGCGCGTGTGTGTTATCTACATGTTATGTAGATATACATAGATGTACTGAGTACACTTAATTAACAATTGGTCCATTCAAGTAGTATAGCCAGAGAACTGTTTCAAACAACTGTTACTGATACCTGAAATCATATCTGATATCTATCTGTCTGTCTGTCTCCCCTGTCTGTCTGCCTTCCTGTCTATCTGTCTGTGTCTACCTATCTATCTATTTATCTATCAATATCTGCCACTCTACCTAGCTAATTTAATTTTTTTGTTAAGCAGAAAGGGCGCCACAAAACTGTTCTGTTTGCTGCACCATAGTTATCACAAGTAAGACAGACACATTATTGTAGTTAAATCTAGAAAAAGAATCAGAAAATATCCTTTTTAGAGAGTTTGTGTAAAGGACATTGGGCCAGATTCTAGAAGGGGTTATGCCTGGCATAACTGCAGTTGTGCCATGTAGAATGGTGCATGTAGCAACTTACACCAGCAGTTGCAACATGCATGATTCTACAAAGTGGCCTGTGACATGTCGCAGGCCACTTGCTCTGAACAGCAGTTACACTGCATAAACCCCCTGCGACATGGCACTAGGAAGTTTAGGGCAGCAGTTGCGCCTCATTCCAGAAGGGCAGCAACAAAGTCCCCAATGTTGGGATTCAACAAGAACCCCCAGAGGAGAACCGCAATGGAGTTACACCAGCAGTTAGTTGGTGTAACATACAGATACTCCCTGGGGTCCTGTCGACCCACCTGCTGACATACATTCATGTCACCCCATGCAACATACCCCAGTGAGGCCCATGGTACCCCATACCTTCATGCCCTAAACTTCCATTGGCACAAACCCTGGGCGGTGCTGCCATCCCCACCAGTACCCTGAACCGTGACTCTGGGCCGAAATGCAACAATTACCCCTTCCTAATAGTCTAGTGGTCACCTGATCATTAATATGTAAAGAAAAATCCCCAAAACACTGGTAGTCTAGTTCCTCCCCATCATCATAATATAAATAAATGACTCCAATACCCTGGTAGTCTACTGCCACCCCCCAGATCATCAATAAATAAAGAAACATCCCCAATTTCTTGGTAGTCCAGTGGACCCACAATCAATATTAAATAAATACATAACTTCACTTCTCTGATAGTCTAGTGACCTCCCACCCTGCTGTGCCAGTCCACCCAGCACCCTGCAACAGTCCCCAGCCGACTACTGGCGCAGGCCACCTCTCACCTCCAGCCCAGCCACCGACTGAGTTCCGATATACTTACTGTAAAGACATGGTCAGAAATTAATTTCTGAGCACGCTCTTTCAGTAACTCATACTATACTCAATCGGCAGCTAACTGTGGAGGTGAGGAATAGGCAATGCCAGTCGCCGGCTGGAGACAAATGAGGGGTGCTGGTGGATGGCATGGCAGGGTGGAGGGTGGGGGTCACTAGGACTACCAGGGAAGTGGAGTTATGTATTTATTTAATATTGATTGGGGGCCACTAGACTACCAGTGAATTGGGGATGTTTCTTTATTTATTGATGATTGGGGGGGTCACTAGATTACTAGGGTACTGGTGTCATTTATTTATATTAAGATGATGGGGGGCACTAGACTACCAGGGTATTGGAGTTGTTTATTTATATTATGATGATGGGGGGCACTGACTACCATGGATGGTTATTGCGCATTTGTGACCGGTGACTTGGAGATTGAGGTATGGGTGGAGAGGATGGCAGCAGCACTCTTGCAGGGCATCTGCCTGTATAGATGTTTTGGGGCAGGGGAATGGGCAGCCTGGGGTGCCCTTGTGGCAAGCTAGGCAGGAGGTGGAAGTTGCGTACTGTGGTGCAGCTTGCGACATGCTCACCAGGTGTGCCCACAGTTTGCTGTACCTGGCAGCATGTTGCAAGTCACAGTACTTTGCTGCGGAGACCCTGCCCCTCCTAGAATAGGGCACAGGGTCATTGTCACAGTTGCGGGTAGCGCAAGTTGCGTTCAGCGGCAACTTGTGCCACCCTTCTAGAATCAGGCTCATTGTGTTAAATCAAGCTAAATATTCACAAGAGGTTAATTAAAGCACTCATATTGCAACATGATCGGCTGAGGAAAGCACTCTTCCATCTCAGGTTCAGTCACACAGCTGCTTGACAATGGCTTATCCTGGGGAAAAACAATAATTTCTTTCTTCTTCTTTTATTTACTTTTTGTAATCTGATGATGCATTTCCTATAGTCCTGATTTTGCTCCAAAAGTTCATATTTATGTAGTACTTTATCGTTTATATTATGTCATATATTTTGTGATTTATTTCTTTAATGGCATGGTCAGTCTATATTTGAAGGACCATTGGTTGGATAAATTTACAATCTCAATATTTTTAAACAACAGTCCCATCTAGTTCTTTCATTAATATAATTTCCTGTGATGGTAGTGGAAATTCAGAATGAAAAGGAAACATTATAACTTAATAATCAAGTTTCATAAGTTTAGACATTTCAAGATTGCATACTTTTAAAATTATCATCTTGCATTTACCCTCCCCACTTACATAATTATTTGCAAAACATCCTTGCCGCTTTTATATTATTTTCTTCTAGAGTTTTAGTCAATATCATTTTTTTTTAAATGGCTATTATTTTATCAGCACAGTTACGAGTGACACAATAAAATGAATTACACAACCAAAATAATATTTAATTTGAGATGAGATTACTGTTATGTACACCAGACATATTGGCGTTATTTCTGTTGACCCCTGAATAAGAACTTTAGGCAATACATTATTAAATCTTGTCCATAAAGATTTTATGAAATGTCTGCTTTTCTTGAGATTAGCTGATAGTTTCCAAGCAGCTCTGTGGCCGAACCCAAGACAGAAAAGTGCATTATCATTGTTGAGTATCTTACAGTGCAGTTCCTTTTATCAAGTATGAATAAATAAACATTTTAAGCATTATTTATGAATTAAAGTGTATTGAATATATATTTATCAAACTGGAAGAATTAAACCATCTAAAAGTAAGTTCAGAATCACAACAATGTAGTGCCAGAGTATGTAACATTTGAAATGTGCTTGTGGCTTAAACTACAGTAAAACAATAGTAATTTACCAAAACTAAAACACAGAAACATAGAAACATAGACTTTGACGGCAGATAAGGCCCACTTGGCCCACCCAGTCTGCCCATTTCCTACCTACTGGATAAGCTGCAGATTCTAGTTAACCAACAGCTTATTTCCTGCAACCCCACTATAATTGCTTTGTGTCTGTCCCATGCGTGTTTGAATTCTCCACTGTTTTAGACCAAGCGACCTCCTCAAGAAGGCTGTTCCATGTATCCACCACTCTCTCTGTGAAAAAGAATTTCCTCACATTACCCCTGAGCCGTCCCCCCTCTATCTTTAAACTGTGCCCCCTTGTTCTTACACATCTCTTTTTCTGAAAGATGCTACCCTCCTGGACTTTGTTGATTCCCTTGAGGTACTTGAACATTTCATTCATGTCCCCCCTGTCCCTCCTTTCATCAAGGGTATACATATTAAGCTCTCTCAGTCTATCCTCATATGGTTTCTGATGTAGACCCTGCACCATTTTAGTTGCCCTCCTCTGGACTGCTTCCATCCTGTC
This sequence comes from Neoceratodus forsteri, assembly GCA_016271365.2. Taxonomy (NCBI): domain Eukaryota; kingdom Metazoa; phylum Chordata; order Ceratodontiformes; family Ceratodontidae; genus Neoceratodus; species Neoceratodus forsteri. The sequence goes on from JADMNL010000022.1 coordinate 133,182,910, forward strand.
TATGTCCTTGAGTAGATGAGGTCTCCAAAACTGCACACAGTACTCCAGATGGGGTCTCACCAACTGTCTGTACAGAGGGATAACCACTTCCCTTTTTCTACTTGTGATGCCCCTTCCTATGCATCCCAGTATCCCCCTGGCTCTCCTTACCGACTTTTCACATTGCTTACCCACCCTTAGGTCATCTGATATGACTACCCCCAGGTCCCTTTCCATTTTTGTTGTTGTTAGTACCTCCTGCCTAATGTGTACTTTCTCCTGGGTTTTGTTTCCCAGGTGCATTACTTTGCACTTCTTTGCATTGAATCTAAGTTGCCATATGTCTGACCATTCCTCCGACCTTGCCAAGTCCCTTCTCATCTTTTCTACCCCCTCTTGTGTATCAACTCTGTTACAGATCTTTGTGTCATCTGCAAAGAGACATACCTTTCCCTCCAGACCCTCTGCAATGTCACTTATAAAGATGTTAAAGAGGATTGGACCCAGTACTGAGCCTTGAGGTACTCCACTAGTAACCCCCCTTTCTTTGGAATGTGTTCCATTCATTATTACCTTCTGTGTCCTGTTGTGCAGCCAGTTCACTACCCAGGCTACCACCCAGGACCCACTCCCAGGCTGGCTAGCTTGATTATTAATCTTTTGTGTAGGACTGTGTCAAATGCCTTGCTAAAGTCTAGGTAGGCCATATCCACAGCCCCTCCCTGGTCTATTACTTTAGTCACCCAGTCAAAGAAATCAATTAGATTAGTCTGACATGACCTTCCTGCTGTAAATCCATGCTGCTTTGGGTCCCAGCCCGCTGGCCTCTAGGTACTCAACAATTCTTTCTTTCAGAAGTGATTCCATCATTTTCCCTACCACTGAGGTCAAACTTACAGGTCTGTAGTTTCCTGCTTCTGCCTTGCTTCCACTTTTGTAAAGGGGAATCAAGGGGGTAATCAGGGGAATAAAAGAAACATGATCCTGTTTTTTAATAATCATTTATCTCAAACAGCATGGCAAAACTGAAAACAGATTACCTTTCACTATCAAGAATGCCATAGACAAAATATATAATGGTGATGCATGAACCAGCTGATTTGAACAGCTGATCACACCTGCAGGAGCATACAGTACTGGCCATTTCTTTGAAAACAGAATTGTTCTATTTGCTCACAGCATAGTACTCACAAATAAGACACACATGCTACTATAGTCAAACCCCGCAAAGGAAATTGTAAGACTGGTAAAGATAATGTTTAAAAGTTTTGTGCAAGGGACACTGTGTTAATGCTGGCTAAATATTCACCAGCACAGATTAAATATTTAATTTATATTAATACCATCTGTATACTTTCTTACTCTTTTAGGAAATTGTGCCTTCATATCCCTTTATGCTAGCTTTTCCTACTGAATGTATCTTGTAATGTTGGATAGTATGTAATCATGTATTGAACACACTGTACAGTTGTTTAAATTGCATCTGCATGATGCAGAATCTGTGTTTCCTTCAATATATTGTGTTATACTGCACATGGTTACATGGAAGCAGAGTCAATTGACTGATGCTATTACTTGTAGCTTCATGTACAAAACACTAATTTATTCTACAAAGTGAGAATGTGATTAAAACAAATACTTTAGAATAACCATGATATGCATATTTAGACAACTCAAGTGATAAACTGAGGCATAGTAGAAGTAAATATGCATTTCAAAAGGCAAACAAATGAGAAAGGAAAGAAAGGAAACATGGGGAGATTTACTTTTTATGTAATACTGTACATGTTCTTTAACATGTAACAAAATATCATATGTAAAGATTTATGGCAATGGCACATTTTTTATAGCTGTAGACTCGTTCAACTGGCTATCAGCTGTTCTGATAAGTCGGCTCATGTATTATAGTACTATTTTGCCTATGGCATTCATGATAGTGAAAAGAGTATTTTTAACAAACTTATTATACTGTTTCAGATAAAAAATTAAACTCTGGCAAGATCCTATAGTGCTGCAAGTGAGGAATGTGGGGTTAAAATAATTTTTTTTTTTTGCGGAAATGTGGATGGGTGACAAGACCTGGGGAACTCAATTCTGGAGTGAAATTAAAAGTCTGACTAAGTTCCTGGACCAAAATAAGAAAAGTCTGCTCCTGTGGAACATGTACCTACCAAAAGGCATAAAACTGACTAAATAAATAGTAAACAGATGAACGAAGTACTGTATGTTATTGGATATAAGCTTATAGTCTCACACTGCCCTTCTTCAAGTGATGGCCTAAATAAAATGTATACAATTGCAGTGAAGAAATATGTCCCCAGACACCTGTCAGGTAGATCTTATTCTTAAAGGGCTCCCCCAGTGAATTTCCACCTATTTCCAACATTGTATGGATTTTTTACCCTTTAGGAGCAATGGACAGTTTAGCTTTCTACAATTGGCTTAAGACAATAGAAAGGGCTGGCTGGATGGTCTGATGAAGAGCAATGTTACATGTTATAGGAATGGCAGTACCAGCCACATTTTATGTACAGCACAAAGTCCACATGCTCTCTGGAAACAGCTGGTCTACAGCCTCACTTAAAAAAAGCTTTTGTTTAGTGTGTGTGTTTTAATCAAAAGATAGTACACTTCAACGTGAGCATTACTAAACTGCTGCTTTGAGGAGCTTGAATGACTTGACCATCTGCTACTACTGCCAGCAGCTTTGCTGTAGAAAGGCACATCATGTACAGTAGAAATGGGAATGTGCATTGAAAATAAAATAGTAAATAAACCAGCAGCTTACCTTGAAATCACTTGTTACTGGAAACTAAGTCTAACAAAATTGGTGGTGGTGGTAGTTGTGGGGTAAACGGAGATTTAAACATTTTTAACTATCTCACTTTGAAAAGTATAGTCTTTTTTGCTTTTTACTAGTCACTTCCTTAATTGTTTCTGCAAGAGGAAGTTGAAAACAAAAATAAATTCTGATTCAAAGATCCAGAAGTTCCACCGATACCATCTATACCAAACTTACAACATTGTAAAAGTTTGTAAAACCTTCATAACAGTTATCACTTTTCAAATGGTAAATAGGGAGAATAAAGTGAGGAGAGAGGGAGAGAGGGAGAGAGAGTGTGTTAATCTAGATCACTGGATGTGCCACTAAATTCAGCAGTGAGTGGCTGGCTAACTTGTGCTGCACTGTCTCAGGTACCCATCAGATGTTCGGAGTATGACTGAGGACAGGGAAGACATCAGCATCTCTTTTTTTGTGTGTGAATCAAATAGACTTACGAGCATTGTTGCACAACAAATGTGCTTTACACTAGTTTTCTGACAAAGCTGATGGTCATTGTCAATCTGACTCCAGACCCCCCTAGGAAATGCTACCTCCTCCCACCACTGGTCAAGAGGGAGAGAGTGTGTTAATTCAGATCATTGAATGTGCCACTAAATTCAGCAGTGAGCAGCTGGCTAACTTGTGCTGCACTGTCTCAGGGATCCATTGGATGATAAGAGTATGACCAAGGATGGGGAAGCCTCAGGGATCCTTTTTTTTTCCTTTGTGAATTAAGCATACTTATGGGCATAGCTGTGAAAGAAATGTGCTTTACACTAGTTCTCTGGCAAATATTATGGTCATTGTTGATGCAACTCCGGACACACACCCCACTGAAAAATGCAACCTCCTCCCACCACCAGTCGCATGCCAAAAAAAGAAAGAAAAAAAACATTGAATCAGCTGACAGAGGAGCACAGCCTCATGAATCAAAGGGCCCTATGCTGGAACTGATCGCTGTGCCTCTCTCGCCTCTCTCTCTCTCTCTCTCTCTCTCACACATGTATGCTCCTAGCCCTGAATGACACACAACACACCAGAGACAGCTTGTTCTCTGCATGGACAACCTAGACAGGCTGACAGAGAGAGAAAGGACACAAACTGCTCAGTGTGTCAGGGTGGGCCTACACCAAGCAACAAACACAACAGGGACTGCTGGCACTTGTTCTCTCTCTCTCTCCTTTTCTCCTGGTACTGTCTCTCACAGCGATGATGTATGGGTGAATGGTGGAGAAGGGAGAGGCCAACAAAGAGCTTCAGTTGTCTCTATCTCTCTGTTTCATTCTCTGTGTCCTGGGGCTGGTGGGGGGGGTCAAGGTATCTTGACACTGCCAAAACAAAAGAGAGTGACATGGCCAGAGAGAGAGAGAGAGAGAGAGAGAGAGAATCCTGCCAGAATTATCCACTACCACTCCCTGGCACATCCCTAAATCACAGAACTGGCTACTATCTGAAGCATGGAATGAGTGCTGACAGTTACTTTCCCTGAAATGCTTCATGAAACCATTCATTAACAGGGCTGCTTAATGCATGAATATGCAGGGACTGTAAACCAATGGGCTTTGTCGTCCCTGACAACCCATGTTATAACTGCCAATAGAGAGTGCTTCATAGACGCAGAGGCTACTGTATGGTCACTCCAACATGTTGTTCATTTGCAAAGAATGTGGTAGTCCTTTTCTCATAGTAAGTGGTCTGCAGGGCTTCGCCCACTGCCACCCCAAAAACAGTAAAAACATTCAACTGTGGATATGTCTTGTAGTGAAAGCAATAATATTATTGTATGTGTATAGTTCTTAACATTATTTTTGTTTGTGTTAATAAACACCCTATCTCCTAAAAATTGTTTGAGTGTCAGAATTCCAGTAATTTCTTCCTTATAATAATGAATTGAAGTCATCTGGAATTAAAGTTGCCTTTTTTTTACTCTCACTAAAGTAAATTCCTCCACTGCATTCTCCTGCTCACTTATCTACATCCAGTCAGTGGTTTCATGAGGTTGTGGTGAGGAACCACTTTCTGGTAAGTGCTTTAACGGCTGCTGATAGCATTATACAGTGGTATTTCTTGTCCCCTTTATCAGCACCTCTAGGTGACAGACCAGGACCGATAAAGGATGGACAGGGAGTCTCATCATACCCTGTATTGATTTACATACTTCAACCCAGTAAGATGCTATTATTGGGCAGCTCAAAAGGTATGGTAAGTGGGTCCCTCCCACATAGATGCCAGCAACTGCCTGAGTGAGAGTTGGAAAAATGTTTAGACTTCATTGGTGTAAGAAAACAGTAGGTCACTATTTTCCATTTAAATTCCCTCCATTAGGCAGTGGCTGTGGTTTTATGATCCCCTACCCAGGTAGAGTCCCATTGTTTAGGCAACAGGGTACTGTTGTCTTCCTGTTTCCACTTACTTCAGATAGTGCCAATAGTTGTGAGCCCATGATCCTTTGTCATTAGTTTAAGTTAGTATAAGTTGGATATCTGATGGGATCTATCCCCTTGTTGCCCTGATTCCCAAAAGTAGGCTATCACCTGGTGGAGAGATATTACCATGGTGAGTCTGATCTCTTCTATGTTTACATTTAGGAGGCTATCTAAGTGTAAAAAGTCTCAGTTAGGAAGGTATAATTCCATGTGGAGGGTTTGGAAATCTTTAAAGGTATTGCCCTGCCATAATTGTGCCATGAGGGTTAGCCCTTTCACTCCACTGCTGAAATGTGACATCTAGGGAAGCAGGATGAAATTTGGAATGCAAGAAATGGAAGTGAGAGACCCTTATTTTGATTTTTCCTCGAGTCCAGTTTTTAGTGTAGCTTTGCACCAAGGGTTAGAGATTAACTCAGTGATGGCTGGAGTGCATGATCAGGGCAGATACTGTAACTTGTTGGCATGGTTGCTAGATTGCTGTCTAACCATTGTCTTCTTTATCTTCTAGGATATCAATGAATGGGGTAATTGGGCTGCAAAGTAGTATATATTTAGGTCTTGAACACCATCCTGCCTTTGTTCTTCTAGTGAGGACTTCCATCTCATTCTGGGTTTCTTATTATGACATGCATTTTCCTGAGGGCATACTATAGGTCTCTCAATCTTTTTCAGGAAGCTGAGTAGGTACAGTAAAAATAAAAACAGTATTCCTGGCAGATTGTTCATTTCACTGCATATGTGGCTGCTGTTGCTGGAAAGCCAACCAGCTGCTCTTCCATCTCCTGCCTGCTACATCAACAGCAGATTCAGGACAGCCCTGATTGGGCCACCACTTCGCTGCAGCAGCTGCTGCTTGCTACTGGAAAACCAGCCGGCCGCTCCTCCATCTTCTGTCTGCCACACCAACAGCAAATTCAAGTATGTTTTCAAGCTCCAGACCAGGACTGCTTGCCAGGTAACTGATTGGCCAGGCTTCCAGTCCTTGCTCCCCACAGGATGACACTTCATTGACCTGTACACCATTAACTGCTTTGCTCCTCTACTACTTTCTGCTGACTGAAAACTGCAAACTTCTGGACTGCTTTTTCTCCATTTTTTTCTCTCCATCTACTGCCTGCCAAAGTTGAATTTTAAAATGTTATTAATGTACTGTGTTGATTAATTTGTGCTGTATAGTAACTGATAGTATTTACAGTTACTGCTTTTCTTTCTGCTTGCCCCACAAAACTATGATTTTATTTTTTCTTTCTCTGTCTCTCCTGCTTGGCCCTCTCCTGGAGGCTCAGACAATCAGTTTGTGGTAATCAACAGACAGGGCCAGATCACTGGCGCCAAGTCAATTGTCCCCTATCGAGTTGTTTTCCTCTTCCTGCCCCCTCCCTCTCTGGTGGAGTCTCTTGTCTTGCTTACAACCTCTATCCCCTGATTTAGTGATCAGCTCTCCTTTGTTCTGTTGTAATCCTGCCCTTTGCCATTCTCCCCATTCCAGGACAGCCCTGATTGGCTGACCCCTCTCTGCTGTGGTGGCTGCTGCTGGAAAGCCACTCGGCTGCTCCTCCAGCTCCTGCCCACCACACCAACAGCAAATTCAGGTATGCTTTCATGCTCTGGACTGGGACTGCTTGCCAGGCAGCTGATTGGCCATGGCTTCCAGTCCTCACTCCCCACAGGATGCCACTCTCACTGGTCTGTACACCATTAACTGCTTTGCTCCTCTATTACTTTCTGCTGGCCAGAAACTGCAAACTGCTGGACTGTATTTTCTCCCTATTTTCTCTCCATCTGCTGCCTGCCAAAGTTGAATTTTCTCCTGCCCACCCACCCTTGCACCTGACACTCATTAAATACACTATTCTCTCTCCTCCTGTACCATGGTAATATATTGTTGGTCTATCCATAGACCTAGCTTCTGCCTTAAAGGGGTGAGAAATTCAAGCTCCTGCTTATAAAAGGCTATATCTTGAACGACTTAATCTTGCTCATTAATTCTCCTTTACTCCTCTGTTGCATATCAGCTTCAGCCCAAAGCCCAGTGGAGTGTAATACCAATTTTATTTTGTTTCAAAGTGCACTATTTTGCCCATGATACCTCTGCTCCCAGCACTTCTGCTAACCCCTCTACTCTTAACATGTTCCCATCACATTTTCTTCCTACTGTGCGCCCTTGAAATGTTCTCTCTGCCCCACCATCAACCTTCTGGTTGCACCTATCCCTCTCACCCTACAAACTTTTCCAAAACTCTCCCTTGCTTCATCACCTCACCCCTACCCACCTACTTTACTCCCCTTCTACTCCATCCTATCACTTGATTGTCTCAACCTTCTACTCTCCCACATAAGCTGCTGCATCACTCTAATTCGATGCACCAGGCACAACCTTATGCCCTCAATACAAAAAATGGTTGAATATTTCCCGTTACTGTCTTGTACCTCTTTCTCCTTTTACTAATAGCAGAAGATACAGAATGTAATCCCTGCCCCTCAACACCTCAAAAACTTCCGTTTTCCCTCAAAGGCCTAAAGGTCATGCACATTAACATTCGGAGTCTCCTCCATAAACTGGACCTGCTGAATGGCTGGATAACCCAGAACACCCCTGACACCCTATGCCTCTTCGAGGCCTGGTTATCTGTCAAAAGCCTGGATTCTACTATCTCCCTCCTGGGCTAACACATCATCTGGCAAGACTGAGGTAAAAGAGGTGAGGGCATAGCCATGATTATAAGACAGCACCTCTCCTACTTGGTGATTAAAAAAAAATCCTGCATCGGATCCCATGAGCTGATATTAGCTAAAATTTCCTTTCCCCAAACTCTCCCCACCTTTATCAGGGTAATCTGTACATCCCCCTGGATCAGTCAAGATGCTCTTACTACATGCATCTCCACTCTGCCACCTCTAGCCTATTCTTGCAAACTTATATTACTGGGGGACTATAACCTTGACTGGCTGTCTCCTTCATCTAAGTCCACAATATCCAAGCTAGAATCCCTAAACCTTGCCCAGCTTATCACAGAACAAACCCGCTATAACTCTCGCTCCTCAAATCACTCTCCTAGATTGGGACCTTTCATCCCATCCTCACTGTATATCTGCTTCTGGTGTCCTTGACCCAGACCTTAGTGACCACTGCATCACTTATTGCATTAGAAAAACTCAACTACCTAAATCTGCACCTAAGTACATTGAAACACACCCGCAAAGCTCTATAGATACAAATTCCCTCCATTCAGACTTATATCTTGCCAGTTGGGTTCCAGTTTATTTTGCAGCCAATGTTAATATTGCCTTAGCTTATTTCACTGGTATTTTTAACAGCGTTTGGGATCTACATGCCTTGCTAAGAAAAAGCCAGGGTTATGAAAACACCACCACCCCTGGATTATAGCCCCTATAGTCACCTCTGTAAAACTCATGACACAGCCTGGTCCACCTTCAAAGCCCCTCACACAATTCTCAAGACATGCATATAATACCTCAAGAAATGCTTGCACTAAGGCCATTTGTTGTGTGAAGGAAGACTACTTTAAACACTGACTCAATACATCTCACACCTCTTTTTGGAACATAGTACACTCCACTGTTAATCCTCCTCCTCAATCAAACTACCCTATTCTCAAGCACAATGGCACTGAAATAATGGACTCTTACAAGTAGCCAATACCCTCAACACCTTCTTTACCATGTGTGCTTCCACTGACCTTACTGTACCCTCACCACCTACTTCAAAAACCTCTCCAAGGCATGTGACAAATAATAAACTCCTTCTAGCCTCTGCTTCCACAAATGAAGTACTGCTTGCCCTTCTATCCCTTAACACATTCAAATCTAGTCCTGAAGGCCTACATCCTAGTCTCCTATGTCTTTTGACCTCCCCTATCTCTCTCTCCCCACTTACATCATAAATTTGTCCTTTTCATCAGGATAGTTCCAAGGCCTGGAAATCAGCCTGTGTCATCCTTTCCACAAAGATGGCGACCCTACCACCTGGAAACTATCGCCCCATCTCCTGCCTTAGCAAACTTACAGGAACACTTCAAACAAACCAGACTGACTGACTTCCTTACCACAAATAACTGACTATCCCCTAGCAGTCTGGTTTTAGAAAAACACTTAACTATATCCTCCCTTCTAAGTCACTGGCCACATTCAATCTGCCACAGATAAAGGTCACTTGAATGCCATGATCTTCACTGATCTGGCTCAAGCCTTTGACTTGGTAGCCCACCCTCTACTACTGAACACTCTCAAAAATGTGGGGTGCACCCCTCCTGCAATTAAGTGGTTTGACTCATATCTAATTGACCGACATCAGTCAGTTAAAATCATCAATTTCTCTCCTCACTCCCTCCCTACCCTGGCTGGTGTCTGTCAAGGATCCATACTCAGCCCTATCTTCTTTTCTATATTTATAAATAACCTCCCATATGCATGCCCTTCCTCCCTCACCCATATGTATGTGGATGATACTATATTGTTCTCATCCAGCCCAGACCCAGCCACTATCCAGTTGATGCTCCAGCAAGATTCTCACTCAGTTCAAACATGGTTCCAATCGAAACAACTTAAATTAAATACAACTGAAACTGCCTATATGACCTTCAGAACTCATCAAAAACTAGCCAAAGTAATCAACTCCCCAAATATCACCTCTCTAGATGGCACCCCCACTAAAAGAGGTCTGTTCTTACACATAATAATAATAATCTTTATATCTTAAGCACAATTCAGAATATCAAAGCACTTTACAATAAATAAAAATTGTTAAAACCATAAATATTTAAAAATGCAGCAGTAACAGACAAACAATAATGATCTCAACTAATAAAAAATGCTAGATTAAATAAATAAGTGCTCAGTGCTGTCTTGAAGCACTCCACGGTCTGGCACTCTCAAACCCCTCAAGGTAGAGAATTCCACAGGGTTGGGACTGCAAATGCAAATGAACAAATTCCAGATGTCTTTAAATGGACCCTGGGAATATCTAGCAATCCTCGCCGGTGGAGCGGAGTGATCGCCATGGGACAGTAGATGCGGCAGTTCTGCAGGTAAATCAGTCCGAGTCCGTGTAGGGCTCTATAGGTCAGCAAACTGACCTTAAAGGTGATCCACCATTGAACTGGCTGCCAGTGCAGCTCGTACAATACAGGTGTAATATGACTAGATCTAGGAAGCCTAGTCACTAACCTGGCTGCTGCATTCTGCACCAGCTGCAGGCAGCAGATATCAACTCCAGGTAGCCCTAGGTAAAGGGCATTGCAGTAATCCAGCCAAACATCTTGGAGTTTGGATTGACCCACAGCTAAACTTTTCTAATCATATTGACTACACACCAACCAAACTATGCCTAAGCCCAGAAACCTCTACTGAAACAGAGACTCTCTCCCCCTCCTAGTATGTTATGAATTTCTGACAAAGATGATTATGCCAGTTTTTGACAACACAGACATTGCTTACTGTACTGCACCCTCCACCTCACTCTCTCAATGTGACTCTCTCTACTATGCCTTCTGCTGCTTTGCCTCTAACTTTCCTTACAGGACTCACTACTGCTCCCAACTCTCCTGCCTGGACCTCCCATCTCTCTTGCACAGACGTCTCATTCACCCACTATCCTTCAACTCTAAATTCTGGTTCAACCTGCTCCCCTTATATCTCCTCCTCTCTTCTGCCCTTCCTCAACTTATTCCTTTCCACTGGACTCATGCTCCTTCTCTCTCTCCATACCCCATCTTCCAACATGAGCAAATCTGTTTTCACAATAGCCTCCACTATCTGTGGAACAATCAGATTCCTATCCTATGCAACGCCCCTCTCATTTCTTTTGTGAAATCTATGCTACACCTTCTACCCTCTCTACGTGCTGCCACAACATCACATAGCACTTATCTGTTGGTTCCCAGTTGCAAATACATTACCCTCTGTTTCTCTCCCATGCCTACCTTACCTTAATGTTAGTAAACCTGTTTTTGTACTAGCTAGCATGCAAGTTGTTAGTTGCTTCCTGAAGTGCTCTTTCGTATAATATGCTTCCTGTACTTTTATACTCCCTGTACTATTGCATTTGTATGTTTCTTGTTTGGCTGCATTTGTATACTACAATATGCTGGATTGCTATCATGATTGTACTATTTTGCCTGTGTACAATTGTAAATGTATACTTGATCCCATGTTCCCCTTCCCCTGGGTCACACTTGGACAAGAGCTCAGGATCAGTGTGCCTTTCCCGGTCACCAAATGTTTAAATAAAAAAAGAAAAATAAATACATTGAAAATTGCTGTCATATAAAAAGCCTATCAATGGCCCTTACTTCTCACTCTGGCATCTTTTGCTGTATTGCGGGTGATGGGTGCAACCTCTCACTCCCTACAATAGGGAAGTGGTTACCACAGTAACTCAAAAAACAGCACAGAATGCCCGTGCATGCACAGTGCTATTTTTCTTATACTTAGTAAAATGCTATTGTACAAGTGAATATGCTGCCACACACTATTCAAGGGATGGAGGTGTGGTATTCTAAGCAAATGTTTAGCATACAAACATCAAAGTAAATGAATCATATTAGATTAATATATTGCAAAACCGGGATTTGTTGTTGGAAAGCCAATTGAGAGAACTATGGATAAATCACATTTTAACTGTAACAAAAAGCTTTCCTATATCTAAGAGCACGATAAAATCCTTCTTGTATCTTTTCATATGTGTTCAATATTTAAAAGGCCATAGAGACCAGATTGTTGAATCAGAATGTCTGCTATGTTAACAAGTTATGCCATTATGTTCAAAACCTCATTGAAATACATTGAATGGCATATCTGTTTCTTCAGTTCATGGTCCAGTTTTGAAGAGTGAAGACATGACTGCAGTCCACACAGAATTATGGCACTGCACTCGATGGGTATGTAAGGGTTTAGGGTGGGGGTTGGGTGCTGAGGGAGGGCATGTGTGTGAGGGGTCTGAAACAGCACAAAGACATCAATGTACAGTTTTCTTGTTACAGGTTAAAATAAAATAATAATAAAACAACAGGACCGAGATGCCCAAGATGCCAATTGAAACTAGGGACTTGGCATTCCAGTGTCACTATTATGTTTCTTTGTAATGGTGGGTGCTGCGACTGAAGGAAGGGTTATGTGGAGATAATAAAGTAAAATAAAAATAACAAATAACCCCAAATACACGGTGGTAGTGGAGTTGGGAACTAGGATTCCTGCACTGGGGACTAGGCACCCCCAGTGTCACTGTTATCCTCTGGGGGCATGGGTGCTGACATGGAGGGTTGGATGGGGGGGGTTATATATTTCAGAAGTCAGGGATGGCTGAAAGAATAAAAACAGTGTGAGTGTTCCAAGACAGAGGTGACTTGGTCACTCTATCATGTTGTGCATTCTCAAGGAATGTGGGAGTGCTATTTTTTTCTCAAAGCAAGAGGTCTGCAGGGCTCTGCCCACTGCAGCCCTAACAAGCATTTGTCAATGCCGAATGTTGCTTGCTTCTGTGTGCTGTTTAGGTATTTGGAAGTCATTGGAGTGCAAATATTGAAAATTTGCAAACTTACGAGTGTGCGTAGGAACTGCGCACCACACGCTCGTAAAACAGTCATTGTTAGGAAATTTTTCACGAAATGTTCAACATAGCCAGTTTAAGACCTCTGCTCATGAACAGTGTCAGTGTGATTTTGATAATGTGTCCCATACATTGAGTTTGCACACCGACTGCACCATTGTGCGTTCATGGGTGGAAACACGTTTTGGGCAGGATGTGAAAAATGACAGCTGTACTGCTCATAAGGAGGTGTGGTAAAATGGCAATGTTGAAAATCTGGAGTGGAAATATTGAAAATTCGCAAACCTACGAGCGTGCATGGGAACTGTGCAACGCACACTCGTAAAACAGTCATTTTAGGAATTGACTACCTTTTCAACATTGCCATTTTAAGATCTCTGCTCATGAACAGTGACACTGTGATTTTCTTAATGTGTCCCATACACTGAGTTCTCACACCTACTGTGCCATTGTGCGCTGCATGGGCGGAAACATGTTTTGGGCAGGATGTGAAAAATGACAGCTGTACTGCTCATGAGGAGGTGTGGTAAAATGGCAATGTTGAAAATCTGGAGTGAAAATATTGAAAATTTGTGAACTTACGAGCCTGCTGAGGAACTGTGGAACACATGCTCGTGAAACAGTCATTTTAGAATTTTTTCAACAAATTTTCAACATAGCCATTTTAAGACCCTGCTCATGAACAGTGTCACTGTGATTTTCTTAATTTGTCTCAGACATTGATTTCACAGATAATCGATCAGCGCCCATTCTTGTGCTACAGGAAACATGGGTGAGATGTGAAAATGAGAAGCTGTATCACTCATAAGGAAATGTGGTAAAATGGCAATGTTGAAAATCTGGAGTGAAAATATTGAAATTTTCGAACTTACGAGCTCGTGAGGAACTGCGCAACGCACGCCAGAAAACAGTCATTTTTGAATTTTTGTACCAACCAATGTTGGTTTTGGGACTTTATGATGATGTCACTGTCATGGTGGTATTCAGGCCTGAGATTTCGCAGTGACTGTGCAGTCACTGCAAAATCACTCCTTCGGCCTGAATAACGCCATGACAGTGACATCATTCATGAGAAGGGGTCCTAAAACCCATGTTGAAAATTTGGTGCAAAAATTCCCAAAATGCCTGAGATATGCAATGTTGAACCCCCATCTAGCCCATTATACAGCTTACCGCATTTCTCAGTTCTCGTCGGCTTTGAAGAGTGCAGACGTGTTCCGGTCCACCGAAGATCATCGCGCGGAGTCCGGAGGTAAGTATGGGGTGAGGGGGGTGGGAGGCTGGGCGAGTGGGTGGGTGCGGCTGTGGGGGTCGACGCCAAGCGGACCGCTTTTGTTTTATAGGTTTAAAAAAAAAAAAGACGTCAGTGGGACATTTGGCACACTGGGGTGGGCTCCCAGCATGGCACAAGGGACGGGGGCGTTCAGCCAACGGGATTGGGCACCCTGTCGGCCAAGGACTGATTCATGCTGGGTGGGCTCCCAGCGTGGCACCAACTACGGGGACAACGCAGCTCAGCCGGGCGGGATTGGGCACCCCTCGGGAACACAGTACGTGCGGGCGCGCACGCTGAGTGTGTGGGGAGCTACGCTTATCGGTGCTCACTGAAGCATAGCTCCCCTTTCAATCAGATAGTTACTGCATTTTGAGCGTGTCACAGACAGCTCCAAAATGCATTGGCTTACAGGGCGCGCCTGCCAGCTCACTGACTGAATTGGAGGAGGAGGTGACACACCTCCAAATCTCAGATGATGGCACTATGTTTCTTGCACATGCATGCAAGCAACATAAAATGGATCATGCTTCTTTTAGTTTAGGTGTATTGTTGATACAAGTTTCTTCTCCCGTTTATCTTCAGAAAGATCATTTTAATCCCATCAAATTTCACTTTGTGTTGTCCTTGTTGAAAATTTGCATGTTCAATTTTATAGAATCATGTCTGTTACATATTCAGTTTGTGTATGTGCCTAATTTTTTTTTGGTGGGGGGGAGAGTGATTTGGTGAAATGCAAAGCAACCATGATAGCAAACATTTCAGAAAAAAAGGATTGCATTTCAGAAACCAGGGGTAATCCAGTTTAACAAAAACAGGCCATTCTTATACCAAATATATATAGGTAATATACAGTGAGGGCATGATATAGCATTTTAATAAATGAAGCCAAAACTATAAGTGCAAAATATTGTTTAACGCAGACTAAACTTTCTAATGCTTTCATAAGCATCTCATAGTTTTTGGAGTGCAGCACATTTTGAAAACATTTGTTTGCAGCATGGCTAGTCAGCCTGGGACTTACATTAGCCTCCTCTGAAATAGAATGACCACCATTTGTTTTTTAATTATGATAATAATGTTGTTCCAAAGAGTGGGCTTTAAAATATGATAACCTACGAACCACCAACTCAGTCTTCACACATCTCATTCTTCTCTTTTTTTAACCTGCAATTATTTGTAATGGCTTCAATTTGTGATTTTGTTGTTGTTTTATTTTTGCATTTCAAGAATTGTCATATTTATTATGATTGTGAATGTTTATTATATTACACTGGATCATATTGAATGATACAAAGTTTCTTATTGTTTTGGCCTTGTTGGATCATGTGGTTTAGGGCATTGTAGTCGTGACAGGTGGAAGAGTATAGGTTCTTATTTTTATTTCACAAGTACATTAATATACATTTCTGTCATTGCATTCTATTCATCTCCTGGGTGCAAACCCATGCTTGATATGTTGCTTCCCACAATGTAACACAGTAAACAATATGTTGAATTACAAATAATTTAAGTTTAATATTTGTTTTGTTTTATTTTTATACTTGTATTATATCATACTAAGCAATTGCTGTCTATTAGCCATGTGACTCAATCTTAGATGAGAGTTTTCCATCTATATATAGTCATTTGGGTATTTAAAGCAAATGTTATCAAACTGGAAAAATATATCTGATCAATTACATATGGTAATGGAAAATGATGATTGTGATTTCTGTGGCAGTACTCTGATGTCCTGTGCTGACATTACCTTAATGGATATTGCAATAAATAATTGGATAAAGAAAGTAGACAACCAGGAAGCACCGCAAATGATCTGCAGCTTTTTGTCATGAATTTGGCAAATTACTTTTTAGGGTACCCTCTTCACAAGCTCTCTGTACAGTATACTGTAACATGCAGAGATTGTATTGGATATCAGAACCACTGATCTTGAACAACTGGTGTATGCTCTGTAATGAAGAACTGTGGTATTTGACATTTACACACTAGAAAAGCAGGCTATATTTATTTATTTGATTATTTAAGTATTTATTTATTTATTTCAAACGTTTCACCAGGAAAGATGTGTTGATTATATATGCTTAAGTATGATACATACATTCAAATAACTAACATATTAGGTTGCTGTTTATAGTTATTGCTGACTGAAGGCTTATAAAATGTAATTTGCTGTTTTGCATGTGTAACCCCCAGGCCACTTTTTCAGCTGGAGTGCACACCTCCTATTAAATATCTGGAAAATATTGGTGCCCATATACTGGCATACCAATTTACTTTACTAAAAGGTAGGTACCACCCTTGGCATTAGGATGTATACCTGGATCATTTTCTAGAGGAAAAGAGAGTTGGGGATACAGAAACAAATCAACATGAACCCTGTGTAATAACACAACCCAGGTCCTGGGTGGAGGCTGCTAGGCATATACTAGATCTAACCTCCTGGGGGAGCCCCAGTAAATCCACAAAACCAGAAGCAATGACTGGAATGTCCATAGCAGTGACTGGGATTGTGCAGTATGGCTTTATTCGACAATGGAAAGCAAAAGCAGAAGTGGACTTCCAAGAGTTGGGGCAGGCTGGATAGGTACACATTCAAGAACTATCTTTGTATGCAGTACAGTTCATGAACAACAACAGAACAATCTTCTTCCCAAATTCCCAACTAGTGCATTAGTGGACATGAGCCATGCACATGAATATCTTTCTTCCCATGAGTGTCATTTAGTGAATCTAAGCCATAGACTCAGAACTCTTCTCGAATCTAGGTGCAATATGTGAAACTCAGTCATATGCCTTAACCTACAGCTTGGCCCTCGCTCAGGTAAAATTGCTGGCGCCCTTTATGAACCAGGAAGCCCTGCCTTGTAAGCACTTAGATGGCATTCCTCCCACCCTTGGCCCCAACTGACAGTCTCTGGCCCTCAGGGTTACACTACTGAAACCCCGCTCCCCACTGAAATGCTAGAGGTCCCACACTTTAACTTGTCACAAACTGGGGTAACCAGAGAATAAACTGCACTTACTGTGGTACACAGTTTAACATTACTTCACTCACATTGATGAGACTACGTGCACTGACAGGTGCGATCCAGCTTTATCTATAGGCACACTCACCCCAGATTATCTAATCCCCTTAGAAAATGTGGAGATCTAGTCTCCTAGAACAATACTCATAGAAGTTGTCCTATCGACAGGACATGGAACAACAAAAAAAGAAAAGGAAAACATTCTCCTGGGTAGCTGGTCAAAACAGTCTCTTTCAGGTCCTATCCAAGGCAGCTGAAAATGCCACAGAACATTCAGGGGATTACCCTTTGAGTGCACTGAGAACAAACGGTTCCTTCCACTTCACAGGAAGTAGAAATCCTGCTGTAGCCTTGTCTCCACCACTGCAACTAGAAGCTGGAAATGACACTCCACTAGGATGAGAAATCCTGGTCCTCAGACCCCACTGGCAATCCTTCTGTCACTTTCACCTCCTCACTCCACAACTGATTACACTGAACTGAGCATTCTAAGCTCCCCAGAGCTGCTGTCCACACAGTGTGGCATATGCTGCTGTGAGAGTTCTCAATGACCTAATCATTCTTCCCTCAAGCTAGCTGAGTAAACAATGATGTCATTATGTAAGAAGCCCCTAATGAGCTCCCTACTAGCTGCCTGCTGCCTTCGTAACATTAATACTGATAGTGCTTTAGTATTTCCTGGGGACTGGGTTGTTCCACTCACCCTTGCCAGGTAAATGACTGTTTGCAGTTATTCCTTCTGCTGGCACCAGGCCATCCAACCTCGAATGCCCACTATAGAAAGGGTTGATCAAGTCCTCCCCTACCACATGCCAGGCACAGGCAGGTTACACCAAAGGATAGAGGCCCACTGAAGAAACTTCAGTTCCTATCCTACTACTCTACTATCTATGGATCCGCAGGAGGCTCCAAGAAACTGCCTGAAGCATGTCCACTAAACAACATTGGTGATCCCTATCCAGAATCAGGACCACCAACCTGCCTTCCTCCCTAACCTCTAGGGAATCTATCTGACCTATCTTACCTACCAGGTGCCAACCCCAAAACCTAAACCATTTTACACCTCACACCTGTAAATGAAAAAGGTTAGACATTGTACTATACAGTTACACAAGCCTCAACAACTCTATACAAGGAGGACTCCAATGAGTCCCACCAATCCTCTTCAGGTCTTCTTGTCTTCTTCCAGGAACACCTGCAAAAGGAAACACTGCAAAACAAATTTCTGCACACAACTACAACCTGTAAAGCCAAAACACTGACAAAGCCCTACCACTGGATACTGCACAAACCAAAAATCATTTTTAAAAGAATTTCTACAAAAGTACAAAACGGAAAACATAAAACAGTTGTGAAACATTTGGGGAGGGATCCTGCATTTCCAAAAATAAGAAAGAATCCAGAGTGCCAAAGCACTACAACAAGAGTCTCTCCGAGGCTGAGTCTCTGAAGCACAGTCCTGGAATAGGCACAAGGCCTGCAAGCACTGTAGTCTAGATGAAAAGTCTGTTGGAGATTAATTTCCAAAGAGTCTTTAAACTTGCAGGTAACAGTTAACAAAATGAAAAGGTCTCTTATCAGTTGTCGATGACAAAAGGATGTCAACATCCTCTCTGGAGCTGCGGCCTGATGATCTTCGCTGCTGGGTAGATGAAATCTTCAGATCAGATGCTTCCACAACTTGCTACTGGACCTGGGTTGGAAATCTTCTCCAACCCACTGGGCTGATGAATCTGGATGCTAAACCAGACAAACCTGGATTACCAGAAGAAAAGCACCTCCATCCAAGGTTGCTGCCTCTTTGGTAGCAGATGGCTGAGCTGGTAATGGCTGAAATCACTTTAGGCAGGCAGGCACATTTTCAAGAATGGCGCTGATTTCTGAGGTACTACCATTCCAAGTCTGGGGCATAGACTGTCACCCATCTGACAAACCATGAGAACATTATAAATGTCTCTGGCCAGCTTTGTCCACTATTCTCACAGAGTTGATCAAC
Organism: Neoceratodus forsteri; assembly: GCA_016271365.2. Classification (NCBI taxonomy): domain Eukaryota; kingdom Metazoa; phylum Chordata; order Ceratodontiformes; family Ceratodontidae; genus Neoceratodus; species Neoceratodus forsteri. The sequence continues at coordinate 133,202,007 of JADMNL010000022.1, forward strand.
AAGATCCTGCAAACACCTCCAGAATTGCAGCCTCTCATTGCACACCTTAATTCAGACCCATTTGTTTACTCTAGAGTTCAGGCTGACAAGTTTCCTTCCACAACCAGGCATGCATATCTTTCAATGTATTCCCATATCTTCTAGGGTAGAAAGGGTGCTACTGTCCATACTTGGCCTCAGCTCATCTACGCACAATCTCTCCTCTTTGCTGCTTTTAATTAACTCATGACCAGAACCATGGTTTGGCGGTGACCAGTCCTGTCTGAACCAGTCTCAAACACTTAGTGCAGAGCAAGAGCAGTCCACCTATGCATGCAAGAACACACTTCTTGAGCTTTCCTCCACATGGACATTGGGAGGTTCTATAGAAGCCCAGGCCTATAGCAACTCATAAGGGCCCACTCAAGCCCTTGCTGCTTCTTTCTCTTCCACACAATCTGCCCAGGAGCTGGGCGATTGAACCAACCACTGCAACTGTCCATTCTCTACTGTCAACAGAGGCACTCCTCCCAACGACATGCTTCCTCCACCTTGGACTCTCTGACAAGGTTTGGGCTTGGGCCTTCCACCCACGCATCTACTGAACCTGCACTGGCAGCATCCAATTTCACCCTCTGTGGCATAGAACACTGCACTTCCTCTGGACCTTGCAAAGCATAGGTGCAGACAATGTCCAGAAACTCCTTTACAAACTCCATGGGGTCACTTTTACTTCAAGCAGCCTGTTGCTGTTATTCCAATTCTACAGGGTCACCTGTCTATGTCCAAGTTGTGCTAAACAGATGCGTTTTGCTTTAGCTACCCTTGTGCCACCTGTCATGCTCATCGCAAATCACGTTTCTAAGATTGCAATGGGAATTGGCAGAACATTTCTTCCTGGTTTTAGGCATACTATGCACACATTACATGGGTAGTTCAGCAAAGCCAACTCAGCGGGTGCTCTTGAACAGACATACAATTGCTCAGATTAGGTTAGTTCTTGTTCTTGTTGGGCTACCCATGCCCTAGCATGTAACGGGTAGCGAGGGGTTTGCTGCACCATGATCTGTAAGTTAAACACACAAGTCCCAGAATTACTAATGTTTGCAAGCACTCTGAGATTTTATTTTAACACACTGGAAAAAGTTCACAAACAGGCTGCCTGGCTGCTGCAATTGTATTCCATAACTTAACAAGAAACCATCAGAAACTTTTATTTTGGTCTGAAAACTCTGTTTTAAACATGCCCTGTGTTTTCATAGCTGGCTACACCCCAACATGGTGACTGTAACTTTGCATCACAGTCAGTTAGAAATTGTTAGGATTCTACCTGGATGTTTGCATTTCAACTGATGTTCTCAAGCACAAGTTTTACTATTTCTCAATCCATTACTTTACAAGCACTTGGACCAGAGGAATCATTTATTTTAAAGTTCACTTTCTTTGAAAACAGCACTTTTACACACAAAGTCCAAGATTTAACAGTTCACAAAACTCTGTCTCTTTCAGTACTTTTGCTGCATTTGCTCAAGTTCTTAGACAGTTTTCCGACCTTAGCAGCGCAGTCAATTTCTTTTGCAAAGGGTACTTACAGCAGTAGGTGGTTTGCACCATTGATGGAATATGGCTGGTTGCCAACTTAAAAAAGGTCTCTGGGGTGAAATGGGCTGGGGGTCCAACCGATCATCACTACAATCGCCTCAATCACTCTCTAGTCAGTCGGAATATGGGTTGAGCCCAGGTATTTGTGAAAAAAGACAGAAACACTGCTTTTGCAGAAGCACTTTTGCTGCAAGCAATTCTTCCTTCCTGCAGCACAAACTACATGCTGCTAGTGCACTGCAGGCTGCTCCTCCTTGAATGTTCCACAAGCAGAGACTCAGGCAAAGGCGGTGCTAGGGTGCACTGAGACTAATTACACAATGCCATGCAAATGAGCTCTCTCTCTCTGCCACACTCCTGCACAACGATTGTCGAGAAAGCAAATTTTAACTGCAAACTGCCACTTTTTTCCTCGGTTTGAAATTTCAGCAGGGTAAGCATTTTAAAGCATTTTCACTCAATACTTGGTATATTTTTCTTAGTGACTCAACCAAATTTCACAGTACACACTTGAAACTTTCTGAGCACTTAGAAAACATTGATTTTTAAGTCCACAAATAGTTTCTCTGAAATTTGCAACTTTTGAACAGTTTTATGTGTTTTTTGCAGAAGGCAAGGGCAATTATTTTCAGTCCACAGTTTCAAAGCAAACACACAAGCAGCACATTCTTCCTCTTTGTTTTCCACATAACTCGGGCAGCAAAGACTTTCAGGTGGCATTTTACTTGGCATAATTTACTTTCTGGTAAAATGATCTTCTGTTTGGGGCACCACCACCAGGCAGGAAGATCCTGGACATACCCTCAGCATGCCTCTCACCCCAAATTAAATATCCCAAGACAAGCCCCCATTTTTTGTAACCCCAGACCACTTTTTTAACTAGTGTGCACACTCCTCAATAAATATCTGGAAAACACTGCTGCCCACTTTACTCACATTGGTGAGACTACGGGCAGTGACAGGTGTGATTCAGCTTTATCTGTGGGCACATGCACCCCAGACTATCTAATCCCATTAGAAAATATGGAAATCTAGTCTCCTAGAGCAGTACTCATAGAAATTGTCCCATTCACAGGGCATGGAACAATGAAAAAAGGAAAGGAAAACACCCTCCTGGGTAGCTGGTCAAAACAGTATCTTTCAGGTCCTATCCAAGGCAGCTGAAAACAGCACAGAACATTCAGGGATTGTCCCCGAGTCCACTGAGAACAAACAGTTCCTTCCACTTCACAGGAGTAGAAATCAGGAAATCCTGCTGTAGTCTTGTTCCATCACTTCAGCTAGAAGCTGGAAATGACACTCACTAGGTTAAGAAAGCCTGGGCCCTCTCTCTTCAGCCCACTGGCAATCCTTCTGCCACTCTCACCTCCTCAGTCCAGAACTGACTACACTGAATTGAGCATTCTATGCTCCCAGAGCAGCTAACCACAAAGTGTGGCTTATGTTGCTGTGAGAGTTCTAAATGACCTAATCATTCTTCCGTTAGGCTAGCTAAGTAACAATGATGTCATTATGTAAGGAGCCCATAATGAGTTCTCTACCAGCTACTTGCTGCCTTCCTAACATTAATACTAATAGGATTCTAATAACCACAGGAACTGGGTGGTTACACATGTGTGACATACTTGGATGTATTGAGTACAATTAATTAACAACAGTGGCAAATTTGTCCATTCAAGTAATATAGCCACAATTTAAATCAAAACACATTAAATCGTGATGCCAGCGTAATTGTTTTGTCCAAAACTAAACAAATGAAATAAAATGATTCAGTGCTGAAATAACAATCATGAACTCTCAGCAAAATAGAAAAAAAGAAGGATTAATGGGGACCTAGAGTGTCATCTTGGTATGCCAACCTGATGGCTACACCAACACAACGACATACCTCAATGTCGGCAAAATCAACACTTAACATAGAAACATAGATAAGGACCGCTTGGTCCACCCAGTCTGCCCATTTCCCTAACTAATGGATAAGCTGCAGATCCTAGTTAACCAGCAGCCTACTTCTTCCTACCTCCACCCCCTAGAATTGCCTTATGATTGTCCCATGCATGCTTGAATTCCACCACTGTTTTTAACTCTACAACCTCCTTCGGAAGGCCGTTCCATGCATCCACAACCTCTCTGTGAAAAATACTCCTTAAATTACCTCTGAGCTGCCCCCATCTTCAAATTGTGCCCTTTGTTCTTGCACACACTCTTTTGAAAGATGCTACTCTCTTGGACTTTGTTGATTACCTTGAGGTACTTGAAAGTTTCTATCATGTCCCCCTCTCCCTCCTTTCCTCGAGGCTATACATATTAAGCTCCTTAAGTCTCTCATCATATGTCTTCTGGTGCAGACCCTGCACCATTTTAGTTGCCCTCCTCTGGACAGCTTCCATCCTGTCTATGTCTTTATGAGATGGGGTCTCCAGAACTGCACGCAGTACTCCGATGGGGTCTCACCAGCTGTCTGTATAGAGGCATAATAACTTCCTGTTTTCTACCGGTGATGCCTCTTCCTATGCATCCCAGTATCCCCCCAGCCCTCCTTGCTGCCCTCTCACATTGCTTGCCCACCTTTAGGTCATCTGATATGACTACCCCCAGGTCCCTTTCCATTTTTGTTGTTGTTAGTATCTCACCCCCCATTGTGTACTCTTCCCCTGGGTTTTTGTTTCCCACTTTGCCAACAGGTCACTGTGTTGGTGAACCTGAAACAGGGGCACACTGTCTCCCTATCCTGCATCCCACCCAGAATCAACTCTGACTGGAGTTGAGAATCTAAAGTATGGGGGTATAGGGGGTTGAGCCCCCCAGCATGGGGCTCAGGGCAAAGCCTCCAAGTAGAAAACACTGGACTCGAGACAAATGGAATTTATGTTGACCAATACTATGTTGACATAAATCCTGTTGATGTGTCGGTTGACAAAGTGTTGTCGAACCAGCATTGTAGAACCTGTAATCTTACTGTATGTTTTACAAAACAAGATAGGGTGTATGATATTTACTCAGTCAACATTTTTCTTTGTGCAGGTATTCAACAATGTGTTCTGTTTCTTTTTTGTTGTTGTTTGTTTTGTTCCATACTGCCATGGTTCTCAGTGACACTGGCTTGTCTCTCTGATCATGCAGGCATACATTTAAGCCAAATATAATTTTTACAGTTTTCCATTATAGTAGGTATAATATCAGATACAATTTCAAACACTGGGAACAGTTCTCAGAAACAGTCCTCTGTATATTAAAGAGAACTGTTTCTAAGAATTGTTCCCAATGAAATCCTGTGATATTGTGTCTGATATTCTATCTGATGTCAAGTCTGTCTGTCTCTCTATCTATCTGTATGTATGTATCTATCTATCTATCTATCTATCTATCTATCTATCTATCTATCTATCCTTTTATCTATCTACTTACCTACCTAGGTAATTTATTTTTTAAGTGGATCAGGGTGCCAACCCCTGGTACCACTTTCTCCTCCCCTTAAGGTTGTTTGCCCCCCTTTCCCAATGATAAGTAAAGGGGACTGGGGTAGCCACACCCAGCACCATTTCTGTTGACCCACTTCCATCCAGGTCACCTACTCACATTCCCAATGTATACATGGTGGCTCTGGGGTGCCCACCCCCTGCCTACAAACAATAATTTGATGCTGGGATGCTCAGTCCCCAGTGTCAGAATATTTCCTCTGAAATAAAGAAAACTGCACCTCAGTAATTTTTTTTTCTTTACCTATAAAAAGAAAACAGTGCTTGTTGATTTGACTCCCCAACACACACCCTACCCATCCATCTCCAACCTCTCATTCAGCACAAACCAGCCCACACACCTCCACACACGCTTACTCAGCTGAACATGTTCCAGGGCATAGATCCACTCCGTGTTTGAATACACATCTTGCATATGGAACCAGCAACTGTGATATGAGAAAATCAGGTAGGTGCAATTTCATGTATTTCAATGGCTTTTTAACTTTAATTCATAACTTTGTTATTTTAAACATGGCCTTTTTGAAACTCCACCTCATCATCAGCAGTGCTGGAGTTATGCAAATCTGTCCAAAATGGCAATTTCGCAAAAGGGTAGGATTTTAAAATTGTCACTACTTTTGCTCATGAGGTGGGATCATAAGATGGCTATATTGAAAATCTGGAAGTCAAAATATGTAAAAAGGCAAAGTTATGAGAGTATCTTGGATTTTTCTGCACTCACCAAAAATAGTAACGTCAATATTTTGATATCAATGTTGCAACATAGCATATTATTCACACCACCTCATGAATGTGACAGCTTCATTTTTCAAGTCCTAGCTGAAATGTGTTTTTGCACCTCTGGGCAGAATTACATTTCATCAAGGATTTGAAATGTTTCACCAAATGGGGTTCATGAGGTGGGCTAATAGGAAGACTGTGCTGACAATGTGTTGTATTAATATGGTAAAATGCCCAAGCAATAAGTGAACATTACAATATTAGAATTCTCACCATAACACGGCTAATTTTAAATATTTTAACTTCATCTTTCAACATACCATTTTATCACATCTCCTCATGAACATAACAGGTGTCATTTTTTCATCCAGGGCAAGAAGTGCTTTACATCTGTGGTGCAAAATGACCTTTGGACTATATAGTATTAATGCCACATGCCATGCTTATAAGGAGTCAAAAATGACTATTCTGAAAATCTGGGGTCAAAATACTCTCTCTCTCTCTCTATATATATATATATATATATATATATACACACACACATATGCAATATTTTTTTGAGTAGACCTACAGTGAGAATATCACATTTATCCTCACTGTAGGTCATTTATCCACACAGTAGGTCATACAGAGGCACAATCTGCACTTGACCACAACTCCTCATAAAGGTTTTCATTGGTGGGAGCTGGCACCATTAGCAGCACAATCAGAATTTCACCTAGTCACTTGCATGCCAGCTCCACTGGCAGTTTCATTTCTCTTGCAGCTCACAGACCACTTTCACTTTCTCCCCAGATCTTTTTGGCATGACATACAGACTTTGGAGAGATCACCCCTGTATAGACCCCAAATTCACTCACTCACTCATGGGACAGTTTGACTTGAACCTCCTCAGTGAAATTGACATTCACACTGAGAGGTACATTTTTTTTCTCTTTACAGGTTCTTCACAAAAATAAAGCAAGTTGCAAAACAAAATCACACACAGCAGTCAATACCTCTCTCTTCCTAGACCCGACATCCACTACGCACTCACAGTGCCTCACTACAGCAAAGGCATCTGCTGCGCCCAAATGATCTCCAAACAAAAGACATGATCAACCAGATACAGAACACTTTCAAAATAGACTGTACCAATCAAAATGAAACAATAAAAAAGAAAATACCAAGCTGCAATTTGACTTCCTTACTAAGTGGGTGATCCACCACCATATTTAAAAAACCTGCCCACAAAAAACTCAGACCAATCAAGTGCCATGTTAGCAACAGCACCATGTAGGGACCCTACCAACCACGTTAGCATCACTACCCACTGGAAATGCAGACACAATACTGTGGCAGAAAATGATTAAAATATGTATCAAAAAACAATTAAAACAATGCAAAAAACTAAATAAAATGGCATTTCCATTACATAAATGAGATATGCAATTGTCTAGGAAATATCACTGATATTTCCTCATAAGTTGGACCTCAGGATCACTTGTGGCTCCACCACTAGAGTAGTTATAAGGTCAAACTACACTCTGGAGAAATATCAGTGATATTTCCAGTAGACCCATTGCATATCCTATCCATATATATATATATATATATATATGAAAATGTGTGTGTTGTGCCAGTCTTCACTCTCGATGGGTTTGCTTTTGGGACCCCATGATGGTGAGCTAAGTTTCGGGGCAAGCTCAGTGACCAAGCATATGAGGTTTGAGGATGCTGGAATGGCACTGTTATGAGACACCCTCCTCCCATCCTCAGAATGAAAACTTCAGGGCTGTCCATACTAGACAGGATATCATATAGTGAAACAGCTCTTCTTGGCATAGGGCCTTGCAGCTCTCCATTCATGGGTGGCTAAGGACCTGTACCTTAGCTGACAGATGGACTGTTTGCACTGTGCATCTATATCTCTAGCCACATGCAAATGCAGGTACCAGAGGGCCCTGCACTTCTTCAGCCCACCACACAGCCCATGTATTCTTCAGAAACAGACCTGCACTTCTGTAGGCAATTGGTGTTTTCTTTGGTGTGGATCTCAAAGGGTCCTCCATGGGTTCATGCAGGATAGCTTCTGCCAGAGAACAGACAGAACACCAGGAGGAAGGAGCTACTGGTATAACTAAAACTTCTGTACTTGAACTAAGAACTAGAAATATTTTTCTGGGACCTTCAATTTAGGGTAAAAAAAGAGTTAATGTGTTTGTCAGAGGTAGTTGAAGCAAATTGTTATCTGTTATCTGTGTACTTATCTAGGTGCTTGTCACAGGTGTCAGAATGTGAATTGTTATCTGTAAAATTAACTAAGTGTGAGAGATTTGCAAAGTAGGGGAGTGGCTTAGCTAGAAGGAGCCAGGTTAAAACCAGATTTAAGCACTGCCCTAGATAGCTTCTGCCAGAGAACAGACAGAACACCAGAAGGAAGGAGCTACTGGTATAACTAAAACTTCTCTACTGGGACTATATTGTCCTCCTTCCTCCCTCCACCCCCACTCTAAACTATTTCTATTTTTATAGGCACAGGATTTAACTGACAACAGGAACTTCCTGTTTGGGAGCAGGAAGTGAGTGATCACAGAGCCACAAAAGACTCCCATCCTAGAAGGGCAAGTGTTGCTCACATCCCCCCTAGCTGCTGGAAGTCTGACCTCAGCAAGTAAGGAGACCACTGAGAAATATAGGAACTTCTTGTCTTAGAACAGGAAGATCAGGAGCTATAAGGGCACAGGGGCAGTAAATAAGTAGGAGAAGAACAAAAGAAAAAAATTGAAAATAAACAAACAGAGGAAAGAGTAAGTATTCCAAACAACAGTTAGGGGTCCAGAAAAAAGACATGATGGGAGTGGTGCAGTGTAGTGGCTGTGGAGCAGCAGTCTTCTAGGAGATGTTCTGGAGGATGCGGTATTGTCCCATCTGCAGGCACCTCTCTGGACTGAGAGAGGAGGTTGCTCATCTCCAGGATGAGTTGGCTAGGTTTTGTGGGATCTTATCACCCACCCAGGGACCACCAGGGTCACTGCCATTGCCTCAGAGATTGCCAAGAAAGAGGAGCAGTTGGATCACAGTGGGCTCAGGGAGGGTGAGGGTGGTGGAACAGAGGTGCATTCCTCCAGTTGTACCTCTCCACAATTTCTATGCCATTCTGGAAAAGTGGTTTCCTCTATGGAGACACCCACAGTGGAAACCAAGGAGGGTGCTGGGGACCTCATAAAGGAGACCCACAGTAGGGTGGAGTAGGACCCCACAAGGAAGGAAACAACTCCTGGTGGGGGACTCCATTGTTAGCAAGGTAGAACTGGGGAAGGAAGGGGAGAGGGAGGTGAGGTGCCTGTCTGGCACCATGGCTTGGAGGGACAGGGAACAAATCCTCAGGATCACAGGAGCAGCCACACAGAGGAGAGAGCTGGATGTTACTGTCCACCTAGGAACAAATGAGCTGGCTAAGAAAGGGATCAGAGCAGTGCAAGAAGCATTTGTGGAGATGGGGAAGGGGCCTTAGACAAATAGCACACACGGTAACCTTCTCGGAGGTGCTGTCTGTCTATGGCACGGATGAGGCTAGGGTGCTCCACACCATGGGATTCAATCAGTGGTTGAAAAACTGGTGCAGATGTCAGGGATTTGGCTTCATTGGGGACTAGGGGTCCACTTGGATGGATGAAGGCCTATTCTGGCGTGGTGGTCTGCGTCTGTCCAGGGAGGAACCAGGATCCCTAAGTGTTAGGTTTAAATACTTCATTGGCAGGCATTTAAACTAGCCAAGGAGGGAAGCACTGAAAAGGAGCAGGGAAATCCTTGCCCGCTCAAAAAAATCAGGGTACTAAGTGAGGCAGACACCAACATAGAGATGTCAATAGGGAGAAGTGCAGGGATAAATGGAGAAAGTGACAATGCAATAAGGACAGGGATGGGGCAAAAAGAGGTAAGTCCATCAAGAAATGGAGTGTAATGAGTACCAAAGCCCATAGTCTGGGCAACAAGCTCCCTGAATTGGTGGCCTTGATGGAAGAAGGATGCCTGGATATTGTAGCAGTCACAGAAACATGGTACACAGAGAACCGGGATGTTAACATATCAGGGTACACAACCGACAGGAGAGACAGGGAGGGCAGAAGGGGGGAGTAGCTCTCTATGTAAGGGAAGAGATAAAAACAACTGAACAAAAGAGTATACAGGGAGGAGAGGATGCACTGTGGGTCACCTTAGAGACTGGAAATGGCACCACAGTCTGCACAAGGGTTCTATACAGACCCTCATGTCAGGAGGAGGGAATGGACAAGGATATGATAGAAGGCATACTTAGGATGGCAGAGAAAGGGGAGATACTGTTGATGGGGGACCTTAATATGTCAGATGTTAACTGGCACACCTTTGCTGCAGCCACATCCAAAAGCAGGGCCATTTCTGATGCCCTTCAGGTGGCATGCCTCAGACAGCTAGTTTTGGAACCTACTCATGAGGGAGCAATCTTAGACCTTGTACTCTCAAATGTGGACAGTGAGAGGATCTCAGATCTAGAAGTGGGTAGCCATTTGGGAACAAGTGACCACCAAACAGTGTGGTTCATGATAAACCCAGCTACAGAGTCAAGCCATACAAAAGTGAGGGTTCTGGACTTCAGGAGGGCTGACTTTGGCAAGATGGGAGAGTGCTTAGAAAAGCACTATCAAACAGGTTAGAAGGAGGGGTGAAGCAACAATGGGGAAATATCAAAACTGCCATTATAGAGGCAACAAGCTTTGTGTGAAGCAAATAAACAAATCAAAATGAAAGAAAAAGCCACTATGGTTCTCAAAAGAAGTGGTGGTGAAGGTTAGGGAGAAAAAGATAACATTTAGGAAGTATAAGGAAAAACAGAAGGAGCAGGACAGAAAACTGTACCAGTTAAGGCAGAAGGAAGCAGGGAGGGTAGTCAGAATAGCAAAGGCACAAACTGAGGAAAAGATAGCCAACTCGGTTAAGAAGAGGGATAACACCTTTTATAGGTATATCAGGAAGCGTAGAAAGAAAAAGGGAGGGATACTGAGGCTGAATAAAATGAATGGTGGGTGGGCAGAGAGTGACAGTGAAAAAGTAGGGATACTGAATGAATACTTCTGTTCAGTATTCACAAAAGAGAAGGGGGAGGTGCCTAATCCAATTAACAGAAGCACTCTGGAGAGGGGGTCGATCCCAGTCCTTTCACAGAAGAAAGGGTTCTGAAAGAACTCCTAAAACTGAAGGTGGACAAAGCAATGGGGCCAGATGGAATTCACCCAGAATTCTAAAAGAATTAAGCAGAGAACTAGTGACACCACTGACTACCCTTTATAACAAATCAGGAGGAGGATAGTGCGTACCTGAGGACTAGAAGAAGGCTGATGTGATTCCCTCACAAAAGTGGGAGCAAGACAGAGGCAGGAAACTACAGACCTGTCAGTTTGACCTCTGTGAGTAGGAAAGGGATGGAATCACTTCTGAAGGAAAGAATTTTTGAGTACCTAGAGGCCAGTGGGGCACAGGACCCAAGGCAACATGGGTTCACAGCGGGAAGGTCATGTCAGATGAATCTAATTGATTTCTTTGACTGGGTGATCAAAGTAGTAGACCATGGAGGGGCTGTGGACATGACCTACCTAGAATTTAGCAAGGCATTTGACACAGTCCCACACAAAAGATTAGTAGTCAAATTAACCAGCTTTGAAGTGGGTCCCAGGGTGGTACCCTGGGTAAAACATTAGCTGAACAATAGGACACAGAAGGCAATTGTAAATGGAGTCCACACTGAAGAAATAGGGGTTACTAGTGGGGTACCACAGTGTTCAGTACTGGGTCCAGTCCTTTTTAATGTCTTTATAAGTGACACTGCAGAGGGACTGGAAGGAAAAGTATGCCTCTTTGCAGATGACACAAAGATCTGCAACAGGGTTGATACACAAGGAGGCATGGGAAGGATGAGAAGGGACCTGGCAAGGTTGGAGGAATGGTCAGAAGTATGGCAGCTTGGATTCAGTGCAAAGAAGTACAAAGTAATGCACCTGGGAAACAAAAAACCCAGGGGAAGATTACACAATGGGGGGGGTAGTAACAACAACAAAAATGGAAAGAGACCTGGGGATAATCATGTCTGATGACCTTAAGGTTGGCAAGCAATGTAAGAAGGTGGTAGGGAGGGATGGGGGGATACTGGGATATATAGGGAGAGGCATCACCAGCAGAAAACAGGAAGTTATTATCCCCCTGTACAGAAAGTTGGTGAGACCCCATCTGGAGTACTGCGTCTAGTTTTGGAGACCCCCATCTCCGCAAAGACATAGACAGAATGGAGGCAGTTCAGAGGAGGGCAACTCAAATGGTGCAGGATCTGCAAGAAAAGCCATATGAGGAGAGGCTAAAAGAGCTTAATATGTATATCCTTGAGGAAAGGAGGGGGGGGACATGATAGAAACATTTAAGTACCTCAGTGGAATCACCAAAGTCCAAGAGGGTAGCATTTTTCAGAAAAAAAGATGTGCAAGAACAAGTGGACACAATTTGAAGATAGAGGGGGATGGCTCAGGGGCAATGTGATGAAGTATTTTTTCACAGAGAGGGTGGTGGACACATGGAACAGCCTTCCTGAGGAGGTTGTGGGGTCTAAAACTGTGGGAGAATTCAAGAATCCATGGGACAGACATAAGGCAATTTTTGTGGGGGGTAGGAAGAAATAGGCTGTTGGTTAAATAGGATCTGCAGCTTATACTCTATGTAGGGAAATGGGCAGACTAGTTGGGCCAAGCGATCCTTATCTGTCATCAAAGTCTATGTTTCTATGTTCTGAAAGGACCTCTATAAATGAGGATACAATTCCACTATCCAAAAAGAAAGGAAATTATTTGCAAAAAACTATGTTAATTCACCAGTTAGGGTTCATGTTAATGCAAATAAGGTAGGGAAATGTGGAGTTTGGGTTTACAATCCTAACTCTCCACCTCCTCCCACCAAGCAGCAAAATGAAAAAGCATCATGGTTTTCAATCTCTGGAGTCTTGATAATTTGGATGGGGCCTTCCTTCTAATGTGTACTCCATTCCTGAAAAACTGTGCTAGACATGATGTCCTTTCTTCATGCAAAGTAGACCCCACTACTGATTCTCCAAGACTCTGGAGATCCACAACCCTAATGTGTTTTCCTTTGCTGATTGGGAGGTCACAGTGGGAGTTAGGTTGGAACCCATAATCCTCATTTTCCTTCCTTTAGGCATTAATTTGAACCCTGTCTGGTTTATTAACAAAGTTTCCTGCAAATAATATATTGTATATTTATGATGCTTGTATAACCCTTGGATATCAAATTTAATAGTTTGTCAGATGACCTCTTGTGGAATAGTTATTATGAAGTACATGAATAAAACTATTTTTCACAAAAAGTAGGCTACAGTGTTCTGCCTTTGAAAACGAAATACTTACATAAGGAGCCACTGACTTAGCTGAAACATATCCTCATAGCTGTATGCTTCACTTCATGGTTTGGTGGCTGATTATGCTGTAGTTGCTCTAATACTAGCAAGGATGTTTGTTATTGGCAGACACATACCAATAAATCCTATCCTGACTGGAAAAGTGTGAAGTTGAGGGAACAACAACAACAAAAGGAAGACATCCATCAGGATCATATAATGAGCCAAAGACATCTTCTGTCTGCTGTACTGCTGACTCTATTTACAGTGCTTTCTTTAAATTAAGCCAAAGATAACCAGCATGTTTGGTTTTCGTTTTGTCACTACTAAACCACTTACGTTTAGGTGTCCCATCTCCCCTTGAGTTCTGCATAGCATTATCTATACCTGATAATAAATCAATTCCATTTAATTAAATATCAAGCATATATTAATTAAAAATGCAATGGTATTCTAAAAGTCCAGCAATACACCTCTGTAAGGTCTTGTTTTTTAAATGTATTAGGCTATCAACATTTGAAAAATTACTACAGCATTGCATTTTATTGTACAGGTAAGTAGCAAAACATGACAAGATGTGTGCAATCATTGTGCAACATATTCATACAAATGGGTAGTGGTAGTGAGGAGAAGCCAAATTCTTTTGAGCAAACAGAAGCATGAGAATATTTTCTAACTGGGAAGAGCTACTGTGCTTATAAAAGGATTTAAAAAGTAAAGGCAAAGAATAGTTCTGGTTTGCAGGTGTACACTTATTTATCAGGAGATACACATCCAACTGACCAAGCAAGAAGTAGGATTGTTTAGACCTTTACAATATGCATTAATGAAGAAACACTCACTCACCTGCCATGGTTCAAAATTGTAGTGGGATGCACAAGATCCATTCACAAGGATCTTTGTAGTCACTACAAGAAAATAGATCTCCTAATGCATGTGCAACTACATAAACTGACTTGTACACATTGTAGTTAAGGTCTTCCCCTATTAAAGAGAGAGATATCAAGGTTGCTCAGTTTCTTTCCTGTGCACATCTTGACTGCATGATCACTTTCATTGTTTGCTGTTGTATAATTATCCTCAAAGTTTGAAACTCTACAGCCAAAGACATTTTCCCAGAAAAGCTTGACATACTGATCACCTACAGACTTTGAGGGATGAATATGGTATAGCTGTTCTTTGAAACCTGGCATCATGCCTTTGGGGACAGCAAATCCAATCGTACCAGATAAGACATGATAGAACTCTTTCTTAGAAAGTGCTGGGGAAATGGACCATCCCTCACTTGCAACCAACACTTTCCCAGTAATGTTCTGCCTTGACAGCTCTTCAATTAGAGGAGGCATTACAGAGTCACTGCTGAAGACAATGATCACAGATGCTAATGATTCCTTAATGACATTAACAATTTGAATGAATCTTATTTTAGAGTAGACTGCCGGTATTATTTCTTGAAATGCCAAGCAGGCTCCATGCTTGATGAGTGTGCCTTTTATAACATGACTACCCATCTCACCATACTCATTGTCAGAGGCTAATATCCCTACCCAGGTCCAACTGAAATGCAGAACCAACTGGGCAAGTCCCTTGATTGTAAATCATCACAGGAATAGTACGTAAGAATGAAGGAAACTGATATTTGTCACTCAGATTGAAACTGATGCTCCATAGCTGATCTGAAATAAAAATATGAGATTTCAAACATCCAATTATTGTTGTTTCCAAAGGAGTTTTTTTTCCATAAATTGTTTTGCCCTTTGGTCATCACAGTGGGGCTGTCAGGTCTTGCATTCACCATCCGCGCCCACCTTCCTGAACTCATCTGATCCAAATGCTCAATGGATTGCCCCTGTCATGGGGCTGGGATGGAGAGGGCTTTCCTCCTCCTACTCAGAGACTCTCATCCAGTGATGTGCTCAGTGATCAAGGTAACAGTGCAGGCCTGAGAATTCAGACAGGGCTTCATCTAGCATTTGCCAATCTTTTTCCATTTTCTTCTCCCTGTTCCCCTGCCATGGTGGCATATCAGCTTGTGCACATTGAGGTGTACATGATATGGAATCACAACCCCCTCCATGTATGTCACTTGCATGCCAGTGCTACCCCAGACCTCTATGTGGTGGCAGCCAAGGACCAAGTAAGTATGCTTCCCCACCCCAGGGGAGGAGAGCTGTCAGTGGATGTTCAGTTATCTCCCCTCCCCAGCTCATCACTGGCCACCCAGCCTCATTCCTGAACTTGGGTCACTGGTAGGGTTGTGTGGAATGGGAAGATTCTGAACCCAGGGAATTTAATTAAAATTTCATAAACTTCCATGACATTTTGTGGAATTTCATAGAATTTTTTTAATCTATTTATTTGGTCATAACTCAGCTGCTGTACAACCTAGAGCTCTGAATTTGTCAAATATCATGACAATCGAATGGATAGTTTCAAAGTTATAGATGCTTAAATGTCATTTTATTGTTTGTGCAACATTTCATGAACATTTTTATCTGCATATACCTTAACCTAATATTGGGTCAGGAATTTTAAATTTGCCATTATTTCTTGATGATAGGTGTTCTAACAATATGCCAGACTTCATGACAATATGATGCATTGTCTCAAAATTAGATGCGCTCAAAATCTGTCATTTTATTTTTTCAGGAAATTTCATGAAACAATTTCATCTGCATATAACTCAGGCACTTTTGGAGCTAGATGTGTAAATGGTACAGATAATCTTTTGTAATGTTTATAGAATGATCAAAATATGGAGAGAATTAGATAAGAGATTTTTTAGTTACACAGGTTCAAAATGTTACTATGTAAATATTTGTAAACTTTGTAAAACTTTCAAAAATGTAGATGTTTGTAACTTCTTTGTCTTTGCATGCATAGCATTAACATTTGTCATGCATATCCATAGTCAGTGTATCCTGGTGTCTAACATAAACTGGATAAATTGGTTAAGCAGTTTTAATTTTGCAGAAGAAAAAGATGATTAATAACATTTACTCACATATTTATGATAGCATATACTGTAGATGATGCATCCAGAATTTTTCTGGTAGAATTTAACATTAACATTGCATGTATCACTACTTCATTTGATAAGCTGGGCTGAGCTTTTGCAGTCCTGTTGTTCCTCTCTGGGTGACTATTCCCTCTTCTCTTTTGGCATAGCTAGATTGACTCAGTAGATCTACAGATCCCACTGATATCGACTTTGTTCTTTACAGTGACAAACACCATTAAAATGTGAGTCACCTACCCCTTTTCCTATCAACCTACCCTGTTGGAATAGCAAGAATTCTTTCATCCTGCTACCCAAGACACTGTCTGCCCCACTACAGTTTTTTGAGTACCTCTAAGTCCTGGGCTTGCATAGTACGCCAGGCTCCCCAGATCATAAATGTACTGGATGTGATCCTTAAATATCCTGCATTCAGGTTACAGTTGTTGACACTGTGCTTTCTTGCTCCAACCTGAGGGGTCTATCATGTTTGTGCTACCCAGCTCAGCTGTCCATTTCTTGATGAAACTGTGCATCTAACTGCAGAACCTGGTGACCTCCTGCACTACCTGCCTCTTATACCCCTATCCTTTAAATAGAATCCCTAGATAAGGCGGAGTGAAATAAGGACATTCCAGTTTTATGTAATTTTCTTATGAAATTCTACAATTTCCACAGACTCATGGGATTTGACTTTAAGTACAGATGTTATTTTGCAATTTCTTGCAGCAAACAATTAATAAAAATGGCACACACAGCCTCCTTGTAAGGTTTAAGAATCTACCAAATTTAATAGTATTGCATTCTCTAGTTTTAAATTTCATGGATTTATAAATTTGTAGTTTACATTCTTGCAAAATTAAAATTTTAAATGTTCTGAAAATTTGACTACTTTTGATTCGATCCCATTTAAAGTTGCAAATATGAACTTTTTTTCAGAAATGGCCATGTGGTATAGTAGTTTAAATGTTTCAACTCTGGTTATATTTGGATATATAGTTTTAAAATTACAGGAAACTAACCAAAATAAAAAATTTGCAATGTGTTTGCAGGCTATAACTCACTCCCATGTAAAGCTAGAAACCTGAAACTATGTGCATATACAAATGTAGTGATAACCTGTACACCTATCAATTTATGCAATATTTCAATGAATACTATCAAATTATACTAAAATTGCAGAAATCCAAATTTTGGCAAACAAATTGGCTACCTATAACTCAGCTCCTATTGAAGGTTGAGACTTAAAACATGGTGAATATATACATTCTGTGAGCTTCTGTAAATCCTGATATTGTGGAGAATTTGGATCAGAAATTTTAAATGATCTCAAAATCACTGAAAATTTAATTTTAATTAAATGTTTGGCCACCCATAACTCTGCCCCTTTTAATCTACAACGCCAACATTTGGTACACTTTTGTAAGCCATGGGGTACTGTTTACATGCCACATTTGGTGTTATTTGGGCATGGACTTCTAAAATTATAATGAAATAATTGACATTTTAAACTTTGCAAAATTCCACCAAATTTTTGTGAACATTCAGCAGAATTCAACAGAATTGGAATGGCCATTCTGCCTGAATTCTACAAGCAGAATTTTATATTTCACATAGCTCTAGTCATTTTCATGGCAGGAGGTAAGGTGCATAGTGCCTCACCTATCCATGTCACTGGACCAGTCCTTTCATAGGAGAATTTTAAAAGGGCACTCCAAGGCATTACAGAAACCTCTCCCCCACCCCCACCACTACCATAGACCTGAACTGCTCAGATGTGAGGTATGACCCTAAATCCTGTTGTGACAAATGAGCACATAACCTTAGTCCAAGTTGTGGACATGCTACTAGCTGAGCCACGATGGCACCTCAGTACTAATTTTTATTTATTTTATTTGTTTATTGAATTGTTTCACCAGGAAAGATATACTGAGCAACTCAATGCTTATCTCACTTGTACATCCTGGGGGAAATGGGGAATGGGATGTACAGAGTGAGAATTCATAGCTACATGTGTTTATAGAGGGTGGATACATGCATACAATTTCAAAACAGGTTCAAGGCATTGGATACATAGTGGGCAATTTCAACAGTTACATTACATTACTGGCGGTTCATGGGAGATGTATACAATATACAGAGGCAGTACAAGGTCAAAAGCATAGTATTCAGGGTAGACAAAGCATACAGTTACAGTACAGGCAGTACACAGATGATGATAAGCTGCAGGTGCACATAGAAACAAAGACAACTGCTAAGAGTAGGGCTATACACTGCAGTATAAGTGCAGGTGGGGTGGGGGATAGAGAAGAAGAGTGTGAAGGAGAGAGAAAGAGTGAGAGAGAGAGAGAGAGGGAGGCATGTGAGTAAGGAGGGGGTCAGGAGCAGGTGCAGCTAGGTGTAAGGTAATTGTGTAGGGCAAAGGTGAGAGATTATAGGGAGGAGGAGGAGAGGTGGATTTGAGGAGGGAGTGCATTCCACATTTTAGGCAGGTGGTAGGAGAAGGATTTTGGGCCAAAGGATGTAGCTCTGCTGGTGACTGAGAGGGTACTTGAGTCAGCCTGGGGTCTCAGGGAATAAGTGGAGTGGGTAGGGGTGCCAAGAGAGGAGGAGATATAAGATGGGAAAGATCCAAGCCAGAATTTAGAGATGAACTTAGCACCATGTAGCGCACACCGGGAGTGGAGGGGAAGGAAGTTGAGGGAGCGATAGAGATCACAATGGTGGTGCAGGAGGGCATCAAGAGTGAAATAACAGAAGGAATTGAAATGAGATTACAGTCTGGATAGGTAGGTCTGGTAGCACCACTGACTATGTCACAGTAGTCAAAATGGCCATGATCATCTTCTGTACCAGCTCACGCCTGGTAGCAAGGAGGATGCAGCTGCGGTTTCTGTAAAGGGCCCCGAGCTTGGACCTTAGTTTTTTCAGTATGGCATTGATATGTACAGAGAAGTCAAGGTATCTGTCCAGCCAGATGCTGAGATACCTAAATGAGGGAGCATCCTCAAGAACAATCCCATCAAGAGTGTAAAAAGCGGGGAGGTGACTTAGCCTAGCGAGTCTCTGCCTTGTGCCAAAGGACATGGAGACTGTCTTCTTGACATTGAGGAAAAGTTGAAGAGAACTAAACCAGAGTTGAACTTTAGTGAAGTCAGACTGGAGCCTGGTAGTGACATAAGAGACAGAATTGCCAGAGGTAAACAGCACTGCATCATCTGCATACATATGGATGCTGGATGCAGAGCAAATCAGGGAGATGTCATTTAAAAAGATAGAGAACAGAATGGGGCCTAGCACTGAGCCCTGGGGAGTCCAGTGGTTATAGGCAGTGGGGAGAGTAGCATCAGCTATTCTCACAGATTGTGACCTGCCGGACAGGTAGGTGCTGAACCAGCCAGTGGCAGAAGGGATAGTCCAGTGGCTGAAAGGCTGTGCAGGAGGAGGGGTATGAGACAGTGTCAAAGGCTTTGGCCAGATCTACAAATATAGCTGAGGTTATGTCCCTTTGTCAAAGCCAGAGGATATGGTCTCAGTTAGCCTCAGCAGAGAGGCGGGGGTGAGTGGGATTTTGAAGCCAGAATGGAAGAGAGTGAAGAAGCTGGAGTCAGAGAGAGGAGAGTTGGTTAAGGGTACTTGTTCTTGCAGCTTTGCTAAGGTTGGCAGGAGAGAGATAGGTTGATAGTTCCCTGGTGAGGAGGAGTCCCTCTCAGGAGTGGGAGGATTACTGCATGTTTCCAAACTGAGGGAACAGTGGCAGTCTCAAAGGATAGGTTTAGTATCAGAGAGAGAGTGGGAAGGCAGTGGCAAGAGCAAGAGAGAGAGAGGCCGAGGGTCCAGGCCATCAGGTGAGGAGCCTTTGTAGGGTTTAGTGCCAGGAGAGCTAGAAGGGTAGTGTCCAGAGAGACAGGACAAAAGGAGAACTGAGGGTGGTGTAAGAGGTTTGGAGGAGGAGGAAGGGGCAAAGGAGTGGGGTGTGTGGAGACAGCTTGAGGAGGGGGGTTCCATGTGAAAATCGCGACTAAAAAATTGCGATCACCAAATCGGCGACTATTTAATAGCAAGAGCTATAATAGCTCATTGTTTTATTAGCACCGCACATATTAGCGGCGCTGTAATAATAGCGACTGCTATGTTGTAGGAGGATGAGGAGCATACAGCCTAACAAGGACTAAGTTGTTTGGGGCAGGCTGCCTCTTTTCAAGTGAGCACCAACCCTGTTTTCTCAAATTAGCTTGTGCAGATGTCATAGAGGCATTGTTCTGTAAGTCATGCTGGCAGTGCACAGTGGGAGCTTCAGAATGGGTGATTTGAGGGATCTCTGTGACTTCCAAAGTTACAGTGGGTGTGGTTGGAGTGCAAGTGTGATCCTCCGCACTTATAGCAGGCTGGAGAAACTCTCTTAACTACTGGATTTATGAAGCCAAATGTCTTTTTCTTGGGGAAATAGGGTTCACTTGTTTTGCTACATCCATGATGCCCACCAGCCACTAACTGCTTGGGACCTTGACCCATCCAACAGCTGTCAAGGCTTGTTCTGCTGACCAATAGCAAGGCACATCTCTTCTCAATTACAGCTAAAGGTAAGGTGGTAGTGCTGTAAGTTTAAGTCTCTTGAGTGTTTTGTAGTGAGTCGCAATTATTGTACATGCGCAGCAGGCAAAATTGCTATTTGTATAGGTTAGCCATTATTGACTGGTAGCTGAAATCTCAATCACTATTTTGGAGTTGCTGATTTGTGGTCGTGATTAAAATGGGATACCGAGGAGGGGTTGTGGAGGGTGAGACAGTGTGTGAGGCATGAGAAGGGGCCATCGGAGCAGGGGAGAGACTTGGGAAGGTGCTTAGCAGAGAAGAGGCACAGGTGTCGAAGTGGGAGTTGAAGCATTCAGCAATGGCTATAGGTTCAGAAAGGACAGCATGATTTAGCCTGAGGGTAGGTGGCGGAGGGTTTGAGGATGGCAAGAAAAGGGAGTGGACGACCTTCCAGAATTTAGAAGGATTGTTTATATTGGTTTGGAAGTTAGACTTGAAGTGCTTGGCTTTGGCACTATGGATTACTTTAGTGCAGCCATTCCAAAGTTCACGGTATCGTTGGTAATCACAAAGGCAGTTAGAGACTTTGGCCTTACGCCATGCAAGGTCACAAGCTCATTGGCAGGCCAGAAGCTCAGGAGTGACCCTGGGGAGGTGCCCACCATGGACCCTGGTTTTAAGGAGCGGGAATTCAAAATCTGAAGAAACTTAAAAGTAAAGTAGTCAAGGGCCTTGTCAGCTGAGGTTGCTGTGAAAAGAGAGGACCAGTCCACTTGTGAGAGGAAAGGAACAATAATAGCAGGTCAAGTGTTGCGAAGGGTCTAGTGAAGATAGTTTTTGCCGGGTGTTTAGTCCTCTGTATTTTACACACTACAAAGGTCATGTGGTGGTCACTGATAGAGTCTGGTAGTAGCCCCAGGCCACTACATGATGGGGATGGGAGGTGAGGACAAGGTCAAGCAGGGAGTGGTTTAGTGATTTAAAGTTTAGACAAGTGGGTTCCAGTATCAGTTGGTGGAGGTTTAAGGCTTGATGGTGGAATGAGTATTAGCCAGAGATGGGGCCAGCCAGTTTAGATTTAGATGTCCCAGGATGAATAGTTGACCACCACTGGCAAATGAGGAGAGCTTTGTGACCACGTCAATGATGTTGGAATGTGGCTGACCAGGACGGCAGTAACTCCAGTGATGAAGATGGGGACAGTGTGGGGAAGGAGACTTTTAAAAGGAGACCCTTGTGGGATGACTGAACAGAGGCAGTGAAGAAGGGAGTGAACTGGAGGGAAGAGGAGGTATAGGTAGCCACTCCGTCACCTCTTCCAGTCCTGTCCTGTCTTGATACTGTGAAGCCAGGGATAGAGATAGGATGCTCTGGAATGTTTTTGCACAGCCAAGTTTCAGAGGTCACAATGATGTTGGGGGGCATAGGCATGTGCCATGGGTTGCAATAGGGAGATTTTGGGAACAAGGCTTCTTATGTTTAGGTGGACGATTTTAAGGCCATTTGGTAGCGAGAGTGGAATAGTGGCTGGCTGGGCACCAGCTGGCAGATGGGCAAATTCAGGGCCAGGGTTTGGGTGGATATCACCAGATGCTAGAAGGAGCAAGAGAATAAGGAGCTGTACTAGCCTGCTTCCCTTGGATGAGCTATGGAGTAGGTGTTTAGCAGTTTTGGGGGTGGGGGGCAACAAGATGATAGGAGAGGATACTAACTTAAGGAGGGTAATGAACTGAATGGGCGCTGAGGTGACAGTGGCACAGGGGAGCAAAGGGCAGTGAGGGAGGAATGTAGCAGCTGGGTGGTGCAATGTTCCAGTGGGGCAGACCAAGCTGTTATCTACCATCAGAGGTACTACCAGACTGGGTTTGCCTCCCGGCAGTTGAGTACGGAGTGAGAGAAGTATTAATAGAGACAGCACCAAAGGTAGGTACCATAATTTCAAAGTTGGCCAGGACTCAATAGTGCAAGGAGGGGCTGTGGACATGGCTTACCTAGATTTTAGCAAGGCATTTGATACAGTCCCACACAAAAGATTAATACACAAGTTAGCTAGCCTTGGAGTGGGTCCCAAGGTGGTAGTCTGGATAAAAAATTGGCTAGACAACAGGACGCAAAGGGTAGCAGTAAATGGAGTCCACAGTGAAGAAAGGAGGGTTACTAGTGGGGTACCGCAGGGTTCAGTACTGGGACTGGTCCTTTTTAATGTCTTTATAAGTGACATTGCAGAGGAACTGGAAGGAAAAGTATGTCTCTTTGCAGATGACATAAAGATCTGCAACAGGGTTGATACACCAGATGGAGTGGAAAGGATGAGAAGGGACTTGGCAAGGTTGGAGGAATGGTCAAATGTAGGGCAGCTCAGAATCAATGCAAAGAAGTGCAGGTAATGCACCTGGGAAACAAAAACCCAGGGAAGAGTACAGGTGGGGTGAGATACTGAAACAGTAAAATGGAAAGGGACCTGGTAATTATAACAGATGACCTAAAGGTGGGCAAGCAATGTGAGAAGGCAGTAAGGAAGGCTTGGGGATACTGGGATGCATAGGGAGAGGCATCAATAGTAGAAAACAGGAGTTGTTATCCCTCTGTACAGACAGTTGGTGAGACCCCATCTGGAGTACTGTGCAGTTCTGAAGACCCCATCTTCGCAAAGACATAGACAGATTGGAGGCTGTCCAGACGAGGGCAACCAAAATGGTGCAGGGTCTGCACCAGAAGACATACGAAGAAAGACTAAAGGAGCTTAATGTGTATACCCTTGAGAAAAGGAGGGAGAGAGGGGACATGATAGAAACTTTCAAGTACCTCAAAGGAATCAACAAAGTCCAAGAGGGTGGCATCTTTCAGAAAAAGAGATGTGCAAGAACAAGAGGGCACAATTTTAAGATAGAGGCGGGATGGCTCAGAGGTAATGTGAGGAAATATTTTTTCACAGAGAGGGTTGTGGATGCATGGAACAGCCTCCCTGAGGAGGTTGTGGAGTCAAGAACAGTGGGGGAATTCAAGAATGCATGGGACAGAAATAAGGCAGTCCTAGTGGGGGGTAGGAGGAAGTAAGCTGTTGGTTAACTAGGATCTGCAGCTTATCTGTTAGGTAGGAAAATGGGTAGACTAGGTGGGCCAAGCAGTCCTTATCTGCCATCAAATTCTATGTTTCTATGTTTCTAAGCGAGAGAGGGTGAGAGAAAACTGGGGGGGGGAGGAATGTGTAGAGACAGCGAGATACAGTTTGTGTTGGGGACATTACTGGCTGATGCCTCTAGTGGTAGAGAAATATACAGAGCCAATGAGGAATTGGGTAGATAGAAAAAAAATGTGAATCAGGTGATGAGCGGTTGATATAAATATAAGTGTCAAGCAAGGGTAGGTGGGCAGGGCACAAATGGCTGGCGGCCAGAGCCGTACCTGGAAGGCTGTGGATCCGGGCAGGAGGACTCGGGCGGCGGCTTGAAGAGAGCCGTAGGTCCAGGGGCCCACTGGGCTTGGTGGTTGGAGCTTGCAGTCCCTGCAGGGGTGGGGGGCCCAGCTGGAGAGAGAAGAGAGGGAAAGGATTAAATATGCTGGCTGAAAGCAAGAGGCTCAATCAGCCCAGCAGGGAGCACAGTTTACACAACAATGGGAGCAGTTGGTTTGGGCACCAAAAAAGTCTGAGCCGGAATGGAGCAGCACAATTTCACAGAGAAAACTGTAATCACAGTCCTTTTTTGAACTCTTTGCACTTATAACTCTATACAAGTTGTAACTTAGCATACATTTCAGTTAAATTATCATTAAATCCTGTAAATTGCCGGTTTTGAGAGAGCAGAGTCAAGGGTGAGCATCGGACCAATTGGAGCGGGCCCTGGAAAGGAGCTCACGTTCTGATTGACTGGTGGCTAAAGTCATACCTGGAAGGCTGTGGATCTGGGCAGGAGTGCTCAGGCAGCGGCTTGAGAAGGGCCATCAGTCTGGGGGCCGAGTTGGCTCAGCGGTTGGAGCTTGCGGTCCCTGCATCGGGGCCCAGCTGGAAGGCTGTGGATCCAGGCAGAAGGGCTCGGGTGGTGGCTTGAGGACATGAGCACAGCTATTAAACAGAATGTGCTGCCGGCTCAATGGCACAGTGGTTGGATTTCTGCTTGCGATGCCGGCGACCCGGGTTCAGGATCAGACTCGGGTCGCTGGAGAGCCATCTGGGAGGAGGAGAAGGCTTGAGTGTCCTGTGACTGCTCGCCTTCTCTGGGGAGAGGGAGGGGATGAGGCTCACTGTCTGCCGCCTCCTGGTTGAGGCCAGAGGAGCAGCAGTGCAAGTGAGCCCCATTGCACAAGGGCGTGGTGAATGTCGGCATCAGCCTAGATGTCCGTGGCACACCACACCCCCCCGGGGAGGAAGAAGCAGAAACACAGCTTCCTGGTAAGCTGGATGATGGCTGCCAGCTCCTGCCAACTCGAGTGCCCTGACAAACCAGAATCCACCTCAGCAGTGCCTGGGGACTGATTGAGAGCATGCTGGTTTCGCCTCCTGGCGCCTTCTCCCTCGGAGGAAAGGGACCCATCTGGTGAAGGATAAGCTGGGCCATCCCTGGGATGGCTGCAATGTGAGGTGAGTGGAAGGGGTCAGGTCAAGAGGGTCGGGGGTCCTTGAGCAGCTGGAAGGAGAGGCAGGCACAGGCAAGGAAAGAACAAAAAAAAAAAACAGAAAGTAGTGGCACTGCAATAGTAATGCCTTTAGATGGAGATGGATAGCAGAGTCAGTAGATGTTTGCAGTTTGTGTCCAGGAATAACCCAGATGCTGAAAAAGCTCGCTTTCAGGGGCATCCTGGTGGGGGTGTTTCATGGGCTTTCTTTATTGAAAGGGAGAAAATGTTGACCAAGATACCAGGGAAAATCTAATACCCTTACAAGTACCATAGGATATTGAACATCTACCTGGACAGTCCCTGAGATGGACGTAAGGGACCTTGGTTTAAAGACTAATCTATAAGATGGCACCTCAACAGTTTAATACGTGCTGTACTACAGTGTAGTCTTGGGTATCAAGTACATGGTGTAGGAATATAGCCAAATATAACACTGAACGTTGAACCACATTTGGCTACATGCAATCTACAGAGATACTGAAAATGCAATATTGTATGCAGCCAGAGAGACACTAACACAAACAAACAGGCATGTAGACAAACAAAGTAGAAAGAGACAGAGAAACAGTACTCAAAATCATCTAGTACACCAACCCGGGGAACAAAAATGAAATAAATAAATAAAATGGTAGCTCTAGTTACAATGCTTCTTACATGAGGATAATGGTAAATGCCCAAAATTCTAGCCATCGGTATGACTCTTACTGATGATGAGTCTCCAATAATTGCAGAAGGCTGGGAATGAAACGGACAGAAATAATTTGGTACTGTCTCTTCCCCTCCAGTTAAAAGCCACAGAGTCCCTTCCACAGCCTTTATCACAGCATAGCAAGAGTCAATAATACGGTACCCAGGGGATGTTGGTAGTAGGTCTGGATTTCATTGATTTCATCAATTGCAAAATCATAGCTTGCAACCAGCCAAAAGCCACAAGTCGAATTCTAGTAAAAATAAATGCATTTATTATATTACTCATTAGTTGACTCTTCTACATTATAGCACTACTGCTTCATAAGATAAATTAAGTTTATATTTATGTAGATTTATGAAGCCTCACTCAAATTCCAGTAGAATTAGACAGTCACTAAACCGGGCAACACTGATCGTAATGGCACAACACTACAAATATTTCAGTGTCTATTGCCATGTCACTTATAGCATTGTATGACACATTAAGAACTGCAAATAAAGATCCTGTTATAAATGATTAATAAAGTATACCCAGGTGCTCATAATAAAGTTGTAATGGCAGTGAGATTTTCTGGGGGCATTAATAAACAAGGAATGCGAAGCTGTGGAGTTCTTATTGTTCAAGAGTGCCCTGAGATACCAATATAGCCTTATAGTGTAAGTACACGTTTGTATTTCATTTGTTATAATTTTTTTGTCAATTGCTGGTTCACCTATACCTGATCCAATGCTGCTGAAAGTCTATGGCATTTTACTTTGAACTCTGCTTTTCCACTATGGGGAAGCAGTGACATAAGAACTTATAATTTACAGCATTATATTTGTTGGGTTCCTATTCCCAAACTTGTCAATTATAAGAAATTATGTCAGAGCTCACAATATACTGAACAATGTTGAAAACACCTGGAGCTGAATTTTCAGCCCCTTGCGGGATTAAGGCCCACTACAGAGTCTGTGGTGCTGAAAAATTTCAAACTGGTGCCAAATCTTATTTGCTGCATGGGTGGAGGCACAACTGCAGAGGATGTTATGCCTGTTCCAACCTGGCATAACATTTTGGTGCAGCTGGCTCAAAAAATGGTTACAGGCTGCCATAAATCATGGAGCCAGTCACAAATGGCTCTGCAACTGAACATGTGGAAAAAACTTGTGAACCTGCAGACTTCTGGCAATGACACTGTAACAGAAGGCTACCCATTGACCATCCCCAAATGACACTTGTTTTTTCAAATTCTGCCTCACTCATATAAGTTTCCTGCATCAGAAGGAATTGTGTTATAGATTTCTTTGCCACCACCAGCACCCTCCTGCTCTTGATGACATTCTTCAGATCAATGACATTCCAGGTTCAGATTCTTATGCCTATACAGTGGTTTGAATTGAAGGCCTGATGGGGCGATAGTGCCCCACAACAACTGCCTGGATGCTAGTATAAAGTAATTCTGTAGTGTAGCCCAACTGGTATGCCAACCCACCAGGGTGGATTCCACACATGGCTCTTGCACCCTGCTAGACACACTACTAACCAATCGTGCCCATAGAATCTCTGATCTATGGTCCTTCCCTACTCTGTGAGTGACCACTCCCCCATCCTCTTCTCCTGGTCATGTCATCTACCCAAACCTCAGCCAAGCGTAACCACTCACCATCACCTCCAGCCTGGTGGCCTCAAAAGTATCAGAAAGTACCTGACTCACTGGGACTGGTCTCCCATATCCCGGGCCCCAACCTGGTCATTCAACAAAGCTTGTAATATTTATGCCCCCTTACAAAAACACAGTCCAAGAAACATAATGCCCCTGGGTCAAGCTTGCTCTGCTGGTAACAACTAAAACAAAGAAATGATCTCTGGCACAGAACTGTTGCCTCTGGCACACAGGCAGACAAGCAGGCCTACAAAGCTGCATGTAATAAGTGCACTTGGACCATACGATTGCTAAGATGGAATATTATAATGCCACCCTGGCTTCCTCCTTGGGGAGTGCTCAGAAATTTTGGGATGACATTAAAGATCTTAATGGTAAATCCTGCCTCCCCCTGTCCCAGCTTTGCATCAATAGTGTCACCTCCACTGACCCCTAGGCCATTGCCAACTGCCTAAACTCCACCTTTTCTGACCTTAGCGCAGTCTTCCTGAACAACTTCTTTGACCCTATACCAGCTATTGCCGAGCCCAACATTTAGCACCCCCCCATTCTACTTCAGGGTTATTACTATGCAGGAGGCAAAAACTTACCTCTCCAAAGTGCTCAGTGGCTCCAACTACTGCAAAAGATTCTTTTGACATGAGAATCCTTCGCCTGGTCCTTGATACAGTCCTCTCTCCCCTAACTGATCTCCTTAACCGCTCCCTGTGGCTGGGGCAGTTCCTGACTGCTTGGAAGACTGTTATTATTACCCCAATATTAAAAGTGGAGACAGCACCTCCCCAACAATTATCGACTCATCTCCATCCTCCCTCTCAAAGCCCTTGAAAAATCATGGCAGACCAACTCACCGAAGTACCTGCTTGCCTACAATTTACTATGCAGGAGCAACATGGCTTCAGATCTGGGCACAGCACAACTACAGCCCTCACTGAATTTCTAATTTCATTCACTCTGCTCTTGACAGAAAATATCTTGCCAGAGCCATCTTCGTTGACCTATCAAAGGCCTATCGAAACGGTCTCCCACCCACTCCTCCTAAACATGCTCCACCTTACCAGTCTATCGCAAGGTCCCCTTTCCTGGTTCACCAGTTATCTCACTGCTAGATCCCAATGTACCAAGATAAACAACACCCTTTCTACCACCCTGCCTGTCCGCTCTGGGGTTCCCCAGGGTTCCATTTTGGGCCCTCTGCTTTTCCGCATCTATCTAAATGACCTACCCAAATCCTGCTCTGGTAACATACTGCTGTATGCTGATGACGCGGTCCTCTCCACCTCACATGCCAACCCCGCAATCCTACAGTCCTCCCTCCAAGACTCTTTCAACCAGATTGAAAGCTGGTTTACAGACCGCAGACTCGTTGTCAACATCAAGAAAGCAAAGTCCATGCTCTTTGCCCATCGACAGAACAAGACCAAGGATGCACAACTAAAAATCCTTTCCCACCCAGAGGGAAGTGAAGTGTTCAAATAGTCACTATATGGTGTTATTTCAGTGTTACAGTAGCAGTGTACACTTCCTGCACACTGCATTTCATAATGCAGTCCATCAGTGTTTAATCAGTGCATCTTCAGGTCTCTTTTTGGGGTACATGCAGTGCTAACACAGTGTGTGTGAATTATGTTATTAGCATGCTGCAATCACACGGCAAAGTACTGCAATTAGCAGTGTTTGTCATCAACACTGCCTTAAGCAGTGTTGGTGTAACAATACTGGCTGAAGCAGTGTTGTGTCAGCAACACTGCCTGAAGCAGTGTTGCATTGCTTTTCAGTGTGTGCAAATTATGTTAATTAGCACTGCAATCTCACTGTAAAAGTACTGCAAGTAGCAGTATTTGTCATCAACACTGCCTGAAGCATGTTGGTGTAGCAATACTGGCTGAAGCAATGTTGTTATCAGCAACACTGCCTGAAGCAGCGTTGCATTGCTTTTTCAGTGTGTGCTAATTATGTTAATTAGCACTGCATCAACACCTGAAGTGCACTTCAGTGTGCGTGTGATTTTAGCAGCACTCCTGTCAGCAGTGCGCAGTTCTGTTTTAGTGTATTATACTGCATTAAAGATGGCATCACATAAAATTCAACAAAAACACAAGTATTCATCTGCAAGTATCTACAACCTCAGCAGAGGAAGCTTTGTAAGGGTTACTGGGTGAGAAAGTTGTCTATGAATTCCAAAGAAGATGGAGTTCTTGGGGCTATGTCTATAGGAGGTACTAAAGTCTGTTTACCCATGTTTGACTCAAAATCACAAGGAAGGGGTGGACATTTAGCTAAAGGAATGACCACCAATCGTTCTGGTTTGCAGAAGATGGATTTGTGAAAAATGGATGGTTCTGGTCTACAGAAAATGGTATGGAAGCCTCCCTGATATGCAGAGCCTCACCAGTATTTCCAGGTTTATCTTCAAAAGGCGAAGAGAGCCTCTTCGGATTGGGAGCACATGAACGGTGAGGAAAATGATTTTCGGTATCAAGGGGCTGTTCCGAGTGAAGTGTGTGTGTGTATTATAACTATAATGGGATTATCAGTCTCATTGGACAAACATCATTAGGTGACCGTGCGTATATCAGAGTACGACCACATCACACCTGCACTTTTAATCCCCTTCAAAACAATTTTGACATTTTATAAGACAGATAACCCACTGTGGGGTGTGCGGTCACACAGTGATATACGCACGGCTTGGGTGGTTGATGCACGCAGCCTGCGGCCTCATGTTAACAATGCACACTACAAGGCATGTATATCAGAGTGTGACCGCACACCTACAGTGGGTTATCTAATACACATACTCACATATATGAGACAGTACTTGTTGTCAAAACAAAACACTACATTAATGCAGCCATTAGAATGCAAAGTGCACAAAGCAAGAAAACGAAAACAGGGTTTAAACCTCACAAGTCTTGGCAAATTGGTTGTGTGGTGTTCCTGGAGTTCCCAACCTTAATGCCCATCCCATACTCCCAGCCCATAGCCTCCTTTCTAAGCACAAGGTACAGCTCCAACCCAGTGTCTCCCACAGCAGCCATTCATACCTGTAAAACAAGAACAGCAGTGGGCTCACAAAGGATCTGCAGCTCGTTATGGACTATTACATGACAAACAATGTAGGGTAAACAAAAAAACAATACTTATCTGATACATATGGTCAGTGTCCTCCTACTCCTGGTCAATGTCCTGCCAGACCTGTAGATATAAAAGGTAAAATGGGTCAGTATGAAAAATAAAAATACTGACCAGCTAGGTCAGTTGGGATGGCTCTGTAGAAGTTAAAATTAAAAAGTGGGTTGGGGGAGGGATACCAGACCTGTACCACACCATCAACCTGGCTTTTAGAATGGACTCGGTCACTCAGGGAAGGTCATGGTTGGAGGAGGGAGGAAGACTCCTTGCCCCTGTGCCCCTAGAACTAATCTTTTTTGGGGGTAGGAGATCATGTTGCTCCACACATCAACCAACACAGGGCAGGATAAAGACACTAAGGGACAGATATTCAAGGCACAATGAATGCTTTCCTGGTGGTGGTGTAGTGGATTCCCCTCCTTTTCCCAATCTGCCTGTAGAATACATAGGAACATAGGTATGTGATGGCAGAAAGGACCTAAGCCCGCCTAGTCTGCCCAGTTTGCCCAGATATCCACTAGGCCTTTTCTGTAGTCCTCCCCCTATGCCAGTTGCCCTCTGTGCTTATCCCATGCCCTTGTGAACCCTCCCACCATTTCTTTCAGCAGCCCATTCCAGTTGTCCACCACCCTCTCAATGAAGAAGTACTTCCTAATCCTTCCTCTAAATTCCCTACAAACAATTTGGAATTTCCAACGACCACTCCATTGCAGTATAGCACACTGCAGCAGGCCAACTGTGACCATCTCTAGGCAGATATCCGAAGCCACAACCAGTCCCAGAACTCCCTGCAGCTGGCACCAGAGCAACAGGCAATAGAAGTTTCAATAGTCTGCAGTGCACATTTGAGCTTCGACAATCTCTGATCAGATGTTTTCCACTTCTGCTCTTCTCCAGGGGATGTCAGTCTGTGACAGAACTTAGCCCAGGGAGTACAGTGGGGCCAATTAAAAGAGGACAGCCTATATAAACTCTTGACATGCACTGTAGGACAATCTCCCACTGCAAAGGACTCCAGGATCTGCTGCAAATAAAGCGGTCAGTACAGAATCAAGCAAAACCAGTTCATCATAATCCACTACTCTACAGCACACAGCAGGCAAACCAAAATGACTCCACATGCAAAGTGCACATTGGCACCAGACCCACACTTGGTGGGACCCTTGACACAAGCCAGCCAGTGGGTATTGTGGTAAGGAGGACAAAACCTTTATATGCAGGTGCATCAGGGAGAAAAGGAAGGCAAGGGGAGATATTGAGTGTCTGAAAAGAGTGGATGGAGGAGGGTAAAGATGACCACCAAAAGCAGAAACACTGAACAAATACTTCTGTTCATGTTTTTACGAAGGAGGGGCAGGAAATGGGCCAGCATTAAGTAATAAGGATGGAGACATCACAGAAAAGGACACAGGTTCCTTTGCAAAAGAAAGGATCCTCATGGAACTGGCAGCAATAAGGCTATGGACCAGATAGATGCACCCCTGGACACTGAGGGAGCTAAGGGAGGTGTTAGTAGGACTCGACTACCCTGTTCACACTGTCTTTGTAAACTGGTGACATGCCCAGGGATTGGAGGAGGGCTGATGTGGTCCCACTATACAAAAGTGGGAACAGGGAGGATGCAGGAACTACATAGTGGTCAGCCTGACCACAACAGTGGGAAAAGTAATGGAAATACTGCTGAAGGAAAGAATAGTGTAACACCTGGTTGTCAATGGTCTACAGGGGAAGTGGGGGAAGGGAACACTGTTTAACCAGGAATAGCACACTGAGCTGAAGCTTGTTTCCAGATGCAACCTGGAGCACAAGGAATTTAAGTAACTTGCTCAGGATCACACAGTATGCACTTTGGATTCAAACTCAGGTCTTCAGATCTGTAGCTCAGAGCCTTTAGCCAATGTGCTACACTGCCTCCAGGACCCAAGGCAGTCTGGTTTTATGGGAGACAGGTTGTGCCCGACAAACTTGAGTTTTTTGACTGGATAACAAGGAAGGTGGATGGGGGAGGATGTGGCCTACCCAGATTTCAGCAAGGCCTTTGACACTTTGCCACATAGAAGGCTGGTAAATGAGCTGGAAGGCTTAGGGGTGGGACAGAAAATAACAAGGTGGGTGGAGAGCTGGTTGAAAGACTGAAACTAGAGGGTGGTGGTAAGGCAAATGGGGTGCATTCCAGGGTGGGAGTGGTGTGCCCCAGGGGTCAGTGCTGGGACCCATCCTTTTTTAATATCTATAGCAACGATTAGCCCAGTTGCAATCAGGGAAGGAGAGCTGTTCTTTCCGGACCGGGGCTTGTCACTGGAAGGAGTTGGGGCAGGCATTCTGGGGCTGCATCGGCGATGGGGGAGGATGGGATCACATCGGTGATCGACAAGCAAGCTCTTGTTGGCGGGGACAGGCCATGCATGTCCAGACCACAGTGGCCACAACTTTGCAAGCAGCAACTCAGGAAGGAGGCGACCAATCGGCGAATAGGCGTGAACCTTTGACTGTGTGACTGGGCCATGAGCATGAATCCAGCCGCAATCAGAGGAGGAGAGCTGTTCTTTGTTCCACACCACCCACCCTGGCCCCGATTTCTTATAAATGGTCGGTGAGGCTGAGCCTTGAGGAGGGCAAGTTGAGATTGGGTGAACTGGAACACTAGGAAGCTGGATTGTTATTGATTGGGAAAAGGGTCCTGTACACTGTGCTGCTTGGGCAACATTTGACTACTACCAGGAAGGGGCATAATAAGCAGACTGTATAAATGACTGTATGCCAACTACACCTGAGGGAGTAGGCAGACTGTGTGTGACTTGATAACTTCTAGGGCCTCTGAGCTAGCTAGTGTTGTGGTGGGCTAATTTTGCTTGTGAACTGTCTACTGCTAGGGTTGGAAAACTGGCTACTGTCAAGAAAGAGGAGGGAAAATTGCTGTAATTGAAGGGGGAAACTGCTTGGGTTTTACTGCAACACTGACTGCATTATTTCTGTTAGAGGGCTGCATTGCTCACCTAAAATGAGGGTAGACTTGGGGGTGGCCAAAGCGGGCACCTTCAGTAGAGTGATTGGGTGTACAGGGTGTGGGGTGGCAATAATATTAAATTGGGCATGGAGGTTCAGAGGGTGCCCAGTGTGTTTTCAGTTGGCAGGTCTTAGGGAGGAAGTAGAGGGGATCAGAATGCAGCTGGAAGGTGGGAGGGGTGGGGAGGAAAGGTGTGGAAAGGACCTCATGAGAGTAGATGAGGCCAATATGGCATAACCCAGGGAACAGGTGGACAAGGATCACATGGTTACTCAGGAGGGGTGGGGCATGAAACAAGCAATGTATGGAAATCACTTCGTAGGGAGGTGGCTGACCAGAAGGAGGAGGGACAGGAGAGAGCAAGTCAGGGGCAAGAATCACACTTACTAATTGATTCATCCTGCTACATCTGGGAGATGAGGTGGAGAGGCTGCTGGGAGGAGGGGAGCAGGGGGACAGAGAGGATTTGGTCAGTAAGCTGGGGGGATGGGGCAGGAGAGAGAGAGAGCCAGATCCACAGAAGGGGGGGAGAAGAGACATTAGCCTAGGTGGGAGGGAAGTGGAGAGGATGGGGGAATGCAGAGTGAAGCCAGCGTGGGAGGAGGGAGGACTAGGGTAGGGCAAGCATCCAGGTTAGGGAAGTCAGCCAAGGATAAGGAGTACTCTAGATAGGCCAGCTTCAGGGTGGAAGGAATTAGATGAGGTGGAGAGAGGGGGAGAGATGGGGTAGAGAGAAACACAGCAGATGGGGTGAAGGATGCAGAGACGGGGAGGGGAGGCAAGGAGGGAAGTGAGAAGGGAGCCTGGGTGGGATCTGAGGATACCAGCCCAGAAGAGAGATCTGGGAGATCAAGGGAGGGGCAATCTTGTACCCAGGAGGTTGAGGGGGTGAGAAGCTAGCTGGTAGCTATAGGTAGAAGAATGAGCGTGGAGGAAACCACAGGCTAGTGATCCCAGGCTGAGGGGACAAGAGAAGTAAGCTGAGGGTGATGACAGAAGGAAGAGCCTGGATGGAATCAAATGGGCCAGTAAAGTGGGGGGTGAAGGTGATCTCTGGGCGACTCCATGACCTGGGGCATCCAGTGGGAGGGGGCAGGGGAGAGAAAAAGCAGCCCAGTCAAGGCTAAATGTATCCCATGTCTATCCGTACACAAGGCCAAATTCCAGCTATACTCAATAGCATTGGAATGCGAGGAATCCCCAGACTTCTTAAAACATCTGGGAACAACTGACTTAGAGGAAAACAGTGAACTAGAAATCCAGGAGAGATTCCGGGAACTGGCCAGGGTTTACCACTCTATAGGAAGCGCAATCTCCTTCTTTGAGATTCTGCCAGTATCTAGGGCGTCCGGGGAGAAAAAACATAAACTTAGAGGTGTGAACCAGTGGCTCAGGGACTGGCGCAGGGCAGAAAGGTATGGGCTGGTGGGGGACTGGGGGATAGATGGGAGGTCAAGGGGTTATATGCCAGGGATAGACTACACCTCAGCTTGGATGGGAGGGAGATCTTGAAACTAAAACGTGCTGGATTCATAGTTGAGAGGTGGAGTTTAAACTTGTAAAGGTGGGGGGTTAAGTAAAAGAGTGGCTCCAGGAAGGCTACCCGAGGGTCCATGTCTAGGGCATGAAAAGAAGGCAGGTGACTGCGATGTAAATCCATCCAGAGCTGTGAAGAAAGGGCAGGTAGGGACTGCTAAGGGCCAAGATGACTGGAGAAGGGAGAGGGGTCAGGGTGGAGGATGGCCCTGATCAATGCTAGGAGCATGGGCAACAAAATGCCCAAGCTCCAGGCGATGCTGGTTGAGGGATCAGTGGATGTGGCAGCAATTACTGAGACATGGGCCACTCAGAAAAATGATTGGGACCTAAATTTGGTGGGCTACAAAATATTCAGGAAGGATAGAGGAGAGGGAGAGGAGGGGGAGTAGCACTGATAGTCAAAAATGACATAGTGGTTAGTGGAGTGGAGGAGGCTGTGGGGGAGTGGACGAGATCTGGGTAACCCTACAAATGAGAGGAGGTAAAAGACTGAAAATAGGAGTGGTGTACAGACCCCCCATAACGATGGAAGAGGCCCTGGAGGACAAACTAGTTGAGAACATCAAGGGGCACTGTGACTGTGGAACGGGTATGGGGTGATCATGGGTGACCTTGTATGCGGGGACAGACTGGGACACTTGGTGGCATCCTCTGTGGACAGGAAACAGAGACTGATGGATGTGTTCCAGGATGCCTTCCTGGTCCAGCAGGTGGGGGAACCTACTATGGAGATGCGGATACTGGATGTTGTCCTAGCAGTGACCAGATAAAGGGCCAGGAGGTGTGCAGCCCACTGGCAGGTGGTGACCACACTATGGTCTGGTTTCTGCTGTATCTGGGGGGGAGGATAACCATTCTAATACAGTTGTAGTGGACTTCAGGAGGGCAGACTTCGTGGGCATGGGCAGGATTCTACAGGGGAGCTTGGACAAGATTAGGCTTGGACATGGATGCTGGCAGCTTGTGGGAGGCCATTAAGAAGGGGGTGCAGGAGACTACTAATTCCTGTACAAAGGAAAGGCACAAGTATGGTAGAGCCACCAAGCCGTGCTGGTGGACCAGGGAGGTGCAGGAGGTGGTGAGGGATAAAAAGGCTGCCTATGCATGTTTTAAGCACTCTTGGGGGGATAGGGAAAGGGGTATGAGTTGATGGCTAGAAGGGTCACCACAGTGGTGAGGGAGCCAAGGTGAGGAGAGCAAAACCTGGCTAGGAATATCTGGAGGGGGTAAAGGGATTCTATAGATACACAAGGGAGAAGAGAAAAGGGAGGGCACAGATCAGCATGATTAGGACTGAGGAGGGATGGACTCAGGAGGTGGGAATCAGGCAGAGGTGCTAAATGAGTACTTTGCCTTGATATTTACAGGGGGAGGCAAGGGATCCCTCCAGCCCAATGGGAGGAAAGGGCAGCCAGCAGGGTCGAGAGGGTCAGATGGAGTCTAGAGGACTGAAAGGAGTTGGGGTTCAGAGCTGGGCCAAGTCTAGAAGGGATGGGTGGTTAAATGAGGGTGGGCTGGGAGGGAGAAATTACAGTGGAAAGGGTGAGGAGGCCCTTCAGACACTAAAACTGATAAGGTACTGAGGTCGGATTGGCTGCATCTGGTGATATGAAGAAAATGGCGGGTGAGCTAGCAACTCTAACACCTCTCTGCTGACAGGATGGGTGCTTAAGACTGAGGGTGGCTCATGTGG
The DNA here is from genome assembly GCA_016271365.2 of Neoceratodus forsteri. NCBI lineage: Eukaryota > Metazoa > Chordata > Ceratodontiformes > Ceratodontidae > Neoceratodus > Neoceratodus forsteri. The sequence continues at coordinate 133,239,065 of JADMNL010000022.1, forward strand.
TTCCTATCCACAAATGGGGGGTCAAAAATAGAAATGAGACCTCAAGTGGGTTATACCACAAACCTTTTACCCTGGCTCCTTAGATCACCTATGGAGGCAAAGTGAGTCAGCAATTAGTGTTTAATGCTTCTTGAGTGGATCTGCATTAATACCATTTTAGACCAATTGGTGATTTTTATTTTACCAAAAATTGGTGCCAGGTGATTTATGGAGGCAAATGTAAATGTCTGCAACTGGTCATTATTTATGCTATCTGAGGCTAAAGCTCCCTCAGACCTATTACTACACTAGCCCATTAGTCACTAACAACGTAATTTTTCAAAAAAGAAAATATCACTTAAGGATGTCTTAAACATGCCATGGACATTTCACCCAAACTATATATATATCAACTGGAACCGATTTAATGCGAAAATAAAATTTCACCTCAGCTGTCTTAACAACCACTGCAACCTTTCACAATGACTCCATAGATCACCTGGAACCCATATGACAAACATAAAATATTATCTGACATTGGCCTAAATGACCACTGCTCACCTTGACCTACAAATCCACTTTGAAACCAGTTTTCGCTAAAAGTAAATATATGACATCAGGTAGCATAAACAGGAACCACGATCCTTCACCTGTATGTAAGTCACCTGGAACCCATTTTAAGCAAAAATTAAAATGTCAACCCAGTTGACCTCAATGACCACTTTGGACATTTAACATCAGCTCCACTAATCACCTAGAAACCATTTTTTGGCAAAAATAAAAAAATCACCTCAGGTGGAATAAACAACCACTGCTGATCTTTCAGTCCTGTGGTTCTAGTTCACCAACAACCCATTTTTGAAACAAATAAAACAATTCTACTCCAGGTGGCAAAGAACAATGAAGAAACTTTCAAGCAGCCTCCATAGATAAGCTAGACATGTTTTGGCAAAAACAAAACATCACCTCATGTGGCCTAAATAACCTCTAAAACCATTTACCTCAGATTCATATCACCCAGGAACAAGTAGCAAAAGAGAAATCACCTCCAAATTGGCCCTAAATGACCACTGCAGATCTTTTACTCTGGATACATAAAATTGACTAGATCACAGATTTGGAAAAATACAAATATCACCTCAGTTGGCCAAACGCTTAAACTCAGGTAACTTCCAGACTAGCTCCATTAATCACCTGCAGCCCACTTTAAAAAACAACTAGAAATATCACCTCATTTCAGCTTCAGCTCCGGATAACACCTGGAATCACTGTTTCAAGAATAACAATTTCACTTCAGAGTGGCTGAAACAAACATGAGACTTTTCACAATTACTCAACAGATCACCTGGAACCCATTTTTTGGCAAAATAAATTATCTCTTCAGATGGCCTAAATGACCACTACTACCTTTTACCCCAATCCCATAAATCACCTAGAAATGCATTGATTGGCAAAATAAATATATCACCTCAGGTGGCCCTAAATGATAACCTCAGACCTTTCACCAAAGTTTCAAATCCCTGCAACCCATTTTCAGCAAATATACCACCACCTCAGGTGGACTAAACAAACCACTGAGTAACTTTGAATCTGGCTCCATAGATCACATGAAACCCATTTATGTAACAAATAAAAATAACACCTCAGGTGTATAAAGGACCCTTTTTCCTTGCTCCATACATAATCTGGAACCCATTTTTGGTGCAGCTTGTGTCATACCCATCCTTTACCGTGGGAGTTGTTTGATCCTAGTGTACCTGCATCAGTTTGGGGGACTTTGTCACACAGAACTCTTTTCTTACAAAAATGGCACACAGTATTTTGCACACCAAGTTCTGATTCAAGCTGGTTGTTTGATGGTAGCTTGTGAGGAGCTAAGGGCCCTTTAAAATCCCTAATCTCAGGTAGCCTAAATGAGCATCACTGACCTTCACACAGCTCCATTAATCACTGCAACACATTTTAGCAAAACTCAAAGATATTTCTTCAGGTGACCTAAATGACTACTTTGGACCTTCATGAGCTCCATTAATCACATGGGACCCATTTTTTTGCAAAAAAATATCACCTCAGAGTGGCATAAATGACCACCGTAGACCTTTCACTCCAACTCCATAAATCACTTGGGACCCATTTTGCAAAAATACAAATTTCACCTCAGTGTGGTCTAAATGACCACAGCAGTACCTATTAACCCATACATATTATAGTGGCACAGTACAACACTATAGTTAGAGGTTCAACAGTCCCTTCTATGTTAAACTCAAAATTTTGCACATTAATAAATTTGGACCCTTCAACAGGGATTACTGAAATTTTTATGCATGCTGGGGCATGGCGGTTCTCTTAATTTGCCAAATTGTGTTTTGGTTGGAATTATGGGCTTTTTCATATAGAAAACACTAGAAAAAATGCAAAATTATCCATTTTGGAGGAAGCTTTTGGGATTTTGGATGTGGCCCTGCACACACCATTATGTGGCTGCTGCTCTAGGTATGGTCGCTTAGAAAGAGCTTTGGTGGCCAAACATGCTGCTTTTGTTTGGTGAAACATATTAGGGCATTCCAAGGTTATGCCACTTTTAAATTCCCATTATAAGTCAAGGAAAAAATTATATGTATGTTTTACCAAACAAAGATTGGGTTTCTGGCCATCTCATCCCACCTGGCAAATCAAAGAATTTGCAGCTTCAATGACTCAAGAATCTTTGTCCCTGCGAATTTAAAATTCTTTGATCACGACGGCCACACATCATGTTTTAAATTCTCTGATTGGAAAAACACAAATATCTTTGCTCAGTTTTTTATATCCTTACTAGTCTCATGGCCCACCGGATCTGTATTAAATTATTATAGTTGTTCATATCCATGGTAGTCTAGTGGCCCCACCCATTAAGTGGGTTGCTGGTGATTAATGGAGCTGGTGTAAAAGCTCTGATGTTGTCATTTAGGCCACCTGAGGTGTTTTTTGGTTTTTGCAAAAATTAGTTCCCGGTGATATGAACCTGGAGTAAAATCTCTGCGGATGTCATTTAGGCCACATGAGGTGATATTTTTAGTTTTTGCCAAAAACATTCCACAGGAGATATATGGAGCCTGGTTGAAGGTTTCTTTGTGGTTCTTCAAGCCACCTGAGGTGACATTTTTATTCACTGTGGACCTTTTTCTCCTGCACCATAATTCAACTGGAACCTATTTTTCGTAAGGAAATTATATCACCTCAGGTGGACTAAATGACCACACTGGACTTATTACTCCATAATTTCACCTTGAAACCCTTGTTGACAAAAAGAAGAACAATAACCTCAGGTGGTTTAAATGACCACCATGGACATTTCACCTCAGCTCCCGATATCACCTGGAATCCATTGTTTGAAAAAAATAAAAATTTCAACTCTGGTGGCTTAAACAACCATTGTGGACTTTTCACAATGACTCCATAAATTACCTAGAACCCATTTTAAGCAAATATATAAATTTCATCTCAGGTGGACTAAACAACCACTGAGGAACTTTGAATCTGGCTCCATAGATCACATGAAACCCATTTATGGCAAAAAAAAAAATGTGTATATATATATCACCTCAGATGGCATAAATAACCTTTTACCACTGATCCATTCATAACATGGAACCAATTTTTTAGTAAAAAATAAAAATATCACCTCTGGTGTCCTAAGTGACCACTACAGTTCTTTTACTCCAGATCATTAATTACCTTGAACCCAATTTTGGCAAAAATAAAAATTACATTTCAGGTGGCCTAAACAACCACTGCATCACATTCACCATGGCTCCATAGATCACTTGGAATTGGTTTCAGGTGATTAATGGAGCCATGGTGAAAGGTCTGCAGAGGATCTTTAGGCAACCAGGGACAATATTTTTAGTTTTTCCAAAATAGTCTCCAGGTGATCTATGAGTCTGGTTCAAAGTGCAGGTGGTTGTTTAGGTCACCTGAGGTGAAATGTAAATTTTCCAAAAATGAGTTCCAAGTGAGTTATAAAGCTGGAGTGAAAGGTCAGCAGTGGTTCATTAAGGTGACCCTAAGTTGATTTTTTACTAAAATAGTTTTCATGTGAGTTTTGTAGCCGGTGTAAAAAGTTCAAAGTGGTCATTTAGGCAATACTGTTTTTTGTTTGCCAGAAATGTGGGTTCCAATTTATTTATGGAGCTGGGGAAACAGGTCTGTAGTAGACCTTTTGGCCAACAGGAGTGATATTTTTATTTTTGCCAAAAGTAGGTTCCAGGAGATCTATGGATCCAGGCTGAATGGTACACGCTACTCATTTAGGAAACCTTAGGTGAAATTTATATCTTTGTCAAAAATGGGTTCTAGATTATTTATGGAGCTGGGGTGAAAGGTCTGAGGTTGTCATTTAAGCAACCTGAGGTGATATATTTATTTTTGCCAAAAATGAGATTGAGGAGATTTACAGAATTGAGGTAAAAGGCAGGCTGTGGTCATTTAGGCCACCAAAGTTAAAAAGTAGGTGGCAGTCATTTAGACCACCCTGAGGTAATATTTTATTTTTACCAAACATGGGTTCCAGTTGATCTATGGAGTCATTGTGAAAAGTCCATAATGGTTGTTTAAGTCACCTGAGGAGAAAATTTTTATTTTGCAAAAATTAATTCCCGGTGATATCTTGAGCTGAGATGAAATATCCACAGTGGTCATTTAAGCTACCTCAGTTGATATTTCTACTTTTTGCCAAAAAATGGTTTCAAGGGTGGAAATGATGGAGCCGATGTAAAATGTCCAGTGTGTTGGTCATTTGGGCCACTGATGAGTGATAAACATTTTTTTGCCAAATATAGGTTCAAGGTGATTTATGGCACTGGGGTAGAAGGTCCACAGTGAACGTTCAGGACACAATGGGTGATATTTTTATTTTTTCCCAAAAGTGGGTTCCAGCTAATCTGTGGAGCTAGGGTGAATGGTACGAGGTCGTCGTTTAGGCCATCTGAGATTAAATTTTCATTTTTCCAAAACTGGTTCAACATGTTTTTTGGAAACATTGTGAAAGGTCTGAGGTGTTTAATTTGGACACCTGAAGTGACATTTTTTTTTTTACCAAAAATATGTTCCATGTAATTTATGGATCTGGAGTAAGAGATCCGCTGTAGTTTATTTAGGTCACCAGTGGTGATATTTTTATTTTAACCAAAAATTTGTTCAGGTGATTTATGGAGCAAAGGTGAAAGATCTGCAATTATCATTTGGGCTACAGTAATTGTTGATATTTGTATTATTTTTTGCCAGGAATAGGTGAATAGGTGCCACATGATTTATGGCGCCTGGATAAAGGTCTGCAATGGACCTTTAGGCCACCTGAGATAATATTTTATTTTACTAAAATTGGGTTCCAGGTTATGTATGGAGCAAGGGTTAAAGGTCAATTATGGCACCTGAGGTGATATTTTTATTTTTTACCATAAATGTGTTTCAGGTGTTCTATGGAGCCAGATTCAATGTTCCTCAGTAGTTATTTAGGCCACCTGAGGTGCAATTTTTTTATTTGCCTAAAATGGGTTACAGGTGATTTATGCTTCTGGGGTGAAAGGTCTGAGGTTATAGTTTAGGCCAGCTGAGGTTATATATTTATTTTTGCCAAAAATGCAGTTCAGGTGATTCACATGAGTGGGATAAAAGGTTGGCTGTGGTCATTTAGGCCACCTGAGGCTAAAGGTAGGTAGTGGTGATTAGGCCACCTTAGGTGATAATTGTATTTTTGCCAAAAATGGTTTCCAGTTAATACATGGATCCAGAGTAAAAGATCTGCTGTTGTCATTTAGACCAGGAGAGGTGATATTTTTATTTTTACCAGAAATTGGATCTATGGATCCAGGGTGAAAGGTCTGCAGAGGACCTTTAGTCAACCAGTGATGATATTTTAATTTTTTGCCAGAAATGGGTTCCAGCTAGTCTTGGAGCTAGGGTGACTTATACTAGGTGGTCGTTTATACCACCAGAGGTGAAATTTTATTTTACCAAAACTGGGTTCAACGTGATCTTTGGAGACATTGTGAAAGGTCTGAGGTGTTTGCTTAGGACACATGATGTTACATTTTATTTTGATCAAAATGGATTCTAGGTAATTTATGCAAAACTTGGGTTTGAAGTGATATATAGAGTTGGAGTAAAAGGTCTGTGGTGGTTATTTATGCCACCTGAGATGATATTTTTATTTTTGCAAACAAATGGGTTCCAGGTGATTAATGGAGCCAGAGTTAAAGGTCCAAAGAGGTCATTTAGGTCACCTGAGGAAATACCTTTAGTTTTTACCAAACAAGTGTTGCAGGTGATTAATAGAGCTGCTGTGAAAGTCAAAACAAAAATAACTCCTCTGGTGGCCTAAGCCACCACCGCGGACATTTAACCCCAGCTCCATAAATCATCTGGAACTAATTTTTGGCAAAAATAAAACTTTCACCTCAGGTAGCCTAAACAACCATCGGTGACCTTTTATAATGACTCCATAGATCACCTGGAACCCAGTTTGTTTCAAAAGTATAAATATCACCTCAGGTCACCTAAATGACCACTGTGGACATTTATTTTTGGCTCCATAAATCACCTAGAACCCATTTTTGGCAAAAAGGAAAAACATCATATCAGGTGGCAAAAATGACCACCGTAGACCTTTTACCGAGGCTCCATAAATCACCTTAAACCCATTTTTGACAAAAATAAAAATATGAACTCAGCTGGCCTAAATGTCAGGCATGGTACTAACCCCCACTGTTCCCAACCTAATGGTGCCACTGGCCTGTCCCATATCTGGCAGGGCAGGTTTTTCCTCTGCATCCCCTGAGCCATGGTCACTTGTCACAGCACCTGCTCTCCACTAAGATCCTCCAGGGTGGTCATTTCGGCCACCTGAGGTGATATCACTTTTTCTTTTTACCAAAAATAGGTTCCAGTTGATTTCTTGCACTGAGTAAAAAGGTCCACAGTGAACTTTTAATTGACAAGGGGTGACTTTTTTTTGTCAAAAATGGGTTCCATGTAATCTGTTACACTAGAGTGAATGGTACAAGGTGGTTGTTCAGACCTCCTGAGGTGTCATTTTAATTTTTGCAAAAACTGGGTTCAGGGTGATCTATGGAGCTGGGGTGAAAGATCTGAGGTTGAAGTTTAGGCCAGCTGAGGTGATGTATTTATTTTTGCCAAAAATGCAATTCAGGTGATTCATGGGATTGGGGTAAAAGGTTGGCACTGGTCATTTACTACACCTGAGGTTAAAGGTAGGTGGTGATCTATTTTTTCCAAAAATGGGTTCCAGGTGATTTCTGGAGTCATTGTGAAAAGTCCGTGATTGTTGTTTAAGCCACCTGAGATGAAATTTTAATTTTTGCAAACAGTGAATTCCAGGTGATCTCTGGAGCTGAGGTAAAATGTCCACATTGGTTATTTTAGCCATGTGAGAAGATATTTTTTGTTTTTTAAAAAGTGGGTTGCAGGTGTTTAATGGAGCTGATGTGAATGGTCTGAGATTATTGTTTGGCCACCTGAGGTGATAACTGTATTTTCCCAAACTGGGATCAAGAAATGAATGTATGCAGCAAAAGATTTGCAGTAGTCATTTAAGAGCCACATTAGGTGATTTTCTTTTGATAAAATTTGTTCCAGGTGATATGAATCTAGAATTAAAAGGTTTGTAGAGGTCGTTTGGCCACATGAGGTGATATTTTAGTTTTTCCCAGAAACATGCCCCAGCTGATCTATGAGCCTGGTTGAAAGTTTTTATGGTTCTTTAAGTCACCGAGTTGAAATTTTTATTTGTTTCAAAATGGGTGTAAATTGAGTTAAATAGTTGGAGTGAAAGATCAACTTTGGTAGTTTATTCCAACTGAGATTATTTTTCAGAAATGATTTCTAGGTGATTGAGGGAGCTGTGTAAAATGTCAAAGTGGTCATTGAGGCCACAAGGATTGCAATTTATATTTTGCCAAAAATGGGTTCCAGGTGATCTATGGAGTAGAATGTGATGCAGTGGTCATTTAGGTTCACCTGTAGTGAAATTTAAATTTTGCACAAAATTGGTTCAGTTGACTTATGGAGCAGGGCTAGAAAGAACTGTGGTTTACATTTATACTACCTGAGCACAAAATTACAATCTGGGAAATGTATAAATTGGGCTATATGGCTGGAAGTGTACACAATTACAGCCTAGGAAAAATATAAACTGGGCAATGGCTGGAAGAGGTCAAAACTGCAGATCGTAGAAAATAATAAATTGGACTATAGCTGGAAGACCACATATTAGAGCCTAGGAAAAAGTATAAATTGTGCTATAGCTTGGCATTATTCGAGGCCTGAAGGATGATTTCGCAGTCACTGCGCAAAATCACCTTCGGGACCGATTAACAAAATGACACTACAAATGTTCATAAGGTGGTCCTCAAGAAGCCTATTTTGAAAATTTGGTGAAAATTCAAAAATGACTGTTTTCGAGCGCGTTTTATGTAGTTCCTATGCACGCTTGTAAGTTCGCTTAATTTTCAATATTTTCACTCCAGATTTTCAACATTACCATTTTACCACACCTTCTTATGAGTAGTACAGCTGTCATTTTTCACATTTTAGCCCAAAATGTGTTTCCACCCATGTAGCGCACAATGGCCAGTCGGGTGTCTTCGAAATCAATGTAACGGACACATTAAGAAAATCACAGTGACACTGTTCATTAGCAGAGTCTTAAATGGCTATGTTGAAAATTTGGTGGAAAAATTCAAAAAAATGACTGTTTTACGAGCGTGCGTTGCGTAGTTCCTACGCACGCTTGTAGGTTCGCGAATTTTCAATATTTTCACTCCAGATTTTCAACATTACCATTTTACCACACCTTCTTATGAGTAGTGCAGCTGTCATTTTTCACATTTCGCCCAAAATGTGTTTCCACCCATGTAGCGCACAATGGCGCAGTCGTTGTGCGAAATCAATGTATGGGACACATTAAGAAAATCACAGTGACACTGTTCATGAGCAGAGGTCTTAAAATGGCTATGTTGAAAATTTGGTGAAAAAATTCCTAAAAATGACTGTTTTACGAGTGTCTTCTGTCGTAGGTTACCAGCTTCGCTTGAAATTCACGAATTTTCAATATTTTCTACCCAGATTTGCAACATTGCCATTTTACACACACCTCCTTATGAGCAGTACAGCTGTCATTTTTACAACTTGCCCAAATGTGTTTCCACCATGTAGTGCACAATGGCACAGTCAGTGTGCGAACTCAATGTATGGGACACATTAAGAAAATCACAGTGACACTGTTCATGAGCAGAGGTCTTAAAATGGCTATGTTGAAAATTTGGTGAAAAAATTCCTAAAAATGACTGTTTTATGAGCGTGCGTTGAGCAGTTCCTACGCACGCTCGTAAGTTCGCAAATTTTCAATATTTGCACTCCAATGACTTCCAAATACCTAAACAGCACATAGAAGCAAGCAACATTTGGCATTGACAAATGCTTGTTTATTTAACACACAAGGCTTTCTGTTTCTAAGAGTGACAAACTTTTCCACTCTAAAGAATTCAGTAGAAAGCTGCCAGGTCCTGATTTCAATATTTCCCCAGGTCACTTGGCTTTCTTCAGAACATTTTTGTTTATAAAGAGCTTCCCTTATAAATCATACAACTTGTGTAATGCCTGTGAAAGTTAAATGGTTCAGTTCTTTCTCTATCACTGGAGAGATGTCTTTTACAAATGGAAAACATATGGAGGGAATTAATTACAGGGTATTGCTTTTTTTCGGCAGCAAGCAACACAGTTTCATTCCTTGCTTGTCAGTATTCTGTTTTAATACATGTGCTGCTGCTATTCTGAAAGCTTAAACAACTTGCCCCTTTCCAGAATAAGTTTCCCTTCCATAAATTCTAAATACAGAGGCACACGGGTTAACTTTTCACCCACTGAGCAATTTCTCAGAATGAAAAGATTGAGTCTTTCCATGTTAAAAGCTAAAGCTCCTTCTTGTCTGGATCTCTCTTTATTTTACATCTGCATGCTTTTATGATAGCAGCTGTCTTATTCTTCATATTTTTGTATTGTCAACTGTTATGAAATGCATTTCTAAATGTATACCTATATAATATATATTCAGCCTGGTTCCTCAGGTATATATGCTTATGTGCACACTGTACTATACATAATTCAACCTGTCCTGTAAACACCTTAATTATGGCTGGATTTTCTAACACTGTTTTTTATACAACATATAACTCTTTATAAAACACATGGTGCACTTTATCAGTCAGCAATATCAATGCTATAAAGCTGCTGCACTTTATTCATAGGTTGCCAGCATTTTCTATAGATATGTAAACAACTTTAAATCAAGTACTTGAACCATACCTATTACCATTGCCTGCAGGCTGGACACATTAGTCATTTTCTTTTCCTAAAGGTATAGCAAGGCATTTTATCAAGCACATTTTATTTATTTTAAAGCTGCCCAAACACATATGGGGGTGGGGGTTAAGGGTAGACCAGGGCACCCATCCATGACAGGGGCCACCCTGTCACAGGAGAGGCTGTTAGCAGTGAAGGTGGATAAATCACTAGGCCCAGACGGTATACACACAAGGGTACTGAGGGAACTGGCAATACAGTTTCCTGGATCACTGGCATGCCTTTCCAATGGTCACTGTAATCAAGTATGGTACCACAGAACTGGAGAATGGTGCATGTGATGACCCTCCATAACAGTGGTTCCAAAAATGACCCTGGGAATTACAGGCTCTTCAGTCGGACCTCAATCATATGCAAACTCATGGAGACCATATTTAAGGTTGGTAGAGTATCTAGAGGAGTATGATCTCCAGGATGAGAGGCAGCATGGGTTTATGGGAGGGAGAACATGTGAAATTAATCTGATTGACTTCTTTGACTGGGTCAGTATGACAGTAGACAGGGGCCACGTGGTGGACATCCTTTATCTGGACTTTAGCAAGACGTTTGACTCTGCTACCCCAGAAGAAGTTAATCAAGAAATTTCTGGGTCTCAGAGTGATGCAGATGATGATCAGATGGGTCAAAACTAGCTGACAAACATGACCCAGAGGGTGGTGGAAGGAGAGAAAGTTATCTAGCACCAGGGAGGTCACCTTTGGGGTCCTGCAGGGCTCAGTGCTAGGACTGGTGTTATTCAATGTCTTCATCAATGATATTGGGGAGGCATTAAGGACAAAATGTGCCTTTTCACAGATGACATCAAGCCCTTGGTAGGGTAAACATAGCCAAAGGGAGAAAGGACCTACAGGATACTTTGAAAAATCTTAAGAGGTGGTCCAGGATTTGGCACCTTGGCTTCAACGTCAAGATATGCAAAGTTATGTGTATTGGAGCCAAGAATTCCAGGTTGGAGTACTACATGGGAGTAGTCTGGGTAACTGCAACTGAGGAGGAAAAAGATCTGGAATGATGAATACTTGTGCCCTGCAGTACTCCGCACAGTGCAAGAAAGCAGCAGCAAGGGCAAACAAGATGTTGGGATGCATAGCCATGGGGACAGCAGAAGAAGATACGAGATTATACTGCCTTTGCACATGTCACTGGTGTGGTCACACTTAGAGTATGGAGTACAATACTGGTGCCCACACCTTAAAAAAGGCATTAACCTACTGGAGTCTCTCCAGAGTAGGGCAATGAAGATGATTGCAGAGTAGCACAGTAAAGCATTTGATAAGAGGCTGGGGATCCTGAACACGTACTGTCTGGATGAGAGAGAGAGAGAGAGAGAGAGAGGACATGAATGAGATCATCAAATACTTGAATGGGATAAAGAGATTGGATAGGAAGGTCTCTTTACACTATGTAGCCGACAAAACACAAGGGGACACAGTCATAAGCTGGAAAAGAAGAAGTTTAAGAGGGATGATAGGATGCACTTCTTCACAGAGAGGGTGATGGCCAGTTGGAATGTGCTGCCGGAAGAGATGCTGTCATTGAAGACCATGGGCAGCTTCAACAGAGGCTTGGGTAGACATAAGGGGAAAGTAAGGGTAACAGGAGAGACAGCTGGAAAGGATGGAAAGATTGGGGAGGGGACAGGGCCAGTAGCTTAAACTGTGGACCCTGCAATATGAGCAGATTAGATAGATCAAATGGTCTCATTCTGTTGGTTTCTTCATATGTTCATAAATATCACCAAAGAGGAAAGGGACATGGGGTAATCATATCTGATTACCTAAAAGTAGTCAGCCAGTGCAACAAGGAAGTTAGGAGATCTAGTGGGATGCCAGGGTGCAGAAGGAGGCATACAGTAACACCAGCAGGTGGAAGGAGCTGGTGTTGACACTGTATAAATCACTGGTAAGACCCCACCTTGAGTACTGTATCCAAATCTGGAGACTACATCATTGGAAGGACATACTGTAGATAGATTACAAGCTGTCCAGAGGACAATAACTAATATGGTGCAGGAGCTGCATCAAAAGCCCAATGAGGTGAAACTAAATGATCTCAATATGCACATCTTGGAATAGAGGAGGGAAGGGTGATATTTTAGAGACTTATAAATATTTCAAGTAGTAAATAAGGTAAAGGAGGGTATTCTTTATAAGAAAAATTGATTCACAAGAATATGGGAACATGCCATGAAGCCATACCGGGTCATAATGCCGTACGCTTAATAGCGTACGGCATTAAGGAGAAACCCAGACCTGTGCACTCTCCGTGTTGGACCTCTCTGGAGTTAGAATCTTCAGTAGGGGTCTGGGGTGCAGTCCTCTGTTACAGGGGGTGTGGGGGCAGACCCCCTCACAGAACAAAAGTTAATGGGAAATCATGCAACGCAATTAAGTAGCATGGCAGAATGCCATGCAGCATTTTGACCCTGTGCCCCATGAAGCTGGGGGTGGGGATTTAGGATAGATGTGAAGAAGTACTTCTTCAGTAAAGGAGTTCCAAGATGGCTGCTTAAGGAGGCATAGATGTGGCAGCTTCTAGCCCTTCAAGCTAAAAACCACTTGTACCAAAACTTGAAATGGACATTCTTTAAAAATAACTCAATGACATAAGTGCTGCCTTATTATTGGAATATTGGAAGCACAGATGGAGCAATAGAGGAAAAGATGAAAGAGAATCACTGCGGAGTTGAACTGATAAACATTTAAAGGAGCCGTTTTGTAGTGTTACCACCTTGTTTTCTTACCACCTTTTAAAACAACCCTCTGTCATGCTGAGCCAGAACAAAAGAAAGACACTAGGCCTGAAACGTTCACAGACAAACCCACCACCAGAGGTTAAAATGAAAGGACATTAATTCATATTTAATAAATTACTGATTTGGTTTGACTGAAACAGTCACATCCAATGCTTCAAACTCTACAGTTAGTTCAGAAACTGAAGCTGCCATTTCAGATACTGCCTGCTCCATTTCAAAAGTACACCTATCACCTATGGTAAAAAAAAAAAAATTCTCCACATTACCTGAGATTATCTCCCCGTTACCTGCAACCCCCAGTAAACCCTTGCAAACCTTACCTGCAAGAGAAAAGGAGCAGGGTTTTGAAAAAATGGAACTGGCTAAAAAATAAACACATGGAGACTTGGGGGTTGTGTCTATTGAGAAAGAATCTGGGACTTCACAGGAGGAAGACAGCAAGGAAGCAAACCAAACAGCCCATGACTCACCTGAGACAGTCTTTAAGGAGAACACAAGAGAACACGATATGGATTTAAGTAATATACACCATCTGGATTTTGATGGGCATGACAGAGAGACAGTGACCATTACCATAACATCAAACAGTACTAAAGCTGATTTGAAATGGGGGACACCATAACCGCAAAACCTGAAAGACAGCTCTACTACTGAATCCTCATCTAAAACTGCAGTAAGACAAGCTGTTTTTCTGGATAAACAAACTGAGATTGAAATGCATGGGTGGGAGAAAGATCATGAAAACCCTCCTTTTAATATTGATGAAGCACATGAAATTTTACTACCACAAAATATGCTGACAGTCAAAGAGGCTTACATTAATATGGTAGAAACAGAACAAACAGGAACCCCTATAGGCATCCAGGCTACTCCTATCCAACAGGCAGACACCAATAAAAAACAATGCCTGGATAGTGATCCTAAAACAAGATTCAGCATGGCAAGCCTGTTGTAAGATCCCACTATAAACAAACCCTGCACTTCCAAAGAAAAAGAAAAGGAACACTCGATCATTTGAAAAAGAAGTGCTGGCAGCAATCAGTTTAATTCTGCACTTCCTGGGTCAGGTCACTAATGCTCAGTTACAGGCATTAGCTCCAAATTAGAAGCACTAACACCACATGCAACTGAGGTTGAAATTTGAGTTGGGGCCACAGTGGAAGAATTCAAACCTATACAAATTATGGTTTCATTACATATGAATCAGTTGGCTATGCTTACAAAAAAATACAAGAACAAGAAGATACGTCATGCAGGGGTAATTTAAAGTTGGGAAACATACCTGCAGATGCAGAAGGCTCCAGCGACCCTATACTCTACTTTGAGGAACTGTTCACCATAGCAGCAGGCCAAGCATATCCAGATAATAAAATCTAGACTGGGCCCATAGAAGTTTTGCTGCTAAAATATCTGCTAATTCTGACTATCAATGGTTTGTCTATATCAAACCACATCATTTTCAGGATAAATAATTTGTATTACGGAAGGCCAGAATGGACAAATGAATGTTTGCCAAAGGAATACAATTCCAAGTTTTTCCTGATTTTAGTACCAAAACCTTGGTTGACAGAAGATTGTTTAATTTGATCATGAACATTCTAAGGGAGAAGGGGATAATATATGTATTGTTACCACCTGCAAAACTCAGATTTTTTGGGAAAGGTAGAATGAGATATTTTACTGACCCTAAGGAAGATGAAGTTTTGATTGAGAAGGAATATCCAACCAAACACACTTCAGAGAACCCACCTTCTGACTTTAATCCAAACCCTAACTCTAATACTGGTCTGAATATGTTTTTGTAATAGATTTTGCAGTTGAAAAACTCTTTTGTATCATTAAATGAGACTCCCGCTACTTGAATTATATGAGAAACTATTAATAGTGGTAGTAATTGAAAGGGACAAAGGATGTAAAGGGATGTGAAAAAGAGGAGAAATAGGGAAATAGGGAATATAAGGGAAAGATTCCAAAACAAAAAGTTAAAAGGTTAAGCTGTGTAAGATTTGGGTTTAAGGTAACCTAAGATATTTGTTTAAAGATTCATATGATTACTTTTCTTGATGGATCTTTCTTTTGTCTTTTTTAAGTATTTTTCAACTGATGTTAAGGTGCACTGGATTGTTGTGGAACTAAGACCATCTTCTCTTTTCCTCTTTAATTTTTACATTTATTTACATTATATTACTTAAGTTTATTTACATTTTACGAGGCAGTATAGCACAGTGGTTTAAGGCCCTGAGCTGCAAACCTGGAACCTGGGTTTGAATACCACAACCCCCACTTGAATACGGTGTGACCCTGAGCAAGTCACTTAATTTTCTTGTGCTCCCAGGTTGCACCTGTAAACAAGATTCAGCTTACTGTGTCTCTCCCCGATTAAAAAAATTTATATATTAACCAACATCTCCATTTCACAATAGAAAAAAAGGTAAATCTAGTAGTGGAGCTTACTGCACATATCAGGCAAGAGGGAAATAGGCTGTCCGACATTGGTATAAAAGGGTTTGGGAGAGGAAGGAGGTGAGGTTGTTCTGAGGGGAAGGGTGCCCAATTAAAATTAATTTGATTTAAATACACATATTGATAGAATAATAGGGTTGGGTTTTATTTTAATAGGAAAGATGGATATCAGTAGGAGACAAAGCTCGACATGCTATGTACTAAAGTTGGAACACAACCCCAAAAGTATAATAAACAAATAATGTGTTAAAGATTGATGATGACATGAAATTGATTAAAGTAGGAAACAGAGGTCTACTAAAAACTATTATGAACATGCCTGCCCGGTGGCACTGAGTTTGAGCACTGGATGCCACACCTCATGCCATGCTGGCAACCCATGTTCAGGAATGAATGAGGGCTGCCGGGGTCAGCAGGGGCAGGGAAGGATGGAGCATCTGGAGGACTGGGTGTGTACATGGGGGGAGTCGGGTGCAGACGTCTCAAGGGGAGCAGGCATGGGAGCTTGCG
Organism: Neoceratodus forsteri; assembly: GCA_016271365.2. Lineage (NCBI taxonomy): Eukaryota > Metazoa > Chordata > Ceratodontiformes > Ceratodontidae > Neoceratodus > Neoceratodus forsteri. Next base: position 133,255,191 of record JADMNL010000022.1, read on the forward strand.
CAGGCCATGTTGGCCAGTGTCATTGCACACATCCAGCTCCAGAGGGAGCTTAAGCAGAAAATCCCCACCACAGTGCCTACATGAAGCCGCCTCACTGTCCCTCATGGATCTCAGACTGACTCCCGTTCCAAACCCATGTCCATGACACCTTGGCCAGTGGCATGGTCCCGCCCTGGGGGGCAAGCCAGGGGGCAGGGAGGACAGCTAATCTGAGAGTGGGGATGGCAGGGGCCATGACTGGGTTGATAACTGGCGCTGGAGTGGATTAAAAAAAACTGTTATGAACATAAACAGAAATGGCTTGTGAAATTTTAACTTGAAACATTAGGGATCTGTGATATAGGGAAGATGGATATCAGTAGGAGACAAAGCTCAACATGCTATGTACTAAGGTCAGAACACAACTCCAAAAGTATAATAAAAAGTAACATGTTAAAGATTGATGATGACATGAAATTGATTAAAGTAGGAAACGGAGTCTGCTAAAAACTGTTATGAACATAAACAGAAATGGCTTGTGAATTTTTAACTTGGAACATTGGGGTCTGTGAAACAGTGTTAAAGATAATCAGGTTTTGAGGTATATTGATAGGAAGGAAGCAAATAATGTTTTGTTGCAAGAAACACACTTTACAATGTCTGATGTGGCTTTTTTATCTAAAAAAATTAGGAAACAGTTAGGTATCAAATTATAATAACATATCAGGAGGGGTAGCCATCTGTATTAAAAATAATGCAACATTTAAGTTTGGACAGACATTTAGTGACCCAGCAGGAGGATACATAATAATAGAAATCTTAAGTACATGTATATCATTTAATTTAATTAACATATATGGACCTAATGGCAGTGATCCCACATTTTATATGGACCTTTTTCTAAATATAGCACCTTTTAAGTGCCCACACATACTAGGTGGAGATTTCAACCTAGCTATCAATTCTAGGATTGATAAATCATCCTCACATAGAGACAATATGGCCACTGTAAGAAAAAGCTTAAGGGACTTTATGGAGGACTTAGGGTTAAAAGACCCTTGGAGGACTACACATCCACTACCCAAACATACTCTTTTTTTATAAATACATCAGTGCTGTTCTAGGATCAATTTTTTTCCTTACCTCAGAGGTATAAAATAGCTACATTAAGAGCACACATTATAGTAACATGCATATTTCAGATTACGCACCAATACAGCTCTCAATAAAAATGACTAATATCACTAGGTCATGGACCTGGGCTTTGGACTAGTTCATATCTAAAAGATAAAAAATTCTCAGAACATTTACAAATGGTTAAAATAGAATATTTTCAAAAGAATATCAATGCAGAAACTTCACCCACAATTAGATCAGAGGTATTTAAGGCTGTGGTAAGAGGAGAAATAACAAGGCATAGATCATATATTAAAAAGACTGTCAAGCAAAAATGTGTTAATATAGAAAACAAATTAAATAGATTAGAACAAAGCCATATGTCTACACTACAGCCACACGTTTTTCAGGAACTTTTATTAGGCAGGAACACATCCAACAAAATTTCATCAGTACAAGCAGAAAGGAATATTTTACAGACACAAACTAAATATTCTATGCTCAGGGATAAACTGAACAAAACTTTGGCCCTACAGCTACAGTAAGAAAAACAATTATGAATGATACTGGCAGTTTAAGATGAAAATGACAAACTAATCACAGAACAAGTACAAATAAATCTATCCTGTGTTTTAATTCTTAAAAAAACTATATACAATAGAAAGATTTAAATTTCCCAATCAATAAATCATTTTTTTGATCATATAAAAGTAACCACTCTCTCACAAACAGACATTCAGAAGTTAGACTTGCCCATATCAATAGAGGAGATTCATCTCACTATTAAAAAATTAACATCAGACAAATACCCTGTTATCGACTGATTCTCCACAGATTTCTATATTAACAATATTTAGATTTTATAGCAGGCCCCTTACTGGATGAATTTAACTATTCCTTTACATTAGGAAAACTACCCACTTCATTTTACCAAGCTAAAATAGTGGTATTTATTAAAAAAGATAAGGACCCTGAATTAATTTATTGATATAGACCAATTTCTTTATTAAATATGGACATGAAGACACTGGCAAAAATATTATCTGCATGACTGGAGAAAGTGATACATAGTTTCATTCAACCCAAGCAGAATGGCTTTATTAAAGACAGAAAACTTGGACCAAATGCAAGGAGACTCATTAATTTAACTGATAAAAGTCAAGATCAAGAAGTCTAACAATTGCTTTGGATGCTAAAAAGGCATTTGATTGGGTTGAATGGGACTTCATTTTACAAATGTTATATAATTTTGGATTCAGCCTGTTTTTTCTCAACTGGAAAAAATGACCTCTCTGTGAATGAACTTGCTCAATGGAGCTTTCCGCAATAAATTTGAACTTGAACTTTGAACCTGAAAATATTGTATGACTCTCCCACAGCTAAAATACAAACAAACAGTAATATTTCAAAAGTTTTTCTATTATCGGGAGGTATGAGACAGAGTTGCCCTCTGTCCCTATTGCTTTTTCCTTTGATAGTTGAGTGACTAGCAGTGGCTATTCAAAAAAAAAGGACATACAGTGTATCAGAATTGGAAGTGATGAGCATAAACTTAGCTTATATGCTGATGATACCCTTATATATTTAACTAACCCATGAAAATCATTACCACCAGTTATATCACTAATAGGTTCAGAGAAGCTTCTGTGTATAAAACCAATATGATTAAAACTGAAATGTTATGTTTAAATCTGGCACCAAATTTAAATTTAAGTATACAATATCAGGAAGTAATAAAAGAAAAAATCAAGTATTTAGGGATAATACTATCTAAGAATATAGACCAATTATATGATTTAAACTATCTACCATTTATGCATAACTTCCTGAATGATCTAGAAAAATGGATGAAATTTCCCTTCACACTCATAGACCTGGGCAATGCAGTTCAAATGAATATACTACCCATGTGTTATTCCTTTTCCAGACATTACCTATAAAAATACCAGGTAAGTTCTTCAGGGAATTAGATTGAAAGATTTTGCAATTTATTAGGAACAGAAAAAAACTAACATAGCTTTAAAAAATAACTCATTTTACCAAAAACACGAGGGAGGACATTACCAAATTTTAAATATTATTACTTGGTGTCCTAAGCATCTGAGATCACAAATTGGTTTAAGAAAGAACCCACTAAAAGTTTATCTATTGAACAATCACATCATAAGTATCATAATCCATTAAGTATATTATATGAACAATATTAAAAAAAAAGTCACCACAGAATAGGTTAGGTACTACCCACATGTGAGTTGAAAAGAAATTGATACATTTATAGGATGGAGAGACATGATATCTTACTACATCCCTATATATTGTAATTTTGGATTTTAGCCATCTATTATGGATACAGGCTTTCAAAAATAGAAAGAGCTGGATATATGGATCGTACAAGAGCTTTATGAAGACATCCTTTTGTTATCATTCAACTAAATACAGAACAAATACAACATCCCAACAAACCATTTTTTAGATACTTGCCACTTCATGACTTGATTATGAAATCAGGATTTTCCCAGACTCTTCACCATTAGAAAATATAATGTTAAATAAGGCCTGAGATAATAAACCTTTATCAGCCATATATAAATTATTGCAAACCACATCAGGATTTAACCTCTCTATGTTAAAGGTTAAATGGGAACAACATTTAGGAATTAATATTTTATTTTATTTATTTATTTTTTTAATTTAGCTTTTGTTGACTGGGTAAGTGCACTAGACAAATCCTGCCTATTTTCAGGCATGACCAGGGGAAGGGGATACAGATGAATGCCAACTGACCTTGAACCAGATTAAGCTGTTGGTGGTATTTTTAGTGAATGAGGGAAATTTGGCCAGGACACCGGGGAAATTCCCCTACTCAGCTGCAGTCTGCTGCCAGTAGGGGGACTGGCCATTTTCAAGATGGCCACTCGAAGTGTTGCATGGAAGGAGAAGGAGGACAATGGAGTGGGAGAGATGGCCTTGACTCCCACTCATGAAGGACTAGAGGCTTCAGTCTTGGCAAAGGCTGAGTTGGAAACTGGTAAGGAGCTACTGAGAAAAATTCCAAAATGGGAGCATGCTGAAAAAGAAGATAAAATGTCTAAGGACACCTCACAAGACCAGCTTATCTTACAAAAGGTGACAGAGCATAAACATATGGTATCTTCAGTTGATATAGAAGAAGGAAAACTTTTATTGCCTTATCGTGGTTTGAGCTCCAGAGAAATGCGGTCTGTCGGTTTAAATATGCAGAATGACTCTGCTACTTTTAAAGGATTAGAGGCGTGAAACAATGGAGTGAAACTTGGGTCTGGAATGACGGAGAGAGTGCAGAAAACGAGCAGTGAATCATTTTGTGAAGAGGTCAGCAGTATTTCTTCAGGTACAGTGTCAGTTACATTATTAAAAGACATGGAAAGTAAACATGCGGGCGGAGCGGCGGCTGTTGAAGCTCCCCCACAGCAGAATGTAGCACAGCTGATTGATACTTGCCAGACTGACTGCAAGCTGAATGAGAATGACTGCAGTCCGGCAGTAATTCCACAGGTGGTCTGCAGTCAGGGAATCAGTCTCACAGAACGGAGCATCGAAGTGAAACGCTCCAGCAGTGCAGAAGTTGCAGAGCTCAACAGTTTAAACTTAAAACAGGCTGGCAGTTTTATTGCAAAGCTTAGCGAGTGCCTTAAGCCTGCATCAACGTCTTTTGAACAGTCTTCGAACCAGAAAATGACTGAAACTGATTCAACCTCAGCTTTTGGTAACAACGAAAATACTAATTTAAATAAGACTTCAGGTTTTGTTCTGAAACATTTATCGCAAAAAGAATCATCTGCTGCTCATACAGTAACTGCACAAACTGTAACTTATCAAACAAATGAGGGTTTGCAAACAGGGGTAACTGAGTTCTTTTTCCCGGTTGATAGTAGTAAGAAACACATTATTTCTAATTTAAATGCACCGGAGAAAATAAATAAACCCTCTTTATTAAAAGAAGATAGGGAGCTAACTTCATGGTCACCAAGTAAAGCATTAAATGAGGCAGGTTGGATGCAGACAGACACTGGAATATGGAAGCCTGATCCAAATTGGACTTCACAATTAACGCTGTCTCAACATTCCCCAGTATGGCTCCTGTGGTGCAGCAGAAAGAAAGTAGTACTAGGGAGTTCAATAATAATGAAATTGATATGTTAGAACCTCAGAGTAGTTCTGCTGAATTGTTAAAACCCTCTTTGGCTCCTCTAAAGGAACCCCTCCAACAAGTTTGCCTTTAAAGTCCCCATTAGAGAATCCTGTACCCTCCGCTTCACCTTCAGTTCAGAAACCCTTAATGTCTGAACTTTTACAAATTCACAGAGAGGCAGCCCCAGATGGAATGCTGTGAGATTAAGATACAAAGGTGGATTAGAGGTTAGGCCTGATAGGTATTACGTGGGAAAAACTTTATTAAAAGATTCATTGCATTTTTCCTCAGGATGTTTACGCTTTTATAAATATTTCAGGGGAGGACAATTTTGATGTGAGCTTTCGTACACAACATGCTTTAGATTTGTTCTGGATAAGATATGGTCAAGTCAAGTTTTCACCTATTTGGACTCCTTTTATTGTCATTCCTTTATCTAAGCCTTTAATTAAATTCATCACTGTCATGTTTCGAAATGAGGGGGTGTGGGTAGAAGATATTACTTTTTGGTTGAAGAAAAGGTGTGATGTTTTAAGTGAACCAGAACCAATTCTTGATTCAGAGCATTTTTGGACTGGCAGATGGAAATATAAAATTAAGCTTAGGCAAACTGAGGCAGGGATAGAACACATTCCAAACTCCTTTTTATTAGGGAGAGATAGAGGTGTATGTTTTTACAGTGGAGAGCCTCGTGCATGCTATAAGTGTGGAGCAAGAACACATCTTTCTAGTGTGTGAGATAAGCCCAGATGTGATAATTGTGGGGAGGTGGGTCACTTAACAATGTTTTGCAACAATCAATCGTGTTGTGACTTATGTGATTCGAAAGGCCATGTTTTTAAAGTTTGCCCTTGGGCTGCTCACAACTCAACAACAAATTCTGGCTCTGAAGTTTTTATTCAGAAAGCTCAAGAAGCCTCAACACATGTTTTTCCTGCACAAATGAGTCACCCTACCTCAGTTAACACTCAAGTGAGTTTAGCTGTGTTATGGAATCAGTAGGTTTAAAAGGAGAAGTTAAAATGTAGTAGCCAGCAAAAACAAACCATTGTCAGAAAATAAGGTAGAAAAACAAGAGCAGCACTCAAAAGTGGGAGTGTGTCAAGTACCAACATTGATCCATCTAACATTTTAAGTTTTCCCCCAGTTTGTTTTACAGAGGATGTTACCGAAAAAGTAGATAGCACAAAAGTAGTAAAAGAACCTTTGCTAGCTTTGCCACAAAGAAGATCAACTAGGAATTTACAACCCAACCCCCCCCCCAGCAATGCACATTGAGACTAGTAATTCTTATGCAGCCCTGTTTTCCTCGTGGGGGAATATGGAAGCTGGGGGAGAGGATTCTGATTCTCAAAAATCTTCACTATCAACCAGGTCACAGACATTAAATAATTACAAAGGAAAAAAAAAGAAAAAGAAAAAATAAGAGGTTGAGCATTTAAAAGAAAGCGCTGATTTGGGGCTCTTTAAATGCTCACAGTTTATTGAACAAAGCTAAGAGACAATCACTTTTCACTTTATTCATGATTATCCCTTTTCAGTTTGTTTCTTACAGGAAACTTGGATGTACACTATTGAACAACTGGTAACATTCAGAAGAGAGTGGGTTTGGGGCCCTTCTTTTTGGTCTTTCGGGGAGGACACTGCAGATGGGGTAGGGATTATGTTTAATTCTTTTTCTTTTCAGTTACAAAATTTAATCGACCTGATTCCTGGAAGAGTTTTAATTGTGGATGGGAAATGGTCAGGTCTTAGCTTCCGTTTCATTAACATTTATAATCCCCAAACTAAATCAGGTAGAGTGAACTGTCTAAATATGATACAGCCCTTTTTGTTAACAACGGCTGGAATTTTATGGGGTGGGGACTTCAATTGCCCAAATCCTGGTGTTACACACAAAAATAATAACGAGAAAATATACTGTGATTCTAATTGTCTAAAAAAAAATAATAAAAGAGGCTGGTTTAATAATTTGTAATGACACTGCAAAAACAGAAAATAGTTTTTCATTTAAAAAAGGGAATTCCTTCTCGTTGATAGAGCACATGCTTGTTTCACCAAAAATGTAAATGGAATTATTTGAAATATTTCCATGTGAATTTTCAGATCATTCCTTTTTATTAAGTGTGTATAGTTTCTCAGATAGACTAGAAGAAAGGCATTCAAGATGGAAATTGAATAATTCCTCTTTAGAGGTTCCTTTTATGCAAATAGGGGTTAAAAATCTTCTGAAGGCCAGATTATCAGTAGTTTTTTTATATTCTGATGTAGGAGAATGGTGGCAAGAGACTAAAACTGAGTTAAGAAATTGGTTTAAAACTAAAGGACGTACAATTAAAAATGACAATTTTTTGCACTATTTAGGTCTAAGGCAGCAATTACAGAGACTATTAACAATAGCTTACACATCAAAATGGGATTATTCAGATCAAATTGTGGTGTTAAAAGAAAAGATGAGAGAGTACCAATATAATAGAAGCAAAACAATGCAGGTTATTTTGATTAATGGGGTGAAAAAATCACCAATAGGGGATCCCTTTGAAATGTGTAAAAAGTTGAGGGAGTCAATGAGAATGGAGGAGCTGAGGAAATCAGATGGGAGTTTAGCAACTACTGTAGAGGAATTACGTAAGGTAATAGTAGATTATTTCCATGCTTTAAATCCATATGAAAAAATTAAAAAGAAAGATATAGTTGACTATTTAAACCAGATACCTGTTCCAAGTCATAAGGTCAAAAGGTCAGAAAATGGGAACCCATTGCACAAACAGAAATACTAAATACTATCAAATCTTTAGAATCAAACATTTCACCAGGAATCGACGGCCTCACCAATGATCTGTATAAAAGCTTTCCAGAAGAATTCAGTCAATGTCTGGGACTTTTGTTTCAGTATTTTATTGAGAAAGATATAATTTTTCCTTCTTTTACGGAAGGATTAATGACATATATATTTAAAGCTGGAGATAAACAGAACATTGCCAATTGGAGGCCGATTACGCTCCTAAATTCTGATTACAAAATATTTGCTAGCATTTTGAATAAAAGACTAATTAAATATGCTGGAAAAGTTATCTCACCATATCAATACTGTGGATTGCCAGATAGAAGGATTCAGTCTGCCCTCATGTTGATAAGAGATGTGACTGATCATCTCTCAGAGAGGGTTTCACAGGATGTTTGGTTGCCGCAGATTTGGATAAGGCCTTCGATAGGGTACATTTACCATTTCTGTTTTCTACTTTGAGGCACTATGGGATTCCATACCAATTATATTTAATTGAGAAATTATACAAAAAAGTGTTTGTATTTCCTTTCGTGAAAGATTGTATAGCAGAAGGTTTTCATATAACCACAGGGGTACGGCAGAGATGCCCACTTAGTCCCCTCCTATATACCTTTGCGATAGATCCCTTTTTAAAAAAAGTATTAGCTGCACAAAATTGGGAGGGCATTGAGTTCAACGATGGTAGTCTTTTACAATTAAAAGTACAGGCTTACGCAGATGACTTGGTAATATGTTTCAAAGATACAGCTATGATTTCCCGCTTTATGGTTGCTTTTACAGATTTTGCTAAAGTTTCAAATGCAAAATTGAATATAAAGAAAACATAGGGATTATTTATAAGGGCTAGTGGAATTGAAGAGACATGGCAGGAGGGAATTCAAATATCCAGGACCTCAATAAGAATACTTGGGATAAAATTTGGTTCTCAGAATATACCTAAGGAAAATTGGGAAGGAGTGATTGAAAGAATCGAAAGTAAGTTAAAAGATGGAAGCAGTGGCGATTACCCAAATTAGAAAGAGTGCAAATAATCAAACAATTTCTTTTACCCATAATACAGTTTGTAGCAATGATATTCCCTCTACCAGTTGCATTTGAAACTAAGGTTTATAGTTTATTTTTTCAGATGCTTTGGGGTAATCGCCTAAACCCAGTTAGAAGGGGTTTTACTTATTTAAGAAAGAATCAAGGGGGGTTAGGGATGATAGACCCAGTAGTTTATGCACATGTTTTTTTTATAGCAAACACAATAAAAGAGGGTTTGAAAGAAGAATTAAGAGCTGAGGCAACATGGAATTTAAAAGTAATGGGCAAATACTACAGGAGTTGGCATTTGTTACCTCCAAAACTTAATCATCATGTGTACATTCCGGAGTATTTTAGGCCTGCGGCACAGAAAATATATAAGTGGAAATTGCAGAAGCAGTTAGTACTGGCTCATAATACTAGGGGGCTGTATCAGCATTTGATGATAAAATTATACCCTCAAGAGGCGGGATTTAAAAACTGTCCTTCAGCATTAATCCCCTTTGCACTGGCACAATTAAACAACCCTAGGATGCCTAAGAATCAATGGGAAACGCAATGGTTAATTTACTATGGAAAGTTAAATGTTAGAGGGAATGCAAAATATAAGGCATTACATGAAAGGCTTTGTTCCTATCTGGAATGTATAAATATTGAGGAAACAATGGAGCATTTTTTTATAAACTGTACTTATGCTAAAGGTTTGTGGGATTACTTAGCTAACTTATGGGGTTACAAGTGGATGCATATGATGTCATATGAGTTTTTAATATTTGGGAAAAGTACACTTATATCTACAGGTTTGCATGAAGAGACTCTAACACTGTTTTTAGGTTGCCTGAGGTACTATCTATGGCAAGCGAGAATTCAATGGGTTCTGTATCAAAAGAAAATTCCTTATTCTTGTGTGGGCAGCTTAATCATAAAAGAATTGGAAAAAATCTATGCTTTAGATGCTTTAAGGGTCACTTCGGGGACATTACATAAATGGTGGAAAGGATTTATAAGAAGATTGAAAGCACATAAAAACTTTAGCCAAAATATCAATAATGTATAACTTGAATTTGTTTACTAATGTAACAAGATATTTGTGGAGAGGCATGATTTCAAAGTTTCTGCAGTTAATATTTTGATTTGTTTGTTTGTAATTCTGTTGCTTGACCAAGTGTTATTATATATGTTTTTTCTAAATAAAAACACCCCTACTCTTTTCGATAAGTGCCATGGGATCTTTAACATCCACCTGAACTACCACCAATCCAGGCAGATATTACAGATTATGAATGGTAAAAAGAATAACATACCCACATTATGAATGTTGCTCCTCTAAATTACAGCAAATCCAATTCAGTATACTTCATAGAACTATATGACTCCTGCCAGACTACATACAATTAACCCAAACCTAGATGAGAAGTGGCCATGATGTCAAGGCAATCAGGGATCCCTTATACACATGTTTCTAACATGTACAAGCTATAAAGTTCTGAAATATAATCTCTGAGGTTGTAGAAAGAGCCACAGGTAGGAAACCTGAAAATAACCTGTAAACGGTTCTATTGGGTTATAAGCTCAAACTGTATAAACCTGCTTGTTTCTGTATATGTTTTTTCCCCTACTAATAAAAAAATATGGAAGCACTTCTTTATGGAAAGAATGGTAGATACTTGGAACGTTCTTCCAATGGAGGTGGTGGGGGCCAAAACAGTGGTGGGATTCTAGAATGCATGGGATAGGCATAAGGGAAACTTAATGGAAAGCAAGAGGAGAGAGCCAAAGATCAAGTGGGGTCTGCAGTGAAATGATAGGCAGGGAAAATGGACAGGCTGAATGAGCCAAGTGGTCCTTATCTGCTGTCAGACTCTAAGGGCAAGATTTTCTAAGTGTGGCGCAGGGCTTGTGACATGGTCTGCCCAATGGCACTTAGGTTCTGGCAATATGCCAAACCTCTTTGCCAAAACTGTGCCTGATTCTACAATCTCAGATGAAGTTGTGACTGTTTCCATGATTTATGGCAGCTTGAAACAGACATCTGGCCCAAGCTCCGTATAATAGCCCCCAGGACTGCTGCAAGCTAGACCACAAAACGTTGGTCTAACTTGCTGCTTTTGGCACATGGGATTGAATATCCCAATCTCCATCCATGGAATGCTGCAAGCCCCATGTGCCATATGTTCTGCACATCTGGGTCTTGCGGCATTCTCACCACTTTGAAAATCCTGCCCTATGTTTCTATGTATACCTGATATACTTGATCAGACAATGCATTGGTTTTCACTGAGTCACAGCTTGGAGCCAATCCTGTGAGTCCATTTTATTTCAAAGTCCATAGTAGTCAAGTCCATTTTGAGATGGATAACCAACCAGTGATGGGGTTCTTTTTCAGGCTTTTACCCTTGATTTCCTTCTGACAAACCTATTATCTGGAGGTCTGACCTCCTTGCCCATTTCTTTGATCATCAGAGGGCACAGAGGTCCTGTGTGGTTGCTTTAGATTGCCCTCCTTCCTGATGTAATGGACAGTAGCTTCCAGATCCCCACCTGGTTTTCTAGCTTATCAGTTCTTGCTGCATGTGCCAAAGTTTCTGATAATCCTGTCACTGTGCCTAGATGTGGCTGATCTGGGCTGTGAGGTTGATTAATCCAACCTTCATCTCAGTCTGCATGTTTGAACCAGGGCTCTTTCTAGGTCAGACAAAGTGCTAGTTCAGTCAAGGCTGAGGCCTGGAGTGGGTGTCGATCTTGTGGTGAGGAGCTGAACTTGTGATGCTTAAATCAGCTCAAACTGAAGTTTCAGGTACCACTTTTGTTGCATAACAGTTGTCCTGGGCCATGAGACTGAGGTAAATAGTAGATTTCTTAACATTTAAGCAGTTTTACATACGTTCTACTGTTTTTCAGTCTGTGCCTCATGAGCTCAGCTAGAACACATCAAGCCTGTTGCTCAACTGACCACATCCCTTTCTCTCTCCACATTTCTAATCAACATCCCTATTGCCTGCATCTCATCATATATACACATATGTATGAAATGACACAGCCTTCTTCACCTCTGGATGGACTGTTTGCAACAAACCATTCCTTTCTTTGCAAAAGTATTTAGATGTGGTCCATCAATGGATTCAGTCCAAATATCTAATGCCATCAATACTGTTACTGTGACAAATGTTACAAAGCAGAAATTCAAATATATCACAGTCTTGCCCTTGTTGCTTTAAATGTCTTCCCCAACCTGTAGGTTGAAAAGTTCAAGAATGTGTGAATCAAGCTAATCACCTCAGATACTCCCACCATATTGAGAACATTGACTTTAAACTCTTGCCTTGCCATGATGTACTTTATGATCATATAGTCTCAGACATTCAGTTAGTCAGTGCACTCAGCTCAAAACCTTGATCAGCCCTCTGTATCACTGTGGGTAGTATCTACCCTCTCTTTACTAGCTGTTGTGCATATGTTTTTCTATTTTTTTTTACAGTATCACTGGTGCTTGGCGTTATTGTGCTTTTTGGCTCTATTTGATCAGTGCAGGTCTCCCACACCCCCTTGCTGACTCTGCTTGATTGGTGCAGCTCTTCTTCACCCCCTAGCTGCTGGAGGTCAGTCTTTGAGCAAGTATGAAGTAGACTACTGAGGAATACAGGAACTTCCTTTCCCAGAACAGGAAGGGCAGAAGCTGTAAGGGCACAGAGGCATCAGGAAAGCAGGGGAGAAAAAACAAACAACAAAAACTAAACCGAGAGAGGAAAGAGTAAGCATACAAAACAACAGTCTAGGGGCCACAAATAAGGCATGATGGGAGTGTTGCAGTGCAGTGCCTGTGGAGTGTCAGTCTTCCAGAAGACATTCTGGAGGATGCAGTGTTGTCCCATCTGAGTCACATTTCTGGACTGAGGGAGGAGGTTGCTCGTCTCCAGCCTGAGTTGGCCAGGATTCAGGGCACCTCCTCTCCCACCCATGGAACACCGGGGCTGACGCTGCTGCCTCAGAGGTTGCCAAGAAAGAGAAGTGGTTGGACCATGGTGGGCTCAGGGAAGTGCGAGGGTGGTGGAACAGAGGCACATCCCCTCCAGCTGTACCTCTCCACAAAGCAGGTGCCATTCTGGCAGAGCATCATTCATCTATGGAGGCACCCACAGTGGAGACTAAGGAGGATGCTGGGAACCTCCACAAAGGAGATCCACAGGATGGTGGCATGGGACCCTACAGGGGAAGGAAACAGCTCCTGGTAGGGGACTCAATAGTTAGGGAGTTAGAACTGGGGGAAGGAGGGGAGATGTAGGTAAGGTGCCTGCCTGGCACCATGGCTTAGAGGGACAGGGAGCAAATCCATAACATCATGGGAGCAGCTGCATGGGGGAGGGAGCTGGACATTGTTGTCCACTTAAGAACAAATGACCTGGCTGGGAATGGGATCAGAGCAATGCAGAGGCAGTTTGTGGAGTTGGGTAGGGGCCTTTGACAAGTAGCATGCCCGGTAAACTTCTCAGAGGTGCTGCCTGTATATGGCATGGGTGAGGCTAGGGTGCTCTGCACCATGTGATTCAATCAGTGGTTGAAAAACTGGTGCAGAGCTCAGGGTTTTGGCTTCATTGGGGACTGGGGTCAACCTGGAGTGATGCAGCCCTATAGTGGCGCAGTGGTCTGCATCTGTCCAGGAGGGGAACCAGGATCTCAGGTGATAGGTTTAAATGCTTCAATGGGAAGCATTTAAACTAGCCAAGGGTGAGGCACTGAAAAGGAGCAGGAAAACCCAGCCCCTAACAAAAACAAGGGTAGTTAGTAAAGTAAACATCAAAATGGAGAAGTCAATAGGGGAAGGCAGGGTAAATGAAAAAAAAGGCAAAGGCAGTAAGGACAGGGATGGGGCTAAAAGGGGTAAGGCCGACAAAAAATGGAGGGAAATGAGTGCCATCATCCATAGTCTGGGTAACAAGCTCCCTGAGCTAGTGGTCTTGATGGAAGAGGGATGCCTGGATATTGTGGCAGTAACAGAAACATGGTACACAGAGAACCATGACTGGAATGTCAACTTACGAAGGTACACAATCTACAGGAGGAACAGGTGGTGAGAGAGAGAGGAGGAGGAGAGGAGCTCTCTACATAAGGGAAGGATCAAAGCAATGGAACTAAAGGGTGAACAGGGAAGAAAGGAGGCACTGTGGGTGACCCAGGAGATGGGAAATGGCACCACAATCTTTTTTTTTATTTATTTATTTATTGAAGTCTTGAATTACACCTCGTGAGCGGATGCTCCTTGAGAGGTTCCACGTCAGATACATTAACACAAGAAGACACAAAATAGTTACAGTAAATTATACATATGGGCTGGGATATTCAAAGGATGCTTTGGTGCAACTGAGTTGCACTGGCGAACCTCACATTGTGCCACAGCGGATATTGAAAAAAGGCTGCCCAGTACAGTGTAAATCCTGATGCGCTGGGGCACAATGTAATCCTGTCCAGTGCAGATGCAGGGGGCATGCCCATGCATATGTGGCACATCCCAATATTCAGTCCGGGATGTGCAGCACATATGCTGGCACAACCCCTACATGTGCCGCACACTGGTGCTCATAGTTGAGCCATAAAATAGAGGCTCAAATGCTGGCCACCCACAAGTGGGCAGCTGTATTGCAAGGCACAACACAACAGCAGCCGGCCATGGGTGGTCACCCACCCAACAGGAACACCATCCAAAAGCACCCGGACTACCTTGGTAGTTTAGTGAACCCCCCTCCCACCCCATATGCCCGATCATGGGCTTCTGTAATAAATAGCTAACCCCTGGTGGTTTAGCGGTCCCCCTGCTGCCCATTCACAGGCATCTGTATTACAAAACACATTCCCTTGGGGTCTAGTGGTCCTCCCACTGCCTGATCATGGACATCTGTATTATAATAACATTTCCTGGTGGTCTAGCTGTCCACCACTGCCCGATCATGGGCAGTTGTAATGGAAAAATGTAGCCTGGTGGTCCAGTGGTACCCCATCCCCACCCTCCCACAGAGGACCCCAGCCAGCCGGCATCTCCCCATCATCGGCAGGTGGCAGCACCCTGCCCACATACCACCCAGCCACCCACCGAATTACAGCGTACAGTAAAGATCTGTATGCCTATTGTCTACAGTGTGGGCCAATGAGCTTGCAGGCCATACTGAACTACACAGGACCAGATATGTGAATGAACGTGCAAGGCGGTATGTGGGCTGGGAGCTGCCGCCTGCCTGTGATGGGGGGAATGCCAGGCAGCTAGGAGTCCTCTGTAAGAAGGTGGGGAGGGGGTACCACTGGACCACCAGGCTATGTTCTGCCATTACAACTGCCTATGATTGGGCAGCAGGGAACTGCTAGACCACCAGAAAATGTTTTTATCATACAGATGCCCGCGATCAGGCAACGGGAGACCGCTAGACTACCGGAAATGTTATTATAATACAGATGCATGCGATCGGGCAGTGGGTGGACCACTAGACCACCAGGTAATGTTTGTTTTAATACAGATGCCTCTGATTAGGCAGTGGAGGGAACCACTAGACCACCAGGTTTCATTATATTTGTACTACTGCCTGCGATCAGGCATAAGGGAGGGGAGCTACACTAGCCCACCAGGGAACCAAACCACAATGACAGCAGCCTGGCAGGGTGCCAGGTGCATTTCGCTGGGACGCCCAGGGCAACATATGCAAATGGGGCCATAATGACATGCAAATGGCCCCATTTGCACCTTGCATAGATTATGGCCTTATTTGCATGCTGCTGGCTGAATATCACGGGTGATATGCCTAGTGCAACTGCACTTGCACTGGCACATCCCTGTGTTCCCTCTCTGTGACTTGTGCTGATGCAGTGCTACTGCGCCATGTGCAGTATGTGTGCTGACCATGCCATATTCAACGGTGCTGAGCCATGGTGCATCACTGTTGAATATGGCCTGGTCCTGGCCCTGACACAGCCCAGTTAAGCTGCACCCAGGCTTGTGCCACTGCCCAGTGCAGTCTGAATATCCATCCCACAGAGTACATAAAAATTGATGAAGTCACAGAGTAGAAGGATGCACCAGGCTGGGGTGCTGAGTCAAACCTGTATATTTATAAATTGTAAACTTGACTCTCCACTCAATAAAGCAGATGCGTTATTTTTCAGCCTGCGTAATTTGTTATAGTCATGCTCAAACACCCACCCAGTTTCAGAAGTAACTAGTTAAAGGTTTGAGCACTGGCACCTAATAAAATTGCACTTGAACCAAAGAATACTGAGCAGCTCGCTTTATTAGGTGGAGGAGTGCGGGACTTTTTTGATTTGTAAATGCAAAAAATTCAACAGTACATGGGTTGCAATGACAAGCAATTCACAAATTATGCTAAGGCATTGTGCATGGTATGCCAGCATCCTGCAGAAGAGAGATAGAGAGGCAGAGGAAGACTGTTAGGGTGAGGTAGGAAGGGGCAGTGGGAGCTGGGATAGGGAGGGCAGAGGGAAAGGAAAGAAAAGAGCCAAGGAGTAGGGGGTGGGAGACAAGTGCTTGGGCAAAGACTTAACCTAGTGGGCCAGGAGTAGGAAGTGCCGAGGCAGACTAAAGCTGTGGGTGCAGACTAGTGGAGGGCACCTACAGGTAGTATTGTCAATGAAGTGCTGATGGAGTTTGCGCTTAAAGGAACCAAGGGTTGTGGCTCTAGCGATGTCAGGTGGTAGACCATTTGTTGACAGAGGGGCCCAGTGAGCAAAGGATCACTGGGCCACAGTTGTGTGGCACCTGGGCACATGGAATACTTGTGTAGTTGAGCTCATTGTGTGCCTGGCCTGTATAGGTGGTGATAGAAGGCTCAGAACTCCTTAAGGAAGTAAGTTTAGTGTGACCTTTTATGTGAGTAGACAGGTTTGATAAAGTATTCTGTCTTTCAATTGAAGCCAGTCTGATCGCACATAAAGCTCACAGGTGTGGGTGAGTTTTAGGGCATTAGTGAGAAGGAGGCAGCCTTTGTTTAAGGCTGTTGAGAGGCATTGGAGCACTGTGTCAGTAGTGGAGCCATGGACAGCTCGGCCATAGTCAATAAAGGAGATGAGTGAACTGTCAATTGCCAAGTTCAGAGCTTCATAGGTCAGGCAATGTCTGTGCCTGTAGAGGATACCAGTCCTGGTGTTAAAGGCTTTAGTCATGGTGTCAGTGTACTGTGTGTATGACAGGGCACTGTCCAGTGTGATTGCCAAGTACTTGAATTGGGGGACTAGGTCCAGGGTGTTACCAGAGTCATTCTGAATTGCTAGGGGATAGCCTTTTAGCTTGTTTTGGGCAGTGGTGAAGAGCATGGTCTTAGTCTTTTTGTAGTTCATGCCCCGTTTTTGCACATAGAACCATTTTTCAGCTGCTGCAAAGTCACTCTGGAGGTCATATTCCAGAAGTGCAGGGTCAAAGTTGCTAGTAAAGATCACTGCATCATCTGCATAGAGGAGCATGTGGCTATTGTGAGCAGCCAGAAGGTTGATTAGAAAAGACACTGCAGAGTAAAGGACTGGCAATGGATCCTTGTGGTACCCCAGATCTGACCTGTTGACTTTCTGGTACGATGTCCCTGATCTTTACTGCTGTGATCACAAGATAAGGTAGCTACAAAACCATGCTACGGTTTCTAGAGCTAGCCCTATGTCAGAGAGCTGTTCAAGGAGGAGGGAATGATGGAACATGTCAAATGCCTTTGCTAGGTCAACAAAGCCTGCCCCCTACAATGTGCCCTTTGTCAAGAGCACTATGTATGAATCCAGTACATTCCAGGAGAGCCATGATGGTGCTAAGGCTGGCACGGAAACCATGTGGTTCTGGACATAGGAGTTGATACTGATTGAAGTACTCCACCAGCTGGTCAGCCACAGTCCTTTCAAGGGCCTTGGAGACCAAGGGGGAGTATAGAGCTTGGCCTGTAGTTGTTTTGAAGAGACTGGTAACCACTTTTGTGTACCAGGGTGACTGTGGCAGTTTTCCAGATTTGGGGGAATTTGGAGTGGCAGACGGATAGATTAATTACCTTT
Source organism: Neoceratodus forsteri (assembly GCA_016271365.2). NCBI lineage: Eukaryota > Metazoa > Chordata > Ceratodontiformes > Ceratodontidae > Neoceratodus > Neoceratodus forsteri. The sequence continues at coordinate 133,273,298 of JADMNL010000022.1, forward strand.
GTCAGTGGACCAAATACTTTGTCTAGTGTTAGTCGAACAAATTTTAGGTCCAAAGAGTCCCCAATGTACCTTGATTTGCCAAGGGCTTTTTTCAAGGTATTTTCTAGCACTGGCTTCAGAGACCAGTTTGAAATGGAAGCGTGGCTGATTTGGTCATGCTGGGGTCTTCTCACTGACCCCTGGAGCAGGGGTCTTGAAGAAGTTCATCGGAAGCACACTACTGAGATCCAAGAAGATGAGGTTCAGAGAGCTAGCAATGAGCAGAGGGTCCAAGGTAGGAATGCTCTATACATTTTTCATGCCTGGGGCTATTTCAGGGTTCTTTAAAGTGATATTGTTTAGATTGCCAATAATGATTTGCTACTATTTCAGGTGTTAGTGAGAGCTTCCTTGTAGACTTTGCTTTTTGCCACAAAAACTGCCTTCATGCACTCACTGTGATCTTTTATACCTTTCGATGTCAGTTGGTGTACCATGTACCCACACTGTTTGCCAGAATTGGACTCTTGCATTTAGTTGCACCAGTAGTTCTGGGGTAATCCAAGGATTTCTAGGTCCTCTGGGTTTTTCTCCCTGTGACAGGAGCATGTTTGTCACAGGCTGCATTGAATTTTGAGATAAAGGATCTAGTGCAGTGCCCACATCCGTGGTTTCATACAGGTCCAACCAGTTGTACTGCTTTAGGTGGTTCTTTAGCTGCTGAAGGTGGCCCTTTAGGAGTAGGCATTTTTTTATGGTTCTGGCAGGGGGTATGTGGTAGTTGTTGTTCCAGAAGAAACTGACAGGGGACAGTTTCCTCTGCACGGTGGTTGTATACAAACCTCAATCTCGGGGGGAGGAAATGGACAAGGAAATGATAGAAGGCATCTTTAAGATGGCAGAAAAAGGGGAGATATTGTTGATGGGGGACCTGAATATACCATATGTTTACTGGAGCACCTTTGCTGCAGCCACATCCAAGAGTAGGGTCATTCTTGATGCCCTACAGGGGGCAAGACTCAGACATCTAGTGTTGGAACCCACCTGAGAGGGAGCAATCTTAGACCTGGTACTCTCAGATGTGGATGGAGAGGGATCTCAGCTTTAGAAATGGGTAGCCATCTGGGGAACAAGTAACCACCAAACAGTGTGGTTCATGATAAACATAGCCATAGAGTCAAGCCATACAAAAGTGAGGGTACTGGACTTTAGGACAGCTGACTTTGGCAAAATGGGAGAGTGCCTCAGAAAAGCACTTATAAACAAGCAAGAAGGAGGGGTGGAGGAACAATGGGGAAACATCAAAACTGTCATCACAGAAGCATCAAGCCTTTGTGTGAAGCAAATAAACAAATCAAAATGAAGGAAAAAAAAATACTATGGTTCTCAAAAAGAGTGGGGGAAGGTTAGGGAGAAAAGATAGTATTCAGAAGTATAGGGAAACACAGAAGGAGGAGGACAGAGAACTGTACCAGTTAAAGCAGAAGAAACTGGAGAAGGCAGTCTGAATAGCAAAGGACCAATCTGAGGAAAAGATAGCCAACTTGGTTAAGAAAGAGGCTAAAACCTTTTATAAGTACATTAGGGAGCAAATAAAGGCAGAGGGAGGGATAGTGAGGCTTAATAAAGGGGAAGGTTGGTTGGCAAAGGGTGACAGTGAAAAAGCAGGGATACTGAATGAATACTTCTGCTCAGTAATCACAAAAGAAGAGTAGGGGGGGATACCTAATCCAGTCAATAGAAGTACTTGGATTCGAGGAGGCAGTATAGCTCAGTGGTCTAAGGCCTGAGCTGCAAATTTGGTGACATCCAGCAGACCAGACCTGGGTTTGAACTCACAGCTCCACTCTGCATACTGTGTGACCCTGAGCAAGTCACTTAACCTCCTTGTGCTCCCAGGTCGCTCCTGTAAAAAAGCTTTCAGCTTAGTGTGCTATACCTGGTTAAACAACTAAATAAAAAAAGAGGGGTCGTTACCATTCCATTCACAAAAAAAAGGGTTCTGAAAGAACTTCTAAAACTGAAGGTGGACAAAGCAATGGAACCCGATGGGATTCACCCCAGAATTCTGAAAGAACTAAGGGGAAAACTAGTGACTCCACTGACTACCTTTTTAACAAATCATGGGAGGATGGTGTAGTACCTGAGGACTGGAGGAGGGCAGATGTGATTCTCCTCACTAAAGTGGGAGCAATGCAGAGTCAGAAAACTATAGACCTGTTAGTTTGACCTCAGTGGTAGAGAAAATGATGGAATCACTTTGAAAGGAAGAATGATTTAGTACCTAGAGGACAGCAGTGCACAGGACCCAATGCAGCATGAATTCACAGCAGTAGGTCATGACAGATGACTCTAGTAGATTTCTTTGAAAGAGTGACCAATGTAGTAGACCAGGGATGGGCTGTGGACATGGCCTACCTAGACTTTAGAAAGGCATTTGACGGAGTACCACAGAAAGATTCATAAACAAGTTAGTCAGCCTAGGAGTGGGTCCCAGGGTGGTAGCTTGGGTAAAAAATTGACTGGACAACAGGATACAGAGAGGAATAATAAACTGAGTCAACTCCAAAGAAAAGGGGGTTATTAGTGGGCTACCGCATGGTTCAGTACTGAGACTGGTCCTTTTTAATGTATTTATAAATGACATTGCAGAGGGACTGGAAGGAAAAGTATGCCTCTTTGTGGACAATACAAAGATCTGCAACAGGGCTAATACACAAGGGGGGGTGGAAAGGATGAGAAGGGAATTGGCAAGGTTGAAGGAATGGTCAAAACTATGGCAGCTTAGATTCAATGTAAAATAATACAAAGTAATGCATCTGGGAAACAAAAATCATGGGAAAGAGTACGCAATGTAGTAACAACAACAACAATGGAAAGTGTCTTGGGGGTAGTAATATCAGATGACCTAAATTTTAGCAAGCAATGTGAAAAGGCAGTAAGGAGGTCTGGGGGATACTGGGATGGATAGGGAGAGGCATCACCAGAAGAAAACAGGAAGTTGTTATCCCTCTGTACCGTTGGTGAGACCCCATCTGGAGTACTGTGTGCAGTTCTGGAGACCCCATCTCCGCAAGGACATAGACAGGATGGAGGCAGTCTAGAGGAGGGCAACTAAAATGCTGTGGGTCAGCACCAGAAGCCATGTGTAGAGAAAGTAAAGGAGCTTAATATGTATACCCTCGAGGAAAGGAGGGAGAGGGGGGACACGATAGAAACTTTCAAGTACCTCAAGGGAATCAACAACGTCCAAAAGGGTAGCATCTTTCAGAAAAATAGATGTGCAAGAACAAGGGGGCAAAATTTGAAGACAGAGGGAGGACGGCTCAGGGGCAATGTGAAGAAGTATTTTTTCATGGAGTTGGTGGTGGACACATGGAATGGCCTTCCTGAGGAGGTTGTGGGGTCATAAACAGTGGTGGAATTCAAGAATACATGGGACAGACATAAGACAATTCTGGTGGTTAGGAAGAAGTAGGCTGTTGGTTAACTAGGATCTGCAACTTATCCAGTAGTTAGGAAATGGGCAGACTGGATGGGCAAAGCGTCCTTATCTGCCATTAAAATATATATGTTTCTATGCACATTTTTATAACCTGTGCTATTTGCTCAAGCATTTTTCTCACTACTAATACTGTTCCTCACATAATACTGTACATCTTCATGTATTTTCTGTACTAAGTTGGTATGACTTTCCTGTACCATATTCTTCCAGGACACATCTGGAAATAAACTGGTCCAAAAATAGATACAGCTAAACAAGCCAGTATAGTAACTTACTTTTCAGACAGATTCTGATGAACTGCAGGGTAACTGCAACATTATCATTTTACAACAAAATAGAGTGACTCAAACAATGAAGTGTACAATATGTGGTGGTTGGATGATGTAACTGAAGAAGTTGGACAGCATTACTTTAAGGCTGCACGGGTGGAGCCCTGCAGGTGTTTTGGGATCATTAAGAGAGAGAGAGAAAGAAAGAGAGAGAGAGAGAGAGAGAGGAATGACAGGATAAGATGACTGTGTTCTTCCCGGAGTGTTTCAAAGTGGACATTAGAACTGTGTGGAACAAGAAAATTCAGAATCTGTGGAATTTCAATGAAATTTCACAAAATTCTGCAAAATTTTGTGGAATTTCGTTGTAATTTCATGGAAGTTTTAAAATTTAGTAAGTTGGTTATAACTCAGTCACTGTTAAATCTAGAGCACTGAATATTGGCATGTGTACTTTTTCGGTCAGTGGCCACACACGTGCCAAATATCATAAGAAAAGACAGTTTCAAAATTGTAGGTGCTCAAATGTTGTCATTTTATTGTTTGTTCAAAATTTCATGAACATTTGTATTTGCATATACCTTAACCATCTATTGGGTCAGGGATCTTAAATTTGGCAAGATTTCCTGATGATAGGTGTTCTAACAATGTGACAGATTTCATAACAATATGATGCATCATCTCAAAATTATATGTGCTCAAAATCTGTCATGAGGTTTAGGAGGGAGGTCAGGAAGTACATCATGTCAAAGAGGGTGGTGGACACTTGGAATGTGCTGCGGAAGAGGTGATCTTGTTGAAGACAGTGGACAGCTTTAAGAGAGGCTGGATAGGCATGGGGAAGGTAAGGATCATGGGTAGGTATTCTTCTATTCACATTTATCACCCTCTGTATGCACTCCTCCATGTACCCTTGTTATGTGTTCCTCACCCCATCCTCCCTTTGCTAACTGTGTTCTCCCCTTCCACCTCCTCCCTCCACTCTTTTCTATTACTGTGGGGTGGAGGTTCACTGACCTCCTTTTGGAATCTGTGGGCCTCCAGGCACACTGCCCCCCCACAGTAGTTTAAATTAAGTGCAGTTGTAATATATTCCCCCAGTTTGTCCCTGAGTACACGCATACCCTCCCTAATGAGGTGTAGCCTATCTGGTGAAAAGAATGCTTTGTTTGACAGGGTCTCCTCCCAGTCCCCAATACACAAAAACATCTCCTCCCTGCACCATCTCCTCAGCCAGTCATTAAAATCCTCTATTCTTCTTTTCCTCGCTGTGCTGGCCCTTGGTACTGGTATCACTTCTGAGAAGGCCAGCAAACTTCCTTTTTCTCTGCAGATCCTCCCTAACAATCTGAACCTACTTTGCACTACGTTAACCTCCTCTGCAGCTAGGTCATTGGTTCCCAAATGTATAACTAAATTAGGTCACATGAGACACATGATTAAATGGAGCAACAAGCCCAGATGTGGGAGGTGTGGAACAAGTCTCAGCTACAGCACCTGGAGAAAGAAAGGAAAGGGAATTAGCATCATTGCCAACTGGAGTTAGCTGACTGCCTGCAAGTTAGCCCTTGCAATCCTCATCCCAGTTCTGCTACAAAAAACAGTCCTTTGACAGCACACCCAAGCTGCCCTATTCAACCTGCTCCATTGAAGTAGCTAACTGTCTATAAGTTAACCCCTTGCTGTCCTGTTACCAGCTCCACCACTCAGCAGTGCCGCATCTTCCTTAGCAAAGGGGAGCTGGCTTGTCAGAACAACTTTACAAGAAGTCTTAATAATTCAGGCATCCTGCCCCTTGCCAGCCTTGAAGCCTTTGAAACTTCTCGAGTCCTGGGCAAACTGTCTTTTCACACTTGTGGTGATAAATTGTATTTATTTACTTATTTATTTGTTGATTGATTTATGTATGTATGTATGTACTGTATGCATGTATGTTTCGGAAATAATCTTTGAGCCAAAGCTCTTTTACAAAGGTTCCAAATCATGGGACAGATAACAGACATACAATCAGTAGTGGTACAGAGTACTAGACATAAGAATACAAATAGACATTGTTACAATCTTGAAGTGTCATAAATACTGATGGAAAAATAACACAGTCGTAGAGGCCCAACAGAAGGGCTTGGCAGGCCAGGGTTAGAGGGGTGCAGAAAGGAGCCTCCTGAAAATGCTGGCACAGAGGCAAAGCAGAGAAGAGGCGAAGGTGAATATCCCCCTCCTGGTGAGGGGAGGGGTGGAGGAACAGAAAGCAGCCTCTGGCCTTGATTGAGGGGCATTGTCATGGCCCATGGGGGAGGAGTGAGGGGGCTGGGAGGACAGATAGTGCAGGAAGAGGGTGGGAGTGGTTGCAGAGGACTGATGGTACACTTCTAGAAGACAGGGGATTGGGGAGAGCTGTGAGCTGCCTCCAGAGAGAGGCTTTGTCTGCTACTGCAGGCAGGAGGGGCTAGGAGGGCAGGCAGTACAAACTGGGAGGTGAGTGGTCTGCATGTGGTGAGCTGGAGGGGAGGGCTGATGAGCTGGGGGGTGAAGGAAAACAGAGGGAGGGAGGGGTGGAGGAGCAGAACAGGAGGGCTGGACGGGGAGGTGAGGGAGAGAGAGGAGGGGTTATGCAGGGAGGAAGTCAAGGCTGAGTAATGGAGACTGAGGTAGAGCCCTGGGATAATCTATAGGAGCGGACAGCAGTACTTGGCCAGGGGTGACCAGGGGGTGGTGTGTCATACTTTGTGGAAACACGCACACAGTGCTGGAGGTAAGGTGGTGCTTGAGACTGCATTTGAAGCTGAGAAGGCTGGTGAAATTATGAATGACCTCGGAGACCTCATTGAACCTTAGTGATGCTCTGTAGGAAAATGCACACTGCCCGAGTACTGTGCTCCAAAATGGCACCATGAGAGCCCCACTGCTTTCTTCATCTGGTGCTGTGCTTGGAGTCTGACATGGCAAAGATGCCAGATACACATGGGGTGCCTTCCCTATAAGTGCTTTTTTGCCTAGGAGGCAGGTGAAGAATTTGATCCTGCCCCCTAGAGACAGGAGGTTAGTCTGATCATAGAGTGAGCAAGTATGAGTCAGTCGATCAGCATCCAGGATAAGCCTGCAGGCCTTATTGAGTGCTGTATGTACCCTCTTGAGCACGGAATCTGTGGCTGCACCATAGGCTACTAGGCCATAATCAATGGTTGATAGGATGGAGCTTGTGACTGAGACGCAGAGGCCTGCAGGGGTAAGGTATTTTCTGTGCCTGTACAGCACTCCCAGCTTGGAGTTTACTGCCTTGACCACCAGGTAAATGCATTGAGCAAAGGATAGGGTGTCGTCAGGTACTTGAAGGAGTGTACTTGTTCCAGAGGAGCTAGGACTTTGTTGGAGATGGCTATAGAGCGGAACCTTTTCTTGAGCTGGGGGCTGGATAGGAGCATGGTCTTGGTCTTTTTGTAGTTGAGCAGAAGCTTGTGCTCACAGAACTAGTCCTCTACTTTGCTGACAGAGTGCTGAAATGCTGATTGGAGAGACTCAATTCGTGAGTTGCTGTTGAGGATGGCTGCATCATCTGCATAAAGGATTATTTTGGAGTCACAGACTTCGGGGAGATTATTTAAAAATAGGCTGAAGAGTTGGCCCGGTGGCACTGAGGGCTGAGGCACTGGATGCCTCACCTTGCGCTATGCTGGTGACCCGTGTTCGGGAATGAGCACGGGCTGCCAGGGGTCAACAGGGGAGGAGAATGATGGAGCATCTAAAGGACTGCTCTACTTCTCGGGGGGGGGGTCCTCAGTAGTCAGTGCTTGTCTTCCCCTGGTGGGGCTGGGAACAAGGTGCCACGCTAGCAGGGGAGGAGTTGGGCAGACTCTGAGGAGTGTGCAGACATGTGTGTACTCCTCTGCCATCATCATTGTGAGCCCCAGCTCTTGTGAGAGAAAACCAGGGAAAAGCAATGCCGATGGTGGAGGGTACATCACAGGCTCCACTCCCGGCCAGCCATGGTGCTGGCCAACTGAATCTGGACTACGATGGGGTTGAGGAACTCCACCGGGCCAAGCCCTGGGAGTTTGGGTCAGTCCTGGAGGGTAGACACTGGGGACGGACTGTGGTGCCTCCAGAGGACAGCCAGCATAAGGAGGGAAAAAGCACTAACAAATATAGGCTGAAGAAAAGGGATCCCAGTATAGACCCCTGAGGTACACCCAGCAAGACTACCCTAGGTCCTGACACAGTTTGTCCATTCTTGACTCATTGAGATTTGAGAGACAAGTAGACCTGGAACCAGTGCGTAACATTGGCAGCCACCCCCAGACTCCATAGATGAGCCAATAGGAGGGTGTGGTTAATGGTGTCGAAGGCTTTAGTTAAGTCTATAAACACCGACCTAGCCAATTTGCCTTCATCCATTGCTCGATGCATATGGTCAGAGTACTTCACCAGAGTGGTAGTAGTGCTGTGCCCCTGCCTGAACCTATGCTGGTTGGGGCTTTGCAGTTGATATTTGTTGAGGTATTCAGTGAATTGATCTGTCTCAATTTTCTAGGATCTTGGATGGGGGATTGAGATCGGGCCTGTAGTTAGAAACACAGATCCTATCACCACTTTTGTGGATGGAAGTGACCAGCGCTTGCTTCCAGATTTCTGGAATTGTGCCAGGGACAGCGATTTGGATTTGTTGAATAGTTTCATTATGGGTATGATGAGCACATCAACAGTGAGAGATACCAGCTTCATATCTACTCCATCACCCCCATGCTGGTCTTCCAAGCACTTTCTTTACATAGAATGCCACCTCCTTGACAGTTACTCTCTTGAAGTAAAAATCCTGGTGGAAGTTACTGGTTGAGTTGTTACAGGAGGGATCCTTGGCTGGGTGTATGTGGTCAGGAGGGAGGACCATGCTTAGATCAGTGAAGGCGAGTTGAAGGACTACGTAATGAGAAGTGGGTCCGAGGTTGGAGAGTCATTGATGTTAATTAACTGAGGGTGTTTTTTCCATCCTTCCACAGGAGATTTTTTATGTTCTCCCAGAACCGTTTTGCCATCACCCCAGCTTCTATCTAGCAGTTCCTTGTGGTGATCAGCTTTGCCTTCCGTATTCGGGCCATACAGTGATGCTTCAGCTGAGATTTGAACATTTTTACCTACGGGGGTTCATGAGGTATGGCAATAAGAAGACTATCTTGAAAATTTGGGGTTAAAATCTCAAAATACAAGAAAGTTATGAAGCAGTATTGAAATTTTTCAGTGTTTTCTTTAGATTTTCTACGGTATGTTTCAGATTCCAACCCCTATATTTTCAACATGTCCTTTTTAAATCTATATCATGAACAAGGCAGGTGTAATTCTTCAAACCCCTCCAAAACAGTTTTTACTACACACAGAGCAGCTCAAAAGTAATTTGATAAGTATGACAGAATTCTGTAATGCTTCTAAACCCAGGACCTCAGGGCAGCAGCAAAGCACTGTGCCAGGAGTGAGTGAATGCAGAACCACATTATTTTTATATGGGCCACTTACAACACATAATAGGAAAAAATAATGGCAAAAAAAAAAAGATCTGAAACAGAATCCACAGCTTTTGAATGCTTATAAAAGAATGTTTATGTTTTGCTTAACAGTTAGTGGATGTTGAGTAACTGAGTGTTGTATGAAAGCAGACACATCTTCTCCCTCTTTGTGTTCTCTGCTAAAGCTGTTTTGATTTGCCTGTATAGGCAGATTCTTCATCCCCACCCATGTTCTTTCCTAGGTTGTTTTGATCTGGCTGTATAGGTAGCCCCCCACCCATGTTCTGTGCTGGTGCTGATTTGATCAGGTCGATAGGTAGGTTCTTCATCCCCCCGGTCTGTACTAGGATTGTTTTCATGTGGCTGTATAGAGGTCCCCCATGTTCTGTGCTATGGTTGTTTTGATCTGACTGTTTAAGTCAGTGCCCCCCTTCTGTCCTAGGGCTGTTTTGATCTGGTTGTATTGGTAGTTTCTTGTATTACACTAACACACCTGACGGTTTATGTGTAAACCTTTCAAATACCACTGAGTGCTACAGACATCCTGGACTCTACACAGGGATGGTCTTATTAATGAGCATATAAAGTATAAAAGATTAAACTATCTTCAAGTGTATTGTATTTTAAGTAGCAATTCATTATTATTACCTATCATATGTTGGTGCGGTCCAGTTGCTAGCACTCTCGCCTAGGAATCACTCTCATAGTAATCACATGTCAAAGTCTCACACATAGAACTTGGTTTTTAAATACTGCCTTCATTGTGGATTTGCATTTGTGCATTAAATTACCCAGTTGAACTGTATGGTCATGGTCTACCCTGAATGCACTCCACACTTGGATTTTTAGCCAGTCTCAAAAGAACATCACCCCTGTAACACAGTGCATAAGCCTTCTTTATCTGTTTTGTAAAACATGACACTATTTATGTACAAGTTCTATGTTTTACAACACACACACTAGCAAAATCAAAGAAAAACATCAGTAGAATCAGTGTCTGACATTGTAATTTAAAAACAGCAATCTCCACAGTGGCAACTGATAACTCTTCAGAGGCGTGCCAGGGTGAGCAAGTTTTGTAAAAAGTAGCAGCAGTCCCTATTTTATTTTTTATTGTGTATGTTTGTGTTCATGAAACAGAGTGCGTTTACATATACAGCCCACATGGCTATGTAAGGAGAAGGGAGATTCATCTCCTGGAAATCTTAACTAATCTTCTTGGCTGATTTCACTTATGCTTACCTGACAGTGATAGGTGCAACCGTGCTGAAAAGTCTAACATGCGGATGCCACTTTTTGTTAGGCAGTGAAACCATGAATCAATGTGCCGATTTTTTATTTAAAAAACTGCCGATGTTATCATTCAGCCTATTATGAGTGCTGCAGCTATCCTAGACAGAACACACTTTTTTGCCCTCCAGTGGAAGTGCCACCTATGCAGAACAGCTAATTGCCGTTGCCTATGTTTATGCGCAGCAAAACATAGAAGAAATTCCCATTCTAGTCTCGATCACTTTTGAGTCTGGTCACACATTAGCCCCTGTGTAGCAGCATAGATGTCTAAACTTCATAGCTGCACACTAGTCTCGAACTGTGACTGGACTTGGTAACAGGTAGGAAAACTGACATCAGGAGAGGTTCACGTGTCTAAGCTCAGCCCTCAAAGTTATCCTCTGTGGGGCACTCAGCTTAGCCTTTCCAGGAGTAATTTTATTGGTGGTCCACACTCTACTGAGCTGTCTACTCAATGGAGTCAGCAGATTCCTTGTGGCAGTTCCTCTCTTCCCCCCTGCAATTTTGAATAGAGACCACTTCGATAGGGTATCTACAAAAGCATAGGGAAAATACAAAATATGTACACTTAGGATATTTTTGATCATGTGTGCATTGGTGTGTGCCTAGCATGCTATTAGAGAATTGGAAGTCTCTATAAAGTTTATTTTTGCTGTTGTTGAGGTATTTTAGCAGCCTGTGTTGGTGATGCATTTGTGTATTTTCCCATGAATCTGCCATCTGGTCAATTTCATACTTGGCTGGTTGTCACCTGTCCTGATCATCTTCTCCTCCTCATCTGAGAAGAAATAGGTGACCCTGACCCACAGCTCATCCTTCTCAATGCTGGTGGGTCCCCATGATCAACTTTGCAGGATCCCCATTGACAGCTCACTATAATTTAGATGAGTTATTTGATACAGTTGAACCTCCATCAGTGGCATGGCACAAGAGAGATCAGAAGGAGGCAGCCAATCCAGAAACTTAATGCACAAAATGCTTCATGCCTAAAACACTGGATAAACACTGGAGTGTTGTGAATGGTTTATTAACTGTAGCCAGAACATTTACAACTAATCAATAAACTCTGTGTTCTAGGTTATTTCCAATACAGTTGGGTGGTTTAAAAGTTACCTTGGTAACAGATCCCAACAAGTGAAAATCAATGGGACATTCTCAGATAGAAGGCAGGTGACTACTAGTATTCCACAGGGTTCTATCCGGGACCACTCCTATTCAGCATTTTCCTTAATTCACTCCCGTGGCCTGCCCCGTAACATCCTGCTATATGCATATGATGTGGCTATCTTCTTCAGTGGCCCACACCGCACCTACTAAAATCCAAACTCCAAAATAGCTTTGCAGTATTAGAAGACTGGATTACTCAAAACAAGCTTCTTCTGAGCTACAAATAAACTAAGGTTATGTTGTTTGCTAACAGCCAGAGGAAATAGAGCTAGTCAGCTGACCATCCTGAACAACAAGCAGGATCCACTCGATCAGGTCAGTACCTTTAAATATTTAGGTATCACGCTGGATAGCTCCTCTCCTTTAACCAGCACACATAGACAATGTTGTAAAGATAGCCAACACCAGAACTGGTCTCCGCTACAGATACAGACACAATATGACCCCTGCAGCCTTGTCTCTGGCTATCAATAGCTCTATAATCTCTATCATAGACTATGGGCTAATTGTATACAATGCGACAACAGTTACAGCCCTAAAAAGGGTCAGAACCACCCTCAACAAGTCTTGTAGGCTCAACATGGGAGCACACAGGCTCACTCACACCTGCAAACTTTACTTTGAGTCTAAGTGACTTAATCTTCAGAGGATGATTAAATACCAGAACTGCCTGCTAGGGAAAAAAGCTCTCCTCAGTCTAACTCCTTAACCCTTTACAGACCTCCTTAAACCTACATCTAACTCATGCCCGACCAGAGGGAAAACACAAAATGTTCTACACATCTCTTTCCATCACACAGCCCTTGCACAGAGATCCTACACTTACAAGGCACCCTCTGGCTCAGTGAACTACCTCCAGAAGCAAAAAAATGTGTCTAAGATCAGAACTTTCAAGAAATCCCTACTCAAACACTTGATATTACTCAGCTCCTGTGACTGCAGATTCTAACGTACCATCACCCCCTTCTGCCTCTCCACTCCCTGACCACCCTGCCCCCTATTCACCGTTCCCCTTTTCCCCCATATCCTCTTACCCACTTATGCTTCCCTCTCTTCCCAACCCTCACCTCGTCTGTCACTACTCATTCCATCCCCCTCCAGTAATTGTCTCCACTCTCACCATGCCCTTCCAACACCCCTTGCTCACCTTCACCAATAATCACTGACAAGGACACCTCTGTCTGCGCCATGTTTTTTCCACCCCTACCCCCAGCACTCTCCCCCTTTCCCCTTGTGTTAGTCAGCCCTGACTGCTCCACTATCTACCCTCTCTGTCTCTCTAGTACTGTGACCTCTGCGCTCATACAGTAACTTATCAAAACTGTCATGAATACTGTCTGTACATCATATGAACTAATGCACTTGCTTCTTGTATATAGTGCAGTTTCTTTTTGCGTTGCTCTTTCCTCTCTGTAACCCTAACATTTCACTAACGATTGTAAATTACAGTATGTGTTGTACTTGACTATGTCTATACCTTATGTTTTTTATTCTGTATGTACTAATTGTTTGAACCTTACCTGACGTGGAACCTTTACAAAAGAGCTTTTAGCTCAAAAGTGTAACTCCAAGATGACAAATAGATAAATAAATAAACTTCAAAGAGCCACAGCCCCTAGGATTATTATTATAAGGACCATGTGGGGAAGGGCAAGGAGGTCAAATTGCCAATGCATGCAAAGCAGAATAACCCTTGGATACCTGGGCACAGACATTTGTGACACCCCTGCTGATAGAACTGTTACAGGCAGTCAGAAGCACTGACTTGAGAACAGAGTAGGCTGGTGGAATATCAGGACCATCTCTGGACAGTGTGATTGATACATTTTGGGTCCAAACCAGAGCTATTATTTCAGTATGTATAGGTTTAGGTTCAACAGCACCTGGTTATCAATGTTTTGCAGGGATTGACCTCTGACAGTAAATTGTGCATACATTGATGTATGACTATTGTAATATTTTATATGGGAATTGAAGGAGACAGATTTGCAAATGTGTCTGAGGGAGTAGGTTTGTGTTGCTGCTGCTGTAAAGCTGTGAATATCATCATGTATAATATCATAGTAGTCACACATTGATGCATGCATGATTTACCATTAGGGGTCAAGCCCTGCAAAACATCAATAACCAGGTGATGTTATACCTAAACCTATGCATAATGGACAAAATAGCTCTGCAGTTGCACCCCTACAATGTAACACATCACACTTCAACAACAAAACCAGTTAAAGTAGACTATATCAATTAAAGCATTACATTTCTTGAAGGACTTCTGTAACAAAGAAAAAAAATAAAACTGTGTTTCATGTTAATGTACAGCAGCCATGTTGGCTCTGACAGAGCTTGTTAGAGATTGGCAAGGCACTGAGAATGGATGTATACAGAATAAATGCTGGCAGGATGCAGTCAGAATTTACTAAATATTGTGCCAGTGATGTGCAAACTGCAGTTTAATGTGATAAGTATGAGTAGTTTTGGTTGCAGACCAATAACAGTGACTAAAACACTGCCCCAAGTCACTACAGTGGCCAATAAAAGATCGACCACTGCAAACAGCAACAGTCAGTATTTTCAAAGCATTAACCAATAAAAGACATATTTTATGTGCAGACTGAACCCCCCCTGCATCCTTGCCCCCCACACCCCCAACTTAAATATTCTCAACTCCAAGGGGGGCAGACGTAAAAAAAAAAACCTCCAGGACAAACAAAAATTGTATCCCACTCCAAGACCCAAACACAGGTCCTTTGACTTTATTGACTGTGGCTCTAGCCACTACACCAAATGACCAGCTTGACAGTATTTGGCCACACTGTTCCTCATATCTTTCTCTAGCGAGTGCAGCTCACTGCCACACTAGCTCTAACCTGATTGCCGGCATTTTTCACCACTCGCTTTTCTTATGGCGGTATTATTGAGTCATTCATATTGATCCGCTCAATAATACTTGCACATATAGGGTGTTACCGCAAATGGCTACCCATATTTGAAGGTTTAAAACAAGACAACATTTCATAGCTTACGTCTATAGTATAAGCGTGCTGATGAACAATCAAAATTTCAAACAGAATACAGTTTTATCATTGGGTTTACCTTGTGTTAGAACATTTATTATTAGCAGTAATTCTATTGTCTGATTTGTGGTTTACTTACAGTAATACTAATTTGAAACAAATCACAGTAACAGTAATCTTTTCAACTGAAGTAAAAATGCACAGTTCACAGTAAAATTGTCATAGTCTGGCGTTTTCTGTCTCATCCAAACATTGGTGGAGGGTTATACATTTGATATGTTTGGTTTATTCCACTTTATTGCAATGATACAACAGTACTGCCGTAAAAAAACTATAGTAGAAGCCATTTGTGAAATTAGATTATTCTATTTTGATCTCTGGAGATGTTACTGTACAATAATTGTATGCACGATACAGCATTTAAAATAGAAAACCTAGGCATTGTTTAATAAAATTAGCAATAATAGTTGAAACTGGCAATGCTTACGATTCACAATGAATGGGCTTAGGGTGGTCTTTAAAAAACAATTCCTGGTCAGCTCTGTGGGACTGAAGTGGGAAGACTCCACCAATAATGATGTTCCCATTCTTGATGAGCCCCTTAACTTTATAGCTGGGCATTTTGCATCGGGGCTGAACAGTATTGCAGACTGGCATCAGTACCAAAACCCAAAGTAAACATTTACTGTTAGCCTTTAAAAAAGCTGTCATGATGGCCATCTTTGGAACCTATTTGGTGACAAAGAAGACATGTTATGGAAATTTAAACACTTAAATGTTTAAATGTGGCAAAGTCAAACACATCAGAAAAGATGTCTACATCAAAAAATGCATCCAGAATTGCACCTACACATTAAATGATACATCTGAAGATTGATTTCACTTAAAAAGAATAGCAAAATATTCAAAATATACTTGGACTGGAATTTGCAGCCAAATGTGTACCCAAAAGCATATATTTACATCCAAAGATAGATTTAAGTGGAATGTACATCTGATGTTAGTGCAAATTTGGCCAGACAGACATAAACGTTAGGCCATCTAGACAGCTGCAAATAAAAATCCATTGTTTAAATTAGGGGCTGGCAGGTTCTGGATGGATCTTAATAAATGCCCCCCATCAGTATACAGTATTTATTATGCAAGCATTTATTTTAACAGTTTTCACATACAATGCATCATTTCAAGTATGTTTATTTACATGAAATAACTCAGCTAAGATGTTGTATAACCGATTTCAGTGTATCCTTTTTGCTCAGTACAACTTGATTTTTTTAAAGATTTTGTTTGTTAAATTGCAGAAACATGTTCTATGGAAAAACTGTGGAAACTGTAGAATGTTGTTATGTTCTGTGAATTGTGCAGTAATTTGCCAAATTCTGCATTCTCCATGATTTGCAACACTTGAAAAAAGCATATTCCTCCACATGTGAAATTTCGTAGAACAACAATGAATTTCTTGAAATTTCACAAAATTCCACTGGAAGCACAATTTCAGACTTCTGTGCACTCTAATGAGTTCATATTTTAAACATCTAATTTATCTAGTTGTATGTCCTGGACACAACCACCACAAAAATTTTCACAGAACCATAGAAAGATAGAAAGTGATGGCAGAAGGAGATCAAGGGTCTATCATGTCTGCCCAGAGTTACCCAGGACCTATTGCTGATCCTGGGTCCTAACCCCCTTATTTTTCTTGTCAAATGCTTTTTTTTTCAGCCCTTGCTTTGTCCCACCCATGCTGGAATGCTGCTATGGTTTTCATGTCATATATATTCACAGATATTATCATCCCTAAATTACATATGTAAAGATTTATCATAAAGTTACAAAAAACGTGTTGATATTTTTCTGCATACTATACTATACTATATACTATACTATACTATACTATACTATACTATACTGTGCTGTGCTATGCCACACTGCACTATGCTATGCTACGTTATACTATACCAGGCATACGATCGTTTTGTCACAGTATAAATTGCCACTGTCACATTGCAGCTGACAAAAGTTGAAATGATATGTGTCACCAGTAAAGGGTAGCGACGACATGTATCTACTGCAACCAATACGGAGAGTACATGACCTGCTCCACAGTATGACCTTTTGTCCCAGATATATACTCACTTATTTTTACTTGGCCATTTAGTATAGAACCCCCAAAAATAACTTATGCTACAGTGTGTTAGTAACCCTCTCTGCACCCCAAAATCTGTAACTCCTTTATGACTGTGCCACGAGAGCTGACACAACCAGAAAATCCAACCCAAAACGAGAGTACCTATGACCCAAAAGCAAAATCCTAGAATTGCCTTCATCACAATTAGGAAAATGGGAGCCCATGAAGAATAGTTATTTTTTTTGTGGGGGGTATAGCTGCAGGTACCTGAACAAGGACAGCAACTAAGCTCTTTACTAAAGCCATCACCAACTCTGACCCTTCTCTTATACAATGCCATCATTTTTTTGTACCGCTGAAAGGTTACTTGGTATTGCTCACATCTTGCCTAGCTTCCTAGACTGTAGTAATTATTATTCCTTTCCTATTCAAAGAACATTTCTGTGCGCAAGTTTTGCAACTCTGCCAGGCTCCCAGTCCTGCTATGGAGATAAGGATTCCTTAGAAACGAGTACTGCACACACTCAGTCACACCACAATGGTTCGAGTTACTAGTTTGGCCGCTCAGCTGACTATGTGTTGCTCAGCTGACTGCGTGTGTTGACACTCCTGCTCCTCCAGGCTTCAGCAGCTGCTATTAAATCTGAGCTCACAACTCATATGCCAACCTGCGAATCTGATCTGAATGTGGTGACAATTTGTCCGGTCCCCCTAATATGCAGCGACATTGCATCCGGAAATCAATCTTGTCGACTACAAGATAGACGGTTTCAGTTTGTCCCTGTGATGTAATGACCACAGTTTTATGACCACAGCATTATGTCCGGGGACCAAACGACTGTACACGCTATACTATACTATGCTATGATATCCTATACTAAACTATAATCCTATCCTGTCCTGTCCTATCCTGTCCTGTCCTATCCTATCCTATCCTATCCTATCCTATCCTATCCTATCCTATTTTACACTACATGATCCATGTATCTATATGACTGTATCTGAAAAGGAGAAAACTTAAGATGGGGTATATTTATTTTCTACCAGTTATGCTTGACCCAATTGATAAAGTTAATATTGTTCTGGTCAATGTTTATGTTTCCCGGGTTGCACCTGGAAAAGAGCCTTTGGCTCTGTGTGCTTTTCCCAGCTACCAAATGTTTAAATAAATAAAATAAATAAATAAATGTTTCTCCAGTGCAAGACTACAGTTGAAATTATTTATATTTTAAGAGAATTATTAGGCCTTTAAGTTATTTTATATAGATGAATGACTGTTGTAGTGGGAGATACCAATTCATGATCTGGTAAACCTAATGAAGTTCAAACAAATTATTACTGGTTAAATTACATGATGTAGTAAATATTCCTCAAAGATCTTCATGTGATAATGTTGAAGTTATATGAGGAAATGTTTTGTGAGGTGACCTGAGATTTTAGCTTATGTTTACTAAATGTAAGGTATTCGGGGACACATATAGTAAAATTACCTTCCCTATCAAAACAAATAGCAGCATACTGGACTTTTTTATGATCAAGGTTTTTAATTTTAATAGTGCCATTAAAGTGGCATGATGGGCTGCATCTGTCCGGGAGGGGAACCAGGATCCTAGGTGATAGGTTTAAATGCTTCATTGGCAAGCTTTTAAACTAGCCAAGGGGGGAGGCACTGGAAAGGAGCGGGAAAATCCTAGCCCCCCAAATAATCATGGTAGTAAGGCAGCAACACCGACATAGAGGTGTCAATAGGGAGAAGGGCAGGGTAAATGGAGAGTGACAAAGGCAAGAAGGACAGGGATGGGACAAAAGGGAGAAGGCCATCAGGAAATGGAGGGTAGTGAGTACCAATGCCCGTAGTCTGGGCAACAAGCTCCCTGAGCTGGTGGCCTTGATGGAAGAGGGATGCCTGGATATTGTAGCAGTCACAGAAACATGGTACACAGAGAAACATGACTGGGATGTTAACATACCGGGGTACATAACCTACAGGAGAGACAGGCAGGGGAGAAGAGGGGGAGGAGTAGCTCTCTATGTAAAGGAAGGGATAAAAGCAACTGAACAAAAGAGTAAACAGGGAGGAGAGGAGGCACTGTGGGTCACCTTGGAGACTGGAAAGGGCACTACAATCCGCACAGGGGTTGTGTACAGACCCCCATGTCAGGGGGAAGGAATGGACAAGGATATGATAGAAGGCATTCTTAGAATGGCAGAAAGGGAGATACTGTTGATGGGAGACCTGAATATGCCAGATGTTAACTGGAACACATTTGCTGCAGCCACATCCAGAGTAGGGCTATCTCTGATGCCCTACAGGTGGTAGGCATTAGACAGCTAGTTTCAGAACCCACTCATGAGGGAGCACCCATCTCACCTCAAATGGGGCAGGGAGAGGATCTCAGATCTAGAAGTGGGTAGCCATCTGGAGACAAGTGACCATCAAACAGTGTGGTTCACGTTAAACTCAGCTACAGAGTCAAGCCATACAAAAGTAAGGGTACTGCACTTTAGGAGGGCTGACTTTGGCAAGATGGGAGAGTGCCTCAGAAAAACACTAGCAAACAGGCTAGAAGGAGGTGTGGAGCAACAATGGGGAATTATCAAAACTGCCATCACAGAGGCAATAAGCCTTTGTGTGAAGCAAATAAACAAATCAAAATGAAAGAAAAAGCCACTATGGTTCTCAAAAGAGATGGCTGTGAAAGTCAGGAAGAAAAAGATAGCATTCCAGAAGTATAAGGAACACAGAAGGAGCAGGACAGAGAGCTGTACCAGTTAAGGCAGAAGGAAGCAGGGAGGAAGTCAGAATGAAGAAGGCCCAAACTGAGGAAAAGATAGCCACCTCAGTTAAGAAGGGGATAAAACCTTTTATAGGTACATCATCGAGCGTAGACAGACAAAGGGAGGGATAGTGAGGCTGAATAGAATGAATGGTGGGTGGGCAGAGGGGGGCAGTGAAAAAGCAGAAATACTGAATGAATATTTCTGCTCAGTATTCACAAAAGAGGAGGGGGAAGTGCCTAATCCACTTAACAGAAGCACTCTTGATAGGGGTGTCGATCCCAGTCCTTTCACAGAAGAAAGGGTTCTGCAAGAACTCCTAAAACTGAAGGTGGACAAAGCAATGGGTCCTGATGGAATTCACCCCAGAATTCTAAAAGAATTAAGGAGGAACTAGTGAAACCACTGGCTACTCTTTTTAATAAATCATGGGAGGATGATGTGGTACCCGAGGACTGGAGGAAGGTGGATGTGATTCCCCTTCACTAAAGTGGGACCAAGACAGAGGCAGGAAACTACAGACCTGTCAGTCTGACCTCTGTGGTAGGGAAAGTGATGGAATCACTTCTGAAGGAAAGAATAGTTGAGTACCTAGAGGCCAGTGGAGAACAGAACCCAAGGCAGCATGGGTTCGCATGGAAGGCATGCCGATGAATCTCAATCGATTTCTTTGACTGGTGACCAAAGTAGGACCAGGGAGGGCTGTGGACATGGCCTACCTAGACTTTAGCAAGGCATTTGACACAGTCCCACACAAAAGATTAATAGTCAAATTAACCAGCCTCAGAGTGGGACCCAGGGTGGTAGCCTGGGTAAAACTTTGGCTGAACAACAGGACACAGAAGGTAATTGTAAATGGAGTCACTCTGAAGAAGGGGCTTACTAGTGGGGTACCGCAGGGTTCAGTATTGGGTCCAGTCCTTTTTAATATCTTCATCAGTGACATTTCAGAGGGACTGAAGGAAAAGTATGCCTTTTGCTGATGACACAAAGATCTGCAACAGGATTGATACACAAGAGGCGTGGAAAGGATGAAAAGGGACTTGGCAAGGTTGGAGGAATGGTCAGAAGTATGGCAGCTAAGTTCAAAGTAAAGAAGTGCAAAATAATGTGCCTGGAAACAAGAACCCAGGGGAAGAATACACAATGGGTGGGAGGTAGTAACAACAACAAAAAAGGAAAGGGACCTGGGTGTAATCATATCAGATGACCTTAAGGTTAGCAAGCAATGTGAGAAGGCAGTAGGGATGGCTGGGGGTATACTGGGATGTATAGGGAGAGGCATCATCAGCAGAAAACAGGAAGTTGTTATCCGTCTGTACAGACAGTTGGTGAGACCCCATCTGGAGTACTGTGTCCAGTTCTGGAGACCCCATCTCAGCAAGGACATAGACAGGATAGAGGCAGTCCAGAGGAGGGCAACTAAATGTGCAGGGTCTGCAAGAGAAGCCGTATGAGGAGAGACTAAAGGAGCTTTATATGTATACCCTTGAGGAAAGAAGGAGGGGGGACATGATAGAAACTTTTGGCACCTCAGTGGAATCAACAAAGTCCAAGAGGGTAGCATCTTTCAGAAAAGAGACTTGCAAGAACAAGGGAACACAATTTAAAGATAGAAGAAGGGCGGTCAGGGGCAATATGAGGAAGTATTATTTCACAGAGAGGTAGTGGATGCATGGAACAGCCTTCCTGAGGAGGTTGTGGGGTCTAAAACTGCGGGAGAATTCAAGAATGCATGGGACAGACATAAGGCAATTCTTGTGGGGGGTAGGAAGAAATAGGCTGTTGGTTAACTAGGATCTGCGGCCTATCCTGTAGGTAGGGAAATGGGCAGACTAGATGGACCTAGTGGTCCTTATCTGCTGTCAAAGTCTATGTTTCTATGTTTCTATGTTTCATTGACCTTAAATCTTAGCATGCTTAGTCGACTCAGTGGAGAAGGCTGAGGTAGCTTGCACACCTTAGCTTTTCCCATGCCGCTGACCCATGTTCAAGAATGGACTCAAGTCATCAGTGGTAAAGAGGGGAGGGAGAGGATCAAGCATCTGAGGGACTGCCCTTCTTTCCAGGGACAGGTGACTTGTCAGCCTGATCTCAGCTGCCCCCAATTGGAGGCCTAGGGGTAGGGCAGGTCTGGGAGGAAAAATTATGGGAGGGATCTACGGGGAATGTCATATGGGTTTCCCTTCGTGCACAAATCTGATGCTCCACAGTAGTGGCAGGGGAACTAGAGAAGCAAAAAAGTGTGTGTCAGGGGAGCTTCATGAAGCCTGACCCTCTGTTCCATGACCGGCATTTGACACAGTCTGCTTCAGACTTACTGTATTGAGGGAGGAGGATGCCCTCCTTTCCCAGCCCTGCTATGAGAGGGGAAACCATGGAGAACACAATACTGGGTGCATGCTGACAGAAGTGGAGAGCCAGCTTGGGAGAGCTAGGGACTGGGTTGGTATCCATCCCTGGACGTCGGAGGTTAAAAACAACTAAATGGCAAAACAAATCTTAGAATGCTTTGAATGTGACCATCTTCCTGTCAGCAATTCCAGCTGGGTACTCAGTGTTACACCGCCCGAGGTTGGACCACGGGGGGGGGTGGGGTTGCGGTCTGTTTCAAGATCGAACTGGGACTCACAAGTGTACCAGTTAAGGAGACGGAAACCTTTGAGTGTACCGCTGTGGCAGGTGTGTGATGTAGAATGTGCTCATCTACCATCCACCAGGGGATGAGAAACATTTTCACAGGAAATAGCTGGCATCATCGACATGGCATTTTAGACTCCCAGGCTGATGGTCCTGGTGACTTAATGCCTGGATTGATGATGAATACTCACAGTTTGGACAACATTTCCTCCAATTAATGACATCTTTGGGTCTCACACAAGTGGTTACTTCTGCCATGCATAAAAGCGGTCACTCTTTGGATTTAGTCTTCCTCCTGGGGATTGAGGCCACTGACGTAGGGGTGGAACCCATCAGTTGGTCCGATCATTACACTGTGGGCTTCAGTTTTTGCAACCCCCCCCCGTAGGCCTACCCCTGTGGAGATGGTTAAGTGCTGCTGTTTACGAGATATTAGCTCTGTAGGCCTGGTAGCGGCACTTAATCTATCGGAGTTTTCTGAATTGAGCAATGATCCTGATGCCTTGGTGCCGCCTATTATAGGGCTATCTCCTTGCTCTGGATCAAATTGCCCTGTCCGAAGTTCGCCCTTCCCCTTCGACCTCGATCTGTACAGTTTGATGAGGCCTTGAGAGAGAAGCGCTGACAAGGATGAAGATTAGTGTTGTTGGCGGAGAACTGCCCTTGATGCCGACCATCTTAGATTGATGGAACATTATCAATTCTATCATTCCACAATCTCTCATAAGAAGGCAGAATTCCTGTCCAGAGAGAGTGCTGCTGCTCAGAACCGACCAGCTCAGCTTTTTCGAACTGTTGACAGACTGTGCAACCCAGCCTGTCTCCAGGTTGAGAAAGCCTTTTCACAATTAGAGTGTGATGAGCTTGCTCACTTCTTTGCAGATAAGGTGGCTGACATTAGGGCAGCACTCCAACCTGCTCCCTGTATTGGAGATGTTTCTGATTGGTGTTTGGTTCTCCCTCCGGTCTCTCCTGGAGTTCCTTTGACCAGCCTGAGTTCATTGATGTCATGAGGACTGTCCAAAGTATGCACCCTTTATAATGTAGTTTAGACCCAGGCCCGACTTCCCTGATAAAGGGTTGTCTTGAGACTATCGGCCTGGTTCTAGCATGGATAGTCTGGTGCTCCTTGGATACGGGTGTATTTCCTAGCTCCCTGAAGGAGGCAGTGGTGACATCCCTCCTGAAGATAGCTACCTTGGACCCCGACTGCCATGCTAACTACAGGCTGATCTCTAATCTTCCCTTTGTTGGGAAGATTATTGAGAAGGTGGTGGCTGCACAATTGGAGAACCATTTAACCATCCGTGACATCTATGAACCCCTCCAGTATGGTTTTCAAAAGAGGCATAGTACTGAGACAGCACAGGTTCGGATGCTCAATGATCTCCTAATGGCTAGAGATCAGAAGAATCATTCCATTCTCATTCTTCTTCATCTCTCATCAGCTTTTGATACTATGGACCATGGGGTACTTCTGCAGCGGGAGTTTATCTGTGGTCTGTCAGGTACAGTCCTCAGCTGGTTAAGATCTTTCCTCACTGATAGGACTCAGAGAGTGGTGTCTGGATTAAATTCTTCCTGCCCACTCTCACTGTCATGTGGGTACCCCAGGGCTCGGTGTTGTCCCCCGTTGTTCGCAGTATATATGCTGCCCTCAGAGACATTGTAGGAAGGTATGGGCTGAAGTTTCACTGCTATGCAGATGATACTTAGCTTCACCTGTCTTTGCACTTGACCAGGATAGAGCGCCTCAGTCATTAATAGCCTCACCAAAATCCAAGACTGGATGAGTTTGAGCTGGCTAAACTTGAACTCGAAGACAGAGGTATTACTTGTGGACCCAGGTCACAGGGTAGAGGGATGGGAGCTGGTTTATCCTCAGGTTTATTTCTGGAGGTATCCAGATCCCTACCTCCGAATAGGTGTGGAACCTGGGGTGATTTTTGATAACGAACTGACACTGCATTCAGGTGTCTGCAGTTGTCAAACTTTCCTTTATCATCTCAGAAACATTGCCAGGATTAAGCACCTTGTTCCGTCAGCGGACCTTCCTACGTTGGTTCATGCTTTGTGACCTCACGCCTGGATTATTGCAACTCCATTTATCTAGGGCTTCCTGGGGTTGATATCCATCACTTGCAGCTAGTGGCCCGATTATTGGCCGGTACATGTCATCGTGTCATATCTCGCCAGTATTATGTGATCTGCACTGGCTGCCGATTCAGTGGTGGATCACCTTTAAAGTAGGTCTTTTGACCTACAAAGCCCTACACAGACAGGGTTCAGACTAACTGAAAGAACTTTTGGTTCCCTACCGCTTCAGGCGATCTCTCTCCTGCTCAGCGACGAGGGGTTGCTAGGATTCTGAGGGCCTCTTTAAAGTCATCAGGTTCTCGTGCTTTTATGTTTGTTGCTCTGACCCTCTGAATTCTCTACCCCGTCTGCTTCATCAGTGTGCGACAGTGGAGGAATTTAAAAAAGCCTTCAAGACCTATTTATGGGAGATGATTCATTTTAATTAGTTGATTGTAAATTGGAGCTCAGATTTAGTGTTGTATAGATTTAGTGTTTTATAAATTATTTATGGACTTTTATTTATTTATTTATTGACTACTGTTTTAAATATTGTAAGGTGCCTTGGTTTGAGAAAGGCACCACATAAATAAAGTTTCATTTCATTTCATCTCATGCTCCAATTGGCACTAGGTCACAATAGTGTCAGTGTCAGTATCAGTAACAGTGTCAGTGGCTCAGTAAGTAGCACACTTGCCTTTGAGGCTGGCAGATCAGAAAATTGTGGGCTCTATCCCCACATTAGGCACTTGAGTTAATATCTCAGTACTGACACTGTAATGCAGCATGTGGGGGGGTGCTGCACTCCTCAGATGCTGTCTCTCGGATGAGATGTTAAACCGAGGTCCCATCTGCTTGTTCAGGTGGATATTAAAAATCCCATGGCACATCTTGAAAAGAGTAGGTGAAATTTTTATTGCAAAAACACATCCGTAAACAGTGTCAAATAACAAAAATAAAGTACAGAAATCATAAAAAATGACAAATGAACTTTACAACCAAACTCATTCATAAAAGAAATCAAAAGAAAAGGAAACAACATAAGTTCATGAAACAAACATCATAAAAATTGGTATTACTACATACCATAAAGAAATTTATAAACCTTCATTTATATTTAATAAACATGCTAAAACCCTTCCACCAATGAAACACCTTTTTTGAAGAATTGTGAGAACATCAGAAACACGGATCTTGACCATAGCCTGCTAAACTAAAAGACGAACAGTGTCATATGGCATCAGTTTTTTGGTGTAGAACCCACTGACACCTACTTTGCCACAAATAATACTTCAAGCAACATAAAAAAAACAGATAAGGTGTCTGGATGGTACAGTGATCCTAATTGGCCATATTGACCTAATAAAAGAAATTCATAAGACATATGGGTCAACCACTGCATATTCCAGGACTGAGCAAGATAGGACCATAAAGGTTTAACATAAGAACACTTAAAAAAGTAGTGCTGTGTGGTTTCCTCCAAATCTATGCAATCCATATAAGGACAATTATGTTCCTCCAAAACCTTATGTTTTACTTTGCCCCATATTAATCCTTCCCATAAACAGACAGCCACAAATATTTCCACATGGGGGTGGATTCTAGGATTTAGTAGCTGTACTAGCACTGCTTTGGTATGTTGAGGAGTACAATTATTAAAAATGGGTTCGGTAGGTGAGACCATGGCCATAACAGCACGATAAAGTTGACGCCCAGAACTCTGTAGTATCAACTGTTTTGAAAGGCCCTATTTATATAGTTTAGATGCCACAGGCCCAAATAAATCAGGTATATGAAGGTACCTAGGGAAGGGTTACTTGCCAGGCTAGAAAATATTTGGACAAATTAAATCGAGTCCACTCATTATGAGGGTCCTGTGAGGGACTAACCCACATTTAACAGTCTGGGAGATAAATAAAGTGTGAAAAAAAAACAACAGGATCAATCAGCCTGAAGCCACCTTTTTCTCTTGATAGAAAAGTAAAACACCGTTTTATAGGGTTTAGTCTATTACCCCAGAGCATTTGGAAAAAGAGGCTATACAACTTAACATCCAGATGCCCAGGGGGAGGATAGATCATAGCTACATAAAGTAATATGGGAATAAGAAATTGTTTAATAATCTGGACTCATTTGATTTTGGACATTTTCCAATGTCTCCATCTAACAACTTTAGATTCCACCTTCTGCAACACAATCTCCCAGTTAAATAATGGCAAGTTTTGGGGCCCAAAGGTTTTCCCCAAAATGTTCAGGGGATCTGAAGAAAAATAAATACCCTCTATACTCAAGGGAAGAGGAGACTCAGTGCCAACAAATAAACCCCTACCTAACATTCAGTTTTGAATTTGATAGGAGGGATAATCATCTATATCCAGAAGAATCCAAGGCAACTGGGTATAATCTGTAAAAAGAGACAGACAACACCTGCATAAGTCTGGACCCACACCCTCACAGACCCATCTACTGTAATGCCTGTCCATGTAGGAGATATCATCAATTTCCTCAGAATGGGGTCCAAGGTAAATATATAAAGAAGCAGGCTAAGGGGGTAGCCTTGACCAATCCTGGTAGGGACTGAAAACCCATCAGTGATTTGGTGTCTAATAACAGGATGGACAATAGTTGAAGAGTACAACAATTGAAGCTGTTGAATCAGACAGCTGGGGATCCCGTAGGCCTTAAGGGTGGAAAACAGAAAGGGAGCATGTACTCTATCAAAGACTTTTTCCTGATCAGTGGAGAGAATGCAGCCAGTGTTACCAGTTAAGGACAAATAGTCAATGAGATCCTTTATGACCATAAAGGCATGCTGAATTTTCCAAGAGGGAAGGCCACAAAACTGATGGGGGGAGATAACCTGAGCAGCATAGCGTTTCAACCTATTGTTAAGTATTTGGGCTAAAATCTTACAATTGGAATTTAAGATTGTAACTGGTCTCCAGTTTTGGAGAAGAGATTTATCACCAGATTTAAATAAAAAAAATAGTAGACCTTCCAAGAAGGCAGGGTGCATTTTCTGAGATGTGAAAAAATATTCAAAGACTAGTGCCAAAGAAAAAGAAATCTCAGATAAAACGATTTATAGAAATCAAATGGCAGGCCTCTATTCCTGGAGAAACTCAATTTTTCTGATTCTTGATAATCAGTTCAGTTTTGTCATGCCCAATTAGACCTTGCATGGCAGGGGTATCAGCAGAAATTTAGGGGATATTTATAGTGTCCAAATAGGTTTGAATAGATTCTGCTGAAGGTGGATTGATTGGAATATGGGAGTGGAGAAAGGATTCAATAGTTCTATGGATGTCCTTAGTCGAGTGGACTGTCCTCCCTTGCTGGTTTATCAAGGAGTCCATCATGACAGTATGTTTTAAAGTTTTACATACTTCAAACAGATCTCCAATTGGAGATTTTTGAGTCCCAGTTTGTAATATGGCCTGTAGAGTATGAGCCCTATCATATTGATAGAGCTGCATTTCTTTTTTCAAATTTTGAATCTGGGAAGAATAATCCTGATTGGTGGTATTAGCCAGAATAAACAACTTAAACAATTGCTGGCGTAAAGACAGATATTTAAAAAATGTATTATTCACTGTTTTTTTCCCCAACAACTGGAACCAGGATTTAAACTCAGCTTTAGAATCTCTCCACCTTTCCCCGAGATCAGAGTAGAGGAAACTGACAGAGCACTAAGCCTTAATCAACCCCAGAATCCCTGGTCTAACTAAGGGATCTGTTAATACATAAGTGTTGAACCTCCATTGGTTCAATCGGGTAGTGCTACAAAACAATCAACAAAACAAATGGTCAGAATATTCAGTAGGTTGAGTATGGAAAGAAAATTGTGGCAAAGTGTTAGATACAAGTATATGGTCTATAATGGTGAAATAGTTATGCCTCATATAGGTAAAGCTAGGCCCGGATTCTCAGAAATGTACTGTAGTCAAGCAGTTCAGCCAAATCAATAACATAGCAAAGAGCATTAGAATCACAGTACAACTTTTTCTGAAGTGCCCCATTTGTCTTAAAAGGGCAATTGAAATCCCACAGAAAAAAACATTACAGGAAGTGACCAAATATGCCTGTACTGCATGGAGGAGAGAAAGTCTCTTGGCCTATAACTGTGGGCTCTAGATACTAATAAGGTGACAATCCAGGTCATTCCACACTCCATCCAGCATTAAGACCCTACCAGAATATAAATCATTAAGTTTATGAAGAGAAAAACAAAACCCATTAAACAAAATGCCCACCCCATTGGCACTGTCTAGCCCAAAAAACCAGTAGGAAGGGCCCCACAACCACGCCTCCTGGAAAGAGGTAAGCTGGTCACAGGAAAACATCCACATATCTCAAAGAAAGCAGATATCAAACCCAGAACTATGAATAGAATCAAAAACAGCCTGGCGCTTTAAAGGGATTCAAAAGACTATGAATATTTACTGATCCCACCTTCAATGGGGTAGCAGCTTCAAGCTATCTTTTTCCACTTTTTTTTCTTTTTAACCCTGTAACCAACTAATTCAGGATGTGAAGGGGCATGAAGGGATTCAGGAGACTAAGAGGCGGACTCATTCTGATTCATGTCAGTGTCCATCATTTGAGGCCAAAACCTCAAAGGGGTTCATAGATTCAATGGATCCATGGGAGGAAGACGGTTTTGTTTTTAAGTTCCTAGAGGAACGTCTAGGAAGGGGCACAAGGACCTCATCAGAGTGCACCAAGGGCTCAGAGTCCCTATAACAGACCGGACCAAGGAAACTGTTCCTGAGGTCTCCACACAAGGGGGTAGAGAGGGTGGGGGGTGTAGGGCTGCGACCTCCAGAGGAATTTCTGAAGAGAGGGGGAACAGACACAGGGGAAGAGGGAACAGGAATGGAGGGAGGACAGTCCTGGGGAGGGTGTTCAGAACTAGAACTAGGTACCAGATCCTGTGCATGTTGGATTAGTAGGGCTGGATTCATGCAAGAGGCCTTGTTTTTAGCAGCCCAAGGGCATTCACCAACGACATGACCAGTTTATCACAAAGATCACATTTCGTGTGAGATGCACATTGAAACGCTATGTGGTCTATATCCCCGCAATTGTCACAGCACGGCTTGTCACAAGAACTGGAGATGTGAGTTCTGGAACCACACTTATAGCAGGCTTGGGGCTGCCCGGCATAAAAAAACACCCTGGTCCCTGTCCAGCATAAAAGAATTAGGAACATGAGTGATACCTGAATCAGCCTGCCAGAGCTTAACTTTATATTTCCAAATCCCAGTCAAGAACATTTCTGAGTCCAGAATTGCCTCTGGATTACTTAAGACATCGCATTTCTGGGAGATCCAATTGGTGATGTTGTCCACATGGACTCCCTCATTACGAAACACGATGGTGACAAATTTAATCAAAGGTTTAGTAAGGGGAATGACAAAAAAGGGGGTCCACGTGGGAGGCAATTTCACCTGATTATACCTCTCCCAAAAGAGGTCCAAGGCATAGGAGGTACGAAGATTTATATCATAGTTATCCTCCCCAGAGATATTAATAAATGCAAAAACCTCCCTCAGGGAGAAATAGAAGGAGTCTTTCAGCAAACATTTTCCCACATACTGTCTGTCGGGTCGATTTTCAAGACCTTCTTTATAGCGGATCCTGACTGCATTTCTCCTGGTGCAGCCTCTTCTTGATTTTGAGAATAAGTCTGATAAGAGAGGTTTCTGTGGTTGGGGAGTGTCCTGGAGATAGTCGTCCAGGTCCACTACTATGCCCTCTGTGTAGCAAGGTCCCCAGAATGGCCAGTAAGTCAGTAGAAACAGGTTTTTGAACTGTTCTCCTGGACCGGAGGAGAAGGGCAAGGAGCTGCAGAAGAGGCAGAGAAATTAGCCCCTGGTGGTGGGCAAACAGTAAACTGGGTTTTAGGAAGTTATCTTGGAAACCATGTAGGAGTGTCCTGTGAAAAATTCAATTTCGGATCCCACTCAGGATCAGAGAGCCAAGTACCATCAGGGGAGCATTTCCATCCAGCCTCGCACAGAGCAGTCTGTGGGGACCAAAGTTCATTTGGGGTATTCTGCCCTTTGTTAAGAAAAAAGGCAGTTTGCAGCACCTCAGCAGTAGTTTGCCTGACAGTAGGGTCAGAAGATATAGAGACAGATGGAACATCCTGTTTAACAGCACTAGGTGCCAAATAAATATGTCTGTTAGCAAGGATCAAAGCATTCCTGTGCACATTTATATCATTTTTAACCCCAGAAGTAGAAGTAACCTCTTTAAAGCCAAAAGAAGAGACAGTAGCCCCATCTTGTAAACTGGGAGAATGCTGGTAAATCACTGTTGGAGACACAGGGGATAATGTTACCACACTCAGGCCACCAGCAGGAATATTCTTCAGTACAAACCCCATGTCTCTTGACAGAGGTTCCTGAGGAAGAGGGAAGCAATAAATACACAGATTTCCTTTTGATTGTCGTTTGCTGAGGGTTCAACACCTCAGGCACAGAAGTCGTGGGAACAGAAGAAACATCAGAGCTTAGTTCAAGAAAAGTTGGCTGTGGGCACCCACTCAAGTTAGTGGATAAAATTCCAGCTGAAATGTCCAAATTAACAGGTGCTATATAAGGTAAAACATCTAAATTCTTGGAGGGTGACTCACCCGGCCCCGCCTGGGCCTTCGCCTTTGATGTTGCTGCCTCATGGTCGGGTTTGATAGGCCACATAGACACTATGACAGCAGGAGCTCCGGCTTGCAACAGCGCAAGTTTGTCCTGCAAATCCTTTTCCATGGTAGAATGTCGTATATTCTCAAGCTGGACTGTCATAGGAGACAAGTTTCTGCTTCAGTCTGAGTAAGTAAGAGAGCACTGGAAACATTCTGGGAGATATCAATGTTATGGCTTAAATCCTTGGTAGAAAGATACACTCATAGAGTTTCACCTCCAGGCTGCTGCAGATCAATGTAAAGAATCATGTCATGGTGAGCCTCTAGGTAAGCCGAGGTAGGTGAGGAGGCTTGCTCCCCCACTCCAGAGATGTCCATCTCCTCCAGAGGATCACTGGAAGTGGTCATCTCACAGGCCAAGTGTTCCCCCTACAGTCAAGTAGGAAAATTTCCCTGGTGCCCTAGCCAAATTTCCCCCCATGCACTGAAAGTACCACCAACAGCTTAATCTGGTTCAAGGTCAGTTGGCATTCATCTGTATCCCCCTTCCCCGGGTCATGCCTGAAAATAGGCAGAATTTGTCTAGTGCACTTACCTGGTCAACAAAAAACTGAAAAAGAACAACTAAATAGTGCCAACAAGAACTGTGCAGGCAACAGTTTTGCCTGCAAAATAATGCCATTGTTTTTCCTTTGTGGGAGCTCACCCCACCCCCACACTCCCTACTAAATTATACCAACTCCGGGATGGACCAGATCAAGAAAGAATTGTGGGGCCATGGAATACTCATTTCCATGGCCCCTGTAAATTAAATAGAAGACCAGATCAGCAAAAGCAGGGAGACCAGTATTAGAACCCTGGTTTCTATTACCATCTGACGAGCTGTTCTATGCCTCAGCCCTCCACACCACAGGACAAGCTCTGCCAGCCCACCGAATCCTTCTTCCCTTGTCTTGTGGCTGCACCATGGACAGCAACCTTTGGAGCACTTACTGCAAGCACTGTAAATCCCCTCTTGCAGTCCATGGCAGCACTGTTCAGACTAGCGCTCTCTTTCCTTGTGTTATTCTGGAAGTGCTGTTCTGAGCGGGTACTCTATGATTTTCTATTAAACATCAACTGGTCAGTCAAATTTTGTGGACTGTAGAGCAGGCCAGTAAGGCAGATCAACATCTTACTTTAGGAAAAGGTGAGCAACATAAATAGTCATCCCTCACCGGTGAAAAAATAAAGCAATAACTTTACTCAAATTTAGTGTAACTACATGCAGCCATTCCATCGTGAAATATTTCATTAACATAGGAAAATAACAAATAACTACTTTCAGCAGATGAGCAGGGGACCATGTTGGAGCTCTGTGTTGGGTGGTTCGATTCCCTGCAGCCCAAATAAACTGATTTATTGTGTGGATGCTGTAATAACTGCTGCTGGCTATTCTTTACAGTAAAGGAGAAAAAAAAGAGTTGTGTTGGTGCCCCGATCGTTGCACTAGTCAGTCCGTGCAGCTTGGAGTGTTCTTTTATATATTTAAAAAAAATGGCCAATCAGAGTTGGTGAGGAGCAGAGCCAGTTTTGAATGCTGAAACAGGATGTTTAGCACTCAACGAGAAATCAGCCAGGTGCCTGTGAGGAGTGGAGAAACTCAGGATAGGCTGATCCTTCAGAGAGCCTGAAATAGCTGCAGCAAGTTCGGCAGTGAAAGGAATCAGCGGGTTGTGCAGATCGAGCCTGGCTAACAGTAAGGAAAAGAAACTAAGGATTACTTTCAGCAGAAGAGCATACAGGTGGTTAGAAGCCAGAGAGTGGTAGTAAATGGGGTGCACTCTGGGGTGGGGGGGTGATGAGTGGTGTGCCCCAGGGGTCGGTACTGAGACCCCTACTTTTTAATATCTACATCAGTGATATAGTGGACAGTCTGGAGGGAAGGGTGTGGCTATTTGCAGATGATACAAAGATCTGCATTAGGGTGTACACCCAAAGGGGGGTGGAGACCATGAAGAGGGACCTGAATATTCTGGAGGGGTGGTCGGAAACTTGGCAACTGAAATTCAATGCAAATAAGTGTGCGGTGAGCCACTTGGGGTACAAAAACCTGTCAGCAGCTTGCACTCTAGGTGGGAAGGAAATAAATGAGCAGGAGAGGGATTTGGGGATTATATTATCAAGCAACCTTAAAGTAGGCAGCCATTGTAGCAAAGCTGTGGGGAAGGTGAATGAAATGTTGGCATGCATTGAGTGGGGCATAACAAGAAAAAGAAAGGAGATTCTGATGTCTCTTTACAAAGTTATGGTGAGGCCACACCTAGAGTGCAAGGTCCAGTACTGGAGACTGCATCCATGAAGGGACATAGATGGGATTGAGAGAGTTCAGAGAAGGGCAACCAAGATGGCACACAGTATACAGGGGAAGCCATATGAGCAGAGGTATAGGGAATTGGATCTGTACCCATTGGAGACCAGAAGGGAGAGGGGGGACATGATTAAAACTTCTAAGTATGTAAAGGGTATCAATAATGATAAGGAGGGGAGCTTGTTTAAAAGGAAGGAGTTGGCTAAAACTAGCCTAGGATTGGAGGGAGGAAGATGTAAAGGAAATGTGATTGGGTGATTCTTCACAGAGAGGGAGGTGGAGGCCTGGAACAAACTACCAGAGGAGGTGGTGGGGGATGAAATGGTGGAGGGATTCAAGAGTGCATGTGTCAGACATATGGGGTTGGTTGGGGGATAAGGGGAGGGCCTGTGAAATTGGTGATGAGTATGAGGGGAGGAAAATGGCAGACTCGATGGGCCATTTGGATGCATTTCTGCTGACAAATTTCTATGATTCTATGATTCAGTTAGATATTACTGCAGTATCTGTGAGGTCATCATGTATGCCTTCTGTAGTAGGACACTGAACTGCATGGGATGTTTTCTTCTTTACAGGTATTGCCAAGTTTGGCATAGTATTCCTTATTTTCATGGGACACTGGGGAAAGACAGGGAGTTTGGGTGCTAGAGGGTGATAAGGTAAGGTTATCACTAATTGTATGTCTTGGAGACAGGGACAGGGTGGGGAAAGATGGTGTTGTTGTGTGATATACAGGGTTGGGGAAGGGCTAGTCTATTGATATTAATACAGAGTGAAATACTAAAACTGATTAACTTTGCCTGAACTGGGGTTGGGTGGGTGCAAAAGCATGGGGATGTGAGTGCATTGTTCTAAAGTGTTAGCATGATGAGAGGGGTGGGCACAGTGTACCACAGTGGGGGTGGGGGTAGGGTTCATTTATAACTTAAAAAGAAAAAACTGTCATGCAAAGTTGGGGCAGCAATTAGGAAATTGCACTACACTAAACATAGCAAAAGTTCCCAACTTTCTACCACCTTTGCTGGTGAAGTTTAAACTCACTGCATCTCAACCCAGAACAGCTAGAATCTTGTTCGTATTTGTAATTCATATTGTCATTTGTTTTGACCAGGAAAGACAGTACAAACTATGATAGCTTGTTTCCAGGTCCATCCTAAGGGTGGGTTACAGGGACTATTTTTTTGAAATTTCTGTTTTGTACCTCCTTCCTCCAGTGCCAGTCCCCACTCCTTCAGAAGATACAGATGGCAGTCTCGCCCACTCTACAACCTCCCTGATTCTGCCCAGGTAGTGACCCATCGAGCCATAGCTGTACCCCCAGGTGGGTACAGGGTGGGGCAGCATCACCCCAAGCATCTAGCTGGTGTTGGATCTGCCAGGGATATCAGGCAGGTGCAGGCAATCAGGGTCTCTGCTGGGTCTCCGTCACCTAGGAGACTGACACTGGTGTTTCCTCCTCTTTCCCGCCTTGCGTGGTGCGCATCCTTGATGTCAGGGTGCTATGCATGACACCCACCATGCATCTCAGCCAGCCCCTCCTGGTAACAGGACTTGCTGTACCCCAAGCCTCCGCACATGGTCAGGCAAACTGTGGGCCTTGGCCTCTGCCTTCCCCCCTCCGGAGAATGCGAGCAACCATGGGGTGCTCAAGCCTTCTCCCCCGGCCAGCCCTCCAGTGACCCGAAGCTGCTCCTGAACCCAGGTCACCGGCGTTGCAAGTGGAAACCCAACCACTGCATCAACAGGCCAGCTTTACAGGGACTATTTTATGGACAGTGGGAATGTCAACCATGACATGGGGGAACGCCATCACTCTTCTTCAATAAAAGCCATGGGATCTTTTACTTCCACCTGGACAGTGACCAGAGATGGGCAGAAGGGACCTCGGTTTAATGTCTCATCTGAAGGATGACCTTACCAGTGCAGCACCTCCCATCCCATCCCATCTAATATATTATAGTGTCACTTATGGGTATTACCCCAAGTACCTTGTGTGGGACTAGAACCCAAGACCATCTGATCTTCTCACCTCAAAGGTGACCATACTACCCACTGAGCCATTGACCATGATGATTTCCATGAAACTGGTTGCCCACTGGTGCTAAGAAGATCCTGCCCTTTGTTAGCACCCAAAATAATAATAAAGGCCTAGCCTGGACCGTAGTCTGGCCAGTTAAGCAGGTGCTGTGCATAGAAACCCACAGAATAGCAAACTAAATGAAGGATAAGTTACCACACAAAGATCATGAGGCACAGAAAGCTTTTCTTATGCTTATATTTTATTATCGTTTATATATATATATATATATATATATATATATATATTATAGTGGCACGGTCGTGCCACTATAGTTAGGGTTGAGGAGCCATTTCTATGTTAAACCCCAAATCTTTGTACCTTAATAACTTTGCAACTGTTTGACGGATTTGCCTGAAATTTGGAATACGTGATCAAGAACCATAGGCCTTGGGATTTGCCAAGTTTTGCACTGGTTGGATATACATCTGCGGAGTTATTAAGCGTGATCTGTGCGCGCGTTTACGCTTTTTCTGGAATTCTACAGTCGCATCTACAGGTCGTATGGTTTGCACAGCCAGCCTGAAATCTTCAGGGAACATGTGGCCAGGGTCCTCAAGGCCAAGATTTCGTGAAAAATATTAAACGGTTCAAAAGTTATTCAGAAAACAGTTTCCCATTATAAGTCAATGGGAAAAGTTAACAAAAGTTCGACACTGTCACAAACGCACTTTTACTTTCGCAAATGGGCCTGTTACTTTCACAAATAGGCCATTTTATTTTCAGTTGGTGATCAGAAAATGGTTGGCATTTAAATTTGGGACCTCTAACAACCTAATTCTTTTGTATTCACCTAGTAGAAGCCTGAGGATGCTTGCCATGTCTTTATTTTGTGGTAAAGACCCCAGAAATATGTTTTCAAATTTCTGGAAAAAGTACTATAAAGTACTTGTGCTCACGAAAGTGTTGAACTTCCCTGTAAGCTTTCTAGAAATACGACAGTAGTTTTTCCATCTGTGGGAAAGTGACAGCGATTCTTTGACACTGCGCTGCAAAAGAACCATTGGGAGTTTTGGGCTGAAATTTGGAGGGAACGGAGCTGACATCTCAAAGATGTGCCTTTCAGTGTTGTATTGAAAAAATATTACATGGCGGCAAAGTTATGGCACTCCAAATTTGATGGTTTTTCCCATAGGATAACATTATGGTGCCCGACGCATTACAGAAATCCTTTGGATCCCTGCTGCAAAATAACGGTTTGGTCTTTTTTCCTGAAATTTGGAGGAAGACAGCCAACAGCCCACAGATGTGCCTTTCAGTGGTTTGGTGAAAAAATATTACAGGGAGGCAAAGTTATGGCGCTCGAACTTCTCTTTTTCCCCATAGGATAACATTCGGTGATTCGCCGCGCCTTTTCAGGGCCCGTATCTGGGAAGCGGTGAGATCGGGGCTTTTCGTCGGAAAAATATACAAAATTAGCCAGGACAGTTGTAAATCATATGACTTTTAAATTTTTTTTCTACGTCGTACGGTTCCTGAGATATAACGTATTTACCATTCCAAGTTCTCATTTTCTGCTCCGATACTCATTATTATGCATACATTATTTGTACTCACTGTCTTTCTCTATGTAGGTTTTGGGGAAAACCAGCCTATACGCTTACATTAATGTTACTGTTGCCCTTTCGCTTGTGGTTCCATACATTGCTTCACTCTACCGTTGACATCTGTGCCACCATGTGCTTATCCTTATGCTTCCATTTGTGCTATGCTTTGTTATTTTTTGACATTTGTGTCTACAGTACTGTTTCTATTTCTGTTTCACTTTGTGTCACCATGCCCATTGACATTTCTGTTTGCAGGCATCATGTTACTATGTGACAACACATCACGGCAGACCGTTCCGTCCTACGCCACCATGTGCGCTACCTTTCTGTTCTCATTCACGCTTGTGTTACCATGTGCGCCACTGTTAGCATTTCTGTTTGCGTGCTGCTGTTCCTGTTACTATGCCACAAGACATCATGCGCTCTGCGCTGCATTACATTCACTATTCTCATTATCATTTTCAAAAGAAGGAAATTAGAGCAAAAAAATCAGTTTAATGCATTAGTTAGGGTTGTTCCACAGCGAAAAAAGTGAGAAATTAGCTGTTAGGGTTGAAAACCCCCTTGGACCCCAGCCCACCCCCAACCGGATTGGGGTGTGCATTGGGATCGTGGGTCCTAACTCTCACCCATTCTCCTAAACTTCTGCTGCTTTACACATGTCATGGGTAAGAGTTAGGGCTGATGATCCCAATGCGCACCCCAATGCCAGTTGAGGGGTGGGGCGGGGTCCAAGGGGGGTTTCTAACCTAACAGTGAATTTCCTCACTTTGTCGCTGTGGAACAACCCTAACTAATGCATTAAACTGATTTTTTGCCTCTAATATATATATATATATATATATATATATACTGAAAATGGTATATTAGCTTGTGTAATTTCATATCAGATTCTTTTATATTTTCATTCACTATTACATGTATAAAAGAGAATTAGTCCATGCCACAGTGTGAGAACTAGGTTACAATCAAGGATAATAAAAATAAGAGAATAAGAGAAATAATCTGGACAGTTTCTGCTTGACACTGAGAGGAGGATCCAAGATGGCCAATGGACTGGCTAGCTGACAGGAGCTCTCTAGCCTAGGAGGGAAGAAAATGGTGGATTATCTCATTGTGTGCCTTTTCTCATTTTATTCACCCCTAACAATCATTGAAACATAGACATACAATTTGACGGCAGATAAGGATCGCTTGGCCCATATAGTCTTCCTATTTCTCCTACCTACTGTAACACCGCGACCCTACTTTATCTCTGGCTCCTCCTTTCCTAACCACTAAGGTTCCCTTATGGCTATCTGATGCCTTCATGAATCCCATTACAGTTTTGTCCCCACCACCTCCACTGGGAGGCTGTTCCAGGTATCCACCACTCTTTCTGTGAAGAAGTTACTCACATCACCCCTGAGTCTACCCCTCTAACTTCATAGCATAACCTCTTGTTCTGGAACATCCTTTTCTCTGAAAAAGGCTTCCTTCTTTGAACCTTATTTATACCCATGAGGTATTTAAAAGTCTCAGTCATACCCCCCTTTCCTTCAGGGTTTACATATTGACGTCCTTCAGTTTCTCCTCATAGACCCTGCACCATTTTAGTTGTCCTCCTCTGGACTGCCTCTATTCTCTGTCCTTCCACAGATGCGGTCTTCAGAACTGGACACAGTACTCCAGGTGAGGTCTCACCTGTGACTTATACAGTGGTATCACCACCTCCTTCTTTCTGCTGGTGATACCCATCCCTATGCACCCTAGTATCCCACTGGTTCTCCCCACAGCCTTGTCACACTGTTTGGCCACTTTTAGGTCACAAGATATGATTACCCCGGTCTCTTTCCTGTTTGGTGGTTGTCAGTACCAATCCACCCATTTTGTATTCTGCCCCTGGATTTCTGCACCCCAAGTGCATGATTTTACACTTCTTCACATTGAAACATAGTTGCCACACTTTTGACCACTCCTCAAGCTTACTTAGATCCCTGTTCATTAGAAAGAGCAAGTGTTTTTTTGTCAGCAGAATTCTGGTGAAATGCTGATTTTACTCCGATAACATTTTGCAGAGTTTCCACAAAACGCTTGCAAGATTTTGTCAAATTGTGATTTTGGTTATTTTCTAGCTAATTTAAAATGTATTTGTCCAAATTGCACCAAATGTGGAATGTTAGCTCTCCTAATGCCCATACAAATGTGTACCATGTGTCAAATCTCCATCTAAATGACTGAGTTATAAGCCTCCAAACCTTTGGAAATTTTAAAATTGCAGTTAACAACTTTGTAAACTGAAAGTGTTTGTGAAAATTGAACCAAATTTGATATAGTGACATTACCCATGCCCATACATACAGTATGTGTGCCAAGTTTCACATCTCTAATTTTAAAGGTAGCTGAGGTATAAGTTTCAAACTTTCAGAAATTTTAAAATTATATTTCATAATTACATAAACTGCTGAATTTTAATCCTCTTTGAGTTTAAAGCTAGAGAACCGAATATTACCAATGTGGTTAAGTTAATTAACCCTAAATATTAGGCTTTAAGGTGACTACTATGGTCCAGCGTTAGACGCCATGCTGCCATGCTGACACAACAGGTTTGGAAGCAAGGCCTTGGAAGTCGTGTTGGGAGGCAGGTTATAGCTAAACCTTGCAGTTTCTATTCTGCAGTTTCTATGAATCTTCCAGGAAAGCATACATCAACATTTTCAATTATCTGCCTCCAAAAGTGTCTAAGTTCTAAGCAAAGAAATATTTTCAGAAATGTTCACATGAATAATAAACTGCTATAACTTTAGCCCATATAATTTCTCCACCCTTCATTCAAATGCCATCAAACTTAGAATGCTTTTAGGGAAGATCCCAGACAATATGCCTGCCAAATGTCGAATACCTAACTTTAACATGGACTGAGTTGTGGCTAATTAAAGTGTAACCCCCACAAATGGGATTCCCAAAGTCTTCCTTGGGTGTGCTAAATGCCCACTGACAGGCTGGTGTCCTGTGTCTTAGCAGGTTTAAAAGTGTTTGCATGTGAGCACCCAGTTGCATTCCATGCCTCTCTCTTTAAGAGCTGCCTATCTCGTAGTTTATAATTAATCTGGGTGGGAGCCAGTGTTTCTAGGCTAGAGTCCTGCCCGGCTGCAGACAGCCACTTCATTCTGCTATCACCAATTGCACAGAGGAGCCCTACTAGACTCTATGATTGTTTGCAGATTATGTTTTAATAATGATGATAATGTAGTTTGTCTAACCTGCCTTCCTTTGCAGCATGGACATCTCTGTTATGTACAATCATCTTTGTTCCAGACTGCCAATCTGCACCAATCAGTACCTTTGGGGCTCTAAAATGGCCTGCCTCTAGGGGTTTTGTGGAGTACATTTCTGTAGGAATTGTAGTTTTCACCCTTGGTGACTAAATGGACCAGGAGGGGGACCTACTGTTCAGCTTTTCCACCCCTCCTGGATTATCTACCCTATAGCAGATCTTGGTGCCATCTACAAAAAGGCATATCTTCCCTTCTAGCTCCTGTGCAATGTTGCTAATAAAGACATTAACCCTTTAACTGCTGGTCACTTTTAATATTTTTAACCCCCTGCTGCTGGCAATTTTGCAGGAATTTGGACCCTAAAAGTACAGTCTTATATATTTTTTTATGTTTGCTTGTGCGCATGCGCAAGAAGCATTATGCAGCAGCTTAGGAGAGAAGTGGGTTGTGGTGGCATGGCACTGTGGCAGCCAATGGAGGCACAGCCATTTTTGATCTTGGCACTGGTGGACCAATGGAGGCACAGTGTGCTGATGACACTGGTTTCCAAAAGTGTCACCAACTTGTAACATTTTCACCATAGCAATCAGGGGCTACCTCATCATTGCAGCGTCAGCCATTCCACTGCAATGAGGGAGTGACCTGTCATTGCTGGGCAGAACATTGCCTAGTGTAATATTGTTTGTGAATGTGGTGGCAAGTCACCTGTTCACATCAATATTGCACAGCCCCCAATGTCGAGGGGGTGCCGAATCCCTTTCAGCATCATGCACCCCCAACAAACTGTCTTTGT
This sequence comes from Neoceratodus forsteri, assembly GCA_016271365.2. Lineage (NCBI taxonomy): Eukaryota > Metazoa > Chordata > Ceratodontiformes > Ceratodontidae > Neoceratodus > Neoceratodus forsteri. The sequence continues at coordinate 133,314,312 of JADMNL010000022.1, forward strand.
TTGCTGACAGGGTCCCAGTCCCACGGCATCAGTTCCCTCCTGCCAGTTTAATTTGCTGATGGGGGAGCCCTCCCATAGGCATAATGTCCCCCCTCAAAAAAAAAACAATTACTTTCTGCTGACGGGGTGCCCAATCCCGGCTGATCTACAGCCCGCTCAAAAAAACAATAGTCGGTGTACGCTGGGGAGCCCACCCAGTGTGCCAAATGCTCCTGTTAAAACAAAAACTGTCCTGCAATGTTTTTGTTTTTTAATCTGCAAACCAGAAAATGGTCCCTCGTCGAGTCCGTTGGCCCCAGCCCCATCTCTCGCCTCACCCTCTGTGCACCCTGACTCCCACACCCCTCATCCCATACGTACCTCCAGAGCACAGCGTGATGATCTTCAGTGGACTGGGAACACGTCTGAACTCTTCAAAGCCGACTGTGAACTGAAGAAATGCCAGTAAGCTGTATAGTGGCATAAAATATTTTTTTTTAAACTTTGGTGCATATCTCAGTCATTTTTGGGAATATCACCACCAAATTTTCAACATACGTTTATTGGGACCCCTCCTCTTGAATTCAGGCACTGTCATGGCGTTATTCGGTCCCGAAAGGTGATTTTGCGGTCACTGCACGGAATCACCTTTCAGGATTGGTTAATGAAATGACAGTGCCAGTGTTCATGAGGTGGGCTCTCAAAAAGTCTATGTTGCAAATTTGGTGGAAAAAATTCAAGAAATTACTGTTTTACGAGTGTGCATAGCGCAGTTGCTACTCTCGCTCGTAACTTTGCGAATATGCAATATTTTCACTCCAGATTTTCAACATTGCCATTTTACCATGCCTCCTTATTAACAGTATAGCTGTCATCTTTCACATCCTGGCCAAAATGTGTTTTCTCAGTTCCGACGCAGAATAGTGCGGTCACTGTGGGAAATCAGTGTTCAGGACACATTAAGAAAATCACAGTGACACTGTTCATGAGCAGAGGTCCTAAAATGCCGATGCTGAAAATTTGTGATGAAAGTCCATAAATGACTGCGTTATGAACAGGCGATTGCACAGTTTCCATGCACGCCTTAACTTCACAAATTTGTAATATCTTCACTCCAGATTTTCAACATTGCCATTTTTCCACACCTCTTATGAATAGTATAGCTGTCATTTTTCACATCCTGGCCAGAATGTGTTTTGCACTCCGTGCAGAATAGCATGGTCGCTGTGGAAATCACTGTTCTGGAGACATTAAGAAAATCACAGTGACACTGTTTATGAGCAGAGGTCCTAAAATGCCTATGTTGAAAATTTGGTGACTAAAGTCCACAAAATGCCTGTGTTACACGCAGGCATTGTGCGGTTTCCACGTATGCTTGGAAGTGTGAGCAGTTTTACTATTCCCACTACAGATTTTCAACATTGCCATCTCTTCACACCTCCCTATGGATTGTACAGCTGTCATTCTTCACATCCTGCCTGATCTGAGTTTTCTTACATGTGGCACAGAATGGCATGGTCGCTGTTGGAACTCAAAGTTCGGGACACATTGACAAAATCACACTGCCACTCTTCATGAGAAGAGGTCCCAAATGCTTTCATGAGGTGGGGTCAGAAAAAGGCCATGTTGAAAATTTGCAGTGCAAATACCAACAAATGCCTGGGGCGTTAGGGTTTCTAACCATAATGTCCTGCCCTGTACAGACTGACAGGCATCGGGGTGTGCCTTTGGATTGCCGACTGTACTGCTCATGCCATCCCACCTCCCCAGCCACTGACAGGCATTGAGGTGTACCTTGGACTCTTCGGCTCCAGATTTCACTCCATTCTCCTATGGTGCACCCGTTTCAGCATATGTCCTTATGGAATGGTGTGACTGTAAAGCCAAGCATCCCAAGGCATACTTCAACAAGTGTCAGTGTCTGCAGAATAGGGTTAGGTGACATGGCATGACCATCATGGAAGACAACCCAAACTCTTACCCCAATGCTGGACCATTTCTATAGGATGGAGGTAGGGTTGGCGTGAATTTCAATACTTCACTGCCATTCCTATTCTGCATCTGTCAAACTCCTGCATTTCCAATGCTAATACCAGCAATCAAACATTCAGCATTGACAAATGCTTGTTGTGTATGAGATATCCTAATTAAATTTTCTCTGTTTGATGTTAGGATCAATAGCTACACCCAGTACTAATTTTGTTTTTTCCACTGTTAATGGTAATTAAATAACTAAATCTTGCATATTTAGCCGAAATAAAGCTATTTTCATCCTTTTGTCCTATTTATATGTCATGAGACAAAGGTTGAGAATAAAAGTTAACTGAAGGTAACTTGAAGGTTTTATTTAATAGTCTGTATGTTGTGTAAATAAATTAGAGTTATATTTCCCTGATATTTATGTATCATTGCACTTCATCACACCACTGTATTGTGTGTATTTATGGGAAAATTCAGGCAAATTTTGGAACTGTTATAGGCTGAAACAGCACTGTAAGTGGCAAGGGCAGAGGTAGGCAAAACAATATAAAATGCAAGGCAAATGTGTGTTGTGGTTGTGGACTGATGCAAGGGTGGTAAAGGCACTGAATATGATAATAAAGTCAGTAAAATTTAATTTTTTTCCCTGTCCTGAACTGTGCTTTCTCGCATTACTCTGAAGTCGAAGATGATTCTTTGTCTGGGATTCCGTAATCCTTCTTTGTATGGAATAATCTGAAGCACCTTCCAACAAAAAGTGAAACAGTACAGTCAGGACAGTAGTAGTGACTCTCAGATGCTCCACCCTATGATCCTCTCTTACGTTTAGATCCACTGGCTGTCAGGACATGTGAGGCCTTGGCCGAGCAAACCCTGCAAAGTCTGGTCTGGTTCTTCTTTTTGGTGTGGGAGGTATTTTGCAGGAAAGAGCCTTCCAGTAATGCATACCTCAGTCTCTGCACTAGACAAATATCTTACATTTGCAGTAGCATTACAGGTAAGCTTGACAAGCTGTTCTATGAGCTTTGCAACATACTGATAGTGAGTGCCTTTACCACCCTTATGCTTGTAGATCACAAATGAGTTGAAAATTGAGATATCCACTAAGTGGAAAAACATTTTTGTACCATTTTCTTGTTTTTCTGGCACACGCATAATTTTTGAACATCTGGTCACTAACATCCTCCTCCCATCTTATTGTACTGCAGTAGAGCATCTGGTTTGATCTTTGGGGTTCCATCATGCTTGTTGTCACATGACACCATGGACCCCTGATGCACAGTGGTCAACATGTATACAGTCTGAGTTTTCTTGGGTCTTGCACACCACATGATGGCTCTCATTTTAGGACAGTCTTCTGCAACAAGTGAAACACTATCTCCAACATCCAGCTGTGCCTCTTGAAACTGTTATGGCAGTCCTAATCAGACTTTGTTGACAGCTCCACAGAACTCAATTTTGAGGTTCTGTAAGTGTCAAACAAGCTTAGGGCTAGAGTAGAACCTGTCTGTGAACAATATATACCCCTGACTGGCAAGTTCACCCAATAACTTTATTACAATGTCATGTCTTGTTTGCCCAGTCATTGTAGTCAATGCACTATTCCTGACCTCTGCTGTTACCTCGAGATTATTACAAGAAGTTGGATGAGCATTCTGTTCAAAGTTTTCTTCAGCACTGTGTGCCATGGTCTTGTCAACTGTGACATTTTGTACATTTTTACCAGTGTACACCATAAAATTCCATGCATAACCTCCCATCCCACCATTGTTTGAATAGCTTTCACACAATTCATATGTTTTTATGTCAAATCTTCACCATTCCAAGGGCGTATACTGTTTAAATCCTAGACAGCCTTTGAATAGAAGAAGTGATTCATTAATACTAATGTATCAGTCAGTGGTATATGCTGTCATAAACTTGTTCTGTAAGAAATCTAATATACTCCATATTTTCCTTAGCTTGTCTGGTGATTCCATGCACATGTCATTATCAACAAAATGTAGGAATTTTTGTATGTTTAAGAACCTGTCCCTGCTCATGAGTGAGTGCACAATAGGTGTGGAGAGGAATAGGTTAGTGGACCAGTAATCAAATGGTTGTGTTTTTTTCATCAGCCCAGTCAACAAGAAAATACTAAGGAACACATACATCTCAGAATGACTGACTGGTTTCCAAGAAGAAGAATGAGTGAATTCAAACTGATTTTCATTGATCAGAAATTGTTCAGCATAATTGTTCATTTCTGTGCAAATTAAATTTATAATGCCATCATTACCATCAAAGTCTGGCTCTGAGAAAAAATATTTTAAAACAATCCAGTGGTGTAGAGTTATCAGACAAAGGGACATTGATACCCGGTGATCCTGAGAACTCAATAGGTTCTACCTGCTGTTCACTTTCATGCCACAAAATTTCTGCCGCACTTCTGTGATTTGACCCAGTAGTATTTGTAGCTAAATGTCACTGGGCTTGTCCACTGACTCCGTCCTCTTCCACGGCCTCTTCCTCTCCCTCTGATACTTATTACCCCCTAGTCTTGTTTCCTGTGACCTCCCCCTCCTTTCTACTGAGACTGACTCTCCTTCACTTGTGGAGTCCGTCCCATTCACTTTCTGAGCTCTGTTCTTTCTCACTTCCTGTGCTTTCTTCCATAACAGTTTGCATGTCAATATCTAAAACTGTTACTTCTACTGTTTCACTTGATGCCATTTGTTGCACTTCATTAGATGCTGATGGACAACTTTCAACTGTTATTTGTTCATCTACACAGTGTACTGTGCTTTGCCCTCTTACATTGTTTTCCTGCCTCGTCCCATGCCACTTTCTGTACTGCTGAAATTTTTGGTTAGCCTGCCTCTACCTCTTATATTTGTGTCATCTTTATTTGGCCTACCTTGACACATCGTGCTTTCTGTGACTTTATCATGATTGACCCTGCCTTTCCCCCCTTTCATTTGTGACAACTGTGGGTTTTTTTGCATGCCCTGCCTCTTCCTGTTATATTTGTCCTGCCTGGTCCTTTTACAGTTTGGCTGCATTTATTTGCCCTGCCTCACCCTCTTACACCTCTAGTGCATGCATTACTGTTATTGGCCCTGCCTTGTTCAGTTATGCTGTTCTCTGTTAACACAACTTCAGTGTCTGACTCTGATGAGAATGAGTCTGAATCACTACTTGTGACCCCAGCAGAGTCACTGTCTGCAAATATTTCATCTAATGCATGACTGACAGTGAACCTTTTTCTTGACATGGCAAAGTCAATGTGAAAGAGAATTTACAAAATATCAAGATAGACTGAAAATGAAAATGAAAGCTGATTACAAATCAGTGTTTTAGCAGAGAGACAAAAATGTGCCACTATCAGTTCAGTCAGCAGAGGTTCATCAACAGATACATGAGATGGTAGGAATGGGGGAAGTTTCAATATTTATTGATCAGCCTTCAATAAAATAAGGTATAGTGAGCACTGTGTTTCCTGGCTTACACCAAAAAATAATACACCAGAGAGTTTTTCCAGTCAGGAAAATAAGTCGGAAATAGAACTGTGTCTCCTGGTTTATGCCAGGCAATATAAATACCAGACTAGCACTTTATTACCAGCTACAAGTCACTTTCTGCAATATCTGAGAGTTTTTCCAGTCAGGAAAATAAGTTGGAAATAGAACTGTAAGGCTTATGCCAGACAAGATAAATACCAGAGAAGCTGACAGTGTTTATCACTAGCTACAATTCACTTTCAGCAGTTTGTGAACGTTTTCCCCCTTAGGTAAATAAACTCTAGATAGTGCTGTGTATCCTAGAATATGCAATCAACAAACACACCTGAATTGCAATCTTTATAACGTCCAAATAAATTTTAGCTGGGGGCAGTGTTTACATGAAAGGAGCTGCTTGCTGAATTTACAAACCCCAAAGCAGGTACCACCATGTGTTGCAGATGGCACTCAGACACTCGACTATCAGAAACAACAAAAACTAAATTTTCTGAGAGAAAGAAACACTATTACTACTTCAAAGTAAATGCACAACCCATTTATGCAGAATATGTTTTGGGCCAGATATTCAAAAGAGTTGAGCCATGCTCAATAGGGTTGCTACCAGCTAAGTCCGAATTACGCATTTCTGCGATATTCAGCAGGAGGCAGTTGCACCCAAAATCATGCTGAGCAACAGCGCAATGATAATGAAGGCATGCACAACTGAAGGGGAGGAACCACGCATAAATGGCGCGGTGCGATATTCAACGACTTGCGCCATGCGCCAATAGAGAACAAGGAAGTTGCTCCATAACAGAAATGAGCCAAAATAAAAAGGAGCAAGGGAGAGGCGCAAGAACGCTACAGGGAAGCCACATGAGGCAGAAGCATAGGCAGACAGACAGGGCAGGAGGCACAAACAGGGCAGGCCTGGGAAAGGGCACTCTGAACAGCCAGGCACAGGGAAGGTGTGGGGAGCCACACAGCACAGAGGCCAGCACAGGCAGGTGTACCCGGTGCAGGGGAAGTAGCAGCCAGGACAGCGGGGGGAATACAGCAACAGCTGCCAGGGGGTGAACACAAGCCAGGAACATGGCCAGTGCCACCTTCCAAATGGAGGCCATTATGAGGGGGTGAGAAGGTGGGCGGCAGGGGGGCGTGGCCGTGGAAGGGCCCATCGGCAATATGCCCCCAACAGGCAGTACCGAGCCCACACCAGCTTTGAGCTGTACACTGATACCGGATTGTGGGCTGGTACCGCCTGAATAGGGCAATTCTGAGGCAGCTCTGTGAGCTGTGCAGTGATGTGATGCAGGCACCCACACGACGGAGCCATGTCCTGTCAGTGGAGACTAAGATAACAGCCTGCATGTGCTTGCTCACCACGGGTACTTTCCAGAGACCAACTGGGGACACCACAGGCATAACCCAGTCGGCCACATCACGCCACCTCACCCAGTTCCTCAGCGCACTGCTGCCACATGCTGCGGAGTACATCCATTTCCCCAGCACAGTGGCAGAGTGCACAGCAAACATACAGAAGTTCCACAGGGTAGCACGTATGCCTGGCATGCTAGAGGCAATAGACTGCACCCATGTGGCAATCCGCACACCACCTGGCCCCGAGGGGGCCGCATACATAAATTGCAAGGGCTATGCCAGCATCAACTGCCAGGTGGTTGTGCGGCCAGGGCGCATAATCAATGTCCATGCCATGCACCCTGGGGAAGCACATGATTCTTTCATCTGGCACCAGTCGGCACTGTGCTACAGATTCAAGAGTGGGGACATCCCACTGGACACCTAGTGGGTGAGTATGCCACATGGACAATCATAGAGCCTGGGGGCATGGCCAGAGGTGGCATGAGTAGTGGCCTACATGGCCTGGGGCAGGGCGATGCTGATCACAAAACTAACCTCCACCCTCTACACACAGGTGACAGTGGATACCCAATCCGTCCCTGGCTGCTCACACCCTACCGGCGGCCCGCGACCCCATCGCAGCAATGCTACAATGAGGCACACGCCACCACACATAATGTCATTGAGTGGGTGTTCGGGCTACTGAAGGCACGTTTCCATTACCTGGATACCTCTGGTGGTGCCTACAGTACAGCCCCTCAAAGGCCTGTGAGCTATTCCTGGCCTGTTGCATCCTGCACAACATGGCCAATGAATGTGGGATAGCTGTACAGGTCGAAGAGGGGGGCAATGGGGGACGATGGGGATGCCGGTGATGATGGTGATGGGCAGCCCCTTGGCTGATGGGACCCGACTGCTCTGGCTGGCACAGCTGCGGGACACCATCATGGAGGAGCACTTCAGCCAACCCAGGTAAGTCATGGGCCATGCCATGACCACCAGTGGCTAAGGCAAAACCCACAAACACACATGGACACACACCAGGGGTGCATGCCGTCAAGGGAAGTGGCAGGGCACAGAAGCACACGCACAACCAGGGATGGGTGAGGATTAACATGCCACGCGGACGGACACACACACACACAATGCAACAAACGTGCACAGAGGGCAGGAGGCACACCGACCCAGAACACAAACCCTAGCAACACACATGTTCACAGGCCACCACGCCCACTGCCTGTCCATGTGCATGTGTCAGATGCTGAGCACCATTGCACATTGGTGTACAGTGCAATGCAGGCATCATCATGCACATGCAACTGCGGCAGCAGCCGGGAGGGTGTGCAGGTGGACTGTATGTCTGCATGCAGGGCTGGGTACCCACCCGTGCACTGCCCACTGAAACACACAATGCACACAGGGCAGCACCAGACAGTAGCCATGCTGGGAGACAGGTCAGTCATGCGACACAGTACCCCGGCTGCCACGGATGCGTGGGCAGCCCCGCCGAGACCTGCCAGCACTGACAGGCTGACCACTGGCCTCGTGGGGTGTCACCGATGGTCCCCCGGGGTTCCAATGCATGAACGTGACCATGCTCGCACAGGGGTCTGCAGCACACCGGACATGCCTGCACCAGGAGTGCTCGGGATGTCCACAGCTGAACCCGGCGTCGACAGGGTGGGAGTCGCATGATGCAGGGACCGGGGGGTGGATAGTGCACTGTGTGGTGTGTGCAATGCATGGGCATCTGCCTGTGTGCCCACTGTGGCCATGACAGCAATGAATGCCTCTACATGCCTGCCAATGGCAGCGGTCACATCCACCCGCAAATGGTTCATCCCTGCTAGGATCAGTGCGGTGTCCCTGCTGCGACGCTCCTCTGCCCGCTCCGGAGCCACACGCAGTGCATCCATGGATGTCGCAAGCCACATCTGCTGCTGGACCGATGCTTGCAGTAGGCGGGTGTGCTCGTCCAAGAGGTCATCAGCCTCCTTGGCATCCTGTCCCTCATGGTGTGCACGGCCCCGATGATCAGCACCCCTTGAGGGTGGTGCTGTGCACCAGGACCAGGTCTGGGCATGTCCACAGGTGGTGCACAGATGCCGCCACTGAACCCTCTACCCCCAAGTCCATTGGGCTACTGCTGATGCTGCCTCTCTGGCTGCCGCTCCCCAGGGCTCAGTGGTGCTGCTGCAGTGGCCACAACAGTCCCACTGTCCTGAACAGACACCAGTGCTGCCCCACTGGTGCTGACAGGCACAGCCTGGGACTGTGCTGACATGCAGGCCTCCACGGTGGCACCCCCCACAGCCATGGGCACAAATTGCCTGCTGTGTGGCCATCCCATAGCACACAAGTATCAATGCCCATGACGGTCGTCATCATCACCGGTGATGGACTCTGCACTGGCCACAGTCACAGCATGCTGGCATCCATGGACACCAGCACGCTGGGACACAGGCAGGGCTTCCTCCACATCTTTACAATGACATCAATGTGGACAGCCAGGTGATCCCACTGTCCCAATGATCACGTAACCTGTGGAGGTGGATGGTCCCTCCTCCAACTCCAGCTGACTGTCCGCAGTGGACAGGCCCACCACCGCTGACCCATGCAGATGCTCAGGATCTGTAAGGGAAAGCAAAGTCGCGTTAGTACGTGTGATCTACCCTGCCTCCCCCCATAGACAAATCATGACTTACCATGCAGTGATGGGCCACCACCCATCTGGAAGCCATCACCCAGAACACCCTCAATGGCACTGCACTGCATGCTTCCAGCAAGCCTCTCCTCCTGTGGGGTCAGCTGTACCACCTCTGACTGTCCCCCACCTGTTGCAGCATGTGCTGCCCTGATGGCAGCCACCTTCTCCTTTATCCTGCTCCTGTCCATGCCCATCTTTTTCTTACACTCCTTCACGGAGCACTGGTGGCTGCCATGTAGGTTCACAACATGCGTCACCTCCTTCCATGCAGCAGCATGGGCCTGAGGTGTTCCCCTCCGTCCACTGAGAAGTGGCTCCTGATCCAGGTAGACCTCAAACAGGGCCTCGGTTTCGGCCTTTGTAAAGTTAGGCCTCCTCCTCCTCCTCCTCCCACCACTGTATTCCTCCTCTCAACAACCTGCTCAGTCATTATGTAGCCTGTAAGAATGGCAGTTGTTACCTGTGACTGTGCAGTCCCATGCATGTCCCTGAATCCACAGTCCACACTCCCAAACAGCATGCAACTCACCAATAGACTGCAGTAACCGACTATGGCCACTGCAGCACAATGTCGCACTTTTATAGCTCAACCCATGCAAATGAGGTGAGGAGCAACTTTAAGTAGATGCAAATTGCAGTGCTGCACCATTGAATGGCTGATTAGATGATTTGCATATGACAGCTGAATATTGCACTGTTGCGCTTTGCGCAATTGTGTTGAATGTGCTGAGCCAATGGCGCAGTTCTGTGACATGCGTAGTCCACACCTCACTGCGCATGCCCGGGTTGCTGACGCAGGCATCTGCCATGCTGATGATGTGCTGTGCATGGTAGGCAATGCAGGGCATGGCCACCATTGTGCCAGTGGTGCTATAGCGATGGTCACTACATGGTGCTGTGGCACTGGGCCATCATAGGCGCAATGGGCCAACTGCGTGGTAGGCCACTATGGTGCCGGCACACAGGCAGCCAATCGCGCTACACGCATTGTCTTCCACTGGCACTGTGCTTGGCCATGCACCAGAGACCCTTGACCCTGTGCCCGACCTTTGCCCCCTAGGCACCATGCATCAGGCATGGGTGCACCTCTATCGTGCTGTTCAGTAACAGCGCAATAGGGAATGGCAGCGCTCTACCACGCAGCATCTGTACATGGGGAGCCGCACTGCAGAGCACCATATTGCCTACTATTACTGAGAGAATGGCACACAGATGGGCAGCGCGGTGGTCTGTGATGAGAGTTAGCCAATCTGGTGGCAATTGTGGAGCCACACCATGGGCCTCTCTTGGGGAGGCACCCTGGACAGGACCAGGACCCAGGTGTGGCAGGAGGTGGCCACTGCCATGGAGGAAGGCCACTGAATGGGAGGAGCACAGGCAGTGCAGGCACCACTATGGGGACCTCGGAGGAGGGGAGCAGGGCTACTGGCATGACTGCGATACATGCCAGGAGGGACAGGTGCCATGGCCAGGTAGGGGTTCTGTCAACATACTTTTATCATCCATATGGGTAACAGTGTTGTATGTGTCCAGCACATGGGGAGGGACCAGCTGGGGTTGGCAGTGGTGGTGTTCACAGGGTGTGGGCTGGGTGGGTCTGGCTGGGTGGGGAGGCACACCTGAGGGCAGGGACTTTGCTTTGGGATTGTACTGATGTTCTTCTCTCCTTGTTTGCCCCACAGGCCTGGAAGAATGCCGCCATGCAAGAGAGTGGCAGAGGGAGGAGGACAGTGCAGCCAGGTGGGGCAGGGACCATCACTGCCCACCTGACGGCCCGATGAGGGTGAGTGCCATACATCCATGATTACCATTGCATGCTGTGTGACAGGGTGGGTAGCAGGGCATGGCCACCATACATCGACAACACTGTCATGCACGAAACTTGTTACAGTCAACACTGTCCAGTGGCAATGCATGTCTGGGACTGCGTCAATGGTGGTCCATGTGTGCACCAGGTACATGGTTGTGCCACTGCCTTTGCACCACATAGCCATGTCACTAAACGGCCACGGTGGTGCTGTGCGTGACTGGGCCAGTGGGTGTGTGCAGTGTTCCACATGGCTGTATGCGCCTGGGTGGGCAGGTCCTGTGGACATGATCACTGCGGGTGGTCACACACCATCACAGTGGTATGTCCCATGGCCGTATGCCATGCACAGTGGGCGGGCTGTATGGGATTGTGCATTCACACCTATTGACTGTGCTCCCTTGTCCAAGGTACCCCCATCTTCAAGAGATATGGGAGGCAGTGCGGAGATCCTGGTGGTCACAGGCATCACTTGAAATCCTGCATCGATTAGACAAGACTGGGGTTCTCAGGAGGCACAGGGCCTGGAGAGGCCAAAGCAGGGAGGGCGCTCCCGCTAGTGTGGATGGCTGGCAGCTTTCCCCTACCCCGGACCCACCCTCAGGCCCTCCTTCCCCGTCCCATTTGTCCACCCCTGCCTCTACCCACCCCAACCTTGTTTGTGGCCCCCAACCTTGTATATAGTTCCCTGTTTTATTGATATAGTTGTTATTGTATATAGTTGATGGTTATATATTTTTTCAATAGATTTTTATTTTGATATGAATACTGTTGTGGTCTCTGATTTGCAGCGGGCTATAGGTGCTCAACTGCAGTGGTGTGCATGGCGTCAGGGGTGGTGCGGTCATGGATGTGTGTGTGTGTGTCAGTGTGGAGGTGACTATGGTGTGGTGGTAGCTATTAGTCAGTGTCTGTGGTGTGTGTGTTGTTCCCTGTGCACTGGCTGACTGTGTGCAGTGGGCCATGGTGCATGCTCTGTGTCCATGGCACACCCATCGGCCTGTCCATGGCCTGTGCAGCTGACACACATGCATGTCTGTGGCCTTCACGGTCCACTGGCATGTCAGTGGTGGCAGTCCCTGCAGGGCAGCCACTGTACCCGTCACTTTGTTGGGTTGCCTCCTGTCACTGGTGTGGTGCATGCCTGGCTCGGGTGGCACTGTGGGCACCACAGTCTTTGTCCCACCTCCATGCTGTGCCTTGTGTGTGTTACAGACGGTGTGCCCCACTGTCTGTGACTTGTGCTCCAGGCGGCTGCTGGTGGTATACGGGTCCACAGTGCCTGCGCAGGGTGGCTGGCACTCCAGTGCCATGGAGGACTGTGGGTTGTGTGTACACAGTTTACATGGGCCCACAATGGGGGCTTGGTTGCCCCACCACTGCACCCCTGTGTTGTTGTGCCCTTGGGTATGGGTGGGTGTCTGTCCATACACTGTATGGCATCTGGTGTGGTGCATGCTTCCATGCACCACTGTGGGTGGCTGTGTTGGCTGTTGTTGCCAGTGGTGGGTCGGGGTGTGTCACTGGACTACTGTGCAGGGTGCTGTACCACTGGTGGTGGTGTCAAGGGCACGCCCTGTCCCATGTGGGGTACCTCTTGTGCTGATGCATGGTTGGTCTCTCAGCAGTACCTCGGGGGGACTGTGCATGGTGGTACTGTGTCTGCTGTTTTTGCATTGCTGTGTGCTGCCACCCACTGATGGGTGCTTGTGGTGGGACTGGCTTGCATGGTTCTGTGGTGCACAGGGTTGCAGTGTCACAGTGGGGGTGGTGGCATGCATGGGGTTTCCTGCAGTGGTGGTCACTGCTCATGGGGAGTGTCTAGGGGTCATGGTGCAGGGTGTGCACTGCATTGGGGGGATGGTGTGGCACGGGGTGATCAGCCCTCCTTGTGTGCCAGTCACAGCTTGCCAGTAGGGTTGATGGGGCACCATGGCCCGGCTGTGGGTTGTTTGCTTGTCTCCATGGGCCAGTGGTTATTCCAGCCCTCCCCCAGTTATGCAGTGCTTGGGGTGTGGGGGGACGATGTCTGTTCTGCTGTGTGTTCCTGTGCCCATCTGTGGCATGGGTGGTGGGCCCCTACCTCCCTGGTTGTGCAATTACATTGCTCTGATGCTGGGGGGCATCCCTGGTTGTGCTATGGTGCCTATGGACTGCTCAGCTGAACATCCCTTGTTGCACTATAGCGCATCAGATCTGCTCAGCTTTCCTCCCTAGTGCGCTATGCGCAGGTGGTGCGATATTCAGTGGGCGGCTGTGAAGCAATTTGGCCTACTCTGTTTTGAGTATCACATCTCTTGTGCATGAGCGCAATAGACTTGTACTTGCTCTGCTATTGCGCACTTTTTGGGCAGTTTGAATATCTGGGCCCTTGTGTATAATGAAGCTTTGACACTTTTGCAAACTGATTTCTTCAGTGATCAGAGCTTGAGTGAAGAGAACTTTTCCGTGAGGAATCCTGCCATAAATGGTGTGAGATTAGACTATCAGCAACATAAAACTCAAATTTTAGTAATGTCCCAGTTTATTTATTGAGTTGGGGACAGTGTTTACATGAAAGGAGCTGCTTGCAAAGTGAACGAACCGAGTGCTAATGCCACCATGTGTTTCAGAAGACACTAAGACACTCGACTGTCAGAAACAACAAAAACTCATTTTCTGATACAAAATAAATGAAGTTATTACTTCTGAGTGAGTACACAACCTTTTACTGCATATAATGATCGTATGTGCTGTGTAATTATGTGACTGTGCCACTTTTGAAACCGATTGCTTCAATGATCGGAGCTGCAGTGAAGATGACTTTCTGAGAAGAATCCCTGAGTAAATTGTGTGACAGCTTGCAACCTAGTCTTTGTAAATGTCACTACAAATGCTAGGTTGCATGACACATGGCCACATGACATGCATTTGCCAGATCACATGTGGCCATGTGTTACACTAAAGCTGTCACACTGAAAACAAGCGCTGAACAGCATTGAAAAGTTCCCCTTTCAAACCGAATATATTCGGCACCCGCAGTCATGCTAAAGCGGGAGGAGTACCCTGAAAACTGGGCACCCAATGATAAAGGGTTAAAGAGAACCGGTCCAGTACTGATGCCTGTGGCACCTCTCTGGTCACCTTTCCTTCCTCAGAGTGGACTCCATTTACCACCACCCTCTGATGCCTGTCTGCCAACCTATTTCTTATGCAATTCACCACTTTGGCCCCACTATTACGCTGGCCAGATTGTTCACGCTTCGCCTATGTGGAATGGAGTCAAAGGTGTTACTGAAATCTAGGTTGGCCACATCCACTGCCTGACCCTGTTCTACTTCTCTGATCACCCAATCAAAATAAATCTATCAAATTTGTCTGACATGACCTCTCCCAGTAAATTCATACTGCCGTTGATCTTGCAAGTCACTGGATTCAAGATATTCTGCAATCCTTTTCTTCAGCAGTAATTATATTAATTTATCCACCACCAAAGTCAGGCTGACTGACCAGCAATTGCCAGCCTCCTTTCTGCTGCCAGTTTTGTGAAGAGGGACTACATCCGCCCTCCTCCTGTCCTCCGGGACCACTCCCGTCTCCAGTGAGTGGTTGAATAGCACTGTCAGAGGTGCAAACAGCGTCTGTCTGAGCTCCCTCAATATACTTGGATGTATCCCACATGGCCCCATTGCCTTTTCTGCTTTGAGATTTATGAGTGACTTCAAGACTCTCTCCTCTGAAAATGGTCTAGTGTCCACCTCCCTACCTTTGATGCCCCTGATACTTATCAGTGCTCCTTCTCCTTCCCATTCCTCTGTGAACACTGAACAAAAGTATTCATTCAGGATATCTGCTTTTTCCTTGTCCCCTTCCGTCACTATCCTTTTCCCTCCTTAGCCTTACAATCCCTCCCTTGGTCATTCTCCTTTCGCTACATACCTGAAAAATATCTTGTCCACTTTTTCACTGCCTTTGCTATTTTCTCCTCCATTTGTGCCTTTGCACCCTGACTGCTTTCCTTGCCTCCCTCTGCTTCTCCTGATACATCACCCTATCCTCCTCCCTCTATGTCTCCTTATATCTCCTGAATGTTGACTTTTTGCCCTTACTGTAACTTCTCAGCCACCTCTTTTGAGAACCATAGTGGCCCTTTTCCTCTTGCTTTTGCTTACATACCTGATATGAAGGTTTGTTGTCTTAACTATCCCATTTTTATTTTCACCCACTGTTTCTCCACCCAACCGAAGTCCCCCCCCCCCATTACAGGGCATCACTAAGGCATTTCCCCATCTTTGCAAAATTGTCCCTCCTGCAGTCCAGGACCCTCTCCTTTGTGTGGTTCACTTCTGCCATGGTTCTTGTATTGAACACACTGTTCAGTGAACACTGGTCCCCAGGTGGCCACGCACAATGACATCTGCAACCATGGCCCATTGGTGAGTAAAGATCCTATATTGCGCCCTCATCAGTGGGCTCCTTTACTAGCTGCCTGAGGAATGCCCCTGCTCCTAGCTGAGGCTGCAGCTGGGATGCTCCAATCTTCATCTGGCAGGTTGAAGTCCTCCACCACTGGCACCTCCCATTATTTGCCATCTTTGGATGTCTTCCACCAGAACCTCATCCCCCCATGCTGGAGGCTTGTAGATCACACCAGTGTGAATATAGAGAATAATGCATATGTAGGTGGTTGATATGCAGTTTTTACACACCCAAGGTGTATGATAGTAGAGAAACCTCGAGAGCAAAGGTGTGTTTAAAAAAAACTGTATATAAACCCCCTACAAATGTTTTATTTTTTATAATAAATGGTGCAAAATAAGTATTTACTAGATCAAAATATGCTAACTAAAAACATACTTTCCCCACTACCCCTGACTGGTTCTCTAGGCTGCATGAACTTTCACTTCAGACTGGTATGACCCCGACCCATCGAGATGATGCAACAACAGACATTAAAGCTGGAGGACTTGTCTAACGCCTTTATTTAAATAAATTGGAAAACATTTTTTACTGAAGTGTTATTCGTTTTCTCCATTGCTACAAAAGTGATCTACCTTACCTGACTTGAACCCATGACCATACAGTACTGTAGTTAAAAGGCAGTTTAGTGAAATTCCTGTGAAACATTATATTTGTCTCTGTCTCTGTTGCTGCCGTAGGCAGCAAGAAAATGGTTATCCATTTGGATTGCTGCAGGCTTTTCAGCGCATGACTGTAAAAGTTGTATCAACCAGCGGGTTAATATGAGTTTTTTTGCATCAACCTGCGGGTTGATATGACTTTTTAAAGTACTCAAAAATGGGTTGATAACGGGGTCACCAGTTATTATAGTGGCTTCCTTCCCAGTCTCAGGGTGACCCACAGTACCTCCTTCTCCCTGTGTTCCTGCAACTCTATTGCTTTTATGTTATCCCTCACATAAGGAGCTACTCCTCCTCCTGTCTTATTTACCCTGTCCTTCCTGAACAAAGTATAGTTTGTTATGGCTATAACCTTCATGGTTCTCATTCCACCATGACTCAGTAATGGTGACAATATCCAGGTCAGCCTCTGCCATAAGGTCCACTATGTCCAGGAGTCTATTTCCCAGACTATGAGCATTTGTACACATAGTCTTCCAAATCCCACTGCCACCCTGCTTTTCAAGTCCCCCTTTTCTCCTTTGCCTTCCCTCCTTACCCCTTTTCACTCAGTCCTGTGCCACTTTGTTTCTACTATTTTTTGTTTATTAGGTACCCTTGGGGATTTTTCTCCCTCAGGGTTCTCCCTAGTGACTACCTCTGCTTTGGGGAAGCAGTTCATGTCTCCCTGCTTCCTTCTGCCACCCACCTTGGCTAGTTTAAATACTCACCAATGTAGCATTCAAACTGCTTACCCAGGACTGTGGTTCCCCTCCTGAATGGATGCAGGCAATCTCCCCTATATATGCCTTTATCCTTCCAGGTGGGACCCCAGTCCACAATGAAGCAGAATCCTTTCTCCTGGCACCACTCCTCCAACCACTGGTTGAAGCTCCTGATACAGAGTACCCTATTTCTCCCATGTCGTAAAGGCAGTGCACAGAAAAGGTCATTCAGCATGCCATCTACCTGAGACCCTCCCCAGCTCCCTGAACTCCTCCTGCACTGTCCTCACCCCATTCCTAGTCAGGACATTAGTCCCTTGGTGAATAATGACATTCCAGCTCTCCCTGCCGTCCTCCTGCTATATGCCATTCTTCATGATCTGCTGCCCATCCTTCCAGCTGTGGTGCTGGTAGGCACCTATCCTCCCTCTCCTTTCTACTTCAATGTTTCCCCTCACAACAGAGTCCTCCACCAGGGATGCTTCCTACTCCTCTGAGGTCCTCTGCCACTCCCCAGGAACTCCACATGGAGGTCCCCATATCCTCCCTGGTCACTCTTATGTATGCCTCCAAGGGACAGTTCCACTCACAAAGCAGTGTAGAAATTGTGTGAGTGGAACCGTGGGGGGATATGCCCCTGACCCACCACGCTCACCCTTCCTGAGCCCACTGTAGTCCATCTGTTCCTTCTCTTTGGCACCCTTTGAGGCAATGGTGGTGGTGGTGGATTCAGTGGTCCCTGGTTGGAGAAGGAGGACCCTAAATCCTGGTCATCTTGGCCTGGAGTGTAGAAACCTCCACCCTCAGCCCAGAGAGGTGCACACAGATGGTGCAGCACCACAGTCTCCAAAAGGTTTCCCTGAAAACTGCCACACCACAGCTTTTGTCCTGCACCACTCTCAGCATGTCTGTTTTCTACTCTGCTTGTTTTCTTTATTGTAAGCCTCCTTTTCATGCTGACTAACTAGGCTTTATTAAAGGAAGGAAACAGAGAAGTCTCACTAGTGTTTCTCCTCCTTTTCTGTAGTTAGGATGCCAGAGATGAGACCCCCACTTGAATTAGCTACTTGGTAAAATAGCAAGTATTAGCCATCTCTGAGTATGTATAAAAGTTATCATAGAACCAGTGAAGCAAAGGATTTTGGATGACACACACATGCACTCTCTATTCCATTGCTCAGATCCTGAACTTTGACTTAACGGGTCCACTACAAGTCGTGCCTCTTGACCAAAAAATCCCTCCTTGGCTTGACTCCCCCAGGCCTATCTGCCTCCCTAAACTCCTCTTCCCCCCCACAGTATACACAAGCAGCTTGACCAAAGCTACACTGGCCATTTCCAGAGTCAGAACCACACTCGCCCAGAGGTCTTTTCTGGTCAGGGCTCCCTCCTACTTCAAAGCCCTCCTGCCATTAGTCTCTAACCATCAAAAACTTGGTCCCTTTAAAAAGGCACTCAAGACCCACCTCCTTGCCACCCGCACCTGCACCTGCACACTCTAAGTCCACCACCAGTGCCTTCGCCAGCTGCTCAGAACAGCCACATGACCTCTTTCACAGTCAATGGCCTGCAATTCTTACTCAGGAACTCGGACAAAGTCTCCTGACAGACTGCTCTAGAATTTGCACTACCTGCCTTCCCTAACTTACCCAGTTTACTCAGCTCCATCCAAGCATAGTAGGCATTTGCACTGTCCCCGATTCACTCTCTGGCCACTAACTGACCTCTTACTGTTAGATTTATCTTATGCACTTTCAACAGCCACAACAGTGTATTAGACATCCTTGTAAACTGGTCAGGACATCCTTGTAAAATGGTCATGCTGTAACCAGAAGTCAAAGTGCCCTGGCACTGTACCCTGTATCATACTGTTTACTGTGTTGCCCATAGCCTACAGTCTCAACTCTGTATTAGACATCTCAGTATACTGTTTCATGCTGTAACCTTGTATCAAACTGCCCTGGCATTGTATATTGCATCGCACTGTCTATTGTATTTACCTATGTCTGTATTGTGTATTGACATAGAGACTTTGGAAATGAGTCTCTGTCTCAAACGCTGTAATTCCAAGATTTTAAATAAATAAATAAATAAAAAGTGAAAGAAAAAGTTTGAAGAGAACAGCAGTGAAACAACAAGATACTGTATAAGAGATTTTAAAGGCATCCTGATATCTGCCCCTACTATACCCATGAGTGAACAAGAAGCAGCAAGTTCTGAGGTGGCTTCTGAGGCAGTCATTGCACAGGAACTGTGCAGAGAAGTAGCCAGAGCAGGTATGAAAGAACTCCAAGTGAGTGACTGGGAGTGGGGTTAAGATGATGGCGTACCCCTACTGCAGTAACCTTGGTCATGGGTGGGACCATTCGACACAGTAGTAGGTGTCATCAAGGATTCTCTGTTTCTTCCCTTTTGATAACACTTTCCCAGGTGGGTGCTACCTGAGTACAGTACCTTTCCTCCCCAGCTGGTGTAGCTAAGAGCTGCCAAGGGTAGGGAATGCTGCACTGGACTGATCTGGAGATCTGCAGGAGTGTGAGACACTGGATCTGTAAGTAAGGACACTGACACTTGGATTGTTGAAGAAAAAGGTACATTTTTACTGAAAAAGGTGAAATAAATATCTAAAACAGCCATGAATGACACAACATACATCGGACACAACATCGGAGGCAGTATAGCGCAGTGGTTTAAGGCTCTGAGCTGCAAATCTGGTAACATCCAGCAAACCAGGCCTGGGTTTGAATCCCACAGCTTCCACTTGCATACTGTGTGACCCTGAGCAAGTCACTTAACTTCTCTGTGCTCCCAGGTTGCTCCTGTAAAAAAAAGTTTTCAGCTTAGTGTGCTACTCCTGGTTAAACAACTAAAGAAAAAAACATAACTCGTGAATAAATAACAACAAATACACATAAAATAGCAGTATGGTTATACACTTTACTTCTTTCCCAGCAGGGCACACCACCCCACTAACTTTCTTATTTCTCTTTCTGAGTAGGGCAACACCACCCCACTAATCTTCTTGTACTCTTCTCCATGGTGACTGCAGACACTCACCATGCACCAGCCCACCAGCCCTCCAGCACATTTACATCACCCTTGGAGACTGCAGGTACTCACCACCCACCAGCCCTCCAGCTGCCAAACAAGCGAGCCCGAGGATAAGCACCCTCACTCTGGCCTTAATCCATGAACTTGTTCACACTAAAACCATAAGGGCATGCAGTGACTACTAGGCCTTATCCTACCTCAGTCAGCCCATTGACTCCTTCTGCCAAATACCCACTCTGGTATCTATCACTCAGTTACTATACTCTATATTTAAGAACAATTAGAAATCACTAGACATTTCTACACATAAAACCACTGTAAAAACATTCAGGAATGACAGTGGCATAAAACATATTGCATACTGGTACACTAAAAGTTGTAACATTATCCTCCCTCAGTCTTTGCACTGTTCAGTCCTTCAGATGACAAAGTCTCTTTAAATTCAGAAGGATTAAGGTAAATTCTCTGTAAAATCAATGTCACTGGGCTTTTAAAATAGTCCCAAGCTGTATCAATAAGATTTTGTAAAATATCACACTCCTTTGGATTTCTGAAGAAATTCTTTTGTTGAAATTGCTGAATAATTGTTGAAGGATTGATGGAAGGCCCTCTTGAATCAGCAGTTTCTTGGTGAAATCAGGAGAAACAATGGATTCTTCAAGTTGCAGGTTTTCTTCTGTGAGGAAAACTTGGCATAACAGGATCATCAGGCACTTGAAGCAACTGGCTTTATATTCTCACCTGTTCTCACTTACTGCCCTACCTAACCCAACACTGGGAAAAACTAATTTGCATATGTAGCCCCTAGGTGGAGCTATCCCAAGGGACGCTACCCCTGCCTGCGTGACTAGGTGCAGTTTGAGGGGCCTGAATTCTGTGAATGGGTGCCTCCACCCAAAGGGTTGGTTTAAGGGTAGCGTAGCTGCTATGGGTACAGCCCTCCGGGACACTGATACCCCCCTCTAACCCCTCTAGTGGCCTATACTGGTCAGCAGATAAACAATCACCGTTAACATCAGAATACAATATTGGACCAACTATTGGCACACTTACCACAGGGCTGGATCAGCTGCACTGGCCCTGGAGTCCCCCTGTAAAACAAGACCTGCAATAGAACAATGCAATGGCAATACAGTATTCCCTCCACAAAGGTACAATTCAGCCAGGTTAAATGCAGAAAGAATAGGAATCTGAAGTTTTCAGGGGATGTGAACAAGGCTGGGGCAGCAATCTGGTTTTTGATTTCAGTTCTGATTTAGTCAGGTTAAACATGCATGCCCTAAGACTCCTTCTAGCACAGTCACACACACTCTGGGTACCCAGTTGTTAAGCAGGCTAGCTTGAAGCATTGCCAGGGTAGGCTGGCATTGCAGTTGTTGTTGGGGCCTTAGGAAGAAAAAACACAACATGCACTTTTACCCCAATTTGTATTCGGTAACTGGATGGCTCAGTTCGTAACGATCAACAAAACAATTAAATCAGGTGACACACTTTGATTTGAGCTTTGTTGCAAGGAGCTACCCTGATGTTTACTCACGCTACCCAGACCAGGATGTAGGATTGACGAGCTGAAGAACTCAGGATGGCTTGCTGGTTTGCCAGGGGAAGCAGCGCCCACACGATGCACTGTGGTTGTCTAATTCTGTTCAATGGGGTTGTGCAGGGAGCCAAATCCCCAAGCGGGTCTTTCATCGGATGAATCTCTGTGGCGTAAGTAGCAAGCTAGGCCAAGATGGTGAGGCCCAGACCAGGTGAACAATTCTGATGGCAGTCCGGTTAGTTGCTGGATGCAGCTTCCAGTTAATGTGACACATTCAACCATGTGAGGAACCAGATCGTGACCCACACTATACATTCAGCACAATTGCAGCAAGAAATACCAGATACCACAGTTTGGATGACAGCCTGGTTGCAATTAAACAGTGATTCTGCGCAAACCGTATGTTCTGCGGTCCTTTCAAAGTCCTGACAGGCCGATCGCTCCAGGAGCAAGTCTTTGGTCCACACCAGGTGAAATTCACTCTTTCAGAATTCAGGATTCCAGTCAAAGTAACAGCAATTTTGGATAAAATCTGAATATGAGATTGCAGACTTCCTCACACGAGAAGATGGTAGCAGGCAGGCCAGACACAGCCTTCCCGCCAATTCCCCGCGCTACCATGCAGAAGCAGCTGCTCGAATTAGTCGAGCTGTTCACTCTCTCAACTCCAACAACACACTGACTCACTGCTGCAGGCAACTTAGGGCTTTCCCAGTGATCCAAAAGGTTTGGTTGGTTGATCCAGCTGTCTGTCACAGCAAGGGTTCCTCCTCCAGGTCCATTTAGGTGCCAAACAGTAAAAACTACAATTCCTACAGAAATTCACTCCCATAAAACCTCTGGGGACAGTCTCCATTTTAAGGTCCCCTGAGGTACCGATTGGTCCAAACTGGCAGTCCAGAACCAAAATGGTGGTGTTTAGCTGAAAAGTCCATGCTGCAAAGGAAGGCAGGTTAGACAAACTACTACATTATTATTATTAACGCAGATAATCAGTAAACAATCACAGATCCTAGTAGGGCTTCCTCTGCGCAATTAGCAATGGCAGAATGAAGTGGCTGTATTGCAGCATGGGTAGGACTCGAGCCTAAAACCACTTGGCCCCCACCCAGATTAATTATAACCCATGAAATAGATACCGCTTAAAGAGACATGCACAGAGGCTAGCAGGGCACTCACATGCAAGCACTTTTAAACTGTTTAGCACAGAACACCAGCCTGGCAGTGGGCATTAGGCAAGCCCAGGAAGACATTTTAAGAACCCCCATTTGTAGGGTGATTACACATATGTTAATTTGTGGTCACTGAGTGGACACCGACCTATCCAGAAGCTCAGCAGCAATCAAAATTCTTTGTGTAGCAGCAGAAGCCACAATGAAATACTCACTTTTGAAATTCAACTGCCCCACTCAACATTCTAAGGCTTACTTTTTTTATAACTTTGAGTCCCATTTTAAAACACATTTCTTTATCACACAAAATAAGAGCTTTCTTTAAGTTTAAAGTAAATGTTGAAGGTTCCCTTAGCAAATGGGAGTAGTAAACTGTAGTTGCTGTGAATCAGTCTCCTACCATTCAAGCTGTCAAACAGTGCTGTTTTCCATGAAAAAAAAATCCTTCTAGTTTGGTGCTCTGCTTCATTTGCATAACCCACCCCTTTGTTTCTTAGTGCTGCACCCCAAACTGTGACATCATACCACGAAAACAAAGTTATTAAAGAGACACTGTCAGTTATTAGTTGTAGATAGAAAAATCAGCTATGTGGACTTCCGGCGATGCATTGTGCGCGTAGCAGCTTTCCAGTGGAGCTCCAGCCACCTGTTTCATAAAATCACCGATTTGTTTGGTATTATGGTATTCGGCTAGTATAGATTGTGAAATTTCGGTGCTGGAACAGTGCCAGCATACGGGGAAAGTGCAGAATGGAGGTGGATATGAAGAAAAACATACCAAAGCGCACTCCACCGGTGTCACCCGAAAAGGCCCCAAAGAAGCCTCGGGCCTCTAGTTCCAGCCAGGGACCGGATGCCAGTGCCAGTCCTGCTCTTTCTTCTGGAGAAAATGAGCCGCTGACTCTCCAGTGGTTCTTAGAGGAATTTAAACCTTTCAAAGAGGATCTTCACACCCTGACAGCTGGCTTTACCTCTCTCACCCAGAAATTGGATGAGGTGGCACAAGGGGTATCAGACAACTCAGGGCGAATCTTTTCGCTGGAAAAGTGGCAAGACAGGCTAGATCCTGAGCTAACTGCCTGTAGGCAGTGCCTCACCAAGTTGGAGCAAAAGGTGGAAGACCTTGAGGGGCGCAGCAGGAGGAACAATGTAGTGATCGTGGGTCTCCCTGAGGGAGAAGAAGGGCATGACTCAATTAAATTTACACAAAAGCTTGTGGAGAAGTTAGCTGGCCCTTCTCCCTTTGGGACCAATTACTCTATTGAAAGGGCCCATAGAGCGCTGCATCCCAAGCCATCCCCTGAGGCTCCTCCACAAACTCTCATTTGTTGCTTCCTTAACTTTAGGGAAAAGCAACACTTCAAGACTAAAGAGCTTCAAGACATCATTTGGGAGGGAAAGCACCTGAGAATTGCCCAAGACCTACCCGCCTCAGTCCGCCAGAGGAGAATGGCCTTCCACCCCATGGTGGTTAAATTAATAGTGGCTGACATCAAGTTTGGATGTTATATCCGGCCAAGCTCAAGGTTCTCATCTCTGATGCCTAGGTGTCTTTTGAGGATCCAGAGTCTGATCTGGGACAACTGAAAACCTCCTTTTCAGATCTGTTCAGGAGCTCTTGAAGGGAAATGATCACTGTGAGCAGAAAGACACTTTCTTTTGTGCAGCTATGCTGATGGACAGATCAGTGCTCCCCTGCAATGCTTTTTGGCCCGGAATTTTGTTTGTCTGGAATAGAAGGGACTGGACTCTTGTGTCCCATGTCTAGCCCTATGCCATGATGGCTTTAGTGGCGGGGGTGCCTACTCCCCTCTCGGGACCTGGTTTCCATCTTTACATCTTTTACAAGGAGCTGGGAAGATGATTTAACTCAGGCTGCATGACATTCACCCATTGAGATGTTTGTTTTTCGCATTAATGTTTAGCGTGGTGTTTGCTCCTCACGGTCTTTTCAACACCATTTCCACCAGAGGCACCCTTTCCACGCAGGAATCTCTCAATCTGGGCACAGCCTGACACAACCACATACTCACTTTGACGCCACAGAGCTATGCGATCCCCCCACGAATGACATCGGATCTGGACTTGCATGTTCTGTTTATGATGATCCCTAATCTTTCCTGCCAGGGGCGGTGATTACTTGTAATAATAGGAGGGGAAGAAGGGGGTGAGGGAATCAATGCATAAAGTCTTTTCTTCCCGAAAGAGGCATGATTTAATCGGAACCCAGAGAGAATGAGTGATTTTATTATGTTAGGAGAAGTCTGATATATGCCTTCTTCTCTCTCATGCTTACTTATCCTGTCTTTTCAGTTTTGTTTGCTCTACAGGTAGCACAGTGGAGATTTGGAGGGCCCAATAATCTGGCCTTTAGGTTTTGATACTTGGTATAGCTTTCTTGTTGAGATCAAGAACGTTCGCATGTCTCGTTAGCGATCTATCTGGTGCAGACTCATTTCTGTATTTATCTAATGCTAAGATGTCACTTTAGGTTAATGTCTGCAATGTTCTCTTGGTTTGGTGCTGTATATGTTAGCTGATCTGCGCAGAATGTATCAGTTTACAAGGCTGATTTTTGACTAATGATCTCATAGCTTTAGCTACTCAATGCAACAAATCCCTTCAGTTGGAACATTTTACTTTTGAAGTACAGTTAATGATTCTGGCTATGGTTAATGCCTTTATATTTGAGGGTTGGTGGGGTGGCTGGAGCAGAAGGAAAAAGCTCTAGGGCATGATGCAAAGGTGAAATGTAAAGTGGGGGTAGGGTGGGCTGGGAAAGTTTTTGATGTTTAGCTTGTTGAGAGTTTATGTGACTATGTTGTAGGGAATTCGGGGGGAGCTGGGTGGGTAAGTTCACACAGGGATTCTGAACAGGTCTCTCTTCCTATTATTTGTCTTACATCACAACCTTTTTAATTCACGATACAGTGGGGACAACGAGGGTAATTTCTTTGAATGTGCGGGGGGCCAGGTGCAAAATTAAACAATAACAGATTCTTAAGCATCTAAATCTGCTCGATGCGGACATTGTGTTTTTGCAGGAAACTCATTTATGGAACTCTGAGGCTATGCAGCTCTGTAGACAGCAGATGGGCCAGTGTTTTGTGGCAGAGGGTAGCACCCAAAGTCGGGGCGTAATGATCCTGTTGTGCAGGGCCATACCGTTTGTTCCAACTCAAACCATAGCAGACCCTGATGGACGTTATGTGTTTGTAAAAGGTAAACTCTATACCAAGGAAGTTACCTTGGGCAGTATTTATGGTCTTAATACTGACACTCCCAGTTTTTTCATATGCATTCTCAATATCCTCTCCCCGTTTTGCAAATCCCTTTATTAATTGGGGGTGATTTCAATCTGGTAATTGATCCTCAAATGGATTGCTCTGGTAAGCCCCATAAGGGCTCTCCCAGCACAAAGGGCTCTCCGGATTAGTTAGATAGCGCAGGATTAGTGGACATTTGGCGCATTCTTCACCCATCAGATAGAGGGTTCACATTTACCTCCTCCGTACACCACTCCTCTTCCGGCATTGATTACATATTGACCTCCCACTCCTTAATCCCTGCTGCGGTAGACTCAGAGATATTAGCAAGACCGCTCTCTGACCATTCACCAGTTGCCTGTTCGATTTCTTTATCCATATTGCCCATTTCAGGCAGGAGATGGAAGGGCAACAACCAATTGTTAAGGATTCCGGAATATAAGACTCACATTTCTGAGCACATTTCCACTTTTGTGGATATTAATTTTGGTTCCACCGGGAAACTAGACATTGAATGGTGCTCCCTGAAAGCCTATCTTTGAGGTCTATTGATCGGCTTAGCATCCAAAAAGAAAAAAATACAGGATGAATGGCTTAAAAGCTTATTGTCCCAGATTAGGGCCATCGAGCATGAGCTATCCCCAAACCCCGGATCATGCCAGAGAAACCTAGTAAAACTCAAGGATTCATAATTGGATATCTTAAGAGAAAAACTTAGTTTGCTGTTTTGAAAACTCAGTCTTATCAGGTAGATCAGGGTGATAAAGCAGGGCGTCTTCTGGCCCTCAAGCTCAAACAGCTGAGTCCCATAGATTGATAGCTGCAGTCCGCTCACAGCAGAGTGATATTCTCATAACCTCCCCTGTGGATATAACCTGAATTTAGTCTTATTATGCAAAATTGTATAGCCCCATGGAGGATCCTCCTTCTACCATCCAGTTATTTTTCTATTTCTCTTGAATCACGTTACCTCAACTCTCGGACCTACAGAAGTCCTCCTTAGTTGCCCCCATTACTTTAGGGGAGATACTTTGGGTTATTCAGGACCTGCCCTTGGATAAGGCACCGGGCGGATGGATTCTCCACTAATTTCTATAAAACCTTTGCATCTCAGTTAGCACCTGGATTGCTCTCGCTATTCCAGCAGGTTCTCTCTGGCCAGGTTCTAGATGAGTCCCTGTTTGACATTAATAACTTTAATACTGAAGGGCGGTAAACCTCCCGAGCAGATCCAGAGTTATGGACCGATCTCTCTCCTCAATCAAGACATTAAGATTTTAACGAAGCTCCTGGCAGACCGTTTGAGTCTTGCCTTGCATTATATTATAGGTTCAGAACAGGTAGGCTTCATGAAAGGTAGATCTTCAGTCGATCACTTTAGAACCCTTTCGCATGTCTTCTCGGCCTCCAGGGATGCTGATTTTCCAGCTGTTCTTATCTCCCTGGATGCCGAGAAGGCATTTGACAGGGTTGACTGGAATTTTTTGTTTCAGTCACTCACAACATTCCGGTTCCCCCCTCTTTTTATAAAGTGGATAAGAGTCCTATACAAATCTCCCATGGCACGGGTCGTCTGTAACGGAGTATTGTCCGATTCCTTTAAGCTGCATGCTGGCACCAGGCAAGGTTGTCCTTTATCCCCCTGTTATTTAATATTTATTTGGAACCATTTATCTGGAGGTTATGGCTAATACGAAATCCAGGGCATAAATATTCAGCAACACACTGTCAAAGTGTTGGCCTACGCGGACAACCTACTCCTTCAATTATCTTAACCCAACATATTCATACAGGCGCTACTTATCACACTGAGAGAATTTAGCCCCATGTCTAATTATAAGTTAAACAAGGACAAGACAGTTGTTATCCCTTTGAACCATAAGGCGTTAAAGACTGCGGCAACATCAGTGGGTTTCTCTTGGCAACCCAACACATTGAAATATCTGGGCTTGTATTTGGCCGGGGAGCTGAATAGATTTTCAAAATTAAACTTAGATCCTTTAATATCCACTATTGGACAAGATCTCAAAAGATGGGCGTTACTCCCCCTATTCCTTTGGGGTAAAATTAATGTTATCAAGATGAATGTTTTCCCAAGGCTTTTCTACCCATTAAATCTTTCGAACACTTGGTTACCGTTGAAGTGGTTTAAAAAAATACATCGGATGTTCTCAGCTTTTATCTGGTCTGAAAAGAAACCCCGGATAGCTTATGACAAGCTCTCAACATTGAAATTGAAAGAGGGATTGCGTCTTCCCCATCTAGGACTCTACTACTGGGCCAGTCATGTAAATAAGTACCTGCAATGGCTTAGGGGGGACCTTTCCCAATTGCTGCATGCCTATACTCCCATTTAGCTCCAAATAGAGAGGAACTTAATACAAACCCATGGGCTTTTGCCTGCTGCATTATTACATGTTAGCCCAAGGTCCCTACCTCCCGCTCTTAAAAATACTCCCGTTGCATTATCCACTCATATCCATTCGCAGCTCTGCTCCTTCCTCAAGTATAAGCATACCTTGGACCCATCTCAACCTTGGTGGGGTAACCCCAATCTTATAATTGATGGTAGGCCACTACAGTTGAGATGGATCTCCTGATGGGGAATTGTTCCCTCTCCACCCTTCAGAAACTGGATGGCCAGTGGTTAACTTCATCCGAAATCCTTGACAAATTTCATATTCCAAATTCTGCAATCTTTATAATATTCCAACTACGACACCTAATAATAAAATACTTTGGTAACGCACCACCAACATCCCTGAGCTCACCCTTCTTGGAATTAATCCCCCAAGTGGGTCTCCCACATGCTGTTTCCAAATTGTATGAGATACTGCATAATTGGAAGTGGACAGTTTGTCTCGGTGCATCCCCTTATTGGACCACACTTTTTCCTGAATATGACTTGCATTGGCCCTCTTTATGAAAGGCCTGTCACAAGTTTGTAACACAAGACAGACTTCTTCTGGTACAATTTAAACTACTGCACAATCTTTATTATTCACCCCAGAAGATGGCTAAAATAGGCTTGCTCTCCTCATCCGTGTGTGTACCAGATGTCA
Source organism: Neoceratodus forsteri (assembly GCA_016271365.2). Classification (NCBI taxonomy): domain Eukaryota; kingdom Metazoa; phylum Chordata; order Ceratodontiformes; family Ceratodontidae; genus Neoceratodus; species Neoceratodus forsteri. The sequence continues at coordinate 133,343,541 of JADMNL010000022.1, forward strand.
GCAGAGTGAAGGGTAACCTTTGCACATCCTTTTGGGAATGCCCCAAAGTAGCCTCCCTTTGGGCCACCATTAAACAAAAGGTTGACCCCCTTCTGGGTCTATCAGAGCTTTTTACAGTGGAAATTTGTATCTTGGGAGATCTGTCTTCAGTTACTATTACCAATAGAAAATATCACATAACCCTTATTGCATTGTCGGTTAAGAGACTGGTTTTGGCATTGGAAGGAAGAGATGGAAACTTCTTACAGTGAATGGTTGCAAGAATTGTTGGCCAATCTTTGTCTAGAGAAAACTATTGTTAGTTTACATAACCAGTCGCAGAAATTTCTCAAACACTGGGGTTCTCTGGTTACTCTGTATTCACTTCAGAGTGCATACAAGTTCTGCATCTGGTAATAGGGACTTTGTACTAGAAAGATTCTCCCTGTGTGAATGGAGGGTGGGATTGGGGAGGGAGAGGGGGAGAGTGGATCCTTTTCCAAGTTTATACTGACACTTTGTACACTGGTCATACGAATGTAATAGGAGATCTCTCTCTGTATTTGAATAATACTGAACAAACTTTAAATTGAAAAAGAAAAATCAGCTATGTACTACACCCACAATGTCTCACTATGTAAATTAACATACAGTGTATTATATGTCTGTGTTCACTGCAGAAATAGGAGACTACATCCCCCAGAATAGAAGTCGTTGTAGCTAGATATGGTATGCACAATGCATTGTTGTAAAAGAAACATACAAAACTTATATTGGTGACACCACTTCAGAAATATGGGACAGCATCTCACAGTAAGGAAATTGAAAACAGGATCTTATTTTACCCACAATGCCTTACCATGGATATTTACATATTAGTGTTCACCACTACCAACATACAGGACTGTAGTTCTGAGTAAGGCACATTTAAGTGAATGTTATAAATTACCCAGAATTTCTTGTTGCTGCATGTAAAACATTGACAGTTCCCTGGTATGACATAATTCTGGGGGTGTGGCTACACACAGAAAACTGAAGGACAAAATGCTGATAAAACATAAAAAAATGACTATGACAGATTTTTTTTACAAACCACATTGCAGTGTCAACATCTGAAGCATGTCTGACAATGGCATACTGTGTGTAAAAGGCATTTGGGAAACCTGCAACATTTACTTTAAGCATGTTTTCACTATAATGGGTGGAAAGCTGTCATCTTTAGCTATCTGCAGAATTTGTTTCTGTACAAAATGACCCACAGGAAAGCTTAGTTGCTAAGACTAACATAGTGTTGTTATTAAAATGAATAAATACTTATTTCTAATCATTTTTATCTTCACTTTCTATTGAAAACAGTTGATTCCTTTAATTACACTGACCATATTAGTTTTTACACACAAAAATTGAATTTTAATTTGTCTCATGCTTGGCTCCACCTTCTGTGTAATAGACTGCATAGATTTATGTTCATAAGGACCCTCTCTCTTCTAAAGCTATCAACTCTCTTATTTCATATTCCTACCACCTAAAACTATTATTCTGTGGTGTAGGACACTTAAGTCTACTTATCTGTCAAGTGTGGTATAATTCTGAATAAGAACAGCTGAGCAGCATGATTTTGAAAAGTACATATGTACAGCAAATGTTTTCTGACTGAATTCAACTTTCTCAACAGAGCCTTGCTTTAAACTGCTCCATTTTTGCTTGTGTTTATAAAAAATTCTGTGTACTTTTATTTGCTCCCCAGGACTCTTCTAGCCCCTTCCATGGTTTTATTTTACTAAAACATATGTATTTTTACTGTATTTCACTTCTGTGAAGCTGTGGGTTCCCCAAGATCAGATCACACCTATTTGTCACAAAATGGCTCCCTTGTGAGCTCTGCACAAAATGTTTGCTTCTTTGAGCTTGTGTGGGACTTCACAGAGTCCCTGCAGAATCTGCTCCTTTATTTAATATTTGTTTATATGAGCCAGTCACTAAGTTTATTTTTCCCGGTGCTTGTCACCTGCTCGACTAAATCAAGGGAAAACATCTGGTTAATCGCTTTAGTGCCTCTCCCTCTCGCACTTTCACAGAGCAGTCTTGATTACTGCAGGCTAAAGCCTGCCTTCTGACCAGTATTAGAGTGATGAGTGGCTGCCCTCAAGCAGACCTGGGGAGTCCTCCACTGAGCGCTGTGCTCTGTTGTGGCACTGACTCAGTCACTCATACTCCCTGCTCCTCTTACTTTAGGCACACACTGGGTGCCTGCAGCTGCCACTCTACATTTTCCTTTTATTTACAAACAATAGAGCAGCTTCTGTTTTACAAGAATGATCTCTTTTTAATAAATAAAAGATTAAAGTATAGGATGTATCCAGGGCTGACCAATTTACACTACTGGACCACCAGGTTTTTTCTGTAGCTAGGGTAATGGAATTACTAACCCACAGGCCACCAGTAAATAAAACTACCATTCTTAACACCACAAAAAGACAGTATTTATGGCATTGCCATAGTGACAAGGTGACATCATTACTGAGTGCTGCAAAATTGCTCGGCTGCAGTGAGCGGAGTTGAGCATGAAGCAGAGGTGAAGTGGGCAGAGGCCAGCAGCATCTGTCAGTGTCAGTCGGGGGAAGGGGAGAAGGGCCAGAAATCTAAAATGCCAAACATACAACGGTGAGTACTTGGATACTAGCATAGTATACAGTATATTTTCTACCAGCAGAAACACATATAGTAAACTATACGCTATGGATGACAATTATGTCACACTATCAAATGGGGTAATTGGCACCAGGTATATGCAGTGTGGTAAGTTAGGCATGGCTCCAAATACGGAATTTGTACAATTTATGTGCAAACAGAGTAAGGAACTAAAGACATTAATGATTATTATAGGACTAGAACTGCAACTCAAATGCCTCAGTAGTAAAAATGAACACACTGCAACAGCAGAGGTCATAATAAATGGTACACCATGCAAGGAGAGAACATTAACAGGTGCTAACAAAAGAGCAAGGGAATATGATGATACATGGGAACTGACTAGAACTAAAGAACGTAGTGTGTTTAAAAAATGGTCAGACCCGAGAATCTAACCAACCTTACAAAACTAAAAGGACAGAAGAAGAAATTCCTACCTTAGAAGACAACATGAAAATTGAAATGAATGTACCAGTCTCAAATAGATATGAACCTCTACTACACCTATTAAACAATGTAGAACATGAAAGAAGGGAGAAAACAGAAATACTGGGAACTAACATACTAACATAGTAAAATGCCAGAAGAATAGGCCTAATGGTCTTTCGTGTCTGCTTCGTTTGCCCAGCCCCACCCTGGGTGCTGACCTTGCTGTCCCCTCGCCTTCTCTGGCTTCTCCTTCCCAGTTCCGGATATTCTTGCTGCATTGGATTTTGCTTCCTGAACCCTTCCCTGTACCTGTCCCACCCCTCTTGAACCCCTCCACTGTCTCTGCCTCCACCAGCCCCCTAGGTAGTGCATTCCATGGCTCTACCACCCTCTCAGTGAAGTAGCACCTCCTCCTTTCTCCCTGAATCTTCCCCTCCAGCTTCCACATCCTCTCTAGTGGCCCCTTTCTCCTTCCTTCAAAGCACCCTCACTGTTCCTCCCTTATTTACCTCTTCATGTACCTGAAGACCTCTATCATGTCCCCCGTCCCTTCTCTCTTCCAAAGTGTACATATTTAGCTCTTGAGCCTCTCCTCATAGGTCCTGTCCCCAAGCCCCAAATCATTTTGGTTGCCCTCCTCTGGACCCCTCCAGGAGGTTAATGTCCCTCTTAAGTGCGGCCTCAAAACTGCACCCAGTACTCCAGGTGCGGCCTCACCAAGCAGTTATACAGAGGGAGTATCACTTCCCTCCTTCTGGAGGTGATCCCCTAGTGATGCATCCCAGCATCCTGTTGGCCTTGGCTGCTGCCCTCCTACAAGTCTCAGAGTTGTTCATCTTGACATCCACCACCACCCCCAGGTCCCTCTCAGCCATTGAGACTTGTAGTATTCCCCCAGGGTGTACATTTGGCGCCTGGGTTTGTGGCCCCCAGGTGGAGTACCTTGCATTTCCCTGCATTAAACCTCAGCTTCCACTTTCTAGACCATCTTTCCAGAGCCTCCAGGTCCCCCTGCAGGGCCACTCTCCCCTCCTCCCCATCCACCACCGCCCCCAGTTTCGAGTCATCTGCAAAGAGACTCATCTCACTCCGATTTCTGTCCTTATGTCAGATACGTAGGCATTGAACAGAACTGGCCCAAGGACTGATCCTGTGGGACCCACTAATGACCCTCCTTGGGAAGAGTTATCCCACCAACTACAACCTCTGGGTCCGGTCCTGGAGCCAATTGCCTATCCATCGGATCATCTGGTTTCCACCCCATTTCTCCTAGTTTATCCAACAGGCCCACGTGAGGAACAGAGTCAAATGCCTTGCTGAAGTCTAGAAAGAGGACATCCACTGGTCTACCCAGGTCCAAGGCACTTGTCACCCAGTCATAGAACTCCACGCAGGTTTGTCTGACACGATTTCCCGGGATGAATCCATGCTGTCTATCATCCAGGCACCCTGACTTATCCAGGACCCCCTAGCCTCTCCTTGACAATGCCCTCCATCACCTTTCCCACCACTGATGTCAGGCTGACAGGCCTGTAGTTCCCTACCACCTCCTTGATCCCCCCTTGTGGATGGGCACTACATGCGCACCTTCCAGTCAAGGGCATCCACCCTGTCCTCAGAGAGATGGTGAAAAGCTCTGCCAGGGGTTTTGCCAGGACATCTGCAAGTTCCTTCAGCACTCTAGGATGTAATTTATCCGGCCCGGTGCTTTCTCCATCTTAAGGAGCTGAGGGCTTCCTCCTCTCTCTTTGTGATTTCCACTTCAGTACCTCTTCTCCTGCTTAGCCCTCCCCACCTGCCAGTGATCCCCCTCTCCCCAGACCTGCCCGATTGGTGAGGGGCCCCCTCCTCATTATCTCTGTCTCCTCCCATGTATGATGCAGCATCCCCATTTTCCCTGGTGAAACTGAGGTGAAGTACTCATTTAGTACCTCAGCCTGCTCCTCTGGGTCTTGTGCCCATCTCTCCCCTGATTTAATCCTGCTAATCTGCCCCTTCACCTTCGTCTTTCCCCAATGTATCTAAGGACCCTTTTCCCTCTCCTAATTTCCCTGGCCAGGTTCTGCTCCTTCCTTGCCTGTGCCCTCACCACTCTAGTGGCCCTTCAACCATCAGCTCATACTCCCCTCAATCCCTTTCACTCCTTGAGCACTTGAATTTCTTATAGGCTGCTTTCTTTCCCACCACCTCCTGGACCTCCTGGTCCACCAACAGAGTTTTAGGCCCTACCGCATTTCGTCTTACTCTTGCACAGGTGCTGGTAGCATCCTGCACCCCTCTCCTGATGATTTCCCACCTACTATCAGCGTCCTTGTCTGACCCAATCCCATCCAAATGCTCCTTAAGGATCCTTCCCATTTCCTTAAAATCCACCCCTGAAGTCGGTTACTTCCGTCTTTGTGCAGCCTTCTACCCCTCCTAGGTCCAGGCAGAACCAGACCGTGGCATGGTCATTCCCCGCCAATGGGTCCCTTACCTCCAGGCCCCCAATCTGGTCACTGTCTGCCAGGACCACATCCAGTACCCGTGCCTCCCTGGTCAGTTCCCTCACCTGCTGAGTTAGGAACGCGTCTTGAAAGACATCCAACAACCTCTGTTCCCTGGTCACAGAGGATGTCATAGTCTCCCAGTCTGTTCCTGGCATGTTTAAGTCCCCTAACACCACCACCGTTCCTCTGCCCAGTCTGCAGTGTCTCTAACATCTGCCACCAGACTGTCCTCCAGCTCCCTCCGCCAGGGCAGGGGTCTATACACCACTCCTATTTACCTCACCCTTTGCCCTTGTTATCAAGGTGACCCAAATCACCTCCACGATTCCTCCGCCTCCTCTACTCCCCCATGCCAATGCAGTTTTTACTATCATTGCTACTCCTCCTCCCCTCCCTCCCCTGTCCTTCCTGAACATAGTGTAACCCTCCAGGTTCAGGTCCCAGTCATGTCTTGCAGTGGCCCAAGTCTCAGTGACCGCTGCCACATCCACTGCTCCCTCAGTTAACATCACCTGGAGCTCAGGCATTTTATTGCCCAACTATTGAATATTCCTCAGAGGAAATTAGTACTAGTAATAATTTGACACAAGTAGAGCAGAACACAGGAAATACAAAACAAATCTACTGTGGAACAGGACACTTCAATACATACATACCCTAGAAAAGTCTGTATTTTAGGTGACTGCATGATAAAGTACACAAACTCAATTATCACAATGAATAGAAAAGAACAAGTCCTAAGTATGTCCCTCCCAGGTGCAGGTCTGAAGGACATAGATGAAAATATTACCAAGAGTAATTACACAGCCAGATAATACAGCCACAGTTCTGGTACATGCCAGGACAAATTATGTAAAAAAGTAGTCAGAAGTAGTGTTGTGCAAAATTGAAATATTTTGCCTGGCAAAATATTTTGCGTAATTCTGCAATTACATTACATTTTTTTTGCCTATGCAAAACAAAATTTTACCTGTTTTCTTGATTTGATGTAACGGTGAAATTTCACTTACCATAACAATTTCACCCATTGATGATCCAAATTTCATCTTGTGGTGGAATCTCACCAATGAAACTTTTGATTTTGCCAGCGAAATTTTGATACAAAGGTGAAATTTGCAATGTATTGTGGGTAAATAAGTCAAAGGTCACATGTAGCTTGTTTCCAGCTCATTCTACTGCTTGTCAAGTGGGAGAGCAGTGTGTTGTGGTGCATCAGAGCCAACAAAGCCTTTGAAAACATAGCTACAACTTGTTTTTGAGAGCTAGTTGCTGCAAAATATAAAGTTTTTCCCTAGTGCTACTGTGCTGGTACTAGGGAACATCTTCTAATTTTGTGAATTTTTGTATACTACATAGTTTAAATTAGGTTAACTTTTCTCTCTGTCTTTGAAAGAGTTGTGTGGGGGTAGGGTAGGAGTGTAAAGCAGTGCAGGCTATTTCTAGCCAAGCAGACTTGTATTTACTCACAATTGTGAGTTATTTATTTGCTGTTATTTCTTATTAATTTGTTATATTTTGCAATTTATTTTCTCTGAAAAGCTTCTCTGTCCTACTCCTGTTTGAGAGAGTTCCTGCCACTGTTAGCTGTATTATATATACCATTCTTCCACTTTTAGTTGTGAATTGATTGTGAATTCTAAAGTTTTGAACACACAGAGCTGATCCTTTCTTTTATTTGTTTTGTGGTTAGTTCTGTTAGCTGGAGTGTTAACTTGTGTTACTAAAACTTCGAAAATCAACAGTTGTATTAAGTACTTCTACTCGATCACTTGAACTTGTCTATTACAGTTGCACTCACTGTTGAACTATTCCCTGTATGTTATTGCTGGAGCTTGACTCTGCACACTCTCGTGTGTTCCTGTTTTAGTTAACTTACTTTACCCTTTCTCTGTTATAGCACTGTTTGTGTCTCACCTGATGCGCATTATAAAACAGTATATATTAAAATAGTCATTTTCAAGAGATTTCTTGTTGATCCCTCCCATCCAGACCACTAACATGTTGTGTGGTACTAATTTCCTTTGTTGCTGTTTTATGGTTGTCTCTGCCCACATATAACAAACAAATTGTGGTACTAAGTAATAACACATTACTGTACTTTATTTGTCCAGAGACACAGGTGATCTGTATTTAAAGTGGGCCACTTGTGCCCTTTTTCCTTGTGTGTGTTTTTCTTTAATTCCTTCCTGTTTGGGGGAAAAAGTTACCTTTTTGGTTTTTACTAGACTAGGCTGCCTACCATATATGGTATAAGTTCTACTGTAAGTGCTGTTACATCTCCTGACTGCATCTGAACTGTTAAGGAAATCAGTACTGTAGGTATGTGATGTCATCATTCATGTGTGAGGTATTATTCACACAGCTAGTAATACATCCTTTCTTCAAATACTCCCACAGAAAGACAAAGCTTTGAAGCAGCAGCCAGAAAAATTACCTGGTAAGAAGCGGCCAAGTACAGAGGGGAAAGGTGAAACCTGGCAGGGGGGATGAGGGAGCTAAGAAGTCTGCTCAAAAAGTGCAATTTCAGTTCCAGTTCCCCATAGCAGTGAAAGCACAGGTATGTCTGCATCACTGCCTTCAAGTTCTGATGTGTGCCCTGGTAGTGCGGCAGGAACCAGCAAAGGAGTTGGTGGCCGAACTGGGTCAGGCATACCTGTGTCTTTTTTTTTTTAAAGTTCAGACTGTTACAGCCATGCTAGTGGGGGATGCTGACAGTGAGAAGAAGGCAGGCACTGACACCAGCACAGGAACAGTGGTCCAGGACAGTCAGCTCCCTGAGATAGTTGTAGAGAAAGAAAAAGGTTTCATCCTCCAAGAAGACAGTGATGGGGGGATGAGGAGAAAGACAAGGATATCATCGTTATTGGTGATGATGATGATGATGATGGTGACTAGGATGATCCCACATGGGAGCCTGAGTTAAAAAAGGTCAAGGGTGATGTAGGCCATTTACATATACAGCCCTTGGTGGGTCAGTCTGTCACTAAGCCTATAAGCAAACCTCCAAGTAGTCAAGTAATCCCCCTCCCAAAAGTAGTCTTATGGAAGTCATGGTAGCAGCTCAAAAAATACACACTTCCACACCTGTTTCTGAATCATCCCAGTCCCAGAAACATCTGAAGTCCAGAGGTCAAAAGTCCCTAGTTTGAGACTTTTATGTGCTAGATCCTGCTGATGAGACCACAACAATATGCCAACTTTGTCAAGCCCATGTTAGTCAGGGGAAAAAGGGAAGCCACACAGGTACAGGTGGCCAACATACCCACCTGAAAACAAGCACCCACTGAGATGGCAGCAACACCAGAAGGATGCCAGAGCTGTTTGTAGCAAGGTGCATGTAGAAGAGCAAGAACATGAGGAGGGAGGGCAAAGTTGGTCGGTGGTGGAGGAGGAGAGTGAGCAATCCTTTGTCTCTCTAGTAGTGGGCATAGCAGTAGCAGTGCGAGTCCTAGTCCCAGAGTCTTAAAAGTACACCACACCCACACCCACAAGCAACCAAAATAACCAGCTTCATGCAGTCTACACACCCGGCCAAGAGTCAATTGTTACTCTTGAAACAAAATCATTGCTGCCACAAGTACAGCATTCTGGTCAGACAGCCCCAAAGATGCAGCCCACTCTGAAGACCATCCTTGAGCGGCAGACAAAGTGCCCCCCCAATCATGCTGCTGCTGCATGAAAGTTAAATGCTCCACTGCTGAAATGCTGGCCATCGATCTGTTGCCATTCTCATTCATAGAGAATGCTGGTTTCTGCAGGCTGATGGCCCATGCCTGCCCAAATGGCAAGTTCCATCACAAACCTATTTTAGTAAGCGTGCCATGCCAGAGCTGAACAGTAGAGTTGCTGATTACGTTAGACATGCATTGAAGCACAGTGCATCACACTGTATCCATCTTAACAAGGGTATCTGAACCAGTGGACAAGTAGCAGCAAGCTTGTATCTGTGCTTAACAGCACACTGGGCATAGCTGCCTGTACGGTACTTGACTGTGGGCCTGGCAAAACATGTGTGAAGCAAAATTGTGGTGGTAGCAACACACCTGAGATTCGGCAGCATGCAACCCTGATTATGACAAGTGTCACAGGTTCACACACGGCTGCGAAAATGCTTTAATATTCTGCTGGACAAGATTGATGGGTGGCTGCACACACAGTCACACATAGCAGGATTCATCTCAGGTAATAATAGCACCAATGTAGTGAAGTGCATTACCGATGGTGGTTTTTTCAGAGTGCCCTGTCGTGCACGCTGCCTTAATCTTGTTGTTCAGCAGTTTCTGAACCATGCGGACATTAAGGAAATGGTTACTGTTGCCCATCACATCTGTGTCCACTTTTCCCATTCTGCAAGGCCCAGACCATCTACCTGAGCTACAGCGCAATAACCATCTGCCTCAGCACTATATGAAGCTTGATGTTGTCACCAAGTAGAACTCCACATTGTACATGCTTGACCAGCTATATGAACAGTATAAGGCTGTGTCAGAATACCTGCTGCTGCACACCACTTGTGACAGTGCTGGAGTGTCCATCGCTCTAACAACAGAGCAGTGGCACCAAATTGATGGGCTAATACGCATTCTCTGCCCATTCAAGCATGCTACACAGGCAGTGAGTGGGTACACTGCTTGCATAAGTCAGTCCATACCTCTCATATGTGTGCTAAGGCAGACACTAGTGAATGTGCGACATCAGACAGAAGCAAGTGGGGATCATGGCACTTATGATCTAATAGATCACATGCTCCATGTGCTGGAAACAAATACCCATGTATCTACCATTTTACAGTCAGCTGAGTTTGCAATCACAACCATGCTGGATCCATGCTATAAATGTGGCCTGCCCTCTATAATTGAAAGAAGTCATCAGCGAGTACAACAGTTGACAGAGAACCTCATTAGATTGGTATATGCTGCACAAATGAAAAATGCACACTGCATCAAAAATGGGTGTTGCTACCACTACCAGTGGCTCACAGGGAATCCAATCACAGAAAATGGGCAAGGAAAAGCAGAAAACAGCAAGTAATCCCATTTGGGATGTTCTCTTTCAGGTAGGAGTAGAAGATATGGAGGAAAAGGAGGAGGAGGAGACAGATGAGGCAGCTGGACTCCGGGAAGGCAGAACGAATGGTGGAGGCCTACATGGGGGACCCAAAGCACCTTGCCATTAATGATGAGCCACTGCTGTACTGGAGCAGTAAAATGACTGAATGGCCAGCAATAACATTGGTTGCTGTGAAATACCTGAGCTGCCCACCATCCAGTGTCACTGTGAAACAAGTGTTTAGGGCAGCTGGGGCAATTGTGAGTGACCGTAGGATCAGTTTGTCACCCAAGAATGTGTCCATGCTAACATTCATCAAAATGAATAAAAGGCACATTCCACACAACACAGTGATGTCAGTGATGTTGCCACAGGAACTGTATCACAGTGACGAGGATGATGACAATCCCTTGACTAAAGCAGCCACCGGTAGCAAGCTGGATGAGGCAGCAATGTTGAGAGAATTCCCACCTGTTGAGAACTCCAGTCTTGAAGACTGTGAGGGGTGCTTCTTGGATGATGTGGAATTGGAAGTTGAAAAAGGCTGAGTTTATTCCAAGGCCCACCCCCAACAACAACTTTCAACTCAGTATGGTTGCTTGGGTGTGTATGTTATGCCTTATTTTTAGCTATCTACCACTGGATTGGTTATGGAAATATGTTGTTATGTGCTGCAGCCTGCAGTGTGTATAAGTTTCATGTCATCACCCTTTGCCATAACCTGTTGATTGGTCACCTCACCACCTCACTACCAGTCCCCAAGGCCACAAGCCCACATAACAGCAGCAATGTAATTACCATAACCATAAATATTTTCAATTGCATGATTACAGTTATAATGTTTTTCTTAAAAAATATTTTATTTTTTATGTTGGCTATATCAACACATCATCATCTTACAGCAAGATATGTTGTCTTGATGTCCTTAAAAGTGCCCAGGATGGCAAATTCCACACTGCCCCACTGCCCCCTCTCATCACCTGATCTGACCTGACATACCCATGCACTCCATGCAACTGAAAAAAATGTTTCTGTCACTTAGTATCTGTGACATGTACAAGAATCCTGGCTCCTAGATAAGTACAAGTAGCATATGAATGTAACATGCTAATTCAATAGTTAACACCACAAGTTGAACACATTTTGAAAAATGGTGAATGGTGGCCATCTTTAATGATGTGCATCATTAATTACAAAAGAAATCATGAAGAGGCAACAACTACATCAAATCCCCCAAAAGGTTACTTATGCTACAGTACAGATTAAGGTATACAAAAACCACAATGGTTCCTCAGGGGTGGCAGGGCAGAGTGAGTGTCCTGCTGTCCTCACTTTTGAATGGATTCAAAATGTTCATGATTACTGCAGCTATGCAATCGCCATTGATTAAACAAGACATTAACCCCTCTCCCTAATTATTTACTAAACACCATATCAAACATCTGTGTTCGCATATAGTTCCTCCCTGTATGCAGGTGGCAGTGGTGATTACTCATTAAAGGTAATGGTAAAGACACCAGTCCAGTGGTCAACATCACAGTTCAAGCAACATCCCTGTCTTCCAGTGATACAACACAGCTTCTGCATGGCCTGGATTGATCATGTAGTCATCAAGATATGACACACAATGAAACCTCAACAGAGGAAAATTTCCTAAGCAAGACCAAAGATAAAAAATGTTGGATACTAATCAATCTGCATACCTGCTTTTACCTAACAAGTTGGAAGAAGAAGCAGAGAAAAAAATATACTTACCATACCCCGTGATGTGATGTCATTCAGCTGAAGACATTCTCCATGGGAACATGCTGTGTTTCAATCCAGACCGAAGTCAGATGAAAACTAATAGCACTAGCAGGCATTTCCTTCCCTATCAGCACTGCATACCTTGACATTAGAAAAAATTAAGAACAAATTTTGATGATTGTTGAAAATTCCCCACCACCACCCATGACCATCGCCCCTCCATCAGAGAACTATAAAAATGAAGACATACTTACCTCAAGGACTGTAAAAGTGGAACCATCACACAATGAAATAAATCCCCAGACCTGGTTCTGCAGACAGCAACAGCAGGATGGAAAAATACTTAACTTCGCCTGAATTCCTGATGTTGAAAAAAGCAAAAAATAACACAATTACTATCAAGCTCAGACAACCATATGGCAATGGCAGTAACAGACATACCACGCTTGTATGAAAATACCAATACTTACCGTCTGTGTTGGGAAATTGGGAGGATCCTTACATCTTCCTTCTTCACGGCCCGGCATGATGATGTCATCCACAGCACACTGCAAAATAATATAAGAGCAGTACAAGCATATTAGAACTCAAGAATCCATAATACCAACCCACCAACACCCTTACCTTGCTCAGGAAAAAAAAATGAAGACAGATACTTATGTGTTCAGTAGCAGCAGTATAGACTGTGTGAAGATAATCCACTAGGCATCAACCATCCAGAATAGTAGTTCTTGTGGCAACTTGGAAAGTAGTAGTCATAGACAGCAGCAGGCAGTAAGCTACAGTGCCTCAAAATTTCATTCACTACCCCACCGCCAGGCAAGGTACTACCACAGAGTCAGTCAGTCAACACAACTAGACAATCAATACAGCAGCACAGGGATAGGGAAATGAATTCTGCATTTTTATGTCAATCTAATTGAAACACAGCAGCAGCAACAGGAAAGAATTGAAAGTAGCAGCAGCATTTTGCAGGAGGAATTAATTTTCTCTGCATGTTAGCATCTATTTTCAGGCCCCTGAGGTGGTGGGGTACCATGGAAACATCAGGACTGACAGCACATTTCAGTCTCAATTTGATGTCACATTTTGGGAAAACATTTCTGGACTTGTAGGCCCTGTTTGGCACCAGCAGCAGTGAGTTTCAGGAAGAAATATTTGGCAAACGGGCCCTAAAACAGCTATTTAATGTCTAGGGTGGTGGGGGATCACCCTAAAACATCATGGCTAAGACCAGATTTCTGTGTCAATGTAATGTACCATTTTTCATGCAACATTTCTAGACATTTACTACCTGTGCTGCAGTGGCAGAAACAAGATAGGGCCTAAAGACATTTGTAAAAGTGGACCAAAGAACATCATTTGATCCGGGTGGTGGTGGGGCACCATAAATCATCATAGTTGAGACCATATTTCTGTGTCAATGTAATGTACCATCTTTCCTGCAACATTTCTGGATATTTACTGCCTGTGCTGCAGTGGCAGAAACAAGATAGGGGCTAAAGACAATTGTAAACAGCAGCCAAAATAGCATTTTAATGTCTGGTTGCTGGTGGGGCACCATAAAACATCAGGACTGACAGTGCATTTCAGTCTCAATTTGATGTCACATTTTTGGGTAAACATTTCTGGACTTGTAGGCCCTGTTTGGCAGCAGCAGCAGTGAGTTTCAGGCAGAAATATTTGACAAACAGGCCCTAAAACAGTTATTTAATGTCTGGGGTGGTGGGGTGCCCTAAAACATCATGGCTAAGACCAGATTTCTGTGTCAATGTAATGTACCATTTTTCCTGCAATATTTCTGGACATTTACTGCCTGTGCTGCAGTGGCAGAAACAAGATCGGGCCTAAAGACAATTGTAAAAGTGGACCAAAGACCATCATTTGGTCTGGGTGGTGGTGGGGTGCCCTAAAACATCATAGCTGAGATCAGATTTCTGTGTCAATGTAAAGTACCATTTTTCCTTCAAAATTCGTAGTCATTTACTGCCTGTGCTGCAGTGACAGAAACAAGATAGGCCTAAAGACAACTGTAAAGTGGACCAAAGAACATCGTTTGGTCCGGGTGGCGGTGGGGCGCCATGCCATAGAACATCATGGCTGGGACCAGATTTCACTCTCAATGTACTGTGCAATTTTTGGAAACATTTTGGACAAGTGGGACATGATTTGAACTTGCAGCCACACACTTAGGCCCAAAAAGTATTTAAACCATGTAAAAAATAGCACATTTGGGTCCCCAGGGTGGGTGTGAGCCTGTAACTGCATGTCTCAAACCTGATTTCACACTCAATGTACTGTGCAATTCTTTTGGAAACATTTCTGGACATGTGGGACATGATTTGAATTTACAGCCACTAGGGATGGGAGGACCGGCTCGTCAAGAATCAGAACCCCCCCAGATCTCAAAACGTCCGTCAGACACGGGTAAATAAGACCACTGGGCAACAGTGTACTGGGTCCACCCATACAGCTTAATTTCTTTTGTAGTAACGAAAAGAAATATAATGTCAATGCCCTATCCATCTTGATCCCACAGTGACAAAAAATATAAAAAATGTATTTTGTATTTTCTCTTCCCACATTGTCTGGTGCCCGCCATAGGGCTACATGCTCCCTCTTGCAGATATTCAAGTGTGCATGCTTCAAGGTCGAGACAGCAAGTGCAGCAGTCATCAGCCTCCTCGAGAGATGAGGAAAAGCTGGAAGCAGTGTGCCTAAAGAAAGACGTCTCGTCTGTAGTGTATTCAGCACAGAACTTGAAAGAAATCGGCAGCAAAGGTAAAGACAGAGGAAAGGACAGTGCTTGGTTTGGATTCTAAACATAAATAAACAGCACTAGATACTGGTAGAGGAGAAAAGAGTTCTGTGGTGTTCAGGCTGCTGTTATGAGTGCTCGGTTCAGCGCGGTGGTAACAGCAGCGATAGTAGCTGATGTCGGGTCTCATCATCTGCCTTGTGTTAACCCTGCAACAACTTACAATATCTCTGTGGCTGTCTCATCTTGTGAGTGTGTGTGCCTGGCAAGGTGGAAATCGGCAGATAGGAAGAGGAGGGTATTAATTTACTTATTTATGGACTGGGGGTATCAGAAGAGGGAGTGGATATTCATTTATTTCTGGGACTGGAAGGGAGAGGGGGTATTCATTTACATATTTATTGCCTGGGATATCTGCAGATGGGAGAGGATATTCATTTAAGTTTTTGGGGTCTGGGAGAGGGAGGGAGGTATTCTTTTATTTATTTATTAACTGGGGTATCAGCAGATGGGAGGGGTACAATAGGAAGTAGTCGTCTAAGTATTTATGGACTGGGAGAGTATCAGGCACAGATGAGAAGGGAAGGGGTATTCTTTATATTTTTCTAGGACAGGGTTGATGGGAATCAGAAGATGGGGGTATTCATTTTATTCTGGGGCAGGGTGGGTAGGTATCCAGTAGATGGTAGGAGGGAATAGGGTGTTCATTCTGGGATAAGATAGGTTTCAGGAGATGGAACATGGGGTAGTGATATTGAGTCTGGCACAGGGTAGATAATACAGATAGGAAGAGGGGGCAGTGCTACTAACATTGGGGCAAGGTGGTAGAGTATTAATTCTGCGGCATGGTGGATATGAACTGATGAGAGGTGGGATAGGGGCATTCATTGGGCCGGGTGAGTAGCAGCAGGTGAAGTAGCAGGGGTGTGCATACTGAGGCAGGTTGGTTGGTGGCATATATAGGAGACATGCTGGTGAAGTGTGGGTTTTAACAGACAGGATGGGAATTCAGGGGTGTGCTGCATATTGGGGGAAGGTTATCAAAGGATGGGATGAGGAGAGATGAATAATTACTGGGGCAGAATTGAGGGAGTGATACCAAGCCCCAGCCACACAGAGGGTAAGGAACAGAAGTGGATAATATATAGCCAGCAGATGAGCACACAGAATGGAGTCAGAAACAGGCTAACACACTTGCGTAAGAAAAATACTTTATTTTCTATTTTTTAATGCTTTTATGATTGCTGTCAGATATTACCATTAAGGATCTGATTTGAATCAGGAATAATCAGAACTAATCAGGACTCTGACATGGATCTTGGTCCTGATAATAAGAGTCAGAACCTTCTGGGGTCACCCATCCTAGCAGTCACACACTTGGGCTCAAAAGCATTTAAACCGTGCAGAATACAGCACATTTGGGTCCATGAGAGTGGGTGTGAGCCTGTAACTGCGTGTCTCAAACCTGATTTTACTCTCAATGTACTGTGCAACTTTTTGGGAAACATTTCTGGACATTTGGGACATGATTTGAACATGCAGCCACGTACTTAGGCCCAAAAAGCTTTTAAGCCATGCAGAAAACAGCACATTTGGGTCCTCAGGGTGGGTGTGAGCCTGTAACTGCTTGTCTCAGACCTGATTTCACTCTCAATGTACTGTGCAATTGTTTTGGAAACATTTCTGGACATGTTTTGAGCCAGCAGCAGTGAGTTTTAGGCAGAAATATTGGGTAAGCAGGTCCTAAAACAGCTACTTAAGGTCTGGGTGGTAGTGGTGGAGGGGGGCATCCTAAAACATAATGGCGAGACCAGATTCCACTTCCAATTTAATGTACTGTTTTTTCTGCAACATTTCTGGATATTTACTGCCTGTGCTGCACTAGCAGAAACAAGATAGAGACTAAAGACAATTGTAAACAGTGACCAAAACAGCATTTTAATGTCTGGTTGCTGGTGGGGCACCATAAAACATCAGGACTGACAACACATTTCAGTCTCAATTTGATGTCACATTTTTTGGGAAGCATTTCATTACCTGAGGGCCCTGTTTTACATGAACAGAGCCAAGATTCACTCTCACATAGCTCTGGAAAATATGTTTGGGCATAGTAAAGTGCTTATACTTGACATTTGTGGATAGGATAGAAGGAGCAAGGAGGAAACATATAAAGAAAAATGGAGTAAGATAAAAGTAGGAAGGTACATGATTTATGGGCATGGTACTACAATTACAACAGGAGATGGGGAGGGAGGCAGGAACTGGGAGTGGGAACCTGCATGGTCAGGAGGAGGACAAAGTTACTCATATTCATATATGAAAGGGATGGGAAATGGAGGAACATAAACAACAGGAAAGATAAAATAAACAAGAGGATTAGATTGTGAAGTTAAAGAGGACAGAAAAGATTTTTTGTTGTTTCTTTGAATTTCTTTTGTTTGAAGGGGTTCTTTTTAAGAGGAGTGCAGAACAAGAAGGGTGACAAAAAGTAATAAAGAGAAGAAAAAGAAAACAACACTGGTCCACCACCACAGCCAGAGGCCATTCATTGTTGCTGTACACTGCCACTTGTGCCACCACAGAGCTCAAACAGGAGGTCCAACACCTTATTCTGGTCTGCCATTAATTTTAGGAGGTCACCCCAACCTCCTGGTGAAGCTGATCAATGTTCTGATGGACACTTTGCACCTCAGTGCACACATCCTCCAGGTCTGCCCTGGTGACCACCACCTGACTTGGGGGCTGCAGGATGCTCAGGGCAAGAGCTTTGTCTCGGGTCCTCAGACAGCTGCATCTGGCTGTTCCAGATGCATCCTGCTGCTAGACCCCGGAACACTCCGAACCTCAGTGCTGCCTGCTGCTGCTGCTGCTGTCTCACTCTGTTTTGAGAGCTACTCTGCAACATGGTGGTGCTGCAGGTGACTCCTTTTTCCACAAAGGCTGCAGACAGCCACATTTAAATCATCAGCCTTTGTGGTAAAAAATGCCCAAACTGGTGATGATCTTTGGTTTGGGGAGGGTGCAAGCTGATGTCTCGGGGGTCTCTCCTCTACATTATCATGCTGGGGCTGGGAGCCTGGCAGATACAGGAGCCACATGATCCTCCTTAGGGGGGGCAATGGGCTCTGAGCCTTAATACTGCTGCTGCTGGGTGGCTGTGGCAAGGTTCACATCCTGCTACGGGGAGGGGGAAGCTGCTCCTGCTGACAGTGCTGTGGACAGGGGGTGAGTGGCACCTGCTGGTTCAGGGCCAATGACCAGCACCTGCTGCTGCTGGCTGCTGGGGGGTTCACTTATAAATGCACACCTGTTAAGGTGAATGCGTCCTCCTCCTGTTCCACTCTGTCCAGAGTCAGACCCACTACCATTAGTCCCTTGCATCATTATTTAAAAAAAAAAAGTTTTATCAAACTACTAAAGAAAGAATGAAAAAGGGGGGAGTGAAACACACACACACACACACACACTCACACAAGATAAACAGAGAAAATAGAACACAAGAGAAAGATAAACTTTTGTTAAATAAAGAAATAGGGGATGCACAGAAGTTCAACACACACACATACGCACACATACACACACACACACACACACATATACACACATACACACACACAACACAACACAACACAAACTCTCACTCTCTCACTCGCAATTCACAAAACTATACATTTTCTCTCTCTCTCTCTCTCTCTCTCACACACAGTCTCTCCTACTGTCTATCTCTGCTGTTTCTTCTGGCACTATCAACATGGCCCACTGGGCTGAACACTATCCCACCCCCCAATCCCCCACCCAGGCCCTCTCTCCTCTGCCAGTACCTGCTGACACTACTTGAATGTTTGTTTATCTACACATGTGTTCAAGCAATTGTATGTAATACTATGTATCTTTGTTCATGCAACTATGTAATGCTTTGTTGACTCTGTATGTCTGTGTTCTGTAAACATGTACAAATCTGTTACTCTGTTTTGACTGTACTCTGTAAACTATGTTCACCATGTGTGTCCTCTCTGTGATGAAGTACCATTGTAAACAAGCTGCTGGCTCAAAGGTTGTAAATCCGATTATACAATAAATAAATAAATAAATCTCTGTCTCTATCCTACAAACTGCAGGAAAAGGATGTAGATTCAGTAGCTTCTTGTCTGAGTACAGGCACACATGTGACCTGCAGTCTGCTTCAGAAAGCAAGTAATATGACATGCCTTTCTTCCTAATTTTGGCTTAGTTAAATGCTAAGGTCAAACTTACCAGCAGAAGCAAAATTTATAGGCGAAATTTCACTGCACAATATGGGTGAAATTTCGCACAGCTGTACAGATGAAGTTCCGCACAACTATAAAGGCGAAATTCCGTCCCAAGGTCGTAATTTAGCAAAATGTTCCACGGTGCAAAATTGGTGATTTAGCTGGAATTTTGCTGGCGAAATAAAATTTTGCTGCATCTCTCCTCAGAAGAGGATATTTTAAACAACTTAAAACTTGTTATGAGAGGTTCTTACACCCTAATTGGCATGCTATCTGTACACCTTAAACAAACTATACTACTATATGCATATGTTATTCTAACTTATAGGGCATAGACACTTACCATACAAGAGTAAGTGTTAGGGTACATAATGATTTGTATTTTACTTTACTTTCTTTATGCCTGGAAACTGCACATAGTAGGCCAAGACACCTGTGTCTTTGTAATCTTCTGATATAGTATTATATAGTTGGCACTGCCTCTTTTGGATTTATGTATAATTGCACTACATCCCGTGTTTTGCATGTGCCATCTAAGCCTTCATTGTTCTATGATGTAGCTGACTTAGCACATATTGTATAAGACTAGACAACACTGTGGAGCCACTTAACATTTGGCCAATAGGGCTTATTTTATTTATCTAGCACCGCTTCTTACAAATGGTTACCACAGTAATAATCTACAGTATATAATATAATATAATGTATTCCCCCTGGAGACCTTCTTCACTCCTTGGGATATAGGGGAACATTAGGCTTGGCTCCCAGTGCCTTATGGTAAGAACTGATTTTCCTTCCTTTTGGTGTAATAAACTAGATTTATTACCTATATACAGGGCCCCTACTTTTCTACGGCAAATTGGGACCAAGTTCTGCGGCAAGACTACCATTTGCTGCAGAACTTCTGCGGCGGTGGTTTGTAATTTCTGTGAAGTTCTGAGGCACTAACAAACTACCACATCACAGTGACAGCTTGTCATCCTGACTTCACTTTCATGGCAGTTTGTACAGCAATCAGGATGGTGGAAAGCACAGTAACACTAGTTCAAAAAATAACAGACTTATAAAAATAATTTTATGCCTAAAAAAGCAAAACAAATGTCTCTCCCTTAAGGTCCTAGCCTGTTGCATAAATGACATATGCAGAGGGGATCATATGTGATAATCTAGTTACTTCTATATGCATGCTATCTATCCCCTAATGAGGTTTCCACTATCTATCACTTATGTATTTGTATGTGCTTTCTACACCACTCATGAGGTTCCCTCTGTGTATCACTTATATATTTATATGCAATCTGTAACATACATACAAATGTGTGTGTGTGTGTGTGTGTGTGTGTATTTTTTTTAATTTCCATGAACTTGCATCCTCATTCATACAGGTCCCATTAGAAATTGAATAGAGGAGTTATTGCAAAACTCATTTTTGATGTCAACCTGCTTTCTCTGACACACTGCGTAACACCATCAGACCATGACATGCATGTGAACTGATTGTGAGATAGAGCTCTCCAGACCAGCACAATGTGTCCACCATGTGACAGAACACTGCACCATACCTTCCCAGGCTCTGAGCAATGATGTGTTCCACCAATCCTTGTGCTGCCCAGCCAGCTCCCAGAGCTAATCTCTGAACCTGAGTTGCCGGCAAGGAAACACAGCATGCTACCCTCTGGCCCAACAGCTGTCTCTGCACACAACATTCCTCCGTAACTTTTAGGTGATTCTATCAACCAATGACGATATGTAATCAATAACCCTGGCAAAAATGCGTACAGTGCAATTTATTTATTTAACAGGTCTATTCTTTCAATAGGTCTACACATTATTATATTCCACTTTTCTGGGCATAATTACTTTATTTTTCTTAAAAATGACAGTTAAATTCATTTTACCAGTTATTCATTTCAGATGGCATCTCTGTACCTTAAAGGCACAAATAGGTTTGTGCAAAGTGAGGTATGGACTTAACAGGTCTGTGCTATTGACAAAGTTTTGTTTAAGTTGGCCCTAGTGCAATAATGTAAGACTGAAAATTGTATTAGGCTGTAGTGCAGGTTGAGCAAATATCACCATGCCTGATGTGCAGCCACTGTCTCTGGCAGTGGGAGCTGTGGTAGATAAGTGACTGTTCATTTCTGTTGCAGATTGCAGCCATTTCATTAGCTAATGTATGATGTTATAGCAATGATAACATCACATTCTGAGTATATGGGGGTTTAGGATATAAAAAGAGGGGAAGGGAACCAGATTCTATGGGAAAAACAGAAATATTAATAAAAAATCAACAAGAAGAGTGAATTCTGCGGCACCGCAGAAGTTCTGCAGTAGATTGCAAGTTCTGCGCAAAATTCTGTAGCTGCAGAATTCTAGGGGCCTTGCCTATATATAACTTGTCTGTGACTCATTTGCATCTCTATTACCGCAAAGAATCTGATCGGGGCTATCCACCGCAACATATTGGCCACTGCGTGCAGGCAGTGTGGATGGTGCAAAATTTCACTTGTTGCTTAAAAATTTCCCTTCCCTACGGGTTCAGTGGGTGTGCACTCTGGCACCACCTCTCCCATTACTTTCAACTCTGCATCAACTTGCAAAGTCTGGCTGCTTACTGGGCTCGGGCAATGCCGACTCTCCGTGCCCAATGGCAGTTTTGAGTTGCAAGACTACGAGTGTACAGTAGCCTGAGCATCTGCAAGATTTGACTGTTGTGGATCGATGATAGCACGGCAGCCTCTTGCAGGATAAGGATTTTGAGTTCCCCCAATTAACTTTACTGGTATCACAATGTCCACGACATCAAATATATGCACAGACTTGAGACTTGACATCTCTAACTTCCTTACCTCCCATGGAGACTGGAGTGACTTCGCGCTGGATGCAATTCAATCTGCAAGCCCTGTACTGGGGATTTAAACCCAGTACTCTGAGGCAATACAAACAGCCAAAAAGCATTAGGCTAAAGGGCTGTTGGTTGTGGCTCTATCTGCTGCTTTAGAAGCCTCTGAAATGAGGTTTTGTTCTCTTGAACTGCAATTCTCATCCCTTAAGAAAGAGATGGAGTTGCAGGCATCTGAAAGTTTGAAAAGGAGCAACAGCTGGAAACTGAACTTCAGTCATTGTGAAATGAGAAAGAGACTCTATTGCACTGTTCTGGTAAAGGTAGTGAGAGAGATTTATGTATGTTGTGAGAGTAATGTAAACGTTTGAGACAGGATAAGAAGCAGGTTTTGCAAATGAATGACTTACTGAGTAATACGAATGAGCAATTTTGTAAGGAGATGGATGAGTTACAAGATGACCTGAAATGGGTAAGTGATGAGCTGAATATGGAACTTAGGGACAACTGCAAATTGAGCACCATGTATAGAGTGTTACAGAACGATTTTGTGAAAGGTGTGGAACAGAGCATTGCAAAAGTTAGTCACACAGATTGTAGAGAAAAGATGGTGAAACTGCACCATCAGCAAGAGGTTTTGGCTGGTCATGTCAAGGTGATGGACGGGTTTCATTACACACCCATAGACCTCACATCATCAGGAGATTAGAGATGCAGTGAAATTAAATTTCACCAGCGAAATAGCGGCGAAATCTACAGTTTCTCCACACAAAATGTTTCGCAAAAATGCAGTGGAATTTCATCCGCAATTTCAACAGCTTACCAGTCCACTACCAGTAGAGAAATTTTACCTGCAGGAGGTAAAATTTCACTCTCGGGTGGTGAAATGTTGCCAGAAGTGGTGGAATTTCACCAGAAGTGGCAGACATTTGCCTGTGGTGGCGACATTTTTCCCACAGATGAAATTCCGCCTGCTTAGGAGCAAAATTTTGCTCACAGCCACAAGAAAATTTTGCATTTCGCCCAGTAAAATATTTCACGCAATGCGTTAATTACGTAAAATATTTCACTGGGTGAAATATTCCAATTTTGCACAACACTACTGGAGATGACAACACTAATGACAACATCTCCCAATATGGCACCCAGTCATGCCCTTACTGTGGTCCAGTATCCTCCGCCACCCACAAGATGGCAGATCCCCTTGCTATGACAGCACCACCTTACATCACTAATGGAATGATGATTTTCATGTGCGACACTAAGATGGCCTCCCCCATGGAGGGGGGAGGTCTAGGCCTACCAATAGCCTCTCTGATTGCCACCTTGACATAGGTCTACAGGCAGGAGATTGATAGAATGATTGAGACTGCCCTTGGCAATTCAGAATTGCCTGAGAGAAGCAAACAGGCCTTCAAAGCGCATATGAAACAAATAACGAAGGAGGTCACTTCCCAGGATTCAGTTTTCTGTACTGTGGCCAATGCCACAATGGAGGCTGCTCATCACGGTGCATGAGACACCCTTACCTCTGACCATGTCCCCAGTAATCCCTTCCAGATGGCCCACTCTGTACCACAGATCACTGACAGCATAGGCCGTATGGGCCCCACTGACAATCTCCCTGCCATATGCAGAAAGTACAGTCCAAATGTGAGATGCTCAGCCTAACAGAGGACTACCAGGTTCAGATCCTCTGACAGACCATCGATCCCGGCCTATGGGAGAAACTCCCAGATGTAGCTCAACGAAATACCAGAGCAATGTTTGATCAGATCGCAGTGGCACTCATCTCCGCGTACAACCCAGGGGTGGTTGAGGTGATATTGGCCCATCCCGTAACACAAAATGCCAAAGAAAGCCCTGAAACACTTCATCAGAGGCTGTGGATGGTCTATCAAGCTGGCAAACATCTTGAGGGTGAAGCTGCAGATGCCAACCTAACTGAATACAAAAATTTGTATCTCCAGAACATGCTTCCGGCTATCCGTGAAAGGGTGGAACCAACCATTTTCCCCACCACATGCAAATTTGTAGATGTCCTTCAAAAAAGGGAGCATGTGTACCAGCTCTACCTCTGAAACCTTGGATCCGGTTTGAAAAAGGTGGGTGCAGTACAGTCTACCAGCGAGTCCACAACCCACTACACAGTGGAGGGCAAGGCCCAAGACAAAAAGCCCACATCATCGGACAACAGACAGCACTCCCAGTCTTGAGATGGGACAAGAACCACAACAAGCACAAATGCAATTAATATTCTGATTCCAATCAGGGCAATCAAAACAATTGATTAGGCCCTTCCTACCGAGATATCGCAGAGGAGAATAAAAATATCCGGAATCTTCTTGGTCAGGTTTGATCGATAGTGGATGCTGTCCCATCGCATGACATCAGAGCTCTTTCCCCAAGACAACAGGCCTCACTAGGCTGCAGAGACTCTGGAACCATAGGGAACCAGGCTGCACCAGGCCTAAACCCCAACACTACACCCTTCGCTGCAGCTGTCCAGGACCAGGAAGAAGCCCGGCAAGAATAGGCCCAATCACTCTTTTAGGAGCTTCCTGGTACTAGCAGTATGGATTGACAATTACAGGCCCCGTATTGTGAACAAGCTGGCTTTTAACACAAATGGAAGGTTTTGCACCAAGGTTGCTGTCAGAGGCCACCAACTAACTATGCTTCTTGTTACAGGTTTGACTATATCTGTATTACATGATGATGATCCAGCAAACTTTCCTTGGTCTACCTGATGGAGGACCAATATGTCAGGCGTAGATGGTGCAAAGCTATCTACGGACCACTCGATTGTACTTTCAGTGGTTATAGGAAACCTAAACTCACACCATACCTTTGAACTTATGGTGTTATGTGATCATCCTAGCATCTTGGGGATTGATTTTTTCATGCCACATGACTGTATGGTGGATCTTGTCAATATGCTCCTGATCCAATCAGATGACAATATCACATTGCCATGATTTCTTTTTCTTTTTTTTTTTGTTCCTTGGCTCTTGGGCTTGACGCTCCTTCGGGCCAGCCTAGGCTCCATTGGAACCTTTCTTCCTCCCCCTCACTCCATATCTCATATTGCAGCCATCTCAGAAGGGGTAGTCTGGGCTTAACCCTGCACCTGATGGGTCCCCTTCCTCCAAAGGGAAAGGCACCACAGGGGCAACCAGCACACTCCTTTCAGCCCTCTGAGAGCTGCTGAGATGGGGATTGATGACCAGGGCTCCTTGGCCACAACGGGAACTGGAAGCCATCATCTAGCCAGCAGGGGAGCCACTAATTTTCCCTGTTTCTTTTCCCCAGGGCATGGTGTGCCACTGATGTCTAGCCGAGTGTCGATGTCCACCGCGCCCCCTTCAAACTTCTGTCTCCTGTGCTCCCAGCCTCTTCCAGGAGTCAGCATGCAGTGAGGCAGTGTACCACCCTCCCTCCTGGGAAAGTGAGCAGTCGGCGGATGCTCAAGCTTTCTCCTTCTGGCCGGCTCTCCAGCAACCCTGGTCTGTTCCTGAACCCGGGTTGCCAGCATCGCAGGCAGAAATCCAACCGCTGCACCGATGGGCTGGCCCCTGCCATGATTTCTGATTTGCATGTGGTTGCAGCTGTATCCACTAATGACAAGGAATATGACATCTTAGCTCTATTTCAAAATCACAAGTTTTTCAAGAGACTCCTACCCTTCCTGCAAGAAGTATTTGGATGCTTTTTTGCCACACACAATCCTGATTGTGGGAGGATGCAAACCATTATCGAAATCCCAGACCAAGCACGTGACAGGCAAAGGCAGTACCCTTTTCCTGCTGAGGCCTTACCGTCACTCAGAGAAACCATTCTGTCATTCCTCAATCAAGGTGTAATTAGGCCTTGTGTCTCGACCGCCAATTCACCTATTTTGCCAGTGAAAAAAAAAACATGGGATCTTGGAGACTCTCAACTGATTATAGGAGACTTAGTCAAGTCACTCCCAGCTGCTTACCTGTGGTAGCACCAGCAGCTGATGTGCTTAAACTGCTGCCCCCTGCTCACCAGTGGTTCAGCACTCTTGACATCTCCAATGGGTTTTGGTCTCTGCCACTGACCCTCAAAAGCCAGTACAAATTTGCTTTCACCTTTGAAGGTCAACAGTACACATGGACCTGCTTACCCCAGGGGTTTCACAATAGCCCCTCCCACTTCCATCAACACGTGATGGACACCCTGGAGGATTTCTCCACCCCACAATATTTTCTGCAGTATGTGGATGACTTATTGTTGGCAACTGCAACCAAAGTACAACATTTTAACCTCTTGGATGAACTACTGACCCTCCTACAGAGGGCAAGCCCCAAATGCAACCCTGCAAAGGCACTGCTATGCCTGCAGTCCTTGCTCAGAAGGTAAATGATACTCCAAAATCTATTGCATATGCATCCCAAATGTTGGCAGCAGTGGAACAGAAGTACAGTCTTTATGAAAGAAACCTTCTGTCTACCTACTGGGCTGTCAAGCATTTTCTGAATATCATTGGGTACTCACCTATCATCATCAACACCAACCAAATGCCACTGCTTTCCTGCTATCAGTCAGTGTGAAGGATGGAACATTATCAATGCCAGACTGACTCACTGGTATCTTCTTCTCTAGGACCGAGATATTCAGGTCCACCCTGCCAAATTCAAATCAATTCTAGCCCATGGTCTTCTATACTAAGAAACACCACACAATTGTGCACTACAGCACCCTGATTTGCCTGAACCAGGCCCATTTCATCCGACAACACCAAAACTCCTTGCAGACACTTCTCTGTTTCATGTCTTCACTGATGGGTTTGCCTCATATTACCAAGGAGAACAGGTAGCTGGATTTGGAGTGCTCTTCGTGTGTCCCAATGACAACACTGTTGGCATCTCCAAACATTGCAATGTTGCATCATCACAGTATGCAGAATTGGCAGCTGTGGCCTGTGCCCTCGAGCTTGTACAACATGGTACTGAGGACATTATCATCTTCATACACTCCAACTGGGTTTGTTGCTCCCTTACTGAATTTTTACCCTTCTGGCAGAATAACTCCTTTGAATCTTCTGATGGCACACCCATGAAATATAAAACACTTGTTGTCTATATTCACAGATTTACCCAGTACTTTAAGCACAGTCTGTTCATCCACAAAATTAAAGCCCACTCCAAATCTGACCCTAACCATTCTTTCAATGATCAAGTGGATGCTCTTTTAAAAGAGGTTGCTCAAGATGGGGGGGGGGCATGGACAATGGATCACCCTGATGCTCTAGCAGCTGCACAGATAGCTGCTCTCAAGAAGAATTCAGAACTTTTTATGCCACTGGATTTGTCCACTGCACAATACTCAGACCTCAAACTAAAAGATATGTTCTGACTCTTTGACAAAGGAACTGAACAAGGCTTACCCACTCGAAGTCCCTACAAGAGACATGTAAGTAAGTTACATTTGTCACAAGATGGGAAATTGATTTGATAACAGCCAGAGGACTTGCCCTACAAGCTGAGGGTAGTCCCTCAATTGTTGAGATCTGAATTTCTCCACTAGGTTTATGATACTCCAACTGGTAGGCACCGGGAAGTTGAAAATACACTCCAGATACTCAAAACTGTTGGTTGGTGGCCTGACATTACCAAAGATAGGTCAGACACTACATTGACAACTGTCTGATTTGCACTCAGAACAACCCAATACCAACCAAATGAAATGTCTAACTACTGCCACAAAGACATGCTGGACCTTGGCATGCCATACAGATTGACTTTATTGGTCCATTGACCAATATCAGCAGGAACAACAACTATGCACTTGTGGTTACTGACCTATTCTCTAAGTGTGTTGAAGCCTTCCCCACTAAGAACTATAAAGTCAAATCAACTGCTAAGGTCTTGGTAGAACAGGTGTTCTCCAGGTGGGGTCTACTTCTGAAGGTGGACTCTGACAAAGGAACCAGTTTTACAGATGAGTTAATACAAGAAGCACTTGAACTTCTAGGGGTATACCAGAAGTTCCACGTACCTTACCACTCTCAATCTTAGGTCAGGTAGAGAGAGTCAACAGACATATTAAACAAATGCTTTCCAAATTTATTGAGGACAATCCCAAGGACTTGGATTCCCTGTTGCCTTTACTCCTTATGGCAATTGGGGTGCTCCTTCAACCACCACCCAGTTGACACCTTTCAAGGTGATGACTGGTAGAATTATGAAATTACCTAAACACCTGTTGTTTGACCTGAACACCCCCACTGCAGACAGATTGTCTGTAGACAAGTATGTGGCCAAACACAAAGACCAATCTGTATGCTGCACATTGCATGGACAAGGCCCAGCAACAGTTCAAACTCCAGTTTGACAAATACGCACAAGAAGTGGATTGGCAAGTTGGAGATCAGGTAATGGTACTCAGATTTGCTCACCCTACACATTCCTTCTCCAATAAGTGGGAAGGACCCTACCCCATTGTCAACAAACTCAGTCCCACAGTTTATCAAGTTATACTTCTCCAGAACAAGAAACTTACTGAAAAATGGTTGCATGCTAACCAGCTGAAGTTTTACAATGGAGTATAATTACTTTTCCTAACCCCATTGGAAGGAATTGCAACAAATTACCTTTTCTTTTTCCTTACAGGTAATCCTGCAAGATGGCTATCTTGCACCTGATTCTCCTCATCTCAGGAGCTTTCCCCTGCATCCAAGGCATGGTGAGTCACATCCTTCCACATTTTGACCATCCTCCTACAATTATTCCAGAAGGAGTTAGTATTACTGTCCCAAACAAAATAATTATTATCCCGGAAGGCAAGGACTCCTACCTCACTGCCTTGGTTGTGGCCCCTAACAAATTTTCCAAGCAAATTGAATGGCAAACAGATTTATATGGTCAAACTCTCCCTGTGGTCTGCTTATCTTATGGGACCTTCCATGGTAGGCCCAATACCAAAATTGCCCCAAATGGTACTTTGTCCATTCTACAAGCTAATCATAGACATTCTGGTTTATTCAAACTTACTGCTTTGATTGACCCTGCCTTTTGTGAGAGGTTCCCTCAAGACTCCACAAAAGAATTCTGTACACACAACTATATGGCTACAGCTGCCATTTTTGCTTGTTTTACCTCCAACTGAAGCAGAGCTTACTGAATGTGCCCCACAGGAACCTGGTCCACTTAGCGGTCTAACTGCAAATTCTATCCCAGATACTCTCATTAATAACTTACAGTTTTTGCATGTTCCTGTTATTTTCCACCTCACACATTGGAATATGGCAGAATTTGGTATGTGTTCCACTACAAACACTTCTAAGTTTTTCAGCACTATGTTACTCTATAGTCTTGCAGCCTATCAGACACACACTCAAGATCCTGTAGCTGGTATACATATTATTGAACATTTAGGTTTATTCAGACACAGACCAGATCTCTCCAGTAAAAAGAATCCATCATCATGCAAGAAACATACAGATTCTGCTGATGTTACCAGTGCAACTGGCACCATATCCAGACTCTTTGGATCCAGCATGTCCATCTGGAAAAGGGAAGGCATTGCTGCCATCAAACGTCACACATTAAAATTCCAGGAGGCCATGAAGAATGATATTTTATCCCCACTGATACATGGTGTGGATAGAATTAGTCAGGAAGCACACTTCACAGTGTACAATATGAGATATATTGCTAAATGTTTTAGTGATACCAAAGATAAATTAAATCAATTTATTTTCCAGAATGATAAGGAGGCAGACAAGCAATATCTTGCCAGGGAACTTTTCTGCTCTGCTTATGGTCCTTATGTCATAACCACCATCAATAATCTCTTCCATGATTTGGAATCTGGATATATTACAGATATCATTCATGATAGAAGAATTTCTAAATGATATTGCCCACATTGTAAATCTACATCCTGTATTACAATGTGTATGTCTAGATCAATTTCAATTCCTGTTTCAACTGCTAGGAATTTAGGATATATTACAAGACATTCTAATAGAGGACATTGTTACACTGCTAAATGTTATACTGCCTGTGATACTATGTTTGTTACCTTTACTGTATCCTTACCACATTTTGATCCTCAAAATACATTTGATAAGCTTGCCTCTGTTTACTCCATTGAGTATCTCGATGAAAACATCTACAGAGAACACATCGACTTGCCATCTCTTCTGGTGTACTATCTGATCCTGGAAGCATGGGTCTCACCTCATACGGACTACTGTGCACATAAGGGCTATCATTATTTGTGTAGTTGTGATGTTTTGACATCATCAAACTGGTATGTGGTTAATCACCCAATAGTATTGATTGGTCCTTCATTTTGGACCAGGACATTTCTTCTAATGACACAGATACCCCTGAAGCTTCATCAGGACCATCACCAGTGGTGAACACTGGACGTCTCTACAACACTTATTCAGAAGAGGTTCATCAGCTGACTACAAGACATAGAAATCAATCTTTCACATGCCCAGTTAAACTACAGCAAAGGAGGCTACCAACTGTTATAATGACTTATAATTCTGATGGACAGTACTGCATTGTTACAAACCATAAATCTTTTTCCTATGGTGATAAAGTTTGTGATATTAAGCACCCTAACCCTTAGTCAAAACCCGCATAAAGGTTAGAAAATGCTGTTGGTTTACAGCAGACATCAAGGCAGCACTATTAAAAAGAGACAAGCTCTGGAAGCTAGCACGCAGATCCCACAAAGCCGAAGACTGGCATCTTTTCAGAATAGCCAGACACCACTGTACAAAGCAAATTCGGGAAACCAAGTCCAACTTCTATCACTCTGAACTCAACACTGCTTCCAACTGCCCTACCAAGTTCTGGTCCACAATAAAAGAACTTTCTGGTAATACCACAGGAAACATCTCCTCTCAAAAATTATTTCTGACTGTAACTATCAACAACAATAAAGAGACACTACAAACCTGCAACAATCACTTTGCTACTGCAGGGCTAGCTTTTGATAACTCACCTACATGCAACCTACACTCCCAGCTTACCATGCAACCTTCAGAATCTAGTCCCTCAGATGCAGTCTTTTCATTCTCTCCTGCCTCACTAAAAGAGATAGAAGATCTCCTCCTCTAGTTGGACACCAGAAAAGTGCTGGCGCTGACACCTTCGATCCATACTACCTAAAGATTTCCTATCATGTCTTGGCTGTACCAATTACGCATCTATTTAACTTGTCCCTTTCTCAAGGGACCCTCCTCAAACTGTGGAAGACCGCACATGTTATTCCGTTGCTTAAATCTGGAGACCCCTGTGATCTAAACAACTACAGGCGCATCTCCCTTCTCCCGGTACTATCAAAACTTCTGGAAAAAATCATGAATGCCCAGCTGAAATCTTTCATAGATGATACTAACCTGCTAAACCCGGCAATCTGGTTTCAGAACTGAACATAGTACAATCACGGCCTTGTCAAGGTGACAAATGACTGGCAATGCAGTTAGAAACAAAATTTGTCTGCCCCATTTTCTAGACCTAAGTAAGGTCTTCAATACTGTCGACCACAGCCTCCTTCTTTCTTCATTAAAAGCTATTGGTCTAGACTCTACCTCCTTGCATTGGTTCAACAACTACCTTTCTGATAGGCACCAACAGGTCAAGGCCGAAGGTGAACTCTCTCCCTCAAATCTGTTAAAAAGAGGTGTTCTGCAGGGATCCATCCTGGGGCCACTCCTATTTGTCATATACATCACCAGGAGCTTGGGAAACAAGTTGCCAGAGTTCCAGGCCATGCTGTTCGAAGGGGGGTGGATGTGGTGGTGGTCACGGAGATGTGGGCCAACAAAACCATGACTGGGACCTAAACATGTGGGGTACACTATGCTTAGGAAGGATAGAAAGGAGGGCAGAGGGTGGAGTGGCTATGTTCATTAGAGATGACATAGAAATTGCTAGGAGTAGAAAGAGGCAGAGGGAAGCGTGGAGGCCTTATGGGTCACCTTGATCCCCAACAGGAGATAAGGTCAAGCTGGGTGTAGTATATAGGCCCCAGGATGAGTGATATTCTAGGAGGATGGTTTGCTGGACAACATCATTGCCCAGTGTGGACCAAAGGGGAAGGAGTGGTGTTGATGGGGACCTTAATATGCCAGGTACAAACTGGGAACCATGTCCTCTAAAGGTGGCCAAGGAGCAGAGGCTGATGGACGGCTTCCAGGATGTGTTCTTAACACAGCATGTGATGGAGCCCACAAGGGAGGGGCATGTCCTGTACATGGTTCTGGCAGATGGGGATCTGGTAAGGGATCTGGTTGTAGAGGACCCCCTGACTGGGAGCGACCACAATACTGTCTGGTTTCAAATAAGCATGGGGGGTGAGATCTAGGACACTGGCAGTGGACTTCAGGGGGGCAGACTTTGTGGGCATGGGAAATATTCTTAAGGATCACTTGAAGGGGATTACATCAATGACAAGTGTGGAAAGGGGATGGGAGGTCATAAAACGAGGACTTCATGAGGCAATCAGGATCTGCGCTAAGTTGAAATGTAAGGAGCAAGGTCACATAAACCATGCTGGTGGTCCAGTGAGGTACAGGTAGCAGTCAGAGAAAAGAAGGCGCTACAAAAATATAAAACAACAAGAGGGATAGGGATAAGGAAATGTACCATCTTGCATCTAGAAAAGTCACCCTGATGGTGAGGGAGCAAGTCCAGCAAAGAGCAGCGGCTGGCACAGGGGATACATGGAGGAAAAGGGTTCTTCCGTACATTGGGAGCAGAGAAAACTAAGGGCCATCTCAAGCAGATTGAGATCAGAAGGAGGGTGGGTGGAAGAGGCGAGGGACCAGGCAGAGGTATTTAATGAGTACTTTGCCTCTGTGTTCACTAGGGAGGGGATGGGATATCTACAAAGCAAGGCATTATGGGAATAGAGCGGCAGTGAGTGGGATCAGGGGAGCAACAGAAATGGAGCAAGAGGAGGGAGAGGTACCCCAGGGGTGTCCATCTGGATAAGGATAAAAGGCCAGTAAGGTGGAGGGATAGATGATGCTATCTCCACCAAAGGGGTGGTTAGCCCTCAAGGCCCTAAAGAAAGACAAGTCTCCTGGACCAGGTGGCATTCATCTGAGAGTACTATGGGAATTGGCAGATATACTGGCTGCACCCTTGGTGGAGCTCTTCAACAGGTCACTTGAGATAGGGAGGGTACCTAGGGATTGGCGAGAGGCACATGTGGTGTCAATCCATAAAGGGGGATCGAGGGAATTACCAGGTAACTATAGACCCATCAGTTTGACCTCGGTGGTGGGAAAATTATTGTAGAGTATACTAAAGAAATGATTGGAGGTGTACTTGGAGGAGGTGGGAAGTCTGGATAGTCAGCAACATGGGTTTGTGCCAGGTAGATCATGTCAAACCAATCTTGTGGAGTTCTACGAATGGGTAACATCAGAACTGGACAGGAGAAAGCCTGTGGATGTATTATTCTTGGACTTCAGTAAGGCGTTTGACTCTGTCCCCCACAATGGTCTGGTGGAGAAACTGGTGGGGTTAGGAGTAGGCCCTTGATGGTCAGATGGATTGAAAACTGGCTAACTGGATGCATCCAGAGAGTAGTGGTCTGTGGAGAGCTCTCGAACCCAGAGAGGTTGGTAGTGGGGTACCGTGAGGGTTCGATCCTGGTCCCATCCTATTTAATGCATACATATCGGACATCAGGAGGGTATAGGGTGTGAAATGAGTCTCTTCGCTGATGACTCCAAGATGGGAGCAGTAGTTGAGGAAAGGGGAGGTTGGCCCTGCAAGGGGACCTGGACACCCTGGAAAGCTGGGCTCACACATGGAAATTAAATTTCAATATCACCAAGTGCAAGGTGTTGCATCTTGGGGGGGAAACCCTAAACACAGGTACACCCTGGGAGGGGAGGCACTGGAGGCCTCAATAGGGGAAAAAGACCTAGGGGTCATGGTGGATGCATGTATGAATAACTCTGAGCAGTGCAGGAGAGTGGCTAGCAAAGGCAAACAGGATGTTGGGATGACATGAGAGGGGATCACCTGTAGGAGCAAGGAAGTGATTCTGCCGCTGTACAATGGACTGGTTAGACCACACCTTGAGTACTGTGTACAGTACTGGAGACCACATCTGAAGAGGGACACAGCCCTGGAGAGGGTACAGGGAGGGCAACTAAGATGATGCAAGGGCTAGGGATTTGACGATGAGGACAGACTTGAGGAGCTCTGCCTGTTTTCATTGGAGGAGAGGAGAGAGGGGGACATGATTGAGGTCTTCAAGTACCTCAAGGAATAAATAGGGTAAACATGGAGGGATCTTTAGACTAAAGCAGGGAGGTATCACCAGAGGGCATGGTTTGAAGTTAGAAGGTGGAAGGGTGAGGAGGAAAGAGGAGGAGGTTTTTCACTGAGGGGTGGTGGACCCTTGGAATACACTGCCTGGCGAGCTGGTTCAGAGATCCACAGTGGAGGGCTTTAAGAGAGGGTGGGACAGACACAGAAAGTGGATGTATCAGATGATGGCCTGTCCCGGGGGGGGTTGGGATGGATGATAGGGGTTTCTGGAACACAAGGGAGAGGAGGGCCTCGGCACCCAACTAGGGATCTGAGGTTCGAGCAGACTCAATAAGGCCTAATCTGCTGGCAAATAGTATAATATAGACTCAGGCATCAATGAGGTGAAAATTAATCTTTTCACAGATGATACAGTGATCTAGCTAAGCCGTACAACTGCTGAAACTGCCTGTAGCGACCTGCAAGCTGACTTCAACATACTTCAATACCAGCTCCATAGTAAAAAATTGCTACTTAATGCCAAAAAGACAAAGGCAATGCTATTTTCTCCTATTAACCATGCATCCTATCCTGCTCTACCCCCATCATCACCCTCCTAGGAGAAACTCTGGAATTTGTGCCGAAATTCAAATACCTGAGGGTCTGGCTAGACTTCAAACTCTCCTTTGCAGACCACCTGGAGGATTTGTTAAAAAAAACTGAGGCAGATACTAGGTCTCTTCTTCAGGTTAAACTGCCAACTAACTACAGAGGCCAAGAGACAGCTAGTTCAGTCTACATTCATTTCCCTAATTGATTACGCCGACTTTATATACAGCCAATGTGCTACTTCATACCTCGGTAAATTGGACATACTTTATCACAGAGCCCTGCGCTTCATCACTGGTCTCCTCTTCTCCACCCATCACTGCTCTTTATATGCGGCCATAGGTTGGACCTCCCTACACTACAGATGAAATAAAAATGTCACTCTCTGGACATACAGAGCTATCACTGGCAAACTTCCACAGTACATTGTTTATTGCCTGACTCTCAATATGCCTGAAACCTATGCCCTAAGAAGCTGTTCACTGATTTCTCCGAAAGCCCAAAGCCCTAACACGTTTTGGGAGAGCTGCCATAGGATTCGTTCTACCATCACTCTGGAATGTGCTACAGAAATCGCTGAAACTGAGGACTCCTGTTAGTATTACTGTGTTTAAGTCCTTATACTCAAAATATGTTACAGAAGCCTGCAACTGCTTCCTACGATCCTAGATCTGGAATGTGCTACAGAAATCATTGAAACCGAGGACTCCTGTTAGTCTTACTGTGTTTAAGACCTTATACTCAAAATACATTACAGAAGTCTGCAACTGCTTCCAATGATCCTAGCTTACTTACACCCCCCTTCCACATCATCTCTGCTTTTTCCATCCTCCATCCTTCTTGTATCAGTGCATAACTTGTCCCTGAGCCACCTACTTATCTACTGCCCTAAATCTCACCCTCCCTCACCCGCCTATTCCTTGTATACCCACAGCATCTTATTCCTTCACTCCTAGTATTATCCCAGTTCCAGCCTCCCCCCCCCCCACTGGCTGCCCACTTCTCCTGACACATGTCTCCTCCTTGATACACCTGTCTTTTAAACTGACTATGTATGTCTCTTTGCTTGTAGTATCCACTTCAACTAATCTCTTCGGCTGCTATAATGCCTTTACCTTACAGGAATACTAAACCATGTATGTTGTTGTATCTGGTATAAATTTTTACTGACTTGCTACCCTATTGTTATGTATACCCTTACCGAATTGTCTTTTACCTGAACCCAAATGTATTTTTACTTATCCTGTCTATTGCAGGCCTACCTGTACTGTTTGTACTCTTGCATCTACTGTCTATTTGTCTGTATATAAATGCATTGTTACTTGACTTGTGTAATGCAGGTCCACCTTATAAATGAGCTTGCTCAATGGTGTTCGCCTTGATAAATAAAGAATTTGCTAGATTGATTGATTGATTAACTTGTGTATTATTCCTCATCAAACTACTGTAATTGGCCATACAGTGATTACTCCTGTTCCCATCGCAGAACCAGATAAGTCCCTGTTGCAGAGAAAAGATACACACTTCATCCACATCAGTAACAATATCTCCGCAGCCAGAGACACACTAAATACCCTTATCCATGATGGTGATTTCAGCAATGCACTTTCTAATACTTGGTTAGAATTGACTTTTAAAGGTTTTGTTAATATACAAGCATTTTTAATAATAGTATTTTTTATACTAACACTTTGCTGCCTAAGGCATACTCTCGAACAACACCATGAACAACTTGAATTCCTTAACAAGGCTTGTGCATCAGGTCTGTAAACAACAGTTTGTTCTTACTACTTTCCCATAGTGTTGCTGCCTTTTGGGTAAGGCAACAATGGGAGGGGAATGTTATGTGAGGTCCTTACACCCTAATTGGCATCCCATCTGTTCACCTTTGACAAACTATATTATGCATATGTTATACTAACTTATAGGGCATAGACACTTACCATACAAGAGTGAGTATTAGGGTACATTATGATTTGTATTTTACTTTACTTTCTTTATGCCTGGAAACTGCACATAGTAGCCCAAGACACCTGTGTCTTTGTAATCTTCTGATATAATATTATATAGTCGGCACTGCCATCTTTTGGATTTATGTATAATTGCACTACATCCTGGGCCAGATATTCAAAAGGGTTGAGCCATGCGCAACAGGGTTGCGCATGCTCAAGTCCTACATTGCGCCATTCTGCGATATTCAGCAGGAGGCAGTTGCGCCACTGAAAACAGGCTGAGCAACAGCGCAATGCAAATGAATGCATGCTCAACAAGAGGGGGAGGAACCATGCATAAACTGCACAGCCCGATATTCAGCCGGCTGTGCAGAGTTGTGCAGGCGCAACCCCAACCTGAGCCTGCAGGACCTTGAGCCAAAAAAAAGAAGAAAGTCGAGGGCCACCCACAGGTGAACTGCTGTATTGCAGGGCGCAACACAGCAGCTGCCACCTGTGGCTGGCCCCAACTCAGTCCCTGTGCCCCTCAGCCCGATCACGGGCATAGTGTACTCCCTCACCAGCCCGATTCAGGCATCAGCGTCGCCCTCCTTCACATCCCTGGTGGTCCAGTGGATCGAATGCCGATCACGGGCAGAATGTAAATGAACCTCTGATGCTTTAGGCGCCCGATCAGGCAGTAGTCTTCCTCAGTGGGTCCAGTGAGGTAATGCCCGATTCGCAGGGCAGAATGTAATTGATCTCTCAATATCTCTTGCGGTTACAGTGTCCTTCACCTACATTCACGAAGCTTGCCTCACCCTGCCGCCCGCAGCCGGTGGGCAGCATCCCACGCTTGTCGCCTGGGCCGCCTCGGCGACCGATCGCCCGGCAGGGCTGCACGTCCATTGGCAGAGCAAGAGTCAATGGTGTAGCCCATATCAGAGATGATAGTCCAGATTTGTGAATGATTCATTCACAAATCTGGACTGTCATACGTATTGCACGCCCATTGGCTCTTGCTCTGCACTAATCGGGCGAGCACTTACCGGCAGTCAGTCGGCGGGCGGCGGGCGGCGGGTGGATGCTGCTGCCCGCCGCCGCCGGGGAGCAGGGTGGTGGGGCTTCGGGTGGGTGGGGTGGGGGGACATCTAGCCACCAGGGAGATGTTTGGGGGTTCAATTTACATTCTGCCCGTGATCGGGCATTATGGTCCACTGGACCACCAGGGAGATGTTCGGGTGGGGGCACTTTACTTACTGCCCGCGATCAAGCACTAGGGACATGTTCGGGGTTCAATTTACTGCCCACGATCGGGCATTTCGTCCACTGGACCACCAGGGAGATGTAGGGAGGAGGTGGGGAGCCACATTGCTGCCCACACTGAAGTTACAGGTGCGCCGGTCCCGACGGCTGTTGCCCGGCAGGCGCCAAGCCGCAAGTCCGTGGATCGGTGCACCTACATAATGGCATGCAATGAAGCTATAATCAGATGCAAATGGCCCCTGTGCCTTGTATGAATTATGGCCCCATTTCGCATGTCACCTTTTGAATATCGTGATTTTAGCAAGGACGGGCATCATTGACTTGGCCACCACGGTTGAATGCTCCACTCTGACAACTTCGCGGTGAGCTCAAGTTTCACTGGCGCCATGCACTAGTGGCTGTGGCTGTGGTGGTTAAGATTCAAAGGAGTTGCTCAATAGCGCAACTCCTTTGAATATTGCTCAGGCCACACCCCAGCGCAACTATTTTGCGCAGCGCAAGGGCTTGCGCCTCAGAATGGCGCAGTTTAAATATCCAGCCCCCTGTGTTTTCCATGTACCATCTAAGCCTTCATTGTTCTACGATGTAGCTGACTTAGCACATATTGTGTAGGACTAGATAATACTGTGGGGCCACTTACCTTTTGGCCAATAGGGCTTATTTTATGTATATAGCACCGCTTCTTAAGAATGGTTACCATAGTAATTATCTACAGTGTATTAGGTAATGTATTGCGTATTCTCCCTTGGGATCCTCTTCACTCCTTGGGGTATTGGGGGATGCTAGGCCCAGCTCCCAGAGTCTTATGGTAAGAACTGCTTAGGGCAACTGTGATTTTCTTTTGGTGTAATAAACCAGATTTATTACCGATCTGCAACTTGTCTGTGACTCATTTGCACCTCTGTTACCACAAAGAATCTGACTGGGGCTATCCACACCAACAAACTGATACATAAACACTTGTCAGAGGTTAAATATGAGGTAATACTGTCAGACATTTTATCAGTCTCCAAGGCATCACACTGGAATAATAAATAAATAGTAAGGATAAACAACGTTTTGAGGAAATGGTGTCTGCAAAATGGACACATAAGCATAAAACATATGAGCATTTTCAGGGAAAAACAGACTCTTCTACAAAGATGGCCTGCATTTAAATTGCAGTGGAAGCAAACTATTAGGCAGCATGTTAAACAGACAAATGAGCAGATCTTTAAACTAGGGGCGGGGGTGGAGGGAATGCTATTTTACAAGGTAACAACAGGCATTATAATGGACAGAAATGCAGGAAAATTCCAAACTAACTCTAAAACTACTACAAAAGCTAATCTGAAATTTCTGTTGATGAACACCAGAGCCTGGATCCATTCACATATCTGGGATGTGTAGTACGGTATGGTTGCATGCCCATTGGCTCACACTGTGGACCAATGAGCATATAGCCCTACCGAGTGTCAGTCAGCGGCAGCAGGGCGGCAAGTGGGTGGGGAGCTGCCGCCCACCGCTGACCGGGGAGAGTAGTGGGGCCCAGTGGGCTGGTGGGGATGGGGCTACCAGTAGACCACCAGGGTTCGGCGTTGTGGCATTAATGTTTTACTGACACCCATGGGACATAGCAGTCCACTGGACCACCAGGGTTATTGGACTTTACATTATGACTTATGCCCATGATTGGGCTGCAAGTGGTCCACTGGACCACCAGGGATATGGGACACTTATGTTGATACTTAAGTCTGTGATCGGGCTGCAAGCAGTCCACTGGACCACCAGGGATATGGGATGATTATGTTGATATTTAAGCCTGTGATCGGGCTTGCAAGCAGTCCCCTGGACCACCAGAGATATGGGATGTTTATATACTTTAACGTATACCCACAATCGGGCATGTGGGGAGGCGACACCACGAAGGTGCTGCTGGAGCAGGGTGGCTGCCCACAGGTGGCAGCTGCTGCGATGTTAAGCCCTGCAATACGGCAGCTCACCTGTGGGTGGCCAGCCATTGCTTCTTTTTTTTGGCTCACCTGTGTGTTGCACGTAGGAGTTGTGCATGCATGGGCTCAGTACATCCGGGCTGAATATCGGGCTGTGCGGAGTATGCATGTGCATGCCCCTCCCACCTGCGCCACATACATTACTGATGCGCTCCGGCACATCGGGATTTGTGCCAGGCACAATCCCTGTTTGAATATCATGCCGGGGTGCATCAGTGGGTTGTGCATGGTGCAACAGTGTTGCGCCATGTGCAACCCTTCTGAAAATCCAGGCCCCGAAGTTTAAAAAATAAAATGGATGAGCTAACATACACCCTCAAAATAGAAAATATCTCCATTTGTGCTGTAACTGAAACATGGTTCAGCAAGGATGGCTGGGGGACTAACATTCAAAGATACCAAGTGTTTCATCAAGACAGGGAAAACAGAAAAGGCAGAGAAATAGCCTTATGTGTCCTAGATAGTTTAAGAGCCAGTGTGGTACAAATTCCGAATGAAAACAAAAATCAGGAAGAAACAATGTGGGCAGAGACAGAAACTCATAACTCAACATTAACAATAGGTGTGTGCTATATGCCCCCAAACCAGAACAAAGAAGTACATGATAATTTTATAGAACAAATAGACAAAATGGACATATATGGCAATTGCATGCCTGTTGGCGACTTCAATTATCCTAGCATAGACTGGCATAAACAGGCTGGAACAACAGCCCAAGAAAAACAGTTCATATACATAATGGGCCTGATATTCAAAAGGGTTGCGCCATGCGCAATAGGGTTGCGCCTGCGTAAGTCAAAAGTGCGCCATTCTGCGATATTCAGCAGGAGGCAGTTGCGCCACCAAAAACATGTTGAGCAACAACACAATGCAAATGACGGCATGTGCAACCGAAGGGGGTGGATCCATGCATAAAGAGCGCAATGCGATATCCAAAGACTTGAGCAATGCACAACAGCAGAACAGCCGAAAGTTGCGCACCAGCAGAAATGAGCCAAAATAAAAAGGCTCAAGGAAGAGGCGCAAGAACTCCACAGGGATGCCAAGTGGAAGAGAGAGAGAGAAAGACAGTCAGCGACAGGCCAGGGCAGGCAAGGGAAGTGTGGGCCATAGGCTGCAGAGGCCAGCGGGGGGTGCCGGTGCAGTGGAAGCGCAGTCAGGACAGCGGGGTAACAGAGCAACATCAGCGGGGGTCACAAGCCAGGAGATGGACAGTGGCAGCTCTACATGGAAGCTGTAATGAGGGGGGTGAGAATGCAAGGCAGGGGACATGGCCGTGATGGCCCGGGCGGTATGCTCCCCCAACAGGCAGCACTGCGTCCGGTGATCAGCTGTGAGCTGTACACAGATGTAGAGATCATGGGCCAGTACCACCTGAAAAGTGCACTACTGAGGCGGCTCTGTGAGCTGTGCAGTGATGTGATGCAGGCACCCTCACGACGGGAGTCATGCTCTGTCAGTGGAGACCAAGGTGACAGCCTGCATGTGCTTGCTCGCCATGGGCACCTTCCAGACGCCAACAGGGGACACCGCAGGCATCACACAGTCAGCCCGTCACGCATCCTCACCCCAATTCCTCAGCACACTGCTGCCACATGCTGGAGAGCACATCCATTCCCCAGCACCGTGGCACAGCGTACAGCAAACATGCAGGCGTTCCACAGGGCTTGGCCTTGTGCCTGGTGTGCTAGCATAGACTGCACCCATGTGGCCATTTGCATGTTACCCGCCCCGATGGGGCTGCATATAGGAATAGAAAGGGCTTCCCACTGTCAACCGCCAGGTGGTGTGTGATGCCACTGGGCGTGATAATCAATGTCTGTGCCACACACCCGGTGGAGCACATGATGCCTTCATATGGCATCAGTCCGCACTGTGCCATCGATTCGAGAGTGGGACATCCCCACAGGCCATCTAGTGGGTGAGTACGCATGTAGGAAATGCAAACTCGGGCAAGGGTGGAATGCCACAGGTGCCATGGTAGTGGCACACAGGATATGGGCAATATGGACCTGAACATGAGACTGATCTCCACTATCTCCACACAGGTGACAGCAGATACCCACTCCATCCCTGGCTGCTCACACCGTACCAGTGCCCCATCACCCCATCGCAGTAACGCTATAATGAGGCACATGCTGCAACATGCAACATCATCGAGCGGGTGTTTGGGATGCTCAAGGCATGCTTCCAATGCCTAGACACCTCCGGCGGTGCTCTACAGTACAGCCCCCCAAAGGCTTGTGGGATATTCCTGGCCTGTTGTATCCTGCACAACATGGCCAATGACTGTGGGATAGCCATACAGGTTGAAGAGGGGGACAGCGATGGGGACACCAGCTGCACCGTGTTGATGGTGATGAGCAGCTCCCCTTGAGGCGGGACTCTGACTGATCCGCAGGCCCAGCTGCACCGGGACACCATCACGGAGGAGCATTTTGCACAACACAGGTAAGTCAAAGGGCCATGTGCAGACAACACTGTCCTGGCGCAACCCACAGTCCACACAGAGT
Source organism: Neoceratodus forsteri (assembly GCA_016271365.2). Classification (NCBI taxonomy): domain Eukaryota; kingdom Metazoa; phylum Chordata; order Ceratodontiformes; family Ceratodontidae; genus Neoceratodus; species Neoceratodus forsteri. Next base: position 133,386,344 of record JADMNL010000022.1, read on the forward strand.
AACACTCAGGTGCCTGACGAGGGGTGGAAGGGACCAGGCACACCAACACACCATCAGGAGGGCGAACAGTCAAATGGAGACACACACACACACAATGCACCAGGCACAAAGCGTACATGGGCAGGTGCACAGCAGAGCAGGAACAGACATGGCAAACACACAGATCCACAGACCACACCCACCACCTGTATTTGTCGGTCACAGTGTGTCAGATGCTGTGCACCTTGCACCTTGGTGTACAGTACAGTGCAGGCATCATCATGCACACGCACCTGTGGACAGCAGTCGGGATGGTGCAGGTGGTCCAGATGTCAGCATGATGGGCAGGGCACCACCAGTGCACTGCCCACCATGATGCACAGTGCACACAGGGCAGCACCAGACAGGGCCTACACTGGGAGATAGGGCTGTCATGTTGCACCGTTCCACAGCCACACGGATGCGTGGGCGCCCGCCGTGACCCAACAGCACTGGCAGGCTGAGCAGGGGCCACATGGGTGGCACCGATGGACCACCACGGGTCCCACTGCACGCATCACACCTTGTCAGCGGTGGGGTCTGTAGAATGCCAAATCATACCTGCACCAGGGTGCTTGGGATGCCCACAGCAGAACCCAGCGTTGACAGGCTTGGCGTCACACGACGCCGGAACGGGAGTGGAGAGTGTACTGTGTGGGGTGCGCGGTACAGGAGCACCTGCATGTGTGCCCAATGCAGCCACAACAGAGACCAATGCCTGGGTCTGCCTGTCAATGGTGGCGGTCACATCCATCCGCATGTGGACCATCTCTGCATGGTCCAGAGCACATTCCCTGCTGTGCCGCTCCACAGCTGCACACAGTGCCTCCACAGATGTTGCAACCCGCCTTTGCTGCTGTACTGATTCCCGCAACAGGCGGGTGTGCTCTTCAAGTGGGTACTCTGCCAGAACAGCATCCTGTCCCCCAGGGTGTGGAAGGTCCTGATGCTCAACACCCCTTGAAGGTGGGCGCTGTTCACCAGGACCAGGAATGGGCATATTAAAGGGTGGCGGGCATGTGCCACTGCTGGACACTGTACCCCCCAGTCCTGGTGGGTGACTGATGTTGCTGCCCCTCCAACCGCTGTGCCCCAGGGACCACTCGTTCCACTGCTGTGGCTGTAACAGTGCCAGACACCTGCACAGCCACTGGTGCTGCCCCACTGGTGGTGACAGGCACAGCCTGACTGTGCCGGCTGGCACGCATGTTGGAACCAGCTAGGCCCAGGGGCACGTGTTGGCCTGCTGTGTGTCCTTCATGGGACACACACACATCACTGCCCATTGCAGTCCTTTATCATCAATGGTGCAGGTATGTGCTACAGCTACAGTCACAGTGTGCTGGCATGCTTGCATGCCAGACTGCTGAGACACAGGCTGTGCACCCCACCCCGACTCACCGACACCAGAGTTGGCAGCCCAGCTGCATGCTGGTGCAGTGCATGCTGGCTGGCGACAGAGGGATGGACCTCCTCCATGTCCAGCAGGTCATCCTCACTGCCTGACCCACCACCATCCCCTGAAGATGAACAGGATCTGGAACAGAAAGAGAGGACATGTGAGTGCATGTGAACAACCTTCCCCAACACCACCACCATGTCATATACCGTGCAGTGATGGGCTTCCACCTGTCTGGAATCCACCTCTTGGTACGCCCTCAATAGCACTGCGCTGCATTGATGCAGCCAGTCGGTTCTCAGCCGGGGTCAGCTCCACCACCGCTGGCTGGCCCCCGCCAGTGCCAGCACATGCTGCCATGAGGGCTGCCACCTTCTCCTTCACCCTCCTGCGGTCTGTCCCAATCTTCTTTTTGCATTCCTGCATGGAGCGCTGGTGGCTTCCGTGCAGGTTTACTGCCTGAGCTACCCTCCCATGCAGCTCTGATGGTTCTGTGGTGCCCCCATCCACTCAGTAGTGACTCTTCCTCCAGGTAGGCCTGGAAGAGGGCCTCTGTCTCTGCCATGGTGAAGTTGGGCCTCCTCCTCCTTCACCCACCATCCTCACCCTCATCTTGGCTCTGCTCGGTCATGGCGATCTGTATGGGTAGAAGTGGACACCTGTCACTGTGCAGTCTACAGTGCTATCCCATGCCAATTGTCCAGAACATCCCACAGCATGCAACCCACCTCTCACCTGCAGTAACCGAATCTGGCCAGCGCAGCCCAATGTTGCACATTTATAGTGCAATGCATGCAAATTAGGGTGGAGCAACTGTAATGAGATGCAATCGCACCACTGCGCCTTTGAATGGCTGATCAGATGATTTGTATGTGTCAGCTGACTATCGCGCTATTACGCTCCGCATATGGTTGAGCTGGCTGAGCCAATGGCGAGATCTGTGACTGTGTGGCACACTGCATTGCGTATGCCCATGTAGCTTACGCAGGCGCCTGCCGTGTTGATGACGTGCTGGTGCGCGATTGGCAATCTCGGCCATGGCCACCATTGTGCCAGTGGCGCTACAGCAATGGGACCATATGGCGCTGTGGCACTACTGCGCAATAGTCCACTGTGGCATTGGCACGCAGGTGGTCGGTCTCGAGACGCGATGTCCGCTGGCGCTATGCGTGGCCTGCGCATAGACCCTGACCTGGTGTCCACCTTGCCCCAGCGCAGTTCGCTGCCATGTGTACGGCCCATTGCGCTGTTTGGTGACAGCTATGTGAATCCGGACGGCGCTTGTACCTAACAGCGGATTGGAACCTATGGTGGTCTATTGCAACATTTCATCGGGATTACCGCGCTGCGGGCGCCATATTGCCTGCTGTAAAGATACAACAATGGCACGCAGGAGGGCACCCCAATGGAGCCCAGTGGAGGTGACCAACCTGGTGGCCCTGGTTGAGCCCCACTATGGGGCACTGTATGGGGAGGAGCCCCTCACCATGGCTCGAACCCAGGTCTGGCTGCAGGTGGCCAATGACCTGGTGGGGGTCCCAGGGTGGTGCCGGTCTGCTGAGCAGTGCTGGCACAGGTACAGTGACCTCCGCAGGAGGGAGCCGGATTTGCTTCACCGACCACGGTCACGCGCCAGGAGGGGCTGTGCCTAGGCCAGGTGGGTGTACCATCTATGCACCTGTATCTCCGTAGGGGTGGAGTGTGTTTTGGTGGCTGTGCATGGGTGATGGCTCTGCCATGGTTGGCTGGTCAGTGTGTGCAGGTGTGAGATGCGTGGGTCTGGCTGTGTGGGCAGGCACACTCACTGGGGCAGGGGCAGTCTGCTTTGGAGTTACACTGATGTTTTTTCAACATTTGTCTCCCACAGGCCGGGCAGAGAGGATGCAGGCACGGGATGAGGAGGGCCGTGGCAGGGTCCAGGTGGCGGACGGTGGTGCTGCGAGGGGTGGGCCCCAGCAGCAGCAGCAGCCACAGCTGCTTGTAGAGTGTGAGTATCATTACATCATGGATGCTATTGCATGCTGGAAGGGGTGGGCATGACCACCAGCCATGGACAACACAACCATGCATGACACAGGCGACAGTCATCACTCTCCAGTGTCACTGCATGTCTGTGTGTCGTCAATGGTGGTCCATGCATGCACTGGGCACATGGCTGTGGAACTGGCATCCCACCATTGCCACATCACTTGACAGCCTTGTTTGTGCTGTGATGGACATGGGCAGTGTGTGTGTGCAATGGTGCACATAGCTGGTGCCGCCCTGGTTGGGCTTGTCATGCATGGTCACTGTGGGTGGGGTGCATACCCATCACAGGTGCGGGACATTGGGCTATATGCCCTGCAGGTTGGGGTGTTCAGGGTTGTGGTCAGTCACAGCCATTGACTGTGTTCCCTTTCCTAGACCTCATCGTGCTCCGCAGGGATTGAGCGGGCACTGCACCAGCTGACCGGGTGTCCCTGGAGAACCGTAACATCCTCCATGATATCCAGCGCCATGGGCTCGGAGGAGGCACAGCCAGTGAGACAGCACCAGGCAGCGGAGGACCAGCCTGCTAGGCCTTAGACCAGCTTCCTTCCCACTTCACCCATCCCTCCCACCCCTGCCTTCCTCTCCAAGTTGTTCATCCCTTACACTCTTCCCACCCCTACCTTGTATCCCTACCCCTTGTAAATAGTTTTGTTGTTGTTCTTGTTCTACTTTCCATTTTTTAAATATATATATATTTTGTTATGAATACTGTGGTGGTCTCTGATTTGCAGCTGGCTATGGTTGCACAGTTGCAGTGGTGTGCATGCCATCTGGGTTGGTATGGTCCTGGGTATGTGTGTGTGTGTGTGTGTGTGTGTGTGTGTGTGTGTGCATGGGGAGGTGTCTCCAGTGTGGCAGTGACTTTCTGTTGGTCTTGCCATCTGCTGCCGCCCACTGCTGGGTGCACAAGGTGGGTCTGGCTTGTATGGTTCTCTGCTACACGAGGTTGATGTGTGCCGGGGGGGATGCATGGTGTTTCCTGCAGTGCCAGTCACTGCACATGGGTGGTGTCTTGGGGTCACAGTGCAGGGTGTGCTGTACATACGGGGGGCTGATGTGCACTGTGGTTGTCAACCCCCTGTGTGTGGCAGTCTCAGCCTGCCAGTGGTTGTGCTGGGGCATCATGGCCCTGCTGTGCTTTGTTGGCTTGTCCCCATGGGCCAGTGGATCATCCGTCCCACCCCAAGTGATGCTGTGCTTGGGGTGTGCAGGTGTCTTGTTGGTTCTGCAGTGTGTTCCTGTGCCCATGTGTGGCATGGCTGGCGGTGGGCCCCAGCCTGTCTCCCTGGTTGTGCAGTTCCATTGCTCTGCTGGGGGTGGGGGGCTCTGCTTGCACTATGGCACCTCTGGACTGCTCAGCTGGGCTAGCCTTGTTGTGCTATGGTGCAACCTTTCTGCTCAGCTTCCCCTTCCTGGTTGCACTATGGCGCAACCTTTCTGCTCAGCTTCCCCTTCCTGGTTGCGCTATGGCACAGTTTGTGCGATATTCAGACGTTGGCTGCTTGCGCAATTTGTTTTGCTCCATGTTTGAATATCGAGGCCTGTTGCGCATATGCGCAATTGACTTGTGCTTGCTCCTGCTGTTGCGCACATTTTGGGTGCAGTTTGAATATCTGGGCCAATATATCCTAAAAATCTGGATCAATTGGTCACAGAGCCCACCAGGGAAGGCAAAATCTTGGACTTGATATTAACAAACCTTAGATATAGTATCAATATGGTAAAAGTCCTGGAGCCATTAGCAGACAGTGACCACAACATGATCCTCACAGTTATCGATCTTAAACATACAACATATGGAGGGAACACAACACTAAGTGCTATAATTGGTCGGATTATGAAAACATGAAAAAGTATCTCCATACATGAGATTGGTTTAAGGAAATACCGAACAGATCATTAGAAGAAATCTGTGACTTAATTAAATCAAAAATGGACTATCATACAACAAATTATGTTCTAGAAATAAAGAAATATAACTCGATTACAAGAATTCCCAAGTGGTTTAATAGAAACATCAAAATATCACTAAATAAGAAAAAAAGTGTGTAGGAGATACAAAGAAACAGGGACAGAAGAGGCAAGACTGAAACACATGAACAGCTCTAAGGAGAGCACAAAACTAACAAAAAAGCCAAAGCAGACAAAAAGCAGAAAATGGCAAAATCAACATTAGACAACAAAAAATAATTCTATAACCGCATTAGTAGTCTGAAAGGAGGACAAAATACGATAGGCCATATTAAAGTGGGTAACAGCAATATTACTGAAGAGGAAAAAGTATCTGATTGCTTAAAAGAGTATTTTATAAGTATATATAGTTTTTTTGTTTTTTTTTAGCAGGATAGACACATTAAGCTGAAACTTGTTTACAGGTGTGACCTGGCAGCACAAGGAAGTTAAGTGATTTATTTAGTGTCACACATTATGCAAGTGGGGGCTGTGGGATTCAGACCCAGGTCTCCAAGTTTGCAGCTCAGAGCCTTAAAGCACTGTGCTATACTGCCTCATCTACAGTAAAGATGCATGTACACAGGCAGCCCAGTGGAGCTAAGGGCTGAGGTGCTGGATGCCTTACCTCCTGCTGCACTGATGACCCGGGTTCAGGAATGATCTCTGGTCATCGGGGAGGCAGGATGGGGGGAGGGATGAAGCAGGATTGAGCAGCCACAAGGCAGCTTTCCCCTCCTGGGGTGGATGCCTGCACCCTCTATAGTTCTGTTCCCACGATTGGACATCCAGTGGGAAGCTTAGGCACAGGTGCAGTAGCCAGCCAGGGGTAGGGTGAAGGGTCTAAGACAGTACCGGTATGTATGTGCACCTCCATGCACATACACATACATGTCTACTGGGGTCCCGGTATAGGAGAAAAAGTGAAAATCAATAAAAATACTAATTAAAGATGCATATGCAACAAATCTGACACAAATAAAAACCTCAGGTAGATTAGAACTATAACTATCAGTGAAATTTGTGAGAGAATAAAGTAATTGTCAGTGTCAGTGGCTCAGCAGGTAGCACACTTGCCTCTAAAGTGAAGAAATCAGAAGGCTGTGGGTTTTATCCCCACACCAGGTATTTGGGTTAATATCCCAATACTGACACTGTAGTGCAACACGAGGTGGGTGCTGCACTCCTGAGATGCTGTCTTTCAGATGAGGTGTTAAAACCAAGGTCCCTTCTAGCTGTAGTTCAGGTGGATTTTAAAGATCACATGGCACTTCTCAAAAAGAGTAGGGGAGTTTTTATTGAAATAAAACATAAGGTACAACACAAAATAAGGAAGAATAAATGATTGCAACAACTAGAATACATACAAAATGTTGAATGTTCTCAATAATCAGGGATAAAATTAAACTTAAAGTAAGTCATACCAAAATCAACGCTCATTCGTATTGTATTATTTAAACTTAATGAAATGAAGAAAACCCCTCCACCATTTCTTAACTTTCTCTGAATTAAATAACTGTTTTTCTTGCAAATAGAATTTTGACAATTCTCCCGTCACCAGTGTACTATAACATTCATAAGACATTTTACTTTGATAGAGCACCCATTGACATCTCACCTGCTATAGGTAATACCTTACTTAACTTAAAAAAATTGACAATGTACTTTTATTATACTGTGCCAAACTTGGGGGATAATTACCTAAAACTAAAATATCATAAGAAAGAGCAGTAATCCATTTTAATTTCCAAAGTTTTGCTAAATAAATCCATAACAATCTGGAATAAGAGCAGTATAAGAAAAAATGTTCCATTGTTTCTTCTGTACTAATACAGTCTATATAAGGGCAAATTCTCTCTTCTTTTGCTTTATATTTTGCATTGCCCTGCACATTCAGATGTCCATACATTATCAACCACTGTGTTTCCCACAAATGGGGGGGGATAATCTAGGATTATTAAGTTGAGCCATTACTGTGGAATTCTGGGCTGTCAGACAATTTTTAAAACAAGGTTCCTGCAGATGGATTGTAGTCATAATTAATTTGCATAAAACAGAGGAATGATTATTTAATATCATGTCCTTAGTGATCTGCCATTTATACAATTTTTGCACATCTGATCTAAAATAAGCAGGAATATGTATGTGAGGATTCAATTTAGGAGCTAGATTATGCCAGGTTTTAAAATACCTACCCAGTGCCCTATCAACTGACACCCACTCGATACTTACACTCTGCATCAATCCATTTTTATGTTGGCTTGCCACGCTTGCGCACAAGTCAACATCTTGGGAGAGTACAGAATTGGAGGTGCGGCTGCTGTTGGGCGAATGCAAGGCATGCATCAGTAGGTGCATCCCCTCATTCCCCAATCAGCCTGCATGCCAGTGACACACCATGCATGCTAATGTGGTGAGCACATCTAAGGAAAGGTCCACTGCAATCTGAGCAAAGCTCGTCAGGCACAGTGGACCCTTCCTGCATGCTGCCATATTCACAGCATGGCAGGCGGCCGCCCAGTGGCTGACTTCGGGGGTGGACAATCCCCCAGCCGGCTTTCTGTGGCTGCTGAAATTTGCCGACGGGGGAGCCCACTCCCCATCAGCATACAGCAGTCCCCCCATTTCCGATATGCTGAGGGGGTGCCCATTCCCCCTCAGTTCTTGCCTCCCCTCCATTTTCATTCTGTGCCAATGGGGGAACCCATTCCCTGTCGGCATAATCCACCCCTGGCATTTATTATATGCCGAGGGGGGAACCCAATCCCCTCAGCTCTTGCCTCCCCTGCTGTGTGCTGATGGGGTGCCCAATCCCCATCTGCATAAGTTTACCCCCCATTGTCTGCCGATGAGGGTGCCCAATCCCCGTCGACTGCAGCAACCCCATTGTCTGCCGACGAGGGTGCCTAATCCTCTGCCAGCTGCAGCAACCCCCAAAACAGTTAGGTGGCATGCAGGGAGTCCACCCCAGTGAGCCAAGTTACCTGAAAAGGAAAAACTGTCCCGCGATGTTATTTTTCCACCCTGTAAAAAAAAAAGGTCCCTCATAGTCTCCTGCCCCACACCCGCACCCACCCACTGCTCACCCTGCCTCCTCACACCCCCTCACCCCATACTTACCTCTGGAGTCTGGCTCGATGATCTTCCTTGGACCAGGAACACGTCTGCACTCTTCAAAGCCGTCTGAGAACTGAGGAAATGCCGGTAAGCTGTATAATGGAATGAATAGGGTTTTTTCAACTTAGCTGCATATCTCAGGCATTTGTTGGAATTTTGGCACCAAATTTTCAACATGGGGTTTTTGGGGCCCCTCCTCATGAATTCTATCACTGTCACGGTGTTAATCGGCCTCAAAAGGTGATTTCATGGTCACTGTGTGAAATCACCTTTCGGGACCCATTAACAAAATGACAGTGCCAGTGTTCATGAGGTGGCCTCTCAAAAAGCCTATGTTCCAAATTTGGTGAAAAAAATCCAACAAATGCCTGTTTTACAAGCGTGCATTGCACAGTTGCTATGCAGGCTCGTAACTTCACGCATTCACAATATTTTAATGCTGGATTTTTAGCATTGACATTTTTGTACACCTCCTTGTGAACAGTTCAGTTGTCATTTTCCACATCCTGCCTGAAATGTGTTTCCGCACTTCCGGTGCACAATAGCGCAGTTGCTGTGGGAAATCAGTGTTTGGACCAGATTATGAAAATGACAGTGACACAGTTCATGAGCAGAGGTCCTAAAATGCCTATGTTGAAAATTTGGTGATGATACTACATAAAATGACTGTGTTATGAGCATGCGTTGGCAGATTGCATGCATGCTCGTACTGTCGTGCATCTGTGATATTTTCACTCTGGATTTTCACCATTGCCATTTTTCCACACCTCTTGATGAACAGTACAGCCATCATTTTACATATCCTGCCCAAAATGTGTTTTTGCACTTCCAGCGCAGAATAGCATGGTCGCTGTACGAAATCACTTCTTGGGACACTTTGAGGAAATAACAGTGACACTGAACATGAGCAGAGGTGCTAAAATGCCTATGTTGAAAATTTGGTGGTGAACGCCCATACAATGGCAGTGTTCCAAGCATGTGTTGCATATTTCCCATGCACCCTTGTAACGTCAGAAGGCCCCAATGCACACCACGACACTTGTCAGTGTCTGCAGGATATGGAGAGGTGAAATGACATGAGCACTATGGCCAACACCCAAAGGGACACCCCAATGCCTGTCAGTCTCTGCAGTGTGGGGGTGGGTTGGCATCAGTTCAATACTTCACTGCCATTCCTATTATGCATCTCTCTACCTCCTGCACTACCAATGCCAATGCCAGCAAGCCAACATTCGGCATTGATAAATGCTTGTTAATAGTAGTCATAAAGAATAGGGTATTAAGGAACACTATTGGGTCAATCATCCCGAGACCCCCAGCCTTCTTATCTAAATAGGTGTAGCATCATTTGACAGGGTTTAGCCTATTTCCCCATAACATTTGAAAAAGAATGCTGTAAATTTTAATCTCTTGTTGATGTGGTAATGGAAAAATCATAGCTATATATTGTAAACAGGGGAGAATATATTGTTTTAATATAAATATGCATTTAAGTTTAGAAAATTTCCATTGCTTCTATCTATTAAACATAGAAACATAGAAACATAGAATTTGATGGCAGATAAGGACCGCTTGGCCCACCCAGTCTGCCCATTTCCCTACCTGATGGATAAGTTGCAGATCCTAGTTAACCAGCAGCCTACTTCTTCCTACCCCCACCCCTTAGAATTGCCTTATGACTGTCCCATGCATGCTTGAATTCCACCACTGTTTTTGACTCCACAACCTCCTCTGGAAGGCTGCCATACATCCACAACCCTCTCTGTGAAAAATACTTCCTTAAATTACCTCTGAGCCGCCCTTCTATCTTCAAATTGTGCCCCTTGTTCTTGCAGACCTCTTTTTTGAAAGATGCTACCCTCTTGAACTTTGTTGATTCCCTTGAGGTACTTGAAAGTTTCTATCATGTCCCCCCTCTCCCTCCTTTCCTCGAGGCTATACATATTAAGCTCCTTAAGTCTCTCTTCATATGTCTTCTGGTGCAGACCCTGCTCCATTTTAGTTGCTCTCCTCTGGACAGCTTCCATCCTGTCTATGTCTTTGCGGAGATTGGGTCTCCAGAACTGCATGCAGTACTCCAGATGTGGTCTCACCAGCTGTCTGTACAGAGGGATAATAATTTCTTGTTTTCTATTGGTGATGCCTCTCCCTATGAATCCCAGTATTCCCCCAGCCCTCCTTGCTGCTCTCTCACATTGCTTGCCCACCTTTAGGTCATCTGATATAACTACCCCCATGTCCCTTTCCATTTTTGTTGTTGTTAGTATCTCACCCCCCATTGTGTACTCTTCCCCTGGGTTTTTGTTTCCCAGGTGCATTACCTTGCACTTCTTAGCATTGAATCTAAGCTGCCATACATTTGACCATTCCTCTAACCTTGCCAAGTCCCTTCTCATCCTTTCCACCCCACCTTGTGCATCAACTCTGTTGCAGATCTTTGTGTCATCTGCAAAGTTTAACTTGTTTTTCTATTTTCCCTAATGCTAACTCCCAGTTTTCAACTTCAAGATTCTGATGACCAAAAAGAAGTCCTAAAATTTTCAGTGGTTTCCTTGAAATATTGATGTTATCCTTAACAATATCTAACAATACATAATTCCCTAAAAATAAACCTTTGGCTTTCAGAAAATTCAATGCAGCATTTGAAACTGCTGCAAACTTCTTGAATTCAACCAGAAACTCGCTTATTTGATTAAAATCTGCAAAATACAAGATTATATCATCCTCATATACCTGCAGGTGCAATTGATGCTGAAGTACTTCACCAATGATTCCAGTCCACCGAAGTGAATTGACAAGGGAATGTAAGAGAAGGTCAGAGAAAAAAACATAAAGAAGGGGGCTTAGGGGGCATCCCTGCTGAACACCAGTGTGTAACTGTATACTCTTAGCTGTTTTCCCTTTCACATAGGGGTACACCAAATTAAACTCATATAGTAGTCTAATGAGCTTGAGGAATTGCAAAGGGATTCCATAACTTTCTAATGTTGCAAAAAGGTAAGGGAGATGAATCATAGCAAAGGCTTTTTCTAAATCAGCAGAAACAAGACACCCATTCTTGCCTGTTAAAATTAAATGTTCTGTAACAGCTCTGAGTAACATAAGTGCTGATTGAATTCTTCCACCTGGAACCCCACAATATTTATAAGGTGAGATAGCCTGTTTAGCAAAATGCTTTAGTCTATTATTTAATATTATGGTGAAAATTTTGTAATCAGAGTTTAAAAGGGTGATAGGTCTCCAATTTTTTATATTATGCCTGTCCCCAGACTTAAACAGATGTATAAGTAAACCATCAGTAAAGGAGGGAAACATTATATTAGTGTCCAAAAAGAATTGAAATAACAGATGCACACATTTTACTAAATCTGTCTGAAAACATTTATAAAACTTATTGGGGAGCCCACCCAACCCCGGCGAAACATTGATTTTCAAACTTTGAATAACATTTTCTATTTCTTCAATAGAAATGGTTCCAATAATTTTAATACCCAGTGTGATGAAGATGGTAGTTTAATGGTTTTAAAATATTCAGCAATTTTTGACTGTAAAATGGGTGACTGTGGTTCTAGTGTTGGATAATGTGATCCAATTAGGTCACCAATTTGATCTACGGTAACTACTCTATTGCCATCTGAATCTATCAAAAATCAATCATTATTGATTCTTTTATGTCTTTACAGGCCTGAAAAGGATCTCCTATAGGCGATTTCTTTGTGCAATTAGTGAGTACAGCTTGCATAGTCTTTGCTCTATCATACTGAAAAAGTTTCATTTTAGCTTTAATGCAGTTTATTTGCTCCTTATAATCCATTGTGGAAGCATATGAAAGTGTGATTAGTCTTTGCAACTGCTGTCATAAAGACAGATAATTTAAAAAATTAGTATTCTTCCTAGTAACGCCATAGTGTTTAAACCAATAACTAAGATCTGGTTTTATATCCAACCACCACTCTCCTAAATTTGAATACAAAAATGCTACTGATAAATGAGCCTGAAGTATTTTTGTAATACTAATTTTAACTTGTGACTCATTTAAAACTAGGGTGTTCAATTTCCATCTCAATCGTTTAGATGGTACAGTAACAGTGGGTTTAAATGAGCAAATTAACAGCAAGTGATCCGAGAATTCTTTAGGTCTGATGAGAAAGGAACTGATCTGCACTGAAGGGGAAACTAACATATAACCAATCGTAGTGTGAAACTTTCCTCTCATATAAGTATAATTTGAACCTTGAGTAAGGTGTGAATTACAGTTAACTAACCCCGCAGTTTTAATAATTGACTCTAATGCATGGGAGTCACAGCAGATATTCTTATTGGTTTGAGAGAATTTCATCAGGCTACAATTAAAATCCCCTCCCCAAAGAATTGGAGTTGATGTTACCAAGTACAGTTGAACTGCATTCATACAAGAAACTCTATCAGCTTTAGATTGGGAATTATAAATGTTAATAAATCTGTAATCTGCATTTTTTCATTTCCCATCATATAATAGAATCCTACCTGGTATAAGATCAATTAATTTAGAAAGTGAAAAATCAAAGGAGCTAAATAAAATACTAATCCCATCTGCACTATCTGAACCAAATGACCAAAATGAAGGACCCCAGGGCCAATCTTTTTTAAATATTGACAATTGTTCCATGGAATACATCCACGTTTCCTGTAAAAAACTGATTGTAATACTTTCTTCATGAAGATATAGGAATAATGCCTGTCTTTTGACTGTATTTAATAAACTATGCATGTTGAGAGATCCCCATTTGAAATGCATTTAGTAATCCCTTTATGTGATGTCATTATTTTTTCCATCTTTTCTTTTTCTTTCCTGTATAACCCTCTATTGGTGGTACAACAGAGGACAAATTGGATTTCTGGGAGTCTGAATCACCAAGATCCATTTCTGAGTCACCCCATAGGGTGAATAAGGCTGTGTATGAGTTACTAGACTCTAAAGAAATGGAAGGGGTAGGTGAGTTTGGGGACAGGTTCCTAAAGGATCTCCTGTGAGGCAAAGGTGGGGGGGCAGGAACTACAGAATCCTTATCTAGAGGTACTGGATCAGTATAACATACAGGAGTTAAAACCTTGAGATCAGTAGATATAGTCTGAAGTGCAGCCTCCTCTGGTAGCTTTGTGTCAGAGGTTGAAGTTTCAATTACTAAATGAGCTGGGGAAGAGGGGTTGGAGTGGAAAACAGGCTGGATGGGTTCTTTTTCTTTTTCTTGTTGGGGGGGGTACAGCATCCTGAGCCTGCTGTATCAAGAGATCAGGGCTGATACATCAAGCTTCATTCTTTGCAGCCCAAGGATATTCATTGAAAATGTACCCATATTCCTCACATAAATCACACTTGGTGTGGTTAGCACATTGAATGGTAACATGGCCAGCTTCACCACAGTTATCACACTTGGGCTGATCACATACACTTGAGAGATGCGTCCTTGTGCCACATTTATAACATGCCCTGGGCTGACCCCCATAGAAACACACCCCTCTGTTGCTACCCAACAAGAAAGAATTAGGAACGTTCTATTCCCAAGTCTGTTTGCTTCAGTTTCACCTTGTATTTCTATCCACCCATCCAAAATTGTTCTGAGTCCAGAATCGGTTCAGGAGCACTCAAAACATCACATTTTTGTGATATCCAGAAGGTAATATCTTCTACATGGACCCGCTTATTCCTAAACTTATGGAAACACATTTTATTAAGGGTTTAGTCAAGGGAATAACCAAAAAGGGGGTCCATACAGGAGAGAACTTCTCCTGCCCGTAACTTTCCCAAAAAAGATCTAATGCATAAGGGGTTCAAAAACTAATGTCGAAATTGTCCTCTCCTGAGATATTTATAAAACAAATACATCTTTCAGTGTAAAATGCAAATAATCTTTCAATAAAGTTTCCCCACATGATATCTGTCTGGCCTTTGCTCAGGCCTCCTTTATATCACATCGCGAACTGCATTTCTTCTGGGAGCTGCATCCCGCTTTGCTTTAGAAAAAGTTCAGACATTAAGGGCTTCTGTTTAGGAAATTCCATAATATCTTTGTCTGAAGAAACATCTTGCAGTTCTGTGACAATTGGCGCCTTAAGTTCAGTGTCAGGATTAATCAAGTTCTCTAGGAGTGGTTTAACAAAGTAATGTACAGGCCTTGGTTCTCCTGATTTTCCATCCTTATGTAAGCCTCCTTTTATAGCATTAAGATTAGTTCCAGGTTTCCATTCAGGCGAATTTTGTGAAAATTGTAAGTCAGTATCCCAGTCAGGATCTGGAATCCAAATACTGTGGGTGCCTGCTTCCATCCTGCCCCAACTAGAGCCTTTTTTGGTGACCAGGACCCATAAGGCAGACTAGCTGCATTAATTTGTGGAACCAACATCTCAATAGGAACTGTATTAGTCATTGATTTATCTGCAGTTCTAGTTTTTAGATTCATAGTCAGTTTATTGAAGGAAAATTCAGTAGCACCAAATTGAGAAGTATCATTCCGTTAATAAGTGACTGAAGTAGGTTTCTCACCTAAAACCTCAGTTGGTGTTTTAAATACAAAAGCAGCCATCCTGCTTAACGGTGCTCCTGGCTCCAAGGTGAAAAGTTCTGCTACGGCTGACGGAGGCCTTTCAGTTTTGTTTTGCAAGGTATTAGTACTGGAATTAGCAGGGGAAATATCACCCTTTCCCTGAGAAATGTCAGGCTTTTGGCACGCATTGGCTATAACACATTCACTGCCAGCCTGTATAACATTTTCAGTCTTTAAAGGGATAACATGATAGCTGAAGCTGTAAATGACTCACTGCTCCCCGTCGGGGCCTTTAATGATGCTGCATTATCTACTGCACTGACAAGCCTGTTCTCACTGATGACAGGGAAATCAGCTGCATTCTGCCAAGCTTGGGCAGGTTTATTTTCACTTGTAACACTCAGAGCTGAATGCTCTCCCTTCTTGTTGGATACCTTAGCTTCAATATTTACTTGTTGGTGCAAGCCCGTCTCCGTCGTTTCGGGTAGTGAACGTAAATCCTCCGTATTAAGAAAGGCCGCATGAAATTCATCCTCAGAATCAAATGCAACAGTTTGCTCTTGATTAGCCTCTAGCACTATGTCAGCGGGACAGGAGGCCAACACTCCCACCTTACAGACATCCTCACCCTTTGGCGCCTGACACCAAGTGGCCATCTTGCTAATGGTCAGAGGTTCCACTACAGGAGAGTAGTGAAATTTCCCCAGTGCCCTGGTCAAATGTCCCCCTTACACTAAAAATATCACCAACAGCTTAATCTGGTTCAAAGTCAGTTGGCATTCATCTGTATCCCCCTCCCCAGGTCATGCCTGAAAATGGGAAGAATTTGTCTAGTGCACTTACCCAGTCAACAAAAACTAAATAAAATAAACAAATTGAAAGTAAATATGTCCCCAGGCCCTGATGAAATTCATCCAAAATTACTTAAAGAGCTGGCAATGGAACATGCAGGTCCAATCTGTATGTTATTCAACAAGTCTCTGCAGGAGGGCTATATATTGAGAGAGTGGCAGATAGCAAATGTGACTCCCATGCATAGAAATGGGGATAAAATGTAGTTGAAAATTATCGTCCAATTAGTCTGACTTCTGTGATGGTAAGATCTTGAAAGGAATAGTGAGAAGCTAACACAACAACACATAGAGGAAAGAAAACTAGCAGACATCCCACAGCATGATTTTAGCCGTGGCAGATCTTGCTTAACAAACCTGATACAATTCTTTGAACCGGTAAGTGCAACACTAAACAAAGGGCTCCCAGCTGATATAGTATACCTGGACTACTCAAAGGCTTTTGACTCTGTTTCACATATAGAAATAATTAACCAATTAATGAAATGTGAAATTCACCCTAATATAATATCATGGATAGAATCCTAGTTGAACAACTGACTACAGAGAGTCCATATCTGAAGATATCAGTCTGGGGGAAACATCAATGGATGTAGAATCGTATTTAGTTTTAAAGAAATTAATATGGAAAAGATACAAAAGGATTTGGATTCCATCGACTGGGAAGTTATATTTGCAGACAAAACTACTGTAGAAATGTGGGAGATTATAAAGGGAGAGATAAACAACTTATGTAACACTAATCTGAAGAAAGTGAAGAAGTATGACAATAAGGGCGTTAAACTGTGCTAGTTAAATAATAAAATCAAAAAACTACTTAAGAAAAAAGGAGACTATACAACACATATAAGAAAAATAATATAGATGAGTACTGGGATAAATATAAAAAGTGTCAAAAAAGACTGCAAATAGCTGATAAGGAGACGTAAAATTAGAAAGGAGCATGAGCTAGCAAGTACAGCAAATAAGGATAGTGTTAAACAATTCTACAGTATATAAATTCACTAAGGAACTAATCCAGGAGTTGCACTAAAACAAAATGGTAACCAAACAGAGACACCATCTAAAATTGCAGAAACTTTTAATAAGTATTTTGGTAGAGTTTATGCAAAATAATACAGAATTTATAGTTCCAATACCTGTAGGGGACACTGTACAAGTGGAATTTGACACCACATTAATTATTGAAAAGATCAAACCTTTAAAAATTCAGCTTCAACAGGGCCTGATAATATATCAGCTACAATGCTAAACTGATATCACCTAGTATTGCCACCCCTTTGATCAATGTTATATAAGAAATCCATTCAGAAACAAATCGCATTACGGATTGGCTTACCACAATAGTAATACCTATTCATGCAAGCGTTTGTCAATGCCGAATGTTGTCGCACTGGCATTGGCTTTGGTGGTGCAATGCGGAAACACATTTTTGGCAGGATATGAAAAATGACAGCTGTACTGTTCATAAGGAGGTGTAACAAATGGCAGTGGTGAAAATGTGGCATGTAAGTATTGCAAATTTGTAAAGTTACAAGGGTGCGTGGAAAATGAGCAACGCACACTTGTAACACAGTCATTTTATGGAGCTCTGGCACCAAATTTTCAACATAAGCATTTTAGCACCTCTGCTCATGTACAGTGTCACTGTCATTTCCTCAAACTGTCCCAAAAAGTGATTTTGCACAGCAACTGCGCCATTCTGCGCCGGACATACGAAAACACATTTTGGGCAGGATATGTAAAAGGACAGCTGTACTCTTCATCAAGAGGTGTGGAGAAATGCCAATGGTGAAAATCAGGTGAAATCTTACAAATGCACCAGAACACATGAGCGTCGACACCAAACTGCACAATACTGCGCTAGTAACACAGTCATTTTATGGAGTATCGTCACCAAATTTTCAACATAGGCATTTTAAGACCTCTGCTCATGAACAGTGTCACTGTCATTTTCATAATCTGCCCCGAACACTGATTTCCCACAGCAACCGCGGTATTGTGCACCAGAAGTGTAGAAAGACATTTCGGCCAGGATGTGGAAAATGACAGCTATACTGTTCACAAGGAGGTGTAGAAAACTGACAATGTTGAAAATCTGGCATGAAAATATTGCGAATTTGTGAAGTTACGAGCGCGCGTAGCAACTGTGCAGCGCACACTCATAAAACAGGCATTTTTTGATTTTTTCCACCAAATTTGCAACATAGGCTTTTTGAGAGCCCACCTCATGAACACTGCCACTGCCCTTGTATTAATTGGTCCCAAAAGGCGATTCCACACAGTGACTGCGAAATCACCTTTTGGGACCGATTAACATCATAATTGTGAAAGAATTCATGAGGAGGGGTCCCAAAAACCCCATGTTGAAAATTTGGTGCAAACATTCCAAAAAATACCCGAGATATGCATCAAAGTTGAAAAAACCCTATTTATTCCATTGTACTGGAGTCTCCCCTTTTCCCTCACAAAAAGACAGAGACCATTGTTTGTTGCTGTGCTCAGATTGGCAATTAATTTATTTATATTCATATTTCCATATTCCATTTCCATTTCCATTTCTTTATTATCATATTTTCAAAATGTCATTTATTTCCATCCATATATCAATCTCTGATTATCCATCCCCCAGGTGAAAACCTCGGTGCCTTCTTCTTCTTCTCCTTTTTCGTTAGGTAATGGTGAAAACCGAGACCGCTTTCTCCTTCATCTTCTTCCTCTTCTTGTGTTATTCCTTTTTTCTTCCCCCACTCCCCTCATCCCCCCTTTTTTTCCCTTTTTCTCCTGCCATCCACCTTTGGCAGTCCAAACTATCCGACTGCCAGCATCTGTCATCCACCTTGACAGACCCATCCACACCGATCCCAAACTGACTGTCTTTCCTTCTTGCTCTGCCTAGTAGGGTGGGTGGGAGATCAAAACTCCAGCAAAAGTGGCTGAGGCCCCTTGTGCTATCCTTATATACCTCCCTTCGCCCCTCCCCTTCCTGTTACCTGCCCATTGTTCTGTCCCTTAGCCCCTCTCCTTCCTTTCCCTCCCCTTCTGAGCACAACCATTCTATGTAGGAGGGAAGGGGTGCACCAGGACAACCTGATCTGCCCCTTAAAGGGCAAACTCCATTGTCCCGGATTCCCCCCTTTTCCCTCACAAAAAAACAGAGACCATTGTTTGTTGTTGTGCTCAGATTGGCAATTAATTTATTTATATTCATATTTCCATATTCCATTTCCATTTCTTTATTATCACATTTTCAAAATTTCATTTAATTCCATCCATATATCAATCTCTGATTATCCCTCCCCCAGGTGAAAACCTGGGTGCCGTCTTCTTCTTCTTCTCCTTTTTTGTTAGGTAACGGTGAAAACCGAGACCGCTTTCTCCTTCATCTTCTTCCTCTTCTTGTGTTATTCCTTTTTTCTTCCCCCTCTCCTCCTCCTCCTCCCCCCCTCCTTTTCACCACTAGCCAGTCTCCAACTTGCATTGGATGGCTGGCTTCCCCCATACTTAAGGTACCATTCTCCCTTACCTCAGGGAAGATCCTTTTTATCCTTTCCTTCTTTCCTCTTTTTTTTTATTTTCTGTTTTTTGCATGTTTCCTCCAAG
Source organism: Neoceratodus forsteri (assembly GCA_016271365.2). Classification (NCBI taxonomy): domain Eukaryota; kingdom Metazoa; phylum Chordata; order Ceratodontiformes; family Ceratodontidae; genus Neoceratodus; species Neoceratodus forsteri. Next base: position 133,405,837 of record JADMNL010000022.1, read on the forward strand.
CTTCTATAAAGCCCTTTGTTTCTGTATTGAACATGTCTATGGCTAGGTCCAACAGGTGCACACTGTCTCACCTGTAGAAGTGTTCTACCCATTCTTCTACCCCCCCTCAGTATCACCTGTCCTCCCATCTGCCTTACCAATGTCTCAACCCTCCTATTCATCTTTCTCCTGGCCCTCTCCACCACTCTGTGGCTGTGCTCCTGCCTCCAAAACCTCCTTGGTATCATATCTGACCAGGTGAGGCACACCTGAGGCCACCACTGTCGTATTGCCCCTAGATCCCTTTTTATTTGTAAGTATGTGTCTACCCATGGCCTGCCTGCAAGGTCGTTATCCCCTAGATATATAATAATTAGATCTGGACTGGGCCACCATCCCTTGAGTTCTTTCAAGGTGGGAAGCAGCTGTGCCCATCTCGTCCCCCCTTATGCCATGCCAGACCAACCTACACTGTTTCACGTCTTGGTACTGCTGATTTCCCCCAGCCTTCTTCTCTGCTCTTTTCCAGCCCAATAAATATAGGAATGGCCACAGATCCAGACTTCTGTGATCCTCCCTCTACCTATGGGATTCAAGCAGCATTCATTATTTACACATGTTCTTAGTGTCATCCCCATATTCTCCCCCCAATTTTGTCCTCCCAGCCCTTTAACAGTTCTTGCCCCTCCCCCAGCTCTGCAGTTCACGCCAGGAGCACCACCTTCACTTTTTTTTTTTACTTCAGTGCTCTAATATATCTCTATAACTGGCCAATCGCCAGCATCCCTTTCAATATCTCATTCACCGTTTCTCCTGCTGCTGCCATTGTGAGCAGCCCCAATCCTAAGGAATGGGATGAATAATTAGCAGGTCTTCCCCATGAATTGTATGCCCTTTTGAGTAATGCTGTGACTTGGTAGCCAGTGACCCTTCTTCCATCACCATGTACAAATAATTTCCCAGTCCTGTTCCCATGCTCTGCAGCGAAAGCCCACAGAGCCTGTACCGGGCATATTGCACCCTTTGATTGCCCTTTCAGCGTCACTATGCAACCTTGTCCTTTTTGATCTGTTTTTGACATCCTAATCTTGATCCGTATCTCTGTCACCCCCTAGCTTATATCTTCCCATTCTAAACCCTCTTCCTTGTCTTCTCTCCCATGGCCTACCACCTCGCTCACTCTCATGGCCCCTGCGAACATAACCACGTAAATTGTGTGAAATAGCTGGTCACCAGCCTTTGATCTGCATACTGCCAGGAGTACGTCCTCCAGCTTTATTAGCCACTGCTCCCCTATAGGTCTTCTACTATCTGCTAGGCCCTGTTTCAACCTGCTCCATCCTTGCATCATTCTTCTGATAAGTAATGATTTTGTCAGGTCCTTCCACCCTTTTATACTGCAGATAACGCTAATCCCTGCCAAATAAACTCCCATTGTGGTGGGGGCTGTGCCTTTCTTCCACTGCTCCATGGTGAACATTCCCAACTTTTCCTCAGTGAGTGGCCTACTTAGCACCATCTGGTGTTCTGCCCTGAATGTTTGAAACGCTTGCCAGGCCCCATCGTAGACCATCAGAGTCCAAGGCGCCCATGAGCTGCGAAACAACAGTTCTGCTCCTTCTTGCCAATGTCCCAGATGTTCTTTGGTATGGGTGTTTTTTGTTCTTCCACTGCCGGTGCCAGCCTCCGAAAACGGTCCAGCTGCAGATGGGAAAGGCTGTCAGCCAGGGTATTGTGTACCCCTTCCATGTGTTATGCTCTGAATGACATGTTCAGCTGCAAAGCCCTTAAAACTAAAAGTCGTAATACCTGCATGATGGTGTTGACCTGGCTCCCCTGTTGTTCAGAACATCCACCACTGCTCTGTTGTCACACCAAAATGTCACTTTCTGATCCCGGAATTCCTCCCCCCAGACCAAGGAACACGACCATTTGGGCATGATCTCTAGTAATGTTATATCTCTCACTTTCCCATCCCTCACCCAACTGGCAGGCCAGGGTTCTGATGACCATCTACCCCTCAGGTAACCTCCCATTCCTAGCCCCCCAGCAGCGTCTGTGTAGAGGTCAAGGTCTGTGTTGTATAGCCACTCCTCTTGCCAGAAAGAACACCCATTGTATTCCTTAAAGAATTCTTCCCAGATTTTAAAATCCTTCCTAATGCCTTGCGTCAGGTCCACCCAGTGATGTGGTCTGGTGACCCCTGCTGTAGACCTATCTAACCTCTTCGTGAATGCCCTTCCTGGTCCGATGGCCCTGCATGCAAAGTTCAGGTGCCCTAGTACCTGCTGCATCAACTTTAGCTGTACCCATCTCCTGTTGGAGTGTACTTGGATTGGCTCCTTCAATTTACTTACTTTTTTGTGCGGTAGTCTAAATACTTTGTTCGGGGCATCTATCTCAATCCCCAGAAACTCCATAACCCTGCTGGGCCCCTCTGTTTTTTCTGGTGCCAGTGGGACCCCTAGCTCTCTGCACAATTCCTGAAACTTACTCAGCATCCTCTGTGTCTCTCTTTCTCCCCTACCAATGAAAAGAAAATCATCCAGATAATGGATGACCGTCTTATAACCAGTTTTTTCCTGGAATATCCACTGCAAGCAGGTGCTGAATGCCTCAAATGTAGCACATGCTATGGAACAGACCATTGGTATTGCTTTGTCAAAATAATACTGTCCCCCAATTTTAAAACCCAATAGATCCCAATCTTCTCTCCTAACCGGAAGCAGTCTGAAAGCGGACTCAATGTCCATTTTTGCCATCCATGTGGCCCGGATTATCCAGACTGCATCCTCTGGTGTCGCATATGTCACCTTACTATGCTCCTCACTGATGAAATCATTCACTGACTCCCCTTCTGGATAGGACAGGTGGTGGATCACCCTGTACTCCCCCTCTTGTTTCTTGGGTACTAAACCTAATGGTGAAATCCGCATGTTCGGCAATGGAGGTGCATTAAATGGGCCCTCTACCCTACCTGCTACCTTTTCTTTCTCTATCTTCTGTCTTAGCATCTCTTCCTTTCCTTTTACTGACCCCAGGTTACTTGCCTCCCTTGCTTGCCTGGGTCCCCTGCACTGCAGTGAAAACCCTGTGTTAAACCCCCTTATAATCATATCCTGTACGCTCATGTCTGGATATCTGTCCAGGCAAACTGTCCATGCCTTCAAGTTGATAGGGGTCCTGGCCATCCCAAACTGTTCCCTGTTTTGCCCCCTGCCACTCCTGCCTGGCCAGTCCCTCCCGTTTTGCCTGACCTTTCTTCTCTCAGTGGCCCTTCTATTCGCATTCCCACTACCTCAACCTCCCCTGTTCCATGTTTTCCCTTTAAACCCCTGGCCATCTCGAAGAAACTGTTGACCTGATCCTTGACCCCCATGCCCTTCTGCCCCCAGGGCCCATGTCATTCTGCATTTGTTTGCCGGGTGACCTCCCCTGCATTTGGAACAAGCATGCCGGAAACGACATTGAGACCACAAGCAAAAGGCCCTGTTGTAAGTCCAGCAGCATCTCTGGGGCATGAACCCTTTGCACTCCACTCACCTTCAGGTGTGGACTGATCTGTTAAATCTGTCCACAAATCTATTTGCTTGGTGTCCCATCTCACGTCCCCAAATGTTGCATTCTCAGCTGAAAAAATTCATCATAGTATAACCCCACCCGCCCTTTGCTTTGCTCTCCGTATTATCAAAGAATAAGTGATGAGCGGGATGCCTAGCTCTGGCCTTTTTTCCACACAATGGCTGAGAAAGTGGCAAAACCTAGGAACCACCCATCCCAAGTCTTCCCTTTTGTGAACTTGTCGTCCTCTTTTTTTTTCCTAAAAGCACTATAGCCACTTCCATCTCACTCTTACCTATGCCCTCAGCTTCCTCGTACTTAGCTGCCACCTCCCGGCTCACCAAAGCGAATATATCAACATATTCCCCTTTCCATATCTTTTCCTTTGTGGCCAGTGGCACATGCTCGCCTATCCTCATCCCTGGTGCACCTATCTCCCATGTACCATTTCCTTCTCTCTCTGCTCCCCTTTCATTCTTTTCTGGCACCTCTTTCTCCATCCTAATCTCTGTCAGAGCCGACTCTATCTGCCCTAGACCTCCTGTCCCCAGCACCTCCACAATTTGCCGTATATATTCTTTTATACTGCCACCCACGGTGCCAGATGTGTTACCTGTAACTTTGTCTGGGCCGTGCTGCCTGAAATCTTCCAAAAGTCCCCTTGTTTCTACCTATGGTTGAGGAGGAGGGTGAGATACTAGGGTATGCGGAGGGAATGCCACATTCTGGGACTCATGTCTGGGTTCAGCCAGGGAGATCCCACCTTGATCGGGGGGGGGTACCAGCGTCACCAGGTCCATAGGCTGCAGGGGTACTGGATCAACCACCTTGGCGGGCCCCACTACCACTGGTGGTACCCTAGTGGGACTACGTGGCCCTTCGGCTGGTCATTTCCCCTTGCCACCTTTTCCTGGGCTTGCTTTTCTCTTCTCCCTGGGTCTCCCTGGTTCCTCCCCCCTCCACCAGTTCCCACATTCTGTTGGCCTTTTCTGCCAGTTCAATTATAGCCCTGTAAGCCTCTTCCTTTGATGGCCTGCTCTTCTTTGGTGCCATGTCCTTCTTTTCCTTGCTCTGTGAAGACAACTACAGGAAAAGAAAACAAGGTCAATTATATATGTACCTTCCTCTGTCCTCCACACCACACACCCACATAAACCAACGGGCCACCAGTAAAGGCCCCCATCCTGCTTGTCAGGTCGCCAGGTCTTCTGGTTGCTCCCCGTATGTTCCCATTGTGAGAAAACCTGACACTATGTGGGCCACTCCCCTCCTTTTTGTCTCTTCGTCAGCCCCTTAGGCCTTCTGGTTGTGCTTCCCCCAACACTTCCTTTTTGACCCCCTTGCGGTCCCTGTCTCTACCCCATCATCCCCCTTTTGCATCTATTCCAGTGCCTCCCCTTTTATTATTATGATCTCCTTTTTTTTGACTCACGCCTCTAGCAGCATCCTGCTGCTGTCCTTAAAATGCTGTACCTTGTTGGCCTCCACATAGCTTCCTCCTGAGAACTGCTGTAATTTCATGGCCTACCTGCCTGCCTGGGCTGACCAAGGTGCCCCACAGTCAGCATCCCTAACATAGGAAGTGGTCACAACACATGGACTGAAAATTGGTCACCTACCCCCTTTTTCATGCCTCTGCCATCCTCTGTTCTCTCACAGCACCCAGTCCCAAAAAGGGAGGAAGGACCAAAAACACAGCAAACAGCCCCACCAAAAAGTGAGGGCACTGCTTCCAATGCGACCACCTCGTGGCGTGTGACGTCACCCGTGAAGTCCCAGGTCACACTCTCTCTCTCCTCCTGCCCCAGGCCTCCCAGGCACCTTGATCTCCCCAGTATGCCTCCAAAGGCCACCAAAACTGTGAAAACAGCCAGAGCACCCGGAAACAGCATTAACCTGAAACCCCCGTGGCGTGTGACGTTACATCACATGGTCCCATGTCGTGCTTGCTCTCCCTTGTTTCTGGGCCTTTTCTCAGGCCTACTATCCATACTTAAGTAAAAGAAAACAGGCCTCACACAACCCAGGCCCCCCCAAAGATTGTCCTTCAGGATCAAACCCTGGACTTTTAGCATGATGACCAGCCTACTATGCCACTAGCTCTAGCTAGCACACATGGCGTGTGAAATCACGCCACTCGGGTCCATGCGTTGGTGCCTCTTCCAGGCCTTACTGTTCATCCCCAGGCCACCAACCCAGCCACAACACAGCCACCAGAGCCCAAAACAAGGAAAAAGGGGTTTTTACAACCCCCCACATGGCGTGGTCCCGGATCGCGCTCTCTCCCCCCAGCTTCCAGGCCTCTTCCAGGCCTTCTATTCTTAACGGGCAACACAAACAACCACCCAGAGCCACAATATCCTGAAAACCAAGGCAAGTGCTTTCCAACAACTCCCACATGGTGTGTCACATCATGCCACGCGGTCCATGCCCCAGGGCCTCTTCCAGGCCCACCAATTCAGCCTCCAGGCAACCAAAAAGAGTACCAATTCTCTTTATCAATGTTAGACTAGACATGCTGTTTACTGCATGTAGGTTTCCTCTGTCTTCTCCATCAGTTGGTCTTTCTATCAGGACAAAGGGCTGCTCAGAAAACATGTAGGCTGGATTTTCAGACATTTACTGCTCATTTTAGAACAATTACACAACTTGTGACATGACTATTTGGTCACATAAAACAGTCTAACCACAAAACAGCCACCAGAGCACCAGAAACAGGAAAAAAGGGATTTTTACAACCCCTGCGTGGCATGTGACGTCACACCACATGATCCCAGATCGCGCTCGCTCCCCCCAGCTTCAAGGCCTCTTCCAGGCCTACTGTTCTTACCAGGCAGCCACCAAAGGGGGAACAAACTGCCACAAAACTGAGATGCCAAGGCAAGGCTGTTCCACCCCTCCCGACACAGCATGTGGCATCACGCCATGTGGCCCTGGCTCACGCACTCTCTCCTCTGTCTCAGGGGCTCTTCCAGGCCTAACAACACTTGCCGGCCAGCAAAACCAGGCCACAAAAAGCCACAAAGCATCAAAAAGAAGCAAAGGCTTTACCACAAAAAAACCCACGCAGCGCCGTTGTCCCACGTGGTCCTGGGTCACTCTCTCATCCACACTCTGGGTCCCATCACTACTCAGGGCCCCCATATTTGCTCAGTTATATACTGTAAAATATTTAATCTTAATACTGTATATATTATTCCTCCCCTTCACCTTTTTTTTTTAAACACTTCACATCACATCCTGCAATTCAATTGCTTGCTTCCTTACCTCTCTCTCTTCTGGTGAACAAACCTCAAATAAATTTTCCAATCTGATGTGCTGCAGTTGATGTAGATCAAAACTCCAGCAAAAAGTGGCTGAGGCCCCTTTGTGCTGTCCCTTATATAACTCCCTTCACCCCTCCCCTTCCTGTTACATGCCCATTGTTCTGTCCCTTAGCTCCTTCCTCTCCTCCCCCTTCTGAGCACAACCATTCTATGTAGGAGGGAAGGGGTGCACCAGGACAACCTGATCTGCCCTTAAGGGCTAACTCCATTATACAGCTTACCAGCATTTCCTCAGTTCACGGTCGGCTTTGAAGAGTGAAGATGTTCCCGGTCCACTGAAGATCATCGCGCTGAGCTCCAGAGGTAAATATGGGGTGGGGGTGTGGGAGGCAGGGTGTGCAGGGTGGGTGGTGGTGGTGGGTAGAGAAACTATGAGGGACCATTTTCTGCTTACAGGTAGTAAAAAAAACACATCGCGGATGGTTTTCTTTTTACAGGTGGTTTCTTTTGGGAGGTACAGTAGCCGGGCTTGGGGATTGGGCACCCCCATCAGCACAGAAGAAGGGGTACATCATGACAACGGGGAGGCCCCCCCATCGACACATTAAACCAGGAAAGGGGGGTGCCGACGGGATTGGGCACCCTCCGCAATCAATGAAAAGCATGTGGGAGACACTTCTGCCAATGGGGAGGGCTCCCACAAGCACTTACTTGGGCAGGAAGCCATACAAGTTGGGTACCTCAAAGTCGGATGTTTACTGGCCACTGTGCCACCATATTTCCAGCTGGTGAACATGTAGAAAGGGTCCACTGTGTGTGACGAGCTTTGCTCACATTGCAGTGGAACTTTCCTTAGATGTGCTTGCCTGGGTGGTGTGGCACCGGCATGCAGGCTGATTGGGGAATGAGGGGACACACCTACTGGTGCATGCCCTGCATTTGCCCAACAGCGACCGTACCTCCAAATCTGCACTACCCCAAGATGTTGGCTGTGTAAGCATGCCAACATAAAAAAAGTGTTCCAAAACTTGTTGCTTTAATTATCAGCCAATCAGTTTAGCTTGGGTAATTGGCAAGATTCTTGAATCTATAATTAAAGATGTTATATAGAAGTACATAAGCAACAAGGACCATTTTGATCCAACTCAACACAGATTTAGGTCTGGTACATCATGTGTTATCAATCAATTAAGTTTTTATGAGAAGATCTCATACGCTTTGGATCAGGGATTCCCAGTTGACTGTATCTGTCTGGACCTGTCAAAGGCTTTTGACAGGGTACCACATAGAGAAATTGTTAAAACTTTATAGATTTCAATATTGCTAATCAGTTAATAAGGTAGATAAACAGCTGGCTCAAAGATAGAACACAACAAGTTAGTATTAAAGGACATCTGTCATCTATAGCCCAAGTGACTAGCGGTATACCTCAGGGGTTGGCACTTGGCCCTTTTTTATTTCAACTTTTTATATCTAAGCTAAGATAAAACAACACAGTCTGGGTTAACAAGTGTGCTGATGATACAAAACTGGCATGTGTAGTTATGAATAATAATGATCAATTAGAACCACAAACTGCAATAAATAGTATGGTTCAGTGGACAGATGGGATAGGCATGCCATTTAACTCTGACAAGTGTAGTGTGATGCACACAGGAAAGCATAACAGGGAAGCAAGACACTATATGAATACTGTCCCACTAAAGACCTATGAGAAGAAAGATATTGGGATAAATATGACTAGTAAGCTGACCTATGATAAACATTGCCAGGCACTAGTAGTAAAGGCTAAATGCATCCTTTGGACAATTAAAAGAACTTTTCTAGTAGAGAGGCAAACATACTTATACCCCTATACAGAGCTTACATAAGATCTCTCTTAGATTATGGGACCCTTTATAGGGACCAATTAAGGGATCTAGTAGGAACATAACAGAAAAAGTCCAGAGACAAACTATTAAAATGATCTATGACTGCAAAAACTTATCCTACAAAGACAAATTACTTAGATTGAATCTCATGTCTCACCATATTAGAAGGATCAGGGGGGATATGCTCCTGTGCTACAACCTAATGAAAGACACTGAACTTTTTTCAGAATTAAAATTAGCTTTAAAACTCATATCAAAGGTACTAGAGGACATAAGTTCCAACTAAAAAGTACTAAATTTAATACTGAAAAATGTAAATCCTTTTTTACCCAAAGGGAGGTTAACCCCTGGACTGATCTCCCAGAGGAAGTAGTCTTATGCAATAACAAGATTCAATTTAAAAATTAATTAGATCACTATTTACTTTATGGAAAGAGTCTAGCATATTATGCATAACCAAGGAGCATATATGGGCCAAAAGCTTTTCTTTAGCTCCTAGAGCTTAGTATGAATCTTAATATGGTTGGGAAAGGGTGACTAGTGGAGTCCTGCAGGTGTCCGTTTTGGGACCTTTGCTTTTTATTATCAAGATTAGTTCAATGCAAACATCCAGTAATGCATGGATATGTAAGTACTGTATGCCAATAATTCCGAAATAGGTGCCATTATACTGCAAATGACATGGAACCTGCCTTAAGATTACAGTGAGAAATAAACTGGGAGATTGGGCAGGAATTATTGATTGAGTTATAATGTAGAAAATGCAAAGTCATGCATTTAGGGCATAACATACTGGCCCAGTACACACTCGACAAAATCCTTACTACAGCTGAGGTAGAGAGAGAGATCTAAGTGTCTACATAAACAACAGACTTTCATTTGATCATCACATCAGATAACCAGTTAAAAATGTAACTAGATTATAGGATGTATCACGAGGAATGTAAAAAGCAGGAATAGAGAGGTAATTGTATAATTGCATAAAATACTGGTCATTCCTCATTTGGAATACTGTGCACCATTCATTACATTAGATACTGGGACTATGATGCAAATGGAACAAGTACAGAAGAAAAATAAAAAAGATCAGAACAGTTAAGAATAAACAGTATGGATAAAGACTGCAAAACTTATAACTTTACTCCATACAGTACAGAAAACTAAGAGGTGACTTATGCTACATATTCAAGGCTTAACATAATGAGTTAATATGGATGACAGCTGGATTGAACAAAAAATGAAGGGGGGAAAAGACTAGGTCACAAGACAAACAACTAAAAGGCGAAGCTGTTCGAACAAACAAAAGAGGAGATTGGTTTAATCAGAGGGTTGTCAGTTCCTGGAATGCATTGCCAGCAGCGGTCATAAGCACAGCTAAGGAGACATTCAAAAAGAAACTCGACAAATATATGGGGATAGATAAATTGACTCTTTTCCACTGATATGTGGCAAGTCAACAATGCTAACACCAATAGACTTGAAATCAACTATGAAAATATTAGTTTTACATTCAAAATCTTGCCAGTCATATAAAAATAAGCAAAACTGGAGGGAGGGAGGTTCAGAAGGAACGTGAGGAACTATTTCTTCACAGAGAGGATGGTGGACAAATGGAGCAGCATGCCAGAAGAGGTGGTAGGAGCAGAAACAATTACAGGATTTAAGAATGCATGGGATAGGTATAGGGGGATCCTGGTAGTCAGGGGAAGGGGACAACCTAGTTCCAAGGAAACTTGAAGAAGCACAGTTACTAGTTTTCATGGGCAGTGTAGACTGGCCGAAGGCCCTTATCTGCCAACAACATTTATGTATCTATGTAAAACTACATGTGGGTAAGATAAGCCAGAGCCAGGAGTCCTTCCAACTTCCCCTGCACTGCATCCTACTATGACAATTAATAATATGCTAATGCTGATTTCTGATAGCTAATCCATTTTAAATGGCTGATTATTTATTACAATTTTAGATTCTAATTCTACTTTTTATATCACTGCAGGTGCCATCTCTACCTTGATGGCAGCTCTACCTACCACCCAGGACTCAAACCTAAATCATTCACTACTTATTTTTAAATATGCTAAAACTAACTATCCTTATTCTACTAGAAGGAACAGTCTTACGAGGATGTTATAGTCTCCCCCTGGAAGGCAACAATGTTGACCAAGGCCTAACCTACCTAGAAAGCATTGTTGTTCTAAGTTTTACTCATACATAATGACGTTTGCTTATTTAGCACAAGATTTTGTTTGTTAAATTGCAGAAACATGCTCTATGGAAAAACAGTGGCAACTGTAGAATGTTGCTATGTCCTGCGGATTGTATAGTAATTGGCTAAATTCTGCATTCTCCATGGTTTGCAACAATGAAAAAAGGCATATTCCTCATGCAGACTTCCATAAAACTACAATGAATTTCTAGAAATTTCACAGAATTCCACTGGAAGCACAATTTTAGACTTCTGTGCACTCTAACGTGTACATGTTTTAAACATCTAATTTATCTAGTTATGTGTTCTGTGGCACAACCACCAAAAAAGCTTCATAGAAACATAGAAACATAGAAAGTGATGGCAGAAGGAGATCAAGGGTCCATCAAGTCTGCCCCTGAATTACCCAGGACCTATTGCTGATCCTGGGTCCTAACCCCCTTATGTTTTTTGTCAAATGATTTTTTTATTTGAGCCCCTGTTTTGCCCAACCATGCTGGCATGCTGCTACTGTTTTCATGGCATATAAACTCAGAGATATTATCATTCATAAATAACATATGCAAAGATTTATTATAAAGTTACAGCAACCTTGCTAATAATTTTCTGTATACTATACTAAACTATAGCATACTATACTACTCTGTACTGTACTGTACTGTATTATACTATACTATACTTTCAATTCAATTTTATTTTACAAGGAAAGACACCATTGTGCACTAGGATTGAGATACCTCAGAATGTAGGATTCTATAGTCCATACTCTCCCTAGGCCTAAAACTACAACTCTGTGTACTTTGACTTACATGAATTTATTCTTCTTCTTGGTCTTCCAAAAGAAGTTTGCATATCTGGTGCTCCCCAGAATTCATTCCAGCATAGTTTGCCCTATCTCTATTTATAAACTTCCTAAGATTGCTAATGTGATGTACCCCACATGTAGACCAGTGGATGGGTCTCTAAGAAGGTATCACGACCTCCAAACATTTTCTGGCAACAACATATGGTCCTTCTCATTTTCTTGCAAGCTTTGAAGAACATTTCTGAGTGTTATCCAATTTCGGATGACTTCATAACAGTTCCATCTCTCCACAGTCCACAGTTACATCTATTTTGTTTTGATCATAGCACTGCTTTTGGTGTATCTGGGCATTGTCCATTTTGTGTTTCCCAATTTCCTAGCATTTCTGCATATTGTCTGTTAAAGTCTTTGTATATTCTGATATGTCTTCCACTATTTCTGGTTCTTCTGACAACTCTGTCGATTGGGTAATATTACTTCACATCCATATATTAGTAAGGCTGGGCTACGTCCAGCCAAGTCTTACTGCATTCGTAAGGCTATTAACTTTTTGGTAAATACTGATCCCATCTTGGTTGATTGTCATGCACATATGCTTGTAAGCAAGTTCTGATATTTCTGTTTCTTCTCTCAGGCCAGTTACTTTGTGGATGGTATGGTGTCATGTAGATAGGCCTGACTCCCCAAGCTTTACAGAACTGTTCCAGTTGTTCAGACCTGAACTGTGGTCCATTGTCAGTTACTATGTGTTTCAGAATTCCCCATCTACAAAAGATTTCCACTTCCATTTTCCTCACTAACACATCAGTATTTGTTCTACATAAAGGAAAAGCTTCCACTCATTTGGTGCATTGATCTACAACTACAACGATGTACTGTACTTGTCCCCTTTATTTGTCTTTGGCAACAGTCCAACTAAATCTATGGCAATTGTTGTCCACAGTCCACTGGGATGATCGACAATCTTCCCCCCATTATTTTCTGGTTGCTTGCCTTTGCCTCCTGGCATGTAATACATGACCGTTCATACTGTATCACATCTTGACACATTTTCAGCCAATAAAATCATTCTCTCAATCTGTCTAGTGTTTCCTTCTTGCCTATATGTCCTGATATGGTGCAATAGCACATGGGTCACATAGCTTTTTTCCTCAGTCATTTGGGTACAATTACTTTCCATTCCTCTGAATTCTTGATGTGTGTATCAGTATATTGTCTACCAGCACACAGTGGTGTTCTGGACTCAGCACTCTCCATTTGCAGGGTACACCTTCAGTGTATTCTTCCTTCTGGATTATCTCTATCAGTTTCTTCAGTTCTTGATCATTTCTCTGCACTCTTCCAACTTCTCTCTGGTTGAATGGTAGCAGTTGCTCTTCTTCTTCTTCGGACTCCACTTTTTTTGCCATGACACTACAGCATAAGTCAGGAATTACTTGTTCCATGTCAGTGACATCTGGTTCAACATTTTGTTCATCATTCTCAGTACTTTGTGATTGATAATCTGCCATTACATTCACACTTCCTTTGTCATGTTGTATTTTGAATGCATACTCTTGTAAGAGTAGTGACCATCATCCTAATTTTCCATTAGTGTCTTTCATTGTGAACAACCAGGTCAAGGTGTTATTATCAGTATACAGTGTGAATGGTTTACTGTGTAGGTAGCCTTAATATTTCTTGATTGCCCACACACTAACTAAGCACTCTTTCTGGGATGTGTGATACTTTCTTTCAATTGCTGTTAAGGTTCTACTAGTATATCACTTTTTTCTCTCTCCTTGTTCTTCTTGGTATAGCACTGCACCAAGTCATGTGTCACTTGCATTTGTAGCTAGAAAGAATGGCTTGTTGAAATCTGAAAAGTACAATTTCATGTTTTTTTTCATTTTGTCTTTGATAGTCTGAAATGCTTTTTCTTGGACAGACATCAATTCCCATTTAGTTCTCTTTCTTCATAACTGGTTCAGAGGTTTGACAATATCTGCCATTTGCTGAATTAAAGGTGTGTACCAAGTACGTAGTCCTAGAAATCTTTGGATATCTTTTACTTTCTTTGGTTTTTGAAAATCATAGATGATTTGCATAGTAGCCGGTTCAGGCAATATTCCTCCATCTTTTACCATGTGACCCAAAAACTTCATCTCTGACAGTAAGAAGTTGCATTTTTCTCTTTTAATGGTATGTCCATGACTCTTGAGCCTCTGTAATACCTCTCTCAAATGCACCCAATGTTCTTCCATTGTTCTTAAATAGATGCTCATATCATTCATGTAAGCAAAACAGAATCAGTATTGAATTCCTCTCAACACTTCATTCATCATCCTCTGAAATGTTGTAAATCCATTCTTCAATCTGATCTGTAATACATTAAACTCATATAGTCCTTCATGCATGATAAAGGCTGTTTTACACCAGTCTGTAGCTTCTACAGGTATCTGCCAATATCCACTCCTGAAATCCTGACATCTGAGTTCTGACTTGTTAGTTCTTCTGGGCTAATACAACTGCTGTGTTGGTTCGACTAAACTATCTGGCACTGCATTCATCTGAGATTTAGGTCCTCTCTCCTAGAACATCTCTCTCCAATCATATCTGTGATTCCTGACAGGTTTTGTTTGACTCAAATTCCATTACAGTATTCTCCCTTTCTGGATCAGTTCCTCAATTGTTCTCAGCATTAAACGCATTATCAAGTTTTGCATTTCTGGCTAACGAGTTCTGACAATAAATCTGATCATTTCTGTCTCTTGAGCACATAGATCAATTGTTAATACATATCCCTTTTGTCCAGAACTAACATATCGAGTTGATCTCTGTACCATTGTGGACACCAGCTCTCTTCTGAAGTGCTGTCTACCATGTGCTTTGCAAAATATTCCAAGAATTGGGCTCTACACTGTCTCCAATCTTGTATCTGGTAATGCTTGTACCTCCACCATTTACTTGAGACATCTTGAACAGCTCCTTCAAAATGTTGTAACTACATTTCTTCTAGTACCTGAGTTTGATGTAAAGTAGGTTTGAAATTTTTAAGAAATTCAGATGCATCTTCTTTCCTTTTTCCACTGAACACTGGAAAATTTCTACCAATCCATGGTGAAACAAAGAGAATTATGGTCATCATAGGTCTCTCATAGCTCTGCAACATATTCTCCTTCCTTGCAGAGTTTCTTGGCTTTTGCATCTTCTTATTGGAGTTTCTGATACTTCACATCTTCTAGGAACATTTGCAGTAGGAGTACATTATCTTTGTTCTGGCATGACATTTAAGTTATGAAGATTATTCATCATCTTATCCATGAATACTTCCAGCTTCTGCTCAATGCAACTCTCTAGCTTGTGGCTCATTCTCTTCTCAACTTCTTCAGCATCTAGTGACATCCTTTTCACAGGCATGTCTCTGGCAAAACTTCTACCAAGTCCTATAGGAGCTGTCATCATCCCTGCCATAGTCAATTCGATGGTTCTTGGGTTAAACTCTGATGCTTCTATGGAAGGAAAATTCATTCCAACCCCACACGTGGATCTAGACTGTGTGCTCCCCACATCTCTAGGTCCCTCACACACATCCAACATTTCTGAGAGTCTCAAATCCATACCTTTTTCTAATAACCCTATGACAGACCAAACTTTACAGCAGCCAAGGCCTAGTAAAGTCGAGCCAACATCACCACAACCCCTAGTCACAGGTGATTTCACAAAAAATACACCCCTTTAGTGTAAAGTGTAACACTAAGGTTCCTGAGCCAGAAACATTTTTCAGGGTCTCCAACCAATTCAAAACAAACATCAATTTAGAATATTCCAGGCTTCAGCATAACCTGGAATAGGTCAGTCTTGCAACTGTGTTAGCCTCACACAAAGCAAAAGAAAATATTCACAGTGCATCCTACATTTTTTTGGGAACTACTTTTGTGATGACACACCCACTACTTAATTAGCCTCTGGCCAGAAGTGGGACCATTCCACACAGAGATGGGTGACATCAAGGATTATTTGTTCCTTCCCCTCTGAAAACACTTTTCCAGTTGGGTACTACCTGAATACAGTACCTTACCTCCCCAACTAGAGTAGCTAAGAGCTGCCAAGGTAGGGAATACTGCACCAGATAGACCTGGAAACCTGTAAGAATGTGAGACAATGGCTCTGTAAGCAAGGACACTGACACTTTGATTGTTGAGAAAAAATGTACATTTTGTCTAAAAAAGTGAAATAAATCTCTAAAACAACAACCACAAATGGCAGAACACACCTTGTGAATAAATAACATATAAATACACAAACAGATCCAGAAGCAAATGATTTTATACCTTTAAATGGACAAACATAGATGTAACAACAAGAACAAAGTGCTCTAGCTTTCGGACCAACCAGTCCTTCTTCCGAAGCCTAATGGCCATTGAAGCACAGAGAACTGTTAATTGACACACTATTCTTGATGACCCATCTATGTAGTCCATAAAAATATCAAATCATTGGCTTCTGGATCTGTTTGTGCAAGGACCCATATTGCAAATACTAAATCAAGATTTCATATAAATACACATAAATTAGCAGTACATTTATCACTTTAATTTTTTTTCCAGCAGGGCAACACTACCCTACTAACCTTCTTGTACTCTTCCACTGGAGACTGCAGTCACGCACCACCCACCAGCCCTCCAGCACATACACACAGGTCCCAGGATAAGTACCCTCCTTGGCCTTGATTCTTGAGCCTAACCACTCTAGATAGAATGCAGTGACTAGTGGGCCTATTCCTCTGAGCAGTCAGTCCACTAACTCCTTCTACCAGATACCCTCCCTGGTATCCAGTTACACAGTTACCCATCATTAGGATATACCTCAGATCCCAGTGCCATATGATTCACTTTACTTAAGGGCATACAATGACTAGTTGTCCTATATCTCTGAATAGTCAGCCCACTGATCCCTTCTTCCAGTTACCCACCCTGGTATACACTCACACAGTTACTATACTTATCACTGTACTCAAAACATTTAAAATTCACTATAGATTTCTACACATTAATACCAGTAAAACAAAACATTCAGAAATGGCAGTGGCATAAAACATATTAAATACTGGTACATTAAAAGCTGTTACATTATCCCCCCACATGCCTTGCAGTGTTCAGTCCTTTAAATGATAAACCCCTCTCTGAATTCAGAAAGATTGAGGTAAATTCTCTGTAAATCATTGTCACTTTGACATTTAAAATAGTCTCCAAACTGTATTAATAATATATCGTATAATACCATATTCTGAAAAAACTTTTCCATTCAAATAGCTGAAGAATTGTTGAATGTTTGTTGTTGTTGGAGTGCAGTTTTGAGTTGGCAGTTTCTTGGTGTATTCAGGAGAAGCACAGATTTCTTCAGGTTGCAGCATTTCTCCTTCTGTGAGGAAAACTTGGCAAACAGGATCATCAGGCACTTGAAACAACAGGCATTCTGTTGTCACCATGTTCTCACTTACTACCCTATTTGACCCCATGCTGGGATTCAGGTGATCCCCTAATACTATACTGTATTCAAAAAAGGCTGTCACTATCAGTATCTATCACTGCATCAGGCCTCTTTGGAAAAGACACCCATTTGGCTTGGGCACCCTCCTTCCCTGTCACTCTCCCTGCTCAGACTCCCTGCACACTGCCTGTGCAGCTACTTTTATAACCAAACCTCATTTGCATATGCTAATTTGTGGTAACTGAGTGGATGCTGACCTGTCCAGAGACTCAGAAGCAAGCAAAATCCTCCATGCAGCAGCATAAGTCACAATGGAATATTCAGTTTTGAAATTTAACTGCCCCTCTCAACCTTCTAAGGCTTCTTTTTTTATAACTTTGAGTCCCAGTTTAAAACATATTCCTTTGTCACACAAAATAAACACTTTCTTTAAGTTTAAGCATGTTTTCACTATAATGACTGGAAAGCTGTCATCTTTAGTTATCTGCTGAATGTTTTTCTGTACAATATGACCCACAGGAAAGCTAAATCACTAAGACTAATACTCTTTTGTTATTAAACTGAATAATTATTTCTAAGCATTTTTCTCTTTACTCTCTAATGAAAATAGTTGTTTCCCCTTTAATTACATTGACCACAACAGTTTTTTCACGCAGAAATTGAATGTTCATTTTTCCCATACTAAGCTCCATGTCATGTATAATTGGCTGCATGGATTTACTTTCATAAGGACCCACTCTCTCTCTCTCTCTTCTAAGGTGAGTGACTCTCTTATTTCATATTCCTATCACCTAGAACTAACATCTTCTGGTGTAGGAAGCTTTAGTCTACCTATCTGCCAAGTTTGATATAATTCTGAATAAAAACAGCTGGGCAGCATGATTTTGAAAAGTACATATGTACAGCAAATGTTTTGTGACTGAATTCAATGTTCCCCAACAAAGCCTTGTTTCAAACTGCTCCATTTTAGCTTTTGTTAATTTATAAAACATTCTGTGTAACTGTATTTGGTCCCCAGGATGCCTCTAGCCCATTCCATGGCTTTATTTTATTAAAACATATGTATGTTTACTGTATTTTACTTGTGTGAAGCCTTGAGTTCCCCAAAATCAGATCATACCCATTTGTCACAAAATGGCTCCCTTGTAAGGTCTCCACAAAATGTTTGCCTCTTTGAGCTAGCGTGGGACTTCCACAGAGTCCCTGCAGACTGTGCTCCTTTATTTAATGTTTGTTTATATGAGCCAGTCCCTAAACACATTTTCCCAGGTGCTTTTTGCCTGCTCAACTAAATCTAGGGAAAAATACCTGGTTGATCCTGCGTCTTAGTGCATCTCCCTCTCACACTTTTGCAGAGCATTCTTGATTACTGCAGGCCATAGCCTGCCTTCTGACTGGCATCAGAGAGAAGAGTGGCCACCCCCAAGTAGACCTGGGGATTCCTCTACTAAGCGCATTGTGCTCTGCTGTCAAACCGACTGTTGGTCATTCATACTCCCCGCTCCTCTTACTTTCAGTGCACTGGGTGTCCTCAGCTGCCACTCTTCTTTTTCCTTTTATTTATATACAACAGAGCAGCTTCTTTTTTACTGGAACAATATCTTTAAAAATATAAAATATTAAAGTATAAGATGTAACTCAGGCAGACCAAATTACACCACTGGACTACCAGGGCATGTACTGTAGCAAGGACAATCATATCATTATCCCTCTGGCCACCAATGTATAAAATTACCATTCTTAAGAATAAATACTACAGTTTTACATAAAAGATCTTGCCAGTCATATAAAAGTGAGCAAAACTGCATGTGGGTAAGATATGCTAGGGACAGGTGTCCTTTCCAATTTCTGCCCTGTGCTGCAGCCTACTATGACAATTAATAGGTATAACATTAACACAATGAATGCATTACCATGAAGACCATTACAGCGACAAAATCTGCAGGTCACTGTAATGGTCCCAGTGGTATACTGACAGTTTTCCCCTGGTGATTGCATTCCCTCCCCAACACAACTTTGACTGAGAGGTGATTATATAAAAGTTGCGGGGTGTGGGAGCAGAGCCACCCTGTGCAGAAAAACATTCTGTTACAGTGATGGCACAAAGCCAATTGTCAGTGTGGTGCCTTTGCTGTAATGCCATTTGGCAAAGTTCTTGTTACTGCAGTGACATAGAACCCATTTGATAATATAAGCTCACGCTAATTTCTGATAGCTTATTAATTTTAAACTGCTGATTATTTATTTACTACAATTTTAGATTCTAAATTTGCTATTTCATTTAACTGAAGGGCCACCCATACCTTCCTGGCAGCACCTACCTACACCAGGACTAGAACCTATGTTCTTGACTACTAATTTTTTAAATAAACAAATACTATTGCTCTATCCCTATTCTAGTAGGTGGAACAGTCTTATAAGGCTGTTATGGGGGGGGTGGTCAAAGATGTAGAGGTCAGAGGCAGAGTGGGAGGAATCTGGATATCAGACTGAACCCAAGCAGCATCATACAGAGAAGAAGGGAGGACATGGGAAAAATCTTTAAAATGGAAGCCTCAATGGTGTCACTTCAATGTAAACCTTTAGAATTAAATCCTACTTCTGGAGGAAAAGGAACAATTTCTACACCAAGTGCTTAATTAAGGAATGCTATTTTATAGGTGGTAGCAGCTACACCAGCAGCTCTGATTAAAAAGTCAGAAAAGAACAAATACAGTGAGAAGCTTTTAATGAAAGAGCAGCAAGACTCCCTAACTACGTTTAATATCCGTAACTCATTCATGGGTGAGTCTTCAAACAGTTTAGAAGCTGAGGCAACAATAATTTCCAACTTCAAGGCTTCTATATTACAGGGAGGATCTATAAAAGATAGCATAGTGAATGAGGCCAGCATTCAGACTCCACTGCACAGTGGATCAATCACCAGAAACCTAGGCAAGCCTGAAACTAAATTTGTCTCTAATATTTTGGATACTTCTATAGGAGTACTGTGGTACCAAGTTACAGCATAGCAAACCCTTAGATAAATAAAGAGAACCCCTGGTCAACCTCTGGGAGAACAGTAAGAGGGAGGAGGTGCAGTGAGAACTATACTACTCTACTGGGGCTAAAGAACTAGACCACTACTACTGGGACCTTCAATTTGGGATAAAAACAAACAAAACAAAGAAGTTAGTGTGTTTGAGTTGGGTGAAGTGAATTTTTATCTGTGCAGTTAGCAGTTATGCAGGTGAAGATAAAATCTGTAAATTAGGCGGAGTAGCTTAAGCAGAAGGAAGCCAGGTGTTTTAGATTTAAAAACTGCCCTAGATAGCTTCTGGCAGAGAACAGCAATAAGGAGGAGGTGCTGTGAGAACTATACTACTCTACTGGGGTTAAGATCCAGAACTCTACTACTAGGACCTTCAATTTTTATTGTAAAAACAGACAAGCAAGCAGAAAAAAAAGGAGTTAATGTGTTTGTCTGAGTTGGGGAAGTGAATTGTTATCTGTGCAGTTAGCAGTCATTCAGGTGAAGAAGGAAACTGTAAATTAGGGGAGTGGCTTAAGCAGAAGGAAGCCAGATGTTTTGGAGAGAATTACACTACTCTACTGGGATTATTTAGCTCTCCTCCCACCCCCACCACCCATAAGCTAGTTCTACTTTTTAAAGGTACAGGATTTGACTGACAACAGGAACTTCTTGTTTGGGAGCAGGAAGGAGTGATCACAGAGGCACAAAAGACTCACCATCCTAGAAGGAAGAGTAGCTTCCACCCCCCCCCAACTGCTGGAGGTCTGACTCTGAGCAAGTAAGAAGGAGATTACTGAGCAGAATAGGAACTTCCTGTCACAGAACAGAAAGATTAGGAGCTTTAAGGACACAGGGGCAGTAGGAAAGTAGGAAGAAAATCACATTTACATAACAACTTAAACAAAAACAAAAACAAAAAAATAAATAAACAGAGAGAGGAAAGAGGAAGTATACAAAACAACAGTTAAGGGGCCCCAAATAAGATATGATGGGGTGGTGCAGTGCAGTGGCTGTGGAGCAGCAGTCTGCCGGAAGACATTCTGGAGGACATGGTGTTTTCCTATTTGCAGGCATCTCTCTGGGCTGAGGAATGCTCTTAATTTGCTTTGTCCCACTGCAGGCTGTCGGGTCTGACCCTGAGTACTACACTAATGTTCTCCCATGCAATACACTTGTCTAGGTGGCTATAAACCTTGATGTCTTTACTGTTCTCAGCTGTCTTATGGTTACCCTAATTACTTTATTTTATATCCTTATTATGATCGATGCCTAAAATGTACCTTTATGTAACTATTACTGTGCTACCCAATGTAGATCTTGTTTTCTCCTGTACACCTATATTTTGTCTGTGCATTTCTGCATATTGTAACCAATGTCCTGTGCTCTCCCAGGTCGTGCCTGAAAATAGGCAGGTCTGTTGCCTAGCGCACTTACCCAGTTACCAAAAGCTAATAAATAAATAAATAAGGAGGTTGCTCATCTCCAGGTTGAGTTGGGCAGGATTCAGGGGACCTCCTCTCCCACCCTGTGGTAGGGAAAATGATGGAATCACTTCTGAAGGAAAGAATTGTTGAGTTCCTAGAGGCCAATGGGGCACAGGACCCAAGGCAGCATGGATTCACAGTAGGAAGGTCGTGTCAGACAAATCTAATAGATTTCTTTGACTGGGTGACCAAAGTAGTAGAACGGGGAGGGGCTGTGGACATGGCCTACCTAGACTTTAGCAAGGCATTTAACAGAGTCGCACACAAATGATTAATATGCAAGTTAGTCGGCCTTGGAGTGGGTCCCAAGGTGGTAGCCTAGTAAAGAATTGCTGGAAAACAGGACACAGAGGGTAACAGTAAATAGAGTTCACTCTGAAGAAAGGGGGGTTGCTAGCAGGGTACCGCAGGGTTCAGTACAGGGACTGGTCCTTTTTAATGTCATTACAAGTGACATTGCAGATGGACTGGAAGGAGGAAAGGTATGTCTTTTTGTAGATGACACAAAGATCTGCAACAAGGTTGATACTGAAGATGGGGTGGAAAGGATAAGAAAGGACTTGACAAGGTTGGAGGAATGGTCAAATGTATGGCAGCTTAGATTTAACTCAAAGAAGTACAAAGTAATGCACCTGGGAAACAAAAACCCAGGGGAAGAGTACACAATGAGGGGTGAGATACTAACAATAATAAAAATGGAAAGGGACCTGGTGGTAGTCATATCGGATTACCTTAAGGTGGGCAAGCAATGTGAGAAGGCAGTAAGGAGGGCTGGCAGGATACTAGGATGCACAGGAAGAGGCATCACCAGTAGAAAACAGGAAGTTGTTATCCCTCTGTACAGACAGTTGGTGAGACACCATCTGGAGTACTGTGTGCAGTTCTGGAGACCCCATCTTTGCAAGGACATAGACAGGATGGAGGTTGTCCAGAGGAGGGCAACTAAAACGGTGCAGGGTCTACACCAGAAGACATATGAAGAGAGATTAAAGGAGCTTAATATGTATACCCTTGAGGAGAGGAAGGAGAGGGGGGACATGACAGAAACTTTCAAGTATCTCAGGGAATCAACAAAGTCATAGAGGGTAGCACCTTTCAGAAAAAAGAGATGTGCAAGAACAAGGGGGCACAATTTGAAGATAAAGGGGGCACAGCTCAGAGGTAATGTGAGGAAGTATTTTTTCATGGAGAGGGTTGTGGATATGTGGAACAGCCTTCCTGAGGAGATAGTGGAGTCAAAAACAGTGGAGGAATTCAAGAATGCATGGGACAAACATAAGGCAATTCTAGTGGGGAATAGGAAGAAATAGGCTGTTGGTTAACTAAGATCTGCAGCTTATCCAGTAGGTATGGAAATGGGCAGACTAGGTGGGCTAAACAATCCTTATCTGCTGTCAAATTCTATGTTTCTATGTTTCCAGATGTTTGTTTTAGCAAACAGTCAGGTGAGTGGCAACAGTTCTCCTAACCTAAATTAAAAATTAACATCAAACCTAATTTCAGTTGAGAAACACAATATGCAAAAATGCTTAGTTACTCTACAAACAAAAAAAATCTAGAAGCAGATAAAGTTGGACCACAGCAGCCCATAGAGGATGAAAATGTGACAGATTTTAAAGATGACATCTTGAGTGAAGTGAGACATAGAAACATAGAAACTGATTGCAGATAAGCATCACTAAGCAAACCCAGTCTGCCAATTTGCCCTGTTGCAAAAACCACAGACCCTACTTATCTCTAACTTTGTTCTCTTTCCTTCTGCTAGGGTTTCCATATGTCTATCTCATGCATTTTTGAATTTCCCTATTGAATTTGCTCCACCACCACTGGGAGGCTGTTCCATGCACCCTCCACCCTTTCTGTGAAGAAACACGTTAACACGTTAACCCTTTGTCTACCCCTCTCCAGCCTCATGTTGTGTCCCCTTGTTCTAGAATATCTCTTGTTCTGAAAGATGCTACCCTCCTGTACCTTATTTATGACCTTGAGATATTTCAAATTCTCTATCATATCCCCCTCTCTCTCTCTCTTCAAGGCTATACGTATTGAGATCCTCCAGTCTCTCCTCATATGACATTTGGTGCAGGCCTTGTACCATTTTTGTAGCCCTTCTCAGAACTGTCTCTACCCTGTCTACATCCTCACAGAGATGCAGCCTCCAGAACTGGACACAGTACTCCAGATGTGGTCTCGCTATTGAGTTTGTACAGAAGTATCACCACCTCCCTTGTTCTACTGGTGATACCTCCTCCTATGCACCCCAGTACCATGCTGGCTTTTCCCACAGCTTTGGTACATTGTTTGACCTTATGTAGATCACCTGATGTGATTACTCCAGACCACTTTCCTGTTTGGTGGCCATCAGTATCTCTCCCCCATCATGTAAGCCTTCCCTGGGTTCCTGTGCCCCAAATGCATGATCTTATACTTTCTTGCTTTGAACATCAGCTGCCACTCTCTTGACCATTACTCTAGTTTACCTAGGTCTCTCCATTTTTTTCCACCCCTCCCAGAGTTTCTACCCTGTTGCACATTTTAGTGTAATTTGCAAAGAAGCATACCTTCCCTTCTAGGCCCTCCACAATGTCACTTATGAAGACATTGAATAGGACTAGCCCCAAAACTTGGTCCTGGAGGCATGCCGCTGGTTACCCTCCTTTTCTTGGATTGAGCCTCATTTACCACCACTCTCTGTTCTATATCCCTCAACCAGTTTCTAACCCAGTTACCACATTGGAACCAGTCCTATGGTGCCTAGCTTGTTCACTAGCCTGCTTTGTGGAATGTGTTAAAGGCTTTGCTGAAATCCAGGTAGGCCACATCTACTGCTCCCCTCTTATCCACTTTTCAGGTCAATCAGTCAAAGAAATCTATCAGATTTGTTTGACATGCCATCCCACTTTAAATCCATGCTGCCTCAGATCCCATGTTCAGCTGTATTACTGGTGTTCCACAGGCCTTTCTTATAGCAATAATTCCATCATTTTCCTCACCACTGAGGTCATGCTGACTGGTCTATAGCTTTCAGCCTCCTCGCTGCTCCCATTTTTGTGTAGTGGGACTATATCTATCCTCCTCCAGTCTTTTGAACCAGTCCTATTTCCAGTAATTCAATGAAGAGGGCTGCTGATGGTGCTGCCAGCACCTCCCTAAGCTCCTTTAATATTCTAGGATGTATCCCGTCTGGTCTCACTGCCTTGTCCATTTCAGTTTTTTGAGTTCCTTTAGAACTCTCACCTCCATAAATGTACTGGTACTTGTGAAGACAGGGCTTCAATAATGTAAACATATCTGTCTCTGTCTTAATTAGCTCTGTCTCCAAATTTAGTAAAATAAATGATGCATTCTCTTTAAAAACAAGTGAATTAGAAAACAGAAAAAGTCGAGCTGAAGTGTTGAGAGCTTAAGATAAATTGGAGCCACAGTCATAAATAATGGTGGGTGCACTGGGATGGTGGTGCAGCTTTTAAAGTTAATTCAAGCTCAGAAAGAGGAGACACACACTCACCCCTGCAGTAAGGACTCAGAAAAAAGACATTTTATTGGTTGTCACCTAGATTATTGCAGCCATATTCAGTTTAGCAGTGGCATAACCAGAAAAATGGCTCCTGCTTACATCCCCCCCCCCACCGGATGCTTCCTTAGAGAATGAGTAAGGTGCATGTAAATCATGTGTCATAAAGCATGTGATACCTACCACTAATCAAAACCATGCCTCATTGTAATATGTTGCACAATAAATGAAATTATTGACTCAAAAGAGCATCTTTTATGCAATAGCTTTATGCATTTTCATTAATGTTATATAAAGCATAATATTAATCACACAAAAAAAATCACAGGTAAAATTAACTGTGAAAGTGAAGCTGTGGTATACCTACTTAAATGCATTTGTGGAAAATTCTATGTGGGCAGGACCAAGTGGAAACTAAGATAGAGGCTTAATTAGCATATTCTTGTTGTACCTACTCATCATGGAGCCTTTGTAAAAGATGTAGATGTAAAATCCTACATACGCTATGGCAGTTCATGTTAATAGCCACAAGATAATTGTGGCTCTTGTAGACCCATATAACTATTAAATATGGATTACAAAATATTTACAAAAATTCTAGTGAAGAGACTTCACAAAATCATACCCCAAATTATACATCCCAAGCAAACAGGCTTCATTGGTGGTAGAAAACTGGCAGATAACATCAGGAGAACTCAAAATCTAATGGAAAAAGTTACCTCAAAAAATGCTACCCTACCAGCTATAGATGCTGAAAAAGTATTTGTTAGGGTGAGCTAGGACTTCCTAATAAGAGTTTTAAGACAGTTTGATTTTGGAGAAAAATTTAGAAAATTAATAGCCCTAATATATTTTATTTATTTATTTTTATTTCAACTTTGGAAATTGGGTAAGTGCACTGGCAAAAAAGTACCTTTTTCAGGCTTGACCAGGGTGCAGTTGCACAGACAAAGTAAATAACATTATTTGCAGAGTGTAGGTACAGAGTGTGCAGGTTACAGTAATTGATACATGCATACATTCATACATCCATTGTGATGGACTGAGTTACAATAATTGGTACACCATACATACCTACATACAGAGCAAAAGCAGCACAGATAGTGCAAGTTACAAATGAATATATGCAGTGTGACTGCAATGCAGGAGGTGCAGGTTTCAATATCCTAAAACAAACATTGCAGAAGGATTCATACATGGAGGGTATACAGAAGGGAGATTAGCAAAAGCAATTACAGACATTGGCCCAGATATTCAAACTGCGCCAGTCTGAGGCGCAAGCCCCTGCACTGCTCAAAATAGTTGCGCAGGGGTGTGGCCGGGGTGATATTCAAAGGAGTTGCGCTGTTGAGCAACTCCTTTGAATATCACCCCCGAGCCACAGCACTTAAAGATGAGTGCAGTGGAACTTGCGCCACCGCAAGTTGCCAGAGTTGAGCATTAAACTTGGCGTGGCGTAGTACCATTGGCGCCATGCGCAAATTTCCGATATTCAAAAGGTGACATGCAAATGGGGCCATAATTTATGCAAGGCGCGGGGGCCATTTGCATCTATTTATGGCCCCATTTGCATGCCATTTGCATGTAGGTGCGCCGATCCCGAGGACTCTGCTCCTGGCCACCCTGCCAGGCAGCAGCCGTGACGAGGGACGAGGCGCCTATATGCAGCCGATCTTGCCGGGCATCACAGTTACATGACACCCCACACATCTTTCACAGCCCGATCGCTGGCAGAACACGACATGTCGCCCCACATACATCCAGTCCGGTCGCGGGCAGAACTCATGAGCTACCAGTGCCCGATCAGCGGGCAGAACTCTGTATGACTCGTGCGCGATCGGGGCAGAATTAACCTCCCCCAACTGAATACTCCTGGTGGTCCAGTGGACCGTAGTCAATCATTCACAAATCTGGACTGTCATATGCGGTATGGGCTGCTGCCCATTGGCTGTAGCTCTGCACCAATGGGCGGCAGCCCTACCAGACAGTCGGCGGGCGGCGGGCGGCAGGCGGTGGATGCTGTCGCCTCCGCCGCGGGGAGCGGGTGGAGGGGCTTCGTGGGTGGATGGGGGACACTAGACACCAGGGAGATGTTTGGGGGTTGTGCGACATTCTGCCCGCGATCGGGCTTTACGGTCCACTGACCACCAGGGAGTTATTCGAGTTGGGGAGGGTTACATTCTGCCCGCGATCGGGCACTGGGGTTCATACAGGTTCTGCCCGTGATCGGGCTGTGGGAGATGTGTGGGGGGTTCATGTATTTGTACTGCCCGCGATCGGGCACTGGGGTTCACAGCAGGTTCTGCCCTGCGGATCGGCTGTGGGAGATGTGTGTGGGGGTTCATGTATTTGTACTGCCCGCGATCGGGCTGTGGGAGATGTGTGTGGGGGTTCATGTATTTGTACTGCCCGCGATCGGGCTGTGGGAGATGTGTGGGGGTTTCATGTAACTGTGATGCCCGCGATCGGGCTGGTGGGGGGGCACAGGGACCGAGTTGGGGGCCAGCCAGGGGTGGCAGCTGCTGTGTTGTTCCCTGCAATACAGCAGCTCACCTGTGGGTGGCCCTCAACTTGATCCTTTTTTTTTGGCTCAAGGTTGTGCAGGCGCAGGTTGGGGGTTGCGCATGCACAACTCTGCACAACCCGACTGAATATCAGGTTGCGCAGGTTATACATGGTTCCTCCCCCTCCTGTTGAGCATGCATTCATTTGCATTGCTCTTTTGCACAACCTGTTGCCAGTGGAGCAACTGCCTCCTGCTGAATATCGCAGAATGGCGCAATGTAGGACTTGCGCATGCGCAACCCTGTTGCGCATGGAGCAACCTTTGAATATCTGGGCCATTATGTGTAAAGTAATAGTCTTTGGCATCCTACTAAAGGCAGAGATTGTTAAATCTTTTATGGGGGATATTGAGTTTCAGACTGAGGTGACTTGGTAGCAAAATGAGCACTGTTCTAGGTTTGTATGGAACAAAGGGATAGTAATGTTGTCTGAGGTTGAGTGGGAGGAGGGCATATCGGCAAATGTGATCTCCTCAGCTAAGTAAGCAGTGACACTTGTATGAATGATTTTTCAAATGAACCTGAGGAATGCCAGGCTGGATCTGAGCTCTGGGAATAGCCAATTTAAGGAAAATAGAGAGATACTATGGTGCATTTTACTATTACTGCTGGAAGTAAATTTTTGTAAGAAAGAGGCACTTTTTTGCAACACTGTTTTGCCGGCAGCTTCAATGATCAGGGACCATAGTCCAGTGTGAGGAGTAAATTTGCCTAGGATATTCCAATCCTGATTTCAGGTGCTAAATACTTGTGGATTCTGTACAAGAAGCCTAGCTTTTGATGAAGTGGGTAAGAGATGTTTTGAATGTGTGGATTGAAGGACATAGTAGGGTGTAGGTAAACACACAGATATTTAAAGCGTTAACCTTTTCCAGGCAAGTTCCATTTTCTGCCCTGATACAAAACATTGGGGATAATTTTTGGAGGTTATTGTTGGTGCTGAAAAGCATTGATTGGGTTTTTGGGAGGTACAGGACCATTTTTTTTTTGCCTGAAGCATACTTGCATTTTTTGAAGCTGTGATCTAGTTCTTGATTGATTGTGTTAATATCATTCTGGTTCTACAAGACTGCATCATCTACATAAAGGAGAATGTGTATGGGGTTTACAGACCAATGGCAGATTGTTAATGAAGATGGAAAACAGAAGGGGTCCCAAGATGGAGTCTTGGGGGACCCCACTTTTAATTATATTAATGACAGATGTTGCATTGCTGACCTTTACCGACTGTTTTCTATGTGTGAGAAGGTGCGGGTGAACAAGTGGATCCAAGTTGGTAGTCTGACACAGTAGCGGTTTTCAAAAATCAAAATTTATTTTATCACTTCATTATTCTTTTCATAGCAGGACAAATTAGCTACAGCGTACTGGTACGACAACAAACATAAAATGAAAAATGCAATTGGCCCATTAATTAGACCAGACCAAGTCCAACATTTTCTTGAAACATTTAGCAGAGCTCCCTGGAGTTCTCTCCAGACCCAAAATCTATCAAACTTCATAGCTTCAAATGATAGTGTTTTTATACAGGATGAAGAAATCATGTGTCAGGCTAACTCCACCCCTGTACATTCATTCAAACATAATTTCTTTATATACAAGGCAAATATTTCTTTTATAGCACATAAACAAACTGAAATCATAGATGTGACTTGAATCCAGTCTTAAAAGTAAATTCTGTCATTCTAAAAAGTTTAAATCTATCTCTGAGCGTCGGGAAGCACCACCCCCTTCTAGCTGCAGCATAAAAGTGTTTAGAAAGCTGCCAGCTGGCTTGTATAGAATTGCTGGAGCTGAAGGTGATGTGTTTCCAAGAGCTTATTTGCCAGCAGCAGCAGCGTTAGAACCCTCATTTCATAAGACCCTCTGAAAACACACAGAACACTCTATTTTACCAGAGAGGTATGTACAAGGCTAATGCTTTATTTTCTTGCTACAAATCCCAAAATGGGAAATAATTAGAGCTTTAAATCCTCTCATCGATAGTGTGAACGCTCGAGCAGCCAGATAACTACTGATGCTTGAACTTGCACTGCCGTGATGAATATAGCAGCTTATTTTACAGCAAAGCCAAAATTCAGGAGAGCTCATTTCAATTTAAGTATGTTGAGGGATAAACACTAGAAACCCAAGGTTCCTGGGATTAATTTCACTCTGGAACATGCAAGGACAGTAAAATAGGGATTTTGTGCAAAGCCCTGCATACTTTTAAAACGGAGGGCTTTCTTTACAAACACGGAGCTAATATGCAGGCATTTAAGCAGGGGTTAGTCTCTGGACCAAAAAGGCTCCAAACATCTTATTTGTCAGGGAAAAGACATTTTTACACAAGGAGCACAACCAGCTCCAGGCATAAAATTATGGTACAGAGAAGAGAACCAAGAGGTTCTCAATATCATTGCAGAGCTTGCAAGGTGAAAGCAAGCCCTCGGAGACACAGCAGAACAAAACAGGACTTTTAGGGTATTTTAAAGCAACCTCACAAAACAGAACTACATTAACAGTGTCAAGTAAATCTAAACTGGCAAAGCTGCTTCTTTATCTTACTTAGCCTCTTGCCTCTAAAAGATAGTAGATATAGAAAAACACTCCAAATCTCTGCTATCTACAGCATTTACAAGGAAGACTCATTTACTAACACAAAAGGCAGATCTTTACAGCCTAGCAGTGTGAAATTGTGCACTAACACATCTTCTTAGAATAGCAATAGACAAGACAATTACAATTACACTCAAAGGGTAAGTATACAGAAACCCATATAACTGCAACCCCCTTTTTATGTGATATTCCAATACCTTAATATGCTACATGACACCATTTTCGTTAATTTAATTTAACAATGAATCCTTCCTTCCTTTGTTTCAGTTTGATATTTACCCATGCCTTTTCTACCATTCAGGGCATGATGGAAATATCTAGCCAACATTATAAGTCCTCGATCTGTCATAGAACCACTCTGTGACACTATGACTCAGGTAATTCGTGAACCAGGTGAGTGCCAGGATCTGATACCAAGATCTAAGAGCTTATGGATTAAAATGTCATGGTCATCCAAGTTGAAGACCTTGGTCAGATCCACAAATATGGTACCCATCATTGGACCCTTGTCCATT
This sequence comes from Neoceratodus forsteri, assembly GCA_016271365.2. Classification (NCBI taxonomy): domain Eukaryota; kingdom Metazoa; phylum Chordata; order Ceratodontiformes; family Ceratodontidae; genus Neoceratodus; species Neoceratodus forsteri. Next base: position 133,436,685 of record JADMNL010000022.1, read on the forward strand.
GCTCAGTAGATGGCACTGGTGAACATAACCAGGGCCGATCACTGCCAAGTCCATTTCTGAACCCATGATGTTCACCAGATGAGGATGTACTGCTGAAGGTATTCCTTAGTAGGGTATGCACAATGATTTCCTGCAATTTGGCTAAAGCTGACAGGATCAAGATGGGCAGTAGTTTTCAAGTGATATGGTTTTACCTTTCTTGTGTTGCAGAAAGACTATTGCTGTTTTCCAAAGATCAGGCATGATATTAGTTGAGAAAGATAGGCTAAAAATTCTGGTTACAGGAGGTACTATCTGAGAGGCAGTGAGTCTAAAGAACTTAGGAATCAGGCTGTCCGAGACTGCAGATTTGTCAGTTTTAGGGAGGTAAGTAGTTTGACATGTTCATGTCACATGACCCTTTAATGTAGAAGTAGGACTGGTTCAGGTTGCCATGACCACTTTTTATCTTGACCTCTGGATGACTTGTGGATCTATATTTAGAAAAGTCACGGAAGAAATCATTGAGGATATTTGCTACAATAGAAGGGTCAGTGTAACTGACACCATTCAAGTCAATGGTGGTGGATGAAGGTGTTATTTGGAGTTCAAAAGAGTGTTTACAAACTGCCAGAATTTTGGGGGTTAAGTAGGTTCAGAGATTTCTGAGTTAATAGAGGATAGCTTTTGGCACTGTTTATTTCTTGTTTGCATTTGTTTCTCAATTATCTCTATTTGTGCCAGTCCAAGGCAAGTCTAGTTTCTTTAAATTTTGCCCAGGATCCATCTCTTTTATGCATCAAGGCAAATATATCATCCGTGGGCTAGTCGTATCTTTTGTGCTTTAGCCTACGAGTAGGTAGTGGGGCATGACTTTCCAGTACCCTATACCATTAGAGGGGCACCATCATTAGATTGCTGTAATGTGGGCACTGCAACCAGTTCACCTGTCATACTGGTGAATTGGATTTTGAGAACTTAGCATGGATGGTGCTGTAGGTGTTGTGCCACTTGCCCCACACACCTCTGTCATGGAAGTGATTATCTTACAGATTCAGGGGCAGGGAGTGAATAGTCCACACATTCCCTAATGCAGTGTGCAAAATTGAGGTTGGGTGGCTAAATGGCTAGGCATGATGATAGCCATTAACATTGTATTTGATCCCTAATGTCCTCACCCTTTTCCTGTTGTACCAGCATTGGTGAACCATCCAGTACTGATGTGAAATCCATAATGAAGAAGTCCAGGGCAGAGTTGACATGTGGTATTGCATCAAGGTAGGACCAGTTCATGGAGGACAGGTCGGACAAGAAGGATGCCTCATTGAAATGTGTACAATTCCTGCATGTGATTAAATTTGTGGGACATTTTGGCAATGCTGTGCCATAAGCAATATGTGGCTAGGTGATCACTGATCAAATCGCTTAAAACTCCCCGAAACAAATATTCTTTTGACTTTTAATATAAAACACCAAAAGCTAGAATCATGACAAGTGATCAGTCATCTCTTCTTTTGAGTTGCAGAGGGGTACTAGGCAGGGATGTCCTCTTTCTCCACTCCTTTTTGCTATGTTTGTGCAAGCAATTAGGCTAAGTAATGAAATAAAACATTTTGTAATTTTTTATTTGTCTAATGGGAAGAAACATGCAATTTCTTTATATGCTGGCAATGTCCTTATCTATTTAAATGACACTCCAGCTTCTATAACACCTTTATTCAAATAAGTGGCAAATTTCTCTGAGGTTTCAGGATGTAAGAAAACTGGGCCAAAGCATATATACTACCAGGTCTCAATTTTCAAAGAGCCCTTAGATTGCCACAATTTATAGTGATCAAGGGCTGCATAATCTCAGGTGTGTCAGAGACCCTTGTGCTTATTTTACAAAAATGAGGGTCCCTGCACCCAACACCAAAGATTTGCTGCATCCACATGGTTTTGCCAGGGAGGTGACATACCTGGGGAGTTTGACGGCAGGCTCCGTCAACTCCCCCACCTGGTGGAACACTCAACCAGCCATAAAGGTGGGAGGTACATGATAAATACACCTGCCAGAATGGAATCCAGTGCATTAGGAGTGCAGAGTACCCTAAGGGGGCAACAGGTGCATGGTCACAATGTGAAGGAGGTTGAGGTGGCACCCAGCAAGGGTTCCCTGTGCTGTTAAAGACAGCCAATTGGCCTGAATAAAGGGGATGGCAGACAAGCTCTGAGATCTGGATCTATGAATGATACAGCCCTTGTACCTGCCCCATAGCTGCCACTGACCACAGCACTGTCAGCGGCAACAGTGGCTGCAGGTTTCAGAGTGCCAGTGGTGGCTGAGAATTATCACAGGGCACAGAAGCAGTCCCTTGGTACCTGGCCCTATGTGGAGGCAGGCTGCTGCTTGCTGATGATATTGGTCAGTGGCACCTGTGGTGCAGGTGCCATGTCTGTATCCTTCAAGGACCCCATCTGCCAACCCCTTTACCCAGGTCACTTGGCTGTCTCTAATAGCATAGCACACCCTCACTGAGTGCCACCTCAACCCCTGCATATCACCACAGTGTCCCTGTCACCATCTCAGAGATACTTGTGCTCCTTATGCTCCTGGTCCCTCCTTGTAGCCCCCTCAATCACCATCTGCCAGGCTGCAGTACATGGCCCTTAGAACACCTTCTGGCTGGTCTAAAGGCAGCCTCCTGTTGTGACCACAGCGGAGCTTTTAGAATAGCACACAAAGGGATGGTGAAGACCAGCGATGGTGCACATTTTGACTTGGTGTGCAGGTGCTTTTGCCACAAAGGGTGGTGCAGGGGGGCTTTGCCACACAGCATCTCAATTTCACCACTGCCAGCATTTGAAAATCAGGAATGCCGTAAAGTATGACACAATGTGACACTTGCATCATACACCTTTGGAGCAGGCACCTTGCATCATAGCTCACATTTGAAAACAAGATCTTGATATGCAAGCATTTTTAAACCAAATGATTCTGCCTATACTAGGATTATGATCCCAAAACATAGTTCTGAATTATGTAAGCTAAATTACAACCACTCCAAGAAAGAGTTTGTAAAGATCTAAATAAATGGATTTTACTCCTCTAACTCTCATCCCACCAAACAACCAGGGCCACAGGCACTGCTGCCTGACACCACCCACCCACCCACCCCGCATGCAGTGATGAGTGTGGCACCCCCAACACCCTTCTCTCTCACAGGGGCACTGGGTCATGGCTGCTGCCCACCCACCCCAGCGGTACCACATGCCATCACCCCTTCCTGCTACTGGAAGATGTGTCACTCCACCCTGCCAGTGGCATGCCCCCCTCCCCCTTGTCACAGGGCACCGCATCAGTGCCGATGGCAAGGGCCAGTGACAATGCGCCCCTACCACCCACCACAGCCGCTGGCCCTCAGACATCCATGGGACGCACTGCCAAAGTGCACCCACCATGCAAGGGATCCACTGGCGAACCCATGCCGGGACCGTGACTCTGCCTGCACTCACCCTCCATGGACCTGCATGCTGGGGCAGCAGGGCTGTGGACAGGTGGCCAGCATTTGTGAATGCTGGTACTAGTGCACCAGTTCATGAGTGCGCAGTCTGCAAGGGTACATGATTTACACGCACTATGCCCCGATCATAAACAGGGCCCATTAATCTTAAAGAAATTCAATTTAATATTTTCCAAAGGATATTACACTCCAGCTAAACTTCATAAATTTAATAACAATCTGTCAGACAAACACCCTAGATGTACAGTTAAAGTGGGTTCAGTTTTATATATGTTCATTGCATGTCCAGCTTTAAGAGTTTTGGAATAGTATTAGGACAATAACAGGTACAGTAGTTAGTTTGGATGTTCCATTTGACCCAGGTATTCTACAGTTTCATGATACTTTTTCATCAGGAGATAACTGGAATAAGGAAAAACAATTACATTTCTCAGTCTAGCACTAATTAATGCAAAAAAAAATGATTTTACAACATAGGCAAAACTGTAACCCACTGCATATTAAAAATTGAATCCACTTGCTAGTAGACTGGGCAAATCTAGAAAGGATTTTTACAGTGAAGAAGGAAAAGGCCAATTTGACCTCATATGGAACTTTTTGCATTTAACCCACACCCCCAAAATTTGTAAGGCTTTCCCCCCCTTCTCACCCCTGGCATTAGGGTAAATACTTGGTTCAGGCAGATAGGAGGTGGGGGGGGGATTGGTACAAAAAGTAACATTTCTATTTAACCCAAGTCCGGGAAAAGAGGTAGGTGGCAGGGGATGGTGTGTCTCCTGTATGTGGGCACCAAGAACATTTCACAAATCACTGAAGGATGGATTGTCCAAAACCATAAACTTTGGGATTGTATTGTATAGCTTTATTTCCGACAAGATGATAAGCAAAAGGGGTGGTCCCCCAAATCTTTACTGTTCTGGACAGATGACAATATTTGTAGGCAGAAACACTTTTCATGCTGGCAGTAGTGTAAATCCAACATGAACACTTTTCCCAAATGACTTATCCACCACTGTGCTGAGGGATCTCTGGATCTGTAACCAGTGTATGTATTGTGGGGGTTGCTGCACACTTAACTTGAACACACCTGATGAGATGACATGTGTTAACACCTGCAGGAAAACTCTTCCTATCTTGTAACAAGTTAGATCCACTCTGCAGCCATAAATGAGGGTCTGCTCACTCTGGCCAAAGTCAGATTTTCTGCCATCACCTAAGGAAACAAACTGGATTCTCCAACCCCGCTGAACTGCTAGAGACATCATACATTCAGCACATTAACAGCACATTTTTGTAGTGAAAAGAACTTCTGAGTACCTGTAGTCTAGCCAGCTGTAGGCACATACAAGGTACCAGACAACCCATAGTCTATCTTCAAATGAACCTTGTACTCACGGTTTGGTATTCCCTTTTGAGGCATTTGAAAAACACTTCGGTCCACAATTCTGTCACAAATCCATAACTTTTAAAGTAAAAATACACATGGTCTCTTCACTCTGGGCAACTCTGACAGTCTTTAAGTCTTTCAGGGATCAACCCAAAGAATCACTGACCTCTCAGTCTCATTCCATCTTCTGTGTGAAAATCTTACCTCCTTGGGGCTTCACAGGATCTGGTAGCCACCACTTCCCAGGAAACCTGTCTTTGGATCACTTTACTATGGCAGAAACACAAACATTCCTTCCCTCTTGAACAAGAGTGCCAGTAGCCCTCTTGCCCTCAAAACTCTCAGTGAGCTACTCTCCTTCAATTTCCAACTTAAGAAGAACACTCTGACAGCTCCAGCACAGCTGTTAGCCAAATGTGGCTTATGCTGCTGGGAGAGTTCTGAACAGCATTACTCATCCTCTGCTCAGCAGAGCCAGGCAAATGATTATGTAATGTTTTACACAGAGCATTTAATCCCTCTGAACACAGCCCAGACAATCTGTCTGCTGTAAAACTGATGGGATTCTAGTAACCCCAGGAAGTGACTGGTTACATGCATTTTCTGGTTCAGATGTGAGAATGGGAGGACTCCCTAGCACCCTTCAATGTTAAGTTCAAGTTTAACAATCAGAATTAAAAAAATCCAGTCTCTGCTGTCCCAGCCAGGGCCTTCACCTCTGAAAAATACATCTGGGATTATGATTATTTGTTATTGTCTCCCTCAAGAGCAAAACAGGTTAACAAGCCATTATCTGATTCCTCAAAATGAAAGACATTTTCTGCTTCAGTTAGGTAGTCAGAAATGCTAAAATTAAAGAGGTGTCTTTTTAATAATGCATTGTAATACATTGTTAACCACCTTTACTTATCTATTTTCATAACTAGACTCTAAGAAATTAAAGCCCAATAGTACTTAGATGAGTGTAAGAAACAAAAGTTACCTTTGTAGTAATTTATCACTGCAATCATCTCCACGAAGAGAGAATGTGATTCTGTGTCCTCATTTCTGTCAGAGTTCATTTTACACTGTGCTATAATAAATGAAGTAACTCAGCCCAAGTCACAAAACTATAAGGTGGTTACCTTTGTTAGGGCTGCAGTGGGTGTAGCCCTGTAGAGGTCTTGCATGAGAAAAGACTTCCGCATTCTTGGTGACCCAACATGTTGGAGCTTCAACAGAGTTGCTTCCGCATCTGTGAACACTCCACTCACTGAGCCTGATTCTCAAAGCCCTGCAGATATGGTGCAAGGTGCACCTTGCATCCAGGGCTGCCTCCATGTAATTCACAAAGGTAGTCTGCGTCAACTGCGGGCTGACTGCCCCAAATGGGGCTTGTACCATCCCTGCGCCCAGAGCTAGGCTGTGACAAGGTGCAGGAGGCACTCGCGGCGGACACAAGCTACCACAGCCCGGCACAGGATTCACAAACTGCATCCTGAAGGCAGAATTCTGGGCACCCTGAGACCAGCTAGGTTGGTTTAAGGGACTTAGAAAATGCTCTGCTGGGCACAACCCCTGTATGTGGCACTATGCTGCAGTCCTCCAGTGGTGCCAGGGCCCATGTCATGCCCACGGTAATGTACACCCCCCCATCCTCTATGTAGCCCATGGTACTAGTACTGTCCCCTTCCCACCCTGAACCCTGATTCTGCCCTAGTACATTTCCTGCTAGTGCCACCCACATGGTGAAATAGTGCCCCTCACCCCAACAGATAGTGCTCACCCCATCCCCAGACAAAGCAAGGGACCAGCACAGCCCTCCACACACCTCTGTGAAGATCCCTGACTGCCCAGAATGTGCAGTGGACTGTACAGTGTACCCGCTAATATTAGCATGTATACTGTACAGTCTGCTGCACATTCCAGGCAATCGGGGCCTCCACAGAGGTGTGTGGAGGGCTATGCTGGTCTCCTGCTGTATCTGGGGATGAGGTGGCACTATCTGTTGGTGTGGGGGCTGTACCACCACTAGGAGGCCATTGACTCATTGGGGCTATTGGAATGAGGTACCAACTGGGCATTGCCGCAAGGGAGATTGCGGCACACCCCATTCATGAGCCATGGGTTAGATGCATGGGAGGTGCCACCACGTGTAGGGGACTTAGGCTCTGGGACACATCCCATACCTGAATAGGGTGCAGGGTCTCTGATTGCCTGGAATGTGCAGCAGACTGTGCAGTGCACATGCTAATATTAGTATATACACTGTACAGTCTGGGCAGTCGGGACCTCTGCAAAGGTGTGTGGAGGGCTATTCTGGTCCCCTGCTCTATCTGGGGATGGAGTGGGCACTATCTGTTAGGTGGGAGGCTGGACCACCACCGGGAGGGTAATTGGCTCATGCTAGCCACTGGGATATGGGGTGCCAGCTGGGCATTGCCGCAAGGGGCTTGTGGCACACCCCATCCATGCGCCATGGGTTAGATGCATGGGGGGGGTGCTGCCGCACATAAGGAGACTTAGGCTCCAGGATGCGTCCCGTACCTGAATCAGGTGCAGGGTCCCTGGCACATGAGGCTTTGGTGCAAGCTGCAGTTTACTGCAGCTTGCACCGAGTACAGCCCCCTTTGAGAATCAGGCCCATTGTCTCTATAGGCAGTTGCACTGCACTATTTCAAATTGTCTTAGTGCCCCCCCCCCCATCCAGTAGTGTGCATGCCTGGCTAGTCGTGCCTTTTTTAAATATATTTATTGTTTTCTCCCCACCTGACCCTCCCTGTCAGCACCTATCACCCCTCCCTCCCAGAAATGTAACAGTGGCATTGGGGGTGCCCAATCCTCCAGTGCAGGAATCCTTGTTTGTTTTTAAACCTGTAAGTATCCCATCAATAAATGCCTTTAAAAGGGAGCTGAAGACATTTCATTTTAGGGAAGGTTTTCCTCCAGTTAATTAACTTGAATTGTTATTATTTTAGCAGATATTGCCTATCTTTTAATCTGTTTTAAATGTACTTGCTCACTTGTACAGAGCTTTAAGTCATTACTGAAAAATAGCACTTTATAAATAAATAAACAAAAAATGTCCATCAATGTCTTTTGTGGTCATTGTACTCCCACATACCCAACCCTTCTATTTAGCACCCAGCACCCCTACTCCCTGCAAGTCTTTACTTACCTTCGGGGTCCAGTGCTGTAATTTCTTTGGACTGCAGACATGTCTTCTCCCATCAATGCTGGACTACGAACTGAGGAAATCAGGTATGCAGTTCAATGTATTTCAAGGGGTTTTGAACTTAGTAACATAACTTGAACATTTTGCAATATTTGTGCCCCACATTTTCAACATACCATTTTTGGGACACCACCTCATGAACAATGTAAGTGACAACAGGTAAATCTGTCTCGAAGGGTGATTTCATGGTCCCTACATGAAATCACCTTTCAGGCAGGAGTTAAACATTTTTTCTACTCTTGTTCTTGAGGAGGAGTCATGAGAAGGCCATGTTGAAATTTGGTGTAAAAATATTAAAAAAACAAAATTTGAGCCGATGTTGAATATTGCAAATTCAGGATCATAATGTTGGTAATTTTCAATATTTTTACCGCAAATTTACAACATACCCATTTCTATACAGCACCTCATGAATGTGACAGCTGTCAGATTTCAGCTCCAGCCCAAAATGTATTTTTGCATCCCAAAAATTGATTTTACAATCCCTATGCAAAATCACCTTTCAGGCAGGAATGGAACGTTTGTTCTGCCCTCTTCATGAGATAGGGTCTAAACAAGGTTATGTTGAAAATTTGGTGTACAAATATTACAAAACAACATATTTATAGCTTTATTATAGTTTGCTAACACAGGCTTGTAACTTTGGTATTTTCAATATTTTACCCCAAATTCCTCCCTTGGAGCCCTATCGACTCTGGCCAGAGGGTTTTTTTTTTACTTAACCTGGTGCTCCCTGTTACCCTCCCACCTCACAGCAACAGGGAGACATGGTATTTGTATTTTCTCCCCATTATTCCTGAGCCCCAGAACATGGTCGTGCATGCACATGGAGGCATACATGTGCCCCTCAGCTCCAGTGATGGCCCCATCCCGCCCTCCTGGCCTAGCACCTAGGTTTTCCCCATCTTGGCACTGCCATCTAGCCTCCACTGGGTGGCAGCCATGAGTTGGAGAAACCTCATGGCACTCCCCAGACAGGAGAGCTGCCAGGTGGCAGCTCAATCCTGTCTCTTCACCCTCCCCTCCCACCGACTCCTGGTGGCCTGAGTTCACTCCTGAATCTGGGTTGCTGGTGAGGTGTGGCGTCCAGCACCTAAACCATCAGTGCCACTGGGCCAGCTATATAGATTTTTTGCATTTTCTCCCCATTTTTCACCCGTCCCCATTCTCAGCCAGGCACGCTTATGTGGAGGCGTGAGCACCCCATGGCTCAAGACACCCTCCAGCAACTTGCACCCCACCTGACCTCCATCCAGTGTCAGCAGTACTACAGGGGAGAGACGACCACCCCAAAAGAGGAGAGCAGTCCCACGGCTGCTCAATCCTGCTCTCATCCTCCCCCCCATGCCTGCTCCCTGATGATCCAAGTCCATTCCAGAACCCAGATCACCAGTGTGATGCAAGGTAAGGTATCCAGCTTCTCAGTCATCTGCACCACTGGACCAGCAGAGCTTGTTTTTTTATGTGATGTTTGGTGGGAGCTAAACTTTAGGGGCTCAGTTTTCTAAGAGCCCATAGCTTGCCACAAGTTGTGGAGATCTAGGGCTGTGGAAATCTTGGGGTGTGTCAGGGACCCTGCACTGTATTTAAAAAAATGATTGTGCCTGCACCCAAGACCTGAGATTTGCCATATTGCAGAGTTGCACCGAAGAAGTGGCAAACCTGCAGGATTTGACGGGGTGACATGTCAACCCCACCTGCCTGGAACAACATTTGAGGGACCATGAAGGTGGGGGTGCATATGGCAGCAAGATGGTGACCAGGGGCATAAGGAACACAGATGGTGGCATATGGAGTGGGGGGGCACAATGGCAATGTGTGGGGAATGAGATGGTACCCTGTGGGGGTGCCCTGTGCTACTACATAAAGTCAATCAGACTGGATACTGGGGGTGGCAGAAAGGGGCTAGGACCTGGCCTTAGGAGTATACACCCCTTGCACCTGCCCCATATGTGCCACTAATCCCATCACCAGAGATGGGTGGCAGACTGCCTCCACATGAGGGGCTTAGTACCAGCAGACTGCAGTGGTGCCTGAGGACTGTTCCCATCCACTACTTGCACCCCACAGCCTACAGCCACTGCTGCCCACTGATGGTACTGGGGTCATTTGCATTCATGGGGCAGATGTATATATATATATATATATATATATATATATATATATATATATATATATATATATATATATATATACACACACTATACTGTATACTAGTGAGGCCTGGTCCTGGTCCCATTTTGCCTGCCCCCTGTACCTGGTCTGATTGGCTTTAAGTAGCAGTACAGGTCACCCACGCAGGGTGCCACCTCATCTTCCTCACACTGCCTCCATGCCCCAATTGCCCCTTAGGTTCCCTCTGTGCTTCTTCTGCCCCTCATCCCCTCCTTACAGTTCCACAATTGCTGCCCTAACTTGCAGTTGTGCATGACCTTTAGACCACCTCCTCACTGGCCTAAGGGTAGCCCCCTGTTGTGATCATGGCTGAACTTGTAGAATAGCACACACAGGGATGGTGCAGCCTCACCGTGGCTCAATCTCCCTTGCAACCCAATGCATTGGTGCTTTTGATGTAAAATCAAGCCCTAGAAGTATACACCCATTTCCAATAATTAATGACTGAGGGCAAATAATTGATTGTAACATTGTTGAGTCACAAATGCAAAGTCAGGCAAAAATATTTGTCTTAAAAGCTAATATGCCCTTTAGTCTTGATAATTAGACAATTGAGTCCCAGTAGGATTTGAAGGCAAAAGATATCATGATGGCAGACTTGTATGTAGAGAGTCGGGGCCCGATTTTCAAAAGTTGTCACAAGTCATACCAAAGGCAACCTGTGCTGCTTGCCAGTGTGCCAAAAGACCCAGCACCCACCTCTCTATTGGTAGGGTCCAGGTGGCAGTCCTATGGCTCACAGCAACCTCAACCATGCACTCAAATAAAGGCACCATGCACAAGTCATGGGCGTCCATGTCCCAATGTCCCCTAGCAGTCCCTGGTGGTTTAGAGGACCACCCCACCAAGGTCGAGTCCTCCATACTGTTTAAATCAAATATCCCTGGTAATCTTGTGGCCCCCAAGCCCCAGTCCCCCGTAATGTATAAATCTATTATCCTTGGAAGTCTAGCACCCACTTTCAAGCCCTGACCTCCTGTTATTATAGCAGTAATATTTATAGTTTAAATTATATGCCTTAGTGTTCTTGTGGACCACCTCAGCCCTGATTCACTATAAACAGATTTCCAGAAATTCCAAGTGATCTAGTGGACCTCACCATGCAGCGCCCTACCACCCTACTCCCCCCAACCTGTAACTGAGCTGACGACTGGCACTGCCCACTGCTCAACACCATGACCAGCCATGAAATGATCTCTGAATTAGCGCATACTGTATATGGTACTCACTCACTCATTGACTGACAGCAGGCAATCTATCAAGGAGCATAATTTAAAATTGAATACACCAGTATAACAGATTCACATAAAAGAGAGAAAAAATGAAACAGAATGCTAGGGCAAAACTATTGGGGGAGGAAAAGCATTATAGTCAGTTACAAGATGGAGAAAAATACTCATGAAGAAGAGACTTTAAAGAGATATCAGAAGAAGCAGAGTGAACTGACAAGGATAGAGAAGACCAGAATTCAGGAAAATAGTATGAAAAAGCGACTGACCAACATATTTTCTAGAATAAAGATAGAATGAGAATTATTCTGTAAAGTGTAGTAGGAAGTTGAGGGAGAGGATAAAAGAAATATAAGGTAGGAAGTAGGGGAACCAAACCAGTAGTTAGCTATAAAGGAGGTACAATGGGAAAGGCACCTGGCATTAAAAGAGGGAAGTGAAAGAGCAAAGTAAGCAATGGTGGATATTACCTGCAGGCTGGATAGGGACAGCAGTTGGTACATGACTCAGCAAGCCAAAGCACACGACCATTCTGTCCCCACCCTCTGTGCCTATTTCAAGCCTGAAATACTTTCCCAAAGGTTTAATTCCAGGAGAGGTACACTGCTCAGTTAAGGACAAAGAGCAAGTCTTTCTCTAATCAGTCGGTAGGTTTGTAAAACTTTAGTTATCAGATAGCAAAGATATTTAAGTTTTTCCAAGACTGGCAAATGGAGCTCAAACCATAAGCAGCTCTCCAGTGGCTATCTTAGTACTAAGGAGAGTCGTCTCTTTATTAGCAACCAAAAGAATAATAAAGCCCTGGCCCAGATGGCATTCCAGCCCAAATTGTCTTGGTGAATAAGTTGTGGCAGACAGAGATTTTAACCTCTATTGTTAGGTGTATTAATATATTCTAGTCTTACTCCGTCATGGTTACTTGGTATTATTTCCCAATTTTCAAACGAGGTCAGTAGTGATCCAATTAGCTACAGGCCATTTATCCTTTTTAAGTATTTCTTTAAAAAAAATTCCAGATTTTTGTCTGGATAAGCTTGGAATATGAGTAGATGAACAAGCCCATATAGCACATAAAGGGCATGTTGAACCGATTAACCAAGTGATCTCCACAAAATCTAAGGGAAGGCAAATTAAATGAAGGGAAGTCACCACATGAAAATCATAAGGAACAGAAAACTTTGTAATTCATCACTTAATTCACAACAGTAGTTTCATTGTGGAAGACTTACAGCAAAAACAACCTCAGCACTTCAATTCCTGATGTCTCTGAATCACGGGGCAAATTATACAAACATACTAATTCGGTTTATTTTAAAAGTATGTATATATAAAAAAGTTTTTGTCACATACAAAAATGTACAACTAATACACAAACAATGCACAAATGGTGTAGAGTGGCTTTGTGTATATCAGGGGCAAGTAGCCACCCTGTGCCAACTGTGCCCCCTGCGCAGGATGCACAAGGGGGGAGAGTGCAGTACATATGCACCCAAATCCCCAGCTGCACAATGAGCAATGCACCAGGGTGGGCGAGGGGCAGGCTGGCACCAGACAGCATTTATAAAGCCACATAGTGCTGGCCACAGAGGTGCAGAGGGGGTGCTGGGTACACCAGCCAGGACCAGGCATAATCCGTGCTAGCTCCCAAGAACACATGCATTCAGTCACTGTGGGAAGGGAAAGGACACCATGCCATCCCGAGTGCTAGGCAACAGGAGGCTGCAGGTGCAGCTGGATGGGTGAGTGCCCAGCAAGGACATGTGGCAGCACTGGAATCGGAGGGTGCCACAGGTCTGGGTGATGCCATTGGCATGCACAGCCCTGGACCCATGCCACCCTATGCATGGGATCCACTATGGTCCCAGTGGAGCATCCCACTGGCTGCCCACCTGGGATGCTGACTTCTTCCCAGCTGCCATGCACAGTCCTGCACACCAGGGGAGGAGCCATGGACAGGTGGCCCGCATTGGTGAATGCTGGTATGGGAGCACCTGTCTGTGGGGCTCCGGGTCGTGAGCTGGTAGTCGATTGCGGCTTCCTATACCCCGATCATGTATAGGGGCTAATCAGACTTCATAGAATTAGAAATTTTCTTGCCTATATCCATGTTTATAATAACTTACAAGCTAATCATTAAGGGTTACATTTTATACATTCTATTTCAGTTTTATCACTATTTTATGAGCAAAACTTGCAATTGCAAAAAATTGTTTTATTTGTTTACAATTTAAAACAGAAATTGATTTCTCATTTTGTCTCATCTCCTTAAGATTACTAAAGTGTTGGTTAATGTATAACTTCCTTTCAGTTATAAAGCCTTGACATTCAAAAATTAAGTGAGCACTTGTCATGCTTGCTTCATTGCAACCTGAGCAAACAGTCATATCGTTACCATAGAATTTACTGTATTTCTCCATCCTGTAAATATACCAAATCTTAATCTTGCTAATACTTTTCTATGTTTTAACAGGTCACATTTTAACAAGTAATTCTCTACTTTAAAATCTGTTTTTATAATCTTTAAAGGGTCATTTTCTCATACATCATGTACTTTAATATAATCCATGTTTTAGCATTATCCTCTATCCTTTGTATTGCCTCCTCCACAAATTTAACTGGATTAAACATACCTTCTATCTCTCCAAAGATATTATACACTAAATCATTTTTGTTCAGTTCTTTATTAAGTATTCTAAACCATGTTAATTCCTCCATGTCTTGACATTTTTTTCCATCAAACCAACAGTTTTGTATTATACTTTCTTTTGGTGAGGTAATTATTTTTTTCCATTATACGATCATTCCAGCACTCACCACCTCTAGCGTATGTAAAAATCAGGCTGCCTTCACTAGAAATGTATAAATTATACAAAAAATTTTATTTTATAAATGGTGTTCCCAGCCTTTGATAAAGGATAAGTCATCCAAACATGTCAGGAGGGATGTGTGGCATATGATTTTATAAAATAAAATATTTTTGTATAATTTATACATTTCTAGTGAAGGCCCTGATTTTTACACATACTGATGGCGAAAGTGTTGAATTATTATGAAGTGGGTATTCTTATAAGCACCCCACACCCAGGTCAAAATCTGTTTTGTTATTTGAATTATTTTTCCACTATAGTAATGCTCTTCAACTATTCTGTTAAATATTGAAAGGATACCAGTTTCCATTCTAACCCTCTGCTGCTGATATAAAATTTGATAGACCTAAAAGGTTTTTCAAATATTTATTTTGAACCACCCCAGTTCATTTAAGTTATTTTTACTTGATAGTTCCCAGGCTTCTGTCCCATATGTCATTTGTGATACTACTTTAGCTTTTAAACACCTGTATTGAGTAGTAAAGGAATTCCTGCTATTGTATGAGCAAATGTTTAATTACATTCAGCATTTTTGCTGCCTTTTCATATACTTTTTCTATATGTTTCTTCCATCTTAAATTTTGGGTAAATGTAACCCCAAAGTAACAAAATGTATTTACCTATTCTATTTGCATATCTCTAATTTTCCAACCTCCTAGTTTTGATATGCTTTACCAAACACCATCACTTTAGTTTTTCTTGGTTCAGTGTCATATCAGTTTCTTTAATATATCTATTGTAGCTATAATTGCCCTGTTTAGCCCCAGTGGAGTTTGAGCCAGCAATGTCACATCATCTGCATATAACAATATTAGTATGTCAGCCCCATTTATTTTGGGGGGAAGGTCTCCACTTGTTTTAGATCTTCCACCAGTTTGTCTATATACAGGTTGCATAATATTGGTGCCAAAATGCATCCTTGCTTGACACTGAGATTTACATCTATTGTGTTTGTTATTCTCCTTCTTTGTTGCACTTTATTATAATTTATTGTCCTCATGCAGCAGCTTAATACTATTTAGCAGCTTCTCACACATTCCTTCTCTGTAAGAATTTCCCACAGGATTTTATGATTGACTGAGTCAAAAGCTGCCTTGATGTCAATAAATGCTGCGTAATTTTTTCTTTTCTTTTCTTTATGATTATATATTTTTCAATTATATATCTTAGGGTACAAATTTGATCTACCATAGATCTTCCCCTACAGAAACCCACCTGTACTGTTGAAAGAATTGTGTTGTCCTCTATCCAATACTGGATCCTCTTCAATATTAATTTAGAAAATATTTTTGGGTTGATATTTAAAAAAGCAATAAGGTCTATAATTTTTGAATTCTCTGTGGACCATTTTTTATGTAGTGGAACTATTGTGCCCTCATTCCAGTTATTTGGAAGTATCATGTATTTTATTATGTTTTTATACAAACCTAATAATATTTCAGCCCACCATTCGACATTTACATGATACAACTCTACACCAATTTTATCAGTCCCTGGTGCCTTATTCTTTTGAGTTTTTATAGCCTCTATTATTTCTTCTTTTGTAAACTCTATCCAGTTACTGTCATCTGCCTTTCTTAAGTGGTCTGCTTCTGTCCACAAGATTTCATTATGTTTGTTAAAAATTCCTTCAGAGTGTTCCATCCACTTCTCAGAGGGGATCACTGCAAATATTTTAAATCTACTATTATTTGTACCATGGGCTACTAAGCTCCAAGACACTATCATCTTTCCCTTTAATAGCTGTTTGTAATTTATCCCATAAATCTTTTGGTACTCTCTTTCTTTGTCTGTATCAGATTTTTAAACTCAGATTTTATATTTATCAGTGCCTTACTGCTCTCTACATCATTGAATTTTACTATCCCTCTGTCCACTTGTTGTAGTAATTTCCTTTTTGTAAGCATTCTGCATCAAGCCAATCTGATGTATAAATATTCTTTCGTTGTGCTTTTGTTTAGTTGTCCTTCTAGTTTGTTCTCTATTTTTGTTCAATTGATTCAAACACCAAAAGTATATCGTTTGTCTTATTTTTAACTCTTTCACTTTTAAATCTCTCTAGTTGTATGATACAGTTTTGTTTCATTTCCATGATCTCTTTAGTTTGCATAAAATTGTTTAGATGTTCTACATTTACTTTTTGCCATCTTATCTCTTTGTTTTTTCTAATTTCCATATTGTTATCTTTCCATTCTCTTTATTCTGGTCTTCTTATATATGTATCTACTACCATCCAGATATACAGTATCTGGATTGGTCTAGTGATCGCTGTCCCAGTTATTTATAACTTCCAATTTTGTAAAAAATCCACAATATCATAATCTAAAACACTTCTTCCCTTTTTGTACACATATGTACAGTATCCATTCCTATCTCCACTGCATCTCCAATCCTGCATTCTCCCTTGCAAGGGTCCTACTGGGCCAAGGCTTGTCTCCTCTCCTTCCCTCCTCCATCTACCTTTCTAGCTAGTCTTCACAGTCCCCTTGCAGGGTTTTCAGCATTCTGAGGGGTCCCACTGAGCCTTAGCATATCTCCCCTATTCTATCTAGTCACTATCTTGGCTTTCCATGACTACTAGCAGGATCCAATTGCATCCTGATGGGCTATTGATTAGGCCCATCCTCCAAAGGTGCAAATTCTCTTCCCTCAAGGGTTCATTTCTTCCTCCTCTCCTATCACTCCCTATCTATTCCCTATCTATTGACCTTCCCAACCTCTCCTTCTCCTATCACTCTCTTATTCCCTATCTATTGACCTTCCCCAACCCTCTTGCAGGGTACCATGCACCCTGAAGGGTCCTCTCTTGGATTAGGTCCTATTCCCCACCTAGCATTTAAGTCACTCCTCCTTCTCTCTCCTCCTCTTTAAATCCTTACAGCCTTATTCCCCTTGCTCTAGCCTCATAGTCCCCTTGCAGGGTTCCCCACATCCTGATGGGGTCTATCTGGGACACTGCCTTATCCACTTATCTCTGGTCCCCAGTCCCTTGCAGGGTTCCTCGCATCCTGAAGTGGTCTCCTGGAACATGACTCTTCCCTCCCCACCTAGCCCTCCCTCCTTTCCCTTTTCTTTCATGTAAGCACTTGTTTATTTATTATCCTGGCACTTATTATTGTCCACCCTTTCTACCTATTATGTGCAACACTGTTGTAACAATGTTTGTAATACCTACCTTATAACTGTATGTTAATGTTGATCTTGTAACTTGAATGTTTAATCTCTCATTCTTATTGTACCCCTTCCCCCCAGGTCACACCAATAGATGAGCAACTTGCCACTTAGCGTGCCTTCCTGGTGAAACATTTCAATAAATAAAAAATAAATAATGCCTTACATTACTCCATATGCATTTACAGTTCAGGTCTATGTTCATTTTAACAAAGGTACTGATTCTTCCTGATGGTCTACCAAATTTAGAATTATTATTTTTTTTTTTTGCTTGGATATGCTACACTTGGTAGCCTTCAAAATAACAATCATCTACATTATTTACCCAGATTTCTTGCAACATATTTATATGCACTTTTTACATAAATTTCACAATACCATTGTCTCAAAATTTACATAATGCACCTGCTATATTCCAACTTAGTGTTATCAGTCGCTCTGCTGTTTCTTTGATTTCTGCTTCTGATAGTCATATTTCTTCTCCTATTTCACTAGTGACATACAAAACCTCCTCCTCATTTTCACTCATCTCTTCTACCTCTGAAAAATTAGCTACTCTCTATTATTTCAGATCTCTGGGCTCTTCCAAAATTATATTATGATTTATTCTGGGTCCCATCTGTTGTCTACCTCTGATCACTCTTTCATATACTTTCTCAGACAGCAACATATGTTATTTCTCAGTAGGTTTCATATAATTAGATATCCATTGCTGGATTTTATTCTTAACTTCTTTATTTTATTTACTTTTTCCTTCGGTGGCATTCTCTCATACACCCCTCTTTTATTCATTCTCTCAATAGGAATTGTCACATCTGCATTTATGCCCAAATCTTTCAGTTGTTCTTTCACTTCTAATATCTCTTTCCTGATATTTTTGTTCTTTAATACCAGGCAAATCCAGCCCTTTTCTTCACCTCCATGACATCTATATGTGGAGCCTGTCTCATTCCAGGTAAACGTATTACCCATTATTCCTTTACATAAGCTACATACTGCCAGTTTTAATGTCATATGATTTTCATTTTTAATTTTTGGAATGCCTCTCAAAAAGACTGTGGGTAACATTTCTTTCCTATTAGCTTTTTTCCCTTTCTGCTATTTTCCTTTTCTATACCACTTTATATTTTCCATTCACCTATTTGTCCTTTCCTTCTTTGATAATGAACATTCTTCCATAATTTGGTATCTATTTAATATCCATCTTCTTCTGTCTGAATTATCTTTTGACTCTTCTCTGTACCTTTCTCTTGTATCTGAGCTGTCTCCTGTTCTGTTTTTCTGTTTTCTTCAGTATTCTTTGTCCTTTCTTTTCCTTCTCCTCTCCTTCACCACCCCAGATTCCATCTTTTTCATGTAGGCTTTTATTTTTTCCATTTCTCTTTTTTACTTTGAATGTCCAATACAATGTCTTTGTTTATTTTAGTTCTTTTCACCAATTTGTTCTGTAGTTTTTCTAATCTTTTTACTTATTGGTTTTTCTAATTTTATCACTTAGGACTTGTTGTTTTCCCTCTTGTTTTTTTGCTTCTTCATATAACAAAGCATTTTCCCCCTTCCTTATTTATTTGTGCACTCATTAAAGAGGTGAAATTAATTAATAGTTTGTTATTGAAAATAATTCCATTTCTTATTTCTCATAGCATCTGTAATATTTTACTGTCATGTGCTCTATTTGTTTCTGAAATTTCTTCAATTTCTGAGTTTCTGGACTTTTCCTTTTCCTGTATTTTGACTGTCCTGAATAATTTGTGGGAATATCAGGGGATACTGTGTTGGTGAATCTAGTGTACGCCTTGGCAGAGCAACAAGATGGCCTAATGCTGCTCTGCTCTGTGCAGCAGCTCTGCCCTCTTCAGTGTCTCATGAAATTTTGATAAAACCAGCTGTATTTTTTGTCTCCTTTTATATTGGTGAATGAAACATTTGCTTAAATTGTATTTGGTTTACTAAAACGTCACTACCTTACAGATATTAAGCATTTGATAACGTGCTTCTGGACAAGCTTTATAACTGGTTTTGGTGCCGAAGGGCTCACCCTATGTGTTTGTGCTTGCTGAGTGTTTGCCGGTGAGTTGGAGCTGTGGGGAACCACCGCTTCAGCAGTACCTGTATGGATATTGGCTTACAACCAGAGATGGAGGTGGAATACAGCATTTGAGAAACACCTGAGATCAAGAAGACCAGGGACTCTCCTGACATGGTCTACAGAGTTGCTGCACTATGTGCTGAAATGCCTATATTGTATTAATGAAAGGTATGCCATCCTTACCTAAGGGTTGGGGTCCATTATCAAATAATAGAAAATTTATTATACTCAGAAGAGCAATGTAGTTTATCTTCCAGATGCTTGGAGTTTGCAAATCCCAGTATAGGAAGTTGGACTTGCTGACTGTGGGAACCTATGTGGAGAGTCTCACACAGGAGGGTAACTGAGCCCACATTTCCAATCAGTGCTCAATGGCCAATAGAATACAAGTCTGCCTCATAACTTTGGTGTGACATGTTCTGTTTGCAGGGGCCTTGTAAGATTTGGCATTTACTGGTGCTCTGACAAAGTGTATTGGCCCTAGAAGGTATTGTTTTTACTTTTTATGTTGCTTGTACGCATGTGCAAGAAACATAGTGCCATCATCAGAGATTTCGGAGGTGTGTCACCTCCTCCTCCAATTCAGTCAGTGTGCTGACAGGCGCGGCCCTGTAAGCCAATGCATTTGGAGCTGTCACAACGACGCTCAAAATGCAGTGGCACATAGTTGAAAGGGCGCCACGTCAGTGAGCACTGATCAGATATCGCTGCCCATGCACAGTTCCCCAGACACACGCAGCCATGCGCACTGTGAGACACTGTATAGCCAGCCAGGGTGCCCAATCCCCATTGGCTGAGCTGTGTCTCCCCCAGTAGTAGGTGCCACGCTGGAGCCCACCCAAGCATGGCAAGCAGTCCTAAGCCAACGGGGTGCCCAATCCCTGTAAGCTGAACACCCTCATCCTTGTGCCACACTGGGAGCCCACCCCAGCATGGCAAACGTCCCACAACGCCTTTTTAACCTGTAAAATGAAAACGTGTCTGCTGGCGCTGCCTCCCAACCTCCTCCCACAACCCTGCACTCCACCCACTGCACACCCAGCCTCCCACACCCCTCACCCCATACTTACTCTCCAGAGCTTGGCACGATGATCTTCAGTGGACCGGGAACACGTCTGCACTCTTCAAAGGCGACTCGGGACTGAGGAAATGCCGTAAGCTGTATAGTGGGCTAGATAGGGGGTTTCAACTTTGTTGCATATCTGGGCATTTTGGAATTAAATTACATCTGTTTTAGACTTTCATGAATGATAAACACTGTCATGGCGTTATTCAGCCGGAAGGGAGATTTACGCAGTGACTGTGCAGTGACTGAGAAATTACCCTTAAGGCCTGAATACCACCATGATAGTGACATCATTCATGAGAAGGGGTCCCAAAAACCCCATGTTGAAAATTTGGTGCAAAAATTCCAAATAATGACTGTTTTATGAGAGTGCGTTGTGCAGTTCCTACGCAGGCTCGTAAGTTCATGAAATTTCAATATTTTCACTCCAGATTTTCAACATTGCCATTTTACCACACCTTCTTATGAGTAGTACAGCTGTCATTTTCACATCTCACCCAAAATGTGTTTCTGCCCATGTAGCGCAGAATGAAACGTAGGTTATGCGAAATCAATGTACGGGGACAAATTAAGAAAATCACAGTGACACTGTTCATGAGCAGAGGTCCTAAATGGCTATGTTGAAAATTTGGTGAAAATTCTAAAATAACTGTTTTGACGTCGTTATGCAGTTCCTATGCGGCTCTTAGAGGTTGCAAATTTTCAATATTTTCACTCCAGATTTTCAACATTGCCATTTACCACACCTCCTTATGAGCAGTACAGCTGTAATTTTTCACATCCTGCCCAAACCATGTTTCTGCCCATGTAGTGCACAATGGCGCAGTCGGTGAGTGAAATCAATGTATGGGACACATTAAGAAAATCATCATGACACTGTTCATTAGCAGAGGTCTTAAAATGGCTATGTTGATAATTTGGTGAAAAAATTACAAAAATGACTGTTTTACTAAGGTGTTGTACAGTTCCACGCACTGTGAGGGATTGCGAATTTTCAATATTTCCACTCCAGATTTTCAAAATTGCCATTTTACCACACCTCCTTATGAGCAGTACAGCTGTCATTTTTCACATCCTGCCCAAAACGTGTTTCCGCCTATGTAGTGCACAATGGCACAGTCGGTGTGCGAACTCAATGTATGGGACACATTAAGAAAATCACAGTGACACTGTTCATGAGCAGAGGTCTTAAAATGTCTATGTTGAAAATTTGGTGAAAATTCCCAAAAATGACTGTTTTATGAGTGCACTCGCGAGTTCCCATACGCACTCAGTAACGCACAAATTTTCAATATTTGCACTCCAACGACTTCCAAATACCAAGCACATAGAAGCAAGCAACATTCAGCATTGACAAATGCTTGTTTCTACTTGAGGCTGAACTGAACTTGGTATTCGAAGATTTTAGCTTTGTGTCTTTGCTTTACAAGGTCCATAATCAAGATAAGTACTTAGAATGGTTACTTGGCTTTATTGAGATGCTAACCTCTAGTGACTCTTTGTAATTTGGAGAATTGTTTTCCTCTTTATTTCCCTTAAAACAAAATGCTGTCTTACTTAAAGTTAGTCTGTTACATCTTAACACCAAATAATGGGACTCTAACACGTTGATTTGAGCCATTATCTATTTGCTGCCATGGTAAAACTTTATATTAAATATGATTGTTGGTGTATGAGAGATTAGGGAAGATTTGAAAACGTACTTCTACTGTGTATAAAGGAGCCATAAAAGGAGCCTGGAACTTTATTTAAACCTTTGACTCCAGAGTAAAATGAAGCTCCTATTAGCTCCCATTACTTAATTACAAATATGGACTCCAGCGCACCAAGGGAGCCTTTCATTTCTACTAAATCCAAAAGTCATGATTTTGTGCTTCTCTAAGGACTCTTTTCAGAGATGTGGAGAGGCTGGACCTACATTTGGTTGGTTATAATATTGGAGAATTAAGCAAGGCTTTTACATTTCATTGTTGCTGCAGTGCTTAAGCAGGACTTGCTAGTATGTTCTTGAGTTGCATCACATATATATGGGCAATAACTATTGCGGATGCTGTAAAAAGCACCAGCCTAGAAAGCTTATAAAGAACTCTATGTTAATGGAATAGCTTCTAAAGTAGCTTTTAGCAAATGTTTTATTTGATTTTGCGAGAGTAATATGCAACCTGCTATGGATTTGGGCAGTGCAAAGGTAGCTCCCTCTGACACATCTAGGAGATGCTGATTTAATAAACTTGTGAGGACATTGAAATTGTGTATCTGCTTGAATTTTCCATTTTTATAACACGCTGGACTCCTGAAACATTCAGAGCTTTTAAACTGTATATTAATTTACAGACTCCTGAATGAAAGGAGCTCCAAATGTTTCTTAAATGAATGTATAATAGAGCAGCCACTTTGTTTATTAGAACTTTAGCTTCAATAATGTATGTAAAAATAATGTACAATCTGCTTAAAATGCAGTTTTACGTGCAAACGTCTGTTTGCTAATTTTTAACTTCATGTATTTTTTTTTAATGTTAGGAGTCATTACCAATAGCTCTTTTAGGAAAAAGGGGCTTGGATCATTTATTTTTACTTATGACAGTTTAATTATAGTCTGATTAAGATAGTTCAATCATACTCTGATTAGAGTACCTTCAATGGTAACTCAATATTAAAGTACTGAGGTTATTGAAGATATTGAGATTAAGTGAAACTAATTGCTTGCAGCTATGCCTCAGCTTTAATAAGTGATGGAGCTCTTTGGATGCTAACGCTTATTATTGTGGTATGCTTACAAAATGGCCCCAGTGGCCCAGGACTGGGGTGGAGTGTAGTTAAAAG
Source organism: Neoceratodus forsteri (assembly GCA_016271365.2). Lineage (NCBI taxonomy): Eukaryota > Metazoa > Chordata > Ceratodontiformes > Ceratodontidae > Neoceratodus > Neoceratodus forsteri. The sequence continues at coordinate 133,460,188 of JADMNL010000022.1, forward strand.
ATAAGGGCCCACATTTTCAATGCCCTGATGCAAGCTGCAACACTGACAGCTTGTGCCGAGTGTGGGTGCGTCTGGAACCCTGTGCCCAATATTCCATTCTACAGGGTCCCGGTGCCTAAGTCCCAGAGCTTGTGGCAAATGTGGCAGTGTGCCAAATGGATGGCACAACCACCCGGAATGCTACAACAGCTGCGGGGTGTCTGCAGCACCCACAGACAGGGCAAGGTGCTGGCTAGAGCCCCCCCACACCACCGTGCCACCAGAACACTCATGCCCAAACACACCAGGACCCTGGTGATTTAGTGGCCCCCACCCTGCAGGTAGGGCCGACCTCCCTACTCCCACCCCTCCTGTACCCTGATCTGGCAATGGGCACAGCCCACTCACACCACCAAGGCTGGCCACTGAATGAACTGTCAGAGTGTGTACTGTATACAGTACATGCTCTGACAGTTAATTTGGCAGCTGGCCATGGTGGTGTGCTGAAGGTCAAAGGTCACCGAATTTTGGGTATGGATTGGGGTGCGGGTTGTGGCACACGTGCCATGTGGGGGGACCACTACAGCATCATGGAAACTATATACAGGCACAGTCGGGGCAAGGAGGGAGGGATCACTAGATCACCAGGGGGCACCCATTGGGGATGGATCGAGCAGGCCACACAGTGGCACATGCTGGATGACCCTCTCAGGAGATGTCTAAGTACCGTTAGACCAGTACTTTTCTGGTCTAATGGTACTTGGCACTTAGTTCCTGGGGAGGTCTTTGAAATTTGGGAATTGAGGGCTGTAGCAGTCTGGGTCTGCAGCAAGCCCCCTAGAGCCATGCTGCAGCCACTTTCATGGTGCAAGGCAGGTGGTAGCACACTTTGGTGCAGGCAGCCTGCTGGGTGATACAGGCTGCCTTTGAAAATAGCTCTTGGTGCTGCCCTTGGTGCAAGGTGCCTCTTGCGTCAGACTTGGTTGATGCGAGCACCTTGCATCATTCTATGGCCTTTGAAAATCCAGTCCCAGGCCTTTAGCCGATACTGAAGCTGGGATTTGCATAGGATGAAAACACCTGTTGGGAGGACTTGGACCTGGCATCAGGGGCCTTATTTGATCCTGGATGTTTAACAAAGGAGAGTTAATGCCTTACATGGGAGTTATTTCATGGAGCATGGGATGGCAAGTGCTTTAGGGTGCTCCTTTAAACCCCTAATGTCAAACTCTAACTGGTGACACAAGTTGGATCACTATGGCTCTAACAGCTGAGGTCTACTGAGTCCCTTGGGAGATAGTAGTAAATGCAGTAATCCCATTCCAAGGTTGTGTGCTGTGGCATAGGATTTGACCCCTCCACTTCCATAAGGGTCTCAGGGACTGTTAAATAAATATTTTCAAGCAACTTAAAAGAGAACCATGACCAGAGAAGTACCATGGATATAGAAACAATATATTATTCATTTGTACATAATGGATTATTGATTTAGAAATGGGGAAGTATCCAATTAGACAATCTGAGCTTCCACCACGAATCGAAGAATAGCTTCTTAAATTTATAGTACCTTCCTACTTAAAGTTTACAGTATGAATAGTGGTGCTAAAATTAAGTAAATGTGGAATGTAAATTATGACTGCAGAACTTTATAGCTGCTTAATGATTTTATTAAGTAATAATTGCATGTAATGTGTCTTTGCATTGGTATGAAATGTATGTATTGTTTCTTTTTTAGAATATTATAACTTTTTAGCCGAACAATAAACTTAACTTGAACTTACATCTTAATATATTGGGAGCAAGAAATGCCTCAAAGTCTCTCAAGAAACATGTACCAGGACATTGATGTGAAACATCTTTAACAGATTTTCCCTCGTCCCCCCCTAGTTTGTTGATGTTTTTTTTAAACCCTGTTTTTCTCCATCATTTTTTCTCTGATTCAAATTGTTGTTGCTGGTATACCTTCTTCTGCATTATTACAAGGTGTGCCTACAGGTGTGTGCTAACAGATTACTGCTGTAATCTTCTGATTCAAATTGTCTTTTGCAAGGTATATCTTCTGTTACTGCTTTATTTTTCTCTGGAGCAAAGTGTTTCTTACAGGGTATATATTCTCTGAAATTATTACAGGTGGTACTTTACAGGTTTTACAGTTTTATCTAACATTAGGATAAGCTTTCAGGGATACTGCATTTGTTGTTGACTGATTGTTTCTGCTCTTACCTCCTTGTTCTTTCGTCACGTGGTTCTTCTTTTTAGGCAGGGAAAGGCCAGCCACCCACCCCATCCCCAACCACCCCACGCTACACTCCTTTGTAGGGTACCACAGTTGTGACATTTTCTGTGGCAGAGCAGGAAGGGGCGGATCAGTGGGGCCTCCACAAGGTGATCTCATTTATTAGGGCACTAGTAATTTAACTTGTTATAACAAGTTAAACAAAGCACAATTAAAACCATTACTTGCATTTTTTTTCCTTTTTTTCCTTCTAATTACTCTGACTAGGTTACAAACCCAGCAACTTATTTGGAATGGATTCATTAACTGCAGGTACTGTGGAACAATTTTCAGAAGGACAGTCTTACAGGATTTGGGACACTGTCCTACATGCTGAGCCTTTGGAGATCTTAGGGCTCAGCTCCGGCAGCATGGGCAGAGATTGCATGCCTCAAATTTCATATTGAAGAGGAAATACATTATAAGAACCACCGCCATTTCCCCAGCATCCAACAGAAAAACCTCAACCGCAGAGGGTAGTTGGTCCAGGAGGTTGGCAGGTGGTTAGGAGGAGCAAATCAGGTGCCCCATCACTCTCTGCTCTCCATCACATTGCCTCCAAAAACCATATAAACACTACAAACAGGTATCTGCCTCTATCTCTGAAATCAAATAAAGAGGCAGAAGACACTGCAGAGCAGGACACTGCGGCACAGGAGCTAGCACAACAAAACTCACCCAAATCAGGAACCAAAACTAAACAAGCACAAAGGAAATCCAAAAAACTTCTGATCATAGGAGACTCCATGATTCGGGGAGTTGATACCCATCTCCAGCCAGGGGTGATGGTCAGATGTCTCCCAGGTACATCAGCATGGAGAGGCACTGACCGCATTGATAAAATTGTTCACAAAGCAGGAGAAAACATTGATGTCCTAGTACACATAGGGACTAATGATCTCTCCAGCTGGTCAGTTGTGGAGACCAAGGAACACCTGACTAGGCTGGGTGACAAACTATCATCTATTTCGTCTGGCATCTCCTTCTCTGAGATCCTGCCAGTCTGGGAGAGAGGAGCAGATGGACGGAAGGTCAGAGAAGGGGAGATAGGGGAGCTAAACACGTGGCTCAAGGACTGGTGCCAGGAAAAAGGACACAGATTTGTAGGAACTGGCAACAGTTCTGGGGCGAAAATTCTTTAAATTTGATGGACTGCATCTGACTAAAGAGAAGTCAGTGCATTGGGGCAGAAGTTTGGCGTCTTTGCAGAATATTTAAACTAGCAAATGGGAGAGGTGCAGCACCCCATCGTCGAATGGGAAGAACACCTCCCCTTCAGCTAGTGGTCAAACAGGAATTCAGCGTGTTTGCTGTTCATTTGCATCACCAGGTAAGAAAAAAGGTTTGTCTCCCCATACGATGCACAGGGTAATGCCAAACTTCACCCAACAACTAACACACCAAAATCTGGCCAATGGAAAATCATGTACACAATGCTCACAGCCTGGGAAATAAGATCCCAGACCTGCAGGCAATAATGTCAGAGGCTAAACTGGACATAGTAGCAATTAGTGAGACGTGGTTTACCAGTAACCACACTTGGAGACTTCAGTACCTGGCTATGTATTGTTCAGAAGAGACCGAGGTGCAAAAGGGGAGAGAGGCCCTGTATGTTAATGAAAATATCAAAGCTACAGAAATTCAGAATACACATAAGGAGCCAGAAGAACTGTGGGTCACCATGGAAACAGGAAATGGGACAGCCATAAGAACTGGGTTGTCTACAGGCCCCAGACCAGAGGAGGACATAGACACATTACTGTTAGAAGATATACAAAACATGACAGCTAAAGGGAGGTTCTGATAATGGGAGACTTCAACATGCCAGATACAGATTGGTCAATACCAGCAGGAACATCTGCCAGAACTAGACTCATAGTGGATTCCCTGCAGAGGGAGGGCCTCAAACAACTGGTACAGCAACCCACAAGAGACAGGGCTATCCTAGATCTAGTACTGACTAACAAAGAAGGGATCACAGATCTCCAGGTAGAAGGTCACCTGGGGCCAGTGACCATCACATGGTATGGTTCAATTTGGCTACTACATCTAAATCATCCCATTCCAAGGCAAAAATATGGGACTTCAGAGGAGCTGACTTTGATAAGATGGCCAACAGAGTTAAGCTAGCCCTGGCAAAAAGAAACACAGGTGAGGGTACAGGCAAAGTGGGCAAGCATTAAGGATGCAATACTTGAAGCAACATCCCATTGTGTTAGACAGAAAAGGAAGTGCAAAGAAGAAGGAAACCACTTTGGTTCTCAAATACAGTAGCAGAAAGGTCAGAGCCAAAAGCTGGCCTTCGGAAATATAAGGAACACAGCGGGATGAAGATAGGGAGGCATACCAAACTGCCCTAAGGGAAGCAGGTAAGGCAGTAAGGCAGGCAAAGTCCCAAACTGAGGAAACACTAGCACGAACAGTAAAAAGGTGACAAGACTTTCTATAGATACATTAGTGAAAGGAGAAAGTCCAGAGGGTAATGCTAAGCTTAATGGAGAAAAGGAGCATGTGAGGAGGAGGACCCTGTAAAGGCATCTATCCTAAATAGATACTTTTGCTCAGTATTTACTGAAGAGAAGGTAGGGCAGGCCCACAGCTCAGCATCATGGACACAGGGGAGGAGGTGAGCACTACTCCCTTCACAAAGAAAGGGTCCTACAAGAGCTTGCTAGCTCAGAGTGGATAAGGCAATGGGACCTGATGGCATACATCCCAGGGTACTTAAGGAGCTAAAGGAGGAACTAGCAGAGCCATTAGCAGAATTGTTTAGTGAGTCTCTGAGCACAGGAGAGGTCCCAGAAGACTGGAGAAGGGCTCATGTGATCCCGCCCACAAGAGTGGCAGGAAGGAGGCGGGAACTACAGACCGGTCAGTCTTACCTCAGTAGTGGGCAAGATTATGGAGGCACTCTTAAGGAAAGGGATAGTGCAACACCTGGAATCCATAGGGGCACAGGATCCAAGACAGCATGGGTTTACAAAGGAAGGTCCTGTCAAACTAATCTCATAGATTTCTTTGACTGGGTAACCAGAGTGGTGGACCAAGGGAGCAGTTGATGTCGCCTACCTTGACTTCAGCAAAGCTTTGACACTGTTCCACATAGAAGATTGATAAATAAGCTGGGTAGGCTCGAGGTGGGTCAAAGTTGGTCAACTGGGTGGCAAACTGGTTGAATGGCAGAAAACAGAAGAGTGGTGGTAAATGGTATACAGTCAGAAGAGATGCAAGTCACAAGTGGGGTACTCAGGGATCAGTCCTGGGGCCAGTCCTATTCAACATCTTCATTAGTGACCTTGCAGATGGACTAGAGGGTAAGGCTTGTCTGTTTGCAGATGACACCAAGATCTGCAACAGAGTAGATGAGCCAGATGGGGTGGGCAGAATGAGAAGAGATCTGGATAAACTAGCAGAATGGTCAGAAGAGTGGCAACTGGGATTTAATGCAAAGAGTGCAAAATCATGCACATAGGGAAGAGAAACCCTGAAGCCACTTATAGGCTGGGAGGGAGTTGCTAGCAGTCACAAGGAAGAAAGAGACTTGGGCATCATCATCACTGATGACCTAAAATCATCAAGCAGACCTCTAAAGCAGTAGGTAAGGCTAGGGGTGTTGGGGTGTATTAGTAGGGGTATCACAAGTCGTAAGAGGTAATAATCCCTCTGTACAAGACATTGGTTAGGCCCCATCTGGAGTACTGCGTGCAGTATTGGAGCCACACCTTCACAAGGACATTAACTAAATTGAGGCAGTCCAGAGAAGGGCAACCAAAATGGTGCAGGGACTGCATCAGAAGACATATGAGGACAGATTAACGGAGCTCAATATGTATACCTTGAGCAAAGGAGGAGAGAGGTGATATGATCGAGGCATTCAAACACCTTAAGGGCATAAACAAGGTGAAAGAGTCTAACATGTTTAAATATAAGAAAAATAGCAGGACAAGAGGACACAGCATGAGATTAGAGGGAGGCCGATTAGGGAGAATGTGAGGAAATTCTTTTCACAGAAAGGGTGGTGGATGCATGGAATGGCTTACCACAAGAAGTGGTGGCTATGAATACAGTGCAGGGCTTCAAACAGGCATGGGATAGGCATAAGGGAGCAATACAAATGACTATGAATAGATAGGTCACTGACAGAGCAAAGGCCGATGGCACATTTATAAGGTAGAAAAAGAAATGGGCAGACTGGATGGGCCTTGTGGTCCTTATCTGCCGTCAACTTCTATGTTTCTATGTTTCATTTTCCTTCCTTGTGTTTTCTAATTGTTCTCTGCTCTGGTTTTCTAGGTCTATTGCCACTTCACCTGCTCATGTTGACTTCTAATTTCTTCAACACTTAGTTCTTTCTTTTCTAATCTCCTAATAGTTTTCATTAGTGGGTGTTCAGTCTCCAAAGTAGAATCTCTCTCCTGATCATTTTCTATGGGTGATGAACTTGGGGGCTGGGGGGGTGGAGTAGAGCTTTGTATCCTAAGTACCTCTTTTTTTTCCTATCAGGTTTATATGGCTGCCTGGAGACAAGATATAGATCGTAATTTACCTCTCTACTCTGTTTTCCCTTCTGTATTGCTGTTTGTTTTTGCATAGAAACATAGAAGTTGACAGTAATTAAGTACTGCAAGGCCAATCCAGTCTATCCATTTTTTCTACGTTATGAATGTGCCATAGGCCTGTAATCTGTAAATGGCCTATATATTCATGCTCATCTGTATTGCTCCCTTATGCCTATCCCATGCCTGTTTGAAGCTCTGCACTGTATTTATATCCACCACTTCCTGAGGTATGCCGTTCCATTCATCCACCAACCTTTCTGTGAAAAAAGAACTTCCTCACATTATTCCTTAATTGGCCACCCTCTAATCTCATGCTGTTTCCTCTTATCCTGCTAATTTTCTGATATTGAAACATGTTAGACTCTTTCACCTTGTTAATGCCCTTGAGATGTTTGAATGTTTCGATCATATCACCTCTCTCCCTCCTTTGCTCTACTGTATACATGTTGAGCTCCTTTAATATGTCCTCATATGTTTTCTGATGCAGTCCCTGGATCATTTTGCTTGCCCTTCTCTGGACTGCCTCCATTTTGTTAATGTCCTTGTGCAGATGCAGCCTTCAGTACTGCACACAGTACTCCAGATAAGGCCTATCCAGTGTCTTGTAAAGAGGGATTATTACCTCCCTCTTATGACTTGTGACACCCCTACTAATACACCCCAACATCCCTCTAGCCTTCCTACTGCTTTAGTGGTCTATTTTTATTCCTATAACTAATAGGGTTAGCAGTCTTCTTCCTTTTTGCCACTCTTGTATTCATTTCCATTGGTTACAATTTTCTAGGCCTGTTATACTTAGAGTAACAGTATGACAAAAGCCCTATTTTCACAAAAATAACTTGAGAATTACACAAAAACACAGTCCTTTCAAACGCTCATTTCCAAGGAGCCTTCAATTTTCTTCTTCCTGTTTCACAAAACTTCTTGTTTCCTACTTCTCTGGTTCTTTTAGGTCACAACACTTTGTGACCACTTGTTTCCTTATCACATGCACATTTCCATTTGAGAGCCTTTTTATCAAATAATTTGTTCCTATGTGCAAATCTGAAAAATTATAAATCTACCCTTATAAATCAGTAGAATTAACTTCTTAAACTATTAATAGCCCTACTTTAAAATCTGAAAGCTAAAAGCAGCTTAATTTACGACCTGAACAAATCCAAAATAACTGCACTGTGTGTACCTGCGTTCTGAACCTCTGCCTTCTCTTTTGTCTTCCTTGTCTTCTTTAAATGTTCTAAGTTTTTTCTTTTGTTGGTTATATAACACACCTAAAAATTAGATTTAAAACAAAGCCAGATTGACAACTGTTTCTTGTCTTTGTTTAGAATTAAACTACACCAAACATTGGTACCTTTAAAAATATTAAGTAATGTTAATGTTAAGCAATATAATATAGCACATATAATTTACCTTTAGTTTTTGTGGTTTTGAGTGTATTTCTATGGGAACGTCGATTTGGCTCAGCTTCAACTCTAAGTTTTTTCAAACTTGTAAAAAGCCTTTGCTCCTTTCCTCTGTGAGTAAGTGCATGTGCATGCATATAACTTATAAAGAAAATGGTGAATCTCTTTACTGAACACCTCTCATGTGCAGTAACATGCTTCCTAGTTGCAGAAGCAAGGAATACATATATAGCCATAGTGATGTCACTTAGCACCAAAAGTAAAATCCAGGTAAAGTTGCTCCAAATTTTTACCTAATTTAGCCTTCTATTAGTGTTTTATTAGTATTTTGCTATATACTCATATATTTAATAAACTAAGTGCTCCTTTCCCTTGCTATGCCTGGCTTTTGTTTTCTATTATGATTTCTATGGCGAGCAAGATTGTGTGTTATAGTTTCTTTTGCTAGATGATCTTATGTACTAATTTTTAAGTTGTTGCCTTTTAGAAGCTGTTAGTTGCTTGCAGAAACTTGCTCCTGTACCCTGAATTCTTCTGAACTCACCAACTACACCAAAGTAAAGTGAGGTAAAAACAGACAAATGACAGTCACATCAGTCTCCTTCAGTTTCTGTCCACAACTCAGTGTATTCAAGCTCACCTGCGGGTGCACACTTATGGCTTTTGCAGTCGCAGTCTCAGGTCTCAGGTCTAGACCAAAGCATGGACTGAGAGGTATTTCTTCTCTTTTTGTGTGATCTTTTGCCTTTTCCAAGCATTCTCAGTTATTGTCTCATATTGTGTGTTGGATTTGTTTCTTCCTTTTGTCCAGTTCCCTTGCTGCTCTCTCCCAAACAGAATATGCTAATACAGATACTCGGGTGTTCAAAATTCAATACTTCACTACTCAGTACAAATACAAAACCCTGAGATACCAAATGATAATTCTAAAATTTCTAGATGCCCAATCAGACTCTTCTATCTTCCTTGCTTTTCCTCTCCAGTTCTCCACAGGACCCTCTGCTTTTACCCAGATGAGTCCAGGCTCCTCAACTGCAGGACTCCATGGTCTCCCTGGGGTAAAACAAAGAAAGGAGAGGGCAAGTAAAGAATATCCAAGATCACCTCACAAGCTGGTCTGGAAAGTGCTGTAAACTATAATGTGAGCTGCTCAGGCAATGATGGCATACCTGTTGTAGCCTCCAAAAAAGCCTTTTACAGCACCTGCTCCTGCCTCTCCTGCTCAGACACAGCGTGCAGCTGCCATCTTGGAATGGAACACTGTTGCTTTAAAACAACACAGTAAAACCTAGTATACTAACATACTAAGATGCCAGCAGATTTAAGCAAAATGGTTTATGCGGTCTCCTTGAGATGCAGCTCAAAGTTAGAACTCCGTAGATCCTCACCATGGTTTCCTCCATTACTGGTCCTTCCCTGTAGGTATCCCTGCTAAGGGCTTCTGCCCCACCCTCAACTTTCCTTTGAACCTGTCCCAGCCCCTCCTGAATCCTCCACTGTATCCATTGCCACTTGCTCACCTGGCAAAGCATTCCATGTTGCCAGCACTCTCTCTGTGAAGTAGTGGCACCTCACCTCTCCCCTGCATCTACCCCCCCACTAATCTCAGGTCATGCCCCTCTCATGGTCCCCCCTCCTTAACTTAGAGTAGTCCCTCAGTGTTGACCTGAGTTAAACCCTTTAAATATTTAAATACCTCAGTCATATCCCTCCGTATCTTCTCTCCTCCAGAGATTACATGTTTAATTTCTAAAGCCTCTCTTCATAGGGCATATCCCCCCATCCATGGATCATCTTTGTTGCTCTCCTCTGGACGTTTTCCAAAAGAGCGATATCCTTCTTCAACTATGGCCACCAAAACTGCACACAGTACTCCAAGTGCTACCTCACTAGGCAATTGTACACAGACAGTAGGACCTCTCTTCTCCTAGGTGTTATCCCGCTAGTAATACACCCAAGCATTTTCTTTGCATTTGCCACCTTTCTCCTGCGTTGCACTGAGTTTTTTCATTTGGTGACAATTGCCACTCCACATCCTTTTCCCCCATGGAGTCATTCAGTTTTACCCCTCCCAGATAGTAATTGTTCCCTAGATTCTTGACACCCAAATGAAGTATGCTACACTTCCTGGTGTTGAATCCCGAATGCCAAGTGTGCAACCACCTCTTCAGTGTTTCCAAGTCCTCCTGTTGCCTTCTTCTGCCCTCCTATCTTTCCACAACTGCTCCTAACTTTGAGTCATAAGTGAAAAGACTCAATCTTGTTGAAGGCTTTGCTGAAGTCCAGGTACAGGACGTCCACTTGCCTTCCTGTGTCCTGTGACTTTGTCACCCACTCATAGAACTCAACAAGGTTGGTCTGACATGACCACCCCTGGACAAACCCATGCTGATACTCATCCCAAAGGTCACATGCATGCCAGAAGCCCACCAACCTCTCCTTCAGGATGGACTCAAGAGTTTCCCAACACGGATGTCAAGCTAACCAGCCTGGTCAAGCTATGTTTCATGAGACTCAGTCTGGCTTCAGATGCAGCAGATCTACTATTTATCATAATTTCTTTTAGACCACTTGGAGAATAAACATATTTTAAACAAGCCCTTAGAACAATATGCAACAATTATTTGTTTGTGTTCTGTTTTTAATGTAATTAAAAAGAAATAACATGGGGTAGCCTAAAAATAACATTGATTTCAGACTTTTAGAAATCTTTAAGTTAAATCATGGCAACACAGCTTTCAGAGTTGTTGGAGGTGAACTCTGTAGATAAATAAATATATCTAGGGGAGTTAAGCAGGATTGCTGCAAGTTCCAATTCTTTTTAGTTCATATAGTTTCACTTTATCACTAGAAGAAGTGGCTACATTTACACCTAGGTTTGGATAGTGCAAAGTTACTATTCCCATGTACATAGATATCATGGATGTGTTTTCAGTCACTCACCTTGGTCTGCAATGGACTTTGAACTATGTACAACAAAAACACTTATCATCCAACATCAAATTCATGTCTGAAAGACTTAAATTACTGCCTTTGATAAGTACTGTAAAAAAGTACAGTATATTAATAATCAAGTTGTTTAAATTGCTAATTCATATGTATACACACACACACACATATGCACAAACACACACACCTCATTGTGAAGCAGTCAGAAAAATTCTATCCAGGCAGTATAAGGCATAATGATATTTGGGAATAGATGTGTGGGCAAATGAACCACTTCTTAAAACTGACACTAGGTCCCACCTCTAGAATCCTAATATGTTGGGGGAATTTGTAACAGTAGAGACTGGTGTGCAGCCAAGCACTGTTCTTTGAAAAATTGTGACATAGCAGAGTAAGATTATAAAGTTAGAGGATACAAGATTTCCTAATATATGTTGGGATACACAGTCACACACATATATATATATATATACATATATATATATATATATATGCAGTGTATGTATTATATATATATATATATATATATATATATATATAAAATATTCAGGGCAAAAAACTGCATTTAATGCATCAGTTAGGATTAAAGCAACAAAAGTGAGGAAATGAGATGTTAGTGTTGAGACCCCCAACCCCACCCCACCACTCCATCCTCCACAGACTGACAGATGCCGGGGTGTTCCATGGGGTCATGTGGCCCAACTGTTACCCTTTTCCATCTGTAAGCAGGTTGACATGCTACAGTAAAGGAGAATGGGGTGAGAGTTATGCCTTTATGACTCCCATGGCACACCCCAGCATCTGTCAGTCTTTGGAGGATGGGGGTAGGGGTGGAGTGGGGGTATTAGGAACTCAACACTAATATCTCATTTCCTCACTTTTGTTGCTTTAACCCTAGCTAATGCATCAAATGCAGTTTTTTGCCATGAATTTCCTTACTTTTTGAAAAAGGGTAATATAACTAGTAAATAACATGTGTTGGGGGTGCGCAGGGCCCAAACCAACCCACCCATTTGTGCATAACGATATGCATGGGTGGGAGCATGGGCTCTCTGGGCCCTGTGCTCACACGTACACATAGGTATGGAGCCATACAGCAGCCCTGTAGGGCAAGGAACCATTGTAAAACTAGTTTGTCAATATGGCAGGATCCGTGGCATGGATTAAAAAAATGTAAGTGTGGTTGTAATCATTACAGCAAGTTGGCCACATGATATAAAACTGACTGATTCTGTATCTTGCATTGTTTATGAGATATGACTCCCAAAAAGCACTATAAATGCACCCTAAGCCTCCAGTAACAAAAAATCTATATCTCATTTCATTTCCAGGATATGGACCCTGAAAAGCAGAATGGGTGTTACAGTCTTATCCTATGGGGAAAATCTCAAGTTTGTGATGGCATATCTATGGAACCGCTTAATTCCCAACACCTAAACAGCATAATTCACACCTGTAGGGCATCCCCTCAATACCCTGAAAATTGCAAGTAAAAGACCAAACTGTTCATTAGCAATGCAATGGTAAACTGTTTATATCTTTAAAAATTCCTAGTCCGTAAGGCAGCAAAATCCTAGTCTGCCAGCCAAACCTCTTTCACGAGGTAGCAAAATCCTAGTCCCTCATCTTAATCCTGGTCCATGAGAACAACCATCTGGTCACAAAGTGATGGACAAGGATTTTGCAGCCTCACAAAAGAGGATTGGCTGGTGGACTAGGATTTTGACAGCTCACAGACCACGATTTTGTCACCTCATGAAACAGGATTCAAAAAACCAATCCTGGTCTGCGAGCTGACAAAATCCTAGTCTGCCAGCTGATCCTCTTTCGTGAGGTAGCAAAATCCTTGGCCGTCAGCTTGATCCTTGTCCATGAGAATGGACATCTGGTCACACACTGATGGACAAGGATTTTGCAGGCTCGCAAACTGGGATAGTCTCGCAGACAAGGATTTTGACAGCTCACGGACTAGGATCATTAGCGAGTCACAGTAAAAGAATTTTGAAATGTTAAAAAGCTATTTGTTGACCAAAACAAGCCAAAGCAAAGACATGGCTTTGTAGAGGGCATCACCCTGAACAAAACACATGCCTCATTTGGCCTAAAAGTCACCCATGGAGAAAGCTACAACATTTTGTTTGGGAGAAAAACTGAAAACAAAATGGTGGCTCGCAGACAAGGAATTTTTCTGATGGACTAGGATTTTAAAAAAAAATCCTAGTCTGTGAGCTAACTTTGCAACAGATTAATATTTTTTTACCAAACCAACACTATTATTCCTTGACCCAAACTCCTTCTACATTCCAAATTTCAGAACAAAAAAACACACAGTGTGGTCACAGCGCCTTGGGCAATACATGTCAAAAGTGGTGAACAATTAGTTTTTTAGCATTTGCTGTGCAGGAACTGTACATCCAACTGAAGCACAACTTGGTAAATCAAGAGATCTGCCATACCAGACTGTGCATACCAAATTTCATGCAAATCCATTGAATGATTGCAAATTTATTAACACACAAAAATTGAGGTTTAACATTAAAGTGCCTACGCAACCCTAACTGTAGGGTCGCGACTGTGCCACTATAACATATGTGTATATATATATATATATATATATATATATATATACACACACATATATATTTGTTAACTGAGATTCAAAGCATTACCACAGTTATATCAGCGTATGAATAAATGTTTCTATCATAGATCTCAGGGGTCCTGAATATGTGGACAAGACATACTAAATTAACCTTATTATGCACTCTGCTATGATAACCATATTAGTCTAGTAATCATTTTTGTTAATAACCCTTTATTGTTAAGAAGAAAGTTGTTGTATCTGCAAAGAAAATTATGACTCTTCTCTTCCACGGACCCTCTTGAGATTTGTGTTCTGGTTTCATTTGTCCTATGTTCAAAAGAGGAGAGATTTTGATTTAAGATCCAAGCTACAGTAGTTGAAAGTTTTCTTTGACTGGGTAAAGACAGTGGCTACTGTTGAGAAATGGGTGGTCAAATGCTACTACATACTTAGGAACTATTTTTATAATGGTGAATATATATTTTTTTAGGTGTGGTGAACTTCATTTTTTTATATTTTATTGAGTTTACATGTAATTTGCATTTCTCAAAAATAGCACCAATAAGCATGGAAAGACAGCTATACTGTCATATAATTCCATATTAGTTCATTAACTATTATTTGTAACATGGCAAGGCAAGCTCATGTGAAATACAAAGATTCAATACATGACCCTACCAGTGACTCAAAATCAAGTGGACATTAATTCTCTAGTAATACCTGCTTGATCTTGCAGTACTGCAACTCTCCACATCCTTACTGCCATTTGATAAATATTGTGAGCCTTGTAATTTCCTACCCACCCAGCCACCCACCCAGCCAGCAGCCATTGATATCTCCTCGTAAAGTCAAGCAGTAGCAAAATGCTGATGTGTAACAACATTAGCTAACCTGATCTTTTTTTTGTAGCAGAGAGTGGCTCAATATTTAATCTATGTGTCCAGTAGTAATAATAGCTTTTTTGGTGAAAATTAGGCATAAATTTGTTCCATGTTAAGCATATTGGCAATCCCATAATTAAAGTCATGCCAAATGCAACTGAAACATTTTTTAGTGAGTGAAAAATGTGGTAACTGGTTGGTTTATTGCAAGTTATAATGTTATATTTTATGTGACAGTACCTAAGTGGAGCATATCCTTTAATTAATAAAAATATGTCTTAATCAGCAGTCACAATATAAATAAGTGTTTCACTGGTGAAAACCATAGTTCAACAATAAAAAATAATATTTGCAAAACCTGCATCTGTGTATGTTTGTGTATATTTAAGAATGTAATCTTATTTTCAAGTGCTTGCCACATTATAAGTGCATTAATACACTCCTCAGTCGGACTCTACTAGAAAATGAATGCCAGTCGGTGGATGGAGGCTTCGGCCTTGACCTCTTACCTAACCACCCCTAACCGGGCATTAATTTCCCAGTAGAACCCTCCAGTCTCACACATTAATGCTTATGTATACTTACATTTATCTTATATTTATCTTCTGGACAGAGGATGAGTCAAAATATAATAATCAAACATCAGATTAATGAATACACACATATGGATGAAAATAGCTTTGGCCTCATGCCCAAGACCCATCAACTGGGCATTAATTCCCTAGTAGAGCCCTCCTGCCTTGTGCATTGATGCTTATGTATGCTTACATTTCTCTTATATTTATCCTCTGGGCAGAAGATAATGAGTCAAAGTATAATGATCAAACATCTGATTAATGAATACACACACATAAATGAAAATAGATTTGAATATATACACAGTCACTTTTGTATAATAATATATAAGACTTTAGAAGATGGACAGAGGAGTGCTAGGTCAAGAAATACTTGCAAATCTTTAGAAATGGAGCAAAGGTGGTAGAAGATAGATAGTCTCCTCCTATGCCTTCCTTGTAACATTAGCAATGCCATCCACACCATGCCAAAATTGTTCACATGACAACATTTGTTGGAATGTATATCCTAGTTTTATTATCAAACATTGAGATCATTGGGCTATTCTAGAATCAAAGATGAGTCTCTTAAAGCCATTTTTCCCCAAAGCCAAGATATTTTTCTTCCTTGTTATCCTGACCTTACCTATGGATATTGTTGAAAATCAGTAATGTAAATGATAATTATATATTTATTTTGAAAATATTTGATACAGTTTCTGTTGTACATATGTTCCTACATGGACTTTATAAGATGACAAGAGCCCTAGATTATGGAAAAGAGTTCCTGATTCCTACTCCCATGACAGCATTTGTGATTCATAGTTTTGTTTATTTGGGAAAATGACTGGCTCAATTCAAGAATTGGTATATATATATATATATATATATATATATATAAACTCTTGAATAGAGTCAGTCATTTTGTGATATCATAAATATACTGTATATATTGCTTTATATCTATCAAAATACCTTATTGAGCTTCAAAACTTTCTAAAGATTCTTCTAGCTACACTTTGTCAACTTTTTCTGTGGTGTACTTTTATTTTTGGAGAGAGATTTACAAAATCAGGTTAGAAGCTTTTTAGTAGTTTGTCCACTTACAGTAATTCTTCCTTCTTTTTAATTAGTCTACAAAAATTGTAGTATGTTTAATTTCCTTGAGAGAGCACATTTGCTTGAATTTATTCCTAAGAATAAACTAACTGAAATAATTACAGTTTTTGCCAATCATAATTTTTTCTTTAAACTGTTCAAATCTTATAATATTTTGTAATAAAGTAATCAGTTCATTAGATGAAGCCATGCTCAGCTAGTTGCTTCCTTCTTTAAATGAATTGGGCCAAAGTTTGTTCGGGTTTTTAGTTCTGGCTGTATTCATGGAATTCATTCAGAGGAAAAAAACAAAAACGATAGGGTCTCTTTAAAGAAGCACCAAGTTTAAGAAACAAATGACTCTAATCCTAATTGAGGACTTTTTTTGAGTATGAAGGATATTTCTCAGATCCATGACTCCACATTCCTCTTGTGGAATTTGATTATATACTGTACTTCATGGTCTTTTGATGGGAAAAAGGCCGACTCCCATGCCATAGCAAGAGTCCAGTTAAGAGAACATTTTAAAGGAGCTGGACAAGTGAAGCCCCTTTGTTCTTTGAGCTCACTCACATTCTCTCATGCTGTTTTGGCTTCCAGCCAAGTTTTCAATCCACTCCTCCTGTGTCCTTCTGCCAGAAGATGAATGCTAGAACCAACCATCCCAGGTCCCCAAAGTGGTCTGTGACCAAGTCACCTCACCAACCGAACTTACACTTCCTGTTTTGCTTGCTTCTTGCTTGACTGCTGCCATGGCTGCTGCTGCACTGCACTGATTAAGGCATATGAAGGCTGCCCACACCACTGTTACCACTGCTGCTAAGCCTAGCTTGCTACCGTGGTGGTCTGTGCTGTGTTTTGTTTTGCAAAGTGAGCCTAGATAGCCTAGTCAAGAGTAAATTTCTAGTTCACCCTCTTCTGCCCCTTCAGCCATCAGAGGAGACAAAGACACACTAAAGAAATAGGCTGTTGGTTAAATAGGATCTGCAGCTTATCCTCTAGGTAGGGAAATGGGCAGACTAGGTCGGCCAAGTGGTCCTTATCTGCCATCAAAGTCTATGTTTCTATGTTAAAGAGTACACCAACAAAAATATGCTGCACAACACTGCCATTGAAAGTTCAGTGCTCACTGAGTCCTCCAACCTGTAGTGTGCAGTCTGTTTACTCTATAATGGGAAAGACAGTGTTGCACTCACATGACTCATGTGATCATGTTTGGCTGGAGCTCCTCCACTTCACGTGTGATGGTGCCACTGCTAATGTGTGGAGAGAGTGGACAACACAATACAGACACAGTCAAGTCAGGAGAGCAGCTGCAGCATGAGTGCACACAGGCATGGGGGGGCATTTATTGTGCAAAAGATTAACTCCAAATCTGCCATCAACATATATGTATCAAATGTAATGCCATTGTTGCCACACCATAAGAACAACCTACGAACAAATGTGAGGGGGTTGCAATTGCTCCCCTCTGCCCTACTTAAATGGCACCCCTGCTTTATGGTAGAAATTCATTGTCATGTGTTAATATCAGTATAAGCAATGGTTTCCACTGTGTTCTGAGGTACAGTACCTCCATGTTCCAGGATGTGTCCTGATCATTGTGAAGGTTAGTGTTCCTCATTGTCCCTCATTTTGATTGTCCATGTCCCTCATTTCAGTGACAAAATGTGAGATATGGTGCACACTTCTAAAACCCTGCTCAGTACAAACATAGAAACATAGAAACATAGACTTTGATGGCAGATAGGACTGCTAGGCCCATCTAGTCTGTAATTCAACTGAGTAAGGTAACTGGTATTTTTCTTTAAACTTAGATTGTGAGCATGGTGACACTATACTTTCTTTCTGTGTCTTTACTATAATTGTTTTGAATAGTGAAAATTTAAAAATAGTGGTGAAGTAATTCTGTGCTGTCTTTAATTGCTGCAAATTTATCTTATTGTCTGACTGTCCTGTAGCTGGGTGAAGGGTGTTAATTGTCACACCTCTGACCTCAGCTACGTGATAACTGAAGGTGGGGCTAGTCACAGTTAAAGCAGCACAATTCATCTTCTCGAAGAGCCAGAAGGTGAAGGAAGGAAACATATTCAATTCGGTACTTCAGGTAACTGGTAGCAGGCCTTTTTTTCTTTAAATTTAGATTAGCAAACATAGAGACACTATACTTTCTTTTCTGTGTTGTAACTTTACTTATAATATTTTGGGCTGTTGAAAATTTAAAAATAGTGGTGGTGTAATTCTGTGCTGTCTTTAATTGCTGCAAATTTTATCTTGAAAGTCTGCTGTCCGTAGCTGGGTGAAGGTGTTAGTATCTGGCCTGACCTCAACTACGTGATAACTGAAGGTGGGGCTTAGTCACAGTTAAAGCAACAAACAAAGTTCATCTTCTCAGAAAAAGCCAGAAGGTGAAGAAAAACATATTCAATTCAATTAACTAGGTAACTGGTATTTTCTTTTAAACTTAGATTGCAAGCAAACAAAGTGACACTATACTTTCTTTCTGTGTTGTCTTTACTTATAATTGTTTTGGGCTGTTGAAAATTTAAAAATAGTGGTGGTGTAATTCTGTGCTGTCTTTAATGCTGCAATTTTATCTTGGCTTGTCTGACTGTCCCGTAGCTGGGTGAAGGTGTTAATCTCTGGCCTCTGACCTCATACGTGATAACTGAAATGGAGAACAGTCACAGTTAAACAGCAAACAAGTTCATCTTCTCAGAAGAAGCCAGAAGGTGAAGGAAGAAACATATTCAATTCAGTGTAAAGAGTAACTGGTAACTGGTATTTTCTTTTAAACTTAGATTGTAGCTTGGTACACTACTTTCTTTCTGTTGTCTTTACTTATAATTGTTTGGACTATTGAAATTTAAAAATAGTGGTGGTGTAATTCTGTGCTGTCTTTAATTGCTGCAAATTTATCTTGACATCTGACTGTCCGTGGCTGGGTGAAGGGTGTTAATTATCTGTTACTCCATGCCTCAACTACGTGATAACTGAAGGTGGGAGCTTAGTCACAATTAAAGCAGCAAACAGAGATTCATCTTCAGAAAAGCCAGAAGGTGAAGGAAACATATTCAATTCAGTGCTTCAGGTAACTGGTAACTGATTTTTCTTTTAAACTTAGATTGTAGGCTTGTAGTGACACTATACTTTCTATCTTGTTTTACTTATAATTGTTTTGGGCTATTGAAAATTTAAAAAATAGTGGTGGCATAATTCTGTACTGCTAATTGCTGCAAATTTTATCTTGGCTTGTCTGACTGTCCTGTAGCTGGGTGAAGGGTGTTAGTGTCGGCCTCCTGACCTCAGCTACGATAACTGAAGGTGGGACAAAGAAACAGATAAGCAGCAAACAGAACTACATCTTCTCAGAAAAGCCAGAAGGTGAGAGAAACATATTCAATTCAGTGCTTCAGAGTAACTGGCAGTATTTTCTTTTAAACTTAGATTGTAGCTTGTAGTGACACTACTTTCTTTCTGTGTTGTCTTCACTTATAATTGTTTTGGGCTGTTGAAAATTTAAAAAAATAGTGGTGGTGTAATTCTGTGCTGTCTTAATTGCTGCAAATTTTATCTTGGCTTGTCTGACTGTCCCGTAGCTGGGTGAAGGTGTTAATGTCTGGCCTCTGACCTCAGCTACGTGATAACTGAAAGGTGGGGCTTAGTCACGAGTTAAAGCAGTAAACAAAGTTCATCTTCTCAGAAGAAACCAGAAGGTGAAGGAAGAAACATATTCAAGTCAGTGCTTCAGATTAACTGGTAACTGGTATTTTCTTTTAAACTTAGATTGTAGGCTTGTAGTGACACTATACTTTCTTTCTGTGTTGTCTACTTATAATTGTTTTTGGGCTGTTGAAAAATTTAAAAAATAGTGAATGGTGTAATTCTGAACCGTCTTTAATTGCTGCAAAATTTATCTTGGCTTGTCTGACTGTCCCGTAGCTGGGTGAAGGGGTGTTAATTATCTGGCCTCGACTCAGCTACGTGATAACTGAAGGTGGGGCTTAGTCTGATTAAAAGCAACAAACAGAAGTTCATCTTCTCGAAAAAGCCAGAAGGTGAAGGAAGGAAACATATTCAATTCAGTGCTTCAGGTAACTGGTAACTGGTATTTTCCTTTAAACTTAGATTGTAGGCTTGTAGAGACACTATACTTTCTTTCTGTGTTGTCTTTACTTATAATTGTTTTGGGCTGTTGAAAATTTAAAATAGTGGTGGTGTAATTCTGTGCTGTCTTTAATTGCTGCAAATTTTATCTTAAGCTTGTCTGACTGTCCTGTAGCTGTAAGAAGGGTTTAATTGTCTGGCCTCTGACCTCAGCTACGTGATAAACTGAAGGTGGGGCTTGAGTCACAGATAAAGCAGCCAACAGGATTCATCTTCTCAGAAGAAGCCAGAAAGGTGAAGGAGAAACATATTCAATTCAGTGCTTCAGGTAACTAGTAACTGGTATTTTCTCTTAAACTTAGATTGTGAAGCCTTGGTGACACTATACTTTCTTTCTGTGTTGTCTTTACTTATAATTGTTTTGGGCTGTTGAAAATTAAAAAATAGTGGTGGTGTAATTCTGTGCTGTCTTTACTGCTGCAAATTTTATCTTGGCTTGTCTGACTGTCCCGTAGCTGGGTGAAGGTGTTAATTGTCTGGCCTCTGACCTCAGCTCGTGATAACTGAAAGGTGAGGCTTAGTCACAGTTAAAGCAGCAAACAGAAGTTCATCTTCTCAGAAGAAGCCAGAAGGTGAACGGAAGGAAACATATTCAATTCAGTGCTTCAGAGTAACTGGTAACTGGTATTTACTTAAACTTAGATTGTAGGCTTGTGATGACACTATACTTTCTTTCTGTGTTGTCTTTACTTATAATTGTTTTTGGGCTGTTGAAAATTTAAAAAATAGTGGTGGTGTAATTCTGTGCTGTCTTTAATTGCTGCAAATTTTATACTTGGCTTGTCTGACTGTCCTGTAGCTGGGTGAAGGGTGTTAATTGTCTCAGCCTCTGACCTCAGCCACGTGATAACTGAAGGTGGGGAGCTTAGTCACAGTTAAAACAGCAAACAGAGATTCGGCACTTCTCAGAAGAAGCCGAAGAAGGTTGAAGGAAGGAAACATTCCAATTCAGTGCTTCAGAGTAACTGGTAACTGGTATTTTTCTTTTAAATTTAGATTGTAGGTTATAGAGACACTATACTTTCTTTCTGTGTTGTCTTTACTTATAATTGTTTTGGGCTGTTGGAAATTTAAAAATAGTGGTGGTGTAATTCTGTGCTGTCTTTAATTGCTGCAAATTTTATCTTGGCTTGTCTGACTGTCCTGTAGCTGGGTGAAGGTGTTAATTGTCTGGCCTTGACCTCAGCTACGTGATAACTGAAGGTGGGGCTTAGTCACAGTTAAAGCAGCAAACAGAAGTTCATCTTCTCAGAAGAAGCCAGAGAAGGTGAAGGAAGGAAACATATTCAATTCAGTGCTTCAGGTAACTGGTAACTGGTATTTTCTTTTTAAACTTAGATTGTAGGCTTGTAGTGACACTATACTTTCTTTCTGTGTTGTCTTTACTTATAATTGTTTTGGGCTGTTGAAAATTTAAAATAGTGGTGGTGTAATTCTGTGCTGTCTTTAATTGCTGTAAATTTTATCTTGGCTTGTCTGACTGTCCCGTAGCTGGGTGAAGGGTGTTAATTGTCTGGCCTCTGACCTCAGCTACGTGATAACTGAAGGTGGGGCTTAGTCACAGTTAAAGCAGCAACACAGTTCATCTTCTCAGAAGAAGCAGAAGGTGAAGGAAGAAACATATTCAATTCAGTACTAAAGGTAACTGGTAACTGGTATTTTCTTTTAAACTTAGATTGTAAACTTGTAGTGACACTATACTTTCTTTCTGTGTTGTCTTTACTTATAATTGTTTTGGGCTGTTGAAAATTTAAAAATAGTGGTGGTGTAATTCTGTGCTGTCTTTAATTGCTGCAAATTTTATCTTGGCTTGTCTGGCTGTCCGTAGCTGGGTGAAGGGGTTGTTAATTGTCTGGCCTCTGACCTCAGCTACGTGATAACTGAAGGTGGGGGTTAGTCACAGTTAAAGTATAGCACAGAAGTTCATCTTCTCAGAAGAAGCCAGAAGGTGAAGGAAGGAAACATATTCAATTCAGTGCTTCAGAGTAACTGGTAACTGGTATTTTTCTTTTAAACTTAGATTGTAGGCTTGTAGTGACACTATACTTTCTTTCTGTGTTGTCTTTACTTATAATTGTTTTTGGGCCATTGAAAATTTAAAAATAGTGGTGGTGTAATTCTGTGCTGTCTTTAATTGCTGCAAATTTTATCTTGGCTTGTCTGACTGTCCTGTAGCTGGGTGAAGGGTGTTAATTGTCTGGCCTCTGACCTCCAGCTACGTGATAACTGAAGGTGGGAGCTTAGTCGTAGTTAAAGCAGCAAACAGAAGTTCATCTTCTCAGAAGAAGCCAGAAGGTGAAGGAAGGAAACATATTCAATTCAGTGCTTCAGGGTAACTGGTAACTGATATTTTCTTTAAACTTAGATTGTAGGCTTGTAGTGACTTTTATCTTTCTTTCTGTGTTGTTCTTACTATAATGTTGTTTTGGGCTGTTGAAAATTTAAAAAATAGTGGTGGTGTAATTCTGTGCTGTCTTTAATTGCTGCAAATTTATCTTGGCTTGTCTGACTGTCCCGTAGCTGGGTGAAGGTGTTAGTTGTCTGGCCTCTGACCTCCAGCTACGTGATAACTGAAGGTGGGGCTTAGTCACAGTTAAAGCAGTAAACAGAGTTCATCTTCTCAGAAGAAGCCAAGGTGTGAAGGAAGGAAGCATATTCAATTCAGTGCTTCAGAGTAACTGGTATTTTTCTTTAAACTTAGATTGTTGAGCTTGTAGTGACACTATACTTTCTTTCTGTGTTGTCTTTACTTATAATTGTTTGGGCTGTTGAAAATTTAAAAAATAGTGGTGGTGTAATTCTGTGCTGTCTTTAATTGCTGCAAATTTTATCTTGGCTTGTCTGACTGTCCTGTAGCTGGGTGAAGGTGTTGGTGTCTGGCCTCTGAGGCCTCAGTCTGGTGATAACTGAAGGTGGGGGCTTAGTGCAGTTAAAGCAGCAAACAGAAGTTCATCTTCTCAGAAGCTTTCAGAAGGTGAAGGAAGGAACATATTCAATTAGTGCTTCAGGTAACTGTAACTGGTATTTTTTCTTTTAAACTTAGATTGTAGGCTTAGTGACACTATACTTTCTTTCTGTGTTGTCTTTACTTATAATTGTTTTGGGCTGTTGAAATTTAAATAATGGTGGTGTAATTGCTGTGCTGTCTTTAATTGCTGCAAATTTTATCTTGGCTTGTCTGACTGTCCCGTAGCTGGGTGAAGGTGTTAATTGTCTGGCCTCTGACCTCAGCTACGTGATAACTGAAGGTGGGGCTTAGTCACAGTTAAAGCAACAAACAGAGTTCATCTTCTCAGAAAGTAGCCAGAAGGTGAAGGAAGAAACATATTCAATTCAGTGCTTCAGAGTAACTGGTAACTGGTATTTTTTCTTTTAAACTTAGATTGTAGGCTTGTAGTGACACTATACTTTTCTTTCTGTGTTGTCTTTCTTATAATTGTTTTGGGCTGTTGAAAATTTAAAAAATAGTGGTGGTGTAATTCTGCTGTGTTCTTTAATTGCTGCAAATTTATCTTGGCTTGTCTGACTGTCCCATAGCTGGGTGAAGGGTGTTAATTATCTGGCCTCTGACCTCAGCTACGTGATAACTGAAGGTGGGGTTAGTCACAGTTAAAGCAGCAACAAAGTTCATCTTCTCAGAAGAAGCCAGAAGGTGATGCTGAAACATATTCAATTCAGTGTTTGAGAGTAACTGGTAACTGGTATTTTCTTTTTAAACTTAGATTGTGTATTATGGTGACACTATGCTTTCTTTCTGTGTTGTCTTTACTTATAATTGTTTTGGGCTGTTGAAAATTTAAAAAATAGTGGTGGTGTAATTCTGTGCTGTCTTTAATTGCTGCAAATTTTATCTTGGCTTGTCGATCTGTCCCGTAGCTGGGTGAAGGTGTTAATTGTCTGGCCTCTGACCTCAGCTGGGTGTGATAACTGAAGGTGGGGGCTTAGTCCCAATTAAGCGTAAACAAGTTCATCTTCTCAGAAGAAGCTGAAGGTGAAGGAAGGAAACATATTCAATTCAGTGCTTCAGAGTAACTGGTAACTGGTATTTTCTTTTTAAACTTAGATTGTGGAGGCTTGTAGTGACACTCACTTTCTTTCTGTGTTGTCTTACTTATAATTGTTTTTGGGTTGTTGAAAATTTAAAAATAGTGGTGGTGTAATTCTGTGCTGTCTTTAATTGCTGCAAATTTTATCTTGGCTTGTCTGACTGTCCATTAGCTGGGTGAAGGGTGTTAATTGTCTATTCTCGACCTCCAACTCGTGATAACTGAAGGTGGAAGCTTAGTCACAGATTAAGCAAACAAGTTCATCTTCTCAGAAGCAGCTAGAAGGTGAAGGAAGAAACATATTCAATTCAGTGCTTAGAGTAACTGGTAACTGGTATTTTTCTTTAAACTTAGATTGTGAAACTTAGTGACACTATACTTTCTTTCTGTGTTGTCTTTACTTATATAATTGTTTTTGGGCTGTTGAAAATTTAAAAATAGTGGTGGTGTAATTCTGTGCTGTCTTTAATTGCTGCAAATTTTATCTTGGCTTGTCTGACTGTCCTGTAGCTGGGTGAAGGTGTTAATTGTCTGGCCTCTGACCTCAGCTACGTGATAACTGAAGGTGGGGCTTAGTCAGTTAAAGCAGCAAACAGAGTTCATCTTCTCAGAAGAAGCCAGAAGGTGAAGGAAGGAAACATATTCAATTCAGTGCTTCAGGTAACTGGTAACTGGTATTTTCTTTTAAACTTAGATTGTAGGCTTGTAGTGACACTATACTTTCTTTCTGTATTGTTGTCTTTACTTATAATTGTTTTTGAGCTGTTGAAAATTTAAAAAATAGTGGTGTGATTCTGTGCTGTCTTTAATTGCTGCAATTTTATCTTGGCTTGTCTGACTGTCCTGTAGCTGGGTGAAAGGTGTTAATTATCTTGTCTGACCTCAGCTACGTGATAACTGAAGTGGGGCTTAGTCACAGTTAAAGCAACAAACAGAGTTCATCTTCTCAGAAGAAGCCAGAGGTGAAGGAAGGAAACATATTCAATTCAGTGCTTCAGGTAACTGGTAACTGGTATTTTCTTTTAAACTTAGATTGTAGGCTTGTAGTGACACTATACTTTCTTTCGTCTGTGTTGTCTTTACTTATAATTGTTTTTGGGCTTTGAAAATTTAAACCAAAAAGTGGTGGTGTAATTCTGTGCTGTCTTTAATTGCTGCAAATTTTATCTTGGCTTGTCTGACTGTCCTGTAGCTGGGTGAAGGGGTGTTAATTGTCTGCCTCTACCTCAGCTACGTGATACTGAAGGTGGGGCTTAGTCACAGTTAAAGCAGCAAACAGAAGTTCATCTTCTCCAGAAGAAGCCAGAAGGTGAAGGAAGGAAACATATTCAATTCAGTGCTTCAGGGTAACTGGTAACTGGTATTTTTCTTTTAAACTTAGATTGTAGGCTTGTAGTGACACTATTCTTTCTTTCTGTGTTGTCTTTACTTATAATTGTTTTTGGGCTGTTGAATTTATAAAAATAGTGGTGATTGTAATTCTGTGCTGTCTTTAATTGCTGCAAATTTTATCTTGCTTGTCTGACTGTCCCGTGTGGGTGAAGGTGTTAATTGTCTGGCCTCTGACCTCCTGCTACGTGATAACTGAAGGTGGGCTTAGTCTCAGTAAAGCAGCAAACAGAGTTCATCTTCTCTGAAGAAGCCAGAAGGTGAAGGGAAGAAACATAATATTCAATTGCGTTTCAGGTAACTGGTAACTGGTATTTTTTCTTTTAAACTTAGATTGTAGGTTGTGGTGACACTATACTCTTTCTGTGTTGTCTTTACTTATAGTTTTTTGGGCTGTTGAAAATTTAAAAACTAGTGGTGGTGTAATTCTGTGCTGTGTGTTTAATTGCTGCAAATTTTGTCTTGGCTTGTCTGACTGTCCTGTAGCTGGGTGAAGGGTGTTAATTGTCTGGCCTCTGACCTCAGCTTCATTGATAACTGAAGGTGGGGCAGTCACAGTTAAAGCAGCAAACAGAAGTTCATCTTCTCAGAAGAAGCCAGAAGGTGAAGGAAGGAAACATATTCAATTCAGTGCTTCAGGTAACTGGTAACTGGTATTTTCTTTTAAACTTAGATTGTAGGCTTGTAGTGACACTATACTTTCTTTCTGTGTTGTTCTTTATTATAATTGTTTTGGGCTGTTGAAAATTTAAAAAATAGTGGTGGTGTAATTCTGTGCTGTCTTTAATTGCTGCAAATTTTATCTTGGCTTGTCTGACTGTCCCGTAGCTGGGTGAAGGGTGTTAATTATCTGGCCTCTGACCTCAGCTACGTGATAACTGAAGGTGGGGCTTAGTCTGGTTAAAGCAGCAAGCAGTTCATCTTCTCAGGTATTAGCCAGAAGGTGAAGGAAGGAAACATATTCAATTCAGTGCTTCAGAGTAACTGGTAACTGGTATTTTTCTTTAAACTTAGATTGTAGGCTTGTAGTGACACTATACTTTCTTTCTGTGTTGTCTTTTACTTATAATTGTTTTTGGGCTGTTGAAATTTAAAAATATTGGTGGTGTAATTCTGTGCTGTCTTAATTGGTTCAAATTTTATCTTGGCTTGTCTGACTGTCCTGTAGCTGGTGAGAAGGTGTTGGTGTCTGGCCTCTGACCTCACAGCTACGTGATAACTGAAGGTGGGGGCTTAGTCACAGTTAAAGCAGCAAACAGAAGTTCATCTTCTCGAAGAAGCCAGAAGGTGAAGGAAGGAAACATATTCAATTCAGTGCTTCAGAGTAACTGGTAACTTGTATTTTTTCTTTTAAACTTAGATTGTGACTTTAGTGACACTATACTTTCTTTCTGTGTTGTCTTTACTTATAATTGTTTTATGGCTGTTGGAGAATTTAAAAATAGTGGTGGTGTAATTCTGTGCTGTCTTTTTAATTGCTGCAAATTTTATCTTGGCTTGTCTGACTGTCCTGTAGCTGGGTGAAGGTAGTTATTGTCTGGCCTCTGACCTCAGCTACGTGATAACTGAAGGTGGGGCTTAGTCACAGTTAAAGCAGCAAAACGAAGTTCATCTCTTGAGAAGCCTAGATAGGTGAAGGGAAGGAAATATTTGATTCAGTGCTTAGAGTAACTGGTAACTGGTATTTTCTTTTAAACTTAGATTAGGCTTGTAGTGACACTATATTTTCTTTCTGTGTTGTTTCTTATAATTGTTTTGGGCTGTTGAAAATTTAAAATAGTGGTGGTGTAATTCTGTGCTGTCTTTAAATGCTCAAATTTTATCTTGGCTTGTCTGACTGTCCTGTAGCTGGGTGAAGGGTGTTGTTGTCTGGCCTCTGACCCTCAGCTACATGATAACTGAAGGTGGGGCTTGAGTCACAGATTTAAAGCAGCAAACAGAGTTCATCTTCTCAGAAGAAGCCAGAAGGTGAAGGAAGGAAACATATTCAATTCGGTGCTTCAGAGTAACTGGTAACTGGTATTTTTCTTTAAACTTAGATTGTATGTTGCATGGTCGCTTCTACTTTCTTTCTTGTGTTGTCTTTACTTATAATTGTTTTTGGGCTGTTGAAAATTTAAAATAGTGCTGGTGTAATTCTGTGCTGTCTTTAATTGCTGCAAATTTTATCTTGGCTTGTCTGACTGTCCTGTAGCTGGGTGAAGGTGTTAATTGTCTGGCCTCTGACCTCAGCTACGTGATAACTGAAGGTGGGGCTTAGTCACAGTTAAAGCAGCAAACAGAAGTTCATCTTCTCAGAAGAAGCCAGAAGGTGAAGGAAGGGAAACATATTCAATTCAGTGCTTCAGAGTAACTGGTAACTGGTATTTTTCTTTTAAACTTAGATTTTAGCCTTGTAGTGACACTATACTTTCTTTCTGTGTTGTCTTTACTTATAATTGTTTTTGGGCTGTTGAAAATTTAAAAAATAGTGGTGGTGTAATTCTGTGCTGTCTTTAATTGCTGCAAATTTTATCTTGGCTTGTCTGACTGTCCCGTAGCTGGGTGAAGGGTGTTAGTGTCTGGCCTCTGACCTCAGCTACGTGGCAGGTGGGGAGCTGAGTCTGATTAAAGCTTAGCCGACAGAAGTTCATCTTCAGAAAAGCCAGAAGGTGAAGGAAGACATATTTCAATTCAGTGCTTCAGGTAACTGGTAACTGGTATTTTTCTTTTAAACTTAGATTGTAGGCTTGTAGTGACACTATACTTTCTTTCTGTGTTGTCTTTACTTATAATTGTTTTTGGGCTGTTGAAATTTAAAAAATAGTGGTGTAATTCTGTGCTGTCTTTAATTGCTGCAAATTTTTATCTTGGCTTGTCTGACTGTCCCGTAGCTGGGTGAAGGTGTTAATTGTCTGGCCTCTGACCTCAGCTACGTGGATAACTGAAGGTGGGCTTAGTACAGTTTAAAGCAGCAAACAGAAGTTCATCTTCTCAGAAGAAGCCAGATAGGTGAAGGAAGAGCTATTCAATTCAGTGCTCTGGTAACTGGTAACTGGTATTTTCTTTTTAAACTTAGATTGTGGCTGTGAGTGACACTGCATTTCTTTCTGTGTTGTCTTTACTTATAATTGTTTTGGTCTGTTGAAAATTTAAAAGTAGTGGTGGTGTAATTCGTGCTGTCTTTAGTTGCTGCAAATTTTATCTTGGCTTGTCTGACTGTCCCGTAGCTGGGTGAAGGGGTGTTAATTATCTGGCCTCTGCCTCAGCTACGTGATAACTGAAGGTGGGCTTGTCATCAGTTAAAGCAGCAAACAGAAGTTCATCTTCTCAGAAGAAGCCAGAAGGTGAAGGAAGGAAACATATTCAATTCAGTGTTTCAGAGTAACTGGTAACTGGTATTTTTCTTTTAAACTTAGATTGTAGGCTTGTAGTGACTACATACTTTTTCTTTCTGTGTTGTCTTTACTTATAATTGTTTTGGGCTGTTGAAAATTTAAAAAATAGTGGTGGTGTAATTCTGTGCTGTCTTTAATTGCTGCAAATTTTATCTTGGCTTGTCTGACTGTCCTGTAGCTGGTGAAGGGTGTTAATTGTCTGGCCTCTGACCTCAGCTACGTGATAACTGAAGGTGGGGCTAGTCACAGTTAAAGCAGCAAACAGAAGTTCATCTTCTCAGAAGAAGCCAGAAAGGTGAAGGAAGGAAACATATTCAATTCAGTGCTTCAGAGTAACTGGTAACTGGTATTTTTCTTTTAAACTTAGATTGTAGGCTTGTAGTGATACTATACTTTCTTTTCTGTGTTGTCTTTACTTATAATTGTTTTGGGCTGTTGAAAATTTAAAAAATAGTGGTGGTGTAATTCTGTGCTGTCTTTAATTGCTGCAAATTTTATCTTGGCTTGTCTGACTGTCCCGTGGCTGGGTGAAGGGTGTTAGTTGTCTGGCCTCTGACCTCAGCTACGTGATAACTGAAGGTGGGGCTTAGTGACAGTTAAAGCAGCAAACAGAAGTTCATCTTCTCCAGAAGAAGCCAGAAGGGTGAAGGGAGGAAACATATTCAATTCAGTGCTTCAGAGTAACTGGTAACTGGTATTTTTCTTTTAAACTTAGATTGTAGGCTTGTAGTGACTTTCTACTTTCTTTCTGTGTTGTCTTTACTTATAATTGTTTTGGGCTGTTGAAAATTTAAAAAATAGTGGTGGTGTAATTCTGTGCTGTCTTTAATTGCTGCAAATTTTATCTTGGCTTGTCTGACTGTCCTAGCTGGGTGAAGGGTGTTAATTGTCTGGCCTCTGACCTCAGCTACGTTGATAACTGAAGGTGGGGCTTAGTCACAGTTAAAAGCAGCAAACAGAAGTTCATCTTCTCAGAAGAAGCCAGAAGGTGAAGGAAGGAAACATATTCAATTCAGAGCTTCCAGAGTAACTGGTAACTGGGTATTTTTCTTTTAAACTTAGATTGTAGGCTTGTAGTGACACTATACTTTCTTTCTGTGTTGTCTTTACTTATAATTGTTTTGGGCTGTTGAAAATTTAAAAATAGTGGTGTGTAATTCTGTGCTGTCTTTAATTGCTTGCAAATTTTATCTTGGCTTGTCTGACTGTCCCGTAGCTGGGTGAAGGGTGTTAATTGTCTGGCCTCTGACCTCAGCTACGTGATAACTGAAGGTGGGCTTAGTCACAGTTAAAGCAGCAAACAGAAGTTCATCTTCTCAGAAGTTTGCCAGAAGGTGAAGGAAGGAAACATATTCAATTCAGTGCTTCAGAGTAACTGGTAACTGGTATTTTTCTTTTAAAACTTAGATTGTAGGCTTGTAGTGACACTATACTTTCTTTCTGTGTTGTCTTTACTTATAATTGTTTTTGGGCTGTTGAAAATTTAAAAAATAGTGGTGGTGTAATTCTGTGCTGTCTTTAATTGCTGCAAATTTTATCTTGGCTTGTCTGACTGTCCCGTAGCTGGGTGAAGGGTGTTAATTGTCTGGCCTCTGACCTCAGCTACGTGATAACTGAAGGTGGGGCTTAGTCACAGTTAAAGCAGCAAACAGAAGTTCATCTTCTCAGAAGAAGCCAGAAGGTGAAGGAAGGAAACATATTCAATTCAGTGCTTCAGAGTAACTGGTAACTGGTATTTTTCTTTTAAACTTAGATTGTAGGCTGTCATGATGACACTATACTTTCTTTCTGTGTTGTCTTTTACTTATAATTTTTGGGCTGTTGAAAATTTAAAAATAGTGGTGGTGTAATTCTGCTGTCTTTAATTGCTGCAAATTTTATCTTGGCTTGTCTGACTGTCCTGTAGTTGGGTGAAGGGTGTTAATTGTCTGGCCCTCTGACCTCCAGCTACGTGATAACTGAAGGTGGGGCTTAGTCTACAGTTAAAGCAGCAAACAGAAGTTCATCTTCTCAGAAGTTAGAAGGTGAAGGAAGGAAACATATTCAATTCAGTGCTTCAGAGTAACTGGTAACTGGTATTTTTCTTTAAACTTAGATTGTAGGCTTAGTAGACACCATACTTTCTTTCTGTGTTGTCTTTACTTATAATTGTTTTTGGGCTGTTGAAAATTTAAAAAATAGTGGTGGTGTAATTCTGTGCTGTCTTTAATTGCTGCAAATTTTATCTTGGCTTGTCTGACTGTCCCGTAGCTGGGTGAAGGGTGTTAATTGTCTGGCCTCTGACCTCAGCTACGTGATAACTGAAGGTGGGGCTTAGTCACAGTTAAAGCAGCAAACAGAAGTTCATCTTCTCAGAAGAAGCCAGAAGGTGAAGGAAGGAAACATATTCAATTCAGTGCTTCAGAGTAACTGGTAACTGGTATTTTCTTTAAACTTAGATTGTAGGCTTGTAGTGACACTATACTTTCTTTTCTGTGTTGTCTTTACTTATAATTGTTTTGGGCTGTTGAAAATTTTAAAAATAGTGGTGGTGTACTCTGCTGTCTTTAATTGCTGCAAATTTTATCTTGGCTTGTCTGACTGTCCTGTAGCTGGGTGAAGGGTGTTAATTGTCTGGCCTCTGACCTCGGCTCACGTGATAACTGAAGGTGGGGCTTAGTCACAGTTAAAGCAGCAAACAGAAGTTCATCTTCTCAGAAGAAGCCAGAAGGTGAAGGAAGGAAACATATTCAATTCAGTGCTTCAGAGTAACTGGTAACTGGTATTTTTCTTTTTAAACTTAGATTGTAGGCTTGTAGTGACACTATACTTTCTTTCTGTGTTGTCTTTACTTATAATTGTTTTTGGGCTGTTGAAAATTTAAAAAATAGTGGTGGTGTAATTCTGTGCTGTCTTTAATTGCTGCAAATTTTATCTTTGGCTTGTCTGACTGTCCTGTAGCTGGGTGAAGGGTGTTAATTGTCTGCCTCTGACCTCAGCTAGTGTGATAACTGAAGGTGGGGCTTAGTCACAGTTAAAGCAGCAAACAGAAGTTCATCTTCTCAGAAGAAGCCAGAAGGTGAAGGAAGGAAACATATTCAATTCAGTGCTTCAGAGTAACTGTAACTCGGTATTTTCTTTAAACTTAGATTGTAGGCTTGTAGTGACACTATACTTTCTTTCTGTGTTGTCTTTACTTATAATTGTTTTTGGGCTGTTGAAAATTTAAAAAATAGTGGTGGTGTAATTCTGTGCTGTCTTTAATTGCTGCAAATTTTATCTTGGCTTGTCTGACTGTCCCGTAGCTGGGTGAAGGGTGTTGAATTGTCTGGCTTCTGACCTCAGCTACTTGATAACTGAAGGTGGGGCTTAGTCACAGTTAAAGCAGCAACAGAAGTTCATCTTCTCAGAAGAAGCCAGAAGGTGAAGGAAGGAAACATATTCAATTCAGTGCTTCAGAGTAACTGGTAACTAGTATTTTTCTTTAAACTTAGATTGTAGTCATGAGTGACACTATACTTTCTTTCTTTGTTGTCTTTACTTATAATTGTTTTTGGGCTGTTGAAAATTTAAAAAATAGTGGTGGTGTAATTCTGTGCTGTCTTTAATTGGCTGCAAATTTTATCTTGGCTTGTCTGACTGTCCTGTAGCTGGGTGAAGGTGTTAATTGTCTGGCCTCGTGACCCAGCCACGTGATAACTGAAGGTGGGGCTGTAGTCACAGTTAAAGCAGCAAACAGAAGTTCATCTTCTCCAGAAGTAACAGAAGGTGAAGGAAGGAAACATATTCAATCTCAGTGCTTCAGAGTAACTGGTAACTGTTTTTTTTTTTTAAACTTAGATTGTAGGCTTGTAGTGACTATACTTTCTTTCTGTGTTGTCTTTACTTATAATTGTTTTTGGGCTGTTGAAAATTTAAAAAATAGTGGTGGTGTAATTCTGTGCTGTCTTTAATTGCTGCAAATTTTATCTTGCTTGTCTGTTCTGTCCCAGCTGGGGTGAAGGGTGTTAATTATCTGGCCTCTGACCTCAGCTACGTGATAACTGAAGGTGGGCTTAGTGAAATTTAAAGCAGCAAGCAGAAGTTCATCTTCTCGAGAAGAAGCCAGAAGGTGAAGGAAGGAAACATATTCAATTCAGTGCTTCAGAGTAACTGGTAACTGGTATTTTCTTTTAAACTTAGATTGTAGGCTTGTAGTGACACTATACTTTCTTTCTGTGTTGTCTTTACTTATAATTGTTTTTGGGCTGTTGAAAATTTAAAAATAGTGGTGGTGTAATTCCTGTGCTGTCTTTAATTGCTTGCAAATTTTATCTTGGCTTGTCTGACTGTCCTGTAGCTGGGTGAAGGGTGTTAATTGTCTGGCCTCTGACCTCATCTGGCTTGATAACTGGAAGGTGGGGCTTAGTCACAGTTAAAAGCAGCAAACAGAAGTTCATCTTCTCAGAAGAAGCCAGAAAGGTGAAGGAAGGAAACATATTCAATTCAGTGCTTCAAGTAACTGGTAACTGTTATTTTTCTTTTTAACTTAGATTGTAGGCTTGATAGTGACACTATACTTTCTTTCTGTTGTCTTTACTTATAATTGTTTTGGGCTGTTGAAAATTTAAAAATAGTGGTGAGTGGTAATTCTGTGCTGTCTTTAATTGCTGCAAATTTTATCTTGGCTTGTCTTACTGTCCTGTAGCTGGGTGAAAGGTGTTAATTGTCTGGCCTCTGACCTCAGCTACGTGATAACTGAAGGTGGGGCTTAGTCACAGTTAAGCAGCTAAACAGTTCATCTTCTCGGAAGTATTCAGAAGGTGAAGGAAGGAAACATATTTAATTCAGTGCTTCAGAGTAACTGGTAACTGGTATTTTCTTTAAACTTAGATTGTAGGGTTTGTAGTGACACTATACTTTCTTTTCTGTGTTGTCTTTTACTTATAATTGTTTTTGGGCTGTTGAAAATTTAAAAAATAGTGGTGGTGTAATTTGTGCTGTCTTTAATTACTGCTAAATTTTATCTTGGCTTGTCTGACTGTCCTGTAGCTGGGTGAAGGGTGTTGGTTGTCTGGCCTCTGACCCTAGCTACGTGATAACTGAAGTGTGGGGTTTAGTCACAATTAAAGCAGCAAACAGAAGTTCATCTTCTCAGAAGAAGCCAGAAGGTGAAGGAAGGAAACATATTCAATTCAGTGCTTCAGAGTAACTGGTAACTGGTATTTTCTTTTAAACTTAGATTGTAGGCTTGTAGTGACACTATACTTTCTTTCTGTGTTGTCTTTACTTATAATTGTTTTTTGGCTGTTGAAAATTTAAAAATAGTGGTGGTGTAATTCTGTGCTGTCTTTAATTGCTGCAAATTTTATCTTGGCTTGTCTGACTGTCCTGTAGCTGGTGAAGGGTGTTAATTGTCTGGCCTCTGACCTCAGCTACGTGATAACTGAAGGTGGGGCTTAGTCACAGTTAAAGCAGCAAACAGAAGTTCATCTTCTCAGAAGAAGCCAGAAGGTGAAGGAAGGAAACATATTCAATTCAGTGCTTCAGAGTAACTGGTAACTGGTATTTTTCTTTTAAACTTAGATTGTAGGCTTGTAGTGACACTATACTTTCTTTCTGTGTTGTCTTTACTTATAATTGTTTTTGGGCTTTTGAAAATTTAAAAAATTGTGGTGGTGTAATTCTGTGCTGTCTTTAATTGCTGCAAATTTTATCTTGGCTTGTCTGACTGTCCTGTAGCTGGGTGAAGGGTGTTAATTGTCTGGCCTCTGACCTCAGCTACGTGATAACTGAAGGTGGGGCTTAGTCACAGTTAAAGCAGCAAACAGAAGTTCATCTTCTCAGAAGAAGGCTTGTGAAGGTGAAGGAAGGAAACATATTCAGTTCATGCCTAGGAGTAACTGGTAACTGGTATTTTTCTTTTAAACTTAGATTGTGTAGCTTGTAGTGACACTATACTTTCTTTCTGTGTTGTCTTTGCTTATAATTGTTTTTGGGCTGTTGAAAATTTAAAATAGTGGTGGTGTAATTCTGTGCTGTCTTTAATTGCTGCAAATTTTATCTTGGCTTGTCTGACTGTCCAGACTGGGTGAAGGGTGTTAATTATCTGGCCTCTGACCTCAGCCTACGTGGATAACTGAGGTGGGCTTAGTCACAGTTAAAGCAGCAAACAGAAGTTCATCTTCTCGAAGAAGCCAGAAGGTGAAGGAAGCAATATTTCAATTCAGTGCTTCAGAGTAACTGGTAACTGGTATTTTCTTTTAAACTTAGATTGTAGGCTTGTAGTGACACTACTTTCTTTCTGTGTTGTCTTACTTATAATTGTTTTTGGGCTGTTGAAAATTTAAAAATAGTGGTGGTGTAATTCTGTGCTGTCTTTAATTGCTGCAAATTTTATCTTGGCTTGTCTGACTGTCCTGTAGCTGGGTGAAGGGTGTTAATTGTCTGGCCTCTGACCTCACAGCTACGTGATAACTGAAAGTTGGGGCTTAGTCAGCAGTTAAAGCAGCAAACAGAAAGTTCATCTTCTCAGAAGAAGCCAGAAGGTGAAGGAAGGAAACATATTCAATTCAGTGCTTCAGAGTAACTGGTAACTGGTATTTTTTCTTTTAACTTAGATTGTAGGCTTGTAGTGACACTATACTTTCTTTCTGTGTTGTCTTTACTTATAATTGTTTTGGGGTTGTTGAAAATTTAAAAATAGTGGTGGTGTAATTCTGTGCTGTCTTTAATTGCTGCAAATTTATCTTGGCTTGTCTGACTGTCCGTTGCTGGTGAAGGGTAAGTAATTGTCTGGCCTCTGACCTCAGCTACGTGATAACTGAAGGTGGGGCTTAGTCACAGTTAAAGCAGCAAACAGAAGTTCATCTTCTCAGAAGAAGCCAGAAGGTGAAGGAAGGAAACATATTCAATTCAGTGCTTAGAGTAACTGGTAACTGGTATTTTCTTTTAAACTTAGATTGTAGGCTTGTAGTGACACTATACTTTCTTTCTGTGTTGTCTTTACTTATAATTGTTTTGGCTGTTGAAAATTTAAAAATAGTGGTGGTGTAATTCTGTGCTGTCTTTAATTGCTGCAAATTTTATCTTGGCTTGTCTGACTGTCCTGTAGCTGGGTGAAGGGTGTTAATTGTCTGGCCTCTGACCTCAGCCACGTGATAACTGGTGGGGCTTAGTCACAGTTAAGCAGCAAACAGAAGTTCATCTTCTCAGAAGAAGCCAGAAGGTGAATGAAGGAACATATTCAATTCAGTGCTTCAGAGTAACTGGTAACTGGTATTTTTCTTTAAACTTAGATTGTAGGCTTGAGTGACACTATACTTTCTTTCTGTGTTGTCTTTACATAATTGTTTTTGGGCTGTTGGAAAATTTAAAAATAGTGGTGGGTGTAATTCTGTGCTGTCTTTAATTGCTGCAAATTTTATCTTGGCTTGTCTGACTGTCCTGTAGGTGAAGGGTGTTAATTGTCTGGCCTCTGACCTCAGCTACGTGATAACTGAAGGTGGGGCTTAGTCACAGTTAAAGCAGCAAACAGAAGTTCATCTTCTCAGAAGAAGCCAGAAGGTGAAGGAAGGAAACATATTCAATTCAGTGCTTCAGAGTAACTGGTAACTGGTATTTTTTCTTTAAACTTAGATTGTAGGCTTAGTAGTGACACTATACTTTCTTTTCTGTGTTGTCTTTACTTATAATTGTTTTGGGCTGTTGAAAATTTAAAATAGTGGTGGTGTAATTCTGTGCTGTCTTTAATTGCTGCAAATTTTATCTTGGCTTGTCTGATTGTCCCGTAGCTGGGTGAAGGGTGTTAATTGTCTGGCCTCTGACCTCAGCTAATGTGATAACTGAAGGTGGGGCTTAGTCACAGTTGAAGCAGCAAACAGAAGTTCATCTTCTCAGAAGAAGCTTTCAGAAGGCATGAAGGAAACATATTCAATTCAGTGCTTCAGAGTAACTGTAATTGGTATTTTTCTTTAAACTTAGATTGTAGGCTTGAGTGACACTATACTTTCTTTCTGTGTTGTCTTTACTTATAATTGTTTTGGGCTGTTGAAAATTTAAAAAATAGTGGTGGTGTAATTCTGTGCTGTCTTTAATTGCTGCAAATTTTATCTTGGCTTGTCTGACTGTCCTGTAGCTGGGTGAAGGGTGTTAATTGTCTGGCCTCTGACCTCAGCTCATGATAACTGAAGGTGGGGCTTAGTCACAGTTAAAGCAGCAAACAGAAGTTCATCTTTCAGAAGAAGCTCAGAAGGTGAAGGAAGGAAACATATTCAATTCAGTGCTTCAGAGTAACTTGGTAACTGGTATTTTCTTTTAAACTTAGATTGTAGGCTTGTAGTGACACTATACTTTTCTTTCTGTTGTCTTTACTTATAATTGTTTTTGGCTTTTTGAAAATTTAAAAAATTGTGGTGGTAATTTGTGCTGTCTTTTAATTGCTGCAAATTTTATCTGGCTTATTCGACTGTCCCAAAGTCGGGGTGAAGGTGTTAATTGTCTGACCTCTGACCTCAGCTACGTGATAACTGAAGGTGGGGCTTAGTCTCAGTTGAAGCAAAGCAGCAAACAGAGTTCATCTTTCTCAGAAGAAGCTCAGAAGGTGAAGGAAGGAAACATATTCAATTCAGTGCTCAGAGTAACTGGTAACTGTATTTATTCTTTAAACTTAGATTGTAGGCTTGTAGTGACACTATACTTTCTTTCTGTGTTGTCTCTTTACTTATAATTGTTTTTGGCTGTTGAAAATTTAAAAATAGTGGTGGTGTAATTATGTGCTGTCTTTAATTGCTGCAAATTTTATCTTGGCTTGTCTGACTGTCCCGCAGCTGGGTGAAGGGTGTTAATTGTTGGCTCCTTGACCTCAGCTACGTGGATAACTGAAGTGGTGAGGCTTAGTCACAGTTAAAGCAGCAAACAGAAGTTCATCTTCTCAGAAGAAGCTAGAAGGTGAAGGAAGGAAACATATTCACCCAGTGCTTCAGAGTAACTGGTAACTGGTATTTTTCTTTTAAACTTAGATTGTAGGCTTGTAGTGACACTATACTTTCTTTCTGTGTTGTCTTTACTTATAATTGTTTTTGGGCTGTTGAAAATTTAAAAAATAGTGGTGGTGTAATTCTGTGCTGTCTTTAATTGCTGCAAATTTTATCTTGGCTTGTCTGACTGTCCTGTAGCTGGGTGAAGGGTGTTAATTGTCTGGCCTCTGACCTCAGCTACGTGATAACTGAAGGTGGGGCTTGGTCACAGTTAAAGCAGCAAACAGAAGTTCATCTTCTCAGAAGAAGCCAGAAGGTGAAGGAAGGAAACATATTCAATTCAGTGCTTCAGAGTAACTGGTAACTGGTATTTTTCTTTTAAACTTAGAT
Source organism: Neoceratodus forsteri (assembly GCA_016271365.2). Classification (NCBI taxonomy): domain Eukaryota; kingdom Metazoa; phylum Chordata; order Ceratodontiformes; family Ceratodontidae; genus Neoceratodus; species Neoceratodus forsteri. The sequence goes on from JADMNL010000022.1 coordinate 133,498,778, forward strand.
TGTAGGCTTGTAGTGACACTATACTTTCTTTCTGTGTTGTCTTTACTTATAATTGTTTTGGGCGTTGAGAAATTTAAAAATAGTGGTGGTGTAATTCTGTGCTGTCTTTAATTGCTGCAAATTTTATCTTGGCTTGTCTGACTGTCCTGTAGCTGGGTGAAGGGTGTTAATTGTCTGGCCTCTGACCTCAGCTACGTGATAACTGAAGGTGGGGGTTAGTCACAGTTAAAGCAGCAAACAGAAGTTCATCTTCTGAAGAAGTCAGAAGGTGAAGGAAGGAAACATATTCAATTCAGTGCTTCAGAGTAACTGGTAACTGGTATTTTTCTTTAAACTTAGATTGTAGGCTTGTAGTGACACTACTTTCTTTCTGTGTTGCCTTTTACTTATAATTGTTTTTGGGCTTTTGAAAATTTAAAAATTGTGGTGGTGTAATTCTGTGCTGTTTTAATTGCTGCAAATTTTATCTTGGCTTGTCTGACTGTCCTGTAGCTGGGTGAAGGTGTTAATTGTCTGACCTCTGACCTCAGCTACGTGATAACTGAAGGTGGGGCTTAGTCTCGAGTTAAAGCAGCAAAGCAAGTTCATCTTCTCAGAAGAAGCCAGAAGGTGAAGGAAGGAACATATTCAATTCAGTGCTTCAGAGTAATCTGGTAACTGGTATTTTCTTTTAAACTAGATTGTAGGCTTGTAGTGACACTATACTTTTTCTAAAGTTGTCTTTACTTATAATTGTTTTTGGGCTGTTGAAAATTTAAAAATAGTGGTGGTGTAATTATGTGCTGTCTTTAATTGCTGCAAATTTTATCTTGGCTTGTCTGACTGTCCTGTAGCTGGGTGAAGGGTGTTAATTGTCTGGCCTCTGACCTCAGCTACGTGATAACTGAAGGTGGGGCTTAGTCACAGTTAAAGCAGACAGAAGTTCATCTTCCTGAAGAAGCCAGAAGGTGAAGGAAGGAAACATATTCAATTCAGTGCTTCAGAGTAACTGGTAACTGGTATTTTCTTTTAAACTTAGATTGTAGGCTTGTAGTGACACTATACTTTCTTTTCTGTGTTGTCTTTACTTATAATTGTTTTGGGCTGTTGAAAATTTAAAAAATAGTGGTGGTGTAATTCTGTGCTGTCTTTAATTGCTGCAAATTTTATCTTGGCTTGTCTGACTGTCCTGTAGCTGGGTGAAGGGTGTTAATTGTCTGGCCTCTGACCTCAGCTACGTGATAACTGAAGGTGGGGCTTAGTCACAGTTAAAGCAGCAAACAGAAGTTCATCTTCTCAGAAGAAGCCAGAAGGTGAAGGAAGGAACATATTCAATTCAGTGCTTCAGAGTAACTGGTAACTGTATTTTTCTTTAAACTTAGATTGTAGGCTTGTAGTGACACTATACTTTCTTTCTGTGTTGTCTTTACTTATAATTGTTTTTGGGCTGTTGAAAATTTAAAAATAGTGGTGGTGTAATTCTGTGCTGTCTTTAATTGCTGCAAATTTTATCTTGGCTTGTCTGACTGTCCCGTAGCTGGGTGAAGGGTGTTAATTGTCTGGCCTCTGACCTCAGCTACGTGATAACTGAAGGTGGGGCTTAGTCACAGTTAAAGCAGCAAACAGAAGTTCATCTTCTCAGAAGAAGCCAGAAGGTGAAGGAAGGAAACATATTCAATTCAGTGCTTCAGAGTAACTGGTAACTGGTATTTTTCTTTTAAACTTAGATTGTAGGCTTGTAGTGACACTATACTTTCTTTCTGTGTTGTCTTTACTTATAATTGTTTTTGGGCTGTTGAAAATTTAAAAAATAGTGGTGGTGTAATTCTGTGCTGTCTTTAATTGCTGCAAATTTTATCTTGGCTTGTCTGACTGTCCTGTAGCTGGGTGAAGGGTGTTAATTGTCTGGCCTCTGACCTCAGCTACGTGATAACTGAAGGTGGGGCTTAGTCACAGTTAAAGCAGCAAACAGAAGTTCATCTTCTCAGAAGAAGCCAGAAGGTGAAGGAAGGAAACATATTCAATTCAGTGCTTCAGAGTAACTGGTAACTGGTATTTTTTCTTTTAAACTTAGATTGTAGGCTTGTAGTGACACTATACTTTCTTTCTGTGTTGTCTTTACTTATAATTGTTTTTGGGCTGTTGAAAATTTAAAAAATAGTGGTGGTGTAATTCTGTGCTGTCTTTTAATTGCTGCAAATTTTATCTTGGCTTGTCTGACTGTCCCGTAGCTGGGTGAAGGGTGTTAATTGTCTGGCCTCTGACTCACAGCTACGTGATAACTGAAGGTGGGGCTTAGTCACAGTTAAAGCAGCAAACAGAAGTTCATCTTTCAGAAGAAGCCAGAAGGTGAAGGAAGGAAACATATTCAATTCAGTGCTTCAGAGTAACTGGTAACTGGTATTTTCTTTTAAACTTAGATTGTAGGCTTGTAGTGACACTATACTTTCTTTCTGTAGTTGTCTTTACTTATAATTGTTTTGGGCTGTTGAAAATTTAAAAATAGTGGTGGTGTAATTCTGTGCTGTCTTTAATTGCTGCAAATTTTATCTTGGCTTGTCTGACTGTCCCGTAGCTGGGTGAAGGTGTTAATTGTTCTGGCCTCTGACCTCAGCTACGTGATAACTGAAGGTGGGGCTTAGTCATAGTTAAAGCAGAACAAAGTTCATCTTCTCAGAAGAAGCCAGAAGGTGAAGGAAGGAAACATATTCAATTCAGAGCTTCAGAGTAACTGGTAACTGGTATTTTTCTTTAAACTTAGATTGTAGGCTTGTAGTGACACTATACTTTCTTTCTGTGTTGTCTTTATTTATAATTGTTTTGGGCTGTTGAAAATTTTAAAAATAGTGGTGTGTAATTCTGTGCTGTCTTTAATTGCTGCAAATTTTATCTTGGCTTGTCTGACTGTCCCGTAGCTGGGTGAAGGGTGTTAATTGTCTGGCCTCTGACCTCAGCTACGTGATAACTGAAGGTGGGGCTTAGTCACAGTTAAAGCAGCAAACAGTTCATCTTCTCAGAAGAAGCCAGAAGGTGAAGGAAGGAAACATATTCAATTCAGTGCTTCAGAGTAACTGGTAACTGGTATTTTCTTTAAACTTAGATTGTAGGCTTGTAGTGACACTATCTTTCTTTCTGTGTTGTCTTTACTTATAATTGCTTTTGGGCTGTTGAAAATTTAAAAATAGTGGTGGTGTAATTCTGTGCTGTCTTTAATTGCTGCAAATTTTATCTTGGCTTGTCTGACTGTCCGTAGCTGGGTGAAGGTGTTAATTGTTCTGGCCTCTGACCTCAGCTACGTGATAACTGAAGGTGTGGGCTTAGTCACAGTTAAAGCAGCAAACAGAAGTTCATCTTCTCAGAAGAAGCTAGAAGGTGAAGGAAGGAAACATATTCAATTCTAGTGCTTCAGAGTAACTGGTAACTGGTATTTTTCTTTAAACTTAGATTGTAGGCTTGTAGTGACACTATACTTTCTTTCTGTGTTGTCTTTACTTATAATTGTTTTTGGGCTGTTGAAATTTAAAAATAGTGGTGGTGTAATTCTGTGCTGTCTTTAATTGCTGCAAATTTTATCTTAGGCTTGTCTGACTGTCCTGTAGCTGGGTGAAGGGTGTTAATTGTCTGGCCTCTGACCTCAGCTACGTGATAACTGAAGGTGGGGCTTAGTCACAGTTAAAGCAGCAAACAGAAGTTCATCTTCTCAGAAGAAGCCAGAAGGTGAAGGAAGGAAACATATTCAATTCAGTGCTTCAGAGTAACTGGTAACTGGTATTTTTCTTTTAAACTTAGATTGTAGGCTTGTAGTGACACTATACTTTCTTTCTGTGTTGTCTTTACTTATAATTGTTTTTGGGCTGTTGAAAATTTAAAAAATAGTGGTATAATTCTGTGCTGTCTTTAATTGCTGCAATTTTTATCTTGGCTTGTCTGACTGTCCTGTAGCTGGGTGAAGGGTGTTAATTGTCTGGCCTCTGACCTCAGCTACGTGATAACTGAAGGTGGGCTTAGTCACAGTTAAAGCAGCAAACAGAAGTTCATCTTCTCAGAAGCCAGAAGGATGAAGGAAACATATTCAATTCAGTGCTTCAGAGTAACTGGTAACTGGTATTTTTCTTTTAAACTTAGATTGTAGGCTTGTAGTGACACTATACTTTCTTTCTGTGTTGTCTTTACTTATAATTGTTTTGGGCTGTTGAAAATTTAAAAATAGTGGTGGGTAATTCTGTGCTGTCTTTAATTGCTGCAAATTTTATCTTGGCTTGTCTGACTGTCCCGTAGCTGGGTGAAGGGTGTTAATTGTCTGGCCTCTGACCTCAGCTACGTGATAACTGAAGGTGGGGCTTAGTCACAGTTAAAGCAGCAAACAGAAGTTCATCTTCTCAGAAGAAGCCAGAAGGTGAAGGAAGGAAACATATTCAATTCAGTGCTTCAGAGTAACTAGTAACTGGTATTTTTCTTTTAAACTTAGATTGTAGGCTTGTAGTGACACTATACTTTCTTTCTGTGTTGTCTTTACTTATAATTGTTTTTGGGCTGTTGAAAATTTAAAAAATAGTGGTGGTGTAATTCTGTGCTGTCTTTAATTGCTGCAAATTTTATCTTGGCTTGTCTGACTGTCCTGTAGCTGGGTGAAGGGTGTTAATTGTCTGGCCTCTGACCTCAGCTACGTGATAACTGAAGGTGGGGCTTAGTCACAGTTAAAGCAGCAAACAGAAGTTCATCTTCTCAGAAGAAGCCAGAAGGTGAAGGAAGGAAACATATTCAATTCAGTGCTTCAGAGTAACTGGTAACTGGTATTTTTCTTTTAAACTTAGATTGTAGGCTTGTAGTGACACTATACTTTCTTTCTGTGTTGTCTTTACTTATAATTGTTTTTGGGCTGTTGAAAATTTAAAAAATAGTGGTGGTGTAATTTCTGTGCTGTCTTTAATTGCTGCAAATTTTATCTTGGCTTGTCTGACTGTCCTGTAGCTGGGTGAAGGGTGTTAATTGTCTGGCCTCTGACCTCAGCTACGTGATAACTGGAGGTGGGCCTTAGTCACAGTTAAAGCAGCAAACAGAAGTTCATCTTCTCAGAAGAAGCCAGAAGGTGAAGGAAGGAAACATATTCAATTCAGTGCTTCAGAGTAACTGGTAACTGGTATTTTTCTTTTAAACTTAGATTGTAGGCTTATAGTGACACTATACTTTCTTTCTGTGTTGTCTTTACTTATAATTGTTTTTGGGCTGTTGAAAATTTAAAAAATAGTGGTGGTGTAATTCTGTGCTGTCTTTAATTGCTGCAAATTTTACTTGGCTTGTCTGACTGTCCTGTAGCTGGGTGAAGGGTGTTAATTGTCCGACCTCTGACCTCAGCTACGTGATTACTGGAGGTGGGGCTTAGTCACAGTTAAAGCAGCAAACAGAAGTTCATCTTCTCAGAAGAAGCCAGAAGGTGAAGGAAGGAAACATATTCAATTCAGTGCTTCAGAGTAACTGGTAACTGGTATTTTCTTTTAAACTTAGATTGTAGGCTTGTAGTGACACTATACTTTCTTTTCTGTGTTGTCTTTACTTATAATTGTTTTTGGGCTGTTGAAAATTTAAAAATAGTGGTGGTGTAATTCTGTGCTGTCTTTAATTGCTGCAAATTTTATCTTGGCTTGTCTGACTGTCCGTAGCTGGGTGAAGGGTGTTAATTGTCTGGCCTCTGACCTCAGCTACGTGATAACTGAAGGTGGGGCTTAGTCACAGTTAAAGCAGCAAACAGAAGTTCATCTTCTCAGAAGAAGCCAGAAGGTGAAGGAAGGAAACATATTCAATTCAGTGCTTCAGAGTAACTGGTAACTGGTATTTTCTTTAAACTTAGATTGTAGGCTTCGTAGTGACACTATACTTTCTTTCTGTGTTGTCTTTACTTATAATTGTTTTTGGGCTGTTGAAAATTTAAAAATAGTGGTGGTGTAATTCTGTGCTGTCTTTAATTGCTGCAAATTTATCTTGGCTTGTCTGACTGTCCCGTAGCTGGGTGAAGGGTGTTAATTGTCTGGCCTCTGACCTCCAGCTACGGATAACTGAAGGTGGGGCTTAGTCACAGTTAAAGCAGCAAACAGAAGTTCATCTTCTCAGAAGAAGCCAGAAGGTGAAGGAAGGAAACATATTCAATTCAGTGCTTCAGAGTAACTGGTAACTGGTATTTTTCTTTTAAACTTAGATTGTAGGCTTGTAGTGACACTATACTTTCTTTCTGTGTTGTCTTTACTTATAATTGTTTTTGGGCTGTTGAAAATTTAAAAAATAGTGGTGGTGTAATTCTGTGCTGTCTTTAATTGCTGCAAATTTTATCTTGGCTTGTCTGACTGTCCTGTAGCTGGGTGAAGGGTGTTAATTGTCTGGCCTCTGACCTCAGCTACGTGATAACTGAAGGTGGGGCTTAGTCACAGTTAAAGCAGCAAACAGAGTTCATCTTCCTGAAGAAGCCAGAAGGTGAAGGAAGGAAACATATTCAATTCAGTGCTTCAGAGTAACTGGTAACTGGTATTTTCTTTTAAACTTAGATTGTAGGCTTGTAGTGACACTATACTTTCTTTCTGTGTTGTCTTTACTTATAATTGTTTTGGGCTGTTGAAAATTTAAAAAAATAGTGGTGGTGTAATTCTGTGCTGTCTTTAATTGCTGCAAATTTTATCTTGGCTTGTCTGACTGTCCTGTAGCTGGGTGAAGGGTGTTAATTGTCTGGCCTCTGACCTCAGCTACGTGATAACTGAAGGTGGGGCTTAGTCACAGTTAAAGCAGCAAACAGAAGTTCATCTTCTCAGAAGAAGCCAGAAGGTGAAGGAAGGAAACATATTCAATTCAGTGCTTCAGAGTAACTGGTAACTGGTATTTTCTTTAAACTTAGATTGTAGGTTTGTAGTGACACTATACTTTCTTTCTGTGTTGTCTTTACTTATAATTGTTTTTGGGCTGTTGAAAATTTAAAAATAGTGGTGGTGTAATTCTGTGCTGTCTTTAATTGCCAAATTTTATCTTGGCTTGTCTGACTGTCCTGTAGCTGGGTGAAGGGTGTTAATTGTCTGGCCTCTGACCTCAGCTACGTGATAACTGAAGGTGGGGCTTAGTCACAGTTAAAGCAGCAAACAGAAGTTCATCTTCTCAGAAGAAGCCAGAAGGTGAAGGAAGGAAACATATTCAATTCAGTGCTTCAGAGTAACTGGTAACTGGTATTTTCTTTAAACTTAGATTGTAGGCTTGTAGTGACACTATACTTTCTTTCTGTGTTGTCTTTACTTATAATTGTTTTTGGGCTGTTGAAAATTTAAAAAATAGTGGTGGTGTAATTCTGTGCTGTCTTTAATTGCTGCAAATTTTATCTTGGCTTGTCTGACTGTCCTGTAGCTGGGTGAAGGGTGTTAATTGTCTGGCCTCTGACCTCAGCTACGTGATAACTGAAGGTGGGGCTTAGTCACAGTTAAAGCAGCAAACAGAAGTTCATCTTCTCAGAAGAAGCCAGAAGGTGAAGGAAGGAAACATATTCAATTCAGTGCTTCAGAGTAACTGGTAACTGGTATTTTTCTTTTAAACTTAGATTGTAGGCTTGTAGTGACACTATACTTTCTTTCTGTGTTGTCTTTACTTATAATTGTTTTTGGGCTGTTGAAAATTTAAAAAATTGTGGTGGTGTAATTCTGTGCTGTCTTTAATTGCTGCAAATTTTATCTTGGCTTGTCTGACTGTCCTGTAGCTGGGTGAAGGGTGTTAATTGTCTGGCCTCTGACCTCAGCTACATGATAACTGAAGGTGGGGCTTAGTCACAGTTAAAGCAGCAAACAGAAGTTCATCTTCTCAGAAGAAGCCAGAAGGTGAAGGAAGGAAACATATTCAATTCAGTGCTTCAGAGTAACTGGTAACTGGTATTTTTCTTTTAAACTTAGATTGTAGGCTTGTAGTGACACTATACTTTCTTTCTGTGTTGTCTTTACTTATAATTGTTTTTGGGCTGTTGAAAATTTAAAAAATAGTGGTGGTGTAATTCTGTGCTGTCTTTAATTGCTGCAAATTTTATCTTGGCTTGTCTGACTGTCCCGTAGCTGGGTGAAGGGTGTTAATTGTCTGGCCTCTGACCTCAGCTACGTGATAACTGAAGGTGGGGCTTAGTCACAGTTAAAGCAGCAAACAGAAGTTCATCTTCTCAGAAGAAGCCAGAAGGTGAAGGAAGGAAACATATTCAATTCAGTGCTTCAGAGTAACTGGTAACTGGTATTTTTCTTTTAAACTTAGATTGTAGGCTTGTAGTGACACTATACTTTCTTTCTGTGTTGTCTTTACTTATAATTGTTTTTGGGCTGTTGAAAATTTAAAAAATAGTGGTGGTGTAATTCTGTGCTGTCTTTAATTGCTGCAAATTTTATCTTGGCTTGTCTGACTGTCCTGTAGCTGGGTGAAGGGTGTTAATTGTCTGGCCTCTGACCTCAGCTACGTGATAACTGAAGGTGGGGCTTAGTCACAGTTAAAGCAGCAAACAGAAGTTCATCTTCTCAGAAGAAGCCAGAAGGTGAAGGAAGGAAACATATTCAATTCAGTGCTTCAGAGTAACTGGTAACTGGTATTTTTCTTTTAAACTTAGATTGTAGGCTTGTAGTGACACTATACTTTCTTTCTGTGTTGTCTTTACTTATAATTGTTTTTGGGCTGTTGAAAATTTAAAAAATAGTGGTGGTGTAATTCTGTGCTGTCTTTAATTGCTGCAAATTTTATCTTGGCTTGTCTGACTGTCCTGTAGCTGGGTGAAGGGTGTTAATTGTCTAGCCTCTGACCTCAGCTACGTGATAACTGAAGGTGGGGCTTAGTCACAGTTAAAGCAGCAAACAGAAGTTCATCTTCTCAGAAGAAGCCAGAAGGTGAAGGAAGGAAACATATTCAATTCAGTGCTTCAGAGTAACTGGTAACTGGTATTTTTCTTTTAAACTTAGATTGTAGGCTTGTAGTGACACTATACTTTCTTTCTGTGTTGTCTTTACTTATAATTGTTTTTGGGCTGTTGAAAATTTAAAAAATAGTGGTCGTGTAATTCTGTGCTGTCTTTAATTGCTGCAAATTTTATCTTGGCTTGTCTGACTGTCCTGTAGCTGGGTGAAGGGTGTTAATTGTCTGGCCTCTGACCTCAGCTACGTGATAACTGAAGGTGGGCTTAGTCACAGTTAAAGCAGCAAACAGAAGTTCATCTTCTCAGGAAAAGCCAGAAGGTGAAGGAAGGAAACATATTCAATTCAGTGCTTCAGAGTAACTCAACTGGTTTTTTCTTTTAAACTTAGATTGTAGGCTTGTAGGACACTATACTTTCTTTCTGTGTTGTCTTTACTTATAATTGTTTTTGGGCTGTTGAAAATTTAAAAAATAGTGGTGGTGTAATTCTGTGCTGTCTTTAATTGCTGCAAATTTTATCTTGGCTTGTCTGACTGTCCTGTAGCTGGGTGAAGGGTGTTAATTGTCTGGCCTCTGACCTCAGCTACGTGATAACTGAAGGTGGGGCTTAGTCACAGTTAAAGCAGCAAACAGAAGTTCATCTTCTCAGAAGAAGCCAGAAGGTGAAGGAAGGAAACATATTCAATTCAGTGCTTCAGAGTAACTGGTAACTGGTATTTTTCTTTAAACTTAGATTGTAGGCTTGTAGTGACACTATACTTTCTTTCTGTGTTGTCTTTACTTATAATTGTTTTTGGGCTGTTGAAAATTTAAAAATAGTGGTGGTGTAATTCTGTGCTGTCTTTAATTGCTGCAAATTTTATCTTGGCTTGTCTGACTGTCCTGTAGCTGGGTGAAGGGTGTTAATTGTCTGGCCTCTGACCTCAGCTACGTGATAACTGAAGGTGGGGCTTAGTCACAGTTAAAGCAGCAAACAGAAGTTCATCTTCTCAGAAGAAGCCAGAAGGTGAAGGAAGGAAACATATTCAATTCAGTGCTTCAGAGTAACTGGTAACTGGTATTTTTCTTTAAACTTAGATTGTAGGCTTGTAGTGACACTATACTTTCTTTCTGTGTTGTCTTTACTTATAATTGTTTTTGGGCTGTTGAAAATTTAAAAAATAGTGGTGGTGTAATTCTGTGCTGTCTTTAATTGCTGCAAATTTTATCTTGGCTTGTCTGACTGTCCTGTAGCTGGGTGAAGGGTGTTAATTGTCTGGCCTCTGACCTCAGCTCACGTGATAACTGAAGGTGGGGCTTAGTCACAGTTAAAGCAGCAAACAGAAGTTCATCTTTCAGAAGAAGCCAGAAGGTGAAGGAAGGAAACATATTCAATTCAGTGCTTCAGAGTAACTGGTAACTGTATTTTCTTTAAACTTAGATTGTAGGCTTGTAGACACTATACTTTCTTTCTGTGTTGTCTTTACTTATAATTGTTTTGGGCTGTTGAAAATTTAAAAATAGTGGTGGTGTAATTCTGTGCTGTCTTTAATTGCTGCAAATTTTATCTTGGCTTGTCTGACTGTCCTGTAGCTGGGTGAAGGGTGTTAATTGTCTGGCCTCTGACCTCAGCTACGTGATAACTGAAGGTGGGGCTTAGTCACAGTTAAAGCAGCAAACAGAAGTTCATCTTCTCAGAAGAAGCCAGAAGGTGAAGGAAGGAAACATATTCAATTCAGTGCTTCAGAGTAACTGGTAACTGGTATTTTTCTTTTAAACTTAGATTGTAGGCTTGTAGTGACACTATACTTTCTTTCTGTGTTGTCTTTACTTATAATTGTTTTTGGGCTGTTGAAAATTTAAAAATAGTGGTGGTGTAATTCTGTGCTGTCTTTAATTGCTGCAAATTTTATCTTGGCTTGTCTGACTGTCCTGTAGCTGGGTGAAGGGTGTTAATTGTCTGGCCTCTGACCTCAGCTACGTGATAACTGAAGGTGGGGCTTAGTCACAGTTAAAGCAGCAAACAGAAGTTCATCTTCTCAGAAGAAGCCAGAAGGGAAGGAAGGAAACATATTCAATTCAGTGCTTCAGAGTAACTGGTAACCTCCTACCCCTTCCCCCAACTCTTAATTATATGCCCTGATAAATCTGATTGACAGGAGCTAAACACAGGGTATAGTAAGAGATGTGAAGTAGGAGGGGCATAAGGGGGAAGAAGACCACCCTCAGCACGACAAGTGTTTTGACTCATTTATTTATTTATTGGTTTCTTTTTCCTTAAAAAAATATATATCTGAGGATCAGTTACAGGATTTTTAATACTGTAAATAAATAAAAAGAGAACTAAGAGAGCTTCAGTAGCAGATAAGTAGTGGAATTGCAGTATAATGTGGGAGTGGTGCAATGTAGTGGCTGTGGGCAGCAGCATATTCAGGCAGACCTTCTGGACACTGAGGTGCTGCCCTATCTGCATGCATCTCTGGACTGAGGGATGAGGTAGCCAGACTCAGACGGAAGTAAACTGGGTCAGGAGTACCATCACCCCTGTCCAGGAACCACCCAGTCCAATGCAGCTGCCTCAAAGGATGCTGAGAACGAGGAGCACTTGGATGACAGTGGGCTCAGGGAGGGTTAGAGCAGTCAGGCAGAGGCACATCCAGATCCTATTCCTTCTCAAGAACTCATATGCCACACTGGCAAATGAGGACAACCAAATAGAGGTACCCAGGGAAGTGGAAGGAAAGGATGTGGAGGTTAGGCAAGGAGGTGACCTCAGTGGGAAAGCAGTGGACCCCAGAGGAGGAGGAAGTGAATCCTGGTGGGGGACTCCATCATAAGAGGGATCCAGCTAGGAACACAGGAGGGGAGGACAGGAGGTGAGGTGCTCACCAGGTGCCACGGCATGGAGGGATGGAAGGAAGATACTGGGGATCACTGGGAAGGCAAGACAGGAGGGTGAGCTGGATGTCATTATCCACCTAGGTACTAATGACTTGGCAAATGGGGAGCCAAAGAAGTTCAGGAAGAGTTTAGGAAACTGGGAGGGTCTCAAGCAAGTAGCTACTTCTGTCACTTTCAGAAGTACTACCTGTGAGAGGCAAGGAGAGCATAGAGTGCATGCACCAGGAACTTAACTCATGGTTGAAGAACTGGTGCTGTGAGGAAGGGTTTGGATTCATTGGTGACTGGGGACCCATCTGGAGGGATGGAGGTTTGTTCAAGCCCTGACGGCCTGCATCCATCCTGGAGGGAATCAAGCACTCAATGATAAGTTTAAATGCTACATTGACAAGCATTTAAACTAGCAAAGGGGTGGCAGGCCAGCAAGGATGGTACCTACTTGCTCACCCCCACAGCTAGGTAATGGAACCAGTGAACCAGAGGAGTGGCTATCTCTGCAAAGCAGTGTGAAAAAGTTGGAGATTAGTGTCCAAAAGGTGGATAAGCAGAAAAGGGGCAAAATTCAGCAGAAGGGCAGACAGCAAGGAGAACCAGGGATAAATGACAACCAAGGAAGGGGCTGGAGTAGAACAGTGAAGCAGTCTATGGAGGTCAAATCATGGAAAGCCATGTGTGCAAATGCCAGGAGCCTTAGCAACAAGATGGAAGATCTGGAGGCTGTCATGGTACAGTCAGACCTGGACATTGTGGCCATCACTGAAACCTGGTGTAATGATAACCATGACTGGGAGATGGCCATACCTGGCTACAACATATTCAGAAGAGACAGAGCAGGCAGGAAGGGAGGAGGAGGGCACTGTATGTGAAATGACATAAGGGCCACACAGATCCAGGAGGAACAAAATGGGGAGAGATACTGTGGGTTAAGCTGGAAAGGAAAATGGGGCCAGCCATCTACACAGGTGTGGTCTATAGACCACCAGTCCAGGAGGAAGAAACAGATAGGAGTTGATGCTAGCCATCCAAAGGATGGCTGACAAGGGTGAGGTAGTACTGGTTGGAGACTTCAATATACCAGATGTGGACTGGAGCATCCCAGCAGCAGCATCAACTAGGAGCAGATTTATCCTGGACTCCCTTCAGGGTGCCTTCCTCAAGCAACTGGTCATGGAACCAACTCGGCAGAAGGCAATACTGGACCTTGTGCTCACAAACAGGGACAGTGTGATGGGGTAACAGTGGGGGAGCACCTGGGTAACAGTGACCACCAGTCATTGTGGTTTGAAATCACAGACAGAGCAGAACCAAACCACACAAAAACACGTATCCTGGATTTTAGGGGGGCAGACTTTGGGAAAATGGGGAGATGCTTGAAAGAGGCATTAAGGGAATGGGACAGGAACAGGATTGAGGAACAGTGGGCAGTATTTAAAATGGGGATTATAAGAACAACAGAATTATGCATTAAGCAGGTTAGCAAGAGGAAAAGAAAGAGGAGACCATTATGGTTTTCCAAAGAGGTAGCAAAGAAAGTGAAAGCCAAAAAGACTGCATTCAGGCAATACAAAAGACACAGGCAGAAGGGATAGGAGAAGTACCAGGAGAAACAAAGGGAGGCAGGGAAGTCAGTAAGGGAAGCCAAAGCTCAGACAGAAGAACACATTGCAAAAATCAGTGGTTAAAGGGGACAAAACCTTTACAGGTACATAAGTGAAAAAAGAAGGACAAAGGGAGGGATAGTTAGACTGAAGGGGGAGGATGGGAGCAGCATGGAGGATGACAACAGTAAAGCTGACATATTGAACAGGTATTTCTGCTCAGTCTTTACTAAGGAAGAGGGGGGTAATGGGTCTGAAGGGAGTACAAGGGGTGAGAATGGTGCAGAAATGGACACAAGTCCCTTTACACGAGAAAGGGTCCTGAAGGAACTGGAAGTAATAAGAGCTGACAAAGCAATGAGGGCCAGATGGGGTGCACCCAGGGTCCTTAAAGAACTAAGAGAGGTGGTGGCTGAACCTCTGGCTATCCTGTTCAGCCAATCACTGGAAACAGGGAGGTACCCAAAGACTGGAGGACAGCAGATGTAGTCCCTTATACAAAAGTGGGAACAAAGAGGAAGCAGGGAACTACAGACCAGTCAGCCTCACCTCAGTAGTGGGAAAGATCATGGAAGCACTACTGAAGGAGAGATTGGTGGAACATCTGGTTGTCAATGGACTACAGGACCCAAGGCAGCATGGTTTCACCAGGGCGAGGCATGTCAGACCAACCTCATTGAATTTTTTGACTGGGTGACTAGGAGGTGGATCAGGGAGGGCAGTGGACATGGCCTATCTGGACTTCAGCAAGGCCTTGCCACTGTGCCACATAGAAGACTATTACACAAACTGGGAATATGGGTGTGGGCAGGACAGTAGTGTGGTGGGGTAGGTAACTGGCTGGGTGGCAGGACACAGAGGGTGGTGGTAAATGGCTGTCACTCCACAGAGGGAAGAGTGACCAGTGGGGTACCACAGGGATCAGTGCTGGGACCGGTCCTATTCAACATCTTCATCAGTGACATTGCACAGGATATAGAAGGCAGAATTTCACTGTTCGCTGATGACACAAAGCTCTGTAACAGAGTAGACACACCAGAGGGTGTAGACAGAATGAGAAGGGACCTGCAGAAACTTGAAGAATGGTCAAGGGTTTGGCAGTTGAAATTCAATGCAAAGAAGTGCAAGATAATGCATATGGGCACAAAACCCTGGCACAATATATCAGTTGGGGGTGAGGATATAGCATGCACCAAGCAGGAAAGGGATCTTGGGGTTGTCATCTCTGATGACCTCAAGGTAGGGAAACAGTGTGACAAGGCATCAGGTAAAGCAAATAGGATGCTGGGATGTATAGGCAGGGCATCACCAGCAGGAAAAGGGAGGTCATAATTCCGCTATACAAGACACTAGTGAGGCCCCACCTGGAGTACAGTGTACAGTTCTGGAGACCATACCTACGTAAGGACATAGACAGGGTAGAAGGTTCAGAGGAGGGCAACAAAGATGGTGCATGGGTTGCATCACAAATCCTATGAAGACAGGTTGAAGGAACTGAACATGTACTCCCTGGAGGAGAGAGGAGGAGAGGGACATGATAGAGACATACAAGTATCTTACAGGGAGGAACAGGGTGCAGGAAAACACTATTTTTAAGCGAAAAGATGTTTCAGGACTAGAGGCATGGGATGAAGTTAGGAGGACGATTCAGAGGAAACATGAGAAAGAATTTCTTCACAGAACGGGTGGTGGACAAGTGGAACACCCTGCCAGAGGAAGTGGTGGGGGCTGAAACAATCACGGGATTTAAGAATGCATGGGATAGACATAAAGGAATTCTAGAGGTCAGGGGTAAGGGGAAATAGACTTCTAGGAAAACAAACTGAACTTACAAGCTCAAATGGGCAGACTAGGTGGGCCATAGGCCCTTATCTGCCGACACTGTCTATGTATCTATGTATGTATCTATGCCTTATGCTACAGTCAGTACAACAGACATGTGCTAACGATGTGTTCCCTTCTGTTGCACTGGGGCGACACACCCCGACCATAGGTAGGTTCTGGACAGTGCACAGCCTGCACATTTACAATTGTCTGTACTACTTAATGTTCCTACTATAGCTTTACCAATCCACTTAGCTAGGTGAAGCCCACACTGTAAGGAGGAAGGTAGGTGAACAGGGCAATACCATCATATGTGCTGAGGTCAATATTTATACTGGTTGCTAATGCTGTGTTGCCAATTGTCCATCCAGGTGAGCCACCGTAGTCTGCAGTGCCACCTACGGGTGCACACAGGGAGCACAGAGAAGGTAGGTGCATTGCACAGAGTAACATTGTCTGCATGTGGGGGCCATGGGACTGCACCCTGGGCACAGGTGTATTGGTGCAGTGCCATATGCCCCTGCACATGCAGCTGTGCAGCTACATGGCAGGGTGGTGGGTAGTGATGTTGGCTGCCCCCCACACTGTACACAGCCATGCTGTAGTGTGCTACGGGGCTGATGGGCAGCAGGTACCATGCTGTGTGGCACCACATGCCAGCCTGGCACCATGCATCTGGACTAGGCCACTGCACACAGACCCAGTGTAGGCCACAGACATGTGGTGGACGTCCATGCACCTGGCAAGCATGTGCATGGGTATGGAAGCATGGCGGTAGATGGCAGTGACTGGTGTGTGGCAGTGTGGGGTGGTGCAGTGTAGGTAGCAGTTGTAGAGCTGCCCACTGCACACTGCATGTGCAAGGTACCACACAGCCCTGTCATGCCACTTATGGTGTGTGGTGGCAGTGTGTACCCCTTCAGTAGAGGCATGTGATTCAGGGGCATGCATGTGCTGGATGGCCCTGCCACGTAACACCCTGGGTGCAGCGTACACGATGCAGTGCCGTACCCATTACCACTGTGTCCCAGCCTTGAACGCCATGCTTGCCACTGCAGGTCTCAATAAGCAGCATGTGGGTGACAGAATGGATGCCTCACTTCTGTGCACTGATGCATGTGCTATGCTATGTTCCCTCAGAGCTGTACCGCACGTTCCCGACACCCCATGCCAGGTCACCAACATAAGTCAGTATGCCGTGGAGTGTGGGCCTGAGCTTCAGCAGATGTGTGCCCAATTTTACACCCATGGAGAACACCATGCTGGTCAACATGGTGCAGCAATGGGGGAGGACTCTCCTCTCACCTGGGTGCAGGACGCACACTGCAGCAGAGTGAGACAGAGCATGGAGGGCCATAGAGGCATGTCTTGGTGCCAGCAGCAGCATGCCCCTCACCGTCCATCAACTACAGCACCACTGGCAGGACCTGGCATGGCAAGACCCAGGGCTCCTGCAGAGGCTCATAGATGTGGCGTGGAGGTGGGATGCAGAGATGAGGACAGACCAGGACACAGGTGCAGGTGGGTATACCAACATCTTGCCACACAGTGTTGTAATGCTGCCACACAGGCCATGGCCTGCAGTGGTGCGCACATGTCACTGTGTTTCACTTCCTCACAGGTGCAGTATGTGGTGACTAGGGACAGATGAGTCACTGTGACAGTGACCAGCAGCACAGCGTGGGAATGCGACAAGAGATGTTGCACTGGAGGTCTGATAGGTGCATGCACTGTGTGCCATGTGTTTTGCCCATGCTGTGGTGGCCCATGGGGGCTAGTGCGGTGGCTGTGTGTTGCATGTGTGTGCATGCTGCATGTTCCAGACCAGCACTTACCTCAGCCTTTGTGTCCTTACAGGTGTGCATAGCAGACTGATGCCCTGCCAGAAGGCCCTGCTGAGGGCCATGGCAAACATCAAGGTGGCCGACGCAGAGACTTACCACCACAGCACTCAGCATCACCTGCAGAGGGTGAAGCTCATCCCTCCTCATTATCAGAGGAGGAGGAAGTTGAGGTGGGCAGCAGGAGCTGGAGGACCAGCCAGCAGATGTGGACATCACAGTGTAGGATGCTGAAGGGGCTGTGGCCAAGGATGTGTCTGCTGTGAGGCCGTTGGTGGAGGAGACAGCAGAAGGGCTGCAGGGGATTGCAATGCCTCCTTCTGTTGAGTGGTCTGGGGACTTGGCTGTGCAGGCTTCTGTTGAACCTGTTCACCAGGTGGGCAGTGGTGGCCTGGCCCAGCCACCACCGGGTAGGTAGGTTGGCAGTGTTGGGGCTCCTGGGGGTCAGCCTGGCCAGGGGGGTGTGCTTTACCTGGGTCAGCCACCAGTGGGTGACCAGCATCTCATAGACCTGGTGTCCACAATAACGGGGGACATGGCCAGACTGCATGGCTCCCTGGGTGCCCTCCTGGATGTGCTGCAGCAATGTTAGTGCCAAAGCCATGGGACAGTGTTGTGCTGTTGGCTGGACTGGGGTTGTATATATGGTGTATGGGGCCTTTTATATAGGGGGGTGCCATGTCTGGTGGGGCCACCTTGACCAGCGTGGGTGGACTGTGTGGTGGGGTGTGTTGGGGGGGCCCTCTGCTGTTATGTGTTTTGATGTTTCCTGTGTTTCATGCTGCTGTTCATGTTCCTGTCTTATACTGCACATTTAATGTTTTTTAGACACACCAGACTCTGCGCATCTGTCCCAAGTGTGAATGCCATGTGCGTATGTGTGTCGCTGTGCAGAAGGGGGCACACGTGTGGTGGTCCTGTGCTATCCTCTGTGTGTCCCCACCATGCACTGGTTTCTGTGTGCTGGGTGTGCAGCTCACAGCCATGTGTGCACACTGGTGGTTGTGTCCACATGGTATTCTGTGTGCTGCAGAGCACCATGTCTGGTCCAGGCCACATACCACCACACCATGTATACCCTGGCTGTGTGGCAGCCTTAGGCCTGTATGACTCCCTTCCACCCAGGGAACTAGTGGTCCCTGTGAGTGACACCAGTGGCACAGGCAATGGTGCATCTCACCATCATACGTCAGCAGGTCTGTGTCACCCGGTGCTGCATCCCTGTTGTGGTTGCGCTGTTTACATGTATCAGTGGCCATGGCAGGGGCATTGTGCCTGGTGGCACCATTGTTGTGGTGTTTTTTCTGTGGCCTGTGTGTGACCTTTGCCTCCTGTGCCCACTTTCCCATTGCTCGTGCATGCTGTGGTCCAATGTGTGTGCCTGTGTTGCCTTCCCATGGTCACGGTCCAGCCTCACAGCTGCTGTTCAGCATGCATCTGCACTGTTCCTACTCCAGAGTAACAACTCATGTTGCATGACAACTGGCAGCTGCATTTACCTCCCTTGGCAACATGGTGGCATTAGCATGGGTGCCATGCAGTTGCCAGTGCTGTTGGTGCCACCATGCTGCTGCTGGGGGGTGGTGGTGGTGCCTATGCTCACAGGCCTCTGCTGTCCCTGTTCTACCCCTCTTGCCACCTGTGCTGTGTGTCCCACTGCACGGTTGTCATAAGTACTTACCTCCAGACTGTCCCACATGTCATGGCACTGTTCCCTATTGTACATCCCTTTGCTACTCTGTTCTACATGGTGATGCCTTGTCCCACATTAAGTGTTGGGCTCTTGTTGCTGCTTGCAGTGGTACATGTTGCACCTCATGTGGTATTAGCTTTCTAATGGCTTGTCTGACCATGCTGCTGCTCCTCTCTGTCCTGAACACATTTGCTTGGGTGTTCCACTGTTTGCCCTTTGGTCCATGTTCAGGGCCTACTTGTTGTGTGGTATGCTCTAATCTAGCTGGGGGTGGTGTTTCTGTAGACTGTGCACTGTTTAGGACAGCTATTCCCTGTTCTAACTTGCATTATCTTTCTCTGCTGTATTTCTTTATGCCAACTGTTCTGGAATAGCAGTTACGTGGTGCTGGTGTGTTACACCATCATGGGCTGCACTGCGCAATGGCATAGGCATATTTTGTTATAACTGTGTTGTATCTTATACCCCCTCTGTATAACTGCTTGGTGAGGCCACACCTTGAGTACTGCATGCAGTTTTGGAGGCCACACTTAAAGAGGGACATTAAACTCCTGGAGAGGGTCCAGAGGAGGGCAACCAAATGATTTGGGACTTGGGGGACATGACCTATGAAGAGAGGCTCGAAGAGCTAAATATGTACACATTGGAAGAGAGAAGTGACTGGGGGGGACATGATAGAGGTCTTCAAGTACATGAAGAGGTTAAATAGGGGAGGAACAGTCAGGGTGCTTCGAAGGAAGGTGGAGGGGGCCACTAGAGGGCATGGGTGGAAGCTGGAGGGGAGAAGATTCAGGGGAGAAAAGAGGAGGTGCTACTTCACTGAGAGGGTGGTGGAGCCATGGAATGCACTGCCTAGGGGGCTGGTGGAGGCAGAGACAGTGGAGGGGTTCAAGAGGGGCTGGGACAGGTACAGGGGAAGAGTTCTGGAAGCAAAATCCAATGCAGTAAGAATATCCAGAACTGGAAAGGGAGAAGCCAGAGAAGGCGAGGGGGCAGCAAGGTCAGCACCCAGGGTGGGGGCTGACCAATCGAGCAGACTCGAAAGACTGTTAGGCCTATTCTGCTGGCAATTTAGTATGTAAGTATGTTAGTATGTTAGTATCTTGCATTTGTTGTAGCAGTTGCAGGTTGCGTTGTAACTGTTCTTTTGAATCACACGTGTCATAAATTGCTGCTGTAACTTGACATTTGTGCTATCTGGACTGGTGTACTGCATTTATGCCTGGCATAACTGTCTTGGAATCAGGCCCATGGACTCTAAATGAGTGACTACACTAACCATGTTACTTCAGGAGCTAACCATTGACTATTGGCCCCCTAGTATCAAGTATTTTACAAAAAAGAAAACTAAAATAATAAATCTGCAGTTACAAAACCATGAGGCAGCCTAATTTAGGAATCTGAGAATGATAGTTGGGTATTTTATGACTGTTTGTTCTCCCAAGTTGCTATGTCTGCATGTATAAAGATATTAACCTGACATTTAAATGGGGTAAATTCACCCATTACAAGAACTTGTATGCTGAACTATTTACAATCTAAGGAAACAGATATTGCTATTTTACAAGAATCGTTCCTAATACAGTCCGTGGTTGTTACATTGAAAAACAATAGATCTGATCCATAATTTTAAATGTCTGTTTTTTTTCTAGATTTAGATAAATCTAAAAATAAGGTAATAGCATGGAAAAATATAAATCTAAGTTCTTAAAACAGTTCGCTACAAAATAATATTTTAGTCAGTATCTTGAGGAGACACCCCCAAATGAAAAGCAATACACACATTATTCAAGGCCCTAAAATGTCTTTACCAGGATTTAATATATGTTTTGTCTCAGAAGTCACCTTGCTTAATACTAACTTTTCCCTCTGTTAAATAGCACTAAATTATCTCTCAGATCACAACAAAAAGAAAAACAGGAAGAAAAACCTCTGGAAATGTATTAATATGTTGCTGGATCATAAAATTTTTTTTATCCTGATTAAAAATATAGTTCTTTTTGAATTCCCCCATCAGGATGTTTGCATAGGAGGATGCTGATGTGGTACCCATTGCTATCCCCTGGAGCTGTAAAATACTTTTTCCCTCAAATTTCCAGAAAACACACAGAGAATACCATATTGCATGCACAAAGCTTCCATCCTCCTAGCTTAAAAGGAGCATTCCATATTGCCAAATTTTTTGTCTTAAAAGAATTAGCAGCGCATCAGAATGGTATGAGAAGAATCTAACTGAGCTCACATCACAGTTTAAGGAAAGAGGATACAGTACAAGAACTCTAATTGAAGCTAAATTCAAAACCCAAGATTAAAGTAGAGAAATGCTACTAAGAGACAAAAGGCAGCAAGATCAAATAGGAAGATTAACTATGAGTACATTTTCTGATTTCTTCCTAAGTATTAAAAAAATATTTTTCAACAACTGGAACATTTTACAGTCAACAGAAAATGGGAACAGGACCTTCAAAGAAAAACCATGGAGAACAGCTTGAAAAACAAAGAACATTAGAAACTTCACTGTGAAGACACAACATTGGAAACCAGAACCACTCATTACAATCTGGTTAAATAGAGGCTTAAAAGGCTTCTACAGCTATGGAAATTGTACCCACTGCAACAACTGCCTACAATTAAAATCCATAAAAAATACTTGCAGGACAGAGAATTTGAAATTCGTGATTTCATTACTTGCAATACACATCATGTGATTTTTGCATAATTTGTCCATGCACAATATATTACATAGGACAAACCACAAGACCATTAAAATTAAGAATTTCAGAGCATAAAAGTAAGATTAGATGTTCTGAGGAAAAATCTACATTTGCCAGACATTTTAATTTGTATCAACACCAAGTCTCATCTCTGAAGTTCATGGATGTTGAGAAGGTCAATACACCACTAAGAAGAGGGAACTGGGAAACCCTGTTATTAAGAAGGGTAGCTTGGTGAATTTTTTCCTTAAAAACTTTCAGAAATAGATATGGATTGAATAAAAATCTAAATTGGAGCCTTATAACAAAATAATCAGCACATGATTAATGTTAAATATAACTATAATACAATCATTTTGACTGCATTACTCCTGAGTAAGACAGCGGTAAAAAAATGCAATGTTGTAGCAACTGACATGAATGGACAACTTTAGACAAACCATTTAGTAGTTGTAACATATATAACACTATTTTATTTATACAGTAGTTATTTTCAACACACATGATAAACACAGGAGGTCAGAAATTGTGACCTTGAGCACACCAGAAAAAAATCTTTTAATTTCATTTACAGAGTAAGATCTAGCCCATTTTATTTCAAAGTTGAGGTCCCAGAAATAAATATAAACCATTTCTCAAATCCCCTTTTTTATATATAAAAAAATACATGAAGGTAATTTAGCAAAGGTGACCTTAATCATCATTGCAGGCTTTTCCCACAGTATTAGTTTAAACTCCCCCACCATACAATAATGTTAAAATATCTCTATTTCCAAGTTATATCCTGTAATACTGATCTTTCCTGTTCTGTGATCTTAAGTTTCTATTTACATAATGCCCAGACTGCTACTAGGTAGGTCTCTCCAGATCTGACTTTGATATGCCCAAAAAGTGCTACAAAGGATTACAAGGGGAGGGACTGTTCAGCTTCCTTTGAAGCAACAAGCAGTTTCTGATAAAACTGAGCTGCAGGAAAGTGCCACCATGGTGATATAATCACACTAGTCACATAGTGCAATAATAGTGGCTCGGCCTCCTCTTCAGCTGCATAAAGAAGCAGGATTGAAACATGAGTAGAGATAGAGATAAAGGTGCTGCAGCACAAATTCAAAATATTGGAGCACTCATTCTTTGCTAGTCACTAAAAAGCAACACAGAGGTTGAATGAGCATAAGCTGGTAAATGTGTCCAGATGAAGCTAATTCTGTGACAAAAGGAAAATGTCATAGGTGTAAAGGATGAATTATATTTTTGATCTTTTTATTCAACTGTTGAAAAGATTACCTACCCGCACAAGAAGACAGAATTAGAACCTCAGCATATAAGTATATACACCTTTGCTTGAATGTGGAAGATTAGTTCACTATACAACAAATAAGTTTGTCACTAGATATAAAGTTGTGAGATTCTCACCCCCCCGCCACAGTAGTTGCAGAAATACAGTTCTTTTAAAAATAAGTAAATAGTTAGAAGTATAAAGATTGAAATTTAAGCTAAAGACTGCACATTTAGGCACTGTCCTTTTTTCTTAAAAAAATGATAACATTTTGTGAGATTAGAAAATAATCAAGAAATGAGTACATATTTAAAAAGTAGAAAATATTATAGCTTAGTGGTAATAAATGAAATACAATTTTATTTTCAGACATTGATACCACAAGTCTTCATTGAGAGTGCTACTTATATTTATTGATTGATATCAGGTATGTTCCACCTGCAGACTAAAATAAGATAAAAATGTATATTTTTTTGAGCTTATGATTATGTATAATGATAAAGGAATACAGTATAACTATTTGTAAATGTGATTTTGATTGTCTTTCAGCCCTTGCAAGTTCTGATGAAGGGACAAAACTAGTCCTGAAATGGTAACTAAAAAGCAAAAATTATGGGAGCATATACTAAGTTTGAAAAGCTTGAACTTAAATAAAGAGAAAAAGAGAATTTTGAAAACACATCAAAGCATCAGAGTCTTTATTTTCAATGATGGATTTGACATGGCATAAATAGCCACGCCACCTCCATGATTTCCACAGTCTTGACAACATATTTGGTGGTGGTAGTATGGGGAAGGAGAAAGGATCTCAGATTTAGAAGTGGGCAGCCATCTGGGAACAAGTGACCACTAAACAGTGTGGTTCAAAATTAGCACAGCCATAGAGACTGCCATACAAAAACAAGAGTATTGAACTTTAGGAAGGCTGACTTTGGGAAAATGAGAGAGTGCCTCAGAAAAGCACTAGCAAATGGGCAAGAAGGAGGGGTGGAGGAACAATGGAGAAAACTCAAAACAGCCATCACAGAGGCAACAAGCCTTTGTGTGAAGCAAATCAACAAAACAAAATGAAGGAAGAAACCACTATGGTTCTCAAAAGAGGTGGAAGGGAACGTTAAGGAGAAAAGGACAGCATTCAGGAAATATAAGGAAACACAGAAGGAGCAGGACAGAGAAATTTATCAGTTAAAGCAGAAGGAGGCAGGGAAGGCAGTCAGGATAGGAAAGGCACAAACTGAGGAGAAGATAGCCAACTCTGTTAAGAAGGGGGATAAAACCTTTTTAGGTATAGGTACATTAGGGAGTGAAGAAAGATCAAGGGAGGGATGCAGAGACTTAATAAGGGGAAGGGAATGTCGGCACAGGGTGACAGTGGAAAAGCAGGGATACTGAATGAATATTTCTGCTCAGTATTCACAACAGAAGAGGAGGAGGAGGCACCTAAACCAAACAAGAGAGAAACTCTGAATAGGGGGGTCAATACCAGTCCATTCACAGAAGAAAGGGTTTTGAAAGAACTCTTGAAACTGAGAGTGGACAAAGCAATGGGGCATGATGGGATTCACCCAAGAATTCTAAAAGAACTAAGGGAAGAACTAGTAACACCACTGACTACTATCTTTGACAAATCATGGGAGGATGGGGTGGTACCTGAGGACTGCAGGAGGGCAAATGTGATTCCACTTCACAAAAGTGGGAGCAGGGCAGAGGCAGGAAACTACGGACCAGTTAGTTTGACCTCAATGGTAGGGAAAATGATGGAATCACTTCTGAAGGAAAGAATTGTTGAGTACCTAGAGGCCAGTGGGGCACAGGACCCAAGGCAGAATGGTTTCACAGCAGGAAGGTCATGTCAGACGAACCTAATAGATTTCTCTAACTGGGTGATCAAAGTAGTAGACCAGGGAGGGGCTGTGGATATGGCCTACCTAGATTTTAGCAAGGCATTTGACACAGTCTCACACAAAAGATTAATATGCAAGTTAGCCAGCCTTGGAGTGGGTCCCAAGGTGGTAGCCTGGATAAAAAACTGGCTGGACAACAGGACGCAAAGAGTAATAGTAAACAGAGTCCACAGTGAAGAAAGGAGGGTAACTAGCGGGGTACCGCAGTGTTCGATACTGGGACTGGTCCGCTTTACTGTCTTTATAGGTGACATTGGAGAGCACCTGGAAGGAAAGGTATGTCTCTTTGCAGATGACACAAAGATCTGCAACAGGGTTGATATACAAGGTGAGGTGGAAAGAATGAAAAGGGACTTGGCAAGGTTGGAGGAATGGTCAAATATGTGGCAGCTCAGATTCAATGTAAAGAAGTGCAAGTTAATGCATTTGGGAAACAAAAACCCAGAAGAGTACACAATGGGGGGTGAGTTAATAACAACAACAAAAATCGAAAAAGACATAGGAGTAATTATATCAGAAGACCTAAAGGTGGGCAAGCAATGTGAGAAGGCAGTAAGGAGGGCTGGGGGGATACTGGGATGCATAGGGAGAGGCATCAACAGTAGAAAACTGGAAGTTGTTATCCCTCTGTACACAGAGTTGGTGAGACCCCATCTGGAGTACTGCATGCAATTCTGGAGACCCCATCTCTGCAAAGACATAGACTGAGTGCAGGCTGTTCAGAGCAGGGCAACCAAAATGGTGCAGGGTCTGTACCAGAAGACATACGAGGAGAGACTAAAGCAGCTTAATATGTATACCCTTGAGGAAAGGAGGGAGAGGGGGAACATGATAGAAACTTTCAAGTATCTCAAGGGAATTAACAAAGAACAAGAGGGTAGCATCTCTCAGAAGAGATGTGCAAGAACAAGGGGGCACAATTTGAAGATAGAGGAGGGGATAGCTCAGAGGTAATGTTAGAAAGTATTTTTTTCACAGAGAGGGTTGTGGATGCATGGAACAGCCTTCATGAGGAGGTTGTGGAGTCAGGAACAGTGGGAGAATTCAAGAATGCATGGGACAAGCATAAGGCAATTCTAGTGGGTTGTAGGAGGAAGTAAGCTGTTGATTAACTAGAATCTGCAGCTTATCCATCAGGCAGGGAAATGGGCAGACTAGGTGGGTCAAGCGGTCCTTATCTGCCATCAAATTCTATGTTTCTATGTAGTCTGGGATGGATACCTGGGAGTCAGGAGATCGTGAAGAGACCCAGATTTCTGTGATGCAAAGGAGGTCTGGGGAGTATTGGGTGACCAAGACTTGGATTTCTTCAAGCTTTGGGAGGAGGCTTCTAGCATTTAAGTGACAGACTTTAAGACCTTTTGGAAGATCCAAAAGTGGGAGAGGTGGCTAGGATTGGGGTGGATGTCACCAGAGAGAATGAGGAGAAGGAAACAGAGAAGATACTGCTGAAGTGTAAGAAGCTTACTTCTAGGGTTTGGGGAGAGAAAATGTTTATTCTAGAGAGGGGGAATAGGTGATAGAGGAGTTCAAATTTGAGAGAATAGGAGGCAAGGAGACCTGGATCAGGGAGAGGGGTGGCCAACTGAGGGGTGATGGGGAGGGGAGAGGAGGTGTTGGGGAAGAGTTAATTTTGAAGAAAGGCATAATTGCTTTGGAATGAAAATCTGAAGGTCAATACTAGAAACAACAAATGTAGATAACAACAGTATAAAACAGTAACCACAATTTTGTAACTAAGCAAGAAGAAATAGTGAGCTGTTTCTATGATTTCTATCAGAACTTTATAGACCCACAGACAAATTGTCAGCTAAAGACAATCAAGCATATTGTTGTAATGTACTTACTCCAGAATTGTTAAAGGCAGAGGGCAAAGAACAACTTATCAATCCATTACCAGAACAAGTAAGTAAAAATGTTTCTGAAGATATGAGAAAAGTCAAGACACCTGGGAAGGATGGGTTTTTAATAGAATTTTATATAACATTTTTTCAAGAATTTAAAGTAACCGTTGTGTTATTGTTTAAACAAATTCAATAGACAGTTCAACATCCAATGAATTTACAGAAGCTGATATTACAATGATTCCTAAACATAAAAAACATCCAATCACAAGTTTTCCCTTGACCCCCCAAAGAAATGAACCAGAAGCACACCATTTGGAATCTTTGGATGCTTATCAGCAAACACATTTATTAATTACTTTGGCACAATCCATCCATCTACAGTTCAATTGTCATGTCCAATCACATACATTTATCATAACATAATTTAGTCTTCAACATTCTTCTCCTTCTGGCCTCATCTTCCTCCTGGTTGTTATCTTCCTTCCATTATTACAGGTCTGGACACTGAATCTGTCCCCCTTCTCTGTCACCAGAAGCAGGCCAGTTTCTTGTTAAACCCAGGCCTCCCCTTCCAGGCCTGGACATTCTGTATCCAGCACCCAGACCTATTCTCCCTCCCCCTTTTAATCCATGCCTGGGCTCCTTGGCCCAGCCCGTGGTCCTACCCCCTCCCCCTTTTATTTCTTCTACCCCTTTATCTCTCTCCTCCCTCAGCACCCTTCTCATGTGCTCCTTGTTATACCTTCCATCCATTGGGCACACCATGCCCCCCCGGGTGGGGCTCCACCTAGTTCCCTGGACCTCAGCTGCCTCTTCACAGCTCCACATATATGGACCCCATGATCCAGGGCCCCTCGGGCACCAGCCATTCTTACCCACTCTAAACTATGTGCCCAAACCTGTTCCCCCATGGCCCCTCCTTACAGGGTGGGTGAGAAAATCTCAGCAAAAGAGATCTAGCTGCCTGTAAGCTGCCCTTAAATAACCCATTAGGACCCCAATCAGGACCCCATTGGCCCTTCCCCCTGGCCAATCCCCCAGGCCAATGGGCTTCTTGTCATATGACACCCACCCTTGTCCCCACCCCTCCTTGTGATGTCAATGGCCCCTCCCTCCCCTTCCTCCTCTGGCCCCAGGCTTCCTACCTGATTTCTGGGAGGGCCTGGGATAACCCTGGCTTGCCCTTTAATTAGCAAGTTTAATTGTCCATTGATCCCCCCGGAAATGAACCATAAGCTTTCAATTTGGTTTTGGACCCTAATATAGATAGGTCAGGCAGTGGATTGAGGGGACTATCCCCTGGGCAAAGGGCTTTCAGGGACCTGGTGGATCAGTGCGTGCTATGTGATGTTTGGCATGTCCTGCACCCCAACTCCAAGGAGTATACCTTTAGCTCACCGGTGCATGGATCTCAATCTCGCATCAATTATGTATTAATTTCCCAGGAACTCTTGCCCGGGGTTATGTCTGCCGCAATCCAGCCTGGTCCTATTTCTGACTATTCCCTTGTGGTATGCAATATAGCTTTTCTTAATACACCCAGAAGAGAGACCCGTTGGAAACTCAACGAACAATTAATAAAAGATGCCAGGTATTGCAAGCTTATAAAAGAACAGATCAAGCTCTTCTCCTTATCTAGCCCGATTGATAGTGTAAAGCTGGATATTTTATGGGGTGCCTTCAAGGCCTATATGAGGGGAATCCTTATCAGCTTAGCATCTAAGAGAAAAGGGTACAAGAGGAAGAATTACTATTTTTACTGTCCCAACTACGGCTCCTAGATGCTAACTCTTCTGTCAACACTTCAAGTGAGGACAGAAAGAAGCTTCTGGTAGCCAGGAATAAATACTTAAACTTGCTGAGGGAAAAGGCGGAGTTAGCTATTATTCAAACCAGAGCTAGTTATGCGGATCTGGGAGAAAAGGTGTGGCGATTACTTGCACTTTGGTTAAAACAACAGGGATCTGCAAGATTCATCCCCCCAATTCGAGCCCAGGTGGACGAGTCTCTGAGAGTATCCCCTTCGGAGATAGTACAAGAGTTTGCATTGTACTATGAACAAATATACAAGGATATAGAGTGCCCTCCCTGTTCGGAGATTCTGGAGGCATATTTAAAGGACTCCCATCTGCCTACCCTATCAGAACAGCACAGGAACTTCTTAGCCTCACCAATATCACTGGAGGAGATCTCAGAGACTATTGGAGCCTTGCCCTCAGACAAGGTCCCGGGGCCGGATGGCTACTCCTCATTATTTTATAAAGCTTTCCAAGAACTCTTATTGCCGGTGCTTCGCCGGCTGTTTCAACACATTCTGTCCGGGGTTGGGGTAGATACCTATCTGTTTGAAGCCCTGATTGTCCTTCTCCCCAAGCTGGACAAGGATCCAGAGTTAGTACAAAGTTGCAGGCCCATATCCCTTTTAAATCAAGATATTAAAATCCTCTTAAAAATATTGGCCGATAGGTTAACAATGGTTCTCCTGGATCTGATAGGCATGACTCAGGAGGGGTACGTGAAAGGACAATCATCTTCAGATCATCTGCGTACTCTTTCACATGTCTTCTCGGAGTCCAGGGATGCCACTTTTCCTGCCAGGCTGGTCTCCCTGGATGCCAAGAAGGCATTTGACCATGTGAATTGGAATTTCCTATTTCATGTTCTCAAGGCCTTCCAGTTTCCTACCACCTTTATAGACTGGATTCATGCACTATATCAAGCCTCATCAGCTAAGATTTCGGGAAATGGTGCATTTTCTAAGACCTTCTTTTTATACTCAGGTACCAGACAGGGTTGCCCCTTCTGCCCCTCTTATTTAACCTTTATTTGGAACCTCTTATCTAAAATACCCTCAGCAATGAGGGGATACAGGGCATTAGGGTGGGGTGTAACAAGGTCAAGAACACAGCATATGCGGATGATCTTCTTCTGTATCTATCGCACCCGGTGTCATCTATTCTGGTTTTGTTAGGGGAAATTGCTAAATTTAGTTCCCTTTCAAATTGTAAGTTAAATGCTAACAAATCTTCCTTCTTTCCCCTGAATCACAAGGTCTTCAAGGCCGCTATTACCCCTTTTGGTTTGTGTTGGGCACCCCAGATGTTAAAATATCTGGGTATCAAATTAATGCATAATTCCTCAGCATGGTTAAAAGAAAACTCGGAACCTCTCTCCCAGTTAATCATTCAGGATCTGGACAGATGGTCCAAACTCCCAGTTTTACTATGGGTCCAGATTAACATAATCAAGATGAATATTTTCTCACTAATTTTTTACCCCCTCTCTCTTCTTAATTCATTTATCCCTTTATCCTGGTTTCAGAAACTGCATAGAATTTTCACCAACTTTATTTGGTCAAATAAATACCCCGAATTGGCATATTACAAGCTGGCCACCTCTAAAATGGATGGGGGACTGCGGATCCCTCACTTGGCAATTTATTATTGGGCCAGCCACCTGGCTAAATGTCTGAAGTGGGTGTGCCCGGGCTCGGAGAACCTGAGACTGACTTGGCTCAAAATAGAACTAGACTTAATTTGGTCTATGAATATAGATCCCCTAACCCTGTTTTATGTCAAAGTGTCTCATTTGCAAGGTACTGAGAAATGTCCCACCTTTATGACTTCTTTAAAAGTCTATGCTCAGCTCTGCTCTTTCCTGCGCTATACTCCTTATTTGGACCTGTCCCAATCTATCTGGAACTCTCCGGCCTTTACTATGAATAAACAGTTGATTCCCTGCATATGATCGCCTCAGCTGGGTGAAGGGATAGTATCTATGTTTTTGGATGATGAAGGAAAGTGGCTTCCAGTAACTGAGCTTATCCGGAAATTTAATATCCCAGCATGTTCACAATTCAAAGAGCTCCAACTAAAGCACTTGTTTGCAACGGTATTGGGTAGCACCCCCCCTTGCCAGTCAGTTAGAGCATTGATTCCGGAGACTTCTTCTCTATTAGGGTCCTCGGTTGTCATTTCTAAGTTATATCAGGATTTGTTTTACAGATGTATGGGGGCACTTTCAGACTGACTAGGTTCTGAGGATCTATTTTTCCCCAATATACTCTCAACTGGTGGGTCTTATGGAAGTCCTGTCATAAGTATGTGTCTCAAGACAGATGGCGCCTTATGCAGTATCCCATCTTACACAATATGTATTATACCTCAGTCAAGTTAGAGAAATGGGGCCTTCTTGAATCAAACGTATGCATCAGATGCTCCCAGGGGGAAGGAACACTCCTTCACATATTCTGGTCATGTCCCAAAATAACTTCTCTGTGGGATACTATTAAAACCAACCAGGATCCCTTATTGGGTTTGCAGGATTGTTTCACACCTGACATTTGTCTCCTGGGGGACTTGTCCTCCATCAAGGTTAAGGCTAGGAGATTTCACATTTCCATGATTGCATTATCTGTCAAAAAACTTATATTACGGCATTGGAAAGATATGGTTGCCCCGACATTCCAGGAATGGGTGAATGAAATCCTAGCTAACCTTCGCACTGAGAAAGCTATAGCTAGTCTCCACAATAGATTACCAGCTTATACACACCTCTGGGATCCCCTTCACACCTTGATTATGACTATTCGGATATAAGTTTTGTTATATACTAATTATCCCTGTACACATAAGCATCCTGTCTTAAGAGCTCATGTTATAAGGTGGCATAATACTGCTGTACGGGGGAGGGGGTGCGAGGGTGGGGGCAGTTTGAGTACTGTATTTTAAATAAGTTGTACATGTCATATTTGCTGCCTCCAAAATTGTGGAAAAACTTCTTAATAAAGTTTGAATTGAAAAAAAAAGAAATGAACCATAAGCACACCATTTAGAATCTTTGAATGCTCATCGGCAAACATATGTATTAATTTCTATTGGCACAGTCCATCCATCTACAGTTCAATTGTCATGTTCAATCACATGCATTTATCATAACATAATTTAGTCATCAACATTCTTCTCCTTTTGGCCTCATATTTCTCCTGGTTGTTATCTTTTTTCTGTTCTTCTGGGTCCGGACACTGAATCTGGCCCCCTCCTCTGTCACCAGAACCAGGACAGTTCCCTATTACACCCGGGACTCCCCTTCCAGGCCTGGATATGCTGTATCCAGCACCAAGACCTATTCCCCCTTCCCCTTTTAATCCATGCCTGGGCTCCTTACCCCAGCCCATGGTCCTACCCCACCCCCACCTCTAGCTCCCTCCCCTTTATTTCTTCCATTGCCTCACCTCCCACTTGCA
Source organism: Neoceratodus forsteri (assembly GCA_016271365.2). Taxonomy (NCBI): domain Eukaryota; kingdom Metazoa; phylum Chordata; order Ceratodontiformes; family Ceratodontidae; genus Neoceratodus; species Neoceratodus forsteri. The sequence goes on from JADMNL010000022.1 coordinate 133,530,483, forward strand.
CTTGAATGGTGGGGCTCCTCCCATGTGGGTTAAAACCTCAGGCCTTTTTGGACTATCCTCCCTTCTAGCTCACTAATCAGCCTTAGGAATAGACACATCCCAAACTCGGTCAGGTGCACCCCATCTAATCTGTAGATTGCAGCCTGCTTGTATGTTATGTCCCTGTGCTGGATGTATACCCCCCATCTCTATGACCGCTCTCACCACCCTTCTGTTGAGCCACATCCTGACCTTCTCTATAAGCTTGATGCCCTTGGATCCCCTCCACACCCTCCTGGATGTGATCTCGGACCAGTCGATGGTCATGTCCGGCCACCACCCTCTAATCGTTTCAAAATCTCTCAACATATTTTGCCCTAACTCCCCCCCCAGGTTATCCCTTGCAGGTTATTGCCACCTAAATGTACCACAATGCAATTTGGCCTACCCCCATTGCCTCTTCAATTCCTGCAGGAGATGAAACAGCTGGGCCAATTTCATACCCCTGATACCTTTCCATCGTACTGTGGTGCAATTTGACTCTGGGTGCAGTTGGGTTCTTCTGCCTGTGGTGGCTGTAAACCATTCTGCCCAGTACGCAAATGAATGCCCCACGATCCACACCTTTCATCTGCTACCTAACATGGGAACAAAAGAAAATAGTGTGAGTCATCATTTTTTAGCACCTGGCATACTGTTTGTAACTGTCTGACCTCTGTTGGCTGATTCCTTTCAGTTCCTTCACTGTGTCCCCCCCTTTTTGCCACCTCTAAGGGCCACACCAATCCTGAAACAGTGCGGGGTGAATTCACCTGGATCTTTACTTATAAAAGCTAGCGTCTTCCTCATTACTGCCCCCACCTGGAATGCCATGACTTGTATTCTGTCCCCATGCCAGAACATCGTCCCTCTGGCACTGCCCCTGTGGTTCTCATACTCCTCCCATGCAGCCACAACACAACTTGGCACCCCGGGCTTCCGGTGCAAGGTCTTTGTGGTCCCCCGCCAATTCTGGTCCATTTTTGACCTGGCCAACCTGATGGAGATGGTGCCCTCCTCTACCCATACCATTTCTTGTTGTAATGAGAGTTTGGGTGCCCCTTTTGGGCCACACCTCCCCCACCCTGAATGCCCCAGCTGCCATTACTGCAAAGACTACCCTGAAAAGGTTGGACTCCTGGGCCAAGCTGCACATGCTCCATGTGGCCCCCAACACCTTGTCCAGCAGTTGGTCCCCAATCAGGCACCTGCAATCCTTCCTGATCCCTAGTCCTCTCTGTGATCCAGCGAGCATCCTCTTGACCATCCTGTCCGCTGTGGCATCTGGCCAGATTCCAGAAAGTGGTGTCATTTGGGTCTCAGCTCCAAATCCAAAAGTATTCCAAGAATACAAGTGCAATGTAAGCAAGTGCAATTTATTTAAGCAGAGAGGACCAGCAACAACAAGGGGTCACTCTAGATCACCCAGCACTTTGACTCCTCATGAGTCTTCCTCAGGGGTGTGGTCTAAGCTGGGAAATGGCACTATTTAAATACATAGGTTCATAGGTGCATAGATAAATTCAGGTCCATAAGCTTCAAGAGCCATATAGAGACCTGCCACTAGCTCAGTGGGCAAAAATCCATTTATCTGCTCCCATATACTTATCTAATAAGTTCTTAAAACTGGACAAACTTGCCACTTTCATCACCTGTTTAGGGAGACCATTCCATATTTCCACCATCCTCTGATTGAACCACTTCCCTCTTTGACTTGTTCTATACTTCTCCCCTCTTAGCTGTTTATCATGAACTCTTATACCGGACCTCACATTTTGAACCCTTATACCGGACCTCACATAAGCTCATTAATAATACATGATGTGATATTTGCATATATTTAAATGTATACCATGGTGAGAAAGTGCATATTGATATATAAAAAACATCTAAGTGTTAAAGCACAAAATATTTACATTATTTCTATATAAAAAATTTAAATTATCTATTTGTACCCTACCAGAGACACAAGAAACACAAAAAGTACAAGAACCACTTCAGCATTGTTTACAATCTCAACATATGACAGCAGTTTTAAATAATTTTAAGTAATTTTTAGCAATTTTATCATTTTGCCATTATTGCCATTTCTAAATTTCAAGGAGGCTGCCAATGGCACTCATCCATCTATTAAATGTAAATAAAACAAGGCTAGTGGTTATCTTGGGCGACACCCAATCTTTGATAACTTCTATTTCTTGATTTAACAAAGAAATGTTTTTTTCTTCTTTTCTTTTTTTCTGTGTCCTGAGACTTCTGGTAGATGAAGATTTCTAAAGGAAGAGAGGGAGACAGGGGAAGTTTTGCATGCCCACGGTGGTAAACACTAGTCATACATCTAATTCATTTATTTTCTTTTCAGGAAAGGTTTCAAATCCCACTTTTCATTTAGTCCATTTGGTTTAACACAATTAAGTTTATAAATCCACATACTTTCCTTTTCCAGTAATACAATCGTTCTGTTACCTCCTTGTATTAATGGAAGGACCCATTCTAGATCCATAAATTGAACATCTTCTGGTCTAGAAAAGTGATGTGTAAAAAGATGCATCTCTACTTGTGTGTCCTGTTTCTGATTTAATATTGATCGAATATGTTCTTGAATTCTTTGTTTTAAAGGGTGAACTGTCTTTCCAACATAAATCAAGTTACAAGTACACCATAGTACATAAATCACATAGCTGGTATCACATGTAATAAGCTGTTTAATATCTACTTGGATATTAGGCTCCATTGGATGTTGAAAGATTTTACCTGGCATACTATATTTGCAAACATCGCATCTAGAACATTTGTAGAAGCCAAATGGTCTCTGAGGTAGCCAGGTAGTTCTATCCTCCATTTGTAAGGGTTGTAACCTGCTATGTACCACAATATCTTTTAGATTCTTTGCTCTGCTAAAGGATACTCAGGGGCTAGCCCCCACTGCTGTACCTACTTCGTCATTGGAATACAAAATCTGCCAATTATGGTAAATGAAGTTACTGATTTTACCTGCTTTATGGATGAACTCAGTTATAAAGGTGCAAGGCTGTGTCTGTGCTGTTATAGTGTCTGATGACATCTCTGTAATTAGTTTCTCCTGATCAAGGGCACTCACTTTTTCTTTAAGTTTTTCCAATAATAAATGATTATATCCTCTTGCCATAAATCTACAAATGAGTTCATCTGCTTGTAGATTAAATAAATCCTCAGAGCTGCAATTTCTTCTTATCCTTAATAGCTTACTGTAAGGGATAGAGTCTTTAAGATTTTGGGGGTGGGCAGTAAGACTGAACTGGTAGCTGTGGGTTTACAATAGCCTGATGTATTAATAACCTAAAAGTCCTCACTAACAGTAAGAGTTAAATCTAGGAAATTAAGTGATTTTTTTTGTTCATCTCAAAAGTGAACCGAAGAGTAAAATCGTTATCATTGAGCCATAGTATAAATTCTGGAATTTTCTCAGTGTCTCTTTGCCATATGCACAGAACATCATCAATAAATCTAAACCAGTGTTTTATATTTATTTATTGAAATGTTTCATCAGGAAGGTTACACTGAGCAACAATGATCATCTCATGGTACATCCTGGGGGAAGGGGAGTGGGAACAATAAGTAGTACAACAGGATACATACATCTTAGCAGCATATAAACAGACTGTACAGTTAACACCAACAATAACTAGTAATGTTTCTAGATTAGGATACATTTGTGAGTGGCTGACAAGGGTATAGTCAAAAGATACTCGGGGTGGAAAAGTAGGGGAGATAGAAGTGTTAGGCTGCAGAAGTGCTAGGGTTGCAAGAGGGGTTTGGGACGGGGGCAGATATTTGGCCCAGCTGGAGGAAGGAGGAGGTATAGACCAGCAGCTAAGCAGGAACCTGCAGGGCTAGATGCAGTTGCAATTCATCACTAGGTGGTTTTCTAGGGATGTGGAGAGAGAGAGTAGACTGATAAGGAGTGGTGTATTTGGGACGGTAGTTGGTTCCAGAGCTTAGGTAGGTGATGGGAGAATGCCATTTGGCTGGATGTAGTGTTTCTGTGGGGTATATTCAGTGAACGAGAGTTGTCAGATTGGAGGGTGTATTTGTTGGGGTGGGGGGCAGATAAGGAGGCAGACAGGTAAGAGGGGAGTGAGCCTAGCCAGAATTTAGAGGTAAACTTTTCCATGTGCAATGTTCTCCGGTCTCTAAGTAAGGGAAAATTTAGAGAGCGGTAAAGAGTGCAGTAATGTGTCAGAGCAGGGGCATCCAGGGCAAACCGGCAGAAGGAGTTAAAGAGAAGTTCAAGGTGTCATCTAATACAGTCCCATCAATGGTGTAAAAGGTGGGTAAGGAGGGGAGCCATGCCAACCTCTGCCTAGTACCAAAAGTCATGGAGACTGTTTTCTTTGAGTTTAGGAAGTGGTGCTCACTTAGCCAGAGTTGTACATTTTCAAAATCTAGCTGGAGCCTGGTAGTGACATCAGTGACCAAATTGCCAGTTGTGAACAGAACAGTGTCATCTGCATACATGTGCATGTTAGATGATAAACAAAACTGAGGGAGGTCATTGAGGAAGATTGAAAAAAGTACCGATCCCTGGGGGACTCCTGTGGTAATGGGGAGGGGAGAGGAGATAGCATCAGCTATGCAGACAGATTGTGTTCTGCCTGACAGATAGGACTTGAACCATTCAATGGCATTAGGGGAGAGACCAGCAGTGCTGAGGCAGGACAGGAGTAAAGGGTGGGAGACCGTGTCGAAGGCCTTGGCCAGATCAATAAAAATAGCTAAGGTTATGAGGCCTTTGTCCATGCCCGTGGCCATAGTGCCAGTCAACCATAGCAACGAGGTGGTAGTAGAGTGGTGTTTTCTAAAGCCAGGTTGGAATGGAGTAAGAAAGGAGGAGTCAGTAATGTAGGAGAAGAGTTGTTCGTGTACTATGTGCTCCTGTAGCTTAGCCAGCATAGGAAGGAGAGAGATAGGGTGGTAGTTACTAGGGGAGAAGGGGTCACCTCCTTTAGGGAGTGGTAGGACTGTAGCGTGTTTCCAGGCTGTAGGAACAGTGGAAGAGACAAAGGAGAGGTTTAGAAAGATAGATATAGGATAGGCGATGGCAGGCGCAGACAGAGAAAGAAGCTTAGGGTCCTGGCCATCTGGGGAGGAGCCTTTAGCAAGGTTGATAGACTCAAGGGCTTGTAAGGCAGTAACAGGAGAGATGTGTGTGAAGAAGAAGGAGTAGAGGGAGCTGGATGAGTAGAGAAAGGGGAAACATGGAGTGGAGGTGTTCCTGTGGAGAAGTGCTTGTGCATCAGGGGGACAGTTTGGAGCATTGCGGTGCAGGAGGTGAAATTAAAGTTAAAGCAGTCAGCGACAGCCATAGGATCTGACATGTCTGAGAGATTTAGTCTAAGAGTAGGAGTGGGGGACTTGGTGGAAGGGGAAAAGAGGGACTGGACAACTTTCCAGAATTTGGAAGGTTTGTTTGTGTTGACGTGGAAGTTAGCCTGGTAGTGTACTGTTTTGGCCAGTCGGATAGCTTTGGTACACTTATTTTGAAGCTCCTTGTATCACTGAAGGTCCATGGGATAGTGGGTTATCTTGTGTTTTTGCCAGGCAGTGTCCCGGGCTCTTTGACAGGACAGGAGCTCAGGGGTTACCCAGGGCAGGTGGTTGCCCCAGACTTTAATTTTAAGCAGCGGTGCATGTTGGTTCCTAACATGAAGGAACTTATCACAGAACAGTTGGAGTGCAGTGTCAATTGAGGTGCAGGAGGCAAGTGGGGACCAGTCACTGTTGGTGAGGTCATGATGAAGAGGTAGAGTGTCAAGGGAGGAGTGGGTCCAGGTTAGGAGGATTTTGCAGGGTATTTTTTGCCTATGTATTTTGTTCACCATATATATGGGATGATGGTCACTTAATGCATCAGGTAGGAGGCCAGAGGCCTTGACCCTGCAGGGGATATGACATGAGGACTAGGTCCAGTAGGAAATGGTTATTAGTTTGGTAGTTCATGCGAGTAGGTTCCTGTATTAGTTGTGTCAAGTTTAGTGGCTGTATGTCAGAATGAGTTTTGGCTAGTGTGTTATAAAGCCAATTGATGTTAGGGTCACCCAGTATGTACAGCTCACCAGCATGGGCAAGTGCTGTTAGTTTCTTGATCAGATCAGTGATTTGGGAAGGGGGTTGGCCCGGACGGAAGTATACTGCTGTGATAAATAGAGAGCAGCAGTAGGGAAGCTTCAGGTTGAGGAGGATAGCTTCATGAGAAGAAGGAGAGGTGACTTTAAACACAACTGTGTTCTGTAGGGAGGTGGAGACATAGATCGCCACTCCACCACATCTTTTTTGTCTGTCCATAGGCGTTATGGTGAATCCAGGGATAAGGACTTCTTGGTCCAAGACATGACCTGAGAGCCAAGTTTCCAAGACGATGATGACATCAGGTTTATATTCGAGAACCATGACCTGCAGCATGGGTAGTTTGTTGGTAAGGCTGTGGGCATTTAGGTGGATACTTTTTAGGCCATTCAGGAGGGCTAGGGGAGCAGGGGGGTGTGCAGGGGGGTAGGGGAGCTCATTGAAGGGGGACCAGGGTTGGGATGGACATCACCAACCAGCAGGAGGAGGAGCAGGAAAGTGAGGAATCTAGCTTTGTGGTGATTATGGGTTGCTGAGCAGCATTGAGCATGGTGTCCAGGTAGTTGTACACTACAGGGAGAAGCTGAAGATATATTGAGCAGCATGATCAGTAGGTCAAGCAGGCAAGTAAGAGAGGCACAAGGTAGTGAGGGGTAGTGCGGATAATTGGTGTGGCACAGTGTCAGGGTGTGTGCCAGTATTCCAAGGTTGTTTACTGTGGCAGCTTCAGGGAGAGCAGCCGGATACGTTGACGATGAAGCAGGCGTACCTGTCATCCCTAGGATGGCGCTGATCAATAACACCAAGATTAGGTGATGTGAGTAAGGTAAGCACATGTTAAGCAGCTGCATAGTGGCAGGAGATAGTTTATGGTGCCTGTGAAGGTAATGCTGAGATAGCTGTAGGGTGAGCAAATCATTTCCGCATCCCCTAATGGTGAGAGAATATAAGGAGCCAATGGGAAAGTTGACTATTAGTAATTTCAGGTCATGTGACTTGCTAGCTATAAATATAATGGTCGAGATAGGGCAGGCAGGTGGGGGGGTTGGTGGGGAGCTAGGGTGCAGCACCGGTGGGCCAGCAGCAGTACCTCTTCAGGCTTTGTGGCCAGGCTTGTGGTCTTGGGCGGCGGCTCCAGGGATACCGTCTGCCTAGGGACCAGGTCCTGAGATCCGGCAGAGTTGTGCTCCCTGGTCAGGGGCAGAGATCAGCTGCAGGACAGAGATAGACAAGGGAATTTAAGAGGAGGCTGAGGGCTGTCTGGCAGACAGGCACAGCAGGAGAATTTGCAAGACAAAGGGGTAGAGGCACCAAAGGGCATTGAGACAGACAGATATTCAGGAAAGGACTGTTATCACTCTTAGTCAGTAAATTGGCTCTAAATGCAACAGTTTAAACAATTTATGCTTTTCATCAGTAATTACAGGTCTTTTAGGCTTTGATTAAATTAAAAAAATGCAGTTTAAACAGCGCCATGTGGCAAACAGACAAGGAGTGGAAAGTGACCAATCAGAGCGTAGCCGCATGAAGCGCTCACTTTCCGATTGGTTCAGCAGCAACTGTACCTCTTCAAGCTTTGTGACTGGGCTTGCAGTCTCGGGCAGCGGCTCTAGGGATGCCGTCTGTCTTGGGGTTGGGTCCTGAGATCCAGCAGAGCTGTGCACCCTGGTCAGGGGCAGGAATCAGCTCTTCAGGCTTTGTGGCCAGGCTTGCAGTCTCAGGCGTGGCTCCTGGGATGCTGTCCATCTGGGGGCTGGGTCCTGAGAGCCAGCAGAGCTGTGTGCCCTGATGAGGGGCAGGGATCAGCTCTTCAGGCATTGTGGCAGGGCTTTCAGTCTCGGGCGGCAGCTCCAGGGATGCCGTCCATCCGGGGATCGGGTCCTGAGATCTGGCAGAGCTGTGTGCCCTGGTCAGGGGCAGGGATCAGCTTTTCAGGCTTTGTGGCCGGGCTTTTGGTCTCGAGCGGTGGCCCTAGGGATGCCGCCCATCCGGGGTCCAGGTCCTGAGATCTGGCTGAGCTGTGCACCCTGGTAAATGGGCAGTATGGATTTACTTCCTGGTTGAATATGATCATGTGTTCCCAATGCCCCAAAAACAGGTTGGCATGACTGGATGCCATGGCTGCGCCCATGGCAGTGCCACACTCCTGCAAATAAAACTGGTTCTCAAATTTAAAATAATTCTGTTTCAAGATGAACTCAAGGGCTTCCACCACAAATTTTTTAGGTATGGTTTTTTCCAAAGGTGACCTGTCCACCCTCTGTCCAGACATACCCAGCTCACTCTCACTAATTGAACCACTATCATGGCATGCACCATCCCTGATCCCCATTTTTCTACCACAAATCTCTTGACCTGCTTGTCCTGGACCCGGCTCTGTCCTGTCCCACCCCTGTCTAGCTCTGAACTCCTGGAAGCTGGCCCAAGCCCCTTCATATGCTGTCAGAGTCCTGGTTGCCCAGGATCCCTAGTACAGTGCTCTTGCAATGGACCTCCAATCTCCCACATCCAGTCTGGGACCTTGGTCCTGCGTGCCACTGCTTGTGGCTCCAGACTCCGGAACCTGTAGAGCTGTAAGTGGGAAAGACTGTCAGCCATTTCATTCTTGATTCCTGGAATATGCTGTGCTTTGACTGACACATTCGGTTCCAGCCCCAACAGTACTAATCTACTCATTACTCAGCCAACTGTCTCTGTCCTCCTGCCCTGCCTGTTGATGACCTCCACCACTACTTTATTGTTGCACCACAGCATGATCCATTTTACCCTCATCTGCTGTCCCCAAACCTGCATAGTTGCCCAAATTGGGAATATTTCCAAAAAAGTGATATCTCTCAAAAGGCCTTTCTACCCCCATTGGCTTGGTCATGCCTCCGCCATCCATTAACCTTTAAAATATCCCCCCATCCCCAGCACCCCTGAGGCATTGGTGTATTGCTCTAGGTCTGTGTTGTGCTCCCATTCCACCTGCCTGAACGTTACCCCATTATACTGGTCTAGGAATTCCTGGCAAACCTTGAAGTCCCCCTGTATGCCCTTTGAGATGTCCACCAAGAGGTGCGGCTTCTTTGCCTTTCCAGTCACCCTCCCTTTCCCTGCCCATTCCTCCTGCTCCTTCTGTTTCCACTGCACCTCTTCCTCTCTTCCTTCTGTTTTGCCACCACCATGAGCTCTGACATTTGCCCCATCAGTTTAGCAGCTTCCTCCATCATCCTCTTACTGGTCCTCTGTTGTTTCTTAGGCATTATCTCTACAAAATTACTATGAGTGGAATAAGAAAGAAATGCCGGCATACTCCTTTCGGCCCTCCTCTGTTGGCTCGCTCTGGCACTAAGCCTCCAGTCATAGCTGGGCTTGACTCTAGCTGGGGATTGCCTAAGACTGATGATGACTGACCCCACCTGGCTGTGCCCCTCCCCACCCAGCCCCATGTTCCCTGTGTTTGACCTCCTCCAGCTCCGCCCCTAGGCCTTGTGCTCCTGTGGTCTGATGTTCCCCCCCTTTGGTACCCTGGGCCACCTTATCCCTCTCATAATCCCTGGTAGCCCCTCCCTGACTTCCCTCCTTGCTCCAGGTGCTTGTGCATCGAAGGAAAGGTCCCCCCAGCAAGAAGTCAGGCATCCTGCTGCTGTTGGCCTCGTATTGTGGATTTTTCATTTGGCCTAAGCCCCACCTGGCTCCTCCTGGGCCCTCCTCCTGGGCCCCTAGCATGCTGTTGACTCCCTGTCTGGGGCTGGGGAGCATCCTCAGAGGCCAGAACTTCTTCTTATTCCCCTCCAAGGCCCCCTGCCTCCATGGCTGTCTCACCTCTTCGTGCCTGCCACCTGTGCCCCAAATGGATGCGGCTGTATCAAGGCCCAAACCCATCTGCCACATCATGCATGCCCGGGAAACAGTGAAACAGTTCTGCCTTTTAAGCCCCAGTCCCTGCCTGGTGGAGGCTTGACCACTTCTCTTCCTGGCTCTTGCTGTGTAGGCCTTCCCTGCAGTGCTGTATTGCCTCCAGACATCCTCTACTGCATGTTGTTTGACCCTCAGGTGGTCCAATGTAGCCCTGTCCCCCTGTAACCCCCCCTCCCCTACTGGTGCCTTCTTCTGGGCCCGTCTCAGTGCCCCGAAAGCCCTGGTGCATCCCCAGCTTATGGCAACTGCCTTAGTACTGCCCTGCACAATCCATGTGCTGCCCTGTGCAGCAGTCCCCCTGGATTCTGTTTCCAGGTCATCACACACCCTGTCAGTATGAGCTGCATCAAGCTCCTGCCTGTCTTCCCTCCTCACCATATCCATCACAAGCACCTGACTGGGCCTTCCACCTTGAAGCAATGCTGCATCATGCAGTCTAGAAGAGGAGGCCTCTCTCCATCTACCCAGATGTTCAACACTCCAGAGGCCCTATGCCCCAATCCACTGGCTGGCACTCACCATGCTAACGCTCTGCTCCTCCCATTGCTGCCCACCAGACATATGGTCTCCATGGCCCAACCCTTGGTTTGCGATTCCCTCAAGTAGTTAGACTCCCCCAGCATTCTGGCTCCACAAACAGAAACCAAATGAAATGACTAATAAAACAATGCAAATTACATCCCTGGGCCCTCCCGTTGCAGTTAAAGCTACAAACCATGCTGCTGTTTGCTGCTGTGTGGCCGTACCAGTGGCCTACCAAAAAACGCTGCCCCCACAGTGAAGTAAATTCACAAGCAACCATCCTATTTAAAAAACCCTCTTTGCAGCCCAAGCTGCTGCCCACTGCCATGTGGTCTGCCCACAACCTGGCTGACCAAACTCCGTGCCCCCAATACCTGCAGTGAGGCATACTCCTGTCCTCTCGCTTGAGCATGTGGACCCAGAAAAAATTGCTCTGTGCATTTTAAAACAGCCAAACCAAAGCGCAAAAATCTTTGCAGTGATGCTGCTGCCACGTGGTTCACCCATGACCCAAACAACACCCAACAGGATTTGCCCTACAGCTTGCAGCCAGGCCATGCTCTAGCCTCTGGCTAGTTTAAGCAACAAAACCACCAGCTGCTACATTCCTTCTCACACAAATACTGAAAACAACTCCTTAAAGCAACAAAATCACAGCAGTTGCTACATTCTTTCTCACACAAATATTACAAACAATTTCTTAAACAACAAAAACACAGCAGTTGCTAACATACTTCCTAAAAAACAATTTTGTGTCTACATGGCTGGCCCTTTTAAAACCACACAATTTCCACTGAGCCTAGCCATGCTACCACCACATAGCCTATAGTGGACTAGTTAAACAGATTGTGCCTTACCTTGTTCGCCAATGAATGTACTGAAACTGAAAAAAAAAGCCCAGCAAAAGAGGGCTAGCTGCCTGTGAGCTGCCCTTAAATAACCCATTAGGACACCAATCAGGACTCCTCTTGGCCCTTCCCCTTGGCTAATCCACCAGGCCCCTGGGCTTCTTGTCATATGATGCCGCCCTTGTCACTGCCCCTGCCTTGTGATGTCATTGGCTCCTCCCCCTCCCCTCCCCCAGCCCCAGGCTTCCTTCCTTGATTTCTGGAAGGGGTCTGGGACAACCTAGCTTGCCCTTTAGTTGGCAAGCTTAGTTTACATTGATTGCCAAAATGCTCCTCATCTGCTAATGTAAAATAATTTGTGAACTCATTGTATTTCATCAAATGGGTTTATTCCAATGAGAATAATTTAAACAGGAATTCTTAAGTTACAGTTAATATTCATAAAATGCTAAAACATGCAGTATTCTGACTGCATTCGATGCCTGAAAGGCCTGTAACATGTTGGAGTGGGATAGGTTTATAGCACTGCAGGCAAGGGACATTCCTGTTACATTTACTAATATAGTTAACATTTCATGTATTACAATCTTAAATCTCACATTAAAACAAATCCTAGTAAAACTAGGGATTTTATTTTAGGAAGATTGGTGTGACAGGGTTGTCTCCTTTCCCTGTCTTTGTTCATTTTGAGTTTAGATACATTTTTACTCCTGGTTAAAAGGAATTACAACACTGAAGACATTAAAGTAAAAGTAAATACCTCAGACAACCTTTTCATAATGATGTCAAATCCTTGAGTGATTTCAGAATTAATACAATGAACAGATTGTCAAAACTTGCCCGGTAAACTGTGAATTATAAAAAAAAATAGTCCTGATTCTTAATGATCCACAGGAGCATTTGTTATATCAATTAGTAGAACAACTTCTAGCAGTGATAAAACATTATACAGAACATTAGGGGCTTAAAGTGACAAAACAATATCTAAATTCGTGTGTATATCTACACAGATATGTGTGAGAAAGTGAAAAATACATTTGCTAGTCTGACAATTCCCTTATTTATGGGAGAAAGTACAATTATTCAAAATGGTTGCAATCCCTATGTTTTTTATATCTCTTGAAAACTGCACTATGTGAAGCTGTTGGCCTATGATTTAATAAAATATGTGATTTTATGATGGAAAGTATGTCAAACCACAAGAAACCTTGACTTCCGCAGAAAAGTAAAATTGCCAAATGAGGAAGGAAGGAGGGCTTATGTGTTCAGACTTCTGTGCATAATAGTTAACCTTTTCAGAAAATTTAGCATTTAAATGGGCAAAGACCCAACAAAGCAATGACATTCTGGAGGCTCAGCTATGCAGTTTAGTTTATGGTAACATGCCTTCACTTAATCATTTATGGTCTAATCCAGAAGACTACAAAAAGAGGATCGATGAAAGTCTAATGATCATTAGAAAAAATATCCATTATAAACAAATAAGCAAAATCAAACCCAGTTTTAATATCTACAGCATATTAAGGTTTGGTTCCACTACAGGATTGAAATAAACCAGAAGAGCGTTTGCTCCATGATTTGGATTGAGAGGGCTAACTCTAAGTGAGAACACTTAATCCAAAATAACATTTTTTTGGGCATGAAAGTATTGTAAGGATCTATATGGGCTAGCAGATACTTTTAAAAATATTTCCCAATTGCCCATATTTTCAATATGAAGATGACTGAATTCCTCAAGCTGTCCCAGGGAGCTAAAACAATTTATAACAAGCATTTGTCAAAGCCAAATGTTGATTGCTTATATGTGCTTTTTAGGTATTTGGAAGTGAAAGTACCATGACTAAGAACTGTCATGTGCACCCCCCCCCCAAGACATCCACTATGTCTTTCTGTTCAGTATTCACAGAAAAGGGAAGGGGCAAGGGCCAGACCAGTACAGCAGTTGCAAGGACGTGAAGAGGTGGACAATAGTCCATTCACAGGCAGAAGAATCCTGCAGAAGGTGAGTAAATTGAAGGTGGACAAAGGAATGGGACCAGGTGGCATATACCCAAGGATATTAAAAGAACTGTGAAGGGAAAAAGCAGTACCTCTGGCAGGCATGTTGACTGAGTCATTCAACACAGGGGTGGTACCAGAGAGTTGGAGGACGGCACATGTGGTCCCTCTATACAAAGCCAGCAGTAGGGAGGAGGCAGGGAACTATAGACCGGTCAGCCTCACTTCAATAGTGTGGAAGATCATGGAGACATTGGTTAAAGAAAGGATAGTGGGGCATCTATAAGCCAACAGAGGCCAGGACCATAGGCAACAAGGATTCACAGTGGGGAGGTCATGTCAGACAAATCTGGTTGATCTCTTTGACTGGGTGACAAAGGAAGTAAATCAGGGTGGGGCAGTAGACAATGCTTACCTTGATGTGAGCAAAGCCTTTGACACCGTCCCACATAGGAGGCTGATAAACTAGCTGATTAGGCTGGGCATGGATGAAAGGGTGGTAGACTGGGTTAGAAACTGGGTAATAGACAGGAGGCAGAGAGTGGTGGTAAATGGGGTGCTGTCTGAGGAGAGGGGTGACCAGTGGGGTGCCACAGGGAGTAGTCCTGGGGCCAGTCCTGTTCAATGTCTTCATTAGTACATTGCAAAAGGGCTGAAGGGAAAGGTCTGCCTGTTTGCAGATGACACCAAGATGTGTAACACAATGGATACCCCAGAGGGGTGGAGAAAATGTGGAGGGACCTGGGGAAGCGTGAGAAATGGTCCGAGGACTGGCAACTGAAGTTCAATTCAAAAAAGTGCAAAATTATGCACCTGGGACACAGAAACCCTGGGGAAAGGTACAGGATGGGGGGTTGCTGCCAGTCACAGAGAAGGAAAGGGACCTGGGGGTTCTTATTTCAGATGACCTGAAAATGTCAAAGTGGTAAGGCAGCTGGGAGGGCCAGTGACATGCTGGGGTGCATAGACAGGGGTATCACCAGCATAAGGAGGGAGGTAGTGATGCTGTTATATAAAACCATGGTCAGGCTTCTCATGGAGTACTGTGTGCAGTTCTGGAGGTCGCACCTTCGTAAGGATATTAACAGGCTGGAGATGGTGCAGAGAAGGGCGAATGAGATGGTACAGAGCTTGCAACACAAGACTTATGAGGAAAAATTAAGGGACCTCAATGTGTACTCACTGGAAGAGAGGAGGAAAAGAGGGGATATGATAGAAACATTCAAGTACCTCAAGGGTATAAATATAACTACTGAGAAGGAGGAGACAACTGCTATAGGCATATGTGCCAGCTTCTGTGTGATATTCTTTTGTTCTTATAAATCTGTAATCTACAGTATTTCAGTAAAACCACATGGCCACACTACCTTCTTTAGGAAATTTTATGCTGGTTGATGCCTGGTGTCAGATGGCAGACAGAAGACTCACCAGATTGTGTTGCCATTTGAAAAACTTCATAGAGTGTTCTTTCACTAGAACGCATTTTGGAAAGCTGGTGAAGGTCTCACAATTTTTATTATGATTTTATCTCCTTGTGTCTGTTCCCTTTGGTCCCCCCACCCCCACACCCCAACAGTCATCAGTGGCCACAGCTGCAGCCTTCTTCTTGGCAAGATGGTGGGTGAGAAACATAGAAACAGAATTTGATGGCAAATAAGGACCACTTGGCCTACCTGGTCTGCCCATTTCCCTACCTGATGGATAAGCTGCAGATTCTAGTTAATCAACAGCTTACTTCCTCCTACCCCACAGTAAAATTGCCTTATGTCTGTCTGTGAGCAGCTGCCTTCACAGTCTGTGAAGTCTGATGTCTTTCAGTGCCGCTTATTGGTCATCTTCCAACACAGGCGAGGTGCTGCCAGGCCCAAACTAACTAAAGACAAGCAGGTTTCAAAGTAGGGATGAAATGGAGTGAGCAAGAATCAAGTACTCATTCAGATGTGGTGTTGATTTTAAGATCAGCATACTGGTGTGGACACTGCAAATAGAACCCCAGTTCTTTAAGCAGCCTTAAGAAGAGTAAAGGCTTCTTGAAGCACTGGGGCTCTGTTTATTGTTCTGTAAGTGGGCTGCATCTAATTCGGTAATTTACTGTACCTTACATCTGGATGTATGGTAGGCTCAACTTTAAATAAACACTGCACCTGAATTAACACATGGTGCCACAGAAACATAGAATTTGTCAACAGAAAAAGACCACTCAGCCCACCCAGTCTGCCCAAGTGTTTGCTACCTACTTGTAACTCCTGCCTGTATATGTTACTGCATGTCTTATTCTGCCTGTGTCCATCAGCACCTCCTTGTGAAAGAGCTTGCTTGATGGATTTTTCCTGCAATGAACTTGAACCTACTCCACTTCAATGCCCCTATTGATCTCCGTTGACCTCCTTCTTCCCCTTTTTCTAATATACCCCTATATTTATCCCATGCATGCTTCATGCCCCCTACCATTTTAGTGTCCACCACTTCTCCTGGTGGTCTGTTCAAGGCATCTACCACCCTTTCAGTAGAGAAATATTTCTTCACATCTATCCTGAATGCCCCCCCCCCCAGCTTCATTGTATTTTCCTTGGTTTGGGTGCTCATCCTCATTTGAAGAAAACTCCCCCAACTGTGCCCTCTTTACCCCTGTGAGGTACTTTGTAGGTCTTGATGATGTCACCTCTCACCCTCCTTTCTTCCAGAGTTAATATGTTGTGGTTCTTCAGCCTTTCCTTGTAGGGATTCCTGTGAAAATTCTGAACCATTTTAGTTGCCCACCTCTGTAAAACCTCTACCTTGTGTATTTTGTGAAATGTGGACTCTAAAACTGGAAACAGTACTCCAGCTGGGGGTACAGCACGGAGTGATACAATGGCAACATAACATCCCCTCCTCCTCCTCCTACTGGAGATGCCACTCCTTATGCACCCCAGAATCCAATTTGCCCTACCCATAGCCTTGCTTGTCGCACTGTACTGCCATCTTGAGGTCCTCTGTTATAATAACCTCAAGGACCATTTAATGTCAAGTGAGCATCAGTACCTCTCCCCAGCCTATACCCAGAATCGGGGTTCCTATGCCCTAGGTACATGATTTTACTCTTGTTGGCACTGAACCCCAAGTAAGTAAGAAAATGGAATTGATTTGAATGAATTGCAGACTTTTAAGCAGCTTTTCGGGGACTGTGTAAGTGTGTGAGTGGGGGGTCTGCTACTATAACTGTTTGCTTTTGATTTGGTATAATGTGCAAACAGACTAACCCTGCTCCCCAGTCCATGTGCTATATCAGAGATAAAGAGCCCAAATACCACTGGGCCAAGCAGTAAGCCCTGCGGCACCTCACTTGTCAGTGCTCTGGGTGCTGAGAGCTACCCCACCACCACCACCACCACCACCACCACCCTCTGCACCCTCCCCTGTAACCAGTTCTCTATCCATTTAGTCAGACCACCTTCCACCCATACCCCTCCTTCTCCTCACTCTTCTCCTCCATTGGCCTGTGTCCCTCCTTCAGGTAGTCCGCACCCTTTCTCCTCCTTATTCTTAACGGGTGGTGGTGCCTTCTGTATTACACTCAGACCACTCTGCCAGCTCCCTTCCAGGGTTACTACACCTCTGCCTTTACCTACATCTAGGGTGGTGACCTCATCAGGCTCCCCAGTCCGGACCTTTCTACCAACCTCAGTCTTTTGGCTACCTTCCCCTCATTTGTTTAAATTAACCTTAGTAGAGATATACCCCTCTTATCCTGCCTTTTATTTTTACGTATTTTCTCACTGGGCTACAGTCAGCTTCATCATCCCGTCCACCCCCCGTAGCCCTAACCCCGGCATCAGTCCAAGCTGCTCACCTCCACGGATTATCCCCATGGTGGGGTGGTGAGGAGCTTCCCAGGTCAACCCACCTGAGTAGGATCCAGTTGAGGAGGCCCCAATCGGGGCGGGCGTGAGGGTCAGAAGCTCATGCTGCCTGACCAAAGCCCATTTTCCACTTTTCACCCTTTTGCGGAGTGCAAGCGTGCAATGATGCTTAGGCACAGCGTGCCAATGTCTGCTACCCTTTACAACACCGCTGTAGTAGCACCCACGGTCATCAGCAAGGGCCGCTACAGAGCGGTGGGTCCCTGGGATCCCACCCCGGGATAGGAGAGCAGTCCTCTGGAAGCTCAATCCTATCCCTCCCTTGCCAATCCCTGGTGGCCCAGGCTTGCATCCGAATCCAGGTTGCCAGCGTGGCACGAGGTGTGATGTCTAGTGCCTCAACCCTCAGTGCCAGTGGCCCAGCAGCAATGCTGCCTTTAATACTCCCCTCCCCTTCCTGCTCCAGTGTACCCTGCCCCACCCGTACAAGTCACTATTGCCCCCCAGACCCTACCCCAGTTAGTCACTAACCAATAATGTTTCATGTGGCATCAATCCTTCAGCCACTCTAACTCCTCAAGCCTACCCTTCCTCGCCATGCTTTCACATGGTACTGGCAGTACCTCCAAGAATGCCACTGACTTCCCCACTCCCTCACACTGCCTGCCCAAGTACTCAAACCTTCCCCTCACCACTTCCACAGTGTCCCCCCCAAGTCTTTTGTACCCACATGCAACAGTAAATAAGGTTTCTTCCTCTCCCTCGCTGCATACTTGAGCAGTGCATGCCCTGCCCCTCCTGCAGTCAATCTGGTGACAGCTTCAACCCAAATATGACTGTGCCTTTCCCCCTTTCCACCCCATCTCACCTGTTTCAGCATAGAATCCCCCAGGACAAGTACTCCCCACCCCTTACCCCTTTCCTTCTAATGCCCCTTCCACCACCCCAGTATTCGTTCTTCCTTGTCCCTTACCCCTCCAATTGCACCCTCTGTGATGTCTGTATCTGTACCCCCACTTCCACCTCACCCCTTTTTTCTGCCTTATTTCTCCCATCCCCCTTGAACCCCTTCCCAGCCTGACTCCTTCCTACTGGACTTCCAATGTCGACCTCCCCTCCTCCCCTGCTGATTTCCAACTCCTCTCCTGTCCCCGCTGTTGTCGATTTAGAGCCCCCATTCCCTTCTACCCCGACAGTGATGCCCCTCCCATCCTTCCCCCTTTCTGTAGCCTTCTCTCCTTCAGTCACCACCCCTCCTTCCTTACTAGCCTCCTTCTACCCTTTTATCCTCACTATCTCTTCCCCTACCTGTTGCCATCCCTCTAATGCCCTGCTTGGCCTCCCCCTTCAGTATGTTCCTGCTCACCCTCTCTGTCCCATAGCAAAGGTTTGACTCTATTTGTAGTCAATACCTGTCCTACATCTCTCCCCCTATCAGTTCCCCCCTCCTACTTGTTCCTCTCCGTGGCACCCTGGTCCCTCCCTACCTGCAGCCATCTGCTCTCCCCCGTACTCCTCATGGTCTCTTCCTCCCCCATCAGGAGGCCCCCACCCTTGACTTAGGCAACTCCTCCCTTTTTCTGTCTCTTTTCTGCTACTGCCTCTGATACTGGGGTCAGTTTCAGTCCCTAGTTATTCTTCCTCCGTCACCCTGTGCCATCCCCTATTCCTCCCCTCAGGATGCGTACCATACTCATCTGCCCTGTCACTTACACTCCACTCTAACCTCCACAGTTCCTCCCTCAAACTAGCCAGTCATCTACAGACCATACACCCCCCAATCCTCCAAGCCCAGTCCAGGATCATGGCAGACCCACTACCTGTACACCCCTCCACCCTTCTAAAGATGCCTGCCCTATTGACATGTGGCACCTGCCCCATTTTGGCCCCCATCTTATGTTACGAGATCTTACTCCCAGGTTCTATAACCTAGTACAACTGTTAGCCCCCTATTTATTCAAATTCCTTCGCCCCCTCACACTAGTCCCCCTGCTGACCCCTAGCCAACCAAGGAAATTCATGCTCAAATCTCATCCGTTAGATACTGTATTACTGCAGCAATCCTAAAGCCTCCTTGTCCATTTTTCACCACTCAGCTACCATACTTTTTGTTCTCGGCTCTCATATAGTTTCACTTAGCCCAGTTAGAAATCCTATTACACTCCAAGTATTACTTAGCTCAGTTAGAGAAATAAACACAACAAATAAATATGTATTATTACAGCAATCATAACAGTATAGCTCAGTACTTAGTTCAGTTAGAAAAAGAAACAGAACAACTAAATCTGTATTATTACAGCAATCCTAAAGTATCCAATCATTGCTTTGTCTCCACTCCAGAGACCCTGCTGCAAAATAGGACCACAGAGGACCATGAGTGGGAGGGTGGGCAACTGTAAAGTCCAGGCAGAGCTCCATTGAGCTTGCTCACTCCCCCTTTCTCGCTCGCTTGTTCTGTTTTTCCAGATGCTGCAGGCTGTCCTTTTGTACTGGGCTCCTGCTTGCATTGGCGCCTTTTTCTGCCCACAGAGAAATCCAAAGCAGTCCCGACACAGTTCCATTGCGCTCGCTCACTCCCCTTCTCTCACTCACTTGTTCTGTTTCTCCCGACACTGCAGGCTGCCCTTTTGTACTGGGCTCCTGCCTGCATTGGCACCATTTACTACCCACAAAGAAATCAGTAGGAGTCCCGACGGAGCTCTGTTAAGCTCGCTCACTACCCCTCTCACTCGCTCGTTCTGTTTCTCCCGGA
The DNA here is from genome assembly GCA_016271365.2 of Neoceratodus forsteri. Lineage (NCBI taxonomy): Eukaryota > Metazoa > Chordata > Ceratodontiformes > Ceratodontidae > Neoceratodus > Neoceratodus forsteri. The sequence continues at coordinate 133,550,471 of JADMNL010000022.1, forward strand.
GCTGTAGGCTGCCCTTTTGTACTGGGTTCCTACCAGCATTGGTACCTTTTTCTGTCCACAAAGAAATCTGCAGCAGTCCTGACACAGCTCCATTGAGCTCGCACACTCCCCCTCTCTCTCACTTACTCATTCTGTTTCTCCCGGCTCTGCAGGCTGTTCTTTTGTACTGGGCTCCAGCCTGCCCTGGCACCTTTTTCTGCCCACAAAGTTCACAGCTGTCCCAACAGAGCTCCGTTGAGGTTGTTCACTCCCCCTCTCTCACTCGCTCATTCTCTTTCTCCTGGCACTGCAGGCTGTCTTTTTGTACTGGGCTCCTGCCTCCATTGGTGCCTTTTTCTGCCCACAAAGAAATCCGCAGCAGTCCCGACAGAGCTCCATTGAGCTCGCTCACTCCCCCTTCCTCACTCACTCTTTCCGTTTCTCCCGCCGCTGCAGGCTACCATTTTGTACTGGGTCCCTGCCTGCACTGATGCCTTTTTCTGCCCACAAAGAAATTCACAGCATTCCTGACAGAGCTCAGCTGAGCTCAGTCACTCCCCCACTCTGACTCGTTTGATCCTAATATGTCCCAAACACTGATTTCCCAAAGTGACTGCTCTATTCTGTGCTGGAAGCGTGAAAACACATTTTGGCCAGGATGTGAAAAATGACAGCTGTACTGTTCATAAGGAGGTGTGAAAAAATGCCAATGTCAAAAATCTGGCGTGAAAATATTACTAATTTGCGAAGTTACAAGGCTGTGTGGAAACTGCACAATGCACGCTTGTAACGCAGTCATTTTATGGACTTTCATCACAAAATTTTCAGCATAGGCATTTTAGGACCTCTGCTCATGAACAGTATCACTGTGGTTTTCTGAATGTGTCCCAAACACTGACTTCTCACAGCGACCAGGCTATTCTGCGCCGGAAGTGCGAAAATGAATTTCGGCCAGGATGTGAAAAATGACAGCTATACTGTTCATAAGGAGGTGTGGGAAAATGCCAATGTTGAAAATCTGGAGTGAAAATATTGTACATTAATGAAGTTACAAGCTTGCATAGCAACTGCACAATGCAGAAACTTTTGAAGGATATTTTAGTCTAGGTACTTTATAGGAGGTTGCAAATAATGGTAGTAGTCGCACATGATTAATTTTTTCATACTGTCTTGGATGAGACTGAATTTATTATGGGGTGTGGTAGTTCCCGTCTAGGGTGGCTGGTGAGTTCTATGTTAAACTTGATACCTTGTTTGCTACTTGAAGAAAGATGTTTTTTACAGATTTACATGAAACGTTCAGGATTTGTTGTCCTTGTCCATGGCAGAATCCACAGTTCTTGAAAGTCTCATGTAAATCAATCAAGTATGGTCAGAGATATTAAACTGTGACAAAAAATTTGATTTTCCAATGGATTTCAATGGGTTTTTTTCTGCATTTTTGTGCCCCTTTGTTGTCCATGGCAGAATCCACAATTCTTGAAAGTCTAATGTTAATTAACTGAAGTATGTTTAGATATATTAAACTGTGAAAAAATGCAATTTCCCAATGGATGTCAATGTTTTTTTCTGAATTTTTTCTTCCCCTCTACATAAAAACAATAACTCTTTAATTTGTGAAATTTTGTATGGTTGTGTAAGTTAATGGGGAAATGTTTCCATGCATGTGTGAGTGTGTGTGTGTGTGTGGGGGGGATTGATGTATCGGATTTTGTATTTTTGGAGATATCCACATTTGAAAAAATTGCGTTTTTACCATTTCCAAATCTGCTCTGCAGTCAGGTTTGGAGATGATGTACCGCTGGTGCAAAACAGTTTCATTGCTGTTGAATGGAGATCAGGAAAGTGACAGCAGTTGAGCTGTAGGTAATGTATGGCATGAGCAGAAGGGCTTCCATGTACCTGAATGGAGTGAATGGATATTTTATTGGTGTTGGTATATTGAAGGCCTCAAAAGTTTGCTCTGGTGTAGAGAAAAAATATAAAAGTTAACATTTTCAAAAATGGTGTGGATATGTGTTTTGGTGTGAAATGATTTTCTGAGGGATGTTGAAGCTGATATCTTGTTTAGAGCTTTAGCTATTTAACTTTTAAAAAACAGATTTGAAGAGTACCAGTAAAATTGAAAGGGAAGAGGGGGACATCACTTTCACTTTAACCCACACTCCTCAGTGTGGTGTATTATAAAGTAATAATGATATTAAAACACACACACACACACACACACACACACACACACACATACATATGCACACACACACACACATGCACAGGAAGAATCATCCCATTTAGAAATTTTCTTATAAATATGTTTTTGGCTAGGTGAACTGAAAAAAGCTAGCATCTTTTGATTTTAGAAACATGATGTGATTTTAAAGAAGACAGCACGTGGTTTTGTTTGTATTTACTTAAGATGTATTCTCAAAACATGGGTTGTGAGTGTTTTTAAAATAACTGTCTTTCATCAGCATTTAAACAAGCTCAGTTTTGACAGAACGCTATCAGTGTTTCAGCTGCATGGTATAGCTTCGTGCTATCTGTGTTTCATCTCCACAGTTTAGGTCAGCACTAAAGATTATATTTCGCTAGGTGTTTAAGCTGACAGGCTGGGTGACCTCAATAACTCCCAGGCAGAAGTGAACAACCATCTCTAAGCTAACTGGCATTGAAATCATTAATATTTTTTAATCTTCATTCAGTCGTTAGATTTACACTAATTTGAGGTTATGTGGCAGTCGTAACAGTGGCAGTGTTGCAAAGCAAGGCAAATTATATTTCTATGGCACCCAATCCCAGAGGCTCTGGGCACTGTATAATTAGAACATTGCAAACACATTAAGTAAATAAACACAGTAAAATACATATAACAATAAATGAATTCCAGTGATAGTATAAAACACATTGCGTCCAAATGTCAGAGAGTTTGGGCAGGATTTATAACGCGGCTTGGGACTAAGTCCCACTTTACAACCCCAGTGGTGCTCTGAAATCGCAGCAGCTGCAGAGCACCCAATTCACAGCCTCAGCAGTTGTGCAGGGTGTTACAGTGGGTCCCATTGTCCGTAGCAGCCTCCTGCAGCTGCGGTGCTGTCCCTTGTAACAGCACCTGAATGCTGCCGTAATCCTTGGAGCTGATCGTAATCTGGCTCCACCTTTGGGAATACCCACAGCTGTGGGTAACCTGAAGATCCACAAGTGGCAACCCACTTGCGTACAAGGCTTACCCGCAGCTGCGGGACTTTCACGAGTTTTGTGAATCCTGCCCTTTAAATCTACACAAAGTCATTGTGGCATTTAAACCAAATGTTATCACACTCAAAGAATGTATGAGCAATGAAATGGGCAATGGAAAATGATGATTGTGATTTATGTGGCAGTAATGTAATGTTCCATGCTGACGCTACTCGAATGGATACTGTGACAAAAATCAGGGAAGTGAAATACACAGCCAGGAAGCTGCCCAAATGATCTGCAACTTTCTGGTATAAACTTGATATGTTACTTTTAATGGTACCCTCTTCACAAGCTATCTGTACACTATACTGTAGTATGCAGAAAATGTATTGAATATCAAAACCAATGCTCTCAAGTAACTGGTGTAAGTTCTGTAATAAGAACTACAGTGTTTAACATGTATACATTAAAGGGCAGGCTATATTTATTTATGTATTTATGGATTTATTTATTTCAAAAGGTTCACCAGGAAAGAAATAAAAAATTATATGTTACGTGCGATACATATCTTCAAATAACTAACATGCCAGAATGCTGTTAATTGCTATCGCTGATTGAAGGCTTATAAAATATAGTATGCTTTTGTGTGCATGAGTTATGCATAGATGTATTGAGTACAGTTAACTAACAACTGTGAAAAAATTGTCCTTCCAAGTAGCATAGACACCATTTAAGTCAAACACATTAAATACCTGTTGCATGCTATCATGGTTCTCAGTGGCACCAGCTTTTCTTTGTGGTTGTGCACTCATACATTTAACCTAAAGAATATCATTTTTTTCAGTTTTCCTCTATAGGATATGAGGTACATACTGTATCAGAAATGATTTCAAACATCTGGAACGTTTCTTACAAGCAGTCCTCTGTATATTACAGAGAACATTTCAGAGAACTGTTCTCAATTCTGATTTTCTTTCTTTCTTTCTTTCTTTCTTTCTTTCTTTCTTTCTTTCTCTTCTTTCTCTCTTCCTTCTTTCTTATTGCCAAAATAACAACAGCAATGTACATTCACAATAAGGAAACTACCTTCAACTGGACCTGATGGACCTGGTGGGGCCTGTGATTGTTGGAGTTGTCTGAGTTCCTTGAGGAGTGGAGTCTTCCAATGGCCTTCAAAGGGCCTTGGTTAGACCCCTCTTGAAAACCTTCCTTGGACCCGGACTGCCTCAGCAATTACTGGCCAGTTTCAAACCTCCCATTTTAGGGAAGGTTATTGAAAAGTGGTGGCCTTTCAGCTGGAGAGACATCTTGCCTCTTCCTCTGCCTATGAGCCTTACCAGTCTGGGTTTCATGCGGGCATAGTACAGAGACCACCCTGGTGAGCGTGCTAATGATCTCCTGGTGGCGAGGGACAGGAGAGACCAGACTATCATGGTCCTCCTGAACCTCTTTGGTGTTTCACACTGGAAAATGAGGTATTACTTAATCACCCTGTGTCCTAGTGTGGCTTGTCTGGTGATGTCATCAACTGGTTAAAGTCATACTTGACAGGCAGAGTGCAGAGGTTGATGATGGGGTTAGCTTCATCTAACCCAAAGCTCTGTGCTGTGGGGTACTGCAGGGTTCAGTCTTGACCTTTGTTGTTCACGCGGTATATATGTTGCCACTAGGGGACATTATCAGGTGGTATGGGCTGGGTTTTCACTGCTATGCAGATCATACCCAGCTATACCTGTCCTGTGCACCCAAAACCGGTGTCGGATACTGTATTTAACAGCTGCCTCAATGAGATCCAGGCTTGATGTCCCAAACTGGCTTTAAGCTCAACCCAGACAAGACAGAGGTACTTGTTGTGGATCCAGTTCATTGGGGATGGAGGGCGTTGTGACGGGAGGTGTCTCCCTTTCTCCATCTAGACAAGTGAAGGATTTGAGCATGATCCTGGATGATGGCCTGACACTTGGTACTCAGGTGTTGGCCATCATCAAGAGTGGATTTTATCGTCTATGGAACATTGCACGAATCCAAGCCCTGATCCCACCAGAGGATCTGACCACACTTGTGCATGCTTTTGTCACTTCCAAGTTGGACTATTGTAATGCCCTATACCTAGGGTTATCTGGGGGCAATCTCAGCAGGCTACAGCTGGTGCAGAATGCAGCGGCAAGATTATTGCCTGGGGCAAGACGGAGTGATCATATCTCTTGACTGCACTGGCTGCCAGTCAGGTAGAGGACTGTCTTCAAGATAGGGATCCTGACCTATAAAACCCTACACGAATGGGGACCTGTCTATCTGGAAGATCTTCTTGCCCCCTACCATGCACCTCGGGCACTTCGTTCTACTGGGGGAGGCCTCCTTGGAGTTCCCAGAGTGAGGTTATGGCATTCTGGGGATAGGGCGTTTTCAGTGGCTGCACCTACTCTGTGGAATTCCTTCCCTGGTTATTTAAGGGAGGGCCCCATCAGTAGAAGTATTTAAGAAGACACTAAAACGCATCTTGTTTGCTGGCTTATAATGATTGAGTGGGTTTTAATGGGTTGGATGGATTTAAGATTATGTTGAGCTGCTGTTTAAATGTATTTTGTTATGGATCTGTTCTGTACAGCACCCAGAGTCTACGGAAATGGGAAATTTATAAATAAAATGTCTATCTATCTATCTATCTATCTATCTATCTATCTATCTATCTATCTATCTATCTATCTATCTATCTATCTATCTCTCTCTCTCTCTCTATATCTATCTCTATCTATCTGTCTATCTATCTATCTCTTTCTCTAGCTATCTATCTGTCTATCTATCTATCTCTCTCTCTATCTCTATCTATCTATCTATCTCTTTCTCTATCTATCTATCTTTCTCTCTATCTATCTATCTCTCTCTCTCTCTATCTATCTATCTATCTATCTATCTATCTATCTATCTATCTATCTATCTATCTATCTCTCTATCTATCTATCTATCTATCTATCTATCTATCTTATCTATCTATCTGTCTATCTGTTTATGCCCTCATGGGGAGCTTCACCCCTGCACCCCCATTCTAAAATAATAAACTCCAGGAGGAGTGCTTGTTGGGGAGGGGGGAGAACCAGGAAGAGAAAAAAACACACCAGCACAGAAAAGCACAGAATACTGTGCTCCTCCCCAGCCCCATTCCCTGTACCCTCCCCACTAGAGCCAACCTCTCTAATCACCACACCACTATTGTAAGTCAGCTCTGCAGTTTCTCCTCGCCACCCTCACATACTTTCCTATACCTTCCCGTATGCTTTTGGTCTTCCATTCGCCCTGTACTTCACAGTCACTACCCTTTCAGGATCACTCTCTGAAGATGTGCTGAGATTGAGTAACTCAAATCTGAGTTGCTCAATCTCAGTCACCCTTTAATGGTATACCATCCATCTATCTATCTACAGTATCTATCTATCTATGTAGCCTAGCTAATTTGTTTTTCTTAAGTGGACCAGGGTACCAGACCCTGGCACCACTTCCTCCTCCCCTCAAGGTTGTCTTCCTCCCCTCTTCTGTCTCACTCTCTCTCTCTCTCTCTCTCTCTGTACCTTGCTAATTTAATTTTTTTCTTAAGCAGACTGGGGTGCCTTCCTGCACTTCCCCTCTAGGTTGCCCGTCCAACTCTCCCCAATGGCAGATATTTCCTATTATCAATTTTCCATGTCCTAGTAACACTACTATAAATACAATATTTTAAATTGCTATTGTTTACAAATATTTTGAACATTCCTGAGTCTTAAGACATAAGAATAATCCACAATGTGACCTAGTATGGGTGGGCAAGTCAGTGTGTTTCATGCTTGTTTGCCTCAACTTGCAGACCCCAAATTTTCCATCACAGTTATATACTGTAAGACTTCAGCAATACCTTGATTTTCCATCCCTAATGTTGTCAGAGCAAGTGAAGGTATGAAACAGCAGAGCAGAAATGTATTGCCATTGTCTGTGTTCACCCTGTGCCCTAGACATTTCCATGCAAAACTCCTGAGGAACAACTAGTGGCTCCTACAGGCTGTCAGTGTTTGGATCCATGGTTTGGCTCACTGCTGTCAGTGTTTTGACTCATGGTTTAGATCAGTGCTAAAGCTTGGCTCGACTGGAGCTCCAGCTGAAAGACTGGGTGACCTCAGTAACTCTGAGACAGAAATGAACAGCCATATCTAAGCCAACTGACATTGAAATTATTGACAGTTTTTCATCTGCATTTAGTCATTAGATTTACATGATTTTAGGTTATGTGGTAGTCAGAACTGTGGCAGTGTTGCAAGCACATTGAAACCAAATGGCAGAGAGTTTACATGTATATACAGTTATTTTGGCATTTAAAGCAAAATACGTACTGATAATATATGCTTAAGTGTGATGTATATCTTCAAATAACATGTTAGATTTCCATTAATTGCTGTTGCTGACCAAAGGGTTATAAAATATATTATGTTTTTTCATGCAGTATATGTGTTTGTGTGTGTGTGTGTGTGTGTGTGTGTGTGTGGGGGTGTGTTATCTACATGTTATGTAGATATACATAGATGTACTGAGTACACTTAATTAACAATTGGTCCATTCAAGTAGTATAGCCAGAGAACTGTTTCAAACAACTGTTACTGATACCTGAAATCATATCTGATATCTATCTGTCTGTCTGTCTCCTGTCTGTCTGCCTTCCTGTCTATCTGTCTGTGTCTACCTATCTATCTATTTATCTATCAATATCTGCCACTCTACCTAGCTAATTTAATTTTTTGTTAAGCAGAAAGAACTACAAAACTGTTCTGTTTGCTGCACCATAGTTATCACAAGTAAGACAGACACATTATTGTAGTTAAATCTAGAAAAGAATCAGAAAATATCCTTTTAGAGAGTTTGTGTAAAGGACATTGGGCCAGATTCTAGAAGGTTATGCCTGGCATAACTGCAGTTGTGCCATGTAGAATGGTGCATGTAGCAACTTACACCAGCAGTTGCAACATGCATGATTCTACAAAGTGGCCTGTGACATGTCGCAGGCCACTTGCTCTGAACAGCAGTTACACTGCATAAACCCCCTGCGACATGGCACTAGGAAGTTTAGGGCAGCAGTTGCGCCTCATTCCAGAAGGGCAGCAACAAAGTCCCCAATGTTGGGATTCAACAAGAACCCCCAGAGGAGAACCGGCAATGTGAGTTACACCAGCAGTTAGTTGGTGTAACATACAGATACTCCCTTGGGGGTCCTGTCGACCCACCTGCTGACATACATTCTATGTCACCCCATGCCAACATACCCCAGTGAGGCCCATGGTACCCCATACCTTCATGCCCTAAACTTCCATTGGCACAAACCCCTCAGGGCGGTGCTGCCATCCCCCCACCAGTACCCTGAACCGTGACTCCTGGGCCGCAAATGCAACAATTACCCCTCCCTAATAGTCTAGTGGTCACCTGATCATTAATATGTAAAGAAAAATCCCCAAAACACTGGTAGTCTAGTTCCTCCCCATCATCATAATATAAATAAATGACTCCAATACCCTGGTAGTCTACTGCCCCCCCCCAGATCATCAATAAATAAAGAAACATCCCCAATTTCTTGGTAGTCCAGTGGACCCACAATCAATATTAAATAAATACATAACTCCACTTCTCTGATAGTCTAGTGACCTCCCACCCTGCTGTGCCAGTCCACCCAGCACCCTGCAACAGTCCCCAGCCGACTACTGGCATAGGCCACCTCTCACCTCCATGGCCAGCCACCGACTGAGTTCCGTATGAGCACTTACTGTAAAGACATGGTCAGAAATTAATTTCTGAGCACGTCTTTCCAGTAGCACTCATACTATACTCAGTCGGCAGCTGGCTGTGGAGAGTGAGAAGATAAGGCAATGCCAGTCGCCCGGCTGGAGACAAATGGGGGTGCTGGTGGATGGCATGGCAGGGTGGAGGTGGGGGTCACCAGGACCACCAGGGAAGTGGAGTTATGTATTTATTTAATATTGATTAAAGCCACTAGACTACCAGTGAATTGGGGATGTTTCTTTATTTATTGATGATTGGGGGTCACTAGATTACTAGGGTACTGGTGTCATTTATTTATATTAAGATGATGGGGGCACTAGACTACCAGGGTATTGGGTTGTTTATTTATATTATGATGATGGGGGGCACCTGACTACCATGGATGGTTATTGCGCATTTGTGACCGGTGACTTGGAAGTGAAGGTATGGGTGGGAGGATGGCAGCAGCACTCCTTGCAGGGCATCTGCCTGTATGGGTGTTTTGGGGGCAGGAGGGTGGGCGGCGGGGGTGCGCTTGGCAGCCAAGCTGGGCAGGGTGGAAGTTAGCGTGCTGTGGTGCAGCTTGCGACATGCTCACCAGGTGTGCCCACAGTTTGCTGTACCTGGCAGGCATGTTGCAAGTCACAGTACTTTATTATGGAGACCCTGCCCTCCTAGAATAGGGCACAGGTCATTGTTCAGGTTGTGGTAGCGCAAGTTATGCTTCAGCGGCAACTTGTGCCACCTCTAGAATCAGGGTTCATTGTGTTAAATCAAGCTAAATATTCACAAGAGGTTAATTAAAGCACTCATATTGCAACATGATCGCTGAGGAAAGCACTCTTCCATCTCAGGTTCAGTCACACAGCTGCTTGACAATGGCTTATCCTGGGGAAAAACAATAATTTCTTTCTTCTTCTTTTATTTACTTTTTGTAATCTGATGATGCATTTCCTATAGTCCTGATTTTGCTCCAAAGGTTCATATTTATGTAGTACTTTATCGTTTATATTATGTCATATATTTTGTGATTTATTTCTTTAATGGCATGGTCAGTCTATATTTGAAGGACCATTGGTTGGATAAATTTACAATCTCAATATTTTTAAACAACAGTCCCATCTAGTTCTTTCATTAATATAATTTCCTGTGATGGTAGTGGAAATTCAGAATGAAAAGGAAACATTATAACTTAATAATCAAGTTTCATAAGTTTAGACATTTCAAGATTGCATACTTTTAAAATTATCATCTTGCATTTACCCTCCCCACTTACATAATTATTTGCAAAACATCCTTGCCGGCTTTTATATTATTTTCTTCTAGAGTTTTAGTCAATATCATTTTTTTTTTAAATGGCTATTATTTTATCAGCACAGTTACGAGTGACACAATAAAATGAATTACACAACCAAAATAATATTTAATTTGAGATGAGAGATTACTGTTATGTACACCAGACATATTGCGTTATTTCTGAGTTGACCCCTGAATAAGAACTTTAGGCAATACATTATTAAATCTTGTCCATAAAGATTTTATGAAATGTCTGCTTTTCTTGAGATTAGCTGATAGTTTCCAAGCAGCTCTGTGGCCGAACCCAAGACAGAAAAGTGCATTATCATTGTTGAGTATCTTACAGTGCAGTTCCTTTTATCAAGTATGAATAAATAAACATTTTAAGCATTATTTATGAATTAAAGTGTATTGAATATATATTTATCAAACTGGAAGAATTAAACCATCTAAAAGTAAGTTCAGAATCACAACAATGTAGTGCCAGAGTATGTAACATTTGAAATGTGCTTGTGGCTTAAACTACAGTAAAACAATAGTAATTTACCAAAACTAAAACACAGAAACATAGAAACATAGACTTTGACGGCAGATAAGGCCCACTTGGCCCACCCAGTCTGCCCATTTCCCTACCTACTGGATAAGCTGCAGATTCTAGTTAACCAACAGCTTATTTCCTGCAACCCCCCACTATAATTGCTTTGTGTCTGTCCCATGCGTGTTTGAATTCTCCCACTGTTTTAGACCCAACGACCTCCTCAAGAAGGCTGTTCCATGTATCCACCACTCTCTCTGTGAAAAAGAATTTCCTCACATTACCCCTGAGCCGTCCCCCCTCTATCTTTAAACTGTGCCCCCTTGTTCTTACACATCTCTTTTTCTGAAAGATGCTACCCTCCTGGACTTTGTTGATTCCCTTGAGGTACTTGAACATTTCAATCATGTCCCCCCTGTCCCTCCTTTCATCAAGGGTATACATATTAAGCTCTCTCAGTCTATCCTCATATGGTTTCTGATGTAGACCCTGCACCATTTTAGTTGCCCTCCTCTGGACTGCTTCCATCCTGTCTATGTCCTTGAGTAGATGAGGTCTCCAAAACTGCACACAGTACTCCAGATGGGGTCTCACCAACTGTCTGTACAGAGGGATAACCACTTCCCTTTTTCTACTTTTGATGCCCCTTCCTATGCATCCCAGTATCCCCCTGGCTCTCCTTACCGACTTTTCACATTGCTTACCCACCCTTAGGTCATCTGATATGACTACCCCCAGGTCCCTTTCCATTTTTGTTGTTGTTAGTACCTCCCCTGCTAATGTGTACTCTTCTCCTGGGTTTTTGTTTCCCAGGTGCATTACTTTGCACTTCTTTGCATTGAATCTAAGTTGCCATATGTCTGACCATTCCTCCGACCTTGCCAAGTCCCTTCTCATCTTTTCTACCCCCTCTTGTGTATCAACTCTGTTACAGATCTTTGTGTCATCTGCAAAGAGACATACCTTTCCCTCCAGACCCTCTGCAATGTCACTTATAAAGATGTTAAAGAGGATTGGACCCAGTACTGAGCCTTGAGGTACTCCACTAGTAACCCCTTTCTTTGAATGTGTTCCATTCATTATTACCTTCTGTGTCCTGTTGTGCAGCCAGTTCACTACCCAGGCTACCACCCAGGACCCACTCCCAGGCTGGCTAGCTTGATTATTAATCTTTGTGTAGGACTGTGTCAAATGCCTTGCTAAAGTCTAGGTAGGCCATATCCACAGCCCCTCCCTGGTCTATTACTTTAGTCACCCAGTCAAAGAAATCAATTAGATTAGTCTGACATGACCTTCCTGCTGTAAATCCATGCTGCTTTGGGTCCTGTGCCCTGCTGGCCTCTAGGTACTCAACAATTCTTTCTTTCAGAAGTGATTCCATCATTTTCCCTACCACTGAGGTCAAACTTACAGGTCTGTAGTTTCCTGCTTCTGCCTTGCTTCCACTTTTGTAAAGGGGAATCAAGGGGGTAATCAGGGGAATAAAAGAAACATGATCCTGTTTTTTAATAATCATTTATCTCAAACAGCATGGCAAAACTGAAAACAGATTACCTTTCACTATCAAGAATGCCATAGACAAAATATATAATGGTGATGCATGAACCAGCTGATTTGAACAGCTGATCACACCTGCAGGAGCATACAGTACTGGCCATTTCTTTGAAAACAGAATTGTTCTATTTGCTCACAGCATAGTACTCACAAATAAGACACACATGCTACTATAGTCAAACCCCTCAAAGGAAATTGTAAGACTGGTAAAGATAATGTTTAAAAGTTTTGTGCAAGGGACACTGTGTTAATGCTGGCTAAATATTCACCAGCACAGATTAAATATTTAATTTATATTAATACCATCTGTATACTTTCTTACTTTTTAGGAAATTGTGCCTTCATATCCCTTTATGCTAGCTTTTCCTACTGAATGTATCTTGTAATGTTGGATAGTATGTAATCATGTATTGAACACACTGTACAGTTGTTTAAATTGCATCTGCATGATGCAGAATCTGTGTTTCCCTTCCAATATATTGTGTTATACTGCACATGGTTACATGGAAGCAGAGTCAATTGACTGATGCTATTACTTGTAGCTTCATGTACAAAACACTAATTTATTCTACAAAGTGAGAATGTGATTAAAACAAATACTTTAGAATAACCATGATATGCATATTTAGACAACTCAAGTGATAAACTGAGGCATAGTAGAAGTAAATATGCATTTCAAAAGGCAAACAAATGAGAAAGGAAAGAAAGGAAACATGGGGAGATTTACTTTTTATGTAATACTGTACATGTTCTTTAACATGTAACAAAATATCATATGTAAAGATTTATGGCAATGGCACATTTTTTTATAGCTGTAGACTCGTTCAACTGGCTATCAGCTGTTCTGATAAGTCGGCTCATGTATTATAGTACTATTTTGCCTATGGCATTCATGATAGTGAAAAGAGTATTTTTTTAACAAACTTATTATACTGTTTCAGATAAAAAAATTAAACTCTGGCAAGATCCTATAGTGCTGCAAGTGAGGAATGTGGGGTAAAAATAATTTTTTTTTTTTGCGGAAATGTGGATGGGTGACAAGACCTGGGGAACTCAATTCTGGAGTGAAATTAAAAGTCTGACTAAGTTCCTGGACCAAAATAGGAAAAGTCTGCTCCTGTGGAACATGTACCTACCAAAAGGCATAAAACTGACTAAATAAATAGTAAACAGATGAACGAAGTACTGTATGTTATTGGATATAAGCTTATAGTCTCACACTGCCCTTCTTCAAGTGATGGCCTAAATAAAATGTATACAATTGCAGTGAAGAAATATGTCCCCAGACACCTGTCAGGTAGATCTTATTCTTAAAGGGCTCCCCCAGTGAATTTCCACCTATTTCCAACATTGTATGGATTTTTTACCCTTTAGGAGCAATGGACAGTTTAGCTTTCTACAATTGGCTTAAGACAATAGAAAGGGCTGGCTGGATGGTCTGATGAAGAGCAATGTTACATGTTATAGGAATGGCAGTACCAGCCACATTTATGTACAGCACAAAGTCCACATGCTCTCTGGAAACAAGCTGGTCTACAGCCTCACTTAAAAAGCTTTTGTTTAGTGTGTGTGTTTTAATCAAAAGATAGTACACTTCAACGTGAGCATTACTAAACTGCTGCTTTGAGGAGCTTGAATGACTTGACCATCTGCTACTACTGCCAGCAGCTTTGCTGTAGAAAGGCACATCATGTACAGTAGAAATGGGAATGTGCATTGAAAATAAAATAGTAAATAAACCAGCAGCTTACCTTGAAATCACTTGTTACTGGAAACTAAGTCTAACAAAATTGGTGGTGGTGGTAGTTGTGGGTAATGGAGATTTAAACATTTTTAACTATCTCACTTTGAAAAGTATAGTCTTTTGCTTTTTACTAGTCACTTCCTTAATTGTTTCTGCAAGAGGAAGTTGAAAACAAAAATAAATTCTGATTCAAAGATCCAGAAGTTCCACCGATACCATCTATACCAAACTTACAACATTGTAAAAGTTTGTAAAACCTTCATAACAGTTATCACTTTTCAAATGGTAAATAGGGAGAATAAAGTGAGGAGAGAGGGAGAGAGGGAGAGAGAGTGTGTTAATCTAGATCACTGGATGTGCCACTAAATTCAGCAGTGAGTGGCTGGCTAACATGCTGCACTGTCTCAGGTACCCATCAGATGTTCGGAGTATGACTGAGGACAGGGAAGACATCAGCATCTCTTTTTGTGTGTTGAATCAAATAGACTTACGAGCATTGTTGCACAACAAATGTGCTTTACACTAGTTTTCTGACAAAGCTGATGGTCATTGTCAATCTGACTCCAGACCCCCTAGGAAATGCTACCTCCTCCACCACTGGTCAAGAGGAGAGAGTGTGTTAATTCAGATCATTGAATGTGCCACTAAATTCAGCAGTGAGCAGCTGGCTAACTTGTGCTGCACTGTCTCAGGGATCCATTGGATGATAAGAGTATGACCAAGGATGGGGAAGCCTCAGGGATCCTTTTTTTTTCCTTTGTGAATTAAGCCTACTTATGGGCATAGCTGTGAAAGAAATGTGCTTTACACTAGTTCTCTGGCAAATATTATGGTCATTGTTGATGCAACTCCGGACACACACCCCACTGAAAAATGCAACCTCCTCCCACCACCAGTCGCATGCCAAAAAAAGAAAGAAAAAAAACATTGAATCAGCTGACAGAGGAGCACAGCCTCATGAATCAAAGGGCCCTATGCTGGAACTGATTGCTGTGCCTCTCTCGTGCTCTCTCTCTCTCTCTCTCTCTCTCTCACACATGTATTCTCCTAGCCCTGAATGACACAGAACACACCAGAGACAGCTTGTTCTCTGCATGGACAACCTAGACAGGCTGACAGAGAGAGAAAGGAGCACACAAACTGCTCAGTGTGTCAGGGTGGGGCCTACACCAAGCAACAAACACAACAGGGACTGCTGGCACTTGTTCTCTCTCTCTCTCCTTTTCTCCCTGGTACTGTCTCTCACAGCGATGATGTATGGGTGAATGGTGGAGAAGGGAGAGGCCAACAAAGAGCTTCAGTTGTCTCTATCTCTCTGTTTCATTCTCTGTGTCCTGGGGCTGGTGGGGGGTCAAGGTATCTTGACACTGCCAAAACAAAAGAGAGTGACATGGCCAGAGAGAGAGAGAGAGAGAGAGAGAATCCTGCCAGAATTATCCACTACCACTCCCTGGCACATCCCTAAATCACAGAACTGGCTACTATCTGAAGCATGGAATGAGTGCTGACAGTTACTTTCCCTGAAATGCTTCATGAAACCATTCATTAACAGGGCTGCTTAATGCATGAATATGCAGGGACTGTAAACCAATGGGCTTTGTCGTCCCTGACAACCCATGTTATAACTGCCAATAAAGAGTGCTTCATAGATGCGGTGGTGACTGTATGGTCACTCCAACATGTTGTTCATTTGCAAGGAATGTGGTAGTCCTTTTCTCATAGTAAGTGGTCTGCAGGGCTTCGCCCACTGCCACCCTAAAACAGTAAAAACATTCAACTGTGGATATGTCTTGTAGTGAAAGCAATAATATTATTGTATGTGTATAGTTCTTAACATTATTTTTGTTTGTGTTAATAAACACCCTATCTCCTAAAAATTGTTTGAGTGTCAGAATTCCAGTAATTTCTTCCTTATAATAATGAATTGAAGTCATCTGGAATTAAGGTTGCCTTTTTTTACTCTCACTAAAGTAAATTCCTCCACTGCATTCTCCTGCTCACTTATCTACATCCAGTCAGTGGTTTCATGAGGTTGTGGTGAGGAACCACTTTCTGGTAAGTGCTTTAACGGCTGCTGA
Organism: Neoceratodus forsteri; assembly: GCA_016271365.2. Classification (NCBI taxonomy): domain Eukaryota; kingdom Metazoa; phylum Chordata; order Ceratodontiformes; family Ceratodontidae; genus Neoceratodus; species Neoceratodus forsteri. Next base: position 133,566,603 of record JADMNL010000022.1, read on the forward strand.
TAGCATTATACAGTGGTATTTCTTGTCCCCTTTATCAGCACCTCTAGGTGACAGACCAGGACCGATAAAGGATGGACAGGGAGTCTCATCATACCCTGTATTGATTTACATACTTCAACCCAGTAAGATGCTATTATTGGGCAGCTCAAAAAGGTATGGTAAGTGGGTCCCTTCCCCACATAGATGCCAGCAACTGCCTGAGTGAGAGTTGGAAAAATGTTTAGACTTCATTGGTGTAAGAAAACAGTAGGTCACTATTTTCCATTTAAATTCCCTCCATTAGGCAGTGGCTGTGGTTTTATGATCCCCTACCCAGGTAGAGTCCCATTGTTTAGGCAACAGGGTACTGTTGTCTTCCTGTTTCCACTTACTTCAGATAGTGCCAATAGTTGTGAGCCCATGATCCTTTGTCATTAGTTTAAGTTAGTATAGTTGGATATCTGATGGGATCTATCCCTTGTTGCCCTGATTCCCAAAAGTAGGCTATCACCTGGTGGAGAGATATTACCATGGTGAGTCTGATCTCTTCTATGTTTACATTTAGGAGGCTATCTAAGTGTAAAAAGTCTCAGTTAGGAAGGTATAATTCCATGTGGAGGGTTTGGAAATCTTTAAAGGTATTGCCCTGCCATAATTGTGCCATGAGGGTTAGCCCCTTTCTACTCCACTGCTGAAATGTGACATCTAGGGAAGCAGGGATGAAATTTGGAATGCAAGAAATGGAAGTGAGAGACCCTTATTTTGATTTTTCCTCGAGTCCAGTTTTTTAGTGTAGCTTTGCACCAAGGGTTAGAGATTAACTCAGTGATGGCTGGAGTGCATGATCAGGGCAGATACTGTAACTTGTTGGCATGGTTGCTAAGATTGCTGTCTAACCATTGTCTTCTTTATCTTCTAGGATATCAATGAATGGGGTAATTGGGCTGCAAAGTAGTAATATTTTAGGTCTTGAACACCATCCTGCCTTTGTTCTTCTAGTGAGGACTTCCCATCTCATTCTGGGTTTCTTATTATGACATGCATTTTCCTGAGGGCATACTATAGGTCTCTCCAATCTTTTTTCAGGAAGCTGAGTAGGTACAGTAAAAAATAAAAACAGTATTCCTGGCAGATTGTTCATTTTCACTGCATATGTGGCTGCTGTTGCTGGAAAGCCAACCAGCTGCTCTTCCATCTCCTGCCTGCCACATCAACAGCAGATTCAGGACAGCCCTGATTGGGCCACCACTCTCTGCTGCAGCAGCTGCTGCTTGCTACTGGAAAACCAGCCGGCCGCTCCTCCATCTTCTGTCTGCCACACCAACAGCAAATTCAAGTATGTTTTCAAGCTCCAGACCAGGACTGCTTGCCAGGTAACTGATTGGCCACGGCTTCCAGTCCTTGCTCCCCACAGGATGACACTCTCATTGACCTGTACACCATTAACTGCTTTGCTCCTCTACTACTTTCTGCTGACTGAAAACTGCAAACTTCTGGACTGCTTTTTCTCCATTTTTTTCTCTCCATCTACTGCCTGCCAAAGTTGAATTTTAAAATGTTATTAATGTACTGTGTTGATTAATTTGTGCTGTATAGTAACTGATAGTATTTACAGTTACTGCTTTTCTTTCTTGCCCCACAAAACTATGATTTTATTTTCTTCTCTGTCTCTCCTGCTTGGCCCTCTCCTGGAGGCTCAGACAATCAGTTTGTGGTAATCAACAGACAGGGCCAGATCACTGGCGCCAAGTCAATTGTCCCCTATCGAGTTGTTTTCCTCTTCCTGCCCCCTCCCTCTCTGGTGGAGTCTCTTGTCTTGCTTACAACCTCTATCCCCTGATTTAGTGATCAGCTCTCCTTTGTTCTGTTGTAATCCTGCCCTTTGCCATTCTCCCCATTCCAGGACAGCCCTGATTGGCTGACCCCTCTCTGCTGTGGTGGCTGCTGCTGGAAAGCCACTCGGCTGCTCCTCCAGCTCCTGCCCACCACACCAACAGCAAATTCAGGTATGCTTTCATGCTCTGGACTGGGACTGCTTGCCAGGCAGCTGATTGGCCATGGCTTCCAGTCCTCACTCCCCACAGGATGCCACTCTCACTGGTCTGTACACCATTAACTGCTTTGCTCCTCTATTACTTTCTGCTGGCCAGAAACTGCAAACTGCTGGACTGTATTTTCTCCCTATTTTCTCTCCATCTGCTGCCTGCCAAAGTTGAATTTTCTCCTGCCCACCCACCCTTGCACCTGACACTCATTAAATACACTATTCTCTCTCCTCCTGTACCATGGTAATATATTGTTGGTCTATCCATAGACCTAGCTTCTGCCTTAAAGGGGTGAGAAATTCAAGCTCCTGCTTATAAAAGGCTATATCTTGAACGACTTAATCTTGCTCATTAATTCTCCTTTACTCCTCTGTTGCATATCAGCTTCAGCCCAAAGCCCAGTGGAGTGTAATACCAATTTTATTTTGTTTCAAAGTGCACTATTTTGCCCATGATACCTCTGCTCCCAGCACTTCTGCTAACCCCTCTACTTCTTAACATGTTCCCATCACATTTTCTTCCCCTACTGTGCGTCCTTTGAAATGTTCTCTCTTGCTCCCACCATCAACCTTCTGGTTGCACCTATCCCTCTCACCCTACAAACTTTTCCAAAACTCTCCCCTTGCTTCATCACCTCACCCCCTACCCACCTACTTTACTCCCCTCTTCTACTCCATCCTATCACTTGATTGCTCCGAACCTTCTACCTCCCCACATAAGCTGCTGCATCACTCTAATTCGATGCACCAGGCACAACCTTATGCCCTCAATACAAAAAATGGTTGAATATTTCCCGTTACTGTCTTGTACCTCTTTCTCCTTTTACTAATAGCAGAAGATACAGAATGTAATCCCTGCCCCTCAACACCTCAAAAACTTCCGTTTTCCCTCAAAGGCCTAAAGGTCATGCACATTAACATTTGGAGTCTCCTCCATAAACTGGACCGCTGAATGGCTGGATAACCCAGAACACCCTGACACCCTATGCCTCTTCGAGGCCTGGTTATCTGTCAAAAGCCTGGATTCTACTATCTCCTCCTGGGCTAACACATCATCTGGCAAGACTGAGGTAAAGAGGTGAGGCATAGCCATGATTATAAGACAGCACCTCTCCTACTTGGTGATTAAAAAAATCCTGCATCAGATCCCATGAGCTGATATTAGCTAAAATTTCCTTCCCCAAACTCTCCCACCTTTATCAGGGTAATCTGTACATCCCCTGGATCAGTCAAGATGCTCTTACTACATGCATCTCCACTCTGCCACCTCTAGCCTATTCTTGCAAACTTATATTACTGGGGGACTATAACCTTGACTGGCTGTCTCCTTCATCTAAGTCCACAATATCCAAGCTAGAATCCCTAAACCTTGCCCAGCTTATCACAGAACAAACCCGCTATAACTCTCGCTCCTCAAATCACTCTCCTAGATTGGGACCTTTCATCCCATCCTCACTGTATATCTGCTTCTGGTGTCCTTGACCCAGACCTTAGTGACCACTGCATCACTTATTGCATTAGAAAAACTCAACTACCTAAATCTGCACCTAAGTACATTGAAACACACCCGCAAAGCTCTATAGATACAAATTCCCTCCATTCAGACTTATATCTTGCCAGTTGGGTTCCAGTTTATTTTGCAGCCAATGTTAATATTGCCTTAGCTTATTTCACTGGTATTTTTAACAGCGTCTGGGATCTACATGCCTTGCTAAGAAAAGCCAGGGTTATGAAACACCACCACCCCTGGATTATAGCCCCTATAGTCACTCTCTGTAAAACTCATGACACAGCCTGGTCCACCTTCAAAGCCTCCCTCACACAATTCTCAAGACATGCATATAATACCTCAAGAAATGCTTGCACTAAGGCCATTTGTTGTGTGAAGGAAGACTACTTTAAACACTGACTCAATACATCTCACACCTCTTTTTGGAACATAGTACACTCCACTGTTAATCCTCCTCCTCAATCAAACTACCCTATTCTCAAGCACAATGGCACTGAAATAATGGACTCTTACAAGTAGCCAATACCCTCAACACCTTCTTTACCATGTGTTCTTCCACTGACCTTACTGTACCTCACCACCTACTTCAAAACCTCTCCAAGGCATGTGACAAATAATAAACCCTTCTAGCCTCTGCTTCCACAAATGAAGTACTGCTTGCCCTTCTATCCCTTAACACATTCAAATCTAGTCCTGAAGGCCTACATCCTAGTCTCCTATGTCTTTTGACCTCCCCTATCTCTCTCCCGCACTTACATCATAAATTTGTCCTTTTCATCAGGGATAGTTCCGAAGGCCTGGAAATCAGCCTGTGTCATCCCTTTCCACAAAGATGGTGACCCTACCACCTGGAAACTATCGCCCCATCTCCCTGCCTTAGCAAACTTACAGGAACACTTCAAACAAACCAGACTGACTGACTTCCTTACCACAAATAACTGACTATCCCCCTAGCAGTCTGGTTTTAGAAAAAACACTTAACTATATCCTCCCTTCTCTAAGTCACTGGCCACATTCAATCTGCCACAGATAAAGGTCACTTGAATGCCATGATCTTCACTGATCTGGCTCAAGCCTTTGACTTGGTAGCCCACCCTCTACTACTGAACACTCTCAAAAATGTGGGGTGCACCCCTCCTGCAATTAAGTGGTTTGACTCATATCTAATTGACCGACATCAGTCAGTTAAAATCATCAATTTCTCTCCTCACTCCCTCCCTACCCTGGCTGGTGTCTGTCAAGGATCCATACTCAGCCCTATCTTCTTTTCTATATTTATAAATAACCTCCCATATGCATGCCCTTCCTCCCTCACCCATATGTATGTGGATGATACTATATTGTTCTCATCCAGCCCAGACCCAGCCACTATCCAGTTGATGCTCCAGCAAGATTCTCACTCAGTTCAAACATGGTTCCAATCGAAACAACTTAAATTAAATACAACTGAAACTGCCTATATGACCTTCAGAACTCATCAAAAACTAGCCAAAGTAATCAACTCCCCAAATATCACCTCTCTAGATGGCACCCCCACTAAAAGAGGTCTGTTCTTACACATAATAATAATAATCTTTATATCTTAAGCACAATTCAGAATATCAAAGCACTTTACAATAAATAAAATTGTTAAAACCATAAATATTTAAAATGCAGCAGTAACAGACAAACAATAATGATCTCAACTAATAAAAAATGCTAGATTAAATAAATAAGTGCTCAGTGCTGTCTTGAAGCACTCCACGGTCTGGCACTCTCAAACCCCTCAAGGTAGAGAATTCCACAGGGTTGGGACTGCAAATGCAAATGAACAAATTCCAGATGTCTTTAAATGGACCCTGGGAATATCTAGCAATCCCTCGTCGGTGGAGCGGAGTGATCGTCAAGGACAGTAGATGCGAAGAAGTTCTTGCAGGTAAATCAGTCCGAGTCCGTGTAGGGCTCTATAGGTCAGCAAACTGACCTTAAAGGTGATCCACCATTGAACTGGCTGCCAGTGCAGCTCATACAATACAGGTGTAATATGACTAGATCTAGGAAGCCTAGTCACTAACCTGGCTGCTGCATTCTGCACCAGCTGCAGGCAGCAGATATCAACTCCAGGTAGCCCTAGGTAAAGGGCATTGCAGTAATCCAGCCAAACATCTTGGAGTTTGGATTGACCCACAGCTAAACTTTTCTAATCATATTGACTACACACCAACCAAACTATGCCTAAGCCCAGAAACCTCTACTGAAACAGAGACTCTCTCCCCCTCCTAGTATGTTATGAATTTCTGACAAAGATGATTATGCCAGTTTTTGACAACACAGACATTGCTTACTGTACTGCACCCTCCACCTCACTCTCTCAATGTGACTCTCTCTACTATGCCTTCTGCTGCTTTGCCTCTAACTTTCCTTACAGGACTCACTACTGCTCCCAACTCTCCTGCCTGGACCTCCCATCTCTCTTGCACAGACGTCTCATTCACCCACTATCCTTCAACTCTAAATTCTGGTTCAACCTGCTCCCCCCTTATATCTCTTCCCTCCTCTCTTCTGCCCCTTCCTCAACTTATTCCCTTTCCACTCGGGACTCATGCTCCTTCTCTCTCTCCATACCCCATCTTCCAACATGAGCAAATCTGCTTTTCACAATAGCCTCCACTATCTGTGGAACAATCAGATTCCTATCCTATGCAACGCTCCCTCTCATTTCTTTGTGAAATCTATGCTACACCTTCTACCCCTCTCTACGTGCTGCCACAACATCACATAGCACTTATCTGTTGGTTCCCAGTTGCAAATACATTACTCCTTGTTTCCCTCCCCTATGCCTACCTTACCTTAATGTTAGTAAAACCTGTTTTTTGTACTAGCTAGCATGCAAGTTGTTAGTTGCTTCCTGAAGTGCTCTTTCAGTATAATATGCTTCCTGTACTTTTATACTCCCTGTACTATTGCATTTGTATGTTTCTTGTTTGGCTGCATTTGTATACTACAATATGCTGGATTGCTATCATGATTGTACTATTTTGCCTGTGTACAATTGTAAATGTATACTTGATCCCATGTTCCCCTTCCCCTGGGTCACACTTGGACAAGAGCTCAGGATCAGTGTGCCTTTCCCGTCACCAAATGTTTAAATAAAAGAAAAATAAATACATTGAAAATTGCTGTCATATAAAAAGCCTATCAATGGCCCTTACTTCTCACTCTGGCATCTTTTGCTGTATTGCGGGTGATGGGTGCAACCTCTCACTCCCTACAATAGGGAAGTGGTTACCACAGTAACTCAAAAAACAGCACAGAATGCCCGTGCATGCACAGTGCTATTTTTCTTATACTTAGTAAAATGCTATTGTACAAGTGAATATGCTGCCACACACTATTCAAAGGGATGGAGGTGTGGTATTCTAAGGCAAGCACAAATGTTTAGCATACAAACATCAAAGTAAATGAATCATATTAGATTAATATATTGCAAAACCGGGATTTGTTGTTGGAAAGCCAATTGAGAGAACTATGGATAAATCACATTTTAACTGTAACAAAAAGCTTTCCTATATCTAAGAGCACGATAAAATCCTTCTTGTATCTTTTCATATGTGTTCAATATTTAAAAGGCCATAGAGACCAGATTGTTGAATCAGAATGTCTGCTATGTTAACAAGTTATGCCATTATGTTCAAAACCTCATTGAAATACATTGAATGGCATATCTGTTTCTTCAGTTCATGGTCCAGTTTTGAAGAGTGAAGACATGACTGCAGTCCACACAGAATTATGGCACTGCACTCCGATGGGTATGTAAGGGTTTAGGGGTGGGGGGTTGGGTGCTGAGTGGGAGGGTCATGTGTGTGAGGGGGGTCTGAAATGGCACAAAATACATCAATGTATAGTTTTCTTGTTACAGGTTAAAATAAAATAATAATAAAACAACAGGACCGAGATGCCCAAGATGCCAATTGCGACACTAGGGGACTTGGCATCTCCAGTGTCACTATTATGTTTCTTTGTAATGGTGGGGTGCTGCGTACTGAAGGGAAGGGTTATGTGGAGATAATAAAGTAAAATAAAAATAACAAATAACCCCAAATACACGGTAGTGGAGTTGGGAACTAGGATTCCTGCACTGGGGGACTAGGCACCCCCCAGTGTCACTGTTATCCTTCTGGGGGCATGGGTGCTGACATGGAGGGTTGGATGGGGGGGGTTATATATTTCAGAAGTCAGGGATGGCTGAAAGAATAAAAACAGTGTGAGTGTTCCAAGACAGAGGTGACTTGGTCACTCTATCATGTTGTGCATTCTCAAGGAATGTGGGAGTGCTATTTTTTCTCAAAGCAAAGAGGTCTGCGAGGGCTCTGCCACTGCAGCCCTAACAAGCATTGTCAATGCCGAATGTTGCTTGCTTCTGTGTGCTGTTTAGGTATTTAGAAGTCATTGGAGTGCAAATATTGAAAATTTGCAAACTTACAGTGTCGTGAGAACTGCACATACTACGCTGTAAAACAGTCATTGTTAGGAAATTTTCACGAAATGTTCAACATAGCCAGTTTAAGACCTCTGCTCATGAACAGTGTCAGTGTGATTTTGATAATGTGTCCCATACATTGAGTTTGCACACCGACTGCACCATTGTGCGTTCATGGGTGGAAACACGTTTTGGGCAGGATGTGAAAAATGACAGCTGTACTGCTCATAAGGAGGTGTGGTAAAATGGCAATGTTGAAAATCTGGAGTGGAAATATTGAAAATTCGCAAACCTACGAGCGTGCGTGGGAACTGTGCAACACACTCGTAAAACAGTCATTTTTAGGAATTCTTTCACCAAATTTTCAACATTGCCATTTTAAGATCTCTGCTCATGAACAGTGACACTGTGATTTTCTTAATGTGTCCCATACACTGAGTTCTCACACCTACTGTGCCATTGTGCGCTGCATGGGCGGAAACATGTTTTGGGCAGGATGTGAAAAATGACAGCTGTACTGCTCATGAGGAGGTGTGGTAAAATGGCAATGTTGAAAATCTGGAGTGAAAATATTGAAAATTTGTGAACTTACGAGCTCGTGAGGAACTGTGGAACACATGCTCGTGAAAACAGTCATTTTAGAATTTTTTCACAAATTTTCAACATAGCCATTTTAAGACCTCTGCTCATGAACAGTGTCACTGTGATTTTCTTAATTTGTCCCGTACATTGATTTCAGCACCGACTCGCCCATTCTGTGCTACAAGGGTGGAAACACATTTTGGGTGAGATGTGAAAAATGACAGCTGTACTACTCATAAGAAGTAATGGTAAAATGGCAATGTTGAAAATCTGGAGTGAAAATATTGAAATTTCGCGAACTTACGAGCCTGCGTAGGAACTGCGCAACGCACGCTCGTAAAACAGTCATTTTTTGGAATTTTTGTACTAAATTTTCAATGTTGGGTTTTTGGGACCCCTTTTCATGAATGATGTCACTGTCATGGTGGTATTCAGGCCTGAAGGGTGATTTCGCAGTGACTGTGCAGTCACTGCGTAAAATCACCCTTCGGGCCTGAATAACGCCATGACAGTGACATCATTCATGAGAAGGGGTCCTAAACCCATGTTGAAAATTTGGTGCAAAAATTCCCCAAATGCCTGAGATATGGAATGTTGAACCCCCATCTAGCCCATTATACAGCTTACCGCATTTCAGTTCGGTCGGCTTTGAAGAGTGCAGAGCGTGTTCGGTCCACGAAGATCATCGCGCGGAGTCCGGAGGTAAGTATGGGGTGAGGGGGTGTAGAAGCTGGTGCGCAGTGGGTGGGTGCGGGCTGTGGGGGTCGAGGCGCGAGCGGACCGCTTTTGTTTTATAGGTTTAAAAAAAAAAAAGACGTCGTGGGACATTTGGCACACTGGGGTGGGCTCCCAGCATACACAGGGGCAGGGCCGTTCAGCCAGCAGAGGATTGGGCACCCCGTCGGCCAAGAGACTGATTGCCACGCTGGGGTGGGCTCCAGCGTGGCACCAACCTACGGGGGACAACGAGCTCAGCCGGGCGGGATTGGGCACCCCATCGCTGCGACAGTGCGGGCGCGCACGCCTGAGTGTGTGGGGAGCTACGCTTATCGGTGCTCACTGAAGCATAGCTCCCCTTTCAATCAGAGGTTACTGCATTTTGGAGCGTGTCACAGACAGCTCCAAAATGCATTGGCTTAGGGGCCGCGCCTGCCAGCTCACTGACTGAATTGGAGGAGGAGGTGACACACCTCCGAAATCTCAGATGATGGCACTATGTTTCTTGCACATGCATGCAAGCAACATAAAAATGGATCATGCTTCTTTTAGTTTAGGTGTATTGTTGATACAAGTTTCTTCTCCCGTTTATCTTCAGAAAGATCAGTTTTTAATCCCATCAAATTTCACTTTGTGTTGTCCTTGTTGAAAATTTGCAATGTTCAATTTTATAGCAATCATGTCTGTTACATATTCAGTTTGTGTATGTGCCTAATTTTTTTTTGGTGGGGGGGAGAGTGATTTGGTGAAATGCAAAGCAACCATGATAGCAAACATTTCAGAAAAAAAGGATTGCATTTCAGAAACCAGGGGTAATCCAGTTTAACAAAAACAGGCCATTCTTATACCAAATATATATAGGTAATATACAGTGAGGGCATGATATAGCATTTAATAAATGAAGCCAAAACTATAAGTGCAAAATATTGTTTAAGCAGACTAAACTTTCTAATGCTTTCATAAGCATCTCATAGTTTTGAGTGCAGCACATTTTGAAAACATTTGTTTGCAGCATGGCTATCAGCCTGGGACTTACATTAGCCTCCTCTGAAATAGAATGACCACCATTTGTTTTTTAATTATGATAATAATGTTGTTCCAAAGAGTGGGCTTTAAAATATGATAACCTACGAACCACCAACTCAGTCTTCACACATCTCATTCTTCTCTTTTTTTAACCTGCAATTATTTGTAATGGCTTCAATTTGTGATTTTGTTGTTGTTTTATTTTTGCATTTCAAGAATTGTCATATTTATTATGATTGTGAATGTTTATTATATTACACTGGATCATATTGAATGATACAAAGTTTCTTATTGTTTTGCCTTGTTGGATCATGTGGTTTAGGGCATTGTAGTCGTGACAGGTGGAAGAGTATAGGTTCTTATTTTTATTTCACAAGTACATTAATATACATTTCTGTCATTGCATTCTATTCATCTCCTGGGTGCAAACCCATGCTTGATATGTTGCTTCCCACAATGTAACACAGTAAACAATATGTTGAATTACAAATAATTTAAGTTTAATATTTGTTTTGTTTTATTTTATACTTGTATTATATCATACTAAGCAATTGCTGTCTATTAGCCATGTGACTCAATCTTAGATGAGAGTTTTCCATCTATATATAGTCATTTGGGTATTTAAAGCAAATGTTATCAAACTGGAAAAATATATCTGATCAATTACATATGGTAATGGAAAATGATGATTGTGATTTCTGTGGCAGTACTCTGATGTCCTGTGCTGACATTACCTTAATGGATATTGCAATAAATAATTGGATAAAGAAAGTAGACAACCAGGAAGCACCATAAATGATCTGCAGCTTTTGTCATGAATTTGGCAAATTACTTTTTAGGGTACCCTCTTCACAAGCTCTCTGTACAGTATACTGTAACATGCAGAGATTGTATTGGATATCAGAACCACTGATCTTGAACAACTGGTGTATGCTCTGTAATGAAGAACTGTGGTATTTGACATTTACACACTAGAAAAGCAAGCTATATTTATTTATTTGATTATTTAAGTATTTATTTATTTATTTCAAACGTTTCACCAGGAAAGATGTGTTGATTATATATGCTTAAGTATGATACATACATTCAAATAACTAACATATTAGGTTGCTGTTTATAGTTATTGCTGACTGAAGGCTTATAAAATGTAATTTGCTGTTTTGCATGTTAACCCCCAGGCCACTTTTTCAGCTGGATGCACACCTCCTATTAAATATCTGGAAAATATTGGTGCCCATATACTGGCATACCAATTTACTTTACTAAAGGTAGGTACCACCCTTGGCATTAGGATGTATACCTGGATCATTTTCTAGAGGAAAAGAGAGTTGGGGATACAGAAACAAATCAACATGAACCCTGTGTAATAACACAACCCAGGTCCTGGGTGGAGGCTGCTAGGCATATACTAGATCTAACCTCCTGGGGGAGCCCCAGTAAATCCACAAAACCAGAAGCAATGACTGGAATGTCCATAGCAGTGACTGGGATTGTGCAGTATGGCTTTATTCGACAATGGAAAGCAAAAGCAGAAGTGGACTTCCAAGAGTTGGGGCAGGCTGGATAGGTACACATTCAAGAACTATCTTTGTATGCAGTACAGTTCATGAACAACAACAGAACAATCTTCTTCCCAAATTCCCAACTAGTGCATTAGTGGACACGTAGCCATGCACATGAATATCTTTCTTCCCATGAGTGTCATTTAGTGAATCTAAGCCATAGACTCAGAACTCTTCTCGAATCTAGGTGCAATATGTGAAACTCAGTCATATACCTTAACCTACAGCTTGGCCCTCGCTCAGGTAAAATTGCTGGCGCCCTTTATGAACCAGGAAGCCCTGCCTTGTAAGCACTTAGATGGCATTCCTCCCACCCTTGGCCCCAACTGACAGTCTCTGCCGTTCTTCAGGGTTACACTACTGAAACCCCCGTTCCCCACTGAAATGCTAGAGGTCCCACACTTTAACTTGTCACAAACTGGGGTAACCAGAGAATAAACTGCACTTACTGTGGCACACAGTTTAACATTACTTCACTCACATTGATGAGACTACGTGCACTGACAGGTGCGATCCAGCTTTATCTATAGGCACACTCACCCCAGATTATCTAATCCCCTTAGAAAATGTGGAGATCTAGTCTCCTAGAACAATACTCATAGAAGTTGTCCTATCGACAGGACATGGAACAACAAAAAGAAAGAAAACATTCTCCTGGGTAGCTGGTCAAACAGTCTCTTTCAGGTCCTATCCAAGGCAGCTGAAAATGCCACAGAACATTCAGGGGATTACCCTTTGAGTGCACTGAGAACAAACGGTTCCTTCCACTTCACAGGAAGTAGAAATCCTGCTGTAGCCTTGTCTCCACCACTGCAACTAGAAGCTGGAAATGACACTCCACTAGGATGAGAAATCCTGGTCCTCAGACCCCACTGGCAATCCTTCTGTCACTTTCACCTCCTCACTCCACAACTGATTACACTGAACTGAGCATTCTAAGCTCCCCAGAGCTGCTGTCCACACAGTGTGGCATATGCTGCTGTGAGAGTTCTCAATGACCTAATCATTCTTCCCTCAAGCTAGCTGAGTAAACAATGATGTCATTATGTAAGAAGCCCCTAATGAGCTCCCTACTAGCTGCCTGCTGCCTTCGTTACATTAATACTGATAGTGCTTTAGTATTCCCTGGGGACTGGGTTGTTCCACTCACCCCTTGCCAAGTAAATGACTGTTTGCAGTTATTCCTTCTGCTGGCACCAGGCCATCCAACCTCGAATGCCCACTATAGAAAGGGTTGATCAAGTCCTCCCCTACCACATGCCAGGCACAGGCAGGTTACACCAAAGGATAGAGGCCCACTGAAGAAACTTCAGTTCCTATCCTACTACTCTACTATCTATGGATCCGCAGAGGCTCCAAGAAACTGCCTGAAGCATGTCCAACCAAACAACATTGGTGATCCCCCTATCCAGAATCAGGACCACCAACCTGCCTTCCTCCCTAACCCTCTAGGGGAATCTATCTGACCTATCTTACCTACCAGGTGCCAACCCCCCCAAAAAAAAACCTAAACCATTTTACACCTCACGCCTGTAAAAATGAAAAAAGGTTAGACATTGTACTATACAGTTACACAAGCCTAACAACTCTACACAAAGGAGGACTCCAATGAGTCCCACCAATCCTCTTCAGGTCTTCTTGTCTTCTTCCAGGAACACCTGCAAAAGGAAACACTGCAAAACAAATTTCTGCACACAACTACAACCTGTAAAGCCAAAAACACTGACAAAAGCCCTACCACTGGATACTGCACAAACCCAAAAATCATTTTTAAAAGAATTTTCTACAAAAGTACAAAAACGGAAAACATAAAACAGTTGTGAAACATTTGGGGGAGGGATCCCTGCATTTCCAAAAATAAGAAAGAATCCAGAGTGCCAAAGCACTACAACAAGAGTCTCTCCGAGGCTGGAGTCTGCTGAAGCACAGTCCTGGAATAGGCACAAGGCCTGCAAGCACTGTAGTCTAGATGAAAAGTCTGTTGGAGATTAATTTCCCAAAGAGTCTTTAAACTTGCAGGTAACAGTTAACAAAATGAAAAGGTCTCTTATCAGTTGTCGATGACAAAAGGATGTCAACATCCCTCTCTGGAGCTGCGGCCTGATGATCTTGGCTGCTGGGTAGATGAAATCTTCAGATCAGATGCTTCCACAACTTGCTACTGGACCTGGGTTGGAAATCTTCTCCGAACCCACTGGGCTGATGAATCTGGATGCTAAACCAGACAAACCTGGATTACCAGAAGAAAAGCACCTCCATCCAAGGTTGCTGCCTCTTTGGTAGCAGATGGCTGAGCTGGTAATGGCTGAAATCACTTTAGGCAGGCAGGCACATTTTCAAGAATGGCGCTGATTTCTGAGGTACTACCATTCCAAGTCTGGGGCATAGACTGTCACCCCATCTGGACAAACCATGAGAACATTATAAAATGTCTCTTGGCCAGCTTTGTCCACTATTCTCACAGAGCTGATCAACAAGATCCTGCAAACACCTCCAGAATTGCAGCCTCTCATTGCACACCTTAATTCAGACCCATTTGTTTACTCTAGAGTTCAGGCTGGCACAAGTTTCCTTCCACAACCAGGCATGCATATCTTTCTCAATGTATTCCCATATCTTTCTAGGGTAGAAAGGGTGCTACTGTCCATACTTGGCCTCAGCTCATCTACGCACAACTCTCTCCTCTTTGCTGCTTTTAATTAACTCATGACCAGAACCATGGTTTGGCGGTGACCAGTCCTGTCTGAACCAGTCTCAAACACTTAGTGCAGAGCAAGAGCAGTCCACCTATGCATGCAAGAACACACTTCTTGAGCTTTCCTCCACATGGACATTGGGAGATTCTATAGAAGCCCAGGCCTATAGCAACTCATAAGGGCCCACCGAAGCCCTTGCTGCTTCTTTCTCTTCCACACAATCTGCCCAGGAGCTGGCGATTGAACCAACCACTGCAACTGTCCATTCTCTACTGTCAACAGAGGCACTGTCCTCCCAACGACATGCTTCCTCCACCTTGGACTCTCTGACAAGGTTTGGGCTTGGGCCTTCCACCCACGCATCTACTGAACCTGCACTGGCAGCATCCAATTTCACCCTCTGTGGCATAGAACACTGCACTTCCTCTGACCTTGCAAAGCATAGGTGCAGACAATGTCCAGAAACCCTTTTACAAACTCCATGGGGTCACTTTTACTTCAAGCAGCCTGTTGCTGTTATTCCAATTCTCAAGGGTCACCTGTCTATGTCAAGTTGTGCTAAACAGATGCGTTTTGCTTTAGCTACCCTTTGTGCCAACCTGTCATGCTCATCGCAAATCACGTTTCTAAGAAATGCAATGGGAATTGGCAGAACATTTCTTCCTGGTTTTAGGCATACTATGCACACATTACATGGATAGTTCAGCAAAGCCACCTCAGCGGGTGCTCTTGAACAGACATACAATTGCTCAGATTGGGTTAGTTCTTGTTCTTGTTGGGCTACCCACACCCCTAGCGTATTAGCGGAGTAGCAGTGGTTTGCTGCACCATGATCTGCAAGTTAAACATACAAGTCCCAGAATTACTAATGTTTGCAAGCACTCTGAGATTTGATTTTAACACACTGAAAAAGTTCACAAACAGGCTGCCTGGCTGCTGCAATTGTATTCCATTAACTTAACAAGAAACCATCAGAAACTTTTATTTTGGGTCTGAAAACTCTGTTTTAAACATGCCCTGTGTTTTCATAGCTGGCTACACCCCAACATGGTGACTGTAACTTTGCATCACAGTCAGTTAGAAATTGTTAGGATTCTACCTGGATGTTTGCATTTCAACTGATGTTCTCAAGCACAAGTTTTACTATTTCTCAATCCATTACTTTACAAGCACTTGGACCAGAGGAATCATTTATTTTAAAGTTCACTTTCTTTGAAAACAGCACTTTTACACACAAAGTCCAAGATTTAACAGTTCACAAAACTCTGTCTCTTTCAGTACTTTTGCTGCATTTGCTCAAGTTCTTAGACAGTTTTCCGACCTTAGCAGCGCAGTCAATTTCTTTTGCAAAGGGTACTTACAGCCATAGATGGTTTGCACCATTGATGGAATATGGCCTGTTGTCAACTTAAAAAAGGTCTCTGGGGTGAAATGGGCTGGGGGTCCAACCGATCATCACTACAATCGCCTCAATCACTCTCTAGTCAGTCGGAATATGGGTTGAGCCCAGGTATTTGTGAAAAAAGACAGAAACACTGCTTTTGCAGAAGCACTTTTGCTGCAAGCAATTCTTCCTTCCTGCAGCACAAACTACATGCTGCTAGTGCACTGAGCTGCTCCTCCTTGAATGTTCCACAAGCAGAGACTCAGGCAAAGGCGGTGCTAGGGTGCACTGAGACTAATTACACAATGCCATGCAAATGAGCTCTCTCTCTGCCACACTCCTGCACAACGATTGTCGAGAAAGCAAATTTTAACTGCAAACTGCCACTTTTTTCCTCGGTTTGAAATTTCAGCAGGGTAAGCATTTTAAAGCATTTTCACTCAATACTTGGTATATTTTTCTTAGTGACTCAACCAAATTTCACAGTACACACTTGAAACTTTCTGAGCACTTAGAAAACATTGATTTTTAAGTCCACAAATAGTTTTCTCTGGAAATTTGCAACTTTTGAACAGTTTTATGTGTTTTTTTGCAGAAGGCAAGGGCAATTATTTTTCAGTCCACAGTTTCAAAGCAAACACACAAGCAGCACATTCTTCCTCTTTGTTTTCCACATAACTCGGGCAGCAAAAGACTTTCAGGTGGCATTTTACTTGGCATAATTTACTTTCTGGTAAAATGATCTTCTGTTTGGGGCACCACCACCAGGCAGGAAGATCCTGGACATACCCTCAGCATGCCTCTCACCCCAAATTAAATATCCCAAGACAAGCCCCCATTTTTTGTAACCCCAGACCACTTTTTAACTAGTGTGCACTCCTCAATAAATATCTGGAAAACACTGCCACTTTACTCACATTGGTGAGACTACAGGCAGTGACAGGTGTGATTCAGCTTTTATCTGTGGCACATGCACCCCAGACTATCTAATCCCATTAGAAAATATGGAAATCTAGTCTCCTAGAGCAGTATTATAGAAATTGTCCCATTCACAGGGCATGGAACAATGAAAAAGGAAAAGGAAAACACCCTCCTGGGTAGCTGGTCAAAACAGTATCTTTCAGGTCCTATCCAAGGCAGCTGAAAACAGCACAGAACATTCAGGGGATTGTCCCTCGAGTCCACTGAGAACAAACAGTTCCTTCCACTTCACAGGGAGTAGAAATCAGGAAATCCTGCTGTAGTCTTGTCTCCATCACTTCAGCTAGAAGCTGGAAATGACACTCCACTAGGTTAAGAAAGCCTGGGCCCTCTCTTCATAGCCCACTGGCAATCCTTCTGCCACTCTCACCTCCTCAGTCCAGAACTGACTACACTGAATTGAGCATTCTATGCTCCCCAGAGCAGCTAACCACAAAGTGTGGCTTATGTTGCTGTGAGAGTTCTAAATGACCTAATCATTCTTCCGTTAGGCTAGCTAAGTAAACAATGATGTCATTATGTAAGGAGCCCATAATGAGTTCTCTACCAGCTACTTGCTGCCTTCCTAACATTAATACTAATAGGATTCTAATAACCACAGGGAACTGGGTGGTTACACATGTGTGTGACATACTTGGATGTATTGAGTACAATTAATTAACAACAGTGGCAAATTTGTCCATTCAAGTAATATAGCCACAATTTAAATCAAAACACATTAAATGCGTGATGCCAGCGTAATTGTTTTGTCCAAAACTAAACAAATGAAATAAAAATGATTCAGTGCTGAAATAACAATCATGAACTCTCAGCAAAATAGAAAAAAAGAAGGATTAATGGGGACCTAGAGTGTCATCTTGGTATGCCAACCTGATGGCTACACCAACACAACGACATACCTCAATGTCGGCAAAATCAACACTTAACATAGAAACATAGATAAGGACCGCTTGGTCCACCCAGTCTGCCCATTTCCCTAACTAATGGATAAGCTGCAGATCCTAGTTAACCAGCAGCCTACTTCTTCCTACCTCCACCCCCTAGAATTGCCTTATGATTGTCCCATGCATGCTTGAATTCCACCACTGTTTTTAACTCTACAACCTCCTCCGGAAGGCCGTTCCATGCATCCACAACCCTCTCTGTGAAAAAATACTTCCTTAAATTACCTCTGAGCTGCCCCCCATCTTCAAATTGTGCCCTTGTTCTTGCTCACCTCTTTTTGAAAGATGCTACTCTCTTGGACTTTGTTGATTACCTTGAGGTACTTGAAAGTTTCTATCATGTCCCCCTCTCCTCCTTTCCTCGAGGCTATACATATTAAGCTCCTTAAGTCTCTCATCATATGTCTTCTGGTGCAGACCTGCACCATTTAGTGCCCTCCTCTGGACAGCTTCCATCCTGTCTATGTCTTTGCGGAGATGGGGTCTCCAGAACTGCACGCAGTACTCAGATGGGGTCTCACCAGCTGTCTGTATAGAGGCATAATAACTTCCTGTTTTCTACCAGTGATGCCTCTTCCTATGCATCCCAGTATCCCCCAGCCTCCTTGCTGCCCTCTCACATTGCTTGCCCACCTTTAGGTCATCTGATATGACTACCCCAGGTCCCTTTCCATTTTGTTGTTGTTAGTATCTCACCCCCATTGTGTACTCTTCCCTGGGTTTTGTTTCCCACTTTGCCAACAGGTCACTGTGTTGGTGAACCTGAAACAGGGGCACACTGTCTCCCTATCCTGCATCCCACCCAGAATCAACTCTGACTGGAGTTGAGAATCTAAAGTATGGGGGTATAGGGGGTTGAGCCCCCCAGCATGGGGGGGCTCAGGGGCAAAGCCCCCCAGTGAAAACACAGGACTGGGAGACAAATGGAATTTATGTTGACCAATACTTGCGGTTGACATAAATCCTGTTGATGTGCTGTCGGTTGACAAAAGTGTTGTCGAACCAGCATTGTAGAACCTGTAATCTTACTGTATGTTTTACAAAACAAGATAGGGTGTATGATATTTACTCAGTCAACATTTTTCTTTGTGCAGGTATTCAACAATGTGTTCTGTTTCTTTTTTGTTGTTGTTTGTTTTGTTCCATACTGCCATGGTTCTCAGTGACACTGGCTTGTCTCTCTGATCATGCAGGCATACATTTAAGCCAAATATAATGTTTTACAGTTTTCCATTATAGCAGGTATAATATCAGATACAATTTCAAACACTGGGAATAGTTCTCAGAAACAGTCCTCTGTATATTAAAGAGAACTGTTTCTAAGAATTGTTCCCAATGAAATCCTGTGATATTGTGTCTGATATTCTATCTGATGTCAAGTCTGTCTGTCTCTCTATCTATCTGTATGTATGTATATATATCTATCTATCTATCTATCTATCTATCTATCTATCTATCTATCCTTTTATTTATCTACTTACCTACCTAGGTAATTTATTTTTAAAGTGGATCAGGGTGCCAACCCCTGGTACCACTTTCTCCTCCCCTTAAGGTTGTTTGCCCCCCCTTTCCCAATGATAAGTAAAGGGGACTGGGGTAGCCACACCCAGCACCATTTCTGTTGACCCACTTCCATCCAGGTCACCTACTCACATTCCCAATGTATACATGGTGGCTCTGGGGTGCCCACCCCCTGCCTACAAACAATAATTTGATGCTGGGATGCTCAGTCCCCAGTGTCAGAATATTTCCTCTGAAATAAAGAAAACTGCACCTCAGTAATTTTTTTTTCTTTACCTATAAAAAGAAAACAGTGCTTGTTGATTTGACTCCCCAACACACACCCTACCCATCCATCTCCAACCTCTCATTCAGCACAAACCAGCCCACACACCTCCACACACGCCACTCAGCTGAACATGTTCCAGGGCATAGATCCACTCCGCGTTTGAATACATCTTGCATATGGAACCAGCAACTGTGATATGAGAAAATCAGGTAGGTGCAATTTCATGTATTTCAATGGCTTTTAACTTTAATTCATAACTTTGTTATTTTAAACATGGCCTTTTGAAACTCCACCTCATCATCAGCAGTGCTGGAGTTATGCAAATCTGTCCAAAATGGCAATTTCGCAAAAGGGTAGGATTTTAAAATTGTCACTACTTTTGCTCATGAGGTGGGATCATAAGATGGCTATATTGAAAATCTGAAGTCAAAATATGTAAAAAAGGCAAAGTTATGAGAGTATCTTGGATTTTTCTGCACTCACTCAAAAATAGTAACGTTCAATATTTTGATATCAATGTTGCAACATAGCCATATTATTCACACCACCTCATGAATGTGACAGCTTTCATTTTTCAAGTCCTAGCTGAAATGTGTTTTTGCACCTCTGGGCAGAATTACATTTCATCAAGGATTTGAAATGTTTCACCAAATGGGGTTCATGAGGTGGGCTAATAGGAAGACTGTGCTGACAATGTGTTGTATTAATATGGTAAAATGCCCAAGCAATAAGTGAACATTACAATATTAGAATTCTCACTCATAACACGGCTAATTTTAAATATTTTAACTTCACTCTTTCAACATACCATTTTATCACATCTCCTCATGAACATAACAGGTGTCATTTTTTCATCCAGGGCAAGAAGTGCTTTCACATCTGTGGTGCAAAATGACCTTTTGGACTATATAGTATTAATGCCACATGCCATGCTTATAAGGGGAGTCATAAAATGACTATTCTGAAAATCTGGGGTCAAAATAATCTCTCTCTCTCTCTCTCTCTCTCTATATATATATATATATATATATATACACACACATATGCAATATTTTTTTTGGGGGGGGAGCAGACCTACAGTGAGAATATCACATTTATCCTCACTGTAGGTCATTTATCCACACAGTAGGTCATACAGAGGCACAATCTGCACTTGACCACAACTCCTCATAAAGGTTTTCATTGGTGGGAGCTGGCACCATTAGCAGCACAATCAGAATTTACCTAGTCACTTGCATGCCAGCTCCCACTGGCAGTTTCATTTCTCTCTTGCAGCTCACAGACCACTTTCACTTTCTCCCCAGATCTTTTTTTGGCATGACATACAGACTTTGGAGAGATCACCCTCTGTATAGACCCCAAATTCACTCACTCACTCATGGGACAGCTCTGACTCTGAACCTCCTCAGTGTGAAATTGACATTCACACTGAGAGGTACATTTTTTTTTCTCTCTTTTACAGGTTCTTCACAAAAAATAAAGCAAGTTGCAAACAAAATCACACACAGCAGTCAATACCTCTCTCTCTTCCTAGACCCGACATCCACTACGTACCTCACAGTGCCTCACTACCAGCAAAGGCATCTGCTGCTGCCCAAATGATCTCCAAACAAAAGACATGATCAACCAGATACAGAACACTTTCAAAATAGACTGTGGCCAATCAAAATGAAACAATAAAAAAAGAAAATACCAAGCTGCAATTTGACTTCCTTACTAAGTGGGTGATCCACCACCATATTTAAAAAACCTGCCCACAAAAAACTCAGACCAATCAAGTGCCATGTTAGCAACAGCACCATGTAGGGACCCTACCAACCACGTTAGCATCACTACCCACTGGAAATGCAGACACAATACTGTGGCAGAAAATGATTAAAATATGTATCAAAAAACAATTAAAACAATGCAAAAAACTAAATAAAATGGCATTTCCCATTACATAAATGAGATATGCAATTGGTCTACAGGAAATATCACTGATATTTCCCCTCATATAGTTGGACCTTGTGACCTCACTTGTGGCTCCACCACTAGAGAAGTTATAAGGTCAAACTACACTCTGGAGAAATATCAGTGATATTTCCAGTAGACCCATTGCATATCCCATATATATATATATATATATATATATGAAAATGTGTGTGTTGTGCCAGTCTTCACCCCGATGGGTTTGCTTTGTGACCCCATGATGGTGAGCTAAGTTCGGGGGCAAGCTCAGTGACCAAGCTATATGAGGTTTGAGGATGCTGGAATGGCACTGTTATGAGACACCCTCCTCCCATCCTCAGAATGAAAACTTCAGGGCTGTCCATACTAGACAGGATATCATATAGTGAAACAGCTCTTCTCTTGGCATAGGGCCTTGCAGCTCTCCATTCATGGGTGGCTAAGGACCTGTACCTTAGCTGACAGATGGACTGTTTGCACTGTGCATCTATATCTCTAGCCACATGCAAATGCAGGTACCAGAGGGCCCTGCACTTCTTCAGCCCACCACACAGCCCATGTATTCTTCAGAAACAGACCTGCACTTCTGTAGGCAATTGGTGTTTCCTTTGGTGTGGATCTCAAAGGGTCCTCCATGGGTTCATGCAGGATAGCTTCTGCCAGAGAACAGACAGAACACCAGGAGGAAGGAGCTACTGGTATAACTAAAACTTCTGTACTTGAACTAAGAACTAGAAATATTTTTCTGGGACCTTCAATTTAGGGTAAAAAAAGAGTTAGTGTGTTTGTCAGAGGTAGTTGAAGCAAATTGTTATCTGTTATCTGTGTACTTATCTAGGTGCTTGTCACAGGTGTCAGAATGTGAATTGTTATCTGTAAAATTAACTAAGTGTGGAGAGATTTGCAAAGTAGGGGGAGTGGCTTAGCTAGAAGGAGCCAGGTTAAAACCAGATTTAAGCACTGCCCTAGATAGCTTCTGCCAGAGAACAGACAGAACACCAGAAGGAAGGAGCTACTGGTATAACTAAAACTTCTCTACTGGGACTATATTGTCCTCCTTCCTTCCCCTCCACCCCCCACTCTAAACTATTTCTATTTTTATAGGCACAGGATTTAACTGACAACAGGAACTTCCTGTTTGGGAGCAGGAAGTGAGTGATCACAGAGCCACAAAAGACTCACCATCCTAGAAGGGCAAGTGTTGCTCTACATCCCCCCCTAGCTGCTGGAAGTCTGACTCCGAGCAAGTAAGGAGACCACTGAGAAATATAGGAACTTCTTGTCTTAGAACAGGAAGATCAGGAGCTATAAGGGCACAGGGGCAGTAAATAAGTAGGAGAAGAACAAAAGAAAAAAATTGAAAATAAACAAACAGAGGAAAGAGTAAGTATTCCAAACAACAGTTAGGGGTCCAGAAAAAAGACATGATGGGAGTGGTGCAGTGTAGTGGCTGTGGAGCAGCAGTCTTCTAGGAGATGTTCTGGAGGATGCGGTATTGTCCCATCTGCAGGCACCTCTGGACTGAGAGAGGAGGTTGCTCATCTCCAGGATGAGTTGGCTAGGTTTTGTGGGATCTTATCACCCACCCAGGGACCACCAGGGTCACTGCCATTGCCTCAGAGATTGCCAAGAAAGAGGAGCAGTTGGATCACAGTGGGCTCAGGGAGGGTGAGGGTGGTGGAACAGAGGTGCATTCCTCCAGTTGTACCTCTCCACAATTTCTATGCCATTCTGGAAAAGTGTGGTTCCTCTATGGAGACACCCACAGTGGAAACCAAGGAGGGTGCTGGGGACCTCCATAAAGGAGACCCACAGTAGGGTGGCATGGGACCCCACAAGGGAAGGAAACAACTCCTGGTGGGGGACTCCATTGTTAGCAAGGTAGAACTGGGGAAGGAAGGGGAGAGGGAGGTAAGGTGCCTGTCTGGCACCATGGCTTGGAGGGACAGGGAACAAATCCTCAGGATCACAGGAGCAGCCACACAGAGGAGAGAGCTGGATGTTACTGTCCACCTAGGAACAAATGAGCTGGCTAAGAAAGGGATCAGAGCAGTGCAAGAAGCATTTGTGGAGATGGGAAGGGGGCCTTAGACAAATAGCACACACGGTAACCTTCTCGGAGGTGCTGTCTGTCTATGGCACGGATGAGGCTAGGGTGCTCCACACCATGGGATTCAATCAGTGGTTGAAAAACTGGTGCAGATGTCAGGGATTTGGCTTCATTGGGGACTAGGGGTCCACTTGGATGGATGAAGGCCTATTCTGGCGTGGTGGTCTGCGTCTGTCCAGGAGGGGAACCAGGATCCTAAGTGTTAGGTTTAAATACTTCATTGGCAGGCATTTAAACTAGCCAAGGAGGGAAGCACTGAAAAGGAGCAGGGAAATCCTAGCCCGCTCAAAAAAATCAGGGTACTAAGTGAGGCAGACACCAACATAGAGATGTCAATAGGGAGAAGTGCAGGGATAAATGGAGAAAGTGACAATGCAATAAGGACAGGGATGGGGCAAAAAGAGGTAAGTCCATCAAGAAATGGAGTGTAATGAGTACCAAAGCCCATAGTCTGGGCAACAAGCTCCCTGAATTGGTGGCCTTGATGGAAGAAGGATGCCTGGATATTGTAGCAGTCACAGAAACATGGTACACAGAGAACCGGGATGTTAACATATCAGGGTACACAACCGACAGGAGAGACAGGGAGGGCAGAAGGGGGGAGTAGCTCTCTATGTAAGGGAAGAGATAAAAACAACTGAACAAAAGAGTATACAGGGAGGAGAGGATGCACTGTGGGTCACCTTAGAGACTGGAAATGGCACCACAGTCTGCACAAGGGTTCTATACAGACCCTCATGTCAGGAGGAGGGAATGGACAAGGATATGATAGAAGGCATACTTAGGATGGCAGAGAAAGGGGAGATACTGTTGATGGGGGACCTTAATATGTCAGATGTTAACTGGCACACCTTTGCTGCAGCCACATCCAAAAGCAGGGCCATTTCTGATGCCTTCAGGTGGCATGCCCTCAGACAGCTAGTTTTGGAACCTACTCATGAGGGAGCAATCTTAGACCTTGTACTCTCAAATGTGGACAGTGAGAGGATCTCAGATCTAGAAGTGGGTAGCCATTTGGGAACAAGTGACCACCAAACAGTGTGGTTCATGATAAACCCAGCTACAGAGTCAAGCCATACAAAAGTGAGGGTTCTGGACTTCAGGAGGGCTGACTTTGGCAAGATGGGAGAGTGCTTAGAAAAGCACTATCAAACAGGTTAGAAGGAGGGTGAAGCAACAATGGGGAAATATCAAAACTGCCATTATAGAGGCAACAAGCTTTGTGTGAAGCAAATAAACAAATCAAAATGAAGAAAAAAAGCCACTATGGTTCTCAAAAGAAGTGGTGGTGAAGGTTAGGAGAAAAAGATAACATTTAGGAAGTATAAGGAAAACAGAAGGAGCAGGACAGAAAACTGTACCAGTTAAGGCAGAAGGAAGCAGGAGGGTAGTCAGAATAGCAAAGGCACAAACTGAGGAAAAGATAGCCAACTCGGTTAAGAAGAGGGATAACACCTTTATAGGTATATCAGGAAGGTGAGAAAGAAAAAGGGAGGGATACTGAGGCTGAATAAAATGAATGGTGGGTGGGCAGAGAGTGACAGTGAAAAAGTAGGGATACTGAATGAATACTTCTGTTCGGTATTCACAAAAGAGGAAGTGGGGGAGGTGCCTAATCCAATTAACAGAAGCACTCTGGAGAGGGGGGTCAATCCCAGTCCTTTCACAGAAGAAAGGGTTCTGAAAGAACTCCTAAAACTGAAGGTGGACAATGCAATGGGGCCAGATGGAATTCACCCCAGAATTCTAAAAGAATTAAGCAGAGAACTAGTGACACCACTGACTACCCTTTATAACAAATCAGGGAAGGATGGTGCGGTACCTGAGGACTAGAAGAAGGCTGATGTGATTCCCCTTCACAAAAGTGGGAGCAAGACAGAGGCAGGAAACTACAGACCTGTCAGTTTGACCTCTGTGGTAGGGAAAGGGATGGAATCACTTCTGAAGGAAAGAATTTTTGAGTACCTAGAGGCCAGTGGGGCACAGGACCCAAGGCAACATGGGTTCACAGCGGGAAGGTCATGTCAGATGAATCTAATTGATTTCTTTGACTGGGTGATCAAAGTAGTAGACCATGGAGGCTGTGGACATGACCTACCTAGAATTTAGCAAGGCATTTGACACAGTCCCACACAAAGATTAGTAGTCAAATTAACCAGCTTTGAAGTGGGTCCCAGGGTGGTACCCTGGGTAAAACATTAGCTGAACAATAGGACACAGAAGGCAATTGTAAATGGAGTCCACACTGAAGAAATAGGGGTTACTAGTGGGGTACCACAGTGTTCAGTACTGGGTCCAGTCCTTTTTAATGTCTTTATAAGTGACACTGCAGAGGGACTGGAAGGAAAAGTATGCCTCTTTGCAGATGACACAAAGATCTGCAACAGGGTTGATACACAAGGAGGCATGGGAAGGATGAGAAGGGACCTGGCAAGGTTGGAGGAATGGTCAGAAGTATGGCAGCTTGGATTCAGTGCAAAGAAGTACAAAGTAATGCACCTGGGAAACAAAAAACCCAGGGGAAGATTACACAATGGGGGGGGTAGTAACAACAACAAAAATGGAAAGAGACCTGGGGATAATCATGTCTGATGACCTTAAGGTTGGCAAGCAATGTAAGAAGGTGGTAGGGAGGGATGGGGGGATACTGGGATATATAGGGAGAGGCATCACCAGCAGAAAACAGGAAGTTATTATCCCCCTGTACAGAAAGTTGGTGAGACCCCATCTGGAGTACTGCGTCCAGTTTTGGAGACCCCCATCTCCGCAAAGACATAGACAGAATGGAGGCAGTTCAGAGGAGGGCAACTAAAATGGTGCAGGATCTGCAAGAAAAGCCATATGAGGAGAGGCTAAAAGAGCTTAATATGTATATCCTTGAGGAAAGGAGGGGGGGGACATGATAGAAACATTTAAGTACCTCAGTGGAATCACCAAAGTCCAAGAGGGTAGCATTTTTCAGAAAAAGATGTGCAAGAACAAGTGGACACAATTTGAAGATAGAGGGGGGATGGCTCAGGGGCAATGTGATGAAGTATTTTTTCACAGAGAGGGTGGTGGACACATGGAACAGCCTTCCTGAGGAGGTTGTGGGGTCTAAAACTGTGGGAGAATTCAAGAATCCATGGGACAGACATAAGGCAATTTTTGTGGGGGGTAGGAAGAAATAGGCTGTTGGTTAAATAGGATCTGCAGCTTATACTCTATGTAGGGAAATGGGCAGACTAGTTGGGCCAAGCGATCCTTATCTGTCATCAAAGTCTATGTTTCTATGTTCTGAAAGGACCTCTATAAATGAGGATACAATTCCACTATCCAAAAAGAAAGGAAATTATTTGCAAAAAACTATGTTAATTCACCAGTTAGGGTTCATGTTAATGCAAATAAGGTAGGGAAATGTGGAGTTTGGGTTTACAATCCTAACTCTCCACCTCCTCCCACCAAGCAGCAAAATGAAAAAGCATCATGGTTTTCAATCTCTGGAGTCTTGGCGAATTTGGATGGGGCCTTCCTTCTAATGTGTACTCCATTCCCTGAAAAAACTGTGCTAGACATGATGTCCTTTCTTCATGCAAAGTAGACCCCACTACTGATTCTCCAAGACTCTGGAGATCCACAACCCTAATGTGTTTTCCTTTTGCTGATTGGGAGGTCACAGTGGGGAGTTAGGGTTGGAACCCATAATCCCTCATTTTCCTTCCTTTTAGGCACTAATTTGAACCCTGTCTGGTTTATTAACAAAGTTTCCTGCAAATAATATATTGTATATTTATGATGCTTGTATAACCCTTGGATATCAAATTTAATAGTTTGTCGTATGACCTCTTGTGGAATAGTTATTATGAAGTACATGAATAAAAACTATTTTTCACAAAAAAAAAAGTAGGCTACAGTGTTCTGCCTTTTGAAAACGAAATACTTACATAAGGAGCCACTGACTTAGCTGAAACATATCCTCATAGCTGTATGCTTCACTTCATGGTTTGGTGGCTGATTATGCTGTAGTTGCTCTAATACTAGCAAGGATGTTTGTTATTGGCAGACACATACCAATAAATCCTATCCTGACTGTAAAAGTGTGGGAAGTTGAGGGAACAACAACAACAAAAGGAAGACATCCATCAGGATCATATAATGAGCCAAAGACATCTTCTGTCTGCTGTACTGCTGACTCTATTTACAGTGCTTTCCTTTAAACTAAGCCAAAGATAACCAGCATGTTTGGTTTTCGTTTTGTCACTACTAAACCACTTACGTTTAGGGTGTCCCATCTCCCCCTTGAGTTCTGCATGGCATTATCTATACCTGATAATAAACAATTCCATTTAATTAAATATCAAGCATATATTAATTAAAAATGCAATGGTATTCTAAAAGTCCAGCAATACACCTCTGTAAGGTCTTGTTTTTTAAATGTATTAGGCTATCAACATTTGAAAAATTACTACAGCATTGCATTTTATTGTACAGGTAAGTAGCAAAACATGACAAGATGTGTGCAATCATTGTGCAACATATTCATACAAATGGGTAGTGGTAGTGAGGAGAAGCCAAATTCTTTTGAGCAAACAGAAGCATGAGAATATTTTCTAACTGGGAAGAGCTACTGTGCTTATAAAAGGATTTAAAAAGTAAAGGCAAAGAATAGTTCTGGTTTGCAGGTGTACACTTATTTATCAGGAGAGTTACACATCCAACTGACCAAGCAAGAAGTAGGATTGTTTAGACCTTTTACAATATGCATTAATGAAGAAACACTCACTCACCTGCCATGGTTCAAAATTGTAGTGGGATGCACAAGATCCATTCACAAAAGGATCTTTGTAGTCACTACAAGAAAATAGATCTCCTAATGCATGTGCAACTACATAAACTGACTTGTACACATTGTAGTTAAGGTCTTCCCTATTAAAGAGAGAGATATCAAGGTTGCTCAGTTTCTCTTTCCCTGTGCACATCTTGACTGCATGATCACTTTCATTGTTTGCTGTTGTATAATTATCCTCAAAGTTTGAAACTCTACAGCCAAAGACATTTTCCCAGAAAAGCTTGACATACTGATCACCTACAGACTTTGAGGGATGAATATGGTATAGCTGTTCTTTGAAACCTGGCATCATGCCTTTGGGGACAGCAAATCCAATCGTACCAGATAAGACATGATAGAACTCTTTCTTAGAAAGTGCTGGGGAAATGGACCATCCCTCACTTGCAACCAACACTTTCCCAGTAATGTTCTGCCTTGACAGCTCTTCAATTAGAGGAGGCATTACAGAGTCACTGCTGAAGACAATGATCACAGATGCTAATGATTCCTTAATGACATTAACAATTTGAATGAATCTTATTTTAGAGTAGACTGCCGGTATTATTTCTTGAAATGCCAAGCAGGCTCCATGCTTGATGAGTGTGCCTTTTATAACATGACTACCCATCTCACCATACTCATTGTCAGAGGCTAATATCCCTACCCAGGTCCAACTGAAATGCAGAACCAACTGGGCAAGTCCCCTTGATTGTAAATCATCACTAGGAATAGTACGTAAGAATGAAGGAAACTGATATTTGTCACTCAGGATTGAAACTGATGCTCCATAGCTGATCTGAAATAAAAAAATATGAGATTTCAAACATCCAATTATTGTTGTTTCCAAAGGAGTTTTTTTTCCATAAATTGTTTTGCCCTTTGGTCATCACAGTGGGGCTGTCAGGTCTTGCATTCACCATCCGGCGCCCACCTTCCCTGAACTCATCTGATCCAAATGCCCCAATGGATTGCCCCTGTCATGGGGCTGGGATGGAGAGGGCTTTCCTCCTCCTACTCAGAGACTCTCATCCAGTGATGTGCTCAGTGATCAAGGTAACAGTGCAGGCCTGAGAATTCAGACAGGGCTTCATCTAGCATTTGCCAATCTTTTTCCATTTTCTTCTCCCTGTTCCCTGCCAGGTGGCATATAAGCTTGTGCACATGAGGTGTACATGATATGGAATCACAACCCCTCCATGTATGTCACATGCATGCCAGTGCTACCCCAGACCTCTATGTGGTGGCAGCCAAGGACCAAGTATGCTCCCCACCCAGGAGAGAGCTGTCAGTGGATGTTCAGTTATCTCCCTCCCCAGCTCATCACTGGCCACCCAGCCTCATTCCTGAACTTGGGTCACTGGTAGGGTTGTGTGGAATGGAAGATTCTGAACCCAGGGAATTTAATTAAATTTCATAAACTTCCATGACATTTGTGGAATTTCATAGAATTTTTTTAATCTATTTATTTGGTCATAACTCAGCGCTGTACAACCTAGAGCTCTGAATTTGTCAAATATCATGACAATCGAATGGATAGTTTCAAAGTTATAGATGCTTAAATGTCATTTTATTGTTTGTGCAACATTTCATGAACATTTTTATCTGCATATACCTTAACCTAATATTGGGTCAGGAATTTTAAATTTGCCATTATTTCTTGATGATAGGTGTTCTAACAATATGCCAGACTTCATGACAATATGATGCATTGTCTCAAAATTAGATGCGCTCAAAATCTGTCATTTTATTTTTTCAGGAAATTTCATGAAACAATTTCATCTGCATATAACTCAGGCACTTTTGGAGCTAGATGTGTGTAAAATGGTACAGATAATCTTTTTGTAATGTTTATAGAATGATCAAAATATGGAGAGAATTAGATAAGAGATTTTTTAGTTACACAGGTTCAAAATGTTACTATGTAAATATTTGTAAAACTTTGTAAAAACTTTCAAAAATGTAGATGTTTGTAACTTCTTTGCTCTTGCATGCATAGCATTAACATTTGTCATGCATATCCATAGTCAGTGTATCCTGGTGTCTAACACAACTGGATAAATTGGTTAAGCAGTTTTAATTTTGCAGAAGAAAAAAAGATGATTAATAACATTTACTCACATATTTATGATAGCATATACTGTAGATGATGCATCCAGAATTTTTCTGGTAGAATTTAACATTAACAATGCATGTATCACTACTTCATTTGATAAGCTGGGCTGAGCTTTTTGCAGTCCTGCTGTTCCTCTCTGGGTGACTATTCCCCCTCTTCTCTTTTGGCATAGCTAGATTGACTCAGTAGATCTACAGATCCCACTGATTTCCACTTTGTTCTTTACAGTGACAAACACCATTAAAATGTGAGTCACCTACCCCTTTTCCTATCAACCTACCCTGTTGGAATAGCAAGAATTCTTTCATCCTGCTACCCAAGACACTGTCTGCCCCCACTACAGTTTTTTGAGTACCTCTAAGTCCTGGGCTTGCATGTACGCCAGGCTCCCCAGATCATAAATGTACTGGATGTGATCCTTAAATATCCTGCATTCAGGTTAGAGTTGTTGACACTGTGCTTTCTTGCTCCAACCTGGGGGTCTATCACTGTTGTGCTACCCAGCTCAGCTGTCCATTTCTTGATGAAACTGTGCATCTAACTGCAGAACCTGGTGACCTCCTGCACTACCTGCCTCTTATACCCCTATCCTTTAAATAGAATCCCTAGATAAGGCGGAGTGAAATAAGGACATTCCAGTTTTATGTAATTTTCTTATGAAATTCTACAATTTCCACAGACTCATGGGATTTGACTTTAAGTACAGATGTTATTTTGCAATTTCTTGCAGCAAACAATTAATAAAATGGCACACACAGCCTCCTTGTAAGGTTTAAGAATCTACTAAATTTAATAGTATTGCATTCTCTAGTTTTAAATTTCATGGATTTATAAATTTGTAGTTTACATTCTTGCAAATTAAAATTTTAAATGTTCTGAAAATTTGACTACTTTGATTCGATCCCATTTAAAGTTGCAAATATGAACTTTTTTTCAGAAATGGCCATGTGGTATAGTAGTTTAAATGTTTCAACTCTGGTTATATTTGGATATATAGTTTTAAAATTACAGGAAACTAACCAAAATAAAAAATTTGCAATGTGTTTGCAGGCTATAACTCACTCCCATGTAAAGCTAGAAACCTGAAACTATGTGCATATACAAATGTAGTGATAACCTGTACACCTATCAATTTATGCAATATTTCAATGAATACTATCAAAATTATACTAAAATTGCAGAAATCCAAATTTTGGCAAACAAATTGGCTACCTATAACTCAGCTCCTATTGAAGGTTGAGACTTAAAACATGGTGAATATATACATTCTGTGAGCTTCTGTAAATCCTGATATTGTGGAGAAATTTGGATCAGAAATTTTAAATGATCTCAAAATCACTGAAAATTAAATTTTAATTAAATGTTTGGCCACCCATAACTCTGCCCCTTTTAATCTACAACGCCAAAATTTGGTACACTTTTGTAAGCCATGGGGTACTGTTTACATGCCACATTTGGTGTTATTTGGGCATGGACTTCTAAAATTATAATGAAATAATTGACATTTTAAACTTTGCAAAATTCCACCAAATTTTTGTGAACATTCAGCAGAATTCAACAGAATTGGAATGGCCATTCTGCCTGAATTCTACAAGCAGAATTTTATATTTCACATAGCTCTAGTCATTTTCATGGCAGGAGGTAAGTGCACAGTGCCTCACCTATCCATGCCACTGGACCAGTCCTTTCATAGGAGAATTTTAAAAGGGCACACCAAGGCATTACAGAAACCTTTCCCCCACCCCCACCACTACCATAGACCTG
This sequence comes from Neoceratodus forsteri, assembly GCA_016271365.2. Classification (NCBI taxonomy): domain Eukaryota; kingdom Metazoa; phylum Chordata; order Ceratodontiformes; family Ceratodontidae; genus Neoceratodus; species Neoceratodus forsteri. The sequence continues at coordinate 133,599,020 of JADMNL010000022.1, forward strand.
AACTGCCCAGATGTGAGGTATGACCTAAATCCTGTTGTGACACATGAACACATAACCTTAGTCCAAATTGTGGACATGCTACTAGCTGAGCCACTGATGGCACCTCAGTACTAATTTTTATTTATTTTATTTGTTTATTGAATTGTTTCACCAGGAAAGATATACTGAGCAACTCAATGCTTATCTCACTTGTACGTCCTGGGGGAAATGGGGAATGGGATGTACAGAGTGAGAATTCATAGCTACATGTGTTTATAGAGGGTGGATACATGCATACAATTTCAAAACAGGTTCAAGGCATTGGATACATAGTGGGCAATTTCAACAGTTACATTACATTACTGGCGGTTCATAGGAGATGTATACATACAGAAGCAGTACAAGGTCAAAAGCATAGGATTCAGGGTAGACAAAAGCATACAGTTACAGTACAGGCAGTACACAGATGATGCGTAAGCTGGCAGGTGCACATAGAAAACAAAGACAATTGCTTAAGAGCAGGGCTATACACTGCAAGTGTATAAGTGCAGGTGGGGTGGGGAAGAGAAGAAGAGAGTGAAGAAGTAGAAAGAGTAAGAGAGAGAGATGGAGGCATGAGTAAGGAGGGTCAGGAGCAGGGCAGCTAGGTGTAATGTAATTGTGTGGGGCAGAGCTGAGAGATTATAGGGAGGAGGAGGAGGAGGTGGATTTGAGGAGGGAGTGCATTCCACACTTTAGGCAGGTGGTAGGAGAAGGCTTTTGGGCCAAAGGATGTAGCTCTGCTGGTGACTGAGAGGGTACTTGAGTCAGCCTGGGGTCTCAGGGAATAAGTGGAGTGGGTAGGGGTGCCAAGAGAGGAGGAGATATAAGATGGGAAAGATCCAAGCCAGAATTTAGAGATGAACTTAGCACCATGTAGCGCACACCGGGAGTGGAGGGGAAGGAAGTTGAGGGAGCGATAGAGATCACAATGGTGGGTGCGGGGAGGCGCATCAAGAGTGAAATAACAGAAGGAATTGAAAAGAGATTCCAGTCTGGATAGGTAGGCTTGTGGGGTAGCACCATTGACTATGTCACAGTAGTCAAAAATGGCCATGATCATCTTCTGTACCAGCTCACGCCTGGTAGCAAGCAGGATGCAGCTGCGGTTTCTGTAAAGGGCCCCGAGCTTGGACCTTAGTTTTTTCAGTATGGCATTGATATGTACAGAGAAGTCAAGGTATCTGTCCAGCCAGATGCTGAGATACCTAAATGAGGGAGCATCCTCAAGAACAATCCCATCAAGAGTGTAAAAGCGGGGAGGTGACTTAGCCTAGCGAGTCTCTCTGCCTTGTGCCAAAGGACATGGAGACTGTCTTCTTGACATTGAGGAAAAGTTGAAGAGAACTAAACCAGAGTTGAACTTTAGTGAAGTCAGACTGGAGCCTGGTAGTGACATAAGAGACAGAATTGCCAGAGGTAAACAGCACTGCATCATCTGCATACATATGGATGCTGGATGCAGAGCAAATCAGGGAGAGGTCGTTTAAAAAGATAGAGAACAGAATGGGGCCTAGCACTGAGCCCTGGGGGAGTCCAGTAGTTATAGGCAAGGCGGGAGAGGTAGCATCACCTAGTCTCACAGATTGTGACCTGCCAGACAGGTAGGCACTGAACCAGCCAGTGGCAGAAGGGGATAGTCCAGTGGCTGAAAGGCTGTGCAGGAGGAGGGGGTATGAGACAGTGTCAAAGGCTTTGGCCAGATCTACAAATATAGCTGAGGTTATGTGCCCTTTGTCAAAGCCAGAGGATATGGTCTCAGTTAGCCTCAGCAGAGAGGCGGGGGTAGAGTGGGATTTCCTGAAGCCAGAATGGAAGAGAGTGAAGAAGCTGGAGTCAGAGAGGAAAGAGGAGAGTTGGTTAAGGGCTACTTGTTCTTGCAGCTTTGCTAAGGTTGGCAGGAGAGAGATAGGTTGATAGTTCCCTGGTGAGGAGGAGTCCCCTTCAGGAGTGGGAGGATTACTGCATGTTTCCAAACTGAGGGAACAGTGGCAGTCTCAAAGGATAGGTTTAGTATGAGAGAGAGTGGGAAGGCAGTGGCAAGAGCATAGAGATAGAGAGAGAGAGGCGCCGAGGGTCCAAGCCATCAGGTGAGGAGCCTTTGGTAGGGTTTAGTGCCAGGAGAGCTAGAAGGGTAGTGTCCAGAGAGACAGGACAAAAGGAGAACTGAGGGTGGTGTAAGAGGTTTGGAGGAGGAGGAAGGGGCAAAGGAGTGGGGTGTGTGGAGACAGCTTGAGGAGGGGGGTTCCATGTGAAAATCGCGACTAAAAAATTGCGATCACCAAATCGGCGACTATTTAATAGCAAGAGCTATAATAGCTCATTGTTTTATTAGCACCGCACATTATTAGCGGTGCTTGTAATAATAGCGACTGCTATGTTGTAGGAGGATGAGGAGCATACAACTAACAAGGACTAAGTTGTTTGGGGCAGGCTGCCTCTTTTCAAGTGAGCACCAACCCTGTTTTCTCAAATTAGCTTGTGCAGATGTCATAGAGGCATTGTTCTGTAAGTCATGCTGGCAGTGCACAGTGGGAGCTTCAGAATGGGTGATTTGAGGGATCTCTGTGACTTCCAAAGTTACAGTGGGTGTGGTTGGAGTGCAAGTGTGATCCTCCGCACTTATAGCAGGCTGGAGAAACTCTCTTAACTACTGGATTTATGAAGCCAAATGTCTTTTTTCTTGGGGAAATAGGATTCACTTGTTTTGCTACATCCATGATGCCCACCAGCCACTAACCGTTTGGGACCTTGACCCATCCAACAGCTGTCAAGGCTTGTTCTGCTGACCAATAGCAAGGCACATCTCTTCTCAATTACAGCTAAAGGTAAGGTGGCAGTTGCTGTAAGTTCAAGTCTCCTCTGAGTGTTTTGTGCGAGTCGCAATTATTGTACATGCGTTAGCAGGCAAAATTGCTATTTGTATAGGTTAGCCATTATTGACTGGTAGCTGAAATCTCAATCACTATTTTGGAGTTGCTGATTTGTGGTCGTGATTAAAATGGGATACCGAGGAGGGGTTGTGGAGGGTGAGACAGTGTGTGAGGCATGAGAAGGGGCCATTGGAGCAGGGGAGGGACTTGGGAAGGTGCTTAGCAGAGAAGAGGCACAGGTGTAGTGGAGTTGAAGCATTCAGCAATAGCTATAGGTTCAGAAAGGACAGCATGATTTAGCCTGAGGGTAGGTGCGGAGGGTTTGGGGAATGGCAAGAAGAGGGTGGACGACCTTCCAGAATTTAGAAGGATTGTTTATATTGGTTTGGAAGTTAGACTTGAAGTGCTTGGCTTTGGCACTATGGATTACTTTAGTGCAGCCATTCCAAAGTTCACGGTATCGTTGGTAATCACAAAGGCAGTTAGAGACTTTGGCCTTACGCCATGCAAGGTCACAAGCTCATTGGCAGGCCAGAAGCTCAGGAGTGACCCTGGGGAGGTGCCCACCATGGACCCTGGTTTTAAGGAGCGGGAATTCAAAATCTGAAGAAACTTAAAAGTAAAGTAGTCAAGGGCCTTGTCAGCTGAGGTTGCTGTGAAAAGAGAGGACCAGTCCACTTGTGAGAGGAAAGGAACAATAATAGCAGGTCAAGTGTTGCGAAGGGTCTAGTGAAGATAGTTTTTGCCGGGTGTTTAGTCCTATGTATTTTACACACTACAAAGGTCATGTGGTGGTCACTGATAGAGTCTGGTAGTAGCCCCAAGGCCACTACATGATGGGGATGGGAGGTGAGGACAAGGTCAAGCAGGGAGTGGTTTAGTGATTTAAAGTTTAGACAAGTGGGTTCCAGTATCAGTTGGTGGAGGTTTAAGGCTTTGATGGTGGAATGAGTATTAGCCAGAGATGGGGCCAGCCAGTTTAGATTTAGATGTCCCAGGATGAATAGTTGACCACCACTGGCAAATGAGGAGAGCTTTGTGACCACGTCAATGATGTTGGAATGTGGCTGACCAGGACGGCAGTAAACTCCAGTGATGAAGATGGGGACAGTGTGGGGAAGGGAGACTTTTAAAAGGAGACCCTTGTGGGATGACTGAACAGAGGCAGTGAAGAAGGGAGTGAACTGGAGGGAAAAGGAGGTATAGGTAGCCACTCCGTCACCTCTTCCAGTCCTGTCCTGTCTTGATACTGTGAAGCCAGGGATAGAGATAGGATGCTCTGGAATGTTTTTTGCACAGCCAAGTTTCAGAGGTCACAATGATGTTGGGGCATAGGCATGTGCCATGGTTGCAATAGGGAGATTTTGGGAACAAGGCTTCTATGTTTAGGGTGGACGATTTTAAGGCCATTTGGTAGCGAGAGTGGAATAGTGGCTGGCTGGGCACCAGCTGGCAGATGGGCAAATTCAGGGCCAGGGTTTGGGTGGATATCACCAGATGCTAGAAGGAGCAAGAGAATAAGGAGCTGTACTAGCCTGCTTCCTTGGATGAGCTATGGAGTAGGTGTTTAGCAGTTTTGGGGTGGGGGCAACAAGATGATAGGAGAGGATACTAACTCAAGGAGGGTAATGAACTGAATGGGCACTGAGGTGACAGTGGCACAGGGGAGCAAAGGGCAGTGAGGGAGGAATGTAGCAGCTGGGTGGTGCAATGTTCCAGTGGGGCAGACCAAGCTGTTATCTACCATCAGAGGTACTACCAGACTGGGTTTGCCTCCCGGCGGTCAGGTACGGAGTGAGAGAAGTATTAATAGAGACAGCACCAAAGTGGAGGTACCATAATTTCAAAGTTGGCCAGACTCACAGTGCAAGGAGGGGCTGTGGACATGGCTTACCTAGATTTTAGCAAGGCATTTGATACAGTCCCACACAAAGATTAATACACAAGTTAGCTAGCCTTGAGTGGGTCCCAAGGTGGTAGTCTGGATAAAAAATTGGCTAGACAACAGGGACGCAAAGGGTAGCAGTAAATGGAGTCCACAGTGAAGAAAGGAGGGTTACTAGCGGGTGCACACGAGGTTCAGTACTGGGACTGGTCCTTTTAATGTCTTTATAAGTGACATTGCAGAGGAACTGGAAGGAAAAGTATGTCTCTTTGCAGATGACATAAAGATCTGCAACAGGGTTGATACCAGATGGGTGGAAAGGATGAGAAGGGACTTGGCAAGGTTGGAGGAATGGTCAAATGTAGGGCAGCTCAGAATCAATGCAAAGAAGTGCAAGGTAATGCACCTGGGAAACAAAAACCCAGGGGAAGAGTACACAGTGGGGGGTGAGATACTGAAACAGTAAAAATGGAAAGGGACCTGGGGGTAATTATAACAGATGACCTAAAGGTGGGCAAGCAATGTGAGAAGGCAGTAAGGAAGGCTTGGGGGGATACTGGGATGCATAGGGAGAGGCATCAATAGTAGAAAACAGGAAGTTGTTATCCCTCTGTACAGACAGTTGGTGAGACCCCATCTGGAGTACTGTGCAGTTCTGAAGACCCCATCTTCGCAAAGACATAGACAGATTGGAGGCTGTCCAGACGAGGGCAACCAAAATGGTGCAGGGTCTGCACCAGAAGACATACGAAGAAAGACTAAAGGAGCTTAATGTGTATACCCTTGAGAAAAGGAGGGAGAGAGGGGACATGATAGAAACTTTCAAGTACCTCAAAGGAATCAACAAAGTCCAAGAGGGTGGCATCTTTCAGAAAAAGAGATGTGCAAGAACAAGAGGGCACAATTTTAAGATAGAGGCGGGATGGCTCAGAGGTAATGTGAGGAAATATTTTTTCACAGAGAGGGTTGTGGATGCATGGAACAGCCTCCCTGAGGAGGTTGTGGAGTCAAGAACAGTGGGGGAATTCAAGAATGCATGGGACAGAAATAAGGCAGTCCTAGTGGGGGGTAGGAGGAAGTAAGCTGTTGGTTAACTAGGATCTGCAGCTTATCTGTTAGGTAGGAAAATGGGTAGACTAGGTGGGCCAAGCAGTCCTTATCTGCCATCAAATTCTATGTTTCTATGTTTCTAAGCGAGAGAGGGTGAGAGAAAACTGGGGGGGGGAGGAATGTGTAGAGACAGCGAGATACAGTTTGTGTTGGGGACATTACTGGCTGATGCCTCTAGTGGTAGAGAAATATACAGAGCCAATGAGGAATTGGGTAGATAGAAAAAAAATGTGAATCAGGTGATGGGCGGTTGATATAAATATAAGTGTCAAGCAAGGGTAGGTGGGCAGGGCACAAATGGCTGGCGTCAGAGCCGTACTCCTGGAAGGCTGTGATCCAGGCAGGAGGACTCGGGCAGGCACTTGAGGAGAGCCACGTCCAGGAGCCCACTAGGCTTGGTGGTTGGAGCTTGCAGTCCCTGCAGGGGTGGGGGCCCAGCTGGAGAGAGAAGAGAGGGAAAGGATTAAATATGCTGGCTGAAAGCAAGAGGCTCAATCAGCCCAGCAGGGCACAGTTTACACAACAATGGGAGCAGTTGGTTTGGGCACCAAAAAGTCTGGCCGAATGGAGCAGCACAATTTCACAGAGAAACTGTAATCACAGTCCTTTTTGAACTCTTTGCACTTATAACTCTATACAAGTTGTAACTTAGCATACATTTCAGTTGAATTATCATTAAATCCTGTAAATTGCCGTTTGAGAGAGAGCAGAGTCAAGGGTGAGCATCGGACCAATTGGGCGGGCCCTGGAAAGGAGCTCACGTTCTGATTGACTGGTGGCTAAAGTCATACCTGGAAGGCTGTGGATCTGGGCAGGAGTGCTCAGGCAGCGGCTTGAGAAGGGCCATCAGTCTGGGGGCCGAGTTGGCTCAGCGGTTGGAGCCGCGGTCCCTGCATCGGGGCCCAGCTGGAAGGCTGTGGATCCAGGCAGAAGGCTGGGTGGTGGCTTGAGGGACATGACACAGCTATTAAACAGAATGTGCTGCCGGCTCAATGGCACAGTGGTTGGATTTCTGCTTGCGATGCGGCGACCGGGTTCAGGATCAGACTCGGGTCGCTGGAGAGCCATCTGGGAGGAGGAGAAGGCTTGAGTGTCCTGTGACTGCTCGCCTTCTCTGGGGAGAGGGAGGGGATGAGGCTCACTGTCTGCCGCCTCCTGGTTGAGGCCAGAGGAGCAGCAGTGCAAGTGAGCCCCATTGCAAAAGGGCGTGGTGAATGTCGGCATCAGCCTAGATGTCCGTGGCACACCACACCCCCCCGGGGAGGAAGAAGCAGAAACACAGCTTCCTGGTAAGCTGGATGATGGCTGCCAGCTCCTACCAACTCGAGTGCCCTGACAAACCAGAATCCACCTCAGCAGTGCCTGGGGACTGATTGAGAGCATGCTGGTTTAGCCTCCTGGTGCCTCCTCGGAGGAAAGGGACCCATCTGGTGAAGGGATAAGCTGGGACATCCCTGGGATGGCTGCAATGTGAGGTGAGTGGAAGGGGGTCAGGTCAAGAGGGTCGGGGGGGGGTCCTTGAGCAGCTGGAAGGAGAGGCAGGCCAGGAAGCAAGGAAAGAACAAAAAAAAAAAAAACAGAAAGTAGTGGCACTGCAATAGTAATGCCTTTAGATGGAGATGGATAGCAGAGTCAGTAGATGTTTGCAGTTTGTGTCCAGGAATAACCCAGATGCTGAAAAAGCTCTCTTTCAGGGGCATCCTGGTGGGGGTGTTTCATGGGCTTTCTTTATTGAAAGGGAGAAAATGTTGACCAAGATACCAGGGAAAATCTAATACCCTTACAAGTACCATAGGATATTGAACATCTACCTGGACAGTCCCTGAGATGGACGTAAGGGACCTTGGTTTAAAGACTAATCTATAAGATGGCTCAACAGTTTAATACGTGCTGTACTACAGTGTAGTCTTGGGTATCAAGTACATGGTGTAGGAATATAGCCAAATATAACACTGAACGTTGAACACATTTGGCTACATGCAATCTACAGAGATACTGAAAATGCAATATTGTATGCAGCCAGAGAGACACTAACACAAACAAACAGGCATGTAGACAAACAAAGTAGAAAGAGACAGAGAAACAGTACTAAAATCATCTAGTACACCAACCGGGAACAAAAATGAAATAAATAAATAAAATGGTAGCTCTAGTTACAATGCTTCTTACATGAGGATAATGGTAAATGCCCAAAATTCTAGCCATCGGTATGACTCTTACTGATGATGAGTCTCCAATAATTGCAGAAGGCTGGGAATGAAACGGACAGAAATAATTTGGTACTGTCTCTTCCCCTCCAGTTAAAAGCCACAGAGTCCCTTCCACAGCCTTTATCACAGCATAGCAAGAGTCAATAATACGGTACCCCAGGGTGATGTTGGGTAGTAGGTCTGGATTTCGATTGATTTCATCAATTGCAAAAATCATAGCTTGCAACCAGCCAAAAGCCACAAGTCGAATTCTAGTAAAAATAAATGCATTTATTATATTACTCATTAGTTGACTCTTCTACATTATAGCACTACTGCTTCATAAGATAAATTAAGTTTATATTTATGTAGATTTATGAAGCCTCACTCAAATTCCAGTAGAATTAGACAGTCACTAAACCGGGCAACACTGATCGTAATGGCACAACACTACAAATATTTCAGTGTCTATTGCCATGTCACTTACAGCATGGTACAATACATTAAGAACTGCAGATAAAGAACCTGTTATAAATGATGAATAAAGTATACCCAGGTGCTCATAATAAAGTTGTAATGGCAGTGAGATTTTCTGGGGGCATTAATAAACAAGGAATGCGAAGCTGTGGAGTTCTTATTGTTCAAGAGTGCCCTGAGATACCAATATAGCCTTATAGTGTAAGTACACGTTTGTATTTCATTTGTTATAATTTTTTTGTCAATTGCTGGTTCACCTATACCTGATCCAATGCTGCTGAAAGTCTATGGCATTTTACTTTGAACTCTGCTTTTCCACTATGGGGAAGCAGTGACATAAGAACTTATAATTTACAGCATTATATTTGTTGGGTTCCTATTCCCAAACTTGTCAATTATAAGAAATTATGTCAGAGCTCACAATATACTGAACAATGTTGAAAACACCTGGAGCTGAATTTTCAGCCCCTTGCGGGATTAAGGCCCACTACAGAGTCTGTGGTGCTGAAAAATTTCCAAACTGGTGCCAAATCTTATTTGCTGCATGGGTGGAGGCACAACTGCAGAGGATGTTATGCCTGTTCCAACCTGGCATAACATTTTGGTGCAGCTGGCTCAAAAAATGGTTACAGGCTGCCATAAATCATGGAGCCAGTCACAAATGGCTCTGCAACTGAACATGTGGAAAAAACTTGTGAACCTGCAGACTTCTGGCAATGACACTGTAACAGAAGGCTACCCATTGACCATCCCCAAATGACACTTGTTTTCAAATTCTGCCTCACTCATATGTTTTCTGCATCAGAAGGAATTGTGTTATAGATTTCTTTGCCACCACCAGCACCCTCCTGCTCTTGATGACATTCTTCAGATCAATGACATTCCAGGTTCAGATTCTTATGCCTATACAGTGGTTTGAATTGAAGGCCTGATGGGGCGATAGTGCCCCACAACAACTGCCTGGATGCTAGTATAAAGTAATTCTGTAGTGTAGCCCAACTGGTATGCCAACCCACCAGGGTGGATTCCACACATGGCTCTCGCACCCTGCTAGACACACTACTAACCAATCGTGCCCATAGAATCTCTGATCTATGGTCCTTCCTCTCTGTGAGTGACCACTCCCCATCCTCTTCTCCTGGTCATGTCATCTACCCAAACCTCAGCCAAGCGTAACCACTCACCATCACCTCCAGCCTGGTGGCCTCAAAAGTATCAGAAAGTACCTGACTCACTGGGACTGGTCTCCCATATCCCGGGCCCCAACCTGGTCATTCAACAAAGCTTGTAATATTTATGCCCCCTTACAAAAACACAGTCCAAGAAACATAATGCCCCCTGGGTCATGCCTGCTCTGCTGTAGCAACTAAAACAAAGAAATGATCTCTGGCACAGAACTGTTGCCTCTGGCACACAGGCAGACAAGCAGGCCTACAAAGCTGCATGTAATAAGTGCACTTGGACCATACGAATGGCTAAGATGGAATATTATAATGCCACCCTGGCTTCCTCCTTGGGGAGTGCTCAGAAATTTTGGGATGACATTAAAGATCTTAATGGTAAATCCTGCCTCCCCCTGTCCCAGCTTTGCATCAATAGTGTCACCTCCACTGACCCCTAGGCCATTGCCAACTGCCTAAACTCCACCTTTTCTGACCTTAAGCAGTCTTCCTGAACAACTTCTTTGACCCTATACCAGCTATTGCGAGCCCAACATTTAGCACCCCCCCATTCTACTTCAGGGTTATTACTATGCAGGAGGCAAAAACTTACCTCTCCAAAGTGCTCAGTGGCTCCAACTACTGCAAAAGATTCTTTTGACATGAGAATCCTTCGCCTGGTCCTTGATACAGTCCTCTCCCCCCTAACTGATCTCCTTAACCGCTCCCTGTGGCTGGGGCAGTTCCTGACTGCTTGGAAGACTGTTATTATTACCCCAATATTAAAAAGTGGAGACAGCACCTCCCCCAACAATTATCGACTCATCTCCATCCTCCCCCTCTCTCAAAAGCCCTTGAAAAAATCATGGCAGACCAACTCACCGAGTACCTGCTTGCCCACAATTTACTATGCAGGGAGCAACATGGCTTCAGATCTGGGCACAGCACAACTACAGCCCTCACTGAATTCTCTAATTTCATTCACTCTGCTCTTGACAGAAAATATCTTGCCAGAGCCATCTTCGTTGACCTATCAAAGGCCTATCGAAACGGTCTCCCACCCACTCCTCCTAAACATGCTCCACCTTACCAGTCTATCACAAGGTCCCCTTTCCTGGTTCACCAGTTATCTCACTGCTAGATCCCAATGTACCAAGATAAACAACACCCTTTCTACCACCCTGCCTGTCCGCTCTGGGGTTCCCCAGGGTTCCATTTTGGGCCCTCTGCTTTTCCGCATCTATCTAAATGACCTACCCAAATCCTGCTCTGGTAACATACTGCTGTATGCTGACTACGCGGTCCTCTTCACCTCACATGCCAACCCCGCAATCCTACAGTCCTCCCTCCAAGACTCTTTCAACCAGATTGAAAGCTGGTTTACAGACCGCAGACTCGTTGTCAACATCAAGAAAGCAAAGTCCATGCTCTTTGCCCATCGACAGAACAAGACCAAGGATGCACAACTAAAAATCCTTTCCCACCCAGAGGGAAGTGAAGTGTTCAAATAGTCACTATATGGTGTTATTTCAGTGTTACAGTAGCAGTGTACACTTCCTGCACACTGCATTTCATAATGCAGTCCATCAGTGTTTAATCAGTGCATCTTCAGGTCTCTTTTGGGGTACATGCAGTGCTAACACAGTGTGTGTGAATTATGTTATTAGCACTGCAATCACACGGCAAAAGTACTGCAATTAGCAGTGTTTTGTCATCAACACTGCCTTAAGCAGTGTTGGTGTAGCAATACTGGCTGAAGCAGTGTTGTGTCAGCAACACTGCCTGAAGCAGTGTTGCATTGCTTTTTCAGTGTGTGCAAATTATGTTAATTAGCACTGCAATCTCACTGTAAAAGTACTGCAAGTAGCAGTGTTTTGTCATCAACACTGCCTGAAGCAGTGTTGGTGTAGCAATACTGGCTGAAGCAATGTTGTGTCAGCAACACTGCCTGAAGCAGCGTTGCATTGCTTTTTTCAGTGTGTGCGAATTATGTTAATTAGCACTGCATCAACACCTGAAGTGCACTTCAGTGTGCAGTGTGATTTTAGCAGCACTCCTGTCAGCAGTGCTGCAGTTCTGTTTTAGTGTATTATACTGCATTAAAGATGGCGTCACATAAAATTCAACAAAAACACAAGTATTCATCTGCAAGTATCTACAACCTCAGCAGAGGAAGCTTTGCTTAAGGGTTACTGGGTGAGAAAGTTGTCTATGAATTCCAAAGAAGATGGAGTTCTTGGGGGCTATGTCTATAGGAGGTACTAAAGTCTGTTACCCCATGTTTGACTCAAAATCACAAGGAAGGGGGTGGACATTTAGCTAAAGGAATGACCACCAATCGTTCTGGTTTGCAGAAGATGGATTTGTGAAAAATGGATGGTTCTGGTCTACAGAAAATGGTATGGAAGCCTCCCTGATATGCAGAGCCTCACCAGTATTTCCAGGTTTATCTTCAAAAGGCGAAGAGAGCCTCTTCGGATTGGGAGCACATGAACGGTGAGGAAAATGATTTTCGGTATCAAGGGCTGTTCTGAAGTGAAGTGTGTGTATTATAACTATAATGGGATTATCAGTCTCATTGGACAAACATCATTAGGTGACCGCATATATATCAGAGTACACCACATCACACCTGCACTTTTAATCCCTCAAAACAATTTTGACATTTTATAAGACAGATAACCCACTGTGGGGTGTGCGGTCACACAGTGATATCGCACGGCTTGGGTGGTTGATGCACGCAGCCTGCGGCCTCATGTGTAACAATGCACACCAAGGCGTGCGTATATCAGAGTGTGACCGCACACCCTACAGTGGGTTATCTATTACACATACTCACACATATATGAGACAGTACTTGTTGCAAAACAAAAACACTACATTAATGCAGCCATTAGAATGCAAAGTGCACAAAGCAAGAAAACGAAAAACAGGGTTTAAACCTCACAAGTCTTGGCAAATTGGTTGTGTGGTGTTCCCTGGAGTTCCCAACCTTAATGCCCATCCCATACTCCCAGCCCATAGCCTCCTTTCTAAAGCACAAGGTACAGCTCCAACCCAGTGTCTCCCACAGCAGCCATTCATACCTGTAAAACAAGAACAGCAGTGGGCTCACAAAGGATCTGCAGCTCGTTATGGACTATTACATGACAAACAATGTAGGGTAAACAAAAAAACAATACTTATCTGATACATATGGTCAGTGTCCTCCTACTCCTGGTCAATGTCCTGCCAGACCTGTAGATATAAAAGGTAAAATGGGTCAGTATGAAAAATAAAATACTGACCAGCTAGGTCAGTTGGATAGCTCTGTAGAAGTTAAAATAAAAAAGTGGGTTGGGGGAGGATACCAGACCTGTCACACACCATCAACCTGGCTTTTAGAATGGACTCGGTCACTCAGGGAAGGTCATGGTTGGAGGAGGGAGGAAGACTCCTTGCCCCTGTGCCCCTAGAACTAATCTTTTTTGGGGGTAGGAGATCATGTTGCTCCACACATCAACCAACACAGGGCAGGATAAAGACACTAAGGGACAGATATTCAAGGCACAATGAATGCTTTCCTGGTGGTGGTGTAGTGGATTCCCCCTCCCTTTTCCCAATCTGCCTGTAGAATACATAGGAACATAGGTATGTGATGGCAGAAAGGGACCGCAAGCCCGCCTAGTCTGCCCAGTTTGCCTAGATATCCACTAGGCCTTTTCTGTAGTCCTCCCCCTATGCCAGTTGCCCTCTGTGCTTATCCCATGCCCTTGTGAACCCTCCCACCATTTCTTTCAGCAGCCCATTCCAGTTGTCCACCACCCTCTCAATGAAGAAGTACTTCCTAATCCTTCCTCTAAATTCCCTACAAACAATTTGGAATTTCAACGACCACTCCATTGCAGTATAGCACACTGCAGCAGGCCAACTGTGACCATCTCTGAGCCAGATATCCGAAGCCACAACCAGTCCCAGAACTCCTGCAGCTGGCACCAGAGCAACAGGCAATAGAAGTTTCAATAGTCTGCAGTGCATTTGAGCTCGACAATCTCTGATCAGATGTTTTCCACTTCTGCTCTTCTCCAGGGGATGTCAGTCTGTGACAGAACTTAGCCCAGGGAGTACAGTGGGGCCAATTAAAAGAGGACAGCCTATATAAACTCTTGACATGCACTGTAGGACAATCTCCCACTGCAAAGGACTCCAGGATCTGCTGCAAATAAAGCGGTCAGTACAGAATCAAGCAAAACCAGTTCATCATAATCCACTACTCTACAGCACACAGCAGGCAAACCAAAATGACTCCACATGCAAAGTGCACATTGGCACCAGACCCACACTTGGTGGGACCCTTGACACAAGCCAGCCAGTGGGTATTGTGGTAAGGAGGGACAAAACCTTTTACATGCAGGTGCATCAGGGAGAAAAGGAAGGCAAGGGGAGATATTGAGTGTCTGAAAAGAGTGGATGGAGGGAGGGTAAAAGATGACCACCAAAAAGCAGAAACACTGAACAAATACTTCTGTTCATGTTTTTACGAAGGAGGGGGCAGGAAATGGGCCAGCATTAAGTAATAAGGATGGAGACATCACAGAAAAGGACACAGGTTCCTTTGCAAAAGAAAGGATCCTCATGGAACTGGCAGCAATAAGGCTATGGACCAGATAGATGCACCCCTGGACACTGAGGGAGCTAAGGGAGGTGTTAGTAGGGACTCCGACTACCCTGTTCACACTGTCTTTGTAAACTGGTGACATGCCCAGGGATTGGAAGGGGACTGATGTGGCCCCACTATACAAAAGTGGGAACAGGGAGGATGCAGGAACTACATAGTGGTCAGCCTGACCACAACAGTGGGAAAAGTAATGGAAATACTGCTGAAGGAAAGAATAGTATAACACCTGGTTGTCAATGGTCTACAGGGGAAGTGGGGGAAGGGAACACTGTTTAACCAGGAATAGCACACTGAGCTGAAGCTTGTTTCCAGATGCAACCTGGAGCACAAGGAATTTAAGTAACTTGCTCAGGATCACACAGTATGCACTTTGGATTCAAACTCAGGTCTTCAGATCTGTAGCTCAGAGCCTTTAAGCCAATGTGCTACACTGCCTCCAGGACCCAAGGCAGTCTGGTTTATGGGAGACAGGTTGTGCCCGACAAACTTGAGTTTTTTGACTGGATAACAAGGAAGGTGGATGGGGGAGGATGTGGCCTACCCAGATTTCAGCAAGGCCTTTGACACTTTGCCACATAGAAGGCTGGTAAATGAGCTGGAAGGCTTAGGGGTGGGACAGAAAATAACAAGGTGGGTGGAGAGCTGGTTGAAAGACTGAAACTAGAGGGTGGTGGTAAGGCAAATGGGGTGCATTCCAGGGTGGGAGTGGTGTGCCCCAGGGGTCAGTGCTGGGACCCATCCTTTTTTAATATCTATAGCAACGATTAGCCCAGTTGCAATCAGGGAAGGAGAGCTGTTCTTTCCGGACCGGGGCTTGTCACTGGAAGGAGTTGGGGCAGGCATTCTGGGGCTGCATCGGCGATGGGGGAGGATGGGATCACATCGGTGATCGACAAGCAAGCTCTTGTTGGCGGGGGACAGGCCATGCATATCGGGGCCACAGTGGCCACAACTTTGCAAGCAGGCAACTCAGGAAGGAGCGACCAATCAGCGAATAGGGCGTGAACCTTTGACTGTGTGACTGGGCCATAAAAGGCATAGTCCAGCCGCAATCAGAGGAGGAGAGCTGTTCTTTGTTCCACACCACCCACCCTGGCCCCGATTTCTTATAAATGGTCGGTGAGGGCGAAGCCTTGGAGGAGGGCAAGTTGAGATTGGGTGAACTGGAACACTAGGAAGCTGGATTGTTATTGATTGGGGAAAAGGGTCCTGTACACTGTGCTGCTTGGGCAACATTTGACTACTACCAGGAAGGGGCATAATGAAGCAGACTGTATAAATGACTGTATGCCAACTACACCTGAGGGAGTAGGCAGACTGTGTGTGACTTGATAACTTCTAGGGCCTCTGAGCTAGCTAGTGTTGTGGTGGGCTAATTTTGCTTGTGAACTGTCTACTGCTAGGGTTGGAAAACTGGCTACTGTCAAGAAGAGGAGGAAAAATTGCTGTAATTGAAGGGAAACTGCTTGGGTTTACTGCAACACTGACTGCATTATTTCTGTTAGAGGGCTGCATTGCTCACCTAAAATGAGGGTAGACTTGGGAGTGGCGCGGGCACCTTCAGTAGAGTGATTGGGTGTACAGGGTGTGGGGTGGCAATAATATTAAATTGGGCATGGAGGTTCAGAGGTGCCCAGTGTGTTTCAGTTGGCAGGTCTTGGGAGGAAGTAGAGGATCAGAATGCAGCTGGAAGGTGGGAGGGTGGGGAGGAAGGTGTGGAAAGGACCTCATGAGAGTAGATGGGGCCAATGGCATAACCCAGGAACAGGTGGACAAGGATCACATGGTTACTCAGGAGGGTGGGGCATGAAACAAGCAATGTATGGAAATCACTTCCGTGAGGGGTGGCTGACCAGAAGGAGGAGGGACAGGAGAGAGCAAGTCAGGGGCAAGAATCACACTTACTAATTGATTCATCCTGCTACATCTGGGAGATGAGGTGGAGAGGCTGCTGGGAGGGAGGGGGCAGGGGACAGAGAGGATTTGGTCAGTAGCTGGGGGATGGGGCAGGAGAGAGAGCCAGATCCACAGAAGGGGAAAGAGACATTAGCCTAGGTGGGAGGGAAGTGGAGGATGGGGGAATGCAGAGGTGAAGCCAGCGTGGGAGGAGGGAGGACTAGGTAGGGCAAGCATCCAGGTTAGGGAAGTCAGCCAAGGATAAGTACTCTAGATAGGCCAGCTTCAGGGTGGAAGGAATTAGATGAGGTGGAGAGAAGGGGAGAGATGGGGTAGGAGAGAAACACAGCAGATGGGGTGAAGGATGCAGAGCATTGGGGAGGGAGGCAAGGAGGGAAGCAGTGAGAGGGAGCCTGGGTGGGATCTGAGGATACCAGCCCAGAAGAGAGAGTCGGGGAGATCAAGGAAGGGGGGCAATCTGTGCCACCCAGGAGGTTGGGGGGGTGAGAAGCTAGCTGGTAGCTATAGGTAGAAGAATGAGCGTGGTAGGGAAACCACAGGCTAGTGATCCCCAGGCTGAGGGGGACAAGAGAAGTAAGCTGAGGGTTGATGACAGAAGGAAGAGCCTGGATGGAATCAAATGGGCCAGTAAAGTGGGGGGGGGGTGAAGGTGATCCTGCTGGGCGACTCCATGACCTGGGGCATCCAGTGGGAGGGGGCAGGGGAGAGAAAAAGCAGCCCAGTCAAGGCTAAATGTATCCCATGTCTATCCGTACACAAGGCCAAATTCCAGCTATACTCAATAGCATTGGAATTCGAGGAATCCCCAGACTTCTTAAAACATCTGGGAACAACTGACTTAGAGGAAAACAGTGAACTAGAAATCCAGGAGATTCAGGAACTGCCAGGGTTTACCACTCTATAGGAAGCGCAATCTCCTTCTTTGAGATTCTGCCAGTATCTAGGGCGTCCGGGGAGAAAAAACATAAACTTAGAGGTGTGAACCAGTGGCTCAGGGACTGGCTCAGGGCAGAAAGGTATGGGCTGGTGGGGGACTGGGGGATAGATGGGAGGTCAAGGGGTTATATGCCAGGGATAGACTACACCTCAGCTTGGATGGGAGGGAGATCTTGAAACTAAGACGTGCTGGATTCATAGTTGAGAGGTGGAGTTTAAACTTGTAAAGGTGGGGGGTTAAGTAAAAGAGTGGCTCCAGGAAGGCTACCGAGGGTCCATGTCTAGGGCATGAAAAGAAGGCAGGTGACTGCGATGTAAATCCATCCAGAGCTGTGAAGAAAGGGCAGGTAGGACTGCTAGGGCCAAGATGACTGGAGAAGGGAGAGGGGTCAGGGTGGAGGATGGCCCTGATCAATGCTAGGAGCATGGGCAACAAAATGCCCAAGCTCCAGGCGATGCTGGTTGAGGGATCAGTGGATGTGGCAGCAATTACTGAGACATGGGCCACTCAGAAAAATGATTGGGACCTAAATTTGGTGGGCTACAAAATATTCAGGAAGGATAGAGGAGAGGGAGAGGAGGGGGTGTAGCACTGATAGTCAAAAATGACATAGTGGTTAGTGGAGTGGAGGAGGCTGTGGGGGAGTGGACGAGATCTGGGTAACCCTACAAATGAGAGGAGGTAAAAGACTGAAAATAGGAGTGGTGTACAGACCCCCCATAACGATGGAAGAGGCCCTGGAGGACAAACTAGTTGAGAACATCAAGGGGCACTGTGACTGTGGAACGGGTATGGGGTGATCATGGGTGACCTTAATATGCCGGGGACAGACTGGGACACTATGGCATCCTCTGTGGACAGGAAACAGAGACTGATGGATGTGTTCCAGGATGCCTTCCTGGTCCAGCAGGTGGGGGAACCTACTAGGGAGATGCGGATACTGGATGTTGTCCTAGCAGTGACCAGATAAAGGGCCAGGAGGTGTGCAGCCCACTGGCAGGTGGTGACCACACTATGGTCTGGTTTCTGCTGTATCTGGGAGGATAACCATTCTAATACAGTTGTAGTGGACTTCAGGAGGGCAGACTTCGTGGGCATGGGCAGGATTCTACAGGGGAGCTTGGACAAGATTAGGCTTGGACATGGATGCTGGCAGCTTGTGGGAGGCCATTAAGAAGGGGGTGCAGGAGACTACTAATTCCTGTACAAAGGAAAGGCACAAGTATGGTAGAGCCAACAAGCCGTGCTGGTGGACCAGGGAGGTGCAGGAGGTGGTGAGGGATAAAAAGGCTGCCTATGCATGTTTTAAGCACTCTTGGGGGGGGATAGGGAAAGGGGTATGAGTTGATGGCTAGAAGGGTCACCACAGTGGTGAGGGAGCAAGGTGAGGAAGAGCAAAACCTGGCTAGGAATATCTGGAGGGGTAAAGGGATTCTATAGATACACAAGGGAGAAGAAAGGAGGCACAGATCAGCATGATTAGGACTGAGGAGAGGATGGACTCAGGAGGTGGGAAGTCAGGCAGAGGTGCTAAATGAGTACTTTGCCTTGATATTTACAGGGGAGGTAGGGATCCTCCAGCCCAATGGGAGGAAAGGGCAGCCAGCAGGGTCGAGAGGTCAGATGGAGTCTAGAGGACTGAAAGGAGTTGGGGTTCAGGCTGGCCAAGTCTAGAAGGGATGGGTGGTTAAATGAGGGGTGGGCTGGGAGGGAGAAATTACAGTGGAAAGGGTGAGGGAGGCCCTTCAGACACTAAAAACTGATAAGGTACTGGGTCCGGATTGGCTGCATCTGAGTGATATGAAGAAAATGGCGGGTGAGCTAGCAGCACTCTAACACCTCTCTGCTGACAGGATGGGTGCTCCAAGACTGGAGGGTGGCTCATGTGGTTCCTATCCACAAATGGGGGGTCTAGAGAGGAGATGGGGAATTATAGGCCTGCCAGCCTAACGTCTGTGGTGGGCAAAGTAATGTAGGGCATTATCAAGGATAGGCTCAGGAGGCAGCTGGAAAGGTTAGGGTAACTGGATAATGAACAGTATGGTTTCATCCTGGGAGATCGTGTTAGACTAAACCCATAGATTTTATGACTGGGACCCTGGACCGGCATGAGATCGAGGCGACCTATACCTGGATTTCAGTAAAGGCGTTTGATTTGGTACCCAAAATGAGCTGTTAATAAAGCTGGGGGGATGGGGTGAGAGTACAGTTGCTCAGATTGGGGGGAATGGGGGGTGAGAGGACAGTTGTTCAGATGGGTAGAACATTGGCTAACAAGGAGAATACAAAGGGGAGGGGTGGGTAGTCTCCTCCCCCAAGAAGGTCACCAGTGGGGTCCCCCAAGGTTCGGTACTGGGGCCACTCCTGTTCAATGCCTATGTCTTGAATATGGGAAGGGCAGTTAAGAGTAGGATGAGTCTCTTTGTGGAGGACTTAAAACTGGGGGCATTGGCAGACAGGGACGAAGTGAGAGAGAGACAGTCCAGAGGGACCTGGATATCCTGGAGGGGTGGTCAAGGAGGTGGGGACTGAGGTTGAATGCAGGGAAATGTAGGGAGCTGCACCAGAGGGTCAGAAACCCGGGCCATGTATACACATGGAGGGGGTCATACTGCAAGCCACAATGAGTGAGAGAGATCTAGGGGTGGTGGTAGACATCAAAATGAATAACACTGAAAATTGCAGAAGAACTGCAGCCAAAGCAAACTGGATAGTGCATAGCCAGGGGGATTACCTCCAGGAGGAGGGAGGTGATCCTCCCTCTGTATAATGCCTTGGTCAGACGACATCTCGAGTACTGCATGCAGTTCTGGAGACCTCACCTCAAGAAGGACGTAACACTGCTGGAGAGTGTCCAGAGGGGGGCAACTAGGATGCTTCAGAGCATGGGAGGAAGACCCTAAGAGGAAAGGCTGGAAGAGCTAGGGCTGTGCTCGCTGGAGGAGAGGCGAGACAGGAGGGACATGATAGGGGTCTTCAAATATGTAAAAAGAGATGTTCAGACTAAAGAAGGTGGGAACAGCCAGGTGACATCAGTGGAAGTTAGGAGGGGGAAATTACGGGGGGGGGATGCAGGAGACATTACTTCATTGATAGGGTGGCAGAGCCCTGGAATGCACTGTCCAGGAGTCTGGTGGAGGAGGGCACAGTGGAGGGCATCAAGAGGGAGTGGGACAGGTACAAGGGTAAACTGAAGCAGAGGATGACCCTCTCTAGGGCTGGGTGGGAAAGAAAACACCCATTAGGAGGCTGGCTACTGAGCAGACACAACAGACCATCAGGCCTATTCTGCTGGCTTTTAGTATGTTAGATATAGCGGAGGGACTGCAGGGGAAGGTGTGCCTATTTGCAGAGGATCATGAAGATCTGCAATAGGGTGAGGCACCTGGTAGGGGAGGTGGAGGCAGTGAGGGAGGGCCTAAAGATTCTGGAGAGGTGGTCGAAACTTGGCAGCTGGAAATTTAATGCCAAAAAGTGTACAATAATGCACATGGGGTACATAACCGCAAACACCATATACATGGGGGAGGGGTAAGGGAAACCCAGCAGGAGAGAGATCTTGGATTATGAATCAGATTACCTTAGGCGGAGAACCAGTGCAGCACAGTGGTGGGCAAAGGAGGTTATGAAACAGAAAGAGGAGGTGCTGATGCTTTATAAATCCATGGTGAGACCTCACCTGGAGTATGAGGTTTAGTTCTGGAGACGCACCACCTACAAGGACATATAAGACAGGATTGAAAGGGGTTCAGACAAGGTGGCAACCAAGATGGTAGACGCTATGCAAGGAAGCCCTATGAGGAAAAGGTGGAAGAATCGGATCTGCACCCTGGAGACTAGTAAGGTGAGAGTAAAGCTTATTTGCAAGGAAAATAAGTACTAGAATTAGGATCACAAACCAAGATTAGAAGAAGGAAGGTTTAGGGAGCAATGTGAGGAGGCATTACATCACACTGAGAAGGTGGTGGAGTCCTGGAACAGACTACCGGAAGAGGTGGTATGCCAAAAATGGTGAAAGGATTCATGGGGCATGGGACAGACACACAGGAGCTGACAAGCAAGGGAGAGTGGGGTGTCTCTTGACAAAGATGATGACTGGTGGGGGTAGAGGGTAAGGGCAGACTCAATGCCAAAATGGTTCTTTTCTGTCACCAGATTTCTATGATTCTAAGGCAGTTAAGTAATTAGGACTTACCTGCTCCATCAGAGTATGAGGGTCCAGAGTTGGTGTGTCCTTGGTTGGGGGTATTCTGGTGGACCTGAAAGGAAGAACAGAGAAGGTTGAAGGACTACAAAGGATTGGAGGTGCTAGAGGAGATTAGAATATAGAATTAAACAAAGATACTTATCTGATTGGTATGTTTGGCCAGACCTGTAGAAATAAAAGGTAAAATAGATCAGTATGGGAGTTATAGTAGAAAAAGTAGAGATACAAAAGAGTATAGCACAGGAGTAAAGGAAGAGGGTTTTAGAGAAAAGATAACTAGGTCAAAGTAAAGAAACTAGGATGGAATAAAAATGCAGACAGCTAAGAACAGAGAATAAAGTGGTATTTGGGTATCCACAAACCCCCATAAGTGCCCCTATGACCTGCGGTAATAATAAAATTTAAGTAGTAGTCCAGATGGGCGGGTGGGAATGAATTGGGCTAGTGGCCCTATATTATTTAAAAAGGTTTCTGGTGGTTCAGGAGTCTTTGGTTGTCCCCAGGAGGCCAGTGGTTTGAAGCATAATGCGATATAATGGATCACACACTCATCGGACAGTGGCATTTTTTCTTTTTTATATTATTTCAACAGCCCAAAAACAATTATAAGTAAAACAACACAGAAGAAAGTATAGTGTCACTACAAGCCTACAATCTAGTTAAAGAAAAATACAATTACCAGTTACTCTGAGCACTGAATTGAATATGTTTCCTTCCTTCACTTCTGGCTTCTTCTGAAAGATGAACTTCTGTTTGCCGTTAACACTGACTAAACCCCACTTCGGTATCACGTAGCTCAGATCAGAGCCAGACAATTAACACCCTTCACCCAGCTAGGACAGTCAGACAAGCCAAGATAAATTTGCAACAGTAAGACAACTGAATTACACCACCACTATTTTTAAATTTTCCAACAGCCCAAAAACAATTATAAGTAAAGACAACACAGAAAAGTATAGTGTCCTACAAGCCTATCTAAGTTTAAAAAAAATACAGTTACCAGTTACTCTGAAGCACTGATTGAATATGTTTCCTTCCTTCACCTTCTGACTACTTCTGAGAGATGAACTTCTGTTGCTGCTTTAACTGTGACTAGCCCCACCTTCAGTTATCAAGTAGCTGAGGTCAGAGGCCAACAATTAACACCCTTCACCAGTACAGGACAGTCAGACAAGCAAGATAAATTTGCAGCAATTAAAGACAACACAATTACCACCACTATTTTTAAATTTCAACAGCCAAAAACAATTAAGTAAAGACAACACAGAAGAAAGTATAGTGTCTACAAGCCTAAATCTAAGTTTAAAAGAAAAATACCATTACAGGTACTCTGAAGCACTGATTGAATATGTTTCTTCCTTCACCTTCTGGCTACTACGGAAGATGAACTTCTGTTTGCCAGCAACTGTGACTAGCCCCACCTTCAGTTATCACGTAGCTGAGGTCAGAGGCCAGACAATTAACACCCTTCACAGCTACAGGACAGTCAGACAAGCCAAGATAAATCTGCAGCAATTAAGACAGCACAGAATCACCACCATAATGCCAATTTTCAACAGCCCAAAAACAAGTATAAGTAAAGACAACACAGAAAAGATAGATATCACTACAAGCCTACAATCTAAGTTTAAAGAAAATACCAGTTACCAGTTACTCTGACACTGAATTGATATGTTTCCTTCCTTCACCTTCTAGCTTCTTCAGAAGATGAACTTCTGTTGCTACTTTAACTGTGACTGCCACCTTCAGTTATCCGTAGCGAGGTCAGAGCCAGACAGTACACCCTTCCCAGCTACAGGACAGTCAGACAAGCCAAGATAAAATTTACAGCAATTAAAGACAGCAAAATTACACCACTATTTTTAGTTTCAACAGCCCAAAAACAATTACAAGTAAAGACAACACAGAAAAGAATAGTGTCACACTACAAGCCTACAATCTAAGTTTAAAGAAAATACAGTTACCAGTTACTCAAACTGAATTGAATATGTTTCCTTCCTTCACCTTCTAGCTTCTTCTGAGATGAACTGTTTTCCTGCTTCAACAATAAGCCCACCTTCAGTTATCACGTAGCTGAGGTCGAAGCCAAATAGTACACCTTCACCCACTAGGACAGTCAGACAGCAAATAAAATTTGGCAATCAAGACAGCACAAATTACACCACCACTATTTTTAAATTTTCAACAGCCCAAAAACAACTATAGTAAGACAACACAGAAAGAAAGTATAGTGTCACTACAAGACTACAATCTAAGTTTGGCTCCAGTTACCAGTTACTCTGAGCACTGAAGTGATATGTTTCCTTCTTCACCTTCTGGCTTCTTCAGAAAATGAACTTCTGTTTGCTCTTTAACTGTACTAAGCCCCACCTTCGGTATCGTAGCTGAGGTCAGAGGCCAACAATTAACACCCTTCACCCAGCTACAGGACAGTCAGACAAGCCAGTAAATTTGCAGCAATTAAAGACAGCACAAATTACACCACCACTATTTTTAAATTTTCACAGCCCAAAACAATTATAAGTAAAGACAACACAGAAAGAAAGTATAGTGTCACTACAAGCCTACAATCTAAGTTTAAAGAAAATACCAGTTACCAGTACTCTGAAACCTAGATTGAATATGTTCCTTCCTTCATAAAAGCTACGGAAGATGAACTTCTGTTTGCTGCTTTAACTATGACTGCATACAACCAGTTATCAAGCTGAGGTCAGAGCCAGACAATTACGCCTTCACCCAGCTGGAGACAATCAGACAAGCCAAGATAAATTTGCAGCAATTAAAGTGGCACAGAATTACACACCACTATTTTCATTTTCAACAGCCCAAAAACAATTATAAGTAAGACAACACAGAAAGAAGTATAGTGTCACTACAAGCCTACAATCTAGTTTAAAAAAAATACCGGTACCAGTACTCTGGCACGGAATTGATTTTCCTTCTTCACCTACAGCTAACGGAAAGATGAACTTCTGTTTGCTTTAACTGTGGCCCCACCTTCAGTTATCCAAGCTGGTCAGAGGCCAGACAATTAACACCCATACCCCAGCTACAGGACAGTCAGACAAGCCAAGATAAAATTTGCAGCAATTAAGACAGCACAAATTACACCACCACTATTTTAAGGTACAAAGCCCAAAAACAATTATAAGTAAGACAACACAGAAAAGTATAGTGTCACTACAAGCCTACAATCTAAGTTTAAAGAAAAAAGTTACAGTTATAAAACATGAATAGATATGTTTCTTCCTTCACCTTCTAGCTTCTTCTGAAGATGAACTTCACATTTGCTGTAACAGCCTAGCCCACCTTCAGTTATCCGTAGCTGAGGTCAGAGGCCAACAATTAACACCCTTCACCCAGCTACGGGACAGTCAGACAAGCAAGATAAAATTTGCAGCAATTAAAGACAGCGAATTACACCACCACTATTTTTAAATTTTCAACAGCCCAAAAAAACAATTATAAATAAAACCAACACAGAAAAGTATAGTGTCACTACAAGCCTACAATCTAAGTTTAAAGAAAAATACAGTTACAGTTACTCTGAGCACTGAATTGAATATGTTCCTTCCTTCACCTTACAGCTTCTTCTGAAGATGAACCTGTTTGCTGCTTTAACTTATTCGCCCACCTTCAGTTATCCGTAGCTGAGGTCCAAAGAAAATTAACACCTTCACCCAACTACAGGACAGTCAGACAAGCAAGATAAAATTACAGCAATTAAAGACAGCACAGAATTACCACCACTATTTTTAAATTTTCAACAGCCCAAAAACAATTATAATAAAGACAACACAGAAAGAAAGTATAATGTCACTACAAGCCTACAATCTAAGTTTAAAGAAAATACAGTTACAGTTACTCTGAAGCACTGAATGAATATTTCCTTCCTTCACCCTTGACAACTACAGGAAGATGAACTACTGTTTGCTGCTTTAACTGTGACTAGCCCCACCTTCAGTTATCACGTGGCTCAGGCAGACAACAACACCACTTCACAGCTAGGACATCAACAAGCCAGATAAAATTTTGATTAAAGACAGCAGATTACACCGCCACACTATTTTTAAGTTTCAACAGCCCAAAACAATTATAAGTAAAGACAACACAGAAAGAAAGTATAGTGTCACTACAAGCCTACAATCTAAGTTTAAAGAAAATACCCATTACAGTTGCCAGGCACTGAATTGATATAACCTTCCTTCACCTTCTAAGCTCTACAGAAGATGAACTTCTGTTTTGCTGCTAACTGTACTAGGCACCTTCCGTTATCACGTAGCTGGTCAGAGCCAGACAATTCCCCCTTCACCCAGCTACGGGACAGTCAGACAAGCCAAGATAATTTGCAGCAATTAAAAACAACACAGAATTACCACCACTATTTTAAATTTTCAACAACCCAAAAACAATTATAGTAAAGACCACAGAAAGAAAGTAGTGTCACTACAAGCCTAATCTAAGTTTAAAAAATACCAGTTACCAGTTACCGACACTGAATTGAATATTTCTTCCTTCACCTTCTGGCTTCTTCTGAAGATGAACTTCTGTTGCAACAACTGTGCGAACCCACCTTCAAATATCGTAGCTGAGGTCAGAGGCCAGACAATTGACCCTTCACCCAGCTAGGACAGTCAGACGACAAGATAAAATTTGCAGCAATTAAAACAGCACAAATTACACCACCACTATTTTTTAAATTTCAACAACCAAAAACAGTATAAGTAAAGACAACACAGAAAGAAGTATAGTGTCACTACAAACTACAATCTAGTTTAAAAAAAATACAGTTACAGTTACTCTGAAGCACTGAATGAATATATTTCTTCAGCACCTTCTGGCTTCTTCTGAGAAGATGAACTACTGTTTGCTGCTTTAACTGTGATAGCCCCACCTTCAGTTATCCGTAGCTGAGGTGAAGCCAGACAATTAACACCTTCACCAGCTAGGACAGTCAGACAAGCCAAGAAAAATTTGCAGCAATTAAAAAGACAGCACAAATTACACCACCACATTTTAAATTTTCAACTAACAATTATAGTAAGACACACAGAAAAAGTAGTGTCCTACAAACCTACAATCTAAGTTTAAAGAAAATACCAGTTACCAGTTACTCTGAAGCACTGAATTGAATATGTTTCCTTCCTTCTGACTTCTTCGAGAAGATGAACTTCGGTTTATGCTTTAACTGTATAAACCCCCTTCAGTTATCACGTAGCTGAGGTCAAAGGAACATTAACACCCTTCACCCAGCTACAGGACAGTCAGACAAGCCAAGATAATGCAGCAATTAAAGACAGCACAAATTACACACATATTTTTAAATTTCCAACAACAAAAACAATTATAAGTAAAGACAACACAGAAAGAAAGTATGGTATCACTACAAGCCTACAATCTAAGTTTAAAGAAAATACAGTTACCAGCTACTCTGAGCACTAATTGAATATGTTTCAGCCTTCACCTTCTGCTTCTTCCGAAAGATGAACTTCTGTTGCTACTTTAACTGTACTAAGCCCCACCTTCCGTTATCCGTAGCGCAGGTCAGAGGCAACAATTAACCTTCACCCAGCTACAGGACAGTCAGACAAGCCAAGATAAAATTTGCAACAATTAAAGACAGCACAGAATTACACCACCACTATTTTAAATTTCAACCCCAAAAACAGTATAAGTAAAGACAACACAGAAAAGAAGTATAGTGTCACTAAAGCCTACAATCTAAGTTTAAAGAAAATACCAGTTACGGTCTCTAAGCACTGAATGAATATGTTCCTTCCTTCACCTTCAAACTGCTACAGAAAGATGAACTTCTGTTTGCTGCTTTATGGATAAGCCCACCTTCAGTTATCAAGCTGAGGTCAGGGCCAGACAATTAACACCTTCACCAACTACAGGACAGTCAGACAAGCCAGATAAAATTTGCAGCAATTAAAGACAGCACAGAATTACCACCACTATTTTTAAATTTTCCAACAGCCCAAAAACATTATAAGTAAAACAACACAGAAAGAAGTATAGTGTCACTACAAGCCTACAATCTAGTTTAAAGAAAATACAGTTACCAGTTACCTAAGCACTGAATTGAATATGTTTCCTTCCTTCACCTTCTGCTTCTTCTGAAGATAACTTCTGTTTGCTGCTTTAACTGTGACTAGCCCCACCTTCAGTTATCACGTGAGGTCAGAAGCCAGACAATTAACCCTTCACCCTGCGACAGTCAGACAAGCCAAGATAAAATTTGCAGCAATTAAAGACAGCACAATTACCACACTATTTTAAATTTTCAACAGCCCAAAACAATTATAAGTAAGACAACACAGAAAGAAAGTATAGTGTCACTACAAGCCTACAATCATTTAAAGAAAATACACCAGTTACTCTGACACTCAATTGAATATGTTTCCTTGTACCTTCTGGCTTCTTCTGAGAAGATGAACTTCTGTTTGCTGCTTTACTGTGACTAAGCCCCCTTCAATTATCACGTAGCTGGTCAGAGGCAGACAATTAACACCTTCACACAACTACAGGACAGTCAGACAAAAGAGAAAATTTGCAGCAGTAAACAGCACAAGTACAACCACTATTTTTAAATTTTCAACAGCAAAAACAATTATAGTAAAAACACAGAAAAAGTATAGTGTCACTACAAGCCTACAATCTAAGTTTAAAAGAAAAATACAGTTACTCTGAGCACTGAATTAATATATTTCAGCCTTCACCTAAAAGCTTCTTCTGAGAAGATGAACTTCTGTTTGCTGCTTTAACTGTGATAAGCCCCACCTTCAGTTATCACGTAGCTGAGGTCAGAGCCAACAATTAACACCCTTCACCCAACTAGGACGTCAGACAAAAGATAAAATTTGCAGCAATTAAAGACAGCACAGAATTACCACCACTATTTTTAAATTTCCAACAACCCAAAACAATTATAAGTAAAGACAACACAGAAAGAAAGTATAGTGTCTACAAGCCTACAATCTAAGTTTAAAAGAAAATACCAGTTACCAGTTACTCACAAACACTGAATTGAATGTTTCTTCCTTCACCTTCTGGCTTCTCAGAAGATGAACTTCATTTGCTGCTTTAACAGACTGCACCACCTTCAGTTATCCGTAGCTGAGCTCAGAGGCCAACAATTAACACCCTTCACCCAGCCACAGGACAGTCAGACAAGCCAAGATAAAATTTGCAGCAATTAAAGACAGCACAGATACACCACCACTATTTTTAAAATTTCAACGCCCAAAACAATTATAGTAAAGACAACACAGAAAGAAAGTATAGTGTCACTACAAGCCTACAATCTGATTTAAAGAAAATACCATTACCAGTTACTCTGAAACTGAATTGAATATTTCCTTCCTTCTTCAGCTTCTTCTGAAGATGAACTTCTGTTGCTGCTTTAACTGTAACCCCACCTTCAGTTATCACGTAGCTGGTCAGAGGCCAACAATTAACACCCTTCACCAGCTACAGGACAGTCAGACAAGCAAGATAAAATTTGCAGCAATTAAAGACAGCACAGAACACCACCACTATTTTTAAATTTCACAGCCAAAACAATTATAGTAAAGACAACACAGAAGAAAGTATAGTGTCACTAAAAGCCTACAATCTAAGTTTAAAGAAAAATACCCAGTTACCAGTTACTCTGGCACTCAATTGAATTATTTCCTTCCTTCACCTTCTGGCTACTACAGGAAGATGAACTTCTGTTTGCTACTTTAACATGACTAAGCCCACCTTCAGTTATCAGCTGAGCTCAGAGGCCAGACAATTAACATCACCAGCTACAGGACAGTCAGACAAGCCAAGATAAAATTTCACATAATTAAAGACAGCACAAATTACACCACACTATTTTTAAATTTTCAACAGCCCAAAAACAATTATAAGTAAAGACAACACAGAAGAAAGTATAGTGTCTACAAACCTACAATCTAAGTTTAAAGAAAATACCAGTTACCAGTTACTCTGAAGCACTGAATTAATATGTTTCTTCTTCACCTTTGGCTGCTTTGGAAGATGAACTTCTGTTGCTCGCTTGCGACTAGCCCCACCTTCAGTTATCACGTAGCTGAGCTCAGAGCCAGACAATTAACACCCTTCACCCAACTACAGGACGTGAAACCCAAGATAAAATTTGCAGAATTAAAGACAGCACAGAATTACACCACTATTTTTAAATTTTCACAGCAAAAAAACAATTATAAGTAAAGACAACACAGAAAAGAAGAGAGTAACTACAAGCCTACAATCAAGTTTAAAGAAAAATACAGTTACCAGTTACTCTGAAGCACTAATTGAATATGTTTCTTCCTTCACCTTCTGGCTTCTTCAGAGATGAACTCTGTTTGCTTTAACTGTGACTAAGCCCCACCTTCAGTTATCACGTAGCTGAGGTCCAGAGGCCAGACAATTAACACCCTTCACCAGCTAGGACGTCAGACAAGCCAGATAAAATTTGCAGCAATTAAAGACAGCACAGAATTACCCACCATAATACTAAATTTTCAACAGCCCAAAAACAATTATAAGTAAAGACAACACAGAAAAAAGTATAGTGTCACTACAATCTAAGTTTAAAAAAAATACAGTTACCAGTTCTCTGAAGCACTGAATTGAATATGTTCCTTCCTTCACCTTCCAGCTAACTGAGAGATGAACTTCTGTTGCTGTAACTGTGATAAGCCCCTTCAATTATCACGTAGCTGAGGTCAGAGGCCAGACAATTAACACCTTCACAGCTACAGGACAGTCAGCCAAGATAAATTTGCAGCAATTAAAGACAGCACAGAATTACACCACTATTTTTAAATTTTCAACAGCCAAAAACAATTATAAGTAAAGACAACACAGAAAAGAAAGTATAGTGTCACTACAAGCCTACAATCTAAGTTTAAAAGAAAATACCAGTTACCAGTTACTCTGAAGCACTGAATTGAATATGTTTCCTTCCTTCACCTTCTGGCTTCTTCTGAGAAGATGAACTTCTGTTTGCTGCTTTAACTGTGACTAAGCCCCACCTTCAGTTATCACGAGGCTGAGGTCAGAGGCCAGACAATTAACACCCTTCACCCAGCTACAGGACAGTCAGACAAACTCAAGAAAATTTTACAGCAATTAAAGAACCAGCACAATTACACCAACACTATTTTTAAATTTTCAACAGCCCAAAACAATTATAAATAAAAGACAACACAGAAAAGAAAGTATAGTGTCACTACAAGCCTACAATCTAAGTTTAAAGAAAAATACCAGTTACCAGTTACTCTGAAGCACTGAATTGAATATATTTCGCTTCCTTCACCTTCTGGCTTCTTCTGAGAAGATAAACTTCTGTTTGCTGCTTTAACTGTGACTAAGCCCCACCAGGTTATCACGTAGCTGAGGTCAGAGGCCAGACAATTAACACCCTTCACCCAGCTACAGGACAGTCAGACAAGCCAAGATAAAATTTGCAGCAATTAAAGACAGCACAGAATTACACCACACTATTTTTAAATTTCAACAGCCCAAAAACAATTATAAGTAAAGACAACACAGAAAGAAAGTATGGTGTCCTACAAGCCTACAATCTAAGTTTAAAAGAAAAATACCAGTTACCAGTTACTCTGAAGCACTGAATTGAATATATTTCCTTTCACCTTTACCTAGCTTCTTCAGAAGATGAACTTCATTTGCTGCTTTAACTGTGACTAAGCCCCACCTTCAGTTATCACGTAGCTGAGTCAGAGGCCAGACAATTAACACCTTCACCCAGCTACAGGACAGTCAGACAAGCCAAGATAAAATTTGCAGCAATTAAAGACAGCACAGAATTACACCACCACTATTTTTTTAAATTTTCAACAGCCCAAAAACAATTATAAGTAAAGACAACACAGAAAGAAAGTTATAGTGTCACAAAGCCTACAATCTAAGTTTAAAGAAAAATACCAGTTACCAGTTACTCTGAGCACTGAATTGAATATGTTTCCTTCCTTCACCTTGCTTCTTCTGAGAAGATGAACTTCTGTTTGCTACTTTAACTGTGACTAAGCCCCACCTTCAGTTATCACGTAGCTGAGCTCAGAGCCAGACAATTAACACCCTTCACCCAGCTACAGGACAGTCCAGACAAGCCAAAGATAAAAATTTGCAGCAATTAAAGACAGCACAGAATTACACCACCACTATTATTTTTAAGATTTCCAACAGCCCAAAACAATTATAAGTAAAGACAACTGAGAAAGAAAGTATAGTGTCACTACAAGCCTACAATCTAAGTTTAAAAGAAAATACCCAGTTACCAGTTACTCTGAAGCACTGAATTGAATATGTTTCCTTCCTTCACCTTCTGGCTTCTTCTGAAAGATGAACTTCTATTGCTGCTTTAACTGTGACTAAGCCCACCTTCAATTATCACGTAGCTGAGCTCAGAGGCCAGACAATTAACACCTTCACCCAGCTACGGGACAGTCAGACAAGCCAAGATAAAATTTGCAGCAATTAAAGACAGCACAGAATTACACCACCACTATTTTTTAAATTTTCAACGCCCAAAAACAATTATAAGTAAAGACAACACAGAAAGAAAGTAGAGTAATACTACAAGCCTACAATCTAAGTTTAAAAAAGAAAATACCAGTTACCAGTTACTCTGAGGCACTGAATTGAATATGTTTCCTTCCTTCACCTTCTAGCTTCTTCTGAGAAGATGAACTTCTGTTTGCTGCTTTAACTGTACTAAGCCCACCTTCAGTTATCACGTAGCTGAGGTCAGAGGCCAGACAATTAACACCCTTCACCCAGCTACAGGACAGTCAGACAAGCCAAGATAAAATTTGCAGCAATTAAAGACAGCACAGAATTACACCACCACTATTTTTAAATTTCAACAGCCAAAAACAATTATAAGTAAAGACAACACGAAAGAAAGTATAGTGTCACTACAACCTACAATCTAAGTTTAAAGAAAATACCCAGTTACCAGTTACTCTGAGGCACTGAATTGAATATGTTTCCTTCCTTCACCTTCAGGCTTCTTCTGAGAAGATGAACTTCTGTTGCTACTTTAACTGTGACTAAGCCCCACCTTCAGTTATCACGTAGCTGAGGTCAGAGGCCAGACAATTAACACCCTTCACCCAGCTACAGGACAGTCAGACAAGCAAAGATAAAATTTGCAGCAATTAAAGACAGCACAGAATTACACCACCACTATTTTTTAAATTTTCAACAGCCCAAAAACAATTATAAGTAAAGACAACACAGAAAGAAAGTATAGTGTCACTACAAGCCTACAATCTAAGTTTAAAAGAAAAATACCAGTTACCAGTAACTCTGAAGCACTGAATTGAATATGTTTCCTTCCTTCACCTTCTGGCTTCTTCTGAGAAGATGAACTTCTGTTTGCTGTTAACTGTGACTAAGCCCCACCTTCAGTTATCACGTAGCTGAGGTCAGGGCGAACAATTAACACCCTTCACCCAGCTACAGGACAATCAGACAAGCCAAGATAAAATTTGCAGCAATTGAACTGTACAAATTACACCACCACTATTTTTAAATTTTCAACAGCCCAAAAACAATTATAAGTAAAGACAACACAGAAAGAAAGTATAGTGTCACTACAAGCCTACAATCTAAGTTTAAAAGAAAATACAGTTACCAGTTACTCTGAAGCACTGAATTGAATATGTTTCCTTCCTTCACCTTCTGGCTACTCTAGAAGATGAACTTCTGTTTATAGCCTTTGACTAAGCCCCACAGTTATCACATAGCTGAGGTCAGAGTGAACAATTAACACCCTTCTTGTCTACGGGACAGTCAGACAAGCCAAAGATAAAATTTACGTAGATTAAAGACAGCACAGAATTACACCACACTATTTTAAATTTTCAACAGCCCAAAAACAATTATAAGTAAAGACAAAGAAAGAAAGTATAGTGTCACCACAAGCTCACACTCAAGTTTAAAAGAAAATACCAGTTACCAGTTACTCTGAAGCACTGAATTGAATATGTTTCCTTCCTTCACCTTCTGGCTTCTTCTGAGAAGATGAATCTCTGTTTGCTGCTTTAACTGTGACTAAGCCCCACCTTCAGTTATCAGTAGCTGAGGTCAGAGGCCAGACAATTAACACCTTCACCCAGCTACAGGGACAGTCAGACAAGCCAAGATAAAATTTGCAGCAATTAAAGACAACACAGAATTACACCACCACTATTTTTAAATTTTCAACAGCCCAAAACAATTATAAGTAAAGACAACACAGAAAGAAAGTATAGTGTCACTACAAGCCTACAATCTAATTTAAAGAAAATAACAGTTACCAGTTACTCTGAAGCACTGAATTGAATATGTTTCCTTCCTTCACCTTCTGGCTTCTTCTGAGAAGATGAACTTCTGTTTGCTGCTTTAACTGTGACTAAGCCCCACCTTCAGTTATCACGTAGCTGAGGTCAGAGGCCAGACAATTAACACCCTTCACCCAGCTACAGGACAGTCAGACAAGCCAAGATAAAATTTGCAGCAATTAAAGACAGCACAGAATTACACCACCACTATTTTTTAAATTTTCAACAGCCCAAAAACAATTATAAGTAAAGACAACACAGAAAGAAAGTATAGTGTCACTACAAGCCTACAATCTAAGTTTAAAAGAAAATACCAGTTACCAGTTACTCTGAAGCACTGAATTGAATATGTTTCCTTCCTTCATTCTGGCTTCTTCTGAGAAGATGAACTTCTGTTTGCTGCTTTAACTGTGACTAAGCCCCACCTTCAGTTATCACGTAGCTGAGCTCAGAGGCCAGACAATTAACACCCTTCACCCAGCTACAGGACAGTCAGACAAGCCAAGATAAAATTTGCAGCAATTAAAGACAGCACAGAATTACACCACCACTATTTTTTAAATTTTCAACAGCCCAAAAACAATTATAAGTAAAGACAACACAGAAAGAAAGTATAGTGTCCCTACAAGCCTACAATCTAAGTTTAAAAGAAAAATACCAGTTACTAGTTACTCTGAAGCACTGAATTGAATATGTTTCCTTCCTTCACCTTCTGGCTTCTTCTGAGAAGATGAACTTCTGTTTGCTGCTTTAACTGTGACTAAGCCCCACCTTCAGTTATCACGTAGCTGAGCTCAGAGGCCAGACAATTAACACCCTTCACCCAGCTACAGGACAGTCAGACAAGCCAAGATAAAATTTGCAGCAATTAAAGACAGCACAGAATTACACCACCACTATTTTTTAAATTTTCAACAGCCCAAAACAATTATAAGTAAAGACAACACAGAAAGAAAGTATAGTGTCACTACAAGCCTACAATCTAAGTTTAAAGAAAAATACCAGTTACCAGTTACTCTGGAAGCACTGAATTGAATATGTTTCCTTCCTTCACCTTCTGGCTTCTTCTGAGAAGATGAACTTCTGTTTGCTGCTTTAACTGTGACTAAGCCCCCACCTTCAGTTATCACGTAGCTGAGGTCAGAGGTCAGACAATTAACACCCTTCACCCAGCTACAGGACAGTCAGGCAAGCCAAGATAAAATTTGCAGCAATTAAAGACAGCACAGAATTACACCACCACTATTTTTAAATTTTCAACAGCCCAAAAACAATTATAAGTAAAGACAACAGAAAGAAAGTATAGTGTCACTACAAGCCTACAATCTAAGTTTAAAAAGAAAAATACCAGTTACCAGTTACTCTGAAGCACTGAATTGAATATGTTTCCTTCCTTCACCTTCTGGCTTCTTCTGAGAAGATGAACTTCTGTTTGCTGCTTTAACTGTGACTAAGCCCCACCTTCAGTTATCACGTAGCTGAGGTCAGAGGCCAGACAATTAACACCCTTCACCCAGCTACAGGACAGTCAGACAAGCCAAGATAAAATTTGCAGCAATTAAAGACAGCACAGAATTACACCACCACTATTTTTTAAATTTTCAACAGCCCAAACACAATTATAAGTAAAGACAACAAAGTAAGATAGTATAGTGTCACTACAAGCCTACAATCTAAGTTTAAAAGAAAAATACCAGTTACCAGTTACTCTGAAGCACTGAATTGAATATGTTTCCTTCCTTCACCTTCTGGCTTCTTCTGAGAAGATAAACTTCTGTTAGCTGCTTTAACTGTGACTAAGCCCCACCTTCAGTTATCACGTAGCTGAGGTCAGAGGCCAGACAATTAACACCCTTCACCCAGCTACAGGACAGTCAGACAAGCCAAGATAAAATTTGCAGCAATTAAAGACAGCACAGAATTACACCACCACTATTTTTAAATTTTCAACAGCCCAAAACAATTATAAGTAAAGACAACACAGAAAGAAAGTATAGTGTCACTACAAGCCTACAATCTAAGTTTAAAAGAAAATACCAGTTACCAGTTACTCTGAAGCACTGAATTGAATATGTTTCCTTCCTTCACCTTCTGGCTTCTTCTGAGAAGATGAACTTCTGTTTGCTGCTTTAACTGTGACTAAGCCCCACCTTCAGTTATCACGTAGCTGAGGTCAGAGGCCAGACAATTAACACCTTCACCCAGCTACAGGACAGTCAGACAAGCCAAGATAAAATTTGCAGCAATTAAAGACAGCACAGAATTACACCACCACTATTTTTAAATTTTCAACAGCCCAAAACAATTATAAGTAAAGACAACACAGAAAGAAAGTATAGTGTCACTACAAGCCTACAATCTAAGTTTAAAAGAAAATACCAGTTACCAGTTACTCTGAAGCACTGAATTGAATATGTTTCCTTCCTTCACCTTCTGGCTTCTTCTGAAAGATGAACTTCTGTTTGCTGCTTTAACTGTGACTAAGCCCCACCTTCAGTTATCACGTAGCTGAGGTCAGAGGCCGAACAATTAACACCCTTCACCCAGCTACAGGACAGTCAGACAAGCCAAGATAAAATTTGCAGCAATTAAAGACAGCACAGAATTACACCACCACTATTTTTAAATTTTCAACAGCCCAAAAACAATTATAAGTAAAGACAACACAGAAAGAAAGTATAGTGTCACTACAAGCCTACAATCTAAGTTTAAAGAAAATACCAGTTACCAGTTACTCTGAAGCACTGAATTGAATATGTTTCCTCCTTCACCTTCTGGCTTCTTCTGAAGATGAACTTCTGTTTGCTGCTTTAACTGTGACTAAGCCCCACCTTCAGTTATCACGTAGCTGAGGTCAGAGGCCAGACAATTAACACCCTTCACCCAGCTACAGGACAGTCAGACAAGCCAAGATAAATTTGCAGCAATTAAAGACAGCACAGAATTACACCACCACTATTTTTTAAATTTTCAACAGTCCAAAAACAATTATAAGTAAAGACAACACAGAAAGAAAGTATAGTGTCACTACAAGCCTACAATCTAAGTTTAAAAGAAAAATACCAGTTACCAGTTACTCTGAAGCACTGAATTGAATATGTTTCCTTCCTTCACCTTCTGGCTTCTTCTGAGAAGATGAATTCTGTTTGCTGCTTTAACTGTGACTAAGCCCCACCTTCAGTTATCACGTAGCTGAGCTCAGAGGCCAGACAATTAACACCCTTCACCCAGCTACAGGACAGTCAGACAAGCCAAGATAAAATTTGCAGCAATTAAAGACAGCACAGAATTACACCACCACTATTTTTTAAATTTTCAACAGCCCAAAAACAATTATAAGTAAAGACAACACAGAAAGAAAGTATAGTGTTACTACAAGCCTACAATCTAAGTTTAAAAGAAAAATACCAGTTACCAGTTACTCTGAAGCACTGAATTGAATATGTTTCCTTCCTTCACCTTCTGGCTTCTTCTGAGAAGATGAACTTCTGTTTGCTGCGTTAACTGTGACTAAGCCCCACCTTCAGTTATCACGTAGCTGAGGTCAGAGGCCAGACAATTAACACCCTTCACCCAGCTACAGGACAGTCAGACAAGCCAAGATAAAATTTGCAGCAATTAAAGACAGCACAGAATTACACCACCACTATTTTTTAAATTTTCAACAGCCCAAAAACAATTATAAGTAAAGACAACACAGAAAGAAAGTATAGTGTCACTACAAGCCTACAATCTAAGTTTAAAAGAAAAATACCAGTTACCAGTTACTCTGAAGCACTGAATTGAATATGTTTCCTTCCTTCACCTTCTGGCTTCTTCTGAGAAGATGAACTTCTGTTTGCTGCTTTAACTGTGACTAAGCCCCACCTTCAGTTATCACGTAGCTGAGGTCAGAGGCCAGACAATTAACACCCTTCACCCAGCTACGGACAGTCAGACAAGCCAAGATAAAATTTGCAACCAATTAAAGACAGCACAGAATTACACCACCACTATTTTTAAATTTTTCAACAGCCCAAAAGCAATTATAAGTAAAGACAACACAGAAAGAAAGTATAGTGTCACTACAAGCCTACAATCTAAGTTTAAAAGAAAAATACCAGTTACCAGTTACTCTGAAGCACTGAATTGAATATGTTTCCTTCCTTCACCTTCTGGCTTCTTCTGAGAAGATGAACTTCTGTTTGCTGCTTTAACTGTGACTAAGCCCCACCTTCAGTTATCACGTAGCTGAGCTCAGAGGCCAGACAATTAACACCCTTCACCCAGCTACAGGACAGTCAGACAAGCCAAGATAAAATTTGCAGCAATCAAAGACAGCACAGAATTACACCACCACTATTTTAAATTTTCAACAGCCCAAAAACAATTATAAGTAAAGACAACACAGAAAGAAAGTATAGTGTCACTACAAGCCTACAATCTAAGTTTAAAAGAAAATACAGTTACCAGTTACTCTGAAGCACTGAATTGAATATGTTTCCTTCCTTCACCTTCTGGCTAATCTACGAAGATGAACTTCTGTTTGCTGCTTTAATGTGACTAAGCCCCACCTTCAGTTATCACGTAGCTGAGGTCAGAGGCCAGACAATTAACACCCTTCACCCAGCTACAGGACAGTCAGACAAGCCAAGATAAAATTTGCAGCAATTAAAGACAGCACAGAATTACACCACCACTATTTTTTAAATTTTCAACAGCCCAAAAACAATTATAAGTAAAGACAACACAGAAAGAAAGTATAGTGTCACTACAAGCCTACAATCTAAGTTTAAAAGAAAAATACCAGTTACCAGTTACTCTGAAGCACTGAATTGAATATGTTTCCTTCCTTCACCTTCTGGCTTCTTCTGAGAAGATGAACTTCTGTTTGCTGCTTTAACTGTGACTAAGCCCCACCTTCAGTTATCCGTAGCTGAGGTCAGAGGCCGACAATTAACACCTTCACCCAGCTACAGGACAGTCAGACAAGCCAAGATAAAATTTGCAGCAATTAAAGACAGCACAGAATTACACCACCACTATTTTTTAAATTTTCAACAGCCCAAAAACA
The DNA here is from genome assembly GCA_016271365.2 of Neoceratodus forsteri. Classification (NCBI taxonomy): domain Eukaryota; kingdom Metazoa; phylum Chordata; order Ceratodontiformes; family Ceratodontidae; genus Neoceratodus; species Neoceratodus forsteri. The sequence continues at coordinate 133,637,847 of JADMNL010000022.1, forward strand.
ATTATAAGTAAAGACAACACAGAAAGAAAGTATAGTGTCACTACAAGCCTACAATCTAAGTTTAAAAGAAAAATACCAGTTACCAGTTACTCTGAAGCACTGAATTGAATATGTTTCCTTCCTTCACCTTCTGGCTTCTTCTGAGAAGATGAACTTCTGTTTGCTGCTTTAACTGTGACTAAGCCCCACCTTCAGTTATCACGTAGCTGAGGTCAGAGGCCAGATAATTAACACCCTTCACCCAGCTACAGGACAGTCAGACAAGCCAAGATAAAATTTGCAGCAATTAAAGACAGCACAGAATTACACCACCACTATTTTTTAAATTTTCAACAGCCCAAAAACAATTATAAGTAAAGACAACACAGAAAGAAAGTATAGTGTCACTACAAGCCTACAATCTAAGTTTAAAAGAAAAATACCAGTTACCAGTTACTCTGAAGCACTGAATTGAATATGTTTCCTTCCTTCACCTTCTGGCTTCTTCTGAGAAGATGAACTTCTGTTTGCTGCTTTAACTGTGACTAAGCCCCACCTTCAGTTATCACGTAGCTGAGGTCAGAGGCCAGACAATTAACACCCTTCACCCAGCTACAGGACAGTCAGACAAGCCAAGATAAAATTGCAGCAATTAAAGACAGCACAGAATTACACCACCACTATTTTTTAAATTTTCAACAGCCCAAAAACAATTATAAGTAAAGACAACACAGAAAGAAAGTATAGTGTCACTACAAGCCTACAATCTAAGTTTAAAAGAAAAATACCAGTTACCAGTTACTCTGAAGCACTGAATTGAATATGTTTCCTTCCTTCACCTTCTGGCTTCTTCTGAGAAGATGAACTTCTGTTTGCTGCTTTAACTGTGACTAAGCCCCCACCTTCAGTTATCACGTAGCTGAGGTCAGAGGCCAGACAATGAACACCCTTCACCCAGCTACAGGACAGTCAGACAAGCCAAGATAAAATTTGCAGCAATTAAAGACAGCACAGAATTACACCACCACTATTTTTTAAATTTTCAACAGCCCAAAAACAATTATAAGTAAAGACAACACAGAAAGAAAGTATAGTGTCACTACAAGCCTACAATCTAAGTTTAAAAGAAAAATACCAGTTACCAGTTACTCTGAAGCACTGAATTGAATATGTTTCCTTCCTTCACCTTCTGGCTTCTTCTGAGAAGATGAACTTCTGTTTGCTGCTTAACTGTGACTAAGCCCCACCTTCAGTTATCATGAGCTGAGGTCAGAGGCCAGACAATTAACACCCTTCACCCAGCTACAGGACAGTCAGACAAGCCAAGATAAAATTTGCAGCAATTAAAGACAGCACAGAATTACACCACCACTATTTTTTAAATTTTCAACAGCCCAAAAACAATTATAAGTAAAGACAACACAGAAAGAAAGTATAGTGTCACTACAAGCCTACAATCTAGAGTTTAAAAGAAAAATACCAGTTATCAGTTACTCTGAAGCACTGAATTGAATATGTTTCCTTCCTTCACCTTCTGGCTTCTTCTGAGAAGGCCTGGGGGTAAAGTGTCCCAGTACTTACCAGTTTTCAGGGTGTGTCCCACCTGCACTTACTCTCCACAGTTGCTGCAGCTGGTATCTACTGCTGCCAGAACCTACACTCGCACCTTGCATGTCTGGTCTGTGACCTAGCTTCCACCTACATGCTTCTCCTCACACATGTCACACATACAGACCACACATGCATTGCAGGTTGCTGCTGTGCAGCTGGGTTCTGTGTTCCTGCAAACTTCAGATATACAACTACGGGATACACGTCCGATCTGTACGCACTTGCAGCCTACACATCTGCTGTGCATATGTGGTATGCGGCATGCCTCCCACACAGGCATTGGCCATGTGTGACATGCGAGATGACCTGTTACAGCAGTGGTAATGAGGGAGACCACATGGACCTTTACTGCATAATGGTTTACTTGTTGCTGGTGACATATGACATAGGTGACACAGTGCAGTACAACAGTATAGTCGTGACAGATTCTCACACATAACCACATCCAGTGACTGGGCAATGCACACACACGTGACTCACAGCAGTGCCCCTCCCCAGTGCTCACACACCCATGCCCAGATGCACTCACTTGCACCCCTCACATGCATCACACATCAGGACCCCATGCCCACCCGGACTGCCACACCGCCAAACCCCCATAGCTGCGGCACACCACGGTGGTACATTTGTCCATTGCCTGCTGCTACCACCCAGTCATTTTTCACTTTGCAGCCCCAGTGGTAGCACTGGGCCCTCCCTACCCCTGATACATGTCCACTGGGCCACCACTGTCTCCAGCACTGCCGGCCTCTGGGGTCTTCTGCACCTCCCTGCTGTAGCACTGTTGCCAGTCCCATCCCCTCAGGTACACCGCCGGCCATGGCCTGCTACTGTGCCACCACTTGTGCTGCCTCCAGTCATGTGCCACTGGTCCTGCACCCTGTGCCCAGCACCTTCTGCCCCAGGCCCCTGGCATCAGGTATTGCTGCTACCTTCTTCCATGCCACTCTGGCCACCTGTAGTGCCACCAGTGCTCATCCAGTGGGCATTGGTAGTGGACATTGCCCTGGCACTGTGGTGTCACTGGCACAGGGGGCTGTGGTGCCTGTGGCATGGGATCTGCCTGTGGTGCCGGTGGTGGTGGCAGTGGTGAGGTCACCTGCAGTGGTGCATCCAGTTGTGATGGTGGCACTGGTGGGTGTTGCTTCATCATGGGTGCCTACAGTGGTGGTGGCACCATTGGGGAGGATGCTGCTGCTAGGCCTGCTCCTCCTGGCAGTGGAAGTGTTGTCACTGCTGTTGGCAGTGCCTTTGTTGGTGCTGGGGGCAGCTGCACCTTCTGTGGCATCTGTGTGGTGGCATCACACATCGCAGAGCCTTGTGGGTGCAGGCCCGTGTGTGTGTCCTGTAGCAGGACCAACAGGGCATCCACCTGCCTCATCTGCTGGGTCGCTGACCCCTCAACAGCCATGGCCAAGTGGTTGATGGCACACATCTGTGCCTGCACACAGGCCTGTGTGGAGGCCATGGCCTCCACCGTATCGTCACTGACTGACTCTGTTGTGTGCATCCCGGTTTTGAGCACCCCTATCAGTGTGCCCATCTGCTTCTCCACCGCTGTATGGTGGGCATCCATGCTGAGCCTTATGCAGCCCAGCATCTCACCCTGTTCCATGTGTGTGGTGACCAGTGTGTGCAGTACCCTGCATAATCCATTACTAAGCAGAATACAATGGAATCATAATGTTTCCCTGGCTACTCACACTTGTACGGTAAGTGCCAATGTCCTACAAGCTAGTAGTGATTTGCCATAATATAAAAAAATATATATATATATATACACACATATATATATATATATACACATATATATATATATATATATATATATATATATATATATATATATATATATATATATATATCAAGGTTTGTCTAAGGTTCACAGTGGGAGGCTAATTAAGGTATAGGGACTGCGTGAAACACTGGTTAAAATTAATTCTCCTGTATGTTGTATTCTGACATTGTCTTGCCTTTCCTTTTCTTGTACTGTTGCCTTTACTACATTGTAATCTCCCAGGTTGTGTCTGAAAAAAGCCATCACACCAGATGAATCCATGTTAAGTCCTTCCCCTTACACACGTTGCTCCTGAACAATACTTCATGTATGTGACTGTGCAAACTTTCCTTAGATTAATTATTGAATGCCACTTAAGTTAACCTCAGTCAATTATAGGTAACTTTGATCAGTGCTGAGCTGAAATTGCCATTGGGATTTCTTTTCTAAAATGACAACTCCAGACACCTAACCTAGTTCTATCAACAAGAGGAAGGAGGTGCTGTTAGAACTATACTTCTCTACTGGGACTAAAGAACTAGAACTCTACTACTGGAACCTTCAATTTAGGATAAAAACAAACAAACAAAAAGAGTTGTGTGTTTGTCTGAGTTGGCTGAAGTGAATTGTTATCTGTGCAGTTATCTAGGTGTTTGCCGGAGTTGGCTGAAGTGAATTGTTATCTGTGCAGTTATCTAGGTGTAGATGGAGCTGTAAATTAGGGGGAGTGGCCTAACCAGAAGGAAGTCAGGAGTTTAGGACTTAAAAAACTGCTCTAGATAGCTTCTGGCAGAGAAAAGCAAGAGGAAGGAAGTGCTGTTAGAACTATACTTCTCTACTGGGGCTATTTTGCCCTACTTCTCTCCCCTCCACCCCCTCACACTTGGCCAGTTCTACTTTAATAGTCACAGGATTTGACTGACAACAGGAATGTCCTGTTTGGGAGCAGGAAGGGAGTGATCACAGAGCCACAAAAGACTCATAACTTTGCGAATTTGCTATATTTTCATGCAAGATTTTCAACATTGGCATTTTGTCATACCTTCTTGTGAGCAGTATAGCTGTCATTGTTCACATCCTGGCTGAAATGTGTTTTTGTACTTCCGGTGCAGAATAGCATGGTCTTTGTGGGAAATCAGTGTTCAGAACAGATTAAGAAAATGACAGTGACACTGTTGATGAGTAGAGGTCCTAAAATGCCTATGTTGAAAATTTGGCAACGATACTCCATAAAATGACTGTGTTATGAGTGTGCATTGCGCAGTTGGCACACGCACTCTTAACTTCGTGAATTTATAATATTTTCATTCCAGATTTTCAACATTGCCATTTTCCCAAACCTACTTATGAACAATACAGCTGTCATTTTTCCCATCTGCAGAATAGAGTGGTCATTGTGGGAAATCACTCTTTGGGACAGATTAAGAAAATGACAATGATACTGTTCATGAGCAGAGGTCCTAAAATGCCTATGTTGAAAATTTGGTGATGATAGCTCATCAATTGACAGTGTTACAGGTGTGCGTTGTGCACTTTCCACGCCTGTAACTACAGATTTGTAATATTGTCACACCAGATTTTCAACAGTGGCATTTTTTCACACCTCCTCATAAGCAGTACAGTTGTCATTTTTCACATCCCGACCGAAATGTATTTTCACAGTTCCAGCGCAGAATAACATGGTCACTGTGGGAAATCAGTGTTCAGGACAGATTAAGAAAATGACAGCGGCACTGTTCATGAGCAGAGGTCTTAAAATCCCTATGCTGAAAATTTGGTGACGATACTCCATAACATGACTGTGTTACAAGCGTGCGTTGAATTGTTTCCACGCACCCTTGTAACTTCGCAAATTTGTAATATTGTCACGCCACATTTTCAACAGTGGCATTTTTTCACACCTCCTTATGAACACTACAGCTGTCATTTTTCACATCCTGGCTAAAATATGTTTTTGCACTCCTGCCAGAGAATAGCACGGTCACTCTAGGAAATCAGTGTTTGGGACAGATTAAGATCGGCTGAGTGAGAGTGGCGAGTGACTGAGCTCAACTGAGCTCTGTCGGGACTGCTGCGGATTTGTTTGTGGGCAGAAAAAGGCCCCAACACAAAAGCCCAGTACAAAAGGGCAGCCTGCAGCACTGGGAGAAACACAATGAGAGAGCGACTGAGGGAGGGGAAGTGAGCGAACTCATCGAAGCACTGTCAGGACTGCTGCAGATTTCTTTGTGGGCAGAAAAATGCATCAGTGCAGGCAGGGGCCCAGTACAAAAGGCCAGTCTGCAGTGGTGGGGGAAACAGTACAAGTGATTGAGATGGGAGGACTTAGTGAGCTCAATGGAGTTCAATCAGGACTGCTGCGGATTTCTTTGTGGGCAGAAAAAGGTGCCAGTGCAGGCAGGAGCCCCTTACAAAAGGGCAGCTTACAGCACCAGTACAAACAGAATGAGCACATGAGAGAGGGAGACTGAGCGACCTCAACAGAGCTCTGTTGGGACAGCTGTGGATTTCTTTGTGGACAGACAAAGGTGCCAATGCAGCCAGGAGCCCCACACAAAAGTGCAGTCTGCAGCTCCAAGAGAAACAGAATGAGTGAATGACAGAGCGGTAGTGAGCAAGCTCAACGAAGCTCTATTGTGACTGCTGTGCATTTCTTTGTGGGCAGAAAATGTGGCAACGCAGGCAGGATCCCAGTACAAAAGGCCAGCTTGCAGTGCCGGCAGAAACGAAATGCATGAGTGACAGAGGGGGAGTGAGCGAGCTCAGTGGAGCTGTGTCTGGACTCCTTCAGATTTCTTTCTGGCCAGAAAAAGCCACCAATGCAGGCAGGAGCCTAGTACAAAAGGGCAGCCTGCAGTGCCAGGAGACACAGAATGAGTGAGTGAGGGAGGGGGAGTCAGTGAGCTCAACGGAGCTCTATTGGGACTGCTGCAGATTTGTTTGTGGGCAGAAAAAGGCAGCAATGCACGCAGGGGCACAGTACAAAAGGGCACCCTGCAGTGGCAGGAAAACCAGAATGAGCAAGTGAGCAAGCTCAGCGGAGCTGTATTGTAACTACTGCAAGTTTCTTTGTGGGCATAAGAAGGCACCAACGCAGGCAGGAGCCCAGTAGACAAGGGCAGCCTGCAGCGCCGGCAGAAATGGAATGAGTGAATGAGAGAAGGGGAGTGAGCGAGCTCAACGGAGCTTTGTGGGGACTGCTGCAGATTTCTTTGTGGGCGGAAAAAGGTGCCAACAGATGCAGGAGCCCAGTACAAAAGGGGAGCCTACAGCGCCAGGGGAACCAGAAGGAGTGAGTGAGACAGGGGGAGTGAGCAACCTCAACGGAGCTCTGTCAGGACAGTTATGGATTTCTTTGTGGGCAGGAAAAAGCCACCAACACAGGCAGGAGCCCAGTACAAAAGGGCAGCCTGCAGCGCCAGGAGAAACAGAATGAGAGAGTGAGAGAGGGGGAGTGAGCCACCTCAATGGAGCTCTGTTGGGACAGAGTTGCAGATTTCTTCCTCAGCAGAACAAGGTGCCAACACAGGCAGCAGCCTCATACAAAAGAGCAGCCTGCAGCACCGGGACAAACAGACTGAGCCAGTGACAGAGGTCCACTGAGAGAGCTCAGCGGACCAACGCAATCAATATTCAGCATTGACAAATGCTTGTTTACTGGTTGCAAGGTGTGGTACAGACGAGCACTGATGAAGGAGTCTGATCTGAAACATCTGCATTATTTGACTGTATCACCTATTCATACACAATATATATATATATATATAACTATATATATGTATATATTTTCTTTTTGAAATAAAAAAGATTTATATTATATACATACATTTGGTGAGTGGGCTGCTTATTTACCAATCTGTGCTTATTTAACACTATCCCATTCCATATATCCCCCACCAAGTCCATAAACTTGTCTTATTTCTTTGGTCCAGATGCATACTCGACAATCAGTCTTTCCATCCTTTCTTCTTTTCTGACGTCAGATGTCTAACTTCACCCCGATTTCCAGACCCTGGGATGACAACCCCATGAGGTTTCCTGACACAGCTGGATGTCAACCCAACCAGTGCCTAGCCTTTTACCACCCCATTCCCCCATGCTGCCTAAGTCCTCTCCCATTACCTCATCCCCCTCCCAATCCCCCTTCTTCCTTCTACTCCTCATTTAGAACTTCCCTGCAGCCAATACTCACCAGTCCTTATCACCCCTTCCCCTACCTGTCATCTCATAAGTCTCAGTTTTGCTTACCTCTTTCTGACTCCTATTGCCCTCTGTAGGCAACCTGTTTCTTTCCCAGACACTTGCCTTCTTGATCGCTACCCTGTGTTGGCAACCCAAAACTAACCCCCCCACCACAATTTGTTTTGCCCTCTTCCGGTAATCCAAGTTAACTCCCTCACCTTATTCAGTCCAGTTGTCCTCTTCTGGTGACCCCTGAATTACCTTCTCCTTACCCTGCTTCTTCTTCTTCCATTTGTGCTCACAGCTGTCCTTGCCTTCAGTGGGTGAGTGGGTGGGCATGTTCAGAATCCAGCAAAAGAAGGGCTCTGCTCTGTCCAGCACTGCCTATATACCCTTCTAGCCCTTTCCTTCTATTGCCTGCTGGCCAATCATCTTTCTTCTCCCCTCCTCTTCCAGAATCCCTCTGCCACCTTCCTCCAACTCCCTCCTCCATGCCTTGTACTAGCTCTGCCCTCCCTCCCTCCCCCCCGCATTTCACTTCCAGAAACCCCTGACAGCCAAGGTTGCCCTTAAATGGGCAGTCTCTTTTGTCACTGGGATTTATTTTATGAAATGACAACTCCAGACACCTAATTTGTGTACACAGTTGGCTATTGTGTTAAACATAACATATTTGTACACATCCACTTCTCATCATTCCATTATTTCTTTCACTTTATTTACAACTCATTTACATCCTAAAATCAGTTCATTGAATACATTCATATGTGTATGCATTTCATTTCTAATTTCTAATTATCCCATTTCATATATCACTCACAAATCCATATCCTTATCTTATTTCTTGGGCTCGGGTGTGTACCCAACATCCAGTCTTTCCATCCTTTCTTATTTTCTGGGGATGGATGTCTAATCTGACCCCCAATTCCAGCCCCTGGGATGACAGCCCCATGTGGTGCCTGACATGACTGCATATCATCCCAGCCCATGTCTAGCCTTTTATCACCCCATACCCCTAAGTCCTCTCCCAGCACCTCTTACTCCTCCCCCTCTTCTTCCTCCTCCTCAACTAGCCCATCTCCCACCTTCGCAACAGACAGTGGGCTTCCCCCCATTTCTTTCACCTTCTTCTCCCACTCTTCTAGTGCCTCCTCTAGTCGCAGATTGACTAAGGCAGTACCCACTTCTGATAAATGCAGCCATATTGTCTATAGTACACCACACATTCATGTGAAATGTCATTATGTGACAACATATATACCCTCCCACTTCTGTTGTGTAAATGGTAGCAACTTCCTATTTAATCTCTTCCTGACTCTCCTCACTTGCTTTAATATCCCAAGCCTGTCTTCATACCCTTCTTGGTATTGCCTCCAGACACCCTAGCATCACCCCCAGCCATCATGGTTTAAATACCTTCACGTCTCGCTTCACCTCCTGTAGAACTCTGCCCATGGCCTTTCTCTAAACCATTGCCCGCAAATGCAGTAATAAAACACATGGCCTAGGCCACTTTAGCATAAGCCCCTCCCACAGTGGTAACAGCTGCATCCATCTCATTCCCCAAACCCATTTCCAGTGGACTCTGACTTTCTCTGCTGCCTGCCTCAGCTGTCTCCCAGCAGGCATCATTGCTTCTTGTCTCTCTGCCCACTACATGAATGAATGCCCCATGATACAAATGTTCATCCTATGTGCTACATCTAAGGGGAAAACAGACATGTTATTGCCTAATTTTTTGATATACTTTTTATAGCAGCTTGATTGTCATCTCCCCACCTCTTTTATCTCTGCCACTCACCCCCCTCAAATTTCTAGCTCTGAGGCTGCACCAATCCAAAATTAATGCAAGGAAAACCTACCTGCTTCTTCCCTAGAAAATCAATCCCTTCCTTTAATAACACTGTCAGCTGGTGACCAGGGTACCATCACCATGGACAAACAAGCTACCCACCATTGTTGGCCCAATTTCCCTGTGGTTTTCCATTGTCTTTACCACACAGCTGACCCTAGCTTGTCCCCTCTTCAACACTACCTTTGACCCTTGACCTGTCTGGTTAATTTTGGACCTCCATAGCCAAATTACTATGCCCCATTCCACCCACTGCATGTCCCTCCCACTTCAGCTCTACTGCCCCGCCTTTTTTTTTCCTAGTCACCACCTCACTGACCCTGAATGTGCTCCAGTGCATTATGACAAACACTGCCATGAACAAGCAAGCCTCATAAGCTGAACTGTACATACTCCGTAAACTGTTTAGTAACCTGTTCCAACAATTCCGTCACTACTGGAGTCCTAGTATCCGCTGTTCTTCCCTGTAGCCTCTGGTAACCCTAAAACATTCTCCTTACTACCAGTGCACTACTGGGTTCCCCCCACTCCTGCAGATTACACACCAAACCTATTCCTGCTAGATATTTCCACATAGTCAAATGTACCACCCCTTCTGCCCACATTTGCACCATTAATTTCATGACCTGACTTTCGGTTACCAGTTCACTTACCTCCAGTTTGAATCCCTCCAAGACTTGAGACCAAAGGTTGATCCAAACTCACAAAACAGACAAGAGGGTTACCTTGTTCTGTTAAACTGTTCACAAGACTGTGCTCAGAGGCTGGCACTTTGGGAGTAGAGGGCCTGACCTGCTGAGTGGGTTTGTAACAGATTGGTTGGCAGCAATGGCATAATTTTGGTATCACAAGCTTTTATTGTTCTGTGTCAGCTGAGACCATAAGCTCTCTTACAAAGAAATAAAAGACAGAGTTTTATTTTAAAAAGGAAACAGAACTATATATCACTTGGTGTACAGTCAAGTTCCTACCCATTTTATTTTTTTTCCCTAAAGTACAGTCAGAGTAGCTGTAGTCAGGAAAGATGACTTCCAACTACAGCAGGCACACTGTAGATTACTTAAGGCAGTTGCACGGGGACAGAGGAGTCCCGTTCGAGGTGAAAGCAAGCAAGCAGAGCCTCATAGATGCCCTGATGGTAGCAGATACCCAGAGAAGTGAGTCACCAACCATGACTAGAAAAGACCAAACCTCAAGTGTGGAAGGGCTAGTGGCCAGTGAAAGGTCCAGAGCCGATGAGGAGGACAGCAGGGCCACTGTCAGTGAAGGGCCACAGCAGTAGGGGAGGGTCACCAGTATCCTGAATTCAGAGGTACTCAGGCTGCAAATTGAGTTGCACAGGATGGAACTGGAGGCAGACCGAGAACACAGAGACGCAGACCGTGAGGAGCATGAGCACCAGCGAGCTGCAGAGAAGAAGAGAAAGGAGCGCCAGAGGCAACATGAACTGGAGAAGCTATGACTCCAGCCAGCAGCACCAGAGCAGGTAAGTGGCTTGGGTTTAACTGGGACTGCAGGACTGGGTTACAAATTGAACTCCAAATTAATAGCCGAGTTTAAAGAGGGGGAAGATATGGATGCTTTTTTAAATTCTTTTGAAAAAGTTTGTATTCAGGCTAAAATTCCTAGAGAGTAAAGGAGCTTCCAGCTATCCCCGCTACTTACTGGGAAAGCTCGGGATGCATTGGGTCAAAGGGACAATGAGGACAGCAATGATTACAGAAAGCTGAAAGCTGCACTGTTAAAAAAGTTTGAATTAACTGCTGAATAATACAGAGCTAAATTCCGTAAGCTGAGGAGAAGCCCTGATATGAGCTACAAGGAGCTAGCCACGAAACAACGTCAGTTTTTAAAACATTGGTGGGAAGGAATTGAGGCAACCTCTGTTGATAAAATTGAAAATGTGATTTTATGAGAACAGTTTTATTGTGAGCTTGCCCAGCGGAGCTAAAAACCTGGCTAGAGAACCGAGATCCCAAAACAGTGCAAGAGGCTGCTGGACTCTCGGACTGCTATGCCAAGAGCAGACCTGCTCTGAGAGTGAATGGGGCAGGCATGGCAGTGCAGAAAGGGAAAATCATGCCTTCAGGGCAGCTAAAACCCTCACTGCCACCACTGAAACCAGTTAGCCCCAGGTTTCAACGAAAATATTTCTGTGAAGTAAGAAATGCCAGTTGGTTGTGTAAAGAAACTGGTCATATTGACAGACAGTGTCCTAAAAAGGCAAGCAATAATACACAGCTGGGTGCTAGAAAAGAAATGGGTTGTTTGTGTGTCCCTGGAAGCATGCCAGTGAACATGAGGGAACACATGCACCAAGTCATAGTGAATGGTGTACAGATGCAGGGGTTAAGGGACAGGGGCATCCCTGACATTGGTGAAAGGGGTTCTGGTAGAGCCTGGTCAGCTTATACCCAATAAATATATCACTGTACAGGACTTTTCGGGTGAAGAGAAAACATTACCACTTGCTAGTGTTCTCTTAGACTGGGGTGAAACAGGGGGAACTGTGCAAAAGGTGGCTGTAGCCAAAGCATTAGCAGTGGATGTGACCCTGGGTAACAATTTCCTACAGGGGATGGTATGTGCAGTTACCCGTAGCCAAGCGGCAAGGGAAAATTGTAGTTCCCTGAACCCCACAGAAGCTATTGTGGAAACCACTGGGAGGCTGGTTCCCCAGCCTCTGTCTCCAGATGGGAAGACTGATAAAAAGGGGTAGAAATTTCCCCTGTAGCAAGTAACCACACAGCTACGGAAGGTTACTCTGAAGAGTGAGGGGTGACCAATTATCAGCGGGTTGGGATTGACAGTGATCCTGAGGGCCCTGATGCTAGTGCTAGGGACCCTAGTTTAGTGACCGAAGGGGACCTGTCCCATACCTTGGGAATGTGTGAGGGATTTGCAGCTGCTCAGAGAAGTGACCTTAGTTTAGAGATGCTGAGGGCTTGGGCAGACTTGGACGGCACACAGGGAGGTGACAGCCAACATAAAGTTTATTGGGAAAATTGACTTATGTATACACAGGCAGTACAGACAGAGGGAGGGATGCTAGGCAGGCAGCTTGTTGTTCCCCAGGGGTATTGTGAGCAGTTGCTCAAAACTGCACATGATATTCCCTTGTCTGGTCATCTGGGAATCCGCGCACACAATGCAGCGGTTGGCCCAGAATTTCTACCGGCCTAACTTCACCCAGCAGGTAAAGGAGTATTGCAGGTCTTGTCACCATTGCCAAGAAATAGGGAAGGCGGGCAAGAAAACCCAAGCAGCTCTGATCCCCTTGCCCATAGTAGAGGAGCCATTCGAGACAGTAGGAATGGATATTGTGGGGCCTTTAAATACCCACAGCTCCTCAGGGGAAGAGATTCATCCTAACTGTGGTGGATTATGCCACCCGATACCCAGAGGCAGTCGCCCTATCCTCACTGAGGACCAACAAAGTGGCAAATGCCTTACTTCAGATTTTCTCCTGTGTTGGGTTTCCGCAGGAGGTAATTAACGATCGAGGGGGTTCCTTCATGTCGGACCTGATGAAATGTTTATGGGAGAAGAGTGGGGTGGTGCAGAGATTCATGACGCCATATCACCCACAAGCAAATGGACTTGTGGAATGATTCAATGGTATCCTAAAGTCAATGCTCCGGGCATTTGCTGAACAGCATGGGAGGGACTGGTAGAAATACCTTCCCCACCTGTTGTTTGCATACAGGGAGGTGCCTCAAGAGTCAACAGGATTTTCTCCCTTCAAACTCTTATACGGACACTGGCTACGTGGGCTCCTAGACTTGATCCAGGAAGACTAGGAAGGCAAGTACACCACCCACGGATCTCCCATTGTGGATTAAGTCCTTAGGTTTATGGAAAGGCTGAAGGAGCTTATGGGGACAGCCCAGAGCAACCTGGCAGCTGCCTAACAGAAACAAAAAGTGTGGCATGACCATAGATCCAGAGCTTGCTCGTACATGGTGGATCAGGAAGTCATGGTCCTTACTCTGGTCTGAAAAGACAAGCTGGAAGCTGAGTGGGCAGGACCGTACAAAGTGGTTAGGAAGGTAAATGACGTGAACTACATTGTGGAGTTACCTGACAGAAGACAAACAGAAATGATGTACCATGTCAACATGTTGAAACCATATGCAAATAGGGCTGACTTGGTGTTTGCAGTATGTAGTCATGGGGAGGGGAAAGATGAAGGAGACTCCCTTCTGGACTTGCTGGAGGAAAGCAAGTGGGAGTCCTCTGTGGAGGCAGCAAAATTGTCTCCCCAGCTGGCCCCGGACCAGGTCCAGAAAGCAAGGAAGGTTTTAGCAGACTTTGTCCCGTTGTTTAGCTCCAAGCCTGGACTAACCCCTTAGCGACACATAATGTGGAGACAGGAACACAGACACCCATATGATGGACAGCATATCGGGTGTTAGAGGCTGTCCAAAAGGACATTAGGAGGGAAGTAGAGGAGATGCTGGATTTAGGGGTAATCCAGAGATCCCACAGCCCCTGGGCCTCACCCATAGTCCTTGTGCCCAAACCAGATGGCTCAACTCATTTCTGTGTGGACTATCATGGACTGAATGCAGTCACAAAGTCCGATGCCCACCCGTTGCCTTGGACGGACAAACTCCTGGACAAGTTGGGGGGCCGACCTATCTTACAACTATTGACCTGAAAAAGGGGTATTGGCAGGTAGAATTGACAGACAGAGCTAGGGAGAGGTCAGCCTTCATCACTCCTATAGGCTTATTTGAGTTTAAAGTAATGCTTTCCGGAATGAAGAATGCCCCGGCCACTTTCCAAAGGTTGGTGAACCAGGTGTTAAATGGTGCTGAGGAGTACACCATGGTGTACCTGGATGACATTGTCATCTTTAGTACCAGCTGGGAGGGACACCTATCCCACCTTAGGGAAGTGCTGGACAGGATACAGAGGGCCGGGCTCACTGTCAAAGCTGAGAAGTGCCAAGTGGCCATGGGAGAAATGGCATACCTCGGGCATGTGGTAGGCTGGGGACAGCTCCATCCTAACCAAATAAAGATAGATGTAATCCAGGTGTGGCCCAGACCAGAAACCCAGAAGCAGGTCAGGAGTTTTCTAGGGACAGTAGGGTACTACAGGAAATTTGTACCCAATTAAAGTGCCCTGGCTGCTCCCTTATCTGACCTGACAAAGAAAAAGATGCCAAAGAAAATTCCCTGGGGCCCAGCCTATGAGGAAGCCTTTACCAGACTAAAGGAGGCACTGTGCAGTGCTCCTGTTTTGACAAGTCCTGACTATAGCAAAACCTTTATAGTTCAGACGGACACCTCAGACGTGGGTATTGGGGCAATACTGAGCCAGACATCCAGCCAAGGGACAGATCACCTAGTGGTGTACCTGAGCAGGAAGTTATTTCAGGGAGCAAGCTTACTCCATGGTGGAAAAGGAATGTCTTGCCATAGTGTGGGCCCTAAAGAAGCTAGAGCCATACTTGTATGGGCAGCATTTTGTGGTGCAGACTAACCACAACCCCCTGGTTTGGCTGACGCAGATGGGGAAAAACAATGGCAGACTACTTAGAAGGAGTCTTGTTTTACAAGGGTATGATCAAAAAATCATACACAGAGCTGGAACGAAGAACCAGAACTCAAATGGACTGTCTAGGATCTATGAGGAGCGAACTGATTTGGGAAGCTGATCCTGTGTAGGGGATAGAACCCCCAAATTCAGTCTAGGTGGGGAGGAATTGTGACGTGGACAGCCAGTTCTGAGTGCTTTATAATTTGTTTAATATAAAATGTATTACTGAATGTCTCTGCTAAAAATCTGATGCTCTAGGAGTGACCTCGCTCACTCATCCCCCCCCCAGGTTTCAGCTGAAAGATGAAAGCCATGAGAAACTGCTAAAAACAACATGTGAGATCACACACACAGTTTTAGATACTAGGTGTTACATGGAAGGCCTTAATAAAGGATCCTGTTTGTCTGAGTTAATTACAGCTGTAGTTGCTATATCATATCCATTTTATGATGTTAGAGGATAAACCCAGGTTATTACATAGAAGTGCGAAATCATAAAGATGCTTTCATGTCCTGGAAGGGGAAAGCTTATTATGAGATCAAAGTAGTGTCATTTGAAGGACATGAATTATGCTGAAGTTGCAGAAGTTAATACTTTGAAAATGCATCCTGTTTTTGTATAAAATGTATATTTTTTATATAGTCTAACAGAGGAGGAGCTAGATGACCTAACACAAAAGGAGTTGGCAAATGCAGTTTACTTTAAGGAATAATTCTGTTTTACTTACACACTTTTACCTAGACTCTGACCAAGAAACATCGGTGAGCACTGTAAACAAGTATTTAGAAAGAGAGTCAAATCTAAGTACTGTAAGTAGGAATTTGCACTGTTTAAACCTTGTTCTTTTAAAAGATATATATGTCTTGTGATATAACAGTTCTATATTGTTGTGTTTTACATATTTGTATCTATTGTAGTAAAACTCTTTTTAGAGTATACTTGATCTGTCTTTGAATTTCTTTTATTTGTAAGAAAAGTATACATGGTTATAGCAGACACTAAGTAAAAGCTTGAATGGTGAATACCAAACTGGAAAGAGAAGCGTTTTAAATCTGAGGTCTTTATTAAAGTGTTAAGGGTTCATCTCTGTATACCTGGTTAGGTGCCCATAGGCAAAGATATCTGGCCCCCAAGACAGAAATATTTGAGACCTGTGCATTGGGTATGCTAGCAAGAAGTTAACAGTTCTAATCCTCCAAGACTTGAGACCAAAGGTTGATCCGAACTCACAAAACAGACAAGAGGGTTATCTTGTTCTGTTAAACTGTTCACAAGACTGCACTCAGAGGTTGGCACTTTGGGAGTAGAGGGCCTGATCTGCTGAGTGGGTTTGTGACAATACCCATCCTTGAATTTAAATCCCAGGAGGTCCTAGTCATCTGCCCTTATTGGCAATGACCACAAAGGCAGCTTCGATGTCTGTCTTTGCCAGTCATTCCACATCTACTACTATAACCCTTTCCACCACCTGATCCAGCGTGGCGTACAACACCACCCATTCATCATCTGAAATTGTGTCACTCACTGATTCTCCTTACAGGTAAGAGGTGGTGAATCAGCTTATATTCCCCCTGTTGTTTTTTTTTAGGTACTAACCCCAACGAGGACACTCTGAGCTCTGGGAAAGGGGGTGCTGTAAAAGGGCACTCGACCCTGCCCCTCCACCTCCTTCTTTGTCTTCTTCTGGACCATCTCTTCTTTCCCTTTAACTAAGTCTAGATTGCTTGCCTTCATAGGTTTCCTCTCCCCCTCATAGTGCAGGCTAAACCATTGTGTAAACTCCTCCCTCAATATTCTCCTGTCCTTCCTGTCCATGTAACTGCCCATCCACTCCATCAGGATTTCTGACCTGATTGGTGTCCAAGCCATGCTGAAACCCTTCCTCTTCTTGTCTTCCCCCTCCCTTAATGAGTTACCTACCTCCAGTGCCTGACCCAAATGCCCCTCTTCCAGGAAAGAACCTCCCCTTGCCCCCTTGGCCCCACCCCCATCTCTTGCCCTCTTCCAAACCTCCCCTAAGTTGGCTGTCCCCTGTAATGCTAAGACCCTGCCCTGTCCCACATGGTCTGGACTCATGATACCAGATGCTCTGTCCACATTTTGAACAGACATGTCTGAATATACAGTTTGCTCAGCTGCCAATTGCTTTATTGTATTTCTGACAGTTTTTGATCAGAGTACCTGTCCCCCTTTCATCCTTCAACTCCCCCATTGTGGCCTGTCATCATTCTAAGACACAAATCCATGTGTGTGGTATCCCAGTGAGCCTCACCATGAGATGCCATCCTTTGCATGAACTTTTCCTGATAATGTAGCCACCCATACCCACCCCCTTTTATCTTATATGCATCTTGTATGATCACTGAATATGTTAACAGTGGTATGGCCAACTCAGGTTGCTTCTGCAACAGGATTGTACTAAAGTGCATGAAACCAGCCATCCATGCATCAAACATTTTCTCCTTGTAGTTCTTTTATTCTGAAGTTTTTCCCACTAATGCCAATGCCACTGCCATCTCAGATTTTACCACTGTTCCCCTTTCTTCATATTTCTTAGCTGTCTCCTTGTCCACTAACACAAACATATCAATGTACTCCATTTTCCAGATTTTTTTTCTTTTATAGGCTGTGGAACATAGACCCCTAGGGTCATCCCCTGTACCCCCTTCCCCTCCTTCTTTTCCTCCTTCTATTCCTATGCCTTGCCCTTGCCCCATTACCCCTTTACCTTTCAACTCTTGCAGAACCTTCCCAATCTCTTCCAAAATGTTCTCCCCCCTTTCCTCAATGATACCTGATGAATATTCTTTCAAACTTCCGACTGTCAGATCTACCAGTAGGTCCTTACCCCAGGGCTTCTTTGCTCTCTTGGTCCCTTGGCTGTTTGGGCACTTTCCTCCCTTGACAGTCTTTCTATCATCCTCTGGTGCCTTTCTCTTTCTGGTCTTCTTCATCTTATCTACAGACTTCCTTGCTTCATCCATGAAAGCTTGTATCTGTCCCATGAGCTCCATCGCCTGCTTCATTCTCTATTCACTGCCATCTCTCTTGTTGTTTGTTTTTCTTCTTAGTGCCATTCCTGTCAAAACTCCAAGCAAAATACATAGTTAAATAATAGTTGTCAGCAGAAATGGATCTCCTGGTCTATCTTGTCTGCCCTATTATTTTAGCTCCTACTTCCTTAGTATAGGTCATGCTAGACCCGTGTCTGTACTTCCCTGCTGTCCTAGTCTCACTAATCCACTGGGTCTATCCCATGCATGTTTGAATGTGTTTACAGTATCTGCACCTAGTACCTCCTCTAGTAGCCTGTTCCATGGTTCAGCTACTCTATCTATGAAGAAGTACTTCCTCACATTGTCCCTAAGCCTCCCTATTCCAACCTTATTAAATGACCCCTCATCCTGGTGCTCTTCCCTTTCTGCAGAAAGGTGTTTTCCCCTCCATTATTAATCCCTTTGACATATTTCCTTTGTACTATCTATTTATGCACCCTTACCAGCCCAGCAGCCCACTCCTTTAGGTGGCCAAGCCACACCACACCGTTCCTCCCAGTCGCCATCTCACTGTTCTCTTGGCTGGTGTCCCCAACTGATCCAATGAATCCCTTCATCAGGTGGGCCTCCATACCCATGGCAGGGACCGGCAGTGATTTCTGAGTGAAACAGCAGGCTGATTCTAGCTATGCATACTTTGAAAGTACAAATGTCCAAGGAGAGTTGTGGCTCTTAAAACTCCAGAGATAAATGGCTGAAATGCCAGGCAGTGAGGTGAAAATGAAGCCAGAAAAACAGAAAGTATAGGAGGGCAGAAAATGCTCAAAGAACTATGGGTGGACAAGGCTATGGGTCCCAACAGGGTACACCCAAGGATACTTAAAGAACTAAAGGAGAAAACTGGCTGCTCACCTGACAGCCCTGTTCAATCAATCCTTAGAAACAAGGGTAATACCAGGGGACTGGAGGAGTGCAGATGTGGTACCAATTCACAAAGGTGGGAACAGGAAGTAGGCAGAAAAGTATAGGCCAGTAAGCCTGACATTGGTGGTGGGGAAGGTAATGGAAACATTAATACAACAACGGATGGTGGAGTACTTTACCAGCAATAAGTTACAGGCTTGGGGTGGGGCAATGTGGAAAAGAGTAATGAGGCAGGATAAGGGTGTAAGAGGGACAAAGTTGGTCAGCAGACACAGGTTGTTAGGGCAGCCTGGATAGCACAGAGGGGGTCTGGCCTTCCTCCCTCTCTAGCCATCCTCCCGCTGCTTACTAATGTGTTCCTTTGTTCTTACACTATTTTAGGCCATGGGTCCCCATCCCCATCCTAATCCCAAACCCACACAGCCTCTGGGACAGAGCAGGACCGTGGGAGCCCTAAAGGCAATCAGCAATCCTCCTGGGAGCAGCACCTCTGTGTGGGGGTGTTATCCCATCAACACTGCATGTCGACTGCCCCATCCACCCCACCCTCCCATGCAGGGGGTGTCCCTCAATTTATAGTTCCCTCCCCATCACATGACTAAGTGTCTACACTACCCCTAGCAAGTTATATTCTCCTACCACTAGAGGGCTTGCATGCCTTCTCTGCACTGTTATCCCCCGCTCATATTAACTTCTCCCTACTCCTTGCTCTCTCTCTCTCACCCCCTCTTTCTGTTATTGCACCACCTGGCCACTAGAAGAGACATTTCATCTACCTCCAACCTGCTGCTCCCTACCCACCTCTTGCCTAGTGTTTTTCCCCTTCATCCTTCCACCTTTGACTACTGTTTTCTCCTCTTCCCCCTCCTGGGTTTTGAACCTTGTACCCTCTGCACTGTAGTCTGGCACCCTACCTCTGTGCTATCCAGGCTGCCCTAACAACCTGTGTCTGCTGACCCCCTTTGTCCCTCTCCCACCCCTCTTGCACACTATGGCCCCCTCTTCAATCCTACTTACAACCTTCTTCCTCCTCATTATTCTTTTCCACATTGCCCCACCCCAAGCCACACCGTAAAACCCCTCCACCACACAACACATCTCCATTCTACACTTGACTATTATCTTCTCAAGCATCCTCCCCCTCAGGTCCCATCCCCCTGTGTCTCCACCCGGCTATCTTGCATCCTTGCCACCCCTAGCCTCTGTGCCCTACCTATCTCTGCCTATCTCTCTTGACCCACCAGAACTCAGATTACCTTGACAGACCACTAAAAAGTTCTATGCCAGCTGCTTTTCAGAACTCTCTCCCTGCTCCTTCTTATATCAGGGAACATCCACCCCAACCCTGGCCCCCCCACTCCCTCCCATCCTCATGCACTTGCACCAGACCTACGCATTGTTTCCATTAATATCTGCAGTCTTCCAAAAAAATTCAATGATCTTCATGTCTGGATAGCCCAACACCAACCTGTTATCCTCACCTAGTCAAAAGAAACCTGGCTATCAATTTCCACCCAGACTCCTCCATCACAATTCCTGGATACTCACTCTACTGCAACAACAGAATTGGCAAGCGAGGGGGCAGCTGTGCTATCTACCTACAGGATTCCTACCAAGCACGTGCGCCCTCTCCCAGCTTGCGAATGGTGCCCGAGCCTTGTCTCTCAATATCTCCCTCAACCCATCGAGGGCCCCTCTAATATTCACAGCAGTTTACATCTCACCATGAGGCCAGAAACCTGCCTTCCAATCGCTCACTGACTATCTCTTCCAGCTCCCCCCATGGAAGAGCTAATTACAGTGGAAGATCTCAACATAAATTGGCTCTCCTCCTCAGCATCCCACTACAAAGATGCACTAGCAGCTCTTGACATTGCCCAACTAGTTACATACCCCACATGCCTCAATCACAATAATAGTTTCACCACCTTACTAGATCTAGTTATGTCTAACCACCCCCACAAGATCTCTGACATTACCGTCCTTCCCAAGACCCTTAGTGATCACTCCCCTATTCTCTGCACCTGGTCCTGTCTGGTAAAGAAGTCACCTCCAAAATTGTCCTCACCAGACTGCTCAGACTGGAAAGCTAAGACCCTTGAAATCCTATCTCGCCCATTGTGACTGGTCCTCTCTGTATCAGTCCCAGGACCTTGATGCTGCCCTTAACTACTTCATTAGCACCTTTAATGAAGCCGGTAATAGATTTGCTCCCCTCACCTTCTTAAAGGGCATGACACCCCTTGGATCTCCTTATCCCTCCTTGACCTAATGTGATGTCATGATGATCTGTGGAAAGAGCCCTTGATTCTGGTAACCGAACTGACAGACAATACCGGGCTGCACAAAACAAGTGCACTTGGGCCATTTGAAAAGCTAAAGCTGAACACTTCAAAGCTGCTCTGACCTGATCCTGGCTCCAGGATGCACATTTTGGGAAAATATGAAATCCTTCATGGCAAACCACCCCCTCTGCCCACCTTAATATGAATGGGTCCATCACTAATGACATACAGCTGGTCACTGACACACTTAATACCTCCTTCTCCAACCTTAACTCTATCCTCCACTGACTTCTTCAACCCATCCACCTCCCTCATCCCCCTTGTCTCACCCTCCATTCTACTTCCATGTCCTCACCCCTCTGGAGATCAAACCCTACCTCCTCAAAGCCCTGAGTGGCTCTCAACATAGCAGCTATTCACTCAACCTTCAGATCCTGGGCTTGGCCTTAGATGATGTCCTCTCCTCCCTTTCCAGCCTCCTAAACCTCTCACTCCACCTAGGTAAATTTCCCACTATCTGGAAAACGTCTGTCATTACCCCATCCACAAAACTGGCAACTGCCTCCCCCCTGCAACTACCACCCAATATCCATCCTTCCCCCTCTCTCTAAGACCCTTGAACACATTGTCACAGACCAACTCACTGAGTACCTTTCTAAGTATGACCTCCTATCCCCTGTGCAACATGGGTTCAGAAAAGGCCACAGCACCTCTACTGCCCTTCTCGAATTCTCCAATTACATTCACTCTGCCCTGGACAATGACAGGTTGGCTGGTGCTGTCTTCCTGTATTTATCAAAGGCATTCGACATCGTTAACCACGCCCTCCTTTTTTCTACCCTCTCGCACCTTGATCTGGCCCAGGAAGCTACAGCCTGGTTTGCTGACTATGTATCGGGCTGCTCACAGAAAGTCAAAATCTGCTACACCCTCACAAAACCCCTTCCTGTTCTCTCAGGTGTCCCACAAGGGTCCATTCTTGAGATCCTTCTGTTCAGTCTTTACCTTAACTCCTTACCTAAGGCATGCCCTGGGAATATCCTCCTCTATGTGGATGATGTTGTCCTCTATACTTCCCACACTAACCCTGCCTCCTTAGAACTCTCCATCCAGAATGCTTTCACTGAGGCTGAGTCCTGGTTCACCAAGTATAAGCTTGTTCTGAACAAAAAAAAGTCCAAAGTCTTGCTTTTTGACCATCATCAAAATAGCCTCAAACACTCCCCTCTTCATGTCAGCACTTCTCTCTTGCTTCACCTTGAACAAGTATATACTTTTAAGTACCTAGGAGTCACCTTTAACCCTGCCCTTACCTTTCACAACCACATCCATGTCCTCTGTACTTCTGCTAACTCCTGTATCAGCCTACTCTATCGTCATCGGAACTGTCTCCCCCTGAAGCTCTCCAACTTGCCATCTCATCCTCAGTATTATCTATCATGGACTACGGCATTCTGATCTACAGTGCTGCCAATAATACCACCCTCCTAAAAGTAAAGATTGCCCTGAACAATGCCTGCCACCTTGTCCTTGGCTGCCCAAAATCCACCCACACCTGCACTCTTTACAGCCAAACTAAAAGGCTAGACTTTGATGACAGGCTAAAATACCAGATCTGCCACTTAGCCAGAAACATATCCAATGGCCTAACTGCCTCCAGCCTCTCCCCCTTCCTACTACCTGCGCCTACCACCAGGACCACCTGGAGCTCGCTCAAACCAACCCTCCTTGTACTGTGGCAAAAAAACTCCCTTGACCAATGCTCTTTTTACTATAGAGCCCCCATTTGGTTCAACTCCTCCCTTCCCCCCATAACCCCACATAATCTAGATCGCTTAGCACTAACATGGTTCCATGACTACCTCACTGGAAGATCACAAAGGGTAAAATGATCTGTTCATGCTCCTCTTCACGGCCTATCTCACATGGAGTACACCAAGGTTCTATTCTTGGCCAGTACTATTCTCGCTTTTTATCAATGAGCTCCTAACTTCTGTGGTGGTGCGTCCGGCAATTATATGTTGATGATGCAATCTTATACAACTCATCTAACAATATAGACTGGCTTAACCAAAGCCTTAACTCTGATTTCAATGCTCTCGAGACTTGGTTCTCTGACAATCACCTAATTCTAAATGCGAAAAAAACAAAAGCTATGCTTTTCCATAACCCATCCCCCAAACCTACCAAACAGCTCCAGATCAGTACACAGTCAGGAGACCCCATAGAGGTGGTTAGTACTTTTAAATACCTTGGGGTTCACTTAGATGCCTCCTTCTCAATGGAGCATCATGCAACTCAGCTTACCAATTTGGGAGGCAGTATAACGCAGTGGTCTAAGGCTCTGAGCTGCAAATCTGGTGACATCCAGCAGACCAGATCTGGGTTTGAATCCCACAGCTTCCACTTGCATACTGTGTGGCCCTGAGCAAGTCACTTAACCTCCTTGTGCTCCCAGGTCGCTCTTGTAAAAAAGCTTCCAGCTTAGTGTGCTATACCTGGTTAAAAACTAAATAAAATAAAAAAAAAAAACAGTAAACCAGAAGCTCGGGTTATTATACCGCCTCCACCTTCTTTTATCCGCCTCCTGTAAAAAGACTGCATCAACATCCCGTCTCCCTATTTTGTTCTACGGTACCCTTCTACTACTCTCCACCCAATCCTCTTCCTTGCACAGATGCGTCAACTCTATCATAGGATTGGACTTTTGGCCCTTGGAGTGGACTCCAGAAAACACCACTGTGAGGCCCTGTATTCTCTTCAATGGCCTACCTATGACTCAAGGTTACAGTTTCACACCTTATGCCATGTATTCAAACTTACCAAGCTCTTTAATCCCCCTTGCCTAAGGGGAATCATTTTCAAAAAAACACCCACATGTACACTTAGATCTACTTCCTTACCCTTATTAGCAATCCAGAAGATGCACCATCTATTAGGTAAGTGCTCATTCACCTTTTCAGCTCCCTCTGCTTGGAATTCCTTCCCCCCAACTTACTGCCCCACCCTATCCTCCTTCAAAAAAGAGCTTACCTCTTTCCTACTAACCCCCCTCCTCTGCAATTGCTTTAAATAACCCTTATAGCATCATTTATGCCTAGTCTATGTTACTCTGATAGATGTATCTTGTAATCCACCTGCTCTCGTGTTCCTGCTATGTATATATTGTATATTATTAGTTATCCTGTTTATTTACATATGCTTGCTGCCTGATCTGTTTTAAATTACTTACCTGTCTTTCCACTGTAATAATTTTTGCAACATTGTTAAATTTCTCTGTATCCTGTATATTATTATTGTATTTATCTGTTGTACTGTGTTCACCATGGTCACCTGGGTCATCACTGAAAAAGGGACTGCATGGTCTTAGTGGACTTACCCAGCTCCCAAAATTCTAATAAATAATAAATAAATAAATAACTCTCGAAACTAAGCTTGGTTGGTTCATATCCCTTCTCTGAACCCACCTCCTCTCCTCTCACTCCTCCAACTGGCCCTAACCCACACCCCTCTGACAACAGACTTTGTCCTACCTAGTCTCTATCAATCACCCTCTGTATCATAATAACTCCCACCTTTCTCTCTGTTCAAGTTTGACAATGGACAATGACAATGGAGGTCCTGCCTACCTCCACCACCTATCCCTATTCTGTCCCAAATCTCCCTGTAACCCTGTATGTGCAATATCAACCATGTTATAATAATGCCAGTCACTTTTCTAACTCCATACCTTTTTTACATTGGTGCATCTACCTACTTGTATGTTAATTTTGTACATTGTTGCACCTACCTGCTTGTATATACATTGTATATCCTTAGCTTATACACTTGTTTGTAATATCCCCATTATCATGTATTGTTCAAAATGTTTTATTCCATTACTGTATTTCCCACTATATGTCATGTCCAAATGACATGGAGCCTCTGAAAAGTAGTCTCTGACTCAAAAGATTGTAATTCTGATACCTTCAATAAATAAATAAATATTCTCTGAACTGAACAAAAATCTTTGTTCAATATATGTGCCTTCTTCTGGTTCTCCTCCTCATTCTTCCCCCCATAGAAACATAGAAATTGTTGGCAGATAAGGACCTCTAGGCCCATCTAGTCTGCCTGTAAGCCCTGCACTTGATTACAACTTCTGACACTCCCTCTGCTTTACCTCTATGGTTCACTTATGCCTGTCCTATGCATGTTTAAGTCCAGCCATAGTGCTTGCTCCCACCACCTCCTGTGGCAGATCATTCTATGCGCCCACCACCCTCTCTGTGAAGAAGAACTTCCTCATGTTACTGCTTAACCTGCTGTCTTCCAATTTCATGTCATGCCCCATCATTCTTGTACTCTTCCTGTATTGGAAGATGTCTCCCCCCTGTACCTTGTTTATGCCCTTGAGGTACTGTATATACTCACAAATAAGCTGATCCATAATAAATAACCCCCAAAAAGCAGCTGTATTAAAGCAACAAGTATACAGACCCACATATAAGCCGAGTGCAATTTTTTTTATTTTGTTTGCAAGCACTCAGTTGTGAAAGACACGGTACACATAACATACAACTCTGCTCAGTGCAATTTCTTTTGATTTTCTTTGCAAGCACACACTTGTGAAAGACATGGTACACATAACACATAACCCCACTCAGTATTTCTCCTGATGGCATTTCAGTTCAACCTTGTTCTTTACGGAACACGGCACATAGCACTTGGCAATGAAGTAAAGAGAAATCAGTGAACGTATCTAATGTACGGTAGTCCCAATCCAGCAATCCTTTCTAATCAGTTTCCTCATCCTCTTCTCCATCCAAAATCCCAAGAGACTGTAAATTCTCAGATAGGAACTTCTAGTTAGTGCATGATCAGTATAGTCCAGCTCCTCCTGTTCCTCTTCCTGTTCCTCGCTCGAACTGTCAGCCTCTGCATTGTCATACAGTGCATCATCTTCTGTCCCGTCCATGGAATTGCTTATGCAGCATTTCAGAAATGATCTGCAGACCATATTGACAGGAATTGAGTCCCATGCTTCTATGACCCACTTATACACCAAATCCAGGTCAGGCTTCTTGGGTTTGCCAGCTTCAGTTACTGCTCCTTCACCAGAGCATATCCAATCACTCCACAGATGTCTGACCCTGTCTTTAAATGATAGACACACATCAGGGTATTGGAGTATGGATGTGAGACATCTCAGTATAACACAGAGGTCTACCTTTGATTTCTTGCCTATTTTTTTAACACCATTGATTAAATGTGCCTGAAACATGTCCCAGACAAGGAAGGAGCACTTAGATAACAGCACCCCAGGACTTGAGCCCCAAACCCTTTGCAGCCAGATCTTCACCAGTTCCTCATCCATCCACCCTTTGGGATGGGGGTATACTAGCACCCTGGAGGGGGGGAAGTCATATTTTTGGGTAATGTTTTCCTTTTGAAAATAACAAGTGGCCTTAATTTGGCACCATCAGCCATGCATGCATGACAACAGTAAAATGAGTCTTTTCATGCCCTGTTGAAAAGACTCAGAGTCTGTGGAGCAGTACTTGGGCTCATTTGCCATCCTAAGTGCCTGCATTCAGATGGCCAAGCATGTAATGATGTAGCCACTCTGGCAGCATGACAGTACCCATTCATTTAGATCTGACTCAGCATACTGAAAGCAGGTCGGTCACCATGACATGCTTTTTTGGTTTTAGGAATATCAAGTAATGCCTCTTTTTGTTTTCTCCACTCCCGCACTTGTTTCTCATTAAACGAGAAGTGCCGGACAGCAGCAGAGTTATTGGAACTCTCGGTGAATTCAATGGCATGAAGCTTAAAGGCTGCATCATAGGTGCTCCATTTTCTCTTGTTGCCAGTTACAGTACCGGTATTCATTTTGGCATGAACTGTGGTAGTGAACTGTCATGGATACTGTGTATGTCTTTTATGTGTACCATTTAATACTGGGCAGCTGAAACTGGGTGTGGGAACTGATTGGGACCTGCATGAGACAGGATCCAGACATGTTTTTATTTTCCTGAGGTGATTCAAGATGGCCACTTGAAGGAACGGACGTGTGGAAGTGAGCTCTGCACCTCTACGATCTAAAAGCATCATTCCTTAATACAAGCAGCCTTTGGCGCTAAGTTTGAAAAACATTAGGCAAAGACTGACATACCAAAATTAGCCAAAAGGAATAAATTGCTAACGGATGTGTCTGAGAGAAAAAAAACTAAAACCCAATAAAAGACAAAGCTCATTCAACTAGGGACAAAACCACAATAGATTGTGATTCTGCATCTACATCTGGGTTACCTGGAGTGATTATACCTCCTGTACTATGAACGAGGCTACAACAAAAAACACTGCAATTTTATCCGGTTGCAGAACATGGACACTTGAAAATACCAAAGTTGCTGTCCCCTCTGGAGCTAACCCATTACAATCTCAGGTTAACATGTCCAATGAGAAGGTGAAGGAGAACCGGATTGAGGAACAATGGGAGGCGATAATTTTTTTCGACGCCGAGGAAAGGATTCCACAGACAACAAAACTCCCAACTCAAAGTGAGAGTTCTTTACTGATGGTGGCAGCGGCTTTATCGATACACTTTCAACCTGCTGAGGTAAGCCAAATTTCATATCCATCTCCAAATGAAGCAACGCAACAGCATACACGATACAAAGTATCAGATATTACATCTCTAACTAAACCAAAAGTGACCTGTACAGATACAGAAATGCATTTGTCATTTTCAAAGTCTGCAGCAGTTATATTAGAGCGTACAGGACAAAATGAGAATGAAAAGAATGTGATAACCCAAAAAGAAATTGCATATGGACTAGAGACGATCAATAAACTTAGGGAAGAGATTAAACAAGACATTAAACTGTGTTTTGATCTGGTCGCAGAAGCTTTGACAGGACTAACCTTATCTGTAAAGATTTGGGTTCAAAAATAGATTCTTTGTCAAAACGGACAACTGAAGCAGAAAATAGAATTGGTCAGTTGGAAGATACAGTTTCCCCTTTACAAAAACAAATGTCAGAATGTAAATTAAAACTCCAATTGTTGCAACAGAAATTAATTAATCAAGAAGACAGATCCAGACATAACAATCTGAGACTGATAAACATAACTGAAGCAGTTGAAGGAAAAGGGGATCTGACTCAGTTCTCTGAAAAACTTTTGTCACAAGCACTCGGCCTTAAATATCCAGATGAAAAAATCTCTTTGGAAAGGGCTCATAGAGCTGGACTAAATCATCATAATCATCTGAATCTCCCACAACAGTGACAAACAACTAGACCAGTCTAGGACAGAGTTCATAATTATCAAGATCGGGAGAGAATATTACAAAAAGCCAGGATTGAAAAAGGCCTTACAGCTGAAGGAATAAAATTCTCTGCTTTTCCAGATTTTTGTAGTGAAACAGTCACTTCAAGAAAAAGTTTTGATAGAGCAAAAACTATTTTGAAAGAAATGGGGATCCATTTTTTCAATTCTACCACCAGCTAAGCTTCATTTTTTTGGCATGGTAAAATGCACTATTTTACAGAATATAAAAAAGTGGAATCTTTTCTTATAGCACATTTTCAGAAAGGCTCAATTTTGGCAACATGCTCTCAGTCTGAAGAAATGTCAAATGACTAGGACGTATAGATTTAGTAGTTAAAAAATGTAAATAAATCATAATATAGAGTGCATTAAAAAAACCTCTATGTGAACTAAATAGCTTTCCTCATCCCCCTTTTTTTTTGGGGGGTCATGAAGGGGCTTTGCTTTTAAGTGGAGAACCAAGTAATGAATATAGTAGTTATAGATGCCTAGTTGTAGAGAATACTAAATTGAATAATAAATTGAAAAAAACACTGGAGCACTCTTAATGCTGTTTGCATCCAGACAGGATCAACCTGCTCTGCTCCTGAATATAGATACTGAGATAATCTGTGACTCAGTGGAGTGCACCCACTTGTACCAGTGGCACATGATTTGAGTGACTGAATACTAGCGATTCAATCTGGGCAAAGTCAAAAGTTATTGAGTGGCTAGTGGTATGTAGGAAAGGGTTAAGGAACTTGAGTAATATAGGATGTAGGCATTGGTTTCTTAGCTACTTCTGATCTGGCCACCTAGTATAACAGATAGAGTCTCTGCTTATGATCTACGCAGACCTGAGTTTATTACTGGGTCTGTAGTCTTTGCTTTTGTTTTATCTTTTGCTTGGGGACTTTGTATTTTTCCTGCTGTTCTGCCTGCTGGACTTTGTTTGATCCAGAGTCTGCCCCCTTCTCTGTGTTTCATCCCCCCTCCCAGCTGTTAGGTTTTTAAAGTATGGGGGTGTCGGGGCAGCAACCAAAACTATAGCTGTTTCTTTGAGGCAAAGATAGATTGTCGCTGAATTTGCAGCACTCTGTAGTGCTGTTTGCCCTAATGACTATCGTCATTAAGACTTCTCTGATATTTTTGGCGCTGCTTCTGCAGTCACCTTTATCAAATGAAACCCTTGTACCAGACCATGGAAGCAATTGGCATTGGGCCATCATTCATGAACTAGGTGCAACTATTTTACACAAACTCAAAGGCCAGAATAGTCATTGATAGGCTTATTTCTGACCCTTTTTGTTTGTCAACAGGCATAAGACAGTGGTGCCCCTTTTTTTCTTTTTATTTTGGGTTATTTTGGGCTGCCTCAGATAAATATATTTAGCTTACCGGATGAAAAATGCTCTATTCTAAAGGTTAAAGTTGGAGTGGGCTTCACTCACTTCATTCACACACTCTAATATTCCTCGTCCATGGCTATCAAGATAGGAGTACTGAAGGGTAAACCTAGGCCAGACAATCTTTTATTCATCATTTTGACAATAACACATATTAAGAGGTCTGGACCAATGGTAAGGGCTAGGTTAGTTATTAAGGGGAAGGGGGTAGGGAGTTAAGGGTCACTTTGGTAGGTGAAGGGAGAAACATAAAAAATTAAATGGAATATCAAAACAAGACAGGTATAGTTCTTGGGGTTAAAATATGTAAAATAAGAAATGTATATATCTCTTTATTACTTTTTGTCATTGTTATTTATGGACTATATGATGTTTTTGTATTGCTAAAATGAGTCAATTAAAAATCATAACATGGAATGTTAAGGGGATGAGGGACAGAGCAAAAGCTAACCAAATATTTAATTATATGAATAATATATCAGTGAATGTATTAATGGTGCAAGAATCACATCTTCTTCCAGTGGACTTCCTATTCCATGCTAATAAATGGTGACGGGAAATGAATGCTTCATATAGATCTAATTCAAGAGGGGGTGGCAATTTTTTTAAGAACAATTTAAGAATTTCTATATTAAAGGAAAATATTGACCCCAACAGCAAATTCATATGCTGTGAAGTCCTAATAGAAGGTGTGATGCTTACTCTACTCAATATTTATGGTCCTAATGAAAATAATCCGGATTCCTATATTAATTTATTTTTATTAGCAGCTACATATAAATCACTGTTCATTATTGGTGGAGACTTTAATTTGGTTTTCAATCCAGCTTTAGACAAATCAAATTTAACAGTTTCCCCATTACAAACAGCTGCAAAAAAAAATTTACAGTTTATGAAAGATTATAATTTATTGGATCCATGGCGCCATACTTACCCTTCATTAAAACAATACTCATTGTCTTCTTCTGTTCATCAGACCTACTCCAGAATTGATTTCTTTCTAATATCGGAAACTTTATTATACCTAACTACTAAAATAGAATGTAGAGCTATACATGTATCAGGTCATGCCCGTTATCATGACCATACAACTTAAAGCACCTAAACAATATAACTCATTTAGATTTAATCATTTCCTTCTTAATGATAGGCAGTTTATCCCTAAAATGACATTTGAAATAGAAACATTCTTTTTAGTAAATACATATAGTGATGTACCAGCAATAATGATCTGGGATTCCTTTAAGGCCTATGTGAGAGGAATAAACATCTCATATAATGCAAAAAAATTAAAAGATAAAAAACAAAAGCTTGTAATTTTAGAGAGATTTATATTACAGAAAGAAAATGAATATAATATTAATTAAAATCCTCATACTTTACAAGACATTCTTGAACTTAAAAATGAATATAATAAAATGGATATATTTTTCATTAAAGATAACCATAGGGATCAATTGGATCAACAGATTACCTTAACTAAAATTGAGACAGCAATAAAAAAATTTCCCTCTGGTAAGGCACCTGGTCCAGATTGAATACCAATGGATTTTTATAAAACATTTAGTCATCTAATTGTTCCTCATTTAAAAATCCTATATGATTATATGATTTGTAATAAAGTAATAAATCCATCTGCTTGTGAAGCAACTATATTATTATTCAAAGAAAAAAGATAAAGATCCTACGTTGACTTCTTCATATCGACCAATTTCTTTAATTAATTCAGATGTTAAAATCTTGACAAAAGTTCTAGCAAGTAGGATGAATAAAATATTACCTCAAATTGTACATTCCGATCAAAATGGCTTTATACAAAATCAACAACTCAGAACAAATGTAAGAAGAACTCTAAATTTAATTAAAAAATTTAAAGAAAGCGACTATTCAATATTATCTTTAGATGCAGAAAAAGCATTTGATTGGGTTGACTGGAGATATAAAAAAACTTTAATTAAAGCTATGAACTTTGGACCAAGATTTCAATCCTGGATAGACATATTGTACAATAATATTACAGCTAGAATTAAAACTAATAATGACATTTCAAATACTTTTTCTTTATATCGAGGAGTTAGACAGGGCTGTCTCCCCCCCCCCATATTTGCTTTAGTTATTGAACCATTAGCAAACCTAATTAGAACTAATAATAACATTAAGGGGTTATTGATGGATAATGTAGAACACAAAATTAGCTTATATTCAGCTGACGCATTGATCTATTTGGACAATTTAAACAATTCTTATGAAGAACTTAACCATATACTGAATGAATTTGGTAAATATTCCAGATATAAAATCAATTGGAATAAAACTGAATTAATAGAATCAAAAAAACATTCTGACCCATTTAATAATATTGTAAATCCTAGAGATCAAAAAGTTTCCGAACTAAAATATCTTGGTGTATACTTGGACGATAGTAATGAGCACATTTTTCAAAATAATTTCGAGCCTTTAATTAATAATACACAGCTTCAGTTGGATAAATAGGAATAATTGCCCCCAACATTGATCAGAAGGGTCAATGTTATTAAAATGAATACATTACCAATGTTTTCATTTTTATTCCAGACACTTCCTATTTCGATAAATAATATTTTTTCTCAAAAAAATGGAAAAAAATTATAAAAATGTTTTTATGGAAAGGTAAAAGACTCAGACTTAAACTAGAAAAATTATATCTTTATAAATTTGAAAGTGGTCTGTCCTTACCAAATTTTTTTCATTATTATTTAGTGGCAAGTCTGTCAATAATATATGAATGATGTCAACAGGAACAGTATCAGGCTAATTGCCAATTAGAACTATCCCAAACTCCATTCAAATATATAAAACACATTTTATATGTTGAAGCCCCATTAAGAAGTAACCAGATTCTTTTTACAACTCAAACTACTTGTAAAATACAGGATATCATTATGAAAAAATTGAATCAGGTAAATAGGATCTCTCCTAACACTCCAGTTTTTCTAAATCAAGATTTTCCACCTTCAGTAGAAGATAATGGTTTCAGTTTATGGTATCAAAATGGAATACAAGAGATTAATTCTCTTTATAATCATGATGGGCTGTTATCTTTCACATAAATCAAATTAAATTATATTATCCCAAACCATCATTTTTACAGATACTTACAAATTAAGAATTATTTGGAAAGAAAAGGTTTATTATATAACAAACCTAATTATAGTGATCTAGAAAAAAATTAAAGATGAAACATAATGCTAAAATAATTTCAAAAACATACACTTTAATACAAAATAATAGAGTGAATATTTTGAACACATTAAAACAAACATGGGAAAGTAAACTTAGATTTCAAATAACAGATACAAAATGGGCACAAATTATAAACATTAAAAGTATAGGATTGTGTTCCATAAGATTTGATTCAAATTTATTTTAATATTATCTATAGGACCTATTACACACATTTGATGAATCCACAGTCCCCAAATCAATGTCCCAGATGTAATAAAGAGAATGCTACTCTAGAACATGTGCTCATTATCTGTGAAAACTTAATGTCCTTTTGGCAAAAAGTTATTGAAGTCATTTTTAAATTGACAAATGTAAAACTTAAGAGGAATATGGAAAGCTTATTGTTAACTATTAGATATCTACCTGATAAATTAAATGATAGTCCAAAAAGTTTAATAATGCTTTCGATTATAAATGCACATAAATGTATTTTAATCAAGTGGAAAGTTTGTGCTCCACCAGAATATGAGAAGTGGTTAAATATAATGATTGATGTATATAAGATGGAGGATACAATATAGCTTTCATGCAAATTCTACAAAATTTGATAAAATACGGCATACTTTTGAAAATGTTGTATTCTCAAGAAATGGAGTATAAAGTATATTTAGAACCTTTTATTTATAAACTCTGTATGTAATCAAGAAATGCCTCGAGAGTAATGTAATATACCTGTCTGAAGAAATTTATATTTTGTGTAATAAAAATTAAATTAAAAAAAAAAAGAGATAGGATCCAGACATGAAGATTAGTGGTTAAAGATTTTTTTTTTGAGAGTAAGTTTTGACCTGTGTATAAGCCGAGACTCGTAAAGTGAGCATTGTATTTTGGGGTAAAAATGTCAGCTTATATGTGAGTATATATGGTACTTGAATATTTCTATCTTGTCCCATCTGTCCATTCTCTTCTCCAGTGAGTACATATTAAGGTCCCTTAATCTCTCCTCATAAGTTTTGTGGTGCAAGCCTGTACCATCTTAGTCACCCTTCTCTGGATGGTCCCAGCATATTAATGTGCTTTCAAAGGTGCAGTCACCAGGACTGCACACAGTACTCTATGTGAGGCCTGACCAGGGTTTTATATAATGGCATCACTACCTCTCATCTTCTGCTGGTGATACCCCTGCCTATGCACCCCAGCATGCCACTGGCCTTCCTTACTGTCCTTGTACTCTGCATTGACATTTTCAGGTAATCTGAAATAATAACCCTCAGGTCCCTTTCTTTCTTGGTGACTGTCAGCAACTTTCCCCATCCTATAGCTCTGGGTTTCTATGCCCCAGGTGCAGAATTTTGCACTTCTTTGAATTAAATCTCAATGGCCACTCTTCAGACCATTTCTCAGGCTTCCCCAGGTCCTTCCTCATTTTATCCACCCCTTCTGGAGTATCCACCCTCTTACGGATCTTGGTGTCATCTGCAAACAGGCAGACATTTCCTTCCAACCCCTCTGTAATGTCACTAAGGAAGACATTGAACAGGACTGACCAAAGGACCAATCCCTGCTGGTCACTCCCATCTCCCCAGATTGTGCCCCTTTTACCACCACCCTCTGCCTCCTGTCCATTAGCCAGTTTCTAACCCAGTTTACCACTTTGACTTCCATGCCTAGAATACCCATCTTATTAACCAGTATCTATGTGGGACTCTGTCGCAGGCTTTGCTGAAATTGAGGTAGGTGATGTCCACCCCCCCCATTTACGTCTTTCATCACCCAGTCAAAGAAATCTATCAGATTTATCTGACATAACCTACCTGCTGTGAAACCATGCTGCCTAGTGTTCTGGGCACTGATGACTTCCAGATGTCCCACTATTCTTTCTTTATGCAGTGCCTCCATGATCTTCCCCACAATGGAGGTGAGGCTGACAGCCTATAGTTCCCACCTCCTACCTACTGCTGGATTTGTGTAGGGGACCACATGTATCCTCCTGCAATGCTCTGGCACCCCATCAGCATCGAATGATTTGGTGAACAAGGCTGCCAGAGGTTCTGATAGCTCTCTTGCAGATCCTTTAATATCATCTGGTGTATGCTGTCTGGCCCCATCAGTTTGTCCACCTTCAATTTAGTGAGCTACTGCAAGACTCTCTCTCTCTTTCTCCTGTGAATGGACTGCTGTCCACCTCCCCCGCATCTCTTCCTTGGCTGTGGTGCCTGTCCCCCTTCCATGAATGCTGAACAGAAGTATTTATTCAGTATTTGTGCCATATCCATGTCTCCATCCTTGCACTCCCCTCTCTATTCTTTGAGCCTAACAATCCCCCATTTTCCTTTTGCTGATGTACCTTTACAATGTCTTGTCCTCTTTCTTTACTGTCTGTGATAATTCTTCCTCAGTTCATAGCTTTGTTGTCCTTACTGCCCTCCCTGCTTCCATTAGACACTCTAGGTACACCTCCCTGTCTTCCTCTCTTTGGTACTCCTTATATTTTCTGAACCCTGACCTTTTAGCCCTTATTTTGCCAGCCATCTCTTTTCAGAACCTCTTGCCTCTTGATGTCAATCTGATGCATTGGCTTGGCACTACCACAATGGCTCCTTTTAGGTACCCCACTGCTCTTTCACTCCCCAACCACATTTTCTCCAGTGATATTTTGATACCTTCCCCATTTCAACGAAGTCTATTCCTGTCTTGTTCTTCCTCATTTCACTGACATATGTGAAAATGTTCTTGTCCCCCTGCTTCACAGTTTTCACTAAGTTCTCCTATGTGAGTGCTTTAGCATCTCTGATCTCCTTTGCTGCTTCTTTCCTTTTATTCCTGTACTCCTCTTTATTCTGTTCCCTCTGCATTGTTTTGTACTTTTTCAATGCTGATCTTTTTGTCCTTACTACTTCTGCTACTTCCTGGGAGAAACATAGCAGTCTCCTCCTCCTTTTATTCTTTGATACTTGTTTATGCTGCAGACTAGCATCCTTTTTCCCACCTTTCCCACACCCTCCCCAGTTTTCATCTACTAACCCCTCCCTCATTTTCCCAAAGGCCACTCTCCTCCACTCCCCTGAAATCCAGGACTTTTGTTTTAGTGTGACATGCTTCTTGTGCTATTCTTACCATGAAGTGAACTGTTTTGTGATCACTAGTACTAAGGTGATCCTCCACTGTGACACTGGTTATATTGTCTCTGTTTGACAGCACCTTATCTAGTATAGCCCCCTCCCATGTAGGTTCCACTACTACATTATCATAAAACTCTTCTTCTTCAGTAGCATACACTTAAAACCTGCCTGCAGGCAGCAGTCCCACCACTTTGTCCATGACAGTGTTTCATTGGGGAAGTGCCTGCCCAGCCCAGAGAAACAGGCCCCATATACAAATCACAAGATTATGAGTACAATGAAGTCTGTCTGCTTCCACTACTTCCCCTCTCAGGGGATCCGTGACTGCTTCTGGTTTCCTTGGGGATTAACCAAACTATATCATCTGGGAGTCCATGTAGCAACTTTGACTGGACTACATGCAAAATACTCTCTCCCTCATGCAATAGCAGTCCCAGGACCTCATGTGCTGAAGATCAGTTCCCACTGAGTCTCTCCTTATGAGACCTGACAAGGCGGGTATAATTACTCAACCTAGGGCCCCTTAACCTCTTTCAGTTTGTCCCTTTGCTCATCCTTGATCCAGCTGGCAGCTGTTGAATAGGCAACTCTCATTCTGCGTGGGCAGGGCAGAAATCAAAAATAAATGAAAATTCTATGACTTCCCAGACAATCTGAACCACTTACGGCTCGACTACTGGTGACCAGCTAAAGTTCCTGTTCAAACATACCCTGATGATCTACATTCAATGCTTAGCTGAACCTGTTGTAATAAAGCTACATTATCATCCCAAGGAAAGTGATTGCGTCTGAAAGTCGGGCTCCTTATTACCTTCCCTTCCATCCTTTCATTGCTAGTGCCATGGCCACCATTTACAGTTCATTCCCTGATTGCATGGCCTTTCAGGTAATGGTCTCCATGCCTCCCCCATTGCCAACTCCATGCAGTCCTTCCTGCAATTTTCTTGCCTTGCCCTTGCATCTGATATACAGTCCAGTCCGCTTATAATGGACACATCTGTGTAGCATTGAGTAGCCCATTTTACTGAGTAGATGTTGCACTCAAAATTAATAAAAAACAGAAAAGGCTTCATTTTTATAAAGTATGAAGTTGAGGAGCGTATGCGATTAAAAGAAAACTTTATTTCATACATTTAAAATGTTCACCCTGTTCACCCCTTTCACCCTGGTAAGTATACTGTACTGTAGTCGAGCACTGGTATGTAATTTCAGCCCCTTTTATGAAACAGTTTTACTTGTTCTGAGAGAAGAGTCTGGCATCATCTTTTTATGAGTTGCATATGGAATACAGAGCCCATATTTTCTCAGCTGTTGTCAGAGCTCCCCAGTTAGGCTTAAACTCTGGGTGCTGCTCCATTGCTTATCATAAAGTAAGCAAGGGAGCTTTTACATCATGTGGTATAACTTTAATTTCTTCTTGTTCTTCCTCGTCCTCTTCTTCTAGGTCCTGTGTATCATCAGGGCTCATGGTTTCCAGAACCTGTGCAATATTGCAGTGTTGAGCTCTACCTTTTCAATCACTGACATTGTCTTTCATTTGGAAGTCATTTTCACACAAAAGCACAGCAGCACAACAGACTGAGAACGATGTGTGAATGAAGTGCAGAGCAGCAAGCGACTCTAAGAAACACATGTACAACTGCAATGTGCTTGAACTGAAATTAAGGCCAGTTAAACCATAACACTCAGCACTTATGTTAATTGCTTTCACCCTTCGCTAGCTCACTGAATGCCTGAAATAGACAGCATGTAATTAATGGTATAAGCAGAGGTAATTACACTGCAGTTAACATGTATGGCAAATGGATTTCAAAAAATGCCCACAATAAATGATTGCCCGTTATAGCTGCGGGCAGTATATAACTGGAGTTGACTGTACTACATTCTCCTCTGGCCTTGTTATGTGGCCAGATTCCACAATGTCTTATGATCTTCCTGCAAGCCACAATTTAAACCAGAGTGGACAACACCCCCGCCCATTGTCTCACTCCCACAAAATGGTGGCCTTCCAATGACATCAGATGCCAACCCATGTGGTTTAAATCAGGGGCCAGCATCTGCTACCACGATCTGAATATTGTCCACATTTTCAGTTTCCAGGTCTTGACCCTGGAAGACTCCCCCAACTGCCAAAACCCAACTGTTTCCTAGACAGTATGTCCCCAGCTATGAAACCAAAAGTCTGGCTGTGTCTGCTGATATCAACACCAATAATGGCTCATGCATTATCTCCTTGCTCCTGAACCACATCACTCATTGAATCCACCACTGCTGTTTTTTCTCTTTATATTTTTTTGTTTAACCTCCGTAACCACCTGATTGTCCTTGTTCACCACAAAAAAACTCTTCCATAGCCAATTGGAAAACATTGTCCTTGCTATTATTTCCCTCAGTCAAATCTCTTGTTCTGCCCCAAATCAACCACACATCCAATCTCCCCTTCACTGCAAAGCACTTACAGTATGCTGGACTACTGGTGCCTAAAATGTTCATTCAAATGCCCACGGTGGCTCACCTTCCCTCTCCCCAGCTTGCCTCTGCACCATCGTGCTATCCTCACTCCCCCTCCCTCAAACTATCCCCAATGAAGAGAAAAACCTTCCCAATCACAGCTGCCACATTTCTTTCCCTCCTACAAACTTACTGCACTGTTCCAACCTCTTTTCTCTGAATTTAATTTAATCTTTTTTTAAAACACTTAACACAGCCAAAACCAGAGACTTGCAGCACAAAAAGTCCACATTAAACCTTGCTGTAAATCACCAAACCTCATAATTTTCTTCCAAAACCAAGCCAACTTGCCAGTCCCAATCTTACTGCTGAACAATTCACACCAGAAAAACTAATTTTACCTGTTTTCTGTGCTCCACATATCCTTGAACAATCGTAGTTACCAACTGATGAGCTAGATCTGATAATAAGTTCAGAATCCAGCAATTGAAGGGCTCTGCTCTTTCAAGCACCTACCTGTATACCCCCTTCTAAGCCCTCCCTTTCTCTTGCATGCTGCCAACAATATTTCATCTCTCCCCATGAATCACTCTTTCTCATTCCCTTCCCCAGCCCCTCCTTTTGTCTTATACTAGTTCTGCCTCCCTCCCAAGCCCCATGCATTTCACTTCCAGAATCCCCTGACAATCAAGCCTGCCCTTAAATGGGCAACCCCTTTTGTACCCAGTTCTTTAGTAAAAAGCTGAGGTAGCCTAAACTTTAGATCAGCATATGCATTCGTTGAGTCATAAAACAGAGTCTGATTATTTAACAAATCTTTCAGTCTTACAAAAAATAAGATGATTGATTTGATCTGTTACTTCTGAAGCATATGTTGAAATGGATTACACTTCTTCCTTAGAAGCCAAAGTTCTTTTGAGTAATCCCGTTTTGCTGAAGGGTATACTTTTTGTTATTAATGAATGCTTGTTGGACTCTAATTTTGTAATTGGACTTTTAAAAATTTCCTGATCACTGCTCTGAGATTTGCTGTATTCACCGCAGGTTTCCTAATTCTATGTGACCTGGCTATTACAAGTAGGTTATTACCAGATCCCAACAAATATTCGAAAAGTTATATTAGTACTCCGGGCAGAGTCTCTTTTGGGTCCCATTCTTCCTTTGTTCCTCAAGATCTGTACATTTTTCCTGTAAAACCTGTTTTCTAGATCAACTTGCTTTAAGTTTAAGCTTTGTGACATCTTTCCATAAGTCTTTAATTTCTTTAAACAGAGACTGAGTTTTGTCTACTAATTGAGAATGTCTGTTTTCCAAGTCTATTGCACATTTTAATGTCTTTTCCAAGGATGATTCAAATTTCACCATTGACTGTTGAATACTGGTTTGATTTTCTGACACTTGGTTTAATTTCTCCAGTTTCACTTGGATTCCTTGGATATTTTTGCATAAGAATTTTAACCCATCCAGGGAGAGCAGCTTCCTGCACTCCTTTCTCCTCACATCCATTTGAGGTGCTACTTGAGGGACCTGGTTCTTGATAGTTCACTTGACTATTAGTAGTGTGTCCCTTTTTATCCATTTTAGCTATTGTGTTTTGACATTCTCTGGGTCCTGGTCCCTTCTTCCCTCTTTTCTGTTCCTTAAATGATTTCTTTAATCTTTGCAGGCAGTCTCCTTTACAGGGGGAAGGGTACCTTTAACACTGGTGGCACTTTTCTGAAATGCTTTTGTAGACATACTAGCACCAGTTTCTTGTTTCCTTCTCATGAAATTTAACATTGTCTGAAAGGATATAATTTTTGATCTAGTTTGTATAATTTCAGTTCTGTCCACTTCATGGAGTGAAAGAAATGGCAACAACTAACCAGGGAAGGAACCTAGGAGTCATCATAACAGAGGGCCTCAATGTGTCTAGTCAGTGTGGTAAAGTAGTGGGTAAGGCAAGCAGGATTATGGGATGCATTTAGAGAGGAATAACAAGTAGAAAGAGGGAAGTAATTTTTCCCCTGTATAGGTCACTGGTGAGGCCAGTGCAGGGAAGAGCTACCAAAATGGTCCAGGGCATGCATCAAAAAAATTATGAGGAAAGGCTCAGAGAATTAAATATGTACTCAATGGAGGTAAGAAGGGACAGAGGGGACATGACTGAAACATTCAAGTATGCCATAGGAATAAATAAGGTAGGAGAAACAGCAGAAAAGAATGAGCACTAGGATTAGGGGTCACAATATACAGCTAGAAAGGGGAAGACTCAGAGGCAATGTGAAGAAGTACTTCTTCAGAGAGGGCAGGTGATCCCTGGAACAGGCTACCAGAGGAAGTGGTGGGGGAAAAACATGGAGGCATTCAATCATGCATGGTATAGACACAAGGGATTAGTGAGTCTAGGACAGAAAAGGAGAATGGAAACAGGTCTGTCAGGATCTGACAGAGGGAAGCAAGACATTTCTTAACCCTAAACTAGGGCAAACTGGATGGACCTGGAGGTCCTTTTCTGCTGAAAACTGCTATGTAACTATATAACTATATGGGTGTTTGTGGCACATTTTTCTGTACTTTTTAGTTTTGCTCTTTTGCTTGCAATATTAGCACTTTCGGCCCCTTTCATTTACTGCTGCCTGTGTTCATCCACCTCCACATTCAGGCACACTTTAAAGCAAAGTTCTAACCAGATTTTGTAGATCTCCCCAAGTGCATTACGTAATAATGTCTATAGATGCAATATAAACAACAAATGCAAACTGCACAAAAGTTACTCATAGAAACAGAAACATAGAAGTTGTCAACAGATGGGAACCATATGATCCATCAAGTCTGCCCTTGATTTCCAAACTTTCCAACCCCCCCTTACTTAGCTGCCTGCTTGTATATCCCATATTGTCTGTCCCTTGCCCGCTTGAATTCCTCCACCGTGTTGGCTCCCACCACCCTCTCCAGCAGGCAATTCCATGGTTCCTCAATGCGCTCTGTGAAGAATAATTTCCTCATATTGCTCCTGAACATTCCTCCCTTAAGTCTAAGGTCATGACCTCCAGTCCCGTTGTAGTCTTTTAACTGAAAAAGGTTCTGCACATGTGCCCTGTTGTTGCCTTTAAGGTATTTAAATGTTTTGATCATGTCCCCATGACCCCTGCATTGCTCTAGGGAGGATAATTTGAGGTTATCTAGTCTTACCTTATATGGTTTCTGATGCAAGCCCTGAAGTATCTTTGTTGGTCTTCTCTGTACCATCTTCAGCCTATCTACATCCTTCCTGAGGTGTGGCCCTCCAGAATTGGACACAGAACTCCAGGTGAGGCCTTACCAGGGACTGATACGGGGGCATGATTACTTCTTGCCTTCTGCTTGTGATGCCCCTCCCTATGCATCTCAGGATGCCACTTGCTTTTAGTGCTGCCTTTTTGTATTGTTTAATGACCTTGAGGTCATCTGATATGATCTTCCCCAGGTCTCGCTCCTGCCTAGTAGCCACCAGCTGCTCTTCTCCCTTTGAGTGCAGTTTCCCCGGGTTATGTTTTCCCAGATGCATGACCTTTCATTTCTTGGCACTGAATTGCAATTGCAGGTCCTGGACCACTTCTTCAGTTTTGGGAGATCAGCTTCAAATGTTATGCTGTCCCTCTGGTGTGTCCACCCTGTTGCCGATTTTGGCGTCATCTGCAAACAGGGACACCTTTCCTTTCAGTCCACTGCAATGTTGCTGATGAATATGTTGAAGAGGATTAGCCTCAGAACCAAGCCCTGCGGGACCCCATTAGTCACCCTCCCCTCTTCTGACAGAGTGCCATTCATTAATACTCTCTGAGTTCTCCCACGTAACCAGCTTCTGACCCAATTCATTACCTCGGGCCCGACTCCCATGTTCTCCAGTTTTTTGACTAGTCTCCTGTATGGAACAGAGTCAAAAGCTTTGCTAAAGTCCACGTAAGCCACATCCACTGCCTCACCCTGATCCACTGTTTTGGTGACCCAATTCAAAAAATCAACCAGGTTTGTCTGGCAGGACCTCCCTGCCATGAAACCATGTTGATTTTTCTCAAGCTGACCAGTTTGCTCCAAAAAAGATACAATTCTTTCCTTCAGCAGGGACTCAACCAGTTTTCCACCGGGTGGTAGTTTCCTGGCTGTTCCTTGCTTTCTGTCCTGTAGAGAGGTACTACTGTTGCTCTCTTCCAATCCTCCAACATGTCTCCAGTCCTCAGCAATTTGTTGAAAAGCAGTGCTGGGGGGCTGCCAGTTCTCTTCAACTCAGACAAAACCAATCAGATTATCTAATATCAAATACTGTACACTGTTTTCTTCTCTGGATACAGAAGCTAAAGGTCTGTTAGCCTTCTCTTCTTAGCTCCTTATAGATTTAATTTTATTTTGTTTACTTATTGCTACTTATTAGAGCATAGTAGCATACTGCTGCAAAGTAATTTCAACTTTAAATATAGCTGCATGCTGGGTTCAGCTCTGTCAATGGCATACTGTTTTGCTTTGCAGCCTCATCAGTATCACACCACTGTCAGTGGTTCTATTTGTCAGTGCTCTGTCAGCTTCACATATCCCCGATGAAGGCTGTTCACTGCCCAACAAATTCACCACTTTCAGGCTTGCATTTGTTCTCTGTGCACTGTTGGTTTACCTGTTTGCTTATTGACGATTCACTCACTCTGTTTCCTGTAATGACAAACTGCAAGCTCGAACAGCTACCTCTGTGATGCACATACAGTATAGTGACATGTTGCCTCTTTTACTGCAACCTTTGTAATGGAGTTAATGTTTCATGTCTTTACTGAGAGTGCTTGCACACGAGTTTGGTTTCATCTTGCAAGATGCACAAAGAACTCATACAAAAAATAAATAAATACAGAAAAAGAGGTTCCCTGTTGTGTGGGGGTTTCAGTGTTCCTTTCATGTGCACTCCCCTCTATGCTTAAATACCTTAGTGTAAAGCTGTGTGACCCTCACAACTGTTGGCTGTTTTAGTGGTACTCAGGGGTGGAAGCAGGCTCCAGACTGCTAACTGCAACTGCTCAACAAGAATACTCTGTATTGGTAAACTGAAAAATTTTATAAAGCTTCAGAAATTGTCACATTTTATAACTGTGTAGCAAACATTACTGCCCAGTTTCTGTAGAGGCATCACTACGTAATTTCGACAATCACTAGCCCGAAGCCCGGAAGCCAGAGACGAAGATCCCAATACCAGAAATCCTGACAGTGGGATTTTGCCTGCAACAGAGTTAGTAACTGTAAATACAAGGGGTGCGGAGGGGGGGCAAAGCCCCACACATTGAGGGGTGCATGGGTTGAAGACCCCCAAAACATGTAAAAACAGTACACCACAGGCAAGATCCCACTGTCGGGATTTCAGTGTGGGAACTTTGTCTTGGGCTTCCGGGTGTTAGGCCAGCGAGTGTCAGCATTATATAGTATATCCACTGTAGATTGCATGACACCATCCACTAGCCTCTGCCCATGTGCACTAGCAGTTCTCGCCTTCCTTCCATCCTCCCTCCTCCAGTGAATTGTTTGTGGATATGGTACAAAAACAAAACAATACAGCCTTCCATTACATAGGATTTAGGGA
This sequence comes from Neoceratodus forsteri, assembly GCA_016271365.2. Lineage (NCBI taxonomy): Eukaryota > Metazoa > Chordata > Ceratodontiformes > Ceratodontidae > Neoceratodus > Neoceratodus forsteri. The sequence continues at coordinate 133,682,058 of JADMNL010000022.1, forward strand.
CCTGTTGATAAAAACACATAGGCTAATCACAAATACCAAGGTTCTTTCCCCCCTTCAGCAAGACTAAGCAAACAAACAGGCATCAGCACAAGAGTCCAGTTTGACAAGTAAATTGCACTGCCTGATGTTCTCTTCAGAAAACAACACACATCTACTTTTTTAATTATTTTATCCACTTATGTTTGTATGTAAACCTTTGAATAATATGCCAGTTTGTGTAGCTTCAGTAGCAAGCAAGATAGTCCCATTCCACAGTGTCTTATACATAGATACATTGACACTGATGGCGGAGAAAGGCTCTTGGCCGATCTAGTTTGCTCGGTCTACTTAACTGTTTTGCCTTGCCTTAGTAGCAATCTCCCTCTTTGTTACTGTCCCCCTTATTAAACTAAACCCATCTGTCTGCCTCATCCCTGCTTGAATATGCTGATTGGTTTGATCTGTACCACTTACTCTGGCAGCTTATTCCACTTGTTCCCCACCATGTTCCCCTTGTTCCATGAAGAAGTTCTTGTAGTCATGCTTTCTGAGTTTTCCCTCTGTTACATCTCATCCTTGTATTTGAACTTATAGGTGCTAGGAAACAATCTTTAAACCTCTAGATGCCCTCCAGTTTTCCTTTTAGTGTCTATCCAATATTCTGATATGTTTTTGACCTTTTTTGTTAAACCAATTAAGTAATAAGGGATGTACAGTAGTTAGATTGACAGTCTGCTAATCACCACCTTGGGGTGTAATATGTTACGAGGTGAAGCTGAGTGCCATATTGCCACAAGGGGTGATTAACTGACTGTTAATCTAATGCTGTACATACCTTACTGATATTATTATAATTAGGACTTTTAAAAAGTAATTGTATTACCATCTGTTTTGAAATAATAATTAAAAGCTAGTATTTTAAGTTAAAATAGTCCCTCTGCAATTGTTCTGCAGATGCTGGAATGCTGCAGAGCTATCAACAATGCAGGCTGTGAAGTGGTATTCATGGCAGCCCTCTCTCTTCCCTGCCAGCCACCGTCATGCTGATTTTATAAGGCAGTATCTGCTTAATATGGGTTCTTAAACTAGATTTTGTAACATAGTATCTACTTAATATGAGTTCTTTTTTTTAAATATCATCTTTCTTTCATTTTAAACAGACAGTTGACACATGCCTTATAGCAATATACATTATACATTTTTGATAATAGGATACTGTACATACGCAATACATGACAAAGAGTAATCCACAGCTTCCTGGAGAAATTGGAAAACATCCTTGGTATTTTTTCTCCCTCCCCATAAACACAGCATTGGGAGAGAGCTTGAATACAATGTTCCAACCACATGGAATCTCCTCAGCTTTATCTAGTTAAAGCAAGGCCATAGGATCTCCAGTCCAAGGCGGGGGTCTAGTTCATCAATGAAGCCTCCCTCACTTGGCCTGGAAGAACTCTTAGGGGAAATAATGGGCATTTCAAGGTCCCTATCTGGGGATTTTTGTGGTGTATAGGAGAAGGGGAGGATTAGAATCAGGGAATAAAGTCTTTGTCTTTGAGCATGTAGTACAGTATCAAGATGGTCCATCTTGAGGTGCACTTTTCTTGTTAATCATTAAGTTTGTGTGTGATTGTCTCCATTTGGTATATCTGGATAACAGCGGCCCACCAATCTGTCATACAGGGTATACTAGGGGTAAGCCAGGATTTAGTAATTGTCTTTTTGGACACTGTTATTAGTATGCTTAGCAGGTATCAGGAATTAGGGTCCTTGAATTCTCTCAGGTTTTGTAGCAGAATATGCAGATTTGCTGTTAATGGTACCTGACTCTCAAATATTTCCTGCTGCTTGAATAGATCTGGGACAAAAAAGATTTTAATTTTGGGCAAAGCCCTGTTATATGTATGTGATGGACTTGGGCCTCTCCACATTGCCTCCGGCACCCAGCAGCCCCACTAAAGTGGAAGTGCTTGGTGACCACTGGGGTTCTAAAGTACCTGGGGAGATGCTTCCATGCATACTCCCCTCCATTGGTCTGAGCTAGTAACCCTGGCTGAGTTCTGACAAGCGTGTTGTCAATCTTTCTTTGTGATAGGGAATCCCAGTTCCTTCTGCCACTGCTGCTGTACACTAGCAGTAAGGTCCTCATGAGTGATTAAAATATATTGGTGCAAAGAGTAGATTAGGGGATCCAGATGTGGCCTGTAAATCATGCTGACCAGACAGGAAATCAATGATGGATGTAGTTCAGGATTACTCAGTCCCCTGGGCAGGGAATTATAATAGTGTCTTAGCTGTAGGAATCTATAGAAGTCCCATCTTGGGAGCCCAAATCCTGCTGTACCTCCTTGAAGGACTTAAAGATACCTAATTTTAGTAATTGGCAGAAATATTTAAGGACATATTGTTCCCATTCTTGAAACTTGTGGTCCAGAATAGCAGGCTGAAAACCTTCTAGACTTGAAATTGGAGTTAGTATGGTGGAAAAAGGAGCAAGGTAGAGTGATTTCCTAATTGAGGCCCACACTTTTGTATGGTACCTAATCCAAGGGTTAGTAGTGAACGTACTATGGAGATCAGCAAGAAGATGATAAAGAGCTTAAACATAGTTGTGGTTTGGAACCAAACAAAGTTTGATCTCTGATCAGTGAGAGGAAGATGTGGAGATTTGTCATGCCATTAGATGGGTAAGCTGGGATGCCCAGTAGTAAAACTGGAGATTGGTGAGGGCAAGTCCTCCTTTTGCCTTTGGTAGGGTTAGGACTTCCAGGTGTACCTGTGGCTTCCGCTCAATCCAGATAAATCTAGAAATGACATGGCTCCAGTTCTGGAAGATGGACTGTGGTAAAGGGATGGGGACATTTTGAAATAAACAAAGTGCACTAGGTAAGGTCACCATTCGGATTAATTCTATTTTTCTGGACAGGCTTACGGGCAGTGTATTCCACTGAGTCAGATCATTCTTTAGCTGGGTTGTAAAGGGGAAATAATTGTTTTTAAGTGCTGAAGATGGGTTTCATGATAGATAGACCCCCAGATACTTTAGTTTATTATGACCTTATTTGTATGGAAATAAGATTATAATATTTGGGGACGTCTGATACTGGAATGTAAGGGACTCTGTGTTGGTGGCATTAAGGTTGTAACCTGAGACCAGATTGAATTTCTGAAGGATTGTTTTACCACTGGGAGGGGTTTCTCGGGGACTCTGAGGTACACTAAGACATCATCTGCATATAATGCAATACAGTGTTTGGTGCCACCGAGGGGTATCCCTTGCAGATTCCCAACTTCACGTATCTGCTGAGCCAATTGCTCCATGTAGACCACAAAGAGAAGAGGGGAGAGGACATAACCCTGTTGAGTACCTCTCATTAAAGGAAAATATGAAGAACAGTGGCCAATAATCTTTACACCAGCTTTGGGAGCAGTATAGATGTTTTGCAACATCTAAATTAATGTGTTTGGAATCCCCAACTTCTTTAGTACCAAATATAGAAAGGGCCAAGAGACCTGATCGAACGCTTTTTCCATGTCAAGACTTATTAAGGCTGAAGGTTTTTTTTCTAGTTTCCTTTTCCTGTATGATATGTAGTGTTCACTTAATATTGTCCTTTCTGGTGCGGGTACAGACAAATCATTTGTGGTCTTTCTCTATCAACTGTGGTAAGAAGGAGTCTAACCTGTGGGCAAGGATACTCATAAAGAACTTATAGCCCACATTAAGGACAGAAATTGGTCAGTAAGATCCACATAACTGTGGGTTCTTGTTTGGTTTCAGTATTACTGAAATAGAGGCATTGGTCTAGGAAGGAGGAACTGAGTCCCCCTCTAGTTCTGAGTTAAATACAGCAACAGAGTTGGGGATTATTTGTTCTTTATTAATTGTATGTGTAACCACCCAGTCCCCTGGGGTTACAAAAATCCTATCAGTATTATTGTTAGGAAGGCAGCAGACAGCTGGTAGGAAGTTCATTAGGTGCTCCTTACATAATGACATCAGTGTTTACTCAGCTAGCCTGAGGGGAGAATGATTAGGTCATTTAGAACTCTCGCAGCAGCATAAGCCACACTGTGTGGATAACTGCTCTGGGGAGCTTAGAATTCTGAGTTCGGTTTGAGTTGGAGTTCAGAGCAGAGTGTTGTGGAGTGAGGAGGTGAGAGTGGCAGAAGGACTGCCAGTGTGCTCTGGCAGAGGTCCCAGGATTTCTCACCCTAGTCGAGTGTCTTTTCCAGCTTCCAGTTGAAGTGATGGAGACAAAGGCTACAGCAGGTGTTCCTGATTTCTTCTCCCTGTGAAGTGAAAGGATCTGCCTGTTCTCTGTGGACTCAAGGGGCAATCTCCTGAATGTTCGGAAGTGTTTTCAGCTGCCTTGGTATAGGACCTGAAATAAATTGTGTGGACCAGCTTTCCAGAAGAGTGCCTTTCCTGTTTCTTTTTGGCTGTTCCATGCCCAGTGGATGGAACAAGTTCTGTGAGTACTGAAAAGGAGACTAGATCTCCAAATGTTCTTAGGGGGAGTGGATAGCCTGGGGTGTGTGCACCATAGGGCTGGATCGCACCTGTCAGTGCCCCTAGTCTCACCAGTGTGAGTAAAGAAAGTTAAACTGTAGACCCCAGTGAGTGCAGTTTATTTTCTCTGTATCACCCCAGTGTTGTGACAAGTAACATATGGGACCTCTAGAATTTCAGTGGGGAATGGGGGTTTCAGTGGTGTAACCCTGAAGAATGGTAGAGTTTGTCAGTTGGTGCCAAGGGTGGGAGGAATGCCATCTAAGCGCTTACAAGGCAGGGCTTCCTGGTTCATAAAGGGCATCAGTATTTTTACCTGAGTGAGTGGCCATGCTGCAGGTTAAAGTGTGTAGCTGAGTTTTCACATATTGCACCTATGACCAAGAATAGTTCTGAGTGTGTGGCTTAGATTCATTAAAATATACTCATGGGAAATGAGGATGTTCCTGTGCATGGCCCAGTGTCCACATATGCACTTTTGGGAGTTTGGGAAGAGGATACTTCTGTTTTGTTTATGAACTGTACTGCAATGCAAGGAATGTTCTTGGATTTTGTACCTGTCCAGCCTGGACCAACCCTTGGGGGATCCACTTCAGCTTTTACTTGCCATCTGTTGAATAAAGCCATATTGCACAATCCCAGTCACTTTTATGGACATTGCAATTTATTGCTTCTGGTTGTGTGGATTTATTGGGACCCACTCAGCAGGTTAGATCAAGCATGTGCCTAGCAGCCTCCACCCAGGACCTGGGTTGTGTTATTTACACAGGGTTCAGGTTGTTTGTTTCTGTACCCCAACCCCTCTCTTCCTCTAGAAAATTAATCAGTTATACATCCTTACACCAAGGTTGGTACCTACCTTTCAGTAAAGTAAATGATTTGCCAGTATATGGGCACCAGTGTTTCCTGATATTTAATAGGGGTGTGTGCACACTAGTTAAATAAGTGGCCATGAGGGTTACATATAGAATTCTGCTCTGCATCCATCCAGTCCAGGGGATTCAGTATTTTTGACCTACATGTGGCAGTTTCCACCTCCATCTCTGATATAGGCTACATAAGCTGTTTCCCCTGAGGTTGTGTGAATTGTGGAAGTATAAGGGTTTGTAAATATGCATTTATGTCCACTGGGGATATTATGTTATTGGGAGTATATAATGCTGAGTAGAAGGTATTAAATCCATCAGCTATATGGTATAGCTTAACTAGTGGGTTCCTGTCTACTAGGTGTATTATAGAAGTTATGGTGGAGTTCTTTTGCTTACAAATTTTTTATGCAAGAAGACAGGTAGCCCTCGGTCCCACCTCATAATATTTTTGCCTTAAGAAGGTTAAGGCAATCTCTATTTACAGAGTACATAACCTGTCCAGGTCAACCTTGGTTTGCTGCAGCAATGGGAGGACTGACCTGTCACCCTGTTTGTGTGCCATTTGCAGGAAGTGTAGGGTGTCTTCCAGCTGTTGTTGTTTTTCCCTGCACTTCCTGGTTTGGGTTATGGTATACTGTGCAAAATGATCTCTTAAGACAGTCTTCACTGTGTCCCAATAAATTGCTGGGAGATATCCTCTGGAGGATTGTTGTTCTGTATTTACTCTATTTTTGGAGTTAAAAAGTCCTTGAACTGTAGGTATTTTAAAGCGCTAGGATGGGATATTCAGAAATGCGCCAGAGGCAGGTGCAAGACTGGAGCAGCACAAGTCCACTGTGCCATGGTGCACTGAGCGTGATATTCAAAGGTTGCGCATGACAGCAAGCACCAGCGCAACACGGCTGAATATTGCACGGATGCACCATAGCGCAAACAGGGCTGTGCCAGGAACAAGCCAACAAGCGCAACAGTGCAACCAAGGATGCACAAGGGGCAGAGGTGCATGCACCAGTACACATATGGACTGGCACCAGGCACAGCAAGGAGCAAGCCACTGGGGTGGGATATCCCGCCACCAGAGTCACGAGGGTGCCAGGAGTGAGACATGTCAAGCACATGACAGAACACTGCCCAGTGCACATGAGGAAACAGCAGACCCCCACCCACACACACCACAGTGGCTCACAGAGGCAGGGTGGCACCAATGGCCACTGGTGAACAGCTACCGGCAATCCCCCACAGGAAGGCACAGGCCATGCCACCTGGACCACAGCTGGCAACAAACAGACAAACAGCACACATCGCACACAACACCCAACCTGAACAGCAAGCCCATGGCTGCCCCAGGGCACAGCCACTGACCAATGGTGAACACCACCAGGCACAACCCCCTGGTTACTCCAGGTGCACCACAAGGCCACCATGCACACCACCACAGCATGGCTCCACACACCAGCTGCAAAGCAAACATGGGCACAGATGGTTAACTATAGAGAAATGTATTAAAATGTATAGAAAACAACTATTTACAAAAATATACAATAGACAGGGGACAGGGAACAAGAAATGGGGAAGCCATGTACAATATGGGGAGCCAGGTAAGGGAGGGAAGGAGACAGTGGTCAGGACAAGACAAGTGGCCAAGAGAGGGCAAGGTAGGGGGACAGGGAAGGTCAAGGGTTGTGGGCCAATGGGTCCTATGGGTGGCCTCGTCCCACTGGAGTCTGGCGCTGTTGCTCAAGCAGCATCCTCCGCAGCAGCCTCACCACCTGCAGCATGGCAGTGATGATATGAAGTATCTGTCACAGGAGCTGGGTGTTCACTGTCATCTGTCGGACACCTAGGACAAAGGAGGGTACATGGTATGAGTACATGTCTGGAATACCCTAGCCCACCAACCGTGTGCAGCAGACAGTGGTGACATGCACCCCTGGGATGGCACCCAGCCACCCACAGTGTGTGCGCTCACATGTGCTGCTAAACCAGTAAACCACAGCCATGCAGAACACTGCACACAAACACTGCCCATGGGCCACACACCACTACCGTGGCAGGTAGTGCATGGTCAAGCAGCAGGATGGCAGGCACAGCTGGCAGCTGGATGCACCACAGCCCACCTGTGGCAGTCACACACATGTGTGATAGCCACAGCACAGTGCAACAGACACTGTGGGCAGTGTACAACTTCAATGACCATATGCACAGGGGTCTGAGGCCCACCCACACCCTGCTGCCCACCTGGCACAAAATCATAGCATGTAACAGTGCCTATCTGCATGCTGCAGTGCACCTTGCACGGGTCCCATTGCACCGCCCATGCAGCCTGCAGCCTGCGGTCAAGCACCTGCGGTGGTCTGCCCTGGCCCACTCGCAGCACCAGCCAGTTGGGCTCTCCTCCTGTCCGCAAGGCCTAGGAAGGGAACATAGAGAGAAACACATCAGTACCTGGTAACACAATATGCCCCCCCAGCATAGCATGCACCCCGGACCTGCACAGCTGCAGCAGGGTGGCACAGCCCCAGCACTGCCCCCACAGCATGTTGTGCCAACCTGCTGGCCCCACATAACACTGGTTGGGCACAGATATGAGCAAGGCACACTTACCTGGCCATAGCATGGCATCCCTCTGGACCTGTGCCTGCAGTGCCCGTAGTCTGTCTGGATCCCTCCACTGCAGGTCCCCGTAGCGGTGGTGGCATTGTTCGCTGGTGTGCTGTACATCAGTGGCCTCCTCCAGCCCATCAGCAACTTCCTGCCACACCTCCATCCATGGCCACCAGGGCCACAAGGTTAATGAGTTCGATCTGGGTCCAGTTAGGGGCCCTGGCACTGCTGCAGTGTGGCATTGCTGTATCACAGTAGATAAATCCAAAATGGTACCCAGTAGCACACGAGCCACACGTGCTGTGGATGCGCACTTCGCACAGAGATGCACTGCCATCAGCAATTGTGCAGCCCCAGAGATGCACGATATGGGCATGGCCACACTGGCACATGCTACAGAGCTCCATGAGGGGCAAAGGGCAACCCTGGGGTCAGGGGTCAGCATGCACACTGTGCTCGGCTACGCTATTCAAACATGCATGGTGCACAATGGGGGTATGGGCGCCTATGAATATAGCGACAGGCAATAGGTGCCATGGGGCCACGGTGCCCAGATGCCATTAGCCAAATGGCACCCATGCACCATCAGCCCCATGGTGCTACAGCACCATCAGCCCCATGGTGCCTGAGCGCCATTCGCCCTATGGTGCCCAGGCGCCATAGGCCAAACAGCGCATGAGCGCCATATGTCCAACAGTGGCCAGGCACCGTATTGCATATTGCACAGTATGCGTAGGCTGTGCCAGTGGTGTAGTTGCCGGCAGTGCACGCATGCGTACCTCCTGGCCTACTGCACACATCACAACTTGTGCATGTGCAAGTCCATTGCGCCATGCGCAAAAACGCGATATTCAGCCGGCATATGCAGATTAGCTCATTAGCCTATCCGCGGTGCAACAGAGGCATTTGCATCTCATTACAGTTGCGCATCCCCTCATTTGCATGTGATGCGCTATAAAGGAACCGCGGGACAGCACAGGACATGGACTGGAATTGCATCCTTCAGAGGAAAGATGTGACGCTGTGGGGGTGACGGGACAGTGGATTGGGAGGGAGGTGTGGGGAGTAGCAGTCGCTGACCACATATCGTGTTCCACAGGGTGCAGCATGACTGATCGCGATGAAGGTGAGGAGAGTGGGCCTGCAGGGAAGCGTAGGCCCAATCTTATGAGGGCTGAGACCGATACCCTGTTCGAAGTGTACCTCAACCAGAAGCCTCTATTGAGTGGTTCGACAGGCACCCCATAGGCCAGGTCCACAGCATGGGATGGTGTGGCCAGAGCTGTGAATCTGCAGGGCAGCTATCAAAGGTCTGTGCAGGAGTGCAAAAAGAAGGTCGGCACAGACTGGCGATAGATTAAGAAGAAGGTGGCAGCCATCCGGGTCACATGTGCAGCCAGGGTGGTGGACAGCTCGACTTGCCACAGCTGACGCCACAGGAGGAGTTGGTGGTGGCCACTATATGACACAGCACCATTGAGGGGGTGCCTGGTGGTGACTTCCAGGCTGGTGGTAGCTCATCACTGCATGGCAGGTACAGCAGTGTCTGGGGCATGGGGTCAGGGGGTGTGCCAGGGTATTCCCTTTCAGTTCCAGAGCACCTACATGCAGTGGCAGGGGGGCTGTCCACCTTGGGGGTGGTCCTGGATCCAGAGGACCAATCTTCCACCTCCACCAGTGTCTGAGGCCTGGATCGCATGCAGCCCAACACCGCTGTATGCCTGGATGTCCATGGCGTGGTTGCAGAAGAGGCTCTGGCTGTGTTTCAGCATGATGACAGCTATGGTGTACAGTATGCCGAGACACAGATTGGGGTGGGGTCTGACACCAATGGTGATGAGACCATCATCCTGGATAGCGGTGTTGCTTTTGAAGGGGAGGCACCCATACCACTCACCCACCACGGCAGCACAGACGGTGCCTTGGAGGTGGATGTACACCCACCAGCCACCGCCTCATTGTCGCCGTGGGCACCAGCGGTGTGGGGCCAGCTGATGGTGGTGGCAGTGGTGGTGCAGCCACAACAGCATTTCTCAGTCCACAGTGGCTGGAGGGGCAGCAGCAGCAGTTGGATGGGGACGAAGGGGGGCTGGGTGCATCGCCCGCTGATGGTGCACTGCTGAATGAGCAGCCCCAAGAGGGCCCTGCTGTACAGTGCCCACCTGCGTGGGGGGCTGGGCAGTGAGGTCAAATGCCACTCATGGGTCGGCACATTGCCCAGGCACCCAAGGGCACAGACCCCTTGGCCGAGCACACCTGTCTGCTTCGGGCCTCCGTGGAGCAACAGGTGCTGGTTGTGGCAGGGGTGCGTGCATTCTGCTCAGATCTGCGCCATGCTGCAGAGCCTGCAACAGGGACTTTGCACAGCTCCTGGCTGACAACACTCAAATGCGGGAGGACACGACTGCAGCTCTGGATCAGCTTAGTGCTGTGGTCACGGCCGGCATTACACCACTGTCCATCTTGGTGCATGGCCATCCACCGCAGACCCTGTGCAGTGCATTGTCCACCCCTCAGTCATGGTGTTGAGTGACCCCCTCTGTGTCAATGTGGGGATCCACTGTGTGCATTCTAGGCATGACTGGAGCGGGCATGTTCAGGAGCCTGCAGACCCCTGCGAGGACTCAGTCATGTTCCTGCAGTAACACCCTGGGGGACCGTCACAGATACCCCCTGTGGTCGTTGCACAGCCTGAGGCTGCTGGGTGGTCTTGGTAAGGCTGTCCACATGTCAGTGGCATCCATGCAACTGCATGGCAGTCCTGAACTGCCCACCTCCCTGTCCGCTGTCTGCTGCTGCTCTGTGTGCACATTGGTGTGGCATGTGCATGTGCATTCCAAGGACGTGGCATCAGTGGTTGATGCTGCACAGAGGCCATGTGCACATTCACCCAGCTGGTGGCCACTGTGATGTGTGCATGATGATGCTAGCACTGCACTGACTGCTACTGTGCACTGGTGCTCAGCATTTGACACATGCCTGGTGCCAGCCTCTGGGTGCAAGCCTGATGGTGCCTGTGTGCATATGCATGTGCGCGGGGGGGTGTGTGGGTGAGGTGTGCAGTGCTGCGTTGTGTTGTGTGTTTCCATGGAGTCCAGACCCATGCCTGTCCATGATCCCCTTCAGCTGTTCCTGTCACAGGGTCCGCCTATACATACCTGTATGCTGAAACATAGTCCCCAGTACGTGCATGTAGACATGTTCTCCTACCTGCGTGCACCATAGTGCTCCTCTGCAATCATGTCCCAGTGCCACTGGGCCATCCTGTCCAGCTGGGGCTCCCGTCAACCTGGGGGGCTGACTATCACCACCTGGCCTGATGGCCACATCGTCCCCACTGTTGTTCCCCTCTTCGACCTCGACAGCTATCCTACGGTCGGTGGATATGTTGTGTAGTATACAGCAGGCCAGGAATAGGCTGCAGGCCTTTGAGGGGCCGTATTGTAGGGCACCACCAGACCTGTCCAGGCAATGGAAACATGCCTTCAGCAGCCCAAACATACGCTCGATGATGTTCTGTGTGCTGGTGTGTCCCTCATTGTATAGCTCCTGCGCTGGGGTCAACGGGTGCCAGTATGGGGTGAGCAGCCAGGGTCAGAGTGGGTAGCCACTGTCACCTGTGTGTAAAGATATATGGTTAGCATGGTGGACTGTGTTGCTGCACCCCCCAACCTTCTCTGTGGTGCCCCTACCCTAGCAGCCCCCACCCCTTTCCCTGTTGTGCCAGACTGCCCATTTCCACAGCATACTCACCTATTAGGTGACCAGTAAGGATATCTCCACTCTCAAACCTGTGGCACACTGCTGACCTGTGCCAGATGAAGGCATTGTGTGCTCCTCCAGGGTGTGTAGCACAGACATTGATTATGCACCCCCTGGCATTGCACACAACCTGGCAGTTGACACTGGGGTAGCTCCTTCTGTTCTCTGCATGCTACCCATTCTGGGAAAGGTGGTGTGCAGATGCCAACAAGGGTGCAGTCGATGGCCCCTAGCATGCCAGGCATACGTGCCACCCTGTGGAACTCCTGCATGTTCGCTGTACACTCTGCCTGTGTGCTGGGGAAATGGATGTATTCCACAGCATGTGGCAGCAGTGCATTGAGGAATTGTCTGAGGAGTCATGATGTGGCCAACTGGGTTATGCCTGTGGCATCCTCTGTTGGTCGCTGGAAGGTACCCATGGCGAGCAGGCACATGTCAGCCTTGACTTTCATCTCCACCAACAGGATGTGGCTCCGTCTTGTGAGTGCCTGCATCTCCTCACTGCACAGCTCACAGAGCTGCCTCAGAATTGCTCAGTTCAGGCAGTACCAGACCACAATCTCTGTATCACTGTATTGTTTGAAGGTGGTGTGGGCACAGTACCACCTGTTCTGGGTGTACCACTGAAGGGCCCTTCCACAGCAACGCTTCTCTGCCTCCTGCCTCCTCACACCCCTCATTACTGCCTCCATCTGGAAGATGGCACTGGCCATGGCCTCAGCTGTCCTACCCCCCCGGGCAGCTGTCTCTCCGGCACCCCTGGCTGTGTGCTGCTGAGTGTGCTCTTGTGCTGGGTGCACACCTGTGTCCAGTGTTCCCAGCTGGCAGCCTGTGGGCTGTGGCCTCCACCTCCCACCTGTCTGGGCACCTGTGCTGCCCCTTCTGTGCCGGGTGTCACAGGCACATGCTGTGGCTGTTGCATCCGCACCTGTCTCACACACACACACACACACACACACACACTCACTGACACACACCCACTCTCTCACTCCGTTCCACTCCCTGACTGCCTCTGTCTCTGTCTTGCACCCCACCTGCTGTTCGGCCTGCCCACTCTATCTCCCTCTCTACAGCTCCCCTCTGGCACAAGCCTCCTTTCCCTGCTTGCTCCCTCTTTTTATGGGCTCAAGTTTGCTCCTCGCAATTCCCATTTGCTCCACGCTTGCGCCATTTTTCTGGTGTTGAATATTGCACTGTGCTGCATATTCATGGCTATGCCCTCTGCACTTGCACATGCATGCATTACCATTGTGAACTGGCACATGGCGACTTGTGCTGCACAGTTGCTGCCACTGAACATCGCTCTTCAGCGCATTATCACAGTTGCACTGGCACAACCCTGTTGCGTATTGCACAACTGCTTTGAATATCCCACCCCTAGTGTACTGACTGGAAACTGTCTGCAATTAATTGTAACTTTCAGATGTAGTCAGCTATCACTTCTTGTATCTCAAGTATTTATTCTTGTCTGTCTGCTAATTAGATGATTTTCCACCTGGCAGTACTGGGGTGATGGGTGGAGCAGCAGTCTATCTGGAGGGGGAAAAAAAAGTCAGTTCTGTTCCTCCCACCACATCAACACTGAGACCACACTGACTATGACATCACTAGTAACCAATGTGAACCATTTCTCACTGCCTGGTTTCACTTTCACATGAAGCAACAGGGACTGGCTCTCCCTGGTTACTAGTGATGTCACAGTTTCCTGCATTTCCATTGGTAGCTTGTGAAAGTCACTGCTCAGGCTGCAAGGATTGTGGTGTCTCAAGGTGGAGGAACAGAACTGACTTTTTTCTCCTCCAGACAGAGTGCTACTCCACACTTCACCCTAGTACTGCCAGGTGGAAAATCTTCTAATTAGCAAACAGAAATTAAAAAAATACTTCAGATTCTGGAAATGATAGCTGACTGCATCTGAAAATGACTATTAATTGCAAGCGATACACTAGCACTATAAGTAGTATGGGTTTAATGGCCAAAAGGTATGTCGCTTTTGCAAGCCAATGTCCCAGAGACTAATCACCAGAGCATGGTTGGAGTGTGTAATATCTCCCAGTCAGGAGTCCACCAGACATTGTAGGTTTTCTATTTGAATATAGCAGTGATCAATTCTTGAGCATGTCTGGTGGACAACTCAGTAGTGGGAATAATTTCTACAACGAGGATGAATGTGTCACCTTGTATCGCCCCAACCCACCTCTCCAAGAAATCTCCTTAAGTATTTGTGCACCGCAGTTTGTCATGAAGGTTTAGGATTAGAGGAATCCAAGGATGGATTTTGAGGTAACATTAAGGTCTCCACTAATATAAGCACTCCTTTAGTGAGCTGAACTACTTCTCTAAGAGTACCTTCATTTGTGGAATTGCCAGGCAAGAGGAAAAATAAGCATTGGCCAGGGTGACATCCTTATTATTATTAGTTCCCTGAACTATCACCAAAAGGCCATCAGGGTCCTCCCAGGTAAGTTTAGGGTGAAAGAAGGTGCAAGGACCAAGATAGTCATTCCTCTCCTCTGCCTGCTTCAGTTAATAAAGGAGTGCACCTCACCACAGTCAAATATGGACAGTTTGATATGCTCTGCACTAGACATGTGAGATTCTTGTAGGTAGATAATGTCAGCCCTTGTTATTTTAAGATAGGACATCAGGCAGGACCATTTAATTGGTGATGAAAGTCCATTTACATTTAGGGAGAATAATTTCAAATGTGGACAGAACATTTTAATCAATTGGGTGCTGCAGTGCCTCCCCCCCACCCTAGCATCCTCATTTGGTGTTTTTTTAAAACATGCTGACCATTACTCAAATAAAAAACATTTAGAAGTCTCCGGGGGGAAAGGGGAGGAAGGGGGTTTCTATTTAGGGTTTTGAGTGGGAAGGGGGGATGAATGTGACCATTTTTTTTATAAAAAACTTTATTGGATTGACCCATGATTCTGGTTCACTTATGTGCAATTGTTACTCACCTATATATATTTTGTCTCATCATAGGTTTACTTATTACTGGTCTGTGTATTACTTACCACTTATCCTTTCCATGTTCATGGTTTTCCTCTTTCTAATCAAGCTCAATAAAGTTTATTCAATTTGAAAAACAAAGAAAACATTTTGAAGCATATAGAGAACAAAAAACAACACAACACAGAACTATGTGAGCATTATATGCTGTGCAAGAAAGTAGAGATTTAGATCATGTAAACATGCCTATGTGGGCTACAAGTAACAACATTAATCTAATGGGCAGAGCAGCAAACTGGGCTGTTTGTACTCTGAACCAATCAACCTGTACTTCCAAGGAAATGGATTTAGTCCATGATCCATTACACAAGACTTGCACTCTGCTTGGAGGGGTTACCTCAGCTGAGAGCACTTCCAACACTCATAATGCCATAGGGGGTAGGGAAATTGGGTTATGGACATCAGGTGCTCCTTCGGGTCTGACCAATCAAGTTTGCTTATTTTGGGATGGATGTAGGGGGGATGATGTCAGGTATGAGAAGTTCTGGAGTTAGAAGTATAATACTTATCCAGCAGGTCATCTGTTCTGTTTCTGAGGAGTTAATGCATCTAACTTGGGATATATCCGCACAACCTTGCAATAAGTACTTCTGTGTGTGTGTGTGGGGGGGAGACCGGCAGGTGCACTGATGAGGGTGGGGGTCCTCAGAGGAAGCAGGGGAGGCCAAGCCAGGGTGTGCCAGGTGTCAGCCCACCCCCTTTCAGAGCCACTGTTCAGCAACCCAGTGGGTTGAAGTGTCTCTGGTCAGTCTGATTCTATCAGGAATAGCATCACTGATTGACCCTCCTCCCAGAGAGAGACCCCCAAAACAAAAAACACCCTCATCTTATCTCCAACACCACCTCCACCACCCACTACCAGCTAGCATCATGTCAGGAATTACGATTTCTTACTGTTCAGCAATTACCTGAGGGTGGGAACCACCATCATCCTCTCATGCTGCAGGTAAGCTTACCACAGGGGCTCAACCCACAGAGTTCAGTCGTCATCACATTTGGATCCTGGGGGTCCATGCTGCTACTAGCAGGTGGGCTCTAGAATAGACTAGGCAGATAATAAATCAGTAGTATGCAAGGCTGGGGCTCTCTGAACCAAGCATGCTAATTTGAGATACATTAATTTTTAATTTTAATTAGATAGCCACCAGATTAGCCCACTCCAACTCCCCCCAAGCAGTAGCCAGTCGGTCCAGGCTGACAATCTTCAACCCCAGCAACCCCAGCATTATAGTAATGGCAAATCATCACAGAAGCCCTCATCGGGGGCATTATCCCATTTGCTGTGACATCCCCCCCACACACACACACACAAAGATCTCCAGTGCATAATCCCCACTCTATTTAGAGGCACTTTTATTCAAATTCCCAGAACCCCAAGAATGCCCCCCCCCCTGGTCTAGTGCTAGATAGATATTATAATATTATAGTATTATAGTCATTATTTTATTTGGGCCTTAGACATACTGCTGCCGGTGTCAGCACAACCTATCAGCAGATCTTCCTTTTCCTCTGGCAGCCTAAGAATAGATAAAAACAAAGGGGGGGGGTGAGGAAAAGGGTTAGCCATTACCAAGTACAAAAACAGCTCTGTAATCCAATAATGATTTGAAAAAGAGCAGATGCTTATCTTAGCCTGAGCCACATTTACTGTTCCATATTAGGCAGCAAACGAACATCGCTCCCTCCCCTTGCAACCTGCTGAATGCCTGTAGACCATTGTGAGCAATAAGAACTCCCCTTCTCTCCAAGCAGCCAAATGGTATGTCCCAGCTGCATTGTCCTGATGCCAGAGGAGTGTGACAGCATGAGCTTAGAGGAGATGTGAGGTTCAATCATGGAAGAGAGACCTGCCACTGGAAAACAAATGGAGATCGAGGAGTCATCATGGCAAGATAGGCCTCTGCTGGGCAACAGATGGGGTGGAGGGTTGTTGTTTCCTTAGCATTTCGACTCTGAGCCTTGATGATGGTGGGGTTCCCATTAACCTTCCATCCACACCCATTGAGATAATTTTGTAGTGAGAGTGGATTTTGTTGCCACTGGGGCACTTCTATGCTCCGTTCCTTTAGCTCCTCCATCACTGCAGTTGCAGAATCAAATAATAGGGTGCCATCAGGAAAAAATATAGTCATTTGGGTGGGGTACAGGGTTCTGAAGTGCAGCGTTTCATTTTTTAAGGTTTTAAGGTTTTCGTTATTGGGAGGTATTCCTTTTGTTTTGCCATTATCTCAGGGGCATAGTCATTCTCAAAATATAAGTGATGCTCAAGTTGAAAAATGGACCCCTCCCACCAGGCTGTGTGCAGGATTATCTCTTTTTCTTGAAATCACAGCATCCAGATCAGGATTGTTCAGGGTCTGGCACATGGGGTTGGCTTAGGCCCCAGTGTCCTTAGTGCCCTGTCAGTTTCAAGTGTTAAGCCATTGGGAGGGTTAAGGTGGTCCTGAAGAGATTTTGAAGAAAGAAAATAATGTCCATACCCTCTATCCCCTCAGGCAAGCAGGAGATCCGAATGTTATTCCTTCAGTTGCAGCTCTCTGCATTCTTCACCCTTTCCTGTAGAGTTTTGATGCTGTGTTGGAGCTATAGGATGGCCCGTTTTGTAAAACCTATGTGATGGTCCAGTTCGGTAAGTTGTGCCTCAAAATTGTCTTGTCATTTCTCTAGCTTTCCTATGTACATTCTGAGAGCTGTAGTTGTAAATCCATTTCTTTTCTAAAATCTCTGATTTCAGAGAGCATTTGAACTAGCTGTTTCTGCAGGCCTGTTATTCCTAGCCTTTCAGATTTGGCATGGCTGCTCCATGATGACAGTGAGGCCTGGGAGCTTTCACTTTCGGAGTCTTGGTCGGACAATCTCCCTGCATCCGGAGACTCCGACAATAGGTTTTTGCTTAATCCCCTTCTCTGTGGCATAATTACACCTTCTGATGAAAAAGTATGTGAATTTAATTACAGTTAACTGTATTTAAAAAAAGTTGAAAAGTATTTACTGAATGGAGCTTTCCCAGCTAGCATGCAATCAGGATCATGACATCACCGGAAGTCTAATATGGGTTCTTAAACTAGATTTTATAAGGCAGTAACTACTTAATATGGGTTCATAAACTACATGATCATATGTACAGCTGTATGGAATTTGACTGACAAAAAAGCAGTCTAAATGCCATTTTTAAATGTCTTAAAACTCAGGACATTGACTATGGACATCTGAGGTTTCACTGTCAGATCTGAATGCAAAGTTGACCCTCATGCAGCTGTTTCATTGTTACATTTAGAAATGACATTCAGACTGCTCATTTTGTAAATCAGATTGCATGCAGCTGTAGAGATGTGCATGTAGTTTTAGAAGTCATAACAAAAAACATACTGTCAGGGGTCACGTGATGTGGCGAGGAGAATAAGAAGCTTTTCAACGAGCTCCGCTCCTCTTGCCTAATTATAGCGAATATTCCCCTCAAACACCCGCTATTTACTGAAAACCGATTTGTTATTTTCATGCTGGTCGCATAAGTGGTGTATTTTAAAGTTGCTTACTTTGGCATCATGTCCAAATTACCAGATCAGGAGTAGGCCGCACAGGAGTCGGAAGCTAAGTGCCCTCGTCGTAGCTCTTCTCCAGCGGAGGAGTTGTCACCTATGCACGTTTATTCGGAACTGGCTTCAATTAAAGAGGCTCTTCTTGGGGAGTCAAGTGTTGCAGCTCTCCTAATGGCAGCATAATCCACAGCTCTCCCCTCTCAACCAGCTAAATCATCTTCATATTGACTTCGGGGACACCTTTCTCAGCGCTTACTCGTCTACCATAGTTTTCTGAAGACCAGCAACACCTTTTATTGGCGTTCAAGTGGTTTTTCAAGCCAATTACGCAAGGGTGCGATGAAGAATATGGAGGCCGAGATGAAGACCGTCGGGGCCAGGCACACACTGCCGAGTACTCCGGAGAAAACAGCTAAAAAATCAAGAACCCTGCCTATGGGTTCGGGTGCTAAATCTGGCTCCACTAGTACCTCTTCTAACCCGCTTACAGAGGATCATTTCCTCCAGGAGCTGATCCCATTTCGGGAAACACTGCAGGACATCTCATTTGAGTTGAAGTCAATGCGCAACGACCTTGCCTCGCTGACCATCCGAGTTGGCGACTCTGAAGCTCGAACCTGCTCCTTGGAGGCATGGAAGGCTAAATGTGATCCCGAAATTGTTATACTCAAACAGCAAATCACCAAACTGAAACTAAAGACGGAAGACCTCGAGGGACGTAGCTGGAGGAACAATATCCTGATCCTGGGTCTACCAGAGGCGGAGGAAGGGCCAGATATCCTGTCCTTCGTACAAAAGCTCCTGACCAAGATTGTTGGTCCCTCACCTATCAACCCCTACTACCATATCGAGCGAGCACATAGATCCTTGAAGCCAAAGCCACCGCCCGGTTCCTCTCCTAGACCCATAATAATTAAATTGCTTAGCTACCTTGAAAGACAACACATCCTGAGCAAAGTTAAAGGCCTGCAAGTGGTCCTGTGGGAAAATCATACTCTGAGATTCACTCAAGATCTACCTTTCGAAACCCGACAGAGGAGACGTGATTTCCACCCGACAGTGATCAAGCTGATAGCTGCCGGGATTAAATTTCGCATGATCTACCCAACTAGGCTGCAAGTCCAACTCGACAATGCATGGCTCTCTTTCGAGAATCCGGAACAAGCCAAAGGAGAACTTGCCCAGAGACTACCTGATTTGTTCAGAACTGGCTGACTTGTGAATGTTAACGCTAGGTCAAAGTCTGCTTACCTTTGCTGAGCGATTTCGTGCTGTTTAATATGTGCTCTATTGTTTTTTGCAAGCTGGGATTGGGTGGATTAGGTGGCGGGCTGGCTGGTCCTCCGTGGTGTTTGGGGGTAGAGGTGTTCGTTGGGGCCTGGTTTGCGGCCTATTTTTTTGAAAGACTGATGCCTCTAACTATTGGCCCGAAGAGGCAGGATAGGCCCCCTTTTTCCGTTTTTGGTTTCCGGCGGTTAGTTTTGCTGTCGGACCAGTTGGGTTCCCACCAGTTTCCCTTCCCCTTCCTCTTCCTGTTAGGCGATTGCCTTCTCGTTCACACGGAGCTTTGCTCCTTCTGCTCCTGATCCTGACATCAACTGACTGAAGCGACCGCTACAGTGGTCAGCTGGCATTATATTTTCCCCCTACAGTGATTGTTTCAAGATCTGGTAGGACTTGTTAATATCTCGAAGTCATGAGCTCTGAATATGGAATACTGCATTTTGGTTATGGATTATTGGTTCTGATTATTATTTACCTCCTGCTGGGGGGGGGGACAGGACTGGCGAGCCTTGGGAAAACTGCCTCATAGCCCGAGTTGGGGGGGGGACTGCAGTACCCTGGTTTTTGTTCCTTTTCTGTCTTCTGATGCCTGAGCCTAGTTTATTATACTATGTTAGAAGGGGCAACAAGCAGGGGTTGGTTACAGATAGGAGTGGGTCTGCTAGTCCCAGGGGCCGATCCCTATCCAGGACACAAAGTTGGTATGGTCATGTTCCTCTGAACTTAAAGGGATTGTTTGTAAATAGTGTTTGGGGTTTTACAGTTTTATTCAAAGTACAAGACAATTGGGGGGGCTGGGTAGGGGGGTATGTTTTAATTTTGGGTCCAGGTACCATTAGGAATTTTCTCTCTAGATGGAGAAGTTACATCATTCAGTTATACTTAAGTTTCTTGGGGACTTGGCTAGTTACTAAAGGTTATCTTCTTAGGGGTTTTTGGGAGGGTGGGAGCCTCGGAGAGTTTCAAACTTTTTGGAATTTATTAAAAGTGGGTAATCTTGGTGTAACCCACATGCTGTTATCTGCACTGGAGGGGCTGAAGTTCCTAAGTCCTTTCAAATATTGTATTAGTCAGTATGGCTACGAGACCGATTAAACTCGCAAGTTGGAATGTTCGAGGCATCAATGATTCTCTTAAAAGACAGCAGGTTTTTCTGAATTGCTTCCTTCTGAATGTGGACATAGTTTTCATGCAGGAAACTCACTTGGCTGCCTCATAGGCTAAAAGATTAGGCAGGCAAGGGTTCACTCAAATTTTCACTGCTTCTGGCTCGCAAGCTAGCAGGGGGGTAGCTATAATAATCAAACATCACGTCAGATTTGTAGCGGAAGATAGCATTACCGACCAAGATGGTAGATATGTATTGGTCAAGGGCCAGCTTGACAATAGTAGTGTGGTACTAGGGGCAATTTACGCCCCAGTGGGTGGTGACCCATCCTTCTTAATGTCCCTAGCAGCCAACCTGAGCAGATTTTTGCCTTCCCTTCTTATCCTTGGGGGCGACTGGAATATAGCTCCTTCCAGCGACTTAGATAAAACTTATAGACTGTTAAAACCGATGTCCCCTGCCCAACAAGCCCTTACTGATTTTACACACCTATTGGGACTGTGTGATTGCTGGCGCCTTCTTAACCCAGATAACCGTCTCTATTCCTTTTACTCCCAGGTACACCAAACTTGGTCAAGAATCGATTATATTTTAATTAGCTCTTCTTTAATGAGCAGTATTCACCAAGTAGGTATAGAACCAATAGTTATCTCAGACCATTCCCTGGTGTGGATTAAGATTTCCCTTGGTATCCAGGGACAAAGGGACACGTCATGGAAACTTAATAAGCAAATCCTTAGGAATAATCATACAGTTTCCCAAATTAAGGACATGATCCTCTCTTACTTAGACCTGAACCAAGGGTCTGTCCACAGAGATGACATACTGTGGTGCTCCCTCAAATGTTTCATCAGGGGGGAACTTATCAAGATTGCTGCCACTAGGAAAAAAGTAAGGGAGTCCAAAATTAATTTGTTATCTCGACAGCTGAGGGCAGCTGAAGACAATCTTCTCCTTTCCAACTCCTCAGCAAACCTAACAGCTCTTATTAAGCTCAGGAACGAATACAATGACCTGACACGGGAAAAAGCTGAATATGCTTTGTTTAAGACTAAGACCAGATATATTGATCAGGGCGAAAAACCTGGTAGTATGCTAACTCTTAGACTGAGAGAGATGGAGAGCTCCTGTGTAATCCCGGCTCTTAAATCCCAGGATGGCACCACTAAGACGCTACCTAGGGACATTGCCCAAATTTTCGAGTCCTTCTATACAGGCATTTATAGTAAGAGCTCTATTCCATCACATTCCCAGAGGATAGAGCACTTCCTAGACGGAATCAATCTCCCTTCCCTCCAGATATACCACTGTGATATTCTATCAGCTCCCATCACTCTAGGTGAAGTAGAAGATGCAATCAATGAGTTACCATTAGGAAAAGCCCCCGGGCCTGATGGTTTTCCTTCAAATTTTTATAAAGTTTTTTGCAAAGAGCTTTCCCCTCTACTTCTTAAGCTATACGAATATATGTTATCTGCGGAATCGATAGACCCCTCTCTCTTAGAAGCTACAATAATTTTAATCCCCAAACCTGATAAACCCTTGATAGACCCAGCCATTTACCATCCAATTTCGCTCTTAAATTATGATATCAAAATCCTATCCAAAATTCTATCGCTCAGAATTAAAAAGATTTGGCTGCACCTGCTGAGCCCGGAGCAGGCAGGTTTTGTCCAGGGTAGATCATCAGCCGACCATTTGAGAACTTTGTCCCATGTCTTCCAAGCGGCCCGCACTTCTCAAGATCCCATGGCCCTAATTGCTCTCGATGCATAAAAAGCCTTTGACAGGGTGAACTGGGACTTTTTGTGGGCCACTCTGAAGAGAATGGGCTTCCCTGACTCCTTTATCCATAAGATCATGGTGATCTACAAGTCCCCTGGCAAAAGTTTATTGTAACAGGGTTTTTTCTTCCCGATTTTCTTTATGTGCTGGCACACGGCAAGGATGTCCCCTTTCCCCTTACCTCTTCAACCTATACCTAGAACAAGAATTCACCACGAGTTACAGGTTGTACCATTTCTCAATTTCCCCTGACTGTATCGGTTTTTGCTGACGATATTCTGCTACACCTTACCAACCCTGAGTCATCCTTAACACAAGTACTACAAATCATTGACCATTTTGGCCAGGTATCTAATTATAGGTTGAATGTTTCTAAATCAGTTATTTTTCTGAAAAATTCTTCTACCTTCCAATCAGGCTTCACACAGTTCAGTATGAAATGGTCCCCGGTCTCATTTAAATACTTGGGTATCCACGTGGCCCGGGAGGTGGAAACGGTCAAGAAACTTAATCTAGATTATGCAATAACGGGAATTCAGAGGGACCTGGACCGATGGCAAAAATTGCCAATATCCATATGGGGGCGAATCAGCATCATCAAAATGAATATCCTACCCCGGTTGTTCTACCCCCTAAATCTCCTTAATATTTGGCTATCCAGGCAATACTTTAGTCAAGTTAACTCTCTGCTATCCAACTTTATTTGGAATGGGAAACAACCTCGTCGAGCCTTTCTTAAACTGAGTGCACCTAGAGACAAGGGGGGTCTTCATTTACCTAATTTCTTACTATATTACTGGGCTAGTCATCTTTACAGAGTAGGTAAGTGGTCCATCATACAGTCTAACTTGCCTCAACCAATTTGGCTACAGCTAGAGCTAAGTCTATTGGATCAGTTCAACTTACGCCCCCCTTGTATCTTTTGGCACCCTTTCTCCACACTGTCCCCAGCCATTCAAGACTCCACTGTCGGTCTCTCTATAAAAATTCTTTTTCAATGTTGGAATTTTTTCAACATATCCCAGACCAAGGATTCAGCACAATCTCTCACGCTAAATCCCAATATTAAAATTGGAGGTAGGTGGCTAACCTCTGAGTGGCTCCCACAAATACATAATCTACTGGTGGAGTCTCTGTATGAGCAAGGCTCACTTCTCTTGTCGGACAGAATCTTAACTTCCTTCAACATCCCCCAGAAGCATATTTTCAAAGTTTTTCAATTGAGACACCTCATACACAACATTTTTGGGCCTGTCTCCTTCTCTTCCAAAATAAGGCCATTCTTAGAGAAAGTACAGAATGTGGCCGGTAATCCCAAAGGAATATCCATCATATACAACAAATTGTTAGACGACCTTTTTCCTAACTCCCTGGAGGGTTCCACAATCTGGTCACTCCCTAACTTGAGCTCTCCCCTATCATGGGAATCAATCTGGAAGGATGTGTACTGCTACCTATCCCAAGATAACCATAGATTGACCCAATATTATATTTTAAATAACCTCTACTATACTCCAGTTTAGTTGACCAAATTTGGTAAGCTTAAGTCGAACAAATGTTCGAGATGAGGAGCCACTGAAGGGGAATCTGCTGCATATCCTCTGGGATTGCAATAGAGTGGCACCATTATGGAATACAATACGAGACAGCCTGGATCCACTTTTGGGGCTCAAGGACCTATTCACCATAGAAATATGTATCTTGGGAGTTTACCCTAACATTGTGGTGAAGGAACGCAGGTATCACATGGCTCTAATCTCAATAGTTGTCAAAAAAGCTGGTCCTCAGACATTGGATGGACCAGGATCTTATCACCTACCAGGAATGGCTCAAGGAGATGTCCCACTGTTTCAATACCTAGAAACTTATAGCTAGCTCCAGACACAGTCTGGCGTCTTTTAATCGGAAGTGGAGCAAATTATATGCGCTCTATCTAAATTAACCCTGATAGGTGTAGTCCCTTAGGTATCTCCTGTTGCACTGTCTATCTCCAGTGTAATCAGGCACCTATCCTTAGTCTTCCTCTCTAGAGACCCTGCATCTCCTGTAGTTATGAAACTCTCCGAGCGATGGGGGTGGGGTGGTCTGGGAGGGGGCTTTGTTGTTGTTGTTCTTTATTGTTCCTGCCTAACTCTGTGAGATTGTATGCATTTTCAAGTGTTACATTCTTGTTATGTGTATTGTACGATCAGATAATCTTCACTATATGTATTTTTTTTTTTATATATATAAAACTCAATAAAACTTAAATTTCAAAAAAATAAAGAGGCTCTTCTGAAATTAATAGAAGATGTGGCCGATTTTAAACCAGCGCTCACTCAGTTAGCATGCAGGGTTACTGATACCGAGGCAAAGATTGCTTCAATGGAGAGGAAGCAGGAGAAGTTAGAACCTGAAGTGGTAGAGGTTAGGAAAGCTGTTAACAAACTGGAGGATCACCTTGAGGACCTGGAGGGGAGGAACAGAAGAAACAACTTGGTGTTACTTGGGCTCCCTGAAGGGGAAGAGGGGCCAAATACAATTTTATTTTTGTAAAAGTTTCTGAAAAAAATGGTGGGTCCCTCCCCGAATGGCCTGGGGTTTGTCATAGAAAGAGCCCATAGATCTCTGTGGGCTAAGCCACCATCTTCTGAACCTCCTAGACCTATAATTTTTAAGTTGTTAAACTATTTGGATCGGGAGCTTATCTTCAGAGAAGCTAGGAAGTTAACGGCTATACTATGGGAGGGTAAAAATTAAGACTAGTCCCTGACTTGACTGTGAAGACCCACCAGCTTAGAGCTGCTTATCGACCTATCACCTCAAAATTGTGGGCTGCTGGTATTAAACATCGGATGCTGTACCCAGCTTGGCTAGAGGTGTCCTTGAAGGAAGGATCTAAGCATTTTGATACTGTGGAAGAGGCAGCCAAGGTTTTGAAAAAAATGCTATCCGGATTTATTCTCCAAATGAGGGGACGTCGGTCCATAATTATGGAAGCTGAAGATTGACTAGAGATCCTTCTAGAAAACCTACGATTGAGAAGTTAGCGGCTGACTTCTAGAGGAGTCCCCTCTGGTCTGACTGTTAGTTCTAATATATTGTTCCCTCCCTTACCATATTGTTTGAGTGGTTTGCACTGGACACTAATACTTATTTTGGTGGTTTCCAATCGATATTTTGTCTCTTTTACTTCAATTGAGCATGTACTGTGGGTTAGAATTGGGAAAGTGTTTGGCCACTAGAAGGGGCTCTACCACATTTTATAGATTTATAGATTTAGACAGTAGGATAGCCCCTTTTGGAAGCTACTTATGTGCACCTTATTTTCCATTTTAGTAAGGCTGCCATTGGGTCATCAACGAGATACTGAGTGTTGACAGGGACTTCCCCTCCTTTGGTTAAGATTTAGATGGCCACAAGTTTTGTTCTTAAGCCAATAATGACCTTTTTGGCAACATATTATAAGCGTAGAACTCATTAGAGAGGGTATGCAAGCATTTTAGTTTTATTAGTGTTTCCCCTGTTCAGCTTTTCTGTTATTAGCATTGCTGTAGGTAATGATTATAGTTAAATGGTTTTGGGTGGTCGGGGGAACGGCAGCCTATAACTGTTAGCTCAGCATGTCTCATGAGCAGTACCCCAGGATTCGGTTCCACGGGGATACTGGCAACGTTTGTGGGAAGTGCTGCTCTTCTTCCTTGTTCTCCTGTAGTTTTGTAAGGTTTAAAACGGTGTGGGGGATATGTTTATCGTTGTCTCTACCTGCCTTGATTACGTTTTGAGGAAAATGTAATATTTAGGATGAGGGGTTTTTGCTACCTTTTTTATATACATCCCCCTTGCCTACGGTCTTTTAGTATGTTTACATGAGCTACTGTTTTGTGTGGCAATGGACACTACTAGACGGTAGGCAGGGGAAGGGTCATGTTTTCTTGGGGGGATAGAGCTCCTGACAATATATAGCTGGGAATGTTTGCTCAGCCTCCTTTTATTTAACTTTCTTTGTTTTGGGAGTTGGGGGCGAGCTCGTTCTTTCGCGCACGCCATGGGCTATTTGTTTTGGTGTAGGTTATGGGCCTGGGTATATGGAGATGTAAATAGGTTAAAAATTGGGGGTTCTAATTTGGGGTTTTGGGAGTGGGTTAGGGTTTTTGGAAAGTTTTCTCTTTTTAGGTCGGGGGAGGGGGGGCAGCAGTAAAGACCTTTATTTAGATGTGACCATAAGGTTCATTTGTATACACTGTTATGGCTAACTGTTTAAATGTTCTTTCTTGGAATATAAAGGAAGGGAGAGGCAACAAGAAGAAATATGTTATTTTAAACCATCTGGCCAAATCCGACCCTTCAATTGTATTTCTTCAAGAAACTCATATGCTTCCAGAGTAATTGCATTTGTTTAAAAGAAATGGGTAGGTCAAGTTTTTGGGTCGAGATTCAACTCAAACAAGCGAGGGGTGGCCTTGCTTCTAGCTAATAAGACCCCCTTTATATTGTTGGAATCTATCTCTGATCCCGAAGGGAGGTTTATTTTTGTCATTGGTAAGTTAAGTAACTTGGACATTGTCCTGGGTTCTGTTTATGGCCCTAATGTGGAAACACCATCTTTTTTTGTGCATCTGGCTATGGTCCTGGCTCCTTTTCTACACTTACCCGTTTTGATGGGTGGTGATTGGAATCTGGTACAAACCAATGATTTAGATCGCACTTACTATAGGGGGGCAAGAATGTCCCCTGCACAAAGAGCATTAAAATAATTTATTTTGGCATTGGGCCTCGTGGATCCATGGAGAGTATTTAACTCTAGGAGTAAAGAATTTACATTTTTTTATCCAGTTCATAAAAGCTATTCTCATCTTGATTATTTTTAATCAGCCAGCAGATGTTATCAAATATGGTAGATGCTAAAATCCTGGCTCGCATGATCTCAGATCATTCGCCTATCATAATGCAGCGTGCGTTACCGAATGTTCCTGTCCGGTCTCATTCATGGTCTCTGAACAATAAATTGTTATTAGACAATCAAATAGTGGCACGATTTCAAAATTTTTTACAAAACACTATTAGCTCTAATTGGGGCTCGATTCCTGCAACAGACCAGGTATGGGCAGCTCTAAAGGCAACCTAGAGGTGATAGCTAATCCGCATAGCATCGGTTCAAAAAAAGAGAAAAAGCAGTTTTCTAAACAACTGTCTGGAAAAAATCAGAATGCTGGAAAGTAAAGGGGTCGGTAAGCTCTCACTTGCAGAGGATCAGGAACTATCTACTCTGAGAGCTACTTGTGCTTGTGTTTTGCTAGAGAAGGTGGAGAGATCCACCTCCTTGCTAAAGGCTTCTTACATTGGTCAAGGAAATAAAGCGGGCAAGCTCCTGGCCTGGCAATTAAAACAACATTCTGTATCCAAATGGGTAACAGCTTTAAAGCACTCCCAGACAGAAGCCTTGGTGACTAACCCCTTAGAGATATTAATATTGTTTTGGGATTATTATAAGACATTATATTCCCCAGACCCAAGATCTGTGGATCAGGATACTAAGATGTGAGCCTTCTTAGAAGAGGCTGCTCTTCCATCTCTGGCAGAGGGAACCAGGTATTCCTTGAACACCCCAATTTCTGGTGAAGAAATTTCAGGAGTTATTGACTCTTTAAACCCTGACAAAGCTCCTGGTCTGGACAGCTTTACTGGTCTATTTTATAAGACTTTTTTTTTTTTTATTTTCGTCTTTATGCCACCTTTCCTAGCTGTCAGCCACCCTGTAGTATCGACTCGTCACGGCCACGGCTTCCACTCCCCAAATCGGCCTTGGCTCTCCACAGCCCTTGGCTTACTCCCATGGCGGGGTGCGAAGCGCGCGAACGCCGCAGACACTGGTAATTGGTCGGAGAGCTGGCCTGGGGAGCTAATTGAAGCCGGTGATGGGCTTTATTGAGGGTGGCTGGCAGCCATCCTTTTCTGGTTTTCTCTGGGAGGCGGGGCGCAATGATGCCAGACGTCCGCCCCGCCTCCAAGCACGCTTTGCGCCGGTAGCTGTGCGACTCCCGGCTCCGCTAGGAGTCGCTAGTGCTCTGAACGCCATCCCGCCTCCCCTGGAGAAGGAGAGCAGTCCTGGGACTCCCATCCTTCTCCCCTGCCAGCCTCCTCAGCCGACCCGAGTCCGCTCTCAACCCGGTCGCTGGTGTCGCATGAAATCCAATCATGCGCCTGACGGGCCAGCCTTCTTTATAAGATTTTTAAAAACACTGAACTTCAAGCATTACAAGTGTATAGTTATTGGGGTTCCCAGGAGGATGTGAGCAATCACTATTTGAAGCGAGAATAACTTCTTTGCCTAAACCTGGGAAAGACCCATCTGAAATTGGCAACTATAGGCTCATCTCACTCCTAAATATCGACTTAAAAATGTATGCCAAAATTTTAGCTAATAGACTTGGGAAGGTGTGGGAGGGCCTGTTAAGTTCTGAGCAAGCAGGGTTCGCTATGGACGCTCCTCAGCTTAATCATTTAGAAAATATTTCATCTAATTTCTGCTTCCAGGGCTCCTGAGCTAGAGGCAGTTCTCATGTCCCTGGATGCTGAAAAAGCCTTTGATAGAGTGGAGTGGCATTATATGTTCGCAGTTTTGCAGAAGTTCGGTTTTCCGCAATATTTCATTAAGCAAGTCAGTGTCCTATATTCCTGCCAGTCAGCTAGAATTCAATGTAACAACCTTATATCGGACGTTTTTCCCCTGTGTCGGGGCACCCGTCAGGGCTGCCTGCTCTCCCCGTTTCTTTTTAATTTGTATATAGAGCCTCTAACTAGAGTTCTAAATTTAGACAGGGCAATAAGGGGAATCCGTCTGAGTCGCCTTGAATGCAAACTATCACTGTTTGCCGATGATTTACTTATTCACATAGAAGACAGTAGGGAATCTCTCCCTTGGGTGTTACAAATTATTTCCTACTTTAGTCTGTTTTCAGGCTATAAGCTCAACAGGAACAAAACTACAGTGTATTCGTTGTCTACTCTCTTATCAAAGGACTGATGCTCATCATTGGGTTTACAGTGGGAAAATGATTATCTTGTATACCTCGGTATTAGAATATCTAGAGACCTTTCTAATCTCGCAGACCTTAATTTAACCCCTTTATTTAAAACTATCAAGAAAGACCTGGAGAGATGGAATACACTACCATTGTCTTTTTGGGGCCGGGCCAACACTCTCAAAATGGTAATTTTGCACAGAGTTTTTTATCCTTTATTTAATCTCAGTATTTATCTGTCCAAGTCTTTCTTTATGCCCCTTTGTAGGATCTGCTCTGATTTTCTTTGGAAGGGTAAAGCCCCATGTCGAGCGTACTCAAAGCTTACCCACTCTAGGGAGTTGGGGAGACTCAAATTACCGGATTTTTATGTTTATTATTTAGCTATTCATACTAAGCGATTTCTATACTGGTTATCTACTGCCGAGTCGGTTTCGGGTGCTACCTTTTGGTTAGCTCTGGACTGATCACTGGCTAAGTTTCATAAGTTGGACCTAGAAGCCCTGTTATATACTCCTTGGTCCAAGGCCCCGTTGGAGATAAGGAAATCCCCGTTAGGCTGGGACATGAGGGCTTTACAGCAACTTTGTTCCTTACTCCAAAAATCTAATTTAAGAGATCTTAGGCAACCTCTTCTCAATAATCTAAGCCTACGGATAGGCAATTGCCCAATTCGTACCTTTCCAGGCAAGTATTCTACCAAACTACGCTTGTCAGGCTTTGTTGTGGGCGACTCTCTTTTGCCGATTTCTGCACTGGTTTCAAAATTTGGGGTGGCTCAGAAAGATCTGTTGCAGTTGTACCAGATTCGCCAATGTCTATACTTCTTTTTGGGGAAGTTACCATAGTCAGAAGGAGCTGGAACCATGCTTGAAAGTTTGTGGGAAGTAGTCGAGGGACGGAAAGCTATAACCAAGTTGTATAAGACAATTTTGTCTTGCGTGATGTCCAAGTGTACCCCTATAGCCTACTATTGGGAAAATAATTTGAACAAAGGTTGGTCAGCTAAAACCTAGGAAAGGATTTGGATTGACACTTATTCTCTTATTAAACGGGATTGTCTTAGGAATATTCAATTCAATATCCTACATAATCTATACTTTACGCCCGCCAAGTTATTTTGGATTCATAAATTATCTTTGCCTAAGTGTGGGGATTTTGGGTGCGAATTCACTACTTTACATCATAAACTTTGGGCTTGCTCCAAAATTATTAAGCTATGGAATTCGGTCAGGCAGTGGGTGGCTCCGTATTTTAACATTTCAGCCTTTTTAATGAAGATATGTGTCTTTAAGGGATGTACGCCCAGATTCCTACCCTGTCACAAAAGGTACATGTAGCTATGGTTGCTATGGTCACTAAACTCCTAATTCTTAGGCATTGGCAGAATAAATGGGAGACCTCTTTTAAAGAATGGTGGGATGAGTTTCTTAATGCTTTAAATGCGGAGAGAAGTGTAGCTCGCGTTTTTCAAACTAGTGAGAAGTTTCATAACTGCTGGGGTGATTTTTTGTCAAGCCTTAGAAGTAAATTTAGATGTTAGTGTAAACTCAACTGCTCACTCGTTTTCCATTCCCTTAGGTCTTCTTACAGGAGGCCCCTGGGGCACATTTATTCCATTCGAAAGATTTAAACCCCCCAAGATAGGTTAAGCGGCTGACTTGTAGTTTCACTGGGTGTTTTTTTATCTTTCATCCCTTCTCCTTTGACATGTTTAGTATTCACCTGGCAACATTTCTTCTAGGGGTCTCTCCTCCTGTTCCTTCCACAGTATTGTTTGTATTCGACTTTCAATTGTGGATATTGTCAGGTTTCTGTCCTTTCTTCTTGTATCGGTACTTCATTTTACTAGCATAAATTATCATGGCTACTAATCGGACTGTTATATTGGGTTACTATGGTATCTGCTGCAAGAGGGTGGGGCAGGGGGGTTTGTTTTGTTTTCTTATGTTGGTTGGGTTTAGTATTTTATATTATATTTTCATGTATATATTGTTTGTTGTATGTCTATCAGGTATCATTTATTCATGGTAATGTTGGTTTTGTTTGTGTTAAGTAAAAAATAAAGTTAATTGCAAAAAAAAAAACACACTGTCAAAATCTGAAACTGTAAATTAAGTTTTCACAGCAGATGATTGCCGTGCATTCACTGTCATTTGTAGACTGTCAGCTACTCACACACAAACAAAATATCTTATTTCCCAGCCTATAGTTAGCTTCTACTGATTTACACTCCTTCAGATAGGATGCCAGCTTACCATAATGATAATAGCAATGGTGTGTGTATGGGGGGACATGGGGGAACAAATCAAAGCTTTAACAGCAGTTGTCATACATTAACAATTTAAATTATTTATGCTGTCTGGTCTCACTGAGGTGTCACCTTCTTTACTTGTGAACTTTATTAAGGAAATGAAAAAAAAAACATTGAAAGTTTCAACAAAACAGCTAGGACTTCATTCATAGCTGTGATTGAAAACCTACACGGTGTTCTGGCTGTACATGGTAGGGTAACATGATTTAATGTAATCCTACTAGAACCCTGCCAACCAGTCAGTTTGCTTTATACATTGCTGCATTATAATAATAATCTATTTGTTGCCTTTGTAACTACTCTGAATCCCTGTTCCTCAGAAATTTCTGTTGTTTCTTCTCATACTGTCTGAACATTTTATGATATCAGTAACATCAGGACAGGCCATTCATATGAATAGCATGGAATGGTATAACTTATGTCATTGCATGTCTTAGGAATATGAAAAGAAAGAGTAGTAGTTGGTGTGAAGAGTGGAAATCTACGTTGATCCTGAAGGTACCCAAAATTAGATAATGTATTTATCAAAAATTGATCAACGCATATACTAATACATAACTGCATGGAAAATAAAGTGGACGACAGGTAACTACGTACAGCAAAACTGGTTCCTATCATCTTTAAGAGGAGTTCATTAATGTGCACCCTATTTATCACATGTTGGTACTTGTATGTCTAAATCATGTCATCCTTTCTCTCCTCTATTCATGGGTTGACATGTTTAAGTCTTACAGCCTTCCTCATACATTATTTCTCCAAGACCATTGATCATATTAGTTGAGCTGTGCTGTACTGTCTCCACTGTGTTACAGTTTTCTTCATGTATGGACTCCAGTACTATGCGTAGTATTCTAGGTGCTATTACATCATTGACTCAGAAGAATGGGGTGGATCACCCCATTACTTCCACTGCTCATCTCCCTCCCTATGCATCCCATCACCCTGTTTGCTTTGCCTACTGTTTGTTGTTAGAAGGAAAAAAATATCCCACCACTGCCATGTAGGCACTGTGTAACCATGGACATGTCAGTTTAACTGCCATGTGTTTAACCTGTCTGCAATTTGTTTACAGAGAGCCTGAGAAAAATTGCTTCAGGTGTGGATTTGTCTGTGGCCACAGCCCCTCCTGAAACCTGAGCTAGCAGATCATGGAAGGTGAACAGGTAGACTCCCACTAAGGGAGGGGCTAGGTAGACAAGAGAGTGTTCCTTGGGGGGAGGTCTTGTGACTGGAGGAGCAAGAGAGTACTTACCCAGGAGCACAGCTGTGCACAGCCTTCTTGCTCTTTCACTTTTGCTGGAATTGAGAACAATTGTGTATCCATCAGTAACCCAGTCTCTCTTCAGATGTTTCTGGTAAAATGTTGCTTCAGGTAGACATGGGGAGGAGGGTATGTGTGTGTCCATCGCATATTCATATAAATCATTGATTTTAATAGTTCTACATGTGGTTGCCTGCCTGTTACATTTTTTTGGTTAATTGGGGCTGTTGAGCAAGCAACCTCACCCCTCCACCTCCACTTAGCTAGCCATGACTCCTTTGCTCTAAGGTCTAGCTGTCTTCCTCATGCCATGTGCTTCACAATTCCAGGTTTTGGAGTCGCATGTAGTTGTATCAGTTAGACTTGCAATTGTCAGTGTTTTTTATTATTATTATTATTATTATTATTATTATTATTATTATTTATATCCATCTGACCACTTGCAGGAAATAAAGGATTTGTAACTAAAAAAAAAGTGATCTTACTTTTGGGTAAATGGCAAAACTACAAATATTGGATCTCTTTAATTGGCCAAATTTTGTGAAGGCATTAAGGTTAGAGGGATATCTGGAAATTCAGGAGCTGTAACTTGCAACATTGTGTGCATGCTTGTGGTATTAAAGGACCAAGCTGGAAACATAGTATCTGTAACAGGCAAAATGTTGCTTTTCCTTTGTGTAGAGGGTTAAGCTTAAAATGTAGGATCTGTAACAGGCAACATTTGAGTTTGTTTAGGTCTCCACTGTATGCATGCTGGTATGTAGAAGGCTACATTCTAGGGTCTAAAAAGTGTTCCCAAGACTGTTAATGGTATTTTAGTAAATGTTTTAAAAAATCAGCACTGGCTTGCATTTTTCAGAATTTACAAGCTGAACTGCAGTGTTTTATGGACATTTGCCTTGTCTGGGAGGGCTGCTTGAACTACAGGCTTTTTGTCTTGGCTGCAGAGTCGCAAGTCTCCCTCCATGCTTGGCTTGCTTCTTTTGTTCTGGAGCCATGCAGTGTTACACCATAGTCTTTGTTGGTGGAGGGGGTGTAGGACAATGAAGGGTTTTCACAAAATTCAGATAATGTGTACTTGTAGCCAGTAAGTTCCTCTGGTGAGCAACAACATACATTATGCATGCAGGCTGAGAGTGCCAGTACACCAGTTTTGCTATAAAGACCAAAATAGGTTGAAAAAACATTTTCTCATTAACTGGCAAAGTTTGTCTCAGTCTGTAGGATTGCAACCCATTCTGGGTCATTGGGGGCCAGCTTGGGGGAGAAGGCTTGAGCATCCCACAAAATGCTCTCCTCCTCTAGGGAGGAGGGATACTGGGCTACTCTTGTACCCAAAACTAGTACTGCTGCTGGTGCAAGCATGGGCAGTGGTCTCAAGCTCACTGAGCTGGGAGGTAAGGATGCTGTTAGGCACTTGGCTGAAGCATGCATCAGCACGCTGCTAGCCTAGACATATGTCTTTCCCACTGGCGCCCTCTGGGGTCAGGAACTAAATGGGAAAATACAAAAATCCTTGGTGTTGAGCAGCTTGATGCTGTGATCCTGGTATGCCGGGACCCAACAAGGAGTGCTGGGTGGGGCTACTGGTATGCTGGGACCCTGCAAACAATGGAGGTGTTATCCCTGAGCCGCTGACCAGGGAAAAGTAAAAATTTTTTTTTAAAAAGTACTGTAAACCCACTGTACCCAAGTACAAATGTCATAGCACCTACTGATTTTGACATGGATCCAGAAGATTTGATTCTTAAACTGGAGATTTAAGTATACTGCATACTATAGATGTTTAAAGATGTTAGGGTTCGTTATATCCAATTTTAACAAAGTGTATCATCAACACACACTTCATTACGGTATTTGCATCTTTTTATATGATTGGTTTTAACAATAATTTATTTATGTAAAACTAGGGATCAGGAATTGCTCACTGAGCCAAGGCTCATTTCTAGGTCTGATTCAGCAAAAGGATACAAGAGACAAAAATACAGGCAGGTGAAAAATAATGTGGACATCAGTGTGGTGCAAATAAGCATAAAACAGTGTACAGTGCACCTGTAATTATCCACCACTCTATTATCCACCACCCTTCTTTTTGCCAGCCTGATCTCCTTTGCTGTTCTCTCTCTTTGAAAATTCCCTTTGTTATCCTCCACCCTCTCTATCTGACATCCACCATCACTTTCTAGTGTACAGACTGTATCTTTCTCTGGATATTCTCCCTCTATTATCCACCATATCACTGGCATTGAAGCAGTGCATTATGATCCCAATTTATCAGTTGTAGTAAACGTCTTCAGAAGAAATATTTTACAGTGCACTGCTGAAGACTATGTCACCCTTGAGAATGGCTGTGTGGTTTTTAACAAGATCATTGATAAAGAGATTACTGAATCTGTCAGGGGTAATGAAAAGGAAGAGTTCATGTTAAGAACAAGAGTGGATTTTAACATTGTTTTGCTTTTCTGGGGCATGGACCAGTACAGCTAAGCCTCTACTTGTACATCTTGACTAATGCAGGTCTTTCATGGCAGTCAATGAAATTAAAAAAAAGCCTCTACTATAGCAAGCTCTAGTCCTCATGCTAATCTTCTTCATTGTTGCAGATGGCCACGTATGATTAAAAGCTCTTTAAGAGCTACACTTAACTGGGACCTGGCAGTGCAATGTACGGATTCCAAAAAAATCCAGTGTGAGTCATTGTCACCTCATTGTTAGGGATACCAGCTAGTGTCCAAGCTGTGATCAGTGGTGGGATACTGTTAAGTCACTAGCTTCCAGTGTTCTGAGCTTGTGGGTTTGATTCTCAAAGGTCAGCTCAAGCTGCTCCAATGGCAGCTTGCACCAGCTTCTGATGCACCGGGGATCCTGTGCCCGATTTACTATCGGGTAAGGCAGCAAAGTCCAGCAGCTTGCAGCAAAGGTAGCCATGTGCCAGAGAGAGGGTGAACCCAAGAAGTTTGCTACAAGCTGCTTGTGCTGTCGGGCAGCACTTAGGCCTGTGTAAAATATACAGTCCATGGTAGTCTAGTGGGCCCTAGAACTCCTGTTAATATAAGTACCAAAGTCCCCAGTGATCTAGCAAACCCCACCAGCACCAATCTACCTTACTAATAAGTATTTATTCCCTGGTGGTTTAGCAGACCTCCCCAGCCATGATCTTCTTGACTAATAAAGTATGTATTCCCTGTTGGTCTAGTGGACTCCCTTAGACCTGATCTGCCTGTATAATAAAGTATTTGTTCCCTCTTGGTCTAACAGATGCCCCCAGCCCCAATCTGCCTAAATACTAAAGTATTTATGTGTAGCACTCCCCCCCCCACCCTGATCCACCTGAAAAATTATGTATTTCTTCCCTGGTGGTCTAGTGGACTCCGACCCCCCACCCCTGGAGGCATTGCCTCACAACACCACTCCCCAACCATTCTCAAACCAGAAACTGAGACTGCCCTCCTCTCACCACCATGCACAGCCACTGACTAAACTGCAAGAAACACATACTGTAAAAGTATACGCTCATGTGACTTACATAATAAAGTCAATCAATGAGTGCCAACTGTATACAGTATGCACTCCATGCAGTTCAGTCAGTAGCTGGCTGTGGTGATGAGAGGAGGGCTGAGCTAGTGACTGGCAAGAGAATATATGGGGAGAGGTGGTGGGGCACTTGCACCTGGGTTGAGGGGTGAGGGTCCATTAGACCACCAAGGTAGGAATACATTATTATTTGGGTGGATCAGGTTGGGGAGGCCACTAGATCACCAGGGAATAAATATCTTAGTATTCAGGCAGATTGGGGCAGGGGGTCCGCTATACCACCAGGGATAGAGATGAGTTTATGTAACAGGGGTCAGGGTTGTGGGGACCGGTAGCCACCAGGGATGAGAATGAATTTATTTCAGTGAGGATCAGGGGTGGGAGGACCACTAGCCACCAGGGACAGTAATTCATTTATTTCAATGGGGATCAGGGAGAGGCAGCCGTGACACATTGGCACACTAATCCTCTCAGAGAACACATATCTACATACCCATATACTAGCCCTGGCTGGTTTAAGGGTACTTAGAAATTTGCCCTCTGGGAGGGTTTAGAGAATCCCAGTATCAGGGATATGGCAGCTTGCAGCTGCCGCAAGCCCCCTAGCACCATGCTGAAGCCCACTTTGTGTCACAAGGATGGTGCAAGCCCTCTTTGGTGCATGCAGCCTGTGGTTGATGCAGGCTGTATTTGAGAATCACTCCCAGCACATCTTTTGGTGCAAGTGGTACTTTATACCATTCCTTGTGGTGCAAGCCCCTTGCACCATTCCAGGTGCTTTGAGAATCACCCCCTGTGTCTCCATGTACTGTAAGCGGTGATATGCCCCACTTTATTATGGCAAGTGTCCCTCATTTTCCTACAGTTTTTTTTGTTAGTCTTTGGTAACTGGGTATGGCCCACTAGACACAAGGGCCTATTTTCAGGGGTGACCTGGGAGCACTGAGTTGGTTAAGTGACTTGCTCAGAGTCACACAGTATGCAAGCAGAGGTTGTGGGATCAAACCCTGGTCTGTTGGATGTACCAGGTTTCATTCACAGCTCATTACTCCAAACTCTAGGCTATACTAGAGTAACTATACTTGAGTAACATTGCCCAGCATTTCGCTGACAGAATGTTAAGAGGTATATAGTGTCTGCCATGCAGGTTGTGGGTTTTATCCCAGCCTTCCCATAGTCACTCCCTCTCCCTTTCTCC
This sequence comes from Neoceratodus forsteri, assembly GCA_016271365.2. Taxonomy (NCBI): domain Eukaryota; kingdom Metazoa; phylum Chordata; order Ceratodontiformes; family Ceratodontidae; genus Neoceratodus; species Neoceratodus forsteri. The sequence goes on from JADMNL010000022.1 coordinate 133,719,833, forward strand.
CTGGACTTGACTGCAGTCTGATAAGAGAGGAAGACTGGGATGCAAAAGTGAAAGTGACCATGACAAATAATGTCAAGTGATTCCTTTAAGGTTAACTGATAATTAATGAGACATGGACTAAGCTAGATTTTAATTGCCATGCTGTGGTTTTTAAGAATTTCTTTACCAAGCTGCACACAAATGAAGAAACTGAATAGTTAATACCTAATCATTGCCATATGTGCTAATTTTCCCATATTTTATTAATGCAAAACAACACACACCCCTTTTTTCTGCCACCCTCTATTATCCACCAGAAAGCTGATGCACCAAAGCTGGCAGATAATATAGGGTGCACTGCATGTAACAAACAGTGTAAAGCTGATAAAAAATAAACAACATAATGTAACATAATTAAACTACAAGAGTGATATGTACAAAAGGAGTGTAAAATAACAAAGGTGCAAATGAGGTACACAATGGATGTGGTACAGAAATGTGGGCCTGACAACAACTGAATCAAAGGTAAAAATTAGAATAATGATAAACCTGGCATGGGATGATATCCAGCTGAGATTCTTACTTAATCCTATATGCTATAGAATATGACGACTAAAATTACCAAAAGAAAAATTCCTTACAGCTACCTGCATTGCCACTTCACTTTAAATGATTTTAGACTGTTACTCCCTGAAGATGACTTTCACTAACTTTTCAGTTCCACCGATGTTTCCAAATAGGTATTCCAGGTGAACATCTGTCCACAATTTATTATGACATGCTATGATGTGAACATGCCATGTGGATATTGTACAAAAAATACATAAATACCATAATGTAATGAATGCATACTGCAGCGCATGACCACAAACCACCACTAATTCTATGCAATGAACTACACTCTATAAACAGCACAACCTGTTCTCCTATACTATTAGTACAGTGTTGTGCTGCAGCTCCATAAAGCACATTTCACATGGCACTAAGTGTGGTTCTTTCATATTGGAGTGCCCAGTGCAAGCCCCCTCATTATGAGGCTTGCCTATTGGGGATATGGACCTTGTTTCCCCGGGTGCTGTGGTCCAAGGAGCCCTGTTGGGATTCAGGCCAGTGCTCCTCCTTGGTTCTTTGTGGCAGTTGCCACTGGCTGCTCCTGCTCCTGCTCCTCTGCCCCTAAAATGGGAAATGGGGCTGAGATTGTATAGTGTCCTGTGCTGGTGGGTGCATGGGGCAGGTTTCTGCCCCCATAGGGGCTCTGCAGGTAATAATGGTGGCTGCATTAGAGTAAGCAGTACGACACATGCTCAGCAGAACTTTAAGGAGACGTGGCTCCATAATATGATTGACTGGATCAGCCATGAATTTGGGGGAATTCCGGACTTCAGGGCAGGCAGCAGAGCTGAGATATGAACAGTGGGTGCTGACAGGTGTAGTGTGGCAACATTTCCAGTCCCTGGACAGGTGAAGGACTGGAAAAAATTATTCTGAAGTGCACATTTGCACCCACATAAAGGAAGATGGTGCAAAAGGCTGTCTTCTCTTTTGGGAGCCCCATAAGACAAATGAGGCCCCTAACCAGAGCAGGCAGTAGGGCCAGGTCAGATAATTAACATTATCTCCAAGTGCACCAACCTTACAACAGCTGGTTAGCTACCAGCTCCTGGTGAGGTACCCACTTAAACCAACAAACATCTCTCTCACTGCCACTGGGGGAAAAACTGGCTGCATGTGCAGGGGTGGAAAGGGGACTGTGTGTGGGAAAAGTGAAGTGGAAATTGTCTACATAGTTCCCACTGTCTCCCATTTCTCCTATGCCCTTTTATTTTTCTTCACCCTTCCCTTTTAATAAATTGGAGGCTTGTACATATTACAATTCATGTTCATGGTCTTTGCATAGTGTTTACTTCTATTGTGTTAGATGGAGTTAAAGATGTGTGGGAGGGAGAAGAATAATTGTTCCTTGGGGGGAGGTTAGGGCACAGCTGGTAGCTTATTATACCCCTGCCCCAGGTAGAGGCACCCAACTCTTTTTCTTGTACCCTGTCAGTGTCCTGTACCCAAAAGAACACAAGCTGACCTCCTGATAGGTTGGTTGGTTGGGGGGGGGGTGCCAGCCAAGTATGTACAGACCCCCAGTACATTCTGGAGGTGCCACAGGGATCCTCCTACATACTGCATAGACAGTTCTAGAAGCTGATCTGGGAATAAAATGCAACATAGCCCCCCACCAATCTATTTGACAAAGGCAGAATGGTACTCCAGGATTTGAAAGATTGGTGCAGAGGGGAGTAATGTGACTGGAGAAAGGCAATCTTAGTTACTAGGATTTCTGAAGGGTTTGATACGTCCACAACTGTTGATCAATAAATTGCTTTGGAGTGTTTTGACAATTTAGAGATTCAAGGAGTAAAGTACGACTGTGCTAGTTAAAGTGTGACTGCCGTGATCAAAAGTGGGTCTGAAACTGATGTTGACCAGTTACCCAAAGCTTTCTCCCCATGGGGGAATGGTTCCACCTGGACCTTAATGACTCATAGCAGTGCCAAGAAAAATCTCAAGGGTCCCACAGATGCACATCATTTTAAAGCAAAATTGATCTCATGGTTGATATCAGAAGGGAAGACTCACCAAGAAGTGCAGGAACTACACAAGTCTGACAGTGTCTCCCCACCCGATCAACCACCGTATTGGTTTGCTGCTTGGGCACCTGATTGAGGAACAGGATCCCACCCAAGGATGAAGCCCTTCTCTGGGAGAAAGAACATGCCTTCTGGAGAACATTATTTTGAAATGTGGATGTATCAAGCTACTCCCATGGTGCAAGATCTCCATTCTCCCAAAGTCAAGAAAAAACACTGACTGTGGGAAAGCTTTAGAGGACCTGCTATGGACAGCACTGGCCCTCTGCAAGCTACACAACCTGATGCTACTGTCTAAATGTATCTCACCACCCTTTAGGAATGTTTGGGAGCACTGACATTAGCATACACATCCTGAGAAAGCTGCAGGGAACAGTGCAATGAGAAGATGAAATGCTATCTGACCATTTGACACGTCTCAAACAATTAATGCAACAAGCCTACCGTAAGAGACATGAATAGGCTGCAGACAGAGCATTTCCTAGAGGAAGCTGGACACTTGGAAATGTTTCTGATAAAGCTGAATTTGAAAGAAGGGCTAAATAATCCCCCTTCCTATGGCAAACTAGTAGATGAGGTCCAAGAAAGAGGACCTAGGTGCACTGTAAGGCCCAATGGCAGCCATTTAAGAATAATAGAGACCCCTCTTTCCAATGTCTCACCTTGGTGAGACACCAGTGAAATGGAGGTCCTGAAAAAACAAGTGAAATAATTGACTAAACAGGTTGCCGTACTACGGGCTACCAGAGAACTAACTTAACGGGTGGCCTTTCCATCCTCAGTGGTTCAGAAATACTACTCTGGTAGAAATTCTGCCCTACTGGAAGCTGGAAAAGCAACTGCTGCAACTAATGAGGGCATCTTCTGCTTCCGATGCGGGGAAGATGAACACCTCAAGATATATTGGAGGAAAACCCAAAACTCTCCTTTGGTAGTGCAAAAAGATGTAAAAAGAGAAATACAGTATATACAGGGAAACACCAGGGGGACCCAGTAAGGGAGCAAACTGCAACCCTGAACCAGAAATGCTCCATGAAAATGACACAACCTACTACAAGTACTGACCACATTATCCCCCCTGAGACTGATAGGAAGGTCTGCCAAGGTCCCTGCTAAGACTGAAAGTGTGGACTGCATTGTTTGACTGGATAGCAGTGCCCAAGTGACTGTAGTGTTTGATGGCAGGTACCAGAAACATTTGTGTCAAGTGCTCTTGCAACCATTTGAAGGACTAGCTGTCCAGAGGGTGAGCAGTCAGTGTTATCCATATTGGGGGTACATCATCATTCAAATAGAATTTCTCCAAAGTGTTGCTGGAGTTCAGGCCCCTATGGAAACCCTTGCCTTGCTGTCCTCAAATACCAGAATGAGACATGAGATAACCATGGTGATTGGAACCAACACCAACATGTTTCAATCACTGGCCCAGTTATGCTAAGAAATGGAGGGTCCACAGTACCTCCACAGTCTAGGGATGCACTCCTGATCCACACAATCTATAAGAAAGGGCCTCCTGCCAGTATGCTAGAAACCAAAGATGAGCATGTAGGAGTGATTCACAGAAATAAATACCCAGCCATTGCCACCCCCCCCCCCGGAGCTGACTGTCATGTGATGGGAGAAATGGAATTGGAATCACCAGCCAGCACCTCACTTTCACTGTAGACATGCCCACTGATGGAGCACAACCTTATAGCCTACTTGTGAAGAAATTGGTGTTGCCGGGCCCCTGTACCCCCAACAGAGTTCAGAAGATTCATGTACTGTAGAGGAATGGGACTGATAAGGAAGTGATTGTTTGAAAGGGATGAACCTTAGCTCATGTATACCAAGTGGACATGGTACGAATTATGGTCCCAGGCCAAGTCACTTGTGCAAGGCTTGACCATAATTTGTTTACCTTCAGAGACTCTCCACTACCAGAACAGTACAAGTGGTGACTGAGACAGAAGTTAGCCAAGAAGATCAATGTCTTTTCTACCAGCCAGCTTGATGACAGATGCGCTTGATGAGAAGATCATCATATATGTGTGAATTTTGAGACAGATCCCAACATCTAGCCCCAGCTGATGTGGAAGACATTTGAAAACACATACAGGAATTGCTAGCTGCTGGTATTATCTCTGAATCAAGAGGCCCTTATGCATCCCCCATTGGGGTAGCCTGCAAGAAAACTGAGGCCATTCATTTGTGCATTGATTATTGGACTTTAAACAAGTGTACTATAACAGATCAATACACCATGCCTTGTGTGGAGGATGCTCTTGCCTGCCTCACCTGCAGTATATGGTTTTCCGTCCTGGATCTTCAAAGTAGGTATTATCAACGTCCCATGGTTGAAAAGGACAAAGATGAAACAGCTTTCATTTACCCTGTGGAGTTTTATTAATTTGAAAGGATGCCACAAGACAAATCAGGGCACTGGCAACTTTCCAGCAGTTAATGGAAAAAGCTGTAGGGAACATGGACTTACTACAAGTCCTGGTCTACTTGGATGGCTTGATTGTCTTCAGACACACCTTAGAGAAACATGAAGAATGCCTGATGAAAGTCCGGGATTTGAGGAATTTGGACTTAAAGTGTCAATCAACAAATGTCAGCTCTGCCAGCCCACTGTAAAATATGTTTGACATATCATCTCTGCAGAAGGATTCAAAACTGAACCTGCAAAAGTCAAGGCCCTCACCACCTGGCCTAGACCCCATAATCTGAAAATTCCAAAATCCATCCTAGGTTTCTGCGATTATTATTGGAGATTTCTTTAGGATTTCTCCAGGGTGATCTGACCGATTATGAATCTCACACGGGGGGATGGGAATGGGCTGGGGGTAGTCTTATATCAAGAGTACCCAGAAGGACTGAGACCAGTTGCATTTACAAGTCCGAACCTGACAACTGAGGAAAAGAACTACGCAGTGCATAAGCTAGAAATTTCAGTATTAGAATGGGCTGTTACCAGTCAGTTCCATTACTACCTCTATGTGGCCAGATTTACAGTACAAACTGACAACAATCCCCTTACTGTAGCTATGTTAACACCACTGTAAATCTGGATGCAACAGTACACAGCTGGTTGTCTGCCCTTTCCACATATGACTAAATACTGGAGTATTGGCGAGGCTTAAACAGCATAGATGCTGATGCCTTGTCTTGCCACACTCATCCCTCAAATGGGAGCCTATGGACTTAAATGGCCCCTGCAGCTGTGAAAGCCTCATGTGCCAAATTTGTGACAATAGATAACTAGGCTCCTGTCATTCACACCACAGCCATTGACACAATGGGGTCCCACCCTGATGCTATACCTGAAGCTTACTACAACATTGCAGATTTTGATTTTAATCATTTTCCCCAGTCAAACATGTGAGGGCAATGACAGATGCAGTGACAAGACCCTGGACTGAGAGGTGAGGTTGCAGCTTTGGAAAATGGCAAGGGCCCAGACCAAGTGAACCATGACCATCCTGATGCTCCAGTTTTGCTTAGGGACTGGAACAAGTTGTCCTTGAAAGATGGACTTCTTTTTCAGACTGTCCAAGACCCCAAAACAGTGTTTCTTTGCAATCAGCTAGTACTATTGTGGAAGTTCTGCAAAGTTGTCCTTAGAGTCCTGCTCGATGATATGGGACACTCGGATTACAGTGTACTCTGAACCTTGTGCGTGGGCGATTCTTTTGGCCATGAATGGTATCCAGTGTGCAAAAGCACTACAAGAACTGTGCTAGGTGCATCTAGCAAAAGACCTTGCATGGAAGGCAGCACCTCTAGTGAATATCAAAACCAGTGAATATTTCAAGCTGGTATATATGGATTTTCTGTCACTGGAACCAGACAGTAAAGGGTTCTGCAACATTCTGGTCATCATGGACTACTGCTCCAGGTATTCCCAGGCCTACTCAACAAAAACCTGAAGGCCAGAGCCATTCTTCAGAAACTCAAGGAGTTAGTGACTCATTATGGTACCCCAGTATATCTACTCTGATCAATGGCCTGATTTTCAGAGCTGTCTGGTAAAAAAAAAAATTGCATCTCGTGGAATCCAGCAATCTCTCACCACCCCTACCATCCTCGAGGGGACTCACAACCTGAAAGGTTTAATCATACATTATTAAACATGTTAGGCACATTGGACCCTGACAAGGAAAAAAACTGGAGCCAGGACATCCCCAAGTTGGTCCACGCTTATAATTGTAAAAGAAATTGTTCCACAGATGTGTCCTCTTATCTTTTAATGTTTGACCAAGAAGCATGTCTGCCTGTTGACTTAGCTTTTGGAGTGTCTGCTGACAGAGCCACAGAAGAGACCTATCTGGAATACACTAAACACCTCAAATGTCAACTTCAGGAATCCTATTAATTGTCCCCAGAAGCTGCTGGCAAAGTCAGTGCTGCCAATAAACTCGGGTATGACCAAAAAGTGTGTCATCAGGTATTACAAGTTGGGGATAGAGTTCTCCTCAGAAATATTGGCCTGCTTGGAAAGCACAAGACAGCTGACCACTGGTTGTCTGAGTCTTATGTTGTTTTGGAAAAGCTAACCGATTTACCAGTGTACCACATCTGTCAAGAATCTGACAGAGGGATTGTAAAAAGTATTCACTGTGACCATCTCCTTCCCACTGGTAAGCTTGAGCCCATTCCAGATACTGTAACATGGCTTGGGCTGAGATCTACCAAAACCTGACTGTGTAATCAATCCAAAGAAAAGATGGCACCACTTACCTCCCATGACCCAGCTTTGGGCATTGACATGGCTCCATCACCTGCCCCAGCTGACAGTGCAAACAGTGAGAAGGTCGATGTAATATACTGGTGTCAACCTCCTGCAGATGTACTAAAGGCAACATTGATAACTATAGAATGGCCCCAAGCAAGTCACAAAGAGCCAGACCCCTTACGTTGTTTGAGTTCAGATGCAGGTGCCCTTGCAATAAGGGTAACACCAGCTGAAGGACTGGAAGTATCATTTGGGGACATGGATGTGGAAGCACTGGTGGAGGAATTTGCAGCAAAGACTGATTGGATGCCTGCTAGCTCCTGTGTTGGATGAGTGCCGTAAGAGGGTAGTGCACTCCCTATTCCTAAGGTAGTACCTCGAAATTGCAGTCGAGCATGTAAACAATTTTGCAAGTGATGGATTAGCTGACGTGGTCTATGGCACTGCCCCAACCTCCTCCCTCTCCAAATTAGACACTCTTATCAACTCCTTCTGCCATGTTGCCTCCTCTCTTCTTACCCATCACTGTCTTCCCTATGATCCACTCTCCCTTGCCCCACTATCTCACAGGAGAACTATCCACTGTGCCTCCCTAATTGCTAAATATTGGTTCATCTCCCTTCTCCCCTACCTCTCATCCCGCCTCATACCAGTCAAATTCACAACCTACTCTCTTCACCAAGGAGATTCATGTACTTTTTCCATCCTTCATCCTCACACCTCTGCAGGTCAGTCCACCTTCTCATACTATCTCCCTCTCTTCTGGAATAACCTGTCCTCTGACCTTAGTCTTGCTTCCCCTTTCTCATCTCTCAAAAGACTCCTCAGACTCCTCCCAGCTCCCCAGTGCCCCCAGTGCTCATAACCCCCCACCTCCCCCCTCTGATTCTGTGTGCACACCCTTGTGCTTTCTTTCAAATCCTTCCTTTCTGCAATTACAGGTCTCTGCTGTCCTGAGCTGGTTACCCTCCTGATCTCAAACTCAACCCCTGCTTGCTTCAGACCCCTCAAAAGAGGCCTCAAAGTGTGTTAAGCTAAACTATTATGCTTATGTAGTCTTGCATTTTAATAATTGTGCCTTACATTGTATACATTGTGCCTAACCATATTGTACTCTTGTATATTTCTGTAAATTTAGGTAAATAACGTATAGTGTAACTTCATTCTACCACTGAGTTACTTTTAACCGGGTCACACCTGTAAATGAGCCTTGGCTCAGTGTGCCTTTCCCAGTCATCAATTTTAAATAAATAAATAAATAAAATTAATAAACCACCCATGAAGTTAACATAAGGCCCCCTGTGCCTCCTCTGAGATACCCATCCAAGCAGTGCATAAGTATATGATGCCCAGTGTCTGTTCCATGCTCATTTCTGAACGTTACTGTACTGAATTGTACATTGGGGTTGCTAAATGTACTGCTACTATGCCTATCTGAGTTAAAACTGATGCCTATTGGATAGAGAGGATGCTGGTATCTAGTTAGAGACTGTACAACAATGGGGATATGTTCAAAAGGCCTTACAAACTAGGAATTGAATGTCTAGTTAGAAATGTTCCTAGAAGTATAATGTATTTCAGACTGCTTATTTGAACTCTGAGACTATGTGGACATTAAGGTAGTGTCTTGTCGAGGGTACCAAGCTTCTGGATTGGAGAGAGTGTAAGCTCCCCTATTATGGGGCTTACCTGTTGGGGCTAGAGCATCTTTTTCCACTGGTGCTGTTGTCCAAGGACCCCAGGTGGGATTCATGACAGGGCCCCCCTTGGTTCTTTGCAGCAGCAGCTTCCAGCTCCTTTGCCACTAAAATGAGAATCAGAGCTGAGGCCTTATAGTCTCCTGTGCCGGTGGGTGCATGGGGCAATTTTCATCACTAGTCAGGGGCTATTTTCATGGCCAGCTGCTACCGGTGATCATGGTAGTTGTAAGAGAGAATAAGCACTACAGCGAATGTATGACTGAACTTAAAGAGACTGCAGTTCCATGATATGTTTGGCCAGATCAACTATGAATTGGGGGCATTCCTAGCTTTAGGGCAGGCAGCAGAGCCAAGATTTGAACTGTGGGCACCGTCAGCATAGCATTGCAGCCTCCCAGTCCCTGCACAGGAAAGGGGACTGAGAATTGTTCTTCTGAATTGTGCATCTGCATCCACATTAAGGAGGATGGAGCACATGACCGCCTCATCTTTTGGGAGCCCTGAAGGACAAATGAGACTCCTTACCAGCAACTTGGGCCAGGTCAGTTTATTAACAGCCCTGAAATGGGCTTAAGCTAAGGTCAGGAAGTCTGCAAAAGGATGGCAGCATATTGTGAATATATATGGCATCACCAAGGGATTTCTCAGCTGAAAGGGTTGCTGGGAAGGTCAAAGTTGAACTACCATTTGCCTGGGAGTGGGCTGACCAATCAGAATGGGTGCTAGATGCTAATATAAAAAGGGCTGTGCTTAGGGATTGGAGAGGAGTTCAGACAGAACTGAGAGGAGAAAGAGGATGGAGACTGGTAGAGGGGTGGCCCATAATATAGGCACTGGGGAAAGGGCACCTACAATAATGGTGACCCCTTCCCCAGCACATTTCAGGGATTCCTAGGCAGGGTAGAGTGGCCGGATATGGGGGCGGGCGAATATAGTGACTTGTCGATGCTATATATATGCCTGGGGGGGGAGCAAGTGTGCACAGTAGGGGATGGGAGGGGTTGTGCCGTGGTGGTTGCTGAGCCAACCTCATGGCGAGATGGGTGGGTTGCCAGCTCTGGTTGGCAGGGTATGTGGTTTGGGTCCGGGTGCTGGTGCGTTTTTGTTGCACCAGGCCCAAACCATTTTTTTTATGTTTTCATCCCCCGACATGCATCCCCCTGGAGCTGAGAATCTTTTAGTAGTGGGGTGTGGGGTGAAGCCCCCCATGTGTGGGGATGGGGACCCAGCCTCCCCACAGAAAATGTTAAAAGTAAGTCCCCTGTGCCGTTTTCCTGTGTGCTGGGGTGTCACAGTAGTGAAAAAATTTTTGTCACTGTGATTTTGTGATAACAGCGATCACCTTTAGGCTTTCACAATTATCACATAGAACTGGTAGAGGACAGCTGCCAAATCTATAGGCAAGCTATGGGGATGAAGTTCACCACCAGAAAACAAAGTTTCAAGGCAGGGTAACATGCTCTCTTGCTTTTCCAACTGGGAAGTTATCTAAACTGCTTTCCTGTTTCCTAACCATGAAGCAACCAAACTGGTCTGGTGTGAGTCTGAAAAGAAACCTACCCTGATTTAGGTTCCAGCAGAACCAGTTGAGCAAGTATGACATCCAGGGGAACCACTAGCTTGTGTGAAGTCTTGGGCTAGTCAAGTGCTCCAGAGGCAGTGGCTATCCTTCCCCTACAGCCAGGTGGGGGTGTCTGATCTCTCCATCTGGGGGGTCTTGAGCAAAGTCTTTGTGTGCAAAAGATGACGAAAGGTCCAAGGGGCAAAGACAATGAAAGGCCCATTAAGGGTGATAGAATCAATGTCTGCCTTTCAGCCTGCATCTTCTGTTCATTGAGAGGCTGCCTCCTGTATTTGGAATGGCACAGCCAATCAGTATCCTTCAAGAGAACCTCCTGAACTCTTCAAAACTATGAGTACCTCAGGGCTGCAGCCCCAAGGAGTTAATTGAAAGTAGTTACTCAGATAGTTAGAATGAGGGGTGAAGTCCTTGGAAGGACTTTGTAATTTTCAGGAGAAGCCTAGGCAGAAGATTAAAAAGACCATTCATCCCACCCTTTTGTGGAAAATGAATAGGGGTACCTTTAAATAGTTCTTCTTTTCAAGTCCCAAATTAGTGTTTCCACTGTATCACCAAGTGCACCAACCCTGCAACAACTGGTTAACCAGCAACTCGGTGAGGTACCCACCACAACTGATGAATATATCTCTCATTGCCACTGGGGGGGAAAGCCGGGTGCACCCGTGGGGGTGGGATGGGGACAGTGTGTGGGAAAAATAAAGTGGAAATTGTCTATGTAGTTCTCACTTTCTCCAATTTGTTCATATGATCGTTTGTTTTCTTTACCCCTCCCTTCTAATAAATCAGAGGTTAATGCTGACAATGTGAATGCACTAGAAATTAAGGAATCATTAATCTTCTCTGATCACAACCTTATTTTTTTTAAGTACTGTAATTTACTGGTTAAATTAACCGGTAGGACTGAAGTTAGGGATCATCAAAAAGCTGATTTTGATAAAATAAGATATAAATTGAATGACTGTAATTGGAATTCTGATGATGACACAGTGGAAACATTATGGTTAAAAATAAAGGAGTATATTTTAACACTTGAAAATGACCTTGTTCCTTTAAAAAAAATAAACAGGGGAGAGTTCTCATCTGGTATATGAATAAAATACATAAACAAAGTATTAGGAAAAAACAAGCATATTAAGCCATGAAGAGGGAAAATAACCCATATAATATATATGCTTATAAAGCAGTTAAGATATACAAAAAGAGCAACAAGGAAACAAAAATCAGATCTTGAATTTAAGTTTGCTCACACAAGGGGCAATGGTAAAACATTTTTCGCCTATATTAACAACACAGCCAATAATAGAGAGGTTGGCCCTATTAAAACACAAGATGAAGAGGTGAGGGACCCACAACAAATGGCTAAGGCTTTTAATAAATAATTCTGTAATGTGTTTCACAAGACAACCACACCTGTATCGTGTCAGGATCATGCAATTACAGTCACTCACTATCCTACTATAATGTCAAAAAGTGGAATAACAGATAGGTTGAACAAACTTGATATTTCTAAATCTGCAGGACCTGATCAACTCCATCTGAAAATTCTGAAAGAAATAAAGGTCTGGCTAGTTGAATCCTTGTATAAACTATTCTCCATGTCCTTGATATCTGGGGAGGTTCCCAGGGACTGGAAAGAGGCCAAGGTGGTACCAATTTATAAAAAGAGGGACAGGTCTGATGTGGAGAATTATAGACCGATAAGCCTTACCTCAATTTTGGGAAAGATTTTGGAGTCCTTATTAAAGGATAGGTTGGAAAAAGATCTAGAAAACAAAAATATTAAAGATACTACCCAGCATGGATTCAAAAAAATAGATCATGTCTGACAAACTTGCTTATATTCTATAACAGGATCAGTGATATGTTGGACAACAAAAATCCAGTGGACATCATCTATTTGGACTATCGGAATGCATTTGATAAGGTCCAACATTAACTTTTGATAAATAAAATGATGGGACTGGGTATTAATAAATATATTGTCAGTTGGGTAAGGAATTGATCACATAATAGTACCCAGAAAGTTAGATTGAGAGGTTATCTTTCTGAACAGAGATCAGTCGGCAGTGAGGTGCCCCAGGGATCTGTCCTGGAGCCAGTTTTGTTCAATCTATTTGTTTCTGACATGAATGAAACACTAAAGAATTATTACGTTAAATCTGCTGATGATTCAAAATTGTGTGCCTATGTAGGGAATGTGCAAAAGGTGACTGGACTGCAGCATGATTTGATACAATTGCAGAGATGGGCGAATGAAAATGAAATGTAATTTAATGTCAACAAATGTGTCATCCTGCATCTAGGGGCTAAGAACATACAGAAGAAATATTATCTTAATAATCAGGTTTTAAAATCAGTCACCCAGGAAAAGGATCTGGGTATTCAAATTAATAAGGACGTTACCTACTCATCCCATTGTAAAGAAATGGTAACCAAAACAAATAGAATTATTAGTATGATCCAGAGATCATTTGTATCAAGACATAGAGCATGTATTATGCCTTTGTATAGAGCATTGGTTTGACCACATTTGGATTATTGCAGTCCCCTGTGGACTCCCTATTTGAGGAAAGATGTAAATGCCATTGAGAGAGTTCAGCAAAGAGCAACTAGGATGATTAGAGGAATGTCTGGTGTGCCATATGAAAATAGACTGCAGTTCTTGAATTTGTATAGCTTAGAGAAGAGACAATTGAGAGGGGACTTACTTTATATGTTTAGAATTTCTAAAGATTCAGGGATGTTGAAGGAACTGGTTATAAGTTACTCAGTTTATAACTTTAATCTTAGGAGTCATAATCAACAAATACATTAATGTATCCACATAACAACAAAAGTAGGCATTTTTTTCAGTCATAGAATTGTGGGTGTGTGGAATAAACTTACCTCTGAGTTTGTCAATTCTGATACCACTGATGCCTTTAAAAGTAAACTTGATGAGTATCTGCTATAAGGGCAGGGAAATAAACCCCTTGACTAGGGAAGTCAGACATAATAGGCTTTGAAGTCTTCTGCCTGACGTAATTTCCAAGTATAGTTCCAAGTATAGTGCATTTTACAATTTGGTTCATAGTCTTTGCATAGTGTTCTCTTCTATTGTGTGAGAAGGAGTTAAAGGTATGGGGAAGGGAAAAGAATAATTGTTCCTGGAGGAAGGTTAGGTCACCATCAGTAGTCTTATTTTACCTCTGTCCCGGTGTAGGCATCTCTTTTCTTTGTACCCTGTCAGTGTTCTGTACCTGAAAGAACACAAGCCAGTCTCCAGATAGGTCGGTTGGTGAGAGGGTGCTGACCGAGCACGTACAGACTCCCAGCTTCCATGCAGTCCGAAGAGCAATGGCTTGATAATGACATTTAAAGCAGCAGCAGTACTAGCTAGATGGCAAAAAATGCCATGCTACCTTTTGTTAGCATTAATATATTCAAGCTATTCTTAGATTCTTCACTCTGGTATTTTAATTTCATTCAGCTCTTTCTAAGATGTTGTTAAATTAGTAATGTTGTAATGTGTGTGTATCTACAATAAAGATGGCAGCCCCAAGCATCTTTCGAAAATTCCCCCTGGAGTTTACACTTTAACTGCATCCATGGTTATTTTTTCATAACGCAGGTAAGTCAGGCTGCTGAGAGGACATGTCTGATGGCTAACAGCTCACTACCACCCTTATCTGCTTATATCCATGATGGTGGATCTGCTAAAGGAGCAAGAACTTTTAACAACTTCAGTATATTGTTTATCTTGCCTCAGGGGTGAAATAATGCAACAAAAAATAAATAACAATCAGATATATTGATTCTTTTGTTTGTCCTAGCTGCTAGCTGGGTTATTTACATTTTTGTTAACTAGTACTGCTGCTTTAAATGACCCCTAAAGGGATGTAAATAGCTTTCAAGGGTCTTGCATGAGTGAGGAGGTCATTTGCATGGAAACAATTGAATATTGTATTGTTTTCCAAAAACACAAACTGCCTTGGGTCCCCCAAACAGCTACACTGCAGCTGAGAATTTGTATTGAATGTCGACAGTTCCATATGTCATTCTCACTGACAGGCCTGCAGGGGGCTTGAGTACTGAGATAGTACTGTAGTTAGTGTCTTTATTGCACTGCACAAGCAGGGAGAAATACTGAAAGATACTTTATGTAAGCACTGTGTGCTCGCTGATTGTTTTTTAATATACAGTCCTGTGCCCATTATATTACTTACAGATAACAGAAGGTACATTGCACAATGCAAAGCTTGATTTTTGAAGCTGGACCCCAATGAGTTTTATGGAATGTGTTGAATAATTTATTAATGACAACGTAAACTGTGGTCAATATATTTCTTGATCATACCGAAATCAATTTCTTCATAAAATATGACATTTTACAGAGGTACAATAGCCGAGACTTGTTCCTGCCAGACAGGGCATTTAAATTTCTTTACATTTATGTGTATTATTAAATCAGTATTGAATTAGTATATAACCACTTGAAACTTCTCTTCTACTTCTGGGCCCACCTATTCAAATGGGGGGGATTGCGCGGGGCATCCAGATGTGCAGCCCAAATAGTTGGGCCAGTGCAATTGAATGCTATATACAAACACAATGCATGATCTCAATGGATCACACATCCTGTTTGAGTATGGCAACCTGGGCAGGCAGCGCAAATGGTGTGGCGGTGGACACTGTGCCCAGTGCAACGCGGGGATGGGCTACATATAGGCTATGGGGTCTACTACTAGTGCATCCTAGATGCAGTGCACCCACAAGGATCATACTCAGCCAGACTATGTGAATTTAGTTCAATTCAATTCAATTGTATTTTTTACCAGGAAAATACACCATTGAGATAGTCATTTGCAATGTGGTCCTGGGAGGACAACACAAAGTACAATGAAGGCGCAAATACAATTTACAAGGCACAAAGCTGAAATACAATTTAAAATATTGACATAACAACTTCACAGTAAATACAGACATATCAATTTCACAGTAAATAGACAGTGAACAGGCCTATGCATAAGTGCAACATTACTGCCTGAAATGTCTAGGAGACAAAACAGGAGGCAAGAGAGGTAGAGACTGACTGAGGATACATGCGATTGGAAGGGGGGGTGGGGAGAAAATGACTGACAGAGGAGGAACAGGATGCAAGAGATGGGAAAGGGAGAGGGGGTAGGGGTCATCTGACAAGGAGAGAGGAGGTGGGGAACTAGGACTAGGGGGAAGAGAGGAGAGGGATAAAAAAGAGGTAGTACAGCAGGGAATGCCAAGGCAAAAAAAAAAGTGTATAAGTGCTTTTGTGGTCTCATAGAGAGAAGGGCTTAGGAGTAACGCTGGCAGTTCTCCTTTAACAGGGGCGTTAAAAGTGATTTGAAGGTGGGTAGTTTTATGATGTGGGTCAGCTTTAAGGTCTTTTGAAGGGAGTTCCACAGAGTGGAGAGTGAATGACTGATAGAGGAGTAGCTGAACCGGGATCTAATCCTGAGTATATCAAGTTGTACGGAGGCATATTTTTTAAGTTTCTGCGAACATGGTGTGAACTTGAAAATGTCGGAGATGTATTGGGGAGTTTTAATAAGGGCCTAAAAGGTTCAGGTGGTGGCATTGTGCCACCTTCTGGCTGCTAATGAAGTCCATCCTATCTTTGTTATAGAGCAAGCAGTGGTGAGTTTTATACAGAGATTCAGCCATGAAGTTTAAGGCCCTATGGTATAATACATCCAGTTTAACAAGAGCAGTGCTGGGGCAGTCACTGTATAGAATATCTGCATAGTCTAAGAGAGGTAGGAATGTAGATTGTACTATCTTTGATTTTGTGTGGCCAGTGAGTAACCGCTTGATGTGGAAAAATAATCCCAGTCTCTGTTTTAATTTTTTGGAGAGCTCATCCACATGAGGGATAAAGGAGAGATTATAGTTCAGCCAAAAACCTAGGTATTTAAATGTTACCACTTTTTCCAGAGATTCACCCTGCATAGTTGTAATTCCAATGTGGGCAGTATAGACTGGGACTATCATAGCCTTAGACAGCGGTGAGATAGCCATTATTATTTAGATTTTCTTAGCATTAAGGAGCAATTTCATCTGGATCAGGTTTTGCTATAGTTTGTCGAGTTCTTTTTGGAGAACTGTGCATGCAGATTCAGAAGATGGATGAGCAACATAAAGAACAGTGTTGTCTGCAAAAAAATGAATACTGGCAGAGCTGATGTTATGGTCAATGTTGCTGATGTAGATTGTGAATAGTAAGGGGCCTAAGATTGAACCTTGGGGGACCCCTTGGAGGAGGGTTTTGCTGGTTGAGAGGTCACCTTGTGATTTCACCATTTCACTACTGACAAGATAGCAGGAGAACCAATATAAAGCAATGTAGTCTAGTCCAATGTTTTGCAACAGGGACAGTAAAAGATCATGGTCCACCATATCAAATGCTTTGCTTAAGTCAAGAAATAGTGCAGATATGTGATTTTTTGCATAAAGTGAAATTTTTGAGTCGTTAGTGACTTTAGATAGTGCAGTGACTGTACAGTAGTCCGGTCTAAAACCAGACTGGAGGGGATTTAGGACATTATGGCATTCTAAGAAATCTCTTAGCCGGGAATTTACCAGTTTTTTGGGAAGCTTTGTGAGGGTGGGTAGTAAGGAAATGGGTCTGTAGTTATTTAAGTCACATGGGTCGCCTGATTTGAACAAAGGGATAACATGGGCTGTTTTCCACAGAGTGGGAGTGCTCTCTCACTAAGGGACAAATTGAAAAGGTGGATAATTGGTGGTGCTAGGTGGTAATAGCCTAGCTTCGGTAGGACAGAATCTATTAGATCAGCCCCTGCACTTTTGAGAGCATCTAAGGAGGTTAGTAAATCTTCTATCTGTTCTAGAGTGACAGGAGAGAAGCTAAATTTAGCAGGTCTGAAGGGGATAGTAGTGGGGAACCATGGAGAACTATTACCTGAATGCTGCTTTAGAAGATTGCTTAAGGGTGAGGAGTCAAAAGCAAGGCCTGCTGTCACAAAGTGGTTATTGAAGGCTTCTAGGATATCCTGTTTAGTTGTGAATGTGGTACCTCCAAGGGAGATTTTGGAAGGTAAAGAGGACGAGAAAGTATGTCCTTCCATTTCTTTCAGGATTTGCCAGAATTTGACACTGTTATTTCTGGATGACTCAAGGGTGTTTTGAAATAATTCGGCTTTTTCCAATCTGATCAGTTTAGTGCAGTCATTCCTAACCTTTCTGAATGCTGCCCAGTTGGAATTTAACTTAGTTTTCCTAGCCTTTCTCCATAGGGCATCCCTAAATCGTAAGGCTATTTTAGCATGTTGTTGAACCCTGGGCAGGATTTTTTCCAAGCTCTGCTCTTAACAAAGAGTGCATGGAAGCTGATTACATTCAGAATTAGCTCTTGGAAGATTGCAAAGGCTTTGAAGACAGATGGGACAAGGTAGAAAGCCTGCCACTTAATTCTTCTAAGATGAGCTAGAAATGCAGAGGGGTTAAATTTGTGGAAGCTTCTTTTATAGGTGTAACAGGGTGCAGAGGTGATTTTTGTCATGAACCTTACACAGGCAGTCACCCTTTAGTCACTTATGTCATTGACAAATACTCCTACTTGTGAGATTCTATGAGGTTTGTTAGAAAGGATTAAGTCTAATAGTGTGCCACGTGCAGGGCTTTTGGAGTTTGGATGGGTCACTTCCGAGATCAGCTGGTACAGACCATACGCATTGCAGAGGTCTCTCAAGAGTGTGGATGAGGCAGTGTTCCAATCTAGGATAAGGTCATCCATGATGATTGTTTCAGTGTCAATGTGGTTTCGCAAGTTCTGCAGGTGGTGTAGCAGTTTAAGGCCACCAGATAAGAGCTCTGTAGCAGCCTATGATGCAAATGGATTCTCTTGCCGATATGGAGATTCTGAGGACAAGACATTCAAACTCCTTGGTTACAGAGGAGTCAATCAGTGAGGCCGAAAATTTGTCAGAGATATATATTGCAATCCCCACTCACCTGGTAGGTCTGTCAGCTCTAAAAATGTTATAAGAGGTGATGCTGATGCAATGATCTGGGGTGGCACGTTTCAGCCATGATTTGTAAATGATCAATTCGTTCGGTTTTGCATGCAGCATCCAAGCCTGTACCAGATCAATCTTTTTCAAGAGGCTACATGCATTGATCTGCATGAAGCTGATACCTTTTAGTTGGGTTAAGTAAGCTGGGTGAAGGGCCTTGGATTTAGTCCACATTGTCCAAGCACAGGAGTTACAAGAGGAGTAGCCTTAAAAGTCCATGTGTTAGTGCCTTGAATAAGAGTTGTCTTGAACACTTGTGATAGGTAGAATTAGGCTTTGTTGCCTTGGTGTCACTAAGATAATGAGAAAGGGATAGAGCATAAAAGGAAATGCGTGCTGGTATGTGCCCAGTAGGCATGCATGGAGAAAATGGCCCCACGCATGCTCATTATGTGTCCATTTACATGACTAGCTGGGCAAGGATGCACCTGGAATGTCATTCCCCACCCCCACCTAATCCCTGGCAATGGGCTGTGCACCATTCTGCAGGTCCATAGCAGGGCACCCCCCTCCCTACCTGAACCCCCACCGATGCACATAGCACGTGCATACCCAGTACCATACAGTAGCAGCCTCTCCCAGCCCAGAACCCCAACCTCCAGTAGTGGATGCCCACCCCATACCAGCAACATATAACTTGGTCCTGCACCTGAACCAGGATCCTTTTATGGGTAGAGCCACCCTGCCACAGGTCTCCGGTCTGAGCAGGGACTCCCCCACCCAGCCCTGATCCCTCTGCACTGTAGACACACACACCCCTCCACCCAGCCCCGACCCCTGTTGATAGCCATAGCACACCTCCCCATGACTCAGCCTGGAATGCAGGTTCTGGCATACACCCACCAACATCCCTGGTAGTCCAGTGTACCCACCCCCACCCCAGCCAGGATCCCCAACAGTAACTAAGTGGAGGCCTACCTCCATTCCATAGTGCAGAAGACACTCCCCCACCCCACCTGTGCCAGAGACTGGCACAGCCCTCCACTCCCATCCATGGCCAGCCGCCAATTGACAGGCACCAGGGAACTGTCATAATATAGGCTAATGCCCATTGGTTGCTGGAATCAACCACTGGGTGATGTCCTATATTATGTTAGCTCCCCGGTGCATGTTAGTCAGCAGCTGGCTGTGAATGGGAGCTGTAGGCTGTGCCAGTTGCCAGCAAAGGTAGGGTAGGGGGAGTGCCTTCTGCACTATGGAATGGTGGTAAGTGTAACCCCTAGGTGGCACTATCCCAAGGGCTACTACCCCTGCCTGCTTGGCTAGTAGCAGGTTAAGGGGCCTGAGTTCTGAAATGGGTGCCTCCACCCAGAGGTCAGGGTTGGTAGTGGTCAAGCTAACCTGGGCACAGCCCTCCGGGACACTGTAACCCCTTTCCCCTCTAGAGGCCTGAACACTGTACAATAATCACTTTCACAATACCCCTGGTACACCACACAAGTATCCACACTGTTTGCACTTACCACCAGGGCTGGTTCCTCTGGCTCAACCCTGGGGACCCCCTGTAAAACAAGGTTAAGCACAGCAAATAGCAACAGTACAGTACTTTGAGCACAAACTGGAACCACAGTCAGATTACATGCAGAAAAAGTTAGATCTGATTTATTCAAGGGACTTGAACAAGGGAGGGACAAAATCAGATTAATTAACTTAAAGGTTATATCAATCAAGCAGTTATGCATGCGCTTTGAGTCTCCCACACAGTCCACCTCTGGGTACCCAGGTAGAGAAGAGATGGGCTAGCCAGGACAGTTGCCAGGGTTGCAGCTGGTTGGGGCCCTGTGATGGAAAGCACAATATGCACAGTACACAATATTTGTAATCTGGAGCCAGAGGGCTCAGTTCGTAAAGGAAATGAAACAACAAGACAATCAGATGACACACTCAGATTAAGCTGTTGTAGGTAGCTACACTGGTATTTACTCACGATACCCAAGACTGGACACAGGCTGGACGAAAATTGAGACTGCAGGTGGTTGATCTGGAATGCCAGGAGAAGCAGGGCCCACACAAGTCACAGAGGTGTCATTCCTGTTCAAGCATGGAGCAGGGGGGCTGATCCCCAGGCAGATCTCTCGTCGATGGCTTCTCTGTGCAGTGGGTAGCCTGGCTGGGCCAGTCTGGCAAAGCCCAGACTGCAAGGAGACAAGTTCGGAAGCAGCAGTCCGTTTTGGGCTGGATACAGCTTCCAGCAAGCAGAACACAGTTCACACAGTGGGGAACTAACTCACAACCCACTAGCAGCTCATAGCACATTTACATGTACGGGAATTCTACTGTACCAGGCAAAGCGCTCCCCAGGCACAATCGCAAAGTCTCTGCACACACTGGGATCTTAGGGGGTAGCTGGAACTCCTGACAGGCCAATCGCATTCAGCAAAAATATCCAGTCTTCTTCAGGTTGAGCCTGGCCCACTTCAGTAGCTTACTTTAGTCACACAAACTTGGATTTAGTCCAAAATAATTCTCTTCTCTGCCTCACAGGAGCAGCACACCGGCATGCAGGCCAAAAACTTATCCTTTTCAGATTTCTCCCATGCAAATCCACTCAGGATTGCTGCTCAGAAACACTTCAGCTCCTATTTGTTCAGCTTCCAGCTTAGTTCTAACTGAAAACTGCAAGCAGCCCGGGACTTCCCCAAGATCCAGAATATTTGGTTGGCTGATTTGGCTGTCAGTCAAAGCAAGAGCTCCCCCTTCAGTTGTAAAAAAGGCACAAAACAGCTCCAAACTAAAGTTCCTACAGATTTTGAATTCAGACAGCTCCTGCAGTCTGGCTACATTTTAGGTCCCGCCAGTACTGTTTGGTCCAATTTGTAGTTCAGGACCAAGATAGTGGAGACAAACAAAACAGTCCTTGCTACAAAGAAAGCAGGTTAGACAAACTACATTATCATTATCACTCTAAATGATTTTCAGTAAATAGTTACATCTTTCAACAGAGCTCCGTCTCAGATTGCTTAAGCTGCAATTAGGCAGCTCTTAAAGAGACAGTACACAGAGGCTATACAGGCTCTGGTAATCAGATTTAAACTGCTAAAATGCAGGACACCAGCCTGGCAGTGAGCATTTAGGCAAGCTCAAGGAAGACTTTTTAGGAACTCCCATTTGTAGGGAGGTTACACCCTTCTCTACCTGGGAAAACTTGGTGTCCGCTTCAAGTCTGTACCATCATAACATTGAAAATGCAACATATACAAGAAATTTATGCCATTAGCATGCTATACAAGTACTATCTGATTCATCAATTGGCATAACTAGTCACTTTACTATGCATTTCAATGTACTCCACTATATAATTTCCATTCTGACAATACATTATGCATATTTCACACAGGTAAATTGAACATTACTATACAGAATCATGTAATAACTTCTTGTACTCTAAACAATGCAAGAGGGGGCCCTTCTTGGTGAGAGTGCAGGACAAGTAACTTGGAATGGGCCGTCAAGCTCAATTTGGGCAGTGAGCTCTGAGAGACATAAACACCTTTGTGGACTACATTGAGAGGCAAATCCACTGGCCTCCCAGGGAATCATAACTTAACTGCACCACTGGCTTGACAGCTCTGCCAGTCTTTCTGGGGTGAACAACCACAGTCTCTGTACTGTCAGCAATGGTCTTGGAGCTTTCATCACTTGTGAGGGGTGCCCCTGCATGAAGGGGAATGTCCAAGCTGGGAGCACCATCAGCCCCTTGCTCTGTAGTCTCTGTTTCTACAACACGTGGCTCATTTTGAAGACACTCTGGCACTGAAGGGGGGTTGTCAGCACTCTCATAGTGTTTCTCAAGTTCTGGCATGTCACCAGAAAGACTCAAACCATCAGCCTCATCTTCAGACAAATCATACTGTTCCTCGATACACAAAAACTCAGCATCCTGAGACATGATACTTTGCACTTCACCTTCAGGGAGCATTGCCTCCAAGGATGATGCTGGGGCATTAGGCAGTCCAGAACGCCCAGCTTCATTCCCATAATTCAACATAGGATTTCCACGAAACAACTAACTCAGTTCATATGAGGGGTAATAGGCATTATCACACTCACTGTCATCCGAGTTAGACTGGCAGTCACTATCATTTTGGGCCTGCTGTGGGGGAAGTCTTAAATCAGCAACCACGGGGGCAGGCTGACTCTGTTTCTTTCTTGCAGCAGCACGAGTCACTGGGCCAGGGGAGTCAATCTTGGTGGGTTCAGCCTCAATTATAACTTGACCAATAGGAAGCAAGTGGTTACGGTGCGTGGTCTTGACAGCTTTGGAGTTATTCTCTGGGCGCACTTTGTACACTGACAAATCATCCAACTTTCCAACTACGACATGGGGAAGATGGTGCCATCGATCAGCAGTTTTGTGTTTACCGTGCAATTCTACATTTCGCAACAACACACAGTCTCCAGGCCTAAGCTCTTGAGCCTTTACTTTTCTATCATGTCTGTCTTTGTTGGCTAGCTTTCTTTTGGCGGCCATTGTCTGGGCCAGTTGTTAGGCATGGTTCAATTGAGCTTTAAGTTTTTGTACATATTGCAGGTAATCTTCGGCTCAGATCCCATTGGAAGAAATCCCAAAACAGACATCAACAGGCAGCAAGGCCTCTCTCCCGAACATGAGGCAGCAGGGAGAGAACCCGCTAGCATCATTATTTGTGCAATTGTATGCGTGTACCAAGGTGCTAATCTGCTGGCTGCATTTATGCTTATCTTTTGGGTGAATGGTGCCTAGCATGTCTAGTAGGGTGCGGTTAAAGTGTTCAGGTTGAGGATCACCATGCAGGTGATAAGGGGTGGTTCTTGACTTTCATAGCCCCCTTAGAGACAGCATTTCTTTGATTAGCTGACTCTCAAAGTCCCAGCCCTGATCAGAGTGAATTCGCTGGGGGGTACCATAGTGGACGAAGAAATTTTCCACTATCACCTTGGCCACGGTAGATGCTTTTTGATCTTTGGTGGGAAAAGTTTGTGCATACTGTGTGAAATGGTCCATAACCACTAACACATTGCCAATGTTTCACTGATCAGGCTCTAAACTCAAGAAGTCTATGCAGACTAGTTCCATTGGGGTGCTGTTAGTAATGTTGACAAGGGGGGAAGCCCTCTGAGGCAGGACTTTTCTCTGCAGGCAGTGACTACAAGTCCTTACATGGTGCTCAACATCGGCCCCCATCTTGGGCCAGTAGAATCGAGATTGTACTAGGTCAAGGGTCCGGTCGATACCGAGGTGGCCCATATGATTGTGGAGGGACCTCAGTACCAAATGTTTGAAGGCTGTAGGCAGGACCAATTGTTACTTGTCTATTTGGCCACCCCAATCTACAGTCTCTCTATACAACAGGTGATTAAGCAGCTTCAACCTTGGGCCTTCTTTAAACAATAAAGCAGTTCTCAGATCAGAGGAACGCAATTTGTACACATCTTTTCCTGCACGCAGGACATCAAGTGCTGGCTGAATCATAGGATCTCGGGATTGAGCCCATTGAATGCTGTCATTGTCAAACTGAGGTAGTGCACTAATACCCAGAGCAGAGAAGTGGCAATAAGCAGCTGGTATGCAGGTGTTAGAGGGGCCCAAGCAATCTACTAAGCAGTCCGCTGTGTCCGTAGACATCTGTTCATTTCTATCAAACTTTTGGCACAATGCTCGGATGTCAGGTTCAGACAGTCTGACCCAGTCACTCTTGGAAATGGGCCTCTGAAATAGGGTGTCAGCATCAATATGATTCAGGCCTGGTCTGTATTCGACAGCATAATCATATGTTGACAATACAGAAAGCCACTGGTGCCCCATGGCATCTAATTTAGCTGTAGTCTGTACATTGATCAGCGGGTTATTATCAGTCCTCACCAATATTTTTGCCCCATAGAGGTAATCATGAAACTGGTCGACAATGGACCATTTTAACGCAAGGAACTCCAACTTGTGCACAGGGTAGTTTTGCTCTGATGGGGTCAAGCTCCTACTGGTGAATGCCACTGGTCTCAAACCATCCTCATGGTCTTCATACAGTACAGCTCCTAGACCCTGCAGACTGGTGTCAGTATGCAGCACATAGGGTTTGTTGGGATCAGCATACGTGAGGATGGGGGTGTGGGTGAGCTGGTATATGACTTTGTGGAAAGCTGCTTCACAGTCAGGCATCCAACAGGACCTGAAAAGTTCACCTGGGTGGAAATATGCTTTGTCTGGTTCTTTGATGGACACTTTTTTGTATTTCCGACTGGTAGGAGATTAACCCTGGGTAAGATTCAAGAGTGGCCGAATCACTTTGGAAAAGTCCTTTATGAATCAGAGGTAGTAGCCACAGAATCCCAGGAAACATTGTAGTTTTTTCAAATTGTGGGTCTGGGGCCAAGTAGTCAAGGCTTCAACTTTACTAGGATCAGTCTCTATCCCCTCTGTAGACACTATGTGCCCCACATACTTCACAGAGGT
The DNA here is from genome assembly GCA_016271365.2 of Neoceratodus forsteri. Taxonomy (NCBI): domain Eukaryota; kingdom Metazoa; phylum Chordata; order Ceratodontiformes; family Ceratodontidae; genus Neoceratodus; species Neoceratodus forsteri. The sequence continues at coordinate 133,744,931 of JADMNL010000022.1, forward strand.
TTGGAAAAACTGGCACTTGTCGATGGACAGCTTGAGGCCGAAATCTTCCAGTCGGTCTAGTACTTTGAATAGTCGACTCTCATGTTCCTCTAGGTGGCTCCCAAACACAGTGACATCGTCCAAGTACACCAGGCATTCCAGCAAATTCATGTCTCCCACCGCTCATTCCATCAGTCGCTGGAAGGTGGCTGGGGCACCCGATATCCCCTGTGGCATTCTCAGGAATTCGCAGAACCCCAAAGGACAGATGAAGGCTGTCTTCTCATGGACCTCCGGAGCCATCGGAATCTGGTAATATCCACTGCGAAGATCCAACACTGAGAACCATTTGCTCCCATTCAAACAATCCAGAACATCTTGTATATGGGGCATGGTGTACTGATCGGGGATCGTCCGCCGATTCAGAGTTCGGTAATCAACACACATTCTCACAGATCTGTTCTTCTTATGCACAACCACAATGGGAGAAGCATATGGGCTTCTGGATTCATGTATCACACCAGCCGTGAGCATTTCCTGCAAGTGTCTTCTCACATCGTCTATGTCTGCAGTGGCTAGGTGTCGAGACCTCTCTCGAAATGGCCGTTCATCGTGCAGGCGTATGTGATTATCCACACCCTGGACACATCCCATGTCCCATTTCTTCAATGAAAACACTTGATTTCTCTGGGCAAGTTTCTGGCTTATTCTAGTCTTCCATTCAGCTGGCAATGGGGAGTCACCAAAATCAAACAAGTCGGAGTCACTCTATCTGTCTTGCCAGGGTGCTTGTTGCTGGGCAACACTGCAGTGTCTGCGCAGTGTACTGTAGCTAGGGTGCATCCTCTATTCACCCGGATCTCCCGATCTGACACATTATGAATCTGGACCATCACTTATTGTGCATAGGCATGAGTATGAGCTGGCAAGATGCTGGGCTTAACCAATAATCCTTCCGGCAAGTTTCCATCACCTGGCACGTCCAGCATCAGTATTTTGTTCTTGACATCTTTGCAGAGGTGGACCTCCCCTTGAACTGTACACTGGGCATTAGGGGCCAGTACCATTGAATCGGATCCTTCTTCCACACGACCCCTACCGGTTCATCCTGGTCCACTCCCTTGGTGTTCTGTTGCAAATCATAGGCCCTCTTGATCAGAGCAGGAATTCTTAGGGCCCTCCCAGTCTATTGTCCTTGTTTCTCGTGACAGAGTTGTGCCAGTCTCCCAAACATATGGGCGTTGGTCCCAATTAACAGGGGAACCCCATCATACAGTCCAGTAGGGGGACACACTAAGGCCAGTGTCTTGACTTGCTCCTCTACACCAGTTATAGCTGCAGGAAATGACAACCAGAGGCTGACATATCCTAGGTAGGGATAAGACTTGTTGCTCAGCCCCCACACATGTAGGCCTTCCAGGGATTTTAAAGGCACAGCAGATAAGTGTTTGTCATACCAGTCCTTAAATACAATGGTCACTTGTGACCCACTGTCCAGCACAGCCCAAGTAGGAATACCATTCACAGCCACCATAGTCTCCATTGAAGGGCCCACTATTTTGGACCAGTCTGGAGGGACAGCAGCAGGGTCCTGGAGAGATGATTTAGCCACATAGGAATTTAAGTTACTACTTCTTGAACCCTCACTGCAGTCATTTTGGGTATTCCTTCACAGCTGATGCATTCTCTGAAGCTCTCCTTGAAGCCTGTATACAGCTTTATCTAGGTCTTTTGTGGACTGGCATTCTCTCTTCATGTGCCCATTCTTCCACATTTATGGCAAAATATGTTATCTGGGATTTGGGGTGGCTGAGGCATCACACTGGGAGCTGGGGCAGTGGTACTACCAACTGAAAACCTTGGTGCCATCTCTGTCTGCTGTGTGGTGAACATTTGGAGACATCTCGTCAATTCTCTTACTTCCATAGTCAAGGCATCAAGTTTTGATCTGCTGTCAGCAGGAGACGCCTGGGTGGACACCCCCACCACCATAGCAGATGCAGTTGGATAAGGGTCCATGCCTGTACTTGCAGGAGTGGCCTTCATAAAGAGACTGTTTTTTTTGTTTCCCTGAACTCCCTCAGCAGTTCATCCCATGGTGGCGCACCCTCATTGGTCCCCACTTCGGAAGGGCCTTCAGATGCCGTGATCACTTGGGCTGTGCTCACCCTAGAATTACAATCCCCCTCTTCATCTTCAGCCTCCTGGAGTTCTTTTATCAAGTCACAATAGTCCAGTGGGTTACCCCTTCTATCTGGAAGCCTTAATTGAAGAAGTTGCAATTTAGAATGTTTTGCATGTTGCAGTATGTGCCCCAATCTCACATGGTTTAAGTCATTGGCAGCTACCTCACCTTATCGGTAAGCCTTTTGCAGCACTCTTTCCAGATGAGTAACATATGCAGACAAACTTTCCCCTGGCCATTGTTTTGTACCTTGAAATTTCCACATCAGGTTCTTTCCTGACTCAGTGCTCCCAAAATTGCCTTCAAGTGCAGATAGGTACTTCTGGGCAGATGCATCAGGGTTTGTGGACCTCAGAAATTTAATGGCCTCTAGGGCGGGACCCCTCAAACTTTCTATGATCCTTTTCCATTTCTCAGCCTCCCCACACACTACCATTCAGGTACCAAAGGGGCAACACAATCTATCCAGGTCTCCCAATCATCCTCCCCTTGGGGGTTGGGGAGGGTGCGGAGAAGATTCTCAGCCTCGTAAGAGTCATGACTAATGGCAGGTACAGACACAGGAGCCAGCATTGGCATGGGCACAGAAGGAGGGGCAATAATGGGTGCTGGAGTGGGAGGGGATGTTGGGGCAGGAACACCCCCAGGTGGCAGGAATAGTTTCTTTAAGTCCTCCACAGTTTTCCCTTTCTCCAGCAACAACTTAGCAAATTTCTCCTCAAAAGTCTCAGATAGTGGGGGGGAGCTCATTCTCCCCAGGGTCTTTACTGTCTTTAGTTATCAATCTCCAGGCAGTGAGGGCTCCTTCGGAGGTGATAGTCTGTGGCACTTTGGAACTGTCTACTGGGTCCTTACACTTTACTAACACCATGAAACTTTGTGCGAGCCGATTAGCCTGTCAACCCACCACCACAGGGTTTTGTAAACATTCAGCCTTGGAAAGTACTCCCTCTACAGTGTCCTTATTGGTACCCAGGGGAATATCCAGGATAAGTATAGCATTTTGGGGGTCAGTCTCCTGCCCAGTACACCACCTCACCAACTGATGTACAGCCACTTCTGTTGGGGTAGCCATTTATTGTTTGACAATAATTCGTAGTTTCGGCCACTGGAAGACACAAAATCCCAGCGGTGAGCCTCCAAGATGTAACCCCTAGGTGGCGCTATCCCAAGGGCTACTACCCCTGCCTGCTTGGCTAACAGCAGGTTAAGGGGCCTGAGTTCTGAAATGGGTGCCTCCACCCAGAGGTCAGGATTGGTAGTGGTCAAGTTAACCTGGGCACAGCTCTCCGGGACACTGTAACCCCCCTCTTTCCTCTCTAGTGGCCTGAACACTGTACAATAATCACTTTCACAATACCCCTGGTACACCACACAAGTACCCACACTGTTTGCACTTACCACCAGGGCTGGTTCCTCTGGCTCGACCCTGGGACCCCTGTAAAACAAGGTTAAGCACAGCAAATAGCAACCGACAGTACTTTGAGCACAAACTGGAACCACAGTCAGATTACATGCAGAAAAAGTTAGATCTGATTTATTCAAGGGACTTGAACAAGGAGGGACAAAATCAGGTTAGTTAGCTTAAAGGTTATATCAATCAAGCAGTTATGCATGCGCTTTGAGTCTCCCACACAGTCCACCTCTGGGTACCCAGGTAGAGAAGAGATGGGCTAGCCAGGACAGTTGCCTGGGGTTGCAGCTCGTTAGAGCCCTGTAATGGAAAACACCACATGCAAAGTACACAATATTTGTAATCCGGAGCCAGAGGGCTCAGTTCATAAAGGAAATGAAACAAGACAATCAGATGACACACTCAGATTAAGCTGTTGTTGTAGGGAGCTACCCTGGTATTTACTCACAATACCCAAGACTGGACACAGGCTGGATGAAAATCGAGACTGCAGGTGGTTGATTTGGATTGCCAGGAGAAGCAGGGCCCACACAAGTCACAGAGGTGTTGTTCCTGTTCAAGCATGGAGCAGGGGGCTGATCCCCAGGCAGGTCTCTCGTTGATGGCATCTCTGTGCAGTGGGTAGTCTGGCTGGGACAGTCTGGCAAAGCCCAGACCGCATGGCGACAAGTTCGGAAGCAGTCCATTTTGGGCTGGATACAGCTTCCAGCAAGCAGAACACAGTTCACACAGTGGGGAACTAACTCACAACCCACTAGCAGCTCATAGCACATTTACATGTACGGAAATTCTACTTTACCAGGCAAAGCACTCCCAAGGCACAATCTCAAAGTCTCTGCACACACTGGGAGCTTAGGGGTAGCTGGAACTCCTGACAGGCCGATCGCAGTCAGCAAAAATATTCGGTCTTCTTCAGGTTGAGTCTGGCCCACTTCAGTAGCTTACTTTGGTCACACAAACTTGGATTTAGTCCAAAATAATTCTCTTATCTCCCTCTCAGGAGCAGCACACAGGCATGCAGTCCAAAAACTTAGCCTTTTCAGAGTTCTCCCATGCGAATCCACTCAGGATTGCTGCTCAGAAACACTTCAGCTCCTTCTTGCTCAGCTTCCAGCTTAGTTCTAACTGAAAACTGCAAGCAGCCCGGGACTTCCCCAAGATCCAAAAGATTTGGTTGGCTGATTTGGCTGTCAGTCAAAACAAGAGCTCCACCTTCAGTTGTAAAAAAGGCACAAAAAATCTCCAAACTAAATTTCCTACAGATTTTTAATTCAGACAGCTTCTGTAGTCTGGCTACATTTTAGGTCCCACCAGTACTGTTTGGTCCAATTTGCAGTCCAGGACCAAGATAGTGGAGACAAACAAAATAGTCTCTGCTACAAAGAAAGCAGGTTAGACAAACTACTTTATCATTATCACTCTAAATGATTTTCAATAAATAGTTACATCTTTCAGCAGAGCTCCCTCTCAGATTGCTTAAGCTGCAATTAAGCAGCTCTTAAAGACACAGTACACAGAGGCTATACAAGCTCTGGTAATCACATTTAAACTGCTAAAACGCAGGACACCAGCCTGGCAGTGAGCATTTAGGCAAGCTCAAGTAAGACTTTTTGGGAACCCCCATTTGTAGGGGGGGACAGAAAGCTCTACTTAGTTACTGTCAGGGATCCCACAGGTAGCTAATGGACTACCAGGAATGCGGTGGGTTTACGCCAGGACCTGCATTTGGACCTGGGGCAGTGGAGAACACTAGCTAACCTGGACTAATGGGACTTGACAGCTATTGGATATCGGGGACTGAGGCTAGGAAGGGGGGAGTTATGGCTACGGATGGGGGTCAGGCTGGGGTGGGGGGCATTGGACTACCAGGGTGGTACTGTGCTAGAAACCTTATCAATTCGGGATAGGGACTGGGAAGGGGGTTGGCACTTGACAGCTGGGACTGGCAGGCAGCAGTGCACTTGTGTGCACTTCTGACACCTGCTTGTGGGTGGCTGGCTGGGTTAGGCCAGCTTTTCATGGCCTAACTATGATCTGCATGGTTCTGGGCTTCAAGAAGCATATTCCCAATGAATATACCGCAGCACGGCATATGCATGGAAACACCCCCTCCAGTTGTGCAGCATACATAATTTCGCACAACACCCATTCCCTTCTGGGCAGCACATCTTGCCACTCGAATATCACTCTTCGGTACATTGTTGGAGTTGCATGCCTCATCTTCCTTTTCTGCTGGGATGCGCCATACATCTCCCTTTGAATATGGGGGCTCTGCACTTTATATGAAATATAATTATCCGTATAATATGGTATCCCAACTATAAATGCTCAACACACTGGCTTATATAATTGTCAAAATGTTTAAACTGATCAGTCTTGGATCTGTCCCACCATATTTTCAGAGGACATCCATCTGCACTGACAGCATCTGAAGTTCAGACACAGTTGTGTCAGAAAAACTGCCATTTGCAGCAAATGAATGATGCATACATAATTTTTCCTGATGTAAGCTGAAGCAAATTGCAGCCTTTGTCATAGACACAGTGTGCACTTTGAAAATGTGGCAGGTGAATCTGGATGCAATTGGTCAGACGTTAATGCAGGTGAACAATGCCACTGCATCCACAACAGACCTGTTTGAAAATGCTGGCCTCTTTATTCAAGTGTGGTGAAAAACATTTAACCTTTTTGTAAACATGCTGTATGTATTTTTTTTATTTCTAGCTATTTCACTTTATGAAGAATATCCATTTACAAATGAACGCCAATGAAGAACTGTTTTTTGATGTTAATGGCAATCCACCGACTAGATATGATATCATAAACTGGCAAACTAATGCTGAAAATGCCATAGTGTTTGTTAATGTTGGAGTCTTTGAGAATCAAGATCTTTTCATCAATGAAAGCCTCATACTGTGGAATGAAGGCAAAACCCAGGTAACTAAAAATTCCATCCATTTATCTTGAATATTGCAGTATTTATACTATAAGATGTCTGTTGGTTGGTCTGTCTGTCAAAAACTGGCAGAACTTTGTGCAGCAGTGGTTCCTGTATTGCTGCCCTTCCTCTACTTACCAGGTTCAGTCCTGCTGGCCAAGTCTTGCCTGACTCCATCCCAGTTTGAACCCGGACTGGCCAGGTGTTGGCAGCTTGTTCCAGGAGTCCATTTCCATGGCTCAGTGATGACGGTAGATGGGCCAGGGGAACCTGACTATTTGAGGATAGCTACCCAACTGGGTCCAAAAAATGAAAACTGGTAGAACCTTGCAATGCAGCATTTTCTGTATTGCCACCCTCTTGCCACTTACTAGCTTCAGTCCTGCTAGCCAAATCTTGCCTGACTCCATCCCAGTTTGAACCTGGACTGGCTAGAGAGCAGCAGCTGGTTCCAGGAGCTGTATTGGTGAATCAGTGACAGCAGAGGTGGGTGGACAAAGTGACTATATACTAACATATTAACATACTAACATATTAACATACTTAAATGCCAGCAGAGTAGGCCTCATGGTCTATCGAGTCTGCTTGAGAGTCAATACCCTTATATGGTATGATTACCACACTCCTGGCCCCCCCCCAATGATCCCCCTGTCCCCCACTAGAGTTCCCTCCCCAGAAATGACATTCCTCAGCTTATCCTCCTCTTGTACCTGTCCCAGCCTCTCTCAAACCCTTCCACCATAGATACCACCAGCTCCCTGGGTAATGCATTCCAAGGCTTCAGAACCCTCTCAGTGAAGTATCGCCTCCTTCTCTCTCCCTCCCGAGTCTCCCACCCTCCAGCTTCCAACTGTGCCCCCTGATGGCACCTCCCACCTTCCTCTGAAAGATCCCATTTAGGCCTACCCCATTTACCCCTTTTAGATACTTGAAGACCTTAATCATATCCCCCCCATCTCTCCTCTCCTCCAGTGAAAACGGGCTGAGCTCCTCTAGTTTCTTCTCATATGGCAAATCATCCAGACCCCATATCATCTTGGTTGCCCTCCTCTGGATGTGCTCCAGGAGTGCAATGTCTTTCCCTAAGTGTGGACACCAAAACTGCATGCAGTATTCAAGGTGTGGTCTAGCCAGGCAATTATACAGTGGCAGAATAACCTCCCTACTTCTTGAGGTAATCCCCCCGGTGATGCAACTCAGCATTTTATTTGTCTTGGCTACTGCCCTTCTACATTGCTCAGAATCATTCATTTTGGCATCCATGACCACCCCCAGATCCCTTTCCTCACTTGAAGCCTGCAGTGCTACCCCTCCCAGGGTGTACACATGGCCTGGGTTCCCTACGCCGGTGAAGCACCTTGCACTTCCTGTGTTAAATTTCAGTTTCCAAGTGCATGCCCATCTCTCCAGAGCATCCAGGTTCCCCTGCAGAGCAACCCTACCCTCTTCCCCATCCACCACCACCCCCAGCTTAGAGTCATCTGCAAAGAGGTGCATTTTGCTCCTGATACCTTCCATGATGTCAGAGATGTAAGTGTTAAACAGGAGCAGTCCTAGAACTGATCCCTGCAGGACCACACTAATAAGCCCCCAGGAGGACGAAACTTCCCCCCTACCACCACCTGCTGAGTACATCCAGATAGCAAGTTCCCAATCCACTTGACCATCAGGGCCCCCCACCCCATCCTCCCCAGCTTATCCAGCAGACCAGAGTGAGGTACCAAATCAAACACCTTACTGAAGTCCAGAATGAGGCCATTTACCAGTCTACCCTGATCAAGAGCCATCATCACCCAATCATAGAACTCCACAAGGTTTGTCTGACATGATCTGCCCAGGATGAAGCCATGTTGGTGATTATCCATGTGCCCCCTTTCCGTCAAGGGCCTTGAGGATGTTGGCTGTAAATTTAATAAGTGCAGTGTCTGTAGCATGCTTTTGTCTGAACCCGTGCTGGGTGCCTACCAACAGCTGATTTATTTCCAGGTAGTCATGCAGCTGATTATAGACAAGCCAGTCCTAGATTTTGGCAAGGTTGCAAAGGAGCGATTTTGGCCTATAGTTTCCGATTGGTTCCTTGGTGCCCCCCTTATGTTTAGGGACTACATATGCCTCTTTCCATTTGGCTGGAACAACTCCTTTGATTAGGGACCTATTGATTAGTCATATAATGGGAGAGACTATGGCTGGGGCAGCAGCCTTTAGTAATCTAGGTACTAAGTCATCTGGAACTGCAGTACCTCTGCCCATTATTTTCTTTAGGAGGAGTACTTTTCATGTGATCTTTCTTAGGTGGAATTCAGATGCTGGAGTACTGGGCTAATAGGGGCATGATTGGTCGGGCACCCGGGTGGGGAAGTTTGCTTTGTATTTATTCATATCAGTAAAAAAGCTGTTGAAGACATTGGCTGCCTCCTGGCCATCATCAATGGTTTGGCCATTGATGTTGATTCTGCCTTGTGAGGGTTTGCTGCTGCCTTTCACCAGATGTGTGATTTGCTTTCAGAAACACCTAGGGTCAGTTAAGATGTCCTGTTGGAAATTCTTAATGTATTCCCTCTTTGCTACTTTAGCACTTGTTTTACTTTGGTTCCTGGGCATGCTGCAGACAACCCAGTCAGAGAGTTAGTCAGTCTTCTTGAATTTGACCCAGGCCTTTTCTCTCTGTGTCACAAGCATCTTGAGCTCAGGGGTGAACCATTTATGGCACTGCCCCTTGACCCTGAGCTTCTGGGGGGGGGCATGCTTATTAGCGGCAGACATGAAGCAATACTGGAAGAATTCCAGAGCTTTGTCTATGGTTGGCAGATGCAGTATAGGACTCCAGTCAGGGCTGTATAGGTCAGACTGGAAAGTGGGTGCTAAGAACTTAGAGAAACCCCTTACGGTGAACACCCTATGTGGAATTTTGGGAAATCGTGTCTTCCATATGCAGAATATGGGCGAGTGATCACTCAAGGCATCCGAGAATATGCCAGCTGACAGTATGTTATTTGGGGTTGGAAACCAGCACCCAGTCGATAATGGAGTGATTGCCCATTTTGGTATTGAGCCTAGTGGGTGCCATAATGACCTGGGTTTTGTGCATGTCCAATAGTGATGACTCGTACCCCTGATCTGGGACCACTGTCCATTTAAGATTAAAGTCCCCCAACATGATTAATTCAGTGGGGGCATGTTCAGACGACATTTTTGTTAGGGTATCTGTAGCCTGCTAGCTACTTTTGGAGGATTATACAGGCATCCCAGCAACAAGGAATTAGCGTTCCCAAGGGTTATCTTAACAAATATAGCTTCACAACTGAGACAGTCTATTGGGGGTAGTGAGGCAAGTGATACACACAGGGTATCCCTTGTGAAGATTAGTATCCCTCCCCTTTCTTTTCCTCCCTGTCTTTTCTAATGGCAGAGTATCCCAGGAGTTCAAACCCATGCGTTAAAGATGCTTGGTTTCTGCCATGTTTCTATCACAGCTAACATGTCAGGATTATATAGGTCTATCCACCTCTAAACCTCATGGAGTTTGGGTCACAGGTTACAGACATTCATGTGAACCAGCTGTAGGCCCGTTGGAGATGCCCAGTTATGACTGTGTGAGTTTCCAATAGTGAGGTCGGACACAGGGGGACCAGTGTTTGGTTGCATTAGTAACTTGTTTAGTTTCAGGTGGCTTATTTACTCTCAGGATAGCCACACCCGCCTGAATCACACTAGGCTTGGTATATGTTAAATCGACAGTATGTGTTCACGGCCTGGTGTAACACCAGTTTCCTGAAGCTTGCTCTGCTATCTACTATTTTGTCCCTCTATTTAACGTACAACAGCACAGAAACAAGTATTGTTTCCACCCTAGTCTCACCACTTGTTTTGTGTACTGCTTTGTCCCTATATTTCACTTACAACAGTATTCAAACAAATATTGTTTCCACTCTAGTCTTACCACTCATTTTTTACACTCTCTTCCAAGCCTATCTCACTGACCTCCAGTTTTGATTGGCCTATTGCTGCTCCACCTTCCTTCCTTTATGTCTTCAGCTGAGCATTTAACAGTCAGTTGAGGCGGGGTGAGTGGGAGGGAAAATGTCAATACTATACTCAAAAGTCAAAGTGCAGCAAAGTCACAGTTTGGCAGGAGCAGGTCTCCAGATGCAGAAGTATTTTAAAATCCCATACTCATGTGCTACACCACTGAACTGGGTTAGGAATGAGCCTGGGTCGTCCAGGGTCGGCAGGGGAGGAGAAAAATGGAGCGTCCGGAGGACTGCTCTCCTTCTCCAGGGAGGGAGGTGGGTTGCCATCAGTGCTCTAGCGGCCTCTGGCGGCAGCTGGGGGTGGCTGTAGAGCACTGGCAGGGACATGGAGGGAATGTGCTGGGGCAGACACTTGGCTTGGAGTGCATGCAGACGTGCGCGCACGCTCGGGGCCTTAGGCGTCATTGCACGCATGACCAATCGTTGGGGAGAAAAAAGTGGAAAATTATGGGCACTAGTCACGGCAGCATGATGGCCATCTTCAGAGGGACTTGATCGGGCTGAGGGCATGTGGCATTACTGGATCCTGATCTGGGGGTTGAGCCAAGGGAGGCTCCTCCACCCCACCATGGGGGTAAGCCAGGGGCAGCTCCGGCCCGAATATGGAGCTGGAGAGTAGTCCCAGGAGATGGCAGCCTGAATACCCAGAGGATGCCAGACATGTAGAAGGTAAGGCAGACTGGTGGCCCCTAGGGAGAAAAAGTATAACCAAAAAAAATTCCATACTCAAAAGACACGGTTCAGCAGGAGCGGGTCTCCTGATTCAGAAAAAGAGGACAATTTAGGTACAATCTGCTGTATCGGGTTTCCCGAAAGGAGGCAAGTGAACTGGATTGGTCCCAGTCTGATGACAAAAAGTCCAAAATTGTTTAAAATGAATCCTAGTGCAGGGGTTGAACAATGGTGATTCAGCTGTGGCTGCCCTGCAACCCTGATGATTCTGACGGTTTTCTGCTGCTTCTATCTCTCACTAAGAAATCCCTCGGTTTTATAAGCAACCTTTGTCTTTGTGTTTTTCAAATTTTGGTGTGATCCCAGCCACAGCCATTAATTGGCTGAGAGCTAGAATCCTAACTGCTGCGCTGACTCCCCGGAGGAGAAATTTCAATACTTTACTCAAATAATATCTATCTATCTATCTATCTATCTATCTATCTATCTATTTCACCTGGATGTTCTAAGAAAGATTGGAGGCAGTCTCTGAGTTTTGTCATTCCCTACCTCAGAACAGAAAGCAAACCATAACTGGAGATTTCAATTTAAATTGGGGAAGTAGGCAGGCAGACAGGGCAATGAAGTTATTTGAAGATTTGGGTCTTTATTAACTAATTACTGTTTCAATAAAAGCATTTTGAAGCTAAAACACATAAAAATAAATAAGCAAATTTAACTTAAAACTAACAAAATGTTTTAAAAATCACAAAGCAGCCTCACTTCAGCTTCCCTTCACTCCCTCGTGAGTCACTTCCCAGAGAGCAACTTTATCCTTGAAAATGTGAACTCATTCTAATTATAACTCTCTATATGAGACAATTCTTAACTGGGTGGGAGTTTCCAACCCTCCACAATTAGTGGCTTCTGGTGTCTTTTCTGCCTGTTTGAGTGACAACTGTGCAGCTGCAGACCATCAGTTGATCACCAGCCCCAAGTCATAAAATCCTTGTTGCCTATTTGTTCCCACCCACCCACCGATTAAGGGCCCATTGTAGAAAAAAAACATTTAAATAATGTTCTCTCCCTTGTGTCTAGTGAACCCCACATCCCCCATCCCCTTTTAATTCATCTTTCCCTCATTCTCTGATGTCTAGTGAACCCCCCAGCCCCCCACTCTGGCAGGTAGTCTCCCACCATCTCGCTCCCCCCTCCTCCTCTCTCCTCTGTGGCTGGCCACCCACTGAGCTGTCAAGCGTTAGTGCTTGTACAAGCACACGCTCATTCATTCAGCTCAGTGGGTGGCCAGTTGCAGAGGAGAGAGAGAAAGGAGGGCTGTGTTGGTCACCCAGTCACAGTCAGGATGGGTGGAAAGGGCAGGTGGGGGTTACCTGCCAGGGGTAGGGGGACCATTAGACACCAGGGAATGAGGGAAACATGTTTTAAAATGGGATCGGGGATAGAGAGGGGGGCCACAAGGCACCAGGGAGGGAAAATTATTTAAATGTTTTTTTTTTCATACAATGGGCCCTCAATTGGTGGGTGGGGGTCCCACTAGAATCCAGGGATTTTATGATTTCGGGATGGTGAACGGCAGGTGGTAGGGGACCACTAGAGACCAGTGATTTTATTTTTATATGGGGCTGGCAATTGGTGGGGGGGGTATGAGACACCAGGTATTTTTTTTTATATAAGGGGCCAGCAATTGGCGGTTGGAGGGTACCACAGTGCACCTTGTATTTTTTTACATGGGTTCACCAATCAGCAGGTGAGGGGCCACTAGATACCAGGGAATAGGATTTTTATATGTGACTGGCAATCAGTTGGTTGGTAGGAACCAAATTTTGTTTACATGGGGCTGGGGTGGGGGTGAAGTGGGCAGCTATCAGTGGATTAATGGGTTAATATATTAAACTGTGGGGGGGGGATCAGCAGAGCTGACCACTGGCAGTGATCAGTTCTTTAGAATTCTTTCCCCCACAGTTTAATTCATTAACCCAGTGTTCATACATTTATTTCATCGTTTTAAAGCGGAATTTCCTCGAAAGTCGCCAAAATAATTTCCAAATTTTCACACAAGTGAATGTCCACTTTTGGCAGATATTTCATGGTCATAATTTATTTTGCACATCTCTATTAACCGGTCATGAACAAGAGACAATGATGGTAATTTTAATCCTATTTCCTTGCTTGTTTCGCTTGTTAAGATTCTAGAAAAACTGGTGTCTGACCAGACAGTTGATTTTTTCAGTAAATGTAATATTTGGTCTGACTCTCAAAATGTTTTTTGAGTGATTCATAATATGAAGATTGCCTTGGTGAGGTTCACAAATCAATTTTGAATTTTGGATGAGGGACTCATTGTGGCCCCTGTATTTGTGGACCACACCAAGTTTTTGACTTGGTAGGCTAAAAGGTGTTGATTGGTACTTTGGCTAACCTGAACTTCTACAGTGATGCATTATTGTGATCCTCAAATTATTTTAAAGGCAGGTCTCATAAAACTTTAATAGAGGGCATTCACTCAGTTGATTGTCAGATATTAAATGGTTTACTCTAAGGCTCCATCCTTGGCCTACTATTAATTACATTGGGCCCTATGCCAGTAGGCTCATGTTACACACAGAATGCATGTAACCCACACCCTCAGAATAGCACCTGTGGCACAAGTGCACACTGGCCATTATTCACTAATGGCAGCCAGATGTCCATGGCTCCACACACCCATGGCCAAGGGCAGCTGCAGGTGGAGTAGCAGGCCCAGCTGGCATCCAGTCGGATTCCCAACATGGATCCCACAGCAGATCCTTTGTGCTACTGCGTGGGTCTGGGTGAACGAATGACCTCTCCAGGCACCCAGACCCACAACAAAAGGCCCCACCATGCAGTGGGCATACCCACCAGCCCTTCTGGCATGGACAGGTTACCGCAGTCGACCCCGCCCCATCCCGCAGGGGCCGCCCCCCCCAACACAGATGTCCCCAAACCCCACTCCTGCACATCCCCAAGACCCCTACAACACACCCAGCACCCCCAAGAACCACAAGTGGTCCATGAAGCCCCTGCCCCCATGCACACAGACTCCCATTCTGTGCCAGGCCATGGGCCACCCCAGTACCCTCACCACCACATCCATGAGCAGTGCCCCCCAACCACCACTGCACCAACAACCCCCCACCCTGTCTGTGCCACAGGGTGGGGGGGAATGACCACCTCTCAGTCTGCAGGGTCCCGGACACCACCAGGTGATGGGGGGGTTTACTAGGAAATTGGGGGATTGGATGCCTTGTCCAGGGGGGGTGCTGTACAGGTTCTCACCTGCCCAGATGCTCCAGCCCTCGCCATCATCTTTGTGGGCTGGGACAGCATAGTGGATAGTTGCCTGAGTCCTCTGTTTCTGGTGGGGCACTTGCAAGGGGGTGCATAGTGGGTTATGGCAGGGTCTCCACCGCCTTAAGCTGCACTGTCCTCCGCACCCCTGTGGCCAGCACTATGTGCCGTAGTGCATGGTGCGTAATGCTGGCCTGCCCCTTGTGCATTGCTATCTGAGCAGCCAGGGGATTGGGCACATAGGTGCTGTGCACCCCCACTTGGTGCATCCCACATAGGGGCGCAAAGGGTGTGGAGTGGCAACATGCCCCAGATATGCGCAGGTAGCCTCTCTGCTCCAGTGGTGCATAGAACCCTATTATTTGTTAATTCCGTTCCAGAAAGTTGCTCTTGTATTGATCACATTTTACATGCAGACAATACAGTATTATTCTGCGAGGGTGGAGATGTATTAACCCTCAATGTTAAATTGAAGGAAACTTTTTGATGACTTCATACTTCATTCACTGATCATAGATTACTGCTCAACTCAAAAAAGAATAAATGAATGCTCTTTGCTGTGCCACATAAGGACAATGACATCGACTTTAGGATTATGGTCAATCAAGGGGAAGAAATCTAAAAGATTTCTGAATTTATTTACCAGTTTCCCTTGATTGCAGTCTTTCTTTTGAGACATGTCTCATGTCTCATAAAGAAGATATGCCTAAGGCTGGGTATAGAAACATAGAAACATAGACTTTGATGGCAGATAAGGACCGCTAGGCCCATCTAGTCTGCCCATTTCCCTACCTACAGGATAGGCCACAGATCCTAGTTAACCAACAGCCTATTTCTTCCTACCCCCCACAAGAATTGCCTTATGTCTGTCCCATGCATTCTTGAATTCTCCCACAGTTTTAGATCCCACAACCTCCTCAGGAAGTCTGTTCCATGCATCCACTACCCTCTCTATGAAATAATACTTCCCTCATTGCCCCTGAACACCCCTCCTTCTATCTTTAAATTGTGTCCCCTTGTTCTTGCACGTCTCTTTTCTGAAAGATGCTACCCTCTTGGACTTCGTTGATTCCACTGAGGTACTTAAAAGTTTCTATCATGTGCCCCCTCTCCCTTCTTTCCTCAAGGGTATACATATTAAGCTCCTTTAGTCTCTCCTCATACAGCTTCTTTTGCAGACCCTGCACCATTTTAGTTGCCCTCCTCTGGACTGCCTCTATCCTGTCTATGTCTGCAATGTTGTAGACAATAAAACAGTCCCTTGTTCCAGAACCTGGACTACATTTGGCAAATAGATTTTTGTTCACACTACTTAACTATGGCTCCTTGATTTATACTTTGGTGGCTGAAGAAAGTATAAGCTCAGTTAAGAACTACATACCCCAATGTGTTAAGATTTGTTACTAGCTTCCCCAGAAGAAAGCAGATTATGGGGTGTTTTTCACTTGAAAACAGATTTTTCTACAGATTTTCCCTGTTTTTATATCAAATAAATTATGGATTTATGCCGTAGTGTAGCTGAACTGTTTCCAAAATATGTAAATATGTTTGATATAAGGTTTCAAAGTAAGTTTACCATTTCTAACTACTAAGCAGGGTCAGAACTCTCTGCAGTCTAGAGCAATTAAACTTTACAACAGCTAATCATCTTCAGTTACTGTCTAAATAAGATATCTGCTTTCAAAACCAAACATAAGACTAATGCCCTCAGCAGATCAAAATGTAATTGTTTCTGATGCATTCATTGTATCTTCTGAAACTGCTCGTATTTGATTCTGTTGTAATTTGTATTTATTATATATGTATTTTTTGTAACAAACTATTGTAGTTGCACATGAAAATGGGCATTTTGATCACATGCTTCCAGTATGAAATGAAACATAGAAACATAGACGTTGACGGCAGATAAGGACGGCAAGGCCCATCCAGTCTGCCCATTTCTTTTTCTACCTTATGAATGTGCCATAGACCTTTGCTCTGTCAATGGCGTATCTATTCATACTCATCCATATTGCTCCCTTATGCCTATCCCATGCCTGTTTGAAGCCTTGCACTGTATTCATATCCACCACTTCGTGAGGTAGGCCGTTCCATGCATCCACCACCCTTTCTGTAAAAAAGAACTTCCTCACATTACCCTTTAATCGGCCTCCCTCTAATCTCATGCTGTGTCCTCTTGTCCTGCTATTTTTCTTATACCGAAACATATTAGACTCTTCCACCTTGTTAATGCCCTTAAGGTGTTTGAATGTTTCAATCATATCACCTCTCTCCCTTCTTTGCTCTAGGGTATACATATTGAGCTCTGTTAATCTGTCCTCATATGTTTTCTGATGCAGTCCCTGCACCATTTTGGTGGCCCTTCTCTGGACTGCCTCAATTTGGTTAATGTCCTTGTGAAGGCGTGGCCTCCAGTACTGTATGCAGTACTCCAGATGGGGCCTAATCAGTGTCTTGTAAAGAGGTATTATCACCTCCCTCTTCCGCCTTGTGATACTCCTACTAATACACCCCAACGTCCTCTAGCCTTACTACTGCTTTAGAGGTCTTCTTGGATGATTTCAGGTCTGGGTGATGATGACACCTAAGTCTCTTTCTTCCACTGACTGCCAGCAACCCTTCCCAGCCTATAGGCTTCAGGGTTTCTCGCCTATGTGCATGATCTTGCACTTCATTGCTAAACCCCAGTTGCCACTCTTCTGACCATTTTGCTAGTTTATCCAGATCTCTTCTCATTCTGCCCACCACATCTGGATCATCTACTCTGTTGCAGATCCTGGTGTCATCTGCAAACAGACAAACCTTACCCTCCAGTCCATCTGCAATGTCACTGATGAAGATATTGAAGAGGACTGGCCCCAGAACTGATCCCTGAGGTACCCACTTGTGACATCTCTTCAGACTGTATACCGTTTACCACCACTCTCTGTTTTCTGCCCGTCAAACAGTTTGCCATCCAGTTGACCAAAGTTTGACCCACCCTGAGCCTACCCAGATTATTAATCAATCTTCTAAGTGGAACAGTGTCGAAAGCTTTGCTGAAGTCAAGGTAGACAACATCAACTGTTCCCCCTTGGTCCACCATTCTGGTTACCCAGTCAAAGAAATCTATGAAATTAGTTTAACAGGACCTTCCTTTTGTAAACCCATTCTGTCTTGGATCCTGTGCTCCTATGGATTCCAGGTGTTCCACTATCCTTTCCTTTAGGATTGTCTCCATAATCTTGCCCACTACTGAGGTAAGACTGACTGGTCTGTAAGTTCCCTGCCTCCTCCCTGCTACCACTCTTGTAGAGTGGGATCACATGAGCCCTTCTCCAGTCTTCTGGGACTGCTCCTGTGCTCAGAGACTCACTAAACAGTTCTGATAATGGCTCTGCTAGTTCCACCCTTAGCTCCTTTAGTACCCTGGGATGTATACCATCAGGTCCCATTGCCTTGTCCACCCTGAGCTTATCGAGCTCTTGCAGGACCCTTTCGTTTGTAAAGGGACTAGTGCACACCTCCCTCACCCCTGTGTCCATGGTGCAGAGCTGTGGGCCCTGCCCTACCTTCTCGTCAGTAAATACTGAGCAGAAGTATCTATTTAGAACAGATGCTTTTACATGGTCCTCCTCCTCATATGCCCCCTTATCCCCTTTGATCTTAGCAATACCCCCTCTGGACTTTCTTCTTTCACTAATGTATCTATAGAAAGTCTTGTCACCTACTTTTACTGTTTGTGCTAGTGTTTCCTTGGTTTGGGCCTTTGCCTGCCTTACTGCCTTCCCTGCTTCCCTTAGGGAAGTTTGGTATGCCACCCTACCTTCATCCTGCTGCATTCTCTTATATTTCCTGAAGGCCAGTCTTTTGGCTCTGACCTTTTCTGCTGCTGTGTTTGAGAACCAAAGTGGTTTCCTTCTTCTTTTGCACTTCCTTTTCTCACTAACACAATGGGATGTTGCTTCAAGTATTGCATCTTTAATTCTTGCCACTTTGCCTGTACCTCTTCACCTGTATTTCTTTTTGCCAGGGCTAGCTTAACTCTGTTGGCCATCTTATCAAAGTCAGCTCCTCTGAAGTCCCCTATTTTTGCCTTGGAATGGGATAATTTGGTTGTAGTGGCCAAACTGAACCATACCATGTGATGGTCACTGGCACCCAGGTAACCTGTTAGCTGGAGAGCTGTGATCCTTTCCCTGTTAGTCAGTATTAGATCTAGGATAACCCTGTCTCTTGTGGGTTGTTGTACCAGTCATTTGAGGCCTTCCCCCTGCAGGGAAGCCACCATATGTTTAGTTCTGGCAGATGTCCCTGCTGGTATTGACCAATCTGTATCTAGCATGTTGAAGTCTCCCGTTATGGGAACCTCCCCTTTAGCTGCCATGTTTTGTATATCGTCTAACAGTAATGTGTCCATGTCCTCCCCCTGGTCTAGAGGCCTGTACACAACCCCAGTTTGTATGGCTGTCCCATTTCTGTTTTCTGGATGACCACTGTTCTGGGCTCCTGTGAATTCTGAATTTCTGTAGCTTTGATATTTCATTGACATAAAGGGCCACCCACCTCCCTTTGCACCTCGGTCTCTTCTGAACAGTACATAGCCAGGTACTGAAGTCTCTCAAGTGTGGTTACTGGTAAACCATGTCTCGCTAATAGCTACTATGTCCAGTTTAGTCTCTGTCATTGTGCCTGCAGGTCTGGGATCTTGTTTCCCAGACTGTGAGCATTGTGTACCTGATTTTCCATTGGTCAGATTCCAGTGTGTTGGTTGTTGGGCAAGGGTCGGCATTTCCCTGTGCATCATATGGGAGCCGGACCTTTTCTTTCTATCTGTCTGTCTGTCTGTCTGTCTGTCTGTCTGTCTGTCTGTCTATCTATCTATCTATCTATCTATCTATCTATCTATCTATCTATCTATCTCTTGCTCTATGTGTCTGTCTGTCTGTCTATCTCTGTCTATATCCATCTACCTCTGTCTCTGTCTGTCAGTCTTTGTCTCTATCTATCTATCTATCTATCTATCTATCTATCTATCTATCTATCTATATCTATCTCGCTCTCTGTCTGTCTGTCTCTGTTTATGTCCATCTACCTTTGTCTCTGTCTGTCTGTGTCTGTCTATCTATCTATCTGTCTATCTCTCTCTCTCTATCTCTCTCTCTGTCACTATCTTTTATGTCCATCTACCTTTATCTCTGTCTGTCTGTCTCTGTCTATCTCTCTATCTATCTATCTATCTATCTATCTATCTATCTATCTATCTATCTATCTATCTATCTCTATCTCTCCACCTGTCTCTGCCTGTCTATATCATCTACCTCTGTCTCTGTCTGTCCGCCTGCCTGTCTATTCATCTCTCTCTCTATCTATCAACACTATATCCCAATGGGAAATTACATTGAAGATGGATAAATGTAGAGTCATGCAGAGTCATGCATGTTGATAGGGATAATCAAGTACACAAATATATCTTTGTAGGTTTCTTTTGGATGTGTCAATAACTGAAAGAGATTTGGGGATGCAAGTATCTAGCAATATGGGAACTACAGACCAGACTAATGAAGCTAGAGCAAAAACTAATTGAATAATATGGGCCATAAAGAGAAACATTAGATCAAGAAATAACAAAGTCTGGTCAGAGGTGGTATGGCTGTAGCCAAGGTCACTGGTGGAACATGGCACTGCCACCAGCCATGTCCAAGATGGCCGCTGCAGTTATCTGTGCATGCATGATGACTCATATTATGTGCACTGAGCTCTGAGTCATTCTACACAGAAATAGATAAATACAATATTGGAGAAAGTCCTGAACCAGTACATAGATCCCAGCAGGCCCCAGCACACATGTCGCTACTTTGTGGGTGAGGTTCCTTTACTCACCACATGGTGCGGCATCTGTACCCAAAATATCGCTTCATCCCTACCCAGGTTAGGTGGGTGCTGCTGCTGCAGCACAGTTCCCATCAGCCTTTTCCCATTAAACCGTCTGACTGAGTTCACTCCCGAACTCCACTCACTAGCATGGTAAGGCAGCATGTTCCTCAGAGTTGCAATGGACATCCCTGCAAACAACGTTACTTAATAAATTCTTTGTTATTCGGTCCTGAAAGTTGATTTTGCACAGTGGCTGCAAAATCACCTTCCAGACCTGATTAACAAAATGACAGTGTCAGTTTTCATGAGGTGGGGTCTCAAAAAGACCATGTTGAAAATTTGGTGAAAAAATTCCTTAACATTTATTTTATTTTATTTTATTTAAACATTTGGTAACTTGAAAAGGCACACTGAGACAAGGCTAATTTCCAGGTGCAATCTAGGGGAGGAGGGCACAGGCATGTTACAAGAATAAAGCAGTCATCAATTTGTAAAGAAACTCAGATGCATACCACTACAAGAATGTAATGCAATTACTTCACACACTTCATAATGGAATAAGATTATGTTCAAAAACACAGAATCATGTCGTAGTATCATAGTATCATAGTAAAAGCCAGCAGAATAGGCCCCATGGTCTATCGTGTCTGCTCGGAAGCCAGCCCACTACTGGGAGCTCACTCCACAACCCCCCCAGCCCCAGAGGTGGTCTTCCCTGGCTTCAGTATCCCCCTGTACCTGTCCCAAACCTTCTTGAATCCCTCCACTGTGTTCTCTTCCACCAGACTCCTGGGTAGTGCATTCCATGTTTCCACCACCCTCTCAGTGAGCAAGTGTCTCCCCGCGCCCCCTGCACATCCCTCCAGTTTCCACTTGTGCCCCTTGGTAGTTCCCCCCTTCTTTAGTCTGAACACTTCCTTGGCTCTGCCCTTATTTATCCCCTTTACATACCTGAAGACCGCTATCATGTCCCCCCATCCCTCCTCTCTTCCGATGCATACAGTTTGAGTTCTTCCAGTCTCTCCTCTTAGGACCTAAACTCCATGACCTGAATCATCCTGGTCACCCTCCTCTGGACCCTATCCAGCAGCTCTATGTCTTTCTTAAGGTGGGGTCTCCAGAACTGCACACAGTACTCAAGATGCGGCCTAACCTGGGTATTTTACAGAGGGAGGATCACCTTCCTCCTCCTGTAGGTAATCCCCCTGGTTAGACAGCCTAGTATGCTGTTTGATTTTGCTGCAGCTCTTCCAACAATTTTCAGGGTTGTTCATTTGCTGTCACCACCCCTAGGTCCCTCTCCCCGATGTGGCTTGCAGTGTAACCCCCAGGGTGTATGCATGGCCCGGTTTCTGACCCCAGATTCAGCACCCTACATTTTCCCTGCATTGAACTCTCAATCCCCACTTCCTTAACCACCCCCAGAGCATCCAGATCCCTGGAGAGCCTCTCTCCCCCCTCCTTACCATCTGCCTGTACTCCCAGTTTTGAGTCATCCGCAAATAGACGCAGCCTACTCCTAACATCTCTCCTTATGTCCAAGACATAGGAATTGAACAGGAGTGGTCCCAGGACCAAACCCTGGGGACCCCACTGATGACCCTTCTGGGGAAGAGACTATCCCTCCAACCACCACTTTCTGTATTCATCTTGTAAGCCAAATGTCCACCCACCTGAGCAACTGCCTCCCACTCCCATCCCTCCAGCTTTGTTAGCAGGCCATAATTGGGTACCAAATTGAACGCCTTACTGAAATCCAGATAGAGGACGCCCACAGCCTATGTCTCTCCAGGGCACCCATCACTGAGTCAAAAACTCCACCAGGGTTGGTCTATGACCTCCTGGAACAAAACCATACTGCCTGTCATCCGTGCCCCAACCTTCCAGCTGCCCCAAGCCTCTCCTTGATAATGCCCTCCATAACCTTGCCTACCACAGACATTAGGTTAACATGCCTATAATTCCCCATCTCCTCTCTGGACCCCACTTTGTGGATAGGTGCCACATGAGCCACCTCCCAATCTTGAGGCATCCACCCTGACATCAGAAAGATGTTGAAGAGTGTGGCCAGTGGAGCTGCCAACACATCCACCAGTTCCTTCAGTACTCTTGGATGCAGCCCATCTGGCCCAGGTGCCTTCTCAGTCTTTAGTGACTGGAAGGCCTCTTTCACCCTATCTATTGTGTTTTCACCTTCCCATCCCACCTCCTCATGCACCCACCCTTCCCCCTCTAGAGTCAAACCATCTTCTGCCCTAGCCTCTTCCAGTCTTTCAGTCTCTAACTGACCTCCCAGTTCAGTGGGCTCCCTCCCTCCCATCAGGATGGAAAGATCCCTGCCTCCCCTGGTAAAAACTGAGGCAAAGTACACATTTAGTACCTCTGCTTGTCCCCAGCTTCCTGCTCCCATCCCTCCCCAGTCATAACAGGATATACAATACACAGAGTATAATGGATAGGGAAGTGTGTGTTATGAATATTTTTTTTTCACACCTGAGGTATGTGATGACCCATAAACCTCAAGAGAGAAGTTTGAGAGGATTATGCAGTCATTACACACTGAGGGGGTGAAAAAAATATTCATATACACATACTTCCTTATCCATTATTTTTTATAATTGCTGGTAATTGTTAAATATTTATGGACACATAAGTAAAACAAGACAATTGCTAACATTTTGCTAATTTATTGTGAAATAGCAAGTTTAAGAGAAACTACATTTACATCAGGCAGACTTTTATTTTATTTTTGCTTGTAACTGTAGAAGTAAACTGCTGAAGAACTCATATACTGATGAGGGCTTCTCTATGTCAGCGAACTAGACAAGCGCTAATTGATAACACAGCACTAAAATGGTTAATTTGAAAAACCATAACTAATATTATGCCTAAATTACAGTTTTGCAACTTAAAAAGTCATATTTTCTATATAAGAATTTGTTCTGTTGTAGGGCTGATAGAGGAGCAGAGTTGTCACAGCAACGTGAGTCAAGGGTTGCTATGGAGATCTGTGGAGTTGAAACGAAATAATAAGGTTAGGGATTGTGTGAAAATTTCAAGTTTGAAACAGGATTTTTTGCTGAGAAATATCATCTTCTGGAGAATTAGGACACAGACACATCTATGGAATGACTGGTGAAACAGCTGCTCGCATGAACCCCTCAGAATAGACGAGCATGAGAGAATGTTGTTTTATTATGAAAACTGATGGTCATAGGGAGAGAGACTGTGGGCAGCACTCGAGATGTGTTGAGAGTGGACTACTGCTACATTCCTTTAACACTGTGAATTAGATTCTGTGAAAATGCCATAATAACCCAAGTTCAGGTTATTATGGCATTTTTCTGATCTAGTAAAACAGGTTATCAAAGGAGGTCACCAGTAATTATAAAACAATAATAATACAAAACAGTATGGTAGTTACAATGCAGGTGAGATGCAGTTAACATTCTCAAGTGGGAAAATGTGAAGGCAAGGAAGAAAGCTTTAGTGTAGGGATTGGGAACCATGGTGGCAAGAGCATATGGGGGGTTGGAAGTGAATGAAGTTGCTGTTTGAAAGAGTAAAGCCAGAGGGAGTTTCTTATGAGGGGAGACAGTTTATTCCATAAGAAAGGAAGCCGGTAGGAAAAAGCAGATTTGCTAGAGGTGGAGGAAGGTAGTGGGAGTGAGAAGGTCTGGGTAACCCTGTATCTAAGTCCATATGGGGATGGATCTGTAAGGGATAGGCTCCTGAAGAAGTGGGAAGGCAATGAGCTGAACCAGTATTTTTCTTTATTTAGTGATTCGGAAAAGACTTTCAAGCGCAAGCTCTTTTACAAAGGTTCCATGTCATAAATTGCAAACAAAGTACAATAGGAGAAAGCAAAGGTACATCGCAATGAATGTTACAGCTTATATTCAGAACGTAAAGAATAACTCAAAACATAGGTACAAGTTAAAATAACAAGAAAAACACTTTATGAGGGTGGGAAGGGAAATAAGCAGCCTCAAGTGCCTTGTCAGTAGTTCAGAGGGGCAGGGATAGCTGGCAGTGGGGTGAAGGAAGAGGCATGAGAAGTAGGTACTGTGGTGGAGGTGAAGGGTGGGGAAGAAGAGGATAAGGTATAGGAGAAATGGGGATGAGGGAGGCTGATTGAAGAAGACATGCTAGAGTAAATGTGGGGTGGGAGGGGCATGGTCAGGCAGCTTGCATTAGTATTGACTGTTGGGGAAACTCAAGACTGGGAGTTGGGGAGGGGGAAGGTGGGATGGCGGGTGCCGAAGGAGAGTAACGTGAATTGATTGCTGAGGCAAGTCATGAGAAGGGAAAGAGGGAGGGGGTTACCTGAGGCCTGCCTAGTGCTTGCTGGGGGGTGGCAGAGAGAGCAGGTGTGGCTGAACTTAGGGGCAGGTGCACTTAGAGAGTGTTATTAGGTGCTGTTTGAGATCAGTTTTGAATTGGGCCATACAGTTGGTGGCCAACAGGTGCCCAGGAGTTCATTCATCCACAGGGGGCCTCACAGCCAAATGCACATTGCTCAAGTGAGGTGTGAGGAAGTGGATAGCCAAGGCATCTCTAGTCCTCCCCTGGTGACCTGTAATGAGTTGGTCACCGATCAAATTGCCTACACAAGGCAGTGTTTTACCCTGTACAGCCTTCTTCCCTAGGATGCAAGTCTGGAATTTGACACTGTTTCTTAATGACAGCCAATTTATGCATTCATACAGAGTGCAGGTGTGCGTGCCATGCTCAGCATCCAGGGTGAGTCTGTAAGCTTTGTTGAGCGCAGTCTGAACCCTCTTGAGCACTGTATCTGTTGCTGCCCTGTAGATCACCAGTCCATAGTCAGTAATAGATATGATGGAGCTATGGACTGAGAGGCAGAGGGCCCCCTGGAGAGATGTATTGCCTGTGCTTGTGCAGGACACCTATCTTGGTATTGACTGTCTTGACCAGAGAGTCAATATGGTGCACAAACTTGAGGGTATCATCTATTATGACCCCCAGACACTTGAACAAGTGGACTTGTTCCAGCAGCTCACTGCATCAGTTGGAGATGATATGGGGATGGTGCTTATTTTTGTTGTGGGTCTTGGATATAAGCATGTCCCTGGTCTTCTTGTAGCTTGGTAGCAACTTATGACTACAGAACCAGTCCTTGAGTTTGGAGAAGGAGTTCTGCAGCTCAGATTGTAGTGCAGCCTGAGATGTGCTGCTACTCAGGAGCACAGCATTGTCTGTATATAGTATAGGTTTGGTGCTGCAGGCTGTGGTAAGGTCATATAAGAAGAGGCTGAAGAGTAGGGGCCCCGGTATTGATCCCTGGGCTACCCCTAATTATACCTCTCTTGTGCTAGATGCTGTTTGCCCAATTTTGACACATTGATTTCTCCATGTCAGGTAATCTTGGAACCAGCAAAGGGCATTGGGCACCACACCCATGTTTTGCAGCTGTGTCAGTAACAAGGGGTGGTTGACTGTTTTGAAGGCTTTGGTGAGGTCAATAAAGGCAGACCCCACCAGTCTGCCTTCATCCAGGGCCTTATGTGCATAGTCCATGTAGTCCAACAGGACAGTGCTGGTACTGTGATTTTGTATGAAGCTATGCTGGTTGGGGCATAGAAGATTATACTTACTGAGATAGTTGATGAGTTAACCTGCCACAATCTTTTCCAATGCCTTGGACAGGGGGCAGAGGATCAAGATGGGTCTGTAGTTGGCTACCAGAGACTAGTTGCCTCCTTTATGCACTGGCATAACTAAGGCCTGCTTCCAAATCACTGGGAATTGGGCAAGGGCCAGGGACTTATTGTACAGCATGGTAATGGGCACTATAAGAACATCCAGGGTGAGGGATAGAAGTTCCATGTCTATCCCGTCACTTCCCAGGCTGGTCTTACCTAGTACTTTCTTGACTATAGTTAGGGCCTCCTTCACTATCACCTTTTTAATGTAGAAGGTCAGATGAGAACACTCAGTAGATACGTTGTTGGAAACTAGGTTGAAAATAGGCAGGTGGTAGCACTAAGGTAAGATCATTGAAGTCCGTACTGAAGGCTTCTGCAATAGCTCGAGGGTCTGTAGTAGGGGTGTTACTGATACTGAGCAGCTGAGGGTGCTTCTTGTCCTCCTTTCCAAGGATGCTTTTGATGTCATCCCAGAATCTTTTCGCATTACCCCAAGAATTGCTGAGCTGGGCCTTATGGTAGTTGGCTTTGGTGAACCGGATTAGCTTGCTGCAGTGGTTCCTGGTCATTCTGTAACACTGGTAGTCATGCTTGCTACCTGTGTTTCCGGCCTTCTTCCAGAGTATGTCCCTTTATTCAGGTGGGAGAGGAGCTCCCCATCAATCCAGCCATTTGCCTGCCACTGAATTTTTCTTTTCGTGAGCAGGGCACAGATGTCACAGATGGAGCTAAAGCCCTTAGTGAAGTAACTGAGGGCCTGATCAAGAGTAGGCACCAGGTCAATAGGAATCCAGTCATGTAGGGCAAGGGCTGATTTGAGGGCTCCAAGTTTACCCTTCCTCAAGACTCTGCTTTCAATGAGGATGGGTGGGCTTTTGGTAAATTTATTAGACCACAGGAAGGTGATTGGGGAGTGGTCACTTAGCGTGTCCAGGAGAAGATTGATCTCAGAGATCAGGGATGGTGAGCTTGCTAGAACTCAGTCTAGGAGGGTACTGTTTCCTGTCTTATAGTTCTGCCTGGTGGGGCAAGTGACAAGTTGTGTCAGGTTGGAGGTGGCTATCAGATCCCTGAAAGGGGCAGCCTCCTTTCTATCCCAGTTTAAAGTCCCCAGTAATAATGAGCTCATCCCCTTTGGAAGGTGCTGATAACATCCATAATAGTGGGAAGGTGTGCTGTGGCTTTCTTGGGGGGTAGGCAGATCATGGCAAGGATGAGAGTTTTGCCATTCTGACCGACCTGTGCCTTTATCACTATCATCTCATGGTCCTCAGCCACCCTGGTTCCAGGAAGAATGAAGCACTGCAGAGAGTCCCTGGCATAGATGAGATATCCCCACCTCTCTTGCCTATTCTGTCAATACTGTATGCTTGAAACCTTTGAGGGCAACTTCATTGTCTTTGATCCTACTGATCAACCAGGTCTCCGTTACGCAGAGGATGTCAGGGGTATGGCAGGCCATCCATGCCTGTAGTTGGTCAAATTTTTCAGTTAAACTGCAGACGTTCAGTGAGGCTATTTTTTGGCCTTTACCCATTTGAACACCAGGGCCTGTTGAAGTGAGTGGTCCTGGGTTCGAGTGAATGTTGCCAGAAAGGAGCAGGCATATTTATTTATTTATTTATTCATTTATTTGTACAACCGAATTTACAACCTTTGAGCCAGGGGTTTGTTTACAAAGGTACCTCATCACAGAGAGGACATACAGTGGACACAGTTACAGAAAATACTGGACATTGAGTGACATAGAGTTTCACAGTTGAAATTCATACAATAAGTAGTTAAAATTTCATGGTGTAAACATTAGCACATGCAGATACATCAGATGGCTAGGTACCAGAGGGAGATTATTGGGGGGGCGTGATGTGGCAGTTCAGCCCAGCAGGCTTTGCCAGATGCAAAAGTTGGTAGCAGAGCACCAGTTAGAGACAGGTGCAATTGCAGGCATTAAATAGTTGGTTAGGAAGGGTGGCTTTGAAGGCACTTATTTTGGGAGCATTGGAGATGGATGTAGGAAGGGAGTTAAACTAGGATGGAACTCTTTAGCAGAAGGACCTCTGAGCCCAGGTGGTCCTAGTTCTGGGAACCAGAAGAGTGGTTTTGTTGGTGGTATGGGTTGAGACAGTGGATGGGGTATGAAGGATGGAGGCAGTCACCCCAGGTAGGGAAAGCACAAGAAGAATTTTCTTAGTTAGGAGGCAGGTTTGGTAGCGGAGTCTCTCATTGAGGTTAAGGAGATTGGCCTTGTCGTAGAGTTGACATGTGTGAGTGAGCTTGGGGACACTGATTATTAGTCTGCAGGCGTTATTTAGGGTGAGGTGAATTTTTTTGGGGGCAGTGGTGTCAGCAGCGCCATAAATGGGCAGGCCGTAATCCACAAGTGACAGTACTGAGGACATAATGGCAAGTCAGAGGGCATCAAGTGGGAGGCAGTCCTTGTGACAGTAGAGGATGCCAAGCCGTGTGTTAGTGGCAGATGCAAGGGCATTAACATGGGTGTGAAAGGTGAGGGCTGAGTCAAAGGTAACCCCAAGGTATTTGTAGGAGTAGACTTGCTCAATAGGTTGTAAGGTGCTAGGGAGGATGCGGAGAGGGTTATTCTAAGCTTTGTTTTGGGGGTCGACGAAGAGCATTGTCTTGGTTTTTTTACAATTAATGGTGAGTCTACATTCCCTAAATCAGGTTTCAGCATCATTGAAGGAGTGTTGGAGAGAGTTCTGGAGTGAGGATGGGATTCTGTGGAAGACAAAAATGACAGCATAGTCTGCATACAGAAGCATATTGCCAGAGCAGGCACTAGGCAGGGTGTTTAGATAGAGACTAAAAAGTAGAGGACCCAGGATTGAGCCCTGGGGAAACCCAGAGCAGATGGGATGGGTTTCTGAGAGTGTCCTTTGACTTTGACACACTGGGAGTGAGCTGATATGTAGCTCGAGCACCAGACAAGGGGACCAGTGGAGAAAACAGTGTGGCAGAGGTCGTCAAGTAGAAGGGGTTGGGAGACAGTGTCGAACACTGCACCGGCTAGGGAGCCAGCATCTAGGGAGGAGTGCAGAAAGTTGGAGAATTCCATTAATGCAGTACCAGTACTGTGACCGGCATGGAAGCCATGTTGCTCTGGACACATGTTGTTATACTTAGCCAGATATTCAGTGATTTGAATGGCCACCACTTTTTCTAGGGATTTTTAGAGGGAGGCAGGATGGAGATCAGTCAGTAATTGCTAGGGGTGGATCTGTCACCCACTTTATGGACAGGCATGACTACAGCTGTTTTCCATGCAGTGGGGGATTGCCCCAGACAGAGGAACCAGTTAAGTAGACCAGTGAGCTGGGTGAAGACTTCATCCAGGACCAGCCAGAGTATTTTAGGGTCCAGGGAATCCCTGCTGGGACTGTTGCTTTTTAATGCTTTAAGTAGGAGAGGTCTGGCTTCTGGGTGGATATCTTGCGTAGGTGGAACCAGGGGCACTGTAGGACTGGGATGGTTGATCGGGGTTGGATTGAAGAAGTTACTAGGGAGGACTGAGCTGAGGTCTGTAAAAGAAGAATTAAGGCTGTTGGCAATGCAGGCTGGGTCGGTGGAGGTGGAGCCATCAATAGTGAGCTGGGATGGGGGGACACGAGATTTCCCATTTAGGTCTCTGATATTGTCCCAGAAGGTCCGGGTATTCCCCCAAGATGAGGTGAGGGTGGTCTGATAGTGGTCTGCCTTGGCTTTACGGATGGCCCAGGTGCACCTGTTCTGTGCAGTATTATAGGCTTGTCTATCAGCTGCTCAGCCCGTATCAGTGGCTAGGTGCATGAGGTTATCCCTCACTCTGAGCATTTGAAGTAGGGCAGGGGTTATCCAAGGTGTGTTAAGTTTGTTGGAACGAAATGTGGTGAGAGGTGCAAAGATGTCACAGGCCTTATTAAAGGCTTGTGAGAAGATGGTGAGGGTGGCATCAATGTCGGGTGCATGATGGATGGGGGACCAATTAATCTGAGCGAGGTACTGTTTGAGTTTAGTCAGCTCTCCTGGGTGAAGGCACCTGCGTTGGGTGGTTTGAGTTACAGGTTTGGGGCTAGGGGCAGACCAGAGGAATAGGATAGGGGAGTGGTCACTTAAGAAGTCAGGGAAGACCTGAATGTCCTGAATTTTCAGAGGGCATTTGGTGGTACTGACATCCAGGAGGGTGCAAGTTCCTCTAGTTGGGTTAATTCTGGTGAGTTGGGAGATGAGTTGTGTCAAGTTTTGGGCAGTGAAGATGTCCCTTATTGAGGAGGTGGAGGAACTGAGCTAGTTCACATTGAAGCCTCCCACTTGTACTTGATCAGCCTTATGGGGGAGGGTGGTGAGATAATCCATAAGAAATGTCAATGCTGGATTCTGGTTCCTTGGGGAACATAGGAGACTGTGAGATACAGGTAGGCTGGAGGTCAGGAGGGCTGAGGATTGAGGGAGTGAGCTGGGTACCATTCACAAAATGAGTAGGTAGGAGGCCTGCCAATGATGGTGTCAGAGTATAAATCACACAACCACCACCACATTTAGGGAGGTTGTGCAGTCGGCCTAGCGTTGACAGGCTAACACCCCACAAAGATGCAGCTGGATGGGAGAGGTATGCTTTACCTCCTAATGCACTCGCGATGTTCCTCTCACTCCAGAACGGAGATCTGTTGTCAGGCCGGCGTCTGTGTGACCTTTCCACCCACTTCTTCTACAAACTGCCAACAGCCTCTTAAAGCTGTACTGCCTGTTCATTACTCACCAAGTATAGTGGTTAACTATACAGCCTCACTTTGGTACCAGTGTGTCAGGCTTGATGACTGAATCAAGCTGCCATGTACCCTTTCTGGCAGAAAGGCTAATTCTAAATTCTGGTCATACCTTCCACTGCCTACACTTCAGGTGATTCAGGTGGTTGGACACTGGTTTAATTGTTAGGGTATAGTTAACTATTTCTAGCCCTATGCTAGGGGAGGACATATGGCCACCCATTTTTGGAAGGTAAGACTGAGTAAGTTGTTGCCCACAGACAAATAAGACAATTTCTGAAGGTGAGTTTGGCAGCAATGCACTACCTAGTAGTGGTTCAGAAGGGAGTAGCAGCTGCCCAGCTAGGCATCTGGTGCTGGCTGTACCGAGCCAGGTAGCAAGGAGCAGAAGGAGATAGCACCCCTTGATAGGGAACATGGCAGCTTGATTCAGTCATCAAGCCTGACACACTGGTGCCAAAGTGAGGCTGTACAGTTAACCACTATACTTGGTGGGTAATGAACAGGCAGTACAGCTTTAAGAGGCTGTTGGCAGTTTGTATAAGAAGTAGGTGGAATCAGCAAGTGTGGGTGTGGCTACTGTGTATTTAATAGCGGCCGGGGTCAGGGCGGGCAATGTGGGACAAAATTCTGTTTAGCTATAAAATTAAAATAGCAGGTTCTGATTCCCAAGAAAAACCCCATGACAGAGAAAGCATCAGGGAGAGCAAGGCAGGGAAGAAGATCTAGAAAAAGAGGTCAGCAAAGGCACAGCACAACTAGCTGTATAAAGTAGGGGCAACTCAGACCCAAGAAGAAGAGAAAGGCAGGTGCGTCCTGACTGATACAGCACCAGAAGGAAGTTGATGTTTTGTAGCTGCTTGCCTACAGGATAGGTTGTAGGAAGCCAATAAAAAAACAAAAGGAACACCAGGGCATGGCCTATTGTGTATTTAATAGAGGTTGGGGTCAGGGTGGGATGAAAATTACAGATGTCCACAAAAAGCCATAAAAGCTGGCAAGCAGAAAGCCGAGGCAGCCCAATATGCAGGTATATTAATGATATTTTAGAAATTAGGCACCTGCTTGACACTAGTTGGGGAGTACATGAAGGAGAGAGAGAATAGAGCTAGACAGAAGAGGAATCCTAGCTGGGAGAATATGCTTGTCAGGAAGTAGAGAAGCTGGAAACTTTGAGTTTAGGCAGCAGACAAGCAGTGAGAAATAGGTGGGCAGATCAAATCGGGGGAGCAGTATGATATGGAAATGCACTTGGCAGGTGATAAGGGTAACTGTCACTTTGAGTTAGAGAAGCAGAGAGGCAGAGAAAGAGTGTGGAGAGATGAGCGCACTAGAAGGAGGAGTTACACTAGCTATGGAACGTGCTTCACAAGAGACAGTGTTGCTGTCACTTTAAGCTTGAGCAACTGGCTGGTAGTAGCTTGTAAGAGTGAGCTAGTAAGCTGGGGTAGGGTTTAAGTGTGTTTAAACAGGACTGGGAAAATCAAGCTCCTAGGGCTCCCTTCCTGGAGGTAATCAGTCCCAGAGGGCGAGTCTGTACCTGGGCTTCTGTGAGGGGCTGGTGGCTTCAGACCCAGACAACGGATGGCAGTCTGGCAGGTTAGGTTCATCAGAGAACCACAGCTGTGGCTCATGGACTACCTGGAAAGAGAAGGACATGGGGACATTAAATAAGAGAGGCAGGGGGTGGGGCTGTTCATGAAGCTAAAAAGAAGTGCAAAATGGCTTAAATAGGGGGTTTATTGCAGGGGTGTATTACAGGGGGTGTATTGTAGACCAAAATGTAAGGCAGAAGGGCAGTTTTACAGGATTTAGGACACTGTCCTACATGCTGGGCTATTGGAGATCTTAGGGCTCAGCTTCAGGAAGCATGGGCAGAGAATGCACGCCTCAAATTTCATATTCGAGAAGAAATATATTATAAGAACCACCCACCATTTCCCCAACATCCAACAGAAGCATCTCGACCGCAGAGGGTAGTTGGTCCTGAAGGTTGGCAGGTGGTTAAGAGGGGCAAATCGGGTGCCTTATCACTCAGTGCTCTCCAACATATTACCTCCACAAACTACATCAAAACTACAAACAGGTATCTGCTTCTATCTCTGAAATCAAACAAAAGGGAGAGAGGATACTGCAGAGCAGGACGCTGCAGCACAGTAGCTGGCACAACAAAACTCCCCCAAAACAGGAACCAAAACATAAAAAGCAAAAAGGAAATCCAAAAAACTTCTGATCATCTGAGACTCCATGATTTGGGGA
This sequence comes from Neoceratodus forsteri, assembly GCA_016271365.2. NCBI lineage: Eukaryota > Metazoa > Chordata > Ceratodontiformes > Ceratodontidae > Neoceratodus > Neoceratodus forsteri. The sequence continues at coordinate 133,778,003 of JADMNL010000022.1, forward strand.
GTTGATACCTATCTCCAGCCTTGGGTAATGGTCAGATGTCTCCCCGGTACATCAGCGTGGAGAGACACTGACTGCATTGCTAAAATTGTTCAGAAAGCAGGGGAAAACATTGATGTCCTGGTACACATAGGGACTAATGATCTTGCCAGCTGGTCAGTTGTGGAGACCAAGGAACACCTGACCAGGCTGGGTGACAAACTATCATCCATTTTGTCTGGCATCTCCTTCTCTGAGATCCTGCCAGTCGGGGGGGGGCAGATAGACAGAAGGTCAGAGAAGGGGAGATAGGGATGCTAAACATGTGGCTCAAGGGCTGGTGCCAGAAAAAAATGACACAAATTTGTAGGGAACTGGCAACAGTTTTGGGAGCTAAAGTTCTTTAAATTTAATGGACTGCATCTGACTAAGGAGGGAGTCAGTGCATTGGGGCAGAAGTTTGATGTCTTTGCAGAATATTTAAACTAGCAAATGGGGAGAGGGGTGCAGCACCCCATACATCGAATGGGAGGAACACCCTTCCCCCCTCAGCTAGTGGTCAAAGAGGAGTTCAGCATGTTTGCAGTTCATTTGCATCCCCAGGTAAGGAAAAAGGTCCAGCTCTCCATACGACACACAGGAAAAATGCCAGACCTCACCCAACAACTAACACCGAAATCTGGTCAATGGAAAATCATGTTCACAAATGCTCACAGTCTGGGAAACAAGATCCCAGCCCTGCAGGCAATAATGACAGAGGCTAAACTGGACATAGTAGCAATTAGCGAGATGTGGTTTACCAGTAACCACACTTGGGAGACTTCAGTACCTGGCTATCTACTGTTCAGAAGAGACCAAGGTGCAAAAAGGGAGGTGGGGGTGGAGTGGCCCTGTATGTCCATGAAAATATCAAAACTGCAGAAATTCAGAATACACATAAGGAACCAAAAGAACTGTGGGTCACCCTGGAAACAGGAAATGGGATGACAGCCATAAGGACTGGGGTTGTCTACAGGCCCCCAGACCAGGGGGAGGACATAGACACATTACTGTTAGAAGATATACAAAACATGACAGCTAAAGGGGAGGTTCTGATAATGGGAGACTTCAACATGCCAGATGCAGATTGGTCAATACCAGCAGGAACATCTGCCAGAACTAGACACATGGTGGATTCTCTGCAGGGGGGGCCTCAAATGACTGGTACAACAACCCACAAGAGACAGGGTTATCCTAGATCTAGTACTGACTAACAGGGAAAGGATCACAGCTCTCCAGCTAACAGGTCACCTGGGTGCCAGTGACCATCACATGGTATGGTTCAGTTTGGCCACTACAACCAAATCATCCCATTCCAAGGCAAAGATATGGGACTTCAGAGGAGCTGACTTTGATAAGATGGCCATCAGAGTTAAGCTAGCCCTGGCAAAAATAAATACAGGTGAGGGGGTACAGGCAAAGTGGGCAAGCATTAAAGATGCAATACTTGAAACAACACCCCATTGTGTTAGAGAGAAAAGGAAGTGCAAAAGAAGAAGGAAACCACTTTGGTTCTCAAAAACAGTAGCAGAAAAGGTTAGAGCCAAAAGGCTGGCCTTCGGCAAATATAACAGAACGCAGCAGGATGAAGATAGGGAGGCATACCAAACTTCCCTAGGGAAAGCGGGGTAGGCAGTAAGGCAGGCAAATGCCCAAACTGAGGAAACATTAGCACAGACAGTAAAAGAAGGTGACAGCACTTTCTATAGATACATTAGTGAAAGGAGAAAGTCCAGAGGGGGTATTGCTAAGATCAAAGGAGATAAGGGGGTGTGGGAGGAGGAGGACCATGTAAAAGCATCTATCCTAAATAGATACTTCTGCTCAGTATTTACTGAAGAGAAGGTAGGGCAGGACCCACAGCTCAGCATCACGGACACAGAGGGAAGGGAGGTTAGCACTAGTCCCTTCACAAAAGAAAGGGTCCTATAACAGCTTGATAAACTCAGGGTGGACAAGGCAATGGGGCCTGATGGCATACATGCCAGGGGACTAAAGGAGCTAAGGGTGGAACTAGCAGAGCCATTATCAGAACTGTTTAGTGAGTCTCTGAGCACAGGAGAGGTCCCAGAAGACTGGAGAAGGGCTCATGTGATCCCACTCCACAAGAGTGGTAGCAGGGAGGAGGCAGGGAACTACAGACCAGTCAGTCTTACCTCAGTAGTAGGCAAGATTATGGAGGCACTCCTTAAGGAAAGGATAGTGGAACACCTGGAATCCATAGGAGCACAGGATCCAAGACAGCACTGGTTTACAAAAGGAAGGTCCTGTTAAACTAGTCTCATAGATTTCTTTGACTGGGTAACCAGAGTGGTGGACCAAGGGGGAACAGTTGATGTCACCTACCTTGACTTCAGCAATGCTTTTGATACTGTTTCACATAGAAGATTGATTAATAATCTGGGTAGGCTCGGGGTGGGTCAGAAGTTGGTCAACTGGGTGGCAAACTGTTTGATGGACAGAAAACAGAGAGTGGTGGTAAATGGTATACAGTCAGAAGAGATGCAAGTCACAAGTGGGGTACCTCAGGGTTCAGTCTTGGGGCCAGTCCTCTTCAATATCTTCATCAGTGACATTGCAGATGGACTGGAGGGCAAGGTTTGTCTGTTTGCAGATGACACCAAGACCTGCAACAGAGTAGATGTTCTAGATGGGGTGGACAGAATGAGAAGAGATCTGGATAAACTGGCTAAATGGTCAGAAGAGTGGCAACTGGGGTTTAATGCAAAGAAGTGCACGATCATGCACATAGGGAAGAGAAACCCTGACATCACCTATAGGCTGGGAGGAGAGTTGCTGGCAGTCACAAGGGAAGAAAGAGACTTGGGCATCATCATCAAAGATGACCTGAAATCATCCAGCAGACCACTAAAGCAGTAGGTAAGGCTAGGGGGATGTTGGGGTGTATTAGAAGGCGTATCACAAGTCATAAGAGGGAGGTAACAACCCCCTCTGGTTAGGCCCCATCTGGAGTACAGCATGCAATACTGGAGGCTGCACCTTCACAAGAAAATTAACCAAATTGAGGCAGTCCAGAGAAAGGCAACCAAAATGGTACAGGAACTGCATCAGAAAACATATGAGGACAGATTAACAGAGCTCAATATGTATACCCTAGAGCAAAGGAGGGAGAGAGGTGATATGATCGAAACATTCAAACACCTTAAGGGCATTAACAAGGTGGAAGAGTCTAATATGTTTCAATATAAGAAAAATAGCAAGACGAGAGGACACAGCATGAGATTAGAGGGAGGCCATTTAAGGGGTAATGTGAGGAAGTTCTTTCTCACAGAATGGGTGATGGATGCATGGAACGGCCTACCTCAGGAAGTTGTGGATATCAATACAGTACAGGGCTTCAAACAGGCATGGGATAGGCATAAAGGAGCAATACAGATGAGTATGAATAGATATGCCATAGACAGAGCAAAGGCCAATGGCACATTCATAAGGTAGTAAAAGAAATGGTCAGACTGGATGGGCCTTGCAGTCATTATCTGCAGTCAATTTCTATGTTTATATGATTCTATGTACAGATTTGTTTGGAACCAGGTCTGCTTATTGCAAAAGTCACTTTGAAGGTTGGATTGGACATAATTTAAAACAGGCCCAGAGGACAGATTATGGTGTCATCCACACATATGTATCTGGGAACTGTGGCACACAAAGGGAGCTCATTAACAAATACTGAGAAAATGATAGGGCCGAGGATGGACCCTTGGGGTATACCAGCTAGAATGGGGAGAGGGAAAGAGGATGAGTTTCCTATTTTAATGGACTAAAGTCTGTTACTTAAGCAGGAGTTGATTCATTGGACTGTAGGGGGAGCTAAGCCTACTGCCTTGAGTTTGATAAGGAGGTGAGGGTGGGAGACTGAACTGAGGTCTTAGCCAGGTCAATGAGCACTACTGTTGTTAGATGTCCTTGGTCAGAGGCTGAATGAATGTGTTCAGTGACATGCAGCAGGAAGAGATTATGGAGTGTTGTTTCTGAAGCCTGATTGGTGGGGAAAGAATTGGTGTAGGTAAGAAACCAGCTAGTTTGGTCAGGACTAGAGATTCCTAAATTTGGCAAGGGCAGGTAGAAGAGAGATCAACCTATACTTACCGGGCACTGAGGGGTCACCACATTTGTGTAGAGGGATTACACTTGCCAATTTTCAGGCTTGTGGGAAAATATCAAAGAAGAAGAGCAGGTTTAAAATGTGGGTAAGAGGTGATACTATTTCCAGGGCAGATAAAAAAGCAGATTAGGATGAATCCCATTGAGAAAGGACTTGGTGATGTTGAAGGAGAGGGAAGCGTCCAGGGCTTCTTGAAGGAGATGGATGCAAACAAGAAGGTGTTGTTGCATGAGTTGGGGGGGGGGTTTGTGGGGAGGTGATGTAGGATGGTCAGGAGTGCACAAGAGGTGAAGAATTGATTTAGTGTGATGGCAATTCTGGTAGTGTCTGGGTTAATTTAGCCATCTTGCTTCATGGTTAGAGTACTGAATTGAGTGGGAGGGGGTCAAGTAAGGATTGTGCCACCTTGCAGAAGGAGGAAGGGCGTGCATTTTGCAGATGCAGTCTAAAGTAGTCTGCCTCATTGCAGGCATTTCTGAGGGAGTTATAGACTTGCCTGCCTTGTGGGGTCTGAAGGGATTTGAAATGAGACCATACTTGTCACAGGCTTTTCACTGGGCAATAAGTGGGGCAGAGACCCAAGGATGGTGGTGGCTCTTTACTCTGGATTTAATTTGGGAGCAATGGTGGTCCCACACCTTGGAGAAGATGTGTAGGAATTGAGACAGTGCTGTGTCTACTTCTGCAGCTCAAAAGACATGTTGCCAGTCTGCGTTTCCAAGGTCGAACAGGAGGGTGGAGCTGTCAAGTGAATTTAATAGGCATATTGTTATGTACTTTGGAGCAGATTTTGGTAGTTGGCTTTTCCTGATGCAGTTCATGATGCAGTGGTCACTAAAGGCATTTTCTAAAACACCGGCAGTGACTATTCTGTGGGAGGAGAGGACTCAGTCAATAAGTGAGTGGTTTGAGGAATGGAGGCTGTAACGGGTGGGCTCTGAGATTAACCAGATGAGGCTGAGAGACTCAATTTTGGAGGTATAGATTTTGGAGGAGGGGGATAGCCAGTCAAGGTTGTAGTCAACCGGTAGTATTAATTCACCTTTTGCCTCGAGTTGGGGTAGGGCAGTGAGGCAGAAAATAAGTTCACCGTGGCAGAGTGGCAAAATTATGAACATAAATTCAAAAAAGCCATTGAAATACTTTATGTGGCACTTACTTGGTATCACATCAGGATATAGACATCCTGACAGTGAACACCACGACAGCAACAAATTTTGCCAGGCTGAGATTGTTCACTGTGGTAGTCTGCTGTGATCAACACCACAACTCCATGTGTTGTGCCCCCACCTTGAACCAAATCTGACTCGGTGTTGGTTATTTAAAGATGGGGGGGGTGCGGGTGAGGACCCCTGCAGAAAAAAAAACCTTTCTTCCCTGCCTGGAACTATGCCAAATGCTGGCATTGTTCCCATCACTGTTGGGGTGTTGATATTGAAGGTGTTGATATCTTGATATGGAACCCACTTACCTTTATTCCTCAGTTCATGGTTCAGCTTTGAAGACTGCAGACATGCTTTGGTCCACAGAGGATGGCAGCATATGACCTCTGATGATAACTATAGTGTAAGAGGGTGTGTGGGGTGGCAGGTACTCAGTGGGAGGGATGGAATGGGGAGGGGATGGCAGGGACAACAAGGGATGGTTTTTTTTTCAGGTTTAAAAAAAACAAAGACATTATGGGATGGTTTTTCTTTGCAGGAACACAGCAACTAAATTAAACTATTTTGTGACACTGGGGGTGGGCTCCCAGAGATCCACAATGCTATAGGGGATCTTATGCGTGCTGACACAGGAGTTAGGGCCACTGATGTTTGGCAACTACTAATAAAACAATTGGCTGTGGGTTGGGGGAATCCGACACTAGGGGTTTTAAAAAAAAAGAAAATAGATGTTGGGGGACTTTTCTTTTTCAGGATGAAAGCACATAATTATTTAGGACACTGGAGGTGGGCTGTCCAGTATCCTACAGTGCTGGGGTGGTGTCTTGTAAATGCGACATGGAGATTGGGGCCCTGATGTCAGCAACACCTAATAAAACATGGGGCTGTGGGGCGGGGGAATCCAACACTGGGGTGGGCATCCTGGTGTTGGATTAATAAATAGGCAAATAAATAATACACTGCCACCAGGATTGGGGACTCCAGGGGCAGATAAAATTTATTAAGGAAGCACAGTCAAGATGGCTGCTGGAGCTGTTTGTGCATGGACAGACAACTCCGTTAGCCATCTTTGACATAACAACCAGTGCCGAATTCCACCTGCGACCAGCGGACAAAATAGTGCGGTGAACATACAGTGATTGCCATTCACCTCCAGTATTTACAAGTCTGGCCAAAATCCAATAGGCTCCCTTTTACTTACTGTGCTCACAAGATGCCTGCAGGGCTATGCCCACTGCAAATGTAAAAATTTATTAATTCCTCTTAATAGCGCCCATGTACGTCCACATATCAAATATGCCTCACAACTGTGGAACCCATTCAGAAAAAGTGTAAAGGATTAGCTAAAAAAGGTCCAGCCAGCCCAGTGGCATAGAAGGTTGAGGTGCTGGTGCCTTACCTCGACCCACGCTGGCGAACCGGGTTCAGGAATGGGTCAGCAGGGGAGGAGATGGATACAGCATCTGGAGGACTGCTCTCCTCTCCTGGGGTGGGTTAGGGGAGTGCGTCGCTCTGCAGTGACCTCCAGTGGAGACTGGGGGATAACGCAGTAGCAATCAAGGAGAGAACACTACCAGAAAAATGGAAACTAGCTCCGCACTCGACCGGATGATGGCCGCCTGGTGGTCCGATGCCATCAGTGTCCCAGGAGCCTCCATTCCTCAGCAGTACCCCAGAGCCAAGTATCACGCTTGCCTGCCCTCACAGGTGCCTTTCTCCTAAGAGGAGGGGGGGCCAGCCTGGTGAAGGGTTACATCTAGGTTACTCTGGGGATGTCTACATATGTGAGGATGGGGCATAGGAATAGGATGAATCAGAGGTGCCTTGGCACAGCCTGAAGGAGTGGCCAAGAGCAGTAGCATGGAGGGGGGGGGAGAGCACAAAAAAAAGGAAAAAGTCCAGAGGAAAGTCACTGAGAATATAGATGGCATGGAGCATAAAGGCTTTCAGAATAGATTACATCTGCTTGATCCCTTGTCCCTAGAGACCAGACGTTTATATGCAGATGTACTTTTAATGTATGATGTAATGCACAATCCATTTCTCTTATTTGAATTAGGAATTTCCTTTAAACAGGGTGACAGAAATATCAGGAGACACCCTTTGTAGATCATAGGAATCAGATTTAAACATATTAAAAGAAAATATATTTATACTATTTGAGTGGTGAACCCTTGGAACTCTTTATTTATTTATTTATTTGTTTTTTTGTTTGTTTATTTATTGAAAGCAATTTACCAAGAAATACATACTGAGCCATAAAGCTCATTTCCAGATGTTGCCTGGGGAAATGGGGATGGGAATAAATACATACAGTGAAGCCTGGCTGGAGGAAGTGTAGTGTCACAGGTGTCCTGCATGACAAAAGGGATTAACTGGGACTTCCAGTGATGTAATGGTAATGGTGGCTGGCTGACTTCAGCTGCTCCATAAACTGACCCAATAATCTAGAGCAATCCTCCTTCATAAGCCATCAGACTCAATTCCTTACAACAGATTTTTGTTCTGCATATGTCTGGGAAACTGCAGAGGTCTAAAGGAGGTAAAAATTCCTCCCAGTAAACAAAGCTGAAGCAGCTTACAATCAACACTAAGATGGATGGCTTTGTGGCCTTGGCATCGCATGTCGGCTCACCCTCAGAGTCCTTCATCAACCCCAATATGGAAGACGATGAATCAACTACAAAACAGATAATGCCTTGAAGAAAATCCTCTGGGCCATCAATAAAATAGAGTCCTCTATTGCAGACTTGCATATGGACATTAAAAGTATTAATAGCAAAGTACTTTCCAATGAGAAAAAAATATTACAAGTTACAGAGTCCCAGGAATTAAATAATTGGGTCTTAGTTTACTTGATGCAGAGGGATAGACAAGTGCACGCATGGATAGAAGATGCCAAAAATCTTGCATGAAGGAACAACTTCAGGATACATGGGGTAAAAGAAGGAGAAAAAGAATGTTACCTGGCACCAGCAGATTTGATCAGGTATGTACTTACCTCTACTCTGTCTATGCCATCTGATTTGCCCTTTGAGAGCACATGGGCACACCGCTGCCAGGGCCTTACCTGCAGATCCAGAAACAAAGCCTCAGTCATTGGTGGTACGGATGCTCAAATACCAAACCAAGGAGCACATCCTCATGGAAATCTGGAGACACGTAGATTTGAAATTTGTGAGTCGACCTATTTTTTTTTTATCACAACTTTTCTAATGAACTTGAAGCCAAACACCAACAGGTGAGACCTGTAATCTGAAAGAACTGTGAGACAAAAAGAATATAAAGGCCCAGCTTAACTTCTCTGTGAAATTGAAAGCGCACTTGGACAATGGAATCAAACTGTTTAACACATTAATGGATGCATCTTCCTTTCTTAAAGAGCAACAAATATCATTCTTGTTATAATACACAATGATCAAAAAGGCTTTGTTAAAGGTAGAAACTTATGTGAGGGATTAGGTGAAATACAACCTGCTTTTACCTTTGTATCTGAAATAGACCAAGATACCATTGCAATAGCCTTGGACATATCCAAAGCATTCAATTTAGTTAATTGGGAATTTATGTTTCATACATTGGAGATATGGAGTTCCAGATTTTATTATTAAATCTATCCAATCACTGTTCAAATATCCAACAGCTGCATTTACAATTAATCAATACAAATCTGATCCAATTAAAATGTTTAATGGTGTAAGACAGGGCTGTCCCCTGTCCCCTATCTTATTTATATTAAAATTAGAACCACTGTTAAACCATATTAGACAGAACAATAAAATAACAAACAGGGGAAAGAAGGTAAACATTTCTGACTAAATGTCTATGCAGATGACATTATGCTTATAATCTCCAACCCCAAAGAAACATATTCAGAATTAATACAATAATTTAATATATATTCTGCTTTCTCTAATTTTACTTTAAACAAAGCCAAATCCATGATTGCAAGCTTAAATAAAATAAACAAAGAGACTGAACAAATCATTTTATAAATGAAAATACAAGATTCAATAAAATACCTTTGGATTCAGTTAACAAATAACATAAATACAACAATACAATTAAATTTAAAAACTTACATGGAAAAGGTTGCTAATATGCTCATGAATTAGCAAGACAAATTGCTATCCCTCTAGGGAAGAATCGAAACACTTAAGATGATGGTTATGCCCCATTTTATGTACTTATTTCAAGCCATTCAAGGTGAAATCTCAATTACTTGGTTAGAACAAATGAGAAGAATATTTAGGAAATTCATATGGCGAGGTGGAGTTCCATGAATTGCTTGGAATAAACTAAGTCTGTTGAGGAAAGAAGGGGGGGTGGGATGTCCTGACCCTATTAGTTATTACTGGGCTGCAATAATGAAACAAACAATCACCTGGATAAACCTAAGTAAAAAAGAATTAGAGTTCACTAGCCCCAGTCAAATAATAACAGCCAAAATGGTAAAATACAAGGAAACCAAGCTAGAGTTTCAGGACATCATGGCATTCCCACAATTATTTGAAAGATGTCAAAACTTAATTATTGTAGCTATACAAAAGGTATGCAAATATATTATAAAAATGTTCCCACAAAACAATTTTCAACTATGCACCAGCATAATTGGAAATCCAAAAATGTGGAATATTTATAACACTAATCTGATGACAAATTCAGATTTGTACAAACTAGACAAAAAAATTATTGGTTGGATTGTTTACAAGAGGAGACATTCATAGATACTGGAACATTTATAAACAATTGTCTAGATCAAGCCATTACACAGCCCTGGATTAAATATAATCTGCTCAAAAATAAAGTTGCCACATTCATTTGGAAAAAGACAAAACAGGGTATGATGTATTGGATCTATCTAAGATCATGAACCCCACCACTAATAAAAGAAAAAAGAGTAGCATTATTTCCTTTTTCTATGCAAACATTGCTAACAAAAATATGAACAAAAGTGAAAACATATGTATACGGTAAAATTTAAATGGCAAGAAGAAACCCTGGATAAATGGGAAATATACCAATGGAAAAATATATACATTAAAGCAAACAGACTTTATATTAATGCAAAAAAAAACAACAAATCTATCCAATACAAAATCATAGACAGAACATATATAACGCCTAACAAACTAAATCATATGGACATAAACTATTCTAATTTATGCTGGCACAACTGTAAGGAAAACAAAAAGAAAATAGATAATTTTCATTTACTGTGGGAATGTGAAGAAATGTTGGCATGGTGGAAACAAACAAAAACTGAATTAGAGAAATTTCTTAATACACAAATACCATTAGATCCAAAAGTATTTATTCTTAATTACTTTAATCTTTTAAATGTTGGACAGAAAGAAAAGAAAATCCTAGCTTTGGCTGCAATGACCACCAAAAGAATAATACTGGCAAATTGGAACTCCGGCAAGCTATCTAGTTTTGATATAAATAAATGGTGTAGCACTTTTAAAATGACTAGATTATGAGAAACTGATGGAAGAATTTTTTGAAGAACACACTGGGGAAAAACTGCCTGGCTGGAAATCTTTAAGATATTACCTCTCTATTACAGATATGAGTTAAAGGAATATCTTTTAGCAATACCTATAGGGCAATAGTTCTCAGACTTTGTCACAGTGAGCATCCCAAATCCATGGAAAGATTTTGAACCTCCCCAAAAACTCAAATAATCTTGGGCCTCCCAAGAAAAAATAACATACTGTACTTTGTGCAGTACACCATGAATGAATTGAAATTCCTCTAGTACTTCGCTCACATTCAGTTCTTTGTCTTATACTGACGTGGAACCTTTGAAAAGAGAGCTCCTGTGCTCAAAGGTGTTATCTGAATAACAAATAAATAAAATAACAAATATTATTATTCAGCTTATTGTAACCCCTCCACAGGCCAGCCTACTTCCTCCACTATTTTCATTCTTGAACCATTGTTACCCTTGTGGCAGTACCTTCATGGGTTAGACTACTTTTGTTTCTCTCTATATGAAATAACCTTCCTACTTACTTTCCTCTCCCCCATCAACCCTGCTCATATGCAACTTCTCAGGGATTACTTTGCTCCTTCCTGCTATAGCTCTTAGCACTTCTATGCTCAACCCTTGTATTTGGGCTGTTCTGCCATCCGTCTACAAATTGATCGATTACCACCAGTCATTATTAGTTTATTGTTCATATTTGTTTGCACTATTGTTCATTGTGTATCTCTTGGTTGTTTTGCAGTTAACCTTTTGAAATGTATTCACTCCCTCCCCTTATCCGGGTACATCTGAAATGGGCCTTGGCTCATTCATCTTCCCTTGTCACCTATTAGTAAATAAATACATAAAATTCATCTACTATTATCCTCTTTCAGTTTGCGTCATCTCTTCACACAAATTATATAAAACTCAAAATTTTAATACTGTACTTTTTCAGACTTGCTTGAGCCTCCCCTGGAACAGGTTGGGGTCTCCCAAGGGAGGCTGGCCTCACCATTTGAGAACCCCTGCTATAGGGAACATCAGGTACTTACAATATGGGGTGAGGAGGAGGGATGAGAGGCAGGATATGTTTTCAGACACATCATTTAGTTTGTTTTTTTGTTTTTGTTTATTTACAAGAATATTTAAATGTGATTATGTATATCTAATGCATTTTCAAACCTTGTATGCATTAATTCATTAATTACATACCCTAAAATAAAAAGAAGATGAAAAAAAAGAGCAACACATATCTGTATCTGATCAGACATCTGAGGTGCTGGAACAAAAACTTCTCAGGAGGAACCTGGGGAATAGCTTCAAGAGGGTACACCCAGAACTCTCAGGAATCGCTCCCCTGGACGTTGATACCTGAACTCATCAAACTAGTGAAGAAAATGGACATATGCTAGGAGATAGGATTGGGTTTGGAATCAAGTAATCACCTGGTAACAGGGTGACAAGTGAGCATTCTTCAGGGAATAAACTTAACTTGCAGGTAAGGTGGTTTCCCAGGGGTGGGAGGAAATGTTTGAAGTTATAATATAAAATAACAAACTTTATTGTAAATAGTGACTGATTTTCTCTTACTTTGGCTTCTCATGGAAGCTTGTGCTCATGTGTCCTTCTGTCGAAGAGGAATGGATGGCCTGTTGGGTGGGGGGTGGGGTTGGGCAGGAATCAGAAAAATCCCCAGATACATAACATATGGCATATTGGGGACTGTTCTTTGTTGCCTTGGACTTTCCCTATGAATTAACAATACCTAGTTTATCCTGTATGCCAACCTGTCCTCACTCACAATTTAACGTAGAATACAGGATAGGCAGGGTACTGGTTATATAAGAAATAGCTCCTGAAGAAGGGTTCAATCCAGAGTTAAAGGCATGAAGTAAAAAGGCTTTAGATACACAATATTTTAAGAATGGGTTTGTGGCAGATTCAGACTTCTTTTTGGAGGGGGGCATGGAGGGGCAAGTACCCTTTTGGGAGAGGGTAATATAGATTTGGAGACTTGGAAGTTAAACATTTTGGAGGGAAAGAAATAATAATGGGAAGGAGTGAAGTCAATGAGCAGCACCCCATAATTTCCATCCATTAGGGCAGCTGTGGCTTACTGAGGCTAGCTTGAGTACACCTACTTTAAATGCTGACCCCTCAGTTTGGCCCATTTGGCCTGTTTACCATGATGCTGTTACTAAGTGTGTTTCTATCAGTGGTAGGTTGTGACATCATAACCTGGTACCATGCGTTACATCACAAGAGGTTTCCCTTGAGTTCCAGCTGCATAATACTGATGTACTTCTGGACATTTAATATTCACCTAAGAAGTATTCAACTGGACATTACTTATTCCAGTGTACACTGCTCACTTATACAGCAGTGTGTGTATTATAAATCAGTTGGAAAGTTTTATTAAATTAAGTTGTTAATGAGTTTTTTTATTAGCGATCCAAAGTTGGATTACACAAGGTTGTTGAGTTTACCTTACAGAAAGATGTTTGAATGTTTTCTAAACAGGCTCATATCACTAGCTGGCTATTAGTCTGGCAGGGAATGAAATATATAGACCATCGATGGGTGCAGGGACGAATATTGGGGACAATGTACTTCATCCTACAAAATAAATTATACTAAATATGGAGGGATACAAATAGTTTCATATGATGTAAAGGTGCATTCACCAATTAAGTGAACAAGACTATTGGGAACTGAAGAAATTAAACTGTGAGATTGCATTTCTTCAAGAAGCGCACCTTCAATGAACAAACATTTGAAGTTATGATGGGGATGGATGGGTGGGTAGGGTGGAGGCTGCCTCATCAACCCGGGGGGGGGGGGCCCAGGGTGGCTATTTCAATTAGGAGGAGTTTTCCATTACAGGTTCATTCAGTGGAAGCAGGATATTTTCTTAGGCTGACTGGGGAATTTCAAGGGGAAAGTATTCAGAGTATTGATAGCTATGCACCTAATTAAAATACTGCTATATTTTTAAAATATGTTTTCCATCAAATAGTAACTTAACCGCAGGGTCAAGTAATTGTAGGGGGGATTTTAATGCAGTTATGCAACCAAGCATAGATAGATCCTCTGGCTCCACAGCAACTAAGGAACAGACATCTAGAACTTTAAACTCACTGATGGAAGAAATGGGGCTTAGTGATATTTGAAGAGAACAAGATTTCTCTTTCTACTCAGCCTCTCAGAGGTCTTATTCCAGGATTGACTTTTTTCTCACACAATAAACATATATGCACCACATTGTGAATTCAAGATACACAATATTGCTTTATCAGACCACTCTCCTGTCTCCTTGCAACTCAAATTAACACACAAAGGCAGACAAACCTTATGGAGACTTTATGTCTCCCTGTTAAATGATAAATGCTTCATAGAGAAACTAGCTAGATACCTTAAGGAAGTGCACTCATTTAATTTGCAACAGGGATGTTCTGTTTGTCCGCTTGGGAGGCTATAAAAGTGTTGACCAGAGGAAATTACTGGATATGCCTCAGCTAAGAAAAAGTTAACTAATTTAATGTATAATAGACTGTTAACAAAAATAAAGGGACTAGAACAAACCCGTAAACAAAATCCCAGTCAGGACTCAGTGATTCAAAGAGTTAAGCAAGGTGAGGATGAACTCCACTAAATAGAAAATCAAAGGCAGAAGGTCAGCTAAGATTTATCAGTCATAAGTATCATAATACAGGTAGCCAAGCAGTCAAGTTACTGGCTTTCCAGCTTTGCAAGGTCCAGGCAAATAGAACTGTACCACATATAATTTATAAACAAGATCCTATTAAACCATGGATCAAACCTAAGGATATGGCACATCAATTCCAGCAATTTTATCAAAAATTATATGCATAGAAACCAAGATATAGAAATAATTTCTGAAGCTAAATCCTTTTTATAAGCATTAAGCATACCTAAGTTGCCTCTTGCAGCTGCAGAAATAAACGTCCCCATTACAGATCAAAGGTTAGATGCATTATTAAATCCCTATCCTCTGGAAAAAAAAACCCAGTCCCAATGGATTTAGCCAAGAGTTTTATAAGAAACTCATAAATGCTATCACTCCAATACTAACTCAAGTGTTTAATAAATGCCTCAAACAGGACAAAATTCCTAATACCTGGAGGGAAGCAGTGATTAATGTGATACCTAAACAGGGGAAAGCCAGAAACATTTGCGAGGCATACAGACCCATTTCTCTATTAAACAAAGATTTAATTATCTTCTCCAAAATTCTCTCTATAAAGCTTCAAAAATACTTGGAATATTTAATATGCCCAGACCAGATAGGATTCAAACTGAATATACATATTTCAGACAATACAGAAAATTCCTCAATGTCCTTACTTACAGATCCCTACTGGGTCTGCTCAGCTGACCATTTTTTAGACATGGAAAAGGCATTTGTTTGCCTAAACTGTGATTTTCTAAGGACTGTAATGGACAGCATGGATCTGGGGAATAAAGTTTTGCAATGTGTAAATTTGTGCTACACTCATCCTACAGCTAAGGTTAGGGTCAATGGTACACTTTCTGCACCTTTGAAAATAGAGAGGGGAAGCAGGCAGGGATGCCCTTTGTCACCACTATTGTTTGCTTTCAGCCTACAGCCTTTTGTGGCAGTGGCTAGGGCAACACAGGAAGTCCAAGGGATTACTGTGGGAAAGTATCATTGCAAAATCTCAATGTATGCAGATGAAGCTTTGCTGTTTATAGATAACCCCAAAAGGTAAATTCCACACCTGTTACAATTACTAGCTAGATATGAAAATTATCATTATTCAGGATTAATATGGACAAATCTGAAGTTGTGATAGTTGGAGGTTCCATCGACCTGAGTTTTAAAACCAGATCCCCTTTAAATGGATTCAGAACAATTTTTACCTGGGTGTATGGATACCAACAAACCTCTCAAAGCCATATAAATATAATGATGGAACCTTGATACAACAGACTATCACAGATCTGAAGAGATGGGGTCTCTCACTTTCTCCCTCTACTAGAATAGATTCCATAAAAATGAATGTTTTGCCCTGACTATAGTTACTTTCCACCCTTTCAAATACCTGTCCTTCAGATGAGCTTGTCACAAATAAATAGGAAACTCGATCATTCATATGGGCTGGTAGAAACCCTAGGATCAGGAGGGCAGTTCTGCTGAGGTAAAACAGAAGGAATACTGGGGTCTTCCAGGCCTTCATATATTATTACAAGGTAGTCCAACTAACGGCATTGCTTAAACTGCTTAGCTCAGAACATTGAAATAATTGGTGTGGGTAGGAGGAAGGAGCTCACACTACCCTACCCTACCCTTGGCTTTGCTTCCATGGTTGCTTCTTCCGAAAGATTTAAGGAACTTTAAAACAGGTAGACCAAACTGACCTTATTCATGTGGCTACAGGTTAGAGCAAAATGGAGTCTACCCTCCTATGTATGGCACTTTACATCCCTATGGTATTGTCCAAACATCCCAATACAAGGAAAGGATCCTTGTTTCAAAACATGGGCAAGACTGTGTTTTAAATTCCTTCACCAATTTGAACAAGGGAAATAATTCAGAATTATTTATTTTGCAACTTAGTATGCCTTACCTAAAAACAACTTTTATAGATACCTACAATGTCACCATTATATTCAAGAACATGTAGGGATAGCTTCTCTGACCACCTCAGTACATGAATGGATCTATATAATATACCACAAGGGTAAGATATAGCAGACACCAAGAATTGGATCTCTCAGTTTTATCAACTCCTCCAGGAAGGAATAAGCCTATTAGCAGCCTAGAATATTCAAGATAGATGGGAAGGGGAACATGGTCAGAATGTTTCACAACAAGAGTGGAAAAGAATATGGCAAAACACTCATAAAACTGTCAGGTCTTTAGTGTGGAGATAGTTTCGTTGGAAGGGTTCTGGTTGTTTTTTCATCACACCTAAACTTTCCAAACACTATGCTATGTCTCCTTCAGAGGCCTGCTGGAGAGGATGCAGGATAACAGGCACACACTATCATATATTTTGGAGTTGCTCCAGAATCCAGACCTTTTGGAGACAGGTAAAAGATAACATAAAAGCCATACTAGGACTGATGCAAGATCTCACATTCATACACATGGTCCTAGGGTGTACCTCAAAAGAAACTGGCACTGCTGCTATGGAATACTTGTTTTTAGTCCGCACCATATGAACATACAAAGAATCCAGCAGAAGAAGGCCATTTGGTCTACTAAGTCTGCTTGTATTGCAGGGTTCACAGTGCGAGCTAATATCTCTGCCCTCCCTCCCCAATCCTCCTATCCTCACTACCCATTATTCTTACCTTTCCCCTATGCCTATCCCAGCCTATTTTAAAGCTGCCTACTGTCTTCTATGAGATGACCTCTTCCAGCAGCATATTCCAAGTGTTCATCACCCTCTTTATGAAGAAGAGTGTCCTGACCTCCCTCCTAAACCTTCCACCTTCCAGCTTAAGATTGTGCCCCCTTGTGTTATGGTTGCCACTCAGCTTAAAGAGACTTTCCTTATCAACTTCATTCATCCCTTTCAAGTACTTGAAGATCCCAATCATGCTCCCCCCCCCTTCTTTCTTCCAGGGAGTACATGTTCAGTGCCCTGAACTTCTCCTCATATGCCTTACCCTGCTGACCCGCTAGCATCTTTGTAGCCCTCCTCTGAACCTTCTCTAGTAGATTAATGTCCTTTTAACACATAAACATAGAAACAAATAATTTGATGGCAGATAAGGACTGCTTGGCCCTTAGTCTGCCCATTTCCCTACCAATAGATAAGCTGCAGATCCTAGTTAACCAACAGCCTATTTCTTCCACCCCCCACTAGAATTGCCTTATGTCTGTCCCATGTATTCTTGAATTCCCCCACTGTTTTTGACTCCACACCTCCTCAGGAAGGTTGTTCCATGTATCCACAACTCTCTCTCTGTGAAAAAATAAAAAATACTTCCTCACGTTACCTTTGAGCCTTCCCCCTCTATCTTCAAATTGTGCCTCCTTGTTCTTGCACATCTCTTTTTCTGAAAGATGCTACCCTCTTGGACTTTGTTGATTCCCTTGAGGTACTTGAAAGTTTGTATCATGCCCTCCCAAGGGTATACATATTAAGGTCCTTTAATCTCTTCATATGTCTTCTGGTGTTTTTTTGAGGTGTGGGCACCAGTACTAAACTCCATACTGTATATGCGGCCTTACCAGTGTGCCCTTTGCAGGGTGAGTATAACCTCCTCTCTTCTACTGATCCCCCTAGATATGCATCCCAGCATCTTGTTTGCCTTTGCTGCTGCTGCTGTCTTGCACTGCGTAGAGTCATTCAGGTCACTAGTAATCATCACGCTAAGGTTCTTCTTCTCCTCTGATGCAGATACTCATACTCCACCCATGACAGCCCTTTAGGTTATAACCCAGAATTGGTTAACTCCTAAAGTTTTGTCATTGACCCAGTGGTTTTATAATCTGAAAGCCATTATGAGTATGGATACAATCATGGCTAAATTAAGGTTTCAAGTAGATAAATATAACTCTAGATGGCTCCTTATTTTAATTACTCACCCATACCTCAATCCTCTTCCATTTTCCCCAACTCTTCCCCTTGCCCTATCCCTCTGTCTTCCTCTCCCCCTGTGTCTTTTCCCCACTGGATCAACCTTAAAACCAACCTACTACCCACTTCCTCCAGCCTCTTAGACAAAGCCACTTCTTTTGGCTGCCCTCTCCCACCCAGTCTCCCTTCCCCTCACCTTGACTCCTCCTCCTCCTCGCCTCTTTATCTCCTTCACTACATATGAACACTGTCCTTTACCCTAGTTGAATGCTTTTGATGCTGCACTATCACCATTGGTACTATGAATGACATTGTAACCGTACTGTATGCTAGTTACCTACTACCTACTAGGAGGAAGTAGACTGTAGGCTAACTAGGATCTGCAGCTTATCCGTTAGGTAGGTAAATGGGCAGACTAGGTGGGCCAAGCAGTCCTTATCTGTCATCAGATTCTATGTTTCTGTGTTTCTATGTTTCTATTCGAGTATTACTAACATACTAAAATGCTAGCAGAATAGGCCTAATGGTCTTTTATGTCTGCTCTTTTGGTCAGCCCCCACCCTGGGAGCTGACCTTGCTGCCCTCCCTCATCCTCTCTGGCTTCTCCCTTCCCAGTCCCAGATATTCCCACTGCACAGGACTTTGCATCCAGAACCCTTCCCCTGTATCTGTCCCACCCCCTCTTGAACCCCTCCACTGTCTCTGCCTCCACCAGCTCCCTGGGCAGCACATTCCATGGCTCCTCTACCCTCCTAGTGAAGTAGCACCTCCTCCTTTCTCTCCTGAATCTCTTCCCCTTCCAGCTTCCACCCCTTGCCCTCTAGTTGCCCCCCCTCCTTCCTTCGGAACACCTTGACTACTTCTCCCCTATTTAACCCCTACATGTACTTGAAGACCTCTATCATGTCCCCCCAGTCCCTTCTCTCTTCCAATGTGTACATATTTAGCTCTTGAGCCTCTCCCCATAGGTCCTGTCCCCCAAGCCCCAGATCATTTTGGTTGCCCTCCTCTGGACCCTCTCCAGGAAGTTCAATGTCCCTCTTTAAGTGTGGCCTCCAAAACTGCACGCAGTACTCGAGGTGCGGCCTCACCAAGCAGTTATACAGGGGAAGTATGACTTTCTTCCTTCTGGAGGTGATCCCCCTAGTGATGCATCCCAGCATCCTGTTGGCCTTGGCCACTGCCCTGCTACAAGTCTCAGAGCTGTTCATCTTGACATCCACCACCACCCCCAGGTCCCTCTCAGCCATTGAGACTTGTAGCAATTCCCCCCAGGGTGTACTCTTGGTCCAGGTTTCTGGCTCCTAGATGCAGTACCTTGTATTTCCCTGCATTAAACCTCAGCTTCCACTTTCTAGACCACCTTTCCAGAGCCTCAGGTCCCCTGTGGGGCCACCTCCCTTCCTCCCCATCACCACTGCCCTCAGTTTTGAGTCATCTGAAAAGTGACTCCTCTCACTCCTGATACCCTTCCTTATGTCAGAGACATAGGCATTGTACAGGAGGGGCCTAAGGACTGATCCCTGAGGAACCCCACTAATGACCCTCCTTGGGGATGAGACTATCCTGCCAACCACTGCCCTCTGGGTCCAGTCCTGGAGCCAATTGCTTATCCATCTGATCATCTGGTTCCCCACCCCCATTTCTCCCAGCTTATTCAACAGGCCCCCATGAGGAACAGAGTCAAACACCTTGCTGAAGTCAATATAGAGGACGTCCACTTGTCTACCCAGGTCCAAGGCTCTCGTCACCCAGTCATAGAACTCCATAAGGTTTGTCTGACATGATTTCCCTGGGACAAATCCATGCTGTCTATCGTCCAGGCACCCTGACTTCTCCATGTCCCCCCAGCTCTCCTTGACAATGCCCTCCATCACCTTGCCCACCACGATGTCAGACTAATGGGCTGTGGTTCCTGCATCTCCCTTGATCCCCACTTGTGGATAGGCACTATATACCACCTGCCAGTCCTGGGGCACCCACCCTGTCCTCTGAGAGATGCTGAAGAGCTCCTGCCAGAGTTTTATGGGACATCCGCCATTTCCTTCAGCACTCTGGGATGTAATTTACCTGGCCCTGGTGCTTCCTCTGTCTTAAGGGACCTGAGGGCTTCCTCACTCTCTCTGCCATGTTTTCACCTCTGCCTCATCCCCTGCTTTGCCTTCCTTCCCCCCTCCTGCCAGTGATAGCCCATCCTCTCCCCAGACCTGATGATTGGCATGGGCCCCCCCTCAATTTCACCATCTTCTCCCATGTATGATGCAGCCCCCCCATTTTCCTTGGTGAAAACTGAGGTGAAGTACTCATTTAGTACCTCAGCCTGCTCCCCTGGATCTCATGCCCATCCCTCCCCTGTTTTAATCCTGCTAATCTGCCCCTTCACCCTTCATTTTTTCCCAATGTATCTAAAGAACCCCTTATTCCCTCTCCTAATTTCCCTGGCCAGGTTCTGCTGCTTCCTTGCCTTAGCCATCCTCACCACCCTAGTGGACCTTCTGACCATCAGCTTGTACTCCCCTCATCTCTTTCCTCCTTGAGCACTTGAAGTGCCTATAAGCTGCCTTCTTTCCTCTCATCACCTCCTGAACCTCCCTGGTCTACCAGCAGGGTTTACGGGCCCTACCACATTTTTTTCTTACTCTTGCAGAGGTGCTGGTAGCATCCTGCACCCCCCTCCTGATGATTTCCCACCTACTGTCAGCATCCATGTCTGGCCCAATCCCATCCAAATGCTTCTTAAGGATCCTTCCCATTTCCTTGAAATCTGCCCCCCTGAAGTCAGTTACCTCCATCTTTGTGCAGCCTTCTACCCTCCTAGGTCCAGGCAGAACCAGACAGTGGCATGGTCGTTCCCCGCCAAGGTAGTAGTAGTAGTAGTAGTAAAAAACTTTATTTTTATACAGGAAAAGTACATGTCATTTGGATAATACTATCCAGTTTTCAAGACAGTCCTGTGCAAAATTTCCAAGTTTCACATAATCACACCAGTTATAGACAAACAGTCAAATACATCTTTAAATTAGAACACACACACACACACAACAACAACAAAATTGTAGGACAACAACAATATCACACACATGTACATAAAAAACGGATACATCTTTAGCCTTATGAAATTTCTTAACAGTTTTCTCAGATCGCAGTGAAGGAGGAGTGTATTCAACATGCTGATGCTTGTGATACTAGTGTTCTGTCCCCATTGATTTTTTGCTATCTGGATCCATTCTGTTTTGGTACAAAGTTCTGACTGAATGTCTTCTGAGGGCGGATTTTGTCTGCTAATATTTTAGCTATGTTGTGTTTTAAATAAATTGTCCTATATTTATAAATAAATAAGGACCAACTGTTCCTGTATTCCAAGTCAAGAGACAACCAATTTAACTTAATTAAGAGATCACAATGATGAGTCCTAAACTTACAACGTAGGACATCTCTAGCTACCCTATACTGTAACTTATCTAATTTACTCAAAAGTTGTTTAGTTGCAGCTCTATATATAACCTTTCCATATTTAATCACGGAGTATGAGCTGTTCTGCAATCAGTTTCCTGTCCTGTAATCTCAAACTTTTGTAGTTCTCTTTAAGCACCTAACTTTTTATGTGTTTAATGATAACAGACTCAATATGACTTTTGAAAGTTAATAAAGAATCAATATTAACTCCCAAATAACAGTAATTTGCAACTTGTTATATTTTGGTTTGGTTCAGAGATGTGATCTGTACATCAGAATATTTATGCTGTCTGTCAGCACCAAAACATCAACTTAGTCTTATTTACATTCATTATTAGTTGAGACTTGGCAAACCACTCCTGTACCCTAGTAAAGTCAGTCTGTAGGTTTCTCTGGAGATCCACCAAGTTATTTCCAGAGGCCAACAAAACAGTATCATCTGCGTACATCTTTATGTCTGTATGCTGGATCACTGAGGGTAAATCATTATTGAATATCAAAAATAACAGGGGTCCCAAAATGGACCCCTGAGGGACTCCCCTTTTAACAGTCCGAGGGTTTGAAAGATAACTCTGCAACTGAACTCTCTGGAAACTGTCAGTCAAATATGACATAAACCATGTTAGTGGATCCCCAGAGAAACCCAGAACAATCAACCTCTCAAAAAGAATGGGGTGGCTCACCAAGTCAAATGCTTTTGATAAATCAATATATATTGTTGCTGTATCCTTACCATTGTTCAAAGATGTACAGATCAGATCATTAAATTCAGCCAAAGCCGACGTAGTTGAAAAACCCTTTCTAAAGCCTGACTGATATTTCGTTAGTAGAACGTATTTTTCCAAATATTCTCCCATTTGCTGATTTACCAGTCTCTCCAAACATTTGGACAGAACTGGCAAAACAGCAATGAGACGATAGTTATGGGAGAAGTTTATCTCCAGTCTTGTAGATAGGTATTATCTTCCCTATTTTCCATAAAGTAGGAAAATGCCTTTCCTGTAAGCTTCAATTAAATAATGCTGAGATTGTTTGTGCTATATATGGAGCGGCTATTTTCAAAAATGACCTTCCAGTTTATCCAGTCCTGGTGATTTGTGTGGATTTATTCTTGATAGTTTCTTAGTAACTTCAGATATTATTTTTTTAAATCTAAAAGGAGGATGTAAGTTATAATAATATTCTTCATGTTTAACATCAGTTATTATTGGTCTATCTCCTGTTAGTCCTAATGTAGGAAGGTCAACAAAGTAATCATTTAAGATGTTCGACACCTCCTCTGGATCTTCTATTATAGTTTTGTTTATTCTCAGTTTTAATTTTCTTGTCCTCCATGCCCTCCAGGATTTGACAGATTTTTATAGTAGTCCAAAATTTTTAGGGTTAGTATTATGATTTAATTTACTATGATAGTAGGATGTTTTTGCCCTTCTTGTTAATTTCGACACTCATTTCTTTTAGTTTTAAATAACTCCCAATCATAGCTTTTTTAGTCTTTTTAGCCTTTCTCCAGATTCTATTTTTAATTCTAATTATTTTTTGCAGTTTATCTATTATCCACGGAAATTTAGGTAAATCACTGTATTTTTTTGTTATTTTAGGGGCATGGAAATTACAATTTTTTTGGAAGGTATCGGTAAAGTATCCAATACTAAGGTCCAAGTCTGGTATTGGCAGGCACCTCTCCCACCTTTCTGATCTAATACTCTCCAAAAAAAGGGGTTCTGAAAAGTGCCTCATGTCAAGAGATCAGATTTGTTTCAATTGTTCAGCTGACCCTTAGGGTCCCTTACCTCCTGGCCCCCAATCTGGTCACTGTCTGCCAGGACCACATCCAGTATCTGTGCCTCCTGGTCGGTTCCCCACCTGCTGAGTTAGAAGCATCCAAAGGTCATCCAACAACCTCTGTTCCCTGGCCACTGAGGATGTCATAGTCTCCTAGCCTGTTCCTGGCATGTTTAAGTCCCCAACACCACCACCCTTCCCTGCCCAATTTGCAGTGTCTCCACATCTGCCACAGACTCTCCTCTAGCTCCTTTGCCAGCGCAGGGGTCTATACACCACTCCTATTTTTACTCTCTTGCCCCATTTGTTATCAAGGTGACTCAAATCACCTCCACAGCTCTCTCCGTCTCCTCCACTCCTCCTATGCCAATGCAGTTTTTGACTATTATTGCTACCCTCCCCCTGTCCTTCCTAAACATGGTGTAACCCTCCAGGTTCAGGTCCCAGTCATGCCCTGTGGTGGCTCAGGTTTCAGTCACCACTGCCACATCCCTCTCCCTCAGTTAGCATCACCTGGAGCTCAGGCATTTTATTGCCCAAGCTCCTGGCATTTAGCAGGACTACCTTCCACCCTTTCCGTATACTTCCATTTCCCCTGCTCACGTTCCCATGGGGATGCCATCTTCCCCCGTCAGCGCCTTACCAGTCAGCCTTTTCCCGCATTCCTCCAGCTCCCCAGGGGGGTGGAGACCGAGTCTCCCCTTTATCGGACCCCCCTCGACAGCATTCTCTCCCATCCCTCCCCCTTCACAAGTTTATACCCCACCTTTCACCAACGAACCCCCCTATATGAACTGTTTGTTATTGTTGTCATTGTCACTGTTTAATGTGGAACCTTTGTAAAAGAGCTCTGAGCTCAAAGGTATGATCTGAATCCCTAATGAAGTAAATAAATAAATAAATTACATGGAGGACTCCGAAAGTAGGTCTGTGCTGGAGCAACTCCTCATCATAAGGGTGGGAATGCACTTCCTTATGGGATTTTACACTTATCAGTTAGGTCTTATTTCTTATCAGTTGAAATGATGTGTCTTATCAACCTGCAGATAAATCTGTAATTGCATTTATCTGGATAATCATGTTAGTAAACAATGAACATTGAGCCAGAAAGAAAGAATTTTAGAAATTACAATTTTATTTCTTTATGTTATAATGGATTGTAAAATGTGTTTATTACAATAATTTAAAACAGTTGAATGTTTATATTATTGAGTATATGTTACAACATAATATAAAAGGACAGCATTATTCTGGTTTCTGGGTCAAAAGACTAGGCATATAAAGGTTTTAGCATGCTGAGTCATCTGCGATTTCCTTCCCAGATGTCCATCCTGGATATACAGAGACAGCTTGGAAATCTTAAACAAAACTGGATAGTCCTGCGAGAAAACTGACATGGTGATTATTTTATTTGAATGAATCATATTATTTACCTGCATTTTAACATTTTTAGGACTAGGCACGATGTAGTTAGATGGACCTTGAAAATAGCTGTTCAACACAAATTTCTGGATTTATGAGATGTTTTTGGTTTTTGAATATTGATGTATTGCAACCTATGTATCTACTAAATTTACAATAAAGTTACAAGTTAAAACAAAAAGGGATTAACTCCCATTGAAATTGCTTGGTTTGCCGCAGTAACTCTATTGTAGATTTCTGCAGTGCTGGGCTTCATTCTGGTGGGCTTCACTGTAATATAAGCAAAGCACCAAAGGAAGTAATTATAAGTAAGAACCAGCACAGAATTTAAGAAGAAACTAGACACATATATCCAGTCTGGGAGTTTTTTAGGTATTTAAAGGATTAATAAATAGGAGCTCATGTGGGCAATTGCCTTCCTGCATCTCGCATGTCTTAGTATGAATCATGGTATGAACCTATCTATCTACAGTGAAGCCCATCAGCATGAAGCCCAACTCTACAAGAGCCTACAAGCTTGTTGAAGCATAGCTATGCTTAGAACTGTTCCTCTACAGTTCCACCTGCTAACTCCTTTTGCAGATGATGATGTATAATTTCAGCATTTGGAATGAGTGATGCCAAGGTTAGAGCATTGCTGGCACAAGTCCACCCTTGATGCCGACCACCTAAGATTGATGGACCATTATCAAGTCTATCAATCTGCAATCACCCGTAAGAAGGCAGAATTCCTGTACGGGGAGATTGCAGCTGCTCAGAATCGACCAGCTCAGTTTTTCTGAACTGTGGATAGACTGTGCAACCCAGCCTGTCTACATGTTCGGAAAGATTTTTCGCAATTAGAGTGCGATGAGCTTGCTCTATTCTTTGCAAATAAGGTGGCTGACATCAGGGCGGTACTCCAGCCAGAACACTCTTTGGGTGTTACTTTTGATCAGTATGGGGTCACTGTACCTCAGCCTTCCTGGAGTACCTTCAGTCAACCGGAGTTCATGGATGTCATGTGGATTATTCAAGGTGTGCACCCTACGTGCTGTAGTTTCGACCCTGGACCAACTTCCCTAATTTTGGGTTGTATTCATGTCATCGGTCTGGTCCTTGCATGAATAGTCTGTTGCTCCTTGGAATCTGGAGAGTTTCCTAGCTCCCTGAAAGAGGCGGTGGTGATACCACTCTTGAAGAAAACTACCTTGGACCCTGACTGCGATGCAAACTATAGACATATCTCTAACCTTCCCTTTTTAGAGAAGGTAATTGAGAAAGTAGTGGCAGCTCAGCTGGAAAACCATTTGACCATCCATGACATATATGAACCACTCCAGTCAGTTTTCATAAGAGATGTAGTACTGAGACAGTGCTGGTTCAGGTGCTCAGTGATCTCCTGATGGCGAGAGATTGGAAGAACCATACCATCTTGGTTCTTCTGGATCTCTCTTCAGCTTTTGACACCATGGACCATGGAGTGTTGATAGGACATCTGAGGCATATCTGTGGACTGTCGTGGACAGTCCTCAGGTGGTTTCGTCTTTCATGGGTAGAACACAGAGAGTGATGTCTGGGGTTTATTCATCAGGCACAACTCCTGTGTTATGTGGGGTGCCTCAGGGTTCAGTGTTGTCACACATGTTGTTTGCGGTGTACATGCTACCCTTCGGAGACACAATAAGAAGGTATGGGCTGAGGTTTCACTGCTATGCAGATGATACCCACCTCTACCTTTCATTTGCAGCCAACCAGCATGGAGCTCTCTTGGTCTTTAATAACTGTCTGAAAGAAACCCAATAGTGAATGGATTACAGCTGGCTGAAGTTGAACTCAGAAAAAAATGAGGCATAGGTTGTGGACCCGGGTTGCTGGATAAGGGGGTCAGGAGTTAGTGCACCCTCTGGAATTTTCTTGGTGACATCTCACTCCTGACCTCTGAATGGGTGCGTAATCTGGGGTAATTTTTGATGATGGGCTGATCCTACATTCTCAGGTGTCATCTTCATCAAAAGTCCTTTTACATCTAAGTAATATCACCAGGATAAGGCATCTGGTTCCTTCTGATGACCTTCCTACTCAGGTCCAGACCTTTGTGTCCTCGCGCTTGGATTATTGCAGTTCCCTCTACCTAGGGCTTTCTGGGGTAGAAATCTGTCGCTTGCAGCTGGTGCAAAACACAGCGGTCCAACTATTGACAGGATCTGCTTGATCCTGTCATATTTCACCGGTGCTGCATGAACTGCACTGGCTGCCAGTATAGTGGTGGATCACTTTAAAGTTGATTTACTGACTTTCAAAGCCCTACATGGACAGGGCCCAGACTATCTGAAAGAGCTCCTGGTCTCTTACTGCCCTGGTCGATCACTCTGCTCGGCCAATGAGGGGTTGCTAGAGATCCAAAGGGTGAATTTGAAATCATCTGGTGCAAGAGCCTTTGCGTGCAGCCCCACCCTTTGAATTCTACCCACGTCCAGTTTGAGTGCACAACTGTGGAGGATTTAAGCAAGGCTTAAAACCTTTTGTGGCACCAAGCCTTCTCAGCTAATTGATTGATTTGTTTTCTGATTTATTGTCATCTGATTTTAATTGAACTGATGTCTGTATGATTTTGATTTGATTTTATATTGTTATGTGCCTTGACTTTGGATAAGGAGCCTTATAAATAAAATGTATTATTATTTATTATTATTATAAGTAACACCAATCATTACAATTAGTTGTGACTGAAAACATCATAGAAAAACAGAAATGTATAGAGTAGCGGTCACAAAATGATTAATGATCCCTTGAGTCTGCTCAAGATCCCTACCTGTAAAACACCAAACTTATATTGGTAGGGATAAGTCATGATTAGTAATGAAAGCTCTGCACCATTGTCCATATGCCCCACCCCACATTTGTCATCATAAAGAAGTGCTTCCATAAATCCTTTTTGAATCTCCTGTGCAAGCTTTAGTGAATTCCCTCTTAACCCAGTGTTTGAACTCTAGGATAATAGTCCCCTGGCATCGACTATACTTTTCCAATGCCGTACTTGTATGTCTCCATCATTTCACCTCTTTCCCTCCTTTTCCCTATGGTATACAGTGGCGTGAAAAAGTATTTGCCCCCTTCCTGATTTTCTCTATTATTGCATATTTGTCACACTGGATGTTTTCAGGTCTTTAGAGAAAATTTAATATTAGATAAAGGGAACCTGAGTGAACAAATAACACTTGTTTTTTTTTTTTAATTTCACTTATTTAATGAAAAAAAGTTAACCAACACCAACTGGCACTGTGTGAAAAAGTAATTGCCCCCTTACACTTAATAACTGGTTACGCCACATTTAGCTGCAATGACTGCAACCAAACACTCTCTATAATTCAATATCAGTCTTTCACATCGCTGTGGAGGAATTTTAACCCACTCTTCCTCAGAGAACTGCTTTAATTCAGTAACATTTGGTAGGTTTTCAGCATGAACTGCTCGTTTCAGGTACTGCCACAGCATCTCTATTAGGTTTCAGTCTGGACTTTGACTAGACCACTCCAAAACTTTAATTTTACTTCTTTTAGCCATTCTGATGTGGACTTGCTTTTGTGTTTTGGATCATTGTCTTGCTGCATGACCAACTATGCTTCAGCTTCAGCTGACGGAAGGATGACTGGACATTCTCCTTAAGAATTTTCTGGTACAGAGCAGAATTCATGGTTCCTTTTAATTATGGCAAGTCATCCAGGTCCTTAGGCAGCAAGCATCCCCACACCATCACACTACCACCACCATGTTTGACTGTTGGTATGGCGTTCTTACTGTGGAATGCTGTGTTTGCTTTCATGCGAGACATTATGGGATCCATGTTGTCCAAAAGTTCCACTTTGGACTCATCTGTCCATAGAACATTTTCCCAAAAGGCTTGTGGATCATCCAGGTGCTTCTTGGCAAATGAGAGACGAGCATTTATGTTCTTCTTGGTTAGCAGTGGT
The DNA here is from genome assembly GCA_016271365.2 of Neoceratodus forsteri. Taxonomy (NCBI): domain Eukaryota; kingdom Metazoa; phylum Chordata; order Ceratodontiformes; family Ceratodontidae; genus Neoceratodus; species Neoceratodus forsteri. Next base: position 133,806,967 of record JADMNL010000022.1, read on the forward strand.
TTCCACTTGCTACTCTACATGACCATTTTGCCCAGTCTCTTTCTGATTGTGGAGTCATGAACACTGACCTTAGCTGAGGCAAGAGTAGCCTGCAGTTCTTTGGATGTTGTTTTAGGATCCTTTGAGACTTCTTGGATGATTTTACACTGTGCCCTTGGAGTAATTTTGGCAGGCCGCCACTCCTGGGAAGGTTCACTACTGTTCCAAGTGTTCTCCATTTGGATTATGGCTCTCACTGTGGTTCGATGGAGTCCCAGAGCCTTAGAAATATCTTTGTAACCCTTTCCAGACTGATGAGGGCAACAAATTTTTTCTGATCTTTTCAGGAACTTCCTTTGATCATGGCATAATGTGCTTGTTGAATCTTTGTGCTGGCAACGTGACTCTGATGGTAAGGGCCAAAATAAGTGAGGTTTATATTGAGCAGGGCTGGCTGTAATCAAGCCTGGCTGTGTTCAATCAGCTGACTCTAATTATCCCTTTAATTGGGTTGATTTAACTAGGGGCAATTACTTTTCACACAGTGCCAGTTGGTGTTGGTTAACTTTTTCATTAAATAAATGAAATAAGTAAAAAAGAAAAGTGTTATTTGTTCACTCAGGTTCCCTTTATCTAATATTATATTTTGTCTAAAGACCTGAAAACATCCAGTGTGACAAATATGCAATAATAGAGAAAATCAGGAAGGGGGCAAATACTTTTTCACGCCACTGTACATGTTTAAGTCCTCCAGCTTCTCCTCATTTGTCAGTTCCCCAAGACCATGATCCATCTATGTTGTCATGTGCTGTACAGCTTTCCCTTTGTTGCAGTCCTTTCTCAGGTGTGGGCTCAAGTTTTAGGTTTTATTGATCAACCTCAATGGGCAAACATCATGATTATTACAACATGGTTAAAAACAATCAGACAATGTATATTAAAAGCAAAGTTTACAAATAAAAGCACATAGACATAAACTGAGGCATCTAATCTCTTTTGGTTTTGGTTACATCTTTCCATGTGACAATATGCAGATGGATGACAATGAGACTTCACCTTAGACTAGCCTTTAAGGTATTTTGCTTCTGATTCTAAACATTTGTGTTTTATTCTGAAAACTGAGGCCAGGAATTTTGATATAATTTCTGCATCTTCAAAATACTTTGGATGCAGCAGTATAAAGATAGGGTCATAATTAACATTTGCATAGGCTGATAACATTTTTAGCAAATGTTGATTTCTTGGTTTAGAGTATAATGGTCTGAATCACATGTTGTATTGTTTTTTTAAACCTCTTGTTACAGGGGCAAAGACTATTTATTTGAGATTTCTTAGATGCTATTATTTTGTTATAATACATGTGTTTGGGTGCCATAAGTTCAAACCTAGTCTATGTTAAAGGTATTCTGAATTCTAGTTGTAATGGGATAATCAGGTATTTTTGTAAAGAATACACCATTTTATTTTCCTTGAGCCATGGGGCACATTTTTTTCTGATTGTCTCCATATCGGTTGTTTTTTTTTTTGTGCTAAATTAAATAATTTGTTTTTAATTCAATTTCTGTATTGTAAAGATATATTGATATTTCTATTGAAATCTTTTCATAGGTGTTGCATTTTGATTTTTCACCTGTATATTTTCTCGAGAGTTTAGCCATTTGGATTTTATTTTATTTTTATTTTATTTATTAAACTCTAGGATTACAAGTACCTTTGAGCAGGAACTGCTCATTTGCAAAGGTTCCACGTCGGAGGATGGGGGGTAGCATACAACAATGGTAAACAGTGGTAACAGTCATAACATACAGATTACTTGTACAGAAATAGTTCAGTCAATATGTTGAAGTAGAACAACACTAGCTAGCATCTATCAGAATTTATGGTGAAAGGGTATACTTGGTAAGAAGAAGTCAGGAGGAAGCCGGCTGGAAGCTGCCATTGTCAGACAGGGATGAAAAGAATGAGGGGGACAGGGGCCAGTAGCCAGAGGAATGAGTGAGTCCATAGAGGCGATGGGTGGGTGAGGGGGCAAGGGAGAGGGAGTGAGCTGGTGCCAAAATGCAAGACTGTGATGGCTGATACAAGTTCCAACTAGGGTAGAGGGTGATGACCATGGCTTAGGGGAGGCAGTCACAATGTGAGGTAGAGGGGAGGAATAGACACAGTTGCCTTTTAAAGGGGCTTAGCATTGCAGCAGCAAGAGTTTCTTTGTTAAGGGTATTGAACCACTGAGGAGCCCTGTGCATGAAGGATCTCTGACCCAGCGAGGTCGATGCCTGGGGACCTGGAACATCTGGAATTGAGAACTGCATGTTGGCTGGGTGCTGCTGTTGGTAGTAAGGAGTCTCGCCACACCTGGAGGCATGAGTCCGAGAAGAAGTTTTTGGCAATCAGACAGGTCTGGTATTGTATTCTACTAATCAGAGGTAGCCATCCAGCCTTGGTGTAAAGGTCACAGGTGTGCATTAGGTGTTCAGCCCCTGTAAGAAGTCTACAGGCCTTATTAAGTGTCACAGATATTTTTGTAAGGGCAGCAGCGGTGGCAGAGCCATAGATGACTAGACCACAATCAGCAATGGAGGTAACAGAGCTGTGGATAGCCAGTCTAAGGGCTTCAGAAGTCATACAGTGTTTGTACTTGTGGAGCAGGCCAAGGCGTATGTTGGCAGATTTTGCAACCTTCCCAATGTGCTGGGAGTAAGAGAGTGAGCTGTCCAGGGTGATGCCGAGGTATTTGAACTCGTGAACCTGATCAAATGAGGTCTCATCTTGATTCTTGATGGTGAGGGGTAGGTGTTTATACTTGCTACGTGCATTACAGAAAGACATTACCTTAGTTTTACTATAATTCATGACAAGTTTGTAAGAGCCAAACCATTTTTCCACCGGGCTGAAATCATGTTGCAGTTGACTCTCAAGTAGGTTAAAGTCCCGGTTGCTAGAGAAGAGGACTGCATCATCTGCGTAGAGTAGTATCCTCTGTTGGCAGGTGCCAGGGAGGTTGTTAAGGAAGAGAGAAAAGAATAATGGGCCCAGTATTGACCCCTGAGGGATGCCTGAGAGGACTGGCTTTTCAACTGAGGAGACTCCAGCAATTTTAACACTTTGAACTCTCTCTCCCCAAGGTAGCTAGCAAACCAGGGCAGTGCATCCTTGCAGAGCCCAGGAGAAATCAGTTGTCTGAGTAGGAGGGGGTGGTTAACTGTATCAAAGGCCTTTGTCAGGTCAATGAATATGCCCCCCCCACAAAGTCCTTGTTCCAAGGCATCATGGATACAACCGGTGAATTCCAACAATGCCGTGGGCCGTGACCATTTAATCCTTCATTAGCCCATTTTATTTTTTCTGTCAAGTATATTTTTGGGAGATCATTATTTATGTTATTAATTATCTTTAAACAATATTTTATAAATCTTATTTTCTTGAAAGCATTTATAGGAATTCTACCTTTATCGTTGGAGTAGAGGTTGAATTTGAGACATTTAGGAGAGCTTTGTAATAATAAGATAAAGTTTTCTCCAAGTTGTTGTAGTCATAAGAACCCCAAATATTCACTCCATAAAGAAAGATTTAATTTATTTTTGACTCTCCTGCTTCAAGAGCAGGTAAGACAGTGTTTCTCCATATTGTGGCTGAATTTTAATAAAGTTTTGGCTACCAATTTTGTTTTTATATGTTGGTCTCTAGTATGTTGTGTCCAACTTGTAGAAGAAACAAAGTTTATAGCTAGATAGCAATCTTCTTTTACTATTTCAATTATGTCGGCTCACAGAAGGAATTTAACTTTGCTAGAGTTATTTGAATTGTGCCCAAATATCTTAGCCTTAGTTTTTTTTTTAAATGTATTTCAAGTTTTAAAAATTCACATTTTTACTGAATTATATAAATGTTTCTCTGAGGGCTGACAAAAGAGCACATCATCAGCACAGGTTTGTTGTTGTTTGTATGAAAGGTTTGTTTATTAATTCTAGGAGAATCACATGTAACTGATTCTTCAAATTCCAGTAGATTATTAATGTATATGTTAAATAATGTAGGGGCAAGGAGGCACCCCCTGTTGTACCCCTCCATTAGCAGTGAACAGTTTTCTTAGTTTATCCTTATTATCATACCTGACAACAGCAGAAGTTTCAGTATATAATAAACATTTACGTAAAAGTAAAGAATGATCAATACTATTTTCATTAGAATTTCCCAATGCATTTCTGTATTTATTGAGTCAAACGCTGAAGTAAAATCAATGTATAATTTGAAGAATTTCATTTTTCTTAGATGAACATATTTTTGTATAAGATGTGAAAAGGAAAAAATATTATCAATGGTTACATATGAAATTTGCCAGCAGATAAAAGCCTAGAGGTCTATCAAGTCTGCTTGAATGTGCAGTTCACACCCCTTATTTTGCAACTGCCCTCCTCCCACCTTCCCTTCATTGACCCTCCCTCTTGCCCTGTCCCAGCCCCTTTTGAAGCAGTCCATTGTTCTACTGGATACCACTTCTGCCGGTAATGCATTATACCCAGCTACCACCCTCTCTGTAAAAAAAGGGTCTCCTCATCTCCCTCCTGAACAATCCTCCCTCCAGTCTCATGTCATGGCCCCTGGTGTCCCTCCCCTCCCTTACTTTGAACAGCCCCTCTGTACCTGTCTTATTTATTCCTTTCATATACTTAAAGGTTTCAATCATGTCCCCATCCTTCCTCTCCTCTAGTGAGTATATTTTCATCTTCCTGAGCCTCCTCTCATGGCAAGTCCCCAAACCCTTGATCATCCTTGTCACCCTGTGCTGCACCCCCTCCAGAAACTTAATGTCCCTCTTCAGATAAGTGGCCCAGTACTGCATGCAGTACTCATGATGCAATCTAACGAATGACCTATACCATGGCAGAATCACCTCTCACCCTCCTCGAGGAGATATCCCTTGCAATGCAACCCAGCATTTTGTTGTCCTTTGCAGCTGCCTTCCTACATTTTGCAGAGTTGTTCATTGACCCTGTAATGAGCACCCCCAGATCCTTCTCCTCATCTGTCTTGGCTAGCTGCACTCCCCCCAGCTGATAACTCCTCCTTGGGTTCTTCACTCCAAAATGCAGCCCCTTCCACTTTTTGGCATTAAACCCCAGTTGCCAGGTGTCTGACTAGGTTTCCAGCTTTACCAGATCATCCTGCAACCCCGGCCATCCCCAGGTCACCCACCACCATTCCCATCTTGGTGTCATCAGCAAGCCGACTGATCTTGCTCTTGATATCCAATGATATATCTGCAATGAATATCCCAAACAACACTGGTCCCATCACTGAGCCCTGTGGAACACCACATTCACTACCCTTGGGATGAGGCCCCCACCCACCACCATAATCTATTGCCTTCCCTGAAGCCAGTTCCTACCCATCTCACTAGCTTTTGCCTGCTCCTGTGCCTTCTAACTACTTCCCAGACTCCCATGTGCCGGAGTCAAATGCCTTACTGAAGTCCAGATACAGAATATCCACTGCATGGCCCCTGTCCAACTGCCTAGTTGCAGTCATAGAACTCCACCAGGATGGTTTGTCAGGATCTGCCATTTGTGAAGCAATGCTGTCTGCTGTTCTATAGTCCTTTGGCCTCCAGGAGGACCACCTCTCTCCTTTGGGATAGTCTCCATCAAGCTTACCCATGATGGATGTTAGGCTCACGGGTCTGTGGTTACCTGGTTCATACTTGGGGCCACTCTTGTGGAGGAGCACCACATGAGCCATCCTCCAATCCTGAGGTACACACCCCAAGTGTAGTGATGCATTAAATAGGTCTGCCAAAGGTCCCACAAGGACCTTTGCCAGCTCTTTCAGTATCCTGGGGTGGATGCCATCTGGGCCTAGTGCCTTGTATACCCTCAGTGCCCTCAAATCCTCCAGAACTCTGCCCTCCATGATTTCCCTGTCTTTCACCCCTCCCCCCATTTATGCCATTCCTTCCTCCTTGGGTATCACCCCCTTCTTCTCCTTAGTAAATACAGAGCAGAAGTAATCATTTAGTGATTCTGCCTTATCGCCCCCCCTGCCACCCAACCACTCTCCTTCCTAATCCTTACTATGGTCCTTACAGTTCCTTTTCTCCCTGATGTACCTAAAGAAGTCCTTCTCCCCCTTCTTAATGCTTTGTGCCAGCCTGAGCTCCATAGATGCCTTGCTCCCCTTACTGCCCGTGTCACCTCCATAGATTCCTTCAGGTACTCTTCCCTGTCCTCCCCCTCCCTGTTTTCTTGTACCTCCTAAAGGCAGCTCTTTTCCTCCTTACCTTTTCCATGACCTCCTTGCTCACCCAGCTCAGTTTCTTAGCCCTAGTCTTCTTGCTCTGGGCCTTGATGCAGGTTCTGGTTGCCTCCACTATTCCCAACTTTATGAGCTCCCACCTCTGGTTAGTGTCCATGCTAGGTTGAATTTTGGCTAGGTACCCTTTTACCACTTTTACCACTTTCCCCATCTTCCCAAAGTCAGCCCTCCTGAAGTCCAGCACCCTTGTGCCAGATTCTACTCCTTCCTTGCCCTGTCTGAATCCTGCTTGGAGGGGTGATAATAAAGAAATTATGTCTAACCATTTGGTTAATCTGCCAAATAATATCCTGGAAAAGATCTTAAAATTTATGTCCTGTAAACTTATTGGACAAAAATTAGATTGGTTATAGATAGCTCCTTTTTTATGTATTGGGACAAATGTATTTTTCAGTTGAACAAATGTTAAAAAAAGTGGGTTATTATGGGAATCAAAAAATCTTTATATTCTTTTTAAATCTTGGGAGGGATATAATCAGGGCCTGGAGCCTTATTATTTTTTTTTCCATTTTAAAATGGCAGCTTCAACCTCATCTTCTGTAAATAATATTGAAATCTGAGGGCACTCTTAATGATTTCAAGTATTTTGAATCCACTCTATTGAATCAATTTTAGAAAATTGTTTTGAAATGTTCAACCCATGTTTCTCTATATATACAGCCAAGAGTGGTTAATACTCATCAACTTGATCAGGATAGCTCCCTCTTCTCCTCAAGGCACAGTACCAAATCTGCTTGATGGCCAAGAAATCAGTACTAGGACTCATGCCTGAATCTACCAGCAGCCTCTTCAAAGCTGCACAATCCACAAAAAGTACAAGGAATGCAACCAAAGGGGGCCTTCATGTGCCATTTAAGCATACCAAGTTGGCTCAGAAATCACTGTCCTTCAGAGGACACATGAGCTACATATCACCCTCATTGAATGTACCAAATTCAGTTACTTCAAACAAGGGCTATAATCTTACCTAGAGCATAATGTGACCTGCGACTGCTGTCCCTAACTAATGACCTGGATTACTCTCTTCCCATTTACTCTGCACTACCTCCATACTATCTACCTGCCGGTATCTCCCTTTTTTCTCCCTGATGGCATTGCCCATTTTCCACTTGACCTCCTTACTATCTCCCTGACTGTATTGCCCACTACCCCTCCCCTCACCTCCACTGACCCTGTCCCTGATCACTCCTGTCTCACCCCCACCTTCTCTCACCTATGTATCACTACATTAATCTCACTCTTTCACAGCCCCTTGGATGCCAAATGCCCCTACCTAATGGACTCTATTCCCCTTTATCCTACCACACCTCCCTTTAACAACCTGGTGTTACTCTAAACAAAAGCCTCCTTTGGCTGCTAAATCTACTCTACCATCATCTAGAAATTGCTGGCCTCTAGTTGTATCATGTAACCACTTAAACACCGTGCCGCACCTCAGTGTGCAGGTGTCATCCTCTTGTTAGCACTTTTTAGCAAGATAATCTCCAGTGTATCTTGTCTATCTTATTTATACTTATACCCTTGTGTAAAACTGATGTCTATGTAACCTACAACCTTTTTGTAAACTGACCTGTATATGGTGCCATACACAAAGCTATCTGTATTCATGTCCTGTTATGTTTACTCTGACTTGGAATCTTTGCAAGCAAGCCCATTTTGGCTCAAAGGTATTAATCTGAAACTGAAATAAATAAATAAACAAACAAAAACAAACAAACTTCTTTTGCAACCATTTTTCAAAAGCATTTATCTTTTTCTTGCATTACTTGGAACATTTCTAGTCACTGGTTATGCTGGAATTAAAATGAGTTTTGCCTCTAGGAATGTGACATATTGTGTTCTGGCTTATATAGATTAGTCAAATTATTTCTTGAACAATGATTTTTTTTAGTCCACTTTATTAATTTTTTAGATCTTTCTTTGCTTTTTTACACAAGGTCTTAAACCACTAATTATTTGTTGGTTGACTTTACATTTTATCATTGACATAAATCTTATATTTAACTCTTCAATCAGTTGGTCTAATTTTTGTTCAGAAACTTGGGCAGAAGTTAATTAAAAGTTATCCTGAGAATTAAAATTTGGCTGACAATTGTATAAAATATGTATCAACCTTCCATTTAATTTTGTGCATGCAAGTATTTGTTTACCCACTATGCTAAGTGTAGAAATAGAATTTATAATTTCCTCATTAAAATAGAATTATTACCTGTTATTACCTTCAGTTCAAATGGGGAATGGTCACTCTCTGTTCTCATTTTAATATTCGGACTTCAGCATAATTTATAACTATCTGGATTGCATAATATATAGTCGATGACTCTCTGTCCATTAGAAGAAAAATAGGTGGTGTTTCTTTCAGGTCACCAGGGATTCTGCCATTCAATAAAGCAAGGTGTTTTCTTCAATTAGTTTATGTAATTGTTTCCATTTTCATTTCTCTGTTTGACAAGACTCTGCCTCTCTCTACACTCATCTAAATCCATCTGTGTCTCCAATAAATTTAAATTATCATTATTTGCAATTCTAGCTTGAACGTCTCCAGCTGCTAAAATAGTACTATGGTGGAAGTTGTTTAAATATGAAGTCTATATCCCTTGATAAGTTATCCCATATATTTTGTAGCTGCTTTATGGGTGGGACATAAACATTTATGACTGTAAATAGGTGATGTTCCAATTTTATAACTAAGATTATATAGTTTTGTGCTATTTTAACTGTTTTCAACACAGTTATATCCATCCCGATTTTTATATAAATTTTTAATCTACCGGTTGGTCTACCAAATTTCTTTAACTTAAATGATGGAGAAAAAGTCATATGGAAACTGTTTATATTAACTGCCTCCAATGATCAAGTTTCTTGAAAAATAATCACATCTAAATTGACAGTAAATGCTTTCCAGTCCTGATCTATGATTTTACCCAGGAGACCTGCTATATTCAAAGACAGGACATTCATATTACTAGGAGATTCTCCTAATGTACTATTTTCCCTAGGAGACACATTATCATTTTTGTTCAGTCAGTCCTTTCTTCCACTCAAGGATTAACTTTCATAATTTCAGTTAAAGTCAAACTTATGTGTTATAAAAATGCCAGCATGGTCAACTTTATGATCTCTTAACAATTGTTGAAATATTTCAGGTGGTGTACAAATTAAGTTTATCTGACCTCCCCTCCCTGGAGGACTGACTCTTTCAACCTTTTCTACATTTTGCTTATTACAATTCAGTTCCAGAACACTTAATAGCAATATTAGGAAAAATGTTGTTGAGAGGTCACTATTTTAATTTGAAGTCTTTCTAAGCCAAATATTGAGAGAGTTAATGTTTTATTTGAATCTTTCATTCATGTGCTTGGTGTATCAAATTGAAAATTCAATTTTAGGATGGAGAGTTTAAAAGAAAAAAAAATACAAATCCACTGAATCTTTTGATTCCTCCTATTAGGAACTTTTGTTAATGGTTTGCCAGGTAACTGGAAGCAAACCTCTAGGCCCATAAATTTAAGTCTCTGTTCTTTGGCCCAGATTCTCTTGCTAGTTTCAAGTCAGAAACCATGACATTGTTACATTATCACGTATATCTCAATAAATCATTAGTATTTTTTCTTTAGCTTGTGGTATACTTATCTCTGCTGTGAAGAGATATTCAAATAATTCGAGACAGTCTGGGGTTTCATTATTTCTTTTTAAAGGCCCCATATCCTCAGAATTATCTCATGTCCTTTGAGTTTCAGAGGTTCCTGTTTTTCCTCCTTCCATAGTTTTATGAAGATTCCAGCTTAGGGGACATTTTAGGTCTTTTCTGCCTAATCTATGGATTTGTCTTTTGTTATGATGTTAGGTGTGTGGTTTTTTATCGCATTAATCTGAGGAACTAGTGGAACTATTATGGAGTCCATCTTCAGTTTAGTTTGAGGTTTTATTTTTGTTTTAGTCATGCACTGTGTTGGTCTTTTTCTTTTTGTTTATTCCTTTTATATACATTCAGTATATTTAGATTTTTTTTTGCTTCACTTTGCCTTTCTCTTTGGGTGTCTCTGGTATATGAATTGTTGAGAATGAGAGTTTTTGTGTTGCCATTTGTTGTTTAATACTCTCTATTTTTGTGTCCATATTTTACCATCTGAGTACATACTATGTTTGTGAAGTCTTCCATTCTATTTCTTAAATCATTTAATGCCTCCAGTAATACTATGTTGGCCATTACTGGATGCACTAATGCTTTTATTATATATTTTGATAGGCTATTAGGACATTAAGCCAGAATATCTGTTTCCAATTCTATTTGTTTTACTTTCTTGTCTAAATTTTGTAACACTGTGTTCAGAGAACCTGCCAGTATTGATTGATTATTCATAACCCATTCCTGAGATGTTAAAGCTCTTAATTTTGAAAAGAGCTCCAATAGGCTAAAATGCTCCAGTTATGTTTCATGGGCTCCCTGACTTGTTTGCAGGTTGCTCATATTAGATTTTGAGCTGATATTGTATTGCCAGCTGAAGATCCTGAATTTACTTCACGGATCTCTGGTTTAGTATTATGTGATGTTTTCACTGAAAAATCAATTAGTCTTTCTGAGAGACCTCTTGGCCAATATTTTTCTATTTTGTTTTTTTCTTTTTCTTTGTTGGATAAGCATCTATGACTTCTATATTTATGTTTCCTTTATCACATTGAATATTTTGCTGCCCTTGAATTTCTAGCTTAGTATAGGAGCTGACTTTATTTTCATCTTCAGTCTCCATATTCTTTTTGCCATTTCTGCATAAGAGTAGCTTTTTGTTTCTGCTGGAGTTGAGTAGTAATTTATAACATTTCTTTATTTACATTCCCATTTTTCTTTTTCTCCTTAGTTAAGACCACTTTCCCACTTCTGCTGCACATATTGAACAGCAAACATTTGAGTATGTATTAATTTGTTATTGACAAAATACAAGAAAAAATCTGTGATCTATATTCAATATGAAATAAACAATAATCAAAACAAAAAAGCCTTTCCATAGGGACAGTTCCTTCTCACAAATTCCTTGAGGGGATCTCCCAGACTGTGCAACCAATTTCAGTGTTGTTATGAGTTCATGGCTATTTCAGCAAAAGATGAAAAAGCAAAGGAAACCAAGGTCCATGTGAGATCACTCTGTGCTTATGTGAATACAATCTATGAGTCTATAAGTTTATAGTTCTTTTTTTTTGGTGTTGGTGCTGTTTCTCCTAGAGTCCCCACCTGCCATCTGACATCCCCCCTGCATTTACCAGGAATGAGATCCCATCCCCTTTAGCCTCCATGACTTACCCCTTATTGAAGGGGGTGGGAAGACCCTCAACCCACCAGACCAGATCCAGTTTGGGGGAGATGCCCTCCTGGTGGTGCTGCGAGGGGGACAATCATCATCCATTGTGAGGATTCTCATTTTCTTTTTCTCCCCTGTATTTGTGGAGAAGAGTGTGCAATTATACCTGTGGAGATGCACTGCACATGAGCTCCTCCAGGCATTTACCCTGTCTCTGCCCTCTTCTGCAGCATCAGTGTACTGCTGCCAGCCTCTGCTAGGGGCCAGTCAAATGCTGACGACTGGTATCACCCCTTCTTGGAGAAGGAGAGCAGTCCCTGGGATGCTCAATCCTTCTCTGACCTTGCCAATCCTCAGCAGCCCATGTTCATTTCTGAACACTGGTCACCAGTGTAGCATGCAGTAAGGCATCCAGCACCTCTGCCATCAGCACCACCGGACTGGCTTTAAGTTCATAGTTCTTCAAGATGAGTCTCTGAAACATTAAATAAAAATGTCACCAGTTGTTTAATTCCAATTAGTCCTGCAATTGGCATGTTGATCTTTTACTCCTTTTTGCTATCAGTATACAGATATTTTTATAGATTAGAGTCCTTCCAGAGTAAGCAGGCCAAGGTTTGATTTCAGAGCCGAGGGATGAATTGCCATGGAGTTGCCTTGGATTTTTTCTCAGGAAAGGCCAAATGTAGAAAATCAGGAGGAACTGTGAAAACTGGATTAAAAATGAGGGATCAGGAAAGTTTAACAAAATCTGACAAATATTACAAGATAAGATGCCAGCAATATCAATAATAATAACAAGACTAGGACATGCACAATATTCAAAATTAAAAGCTACCTTACAGCATAATTCGTGTATATTACACTTTTGTATGTGGCTAAGTATTGTTAAAAAAATACCTAAAAATTCCTCAGTAAGGATGATGTTACCATGATTTCAATTTAAAAAAAAAGAAAATAACACTTACATTCCTGGCTTCTTGTCAGTTTCTTAACTATGGTCCAACCCTCTGGGCTAAACACAGTGACTTCCCAAGTATGGGCTTACACCCTTTCATTTTCCTTGATAACCAGAGAGCTTGCAGCTGTTGCCCAGGTCAGACTAGACTCCTATCTCTTCTGTCTCAAAGAGCACATCGAGAAGTTGTGACCAGTTTTAATTCTGATTTGGGATTAAACAAAGTAGAAAACAAAATGAGAGTAGCAATTTACTCAGCCAGCTTGTTTCTGCACAGTCCATAAGGAAATGGTGGATTGGAGCTGGAACACCGGCGCATGTGCTATATTCTCTAGCTCAGAAGTCATGTGATCACATGATCACCTGATCTTCATGGCACTAAATTTAAACTAATTTTAAATTTCATATTCAACTTTGCATTAAACGTTATTTTAAAATTTATTATAAAGCCTTCTAAATCTTTAACATCCCCATTTAGAGTATCCTGTTACATTTAAATATCTAACAGTGATAGTAGTAAACTGTACCCAGTTGTGAGAAAGAATGCTAAAAACTTTTCTATGTTCAATTGAAAGGAAAGCTAAACTTTCTGCAGCAGTTCAGACACCCAACGAAAACAAAAACTGGAACCAAGAGAGGAAAATTACATGACCTTGTAAGAGAAACAATGGTAACCTTATCAATGAGGCAGTGGTATACAATCATGAGCCATCCAAAATCAATCAACCAAAACCATGCTAAACTCCAGGACACCAATGGGGCCAAATACAAGAGAGAAGCTCTGAATAATGATTCAAAAATGCAAGAACACAAAATTGCAAGCTGTAGTTAATGAGCACAGTTTATAAAAGGTAGCTTTCTAAATATTAACCCCTGTGAACTCCAAAAAAATCAATTACAGGTAATACAACTAAAAATCTTAAACTTCATTCCTTAATGTAGAGTAGAGTGAGTCCTCTGTATCTTTACCATCTTCACTGTTGGATAGCATACACTTCAACTCTCCAATCCAGCACCAAGGCTTTTAATGATTCAATGATGGGCCACAATTCTTCTTCAGTCATCTTCCATTGCTCCCGTTCAGCTGCAGCAAACCTCTTCAGGGTTGTTTGCTACTCTGCAGCTGGCAGAGTAAGCTCCTCCACCACAAGGACTCCTCCTTCTTGTAGGATGGGGACAAAAAGGATAAGCGGGTATCATGGTTCCAAGTGGCTGCACAAGAAATACAGGAAGGGCAGTGACCCTCAAATTATTAAGGTAACAGTGGCACAGTCGTGTCAGCCAGGATGCAACACAGTAATGCGCAGTATATCACAGAATGCTGCGGTATGCTACAGGGACCAGTGTAATTCAATGGCAATTAAACCCTTTAGTCATGCAGTATTTTGTGATATGTCATTACTGCATGTTATTACATTTCATTATGGCTGACTCCACTATATAGCTGTTTTAAAACTGAATATGCCTTCACTACCCCTGCTTTTGCAGCTCCATTCAGCTCACAAAGCATGCAGCAGCCATCTTGGATCTCAACTGGGGCTGTAGTACCTTGTACAGTATTCCCAGTGTGGCCTCACAAGTGACCTGTACATATTCAGAGCCATGCTGAAACTTGATACTTGGCATCACTTTTTATCAACTGAACTCTAGATTTCTACTTCCCATATCTCCTTTGTCAGTGCTGGCAGGAGATCCTTCATCATCTCTTGCCTTTCAATATTTAATTTACATTCTGATACATAAGCTGCACCATGCTTTCTGCAATTTTGACCCAGGGATAACACAGCTGCTGGTGGGTTGTTGGGAGGTCCTAGGTTCAGTACATATTTAAGTACTGTTTTATTATTCTTTAATTGGGGGGGGGATCCTGTGGTCTTCAAGAGAGTTGTGAGACCATTCCTTATGAAACTGTCTTTTGACCTGCACTCTTTTACAAACTGATCAGGTTGGTTCAACCATATTTAACATGATCCCATGAGCACTTTCATTTCATAAATGGTGGTTGGTGATAGAGGTGAGTGGGTTTAGCCTTTTGCCAAACCCAGAACCATAATTACAAACATTTGGGTACTGGGTGAAAAGGGTGGGATCAGGGCACTGCCTATGGTGTGGGTAACAGGAGGTGACTTTAATTTTCAGATTGGTTTATAACGCAGTGTGAATGCCTTCATTCATGATGGCAGCCAGCCATAGATGCAGTTTGGTTGTGCCATTCAATTGCTGCGCAGTATAAAAATGACTGAAGTGTGGGTGGTGGGGTGATGATAGGACTGAGGTGCTGATTTGAGGGTGGGGAATAGGGTGACATTTAATTATCAGAGTTGGACTGGGGAAGAAGATGGGAATCAGGGCATACTCAAAGGTGGGAATTGTAATTCCAGTGTCACAATAATAATAATAATACATTTATTTATAAGGTGCCTTATCTATTGCCAAGGCGCCTAACAATATAAAAACAGATCAAGATCATACAAACATCAATTCAGTTAAAATCACATAACAGTAAATCAGAAAAAACAAAACATTCAAGTGGCTAAGAAAGTTTGGTGCCACAAAAAGGTTTTTAAGCCCTGCTTAAATCCCTCCACAGTTGCGCACTCCCGTAACCAATGTGGTAGAGAATTCCAAAGGGTGGGGGCTGCATATGCAAAGGATCTTGCACCAGATGATTTCAAATTCACCCTTGGGATCTCTAGCAACCCCTCTTTGCTGAGCGGAGTGATCGACCAGGGCAGTAGGGGGACCAGGGCTTTCAGATAGTCTGGGCCCTGTCCATGTAGGGCTTTACAAGTAAGTAAACCGACTTTAAAGGTGATCCACCACTGTACTGGCAGCCAGTGCAGTTCATGCACTCAGAGAAATATGACAGGATCAAACAGATCCTATCAAAAGCCACACCGCCTGTGTCCTGCACCAGCTGCAAGTGACGGATTTCACCCCAGAAAGCCCTCAGTAGAGAGAGTGGCAATAATCCAAGTGTGAGGACACAAAGGTGGACCAGAGTAGGATGGTCATCAAACAGAACCAGATGGCTAATCCTGGCAATAATCCAAAGATGATAAAAGGATGATTTGATGACCGCCGACCCCTGAGAATTAAGAGTCAGTCCATCATCAAAAATTACTCCCAGGTTACACACCCATTCAGAGGTTGGGAGTGAGATGCCACCAAGAAAAGTTCCAGAGGGCACACCAACACCTGACCCCCCTATCTGATGACCTGGATCCACAACCAATACCTCAGTTTTTCTGAGTTCAACTTCAGCCAGCTGGAATCCATCCACTCTGGATTTAATTCAGACAGTTATTAAAGAACGAGAGCTCAATCCTGGTTGGGTGTAAAGAAAGGTAGAGCTGGGTATCATCTGCATAGCAGTGAAACCTCAGCCCATACCTTCTTACAATGTCTCCGAGTGGTAGCATATGCACTGTGAATGAAATGGGTGACAGCACTGAACCCTGAGGCACCCACATGACAGAGGAATTGGGCCTGAAGAATAAACCCCAGACACAGCTTCTGTGTTCTACCCGTGAAAAAAGATGCAAACCATATGAGGACTGTTCCCAACAGTCAACAGACATGCCTCAGGTGTCCTATTGACACCACATGGTCCACATGGTCCACAGTGTCAAAAGCTGAAGAGAGATCCAGAAGGGCCAAGATGGTATGGTTCTTCCCATCTCACCATCAGGAGATCATTGAGCACCCAAACCAGCGCTGTCTCAGTACTATGTCTCTTATGAAAACCAGACTCAAGTGGTTCATAGATGTCATGGATGGTCAAATGGTTTTCCAGTTGAGCTGCCACTACTTTCTCAATCACCTTCCCTTAAAAGGGAAGGTTAGATATAGTCTGCAGTTTGCATGACAGTCGGGGTCCAAGGTAGCTTTCTTCAAGAGTGGTGTCACCACTGCCTCTTTCAGGGAGCTAGGAAACTCCAGATTCCAGGGAGCACCAGACTATCCACACAAGGACTGGAACGATGACATAAATGCAACCCAAAATTAGGGAAGTTGGTCCAGGGTCCAAACTACAGCACATAGGGCACACACTCTGGACAATCTGCATGGCACCCATGAACTCCAGTTGACTGAAGGTACTCCAGGATGGCTGAGGTACAGTGACCCCGTACTAATCAAAAGCAACACTCATAGAGTGTGCTGGCTGGAGTGCCACCCTTAAGTCAACTACCTTATTTGCAAAGAATCGAGCAAGCTCCTCACACTCTAATTGCAAAAATGCTTTCCGAACATGTAGACAGGCTGGGTTGCACAGTCTGTCCACAGTTCAAAAAAGCTGAGCTGGTTGATTCTGAGCAGCCACAATCTCCCTGGACAGGAATTCTGCCTTCTAATGGGTGATTGCAGATTGATAGATTTGATAATGGTCCATCAATCTAAGATGGTCGGTATCAAGAGTGGACTTGTGCCAGCAATGCTCTAACCTTCATCCTAGTCTCCACATCTCCCTCAAAGTCCCATCAAGCTAGGAGGAGCTGGGGCAAAGGGAGAGAGGGCAAACATGGACTGGAGCAATGGAATCCAGAGCCACAGAGATGGCTAAATTATAAGCCGTCATGAGGGTCTCTGGGTCATTGCTTGCCAATGAGAGGGATGAGAGATCAAGTGCTGCTGCTAGGCCATGAGAACTTATATCCCATAAAGGGTGGTACCTAACCATCTCCACAGGGGTTGGCCTATGGGGGGGTGCTAAAACTAAACCCCATGGTGTAATGATCAGACCACCCAACTGGTTCCATCCCCAAGTCAGATGTTTCAATCCCTAGGAGAAAGATTAAGGTTGGGATTTGGGGAGTAGGGTTGGTCAGCTATTTCTAGAGTGGAGGAAGAGGGGTTCATTTTAATGTTCATTGGGAGGGTGTGGGGAGGCTGTTAGTGTTTCCTTTTTCTTTCTTTTCTTTAGCCATTTACCAAATATTATTTCCAGAAAACAAATAGTCCCTTATTTGGGAAAGGCTCTCAAAAACTTGGAAGCCTTACTATTTTGTGGCATTTGGGAAATACTATTTGGCCCTTGAACCCTCCCATGGGTAACAAGATGCTGCATCTCAGCTAGGCTATACTGGGTAAGTAAAATGGAAAATAAAAATCTGAAAAGGAAAATACCATCAAATCAAATGCAACTTTTCAGGGTGTATAAGGATTTAAGGGAAAAGAAATACATAATATCTTTCAATGGGTGAAGATTCAAGGGGATTATATAGAAGACCTATTTACTTAACAGAATATAATATGCAGTAGTTATTGATAGGATGTGAAAATTTAAACTTCCACTGGAAGAATTCAGGTAATTTATGAGTACATGTTTGCAAAATGTAGTTGAATTTTCATAAAACATTTGTAGAATTTTGCAAAATAGAATTTTAAGTTATTTCCTTCTTATTTAAAAATGTCACTATATTTGACATGTTTGCAGCTCCATATTTAATAGAAATACAAAATCACACATGCCCCCATAAGGCAATGCATCATGGGCTGCATATGCAAATCACCACAGAATATTATGCTGGTTCAACTTTAAGCAAAAATGAATGGTGCCGAAAGGCCTCTCACACAGTTTGCAAAGGGTGCCAACAGAAGACACAGACACGTGTTTCGTCCTACCAGTACTCATCAGTGTGTCTTCTCTGTTTGACACCCCAGTGGAATGAACCAGCTACCCTAAGATGGTGTGTCATATTTCATATATATGTTTGTTAAGCTGCATATCAATAGTGATGAAAGGGGTCAAGTTATAAGCCAACATTTTGTTGTTGTTTTTTTTCATTAAATTCTGCAAATATGTAAATAACAAAATTATAAGCCCCTGTAACTGTAAAATTAGACAGCACAATGTCTTCATGTTTGGCAGGTTCATAAATTCTAAAAGGAGGCTATCATGCCAAATGTTTAAATCTGTTGCTTAAATCATGCACCTTATAAGCAGCCAACAACTGCAAATACATAAGTAGCTAAAGTTGATTTCTTGTGTTTTGATGAAAATTGAAGAATTCTGTGATAATTTTGTGAAAGCCACATCTATGAAATCTGCCTAACCTTATAGCTAACCTTTCTTATGGAAAAGGGAAAGGTTGGGTACAGTGGACATCAGGTTGGATTATAGAGGACTATATTGTAAAGGTAGCAGGAGAGTTGGAGGGGCATTGCTGGACCATGATGCCAGAGCAGATAAGGTGATTTGTCTGCCTGCAATATAGGCAAATACATGTGGTCCACAGCCAAGCACTGCAGTCACAGGAAGGAAGTGATGGTTTTCTGCATTGTTATAGGAAGTACATATTCTGAGGATATGAGAAGATATTTATTAAATTAGGAATGTTCCTATGTGAAAAAACATCCAGATTGATCTTGTCTAAGTTCCTTATGGTCCTGAAGCCTTACTGAAAGTAGACAATCAAACTTTTGGTAGGATTCAGTTGAAAGGAGGAGAGTTCTTTTCCTGTCAGCTAGAGGACATTTTATAACCGGAATGTCTGGATATTCAGGATAGGCTGTAGATGTGCAGCAAAGGGAGTACTGGTTATGTGAAGAGACAAGTCTGTCGGGGGGGTAGTGAAACTAAATATTAGTGGTGCAATGTTGTAATCAGCATCGGTCAACAGAACCACCTAGTGGCCTTAGTTATTATTGCAGCACTTAGTTAGTTTGCACTACTGGGCTAATATTTCAGCATGTTGATAGTGTTGTGTGCACCTGTTACTTTATGGCAGTACTCAGTACCCAGTTACCTTCTGTATGTTGACAGCTGAGGAGTGTGCAGTAAATTAAAGTGTTGAATGCAACAAAGGCATTTGTCTTTATTTCCAGACTATCAAAATACTACACTGGCAACAAGGATCAGGACCCAAGATGGAGAAACACTGTCTTTGGACCAGACTTACAAACTGAACAAGAAGGAAGTGAAAGAGTTGAAAATAGTTGTAAACACCTCTTAAAGTTGCATAATTGCGCTGCCCAGCCACTCCAGTTTATCCACTTTTGATTCAGATGCTGCACCCAGCTCCTAGGACCACAGTGGATCAAATGGGCTCAAAGATTTGAAAATGACACCACTTCAATGAATAGTGCCAAGGATGTGAGACTAAAAGACCTTCTTTTGCATTTTGCTAGGGAGAGAGTGCACAACGTATATGAGACATTGTCAACAAATGAAGACAAATATGCAGATGTGAAACAAAACTTCACCAACTATTTTTCTCCCACAAAGAATGTACAATACAAAATATATGTGTTTTGGAAAGTTTCACATCATCCTAATGAGAATCTAGATGCATTTCAGACCAGACTATGCATGTTAGCCAAGAACTGCGAATTTGATGGCATGGAGAAATAAATAAAAGCACAGATTTTAGAAAACTGCTCTTCCTCTAGATTGCATCACAGAACATTAAGAGAATCAGTAATGTCTTTAACCAAGCTCCTCGACTATGGTAGAGTACATGAAACTTCTGACATGCAGGCTTCATTCATTGAGAAAAGGATGACCAGTGAAGAAACTGCTGTTAATAAGATCAGCCTCAAGAAATTCCAAGCCGGTTCCCACTTGCACACCACAGAAGCAGGACACAATCACTCAGTGCAGAAACTGTGGTGATTCATATCCACATCAGAAAGCATGTCCAATGAAAGGCAAAGACTGCAGAGCATGCGGAAAGCCAAATCATTTTGCCAGAAAATGCCAATAACAGCTGCAGCAAGCAGGGCATTATAAGGCAACCGATAATAAAAATCAAAGGTACAACTCACGATGCAGGGGTAATCAAATCAAATCACACCACAAGCTCAGGAAGCTAAATCAGACTCATCTAGCAGTGATGAGACCTATGTATTTGTAGTCAACAGCAACAAGCATACTAACCAACCACAAGTGCAGGTACAAACCATGATATGAAGATGACTGCACTTATTGATTCTGGGGTTGCAGTGAATATTATAAGTGAAGTGGTGTACAACACACTAAAATTATGCCTGGAACTCAGCCAAACAGCATAAAGGTATAGTCCTATGGCTTTAATGAAGCATTTGCAGTCTAAGGAAAATTTGCCAGTTCTATAGAGTCAAAACACAAAATCACACATGGGACATTTTATGTTGTCCGAGGAAATGGCAGTTCACTTAAGCTCCCAAACAGCTTAGAAATGGGGCTAACAAAACTGTTAATGCAATACCACCTCTAACAGACACGTGCACTGTGGTAGATCAACTTGTGGCCTTTATCCAACCATTTTCATGGCACTGGTAAGCTTAAAACTTGTAAGTGCACCTTCACATCAATCCTGAAGTAAAACATATGAGTCATCCACACTGCAGAGTTCCTTTACACGTGCAAAAGAAAGTTGAAGCAGAATACAAGTTCCTTGAGACAGAAGACATTACTGAAGAGGTGACGGCACCAACACCCTAGGCCTCACAGATAGTTATATCCCCAAAACCTAAAGATCTTGACAAAGTGAGGATTTGTGCTGACATGCCATAAGCCAACACAGCCATTTTAAGTGAGCGCCACATCACCCCAACCATGGATGATGTAATCCACGAGTTAAACGGAGCAACAGATTGACCTTAAAGCAGGATACCATCAACTGGAGCTGCATCCAGACAGCAGGTATATCACTGCTTTTTCTACCCACATGGGACTCAGAATGTACAAGTGACTACATTGTGTGTATCATCAGCTGCAGAAGTATTTCTGATTGTTATACATCAAGTATTGCAAGGCATTACTGGATAAAGAACATAAGTAATGATGTCATTGTGTATGGGATGAATCAACAGCAATATGATAGAAACCTTACAGCAGTTTTCCAGAGATTAAGGGAAGGTGGACTTATACTCTATTGCCCTAAATGTTCATTAAAACCAGACTAGAATTCTATGACTTCATTTTCTCTGCCAGTGGAGTATTAGCTGACCTAATGAAAGTAGAAGCTGTCCAGAGAGCCAGTAATTCAAGATGCTATTGAAATTCAAAGCCTTCTTGGAATGGTTACTTATTGTTCTCACTTCATTCCAAACATTGCAACAGTAACAGCACCACTGAGAGAGCTAACAAGAAAGGACCCCAAATGGTGTTGGGGTAAGAAGCAAGAAACAGCACTAAGGATGCTCAAACAAAGCCTTACAAGTGAAACAACTATGGAATATTTCAACACAAGCAGAGAAACAGAGACAATTCTTGAGGACTAGATGCCATCCTCCTACAAAAAGACAACTCACAGCAATACCTCATACCATACACCAGCAGGTCTCTCAGTAATGCTTAAAGGCAATATTCTCAGACTGATCATGAAGTTCTAGCTATAGTATGGAGCTGTGAACATTTTCACTTTTACAGTTGTGACAATCCATTCACACTGGTCACCAACCACAAACCACTGGAGCTGATAAGAGATCTAAACCTCCTGCATGCATTGAACTGTGGGGATTACAGCTAAAGCCTTATAACTTCAAAGGTCCAGTACAGAAAAGGAAAATACAATCCAGCTTACTACATGTCACACCATTCAATTCCAGCAAGATGACTGAAAGCTCAAGAGCAGCAAGAGCAGCTGAAGAATATGTCAATTTTCTAGCACAGTACACCACAACTAAAGTGATGCCACTGGAAGAAATACAGCAAGAAAAGCTGAAGGATCCAGTTCTTCAAACAGTTAAAGCACTAATACAAAGTGGAAATTGTACACCATTAAGTATAATATGCCCTACATGGATGAACTAAAGCTGTCTGAATGAGTTTGCAATGAACTCACTGTTTTACTAGGCAGTGATATAATCCTGCAAAGATCCAGAATAATCATTCCCCTATACATTGACACAAGATATTATTATCAATGGCCCATGAAGGACACAGGGAACAATGAAGACAAAGAGACTCTTTCATGGCAAAATATGATTTCTGAACATATACCAGAGTGCTAAAACCATGGTCAGAAACTGTTTAGCATGTCAGGCCACAATGTCTGTCACAAAATCTGAGCAATTGCAGATGTCTGAACTACCAGAAGCAGCATGGCAGAATGTCTGTGTGGACTTTTATAGACCTCTACCCACTGAAGAATACCTCCTGGTCATTGTAGATGAGTATTCAGATATCCTGCTGTAGAGATCATTAGATCCACTTCAGCCAATGCTGTCATAGCAGAGATGGACAATGTTTTGCTCTGTTTGCAATCTCAAAATTGTGAAGATGGACAACAGCCCACCATTCAACAGAGATCAGTTTAGCAAATTTACAACATATTAGGATTTTGACACAGGAAAATTATCTCTCTGGCTGCAGGTCAACACTGCTGCAGAGATATTTATGAGGACTATAGAAAAATTGCTGAAAGCAGTTGGGTTGCAAGGTATACCACAGAATGAGGAATTCTGCTAGTTTCTTAGAGACTAACTTTCCACACCACACAGCACCGCAGACCCATTCCCCACAGAACTGCTGTTCAATCACAAAATGTAAACTAAGATCACTACTTCTATGACTGCAAGAAACACAGTACCTGATAGGGTCCTATGATGCAGAGATCATGTTGCCAAAGCTAAGATGAAAACATACTCAGACAGATGTCACCACATGACACCTACTACAATTGCACCTGGAGATACTATGTTGTATCAGCATCAGAGGACCAACAAGTTCTCTGCCCCATACAACACCAAGCCTTATACAGTCACACAGGTGAAAGGTTCTATGGTGACAGTTGCAAGAGATGGACACTCAGTGACCTGAAACTCTTCATTCTTCAAGAAACTCCAACCTCCCCATGATATTGTCTTAATCCCAGAGTGAGAGGATGATGCAGAGCCTGTGCAACCAACCATCAATGCTCAACTGCAGAAGTACCCAACTAGATGTAACCGACAACCATAGGCCTACTTTAAAGACTATAAACAGAAGGACATATGTTTTACAAAAAAAAAGAGAGATCACATTTTTCTTTTATTAGTACCCATAGTTATATTTGTAACTCTAATGTATTACTATTATTATTATTAATATTATTACTAGTATTACTAAGAACTCTCTTTGACAAAGCTGGAATTAGAAAAATGAAACTCAACCACATGTGAGAGTGATAACAAAATCAGAATTATTAGTAATACCTTTTGTTTTAGACAGTATCAGTTGCAAAGAAAACACATAATTTTTGATCTAAAGTAAAGGACGGATGTAATGTTGTAATCAGTATCAGTCAACAGAACCACCTAGTGGACTTAGTTATTATTGTAGCACTTATTTTGCAGCACTTAGTTAATTTTGCATAGTGATGTCCAAAACATTTCACATAATTTCTGCATTACATAAATTTTTCACATAGTGAAACATAATTTCACCTCTGATTTTTGCTTTCACGTAAGAAATTTCACCGATTTCGCTGTTGCAATAAGGAGAAATTTCACCAAATTACACTAAATTTCACCAATGTTTTCCAATTTCACCAGCAAATTTGCAATGCATTGTGGATAAATGGATGACATATCATATGCAGGCCATTTCCTGCACAGTATATTGTCTGTTGAGTCAGAGAGCAGTTCAGTGTGGTGCAACACAGCCAATAAACCCTTCAAAACCTCTTTATTTGTGATTTTTGAGAGGTAATTGTTCTCAAAATCTCAATTTAGTTCCTAGTGCTGCTAGGGAACCTTTCTTTGTTTTGGTATCTTTGATACTACTTCATTAATCTTTGGTAGTGTTTTCAGTTTTCTCTGTTCCTGTTTCTGTGAGGGAGTTGAGTGGGGAAGGGCCGACCATGTGGGGGGGGGGGTTATGTGAAAGCAGAACAGGCTATTTTCTAATATCTGAAGATTTCTCACAAGTTGTGAGTGAGTTTCTGTAATTTTTTTTAAGTCTTGAAGGGGCACTGTCAGCTTTGCCCCTCGGTTTACTTTCAATTCACAAATGATGATCTGTGGACACAAACAAGCACTAAGTATGCTCTGGAATGGCCCTGCATCAAAGTAAAAGTGATCAGTTTACCTGATTTCTAATATTTTGCATTTCTTTCTTCATATTTGTCCCAAGTGAACACCTCCATTACCTGAAAGCAGATGCCGTGCTGGGAATGCACCGGGAACACACATCTACTGTGCACTCTGTGCTGAGGTGCAACTTTTAGCAAACACATCACAGCAGACATGTAATACAGCACAACTGTTAAAATTAAAGTGTAACCCCCTTGTTACCCGGGGTTACTAGAATCCAAGTAAGACCTAGTGGTAGGCAGGGAAGGCAGCTTGTGAAACTACAGTTAAATGGGATTCATACTGTCTCACTCTGTTCTCAGTCTCAGCTGAGACTGAGGGGTGACATCACCATAGAACTATTGCAGCTGCATGAGCCACAATGGAATCTGCAGCAGGGAGTTGGAATAGAATGTTGGGAAGTTTGAACAGTAGTCTGTAGGTCAGTTGGAGTGGGAGCTTGCTGAGGGAGCAGCACAGCAGCTCTGGTTAGGCTCTTGGAGCCTCAGCCCTGACATAGGGCTACTTCTAGGTAAAAGGGTATGTGTCTCCACCAAAAGAGAGACACAGAAGATAGTCTGTAAGTGGTGGAGACCACTGATTCGGGTCTTCGTGCCCCCTCCCTTTGGGGATGGGGGCAGGAAAGGTTTTCCTGCATATTCCTGGGGCAACCCCCGGTTCTGCTACTAGTGGAGAAGCTGCCTATCTGTTCAAGAGTTTTTGGGAAACAAGAAGATTTGTGAATCGCCTGTGGGGCACCTGCAACCAGAGGGTGAGTTTCTGCTCTTCCAAAAGGGCCTATGTTTTTCACCCTGGGACTTGTGTGATAGTGGGGATTGGCTTACTGAAATAGAGGGAGGCCTAGAGTAATATGCTTAGCCAAAAAAGTAATAAGTATGTTCAAGTCCAACACTTATGGAAGTCAAGAGACATGTAGAGGAGATGTGACATACATCTACCCAGTAATCTACATTGCCAAGCTTTCAGAAAAGAGTTGTTTAGTTTCCAGAGAAAAGGCCGGGTATGGATTATGGGAGCTGGAGGTGGGAGACCCCCATCTTTAGTGACCAGGTCCACCTCTACGGATTTGCTCTGTGGATTTCTACTTTGCCTCATGCACTTGACCAGTGATGAGGGAAGTACCCAGACATAGGATTGGAAGGAAAATTCCCTCTAGGAGTCGAAGGCTCTAAGGTGGTTTGGGGAGCCACAACAGGATAACTGGTTCATTTCCCAAAATGGACCGTGGATCAAGTGGCCGGCGGGGGAGCCGAGCCAGTGGGGAAAACCCAAGTAGTGTACAAGTCGGGCTGTGTACCCAAAGCTGCGTGCAAGTCCGGCTGTGTGCCTGGTGGGTTCAGAGCCTGAGGCTATAAATAGTAAAGAAGTGTTCTGTTGTCTCTAATCTGCATTACCTGGAATGTAGCCCCATGGGGGCCATCTATGCTTTGTTTGTTCAGCTTGGATGTGAATAAAAGCCACACTGTAGAATCCCATTCCTGGTTTTGGACATTACAGTTATTGCTTCCTGTGTTCGGATTTACTTGGGTCCCCCTGTGCAGAGTAGCCAAACCTAGGTCCCTTGTGCCGAGTAACCTTATCCTCCCTGAACCCAGTCCCCACCAGGTACTGCTGTCAGCTTCAACAGCATACCACCTGTTGTTTTGCTAAAAGGCAGGGGTGAGGGGTTACAAATGTGCTGCTGGTATGTACGACAAAAAAAACAAGCACTGGATTAGCTGCAAAATCCTACTGAAGTCTGGTGCCCAAATCCTGTGCATGCGCACTAGTGGCACATTCTCATGCATGCGCGTGATCTTTCCTCTGACCGCAAGTGCGCCTGGGCAGGATTTTGGCACCAGACTTCAGAGCGATTTTGCAGCTAATCCAGCATTCGTTTTATTGTTGTATACCAGCAGCACTTTAATTTTATCAGATGTGCTGTATTACATGTCTGCTGTGATGTGTTTGCTAAGGTGCAGCTCAGCACAGAGTGCACAGTAGACGCCACGTTCTCGGCACGGCATCTGCTTCCAGGGGATGGAGGCTTTCACTCAGGATGAATATGAAGAAAGAAATGCAAAATATTAGAAATCAGGTAAACTGATCACTTTTACTTTGATGCAGGGCCATTCCAGAGCATACTTAGTGCTTGTTTGTGTCCACAGATCATCATTTATGAATTGACAGTAAACTGAGGGGCAAAGCTGAAAGTGCCGCTTTAATATTTTTGTTGGTGTGCTATTTATTTGTTATATTTTTCTTACATGTTGACCCTTTTTGGGGTAACTTTATCTAAATAGTTACTCATTCTGAGTAGTTCTGTTCCTGTTTCCCTTTGCTTAATCACTTTCGTGCTTTATTTTTTTATTGGAAGTATTCATGTACAGTACATTGATCACTTGACTTGTTCATATCCAGGTACACTGAATTGTTGAATTGCTCAGAGAAATTAAAATTGTAATTGAACCTCTACATTGCAGCGTTCCTGTTTTCTATTTAATTTGCTTACCATATTAATCCTTTCCTCCCTGTTACATCACTGGTGTTTACTACCTGACCTGTACTACATAAAAAACTACACAGTTTTCAAGTTGTAGTCCCTGCATGATTGTTGGAAGGGACTTTGTTTGTGGGCCAAACACCATGTTTTGGTCCTGGTGGAAAGCGTACAACTTTCAACAGCATGGTTGACACCTGATTTCTGTCTGAATTTACTGTAACATTTTTGAGAAACATTTCTGGACTTCTGGGCCATGTTAGGCAGTGGCTTCACCAAGATGAGGCCTGAAAACCATTTGAAACAGTACAGAAAACAGCAGATTTGAGTCCTGGTGGTGGATGTGAACCATCTAACTGCATGACTGACACCTGATTTCTGTTTGAATTTACTGTAACATTTTTTGCTTAACATTTCTGGACTTCTGGGCCATGTTAGGTAATGGTAACACCAAGATTGGTCCTGAAACCATTGGTAAACAGTGGGCCCAAACACTATGTTTTGGTCAGGGTGGAAGGCGTGCAACATTTAATAGCATGACTGAGCCTGATTTCATTCTGCATTTACTGTAACAATTTTTGGGAAACATTTCTGGACTTGTGGGGCATGTTATGCAGTGTCATCACCAAGGTTAGGCTTGAAAATAATTTGAAACTGTGCAGAAAACAGCAGATTTGGGTCCTGGTGGTGAATGTGAACCATCTAACTGTATGACTGACACCTGATTTCTATCTGAATTGACTGTGACATTTTTGGGAGAACATTTCTGGACTTCTGGGCCATGTTAGGCAGTGGCAAGACCAAGATTAGGCCTGAAATTATTGGTAAACAGTGGGCCAAACACCATGTTTTGGTCCGGGTGGAAGACGTGCAACACATGTTAGCATGACTGAGACCTGATTTCAGACTGAATGTACTGTAACATTTTTTGGGAAACATTTCTGGAATTCTGGCCTTCTGGGGCATGTTGATGGTGCCGGCACCAGATGTGTTACATCTTTATAATGTTGCAGACAACAATATGTGACATAACATCATATAGCATTCTGAAACAGTTTTTTATAGGCACAATACTTGACATTTGTGGATAGGAGGAAACATGTTAAAGAGCAGGTGATGCCTTCAACATAACTTTAACAAAACATAACAATAGCCAACTATTCAGTTGCATTCCCCATATATGGGTTGCAAAGGAAAGGTTGGCACATGTCGAAGGCAGTCAGCCATTAGAGCCCTGTGCGCAGAGTCAATATTTTTTAATTAACACAGAGTTGCTTCAACTCAAAGTATGAAGTAATCACCACCACAAGCACATATTTATAAAGTGTTCTTTCTTTATTACAGTGTGGCATGTAAACAATGTAAAAATGCTCCCATATAACAAGATAAAAATGCCCGCTCCCTCAAGGAACCGTACTTTATGATACATGTAAGGAATGATGGTGCCTTAGGGGAGCAGGCCATTTTAACTTGTTTATGTGGAAGCATTTTTACATCGTTTACTTGCCAGACTAGAGAATCGAATACAGAAGAAGCACTTTATGGATATGTGTTGTGGTAAGTACTTCTAACTTTGAGTTGAAGCAACTCACACGAGGTATTTGAATTCCAAAAAATATGCACTAGTCTGTGCACAAGGCCCAGATGGCCAACAGCCTTTGGCAGGAGCCAGCCTTTCACTTGCAAACTTTGTATATATGGAATGCAACTGCATTACACATCATTATGTTGTTAAAAGGAATCTTGTAGGTGGAACCATCTATAAGAACTAACACACATCACAAATAATAAGGGAATAAGGTATTTATAAGGGGAGGGGTACATGGACAAGGTATAGAATAAGCATAACAAATGACAGGCAGGATTATGAGGACAAGGGTAATACAACAATGAGCAGGGAGAAGTAATAGAAAGAAAGAGAGAGAACAAGAAAAGAGATTGAATTCTGTAGGGACCATAAGACAGTAACAAACACAACAGCAATGGTCAAACAAATGATTTTACATACAAAATAAAGAAACAAGAGGACTTAAGGAATAGCTGTAGATTAAAGGGGACATAATAGATTTTTTTTTGTTTTTATTTTTTTTCATGGGGGAACATACAAACAACAGAATAGAGGATAGAAAAATGAAAACAAAAAAGACAAATTAATTTGTGCTGCCACAGTAAGTGCCAGTGGGGCCACCAGGTAGTTCAGCCATGATGCCCATGATTCTGTCAACATCACACTGCAGTTTAGAAATCTCCCTCCAGGCATCATTAGATTCCTTTCTGAAATCATTTAACTTCTGTCAGAGATGCTGGATGTCAGACAGGACAGCTGATAAGCCTGCTTGTGTCACTGGCACTGCTGGTGGGGTGGGAGCTGCCTGTGCTGCTGCTGCTGGAACAGGACGTGGGGGCCCTGGAGGGGTCTTGATGTTACTGACTCCTACTGTTTTCTGGTATGGTGAGCCCAGCTAGGAAGTTTAACTGGGCTAGCCAGATCTCCATCTTACTCACCCCCTTCAGTGCTCAAACTCACACTGTTCCCCACAGTTGAAGTTGACGTTGCCACCACCTTCCTCAGTTTGAGGTCCCATTGTAGTGGGTGGTGGTGGTGCACCATGTGGCTACACTGGCCGGTTGTTCCAAAGTGGGAACCACACTTTCCTCTATGCACTTCATGCCCTCATAGATTGCAGGTGACCACTGGGTCACCTATCAATATTGTGTAAAAAAAATCCCAGACAGGAGAACTTTTGAAATGACGGGGCTGGGGGGCGGCGCAAATGATGCCCCAAGCACTGACTCCTTTGGTACGGTCTCCTGTTGCTGGGGCAGAGGAACAGCATCCTCCTGGTGCTGGGGAGAGGGCACTGTCTCCTGTTGCTGCTGCAGTGGAGGGGCCATGGCCACCTCCTGCTGCTGGGGAAGGGGAACAGTTTGCTGCAGAGTGCTGGTGCTGGGGCTAAATGCCTCCTGCTGCTCTGGCATTTCATTTTTAATGGTAGCTTAAATGCATGTACAGGTACCCCACTGCCTCTACCCTTCTGCATTATGCCCACAAACACCACCAATTCAAACAAAACAAAAAAAAAATAAAAAGAAACAGAGATAGAAACTCTGAGAGAGCAGGGTGGGGTGGGTTCATACACACACACAATCACACACACACACACCCGCACACACACAAACACAATCAATAGGTACTAAAATATGAAATAGGACAAAGAGGTAGCATGTGAGGTTGGCGCCTGAAAGATGGCGCCATCTGAAACGTTGACACAATGTGAGCAAAAGTCCAAAAGATTAGGGGGCAGGGAGGGCGACCGGATGTGTGGTTGAGGGTGACCCTAGCAACAGGATGTTGCTATACGTACACGCACATGGGGAGTGAGCATGGCGAGTGTGGTCTGGGAGGGGGTGGAGGGGATGTGTGGGGTGGAGCTGTGGTCAGCTGCTGATCTGCGTTGTGGCATTGGGGCATGGCCTCCACTTGTGGTGTGTGGGGTTCCAGGTTTAGGTCTGGGTCCAGGTGATACTGCGTTTTTGTTGTGCCCGGCCCAAAACTTGTCATTATTTTGCTTTTACACTCCCCCCCGACATGCACTCCCCTGAAGTTGAGAATCCTTAAGTAGGGGGGTGAAGTCCCCCATGTGGGGGGTGTTGGGGGCACAGCCCCCCACAGAAAGCAAAGTATTGAAATCCCTGGCACTGTCCTTCCATGCACCAAGGATGTCAGTGTGGCGAAATTGTTTTCACCTCCCTGACATCACGATAATGTGACTCGCTGTTCGGTGCTCGCTATTATTATATAGAACTGGACTAAGACAAACAAGAAAAAGTTAGAAAAATAGCACCAATTAAGTACTTTTGTGTAAAAGTGCACTCTGCAGTCACAGGGATTATTGATGCTGCCTGCTTCCTTGAGATATATAGCACAGGAAATGAACCACTCACTTCCTGCCTGTTTTGACTCAACCATGAGACCACCAACAGAGTGAAAAGCCCAATTTTGCCTAATTTTGCCTCAGAAGTGCAAGGCGAAATTCAAGGCAAAATTTGGTGGTGAAATTTCTCTGAAAGACCATAATTACGTGAAATATTTTACTGGGCGAAAATGTCAATTTCACCACAGTTTTGCCAGTGAAATAAAATTTCACTGCATCTCTATTTTTGCAGCATTTTGATAGTGCACCTGTTGCTTATAACAGTACTCAGTAACACAGTTGTCTTCTGTATGTTCACAGCTGAGGAGGTGCAGTGAATAAATGCTGAATGCAAGCCAAGACACTTGTCTTTGTTTCCAAATAAGAGTATCAAACTACTATAAGCAGTTGAGGCAGCTAGTGCAGAGGATGCCAGTGTCAGAAGTTAGATGCATGGGGTTCACCGAGGAAAGGATAGATCTGTTAGGTAGCACAAGAATAACAGACATTCAGTTGGAGCAAGGAAGGATGGAGGCAATAGTTCTGACTTGAAAACAGATATCTCACCCAGCAAAACTGATTACCCTTAGTGCATAATGTAGCTCAAAGTACAGGACTTAGAGACACTCAGAGAGATCCAGAGGAGAAGAAAATGACTGGGGAACCATGAAGGAGGAATTATAGCTATTCTAATAGGATAGCTTTGACAAGAAAACAGTAAAAGGCACACTTTTTAAGAAAGTACATTGCTATAAAGACTCACATTTATTTGTACTTTGAAGGATACATATTCTATTGTTTAAATAAAATAATGTGTCTGCTTTTGGGTCAAAGTGTTGCAGACAGTTTCCCTGGCTTTAACATATTTATATGAGATGCTTCAGAGTCACTGTGGCCAGCTGGTCCTGTGTTTAAACAGCTTTCTTTAAATTTTTTCATTGTCTTTCTTTTCTGGTTTTGAGCTTTGCCCATAATCTGATTGTGGAAACCCAAGAGGGTTGCACTAGCCAATGGGCTAGCTACTGCAGTCAATGCTTCAGCAACACACTCTGGGCTAGATTCCAGGCATGTATTTGGGCAATACTTATCTAAAGGCACAAAAGCAATAAAACTGCCTGCTGAAGAAGTTGAAGCTTCTGTTTTTCACATTTTATCTTGCTTTATATTTCTTTGGCAGTTTGCAGGGGCAAAAAGGTCATACATATTACTAAAGATTTAGAGCTGAGGAACTAAAGTTGCAGAGTTCAGCAGGTATCAACACTCTTAAACAGCAAGGGTTTATTATTATATCGAGGTAAATGGAGAAAGAGATAAACACAATAAGGACAGGGATGGAGCAAAAAGGGGTAAGGCCATCAAGAAATGGAGGGTAATGAGTACCAACGCCCTTAGTCTGGGCAACAAGCTCCCTGAACTGGTGGCCTTGATGGAAGAGGGATGCCTGGATATTTTAGCAGTCACAGAAACATGGCACACAGAGAACCATGACTGGGAAGTTAATATACCAGGGTACGCAACCTATAATAGAGACAGGAAGGGGAGAAGAGGGGGTGGAATGGCTTTCTATGTAAGGGAAGGGATACAAGCAACTGAACAAAAGAGTAAACAGGGAGGAGAGAAGGCACTGTGGGTCACCTTAGAGACTGGAAATGGCACCACAATCCACACAGGGTTTGAATACAGACCCCCATGTCAGGGGAGGGAATGAACAAGAATATGACAGAAGGCATACTTAGGATGACAGAGAAAGGGGAGATACAGTTGATGGGGGACCTTAATATGCCGGATGTCAACTGGAGCACCTTTGCTGCAGCCATATCCAAAAGCAGGGCCATTCTCGATGTCCTTCTGGTGGCATGCCTCAGACAGCTAGTTTTGGAACCTACTCATGAGGGAGCAATCTTAGACCTCATACTGTCAAATGGGGACAGTGAGAAGATCTCAGATCTAGAAGTGGGTAGCCATTTGGGAACAAGTGACCACCAAACAGTGTGGTTCACGATAAACTCAGCTACAGAGTTAAGCCATACAAAAGTGAAGGTTCTGGACTTCAGGACAGCTGACTTTGGCAAGAGGGGAGAGTGCCTTAGAAAAGCACTAGCAAACAGGCTAGAAGGAGGGGTGGAGCAACAATGGGGAAATATCAAAACTGCCATCACAGAGGCAACAAGCCTTTGTGTGAAGCAAATACACAAATCAAAATGAAAGAAAAAGCCATTATGGTTCTCAATCTCAAAAGAGGTGGCGATGAAGGTTAGGGAGAAAAAGATAGCATTTGGGAAGTATAAGGAAACACAGAAGGAGCAGGACAGAGAACTGTACCAGTTAAGGCAGAAGAAAGCAGAGAGGATAGTCAGAATAGTGAAGGCCCAAACTGAGGAAAAGATAGCCAACTCAGTTAAGAAGGGGGATAAAACCTTTTATAGGTATATTAGGGAGCATAGAAAGACAAAGGGAGGGATAGTGAGGCTGAATAGAATGGACAGTGGGTGGGCAGAGGGACAGTGAAAAAGCAGGGATACTGAATGAATACTTCTGTTCAGTATTCACAAAAGAGGAGGTGGGAGAGGTGCCTAATCCAATTAACCGAAGCACTCTGGTTAGGGGGGTCAATCCCAGTCCTTTCACAGAAGAAAGGGTTCTGAAAGAACTCCTAAAACTGAAGGTGGACAAAGCAATGGGGCCAGATGGAATTCACCCTAGAATTCTAAAAGAATTAAGCAGAGAACTAGTGACACCACTGACTGCACTTTTTAACAAATCATGGGAGGATGGTGTGGTGCCTGAGGACTGGAAGAAGGCAGATGTGATTCCCCTTCACAAAAGTGGGACCAAGACAGAGGCAGTAAACTACAGACCTGTCAGTTTGACCTCTGTGGTAGGGAAAGTAATGAAATCACTTCTGAAGGAAAGAATTGTTGAGTACCTAGAGGCCAGTGGGGCACATGACCCAAGGCAGCATAGGTTCACGGTGGGAAGGTCATGTCAGATGAATCTAATTGATTTCTTTGACTGGGTGACCAAAGTAGTAGACCAGGGAGGGGCTGTGGACATGGCCTACCTAGACTTTAGCAAGGCATTTGACACAGTCCCACACAAAAGATTAATAGTCAGATTAACCAACCTGGGAGTGGGTCCCAGGGTGGTATCCTGGGTAAAACATTGGCTGGACAATAGGATACAGAAGGTAATTGTAAATGGAGTCCACTCTGCAGAAGAGGGATTACTAGTAGGTTACCATAGGGTTCAGTACTGGGTCCAGTCCTTTTTAATGTCTTTGTAAGTGACATTGCAGAGGGACTGGAAGGAAAAATATGCCTCTTTGCAGATAACACAAAGATCTGCAACAGGGTTGATACACAAGGATGCGTGGAAAGGATGAGAAGGAACTTGGCAAGGTTGGAGGAATGGTCAGAAGTATGGCAGCTTGGATTCAATGCAAAGAAGTGCAAAATAATTCACCTGGGAAACAAAAACCCAGGGGAAGATTACACAATGGGGGGTAGTAACAACAACAAAAATGGAAAGGGACCTGGGGGTAATCATATCAGATGACCTTAAGGTGGGCAAGCAATGTGAGAAGGCAGTAGGGAGGGCTGGGGGGATACTGGGATGTATAGGGAGAGGCATCACCAGCAGAAAACAGGAAGTTGTTATCCCCCTGTAGAGACAGTTGGTGGGACCCGATCTGGAGTACTACATCCAGTTCTGGAGACCCCATCTCCTCAAGGACATAGACAGGATGGAGGCAGTTCAGAGGAAGGCAATTAAAATGGTGCAGGGTCTGCAAGAGAAGCCATATGAGGAGAGACTAAAGGAGCGTAATATGTATACCCCTGAGGAAAGGAGGGAGAGGGGGGGACATGACAGAAATGTTTAAGTACTTCAGTGGAATCAACAAAGTCCAAGAGGGTAGCATCTTTCAGAAAAAGAGATGTGCAAGAACAAGGGGACACAATTTGGAGATAGAGGGGACAGCTCAGGGGCAATGTGAGGAAGTATTTTTTAAAAGAGAGGGTGGTGGATGCATGGAACAGCCTTCCTGAGGAGGTTGTTGGATCTAAAACTGTGGGAGAATTCAAGAATGCATGGGACAGACATAAGGCAATTTTTGTGAGGGGTATGAAAAAATAGGCTGTTGGTTAAATAGGATCTGTAGCTTATCCTCTAGGTAGGGAAATGGACAGACTAGGTGGGCTAAGTGGTCATTATCTGCTGTCAAAGTCTATATTTCTATGTCTCTATATGTATCTTAAAGAATGACAGTCTGGACCCTTAGGGTGAAAGAAACATCTAATGCATTTCTTTTGAAAAAGATAAAAATATATATTTTGTTTCTCCTTGAAATACACAGGGCTCCTAAGTAGCTGGCAGTTTCTGACATCACAATACCA
This sequence comes from Neoceratodus forsteri, assembly GCA_016271365.2. Taxonomy (NCBI): domain Eukaryota; kingdom Metazoa; phylum Chordata; order Ceratodontiformes; family Ceratodontidae; genus Neoceratodus; species Neoceratodus forsteri. The sequence goes on from JADMNL010000022.1 coordinate 133,842,300, forward strand.
GAATTTTACTGAATTATTTTTGTTAGCAGTGTGAAAAGCAAAGGGCAAAACAATCTTGAAGATGTGGTGTACCAGAATTGTAGCCTTCTGATGGCCAGCGATAGGGGGTTCTATCCCATGTGCCAATTGCCGCAAGCTAGACCAACTTTTTGTGGTCCAGCTTGTGGCTATCCTGCAGCATTTTTTGTGGAGCTTGCACCAGATATTTGGAACAAGTTGTTGTAAATCATTGAAACTGTCACAACTACATTTAAGATTGTGAAACTAGGTGCATTTGCGGTAAAGGGGTCAGAACCTAAGTGTCGTGGCACAGGGCTTGGCACAACCCTGTGCCACACTTTTGAAAATCTAGCCCCCATATTTTTTTCTAAAGTTTAATACAAAAAAATAGTCAGCAAACTTAACTGTATTCTGTAACAATATGAAAATAAATCATTTCTTTTTTGTGTTGTTCTTGTCATAGATTCCCCAGTCTGTTTGTAGTGAAAGTTGCTCTGTTGGCTACAGGAAAGCTTCAAGGCGAGGGCAGCCCATCTGCTGTTTTGACTGTATCCCATGTTCAGATGGAGAGGTCACAAATGAAACAGGTGAGTCCAAGCTTCATTTAGATTTCAACAGTATGCCACTAAGCAAATGTGTGGCAGTGCCTAATTCAATACACAGATTTCTTACTACTTTCTCAACTGTTCTTAATTCCGGGCCTTACAATCTAGGCAAGTAAGTGACTGAAGGAACCCTAGGCTGCTACCCGAGCCTAATTAATTGGTAGAGCACCAGGATGGTATTCCAGGGGCCTGGGTTCAATTCCCAGTTATGTCACCTTATTTGTTTCTCATTTAAATTAGAGTTTAAAATGTTTAGCAGTTGTTGAAAAAGTATGCTAATAACTAATTACCATCTAAATTGTTCCTAGTTACAGGATTTGTAGTCTGAGAAAGAAAAGGAGCACAGAAGCTCAGTCTAACCCAGTGAGCCTATTAATTCAGCAGGAGCAGAGAGGTGGGACCCCCAGGACATGGGTTCAGTTCTGTCTTAGGTCACATAATTTTTGTCTCATATACATTTGTGTTTCAGATGCTCAGGGTTCACGCACAGCCATGGTATACAATACTACCATATATGCAGAGAATACTGGATGGGCAACTGCACAACCAGTGTGTTCTGCCACAGAGAGGTTCTGATTATCTGTGACATCAAGACTGAAACTCAGGAGGTCCATAGAACACACTGGTTGTGCATAAAGTTGCATATAAAGTATTTTTTATAGTATATAGCCAAAAACAAAACTGCAAAGAGCCCTTCCATCAAGTTTCTGAACTCCCCACTGTCCCATTTCATTTACTTCACTCACTCTCCATTGTGCATTGTGTGAAATGTGCGCATGGTGATTATTTTGCTTTCAAAATGAAACTGACTGACGTAGTCTCTAAAGGTTTCAGAATGCTGTTTTACCACAGAAGGGTAAAATCATGTTCCATGACCTTTGAATTGTGGTACAACAGCATTATAGTGTATGGTGGACCCTGTTTTGCATTGAATTCCAAATATGCCTGTGCTGCAGTAGTGACATAATTTTGTTGTTTTGCTGCAATAATGATGGCACAGCTTAGAATGTTGCCACTCAACTGCTTTCCTCTACACAAGCAAGCTATAAGCTGCTTTTTACTTCAACCCACAGAAAAAAGCTTAAGTACACTGAATCAGTAGATTGAGCCCACCACCAACCCTCAAGTATTTCCCTCAACTCCCAGTTCGTGAAATGGAAGTAGAATGTATGAAATGGGCAAGGATACCCACACATTATAAAAGATACTGTATGAACATCCCTACAAACACAAGTCTGTGTCTGCATCTCGAGTTTTCTATAGCAACCAGTGAACATTTTGAACTTTGCTGTCAAGGTTCCTCGTTGGCATGAAAACCTCTTGATGCACACTCAAGCTTGTTGTGTACAGCTGCCCATACATTATCCTCTATTTGAAAGGGATAGATTTCAATACAGAACAATGCTCTACTATACACTATATGGGCCCAATTCTAGATGGTTAGTTCAAGTCCCCCCAAGCGCAACTTATGCCAACCGCAACTGTGACAACTGCGCCCTATCCTAGAAGGGGCAGGGTCTCCTCAGCAAAGTCATGTAACTTGCGACATGAGGCCAGGTACGCTGAACAGAGTGCTTACCTGGTGAGCATGTCACAACCCGCAGTTGCAGGTCACAAATGCACCCCCCTGCCCAGCAAGCCACAATAGCCACTGCGCAGGGCTGCAAACACCCCCTGCCCCTCCCAAGCCTTCAGTAAGTGCCCTGTAGGGCTGGCCACACACTGGCTCCCAAACCCCCTGTAAGTGCCCCGTTGGTTACACCAACTGACCCCCAAAAACCCACAGATATGCCCCACAGGGTGGGAGAATAACCTTCCACCCTGATGCCTGACCCTGAGTGCCTGCCTACTGTTAAATGTGAGCGCACCTGACATGCCCTGGTAGCCCAAGTGGCTCGCCCCACCACGTGTTAGGCTAGCCACTAGACTTCTCACCCATCTCAGATGGTGATCGTCACAGCTCACCTCCTCACTCAGCCAGCCCCGACGATCGGCGTAGAGCCGCTACTGGAAAGATGCACTCAGATATTACTCTCTGAGCTAGTCTTTCCAGTAGCTCTCCCATATAACTCAGTCGGTGGCTGGCCATAGAGGTGAGAAGTGGCTGTGCCAGTCACTGGCTGGGGATGGGTGGGGGTGCTGGGTGGGCTGGCATGGCTGGGTGGGTGGAGGGTAGGGAGCCACTAGACCACCAGGGCATGTCGAGGTGTATGCTACATTTGCAGCGGGTGACCTAGGGTCAGGACAGGGTGAGGGGTTGACTGTGCCACCCTGTAGGGCATATCTATGGAGGTTTCCAGGGGCCAGTTATGGGCAGCCCTGAGGGCTGTTACTGTGTGGGTTATGGGGGCATGTACAGTACGGGGATGGGGCAGGGGTGTGCGATGCCCATTGGGGCACCAACAGTGGAGGTCTGGGCATGGAGGGGAGGTCACATAGATCAGGTTCTACAGGATCTTTGGAGGATGTATGTAAGTTACACCAGCTAAATGCAGTTGTAACTTACATTGCAGGTTCTCCTCCGGGGGTTATTGTAGAATCCCGACATTGGGGACTTAGTTGCTGCCCTTCTGGAATGGGGCGCGACTGCTGCGTAAACCGCCTAGCACCATGTAGCAGGGGGTTTATGGTGCAACTGCCGGCGTAATTGCTGTTCGGCACAAGTGGCCTGTGACATGTCGCAGGCCACTTTGTAGAATCGTGCAAGTCGCAACTGCTGGTGTAAGTTGTTACTTTCACCATTCTACTTGGTGCAAGTGCTGTTACACCAGGCATAACTTTTCTAGAATGGAGCCTATGTATGTAAACACATGACACAGTGCCATATACATACAGTACATGTGTGTAAACATACTTAAAAAAATAATGTCACCATCACCTGCCCAACCCATACTTTTGGACACCCTCTGACTCCTCGCCTACGGTGTCTCATGTGCTTGTGATATTCTCTCTGGTAGAACAATGTATCATAAAAAAAAACTGAACCCCCTAACCACTACATCCCTAGAAGTCCTATGGATTCCTATTAGTCCTGTGGATTCCTACACTCCTACTTCAAAGGATGACAGAGTGGTGGACCAGTTGGACTATGGTGGGCTCAAGGAGGAAAGTGGTACTGGGATCTGGAAGGCTAGCAGGAGTGGGTCAAAGGCAGATTCCTCAACCACACCACTAAGAAATTCCTACACTGTTCTGGCAGAGCAGGACTGCCAAGAAGGAGCAACTGAGGTAGTGGACAGTGAGGATGTGGGAGTCCCCCCTAATGAAGTCCCCAGGTGGGAGGAAGGAGAACCACATAGAAGGAAGAAGCAACTTGTTGTGGGGTACTCTCTTGTCAGGGGATAGAGTTGGAGGAAGGAATGGGGGTAGAGAGGGAGAGAAACTGCCTACCTAGCACAATGCCTCAGAGGGATGGGAAGCATATCCAATGGATCGTGAGGGAATAGGAAAGAAGAGCGGGCTGGATGTCATTGCCCACCTGGGGACGAATAACCTAGCTATGGATGGGACAGCAGCAGTGCAGGAGCAGTTTAGGAAACTGGGAAAGTGTCTTAGGCAGGTAGTACACACTGTAACCTTTACGGAGATGCTGCCTGTATACTGCAGGGGAAGAGAGAGGGAGCTCTGCACTATGTTCTTCAACTCATAGTTAACAGAATGGTGCAGCGAGGAGGCGTACAGCTAAATTAGGGACTGGTGTTCCAGCTGGAGGGATAACAGCTTACATCAGGGGGATGGCCTGCATCCATCCAGGAGGGGAACAGCCATTCTCAGTGAATGGTTTAAATGTTACTTTGATAGACATTTCAACTAGCCAAGGGGGCAGAAGAAGACAAAAGGGAGGCAGTAACTGCCCCTCCCAACAAGCTGAGATAGAGATTGAGAGAGATCCCTAGAGGACAGACTACCGCTGCGATGCAATACAACCAAGTTAGTAGGGGGTTAGCAAAGGAGGAAAAGGGAAGAGTAGCAGTCAAACTAAAAAGGTGAAGAAGGGGGAACAGTTGGGAAAAGGGGGCAGTGACAAGAAAAGGGCTACCAAAATCTGGAAAGTCATGTGTACCAATGCCAGAAGGCTGGGAAATAAGATCCTAGCCTGGAGGTCATTATGGTGGAGGCAGACCTGGCTGTTGTAGCTATTACTAAATCATGACGCACTGGCAAGCATTTCTTGGAAATTGTCAAGGCAGGCTACATGATGTTTAGAAAGGACAGGGTAGGAAGGAAAGGAAGGGGAGTAATGCTTATGTGAAGAAACATAAAAGTGACGGAGGTACAGGGAATTCAAAGGAGGTGGCAGTAAAAGTAAAGGCAAATAGAGTGGCATTCAGAAGGTATAAGGAGACTTAGAGAGAAGAGAATAGTGAAGTGTATTTGGGGAAGTGGAGGGAGGCAGGCAAAACTATAAGGAGTGCAAAGTTGAAAACTGATGAAAGAATAGCCCAGCAGTATCAAAGGGGACAAGACACTTTTCAGGTACTGTATGTTAACAAGAAAAGGAAGACAACTGGAGTGATTGTACTGTTAAGTAGTAGTAGTACTGTATTATTTTATTCATGGAATGTGAACAGGTATGCAATCCTGTTGAGTCAAACGTGCATTTACAAGGGACACCTTTGTGTATTGACTTGTAATATTTTGTAAATATTATTTAGATGTATTATCAGACCAACTTCTTAGAAAACTATACACAGAATATCATATGGGACTTTTCCAAAGTAACATAGTGCATGCAAAATACTCATAATCAACTGATCCAGCGGAAAAGCTATGCTCATGTAGTTTACAAGAGATGGAAGATTTACATCATGTTATGTTGAATTTCCCATAATACACTAAGCCAATGATATATTGGCTACATCCATTAAGGGAAACAATCCATACTCTGGATAAAAAATGCTTTGCTTAGTTTAATGTTTACGGCGGAAAATGATCTGATAATAAATAAAGTTGTGGGCTATTTGAAAGCCATTTCTATTATTCACATGAAATATAATAAGAAATAATACATAATGCTAGCTAATAGTGAATATAATGCATTGATTTTTTAGACGTGACCTGCATTATAGAAGAATTATGTTAATTTAATTTTTAAGGAAAAGCTATATTTGTATTAGGGATTCTATAGCAAAATTTTATTAAGGTATAAATCAAACTCATTTTTAACATTGTATATTGATAGAAACATAGACTTTGACAGCAGGTAAGTACTGCATGGCCCACCTAGTCTGCCCATTTCCCTACCTACAGGATAAGCTGCAGATTCTAGTTAACCAACACCCTATTTCTTTCTACTCCCAACAAGAATTGCCTTATGTCTGTCCCATGCATTCTTGAATTCTCCCACGGTTTTAGACTCCACAACCTCCTCAGGAAGGCTGTTCCATGTGTCCACCACCCACTCGGTGAAAATATACTTTCTCACATTGCCCCTGAGCCATCCCCCCTCTATCTTCAAATTGTGTCCCCTTGTTCTTGCACATCTCTTTTTCTGAAAGATGCTACCCTCTTGGACTTTGTTGATTTTGCTGTACTTAAAAGTTTCTATCATGTCCCCTCCCTTTCCTCAAGGGTATACATATTAAGCTCCTTTAGTCCCTCCTCATATGGCTTCTCTTGCAAACCCTGCACCATTTTAGTTGTCATCCTCTGGACTGCCTCCATCCCATTTATGTCCTTGTGGAGATGGGGTCTCCAGAACTGGACACAGTACTCCAGATGGGGTCTCACCAACTGTCTGTACAGAGGGGTAACATCTTCCTGTTTTCTGCTGGTGATGCCTCTCCCTATACATCCCAGCATCCCCGCAGTCCTCTCTATTGCCTTCTTACATTGCTTGCTAACCTTAAAGTCATCTGATATGATTACCCCAGGTCCCTTTCCATTTTTGCTGTTGTTACAACCTCCCCCACCATTGTGCAATCATCCCCTGGTTTCCCAGGTGAATTATTGTGCAATTTTTGGCATTGAATCCGAGCTGCCATACTTCTGACCATTTCTCCAATCTTGCCAAGTCCTTTCTCATCTTTTCCATGCCACCTATTGATATATTGTAACTGGAATTTGTGTGTTGTACTATAGATGTAAATGTCTACAACCAAACAGCTAATAAACATGAATTGAATTGACTTTGTTTTATGGGTAACATTTACAGAAGTCAATACAATAAAGTGCATATTATACAGTCATGCAGTACATTCAGTACAAGCATAGTTGTTTACATACACACATACATACAATACATGGTTAAGGGAGTGGACTGTATGGAAGAGAACCAAGAAAAATCAAACATCTTAAATTTTCTGCCAAGTGTTCACAGTACAGAGGGAAGGTGAGGGACCACAAAAAGGTACAAAGAGCTTTGAGGAGTGGGAAGTGGACGTCAGTCCCTTTTCTGAGGAGAGGGTCAGGAAAGCACTCACTAATCTGTGGGTGGACAAAGCCATGGGGCCAGGCGGGTGCATCCAAGAGTGCTGAATGAACTCAGGGAGGTACTGGCGCTTCCTGACAGACTTGTTTAACAATTCACTGACACTGGCATGGTCTTGGAGGACTGGAGAAGCACATACGTAGTCCCACTTCACAAAAGGGGATAGAAAGGAGGAGGAGGACTATTACTGGCATGCTAGCCTGACTTCAGTGGTAAGGAAATTAATGGAAACACTACCAAAGTAAAGGACTGCAGAATACCTAGAATCCAATAGACTGCAGGACCTGAAGCAGCATGGTTTCACAGAGAGAAGGTTGTGCCAAACAAATCTGATAGATTGTTTTGACTTGGTAACCAAGGTGTTGGATCAGAGAAGGGTGATGGTTGTGGCATACCTAGACTTCAGCAAGGCCTTCAGCACTGTTACACATATGAAACTGGTAAACAAGTTGGGTAGCATAAAGATGGACAATAAGGTGGTTATCTGCATAAGAAACTGGTTACAGGACAGGAGGTAAAGGGTGGTGGTAAATGGAGTTCACTCCAAAGAGAGGAGAGGAGAGTGACCAGTGGGGTACCTCAGGGGGTCAGTACTGGGGTCAGTGCTTTTTAATATCTTTGTTAGTAACTTAAGAGAGAAGTTGTAAGGGAAGGTCTACCTCTCTGTGGATGACACCAAGATCTGCAAAACAGTGAACATCTGGGGCATTGCAAAGAATGGTAAGAGATTTAAATGACTGGAGGAGCGCCAAACATTTGGCAGCTATGGTTTCATGCAAAAAAGTGTAAAATAATGCACTTTGGCTACAGAAACCTGGGAGTGGAGTATATAATGGGGGGGGGATACTTGGAAAGATCATGCAGGAAAGGGATACGGGGTAATCATATCAGTTGACCTAAAGGTGTCCAGAAAATGTGACAAGGTAATTGGGAGAGCTAGTTGGATGCTGTAGTGTATAGGTAGAGGTGTCACCAGCAGAAAGAAGGGAGTGGTTTTGCCCCATACAGATCATTGGTAAGACCCAACCTGGAGATCTGTGTGCAGTTTTGGAGACCACATCTCAGGAAATACATAGACAGAGTAGATGCAGTCCAGAGGAGAGCTACCAAGATGGTGCAGGATCTGCACTAAAAGCCTTTAAGGAGAAGCTAAAAGAGCTCAATATGTACACCCTGGAGGAGAAGAAGGAGGAAGGATATGACAGAGACCTTTAAATTTATTTATTTATTTGTTTGAATTTTGGTAACTGGGTAGGACCACTGAGACAATTATCATCCCTTTTTCAGGGTCGACCTGGGTTAGACAATAAGATAAGAACAGAGCATTTACATTAGATTCAGGAAGAGTCAAATTACAGGAGAAATACAGAATATACAAAAGCTAGGTTATAAAAGAACAAGAAGAAGAACTACTTATTTACAAGATTTACATCACATAGCTATACACTTATATTGAACTATCAGCATGCCATGGAAGTAGGTAAAAAAGTGCAAATCAATATACAGCAGAGAGATAATCACACAATAGTTTATAACTAAGGTATAAGGAGGAGTTTAAACCGCAGACTTCGTACTGATCAGTAACCAGCCTTCAGTCACAGGGTGAACAGTCAGCAATGGAAGCAAGTGCAATTGGCAGAAGAGGTAAGGAATGGAAAGAGATTGGACTGGAACCTAGGAAATGAGGTACAGGACAGGGCAGGGAAGGGGAGTGAGTTCCAATCATTTACAGCAGTAAAGGAGAAGGCCTTGCACACTACATCCAGCCTCAGATTAGGTCTTTGGAGAAGAGGAAGGGGATACCTCTGAGAGATGAATAAGGTACAGGTGGGGGTATTTTGTTAGAAAACAGGGTGCTCTAGAACAAGAGATCATGATATGAATTTGGAGGGGGGGTAGGCTAAGGAAAGATGGGGGGGATACTTCTTCACAGAAAGGATGTTGGATGCTTTTAACAGCTTTCCAATAGAGGCAATGGGGTGAAAACAGTGGTAGGATTCTAAAAAACCTGGGGTAGGCACAAGGGAATCATAAAGGAAAGGAGGGAGGCAGAAGAGACAATGCCATAGACCACTGAGAGTCCACAGCAAAAGCAATCATAATGAAAATAGACAGATTGGATGGGCCAAGTGGCCCTTACCTGCCATCAGTTTCTATGTTTCTGTGTTATTACCTAGCCCTGGCTGCCCATGTGCAGCCATCAATGCTCCAGTTCCTTATGGTAATGTATCCCCTGGCATGTCTAAGCAACTGATGCAGCAGTCCATACTCCTACCACCACAAATACCTGTATACCATACTAGGCACTTGAGTCCAGTGGGCCTTTCCCAGTTACCAAAGGAAAATAAATGTCTGGTGTAAACTAGAGTATGTCACAAAACTGTTACACCCATTGCACTGGCAGTAGTTGGGAGGGCTGTATGAATACCTTTTTCTGAATATTCGGTGTTCTGCAGCCACATATTCAAGTATTTAATATTCACTAACCCATTTAAGACAAAGTAAAAACAGCCTTTCTCTTCCCTCCTGCCTAAAACGCAGTAGTATTATGTAACCCCAGTCTCCTCAACCTTTCTCAGCAGCCTAATGCCACCCTCCTGTCCCCAAACATCCACAAGTACATTTCTTTTTATTTAATTTGAACAATAGAGCTACATTCTTGAATAGTTGAGGAGCATGCAGTCCAAGAATCTTAATAGCCTCTGGCTTGGAAGCTACAGTGAAGATCCATTGACATCATAACCATGAATCTTCATGAATAGTGCAGGGGGGTTGCAGGCATGAGATTGGCACTTAATCTTGCCACAGAATTTTAGCGCAAGTCCTTTGCATCTGTGATTTGGGCTCCAGATGCTGCTGACCAGTAGATCTGGGGAGTAACTGGATTGGCATTGAGTTATGATGCAGAGGGACAGTCTGATGGCCCAGGAGGGCAGACTAGAGAACCACACTGCCTTGCAAGTCTGAGGCCAACATGAACTGTAACACTGCAATCCTGGAACAGGATTGCACACAGCTGTAGTGGAATTCAGGTATCAGAGGGGTAAAAGTGACAGGAGGAGGAGGGCACTGGGAGAAATCTGAAAATTGAGACAAGTATAAAAATGATATCATACCCTGCTTAGTTGGCAGATGTTTCACCTGCAGATATACTTATTGGGAAAGCATCATAGTACTCAACTCAGGCAAAAAGTTTAACACCTGCTATAGTTGTACCTGTATAGTACCTGTACCCTCCCATCTTGGTGCACTGCATAATCAGCATACTGTACACTGTGAAATCAGTTACTTCATGCAAGCATGCCACAATCTCAGGAAGGGTGGGCAGTTTTGCATAACACCTGTGTAGTGCCTCGGCAAAAGATGACACCAACCCAGTGTGCTGCCACATCAGAGCCCAACCCATTCTTTTCTATTAATTCTTGGCTTGAATCTAGTAGCAGAAAAGAATAAGAGAATACATAAAAATGTGTCAGATAGGGTTCGGTGAAATTTATCTTCCACCAGCAGAATTCTGGTGAAATGCTGGTTTCATTTCCATGAAATGTCCCCCCAAATTGTGTGAACATTTGCCAAAATTGTGATGCCAGTAATTTCGATCTAATTTAAAAATGTATTTTCCTACATTGCACCACATGTGTTGCAATTACTTTACTAATATTCATACAGAAGTGTACCAAGTTTCAGATCTCTATCTTTAAAGATGAGAGAGTTATAAGTCTCCACACATTCATAAATTTTAAAATTATAGTAAATGACTACATAAGCTAAATGTTGTTGCCCAGATTTCATCAGGTTGGTAGGGTGACTTTACCAAGGGTCTATACTTATGTGTGTCAAGTTTCAGATCACTTGCTTTAAAGGTGACTGAGTTATAAGCCCCACACATTCAGAAATTTTAAAATGACAGTTCACAGTTAAGTAAACTGCAGAATGTTAAGCCCTATCACTTTAAAACTGGAGAACGGAATAGCACCAGTGTTGTAAGGTTCATTGTCCTTAAATGTTAGACTTTAAGGTAACTCCCATGGCTCAGAATCAGAGCATCATGTTGCCATGCTGATGGCCTGGGTTTGGAAGCGAGCTAGGGGACGTCATGTCGGAAGGCAGACCGCAGATAAAACTTACAATTTACATAATTATTACTTCTCTATTTAGCAGTTTCTATGAGTCTTCCGAGAGAATATGCAGCTACATTTTCAGTTACCAAGCTCCAAAGGTGGATAAGTCATAAACATAGAAATATTTTCAGAAATGTTCACATGAATATCAAATTGGCAGACTTTGAGCATATAAAACTTCTATAATTTCTCTAACCTTCATTCAAATGTTATGAAACCTAGCATGCTATTAGGGTCTATATCAGACAATATCCATGCCAAACTGCAGACATCTAGCTCTAATACAGATTGAGATATGGCCAATTAAAGAATTTCGGAAACTTCCTTAAAATTTCACAAAATTATGTGAACCTTCACAGAATTTCATGAAATTTTGCTAATATGGAATTTGCTAATTTCACCTTGCTGTAGTGTGAAATAAAGCTATTTACTTATAGTAACCATTGTTGCCATTACAGAAATTATAACATAATTTAATCAAAGTGCTAGGAGATTTCACACACACACATTATAGACTGTAGACAGAAAACATAAATGTAACTTTAAGCAAACATGCAATTTATAAAATAGAACTTCAATATGAAAATGAGGTGGGAAAAGACATTTCTTTAGGTATGTTGAAGGCTAAAAGTCTATTGTGCTCCACATGGCTAGAGGCATAGGGCCAGATTTTCAGATGGTGACACAAGGCTTGCCATTCCCATTTGCCACACCTGCACCTGACTTGTCAGTCTTGGGTGCAGTTATGACAGTTTGCCTGGTTTACAGCACCTTGCAACAAATCCCATTAAAACAGTCCCTGTTACTGACACAAGATAGTCCATAAAAAGATGGTCTAACAAGTATCAATTGTCACAAAGGACAGAAATCCTTTTAGATTGCCACAAGCCCAGTGAGGCATATCTTTGGTGCACCCGGGATTCCTGCAGTCATAAACATTTAAAAATCCTGCCCATAGGCTTGAGTATTCTATATTGAAATACCCTTCTGCTGACCAGCTTCATGCACCCATGGACTCAGTCCACCACTTAGAGTTTAACACAAAAGAGGTGGGCTTCCATGAAACCTCAGCAATATTTGTACTGAAGTTATATCACTTATCCCATCTTAAAATGCTGTAAACGAAATATGCCTGTGAACTGCACTAGGGCAGCAAATGTGAAAGTGTAGCAATACAGTTTTCAGCACCTCTATGGTCCAATAATGCAGTCCAGCTATACAACTGCCCCCTATCCTGCTGAAGAAAAGAAATCAGAAATGCATAATATAAATTTGGTAACTAAATTCCATGGCTAATTTATGCAGATTATATACTCATAAACAATAAGAAAGCCATTTTATAGGTGCATCCTTTCTTTGCTTCGATGATCAACTATAAGCACATAGCTGAAACATCATAAGCAGTGAAAGAGGTTTGTTTAGTTTCACCACTCAGAAAGTTCTCTAGCTGATCCACATTGAAGAATACATGGGTGTTCCTCTCCAGCCTGGCTGCAATATTGAAAATATCCCACTAACCTATATCACCTCCTTTTTGAATGCCACAGGGGGTACAAAATGGTGGGATAGTGTGGGTTGAAGCACAAGGCAAAGCAAAGTGCTTCTACCACCCAAGAAGGTGCGTTATCCACCATACTGCACCCCCTAGAATGCCTTATTGTGATTATGAAACAGGTCACTTGGAGAAAATATGTTTTTTTATTGAATATATATTTATTATTACATTAATTTAAAAAAGGTAAAAAAAATGAATAATTACTGTACCCCAAAAAATAATCCAATGTGGACATTGTATTGGTTGTTGTTTTCCAATAGGTGGTGCCAAGCTAATTTTCTGGCAGTATTGAGGGCAGTCAGTGGCTTCACATTTTGCTTCTGTTGTGATATAGATGAGGTCAAATGGTTTGTGGTCGAGGAGCAACAGCTGACACAAAATGCTTTGCATGGTGTTGGGTATGCTCTTTGTAGTCCAGTGAACAACTGCTCTATTTTTAAAAAACTGGATGTGTTGTGAGTAGTTGTTTGTGGTTGGGCAAGCAGTATCCTGTCAGAGCATGAACTATTCTTACATGTGGTTGGTGGTTAAGAGAGAACAAGTGATTGGGCAATGGCAGACTGCAGCTAGCCATGATTGTCGACTATGGTAAAAATGTCTTTTTTTTTACAGCTATCATTGTTTATGACAGCAAGTCACTCTCATGCACCTTACTGTACTGTGGACTAATACCATGTGCCACTCTATCACTTGTGGGTATTTGCCTGGATGACCAGCAGAGTAATATGGTTGGAGTGCAGTCTTCATTGTGTGGGGGCATCTTTCAGCTGGGCTGTTGTGCTGGGATAATGGCCCAGCTGAATGTACCTTTCAACCAATCAAGAGCTGGCATTCTTATAATCCATTTCATAATTGTCATTAATGGATGGAAGGAAAAGCCCCAAGTTTTGTTCTGGAGTTAGGCACAGATGCCCCTTACATGTGATACTATATACTTTTGGTATACCTGCAGTCCCATGAAACTATTCTGGATATTCAACTTAAGTGAAGCTCTCCATCATTAAAAAGAATTCTGGCATATGCAGTTGATACCAGCCTATTTCTAAAAGATTCATCTGCTAGTTTAGCTCAGAAAGAGGTCCTGGATACATTCTGCCAAGCATCAAAGTCAAGTATAAACACCATAGGTAGCAGATGCACAGGGACCGGAGCAATACAAGATTCAGATGTAAAAATAGCCTGCATCAACACAGAATATTCCCAATCAGAGATATTTGGCATCAGCTTTGGCAGTTTTGACATTGCTAGCCTAAACTGGGAGCCATGCCTTAGTTCTGCCCTGGGAGAAGTTCATATCTGGAGGTCTTGGAAATTATTAAACAACAGTGTTTTTTGTCTAATTACAGTAACACTCTTCTGTTATCTCACTTTCTGTACTTAAGTTGTTTTAAAGCAAAAGTGAAAGAATCTGGTGAAAACTGTGACCTATACTTTTTTATGCTATTTTAGATTGCTACTTAACTCCTGATTTGTATAATACCCTTCTTTCCACCATTTGAGTCTGCTTTAGTACTTTTTTCATGTTTGAAATAATACAAAGAACACTCTTTTTTAATATGGCTTGGACCAGATTTTCATCAGTATTTGCAGCTGTATTTGAAGGCCTGTTGTTCTATAAAGTCAGGGAGCACTGCATGCTGCATAATAGTTCATTTTTGTCACAAAATAAGTGATATTTAAAAACTGATGGACAAAAACAACTGAGAATACTGATGAAGACCTGGTCCTAGCCACATTAAAAGGAACACTCATTTTATTATTTCAAACATGAAAAAAGTACTAAAGCAGACTCAAATTGTGGAAAGAATGGTATGATACAAATTTGGAGGTTGGCGGCAATCTAAAACAGCATAAAAAAGTATAGGTACAAATTTTCACCAGATTCTTGCACTGCTGTTTTAACTTCTGCCATAGAATTGGAAGACACATTATTTAGTCCTTTTTCTTTTCTCTTGGGGAAGCAGATTGAATCCCATAAGATGGGGGAATCACATATTTGCTAGTAGAAATACCATAAAGTGTTAATTTATGGGCAAATTTTTCGTGAATCTTCCAAATCTGCATCCGTGTGCCATTTTGTGAAGTTGCCCCTTTAGTTAAAAATTCACCATTTGTAACTTTGCCTTGCCTTGTTTTTTTTTTAAGTGCAAATTGCACTTCAAAAAACCCAAAGCAAGGAGAAGTTGGAAATGGTGATCGGGACCACCCATTCAATTCCCTGGTGTCTAGTGGTCTGGGAAGAAAAGGCAATTGCACTCAGGCTGAAATGTTGCACCCAAGAGAAACAGCAGCACATATGAGAAAGAAGGTGCACAAAAGAAAATCAAAATATTTGAAATCAAATCTGGTACATGCTCAGTGATTTATTCAGTGCACAGAAACAAACAAAGTAATGAACCCCAGTGCTTCGAGTCCTTCAAACTCTTTTTCAGGGGGACAAAGAGTTCTCAAGTATTGAGCATTCACCCCAGATTTGACTTCAATAATTTTTTTTGTTTTCTTTTGTGCACCCACTTTCTCATTTGTCTAGTGGTCCATGGTTGAACTCAGGCCCATTGTTCTATTAAATTAAATTCCCCACCACCAATAGCCGGGCGCTGGCCCTACTGTCATAAAAATTAATAACATCCTGGATTCCCTGTTGTCTAGTGTTCCCCACTCACCCAACCAATTGCTGGCCTCTTGTCAGATTAAATCCCAAGGTCCTCCCCTCTGATCACCAGGTGCTGGCTTGACAGTCATAACATAATATCCCTGGTGTCTAGTAGCCCTCCACAGATCACTGAATACCAGATTGACTGTCATATAGTAACATCACTGGTGTCTAGTGGTCTCCCAAGCTGATTGCTGGTCCATTGTCAAATTAAATCCAATATACCCCCATGGTCACCAGGTGTCACACACAGACACAAATTTGCCTGATATCTAGTGGAACCCCTCCCTATCCCCTTCCCCAAATGTCTACTCTCTGTTGTCCAGTGGACACCAACCCCCCCCCCTTGTACTGCCCCACCACCCTGTATCCACTACCCCCTGAGTCGGCAACTGTCACAGCCCTCCACTTGCCTCCATGGCCGGACACATGACTGAGCTCTCAATGAATGAGCGTGTACTTGTAAAAACATGCACTCATTCATTGCCAGCTCATGGTCTTTCTTTCATGTTTTTGGGGGGCACAGAGAAGAGTGGAGGGCTGATCCAGTCCCCAGCTGGTGGGCGAGATGGGGGAGCAGTGTTGTGTAACCCTCCTGCAAGGTGGCCTGATTGTCAATGAATGAGCGAGTGCTTGCTCAGTCAGGTGCCCAGCTGTGGAGGAGAGTGGAAGGCTGTTCCAGTAACCCACTCAGGGTCAGGGTGGAGGGGAGGAGTAGGGTTGTAGAGCAGTACATGCAGAGTTGGGGAGTCCATTAGACACCAGGGAGTGGACATTTGGGGATGGGGATAGGGAGGGTGGTCCACTATACATGAGGGAAATTTGTGTCTGTTTCTGGTGCCTGGTGACCAGGGTGTACCTTGGCTTTAATTTGACAATGGTCCAACACTCAGCTATAAAGGGACCACAAGACACCAGGGACAGTATTAAATGACAGTTGGGCTGGCACCCAGAGATTGGTGGAGGAGCTACTAGACAACAGAGATGTTATTATGACAGTTGGACCAGACCCTAGTGATTGGAGGGGGGACCTTGGGATTTCATTTGACAATGGACCAGTGTTGTTCAAGGGGTGGGGAAAACTAGATAAAAAGGAATCTGGGATATTCTTAATTTATATGATAGTTGGGCCAGTGGATAATATTGTAATTTGATATTTAGACAGTCATTTCTTTGTCACTGTGTTGTGAAGATATGATTTTCAGTTTTGTTCTGAAATTTTCATGGTCCAAATGCCTCGTGCCACAAATGTGCCTTTGCTTGTTTGGTGAACATATATTAATGTCAAGTCTAGTTACACAGGATTGACATTTTGCTGTGTTTTCTACAGTTTAACATTGCAAAAAAAAAAAAACACTATGGGATGGCAGTGCAGGGCCTTTTGGCCCTGTGCTCCCACAAGCAAATAAGGATACTACTATACTATCTCAAGAATTATGGATGAATGGGAGTACTGGGCAATACAGATATGGTTATGGACAGATGGGACAGAATTGCCCAGAGAGCCATGTGTTTTCAATGGGAAAGAAGCATACAATTACAGTCTTTCAAAAATTATGGATGGATAGCAGTGCAGGGACCAAAGGTCCCTGCAGTCTAACAAGCAAATAAGGCTATGATTAGGCTATCTCAGAAAGTAAGATCCAGAAGCAAATGATTTGATACCTTTTATTGGACCAACATAGATGTAACAAAAAGAACAAAGTGCTTTAAGCTTTTGGACTAACCCAGTTCTTCCTCGGAAGCTTAATGATAATTATTTAGAAAATCCCATACATTTAACACCCAGGTGATGCAGAAAAAAACAGTAAAAACACATGATCTGGGTGTTAAAAGAATGGGAGTTTATATTACTGTCATTGAGCTTCTAAGGAAGGACTGAGTTGGTCAGAAAGCTAAAGCACTTTTGTTCTTTTTGTTACATCTATGTTGGTCCAATAAAAGGTATAGAATCATTTGCTTCTGGATCTGTTCTTACAAGGACCAATACAGCAAAGTCTAAATCTGTAGGTCAAAAAGTAAGGAAATTCTTTGCAAAAAAAAAAAAAAGCTTTGTTAATGCATCAGTACGGGTTCCAGAAACAAAGGTTTGGAATGTGGTGTCGGGTTTCTAACCCAAACACCCCACCCCCACTCTACACACCCAAACAGGTGTCAGGGGTATGCCTTGGGGTCATCAGCCCTAACTCTTATCCCATTCTGCTATACTGTACCTATCTCAGCTTATTTACTCATGGAATGGGGTGAGCATTGGGCTGATTACCCTAAGGCACACACCCAATGACTATTGGTGTGTGCAGTGTGGGAGTGGGGTGTTAGGGTTGGAAACCCTAACACCACATTTCCAAACATTTGTGACCAGAACCCTAATTGATGCATTAATTAGGTTTTTTTTTAAAGAACATCTATATATGTGTGTGTGTGTGTTTGTATATATATATATATATATATATATATATATATATATATACACACACACACACACATGTAAACAGAGAGAGAGATAGGGATGCAGACACAGATACAGATACAGATATACTGCAGATATAGAAATTCTTTGCAAAAAAATGACATTAATGCAACAATTAGGGTTTGGGATAAAGCAACGAAAGTAGGGAAATGTGGTTTTAGGGTTTCCAACCCTAAAACCCCACCCCCATCCCTAAAACAAATCTGTGGTGCAGTCTTCCTTGGTGTTGTCTACCCTAAAGCTGACCTCATTAGATGTATATGTTTCAAGAGTGTGTAGAATGAGGAGAGCTTTAGGGCTGAACAACCACAAGGAAAACTGCACCCCTGATTTGTTTTAGGGGTGGCACATGGGGTTTTAGAGCTGGAAACCCTAAAACCACATTTCCATAATTTTGTTGATTTAGCCTGAACCCTAAATATTGCATTAATGCAGTTTTTGCACAGAATTGTCTTACTTTTTGAGATGGTATAATCATATTCTTATATGACTGTCAGAGTGCAGGACCTGGAGTGTAATCATATCCTTATTTGCCTCCAAGCCCTGTGCTCCCATCCCTCCACAGATGTGTATATGTATGTTGCTGTGGAAGAACTGGGCCCCCTGGACCTCACGCTTCTATTTGTACAATTGTAGACAAAGACATGGTCAGATATTTCAAAATACAACCACATTTACAGACTAGCCTTGTTATTACCCCACTTCATGTAAGCAGTGCTGAACATTTTCAAATACCCTCCAAAACAGGATTCCGCACAACCACAATATCATTTTATGCTACAGATGTGAAAAGACAGTTTGGGCAGGATTTGAAAAATAACAGCTATCAGGTTCATGAGGTGGTGTAAAAATGCCTATTTTGAAAATTTGTGGTCAAAACATGTAAAGTTACCAACGTTACAAACAAGTGTAGCAAAATTTCAACAAATGAATGTAACTTTGCCATTTTCATATATTTTGACCCAAAACTTTCAACATACCCTTCTTATGACCCCACCTCATAAACAAGGGCAGTGAAAAGTGTCAAATCCTGCTAGAACACTGATTTTACCAAGCAATCACAAAATTGCCTTTCTTGCTGAATTTGGGTAATTCCAGTGCCATTGTCCATGAGGTGGGGTCTCAATAAAGCCATATTGAAAATTTGGGTACAAATATACAAATAAATGGCAAAATCATGCATCAAAGTTGAAAACCCTGTTAAAATACATTGAACCACACTATCTGCATCTCAGAAACCACATATCCAACTGGAACAAAAATTGGCAGGTCAAGAAATCTATTCCTACAAGACTGTGCATGCAATATTTTGTTCAAATCTGTTGAACCATTGCAAATATATTCCAATTCAAAATTTGAGGTTTAACTTAGAAACCCCTGCACAACCCTAAATATAGGGGTGGCCTTATTATACATAATTCATTGTAAAAAATGTTGTTAATGCACAAGTGAGGGTTGAAGCAGCAAAAGTAGGGAAATGTGGCATTAGGGCTTCCAACCCTAATAACCAACCCCACCTTGCAGGAAGCAACAGATGTGGGGTGTGCCTTGGAGCTGTCAACTCTAATGCTTATCCTATTCCATGAGTAAGTAAGCTGAGATGGGTACAGTATATGAGAATGGAGTGTGCATCAGTGTTAACAACCGCAAGGCACATCCCACATCAGTTGCTGCCTGCAGGGTGGGGGAGGATGTTAGGGTTGGAACCCTAACATCACATTTCCTTACTTTTGTTGCTTTAACCTTAAGTAGTGCTTTAACAATGTTTTTTTTTTGCCATGAATTTCCTTACTTTTTGAGGTACTACTTTTTCTGTAATTAGTTTTTATAAACATGAGAGTTTTTCTGTTATTAGTTGTTATAAATGCATGTGTTACTAAAAAAAAGGTTTGACCATATTTATTAGGGATTGTAAGATTCAAACCCAAGTTTCCTGAATCAAAACCCAGAGCCTTAGCCACTACACTACATTTTGTTTCCTTTGATATCAGTGTGTCAGTGTTCTCTTGTCCTAAGCCAAGACAGATCCAGATTAAAACAGCCAATAATACTTTCTTGTTTTTATGTATTTCCAAAAGTCTTTTAAAAAATTGTATATTTCTGAGCCATTCAATTGTCTAAAACTTTTTCAGTTCACATGAATACTAAATCAATTATCTAATGTCTATTTTAACATAAGTTAAAACAAGCATTTGTCAATGCTGAATGTTGTCTCGCTGGCATTGGCATTGGTAGTGCAGCAGTTAGAGACTCATAATAGGAGTGGCAGTGAAGTACTGAACTGACGCCAACCCCACACTC
Organism: Neoceratodus forsteri; assembly: GCA_016271365.2. Taxonomy (NCBI): domain Eukaryota; kingdom Metazoa; phylum Chordata; order Ceratodontiformes; family Ceratodontidae; genus Neoceratodus; species Neoceratodus forsteri. The sequence continues at coordinate 133,862,435 of JADMNL010000022.1, forward strand.
ACCCTGCAGAGACTGACAAGTGTTGAGGTGTGCCTTTGGGTCATCAGCTATAACGTTCATGCCATTTTACCTCACCCTACCTTGTAGACACTGACAAGTGTCATGGTGTGCTTTAGGGTCCTTGAGAGTTATACTTACCGCATTCCATAAGAAAATATGCTGAGGTGGGTGCAGTATAGGAGAATGGGGTGAACTTTGTGGCTGAACACTCCAAGGCACACCTTGATGCCTGTCTGTGGTTGCAGTGTGGGGGTAGGGGAGGAATGGAGTGTGCATCAGAGCTGATGATCCCAAGTGTCACCCCTGACGCCTGTCAGTCTCTATAGGGTGGGGTGTAACAGTTGGAAACCTTAACACCGTAGGCGTGTGTTGGTATTTTCACTCCAAATTATCAACATGGGCTTTTTGTGACCCCACCTTATGAAGTGCGGCAGTATCAGTTGTTAGCCGAAAGATGATTTTGCACAGTGACTGTGCCATTTGGCATCACAGGTATGCAAACACATTTTGGGCAGGATGTGAAAAATGACAACTGTATTGTTCATGAGAAGGTGTAAACAAATGGCAATGTTGAAAATCTGGAGCAAAAATATGAAAAATTGGTGAAGTCATGAACATGCATAGAAACTGCACAACGCATATCTGTAACCAATTATTTTTGTTTTATTGTTAAACCACATTTTCAACATAGACATTTTGGGACCTCCACTCATGAACAGTGGCACTGTGATTTTCTTAATCTGTCCCAAAAGTTGATCTCCCACAGCGACCACGCCATTGTATGCCACAGGTGCAAAAACACATTTCAGGCAGGATGTGAAAAATGACAGCTGTACTGTTCATAAGGAGGTGTGAAAAAATGCCAGTGTTGAAAATCTGGCATGAAAATATTGCACATTTGCAAATTTACAAGGGTGCATGGAAACTGTGCAACACATGTTTGTAACACAGTCATTTTATGAACTGTCATCACCAAATTTTCAACATAGGCATTTTAGGACCTCTGCGCATGAACAGTGTCACTGTCATTTTGTCAAACTGTCCTGAAAACTGATTTCACACAGTGACAGTGCTATTCTGTGCTGGATGTGTGAAAACACATTTCAGCCAGCATATGTAAAATGACAGCTGTACTGTTCATAAGGAGGTGTGGGGAAATGTCAATGTTGAAAATCTGGAGTGAAAATATTACAAATTCACAAAGTTATTAGCAAGTGCAGAAACTGCTCAACACACACTCGTAAAACAGTCATTTTTTGGATTTTTGTCACCAAATTTGCAACACAGGCTTTTTGAGAACCCACCTCATGAACAATGGCACTGTCATTTTGTTAATCAGTCCAGAAAGGTAATTCCATGCAGTGACCGTGAAATCACCATTTGGGACCAAATAACACCATGACAGTGACTGAATTCATGAGGAAGGGTCTCAATAACCCCATATTGAAAATTTGGTGCCAAAATTCCCCAAAATGGCTGAGATATGCACCAAAGTTGAAAAAAACCCTATTTATGCCATTATACAGCTTACCGGCATTTCTTCAGCTCGCGGTTGAATTTGAAGAGTGCAGACATGTTTCCGGTCCACCAAAGATCATCTCGCCAGGCTTCAGAGGTAAGTATGGGGTGAGGGGCTATGGTGAGGTGGGGTACACAGAGGGTGGGTGTGGTTTGATGGAGGGAGCAGGACAGACCGTGAAGGACTGTTTTCTGATTTACAGGTAATTAAAAAAAAAATTGTGGGATGTTATTTTATTTACAGGGTCACTTGACTCACTGGGTGGGCTTCCAGTGTGCCACCTGAGTGTTTGGGGGTGCTGTAGCCAATGGGGGATTGGGCACCCCTTTGGCACAACCAAGGTGAAGACGGGGACAAGAGCCAAGGGGGACTGGGCACCCCTCTTGGCACACAACAAATGGGGGTCATTATGCCGATGGGGAGTGGGCTTCCCCATTGGCAAATTAAACTGGACAGGGGAGGACTAAAGCTGATGGAGATTGGGGCCTCCATCGGCAAAACGAGACTGTTGTGGGTGCATGATGCTGAGGGGGATTGGGCACCCCCTCAGCACACAGGTGAAATGGGAGGAAGGGGGCATTATGCCGACGGGGAGTGGGCTCCGCCATTGGCAAATGAAGTGGGTTGGGGCATGCCAACAGGGGGATTGGGCACCCCTGAAGTCAGTGTTCTGTGCGGCAGCAGTCAATGCCACCATGTTTATTAAACTGCTTCACCAGGAAAGGGACACCGCTGCATGACAAGCTTGGCTGTCATTGCAGTGGACCTTTTCTTAGATCTGGTGGCCAGTTTACATGTTGCTGGTGTCAGTCTCTGCAGCTGCCTTATTGGGGAATAAGGGACACAGCTACTGATGCCTGTCCTGCATTTGGCCACAGTGACTGCACCTCCAAATCTGCTAGTACTGCAATATGTTGGCTGGCGCAGAAGCGTGAGCCAACATAAAAAATGACTACTTTCTTGCTATAGCCCTAATGTTTAGCATATGAGTTTGTAGCCCATGTCTGAAAACAATTCACACTTCCCAAAGAGGGATAACTTGTAGTTTTCACCTCATTTTTCTAATCCCCTCAATTTTAAAAGACAGGTATGCAAGTAAGCTCATGATTATTGTTGAGCCATAGTTACAGTGACATTTTTGAAAATGTGGGGCACATAATGAACTGTTCTTCTTGCAATGTGAACAGATAAAACCAAAAGGAAATTGTTGTAAACAGTGATTTTGACCAGACCAAGCTTCCCAAAGGTGGGTAGCTTGTAGTTTTCACTCCATTTTTCTAATTCCCTCAATCAAAAAAAAAGGTATGCAAATAAGCTCACGATTATTCATTAACTATGAGGTGACTGTGGGTGTCCAACCCATACCCCTTTATACAGCCATTTCAAGTTCTTACTGAGTATGCTTAGAACCAAAAATTTTAACATTTAATAACTTTGGAATGAATTAATATTATTCAATAAACCAGTGAAAGGTAGCTTTGTGGGATAAGCCCTTCCAACCCTGAAATTTTCATATCAGAATTCCAAGCCATCATAGCCCAAGGTGATGAAAAAAAAACCCAGCAAAAACTGTGATTTTTTTAACATTTTTTCACTAACTCAAGAGATCTACCCAATGAGACAGTGCATGCAAACTTTCATGCAAATCCATTGAACAGTAGCAACAGTTGCAAGAAGTGCAGAATTTAACCTTCACTACTGCCATCTGTAGAGCAGTCACTGAATTACACATGAGTTCCATTATAAATCATACACTTACCCTGGCTAGAACTGATCCCTCCTGTCAACTGTAGCATAGACACGAAATTACACGAGTTCCATCAAAAATTACAACATATAGAAAAATTAAGCTGTAAAATAAAAATACAAAAATCATAAAATTACTTTCAAAAACATTATAATCTATTACTGTAACTACATTTGGACATAAAGTAGTCCTTTTTTGATACATCAGCTTACTCTTATTATGTTTGCTTGCATGCACGTGCAAGAAACAGTGCCATCATCCGAGTTTTCCAGAGGTGTGTCAGCCTCTTCCAATTCAGTCAGTGTGTTTGCAGGTGCTGTCGCAGTGTGCCAATCACTGCTCCAGCTGTCTATGACAGCTGAAAATGCAGTGGCATACAGTTGAAAGGGAGAGCTCCACTTCAGTGAGCTCCGCTCCCCTCCAACACACACGCACATATTTTGCGTGCTTGACACGCCCACGACATACTGCATAGCCGACAGGGTGCCCAATGCCCCATTGGCTCCAACCCCCAAACAGCTTTACAGCTGCCACGCTGGAGCCACCCCAGCGTGGTACACATCCATATAGCCAGCGGGTGCCCAATCCCTGTCAGCTCCAACCCCCCCCAAACAGCCTTACAGCTGCCACACTGGGGCCCACCCCAGCATGGCACAAGCCCGTATGGCCGACGGGGGTGCCCAATCCCCTGTCGGCTCCAGCCCCCCCAAACAGCCTTTCCAGCTGCCATGCTGGGAGCCCACCTCAGCGTGGTAAACGTCCTGCATCGTCTTAGTGATAAAAAAAACCCTGTAAATTGAAAAACTGTCCCTCGCAGTCTCCCTGTCCCCACCCACACTCACCCACTGTGCACCCTGCCTCCCCACACCCTCCCTCACCCCATACTTACCTCCGGAGTCCGGCGTGACAATCTTCGGTGGACCGGGAACACATCCACACTCTTCAAAGCCGACCGCGAACTGAGGAAATACCGTTAAGCTGTATAATGTAATAGATAGGGTTTTGTAAACTTTGCTGCATATCTCGGGCATTTTTTGGAATTTTTGCACCAAATTTTCAACATGGGGTTTTGGGACCCCTTCTCATGAATGCTGTCACTGTCATGGTGTTACTCGGTCCCGAAGGGTGATTTTGCAGCCACTGCACGAAATCACCTTTCTGAAATGATTAACGAAACAACACTGCCAGTGTTCATAAGGTGGGCTCTCAAAAAGCCTATTTTGAAAATTTGGTGGAAAAATTCCTAAAAATGACTATTTTACTAGCATGCGTTGTGCAGTTCCTACACACGCTCATAAGTTCATGAATTTCAATATTTTCACTCCAGATTTTCAACATTGCCATTTTACCATACCTTCTTTACGAGCAGTACAGCTGTCATTTTTCACATCTCACCCAAAACGTGTTTCTGCCCATGTAGCGCACAATGGCTCTGTCGGTGTGCGAAGTCAATGTATGGGACACATTAAGAAAATCACAGTGATACTGTTTATGAGCAGAGGTCTTAAAATGGCTATGTTGAAAATTTGGTGAAAAAATTCCTAAAAATGACTGTTTTACGAATGTGCGTTGCAGAGTTCCTACGCGCACTCATAAGTTCGCAAAATTTTCAATATTTGTACTCCAGATTTTCAACATTGCCATTTTACCACACCTCCTTATGAGCAGTATAGTTGTCATTTTTCACATCTCGCCCACAGTGTGTTTCTGCCCATGTAGAGCACAATGGCGCAGTCAGTGTTCGAAATAAATGTATGGGACATGTTAAGAAAATCACAGTGACACTGGTCATGAGCAGAGGTCTTAAAATGGCTATGTTGAAAATTTGGTGATAAAACTCCATAAAATGACTGTGTTACGAGTGAGCATTGTGCAGTTTCCACGCACCCTCATAAGTTCATGAATTTGTAATATTTTCAGCCCAGATTTTCATTAGTGGCATTTTTCCACACCTCCTTATGAACAGTACAGCTGTCATTTTCCACAACATGGCCGAAATGTGTTTTCAAACTTTCAGCACAGAAATGCGTGGTCGCTGTGGGACATCATTGTTCAGGACAGATAAAGAAAGTCAAACTGACACTGTTCATGATTGGAGGTCCCAAAATGCCTGTGTTAACAATCTGCTGTAAAAAAATCCCCAAACTAGTTACATTACGGGTGTGCATTGCACAGTTTCTACACACGCTCATGACTTCACCAGTTTTTTTGGGATTTTCACAGCAGATTTTCAACATTGCCATTTTTTACACCTCCCCATGAACAGTACCGCTATCATTTTTCACATCCTGTTCGGAATGTGTTTTTGCACCTGTGGTGCCAAATGCCATAGTCGCTGGCAAAAGCAGTTTTCAGCTAACAAATTGATATTGCCACTGTTCGTGAGGTGGGGGTCACAAAAAAAACATGTTGAAAATTTGGAGTGAAAATACCAACAAATGCCTGAGGCGTTAGGGTTTCTGACCATAACGCCCCACCCTGTAGAGAATGACAGGCATCAGGGTGTGACTTGGGATTCTTGACTGTCATGCTCATACCATTCCACCCCACCCTGCAGCCAGTGAGAGGCATCAAGGTGTGCCTCAGACTCTTGAGCCCCAAACTTCACCCCATTCTCTATACGCACTCATCTCACCCATATTTCCTGATGGAATGGGGTATAAGGGCCAAAGACCCTAAGGCACACCATGACACTTGTCAGTGTCTGCAGGTGTAGGGGTGTGTGGAAATGGTGTGGTCGTTATGCCTGACGACCCAAAGGAACACCCCAATGCCTGTCACTCTCTGCAGGGTGGTGGTGGGGTTGGCTTTAGTTCAATACTTTGCTGCCATTCCTATTATGCAGCTCTGTAACTTCTACACTACCAATGCCAATGCCAGCAAGCAAACATTCAGCATTGACAAATGCTTGTTTTTTAGTAATGGTTGCTGCAGTATGTCTAGTTTCATTAGTTTTTGTTGACCAGGAAAGGAGGACCAGGCAATTCTGCTTATTTACTAACTCGTCCAGGGGAGGAGGAGGGAGATGCAGATGGTGACCAACTGAAATTGATCCAGATTAAGCTGCTGGGGATATTTTTAGTGAATGGAGGAAATTTGGCCAGGACACTGGGGAAAGTCCCATACTCTTTTCAAGAAGTGCAATGTTAACTTTAACATCCACCTGAACAACCACCAGAAAAAACAGAAGGGACCTTGGTTTGCTGTCTGATCTAAAAAAAAAAAAAGTACCTCAGAAGCGCTGCATCCCTCTCATGATGCAGAACCTACAACCTTCTAATCTTCTATCCTCAAAGGCAAGTGTTCAACCTGCTGAGTTACTGACACTAATAAGTTAACAATGACCAGCTAATATGCTGAGTTGCAAACAGGAATTCTTAGTGGATAATAAAGTTTACTTAAAATGTTCCTACTCAGAGGTGCAGTCTCCTATTTTAGTAGTGGTGATTGCAATATAGTATCTAATGTGTAGATGTGCGTAACAAGGCATTGTGGGTACAATATGAATTTGTCTTCTAGTTTTCTTACTGGGAGGAGTGATGTCCTAAAAATTTAAGATCTCAAGGGCCAGATATATGAGGTTTTGTGCCTAGCACAAATCTGTTGCACTAAAATAGTGCCACATTTGTGCTGGCTGCAATATTCAAAAGCACATTTACCACCAGCTCGGTACAATAGCGCTGATGCTAAAGTTAATGTATGCAGGGGAATGAGTGAGAGGAGGGGCCATGAATGCCAGCGCACCAGAACATGCAAAAGAATAGCACAGGGCTACAGATTGTTGCACCTGCAGTAGAGCAGTGCTGAATACCATCATCAAAAAGCATATAATGATTCAGCGCACACTGTTGTCCCCCTCCATCCAGATCCCCGACTCCTTAGTACAACAATCCACACAGTTCCCTGGTAGTCTAGTGGCCCCTCCACCCCTTCACAATCACTGACACTCATAGTAATAAAATCACCCCATTTCCCTGGTATTCTAGTGACTCTCCACCTCCAACAAAGCATTGCTGCCCCCCAATGATCCACAAATGGAGCTGACAATTGTCTCAACCCACTGCTTACCTCCATGGCCAGATGCCGACTGAGTGATGAATGAGCACATACACTGTGTTATGAATCAGTGTGCTATTTTTGCACTACACTCCCAGCCCTGATTGCACTGCTTCCTTTGCATGCTATATTCAGTAGGTTTAGCCCTTTGGCTATTCCTTTGAATAAGGCCTGTTAGTGGTTCAGGGCTAATTTAGCATACCATGCAGTGCTAATTTTCCCCCAGGGCTAAGTTTGGAATATCTGACCCCAGATGTTTATTTTGAAAATGTGGCATTGTGCATACAGTATATAGCACACACAGTTTATTTACTTAGAGAAGTAGGCCCAGGTATTCAAAACTTTGTGCTGGGTGCAAACCATTTGCACAGGTTTAGCGTAGGATTAGCGTGGGTCTTCAATATTCAAAAGGCTGAATAGTGCGCACAAACTGTATTAGCACCGGGCAACACCATAATATATACAAGGATCAAACTGAACCTGATTACAGGTGCAATGCTATAGTATATTCAGCGACTAGCACCATGCTAAGTTGTTTAGCATGACTTAGCATGACCCTTTGCATGGTACAAATTACTGCCCAGGAAAAGCTGGTCTTAACCCTGGGCAAACAGCTTTGCGTTACATTGTGGCTTTGCACGGTGGTTGCACGGATTTTGTGCTGCTCTGCGCGACCCTAACATATGAATATGACACATAGAAAAAGCCAGACTTGGAGGACACATGCTACTCACTGATGGCACCACACAGATGCCAACAGCTGCCAGCAGTCCCAGCCATGCCAGGCAGTAAGGGGTGACCTGGCCCCCAGGGGACACCATGGTAGTGTGGCTATACAGCACACACCTGCAGACCATATGTCTGTGGTGACCAACAGATGCCAGCACACACATGCAGCACTGTGGGCATGGTGGCTGTTGAAGGGAGAGTGTATGGGTGGTCAGACCTCACCACAGACCAGGTGTGGCCACAAGGCTGGGACACATCATGCAGTGCACATGGGCCAGTATTGGGAATACCCCCACACCAATGTGCCTGTCAGATCATACATGTCCCCCTGCCACATACCGCACAACTGTAGAAATGCCACAGCACACACAGCTGGCCATGTATATGTCACTGTGAGCATCCCATGCCAGAGGTGAAGCATCTGTAGATCTCACAACAGCGTAACAGTACTGTCCACTGTCAGTAATTACCTGCACTTTGGCTCTGTCACTGAGTACAGAGCAGTGGTCATCACTGCCATACATACCATAGGCAATGCTGTGTCCCTCACACTACTGGCCCCCTTGCTACTGTAGTGTCTGCTGTGCACTATAGCATGACCTACAGTGTGACAGGTACATGCAGCACTACCATCATATGTGCCTATGCTGTGTTGTCCCCTGCAGTGCAATATGCTATGCTGTACTACATACACGTAGCTTGCAGCTATCATCATGCACTGCCAGACTGACCTACAGGTAGTGCCGTGGGACCCTGCAGTAACGCTGGGCAAATTGCATGCAAATCAGGGGCATAATGAGATGCTAATATGGATGTTTGCCCAGGGGCTACCTAAGTAGGCTCAATTGCATGTCACTTTTCAATATGACAAAGTTTAATGATGGGCAAACATGTTTGCACCTGGCAAACGGCTTAGCGCCACACTAAACCCATGCAAACATGTTAGCACCGCGCAAATGGTTTGGGGACTATTATACAGTTTTACACACTGTACTCTCACATGCGCTGCTCCTTGCAGCTGTACTTGGTCCACGCATTTGCTTGCATACACATTGGCCACATAGTTCACCTCTACCTACCTTCACGTCACTGTGCACGGTGTTGCTGTTCAGCACTTCTTGGTTGCTATATTCAGAGCTGTCTTATTACAGGGCTACGTTTGCCTGGCCTCATTCCCATGCTATATTCAGAAGCTGTTTGCCCCAGGCTATTCCTTTTGAATATAGCTTGCTTTTTGCTCTGGACTAAGTTTGCCTGCCAGGCAGCACTAATTTAGCCCCAGGCAAAGTTTTGACTATCTGGGCTGTAGTCTCCTATTTCTCTACTGAGTACAGAAATATTTAGCCAGTTTTTTCTAATTTCCTCAATTTCAAGGAAAGTGTACTGTATGCAAATAAGCTCATGATTATTCATGAGCTAGGCTTACAATGAAATTTTTGAAAATGTGAGCAACATAAGGAACTGTTCTTGTATTGTGAGCAAGTGAAAACAAAAATAAATTGTTGTAAATAGTGATTTTGAACAAACCTGGCTTCACAAGGAGGGGCAGCTTGCAGTTTTCACCCAATTTTTCTAGTTCCCTCAATTTAAACAAGCATTTGTCAATGCTAAATGTTGTCGCGCTGGCATTGGCTTTGGTAGTGCAGTGTGGAAAAACATTTTGGGCAGGATGTGAAAAAAAATGACAGCTGTACAGTTTATAAGGAGGTTTAAAAAAAAAAATGCTAGTGTTGAAAATATGGCAAATAAATATTGCAAATTTGTGAAGTTACAAGGGTGTGTGGGAAATGCACAACACATGCTAGTAACACAGTCATTTTATGGATATTTGGCACCAAATTTTCAACATAGGCATTTTAGCACCTCTGCTCATGTACAGTGTTACTGTTATTTCCTCAAACTGTCCCAAAAAGTGATTTTGCACAGTGACCGTGCTGGACGTGCAAAAACACATTTTGGGCAGGATATGTGAAATGACAGCTGTACTGTTCATCAAGAGGTGTGTAAAAATGCCAATAGTGAAAATCCAGAGTAAAAATATTACAAATGCACAACATTACGAGCGTGCGTGCAAACTGTGCAATGCACGCTCATAACACAGTCATTTTATGGGGTATCATCACCAAATTTTGAACATAGGCATTTTAGGACCTCTGCTCATGAAGAGTGTCACTGTCATTTTCATAATGTGTCCCAAACACTGATTTCCCACTGCAACTGCGGTATTGTGCGCCATAAGTGTGGAAACACATTTCAGCCAGGATGTGAAAAATGACAGTTATATTATTCACAAGGAGGTACAGAAAAATGACAATGTTGAAAATCTGGCATGAAAATATTGTGAATTTGCGAAGTTATGTGCATGCATAGTAACTGCGCAATGCACGCTCATAAAACAGCCATTTTTTTTTATTTTTCCACCAAATTTGCAGCATAGGCTTTTTGAGAGCCCACTTCATAAACACTGCCATTGTCCTTGTGTTAATCAATCCCAAAAGGTGATTCAACGCAGTGACTGCAAAATCACAATTCGGGACCGATTAATGTCATAACAGTGACAGAATTCATGAGGAGAGGTCCTAAAAACCCCATGTTGAAAATTTAGTGCAAAAATTCCAGAAAATGCCCGAGATATGCATCAAAGTTGAAAAACCCCTATTTATTCTATTATACAGCTTACCGGCATTTCCTCAGTTCGCGGTTGACTTTGAAGAGTGCAGACATGTTCCCGGTTCACCGAAGATCATTGCACTGAGCTCTGGAGGTAAGTATTGGGTGAGGGGGGTGTGGAGAGGCAGGGTGCACAGTGGGTAGGTGCAGGTAGTGAGAGGGGAGTAGGGAGACTACGAGTGATCATTTTCTGATTTACAGGTGTTAAAAAAAATAAAAGACATCGGGGGACCATTTCCATTTTAATAAGTGCTTTGACATGCTGGGGTGGGCTCCCAATGAACCACCTGAGTGTGTGTGTGTGGTTGGGTGCTTTAGCTGATGGGGGTTTGGGCACCCCTGTCAGCAAACAAGGAAATGGGGGATACAGGAGCCGAGAGGGATTGGGCACCCCCTTAACAAGCAAAAAATGAGCGGGTTACATGATGCCGACGGGGATTGGGCACCCCCATCAGCACACAATGAACGGGGGTGTTGACAGGCAACAGTAGCAGTCACTACCGCCATGTTGCCTACACGTAGGGGGAGGCGTGTTGTGGTCATGCTGCATGAGAGCTTCGCTCTCATTGCATCGGAACTTTTCTTTGACCTCTTTGCCTCATTAGCTAGGCAGGGTGTTGGTCCCTGCTGCTGGCTGATTGGGGAATGTGGGACGCACCTACTGGTGCATGCCCTGCATTCACCCAACATTGACAGTGCCTCCAAATCTGCGCTACCACAAGATGTTGGCTGCGCAAGTGCACCAACATAAAAAAAGGTATGTAAATAAGCTCATGGTTATTCATGAACTATGAGGTGACTCTAGGCATTTATGAATAATAACTTTTACAGCTTTTTTTCAGGCTAAGCATGCTCAGAACCCAAAATGTTAAAATTTAATAACTTTGGAATGGAGTAATACTGTTTCACCAAACAAGCAAAAGGCACATCTGGGGAGCAAGCCCTTTCTACCCTGAACATTTTGGATGAAAATTCCAAACCTTCTGGACATAGTGAGACAGAATAAAAATGTAAAAAATTGACATTTTTTTTCCTTTTTTTTCTGTGGACGGCTCAGAATCTGCACATCCAACCAGAAAAAAATGTGGCAAATCAAGAGATCAATGCCACAAGACCATGCATGCAAAACTTTGTTCAAACCCATTGAACAGCTGCAAAAGTACAGCATTTAAGGTTTAACATACAAACCTCTGCTGAACCCTAACTATGGTGGTGCTACCATGCCTCTATAATATATATGTATCTACATCTGTAGCTATATCCTTTGCCAATAACTGCATTGATGCAACATATAGGGTTCAGCCTACAGTGACAAAAGTAGGAAAAATTGGTTTTAAGCTTTCCAAGTCAAACCACCCCACCCCAGCCCTGAAGCAAATCAGCGGTGTAGTCTTTTCTTGCAGCTGTCAATCCAAAAGCTCACTCGACTGTATATACTTCTGAAACATGCACACATGCATCCATCACAACTGAGATTTCTTGCTACCGCAATGGGGTGACAACTCCAAAGAAAACTGCAAAACCAATTTGCTTCAGGGGTGGGAGTGGGGATTTGGGGTTGGAAACCCTGAAACCACATTTCTCTACTTTTGTTACTGTAGGCTGAATCCTAAATGTTGCATTAATATAGTTTTTTTTTGCTAAGAATTTCATTACTTTTCAGATAGTATAATGGTATCCTCATTTGTCTGTGGGAGCACAGTGCTCTCCAGGCCAGACACTCCTGTCCCTCCATAGATGCATACATGTGTGTTGTGGAAGCACAGGGCCCAGACGGCTCAACACTTGTATTTGTCAGAAAACAGCAACCAAATTGTCAGCATAGCCTTCTTATTACCCCAGCTCATGAAACCGGTACTGAGAAGTGTTCAAATTCCCACTGAAACATTATTCCACAATATTGCAACATTATTCCATTATACAGGTGTGAAAACGCAGTTTGGCCAGGATCTGAAAAATACATATATTATAAGGGTGTGACGGGTTGCATAAGGCACTTCAATGTTAAACCCCAATTTGTGCACTTTAATAACTTTGCAGCGATTCAACTGATTTGCATAAAATTTGACATGGTCTTGCATGGTAGTTCTCTGGATGTACCAAGTTTTCTTTCAGTCAAATGTGCAGATCCTGACATACAGAATGAGAAACAACTGAATTTTCACAATTTTTCTCAATTGATTTGAATGGGTTTTCTGTCAACTTGGCTAGTACCCAGATGGTTTGTAATTTTGTCTGAAATTTTCAGGGAAGAAAGGGGCTAGCCCATAAATGTTCTTTTTGCTTGTTTGGTGAAAAAAATATTAATCCTTTCCAAAGTTATTTAATTTTGAAATTTTGAATAACTGGTTCTGAGCATGCTCAGTAAGCACCAAACAATCACTGCATTAAATGAAAAAAGAATTACTTTTTTCTTATTAACATCATCCTTTTTCATAAGGGGAAACCCTTTGTCATTTGGCTGCCATCTTGTTTTCTGGTTTTTGCTAGGGAAAATTAAAAATTTCAAAAGCCACAAAAATGACATTCTGGACAGTGACCATGGGATCCTCATAGCAGGATTCTGCACTTAACTGTTCCAGAAATGCCCTTAAAATGTTATTATTTTAACATTAGAAATCTTTTTTTGTGACTCATTATATGAAAAAAGAATCTTTGTATGACATCATTCTTTTTTGTGAGGGGGGAATAATTTATTGTATGAAGCTTCAATGTATTTTTCAACTATGTGGCGTAACATTTCAATCTTTGTATACTGTGAGCTCAAATTTTCAACATAGCCATTTTTGGGACCCCATTTCAGAAACAATGTTGATGGGATTGTGCAAATCCATCTGGAAAGGCAATTTCATGGTCAATTGGTGAAATCAACTTTTGGGTGGGATTTGAAAATTTTCACCACCCTTGTTCATCAGGTGGGGTCATAACAAGGCTATGTTATACAGTTATAATATACAGTTATAATATACAAGTTAGCTAGCCTGGGAGTGGGTACCAAGATGACAGCCTGGGTAAAAAATTGGCTGGAAAATAGGACACAGAGAGTAATAGTAAATGGAGTCCACTCTGATGAAAGGGAGGTTACTAGTGGGGTACCGCAGGGTTCAGTTTTAGGACCAGTCCTCTTCAATGCCTTTATAAGCGACATTGCAGAGGGACTGGAAGGAAAAGTATGTCTCTTTGCAGATGACACAAAGATCTGCAACAGAGTTGATGCACAAGGTGGGGTGGAAAGGATGGAAAGGGACTTGGCAAGGTTAGAGGAATGGTCAAATGTATGGCAGCTTAGATTCAATGCTAAGAAGTGCAAGGTAATGCACCTGGGAAACAAAAACTCAGGGGAAGAGTACACAATGGGGTGGAAGATACTAACAACAACAAAAATGGAAAGGGACCTGGGGGTAGTCATGTCAGATGACCTAAAGGTGGGCAAGCAATGTGAGAGGGCAGAAAGGAGGGTTGGGGGTATTTTGGGATGCATAGGGAGAGGCATCACCAGTAGAAAACAGGAAGTTATTATCCCCCTGTACAGACAGCTTGTCAGACCCCATCTGGAGTACTGCATGCAGTTCTGGAGACCCAGTCTTCGCAAAGACATAGACAGGATGGAAGCTGTCCAGAGGAGGGCAACTAAAATGGTGCAGGGTCTGCACCGGAAGACATATGAAGAGAGACTAAAGAAGCTTAATATGTATAGCCTCGAGGAAAGGAGGGAGAGGGGGACATGATAGAAACTTTCAAGTACCTCAAGGGAATCAACAAAGTCCAAGAGGTAGCATCTTTCAACAAAGAGGTGTGCAAGAACAAGGGGCACAATTTGAGAAGATGGGGGCGGCTCAGAGGTAATTTAAGGAAGTATTTTTTCACAGAGGGTTGTGGATGCATGGAACAGGCCTTCCGGAGGAGGTCATGGAGTCAAAAACAGTGGTGGAATTCAAGCATGCATGGGACAGTCATAAGGCAATTCTAGGGGATGGGAGTAGGAAGAAGTAGGCTGCTGATTAACTAGGATCTGCAGCTTATCCAGTAGGCAGGGAAATGGGCAGACTGGGTGGGCCAAGCGGTCCTTATCTGCCATCAAATTCTATGTTTCTATGTTTCTATGTTGAAATTTTGGGGTCAAAATATGTAAAAATGCCAAAGTTATGTGCATACATTGAGATTTTGCTATGCTCTCTCATAACTTTGGCAATTTTAATTATTTTAACCTGGCATTTTCAACATAAACATAATTTTACACCACATCAAGAATGTGACAGCTGTCATTTTTTAAATCCTGGGCAAAGTGTGTTTTCGCACCTATGGCGCACAATGGCATTGCGATGGTGCGGAATCACATTTTGGTGGGGATTCCATAAATTTCATTACTGGGTTCATGAGGTGGGCTAATATGAAGGCTAGGATGGCAATTTAATTCCTGTTTTATTACAAATGCAAGCACAGGGCCCTCTGGGCCCTGCAGTTCCACAGCAACATATATGTATACATCTAAGAAGAGACAGGACTATAGGGCCCAGAGGGGCCTGTGCTTCCACAGACAAATGAGGATTCAATTATACTATCTTAAAAAGTAAGGAAATTATTAGCAAAAATATTGTTAATGCACGAGTTGGGGTTGAAGTGACAAAAACAGAGAAATTTGGCACTAGGGTTTCCAACCCTAACACCTGATGCCAACCCTGCAGGTAGCAAACAGATATGGTGTGTGCCTTGGAGTTGTCAACTGTAATGCCCACCCCATTCCATGAATAAATAAGCTGAGATGGGTGCAGCATATGAGAATGGGATGAGCCTTAGGATTGACAAATACAACCCCATGCCAGTTGTTGCCTGCAGGGTAGGGTGGGGTGTTAGGGTTGTAAACCTTAATGCCACATTTCCCTGCTTTTGTTGCTTCAGCCTTAACTAGTGAATTAATAATATTTTTGCAAAGAATGTAGACTGGTAGATAGATAGATAGATAGATAGATAGATAGATAGATAGATAGATAGATAGAGTTGTTATACTGGCACAGTAGTGCCAGTACACTGTAGTTAGGCTGAGTGCATACTTCGATGTTAAAGCCAACTTTTGGAACTGTGAATCATTCAATGGATTTGGATGAAACTTGGCATGCATAAAATCTCTAGGAGTATGTCTCTCATCTTGCCAAATTTCTTGTGACTCTGTGGAACACTTGCAAAGGTAGTAAAGTTCAAACAACCCTAAAATTTAAAAGGTTTTTGCCTTTTCTTTGTCCACCTGTGTTTCAGAAACAGCTTTAGGTTGTGTTCTGAAATGTTCAGGGTAGAAAGCCTTTGTCTCCCAGATGTGCCTTTTGAGGGTTTGGTGGAAAAATGTTAATCCATTCAAAAGTTATTATATTTTTTATTTTCCCATGATTTCCTACGGGAAAAATTAGATGTGCCACATGAAAATACTTTTGTTGCTGCAGGAGGGACTGCATTTTTGCATGTAGGGTCACACAGAGCCTAGTTTGCTTTCACAGATTGCTCTTGTTTTCACAGGATCTACTGCGGAGATGGAGGTAGGAGAGGCACTGGTCAACAGTGATCACATGATGGTTAGATTTAGGATTAGAGCAGGGAAGGAGGTAAGATGTACTACCACAGCAGTTTTGGACTTCAGGAGCATGGACTTTTACAGAATGAGATGGCTAGTGAGGGAGGAAATGGTAGTTATGGAGGGGATAGACAATGTGGAGGAACACACCAGACACCTGCTTAGCTCCATCAGGAGTTGGGAAACCATATTTGAGTGCCTTAATACGCCCAGGATCCCCCCACACCAGAAATACACCGGACACCTGCTTAGCTCCATCGGGAGTGGGGAAACCACATTCGGGTGCCTTAATAGGCAAGACTACCTCCCTGCCAGGCTTCTTTTGAGTGAGGTGCTGGACATTTTATGCCCCCATACAGTGACTGATTGTTTTTCACTGCTCTGGCCCATTGGGAGGAATGGGTACTTTTACTGATATTGCACAATTTGAGCCTGTGTGTACTTGTAACCTACACACTGCATAAGCTATTGTTTCAATTGTGAGGGTGCCTTGATCTTACCTGGCTCAGGGGTTCTCTGGTGTTCTATCGCCATCTTGGTTGCCAGTCCTTGCGCATGAACACTCAGGACCCTGTCTTGACAGTATGCTCAGTAGAGGCCCCGGAGTTGTTTAACCCTCCTGCTGCATACTAATTATGATCCTTTGTTCTGCCTTCCATATAGGCCCAGGATTCCCACCCCCCCCACCAGAAACACACTGGATGCCTGCTTAGCTCCATCAGGAGCGGGAAACCACATTTGGGTGCCTTAATAGGTAAGGCCGACTCCCTTCCTGGCTTCTTTTGTGTGGGGTGGTAGCCCATCGATGCACTGCACATGATCCTCAATTTATTTCCTTCTCCTGTCATGTGACTTCCTGTGCCATTCTTAAACTAAGTCCCCACTTTCCCATTTGAAGCTTATACTTGTCAGCCACCAGAGGGAGCTCCTCTCCCTGTCCCTAACAACATCTCTATATCCCCCCTAGCTCTGCTACCTACAGGCACTCTATCCTCCCAATCGCTCCACTGCCCAGTCCACTGCCTAGTACCTCTCCACTCCTTTTGCCTCCCTCTCCACCACACCTTCTCTTCCTCCCTTTCCTGTGCTACCTCCCCACTACCCTCTCCACTCTGTTCCCCCCACCATCATTTAGTACCCTGATTGGCCATTAGGAGTCACTATTTCACCACCCCCTGAGCACCTTTTTCCAGCCTCTTGCTGCCCACCAACCAGGCCTTCCTTCCCCCACACCAAGGTCCCACAACCTCCCCTACGGGTTTGAACCTTGTACCATTGGCACCAATGGCAGCAGCTCTACCACTATACTACAGCAGCAGTCTCCCTCACTGTAGGTCACTTAATCCCCTTTATACCCCAAAGAGTCAATAGCAATGGGCCCCACAGCTATCTCACTCAGCCTATTCTTGGTTACCTTTTTTGCTCAGCCCGGGTACCATCCTCCTCCACTGCCCCCCCAAGCCACACCCCCTCCTCCACTCCACAACAGCCAGCCCCCACCCCAGTCAATAGGGAGAAGGGCAGGGATAACTGGAGAAAAAGACAAAGGCAGTAAGGACAGGGATGGGGCAAAAAGAAATAAAGCCATAAAAAAATGGAGGGTAATGAGTACCAATGCCCGTAGTCTAGATAAAAAGCTCCCCAAAATGGTGGCCTTAATGGAAGAGGGATGCCTGGATATTGTGGCAGTCACAGAAACATGATACACAGAGAACCATGACTGGGATGTCAACATACCAGGGTACACAGTCTACAAGAGGGACAGGGAGGGAAGAAGAGGAGGAGGAGTAGCTATCTATGTAAGGGAAGGGATCAAAGCAACATAACTAAAGGGTAAACAGGGAGGAGAGGAGGCACTGTGGGTCACCCTGGAGACTGGAAATGGCTCCACAACCCACACAGGGGTTGTACAGACCCCTGTCTCAGGGGGAGGAAACAGACAAGGAAGTTATAGAAGGCTTCCTTGGGATGGCAGAGAAAGGGGAGGTGTTGCTGATGGGGGACCTGACAGATGTTAACTGGAGTACCTTTGCTGCAGCCACATCCAAGGGCAGGGCCATTCTCGATGCCCTACAGGGGGCATGCCTCAGACAGCTAATTTTGGAACCCACTCAGGAGGGAGCAATCTTAGACCTGGTACTCTCAAATAGGGAAGGAGAGAGAAGTTCTGATCTTGAAGTGGGTAGCCATCTGGGAACAAGCGACCACCAAACAGTGTGGTTCATGATAAACTTAGCTGTAGAGTCAAGCCACACAAAAGTGAATGTACTGGACTTCAGGAGGGCTTATTTTGTCGAAATGAGAGAGTGCATCATAAAAGCACTAGCGAATAGGCAAGAAGGTGGGGTGGAGCAACAATGGGGAAACATTAAAACCAACATCACAGAGGCAACAAGTCTTAGTGTGAAGCAAATAAACAAATCAAAATGAAAGAAAAAACCTATATGGTTCTCATAAGAAGTAAGGTAAGGGAGAAAGAGATAGCATTCATAAAGTATAAGTAAACACAGAAGGAGCAGGACAGAGAACTGTACCAGTTAAAGCAGCAGGAAGCGGGGAAGGCAGTCAGAATAGCAAAGGCCCAAACCAAGGAAAAGATAGCCAAGTCGGTTAAGAAGGGGGATAAAACCTTTTATAGGTCCATTAGAGAGCAACGAAAGACTAAGGCAGGGATACTGAGGCTGAAAAAAGAGGAAGGTGGTTGGACAGAGAGCGACAGTGA
Source organism: Neoceratodus forsteri (assembly GCA_016271365.2). Taxonomy (NCBI): domain Eukaryota; kingdom Metazoa; phylum Chordata; order Ceratodontiformes; family Ceratodontidae; genus Neoceratodus; species Neoceratodus forsteri. The sequence continues at coordinate 133,881,441 of JADMNL010000022.1, forward strand.
AAAGGCAGAGATACTGAACAAATACTTATGCTCAGAATTCACAATGGAAAATCAGGGGGAGATACCTAATCCAGTCAATAGAAGCACTCTGGATTGGGGGGGGGGTTGATATTAGTCCTTCACAGAAGACAGGGTTCTGAAAGAACTCTTAAAACTGAAGGTGGAGAAAGCAATGGGGCCTGATGGGTTTCACCCCAGAATTCTAAAAGAACTAAGGGAAAAACTAGTAACACCACTGACTACCCTTTTTAATAAATCATAGGAGGATGGTGTGGTACCTGAGGACTGGAGGAGGGCGGATGTGATTACCCTTCACAAAAGTGGGAGCAAGACAGAGGCAGAAAACTACTGACCTGTCAGTTTGACCTCAGTGGTAAGGGAAAATGATGGAATCACTGCTGAAGGAAAGAACTGAGTACCTAGAGGCCAGTGGGGCACAGGACCCAAGGCAGCATGGATTCACAGCAGCAAGGTCATGTCAGACAAATCTAATTGATTTCTTTGACTGGGTGACCAAAATAGGAAACCAGGGAGGAGCTGTGGACATGGGCTACCTAGACTTTAGCAAGGCATTTGACACAGTCCCACACAAAAGATTAATAAACAAATTAGCCAGTGTGGGAGTGGGTACCAGGGTGGTAGCCTGGGTAAAACACTGGCTGGAGACCAGGACACAGCAGGTAATAGTAAATGGAGCCTACAGTGAAGAAAGGAGGATTACTAGTGGGGTACCACAGGGTTCAGTACTGAGTCCAATCCTTTTTAATGTCTTTATGAGTGTCATTACAGAGGGACTAGAAGGGAAAGTATGTCTCTTTGCAGATGACACAAAGATCTGCAACAAGGTTGATATGTGAGGTGGTGTGGAAAGGATGAAAAGGGACTTGGCAAGGTTGGAGAAATGGTCAAATGTATGGCAGCTTAGATTCAACGCAAAGAAGTGCAAAGTAATGCACCTGCAAAACAAAAACCCAGGGGAAGAGTACACAATGGGGGGTGAGATAATGACAACAACAAAAATGGAAAGGGACCTGGGGGTAGTCATATCAGATGACCTAAAGGTGGGCCAGCAATGTGAGAAGGCAGTAAGGAGGGCTGGGGGGATGCTGGGATGCATAGGGACAGGCATCACTAGTAGAAAACAGAAAGTTGTTGGCCCTCTGTACAGACAGTTGGTAAGACCACATCTGGAGTACTGTATACAGGTCTGGTGACCCCATCTCCACAAAGACATAGACAGGGTGGAGGCTGTCCAGTGGAGGGCAACCAAAATGGTGCAGGGTTTGCACCTGAAGACATATGAATAATGACTAAAGGAGCTTAAGATTTATAGCCTTGAGGAAAGGAGGGAGGGGGGGACATGATAGAAACTTTCAAATACCTCAAGGGAATCAACAAAGTCCAAGAGGGTAGCATCTTTCAGAAAAAGAGATGTGCAAGAACAAGGGGGTACAATTTGAAGATAGAGAGGGGGACGGCTCAGAGGTAATGTGAGGAAGTATTTCTTAACAGAGAGGGTTGCAGATGCATGGAACAGCCTTCCTGAGGAGGTCGTAGAGTCAAAAACAGTGGGGGAATTCAAGAATGCATGGGACAGACATAAGGCAATTCTCGTGGGTGGTAGGAGGAAGTAGGCTGTTGGTTAACTAGGATCTGCAGCTTATCCATTAGGCAGGGAAATGGGCAGACTAGGTGGGCCATGCAGTCCTTATCTGCCGTCAAATTCTATGTTTCTATGTTTCTTGACCACCCCCATCTCTCCACAGCACCCACCACCTACCAATACCCCCCGGACACCTCGGCCCACCCCTTCCTTGCTATACCTACCCTCCATGCCTTACCCATCTCATGCACCCCCACTAATAAGACCATTCATTGGTTCCTGGCTAAAGGCCCTGGTCACCACGCTCCGCTTCTCAGAATAATTGCTCTACTCCTTCTGCTCTCCGGGAACATACATCTCCACCCCCAATCATTATCAGCCAACCTCCCCCCCCCCCACTGGTACTGGCCACCGCATTGCCTACATGAATATTTGCAGTCTTCTAAAAAAAATAGCTGCCGCTCTCCAGTACTAGGTTGTACAGCACCAACCTGATATTATAGCGCTAGTCGAGACCTGGCTTTCCAACAAAACTCCCAACTCTGCTACCTCCCTCCCAGGCTACACTCTTTTTAGGGAAGACTGTATAGGCAAACATGGTGGCAGTCGTGCAGTCTTTATGTGTGACACACTTCTTGGCCATGCACTCCCAGCCCCCAAGCTCAGTTTCAGTGCCCAGGCCCTCACCCTTAAGGTTACCCCTGACCCTGCCAGGGGTCCCCTTTTCCTCACAGTTTCTTACATTCCCCCAAGGGACCAGGGACAAGCTGTCCAAGCCATCACTGATTACCTCACCACTCTCCCACACAATGTGGAGCAGCTCGTCCTAGGTGACCTCAATGTCAATTGGTTGGGCACCTCTGCCTCCCTTATCAGGGACTCCTTCACTGCTCTTGATATGATCCCACTTGTTACCTCACACACTAGATTCAGTTGATCAAATGGCTCCAGCACCCTCCTAGATGTCATTCTGTCAAACCACCCACATAAAATCATGGACATTAATGTACTGCCAGACTCTCTTAGTGAGCACTCTCCTGTTCTCTGTCACTGGTCATCCACCACATCGAAACCAGTGTCTCAGGTCACCTCGCACCAGCACTTTCACCCGGGGGTCCTCAGAAAACTAAAAATGCACCTAGCCTAACTTGACTGGTCCCCAATCCTACAATCCTACTCTCAGCGAATATTGACTCTGCCCTAGCCTATTTCTCCTGTGCCTTCAACAAGGCCTGTAACATTTTCGCCCCTCTGACCAAAATCCATACCAAAAAACAGAACACCGCATGGATCTCCCCATCACTTATCCAAAAACTAAAACCAAAAGATAATCTCTGGCACACTGCTGTCACCACAGGCAAACTGGATGACAGACAAGCATATAATGCAACACATAATAGGTGCACCTGGGCTATAAGGCAGGCAAAGGCAGAACATTATCAAACTTCCTTAGCTTCCACTTGGGGCTTGTCCCGTGCCTTCTGGGACAATATAAAGAAGCTTAATGGGAAGACCCACCCTCCCCATCTCAACTTAATGCAGACAGTACCATCACTACTGATCCACCCCATCATAGCTGAGTACCTCAATAGGGCCTTCTCAGATCTTAGCTCTGTCCTACCCAACTATTTTTTTGATCCTATCCCTGCCTCTACCACCCCCACCCTGGTTCGCCCACCTTTCTACCTGCATGCCATATCCCCCTTTGAAGCCAGGCCTCATCTGCAAAAAGCCCTGGTTAGCAACAACCCCAGCTGTGATCCCCTGAACTCCTGGATTCTCCGATTAGTCCTGGATACTGTACTAGCCCCTCTCACTGACCTCCTAAACCAGTCTCTACGTTTGGGCCAGTTCCCAAGTGCTTGGAAAATTGCTGAAATCACCTCAATCCATAAGAGTGGGGATCGAACCTCCCCTATCAATTTCAGGCCCTTCTCCATTCCCCAACCCCCGCCTTCCAAAGCACTTGAAAAAATAGTTGCCACACAGCTCTCAGAGTACCTAACCAAATATGACCTTTTATGTCCGGAACAACATGGTTTCTGCCCCGGACACAGCACCACTACAGCCCTTCTAGAGTTTTCCCAGCACCTCCACACCACTCTCAACGCTGGTCATGTTGCAGGTGAAGTGTTCATTGACCTCTCCGAGGCCTTTGACACTGTCTGCCACCCCCTCCTCCTCCTCAAATCCCTTCACCTACTTGGCTTCTCCCCTGGCCCCCTTGCCTGGTTTACCAGTTACTTCTCTACCCGATCTCAGCATGTGAAGGAAAAATGGCACCCTGTCAAACACCCTGCCAGTTCACTCAGGGGTCCCCCAGGGTTCCATCCTAGGCCCTGTTCTATTTAGCCTCTTTCTAAACACTCTCCCCAGCTCCTGATCAGGCAATATGCTCCTGTATGCTGATGACGTAGCCCTATTCACCTCCAACCCCGACCCCACATCTCTACAGGAATCCCTGCAGCTTACTTTCCACCAAGCAGAAAAGTGGTTCTTTGACCACTGGCTGGTCATCAACCTCAAAAAAACAAAATCTATGCTCTTTTCTCACCACCAGAATAAGGCCAAAAATGCCCCCATCTGCATTCTCCCCAGTAACCCACACCCTCTCAAGCAGGTGTCATCCTACAAGTACCTGGGCATCACCTTCGACTCAGCTCTTACCTTGCACACCCACATTAATACCCTGTCCTCAGCTATGAATGCTTGAATTGGTCTTCTCTATTGACATAGAGACTGCCTCCCCCAAACCGCCCTCTGACTGGCCATTAACTCCTCCGTCCTGTCCCTAGTGGATTATGTCCTTCCCATCTATGCCGCAGCCAATAATACCGCCCTCGCCAAAATTCAGACCTCAATAAAAAGGTCTGCAGGCTTCTTACTGGCTCATCCCTCCACACTCATATGTGCCTGCACTATTCCACTGCCAACCTGCTCACCTTTGAGAAATGCCTGCACTACCAAATTTGCCTGCTTGCTAACAAATCCCTGCTAGATCTCTCCCCTCCAGGGGTCTCTGCACCCCTGTGGCATCCATCTCCATCTGTTGCCACCCATAGCGCAGCAAAATCCACCTTCCAGGTGCCCCATTCCAAGACCTCCTTAGCCCAAAGGTCCTTCCACCACCACACCCCCACATGGTTCAACTCCCTCCCCCATCACAAATCTTACCAAAATCAGCCCCTTCAAAGTCGCTCTCCGTAACTTCCTCTTTGACACTCAAAGCTGTAATTGCCATGATTAATCCAATGGTGGGCCCTCTCTCTGCCTGCCCCTTAGCCAGCCAATGTCCTCTGGACAGCTAGCCCCCCCTCTCCTCCCCCTGTTTCCCCTAGCTTTCCCTCTTAAGTATGCATCCCTGGCTTGTCCAAGGCTGTACCTTCTATTTTATCAGTAATACTTTACTCAATTGTAATTTACTGTATGCAACTTTAATCTGTAAACCACTGTTGTAAATGCATTCTTATTGTTATCTGTATTGCACCTGTATGTCACCACTGTTGTACCTCACACTGTTACCATGTCTACCCTCCCTGCAATGAGGTGCCTTTGTAAATGAGTCCATGACTCAAAGGTTGTAAATCTGATTTTCAAATAAATAAATAAATAAATTGAACTATGGGGCTTTATAAGGGACCGGATTCAGAATACAACAGAAATGTGCATAAGATGGGTAAGGAAGGGCACAAGAAGGAGGAGACCACTTTGGTTCACACAGGAGGTGGCAAGGGTAGTAGGGGATAGGGTGGGGCTTTCAGGAAATATAAGCAAACACAGGAAGAAGAGGACAGAGAGACTTATAGGGACAAGAGGAAGTTAGTAGGAAAGGAAATAAGGAGGGCAAAGTCAGAGGCAGAGGAGAGTATAGCTAAACAGACCAGAAGAGAAGATAAAATGTTTTTTAGATGTGTGGGGGACAGGAAGAAGGCTAAGCAGGGGATTGCAAGGCTGAGGGGGGAAGGAGGGACACAATTAAAAGAGGACGTCGAAAAATCTAAATAACTAAATAAGTACTTTTGCTCAGTTTTTAAAGAGGTGGGGGTAGGCGGGGGACAGAGCTTAGGAGGAGGGGAAGGGGGACAAAGTGGTATACACAAATCTTTTTGGTGTAGAGAGAGTTAAGGTGGAATTAGGCAAGTTGAGGGTGGATAATGCCATGGGACCAGATGAGCTACACCCAAGAGTGATCTGGGAGCTGGGGGAAGAGTTGGCAGCCCCACTGGTGAGGCTATTCAACCTGTCTCTGGATACAGAAAGGATGCCAGAGAACTGGAGGAGGGCAAACCTGGTGTCATTGCATAAGGGGGCAGCAGGGAGATGAAAGAGAACTACTGCCCAGTCAGCATCACCTCAGTGGTGGGGAAGGTCATGGAGGCACTCATTAAGGAGAGGGTGATAGACTACCTGGAGTATAGTGGGCTACTGGACAATAGACAGCATGGCTTTATGTAAAGGAAATCATGCCAGACAAATCTAATTGGATTCTTTGACAGGGTGATACAGGTAATCAACTGGGGTGATTGTGGACGTGACCTATCTGGACTTCAGCAAGGCCTCTGACACCGTTCCCCACAGAAGGCTAGTGAATAAGCTGTAAAGTGTAGGGGTAGGTGATAAAATAAGCAGGTGGGTGGAAAACTGACTAGCAAACAGAAGCTAGAGAGTGGTGGTTAACGTAATTTATTCTGGGACAGGGCGGGTAATGAGCAGGGTACCCAGGGGTCAGTTCTGGGTCCCCTCCTTTTCAACATCTGCATTAGTGACATAGCAGAGGGACTAAATAAGCAGTAATGCCCAACAGAGTGGTGGTGTTGGCCAACACCAGACCACCCAGGATGTAATGAGGTCCGACGCCACAGGCGGAGGACCTTATAGCCCCCTGGAAGGTCCCGTATTGCCCAATACTGTCCACCCTGGATGGTATTATTGCATTTAGAAAATTGGCCTTTTCGTTTTTAAAAAAATAAAATGGCTTATAACATCTTTAAAATTAGTGGAAATACTTAATTTTTATTAATAAATTAAACTATGGGTAAAGTAGTCCCTTTGATGCTTTGTTTAATGCTTTAACACTAGCTATCACTAGATGGCACTGTTTTATTTTGTGAAGTGCTAGAGGATTGCCCTCTCAACTAGTGTCTAAATTGAGCATCTGCACATTGAAGTTCTATAGAGATCAAATCCACTTTTTCTCTTCCCCACCCAGTGGACTACCAGTATTTTTTAAATTCCTACGTGGACTATCAGTATTTTTTTTAAGTCCTGTCCTTGCAATAGAGGGATCATGTTGTAGAAGATGTCGGGACCTGCATTGGGAGCAAAATGGAATGGGAGCAGTGAAGTAATGCCAGCGATGAGCGTTGACTTTTCTGGTATCCCTTTATAATTGTTTTGAGGAACTGGAGGCATTAGAGCGGGAGTGCAGGGTGGCCGTTGGGCCAAGACGAGAAAGCTGTTTGGTAGGACTTGGAGAGCAGTGTGGCTGAGATGAGAAAGCTGTTTGCTGGAGCGCTGAAATAGCCCTGCTATTTATAGTAAAAATTGAATTTAAAAACACCACCAAATGACATGAGTGAGACAAAACAGCAAACCGACTTGCAAGAAAGCACTATCTACAGCAGCAGTACTGTATGTGACAAGTGTGGTACTTCCTTTGTTTTCCATACCACTGATGGATGCCCATCTGCGGTATGGAAAACAAAGAAAGTACCTCTGGTCTCATACACAGTAGTACTACCAAATATAGCCCTGTCTCACAAGTCAGTTTGCGGTTTTGGAGCCGATCGGACTGACTGATAAGAAAATACTGGCAATTCCCTGCAGCAGTAGGCTAAATGGGCAAGCAGAGAGGTGGAGAATGGGGGTTGAGTGTCGGCTCTCACTAAGCGAGAGAAAAAAATCCTGGTGACTGTTTGAAACTGAACATTCCACTGGCACGATGCTATTGGTAAGCAGGTCAGGTTGGGACTGGCACTTTCAATGCCTGGGCTCTATTGCCTGATAGATGCCCACCTTGCTAGGTCTATCAGTCAATAAGAGCCCGGGAGTTTTCAAGGCCATTTTCTAAGAGGACAGGTGGGCCCTTTTGTAGATGATAGAAAGATCTGCAATAGGGTGGACACCACTGTGGGAGTGGAGGACATGAAGCATGATTTGAGGACTTTGGAAGGATGGGCAGAGACTTAGCAGTTAAAATTCAATGTCAAAAAGTGTGCTGTGATGCACCTGGGGCAAAGAACCCAAAAGCAGGATACACATTAGATGGAAGGACATTAGGATTACGGAGCAGGAAAAGGATTTAGGAGTAATAGTATCAAGTAACCTCAAGGTAGGAAACCAATGTGGCAGGGCAGTGGGTAAAACAAATGGGATGCTGGTATGTCTTGGCAGGGGCATGACCAGCAGACAGAGGGAGGTACTGATGCCCCTCTACAAAGCCATGGTGAACACCTGGAATACGGAGTCCAGTTCTGGTGGCCACATCTGTGAAAGGACATAGATAAGATAGAGGAGGTTCAGAGAAGGGCGACCAAGATGGTGCAGGGTATGCAGGATAAACTGTACAAGCAGAGATGTAGGGAATTGGGGCTGCACTCCTTGGATGCTAGAAGGGATCAAAGGGACATGATTGAAACTTTCAAATATGTGAAGGGGATCAACAAGGTGAAGGCAGGGAGTCTACTCCAAAAGAAGGATGGTGCAGTAATCAGGAGGCAAAGTTTGAGGCTGGGGGGAGGATTCAGAAGCAATGTGAGGGGACATTTCTTCATGGAGAGGGTGGTGGAGGAATGGAACAGGCTTCTGGAGGATGTGGTGGGGGTGGGAACAGTGTCAGAGTTCAAGATAGCATGGGACAGACAAATGGAGTTGTGTGGGATCGGGAAGGGGGCCACCGGCAGGGGGTCGAATAAATAAAGGGGTGGAAGAGGGCAGACTAGATGGACCTGACGGTCTTTTTCTGCTGTCAGGATTCTATGATACTACTGTCGTTTCACATGTAGGGTCACATAGAGCCTTGTGTTAGTTCTGCAGAGCTCTGTTGTGTCCCCATCTTGTTTCTCCTTAGCATGAGACAGAAAATGCACAAAACATTTAGAAATAAATGTAATATAATAAAGAAACATCAGAATTTAGCTACATTCTGATGTTTTTTCAAATAGTGGTCAGAAAGACATTTTGTTGGCAACTGAAATCCTAGGCGCTGAAGTTGGTGATAGGATCGGGTCTGCCACATTCTCTGTATGAGAACAGTGGGATTTTCTAGACTTGTGCAGCCATAGCTTGAACTCATGCTGCCATCTGCAACCTCATGTATCACTCACTGTTTCCCTGGTGTCTAGTGGCAGCCCCCACCTGCAAATCACTGTCCACTGTCCCCCTCTCTCTGGTGTCTAGTGGCACCCCCACCCTCCTTATTTATTTATTTATTTGTTTGTTTGTTTGTTTATTTAATCTAACACCAGGACTCCCACTCCCAGTGTCAGATGCCCCCCAATTCCTTATGCTTATTATTTAATTACCAACATCAGGAGGTCCAATCCCTGAGTCGGCACTTGAAGACCCCCCCCCAACAGTGTGGGACACTGAGGAGCCCACTTACACAGTCCCTAAATAATTATTGAATTAATTCTTGTAAAGAAGAAAACTGTCCCCCGATGTCTTATTTTTCAGTGCCTGAAAAAAAGAAAACAGTCCCTTGTTGTCCCTTACATCACCCTCCCCATCTCCACCCTCTAACTGAGCACCCACCAACCCACACACCCCTCTTACCTTATACTTACCTCAGGAGCTCAACAGCTGTCATCTTCTGTGGACCGGAAGCATCTATATTCTTCAAAGCTGAACTGCAAACTGAAAAATTGAGGTAAGTGCTGCATAATGTATTTCATTGGCATAGTGAACATTCTGTATGTTCATAACTTTGCCATTTTTAGCATGTTTTTCACCAAATTTTCAACATGGGCTTTTTGGGACCTCACCTCATGAACACAGTGACTGTTGTTTTGTTACTCAGCCTGAAAGGTGACTTCACAGTTGCTGCACAAAATCAGCTTTCAGGACTGATTAATGGAATGACAGTGACAGTGTTCATTTATTGGAGTCCCAAAAAGCCCATGTTGGAAATATGGTAAAAAAATTCCTAAAAATGGCCATGTTACACATGTTCATTGAAATTTTTCTATGCATGCAAGTAACTTTGGTAATTTGTAATATTTTGACTCCAGAGTTTCAGCATAGTCATTTTTCCACACCACCTCATGAACAGTGCAGCTGTCATTTTTCACATTCAGCCCAAACCATGTTTTTGCACCTGTGGCATTGAATTTTGATACAGGCTTTGACATTTCCAAGTATGGGGTTTCTGAGGCAGGGGCATACGAAGACTATCTTGAAAATGTGGGGTGAAAATATGAAAAAATTCCAAAGTTATGACCATTTATTCCAGTTTCACTATGCCTGCTCCTAACTTCAGGAATGTAAAATATTTTTACACCAGATTTTCAACAAAGCCTTCTTATAACCCTACATCATGTATGTCACAGCTGTCATTTTTCAAATCCTGCCCAAAATGTGTTTTCATGCCTGTGGCAAGGAATGGCATTGTTGTTGTGCAGAATTATGTTTTGACCGGGATTTGAAAATGTTCTTTACTGGCTACATGAGGCGGGGTGTAAGATGTATATGCTGATAATTTGGTCACGCATCTACGGAGGGTGCACAAGGTCTGTTGTTTCACTAATTGCCCTAACTGATGCGTAACAAAGTTTTTTGCAATGAATATATATAATATCCATTTAATTCTTGCTGTTTGTGCTATTATAAGGATGCTTAGTAAAAGTTTAATCACTGCAGTTCTTTGCTTTGGGGAAAATATAAAATTGCTATTACTAATTGCATGAAAGCTGTAAAAAGGCAGACTACTTTGTGTATAACAAGAACAAGAAGTCACTTACACAAACACGATATTGCTTTCCATGCAGACACTGTTAGACACTTTCACTACAAGCAATGCCCAGAGGATCTGCAACTGTCCTGTTTGAGCTGTAGAGATGCTGTCAAGTTTTGCATGTGTCACATTTATTTATTTAGGTTTCAGACTAACACCTTTCAGCCAGGTGCTCTTTCACATAGGTTCCACGTCAAGGTACATAGACAGTTACAAATGCAATTACAATGGGGAGACAGATAAGCAAGAGTACAGCATTGCAGGCAGAGAGGAAATTTAATGAGTTACAAGGTGTCACAAGCATTAGACAGGGTATTTCAGGAATAAGGAATAATTAAAACTGTATGTAAAAGCACAACCAAACTAGTGTTGATAGGTCATTCATTACAGTACAATAAGGGAGAGCAGCCCAGAGGGCCTTGTCAAGGTTAAGAAAACATTAATATGAACAAGCTAGCAGGAAAAGGCCATTTGGTCTATCAAGTCTGCTCATATTGCAGGGTCCACAGCTTGAGCTAATGTCCCTGCCCTCCCTCCCCACTCCCCCCATCCTCCCTACCCATGATTCTTATCTTCCCCCATGCCTATCCCAGTCTCTCTTAAACTGTTCACTGTCTTTAATGAGATGACCTCTTCCTGCAGCACATTCCAAGTGTTCACCACCCTTTCTGTGAAGAAGTGCTTCCTGACATCCCTCCTACACCTCCCACCCTCCAGCTTAAGACTGTGCCCTCTCGTGATATGGTTGCCACTCAGCTTAAAGAGACTTTCCTTATCAACATTATTTATCCCTTTCAAGTACCTGAATGTTCCATTCATGTCCCCTCTCTCTCTCCTGTCTTCCAGGGAGTACATGTTCAGTGCCCTCAACCTCTCCTCGTATGCCTTGCCCTGCTGACCAGACATCATCTTTGTAGCCCTCCTCTGTACCTTTTCCAGCAGGTTAATGTCCTTCCTGAGGTGTAGGCACCAGTACTGAACTCCATACTCTAGATGCGGCCTTACCAGTGACCTGTACAAGAGCAGTATAACCTCCTCTCTCCTACTACTGATCCCCCTAGCTATGCATCCCAGCATCTTGTTTGCCTTTGCTGCTGCTTTCTTGCACTGCAAGTCCAAGAGAGTAACATCTTTCAGAAAAAGAGATGTGCAAGAACAAGGGGGCACAATTTGAAGATATAGGGGGATGGCTCTGGGGTAATGTGAGGAAGTATTTCTTCACATACAGGGTTGTAGAGGCATGGAACAGCCTTCCTGAGGAGGTCGTAGAGTCAAAAATAGTTGGAGAATTCAAGAATGCATGGGACAGACATAAGGCAATTCTAGTGGGGGGTGTAGGAGGAAGTAGGCTGTTGGTTAACTAGGATCTGCATCTTATCCGTTAGGTAGGGAAATGAGCAGACTAGGTGGGTCAAGCGGTCCTTATCTGCCATCAGATTCTATGTTTCTATGTTTCTATGTCTGAATAGCAGATCAAAATGGGTGTTCATTGCTTTAGCTACATTGTCAATTTGATTGGCATAACATAGAGTACTGTCTAAAGTGACACCTAGATACTTCAACAATTTTGTCTATCCAAGTGCAACGCCTGGACAGTTGTTTGGTTTTATGTTTGCTGTGTGAGTTCTGAAATAGCATTATTTTTGTTTTTTTGTAGTTTAGTACAAGTTTCTTTGAATTGAACCAGGCCTTGACTTCCACAAAACTGTTCTGAAGCTGGTTCTCCAGATGGGAGGGATCTGAGTTGCTTGTGAAAATTACTGCATCATCCACATACAACAAAATCTGGTCAGGGCATGAAGCCAGGAGTTTATTTAAGAAAATACTGAAGAATAGGGACCTCAGAATTGACCATTGAGGGATGCCTGACTGAACAGGTTGCTTATTTGAGAGGATCTCTCCGATTCTGACCTGTTGCGTACAGTCATTGAGGCAGCTATTAAACCATCTTGAGGTATCCTGGGTTGGTCACACAAGGATGACCCAAGCTGTTTTATGGACTTTATATCTCATTTAAAGTAGGGGCATCCTGAATTACCAGTTTGTAAACACTGTGGCCTGATTAAGTGACTTATGCCATGAAACTTAGCATTTGGAGGTGTATGGAATAAGAATAAAATGCAGTTTGAGAAGATTTGTGTGGAGTTCGTCCTTACTACTTTACTACTTCGGAATGCTTGGATAGCCCAGTCTCAGTTAGCTGTTCAATCAGTAAGGTATGATTCACCATATCAAATGCCTTGGTAATGTCAATATAGGTGATGCCAATGAGTTGACCTTGGTCCAGAGCTTGGTAGATATAGCTAGAGAATTCCAGGAGGGCAGTTGTGGTACTATGCCCTTTTCGAAATCCATGTTGCTGGGGACATTGAAGATTGCATTTGTCCAGTTAGTCTACCAGTTGATCTGCAACAATTCTTTTGAGTGCTTTGGCCTGTAGTTGCTGGGCAGCACCCTGTCTCCACTTCTATGAACTGGGGTCACCAAGGCTGTCTTCTATTTAAGGGGAAATTGGGAGAGCATGAGGGGGCAGTTTATAATCTTGGTAAGTGGGGGCAGGACATCATCAAGGGTGAGAGCAATGAATTTCAGATCAAGCGAATCCCCACATTATCTGGTTCGGCCAAGAACTTTAAATACATATTTGTTTAGCTTCCCTTTCTGTTACCACTTTAAAATAAAACAGTGGATGTGCCAGTTTCTTTTCTGGTCTGGAGCAGTGTTCTGTGTCAGTGGTGACATCAAAGAAGTTTACAGGTAGCACATGACTACGCAGTATTGAAATTATTGGCAATGGTCAAGGACAATGGTGCTATCCATGATGAGCACGGATGGTGCCATTTTTGAGTCTTTCCCTGTTTCTTCTGTAAGGTTAGCTCAAAACCTTTTACTATCCTCCCATGAGTTGGTAATGTGCTTCTGTAGTAGTTGGCTTTTTCAGAATGGCTAGCTCTGGTACAGGCATTCCTAGCTGTCTTGTATGCCTGAATATCAACTTGTTAGCCCAAGGCCCTTGCCCAAAACCACAGATGATCCAGTGTTTTCATTTGCTCTAGGTGGTCATGTGTAATCCAAGAATTGTTAATTCCCCTGCTCTTTTGTTTTTTGTAGGGGGCATGGACATCACACACAGCATTGAAGCTGGAGATGAAATAGTGCAGGGCAGTATCCACATTGGCAGCATTGTCATTTGGGGACCAGTCTTGTTGCCACAGGAGTGCTTTTAGTGGATCAAGGTGCCCCCAGGTCAGTACCCTGCTATTGATAGTTTTAGCTGGGGATTTGATGAATTTGTTTGACCACTGGCATATGATGGGAGAATGATCACTAATAGAATCGGGAAGGACTTCTGTATTAGTGATGTGATCAGGCTGATTAGTAAACACCCGGTCCAATAGTGTACTGGTCCCTGTTCTGCAATTTATCCTAGTAGGTGACTGAACTAGTTGCGAGATGTTAGCAGCAGTCAGGGCATCCTTATAGTTATTTGCACTAGGCGAGAGACAATTCACATTGAAGTCACCAAGTGGTATGACTTCAGAACTATATCCTATGTTGGGGATGCAATCCAGAAGGGGGTTTAGTCCCAGTGCTGTCAGCTTGGGGGGTATATAAACGGATGCCATAGTTGGTGCCTTGTTTTGGGCACCAAGCAATATCTTGGCATCAAGGAAATGGATGTCAGCCCCAGAGCTGGGCAGAGACAGGGCATGTCCCATAAGAGATTCTTTTAAGTATAGCACACAGCCACCACCTTTTTAAGACTACCTATCTTGTCTGAAGACTACATATCCTGGTATTGCAATGGCAGTATCAGGTATCTTAGTATCAGGGATCTTAGGAGATAGTCACATCTCAAGTACTGATAAGATGTCCGGGTTGTGCTGGGTGACACAGGTGGTGAGGGCACCAAATTTAGACAGAAGGCTACAGATGTTGATGCTTGCCAGTGTGAGTGACCTGGAGCTATTTTTGCTATTAGAACTAAGATGAGGTGGGCCAGGGTTAGGATGTTTGTTGCCCGAAATAAGGAGAAGTAGTAGTATTCGCTGCTTTACTAGTTCCTTGAGGTACTTGCTCCGAAGTAAGTGTAACCTTCTTTCTGAGGGTTGGTTGTAGATTTTCAGATGTAGTGGCCTGATGCTAGACAGTAACAGTGTCATGCAGTGATAAGTGGATATTCTCAGCGGGGGAGGGGCATGAGACTAACCAGGTGTGATTTAACATACTGGAATTAATATCCATACTATTTATTGCAGTGCCAGTAGTTACTGATGCGTAAGCATACACTGGGTTTTCATTAGTGAGAACTAAAGGAGGATGGAGGGAGCACACACTGCCAGTGCCTATAAGGGAGGTCAGCATGTAGAAGGTTAATAGCTAAGGCAAGAGGATGGTTGGCACCATTATGTTATATAGCAGTGGATTGAGAGTGCACAACCAAGTGTTTACAGGTTAGGATCTAAAAAGGAGGTGGCTATACCTGTGAGTACTAATTACAGTGGGTGCTTCTAAAGTAAGGGTTTTGTTCCTAGCATGGACAATGTAATAACTAGCAGTAGGGAAGCATGGCATATATTAACTGAAGGGCAGAAGAAGAGAGGGGGCAGAGTGTAACAGGGGCAAGGAAATAGTGTGGTCCTTTAAGACCGCCAGGCTACTAGGGTTTGGAGTTAAATGACAGGGTGGGAAGAAAAGAAGGGAGCAGCTTAGGTCAGTTTAATAGAGGCCGGGGCAGGAGTGGGCAAGTGGCAGAAAATTCACATGGAGTGGAAAAGCGAAGCAGCAGAGAAAAGCTGAGCAGTAAGTCTATTGCTGCATGAAGCTGCCAGTTATGGTTAGGCAGAGTTGCAGTCCAGCCAATAGCAGGCAGTGCTGTGGCTGCAAAAGCCAATGGAAATCAAGGGCTAGGATTCTGAGAGGAGCATACCTGGTTCTGTGGGTGAGGCAGGTGGTGGGGTCCTGGTGAGTGGCTGACCAGAGAAGAGCTCTAAGCTGCAGCCACAGGATGGCTCTTGAATGCCTGGGCAAGGTGCTTCCTGGAAGAGGTAGAGGAATTAGGGATTAGATCTATTATAGCACACCTCACAGGGCACCAATTTACTTAAGTGGTAGGTGGGTCGAGCTGGGGAGGGCACAAAGAAAACAAAAGGGAATTGAGAGAGATAGAGAGAGATCAAGCTGAAAGAAAGGGAAATACAGAGGGAAAATGCAGGCTGGGGGGTGTCTGGCCTTTGGTGCCAGAGACACTTAGCTCAGTGAAGCTGAGGGGTGTGCAGGTTTAGAAGTGGGGATAGAGGCAGACAGAAAGGAAGAAAACATATAAAAAAATAAGTGTGGCAAGGAGAAGCTAAGTCCAGCAGCTGAGGGCAGCAAGGATTAAAGAAAACTAAAAAAGACAGAGGAGGCAGCAAGTGGGTAGGCAAGCACAGGCTGCCCAAAAAGAATAAAAGAGATGAACCAATGGAGGAGTGAGAGACATTGAAATCAAAGCTATAGATTAATTAGTACACCAGTGGCAAGGTGCAAGACATTGAAATCAGAGCTATAGATTTTAGTACACCAGCAGAAGGGTGAAAGACATTGAAATCAGAGCTATAGATTTTAGTATACCAGCGAAGGAGTGAAAGACATTGAAATCAGAGCTATAGATTTTAGTACACCAGCAGTGGGGTGAAAGACATTGAAATCAGAGCTATAGATTTTAGTACATCAGCGGAGGAGTGAAAGACATTGAAATCAGAGCTATAGATTTTAATACACCAGCAGAGGAGTGAAAGACATTGAAATACGAGCTATAGATTTTAGTACACCAGCAGGGGGAGAAAGACATTGAAATCGGAGCTATAGATTTTAGTACAGTGTAAATTTGCAAACTAAATGGATCAATTCCTAATTCATAAACACTAAAATACGACAGTTTACATTAGCAGAGATCAGCAACACAGCTATACCATCTAGTAATATGAATAAAATACAGTGCTATCTTATGAAAACATAACCAGACAGGCCCTGTATAACATTCTATTGCAAATTCACACAGCGAGGAGAGGTGAGGCAGCACAGAAAATCTGAGCAGCAAGTCTATGACTATATGAAGCTGCCAGGTGTGGTGAGACAGAGGTGCAGTCCAGCCAATAGTAGACAGTGCTGTGGCTGCAAAAGCCAATGGAAATCACAGGCTGGGATCCTGAGTTGAGTGTACCTGGTTCTGTGGGCAGGCAGGTGGGCAGGTCCTGGTGAGCGGCCAACCAAAGAAGAGCTCAAAGCCACAGCCACTGGATGGCTCTTGAATGCCTGGGCAGGGCACTTTCTGGAAGAGGAAGAAGGATTAGGGGTTTGATCTATTATAGCACACTCCCTAGGGCAAAACTTTACTTAAGTGGTGGGCAGGTTAAGCAAGGGAGGGCACAAAGAAAACAAAAGGGAGCTGAGAGAGAGAGAGAGATCAAGCTGAAAGAAAGGCAATATAGGGGGAAAATACAAGCAGGGGGGAGAGTGCCTGGCCTTTGGCACCATAGACACTCAGCTCAGTGAAGCCAGGGGCAGGCAGGTTTAGAAGTGGGGACAGAGGCAGGCAGAAAGGAAGAAAGAAATATCAAAAAGTAAGTATTGCAAGGAGAGGCTAAGCCCGTAGCTGAGGGCAGCAGCAAGAAAAACTGAAAGACAGAGGCAGGCAACTAGTGGGTAGGCAAGCACAGACTGCCAAAAAGAGATTAAAAAAGATGAGCCAGTGGAGGAGTGAAAAACATTGAAATCAGAGCTATAGATTTTAGTACAATGTAAATTTGCAAACTAAACAGATCAAATCTTAATTTGTAAACACTGTAAAATATGACAGTTTACATTAGAGAGATCAGAAACACAGCTATAACATCTAATAATGTGAAAAAAAAACAGTGCTGTCTTATGAAAACATAACCAGACAAGCCCTGTATAACATTCTATTGCAAATTCACATGGAGAGGAGAGGGGAGGCAAAGCAGCAGAGAAAAGCTGAGCAGCAAAAGTCTATGGCTGTATGAAGCTGCCAATTACAATTAGGCAGAGGTGCAGTCCAGCCAATAGCAGGCAGTGCCATGGTTGTAAAAGCCAATGGAAATCACGGGCTAGGATCCAGAAAGGAGCGTACCTAGTTCTGTGGGTAGGCAGGTGGGTGGGTTCCAGTGAGCGGTGAACCAGAGAAGAGCTCCGAGCTACTGCCGCTGGATGGCTGTTAAATTCCCTGGCAGGGCACTTCCTGGTTCTGTGAGCAGGCTGGCCAGCGGGTCCCAGTGAGCGGTGAACCAGAGAAGAGCTCCGAGCCACAGCCTTTGGATGGCTCCTATATCCCTGGGCATTGCGCTTCCTATTTCTGTGGGCAGGTAGGTGGGCAGGTCCCAGTGAGCAGTTGACCAGAGAAGAGCTCCGAGTCACAGCCACTGGATGGCTCTTGACTCCCCAGGTAGGGCGCCTCCTGGTTCTGTGGGAAGGCAGATAGGTCCCGGTGAGCAGCTGACTGGAGAAGAGCTCTGAGCCGCAGCTGCTGCATTGCTCTTGAATGCCTGGGCAGGGCGCTACCTGGTTCTGGGGACAGGCAGGTGGGTGGGTACCAGTGAGAGGCTGACCAGAGAAGAGTTCTGAGCTGCAGTCACTGGGTGGCAGTAGAATGCCCAGGCACAGCACTTTCTGGTTCTGTAGGCAGGCAGGCAAGTGGGTCGTGGTGAGTGGCTGACCAGAGAAGAGTTCCAAACCACAGCTGTTAGATGGCTCTTGAATGCCCGGGCAGGGTGCTTCCTGGAAGAGGGAGAGGGATTAGGCCTTAGCTCTATAATTTGTTAACATTTTTGTTATGGTAACATACTTGGTGTTAGCTTGGGTGCAACTGGCAGTTTTAAGGTTCTGTTTTCTAAAGTCCTCATTACTGTCATTTACACCTTCTTGTATTTTTATGCAGTCAGATTTACTGATAGTGGAAGCACTTCTACTCTTCTTTAGGCCTGGGGAAATTAAATTTTCTGACAGCTGGCAATTTGCAAATATTGGGCTTGTGCTTCTCCTTCTGTTTCCCAATGATAAATGTAGTTGAAGCTAGACACAATGATGGGCCCAGGCAAGGCAATTGTTAGCACACCTGCAACAGCACAGAGAGAGCCTACTAACTTTCTGCCTATGGTGACAGGTACCACATCTTCATAGCCCACTGTTGTCATGGAAACGTCTGCCCACCAAAAAGTGTCAGAAATGCTCATGAAATGAGAGGTGTCCTCATCTGCTTCTGCAAAGTATACAGTACTGGAAAACAAGATGACACCAATAAAGAGGAACAATACTAAATGAACTAATTCTCTCATGTTGTCTTTAAGAGTCTAACCTAAAATCTGCAGCCCTTTGGAATGCCTGGAAAGTTTAAAGATTCTGAAGACACACACCAGCCTGACAACTCAAAGAATCGCCAGAGACATTTCTTGTTGACCTTGCTGACTATCCTCCTGCTTTTCAGCCACCTCAGTTCCTAGGGTGATGGAATAAAGTATGATTGCCACAATATCAATCATGTTTATAAGGTTGAGTGAAGAAACTAGCTTTGCTTGGACAGGCAAAAAACCTTACTAGGATCTCAAAGGAAAACCAAATGATGCAGAGTGTCTCAGCAATAAAGATGGAATCCGTGAAATGTAATAATTTATATCTTGTGCTGTTGTTAAACGGATGAAACTTACCTCCACTTATATTATATATATATATATATATATATATATATATATATATATATATATATATATATATTTGTACAATAGGGAGAGTGATAAATGAGTGTTATAAAACATGTATTCTCACTGTGGTGACATCACCACAAGTGATAAATCATGTTGTGACATCACGACTAGTGATAAATCATGTCATGACATCACCACTGTGAGAAATATTCACTGCTGCCTGCAGTCAACTCAGTTACCATGACAAAACATTCTCAGGTGTTTCCTATACTCTGACTCACTCCCAACCCATTGCTATGATACACTCATCTTGACTGCAGCCAGAATTCTAAAGCAGAGAGTTTCACAAAACAATTTAATTCTCACTGCTGCCAGCAGCCAACTCAGTTACCATGGCAAAACATTCTCAGATGTTTCCTATACTCTGTCTCACTCCCAGCCCATTGCTGTGATACTCTCACCTTGACTGCAGCCAGAATTCTAAAGCACGCAGCTTCATAAAGCAGTCTTTTTCACTGCTGCCTGAAGCTAACTTACTTAGCATTGCAAAAAACACTCAGCTTTTCCCACAGAGTTTGTAACACTGCCAGCCCATTCAGAAAATCTCACACACAGAAACAGCAAACACAGAAACAGCAACAGAACACAAAAAATCATAACAATACTTCTGAAATTCGTGAGTATCCAGAGCTCACTCTGCAGGAGTGAAGATAGTTTCCATATCACACTCCTACCAATCATTTATCCACTCTCTTTCTCTCTCTCTCTCTCTATATATATATATATATGTATATCTTTTTTGAAAGAAGCATCATTGTAACTGATCCTGTTGCTATAATTCTGGCTGATCCAGAACTCTCCAGATACTCAAACAGAAGCCACATTTGCCTCTGGAATTCATTTGCTGGTAAAGGGCACTCCTATTCTTTGGTAAAACCTTCATCCTCTCTGAACATTTCCATAGGTTAATTGCCAAGCTCATAATACCTCATTTCTTCAGAGGATATATCTAAGGTCACATTAGTAGGCCTTGTTAGCCTGACACCAGACTGGTAATAGTACAAAATGGCGTAAAAACTGGATCTGTTTCTGTCTGAGGAATACTAATTTCTTAGTGCTGAAACTATCTCAATCTCTTTTTAGAGTCCCCTAATAAATGTTTCAGGGAACTGTGCTAAGGTTTTGATTTGGGTCTCAAACCTAAGCCTGGAGATGTTCATGACCACAGGTTCACAACATTCATGGTCAATTTCTGGGTCACAGGTGTCTTGTGGGTGACCTGGCAAAGTTGCTGCTTCATCTGTTAGGTCTCTCTAGTAGCAACTGTCAACTTTTTAATGGGTTTTAAGGTGGGTCCTCTGGATGACGTTTAGGTAGAGAACTTTGATTACTTGCAACAGTTCACCTTTGTAACATCATTTTCATCTGCAAGCTACCGTAACTGTTATCCATTGAGTCGCTAGATGGGAAAGTTATTTCAGTGAGAAGCGTTGCTGGAATTAAAACATTGTGTAGTGCATAAGTAATGTTGCAGAATGGACAATTTTTATAACCTGTTAACTTGGTTATTGACTTGTCCAAAGGTCTTAAGGGTGGAGTGTTATGCAGCTGTACTGCCAGAGCAAGAAAGCTTTCCTGGGCATTGGCACAAAGTCTGGAGGACTTTATTAGATAACAGTTCTGTTGCATTTTGCAGAGACTGCATATTTGAATATTTGAATAGAGCAAAGAATTAGTGATTCCTAGTTTAAGTGAAACAGAGCTTGTGATTTTGCATTGGGATCACTGAACTAACACCTTGATGGTTTTGGTTTTGATAATGGATGATAGAATACTGAGGGCCAGATATTCAAAACTTTGCTCTGGGGCTAAAGTAGCACTGCCTGGCAGGCAAAGATAGCCCGGAGCACAAAGCAAGCTATATTCAAAAGGAATAGTCTAGGGCAAACAAGCTCTGAATATAGCATAGGAATGAGGTTGACAAACTGGGCTGGAGCGCAGGAAACGTAGTCCTGGAATAAGACAGCTCTAGATACAGCAACCTGGAAGTGCAGACCACAACAGCAACACAGTGCACAGTGGCGTGAAGGTAGGTAGAAGCGACCTATGTGGCCAATGTGTGTTTCCAGTAATCACGTGGACCTAAGGTACAGCTGCAGGGGCCTTAGGAAAGTACAGTGTGCAAAACAGTATAATATTCCTGAGCCATTCAAGTGGAGCTAGCATGCGCGGGATTAGCGCAGATCTAAGCTGTTTGTCTAGTGCAAACACTTTTGCCTGGTGCTAAACTTTGCCATATTCAAAAGTGACATGCAAATGATCATACTTAGGTAGTCTCTGGGCAAACAGCCACATTAGCATCCCATTATGCCCTGATTTGCATGCAGTTTGCCCAGCATTACTGCAGGGTCCCACAGCTCCACCTGTAGGTCAGTATGGAAGTATTGTGGCTGGCCAGGTCCGACCGCAGCTCCACCTGTAGGTCAGTCAGGCAGTGCATGATGATAGCTGCAGGCTACATGTGAACAGTACAGCATAGCATAGCATATCATATCCCAGAGGACAACACAGCATAGGTACAGGTGGTGGTGGTGCTGCATGCAACCATCACACTGTAGGTCATGCTACAGTGCACAGCAGACACTACAGTAGCAAGGGGGCTGGTCGTGTGAGGGACACAGCAATGCCTATGATATGTAGGGCAGTGATGACCACTGCACTGTACACAGCGACAGGCCCAGCTTGCAGGTGATTACTGACAGTGGACAGTACGGTTACGCTGTTGTGTGATCCACAGATGCTGCACCTGTGGCATGGGATGCCCACAGTGACATATACATGGCCAGCTGTGTGTGCTGTGGCATCTGTACAGTTGTGCAGTATGTGGCTGTGGGGGCACGTAAGAGCCGACAGGCACACAGTTGGTGGGGTATTCCCACTACTGGCCCATGTGCACTGCATGATGTGTCCCAGCCTTGTGGCCACACCTGGGCTGTGGTGAGGTCTGGCCACCCACCCTCCCCATAATGGCCACCATACCCACAGTGCTGCATGTGTGTGATGGCATCTGTTCTTCACCACAGACATATGGTCTGCAGGTGTGTGCTGTATGGCCACACTACCATGATGTCCCCTGTGGGTCAGATCACCCGTTACTGCCTGTGCTTGGCAGGGACTGTTGGCACTGTTGGCATCATGGTGGTGCCATAAAATTCCATCAACTACATTGTGTAGTATGCTATTGCATAATAAAGCAAATTTCAGTCAATTTCATGCTTTGTGAACATTTACAGTAATAGGGCCAGATATTCAAAACTTTGCCCAGGGGCTAAAATAGCACTGCCCTGTGTGCTAAATTAGTCAGGATCCAATAGCCTGCTATAATCAAAAGGGATATCCCTTGTGCTAAACCTTCTGAATATAGCATGCTAAGGAAGCCGGGCAAACTGGGCTGGGAGTGCAGTGCAAAAATAGTCCAGGTATAAGACAGCTCTGGATATAGCAACCAAGAAGTGCAAACCACAACAACATCCCAGTTCACAGCGACGTGAAGGAAAGAAGGAAGGTAGAGGTGAACTATGCAGCCAATGTGTGTGCTAGCAAAGAAGTGGAGTTAGTAAAGCTGCAAGTAGCAGAGCATGTGAAATTATATTGTGCAAAGTTTCTGAAATGTTTGTACAGCAGAAACACATTTGCGCAGGTTTGGCTTGGAGTTAAGCTATTTGCCTGGTGCAATCATGTTTGCCCAAGGTAAAACTTTGCTATACTGAAAAGTGACATGCAAATGAGCCTACTTAGGTAGTCCAGATTAGCATCTCATTATGACCTGATTTGCATGCAGTTTGCCTAGTGCATTACAGGGTCCCACAGCCCCACCTGTAGGTTGGTCCAGAAGTATAGGGGCTGGCTGGGTCTGCCCACAGCTCCACCTGTAGGTCAGTCTGGAAGTACAAGGGCTGGCTGGATCTGCCCACAGCTCCACCTGCAGGTCAGTCTGGCAGTGCATGGTGGTAGCTGCAGGCTATAGTTGTATAGTACAGCATAGAATATTGTGCCCCAGGGAACTACACAGTACAGGCACAGGTGGTGGTGCTACATGCAATTGTCAAACTGTAGTTGATGCTACAGTGTACAGCAGACACTACAGTATCAAGGTGGCCAGCAGTGTGAGGGACACAGTAACGCCTATGGTGTGTAGTATAGGGCAGTGATGACCATTGCACTGTACACAGTTACAGGCCCAAATTGTAGGTGTTTACTGACAGTGGACATTACTGTTATGCTATTGTGTGACCCACAGATGCTGTACCACTTGCATGGGATGCTCACAGTGACATATTCAAGGCTGGTTGTGTGTGCTGTGGTGTCTGTACAGATGTGCGGTATGTGGCTGAGGGGGGCACATGCCATCAGACAGGCACACTGGTGCTGGGGATTCCCAACACTGGCCCATGTGCACTGCATGGCTTGTCCCAACCTTGTGGCCACACCTAGTCAGTGGAGTAGCCTGGCCACTTGTACACCCTCCCCTCAACACTCTCCATGCCCACAGTGCTGCATGTGTGTGCTGGCGTCTGTTGGTGTCCACTGAAGGGTGATCTGCAGATGTGTGCTGTATGGCCACGCTGCCATGGTGTCCACTGGGAGCTTGGTCACCACTTACTGCCTGGCATGGCTGTGACTGGTGGCAGATGATGGCATCATAGGGATGCCATCAGTGAACAGCATGTTTCTTCTATGTCTGGCTTATTTCTATGTCTCATACTTATTGGTTAGGATAGCGCAAAAGTCACACAAAGCCACAAGTCATGCAAAGCTGGTTTGCCCAGAGTTAAGACTACCTTTTCTTGGGTGGCAATTTGCACCATGCAAAGTGTTACGCTAAGTTGTGCAAAAACACTTTGCGCAGCACTATTAGTTGAATATAGCATTGCACCTGTATTCATGTACATGCCCTCTCAGTTTTCCCCTTACATACATTATAATTTTGCCCAGAACTAATGCAGTTTGCGTGCGCTATTTGACCTTTTGAATGTAATGGACCCGCGCTAACCCTGCTCAAAGAGTTTGCACCCAGCACAAAGTTTTGCATATTTGGCCCCTAGTGTCTGAATACTCAGCTTGCCTTATGCAAAATTAACCAAATCTATCATTGTAGAAAGTTTCTCTTTTTTCCAAAATTTCCTCCCCTGACTCCATGCATAAACCAAGGATTTATTTGTATTATATTTTGTATAGCAGGCTAAGCATGTGTTTTTTTTCCTTCATAATAATCCTCAAAGGTAAAATGTCAAGGCTTACAACTATCTCTGCAATCTGGCATTGAAGTGCATGTCAAAGGATCGGACTCTCTACTTTGCACTTGTGTCCCCCGTTACTTGGAAACAGAGAATCCAATTTAAAGGAGACATGCCCAATTAAATACTGCAGTCAGCAGTTTCAGCAGCAATACATGTCTTCGATGTTTCTATGTTAGAGTGTGGCCTGGGACCTGTTCAGGTGAGTGAGGGTGTGTGGGGAGTGTGGGCGGGGTGTGTGGGGTGGTGGATGCTTAGTGGGAGGTCAGGGTGGGAGTCAGATCAGCTAGAGACCCTTTTATTTTTTACAGGTGTGAAATAAGAAAGACATTGAGGGATGTTTTCTTTACTGCAGCTCAAACTAAATACATGAGGTCAATCCAAGGGTGGGGTGCCACTAGACACTAGGGAGTGTGGGCGGGGGTGTGGGGTGGTGGGTGCTTAGTGGGACATCAGGGTGGGACTCAGCTCAGTGAGAGACCCTTTTATTTTTTACAGGTGTGAAATAAAAAAGACATTGAGAGATGTTTTCTTTACTTCAGCTCAAACTAAATATGGGATGGCAATCCAAGGGTGGGGTACCACTAGACACCAGAGAAAAAATTTAAAAGTATGGGATGGCAATTGGAGGGGTGTGGGGTGCCACTAGACACCAGGGAAAAATGGAAATGTTACAGGGATGATGATTGGAGGGGTGGAGCCACTACACACCAGGGAAAGATAAGTACATTACATGGTCAGTAATCAGAGTGTGGGGGTGCCACTAGACTCCAGAGAAAGAAAGACATATAATCAGGATGGTGATCAGAGGGTGGGAGTTGCCACTAGACACCAGGGAAAAAAAAGCAGTTATGCCTTGTTAAACGTTCTATGTTATTTTGTAGAACTTTACGACATTTAATGTTTGTGCTGTTTTATGCATCCTCTTCATATTTTTTTTTGAGTGGTTTACATGTTATTCTAGCAGTACTCATTAAGATTGTCCCTTAAGTGTAAATATTAAGCAAGTTATGGTGTGTTTAAGTGTAAATGTATAAAAGAAAAAAAAAAAACAATTAAGTCCAAAATAGTTTTCTGTAGGATGGGATCCTTTTTCATATGAACAAAAAAGGCCATATGAAACAAGTGGAAGCGAGTCAGAAAAAGGATGTGAAAATGAAAAATAAACACATATGGGAGTAATTTTTACAAAAATAAAATGCAGAATCCGCCTAACAGGGTCCCTATGAGCAAGATACATGTATTGGTTTCCATCAATCATGTCATTTTTGTGGGTTTTGAAATTAAAATAAAAAGGAAAACAAAATGGCAGCATACGAATCAGGATTTTTTTCATAAGAAAAAGGATTAGCCCCCATATGAAACAGAATGTTGATTCCTATGGCCAAATTCTTTTTTCTTTCAAAACTTCTATCCTGAAGTACTTATTGAGCATGCTCATAACCCAAAATGTTAAAAATTAATAACTCTGGAATGGATTATTTTTTTTTCACCAAACCAGTGAAAGCCACTACTGTGGGCCAGGCCCTTTCTACCGTGAAAATGTCAGACCAAACTTCCAAACTGTCTGGGTGCTAGGGGCTGACAAAAAAAGCCAAAACACCTTGAAAAGAACATTTTGTTTGTTATCCTGATCTCAGAATCTGCACATTTGACTAGAAAGAAACTTGGCATGTCAGAAATTTGACCCACAAGACCACGCGAGCAAACTTTTGTGAACATCCATTAAACAGTTGTGAAGTTACTAAAGTACACAAATTGAGGTTTAACATTAAACACCCTACTCAACCCTAAGTATAGTGGCACAAGCATGCCACTAAGATGTTTTATAAGGCGAACTGAGCCTGGATTGTCTTGAATGGTATACACAGAAGAAATTTACGTATATAACAGGGTTACGTAACAGGTACCTGTTGAATACATGATTTATTTTTACAAGAGCTGTTTGACATTGGGTAACCTCACGAGAGGCATAAGCAACGAGTGATGTGCCCATGGTCAAATACCTCAAGTGAAAATAAATCATGTATTCCAAAAGTCCCTTTTATGTATTTCATTTATGCAATGGGGATCCTTTAGGGTAGTGCAGGGAGTTTTGTTTTAAATTGTTTATTTAATTTTTAATGTAAACTTACATGGACTTTTTGTGATGTTCCAGGTGTATCTCCACCTAGCATACTGGTAGCCAAGTGGGTGCTATGGATGCTGCAACTTATATTACGGCCAGTACATATTGAAAAGTTTGATGCACAGTTCTTTTGTTTTTGCTTTTTTTTTGGGGGGGGGCATTTGTTTGACAAAAAAGTGAATGAAAATTGAATTTTCTGCCATTTTTTGCTGATTATAAAAAAATCTTAAAGGTATCTACAGTATAAATGAAACACCTCTCATTTTTTTAGGGATTTTTGTACTGAACAACTTTTGTGCTCAAAGTACCATGCTATCATTTTTCGTTTTAAAGTTATTTGTATTTGTTTGTTGAAAAAGTGCAAAAATTGAATTTTCTGGTGTATTTTGATAATTATAAAACTATAAATATGTATATGTGTGTGTGTGTGTGTGTGTGTCTATGTGAGTCTCTCTCTCTCTCTCTCTCTCTCTATATATATATATATATATATACTTTGTATATATATATATATATATATATATATTATATATACACACATGTACTATAAATTAAACACCACTTATTTTTAGATATTTTTGTGCTGAACAAATTTTGTGCTCATAGTACCATGCTATCATTTTTCACTTTAAAGTTAACTTATGTACATTTGTTTGTCAAAAAAGTAATATATATATATGTACATATGTATGTATATAGATATATATCTTTGGTTTTTTGCTAATTATAAAAAAACTAAAAGGTATATATACATGAAACAGCACTCATTTTGTAGATATTTGTGTGCTGGCTACATTTTGTGTTCACAGTACCATGCTATCATTTTTCACTTTAAAGCTATTCACATTTATATGTCAAAAAAGTAAATAAAAAAAACTTTGATTGGCAGATGTTGTTTATTCAACATATGTTGAATAAATCTAAGATTCTAAAATTTATTCAACATCTTTGAAAATAAATGGATTTATTTAATAGCTTCTGAGTCCACACCTATAGCATATATATATATATATATATATATATACATATATATATATATATATATATATATATATATATATATATATATATATATATATATATATATATATATATATATATATATATATATATATATATGTGTGTATATATATATATATATATATATATATATATATATATATATACACATATATATATATATATTATTATAAGGTGCAATTGCACCCTTATAGTTAGGTTGAGTAGGCAGTTTAATGTTAAACCACAAATTTTGCACTTTAATAGCTTTGCAACCATTCAATGGATGTGCACAAAATTTGGAATTCACAGTCTCAGATGGCAATGTCTTGATTTGCAAAGTTGCATTTTGATTGGATTTGTGGGTTTTGCACAGCGAAGGGTCAAAAAATGTGTTTTTTGCTTTTTTGGGCAAATGTCAGAGTCATTGTTTGACACTGCACTGTGTGCACACCATTTGGAATTGTAGCCTGACATTTTCAGCATAGTAGGAGGTTATCCTATGGAACAATCCAGCACTGGCTTTGTGAACAAATGTTAATTTGTTCCAAAGCTATTAAATGATAAAATGTGTGGTTCTGAGCATTTTTAGTTCAGTCTTTGGGATAGATGCACAGTTTTGATCAAGGATTCCTGGTTGTGAAGGGCTCACAATCAAGGACTGAAAAAAAGGGTTGGTAATGCTCGAAAAAACCCTTTTCTCAAGAAAATTCCTGTTCATCGGCTGCCATTTTGTTTTCTCGCTTAACTGGGGGGAGAAAACAAAATCTCGGAACTTGTCCCAGGGACATTTTTTGTTAAACCAAGACATGGGTGTGGCTTAGGGGGATGTCCCATGCTTGCCCATGGCTTTGATTTTGTGTATTTATTTAAAAAAAAGGCAGTTTTAAAAATTATAAATCCCTCTTAGTGATCCTTTTTCATAGCGATCCTTTTTGTGAGGATTGGCTGAGAAAAGGATCCACAGAGAGGGATTTTAAATTTTAAAATAATCATTTCCTAAATAAAGTACACAAAACCAAAGGCATTGGTGGGTACAAGACATCCCCCTAAGACAAATCCATGCCTTGGTTTTATATACTTTGTTTAATTTTAGTGGCTACTTGTCACATCTCCCTGGTGTCCAGCAGTACTACTTCCATTCTCCATTACCCCACTTATTTAAATGTATATGTGGCTACTTGCCATGTCTCTGTGGTGTCCAGTGGTACCCCCCATCCTCCATTGCCCCAGTTATCATTGGTGGCAGTGGGTTCCCTATCTGTGCCAATTCATTTTATTTTTCCTGTAAAAGGTAGAAAACCATCCCTCATTGTCTTTTGTGGCCGTTTCATCTGTAAAGAAGAAAACCGTCCATTGCCGATCAAACCTGTACCCCCCATCTAACCCCCCACTATTCACCCACCTCCCCACACACTCTTGACATCTCCCCAGACTGCCACTCACCTCAGGAGGTCCCTGGTTTGACACCTGCTTCTGCAATCAAAGATATATCTTACTGCTGGAACCAGCTACTGCAGGCTGAACTAAGGTAAATGTGGTGCTATGTATTTTAGTGGGGAAGGGGGTTCAACCTTTGGCCATAACTCAGACATTTATTAACATTTTGGCCCAAAATTTTCAACGTGGTCTTTTGGGAGCCCCACCATCAGAACAATATGACTGTCATTAGGCAACTCTCACCAGAATGCTGATTTCATGGTTAGTTGGTGAAATCACCTTTCTGGTGGGATTTGCATAATGACAGCCAAATTGTTCATCAAGTTGGGTCATAAGAAGGCTATGTTAAAAATCTGGGGTCAAGATGTAGAAAAATGACTGCCTTATGGGCATGTGGAGTAATCTCGCTACGCATGCTCATAACTTAGTAGATTTTTAATATTTTCACCCCATATTTTCAACATACTCTTTTTATTACCTCATCTTATGAGTGTCACAGCTGTCATTCATCAAATCCTGTCCAAAACTTGATTTTGCACCTGTGGCATAGATTGGTGTTGCGGTTGTGCAGAATTATGTTTTGGCAGGAATTTCAAAGTTTTCTGTGCTATATACATGTGGTGAGGTCATAAAAAGGCTATGTTGAAAATTAGTGTTCAAATAAGGATAGTGTTATACTATCTCAATGGAGGGATGGGAGCGCAGGGTCCAAATGACACTGTGCTCCCACTGTATCATATAGATATTGTTGTTCTATCTCAGTGGAGAGATGGGAGTGCAGGGTCCAAAGGACCCTGCATTCCCACTGTAATATGAAGATACGCTATACTATATCAATGGAGGGACGGGAGTGCAGGGTCCAAAGGACACTGTAACATATAGATATTGTTGTTCTATCTCAGTGGAGAGATGGGGTGCAGGGTCCAAAGGACACTGTGCTCCCACTATATATGAAGATACTGCTATACTATGTCAATGGAGGGATGGGAGTGCAGGGTCCAAGGGACCCTGCCCCCCTAAATAGGATACTATTATACTATCTCAAAAGTAGGAAATGAATTGCAAAAAACTTTGTTAATGCATCAGATAGGGTCAAAGCAACAAAAGTGGGGAAATGTGGCATTAAGGTTTTCAACTCTAACACCCCATTGCTTACCTTGCACAGACCCACTGGTGCAGGGTAGAGTCTGTCTTGGTGCCTGTGAATCCTAACGCACACCCCATTCAGCTATGCTGTACCCATGCCACCTAATTTTGTACTGGAATGGGGTGTGTATTAGGGTTCACGGGCCCCAAGACAGACCCGCCCCCCCCACCAGTGGGTCTGTGCAGGGTGGGCAATGGGGTGTTAGAGTTGAAAACCTTAATGCCACATTTCCCTACTTTTGTCCCTTTGACCCTAACTGATGCATTAACAAAGTTTTTTGCAATTTATATGTATTTATAACATGGCTTGCATGAAGGAGAGCAGCCAACTGGTCAAACAGCATCAGGTGACCATGGATTAAATTCCTTTTTTAATCCACACTTGGGTGAGCTGCACTTCTTCCCTCAAAGCAAGTGATGTGATTATCCCCCAAAATCATATCCCTACCCACAGATGCAGTAGTGTGGTGATGCAGAAAATGTTGCTGATAACTGTAATTTGAGTAGAAATGGAAAGATTTTCAGTAAGTAATTCTATACATATTTACATGTGATCATTAGCAGTGATGTGCCTACATTTTTTTTTGTTTACTTACCTTGTATTTTGCCTACTGCTAGTTGAAAAGAATCCAACAGAATCCTTGCATTATGAAATCAACAACTCTCTACTGGCAAGGCTATTTTCATACCCATAATGCAGTGTTTGCAACTCATGGAAGTAATGTATTCTCATAAATGGTAAAAAGCAAGTAAAACTGATGTTCTAACATGTTGTATTGATTACTATAGGAAATGAGCTGTGTTATTTTGCTTGCCTGTGTTTTGAACACCAAAAAGTATTAAAGTATGTAGGTCATTACAATATAAATAAACAACACTCTGCTCATATACTCCAGGAAGCAAATTAATATGTCAGAAAAAAAAGTGTTAGATGCAGTTATTCTTGTATTGATTATAAATTAAAATAAATTTTTATAGAATTGTGTAGTCTACAACAGATTTGTCAGTGTACATTTCTATTTTCTATATGCAGTGTTTCATTTGGTTTATATGTTATTGTTAGTAATAATGTGTTTATCATGCTTTTGTACTTCACAGAAAGATCTAACTGAACCATGAAATGTTTATTCTCAGTCTATATGTGAACTATTTTTTCAGATAGAAGGATGCACAATAAAAAATAGTCTTTTTCAGCCTTAAAATCACCCTTTCTGAGTATTATTTCTATCCTTCATGCAAACCATGTTATAAGAGCAATAACCCACTCCAGGGTGTGGGGTTATAGGCGTTTATTCCACACCTGGGGCACTGCGAGGACACTCAGCCTGCAGCCTCATGCCTCACAATGCACTCCAGGCACGGATTAATTGCCTATAACCCCACACCCACATCCTGTCATGGGTTATTGCTAATCTATATATATATATATATATGTGTGTGTGTTTCTTTTATGTTGTATACTATCATTTTGTCTTTTTTGATAAAAATTAAAAAAAATCCCATACTCTACTGTACTTAAGTAAGTACCATCGGTGTTTAACTTCCACTGAGACAATGACCAGAGATGAGCAGAAAGGAACTCACTTCAGTGTCACTTCTGAAGGACTGATACTCAACAGTGCAGCACCTCCTCATACTGAACTACAATGTTAGTTATAGATATTATCCCAAATGCCAGATGTGGGATTAGAACCCATGACCTCTCTGATATTATGGCCCAAGAGGCAAATATAGTACCTACTGAGCCATAGGCACTATTGTTCCAATATGTATTAATATTGGTCAAGACTGTTATTGTTCTAGTCTGACTTATCTGGTTATATGAAGAGGCTGATCCTTTGGTGGCATGTCTTGGGATCATGTGTGAGTAATAGTGGTGTCCCACAGGGGTCAATACTAACTAGTTTTTCAGTATTTATATGCTGCCTCTTGGGGATATTATTTACTGGTAAGCATTGACTTTTGTCTGTATGTGGATGACACCAAGCTGTACTCATCCCTCCCTCCTGAACTTGAAGTAGCAGTGTGACAAATGTGCATGTACCTAAATGAGATTTTTAAACAGATGGCCAACAGTTGGCTGAATCTAACCTGCAAAAAGAGGTTTTAGTGGTTGGTTCATAGAGGGCTGAAGTGGGGAATGCCAAAAACCAACAGGTACCCATTATTGATCTGCTATGTCTGGAGAGGGTCACTGTAGTTCAAAACATAAGAATAATGTTAAACAGTTATCTATCTTGTAAGACTGAGGTGTAACTTTACTAAGGAGTGAGATTAACAGTCTCCATAGTGCTGCCCCAGTATTCATCCACTGGGGTATCAAACAGACGAGGCATACTGATGAGTCCTGGTAGGACGAAACACATGTCTATGTCTTCTGTTAGCACCCTTTGCAAACTGGGTAAGAGGCCTTTTGGCACCATGCGATTCTGCTTAAAGTTGGACCAGCATACCATTCTGTGGTGATTTGCATATGCAGCCCATGATGCTTTGCATTGTGGGGCATGTGTGATTTTGTATTTTCTTGAAACTTGGCTTCCCAGCCAAATGCCCTTTGGGGTAACCCTTGCCTCAGCATTTGCGCACATAGGTTCTTTGTCTTTTAAATAGTTTTTTTATTTTAATGGGTTCACCACAATATATCCAAGGCACACTGCCTTAAGGGTAGCTGGTCCATCCCACTGGGGTATCAAACAAATGAGGCATATTGATGAGTCCTGGTATGACAAAACATGTGTCTATCTCTTCTGTTGCCATCCTTTGCAAACTGTGTGAGAAGCCTTTTGGCACCATGCGATTCTGCTTAAAGTTGGACCAGTATAACATTTTGTGGTGATTTTTCAAATGCAGCCCATGATGCTTTGTATTGTGGGGGCATGTGTGATTTTGTGTTTTCATTATCTTTGCCTTTGAAATAGCTTGCAACCCTGGTTGATATATCATACAGTTATCAGATCAAAGCCTGGCTACTATAATGCCCATTATGTGGGCCTTACTTTGAAGATGACTAAATATTTGCAATGTGCACAGAATAAAACAGTAAACATTTGGAGAGACTGGAGGAGCTCAACCTGTTCTCACTGGAGGAGAGGATAGATGGAGGGAAATGATTGTGGTCTTCAGGTACCTGAAAGGGGTCCTTGAAGTAAACCTGAATGGGGTCTTGCAGAGGAATGAGGAAGGGGCCACCAGGGGGCAGAGTTGGAGGTTGGTGGGTGGGAGAGAAGGAGGTGATGCTTCATTGAGAGGGTGGTGTAATCATGGAATGCGCTGCCTGAGAAGCTGGTTGAGGTATCTATGGTGGAAGGGTTCTAGAGAGGCTTGGACAGGTACAGGAGGAGAGTGAAGCTGAGGAATGACATCTCTGGGGAGGAACTCTGGGGGGGAGGGGGATCATGGGGGCCTGGAGGGTGGTAACGGTACCAATTAAGGGTACTGACTCTTGAGCAGACTTGATAGACCATGGGGCTTGCTCTGCTGGCATTTTAGTATGTTAGTATGTTTCTGTTGTGAATTGGTGCAACCACAACCAGCCTGTGCTGAGGTCATGGCCCTGGCTGCCAGTTAGGCCTAAAGTGGATTTCAAGATTCTGATGTTAACATATGAGACCAATAATGGATTAAACCCAGGATACCTCATGGACACATTCACCACGTATGCAACTGGTTTATCACGTGCTCCTCAACTGCTAGTATCTCACTGGTTGAAAATTCTGAATAGCAAAAAAAAAAAATCTTAAAAATGCATTTTCTGTCTAAGAAACTGCTTATGTTTGCTGTTCCAGACAGTGTCACACTTTTCGGCACCCTTTTTGCATTTTGTTTTGTACAGGCTACATATAGAGGTCTGGAAGAGTGCTGAGGTCCTTGCATAGGGTTTCAGACCTATGCAAGACTGGATTTGATCTGAGTTGCACCAACCGAATTTGGGAGTGGCAAGATGGCTGTAATGCTGCTCCTCTCCCTGCTCTGTTACATGTTGTTTAGTGTTTGAACGCTTTTAGCTTAAAACTTGTCATTTGCTCGCAGGTTTAAATTTGTTTAATGAAATGCATGTTATTTTTGCTCACTCCAAAACTTATAGGTTTAAGAGCAGTGCTCACTGTTGAACAGTCATGTTTGCTGACAGCTAAGTTTGTTGCCATTTTTCAGTCTAAGCACTGGGTTGGAGTGGTCGGAGATTTTCCAGCCCATTCTTACCCAGGTGCTGGTGATATCCTGCTGGCGAAATCCCTCTTATAAAGTGATTGCTAGTAACTGTTTGTGCCGGCTCGCTGGAAAAATTTTTTGTGCAGGGAATGGTGTACTTAGTTGGAGTACTGACACTCCACACCACGACGCTCTGAGCTATTGCTTAACTAAAATACCGCGCTAAAAGTGTAAACTTTTAATATTTAAAACTTGATTTCATTCTAGCCATGCATAGTGTAATGTTACAATTTTTAGTACATTTAATTGAGCTATTTTGTGATTGTTACAGATCAGCTTCAACAAAGTTGGTGTATTGCACCTGCAAGCTTTGTACTGTTTTATTGCTTTTTTGCTGATGGAGCGCCAGATAGTCAAAACTTCGCTCCCGGGCTAAATTAGTACTGCCAGGTGGGCAAAGTTAGCCTGCAGCACAAGGCAAGCTATATTCAAAAGGAATAGCCCAGGGCAAACAGCCTCTAAAAATAGCACTGGAATGAAGCTGAGCAAACTGGACTGGGAGTGCAGGGCAAGCGTAGCCCTGGAATAAGATAGCTCTGAATATAGCAACCAGGAAGTGCAGACCACAACACCAACACAGTGCACAGTGACGTGAAGGTAGGTAGAGGTGACCTATGTGGCCAAAGTGTGACCCAGCAAATGCGTGGACCCAGTACAGCTGCAGGGAGCAGCCTATGGGAAAGTACAGTGTGCAAAACAGTATAACATTCCCCGAACTGTTTGCGTGGAGCTAACACATTTGTGCAGGATTGGCATGGAGCTAAGCTGTTTGCCAGGTGCAAACCCATTTGCCTGGTGCTAAACTTTGCCATATTCAAAAGTGACATGCAAATGAGCCTACTTAGGTAGTCCCTGGGCAAACAGCTACATTATCATCCCATTATGCCCTGATTTGCATGCAGTTTGCCCAGCATTACTGCAGGGTCCCACAGCGCCACCTGTAGGTCAGTATGGAAGTACAGGGGCTGGCCAGGTCCGACCGCAGCTCCACCTGTAGGTCAGTCAGGCAGTGCATGATGATAGCTGCAGGCTACATGTGAACAGTACAGAATAGCATAGCATATCGTATCCCAGGGGACAACACAGCATAGGTACATGTGGTGGTGGTGCTGCATGCAACCGTCACACTGTAGGTCATGCTACAGTGCACAGCAGACACTACAGTAGCAAGGGGTCTGGTAGTGTGAGGGACACAGCAATGCCTATGGTACGCAGGCCAGTGATGACCACTGCACTGTACACAGTGACAAGCCCAGCTTACAGGTGATTACTGACAGTGGACAGTACTGTTATGCTGTTGTGTGATCCACTGATGCTGCACCTGTGGCATGGGATGCTCACAGTGACATATACGTGACCGGCTGTGTGTGCTGTGGCATCTGTACAGTAGTGCAGTATGTGGCTGGGGGGGCACGCAAGCTCTGAGAGGCAGACAGGTAGTGGGGTATTCAGACTACTGGCCCATGTGCAGTGTGTGATGTGTTCCAGCCTTGTGGCCACACCTGGGGTATGGTGAGGTCTGTACACCCTCCCCTCAATGGCCACCATGCCTACAGTGCTGCATGTGTGTGCTACCATCTGTTGGTCACCTCAGATGTATGGTCTGCAGGTGTGTGCTGTATGGCCACACTACCATGATGTCTCCTGTGGGTCAGATCACCCCTTACTGCCTGTGCTTGGCTGGGACTGGTGGCAGCTGTTGGCATCATAGTGGTGCCATCAGTGAACAGCATGTGTCCTCCATGTCTGGCATTTTCTAAGTGCCATAATCATATGTTAGGGTTGTGCAAGCCACACAAATTCTGCATAAACACCGTGCAAAGCAACATTGTGGTGCAAAGCTGTTTTGCCCAGGGTTAAGACCAGCTTTTCCTGGGCAGTAATGTTTTCTGCACTAAGGGTCGCGCTAAGTCACGCTAAACACCTTAGCACGGCGCTAGTCACTGAATATCTCATAGCGCCTGTATTCATGTTCACTTTGCCCCTTGCATATAATTATGATTTGCCCAATGCTAATGAAGTTTGTGTGCGCTATTTGGCCTTTTGAATATGGTAGACCCATGCTAATACCACGCTAAACTCACGAATGGTTTGCGCACTGTGCAAAGCTTTGAATATCTCGGCTGGAGAGTCTGCAATAGTAGCGGTGGGAAAACTGGCATTTGGTTTTATTTGCTGCTTTTTTATACCTCTGCAAAGTTAATAACTCAAGTTTGAAGGTTCAAAATACAGAGTTTTTATGTGACAGAACTCAGGTGTGATACAGACAGGTGATTTCTCACAAACATTCATTTGTACCACTTCAGTTACCCACTGAAATACAAATGATCAACTCTTTATGAGAACAGAATGTTAGAGTGTAACCTAATCTATCTAAACACAAACCAAGTGGGTTAGTAGTTCACTTGGAGTAAAGACAATAAGCCCAACAGATTGCTCTGCCTGGGAAGCTACTACAGACAATTAAGGACTTTGTTGCTGCACCAAAGGCTGGACAGGAGTGATGTCCATCACTCACTAATAGAAAAGAAATATCTTCACTGTTCTTCATTGTTTTCAGTTACTGCAGATCACATGTACAGATGCTGATTTAAAAAACCACTAGCCCAAACAGCATTATATGTTTAGGAAACACTAATCATGACACAGGAATTGAAGTCGTGTGTTATTGTAAATCTGTAAAACATTGGCATTTGATCTTTAAGGACCCTTGCTGGTTCTCCAGTGTACGTATCAGATGAACCATGCCTAGGGAGGTGGACCAGAACTCTGGTCAATTAACTGAGCTGTAGCATCCTTAAAATGTGTGCTGAAAGGACATTGTGGAAATCATTTGTGAGTACAGGCATTGACCTGTATTGATGCCTTTAATTAATTCTACAACAGGTTTTAAAGGATCTCAGTAACTTAAGAGGCATGAAACTATGGAGCCACAGAAAAAGCCTCCCCATCTGGAGAACTAATGGTTTGAGGAGATTTAAAACTCCCAGGTGCTTGTGGAGAATTTGGACTCCCGAGATGTAATACAAGTCAGGGCTGAGTTTATGGGATGGCAAAACCACAAGTATTGACTTCTAGCTAAACTCTGGCTTGAACTTCTTTTTCCTCATTTCCTTATGTATCAACTTTGTTTAATAGGGGTCACACAGGAGTATAAAAGGGAACCTTTTGTTGTTTGCTGGTCACCGATGAATCCTGTTCCTGGGACTCTCGCATACGTTCAAATTAAGTACAATCATCTATTTGCTCCTGTGGGAGGTGATAGTTATGGACCATGCCTGAGTGGTGTAAAACATGGCTAAATGCAGCTACAGTACCTTGAGTTTTTGTCTGATGCAAACAAAACCATTAAGGGTCCATATATGCTATTTCAAGCTGAGTTTGAGTGCTGGCTTATTTACCCCTGGTGAGAGTGAGTGAGGGTGAACAACTATAGTGGATCAGTGCTTTTGGACATGGTAAAACACCACCAGTTAAAGCAGTAAGAGTATTGATGAAAACCCTCAAGTGTGTTGCTTAATAGAGTTTAACAGAGCTGGAACTTTAATTTAACTTGATTAATTATCGAGTCAAGTTTTCTGTGTTAACTCCACTGAAGACTTTTGTTTAAATTTAGTTTAACGTTATATACAAACTGATTGCAAAGAACAGCTGATATGACTCTAAAGACTGACCTTTGTGTAAAGATTGCCTGAGGTGCAGCCAATTTTTAAAATGTGTTCCAGGTGTGATCTGTGGGCCTTCATGAAGGACCTTGTAGGAGCATTGCTGGGGGTTTCACTTTGTATTTTTAGCTTTGTCAGCCTTGTTGACCCTGCTCCTGATTTTAGGGTGCAGCTAGGCTTTTCTGAGTACTATCGAACTAACTGGGATGGTTTTTTGAACCGAGGATATATTAATGCTCAGAACTTGGTGTTTTTGCCATTAATGGCTCATGTCTATGAAAGGAGGGCAATGTCTGACATGCTCGAAATATTTATTTGTTCGTATGTGTCTATTTGGATCTGGATTGTTTGTATATTGTTTGTATAGTTATTTCTCCAATTTTTTATAGCTTTTATGTGCTTCTAAGTAACCACTCTGTCTAAGCTTTTTTAGCATCCCAAATGGGATGTCTGGATGCAAAACATTCCGGAACATCTGTGGAGAATTTAGGGGAGCCTTCTGGGAATACCTGAAGAAGCTTACCCACTTATGGTTGTTAATTTCTATAGTAAGTGGCTGTCAATGAGCAGTAATGCAGGGAGACATACTTAACTCAGGTTATTGGACCTATTTCTGATTACTGGTTCATCACGTGTAGAGACGTGACCCAATATGTAACTATTAGTCCAGGTCTTTTGACCCAGTTTCTGAGTCCTGGAGTATAAAGTGGCAAATAGTGCTTGACCTAGTTCCCATATAAGAGGAATATGGGGTAGCATGTGCTGTGGGATACCCCTGTTGAGATGTATGGCTGAGCCAAAGCCAGTAGTACATGACGATTCCATCTAGGTGTTGAGATAGTGACCTATTAACTCATATATGGGTTTGGATATCCTCAGGTGTTGATAGATAGTTTTGTTTTAGGACCAGTTTTCTATGGGTCTAGCTTGTCCCCAGCTGAGCACAATGATGGGCCCCTGAATGAGGAATGTACAATACAGAGTGACAAGCAGTTCATAGGGATAGGCTGGGTAGGCCAACTTCTAGAAATACTATAGTTTGCCTGTGGGTGGCTAGGTTTAATTTTAAAGGAAAAAGTATTTTAAAAAGAAAGAGGTTAAGATTGATTCTTTATAAACAGTAATTTACAGAACCTGTGCTTAATAGTATAATAATAACTGGGGACCGCTTTTTCCCATAGGGACAGCGGATTATAATTTCTTATTATAACCCATGGGTTAAAACAGGTCTGGGCATGTGCAAAAGGTGCAGTTCCACTCCTCCTCATGAGACAGCATATCATAGTTCACTGCCATTTGGAATCTGCGGTACGTTAATTAAAAATATAAACAAAATAATGAGAACACCCGCACAAACTGGCTACATTATGAGAGGTTTTATGATGGCAATATTTTAAAAGAGCTGCAGACCGCGTGAAAGCGAAGAACTGCAGTGCCATGGGGATGTGTTTATTTTATATAAGTGCTGAGGTGAAAAAGCGTTCCTCAGCAATTATATAAAATAAAAGCTGGGGAGGTCTGTAAAACTCAAATGTTAGACACCCCCTCAGTGTGGGATGCCTGTACAAACCCCTCGAGCTTCGCTCTCGGGTTTTATGTGGCATCCCACACCTTGGGGGCATCTAACATTCTTGTTATAACCACCTCCCCAGCCATTATTGTATATTTTATGATTAACTTGACTCCCGATTAATGGATTGATGTTCGATGAATGA
This sequence comes from Neoceratodus forsteri, assembly GCA_016271365.2. Lineage (NCBI taxonomy): Eukaryota > Metazoa > Chordata > Ceratodontiformes > Ceratodontidae > Neoceratodus > Neoceratodus forsteri. The sequence continues at coordinate 133,921,292 of JADMNL010000022.1, forward strand.
TGGTTCTTTTGAGTTCTATGGGTACTGTATAATGCAGGGTTTAGTGTATTCTTTTTTACTGAATTGTACACAATTTTAAAATGTGTATGTTGTAATGGTTTAAATAACTGCTCAACAATAAACTTGAAACTTGAATATGGTGTTTCCCAACCAAACAAAGAAATAATGGAATGAGTGCTACTATCACAGGTGTGCATAACAGCAGGGATAGAATGTCATAAGTTTTCAAATTGCCCCCATCAAATCTGTACTGCTGAAGCTCCTAGAGATATTTATCCATGTCCAAATCTCAGACCACCATCTCCAAAACCAAATTCTAACTCATGTCCTGGCATGCTTTCATCATCCCCAGAATTATTTCTGCCCCATTTTTCTTCAAGGTTACAGGCTGTGTTTAAAAGGCTTCTGAAAAGGGTCACATTGTTTATAAGAATTTATCTGGACCGGACCAAAGCCTTAAGTCTCTTTGATCATCTGCTCATCCTCAAAAAACCATGAGGGTTGGGAGTAGACTACCTTACAAAATTATGGATTATGAAATACCCAAGTAGAGCTGCAAAGGATGACTTTGGCACCAGCTTCTCTGAATTTGATCCCTTAAAAGAGAACATTTCTTTGGGTGATTTCCTTGGCCCCATGTTTTACTCAGTGTTCATTAATAGCCCTTGCACTCAGTCTCTCTAATCAAAGTACACATTATTGTATCTCAGTGGCCACACATGTGTCTATGGCCCACATTAAGAACTGTTTATAGGGACAGAAACTGACTCAGCTGTATCACAAGAATGCACATAATGAGACAGTGCTTACCACCTCTTCTGGACTATGGAGATGTGGTGTTCTACTCTGCCATAAAGCCACGATCCTTCCCCAGGTTGGAAGATCTGTAGAAGATGTTCTATGTGTTTACCCATAAGAGTGACTCAGGGATACACCACTTAATATCATTCATCCAACTCAGCTGGCCAAGCTCCACTGTCACAGGGACCATTGCTGTTATACACTGCTTTATATGTGCATCCATTGCCCAACACCCACATCCCATACAACCATCTTCACTCTATTTTCTAAGATTAATCACATGTAGTAGATGATGTAGCTAGCCCCACACATACTGAAAATAATTCAACAGATGAGCCTTCTATTTATTCCCAGCAAAATGCAACAGCCTACCAGTCCTGCTTTGAGAAACTGCTAATCTTCTACATT